>OY728159.1:1521706307-1531706307 GCA_963277665.1 Viscum album | reverse complement strand
TAATTTCAGAGGAAATGATTTATTAGCCAGATATTTTAAGAAAAAACACTGTATAATTTTTACTAATGAAGCTAAATATGCATTATATGGATTTTGTTGTGCTCAGGTGTTTTGGATTCAACTCATACTCCATGACTATATAATGATTTCTAGAAAAAGTCAAATTTGTGTGATAAAAAAATATCATTTCTTTAAGTGAAAACCCAACACATCATTCATGAGAAAATAACATATATATATAGGACACCATTTACTTTGGGATCTCAAATTATAGAAGATATCTTTTTACAATTCCTCAGAACACAAGATAAATGTTGTAATATTTTTTACTAAACCCCATTGTTCCAATATATCTGGATATATTAAACAGAATATATGAAGGATAAATATCAAATTATCATTCATATATACAAGATTTTGACCAATATCCTTACATTAAGGATCTCTTTTTCAAAGGGGTATTACATTTTGGTTTTATTTTAAGTATCATTTTTTTCCTAAATATTTTGAGTTTTCCTTTTTTTTGAATCTTCTAATTTTTCAGTATCAAAATTTTTTACTAATAGTTTTTTGAATGAAAAGTTTTACTAAAATTTGGTACAATAAAAATATCATACAATTTTTTTGAATTTTTTTTAAAATAAATAAGAGAATAAATTTTATTCAGAAAAAATAAAAAAAGGTTACTAGAGGAATCATTCATACCAAAAGTAAATTTTTTACATTGAGAATTTTTTTTAAATTATTTTAGTTTTATTAATTCTCCATTACTTTTTATGTTCTTTTTGCATATTCGTTAATTTCCAAAAACATTTAGCTCAACAATTTTGTTTTAATTGTTGAAATTTTAAATTAAATTAGCATGATGAGTAGTTTTTTTAAAAAAATTAATGGTTTATATTTTATATTAAAACCATTGACGATAAATCTCAACCATCAGATTAGCATATTGTTTTCAATCTATGCCATTAGTTTTTTGGAAGATGAAGGCTTACGCCCCAATCATATATATAAGGGTGTGGGTAACCTAGTACAACATCATTTTTTAGGAATTTATCTCAACCATTAGCACTAAATTTATTACTCATCCCCTAAACATCGACATTATTCTATTCAGGTTTTCTCAAAATCAGTTTTAGTCCAATGGAATATGGAGATAATTTTTTAAATTGAGAATTAGTAATGAAAATATTGACCAGGAAAAAATGATAATAAATGTGTGACCCAGTTTGGAAATGATTTATTAAATTTCATGTATGTGAAAAATATATACATTACAAAAAATGATTTTCATTAAAAATATCAAGAAATTATAAAATAATTTTAATCCATGTTAGAACCTTTTTGTTCAAGATGATTTTTGTGAGACTGTTTACAATTATTTTTATGAAAATTTCAAGGTAATTATTCAAAAAAATTTACGAATCAGTTAATGTCTCCTTAGAAGGATAGGCTAACCATGCATCACATAATGTTTTGAATAATATTGCATGATTTGTGAATTAAAAAGATATATCATCATTATTCCATTATTATAAGAATATTAAAAATGTTTTTCACCAGACCACATATGAGATTGTGTTGACCTTATATATTAAAAGGTACTTGAAACTGATAAAATGAGATAGGGATACACATAATGTTCTTAATATCATTATTTCGGAATTTATTATCAATATGAGGTAGTTAAATTTTATAATATTTGTGGCTCCTTCAATTGATGAAATTATGAAATCTTCAATGAAGATAAGGATTATCAGCATCCAATGATTCAAAGTTCTTTTTGGTAAATTGAATAGTTTAATTTTAGATTTAGATACTATCTTATTCCATTTGGGAAATGGTTTCCTTTGTTGGAGAAGAAATCATTTAAAGAGTGAAACTAGTTTTCAATATGTTGCTAAAAAAATTAGTAGAAAAACTAGACAAGGATGTCAGTAATAAAGATGTATTTAATGAAGGAGAAATATTTTATGGTAAATGTAAATAATATTCCACTCGTCTTAATAGTCAAATGAAACTAAAATTGATGATTGATGATTGGTTTAAGAAATTGATGTCCCATATAGCTCTAAAAAAACAAGGTGATCTATTTTTTATATTCAATATAGTTAAGGCTTTAGTTATTAAGATCAAAATAGCTAATGTAATGAAAGAGGAATTAAAGAGAAAAAAATAAATAACAAAGTCTTTCTAATGCCAAGATAATGGAAAAAATTATTAATACAGTATAACAATAATTAGACGATAAAACATTGTCAAATATAGTATTATTATTAGATCATCCTATTCCAACTCTAAAAATATATTCTTCAGCTGAATTAGAGTTTGTTAAAACATTAATAGTTCTAGATGATGCATATAGGGGGACGGGTAATGAATATGATGTTGTAGTTAAAGCTCATATTGAAAAATCAATTAAAATTATTTCCAAAATCAGTTATGAATACAGTGAAAAAGAAGATAAAAAATCTATTTTGAAGGTAAGCAAATTTGATTTATTAACATAGAGGTAGATAGAGAAAGTTATAAAAAAAGATGAAAATAAAGAAGAAAAATTCAACAATGAGGAAGAACTAAAAGTGGAAGAGAGTTTATAAGATTTACCATAATCACTTACCTATTTATGGAATTTGTATGGTTAAAATACAGGGTTAGGTGTTTTGGTGAATGGAAAATCATCATATCACGAGGAAGAGAAATTTGAAAAATCACATACCAAAATATAATAAAAGGGAGAGACTGATAGATATGTTGTTTTGAAATATAATTTAGAAGATGAAAATATTGATGGAAAAGAAATGATAGATCTTTAAAATTGCAGACCAAATCAGTGGTTTATAATGAATAAAATATTATGTTTTCCAATGATAAATCTATGTCCCTAAAAAAAGATTAAATCATATTCTATTTTGGTTGAGAAAAGTGGATAAATACAAGAAATAAAATATGATAAATTTTTAGAGGTCTAGAATGTATCTTTTGATATAGATAAATATTTTTACTAATTTATCATCTGATGTTTCAAATAGATTGATTTTCAAGGAACTGTTCAAGGATCGGTAAAATTATAAAAATTATTTAATTTAGGAACTCAATGATGAAATTAATAAGATAGAATAAGAGACTACCATAATCCAATTTTTAGAGAATAGTTTTAGAGAACAAAGGAACAAAAATGATTCCTTTTCTTAAAGTGAAGTTATTTAGTTTAAAAAGAATATATTCAGACGTTTATAGTGATAGAAGAAAATATTTCACAGTTTGAATCCACAGTAGTATAATCCTAGGAGAATAAAGAATATTTCAAGAAAATAAAATAAATATTAAAAAAGTTATACAAGAATGAATAAAACTATTTTTTATGAAATATTAATGTATTTTTAAATAAATATTTTTTGAATGAAATTCCATTTGAATAAATTAATCTTCAAAATAATCTTTTTTTGAATGTTGCCCGATATCACTTAAATCAATGTTAGTTATTTTTATCTGGGACTAATATTTATTAAAACACAATTGTTTTGCATTATATATTCTATCATTTAATGAAATATCATACATTACCTATTCCATTTTACAAATGTAAAAGTGGGAGAAATTAACTAGAGGGGAAATTTTATCTAAATGGGAGAAACTATCAATTTTTTAAAACATATTTAGGGGGAGAGTCCAAAGTAATAATACATTTAATTAGATTAAGAATGAAAAAAAAGTTATCAAAACAAGTGTAGTTATATGATCATAAAATGGGAGAATATTTTATTATAGATAATTTTTTTGATGTTCTTAAATGTACAAATGATTTTCTGTTTTTCAATGTTGATAGATTTTTTTGTGCTATCCAAAAAGGGGGATATTACTGAGTCTAAATTTTATTCATTATATATTTCTATTATTCTTTTTGGAAATCACAGACACATTCTAGAAACTATATTTTACTAACACTATATATCCCATTTTTTTCAGAATGATTTTGTTAAAAAAAACATTTTCTAATAAATATAGTAATAATTTCTAACAAATAAATATCCATATTATATTATTGAGTCTGATACTTTATTCTTACAAAGAGTCTATCCCATCAAAATGACTAATGTTTTTTCCATCAATTTTACTATTGTTTAATCCAATGGACTGATTAAAGTCACAACCATCAAATAAAGTGTATTTGAAATCCAAAAAACTGACCATATTTCAGTTCATTAGATTCAAAAATAATATAGTTCCTTAGGCTATTAAAAGTTTATAATAAGAGGGTAGGAATTATTTCTATGTAAAAAAAGTTATTTCAACACTGTAACATTTTTTTCAAATGATTTCGGATAGAGATGTTTTATGGTGTTGTCAAGTGAAGATCATCTGAGGTTGTTGCGACCAAATATGAGATTCAAAGAAAATATGACCATTAGAGAAATTCCTATAAATAGAAGTTCATTTGAGGAGATGGGTGCTAATGTATTTCTAAATCGAGATGTTTAAAGATCACTGTTCCGAAATATCTCAGTCTTACATACTGTAATATTTTAGAGAGTTTATTTCTATTCATTCTGAGTGAGGAATAGTAAAAACCATGGAAAATTTATCCTTTTTATTTTCATGTTCCAATTGAGGATTGAGGATATAGAGAATTATCATTATGATCTATCTAATCGAGGGATTCCATGGTATTAGAAGATATATTTTATACTGATCATCGCATTGATGGATTTCTTGTTTAAGAAATATAGAACTGACACTCATTATTATATAGAGGGATTCTAGAGTGTTTGAATACAATGTCATTTTGATCACCATATCAAGGGATTTACTACTATGGAATGAAATACATTACTGTTTGGATGAAAAAAATGGTTATATTATGTCAATATTTTTAACTTCATTAACTCTAAAAGATAATGAGTATAATTTCTTTTATAATTATTGTATAAATATATTAGAGAAATATAATCTTTAGTATTAATTATTTTAATGTGTTTTAAATTCTTATGTTAAAATTAATATATATATTTTGTAAAAATCATTTGGATATCAATTTCATGGGGCAGTTTCTGACTCAGATTAATAACTCTTATTTAACATATGATTTCTGAGTCAGATTCCTACACATGGATTATTAGATGATTATTGAGACAAATATTTTTAATATATTTTTTTGGTTTTTTGTTAGTTTAAATTGTTAAACCAAAATTCAACACCCTTATTATTGCCATTACATACTTTTATTATTCAATATAAACATAAGAAGTTCTTTAGAAAAAGTTTAATACATACAAACCAAGTGATTTCATTTTATGTTTTCTATTCCATCCTTCAAATCCATAACAATAATTTTCATATTATAAAATTAGTAAATAATGTTTATTGAAATGTTATTATGTTCATTGTAAAATGTAAAAACATATGAAATAATAAATTAAATCATATTCATTATTATTAATATGCATTATATAGTTATATTAGTTATGAAAATATTAAGTAATTTCAAAATAATAAAAGAAAATATTTTAAGTAATTTTTTATATGGTTTCATATAAAAGTTCATTTTATAAATTATAGAATTATAATATGTAAAATATTAATATTTATATTGAAATAATAATATTAAAATAAAATTATGTAGAAATTTTGTTTTATTTAAAAAAATATTGATTTTTCATGTTAATAGTGATAAAGTTAATATTTATAAAAAAGCACTTTCATTCAATAAATTATCTAATTTAAAAGTAAAATTATTATTTTAAAATTATTTAATCTAAAATAAGTATTTACCAGTTATATTTAATGTACTTAATTACTCATAAATTATCTTTATATGGTTTTCTGGTATATATCTATATTTTGAAAATGTATTTAAAAAAATTAAAATTCAGTAAGATTCTATATATAAATAAAATAATGTAATAAATAATTAGGAATTTTTAGATGATATATATAGAATATATAAAACAAATTATTAATGTAGTTTAAAAAATTTCTTATTATTAGTCATAGAGATAATATAAAATAATATTTTTCCTAAAAAAATCCTCTCCATGAAAATCATCCTTTTCGATGCGTCTGGGGTTTTTGTTTAAGATTAAAACCTTACCCTTATGTGAATAAAATTCTGTAAAATGAATCCCATATTTTTAATCATAATAATTTGATTTTCTATTTAGTATTTTATAATCTTTTACATGAAAGAAATTTGAAAATACTACATATTAATTCCACCGACTAATGTAAAAGTTCATTTTCATAGGGTTAAACTAAAAATATTGTGGTTAAAATTAACTAAAAAACATGTCTAAAATTAATTTTAAGGACATATATTAACATTATTAAATATTTTATAGATAATATTACATTATTGTAGGCTTTTAACCAGAATAAAATGTGGATTAAATTCATTCTTTTCAAAAACTACAAGTGTCCCACTCACCTCACTAATATAAGGACACCACTCTACTCCTCTATTAAATCCTTAATGATTTATTAGATCAAAAAATATTCAATTTATTTCTTATAACACCCCTTTAAATTATTATTTAATCATGATAATATAATAAAAATAGTATATTATATAATATTATATGTTTATATTCAGTTTAATAAACAAAGTCATTATTTTATTACATAAAATGGGTTACAAAATCAGCATTCATGTGTTTGATGGACTACCACCTTGTGAACTGATGTCAATAATTTTTCCATTAACACCACTCATGGTTGGGTATGAAGATGTATATAAAGTATATATATGATATTTATAATTTAATAATAATCCTGGACTAATTATATCATATATATATATATATTTATTTATTTACTTTTCATTATGAAGAGGATACAATATCGTCATTTTTTTGTACAGAGGGCTACAACCTCAAGAAGTGATTTGATTCATTTTATACAAATAATTACATTGAATGTAATAATGGTAAATATAAGAAATATATGTTATTTAAATTGAATAATAATAATATTAATTACATATATATCATTTTTAAATGATAACATATCATTTTTCATACTTTTTCCCTTAATAAAAAATGACAACTTCATTTCTGATCGTGTTGATTATTGCCTTCACAAAGCGATGTTACTCCATTTTCATCACCAAAGCACGTGGATAAAGTATATAATTATTTTTTTAATAAGTTATATGATATATATTATATTAATATCATTATATAATTATAAAATATTTCTTACCTTCTTTCCAAAAATATCAATGAAAAATATAGACATTACTCATGCGTACTGCATTCAACAATCTTTATAATCGTAACATAATTAATTTCTCTAAACAATATTTAATTATTGGTATTAAAATTATAGTTTAAGTATGAATATAGTAAATATGTATTGAATATTATAAGTATGTTTTTTAAATAATGAACTGTTTGCCCATATTCAGCCCACCAAATACATTTTTGACACATTAGGTGAACATGATCAAAAGATCTGACGTAAACATAATTGATTAAGTAATTGTGAAAAGCATTGTAATAAGTGAACTATATATAATAATAATCATGAATATGGATCTTATTGTAATAAATAATTTTCATATATGAATTATTCATGAATATAAAGACACATGTGACAAGATGGACTCAAGGTAAGGGACTTCATCTCCACTTCCCCTTATTGGGGAATATATTGATGTTAAAGGTATATAATTTTTATTATGTATACATAGAACCCATTTGAAATGTTAAATAATAAATATTTTAATGATTATAGTATTTTTAGTTTCTATAATGTTAATATTTCATTGTAATAATGATTTAAATAAATCTAATGTTATTAAAGACCTATCTTAGAAAAACTTATTTTAAATGTATCATTTCCATACTATGTTTTCCATTTCAATTCCATCAAAAAAATTTATTAAAATTTTTATATAGAAATAATTTACATGTAATGTAACACTGGCTCCAATTTTTTACATTAATTTTAGTCTTACTAAAATATAATATACGGTGTTTTTTATATGGGAAATTTTTAATGAAAGAAAATAAATATGATCCTTTATGTACATTATGAAAATGATTGTTTCCACCATCATGGATTTTAATATATTTCATAATTACATTGAAATATTTTATTTTTTTTAAAGGAAATGACCTATTTATCTTTTTGGGTATTTTTGTTTTAAAAATGGGGTTTTAAATGAATGTGTAATTTCAATATATGAATGTTGTTTTAATGAGTTTTGATGAGTTTTTTTAAACCTTTTTTGATGAAAATATGAAACCATAAAATGTTTTATTCACATTATGCTTCCTGGAAATTGTAAATGATGGGAATGCCCAGAGATCACTAGGTAGTCAATTTGTAAATAACATGATGGGTGTACCTAGATATCACTCCAATGATTTTGGTAATGATTGTGTTGTCTAGTGAATTATAATGGAAATTTTCCATATATTTATTCTAATTTGCAAGGGTTTTGTAAATAGTTCTATAATAATGTTGGGAGATGATATACCAAGGTACCAATATTAATTTTATATGATTTTGATTGAGTTATAATAGAAAATATTTTGTTTTAAAAAGGTAATATAAATGATCTTTTTATGGGAATGATAATTAAATTTTTTGGGTAAAAAAATATTATGAAATGTTTTAAATGGGTTTTTATATTTTTCAGGGGAATAATGGTTTTCTTATTTTTTTTGTGTCCCATAGTGATCTCTTTGTTTTAATCCGTCTTTTTTAAAAGTTTTAACACCATATTTAAGGAAAATTAAGGCAAAGAAAGAGGTCATGATGAATATAATGAAGCTTTTTCAGGAAAATAAATCATTGTTTATTTGAAAAGAGATATATTATGGTAAAATTGATAGTAATTAGAAGTTTCCAATATGTATTATATGGTTGTAATAAATGAGTTATGAAATAATTAATAAAAATAAACCTAAAAAATTCCTAAAAGTGAAATAAATAAATTATTGATTAAAACTAATTATTAAGAAATGTTTATGGAAATTTCCTTATTTTTGGTATTAAATTTAATCTTAGATAACATTTGAGGATAGAATAATGTGAATAGAATTTTCTTTGAATTATTTAACCTTATATATACTATTAAATGGTATATTATTTTAAGATAATAATATATTTTCAGTTAAAACATGTGTGTTCAGAATGGTTTTCTATAAAGGAAATAGGGAATATTTAGTGAGAAGGAACTGAGGGGAAAATATATTTCCCAATGAGAAATTTGAGGTATTTAGAATTGGAACTAAATAGTTTATTTTAGTGAAGAATTAGTTGAAAAAAGATATAAATAGTTGTGGTACTAATTATACAGTTGAACCTAAATAACCAACATGGAACATATAAATTGTGTATAATTTATTGAGGCAACCTCCAATATAATCAGTGGACCATATTACCATGGGGTAGTAGAAGAATAGATCAATTCACTAGAGAAGATGCATTATTAATGAGATTTTCAAAACATCAAAAGATAAATCTTTTAATTTATCATTTTGATGGTGAAGTTGATTGATTGTGGAATTTGGATATGAATTAAAGATATAAGTATGATCTTGATGTTAAGGAATTAGAAAATTTTAAGGATATTTTACATGAAAAATATTTACCACGGATTTTTGAATCTAGATAGAAAACAAATTCATAGAATTGAGGTGGAAATATGAAGAATATATGATCATATAAGAAGAAAATTTTATTATACTATCTTGGAATGTACCACATGTTTTGGTACATTTATTGTAATATTAATAAAATATACTTAGAATTGATACGAGGTCTATGAAGGGATGTTGAAACAAGAGAATTATAAATCTTTGGGAAATTGTTTCATAGTTCCTAGAATGTTATGATGAAGATTTCTGAATCTTATTTGACTCATGATGATGAATGTAATAAGTAGTAAATATGGAAGGAGTTGGGGAAACAAATTATAAATAATTCTAGTGGTAAGAAAATGAAGATTCACACCTTGTTGTAGGTATGGTAAAAATAACACAACAGAATGTATTATTAAATTGGCAAAGTGTTAATGATGTTAAATGTTGGGCCATATGGTCCATGATTTTAATTAAAATAATATAGATGAATCAATGAATGAGGTATCTGATAGGCATCCAACAGTGAGTCATTTTAATTTCAATGATTTGGATGATGATCCAAATGTGCACTCAAAGATACAAACACATGATGGACATCATCATGATCAAAAGGAAATGGGTCCGGAAAAATATTTTTCTTCTACTATTATTGATGTTAGGTTAGAAAAATATGTGGTGATAGGTATTTTACTTGGGTATTCATATTTTTTCATTACAATTTCTGGATCTGGATATTTATATTCATTCAATTCTAAGAAATTTTCTTGTAAATTGAGAATATCACCTCATAAAAGTATGATTTATCATTTTTTTCAAAAACTACAGGTGGATGTAATAATGAATCAAATATTTATTGAAATCATCCTGTTGCTATCTCTAGGAATATATTTCATATAAATCATGTTGAACTGGCCGTATTCTCGTTTTATATCATTTTCATTATGGATTGAAATTCAGTTTATCAATATATGATATATTATAGTTCAAATAATGTTTAATTAATTAAATTCACTCTGTTGATAACATGACATGTAGAAGATAATTTTTTTAGATATGGTTGTGAATTTTACCTAGAAAAATCTGAAAAGAATGATGTTGTTCAAACAAGTGATATACTAGTATTGAATGAATACATAGTTTATTTTTTAATTTTTAATCATGATCAGTATGTGGAATTTATTATTGACATAGTAATTGATGAAAATCCAATTTCTAATCCACCTTATCAAATAGTACAAGTGAAAATTTTATTACTGAAAATAGATTTATGTAGTTATTTGATAAGGGTATCATCTTATCTTGCACTCCACGTAGAGTGATCATACATGTTTGTTAAAAAGAAAGATGGATAGATGAAAAATTGCATTAACCATATATATTTTGATAACATCAATATTATGAACAAGTATCTTTTCCCTCATATCGATGATTTGGTAAATAATATCTAAGGAGAAATTTTTTTTGAAGGATGATCTATGTTTTGGGTACCATCATCTTAATGTGAAGAAGGATAAAATTCCAAAGAGTATATTTCAAAATAAAAAGGGGAAATATGAGTTTGATTTTATTCCCAATGGGTATTCCAATGAACCTGCTGTATTTAGGGACCTTATAAATACAGGTTTTTAGGAGTTTATGGGAATATTTTTTTATTGATTGCATTTTGGTATATTTTAAAAGACAAAATTAACATAATGAAGACATTAGAATTGTCTTGAATCCATTATTTAAAAAAGAATCTCTATGGTATATTCATCAAGATTGAATTTTGGTTTAAATAAATTTCATTCATTCGATATATTATTTCCAATGATGGAATAACTATTTACCCCATTAAACAAAATTTATCAAAGAATAACCATGACCCACAAGAATCACATAGATTCAATGTTTTATTGGATTAATGGTTTGATACAAACATTTTTTATAAAACATTGCTCATTTTTTTAGACCACTAAATAAGTTAACGTGAAAAGGAGTTAAATTCATCTAGAAAAAGGATGTGTTGAATATTTTTAGAAACTAAAAAATTAGATTTTTAATTCTCTTGTTTGGGAATATCTACCTAAAATATAGAGTTTATCAACAAAAGTGATGCTTCTTTAAAAGTAATTGGATTTTTTTAATGTAGAATTATAACGTAATTTATTAGTCATTACATCAGTTTAATCATCATGAGTAAAATTACACCAAACAAGTCTAAGAAAGAGTTATAATGGTTTTTTTATTAGAATTTCTGAGGCATCGGTAAATTGTCAAATATATATTTATTATAAATATTTTAAGTATATATTCACATAGAATTAATTAAAAATTTGATAAATAAGATGGTTAGAACTGATCAAATATTACTATTGAATGACTCATTGCCATAAATTAAAAAGAAAAAATGTTACCAATGCATTGAGTTTTTAAAAAAAATCTATAATAACCATGAAAAATTTATTATATGTCCCTTTAGTTAATGATTTGATGAATTTTGGAATATTTGTTTTGAATGAATAAGAATCCTCTATTTTGTTTCATGTTTTATTGCACTCCATTTTTTTAGAGAGATTTTATCATGCTCAAAAGGATGATCAATTTTTCTAGGAAAATGAAAAATCTTATAAAAAGTGAATGATTCCACTTTTAATAGAATATATTTTTACAATTTAGTAAATGTTTATGTGTTCCTTGTGATTCCCAATTTAGGAAGGAGTTGTCGATTCAAGCATATTATTTTTCAATTTCATTCATCCGGGAATCACTCTGATGTCAAAATTCCTTTAGGAGTATTAATCCTAGGATTGAATAAAATTTAATATTTCTAAAATCTCCATTAATTGTTTGACTTATCCTAAGGTTAAATCAAATTGAAAATTATTAAAGGAAATTCATCAACCTTTCCATTTATAGAGTGGAAATCATAAAATATATCAATGTATTTCATGGTAGGATTTATATAGAGTTCATGAGGTAATAATTTAATTTGGGTTATTTTTGATTGGTTAATTAATCATACACTATCCTTACCATTCACCATACAATGTATTTTGATCACATTTATTGAATGTATTTGATTGATATAGTTGTGCAACAAGGAGTTCTTCTCTTTATTTTATCATACTTTGACCTGGGGTTCACATATATCATTTGGAAATAACTTCAAAAGTCATCAAGAAATAGATTATATTAAAATAAAAAATTGCATCCCTAATTTGGTAGAAAGTTATAGTGAAGAATTTAGACCATGGAAGTCATGATTCATTCCCATTCAATTGATTTCTAGGGGGTGTGGATCAATATCATTCTTAGGCTGAGTTTTCTTTTAATAATATATTTCTTTAAAATATAAAAATCTACCAATTTTAGAAATATGATAAGAGTATTTTCGAAGACCATATATTTTTGATGATGTAGGAGAAAGATGGTTTTAGGGTCCATATTTAGTATAAGAAATGGAATAGAAGGTTTAGTTGATGCTGAATAATATCAAGATAGAAATGATTTGGAAGAAACATTATGTGGATAACTAGATGAGGGATCATACATTCATGATTGGGGATCATGTATTTCTCAAATTATCTCTATGGAAATGTTTTGTTCATTTTGGTAAAAAGGGAAAATTAATTTTTTGGTTCATTTGAACTTATTAACTCATTGATAATGTTGGATCAGATAACTATTGAGTGTAATTTTCTCCAAGTATATCTAATGTGAAAAATGTATTCCATGTTTTGATGTTATGAAAATACGTTCTCAATTCATATCATACTTTAATCCATGAAGTAGTTTATTTGGGGGAGAATATTTATTATGTGGAAAATAAAGTTTAGATTATTCTTTATAGAGGGAATGTTTTTAAGATTAAAGAGATTCAACTTTCTAGGGTTTTTTTAAAAAAACAATATGGTTGAAGAGGTAACATGGAAATATATATGTGGAATGTGGAAAATATATTTCCACAAATTTATTAAGTGAAAAAATTACAAGGAAGTAATTTATACAATGGTGAGGGGAGAATATAAGAACACTAATAATGATAGAATAAATCATTTTCATCATTATTATTATTCTTTATAATGTTATATTATTCATTAAAATATTATGTAACTTTTAAATAAATAATAAATTGTATTTACTAAACTGGCTTCTTATAAGGTTTTATTTAATAGTATAATTTATAAATTTTATAATTTTAATTTAAAAAATTAATATATATTTTAAAATTATAAAATCAAAATTAATCAAAGGTGAAATTTTTATATTTTGGATAAAATTGTTTTTTCAAATAAATAATGAAATATTACATTTTTTGTTAAAAATAGTATTATTTTCAATAAAATAAGTAATGTAAATGTCCCATTATGTTTTAAATATTATCTAAGTTAACATAACAGTAGATACCTAAGTTTTTTAGATTTTGAAATTTTAAAATAAATTTAAATATATGTTCTTCGAGGCTCCTATGGGGTAAAATGGTCATTTTACCCTCAAAGACAATATCAGATAAATTTTATAACCACTACAATGGTCCTATAAAACGATTTTTAACCATAGAAAAATATTTTTAAAATTCCATGTAGTTCATGTTTTGAAAAAATATATAATTAAATAAATATTAAATTATTCATGTGGTTTTAGTTGACTGTATCTTTTGAATGGAGTGTAATACTAATATTTGGACATCATAGTTGACTTATGAATTGGGGGATTTTTCCAATGTAATGTATAAACTATCATTGTCTTATGGGACTTGGGACAACAATTTAATGGGTGTTTAATTAATTTATTAATTTTATTAATTAAATTAACCAAAAGGGACCCCCCCCCCCCAATTTTGGAGTTTCCACGATCAGAAAGAGGGGGAGGGGATATTCACTGTTCATTATGGAAAGACCGAAAGTTGGAGGAGGGAGAGTTTCAATTATAAATCCTTATTGGTGTTCATCGGGACTAGATCGAGGTGCAACAGTTTTCAGTGGATGATTTAGAATCAAAGCTTAGACATTTACACAACGAAGTAGTATGATTTTTTAGTGTTGTTCCATGAGTCTAAAATATTGGTAGTTTTTATGTTTTATAACCCTATTAGGATGGATAAAGACCTTATGTCGGTCAATCAATTCTTTTTTTTGGAAAAAAAGTGGTATTAAATGGTTTACAGTTGTTTCCCGTTCGGAATCCTAGATAACACAACATGTGGTTTGGAGAAAACATGAAATTTGTTATTTGAGTTAATGTAATATGATAAGAATATTAATACAAGGAATTTAGTCTATAGGAACTTTCATTTACATTCACTATTTTTGTGGCGTAGTGCATTGTAGTTAATCAGGTCTGACCAGAAAGACTTTCAAATATTTCTATGAATATTTCTGAAGAAAGGCATCAGTCGACATGGGATTCTGGGTCCTAGAGAACCTTAATGTAGTGATTTTAAAAATAAAAAATATATAATATCATGTGCATGAGGTTTCTCTTTAGTTGTGAACAAGACTAAAGAAGAGTCTCATAAAAGAATTCCGATACCCCAGTTGAGTTCATAATGTCATGTTTACCCTAGGCGTAACATAATGCGGTCTATGCCATATGTTTTGGTGAGAGGTGAGTTAGAAGAGAAATATTTGGTAGATTTAATTTACTAAATTAAATATTATTAAAAATAGAACATAATTCCCATTTCCCCTCATGTTAGGTGCACAATGCACAACATGAGTCACTCCTCTCTTCTTCCCTTTAGAAACAAACAAAAACTAAGCCATATTGAAGTAATAAAGCATTATCGATCTGTGTTCGTGGTGACGGTCGACATCAGATCAAGGATCGATGTGTTTCGAGCATAATTCTACAATCTATGATTTTGTGTTTAACCCTCAAGGTAGTTGATTTTGTTTTTCGGTATTAATCCCTTTCATTATGGTTTATTTTTAGGATTTAGATCCCTATTCCAATTATTAGTGACCCCTCCCAAATTAATCTGTTTGGTTTGGGGTAAACATGGGTGATTAGGATGAATATTAAAGTAATTCTATTTTTGATTTACCATTTATATTGAATTTATTCTAGTGATACATTTTGTGTATCTATTCATGTTCGGGGAAGATAAATTTTTGGGTCTACATACAATGGACTAAGCTTACATGCCATGTATTGAACCCATGTCATGTGATAAGAGAAATGGCCTAGGGAAACTGGGGGACAGTATAAGGCCATGGAAAATTTCATGGAAAATGTAATTGGAAACATGGTTATAGACATTAACACATGAAAACAACACATCCAAGTTACTATTTAGCTCAAACACACCATGTATTATTAGATGCACAATGTGTAAGAGACATGGTTGGACTGCCTGTGTGGATGAGGTGGCACGAACATGGGCCTGGTGAAGTATAACACATCATTTATATGGTATACATGCTATGTACCACAACATTGATTAAAAAACGAAGTGATCATGAGACACATCTGGGTGAATGGGTGAGTTCACATTTCATGTGCCTTCAAGTGCATGGATTACACTTTTTTTAGGATCATTATGAGATCATCCTTCTTCTATATATCATTATCTAGAACTGAGTAGCATATATTGAGAAGGTAGAATGAAATGGTGTCCCTAGTTTAGACATATGATATATGATGTTATGTGTTTCGAGCATGAGGGTTGTGCAGAGAAACTCAAGTGAAGTTGTATATCAGTGTTTCTTGTAAAGAGATATACTAGGATTCGTAGCCTGATATGGAATCAGGGTGTGGGTTATCCATACAGAACTTATTTGGTAGATATAGGAATCCCCACATTATGGGTGTGGGTTCTATACCTTTTTGTTGTTCTTATGTGGTTCATACTCCCCTGATCGATTAGGAAGTGGGTTGCCCATTTTTTTCTTATATTCGTAATGATATCTCCTTCCATGTCAGGCATGATCCCTCCATACATGTTGGCCAGATAGAGTTGGTACACCCTATTGGACTATGGTGTGGGTCCTCTGTATGTGGAGTTGGTAGCCCTTATTGTGTCAGGGCACAGGTACTCAAGACATGACATATAGTTAGAGTGGGTACTCCCCTATCGTGTTGTGGCGCGAGTCCTCCATCATTGGATTCGGTACAACAATGTCATAAAAGGGCATAGTTCCTCCACACTTGTTGTTCTGGAAATGTTGGCACTCCCCTATAATACCACAAAGAGGGTTTTCTAGACTAGGGTTGGCACTCCCCATTCATGTCAGGGTGTGGGTCATCCATAGTTATTATGCCGGTAGAGTGGTACACCCATGTTGGACTAAGATGTGAGTCCTCTATCAATAGATTGTTTTTACCCTATCGTACTAGGGTCTGAGTAATATATCCTCATAGTTTTACTACCCTATACCACTAGGGTGCAGTTACTCACCAAAAATGCAATACTATTCTAACATTGAATAGAAATGAGGGATCGGTCATCTATTGGAGTTAGTTATCCATCATATATTTTGTAAAATTAAGAGGAGGGGGGACCTCACTGAGTTACATGCCATACCATGTTAGAAGTCAGTGAACCCGTGATGGTTTGAGGTATGGGCCACTCCATTCTTGATTGATTGAGGTTTCAAAAGTTGGTTAAGATCTAGTAGTCCCTCTATTAACAGGTACTTGAAAGGTGTGTGTCCCTCTATTATATATCATTATATAGAATGCATGTGGTTCATAGTTTGGAGAAGTTTTCCCTCGATAGTGTGCAGTAGGGATGAGTGGACCTCTCTACAGGGGTTTCTAAATTCTTAAATACTGAACATGATTGTGATGATAGGAGTTATGGTGCTGGGTACTAGAGAAGGGCCTAGTTAATATGCTCCCAACTCAATGTATCTCTCATATGGGTACCATATAGGATGGATTTTCTCATGGAGTGTTTGTCCTTGTTTTTTGTTACCATTAGATCCTTGAGTGGAAATTCTTCGATGGATGTGAGGTCAGAACCTCATGGTACTCGACATCTAAGATGAGTGTATTTGGGAGTTTCTTGGAGTTCTTACGGTGTTTTCATATGTCTAAGTTGACAACCTTGTAAACTATGCCTACAACACATGTATAGCCAATGATGTTTTGTGATGAATTAACTACCTAAATTAGGTTACCAATGCCTTGGTTGAGCAGAAAATTTCCTTTTATTTTCTAACATTTCATTTGGATTTTTTTGGAAACAATTGGTTATGTTTACACTCCCCAATACATGGGCTCTGCCTACATGGGTGGTGTCATGTGATGACCACATGTATTTCTACGGATTCCCTAGAGGACTCAATGTAACTGAATATTAGTGAGCCAGACCAACAATGATGTTTACTATAAATGGTCCAAAGAGTTCTTTAATAGTTTTATTTGATTGAAATCTCCTCCTTTTGTACAAGTTAGACACTTTAGTAGTTTAATTTTGGAAGGAATGTGTTTTTCCCTGTACATCTATCCTAATATTGTTTGGGATAGATATATTGATGAATTATTACTTTCTAGATTTTTATATTTTTTCCCTATTGAATCAAACTGTTTTTCAGTGCATGCATATGAGTACTTAGGAAAAGGCCTCCCATCAGTGTGATATTCCTAATTAGCACTAGTCACCAGCTCTTGGCCTATTAGTCTGGGGCTCAGGGAGTTGTGGCAGAGGCCCCATTAGGTCTGGTCCTGCAAGAGTGGTATTATAGTAGTATCTACTTTGGGACCTCAATGTTGTCAGTTTCATTGGGTTTACATAGATATAGTGTTAAGATATTTGGATTTATGAAATTAGGCTATAAGTTCCATAGTTGGTGTAGTGGCTGATGTATTCACTCACTAGGACTCTCAAAACATTTTTTTAACATTGTACGTTAGGAAATTGGTCAATGGTTTATAATGTGACATGCATCATATAGGAATGGAATTTTGTTTTTCCTAATCCTTCTTGAGTAAAATCCATATATATATGGTTTGACCATGGGAGATTTTGATTTTTTATCAAATACCACTAAATTCGAACAAGAGAGTGTTCTATGACTAGATTTTTTTGATGATTATCCCTGTGACGACGCTTCAGTACATGTGACTAGTTTGGAGGTAGTGACTATGGGTTGTCTACCTGCTAATCCGCCACCCAAAGAGAAGATGGTTATATTAATATTTGAGGATGTGAATGAGAAAAATATAAGTGAAATTCATGAGTTTTAGAGGTAGAGACCCTTGAGTATCTGAGGTGATCCATAACACCAGTATGATGATGACTAGATTAAGGCATTCAGATGTTTCTAATGCCTAGTGAGGAAATCTTCTAATCAGATGGTGGTCTTAAAAGTGACCCTCCTTCAAGGTTCAGCTGATCGATGGTGGATTTTAGTGAGTGAGTCCCATGACTAGGTGACACTCACATGGTTAGAGTTTGAGATACTCATCATGTTAGAGTTCTAGCCATCTATTCTAAGTAAAGTTCATATTTAGGAGCTTCTGCAACTTCTACAGGGTATCATCACTATAGACGAGTTCTTGTAAAGTTTCAATAACATCATGTGTTACTCCATCAATATGGTGTGGGACCCTTTTTATAGGGCTGGGACCATTGATAAAGGAATTCACAATGAATTATGATCAAGGGTGGTGCATTGGGATGTCTATCTTATATTGGGGGGGGGGGGTAGAATGAGATCTGGTGGTAGAGAGGTTCATGGTGGAGGGACAAGCAGATCTGGTTCGTAGTTATGGTAATAAGCTTGATTCATCTTGATAATATGGATGAAAAAATAATATTGGATTGAGGTTCATAAGGAATAACCATACCCAGACTCAGGCTCGTGGTCCTATAGCGTAGGGGTAGCGCCTAGGATTTGGTCAGTAGTAGGAGAGGTGGTGTTATTCTTTAAAAAGATAATAAAATATTTCTAGAGATTGTCCAACCCTTAATGATACTAAGAGGGATTTGTTCAATGGGATTCCTTGGAAGAGGATGATTTTGGAGAAGGTATATTTGTAAGATGAAAGATATGGCGAAGGAGATGGGAGAGAAGTATTTAATGGAAAGAGGCTCGAGGTGTTTCCACTAGCACACTTAAGTAGTCCACACTAGGCTTAGGGAGATGGATGACATGAGAGAGGACAACTCTAGGCCATAGAGGCCTTTGACACTAGATATCTACATATGAATAATGGTATGTTATTTTCTATTTCAAATTTCTATAGTATTAGTGATAAACATTGTTGGGAGGTACTCTTTTCCATTCCTCTTATTTCTCGAGGATTAAACCGATGTGACTCAGTGAAACGGTAGAAACCTTTGTTCTTCATGTTCTATATAGCATTGAATTAATGAAAAAATGGGTCCCACTCTAGCCATGATTCATTTTTTATTGATTTGAGGAATTTCATATAGGCGAGACACTCACACCCGAAGTGGTTAGTATTGAGGTGTGGTGGATGACTCCCTCAAAGTTATCTATTCAAGGATTGGTGACGTGTTGGTAGATTACAGACAGAGGTCCTAGTAAGATCAAGTTATGGTGTTTGGGAATTTGTTTATTATTCTTATGTATCCTCACTCAATTGGGATCATCTTTGAATTTTAGGTGCTTTGAGAGGATCTACCACTGATTGATATATATTTGGACTCACAAGGAAGAGGGACTCATTCCCCACCAAGTCATGTTCTTGTTATGTGATCAAAATCATTTTTGCGAGTTAGTGCCACATGAACTAGACAATGTGAAGGTGTTGTTGATGAGTTTAATCTACTCGTGTGTTCACGGTGGGTCTATGCAATGGGGTGTTAGTGCAGGTTATGGAATTTCTATAGTATATTTTCTACCTGAACAATATTATTGGAAGCCCTATTGAAGGGATACACTTGATTCGAATAATTCCATAGAAATATATTTTTAACCTCTAATGTTTTTGTGTATTGGATTCGTTTTCTACCATATATAATTTGTTGGGATGCCACTAGTTGGTTTGGATGAATTTCTTTTTTCGACAGTCTTGTTATTTCTAGAGGTTCATAGATGAAGGGATCGGTAAGACCTAATGTTTTCATATTGGAATACTTTTTTTGATTGTTGATACCCCCAAATGCATGGAATCAACCATGAATGAATCATGCTTGATAATGTCGTAGTGATGATCCTCCAGGGGTATATGTGAACTGCAATGTTACGTCGGTATCTGCATCAGGTTTGTGAGGTGGTGTACCTATAGACTATATGACTAATGATGGGCCAGTGTTCCAGGTTATTTCCACCTATCAAACCTAAAGACGCATGAGCCACATTATTTCAGGATGTTGACCAAGTTGGATATGCAGTGAGTGTGGTTTTTTCTGTGTGGTTCCCCAGAGTGCATTCTTCGAAGTAGCACGAGAACCCATGGCAAGCTTGCTGGCATGGGATTTCCAGTGAAGAGCTCAGTTTCATCCCATATTCCTATGATTTATCTTTTTAGTGATGAAAATGTTTAATGTGGGTAGAATTTAGTGGTTAGGTTTTTACATGTATGAATTTTAGAATATTTTCGGTGCTATGAGTTGAGTCGGTGTGGGATTCCAGAGCCTAGAGAGCCTCAACGCCATGATTTTAAAAACATGATATGTTTTTTCACACCCATGAATATTCTATTGAAATCTAAATAACACATATTTTAATTCATTAATTTAAATTCTATGATTATAGTTGAGTTCCTAATATCGTATTTAACATATGGGTGAGATAATGTTGTTCATGCAAGATGTTTTTGGTCAGAGGTGAGTTGGAAGGGCGTTTTGTGGTGGATTTATTAATTAAATTTAAATTTATATTATAATAATCATTATACCCCCTTACCTCTCATTGGTTGAAGAATGCATAAGAGCATCCGATCATCTTCCACCCCCTTTAGTGAATGATGAAAACTTTGAAAATTTGACATCTTGAAGACGTTTTAGTCACCATTGTAGGAGCCAATGTTCATCATAATAAAGAGCATCATGAGTCTATAATTATTATAAACTCGATGCTTCAGTGTTTCAACCTCTAGATAAGATGTTTATAAATTTTTTTTGGGTCCTATTTTCATTCTTTTATTACGGTTTTAAATCCATATTTCAATTTCTAGTGATCCCTACTATGTTGATCTGATGGTCTTGGGGAAAAAAGTCCAATATAGTGAATCCAAATGAAATTACGATAGGAATTACCATCTAGAAAACATATAGTCTAGTGAGACATGTTGTGTAGATCTCATTATTTATGGAATATGACATGTGTGGTATACACATCATGTACCGGGGTAATGTTTTGTGTAATGACCCAATGTCATGTGGCCCGAGGACATGTCCTGAGGATGCTGTGTGATAGTACATGGACATGTAAAAATACAAAATGAATGTACATGGAATTGAGGTAGAAGACATGGTCATGTGTGAACCATAAAGATAGGTGGTCATTTATACTGAACAAACCCTGATGTATGTGAAGCAGGACATATAAGGGATATGGCTGACTAGGCTATGATGAAGGGGAAACACAGCTAGTAGCCGACTGAAGTGGAACACGCTATGTATATGCTATATAGACAATGTAACCATACATGGATTGGAAACCCATGTGAACATGAGACACATCGAGGTTCATGGGTGATTCTACACAATGTGTGACCTCCAGGTTAATCCATGAACATTCTTTATGATCTTATTGACATCTTCCACCTTGTGTATATCCTTCTATGGAACTCCTAATGGGAATTTTGATTATCTAATCATGACTAGTTGTCCATGTAGAATGTGAGGGTGGACCCTATTTAGTTCAATGAGATATGAGGTGGTGTTTTTTGAGCATCACACTTGTGTTGTGGAACTAGATTTGGGTTGTAGGTCTGTGTGGTTAGTAATAAGAGAAACTAGTACAGGTACAACTCTATAGAATAAGGGTGTGGGAATCCCTTAACTGACATATTTGGTAGATATAGGACACCCAATGTTGTGGGAAAAGGTTCAATACATTTGAGAAGTTCATCCAGTGCTGGTATACCCCAGATGGATTATGGTGTGGGTTCCACATTTTGTTCATATAGTTGGACACTACTCGCTTTCCATTTTGAGGTAGGGTCCTTCTATACTCATTGGTTATATAGAGTAGATACTCCCCTATTGGACCAAGGTATAGGTCCTCTATCTGTGGAGTTGGTATTCCTCTATTATGTTAGAGTGCAGGTCCTCAATACATGTGTATAGATATAGTGGGTACTCCCATATCATGTTAGGGTGCATGTTATATACACATGGAGTTGGCAAACCCATATTTTACTAGGGGGAGAGTCCTCCACATGTGTTTATATTACAGATATGGTACTCAGTTATCATACTGAGTACCTTGTAATGTAAGCTATGTTTGGTACTCCCCTGTTGTGTCTATGTGTGGGTCCCCCATAGTAGTCGAGCTAATCGAGTGGTGCACCAATGATGGACTGGGGTGTCAATTCTCTTTCTACGTAGTGGTACTCCCCAATCATATTAGGGTTTTGGTCATCTATCATCTAAATTACACTCACATATTTCACCAGGGTGAAATTCCTCACCTACAAAGTAATACTCCATGGTACCCAAGTAGCAAAGGGGAGTAGGTCTTTCATTGGAGTTAGTGATCCCTATACTTTTGAGTATAGTTAAGGGGATAATTCCCCTCCACTAGTTACATAAAATACTTATTATGATTCAGTGCTCCCATAAAGGGTTGAGATTCGGGTCACTCTATACAGGAGAAAAAAGGTTTGGGTTGTATGTTTAGAGTTATTACTCCATCAATTCAGGGAAGTGGCAAGGTTATGGTCCCACCATTCACTCTCATTAGAGAGGATGCACATGATTCGTAGTCTAAAGGATTTCTACCTCAAATTTCTAAAGTGGTGATGGGTGGGAAACTCCACTTGGGTTCTTACAGCATCACAGAAAGAGTTGGATAGCGATGATATGACCATTGGTTCTAAGAACAAGAGCTAGACGAATTGAGTTGTTCCTGATGGAGTGTTTCTCTAATATGAGTTCCATCTCTGATAGACGGGATTTTGGATTTTTTTTATTGTGAGATTTTATTACCATTAGATCCTTGTGTATAATACCATCACTATCTATGAGGTCATAACCTCATGAGACATGGAGTATGAGACAATTATATATGGGTATTTTTGGGATTCCTTTGCATTTTTTTCACATTTTTCGGTGGATTCCCTTGAGGAATGAGATAACTAGTCATGTATATCCAATGATTGTTTGAGATGGAGTATCTCTATTGATTGGGTTCCCTCTATCTAGGTCGATCGAAATGTTGAATATCAGTTGCTCCCTTTTCTTTTGGGTTATTGGGGAACTTATTGAGTATCTTTATATTCACCATTGCAAGGTATTTTCCTGATTGTTTTGAGTATTGTGTAGACCAGATGAAATATGATGGAGTCCTTGGAGGACCCAAGGTAGGTGGATCTTAGTGATCTAGACTGAACAAGGTGTTTCATGTAGATTGCCCAATGACTGTTACGATAGTTTCATTAGATAACGATCCCTTCAATTTGAGCAGGTTGAATGCTATTAGAAATTTCTATTTGTGGTTGTCTATTTTTTTCTTTTTACCCTTTCAGTGATTCTATTATTCATTGTTTTGGGATAGATATATGAATAAATTTTTAGTTTCCATAATGTTATTTCACTGAACTATGGAATCAAATTTTTATTGGTGCATGTGTAGATGAACCTTAATCAAAGGACTCTCGTATATGTGATCTGCCTAATCAACATTAGTCTCCAGCCCCATCCTGATTGAAGTTGGCCTTGGGGAGTTGTGGACTAGGACCCATCAGGTCCGGTCATGATGGTGTAGTTGGAGACATGGCTGTATAAGGTACACCACTAGACCTATTGTGGGAGACATGTCATGTGTGAGTAAATGACTAGAATGTGACACATGGCCATGCCATGTGGGGTACACAGGTTGGTAACCCATGTGGGGAACATGCCGTGTACCCGAAATAAACCTTTTGTACTTGTGTTTTACACTCATGGTTTGGCTATGGTACATGCCTATGTGGGGCTTAGAGAGTACGTGTCGTTTTCTCTAATATGAATACCGTTTACCTTACCTTTTGTAACCTTTTTTGGGTGATGAATGTTTTGGTGCCCTAGAGACTTATTTATACTTGTGAGTAGTCCATTTATAGTGTTTTCCATGTAGATCAAAACTACGTTATTTTTTAGCATGTACAGATCATCTAGATTGTGTTTTGGACAATGATTATATAATTGTGGGATTTACTCTAGATTTCGATTGAGAATCCTCTAGTGGGTTGGGTTGTGATATAAGAGGAATGGGTGAGAGATGTGATCTCAGTGTTTGGAATAACATGAGTGTACCATTTTGAGTTTTTTGAGGATCACTGTATGGATCCTAGAATGTGGGTTTATGTAGTCTCTGTTGGAAGGTCTTGGTTTGTCTCTACTTATCGAGATTGTTTTCTCGAAGAAAGAATAGTTTTTGTCAAGAACCTATTTTTCAAGATCACTGTTGTGGGAGCCTTTGGGATTTGTTGAAAATGTAGGATGGAGATTATGGACAAGGGAAATATTCTTCTTGATTTTAGCCTATGTGAATCTTGAGGATTCCCTATTAGGTGGGTTTTAGATTAATTTGTTGTTAGAAGCCGCGATGGGCAGTTGGGAATGCCTACATTGAACATGCTGAAATTAAATTTCCATGTTTGATTTTTTATGATCAAGGACTAGTTGGAGGTCATTGAGGGATATTTTAGAATTTTTCTTGGGATAGGAAATCACCCAATAGTTTGGATATTTTAAATAATTGGTAGTCGATTCCTCTGCTTGAGTTCCAGTTCTAAAGATCAAGAGAGATGCCCCAATTATTTATATATTCAGAGGGTCATGTGAATTACCAATATATAGAAGAACCGTAATAGGGTGTGTATGATTACTAATATAATTTATCAGTGTTCTAATGTGACTCGGTTTGATGCATGAGTCATTGGGGAATTTTCATGACTGAGAGATATATATAGCGAGTACATGTTATGTTTCAGTTGTTGAGGTTGAGAAAAGGATTATAACTATAAGGCCAGTTTGATATGGTTGGGTTTCCATATATCAAAACCAAGTTTATTAGTAGTTTATATGATAGATGAGGTAGCTAGTTAAAATATCAATAATTATATTTCCAGATATATTTATTTGTGATTGTTGAATTGAGGCTATGTATTGGTACTTATAGTTTGTTTTTTGGTTTGGGGTTCAGATTGAGGTTCGTGGAACTCTATCATATAATAATGATTATAGTGAATGTGATGTAAATTTTAATTGGTTTGGTGTTGGACAGAGGTTCAAGTAACGTAAGGTATTCTACTGAGATGGTGGCATACTAAGGCTCTAGCTACTGATAGTATACTTGAAGAGTAGTGCACTAGACTAATACTCCATGAAATAATTGTAGGACATGTTAAAAAGGATATTGTACTAGGGATTCCTATCCATGGATTTAGGTCATACTGACACTATGGGACACATCGATTTAATATATATATATATAGATGGTTGATGGAATGGGACTCTATTCATGGATAGTTTATAATGGATTAGGTGTCAGACTGAGAATCTTGACACATATATTATAATTTATTATTTATGTGTTAGACTGATGCTCTATGAATTGATGGTATACTAGATGGGATTGATGGTAGACTGATAATCCACATCCATGGATTAAATTGTAGATTTATTCTATTAGAATTATAAACATGATATGTGGTATAGGTTTGGAATTGAACTCTAGGGATTTTTTTTTTGTTCCTGATATAAATGTTAGGCTGATGGTCTGGGGTTTCTTGAACATTGTTGTGGTATTTGGGAAATATTTCTTTAGTATCTAAGTAATATATCATGTTTGGGTCATGATAATATAGTAGGGAATATATTATATTAGTTTTATGAATGACAGGACTATCCTAGGATGGGTCCCCCATTTGGTGAGGGTTTAGTTGTTGCTAACATGAGTATGGAACCCATAGGCTCTTTGGACCATGATATGGGATTAGAGTCATTCAGACATTGGCCAAAGAAATTACAAATGAGTGAGGTATCATACCTAAGGATGAAAAACTTTTTATGTTTATTTATTTTTAGTTCTGTATCGGAAAGGTTAAGAATATTTTAAGAGCACACACTTATGGCAGTAGTTTATAGTTTCACTATTAGGGGTAGAATATTGTGACTTATTTTACACCCCTGGGCATGATCCTCCTTGTGCGTACACCGTTTTTTTGACTTATTATAGCTTGAGAAGATATGCATGATGGATCATGAGGAGGACCCAGATTGCATTGCTGAGAAGGATTATCATGTGTAGTCAACTGGTTGTCCTAGTGTAGCTTGAAAGGTCACTAAAGACTGGGTATGTGTCATAGCTCAGGGTTGGTAGTGGGCAATGTTTTATTTTACATTTTTAGTTTTTAATTTTTATGGGATCTGGTTATTAGGTGATCATGTTTTTATATGTGTCATAGTAGTTCAGACCTCAACTAAATTTCAATTTTTTCAATATGTTTATTTTCGGTTTATTTATTATTCTACATTATCTACTATGTATGGTGTTTGGTTATTTACTTTTAGTTATAAAATTTGATATGGGGGTATAGTCTACTCACTATTCTACCATTGGAAACTCACTGCTAGTTGGAAGCCTCTAGTATATGAGGAAGCACACTTGAGGCCTTCTGGGGAACTGAATCAGAGCTCCAGTTTCAGTGGAATCTAGGCCCATACAATACAAATTGGTATCAGAGAAGTAGTTTTTGGTTATTTTACAATTTGGGGTATGGTAGAAAGGTTATATAGGAATATGTCAGATCTTATGATGGATACTAGTATGGTGCATCGTGAACACCTGTTCTGTTAGAACATCTAGGTTACTTGGGATTTGGAGTGATGTTCTTGATTAATGATGTTATTTTATTATATGAATTTTATATCAAAAAATGAATATATTGTTGGATATGATATTTTATGATGTATTTTAGGATCTTAGCCCATTGGAAGGAGTCCTATGAGTTTGGTTTGAGTCCTGGACTGTATAGTCAAGATGTGTATCATGCATCATGATAGGCACATTAGATCCCCATGTTATAAGCCTGACAATGTGTGTTTTTTATGGATTTATTTCTAATTGTAGGTTGGGTGGATCCACGATGAGGTTCCTATGACGAGGACACAAGTGTGTCTCACATGCATGGTTGGTGTAGTGAACCTACTTGTCTAGTATGGTGAATATATAAGATCTATGGAGTTAATGTGGTTTCATTTTCATGATTTTGGTAGTATATCCTCGTCCATGATGGAGAGGTCTGATGTGTAGATGATCAAAGGGGATAGACGTACTTGTTCTGGGATGTTGGTTGGTATATGACACATTTATGTAACGTGACCCTGAGAGGTGTATGTTTAGTTTTGTTGGTGTTGTGCGATGATGAGATAGGTACATATTGATGTCCCTTAAGTTGTGGCCATTTGAGAGTTATATTATACATAGATGGTCCATCCTAGGGGTTTTATATGAGTCTTGATCGGTCGGGATGGGTGGGAGAGTGAGATGGACATTTCGATGTGACTCTTGAGTAGGGAGTTAGATACATTTGACTTCAGTGCATGTCATGTGATAAGGGTCGACTGAGATATGTGTTCCTTCATGGGTTTCATGTACATTTATATGTATTTATACATTTTCAAATGGTTTATTATTTGTGTAGTTGGGTTTGAGATTTGGGAATATTCGACGCCTTTTTTGGGACATTACACTTTTCTACCAGTTTTTTTATAATGGTTGGTTTTGAGAGGGGAATTTAGGTTTAGGGGCCTAGACATGGAATTATTCTTGTAGGTGAGTTGATCCTATTATATTTTTTTAGATCAGGAGCAAAAGAATAGATCAAGTGTGAATATTTTAAGATTTTGAGCCATGTTATCATGATATGTGACTCAATAGAGAAAGAGAAATTTTTGTGGTTGGGTAACAAATGAGAGTGTGGATGTTTCATTATATAAGAATCATTGGGAGAAGAGAATTGGTGTTGTGTTATATCGTTTGGTTTTGGATGAAACATTACAGGGGGTGTACCCCCAAGGTTCTTGAGATGGGAAGAATGTCGTGAGTGGGTTGAGACTAGTTGTGGGTGTGATTAGAGGCTTTCATCCATCATGACTCAAGACCCTTGAGATAAAACAATTATGTTATAAAATGGATGAGCATGTGGTGGTATTCATCGACAAATACTTATTATACTCGCAATTCTATGATGATCATGACCAAAAACTATACATCAAATTTTGTATGCTAGGAGAGCACTGGAATTATTCCATGCCATGTAGATACTTCATTGGGCTAATAAAGATCCACATAAGAGGTTTTTCTCCTGGTGCAGTGTAGGTGAAACCAAATAGGGGGTAGTGCACCATCAAATTTTATTGGGGGATATATCTATAATAGTCCATATATCAATGAATACCATAGGTTCTGTTCTAGGATGTCAAAAACCAGTGATAATAGAAGTTTTCTTTGTTTATCTTGAGAGAGTGATATGGATATTTCTAGTTAAGAGTTTTGGTAATGTTTGGGGCATAGGCTATGTAACAGATGCTTGGTTGTGAGTCAACAGTAATGATATTTATATATTGGGGATCCCCATGATTTTAATGGAATGTTTGAAATGATTTCATGATGTATTGGGATAAATGGGTGTGGTTAGGTAGTATATTAGTTGTTTTCTAATGGTGGAAAGAAACATCATACCCCTTGATGGGTTGTACACCCTCTCTTATGATTTAAGTAGAGAAACATAGTTGGTGCTTCTGAGTAGAATGCAATGAGTTGAGATTTAGTTGAAAAATAAGGTTGGTTCAGAAGTTTTATTGGATGACTATTGAGGTTTCTCATGGATAACAAGAATTATGGTGGAGAGGTTGTAGAGACTTGTGTTTTCAGGATTTTGAAATTTGAGTACAAATTTAAATTTCTTTTCTTGGGTGCTCTTGAGGGATAAAATGATCATTATCTCTTAGTAGATGACATTGGATAATTTATATGACCAGTCTGTTGGTCTTGAAACATGCTGTTTTCCGTTGTAAAAATATTTAGTGGAATTATGTGCCGTCTATGTTTTGTAAAAAAGTTCAATATTTAATTTATTAAATATTAAATTTTTCTTACAGTTTTGTGTGACTTTATATTTTGAATGGAGGTTCGCATTGAGATTACAAATCTGTGGTTGAGTTCCGAATGAGGGTTTCCCCCAAGATGATGTATAAACTCACTTTGGTTTATTTGACTTGAGACGTTTGTCAAATTGGTGTTTACTAAATAATTAAATTAATTTACAAAATTAATTAAAAGAGAATCCCCCACACATTTTGGGGTTTTCATACTGAGTAGGAGGGTGAGGGTCTCCCCTTGTGCATGATGGTTGTACTAAGAGGATGAGGAGAAATATGTGTTAATGGAATTTGTCCATTTCATAGACTGGGACCGTATTGAGGTAAAATATCTTATGGGAGCATATTTGGACCGAAATATTCGATGTTTACACAATGTAATATTTTTTTTTTGAGTTTTTTTACACTTATCCCCATATATTAGTACTTTTTTTATTTGTATGGACTTATTATTATAGCTACAGACCCCATGGTGGTCTCTCTATTCTTATATTGGAATATGTGTGGTTTCAAGAGGTTTTCAAAGGTATATAGTTCTGATACCTAACAACCAAATATGTTGTTTGGCGAACACACACTGTGGGTTAATCCCTTTTAGGGAAGAATAGAATAATATGCCTACCTTACATGTTGGTAGAAGTACACTCTGTGATTGTTCATTGAATGTGTGGTCGATTACATGGATTTGAGACCGTGTAGTGGGAGACATGACTATGTAGGGTACACGACCAGAACCTGTGTGGGTAACACCCTATGTGTGAGTACATGATCAGGATGTTACATAAAACATGACCATTTGATGTTAGTGGGTTGGTAAACCATGTGGGATACACATCATGTACCCAGTTTACATGTTTTTTTCTTGGGTTTTACATGCTAGTTTTTGATGGGTTACACGACCATGTTGGGAGATGGTATTATATGCCATTTTCTCAGGTATATATGTCTTCTAATACACCTTTTGTTACCATTATTATGTTTTTAGATGTTTTGGAACCCTTAAGTCATATTCAAACTTGTGAGTAGTCAATTTTGACTATTTATTCATTTAGATCACAATTATGGGATCTGTTTTTCATATATAGTTCGACGAGATAATGTTTTGGACCATGAGAGTGTTGTATAAGGATTTCCTTAAGAGATTGAGTTTTAATCCTTTAGTGGGTTAGGCTGTGAACTTGGAGGCCCATGTGAGGGTAGTGAGATTAATTTTTTGTATGGAATGAGTATACCACAATAAAATTTTTAGGCTAATTTGATGGATCCTTGAAGGTGTGATTACGTATTATCTATTTGGAGATAGTTGTTTGTCCCTACGTATCTAGAAATATTAAATGAAGATAGAGAATTTGTGGTTTTAACTATATGTTTGCAGATTAGGCTAGTTGGAGCCTTTGGGATTTCCTGATATCATAGGATGATAGATATAGATGAGTGTATTTGTGGTGTTGAGTTGTGTTTGAGGGACTATTGATGATTCCATAGTAATATTCTTTCTAATCAAGATAACGTAGGAAGCCACTGACTGGATGTTTATAATTCCCATGTCGGATAGATAGATTTTTGATTTCATTGTTGTCTTGTTGTTTCTCATGGATTAGATAGTGCCCTCTAAGGGACCTTTCAGGATGCTTCTTATAATATGGAATGTGTTGATAGTTTTGTTTTTGTGAATGATTGGGAGGGGATCACACCACTTGAATTATAGTTCTGAGGATCATGAGAGATGCCCCTGTTATCATTAAATTAAAAGGGCCACATGCATGCCCCATTGATAAGAGAACCATGAGTGGGTTTGTGTCACTGAGTAGCTAGGTTATTGGTTTTCCCATGGAGGCTGAGATGATTCTTGAGATTTTGGGGATGAGTTGTTGCGAACTGAGATTGGTAAATAACTTGTACTAGTTATGTATTAATGGCTAAGGTTGATTCATGGATTGTTCCTATAGGGATGGTTTGAAATGGTTTGGATTCCATACATAGGAACCCAGTTTATTATTACGGGCTTTGAGGCCCGAAAGAGTTGGATATAGGATCCATATGTATTGTTCCAGATATTTATGTTTGATATTGTTGGATTGAAGTTGTGTTTTGGTACCAATAGTTCATTTATGGTTTGAGATGATGATTGAGGATCTGGGAATTCTATGGTATACTTTGGAAATATAGTGAATGCGACACCACATGTTTTTGGTATGGTGATGAAATAATGTTTTAGGCATATGTGGCATGCTATTGGGATAATGTTAGACTCATGCTTTAGGAAATTATAGTATACTTCATGGATAATACACCAGACATTGGTTGTAGAAATGATGGCATGTCATGTGAAAAAGGATGTTGTATAGAGGATTCTTCTTCTAGGGTTTGGGCCAGACAGACATTACGGGACCGTCCAGAGTTATATATATATATATATATATATATATATATATATTCTAGATTAAGGCTCCAAGAATAAGAAAATTATACTATGGATTAGCTGTCAAAATGAGGCTCCAGACACATATAGTATTCTTTGTTGTTTATGTTATAGAATGATTCTATGGGAATGGATGTAATACAACCATGGATGGATGGTGGAATAACACCCTACATCAGTGGTCTATGTGCTAGATTCATACTCCATTAATGGTTAACCTGATATGTGGAAGATATTTGGAATAAGGCTCTACACTTTTTTTATGGCACATAAGATTTATTTTAAACAAATGTTTTGGGTTTGGTAGTACAATGGTGTTGTTTTTGGGACAGATGTGTTGAGGAGCTATGTTTTATATCATGTTTGGGTTTTGGGAATATAGTAGGGGACGACTTAGATTAGTACCCTGAATGATTGGACAATCATAGTAAGGGTCCGTAGTTTTTTGTGGGTTTTGTTTTGGATTTCATGAGTTGGATCCCAAAGGTTGTTTATCAGGAATGATTCTTGAGACATTCTCTATGAAATTGTGGAATTTATCGAAGTAGGAATGGATGATCAAGGTCTCAGACATACAAAATAATGGTTGATTTATTTGTATTTTTTTAGTTATTTTTAATCTAGGTTGATCATATTCCATGAGAATGCACTTATGGAGGAATTTTATAGGTTCTAGATTGGGGTGTCTATAGAGATTTATTTCACACCCCAAGTACATGAACCTCAGTGTGTGTATAGACATTCTATTTTCTTTTAGGTTGATCATGGATGCACTATGGATCAGGATTAGGACCCATGTTGTATGGCTGAGAGGGATGCCTGTGTGGAGACTACTGGTCCGGCTAGAGATGCTTGATAGGGTAATAACGACCATGTATGTGTTATATCCTCGCATTGTTCGTAGCTATTATTGTATTTTTCTATTATTTTATTTATTTTTTATATGGTATCCTTCACACTAGTGGTCATGGTTGTATGTATTCCATGGCTCTTTAGGCCGTTCTTGTCTTTCATTTTTTTTCTGCATTTGCAGTTTCAATTTATTTATTTTTGTGTATTCTCTATTATTTGTCGTTATTGGTTATTTAATTCATCTTTTTCACTCTGATATGGGGGTATAATCTCAGCATAGTTTCACAATTACACCCCCACTGCTTGTCGGTATCATCTGGCATACATGGAGGCACACTTGAGGCCTTATGGTGAACCAACTCAGAGAAATTGTTTTAGTTCCATCCAGGACTGGATGTTATAAAATGTATAATTTTTTTATATTTATTCTTATTAATTAATACTAAATAATATTTAGATTGTTTATTAGCATATGTTTTTTTGGGTATTAAAAATTGGTTTTTATAAAAACAATTTTAAAATGAATTATTTATATCCATTTGAATAAAATAAAATAATCCCTAATCGAGAATGTTATAAAATAAATTTATGGACCATGTATCATTAAAATTTAATTTAATTTCATACAATGATTATAATTAATCATATATTTAATATAAGAATAATTTTTTTTTGAAAAAATATAATTCTTGAATGCCAGTATTTTTAACACATCATCAAGTATTGTTTTAAATTAATTTTTTCCAATTATCTAAAATAAATTTTTTAAAATTGGAAAAATATTTGAAATTATAATTTTTTTATTTTATAATAAGTTCAACTAAAATTTTTAACAAATAAATTCTGAAAACAATAAAATTCAATTATTGAAATTAGGATAAAAATAAATTTACATGGTGTTAAACTAAAATCGTTAATGGTTAAAATTACCAAAAAAACATGTATAAAATAAATTTTCTAGAAATATTTCTAACTTATATCTTATATGAGTGAAAATGGTTTATTATTGGAGACTTGGTGCCTGAAAATTTTTTCTTGGAAATTATTAATTTTTAACAAAAAAATCTTCCCCTCACCACACATATAAAATAACACACCTCTCATTCTCACTTGACCACATTAAAACCCATTTTTTGATAACAACTACCCCAATAACTTCTCAAATTCTATAGTTTAAATATAAAATCAGTATTTTTTTTTTCATAAATCCATATATGGGAGGAATTTGTGGAAAATAAAATGAACATACTCGAAGAAGAGATAATATTTTTCAATGTGAATTTTTATTTTATTTTATCTACAACCAAGGTAAATTCTTCATGAAACACGATTATAAAAGAAAATTATAATCTTAATGATACTTATATGTTATTGTTTTAATTTAAATGTTTATATAATTTTCATATTCTATGAAACATGTTATGAAATCAATATTCATGTGTGTGGAAGTCAACCACCTTGTGAATCGATGTCTGTCATTTTCCACTACCACCTATAATAATTGTGTATAATGGTGGTTTTAAAGTATATATATGTTATTAATAACATAATTATACCTATGGAGTAATTAAATAATATATAAAGTATTTAAATTTAATGCTTTAGGGTATATGATAACGTCATCTGTGTGTATGACAGATTACCTCCTGTTGAAGTGATGTGATTTTTTTACTAATGATTAACATTGAATGTAATAAGGTTTAAAATAATGAATTTATGTGATGAAAATTGAATAATTATGATATTAATGACATATTTATCAATAGAAAAATATAATATACAACTTTATTTGATATATTTTCAATCAATGAGAAATGATAACATCATTCAGAAATGTGTGGACTACAACCTTTATGAAGCGATGTGACTCTATTTTCATCAATAGAATACATTGTTAATATATATATATATTTATATGTACACTTAACTAATAAATAAATTACATATTATATTATTATTATTATGTAAACATAAAATATTTCTTATATCATTTCCGTAATGATCATTGAAAAATAGAATCTTTAATAATGTATATGTATTCCCTTCCATCTTCATGTATATAAGGTATATAATTTCTAAAATATATATATATTAGTATTTAATGTCTAAATGATATATAAATATAACAAAAAATCATTATTATAAATTTGTATATATTTAAACAATGTCCTCATTGACCATAACCATTGTTCAAAAGCCATTTGTGAAACATAAGTCAAACATGGTCAAAACATCAGACGTAAAATTAATTGATTAAGTTATTGTATATAACATGATAATTATTTAAATGAATTTAATAATAAAAATGAAATAGGTTTTCAGGAATGTAAATAATTTTCATATGTTTATTTTTAATGAAGATAAATATAGAGGCCCAAAGCCTGATGTACATGGACATTACATTAATTTCACGGAATACTTAATACATAATGAAAACAGACACACTATGACTGTAATTGATTAGTGTCTTTGGAAACTCGGATCATATTCTTCTAATCATGGTGAAAGATCTTCAACATCTCCCATAATGATCTTCCCCTTTTGTTTTCATACCTAAAACATTTCTTTAAATTCTGGGGAAAATAAAATATATAAAGGGTGAGATCAAATGATCAGTAAGGGTAAGTATAGAGAACATAAAAAAATCCATAAACATTTTAATTCAAAAACATGAACATAAAATCTAAATATGAAAATCATGAGAAACAACATAAATCTTGGATGTAAATAAGGTATAGATCATAAAGAAACATTAATCTTGATAAAATAGCATGGGAATAAATCATGTAATTTTTTCAACCATTAAGCACATGTTATGATTTCCATAGTAGCCAAGGCATTGATGCCAAGACCATCTTAGTGGAAAAAGTCCCTTTCTGAATCGAGTTTACCCCTTGTTCCAGTCCTGTAACACTGAACCCTATTAACGTACCATTCCATCCATTTCTATCTCATGAGATATAAATGTTTACCTAATGCATTGGTGGGAGATATAGGTCCCACCCATCTCATAAAGAAATCATTCTTACTTGTGTCTCAAAATAAACATACATCATTCATAATAACCCAATAAATAAAATGGGTTTCATAAACATCATCCAATCTTAGCATAATACATATAAAAAAAATGGAGGTAATTTCATCATAATAAAAATAAAACCATTTAAATAATAGAGATATTTTACTTGAAATAATATCATAATAAATAATGTCATCTTATATGGAAAATTGTTTTGACAAAACACTTGAAATGAATTCTTGAGGAAAATATCCTTTCTTTTTCAAAATCTATTTCTTTCAAAAAAAATCCATTAAATTTTAAAAGAAAAGGATTTTTTTTGAAAATAATCATGAAATCTTATAGAGTATGCTTCATTAAAATAAGGCATTATAAAACCGTATAAATCCATTCATGCAATATAAGTTAAAAAAACATTTGTCTCGTACTTTTTCCAGAAAAGTCAAAAAGTACCTCATATGGTAAACGAAAGAAAGGATCCTTACATACTATGTAGTAAAAGTCAAAAATGGTTAAAAAGGACATTAAACATACACAAAACCATTTTTAGAAAATAGGTATATGGATGATAAATATAAACCTAGTAAATACTTACAAATAAACAATCTTGGATAAAAACGATATTGGAAAAAGATATCCCTTACCTTATGTTAGATATGCTTCGTACGTATCTGAACCTCCTGTATAATGATTTAAATAATGTCATTGACTTATTAAAGAATCATATTCATTGTTTTGATATCATATATGGTTCAATTGTGTATTTATATTACCCTTTCGTTTGTAAATCCATGTTAAAGTTGTGTTTTGGGTAAAATCGTTTCATTTATCGTACGTGTTTGGAATTGTTGTTCATGATCTTATTATTACTTATATCATGATTTACTTACTTATATAATATAAAACATGATTTATATATCTTATATATTCAGTATATATATGTATATAATAGATAGATAAATTAAATGAAACACACCGTTCAGGGAGACGGTAGGCTGTACGTACGCATGAACACTATTTTTGATTCCATACTGACTTGAATGGAAGTAAGTAGATGATATATATATATATATAAATCCAGTAGCTTTATAATTTCATATACATGATAATTATTCAGTATATATACTTTATAATATTTCTTGAATGGTTAACATGGAGAATGAATCTCATCGCATCGTGGAGATGGTAGTCCGTACATACGCACGAGCGATGATATCGTTCCCATAATTATTGATTTGAATTGGACTGGATGATATAATATCCTAGAATCAATATTATGTTATAATAACTATATATAGTTATTCTTTACACTATTATACCTATCCAATTAAGGTGGTTTTGGAAAAAATATATTACACCATGGTGTGGAGACGGTATTCCGTACGTACGCACGCACGATGATTTCATTTTCCATAAGATGGATAGAAGGTGAAATGGGGTTGTTTCATATTTATAATAACATATTAGTATATGGGTGATAATTATGTAATTTTTTTATAATGAAACAACTAATTAATAAGAAGTTGATGAAGAAAGAAACTTGAATGAATCGGTAGAAGAGATTACCTCTTCTTTGACGAACCTCTTTTAAGCTTCCACTTAAGGGACTAGAGTTAGTCTTTTGAGATGACCCAAAACTCCAGAATTTTTCTAGGGGAGTTGAGAAGATAAATGGGTAGGGGTTGGCCGAGCATGAAGTCTCAAAATTGTGTAAAGAGAAGAGGGAGGGCATGCTCTTTTATAAGGGAGGAGAGGGGCACCTTAAGAAAATCATAAAAGATTATTTTATATTAAAGTCACATTCTATTTATAATGGCTCCAAAGGGACTTATTTTAAAGATAAAAAGGTTATGGGTCGAAATCCTCTCAGCCAATAGATTTTATAAATGTTTAGGTTTCTATTTTAACCTTATCATTTAGATTTAACTCCAAGTTAAATAATTTATCTTTTACAGTGTCATCTGGTTTTCTTACACTATATGGTTATTAAACTTACTATAACAAGCCAAACGAACCCCAAGTGGTTCATTATTAATATATATAACCTTATCTAAGTCATTTGGCCTATCCTTATATTTTTAAGAATAGAATATCAATTAATAATATAATATTTGTTTCAAAAACTATTTTATGTCAATTTTGACACTATTTGGTAATTGATTTTTGTGAAAAATCATAACATCTTGATTAGTTCAAAAAAAGTTAATTATTCAATACTAACATGTCATATAACCTATAAAATTAGTTTAATTAAAAAAAGTATGAAATTACATTTCTTTGGGTATTTATAACATCAATTATGTTTATATTTCATTGATAAGGAAATTACCGCATCATCATCGTGTCTTAAATAAATTAATTTATTTAATGTATAAAAATTATAAATAAAATATAATTATGTATAAAATCTTCTTATATTTATAATGAATATTTATAGTCAAATTTATCTTATGAATAACCCTATATTAAAAATGTTTTAGTTATTAAACTTTGATTTTAACTCTTTTAACTCTTCATTGAATTAAATAATAATAAATATCCTAATCTAATCCAAGTGGACCAAAATGATCATAATATATTCCTAAGGTTATATTTAGTCGAATTACACTTATCCAATAGAATTAAGATATGTTTTAAGGCAATAATAAAATCATTTTTACCCTTAATTACCCTATTTACTTTTAACCGTGGTAAATAAAAGTAGAAAGTTACTATTCACATAAAATTATTTTCATCTCATTGAACAAAATTTTACTGACTGATATAAACTGTTTCTCTCAAATTTTTGAAATACACTCACAGAAGCAGTAAAATTATGTTTTATGTAAATTTTCAAATTCTCTTAGGAGGTGGGTAAAAGACGGTGAAAAGTTCAATAAACTTTTTATATATCTAAAATTATTATAAAATGACTCCAATGAATTAAATTGAACTTATATAGGTATTATGTATCTATTTTGACTTAAAATAAATATAAATAAAATAAATAATTATTTAAATAAACTGTCTGTTTTTAAATAGTAACCTCATTTTTACTATTCATCAAAAATTGAATGTTTTCAGAAAAATACCAAAAATTCACCCTAGGATAATTTTGATATTCCGAATCCAAAAATGAAGTCCATTTTGAAAGATAAAATTTAAAAAATTTTAAAAAGTGGTCATTACTATTCATAAGGCTAGATTATATATTATTTTAATAATATATCATTGTTTAGTGAAACCTAGTATTGAATACTACAGACACTATCAAGGAAGGTCGTGATTGCATGTAATGCAAGAAAAGTCAGGGCTATGTGTAGTGAAAGCTCCCTTTGGTGTTGCGTATAACATAATCAAAACTTATTTCATTTATGCATTAAACAAAATCTATACTTAATGTTGCGTAGAATAATTTCTACAAAACAATCTTGATATTGTGTGTAACACTTGCCAAGAATAGTGATGCGTATACGGCAAGAAAATACAGTCTTGCGTATAGTAAAAACTAATCATGGTGTACAATAGAAGACATCAACGAAATGAAAAAGAATATATCTCATAAAATCTCTGGGTGTTACATTACCCCCCTTAAAATGAATTTCGCCCTCAAAATTCATCGGGGCTATAAATGGTTTACTACTTGAATGTTTCTTTCATAGAAACTCACATCGTAAAAAGGTATACTAAAACTTAATTTTTAAAACTAATGTATGAAATCTAACGATTACCCAAAGTAACTCATCACTGGGTTTCCATATAGGAGAACATATGCGAAAATACAGATATGGAAGAAAAATCTAACCATCAAGTTCTGATGGAGAGTGGTAGAGACCATGGCTACGAAAGAAAACAATCACAAAGCCATAAATTTGTAATGATTTAAGGTACCATCTGATTCATCATATATGAGAGCACTAGGACAAAATTATTGGTTTTCAAGATCATTTCCCTGATGTTGAAGAATTTTTGAATTAAAAAACTTTTTATATGATTTTGGTACAATCTCACTACTGTTTGTGCCTTGAACAATTTCATCTTCATAACTTAAAGAAATGTAGTTGAATTTTTCATTCTTTAAGTGTGAGATGATCATGTGATAGAATGATGGGTCATTCCATCTGTCTAAAAAAAATTGTTAGCAAAAGATACCAAATATACATAAGTTCATCTATGGTGAGGTTAATAGTATATGATTCCAAAAATGGACTTATACATCAACTATCATACTGCTTATTAAAATAAAACTAATTTCTACTAACCAGGGATATCCTGTAGGCTAGTGGTAGGCGATAAAGGCATGTCTCACTTCGGTCGTGGGTCTGATCCCACAGCCTTGTCTGCCGCGACGGGTTGTCACACGTCTTATGGGTTGTCCCGTTTTCTAAAAATACACTATTATCCTGCAATAATATCAAAAAAAATTCTATCCTTAAACAATTTTATCTGATGTCCAACATAATCTATTCCAACCTTTAGAATGATCGAAAATAATTCTGTCCAATCTTATAGTATAAAGAAAATGATTATTATAAATGTTATCAACCAAGCATGTGAATACCATAATTTATTCCCCATATATCATACGATATATCTTGTTGGTCATATTCCAAACATGTGAATACCTTAATCATGTATTCTCTTGAAAAATTAATACCCATTGAACCTTAGTGAAAACATGAATGCTATCAAAAGTTATCTCTTTCCACATACCAAAATCCCAAAATTTCTATATACTCAAACCATGATATAACGTTGTCCTTCTATCAGTCATGTTCTCATTTCATTTTCTCTTTATCCCTTCATTATGTTCAAATGATCTTCTTTCCAAAAATATTTCAGTCACTTTTTATGGTTACCGGTACCATATAACTATTGAAAACCAATACATAGATATTCCAAAATTATACGATATCATAAATAAGATTCTATGATACTATTTTGAAATCCCATTACATAAACACTTAATTATTACACAAATTCATTGTCATTCTCAACATTACAAATTGTGATTGCATGTGACTTCTCTTTATACTTTTCCTTAAGAGGTTTCTCACGTTGATCATCATTAACACTTGGATTAGGGCATTGATTAGCATAATTCCCTATTTCCTTGCACTTGAAGCATTGAAGTGTTTGCGGTGCGTTCTCGGCAGTCTTTTTTTATTCACATCATTAGCAACCCTTTTTCTATTACATCGACACTCAGCTACTTGATGAACTTCTTTTACACACATAAAACATTTGCTAGTCCCTTTAGGACAATCTCCTCCCTGCTTATTTCCTCACTTTGAGCATAAAAAATAGTCATCTTATTTTCACCATTGTTCTGAGATTTTCAATTGAACTCCATCTTTCATTTCTTTTCAAAACCTTAAGATGGATATATAACACCAACTTTCAGTTCTACCTTGTTAGCACAACACACAATTTCTTTATAGCTACTGAAATCTTTTATAGTTAATTCCCATCGAAGACTTGGTTTTAAGCCACTAATTAATCGATCAACATTACATTCAGGTTGGATGGTAAAGCCAGATGCATACCTTGCAAGCCTTGTAAAATTCGCTTCGTATATACTAACAGATTCATCATCCTTTTGCATAAGCTCAATGAAATCCTTTTCCATCTTTGTTCGAAGAATATGAGGGAAATTCTTATTGAAATACATGTTCTTTATCTCATCCCATTCCATGGATTCAATTTCATCTTGGGGCCTCATATTCTTAATTATGGTCTACCATTGGTCTGCTTCACCTTCTAAACGGTAAATAGCTAGAAATACTTTTTCATGTTCTGAACAACAAAGTATGGAAAATATTTTTTCAATGGTATTGATCCATTGTTCAGCAAAAAGTTGATTAGAAGACCCACTGAAAGAAGGTGTACGTTGCCTCAAGAAGGACTCAATAGAATATTGTTCCCTTCTCTGCTCATTTGGTAGTCCAGAATGATTTGTAGCTTGTGTAAGTATAGCAAAAAGATTTTTCACTCCATCTCCCATAACAATGATTTGTTTAGAAGGAAAATCATTGCATTTTCCATTACATTGATCAACTTGGTTTCTTCGGGTTCCATCCATCTCCTAAAAACCAAAAATAATAGTGTGAGAGGAAATAATCAATCTAGGAAAACAACATAATAAAGCGAGAGTTCTTTCAATATCTAACATATTAGGTTTAATTCTAATATCATTACCATAATTCTAGGACTATAACCTATACTTATACTTAACCTTAGGGACATCCCTAGACATACCATAGAAATATCTCTAGGGACCTCAAAAAGTTTTCATGTCCTAGTTTCCAAAGTTCAACTAAACCATTCCTCAGATACCAACTGTAGAGGCCAAAACCTTGGCGTACATGGACATTACATTAATTTTGCGGAATACTTAATACATAATGAAAGCAGACACACAATGACCTTAATAGTTTAGTGTCTTTGGAAACTCGGAACATATTCTTCTAATCGTGGTGAATGATCTTCAACATCTCCCATAATGATCATCCCCTTTTATTTTCTTAACTAAAACCTTTCATTAAATCCCGGGGAAAAGAAAACACATAAAGGGTGAGCTCAAATTCTCAATAAGGTTAAGCATATAGAACATAAAACAATCCATAAACATTAGAATGCAAAAACATGAAAATAAAATCTAAATATCAAAATCATGGGCAACGACATAAATTTTGGATTTATATAAGGCATAGATCATAAAGGAACATTAATCATGATAAAATATCATGAGAATAAATCATGTAATTGTGGCAACCATTAAGCACAAGTTATGATATACATAGTAGCCAAGGAATTGCTGCCAAGATCATCATAGTGGAAAAAGTCCCTTTCTGATTCGAGTTCACTCCACGTTCCATTCCTGTAACACTTAACCAGATTAACATAACATTACAACCGTGTCTATCTCATGAGATATAAATTATTACCCAATGCTTTGGAGGGAGATATTGGTTCCACCGATCTCATAATGAAATCATTCTTACGTGTGACACAAAATAAACATACATCATTCATAATAACCCTACAAATAAAATGGGTTTCATAAACATCATCCCATCATAACATAATTCATATAAAACAAATGGATATCATTTCATCATAAGAAAAAAAACCATGTAAACAATAGAGACATCATACGTGAAAATGATCATACTAAATAATGTCATCTTAGATGGAAAATAGTTTTGACAAAACACTTGAAATGAATTCTTGAGGAAAATATCCTTTCTTTCTCAAAATCATATTCATTTCACAAAATACCTTTCAATTTTAAAAGAAAAGGATTTTATTTAATGTAATCATGAATTCTTATAGATTAAGATTCATGAAAATAAGGCGTTATAAATCCGTAAAAATCTGTTCATTCCATATAACTTAAAAAAAAGATTTGTGTCTTACTTTTTCCGAAAAAGACAAAAAGTACCTTGTATGGTAAATGAAAGAATGATTCCTAACATACCATGTATTAAAAGTAAAAAATCAATAAAAAATTAATTTAAACATAAATGAATCCTTTTTTAGAAAATAGGGATATGAATGATAAATATAACCCGAGTAAATACTTACGAATAAACAATCTCGGATAAAAATGAGATTGGAAAAGTTATCCCTAACCTTATATCTGATAGGCTTAGTTCATATCTGAACCTCATGTATAATGATTTAAATAATGTCATTGACTTATTACAGAATCATATTCATTGTTATGATATCATATATGGTTCAATTATGTCTTTATATTACCCGTTCTTTTGTAAATTCCATGTTAAAGTAGCGTTTTGGGTAAAATCGTTTAATTTATCGTACGTGTTTGGAATTGTTGTTCTTGATATTATTATAACTTATATCATGATTTAATTACTTCCATAATGTAAAACATTATTTATATATCATATATATTGAGTATATATATACATATAATAGATAGATAAATGAAATGAAACACACCATTCATGTAGACGGTAGGCCGAACGTAGGCATGAACACTGTTTTCTTTTCCTTATTGACATGAATTGAAGTAAGTAGATCAAATATATATATATATATATAAACTAGCTTTATAATGTCATATAATTTATTATTATTCATTATATATACTTTATTATCATTCTTGAATGGTTAACGTAGAGAATGAATCTCATCGCGTCGTGGAGACGGCAGTCCGTACGTATGCACGAGCGATGATTTCATTCCCATAATTATTTTATTGAATTGGATTGAATGATATAAAATCTTAGAATAATAATGATGTTATAATAACTATATATATTTATTCTTTACAACATTTTACCCATCCATGTAAGGTAGTGTTGGAAAAAAACAGATTACAGCAAGGCGTGGAGACAGTATTCCGTATGTACGCACGCGCGGTGATTTCATTTTCCATAGAATGGATAGAAGGTGAAATAATGCTGTTTCATATTTATAATAACATATCATTATATGGGTGATACTGATGTTATTACATTATAATGAAACATCTAAAATAAGAAGAAGTTGAAGATGATATAAACTTGAAAGAATCGGTAGAAGAGATTACCTCTTCTTTGACACACCTGTTTTATGCTTCCAATAATGGGACTAGAGTTGGTATTTTGAGAAGACCAGAACCTCCAGAATGTTTCTATAGAATTTGAGAAGAGAAATGGGAAGGGGTTGGCCGAGAATGAAGTTTCAAAATTGTGTAAATAGAAGAGGGATGATGAGCTCTTTTATAAGGGAGGAGAGGGGCACCTTAGGGAAAACTTAATATATTATTTTATATTAAAGTCAAATTCGGTTTATAATGGCTCCAAAGGGGCTTATTTCGAAGTTAAAGTGGGTATGGGTCTAAATCCTCTCAACCAATATATTTTAGACAAGTTTAGGTTTCTATTTTAACCTTATCATTTAGATTTAACTCTATGTTAAATAATTTAACTTTTACTGTGTCTTCTTGTTTTCTTACACTATATGGTTAATAAACATAATATAACAAGCAAAACGAACCCCAAGTGGTTCATTATTAATATATATAACCATATCTATGTCAGTTGGACAAACCATATATTTTTAAGAATAGAATATCAATTAATAATATAATATTTGTTTTAAAAACTATTTTATGTCAATTTTGACACTATTTGGTAATTGATTTTTGTTAAAATCATAACAACATGATTAGTTAGAACAAGGTTAATTAAATCAATAATAACATGTCATATTAACCTATATAATTAGTGTAATTCATAAAAAGTATGAAATTACAATTATTTGGGTATTTATAACATCAATTATGTTTATATTCCATTAATTATGTAATTACAACATCATCATTGTGTCATAAATAAATTAATTTATTTAATGTCTAAAAATTATAAATAAAATATCATTATGTATAAAATATTATTTACTTTCTAATTAATATTTCTAGTTGAATTTATCTTATGTATAACCCTATATGAAAAATGTTTGAGTTATTAAACATTGATTTTAACTCTTTTAACTCTTCTTTGAATTAAATAATTATAAATGTCCTAATCTAAACCAAGTGGACCTAAATGATCATATTATATTCCTAAGGTTGATTTTGGTCGAATTACACTCATCAAATAGAAATAGGACATGTGTTAAGGTAATAATAATATCATTTTTACCCTTAATTACCCTATTTACATTTAACTCTGGTAAAAAAATAAAAAAGTTACTATTCAACAAAAATTATTTTCATATAATTGAATAACATTTTACATACTATTATAAACTGTGTCTCTCAGATTTTTGAAATTCCACTCACAAAAGAGGTAAAATTATGTTTTATGTTAATTTCTAAATTCTCCTAGGTGGTGGGTAAAAGACGATGAAATGATCAATAAAATTTTTATATATCTAAAATTATTATAAAATGACTCCACTGAATTACATTGAATATATATAAGTATTATGTATCTATTTTCATCGAAAATAAATTAAAATAAATTAAATAATTATTTAAATAAAAAGTAGGTTTTTAAATAGTAACCCCGTGTTTTCACTATTCTTCAAAAATTGAATGTTTTCAGAAAAATACCAAAAAATCACCCTAGTATAATTTCGATATTCCGAAACCAAAAATGAAGTCCATTGTGAAATATAAAATTTAAAAAATTTCAAAAAGTGGTTATTACAATTCATAACGGCTAGATTATATATTATTTTAATAATATATCGTTGTTTAGTGAAACTCGGTATTGCGTACTACACACACAATCGAGGAAGGTCGTGATTGCGTGTAATGCAAGGTAATTAGGTGTTGTGTGTAGTGAATGCTCCCTTTGGTGTTGTGTATAACATAATAAAAACTTATTTCATTTATGCATTAAACAAAATCAATACTTAATGTTGCGTAGAATAATTTCTACAAAACAATCTTGAAATTGTGTGTAATACTTTCCAAGAATAGTGATGTGTATACTACAAGCTAATACGGTGTTGCGTATAGTACAAACTAATCTTGGTGTACACTAGTAGACATCAAGGAATCTAAAAAAAAATATATCTCATAAAATCTCAAGGTTCTATAATAAAGACACATGTGGCAAGTTAGACTCAAGTTAAGAGACATCATCTCAGTTTCCATTCATTGTGAAATATTTTGATTTCACACTCCTATATTCTTTTACGAGGTGTAAAAAAATAAATATTGTCCTGTTATATCATAAAATCATTATAATTTAATGGTATTTTTTCAGTTTTATTCATTCATGAGGTTCATAATTAAAATATTTCCAATGTGTTAATGACTTTTCATTAAAAAAAATAATTTTAATGTTTTCATTCCAACTATTTCTTTTCTATGTCAATGATTTTAAAATTATTTTATCTATATTTATATATTGGAAAAAATGATTTATAAATAAAATTTCATGTCTCCATTTAATTTTTTTAATTTTTTTCAAAAGTAATCCTTATAATTATTATTATACTCAATTCATTGAAAAATATTAAAATAAAAGATATATTCTTAACATACACAATGAAAATTTTTTTTTCCACCATCATAGCCATTATTGTTTCAACATTCATTTGTAAGTAATCATTTTTGTTCAACAATGAACTATCTTTCCCTGTTTTGGATTTTTTATAGAAAATTATTTTTTAAATTAAAATGAGTTTTCAAATGAAAATAGTATTTTGATATTTTTATGTGAATTGAATACGAGCATAAAAGTGATTTTATACCATTTTGTATTGAAATAATAAATTTTATTATTCACGATGTGGTTCTTGGAAATTATAATATATTTGTTCTCACAGATAGCACTGATTAATAACAATATATATAATATTGGGGGTGTGCCTAGATAACTCTTTAATGCAGTTTGTAATGGTTATTTCTTCTGGATAATTATTTTTAATGTTGATAATATGGTCTATACAATTCTTATGGGTTTTATAGGAGCTTCTTGGGGGTTCTATGATATATTCATTCAAGGTAACTATATTACTGACATATTCCTGCTAATGATTTTTCATGAAAACATATTTTTCCCAAATATAATATAAAATATATTATTAAAGTAATGATAATTACCTTTATAGTTAAAATTTTATGTTTTAAGAATTATTTTACCCGGTTTTTCATGTTATTAATTTATCTAATACGTTTCTTCTTTTTTTCAATTCCCTTACTATGGTTTTTTGCTCACCCCATGTGCTGAAAATATATTTTATATGATTTGATGATGGGTAAGTGAATGGAAGAGGTCAATATGAATGTTATGAAGGATTATCATAATTTATTTACATTTTTTATATTATAATAAAAATGTATTCTAATCATATGTTTACACATTATATTATATGTACTTTTAATGCATGACTTATGAAATAATTCTCTAAAACTCTAAACATAAAAATATCATCAAAGTGGAAATAGTAAACTATTGAATTGTACTCATGATTATGTAATGTTTAATGATGCATCCTTATATATAAATCACTTTTAATAATCTTATAAATCTAATGGAAACTAAAAGCATTGCTCGTGTGTATGCCTGGATTACCACCTCATGAGATGATGCATATCATATCTCAAACAAACTCTTCCTGATTTTAATAATTATGGATAAAAAATTAATAATATTATATATATATATATATGCTATAAATTTCATTGGTTAAGGGTATGTAAATATTATAATTCTTTTTTTAAAATCATGCAAAAAATAAAAACATCACTTGTTTGAATCAGTATACTACCTAATCATGAATGGATGTACGTTATTTTTCACTACCGCCACATAATGATGATATATATATATATGTGTGTATTTTATGAAATAATATGATATTTATGATATAATTATTATTATAAAATATTAAATAATTTTTATATTCATTCCCCCATTCTTGCTATAAAATGGAATCCTTACTCATGATTACATATGGACTACGTCTTTATAATTATAACATAATTATTATTTCATACTCACATCACATGGGTTTATATAAATGTAAAAATAATGTATTGAAATAATAATTATAAGATTATTCAGATTATGTAAATGACATAATCATGATCCATTTTACTATAGTCATCCTTCTATTTCAATTTCTAACTTAAAAGAAGAACGTTATCAAAATGGACAATACGAACTTAATTAATTAATTAATTCAGTATAAAATTGATAGAAGAGAAATAATTGTATAATAATTAACAAAAAGGTTATGAATCTTGTAAATAAATAATATCAATATATTATTTATAATTATAATGGATGTATATGGAATTTCAGACTACATGTATGCGATTTCTAGTCACAATTCCCTTTCATTGAGACACATGTTGTTTTCACCACATGTTTTATTTGTCATGGTGTATAAGAAACATTATGGATATATTTTTTCTCTATATTATAAAAATTATAGTGTTTAGAAATCCATTTGGTGTTCTTCTCACCAATTTTTCATTGGTTTGATTGTTATCACGTCACAATATATATTTACTTAAAACCACATTTTTTAAAATAACAAATATGTTTCATTATTTTTTACACAATATAAATATTCCTTAAAGTAATTAAAGTGTTTTTAATATTGTAAAATTTATGTTCAAATTAATTTAAAACCAATTTTTTTCATTTTTTTTAAAATATCACTTTTATCAGTTTTCAAATGGTTTATTTTTTATGTTTCCTACAAATGTTTGAAAGGAACAAATTATTAATGTATAAAACATGAGTACAATTTCATAACATTAAGACTATTATTTTTAATATTTATTCATTTTTACTATTTATTTGGGTTTTAAAATATTATACTATTTTCCATTATATGGGTAATTTCGATGAGTTTTCACTGGATAAAGTATATTTTTAATCATTATTAAGTATATACCAAATGTACATCTACATATGTGTTAATCTAAATATTTTATGTTATATTGTAATTGAAATTAAATATTATATGTTTTTAACTATGTTAAGGTCCATGTAATTTTCTTATGATGTTGGGTGAGATTGATACAAATTTAAAATTCATTTGATAATAATAAATTTTCTAGAGAAATGTGTTGGAATTAACCAAGTAGATTATTGTCTTTGTAAGGGTTCTTGTAAGGGTTTTGTGTATATGATATCACAAGGAACCTACATTAATTTTCAATTCATTCTAATTATTTTTTTGTGGAAATATTTCTATTTAATATTTTATTTTAATGATATTTTTCTTAACTGAACTATTACACCCTTTAAGTGTAATATGTATGTTTTTATGAAAATGTTTTTATTGTAATGTCTATTTTTCTTGGAAAAACCCTTGATTTTAATTTTAAGTGATGATTTATTATAATGTCTTTTGAAATTTGGGCCCCAAATCATAAATCATGTTTTTGTAACTGATTATTTAAGCACAAGGATTATTATGTAAATAGAAAACTGTCTTATATGATTTCATGGTTCATAAATAGAATTCCATGTTTACTCTTTTTATATATATGTTCTTTACAGATATTGTTCACTATGGTTATGGATGAGTGAAAATATTAGTAAATTTAGATACCTTGAAATGGATGTTTCCTTGAATGAAGAAAGTGTGTCTTTATAAAGATACAAGTTTTTGTGAAATTGGATACTTTGTTGAAATGTCCACTTTTTTAGGCAATATTTTTTTCCAATTATTTCAAACAGTAAACCTAAAATATTATAGGGTGTATTAGTGATCCAATATTTTTGTTATGTTTTTTATGTTTTAGATAAATAAATTTGGTCCCTTTTTATTTCATTTAATACTAGAAATTCAATGAATATGTTTTTAGAAATACATCATGGTGTGATGTTTTGAGGATATTTTATTCTGTGCCTATGTGTTATTATGCATAATGGTTGGTCAGATAAGTGTGAGTATAATATATCAATTGACTGAGTTTTTATGTAATTTTATATATTTATTATAATTATTCTATACATTGGGATGGTTTACTTTCACCTAAAAACATTGAAAAAACAGTTGATAATATCACTTAAACTATGGGATGTTTAAGACATAAGGAAATTATAATGTGTTATTGGATATTATCCTTAAACATTCTAAGTTTATGGTTTTCCAGTGTGCATAGGTAAAAATATGGTTATATGTTTTATATAGGTTTTGATAGTGATTCATGGGATAGAACATATGGATTATGGTGGGAAATACCATTATGGCTATGGTATTGAAGAGAAGTTGTGTCAGTTGGGTCCCGGTCCATTGGTTTTTTATTTCTGTTCTATTATGAAATGGTCAATGGGGACTATTTTTCTATACATATCCAAATTATATTAATAAGATTATTTTTTTTTGAATTCTTACATGAATTTTATATAAAATAATTATATAAAGTGTACATATTGTTGTATAGTCCCATCTGATAAAAATTATGGTGAAACTTGCATAAGTAACTGTTATAATAACCTGGGGAAAATTCATAAATTCTCACTAAGAATAATGGGAATAAATTATATTATTTTTAGGGGCACTTATTGGAGTAATGTATGATTTATTGGCAAGTAATGCCAAATTTAGGTAAGTATTGGACTTACATTGTTTGATTTAGATAGTGATGATATAATCTTCCAATATATTCATCATATACATGTCTACTAGTTGGTAAACTTCTACATATAAGGAGGTTTATTTAAGGTAAATCATATCATCAAATTTGAATTATGGCATTCTATGTTGAGGAATTATATTTTATTACTTAAATATTTTATTTATAATTGATAAAATACTAAACTAACAAATTTATTATTCAAAATTATTAAATTTAGTTTCATTTTCTATTCTTTTCTCCACACATTTATTTTTTTTTCAATTTATTTTTATGTGTGAGACATTTAGTGTCTGGATTTTATCATTATTTATGAGGTGATAATATTTATTTAATTTTATTTTGTGTATAGATGGTGTAGAAAATAATCCCTATATTTTGAAAAAATTCATAAAAGTATGTATAAATACTATTTGACCAAATCCCTATAATACAACTAAAATATCTAATTAATTTTTTATTTAAACATTGTTTTTGTAAAATGAATTTCCAGGAGTTGGAAATCATTACCTATATTGGAATAAATTATTTATATATATATATTTCAAATCATCCATTGTACTAAAATCAGAATGGTTCATAGATAATTTTAATTCAAGGGGTAAAATCCCATACAGTTGAAAACACTTCAAATATGTTGATTAGATTACACTTTCCTAATAATTTCCAAAGGTGGTCTATTCATAGTGTAGTGTACAACAATTATCAAACATTAGATTTATGTATAATAATCTATATAATCAAAAAATAAGTACCACTAAACTGTAACCATTATGATATGATTAATTATTTATTTACACACATTTTAATAAAATTACATATAAAATTTATAAAAATATTATCTCCTCATAATAAATCACTTTTATGTTTATATTATAACAACAATATAAATGAATTCCATAAATAGGATGCTTTACCATCAATGAAAATGTATCCTTAATAGAATATGAAAACATTGAATCAATAATAATGTAGCTATAGTGGAATAATATTCCATAATGATGAAGTTCTAATCCACTATTAAAATATAAATCAATTTTTTTTAATAATTTTAGAAAGAATATAAATGTTTTTTATAGAATTGTTTCTATTTTAATTTAATATTTCACCCTACATTATTTAATACTCAATTTAAAATGTTATTTCTACTCTTATTTATTCAATTCTTTAAACTTATCATTAATTTTCTACTCAATGGATTGTTTTTACCATGTTGGATTGATTTTATATCCATTAGATTAATGATGATTTCATTAATATTTATATCATTGTTTTATATGTAATATTAGAAATATTTTTTTTATATTATTAATATTTTCAGGTTGATATAGAATTATATATTTTCCATTACAAAAGATATTTAATTTTATATATATGGAAATTATTATTTGGTATCGTGTGGGTAGTAATCCAAATTATGGTAAAACGTTATAGTGGAATAAATGGTATTATGAAAATAGTGTTTAAAATTTTATCATTGTAATTCTATTTTTTTAATAATTAAATATTTTATTACTTATGACTCTCTATGTATTTATTTAATCTTTTTATTTCATTAATATATATTATATTAAGTCATCTCATATATTTATTTCCTAATAAACCTTAGGTTCTTACTATTATTATTTTGAATGCTAAACCAAGATATCATGAATGGTTAAGTTTACAATGGTAATCATAAAATAAGAAATAGTTTTTTAATGGAAGTAGAAAATGTTATGGATTGAACAAAATGAATTAATTATATTAATTTTTTTATTTAAATAATAAAACTCTTGGTGTTAATAATATGGATTTAAATATAGCTACCACTAAAATTACAATATTATTTCCATAAAATTCTAATACTACATCTAGAGTAAGTAGACATTGTAATATTTATAGGACCTTATTATATAATAGAACAATTTTGTGGGTTTGTTAAATTATTCCAATAACATCATTTGATCATGATACCATTAATAAAAATTTGAATTATAAAAATGAATATTTTTTGAAGGAAAAGATATGAAAATTGTGTTGGGTATGTTGTTGTAAACCTCCAAAATCAGTTAAGTAAAACATATCTACGTTTTTTTTACCTCTGCTAGATGTGATTATTTCTATAATGGGTTTATAATATAGTGAAAATATTATTATATTTTGTCTTTAGAATATGATTAGTTAAATTATAATCATGATTGAATTTTTTTATTAAAGGGGCACTATCATAAATCAAAGATGATTTTATATATGATCTTTATGAAAATTTTTATAGTTTAACTAATCTAGATTTGGACCATTTTGAAAAATTATATGAGTAAAATATTTATTATTTTATAAATTTAAATTATAAATAAACTATGAGTGATTAATAACATTAAAAAAATTATGTAATATAGTGATACTCATGATGTCTATTCATATCATTAATATATTTAAGCTAAAAATTCATTTTTCTCTTAGGGTTTATTATTAAAATTCCTCCTTTATGTGGCAACATTCAATGTTTTATTTTGAGTATTCATGGAGTGAAATGAAGTAGTTTTTGTACACATTATGAATTAATTTATTTTCAAATAATTCATAATGATACACATATTACTTATGGTATATAAATCAATAGAAAGATTTAATATCCAACTCATTATACTTAATGATATTCTAGGAGTGTGTAAAAAAACATTGTTGGTGATCATTTCCATTAAATCATCCAAGTCATGTATTCTGTGGAGTATCACTCTTTTTTAGTGTGTGAAAATGGGTGATCATTGATTTAATTATGCTATAGAAAAGTCAATTGATTTATTAAATCCTTTATTTCATTACATATATTATTTAAGATATATAATTAAATATAAATATTGACTATCTTAATTCTTGGAATTTAATGGGTTATAGGAGTGAGTAAAAACCCTTATAAATGTCTATTCCCTTTAAATTTTAAAATTATTGTATGGTGTGGTATACTACTCTAGTTATATTAAGCTTCCTTAAATTATAACACACAAGAAATAACAGATTTTATTCAATGGAATATTATTTAATGTTGTCATGGTGAGATTATTATTAATTTTTTTGGATATGGAGTGATTTAGAACCCAAAAAACATTGAAATGGTCAAAAATAAGAGTTATTGAGTGTAATATGGTAATGTTAAATTAATTTTTTTTATCAGGTGTTAAAAATTATTGATGAGGGGGACGATAGGATAATTATCTAATATTAGAAGAAAAATCATATAAAGGACATATAAGTCAATTTTTTTGTGATTTAGATAATAAACCATATAATTGAAATAATGGTCTATGGTTATGGTTTTCATTCAAATTAAAAAATTATAGTTATTTATCTATCATAGATTATTAAAATTAATTTATTTAAATATGATATGATTTTTAAAAGTTTAATTGATTTTTGATTATAAAAATGAAATTATTTTGAGTTATTTAATTATATTAATTATTGAATTAATTTTCAATAATATGTATCAAAATTATTAAAGATTCATATTAATTTTATATTTCGATTTTACTTTTAAATTAAGGATTAAAAAATTAATTATAGGGGGAACTATTTTTTTGGTCTTTATAATTGTTAACTATGTTTAGGAATCTCATTTGGGTAATTTATAAGTCTTGTTAAATTAGAAATTGTGGAAATTTATATATATTCAAATATTAATTTTTTATTTTTATCTAATATTTATAAAATTGAACCTTATAAGGATATAATGATATAATAATTTAATTAAGAAGAATTAAATTAAATTTTCTATTTTTTAGATCCTTATAGGAAATAAAAACCATAACCTATCAACTTTTTTCTCTATCCCAACTTCACATCAACATTATAGAATCAACCACTCTTTTAGTCGAGATATGTTACATAATCAAATTTTCATGATTAGACATAATCATATCCTTATCGTGTTATAATAGTATTATTATACATTCTTTAGGAATAGTTTTTTTAATTGAAGCCCAAACATAAATACTTATTATTTTCACAAAAGAATACTTTTCTACTTAGTGAATTCTTATTATTTTCAATAATTTTTTTCATTTATCATATTTTTGGATTTGGTATATAATATATAAATAAAAGAAAATTAAAATTAAATTCATTGCAAAATAGTGGATCTTTTATCGGTGATTACCAAATAGAGAAACATCAATATTTTATTAAAAACAACATGTTCTCATATTACCTTCGCTTAATAAAAAAATGTAAAAACCATTCTCTCCATTATCTCACATAATCTCTCATATAATTAGGTATTAAAATATAGCCACATGTACACTATCTAATGATTTTTTCTTTATAAAATATTTATGATCACCACTCAACAATGATGATAACTCATATATTACTCCCACCATATTACCAAATAAGAAAGGTAACCCTAATGAACATATCCTATTACTATAAAAATAGTTAACAACTTATAAATATATATAGTCTAATGATCCAGAAATATAAGGGAACATTTATATATAATAAAACAATGAATAGTTGGTCAAATTATGTTATAAAAATAGGAGAAAACCCATCAAACCATTTATCTTTAATGCACTCTACCACTTCCTATTATAAAAAATAGTATCACAAAATAATTAAAATGATATAAATAAATAAAAAAACAACCCATAATCGTACCCTATTATTTATAACTAAATTTTTACCTCTATTTTACTACTTATATGAGTAACCACGGGAGGAGATATATCAAAACAATAATATGAAAAAAAATATTAATAAGCAGTAAAACAAATCTACTCCATTGATTTGTATAATCATTGGTGCTTAGTAATAATCCTATTCACGTAAGGGTATAATATTTATTTTATTGGCAAAAATTATGTCTTTAAAACTCCCATACCTCTATATTATCACGCCACTTGTATGCATCTTTTTGATGATTAAAATAGTAGATTAAAATTATATTTTAATTTACAATTCTATGGGTATCATCTAGAAATCATAGGAAAAAACTAATATCACTCTATAACACTTTTTAACAATATATTAATAATAAAATGATCCTTTTATTTATCTTACATCAATCATTCACAATGATAGTATATAGTTACACACTTTTTCTTATTATGTTAATCATGGCATGTGTGTGTCACTTTTCTAATGTAAAATATCATCATGGGAAGAATATTGAATCTATATAATTATCTAAATATTTTTATTATTTTTGAAATACACACTAATCCTATATTAATAAGTTTAATATGATTACCAAGAATATTATATGTTTTAAATGTTGATAGCGATAATGTGAATCAAAAAACATGTGTATATTAATAGAGTTGTTTAACTATGATCCTTTACCTCATAAAAGTGTCTATATTATATATAAGAGTGAAATATTATAAAACTTAAGTTTTTATGGATTAATTCTATTTAATGTTTGAATGAATCTTGTATATATCATATAAGTGTGATTCCATTAAAAAATTTAGCATTGAAATGAATCATATGAAAGATTCTTCAACGTCATTACAATATAACCTTTACTGTATCGATATATTCATGATGAAATCATAATTTGGAGCTCATGATTTTTAAGATAATTTCTTTTTAATAATGGATGGGTGGAGCGACATGGGTACCATTATTTCGTATTCATGGTTACTAAGCTTCTAGATCAAATATCTATAAAGGCTCATATATCTAGTAAATATAATTATAGATATGGCGGATCAATATTTGGTATATGAGCTCCATTATGAGTCCATATTAATTTTAAAATAATAGAAAAATAAATTGAAATAAAATATTTTCCTCTAATAATTCATTTTAAAAAAACAAAATCATTAAATATGTCTTTTTATGATGATTAATAATTTAATTCTTAAATAGGAGAAAAATTATAAATGTGATTAATTACTATATCAAATTAATAATTAAGGATAATTTTTCCTAAAATATAAATATAAGTGTTAATGAAATATATCAAATCTTCATGAATTACATTCTCTATCGTAGGTAACAATATAATATCATAATCATAATAAAAAACCTAGAAAAATAAAAGAAATTCCAAATTCATCAAAAAAATTATTTTATCATGTTTGAAATTATAATTCATTTTCCTTGTATCAATATATCTAATTCACATAGATCATAAAAAGTTATTTCCATCTATATAAATATTTTCAACCAACTATCCATGAAAATAAATTTTTTTACTCTATAATCAAAAAATTTATATTAACTGTTATGGTCCTTAATATGATATCTATGGTTTTCATATGTCTTTAGAAAATTATCTTTTATATAAAAATAATTAATCTTATAAAAAAATCATGAGGTATTTTAAATTATTTATAACGAGGAAAATCTTTGATATATAAATGATAAAAATAAAGGTACAGAAAATAGATTTCAGTTTTAAGAATAATGAATGATGACAAATAAAACTGAATAACAGTTATCACTCATACACAAATTAATAACAAAAACTATACTTTTCACTCTTAATTGAAAAAAAATCATCCAATATATCATTATTATCCCATGTTTTTTTATGTTTTACTTTTAATATATATTTTTTTCTACATTTTTTATAAACACACAATTGTTATATATTATATTCATGAAAATTATTGGAAGAATGTGACATGTTGTTTGAAATGAATATCCTTTAAAATAAAAATAATCCATCCCTTAATCAACCCTGAAATTTATACCACAACCCAAAGAAAACATGAGCATCCTTTCCCCCCACACATATCATGAAACATAACCACGTTTGAAACTGTGTTTAACAGAAGTCATACTGATTAGTTTAATGGGTCATATTTATAATCATTTAGTGGATAAATATATAATTTCTCATGAATGAACAACAATGAGTAAAGAATAAAACATATAAAATAATAAAAAACATATATTAATGTATAATATTTCAATATTCTTTGGTAGTGAGTTTTTTCAACTTCCATCAATAATAACTAATATGTCAATTATTTTTATGTTATCCCACATCCACTAAAATAATTTAATTCTTTAGTAGGACCCCTTATTTAAAATAGTTTTTTATACCTTCCTAAACCAAATATAATACATAGAATATAAGCAAGAGAGTTTTCATTATGAGAATAAAAACTTATTTTACAATTTTTTTGAAGATACTCTATTTTATAGCCTTATGAATAAAACGGTGTAGACTCTAGGTGTTATAACATTTAATTTGTTAAAAAAAATCAAACCCTTTTGTATTCAACCAAATTAATTAAACAAATTATTAAAATCCATACACAATATTTTTATTGATTGGTTATGAAAATATGTGTAAATATGATAAAATAGTAATTATTATCCCTAGAGAGAACCAAATAAATTTTATACATACCATTCGACACATGAAAAATAAAATAGTATCATATATCATATGAAGACACTTTCCTCAACGTGGTTATAGTTATGATTCCACGGTTTATGATTTAGTGAAACATACTATAATATCCAACATTGACTAAATACTCTACGAAATTATACATAACAACATAGATCGTTATAAATCATGCAATAAAATTTGGATATAGTTATCATAATTTCTATCATATTTTGTAAAAGAACATTGTACTAAAATAAATCATTATTCTTGGACCATATCTGTGATCTGTCGAGCCTTTGTAGCATTGAATGATTTTTAATACCCCATTCCACGACTGAAGTAAAATATAGGTCTTTATAAAAATATAATTAATTCAAAACCAATAAAGGCGTTTTGTATAATCTTAATTAAATACAATGATATCACCATATGAACATGTTTAACACAATATCCATCTCCATAAATCATATACATGAATTTATTTTTATTTAAGAACATAAGTGACCACTAGACATGGAAAATTTCCATATAGTATTAAAAATATCATAAGTTCATGATTATCTAAAATATACTGACCAATATGAATTAATACATCATATGCCATTTTTATAAATTGTATATTATGTCCCATAAAACTCAATTGAACATAGAAATTAATTTCCTCGAAATAATTGAATAATGTTACTAAATTTTATTCTTTATATACAAGAATAGAAATATAATCTTAGTCAAACTCAACAGATCATAAGATCAACAGAATACTAAACAACACATTATTAGCTTAGCCTTGTAGATGGTATAATAAAGGTAATAATGTATGATGTTTCAAATGCTATATATCTTCTCAACTTTAGGTAATGAGGATTAATACCAAGAATACAAAATTATGAATAGTAGATAGAATATAAAATTCCATGTGATATACTTTCACATTTCATTTTACATTATAAGCCTTAATTTATTATCTCATTGTTCATCATTGAATGGATTACGAAATACTACTGACACTAATTTTATCATATCATTATAACCTATAATAAAAAATAGTGATCATCCACTATGAAATACTCAAAGATGTATATTTAGGTTTAATATAATCAACACACATGATGGAAAGACATGGAGATATTACATTTACTATAAAATCATGATATAATCCCATTAAAAATGATCATTACGTCGAGTTTCTCTTGTATCTAATAACCCGATCCTTCACATGAACATCATTATTATCCAGTTAAAAGGTCATTGTTATTGAATATTGTATATTATGATATGTAGCAACATGATTGATGTTTAGATCACCCATTTCAAGGATCTGTAAAGGAGATGATATTTTCGGGGGGGGGGGGGGGGTGGGGTTAGTCATTTAGGGAAACTGGTGCTCTTTATTTTTAGAAATGTCACCATTTATATCATAGTTAATCATTATTTATCTCTCAATTCTAAGAAACACTCTATTTTTGTGATGAAATTATTCATCTGAATATCATCCTTCATATAATATAATGTAATGGTTTTATTATATATATATATATTTTCAAGTCCACCATAGTGTGTTTTTAAAAACTCTTCCAACTAATAGCTCCACTATTCAGGAGAAACATGAAACAAGATTGATATCTTACATCATTATTTTTTGTTTTGAATCTGGAAATAGTTTAATCCCTTATATGATTCCCATACTATCCTTTAAATACATATAAAAAAATCCCTACTTCTTTTTAATTACATAGTATATTCTTGATAGAAATTGAGTGAATCTCACCATGATCCGATTGGTATCGACTTATTTTGATTAAATCATAAGAGACATTGTGTTATGTAGGAAACCCCAAATATATGATAGAATATATATTTGAAATGTAAGGAATTGTATATTTATTTTAACATAATAAAAAGTTCTTGAATTTTAATAAGATTTATTCCATTTAATAATGTTAAATTCTTCTTCTTGCATATCTTCGTGCTAAACCTCTTTAACATAATATCAATAAATAGTTTTAAATGCAGTACATGAAGATCATTGATTTATAAATATTGATCATCGAAACTACTATATCTGTTTCTATGCACATTCCATTCTTCAAGAACCAATAAAAATACCATACAATGAAAAAATGTAATTTTTTATCATTTCAAGATACGTATCATGAAATCCACATACAATATCATTAATAATATAACAATACCACTAAATTACTTGTATACATAAGAATCAATTGTGATCTTATGGAAACTAAACCATTTTATTGTGATATCAAGATGCATATTCCAATATAAATTATCTTACTTTAATCACTAAATGAATCGTTCTCATTGTAAAATAATACGAGAGTAACTTAACACCTCATAACATTTGCATTGTATAGTTTACATGTCATTAAATAATATTCTTGTGGAAATAATATTTCATATCCATTTGATATATCATATATTAATAATGAAAAATAATAGAATTGAAGATCCAAATGTATTTTATCATCAAAACTAGTTAAAAATATCTTCTTTGTCAATACCATGAATTAGATTGTAATTTTTGGCCAATATATGATCCTTATAGGATGAAACATTATCATTCATATTTATTTTCATATGGAAAACCTATTTCAACACTATTACTATCTCATCTTAAAATGCATCCACTATGATCCAATCATGGTTAGTGTATAAAGAGTGCATTACAAATCTGGCTGAATTTAACCATAACTTATATATTGGAGTATCAACATCTTCTTGGTACGTAATAGTTTAATTATATATAAATACTAGTACTCCACTTGTGCATTCACATGACACTATAAAAAATTATTATTTTCAATAATAGAACTCCAATTTTCAAACTCATTATTTTATAATAATATTGAATATATTTAAAATGAAAATTATGTGGTAAAAAAATAAAATAAAGGTAGTATAATTGGTGAGAAAAAAGAAATAGAAATTTATATTGGACATTCAAGTAGAAGAAATCGATTATAGAAATGAAAAAATGATTCAAATGGATAATTCAAAAAGAAATGTATCTACATGAAAAATGAATTATACATGATTGGTTATTTAATTATTTCGTCATAGTCATTAGAAAGAAAATTATATAAACAAATAGGTTCAAATATGTTTACATTTGACATTAAATTCTATTAGGTAAACAAAAATTCCATAAATTATGGAATTTTGAATAATGTGGTACATATTATTTAGAAGCCCAAAACGAACCATTGTTTTAAGTTAAATGATAACATTTCAAGTAAGGTAAATGTATGATAAAATGTAGGCTAAATAACACCAGTCAATGTATTACATTGCATTAATTCCAATATACATTTATAACTATTTTACTTATATCTTACTTGTATTCTTCCGTAATAACATCTCGTTATTTAAGATAACATAGTTTCTTATTTCTTATAATGTTACAAAGGTCAAGTTATTATAGAAATTTTAAAACTTAATAATTTTTCATTTGAATTGTACTAAAATTATAGGTACTAATCATGGTACATCATTGATATACCATACCTCATGGTTCCAAATAAATCACAAAACATATTTCCAAAATAGAACAATACTTTCCACATAGGAATGATGAAAATCATAGAGAGAAAACCTTGAAAACACATATCCTTTTAATAACATCCCAGAAGATCAAATGCAGTAATGGAATATACAACTCCATCTAGTAGCTGAACATTTGAAATCTACAATATTGAAATCTTCATCTAGATCCACCCTTTGAAATCACAATTTGAAACCACACTAGGGATATCATAATTTGGAACCAAAATAAAATATTTGAACATTGTACTTGCTAAATCAAATGAGCAGGAACATAACCATATTTTTCACCAATCATAACACAACACCATTTCATTTATAAATTTGTAAAAAACAAATAATTCTAGTAGCCTATCCCAGTGGATTTAAATAGAGTCAAAACATTTTGAAATGAGATGACATCTGAAAAAATATAAGGTGAGGTGTTATCCGGCAGCCTGTCACCTATAGAAATAAAAGGTGAGGTTTATCCAGGAGCCTATAATAAACATGATAGAATTTGAATGAAGTCCTAAATAAAAACTAACTTTTAGAGTGGCATATGGGATGGAAATGATCACATAAAGCATCTCCCTTGATGCATCAATGCCTCTTAAAATAACGAGACCTATACATTGAGTCAATTCAGAATCATCAGAGCTAATTTCCAAACCAACCATAGTTGCATTCATGCTATATAAAATTTCATTCCTATGGACATAGAATTGAAGATGTTTAATAGTAATACAATATATGGGGATCTTATATTTAGGGTGTGATTCCAATTAATGTGACAGTTCCTTGACTGTGGGGATGTTCACACTACATTCAATACACAACATGAAATAATATGTAATTCATATTTCCCATAAAAATAAATCTTCACTTCATGCTATCATGGATATGTTAGATGAGTCTTCAAAAATAGAATCTATATTGATCAATATCTTCTCTCCATCACTATCATTATTGATCTAGAATGGCCCAGGTGGTAGATTCTTGCATAAATTTGGTATGTTGACCTTCACAATATGGGTTATGAAAAACACTCAAACTTAATGACACCATACTAATATCCATGACGTTTTGGATAAGTGTCATTTGTTTTTTCAAAAAATAACTCACACTAAATAAAACCATACTAAGGAAAATGTAGTAAAAAATTAGATAGATTCAAAAATAGAGTAAAACTATATAAGTAAATGCAAGTGGAACTGGAATAGAAGAAATGATAATCAATGGGGGGAATGTAGTGGAAGAAATGAAATAAAATATCAGGAAATGCAGTGAAAAAATGACTTGCAAGGTGTAATGAAATAAAATACAGGGAAAAAATAATTTCTTATCAAAACAAATGAAACTGTTAGAGTTAATGAGAATGAAATCAGTGAAAGAACCTGAATCTATATTGGGAGATATCCAAACATTTCCCACAAGAGTTGTGCTTCACTTTAGAAAACATAATACATATCGATCAATTTCTACTCATTGTCACTATCATCGTTGATCTAGAAAGGATGAGGTGGTAGATTCTTGTATAAAACTGGTATGTTGACATTCACAATATGGGATAGGAAAAACACTCACACTTAATGACAATATACAAACCTCTAACAACTTTTGGAGAAGTATAATTTGATCTCTAAAAAACTCACAATAAATGATACCATACTCATGGAAATGCCATGAATAATTATAAAGATTCAAAAATAGAGTAAAAATATATAATGTAATATAGCTAGAATTGAAATGGGGGAAATAATATTCAATAGGGGAAATGATGTGGAAGAAATGAAATAAAATAAAGGGAAAATAAGCGAATAAAATGATGTGTTGGGTGTAATGAAATAAATTTCTGGTAAAAAATAATTTCATAAAAAAATAATTAAAACATTTAGAGTAGATAAAAATGAAATCAGTGAAAAAACCTGAATCTATATTGTACGATTACCAAAAATTTCTTCCAAGAACCATGCTTCACTTCATCCTAACACGGATATGTTAAATGAGTCTTACAAAAAAATCCATCTTGGTCAATACTTTTCCCTATCACTATCATTGTTGATTTAAAAAGGCTTAGGTGGTAGAATCTAGCATAAAACTGGTTTGTTGACCTTCACAATATGGGTTAGGAAAAACACTCACACTTAATGACACCATAGTAACCTCTAACAACTTTTGGATAAGTGAAATTTTTTCTCTTATAAAAACTTATGCTTAATGAACCCATACTAAGGGAAATACGATGAAAATTATAAGGACCAAAAAATAAGGTAAAAATATACCAAGAAATGCAGGTGGAAATGAAAAGGGAAAAAATTCATTGGAAGAAATGAAATAAAATAATACTGAATGCAGTGACAAAATTTATGTGTAGGGTCTAATGAAATAAAATACAGGGAAAAAAATTCATAACAAAACAGTTCTAACTTATAGAGTAGATTCAAATGAAATCAATGAAACACCTGAATCTATATTGGTCGATTTCCAAACATTTCACGAATGAACTGTGCTTCACATCATGAAAATATGGAGCTGTTAAATGAGTCTCAGCAAACAAAATCTATCTTGATCAATGTCTTTTCCCTGTCACTATCATCATTGATTTGGAATGGCCTAAGTGGTTTTCTTACATAATAGTAGAAAACATATCATTAATGAGGAATGGAATTAGTTTAGATTAACTAAAATTAGATTCAAAGAGAATATGTTTGTCATTGAAGGTAAAAACATATGAAAAACAACAAAAAAATTAGAAATATGTTAAAACACCAAAATAAATAATTTAGGATATGAATAATTACTTAAATATCATTCTTCCTGATGAAAATTTGATGGGGAAAATAATCAGTTTGTGTAAAAATGCAAAAAATGAGAAAATATATTTATAACTAAATTTTTAAAATAAAAAGATAAATAGAAAAAATGAAAAACAAAATTTAAAATATCAAAAAAGTAATGGAATCAATATTAGAAAAATAAAATGATAAAATAGAAATTAGACAATAGTAATAAAAAGTATGTTGTGGGAAAATATTATTATTGAATTATGATCATCAAATGTATTCTATCTATAACTGTTGTATGAAAAATATGTGACAATATATTTGATACTAAAATTATAAAAAAAGATAAATGGAAATATGAAATAGATGACAAACTAAATGCTACAACTGAGTAGGCTTTATTAATCTATCCTCCTGAATAAAATGGAATCCTACAATCATCAATATCACATAAAAAATCATAATAAAACTTCGGAAACAAAAATGAATCCATGAATCAGAATAAAACTAGATTTACATAAGAGGAACAACCACAATACTTAAAAAAAACCATTGAATATAGGGGGAAGAAGATTAGAAGGAAGAATAAAAAAATGGAATATAGGGATTGGAAAAAACCTATCTCAAAGTAAACAAATTATAGATCAGTGAATATTTATTCTCTCTGAATATATAATGTTCTAAGTAAATGTTAATTTAATGAAATAAGTGAATCATTAATGAGTCAAACAAGAAAAAATATCGATTGAAAATTTCATTGGGTAATTCTCCTGAACATAGTGATCTTTAAAAATGAATAATGGAGAAATTTTTGACAGCATAGATAGGGAGAAAAAATATTTGAATGAGTGAAGCATATGGTAATGGGATGACACATTGTAATAGGGAAATCCTGGCCTATTGTTGAGATCTGTGAATGAACATAAATATGTACCTTCGAATATAGGGTTCATTTGGGGGCGTTGAAGCTTGCATCGGGTTGTATAGACAACGAAGATTCAATGAAGAATTTCTTTAATAGAAGAAGATAGAGAGATCTAGATGTGTGGATGTTCACACAACATATTATGTTAGCAGAAGGCAATGACAACCGTATGCGAGGACGATCATATGTTTTTACGTAGGTGAAGATTTCTGGTGAATTCTGTGGAGAGCTGGATACATCGGCATTTGGTGGAACGATAGTAAGATGGATGGAGGAGTGAAGGATGCATCGGGGAAATGTGAACGTGAATGAAGGTGGAGGAAAATTGGCCGCGACGGATGCAATAAATATCTAAGATGGAGGGAATAGTCGAGGGTGCACGATGGAAATGGTAAAGCGGACGACATAATCCTAGTTTTGGATGGGTTAATTTTTTTAAGGGTGACATGGATGTCTATTTAAGTGACAAGTATGCGGAAAAAATCCAACTTTAGTATATATATTAGATAATAGATATAATTGATTTCAAGAAAATCAGAAAAATCAGCCGTATAAAAAACTGTGGCAAAGATCAATTGTGGAAAACCCCACTCAATTATTTGATGTATTTGAAATACCATGAGAATATGATAGAGTCTTGATAGTTGAAAATCCGGATAGCTCGGATGGCACAACCAGGTATAAATTCCCCAAGATAACTCTCAAGAGATCCTAGGTTGTACAAAATCTAATAATATTTGAATGTGAAATAATTGATGTACAATAAAAAAATTACTGGTATTTTTGTATACAATTATACCATTATGCAAAAAAAATAACACCATTCCTGTAACCATTCTGATATACTCATGGTATTGAATTTGTGTGTCACTAGTAATCCATGATATTGATCCTGCATGGAATAATGGTCTACATTCCATCATTTAATGCCAGTAGTTACAATACTACACCTCTATCCTCTATTTCTATCTTGTTATTCCCTTTTTTGTGTATAAAATTTAAATGATTATCTTGTTCAAATTAATCTGGGGTAAATATGACGGTTTATTTATCATTAGAAAGAAAAGACATATAAATACAATATCAATGATCTCCTCAATCATTCCTTCTGAAAACAACATGAAAATATCTATTATGGAATAGTGGTAACTACTGTGAAAAAATTGAAATATATGTTGTCATTGATTAATGGAAAAAATGGTGACATAAGAAAAAATCTTATCAAAAGATAAATAATGAAAAAGTAAGATCATAGATAAAATGACAGTAAATGTTATGGAGAAGAGAAAACAAAAATTGTTGTAGGTTTATCCCTATGAAAATAATTTTTTGAAATATTAATACTATTTGTGATAAAAGAGACCTCATCAATTTATCAAAAATGAAATGGAAACGAAATAATTACATCAATAAAAAAAATACGTTGAATCTTTGTTACCATTGCATTCAAAAATTGGAGATGATGAAAAATAAACCTGAATAGAAGATAAAATGTAAGCTCATTGGGCACCGTTATAAGGAGAATGTAATGTTGAATCATTGTACAGATCACTAATAAAATGTCATTTATCACAAACTGCATCAAATAATGAAACAACACTAATATACAAATCCAAATTGATAGGTTAAAGTCGCTAACATTGCTAATTTTAAATAAGGGAGTCAAAAATCTTAGACAGACCCGACTAAAGAGGTGATATAAAGAAATGTAGACCATGAAAAAATTAATAATCGAATAAATACCGTCTAAACAATTGAAATATAAGTTTTAATTTGAGAATAGAAAAAACAGTGACATTAAAAGACTACCATTGCGGAATGCATTGACATATACAGGAATATCAGCGATGAAGTGGTCTCACATGGATTTGGGAAAGAAATAATGGTGTCGTAAGGGGTATGTTATGGCCATTAGGAATTTAGGTGTTGAAAAATGGAGATTTATTTACCATATGAGTCGAAACTATAGGATCATATAGTCCAACACCCTTGAATCCTTTTTAATGTTCACAAATATACCAAAAAGTGATGGTTTAGTAATTGGAGAGACAAGAGGAGCAGAGTGGCAGCCTCCACCAATGTCGCCTCCGCAACCATCTTCAGATCCAGAACAAAAGGTTTCGTGTGCATGTGGTGGAGCTTTTATGAAACCTGAAGAGAAGGTTTCGTGTGCATGTGGCAGCCTCCCCATTTATTTCGTGACCAAAATCCATGTTCCCCCTCTGAGTTCCTCATTCCATGTAAAAATGATCCCTCATCTTATGAAAACTGACAATGTATTATTCATGATTCATAGAATTATATCCTATGCAAGGAATTTTTTCCTATTATATTTTCCACCTCATGGAATCTTCTACCAATATCAGTAAACACCTTATGAAAAAACCCTAGGTTTACTATTTGAAGAAATTATTGATATCTATTTTTGTTTAGGTAATGCAATGTATTCTTTTATCCTCTTTCTCCTTGAATTTAATTTTCCAGACCATTATAATTGGATTAGTGGTAGGGTATCACTTTACCTCACTATTAATTATAAATATGTTGATTTCTAGAGTATTTATTTTTTTAATTACCATATGATATTATTATATATTTTTATTTTTATTCTATGATAAATTTTTTTATCTTGTTATCCATCGATGGTGAATGCTTTTTTATATTTTAATGGATGGTTCAAATCTAATCTCACTTTATATTTTCAAGAAATTTTATAATATTTCTTGAATTGTATCTAAATATATATTAGATATTCTTAAATATCTATTCGGTTTTCAATGTTATATTAAAGGTTTTTACTTGGAATTTCAACTTTATATGTAAATGAAATATATTGTTATTTTTATTGAAAAAATAATTTAAATATAGTGTTACGTTTAAAAATTAATTGACATAGTTTGAATCTTGAAATTAATCAAAATATAGTGTTTAGTACCTTTGATGGTTTTATGTTATGTGGGTTAATTCTTTAAATTAAATTCCAATACAGTTTTGTTGTGTTTCATTAGGAAATTGATTTGAAATTATTTAACGATTTTATCGTAAATAATTATTTAATAAATAATTATTAGAAACGAAATTTCAAAATCTTTAAACGTAATTCATTTGTCCTCTACTCCCTTTTTGGTAAAATTCCCCTTGGAACATTCCAAAAATTCATATTCAAATAAATGAAACCCCCATATTCCCCATGTGTTTCCACACCCATTATTGGGTGTTTTTATTATCATATGAATCATGTATTTATGTTATTGTTTTATATTATAAAATGGGTGGTTTTATAAGAGAGAAATAGAGGAGATCTGAAAAAAAAATTCATATTTTTTATAATGATTATGATGATATTTAATTTACTTTATGGCCACTGTCAATTTTTTTTGTTCCGTGTAATTTTATTAACCTAGTTGGAGCCCTTTATTTATGCTACACTAGTTAGTTCAAAACATGGATAATGATAACTGTTTATATGGTTTTCTTAGAAAAGGGGAGTTCCAAAGTGAGACTTATATTTGTAAGATGGGGTACCTAATAAATATTTTAGTATTTAATATGTGAAAATAGTTGGTCTATAGATTTTTACAATGTATGTGATTATCTCACAGAACCTATGATGAGGCTTATGGAACATTTACTTTGTGGCTATTTTATATTAGAAATTTCATTCATTCATTATTGTTATACCAAGTCACTATGTTTTTTAGGAACCATAATTTCATTTATTTAGTTATACTTCCTTTTATAGAGGTCCATATTTTTTTATATTTTATTCTACCTTATTTGTGTGGGATTTAAAAATAAATTTATATGTAGGATTTGTTAATTTTTTGGTTTTTTTTGATTGGTTTCAAGGATATTTTTGAAAAATGATATTAATTAAATACATTTAATGTAAATATAAATTTGACTTAAAAAGTGTATTTTTATTGATAATATATTTGATTTGGAATTGGATAATTTGGAAAGGAGGAAGAAATGCATGAATTGTTTTTCATATAGTTTTTCTAATTTAAAATAAATATTGAAATGGTATTTAAAAAAAATATAATCTGGGGTTACATTCTTTTTCACTGAATATTATGGAAATAAAATTTATAATATATTTAAATTTATCGTGAATGATGATGTTTAATTTAATATATAGAATATTTAATGGTGTGTGGTGGACAACTATGAATTTTTATTCTCATTCATATAATATATAACATTTTAGGATTCATTTCCAAAATTTATTACCAATGGGAATTGCATGATATTTGGATAAGTAAGTGTGACATTAGGGGTTACATGGTGTTTAGTAGTCCATAATATTTAATTTTTTCCCTTTTATATACCTTCCAAATACGACATCCATATTTCTCTTCTTGCATAAATCAATATAACATATATATATAGAAGTTAAATGACCAAATAAAAAGGGATTTTTTATATAGAAGGAGTTGAAGGTGAAATATATTTTCATTAACATATTTAAATTACTTATTCTTCATCCTTTATGTTATAGATTTTGAACTCGATATCTGATATAAGGACTTATCATTTCAATCTTTCTTATTGAAGATTAATTGTTCTTTAATGAAAATCTATGTAATAAATCATCCCATTATTATTTATATTATGAAATTTTTCTAATTTAAATCTAATGGATATAGATAACTCCTATAAATCTAGTGATAGATCTAGATGGTATCTAGATTAGGTAGAATATCTGAAAAATTCAATTTAAATGGAACTGATTGTTATATTTTTCTTATATGGGACTAGGTTCATTCAATCCCATTTGTTATTTGTGCTATTTTAAGATGTGTATTAGAGTATGATGGTTGTACGGATTCATGAGGTTTGTTATGGGTTGGTGTTATATCTCCACTGACTATAATGATTCATGAGTTACCAATGGTTGTTGGGATTCAAATTTCTAGAGTATAGAATTTCTTTTATGTGGTCATTGAAATATTGTCAATCACTACTGGAATGGTGTGTTTACTTGGGCATTTTTAATATATTTGAAAAGTAAATAGAATTATTATTAAAGTTGCGAGGTTGTATTTCACTTCTAAATAAACTAATAAATAACTAGATGCACCATATAGAAACATTTTATGATGTTTTTGATGATTGATCTGTCTCCCATGAAACAATACAGTCATGTTGATCATTATTTCACATTAAACCGGTAAATAAGAAAACATTTCATTAATTGACCCTATTAGTGGGATATGAATTAATTATTTATTTTTATACATTGATGTCAGGTTTTTTATTTGTTATGTCCTAACATTTTATGCGATTAAGGCGTCAAATAGGCTACATATTAATGTGGAAGATTCTATGGAAAATGATTTTGGTTTTTAATGGATCTTGGTGATGGATTATATTATAATTTTTTTTATTGAAATTCATGATTTCATGATAAAATATATATTATTTTTAGAACATCAATGTGTATTTATGATTTGAAATAGTAATTGATTTTAAATTTTTAAAAAAGGGGGGATTTTAATTTTTTTTTGAAAAAATGTAGTTTTTTATGGGGATTTTTTTGGTTTTGAAATTATTTTATATTTTATAGGGTTTTGATTATTTTATAAATGTGTATGGCTGTATAAAATGATATTTAGAAAAAGAATTTATCAATTAATTAAACCAAAATTTTATAAATTCTTGTAAAGTAATTTATACTTTTTTATAAACAATGAAATGTTGTCATTTATTAAAAATTGAGTTTAGATATGGTTTTGAGTGAAATAAAATTTTCAAACATTAATGGTGGATCAATTTTTTATTGCAGTATATTTTTTATTATGTGTAAATGACATACCATTTTTTGATTGAGTACATTATTTCACATTTTTCAATTGATTATGCTAGGACTATTTGGTTTGGTTTGTGGGGCATCAAAAACATGAGTTAATTTTTTGTTTTTTTTAATTTTTGTCTTATGATGTATTAAAAATCATGGAAATATTTGTTTGTTAAATTATCCATATGGTGATTACTTTCATTACATAGATATTGTATCTCTTTTTAGTGGACCTACCCAGATTCATGATTGATTTGTAAAGAGATAATAGTCCATGTTTATAAAACTAGATCATGTGTTATTTTTTATTAATCTTCCAACCATTTTGATTTCCTAAATTCATCATGATTACATAGTAAGTACCTATTTGAGTGGTGTGGTATTATTTGATATTTTGGGGATGGTCTTTCAAATTTAGTGATTCTCTCTTTAGGGGATTTGAGGTTTAGGGGATACTTTGAGGTTTATTTGATTTTTAAATGCTATGGGTAATGTGTGATGGTTATTATAAGATTGTATGTTTTTTTAGTGTTTTTAAATAATTTATAATCTGGTGCCTTTTAAATTATATTTTGAGGATAGTAAATTGAGATTTTAGATTTATTGATTAGGGAATTTAATCCTTTATTGATTTCACAGTGGTCTAGAACAAAAATGAATTAGCTGGGCTCTGGTAGGACACTTATTAGATTCTATTCTATTGGAATCCTCATGTATTAATCATGTTTTAATGATCACAAATCTCTTTAATGCACTAACATAATTAATAGGATACTGTGACATTGTTTCCTAAACTATTTTGTCGTCTTTCAAATTAATTATTAATGGAGACACTGTTTTTATAACATACTGTGACACTATTACTTAAACTATTTTGTCTCCTTTCAAATTAATTCATAATGGTCATATTTTATACCTTAAATGCAATGACATAATAAATGTTTTTTGCAGACATAGTACGAGGTTCGAGGTACGAAACACATATCTACTCTCTCTTAGTGATTTTTTTACTTACCATTAAAGCAGTGTGTGTACTTTGTATATTTTATACACACACTGACTCATGTGCTAAACTGATGGATTTCTAAATCCTAACACTAAACTCCCTATTTCTGTTTACCCATGACAACTATGTAATAGGTTGTTGTGTGGCATGGTTGTTGTTTTTGTCTACCCATGAAAACTATAGAAGAGGTCCCTGTATGACATGGACAGTCTGTGTACTGTTGGTAACCCCGATCAAGGGTGTGGATCATTTTTTATCTATATAAACTACCTGGTAGTAGTTGATCACCAAGTGGAGTAGATTAGGTCTCAGCTTGAGACTGAACCACTTGTTTTATATCTGTTGTGTTGGCATTTAGTCTTCTCTATTTTTACTGCTTTATTGCACCATCTAGAAAACTCTAATTTCACTTTGATAGTTAGTCTTGGAAAGAAGTTATAACTTATTTTTCTTAGTAGTATAACTTGAAAAGAAATATTAATAATACATATTAAGATGATTTATAATCAATCAATCTTCTAAGAATATGTTTAAATAATCAAACTCTTATAATAATATAACCTGGATTAACTAGGATGTATTTGTGTTTGGGGAAAACCTTTTCTTTTAAAATAATAATAATACTCTTTGTATCAGAAATTTTTATAGTCACTGAATTCACTGCTCCCCTCTGGAGTGAACTACTCCGACCATCATTTGGTATTAGAGGTTGTTTTATTAACACTTTGTGTAATTTTAATCAACTATGATTATAGTTTTACTTTAATGATCTATAAATTTCTTTCAATTATAAATTTCTAGATTATTAAAAGTAATTTGTTAGTATGGATAATATATTGGAAGGTGCTGCAACCAAAAAACCACCATTCTTTAATGGAACCAATTATTCTTAATGGAAAATGAAAATGAAAATGCATCTGGAGAGTATAAGTTTCGAAATCTGGTCATCAATTATAGATTAATACAAACTTCCTATGATTGATAAAAATACATGGGATGAATCTTCAAAACATGCTTATAATAACAATTGAAAATCCATGATTACTTTATACTATTTCTTAGGATATGAATAATTTAACAGGATCTCGGCTTATAAAACTTCTCATGAAATTTGGGATTCCTAGTCTATCTCACATGAAGGCACATCTAGTATAAAAGAAATGATACTTTATACTTATACTATAAAATATGATAATTTTAAGATGAAACCTGATGAGCCTATTTCTGACATGTATCTCAGGTTCAATGAGATTGTCAACACAATGATCTCTCTTGGATGATAAGTCTCTGTCAAAGAACAGATCTGGAGAATCCTTAGATGATTACCTGACAGATGGAGGGGAACATCTTTCTCTATTAGAGAATTGTGCGACATCAGCAAGCTAACTGTAAAGTAATTCATTTGAAAAATGATGATATATGAGGTAGAGCTGCAAGTTAATAAAAAAGAGGAGGTTTAACTAAGGAAAAAATATGTAGCATTCAAGACCACCTTCTCAAAGCACAAAGACAAAGGGAAATTGGAAGCTCCTATAGAAATTTCCACCACTGAACAATCATCACTAAAAAGTGATGTGGAGATGACTTAACTGGCAAGAAGATTCAAACGTTTTTACAAGAAGAAAAACTTTTTCAAAAATCTTAACTACAAGGGAATATATGATAAAAAAGGAAACATAAAAAGGGATTGGAAAACAAGTGACAAAACTGATGATATTGTATGCTATGAATGTAAGCGCAAAGGAAATATAAAGGCTAACTGTCCAAGAATTATGTATAAGAAGAAGTATAAGGAAAAGGACAAGAAGTTCAAAAAAGAAATGGATGCAACCTGGAGTGCCTCTGAGGATAGTCCAAGTGACTCAAAGACATTACATGATGAAGATTCTAAGAAATCCAATATGTGTATTATAAAAAACACATCTGAGGTAACAATGAACTCTTCTGTACATAATTCATACTACTCTGAAGAGGAAAGTGACTCTGAAAAGAGGACTAATAATGAAATGTTTGAATATTGTACAATGCTATAAGAGACATGAAATGAATTAAAAGACAAATATAAATCATTGAATAAACAACATTCTCTCACTGTAAATGTTAAATCTAAACTCACTACTGAAAACAAGAAAGAGGCTCATCTACTAAAAGAAAACAATGAGTTAAAAATACCTAATGAGTAATTAAAAACTGACTTAGAAAAGTTAACTAAAGGGAAAAATACTCTTACCCAAATGCTAGTAAAACAAATTTCCCCCAAATATAATACTGGCATTGGTTATCAACCTGGAAAAAGAAACCTTGGTAGAATGAATTTTATTTCCATGTCCATGGCATATAATTTTGTTCCTAGTTCTGGACACAACTCAACTTGTTCATGTCATGATACATATTCTACTATTTCATGTTTCTGTAGACCAAATACAATTTTTTTTCAAATACTTTATACAATGCTTATAAGAAACTAATGAGAAAAATATGGGTCCCTAAAGCACTTATTACTAATGTTACTGGACCCAAACAAGAATGGAAACCAAAATCTATATTTTCATGATCATGTTATAGGAAAGCTGATTGAAGAGATCCTATAAGAATCTATGGTACTTATACACTGGGTGTTCAAGGCACTTGACAGGAGACTACTCATTATTCATGAATATGATAAATGTGGATGAAGGAAATGGTACATTTGGTGACAACTCTAAAGGGAAAATCATTGGCTTATGCCAGATTGGAAACTCTGATTCAATTATAATTTCTAAAGTTATATTGGTTAATGGCTTAATATATAATCTGGTTAAAATCTCACAGTTATTTGATGATGGATATCATGTTAAATTTAAAAATGATGCCTATAATGTCTTTATTTCTAATGATGAATTTGATTTTTCTACATCAAGGAATAAAAATGATTATTATGTTAATTTAGATTCTTAAGCTTCTCAAAATTTTTCATCCTTATGTGTGTTTCATAATGAATCTTGTATATGGAACAAGAGACTGGTACACTATAATGCTCACTCCTTTAGAAAGCTAACTAGAAAAGGCCTAGTTAAAGACGTACCCAAACATGAGTTTCCAAATGACAAAGTGTGTAATCCTTATCAAAAAGGAAAACAACACAAAATTTCTTTCAAATCATAGAATAAAGATTCTACTTCTCAACCTATTGAGTTGGTTCATATGGATTTGTTTGGACCATCTAGTATTTTTAGTTTAAATGGGAAGCACTATGTTAACGTTCAGGTAGATGATTTTTCTAGATATACTTGGACCTTTTTCATGGCTCACAAAAGTGAAGTATACTCTTACTTTACTATGTATGAAATTTCTCTAGAAAATCGTAGTGGCCTTAAAATTAATTCCTTAAGAAGTGATCATGGATGTGAATTTTAAAATCAAGAGTTTGATTCATTTTTCTCCTAGAATGGCTATACTCACAATTTCTCTTCCCCTAGAATGACCCATCAAAATGTTTTTGTAGAAAGTAGGAATAAAACCCTGTAAGAAATTGCTTGAACAATTCTTAGTGAATACGACTTACATATTTACTTTTGGGATGAAGCTATTAATAAATAATTCTATATAATCAATAGAGTCTTAATTAGACCAATTCTCAAAAAGACCTCGTATGAACTCTGGAAAAATAAGAAGCCTAAGGTTAATAACATTATAGTTTTTGGCTGCAATGACTTTATTCTCAACGGTAAGGATAATCTTAAAAAATTTGCATCCAAAAGTGATGAAAGAATTTTCATAGGTTACATAATATCAAGTAATCCCTATAGATTATTCAATAAGAGAACTAAATGTGTAGAAGAATCTGTTCATATCATGTTTGATGAAATAGATCCACATGAGCCTAGAACCATCTTAGAAAATCTAGAGGATGATGTGTGAAATCTGAACATCAACTCAAAATCCTCAAATTCCTTAATGAAAGAATCTATTAAAACATCAAATTCTAGAAATTCTATTCAATCAATTCATTATAAACCAGAATCTACTGATGAACCTGAAATCACAAGTCCCTCTTTTTTCTAGAAAGGTTAGAACCCTTAAAAACCATCCCTTAGATGATGTTGTAGGAGACTTAGATAAAGGAACACAAATGAGAGGTTCTATTAGAAATCAGTATGAACATCAATCCTTCTTGTCACTACTTGAACATAAAAACTTTATGATGCCATCAATGATGAATTTTTGGTAATGGATACGTAAGAAGAACATAATTAGTTTAAAAGAAACAATGTTTGGAAACTTTTTGAAATACCCCTGGACACATTCATTATAGGAACTAAATGTGTTTTTAGAAATAATGTAGATGAAGCTCGAAATATAGTTAGGAAATATGCAAGATATGTTGCACAAGGCTAAAGTCAGGAAGATGGAATTGACTTTGAGGAGACCTTTTCTCCAGTAGCAAAACTTGAAGCCATCACAATTTTACTTGCCTATGATGCACATCTAAATTTTAAACTATATCAAATGGATGTTAAGAGTGCATTCTGAAATGAGTATATATCTTAGGATGTTTTTGTTTAACAACCCCATTTATTTACAAATACTCATTTTCCCAATCATATTTTCAAGAAATCGAAATCGTTATATGGTTTAAAACAAGCCTCAAGAGCTTGGTATGACAGATTGAGTACTTTTAATATTTCCAAAGGTTTTACAAAAGGAATTGTTAATCCTACCCTCTTTATAAAATGAATATCTAATGATGTTTTAGTTGTTAAAATCTATGTAGATGATATTTTTTTGGATCTTCAAAGAATTCAATATGTATTGATTTTTCTAAAATGATGCAAAACCAATTTGAAATGAATTTAATGCGTGAATTAAAATTCTTTCATGGATTTAAAATCTATCAATATAATGATGGAATTGTTTTAAATCAAAGTAAATACACTAAAGATCTTCTAAAACCTTTTGGATTGGATAGTAGTAAAAGTAGTGACACTCCCATGCGTACCACCTATAAGTTGAATCCTGATGAATATGGAAAATCTTTTGATCAATCCACCTATAGGGGAATGATAAAATGTTTACTATACTAAACTACTAGACGGCCGGACATTATGTTTAGTGTGTGTATGTGTTCTCATTTTCAAGAAAACCCTATAGAATCTCATTTAAATGCTGTCAAAAGACTTTTCAAATACCTCAAGCATACACCCAATCTTGGACTGTTCAATCCTAAAAGAGAATCATTTGAACTAGTTAGTTATTCTAATAATAACATTAGTGGATATAAGATAGATAGAAAGAGAACCTCTAGAACATGTCACCTTATAGGCAATTCACTAGTATCATGGTGTAGTAAGAAAGAAAAATTATGTTGCATTATCTACTGTAGAAGCTGAATACATAGCTCCGGGCAGTTGTTGTGAACAAATTTTGTGGATGAAACACACATTACTAGACCATGGATATCAATTCAGTCATGTACCAAAAAATTGTGACAACACAAGTGCTATTAACATCTCAAATAATCCCGTATCACATTCTAATGAAAAACATAATAATGAAAGACATCAGTTTGTGAGAGATCATTATCAAAAAGGTGATATCACGTTGGATTTCATCGGTAATGAATATCAACATGATGATATATTCACTAAACCATTAAATTCTGAGAGAATAGACTACAACATACATGATCTTGGCATGATAAATCTCAAATAGTTATTTTACTTATCTTACTGTTTGACTTTTTATTATATTTTACATTACTGTTCCATGATTATGGTTTCTAAGTTACCGTTTCTTATGTTTACGGTCTCACCGTTAGCACTTTGCATTCACAGTCTGACATTCACTGTCTCACCATAACGTGCACTCACTGTCTCACCGTAACGTGCACTGGCTTTCACTTATTGTCTCAATGAGACGATCACTAACATTCTCCCCTTGATGACTGCTCACTATGTCACCGTAACAATCATTCATGGTCTGACCAGGAAAATTTTCTTATAATTCTCTTTAAAACCCATATCTCAGTAATTTTCAATTTCACTCCTTTTACATTCCCGCGTTTTTGTTTTTGTGGCGTTTGACATTCAAAAATGATAAAATAAAGAGGCTTCACATGATTCTTCACCCAGACCTTATCCTACTCACTCGTTCTGAACCCTTTGACCTTGAAAACCTCTCTCTCTCTCTATCTCTCTCTTGAACCCAATATTGGATTCCCAAAATGATGCGACCATCGTCATCCACACAAGAGAAGAGATGTCTGAAAAAAAAAACATAGCACCCTAACTGACATAGGATGGGCCTCTGAATCTGAACATGGTAAATCACAGTGTATTACCTGAAAAGGAAATTTTCCCAAAATGGCTTCTATCTAGAAAATCTCATGTTCTGAAAGTGCTAGGAGAACAAGGATGGTTATAATGGTTCTCCAAAGATAATAGACCCATTTATCCGAGAATTGTTTCTCAGTTCTACAAGGACACTCAGTTTACTTTTGACTCTGGGGAATGTTTTGTTGTGAGGAGCAAGATTAATGGAAAAAGATGCTTCTTCTCATTGAGGATATGGGCTGCATGCCTTAGATACATCACGAAGGAATCTATGATGATTATCAGATATAACTCCCACATACAACAGATTTCATTGACCTTGATGATGCTTTGAAAAGCCTAACCGGGAATGGCACCAAGATAAGGGCTATAACTAATGAACATGATGGAGAAACAAGGCTGTTGTTTATGTTTGTTCAAAATTTGGTTAGTCCGAGGAAAGGTTACTTTCTTGTACTAATGTATCAAGATTTTTTCTTGTTTCATCTCATGAAAAATGGACACACGATCAATCTGGGAAAATAAATCATTCACCACATGTGTGAATTGATCAAGGTCATATCCAAATCCACCTCCCTGTCTTACTCTCGGCTGATTTCAGCAATGGTTGTTGCAAAAATAGTAGTTGGACCCATTGAAGAAGTACTTATGGATTGTGAATACTGTCTTTCTAAACCCATCATTAGGATAATGAAGATTAACTGGAACCCTTGCCAAATGAGTGGGTGGAAGACAACGATAAGATCTATGAGATGTTTAATCCTGTGGATTATCCATCAAGACTGAAGGACATATCTAATCCTAGTTTGGAACTAGATGAAGTGGTTGAGTATTCAGAAGAAGAAGAAGAAACTGAAGTACCTCATAAGGAAGAAGTTGGTGTTGAAGAAGAATGGTCTATTATTCATCCCGTTGTTCTTGAAGAAGAACCTCCCACCCCTAGAGTTGATATCAATCTAGAAATCCAACCTGAGGCTGAAATAGAATTAATTGTCCCAGACACTGAGCATCAAATCAAGGAAAAACCTATTCTGGATGAACTCCCTATTATGGAAGAGGATGTGGTAGATGAACTCCCTACTATACACGAAGAAAATCTGGAAGAACTCCTAGAGGAACATCCTATCCTGGAACTGATACCCTCTATAGAAGAGATAATGGAGATGGTCTTTCAGTTGGCTAGGCAGGAGATGATTAAGGAATTATGAGATGAATAAGTGAATTTAGAACAAGCCCCTGAGCCTCTAAATCTAGAAAAGGAAGCATCTATTGAGGGTGAGTAACCCCAAAACCTTGAGACTAATGAAGCATCACATCTAGATTAGCCGAGTCCTATGGAAACTCAGTATAAATTACCTAGCTTTTATGATGTGAGTGAGTCCTAGAAAGTTACTACTACAGGACTCGATCTCTCCTCACTATTTCAATTTATGTCAGTTTCCAACATTGCATCTGAAAATGAAGCAGAACTACAACCTAATCCTGTACCAGTTCCAACACCAGAAACTCTATCTGAACATCTTTGTTTTTTTAGAAAGGATGATTTGATGGTCTTTGGAGACACTATCTTGTCTATAGATGAGATGATTTTGAACACTCAACCTCGACCTATGACAAATCTGAGTGAGAGAGATTCCTCACAGCACTTAGTGAAAATTATCTTGTTGATAAAACCCAAAATGATCCATGAAATTGATGAAGTTAAAGTTGAAAATAGATTGCTCAATAGTGAAGTTTCATCTCTGATAATAATGGTGGAAGACACGCGGAATCATTTGCATTCCAGACTAGATCCTGTTTCTGCCTCTCTAGAAACTTTTGTGTCTCAAATTTTTCGAACTGTTGTCTCTCAGATTCACCCGTACCTATTGTCTTTTGATGAAAAGACTACAGAAAGGCACAAACAGTTGTTGAATGAAATGCAAGAGCTTTTGGTGAACCTCAATAAGCTTACTTCCATGTACACTTGCTATCTTCAAAAGGTGTTGAATCAACTTAAGTCTCTAACCATAGTCGTCAAAGCTTCTCATCCCTCTGGTGAATCCTCTACCCCTACCTTGGATAGTTCGTTGCTCAGATCAAAAGTCCAAGAAGAGCATCAGACTGCTTTAAGTGGCTTCAATGTTCCTTCATTATCTGATGTTATCAAGAACAGTGATATATTTCTTGACCTTGTGCAAATTCATTCAAAGATTTCTAATAATTCCCAATAAGAGATCTCTAATAAAGTGGACTTCTATTTCAAATTTATTTTCTCAAATACTGATATGAAAAATCATTACAAATACCTTGTAGAGAATTTTATATTTCCTCTTGTAAACCAATCCTTCAAAACCCATGTGTAGAAGCTAATAGAGTTTACCAGATTTTTTGACAAGTTAATGGAAAACGAAGATTATTTTGAAAAGTCCATACAGTCTGGAGGGGAGATAATTAGAGACTTCACCAAACTTCTGAGACCATATCTCCATGTTCAAAGTACAACAATTTTTTCTCTAGCAGCTGCTCCCATCAGACCTGTATTTCCTACTTTTACTTCTGCATTAGCTTCCACAACTATGTCTATTGGCCAGGCTCTTAGTCAGATCAGACACGTCATCCTTGATCAAAAACTTCCCAGATCCTCTACTACTCCAACTTTGGTCCCCATAGTCATTGAAGGTCTCCCTTTACCCTCTCTCTCCACCATATCCCTGCCTTCTTCCACATCAGCCTCTGCACCTATGGCTTCCTCTTCTACTGCTGATAATGGTAAAAAGAAGGCCAATCCTTGAAGAAGACCAGTGCTTACAACATTTGATGGGGATGTCAATGTTTTTTGTATTTCTACTTTATGTTGTACTACAGTCTGATTATTTTTAATGGAATGTAATTAGTTTTCTCTCTCTTATTTTAACTTTTTGATAATCCCAAAAGGGGGAGGAGAAATTTAAATGATTTACACTTTTACTGTACATGATATTTGATCATCAGAAAGGGGGAGATTGTTGGACTCTTCATGTATTAATCATGTTTTAATGATCACAAATCTCTTTAATTATCACATATTTTATCAATGATCACAAATATCTTTAATTATCACATATTTTATAAATGATCACAAATATCTTTAATTATCACATATCTTATTAATGATCACAAATCTCTTTCAACCTAGTTCTCTCATGCTTTATAATAGTTAAACTAAATTCATTTCATGCATATTACTTTTTAAGTCTGAATACAGTTATTTTCCTAAGTATAAGACACCATGAAGCTATGACACCGTGTGCAAAGAAACCATGAAGACCAAAAACTGTGAATACTAGACACCATGATGTCTGAAACAGTAAGCTTGACACCGTGAAGATAAGGCACCGTGACCAAGATGCAATGGCCAAGACACCATGAAGTCTAACAAAGTAAGCTTGACACGGTGAAGATAATACACCTTGACCAAGACATTGTGACCAAGACACAGTGAATCCTGACAATGTGAAGCCTGACACCGTGAACAGGACACCATGCCTCTCATACCGTGACATTCAGACCATGACACTCAGACACTGTGATGGAGACACCATTTTTATAACATAATGTGACACAGTTTCATAAACTATTTTGTCGTCTATCAAATTAATTTATAACAGTCATATTTGATACAGTTAATGCACTGTCATAATTAATGTTTTCATTGTAGACATAGTGCGAGGTAAGAGGTACAAAACACATGGAAACTATTGACAAAAACCCGTGCATTTTCAAGGATAAAAATAATGGATAGTGCCCAAAAAATAGAGGGAGAAACTGAATGAAGAACAAGTGTGTGAGCATGAACATGAAGAACACTCTACAATATTTTCAAAGAAAGCATTTTCAAATTCTTGTATTCCAAGCTTGCTGAAGAACACATGAAGTACACTAGAATCGAGAGAGCATTTTAACATTAACAAAGCTCTTGGAGAACACCAGATGAATTGCGACACTCAATTTTTCAAAAAATCCAAAGAAGGACTCAGAAGCATTTCTGCCAAATCAATGGAGTCCAAAGATGCACTTCAAATAACTAGAGCTTTTCTAAACTCATATATATTATATCTTAGTTATTTCTTTACCTACTTTTCGAGCAGTGTGTGTACTCTGTATGTTTTATACACACACTAATTCCTGTGCTAAACAGAAGGATATATAAATCCTTACACTATACTCTCTATTTCTGTTTACCCATGACAACTGTGGAAGAGGTCCTTGTGTGGCTTGGTTTTTGTTTTTATCTACCCATGAAAACTGTGGAAGAGGTCCCTGTGTGACCTGGACAGTCTGTGTACTGTTGGTAACCCCGATCCAGGGTGCTGATCAATGATTATTTATATAAACATCTTGGTGTAAGGTGATGACCAAGTGGAGTGGATTAGGTCTCATCTTGAGACTGAACCACTTGTTTAATATCCAATGTGCTACCATTTATTCTTCTATATTTTTATTGCATTATTGCATAATCCAGAAAACTCTAATTCCACTTTGATAGTTAGTCTTGGAAATAAGTTATAACTGATTTTTCATACTAGGATAACATCAAAAGTAATATTAATAATACATATTATGATTACTTAGAAATAATCAATCTTCTAAGAAGATGTTTAAACAGTCAAACTCTTATAATAGTATAACCTTGATTAATTGGTCTGTATTTGTGTTTTGGGAAAACCTTTTCTTTTAAAATAATAATAATACTTTTTGCAACAGAAATTTTTATATTCACTCAACTCACCCCTCCCATCTTTAGTGAACTACTTCGACCAACATATTGGATACTCAGTGGGTGAAATCCCTTGTGTGATATTTTCATTTTACCATTCAATAACGTTTCAAACCGAATTTTTTAGTCATTTTATTTTGTTTCAATAGATGTATGTAATTTGGAGTGTCTCTTTATTTTGTTTCTATGTAATGACGATCTGGTAGTGCCATGTCAAAGCCTGTTGGGGTATAAATTTTTAGTTGGTTCTTTCATTTAGAATTTTTATCGAGTTTAATAGATTTTGGGTGCAAGTGATGGAGGAATTTTTGTATCTTAGGGTATTTGGTAAAACTGTATTCTATTTGGTGTTGAGTAAATTGGAGGGAATGTGTTACTTTTCCCCATAATCATAATTCTTGTCAAAATTTTGGGAAGGCTTCAACTAATCTCAACATTTAATTGACCATATTTTTATTAATATGTAATTATTATCCACTTGAATATGTCATTTATTGCTTGACTATGTGCTCCATATGTGTATACCTTATCTTATAGCGTACCAATAATTTCAACCCCATAAAGTATTTCTTAGTGTGTTGGAATGTTAATGATTTTTGGTATTCAATCCCTTACAAATGGCTTTCTAAAGACATAATTCATTATGTTGGAGATATCATAACACCTTGTGTCACTACTACTATTATTATTTTATTATTTATTTTAAGGTTATTTTTTGTTTATTGAATTTTCATCATGATATTTAAAATTATTGGGTACATTTTTATTGTAGAACAATATTGTATTGATACGAATATTTTTTCAGAATATATGCATTGGAGTTTTCAGCTTTCATATTCCATTTGAAAATATTATTTATATTTCGGCCAAACCATGTGGGGTCACAATGGATATATGTGGTGGATTTGGGACGTTCTAGTAACCTCCACATGGTTTTCTGATCGTATACTAATCCATATCAGAAAACGATATGGGTAACCTAGTTTTTTGTTTTTTAGAAAATTCCCCAGTCCCCACCCATAACAAAATCCTAAAATCCCTTTTCTCCTCTCATATCCCTCACACAACTAACATTGCTCTCCCCTCTTTATTTTGTCTTCCTCACATTGAACATATCTTCTCCTACGGTGATTCTCTATGTTCTCTTTAGGATTTGTGGCTATATATCATTGGTAATGCCTCTCTTACTATTCTCTCTTCTTCCCGTCTTATCATCTTCTTCCCTGATAATTGAGGTTTTTTTTCAAAACCATAAGATGTAATAATATCTTGATTTTCACAATTCTATTATAACTACGGTGATTTATGGCTTATTTGAGGCATGTTTCCCTGATATCTGTTGTTCGAACTCATTTACCATAGTATTGGGTTATGTTTTTCCACCCTATAACTTTTAACTCTATAAAAAATGATTACATGAAAATAAAATTTGCGTTTTAATTGCAAAATTATAATATCATTTGTGTTTTTTTTGAAATTATATGATGAAAACATATTTTCCTCAAATTTTCAATAAAAATAAAATGTTTTTACAATTTTAATAAATTTTATAAAAATAATATCACTTCATATGAACATAAAATATTTTAATATATCCTTGGTGACATTAAAAATGTTATTTTATTTTTATAAGGTTTTTTTGTTTTTTTAATTTGATATCTCAATGGGTTTTAAAGGAATTTAAATTATTTTTTAAATTCAATTTATTATAAATAAGTTCTATTTATTTTTAACTACTGTGATTTGTTAACAAATAAAACGTCCCCTTTTGGTTCATGATATAAATTTTTAAGTGGGTTTTTAGACCCTTCTATTTTTTTAATTGATGTGGGTAGATTCTGTATATTATTTTTAAAATTTTAAAAGATATTTTTCCTTAGGAAAATTCTTGGAAATAATTTTATGTATGAATTTTAATGAATTTTTCTGAAATAGTGGTTTGAAATAACATATCAAAACAATTAAAAGGGAAAGAATGAAACTCTAATTCCCTACTTGGGGATTGGCACATATGGACCGTTTGGAAATTCATATAAGGATTCCTGAAACCATTTTTTTCCCCTTTCACTGAAATACATTGTCGGTAGTGTATTTTTATTTAATTTCTTTTATTTATGCCATGTTGGTATGGTGAAATTTTTTTAACCTCATGTGAGGGTATTAGAGGTGATGTTTGATAAATTTTCTTATGTTTTATAATGCTTTAGATGATTTTTATTTGTTTTCGGATCACCTCTACTTCTGATTGGTCATGGTCACTTAGGTAACAAAGAGGGAGACCATGATTTATTTTACAGTAGTTAGTTCATTCCCAAGACAATGTTCCATAGTTATTTAGATTTTTCATGCTAAGAGAGTTTCCGAGTGAGTCTTCTATATTTAAACAAGGGAATCTTGTATAGTATGTTAAAATGAATCATATTCTGAAATTCAGTAGAATGATTGTGGAAAAATCAAGGATCATCTCACTGCTAGACCATAAAATGTGTCCCATGACATATATCCATTTTTGGCATCTTATATGAGTAATTTCATTTTTTCTTGATTGTGGTATCCCATGATTTCATTAGATATGAAACCATCATTTTTTATGTTGTTTTACTCTACAATATAATTGTTCCAGTTGTGTAATATTTTGAATTCCTTTATAAGGGTGAGACTTCCAAATAAATTTCTATGATGGTTTAAAAAATGGTTGTTCTAATTCATTTAAATGCATTCATTGATATTGTAGGAAAACTATTTTGAATTAAATATTTTTAATTGAAAATTACATTTTATTTTCAAACTGTTTTTTATAATGGTATCATAATGTTGATTTTGAACGTGTAAGTTAGGATTGAAGGCCTCAACTTGAGAATTTCATTTCAAGTGATTGTTTACACGTAATAGAAATTTGTAAAGTAGGTTTCAAAAAAATTCGATATGTGATACATTTCGTTTATGTAGAAGATTATATATATCCATTTTTTAATATATATCTAACTACATTGAAAGTTGAACAGTATATAATGGTATGGCATGTTGAATGGTGGGTTGTGGCCTAATGGTTATGTTTCTTCTCATGTATATATTATGTTCCATATTTATGTTTCATCTCTTCTCTCCCTATATAATTATGTTTACATGTCATTGGTAATATTTTTTTGACATCGGGGATCACATTGGTTTTTATAGTTTATTTAATTTTATTTAGTTTCATTAATGTACTATTTATATAAGACACAACTATCCATTTTCTTTCTTTAATTGATGGTCCATATATATATATGGTGTTTTTATAGTTGAATAAAATTGGATATGTATATTCTTGGAGTTGGAGGTGAGATAAAAGAAATTCTATTCATTAAATTTTTTAAATTATTATATTGTTTACTTTTTCATTATTTGTATTATCCTGAAAATTCAACCTACCAATGGGTCATGCTTATTTTTCTAGTGGATGGTATATTGTTGTTTAATTGTGATTAAAAAAATCCAATACCTTTGGTTGTTTCTAATTTCATGGAACTTGTTTCAATCCTACTCAGACCAAGAATGTCCCTTGGGAATGTGGTGGACCAGGTCATGTTACAACCCAAAATGTTATAAATAAAATACCTTTTTAGATTCAATTAATTGTTTTATTACATAATATAGTTATATAAAGCACAAAAAATTCATTTCTTTTAATATAACCATGTGGATTTCAATGAATGTTATGTATCATTAACATTGATAATATAGTCATTCAATAGTGATCAAATTAACTTGTATAAATATAAGGTTTTAAATGCCCAATTGACATAGAAAAAGGAAGTTGTGGCATCATTCCTGGGGAACATACCCTATGAATCCCATTTATTAGTGAATTCAAGGGATATAAATTTTATTGTATTTCCCTAGACTAATCCCAATTTGATATCTGACAACATAAGAATGAGAGAAATAGTTTACAGGGGAATTTCAAGACTTTTGAGAAAATGACCCAAACCATGTTGGCTGAATGACCCCATAAAAGTCCCACCATAGTGAACCTTACTCTTAGGAAGTATGCTGGGGTATTAAATGGATATATATCTAGACCATAGAAATATTTTTTTTCATTATTTTTTTATAGCAATGAATATAATTCATCTTATATTTTTTATTGCATAAATGATTTTTATTTGGATATAATAATGTAAAATTTGTATTTCTAGTTATTACTAAAATTTAATTAATGAATTATTTAAATAATTTATTTTTTATTAAATAAAATTTTAATAAAATATTTTAATTATATAATATTTATTAAATGAGAACATAATTTTATGTAGTCAAATGTTATTTTTATAAGGGTTAAAAAAGGTAATTATAAATAGCCAATCATTTTCAATAGATGTCAGGTTTTATTTTAAAATTCAAAATTCATATATTTAGAAAATTATATTGATAAAATGAATAATATTTTTAAAATTAGTATATATAAGTTATCCAATGGTTAATTTTTCATAATTTTCTGAGACAACCAAATTTTTCGGTAAAAAAATAAACACAGTACAAATATACTTGGTGTTATAGGACATCACAATGGTACAAAATGATGTAATAAGTAATTTAAATGTGTTACAAGACCAAATATATGTTTTCCATTTAATGTTTTGTGATTTCAAGTTTATTTTATTATTATTTGAATCCATTACGAATCCTCTAAGGCTTATAATATATTTTAATAATTTAAAATCATTTCATTAATAGTGTGAATCACCTCCACATCACCAATGATAATATATTAATAATTTTGGACCATGGAATTCTAAAATAATTTATACCACTCCCCTTTAGATGAAACCACGGGAAAACCATAATATGGTTTTTGGTTTTGGATATTTTACTATGTAGAGTCCAAAAGATAAATAATAAATAAATCCCCCTACTTTCCAATATACACCCACCCAATATCCCATTTAGCTTCAATAAAACTGCATTTAGCATGAACACACTATGAACTATACTCCTTATTTTCCTACAAAGGTGACCCCATGCTTTCAAGAAGTCCCTCCAACGCCTTTGGAGTTACACACTCAAATAAATTATATTTCACTCTCGTATATTATCAAGCAATCCATTTATGTTATACATTTTACTTTTCATTTTATTATGATGGGATATTATGTTAATATTCCCATTATTTTCATTTTAATGTATAAATAATGAGATATTCCATTCACTCTAATTACGCCTCACACGATTCTTTATGTACACCCGTTACCATGTAGAAATAATGAAAGGATTATTTTCTCTATTCATGTTTCTTCATCAATTAATGCTTCCTATTTCAAAATTTCAAAAGTTGTGATAATATTTTTACATGTTAATATAAATTCCAACATGGTTTATATAGGATGATAAACCAAGTAATCTCTCACCAGCCTATTTTTACAAATCATTTGTGACACAATTATGTTGCCAAAATTTCACCATGATCATCAATGTCAAAAAAATTATGTACTGAATAACATACCAATTTATTATAAAGGGTATTTACAATTATTCATATATACTTTTTTTGGGTATTTTCATATATTTAATCTACACTTCTTAATTGTTGAATAAAGTATGATGAATACTGAATCTATGTTTTATGATTGATGTGTCACACTTAAGAATTAGGGTGAAATGAAAAAGATGGGTGCACCGAGATAATGCTCAAATACATTTTCTAATTTTAGTATCATGATAAGTTTGTTTTGGAAATTGTTGTTCCAGATTCCATTAGTGGGAATTTTCCACCATGAGGTCTTGTTTGATTTGGCATTGACATAATTTTATGATGTAGTGTTTTAGGTTGTTTCCATATTTCCCATTTTGCCTTTATGATTATCATTTTATATCCTTTTTCATTATTGTTGTTTATAATTATTACTCCAATTTGATCTACTGATTTTTGAGTATGTATCATTATCTTCATTTTATTCTCAGTTTATTCGCTTATTATTCAATATAGCTAACCCTTTTCTTATATTTTCCCCTAGGTTATCCCTTGTAGTTTCTAGTTCATTGGAATATTGTGATGATTTTAATGAAGTTTTAAATAATATTTTCCGTCTCATGTCACAAGTTGTTATGTAATGTATGTAATTCCAAAATATGCTAGACATATTGATCTTTTGGGTGCTATTATGTGTACATTTTCTTAATAAAATATTTATTAATTTGAAAAAAAGATAAGGGTTGTAATAGTTGGTATCAGAGAAAGAGTTAGTTGTTTTTGGGATTAGGATTCACAAAATATAGAGAATGAATTAGGGATAACATTATGTATAAGAAGAAATCCCTAATAATTTTAGAATAGAGTAAGTGGTTTTTTATCAAATACATCCATTTATGGATACTACTGGTGGATGTGGTTCTAAAATATACTTACATAGGAGTAATAACTTTGAAAAAATGTTTCGGGCCTGACTCGGGGTGATCTAGTACACAACAATGAGACTTACTATTTACATGGTTTGACACTACCTAGGGATAGGCTTTGGTAAATTAATTAGCTCATTACAAACTATTATTATTAGAAAAAAATACCAAATGAATATATTTTCAGAAATAAATAATGGATAATATGTATTGAAGCTCGAAATTCATATGTTAAGGAAATAAATTCAATTTATAAGTTATCAAATTATTGTCATTGTATTCTCCTTTATGTGTTTAGTAGCTCAAGATACTCATCTCTAAATTTCTTATTATGCTAGATAATGGATAGAAATATGAGTAATGATGATAAAAAATAATTAGAAGGGTATGTTATGACTATCCTAATGAGATGCCTAGCCTGATAGGAGTGGGCGTTGCAAACATTTTTATGATACTCTATCAGCAAACTCATGTTCTAAATAGAATCCGAAACTAGGAGATATTCCCAAATTCCCCAAAATAGAGAAATATGAAATAGAGAGCTTCATGTGAAAAAGGCTTCTAACTTTTAAAGGATCAGCATATCCCTTAATTGCAAAACAATGGATCAAATTCATTGAAAAGATCTTATCCATCTTTCAATGTTCTAAACAAGAGAAGGTTCTTCTATATTTTTATCATATGGAAGGAGATTATAATCGATGGATTTATTTTATAAATAAACAACTACAATAGAATCTATATAAAGGATTTATATTCCCTAGTGCTTCACCAAGTGGTGCGCTAATCCTATTCATTAAGAAGAAGGATGGGTAAATTCACATTTTCATTGATTATCATGAACTCTAATATATCATGATAAAGAAAAAGTATCCTTTTCCATATCTTGATGAAATTATGGATCATATACATAGAAAAGAATATTTCCACATTGTGTATCTAAGTTTGGGAGATTACCATGTTAGTGTGAAGAAGGATGATATCCCCAATGCTGCTTTTTGTACTTGGTATGGTCACATTTATTTCATAGTAATGCCATTTAGACTCACTAATGATCCAAAAATATTCATGGACTAAATCAATAGAGTCTATATATATTACGTAAAAAATATTTTGGTAGTATATATAGATAATATAATAATATAATCTAAAACAATGGAGGAGTATGAGGAGCATCTGTGCACCATAATAAAGACCATTCAAAAGAAGAACCTATATGCCAATTATAACAAGTGTGAGTTCATCATGAAGGAGGTATCATTCATGGGGCATATCATAACATGCAATTTGATATCTGTGGATCCTTCAATGAAGAATGAAATTGAAGGATGGCTGAGTCCAACATCTGTGATATATATTCATAGTTTTTTGGGATTGGTAAGATATTAGCACTAATTTGTGAGAAATTTATACTGATTGTCAAACCCTCTTACTAATATAACTCATAAGGGAGTCAAAGTGTCTTAGACCGATGAATCTGAATAAATATTTATGGATTTTAAAAGGAGAATTATTATTTCCCCTATGCTGGTACTATGTACCAGTGGATAAATTTTCAAATTTTTCAGCAATGTCTCAAATAATAGATTAGGATGTGTGTTGATTTAGAATGACCTAGTAATAGCTCATTCATCATGGAAGTTGAAAATTCAAGAGAGAAAAATCCCACACAAGATCTGGAGTTGGATGGTATGATATTTTAATTCAATATTTGGCAGCATTATATATTTGGTGTGAAATGTGAAATAGTTAAATATACCAAAAGAATGAAGTATATATTTACCCAAAAAGAGATAAATATCAACCAATGAAGATGATTAGATCTAATAAAAGGCTATTAATTATCAAAAAACTATCCTCATAGAGAAGTGAATAATGTGTAAGATTCTCTAAGAAGATTGGATCTAGAAATTATATCATTAATGAGAATTTAGAGGGATTTAATCTTCACAGATTTGGAATTTATGTACATGAAATCATAAAAGAAGTATACTGATCAATCCCTCCACAAATGATTAGTTATCCATATCTTTTTGAGAGGTTAAAGGATGATCAAAGAGTTGATTTGATAATTTAGAATAATGTGGAAGCTATAAAAAATGAAAATACATAGAGATATAGGTTTAAGATGAAGGAGTTGTTATATTTGTGTCAATAATATGTGTACCCTCAAATCTGATGTTAAATAAGGATATATTGGATTAAGAAAATATATCAACCTTCTCTATATTCCAAGGGAGAAAAACGATGCATCAATATATCAACGAACACTATGTGTTGGACAACATCAAGAAGGATATCATTTAATATACATAAATGTGTCTGGTTTGAAAGTAAGTGATGGAGGGAATGAAGAAGTATTAGGGGATGACAAAACCATTACCCATACAATCATTGGAATGAGTGAACCTCACCATGAACTTTTTCAGTAGACTTTTGAAGACATACAACAGAAATAATGTAAGCTAAGATGTTGTAGATTTTCATTTAAAGAGTACACAATTCATTGTAATTCAATAGGATTTCTCTCTAGATAAAATTTCACCTATATACATGGGAGAAGTTGTTAGGATGCATGGAATACCACTATCAATTATTTCCAATATTTATTCAAGAATAAACTTCAGGTTTTAGAAAAACGGTATTATTATTTAAACACTATGATGAACACAAGTTCATCCTATCACCCTCAAACTAAAGTCCAATCTGAGTGGAATATCCAAACATTTTAGGACATGTTTAGATCATTCTCAATGTAATTAAAAGGTGGATGTGACCAACATCTTCCTTTTTTCAGGTTCTCTTGCAACAACAGTTTCCAAACAATCATCCAAATGGCTCTTTATGAAGCCCTTTGTGGGAAGAGGTGTAAAACACCCGCATGTTGGGATGATGCTGGTGAACAAAAACATTTATGTCATTTTATGGTTGATGAAATGGTGTATATGTTTAAGACCATTCAGTAGAACATGAAGGATTATCAAAGTTGATAGAATCGATATGATGACAATAATATATGAGACCTAGAGATTGATTTGAGAGACCTGGTATTCCGCCGTATATCACCATTGAAGAATGTTAGTAGATTTGGGAAAAAGGGAAATCATTGTCAAAGGTACAACATCCCTTTTGAGATCATTGATCGCATCAGAGAAGTGGATGATCACCTAGAACTACAACCAAACCTATCTCAAGTACATGATGTATTCTATCTATCCCTATTGAGAATGTACATACAATAAACTTCACATGTAATAAATATAGAGGTGGTACCATTATAGAATTATCATTCTTATGAACAGTAGCTAGAGAAGATCTTAGATGTTATAAATAAAATTTATAAGAAATATGACAATGCCCCTTATCAAATAGTTGAATATAAACAAAAAGATTCAAGTTGAAATATAAGAAATAAATGAGGTGATGAAGATGTGTTTCCCTAATCTATTTCAGTGCGAGAAAATAAAATTTCAAGGGAGAAATTTGTAAAATGGGGATGATTGTAATGACCTGAAAAATTATAAATAAAACTCCACTTTTAATTCATTGTTTATGTAATTTTAGAGTGATTTTTCCATAGATAAAGGGTGGATAGATCTATGTTTACTTTTATTTTAAAATTTAATTATATTTAAAATACACCCAAGTGAGTGGATAATATTTCTTCATTAATAAAATATAAATTCTAAATATTCCATAATAAAAAAAAAGAAATAAAACAACCAAATGCTTGCAATATTTTTACAATGTTCGACCTCAATGAGTGATTTGACAAATTTTTATATGCAGTTGCTATCCCTAACAATGTTATTCCATGGAAATCATAATACCAATCACATTAGGTAAGAGGGTATAATATTCATCCTATAGATTCATCAGTATCCTATTTAACATTACACAACATCCCACTAGTTATAAATAAATCAAAATATATAATTAATATATCATGAAGAAGTAGGTTGGTTCAAAAAAATTAATGATCATTCATGTTATCCTTGAAGATAAAAAATCTGATTATTCTCACATTTTTAGAAACCTTTCAACCATGAAAACTATTTAAGGATTAATTAAAATATATAATTACCTTATTTTAAAAATAGAATCTAAATGACTAGTTCAATGTGATTATCTGATCTCTCTTAAAATATAATACCTCAGACTCAATGTTTCAACTTATTTATGCATCCTTAAGAGGATATATATTACATGTCCTCACAACACCATAGTCATGGAATCACTATCACTAAACTACATTATTCGTTTATGTATTTCTCAACATTTTAAAATAGAAAATTGTTTAGCAAACCAAATTCTAGATTATAATTCGAAAGAAGACCCATAACATAGTGCTAGGATGATTCCCACAACAAATTTTCTCATCAAATATTTTCTAAATAATTAATATAGAATATCTAAATTTTATACTCTTCATTTAAATTTTATTACCAATAAAATTCAAAAAAATACATTTTATATATTTTTTCCTCATACATAGTAGAACACCAGCTTCAATAATATGAAGATTATTCATAAAAAAATGTAAATGGAAATATTTAAAATATGTATAGATTATCCAGTCACTTTATTACAATGAATCAACTTTAGTTATATTCATCCTCATCTTTATCATGACATTATATAGATCCTTATGATTAAACTCTTTATAACCAACTATACTGATAAATAGAACAGAGAAAAACTCAGCAATATTGATTGAATTATCAATTTAATGTGATTCATTGGACAAAAAAACCACACAAAATCATCAAAAAATAATTCCATAATTATTATTTGATTTTTACTCAAATGAAAAATTAATTTTTTTTCTATTCTTACTTAGTTATTTTAATGAATGATTTTGTTCTTCATTATGGTTATATAAAAATATATTTATACATCTTTATTAACAATTAATTTATGATATTTTAATCATTGAAAATCATCTCTATCATAATCTAGATTTAATTATTCGTAATAATTAATATTTGATAATTTCAGATAATTTCCATTACTTATGAACTCCCATAATTTCACAGAGGATTAATATTTACAACATCCAAAATTACCCTTATTTAGCTAATATAACATTCTTAAAAAAAAGAAAGGATACCCTCATTTAGTATTAATGCAATCCTCATGAAGTGCCAATATTATGATAAATGGCCTTAATGTTGTATTTAATTCATCGTAATTATGTACTAACTAAAGGATATATGCCCCTTACAATGTTTTGAAATAGTAATTATGATTTAAGAATGTATGATAAATGAAAATTATAAAGTATTAGATTAATCCTTACAAAAACATGTTATATGAAGAATTATCCAATTCTATACACTAATATAGTTATAATAAATATAAAATCCACTAAAAATTTAATGGAATATTTATATATAAAACTTATATTCATAGAATGACAATTTATAAGTAGTTTAAACAATTTAATCCAAATCATTGAATGTAAAAATCATTTTAAATTTTTTATTAATTTGTTATTAAATTTTAATTTCATAAATAAATTCATATTTTAGTTAATTATGATGTCATATAATAACATTAGACAATACATTTTATGAAAAATCATTTGTTATGGTATGAATCCAAGACAATTTTGCACATGCTCATAATGGTTTCCCAAAAATGATTTTTGTGTGTCATTTTGGACTGGATTTCTAAAGACCAAGGCCAACCATAATTGTATGTTGATATTATACAGTCACTTATAGATCTATAAGGACTCTCTCTGAACAACATGATAATGAAATTTCACAACCCATTTATTTATTTTGTTCTTACCAAGAACCAGAACAATGTCTAAAACAATTGGATTTCTATTTCAGTTATTTGGTCACACCATGAACCAAAGAAAAGTCCAAATCATATTGTTACATGACATTATACCATTATAGAAATAAAATAAATATTATATTTAGTTCATAAAACACAGAAAAAATTGAAATTGCACAAATATACCCATCATGATGTGGGTGGTCACCATGGTGGCTTGAATCATGACATAGTAAGCATGTGAATATTAGATTTAAATATGTATTACAAATATAGTCATACTTATGGGTTTTAAGGGACATCTATACACAAATTAGTAGTGGAAAAATACCTTAAATACATTCCATCATTTACAAGAGAGGAATCAATGAGATAAAATAATAAAATAAAAAAATAAAAATTTCTGAAAGTCTAATATATCAATATTCATTGGTAGTGAGTCTGAAAAAGTTCCATAAGAAATATATAATAGGTTCATGTATATAATTGTATTCACCATCAGGTAAAATAATTGAATGATTTAATAAGATAACTTATTTATAATATTGTCCTAGAATTTACTAATCAATGTAAATAGAAATTATATAATAAAGTGAGAATTTTCTATGTGAGAATAATTATTTATATTAAAATGAGTTACAATATGATCCATTTTATAGGACATATTCATTGAAGAAATTAGAGTCCTAGAATTATACCATTTCATTTGTTATGAAACAAACCGACTAATTGTTATGCCACCTTATTAAATAAATTAATTGGTCCACTAATTTAACATTATATTTTTTTATCTCTATGTCATCATATGATTTGTCTATAATATGAGATAGTTATGATAATAATTTTGAAGAACAAAATGAATGATATTATATGTCATTCTCTACATGGCCAATGATTTGGTATCATATACCATATAAAGAGACGGTTCATAATGTGGTGACTTTCTCCATGACACAATATATGCATTAGTGAATGAAATCCAACAATATTCCATTTTCACCAAAGCCTCATTGTCTTTATAAATAAATTCAAAGATCACTAAGAATAAATAAAATATATTTTGGGAATGATAATCATAGTTTCTATGATATTTTAGAAAAAAGATTTATAATAAAATAAATACATATTCGAGGACCTTCTGCGTGACCTAGGTTGAATTTATAGCTTCTTTAAATATTATGAATTCCCCAATCCACAACTATAAGAAAATATAAGTCTCAAGAAAAATAGCATCACAACATAAAAAATAATGGTGTTTGTTATGGTATTGATAAAATACACTCCATTCACTGAGGGATCATTTGTACCACAATATTTATCATTATGAATTATATGATTAAATATATAATACCTTATTCTATGAAAACATGTCCCCACATTTAATGGAAAATCATTATAAAGTATATTACATATCATAAGTTAATAATTTTAAAAAATAGGATATCCAATATTATTGAATTCACCATATATCATTCATTTAAATAGTTTAGAAAATCATGTGACACTAAAATCATCATCGAAATTCATTTCCTCTATATAATTTAATCACAAACATACATTACAAACATTCTATATAAAAAAAATAACTTCACAGTAAAACACATTCAATGAATATATCAAAAACATAGAGAACCACCCCTGATTAGATAAACATCAAGGATTCTATAGTAAAGGTATCAATGATTGAAGGTTTACATGATTTATATTAGTTTTACATTAGATGATGAGGATTCATATCAAGCATACACCCTTAACTATACCAATGACCATATAACATCCAATGTGATATACATTCTGTAGATAGTCCCAAAAATAAGTCTCGACTTATTATCTAATGACTATACATTATATAACATGAAAAACTCTACTCAGACTATACTTATCAAATCATCATAAACCATAATACACTGTTCTGATGATCATTTAGGAAAAATTCAACTTTTTAACTTTAGGGGAATTTATCATTCCTTTATACATGTACTGTATGTAGGAGACATGATGGAATGAAAAATAGATAATATATTTATTATAAACTCACTATGAAATCCTATTAAAATAATCAAAATATCTGTTAACCCTTGTATCTAATAGCTAGAGAATTTACCTGACCTTTATTATTCTTCTATGCAAATTTATTTTTCAATAAATGTTCTATATTGTCCAATATAACCACCCAATAGGCCTTTACATTGATCATTTCAATGATATATAAATGGGATGATATCATAAGAGGATTTTTTGGTCCCTTAGTGGGACTAGGGTTCCATATTATAATAAATATCTCCATTAATGTCATAGTATATCGTAATCTCTCCCTTATGTCTTGATATACCATAATGTTTTGTGAATAGATTATTGATCAAAACAGTTTCATTCATAGAATTTGATGTAGTGATGTACATTTATTTTATATTTATGTTCACCCTAGTAGATTGTATGGATCATCCAACTAAAAGTGATCCTATTGGGGAAAACATAAGTCTTTATTGAGATATCATATTGTCCATGTTAGTTTTGAATATTTCATTAGTTTAACCGTATATAACATGAAAATACTCACCTTAAAAGTCTAATAACATATCCTAAATTCATTTCAAATACTAAAATGTATTGTTGATATAATTATAATGAATCTCACCATGACTAGATTGGTATTTTCATTATATGTTAAAGTATACGATATATTAGGTCATGTTAAAAACATAAAATATATGATAACGACTATCTTCGACATATAAGGTGTCTAATATAACATTTATAAAAACATAAAGGTTCCTCATTCAGTCTATGATTAATTTAATTAAACATTGAAAAATTACCCTTCTATGATTTCTTTTTGGTAATGCTTTTTTTATTACTAATATTTTTTTTCACTCAGTACAAAAAATATCTCTGATCTGTCAATATAGATCCCCAAAAATATTATGTCTGTTACATCACCCCATTTTCTCTTCAAGAATCACTTACTCATCCATAGCTTAAAAAATGATAACTCTTGACATCAATTTTTGATATGTTTCATCTCATCCACAAATAATATCAAAATCATAATAACACACCGTTTAACTTGCATGTACATACAAGAATCATTCACAATCATGATGAGACCAAACCCGTTGATTTCATAATAAAACAAGACATAAAAAATCTATAAGATTATAGTAATCCATTAATAAAACATTTTCACTAAAAAAGTATAAAATAATTATTTGTTACATTACAAACATTGGGTTGTATCATATTCATATCAATGAATAATAATTTTATAATGAAAGATGATTTGATATCCATTTAATAAATTTAATATTCATAATGATGTACTATAGAATGAGATAATGAAATATATTTTAGAATTGATACTAGTGAAATTGTATCTTCATAGTTAATAAAATGAATTTCATTATAGCCTCTGTCCACAAGATAATCTTTATAGGTATAAACTATAAAATTCACGTTAATTTTATTATGGAAAACCCATTTTCAACATATGATTCTAAACCCTTCAGGTGAATCCACTAAGGAAATAAATAGGTTAGTGTACATGGGTTTCATCTAATATTTCAATAAATTGATACATTTATGGTTTTCAAAATCATATCATATTTTGGGAAGATTACAATTTATCATAAATAAATAGTGTATAATAAATATTTTCTACAAGAAATCCCTAAACATATTAAAAATTGAGTCATACAAGAACTTTAATGTTCATATGTAACCCAAGTGTATTAATATTATATAACTGATTATGGAACCATCCCAACTTCCCTATTAGTGAAATCTCTTATTTTTGATTCCTGAGCTTCTTTATGTACAATTTTAGTCCCATATAATCCTAGATTTATGTGTTTATTATCACAGAAAAAACAATATTGGATAAATACTAATTTTAATTAGTACAAAAATAGAATAAAATATCCCATAGATTCCTTAAAATATCCCCTAATTTATAAATAATTTATTTTATAGTTATATTTATCAAAATGAGAAACTTAACATATATGATTGATAACCAAAAATACATATATATTAAAAATTTAGATTCCACTGTTTAATACCATGATTTATTATTGTAATTAAAATATTTAAATTTATTTTTATTCTAAATTTCAATAAATTATGGATTTGAATTTAATTATTTTGTTACTTTTTGTGTGTTGCAGGAGATTCAATCAATTTTGACTTGCTATAAAAAATCATGTGTTTTGGTTTTCAACATGATATTTCCATTTCAAATGGTGATGATATGTCCATTAAAACTACGTAGGTTCCTAGAGAAAATTTCTTAACATTAATTATAGGTTCTAACACCCACTGTACAATTTGTGCATGGTTTACTAAACCATATGACTAAATCATGCGGGCCACCAAATTTTTTATTTTCTTGTAGAAATTATTAGGAGTCCCTATACCAAATTAAAAATAATAAAATTACATTTACACATAACAATTTTTCATCAAACCCCAAGGCATGTTCTCCTTGTCAATTTCTCATTCCACTCATCAATCTACCCTTCTCACAACGAAATTCATGGTGGTTTATTTATAACTGAAGGCTAGATCTCTTAGGAAAGGCTTTTATTCATGTTATCTCTTCCCATGACCCTCATTTTTCTTCCCACATCACTACACCATAGATAAATTAAACTTATGGAGTTGATTAAAATTAATTTTTTATTCGTAAATGTTTATAGGGAGTATAATACCTTTTTCAATCCTTATTCACCATGAATTTTATCATCCCAACCAATATCCTTAGATTATAGGACTATATTATCATTCTTAAAATACCAATTTAAAAAATATTTATCTCATGTAATTAAAATGAGTTGAAATTTTAAAAATAGAGTATTTTTTATTTTTCTGAAATTCTATGATGAAAAATTTGTTTTATTTTGGTATACAAAGAAGGTGAACATTTTTAAATTTTTCTAGATGATTCAAATATATATTCACTATTTTTTCACATGAAATGATTTAAATATTTTCTAAATATCATTTATCAGTGTATTTTCTATTATTAAGGTTGTTTTTATGATTTCAATTTGATTTTCAATGGTCTAATTCTAAATTTCACATGATTATTGAAATAAAATGTATTTTTAATTGTTTTAATTTATTTTGTTTAAATATAGTGTGCTATTAAAATAGGTTTTAACAATGTTTAGGTCATGAAATAAATTTAAGGGGTTTTTTCTAGACCAGTAGTGTTTTTATTCTATGTTTTTGATTATTTAAATTAATTTTCATATGGAGTTATGTGTGTTCATTTAGAAAAATATTTTGAAATGATTTTATGAGTGGAACATAATGATTTCATAGATTTAATAGAATAAATTACCTTTTAAAACCATTATAAGATACCTATTGGTACTCTAATACCATTTTGATAAAAGGTATATTTGGTACATTCCAAATACTTATATTCATAGAAATGAAAAAAAATGTATAACCCTTGTATTTACCCTATAGTTTTTTCACGATTTTTTTATCATATGATTTTTTTAGGTGATAATTAATTGATTTAAAATGTGGTAGTTTCATGTGAGGGTAATAGAGGTGAGGTTATATATATTTACATATGTGTTAAAATTCTTATAATGATCTTTTATTTAAGATTTTCTAACATCCATTTTTTTCCTAAGAACATGGATAACTTTTTGATGACCACGATTTATGATACAATAGTAAATCCAGAGCATGTATTGTGACTACATGTTTTTTTTTCAGACTAGAGGAGTTCACCATTGAGGCGTGTGTCTGTTATCCGAGAATAACACTAAATTTATTTTGAAAATAACATATGTTATGATATAGCCATTTATTTTTAAAAAATATTGGATCATCTAACTTAACCTAGGACGGTTCTTAAGAAACCCATACATTTTTTGTTTTTTATTGAGGTGAATCCCATATTTCATGATTATCATCCCCTGTAGATTCATTCCAAGGAGAACCTTCATTTCTTAGATTTTGTTATACATCCATCCTCAGAAGTTCTAATGAGTTTGATGTTTTACTTCATACATTTAAATTCCATTAGTTTTAGAAATTGGATACACTTTATTAAAAAAAATTACTTACTATTTATGTCCCATGAGTTTTAGTATGTTTTTAGAGAAAATTATCATTTTTCAAACTTTAGATAAGTTCTTATGTATTATGAATTTAATTATACTATTCAAAATTATGATAATAGTATTTAGTATGAGAGTGATCCATCTAACACATCATTAAATCAGAATAGATATAAGACACGTGTCTTGTCATTTGTACTGACAAAAGTCATAAACATATGAATAATTAAGCTAACAATAAAATTAGACTGAATAACATTACGAAAATCATATTGAAAATCATGAGGAAGTTAATTATAATGACATAATATTAGAATCAGAATACAATGACTTGTTTCTATATTAAGCAATATCTTTAACACTGTAATGGTTCTAAATCAATATGATGTTGGAAATTTAGTTACAATAGGTCGTTATGAGATATCAAGTACCATGTGTCCAAGGCCATTTCCACAAACATGGAAATATTATTATTGTGATAATGATTATAAATATTGAGAAATTTAAAGTGTTTTGAGATTATTCACTAATTTATTTTCTTCGATTCATTTTTCAAGAGCTATTAAGAATTCCAAAGCATGAAATAGCTATTATTAGTAATTTTAATTTTGTGAGATTTTTGTAGTTCAAATGAATACTTGTCAAGGATGTTTCCTTAATAACTTATTACAATTGAAATCAATGATTGATCATTATTATAATCCATTGCTTCTAAAGATAGGAATATGGTGAATCTGATCCATTAGATTGAGGGATTCCGAGGATAGGAAGTGAAAAACCAGTATTCGTATTGATGGATTTTGTGGAATGGAGGGAATAACAAATATGATCACCATATTAATGGATTATGTGGATAAGAAGAATGATCAAATACGATCTTCATACTGAGGGCCTCTCTTGATATAGAAATTCATACTCTACTATATGTATATAAATGTGGATACCTTTAGTCAAGGTTATTGAATACCATTCAATTATGGTTGAAAGTTGTATATTTTTATTGATATCCTATTAGAAATTAATTTTTTACATAACTATTGTATTTTTGATTTCTAAAATATGAAATTCCATTATTCTTGTTATAGAATTATAGTCATCATAGTTATTTTTCTTTTTAATTGGGTTTAACAATGTTAATCTAATTATGATAGAAAAATATTTTGATATTAATTGGATGAATTGTGATTATGATTTTAATAATATGATATATTCAAACATTTTCTAATTTTGATATTAGCTCTAATAATCCGAATGAGGCCGATTATTCTAATCATAAATTTAGAGGATTTGTTTTTCTCCTAGTTCAAATATTTTTAAACTATGTTTAATGGGTTTTTAAAATAAAAATCATCCACATATTTTATCAGTTTCTGTCATAAGATACATTTATAATCAAACAAATGGTGTCAGAGTAGATATATATTGCTTATACATGCTGATTTTTTATTTCTTCTATCATCTAGAAGTTCCGTTCTGTTTTGACATAATATGTTGGTTTATAAATTGTTATACACTAACATGTTGGTATAAGAAGAGTTTTCGTATTTTTTTTAAAAGGTAGGTCTTAACGTTGGATCAATAGACCATTTAAAACCAAAAATACCACCAATATTTGATTATTCTAATTATGAACACTAGAGATATTGAATAAAATGTTTTTTTATAAATACTAGTGTTGATAATTAATTAATGATTTATATAGAATACATTATTACTGAGAAGGAATTCAATTCATTTAATCATCATGAAAAGAAACAATATATTTTAATCTATAGAGTTCGGATTACAGTCTTGCATTCTATGACAACACACATATATACTCAAATATTATTATTTGAAGCTGCTAATAGGATATAAAAAAGGTTTTAAGGCACACACATTGGAACGTTTAATGTTTTTTTAAAAATTGAGTAATGCATATAGAAGAATGTAATTATTTAGATTTATTAATAAAATAATCAGTTGAAAATATTTACTAGAGGTTCATAACCATAATTAATAGTTTACAGTCTATTTGTGAAAAGGGTCTTGTGCATGATATACATTTGGAAAATGATTTTGATATCACTCCCAATGAATTAGAATCTACAAGAATTAATGTTGATGGGATGAGAATTATTAATAATCATACATTTGATAATCTTATTGAAAAAATTATGAAATACATGGGAAGAATAAAAAGAGATGATGAGAAAAATAAGAAGAAAAATGTATGTGTTTTTTTCTACTACTACTATTACTACTGATGATAAAACTCCAAGGAAAGATGTTAAATCTTTCAGAAATGATAAAGTTGTTATTAAATCATATTTAAATAGTACCATCCATTGTGAGGGTGGATTGGATAAACTTCCCAGAATAACGAATAATATTATTTTAATGAATTGTTTTTATACTGATACAAAAAATGGTCATAAAGATATAAGCGATAAGAAATATTCTGAAGTAACAATCTAAACATTCATGAGAGTTGTACATATCTGACCAAATTTTATAAAAATGGAGAGTAAAGATAGAAAATAAAAACATTTATAATGAAATTATAATATGTAATAAAAATCTAAAGGCAAGATTGTTTTTAATTCCTCTAACACATAGAGTTCTAGTGGAATAAATTCTTTGGTATGTTCTCATAATAATGAATATTCTGGATATAGGAACATAAGTATTTAGTAAAATGTAACCATGGTAAAAAAATTTCGAATGGAAATGGTATAAATTGATTAAGACCTTATTGACATGCCTCTAAGTTAAAATTATCCTAATTATAAAAATTATACAAGTTTTAATTAAGAATCTTCCTCAATAGAATATATTTCCCTACCTACTTATTTTGAAGTATATATATTTTCAAATGTTCTTTAAAATAAAAATAGAATGATTTTCAAAAACCATGATATTTATAAATCTAAACTTTCTAAGGTAGATTCAATCATAATTTTTTTTAATGAGTTATTAGATATTTGAAAATATCTTGATATGAATTTTATTTAGAAAAGAATAAATTCTAAAAAAATTTAAAAATTTTTTCTACAAGAAAAATGTTTTACAATCTAATTTTGAAAACCTTATTTCTAAAATAGATAATATTGAGGAAGAAAATTTAGTTGTTAAACTAATATTCTAAATTTATTAATTAAAAAAAATTCTATTTTTAACATAGAAATTGATAATTTTGGTAAAATTTATAATGAATCATTCCTCATGGTACTAGTCATGAAGTGGATTTTAAAAATAAAAAACTTGTTTTTAATAACAATTACATTATTTAAAAAATATCACCTTTTTTCTCTAAAATTTAATGTGGTGGAAATTGGAAAAATGATTTTTATTTAAAAAATATTCAATCTTTAGTATTTTAGAAATCTTATTTTTCTAAAAAAAACTTGACATCCTCCCAAAAAATTGATATATGTTGTTTCCTAAAAAAATTTCTCAAAATATTAAACCTAGAAAGATTTGGGTTTTGAATGTCTAAAATTTTTATTTTCAAGAAGTAAAAGATAGTACCAAAAAATAATATATGGTGCATGAATTATGGATGATCCAAATATATGACTAGAAATAAAAACTTATTCTATAATATTATCAAGATGAAAGGTACACAATTAAATTTTAGAGATAATTCCCAAAGAGATATCATTGACACAGGTAACACTGTTTTTCTTGGGAAAACTCATATTTATAATTTTTCTTTTTTGTAGGACATAAGAATAACATAATAATAATAATTAAATTACGTTACGAAGGTTTTCTTGTGATATTTTTGAATTATATGTTTTTTAAACACAGTTACATGGATGAATTTATTCTTTCTTTAAATTGGCATGATAATGTTTACACACTCAACTTAGAAAACCTTCGTTTCTAAGACGTACATTTCCATAATGCAAAGGAAGATCGATCATTGTTATAGAATAAAAGGCTATGATGATTTAACCTTATAAACTTATCTAATATAACTATTAACATATTTTTTGAGGATATACTAGAATATCAGTATGCTATTTCAAATTCATGAGACCCTTGTCAATATGGTAGGAAACATAATTCAATTATTAAAAATATTAGTGATGTTTCAACTTTTAATGATTTATAATTTGTGTACATGGACATATTTAGTGCCAAAAAAACTAGAAGTGTTGGTGTAATATAGTATGTATATGTCATAGTTGATGATTCAACTAGATATACTTAGTTTTATATTCTCATAATTAAATATGAATCATTCTGTTATTTTAAAAAAAAATTAGAGAAATTTAATAATGAATTTTTTTTTGTTAATAACTATTCAGTGTGATCATATTAAACAATTTTAAATTTATTATTTTCAAAATTTTTATAGTACGAAAGGTCTGGAAAATAAATTTTCAACACCTATAAATCCCCATAAAAATGGTGTAGTTGAGAGAATAAATTGAAATCATCAAGAAATAACTTGAACTATGATGAGCGAATACTTAGTTGCTAAACATTATTGGACTAAAGAGGATAGTAATTCCCTCTATATTATAAATAGAGTATTAATTATGTTTTTTTTAATAATAAACAATTTATTAGTTTTTGATAGGAATAAAACCAATAGTTTCATAATTTAATGTTTTTAGTATAAAAGTATTCATTCTAAATAAAAAAGATAACTTATATAAATTTTCACCCAAATCTGATGATGGAATATTTTTATGTTATTCCACTACTTATAATTCATAGATATTTTTTAATAAAATTTCATGTACTACTGAGGAAACAAGACATGCTATGTTTGATGAAACTCATCCTTTATTTAAACAATCCCAATCTATATCCTCAATTTTTATTTATAAAACTAATTTTCAACCTTTAATAGAAGGTTCTTCTCTTGAAAAAATAACTCAATAAATTTTTTTAAAGTTATTCATCAAGAATATTTTATAATTATTGTTAAAGAATAGAATGTTATAAATCTATGAAGATTGTTATTTTATAGGAATAATCCTATTAAATGTAGCATTTGGTGATGTTGATCATCCTATTAAGAGTAAATGATCCTTAAGAAATGAAATAGAACACCCATATTTCTAATAAAAATTTGAATCTAAAGGTTATGATGAGGCATTAGGTGATGATGATTATATTACGGAAATGAAATATTAACACAATGTGTTTGAAGTGAATAACTATTAGTCTTTAGTTGAGAGACCAAGATAAAATTCGTTAATTGGAGTAAAATTGGGCTTTCAAAAATAAATGTTATGAATGCTGAATAAATTATAGAAATAAATATAGACTTTTTTCTAGGGAATATAATTAACTATATGAAATTGATTATTAAGAAACCTATGTTATTGTATTTAGAATTGAATCTATTTAGAAAAATATATATTTTACAACATTATTAAATTTAAAGATTTTTCAAATTGATTTTAAGTGTTATTTTCATTACACATATTTTCAAGAGGAATTTAATATTAAATAACCACCTGGTTTTGAAAATAAAAACATCTGGAACATGATTATAAACATACCAAATAGTTATATATACTTAAAACAGCTCTTATATTTAACATTTTCTTTATACTTATGTGTAAGATATGAAATAAATTAAAAATGAATCATATTTAAATGATATAAAATGATTTTTCATTAACATAAGGGAACAATAGATTTATGACTATTATATTATTTTACAAATGTTTTTGAACTAAATTGTTTCTAAGATATTGATTTTGGGGGTTTTATAATGGAGAAAAAAATAAATTATTGAACGTTTCATTTTTAAGAGGGTTATTACGTTTGTGGTCATGTAAGAAACAACACTCAGTAGCACGATCCACTGCTGATGTTGAATATATGGTAATTGGAAGTTACTATTTTCATCTTTTGTGGATTTAACAGATAGTTATTAACTAATGAATGTTTTTTAATAATGCTCTTACACTTTATGATAATACATGTTACATTTCATAATGACAAAACTCATTACATCACTCAAGTGTTATGAACATAGGTATTAGACCCCATTTTCATCAGTATGAAATAATAAAAGTTGATACCATTTTATAATTTATTGGAACATAAGAACTAAATATTGAATTTATAATAATTCATTTATTTATGATAGATTTCAATATATCGAAAAAATCTAAGAGTGATAAATGTTAAATGTACATTAATATCTATTTATTGTTGACTTATATATTTACATTAAGTTACTCATTATCATAGAAGTAGTCTATTTTTTTTGTTTTCCAAAAAATATAATTTTTATTAAAAATTATATTTTCCCAATTTTTTATTATTTTTAAACATTTCTGTAATTATTTATGTTAGATACAATATTTTTTTTGTAATAATTTCAATGTCAAAATCATCGATTTGTATTCCAGACTCAGAAATTATTATAAAATTTATACATTCTTTTTTGTTATAATTTTTTTTAAAATGTAGTATTTTATTTTTATTATAAAAAACATATTTATATGATTAAATTTCAAAAAAAAATCATATTCACCTTTTCTATTATAACAAAAAAATAGTTTTTTACTGAAAATATTGTATTTAGTATTTATTTCAAAACTATGTAATCTATTTTAAAAAACCAAGATGACAATGTTATGTTAACAATAAATCATTCTACTCTTAAAGGGACTCTACTATTTTAATTATTAAATGAAACAATTTCATTATGTTTAGATTATAATTTTTTTGTTATTTTATTTTAAATTTTTTTTATTTAATTTGACAAAATTTTTAATATTTTTATAAATCAAAAAAATTCTTAATACGATCGATGTTTTAAAACATTGAGAGTTCAAAAAATTATTTTAAAACATTGTTCAAATTAATCCTAAATATTATATTTAATTGGATTTCAATCTAAATAATCTAAAATATTATGAAATATAAACCTTTACTACTGATTCCTATATATAGAGGGACCCCACATGTCCCACATAAGATATTTATACCTTTGTTTCAGATATGATGAACCCAAATAAACCACAATACAATATGATTCCTTTTTATATGTTAACCACATCTAGTTTCAGATCTTATAATGAATAAAGATGATTTTGAAAAGTGGGTCATATATAAATAATTGTCATTATAAAAAATATGGAATGTGAAATATGACATAACTCTAATGAATATTATTTCTTTTCAAGGTTGGGAATTAGTTTATATGGAGAGTTTAGGTAAATAACTTGGTCAGTACTACCATAATATAGTTCACGAGTTCTATTCATAAGTCCAGTTTCTAAAAGAGGATCAGAAATAGAAAATGTATTTTTATATTTGTGGGGATAAATAATAGTTTTCTTAGAAGACACATGATGAATAGTTTGAATTTCTTTTGAAGGTGAAGCATACTATCCTCCCAATAAACTTAGAGAAAATCATAAACATTCTAACAAGACCAAAAAATGATTTTTATTTTTAAAAAATGTTATTACTAGAAAAGTATCTCATTTAACTCATTACAACCATTTTTTTCACATTGGATTCAAGGATATATAATTACAGGAAAGGGACATCGAGATATATTAATGATTGGAATATCATTTAAATATAATGAATGTATATCACGTTATAGTTATCTTTTACAAAGTAGAGAAAATAAATTTATCTTTTATCAAATCCAACAAAATAATTTTTATGATATTTGCGAGTGAAATTGTAGTAATGTTTTTCATGATATTAATAGTTTTAAACAAAATCTATCTATTGAGGGAGAATATTTCATTTATTAGTGATGATACGATGAACAGATTTATGTTGGTCTTTTATAAAATTGTAGATAAGTTCATTGATAATGTTGATGGTACTATATCAGAGGAACAAAAATCTAGGAAAATAGAAATTGAAAAAAATAAAAAACGAAAAAAAATTTAAGATAACAATCATTTGTAAGATTGAATTAATGAAAATAAATTACCTGATGAATATTATGAAAAATGGATGGTTGATAATGGTGATAATATTTCAGGGGATTTGAAAATAGGAATCATCCCTATTCAATCCAAACCTTTTAAAATCCATGATAATGAAACATTAGAATAAAATGTTACGAAAAATAAAAATATTCAAAGGTTTGAGGAAGTGAGTATTTTTGATAGTTTATAAATTTTTTAAAAAGAATCATAAACTATTCTACTTTTAACTCTTAATACCGAAAATTTCATTCTTGATGAAGTGTTAGTTTTCACTGAAACAAAATTTTTTCAAAAAATAATACTTTCAATAATAAAAAAATGAAATGAAAATTATGTTTTTGAACAATTGATTACTAAATAAGAATTAATACCAACCTTTACATAAAAATTAGTGTTCAGAACAACTCAGAATATAGATTCCTTGATTGATAAGGTTGTTTAAGAAGATGTCAATGCTATATAAAAAGAAGAAAAAAATATGAAAGATGAGAAGGAAGAATAATATATATAATATGAGGATAAAATAGTCATAGTGGTTGAAAAAGTATGAGAAAAAGAAGATAAATAACAATAACAATAGAAAGAAATAAATGAAAGGGAAGAAACCCTGTATGGAAATGTGTCATCTAAATCAACCTCAACATCATTATACATGCCCTATAAATGCAAAAAACAAAAAAATCAGAAATTACTAATGAGAAATAATCTTCTTCAGAATTAGAGGTTGAATCATCTTCTATTAAATAATAAAAATATCATTTTTCAAAATAAAATGTTTTGACAGATAAATAGATTGAAATTACTAAACTATGAAATGATAAGAATGTTACAGGGGTAGTTGAGAGGGTTTATTAAAATATAAATCAAATAATGGAATGTAATTAAATGTCAGAACTAGAAGAAATAATCCTCTGTATCCTGATCCCAAACTACTAGATTCTAAAGTAACAATAACACAAAAAGGGTTTGATTAGATTTCTCATGTTTTTAAATGATTTTAGGGGAATAATCTAAATTTTTTGAGACATGATGAAAGGGTTCATATAATTCAAGAAAGTCTCAATTAGAAATCAAAATCAATAAAAGCATTAATAGTGTTTGTGATCTGGATTGAAACTGAATTGAATAAAAATTATGAATATTCTATGACTCATACAAGATATTTTAATAAAATGGTTGAATGTTCTCACCATGTTAAATCAATCATTACAATTCATGATGAGAAATTTTATGAATTAATGATGTTCATTGTATAATAAGATAAATATTTCAATATTTTATCTAGAAACATGGATGATTGGGTAAATTTTGTTGGAGAATTATGAGATTCCATTGATGATTGGATTAAAGATGTAAATATTCTAAAATATATTATTTGATTAATGGATCCAAAATTTAGTAGAATTAGATTTGGTGATTATTATGTCATCGTACTAATAAATGAAAATAAATATTTATTAGAAGATGTAATGAAGCTGAAAATCGAAGGCTGATCTAAATAAGAAAGGATTGAGAATCCATAGAAAAATCAAATAGAGTTCATTAAAATTAATTTCTTTATAAATAACTTGATAAATAATGAATATTTTTTTTTCCTTTTATGCTCTTTATATATTTGATTTAAAATAAATTTTCATTATCAGTAATGAATGAATTATATTTTCATCAAAATATAATTTTCTTGAATATTTTTCCAAATTTTATTGGTTACATGTTCATTCATTTTAATCATTGATGATTATTTAGTTCATTATTGTTTTATATGCTTCTTCTCAAACTAATTTAGGAAATATTGGATTCGTTACCCATTATTTTTTAAAAATCACAAAGGGTTAAAAATTCTTAAATGAGGAGAATTATTTTTAATCCAGTTGTAAACCAAAGGGGTGGATGTTTCTTTAATGGGAAGAATATATTTCTTAAGAATTTTTTATTGAAAGGGGGAGATATTATCTTAAGGGTATATCATCATAATCAAGATCATGCTATAGATAATATTTATGATAGATACAATTAACTTAGCAGGTTATGTTTTAAATAATAACTCTGAATAAAAAATTTTTATTCGGAAATAAAACATTATATGTGTTCCATGTTATTTTTCAGTTATTTGTTTGGGTTTATGATTTTCAAAAAGGGGGATCTTGTTGATTCTTAATTTTTGATTCCAATATTTCCATTTCTTTAGTTCTAGAAATAAAAAACAATTTCCTAAAACGTGTTTAATAAATTTTTATATCCCTAGTGTTTTATTATATTTTTATATAATCCACTATCTTTTACAATAAATAGTTAAATTTCTAAATTTTTACACATATAAACATATTATTCATCATTACGATAATGATATTCAGATTTTGATTGATCCATTAGACTAATCATTAAATAAGAATAAATGTAAGACATTTATTTTTTCATTCATACTAATAAAAAATTCATTAACATTGGACTGATACATGTATCAATATAACTAGACTGAATCAAAATACGATAATCGAATAAAAAATTATAAGGAATTCTATCAGACTGACTTATGATTATAATAAGAATACAAAGACTTGTTTATATAGTAAATCATATCTTTTTCTTTGTAATGGTGCTATGTTAATATGATTTTCGAAATTCAGTTATGAAAGATCATTAGGTTCTGTCATGTTCTAGGATTCTTAGGCTATTACAAAAAATAGAAATATGTTTGTTTAGAGAATGCATAATTATACAGAGTTATATGAATAGTTTATATCTGATTGGTTGATTCATTTTCCCTTAATTACTTGTTTTATAAATCTGTAGATTTATAATGTATAAACTGCTAATTATTAGTCATTGTAAATTTTTATGTGATTTTTAGTTCTAAGGAATACTTTTGAGGGATGTTTCTTAATAATGTTTTACAATTGAAATCTGCATATGATCATTTTTATGGTCATGAGATGCTAGAAATAGTTAAATTGTGAATTTCATCCATCACATTGTGGTATTCCAGGGCTTATAATATAAATTCCAATATTTCCATTGAGGGATTATATGGATTAGAAGACATAAAAAATATGATCATCATATCAAGAAATTCAAGCAATATGATGAAAGAGAAAATTTAATCTTTATATCAAGGAATTATCTTGGTAACAAAATAATGACTTTATTGGATGTATAAATCAATGGACACCCTTAGTCAAGGTTATTGAATACCTCTCTCTTGATGTTAAAATATATATCTTTTCAATAATAGCTTGTACTTAATTATTATTTTTAAATAGATGCTTTATATATTTTTTCTACTTTTTTACTTACACCATGCATGTTATGGAATGATAGTCATAAAACATAGAATTCTATACAATTTGTTTCATCAGTGTTACTTTGATCATCATAAAAACAATAATTTTATATTAATCAGAATCACATTGATTATGGTTCTTATATTATGTTATAATTGGATGTATTAATATTCTAAAATTTACTCTGATCATTAGACTGATCATTTGATTGTGTTTTGTTCTGATAAACTTTTATAAATATGATTTGTGTTTTTCCTAATATAAATCTTTTTTAAAAATGGTTTAAAGGTTTTTTAACTATAATTCACCTCCTTTTGTATGTATAATTATTATAAGCTACTAAAATTGTCCAATATGATCATATTGTGTCATATTTAGTTTTCCCGTATTTGGCTGCGATTTAAAATTAAATTGTAATATTGTTCAACAAATGTAGGGTTTTTTGTTCAATTGTTTTCAGAATGTTATTGGAATTGTATTAATTAATTATTTTAATATAAAAGTAAATGTTATTTCAAAATCGATATCTCTAAATTGATCAAAATGGGGATTTTGAATGAAAAATATGGGAAATTTGGCATCAACCCATTAACTATTTTTAAATTGATATTTTATATAATGGAAATAAGGACAGGATGTTTAAAAAAATTTAGATGCATGAGTTGTTTCTTTTATATAGAGTCTTAGGGGAATATATTTTCTAAAAAATTTAAACAAGAATGAAATATTATGGTTAATTCAAGTAATTTCATTTTGAATATAGTATGGTGGACCACTAAGCATGTTTATTCTCATGCCTATATTAAAATAAAGATTTAGGTTTTATTTTATATCTTTATTTCTAATTGGACAGGAATAATTTTAAGAATAATGGGTCTAAAATATATGTCTATATAGGGTTTTGTAGTTCATTTGGGATTATTTATTTTCCTTACTACATCATATATACATGGTATACCAATTTATTTTCCAACTTTAATCGATGGTGTATATTTATTTTTAGATTCAATTAATAATTAAAAGGTATGTTTTTGTTCATGGCTATTATATGAGATGATGGAATTAATTTTAATTAAATTATTTTAATTAATTATGCTACATCCTTTATGAAATTTATTTTTGAATGAACCTTAGACTTATAGACAAATCATGTCATCATTTATTTTAGAAAATTTCCTATTATTTAAACTTAAATTTATGTAGAAATCATTACCTTTGATTTTTATGAGTTGTTGGCTCTGATTTCCATCCTTTTATGAATGAAAATAACCCTCGATCTAGTGGACGACTGGATGGGTGTGGGTTTATGTTGTATCTCAGTCCAGTTCATAAAAAATAGTTCTAGATAATATGTTATTTAATGTGGGCTACATTTTTTATATATCATATGTTATTTTGGATGTTTTAGGATAGAAACTATGGTTAGATGGTCATCAAAACATAGGAGGTTATATTTGAGTGTGTGTCTGATCACCACCTACCATGAAGAATATTTAGATATAATGGGTTGTTGGAATGTTAATTTTTCATTTTGAATCTCATTTACTATATCAAAACGAACTTGTTGGTCCTGATTGGAATTGTGAGATTCCTTGGGTTTTTTCTATATTTTGATGGAAGATGGAAGAAGTATTATTGGTGTTAGGTTGGGTTGAATGTCTTGATAAAGAAATGACCCAAACATGATCCAAATAAGTATAGGGAGTTATTTCATGACGATCCCATTACCCATCAAATAGTGTTTCTATATTTACTATTATTTTACATAATAGAAAACTTGGTTACATATCCCCCATTATTCTTTCAACCTAGTAGTGTGATATAATTCAATTCATTTCATTGAAAATTTGATATGTGGTGTGGATTTGTAATGTTCTATATATTTATGATATCATGGTGGAAAATTTAATTTGTTTGAAAGGGTATGATTTTTTGGGGAACTTTTTTGGTTTCAAATTTATATTGTGGTTTGGTTATAAAAGGAAATTATATTTTTATTAAATTATTGATTTAATGATGATATATAATGGGATCTTGAGTCATCAAATGGTATTGACGATTTTAAATGTTATGTTATTTTGAAACATTTTATTTTGAATTCTTTATTTAATTTTGTTGATATAAAATAATAGGTTATTCGTGTGTAAATTATGTCTCATGTTTTTGTTAATTTATTTATTTTGGATTTTTACATTGAATATGGTGGCACTGTTTGTTTTAGTGTATCTGATATGAACTAGTGGATTACATTTTATTTTCATTTAAAATTATTCTTCTTTTAATGTCTACATAATTTTGTATTGTTTTTTTGAGTAATTATACATATGGTGAAACATTTGCTCTCTTATATGTGGTATCTCTAGCATCTGGCCCTAGCTAGATTCTGTATCGATTAAAAGAGATAATTACATCCTAATTTATGGAATTGATATATGTGTTTGAGAATTATGATCATCTTAACTTTTCTGGTGGCCTGTATTTAGCTTGAGTGAATGTGAATTTCTTGTTTGAGAACTTTTGAAATCTATTAATCATTGATTTTTGGAATGTCTATTTATTTTAGCGATTACAACTTCAAAAGATTTTGAGTTTATTATATCCTTTAGCTAACTTGATTGGATTTTTATTTTGGGTGATTTTATTTGTGTTCATTTTGGATTTTAGTTATTATGTGGTTCTTATTATTCAATAATAATCATGTTTCATAAAGGATGTGTTTTATAGGTGGTAAATTGAGATATATGATTTGTTGATTTAAGCATGGAATTATAACATCAGTGTATGAGGGTCTAAAAAATATGTTTTCTTTTTAATATAGTGTGAGACTTTTCTAATTATTTATGATTCTTCATGGGTGGAATTTACTATGTGGGATTTATGGTCTCCCTCCAGACATTTTTTAACCCAATGATAGATCTATGTTGGGTTTTAATCGATATTTCTAGTTTAAATTGTTTCATTGCTTGGTTTTTAGCGGACTGTGTTTTGGTTTTTTCATATCAAAGACTCCATGAGTTTTCATTTTTGGTTGTAAATTTCCTTATGAAATTTTAATATAGTTACATTAATGTTTGGTATGATTTATTGAGGAGTTCTGGATTATTTTGGTATTTTATGGATTCATTTTCTTCTTGGTGTTGTGTATCATGGGGACAAACTGTTACCTTTATTGAAAATTTTATGTAATGTATCAAGGTTAGGGAGGATTTAATTAGTTTCAACATTTGTTAGACCTTGTTTTTATTGGTAGGGAATTATGATCCATTCTGGGATGTAAATTGTTGCTTGAGGATGTTTCCCATTATTTTTTCTCTTTTTTTGTGGTTTTCCTAACATCTCATCCTTCTTACCTCATTATTAGTGTGTTGGAATTAACACTCTTTGTTTATCCCATCCATTAAGAATGAATATATGGGGGTAAGAAGAATTATGTTGGGGACATTATAACACCCCGATTTACTATTATTAATATATGATTATTTATTATGTGTTATTTTATTTTTACTTTGTTTCTTCATTGAAAATGTTATTTTTGTTTTTTTATTGTGACATGGGTTGCTTATAGTTTGGGGTAACCATGTGTAAACCATGAATTTGAGTCTGAAACATTATTTTTCTATTTAGAATAGTCATCAGAGGGTTAGTAAAATGTTATGGGTTCTAAGGGAAAACAATAAATCATGCCTTATATGTAATAGTAGACACCAATTTTTTTGTAGTTTACTAAACTGTGCAACCAAACAATGTGGGTCACTTAGTATTTAGTATTTTTCAGATATTTCTAGGATTTCCCTCCCGAAATTAAAATCCTAAAATCCAATTTTATCCTCCCATTTATCTCAAGATCCCAAACTATATTCTCCCTCTCATTTTTTCCTAAAGTATTCTAAATATTCCGATCTATGTTGTCATTCCTGGTGGTATCGTAATGATTCATTGTTGAATTATTAACGAAAATATTCGAGTCAACTAGCTAATTTACCCAAAAATTTCAACCACATGGTATGGATAAAAAAATATAAAAAATACCGTCTATAATTGAAGAATAAATTTAGAAAAAAATTAGAATAAAAGTACATATCCATGAATAATACAATGTTATGACACATGGATAAACCTCGAGAAAACTATGAACATTCTTATACAAATTTCTATGTGACCATGCCTCACCCAAACTATCTTGATTATAATGAAATGAAAACCATGAAATGGCAGAGAACAACAAGACACCCATCCCTCCTCCCAAATCACGTATGACCACATAGAAAAATTTCTTAAAAAAATATGTATCTTAACATAGATCCAAGTTGGTTTTCATGAATTAAACTATAAAATTACTAATATCATGAAAAAGTAATATCTAATAGTAATGGGAATATATTTTATAAATCATATTCGCATGATAAAAAAAATTTGTCAGGAAACATTTTGGTTTTCATAAAACCCATTCATATTCATATGATTCATGAATATGAAACGTCCATGTTTGATACTAGATGAGAATAATCATATAAATCCATATATATTACATCAGATACATATTTGTCAACCCAAAAATTAATTATACCATCATTTACAAGACCAATAATCAATGATAAATAATAATATTTATCTTTAACATATGGGAATATGCAGTACAAATACAATGAATCTGATAACATTAATAACATAGATGCATCTGATATTGACTCCTATAACGATTTTTCAATATCCCAATGCCTCTAGTGGCAATACACTCAATAAAGTGACATGTTCATTTCCTAACACAGTCGTGGTTCTCAATGTTCCTTGTGTGTCAAAAACCATTTAAAAACATTACACACAATTTATAAATCATTTTCATCGGGAAACATATCTAATTACATTCTTGAAACCCCATTTGTAATAAAAAACCACCCTAAAGGAATTTAATCCACACATAGTGTATAAAAAATATATTTTATGTAGAACCCATTAAAAAATAGATCACATGAAGAAAATAAAACTAGATTTAAAATTTTTCATTTTACAAACACAATTAATGGAAATGAAAATAAACATCACGTTATTCATTAATTAAAACCTGGGTAAATAGAATATTATCTCATGAACATAGAGAAAACACCGATTATTTAACTCTCGATGTTGATGTTGACTCATATCTAAAGATGGATTAAAAAGGCCTTTAATGAATTCAAAAGTCACCTAAAGTTTTATATAAATGATTAGAAGAAGGTTTTCTGGAAATGTGTTTCTATGTATCTATTTATATGATGTAAAATAAAATTCCATCGAATAGCCACCCTCATCAAGGATTAGGATGGGAAAACATATGAATTACTATGATTCAGAGCATGGGAGCACATTACAACCCTTCTTGTCAAAAACACTTTTGAGATCCATGTATGTTTATCTTATGTTCTAGAATAGGAGTTAATACAACCCTAATATTACATTGTGCTTCACTGCCATATATGGGAAATGTTGTAACCTAATTAACCAGGCTGAACTACCTAGTTTTTTTATGATCAACTCAAACTCCCTTATAGGACTACTATGGAGCAACCTATCCCTCAATGTCACAAAATCAAACTAAAAATAATTTCATTTACGTATTCCATGGTAAAAATTCTATACATAACAAATATGGAAGTGGAACAAAAAATTACCCCTAGAAAACTATGATGTACTAGACTAGACTGCACTTTAATTAGCCCACTCCATGTCATTCCCCATCCCCTCAAAAATGAAGATAAATTTAGAAAACATGGAAAAGTAACAATTATCCCCAAAACCATATATATGAAAGAGATAAATTTCACAAAATAATAAGGGAGTGTACCCAAACATGGAGGTTGTCCCAATTGTCCCAACTAAAAAATAATTCGGCCCCCATATATTCCCCATGATTTTAGACACAAAAAACATGAAGGAAACTATTACTCAATTAATGATTCTCAATCCCAAATTTTATGGAAACCCCATTCTCACTACCATAATAGATATAATATGATAATTTTTACCTCATAGTAGATTTTATTTTTGATCCATTCACTATTATAGTTTCTCAAACATAGTGGTGTAAGGTTCTATATCAATGTACGTTTATTGGGACAATTAGAAAGGTCCTGGTTGATACTTATTCAAAAAGAAAAAATCAAACATATTGAGGATCAATGTAAAATGAGATTGTAATTTTGACTAATATTCCACATTTATAATTATTTCTATTATCTCAAAGGGGAACACAAATAATTTTTCCATATTAACTTGCTTACCCAACTGACTCTGTCCCATATTAGGTGAAACTATATGAATTATCTCATCACCCACCACCAAATATAGCATCCAATAAGAATACTACAAATATGATTTATGACATATTTTATCAATGAATAATATATTCTAGCTCAATTAAATCCTTTTCACCTGTCCCAAAAAAAACTCATGGTCCAACCAATGACCTTTCTTCGAACTCTTCCCTACAAAAGGGGACATACATGGGTTAACATACGATTATTTTATGGGAACCATCTTAATAATATCATAATAATAAATTTTCATGTAAAATTATAAAAGATAAATATTTTTTTCTAGGAAAATATAAATTCAAGAATAAATGACCACAAAAAATATTCATGATTAGAAATAGCTCCATATGTCTTAACTACCATCTACTGGTGATAAAACATTCTCAATTTAAACAAGTAACTCATAAATATTGAAAAAAATTCAAAACAGAAATATGTGTACCTCATTTCCATGATAGAAATGATCATAGTAAGAAATCCATAAAGCCACATCATCTCTTATGCATATAATTTCTCAAAATGTTCCACCTTAGTCATCTCTTTTATTAGGAGGAAATCAGACAATTTAATAAGTTGATCAATGATCATAAATATAAAACCCCCATAGGAGTTCCTAGAGATCTAATGATAATATATATAGAATGTTAATCCCACTTAAATTCCAAAATGTGTAATGTCTACAAGAAATATAAATGTATCTGGTGCTCCACCTTAATCCTCTAAAAATATGTGCACCAAGTAACAAAATCTACAATCACTTATCTTATATCTGACCACAATAATAATGCATCAGATCACAATACATCATGGTATTCCAAAGGTGTAAAGATCAAAATGACAGTTGTATACAATCCAAAAAATAATTCCTTAGGGATTTAAAAATAATCAACATTAAATGGAAATAGGAAGAACCATAAAAAGATCACGAACAATCACTTGAGTTCCCCCCATCATCGATGATTATACCAACAAATTTCCATTCATTGTTTATCACATACTCAATACGAACATGATTATTAAAAGATGAGACATCTTTTACTGAATCTAAGAACAAATTCTGACCATCCTCTTCCAGTCTCATCCTCATATTTTTTTTATCAAAATCATCAAAGAAATATAGATTTGTGATTCTATTAAGAAATTATATAGTAGTTTTCTACATATAGTCAACAATCACATTCCAATTAACAGAAGTATAAGTTATTTTAAAAAAATTATAAAGAATGTAAACATTGTGTCTCTATCACAAGTTCGAATCCATTTGAGTAAAAATATACTTTTATAATTTTTTGTCAGGATATACCAAAATCAAATCATTATAGTGATAGAGAAACCATGTTTTTAGTGCATGAATATGAACAACCAACAAATGGTTGTGTGTAGGGTATTTATTATCATGAGGGTGAATCTACTGAGATCCATAGGCCGTCACATATTTCAATTTCATCAAGACTCACCCCGAACTCATACCTAAAGCATCAAAGAAAACATTATAACCCAAACATCATTCAAAATAAATTGAAACTGAGGATAAAGTAAACCTTACCTTCGGTTCTAAAAAATATCTCTAAAATTTCTGATTCCACCCAATCATTAGACCCTTGGGGGTGAAACCTACCATTTGAGATGCAGTCCTTGAAAATTCCTGAACAAACCTCCTATAATAATTAGGATTTCCAAACAATCATCAAATCTCAAACACATTTCTAGGATTTTACCCAGACATTACCACGTGTATCATTCTAGGATTTAATTAGATGCTTATCTTGGACATCACATTCCCGAGAAACATAAAAGCATCAATCTAAAATTTTAAAATTAAAATACAACCATAGAAGTGATACTATATCATGGTTCTGTGGATGTTATAAAAATTATGCATGACTTCCTACTCCAAATTGTTGTAAAAAAATATCATCCATGAAAATGACTGCAAAATGACCAAGAACCGATTAATGATTCTGTTCATCAGTTCCAAAAATACTGAAGGGCCATTAGTGAGACTAAATGAAATAACTAGAATCATGAATTTTCCATACAATAAAAATTTTTTTGTCATAGGTATGTCATCATTATGTAACCTAAATTGATCATACCTCGACCAGAGTCCATGCATTGAAAACTAATGAGGCCAAATTAAAAAAACGTTCATTAATTTTTGTCATGTGTTACTTGTTCTTAATGTTCACTAAATATAACATTCAATAATCCACATAATACGTGAGGCTCCTATAGGAATGCATGGAATATATGATTGGAAATGCATATGGGGTCACAATAGTATGAATAGATATCTTATCCTAAAGGTCCACATGTTAGACATCACACTGTATAAAATAAAAAGTTCCTATGAGATAATATGAATTAGAAACTGTAATAATACCAAGATGTAGGTCAATAGTGAAATCAACATCTCTATATGGTGGTACCCTATAAATAATATCCAAAAATACCATGGGATACTCAATCACTACAATAGTAAGTTGAATTCCAAAGTGAGATCCAACAACATTTTGAAACATATTCAATTATTGGCACAAAGTTATTCTAACAAAACAAAAAACATAACCTACTCTCCATGATCTAGAATATCACTCATCATGAATGAATAGAGTGACTCCTTCTGGATATATAAACTGAACACAATGATGATAACAATATATCTCAACTAAAAATATGATCATATAATCTATGAAAAAAACTAGTTCAAAGATATTGAGAGCAAGAACCATGAAATCCCACACCACATTATAGTCAACTATCATTACTCGACCCGTTGACATAGGAAACATTGTTCTAAAATTTTTTCCAAAATAAATTAAATGATCCAAAAAGAATAATAATATAAAAAATTTATCCCCATCACATTACATAACATTTAAAATATAAAATAATGATTATCACCTTTATCAAAAAAATCCAAAACCAAGGAATAAAAAATTTACACCATACCTCAAATACTAGCCTACCCTAATTTAGATTCCTGCACATCAGACTTATTTATGTAATTCCATCTAATTTAATAAACTACCTCATATTTTTTTCAATATGGAAATTCTCCTTAGAATGATGGTCCGATCAACGATCCTTGGAATAATTCTAAGGAACCTGTATACCCTTATTTAGAGTGGATCTATTCTTATAACCATTGGAAAACTATAAAAAAATGAATAATGTGACCTAGGTTCCCAATAATATAAAATTTATTGGGACCCTCATAATAGTTATAGTTGGTATGACTAGTTTCTTCAAACTTATTTAAAATTTAATAATTCCATCATGATAGTCCACCTAAAACTGATCTTGAAAAAAATTGGGCTCCCCAACATATCATTTTCTGAATAGAAGTCACACCATTGTTAAAAATGGTAGAAATCAATGATCTACCAATATTATTCTTCCCAATTGAATCTACCTCAGTTATAAATATTTTTTAAACCACCACAATTATGGGGAAAATGTATAATAGAATTACCTTCAACTGAATAACATCCCTCAAAACCATCTGAAACCTCTAACCCCAAGGTAATAATTGGAAACGAGCTTGGGTGTTATGTTCACTAACTCAATGAAACTAGTAGAATACTCATAATAAATATAATCCCCTATCAATAATGATATAAATTCTTTAGTATTTCAACACATAAAATGTTTCAAGATACAACTGTATCTCGAAATTTTTCTTGATGGAATCATTGGTTGGATTCTCTTGAATCATTTTTTAACAATAGAGTCTCACCATATCTTTCTATGACCCTAAAGCATGTATTTGTCACATACCACATTATAATACTTAGGGTATTTTTTAAGAAGGATTCTTCTTTCAATTAGTTGAAGACAAACCATAGATTCCAAGGGTCCTTTTTCATTACAGATAATTAGCGGATTATAATTAGTGAATTTTAATTCATGATCCATAACTCCTCCCTAGTGCCAAATAACTACTTCTACCATTTTTTTAATTTTCAAGGATATAAATTCAATGAAATAATGTTATATTGGATTATTTTACTATGAAACATGTCTCAAATCATCCTCTCATGGATTTTTAAGAGCTTATCTTATTGGAAATTTTTTAAAAAAATACTTGGAAATAACACATCAGCCTAAGTGAAATTCACAAATTAGAAAACCAACATCAAAAAACTTATTATGACCACTTAATAAAAGATAATTTTAAGAACCCATGGATTATAATAATAAAAAATACCTTTTATAAGCAATATATTTATTTAAATAAATCCCTAGATATAATTTATTCCAATTGTAACATCCTGTTATCTTGATCAGGAAATTTTTTCCATTTCCATATGTTTACCATTTTGTCTAATGTTTTTATAGGTGTTTTTAAGGGTTTACAACAAGCTGTAGAGTTGGTTCACATCGTGTACCTAAGATACATGTTGTGTACTTTTTCTTAGATACATGTCATGAAGGGGTATATGACATTGTGTGATTTTACACATTGTGATAGAAGGTACACATTTTGTAGGGTAAAAATATCAATTTTTATTCCAAGGTGATGGGTTTTTTCAGCATTTCATTTCCAGCATATACTATATTACATGGCCATAGGGTACAGGTCGTGACCCAACCCATTCCCATAATTAAGTCACCTTTTTGGAAGTTTCTCTTAGGATATTATTTCCAGAACTCTTGGCTCTCATACCAGAACTCTCCCTATATGTTTTTATCGAGGCACCACTCCTTCTCGATCGATCCAATCAGCATTATATTGTCATTTCTCTTGTGGTGTTATTTCTGTGAAAGCATTACCCCTCTTTATTCAAGTATATATCTTCCTCTTTTATTGGAGTTCTGATGGATCACCTTGGAATTGATAGATATATGACCCTTGGTGTTAGATCTTTATTCTAGACTACGTTTCAAGATCTCCTTGACAATAATTCTTGTTGATGGGTGTCGCTGCGTGTTTTTTTATTCACATAATAGGAAGGTGGTTCCACACCAATTTGGACAAATTGATTACCATATTATTTATTTCTTTATTTTCAATACTAATTCAAATTATATTTCTTAATCTTGTTTTTAATTTCATTGGTAAAACCCAATTTCAATGAATTGGAGTTTTTAAATGGTTTTGGAATTGAAATTTAGAAAACCCCTAATTCCAATTAATTGGGGTGGGATTATGGAAATTGGATGATTTATATTGAAAAATTTAAATTTAATATTTTATGGAAATGTTTTCAATGAAATTATTGAATTTAATTGACAAAATTTATTTTGAGAAGGATGGAATTGGTTTTGAATGGATTACAAACTCTTCAAAATGGCTAAAAATTATTTGATAGAAACCCAATGGTTTTATCTTACGAAATTGGAATGTTTTTTAATAGAACCTACATTTGTTTTAAATGGAATGAAAATGGTATTTTTGAAACGGAAGAATGTGATTTATTGTATTTTAAGAATTTCTAAAATAAATTGTCCATCGTGTAATATCACATGAATGACAAAGGTAATTAGTGAGTTATTTAGATACACTTTATTATATGACAACATTATAAAACTAAACTAGGGTGGGCCACATCACTTATGGTATGGTGACGAGTCGCCTCTATCCTGTGTCATAGAAATGTGAGTATACTCATTTTGTTGTGTGGACAGGGAATGTTTGGAATCCTACAGCTTTTTAATACTATCATACCATTTAAAAGATAGCTATGTTTCTCACATGTTAATATTGAGATATAAATGTATGGAAGTGTTGTTTGAACTAATTTACATTCCTTCTATATTTATATAATGTTTTTCATATAAATTTTTTAATTAAGAAATTTTTTTATAAATGATCGATTTTTTTAATAAAATCATGTTCATTAAAAGTATCCTTCCATGATTATTAGAATGTATAGTTTGTTTTATTTAAATATGCTTTTGATTTTCCAAACCTATATACCTTGAAATTTGAAATATTTTCTATGGATAATATATATTTGTAATTTTTTATTGAATCATTGGTGGTATCTTACTAAGCATAGGATAACATCGTATTTTTTCCTTTAGGAATTTGTAGAATTTCTTCTTCCAGGTTTGAGCAAAGCGTAGGGATCCTCTAGAGCTGGATCTACCTACAGAAACATAGTATTGGTGGGTTGTGTCATTTGGGACCTTGGGGTTTTTTTTCCTTGTTTTATTACTTGGGTTTATGTACTTTGAGATTTTTGCCTCATTGTATTTTGGTACTTTACTCCCGGTGCAGTTTTCATTCGATATGCATACTCTTCTATTTTCTTTTCCATGAATATTCTCATGGAAAACAATTATTCCCACTTGATGTTCTATGATGCTGGGTTCTAGTCTCCAACCTATGGGGATCACGAACATTAGTTGGGCCATTTTCTGGCTTTCTTGTTTATCAAGTTACCAGGGTACCCGAGTTGGTTCGTGACAAATTGGTTTCAAAGGCATGTTGTATATCCTTCTTTATGAAGTCAATATGCCTTTTTGAATTCTTTTTGTGGATTAGGATGTAGTTGCGATTTAGTGTTTGGAAAGATCTCACCACAATGAACCTTGAGTCATTGTGGTTGGTTAGGGAAAGACACCTTTTTGAGTAGTTCTAGTATTTTCCAAATTGATATTTGGATGGAGCACAATCCAAATCATGTTTGTTACATCCATAGAGAATATCTTATATTGTTTCTTTGTTCAAGTGTTAATATTATATTTTCCTATAATATGATGATGTTGTGTAGAATCGTGCCTTTTAAAGGGAATGTGGATACAATACAAGATGAGGCTCATGTTTAACTTCATCAATAAAATCCTATTGTTGATCTGAATCCGATTGAGGTGATTATGCACATTGTCCAAGCTCTGGGAAAGACACCTCCTCCATTTCCCTCTCAAGCACTAACTTTGGATCTATTGGGGGTTAATCTTTGATATCATTCTCAAGAGTTCATTTTATAGAATCCACTAGTCATTAAAGGCTTCACTAATTCTCAACATGATACAGAATGGTTTGGCAAGCTAGAAGGACTTTTTGAGTTCTTGGGGACACCAGATGGGATCTGGGTGAAGTGTGACGCCATCGTGCTGGAAGGAATGAGCAGGAGATGGGGGGACATGATGGTGATGATAGGTAAACATGATATATTAGAGTATAAAGGCTTTATGGGTATTTTCACTAACCATTTATATCAGGATTCAATGGTGTAGGCTAAGCCTGTAGAGTTCTTCAAGCTTGATCATGTCGACAAAACCGTGATTTGTTTTCAAATCACTCTATGAACAAGTGAATTTTTCTCCTAATACTATATATAATGAGTGGATAAAGGATCTAAGGATCATGCATGGAATTAGATCAGATATCTATTCTTAGGTCATTTAGTTGAAGCTACCCACATATGCTGATATGTTGGATAGGGAGATGATGGTTGAGATGGACTCGGTAGGGAAGTCAGGGTTGAAGGGAGTTCCTTTTTCTCCTAGTTTTAGTGTCGATTCCTTTAATAGAAAAGGGATGCAAGATGATTCCAGTAGTATTTTTAAATAGAAGAGTATTTCCAGAACTCTTATAGCTCAAGGAGGAAGTTCTTTGGTATTCTATCAGTTTAGAAATCAAAGACTTTCACTAGGGGTTTTCACTTAGTCACCCAAGGACTCTTGTTCCTATGAACATTCAAGACACTTATAAAGGTTATTACATAACTTCTCTTCTCTGTTAGTGGGACATGATCATCATAAAATCTTAAAAATATGGTGAAATAAAATGATTTATATTGAAAATGGGTCTAGCCACATGCATCCTGAATGAAGATTCTTCATGTAGTGGAAGTGTCTCCCAAGGAAGAAGGCAAGGGACCAGTGACTGTGAGAGGTACCATTAGTATAACATCATAATTAGTGAATTCTCTTTTCAATACTGTTTCATCTCAATATTTAATCTCTACATGTATCATTCATCTTCATAATATTCATATGGAGAAACTTTCTTGTGCTCTGGAAATTACTATACCCCTTGGTACGATGATATAGAAGGTTCTTCATAGTCCTTGATTATTAACTCTATCAAATGTGGTGCTATCCTGGAGATTTATAGTTCATTATATGAAATATCTTGACTTCATATTCGAGATGGACTATATCATTGCCAACAAATACCGAAATTATTTTTATCTTAGTCAGGTGTATTTTACTACAACCAGTGGTGTGCCTCTTGTCTTGCAAGTAGAATGAGATCCATCGATGAGAAAATAGATACATTTCTATCAATAAGTTGGGTAAGTGATATAAATTTTTGATATTGATCTGGAGTGAGATTCAATGGGCGGTGATATTTCACTAGTCGATGTTGAGTTTCCTGATGTTTTCTTAATGATTTCTCTGGCCTTTCACCAGTAAGAGAGGTTGAAATTTTTGTTGACCTAATGCTTGGAACACAACCAGTATCTATTCCCTGTTACAGAATGGCACCAAATGAACTAAATGAGTTAAACTCCCAGCTGGATGATCTTTATGAGAAAGGATTTATTTATCGAATCATGTCACCTTGGGTAGCACCAGATCTGTTTTCTGTGAAGCCTGGCGGTTCTCATCATTTATGTGATGATTATTTGAATCTAAATCGAGTTATAACAAAGAAAAAATATACATTTCCATGCGTTGATGATTTTCTTGATCAGATGAAATGGGTGAAGTGATTTTCAATTATTGAACTTCGATCCAGTTTGCATCAGTTGAGGATAAAAGAACCTAACATTCATAAAACTGGATTTCAAAGTTGGTAATACAACTATGAGTATCTTGTTATTCTCTTTGGTTTATTAAATTCTTATTATAGTTTTTATGGACTTAGTGAAATATATTTTCCATAAGTATATGGATACCATTTTGATATAGTTTGTGTATGAAATTCTTATCTAGTCCATGTTTGTGGAGGATCATGTTGAACATCTATGAAAAGTTCAGGTTCTACTGAGAAAATCTGATGCTTTAAAAGTATCATTCCATGATTTTAAAAATATATAACATTCATTATTTAAATATTATTTTTGATTTTCCAAACCAAATTTCCTTAAAAATTGAATGATTTTCATTGGAGAATAAATATTTTGAATAAGTTATGGAATCATTTGTGGTATCATGCTGGTCTAATGGTCACTCCATACTTTTACTTCAGGTGTTCATAGACTTTCATCTTCTATGTTCGCGAAAAGGGAAGGGATATCATGGAGGTGGATCTAGCTTCTAAACTGTGGTCTTGTAGAGTTGTTTTCATAGGGAACTTGGGGTTGTGTCTTCCCATTTTAGTATTTGTGTTTCAGAAACATAGGATTTTATACCTCATTGTATTCGGGTACATTACTCAAAGAGGATTTTTATTTTTACTTGAATATTGTTTTATTATCTTTTTCTTCCATAGTATCGCGGAAACAAATTTTTTCCACTTGTATGTTTTATGATGCTAGGAGCTATTCACCAACCTAGGGGGATTGAGAATGCCCTTCAGGTCATGTCAGGACCAACTAAGTTATCAGGTTACCAGGTTACCAGGGTACCCAAGCTAGTTTGTGACATAATGTACCTCTAACACCAAATCTCAATCTTGGAAATGATTCCTTGGCTAGCCATGGTGACTTGGGTTCAGACATGGAAGTGAGATATCCATGAATCCTGTTTCTCTTACCATCTAAATTCAAATGGCCCTAAATGGTGTATACTAGATACACCAAACCAATCCTTAGTAGTGTTTTATCACATCAATATGGTTAATACCTCTAATATAGAACTATAACTAGCAATGAAACATCAACTAGGAATATCTTCCAATATGGTCTAACAAATGGTGACAAGGAAAAAACCTCAAAATTCTCACGTATAACTGATGAAACAATCCTGTACACAGTGGATGAAAAGTACATATCTATGATACATAAAACATCAACACCAAAGGATAATCTTGGAAATAACATTTGAAATACTAAAATGATTCTCAATGTGGCTAGAAATCCCAATAAAAACACCCTTCATAGAAGTTGAAAAAACAAAGAGAATATGTAGAACTATATGAATCCCTTCCCAATAACCATGTCTAGAAAAATCGCATCTATAAAAACCCAAAAGAAAATTTACTATTTTCAAACCTGGACCAATTTTATTTCTCTAATGGTTATAGAAAAAGTACAATATAAATAAAATGATATCTATAGCATTAAAAAAAGCTTGTTTATAACTTAATTTCATAAGATAAACCCATTCCATATGACATACATTGGTTTTTTAATAAATCATATTCATGTTCACATAATCCACCAATATTACAAGTGTATATTATATGGACCCGACCTAAAAAATTACACAATCTTGAGTTATGTAAATAATTCACATTTCGGATCTTTTTAGGTTTATTCTTTTAGATAATTAGGCCACAAATCTTACATTACATCTGAAAAATTACATTGTAGACATTTCTACTCTATCCAAACTCCTTAAATAAAAAGGATTATTTTCCTCATATAAGTCTTCAAGAATTCTTCTTTTATATTTTCCTTCTTTATACCCTTTGAACATCATTTCAAAAACATGGGATGAGGAGGGAAGCTAAGAAAGGGATATAAAATAATGAAAGAAAACATTAGTCCATCAATACATACAAATTAACAAAACCATACTTTTCAATAATATAACATAATCAATTTAACATAACTCATAAAATAATAGGATTTATGAATAAAATATAGAAATCATAAATCATAAAGGTAACTTTTGGAATCCATATCATTATTATATTGTAGCTTTCATATCTATAGAGGGAGTTACATTTGAAATACCCATCACAGTATATTCCCAAAATCTTTTAACGGAAACATTAATCTTTACCTCCGTCACATTACCCAATGCATTGGAGGGATATATTGCGATTAACATCCCTAGGTTTATCACAGAACCACCCGTATATATAATAAAATCCCAAGAACCATAACATAATCATAACAAATAACACAAGAATAAAGGAAACATTATATTTCCAAATTTTAATCACAATATATCATTTCAATAAATTGACATATTATATCTATTATCAAAACCATTTTCAATAAAAAAATACATACAAAGAGTATATGGAACTTGTTTTACATTTAAGAACATTACATCTTGTTTAGGAATACAAATTTGAAATAATGATCATAACGATTGAAAAATTGTTGTCACCGTGTACGTTAAAAAGAAACATTCTTTTTTCCATTTAGAAAAACACTTCATTGTAAAAAATTTCATTTGATTGAAATTAAATGTAAAAGGGGTTTATACATGATATAAAAGAATTACATGTTGAAATCAAAAAATTCCTCAATGAAAAGAGATTGAGATGAGTCCTTTAAGAAAATTTGGCAGCCTAACGACATCACTTAAAAATTCAGAAAATGAGTTGTTGTGTGAGAAAAGGGTCTCTCATCACCTAAAACTAAAATGTACCACAATAAGGATATATAAAACATATCCCAAAATAATAAAAAAGGGATGTAAAATACATATCAAAAAAGAAGTCTTTGACGAAATGATGATGGGGAAAGGTTCCCTTTCCTCGTGTCTGACTTGACTTGTTCATTATTTAATTTCTAGAATAATAATTTTATGTTAATTTAAAAATTCAAAATAACCTCACTAATTTTTATTATTCTTTTTATACCACTTATTACCTTTCTATAACAATTATTTAATTATTGGAGTTCAAATTGGACTTTTTGTCGATGTTCAGTACTTAAGTTGAAAATGATCTTGTAATAATTACAATTTCTCCATGATGACAAAATTCCATTATCTCAAGAATTATTTTCATAATTTAAATATAATATATCGAATATATATCTTATATATATGTATATATAATAGTCCATAAAATTTGGAGATAAGAAATGAAATGCACCATTAATGGATATGGTAGGCCATACGTACGCAGGAATGCTGCATTCATTTCTATTTTGTATTTAAAGGAATGAAAACATAATGATACATAGTTATATTATAATTTCAATATAATATCATTTATAATTTAATTAACTCCATCTTTTATAAATTCCACATATGTCATGAATGAGTCATATAACTTTAAGGGGGTGGTTGTCCATGATTCCTCAAATGAAATTATCGTATTTACCTATTTTGGAAACCATAGAGGTATGACAGAACAGAAAAATTTTGAAGAAAATAGACTGAATGAACATAATATATATCATATATAAATATAGTTCCATCATAATGGCCACCATGAGAGGCAGTAGTAGATGATTGAATAATTATCATTTCATGAGGCAATAGTTCACAGTCTACAGAAATAGATAGTTCTAAAACCATTAAATCGTGGTGTGTGTGAGCTTCATTCGAATAAATCCAATAAAGAATCCTAGTTTATTGAGTATATTAGTTTATTTATTTAATCAATGAAAATGAATGGAATATGAAGTGATGATGTAGAATGTTGGGAAGAAACTTTAGAAAAAAGGCTACTTCTTACAACATGTAACTCTCGTTAATTTGATCCAAAATAATTTTATGAATTGCCTTATTATTAGGGAAATGATTCAAATAAGAATAGTGGGATTTTGGGTGTTCCTGGAGAATATTTTGGATGAGATAAGGGGCTTGAGTGGTGTGAGTAAAGGGTTAGAAATGACACCTTTTTATAGTAGGGAGGAGGGGCACTTTAAAAATGTTTTGAAGTATTATTTTATTATAAATTAAATTTCAATTTAAAAAATTCCCTAACACATGTAATTCTAAGATAAGTTGAGTATTGTTCTATATCCTCTCATCCAATGAGTTTTAGACTAGTGTAGGACATAAAATTAACCTTATCTTTTCGTTTTAACCTTTAGTTATCTAATTTAACTTTTACCATGTCCTCTTTTATATTAATACTACATGGTTAATAAATTTAATATAAAATGAAAAGAGGCCCAAAATGGATCATGAATAACATTTACAACATCATATATTTCATTTGGATGAATCTGATTTTTTTAGGATTATTTTATAATTTTGATAAATTGTATTCATTACAAATGCTCAATTATTTAAATTTATAAACAATTAATATGAAGACTTTTAATAAATATATAAAAACATGACTATTTCCAAAAAAACAACAATAATTCAAATATAAAAAGTTATACTCATTCATAAAATTCGTGGATGGCATAAAATAATTCAAAATAAATTTAGTTTAATATTTATAATCTCATTGATTTAAATCATTCATTAATTAGTTAATCATTACATCCCCATTATGTTATAAATAATTTTATTTATTTGATGTCTAAAAATTAAAAATAAAATACCATGACATAGGAAATATTTTTATATTTATAATTAATATTTATAGTCTAAAAAATCACTTATATGAGCCCATATTATAGTATATTTACTAAAATATATATGTTTACATTACATTTTCCTTAACATTAATATAATTTAAAAAAATTTCATTTTAACTTACAAGTGGCTCAATGGGGTCTAAAAATTGACCCAAGGATGAAAATGGTTATACATATATCAGAAAAATTGGATAGGACATGTTTTTGGGTAATTTAATATTATTATAATATTAGTTTTTACCATTATTTACTAGACATACACTTTTACCATGGTAAATAAAATATTTATTGAAGTTACTTTTCATAATGTCTACAAATGAAAGTTACTTGTTTACACATTTTGGACCTCCTGATTTAAAATATGGAATCAATTTTTCAAAATTCAAAATACAGTAGTTGAAAAAATTTATTTAAAAATAATTTCTACCGTCAAAACCAAAAAAACGTGTTTTTAATAAAAAACAACTATCAAAAAATTGACATCTGTTTATGTGTAATTAAAAAGTAAAATTTCTTCAAATGGAAAAATTTGGATTAAATGGTAAAAAGATTATCTAATTAAATGATAAATCTAATTAAAAGGAAAATATGACATAATAAATATATTATATTACGTGGCAGTTCGAATTAAAATTTAGTATTTTTCACTATTCCTTAAAAAGTTAACATTATCTGAAAAATAACAAAACTTTATGCAATGTAAATTTTGATTTCAAAATTCTAAATAAGATGTTTATTTTGTAAAATAGAGTATATAAATGTAAAAAAAGATTTAAAAATGGTTTTCCATCAAAAGACAGTCAAATGACCTTGCAAAAATATTACAAATTTATGCATAAAAATTGATTCTTTCTCATTTTGAGCCTCTATCATTTATTGGATAAATGAAAATATATTTAACAAACATGTTTAATCATAATATTGTTTGTCTTATTAATTCCCACTAATTTAATGGATAGTCGTTAACTACCATTTAAAACAATAATATTATATTATTATTGTCAGTATGACTCAACATTGTGTGCAACATGTGATTTCGGGGTAACCCATTGTTTCGTGTTGGGTACACCATCATAGCATCCCTTTTAAAATGAAATTAATATTGAATTCAAATATAAAAATAAATATGAAAATTTCATATTCCTTATTTACCTTTGTTGTTACATCCTTCCCAACTTTTGGAAATTGCGTCTTTGCAATTTTAAAATTGGGCATGGAATCATTATTGAATGCCCCACATCAAAAAATGTGGCAATAAAACTATCACATTATTTAAAAGAAATATTAGTATAGTGGTCAACCATGATAACCCATACTAGGGTCCCATGTTGGAAAACATGGATTTGGAAAAGAAAAAAAACCATCATGTTCTGATAGAGAGTGAAAGAAAACAAGATCAAGAGAAATTTAACTACCAGAAAACCATAAAATTATGACGCGTTAAACAATCATTGATAACCTAGTAGGAAGAGTAAACATGCAGTGTTTTTGTTTCAAGTTTCGTTGCATAATGTTTCAGAATTTATTGATGAGATTGACTAAGAACATGAGGAAACATACTTACTATTCACGTATAGTTTCATCCTTTAATACATTTCTACCAAAAACTAATATTTTCTCCAAACGATTAGTATTTATGATTATATGGTCATACCTGAAGCTCTAGAATAAACATCTATAGGATCACATAATGCATATATGATGAACTATATATTTCCCATGTATTTAGACATTTACCAAAACAAAAATGGTTAGTTCAAGATCTGATATTCCCAAAAAAGTATAATCCTTATTGAAAGAAATAATATTCTTATTCTACAAAATTCAAAAAACAGCACCCAAAGATAAAAAAAGACCATTCAATAAACAATTGTCCTTAAAATTCGTGGAATTAATTGAAACTGATTTTGAAACACAATTTTTAGACGTATTTGATCATACAGTCCTCCAGGATAAATCATAACATTTATAACCAAATATCATCAACTGCTCTTAAAGCCTCATACAAAAGTGTAATTAACCAAATCACATATTTTCAATGATATGTTAATCATTTCCATAAGTAACCCAAATCACTATAATTACACAATAAAAACATATATTCCTCCAAAATAATATTTCAACCATTACACCGCAAATTAAATCCCATAATATTCTCTTTTCCATAGGCATATAGTTTTCTCAAAAGAGTGAAGGTCTTCCAAATTAACATTTATCACTTTATCACAAAATCATTTTCCGATACTAAGGGTATCCATTTGATAAAACATATATTCCAAAAAATAAACATATTCATGATACATAAAATCATTTAATATAAAGAATTAGTTATACTAACTAAGTACTTCAAGTAGACCGGTGGTCGGCGATACACCCATTTCACCCTTCAGTTATGGGTTCAATTCCTACTGCTTTTCCGGACGCGATGGGTTGTCACCCTTCCTCCAGGTTGTAATTTTTCTAAGACCATAGCATTATTATAACATTATCAAAAATAATATTAATTTCTTAAAAAACAACCACAACATATTTTATCCTCAATCGTTTTCTAATACCTTTAATTTAGCATCCCAAAATGTAATAACCATTAATCACCTCAAAAAAAAGATAATATGAACACATATGGTTATAAATTATGTCCACACAAGAAAAGGAAATTATTTATTCAATAACATTTTCACATATCAAACATTAGGGTTACAGATAATAGAAATAGTCTTCCAATGTAATCTCATCCTCAAAAGAGCCTTCATAATTTTAAGAATTTTATCATCTTAAAGTATATCATGACTATTGAATTCTTTATATGTAGAACTCATTCAAATTCAACGTTCTTCTTTACCCTTTAACCATTCTTTTACAACTTATTTTGTAGGACTTATTTTCTACAAATAAAATCATGAATCATATCCTAAGATTCACTAATGTCAAAACATTAGGTAAGAAATAATCCATACCATTCATTGGTCATTTTCAGTTTCCTCATCATGAATTGGAAAGGAATTAGGTATTGGTGAAAATATATTTGTACTGACATATTAATCCCATTCCTGAACCATCTTTGTAGGACATATATTTGTAAAATGACCATCCACACCACATTTATAACATTCAATTTATCCTTCGGAATGAATTTATTTCCATTTCTTGGAGTCAACTGGACACTTCAATTTTCTATGGATGGTTATTTCGTTATGACCATCATTACCATATCTGATACATATTCCATTCCATTTGAATCATTTTACTAGGTGTTTCTTTACACATCATTGACAAATAGGTTTTTTAATATTTATACCTTTATGATTGTTGCATGAAAATCCATTGGGATTTATTTCTCGCATAAAATATTCCTTAGAAAACCTCTAGGGTTCAAGTGGTTAGTAATGTCTTCAGATAGTTAATTGAGAATAACCACAAGATTTATCATTGTAGCACCCATTTCATTCGGCTTCTCATTCAGAAAACCACCATGGTTTCTTTCACATCCATTATTACTTTGGTTCCTGCTAGATCATGCCATTTTTTAAAATCATAAAGGTCAGTTTCATTATATTAGTAAAATCATCATATAATATCTTATGAAGAGGGAAACACTAAGATAAAAATATATCTCTTATCATAAAATAATTATATTTATCTAAAATAATTATGACTACTTATAATATTCTATCCATTGTTATTATGTTACTTATGCTTAAATAACACGATACCCTATAGAGTTATCTAAACCGACCTCTGACACAAACTATAAGGCCATAACCTTAAACATTACATAATCTTGTGTTATCTTAATAATTCACATTGAGGATATTTTCAGGTACAGTGTTTTAGATAATTAGGCCATAAAATTACAATACATCTAAAAAATTAATAGTAGACACTTCTACTCTATCCGAAATCCTTAAATAAAACAAGGATTATTTTATTGATATGAATCATCATGAATTCTTCATTTCTATTACCCTTCCTTATACGGTGTGAAAAACATTTTAAAAACATTGGAAGACTAATGACGCTTAGTAAGGGATATAAAAGACGAAAAGAAAAGATTAGTCCATCAATACATACAAATAAATGAAACCATACTTTTCAATCATAAAACATAACGTCTATAATACAGCTCATAAAATCATATGATTTATAAATAACACATAAATATCATAAATAATAATTGTATCTTTTGGAATCTATATAATACTTACATTGTATATTTCCTAGCTACATAGGGAGTTACGTTTGGAATACACATTATTGCATATTCCCAAATTTTATTAGGAGAAACATTATTGTTTACATTCGTTATGTTACCCAATGCATTGGGGATCTATCTCGGGCTGACTCGCCGTAGGATTATCATGGAACCTTTGTATATAAAAACATTTCCCAATAACTATAACATAATAATATCACATAACATAATCATAAAGGAAAGATAACATTTCCACATTAAAAAAAATATATCATTTCAATATGATGACATAATCAATCCATTATGAAACCATTATCAATACCAAAATATGTAAAAAAGTATGTGGTATTTATCTTCCATTTAAAAACATTAAATATTTCTATGGAAGCGAAATATGAAATAATTCTCTCAACAACAGAATGATCATTGTCACCACATACGTTAAAAAGAAACACTATTTTTGTCGTTTAGTAAAACAATTAATAGTAACATATTCCATTTGAATGAAATTAAAAGTAAAAGGGGTTTATAAACCATTTAAAATAAAGTCAGGTATAAATAAGAAAATGCCTCAATGAATAAATATTAAGATGAAGTCCCATAATGAAAATTCGACATCCTAACAACGTCACATAAAAATTCCGAAAATGAGTTGATGAGAGAGAAAAGGGTCTCTAATCAAATGAATATAATATTTTTAGAAATAAGGATATATGATAACATATACAAACATAAGAAAACAGAAATTTAAACACATTTCATAAAATAAATCTTGGACTAAAATAGGATGGTGAAAGGTTCCCTTACCTCGTGTCTGACATGACTTGTTTATACATTAATTTCATGAATAATAAAATTAAGTTAATTTCTACATGCTTAATAACCTTTTTAAGTTTTATTATTCCTTTTATATCACATATTACCTTTCTATAATAAATAGTTAATTACTTGAGTTCACATCTGACATTTCTTCGATGTTCGGTACATGAGGTAAAAATGATATTTTTATAATTACAATTTGTCCATGTGGTCAAAATTCAATTATCTCAAGAATGATATTGATAATTTATATATCAAATATATCATATATATCTAATATAGATTTATTTATAATCGTATATAATATTTGTAGATAAGAAATGAAATGCACCGTTCATTGAGATGGTGAGTTTTATGTACGCATAAACGCTACTTTCATTTCTATTTCATATTTAATAGAATCAAATCAGATTGATAAATAATTATATAATAATTTATGTACAATCTCATATATAATTTCATTAACTTTATCCTTTATACGTTTAACATATGGCAGGAATGAGTCGTATCACTTTGAGGGGGCGGTAGTCTGCGCTTCTTCATATGAAATTATCATATTTACCAATTATTGAAACCATAAAGGTATGATATAAAGGAAAAATAAAGAATAATAGTGACAAAATAATCCTATTATATATCATATATAAATATAGTTCCAAAATAATGGTCACCACGAGAGGTGGTAAGAGATAATTGAACAATCATTATTTCACAAGGTAGTAGTTTGTCGTCCATAGAAACAATATGTTCTAAATCAATTAAATGGAGATTTTTGTGAGTGTAGTTATAATAATTGTCATAATAAATCCTAGAATATTGAGGATATTGATGTTATTATGAAATAAAATAAAATTAATAGAGTTTGGAGTGAAAAAGTAGAATATTGGAAAGGAACATTAGAGAAGACCTACCTTTTAAAACATGTAACTGTCTTTGATTTCAGCCAAAAAGCTTTCGTTATTTTTCTTACTCCTATGTGAAAACTTATAGGAGGAATAGGGGATGTTGGGAGAATCTTAGAGAAGATTTTTGATGATCCAATAGGCTTGATATATGTGTGTAAAGGGTTATATGTTATGTCCTTTTATAGGAGGGAGAATGTGCACTACTGGATAGTTTGAAAGTATTATTTTATTATAAATTGAATTTCAATTTATAAAGGTCCCCAACTCATTTAATTCTAATATAAGGTGATCATTGTTCGAAATAATTTTAGAAAATTGGTTTTATACTTTTTTTGGGCATAAAATGAACCTTATATTTTAGAATTAACATTTAGTTAACTAATTTATCTTTTACCATGTCCTCTTGTATATTAATACTATATGGTTAATATATTTTATATAAAATTTCAAGTGTCAAAAAATGGATCATTAATGAAATTATTATGATTTTATATATCATTTTGAGTAATCTTAGATTTTTAGGATTATTTTATCATTTAATAAAATGGTGTTCATTTGAAAAACACATTTATGTCAATTTATATACTATTCATATCAAGACTATTAAATAATATATAACTGGATTATTCATTCAAAAGAATAAATTAATTACAATATATAAACATGTACTCATCCATAAAATTTGTTTATGGCATAAAATGTTTCAAAATAAATTTATTTAAATCTTTCATTAATAAGGTTATCACTACATCACCATTATGTAATAAATATTTTTATTTATTTGATGTATAAAAGTTATAAATAAAAAATCATGATATAAGAAATTATTTTATCTCTCTAATTACAATTTACAGTTTAAACAATCACTTATATAATGCCATATATTTTTTTACTAAATGATATATGTTTATGTTACATTTTCCTTTACTTTAAATTAATTTTTATAAAATGTCATTTTCACTTACAAGTGGCTCCATGGGGTCCCAAATTAGACCCAAGGATTCCCATGGGAAGACATGTATTTGAAAATAGTATAAGGACACATGTTAGAGTAATGTTATATTATTATAATATTTTTTACCTTAACTTACCATATTTACTATTTAACCATGGTAAATAAACTGTGTACTGGTTTTACTATTCATAATGTCTAAAAATAAAAGTTACCAATTTTAAAAATTTCAAACTCCAGATTAAAAATATGGAATCAATTTTTCCAAATTCAAAACACCAATTTTGGAGAAATTAATTTAAAATTAATTCTTGTTGTCAAAACCAAAAAACATGTTTTTATGAAATAATAACTATTAAAGATTGACATGTGTTTATGTGTAATTTAAATGTAAAATTAATTACAATGGAAAAAATTATATTAAATGGTAAAAAGAATAATCTAATTATACTTTAAAACCAAATAAATGGATAATAAAACTATATAAATAATTTATATTAAAAGGTAGTTTTTAATTAAAATGAAGTATTTTTCATTATTCAATAAAAAATGAACAATATCAAAAAAATACCAAAATTTTACCCAATGTAAATTCTGATTTCCAAAATCTAAATAATGCTTATTTTGTCAAATGAAGCATATAAAATTGATAAGAAATATATTTAAAAATGGTTTGTCATTAAAATGCGTTAAAACGACTTTTAAAAAATATTAGAGTATTAATGCTTAAAATTGGATTCATTCTAATTTCAAGCCTATAACTTTTATTGGATAAATGTAAGGACACATAAAATACATGTTTAATTATAATATGGTTAGTTCTATTGATTCCCACTAATAAAATAGTTATTAACTACCATTTAAAATAATAATATTGTATTATTATTTTGTAGTATGACTCAGCCTTGTGTGCAACATATGATTTCGAAGAAACCTATTGTTATGTATCGGTTATGGAATCATGGCATCCCATTTAAAGTAAAATTAATATCTATTTCAAAAATATGAATAAATATCAAAATTTCATATTCTATATTTACTTGGGATGTTACATATATAATAATATAGGTGTGAAAAATCAAAATATCCCATGGATATACATTAAGAGAAACATGTAAAAACCCAACAATAAAATATACCATCTTTTTAAAACCAACCATAAATAGAATTGTAAAAAATTAGTGAATAACCTATAATAATGAATACTATAAATAAAATGAAGCCTAAGCCTACCATAATGTAGAACCAACTAATATTATGTCTTATAATTATGTTCCAATATCCAAAATATGAATAGTGGAATTAGACTCGCTAACGTGTCACGTCCATTTTCCAATGAAGATAAGGTCATTAATAATAAATTATTATAACAAACCATTTGATGTCATTATTTCAAATTTATAAGTCATTTTCATAGTGAATAATATGAATTACTATGCTTGAAAAAAATAATAAGAAATCACCTGTAGGGAATTTCATACACACATAGAATGTCCAAAACCGTATTTAATGAAAACCCCATCAAACAATAGTTCTCATAATGAAAAAATAACTTTATGTGAAAAAAACACCTTTCATAATGAAAACCCGGAATATGAATATGATCATCATGTAATTAAATAATTAAAACATTTTTATGGAGATATCTACATCAATAACAGAATAAAAATAATGAAGGTGAATCTCTAAAAGATGGGGTTGATTTCTATATGAAAAGGGAATTTATGGAAGTTGAAAACACCTCTATGGTGCCTATAGATTTAGTCTGGAAATGGGAATATGGGGTGGTGTATTGGGGTTTATTGGTATATATAGTCAATCAGTTAAATAGATCACCATGAGGAATCCTTGAAGACCATGATGTATGATGGGATGACCAACTAAGGTAAATGGATAAAGGATATAGAATATGATGAAGCAATTCAGATCATAACCATGTCTGAGAACGATAACCGAATATTTAAGGAGAGGGGGACATGGTGCCGCCAGGACCACCATTCAATAAATCAACACTGTAAATATGGGGCTATGTGGTATTCCACCCACTATGGAGTAGCTTCTCCATTTTTTAAAGAACCACCCAATCTCCCCCTGTAAGACTCCTATAGAAAAACGTCTTCCTCCATGCCTTATAATCAAATCGAATAGAAGGCCAACAAAATCAAATATTCTCCTTATTGTATCCATTTTTAATAAGGAAGTTCCACTGAAACCTACCATATTTGATGCTATATTGTTACAAAATTTCCCAAACTGTAGAAAGTACGGTCTAAATGTTTTCTTATTTCATCAATGAAAAAAATACTACTAGAAACCTAGGAAACATTAAATTACCAAAAAAAATATAAAACATATATATATATTTAATACTTTATAAAGATAGTGTTTCCAATCCTAGCTTGGAACAAAAAATGTCATAGTTAAGGCCCCTCTTCTAATTCTATCTTTAACCCCTCTTTACTTTTCATACATCATAATAAACCTTTTTTTTCCATCCCTGAGGTGTCCATTTGACCTTATTTTTGTTATTCTCTTATTTATAGACCATTTAATGTCATATTTAAGCACCATTCACCCCATATTTTATATTCAAAACCACTATCCTTATATTTGGGTTAGGTTGCATTAGGCTTCAACCATTGATTACATAACCACATATTTATTTATTTTTATATTTTTGTTTTAATTTCAAATAATAGTTTTGTTTTTGTAAATGTCAAATTTAAGTTGAAAACATGGTTTCCCATAGAATTCCCTAGATAATAGTTCTTTTACTAATTTACTAAATATTTAAAATAAAATATCACACAATGTTCACACCATTTGTCAGAAATATTTTTGGAATCAATCTCATAATGGTTTTGGGATTATATAATGTTGTTTTCACCATTCAAAGAGATTTCTTGAAGGTAATAATTGAATTTAAAGGGATTCTGGAAATGCTATGAATTGTAAAAATGTACAATTTTATAAAATAAAGAGTGAGGTTTTAAATTAGTTGACCCTATTTGGGACACGAAATAAATTAATGAGAGTTGTTTTAGAACGTTGGAGTTTTTTAATGGAAATGGGTTCCCTGTTAATATTAAATTTAAAATTGTGTTAATTTTTGTTTCTTTAAGAAAATGTTTTGAAATAATTTTTAGGTCATATCTTATGAATGTTTTATTAATAGCATTTTGAAATATAATTTCAAATTAATTAAAAGATTTAGGTTTGCACTCAATGTCCCTTATTAGTGAAAATCCCTTTGAGAACCTTCTTATAATTTATATTAGGATTTTTGAAACACTCATATGATCCATAAATTTACCATTACCATTTTGGAGGGTTTTTATTATCATATTATTTGTAGTGTTTATGGAATGGTTATAGGATGAAAAGGTGGTTATTTGATGTCATGCGATTTTAAGTCAGGTTATATTAATTTTCTTTTGAGTTATAGTTTATTTGATTCTTTTTTGTTTTATATGATCTTTCATCCACTATTTATGGGTTATGGGAACCTAAGTAACCATTTAGGAGGACATGATTTATGTAATTGTCGAATTTTCAAATCTTAGATAGTGACCCATAGTTGTTTGGTATGATTAGTGTAGGGGAGTTCCCCTAAGAGGTTTTCCTAGGTAATCCATCATATCTAGTATATTCATTTTAGTTGAAATATTTTTCAGAATTTGGTACATTGATTAAGATGAAATCCCAGATTAATTCACTTTAGAACCCAATTTATGTCTCATAAAATATATCATTTTTTGTGTTTTATATAGGGGTTTTCCTATTCTCTCAATTTTTATCTGTGTGATTTAGTTGTCCTAGGATACATCATTTTAATTATTTTGTTATACTTCATACCAAAAAAGTTTCCATTTTATTATTTTTGATTTTTTAATATTTGTGTGTGATTTCTAAATAAATTTATAAGAATGAATTATAAGTTGTATTTTTAAATTCTTTTAGAAGATTTAGTAGATATTTTGGGAAACTATATTGATTTAAAATATTTTAGATAAAATTTATAAGAGATTTAAAAATAAATATGTTCAATGGTACCATGAAGTGTATTTTGAATGAGTGTGATGAAAAATGCATCTTTAAAAATAAAATGTATTTCATGTTATTTTTTTCATTTATTAGATATAATGAAATTATGTTTTAAAATGAATTTTGATGTGTGGTTAGTTTCTTTTATATATAGTCTTATGGAAACATATTTATAAATAAATTTTTAATATTATTTAATGAGGATATTTATATAATTGTATGTCATGTTTTAACATTTGTGGTGTCGTTATGATAATGTTTCTGTTCAACCTTTTATTATATTCAAATATTTGGGGTCATTTCAGATGATTATTTCACATGGGTTGTGTACAACTTATATAATAACCATAATCATTATTTAACATTAATACATTATATATTACATAAAATTACACTTAATAAAACAAAAAAGATTGGAATATTGACTGTATTTGGTAATTAGGTAGATAACATAACATCATGGAATAAAATTACATTACTAAACAAATTAATTAACAAGATTATAAAATTCCAATGTTTTATTAAAACTGTACGGGATAACATGGGGAATAACATAAGAATGGGTAAAACAATAAATCCCAAAAATGGAATAAACATGGAAAAAAATTATACATGTTAGAAAATAGGCATATAAATGTTGAATAAAATGAGTGTGAATACGAAACATGAATGAAAGGACATTATATTTGAGGATAATAATAAAGGCAATATGGAAGATGTGGTAACAAAATAAAATAGTACATTATAAACATAGGTTAAGGATAAACCCACCAAGACCTCATGGTGGACAATGTACCATTATGGAGTTAGTTTTACTCCCTATACCAACTTGACGTATCATGATGCTAATCATTTCTCGATTAATTAGAGTCCTATGTAATTCTGGGTGCACCCATCACATTCATTTCATTATGATGCTTATGTGTTCCACATAGATCATAAATCCGGGATTCAGTTAATATCCAATTTTATTCCAACATAAATGAATTTGGAATAAATATATATGTCTACAATCAATAATTATATGTTAATAAAGTTAAATTCCGTTGATAGAAGAATTGGTATGGTATTCACTACACAATTATTTTGGCATGGAAAATCATGGTGAAATTTTGGGAGCGTATAATCATTAATAAAATTCATTAAAATTCTTAATGATAGAGAAAGGGTTACCTCATCAATTGAAAATAAAATGTTCAGTAATATGGATATGGAAATTCATGTCCAATCATTATTAAATGGAAATATAATGCATAATTTCATAAAGAAATATGAATAAATAAGAGAAGGTGATGATCCATTATAGAATATTATAACAACAATAGCTTAGGTAAGGATCCAAATGAGGGAGGATTCAATATTAATAACTAATATAATGTCAACTGGTCAATAAATAAATTTTTATAAATGAGTGAAGATAAAACCAATTGAAGATTAATGATCTAATTTCAAAGAAGTTTCATGAATTTTAAAGGATGAGAAGAAGGCCTCTTACTTAAGTATGTGGCTCCAAAATATAGGGAGATGATTCTGGATAACATTGGTGACCCTTTTATGGACTCTAAAGATTTTAGGGATGATTATGAATGTTATCCAAGGATTTTGAGTAACGATAAATTTGATATTTGGTGTGTTTATATGGGAAAATAGTGGGGATAATTTATTATATAGTTTTTGGACACTACATAACAAAATATTCAATAACACAATAAATACCATGATTTTTCTGATGGTCTCTTGAAAAGTTAGTGGATATCATTATTTTATAAGTCTAAGGACCAAAAATAATAAAATAATCTCCTTTATTATGTGGAGGTGAGTCACACTCTTAAAGAAAGAATTTTATAATCATAACAAATAGTATACCTTTTGGAGGAATCAAAATGGATTTACAAAATCAATAAGATAAACATAAAATCACTTTATTTTGATGTTAGTAAATATATTTGGTCTTTTATCACATTTATATTACTTAATACATTACTTTTGGGTCATTATGATGTCATAATACACAATATATACACATAGGGAATTTAATTTTTACACGAAAATTTGATTGTCTCAGATAATTATGAAAACTTCACTATCAGATAATTTTGATTTTATGATTTCAAAAATAATATTCATTTTACATAAATTCATTTCTAAATATTATAACATTTAGTTTTTAAAAAATATATATTTATTTAAAAAAGATGGGTTTTTTTACAAATAACATTTTCTTAAACCCTAATGACAAATAAATTTAAATCTATAAAAATATATGATCATTTATATTTTCTAAAAAATATTTAATAATAATATATTATTAAAATTTTTTTTTAAAAAAATACATTAATCCATGAATTAAATAATCGAATTTGAATATTAACCAAGATTACAATTTTTTCATTATTACATAAAAATGAAAATAATTTACAAAGATACAACGATAGGTTAAAAATAACATCATTATCTTTTAAAAAACCATGAAAATATGTATATTTCTATGTTTTTGATACATATCCCATTAATACAAAACAATACACATAAATAGTAAGGTGTTCTAATGTGGTAATTTCATGCGGTGGTTCAGCGAACGTGGTTGGGGTAATGCTCTCAATATGCCAGATCATTTCCCACAAATGGTTTCTCAAATTATTAAGTTGATGAATACATATTTTGTATTGGTAAACAGAAATTCCTAGTGATGTTATCTCCCATAGAATCCTGGATTAGTGGAAGTCATAGGGTACAACATAACTATATTAGGCCATCACTTCATTTTTCTATGTCAGTTTGATTTGATGAAACCATATATTTATTCTAATCGTGTTTTCACTATTCAAGGGATATATTATCCACGGTGAAGATATATAAATTTATTTTAAATCTTATTGGATATAATAAATCAAAATACTTGAATGTGTTTTATATATCCATATTAATTAATAAGACATTTAATTAAAATGGAATGGGAAATTTTATCAATAATAGTTCAGGTTGTTACAATATCTTGATTAGTTTTTATGACTTTAGGGGTCAAATAGGGGTCAATAGGTTTTTCAGTTGTGTTTGGATTACAAATTTTACATATAAAATAATCCAACCCTATGACTTTTATTCATTAATTAGGTGAAAAATATATATGCAGAGTTTTGATGATTGAATAAATAAATATTTGTCTATGGCGGGAGTTGGAGGTGAGTTATGTGATTTTTTTGATTTAGATTGTAATAATTTTTTATAGTTCTTACTTTTTATTTATTCATCGTGGAATAAAACATTTACATATATATATGGTATGTTGGGTTTTTAGGTATGCGATCTATTGTGTTTTAATTATGATTTTTTAGGAAAACCATTCCCATTATTTTTTTGATACACTGTTACTAGTTTCTAGCTCTAGGTTATTAGGAATGTCCCTCAGGCTAGTGGAAGACCATGTTATGTACTAGTTAAGGTGAAAACCTGATATAGTTTATTTAACACCCATTCTATATCTTTTATGACATCATTAAATTTTCATAGGTGGAATACAGTCGGGTTAGAATATTTTCCTTATTAGAGTGTATCCTTTGAATGATAAGAGTAGGTCATGGTAACTCTTCATCAATTAAACCATGCTTGACAAGGATTGATTACTTCCCTAATACAAAATTTTTCACTATATTTTCCTTGGAAGATTATATTTTGAAATAATTCCATAACCTCCAAAATGACCAGTATATTCATACTTTTAGTATTTACCGAAGTTTAGTTAAAATAATATTAAAAAAATTTCCTATTGATTATGGACTTCAGTATTGTATATGTTGGGAAAAAATCCCTCAAGGTATCATTGAAGCATTTTTGAGGTGATTGTGTTTGTTGACAAAGTGAACATCTGAGTGATGATTGTTGACAAATCAAAACAATTACATACAAATTTGTTGACAAAGAGGATTTCATGGTGGAATGTCAAGTTCAAGAGCTGTGGTCAACGATCCATGTTTGTTTCAAGAACATCGACAAAGAGATGGATGATCTAGAGGTGGTACAAAAAGAACAGATCCAAGGTGGCGCCGTTTTCCAGTGTTTGCCAAATATGTGGGCCTGAAAATCTCCAAATAAAGAAAAGTGGTTTTTGGCAATGGGACTTGTGCACCGTACACTAGAAGGATAAAAAACATGCGCACTATATGTTTTTTAAGATCAGAACATCAAAATATTGAAAAAGGACATGGGTCGCGCATGTATTGAGTTGGTCGCACAAGTGACTTGCGCGACATGAAGGGACATGTGCGATGATGCCTTAGATGCTTCAGAACTTGCGCACCTATGGTTTTTCAAGATCAAAAGATCAAAATAATGGAAAAGGAAAAGGTTCGCGCAAGATTGGAATTGGGCTGCACAAGTGTGTTGCAGGAGAAGAGACCTGCGCGCCAAGACATGCGCGTGGGAAAGGGACTTGCACGCCTACTGTTTTTTCGGATCAGAAAATCAAAATATCGCAAAGGAATGTGGGTCACGCAAGTGTTGGTGTGCCGGGAAAGTGAGACTTGCACGCCAGAGTGTTGAGCAGCGCGCCGAGACTTGCACGCCGGAAAGAGACTTGGGTTTCGTCTCGCAGGTTGTTCAAATTTCTATAAATATTGAATCACCCCTCCTCATTCGTCACAGAGTTCAACACATTGAAGAATCGGAGCTCTCGTCGCGCAAGTGTAGAAGTCGCACAAGTGTTGTGTGGTTGCGCAAGTGGGACTTGCGCGCTAGTGTTGAAGCTGCGTGCCGTTTGACAGTTGTGCGCCTGAGGTGGGTTGGGCAGCAAAGGAAGTGCGTTGCGCAAGTGTAGTGATGATTAAGCATGTGTCGTGCTTGTATTAAAAAATTCTTGCGTTCCTATGATGAATTGCGCACCGAGACTTGTGCGCCGCGGTTAACCTGTGCACCAAGTAAGGGTGAGTTCTTGACCATTTTTATGGGCCGCGTGGAAGCTAGAAGTTTGCCCGATACCTTTGGTGCAAAGAGAGATTCATCTATGTGTGAAAGTTGAACTTCAACAGAGCATCTACATACAGAGGAAGATGCATTCATTCAGGAAAATGAAGACCTACAGGTCTATAAACTATTAGTGGATTCCTTCCAGAGCAGTGAGAAAAGGAAGAGGAATAAGGTTATCCTCTCCACCGACAGGAAGCCAGAGAGAGAGAGAAAGAGAGAGTGACCCTTGGGGAAGCAGTGAGTTGGCCCTAAAACTTGTAAAGGCAGTGAGCATAGGACATAGTGACTATGCCTGAACATTGTATCCACAGCTAGTGAAGTTTAGTGAAATTTGGTAAGTCCAGAAACTTTTTGGCGTATGCTCCTTGGAAGTAGACCAGTGAGGGTGAACCAAGTAAAAATCATTGTGTCCAATGAATGCTTTACTTTCTATTTATATTGTGCAGCAAAAAAGAGAGAGAAGAGTGTTGTGCTTAATAGAAAAACAATTTCAGAACATGCTTCAATTTTAAATTAGTCATACCCTGATTCAACCCCCTCTCAGGGTATTCAGCCTTGTTGACCTAGCAGTATACATTGGAATTCTCAAATATTTCAATCATTTGATCCATAAAAAATAAATAACCATACTAAATGAAATCATTAATTAATGTTAAAATGAACATATATTCACAATAATCTCTAGTACTCATTTCTCTACATAATACTCAATTTATAATATCTAGTTTTATAGTATCCCTCAATTCTATTTCACTAAATTATTCTCTTCACATCTGAACTATTTTAAATCATTCATATACATAATCATTTATGGTTAAAAATTCCAAAAACCATCTCTATGAAGTATATAGATGCATTTCTTATTTTTATGTCCAATAAGACAATTCCAATGTTATGTTGAATTAGAATTGAACTTTCAAATATTATCATTAATTTTATAGATCAAATTTTCATTTTTCAGAATGCATAATATAATTATCATAATCAAATTATAATAAAAAAAATTATTCATATAAATATAATAAAACACATTTATTTAATAATTACTAAAAATCCCATAATTTATAATGATTCAAAAGAAATACAATTTCTATTTTTTGATGGAACATAGAAAATATTTTCAAATTGAATTCTTAATCCTCTTGGTAAAAATATATAATAAGTGTCAACCTCTAATGTAGGAAATCATTCCCCATTTCTGACCCTTATATTTAATTTTCCTTTTTTATCCTTAATTTTTTTGTATGTGTTTATCATCAATATTATTTTATGTAGATCTAGTATCTAATCACCATGAGTAAAAATTTGATAATTTTATTTCTATTAAATTTACATTAAAATAAAAATAAATATTCTCAATGAGAACTCTTATCAAAATTATATATGAATCTTTAATTTTAATATAGATCATACATATTAGAGATATCATAATATCCATCATTTTGTATTATATAATTTATAACAAAGATATATTTATAGGTGAGTATCATATTTTATTTTTTACAAAATAGAATATTATCGAATGAATTCCTATTATAAATGATAAAACCACACATGGAAATGATTAGTGGGAAAAGTTAAATTTCACGATGTTTTGGATACCATTAACATTTTTAATACCACTTATGTATTTGGGTATTCCAAAATGCTAATAATATCAGCTATTAATCCTGGATAGTTGAGTGAAGAACCATTTTCATAAATCCAAGATATGGATAAAATCAACTATATTAATCTATTATTCAAATCCCATTATGGTATCCATGAAATTTTTAAAATAAAAATTATAATTGAATATGGGATACTAATATGGTTATGGTTACCCACACTCAATATTTTGAACAAAAGAAAATGCATTGGTACCCAACAATAGAATGACCTATTCAGTTTGATAATAGGCATTTAGAAATGATCTTTCTCAGAAAATAATCTCAAAATTAGTATTTTTGGGATTTGGTATCACCACTTTAATGTAAATCATATAAATATATAATCTTTTAACAATATATATTATGTATGAATCATCATATCATTTTATTATTATGTATGTATGTTTTTAATGGTCTAGTTTTAGAATCCCAACCCCATTCACCAAATTAATATGATGAAATGATATTAATATGAAACTCTTCACACATCACATAGTATATATTACTAACCAAAAAAATTGAATAAAAATATACATAATCATATCCAAATCCATCGCATTCAAAAGTTATGTGAAACCATTCCATCTAAACAAATAAAATCAAATGAAACAAAAAAACTTCTCAATGAAATCATGGAGAAATTGGTATCAATCAAACATTTTATCCAGACACAATATAAGCCTCCATAAAAATGACTATTTCTTCCCAATAACCCATTACATGGTGTTTGTTACTTAATTAATGATATAAATACATCATAACCCAAAATCCTAATTTATATAATCTATCATTTGTCTATAAATGCATGTTCATGACTATATAATAACCCAAATTCACGGGATATGAAAACTAAATCATGAGTTTTTACCTTATATATGAAGTGACCATAGAGTTGTAGTAGCATTGATGAAGGGAGGATGGAAAAATGGTTCCATTTATTTTACAATTTCATTCAACATAAAATTAAACATTTTTACTTGGTCATATTCTATCCAAATTAAAATATATACTATAAGCTATTTTCGATGAAAAATTATATAAATGAAAACATTTTGTGTACAATTTTTACAAGGTTCAACGTATAAGAGTTATCCTTACCTTTTCTATATTTAGTTATAATCCAAGATTAATATTTTCCACTATATCATAAATCAAAATTATAGTGGGTTGGGAGGTTTTATCCTTCACATGTAATTCCATAAATATCTAACTAAAAAATTGAAAACATAGTTTTGGATATAAATAGTTCATAATATTTGGAAAATATATCTTGAAATATAAGCAAAAATGAGTAATTATTCTATATATTCATCTTGATCCTTCTTGATAAGGGAAATTTCGATACTGTTTTTTAGAAACCTAGACACTATAAATAGTAGTTTAGGATGAATGATTATATAATAATTCATTATTAACAAAATAGGATTTTAATTATTCGTTTAATATAATAATCACATGTATCTAGAATACTTTAATTTAGAATGATTGTTTTCTCCACTTCTTTGATTCTTAAATTGATCTAATTTTCTATTATTCTGATCAGTACCATCATAAAATAACTCTCATGAAACTGATTTATTAATTTTGGAATTCTTCATCCTTATAAAAAATAAATTATTTATGAATACAAATAGAATATCATTTATTTAAATAATTACCAAAGCTGAATGGTATAATGATACCCTCAATACATTACATCGTCCAATATTATCATGATCATGTACCCATAATATTCGATTTTTATTTTCTTTATTTTACTATTTTAACGATTGATATTCACGAAATTCGCATTTCGGACCTTTCCCTACATATTCATAAAAATAATTTATTTATTCAAATGAAGAGAATTTATAAAGAAAATTATTTAAAAATCATAAATACCTTAATATGATTAAATAAATTTATCATAATATGATAACCTTCCAATATTTATTAATATTCTCATGAAAGGATATAGTTCATCCTGATGAAGTGCCACATTAATCCACAAATTAATAATTCAGACATTAAAAAACTCATCATGATTCACTAGTTTATATATTGAATGTGATGGTGTGTACTTAACAAACTCACAACAGCATCCCAACAACATTAAATAATTATTTTATGATGTTTTTTCTAGATATTAATTTGTTTCCTTTTGCTCCATTCTCTTTCAGATATTCTCATGTGTTATCTTGATCTTTATAATGATTATATCACTAACTCTTTTTTATAATAGATAAAAATTTATTTATTTTTTAATCATTAATTATCATCTCCAGAGTCATATAGATTAAAATATTATATGTAATTAGTATTCCTGAATTTCTAAGAATACCCAATACTTCAAAAATCACATAATTGAAATTTTATTAATTCTTATGACCATGAAAAATCCTATTACACAAGTCATCTGACATCAAAATACAGAGGAAAATAATGATTGTTAAATATTGGAATAATCTTTTTATTATTCTTATATAAGGATAAATAAAACCTTCAATGTTTTTAAATCATAGTTATGAATAAAAAATGTAAGGATAGATCACCCACACGTCATTCTGAAGTCATTATTATGAAATATTAATGAATATAAAATGGAAATTAGTATGTACTTGAATGATCCATAAGAAGAATATGACTTAACCAACTAACATCATTTATAAAGTTAATATAGACTGAATAAAATTTCTATATATAAATCTAAAGATACAGTTTACTTTAAATATATTCAAAATTACATAAACAACACATCAACTGGATCTAAACTTCTGAAAAACACATTTCACACAAATTAAAATATTCCGTATCCATGTTTTATAATTAATTAAACTTCATCAAAAATTCCAATGGAACATTAGTATGTAACTGTAATATACTTGGAATGATAGTTTATAAGAAGTAGTTTAAATAACATAATCAAAGGGTTAATATTTTGAAACCATATATAGAATTAAATTTCATGATTTTTAATGGTAGCTTCATAAATAAATTTATAGTTCAAATAGTTATATGTGATAAAATTACATTATCCAATAATTTTTATAAAAAAATTGATATAGTTTAATGTGTTGTAAATTTGGCATAGACCCTTTAAGCATACTTGAAAAAATGTTCTTTTTTAATTCATTATTACTTCTTTATTGACCTTGGATTACTATCATGGTGTGTTGATTTCACCCAAAATTAGATGGAACTATAAGTATTTTATTTTAACAATACTATAATGGCGTTTCACATCTCATTTAGGAATTTTGTTCCCAAAAGGACAACAAATTAGTCTAAATCATTTGGAACATCATTTTATTCATTTTATCTCAATAAGATCTCTAACATAGTCCAAATAGTATTTCGAGATGATGATAGACAATAAAACATATAAAATTTAAATATTTCAGTTTTCTGGTCACATATAAAATTTAAATGGCATGAAGATATACAATATGATGTTGTTGTTGAATATGGTAACACTAATCATGACATATTGGTCAGATAAATACATCATGGTAAAACCATATATAATTATCTAACATATAATAAGAATGACCATGGGTGTTTTAAATAAGAACATTCCATTTAATATGTAATAATTAATATCCTTTAGAGGGTGTGGGTAAAACAATTGAATTTTTGAGAAAGACACTTTAGACCATAACCTAGGGGTATGACCATGCTTTGGCCACTAAGAAATAATAAAATTTGTGTTTCAATCCGGATGTGTATTATATTAATTCATTATTATCCTATGATTTATTTACATTAATGGATTTCATTAGATATATCTATTCATATGAGAAATGGAAGAATATATAAAATCTATGAAAAAATTTAATGAGATAGGAATAAAAAAGTTGAAAATATAAAACCAAGAAATAATCACACATCACTATCAAATATTTAAATATTCATTAGATGTGACATTGATTTTGATCAAATAGAAATAAAAAACACCTTATTACCTTCATTAATATCTACCTATCATTGGAATAAAAAAGTGATTTAACAAGATTCCATTTGAATAATGGTGTGGTAACAAATCTATCTAGATGGAAAATGGAGAGAGGAGTGTAATAGTTATTTTCTACAACATGAGAATAACCTCCAATTCAAAAATGTTTTCCATGATACAAATTTTTATAGGCCTCCTTCAATGTATGAAGAAGGTACATATACTTCTAAGGTACCATATGATATGAAATTGACAATCCCTTTTAGATTCCACCCCATTTATTAAAATGTTATTTAAACTCCTTCATTTATTGTTTTTTTGTGAATCATAATATGATATATGTATCAGTTGGAATAGCCATGATAACCAATTCATAATTACTAACAGAATGATATGATTCAATATTCTCCACACGCACCACGATTTGGTATCATATACAATATGAAGCCATAAGCTAATATGTTGATACTTTTTCAAAACCGTCATTTTTCATTTGGTATAAAGAAATACACGCGGTTTAGTGAATAAAAATATGTATAAAACGTTCATTATTTCATATTAAAAATGTTATTTCATTCAATAGATATTTGAAAATGATTGAAATAATTTTATATCTCACTAACACATCTCATGATCTTTAATTAAAATTAGGATATTAGAAAACAATATTTTAAAATGGACTACAATACATCTTACAAAGCTTCATAATATTGGTTATTCACTAATAAAAATTTTCATAAATATTTAGTTTTGAAATGATGTTATTTTTTAAAAACTAAATTCGATGATAGTAAAAATATAAAAAATCATTTGAAACATTGATTTCGAATGTTAATAAAATATCTTGTCAATGTAAAATTATAAAATATTTATTATTAATATTTATTTATTCTCAATAATCATACTATAATACATAAAAAAATTCTAAAACAATCACCCAAAAGAAAAAAAAATGAAAAAATAATGTATTATAATAGTATGTTATAATCTCGTGAATTGTTATCTTATGCATTATCCTAAATGTATATTAAAATTGATTTGTTTTAATTTTAAATAATAATAAGATAAAAAAATAAAAGGAAATTTATGGAGAGATATAACCTATATTATTAATATAAACAACATGAAAGATTGTTTTCAGTTATAAATTATGCACATTGTTCCATCTATATTCATATAAAAAATAAATAATTAGAAATTATTATATAAAAAAGAAAAAAAGAATAAAAATTAAATAGAGTAAAATTATACTATTTCTTCATTGAAAGGACAAAATCGTCAGTGTTTATTGATAAATAATTATATTTTCTATATATAGTTTGATGGAGGATGTGGCTTTCTCTATACGAACTGCCATGTTTTATCAACTCAAGTGTACCACTTTGTAAACATAACCCTTATCTCATCCCCAACAAGATTATTCTTGATATCCTTGGTAATAATTTAATCTCAATATACACCTCATGATATTATTTAATTTCATATATATTTTCAATTTCTGGTGGAAATTAATGGTTAGGATCCCCAGACTCATCTCCATATACTCCCATTGAATTATCATCATGGTACTCTGAGATATATTCAAAATGTTCCTCAATATAAATATATTCTTAATTAAAAAGTCTAACCACACCTTGGTGGTTTTATTTTATTCTATACTATATAGAGTATGTAATATATTTATTGAGTTTTCAGAATCAACATAATGAGATATAGTTTTACATTTGGTTTCTAAATAACTAATCAATTAAAATTGTAATTAAAACCATTTAAATGTAATTTCATGGTTTTCAACTCTCTCTCCACAAATAATTACATTGAAAAGATGGTTATTGTTAGAGTTATTAGATCCTATTCCTTTATTTTTTCATTAAAATATATCATTATATTAGTGTTATGTCAATATTTTTCCAAATAATTGTTAATGTGTTTTGAGGCTATAAAATCAAAATATGGAAGATCAATATTCATATTATTTGTAAAAATTGAGACAAAATATAATTTATTATTTATTGATCTACCTCAATGAACATAAATAATATGATCGTATTATAATTATAATTCATTGGAAGATAATACCTATTAAAAAAGTTTACCAAATAGATATATAGACTTATAATTATCTTATCAAATAAAATTTTAATTATAAAATGAATTTGATACTAATACAAAATGTGGTCATCCTTCTCATAAAGAGACATTTAGTTAGTGAATTCTTAATTTTAACATTATTTTTTATATGACTTTAATATTTTCAAACAATATAAATGAGTAAATAAATAGAAATGATTTTTTTAATATAATAAAAAAATGAAAATGAAAATTTAAGTCAATGATGCATAGTTGATATTTCATATGTGATTCCCCACTAATGAAACTATATTTTCTATTAAAAATAAATAGTTAACATCAAATCATAGAAAACACTAAAACTCAATACCATATTGTTTAGTATATACAACTTTCTCTCATTTAAATTTCTAGTATATAAGAACTGTAAGTGTATTGCCACATTAATTTTCTTATGTTTAGTAGTTCAGATGACCCCTCAAATGAGTAAATGAAAGTTATCCTTCACCACTCCCTGGGATGAATTAATAAGTTTACCATAATTGAAATCTCCCACAATTTTGTACCACTACTCATACATTATCAAAATCTACCATACTATAGATGATAAATGAAGAGGAAAGTAAAAAAATCATAGATAAGTAGAATTGTTTTCTGAATGATACCATATAAAATGAGGAGAATTATCAAACCACTAACCTCAATACACTATACTGCATCCCACAAAGAAAAATTTATTTTTTAAAATGTGAAAATGAAAAATATAAATTTTTAAAAATACCCAAATCCTTCTTCTTTTGTTAACCACAATAGTATTTTCACTCCCTAATCATCGAGCGTTGAGACCACAAAGAGATATAAATATAACAGTAACATGTAAAATAAAAATAAAAATAATGTTTTAAAATAGATTATAATACCACTATAATTCATACATATTTGGATCATGAAATATTATATCGAATTAAGGAACATGGGCTACTTTTATATGTATCCATAAAAGGGTTTCAAACAATTCCCCCACCACCCTTTTGCTCTATGATTGCAGAACATCTCAACAATCAAAATACATTACATAAACTATTCTATGGTATTGTTCATAATTTTATATAATTTTCTAAAAACACTTGGATAAATTAATAACAATATATACCTATATATAACAATAAATCAATAATTCCATTATTTATTTATTTCTATAATATTAATCACTTTACATTTCGATAAGTTGTTATTTTATTTTCTTTATTTTCAGATCCTTGGGATTCTAAAGGTTGATTATTTATTAATGGACTTCATGTTTGTATGATATTACATATATAAACATAGTTAAATAATTTATGTTATTTTATAATACCCAGTTATCACACTTCTATTACTTTTAGATGATTTAATAGATCTAAATATGGTTACTACATGGATTAAGACAATATTAACCACTAGAAAAGCATGAATTAAAGGGTCCATACAAGGTTTAAAATTTATCACTTTAATGTTTCTATAAATCATATGATAATTTATTATACTATAATTAATGTTTTTATAACTTATTTCTTGGTTGTAGTAAGAACAAATTTTGAGTTTTTTTTGTATGTGTAACTCATTTTCTGAATTTAGGTCTAAAGAATAATGGGAGAATTATATCTACTTATTGTCACTATATTATATTTTGATCATTTGAATCCTCCTAATCATTTCATGAATATAAACACAACATAATTCGGTACATTATTTAAAAAAATGTATGGGTGAAATCTTTTGAGTTCCTTGTGGTTGGATTAATGGTTAGTAAATCTATTGAATGTTATATTAATGATAATTTAGGTGGTTATACCACGTGCAATTCTAATAGATCATTACTCACATGACATGATTCAAAAAAATTACATTTATATACCATAATAATATAAATCTAAACCCACGTAAAACATAACAATTTAATAATTTAGTTCAAAATAAAATAGATCCATTAAAAATAAATTTTAAAATTTAATAATTATTTAATTGAAAAATAATTTAAAAAAACATACATGTGATTAGTGCCAATATTTAATTAGTTATGAGTTATTATATATTATAAAATCTTAGTAAAAATTATAGGAATATATATCATGGCTATGAAAATCATGGAATCCGATTAATATTTTCCTTGAAATGTTTATTTTTTATTTCAATTAGTAAATTTATGGGTTTCAAAATGATGTAACAGAAAATGTTAAACATAGAAGATTTAATTAAAAAACCAAATTCTAGATAACCATTTAAGATAAATGAAACTATATTTTCTATATTCAATAAAATTTTGATACTAGTGTAACTTTTAATGATGCTAACACTAATCTTTGTTAATCTATAATCATATGAGTTTGATGAGGATCTCTAAGACAAGAAACCAAATAAGGTCCACCCACTAAATATGTCTATGGTATACTAACTTACCTGGCACATGAGTGGGATTTTATACTCTCAATTATATTCGGGAACATCAATTTGTAATCAATGCATGATAATGAGAGCTTCATGATGTGGGTGTTTCATGTAAGACTGGGAATATCTTTATACCCCCACAGAAACTCTATATAGTGGGATCTACCTCTATATATAGTGATGTCATGGATTCTCATTGGGTTATCATTTATTTACAAATGTTTAATAAAATATGGTAAAATTATTAAGTGACCTCACACAACTAATATATGAATACATAACTCTTCCTGAGATTACATTTACATAGTTGTTCATAATGAATATCAAATCTGGAATATCTTCATTAATGATAATAATTTATTTATGATTAATAAATCATAGTAAATTGAAGTCTGTTATACCTTATGATTACACCCATTGTACTCTATATGAAATCATCCAATCAGACAATATGATTTAATGTTGTAGTTGACGAAAATTTCATTTCATTCCCTTAAGATATTAGAATATTTTATTATAATATATTCAAATTATTGAATTTTAAATTTACATGGAATTAGGATATCATATTATATCCCATCGCTATAAAATATACAATGATATTAGATAAAAAATATCATATGCAAAGTAAATATTTAAGAATATCTCCTTCAATATCCCACTTTAAATAAATCCTCTTTGAATCTATTCAATTTCACTTTATATAATATCATATATTATAACATCAGAAGTCATATTGAAAACTATTTTGAATATATTAAAAAATAATTTTGGAATAAAATATCAAACATCACCATGTATCACATCTTATGAAGTACCTTGTGAATATCCATCCAAAAATATTTCGGATTAACTCTAAACCACATTTATAGAACCCTTTCTAGAAAAACTAAACCCATATTTAGTAAAACACAATGTGTGCCCTGTATGACATTATATCATAAACAAAATATACTAATCAACAAATAAATATATAAAATCAGTGAGAGTTTATTACGAAACCATTTATTCTATTAAATCTAAAAAGGTATATAGGGTGATCTATATCAAATAAATTTATCTCTAAACAAATTAACACCAAAAAATTCACGTGCTAGTATTCTCTCTCATACATTTTATTTTTTATGACATCATGTGACTATTAGATGTGAATTTTAGTTATCCCAGATGGAAAATGTAGATATTATTAATTATATGAATTTTTACTATATTTGATGATGAAAAAAATACTTTTAATTCTTTTTTATGGATCATTACATCACTTGACCCTCATTCAAATAGATATTCATATCATATAGATTATCTCGGGGTTCTTGTTAACTTTACATGTCAATCTCAAAAGAGGGACTAGATTCTATAATCATTATTTAAGATAAAAAATCACATCTTGGTTAATATCCAACAAAATACATGATTAATAATATACCCAACCATCCCTATAGAGATAATCATCAATTCCTATGTGAGAAATGTATCGATGTATGAAGGTTCCCATATTAGGAATCTCACCAACCTTAGCAAGTGGGGACCAAATATGATCCATGTACCCCTAGTATACAAAGGGTATAGTTTATGAACATCAACAAGGTATACTTAGTTTATATTCAAATTCACAATAACACTTTTTTCCCTTCTAAGTATATTTCATATCTCCATTCAAATATCCATCTGAATCATGCTTTAATAATTCATCATAACCTATATCACTCAATTCAGAATCACTTAGGGAAAGAAAAAAATTATCTTTTTGGGGAAAATTATAATTAATATTCCCAAAATATAATATATAAATATATATAATGAACATTAATTAATGATAAATTTAATATTTATATTCATATTATATTTTTAATTTATAATATATTTTGAAGAATACATAAATCATAATAAAACAATTCATGTATAATACATGATACATGATATAAGAATATATTAGACTTATCATTGACCATGAGTAACATGTTTTTTAAATCACTACATTTATATGTTATAACTTCTATATCTCTATATGAAAACCTAATAAAAAAATTCCACTAAACTATTTAATGAGTAAAATTATATATGTCATACATCTTGAATAATTGTGATATTTTGAAATCATATATGTCATGTTCTACCCCTTAAACACACTCAAACTCATTAACATTACAACATAAAATATTATAATGTCAATAAATTTTATTCTCTAGTTAGATATCTATAAATGTTTTACATAATCATCCTTAAAACTTATTCATTCAAAATTCTCCAACAACATCAGACACGCCATACACTCTTTTATGATAATGTAACTCACTATGTTGTGATTAATAAATATTAATAATTATATTTTCCTTTACCATTAAATTGTAAAAATAATTGATAATATTACGTTAATTTCAACAATATTTTTACTGGAAATATTTTTTATACAATAGTTACATTAATATTCTGGTGGAAAATAAATATAAATATAAATATTTCACTTTTTTTACCTTAACCTACCCTAAAAACTTTTTCATATCATGTTAAACTCACAATAAAATTATGAATAAATTAATATTCTATTTGAGAACATTAAACTTATTTATATCCAATAATACTCCCAAATACCTCTTAGATACTACATACTTCTTAGAATATCAGGCTAAGACACAACAACTATTTTGATTTAGCAAATAGCACGAATTTCCATTTTGTATGACCATTTAATAAATAACCCATTAAATATAAATCATATATAATATTACATGTGCTTATATAATTTTATTAAAAGTAATATTATTCTAATAAATTTTCCTCTAATGGGTGGTGAAATCATATCCATCAAATTTTAACCTTAAATTTGATATACAGTTTATCATGTAAAAATTAATTATGTCGATATATTATTCCAAATATATGTTATAAAATCCATTGAATCAATATCCTTGGGTATTATGTTTCTTAAATAATTTTTTCCATAAAAAACAGTTTTCAGTAAAAAAACATAATTTTTAAAATTTTCTAGATAAAATTACGAAAAAAATCTATTAATATGTTTGCTCTAATATTAATAAGTACCATTACATTCAAATAATTGATGTAGAACATTTTATCTTCATCACATTAATAAAAACTAAGAGATCTATAAATTCATACCTTTATATTGGTACCCTACATATTTATAATTCTTGTAATGAATAAGATTTTTATAACATAGCCATCAAAATCCAAAAAAAAAATATTTCTATAACATTGATACCTGACATAGAAATTCCATGGAGTTTCACAAAACCCAATAGGTTTCCAAATAGATTCCATTCTAGTGAATCACTACTTCATTCTTTCTATCCTCTCCTTTTAGTTTTTTATCATTTATTGCCACATGAAGATAATTTTTTTACTATCCATCAAATTTTTCGTATGTAATTTTAACTTTTAAACCCATATGATAACAATATATGACTATCTTCTTGAAATCTGATACCCAATATAACAATCTAAAAACAGCGTAGAAAATGAATAAAAATTTCTGAAACTCATTAATATTTTTTCTAATATCCTCATAAATAATAAAAAATTCATTTCCTTAACCATAATGACCATTAAAATAAATCATATTTCTGTTTAAGTTAGTTACATAAATAATCATGTTATGTATATTAGTAGAGTGTAAAAAATCATTAGGTCTTTGTGTATTAAAGCCTTCAAAATATCTAATGAATCATTATACTATTCTCATGAGAATATATATTCACATGTTTAAAGACCTCAATAGTTGGTTACTTAGGAATGGGGTTTTGTAACACATATAATTTTTATTACAGAAGAACATATTATATATTCCCAATCAATGGAGTTGATTTTATTAAGATTATCTTATTCAATTTTTTATTTTAATGTCAATTGTTTAATGATGATGTTATCATACATAAGAAAGAATTTATAAACTGAGAATAATGTGTTAAAACCATTTAATATGGATATTAAATGAATATTCCCCCACTAAAATAAAGACCCCATTTAAAATAAATCATATCCACCATTAGAGAAATATTTATATATCACTATGGATTATAATAAATATATATTTAATAACCCATGAATGTATCCTATATATAATTATAGTGATTCATATAATATATGACTCTTCGATATTTTGGTGGATAACTCATTACCCAAATCCATTATATAGATTCATCCAGCTGGATTCCATTAGTATTTTAATGGTTAGGTTTTCCCATCAATGTATAAGAAAAATTTAATTCCTTGAACAATGAACCTAATATTTTGGCTCCCCTCATTACTTTTTCCCATAGATTGGATAATCCGTGGGAACCAATCCAATGGGGTCACCCTTATTGAATTATTATGGCTTCGAAAAGTGATGGATTTGATGGAATTTAACACCTCATATTTTTTAAGGGATTTAATCTCAGTACGTTACAACATGTTATCCCTCTATTATATGAATGATTAAAAAGAATTTGTATTTGGAACCATATTCGAGTAACTAAATTAATATATTCAGGCCATAATATTGTGAAACTCCTTACCCAACCCACCATCTCCACTATTCATAAAAATAGTATCTAATAATATAAACATGTATCTAAATGAATATAATGTATTAGGTGTATAATTTTTTCATATAAAAGATTAAAATTATATATAATTCAAAATATCTTAATGATTATGCAGAGTGCCATAGATAGTCAACCCCACCTTTCTAGAATAATACCTAAGCATCTATCAACTGGGTTGTCTGACCGAAATTCCCACTTCTGGGGGATATTTTACTGAAGATAGAATTCAATTCCTCATAACTCCAAAACCTGATATTTATAAAAAATATTAAACATCTAAATTAATTGTAGAAATAATAATTAAAAATGGAGTTCATTATAGTAAGAAAGTAAATCAATTGTCACGTAACCTCATATATAAAAGTATGATATTATGTAGATATTTTTTTGTAGTATTTAATCTAAATATAAGCCGTATTCATAATATACAAAATATATGACAATTAATAACAAATAAAAAATATATTTTAAATATACAAGAAAACTGCATATTACATGATGAAATTAAAATTTTTGAACAATAAATAAAACAAATCTAGTTATAAACCATTTATAATTTATCTAATTAACATTACAATTCCATAACATTGAATATAGATAGTTTATAAACATTTTATAATATACACTCCATCATATTATTAATTAAATTAAATTTCACTTTAAGCACAACACACATTATGAAATATAGACATTATATATTTCAATTTCTATTACTTAAGAAAATAATATTAGCTACATATTATATAAATAACATTTTTAAGAGAAATAAAATAAATAATTAAAACTAAATTGATGTAGTCAAAATAATATCCCAATATATATAATTACTTTGAAAAATTAAAATTAGTTACTACTTAAAATAATAAAATATAATCATATTATATTTTTCATTAATTTTTTAATTTATAAACTCTTTATAAATTAGTTTTATGATTTCAGAATAAGAACAATATTCATTTGTGAAAATGATTTATGGATAATTTAATATAAATAATTTCATTATGAATAGAAAATAACTTGGAATATTTATTGATAAAAGTTCCATAATGAATTATTAGTTAATTCAGAACACTTTATAATTAAATAATTTATAAAAATTTATAAATTTATAAATATCTTCAAAATATTTTTTTTCACGGTGTATTTGTATTTTATTGATTACCTAATTTAATTAAATAATTTATTTTAAAGAAAAAGGGTTTTTATTTGGAATCCCATTATAAGAATCAATGGACATCATAAGCTATGAATAATAGAAAGTCACATATAAATATATTAAATTCTATTAGATTTATTTTTATGATGGATATCCCAATAATATAATATGATATTTTATCATATTTTTGGATTCTATTGAATATCATAATGGAGATCTGACTCTCTACTTCCTCAAAACAAGGCTTAACATTATTGTAGTATATGATATATGTGTAATCTATTTTATAAGTAATTTAAAATAGCTTGTTTATACTGACAAAATATTCATGATATACCATATAATATTTCATGTCACACACTATCATAAATAATGTACCAATAATATTTTATCCTTGGTAACATTATATAAAATATGATTCTAAATATCATTATTTTCTGTATGATTTCATGTCACTAAAGAAATGAGAAGTTCTAATAATATCAGTGTATTTCCATGGATCTATAAACGCTTGTAAAATAAAATAGAATTTATTATGAAAAATTAATACATTATAACCATTCATGTCAAATGAATCCATGTGTATTGGAATAAATGAATCATTGAAACCAGTCTAACAAGTATCAAAGATTAATTTTCTACATATTCTTCCTTCATTGTGTCAGTTTGATTATGATAAACAAGAGTGGAAGACATAATGAATATCACCACTTGAGGTCACTACATGTTAATAAATCACTATATTGACGAATTATATTATTCTTCATCTATTTATTTCTATCACATCATCATATAATGATTATAAGTGAAACAAAACCTTGATATGCTACCAATTTAATCGAGGCATGGGATGACCTAAATCATGATACAAACCACATATAGTTGGGGTTTCTTTCTTTTATAGAGGCCCAAAAGATTATCCAAGAGTTGATGCAAATTAACTCATGCATTATAACACATTATTAAATACTTCTCCCCACACATACAACTTTTTCATGAATATATAAAACTCCCTTACATTATATCTTATATAATAGTTCTTAAATGATATCCAATATGGAAAATCATCATTAATGAAATCTATTATCATATATATATATATATATATATATATATGTTTTTATGAATTATAGAAGTTAATTAATTATAATTACAATCATTATAATATATTTAAAATCATCAAATCTTATAACACAATTGAATGTGTTTGTAGCATGATTTCTAATATCACACACTATATTAGTAAATCATGATATATGATATGTCAATCATGGAATTTTGAGTATCCATGAAAAATTAATATCATCTAAAAAGATATATCTATATCATAAAATATTATTTGGATTAATATATATCAAACACATAATATAATTTATGGTAATTCTACATTATAAATGACTATAAGAGAATTTTATTTACAAGTAGCGATGTTTTCTAAAATCTTTTCTTCAGTAGTTTCTTGTCTGAATCAATTTTTTAAAATTGATATTAACATGTGAATAATATTTTTTTCTATATTATCAATTTTTTGGGTTAATGATTTAACAAAAATAATCAGCCATATTACCGTTTATTATATTTATTCCATTATATAATTATAATCATTCAATGTAGTGGATTTCATAAATATACTATGTCAGATATATTATTTTTAAAAGTTTTTCTTGTGTATCTTTGTCATGTAATTTTAGGTTTTTTATTGGTGATTCAAGATTTAATTCAATGAATAGAGTTTAAAGGTCATTAATATTTGAATATTACGACACATGTTGTTTTCAAATCACAACCTATGAGTTTTGTGGTTTATTATAAGAAAATATCTTATATGTTGAAAGATTTTTTGGATTTATAAATTTTGAATCACTTTAATCATGTTATTATATTCTCCCAATATATAATTCAATGTGATGTATGGGGCACCATTTGGAGATGAAATTTATGTTAAATGAATACTAATTCTACATATATGAAATATATTCAAAATTTATATGGATATTAATTATAATAAAATAGATTTATGAAAATGTTATTATAATATTTTATGGTATCATTATAATTAATTTTCTTTGGAAAGCATGATACAAAACATTATGGTTCATAAACTGTTAGATAAAATTTAAAAAATATGTTTTTTCATTTGTGTAAGACTAAATTGTTCATTATGAAGTCAAAATTATTTTTTATGAGGGATGATATTGAATATGAAATAAATAATAATTAATTTAAGGTTCTGTAAAATGAAAATGAATGAAATTTTTAGATTTTCTTAAGTATGGTCAATAAACTCTTCTCATTATGTAACATTGAATTGAATATTTAAATTGTTATGTAAATGTTTTTGGAACCAAGGTAGTTCAATGATGGAAACATATTGTAGTTTATTTTTTTCTATTCATAATGTGTATGAACAAGGACTATGCTAGGGAAATGATATTACAGTACAAGATGACTACCATATAGAAGTTGGTGTTATTTAAATTTGTTTTCCAAATTTTTTGGCTCAAACTAAGGAGGAATACGTAAGTATCATGCAATGTGGTCTGCTAAAAATAACTCTTAAATAATATGATAAATGCATTTGTCTCGTGTTGGATGGGTTTTGTAAACACGGGGTTTTATAAATGTTCGAGCTTCGTGAAGCTATAGAGAATTAAGAATGCATGATGGGTTGAAAATCACCTCTATGACTATGAGAAGCAGAGCATTATGAATGTGTGAAGGGTTAACAGTAATCTCCAAGACTATGATAATTTTCACTAGTGATTCTTGAACAAAGAATATTTCTGAGATTGAATTTGGATGTATATGAGATATCTTTTTGATTCATGGAATCATCATGTAATGACAATCCTATAAATAAGAGGATAAACCCTCTACATTCCACATAAAAATATTTGGAGTATAGTGAAAATCGTGTTGATTTCATGAAGGATGACAGCTTCCCAAATCAAGTTCTCAATAAGATAACCATCATTGTAAAAATCATATCTTAGTTTTGATCATTGATTACGTATATATGAAAATGAGTTTGGAAAGGACTAGTTATTTCAGGATGACTCTCTGTTCTTAGATGTTTGTGTACTTCTATATGTTTGTGAGATTCATGAAAGGTATTCTTGAATGAGTTTAATGAGAAGTATTATTAAATATCTATTTTAAGTATTCATTTCATTCATGTGCATCTATAGTAGAAAATATGGTATTAAGAGTCTCATCCTAGTAAGGGAAAATGTCTTAATATCAAATCTAATAAGTATAACTTCAAGTTTTTAAACTGAGTAAAACATCACCCAAATAAGGGATATAGGGGGAGTCAATGGAAGTGTTTATATGGTGGTAGTGTGGAATCTCTAAAATCAAGTAATGTTAGTTTTTCTAGATTATATTTTTTTGTATGAAATTAAGAATTCATGAACTATAATATATTAGTTTATTTTGGCATGAGAAAAAAACTTTAGTCATATTCTCATAGGACAATCCGTTAATAATGAATCATGTAAAACTACTTTATTGTATCTCTTGATGGGAATGCTTGATTTATAGAAAATTCATTTTGAGAGGATAAACCATCTCTTAAAAATATGGGAACAAGACCCATAGTTTCAAAAGATAAAATTGATACCCTGGTTCACCCCACCTCTTTGGGTGCTCTCAAGCGCTATAAAATTTTCAATATTTCTTCATAACAATGATTTTGATGTTAAATTCTTTATGAAATTTAGAACAAATTATAATATCATTGTAATAATAACTATTGAATATTGTAAAAGTCATTATTAAGTTCCATAATAGTTATTTGTTGTTTTTTACGGTTGAGATATTTTTTTTGTTATTATATGAAATTAATGTCTCTATATAAATAGTTGACAAAGTGTATTATGATAATTTTACAACATTAATGAACTTTTTGAAAGATTTATAATAGTGAATTATAATTTTTAATGATTTTGAAGGAATTTTTAAGTAAAATTAATTTAAATTCTATTTCCTTGTGATATATTTCATTTAATGTAATTTAACATATTTTTCTCCAGATTGAGGGATAACATAAGGATGCACATTGGAACATGTGAATGTATACCCACATGATGTTATTTTATACAAAAAATAAAATTTATTATGAAATAATTTGACATATATGATTGTTCATGTTTTATAAGAAGATCATGGTTCAATCTACATTCATCACAAAGAATAATGGCGTATCAGATATATGCATTTAAAATATCAAATAATATATGGAGGTATTTGATTCCATGTAACCAAAGTATACATGATATTATAGAAGTTGATAAAAATATATAGAATATAATGATAAAAAATTAATATTCAAACAAGTAAATATAAAAATGAATTATTTACATATATTTAAGAGTAAAGGGATTTAATTTAAATATACTATGTATGAGTTAATTAGTTTTGAATGTCTGAGTATCTGAATTGAAGATTTATTTTGAATAAAATCTATATAAAGATGGATTTATATATTTTTTTCATTAACATAGGTTGAATAAATTATTTCTAAAATATAATTTAGTAATCTATAATACACCAGTAAATGATTTGATGAATAATTTGATTTAAATATAATTAATTTAGTGAAAATACCAACATTCTATTAAATTTGTAATGATGATAATAAAATTTATTGAAAGAGGTAATTTGGACCATCCTATTGATTACCCAATTTTAATGATTTGTGATTAGATAGATTAAAGATCATCTATTTTAAAAAATAATAAATTTTATATATTAATGAATTTAAAAATTTGTTGAAATAAAATGATACACTAATTCAACCCCTTTTAATGTATCATTTTTACTATAGAACCACAAAAATTTCTATTAGAGAAATTATTATTTTTCTTCATAGATTTTATTATTTTGGTTATGGGTAACTTTCTCAAATTTACTTATTAAAATGGATTATATTAATTCAATGAATAGAAATGGATTATATCTTTTTCTCGATACACTTTTCAAATGTAAAAAAATGAATACTACCATACATGTTAATTAGAAGTCTTATTGTTCTTAATGATGATTGATATGGTACTATTACTTTGAAGGATAGAGAATATATGAAATTTATTGATATAAGATATATTAAAAATAATGGAAGAGGATGAAATTTAATTTTATAATTAGTAAAAGAACTGAATCATATAAAAGTAATGTAAATAACAACTATTTATAAAATATGGGATAAACTAGATAACATTTCAAATGTTGATTAGATGGTGCAGGAAAAGAATATTCAAATCATGAAATAAATTTTTTAATATTTTCAAGTGTGTTATAAATAAACCATTTATTATTATAGTACTTTTTAATGATATTGTATATAAAATTAGAGATTTTTTAGTCACTTTAAATATATGAAATAGTGAATAAAAAATTTCTTACCATTGAAATTGTTTTATTAAAGTATATAATTTTTTATTATACATATATATTTACATTTATGGTTATTGATGTGTATAATAATTTAATTAATGATGAATTGATGAATTGAGTAGTTGTGAAGAAACTGAATAAATATAATATAAAAAATTATTTTAATTATATGTAAAATTTTATACTCCAAAAATTAGAATAGTTCTAAAACTATATAAATATTGAAAATAATGATGAAAACACTTAGCATTTTTTATCTATTATATTCGTGAATTTTATAATTGTATTAGTCAAGTGTAAGGACAAATTTCCTCTTAAATTATTCAACTATAGAGATATGAGACACATTACATATTTGTATCCTATCCTTTTATAAAATTAATGTTAAATGAAATTGAATCTATAATTTTTGAGAAAAGAATTAAATTTCCAAAATAATGTGGTGATGAAATTTATTCAATAGAAAAATAAAAATATTATAGAACAATGAAAAAATTATGTTAAAAATATATGGAAATTATGATTATAAAAGTATGGTGGAGACATATTTTTTTGACGGTCAATGGGAAAACGCATTTTATTCTTTATTTAATAATAATAATGGAAATTATAATTGTGGAAAAGGAAAAAAATCAAATTATGTATATATTATTGCAGTAATAAATTTTCATTATTTCTAAAATATGTTGATTTGGGAAAGAAAAAATACCATTCAAAAAATTTCATTATAACAGAATAAAAAATAATATAATTTTCATGAAGGGTCAATAATTATTATTTTGGTAATTTTGAATTAAATGAAAATATTATGGGATAAAATATAAATTAATGTTTATGGTAGGTGAAGAAATGATGTAAATTCAAACAAGACATTCATATTTTAGATGAATATTTCGATTTAGAAAATCAAAAGAAAAAAAAATTCTTAATTTTTTTTAAAACACATTGCAATAACATTTATATGAATAAAAAATCTATTAATGAAATAAAATCAATTTTATAGTGATTTAATTTACATATATGTTCAAATAATTGGAATGTTTTTATTATTGTTTTTGATAATAATTTCTGTTAGCCAAAAAATAAACACGTAGATTATATATAGCATGATATCCGTATTAGAAATATAATGTACATTCTTACAGTAAAATAAAAATAAAATCATTTATTCTTATGAATTAATTAAAAATGGAAGTTATAAACGATATAATTCAATTCATAATAGCATTTCTATGCTATCTTGATGTAAATAATTTTATATAATGATATCATTTTATTTGTTATTCTAGGTGTTATGGAAGGTTTAAAAATATGGAAATAAAGGTATGGTTTAAGTAAATATTTAGAGAGTAAAAAATCATTACGAAGCATTTAACGAATCGGAATCTATTGGATTATTAGAATAATTGTATAAATACAAATTTCTAAAATTTAATTGAACTTGGGAAATAAATATCATATAATTGAAGAAGTCTAAGGAAGGTGGGAGGAAAATGTTTTACATTGAATAAAATGAAATAAATATACTTCCAACCCATGTATAATCAAAATATTATTATATTTCATATAAAAAACATTAAAAAATGAATACAATGTTTTTAATGTTACCTTGAATGGGTCATAGAAGTTGAACCCATTTATACATGATGTTATATTATTACATAATATGAATGAATATGGAAATATTCTCAAATATATAAATAAATCTTATAAGGTATAATATATATTTTGAAATTACAACTCACATTGATTCATTTGAGTTAAAAAATTTATGAATGTAAGGCATGTTTCGACATGTTTTGACACTTCTTTCATAATAGATTAAAAAATAATCTATTATGTATTCAAAAATTGTGTGATAATATGAAAAATTGGTGTTTTATACAATATATTTTATTTATAAAGTATTTCATGGATGAAATTATTAAAATTAAATGAAATATTTCATGATGTAATTCCATCAAAATATGTAAGTTTTGGAATTCATTATATATTGTTATTAATGAAAAAAACCCATTTTCCATTAATTGTTATTCCATTTAGGATATGGATATATATGAATATTTACTCTTTAAGATGCTTTTATAAAGGATAAATATGAAGAATGATATAGAGTAATTTTTAATATTTTTTGAAAATGGGAAAACAAAATAAAAATAAATAATGACTGAATTTTAACACTATATAAATTATAGAAAATTATATTGGGAATATATATATATTAATAAATACATATTATACTAATAATAATATATTTTTCATATCATTTATTAATGTTTTTTAGATTTATGATTATAATATACATTAATAATAAGTCATTTTATTTTAATAATTTTAATATTTAAAAAATATTTGTAGTGAATGCCCTATAAAAAGTAGTTTAAAAGAGTATAACTAATAATGGAGTGGTATATACTTGTTGATAGTTTCTATAACATATTGGAAAACATGGAATAAAACATGAATTTTCCACACCATAAACACTAATATAAAATGGATTTAGAGAGATAAAGAATATAATCCTCATTGATATAGCCAAAACATTGTTTGTAAAATATGTTAAACAAATGTGATTAAAGATATAAGTTATTTACACTACCATTAATTAACATATGTGTGTTTTTATGGCCAACATTTAATATGAAACCAATTTAAATATAATTTAAAATGAATATCATTTGAGGTATTTTCATGTGTTTGGAAGGATTTATTCTCTCTAAAATGTAAGACATTTATATATTTTTTTAATGTGATAATCATAATTTTTATCATCGTTTAGAGGGATCAATTACATGACCCATAGGACCATATTCACAATGTCATTGTAGAATACATGTGTTGATAGCCAAGAGGAATGAATACATTAAAAGGATTTCCATAGAACCTACACTAGAGTAGTTTCTACCCACCATCTTTTCATCTTCTACCAACACATCAAGATATAGTTTCGTCCATATTCTACCATCAATACCCCTCAAATATAAAATAATCATACATCTCATCAACAACTCCAAGATAGCCCTTGGAAATATTACTTCCTTTTTATTGAAAATAATTATACCATCTTTCACTACACTAAACTTGATCCTTATATATAACAATTATAACGAGTAACTATGAATGGCCTAAAGGCCAAGAAACATAGCTCGAAATATCATTAAATTTGAATATTATAAATGTTGAATTATTATCTAAGGATACCATCTCTACCATTACGGTATATTATAACAATAGTACCACATAAATCCTTTTAGGAACTGGTTTTAAACATATTTCACAGTCATATGTGATCTTGTTTGGGAATATTTTTATTAAAAACTTGTATATAAAAATGGATGAAAAAATTTAAAATGTAGTAGAATAATTGAATAAATAAAAATAATGTTTCATAAAAAATAATAGTGGATACAATCAAATTAACTTAGAAGACTATTATTTTGTGTTTTATAATGAATATTTAAATAAAAATGACATGTTATAGAGTTAATCATATTTATAAAATAGTCTAAAGTATAAAAAATTACATGTGATTGAAATAATCTAGTCGAAATAAGGGGTTCAACGAGGTCAATGAATTATAATTCATTTTTTCGCAGATTGAACCAAGAAGTATTAGAGAGTATTCCAATCAAGAATAGTGATCAAAAAAATAATTAATAGATAAATTAGATATTAAAAAATGAATGTTTGGAGTTTTTTCAAAGCTATAAAATAAATATTTCACCGGAATAATTTTTTTTTCAAATTTTAAAAAAATGATATATGTAAAGCACCAAGTGAAAATGCTAGGATAGTTTTTTAATTACCATCTTACATCAAAGGAGTTCTTTGTAATACTTTTTAACTTTTTTCTATATTATAAACTTCCACAATATTTTATGTTATTGTATCTCAATGAAATTACATAGTTGATTATATGGATCTATAATAATATCATTTAAAAAAAATTAAATAAATTTTTATATTTATCAGCTATATGTTTTTAATGATAACAATTATGGATCTTTTGTTTGAAAGCGGAAGTAATTATATATATTAAATTACAATCGAATATCTTCCTAATCTAATATTGTTAATATTTTGAAATATATAGAGTTCATAAATGGATCATTTGATTAAAATCAATTTTTAATGGAATGAATAAAAAACTCATTTATTATTTTATATGGTTTCATAATATTATTTTTATAGGTGATGATGAGATTATACACAAATAAATTTATTTTCAGTTGATAAAAACTGTTGAATTGTCAATTACTAGAGAAATGAGATACTTTATCGGCCTTTAAATTAGTAACAGAGAGAGATTTTTTTTTAATATCTTGAATAGTAATAAATAAAAATTATGTTTGTGGATTAATATGGAAAATATGTCCATACTATAGTTGAATTTGTCATTAAATTTCTACAGACAATCGATTTATATATGTTAATCTAAATAATTTCAAAAAAATATTAAAATTATGTAACACATAACTAGTTGATGTCGTAATATCGTATTAATATTAATAGTGTGTGATATAAATTAATGTTCCCTAAATGGATCCGTTGTTTTTATAGATAAGTGGATTTCAATTATGTGAAGGAAACAATTGATAGTGATATATTTGATGATAAAAAAGAAAAATTATCATTATATTTATTTTTTGATGTTAGTTGGTAATGAAATATATATGGTTAAAATTATACTTTTTGGGAATCAGTTTTTTTAGATAAAAATATTTTACAATAAAATATTAAAATTATACTTCTTCCCCTCATAATATATCATATGATGACTATGTTTCTACTGTAAGGAATATAACTGAAATTATTTTATTGAAGATATAATTATAGGATCTTAAAACTCTTATATATCATTTTTTATTGGAAAAGATAATTACTGTTATATTGTTTCTTATAAAAGTTTTATCAAACAATAATGATAAAGGAATACTGATATTGAATAGAAATTGTTTAAGGTGATGGTTGAAAAAAATATGTCCAAGATGGGATATATGGTAATAAGGTAATGAATGGATTTTAACATCATTTAATCGATATGAAAGGTGTTCCTTTAACCTTGTCATGGATTTTACTTTTTGTTTTGTGGGTAGGGTTGAAAATGAGTTGGAAGGATATCTATAATGTTGCATTTATATATTTGTTGGAATCTTAGTTTAACGGGAATTTTTCTTAGGTTGTTGGATGGTTACACACCATGTATCTGTGTTACATGACATTTATTAGGTTCTAGATGAAAGTCTAGAAATCATTCACAATGTGAAGGTTACACATCATAAAAGTAATTTACATGTCTTAAATGATTTATTTATCTATTTAAAACTTGGATCATTATTTTTAAATTCGAGGTGATTCTTTTTTCACTGGATATGAAAATTAGTGGTTTTACTATGTGTGTTGGTATTACACATCGTGTAATACTCTGAATGTGTTTTTTAAGTAGGTAGAATGGCAGAGATTTCTTATCTCTTATTCTCCAGTATCTTCTCCCTCAACCTAAATCATTTTCTAAGTGATCTTGAATCTCGCTAACCATCTTGTATCCACTTTTTTGGGATCAATAATCATTGTTCTTGTAATGTGTTTCCTAGGTAGGCATTATCCTTCACCCTTCATCCTTATCGAAGTATAATCCTTTTGTATTTCAATATATCATCTTAAAATTTATGGATCTATGATCTGTGATTTTGGATCTCATCTCTAGGTTGCATTTCATGGACCTCTACACTATTTTTTCATTTATAGGTGTCATTGTCAGTGTTGAGTTTCGGGAAAAGATAGGTGATTCCATCTAATTTATCCAAATTGATTAACTGGGAATTACTTTATTTATTTCAAGAATTGATTTAAATTCAACTGCATAAAATTGATTTCAATTGATATCAATAAATTCAATTCCATTGATTTGGGGATTATGAAATTGTTATAGAATGAGAATTTTGAAAAACCCCAATATCGATTAATTAGGGTGGGTTTATTGAAATTTCTCATTTAAAAGTATTTTATTTAATGTGTAATTTTAGTGGAAATGATTACAATTAAATTGATGAATTTAATCATGGAAATGAATTTTAAAATTTATGGAATTTATTTTTAATGTATTTCATACATGTGAAAATTGCATAAAATGTTTTGAGAGAAAACCAGTTGTTTTATCTTGTTATAGAGGTATGTTTTTTTATTAATCCCTGATTGTGATTGAAGTGTAAATTAGGTATTGAAATGGAATAATGATATTTAATTTTATTTTATGCCCTATTTAAAAAAATTTCAGGTCAATGGTTGTGTAAGAGAACATGTAAGCCTTAGGAAGTTGGTGAGTTATTTGCATAAACTCTATGCTATTAAATTGTCCTAAAACATACATGCAATGGGTCACATCCCTGATGGGTTGGTGAAAAGTTACCTTTTTCCACTATTAGTGGGATTTGTGTATACACATATAGATTAGATCAATTATATAGTGATGAGTTCTATAACATTGAAAATACATACCTTTTGGACGATGGGCATGTTGCTCACTAATTTTATATTTCAGATAAAAATGTATGAGAATGTTGCCGAAATAGCTTTTCATGCTTCATAAATTTATATAAACTGTTTCATATAAATTATTTATTTACCAAATTTTTTTATAAATATTCCATCACTTTTAAAGCCTTTTCATAAAGTATTATTCAATAATATGAACTATATAACATGATTTGTTTAAATATGATTTAAAAATTCCAAACCAAATTATTTTAAAAATTTAAAGAATTTAATTATTTAATCTATTATTGAAATATATTATCGAATTCATGGGGAGATTCTACCTTGATTTTTAGCTCACACCATACTCGATCCTTCAAATGATTATAGATTATCTACATCCATGTATGAGAAAAGGTGAAAATATCTCTTGGAGGTGGATCATGATGTTGATCCTAAGACATGGTGAGTAGTGTACATTGGGACTTGGGGTGTTTACATCAATTTTGGTACATGGGTTATAGTATATTGGTATTTAATTCCTTATTGACTCATGGTAATTTACTCTTAGTGGAGTGTATTTTGTATTCATATTGACTTTCTTATTTTGTTTCCACTATGTTTTGTGGAAAATTCATTCCAACTTGCATGTTTTATGATTCCAGGTTTTAGTCGCCGACCCTTGGGGAATGGGAACACCCTTATGGATATGTTATGGGTAGCTTGTTTATCAGGTTACCAGGGTACATTGTTTGTTTTTTTAAATGGTGGTATTAGATGAGGCTATTAAGATTTTGTCTTAATGTCAGTATATAGTAGAAATCCTGTCAGGAGTTAGGAGATAATAGAATTGACTACCTAGACAACACTCACTATAATGTAACATCTATCACTAGGGGTGGTTAGAGAAATTATGTCTTCTTGATTTGTTCTAGCCTTTTCCATATTTTACTTTGATGGAGTTAAATAATAATGTTGTTGTCCCGTCTGTTGGAAATAATTTACCTTTTTTCTCTATTTGAATAATAGTCTGATTTATTCCCTATTTTTTTTATAGATGTTATATAGAATCATGCCTCTATGTATATATATAAATCAGATCCAGGATGGAGTGGTTTTTGATCCACAACAAGTGAATCATCATGTGTAACCGAATATAGTTGAGGTGATTGTGTGCACTTTCCACGCTCTTAGACAAATAGGGCTCTAGTTCGGGATCCGGCTACACATGTGGATCCTTCGGGGGATGACCTCTGAAATTTTTCTTAGGTTATACTTCACCAGAAGCCACCAGTTCTTAAAGTCTCTACCGATCCCCAACATGTTGAGGAATGGATCAGAATGATAGAATTTCGTTTTGGGTTCTTCGATACATTATATGGGATCAAGTTGAAGTGTTCCACATTAATTATTGAAGGAAAAAATATGATATGATGGGATATTATGGTGATAGTGAAGAAATATGAGGTATTAGGGTGGTAGTATATGAAGTCCCTTTTCACCCACTAGTTGTATCCAATGTCATTGTTGTTGGACAAGGTGTTGAGTTTCTCAAGATTGATCATTCCAACAAAAACGTTATTGAGTAATCAAATCCCTTGGCAAAGAAGGTATAATTTACACCAAATATTATATCTAATAAATGTATGAAGGATATATGGTTCTTGTTAGGACATTGATCAGATATCTATTCTCTTGTTTTTATACTAATTCTTCCCACTTATACTAACGTACTGGATATGGCGATGACGGTCGAGAAGGAACTGGCATTCAAGTCTGGATTATCAGGGGATTCTTTCCCAGCTAGTGCTATCATGAGTTACTTAAGGGGAAGTGGAAGTATTATGATTCTCATGGTAGTTCTCGATGTCAGATTCATTCTATACCCCCTATAGTTCTACTATGATGTCTTTTGATTTTTTATCAGTGTGGAATGGGATGAAATTCTACGAGGATTTGCACTGGGGAACCCATGAACTGTTGACCCTATATACTTTAAGAATACATAACGATATTATGCCATAAAATTTTACACTACATGTTTGGACAAGATCATCTGCTCCTTATAAAAAATTTGGGGCAAACAGATGCATCACGTATAAAAGTGTTCCAATCACATGACTCTAGAATGAAGATACTTTACATAAGGGAAGAATCTCTAGAGGAAGCAGACATAGGTCCAGTAGATGTAGGAGGTACCGTTACTATTGATTCATCATTTGTGACCACTCTATTTGATTCTGGTGTATCTAACTCATTTAAATAAACTTGTATTGTTAATATAATTAATCATTTTATAAATCATTTATATTTTTTAATGGATATTACTTATACCCTTCGTACAGAAAGAGATCATTGTCTCTATTGTTCTTGTTGTGTCTTATCTCTATCCAATTTCGAGTTGGTATACAGTTTTCTGATCATTGAAAAGAAATGCCTAGATGAAATATTCCAGATGGATTGGATCATTGCCAATAAATACTGAATTTATTGTAATATTAGATGGGTCTACCTTACTACACATTGTGGAATGTCTCTTGTCGTTTAATGAGAATGGGTCCCACATTCGAGTAGATCTATGTATTCTTATATGGAGTTGTGGAAAGTGATATCAGTTTTTTCTTTTGAACTAGAGCATAATTCGTTGAGTGGTGATCTCCCTTCAGTTATCATCGATTTTTTCAATTTTTTCCTTATGATTTCTCTTGTTATACAATGGTATGGTAGGTTTAGATTTTAATTGACTTATTCTCTTTCATTCAAACTATTTCAATTAACTCTTATAAAATGTATCCATTAGAAATAAAAGATTTCTATTCCTAATTACATGATATTATTGAAAAAGTATTCATATTTCATAGAGTTTCACCTTGGGCAGTATCGATTCCATTCATTAAGAATGAATTTGGATCTCTTCTATTATTTTTTTCTACCAAAACATAAATTGAATTATTTTAATAAATTACTATATATTTCTAGATATTGATGATCTATTTGATCAGTTGAAAGGGGAAAATGGCATTTTCAAAGATTTACCACCTATTTGGTTACCATTAGTTGAGGATAAAATAATCTGACATTCATAAAACTGAAAATAAGTGATTTTTGGCTTAAATGTATATTATCATCGATTTTTATATACTTTTTAAAGATGGATTCTGTGATGGTTACTCTTACTCAGAAGGGGGTAACATTTTCTTGTAATGATAAATATAAGGGTAATTTTTTTGAGATGAAACCTCATTTTTCTACTACACTGGTGATTACTCTACTAGTGGCATGGAAAAGATATGTGTTCTTTTTTAATGTATATGTTTCAAGCATGGGATGATTTCTTATTCAGGGAGATCTTGCAGTTTCTTATGGATCTTGTTATAATAGGCTACAAGAGAAGAAATATCTTTTCCATGATATTGAATAAATAACTATGATGCACATGCTTAAGAGTTGGACAACTATCTTTCTATAGAAAATTTTACTATTAATTCAGAACACAATATCATGAATTATCTCTTCTCTAAAAAAACATGAATATTTACGAGAACCATTGGTGGAGTACTAGAAATCGTTCAATTTTGATATCACATGTACCCCGAGTTAATGGAATTTCCATGAATTTTTGTTAAGAAGGAAACTTCTATCCCATATATTGAGGGAATATTTAGAAGAGAATAATTTTAGTGTTCTCTTTTTCAATATTAGTATTGGAGTTCTAAAGAAATGGAATGAAGATTCTTCTACCAGCATTCAGTTGACATCTGCTCATCTCGAGATGGTTCATAAGGATCAAGATATTGATGATGAACTCTATTGAATTAGATATTCACTTTAGTGTGGGGATATAGTTCCCACATGGTTGTTCTCTAGAGAGGATTTTATATGAAATCAGAAACAATTTTTAATGCCTTTGGATAAAAGAATAGTTTTGATAGAGAATTTTCATTATTACCAATGGGATGTGGACCTAAGAACAACTAAGATGTTATATCACATGTGTACGATGCTATGAAGACTAGGAATAAGATACAGAATTGATGAGTTTTTCTGGCGCTTCTATATGTTCTTGTAGGTGATGGTTGAGAATTAGAAACCTTAGGGTTTACTACAGCCACTTCCAGCACCTACATTTATGTTGGGTGAAATTTCTATGAACTTTTTGGTTGGGTTTCCTCATACCCAAATAAGAAACAATTCAATATTGGTTGTGATCGACAGGTTAAACAATTCATCTCACTTGATACCCATTCGTGACACAACCAACGTTGATGATTTTGGAAATCTCAATGTGAAAAGGATTATTCATTTGCATGGAGTAATATATTCTATAGTTTCTAATTAGAATCCTCAGTTTACTTATCTTTTTTAGAGAGGAATGTATGAGGTAATGGGATCTCAGGTCAATTTTATCATGGCCTACCACCCGTAGTCATAATACCAGTTAGAGTATGCAATATAGAATATTGATGATATGCTCGCACATCAGTTCTTGACCTCATTAGGGAATGGGATGATCACGTAGGGATAGTCGAGTTTTCTTATAGAAATAGTTAACAAAAAAATTCATAATTCAACTTTTTTGGCATTCTATGGATGAAAATTTAAATCTATATTGTTTTAGTTAGAGATTGGTGAACGTTCCTTGGTTGGACGAAGTTTGTTTCAAGAGAAGATAGTGAAGATCCAGTTAATTGTTCATGGAAATTTTCAAGAATTTTTTTTGATATAAGGCTTGTTTTTATCATATATAAATATATAAGTAGATATTACTACGTGACTAGGTTATCATGAATGTTTCACCCAAGAAAGTTCATCGACGACAAGGGAGGCAGGGGAAGCTTGCTACAGTTATTGCGGGACATTTTGAGGTTGTTGAGTAGGTGGTGATCATTGCATACCATTTAGCAATTCCACTATAGATGGTGTAGATACATTCTGAATTCCATGTATCATATCTAAGAATGTGTTTATCTAATATATCTCAAGTTTTGAGTGGGATTGATATTGAGTTTAAACCTCATTTATCTTTGATTGAGCAGCTAGTGTTGATAATTTATTTTGAGACAAAGGTACTTCAGGTGAGGATGATACATTTGATTAATGTTATGTGGTATAGTAGTTCTGATAATCATGATATTTGGGAAGTCAAGGCACTGATGAGAGACTAGTTTCCTCATCTATTTAGCTCAAAAGATTCATCATAGTATTTCTAGGGATAAATGTTTTTTATACTCGGAAATTATAACATCCTATTACTGATCTGATAGGTATTCCATTCAACATGTAATTTATTTTCCTTTTCATTTACAAAGTAGGGTTTATAATGAATTTTTCAAATACCTATAATGTAAATGTCATATATTTTTGGACTCCCAGCTTTAACGGGTGTTTTCTAAAATATTCTAGAGGGTTACACGCTGGGTAACTCGGTTACATAATGTGTAATGGTTTCTATATATAATTCATGAAAGGATTCATGATGTGATGTTTACACATAATTAATGAGTTAAAGATATATTTTAAACTTTTCATGACAATGTTTAATTCAAGGTGACATTTTTTTTGAAAGTTATGTAAATTATAGGTGTCATGATGTGTATTGGTATTACACGCCATATGATATCCTGACTAGATTTTTATAAATGGGTAGCATGAATGAGATCTATTTTCTCTTCCACTCCAATTTCTTCTTCCTCAACCTAAATCCATCTGAAGGTGATATTTAGGCCCTAAACAATTCTGTATCCTCTTGTTTGGTTTTCAATCATCTTTTTTCATGTGGTGTGATTCCCATTTAAGAGTTCTAATTATTTCTTCATCTTTATATCTTCTACTTATATGTTATTTAGATAAATCATACTAAAATTGAGGGATCTATGTTTGGTATTGTTGGATCTCATCTCTAGGGTGTTTTTTAAGGTTTTCTACTACTTTTTTCAAATTATGGGCATTGTTGTGAGTGTTGGATTTTGGGAAAGGTAAGTGATTCGATCATATTTTTTCTAAATTGAATAACTTTGAATTTTTTGACTTATTTAAACAGTCGATTTAAATTAAATTGATATAACATAATATCAATTGATGTAATAAAATCTAGTTCCATTGAATTGGGATATTTTAAATGGTTCTTGCATGATAATTGGGAAAACCACCCATCCCAATGAATTGGGCTAAGTATAATGAATTTGATTAATTAAATTGTTTAATCTAATTTGGAAGTTGAATGGAAACGATTTCAATTTAACTATTGAATTTAATTGTGGAAATGAAATGTGAAATTAATGAAATTGGCATTGAATGGATTTTAATATTCTCAAAATAGAATAAAATATTTTGATAGAAACCCTACAGGTTTATCTTGTTAATGAGTCAGGTTTTTTATTAAAATATTGGTTGGTTTTACATGTAAAATTGTTATTTAAATTGATGAATGTGATATAATTTCATTTTAATATTTCAAAAAATAAATTTCACATCATTTGTTGTGTAAGATCACTTGCAAGACTTAGTTATTTGGTGAATTATTTAGACACCCTATATGTTATCACAACGTTCCATACCATACATGTAGAAGGTCACTTCCCTAATCGGATGGTTATGAGTTTCTTTTGGATAGTGTCAGGAGAAGTGTGTATACAAATATTAATAATATCACTTATAGAGTGTGGAGTACTATAGTCTGGAACATACGTACCATTTGGGAGTTTACCATGTTGCTCCTTTCTATTTATATCTTCAGATATAAATACATTCCAATGTAGTACAACTAATTTAAATGCCTTTTGAATTTAAATAAACAATTTTATATAATATATTAATTTAATCCATTTCTATAGAAATATTCCATCACTTGTAAAGCCATTTTATAAGTTATTTTCAATCATTTGATATGTATAACATAATTTATTTGAATATGAATTGAAAATGAAAAACCTATTTATCATAAAAAATGAAATATTTTTATTGGTTAATCATTTATTATTATCTATTATGGAATCCTCAGTGATACCCTACTTGTATTTTTAGCCCACACATTACTTGTGCCTTATATTGTTTGTAGATTTTCTAAATATAGGTTCGATCAAGAAGAAATGATCTCTTGGGGTGGATCCACCTCTTGAAACTAGGATTTGGTGAGTTGTGTCCTTAGATAAATGATGTCTTTCCATCTATTTTGGTGAATTTGTTTTAGTAATTTGGGCTTTAAATACTTGTTGTATTCTATTACATTACTCAAAGTGGAGTTTCTTTTGGTATCCATGTTGACTTTCTTATCTTTCTGCCTCTATGTTTTCTAGAAAATTAATCCCACATGCATGATGGATGATTCATGGTGATAGTCATTGACCTATAGGGATCAATAACAACCATCAATCTATTTTAGGGCCATCTCGGTTATCGGGTTACCTGGGTGCCTAGGCTGGTTCATGACAGTGAAGATGTATTTAGAAAACCATGAACTCAATTTGATTTTAAAATATTGACGTTAATGATGTTAATTTAGTAAATTTTAATCTAATTATGTAATTACATGATAAAATAGTCCCTTTCCCCTTATTACTTAGTATTGGGTTTTCATGGGGTATAATGACTGATAAATCATAGGATAAATATAACACATTTATGGGTAGATTCAATAGTTATTGAAATGTATTTTTTATGACATATTCATAGATTCATAGACTGATTAAACTATTATAGATAATTTATTTAGAGTAAGTATCAATAATATCGATGATGATTTCCTATGTTTGAGAAATGATGAACTGATTAATAAATATTATTTATGATGAATTGATAAAAAATAAAAAGTGAATTAATGAATTTTCTTAAAATTGGTTTTGTTTCAATTATATATTTTGGATGGATTATTCATGTGATACAGGTAAATTATAATTTTAATAACCTTAACATTAATGGCATAGAGCTCGAGCCTTTCATTTTTAAATCGGTATGATAAAATGGATAAAATCCCAAAGTACTAAAATGTTTAGGTATTTTGGAAACCATATTCATACATGGTGACCATTTTATATTGGGATTAGAAAATTAAACACAATACAGAAAAAAAAATAATGCTCTTTGTCCTTGAAATCGCATTCAAAGGATTCCACTTCATAACGTGGGGAATGAAATGGAATAAATAGTGAGAAAAAATTATTAGAAATAAAAAATTATAACAGAACAAGGAATGATTCAATGAGATTAATCATTATTTAAATGTAAATATCTAATAACAAATTAAATTTAATTATCTTTACTTCATGAATAATTATGTAATAATCAATATGGTAAGGTAAGTTCCTTAATACGCATTCCAATTAATCAATAACTGATAAGGAAATGCATCTAGGGTTGTTGTCAAGGTGAAAATTTCTTGGATATTAATAACTAAATAAAAAATAATGTCATTAACTAATTAATAGATGTCATGTTTTATAAGAACATGATACCTTTACCATCAAATCCCATCCTCAAGAATGATTAAAACAATCTTAGTAAATCAAATATGATTTGGCCAAATGATTCATCTTATGAGACTACTGATGCATCGAGGGGATATGATTATCTAGGAACCAGTCGTTTTTTAGGTCCAAATCATTTATAATATATCAAATAATTTCATTAATTCATGAAAAATATGACTTATCCACAATTATCCATATTCACTAAAGGGTGTAGATTTAACAAAATTTCACTAGTAAACAAAACAAATTACAATGTGAACAAAAAATGTAAAAAATAGTATGAGGGTTAAAAAATAATAATATCCATCATAAAATAATAAATATGTTTAATAAAAAAAAATTTCTATTAAAAAATGATCATAAATAGTGATTTTTTCAGAAGAATGCTAACAATCGTAAATGAAATTGAGATTGCACAAAAACCATTACAATTTGGTAATTTTAATGACAAGTCCACTTTGATGATATAATTTAAATTAAAGTGTTAAATATATTTAATTATGAATGATTAATGATATTAAGTTTCAAGGGTGTAGTATATACACCACATAAATGTGAATAGAGGCATAATAACAAATAATCCCTAATGGAATGTAAATTGAGATGAAATCTATTAAATTATGCATTATTTTGGTTGAACACTATTTAAAATCATGTATAATTAATTTATGAATGTTATTAAATTCTAACAATACAACATTAATATTTATAATATTATATATTATCAAATTATAACATCTTATCACATGTTTTATAATAATATTTCATTATTTTCATTGTTTCCGATGTTAACTTTCTTGTTTTTCTAGTATGTTTCATGTTTTAATTTTTTGTTTCCAAAATGCTTATCATGATTAAATAATATCAATAATTTATACAAATCTTCAAATATCATATATATTAATATTCTATTTAGTTAATGTTATCCTTAAAATTTGGTGATAGGAAATGAAATTCACCGTTCATGGATATGGTATGTCCTACGTATGGATAAATTTAATTGGTATTTTAATGTCTTATTGAATGAAAATAAAGTAAATAATTTTTTTTAAAGTATCATATAGTATAATTGTATGACATATATATCACAATTTTTATTAAAACCTTCCTTAATACATTCCACGTAAATCATGAATAAATCAAATTGATTCGCAAGGTTGTAGTCTGCTATACAAATTAGTGACAATATCATAATTTAAATGAATTGAAATCATGAAGTTGTATGTGATATTGTAATTAAATAACAAAATAATACCATAAATATCATTAATTTAATATATATATAGTATTTACATCATTATTCCAAACCTTGAAAAGTGGTAATCGAAAAACGAATGACATTATATGAAAGGAGGAAGTATAAAATACAATGAAAGATGATTTCATAATCCAATTAATGATTATTTGTGAATTTCTAGGTCATAAAATTAACATAATAACACTTAATTATATTCAGGATACATATTTATATATATAGTAACTGTATAATAAAAATTTATGCAGGTGGAGATGTAAATAAATTAAATTGTTTTAGAAGAACATTAACCCTTCCTCAGGTATCCTCCTTAGGGTTTCACAAATTTCCTCATAATATGGATTTATGACTATAATAATGATTATATAATTAGTTGAGAGATTTTTTGTAGTTATTTGGGTATAAAATGGTCGTGTAAAATGTTCTGAGAGGTGTGATGAAGTGGGGGAGTTAATTCCTTTTTATAGTCAAGGATGTCTGGTATTATTGTAAATAATATTAACTATTTGGAGGTCAATATTACGTATGGTTTCTCAAAAATTGTTAATTAAGTGTATTGATGGATGATATAGTTGTTACACACCACAATATCTAAGTGAAACATATTTTTATACAATTATCCTTAACATCAATATATCATTTTCTTTTAAAAAATATGGGTTTTTACTAATGTAATTATATTCCAAAAAAGAATATTTATCCATTAAGTCTAAATTAAAGATATAATTATTATATAATTTAGACAGAATTATTATGTATATTAAATACAATTTATAAAATAAAAACAAAAATTCTGTTGTAAATTATTTTGAACAGAATCAAAAGAAATGTGAAAAAACACTACCGTTACCCTAACCATAATAACACTATTTTTACTAGTTTAAGGGTCAATATATTCAATATGAAAAATATTTTGGTCTATGAATGGACCATATATGATATTTATTATTAATCGAAACTTAATTTTAAGAATATCTATTTTTTATTAATTTTACATCATTTCATAAAATAACATTTATTTTAAAATAACATTATTTTCAATTTTAACATAACTTATAAAATTTAAATTTATTAAATATGAATTTAGTTATTGAATTTTATGATATTAAATTAAAATTTATTGAAAACAATATATTCATCATAAAATTAATTGAAGATAAAAATTATTTCAATTTACTTTACTTTTAATATGATTTGTGTAATTTATTTTTATATAATAATAACTAAATAATTAAATAATTTTTATTTCTTAAGCATTTGAAGTAATTATTTCACCTAAAATAAATTAAAATAAATTATCATTATAGGAAAAAAAATTATATGTAAAAATTCAATAATTTATAAGAAATATTTTATTTTTTCCACGTCCCAAATCATTATAGAAATTAAAATTAGGAAAAGGTTTTTTTATCAGTTTCTATACTTAAATTATAATATTGGTCAATTTTTTTTAAAAAATATCCCAAAAATTCTAATAATTAGCTGATAATTTCATAATATTTCAAATATAGCCATCAAATGGGATTATCAAAAGAGTCATTGTTATTTGGCAACATATGATTAATGTTTAGTCGCTTGATAAACTAATTTTTTTCTCTTAATTGTTGAAAATAATTTTAAATTCTTTCACTAATCACATTGATAAAAATAATAATTTTATCAAAAATTAAAATAAATAAAAAATTTGATTAAAAATATTTAATTTATTTACCCAAATTAAATCCAAAAAAGTGCAAAAAATATTATAAAATTAACTCTACAAACATTATGTTATTGGTTGTTTTTATTGTAAAAATGATCACAAGTTTACAATGTTTTTATATCAAAATTAAATATAAAAATTATTCTAAATAAAAAAATGGATAAATAGATAATATGTTATTTGATTTTACTTTAAAAAAATTATAATATCATTTTTCATTATATGTTTTTTATATGAATAATCTGTATTGAATAAAAATTCAGCATTTTCATTATTCATTACAAAATAAATCTTCTCAGAACAATCCAAAATATCCACTCTAAGAACATTTTGAAAATACTATTTCAATGATTGGTAATATTTTGTCAAATAAAATTTTAAATTTTTTTAATATTTAGTTTTAAAACAAATACACCATTAAATAAAGGAAAAATTACCTTTAGATATATTTATTTCTTATGTATAAATTGGATTTGTTCTTAAGTTATGAATATAAAATATATTGTATGAATTTCAACATATTTGATTGACTGCATAATACATAAATTTAATTAATGTCATTCAGTATTACACATTAATTTAAATTTTCAAGAGAAAATTTCTTTGGACACATAAGTATAGTTTTTTATAAATTTTATTTTATATTCAATTGGTTTTTATTTCGAATTAATTGGTAACCAATTAATTCTACCATATATTATCAAATATTTATTAATAATATTATTAACCACCAATTTAATTTATAGAAATGAATTATAATTTTAATAATATTATAAACACAACTATGTAAAACTTGGTTTTTCATTTAATGTAAGCTATGAAAGAAATTAATTGATTGATGTAACAAAATATAGCTCCGTGTCGCCTAAAAGGAAATCTATATCATAGCATGAACTTATTTAAAATGGTAATTACATTGTAATGTGTTTGGATGTTATATACCCTTATAATTCTGGTTCTTTATGTCATACATCCTTTTGAATAAAAATTTATTCGTTTAGTATTTTTGGGTGTTAAATTATATCCAACATAAATAAATTGTGTCCTCTAAAATTTAAACTAGATCTTGGTAATATAAGGATTAATATATCAAAAAAAATTCAAAAAATCTACGTCATAAATATTTTAAAAAAATATCCACTCATTAGGCGATATAAGGATGTACAAAATTTATTTAAAATAATTACAAAACATGGTTTCCTGGTATGATAACTTACATGGGGAAAAAAACCGTAGACACGAAAGATAAAAAAACAAAAATGAAGATGGGAAGTCATAGATAAAATTGACAATATAAATGTGGGTTTTGTATTGAATTCTAATGGGCCCAATACCAGAAAATAAATAAGTGTGAATAAGTTCATTGATTTCATCAGAAATGATGGTAATATGATGACATGTTTTTAAGTTCCTTTCTGTAAAGTTGAGGAAATATTTTATTATCTAAAAATATACTTACTCAATATGATCCTAATTCATAATATCAATTTCATCCTCTAATGTTGCTTAATTCAATTTATAATTCATCCATTACTCTAAGAAATTATTATCCAAAAATGATTGTTTTGCAAGAATCATAGAAAATCACTTGTAGTGGATAAAGATATCCATAAATGACTAAAAAACAATTATGTCATTCGAAAACTATTTTCTAAAACCAATATGGTTTGAGTACATATAACTATAATGTGGGGAAATAAATTAATCTGTATAACCCCATCATTTGATAAACATAAACAATTTCTTAAATATATGTCCTTAAAAACATTCCAAAAGGTCATGATCCAAAATAGTAGTACAATGGTCACTAAATTTCCAAATTAAACATATCATTATTCTCTAAATAACATTATGTACAATTAATGAATCATAAACCAAACATGTTAATAAATTCATCATGTTTTATTTATAAATTTTTTCTTAACATTCATTACGATAAAACCATATTGAGAATATTAATCCTTAATTACTCCTTAAATAAAACATATATTTTAGGATATATTACTTAAATAAAAAAAAAATTAGACATCATCAATGCTATCACAATCCACTTTCTAAATAAATCATTAAAAGTTATGAGGTAGTCAGTATAATCCAATTCAAATTATTGAATAAAATCCTCTCTTTATCCTAATATTAATATCTCTACATTAAGAACAAATTAATGGTTATCCTTTCTGCAATGAGGTGTTTTCCATGAATTTCAACATTCCACCAAATCATACATCATAGTACCATTAAATAAACTCTTTAAAATTATTAGAGAAATAATACTGTAATAAAATACATATACATTTCATAATTCTTATAAGAATTACATTAATTTGAAAATACTCAAATTCTAGAATTCTTGAAGAAAAAAATAAGCATATAAATCATTCAACATCATATTTGGTAGTATCAAAATCTTAAGCATGATCCATTATCAAAATTTGAGGAATATTCATTTTACTCTTGTGACATTGATTTGAATAGTGTCCCATATCATTGTATTTAGATCATTGTACATTGCTAACTTATTTCATACTCATGGATGTACATGTATTTTGGCCTTTCTCTCTCAGCATTTTGAAAACTGTCAATACATTTAATAAATTACCAAGGTATTTCATTTCAAATTTATAAATATAATAATTATCTCATTTAGCCGTTATCAATATTTTTCAATTCTTCCTCTAATTATTATGCCTCCCTATATAGCAATAATACTTATAAAATTATTTCTCTAGCTAATCGCTACATGATACAATATCCTTATATGTAAAAAATGTTTGGGAGACAATTTCCTTTTGAATTGATATATTAAAAACATCAAATAAATTATTATACTTTTATATTAAGTCATATAAATTAATGGGGTTCTCGTTGTTTATACTGGGTTCCATTTCTAAACAATGGTATACAATGGATTAGCACATTTCATAATGAAACATAATACATAATCCAAAATATATGAATATACTAAAAAAAAATTATGAATAGATAATCACATAATCATTATAATGGTTACATTGTAGATATTTTTTCCAAATCCTTCATAATAGTAGGTGAATTAAATGTAAAGTATCTTAATAATAAACCCCTATAGTGTCAAACCATGTGTGTAGTATATAAAATTGTTGGATAATAGTTAATAATCAAGTAAATATCGATTTTACTTTCTTTTATAGTTATTAGCCTTATATTTTTTTTTGTGAAAGAACAATTTATACTTGTAGTATTGAGGCATGGATATATTTCTAGGAAGACTAACAAAATTTCTTTCATTTCCCAAACATTTGATGTTATTATAAACTTATCCCCAAAGTATGTATTAGGATTATGTTATATAATATATGTTTTTCTTGATCTAGTTTACATGGATTTTACTAAATTTTCTCTAATACCAAATATAATGACCCCAACCCATATATCTTGTAGATGAAGACTTACTTTATTACATTGGCATAGATACAATATATCAAATTCCAAAGGACCAAATAATTTTAATTATTTTGGAAACCAGATACATATATGAGAACCAGTTTACCATAAAAATACATACTAAAACATAATAAATAAGAAAATAAAATTCTCTCCATCCTTGAAAACACCTACAATGGATTCATCTTCATAAAAGATGGAAAGGAAAAAACAAGGGTATGATAAAATTCATAGGTAGGGATAAGTATATTGGATGTAGTAATGAGTCAATAAGAATGATAGATATTGTAATGTAAATAAATGATAACACATGACATTTTAATAACTTTATTCCATGAATATATAATAAATAATCAATATGGGAATGTATCTAATTGAAATCACATTCTATTTAATCAGTAACTTATAAGAAAATGAATCGAGAGATTATGTCATAATGAAAATATCCCACAAATAAGTAACTAAATACATAATAACAAAAATTCATAATAATCCAATTTATTGTTTCATAGATACCTAATACATTTACCGTTAAGGTCTATCCTCAATAGAATTTAAAACATACTTGAATAAACCAATCATATTTAGAAAACCAATTAATATCATGCTAATATAGATGAATCAAAAACATATAATTAACCAGGAACTACACAAGTCTATAGGTCCACATCATTACTGATATTTTTAATAATAAATATAATTCTACAACAATATTTCATATCACCAAATATCTATATTGATTAAAGGATAACATTTTATCACTATTTTTCTTATAATCAGATAACATAATAAATAATAGCCATTGGTAAAAATTAAATAAAATTTATTAAATAATTATATACTTCATACGAAAATATGTATATTTATGAGAAACTAAATTTTTGGTGTAAAATGATCACAATGAAATAATATTTACAAGAAAAAGTTAATAATCACAAAAGAAAGTATGATTTCATGACAACTATTACCACATGGTTATTTTCAAGCTAAATACCATTTGAAGAGATAATTAGCTGTCAAGATTAAAATATATTTATTTAGTAAGGAATAATTATATTTCATTTCAAAGGGGATGTATATAAGCCACAGAATATTGAATTGGCATATAATAATGTATAAGTCTTAATGGAATGTAAATTGCGATGAAATCCCTTATCTATACTTAATTTTGGTCAGACAATAATTAAAATCATGTATAATGGTTTAAATAATGTTCATAATTTATAACAGAATCATATTAATATTTATAATATTAGATATGAACCTTTTATAAAATCTTATCACATATTTATTAATAATATTTAATTATTTTCATTGATTTGAGTGTTCATTTCATTGTTTTTCGAGTACATTTTGACTTGTTATTTTATTTTATATTACACTATTCAATATTTATGCTTATAAGTCATCTAAAAAACAATCTAATTATCAAATATATTCATTGAATATTTATTTAAGGGAATCCATAGAATTTGGTTATAGGAAATGAAATACACTATTCATGGAGACGGTAGGCCATAAAAATGAATGAATTCTATTTCCATTTCATTATCATATAGAATGAAGGAAAAGTTACTTATATTCATATATATTATAATTCTATTATTATTTTTATTCCATATATATTAATTTTTTATGAATACCATCATTAGTACATTCCATGTAAATCATAAACTATTCACATTTTTTTTTGAGGTGTTAGTTCGTCGTACCAATGAGAGACACCATAGTATTCCCAAAAATTGGGGAGAATGATGTTATGTGTTATATAGTAAACTATTAAGATGAATAAGATCATAAATAAAATATATATCATTTATAAATAGTATTTACATTGTTATTCAAAATCATGAATGGTGGTAGTGAAAAAACGAATGACATCGGCAGGTGAGGTGGTAGTCCATCATACATAAGAATGATAATTTTGTAGCCCCTTTAATAGATGTGTGTGATGTTATAGGTTATAAAAATAACATAACAACATCTCATTTTATATAATATAATGATGATAGTATACTATTATGTTGTAAAAAATTGAAAGAGGTGTATAAAGAAATAAAACAAATTTCTTTAGAGGAACATTGCTTCATCATTGGGTATCCTCTTTGGGTTTGTAGTAATTCCTCAATAAGTTCTCATTATTCATAGGATATGGCATTTTGGATTATGTTATTGAATATGGGTGGTTATTTGGTAAAATCATGATCGATCCAAATGGATTTAGTGCTGTGATAATGTTGGGGGATGAGTGCCATTTATATTTGATGAGTAATGATATTCTTATAAATACTCAAAAGTATTCACTATTGGGGGGGGGGGGGTAAATGTTACCATAGAGTATAATAAATTGATAATAAAAGTTTTCATGGATGATATAGTCAATTAATTGACCCACCATATAATAAAACACTTGTTTTATGCTTTTTTTCCTTAATATCTATTACTCATTATTTTTAACATTTAGGGTTTTGGCTAAGGTTACTAGTTTTATAACCTAAAAAATTTAACCATAAAGACTAAATTAAAATGAGACTTATTATATTTTTTAAACCCACTAATTTAAAATATGATATCTAATTTATAAACAGAACTGTATGTTTATTGGAAATTAGTTTTAACATAAGTGAAAGTAATGTGCAAAACACCCCTTTAACGCTAACCATGATAAACAGGTTTTCACTATTTAGTGGTCATTAAGTTTATTATAAAATATATTATAGACCATTAATGAAAAATATTTGACATTTATTAATACTTTAAATTCACACGAATGAATATAGTATTTTTATTAATTTTAAATCAATTAATAAAAAAATTATTATAAAATAACATTAATATCAATTTTGACAAAATTCATTTAACATTGAATTTATTAAATATGAATAAAATATGCTAATTTAAATATATTAAGATTACACCAATTTATCATTATATTTTCATTTATAAATTTAATATAAGATAATAATTTATTCAATTCTAATCATTTTTTTTTATTTTTTTATCATTTATTTTAGTTATTTATTAATTAAATAATTATTTCCTTGGTGGTGCTTAAGCATTTAAAGAAAATAATTCAAATAAAAAATTAAAATAATTTTTAATGATATGAAAAAAAATTTATCATTCAAAGTGATAGACATAATTGAACATATTTAATTTTTTCTTATATACCTTACCATTATATAAATTTAAAGTATATAAAGAAACATTTTTGACTTTTTCATTACATAACATATTATATAGATCCCTATCATTGAATATCATGACAAATAAATATAATTCAACACTATAGTAATAGTATTATAAATATGGTCTTCAATTTGGTTTTCTACATGTTTGGAAGTTATTTGGACCCTTAATTATAAACAATAGTCCCTGTGTAAACTTATTTTTCTTATAATCGCTATAATTAATTTTAACTATTTTCATTAATAAAATTGTAAAAAACATAATATTGCCATATTAAATATTATAAATTTTGATGAGTCTAAATATAAAATTGAATTTCAAAAATTTAATTTAATTAAGCAGAAAAAATTTATTAGAAATGAATACTATAGATGTGACTAGAGAGAGGGATTTTAATGTCAAATTTTTCAAAAAATTATATGTTTTTTAAATAAAAATTTAATATAAAATTTATTAAAATTACCTAAAGAGGGTTAATAATTGTATAATCAATCTAACTATTATTTAAAACCAAAATAAAATATTATTTATCCTTATTAATTATTTATATGATCATTCCGTATTTAATTAAAATTTATTGTTTTCACTATTCACTAAAAAATGATACATTTTTTTTTTAAAAAGAATTCACCAGATAATAATTTTTTTCTCGGATTTGGCAAGTATTTTTTTTCTCAAAAAAATTATTTTGTTGTCAAAAATAATCTTTAAGTAAATTTTACTACTAAAAGGGGACAAAACTACTATAAGAAAAAAATAATGTAAATTCGATTTGTTCTGATTTTATGCATATCAATTATATGACATGATATTAAAAACATTTTATTTAATAAATAATGTATACATGTAATTAGTATAATTCAATAATTGTAAATAATTTAATTTATTTGTATTAAAAGACTTTGGGTGCATAAAAATTGTTTTTAATATAAATATTTTCTCTAGATTCAAATGGTTTTTTTCATTTCAAATTAATTTTTCCAATGAATTCAAGCAGATTATTTTCTTACTCTGTTTATTCTATTCACAACAAAATATTTTTAAAAAAAGAGATAATTTTTAAAATAATATTACTAATTTTATTCTATAAATCCCAATTTTTCAGGTAACAGAAACTATCAAAGAACGTTTTTTCCATGTGTATAGTAAACAAGCTCAATTTATCTTGTAATGTGATCTATGCCAAATATTGAATTTAAATAAATTAGTAAATGTTTTTTAATGTTTTTTTATTTTGTAATCTATTTTATTATAGTTGTGTCAAGTCATAAATTCTTTTAAATAAATTTATTTTTAAAAGTTTATAGTGTTAAATTAATATAAATTATATCATTAAGGATTTTTATGTATCACTTAAAATTTGTAAAGAATATTTTTTTAATACATGTGTGATTGATTTCATAGAAGGTTGTGTAAATGAAATATAAGTATTACATCACCTTCATAAGAGTAATGAGTGGGTTTTAAAATGTTTATAGGAGTGAATATAAGATTGTTAAGGATACATAAGAACGATTTGTAACTTTTGAACACACTATATCATTAAATAAAGATATTTGATGATTTTATAAGAGTTTATATAATTTCATAAATCATTGATTCAAAATTATAATTTCTATGAAGGTGTTAATTGAAATTTTCAATAACCCGGTGAGAGTTAACCTTGAGTTGCGAGACAGTCATTTTAAAGCTATATATGAGTTATCACAATGTTATGTAACCTTGAGGTAGACGTTTTTAATGCCACATAAAACTAAATTATACTTATCCAAGAATATAAAAGTGTACTATAATTTTTTTGACATTTGAAATGGGATTTATTAGATTTCATATACGAGTAAATTTAAATCCTTAAATATTTCAAGAGTATTAATTCAGGTAAAATTATTTTATTTTTTAGTTCATTATAAAATCATTTATCAAAAAATCATATTTTACTGGTGGATATTGTGGTAATATTATATAATGAATGCGGGATAATTGGAGGATCTACCCACATTTTGTTGTATGATTTGAAAATATTATTTATTATATAATCGTACTACATGGATGATGATGAATTGTTTATACAGAGACCATGTTATATATGGTTTTCAATAGTATTTGTTAATATTTTATCAAATATATATACCCATAGTTTTAACAAAATATCTCTATAGATAAGAAATATCAAATACTATAAATTATTAAATTCAAATTTCATGAGATTAGTATAAGCCTATATAATATTCATCTAGAATAGGATAGAACTACATAAGAGTATCCATTCCCAGCGTAATGATTTTTAAATAATCAAAAATATACAATAATAATTGTGGATAAGTGAGATGGAAATTCTATTTTTCAGTCCATTGCACATGGAATGAAATATTTATAAGACAACCTAGTAAATTTTTGGAATAACTAAATCAGCTAAGAGATCAAACATCCACATAGAAACTGTCAAAGATGATGGAATATTGAGGTATTGGGGGATGAGGATGATAGAACTCGAGGATAATACTAAATGATGACAACCAAGATTTAAATATAGAGTGAATATAGATTTAAGTAACAATGAGAAAGTGTTTTATAACTCTTTGTTACATAACTAAACAATGAACATGATCTCCATCATGAGGCAAACCATCCATTTGTAGTTGGACATGAATAATTTTTTTTATAAAACAATAGTTTTCATATAGTCATAATTCAATTTTAATTTAGTATTATTTTTGTTTTCTACATTAATATGTTATCTTAATCCCATTTTAATAGTTAAATATTCCATGGGTTGATTCTTAGAGATGCATTATTACTATGATTCCCATTTATTTTTCTCATATGTTTTATTTTAATTAATAGTATGGTAAAAAGGGTTTATAGTATATGTTTAGTGGTTTTTAATCCCCATTATACCCCCATGGAAACCTTTATTCATTAAATATATTTTTTAACACCCTTATGTTTGCATGGACAAAATATATTGCATATAGGTATGTGAAGGGTGGAACAAAATATAATGCAATGGGGATTTTTTGAAATGACATTCTTATCAAGACAACATATTCATAACATTGATAAAATGGATTAGATGAGATTGATTTGTTGATGATACCTCTAATTAAATTTAGGTTCCATAACAATATTACAGGAAGATATTAATGAACTAGAATCTCATGGGTTAACAGTTGGATTTAAAATAAAACAATAAGTGAAATTAACATATTCGCTAGACAACTCCACCGTTCATCTTCTTTAACCTTAACAATTTTTTGATTTTCATTGTGTAATATACGTTTTCAAAAATATATTCATGCTTCCAAATTTTAGAAATTCAAAATTTTGAATAAAAATAATAATAAGAGAAAAACAAATAAATTCTACATAATAATCCTCAAGAGATAATTCATTTCCATAAATTATATCATATACTTTGGGATAAAAAAGGTGTTTATCAATAACCCATTATAGGTCCAATTACAATTACAACCATTCCAAGGATGTTTTTCTTAGTTATTTGTTTCCTGATTCACATTGTAATGAATTTTTTTATAATTTATTTATTTTGTCTTATATTCATCCATTTCTTCTTCTCTCGCTGTATTTCTATAAAATTAGACCACAAATTTTTACCATTTATCTATATTGAATTTACTATTATATCACCATTTTAAGTAAATAAATGTGTATATATATAGTTACAGACCCACCATAAAACAATAATATAATACTAGACATAATCTACTACTAAAATTTCATGATGAGAAAAAAATTATAGAACTATAAATAAAGTGGCCACCCAATGTGTATTATGAAAATATGAGGAGAAAAATAATGAAATAATAATTGGAATAATAATCAATATGTTAAAATATTCTACCCTCATGTTAAAAAATTCCAATTCATTGAGGACCTACTTTTACAAAAAAATAAACGAGTAGCCGAATAAATTCAGAAAGTAAGGGGAATGATAGAAACAATGATTGACCCACTCCAAAAATATATGGGAAAAACATATACCAATAATTATAATTCGATGACTTACTAATGATGTTTTTTGAAAATAGAGGAACAAATTAATAATGATAAAAAATAAAAATTCTTATGTCCAATACATTTCATGTAACTCCCCACTATTGTCTTAATGTATTAAGTTCTTCATGAATAATTTAATTTCAATGATTCTTCATATATGGATATTTATAGTAATTTTATGTCCCTTTCTCATTACATGGGTGTCACTTGAGATTTTTGGAATTGATTGAACTTTAACCTATAGATGGAACGATACATATAGTTCACTAGGTAGCTAATATCATCCATCGGGTAGTCAGAGTATAAAAAATTGCTAACCAAGGATACATGGGGACAACTAGCTGATAGATAACTGGACACATGACATCTAGTGGAAGATAATTACTATATTAATTCCTCCCACAACCACTAGCTAGTCAGAGACCAACTGGCTAGCTGGTGGGAGATAGTTGTTATTCAATGGTACCAATATTGTCAGTAATAGAAAGGATATTTTCCTAATTTTGGTTTATAACCAGTATATTAATTTTTTACCTCATACATTGAAATTGTTCACCTCATAAGAACATAGGGTCTCTCATTGGATGATTATGATAACATAATTTAATTTATTTGTGGATTGAAGTATCAATATAATTCTTGATCCTCTTTCATTAGAATATAACTTTTTGTTGGTCTATATATTTATTCTACACATATATATGCTATTTATTTACTATAAAATCCATGTGAATCCATTTTATCCAGTTTAATATTTGATTATTTTAGTTCAAGGGATCTAATTATTGTTTCAATAAGCCTCACTCTCTTTAGATTTTCGAACCATTTTGGTTGGTGAAATTCCAACTATTTCTTGGTGTGAAGATTCATGTAAAGCCCTTAATTTCAACTCATTTAATTATTTATATCTTCAATTAGATTATAAAAAATTATAATTCCATGATAAAGGATTTTATGTACTTTGGTATTCTTGAATATGAAAATGAAATATTATTTCCCTTCAGCACCGCTGATGAAAATGAAATATTATACCACATTTTGTTTAGATTCAAAGGATTAATTTGTATTTATATGTGAAATTATTTTTAATGATTTTATTTTTGGAAATTTATATGGCCTTATGAATGGTTATTATTGAGGTAGATAGATACTATCGATAGTTTACTCTAAGAATATCAGACAAGGTTTCAATTGTAAAGTATAATGTCCCTTGATTTCACTATAAGAGATGTTCAAGCTCATATAGATTTCCATGAGATCCATTCATGTTGAACCTCCTCTTGAAACTCAAATCAATGCAAATATGATAATTAAGTCTTAATGGAAACTAATAATTGGTTAAGTTATTAGAAATTATTATAATAGTAAATTGTAATAAAATATTAATTTATATATCATTATGTATTTTGACTTCTTGAAAATCTATATTTTTTCCAAATCCTTATATGCTAAAAAATGTATTTTTAAAGATATAAGTGTTTTCTTTTAAAGTTCTAAGTTTACTATTGTTTATTAATAAGTAGATATCTTTCTTTCATTAATTAATATATTACATTATCCTAATTAGTAAATTATATTAAAAAAATTGTAAATAGAATGAATTCCATTTTCCAATAAAACAAACTTCCACCATATTTTATATGTTTAATTAAAAATTATTTCTTTAAAAAATTTTATTTTAATTTGATAGAATTATCTTAATTTTTTATTTATAATAGAAATATTAACTTTTGAATAATTTTTGGGATTTTTTTGAAATAATTGTCCTTTATGTGATTAGTAAAAATACGATTTCACTAATACTATCACTTTAATGACATTAATATACAATAATTACTTGAATGTTTTATAAATATTTTTATTAAATTTATTATAGTTTCTAAATATAAATTAATTATTTTAAAAAACAATATTATAAATAAAAAAAACTCTTAATATTTAATAAAATTTAGGTAATTTTTTAAAGAAAATAGTTTTTCATTTGCTTCCTTTAAAAAGTTGATATCGAAAAATAAAATATCTTATATTTATCAATGTTAATAAAATATTTTTTTAAAATTTTTAAGGGTTTAAATTTTTTTTAATAAATTATATTGATAGTATTTCATAAACATTAATATTTTGTTTCAAAATACATTTTCTATAAAAATAGTTATTGTGTATTAAATGTGGTAATATTAAAATAAATTTTATATATATATAGAAATTGTATTTGTTAAATTTTATTTCCAATATATAATTCGTACGTCGAAATTATCTATTAAAATTTATTATATTTTTGGCATTAAATTAAATCACCTTGGAAAAAATTATTTACCATTGTAAAAAAAGGAAATGATAAATGTAAAAATATATGACTAAATGATATAAAAATTGTTTTAATAATTATTGTTAATGATTTATAAACTTTATCCCTTCCCAAAATATATTATCATCCACATTACCCTCAGATTTCTTGTTTAACCTATGATCACTTTTACTTAAATTATTAAATGTGTAAAAATTCCCTTCTCTTTGTTTATAAAAGGAACTAACACCCCCCCATATAATATTTACACATAAAAATACTCCTTGGAACAATAGAATCTCTAGCCTGATATCCTATAAACCGTATCCCCATGTCAAAAAATAATTTACCTTTCCAAAATATAAATATATGGGACATTTCTATGGTAGGAAGGGGAAAACATCCATTGCCATATGCAATATCTTCCACTACCTCTTTCTAATTATTTAGGTCTTCTCACACTCCGACACTATATTATCCATGAGAGTAAATTAAAAATAACCTTATAAATATTTGGTTTATGTTTTCATACTAATATACATTCTATTTTATAACTTCCAAATACATCAATGTGAGAAATGAAAATTGTGGCATGTCTTTATGTGGGCTACAAACTCTATGAACGATGTGTTCAATTTTCTATTAATAAATTTATTGGGTTATTAAAAAAGGGGAAATTGAATTAGATATTTATATTTTTAAAATTTAAATGATTATAATATTATAATATATTTGATTTTATACATTCCAAATATTCCATTAAAATGAGTGTTTAGTTCTTTGGTACTTCCAGAATAAAGGCTCTAGATGATGATGTCTATCTATAGTTTTCAAAACTAATTAACTTTGATGGAAAAAAATATTAATGTAATTTATAATAAATATGTTTAAAAAAAACAATTCTATAATGATAATGTTACACATTCCATATTTAATACATTCAATAAACAGTTATAGAAAAAATAACCTTTTAAAAGGATATTTCAGTCTATATTTTCTATTTTGAGTCTATAAATGAATGAAATATTTATAGTATAAATTATGTGATAATTTAATATTATAGTAAATTATAATCTCAAATTTTTGTGTTTATGAACATATTTTATAATACATTTACCATGGTCAAAAGAAGAGTAATGTTTTAGATAATTTGAAGAAATAAAATAATGTAACTGACATAAGTGGAAAACATGAACTAAATTAATGACATGTGATGACGAAATAGACCATATAGAAAATATCTAGAAAAATAATCTTATTAGGTTTGTTTTTAACATTATTTTATTAATAATGTGGATAAATTTAATAATATAGATCTTTCAGACATGATGCATGGGTTTCTATATAGATCTCTATTTATTGAGGCATGAGAAGATTTTATTAACCCATTATTGTATTTATAGTGTTACAATATCCCCCTAGAGTTTTAATATAATTATATATTATTTAACTAGTAGAATTTACCTCAATTCATGCACTTAGTTTTTGTGGTCTACGAATTATTTCATCCTAAGAACATAAGTGTCCCGCACAACTCATTTTTCATTTTTGATTATAATATTTTCCTTGTGTTTCATCATTCAATTTACATAGTATAGAATTTTTAACATTTGGAGATCACTTATTATTAAAATAGTCTATATTTTCAAATTTTTAAATGTTATTTTAAATAAAACTATTTTAAGAATAATCTTCATCATCCTAGATGGTGGTTTTTCCTATTGATCAATTATTTTCTTTCTAAATAATGGACTTCATCTTAATTAAAAACATTATTTTTTTATGTGTAAGATGAACTTCATAGTTACCTTACACTATTTTCAAAAGAACATTTTATTTTCTTATATAATGGCGGATTTCAAAAATATAATTTTAAAATTAAAAAGGGATACTCTATGTCTCCTTGATGGCTTATCATTTATGAATTATATTTCAATAATGAATTTTCCCAAATATTATTCTCACATACCTGTTACAGTTTTTTGAAATATTTCCCATTAATATATACAAATTAAAATATAATTTTCATTCATGGGGTTGTAAATATATTTAGTTATCTAATATTTTTCTCCTTCTATGTGAACCTATATTAAGGGTACATTCCTAATTTCTTATCTCATGAAGGTAAAAACACCGTAAAATTGTTTTGAACAAAAAATAAATTCTAAATACAGTAATTATTTTATGGATTACTATCTTGGTTTAATTATTGATTTGTAGATAATAAAAGTACATTTCTTATTTAAATTATCATTTATTTACTTTACAAATATTCACCAATGTGGTGTATTTTAATTTTTTATTCTTTTAGTTTCATCATTTGAAATATCAATATTGGATAATAGTGGTAAAAAAATTTATTCTTGAATATAAGAAAAAAGATAATTAATTAATTATTCTCTGACGATTCATTATGATTTAGCATTTATTTATTCATTATTTTATAATTATGAAACCCACTTCCTTATCATGGGTTTGATCATGATCGTGATTTATGTATGGATCATTTTATTCACATAGAACACATATATATTATTTTTATTTTTATGATGGGTGGGATCTGAATAATTTATCACTCAAACATATTGGATAAGGTTTTATAGATCAAGAGATATTATGTAATATATTTTAGAGTGAGCCTAAACCACTGAGGGACTTTGTGCACTTTTGATGATGGTGTTGGGACTGACACATGAATCATTTTTATGAAATCATGTTTTTTGTTATTTACACATGTTTATGATCATATTAAATCATCTATTTATTCTATGTCCCCATTCATATGATTGCCATCATAATGTTATTCTGTTATTCCTCTTGTCTCTCATGTTATTCTTTATTACCATGATTATACCCATACTAGTATTTCTAGATCAAAATTTTCCTTATAAATTTTCCACAAGATATTCCAAGTTGTTTTAATTAATCATTGTTAGTTTGGTGATATATGTGGAGTTAGAAATTAACCAGGTTTTTTAATATAGATTGTTATTATGTATAATCATCCAAAGAAACTAAGCCTCGTATCATTAGTATGATTTTACTAGCAATGTATTTTTGAATTATGAAATAATATGCTCTTAAGGATTTGTCATATATAGTTTATTTTAGAAAATGGTTTCTTTTTTTTGTATTAATAGATTAAGGATCAATTTTTAAACCCCATGGTATAATAATAATTTATATGGCTAATTATAATTTAACACACTAAAAATTTATTAATGTAGTGATTGGGTGGTTCCACAAGAAATTAAAAATCTGTAGGAACAATTGAATGTGGATTCATTATCTAGTATACTTGTAGGTTATTTTAATAACCACATAGTGGGCTTGGATGGTGTTATCTCAATCGTTACGTGTTGAATTACAAAGAGTCTAAACATTACACCTAGGGAAAAACTTCCTAGGAACATAAATTGGATAATCATTTGAAATTTATGAACCATTATAATGGATTGATTTTCTAGTTATTTTTTTGGTAATAGGTTATAATGTATATGATAACCCAATACATGTAACAAAACAAAATCAAATATTTATTTATATTTTAATAATGATTTATAGGAAAACATAATGTAGTAAAAGTTTAAAAAGGTCTTAATGTTGACTCCATTTTATGTTATTGATTACAATAACTTCATATTATGTTCATTTTTTCAGTTATGTTAATCTTATTGGTTTTATGGTTGTCTTAATGTTGATGGAGAATAGTTTTCCCTATGTGCAGGGTATATTGCAATGGTTAACTCAACTATCAACCCATTAGTCTAAGAGGTGGACTACAAAAAATGGATATTTTTATAATCCAACTATAAAATAACATGATTAATATTACACCATGAGATTTTAAAAAAATAACATTATGTTGGATAATTTAAATCACGCAAGACCAATAAATAATGAATTCCTTAAACACGCATTGATGGGTGGGGACTAGAAATAAATAACCCCACAATCAAATAATATATCTAATGAGACAAATCAACAATCTATAATTAAATGGGTTTCTAGTGTATTCTTATCCATCTGTTAAAATGTCTTTCCACAAGGAAATGAAAATATAGATATCATGATGTCTAAAATCATGACATCTAACTTATAGAATTCCCATTATTAAGAATTACTATATTTTTTTTCTATGAGATTAATGATTTATTATTATTCATGGAACCATTTTTTTCTCAATTAATTAATTAAATGACACGTGTCATCAGTTATTTATCTTTTCATATTCATTATAGAATTGTTCACAAAAAAATCTTATTTTTCTATATACTTTTGGGAAACTGATTTGACCTTTATTTGATATCCTTTTCCTAAGATATGAATTAGAAAAAATTAAATGAGATTAAGGATTTAGAGTATTTACTTTCACTATGTCATATATTTTATTTCCAAAGTAAAAGTGAATGAGTCTATGTATATATTTCATCGATAATAACAAACAAATTGGTCCTTTTGTATGATATATATTGTATCTTATGCCAATATAATAATGTAACCACAAACACTGGGTTATTGGTTTGGGTTTGTAATAATGGTTATCAGAATATGTTTAATAGAAACAATTGGAACCATATTTATGAAACCATTGATTATAGAACATAATCTATGAATGAATTTAGTATAATCACTTAATTATTTTCTATGTTTCAAATATTCTGGTTTATCACTATGATTAATGTTACTCATACTACTAATTTTGATTTTACTCAATGGTTAGTGCCATATGTGACCATATTAGCAATGAACGTGATGGTAAATATTATTATTATGGAATAAAAAAAGGGATAATGAATTGGTTGAATGATATTTTTATTAGGATTAAACATTTAAAATTATAAATAATTAACTCCATGGACCTTAACTAACTCTCAGCCTCACCAAGGAAGATATGGACAAAGTATTCAACGATCTCATGTTGTGGATACCATGAATGGAAAACTATTGAACTTACAGAGTGTAAGAAATATGGAAGACATCCCCACATTAAATGTCAAAATGGAAAGAAAACATGTTTTCTATGTGTAAATAATTGTCATGTTGGATGTAATTACTTATGAGGTAAATGTATTAATTATGTAGAACATAGTCATTATAAATATAAATTACCAAATCCAATGTTTAAAACCTATACCAGGGAACGATGTATGACATATCACGTATTGAAGTGCAAGGAATGATGTTTTTTTAATATGAATATGATAATTACATTGTATTAGTGTTATATCAATGATATTTTGGTTATAGGAATCATGAATTTTTTAAATATTACGCCACATTAGTTGTTCTTTATGTATTTTCAAGAATATAATAAATTTTATTGATGACTAAGAGATGTTAGTGGTACTGTTTAAATGAATAAGTGATTTCTTAGTATGTTAATATTTTATATAAAACATAATAATTAGAGAAACATGGACATTAATATGTTATCCTAGATGAATAATAAATTTTTTGTGCTATGTATATTATTTATAATATAAATGTGACAGAACTGATGACATTGGAACTGATTAATGATTTCATAAGAAATTGATTTATGTTTTCACTAAGGGATTTTAATTTCTTCAAATTTATGGAATATAAATAATAATTTTCATAATTTTTAGAAAGGTGGAGAGGGTTTTTTTTTAATCAAATACATTTTAATTGATGGTTTATGGTAATTCGGGTAATTACTATGTTTAAAGAGAACACATAACCAATGGATTGACATATTTGGTAGATTAAAATTAATAACAATATTTTATATTTATAGAAATAATTTTTTTCTTTTATTAATTTTATTTCTCAATATTTTAAATTTAAATATACTCAAACATATATTGGATTGGTCTTAAATTTCACTATACATGAAATTGATTGTTTTGAACAATGGTTATTATTGTTGTGATTTTAAAAATTAATGAATTTTATTTTTAAATAAATGATAATTATTGATAAAAATTTTGGTTTTGATAAATATTTAGAGGAATAAATAACTGATAATGTATCATTTAATTTTTTAAGGTAATTTTAAGTCTTCAAGGATGAAAAAATCATCATGAATATTTATTTTTTGGAGTAAGAGATGAGATAGAAGTGAAATTGATCAAATGAAAACTATTGTATAAAATTATGAATAAAAAATTAAATAAATAAAGTATATATTACAATTTAAATTATCATTATTGTAAAATAATATCCAATACATTCAATAAAAATATTGTGTAATAAAAAAAAATTCTGTTTACTTTCATTTTTGATGAATCAATATTCTTATAAAGGATAATGGATTTCTATTTTTTTTATTTACAAACATTATCATGATCATGATCCTTATCACAATATATTTGTACATTTGTGTTATTTTTCTCTTCCCTGGCCATATTTCTAATTCCAAATAATTTTACACTTTTTTAACAGATAATTTTTTCTTATTTTATAGGACTTTTATATTTTATATCCTCAATTTTTAATAGAATGTTTTAATAACCATTTTTAATATGCGGTTTTTCCACAAAAGAATATTCAAAATATCAGACCCTTTATTTCTGATCCTATGTTGAAATTACAAGGCTGAAATTTATCATTGGGCGGTAAGAAAATAACACCTCAATATTTTAATGGAATAGAATATGTTCTACATTGTATAAGACACACAACACCATGTTTATACAAACACAAAAATATTATTATTTAAATCTATAAACTAAATCATAAAAATTCAATTGGTGCTAATGAATATTAATAATGAATTTATGAAATATAAATAAATCTCATACATAATGAAAATATGTTGATTAATTCTTAGGAATTATGAACTCCACTTTTATTGAAGTCATTTTATTGCTGAAAAATACATTAAAAAAACAATTTATATAGATTTTTTTAATTTTTTTTATAATTAGGTTATGGAACGTATATAAAAAATTATTTTTTAAAGTTTAGAAATTTATTAAATTTGTGTAAAAAATTAGTATAGCATTAATGTTTTGTATTTTTTGAAAATATTTATCATTTAATCAATACTGACAACAATGATTTTTATTAAAAACTGTAAATTTTTTCAAGAGTAAAAAATGAACCATTTTTTAAAAGGGGTTTATTTATTTTTTTAATAATATTATTTATTATCCAATTATGAAAACTTCATTTAAATTTTGGATTAACTTTGGAATAATAATATTTGAATAATTAAAAATACATATTAAAAGAAATTTGTTTTTCACAACGAATTTCAAGATTAATATTAAATTAAATTATACTAATTCTGTGAATTGAATTTAATAAAATTGATTACATATTTGGAATAAGAATATTTGATAATAGGTAATATATTGAACTTATTTTCTAGTCATAATTAATAGTAAAACAGTAAAAAAATTGATGATTAAGGATAAAACTAGTTTAGCATGGGCTAATCTAATGAGAGAACAGTTTAAATGAAATTGAAACATTTATAATTTTTTTTGGAAATATATAGAGTGCATGTCATCGAATATATAGTAATTTAATGATATATATTTTTGTGTAATATGTTTATATATGTTATTATTTTCAAAAACTCCAAGAATGTCACTCACCTTTATAAATTAAAGGACATCTGATCTCCACTCATCACCAAACATTAAAATCATTTTTCTGCTAATTACTACCCAAATACCATCCATACATACCTCTCTATTTCTTATAAGTGGAATTATATAAAACCAACCTAAAAGGATTTAGGGTTAAACCAAGAGTGTATTTCCAAAGAAGTTGTATAGTTCTGAATCATCCGTTTTTGGTCAATTTTTTCCACCTCTTCATATATACATAAACCATTAGAAAATAATAACAAAATTATTATACATATACTATGTTTTTATGATAATAGAGTACTCTATATCTAAAACACCTCTAAATTTTATGAAATATCTTTTTACAAATTAATTTAATTTCTTCGATAGCTAGAGTTCCATGGTATACTATGTTTTAACGTACCATGATATAATTTTATGATTATTTAAAAATGACCCTTATTCCCAAGATTTTAAATCTGTTCAAATGAATATGAAAAATCACATTTCATAAATATGTACATATTTTTTAGATAATGAAAATTATTTTCAAATTAATGTATTTATATGTTTGAAAAATACAATTTTCCACAACCATTGTATAATAGATATTTAAAAGAAAATAATATAATATGTTTATAAATAAAAATTTAAAATTTATTTGATAAATTTTAATTCATATTTTAAATAACCATGTCAAAATATTCTTAGAGTGAATTTTTAAATCTTCTAAAAAATATTAAATTTTATATGAAGGGAGAAAGAACGTATTTTTATTATGAATTATAATTTTACATAATGAATTTAAAACCCACAAATTATTTTAATATGGTAATAATAATATTTTTAATAATATTAGATAATCATTTATCCAAATTAGGTCATTGGAATTAATATTTTGTTGAATTTGGATATAAAGACTATTAAAAGTTTTCGGAATGTTTCTTTGGAAGAGTGTTGGTTCATCAAGTATGTGTATTTCATTTAATATTAAACTCTACAACTTATATTAATTTAATTTTATAAAAGGAACTATATATCTTAAATAATAATTATTAATATTATTTCATTATTTTATATTTTTTTCACAATAATTAGTGAATACTCGAAATATTAATAACCATGGTGAAGAATAAAATAGGTTTTCTTAGGGTTAAAACTAAAACAATAAGGTCTTATATACCAATAAAAAAAATTATAAATAAAATTTATGGACATATTATACACATAAAATATATAAAATTATTATCTAATATCATTTTGAATCATTTTCAATGGAATTACTTTCGCATTTTTTTTAGAATTATTCAAGAAGTTTTGAAGTGGGTTCCATTAACAACTTATATAAAGACATCATATCACCTATCATATTAAATGATACAAAAGATTTTTTTTTTTAAAAAAATATGCTAAAACATTAATTAATTTCCATTCAATAACCAATTGGAATTATTCTAGTTGTCAAAACCTCCTATGAAAAACATAGGGATAAACCTTAAGTGGTTATTTGAAGAAGAGGTATTGTTCTTAACAATTAATTAATATTTTTTTCCTATTTTTCCTCCTTAAAATATTCATCAACTATGGTGACATAATATCGTAATTATATCCTATATTATATTATTTCATAATAATAATGGAATAACATAATTAAATACCATCATCCATCAAATTGGAAATGAAACCATCGATAGTGTATACTGCAGACTTCTACTATGTGAACTAGAGAAATTCATTTCCCATAAACACTTATTAGAGATTGATATAAGGATAGGTTGAAATAATATATATATATATATATATATAATTAAATAAATTTACTTATTAAATTATAATATTATCTCTACATTTTTAACTTTCAAGCACTTTGATGATGACAACATTGTCGATGCGTACATGTTGACTACAACCTCCTATAAATGATATTTTATTGGTTATCTAATATTTAAATATATGGTTATAACGATATATATAACGAATATATATGATATATATGATATAATAGCTGCTATATAAAGGAAAATTATTATTAACAATTCATTTATTCCATTTTTCAAATAATGGAAACATCGTTTATGTGTTACTTCAACAAAATGTCACTATGAATTATTTAATCCATTTTTATAAATATAGTTTTATAGATGAATAAAAATATATATAATAAATATATATTAAATATATATTTTGGTTAAAATTCTTGTGATGATGGAACCATGATCAATGTAAAATGAATAATACAATAGAATGAGAACATATATCGAAAACGAAGTAGTCATCAACCATAATAGATATTTCCATAAATAATTATTAAAAATTGGGGGAAATGGTATAATTAAATCATTCATTATATGATATATACAATTTTGGTTCTATTTTAAATTTATAGTAAATATATATTTAATATATAGGATGTTCAAACACATATAAATGCAGTCCGACGTATGTTAAATTATTTTTCTATCGATTTTATTTTCAATGAGAAAAATTCCATATTCACAAAGTGTTTATTTTATGTGGTGCATATACTACCCATTAACATACTACATGATTTTAATTTGAAAAGTTTTGGGATTTATATATCTAATTTATTTGGAATAAATCTATTCAATTTATTTTACTCTATATATATACTCATGATATCAAAAGAATATTGTTATGGAAAAACTAATCTTATTTAAAACGTCACCAAAAATCAATTGTCATTCATCTCCATGTATCAAAAAAATGAAACAAACAATGATTTTACTATTATAAAATTTTTTAAAATTTATTTTTTTGTTCAAATTTAGTGTTTTTAGAAAAACATTTTAAATGTTTCTTGTTATCATGTCCCAATTGAGGAACTATTGGCTTTTTATAAAAAATGAGACTGGAATCATTATTTTAAAATTTAGATAATGATAATTATTTTACACCCTCATGACCAATAATTTCATTGAATATTAAATTCTAATATTAAAAGTGTATTTTAAAACAATTATTTTCAAAAATATTCATTTACTTTTTATTTTAAAATAATATATTGTTTATTATTAAAGGTTATTTTACTCAAATTGTTTTGATAGTTTTTATATGCATCTTCTACAACACATTATTATAATTATGATCTAATGGAGATATCATTGAAGAAAACCATACCTATTATTTCCCTATATAAATTGTGAATACAATGAAATTATCTTTATAAACCCCATTACTTTTCATGGGTTATGATATAATGAAAAGATAAATTATTTATGAAACCTTGTTTTCATCAATAGGCCATTCTATAATGAAATATTTATGAAAGTTATTTATTATAATTTGTTTTGAAATAATAAATTCTTCATACTATTATGGGGAAAATAATTATTGTTTCCATTATGTTAAGATTTATTATAAGATAAAAAAAGGATGATGGTAATCTTATAACAAAGGATGGTGGTTATGTTATAACCAAAGATAGGTGGCTATTTGTTAAACTGAGATAGGTTGAACTATAATTATATTTACCACTAATTTATTTGTGTAATTATGGATAACTCATGAGGTAATTATTCCATGAATTAACAATATTTTAGGTCCAAAATGTTGTCTGTGGCCTGGGTTTTTTGTCTTTAATGTTAATGTGAGAAAGTTTCATATGCCTAAAGGATTATATAAGGGTCTCATTTCTTGTCCATAATAAATTGAGTGATTTTATTATACTTATAAATATTTAAAAAAGAATTAGTTTATGTTTATGCCCAAAATTTTTGATTATTATAATTTTATATTATAATATATCATCTTCTTTTTTTATTTATGATTCATGTCATATGACATACCAAGATTTATACCAAGAATCCTCTTTATATTTTTTTATAGTTTCATTTTGAACATTATAAGCTGTGGTGATGATATCAAATTCTTATGTTTATATTTTTCATTCACATGTTCAAAAATATATATGATCCATTTTAAATCATTTTAGGAATATGACGTCACCCTCCCTATTTATTATATACCTTAGGTTATGATGAAATGTTTTATATAGAGTAATCTTATGAAGAGTAATAAATATGATGATTGTTAATCGATATATTGAATATCTATCCTGAAATAATAATATTATATATCTAGTATCCAAATACATTAATCCTTTTTTATCCTATAGAGTTTTTGTCTAATGTAATGACAATTCTTCTAGAAATGTGTAATATTTATGTATTAAAATACTTTGTCTCAACACTTTGTATCAGTGGATATGTTTAGTCAAGATATAGAAATTGGGGTTAGAATAATTTGGGGAAACCTTAGAGATGTGTTTATGTATAGAAAATAATCATAATGTTTTGGCAAGGAAGAATTTATGTAATTTTCATAGCAACACATCAATGTCTACATAATACAAGTGTACATGTTTTGGGAAATAATGTATCATGATATAATAACCTCGAAAGGATTTGGTTGAGTTTATGTTGTCCATCATTCTTGTACATTGTAATTGTTCCCTTATTGTGAAATTACATTGGCATAATCAAGAGATATAATTTTTAATTTAATATTTTCATTTAAAACATCTTGAATGTTTGGAATAGATGATGATAATGGATGTCCAAGGTTAAACATATGGTTCCTTAGATTGAAAATAATCTATCACTATTTTGAAATCCATTTAATAATTTTCATGATGATTTTATTTCCCACTATTATTATTTTTACCCAAAATATATTTTTTGGTTTTAGTCAATGGTTGGAACCTGAATAAATAATGTTAATTATAAATTTAATGAACTATATAGTGAATTTGGGAAACTAAATGGGATGATTACTAGAGTGAATGATGCTTTTATTATGACCGATAAATTATCATGATATATTATTAACAACATCCACCTTTACTAACTCATTGATACTCAGAATAAGAGAACGAAAGATTTCCTTAAGATTTTTGATGGTGGAGATCTTGTAAGAATGAAGGATCAATTTCATTCAGGATGGAAATATGAAAAAATATACATTGGAGAATATTTGAAAGAAAAATGAGATTTTTTTATTTGTGAAAATAATGGACCCATAATTATGAAATAGTGGGGAGTTCAATATATCATGTGTGGTGTATGTGGGAATTAGCCTTGTTTAAGACCTAATCAGTGAGTTATCTCCTTAAAGAAAGACTTATACCACATCAATAAATGAATTAAAATGATTGAATTATTTATGTATTTAGATTTAAGGATTGTGTTGTAGAATTTGTTTTACAAAATAGTATTATGGATAATGTGTCATGAATAATTTATGGAATGTGTTTATTTTTGAAGCATACACGTCTCCATGTATGAATAACATAATAATTTTGGATTATATCAAAGGTTTATGAGTTTAAAACCGATAATATGTTCATTGTCTATGACACAACTTTTAATGTTTTATGTAATGATAGTTCATGAAGACAAATTTTTTTTAGAAATTTATGAAAAGGAAATCCTCTAGAGTTGTAGATGTTATAGAGAAATATTTTTGAGGAGGATTCTCCTATTTAATAATTTGGTAAAAATTATGGGTACTATGAATATATAGTGATCCCTTTTCGTCTAAATGAATCCCCCTCAACATGATGGATTTAATGAATAGAGTATTTAGATATTACCTTGACCAGTTATTTTTAGTCTTTATTGATGAAATTATTACACACTAAAAATACATGTAAGTGCATAAAGATCAATTGAGAACCATGCTATGTCCAAAAGGGAAGAGGAAAGTTTTCATAATTTATGAATTTTTAATTTTGGGAGTAAAATTTTAATATTTGGGCCATATTAACTCAATAACGGATATATTAGTGGATCTATCGGAGAATAAAGTTATTAAATGTTATCGTACAAAAAATCATATGATCGCTAAAAGATGATTTCTCCGATTGGATAGATATTTTAAATGAAATGTGGAATGTTTCTCATATATATGCAATCCACATAACATCTTAACTCTAAAAGGATCCATGATTCTATGGATGGATGAATATGAGGAATCTTTCCTGAAAAAAAGAGAAGGTTCATTAAGGAACATGTGTATACATTACCCTTTAGTTTAGAAGGTATATTAAAATATTTTTATTCATTGATGAAAGGATTAAGATGTATTTATATATTGAATGATGTGGTTATATATTATTCCACATGAAAATATAAGGTACATGAATGAAATTATCCAACTCAATATTTAGAGTTAGGTATGGGTAAAATTATCATTAAATATTTGGATGAATTTTTATTATTTGTACAGGTGTGATATATATACTAACAAAATTATATTGAAGCATATTTTGTTATATAAAGAGTTGAACATAAATCAATAAAGTTGGTTGGATATGATTAATGATTACGGATACCTAATAAATTATCATCCTTGGAATGAGAATAATGATGTCGATGCTTTGTAGAAAAAAGATCGTGCTAGAATACCCATTATGAGTGTAACACTATGAGTTTCTTATGATTCTTTTTGTTTGAATAAATTCATATTCATTATTTCATGAATTTAAATATATAGTAATAAAAAAATTCATTATTTGATCCACAAATATAATAATTCTCTATATACAACACTGAATTGGATTGAGTTACATGCAACATCGAGTTTCTATGAAATATCATATTATATTTATAATTATTTAATTGAGATAGTTTTAACCTAATCATTAAGCATATTAATATGAATAGTAATAACTTCACTAAAAGAATTATTTTTTATTTTTTATAAATAAAACATATTGATAATAACATCTATAATATTGGTATAATATTTATTTGGTTGAAAATATTATCTTCTCAAATGAACTGATTTTTATGTCCTTATGTGAAGAACAAAAAAAGTTATTTTATAAATTTTTTAAAAATAAATTGACAAAATAAAAATAATTTTTTAAATCATAATGTCATAATTATAGTACAGTGAACTATATGGGTTTGTTTAAAAAAAATCATGTTTTGATGAATGTTGAAAAATATGAGATTCTAATTCAAAAATATTTTTTGATATAATATATTTATATAGATAAATTAGTTTATAATATTCAATTAATCATTATTTTGATCAATTGAAAATAAATTAATCCAATAGAAGTCATGTAACCAATTTAACAATGAAATTTAATATAAAAAAATTTCAAACATTTAGACATATTCGCTTAAAAAATCACTATCATGAAATTTATGTGAGAATAATTTTAAAAATATTTCTGACACTTCATTATTTTTATTTGGAAAAATTGATTCCATATTTAGAATAATAATATATAATGAATTATATTTTAATTTTATTTTCAACACATATTTGTGAATGTAATTAAAATTAATTACCGTTATTAATGTAAAAAATGAGATTACGTAACGATTAATATTTAATATTAAGAGGCCAAATGACATGACAAATATACTAAAGCCATTTTATGGACATATTTCAATCATTTACCCTCTTGGAACTCATTTGTATTTATTTTATTTCCTTGATGTAATAATGACCTCATAATAGTGTTTACCTTTTTGTATTTATGAGAATGTCACTCTTCCTCCCATATAAAAGGATACTCAAACCCTTATTTGCATAAAAATCTAATTTAACTTTTTATCAGAAAAACCCAGACAAAATATACTCAAAAAATACATATTTATGACCTATAAGCCTCTTATTGGTCCTAAGTCCAAAAAAGTAAGACCTTTGGAGCAATCCAAGAAATGTTATCCAATGAATATGAACATATTTCCTCAAACACCTTTGTTTTATTTTCATTATGATCCACCTAAAATATTATTATTAAATGACTATATGATATCATAAGTATCCTAAATATACTAATATTATTTTATTTTATTTATTTTAACTGTACGTAAACACAATTAAATATAATGGTTAATGAACTTTACATTCTTGTGTACAATGAACTACTACCTCTCGAAACGATGTAGGTTTCTTTCTTTTAACGCCTCTCATAGTAGATAATTATGATGTAAAATATATTTTTATATGACATATATAAAATTTATTTTGTATTTATTATTCACAAGTTATATATAACACCTATCTTCTTAATTTAAATTTTTTAAAACACAGAAATTTTGTTTGGGGAAGTGTTTACTACCACATCCTCAATGTGACTTGATTAGTTCAGACACTAGATTGAACATATTAAGGATGTGATTATTGAATTTATAAGATATAATAATTATAATTTAATAATTATATTTTTATATTTATTTGGTTTATATTATTTCTTTCAATATAAAAATAAATTGGAAACATCATTCATATGTACGTACATCTTACCATCTCCTTAAATGGTGTATTCCATTTAATACTAACATATTCCATATATTATTATAATAAAAATATAATGAATATATATTATTTTACATTGTTTTTTACATATTGAAAATTATGTAATAATTAAGAGGTTAAAAAATTATAACAAATCAACACAAATGTGAAAAACAAAGTGGATATTAAATGAAACACAACCATAACATGAAAGTATCAATAATCGGGTACTATAAGGATTATATTTTATTAGATATATGAATATGGTTTTTTAATATGTATAATAAGCTTTTAATAATTATACAAGAGGTTTTTATGAGTATGTTGATTTTCAATATATGAGATAGACATATTTTACCTAACTTTTTTTTTCCGTGTGACACATTTCATATTCACTATTCACATCTTTTATGTGGGGTTTATACTGCACTATGCGATGTTATATCATTAATTTTCTTTCATTGATAATATTAATTTCATTAGATTATGTCATTATATCATGGGGATAATGATTATAAGGTTACTCACTAATTAAGGGTTTTCTTGTCTCACATTTATTTTCTATGAGGCACAAGCTATGTTCACCACCGATTTTTTATATGAGGTGTATTTAATTACTTAGGAGGCATTATATGATTATTATTATTACATTTATGGGTATTTACATATCAATTTAGTGATATATATTTCATTTAGTTTATTTTTTGATACATAACAAATCAGTAAATTAGTTTGGTCTCAATTTTCCTTCTCTTAGACACACAACATGAATTAAAAAAAAAATTCCAAAAATTATTTGGAAAATGTTTTAAAAGATGGTATATTAATCACCCTTTTATGGAATGTGGATTTTAAAATATTTTTATTTTATTCAAATATTCTTTTAATAATTTTCCTAATGTTTTTCATGTAGATATATTTAAAAAAAATCATATTATCGGTATATTTTTTCAAATGGGTTTTAAAAATTGTTTTCCATGATTCCTATATATGTTTTCAAGATTTTTTTTATGAGAATTGTTTTCAATAGATTTTATGGTATAAAAATAATTTTACAATTAATTAATATTTTACTCATGAAATCATTTTAAATAATATTTGAAAATTATTTTCCTTCTAAGATTTCATTTTTTTATGTTAACCATGACTTATAAGTGAAATAATCCAACGGTTCCATTCATAATATATATATAATTTTTTTTATTTATTAATTGTATAATGTTTATAAATCTTTTTTCAATTACTTGGGTTATATACTAATGAATCATGTTTCTCTTTCTTGGGTTATATAGTAATTAAACTTTCTTGTTTTCAAATGTTCTTATTTGAAAAAATGATTATGAAACCTATTAATTATTCTAAAGGATAAAATATGATTAAATGTTCATAAAACCCTTTTTATTTTATGTGTTCTGTTATTATTTTTAATGATTTCATGGAACATGTTTGTATGATTTAATTATGAGATGGGTTGGGCCTATATTTCCCTCTAATGTATTAGGTAGTGATTTATATCTCATGAGAAAATGATGAGATTCAAGTAGATGGGATTAATTCACTATGGGAGGATAGGGAAACCCAAACCACTATGGGGAGATGGGGAAACCTGATCAACTATGGGAAGATGGGGAAACATGATCCACTATATGAATATGGGGAATCTTGATCAATTATTGTCCATTATGTGATTGTGCTCTTGATTATCTTATGGTTAATTTCTTATGAACTACCATCATTTATTATATTACTTTGGTTTATGTTCTCTTATATCGAGGTAATGATCTGATAATTATATAATCATGATCTCATACACTTATTTTCATGTTTATGATTACATATCTCCCTTGTTTATGGTTATTGGGCATCTATGATCACAACTTTTTATGTTTTTCCCCAGTTTATGATGAAAATTTTTATGTAAGATGTGTATGAGGTGGGTTTTAGTCATTAATAACCTAGAGGAGATAATATATATCACATATATACTATTTTTTATGTTTCCATGATTCCAAAAGAACTAGACTAATATGCTATTTGGGCTTCTATTTTTGTAATGTTTTAAGTATTCTGAAAAAGATATGTAATGTTAATGTATGAAAAGAGCGATTCTCTATTATTGGTATCATAGAAATGTTTTAGTTGAAATTTGGAATCTAAGAATAGAAATCCATAGTTATAACTATAAGGGAATATATTAGTATAATTATTAGGATAAGGAAATGTAATTTGAAATATAATAGAATTTTGGTAAAGGATAGAGTTTGTGGTTTCCTCAAAATATATCCATGTCTGGATACTACATATAGATGTGGTTATGGAAAATATGAACTTATGGGTACGAACATAAAAAAGTTTCATCGAGTATGATTCTATAGTTACATGGTACACGTCAATGGGCCTTACTAAAAACATAGATTAACACTCCAAGATGATATACTTAAGGAATTCAGAAACTCTTCACAAATTATCATGATGTTTCTAAAATAATGTTGGATATGAATAACCTAGGATAAACATAGCGTATCACATAATAAATAATGTTTCATAATTTAAATATCCTATAAATGTTTTTTCATTATTATGTTGTTCCCCTCTATGATAATTGTTTCTTACTCGATGATTTTTTGTTTTAGACAATGGCTTGAACCCGATGGAAGCACATTAATGGTTTTTGCAACAGAAAATGGAATGATTTTTATCCTAATAATCTAATTTCACATGGAGATGGAATGAAAAAAATCATTTCTATTATCAAAAAACATTCTCAAGCTATGAATATCGATGGGATTACAAACAAGGAATGGAGGGAACAACGTTCGGTTGAGTCCGTAATGAGGCAACATCAACCCTCTTATTAAGTATATTGATTCACGTATTTCTGAAATCTAGATTAGTATCCCTGTAAACATATTCTATATTCTCCAAATTTTGGAACATAGAAAGTTAATATAGATAATTATTGGTTAGATGATTAAGATGAATAGTGGTGGACTCTAATAAAAAATACGAGGAAGGAAGATAAAATTCAATCCATGGATCGGGATGAGATCAAGAACTTATTATTCAATAAGTAATATCCTCATCTTCTTCATATGAATTTGTAAAATGATTTCTTTGATTTTATGAAAATGGATGATTAATATATGGTCACCAATGTGGAATTTTTTACATGACTTACATGGTACACATCAAGTATTATCATCAATCCTGAAAGTAAATTTGGTAGGATCTTTAGTGGCATAATGTAATGTCTTGAAAGGGAGTTGGCCATCTAATAATTTAGTTGGTATGAAGAGGTTGTGCATTTTATAATGAAATTTGAAATGGAGGTTGGAGTTACGTATCAATATAATTGTTTTAATATGAAAAAGAAGATTAAGTTCAATGTAAAATCTAAAAACCATAGAAATATGAAGATGAGAACTCTCATACAATCAAAGTGAGGGAAGAATAATTGTGGGAATTGTCCTTTGGGGTTTAAAATGACATTTTGGGAAGAAAAGAAGGCTATTTGGAAATTTAATACTACACTAAATGGAAATAGTTTGAAAATGATTAAAATATAAGAAACCCTACATAGTGTTCACCTCACACACATCAGTGATTCATGTTTAAAGAGGGTGGGAATTATGGTAACAATTTCCCAAACCCATGGGTTAGTCATGATTATCAACAATAGAAACCTCTTAAACTGAGGGTAGAGGTTGAATCTCATATGATCACTACTTATATAAATGGATGTGATGACATCATGGTTAAAGGTACACATACCAGCCAATCTAGATCTACTAATGTTTTAATTGATTCTAGATCTATACACTAATTTGTATTTATAGAATTTTTTAACGGTATTAAGATTATATAAAAATTATTATATATGGAATTATCAATGAGAATCCCTAATTTTATAATGATTTCATCTCAATTATATGATTCCTCCCTAGTTTATTTTTTGGAATGAACTTCCTTCAAATCATGTCATTAATCCTCTGGTTGAATTTGATGTCATCATAAGTATAGATTGGATTTCTCTGGAAAAATCCCATATCATTTCTCAAGAAAAATAAGTTATTCATGATATTTGAAATCCACATATTATTTCCTATCAATGTGGTGATAATTATAAACATCCTATAGAGATTACATCTAGTTTATGAGTCTTCATTACCATTTAGAATGAATATTTTTCCAAAATGGTTAGGAAGAATGTCAGAATTGATGATATTCCAATTGTTTATTAATTTGTTGATGTGTTCCTAGAATATTTTACAACCCTTATACCAATATGTAATGCCTATTTATTGATAAAACTCGTACATTTTTCAACACAAATGTCAAGGACCCCCTATAGAGTGTCCCCAATATTTTTGCATTAATGGAATAAGGCACCCCTAGAAAACATTGATAAATTGTTAATTTTCACAAGTATTTCACCATGGGTGCACCTCTTATCTTCATGAAAATGAAATATGGATAAATGTGACAATTAATTTATTATTGGGAATTGAAGAATACCATAATGAAGAAAATGTATCATATTCCTTGTGTTGATGACTTGTTTGACCAACAACACAAAGCTCAATACTTTACCAAGATTTAACTTCATTCTAGATTCCATCAATTGAGGGTCCAGATGGAGGATATACCCAAGACTAAATTCATTAATATTTATAGATAGAATGAATATATAGTTAATCCTTTTAGACATACTAATTACACAATTATATTCACGGTTTAAATTAGTAGAGTTTTTAGGGATTACCTTGATGGGTTTTTGGTGTCCCTTATAGTTGATATTCTAACCTATTTAAAGAGAATGGAAGTGCATGAAGACTACATGAGAATTGTACTGAATACCCCAAAGAAGGAGAAAATATATGAACAATTTAAATGGTGTGAACTTCGACTATAAAAAGATTAATTTTTGGGTCGCATTATATCAAGAGGTTCTATATAAGTAGATCCATCAATAACGAAGTTGAATGAATTCTTGCCTAGAAAAACAACAATGAATACAATCTGTAGTTTTCTTGGATTAGTTAGATATTTTTGATGGGTTGTATAGATTTTTTCATGAAAATATAATACTATGATCACATTATCATGGAATGGTGCCAAATTTCTTTTGGACAAAAGAATGTGTGTAAAATTTCAAGGAATAAAAGAGGAGGTTGGTCAGCACACCTGTGCTTATAATACCTTGTAGTAGAGAATATATTGTAATATATAGTAATGAATCCAAAAAGGTATTGAAATTTGTTATTATGAAAAATAACATGGTAATCTTGAATTTCATGGGGAAGTTGAGGATCAACAAGAAAAATTAAAAACTCATGATTTGGTGTTATCTGAGGTAATTTTTCAATTAATGATATGGAAGTATTATCTTTACAGAGAAAGGTGTTTTGTATATACTATTAGTGAATATATGAAATATATATTTATATATAAGGAGTTGAACATGCACAAAATATTATGGTTAGAGATGATAAAATATTATGAGTGCGCAATACGTTACCACCCTAGGAAAGTGAAGATGGGAGTCGAAGCATCGAGGTAAAAGGATCATGCCATCTTTTCCAATATGAGGATAAACAAATATACAATATTTTTGGATTTTAAAAGGATGTATATTGAAATATTGAATAAAGGGTAAAATATTATTTTTATCAATTGAATGTTAAACCCTTTATTCTAGGTAAAATCATACAAGATAAAAAACAATGACGTAGATATGAAAAAGAATAATCGAGATGTTCTTTAGTTTAAACATGATTGGAATGAAATTATAATGATCAAAAACTATTTATGTCTTTATTCCATAATAGATTTGAAGGGGATGTTAGAGGATGTTCATAAGTTATCATTCTATATCCATCCTAGAAGAAGAACAATGAATAATGTTTTAAAAGAATATATTTCATTGGATGGAATGAAGAGGGATAATGAAGTGTCTGTATTTTTTTAGTTGTTATTCTATAATGTTAAGGATGAATGATAAATTTCGAGGGGATATAGATTCAATTAACCATACAATAATTGAAATGGTAGAACATCACTATTTATATTTTTCATTGGACTCACTGATACAAATAAAGGGATTTATTCTATATCGGTGGTAGTTGACCACGTTAATAAATTAGCACACTTCATAACTATCAGAGATGATTTCTCTCTTGATTATCTCTCCAAGATATACATTATAGATTTTTTAATGTTGCATGGAGTTAATCATTTGGTTGTATCTGATCAGGATTTGAGGATTACCTCAATATTCTAGTGAGGCATTTAGTGTTCACTTGATATAGAAATGAATTTAAGAATTCTTTATGATCCTTTGTTGGATGGTCAGTATGAAATATCAATTCAATCCTAGAAGATATATTGATATATTTTTCATTAGAATTTAAATTTGGATAGGATTAACTACATGATCTAGTTGAATTTTAATAAAAAACATTATTCACTAAATATTACATATTTATATTTATGAATCCTTCTCTGGGATAAAATTTATAGTACCAAAAAGTTGGGATGAATTTGGAGAATGAATAATTTTGGGATCTGTGATAACTGAGGAAATGATTAAGAAGTTTATAACCATTCAGCAGCAGATCAGAGAAATTCATAGTCAGTAGAGAAGTTATTATTGTAACAAAAGTCTTCATATTAAATTTTATGATTTTGAGTATGTGTTTTTATGAATATTTCTCTGGAATAATGTTATAATGTTTTGGGAGACTGGGAAATAGGGCCCTAGATATAAATGACCCTTTTAAATTCTTGATCATATTGGGATGGTATCTTATATATAGGAACATCCTTCAAATATCACTCAATTCCATGACATGTTCAGTGTGTCTCTTCTATGTAAGATAATATGATACCCATCACATGTACTGAAATAAGAGGTCATGTTTTTGGAGTTGGATCATTCCTAAAAGAAACAATAATTTGAAATTATATTTCATATAGGGAATGTTCAATGAAACAAGAACACTAAACTGGTTAATGATTTATATGGATGAAATCACCAGTTATAAGAAAATAGGTGGAAAATTGAGGACATTGTGAGTATTAAATTTCCTAATTTTTTATGAAATCGTAAATTTTGAGTGAGAAATTTATTTGAATTGGGGTAGAATGTAAAACCATGAGTTTTTGTGAACATTTTTTTCTAATAAATTAAATTTATTTTATGTTATTAATTTCACTCATAAATCTGTAAAACATTCATTATACGCTACAACAAATAATATTTTACTATAAAAAACATAGAATTGTCTTGCGTTACATGAAACACCGAGTTTCTACGAAACAATATTTTATTTTAATAATTATTTAAACAAGATTGTCAAAACATAATCATAAAACATTGTTCTATTTATAGTAATAACATTTTTTAAAAAATATTATTCATATTGTTTTTGATAAATAAATTATATTGATAATAAAACATGTAATATTGGTAATGTCTTTGTATGTTTGAAAATAATATTTTTCAAATGAACTAATTTTTATGTCCTTATACAAGAAACAATAAAACTAATTTAATATAATTTTAGAAATTTTATTTCAGAATTTAAAAATAATTTCTTAATTTATAATTTCAAAATAAACATAGGGTGAATTTTATGTATATTTTAAAAACCACATTTTTTGGATGAATAGTGAAAAATAATAGACTTTAATTCAAAGAATCATCTTTATGTAATTTATTTTTATAAATAACTTTTATTTTTGTTTGTTTTTATATTGTTGTTTCATCAATTTTATATTAATTAAACAAATAATGGCAATTTAATCAAATTTCATAATGAAATTCTATATGAAAACATTTCAATATTTTACACATTTTCTCGTAAAAACCCTATTATAGTTACATGTTCGTTGGATTAATTTGAAATAAATTTCTTCAAATTATATTATTTGAATTTTGAGAAATGGATTAAATATTTGGCATAATTATTATTTAGAATTTCTATTAAGGTCATCATTTTTTGTCCAAAAATATTAGTGCATGTAATTAAAATTAATTTTAATGAATAAGGTAAAAACTAGATTACTTAATGAATGAACTTTTATATTAAGAGGCCAAATGACTTAGAAAGATTTCCAAAACCATTGGATTTTAATGGTTTGGCCATGTCTCCCAATTTATAAAGTTATATATATATATATAAATATAAATATATATATATATTATTATTTCCCATGATGTAAGTGATACCTCTTAATATTGTTTACCATTTCATATTTACCGAAATTACATTCTTCCTCCTCTATAAAAGGGCACTCAACCCCTCAATTACATACACCTATGAAGACTATTAAAATTATCCAAAACCATCCAAAACCAACTCAAAAAAATCCCTAATTTTGACCAAGAATCCTCCAATTTATAATATATCTATCAAAGTAAGCCCTTTAGATCAAACAAAGAGAAATTACACAATGAATAGGTCACATCCTTCCTCGAGATCCTTTGTTTAATTTTCATTCTCCACCATCAAAAATATTCTTATAAAATGATTATATAATAACCTCATTGTTGTAACAATAATGATATGTTTTTATTCAAATGGTTCAACCTATATTTACAGACACTTCCATCAAATGGTTTAAAAAGCTTACCGTACTTGTGTATAGAGAACTACCGCCTCATTAAATGATGTTGTTCATTATTCCTTCCCTGAATCTCATGGTTGGGAATTATGTTGTAAACACTATTATTATATGATATATAATATTGATTATACATTATTCTTATTTAATTATTATATATCACATACATTCTTTCTTATCATTTTCTGTAAGTACAATAATTTCATTTGGGGAAGAGTGGACTACCGCCTCTTCAATGGGATGTGATTCGTTCACACCCAACATGGATGGTGTATTCCATTTCATTTTTATATATTATATTGAATTTTTTAATAAATCTACAATTGTTATAAATTATATTTATAAAATTTTTACATTATAGAAATAATGATATATGTACGAGGACTAAAAATATAACAAATTAAGTCACAAGTAAAAAACAAAGATGATATTACACGAATCATAACACTGACAAGTGTTAATATCAGGGTAATTTATCCCACATATAGTATTATATATTAGAATATGGTTTAGTAAAATATGTTTTATAAAGTGATAATTATTATACATTTTTCTACAACTACAATGAGATCCACGATATAATGTAAGGGGTTTTCATCCTATTTGTTGTTTATTTAATATAAGTTCCATATTCACCAATCACTTATATTTTGTGGTTTATATACTAACAGTTGATTTGTAATATCATCAATTTTATTACTTAAATAATACTAAAATCATAAAATTATCTTATTCTCTCATTAGGATCATTATTTTATGGTTACTCATATAGTAAATGGTTTCTCATCTCACTTTTATTTTCTATGAGGCACATGATTTTTTATCAAACTATTTTTTATATGTGGTTTGTATAATCACCTTGGATTTATTATAAGATTATTATAATTAATGTTTTGAGTATTTAAATTACCATTTTATGAAATCTCTTTCATTGGGTTTGTGTTTCCAATGTTACCAAATTGGTAAAGTAGTTTTCTCTCAATTTTCCATCTTGGAGACACATGCCATAAATTAAAAAATAATAATTTTAAAAAATTCATTCGAAAATGAATTTATAGATGATATTTTTTATTAGTTTTTATAAAAAAAATTTAAAAATGTTTTATGGTTTTAAAATATTTCATTATATGTTTTCAATGTGTATTTAATGAAATAGTTTTCAAAATGAATTCATGATTTTTTAATGTTTTTAAATTTTTTTTCAAAGTAACAGGTTTTCAAAATGTTTTAAAAGTTTTCGATTTATTTTTTAAATTGTATTTTCATGAAAATTGTTTCTAAAATACGTTATTCTTTAAAAATAATTTTCCAAATAATAAAGGATATATTCCTTAATATACATTTTTAAAAGACATTTCAGAATTATTTTCCATCTAAGATTCCATCCATTGGTGTTTCTCATGACATTATTGGGAAATGATACATATGATCCATTATGATTCTTTCTAAAAGTGTTTTACTTATTAATTTCATGATGTTTATAAAACATAAATCTCTTTATGGGTAATATTATTTTTAAACCTTTTTCTCTTTCACAGGTTATATGCTTCTCAAATCCACTTACTTCACAGGTCATGCTTTGAAGAAATGATTAGGAAACATATCCATTTTTCTATACTATAATGCATTACTACTTGATTATGAAACCAATTTCATTTCATGAGTTATGATATGATTTCTAGGATTCTGTGGTGTATGTATTTATGATTTATTTATGAGATGAGTGGGACTTATATATCTTTACAACACATTATCTAATGATTTATATCTCATTAGATAATGATGAGATTCAAGTTGATAAGCCTTTTCAACTATGGGATGATAGGGAATCTTTATCCACTATTGTATGATGGTGAAACTGGATCCCTTATAAGGAAAGGACTATGACAATGGATGGTGGTGTCTCCCGCCTTGTATGTGGGGTCCCCATAAATTCCCCTGACAAGTTCTAGCAAAGAATCTTGACTTAAAGAAACTGGTATTACATCTTCATTTGTATGCAGGAAATCCATGTCTTATTCATATGTTGTGATGTCATCGATTATACTCTTGATTCCCATATTATTCATGTATCATGAACATCCAATCATTATTCTATGATTTAAATTTATCATTTGTGACATTTAAGGGATTACCATATAATGTTATAATCATATTCTCACACCCTTATAGTCATGTTTATGCTTACATATCTCCCTTCATTACCATTAATCTGAATCTGATCTAACTAGTTTTTATGTTTTCTTCACCATGTTATGAAGATATATATTTTATATGAAGTGTCTAAAAAGGGTTATAGTCATGATCAACCTAGTAGTGATATTGTATCTCACTTATGTACTAATGTTTATGATTTCCTATAACTATAGGGACTAGTATTTTATAGTCTTTGGGCATATGATTGGATAATGTTTTAACTACTAAGAAAATTGATGTAATGTTTATCGATGAAATGCGATGGTCAATATATTGAGGTTGAAAAAAGATATAATATTTCTACATATTAAATTTATAGATATAAAAACTATAAATTTATGGTAGATATGTTTTCATTACGAAATAAGGATTCAACCATCTATACCTGTGAAGATTACAATATTTGATGAAGGTTGAAGTAGAGTAATAGATAAAGGTGAGAAATGTGCCACATATTAATCTTGAAAATTATGGAATGGTATGGTTTTTGATCCTTGTATGTGTTCAATCCAAAACAAAATTAATGAAGAAGATATTAAAGAAGGCACATAGATCTAAATTCTATATTCATCCTTCATGTAAAAAGATGTATACTGTTATGAAAATCTTATTACTTGTGGGACAACAATTAGATAGACAATGTGGGTTAGGTGTCTTTCTTCATGGTAGTTTAAAATGAAATGCATAAGATACAAAATTATAAGGTGATTTTATAACCATTAACCACAATTAAATGGATATAGTAAAACATCAGCTTGGATTTTGTAATCAGACTCCCAAATAAATCTAATGTCTATAATTCATTTTGGGTTGTATTCATTCACTTTATAATGTAAAAAGACTTCATTAATATCATTGAATAATTCTAACATTATTAGAATTCCAAAATATACATTGTTGATGTTTTAAGGTCACATATATTACCACATTCCATTGTATCTTAATAGGATATTAGGATTACCTCGAAGTTCTAGTGATGTATTCAACATGATTATAATGAATATTTGAGTTTCAAAAATATGTATCACCCTGAATTATATAGTTAGTATAAGAGGTAAAAACAAACAATATATGATATTCTATTATCATTTTCTAATGATTTTAATGGTTTTTTACAATAACACAACCTTGTAGTTGATTTTTATGGCAATAAAATGATTCATTCAGGAACATAGATGGATCCATACGAAGCCTTCTATAGAAAATTGTGTATAACAAAAACACCATGATATGAATTTGGATAAAGAATGATATTTGTACATTCTCTAGAAAAAGAAATTATAATAAGTTTATTTCCTTTTAGAATTACATAAAGGAATCACAATGTTTTATGAATATTTTTGATGATAATTTTAAATGCGATATAGAAAACGATGTTGTTGAGAATTTTTTTTTGGAAATTCATTCAAGGTAATAATGTAATGAGATTCAAAAAGAAATCAATGTTTATCCATAAGTATATTTTCCTATATGACATTTCTGATTCAGTAGGGATGGTAGTTTATTATTTCGAACTTCCACAAAACCCCTCACAAGTCCACAATGTGTTCCATATATCTCACATGATGAATTATATAAGTAATCCTTATTATGTATTAAATTAGGATGTCATTATACTGGAGTAGAAACTCTCTTACGTGGTACAACTAGTGAATATTATTGATTATAGTTAGAAAGCACAATGTAACAAAACCACTATGGAGAAACCACCAATTTGAGGAAGATATAAGGGAACCAATGAATGTGATAAATAAATATTATCCTAAAATTTTTATAATAGTTTAATGAAGTTTTGTGGGAATGAATTCATTTTTAAGTGGGTATTATGTAATACACATTTAGATTATGAAATATATTTTTCAAATAATTTTATTTTTTAAATTGATTGTGTTACTACAAAATAATCAGTTTTTAAAAATTACGATATAATGTTAATAATATTTTTTAAACCTAGAAATAAAATTATATAAATTAATCATGGTGTTATTAAAATGAATAACCAGATTTTAAAAATATTTATTAAGGGTTTTGAAAATGAAAATATACATTCTTTTAATGCAATTATATATTTTGAAAATACAACATTTCTCCAAAAATGGTGTTACTAAATTTCATGAAGAAATTTTACGATTAATTTAAACAACATTTATAAAATTAATTTAAAAAATTTACATCATTTATGATATAATCATGCCAAAATTCTCTCAGAGTGATTTTTTTTAAAAAAATTGAAATGATAAAATTTTTAATGAATAATGGAGATAAATAGTTTTTATTAATTATTTTATAATCCATAAAAGAATTTAAAATAAATATATTTTTTTCAATATAGTTTTAAAAGTTTTATTAGTTCAATTATATTATTAGTAATCTAATTTCGGTTACTTTATTCAATTTCATGTGGAATTGTGATATAGTTTTTTTACTTATGGGATCTTTTTCATTGGAAAACCATTTTTCATGGCATTTTCGAGTTTAATTTATTTATTATATTATTTCAATTTTGTGAATTGTATTCATAAAAAATGATTCAATATTCTTAATAAGAATAATTAATAATATTTAATACTGTTAACTTAATTTTTTTCATAATTAATTGTAATGAACAGAAAAAATAATTACCAAGGTTGAGTATAGAATAGAGAAACTAGGGGGTTAAAAATTAATGATAAGGGAGTATATTCCCAAAAACATGCCAAATTAAATTTTTATAGACATATTTTACACTTATATTATCCAAAATTCTAATATATTATCACATTGATTCTTTTTTTTTTTGGATTGACCTTGTCATTTTGTGTTCATTTTGAAAATTTTCATGTAGTTTCCATGTGGGTTCCTTTCCCCACCTACAAAATGAATTATACAATCATATTTTATTCACATATCCAAATCATTTTAGTATATGAAATACCCAACAAAATCCATTACATAATGCCCTTTAAAATTAATATGTTATTTATTTTGATAGGTAAACAATAGAGATAATTTTATAGGTATAAAATTATGTAGGATCATTGAAGAAGAGGTATAGTTCTTAACCATGTGTTCTTTTTTTATTTATTATTATTAACCCTTAAAATATTATTTGAAAATATTGTTTTTATTGTATCATTATAACCCCTATTCTGATATTTTATTATGGTTATGTATTAACCTAAATAAATATCCTCTTTTGTCAAATGGTAAAAATAACCATTGATCATGTGTATGGCAGACAACTGTCTCCCAAACTGATTTAATTTTTTTCCATCATAGCTTGTCATAGTACGATCTAGTGATGGTTTTTCTAATTCATTCACAGGGGAAATTTTTCATTCATTTTATTTTTTCTCAGTCTACATAGTTTCCTTTCATTCCCACATTCGAAATGTGGGTGTATTTTTATCACATTCAATGTAAATTTCAGATACATGATCGAAACAAGGATGATAGGAGGTCTGTTCCTCATTTTTGGGACTCCTCCTTAGTATTCTTCAACAATTCCATGTCTCTATAATGGATTTATATGTGTTCATGAATCTTATTCCTAATTATGTCGATTGTGTACAGTGGTTAATTATGATGTTTCTATTAGGACATTCAAAGGAATCTTTAGACCATATAAACCTTTAATCAAGAGGGTAGTCACGTTGGGCATTGGTAGAATGTCTGAATGTTGGGACATTGGTCACATTTTTTCTTAATCACATCATGGAGGCATCTAGGGTACAGAAACTTGGGCATACCACATCGATTATGACGTATGTGTTGGAAAAAGCATGTCTTCTGAGGTCCTCTTCAAGAATCATGTGTTTAAAACAATGTAGCAGTGTTATAGGTATTGATTACTGTTTCTTGCAGATATATAATGAATGATAAAAACACATCATGGTGGTGGATAAAAAAGATGACTACATAGGAGGGAACACCAAGAATGATTATAGATGGATGGTTTAAAATACCCTATGAGGTCAGACCAGGGATGGTGTGTCCCATAAAAGGGCGATGTCACAACGATATGAACACAGTTGGAGATAGATCTGATAGGTGCACCAATAGGAGGAGGGAACCAATATTTATCATATGGATGGTTCAAAAATCCCAATAAGACTGGAACCAATGTGGTCTGTCCAATAATGGGAATGTTTCACAACAGGAATGTTGATCTGACACCATTAGAGGTGGATCATGGATGTGATCTCTGATAGGGGGAACCAATTATTATCATTGTGTGGGATTGTATATCAAGGAGGCATCCTAATTAACATGCTTTGAAGATAGGTATCAATACCCACATACTTATAGAGGGTTGTGTGGGGATAAAATATATGAGATTCCCATCATAAAAAGATTTACCTTCGATTATGTTGATGTGTGGATAACACATGAGAGATGGTTGGGTTCTAGTAGGGGTAGAAATTATGTCGATAGAGATTCATTATACCACTAAGATGTAGTAGCCTAGGTAAGGTCCTGGGTGGTTATGGGTGATGGGGTTAATATAGTGCATGGAGTGAATGGATTGATGGATAGTGTGTCGGGACTGAACGTTAAGGAGGCTTTCTACATATCCCATTTAGTTGGGAAACAATTTCCATGTAGTTTGGAAAGATGGTGTGGCGATAACATATATAATTTTCCCAATGGGTCTATAGAAGATGAGGTCTCTTGTTTGAGGGGAATGAACTTTTCTGGATGTCTCCAAATAAATATTTGGATTGATTAGCATTATCATCGGGAACCTCTTGTGGGATTCATACATGTCCTAGTTAGTTTGGAATCAACGTCTGCATATATCAGAATGATGTGGTGGAGCATACACAAGGAAGCTTCTCAGTGGGCCATGAGGAGATTATGTATCTCATGTGAGGGGAATGATCTTCTTGGGATATGTCCCAAGAAAGACCAGGATTGATGAGGATAATGGGATTGATCATTAGGGATGAATGATACAATTTCTTATTAGTTGGGGATCGAAGACCACGTATAGAGTAATGATGGTTTGGGGATTACACATTGAAGATTTCCAATAATATATATTATTGGGGATTACTCTAGGTGGGATTCCCATGATGATAGAGGTGGATGTCATGGTCACTACTAATCTCTAATCCCATGTGAGTTGTTTTGTGTGTGACAAACTAGATGAAGTAGTAGACCATATAGTCGTGTCGTAGAAGATGCGCCAATGATAGGTGGTGTGGGGTTTATGCAGAGAAGGTACCCTAAGAGGATCTAATTCCTTGAGAGGATGTTTTCATTTCATTTTTATGGAGCTTATTCATGGAGGCATTCAATGGAGAAAACCGCAAAGGGAGATGGACACGGTGTCGAGCATTCTGGGTTCCCATTCCTTCTCTAGTCTTTGTGTATAGGGATGTAAAGAGAATAAAGTTTTCTAAATATTTTAAGAAAAGATAGAGGCTTACATAGGTAGGAGTTCCCAGGAGATTATCATTCCATATTCAGAGGGTGAAGAGGATTTCATTCCAAAAAATGAGGATCTCATTCTATTCACACACAGGGTGAGGCTATAGTTTAATGTCATGTGTTGATGACCTTCGGTTCCATTCAATTTTATATAATGCAGCTCAAAAATTAGGGAATGGCTCCACACATATTTATCTTACAAAAATGTTGAACATGAATCCTTTGTAGGGGAACAACATTATAAATATATTATTAGAGTGATGGTGAAGATTGGTTGGTCACGAGGTCCACGTTAACATTCCTATGCATTAAAACTATGAGTTTGCATACATATGATGAAATGAAAAAGGTGAATTGAAATAACGTGATGCACATGATGTGGGGTGGGAGATAATAATGTGTGAGACAGATTTAATGTAGACATCTAGTGTAGTTATAACAATTTCGTATGTGTATGAAGTCTTGGAGCACTCAACCATAGAGAAGAGGTGTGAGTAGAAGGGATGAAGCATAGGGTGGCCACAAAGATAAGCATAACGATGAAAAGAGACCTATAGAGAACATATTTTCAATGATCAGGTGCTTCAATTTTTGGTGGGATTTATGAAGGAATGTTCTTGTGGAATCCTAGTAACCCCTTTTTAGGATGATTTCCTGGATCAGGAACGGAGTTATTTGTGAAGGATGAATGCATCATGAAGTCTCAAGTACCACAATGGGTATCTTACCTCTGCAGGAGTAACATAACATCACAAAAGGCATCCATAACATTGGTAAGGGTATCTATAAAGAAGGTAAATTGTGTTTTATGGTGTTAAATGTTGATAATCATACATGGAATCTGATGTATAAAGATAGAGGAACTATCAATTTATGATGGAAATAGGCAGGAATTTAGAGGAAATGACCTTCGGGATGCCGGGGGCAGCTTTGTAGAGATGATGTGTGCATTGTGAATTAATATGTATGCATCAGTATCACAGATCATAACATCAACATTTTGTGTGAATGTATAGAACAGTTAGACTCACAGAGCCTTCCATCATGGGAACCAAGCATTTATGGAGGTATAGGGGTCATCAGGAGTCATCTTTGTTAATAAGATACTTATGTTTGATTCCGGGACAGTTTGGGCAAGTATTTTCTTGATATATTCTATTGTTATTCTTGAACAATCCCATGACATGAAATTCAGGAACAAAAATTCCCTTTGTAGAATGGGATATTAGAGGTAATGTAAGGTTAGGTTTTGAGTGATAATTTATGATAAACACTCTTTTGTGATTGTCTTTCACGGTGCTTATTTGCGCTAATAGTGGGTGGATCTAAATATCATGAAGACTCTCACAAAGCACCAGTGGGTGTACAAATATAAATATAAATGGTGGGGGTCCACAAAGGAACCTATAATTCATTTGATGAAAAAATATATTTATCTCGTATGGATAAGCTACCACCCATCACAATTTATTCTCTTTATTAATGTTTCAGAGTTAACCAGACCACCGTTCTGGGGCTCTGTGAATGCTTCCTTAAGAATTATCCTTCATTTATTATGATAACACTACTCGAAAAACATTGAACCATGAACACAAGCTCTACAAATAGTTATCCATGAGTGAGCTCTATGATTGATCATTGAGAACCACCCTTCTAGAACCAATTTACTCTCGCATAAAGTGACCACTTAGGATTATACTCATGAAATCCTTGCTGACACTGCCTGGAGAATGGAGATGGCATAAAATATCATGATTGGAGAGTATGATCGATGTACATCATACGATGAATCATTTCATAGGATACAATTGGATGTGGATAAATAATAAAATTTGTGGAAAAGGATTCAAGAACAAGACATATGTATAAGAGATGACGTCTTCGTTATGGAGGCATGTGGAGTAAGATCAACCTATAAGTTTATAGGAATACTGGGGCATCACTATTGGAATATGGATTATGATGGAAACATATAGAAGGATCCCTATTCCTTTATGTATGGATTTCCAAACAACTACATTAACAATATCAATCGAAAGAAGCTGAATGATGAGGAGTCACTAACGCTGTACAAGAAAGTCATAAAAGTGGGGTTGTGAAACCTGGTGAAGGGATGGACTGAAAACTGGTATCTTCTATAGGATTTAAGCTTCAAGGAATAATATATCTAGGAAAATTGGGAAAGCATGTCTTGTTCTAAGAGCAGAGATGTAGAGGTTAAGAAATTATGTGGTGACATGGTCATCTCAATTCCATGTCTACCAAACGAGGGAGATCACACTAGAACTATTAAGAAGGTGGTCACTGGAGACAAACACCTTTCATCTTTATAATGGGGAGGACAACTGAAGCTTTTGGGATCTCCATTAGTTCCCCAAAATTCTGATCATATGGGAAATGTATGATGAATTTCTCCCTTGAAAAAATACATGGGAGAAATTGGAGTTGCATAAGGGTTTGGTGAGGGTGTTTTGGATCCTGTGTAGGGAAATGATGAAGAGAATATATGGAAGAGGGTTGTGAACATGAACCAATGGTTCAACTAAATTATGATATTCTCGAAAGAGGATTCCTACTATTGATGAAGATCCCATTATGAAATTTTCATCAAGGACCTGAACGTGTTAAAAATGATCCCATTTAGGCATGGAATGATCTTACTAGAGGATCTGGTAGGATAGCCAATGTCATATGGGGGTACAACATCACAATCAGGACTCAACCATTGATCAGGTTAGCTAGATTCATTATGATACAAATTTACGTGCGGATTCTATTGTTATGGAGTGTTCACATGGGACTATGCCCAAGAACATTTACAGTGGAGGTGCTGCTGGAAATAGTGAGGTATATCAATTGTGGGATCATCATGGGTGAAAATAATTATAAAGTCATTCAACACTTCCATGAGGGGAAGACATCGCTTCATGTATACATGTCAATCAACTTTCGTTATAGCTAAGAGGTTTTGATCTTTTCATTAAAATGGTTGGATAATATAGGGTTTATTTTCTAACATGGAATCCAATCCATACAGATCTAGCTGGCCGAACATACGAGGCCACAACCTCTCTTAAATATCCAGTTATGGATACAATTAATGCTACTAGTGGGGAATATATTGGGGATTGAAGGGACATCATTATCGTGGTAGAGTCAAATGAATATTTCCAACCACATCAAATGGATCCTAGACCATCAAAAAAAGTTCCATAGAAATACCATACATTTGAACTACTAGCTTCCTTCTTGAGATTTGATCCTACCAATCATGAAGAGCTAAATGACTTAGATTCTAAAGCATCTAACGAAAATTTTATCATTCGGCTTTGATAATGGATATGCTTCAAACTTTTCATTGGTCAGACTCTTGATCCATTGTGGGTGAGCCAGATGAGATGCCTACGCTACAAGCTACACATCATGTTTCCTTGTGGGGAAAATTCTAAGGATCCCTATGTGCGGATCAGTGACTACTATGATGAGAAGGTGTGGGAAAGAAGCTGACACCTAGAATTCACGTGGAACAAAATGGTGGATAAGATAATTTGGAATCAATAATAGGTTGACCAAGAAATATGATGCATGTTCGAACAATCAAACGAGTGTTCCTCCTTAATCACTACACCAATAGAGCTTATCATAAAATAGAGTGCCTGACTAGTAGAGGACCAATATTAAATAAAGCACGCACAATTCTATGTGGTCAATCTATATGTTAAGATAGATTTTGTGTATATTAGAGACAAGAACCATTGTCTAATAGTGGACTATGAGGAAACATAACTCAGGTGGTAGCATCATGCCCTGGAAGACACACACAGAATGTTGGTGGAGCTAGAATTCTCGATTACTATCCTAGAGATATATAGATATGTTTCCTCGAGCATAGAAATAAATTTTCTTTCAACCTAATATGAATATAGACTTATTTCATTCTTGAATTAATTTTTCCAATTAAATCATATTGATGAGAAAACTAATTACCAATACCCATGATCATGTGGGTGATATCCAATGCGAGAAACAAGGGATGACTATAACAATGATTAGATTGTGTGAGAGTGTTAGATAAAAAATTAACACCAGGGGTCTTCTATTGAGGACAGTCCACCAAGAGTGTTTAGTCTGAGAGAGGATGTGGCTGGAGAATAGGGCTCATAGGGTAGCCAACATGCTCCTTCCATCTTCTTCTAGTGAACGAATGAGATAATTCCATGTTTGTTGGATTCTACCATAGTTAAAAGTGTTAGAAAATTTTAATCATGCTACCCAAATTTTCAAACACAATCGGAGTAGACTCACAATACAAGACAATTGACAAGAATATTCAAAACACTGTATCTATATCTATTAATCGGGGATGTAGACAATGAAATATGGTTCAACTGATGACCTTGTTCGAAACACGAAACATAATTCAGATTTATTCCCACGTGTTTGGGAACATTGGCCCTGGATCATAGGTGAGATGAAGTGGCATTATTCAAGGACATTACGGGGTCCCTTCAAACATGGGAGAAGATGAGGATCCAAATAAGGGGAACATAATGATTTAAAATGATGTGATGGAATGTTTAGACGGATTCCAACACTCTTTGACTAATGACACCATGTATTTCAACCCACTAGTGTATGCATACTGGTCTAAGAAAAGTTCAAACCTATATTCACAGGGAGCACTTTTTTATTCTAGATAACAGCTGAAAATGTGAACAATGATGTAGATGACTAAAGTCATGGGATATGATTTTATAGGTGAGGACCTAGGATTCTTTGTAGATTTTCATCTTGACGAAGAGGATGATGAAAACATTGATTAGTTCCACATGTCAAGGATGGTTCATTGTAAAATTTATCATCATGTGATTAGGATGAATCTCATATTTAATTTTTTATTTTCTAGGAAAATCCATAATGTATATGATCATATTTCCTAGACCATGGGAAAACATTTAATGTCATGTTGAACGGGCTAAAAAATTACTATTCCTAGAATTTTTTTGGGGAATGATGTAAATAAATCTATCAGGAATGAGAAAAAATAGGTTTTTAAACACTAAAAATATCATGAGATATATGGTAAGGATGATTCCTAAAAGTAGGTATATATGGTGCTATAGTGTGACAAATTTGGCATTAAATGGACAATGGAAGGGTGATACAACACCAAACCATTCCTCTTAGATTTTGAGTTCATGGTCTTAGTGTTTCGATGCAACGACTCATGTATATATTGATCAGATCGTTACATGCTAACATAACTCATAACATGATAAATGGTAACTTTGGGAAACATGAATCGATAAATGGGTATGACCTGATAAGTGGGATTGCCGATTAGGGTTGACACCTTGGATACAATTCCACCATAACAAAAGTGAATGGAAAGGGGGAAATTCAAGACTTTCAAGGTCTTTGTAAAATGGTTACTGGTGTTAAAATATTGATTGTTGACCATATTCGAATCATAGGGATCACAACCATACGAGATCAGAGAGGGGTGAGAAAATATGAGATCAATAGCTGATCAGGTTTGAAACATAGGATCTATTTTATTCTTATATTGATCCGTTTAGGCCATTGGCCCAGGTCAGGTGGTGAGCCAAAGAGGCATGAGACCATAACAATTTGTGGTCTATCTATGTTTTAAAGATGATTGAAAACCGAATAAAAGAATCACTTGATGTGTATAATGAGCATATTAGAGAGTGGGATTTAATCTTAGATGCGAAAATAGTTTATGTTTACACATCATGGACAATGAAAAATAGTTTAATGTAATAGTTCTTGGACTGCACTAGAATTTTGATTATTCAGGAATATATATGTCATATATGTGATAGTATTATTTTAACAAGGCTAATGATGCTCATGTGTTGCACATACACCATAAAACATACTACATAATGGATATATGTCATAATACATAGATCGTAACTATGTCCAAAGGTCCAAAAGGTTCACTAAACAATGGATGGACCCAATGAGAAAAGTCTTGATGTCTCTACGTACACAATAATTATTGGAATAATGCATCTCATCGTTTTAAGACACAATATGGTAATAGACCAACACTGGTTGGGGAAATCCACTATGCTGAGGGAGAGGAATCATCCCACAAGTATCTCATGGAATCCAGAGTATGTCATTGATGGATCAATGATTAATGTCAATCATTGATGAAATTAACTCCTAGTTTAAATCCATAGTGTATATTCAACAGGGTAAGATCTCAAAGTGGTATATGGGTAATGGTGTGTAACAACAAACTAGATGTTAATGAGGACTGATGAAGCCCACAAACAACATATGTATTCCTCAAGAATCTCATATAAACATAAATTTTGTATTTATTGGACTATGTCGAGGCCAAAGGGATGAAGGATTGATAATTCACTGGTAGGTCTTGAAGACAAAATGTTTGGGTGTTTCTATATATCCCAAACATGTGGGAATCAATCCACATTTCATTCTGGAAGTGGGGCCTCTATATGTAGGTGTGACCCGTTCAAAAAGATATAGGTTTTTGTGATGTGGCTAAAGTAGGATGTAGAATCCAGGGGTCAATATGTATCTTGTGTGGTCAATAATCAATCTATACAGAGTTCTAGGAATGTTGCATGGTAATTAACCAATTCCGAGCTGATTTTCTCTCTAGTAAGGGTGTCATGGTGCTATTCAATTTTATATTATATGATTGTGGAGATAATTGTTGTGCAGTTTAATTCCATGAAACTAGGATATGGATACTATTCAGTTTATCATCATGTTGTTAGGAATGTGGGAGGGAAGTACCAAGAAAAAGATGTTCATAATGTGTAATCTATAACACAACATAAATGTGAAACAAAGAAGCCATGATGCAACATATTCCCACGGAAAACATGAACAATGTTTATATTTCTATTGTTTGGAATGTATGGGATGAAATATTTTTAATTTATAAATTTATCGACATTCAAATTGATTATAGTCATCTTTATTGGACCATGAGATATCAGTTTATGTTCATAGATTTTTGACAATCAAAGAAGGGGATTCAAGTGGATGTGTATAGTGTGGTGTAAGGAAAAAAATGTGAACAAGGTCCTAGGAGGCCTCAACACCACACAACAAAATACAAAAAGAATCCCACATATTGATTAATGGCATAATTCTTGGACTAAGGCTATGGATATTGAATTGATACAAATCATACTATATAGAGACAATTTAACATCATGTTATAGGAATGATGAAATAATTTTTAACATCACATGGTAAGGATGAAGGATATTGTGTAGTTTATTATCATGAAACTAGTATAATTTATGATAGTTTAGCATCTTACTGTTGGAACGTACAATTGGATTCATCACATGAATTCCTATTTTAGGAACATGGAATTGGTAGGGGAGTGATGTACTCCCCATACATGGTGAAAAAGGATTTTACACCATTGGGGTAGAAATTATTATGGATGTAAGGCCCTTCCAAATGAGGTTAAAATTTTTGTGGCTTCTATCTAGTTTAATCGGTGTTTAGAGGGAATGAACTATTTTACTTTGAAGAAAGTAGTGAAGGATAAACTTTTGTTTGAAACCATGGTTATTCTATTGTGGTTCCTATCTAGATTGCACAAGGCATGGAGCCTATTCTCATTAAGATATTTTGGCTCCACTAGAGAGACCTATACTATTTTTTATATTGTCTGTTGATCATAGATGACTATTTAGATTGACTATAATTGAATATAAATGGGTAGGTCAGCCCCTGTTATATACTCTAGTGTAGATAGTGTTTCCTAAATAAATTACATGTTGTTTTCAGATAACCCCAGAAAGCGTTGGGGAGATTATATGGCCAACCTTTAGTAGTATGGCCCACAATCATCTATAGAATGTTAGATAAGGTCTTGTTTAATGCCTCAATCCATCCATTCTTCAGGGTTCAGTAATGAGATGTATTTTTGGACTACTTGTTTTACTTATTATAAAACATCTCCACCTCATCTACTCAGAAATTTTTACATTTATAGGTGAGAACATAGTGATGGAATCCAAGTCGATATATGATATTTGAGATCATGAAATAAATAATTGACGCAGATTTGACATCATTGAGTGTAATTGTCTATTTATTCTGGGATAATAAATATTTTATGGTCAATATGAATCTGCACTAGTGTGCCGTTGCTAGTGGATAAGGTCCAATGACATCGAGTCCCCCACCATAAATGTGCCATGTTTACATGGTAGTATTGAGGGTCTCCAACGGTCAGGGCATGAAGTTATCATGTTTCTAACATTCATGGAAGATTTAAAAAAAGTCAATATAGTCATAGAATATGGTGAGAAGAAAGTGTCCCAACATTCAAATCATAATATAGAGCCTCAACCATATCTGATGGACACCATCAGACCGGGCATGAACATCCATCCTAACCTAGGGAATATCATCTCCATGGATGTAGAGGGGGATTATTCCATTGAAACAACATATTTAGAGATTATTCTTGAGGATGGGACAACACTGGATGGTGAATGTCATTTCACATTAACGAATTCACTCACATATGGCTTGATATGACGGGAGATGGATGTGCAGGAAGTACTCAATTAAAGAGATTGTCCAGTCAAAGGATTATTCCAATTCAAGATGATAATGATGTCATAATGTGGAATAACTGATAGTAAAGTTGTTCGCCTACTAAATATCATCATCATATACGATGACGAGAGAAATTAAACATTGATGCACCACATGAAAAAGTGATAATTTTGGTCAGGGTCTGTAGGAGACATTGCTAAATTGGATAGGGAATCAAATCAACCATTCTGTAATTGGAAAACATGAGTGATCTCTTGTCGAGAAGGGAATTGTTACATTAGTTGGAAAGTCTACTCTAATAATGCCACAAGATCTTGCATCACGAGGAAATATTCTCCATTTATTTTTTGATGATTAATTCAGAGTCTCCCTTCACATGAAAGCAAGGAATAGGAATATATAGATCCAGCTAGAAACCACTGAGGAGAGCTTGATTCTATGCCTCATTGTTGGTGCATCCATATGTTAGCAGTAACTAATATGGTAGGATAACCTAGGAAATCATGATGAATATAATTCCTAGGTGTACTCTATTGATCTTGGGTCTATTAAACCTCCTACCTGTCAGACTAAGGGAGGCATCAAAGGAAACAATCTTCCAACATTTCATACACTTGTGCACTAAAACGATGGATTTGTCGGGGTAATCGATTTACAAAAGAAATTCATTAGGATCCATGGGGTGGCCAAAATGTCTACCTGCACCGGACCCTTGAAATCATTCTACATTAAAACACGATATCAAACATCTAATGGATCATATCCCAACACGATAGTAACATTATCAATATGGATACATTTAGAATATAAACTACATAATATACAAGGGACACGTACTATATCATAGGATGTAGAATATTTTGCGACAAATTTTGCACTAAAAGAACTATAATAAGGTTTCTCTTCTCAATTTGGTAGAATATAGATTCTGTATCGTGGAGAATACAATTGAGATAGTAAATGTGTTATCTATGTCTTAATTATTATTATGAGAGAATAGAGAACCATGAGATCTCTCTAGGGTGGACAAGTAAAGAGAAAAAAATTTCCATAAGATGAGTGGCATTAAAACTAGATGATATAGAATATACGTTTTTATTTCCTCAAAGATGGTCTGAAACTCTTCCTTCAACATATAAATGCCATATTTTTTTTATTATCCCAGTTCATGTCTTACATTTCCATCCAAATTCATGATGAATATTCATATATAGTATATGTAGGCTTGAAAACCTAAAATATATCATAGGATGGTCATGGGTGTTATCTAACTAATGGCTCTGATCTTCTCTAGTTCAATCTCAATGCATATATACCTAAAAATAATGATAAGAAACCTTCCAGACGTAACCCCAAAGGAAAAATTCATGGGGTTCATCTTCAACTCTCAGAACGTTAGGACGATGACCAAATTCCATAGATATATTAGACGATTCTAACATTGTAGGTATTTGACCATAATAGCTTCCATGTACAATTCCACCCGTGTCCAGAATATTGTTTTGAAAATGTGATGCATGTCCTACTGATAGGTGGATGCTACATTTTTTTAATGTAATTGCATTGACATGTATGTTATGGTTCATTGTGTTGCCTGAAGGTGGAAGAATGTAAATATTTGGGGGCCATCAAGATATAATTGTACTAGAAGTACCCATCCTCGAATGAGATATCCTAGAAACCAACAGTTTCATCAATCTATAGTAATGTTACTGGAACAACAAATCTTTCTTTAAAAAATGGACTTTGAGATCCTAATGGTGAATTCAGACTCTGATAGAGCCAGTATACATTCTGACCAGAACAATATTGTCTACATAACTATGGTACTCAACTTCCTTGATGAGGTATTCCATTATAATATTACCAAATCTAGACATGTCCTTGGAAGCATGGGAAGGGTGCATTTTTTATGGTAGGATTTTTGAAGCCGTGATTACTTATTAGGAGTCCAAAAATAGATTACAATGACATGAGGTTATTATCATATAATATCATCATAGCGAAATGAAAATGGATCTCAAATCTTCTTCACAAAATCCATGTACTGCTACTGCTCCTCTTCATGTATATATGTTATGATTATCAATGGAATGATATCTATCCCCATGCTTATATTCTCCTAAAAAACCATAAACAGTGGTGGAGAAACCATCTTAAAATAGTTGAAGAGAATCTTATAAAACATCTTCATTGTCATTGGAAGTGGAATCAATGGGAGGTGACGTCTCATAAAATATGACTGATTTTAGGGGGACACTACTACCTACATGAGTGTATGTGGAATCCTTACAGGGAACTCATGCTATGCTAAATACAGAGCAACAAAATATTTTATGATGATCCTATCATTCCTTATACCAATGGATCCATTCGTGGTTTCTAAGAAATAGTGGTGGGTTTGTTTCTTTTGGTTCAACACATCATGGAGGAATAGGTTAGTCTGACACAAAACTGTAACCATGGGTTAAACTTCATGGCATCTCACATGGGTAGTGGGTTCTAGTATCACCTTAGGATGACATTTTTAAGAGTACAAGCTGATCCATTATCATTCCGTGTACCTTGGTATGATGCACCCATTTCTCCCTCAAATTAAATAACAATATCATTGATCTATTGTCATGGACTCCAACTGATGAATTTGGAGGATGAAAGCATCATCCGAGTCTTCCATGTACTGGCTGCAATAGTTGTGTGCTCAGAATCACAATTATTAATCTATTTTTCCTTTCTTTTAAAATAGTTTGCATCCAAATTGTGGGATCACAAGTTCTTAAGAGAGTTGTATCACATTATAGAACACCTAATCAACTATTGGGGTATTATTAGAGTCATTGATGAATCAAGGAGGGGACCACTCCATGCATATAGAGCCAGGACCTACCCATCAGTGCATTGTAGTTAGTACCCTTAAAGAGAACCATGAAATTGATGCTTACTACCAGGCAACAAAATCAGTTCTTCATAGGGATTTCCACATGCCCTCTTATTGGTCCTATCATATCCCTGAATCATTATGTTAGGAATGTTTTTATGTTCATTAGTTATTCCAATCTTATAGTGTGTCTAGGTCTGGATGAGATTAATCAAAAAATTCTTGTTCTATTGAATAGTTGTGTACTTTTACACAATTTAAATCACATTTTATTCACAATGTGTGGATGACCACTTGGATAGGGGGCCATCATCCACTATGAAGAATGCGATGGTGGTCTAGAATTTTTCTTACTCACCTTCCTCAAAATTAAAAGTCTCTACCAATTCAACTACAATCTAAAACTATAGGGGGTTCTTTTAGAATTTTTTAAGAGCCTCATGAATTTCCATTGATTGGAGGAGGGACAAGAGGAAGGAGAGAATTTCAGAAATGATAGAGAGATTCTCAATCACATTGTACTTTCATGATAAACACACATTTGTACTAGAAGAAGGTTTCATTTTGGGAGGATGAAAAATGGGCACTGCTAGCTAAATCATTTTGAATCTGGTTGTTACTAGATTTGTTTTGCTAATCACTAAAAATCTCACCCAGAATCACTACTAGTTAATTATCATCTAGATGTGGCAGGACCATAGATAGACATGACCAGTTGTGATGTGGTCCCGTCCAGTTTTCCTGGCCGAGTATCACTGATGGTAGTGACAGTGACTCATACAAAATGAGATCATAAGACTATTACTGGAAATTTATGTGCAAAAAACATTTTATGGGATTGGTACCACTCATTTCATGGTTTGAAGAACATGCTTTAAGATTCTAAAGATTGAAATAACCATTGATTATTTGGTGGTAGTGTTGACCATATACATTTTGAGGGCTTACCCGACATTCCTCGTTGTCAAGAACCATATAGTTGTCCACCAGCTTGATCATGTTCATGGAGTCACACTCCTTTTCACTATTCTAATAGTCATGCAATACTATCCATAATATGGTGTGATTCTAATATCTAGAGGCATGAAATCCCCGAGTATGTTAGATGACATCAGTGATGAATGGGGGATCTGATTTACCTTTGTCCTCATCTCTTACTCTCATAAGATTTGGAAGGATATGATGTGGATATAGAAGTGGTATCTAGAGAAGGCATGGTGGCTTCAGAAAGCTCAAGCTGATTCATCAGGGCATGTATGACACCGAGGGGATGAGTGAATTCTCTCTGAGATATCGTGTTGTCATAAATCAAAGTCCCATGGCTAGAGACCTTCTTCCATTCACCAGAACCATCATCATCATTACCGAGCCTGGTAGAGACAAATTCCACATATTCCAGGTTAGGGCCTAATCTTACTGCACAATTATCCATTGATTAATAGAGACAATCCTTTAACATAGTGAATTTCTTGAGGGTATGTCCATGTATTATGTGTTATGATATTTGGTAATAGTAATTAGTGAGATTGGCCCCATGTGGTTTCTATATTCTAGAATCTTCAGATCCCCATATTTCATGAAACTATGAAAATGACAAGGAAATTGAATCTCATTGAACAAATAAGTCTAGTTCCTGCCACCAAGGAAGGGAGATCGTGTATCCTGGACATGATGATTGGATAGAGCCCGATGAGGAGATGGATCTTGATTCTATTTCCCTATTAGTGGTACTTAACATGGTGTTACCTACCAATTCTATTTTGGGTGATTCTAGGTTAGGGGATGAGATTTATTAAATTTACCTTACTAAAGCTATGAGTGAGTCTCTACATGGTAGAAACTTTAGCTTTCTGGGGGCCTCCACATGAGAATCAACATAAGTTTATACCTTGGATGTTCTTCTCAGGGGACCTTGGGGAGGAAATGTGTCTGCCTACATTGCATTCTAAATTGATTCCTGTTGATGCTAAGCCTTGTCATAAAAATCCTAAATTTCACCTGGGAAGTTATGATTGATGGGTAATGAGACATTCTCAGTTTCTAAATTCATCATGAACACCATCATCAGTCGTTATTAATTCTATGGAATGTTGCGGCAATACACAAATCCCTTCCACTGAGACATGAATTCTACATTTTTCTCATCTAGATATTTCCTATACATAAAAGGAATAAAATTTCTCTTTTGAAGATGGATGAGCTTAACTAGTAGGAAAAATTCATGTGGATGTCTTCCCAATAATAAACCAACAACTCATTTAACTATTTGTACTAAAAATTCTAGAACGTTCAATATTTATACCAAAAACTGAATTTTGATATCCTATTGGTATTTTTATGTTCCCTACATGGGTCCATGCCTTGAGATGAAGTGGAAATTATTTAATAGAACATCTCCTATCACATTAAGGGGGTCAATGATATGATTACCAAATGGGGGGGGGGTTCTCACATATAATTGACCCATGTCGTATATGACTTATAATCATGTGGTATTTCCACCTGTCATGTTTTGAGGTCTTTGAGGATAGTAGTGACAAAACTATCCACATTGTCATATAGGGGTTCTTATATTATAAGGATCCATGAGGACAAATGCTTTCACAATCTCATTAACCTGATTGGTAGTTTCGGTGGCTCAGGGATAGGTATAAGGAATGTCTTGACGAATGAATTGACATATATCCCAAGGGAGATTATCATGATGCTCATGCCAATCCAGATATGCATACCCAATCAATTTCCCATATACCTCGGTCATAAAACTATCATAATAAATAATATTTAAAAGATCAATTGGGGAAGCCAGCCAATATGGTGTTATGGTCACCCTTACTACCATATTGGGGGAAGAACATGATTGAGTTGAGAATTTCCATAATTAGTGAATTAATATTACTAGATCACAACAAAGTTATTTTTATTGATCCTTCTTTGATCTATGATCTACTAGATCAAGGTTTCCATTGCAGGATGTACTTATATTTTTTCTCTACATTGGATGGGCCAAGGTGGTTAGTGGTACCATTATGAAGTTTTCTTTTATTGGTGTCTTGGCCAATGGGAAATGCTGTAATGTGATCTCTAAGGATACATGCCTGCATTTGCAGTACAATGTTAATACCTGTACGAGTTTCCACTATATTTTTTACTACACAAGGGAGGGTCCTCTTTATCATACCTAATGTTGATTTTGTATTCCTTGAGATCTTTATAGTTAACCATGACTAACCCCAGAGGAATATCCTCAAAATCAATAGAAAAACATGGCTGCCGAAATATGTTACTGAAGTTAAAGGGAAACATATTGTCCCCCGCCTTGGATCTACATGTCTTTGGATGACTCTATAATAATTTTGTGGAGCACTATTAATCTATGAACACATATTTTTTGAAGGGTTCAGTTGTAGCCAAGTGACATAGGATTCTGCGCCACTAAGAGTGCTACCAACTACACCATGTGGTACTACTGATCAGTGTCATTGTAATTCTCTGTACACTTCGAATATGCCAAATTGTGGTCTTTGAGATGAAAACATGTTTCCCAAATGGTCGGATGGAAACACATGAACATCAAGTGGTTAATAAACTCATCTGTGTAGATTTAGGGCATTACATTCATACAAATGGACTCTCACAATAAATCAGTCGAAAGAGTGTCACATAGGATTTCCTCTTTGATGGAATAATATGACTATGGGTTTCCCAAAACATCGTTCAATGCTAGCTGAGAATATGGTACTGGTACTAGTGTGTATCATTGAGGCAATGAAGTGGAAGGAAGAGAATCTACCGTACGGGCTAAATGTTTGACATGCATTGGGTTATCTCTCATAGGTGGGATCAACACAACATCATGTACTTGTTGGGTGGAGTATTCTCTACAAAAACTCCCTTATATGTTAGTAAATATAATTTTATCGGTGGGTCAATGAATGGTTTCAATATATTTAATATAAGTTGAATTAACCATGATCTTTGGTAGAGGTGGGGAATGAAATTGGTGATAGAAAATATGAATACACCTTGATACCTTGGAAGGGATCCAAATATTTCCCCACATTCTTGTACCTGTGATGGTATTCATGGATATTATGTATCTCTCCTTTAGGGGTGATAAATCTCATCTACTGGGCTTCAACAATGGACCTTTATAAAGACAGCTAGGGTGAATGATCCTGGAAGGAAAAACATTTCATTGGAATTCTATAAGATAAAATAATAGAAAAATGATAAGGAGCTTCTTAGATTTTTGTCATTGGTGATCGGGGTTCACCATTATACCATAGGATAATTCTACATGGTAGGGTAGTTATTTAGAACGAGAAGTATTTCCTTGTGGGTTGGTACTATAGCTGGGATGAGATCCACTTAAGCAGTCATGGATATACAGAGGACCTCTATATCGGTTGTTTTTATACTAGAGAGGACCCCCACTAAAAGTACTATGAGAGTAGGGAGGACCTCCACTCTAGATGTTGTCATAGAAAAGAGGACCTCTTATTTGGTCAGTAGAACTATGGTCGTGACCTCTATGCAGACCGGTGGTAGCAGTACATGGAGGGACTCCATACTGGTGGGTGGAAGCATGCACAGGAACTGGACACTGGTCAAAATGGACATGGGGAGGACCCCCAAGTTGACTATTAATGAAGCGCGTGGGTAACATTCTTTGATAATTACTGAAACATGGAGGAGGTCATCTTGAGTTTGTGAAAACATGGGGAGGAACACTATGTCCAGTGATGAGGGAGTGAAGAGTACCCCAACTCGGGTTGGCTGTAGCATGGAGAGGACCTCTTAAGTGGTTGGTGAGGAAGTGAAGAGGGTATTCACTTTGGTCGATGCTTCCATGAAAAGGACATCTTCTTGATATGAGATGGATGTGGGTAAGTGCATCACATTAGAAATTAATGGAATGGGGAAGACCACTTTATTGGGAACCAATGAAATGTAGAGGACCTCCTTAATGGATGTCGATGATGTGGGTAATAACTCATCTTGTATCGATACATATAACATGGGGAGGAACCCCCTGATAGGTGTTAGAGATGGTATAACCACTACTGTAGCTAGATATGGTATGATCATGGCCTCTATAATGGATCTCATCATCAGAAGATAGCCAATAATGGTTTTTAGTTGTGATGGAAATTGAAAAAGTCCACTCAGTCTTCCCATGGGATGGCTTAGGTGTTGATTCTGATCAGGTGCTGATGGGTCCCTGCTATGATATGGTAGGGATCTGGTAGAGTGAATCGGGGGTGGACTGGGCCACTAAATTTATGGAAGAAGATTTCCCATGAGCGTTATCCTCCTCAGCATATACCATATGTTGTTGTCAGGTGATTCAAACTAGGTCTGGCAGAGCGAGTGTATAGTTTACCCGATCATCATCCTTGAAGATCAGTCATTGTAGGTGTTGACATTGCTATGTGGGAGCCCTCAATTGTGGATATCAAGATGTATTCATAACTTAGTTGACCAAGGAATCCATTGATTCATTCTTGTAGGGGATAAATTCATAAATTTACTCTTTGGAATGGTTTTCGAAGAATTTAGTTGCAGGTGTGGGAAGTAGTGGGTTCCTACCTGACAAATGGGGGTGGCAATGTTAGTAAGGCGCATACATATCCTAATCTTGGTGGTCCATGTACCTCATGGTAATGAAACCCTCATACTCATTTTATCATACAAAGTCATCTACCACCCTCCTCTTAATAGTTTCTATGGTTGAGATGGGGATTGGCCACCTAGTATCCATGGTTGTGACTGAAGATGTGGCAGGGATGGAGTTATTAGGGATTTCAATGTTTTTGTTCATCCTGTCCCAGGATCTTCAGGAAGTGGGTGATTGATTTTCTATGGATGGGGTCCTATAAATAAGGAGAATTTAACCATTATTAAAAATATATGGAATGAAATGTGAAATTCCCCAACTTCAACTATTCTTTAATAGCTGGAGAGAGATATCCACACAAACAATATCTCAGATCAAAATAACAAATTTTTTACATCCAAAATTTCTATAAAATTCCAGGCATGAACCACTATTATAATAGAGGTACCTTTTTCTAGATATCAATATACAATAACATTATCATCTACTAAATTCTAGGATTCTACTAGTCCCCATGTTGGGGAGAAAATATTTACTTCATGTTCACCATTTTAGTTTTCAATGCTTTCTCTAGGGTACCCCACATTGCGTGTTATTATTCACTAACAGACGTTGTTTCCCTATATTTTCTATTTGAAAATTATTTTTGAATTCCTCACATTCAACTATGAAGTATCTTCTACGATCGAAACAATATGATGACATGCTAGTTCCTCCTTCCATATATTCCTCCTCTCAATTTATTTCACAGTCTAGGTCTTCTTTTAAATTAATATGTTTGCTTGAAACTCATTCCGTGTGTCGTCTCCTATGCATACAAGTTAATTATGTAAATTTTTTCTAGCCATTTTATGGGTTAATGATAGAGTAGAATAATTTGGTTTGTAGAGTAGTCATGATGTGCGGCACTGGAATGTCTTCATGCTAAAACATTGGCCACCTGTTTTCTTTATAACTTCTTGGAGGAATCTTGGGAACAGAACCCAAGGAATAACACATAGATTGAGGGAATCAGATTCCAATGGAATATCATCAGTTGTTTTCTATGGTATTCCCATGATTAACACAAGGTAAGATTGTGAATGTTAATTATTTTAAAATTATATGGAGATTGAATGTAATGATCCGAACACCCCATGGAGGCGGATCAACAAGGTGAATCCCTAGAAGTGAAACCCTTAAATGTTTACCAATGGATTGATTAGAACACCCTATGTGGGATGAACTAGGATGGTGTTTCTCATAAAGGGAATATGTCCCACTATGAAGGATAATCATAAAACCTATAAAGGTGAATCAAATAGGGGAATACCTAGGAATAGGGAACCATGGTTTATCATATGGATGGATAAGAACGCCATAGTGGACCTAGGATGGTGTGTGCCATAAAGGGAATGTGTCACACTTTGAAGGCTTATTTGAAACCAACGTATGTGGAACATTGAAGTGAATATCTATTATGGGGAATTAATGTGTACCATTCGATAGGATTGAGCCATATGTAGTTTTCATATTTAAAATATTTGGAAGATATGTATTAGAACCCATGTTGTTCGAGAGGGTTGTGTGGGGATTATTCATGTGAGATACCCTTCATAGTATGATTTCTCTTGGATGGTGAAAATTCAGGTCATACACATGAGCGTGTACCATGTTCTACTAAAAAGGTGTAAGGATATGGTTGGAGTGTCATGATTCTACTAGGATATGGTAGCTTGTGTAAAAACTCAAATTGTTATGGTTGGTTAAGATAATGGAGTGGATTGAGATTATGGATTATTGGATAGGGTGTCAAGCTTGAACACCAAGGAGGATACCTATATATCACCATTATTTGGGAATTAGATTCCATGTAGTTAGGAATGATGATGTAAGGATTATGCAAGGAACCATCCCCATGGCCATGGAGGAGATGAGGTCTCCCTAGTGTGAGGCATAAACTTCTAATTATTTTTACAATGAATGTTTATGATGGATGAGGATGATGGGATTAAACTTTGGGGAGGCTTCCCATGTTTCATGGTCTTTTGGTAATCAATTTCTATGTTTTTAGAAAATAGAGTGTGGGGATTAGGCATGGATGCTACACAGTGCGCTTAGAAGAGATGAGGTCTTCCAGTTGAGGGGAATTAACTTCTCGATAAGTATCCCAAGAGAGAACAAGATTGATGAGGATTATGGGAATGAACCTCAAGGAGGATTCCTAGGTATCCCAATTAGTTGGGAAACATAGTCAACGTAGTTCGAATGGATAGTGTGGTGATTACATATAGATTCTTTCAAAGGATGGATATGGTTGAGGAATACTCTATTATGGATTTCAATGATTATGTTAGTGGATATTCTGGTCCCTACTAACCTCTAAGACCATGTGAGTCATGATAGTTGTTAGAAACATCATAAATCAATGGACATGATTATCATGTCATGGATAATTCACTATTAAGGGCTGGTGTGGGGATTATACACAGAAATTTCTTGTAGAAGATATCTTTCCATATGAGGAGGATCTCATTCCATGTGTGTGGGGATTACGCATGGATCCTACCCATGGAGAAAATACCAAATGGAGAGGGATGGGGTTTTGAGAGTTCCTGATGCACATACCATCTCGGGTATTTATATTCGGCATGGAATAGAGTATTAGGAGTGATTCCTCATATAACAATGGTTAGGGTATTACCACCGGAAGAATTCCCAGGATGATATAATTCCCTTTGAAGTAGGTGTAGAGGATGTTATTCCTTGTGAGGAGGATCTCATTCTATGTCACACATACATAGACATCATACACGTCATTCATAGGATGAGGATATAGTTTAAAGTCATGTGTTTAGGAATTTTTTTGTCATTCAGTTTTACGTCAAGAAGCTCAGACGTTTGGGACTCAATCATTCCTTGTAGGGCTTATAAAACCATATCTCACGAGCCCTTATGAGGGGCACAATATCATAAAATCATGGTTGGAATGATGGTGAGGATTTGGTACCTATTAGTTTCACTATTCTGAAAATAAAAAGGCTATTGAATAATAATTCGAATAGAAATGGGTGAATGGAGATCTCAGTCCACACATGTAACTGAGTGGGAAACATGAATGGTTTGAATAGGTATCACACAGACATGGAGTGTAGTTGAACAAATCCTGAATGGGTATGGAGAAATGGATCAGTAATCCTTTATGAATATTTTTTAGTATCCTTAAGGAAGCATGGAGAGTTCAAGAAGACATGCCTTGCAAAGAAAAGTGCATCCTGGTGAAGATCTTTATTAATCTCATGTGCTTCATTTTGTTCAGGGGCTTCATGAAGGAACAATCTTCAAGTAGTATGATAATCCATACTCATTATTATTTCCTTGATTAGGAATATAGTGATCCATGATGGAATAATGATACATGATTCCTCATACACCATGAAGGGTCTCATTCCTTCATGAGATTTATAGAACATCATAAATGTCATCCCCACAATAAGAAGGGGTATGTAAAATAATGGAATGGGTGTTTTGTGGTGTTTATGTACCTTGGATGATCCATTTTGGAAGAATTAAAAATGCATAAGGTTATTCATGTATAGCGGAATTGGAATTAAAATGGTGAGAGGAATTTTCCATTGAAAGTTGAATGAGTCATGTATTTATAAGCACCAGCCTTCATGATGTTTAGGGGAAACATTATAGAGCTGATGGGTTATTCGCGATTGGTCATGACTGTGATATCCTCATGGATCTTAGTATAAACACATTTCATAGTGGTAGAAGAACATTTAGACTCATGGAGAATTATTCTAAGGGAATAGTGCCTCCAATTAGTGTGAGCGGTCATGGTGGAATGGATTGGAGATGATGACCCTTAAGGATGATTCTAGGGCTATTTGGGAAAGGGTTTTCTCTATACCGACCATGAATCTTATCAACCTATCTCACATAACAAAATTTGATTCCAACATATGTATTTAATGTATATATTTCATATTTATGAAATAAATTTAATTCTTTAATTATAATTTCACATATAACATTTTAGTTTCCAACATATTTGAAAATGGTAACATCGCTCATGTGTATGTGTGGGCTACCACATCCACCAAGCAATGTGGTATATTTTTTATTTCATCTTTATATGGATTAAAATTTCAATAGATTTAATAAATATTAATGATATATATGATATAATAACTATTCTATAATGTTTAATTATTATTTATGATTCTTTTTATAGATCCTTTGACAAAATAGAAGTATTGTTCAGGCATACGAACAACCTACCATCTCCAAGAACCATTTAGTCCTATTTCAATGTATGCTGTTATTAAAGAATCTAAATATACAAATAATTTATATATAAGATATTTATTATGTTTTAATTATATATTGATTATTGAACCATGACTAAATAATAAAGACTACATAAATAGTACCAAAACATTTATGGAAGGAAAAGATTATATCACATGGATTAATTATTTTAATAAATAATTATTATGAAACATGTGATTAAAAGTTATGAATTATTGATATATTATATAATATATATGAATAGATTATTGAAATAGATGTATATTAAATATATATTTATTATAATGGAGGTTCAAACATGCTTTAAAGATGTTAGACATATTTTAAGGGATTTTTGTCTGACTATTATTTTTTATGAGAAACAAGAAATATTCACCAAGTGTTTCATTTAGACGACGTATATTATTCACATGAATATATTTTATAATCATTTGTATAAAATTTATATCGACCAAAATAACTATATATGTTTATTTCATTCACAAGGATTATGATTGAAATCTCAAATATGTTATAATGGTTTTAGTTATAATCTGAAAATTTATGAGTATTATTTAAGATTATATATTCAATGAAAAATTATAATGATAAATAACTTATTAAACTAAGGAAAATTATTCTTCTCATTTTATATATTTATATTTTATATTTTCCTTTAACTTGATTATCTTTATGTACTGAAAGGACCAATGGGATTTTTTAATTTAACACATAGCTGATTTATATCTTCAGTTGAGAAATAATTTCTTCCATATCCATGTTTTATAAAAATATTTTAATGAATTGAAATAATAATATTAAATGATATTATAAACACATTTTTACACATGTTATAGTGTTTAAAAAATTTCTTAAATTGAAACATCTTTTCATTTTACAAATGTGATAAATTTGAATTTTTAAAGAAAAAGTAAAAGGAATTTATGTTTTAATGTTCATGGAATGAACAAAATTTTCCACCATTTTTGAAAATTATTTATTTGATGATTTTATTATAATATTCTATTGATATTTATAAATTTAACCATTTTGATAATTTTTAAATAATTTTTAGTTTTCAAAATTTTATTTTTATTGTGGAATGTCTATTTTTCACAAGAATGTTTTAATGGTATTTTAATCCATTTTAAGAAACAACCCTTGATTAATAATATGATCTAATGGGGATATGATACAAGGATACCATCAATATTCAATCTATATATGGTTAATTATTATGATAAAAAGAAGTTTTTGAAACACATTCCTCTCTCCATGATATATTCTACGATTTAATGATGACATCTTTATGAAACATGTTTCTTTACAATGAGTAATAATATCAAGAAATTTTTATCATAGGAATTTATTTTCACAAGTTCTAATATGATAAATAATTTATGAAATATTGGGAAAAAATTAAATGGATTACATTAAGTTAGGGGTGGTTCAATTACACACCAAATATTGTGTTAATATTATTACCGATAATGCTGGTCATGTTATAAAAAAATATCAAGTTATTAAACTATATATAAAGATAAGTGGGACTGCAATTACATATCCCTCCATCAAATTAGGAAATAGTGGATATATCATGAGGTAATTATATTTTACATAAACATAATTTCATGGTCACAATGTTATATTTGGACCTAGTCTAATGGTCATAATGTTTTTCATGTACTCTATTTTCATCATCATAAATTTATACGAGGGGCTAATTTAGTGTGCATAAATTATTGAGTGAACAAATTTCTACTTATAAATATTCACAATGTAATAAGATTATTTGTATTCCATTAAATTACACCTTATGGAAATTTTATTCTTTCATGGTTTTTTTCATTAATTTATTTATGATCTTTTCCATAAATATTTATATGATTTATGGAATGAATCAGCTTTATGATCATTGAAGGATTGGGTATGAATATTGTATTTTATTGTTACTATCTCATACATTTAGGTATATCTTATGATTTCATATGATCATAGACTAATATCATTCATGATTACCCTTATTAAGGATATCAGATCCACCTTTGTTATTTTTTCATTCTCCTAGATATTATGAATTATTATATATATATTATCACTATAAAGTGTTCTATATGGGAAGATATTTATAAAATAAGTTGAATATATTTCATAAAATAAAAATATTGTGTATATAGTCCCCACACATAGTTTCCCGTTATGATCCTTTTTAATTTATTAATGTAATGTAATAAAAATTAATCTAAATATATTTTACATTTTTTTTGTAAAAATCATAAGCCATTATAATATTAATATCCACTTCCATCATTTGAGAAACGAAACCGTCATTCATGTTTATAAAAAACTAGAGGCTCACAAATCGATGTAATTCATTTTCCATCACTACCTATCATGGATGGTTATAATGATGTATTAAATATATCTGTATAAAATTCATGAAATGTATAACATTATTGAAAAGTAATATAAAAAATATTTTTTTTACTTTTTATGCCATTGAAAACTTTTAACTTCATTCATGCCTAGATGTAGACTACCACCTCAATGAATAGATGTGATTATTTTTTACCACCACATCACATGGATGATATATATAACATTATTTAATGATATAATATTGTATTTATGATATAATGTAAATATATGAAAAATAAAATAATAATTATCTTTTTCTAATCATGATCATTGAAAATTGTGATACATTACTCTCGTGTAAATATAGCCTACAACCTCCATGATTTTAATGTAGTTATTTTTTCATAACCATATTTAATGATTGGTGTTAAATTTTTTAAATGGTGTAATAAAATGATACTATTTCAGGATTATTAATCTATATATTTTAGAATAATGATATATCATTCTACAGATGACCTATCAAAGGAATTGTTCACATATAAACCAAATATCTTCAAAACAACCAATGAAATATTTATTGAATATGTAAATAAATAAAAGGATACATTAAATAAAATAAATGGATTAATAAAACAAAAAATGGTTTATAGGAATACAAATAATTAACATAATTTTGTTATTTAGAATGTTATAGAACATACATGATGATTCCAACTAGAGGTAATGGGTTTTTTAAAATAATTTTCGTTAATTACTTTATACTTATACATAATTGATTAAATCACATCATGATTATTTTGTGCAATAATATATGATTGTATAATTTATTGTATTTTACTATAATTTTTTGGATTTACATTTTTTAAATATAATCACTTAATATATTAATTATCAATTTAATGATACAATTATTTTAAGGGATTTTCATTTCCATATAATTATAATCATGTTTGATTATGATTCAATTACCATAAAGGGAATTATATGATTAATTTCCAATAAACTGAATTTTTTTTCTATGGTTATTGTTATAAAAAACATATTTTATTTTTCATTGTTCTCAATTTATGTACTGAAGATACTGATAGAATGGTTTTATGGGAAAACACGACTTTATTTCCAATTTCAATGGAAAACATTTTTATTCCATGTCTATTATTTCTAAAATATTTTCCAAGAATATTTTTAATATTATCCTAAGAACTATTTAGGAAATTTTTACACTTTTCTATTTTTTTTACAAATTTTGTAAAAGGAATATTCTTTCAATATTTCGACAATGTTACTTTTTGACTTCTTTACTAAGGTGTGAACAAAATTTATTTATTAGTAATAAATATTGAATTTTTTTTACTAAAATCATTTCCACAAAATTATTTGAATTTTCCTTGACATATTTACAATATTCTTTTTTGATAAATGTTTTCTTAATATTTAGGATATTTATTATTCTCAAATGTGATTTTCAATATAAAAAGGGTAATTTCATCATTGATTTTTTTAATTATCCAACATGTAATTTATTTTCATTTAATAATATAATAGATTATATACATTATACTACACTTTGTATATGTTGTAAATATTCCATCCTTATTCATTATATGGATAGTTCATGTCCAGTTCAACGAGGGAAAGCATTGACAATCAATTTTCTAAATAATTTTTTGTTTAATAACATTTATTGAAATAATAAATTTATTTTTATTATTGTAATATAAATTTATCTTAAATATCTATATTATTTATCATGGACATGTTTATTTATTAAATAATATATCATTCCAACATACTCAGTTTTACTATGAATGTTATTTATTTATATTTGGAAACACATTATAAATCTGTATTATTATTCCAATACATTTATTTATTGATAAATAATTGTTTTATAAATTAATGTCTGTATTAAATATATGATGAATGCATTGGAAATGAAGTGATAATAGTTACCTTGAATTATATAGTTTTTAAATCTAATAACAAGTCTCAGGAGACAAATTATAAGCTAAGATTATATTTTTTTCTACTGTAAACTCTCTCATCGATTAAACATTTCTGGCACATATAATTGATTGTATACACATCATGATGTCTAAAATAATGGTGAAAATTATTAAATATTTCCATGATTTCTATTTTTTATAATTTTTTATTACACAAAAACATCAATATTATTCATGGATGCATTTTGTGCCATTGTTATTGATTAAATGAATTTTGTTTTCATTTATACAACATTCCATATTGACTATACATTATTGATTCATGATAGGTTTTATTATATGTAACCCTTAATAAGAACCATTACTCTCCATTATTTTGATTTCATTCCATAGGGTATGAAAACAAAATCATTAAATGAGTTCAATAGTGGATAATATTTACTTTCACTATGAACAATATTTTTTAATAAAGATACATTGGATAATTTTATGTTTATGGTACATCATGACTATTAAAATAATCAGACCATTGGGAAGTGATATCTTCTATCTTATGTAAATGTAATAAATTTACATCTAACTCTGGGATATTGGATTTGGGACAGAATCATTTAACATTGTAACCATAGTTTAGATCACTTGTGCACCAAATAAGTAAATGATGGAGGCATATAAAATTTCATTTAATAAAAATGTTGAAAGATGGGGTATTAGAAAAAATATCCCATAAATTTGGGAATATTCTCCATGAAATATAATTCAAGGGGAAATGAAAATCATTTAATTGGTGGAAATGGGATAATAGAAATTTATTCTATTGTATGATTTGGAAGTAGATGGTTAAATTGGATACAATAGAAATCATGCATCCAATAGTTACACAAATGATCCAATGCATTAGGTGTGTAAAACAAAAAAAAATTACCCATGTATGGGGCACAAATTGGTGAATAATATAAACGATAGGCTTGAATGGAAACCAAAATAATCGGTGTAAGGTGGAGGCTATTAAATGACTAGTGATGTGGTGGGTTTTGGTAACTGAATCATCCACTTAACAATTATTAATATGGAATATTTATTCCATCCACAATATTTTAACTAGATTGTTTCTTATGTTGACTAACATAATTTATAGTTTATTGTGTGAATCATATATTTATATGATTATTTCATTTGAAAATTTATATTTATGGAATATAAATCATAGTATCGTTATATTAGATATATTAACTATGGCTTGTGTAATGGATAATATATTTCAACATATTATCAGTATTGAAAGATAATCATTAGATTATCCATAACAACAAAAATATTGAAAAAATTGATAAGGGTGGAGACAAAACCATCCAACCACATTAAAGAGATGTTAATAACACCTAAAAATTGGATAAACACAACATATAATCTCAATCATCATCCATAGATGCACCAAAACTGTTTGAATGGTCTGATGTTTTATGAGAGTTCAAAAGATCATTTCAAGTAGTGGGTGTATAATAAAACCTCATTACACCACTACTAGTCAAACCTGACATGGTGGTTAGGAGAATAAATTAGATTTAATCAAGTTACCATGAGCCTGGGAGTAGTTTGATAATCATGTTATACGGAAAAGATCACGGGATTCTAAATGGAGTGTGTGAGAAATAGTTTGGTCATATGAACTCGTTTTTTGGTATATGAAGAGACAAATAGAGTTGGTGATATTTGATGTTCATACCCACTATCATTTAGAGACCATGGAATCATGGAGTATGGAATACATGGACTGGTGAAACATGAAGGACTAAGATGGGTAGTAATCTATTGTTGTCAGAAACAGAGGTGAGGGATATGATTGAGAGAGTGAAGGCTATCACGGGGGAGGAATTCAGCATAAAAAGGGATGAGAGTGGAATGACAATGGATATCAATGAACCTTATGTGGTGGAAGAGTATTAATTATCATCAACATCATTCGACATCAAATTTATTTTAACAACTCAAATATGAAGAACCACAAAGGGTGAGATATTAGTGAATGTGTTGTATTTTCTATAAAAGCAGGTAATCTAATTTAAAACCTTAGAGTAATTTAAGAAATTGTTTCACAATATTCCTTACCATAATCTCAAGGAAATACAAAATATGTCTTAACAACAAACCCATAGAGGCATTTAACTCAAATGGTTTGGAAGAAACATAATATAAGGAATATTCATAATTTAATTGAGTATGTATGATTTTTATATTCTTTGATAATTAATTCTTGGGCCACGTTGTAGATACTATTGTTTAACATTGTCTGTACGTATTAATTTAAATTGTGACAACATGACTTATTTAATGTTTTAGGGGGATAATGTAACCATCCATGATTTATAAATAATTTATCCACAAATAAATATTATATTAATTAGTTTTTTTCACCTACAACACATTTTTAAAATGATTTTTTTCTTCATATTTTTAATATTAAATATTACAATTAAAAAAAATCCCTTAAAATAGCTCATATAATTTTATGTAAACATCTCAAAAAATCAATAAACTAAGAAGAAAATAAATATTGTGGAAGGTATTTTCCTTATGAATACAATTTTTATAATATCATAATGGATGTTACTTATCAATTGTTTTAGATGGACATTGTCAAAGATGGACTTCAACAAATACTACTTGAGTGAAACCTAATGGAGGAGAAGTTCAAACCTGTAGAGATTTCCGCAAGATCAATTCATGATAAATCACAACCTAGAAAAATAATAAGATCATATCTGATTATTAATTATAATGTAGAGATCATAAGGTGTTACGTATGTTAAAATTTTGATTGTATAAATATATAAGAAAATAATAATTGAAATATCATTAATTTTATACATTTCTAAAAGAAAGTTTCTACATAATTGATTTTACGATAAAAATGCTTTTTATTGAATGTTTATTTATTTAATGGAAATAATTTTATTATGATTAAATAAAAAAATGATAAATATTTTAAATTATATAACATTTTAAACTAGATTAACTATTTATTTATAATAAAAAATAGTTAATATATAAAAATTCAATTTCATATAATTTTTTTTTTAATATTTCATAAATTAATATGAATATTATGTCTATAAATTCTAGGAAGAAAATTTAAAAAAATAATAAATTCAATTTTGGATTTATCATCGAATTTTTTCATGATTAAGTTTATATATATTTACAAATAAATTAGTTTTAGGTGAATAGTGAAATATTTGGAATTTACTTATACTATACATTTATAACATTATAATACCATAATGTAATGATTTTCTTAAAATATATTTACTATAAAAAATAATTTAGAAAATTTAAATTAAAAATTTATATATACTATGTTGATATAAAAAACCAACATTTAAAATTTCGAAATCATTATCCAATGTTTTAAAAGGAAAATTTGTTTCGTCAGATTCTCTAAATAAAATTATCTCAAGGTAAAATTAAGATGTTAATTTGTTTAAATGTTAATTAAATAGTAATTAATTAATAATAAAAATTTAATATCAATTTAATCAATAAAATTTATAATATTATCCAAAACTTAAATCATATGGATAAGAATAAAATTTTAATAAAAATAGTTTTTGGCCTGTTACTTGTGCTAATGATAAAATTAATTTTAATTTCTCATATAAATTTTATTTGATCAATTGTATTTCAGATTTAGAAATTGTATATTGATATTTATTTAATACAGATTATTTTATTTTTATTAATTTTAAATTATTTCCTCAAAATAAATAGCCACCTCGATTAAAACAAAATGATGGTAAAAATTATAATTCTATGTGTAAATTACATAATGAATTGTTTAAAAAAGATTAAAATGTGTGGAAGATCCTTTTCAACCTTATCACCTCTTAAATTCTGTTATTTCCCACTTATTCTTCACATTACTTATTAGACATGATAAATATTTTTATTAATGACTTATATGTTCTAAATGATAGAACATGGAATGTTCCTTCAAAAGTGGTCATATACTATTGTAAATGCCTTCATTACACTAGTCATCTTATCTTGGTTGTCTCACAAGACCAAAGGGAATCCAATCACGTTGTGGATTCCCGATCAAATAGAGTGATTTTGGATAAGATCTTGATGTGGTCCATATAGATCCTTGGAAACTACACTGCCCCTTTCAGTGCATATATGTGAGTTGATAAACCCAATATCTTTTTTAAAACCACGTATAATGATATAGATATTTTCTTATGAAATATTAAATATATTTGTGGATCAAATTTTATTGGATCTTGAACTACATGAATTAAATGTGCAAAAAGTTTGCGTCACTTTAATTATAAAAGGATCGATGACAACTCAACCTCTTCATACTGTCAGAAACAACTTATGATTAATAAAAAAATTAATAGAATTTTGTAACACCCACCCACAAATAAAACTTGTGAAGATTTAATCATTTCACCTAGAAATGATAAGGCTCCTTACGGTGGTGACCAAATGAGAACATCCAATGTTGTATGTAATATATTTCACCACACCATCAAAAATCATTCCTACTTATAACAACCCAAAATGCTTCTATCCACAAGATAATGATAAAAATAGTATTATTAATATTTTTTAATGTTTTTAAACTAATATATCATAAGTATTACACCTTCTTACATTATCATTTATTGAAATAAAAATGTCATCAACTGTATATGTAGACTACCGCCTCCATGAATTATCTATTCAAATTTCAATCACCTTTTTTAGGGATGGAAGTAAAAATTTATTTATTAATATGAGATTATATATTTAGAAAGTTAATTATTTTGGAATGATATGATATTTTTCATTCCAATTCTTCAATATTAAATAAAAAATGAGACCTTCAGAAGTGTGTATGTGTGGATGACCGTATCTAGGTGATTGTGTTTCTTTTTCATTCTTATATCAAATTACATGGGTAGAACAAAACACAAATTTAAGGCATAAAAATGGTATTTAATAAAATTTTAACATTATAGACTATAATGAAATACATTACATATGTAAAATTTACTATAAGTTTTTTTGTAAATTTAACCGATAAAAAGAGCATAACGTGGAACTTTTTTAATTTGATTACATTCATGAAAAAGCTATTTTCTAGTATAAATAATGTGACAATTCAAAATAAAATGACATAATAATAAATGTTTCTTTATATTTTGACACAATCTTACAATAGAATTACCTTGATCCACATTCCACATGTGATAATGAGAAATTGACCGAAGATAATTATGTAATCAAAATGAGGAGAAATGAAATAATAATTAGATGAAACATTATGATAAAATATACTATATAAAATGAAATTTATTTGGAAATGTTTATTTTATATTTTTTTTAATAAATATAATTTTATTAATCATGATTTTATGTTCATCTTCATAGTGGTTTTGGAGAAGAGGATAGGGTTTTTGTGTCAATTAACTTTCATTAAGTAATGATTTGATTTTATGAACCAACAATTCTATTTATGGTTTACCTACTAAACCCCAGATTTATAATATCATAAATTATTATTTAAATAAGAATATCACATTTTATTTATGTAGTTCCTTTCCATTAGCGACGAATTATATCATTTTTAGAATATAGTGGTTCTTTATTTCGTAGATTTCCATCTTTAGTTATAAATTTTCTCCTTGAGTTTCATAAATTATTTAATATATAATACCATATTTATATAATTGGCCATAAATTTTTATTCAAATAAGATTAAATTGTTACTTATAATCACTCTTGAAAATAAAAATTATTTATAAATAAGTCACATCTTATTAAACAATGGTTTCCACTATTTTTTCATAATTTAACATCCAAAAAAATTATACATCACAATTGGAAATATATTTATGTGTTATCTCATGTAAATATAATTTTTACCTTATCCTTTTTTCAAAATAGATTATTAATATTTTTATGATTTGTGATTTCAACAATGGTGTTCTAAATTATAAAATGGGATATTTTGTACATCCTTTATGACTATTCAATTCAAAATTCTATTTGTCTTCTCCATTTCATGATATATTTTATTCATATTAATATTCTATTTTGGTACATATGTCCTTTAAATATATACATAATAATATATCCTTTGGATTTCTATGAATATATAATTTTTTTATCTTCGAAATTTCAACTTTGAAGTATTCTCAAATTATGGTAACATTCATATTTATTATCTCATATCAAGCATGACTTTCATTAAACATTTTTAATACTTGAATATCTTATAAAAAATGATCGTTTTATAGTTAGCCCTCATGGTTATATTATTAATATATAGAAAACATTTAAGACTTCCCTTTTATAAAAGATCGTTTGTTAATTTCAAAATGATTCACCCCAATGAATTTTTTATGCATTCTTCTCCCAGATCCTTATACTAAAATATATACATTAGAACTCAATGATTAGGTCATTTTGTTTATTTTTTAATATGAATAAAATATTTAATTTCTTTTTACCTTGAGAATACAAATTATGTATACTTCAGTTATTTGTTGAATCAGAGTTATGATACCTACTTCCCTATCATGGGATTGATCATGATTTAGATTTATGTATTTTTTATTTTCATTAGGTGTAACACATATTTATAAAATTAATCTATTTTCGGGGGGTGAAATAAATTAAAAATACATCTATTTCAATGGTTAAAAATTTATATATCATGAGATTTCCTATAATTGATCAGAGAGTGAACCGTATCCACCTTAGGACTTTATCATCTTTATGATTCTATTATTTTATATAACCCTTGAATTATGTTTATGAAGTAATTTATATACAATTTTTACTTGATTATGATATTATAGAAAAATTTACATATAATATCTCTATGACAGTAAGGTCAACCACTTTAGGATATCAATTTATTCTCCTTAACTCTAATGTAATGCTTTATTTCGATGTTTATTTCTTTATTAGTCTTTCTGGATAAAAATGTTTTGTATATATTTTCTCTACGATATCCAAAGTTGACTTATAAGATCTATTCTAATTAGGAAAACTATGTGAAGTTTCATAAATATATATTGTTTTTATGAATAATATGACTTATTGGTATGTCTAATTTTTTATTACAATAGGCATCTTTATCATTGAATTATATTTTTTTGAATGCGAATGTCATGAATTGTGATATAATATGTGTTTGAGGATTGGGTCCTTATATAATGACTACACCAACTGGCTTAATATTGTTGTGTAAGGGAGGAATTCTGTGGAGTTGGATTATACCACATAGTCTCAATGTCCTATAGTAACATTCATGAATACTAGAATTTAATATGTAAGACTACATGATGATCATAACAAACTACATTCAAATATAACCAATGATAAATTTCTATATTGCTACACTTTGGAATTTTTATTTGAAAATATTTTATATAGTGTTTATGATAGATATTCTATGAAAAATAGTTTATTTTTAAATGATGTATATCCTGATAAATAGGGTGTATTTCCTTTTATTTATATAAACCATGAAAAATATATCTCATACCCTATGTTATTTAATTTAGTTTTATGGTATGTTTTATAATGAATACCAATGAATCACTTGGTGGGATCCTACTCGTCTTTCATTGGATACACAGTATATAAAACATTGGGTTTATTTAGAACATCAATTATCTAATATTGGAAAAGGTATAAAAATATAGGGTTCCAAAAGGTTTTTTCATTTGAATACTCTAGGAGTATAATAGTGACGACATATCATATGGGGTTATTTTTTTGCATTTATTTCATACCATGGTTTGTTTTTTGGTTTTTGTTGTCATATTTTTTGTTGTTTTTTTTATTTTATATTTTTGAATGGTATTGGGAAAATTAACTATAATTTATATTTATCATATTTATTTCATGTTTTTTATATAAATGATCCCATAGGTAGGTCTTGAGTCTGTGTTTCTTGTTTGAAAACAATGGGATCCCGAATTCTATTTAGTCCATCTTAGAGCGGTATTGAGTTCATATATATTAGGGTGATCTGTGATAGTTCCTATGAAATTATTATTATAGCCATTTTTTTCTCTTTTCCTTGTGAGTATATGTATTGGTTTACCTTGATTGACGAATGATATTATTATTTTTACATGATTGGTAGTTTTTGAGTGATTGGAAGAAAATACCTCATAGTGATGAACCATCACATTGCATGGATAGTAGAAAATGATACTTTTGGGATATACAATGACTTATGTCTAGTATTATTTTTCTATTTCTTATAATGACTGTAGTTGAAAATTTTAAATTTATTTTTGTGTCAATTATTTTGTATAATTCTCTTGTGTCTCTTTGTTGAATGTTATGTAGTAACATTCCCCACATAAGACATTCATAAATTACATAGGAGGGTGTTGCTGAAAACCCCTGGTAAGAAAACCCTATAGTTGATTTTAATATCATTGAGATAGTAGTGCATGCAGTATGCACTATGGACAAAGGAGAGTCACCTATATATACCCATTCTAGAGAGGTGGAACCTCATATAAATTACAATTACAATTTAGATCAAGAGTTTATTCCAAATAAAACACATATTTTTTTTACTGAATGAATGATCCTATGAAGGTGAGATATTGGTTTGGAAAATTTTTAAAAATAATGAATTATTGAAAACCCAATAATCCATTCTAGTCCAGTGTGTTGAATTAAATATATAAGTACTGAGTAATAGGGGTGGGATCGATTAGTTTTAAAAAACTCATGACGGATTGGAGCATAAATAATTCAAGAAAATATTTATAAATCAATTATATCTATAGTTTATGAACATGGTTAAATATAAAGAGTGTATTTACCTAGTGAAATGGAAATAGTATGTAATTTAATTAGATAAAAATTTGGAGGATCTTGATATATTTTTATCCAATGATGTTTTAAATGATAAGATATGGGTCATTGGTTTAATATGTGACCTAGATATGATATCCAATCATAAAATTTCATGTAAAAACATTCTACATATACCTATAGTATGGATATTGATGTGACAGTTGTATTTTACATCACAAATTTTATTTGGCAGAGCATACTCATTCATATTGTAGTATATTTATTTAATCTTATAAATTGAAGTGGAAAAGAAAATGTTTTTTATATGGGATAGTACTGGTGCTTCAAAAATCCATTTTCAATACCATTATCAACATTTTATGTTCTTAGTAGTTACTAGTGAAACATTATAGGGAGCATGGGGAATTCATTCAACACACATTTAAAAATATGCAAATAATATTGAATGTAAGGTCACTTAAACAAGATCTATTCAGATAATTATTTTCCACCTCCATAGATAGAATCATAGTAACCATGTGGGTTTACAATTGAGTTGGATGCTTTATGAAAATGAGTGTTACAACATCACACATTTGGAATGAATTAGTTACTTATCCTAGAAAAATTTCTAATGAAATTTGAGGTGTGTTATGTGACTTTGAGGGAAAGAATATATATTTGTTCAATCATAGTAACTGATTTATTTGATATATTTTTTTGTTACTATTTTATTTCAACACATTTTTTGGATCATTTAAGAATATATAAAGGAACTCATTCCTTATCTTATAGAATGTTCACCACCCCTTGGAATGAGGATAAAAAATATTTTGATAATACTCATTTGAATCACCTAAGGAACATGTTTTCAATATTAATGGAAAATCAACTATATAAAAAATAATGAAAATGTAAATTTTGGAAAAAAGAATCTGTGTCTTTTAGGCACATCATCTCAAAACATTGTATATTGGCTGATGCTGAAAATAAAAATAATATCATATCATTAGAAGAACCAGATAATGTATTTTATATGAAAAAAATGGTGTTTTGAAATGAAAATATCTGATTGAATGAAAGGATTTCATAAAAAAATCATTATCATTTACAAATTTCTACCCGAAATGGGTGAAATTCCAATAGGACATGATGTGCCAGACATCATTTGTTGAACTAAAATGGCACTTGTCCTCTACACTATTTTTACAATTCTACATTCCACATTGGTCTATATGGTTTATTTTGATTCATCATGGTCATGTATGGGATATATTCTTATATAATGATATCATATGGTTTATTATGGGTCTTATTATCATTGACTACCTAGATGAATTATACCACCAATTATTTGGCCTTTGCTACTATTATGTATTTCATAATTTTTGGTAACACTAATATATTAGGTATAGTTTCATTATATACTCTTTCCACATGAGTTTGGGTAAAATAATAGCTAAAACATATTTTTATCTACAAAGACAATATTTGGAATAACACATGTCATTTTAATTTCACATTTCTAATATTTCGGGAATGAATAATGTAGTTGCTAACAATTTTAGTAAGAATTTTCAATCACAATTAATGAATTAAGTGATGACTAAATAATGATTGATGAGAGTATTTTCATAGATTAACATGTGAGTCAATGAGTGGTGAAGATGAAGAAGTTCCCATGATGAAAAAAATTGGTGGTTCTAGATATTGACACATCATTACCAATAGTGAAACAATTATCTCCACAAAAGAACATTTATTTCAAATTGGATAAGGATAAAATAACATACAAGGATACCCATTTATTTTTATACATTCCCATTTATGCGTTTCATTTTCTATAATCATTTGTAGATACGTTATTTTTTACTTCTCTTTGGGGTTTTCCAGTCCTACAATACACTTTTGGACATTGTTAAATAAAATGTAGATATTTATGTTATGTAAAACTATAACATATAATCATTTTAAATTTATCACCGTCAAAATAAACATGAAATATTTTATAGTATACCTTACAGGAAACCTTGACTCAAAATGAACCATGATATAACATACCTTTATAACCCGCATCATATATTATTAGGTTCGAATAAGAATCATAGAGTTATGAATTATATGTATTATTGTTTAGTATGAGAAAAAATTATTTATAATAACTAAATTTTAATAAAATAATTTAACAATTAATTATTCAATTTATTGATGAATTGTAGTTTTATATATGTTATGTATTTATTTTCAAAAAAATAAATATTAATAAATAACAATAGATGATTCAAATAAAATATATTGATAATATATTTTAATAAATTTATAATCATCAATACATTTTTATCTAATGGTTTATGTTGATGATAAAACCAGGTAATACTAAAATGACTTTTTTTCATAAATCCATTTTTTCATTTGTAATGTATTTTTATAATAATAAATTCAATAAACCATTATTTATTAACAAGTTAAATTAAATTTATAAATTCTATATTCAAAAAAATATTCTAAAATTAATTTTTATTATTTATAAAAGCACTAAAATTTGTGACCATTTGTTGGGTTAAAATCGATTTACCATAGAGGGTGGGGGGGTTTAATTAAAAGACAGGGGTATGATTTCATAATAAAAAATCTAATTAATACTTATTAATTCATTTATATAATATCATATATCACCATAAAATTATTTCCCACTTGGATAAACATTAAAATGAAAATGTCATTTTATTATTTAATGTTTTTCATGAATTGCATGTGTTTTCAATCCCATACTTATGAAAGGTATACCCCCACTTATTCCTAAATATTGATACTTATATCTCATAAATCAATACATTAACACCATTATACCGTTCTTACTTTTTTCATAGAGACTCTAGACCTAACCCAATACCAAACATCATGGATTAAGGTTTAATACAAATGAGGTCCTTCAAAAAAGAGGTATAATTGTTAGTCAAGCTCATTCAAAAAAATTTAATTTCCAAATTCATTAATACATATTGAATACATCATAAATTTATGAATTATGTATCATCAATATACTAATATTCAAATATAAAGATTTGATATCCAATTTCACCTTCATTATATTAAATGGGAATTGAATGTGACCCTCATGTGTGTGTGTGGACTGCCACCGCCACGATGCAATGTGATACCTTTTCCATCACCCCACACATAAATGCTTATAATAAATTAATGGATTAATATATGTTGAATTTATTATATTATCATGATTCTAGAATGAAAAATATATTTTTTCCATCTTCTCTTTTCATATTGATACTTCTTTTCATTTATACATATACCGTATCATCTCATTGAAATGTGTAATTATTTTTACTATTTATACATTTCATGGAGGATATAAAATAATTATAAAAATAATCTATATAATTTATATAATATTATTAAAATATTTCATATGATGGGACCATGAATAATGTACAATGACTAGAAATACTAACCTGAAACATACATGAAAAATAAAATAGTCAACAACCAAAAAAATGATTTTAATAAAGATGTTTTATATAATGGATGATGATATGTTGTAAGTGGATACCATAGGATAATATGAGTAATTTATTTTATTTATACAACTATAAAATATTTTAATATATTTTATATATTTTTAGGGTCATTATGATGCATGTCTGACTTAATTTATGGGTTTTATGTAACAATTTATATTTTTTTATTTGGATTTCTTATGCATGATTTTTTATGAAAAAATTATATAAAACAACTAAATGAAATAATATTTCAATTATTCTCATTATATTATTCTTATATATTTAAAATTATCATTCCATTAACATCACTCTAATTACTAAAAAAGTTAAAGTAAATTTTTAATGAAATTCATCATTGTAATCCTATTCGACTGAGAATAGTTTCATCCATGACTATGTTGAAAACAAAAATAAATTGGGAAAAAAATTTAGAATAAATTAAATACATTTTAATTAATTAATTTCAAACTTTACTATTTCAATATTTAATTATATGGAACACCATGATAATCTTGTGCTATATGCAACACCAACATGGAACACGTTAAATGAAAAACTGAGTTTCTACGAAGGAACATTTTATTGTTATAATTATTCAAACAACATACTATAACCAAATAATTAGACTTAGTATTATCAACAGTAATTATATTTTTTAATATATGTTTTATATTTTATTAATTTAAATTAAGACGAATTTAAAATAAAATATGTAAAATTGTAAAAGTATTTATAAATTAGAAAATAATTATTTTTCAAAGGATCATATTTTTATGTTCTTACATGAAAAATAATAAAATTTATTTTAAAAACATTTAGAAGATAAATTTCACTATGTAAACATAAAATTTTAATTCGTAATGTGAAAAATATCATAGATGGAATTTTGAGGATTTTTCTGAAAAACATATTTTTCGGGTTGAAATGTGATTTTTTATGGAATGTATTAAAGATGGATTTATTGAATATAAAAGATATGTATGATATAATAACTATTATGAATAATTATATGTATATAACCACATATATTCCATTTACTTTTTCCTTTCAAAATGTTTATAAAATAGAAACATTGTTCATGCAGACATACAACATACCGTCTCAATTAACAGTGTATTCAATTTAATACATATATATTATATAGATTACTATAATAAAAATATTATTAATATACATGATATTTATATCATGTTTTAAATTCTATAAATCATTATAATTTATGAGGAAAAAATTATAACAAATTAAAACACATGCGAAATGAAAAGTGGTTATTACCTAAATGATAACCTTAACATGGATGTGTTAATAAGATAATATTTTAAATCCATATATGTTATTTTAAATATTAGAATATGGATCAATAAAAGATTTATAATAGATATATATTTTTTATATATGAGGTTTCTATGAGTCTAATGAGAGTCAAGAGATAAGTAATGGGGATTTCATCTTAGTTTTAATTTCTATGAGATAGAAGAAATATTCACCCCTTGATTTTGTTGTGAGGTGTATATACTTCACCAAGACATTTTTATATCATTAATTCCATTATTTAGTGGTATTAAAATCTTTTAATGATGATATTTTCTCATGGTTATCTTGATTATAAGGTTACTCAAGAAATACGGGCTTTCTCATCTCACATTTATTTTATACGAGACACAGCCTATGCTCACCACACATTTTTTATATGTGGAGACTTAACTATCCATAGATATATACGATGATTCATATACGTACATTTAATGGTATTTACATATTTATTTTAGGATCTATATTTCATGTGGTTGATTTTGAAAAAAAAATACCAAATTTGTAAAGTACTTTAGTCCCCATTTTCTATCTTTGAGGCACATGCCATGAATTTTATCAGAATGCATTTAAAACTCTCCCATTTTTATAGATTATATTTGAAGTTCATTTTCAAGGATAAATGGTGTTGATTTTTTTATGTTTTTCTAATTAATCATTTAAACATATTCAATGTTTTTTAATGATATGATTTTCAATTTGTTTTCAATATTTCATTATATTTTCTAAAAAATGTGTCCAAATGAAAATGAATTTTTTTCGGAGATTCCTATTTAAGAATTCATTTTTATTTTCATGAAAATAGTTTTCAAGAGGTTTTATGTCATAAAAATAAATTTTATTATATGGAAGTAAATTTTTTTGAAAAATTATTTTTAAGTAATATTTCATCATTATCATCCATCTAAAATGAAATTTATAGGTGTTTCTCATGAATTTTTGGGGAACTAATCCAAGTGATCCATTTATATTCATTCCCTGAATGATTTATGTATTAATGACATGATGTTTATAAAAATCAATATTCTTTCGCAAGTTATATATTTATGAAACTTTTTTATCCTTCATGGGATATAAACTTCTGAAACCAACTTATTTTTAATGTTTATGCATTGATGATATGATTTTGAAACCTAAAAAATTATTAATTATATAAGGTATGTTTATATTTTTTGAAATCCATTTCATTTTGAGGGGTTATGATATGATTGTTTATTATTTTTTGATCATGTATTTATGATATAATTATGATACTGGAGAGATGTATATCTTCTTCTAATGTATTGGGCAAGGATTTATATATTCTGAGATAATAATGAGATTCATGTCAATAGGTTTGGTCTACCATGGGAAGATCGAGAACTCAATCCACTAATGGGATGATGGGGAAACCTGATCCACTAGGGGAATATGAAAAATTCCGTTCCACTATAGGATAATTACAAAACCCAATCGAGTATGGAAATATGGTGAATAATTATCCACTATGGGAAGATGTGGAAACCCCATCCACTATGTGAATATGGGGAAACAATGTCCACTATTGGAAGTTGGGGAAAAAGATACTCTAGAGGAAGATGGGGAATCCCGATCCACTGTGGGAAGATGGGGAATCATGTCCCATAAATTGAAAGGAATTCAACTAGGGATGGTGGTGTGTCTCACCCAGCAGGTGTAGTCCCAATGATTTTGCTAGATAAGTTCGACCAATGCAACATAACATGAAAAAATGACATTAAATGTTCATGTGTATGCCACAAATCCTTATTTAATTTTTATGTTGTGATTTCATGGAATATTATCTTTATTCTGTTCATATTTGTGTCATTAGAAGTACCAAATATTTATTCCATTTATCACATTTATAATATATTACATATTAGGTAAGATCATATAATTTTTTCATAACGTTCTCATACCCTTATTCTCATGTTAATACTTATATATCTCCCATGTTTACCCTTACTCAACAACTAATCTCACCTAAATTTAGGTTTACATCCCCAGGTTATGATGATATGTATTAATTATTATGTTTATAATAATGGTTCTAGTAATGATAAACATCCCAGAGATAATGTATTTCATTTTTGTACCATTTTTATGCTTCCATGGTTCCAATGGTAAGAGTATAATACAATATTTTGGTGTCTATTTGTGTAATGATTTATGTATTCCTCGAATGTGATTTAATTTTAATGTATCTAAAGGGAGGGTTTCTATAGTTGGTATTATAGAAAGGTTTAATGAACCTTTGGAAACTAGGATAACAAAACCATAATGATAACACTAAGAATATTTATATGGATAAGTATAAGGATTTGGAAAATAATAGTAAAATTTCGTAAAATTTTGGAAAATGATAGAGCAAGTGGTTTCATAGAAATTTATCTTTTTATAAATACTAGAATTGGACATGGTTATGGGAAAAATAAATGTAGGTGTAAAAACTCTGAAAAGGGGCATCAAGCAAGACTCAAGTGTATCATAGTATACAAAAACATAACTTACTACACACCTAGTTCGAAAATCTTAGTGAATATTCTTAGGGAATTCACACACTCTTTACAAATCATCTTGAATAATTTAATAATAATATATATACGGATAAACAAGGTGAAACACAGGGTGTCATATACGAAATAACGATTCATAATTTATACTTCATATATGTGTGATTTCATGATTTCTTGGTTTCACTCTATGATAGTTATTCTATAATCTATGTTTTTTATTTTTAATCATTGGGTGATACATGAAGGAACAACATTAATAGTGATTACGATGGAAGATGTAATTATTTTTCTCCAAAAAAATCTAATGTTATAGTAAATGGAATGAAAAACCTCATTACTATGGTGACACATCTTTACCAACCTATGAATCTTGATGAGTTTCTAAATAAGGAAAGGAGGGAACAATGTTCATTTGAGTCCTTCATGTGGAAACTCCCACATTCTTTCAGTTGGTATACTAATCATTAAATTTTTGACCACTCGGTTGGAACCTCTAAAAACTTCTTCACTATGATTCAGTGTTTGGAACATGAGGAAGTTATTCTAGATGTATATCAGTTATAATGTGATGTAGGCTAGTGGTGAACTCCCATCAGGAATATGAGAAGCAAGATGAAATTTAATTCATTGATTTTTATGAGTTTAATAAATTATTATTCAATAGTTAATTTACTCATGTTCATCATACATGGATTCCAATGGAGTTCCTGGAGTTGAAGCAAAAGGATGATGAATCTATTGGCACCTATGACAATAATTTCAAAAGAATTGAAAGGTAGGATTATAATATTATCATCAAACTATAATATAATGTTGATGGGTTCTTTAGTGGATTAAATCTATTTCTCATAATAGAATTGTTTATAAAATAATTTAGTAGCATTGAAAAGGTTTTACATTGGGAAGTGAGAGATGAAATGGGTGTTGTAGTTATGTATCAATCACATATTTTTAACATTAAAAAGAAATATAGAGTTCGAAGATAAATTAAAAAACCATAGAAATATATAGATGATCATTCATTTATTTTTCATGTGTGGAAATAATAATATATAGTGTTTTTTTCTAGGGTATAATATGTTTTATAAGTGTGTAATGAAGGATATTAGGCCATTAATTTCCAAGTAATGGGAAGAAGATGAGAAACGATGAAAATATATAAAAATCTACATAGAATGAACCTCTATAACCTTGGTGCTTCAAATGTATGAAGGAATGGAATTATGCTAACTAGTTTACAAAACCAAGGGGTTGTGATGATGATTGGCATCAACAACATCTTTAATATATAATAAAATTTAATCCTCATGTGATCAATATTTCTGAAGAGTGGTGTAATAATGATGGGGTGAAACGTACACATGTCATCCATTATAGTACTAGTATATTTTTTGATTCTATAAGCACCCTAATTTCATATCTAATGAACTATCTAAGGGTATTATGATTACACTAAAACTATTATATATATGAAATTAGTAGTAAAAACCCCCAATGGTATGATGATTTCATCTTAATTCTATGATTTCTATCTGGTTGACATTTGTGGGAATTCACTACTTTTAAATATTTTCATTCCTCACCTTATTGAATATGATGTCATATTATGCATGGATTGAATTCTTAATCATAAACCCTATATGAGTTTTATGGTTAAAAAAGTTACTTTTTTTTATTTCAAACCAACCTATGATCGTCTATCAATGTGATGATAAATATGAACTTCATATAGAGACTACATCTAATGTACTGGTCTTAATTTTAATTTTAATGGTGTGTTTATCAAAAAATAGTTATACAGACATGTGATGTTAATTTTATTCTTATTTTTTTTTAATTAGTGGATGTATTCGTAGATGAGTTTTATATCCTTCCACCTACACGTGAGGTTGATTTCTCGGTTGAACAAACACATTGTTTCACGCCAATATAAAATAAACCATGTATAATTGAACTAATGGAGTTGTAGTAATTAAATAAAACACTCTAATAATACCTTTATCCGTGATTCATAGGCCATCTGTGTCCCCTTGGGGTGGACATGTTCTTTTAATGAAAATAAAATATAGATCAACGCATCTATGTGTTGATTATCATAAGTTGAATATGATCATGATAATGAACAAATTTCTTCTTCCTTATATTGATGTATTGCTCGATCAAATGTGTGGAACTCAAAACTTTTCCATGTTTCACCATCATTCTCGTTATTATCAATTGGGGGTCAAGAAGGATGATTTAACCAATTTGAATGTTAGTAAAAGGTATAGAAACTGTGAATCTATAGTGATTCCGTTTTGTATTAAAAATTCCCATTTTATCCCTGGGGATTCAATGAATAGAGAATAGGTATTTCCTTGACAATTTTTTGTAGTCCTTATATATGATATTCTTATCTATTCAATTTGTAAGGAAGAGAATGAAGACTACATGGTAATGTTACTAAAGGTCCTAATCAAGGATAAATAGAATGAAAATCATAAAAAGTGTAAATTTTAGGTGAAAAACATTCATTTTTGGGTCAAATAATGTCAAGATATGTTATAATAATAGACCCATTAGGAACAAAGGCTATTGAATGCCAACCTAGACCAGCCATGATGACTAAGGTCTATAGTGTTCTTGGTTTAGCTGGAGATTATCAATGGTTTATGAAGAATTTATCATGAATATCTAATACTCTATCCAAGATAACTCTGATGGGTGTTAGAGTCATCTAGAAAGAAGAATATGAGAAATCTTTCATGTATCTAAAGAAGAGGTTGGTGATCAGAACTATGTATACATTAACCTATAGTAGAGAAGAGTTTTCAATATATAGTGATGTATCCCTTAAAATAATAATATTTGTTCTTATGCATAATAACATGGTTATCGCATATGAATTATTCATAGTTGAATATCCATGAGCAAGACTACCCAACTCATGATTTGGAGATTTATTCTGCAATTATTTTAAAATTATAAAGAGGCATTATCATTATGGAGAATTTTTTGACTATCATTTATCAATCACGTAATTCTGAAATATATATTCACAATGTAGGATTTGAACATGTTCTAGAATATATGGTTATAGATACTAAAAGATATTGAATACTCAAAACATTACCACTTATTGAAGGAGATCATGGTGTATTTAGCTTTGAGTCAAAAGCATCATGCCATCTTGTCCATGATGAGGATATAAAAAGATCCAACATTTCCAGATATGAAAAAGATGTATATAGAAGTCATAAGGGAAGGGTAAAATATTATGATTCATAATTTAATGTTCTGTACTTTAATATAATGAATATCAATGAAGCTGAGAAGAAATATATTGTGCTTAAAAATATGGTTAGAGGGGTTTTAGAGTTTACTATTGATCAATATGAAATGATAAGGTTGATGAACTACGTTTTTGTTCCATGCATATCAGATTTGAAGAATGAACTATTAGAGGAAGCCCATAGGTGTTCTTTCACTATTCATCCTACAAGAACAACGATATATAGTGACATAAAATAATACCTCATGTGGTATTCCATGAAGTGTGATATCATTGAGTTTGTATCTATGTTCTTGGTATGCCATCAAGTTAAGACTGATTAAAAAAATTCTAAGGGGATGTTGCATTCACTACACAAACCAGAATGGAAATTAGAGAACATCACTATGGATTTTCTCTTTAGAATCCCCCAAACCACTAGAGGGTTAAATGATTTATTTGTGGTAGTATATCTACTTAATAAATCAGCACACTTCATCAATATCACTTAATTATTCTTTCTAGATCACCTCACTAGGATATATATATTAAGGAAGTTTTAATGATTCACCGAGTACCACATTATTTTGAATCTGATTGGGATCAGAGGTTTACCTCAATGCTATGGTGAAGTTCTTAGAAAAAACATGATATATATTCAATAACTTCTTATCATTCGTAGATAGATTTTTAGTTTGAAAGAACAATTCAAACCCTAGAGGGTATGTCGAGATATTGTTCGTTAAATTTCAAATGTGGTTGGGATCAAAACAATGATAATTGAGTTTTCTTATAATAATAGATTTCACTCAAGAATCCAAATATGACTTTTTGAATCCCTTAATGTGAGTAATGTAGAGCTTCAACATTTTGGGATGAATTTGGATTTTGAATTCTATTGGAACCTAAGATAGCTAAAGAAATGCATGAGAAGGTTAGTACCATTCAACAACATTTAAATGAAGATAAAAGTTATTAGAAAATTTATGTTGATAACCAACGGTGTGATAAAGGTTTTGAAGTAGGTTAGAATGTTTTTCTATGAATCTATTCCTAGAGGAAGGCTATGTGGTGTAGGAAGAAATGGAAACTAAAACCTTGGAATATTGTTCCCTTTGAAAGTGTTTATTTTATTAGGACTATATAATATCTCCAAAAACATCCCCAAAATCTCCCTCAAGTCTAGGATGTGGTCCATGTATATATCCTTAGTATGTATATTCATAACCCATCATATTTACTGAACTAAGTGGCTATACTAATGGAAAATGAATGTACTTGCGACTAACAACCTATTGAATTTCATGATCGTATAGAGAAAATTATATGAAACAAGACCTCCCACCCAGTCAAATTTTTCTAGGTAAATCACCAATTATAGGAAGCTACATGGAAACAAGAGGCTATAATGAGAAATAAATATCCTTATTTTTTTTACTAGAATAATAAATTTAAATTATAGAATTTTTTGAAGGTGGGTAAAATGTGACTCCATTAGTTTTTGTGACACAATTTTTGAATAAATTATTTTTCATTGATGTTCTTCATTTCATGATACACTAATTGAATCTTTAATTATAGGCTACAAAAAGATAAGCTTTCTTTATATGCAACACTTGTCTTGCGTTACAAGCAACACATTGTTTCTATAAAACATCATTCTATTGTTATAATTATTTTAATGATATTGCTATATCCTCATCTTTAAAATTTGTAATATGACTAGTAATAACATTTTTTATATTATTTATAATGTTTTTATATAGAAAAATCATATTGATAATAAATCATGTTAAATTGGTAATGTCTTTATTTGTTTTAAAATATGATTTTCTTAAATAAACTGCATTTTGTCTCCTTATATGAAAAACAATAAAATTACTTTTAGACACATTAAATAATTTTATATTAAATAATAAGAATCACTTATCGATTTCATAATTACAAATTTATATTACAATGAATTTTATTTATTTTTTCTGAGAAAACTACATTTTTTGATAAATAGTGAAAAATATGACATTTTAATTTAAAAAAACTTTTTCATATAATTTTTTTATTTCATTAAATTATAAATTTAAATTGTATAAAAGTGTATTTATATATATATATATATTAATCGAATTATTGATATTGGAATCGATTCTACATTGAAATTTCATATAAAAACATTTCAATATTTTACACATTTTAAATTTAAAACCTCACCGTTGAGGAACTTCTATAGGAATAATTTTCATTACAATTCATACAATTGGGTTATTATAATTTAAAAAAATGGATTAAATATTCGTAATTAGAATAATTTATAATGTATAATTTGGTTAACCATGTTTTTTTCAAAAAAAATATTTAAGGTAATTTAAATTAATTATAAATATTAATGTGAAAACACGATTATATAATGGTTCAACATTAATATTCAGAGTCCAAATGAACTATAATCATGCCAAAAATCATAATAATTAATAATTAAGACCTTTAGCTCTATTGGATATAATTTTTTTAAATTATTGGATTCCCATTATGTAGTGGGGAACTCTCTCAATAGTGTTTAGCTTTTCACGTTTATAAGAATTCCACTCTTCATCCCTTATAAAAGGGAACTCAACCCCTTACTTCCAAAATACTCTAAAAAAGAATTATATAGGGGAAAACCTATATATACCACCTCCTAAAATTTATGACATTGACCTAGAATCCTCTTATTGGTAATAAATCCAAACAAGGAATCCCTTTGGTGCAAACCAAGAGTAGTTATCCAATGAAAATGTAACATCATTCCTCAAGCTCCTTTTTTTGGTATCATTATCCAAAACCTATAATATTATTATTAAATAATTATAAAATAAACTTAGTATCCTTAATATGAAGATATTTTTTATTCTATGGGATCAACATACACTTACAACAACTTGAATCTATTTGGTAAAAAAACTTGTTGTTCTTATGTATGGTAAACTGTCACCTTAAAAAATGTTGTTTTTCATTATACTATTCCAGACTCTCATTGATGGAATTTATTATGTAAACTCTATATTTATGTGGAATATATGATATTAATCGTCTATATATTCTTATATAATTAGAATATAACACATTTTTTTTATTATTAACTTTTTCTGTAAATTAGATAATTTTATTTTGGGATGTGTGGACTACCTCCTCTTCAATGTGAAGTGATACATTCTCACTCTACATGGAATGTAATAATGATGGGTTTAGTGAATTTATATGACTTATATGATACAATAAGTATGCTAGAAAGATTATAGTTATATATATACTTATATAATTCATTTACATGATTTCAATATGATAATAAAATAGAAATAATCTTCATTCGTACGTACGACCTACCATCTACATGAATATTTTATTCTATTTAATACATATATATTATATAGACTATTATAATAAAAATATAAGGAATATAATTCTATTTATATCATGTTTTACATTCTTTAAATCATTAAATATGTATAAGGACAACAAATAAAACAAATTAAGACACATGTGAAAATCATAGCGGATATTATCCAAAATGTTACCTTAACATTGAAGTGTTAATAAGTAGATAATATAAATAAACGTATGGAATTAAATATAAAAATATAGTTTTTAAAATATTTATACTAAACTAATATTTTTTATAATGTTGGTTTTTAATTATACGATGTGGGTCAAGAAAATAGGTATGGGGATTTAATCTCACTTTTTTATATCTATAAAATACATGCCATATTCACCAATTGGTTATTTTATATGGAATATATAATTCCCCATGACAAGTTATATAATTAATTTCATTTATTTTATGATGTTAAAATCTTAAAATTATTTTATTCTTTGACAGGGATAACAATTCGATTATTACTCATATGGTAAGGGTTTTATCCTCTCACATTTATTTACTATCAAACACAATCTATGTTCGGTACCAATTACTTATATCTGGTGAGTTTACATCAAATAAATATATTATATGATTCATATACATATAATTATAACTATTTGAAAATCCATTTTATTATATATCTTTAAAGGGATTTAGGTTTCAAAATTTACCAAATAAGTAGTGTATTTTTGTCTCAAAATGCCTTCTTTGAGACACATTCTAGGAATTTCTAAAAACCCTATTTTCAAAAATGATTAAAAAAATATTTTTAAATATATTATTTTAATCTCAATTTAAAGTAAAATGTATTTTAATATTTTAATGGTTTTCTAAGATTCATAATTTTGTTTTCAAATTGTTTTCAAATAAATTGGTTTCAAAACAGTTTCAAGAATTCATTATATGATTACGAAAAGGGTTTAAAAGGAAAAAGAAATCAAAATTTTTCTAAATATTCATCTATATGATTGGAATTTTATTTTATACAATATCCTTTTCAAAAGAAATAATGTTTAAAAAGATATTTCCAAATAAAAAATTGTATTTTCATCACGAAACTATTTAAAATGACATTTCAAAATTATATTATTACTAAAATGGTATCCATTGTTGTTACTCATTATTTTTATTGGAAAAATGATCCAAAGGATCCATTCATATCCTCTATATTCATGTTTTATGTATTGATGGAATACAATTTTTAAACCTTGTTTTTCTTACATAGGTAATATGTTTATGAAAATTGTTTCACTTTCATGGGTTATGTTCTTATGAATCCAACTTTTTTCATGGGTTATGCATTGATGAAATTATTATGATAACTCTCTAATTTTCCATAGGTTATGTAATTATTGTATGTTTATGACACCGATTTATTTTCATGGGTTTTCATATGACTATTTAGGTTTTTTGTCCCATGTATGGATGATTTCATTGTTAGATTTGTGGGACCTATATATCCTTCCAATGCACTGGGTAATGATTTATATCTCATGAGATAATGTTGGGATTCATGAAAATTGGATTTATTCGGTATGTGAAGATGTGGAAGACTGATCCACTATGGGAATATGGGGATACCTGATCCAGAATGTCACAACTTGGAAACCTGATCCACTATATGATGATAGAGAAACCAGATCCACTATTTGAAGATTAGAAACCCTGATCCACTGTGGGATGATGCGGAAACCTGATCCTCAATTGGAAAATGGGGAATCCTGATTTGATATGGGAATATGGGGAAACACAATCATATTTGGGGGGATGGGGAAACATGATCCATAATGGGAAGATGGAAAAACCCAATCCTCTATGGGAAGATAGAGAAACTCGACCCACTATGAGAAGATGATGAAACTTGATCCTTTAAAAGGATAGGGATACAAATGGGGATGATGTTGGGTATCTCCTAGTAGGATTAATCCCCATAAAATTCCCTAATATGTTCTTGCAATGCATATTGGCCTATAGGGAAGGATATTACAAGTTCATGAGTATTCAAAAAAACCATGTCTTGTTCCTATGTTTTTCAGTCCTGGATTATTATCTTGATTCACCTATAATTCCTGACTTATGAACATCCAATATTTATGAAATGATTAATATTTATAATATTTGATATCAAGGGTATGATATTCTACTGTCATTATCACATTTTCTTTCCATGATGATCATGTTAATGCTAACATAAAGCTATAATCTAACCTTTTTCAGCATCTGAGTTGACATCATTTAATGTGTCATTCCCTAGGTTATGAAGATATGAATAGATTATGATGTGTCTAATAAGGGTGGTAGTCATAACGAACTTAGTGGACATAATTCACCTCCATTAGTTACTAATGTTTATGTTTCTATGTTTCCAAATGCACTATGCTAATTTGATGTTTGTGCATATTATAGTTTAATGTGTTAAGTATTCCACAAAATTGATGTAATATTAATGTATTAACATCAAGGGTCACTATAATATTTAATTACATTTTCTTCAATAATATTTTTACTCTTATTAAAACATTTATTAAATTTATTTTTTATAATGTTTTAATTTCTATAAAATGTTATAAATGAAATATTCAGATTGTTTTATGAAAGAAGTAAATTTTCCTAACCGGGTCAGAGAAATATTTTTCTAATTTTACACTACTTGATTGAATATTACCAGAGTCATGTAAATTCCTTAATTTGAATTATTTTTTAATTTTTTCCATTGTTGTTTTTTGTATCATTTTTTTCCTTAATATCTGATAAATTTTATGATTTTAAATAATTTATTATGAAATAAAATGTTTATCTTCATAAAACAATAATCTATGAATCATGTAAATGTGTCTGCTACCATGAAAACATCCATTATGTTACTTATGTTTCACTAGGTATATGATATTACGATACAATTATTATTATTTCGTATGGTGGTTTGTGATTATGATGAGGATATTTTGAGGAAAAATAGTTTTTAATTTCAAGGGTTTCATTATGATGAAATGACAAATATCTTCATTATGAAGTGGAATACATATGAATTTGTAAGGATTATGTGATAGGTGTTTCTATTACGTACCCCCATTCATTAGGTAAATTTTAATGTTTAATGATATAAAATGATACATTGGAGGCTATCTAAAGCCCAACAATGATACAGATTAGGTTGTCCTGAGCCCAATAAAGGCACACATGAGGTAATCCTAATCAATACATGAGATGAATTTCATACTAGATAATTAATACATAATATATATGTATGATTTTTATTATGACGCACATTATGCCACGATTTTATAAAATGACGTTATGAAATTGTTATACTCACATGGCTCATGTTCATTAACTCTCTTATGACTCCTGTCTTATGAAATATCCTATATTATTTCATGATTTAGGATAATTATCTTCGAATCAAAGGGTATTATTTTCATATATTAAGCACTCATTATCATACCCTTATGATCATATTATAAATAATAAATATCATTGATTAATATATCATTTTTTACCCTTACTGAGAAACATGGAACACTCATTATTATTTTTCATTTTACCCAAGACATGAAGAATGTTTTTAGTTATGATATATCTGTGCAGGGTTCTAATTGAGATGTACTTAGTGGGATGTGATGTATATCATTTATATACTGCTTATTAATGTATATAATTTTAAAAGGAACTATACAATTATGGTTCAATCATAGATTGTAAAAATATATAATGAATACCTATCTAATATGATGTAATATTTTTGTATGACATTATTAGATCATGTTAGTTTGAATTAGATAATGGTCTTGAAATGTATAGAATCTAGGATGTGGAAACTGTTTGGAGATCCATTTGGATAATCATAAACACATAAAAATATATTTTGTTTTATTAAAAAGGGAATGTAGTTTTCATAAAACATACATCCTAATCTAGACTATGGAATCTGGATATAGATGTGGAAGAAATAAACCAGATGGTGAGAACTATAAAAGAGGAATATAGATTATTAACTTGATCAACACTAGTAAATGATGTGTTGGTATGAGAATGAACATATACATTGGCACTCACATGGAATATAATTGGATTAATTCGCATTTTATTTGTGATCTATAAAGAAGTATTTAAATATATATGGACCTTGGATGACCTATGATAAATGTAATGTATCATAAGTTGAAATTACAGTGTCATAATTTAGACATCCCATATTTGATTTTAATTATTATAATGCTTCTCATTATGATTATTATTCCAATTATTAATTGTACTGGTTTATGGAATCATCTAGATGGAAAATTATTATTGCTAAATGTGATATAAAAAGAATTTATTTTCTTTCTGTGGAACAAAAAAAAAATGTAGATTGAATAGAAAATGTTATTATTATACATACATGACATTTTCAATGTTGGAAACATGTTGATATTCCCAATGAGAAAAAGAGAGAAAAATATTTTATTGAGCCCCTCATGAAAAAACATCCACTTTATTTAAGTGGGACCACATATCTTATATACAATGGATTGGTACTAATATAAATTTATATTTTCTTCCCTAGTACTCAGAGCATGAAAATTTTATTTTTAATCTTTATCATTTTTATTGTAAAATAATCAATGATGAACTCTTATCATCAATTCAAGGGAATATTAAAATATGTAATTTTAGGATTTTGATGAATTTATAAAGTATTTTGACTAATAATTTTATTTTATTTAATGATAATGGGGATGAGATTCCTTGAGTTTAACATGATGGATACTGAATCCATTAGAACCTATGATGATAATTTTACATGATTTTGTGGGGTGTTATTTCTGTATTATTATCCACCCTAATAGAAAAATAAAATAATTAATCAATGGATTAAAACTTTTTCATAAATATTATTTTGTATTAAAAAAATTCTATATATATGAGTTAATCAATTATATTTCTCTTAATTTATAAATTGATATTTTAATCATCTTTTAATCTCTTTATTTGATTAAAAAATGATGACAAAATTTAAAATAAATAATAATAATAAATATCATGGAGGGATGAAGATAATTTTTTCTTTATTCTATAGGTGTAGAAAAAAACATAAAAATAATTCTCTTACTGATAATAGTATATACTTGATGATTGAAAAATAAGGTCATAGTCAAATAAAATTAGAAATTGAAGGGAACAAGTTAGTTAATGTTGTGAATGGAGAGAAAGTTAACCATAATTCACATCCATCATTAATGTGCATGAAATTAAATGAATATGATAATTTCGAAATATAGTACTTAAATCCAATGGTTAATAAAAATGATTGAAGTCAATAACCACTTAAGAATATAGAAAATGTGAAATCTAATCGAATAATTATTTGTGATGTGGATTATGATAAAGATCTGGAAAAATACACACATTCCATCCACTCTAAAACTAATAATGTCTTATTTTATTTTGGATATAACAAAACAATTAAATCTAAATAATTTTAAAATTTACTGTAATTACCAAATTAAAAAATTTATTTTAATTTATTTTTGGAAACTCAAAATGGTAAGGTTATCACATCTCATGTCTATGATTTATTACTTATTGATGTTTTTAGTGTATCATATTTATGAAAATCCTAAATAGTCATCCTGAATTTGAAATTAATATTATTTATGGGATGTCTTGGACCAATATGTATTGAATGTCTATAAATTTCAATTGAAGCTAACTCACATTTCATATTTAAAATGAATATGCGATGATTTTTTTTGTAAGGACAAATATGAACTTCTAGGGTAAATACCATTTATTATAGGAGTCATGAATCCTATTAAATGTAGATATTTATTTCCAATGCTTAGGGGAAACTCAATATAATATATATAAATATATATATTGTATATGAGTTTATTGATGTATTTAATTAAAATATTCCTAGGATTCCACTAAATCACAAAGTATATTTTTCAATAGAATACAATCTTGCTACTTCATCAATTTCCAAGAGTACATATTGAATGTACATTAATTGAGTAACATTATTTAATGACATAATTCCAAGAGAATTTTAATATGGGAAAAATTCATATTATTGTGTCATCATGGGGTTCCCAAGTTCATTTTGTTAATAGTTATGATGTATAAATGTGGATTTATATTGAATATTTAGAGCTTTATAACATCACAATCAATTGTAAGTGTACTCTACCCCATAGTGATTATTTTTAGATTAAATATGAAGAGATCTATAATTTTTTAAGAATTAATTTAATTTTGAGTATTATTATTTTAGAGTAACTAGTGAGTTAAAACCTAGAGAAAAACATCATGAGTTATAGACACTATGAATTTATAATTAATCTATTTGAAAAAATTAATTCCTCCACTATCATAATGTATTTAAAAAATAGTTAATTTAGATATTATTAAGATTATTTTTTGGTTGCTTATTTGAAAATATTTTTTTATAATCCACGTGAAATGATGATCATGATTATCATGTGAGAATGTTTTTGGAGACCCTATATAAGGAGATGCTATATTAAAATTTTAATAATTGTATATGTTGAGTATAGATTGTTTTATTCTATGTCATAAATTCTCAAGAAATAACATATGGATGGTTCCATCCAAGATGAAGGTAATTTATAATTAGCCTAGACCAACCACCAGGATAGATATCAATAGTTTCCATATACTCACAAGATATGTTATATTGGTTTTCATGTTTTTCTCATGGATTTATAATCTACTCAACAATTTATCAATAAATGGAGTCAACTTCCATTAGAATGATGAATGTGAATAAAATTAAAAAGATATAAAAAAGGTTGTTCAATGAATCTATTATAAAAATACCAAATCCTAAGAAAGGATTCTTTATTTTAATGGGAGAATCTATAAGTGTACTAGGATGCAATCATATAAAGAATTATATGGTGATAATTTATACCTCATGGGAATTGATGTATCATGAATAAAACAACATGACTTCTGTCTTAGATTATTTTTTGGTATATTTTCTATTAATGTTACGGAAATTTTATATTTACTGATAAAGGAATGACATATAAACTAATCATTTTATTGTGAAGTACATATTCAAAAAAAATTGTTGAATATTCTCTAAAGGTGATTTTTAGTGTTGAATGCATATTATGAATAATCAATACACAAACATCCATAGAAAGTAAAAAATGTGGTGAGTAAATTGATTCGATAATATTTTTTTAGAATATCTATGATGAGGATCACAAAAGATAAAATATTTTTTGATTTAAAATGTTTAATCCTTGAAATATTAAGAGATTTGGAGAAATATTATAATTATTAAGTGAGTTTTTAATCATTCATCAATATAAAGATTAATGAAAAGGAGAATGAAGATGTGGAGATTCAAACAAAGGAGATAAATATTATTATATGAAAATTTGATTATAACTGATTTATAATTTCCATGAAATGATTATGTGTCCCATCAATACAATATATTATGATAATGATATTAGAATAATCTCATAGATCATAATCTCTATTCCCCAATTATAAATATGTATAGCATTTTGAAACAAAATGTCTAGTGGTTTAACATAATGAGAAATATTTTTGATCAAGTAACTTGGTGATTTGTATAAAAATATTTAAGGATATGAGAAAAAAATCTAAAGGGGTTCATAATTTTAACCTATTCTATACTGAAAATGGGATATCATGAACATGGATTTATCCATTATATACCCAATGAAATTAATAGGAAATAATGATATTTGGGTTACCAATGAAAACCTTATAATGTTAGAACATATCATTTATATTATAGAAGATTTATCTTTTAGTCATCTTATTAGGATTTACATAAAGGATGTTGTAGGGTTTCATAGAGTACAAAATTGTATTATATTTTACCGAGATTTTTTGTTAACTTTGATGTTCTAGAGAGTTATTTAGTAATATCTGGATATATAGTTTTTTCAGTACAACTAATCCACCTCATATTGATGCTCTGTATGAGTGTAACACATTGATATTTTTTGAATTTTTTTTGAATGCATTTAATCTCTTTGATATTTCCCATTTCACACATCATTGAATATAGTTTTTGTTATAGGAAATCACTATGTTTGGATTTGGTTATTCAAAACACCATGTCAATTATACACTACACACAACACATTTATTATCTTGAAGTACATGGAATAATATTTCAATATTTTGTTATAAACACTTTTTAGTTTTATTGATAAATTGTGTAATATAGAAGACATAGTTTTACAAAACTACAATGTAATAATAAAAATATTAATAAAATACTGTTATACTTTTCACATGGCCATTAGAATAATTGTTGTGAATAATAATAATTTAATAATGATTTTAGGGTTTAAACATGTATATATAATGAGAATTATTTGGTGACCTATTAACTAGAAATTATAATAAAACCATTTTAAAATTATAAGAAATATATTTCCTGAAAACTATATTTATGAAAAAAACACGTTATATGTAAATAAATTAAATAATCCAATATGGATAAATAATTTAATATATATATATATATATATATTATAATATGAAAAATAATTAGCATTCATTTTTTTGTTTTCTAGAAAACAAATTAAAATAAAACAGATTTTATGGATAAATATATATATTTTTCTGAAAGGTAATATTGTCACCATTTAATGGAGAACTAATTTTAAATATAATTTTTTAAACATTTATATATATTTTTTTAAAATAATTTGAATTTCATAAATCCAAATATCAATATTTACTCTAGATGAAATTATTTATTTTTATCAGAGTTTTCATCTTTTGATGAAAATTAAAAAAACTGAATTTTAATTGAAAACTTATTTTTCATATAATATTTTTATAATGATAAATTTTATCTTAATTTGACATTATTTTAAAATTAGATAAATTATACAAAAAAATAATATAATTTTCTTTATTGTAAACTATTTAATCTTAAAATCCCACATCCATGTTACGTCTATAGTTTGAATTTTAAATTAATATATGCCACATTTGTGATTATAATTTGGAAAAATTGATTCCAAGGCATGAATAAATATTATTTATAATTTATAAAAAAATCTTAAACAAAAATATTAATGAATATAATCAAAATTAATTACATTGATAATGTTAAAATGGATTTATTTAATGGTTAAACAATATTCTTAGAGGCCAAATAACCTAGAAACTTGTCTAAATTCTATTATATGGACATTTGTACCAAAAATAACACCTTGAATCTAATTTGCAGAATTATTTTAGTATCATGATTTAAGGGAGAAATTTCAATAGTGTTTACGGTTTTATGTTTACAAGAGTGACACTCATCCACCACTATAAAAGGGAACTTCCTCCCTCTATTGTTCACACCAATAAATCCCATTGGATAGTCAAAATCCTGACAAAATATCATCCCAAATTACCTCACATAATTTGAGAACCCTACCATTTGGATAAAATCCTTCCTAGGATTCCATTTGGTGGAATCCAAAAGTTTTTACCCAATGAAGTAGTAACATCATTCCTTATGATTTTTTGTTTTATTATATTTTCCACAACCTCAAATATTTTTATTCCATTATTATATAATAAACATGGTTCTATAAATATTATGAGATGTTATTTTCAAGAGTTTTACCTACTCTTACACACGCTTCTATCAATGGGGTAAAAATCTTATTGTAAGTGTGTACGACAGTCTACATCATTACAAAATGATGTTGTTTATTTTTCCAATAACAATTATTATGGTTGGGATTATGATGTAAATAATTTTATATATGATTTATATTAAATTTATGAATTATTTATTAATCCTATAATATTATATAAAATAGAACACCATTCTTTCCATTTTTTAAATATGATAACTTCATTTTGGGATGTGTGGACTACCGACTCCTCCAACCGATGTGATTCATTTACACATTAAACAAAATGTATTAATGATGTGTTTTCTAAAACAATATAATCTATGTGAAATAATAATTCATATGTAATGATTATTTATATATATATTCACATATATTTCATTTATTTACATTGTTATAATATGAAAAGAAAATAAATACAATTTTCATTTGTTTGTACGGCCCACCTTCTCTATAAATGGTGTATTCTATTTCATATTACTATATTTTATAGATTATAATATATATATATATATATAATTAAAATATATCATATTTGTATCATTTTTTACATTTGGTAATAATTAAATCATTTTCTAATTATAATTATCAATAATAATGTGTTAAAACATATACTGAAAACAAATCAGATATTTCCATGAACATAACATTAATATAGAATTGCTAATAAATAATAAATATAATGAAATGATTAAATATTATATGGAATTAGATATAATAATATGGTTATATGATAGATATACAATAATAACACATTTATTATACATGAGGTTTTAACATGTATGAAGAAAGTCAATATATAAGATAAGGTTATTTGTCTTCTTGATATTATTTCTGTGAGTCATATGCCTTATTTTCCACACATTTTTTTATTGTATTTAATGAACATTAATACATTATATTATTATTATAATTAAATCTAAGGGTATTTAAATTTAAATTTTATGATCTTTATTTCATGGGTTTTTACAGTTCAAAATTTACAAGGCCATTAAGGTAGTTATGTCTCAATTTTACTTCATTAAGACGCATGTTTTGTTATTCAACTATATTAATTTAAGAGGTGTATATACTTCTATATTTCACGTTATATCCTGAATTTACATGTTTTTTTTTGATATATTATGATTCATGTAATTTTATTATCTTACACGGGGAGTTTAATATAGTTTTACCATGTGGTAAGAGTTTACAGTAACAATGTCATCTTTTATCTGGTTTTTTTGTAATTCTTTTGTTAAATAAATCTTATTATCCATATATAGAGAAAATCAAAAACAATTCTTGTCATATGGATATTAATAATTTATTAATTTATTTTTACCATGTTACACTTTTTGGTACATAAAATAATTATAAATTATATTTATGAAAATATAACAACATTTCTATTTTTGGTTGATAACAACATTAATTAAAAAAACTATGTCTTCAAAAATGTGTTTAAATTTATATTATAAGATAATTTACTATGGAAAATGATTTTGAAATGATTATATTGTTTTCAATTTTTCTTTTATATGTTTTCAAATCTATTTTAAAATAATGATGTTTTCTGAAAGGCTTAATGTTTTAAAAAGCATTTTTGAATGATGAAAACATATTTTCAATGAGAAATGCTTTCAAAATATAATTGAAAATTATTTTCCTTATAACATGAAATATTATGGTGTAAATAATTCATTTCTAGGAAATTACCGAAATGATCAATGTATACTGTTTTTCTAATTGTTTTATGTTTTTATTGAATGATGTTTACAAAACTCATCTCTCTTTTACATGTTATACATTTATGAAAACCATTTCTCATTCATGGGTTATATTATTATAAATACACTTCATTTAATAGATTATGATCTAATGTAATGAGTATGAAACCTTTCTTTTTTCCACATTTAATGTTATGATGAAATGTTTATGATACCAATTTCATTTCAAAGGTTATGATATTAATGTATATGATATTTGGTTACATGTAAGTATCATTTCATTATGATATGGGTGTGACATAAATGTAGATTCAATACATTGGGTAAATAAGTATATATCTCATGAGATAATTATGGGAAACAAATTGAAGTTCTTGATCCACAACGGGAAAAAGGTGTGTCCTGATCCAGAATGGGAAAGAGGTGTATCCTAGTCAACTATGGAATGATTGGGAAACCCAATACACTACAGGAAGAAGGGGAAACCCAATAACATATAAGTAAAGAACTATGATTCGATATATTCAAATATCTCTCACAGTAGGTGTAGACCCCATGAACTGGCCTAATAAGTTTTATAAATTAACCTTGAAAACTAGGGAATGATTTATAATTGTTAACCATATTATATTTTCACAATACATTAGGTAATTATTTTTATATCAAGTGATAATAATAGGAATCAAGATTAAGGGAATGCCCCACAATGGTAAAAAGGTGTGTCTTGATCCTTAATGGGAAACATTTGTATCTTGATCTATAGTGGGATGAAGTGGAAACTCGATCTCTTTATGGAAAGGACTAGAACTATGGATGGTGGTGTTTCCCATCTAGTAGACATTGTCCAAATAAAGATACCTAAAACATTTTGTTAATGAGACTTGACTTATATGGAATAATTTTTATTCATGAATATGATTAGATGTTTACAATGTTTTGTATAGAAATGGTTTCTTGTCTATAATTCTAAGTGAGGCCATGATTTTACTTCCATAACTCAACAAGTGAATCTATTCTTATTTATTCATGTTCAAAATGTTATAAGATGATTTTTATTCCACCAAACTATTTCTTATGCCTCTTTGATATTATTAGGACTTATTCCTTTCTATTCCATTATGAATAATTTCATATGATGTTTCATTAACCATTCCATCACTCTTGATTGGGATATTTGATATGTAATGTATGATAATATAATTTTATGAACATATTCATATTAATAATATATATATATATATATATATATCTTCAATATCCTTACTAATATTATGATCTCACTTCATTCTTATGATTCATTTCCCCTGGTATTGTGGAAAGGTTTTCAAGAAGTGTATTAAATGAGAATATCATTAAGGAATATGATAATGATATTTCACCAGATAAGGTTTATATTTCCATGTTTCCAAAGGAAATAAACAATTATTGTCTTCCTACCTGAACTTTTTTAATGTGATTAATATTCATAAAAAATGATGTAATATCCAAGCTTGTTAAGATTGAGTAACTATATTATGTATAAAATGGGTGGTTTAGTCAACCATTCGAAACCAAGATGATAAAACCATAGTGAGTTCCCAAGGGATATTTATAAGGATATAATAGGGATTCATGTAAGTATAATTCAATGGTTTAGTTAAATTATAGGAAAATATCATTGAATTTTGGTAAAGTATAGAGTAATTGGTTTTTTATAAATATATCCATATATTGATACTAATAGTGGATGTGGATATGGAACAGATATACATTGGGTAATATCCATGGAAATACTATATTAAGCTTGACTTGATTTTGAATTGGTGCATGGCATTGAGCACATCTACACAGCAGGATTGACACTCCCATGGGATATTCTTTGTAAATTAAAAAAAAGTTTACAACCATCATGATGCATTTAAATATAATAGAACTATTAAAAAAATATCATAAACTAATAAGTTAAATCATTAAGAAGTACATGTCTTGTTTTAAACATCAAATTATAATTTTTTCAATCTTATGTGGTTTCCTGTTAAGATATGTGTTTCTCATAACATTCTTTTTAGTTATAGTTGATGGAGGGAACTCGATTAAATAAGGATATCATTGAATTTTTTAGATGTCAAATATATGAGCATTATAAAAATTGATTTTCTAAGTGGAAATATCTTGAAGAGAATGAAAAATATGGTATACGTATTGGTTATCATCTTGAAGATAATAAGACCATGAATAACATGTGAAAGTTATAGATGTTCTGATAGTATTGATTACATTAAATGTGAGAAGCATGATCAGATTGACATTAAAAAAACACAAGACATGATTCATATTTCATATTCTAAGAAAGGGTTATTAAGGAATAAGATGATGATGCATGAGTAATGTTTTAAGAATAAAATTGGATTATTAAATTGTATATGTTTTAGAATAAAAAGATTAATTTTTATGAATCATGAATTATAATAGTATTTTATGTTGATGTTTTCATTATGGATTTTCAATAATTTTTGAATTATACTGATGACCAAAAAATCAATTTAGTTAAAAGGTTACATTAACTTAATGTAACCATTAATGTGTTCAAGAGGATGAGAAAATGAAATTTTATATGGATAAAGATATGATTCTATAGATAGGGTAAAATGTATAGTATTTATGACAATAGAACTCTTAAGGGATATGTTGAAAATGTGATCTATTTTATCGTGGATCTATTTTATGCCTTCTTGGATTTAGGAAAAATATTTAATAATCTCTGAAATAAGTACGAATTTGAGACTTCAAAAAGGATTAATTGTAATTCATGTCATTTCCATGTTTCTTGAGAATATATGACAAAGTTGTTCATTTGTTAAGAATACTTAAAACAAGATGTAAATTAAGGTATATTGGGGATAAAGGTTAAGATAATATGGTAACATTTGGCATGTTTATTTCATGGAATGATTATATGTTTAATAGTTTTTGGGATAGTTTATGTTAAGCATCATATAAGGTTTTTAATATTAATGTATTATCTCACTATAAGAAGTTTAGGTATATTGGATAAACTATGATCACAATTTTGGTGTGATAATAACTATACACTAATAGAATTACTTATCATTCTATTTATGGATATTATGATCTGCTAGATATTCAGGAATAAAAGATTAACCTTCGTTTTAAGGAGAAATGGATGACGTGGTAATTGGTCAAGGAACAACCAAATGGTGATATTGTAAAAATGGAGTGTAATAAGCCAAAAAGTTATATCTTCTTGTTAATATTATTTATCATTAAGAAAAAATTCTTTGAAACAAAAAAAATAATCCTGGTATCTTCATTTTTGATGATTCAATTGGTCCCTTAGATCAACATAAATTTATAAATATTTTATAGTTATCTTTCTCTTAAATATGTTATCTAACACTCTCACTCAGAACATTAATATTAATGTTTTTAGAATGTCAATGTTTTCTCTTCCCCCTTATGTTCTCATATGAGGGAAACTAGTTTTAAGTTACATTGGTTTATCTACGACTTCATGTTTTTAAAGGATGTTTTATTATTCATTTAAATGATGTAAGTTTCTATGAATACAACATTCAATTTTTAAACCACTTATTACATAGAAGAATTTCAAGGGAGAAATTAATTTTAAGGTGGTATAATGTATATCCCAAATATTTTGTGAAATATTTTTTATAATTAATTTAATATCATTGATATTTTTCATATCACACAACACACAATATAGCTTTTTTTATATGAAATAAATATATTTTCCTTGTTATATATTCAACAACATGATAATATTTCAAAAAACTCAACACACATACATGATTTATTTAAAAAAACATTATTATTTTCTTTTATTACATGAAATACTTAGTTCCTTTGATATTTAGTGTTACATGTAATACCAAGTTTTACCAAAACTAAAATGAAATATTAATTTTATTGTTAAAATTCTATTAGAATTTTCTTCTATCCATTAATATGGTGGTTAAAAAAAATTTTAATTATGTTAAGTCAATATGGTTTAAAACAATTTTCAATAAGAATTATTTGTGGGTCTAAGTATCTCTAAATGAAAATGAAATCCTTTCGATAGAATTTGAAATCATTTGAGAGAAAACTCTATTTATACAATCATTCATATTTTACCTCAATAAATTAAATAAAATGCTATTGAAAAAATAATTTTCATTAAATATAAATATATATATATATATATTATTCATTCAACTAATTAATTTTTGTGAAATTTTTATTAAATAATGTTGTAAATATTAAATCATGTTTCATGCATAATGATATATAATTTTAAAGAAGGAAATTTCAATTATTTTTAATGGAAAAATTATTTTAAGTTGATTTATTGAAAATTTTATTTTTTTATTATAAAACAAATCTTTTTTGACAGTGGTATATCAAAAATTACTTTGTGGAAATTTATTGAATTTTTTTGATTGCATTCAATTTTTGATGAATGTTGAGAAATAAGAAATTTTAATTCAAAATATCTTTTCAACTAATTTATTTATATGGGTAAATGGCATTTAAAATTTTTAAAACTATAATTATATCATTTATATTCCATTTAATACTATTTACTTTATTGGGATGAAATTCAGATTGAGAATTGATATAAAAACTTTTGAATGTTTTGGAATTTTTTAATTTAAAACCCATTTTTTCTATTACATATGTGCGATAAATTTTAAATTAATTTCATCCAATTATCCATTTTTAAATAAGAAAAATAGATTCCATATTTGGAATTAAAATAATTTATAATTTAAAATAAAGCCAACAGTTTTTAGACAAAAAATATTAGTGATGGTAATTAAAATTATTTATATTTACAGTGTTACAAATATGTTTTCATAATTGTGAAAAATTATTCATAAGAGGCCAAATAACCTAGAAAGATATCCAAAAACCCATTGGATATAAATATTTTTAATTATTCCATTTTTTTTAAATTTTAAAAATTATTTGAGGCACATGATGTAACAACCCTTGTACTTATGAAATAATGTTTTTTACTTTTTCAAATTTTTCAGTTAAATTATTTATTAACATATAATGAAATAAATTGTACGTAAAAAAATTTAAAAATCTACTAAAATAGATTTTTAACATCACAAATTAAAATATAAATCAAATTGAAGTATCTTATATGTGAAAATATTATATATTTATATCATAGAATGAGTAAATAAATGTTATGGAAATGATAAATTATGTGTTGGTATTTTAGATATCTATAAATTTGCATTTACAATTATAAATTTAATATAAGTAGTTATAGAAAATTTATTTTCAAAAAATAGAATAATAAGTTAATATTTTGTTTTATTATGATTATAATATATTTTTATGAGACCTTAATTAATTTTTCAATGTGTTATAAAATAAGCTATAATATTAAAATTAGATTGTTTCAAATAAATTTTAATTTTAGTTGAAAATTAAATATATAATATATAGACAATTATATTCCTAAAAGATTGTTCACTTTTAATTTTACATGTTGAATAATTATTATGGTTAATTTTTGGGATTTTTATGAAATAGTTGATTTATTATAATAATGAAATACAATAATTTATTGTATAAGCTAAACACATGAATTAGGGAGTTATGGATGATGTATGGTTTATTTAATCCTATAATATAAAAATATATGTAATTAGGTTTATATATTTCATGATGTGGTTCAAACTATTAATTTTCATGAGGAAAAATTAATAACTACTCAATAAAATAATAAAGAAGCACCCCACTCCTCCAATATAAATTATACTCCTCACCACCTCTTCTCCTCACAGCTCAAATACTTTTAGCTTGTTTACATTATGCCAAATTCCATTCCCATGTTTCTTCCATATGATATAGTCTTTCTAGTCTCACCGAAAGGCCAAAACCAAGTGTCCTGATGAGGTTTTCATGGAAAACAATTAAAAAGGTTAAATCCTCTTTCATTTTATATTTTTTTCTTTTGAATTCATTTTATTTTATAATTTTATACTCAAATCCCCTAAACCATGTTACATGAAAACTATAGTATCTTATATATTCTATAATTTTATCATGTTAGTGAAAAAATTCACCATGAAACTTCTTATCCTCTCCCATATATTCTGAAAATGTGAACGTTGTATGCGATGTGTCGAGTTAACTCCATCGTGTTTGATACATTTTCATTACCCATAACCACCATCAAGGATCATCATTGTGTCATCCCAATAAAATAAAAATAAAAATAAGACATTAATTTAATAATTTTTTTTATAAATGAAAATTTACTAAGAAAATTTTTTAAAAAAAATTAAATAATAAGATATTTTATATATTAAAAATAATATTTAAATCTAATTAATAATTAAAGGTTTCTTCTTTTAAATAAAATTATTTTGATTTAATAAAAATACCATTTTAATAAATAGGGCATTAATTTATCTTGATAATGTATTTTAATATAAATATGTTTATGCAATAATTATTTCAAACACATAAAATTTGAATAGATTAGTAAATTAAGACTTATTATGTAAAAATTACATTTTTATTTATAAAAGTTATTAAATTAAATGAAATTTACTAACTTAAGATATTATATAATAATATGTATATTAATTTTTTAATTTATATGTATATATATATAATCTTATAAGATATGTTTATGTTTATGAATTATAATTATAATATATTTAATTATAATTACATTAATAATTATATGAGTATTTTTAATTATTTTCTAAATAAGAAGTCTGAAAATTATAAGAAGCATAGATGTTATATGAATATAATTATATGACATTAAACATATCAAAATTATTCTTTAATAAAAAATAAAAATTACGTACTATGATTAATATATATATTTTATGTAAAAAATAAAAATAAGACGAAAAAATGAATAGACGGTCTTGTTTTAGGTCGAGTCGGAGGGTGGAGAGGCTTGGAATGGTATGTGGGACTCTATCCTAAGAGAATCTAAGTTATTTCAAGTAATAGAATCAAGGTGCAGGTGCCCGTGTGACTTGACTTCAATCAATGAAGATGATGTCGATGTGAAGGCTCATATCTTGCTCGGTTACATGAGTTGTCTTTGGGAAAAATCATTTTCGAGAAGGTTGGGTAACAATAGAGGGTTCGACCTTATATGAGTAGTCCGATCATGGTTATAGGGATTGAGAGAGGGAGGTTCGGACACCAGATCTAAAACACTTTGTAGATAGAGAGACATTCATTGTTCTTGACATCATAATCCCGGTTTTATTTGTCATGATCAAAGGTAGAAATAAAATTTTTTAGAGATTGAATCATTTCTTTTTGATTTATTGTAGTGGATTAAATTATCATTAGGTAGCCAAAATTTATTTTTGCTTCTCCCAATGACAGTGTTTGATATAGTTTTCAGTACACTTTGGTAAAAAATTTCCATAGAATTATCTTGATTTCTACTTCAATATTGTCTCAATATTTTCAATTTTAATTATTTCATTTATTTTCAATTTTTTTTACACTAATTATGTTATAAATCACCCTCATTGAAGCTTGATAGGTAATAATGATTAAATTAATCCATTCTAGCCAATTTATTCAACCATCCAACATGTTTTTTTTTCATTTGTGAAGTATTATAGTGAGAATATAATCATCTTTCATTTATATTGATTCATTTCATATGATACATTTTTTGTTATATATACATTTATGAAAATATTGTATAATATGTAAGTCTGCACCTCATATTAACTCAATAAGTTCTATTCAATATTTTCAATCATCCAGACTATTATTATTATAATATTATAATTATAAAATGATTTTGAATCTATAAATAAGATCCTTACACGTTTTTCGTTTGTGGCACTCATTTTTGTGGCGAGGTAGTTTGGTGGGATTCTATTGATCATGGTAAAGGGCCCTATACCTTTTTTCAGTCTGAATATGTGAAGACCAGTCCCACTGGGGCCCACGCCGTGACTCTCCAAGCCTGGATACAATATGCCAGAGGATGGTGAGTAGCAATGAGTAGGCATATTACAAACATGGGAGGAATTATCTATGTACTTGTACACACACACACATCTCCAAGCCCACAAATGCATAAATTTTAAAATACTAAGGAAAAAAATGCACGCATACAACTAAACCCAACCAAAAGAGTACGAAGAAAGGTAAATTATTGAAAAGTAAATTGGGTGAGAATAAATTCTCACAAAAAACAAGAGTCTGAAAACTACAAAGACTAAACTTTAACAAGAAAAATTATTGGGACTGATACATATAGCCTTAGGAACACCTCGACTTATAGAGAACTCAGAAAAGTTGGTAATGTCATGGTCCGCCCTAAACATTGTCAAAAGGCTATCATCTGGACAAGACACGACACGTGCAGGCAAAGCCTGTGTAGGGGTGAGTATAACAATACTCAGTAGAGGACCCCCGAAAACCACAAAGCAGTATACGAAGTAAAGGTACAATCAGGTATGCACAGTATATGTTTATAAAACATATATCAAGAGAAACACAAACCGTATATACTCAAAAACTAGACTCACGGTCTAGAGACAAGTTGAACAACAACATACCCCTGTTAGAGACTCAATTTGAAGATTCCACGAAGAACTCATTCTAGGAGAACTCACTCCACGAGTATAATAACTCTGATGACATTCATCTAAGAAATATTGTTCGTCGTGAAATGACATGAGTGATAACCACACTTATTATGGGAGACACGCTTCTGAGTGGGAATGATCATGATTGATAGATACACTCATTGCGGGAGACACACTCCACTGTGGGGAAAGATCATCATACACAGAGGATGATCACTTCTTGGGCCATGGGGGATACTGTGACTCATTTAGAATTCACCTACTCGGTTGAGGATCGACACGTGGTGGAGTTGGTCACGTCGTTGCTGAACTCTACCTAGGGTCAAGAATGAATAGAGGATCTCGATTAGGGCCTTTCAGATGGATGCCTGACTCTATAACCGAAAGTCATGCTGAAGGGATCATACTTCTGTAAAAGGAAACAATGCCTAAGCTCTAGGGTAATAGGAAGAAGGGGAATTAACTCAAATGAAACATGTCCAATATATGGTGGACAAGAAGACCAAGCTGTTTTCCAAAAAGTACACGGTGTGTCAAAAAAGGTGACACGCCGTTTCATCTGACTCTGGGTAATGCCTGTGTACAATGGCCCATATCATAAGGAAGGTTTCATGGAAACAATTAGTACACAGTTTATGGTATAGATTACATGGATATCCGATTCATTTGAGGTCGGCTCCATGCACGCGACGGTGTGCCCGTACATGGCATCAACCTTTGTATGCACACTCGTGTAATAAACACATAGGGTGACTCTCGCTACTGGACTCACCTGGATGTGTGGTGGAGTACACGACTATGTACTCTATCCTGTGTTCGTGTATCCACTGGATACATGCTGAGTCCTGCATAGTTGCTTCTGCCAAGTTGTGTAGATAGTACACGCCGTGTCTTTGAAGCCGTGTAGTCTTTCACATGTCCGTGTACATTCCAAAATACATGTCGAGCTTCGGGGAAGGTCCAACACCCCATGTGACCAGGGTCACACACTGTGTGAAACCAGTCTGACGCTCGAAACCCTAGCCGCCGCTGATACGGTATACACAGCGTGTTTTACGGTGATACACTCCGTGTATTTAGGATATATCCAGATACGTAGACTTTCTCCTTCGTGCCTCCCGTAACATCCCGCTCTTCGATCTGGTCATCTGACCTCCATAAAACTCATAGTTTTTGGTTGCCACGACACCACGAAGTTTCTTCCATTGTTTTTGGATCTTTGATTACCTCCGAAAACATGTTTTGATCTTCCAGCATATAGTACTCTTGGAGAACAATCCCTTTCGATCTAAGCTGATTCGTTATCCTCTATCGTCATCCCACCTCCACAAGGTTGTTTTAGTGCAGGACCTCCATTGTGGGATCGTTGCATTGCAAGACGGGTGTGCAATGATTCATTGTTCATCGCCCCACGATGAACACGAAGAAGAAAAGGGGGAAGATAGTCCAATAAACAAATTGGGGAACAAACCTCCTCCATCATTTATCACGGCATTGATCCTCTCCCATTAGTAAGCATAATAGGAAGAAATCAAAAACAATAATCAGCATGGATTATTTCCCAAAAATCATCGCCAAGAAACCATCCTGCAAGGATGTACGAATCCGTAGTTCAACTTGTTCGTGGTTGGTCGGCGTTCATCTTCTAAATTCAGAAATGGGGAAATGATAAATGAAATCACAACCCCAACCATTGAGAAATGATCTAACAATGATGAAAGGGTCGTGTGGCTGTCGTTGTCGAGAACCTCCCACTTCGTTGGCAAAGTGATCCACAACTCAGATTCACTATCGTTCATCGCCGAGAGTTTTCTCCAGAGCTTCCTCTCAATCCTTGGCAACAGGGGACATACGATTATCCGAGTAAAAATGGAAACATGTTTGGCACTCCATTATATAGTGGTATTAATGAGTCAGTGATGCTATTTCTGAGTCATTTTGACAAGACATTAAAGAAAGAAATAATTTCCTCATTGCAGCACTACACCAGATGTTTCAAAATAAAATAAAATCACATCTGTGAAATTATTTTATATTATTTTTCTTAAAAAGTATAAAAAATAAATTTTTCCCTCGACCCATGCAGGTCGATGATATACTTATTCTTAGGTAATCTCTTCCTCTCGTATGCAATAGTTCCATCATATTTTTAATTTTGTCATCCATTTGGGAACTGCCAAAACTACCCACATATGACGACTAACTTAACTCAAGAAAGGATCAAACTGCCATTCTGGGATCATCGGGCCTTTGATTAACGTGTCATCTCTATGCTTGGTCTCATAATAATTCCATATAATTTTTAAAAATAATACACAAAAAAATCCATGACATTACATTATCCCACCCTTGGGGATTTATGTCCTCAAAAAGCCAAATCATGGCTACTCAAAAAGATAAGGGAATGGATTTTATGCTACCGCTCCAACATGATCTTTTTAGGATTCTTATGTTGCCACTAGATGCACCCCAAGGGAATCGATCTCCAATGAAGGATCCCCTCCTATCGATCCATGATCTCTACCGGGAACTCAGCAAAGGTCACACCATCCTCGATGTCCAACTCTCCCCAATCAATGATGTGTGATGGGTAATGCACGTACCTCCCCAGCTACGACATGTGGAAGATATCATGTACCCGATGCTACTACGGCAGTAGAGTTAGGAAGTATGCTACTTTGCAGACTATGCACAATATCTGAAAAGGTATGATGATCCTGGAATATAGCTTGCCACCACGACAAAATATCTGTAACCCTCATCGAGGTGAGACATGAAAAAAGATGTTGTATCCCTCTTCGAACTCTAGAGGCCTCCATCGTCTATTAGCATAGGACATCTGATGGTTCTCTATAGTTTTCATCCTCTCCCGGATGATCTGTACCATTTCTGTGGTAGCTCGTAACAATTCTACAACCATGAGTACTGAATATTCGGGGTCGGTTCAACAATGTGGTGACCGGCAGTGTCATCCATACAAATCCTCTAATGGTGCCATACCAATAGTGGAGTGGTAGCTGTTATTGTACGCAAACTCCACCAATGGTAGTTGGTCCTCCCAATGGAGACAAAAGTCCAAGATACATGCTCACAACATATCCTCTATAACCTGAATGTTACTCTCTGTTTGACCATCAGTTTGGGGATGAAACGTTGTGCTCAAGCATAACTGAGTTCCAAAAGCCTCTTGCAATCCCTTCTACAACCGGAATGTGAAGCTAGTGTCTCGATCCGAGACAATAGTCGAAGGGATTCCATGAAGCCGAACAATCTCCTGCATGTAAAGGCATCCCAAGCTCTTTACAGAGCTCTGCTCTCCGATAATAAGGAAGTGAGACAAATTGGTTAGTATTTCAACGATCACAGAGATGGTGTCATGACCCTTGGAGGTCCGTGGTAATCATGTCACGAAGTACATCGATATTCCATCCCACATCCACTCTGGGACTTCCAGGGGTGAGCTAATCCCACTACAACCTGGTGCTCAGCCTACACAAGCTGGCCCGTTAGGCGTCGAGAAATGAGTGATGCTACTACATTCATTATGCCTGACCACCAGAACTATCGTCGGAGGTCTTGGTAAAGTTTTTCTACTTTAGGATGTACCACCAAGGGAGATATATGAATCTCCCTCAGGACATCTCCCTGCAATGCCACATGTACAATAGTGTGTCCTCTAAAAATGAGTATGTGATCCCCACCTTGCGAATATCCATCAGGAGCATGTCTTTTGATTAACTAATAACGCAAGGCCTCACAGTCCAAATCCCAAACATGTTCCTCCCTAAGTATCTATAAGAGTGGCGGGGCAACAACTATCAACTGTAGGTAAGCTGTATCCTCCCTATCCACGAACGGAAACTGCAATGTGGCTAACTACTATATTGCCACACTCAACAGCCGTGAGCTCGACCTTCTTCTAAGAGCATCTGACACCTTGTTCTCTTTCCCAGTAGTATTGATGATAACAAAATAATAATCTTGGAGGAACACTATCCAATGCATCTGCCTCATATTCAGATCCTTTTGAGAGAAGATGTACTTGAGGATCCTTTGGTCAGAGTAGACGATGAAATGCTACCCCCTAAGGTAGTGATTCCACATCATCAATGCGAAGACCACTATTTCCATCCCGAGATAATGGGTCACATAATTCTTCTCATGTAGAATAAGCTGGTATGAACCATATGCAATCACTGCATTCTGCTTCATCCAGACACTACTAATCCCCGTCCCTGATGCGTGGCTGAAAAATACGCACTCGACACCCTCCTCTAGAAATCTCATGATTGGGGCGCTCGTCAAAATCTGTCTTAGCTCCTCAAATACTTGCTGGAACTTCTCCGTCCATATGAAGTTTTTCCCCTTTCCGGTCAAGGCTTTCATTGGTGCTGCTATCCGGGATAAATCAGGAATGAATCTCTGGTAATATGTTGCCAACCCAAAGAAGCTCCGCACCTCTGTCACACCCCGAGTAGGATCCCATGATAACACAGTCACCACCATGGCTGGGACCACAGCTACTCCATATACTACAAAAACATGTCCCATAAAGTGGACCTCTTGGATCCAGAACTGACACTTCAGGAGATGCCCATAATGACGCTGCTCCCATAGAACGTCTAGAACCTTATGTAGGTGTCTCACATGCTCCACCTCTTATGTTGAGTACACATGAATGTCTTCGATGAAAACCACTATAAACCTGTCTAAATACGGCTAGAAGATCTGGTTCATAAGTCCCATGAACACTGCAGGGGCGTTCGTCATGCTGAATGGCCTTACTAAGTACTCTTAGTGACCATAACTGCATCTGAAAGCCATCTTCTGTATATCCTCATCCCATACTCGCAACTGGTGAGAACCTGATTGAAGGTCAAACTTCGAGAACCACTATTCTCTTCTTAGATGATCAAAGAGGTTGTCGATTCTCGGCAGTGGGTACATATACATCACCGTTACCTGGTTCAAGCACCAATAATCCACGCACATGATCAGACTCTTGTCTGCCTTCTTGGCAAACAAGACTGGGGCCGCCTAGGGTGAATCATGATGTCTTACAATATCCTTGCTTTTAAAATCCTCCAACTACACCCTCATCTCACGAAGATCTATGGGAGCCATTTGATATGCCGGTGAGGAAATCGTTATTGTCACATGGTGTAAATCTAGGAAGAAGTTTATTTCCCGGTTGGGAGGCAATCCTGGAACATCTTCGAGGAAGAAGTCCTCTTACTCTGCCAGTACTGCTGGGAAAAGGGAGCCAACTACATCCACTGCTTCGAGGTAATGGCAAGCCAACTCATGAGTGATTAGACGCACCCTCATATGCATGAGCCCATTCTGTGCAGCCTGGTTTTCCCTTTCTTCGACAAAGGAAAAGTTTTTCCCATCACTAGGGACACACTGCAATTTTGACCTAAAACTATTATTCTAGGCACGGAATGATGATAACCAATCCATAATTAGAATGATGTCGTCATTACTCGACAGTACCACCAATAGGTTCCAACCCAAACTATGGCCTCCACGGGTAAGATCACACCTTCTGCAATAGTGCATGAACATTGAGTCTCCTCCCATAGGTGTCTTCAAGAGTAAGGATCGAGTCAACAACTCTACCAGAATCTCATGGTTTGACAAAAGACATGTGGCGATGAAGAAATGACTAGCACATGTGTCTATATATACAGAATCAACAGTAGTGAAGACACAGATCATACATCAAATCATCCATAGAGCCCCCGGGCCCTACGCCTCAACTGCATGTAGATGTCCCAGCCTCAGTCCCCAGCTCCCTATGCCTGGTGCCAACCTCTTGGAGGTGGTGGTGGAAGTAAGTCGAAGTGTTTACCACCACATGATGCTCTCCCTGCTCCTCTACCATATCCTCCGTTTGGAGGGTCTACCTGCTCCACTCTCTACCTCTGTGGTCCATCCACCTCTTCCCAGTCATCAGCTCGACGGGTCAGACAATATCTAGCGAGATGTCCCCTACCGTCGCACTTGTAGAATTGCTTCCCCTTAGGATGACTGGATCTAGCCTGAGAGAAATAGACTATCTATCCTCTGTCTCGGGTCTTCCTATGACCTTTCCCACGTCTAGATCCCTATGTCTATCATCAGCTCCCTACTACTAGGGTATCTACACCTATCTGCCTGCTGCTGACTGCCAAAGGCTGTCTCTACTCCGCCAAGAAGCTCTTGATCACCAAGGCCCACTATAGCACTCCATCATAAGTTGAATTGAACAGAGTCAAAACACTAGATCATATTTCCCAACGTAGACCTCTCTCAATGTTTTGATCTTTGATGTATGGATCCCATACCATATCCATAAAGTACCGGACAGGGTTGATGAACCTCGATGAATAGTCACCACCTGTCATACTACCCTGCTAGAGCTGGAGAATCTCTTGGATGCGCACTGTTATTAGCGTAACTAGTGAGAGCTCTTCGCTAATGTGTCAGTTGAACTCCATCCATGAAAGAGTCTCCTTGTCATGAGTCTATGTGTTATGACTCCACTATCGTTCCACCGAACCCTAAAGAAGGCTTGCTCTAAGGATCACCATCTGGTCCGCTGGTGTCCTCATTAGACCGAAAACTCTGGTCACTGGCCCATGCCAAACCTCAGCCTCCTAAGGTTCGGGCTCGCCTTAGAACCTAAGGTGTCTCTGTCTTTGGAACACATAGAGCTCGCTCAGCCTGCGCTCCTCGTCGGTCAATACTTCAGGTACCATGGGCTGCTTCACAGGTGGTGGCATAGTAGGTGGATCACTAGGTGCCAACGCCTATGGAATTGGTCCCTATATCGAAGCCTCGTCACAGAGGGGTTCATCATCAGGATCACCCTATTGAATCCAATTGGGTATGCATCATGGATGCATCCTATAATGAAACAAGATGTACCATGGTCAATTAGTATATCTGGATAGCTTACACAAGGGACATCAAAAACACAACTCATTTCTATATGAATCTTGTGCCTATCTTTTACATCCCCGCAACTAGTGTTTTCATGTACCGAGATGAAAAGATGGTTATCAGAGTTATGGTGTATGGATACGTCGGTCGTGGCACCAACACTGGAGTCTCTGGCCTGAAAGACAAACTTGAAACACTTAACACTATATTCCTAAAAAAAACTCAAAGACTCTTGGTCCTATGTTAGAACCGACTAGCTCTGATACCACTATATCACGACCAGTCCTAGTGGGGCCCGTGTAGTAACTCCCAAATCCCACTTCCAATAGGCTAAGGGTTGGCGATTAGCATCGAGTAAGCGTATTAATCACATGGGAGGCATTGCCTATGTACATGTATACACCCAAACATCTCCGAGCCCACAAATGCTAAAATGTAAATACAAAAAGGATCAAAATTAATGCATACAACTAAACCCAACCAACAGAGTATGAAGAATGGTAACGTACTGAAAAGTGAAATGGGCAAGAATACACGCCCACCAAAAACAAGAGTCTGAAAACTGAAAACACCAACCTGTAACACAAAAGGGTTCTAGGACTAATGCTTGTAGCTATAGGAAAACCTCGACCTATATGGAACTCAGAAAACTCTGTCCTGTTCTCGTCCTCCCTGGACTATATCAAAAGGCTACTCGTCTGCACAAGACACGACACATGCGGGAAAAGCCCGTGTCTCTATGAGTATAACAATACTTAGTAGAGGACCCTTAAATCCAAAAAGAAGTACACAAATTAATGTTACAGACATATATGGATGGTATATGTATACAGAACATATAAAAAGAGAAACAAAATCCAGATATACTGATAACCCATACCCACAGACTAGAGTGAAGTCGCACAACCGCATACCCCCTTTCGAGATTCAGTTCAAATATTCCACGAAGCACTCATTCCAGGATAACTCACTCCACATGCCTAATATCTCTGAGGATGTTCTTCTGAGAAACACTATCCATTAGGAAAATCTACGATAGATAACCACACTCATTACGGGAGACACACTCTTGAGTGGGAACGATCCTGATAGATAGATACACTCATTACAGGAGACACAATTTTGAGTGGGGAAAGAGCATGATACACTGATGAGGATAACTGCCAGGGCCATGGAGGTTACTTCAACTCATCCGTAATTCACCTACAAGGTAAGGGATCGATGCCCGGTGGAGTTGGTCACGTCGATTCCAGACTCTACGTAGGGTCAAGAATGGATAAAGGATCTCGATCCGGGCCACATGGATGGATGCATAACTCTATTACAGAAATTCTTGATGAAGGGATCATAATCATGTAGAAGGAAACGATACCTGACCATAAGGGGAATGAGAAGAAGGGGCAATAACCCAATCCAAACATGTCCACGATATGATAGTCATGAAGACCAGGCCATTTTCAAAATGTACAGGGCGTGTAGAAAAAGGTCACACACCGTGTCTTATGACTCCTGTTACTGCCTGTGTACAATGGCCCATGTCCTAATGCTAGTTGCGCAGAAATAGCCAGTACACAACATGTGGTATGGATTACACACACTGTCTGATTCATCCAGGCTTGGCTCCGTGCACACGACCATGTGACCGTACATGGTGTCAACCCATGTATGCCAACCTGTGTAATAAACACACGGGGTGACTCACCCTACTAGACTCACCTGGTCGTGTGGTGGAGTACACAAATTTGTACTCCATCTAGTGTCTGTGTATCCCCTGGATACATGCCAAGTCCGACGTAGTCACTTCAGCCAAGCTGTGTAGATAGTACACACTGTGTCTTCGAGGCCCTGTAGCCTTCCTGTGTGCGTGTACTTTCCAAAACACACGTCGAGCATCGGGGAAGGTCCAACACGCCTTGTGAGCTAGGACACATGGTGTGTGAATCTTGTCTAACGCCCGAAACGCTAGCCGCCACTAAGATGGTATACATGACGTGTTCTCCACAGATACACACCGTGTATTCTGGAAATTTCTAGAAACGTGGACTTCCGCCATCACGCCTCCCATCAAGTCTTGTTCATCTATCCGCTCATCCAATCCCCATGAAACTCCCAGATTTTGGTCACACCAACAGCACAAAGCTTCTTCAATTGTTTTTAGACCTTTTATTATCTCTGAAAACATGTTTTGATCTTCCCGCGTGAAGAACGCTTGAAGAATGGTCCCTTTAAATCCGAGCCGATTCATCTTCCACTGTATTTATCGCAACTCTGCATGGTCATTGCAGTGTCAAACCTCAATTGTGGGATTGTTGCGTTGAATTACGGGTTTACAACAATCTGCTGTTCATCACCCCATGAAGAACGTGAATAACATGAATAAGAAAAGGAGGAAAAGAGTCCAATAATCAAATTGAGGAACGAACCTCCACTGTCATTCGTCACAGTGTAGATCTGATCCCTTTAGTAGGTTTATCAGGAAAAAATCAACAATAATAATCAGTATGAATTATTTCCCTAAAATCATCCCCATGAAACCCCCCCGCAATGATGTTTGAATCTGCAGGTCAACTTGTTCGTGGATGGTACGCGTATGTCATCAAAATTCTGAAACGGGGAAAAGAAGAACAAAATAACAACCCCTACCTTTGAGAAAGGATCGATCATTGAAGAAAGGGTCGCACTACCGTCGTCATTGAGATCCTCCCACTTCATTGGCATAATGATCCACAACTATGATTCATCGTCGTTCGTCGTCAGGTGTTTTCTCCAGAGATTTCTCTCAATACTTTCCAACGAGCGACTTATGATTATACCAATAAAAAGGGAAATTTGTTTGGAACTCCATTATGTGAAGGCATTAATGAGTCAGCGTTTCTATTTCTGAGCCATTATGACATGAAATTAAACAAAGAAATAGTTTTCTTGTTACCACACTACAAAAGATGTATCAAAATAAAATAAAATAACATCTGTGAAATTATTTAATTTTATTTTAATAAAAACATATAAAAATTCACCATTACCCTCGACTTGCGCTGGTTGAGGATAGAATTGTTCTTAGGTAATGTCATCATCCTGGACGCAACGGTGCCATCATATTTTTAATCCAGGCATCTGTTTGGAAACTGCCACAACTGCAGACATATTTCGACTCAATTAACTCATAAAAAGTTCAAACCGCCATTCCGATATCATCGGGCCTCAGAAAGATGTGTCGTCCATGCACCTGGTCTCGTAATAATTCCATATAATATTTAAAAATAATACACGGAAAATATGAGACATTATATAGTATCAAAGTCATGTCTAAACCAGTTTTATTATAATAGGTAGAGTAAATGTCAAATAAAATTATGGTTATGTTTATTTAATTGTTTTTTCCAATCTATATTTGTTGAGAAAATATTACAAAAATGTTTTCTTGTTTTTTGTAAGGAATACAATTCATTTTCTAAATTTAAAATAATAGCCATTGATTAATGAATTAATGAGATTTTGAAAAAAAAATTATAAGTGGAAATTTTGTTATTAAAATTAAAATTTTCAAAATTCTATTTCAAAATTTTGAAACAAAATCATTTGTATATGTGTTATTATTAAAACACCATTTTGGGTAGTGGATTTTTTTATTCCAATGTTTTTATTTTTTAAAAAACCAATTCTATAATTCAAATTTTGTATGAGATATGTTTTTATTATGTTCAAATTTAGATCTAAAATCTAAAATGAGTTAAATAACTAATTTTATTGTCTTATTTTATTTTTAATAATTTTATTTTTAAAATATTTCATTATTAAAAAAAATTAAACAACTATTTTTCTTATGTTTATAAGTGAATATATTTGTACTAACGATTTTGTAACTAAGAATATATAAAAAGTGATTTTATAATTAATTATATATCGTTATTTTAAAAGAATCATGATTTTTTTAATATTGAAAATATTTTTATTTACAGTGTTATAAGATTATTATTTTTGAAACTATCCTTTATAAGTTACTTTATTAGTAATGTTTACTTCAAAAAAAGTTATTACGTTATTTTGGGATTATTAGTTATATTTTTAAATAATTGTAACTGTATTTTAATGTGTGAAAAGCGAATATAAAATGGACTTCAATTATACGATATGGAAATAATCTGTAATAAATCACATATAATGAATGCATCAATTTTTATTAATTGAATTTTTATGTGATATGGTTGAAACATATTATTCCTAGGAAGATAATTTTGAACTGTTATTTAAGAGTTTAACAATCCTTGATTTTTATATAATGGTTATAATTATCTCATTAATATTTTGTGAAATTATTAGATGTCCAAATGTGAAGAACATCAGATGATATAAAATATAAACTATTTTGTTAATTAAGTTACTATTGTAAATCTAATTCCAAGAATATGTGAATATTTTATGAATACCATTAAAGTATAAAAACCTGAAAAATTATATATGAATGTAAAACAAGCTTAAAAATAATTTTATAAAATCCAACAATTGAACATCATAAATATGGTAGGGAATTGGCTAGTGAACTCATCCATAGGTCGGTGCGTATGCTCAAGATAGCGTTCATTATTTCATGTTTCCACAATGTTTTTTTATCTTTCATATTGATTTCTAAATATCAATGTATTATTTCAAAAGTATTTTCAAAATGACTTTTTAACAAGTATTAATGCGTTTTCAATATTACATTCATGAGTTTATTAAAAATAATTATAAAGTTAATTCTGAAAATATATTCTCAAATAAATATTAGCTAAATAGTATTTCACTAATTTTAAAACCCCTTACTCTTAAAATAAATGATGATACCATGTTTAATTTTTGTTTCAGAAGAATCCTAAATTTTTAAAATATGACATTGATGCTTTTGGAGTTAGAGCGCAAAAGAATAGTAATGAATTATTTTATATTTGTACAAATATGAAAAATGTATGTTGTTGTCCAATCCTCTAAAAAATAGACTAGTAAATGGTCCACATTTTATGAAGCACACTCTATTTTTCTGTTATATATTATAAAAAAAATATCACATCATATTTTTTTACATTGAATCCAGCAGTGCAGACACGAGAATTATAATTTATATCAGAGGAATGGTCTAGACATCACAGGATATTAAATATTGTATTTTGATGAAAATTAATGCTACTTGATAGAGATTTATATATATAGTTATGTCCCCTTATAAAAATCATTAATTCTGAATATCGAAAATTAGAATTTTTTATGATCGAAAAACAAATTATGAGGGCATAATTATTTTAAGCGGTACAATGCGACATCCCATGAAAAATATTATAGTAATTAAGAGTTTATTTAATAATTTGATTATAAATTAAAATTATCAAATAAATGGTTTAATAAATATTTTTATAATAATAATATATTTTGTATAATAAATGTAATTTATAGAAATGATTATAAATTATAAATTAATTAATTTTTTTGAAGGAATCCATTTTGATTTAATAAAAATACAAATTTTATGAATGAGGTATTAATTTCATTAAAAATAATATTTTATTATAAATATCATGATTCTATAGTTATTGTAAACACATAAACTTTGTATAACAAAATATATGAAAATTTATTATATAATAATTACTTTTTTAATTATAAATGTTATTAAATAAAATGAAATATATTAATATAAGATATTATATAATAATATATTTATTAAATGATTTAATTTATTTAATTATATATAGCCCTATATGATATGGTTATGTTTATGAATTTGAATTATAAATAAATTAATATTTTCATGCGTATTATAAATTATTTTAATAAATATGAAGTATATAAAATATTATTAAACAATGATGTTATATGAATTTAGTTATAATATATTAAAATTATCAATATTATTATTTTATAATATATAGGAATTATGAATTATGATTAATATATTTATTTGAATTTAAAGAAACAAAAAAATGAAAATAAATTAGAAGAGGGACTGATTTTTGGTTGAGTTTGGAGGGAGCAGAGGCTCATGCCAACATGAGGGAGTCTAAGAAATGTGAAGCTGATCTGAGTCGAGTTGCAGAATCAAGGTTGAGGTACCTATGGGATTTGACACCAATCAAGGTAGATGATGTTGAAGGACAAGCTAAGATCAAGCTTGGAAGAAGTATTTGTCTTTGGGAAGAATCAAATATTGGATGGTCAGGCAACATCAGAGGTTTTAACCTTGTGAGAGGAGTCTGAAGTCAGATCAAGGGATCGGGGGAAGGAGGAATGTATGCTAGACTTAAACAACGAAAGAGATGGAGAGAAAATATTCTCAATTGATGTCGCCACCCCAGTTCAATTTTTCTTATTTTAAGGCAGGGAAAACATTTTTTGGAGTTCGAATTATATCTTTTGGGTTGTTTGTAGTGTATTAAACTAAATTCATAGAGCATATCCTGATTTATGCATCACCCTATGTTGATGATTGACATAGTTTTCAGTACACTATTATCACTGTTTTCTAGTGACACTCTCTAGATTTTATACCCAATTATTTTCACGATATGTTTCTATTTTTATTCATTCATTTAGTTAAAACTGTATTTTTCAAAAATTCTATTAGGCCACACCCTGATTGATTCATGATTGAGACGATTTATTAAATTAATCAAATTTGAACAATTCCATAATTCTTCCATATATTGTTTATGAAATTGTTTATTAATAGAGAATTAATATTGATATATTTCATTTATTTTGATACATTTCATAGGCTACATTTTTTTGTTATCTATAAATGTCTGAAAATCATAATGATACGCTGGTCGGCCCTACATTTATTCCCCCTAAAGCCTTTTGAATACTGTCTAATATCTAGACTGATACTATAATATTATAATTATAGAGTGATTGGGCATCTATAAATAATATCATTTCAACTTATTTTTTAGTGACACTCAGTTTTTTGGAAATGATGTCAGGAGAGTTTTCACTTCACAGGGTAAATGTGCATAGCCCTTTTTTCTAGTTTAAGTATCAAAGCCATGTGGAAACCAATTTTCTTAAAAAAAAGGTGGATTTTGCAACAAATATATATATAAGGAAATGTTTATTCATTTCTCAAAAATATATTTCCTGAGAAAATATTACAATTATTTTTTCTAATTTTACATAAAAATTATATTCCTATTAATTATTTTAAAATTATGTTCCTTAATTGTTGAATTAGTGAGTTTTTTTAGTTTTGTTTAAGACAAATTCTAATTATTTCTACGTGGAGTTTATCTCTTTAACATTTATATTTTCATAATTCTATTCCATAATGTTGACCAAAAACTCAATTGTTTGTATGTTAATATTAAAAACCCTATTTACGTAAAGTAATTAATTTAAACAAACGAATTTAATTTTTATAGAAAATAAATTCTAGGATTTTTATTTTATAAGATATTATCTTATATTATTTTAAAATTTAGGTCAAAATGTCCAATTTGGAAAATGAGTTATTTCATTATTTTATTTTATTTAAAATTATTCAATTTGAGAAATAATTTTTCATTAGGATTAAAACATCCAAACATCCATTTCCCTTAATATTATACAATAATTTATATGTGTTAAAGATATTTTATTCGATATGGTTCCAAAACATATTTGATAATTAATTATACATTGTTATTTTAAAGGAAACATGACTTTGATTTTTAATATTGAAATATTATTATATTAAATGAAATTGGATTATTATTTTTTGAAATGATGCATTATAAGTAACCTTATTATTTATTTTTACTTAAAAATTAGTTATTAATTCATTTGATGTTTATTATTTATAGTTTTATAAAATTATAACTATCTTTTCATGTGAGAAAAGTGAATATAAAATCGGTGTCATTTATAGGATATGGGTATAATCTACAATAAATGAAATATTATTCATGCATATTTTTTTTAATTATATATGTCTGTGTTAATGTTCAAATATATTTTTCATCATAAACTTATATTTAATTTTTTTATGAGTTTAATAAATCTCAATTTTTATATAATGGTAATAATGTTTCATTAATATTCTGTGTGATTAAGGGATTTCCAAAAGTGGAAAAATTCAGCTTCCCTAAAATATAATGTGATTTCACAATTAATTTATTATTATAAATCTAATTTCAAGTATATATTAATATTGTGTCAATATTTTTACTATATAAAACCCAATAAAAAATGTATATGTACATAAAGCATGCTTAAAATTATTTTTTAAAATCTGGAACATGAATGATGTAAATATGGTATGGAATTAGTGAGTGATACCATTCATTTTTAAGTGGGTAGGCCCAAGATAGACTTCAATGTTTCATTTTTTCATATTGTTTTTTTTGAATTATAGAGTAATGTTTTCTAAAACCACAAGTTTATTTCTAAATCATTTTCAATGTGTCTAAATTTTCACTGTATTAACATTATTTCAATAATATTTTTTTGGATATCTAAAATATCATTTCAAAATTAATTATAAAATTTTATTTTCAGTGAATGATTTTTATAAAGGTATTTTAATGATTTTAACACCCTATTATGGGATAATAAATTCTCATCCAATGTTTAAAATGTTTTTAATTGGAATCATTGAATCTCTAAATCTCCAATCAAAACTTTTTGTGTAAGTGTGTTGATGCATAATATCAAATTGTTTTTTTTAATCTGATGAATTCTATGTGATATCTAATACTCTAGAACCTGGACAGGTAAAATGTATATATTTTATAAATCAATGGGTATTTTTCAACCATATCTTATAGAATAAAATATGACACAACATGTTTTAGCACCAAATCTGAAAGCGTGGTATGGGGCGTTATATTCAAAAAACAATTATGGTTAAATCAAATTTAATTATACATATTATATGTTTAATACTATTCTACAACCAATATATAAACATGATATTAAACACAATGATATAAGTTTCTGATGGTCTTAAAACCCATTATAATAAATTTAATCATTTGCATTAATATTTAATCTAATGAATCATCATTATATTAGAAAAATGATATATGGTATCATTTTAAATTAATGAAATCTATTAAATCCATTTCTTTTTGTTTATATTGTTTCTCATCAATTTTACATGAAAGTCCATAATTATCAAACCATGGAAACCATGATGTAAATTCACAAAAAACATTGAAAAGAATCAAATAATATTATTATTATATTTTTAGAAATATGTTATAATAAGATTATACAATGAACTCTAAAAATTAATAAGGTTCTGTAATTTATTAGTACGACTCTTTAAACTGGTATATATAATGTTTGAACATGTTTTATGTATGACAAACAAGTCGTAAGGTACTTCTCTTTAAAAAGGATATTTTAAATTTCTAGTTTGACAAATTCAGAAGAAATATTAATATGAATCACACATTCTTGTTTTATGATTCTGTTCTGATTATTTAGAAGTGTAAATCATTATTGTTTGGACCTATATCTACCACCAATTCTTTTATTATGATTACATTGTAAACTTACATTAAGAGTTATTCCTTTTGTAACTTTGATTGTTACCTCATAAGGTAGTCACGATGGTTTCATTGTTTGGAATCCATGAGGGTTACAAATCATATGATAACCATGAGGGTGAAAATATTATGTAACTAATTCCCCAAGCTACATATATGGTTTTAATTATATTTTCTATGTTTTTATGCAAATATCTTCTTTTCACATTGTTACTATATGATACTTTATGGATGAGAAGAATGTACTTGAGAGAATAATTTCATATATTTGTAACTATTCCTTTGTATAACAATTTCATTTATTCTATTTTCTTACTTACTGAGCATTTTTTTCTCATCCCATGTTTCAGAATACGATTCAAAATTTTTATGGTGGGTATGATAAAAGAAGAAAACAAGATTAATGTTGTGAAGAATTCATGTTTTATTAAAAACTTTTTTATTTTTAATAAATAGATGCAATTTTAGAAGTATCCACATTTTATTCCTATGGGTTGTTATGTATGTTTTATGAAATAATTATAAAATATGTAAACTACATTGATCTTTGTTAATCAATGAATTTTAATTCTATTTGAATTTACAATTTCATGAAATGTTTATAGTCTAGTCCTTATTATTCTTATCAGTGCCCAGTTTAGAAAACATTAGGGGTTATGATGATATTAATAGAGTTCTATAGATTATTTTTCCAATATATATATGTTTAAATGATATAAGATTTAAATATTACCATGTTTCTTCATTTATGAAATGTCTATTTTGAAGGGATTTTTGTAGAAGAGACATTGATGATGAACTTAGAGGGCACTAAAAAGATGATATCTCTCTGAATCTGCAACCTAGAATGGTAGGAATTGGAATAAAGTAGTTTTTGATAATAATATCTCTGTTGATGAATGCCATAAATTATTGTCGAATCAATGTAGGAGAAAATTAGTGCTGCCAAAACGGAACATGATGATATTGGAACATTTTATGAGGAAACATCCTAATGCTTTAAAAGGATCTTTAGACATAGTAGTGGGTTAAGGGTTGATTAAATCCATTGAAATTATATTCATTGTCATTTACTAATTATATAATCGGAACATTAGTATTTTTATTTTAAATATAAATTTTACACTCTCTAGTGGTGAAAAATGATCAAGAATATCATAGAAAGAGAATAGATTGATTCATGCAATAGGGTGAATTTAAAAATCATTTCAATGAAAAATATTTTCCAAAGGAAGCTAGAATTTTCAAAGAAATGATTCTCCTTGAATCAAAAAAAGAAGGGAGATTATGTGGCAATTTATAAAGAAAACATTCACTCGATTTGAATGATATGATCCAAATATTATTTGGGATCTTTAAAGTAAATTAATATCTTTTACTAAAGATTGAAACAAATAACCATATATTATTTGGCCTCCTTTGGGCAATATGAGTTTTTTGTTATTCACATTGTTTTGATAATTTCCCATTATATATTTATGAATATTATGAATTTTATACTATGTGAATATTTGGATAAGTTTTTTATTTTTTTTATTTATAATTTTTTAGTTTACTGAAAAATTTGTGAGGATCATGAAAAAAACAATGTATTGTTTTGAAAACTATGAATTAAAAAAAGATATAAGAGAAATTTAGAAAATGAGATTTTTGGTTTCAAAAAATATCATTATATCGGGAACATTGTAATAAATGAGGAATTAACATCTGAATCCATAAATGTTTTTTTATTAATGGCAATTAACTATAAATGATGAATAATTTCATATATTTCTTGGATTGGAAGTCTATTTACGATGATTTTTCTAAAAATTACTGGGTTATCTAGCCTGCTAAATATGTTAACATAAAATGGGGTCATATTTATTTGGATATAAGACTGTGATGTTTGTTTTGAGAAACTAAAAAATAATATTTGGGATTGTTCCAATTTTGGTCTTGCATTAATGAAGTGGTGATTTTATCATCTATAGTGATGCTTTATTGAAGCTATTAAGGTGAGTTATGATGAACAATGATCATATAATTGCTTATATTTTAAAAAATAATAATCATCATGAGTCAAATTATCCCACACATGATATGGAATTCACATTTATAGTTTTCGATATAAAAATTTAGAGACATCGTTTATATAGCGACAAATATGAAATATATATGAACTATAAAAGATTGAAGTAAATATTCACTCAAAATTAATAAAACATAATGCATATATGAAGGATTGAAGTCAAAATGTATTATGATTTCATGACCAATTAACATCTATAAGAATATAAAAAAGTGGTAGGTTCCTTAATTTTAAATCATAATGATACATTAACCATGTTATATTTGGAACAACACACCTTGATCCGTGTTTTGATGTATTTGTCCTGGAATTTGTTGGTGTAGGTAATTCTTCTAGTTTGTTTCAGTAGTAAGTGTAATAACTATTAGATAAAATTATTCAATAGTAAAATGAATAATGTGATTTTAATAAAAATTTTGAATTGGTTAAAAGGGGTATGTTCCAAAAAAAATTAGATGGATAAAGAATTTTTTCTGATATTAGGAGAAGATTGTATATGCATTTTCATTTCTAGTTTAATAAATAATTAATAAGTGAAGCTAATAGTTCTTTATTTTTAGTTCATCCTTGTAGTAGTTTGATTTATAGACCCCTTAGAGAGTATTAGTGTTTGGATGGAATGTAAAAAGATATTCGATATCGAACTATGAAACTTTGACATGACTAAAAGTTAAAGTGGAGTTAAAAATACCTAAGGGGATACTTCATCCTTTTTCATTTCCATATTATAAATGGTAAAATATATCTATTGAAACCATTATGGGATTATAGAAGACTTCTCGAGTTAATAATGTGATTTTGTTTATCGTTGAATTTCTGAATAAATCAGAAAATTTTCTTCTTATTTGAGATATTAGGTCTTTAGATAAACATTCTTGACTACACCTCAATGATATTGTCAGGTTACATGGAGTTCATATATGCATTGTGTATACACATGATCATAGGTACAGTTATAACTTTTGGAACTACCTTGAAATTTCAATTGGAACTGAATTAAATTTAATTAATCCTTTTTATCCTCAATAATATAAAATATTATGGCGAAATATTCATACATTGGAGTATATTCTTCAAGCCAATTCAATGGAATACTAGGGATGTTAGGATCAACATATTTTATTATTTTGGGTTTCTTATAAAAAAATATTTCATACTAGTATACATAAGGAACCCTTTGAGAAATTATATCTTAATATGTGTCAAACATAAGTATTATGGGATGATATTGGGGAAATGTTGCTGATGGGACCAAAATTAGTAGAGGTGGTGGATAAAAATTGAAGATTATCCAATAGAAATGAGTAAAACAAAGAGCAGAAAGAAATGTTATGAAGATAAAAGGAGTACAGACTTTTATTTTAATATTGGTGACATTGGTTTTTCTTAAAATATCTCAATGTAAAAGTGTTATTCATTTTTTTATGAATGTAAGGAAAAGTCCACACATAATTAGATAATTTTAAATATTAGAGAATGTCGGACTAGATTCCTATCAAGTAGCCTAGCCTATGAGTTTATCATATGTACACATTGTTTTCCATGTCTCGATGATAAGATTGTATGTTCAAATTCATCTCATTTTTGAGACTACTATTTGTTTAGTTGGAAGGTAACCTATTATATGAATAGAATATTTTTCATATTATTGATCGTAGAGAGAACATATTTCATAATATTGTAATTCAATAGGTTACAGTTATTCAGAGAAAACACATAGTTGATGAAGAAACATATGAATCTAAAAATCATATGATGTAAATGTATCCTTACATGATTAATTAGTGAATGAAAATTGAGAGGACACAATTTCTAGAATAAGGGGAGAATTTTACAACCAAGGTACCTAGAAAATAATAATATCTCAATATAGAATTAAATAGTTAATTTCTTTATAAATGTATATTTAAAGAAGTATTATTTAAAAAAAATTAAAAATCTATACAAATAGAATAGTAAACTCACCTATTAAATTATAAATAAAATTTATTTATCATTTAAATCAAATTATGACTTATTTATATCATGAAATAAGTAAATAATTTCATTGAAATGATAAATTATGTGTTTTTATTTTTGTAGCATATAATTGTTTATTTACAATTTTATAATAGATATATGATTTAAAAGAAAAAATAGTTTCATTAAATTGAATCATAAATTATTTTTGTTCCTTAGGATTATAATATAATATTATGACACCTTATTTATATTTTTAAAGTGTTATAAATTTAGTTATGACATTAATATTGGTATTTTAAAAATAAATTATGATTTTATTTAAAAACTAAATTTAGATAAATTTAGATAAATTTTTTTATAAAATGGAGTTCATTTTTTAGTTCTACACATAAAAATAGTTATATAGAAGTTTTGGGATATTTCTGAAATATGTGATTTTTTTCTGAATTGTGAAATACATTAATTTATAGTATAAGTAATATATATGAATTATTGAGTCATAGATGATATAGGGATGATATAATCCAATAATTCATAGTACCATTACCTATTTTTATATATTTAGTGATAAGGTGAAATCTATTCATAGCCTAGGGACAAAGTAATAATCTAATGAATGAAATAATAAAAAATATCCCTCTTCGCTACTATAAATACCACACCTCGCCAGAACATTTAATCACATCTCAATTACTAGTAGATTGCTAATTTCTACCAATTCATTTTCATAGACACTTACCACGTACAAGACCTTCTGTTCACACCAATAGTCCAAAAAATTGTTCCCTAAGGACGTTCTTATGGAGAACAATTCCCAAGGTAAAATCTTATTTCATTTACTATTATTTTCTTTTTATCTTTTTATTTTCATATTATATCCTAACATACTCATATAAAGGGGGAAATAAATCTCAAATATCATATATATACTATAATTTTATCTTGTTTATTGTAAAATTTATCATTAAACATTTTCCCCTCTTCTTTTTAATATAAAAATGTGAGCATTGTATCTTATGTGTTAATTTGTAGCCATCATTGAAAATATATTTTAAATTTCCATTACTGCCATCAAGACTACTCATAAAACTATTATTATGGATAAATAATATATTATTATACATACTATAAGTTATATAATGTTTTTGTCACCAATTTATAATAATGATATTAAAAATGATGTTAGATTATGATGGTCATACAAATATGAAAAATAAATTAAATCAATTTCAGTAATGTTTTATATAATGAATCGTATTCATATCAGAAAAAATATTATATCATTATAAATTCCATAAACAAATTAATATAATTTATTTATACATATGTGGGTTTTATTCCATTTGACAAGAAACTGCATAATGAAGCAACCATGAAAACAATGAAATAAATGCACCTTCAACGAGAATAATAAGACAGTACTCTTAGAAAATGGGTGGAATGATTTTATAAGAAGACCATATAAAGAATTATAATTAAAAATATGGATCTGTAAAATATCAAAAACACTCTATACACCATTATACAGTATTTTTGAACATGATTTACACTAGATGAACTAGAGGTATGGGACTTTTATTTAAAAATACTATTTTAAATATTTATTTTTACAAATTCAAATTGAACGTTTTTACAATGATATTATTCTTATTTTATGATTATCGTATGGTTATTAAAAATTATTTATAAAAAAGATGAGTTATATATCTAGAAACAATTAATTTGGAATGGTTATGTTGGATGATGTTCATAAGGGTTATTATATGAGTAAATGTGATGGTTACACCATAAAGTTGATATGAGAGTTGAACTCTAATGTAGTCAGGATAGTCAAAATTCATATGGAAGTCACGATGGTTATAATATTAACTAATTAATCAAACATATTACATATATGTTTTTATTTATGTTTTATATGTTATAATGAAATCACTTGTTTTCACAATGTATATATATAACACTTTATGATTGAAAAGTTTTTATTTGAGAAATTTTTTTCCTATGTTTACAAGTATTCATGAAATAATGGGTTTTTATTAATTTTTATTACTTAATGATAATTTTTGTGCTCATACAACGTTTTAAAATAATTTTCATAGGTTTTATTTATTCATAAGATATAATAAGTAGAAAAAGTCAATTTTGTGAAGAATATATTTTTTATTAAAAACATTTTTATAATAAAAGTAATGAATATTGTTTTAGTGGTATTCACATAGTATTCCTGTGGGTTGTCATGTATGATTGATGACCATTTTGTCCAAAACAATAAACTGAAAAGATCATGGTAATGTAACATTTTGAATTCTACTTAAATTTACTATTTTATTAATTTTTTTTGTTAGGTCATGATATATTATTTATGGGATACCTGCCAATATTGATTACCATATAATATTTACAAGAACAACAGTCATCATCAATTATAAATTTTCACTCACTCGCTCACATCATGAAACATGTCAACCAATTTGGATTGAAAAAACATGGCCAAATAATTTCATAAAGTCCATGACTTCATCTTATAATCATCACTTTGGGAATAAATCCATCCTAGGAATCCCTTTTATGAAAACCAAATTGAGTTACCCAAAGAAGTGGTAACATCATTCATCAAGATCATTTGTATTATTTTAATTCTATTCTACCTAAAATATTTTAAATAATTGATTATATAATAACCTATGTTTCATAAATATTCTAATATTTTATTATTCTAAGTGTTATAACTACACCTTCTCAAACTTCAATCAAATGGGTAACAAACATACAGTTAGTTTGTACAGAGGACTACCACATTGTGGAATGTTGTTTTTTATTTTTTATGTAACAACCTCTTAGGGTTTGGAATTATGATATACATAAGTTATTATATGATATATATGATATTTATGATGTATTTATACTTCATTAAATATTATATAAATAATACCTTCATTCTTTCCATTTTTTGTAAATATGATAACTTCATATCTATACCTGAGGACTTCCACCTCCTCAAAATGATGTGATTCAATCATACATTACATGCAATGTAATAAGGATGATTTTAGTATAAATATAATATTTATATAAAATTAGAATAATTTTAGAATGAATATATTTATGTATACATATATTTCATTTACTTAAGTTCTTTCAATACGATAATGAAATAGAAACATCATTCATGGGTACATACGACCGACCATCTCCTTCAACGGTGAATTCCATTTCATATTTATATTTTTAATATACAATTACAATAATTCTGTGATGAATATATATGATATTTATATCAAAAAATAAATAATAAAAATAATTAATATATTATCTATGTAATATAATCTATAATTTCAATTAAAAACTTGTAAAGAAACAAAGTAGATATTACCTGAAATGTAACATCAACATGGAATTGTAAATAAACGAGTAATATATAGTCATAATAAAATTTTATAAGGTATTAGATATAATTATATGATTTATTTTTATATTTATAGTAAGCGTATATTTATTATACCTCACTTTTTAACATGTACAAATAATGTCAAGACTTAAGGTAAGCGGATTTCTTATCAAATAATTATTTCTATGAGACTTATGAATTATTCATTAATCATTTCGTTATTTTTTGTTTATAATGATATTTAATGTATTTTATGTAAATGGTAACTTTTTATTTGTATTTATATATCCATTTTTAGATATCTATTTCATGGTGTTTTCTGGTTCAAAAGTTACCAAGTGTTTTGGGTAGTTTTGTTTCAATTTACCTTTATTGAGAAACATGTTTTGTTATAAACCTATATTCTTTTATGAGATGAATATAAATCCATTTAACATGTTATATCATAGTTATAATATATTTATGGATATAATAAGATTAATTTAATTTTTTTTATCTTACATGGGGAGTTTGATTCAAAGTTATAATGTGGTAGGATTTTATTATACCAATCTCATCGATTGTCAAGAAATTTTATGATTATGCTTCCATTGATGAATTATTATGATCAGTATCACAAGAACCCTAATAAAATTTATTATCATATATTTATTGCTGATATATTCTTGAATTATTACCATTTTCAACTCTTTAGTACATATAATAATAAGTAAAATGTTTTTAATAAAATATTACCACATTTCACTTTTCGGTCGAAAATATATATTATTCAAAATTAATTTTTTTTCAAAAATGTATTTAAATTGATATTTTAATATCATTTTAAAGAAAAATAGTATTTTAAATATTTTATTATGGTTTTTATATAATACTTCATATGTTTTAAATATTATGTTTAATAAATGATGTTTTCAAAATTGTTTTATGTTTTAGAAAAAAAAATTTCAAATAAAAAAGGATATTTTCCTTGAGGATTGTTTTCAGAATAACATTCAAAATTATTTACCATATAACTTGACATCCCTTGGTGGTACTCATTACATTAGTGTATGTATTCCAATGGTTTAATTCTTATTCATTCTCTAAATGGTTATCATTTTTATAGAATGATGTCTATGAAATTCATGCCACTTTCGTTGGTTATTTGTTAATGAAACCCAATTCCAATTCATGGGTTATATTCTTATAAAACCAATTTATTTTCATGTGTAATTATTAGATTAAATGATTATTAGACCGCTCTTTTTTTATGTTCATTATATTATGATGTGTTTATGATACTCATTCACTTCTATGGTTATGATATGATTGATTATGATATTCTGGTACATGTTTGTTTGATTTAATTATGAGATAGGTTGGACCAATATCTGACTTTTTTTTCATTGGGTAAATTATTATATCTCTTGAGATAATGATGAGGAGCAAGTTGAGAAGATAGATCCAGAATAGGAGAAAACTTTTTCTTAATTAATATTGTGAATTAGTTATGTCCCTATCCAGTATAAGAAGACGGGGAAACCCAATACACAATCAAAAGAAGGGGAAATATAATCCCTTATAAAGAAATTACTATGAATGGGTATTGTGTAATGTGTCTGAAATTCAGTATATATTTTTTTTATTTATATGGAATTATTACCAGACTATAAAAATTTGATGCATGTGATCCAAGTCACAGAGATTGTTGAACAAAATTTTATTCATTTTTTATAGTATATTCAGTAAACATGTGTGCAAGAATTTCTATCTTATTAATTGGTGCTCAGATTAAAAATCTCAGGGCACCGTTGAATTTGCAACACCGGGATTCGCTTAGGCGATGCAGAACATCATCCGGAAAGGGTTGGGAGAAATGGATTGTTTTTGGACATTTCAAAAAAAAGATAATAAATTAAATCTTGAGTTATTTTATTCTCTTCCCACCATTGAGTGATGAATGGCGGGACTATAGGGTAATGTCAGGCATAAATTAATACACATTTAATGGCATGATCCTCTCATTTTGTAACTATAAAACTAATGGTTTAATAGGTTAATTAATTAAGATTCATTAATGAATCATAATGATGAACTAATATGGGGGTTAATTAATTTTATTTAATCAAGAAATAGTCCTGGGATTCTGTAAACCATGAGAGGAAAATATGGTGAAACACTGACGACGTCATCCTCCCATGAAGAACGATGTTTTGATGATGCTCGTTGAAGAATAAATCTAGAGGTAATCAAATGAAGACTGATAATGCATGCAGATTGTCTTCTTCTTCCACATGGGTAACCATCAAAATCATGGTAGATGGGTTTTTGAGTTTAATTTATTTTTCTCTTTTCATGATTTTTTGAAAAAACGATGTACTCGGACCAAACGCCTAACAAGTTGATCCACACTTTTTAATTTATTTAAGTTGGGTTCTGCAGGTTTCATTATGGGATTTAGATAATTATTATTCCTCCCCATGTTTAAAAAACTATCACGGATGGTGCAGGCTGATCCCAAAAAAGCCTAGATCCTCCACCAATCTTTGATTGGATGCATTCTTCATGCGAGAGGTCATGTGGTGAACCGGGTACGGGGTGCCTCTGGGTGGCTTTTGGAACCGGGATGTTACAGTTTACTTATTTAATTTTTGTTTTAAAACATTCTCTACATTCAAAATATTCTCTTTGGAATACTGATTTTTGGTCATATCTGCAAGTATAATATTAAATAAAATTTCCCAAATATAGTTTATTCAATTTTCCAAAAATTATTAAATATTATTAATGATAATGATTAATATTATATTATTTTTTTGGCGAAATGTTTAGTAAAAATAAATTATTAAAATAGAAAAAATTATTTACCACAATTATGTTATAAAGAGGTTTACTTGGGGGTTAATCTAATATGAAAATGTTTAAGATGATATAAAAACTAGTAAAATTACTATGTTATTAAAATATATCTGCCATATAACTCCTATATTCTTGTAATGAATCAATTTGGAGGCTTCTATCATGAAAAAAATTTGGGTGTACATCTTTCATTTCAAAAAATTCAAACGTTTCTTCTCCCCCACATATTTATTGCGATCCATTATCCTCTACTCATTACACAAGTAAAAAAATTTTTCTAGAAAAATAAAATCTAACATATATTCATTAGATCTCTCCCCATATCCTAGTGTCCTTTTTTGATTATAAAACGATCCTATGAATTATCTAGGTATTAAACTAACGAGGTTCTCTAAGGAATATGTAGAATTATTAACCTTGCTTATTGTTTTATTATTCCTACACCACCTTAAAATATTGATAATAATTATTATATAATAAAAAAAGAATCTTAGGAAAGCTATGCTATTATTATGTTAATCAATGAACCTATATCTATATCAACTTCTATAAAATCGGAGATGATTCAATCGACCATGTTATGAACGAACTTCCACCTCAAGAACCAATGTTACATCACCACATTTAATGAAATGATATATTTATATATTTAATATTTATATATCATTTTTAAGATATTATTGTTCTTATATTATTATAGTATCACATATAACTTCTTACTTTATATTACATGAAAATATGTCAACATTTCATGTCTGTGTGACAGACTAGCGCCTCACAAAGCGATGTAATTTGTTTTTGACTTATACATTAAATATAGGGAAAAAGGTTAAATTTATATGTTATAAATATATGAAATAAAAATAAAAATATATTGTTTATGTGTTATTTTTCTTCCATTAATTCAATTTAATTGGAAAATCTAAACAGCGATAATGTGTCCTTACGACATACCATCCAAATAATGTTGTATTTCAATTTCTATCTCTAAATATAATAGATTAATAAAATTATATATAAATTGAATATTATATATATATATATATATATATATATTAGAAGTATAATTATTGAGATTATGGAACAATGACCTATGTTAAAATAACGAAAATACCAATTTATAACCTACATGAAAAACAATAAACTTATTTCCTGAAATGCGATTTTTGGAAGGAATTGTTAATATTAATTTATTATAATTCTTAATAAAATAATTTATTGTATGATAAATATAATTATATAAGAGTAATATATTTTTAAATATTTTATATTAATTATAAATGAGTCTCTAATGTGTCAGAAGGATGTTGAGACTTAATTAAAGGGATTTTGCCTCAATTTCCTTTCAATGATGAATATTATAATGTTATTCACCTAGATTTTTTATACAGAAAATATAATTAAATTTTAAAATTAAATATCATAAATACATCATAAATCAAGTTATTTTAATATTTTATATTATTTTATTCATTAAAATTTATTTTAATTGAAAATTACAATGTGTTAATGAATTTCATAAATCAAATTGTTTTCATTGGGGTATAATACATCTTTTTTGTCTACGACATTCTGAGTTTATTGTTTTAATGTAAATTTATTATCTTATTTTATATTTACACTTTTCACATGTTTTTAAACATGATAAAATAAATTATTAATTGATGAATTCAATCTTTGATGTTATGATCATTATAAGGGAATTTTATCTAAAATTGACCTCTTTGGGACAAACGTTTTATTATTCACCTATCTTTTTAGATGAGGTGTTTATATTACTCATTTGAAATCATATTTTTTGATTTAATATATTTTCATTTTATTTAATTTTAATATGACCGTTTATCATTGGTGGGGATTACGAATCAATGGATTCATATGTCGTATGAAATTTTGGTCTCAATTTTATATATTTGGGACACATGACAAATTCACTACTCGTCTATTTTTCATTGTGTATATAGATCTCATGATTTTATTTTATTATTATTAACAAATATATATGGGATCTAAAAAAAATATTTTTTTCATTCATCATTATTACAACTCGGAGGACAAAAAATTGGTAAATGTATTGGGTTATAATCTCATTATTTATCGTTACTATTTTTTGTTCAACATTCTAATTACAAAATATTATGATCTATATCCCATGAAAATCATGAATTTTATTCTACAATATTTAATTCAATACAATTATTTTTTAAATTTCATCCCATTATGTAACAATGATACAAAATGATATTATTTAAAAAGAATTAATTGATGTATCTCTTCAATTGAAATTTTTTTCATTCATATTTATGCTTTCAATAAAAACTATAATAATATTTTTATTATTCTTTTTTGATTATTAAATGAAATATTAAACAGCTTTTAGGTTTTAAATAATATTTTCATGGGAATATTTTTGTCATTTTCTAAAAAAGTCTCAACTGTATTTTATTTACAATGTTGAGGGGATCATTATTTTGAAATATATGACATGAGTAGTTTTTTTATTCTCATGAACTATCTATTTTCTAATTATACTAAAATATATTTAATTTCTTAATTTTAATGAAAAATAATTTCCATAATTCATTATGAGATTTTTTAATATGTATATTTTCAATGTGAAAAGATTATTTTTCCCAAAAATATTCTAAGTGACATTTTAAAAACATCTTCATATAAGATGACATCATTCAACATTATATAGGCTTTATTTGGTATATTATCTAATGATTCCATCAATTCCTTTTCTTTGGGTGGTTGATTATTATTATGACATGATTATTATAAAAAAATTTACTCTTCAATGAGTTATAGCTTGATTAAATGATGGAATGATTATCAAACTTGTTCCACTTTCTATGTGTTGTTCTATGATGAAAATATGAAATGTTTATAAAACATGATTCTTTTCTATGTGTAATTATATGATAAAATATATATGAAGCTCAATTTTTCAACTGTTCTTTTTTTTTATGAATGTTTTTTGGTCTTGTATAATACCTATGTATACATTTCATTATGTTATGGTTTTTATGTTATAACCATGGAATGTTATTATGTTATAACCATGGATGGTGGTCATGTAATGCCTATGGAATATGGTTATATTTTAACCAAGGATTGGAGGGAACTATATCAACATTTATAGAATTAGGTAATTATTCTAATCTCATGAGATAATTTGATTCTAATGGTGTGTTATCGTTGTTTAGTAAAGAAAATTTTTCCACTATGATAGTTATTGGGGTAATAAAGGACACTACGATTGTTTATGGAATGAACCCAATCCATAATTATAGTTTTTAGAGTAATCCATTCCTAAAATGATGGTTTGAGAAGTAAAAACAATTCTATATGATAGTTTGAGAAACGAGACTCAACTTCTATGGAAATTTTTCTCTATGATTATGTGTATTATACAAATATATGGAATATGAAAATGTTATCTTCTTGGGGATAATGTTCTTTGATTCCCTTATGATTTGTTTCTTATGAACGATAATTTTTTTCATGAAACATATTTAAGATATTTGATTAGTATGGCATTGTTTTCAAATATTATTATCATATTCTCATACCATTATTCTAATGTTATGTAGATATCTCCCTTTTTTATCCTTAATGATAATCTTAGATCACCTGTTCTTATTTTCACATTCCCGAGGTTATGAAATAAGGTATTATGCATGACATTTCTAATATATGTTCTAGTGATGGATTACTTAGTGGGAGAGGATATAGTTCACTAATTATATGGCTAGTTATATATCTATGTTTTTAAATGGCACTAGACATATAAAATAGTGGAATGGATTGTTTTATTATATAATAAACATTAAAATATTAATATGTAATCTCTATGTATGAAAAAAATTTGGGTCATTATAGTTGTCCTAAAATAATAAATTTCATTAATCATTTCAAACAAGGATGTGAAAATTTATGTGATATCCATTACGATATGTCTGATGATATTTCTGAGGATTTTTCCATAAATAAGTCAATGAATATATCAAGGTATAATAGAATGTCATAAAGTATTATTGAAGTAATGAGTGAGTGATTTACATGTAATTATAAGCTTTTCTGGTCAATATATGTGATTGTGGCTTAAGAACCATTTTACATATGGGTTTCAGGATTATAGGGGATATTCTTTATCAATTTTCAAAAAAAATATGAACCTTAATAATGGATTTGATTAATGATCATGAATGACCATAATTATTCCAAAGGAACCATAAATTGAAACCATGGTGTCATGATTTCATACATCATATAAACAATATTTATTTCATTATTATTTGGTTTTCCACTATGTCTAATATGGCTCATACAATTTTTTAACGTTCTAGTAAATGGTGGGAACTAGAAGGAACTCAGTTAACATTGAATGTGGTATACAATGTGTTGATGTGAAACCAAATGGTTTTATGACTAGAGTTAAACATATTTTTATTATTCATAATATGCTATCATAGTAACTTATAGTAAAATTGCATCTCAACTAACTCTACAAATCATCAAAGAAGAAAATGAAAGATTTTTCTAATATATCCAAGGTTGGATACCATGGAGTAAAGATGATTATATTTCTTATTTGTCAATAATGAGGGAATATTCACCCAAGTTATTGTCTGAGAGGAAAATAATTATTTTATAAGTCTGGAATACAAGGAAAAAAATTAATTACAGATAAAAAATAAATACATTGGTTAAAATGATTAATTATAATAATTTTCATCACATGGTATCACAAATTGTTGAATAAATTAAATTTAGATGTTATGGGTATTATGAAAATCAATTTCCTAGGGTGAAATAATGGTAATATAATAAGAATATTTTAATGAGTGACTATTATACTACTGATGGTGGAGAGAATACTATTGATGTATGAAAGCTATCATCTATTATAATAGATTTTTTAGGCTAAATATAATAATTATGACTAAATTTATGATTATTAATCCTATTTAATGATTCACATTTCAAACTATAAAAAACCAGTGTTATGGATATGATGATGAATCCTAAATTAGTGGTTTAAGAGTGATGTTTTTCTGATTGATGTGAATATGAATTATAATTGAATAATTGTGTTATATGAATAATAAAACATATAGGGATTCATATATTGATTTTTTCCATTGACGTTTTAAAAAAATACGTTGAATAGTCCTAAGGAACTAGATATTTGGAATATGGAACTGTGATATTTTTTGGAAAACAAATGATTAATGGGATGTTAACCATTAATTTGTTACCAATGATGAGATTATTTTTCTCATTCTATATAATGAAATGATTGATATAGATAATGTAAATTGGATAACATTGTAATCCTTTTAAAAATTTTTTATGGAAAATAAGGTTAGGTTATCATTGATTGATTTTATAGATTTTTTAGATTTATGGAATATATTCAATAATCAATGGGTTTTTTAGGGAATAAGGAATTGTGCATGATTACGATGATATTTTATAGTAACTATTGAGAAATTTTATATTTCTGAAGTATGTATAAAAATGTATTGAAATATTAATTATGATTAAATTATAAGAAATTTTATGATATGTGGGGTATTAATGTTACGTAAATTTTGAAAAATTTATTAAACTAATATATAAATTTTTAATTTTGGTAGGGTTATAATTTTAAAATTTTATTTAAAATTTTATGTTGAATATTTTATGAGGTTTTATTGAATAATTTATTATTTCACAATATGAATATGTATTCTTATCAGATAACCTATGATAATCATTTTATGTATAATAACATGATATTTAATTAATTATTATCATTCATGTATTGATATTATGTTCTGTTATAGCTTTAAGAATGATAAATTATTCTACATTTTGTATAGTAAGTGTTGATGTGTTAATTGATCAAAGAATAAAAAATTTATGATATTATGATCAAGAAATTGAATAAAATCAATTAAGTAAATATTCTTATTAAAATTATGAAACATTTGGAAGATCATATTGATATTTAAATGTTACTAATTTACCTTCATTTATGATGAATGAATTATCTTCTACCATATCATTAAATTATGGATTTGTGGTTGTTAATTTTATCCTTAAAATATTCTCTATCACTCTATATTAGTATTTGGGAAATTTTTTCTCTTCCATGTAGATATTTCTATTTCCAACTAATGATCTTCTTCTCGAAAACCTATTTTCTGATGAGCTTCATAATTTATTTTCTAACTTTTCAAGAGTATTATTTATTGAATCGATTTATGATATGGGGTTTCCATGATTGAATTATAAAAAGTAAAACACTTGATTATTGAGATCATGTTAAAATTGAGAGGGAAAATTCACTTAAGGAGGTAGAATATACAATCCCTAGATTTTATGAAATATATTTTTCAAATTAATTTATTTTATTTTATGTTAGGTATTACATGAAACACATAGTTTTAGAGAACCAAAATATACAATTAATTTTATAATCAATGTATATCGTTATAACATAAAAATAATATTTTTTGTTATTAATGGGAATAAAAAACTATGAACATTATTTGTTTTCAAGTTAGTATATTAAATTAATTTTTAATAAATTGATTTGGGATGAAAATCACATTTCATTTGAAAGTAAATACATTTTATTCCATGAAACATTTTTTGACAAAAAGTAACTTTTTCCATAATAAATAAAATTAATAACTATTGGTGAACAATTTAAATAAAATGTATACAATATATATTCAATCAAATTATTTCTCATGTTAATATTAATTATTAATTATATATGTATAAATCAGGTTTTATGCTTAATAATATTACATCTTTTTAAAAAGTCAAATCATCTCTTTTAGTGCACTTATCATAAAAAATATTTTTTATAGTTATAGAATTATAATTATAAAAAAAATAAAAAAACCTTATAATTATAAATTTAGAAATTATCTTTGAATGATTTTCTTAAATTCTCTTGAAATGTAGATTTTTCAATGAATAGTAAAAATACTTGTTTTTATTAAAAATTACATTTTTAATTCAAAAATTAAAAATATCCATTTTATGTTAAATTGATATTGACCAAAAAATTTGTTTAAAAATATATAAATTAGTATAATTTATTTCATTGGAAAAAATTTGATTTTTAATTTATATTTTAAAACATATTATACTTATGAAATTTAATCTTTTGATCCTATCAATTTTCATAATGTCTCTAGGTTTAATTTGAAATCAATTTTTTTGACATATGTGAATGGAAATTTGAAACATAGAATCTATATTTTGAAAAATAAAAATTAATATTCTCTAATAAATAAAAATTAGTTTTTTCAATTTTTAATCCAAAAAAAATTGAAAATTATTTATTCTGATTAATGTTAAGATGTGTGTACTAGAGTTTAAACTAAAACAAGAAGTGATAAAATTAAAAAAAACAAGTCCATAACCGATTTGATGGACATATATAAAACTTATCGCACATAATATTCTATAAAGAATCAAATTTTTAGGCCCTTGGGATGATAAAATGAGACTATAATTCATTGTATTCAAAATTATCAACTATGTCCACCCCCAGCTTATAAAATCCCACCCCATCCCCTCTTCTACCCACGATTAATGTTTTTCATAAAATACCTAAAAAATAAATTATGTACTTCTATTTAAAAATTCTACAGATCTTATTTTTCGTAGTAATCCATTATATGAAGGTTTCAGGTATAAACAAACAAAGGTTCTCAGAAGAAGAGGTAAAATTCCAAACCATGCATTTTGTTTATGTTTTTCCTCTAACTCATTAAATATATCAAGAAATATTGGGATATAATAAAACAATATCAAAATTATTAATATTTATCTGGATCAATTGAATAACCAATATCCATGCAATATTCAATCAAATAGGGAAAAAAATTGTTGGTCCCTTGTATGACAAACTACCACCATACTATTAGATGTCATTCATTTTCCATCACCAACATTCATGAAAGTATAAAGTAATTTATTTAATTATTATATGTGATGTTTATTATATTATTAAAATTATGATATAATAATTTGATATATACATTATTTATTTTGAATATGTGAGAATATTCTTTTGTCTCTCACAAGTACCTTGGACAACTACCTGAAGGAGAAATATGATTTGATTTTAATTTGGTCCATGCTCATAGAAGATGATAATGATGTTCATGAGTGCATATGACATACCATCTCATGAATGATGTATTTATTTTCTATCTCTAACAATTTTTTACATCTTTTAATAAATATAGAATAAATATATGTGATATTTATATCATGTTTAAAATCGTGGGAATTTTTGAACCCTGATCAATACAAATATACTGAAAATACCAAATGAAAAAATACATGAAAAAACAGAGTAGTTATTACCTAAAACATGATTTGGACAAAAATATTTAAGACAAAAATAATAAATGTTCAGTAATTAATATTTTATTTTATGATATATATGAGGATGGTTTGGGAATTTTTTTTAATAAATGTATATATATTTCACATTTGAGTTGACCATGTACAATGGTTGTTGAGACATAAGGTAATAGATTTGGTCTCATTTTTTATTTCATTAGTTTATATGGTAATGTTATTCACCTCATTAGTTTTAAATGATGTATATACTGATACATTTAAAAGTATTATCTTGAATTAATCAAAATTATCAATGTTTTAAATTTTAATTTATATAACTTTTTCTATGTTTATTTGAATTAAAATTACCATTTGGTAATGAATTTCATAACAAAATTTCATATAATAGGGTTATATTACATCGTTATTATGATTGATATTACTAAAGTATATATTTAATGTATTTATCTAATATTATATTTTATATCAACTTATTTTTTGTTTATTTACATTTGAATCACATAATATATTCATTGATTGATTCTCAATCCAATGTTATGTACATTGTAATGAAATTTCATCTCAAATTATATTTTTTTTGACATATTTTATTATACAAACCTATCTTATATTATGTGGTTTATAAAAATCCCCATTTACATTTAATGTTAAGAAAAAAAAATGAATTTTATTAAATTTTTTTTAAAATTTTTTTTTGATAGGTTTTACTAAGTGAAAGATCCCCAAGCGGTTAGTGATTTTTTTCCAATTTTATTTTGGTCGGACATAAAATCTGTATACCACTCATGCAACTGGTGTGGTGTATATATTTCTCATAAATGTAATATATTATTTATATAATAAAATTATGGGATCAAAATACCCAAAAAGATTTTCTCTTCCATTGGGATTTTGATTCCAGGGTATCCAATGTAGTAAATATTTTATATTCCAAACTCATTTTATATATGGAATGTTTATGATGAATATATAAATAATTAATATTATGATATATAACTCGTGAAATTAATTTATTTTATTCTCCACAACTTATTTCATGAAAATAAATTGTTTCCATTCAAATTACTCTCATTATTTACTAAAGAGTGTAAATAATGGTGTTTAATGAATAATGATTATATTTCTCTCTTAGTTGTAATATAATTTTTTAAAAAAAATCCTTGTTTTATAAAAATGTTTTAATTATTTTTTTTACTAGTATAAAATGTCTGTTTATGTTCATTAATACCATATTTGGAATTTCTATAAAAAAAATTAAAAGGAATATTCATGTCATTTTCCAATCAGGTCCCATTTTTGATTTACCAAAAATATCAATGGATATATTATTTTAATTTTTATGTAGTAAAGAGTATTTTACACCAGTATGACCACTAATTTTTTAAAGATTATTTTATATGTTTTAAATATTATTTTCAATGATGAATATTTTAACAATTTTTTTAATCTATTAGTTTAAATAATGAATATTTTAAAAGTAAAAAGTTATTATTGCGAAGACATTTTCCAGGAAATCTTTCCAAATATTTTCCATCGAAGAAGAAATCGTTTTTGGTTTCATACGATTTAGAAGGGAGATGACCAAATTGAGAAATCATTATTCTTTTTTATATGTGGTCTATTATTATTTGGGAAAAATAATTATGAAATACATTCCTACTACATGGGTTATTATACAAGGAAATGATAACATTTTTATTAAACAAGTTCAATTTTCCACACATTATACTATGATAAGATGATGGAGAGTTTATTTAACCAATTTCTCTTCCACGAGTACTGTAATGATAAATTTTTTATGAATCTCATTTCTTTTCACATGTTCTGATCATATGAAAATTTTCTTGCCTTATGGAATAGATATGTTTTATTATTATTATGCGAATCATGTTATTTTATAACCACAGATAATTCTTACATTATAACCAAGCATGGTAGTATAGATATAATAAAAAAATGGGATACATTATAAACAAGCTCGGTGGTTTTATTATTTCCAAGTACTTGTGACACCTACATCTTTCTTAAATTCATTACGTAATTATTCAGATATCATGAGATAAATAGCACAATAATGGTGAGTAAACCAAATTCATTAATGGAAATTTCCCACTATGTTAGTAATGAAAGTTTACTATGGAAACTATGATTGTCTTAGGAGTGAACCCAAGCATCTATCATAGTCATGGGAGTGATCCTTGAATAGTACAATAGTTTGGAGTGTGAAACCAATCAACTAATATATTTCGGGAGATGATTATTAACTAATGGTGAAATGATTTTTTATGCTTATGTGTATTCCATGAATCTATGTCTCATTCAAATGTAATGTTCTCATTGATCATTGTAATGTCCCATGTTTTAGAAATAGATAAAATTACAATTTATTTTGAAATATGTATTTTCTAGATATTAGAAATCATAAATTGAATATAATTTAACTATAATAGTTAAACACTTTAAATTATTGTTTTAGATGTGTTTTAAGGAATGTGATGTGTATCATGAGATAAAATGAGTTTCAAAATCACTAGGCTTCATAAAATTATTTTTGGGAAAAATGGGAAGGGGTGATCCGTTCATCAAAATCAGTGCCCCCCTATTGAAGAAACATTGTATGACTGAACTGTACACTCACTATTTCACATACATTGTTCCAGAACAAACATGGAAATGTAATATTTTTGTAGATAATTTCTAAAAGAAAATTATAATCTACTCATTTTTAGATTAAATGTGTGTGAATCATGTGTGGTGTGTTGTGCATTGATGTTGGCACCATACTATTAATTGATGGTTTTCAAAATAATGTGTCCAAACTGTGTGGATCTTAATGGAGGGAAAAATGAATTTTTTTTTCAGCTACCACTTTTATTGGTGTTTACCCCATATTCCTTCAATATTATCCTATGAGGCCACGTGTATGAGAACCTACCTTATTTGTCTTCTAATAGTTCATTCTCATCATTTGAGATCAGAAAAGATGTTCCTTCATTTTAATGGTCAGCCTGAAATAATTATTCTACACCTCACCCCTATTCACTATTTACCTTGCTGATTTGGATAAAATAAATACAATATTTAATTTTCCTTATTTTTATTTTGTTTGGTGATTATAGTAATTTGTATTGTTCTACCTCAAATCAAACCTGATAGTGGATTATTGATGAATCCTAAGAAAGACTTATGCGATAAATAATATTTTCCTAAAAATAATTTTCATTTGTAAACTGCACCATTGTTCCACGTGATGGACCTTTAGAGGGTCACTTTATAAAAATAAAACTAACTGAATTAAATTTGTAAAACACAGAGACTAATTATTTATACATACATTAAAAAATTACATGTTTAAATCATTAACCATAACCATGTAATTAAGAGAATACTATTAAATTTTTTCCCATTCTTGTATATTAATTAATCTACATCTTGTTATGAGATTTGTAAATGCTTTAGCACTTTAATGAATTCATTATTTGAGATTAGTGGGTTGGATAAGTCATATGATCTATATTTAGATGGGTTATTCTTGATAAATATATATGAATGAACTAATATAAATAAATTAGTTTTGTGAAATTATATGAAAACAATTACTCTATTTTATTTTATACTTCCTTTTAGGAGAACAATTTTAATAAATAAAAGTGGTAATTAAATTGTGATAATAATATTTCTTATGGAAAGGGTTCTTCCCATGATTTTATTGTATTATATAAATTAAATGGGTAATTTTTTTTAGTTTTCAATGCTAATGGATCTATTTGTATTCAATCTATGTTATATATATATATTCATGATGGAATTCTCATGGCCTGATTGTAAATAATAAATGCAATGCGGTAATTATGGTCTACTGCACCTCAAGGGATGTTGTGTTCCACTAAAAAGAAATTATATGATAAGGTATCATAGGGAAACTGGGATCGACATAAAATATATTATTTTAAAGTTCTTTGGTAAGGGTTATGGAAGAGGTTCTTCAAATCCGAGTTGTTGAGGATCTTACACATGAAATTCGACATCATTTGGGATGAAGAAAATGAAATTAAATGCCCCATCGGTAAGCATATTGTGAACGACCCTTCTCAATATTAATTATGATTCTAGGAATATATAACAACTTAATTTATGATAATCACAACATGATCCAACATTACTTGGGATACTTGGTCATGTCATCACATATTACTCTATGAGAGTCTTAAACGTTTTTATGGACATCTGAGTTTGAAACGGGGACCTGGGTGGTAATACATGTATATATAAATAAATGTGTAACTATGTACATTTTAATACATATATATATATATGCATACATATTTGCATACTTATATATAAGTATATCCTTGGAATATTATGTTTAGATACATACCATCATTGGTCGAAGTATGTATCTTTAGCAAGGTGACTTTTGAGGGACTTGAGCCTAACACAATTACTTTTAAGAACTATTTTCCTTATTATACATATAAACTAAATTATTTAATAATCATGAATTTGATTTCATTATAAACTATTGGAGGTGGCCTACTTACTATACCTCACACCCTATTATAGCCTATATTCAGTACCCCAACACAACAATTGGTTGTATGTTGAGGATCATTGATTCTATTGCACGCTGTTACTTCTATACAGTGGAGAATTGGAGCATAGGACATAAAAAATTCTCAAGATTTTCATGATGATTTCCTTTTTGTATTTTTTCTTTTCATTATGAATCTTTATGATTAACTGACTATTTGATCATCATTATATATTTCTTCAATTTCATTCTTGTATATTTACTCATTTAATAATTATTTTCAGTTTTCTTTTATCTTCATCTACCTATTATACTATTGATTAAATACTGAATGCAGTATATTTATTTCTAATTTAGAGGGTATAGTCTCCCCACATTACTACTTTATCACCTCACTTTTAGTCCATATCCACCGATATATGGGAAGGCCCACATAAAGCATTCTAACTAACAATCTTGAGGAACCCATTTAGTGTCTCCTGAGTTATAATGATAAAAATTTGTGTCAAATATATTGTTTTAAATTTTTTAAAATTTTTTGGATGGTAGATTAGCCATTTGGACATTGTGAAACCATGGTAAAGATCATGATTTTAAGACTGACCAAATGACACTAAGGGAATGATCATTCTTCTGTTGATGTAGATGATGTTATGACATCTCATATTATAGTAGATTATTATCTCACCTTAGGTTATTATTATAGTTTCTCTTTGTGATGTATTATGATACTTTACCTTTTACAGTTTTGGAAAGGGGTTGTTTTTATATGATTCATTGTAGAAACATAGAAATTTAAATTCCAAGTGTATTCCATTCAATGTATATTTCATTGTGGGTTTCATAATGTATGATGTAGAGAATGAAATTCTTATGTTATTTGATATAATTTTTCATTGTATACCTAACTAGTTTATTGTACATCAAACATGTCTACATAACATGTTTGGGTTATTTGTTCCATGATTACTCATATTCTCTTATTAGGATGTAGTTTCCATGTTTTTTGTACTCATTACTGATATGAAAGAATTATTTGTTTTAATTATTATATATGATTGGATATTAAAGTGTTTGTATCAACATAAATGGTGTTTTCTAATATATATTGATGGTGGAACCTTAACTAAAAAAATCCATTGTTGTTTGATCCATGAACCATTGATTTTGGGAGGAAATATTAATGGTTACAATAAAATGTAATATTGGTTCCCATTTTATAATGTGTTTGTGACTTTATAAATTGTATAATGTTAACCCATGGAATTGAACCATTATATATGTACTATATATATATATATTCTAAAACCAAATGTAAAATAACAGCATATATTATATAAATTCCAATTATAGTATATCATGGTGAGTACCATCATAACATGTAATGGCAGTTCATCTACCCAAATGAATATATATATAAATTTTGAATTAAAATATTAAAAGATTTTTTTAAATTGATGGTAAATTTTGACTTATGTGGTATACCGCTATTTATTGGGCATGATGAGTGATAATTTTTAATTACTTAAAGCCCATCTTTTCCAAGTTATGACATATGGGGAATGTGTTTTATGATATAAACCCTTTTAGGGTATAAAAAAATCCCGAGAATCGAAGTTTTAATGGGTTTCACTTACATTGGATACTAATTATATTTTATAAATCATTTAATCCCATGATTAAAAGTTTGTAATACCTAATTCACAAAAAGATAACATAATGAGACACTTATAAGTTTTTTATATATATTTTAAACCAATATACTCAAAACCATTGGATTTTGTTACGATAAATAGAATTTTTATTTAATTTGTACATAGATACTTATATAGAGTCAAATATAAACATATCAGGGAATCTTACATTGCTAGAACCCCCTTGCATTAATAATGAAATTTTATAATGTTATAATTTATTATGGAATGATGCATTTACATAATTAAAATTCCAATGATAACCTAAATGATCTTTTCCTCTATAGCATAGAATTGAAATATTCATTAACTAAGATAATTGTGATAATTTCATCGTTATTTATACAGTAAAAAAATTTAAACGAAATTTATGATATAATATTCCAATTATTGAAACTATAATCATATAAATAATGTTTTCAGTATAGTTATTTTTAAACAAGTACTCGATGCCCTTATATTTGTTCCACCTAAAATTTTGTAATTTTTTATATCTAATTATGAGTAATAAAATGTATGATTTGGAGGATTTCATAGCTTGAACCATAATTTAAGGTATATAATTTTCATACCTAAAAATATAGTTCTATCTAGAGCATGATCATTGCCCGTATATCCTTATTGATTTCTTACTAAGTTCTGTTGGACCTAGTGGTTAGGTGGTGAGACAGAGTTATTTTTTAGGTGGTCCTACTTTTAGGGTATATTCATTGTGTAATTAATGGGATATTCCTATAGAGGTATCTCACTAAAAAATAATGAATTTATAAATTATTTTGAAAAATGACAAGTGAGGTACCATTGACATTCTATTATTCTAGGTATGACACTTAGATGTTTGACATGCCACCACTGGGTCAACTTGTGGTTTCTAGATAGTTCATCCTCATGGTGGTATTACAATATAGAGATACAAATTTTTTTTTGAAATTAATTTATTTTGATAGAATTCTATCTATTTAACATGAATTACCATGTTTGGATGATAAGAAATAATAAGAGAATAATTTATATATGTTTAGAATGTGATTCTATTTTGAATATGCTGATAGAATGTGAACATTGTAAGTTATTTCTTCATTACCAATTTCAATATATCAATATATAAAAGTGTGTTAATTTTATTTTAATACATTGTATATCTAATTCCTATAAGTTGGTTTTGGTTCTTGTTTTAAATAATATATGTCTTTTTGGGTACCTATAGTTCATGACTTTTTAAATGACCATATTAGGTGAGAGATGTTATCTTTAATTAAGTGAAACCTATGATAAAGGATGTAATTAGTTTTTAATTTTCACAGAAGTCAATGAACATATTATTACGATCTCATGAGATTAAAGATTAGTGAATGTTCATGTTTTCAAATATAGGCATGGGGATGTATTTTATTTTGTAAAAGCACTCTGAGAGAATATTTTTTTAATCTATCCTTGATGGCCAAGATTGTACAGGTTTCTAACCACATTGACTATTGTATTAACTATTGATGGTTTAAATATAAATCATTATTCCTTGAGGTGGTAAATAAATTAATAAATCATAAAACATGTGCTATTATTGACTTAAAGAGGGGTTTCATGGGGAATAGGGCTGTTTTCAGATTCGGGCCCTCCATAAAGCATGATTACGTGGGACATATTCTTGGATGACTCAAACCGCACGAGTCAGGTCATGAGTTGTTTTCTTTAATATTTTTGACCCATTAGTGGTCCTTAACACATATGGATATAATATTTTGTGCTGGGGGGTGGTAAAGGCTATTATTACATTAATTAATGGAAGTGTTGTTCTATATGTGAGATACATTCATATCGATAAAATTCATTTATACCCATTGTGTATAACAAATCAGTCACAATATCATTACATTTAATTGATTTTACTAGGAGAGCAGGATCTATATGAAGAGATAAAAAGCTACCATTTCTTGTTTGATAGAGAGAATCTCTGACAGCCATGCTTAGGCCATGATTCTATTATAATATATAGGATTTTTAGTAGAAAATTTTCCATTTGGGGGTGATGAAACACATTATGATTATAATGTATAATTCACTATGGTAGATGTTCTAAGTATGTGGGAATTAATTATGGATGATTTATGAGTTAATTATCATGAATGAGAGGGTTTTACGCCATGCCACTGGTTATGTATGAGAGTGAAAGGGGCATGGGAATTGTTAATGATGTTAAATTTTTATTCTAATGATGATATGGATGATCCTATGGTGGGTGGTGGGATGTTGTTTGTAGGTGGGTGACCCCCACGAGAAAAGGTTCTAGATATCATTAGTCAATTAATTAGACAACAATTTTGTATCTCATATAGATTTTAAATAATGATACAATGTATATATAGAATATATGTTACATTACAAGTACAGGTTTAGTTATGGTTTTAAGTGAAATATCATGTGGGAGTTATACCCAAAAATTATTATAATGAACAATGGAGGTTGGACCTGATGTATATTTGTGATAGTGATATATAATGACAATTGTTTAAAATAGAGATGTTCACATAGGAGACCTCACTAGAAGTCAGTTGTGAACTTCGACGAACATATTCCAAATGAAATCAATGTTCCTTGGGATAAATTATATCAAAATATGGTTTGATAATTTATCATCTATAGGAACCATGTGTTTCAACAATAGTTGACTAGAGGATATTTTAAAAGAGTCACTCAAATAGTTGGATTTGGTTGTTGAGGAATCATAAAAAAACACAATTGGTGGAGTTGGGTATAGATTAAATGGTATGATTGGATTTTTTATATAATATATTGAACATAATGTACAATTTATATTTATTGGGATTTTAAGACACTTTTATTTTGATAAAATTGACCGAAGTGTCACAAGGACTCTAAGAATGCGATTGAATAGGAATGTATTATAGTTGAACTACCATTATTTTGAATTAGATCATAAAAAGTAAAATCAATGATGGGGAGAAAAATATGTTGTGAGATACAAGAGATGATGATGTGATCATTTATTGGGTTAAATAAATTTTATTAAGACTCATCTTAGGGTTTTAATTTGGTGTGGGAGTTTAATATCATGTTTTAGAGGCTTATTTATCATGTGTTTAAGGTGGCATCGGTAGGAGCATTGGGAATAGAAAAAAAAACATGGCCTCTTGAGAAGGTAATAATGACATTAGTAGGATGATTGTTTTTTTCCTTGTTCCATAATGATTTTTAAGGAAAATATGTTCTTTGGTGGGGATACTGTAACATCACATGTTTTTGACCGAGTTGTAAATTTTAATAGAGTTTGAACTCATTTTTGGTTGTTTTTCGTGATATTATGTTCACATTTAGAATTTAAATATTATATTTAGACCACTAAAAATGGTTTTTTTATTTTTTAATATTTGAGAGGTGTATCCATTGTTAAAATAAACTTTGAGAGGGTCATGATATAAAGATGATATTCAGAAAAAACATCTAGGGGTGCATGTTTTTTTAAAAACCATGTAGCCCTATTGAAGAATCCATGAATCCATGAGAGGGTGGGGGTGTCACAGGATAAAATAAACCATGATCATAAGGGGAAAAGACCACGAACAATTTCTATATAAAATTGTAGAAGAGAATGGCAAGGACGACACATGGATTCATTAACTATGCATGAGATGTGATATGTGTGAGTGTCCTTTTATAGTGACATTGCATGGTGGGAACATGTTTTACAATACCATGAATCCAAAACATGAGGGTATTTTGGGTATGAAAATCTTATCATTAGCCATACCTTCATTAATTATTTTTATCAATTTTCTTTTCGAATTCTATTTGGATTCCTCTCGCACGTGCAAACCATTTCCTCATTATACCATAGTGGGTTATCCACTATTTGAGGTTAGAATTGACCATTGTTCATAATTTTTTATATTATTTAGTAATTTTAGACTGAAAATACCTCTTTTATGCATTTACCATGACATATTAGAAGCTTAATTAAAATGTGATATTTTCCCTATTTTCATGGAATATGAGGATTCTTCTCATTTAAATTTTTCCATCTTAAGTCCGTGTCCAATAATGGATTAGTGATGTATCCTATGAATCATGTAGTTGGTTTATATAAAATGACATTAATCTCTTTTTCCATTACAACATTCATCATTCTACTATGCACCAGACATTCCCAACCATATTTCATAAAAACGAAATTATGTAAAATAAAATGATTTAACCCCATAATTGATTTCGCAGAAACCATTTACAATTTTGAAGTCCAATAATCCAATCTAAAACCACCTCATAATATGACTTATATTAAATTAATTTGTTACATCTTTGACTATTAATTAAACTACCCCTTGTTATGTGCTCTCTAAATTCCTTATCACATTCGGTAATGCCTTTTTGAGTTTACTATGATAGATAAGCCATATGGTTATTTTTCATTTGTGTAATTGTTGATAATTATGTTGGACTGACCTAATAGAATCAATTCAGTTTTGTGGATTGATATGAAAACCATTAATTTCTTCTATAAAACACCCCACATTGAGGTGCACTTTTTTAATAAAAAAAGATGGGATTAAAAAGTGATAATTTTTTTATCGCATGGGTGTTTCCCATGGTCTTACTATTTCTTATAGATAAAATGGGATAATTTATTAGTTTGCATTTATAAATTATATGAGTTCATCTCTATCCATGACTTTTTTCATGATTAAATTATCATGGCCTTCTAATAAATAATATATTTAACATGTTAATGAAGGTTCACGAGGATTGAGAGAAGTAGGGATCCTCTTTAAGAATCTTCTTGGTCAAGGGATGATTGGTAATGTGGTATTTCCTTATACTAGATTATAATAAAGGAATGTTGTTTAGGGTTATGGATATGGTATTTTAAAACCGCATAGTCAATGATGTTGTATATGGTGTTTCACATCGCTTGTGTTGATGAACATGATGTTTCATGACCCATCATTTAGGATGTTGGGAACAACATATCTCATTAATGGGTTTGAGGCTCAACATGGAGACCAAAATTATTTATGATACTCATAATCACATATTAAATTATTTAAGATACTCAATAATGGAATTCGTTATTTCACCATGAAACTATTATGATTATTCATGGATTCGTAAGTTATGCTTTGAGTTTTAAAAAGTAATAGGTGTATATATATGTATTTATAATTATATATATGTGTCTATATATGTCACCGTTTATATATTACATTTAGATACACAAAATTTATATACATATATATACATCGTGAAACGTTTTTAGAGGCATACCGAACTCTGCTGAAGCAGGTATCATCGGTCATGTGTCCTTAGAAGGTCTCAAGCCTAACTTGATTACATTAATGTACTGTTTTTCTTATTATACATTCACATAGTTTATTTTATTATTCATAGATTGGATTTTGATAGACTCTATTGGTTGTTTTCTACTGAGTATATCTCACACCCTATTTAAGATTTTGTTTGGTACTTGAATATAACTCATGGTTTTATCATTACGATCATAGTTTGTTTTTGTGCTATTACTAATGTACATGGGAGATTAAGGGAAAAGACTGAGATTTTTCTCAGGAATCTGATAAAGATAATTTTTGAGGATTTTATTATTCTCATTATTCATTTTTATGTATTACCAAATTTATGTGTATTTATGTACATTGTAACATGATCATATTTGATTATTTATTCATTTATTGCTGATTGTTAGTTACATTTTGTTTTCTATAGATTATAATTATTTTAATTGATCATTGCTTTCACATTATTTACTACTGATCTATAGTCTATTTTATTCCCACTTTACCACATTTATACCTGAATTTTTATCCTCAACCCTTTGGTGTATAGGGATGGGTGATTAGGCCCCGTAACTTTCTAGCTTGGGGAACCATTTTATTGGATCCTGGGATGGGATGCTACACTCAAGTTCTATGATTACATCTCAATTTGTGTCTGATGAACTTCCAATATTTATTCCATAAATAATGTTTATGATCTATGTTATACATGGAATGATTTTCAATTTATATTATCATGTCTCAGAACCTTTTTCACATGTTATATTGAAATCACTATTGATTACCATTATTGAGAATATGATCTCACCCTTTCATATGTTTCCATTCCCAAAGTTATGATGTAATGTATTATATATGAAATATATAATAAGTGTGACAGTTATTAAGGACATCGTTGGATATTAAATACATCCCGTATGTACCAGTTTTTTATTTATACATGTTTCCAAAACAAAAAGGATGTATATGGTTTTGGCATGGATCATTATATAATATAATGAATATTCATCTAGTAAGATATAATATCTATGTATGAGATTTTTTTGGACAATACAATAATCCTACAGTGAATTGGGTAATTATTAATGATTTATGAGTTCAAACGGGACAAAATATCTTATCTCAATCCCAACATGGATAGAAATAAGGCTATAAAATGCCAATTGTAGGTACAAGGGTGGTTATTTCACGCCTAATGTGAGGTAAATGTTTTTATGGGTATACATGGCATATGTTTTAAGTGATTATGATTATTCCTCACTTTATAAAATTATTTCATGACATGATATTAAGACAACAATATACTCTCAAGGATCATGTTCTTTGATTCCGTGATGATTCATGTCAAAAAACTGCTATGATTTATGTAATGAATCTTGATTATGTTCAACGAAATTCAGGGTTTGAATTAAAAAAATGATAAGATCATTTTTTCATTCTTTTATTGTCATTATATGAAAATTAATTATGGTTGATTTATATCTACAATATTTACCCATACCAGGCATCTAATCTCTCAATTTATTATGCATAATTTTACCCATGAAATGAAGAATAATTTTATGTATGAGATTTTTATGAAGGGTTATAGTTTTTAATATTTTAGTGTAAAATCTCGTTACATTAATTTAAGTAATTATAATCCTTTTTGAACTGAGTTATATTTTGGAATTTTTTAGGTTATCATCGGTGAAAATGAGAAAATTTTGGATGCATTAGGAGTTGTTCATGGTTGGATAATGGTTAGGAAAACTGTGAGGTTTGTTGAAGGAAATCATGTTTCCATGGATGAACCTCTGAAAGGGGGTGATAATTTTTTCAAATAGGCAGGCCTCTCCCTCATACCATGAAGATTTAGAAAATGTGGATTTTTATGTTTGTAACATAGTAAATTCAACCATATAATCAAAACAATAATCCAAATGTGAATATAAGTAAGGTTTAATGGCTATGGGGAACAAATAATTGTAACAATATGAACCATATTAAAAACCCTGCACAAAATTTGTAACTTGTTTTAAAATTTTTATTAAAAAATTTGGGCCCTCCATTTTTCCCCTAACTAACAAAAATCGATCATGAAAAATACAATAATATTGGAAGAACTAAAGAGGATTTTTTGACTCTTTAGACCCCTTCACTTGGTGGATCAAAGCACTAATAATCACATTAAATCTCTTTCATATATGTAAAAATATCCAAAATTATCTTCATTTGATCTTCCCTTCTACCCTTCCTAGAGATTGATGGATCATATGATTTTTGGTGGATATTTTTATCTTTTTGAAGGATCTGAATTCTCAATTTTTTTCTTGATCTAATTCACTATGTTATCTATTGGTGTACCCATTGTAGATGTTGTCTAATTCCATGATTAAATGTCTTTATTTCCATAAATAATTACCCTATAATATAAATCCATACCATATTGATTGATTTTAAATTATTTATTTAATATTTTAAAAAGATTAAATTGAGATGATTGGTGTTTTATTATAAAATGGGAATAAAACTTAATAAAGAACCAATTTCAAAGGAATTGAAATTGTTGGAAGGATTTGAAAAAATTTATTTCTTGATTTGGAAATTGATTTGAAATTGATCCTCAATAAAAACGCATTGAAATAAATTATTATGGGAAATTAATGAACTGATTAAATCCTTTGATATGGAAGTTAATTGTAATGGAATTATGAAAACTAAAATTAGGAAAATCAATATTGAATTGATTTGAAATGGTTTATTTTCCCATTACTGATTGATAAAATTCTTGAATAACATTAAACCTGTGTAGTTAGTGTGTAATAAGGACAAGCACACTCAGAATCTGAATCTCTATAAATTGATTGATAATGACTACATTAATAGACACACGTTCAGTATTAATTCCCTTAGTGGGTCCCCTGATGGGATGATGTTAGATTATCATGATGGAATGACCGTATAGAATCATGCACAATTATCACTAGCCTTGTTTTATATTTATAGGTGTTCATATCCAATAAAAAGAAACTAACATAAAAAATGATTATGGGCATGGTTTTATTTATTATTTATTGGTTATAGATTACACGAATCATAGAAAATTTTCATTGACACTTGATGAATTTTTAATTATTTTTATATAAAATTTTCATTTATGATTTTTTTATAAATATTCTATTTTGTGAGTTAAAATCACATTTCGTTAAATTATATAGATTAATTTCAATGATTTATTTTTTATTGTTATTACACGGTATATAGAAAACTATGTGAGGTCCTTCTAGTATGTTTGGTTAATACACTATTTTTTTCCAGTTTCTATTGATTATAGCAGTCCAGGTCTATGTAAATAGAAACAAAAAATGGATATGGAAGGTGTACATGATTTTTTGGTACTTAGAGTGATATAAGAAAACATGAAATATGTGATCCACCTATTTCATGGGCTTTATGAGTTTTATATTTTATGGTGTTATTTTATTTCATTATATACTATGATTGGTTCTATTTACTATTTTTATTATGGTACATTATTTGTAATGAGTGTTGAAATTACATTTTTTATCTCATATCTAACACTATTTTGTGGGAAAATGATTATCTATTATTCATTAACATGATTCTATATGCTATTAACCATCTCATGGGGATAAAGAAATCTTTACGAGCTCTTTCATGACTGTATCACGTATTAGGTTACCCATGGATCCTTGTTAGTTTGTCATAAATTTGTATCATAGGTCAAGGGGTTTCCATTTTTAATTGACAACAAAATGAAGTTATTTTCTAAAAGTAACAATAGGTACAATTGATGGTACATAACTATTATTTTTGAGGGAGTTCATAGATAGATTTCATCATAATGAGTCTGAAGACACTACTGGTGATTTGCAATAGAATCCTTGGGGAATTATTTCCTCCAATTCTTGTATTTTCCTTACTTTTAATATATATTTGTTGAAATACTAATATTTAATTATGTTTTATTTAATTTATATTCCTATTTCATCGTTATATGTATCCCTATAATCTGTATTATTGAACTGTGTACCATAAATACATTTTCATTATTGTCTATTAATATTGTGTAGCATCATGAATTTAGGAGTACTTTTTAGTATTCCATTTTATGATTATATTGGTGAATCACAACATGTAAATCCTCAAATAGGATATAATCTTTTGGAGATAGTGGTGTGTTATTTTTTAACTCAATGATTGGTACTTGAAACAATTCATATTAATTCATTGGTAGTTGAACCATGATGTAATGAATCTAGATATCATGATAAAATATTTTTCTATAAACAATTTCATCATTCAAAGGTTGCAATTATCCTCAAGAGGATGAGAATTGGCGAATAACTATATAGTGACTTTTTGAGTACTTATTAATGAATGATTCGATTAAATTAAATATTTCTACAATCATGATTGAAGCATATAATATGAGGTATTGGGAGTATTTGGTGATGATGAAGAGGCACAATTGATTATAAATGAAATAATTAATTGTTATTTCCCTGGATTAGGTCTATACATATACGATGGTATTTCGAACATCTTTTGAGTTCCACTTTCAATATCATGGTGAAAAGACTATGATATGGTGTGTGAACTGTTTTTTGATCTTGTTAAATTTTTTCATAAAGTGGTGAAGAATGAGAAACTCAATTATTAGAGATTCATAGTTTTTATTCATCATGAATTAGATATCATGCCATCATATTAAAGACAAATTCAAATTTTTATGTCCTTGATATTGTGTTAATGGATTTTATTGACCTGTAAGGTATGTTAGGGATGGAAAATGTTGTGTTTAATCTTAGTGGTAGTTTCATGAGTTCATTTTAACTGAATAGAATGAATGATGAGTGCCATGATGAATCTTGACACTATGAGTTTTATGGAACTCATTTAGTGTCTTGAATGTTCTCTTTGACATAATTCAAGTGTGGTAATGTTAGGCATAGGAAATAAGTTCTCATTTTGGCAGCCAAGATTTTTAGTTATTGTGGATACTCATTCCAAATATAGAAGTTTTACCAAATCATTTATTCTTCTCAAAGTGGAATGATATCATCAAAAACTAAAATTCATATGTTGGTATTATATTTCACATTATCTAAGGGGTACCAACATCATGAATACACAATTCTATTTTTTCATGTAGTGTAAGAGTATCCAAATGATGATAATTTAGTTAAATCATCTAGGAGAGGTACCGTTAGTATTTCCCAATCATTGGTAACTATTTAATTTTATACAGGTGAATCTTATTCATTATGGAAGAAATATTTTTTCATCATACTAAATATTCAAATGGTTATTTTTTCTTATGTGAGGGATATTACTATTGTAATTATAACAAATATAGAGAAGGTTCTTCGATTCCATTCATATGTTTTCTCTTTATCTTAGTGTGAGATTACTTGGAATTTCGTAGTTGTTCATACGAAATCTCTTGATTTCATTCACAGTATCGATTGGAATTTTTTAAAAAAGGCATGAATTGATTTTTATCATTAATAAGCCTCATTTAAAATGAATTATGGGGTTTTCATGAGTTTACAGGAGAATGAGAGCTATGAATGATTTGATATTCAAATTGTTTTCCAAAGATGTCTAAGTTAATACAATTTTATTCTTTTAACTCAAAGTGAGAATCTATTAGTGGTGATCTCCCTCTAGTATTTATTGAGTTTCCTAATGTGATTCCCTTTGATTTCTCGTTTCTTCCACCAATTGGAGAGGTATATTTGTAGAGACCACGTTTATTACTTGTACAACGTTAAAATCTTTCAATATATATATCTAGATATTGGTAATTAGACGATATGTGTATTTGAGACCTACAAATAATGGAATTAATTCTATAAAAATAATAAAAATATTTTTTATTGGGAATAAGGAACGTCTTAATAAAAATTGGATGACTATTAAAGAAAAGATTGAATTATTAATATGAGACCTAAATTGAGTCTAAAATGTTGTGGTTAACCTAGGAGTGACATAAAATGGATCAGCACAGCGTGTTCATATCCCTCACATGTTTGTAGTTGGTTTATTCTGGATGACTAATTTATTAAATTGATTAATTTACTAAGTTCAAATAAAAGGGTAAATTTATAAATATATCATCACGGATTAGACTATCTGGTTTGCTTCATGATTATACAATTTTCCCATGATGCTCACCTCTTTCCTCTATTGGAAAATCTCATCAGACGATGATGAATATCTGGGTAAGATCATATGAAGATGTATAGAATGTAATGGAATAATTTCATCATTGGTGGAAATGTTCATCATCAATGAAAAATACATACCTCATATAAGAATTCTAATTTTGTGTTTCTACACCCTTTAATTAAATAGTTTAGTAGATATATTTTCTCTCATCGATCAACACCCTTCTAGACATTTTCATGCGCTAATGCCAAAAAAAATAAATCTTTTTTTGTAATCCAGAATAACACTCCTACATCGATTTGATAATAACACATAGAATAAATCATTTCTCATTTTATATTGTTTTTACCATTATTTTTTTTCCATTCATCACCTATTGTACAACAATGAATTGGTTTGGAAATTTTTCGGTGGTACTGAGCCCAATCAAACCACCATTTTTGTTGTATTTTCATGATACAGGATTCGAATGATGAAATGAGCATAGATCTAGGATTATTATGGGTCAAAGATAATAAATTTGTTTAATTGAGTCGAGATCATAAACAGTATATTTCATGGGTGTGTGTGGAAAGTGATGAAACCCAAAAATTGAACGAATGCCATTTACTTATGAGTGATGGAAAAGATCCTTGATTTATGTGTAGATCCACCATTTTTATAATGATTAGAGGACAAAATCAACATTAAACGAGAAGATCTGGGAACAAAAATTGGATATTTTTTCTTCAAAAAACAATACTTCACGTTCTTTTCATGGATAAAAGCATGACATATATCTCTTCCATGATGGTGGTTAGGGTTTCATAAATGTTAAGGATGACACGCTGTGTAGTCCCTACTCACATTATATGTATCCCATACCTAATTGGAAAACACTTGTGATGGGTCATACAAATCTAGGATATATGTAAAAGTTCATGGACATAGCTTGAACACATTGGAAGCATCCAAGGAGAATCCACACGTAGAGTAACCAAGTAAACAAACATGGTGTCTGATACACAAATATGGCCTGGGTCTAGATTATCCTATACATTTCATGTAGACTATTTACACGACATGTACTAAAAAATATAATGGATCCATATTGCAACATGGATACAAGCAGGCGGTGAGGTTTAGCCACATGTTGTGTGGGTCCGCTCACATCTCATGAACACCTTAGATCCTTTTTAGAAAACATCATTGTTTCGAACCTCTTTATTTGATCTTGTATTTGGACCATGAGTACCCTAGAATGGTTTCCTTTCTATGTCTAAAATTGTAGTTCCCTTAGTTTGTAATTTCAAGACATGATGTGAAATGCTCCAAGAAGGACGATTACTAAGGAGTTCCCTAATGATCGTAGTTATCATGGTAGATCACCATATATATATATATATATATTCCAAGTTGTACCAACTAGTATATATGGGTAGTGGGTCCTCGGTGTCTTCTGAGTTATACCCTCTAGTTGAGCTGGGCAGTGGTTCATCAATTCCTTTTGAGTGGTACCATCTAGTAGAGATGGGAAGTGGTCCTCAATACTTTTTGATGGTACCCTCTAGTTGATATGGGAAGTGATTACTTGATTTATTTTTATTGGTACCCTCTATTAGATTTAAGAAGTGATTCATCGACACCTTCTTAATAGTACTGTATAGTTGAGCTAGCCAATGAGTCACCAACAAATTATGAGTGATTCTATCTTTTGGTGATGGGTAGAGTGTCTTTATTTATTCATTGATGAAAACCCAACACCCTTTATCATGGGTGCAGATACTTTACATATACTACCTTATTGGTACCCTCATGTTGTTCAAGGGAATGGGTCCTCTACCTTGTGTTTGTGCCCCTTGACAGTGTAACATAATGTAGAGTTGATGATTTACATGGAAGGTTAATTTGTGGATGGTTCTTGGGATGTTGATCATCTTTGATGAACTTATAGAACAATTACATACACTCATTTTTGGGCTGAGCTATGTGATGGAGATCCCCTTACTCTCTAATTAGGTCTTCTTGGACTGAAAATATATATATTCCTTCCTCAGTACCAACTACTTATATTTGGTTACTCTCCATCAAAGAGAGGTGTAGAAGCATGAGGTATGCCACAAGATTTCCTTATTCAGCTTCTCATGTTTGGTTGAGACTACTATCCTACTACATTTGGTATAGGCTTGAAATGTAGTCCATATACTCATTATGTTTGTCACGTCATGTTTGGAAAAAAATAAATTCAGTGGTGGTTGGGTATTTTAAAATCTTTGACTGTATGTTGCATCTAATATCTTTATCTTCATAATGTACCACTTACTGCTCCCCCATGATAATTCGAGGTGTCCTACTGGGCATGTTTATACTCACCCTTGCATGGGATTTTCCCACACAAATTGTGTCTTATGAAGAAGAAGGATTGGACAAACATGAATTCCAAAAATCATAGTGATACTTGGATCTTGGGAGGAAAATGGTGGTCATATCTTAGGATTTAAGAGGTGGGAACTCTCAATATTTTACATTAAATGTTTTTTCAAGGTTGGTCATAATTCTAGTAGAATTTGTATTTTTACCCATTATGTATCAGTTTACAGTATTGTACTTTTGTACTCTCTATAGGTTCATGCATATTTTGTTTATTTAACTTAGTGTGGCATCATTTTCTCTTTTCTTCGAAAAGTTTCATTGAGAAGGTTGTCTATGTGCACACATGTACCTAGTTAATGGACTCCCAAATTTAGGTATGCCATCAGTTCTTATCTCTACCTCATGTCCTATAGAGGAATTCTTGCAGAATTTGCGACTTGGGTCCCAACATGAGATGATTTTTGATATATTAGTACTATAGAATGTTCATTACTAGGAACATTGGTTAAGAATATACACATAATAGTATTTTATTGGGTTTACTGAATCATTGTGAAAGATTATTCAGTAGGGATCTCAGGCCAGTGACTATAGTGATGTAGTGGTAACCGAAATATCCATTCACATGGACCCTGACTACATGCTTGTCGACTCGTCATGTTGAGACATTTTTGAAGGGATTAATAGTACCAGAATCATATAGGATGACTATTTGATATCTCTTATTAAGTCATATCCACATCATATATATATATATATATATATATTATTCTCTAACCATATTAATCATTTATAACTTTCTTGATGCATCCATGAAGATAGCCCACCGGGATTCCCACTCTGATTTGTGAATATGATCCCATGTGTGATGAGGCCTCAGATCAAGGTCCATCATGTGAACCCATTTATATAGGTGTGTAGGAAGTTGAACATCCACCTGTTGATCAGAAGATCATCCCAGCAAGGAAGGCCGAGCTCATGGGTAGGCTTAGGTCACTACCAAATTTCTAGTGCCAAAGGCTACGAATGTTCTGTGGCAGGAGAAATCCCTAATCATTAGAAGATTTTATAGAGTTTGTGGCGCATATCTTTAATAATTTTCAAAACCTAAAAGGTCAAGTGGTTGAGTTGGAATCTATCATTTCCCACGAAACTACTAGGTGTTTGTGGATCCTTGTTATATAGAAAAATGGAGAGTCAAAAAATTCATGGGATGAGTCCTAGTAGCTCTTATATGAGGAGTACTACCCCACATGGTTATTCTCAGTCCATATTTAAGAGATTCTGGATCTATAACTATATGAGGTGATGGTGGTAGAGTATGTAACAAGATTCAAGGACCTTACACATTACTCCCTTGACAAGATCTAAGAATACTAATTTTGAGCACAAATATATGAGAAGGTAATCCACAAAGTGATTAGATCCATCATTGTACATTTGTGCTTCCAGAACTATTAAAAGGATCTATAGCGGAAACATGTGAAAGAGATCATTATATCATTTTCTTGATAGACAGTTGGATATGGTAGTTGTTTCCACATAGCTGAGTCATCTGTAATAGCTAGTAGATGTCCATTTTCATGATCATAGTGAATTAGATAATTCCCTGATCATATTTAAGAATGTTGTCAGATGAATTATATCATGTGAAGGAATCCCTGAGAGGAGTAATTCATTACATGTGATAAGAGAGATCACAAAAAGAAGACTACCAAACTAGATATGTTGAGAAGCCTATAAAAAAGTTCATGAACATTCATAAAAAAGAATTGCTATGATCAGTGCTCTCTAAGGCATGGATTGCAATGTCCCTAGGGAAACAGAGATGGTAGTGGAGTAGGGGGATATATGGGTGGTAGATTCCAATATGAGGTCCTTCAACCATGGCAACTATGAAGTCCACATTAGGCTCAGAGAGACAGAAGCTAGGGATGCCTATAGATTATAGCTTTGGTGGTTTAAGAACTTGATGTGAAAAAAGATGATTGGAGGTATGATCTATGTTGTTTTTACTCTTGATTCATTTTTAGTAGATATAGATTCCATTCATTCCATTATCTCTATAATTTTCATGTGAGATATTTAGTTCCCTATTGTTGTTTTATTAAAACAATATCATCTTGAGGTTCCAATAGTGAATGATTCTTATGTATTTTTTATCATCTAGAAGTGAATGATATTGGTTGGTGGATATTGGATAATGTGGGACATTTTGGTCATCATGATGGAACTTGATGACATAATCTTTGGTATTTATTGGATTTCCAGGATTCGAGACCAAATTTTATATCACCATAGACAAGTCAGATGCCTATATGATAATGGGGTGAAAATCCCCTTTAATGGTGAGAGAGATATCATGGAATGAAAGAGGATATTTCAACATGGACTCACCAACCCATTACCCATAATATGGATATTACATCCCCTATCATAGTAAACTCTTTAGGTATCCAGGTTCTTTGTATTGTGAAGGATTATATGGACATCTTCCTAGAGGATGTTACAAGACTACCTCTGAAGGGGGATATAGAGTTTTATATTGAGTTTCATGTCATAACCACTATCATATCTTCAATGGAATATCAGATGTAACCTAAAAATATTTGGGATCTACAGTTTCAATTTGAGGACCACCTAGAGAATGGTTTCATCAGACCCAGTGTGCCCCTAGGCATGCCATGTGTTCTTCATGAAAAAGGGAATGAGATCTCACAACATTCCATGGATTACCATTAGGTATTCCATTCCATGATAAAGAATATATACACATATTTTAGTAATGATTTACTATTTTAAAATTTTCTATGTGAGAGATGGTTCATAAATATAAATCTTAGGTTCGGCTACCACCAGTTTAGTGTTCTCAAGGCTGATATTCCATGTATGGCTTTCTGATGTCGATATAGACAATATGATTTCCCAGTGATGACAATTAGTGTGATGAAATACCCCTCAATGATTATTGGTTGGATTAACTAGGCCTTCCAGTAGTATTTCGACTAGTTTTCCATTGTATTGATCCAAGACATACTGTAATACTCTTCATCAGAGGAGGATAATACAGAACCCTTAAAGAGAGACCAATACATTCTTTTAAAGAACTAGTACAAAGAAAATCTCTCGAAGTACTTGTTTGTGATTTATATGGTTCAATTTTTTGGGGAATTCAATTTCAGAGCATGTTCGGCAAGGAATCTAGTTAATATCTAAAGATTTATTTCTTGGGAGCCACCAAGAGTGTTTCAGAGGTGTGGAGCTTTATTGGATTAGAGGGTTACAATATGATGTTTGTAGTTGATTTATTCAGAATCAAAACTCCTTTCACCAACATTATATGGGAAGGTTATCCTTTTATCAGGTTTGAACAGTTATATAGGGACTTTGCATAATTTAGGTCAAGGAAAATGATTTCTCAAGTGTAGATATTACTAGGGGAAGGCATGATGGTCGTAGTGTAGGCATGATGTCTGTAGTGTTTTATGACACCTCAAGAGCTGGTCTCTATTGAATGTTAATGTATTAGATGTAACATCCTGGTAAATGAAGAATAAAAGACTTTCATATTCATTAATATTTGTGAATTAAATATTTATTTTAGTTTAAAAGGGTTGCTATGTTCAATAGCATACCCGATACGCAACAAGAGGTTTTTTGGAACCTTACGTTGCACACTAATAATATAATATTATTATTTTAAATGGTCGATAACTCCTAGACGTTTTATTGGAGAGACTGAACAAAACTACCTACATTATGATTATATATGTATAAATATTTAACCAAAAAATGTTAGAGACTTAAAATATGAATAAATCTAATTTTAAGCATAATTTACATTAAAAGACAGATTTATCGCCTTTTAATGAAGAATCCTTTTTATATCTAGCTTTGGTCACTTTAATAAATTATATAGGACCAAATAAAATACTTCTTTATAATGGGGACATCAAAATTTACTTCGGGTAATTTTTTGTATATTTCTGATAAAGTTCATTATTTATTGAATAGTGAAAATATTGTATTTTAATTCAAAATTATCTTTTAATATAATTTATTTATATGGTTAGATCATATTTTTAATTTTTTTTAAAATGTAATTAGAATATATTTTTACCATTTAATAAAATTTTGGTCATTGGAATTAATTTCACTTTAAAATTGGACTTAAACAAGTATCAATCTTTGGATAGTTATTATTTCTTAAAAACTCACTATTTGTTTTGTTAATGGGAATTAATTTTAAAATTAATTAATGAAACTTCTATGTTTTGAATATGTAGAAATAGACATAATTTTTGAATTCGGAATATCAAATATAGCTTAGGCTGAAATATTGTTATTTTTCAAAAAAACATCAATTTTTGATGAATAGTGAAACCACTTAGTGGTAGTTAAATAACTGAATTTTTCATCTAAATGAATTTTTACAACTTGTAAATTGAATTTCAAAAATCCCACATACATGGTTGTTATTAGTTAGTAAAATGTGGTTCAATAGGATGAAAATAATTTTTGGTGAATAGTAACTTTTGACTTTTATTTACCGCGGTTAAAAGTAAATTGGGTAATTAAAGGTTAAAAGAATATTATAATAAATCAAAATAACCTTAAAACTCATCCAAACCTTATTGGTGGAGTCATTAACGACCATGGGAATCTTTGGGTCGATTTTGGGACTCCATTGATCCACATGGAATTGAAAATAAAAATTTAGATTAATTAATTTAATTTAATGACAAAATTGACATTAACAAAAATCATTTAGTAATTAATTTTTATGTGGTGTTATGTAAGTCCTCTTTTAGACTATAAATATTCATTGGAAATATAAAAATAATTCATGCATCATTGAATTTTTTTTATAATTTTTAGACATCAAATAAATTAAATTATTTATGACACAATAATGATGTAGTATTTACCTCATTAATAAATGATTTAAATTAATAAGATTATAATGATTAAAATATTATTCAAAACCAGTCCAATTTCTATTGGTTGATTATATTTCGACCATGAGTCATCTTATCTTCGACTATAATGATTTTTGGACTATTTTAAATGGAATATCATTATATTATAAAATAATATTCTCACTCCTTCCTAAAGAGCCCCTCCTCTCCGTTATAAAAGTAGATCACTTCTACTGAATTACTCACACCTTTCAAGACATTTGGATCGTCCAAAATCTGCCCAATTACACTCCCGACATGTCTATCCTCCTCCCTGAAGTCTCAACTTAGGCAGAAGGCACTTGAAGAAGTCATTTGGTTGAAACCAAAGGGAGTTAAATAAATTAATGTTAACAGTTTCACTTACATTGTTTTCTTTTATTTTGCTTCTCCAACCCCTAAACTCTTTTTATTTCCTTTATTTTGTAACACCAACAATATCCTAAATATAATAGAATGTTGTTATAATAAGGATTATAACTACAATTACACACACCTCCATATAATGGATGAAGAACATATGTTTCTGTGAATGGAAAACTAATGCCTCACGAAATGATGATTGTTCGATTATCTCCTACCGCCTCTCATGGTAGCCATTATTATGGAACTATATTTATATTTGATATATATTATGTTTATGTTTTCTTTATTCTTCTGTATTTTCCATTTATAGCATTCCATTATGGTTTCCATAGTGGGTAAATAAGATAATCTCATTTGAGGAAGTGCGGACTACCGCCCCCAAAAAGTGGCGTGACTCGTTAATGCCTTATGCGGGATTTATAAAGGATATATTTAATGATATTATATATGATATTATACTTGAATTATAATATACCTTTATATCATTATTTTTTAATTCCATTAAAATATGAAACAGAAATGAAAGTAGCGTTCATGCGTACGTACGACTTACCGTCTCCATGAACAGTGCATTTCATTTCTTACCTCTAAATGTTTTGTACTATTATAAATAAATGTATATACTGGATATATATGTTATATATGATATCTAAATGATGAATATCATTCTGGATATAATGAACCTTTGACCACATGAACAACATGTAATTATAAGAAGTCTATTTTTGACTCAAGTACCAAATATCAACAAAATGAACATTATTAACATAAATGATTACATAATGTTTATAACAAGGTAATAAGTGATATAAAAATTAATAATAAAATGAAAATGGTTCTTATGAAAGTATAAATTATCTTTAGTTTATTATTCGAGAGATTAAAGAACGATCGAGTCAAGTTGGACACGAGGTAAGTGATTTCTTATCTCACTTTTAATTCCGTGAGAATTCCATTGTTCACAACTTATTTATTGCATGTGGTATGAGTACTGACCATGATTGTATTCATTGTGTAATATACATAAATTTAAGGATATTTACATCATCATTGTATGATCCTTCTTTCGTGGGTGTATGTTTCGTATGTTACCAAATCGATAAGAGATTTTGATATTTCAATTTCCACTCATTTGGCTTTACGCATACTTCATTGATTATTTTACTCCAAGATTATGTGTGGAATCACTATTCATTTTATTATGTCATAATTTCCACTCCCCTTTCTGGGGATATAATTTGGATAAACATAATCACTCCCTTGATAAATTCTCAAGTCATCAATATGAACTTGCTAAGAGTAATTTTAACTCAATATCCATTTATTGAGTTAAACATCCAATTCATTGGTGTTATTTTTACAAGAATATGTGTGAATTTCCCCTGATTGATTTACACTAAATATCCAATCATATTGACTGTATTTATATTTTTCACACATAATTATGTCATTGATTTATCCTGAACCTAAGTATAAGGTTCTTATAAGAGATTTCATGTCAAATTACATTCCATTGAGACTTCTTTGTTGTTATACACCAATTCACTTTTATATGGTGTATATAATGAACTTTGACAAAGTATATCATGAATCCCTTTATTCTCATGATACTTAAAAGTTTTGATTACTTCAATTATTTGTATTCAAGTGTCTCACATTTGGTTAGGAACTCTACCTAAAATATCATTTTAAATGTATTAATGATTTATTATTCTAAATCTTTCTCATTAATGTCCATGATTCAAAAATTGTTTTAAAGATTTATTTATATGGGCACTAATGTTTTAAAATTAAAATTCCTTTTAAAAGCTTCAAAGTGGAATGAGTCACATTGATTCAAAAATCAGTTTTTAAATGGCTTCTTAACAAAAATTTCAACTATTAAATGATTTCAAGAAAAAGGGGGATATTTCTCACCAATAGGCTTGATGATTATTTTCATCAATATCAATATCCTTCATTATTTTCGATTGAGGTTAATCTGATACAATACAGTCTTCCATATTGTATCGAATGACTTATGTTTGACTATGGATGTGCTATTTTTATTCCATTCATGGTTTTTGGATAAAGTATTGACATTTCGTATGCTAGTTTTAATACGAATGTTTATGTTATGTTTAAACCTATTCATATGAGGAATGAATTGGACTTAGTAAGTGATAGGTGGAGCCTGCTATACCTCCTCAATGCATCGGTAGGTCTCATGAGATAAACTAGTGTCTTGGCACGAGGCCTTGACAAAATCTTATTTGTAGACTTGGCACGAGGCCTTGGCTACGTGGTTATGATAGTCTGGAATTATGCATTCCGTCATTATGAAAGTGGTTTTTGATATTGCATGTGATAATTTGACTAGTAGAATATCCATGTGAATAAGTAAATGGCATTATTACATTTCATTTTTGCCATGTTATTATTATTTTCAGGTTTACTAGGCTTTTGTTTTAGTTATACATTTCCTTAAATGTTTATGCTTATTTATGAAAGTTTCCGCTATATTGTTATCTTTGTTGAGAATCTAATCTCACCCATTTTCTATGTTTTCGGTTTTCCCAGGATGCGAAGAAGTATTTTATGACGTACCTGCAATGATAGTCTGAGGGGATATGAGTGGGGTCTATAGAAATAATATTGTCATAGTTTTTCATTTTATGATGTAATGTAAACCTTATAAATGTATCTAGTACTCCCAAGGATACTAATCTAATCAGTCATTCGAGACATGATCATTCTTGTGATCATGCCAATGTTACGTAATAATGCACTGACTCTGGTTAACAGAGGTCGGGGCATTACAGTTTCTATCAGAAGAAGTTTTGTACAAACCTTGGAAATTAGATTTTGATAAACTCTTATTAGAGAACATAGCCCTAAGATAGACATTGATGATTAGTATAGAAGGACTTCCTTGAATTTTGGTATTCTATAGATTTTGTGTGTTTTCCAAGCAATACATTCTTGTCTCGATACGAGCAGGTAGAGGTGGCTCTATCACAGATGTACCTAGGGGTAAAACCCAAAAACACCGCATTGAGCTAGACTCGAAGGGGAACTGGTGCATGAAAACGGGCCTTGCTCCACTCTTGGTTACGACACTCCCAGAGGGATATGCTTTGGTAAATTCACAAGATTATTATGATCCATTATAAAGGGAATAAAAAATTGCCCCTAAAAATATATGTCAGTAAATAAATAGTGGATAACCTAGATTTTAACATAGGGTTCCCTAAGTTAGGATATATTGTTCAATTACAAGGTTATCCTATTATGTGTAAATTTTTTACATTCTTATTAGATAAGTATTCAAACACCCTAATTGTATTTTTTTTGTTAAAACATGGAGGGAGAAGGATCATAAACAACTCTTCTCTCTCTTCGTGAAGAACTACTTACAATTATTATCCAGAAGTCATGCACAGATGATGTCAAAACATTTTCAAATGTCCATGTTACATGCAAACAACATCATGAGACATCAAATACCTCTATAATTGCACAATTCATTTAAGGATCATGTACCGACTATGGGATAATATTGCACTCTCAACATTCTTACCACGCTAAGCGTGGAAAGTACCATTAGGGTCTTTTCAAATTCATCACATTATCTAAAAATTACGATGCACTAAATGATTTTCTAGATTCTGCAGAAGAGGGAGACCTTAGAGCAGCCTATATGTATCAAATTATATATTTATGTCTTTTAGGATATACAGAAACTGATTTACCAAAACCTTATTTTAAAATATTTGAAGATGAATCAGTATGAATTTTTCTAAAAAATTATGTCAAAGACGATGTCTCAAAATTATATATAAGAAATACCTTTTTATGATGCATCGATGATTCCATCGATATAATCCAAGATGGATGAGGAGTTTTTGGGTAAAGGAAGTACAAGATTTTGAAAAATTCATGAGGTACCATTGTGACACATCAACACTATCCACCAAAAGGAAATTCCGCCTAGTATCTCCAGAGTTCATGATGTGTTCCACATATCACTAGTGACAAAATACATGCCTAAACCAATGCATGTACTCATCTATGAAGAATTAGAACTTGAACCCGATCAATCCTACTGTGAAGAGCCTATTAGAATTCTTCATACCAAAGATCAAGTGTTGAGAAACCGGATGACTCGTCTGGTAAAAGATCTATGGAGAAATCTTATGATGGAAGAGGCTACATGGGAACCTAAGGAACATATAATGAAAAACCAATGTGGAAAACCAATGATTGGAGAAATGATTAAAAGTATTAGTGATCCTTGTTGATGGAATTACTTTGGAACAATTTTCTCTTGTATTTATAACCCTGCAGTTTTCCATGTGATAATGATATTTGAGGAAGACTTATCTCTTCTCATGTGGATATAGTTATAAGTAACCATTTGGTTTTACATGATCATTGGGTTTGATTTAATTACAATTTAGTATATTTTGGGATGAAAAAGAAAGGCATGAGAAAAAATTTCTGGTTATAATTATTTTATGGTTATTTTGATGAATTTATCTCATTTTGGTAATATTATACAAAATAGATTTTAAAAAAGGACAACACGTAGACCGTGTGACAACCCGTCGCATCGGACAAAGCTGTGGGAATCGAACCCTCAACAACAGTGCAATTGGGATTTATCTCCTACCACTGGACTACGTGATGTCCCTGGTTAGTGTGACTAATTATTTTTAGCTTAATGATTTTATTGATAAGTTGGTTTGGGATCGTATGTCATATCAAATGAATACCCTTAGTATTAGAAAATGATTTGGTGATTAAGTAATGAATGTTATTTTGGAAGATGTTCACTTTGTTGGGAAATCTATATTCCCAAGGAAAATAAAATTCTATGGGATTTCATTTGAGGACTAATGGTGGATTTTTATCTATTTTTTTATTGTGGATTTATTGTAATTTGGGTTATTTATGGAAATTATTAACCTATAATAGAGAATATGTGGTTAGGTTAATCACTTTTAAGTGTGTGACTTTAAGAGTAGTTAATGTCATTTGGATATACAATTTAATGTGGAAGACTATGTAACCAAATTCTTCTATGTTTTGGGTTTCAATATTAGTTTGTATTGTATTGAAGGATTTTAAGGACAATTGATTATTAAATGGTATTTATTTAACTTTGGGGTATTGTTTGTTTAATTTTATAAATTAAGATTAGTGTTTCTTTTTCTAATGGAATATCTTTTTGGGGGATCATTAGATCTTATACTAACCATTTTGGTTTCGATTAATATCTAAAGAAAAGGTAAATATATAGTGTATCCTATGTGGATCGTGTTATTCTATAGAAGTTTATTCTAGATCTTCCAGTGTGACCAAGTCTTCTTAAATACTATTTGTTCAAAAAAATGAGTTAGTAGTAGAAATTTGTTAAAGAATGAAACTATACTTAAAATGTATGTATATCTCTTTATGTTCATAGTAAATAACATAAATGAATTCTTCATCTTTATGTAATGTAACTTAAAAAATGTTTTCTGTTTACTTTCCTTCTGGGAGACTAATGACCGTTTGTCCTAACACAAGTTTGTGGTTTTCTTGTTGTTAACTTTCTCCTGATCATGTTTTCTATCCCTCTCCAACAGAACATGACACTTATTTTATCGTTCATATTCATGTTTTCCTACATGGAATCCTAGTATGGCTTAATTGGGGTGACCATTGTACTTCACTTTCTTTCTTTTAATGTTTTTGTTTAATTTACTTTTTTCGATGTGGGACTTTCAATGAAGTTTCCAAGCCCTGTTTTAGAATTGCGAGGATGCAATTCCCAAACAGGTGGAAGAATGTAACATCCCAGGTAAATAAAGAATAAAATACTTTCATATTTATTAATATTTTTGAATTAAATATTTATTTTAGTTTAAAAGGGTTGTTATGTTCGATAGCGCACCCGATACGCAACAACAGGTTTCTTTGGAACCTTACGCTGCACACTAATAATATAATATTATTATTTTAAATGGTTGTTATCTCCTAGACATTTTATTGGCGGGACTGAAAAAAACTAACTACATTATTATTATAGATGTATTTATATATATCGAATAAATGTTAGAGACTTAAAATATGAATAAATCTAATTTTAAGCATAATTTAAATTAAAAGGTATATTTATCGCCTTTTAATGGAGAAGCCTTTTTAAACCTAGTTTTGGTCACATTAATACATTGTATATGACCAAATAAAATTCTTTTATATAATCGGGACATCAAAATTTACTTTGGGTAATTTTTTGGTATATTTCTGATAAAGTTCATTATTTAATGAATAGTGAAAATATTATATTTTAAATCAAAATTATCTTTTAATCTAATTTATTTATATGGTTAGATATTATTTTTAATTGTTTTTAAAGTGTAATTAGAATATATTTATACTATTTAATACAATTTTGGTCATTGGAATTAATTTCACATTGAAATTGGACTTAAATTAGTATCAATCTTTTGATAGATATTGTTTCTTAAAAACACGCTATTTGTTTAGATAATAGGAATTAATTTTAAAATTAATTAATGACACTTCTATGTTGTGAATATGGAAAAATAGACATCATTTTTGAATTTGTAATATCAAATATAGCTTCGGCTGAATTATCAATATTTTTTGAAAAAACATCAATTTTTGATGAATAGTGAAACCACTTAGTGATAGTTACCAAACTGAATTTTTCATCTAAATGAAATTTTACCACTTATGTGAATTGAATTTAAAAAATCCGACATAATGGTTGTTATTAGGTAGTAAAATGTGGTTCAATAAGATGAAAATAATTTTTGGTGAATAGTAACTTTTGACTTTTATTTACCGCGGTTAAAGGTAAATAGGTTAATTCAAGGTTAAAAGAATATTATAATAAATCAAAATTAACATAACACCAGTCCAAACCTTATTTTTTGAGTCATTAACGACCATGGTCATATTTGTGTCGATTTTGGGACCCCATTGATCCACTTGGGAGTGAAAATGACAATTTAGATTAATTGCTTTAATTTAAATACAAATTTGACATTAACAAAAATCATTTTGTAATTAATTTTTATATGTTGTTATATAAGTCTTATTTTCAAATATAAATATTCATTAGAAATATAAGAATATTTCCTACATCATGGTATTTTTTTATAATTTTCAGACATCAAATAAATTAAATTATTTATGACACAATAATGATGTAGATTTACCTCATTAATAAATGATTTAAATAAATAAGATTATAATAATTAAAATATTATCGAAAACCTGTGAAATTTCTAAAGGTTGATTATATTTGGACCTTGAGTCATCTTATCTTCGAATATAATGATTTTTGGACAATTTTATACCGAATATCATTATATTATAAAATAATATTTTCACTCTTTCCTAAAGAGCCCCTCCTCTCCCTTATAAAAAGAGACCACTTTTATCCAATTTCTCACACATCTCAATACATTTGGCTCGTCTAAACTCTACCCAATTACACTCCCTACATCCCTCTCCTCCTCCTTGATGCCTCACCTTAGGCAGAAGGCACTTCAAGAAATCCATTGGTTCAAACCAAAGAGAGTTACTTAAATTAAAGGTAACAGTTTCTCTTAAATTGTTTTTATTATTTTTCTTCTCCAACCCCTAAAATCATTTTATTTCCTTTATTTTGTAATGACACCAGTGTCATAAATATGCAAGGATGTTTTTATAAGAAGGATTCGAACTACACTTACACACACCTCCATCTAATGGATGAAGAACATAGTGTTTCTGTGAATGGCAAACTAACTCCTCACGAAATGATGATTGTTCGGTTATCTCCTACTGCCTCTCATGGTGTCCATTATGATGGAACTCTATTTATATATGATATATATTATGTTTATTTTTCCTTTATTATTCATTATTTTCCATTTATAGCATTCCTTTATGGTTTACATAGTGGGTAAATACGATAATCTCATTTGAGGAAGCGCGGACTACCGCCCCCTCAAAGTGGTGTGACTCGTTAATGCCTTATGCGAGATGTATAAAGGATATATTTAATGATATTATATATGATATTATACTGGAATTATAAAATACTTATATATCATTATGTTTTAATTCCATTAAAAATGAAATATAAATGAATGTAGCGTTCATGCGTACATACGTCTTACCGTCTCCATGAACAGTGCATTTCATTTCTTACCTCTAAATGTTATCTACTATTATAAATACATGTATATACTGGATATATATGATATATATGATATATAAATCATGAATATAATTCTGTATATAATTAACCTTTGACCACATGAACAACATGTAAATATAAGAAGTCCATTTTTGACTAAAGTACCAAATATCGACAAAATGAACATTATTAACATAAATGATTACATAATGTTTATATTAAGGTAATAAGTGATATAAAAATTAATAATAAACTTGAAAAAGGTTCTTATTAAAGTAGAAATTGACTTTAGTTCATTATTCAGTAGATTAAAGAATGATCGAATCAAGTCGGACACGAGGTAAGGGATTTCTTATCTCACTTTGAATTCTGTGAGAATTACATTGTTCACCACTTATTTATTACATGTGGTGTGAGTACTAACCATTATTGTATTCATTGTCTAATAAAAGTTAATTTAAGGATATTTACATCATCATTGTATGAACCTTCTTTCATTGTTGTATGTTTTGTATGTTACCAAATCGATAAGAGATTTTGATGACACAGGTGTGGAATCACTATTCCATTGAGACTTCTTTGTTGTTATACACAAATTCACTTTTATATGGTGTATATAATTAACTTTGACATATTTTATCATGAATCTCTTTATTCTCATGATACTAAAAAATTTTGATTACTTCAATTATTTGTATTCAAGTGTCTCTCTTTTGGTTAGGAACTCTAACTAAAATATTATTTTAAATGTTTTAATGATTTATTATTCTAAATCTTTCTCATTAATTTCCATGTTTCAAAAATGGTTTTAAAGATTTATTTATATGGACATTAATGTTTTAAAAATAAAATTACTTTTAAAATTTTCAAAGTGGTATGGGACACTTTGATTCAAAAATCAGTTTTTAAATGACTTCTTGAAAAAAAAGTTCATCTTTTAAATGATTTCAACAAAATGTGGGATATTTCACTCTAATAGTTTTGAGGATTATTTTCATCAATATCAATATCCTTCATTATTCTCTATTGAGGTTAATCTAATACAATAATATCTTCTATATTTTATCGAATGAGATATGTTTGATAGTGGATGTGCTATTTTTAAACCATTCATGTTTTGTGGATAATGTATTGACATTTCGTATGCTAGTTCTAATACGAATGTTTATGTTATGTTTAAACCTATTCATATGAGGAATGCATTGGACTTATTAAGTGACAGGTGGAGCCCGCTATAGCTCCGCGATGCATCGTTAGGTCTCATGAGACAAACTAGTGTCTTAGCACGAGGCCTTGACAAAATCATATTTGTAGACTTGGCACGAGGCCTTGGATACGTGGTTATGGTAATCTGGCATTATGCATTCCGTCATTATGAAAGTGATTTTGGATATATGCATGTGATTATTTTAATAGTAGAATATCCATTTGAATAAGTAAATGGCATTATTACATTTCATCTTTCCATATTATTCTGATTTTGATGTTTAAAAAGCTTTTGTTTTAGTTGTACATTTACTTAAAAGTTTATGCTTATTTATGAATGTTTTTGCTATATTGTTATCCTTGCTGAGCATCTAAGATCACAGATTTTCTATGTTTTCTGCTTTCCCAGGATGCGAAGAAGTATTTTATGACTTACCTGCAGGGATAGTCTGAGGGGATATGAGTGGGGTCTATGGAAATAATATTGTCACAGTTTTTCATTTTATGATGTAATGTAAACCTTATAAATGTATCTAGTACTTCCAAGGCTACTAAACTAATCGGTCTTTCGAGACATGATCTTTCTTTTGATAATGCTAATGTTACCTAATAATGCACCGACTCTAGGTAACTGGGGTCGGGGCGTTACATTAGTGGATAGTTTTCTCATATGGTTTGGTCTATTTGATATCCCATTGGAATTCATACGAAACTCATCAATTATATATTGTAATGGGAGTCATCACCCATATGATTTGGAGACACTGACTTCTAGCAGATCACTCTGTTGTTTAGTCAGACCAAAAATGTCTCAGCTATGTCTTTATATAGAGAGTCTTGAACATGATACAACAACACTAGTTGTAGATCCTTTGATACATTAACTAAGAGATATTTTATAACAAAGGGAAGTGAAAATTTTTACCAGATTCCTATAGAAAGATTCCGAAGAATTATTAGTGTAGGAATCCATAAAACAATTAGGTTCCCTCACTAATTCAAATCCTATATTTTCAGAGGACACATCACATCATCTTAGAATAAATATTATGAAAATATATCCTCATCTGATTCATCAATGTTCCTTAAAATATTTTCTCTATATAGAACTAACACAGACTACCCTCCAAACTCTACTCCATATTCATCGATCACCACTACTTATTTCTTACCCTTTCCTCTTTCTTCACCTCATGTATTGATGGATGCTCAACCAAACCTTCCTACCCCACATTACCCCAATATCCTTGCAGTCCTCAGTATCCTTCATCCCCATGAGCATATTCAAAATGACCTCTGGTCACCATGCATGGATCTTGTAACATACACAAAGAGAACAAACATTTTTCCATTGGAAAGCACTGAAGGATTTATTCCGGTTAATCCATCCCCTCACCCTAGAAAAGCTCCCATGGATATACTAATCATTCATCCTATGAACTACTTTAGTTGATATCCATCCTCATAACCCTCACCCATATTTACTTCCACCATCTTAATCTTAGTATCACATTGTCCTTTGGAGCCAGATTACACTTTCCTTTGTCCTCTCCCTTTACTAGTGGTGTGTGTACTAGCTCATGATATAACCGCTCCCTCTATTTTCCATCTTCTCAGATAAGGATCCTATTTAGGCCAAGGAAAAACACCAGAGTTAATATATTCATATGATCTATTAAATTATTTAGAATTATCAAGGATTGTTGCGTGGTATAATACTGATTTAATCAGTATGTAAATTCATCACAATAATGGTTCTCTAGTGGTGGTGTTCGAGCATTAATGGTCTAATTCCAAGATTGAGATATTATCGCATAGGATATTCCTCTAGAATTGAATGTGTAGAGGTGGTATTAATCAAAATATTGTTATATGTTTTGAATAATTCAATATCGATGGATATAATTGAGACATTTGATCATCACAAATCGACTACGATGATGTATAGATGTTTATGTTTCTTATAATATTTCATTTATTATAGTTTTAAAGTGCATGCTAGAGATCCCCTATTGTGAAACATAGAGTGATTAAATGGTGGGTAATTATCCTGGCTTGTACGAGGTTATTTTAATTCCAACATGAACCTATCCTAAAAGAATGGATGTGAGGTGAACCTATGGAGAGAACAAAAGGTTTTCATTTCGTTTGATTCCAATAATAGTCACATTGTTCTCAACATCATTGGATATAAGATTACAAACTGCAAGAATTAGAAGAGTAACCAACATACTTTGTGTCATCTGGATTGATGTATGGGTAATATGAAGGCCATATCCATATTCCATGTATCTTTATTATGAAACCTGTTTTCCGTTATCTCTTACAATTATCCAATACTCATTAATATATATTCAATGAATAGTTCCAGGGAAGAGTTCTTCTTCCCAAATCAGTTTTTCATCAAGATCAAATTTCATTTATTGGTGTATTAATTATTGACTAAGGCTATAGGTGGTCATGCTTTGATATGCAATCATAATAAACTATGAGATCATAAAGGTGATATTTTGAAATGGTCAGACATAGAAAAACAGTCTTTCAACTCTTATTCTAATACAAAGTTGGATTGATATAATTTATTCAATCCTGGATGAATCATGGAATAAAGACCACTTCTAAACCATATTCCTTAGGAAATGTTAGCATAAGGATCATCCCTTATAAAAATATATTTTTGTGCATGAGAGATCTAGAGTATTTTGGATTAAGGAAGGATACATAGTTGTTATAAAAAAACCATGGTTTTATTAAATAAAGAAAATTTAAAAATACAATAGGTATTTCTCAAGAGATGATTAGTGACCTTGAATAAAATAATATTCATTCCAATGTGGTGTTCCATGTAGAAATTCACAAGGCATATGATAAAATGGAATGTTTATTTATCACTCATTTTATTTCATACATGGGATTTTTGATATGGTTTCATTATATATTTTTAATATTAATTTTTCTCCATGGTTCACTATTTAATTAATGGGAAAAGGTTTTTATTTTGTTCAAATACACTTTAGGACTCACCTGGGTGTTCCCCATTCCACTATTATTTTTATTATGATAAAAACTCGTTTTGATGGCTCTTGGACCAAAGAATCAATAAATGAATTTTTCAATCCTTAAAGAGTATGATATGCATCAGTGGAATTTATAAACTCTTTTATTTATATGACATTATTTTCTTAATCAATTGGGTAAAGATATCCATCTAAGGACTCAATGGAGTTTTTGCGGAATACTCTAAATAGAGTGGACAACAAGTTATAAAATATAAAAGATACATATTTTTTTTCAGGGAACTGCATAGATATCTAGGGTGACGCTTGCAGATTTTTTATCCATTCATACTAAGAATATTCTAATAGATTATAGTGTACCCTCCCTCTCTCTAGAAATTATTTAGGTTTAGCATTTATAAGCACTTGTTGGCAGGATCATGACCCTCATTAACAATTACAGAAATAACTTCATTTCCTTCATGTAAATTTTCAACCTTGTAATCAATGTTTTGACATCCTTCCCCATGAATGTACTATTGGATCATAAGGTTCCAATTATTATAGTAAGAATCATTGAAAATGTCTTGACTACCTTCTTATGGGATTCACACGATGAAGGTAGATTACATTGGGCTTCGCTAAGACAATTGGATAATCCTCTTTCTAAAGGTGAGATAAAACTTTTCTCAGTTTATGGAACCATGAACTATCATTGTTAAAAGCTTGTTTGGGATGTTATAGAAGGAGAATATCTCTGGGTAGTATTCATTCTAAACATGTGTGGAATGTTCTTAAGAATCCTAGGGGGAATTTATCATTCCTTTTGATGTCTCACCATTTCCATGTCGAAGTCCTTACACATTACACTCATTGGATTATGGGTTGTGGGGACATAATCTATTGGTTTGACAATTGGGGTGGAAACACTCTTGGATTTCCAAAGTGTTTTTCTCCCAAAAACACATTCTCATAGGAAAGTGATGATCCATATTTGTCCCAAGCCACTCTCAACTACAAGTAATTTTTTTGATATTATTGATCATTACTTTGACTGGGATCTCCTCATATTTACTGAGTCCCTTGAGGTTAATGTTTCCACCAAGAAATATATAAACACTATATAGGATAATAGATAACTCTATAATTGGGTTTTATTGACATGTTGTAAAAATATTCTTATTAAAATTTAATTTCATCATCTGGAGTGAAATTAAGAAAATCCTTTTCTATAGAGGTTAAAAAGAAAAAATGAGGGGATATACCTCACTAAAAATGATTCGTTTGTTTTCATTGAATGTAAGAGTATATAAATCATATTGTTTTCATTAAAGAATGTGATTTAAGGTTTTGAAATGTAACTTTATCTCCTAAAAGAATGAATCCATATGGAAACACTGGATATAACTGTATTAATAACTAGTTCCTCGAAGGAGTTTTAATAATAATGATTAGATTGAGAGGAGTATTCTCCTAGTTGTGAGATTCTAGACTATACAGACTACAGAAAATAATTAATTAATGGATGGAATTCCCTACTCTATATTAGGCATGAAAATATACTCATGAAATATTGTGATGGAGGTGGGTTAATTTTTTAAATATTTAGATACTAATAAACTCCTTATGATGATCATGTCATGGAGATGTACTGTTCCCCATCACCCATGACCCTAAAATCTAAGAATATCAGAAAATTGGTACTCTCCCAATGATGGCATCGAACATAATTTTTATGGATCAGTCTCTCTTGTTCTAGAGAGAGGGGATCTATGGTTTATTTCTATATATCCTTCGTCTTGATCTCCCCATAAGAATCTTTTGTCTGAGAAATGCGACTATTGATAAAGAATGTTCCATACTCACATGGTTGGAAGTATTCTATTATCATGTTAAAAGTATCACTATCATTGAATTTGAATCTCCAATAATTTAAAAAATAAATGCATGAAGTTGATACTACTTAATGGTTCATCACCTATCTTATTCAGAGGTGAAATTAAAATGTAATAAATTTGTTTATTATTCTTAACACATGTATAGACGGTAAAAAAAGTGGAAGTGTTTTTGGTTGATAAGGATACGTGATAAAACATGTTTTATTTTACCTTGCTTTGTGTGTCTTTCTACTAGATTCTCTAACCTTGTTTGTGATAACTCTATTAGGATTCATTATTTCAATCCCCTATATATCTGAACTCTTATATACTAGATGATCATTATCATAGAATATTTTTTACCAATATTACATTGAATATATATACATCTATTTCCAATGATATAATGGAATGGAACAAAATTTTAATGTCAGGATATGGTTGAGATTCTATTAATTTTTTTGTGACATTTTGGTTCACTACAATTAATCATCTTGGATCTTGATCACAATGGTGGGTCAAATGTTTTAATTGATTAAATAAACTCATAGACATAGATAATGTGATATGTTTTCTTATATATTTTTCATTCCTTCTCATGATGTGATCAACATGAATCTGAATAATGATATTGAAAAGTCATATGTTCTTACATAAAAGGGTATATATAGATTAACTATTATTTCAAATCTATTTTTTATAGATGATAAGTTTTTTTTGTTATCTTTAAGATACTAATCCATCCAATTTTTAAATAGATTCTCCCCAATTATATATTCTATAATGAGAAATAAATATATCCTAATAAAATAAATTTATTTTATTTGAGTAAATACATGGCTAGGAGGTCTCAATATATTTATTTGGGTTAAAGAATGACTATTATTTATATAATCATAACTAAAATGATTTTTCTCCATTATTTGGAAATTTAAACTGCTAACATTTTCCAAAAAGATCATAATCACTATCACTAAATTTTTTGAACATTATCACCATGAATGAAAATACTATTGGCTGATTTATAATTTTGTGGAGAATATCTTTGTTGATGGTTTCATTATCATTAGGAATATGAAGGAATACATATTGCACATGCAAGTGATTACATGTTGGGATGTTATTGTAGGAATGTTTTAATGGGATGAATTTATTATTGAAATTAATTTGAAGATATCTTATGTTATTTTAAGTGGGAAATATCATACCCACTAGTTTTTGAACAAATTATAGGGTTGTTAACAAATCCTGATAAACCACTATCAATGGATCATTGGTTTTACATACATACTACATTTGGATGAAAACTCATCCAAATGGTATGTATAATCCCTTGGATATCAATACATAATCCATATTTTTTTGAGGTTATAGTTTATTTAAGAACACTAATAATGTTCATTATGATAATTATATGTATATATTATCTAGTATATGTCTTGTAGATAAACATGATATATGTATATTTTTTCTCAGGATACCTTGGTTTTCATTAGTAGCTCTTAGTATCACTATCCCATCCATGTTCAATGTATCTCATATCACTAGGATAAACACTTTCTCAATATGTTCATTATTATTAAGTATTGATTTCTTGTTTTTTAAGTGGGATAAAATGCTTTACCCATTAATAAAATAATCCAATCCAAGGGTATTCAGAAGGAATGAAATTGTTTTTGTTGGTCAAACATATTGTTTTAGAATATTGAGCCTCTATTTCTTGGTGGAGTGTTGTATAGATAAATATGGAAATTATACTGATATTTTTATTTATAACAATATTCCATGGTTTCCATGATTAGATCTTCACTGTTTAGTTTTGAAATATAGTAGTTTTATTTAGTGATGTATAGACCCATAGTTTTTGATTTTTACTAAGTTATATGATATTATTATATGAACAATATAAGACAATATAGTTATATAATTAACTGAATGCGACAATTTTAACAATAAAAAAATTATAATTGCGAAATTATTTTAGTCTACATTTTATTGGGATGACACATATTTTTACCTTCAATAATATTCATATAATCATAAATTTTTTCAAATTGGCATGGAAAGGATTGCGTTGTTCCACAAGGACCAATGGAATAAACAAAAAATAGGTCGAAACCATAATCTAGATGGTGATTCTTGATATGGTTACACTCAATGATGATTTTTTATATGAAACAATTTGGGATCAATGATTTCTGTGTCTAGTTCTATCTATGATGATGGGAAGCTACTGATTGTTGTAGCGATATATCTACTTACGGGCCTTCTCCATTACACGAATTAAAAATATTCGCACAAAATTGTTGAATCAGATTAGATTTTTTTAAATAACTCGAGGGGTGTCCCTTTCAACCACTAGTCCATCATCTAACCCATTAGGATATATTATATGCTAAATGAACAATATGTGAAAGTTCATTATATCTGGTGTGAAGGTATCATGGAGACAGACAGAATGGATTTGAATGGTGATCAAAATACACCATTGCATATTTGTAGTACCATGGGATACCTTCCCCATGAAAATTTAATATTGTATTATTGGGATTCAATAGGGATTTACACCGTCATCCACCCCAAAAGCTTTTTTGGAATTTATTAAATTATTTATGAAATCATTTATTTATAATTCAATTATAATTTAATCTATATTGTTAAACAAACAGTGATAAATTTAATGAATATACATGGAATAATATATATTTATATATATGAAAATAATATAAATAGTTTAATGTATATAAAAATAAAAATATAGTATATATTAAATTAATATAATAATATACCTGAGAATTGTCATATGAATTGAATTACAAGTAAGGATATTTTGGTCAAATATTTACTTATCTATTAAATTTATAATCTTAATGTATCATTAGCAATAAGATATATGTTGGGATTATAAATAGATATTGAATTGTTGTAACTCTTTTCCAATATTATATTCCTCCATTTTCCATGATGTGTGATACAAAAAATGTAGTATTCACTTTTTAGTAAAGAAAACAACATGATCAATACTCATATGGCAAGATGATAACATAGTACATCATTCTAAAATGAATATGTAAATGGAATAAGAAGGGGACACATATAATTCACTCATAGAGGGATACATATTTTCAGAGTTATTTCATAATATAGTGATGTGGTTATGAGAACCATATATTCTCATTTTGAATTTAGAAAAAGGTATATAACCTTTAAAAAAGTGTTTTATCTTGTGATATTGTGACTAATCCCACAGTAGGCCTTGGATCCCATTCATTGTTGGAGGGAATGTGCCCTAAATTATTCAGATACATATTTGAATGATTTTTATATGAATTTTTTGATATAAAAAATATATTCCATTCATAAAATTACTATATTGGGGTAAATCAGTCAATTTTCTTTAAATTGATAGATCATGGATGCAAAATAGATTCCCTGAAAAAAAAATGGCCATTTAATTTTGCATTTTATATAATGTTTTATTAAATTTTGTTCAGTGTATTTTTATATATGGTTCTCATGTGAACTGTACAATTGACTCCATGCCTTCCTAATCCAATTCTACATGAACTCCATATATAATTCCACAATTTTTCAATACTAAATCTTATGTCGTGACCCTTTAAAATTTGATTATGTTTCCTCGTTAATCCCACCATAGACACCCTCATTGAACTCAACACAAACCCGAGGTCTATGTTAGGAAACTTGTGTAATAAAAAAATACCAAAGAACCCAAATATTTTGATTCTTATTAATAACCCCCATCCATAAGTCGTGAGTGGAAAGAAACTCTCAAGAGTCTATTAACATAAATCCAAAGTAGGAGTGCCTAAATACACTCTGAACTCCCAAAAGTGAAATTAAATAAGATACAAAAAATATTTCTTGTATGGTAGGGGGATATAAGACTTCCAAGGGTTTTAGAGAAATAATTACCGTGATAAAACACATCATCAAATCAAAAACTAATATGATCAATGTAATTCTATACATGGAGATGTATTCTAAACAATATTGAATAATGTATCGTGCTATGTTCCATAAAGTCTAGTGTTGCCAAACCAAAACCATAAATCCATATTAGGGATCAGGATTGAACATGGTATCCCCATGGAGAATTCTATGAATTTTTTCTTAAGAGAATCAATACCCATATTGAACCAAGTTACCATGTTTATTCCATTGGTGTATGGTTTCACCCAATCTTTATGTCCCTTATAGATTACCTTAACCTCAAACCCGCATGGTCACTTTCATAGGATAATTTTTTTAATATCACTATAGTGTATTGAAATCCATAATAGAAGTATTTAACACATTACCTTACCTTTATGGTAATGGATTCACAAAGTACACTTATATGTGGTCATCATTCATCCATGTTTATTAGAATTCCTCACCAAGGGTTACTATTCTAGTGTATGATAGAAAACATTAGCATGTTCATCTAATGAATTCAGATTTATGGATTACCATTCTCATACCCTTACCGAAATCAGAAACTATATTTAAACATAAAATGAAATTAATGTATCAATAATAGATAATCTATAATCAACTAGACAAGACACCAGATTCAACAAATCAAATGGTGGTGTTCACCAAGAATGTGCCAACAATAAATCAATGTTTTAAAAAAATAACAAAAACAAGACATACCACTAGTGTATAACAAGTAATAAATTGTTACACCCAAGATGAAAAAACTCCCATCAAAAAAATTACTAAGCCCAAAATAATGAATAATGTAAAACCAATATGTCTCAGTATTACCCACAGTCACCTCCAATCCATCTCAAACCCAAGGATCAAAAAACAAGTGAAGCCAACATGCTACAAGGATCCCTTCACCTTACATGAATCGTTCAATACAACATATAAAACCAATATAATGAAAAATTAGTGTTTGAGAAAAAAATACCAGTATAATATAACCACTAAGTCTATTCAAGGTCTAATATCATGAATGTAAATGATCCAGAGTTTAAAATGATATAATTACAAATCATTTTCATAAACTCATTTCATTCTTAAATCATTTTCAATTGGTTATTCATAAATTCTTATCATAGACAAAAATATAGAAATATGACCCGATTAAAGGATAAAATAGGGAATTCATTTCCATACACCATAATTTATGAAAGTAGAATATGCATCCATGATATAATCAATCGAGTGAATCCAAGTGATACAACCTCATTTAACTTCAGGTGAGAGAAAACCCATTATAAAAAAATCATTTGATAAATAACAAAAAATGAAAAATAACTCCATATTGGTCCCTATATTTAGGGAATAAATACTTTAAATAATAGAGCCTAAAATAGAAATATTTTATTTAAAAACCAGTATCAGGTCGTTCAATAGTCCATCAGTATCTGGAAAGCAACCCTCAGTGTACTATGTCCCTTTCTGGACGAACCCCAGGTTCCCAATGTTCCAATATACAAATAACTAATTTTATGTCCAAGATCACAATTTATAATACATTTTAAAAGAAAAACTAATCTATTAAAGTGTATGAAACCCTTTTTTCTAATCCAATACCACCATTCTATCCTTTAATCAAACACTTCATGTGATAAGCCACATTTTAAAAAAACCCATTCAAAACATTTGTCAATCCATGAAATCAGTTAAACAAAAAAATAAATTCAGGTAAATGAATAATAAAATGTAATTTTATATAAATGAAAATAAATTCACAAAATTAACAAGTTATATAGACATTTACTCTTCAAAATAGAGGCATCACAAACCTCCGTCAAAAACAGAGACTGAGGAATGATATATTATGTCCTCACAATCCTATGTCAACAAGAAATTATATAAAACCTATTACAAACCCCTTATCACTTGAATAAACAACCAATTTTGGATTTAAATGATTAAAGTAGGAGAGATATAGTAAGGATATAAACACCATAGGATAATGTGGGCAACGAATAAAAGCCACCTCAATGTGACCCAACAAGAATAGAGGAATTCACCAAAAAACCAATCTATAGAGACCTTATAAGCTCTAGGGAATGATAATAATGATAAAATATGAGAATATGTGTAAAGAATCTTTAAAAAAGCCAGTGAAAATTGTTAAATTACATTTTCAATAGTTCACAATAGGGTAAGATGGTTTACTATAGGAGGATGCATGATTATACTAACTATGCACTATAACCATGAACCCATTCTATCCACTCTATCTGGGGATTCACATCTTTCTATGAAGGCCCACATGGATATTATAAATACATTCTAACAATGACCCCCCCCCAGAACATCATAAAGAGATACAACATGGTAACTACATGGTTAAACTAATAGTGGAACTTAATTGTGAACATGATAGTTTTCTCAAAACCCCTATTTTGAACCTCTGAGCCCCCAATACATCATGGAATACAAGTGATAAAATCCAAGTCTAAATTATTAATCCTTAAAATTAGAGAAAATAATAATTATCCACCCCATATACTCTTTCTGCCACAAAAAATTACTAAAGATCTTATATCCATAAATAAATTAGGCAACTATTTTATCAAAAATGATTCAGGGTACCATGTATTATGGTTATCCCATGTACACATCCATAGTATATATACCAAGGGAATCATTTTTCCAAATTGAACCTTATATTGGAAATCCAAAATTCTAATTTGTAAATAAAAAATGGTGCTACTTCGATCAAGATCAACTTCCTTCCCGCAAATAAAATTGGATGGATCGTGTTGATACCTCTTTATATAAGAAACGTGAAACACATAATTGATTGATGCAAACGGATATGGCAATTCCAACCATTTAGAAAACATTATATGACATTCTGGTATCTAAAAGGGCACAAAAAAACTCAGTGATAACATACCATACATACCAAACCGATGATGTCCCAAGATACATAATACTATTAGAAAAACCATACCAATATTGAAAAACTCTAGAAGAAAATGATTAACATAAAAATAACTTGTTTGATTGATCTATTATATGATAAACATATTTCAGATCCAATTTTCCATTTTATTTTTCACATTAATGATTCTTAGCCTATACTTGTTCCTCTCTCCTAAATCTTCCCAGAATAATGGTGATCTACACGTTCTCAAATAAAACACATCAATGGGAACCATCATATTTAATGTCTGATATATATTATTATAAGAAAATTAAACTAGTGTAAAATTATTATCCATTGATGCTTTAAAATTAAGATCATAATCCAATATCAAATTGTCAAGATCCAAGATGAAAATATTTTTATATTCATTGATATGTGGATGATAAGATGTGATCTATTTAATATAGAAACTAATAACCTACTAAAAAAATTTCGAGAACATGTATGTGAAACTCAAGTCTATTTAAAAAATGGAAAAGGGATCCCCAGGAAGTCTCATGGTTTTCCAATCATAAAAGGTACCATGTTGTCCCCCCTTTATCATATCCTTACTAGGCACTAAATACACTGATATCGTAATTTATTTAAGGAAAACCCAAATAAAATCATTCCACACATTGATTACATAAAAATAAATGATGAAATTGATGGAACTATAATCCCACATCAATTCTAGAATAGGGAATGGTTTCAGAAAACCAATATGTCTATAGGGTTCTACTTTAGTTTTTTAACAATAGAGGCATAGAAAAATGAGAATTTCAATCCACTGCGTCATCCCTATAGACCAATAATGTCTTCTCATGTTGTGACACATGTTGGAAGACCTAGTCTGTAGAAACCAATATAAAAGGATCCCACTATACATAAACTCATTTCTCAAAGAAATGAAAATTAAAAACAATCTATAAAAGCCCAAAGATCCATTATGATGATGTGACCACTCACCTGATGTCTCCCCACCAAAAATTCATTCATAAAAAATTTCAAGTCAATGTATGCCTGATTATCAAGAAAAACAATCTCATCAAAAGATGAGTCATCTTTCATCAAATCCAAGAACACTAATCCACAAACCATATCCACTCCCATGATTATAGTTGCAATAAAAATCATCCTAGATCAATCTCTCACTAATTTATTCCTAGATTATGTCAGTAATTTTATAGTCAGTTCATTGTAAAAATGTATTCATTGCCTAATAGTGTATGGAATATCAAAATAAAAAGTCTGAAGATACTACAGCTAGCATATCTTTTGAAAATTCAAATAGCAATTAATATGAACTTCTTTCTTGATCTTATTCTCAAAATACACTAATATCTACTCCCAAAATAGATAGTTATTCAATATCATGAATTCATACATAACCTTTTCTAAATCATGATAATGTGAAAGGTTATTTTTATCATCAGTGTGTAATTGTTGAGGAAAATAGTCCACTATATGATTCCCATGCATCAAGAGACATCCTAAACCCATACCAAAAGCATTGAAAAAACCACATAATGAGAACTCGGTTTATGAAGAATAAAAATTGGTTCTAAAATCTACATATCCTTTATAACCTCAAATGATCTTTTAAATTTATCATTACATTAATACATTATTCGGTTATAGGTAAATTCTATCATCAAAGATGTAATCATTGAGAAATCCTAAACAAAACATTATAGTAACAAGCCAAACCAAATATGCTTCAGATCCCAAACAAATTTCTATGATGATCGTTGGACGTATCTACCCGTATATATTCATGATCTAGTGATAAACACTAGATATTACACTTTTTTATCAAAAATAATATTTTGGATTCTTTTCGTCATGATAATGATTCATAAAGGTTCAAATAATGACATTAAAATGGTATATATGTTTATTCTTTTTCCTATACTAAGATAAAATATAATCCATGAAAAAAAATTACAATAACTAATAAAATATTCATTTAATATTAGCCATAATTATTGTAGTAGAATTAATCAGACTAAATGGAATAATAAAACATTCAAAATTCCCATACCCACTTTTAAATGTTGTCTTAGGTATATTATATTCCTGGACTCTAAATAGAAAATACCCTAACTAATGGTTAATATTGGGGAACCAAAATTCACCCCTACTCTTTTAAAAGAGATTATCAGTCATAGAAAACTAATATTTTTTCTTAATAGTCACCTGATTTTACTATCGGTAATTCACAAAATTTTTGAGGCTAATGTATTACTTCTTAGAAAATCAGATCATATAACCCAAAGATGAAATTATAGGATTAATAAACCCCTTATCCTATAGATCGTAAAAATAGATTTCAAGTCCCAAAAACACAATAGTCCCAATTAGATATGATAACATAGGAATGTGAATTGTACTAGGGAATATGTTTATAGTAAAAATGAACTCTCTCTATTTCGGTATACTAGAAATTTAATCCTAAAATACATTGGAAACACACAATCATATGCACAAATAATACTATCAAAAAAACCATCAATGTTATTATGAAACATCTCTTACAACAAGAATTATATTACCCAATCACAGTGAATACGAATCCCACCCCCTTACATGAACTACTTTCCCACTGAACCGGAACAACCTGAGTGATCTAATAAAATGATAAAAACAAAAAAAAGACAATGATAAAAATATATCTAATAAATTATGTTGGACTTGAAAACCAGGATGAAAATGATGTTGATGATGTTGAGGTCAGCCACAAAGAAGTCCCCCAACACATGAAAGTCATATATCATAACCCAACACACAGGACAGTTGAAATTATGCTTGGAACTCTTTCCCAAAGGTGTGTTAAGATGAATAGAATAATATATATGTTACAATAAAACATGTAAGGTATCATTGACAGTATAAATTAATCATGTATCATTGATAAAAAATAAATATTTAACCATTGAAGAATGAATAAACATCGAACCTCTAACAATAGCTAATCGTAATTAATATTATTATAGACCATACTCAGTTGTATAAAGGAGTCTATTCATAGACACATATACATACACCATGGACTAAATATTACACCCACCACTCTTAGAATCATCAATATGTACAATTGAAGCCTTAGTGATAGTGGATCCTTCTTTACATCCATGGGTTATCCTTTATAAAAAAGTTTCAAATTCCTCGTGAAGCTACAATGATCCTACATTCTATGGGATTATTTATAGTTAATATTTTTATTACCATTAATTACACAATATAGTAAGAAAATATTTTTATCCATATTATACCTTTGAAGCTAGTCATGAAGAAAACTGAACACCCCTACACATCTATTATTAGGTCAGAAGACGCACCCTGGTTAAAAATTACACTGAATAAAGCTCCACCCAAACATGTCATTAGAGATATGTATTCCTCTTCCAAAGAAACATTATAAACCTCATCCATGATTATCATATAAAACCTGAGAATCCGAATTGACAAGATATTTACCCCCAGTCCCAAGTCAATCCTATGAGACATTAGTTACTCATTGATGACTAGCTCCAGTTCCAGACACACCAACTCATCCAAGTGAGCAGAATTGTCCATAATGGTATTCTCCCATTAATGAAATGATTTAAACCCCCCAGTTCAATAATAAATTTAATTACTTATGTAAAAAAATTGAATAAAAGTATTCTTGAATGATTTCTAATTATATTAATCAAACACCATAGCTTACACAATGGAGTCCCACCATCTTCTTCCCAGTCCATCGAGCATGTACATGGTGAAACCTACCATAGAGTCCTCAAGAGTCATCAATAATTTGATGATAATATTAGTTTAATCAATCCACTCATCATATTTATAGGGTCTATATTCTCCTTTTACACTAGTGTCTACTTCATATTGAATGTAGATCCAGAATCCACTAATCGCCTCGAATTTCCAACACCCACTTGACGAGGACACTATATTGTATGGATTATAGTTTCAACAAAGATGCTTCCACTGGAGTATTGACCTATGGATCCATTCTCAAAAAAATTTCCATGATATTTGGATGAGTCCTCCTTGGAAAAATTATCTATTAAGAACAATACAATAAATAATTAGTATGACATCATATTCTATATCAATAAGACCAAATTCAAAAAAATCATGTCAATTATTTAAAATATTAATAATTTAACGAATTTATGAATTTTACAATTGAAAAATATTTTATTCAGAAGTAACATTTAAATTTAGTTATACATTACACAATGTTCATTCAGATGAACCCAAACACCACGTCTCAAACCAGGTAAGAAAAATTCAACACCCATTAAAACTCATGTTCAGACATAGAAGTGAGCGGTGAAGAACCCCCCCCCCCCCCCCCGAACATACTACATTAACTATTAAGTCCTTAACTCAAATATAGCCACATCACGTCAATAAGGAAATGTACTGTAATAAAATTCAACCTGAACATCCCTCTGAAACCAAAATGTAATAAACCAACCCATATAAATATGACATGCCACATGAACTGGCCAATTACATGGCGAGGTACAAACAAAAGGGGTCAATAGGAAAAAAAGAGTTTCTAAAATAACCAAAAAACGCATACATATTTAGTCCAATGTTGAAGGATGTTATAAATAATAGATCTATAAAATCTACTTTTAAAAATATAAACTATATAGTATACATAATTCAAGACTAAAATGTCTCCCAGTTTCTAATATTCACCTCCAAACCATCACAAACCCAAGGCTATTACAACCATTGATGTCAGCATGCTCCAAGATGCCAATCCAAGTACATATATCCTAAAATTATAAATATACAACCACTTAAAGAAAACAACTGTGTTTGATAAAAATTCCAAGTAAGATTCCACACAGAGTCAGTACAAATTCTAATATGAATAATGCAAGATTTCTATATTTTGAGAGAAAAATTGTTTTGTAATGATTTCACATAAACCAAATTCATTTGTAAATCATATTATTTTTATCATAAATTCATTCATATCACCAAATATAAGAATATAAAAACATGTTGTGTCTGGATGGGGAATCAATATATATATGACATACGATATGTTTGTAAAAACACACTCATGAAATACTCCATCATGACAAACCTTGTGATTCATTCTTAAGTGAACATCATGTGATAAATGATCCATGATAAAAAAAATCATGTCATAATTGTTCAAAAATGAAAAACACTCTATTTCAGGACCTATCTTATGAGATTACATAATGAACATAATAAATAATAAAATATGAAATATCTTAGTTCCAACCAATGTTGAGCCTTTACAAATTATAATAATATACAGAAATTAACCCTGAGTGGTTCCAAACACATTAGATCCACATGTGTCTCCATCCAAATGCACCCAAGGGTCCCATTATTATAACTATTAAAAATCCATTTTGAAATCATTCTCAATGATTATAAAAGATTTTCAATTTCGGGATTTTCAACTTCATCATATGAAACTCTTTTTTATCCAAAACAACAATTCATGAATTTAATCTAAAAATTTAGTGAAAAACAAGCTTTTAACGAAAAACCATGTTAAAAACAGTTCTCTTTCTAAGAAATACCCTGAAAACACAAATCACCTCGATTCTCGGAACAACTGAATATAATTTTATATGAATTGTATATAATTTACATAATGAACCCATTGTATAGAAAACACCTACCTCAAAATGGATGTAGCACATGCCTCCCTAAAAAATCATGAATAAAGGAGGATTAATTGGGACTTCATGATTGTATATTGACATAAGATAATGTCAAAAATATGTCAAAACACATAGATCATCTACACACATCTCCTTTGTGTTCTATATGACAAGAGGAGAAGAGTTCTACAAAGGATCTATAATGAAGAAGATAAAATTGATCTATAATGCAGCATACCACAAAGAGATGCATTAATAGTAGTGGAATGATAAAAGAAATTCAATGAGAGAGACCTCAAAATGACTATGTGACTATAATGATGATCTCATATGATATTAGGGAATTATTATGATTAAAAACAACATGATAAGGGTATAATATTATTTTCTAATAGTCCATAATTGGTTCAAATTGGTTCATGGAGGGGGCTACATGGATAATCTAATCATGCACTTTAACCTTGAACCCATAGATCCATTCAATCTAGAGTTTCATTTTTTACCCTAGAGGGACACATATTTATTTTATCCATGAGCCAACCATGAGAACACAAAAGGTAAAATCACATAGGTATACCACTCATTTTAACACTATTAAATTAAGTGTGTACCATTTCTTGAAACCATTCATGTTTTTTCCAAAACCCTTATTCAAAACATATGATCCCAAAAAAAATTATGGAGTAAAAATAGAAATAAAAAGTATTATCTAGGGAATACTTATTACCCTTATGGAATTACAGTTATTCCCTACACAAAAAATAATCAAGGAAACTTCCCTAATGAGGCCCAATTTAAATTACCATTTAAATGGAGATATAAAAAGGTTTAGATGAATTAACATAAAAGTTACACCATTACTATTTTTTTAATAATTTAGAAGGAACAACATACTTCATTATACAACAACAAACTACCATAGATTTGAGTCCCCTCTTGGTAACACATAATATTCTATTTTTACTGAACTGATCATTCAACTATGCTACCCACCATCACCCTCAATATAAATACACTTCAAAGTGAAGTATATATTAATATACTATATAATAATTAAATATATTTAATAAATAAAATATAGTATAATTCTACTGGGAACTATTCTATTAAATCCATAGTGTTGGTTCTTCAATTTCATTAAATGTGTGTCTGATATTATTATTCAGAAGGATTATAATAAAATAACTTTATAAGGGTCTCAAATTAGAAAATTAGACCCTTTATAAGATGATTGAACCCACCATATTTCCGTTACAACTTGCATCACTTTGATAAAATTAAAAAATATATACTTAGAAAGAAATAATTTAAAACAATCTATATGTTAGTTTTCATAATATTCATATTGGTGTTTTCTGTCATTTCATTTTGGAGTAATATGACTATTTAGGGGTCATCAAGTAGACATTAATGAATATTCCTCCTCAAAGCTTCATGGGAACCATGACATGTGTTGGTGATTTTGTTCTTACAAACAAATTCTTCATGTTATAGACCATTCATTTTTGGGCCAATATTATTTATTTATAGTGTGTTTTGGTTTTCATTATGAATTGAAAAAAAATATTGTATTCATTTATTCGTTTTTTGATCATTATTTTCTAAAGTATAAATGTATTTATTAATTTATTTTTTTATTTATTTGGAAAAATATATAACAATAAAAACATGTAATTGTAATTAAAATTTAATACCATAAAAATATGAAAACATTAAGACACAACACCCCATTTTATTAATTAAAACATAATTAATGATTATAATATAACATATGAATATTAATTAATCGCATTATGACTCATATTATTTTACTATATATACTGTTGATTTTTTCTCATGTGAATAAATTAGAATCAATTTTTTTTATTTTTTCATCATTTTTCACGAGAATTATGAACAATTATATCATTAATTTATTTATAATTAATGAATTATTCATAAATTACTCATGTGAAACCATATAAATTTGGGATAAATTTAATTATTTATCAACAAATTAACGATTTTAGAGAGAATAATGAAATAGTAGAAAAATATAAAACATTTAATCTCATATTCTTATAAAATCAAAATTTCTCTTTTGTTAGTTAGTTTTATGAGAAATAATGAAATACAAAATTCTTAACATAGGAACATTATCATGATTTTATGAATATATTATTTTTTTGAAAATTTATTTTCATTTTTTCATAGTATTGAGTTATATAGATAACATTATAAATTTTATGAAATGATTCTATATTATTTATCTATTAATTATATGTTTATGAAAAGTCATACATGGTGATGTTCCAAAAATACAAGGGGGTGAAAAATTATTTTTTTCGTATTTCAAAAAAATTATTCATTGAATTGTTATAAATCATTATTCTGGAATATTATCTATATGGATATGAAAAATTATAAAATATCCTGTTCCACCCACTATCCAAAATTCTATTTCTTTTCATTGGTAATGGGTACATGACTATTTGGAAATTGGTCAGAAATCACCAAAGTGTTGACAATTAAATTTTTATTTTGTTTATAATACTTATACAATATTAATTGACGTAATAGTTTCTTGGATTATTCAATAGTAAACATGTAACATACTTAGTAATGTTTCCCCAAATAGTTTTAATCTTGTTTTTTACACATCAAATCATGAATGGCTCCCTAAATTCTATATTTGTTATATATTATTGATTGCCAAAGTAATTTGAGTATAAATAATATACCGTCTATATTGGATGTCCATAAATCACAGTAGATGAAAAAGGTAACAATAAACATGACAACTATATAACATTCATATTATAGTGACCAACCATCCATTGTTAAAGAAACAATCGGTTTAATAATATCATGAGTTTTAATATAATTTATTACAATTAGACATTGATAGTGAGATCTCTTGTTTGATGATGATGTACACACTTTATGAAAAAAATTTAAAAATTATTCTTAACACGAAAAATATGATTGAAGTCCCTAACCATTCATATCACTTAATCTAACAATTAATGCAAAATACCCAACAAAAACATGGATTTTTCCAATATCTACATCACCAATCATTAAGTCTTAACACACACCAAAATTCCATTATTGGATTTCGATACAACATAGTAGGCCACCACAAATGGCCTCTAAATATAAATGTAGAATATATCAGTGTATAACCATTATGAAATGAAAATTAATCCAATAATAAAATATTAACCCCATGTCATGATTAACATAATAATCAATTTTATAAATTAACATACTTATTTAGGTATGTTTTAGTGTGGGAATATTCACACATTATCTAACCACACAAAATGGGAGAATGAACCATAAACTCTCATCTCATGAAACAATAAAATAGACATATTTAAACCCATGAAATCTAATTTAACAATACTTCACCATAATATTACCATGATAAATGAAATATCACTACTAAATACCATTCATTATTTATAGATTATTGTCATTCTATTGATGGTGAATGAGATATCCATATGTGAAAATGGTATCATAGAAACAAAACACAAATATTAATGATATTTTCCTATCACATATCACAAATGAATAATGTATCTCAAGTATAAATCCCCAAAGGGTTGATGGGTCCCCACTAAATGATACACCATTGTGGTTGATAAAAGAATAAATCAAAATTATATAGTGAAAAAGCTATAACCAACCCTATATGTATTTTCCCACATTCCATGGTAATGAGTTTAATTATTAATGAGTTATCACACAATTTATAAGGAATAAAAATTTTGAAGCTACCTTATTCACATAGTGTTTAATAAAATAATGAAAAAAATATTACCCCATCTCATTCATATTTCAAATTCATCCCTATTCCAATCAAGTTATTGATATTTAAAATAATTTAAAATTGTCAAGGACACCCTCGTAATGTTCCACTACCATAAATTAATAATAGAAATCCATCATAGGTTTTTAGGTACATTTCCATGGCATTTTTTTATAAATAACATGGTATGTAGTAATCTAAATTTCATTGATCATCTCCCACATTATTTATCCAAACCCAAACTGAAGATACCCAATGTTATAGAGAAAAAGGGAAAGAAATTTGAAATATTTTCATTTTAAAAACCACATTAAACACTACTACATAACTCATATAAAATTATTTTATTTCACCACCTATCTCAATATAATAAGACCCTACCCATTTAATAATATATGATGAATTAACCTCTTATAAAATAAATTAATAAATAAATCATAAATACCTATTTTATGTAATAACTTTCTAGAGATAATGAATCTATGATATAACTGTAGATTATAAGAAAGTGGGAACATGTCGTAGCACTGAAAATTCCATGCCACAGAAGATGTGATGAATTTTGTAAGAAAAATAGGAATCCTGAATTGTTTGAATAATAATGAATCATTAATAGTAGGGTGTTTATATAATGTATTTGGGATAAATTTAATTGAATCTCATTTCTATATTAAATTTTTTTTAATTTAATTAATTAAAATTTAGAAAACCTCTCATAGAGCCCACCTAGTACCAATCACACACCCACTGGGAATGCGATATCTGACATGGTACCCATACTAGAGGGTCTAGGTGAGAAAAGTCCCTTATAATGTCTCAAATATTTACATTGTTGCACCATTTCGTGATATTTCTCCCTCGATCACTATGTGTTATATGCCCTTAAGGATTGATGTCTCGTATCAGGAAAAACTCATTGAAAATGACTCAAATGTATTCTCCAACTCTTCTTATGGACCATAATCCATCCAATTAAACAAGATATTCCAATTGTTTATAAAAATATGACACCATATAATAGGAGGACTGACACAATCTACCAATTTTATGGTATATCATTCATATGATTCTCACAAAGATGCCCTAATGAACAACTATAACCATTATGCTAATAAATCACTATAGCATGCATAGTTATTATCCTAGATACTATCCTACTTCCACTACATGTATGCCTATAGTGACAATTTTTTTAAAGGATATTAATTGCATTAGTACCCTAAAAAAATCAACAATTCTATAAATGAACAATTAAAACCTAGCTTGATATTATCATTGAATATCATGTGAGAGGGGTTAATATGATATATACATTATTGAGAAACATAGATTACATCTGGAATAATACCATATATCAATATTATTACTATATAAATCTCTATAATTTTGATCAAATTTAAAAAAATAGAAGAATGAATGATCCTAGTTGTCATCTTCACATGCATCCATATCTTCTAATTTCCCAAATATTAAGAGCATGTTAATAATACGTAGTTACCCACAAAAAATTCCAGTTGATGTCATCTCAAATTTAAGATGATCACTGCCATACCACAATGGTCACTAATCATTTAATGGCTAACCATATATTATCTATAGTCTCATTAAAGAGACTAATAAAATAATATTTGATTCCCCCAACTCTAGTCAACAAATATATTATTTGTATGACATTCGATAAAAGGAATTCAATGGTTTCATAAGTATATATTTATAATGGCCATTTTTAAATATTATCTTAAAATGTATGAGATGAATCTCCCACAAACCATTGAAATCAAGGGCACATACCTGAATTTTTTCTTCTAACGCAAATATATTATGCATAGACATTGCATCAGTATGTGGATTTAATGTTGTTATCAGATTAGAATATTTATACAATTCCTCCTAAAATATCAAATAAAATTATAATGTTAATTAGTCATCCAGATATGATATTACACTCATAGAGACACAATATATTTTCATTATCCGCTGATCATATAAACATATCATCTAATCAATAGTTTGGGTGTTTGTGGTCTATAAGAAATATTAACCATTCATTATATTATTTAGGATTACCAATTAAACATAGATATGTTTTTTCTATGATCATTTCATCATATAATCTACTGTAAAATACCCCCCCCCCAATTGGATATGGGTAATGAATAAGAGAGATATTCATGTTTCTTATTTTAGACCATTTCATGATGACATGTATTCTAGATTGGGACAAAACCCACTATACCTTATTTATTGCAAGCCAATAATATTTAATTTTGAGGTCATGATACATCATTGTCAGTACCATGTTAAAATACCACTTGAGGTGTCTGAGTGTGAAAATTTTACTCATCCGTAATGATGTGATAATAATCCAACCCTATGTATATATAATATCATCAACATCTTGGGTTTGGGTTTGTGGTGGCTACTCACCGTATACATTATCACCTATAAGATGGTTGATTTATTTACTAAAAAACTCTCATTTACCCTATCATAGATTAAGGAGGTAATCCTCATGTTATCGAAAATAAATATTTGATGGTAATTGTGAATGTTACAATGTATCACAACAACGTGGGTCATCAGCTTGAACTCATTGCTTACTTCATTCACTATCAATTTTTACCCTACCAAATTTACATTGTAGATATAATACTTCCTTTCACATTTTTAGAATTAATGTCAATTTCAAATGACCAAAGGTTCTCAAAAAAACATCAATAAAATATTTAGGTTACACTGAGAGAATATATAGTATATGATCTTGGTGTATGTACACATAATCAACCTCTCACCCACTAGGTAGTGGTGGAAATACCATTCTGAGTGCAACATAATAGCTATATATAGAACATGTATTAGATATTTCAACACATGGGACACCAATGACTATTCAATAACTATCTGATACCATAAATCCAACCAAATAATAAAAGGACTCGTGTTCTATTAAAGAGGAAATGAGTTGTTATTTCATATTTGATAAGAATAATACCTTTACATTTTTTCCTATTCCACGATCAATGAATAATTACTAACAGAGTCCAGATGATGAAGCTCATCATAATATTTTGAGAGGAAGCTTATGAGTCAAGGGACTATTATAGAGAAATAGAATACAAGGTTATATGAGTATAAATCTAATTTTCAAAATTGAAAAAAAAATGATTTATTTTTGTATCTTGTGGATTATAAAATCTATTTGACAATCATGAAAACACTATTTTCATAGAATATTATTTTCACATTATTTTTCCATATTGTTAGGAAAACCATCCATTCATGTTAATAAATAGTATCCCAAAAAATCTAAATAAAAGGAATAGAAAAAATAATTAGTAAAACAATTTACCAGATATTCTCTTTCCAAGTAACAATCATATTCACCATATATAGTTTCATAGATAATCTTTATAGTTTTCCATATTGTTAGGAAAACCATACATTCATGTTAATAAATAGTATCCCAAAAAATCTAAATAAAAGGAATAGAAAAAATAATTAGTAAAACAATTTACCAGATATTCTCTTTCCAAGTAACAATCATATTCACCACATAGGGCCTAGTTGGCACTTTTACGGTGAAACACCACTTTTTCACCCAACATCCATTTAGGGTGAATGAGCACTCATTTTGGAGTGTTTTTCTAAGGGGATTGTAGTGGTTCTATCCACCCACTTAAATTCAGGCTTGATGTGCGGGCCCCATAAGACCTTGTTTGCATATAACGCGGGGAGTTGCAGCTTCTGCATTCGATGTCCGATTTGAGCCCCGTCAGCAGCATTGCGACCCTGGCATCGAGGCTGAGGTTTCCAGCATGGTGTTTGGCGTTGAAGCCAGAGTTGAGGCATGGGCCCCATGGGCTGTCTCTTATGTTGTGTGCAACATTTTGCGCCTTTTTCATTAGACATCTGTTCAAGGCGTTTGAGTAGTCGTTTCTGCATGTTTTTTCGAGAGCATTATGATGGCGCAGTTCGCCCGACGAGTATCAGAGTCGGGGTGTGGTCCAGACATGGGCCGACAACGGTGAATAGTACCATATTCACCGGTTGTCTGTTTCGGGCGATTTAGTAGTCTATCTCGCGTGTTTTTCTATGAGAACTACAACTGTGTAATCTGTTTGGGAATGTAGAATCTATTTTGAGTCCATGTTTATTATGGAAGTAAGAAAGTTTTACCAGTGGTGGTTCTTCCTATGGTGTTTATGGAGAACCATTGGTGTGTGATCGTGTTCACTATTGGGTGAGTGAAGTGAATGCTTAAAGAGACATGGTTGACCATGCTAGGGCTGTGGAAGATGCAGGTTGGAAAAGTTATATTTACGCCTTTTTGAGTTGACATTGGATGTCATGTGCACGATAGCCCTTGGGCTGGAAATGTAATATAATCGTGGAGTATACAGGAATTCATGGATGTACATGTTGTGGTTTTTACACAAGGATGTTTGTTCTTAGTTTGGAGATTAGTTGGGGCCACACGTAGTGTGGTCCCCTGTGCGCGCCATGTTCTACATTACGTACCTCTGACATCTTGTGTCGCAGATGGTTCTTCTCGTAATGATGGTTTAGACCAGTAGGGTTACTGTGCATTATGGTTCAACCAATACATTACGCAGGCACATATTCTCTACCTAGGAGTTTATTTCCAGTAAGGATGGCTAGAACAGTTTCAGGTTTACCCTCTAGCAGGACTGGGTAGTGGGTTTCTCATCGACTAATTCGGGATTAACCTCCAGTAGAGACTAGCCAGTGAGTTTCTCATCGACTTCTTCTTGTTTACCCTCCTAGAATGACTGGGCAGTGGGTTTCCCATCAACTTCTTTGGGTTTAACCTCCAGTAGTGACTGGGCATTGGGTTTCTCATCGACTTCTTCGGGTTTACTCTCTGGCAGAGACTGGGTAGTGGGTTTCCCATTGGCTTCTTCGGGTTTAACCTCTAGTAGAGACTGGGTAGTGGGTTGCTCATTGACTTCTTAGGGTTTACCCTCCAGCGGGGCTGGGCAGTGGGTTTCCTGACAACTTCTCTCAGACTCAGTCCTTTCTACATGGCTTGTATGTGGCTTTTCTCTGTGACTATCAGAGCGGGACCCTTGGTTGTACGGGTTAATGATGGGATGACCATGAGTTGGAGAAGACCTCTTGACTACGGGGCAGTGATGAGGTGTGGTTTGACTTTCCACAGAACTCTCAATTATGAGGGGCACTTTCCCCACTGAGACGCGCCGTAGTGTCGCGACCTAAAACCGTGCGGGCGAGTCAGTGCCACCCAAAGGGGATAGTGTCGAGGTGTGGGGATTTGAGCTCATGGACTTGCAGTTTGTGGTAGACATGTGGAATACTAGTAATCAATTCTATTTATATCTGGGACTGTTGGATACTCACTTTCTTGGGCAGAACTACAAGACGATGATTCCCTTATGATCTTGTTCAAGCTTCTTGATTGAGCATATGGATATTTATATATCCTGTTCTAGTACCCACTCCTTGCGTTTTGGTTTCTCTCCTTATAGGGGAGGCGAAGATGAGTGGGGTATGCCAGATGCATTCTATGTCAAGATTATTGTGGTTGGACGAGTCTACTCTCTTGCAATAAGTAGTGAAGACTCGACAATAATTTTATCTTCTCACCGTTTTTAGCACCTTGCATTTGGAGGATCCTACCTCCATCCTCTTGTTGGGTTGAGCGGTACTCTTTACTGCACTCTCTCTATTGTACTCTATTACTTTTCCTAGTTCGATCTACTCCTCACTCTTCGGTACCTCCTTTTCTACTCTCTCAAGCCATCGAAGTTTCCTACTAAGTATTTTTATACTCACCCCTACTTGGGCTTTGCCGGCACTTGGTGTGCCCTTGCAGATGATGAACAGGTTGGTCATGAATTTAGTGGAGCTTAGGAGTTCGGGAGCTTAGACCGCGTACGGTGGTCATAGTCGGGTTTCAGGCGAGGGACCCTCCCAACTATTGTACTTTTGTTTAATTGTTGTTGGGTTGTGGCAGTTTTCTGGTTGGGTGTGGGTTTTTCCCTTTAATTTTATATTTACCTTCAGCACCCACTTTGTACTATTTATAGGTCGATGCACTTTTGTGGATTATTTATATAAGTTGGTACATTGGTTTTCCTTTTACTCTGGACTTCTGCAATGAGTGGGCTATGTGTGTGTATGTGTATAAGTACTCAGGAAAAGGCCTCCCCAAGCTGTTTAGCCTTTGGTGCTTGTCTCCAGCCCCTCGCTTTTGGAGGCAGGCTTGGGGTAGTTTCGGCTCGAGCTCGGGTAGGGCCGGGTCATGACAAAGTTGTATCAGAGTTGGTTCGTTCCTAGGGACGTTGTTCGGACGTCCCTAGAATGAAATTGGTTGGGATCTAGGGAAACAATGTCAACGTGTCTCGAGAGTGGCTCTCAGGCCAGGGAGTCCAGTAATGGTGCGGTGGCTGACGTATCCATTCACTAGGACCTTGATAACCCATTTTCGACATGGCCTGCTAAGACACTTGTTGAAAGGGAATTGGTTGTGCATCACATAGGATTGAGTCTTTGACTGTCCTTCTTGAGTCAGCTCCCCTTTGTTGTTATTGGTGTATACATATATGTTCATCTGATCGTGGCACTCCTTGATAACATTCAATATGTCTCCACAAATAAAGCCAGTCAGGATACCAGCTTTGGTTCCTGACAGCGACCCTATGAGCTATGAGGCCTCAGTACAGTACCCAACATGCGAGTCCCTTTCTCTGGGTGGGCCGGTAGTAGCACCCCCACTTGGTGAGAAGTGGAAAACTCCAGTAGAGAAGATAGAGCTTGAGAACAGGTTGAGTGGACTCAATGAGTTCCAGCAACAGAGACCGCTGAGGTTCAGTTGTGAGCTAGACCATCTGGCAGAAGAGGTTTGGCTAGAGACAGTGGTTCACCTCTTCAGGATTGTTTAGATGCCAGTAGATCATATGGTGGCTTTGGCGGCTAGCCTTTTCAACAGAGCAGCTGGGCGTTGGTGGAGTCTAGTTACTCAGTAACATTATTTTTATTCACTTTCATGGGATTAATTTTAGCTTCTGTTTCATGAGGAGTTTTACATCTCCTTCATATGCTCTATTCGGATCTAGGAGGTCCTGTAGTTTCGGTAGTGAGGGATGATGGTGACTGAGTATGCGACTGGTTTCGTAGATGGTGCCCGCCTTTTCCCAGACACAGTCCATGACGACAACATCCACGTGTGGAAGTTCGAGCAGGGTCTCTGTAGAAAGATTTGTGTTTTCATAGTACCATTGGGCATTCCCACTTATGCCTTGGTTCTAGACCTAACGCTGGTGATAGAGAGATTCCTGTAATGCTTTATAGATGGTGGTGACAGTAGGAACGATGGAGCCGAGACGTCTGTCATAGCTTGTAGGTGTCAGATGACAAAACCTCAACATATGTGGCTTTCCAATAACAGGATTCATAGGCGTGGTTATTCACCACAGTAGTGCCGGAGGTCACTAGTGCAGCCTTGAGAGCGCTAGAGCTATGCATGCGATGGACGAGTTCACATGGCACGATACTGCCTGACCAGGCACACTGAGAATATCGGGTAGGAAGTAGGTGCACCTCCGCGAAAGAGGCAGTGCTGTGATCGGAGTAGTGGCCAGAGAGGTGGTGCAAGTAGTTGAGCAGGAGGAGCTGGTAGTGGGGGATGAATTTAAGAGGACTTCCCATCACCACCAGGTGGTCTACATTAGGCGCTTAGAGCTAGTAGTTGGGACCACGAACAACCATGAGCATTGGATGTCTACAATCATGTAGAGCATGAGGTGATAAGTGGTACGTTCTACAACTCTTCTTCTTTTTGTTGTAGAATTGTTAGACTCTGAGTGTGAAATGATTTTCTCCATTCTCCTTACTTGAGATGTTGCCAATGGGATACAAGGCATCAGTGTAACCCAGAGTTAGTGGAATAAAAGGTGTATAACCTTTTTCTTCTATCGATGGTAGTGACTCCTTCACCTTTTGAGCATGTAAGAGAGTCTTGGTCATGGGACATAGACTATAAAATCTTGTATGAACAGATATCCATGGTTGCATCAACATATGGATATTATGAAGGTGGGAATCACCGGGCTTTGTCCCAGATTCAAACGGTGATTCCAGTGGCAGTGTGCGACATAGAGGTTCGACCAATGGGGTGTGTTACCCCGGAGGGCCTTCAGGCTATTTGAGACCGTGCAAAGGGATGTCGAGGTTCCCTATTACCTTTCCCTAACCCCAAATGCTGGTTTGTGTGCATATCTTCTCCCACATGACTCACCCGAGAAGATGTGTGTGTGCTTCTATGCACGTAATCGGTAAGGGAAGACCTCACGTGAACAGATCAAATCCTTTGGTCTATGTGCGGTGACACGACATTGTGCAAGAGTTCTTCTGGGTATGGGAGAGCCAGGTGTGGGCTTAGTACCTTGGGTTGTTCCCTGGTTTTGCTTTTCAGGGATGAAAATATTGAAGTAGGGAATGATGTAAGATCCCAGTTTTTTGCTATCATAGACTTTGGAATATTCTTGATGTTATTCCAGAGTAGTGCCCTCAGACGGCGTGCGATTCTGATCCCCCATGTGGCCGGAATTAAATTTACAGTGCGTTCACACTAGACATGCTAAATAAATGGGATAACTCTTAAACAGTAATTCAGATCCTAAATCTAAGAGTACAGATGGGTCTGTAATGTGATGTTTACCCTAGGAATGACATAGAACATGTCGGCGCAGCACGTTGGGACCCCTCACCGGTTACCAGAACGTTAAACGGATAGATAAAATAATTGATTTATTCATTTGATGTTTAAAAACACGTTTTTCTTAAAAGGTAGATCGGATGGGAAAACTGAGGAATCCATTGAGTTTGGAGCATGTCGTTTAACCTTGGAGGGGTGTATGTTTCGCGGGCGCGGACATTTTGTAAAATATGCCTCCAGGGGCGTTTTCATAATTTAGCGGCCTCAGTCATTGAGTTCTATAACATTTGAACGGGGCCTCGGATTAAAATTCCAAGACCTATGTTGTGCTCAAGAGGTGGTTTTTACCCTAGGGGAGGCTTAACCTTGACCCCGTCGAGAGTTTCAGATGCTAGTTAAATTGGGGGTTTAATTAAATTGAAATTTTAATTAATTTTATTTATTTAAAAATAACCCATTCCCCCCCACTATTTAATTTTCACCCCATGGTGAATCCTCCTCTTCCTCAAGCTCTCCTCCCCCACCTCCTCTTCCTCCTTCCTCCGACCATGGAGCTTGCAGCGATGACGAGGCTCGACGAGCGGTGAAGATTCGGGCAATGCCCAAGAGGCAGGATCATGCATTTATATTTACGCACCTACATTGATCTTGATTCATACTATCGAACTATCATCTAATTTTAGAGAAAATCCCATGAATGAATAGTATATTTTCTAAGCTTTTCAATCCATCATTTGGATCTAAAACACGAGCTCTGAGGCATCCACAGCGGTCTGACAAATTTTGAGGGTTTTTGGTCCTTTTCGGCGGTTGTCGCCAGTCCCGCGGGTGGTCTGGCCTTCTTAGGCGACGACGGCTTCAGTAGGACGGTCGGCAGCGACGTCGGCCGAGTGAGCGGTCGGCCTGCGTAAGGGGGCGAGCTAGGGGCGATGGCGGTCTCGCGTCCAGCGCGGTGCGGTGGGGAAGTGGCGGAGGTGGAGGCGTGTCTGTCGGCCATCGTGGTCTAAGGAAGCCAGAGGCCCGGCCTCAGGCGTGCAAGGGAAGCAAGGACCGGCGTCGCGGGAGTCCTGCTAGTGCATCAACGAAGACTGGCCGAAGCCGGTCTTCTGGGGGAGTGAGGACCCGCAAACCGTGTGCCCTGTTTGGCGCCGATGCAGAGACCGGTCAAAAGGATAGTCCGATTGTAAAACGAGACCCGAGGAGCGTGTCCGGTGACACTGGGTAGGCCGCGGCCAGCGGGTCGCGGATCGGCGGTTCGGACCGTGCTGACCGGGGTAAACCGGCACGGTTGGGCCCCCATACATTCGTGGGGCCGTACCTTCCAAACGGCATGTCCGTTTGATGCACCGTCTACGGTCGTGAGTTCGTATCGGTGAGGCAGACTGTTTGAAATGGGTTCTGGGGATTTTGGGTTCAGCACCCGATGTTGGGTGCCCCATGACGCGTTAATTCAATAATATAAAATTATCTATAAAGCTCGCAACGGATTCACCTCACGAGCCGGATGTTCCTTTGACGTTCCGTCAGAGGCACAGTGGCCCCGGAGCTGAGACGGTCTCTCCAAGGATGTTTCGGAGCCTATGCGAGTTAGTTTAATTACTCGGTAGCACGAAACTCTAAATGTGAATAATTAATTAATTAATTGTTTTGTTTGACCTAACTCCTTCTTGGGATGTCCAATTGATGCGCCGTCAGTGTCTTCATGACCCCAATCATCATGTCGACTTTTTTATGCTTTCTGAAGCATTCGTGTTGAAGATAAGGTGCGGGGCCCACAAAGCCTAGTTCGCACATTTTACGGTGAAACACTACTTTTTCACATGACATCTATTGAGGTAGAATTTGCACTCATTTCTGAGTGTTTCTCTGAGGGGATCACAGCGGTGCAATCTATCCGCTTAAATTCGAGCTCAATGTGTGGGCCCCACAGGGCCCCGTTAGCGTATAACGTGGGCAGTTGTAGCTTCTACATCTGTGGTCCGATTTGAGCGCCATCAACAGCGTTGCATCCCGGGCGTCAAGATGGTGTTTTCCAGCACGGTTTCAGGCATTGAATCTAGAGTTGAGGAATGGGCCACACGAGCCGTGTCTTAAGCTTTGTGCAACATTTTGCGCCTTTTTCACTAGATGTCTGTTCGAAGAATTTTATTAGTCGTTTCAGCATTTTTTATCAAGTGCATCGCGATGGTGTAATTCTCCCGACTTGTATCGGAGTCTAGGTGCAGGTCCCACACGTGCTGGCAATGGTGAATAGTACCATATTCACCGGTTGCCTGTTTCGGGAGAGCAAGTAGTCTATCTCACGTTTTTTAGCGAGGACTGCAACAGTGTAATCTGTTAGGGCATGTGGAGATGCATTTGAGACCATGTTTGGTGTGGAAGCCTGAAAGGTGTACCAGTGGTCGTTCTTCATGTGGTGTTTGTGGTGAACCCTTGGCATGTGATCGCGTTCACTCTTGGGAGAGTTAAGTGAATTCTTAAGATGATGTAGTTGACCATGCTAGGGCCATGGGGAAAGCAGGTTGGAAATGTTTTGTTTACGCATTTTCGCGTTGACATTGGGTGCCATGTGCACGAAATCCCTTGGGCTAGGAAATGTAAGATACTCTGAGAGTATACAAGAATGCATGGAGGTACATGTTGTGGTATGTATCTAAGGATGTTTGTGCTTAGTATGGTGATGAGCTGGGACCACACGTCATGTGGTCCCCCTGTGCGCGCCATGTTCTACATTACGTACCTCTGACCTCTAATGATGTAGATGGTCCTTCTGTTAACGATGGTTTAGACGAGCATGGTTACTGTGGATTCTTGTGGGACCAACACATTACATGGTCACCGATTAACTACCCAAGAAGGTTGTTTCTAGTAGGGATGACCAGAATAGTTTCAGGTTTACCCTCCAGTGGGGCTGGGCAGTGTGTTGCTCATCGACTTCTTCGGGTTTACCCTCCAGCAGAGACTATGCAGTGTGTTGCTCGTCAACATCTTCAGGTTTACCCTTTTTAGAGACTGGGCATTGGGTTCCTCATTGACTTCTTCGGGTTTACCCTCTAGTAGAGACTGGGCAGTGGGTTGCTCATCGACTTTTTCAGGATTACCCTCCAGCAGAGACTAGGTAGTGGGTTGCTCATTGGCATGTTCAGGTTTACCCTCCAGCACAGACTGGGCAGTGGGTTTCTTGTTGACTTCTTATGGTTTACCATCCAGTAGGGCTGGGTAGTGGGTTACCCGACGACTTCTCTTAGACTAAGCCTTTTCTACTAGGCTTGTCTGTTTCATTTCTCCGTGATTATCGAAGCGGGACCCTTGGTTGTACAGGTCAGTGATGGGACAACCTTGACTTGGAGAAGACCTCTCGACTACGGGGTAGTGATGATGTGTGGTTTGACTTTCCCCAAAACTGTCATGTATGAGGGGCACATTCTCCACTAAGACACGTATTTGTGTCGCGACCTAAAACCGTGCGAGAGAGTCAGTACCTCCAAAAGAGAATAGTGCCGAGTTGCAATGATTTGAGCCCCTTGACTTGTAGTTCAAGGAAGACGTGCAAGATACTAGGGATTGATGGTGTTTACTTCTGGGACTGTTGGGTACTCACATTCTTGGGCTGAGAAATAGGATGACGATCACCTTACGATCATGTTCGAGCATCTTGGTTGAGCATATAGATATGTATATACCCTATTCCAGTACACACTCTTTGGGTTTTGGTTACTCTCCTTCTAGGAGAGGCGATGACTGGTGGGGTATTCCACATTCTTTCCGTGTCTAGCTTCTCGTGGTTGGAGAAGTCTACTCATCTACTATATGTAGAGAAGACTTGACGGGGAGTTCATCTTCTCACCATTTCTAGCTCCGTTCATTTAAAAGAGTCTACTTCCTTCCCTTTGATGGGTTGAGATATACTTTTTACTGCATTATGTCTGTTGTACTCCTTTACATTTTCCTGTTCGATCTAATTCTCACTCTTTGGTACCTCTTTTTCTTCTCCCTAGAGCCTTCGAGGATTCCTACTAAGAATTTTTATACTCACCCCTGCTTGGACTTTTTCCTCACTTGGTGTGCCCTTGAAAACGACAGACAGGTTGTTCGTGACTTCATTGGTGCTTAGGATTTTGGGAGCTTGGACCGTGTACGGTGGTCGTAGTCGGGTTCCATGTGAGGGACCCTCCCAACTGTTGTACTTTTGTTTACATTTTGTCGGGTTGTGTTACTTTTCTGGTTGGGCGCATGTTTTTCCCTTTTCTTTTCAGTTTACCTTCATCACTCACTTCGTACTGTTTAAAGGTCAATGCACATATGTGGTTCATTTATAGGAGTTGGTACTTTGCTTTTCCTTTTACTCTACACTTCTGCATTTAGTGGGCTGCATGTGTGAGTATAGGGACTATGGAAAAGGTCTCCTCGAGTTGTTTAGCATTCGGCGCTTGTCACCAGCCCCTGGCCTATGGAGGCGGGCTTGGGGTAGTTGCGGCTCGAGCCCCGATAGGGTCGGGTCGTGAAAATCCTAATCATAGTGATAACTCCTGTAATATGTAAATAAGAGGTATGAGTGTAATCAATGTTGTAAAACCATGTAATTAAACCATAAAATCATTATAACCATGACCATGGAGCTCCTCAACAATAATCACACATTGTGTATAACTATGCCTAATATATTGTTTCGTTGTTTTAAAAAGTCACTAGATGTCTAGTTTAATTAAATGCGTGTATCTAGGAAATTCAAATAAAAAATAAAATTATACCAGGTGAATCATCTATACATCATAAAAGAATTCACATACTATGATAAATAATAGCATCCATGGAGGATATCTTCCTTTGGATCAGTTTCAATGAATTTGAATTGCAATCTATGAGATTGAATGGAAATCCCTCCAAAATCCATAGGTATCTCAAGAATAACCTTTACTATATTGAAGAAAACAGTACTTATGAAATTAGACCAATACAAATTTAATATATCAAATATTTGAGGGAATATAATATTCATTCCAATTTCAATTCATTAGGTTCTTTCCATTAACTTCCATCATATATTACAATGTGAATATAACAACACACAATCAATTAACAATTAATGTCTCAACAAAATGAACCAAGTGATCTCTACTGATATATTATTTCCTTTTTAGTTTTTTTATTTTTTTCATATAATTAAAAAATATTCCTTTTTAAAGGTTATGTTAAATAAACCCAAATTGTGTCTGAAATAATCACAATATAACCCACTAATGGAAAAATAAAACAATCACCCTACTTGGATTGGTTAACATCAAGGCCCAACATCCAATGTAATATAAAGGGCTCATTACATAGGATTCACATACCACCAACCGTAGGAAAATTGAGGAGTAATTATCCATTATAAGCCATTATTTTTTACCATATTGGAATAAAATAGAGAAACAGTAGAAAAAATCGATGATTATAAACAAGATATCCCACAAAAATGTTTCCAAATCTAGGAGTATAATCATATAAAAGAGTATAGCATTTTAGATATCCTAATGAGAATGAAACAATTCTACAAATGGTTCTTCAATTGGAAACTATATAGAGAATAAATTAAATAACATAGCATTTTCTTTATGGGGAACTCGTAATTAGAGTATAAGAGAGATTTCTTCTTATGGAGTAGATTAAATAAAATATGGATTTAGGTTATAACAATTTTAAATGAAAAATTTTATTTGTCTATCTTTTTGTACTCACATGCATGAGAAAATGATTTTCTAAACCGTGCAACAAGCATGAACCAAATTATTTTAAAATAAGCCTATATCATAGTTTAGGTACATGGTTTTACTAACCGTTTGAATCACATGAAAAAATACAATGTTTTAAGTATAGTATGAGTCAGACTGCCATGTTTCCAAGGTATCATAGATAAGTTAAATCATACGGCCATCTGATGGCCACTAGAATTCCACACATGGTTAAAACAAAACATACGGCTAGGGAGGGAAGGTTTTTAATAATAATTTGGCCCAGTTATTTCATCCAGAATACTAGGCCTCAGGACTCAATAGATCCCATATTCTCTCGATCCATTCTGTAAATCGAGGGGAATATAATATGTTAACAAGGATTAACCTGAAAACTAAATGTTCCTTACCACATAGAAAACATGGGTTATTAAACATTTAGAGATATAATATGAATGGTGTCATTGGATCATGTTCCCTTTAATTGATGGGTAATATCAATTCTAGGTGATGACATTATAAAAATCTATTCTTTCCAAACATAATAGAATGCCGATTTCTTTTACATTTTATTTAAAATAAAAATGTGAATTATTTGGAAAATTACATGAATATTAATTTATTTTTTTAATATAAATGTAATACATGGGTAAATATTCCTTTTAAAAAATTTATAATAGAAATAGTTTAATTTTTTAAGGACAATATGATTTTTGAATAAAAATAATTCCCAACTGAAGAGAGATATATAGTAATATTTTCATCAAAACAAGATTATCAATTTATTTAATTAAAAAATGGTTGAAAATTATACTATAACCTGAAAAAAATACTAATAACCACATGATAAAAAATTTCACATGATTATTGAGATATGAATTGAATTATTTTATCATAAAAAATATGATCTTAAATAATCGCAATAAATGATGGGATTGTAACAGAAAAAATCTTACACATTGGAAGCATGGAATCCTAATCCCCATGAAAAAATTACATAAAATAAAAAAGTATATTGAGGATGGATGGATTCATGATATTCCATGTCAATGGTGATTTATATACATGTCATTAAATAATATTGGTGTATAACACAATGTTTGTCTAAAATAAGGAAATTTAAGAAGAAAATAATTTTACATAAGTATTGGATTGTATCATATATATTCAAACATCGTATATAAAAACTATAATTATATTTTATATTTATTATATAGTAATATTACTATATATCATCCCAATTTTTTCTTAGGACATTTCATTACCTTCCTACTAACAATTCCATGTTAATGTAATTTTGATGGAAATAATTGATTTGTTTTCATATATATTTTGAATTGTTATTATTTCCACACACATTGATCATAATTTATTTACCAACAAAATTTTAACAATGATATAAAAATAATATATATTCATTATATTTATATTTATATTAATTCATGATATATACTAAAAAACATGAAATACAATGTTCTTAGAGACTGTAATCCATACTTACACATGAATATTGAGTCCATATTCTTTTTGGATTGATGAAAATAAAGTTATATTATATTTTATAATTATATAATAATTATTAGGTCATATATATTAAAAATTTTAATTCAAACCCATCATTATGACATTCCATGTAACGATTAAATGAATCATAACACTTCGTGTGGTTGTAATGGGTTGTACATCGGTGCAATGTTTTCTGTTTCCCACGAAATGGGAATCATAATGGTATGTTTGATATAATAATTTCAAAATAACAACAATATATATATATATATATATAATATTTATATATATACCTTAAATCCAGATATATTCATTTATTTAGTTGTGGTAATTGAAAAATGAATGACCTCGGCTCAAGAGGTGGTAGTCTTCATTTCACAAGAACAACAATTTTATAACCCATTTGATACTAGTGGATATGATTATATTTAATTACCTTAACATAAATACATATTAAAATATGTAATATAATTTTTTTATTGTGTCATCAATTTAAAATAATAATTGAGCTATTTTGAGGTACAAATAAAAAAAATTGATGATAATGTTACATCTTGTTCTGGTGTCTTCCCCACGTATTAACTAACAATTATTCCTATGATTCATTTCTATAAAATTTAATAATTATATAATGAATGGATGGAATATGGGATGTTATTTGGGAAGTTAATTAATGAAAAATATTTTTTAGGGTGTGATGTGGAGAGGATGGTTTGTGGCCTTTTATATGTTGGTTGACGGGCACATTATTAATAGTTTAAAGAGATTCAAAAATAATTTTTTTATCATATATAAATCCAAAAAATGATTCAGTATCAATCCAAGAATATATAAAGAACATATAAGGCTACGAAATGCGTGTTTGAGATGGTTTAGATAATTTTCCACACTTATTCTATTATTTCAACCCCTTGATAAATCAATTTTTACCGTTAGCACATTAACTGATTTTAAACATTTTACATTTTACTTTGTAAAAAATTTAATTTTACTTATTATATACTATATATTATTATGATTCAATGCATTTAATCCATTTTCCAAATTCTATTCACATATGTGGAAAAAATTTATTTAAAATTAATCTCGTAGACATGATAAGAATGTGTGTTTTAAAAAAATGTTAAAAAGATTACTATGTTTTTATATACAATATTAATATCATATTTTTTTAGTTTACATACATTAAATTAATAGAAATAATTTAACTCGTTTTAATTAAAAAAAGTAAATATAATTTAACATTAGAATTAAATTAAATGACCAGATATTTTTTTAATAAAAATTTAGTATTATTAAATGTTCATCAAAAAAGATAATGTTCATAGAAAAATAAATAAAATTCACTCTAAGATAATTTGGAAATTATTTTTTTCAATTTTGATGTTCATTTTTAAAAATTAATTTTCCAAACATGAGAAAAAATAGTTTTTTATTGTTCAAAAAATTGAATAAATATCATATTTGACAATATAGTATTTTTAAAACATATGAAGAATTCACCAAAAAAATTTCTACCAATATGTGTTTTTTTATAAAAACCCATTATACAAACTATTTAAAAACAAGTTATTTATATTAATATATATAAATTTAATGGAAAGTTTATAATGGTCACATTTTTGTAAACATATTAATAATATATCTGAGTTCTATTAAAACGTAGAGTCGTGTCTGATGCAAGTTAAACTAGTGTCTCACATAACACATACTTATTACGGTGTTTCATGTAACAAATTTCATTAAACAAACATATCTAATTTTTCAAAATAAATTCACTAAACCTCATGTTGTAACATTATAACCACCTTAAAATGAATTTATCACTCACATTTTGTCATTTCGATAAAAAAAAATTAAGATTCATATACCTCATCATATATGTAAGTTCCCATGTACCTTCCACAAACATGTGGATTTTCCACATTGAATTTACTAAGTTAGAGATCATGGATCATTAAACATTACCTATATATTCAAAAATATACATTGATTGTTCCTTATAAGAAAGATATCATACAAGTTGTATGAACATTGAGTTGAGTGAATGTGAAGGGTTTGGAATTTACTTTCTCAGGAAAGATACATCGAACAGATAACAAAATTGAGAGAAGTCCAGGAGAATCCCAATGATATATGTAATGATACTAATATTATGAAGAATTACAAATGTAATTATATATATAGTTATTATTTTCCCTTTCACCCCGAGTCTCATAACCATTTTCCTTGGAAAAATTATTAGAAAAAGCATATCATCCGCTTCAAATTTTAGATCAAACTAAATATTATTAGAATAAATTTTCTACACACACTAATTTGACATAATTTATTAATGAATACATATTACATTCACTACAATTTCATAAGAAATCATATATCTCAGTATATTTCTTTCTAAAATTTTATTTTGAAAATAAATATCACTCGATTTATTTCCACGGATGGATTCATAAAAAGACATCATAATTATTGAGTGACTGAAATTGTTGTATGAAAACTCATCTGGAGGAAGGTGTTATTCCCAACAACCATTGGAATATAGTGAATATGATCTCATCATATCCTTTTTGGATTGAATTGTTCTATTAGACTGAACATGTGTTTGAGGATGAAGCGTAATATTGATATTCAACTCCATATCAATAGGTTATTGAAGAAATAACAAGAATTCTGATGTATACACCGAATCTCGATTAGAAATAATGGAATTTGGTACTAAATTATAACGTGACAATTTTGTAATATATAGATAGGAATGTGATCCAAACTAATTTACCCCCTGATGGCGATGAAGTGTTTTTTTGTAGTAAGTCAATCTACTAGAACATATATAGTATTATTCCATTCAGTTGTTTTAGGGAGTCTAATGAAATAGTACTTGTTAATGTTTTATCTTTTAAATTTATTTATGGGAAATGGATGTAACATCTCATTAATTATTTTTCTCTTAGCCATAACATTCTAATATACAAAAATCTATGGTAAAAACTATTTGATATATCTCTTTATACAATCCTAACAAAAATACCCATTCAAATATCAATAATCTTCTAACATCAAGAAGAATTGAGAATATAGAATATTGATATTACTCTAACATCTCCTTATTCAAATTAAGATTGTATGAACCAATTATATGGATCTCAAATTGTATAATTCATTTATCTTAATGGTTAAACACTAGAAAATATATATCCCACTTTTATACACTACATATTTCTTTTGTGCTTCATTAATCATTACATGGATTACTAGTTTAACATTCAATTCAAAAAGATAATATTCTTCCCCTTTATTCAAGATTTCCATATTCATCAATTCATAATATATAAATCATGGATCTTTTATAATCCTCATCAGGGATACGCAACAATGAACCTTTCTATTCAATGCATCATTCACCTCATCATCTTTCCCACAGTGCTTATATATAATGAAGTCATAATCCTTAATCATATCTAACTATATTCTCCAGAAAATGATCAAAACCACATTTTGAATATATAAAATATACATTATTTATCATTATATATAACATGATTCTCTATTTAAATAAAATTTCACTACATATTTAATTCGAATTTTAACGCATCTGACTACAAATCAAATGTGGGTCATTTTTCTCTTAAAGATTCAATTGTCATGAGGACCAAACTATTAAAAGAATAGTCAACATAATAAAACACCATAATACCTTATTGGATGAATACATAGAGATTAAAATCTTTTTTACACTAAATGGTAATTTTGGAGTATGTGCAGAAAATAATTTTATATTAAGTTCCTCAAAATTGTCCTCACATTCAATTATCCCAAGTAATATTTATCCTTCTCAAGTTAACAATGTGAGTGGAATAGATAATCCTAAAAAATTCCCCAAAACCAAATAATATATACATTTAAATGATGAAAATCATGGATCTCAGTCACCATTGTTCTTCTGGTCGAATATTCAATATCCTCTATCATTGATGGATCATGTGATATGCCATCTTCTAATATTATATGACACAAAAATAAATTATTTATCATCCAAAATTCACACTTTGTAAATTTATAATATAGATTCTCTTTCTTTTGGGTATTTAGTAAATTTTTCAGGTTTTCAACATTCTCTTCCTTTTAGCTTGATTTGATAAGAATTTTATATATTAATATTACAAAAACTAATCAAGGTAAACAATAAATACACTATTTATTAAATACATAAATATAACAAGGTTATTTTTAAGACAAATAGAATAAATAATTATTAATACTTTTCATACATTTTTTGAAATTCCATCGTGGGTATATCCTTCTCCATGTCCCTCTAATAAAGATATCCTAAATGAAGGTAAATAATGGAAATGTATTGAACTCCACATTGTTGATCAAACAATTCTTCAATAGGGTGTAGGGAATACTTTTTCTTGACTGTGTTATTGTCCTGCTCATGATAGTCACTGAATATTCACATTTATACAACATTAAATTTTTTAAAAACAACATTTTCACTAAAAGGTGACACATTTTTCAGAATGAATACATTGTTAAGGTTTTCTTGATGTTACTACTTGAATTCCTAGAAAAAAAGCATGTCCATTCTATATAGAGTCATTGAAAATGGTATTGAACTGGATATGATATCTTTTAGAAGATAAAATTCATGTTATATTAAAATACTATGAATCTCATCTATAAATAATTCAAAAAATATCCACACACTAGGCATTGCAATTATGTTCAATTTACCTCTACCCATTTTTGATAAAATCCCATTCTGAATTGCAATTAATATCCAAACAATAGATAAAATCTAGATAAAACATTTATATTTACGAAATCATTGATAGAATATCAACTATTCATTCAAAATATAAATAATTAATACACTTGATTGACAAATTATGTGGCAGTTATCTAGTAATAGAAATCCATGCCTTACAAGAAATACAATTCAACAAGAGGAAGAATGAAAAAAAATTATAGGAATCGCATTCACACAAACATCCTCCCTTGAAAAATCATATACATAAGGGGCGATCATCATACAATTGGGGTATTTTATTGATAATGATATATTAAATTGGTTGGATTGTATCTTGATACCCTTACAAAATTTATGAGATATGAAATAATAGGTAGATATTGAGTCAGATTAGACATTAATAGTTTTTATGGTATTGTAAGTACACCTTTCAACAAGTCATCATAAGATCACATTTCATAAAGAGTGATGGATTGATATTTCACCTTGTACAATGGATGAATTGGTTACTGAAATTGACTATCTTCTATAACAATAAAATTTAAGAACTGGTTAGTATAGTTCTCGTACTCCCAACATTTTAAACACTTATGAGTGTGTGGTGAATTCTATATAACATTTTTATCATTTTCATCATTTACAAACATCTTTCTATAACATTATAAATTAATTTCGCAATGAACATACATTCTTTCAAAAACCCAATATGGTCTCCAATGAAAATAGCACCAAAACTAGCCAGTGACAAGGCCTGAAGGGCGTTCTCCATCCCCATGGGCTAGAAAAGGTGCCCGGGTATTAGGAAATTATAATTGGGAAAGATTTACTTCAGTTTATAAACACAAAACAACAAATGAATCCAATAAAATGAATCTGGATTTTTCAAAACAAAGAATCTTTTACAAAAATTTAGAACTGAATTACATAGTTAATAAAAACCAACCATGAATATAAAAAAGGTACAAACCCAAAAATTAATATCCCAATCACCCTCTTGGAAAGGGGCATCACCCTCAAGCCATCTCCACAAGACTTCACAACCAAGGACCTTCAAGAATCCCAAACCACTGGCCATAAAAACTATACCCCACATGTGAAAACAATGATAACCAAATCTACATACACCCAAGGGTGAAAGAAGAGTGTGATCCAATGCCATGTAGGATACCACCACTAAGAGATTCCATGTAATAATCATTCAGAGAAGAAAATCTTGCATGTTTTCATAAACAGGAAATGAGAGTTACAATTTCTAAAAGATGAAAAATAGAAATTAAAACAGTTTTCAAGTGGGGTATCATTATTAATCAACACTTTTGAAAATAATTTCCACACTACTGAATTTTCCATCCAACCATACTGTATTCCAATGTTAATCAAAAAGAAAATAATGAGCACAAACAATATGAAATAATCTCTAGGTACAATCTCATTGTGGGTCCCAGGTACCTCGTATCTCGGTGAGAGTAACCATCACAATATCTGTTCTCTTACACGAGCCACTAGTATAGAATATATCTATAAACTAGTGCTACCCAATAGTCATCATCATAGTGTAGTTTGTGTTCTAAGCGCCAAACTTTCTATGTGAAACTGAGGCCATACCCCACGAATTTACTAGCATACTAGTACATGTCCACCTACCTAGATACCCAGGATTCTATTTTGTGCTAAAACAAGTTCAACTAGTCAAGAAATATATTTTTCATAAGAATATATAACTTCAACATCAAAAAATAATCAAAATACCACATGTACATCACACAAGTCACAATATCCACTTTTCCATTCAAATTTATTTTGAAATATGACTCACACCAAAATAGCCAACAATATTTTTCACTTTTCATTAACACTACCAAAAATCCATTAAATTTTTTTGTAAAACCATTACAATATATTACAACTCACATAAAATCTGATTCACATGTTACATAATTCCCTTTTCATAACCAAAATCCATTTTTAACATCACAGTCACACAAAACATCCCACATCACATTCACATCTCTTACACAGTTTAGTAAATCCGTTAGACAATTTTGTAAAACATTTCCAAGATGGAACACATTGAAAAACATCTCCTATAACATTTAAAATGTACCATTTCAGAATATAAAAATTCCAAAACATTTTTCCAATATGGATTCACATTTTACATAAATCAGTAAATCATTCAAATCTTTCATAAAACAATTCAAAAGTGTATACCCCATCCTTCCTCACAAAACCCAATTCAATAACATATTTCAAGGAAACAATCCACACCAAAACACAACCAATGTATAATTGGAATCCCTAGGGACATTTATAAATCCACTTTTAAGTGTTATAAAACAGTCTTGAATAATACCAGGAATGATAAAAATGAAAACAACCGTTTTCCTAAATTGATGTCATGAAGTATAAAAATGTTTTATAGAATAAACTTGTTCCAAAAACCTTCTTCCAAGGACCACATGACACTAAGGTTATAAAAATAGAGTTTTCAACCCATTTCAACAACTAAAAAATCTATTTCATATTTTATAAAACTGCCACAAAAGATACCACATGTGTTACATTCGATAAGTTCACAACATTAACAAAAATGAAATAAAAAAATTAAATTCGTAACAAAATCACCCAAAAATGTTTCTCACACCACACACAGTATTTGGGTAACATGAAAAACCAGTGAAACAATCAAACTAACTCATCTAGGATTGTTTAACCATGGAATCACCAACTGAATGTGTTGAATCCCTCAAAACATGTTGGGAAACATCAACCGCCCCACTGCCGCACCACACAAAATATAAATCCAGCCCTAGACCAGAATATTTGACAAAAAAGACACCAAATCAAACATTAGGTTCTAACCATAACATTTGGACATTTTAGAACATAATGAAAGAGGGAGTAAACCCTACGGGAAAAGGAAGAAACCAATATGTAATCACTTACCTTGATAAATATTGAAGAAATCACCCCAAATACAACAGTATATGAATGTTCAAATAGCCAAAAATTCAAGGGTGATTATAAGAATGTTGAAGATATCATGTAGGAATTAGAATAGGAAAAATTGAGTGATAAATGAAGGAGTTATGAAACAATCAATTTACCTCTTCAAATCTGGAGGATTTTAGAAATTCAGAGTAGTTTCATCAAAATTCTCAATGAATCTGGGCTCCAAAGAGTGGGAGGAGAGCATAGGGGGTGTTCCTTGGGTATGTGGTCTTGGGTGAGAGTTTGAATCACTGAAAAAACGTAAATATAGAAGTAGATATTAAATAATTGAAACTTATTTTTAATGTATGAAATGGGCTTTTGGGCAGGCGCAATCCCTTAATAACAACCCAAATCAACCATGATTATGGATTTATAAATGATCGAAATTAATATAGTGGTGTTAATACATCAAGGGATTCCAAGTAAGAATTGGAATGGATTAAAAATGTTAAATAATGAATACTTATATAAGGAATGAAAATTTATTTTTAAATCTAGAATTGATCTCATGGTTTGGCCCAACTCATAAATACTCACACATTCCTCCATAAAATCATTGGGAAACCCCCAAAACGAAGCATGAATGGAAATTAAATGAAATTTACCTTTAAAATAAGTCATGTATGTGAAAATTATCCCATCCCTGAAATATTTCTATCCTCGGAAATCCACATCAAGGCCAAATACAAAAACGAACCGAACCGATAAACCAATATGTACTTCTTTTCCATGTTTCACCCCCAAAGGCCAAAACACCTACAGTGATCAATTATGGAAGGATTACTCCCACAAAAAAAACATACACCACGTTCCTAAAATGATCAATAAAATTAATACATTATCCCAAAAGAACACTCCTTACAAACTGTCTAAACAAGACTCATACAATTCACCCAGATGAAGAACAACTTCGAACAAGGTTACACATACATTACATTAACTAAACTATTGAGAACTCTTCAATCCCAACGTTTACTCACGAATGATTTTGGTAGCTAGATAGTTCTAAATGAGGCGACCTACAAAAAAGACTAGACCATGGATAAATCTGAGTTATTGGTACATGGGGACACAAATCGGCTCCCCACCATAAGAGATAACCAGTATTTTTTCGAGAGAGAATCATGACACTAACAGGGGGAGGCCAGAATGGACTCTCTAGTATAAATAGGGGAATTAAATTCAATATTTATGATGGAACATACATGAGAATCATAGTGGGTCTCCCCTCTAAGAACCAACCATCTTAACCGACCTGCATGGGCCCGCATAGAAAGACCAAGATGAATTTAATGATTTACGAAGGGTGCACGGTTAGTCCACACGGTTTGGAAAACCATGCACTAACCATGCATATCATTCTTTCTAGATGGCGTCCTGGCACACTGTAACTAATAATTGGGCATAAAATATGTGATCAACATATCTAACCAAATTTTTATCCATTCTCAAATGACTGAATGGAAACCAAACTGGGAGGTAATGACATTAGGCGATTACATGGGTACAATGAACTCACCCTATTCCAACCAAACTAGAACATAAAAAGAAATATGTTGAAACTAGAGGTCTAAAATCTTCATATCTTTTATAATATGTATAAGACATTGTACAAGAGTTTAAATGACCCTGGGATTTCTCCTGACTATGAGCCATCATCTCTCTGAGACATAAGGCTTGAGCTCAAATGATTGAAGCATCTTCAGCCTCGTAATTAGGTTTTGGAAACCACTGGAACATAACATTTTCTTCTGGTGATACAAAAAAATACAACGCAAAACTCGATATGTTTACTAAGAACTAACAAATTCCAAAATCACATTACCCTGGCCAAACATCTCACCAAAACAAGGTCATAGAGGGTGCACAAACATCACACATTATTTCTTCAGGTGAGAAACAACAGAAGGAAAGGACACATATAAACACCTTCCACTAAAACAAAGTATTTTTACACTTTTCCAAGGGAGACATACTCCCAACATAATAGATACACTCAGTGGATTTCACAACCTTCACCTTTACAGTAAAATGAGCACATGAAATCACAAGGCATCACCAATCATGAACATTGTGACTAATAGAATCAATACATGCAACATGACCTTATGCCAAGTCCCTAGAGAACAAAAAAGTTCAGAAAGTGGCCACAATAGTCTCTCATGACCAGATTCCCAAAACCGGTGGTTTAATAAGAACTACTGCTTCATAGAAACTATGAAGAACCCAGAGGACCTCTTAGACTCTGTTGAGACACTCATCCACACTAACAACCCCCGAACACTTCCACCTTCGACAAATCATGAAGATTAAGAAACTAAGGTCTCTTTCAACCTTCCATGATCACTCTACCGCTACAAGAGGATAAAAAAATCAAGAAAGTAAAGGGTGTAGACTCAATCTAAAATTCTAAAAAAAATAATTTCTTATATTGATCAACTGGAGGGTCTTCAAATAACGAAAAAATCCAGGTTGCACATCAGTTGGGCACTAAAACATAATGGGGTGTACCTTATCCAATGATTGAACCCAAGGACCCAACCAAGATGGTACATTTCTAAAGATATACCACAAAACAGATCCAAACTCATGAAGGGAACCACTGTAAATGCATCCCAAAACATTATTCAGATGAGACCACTAACTGGCCCTTTAACACATCTTACCGACCAAACACAAACCCAAAACACAGTTCAAACAGGAGGTATCCTTGTTCTCAAAACATTCCACAACATCATCAATTTTAAAAAAACACAATATACACACCACCCCAATCCAGTTATCAATTCAACATGTTTTCCTTTAATACCATTTCATGGAAAAGAAAATTGTTCAGTGGTTAGCGTATCCACCTATGGTACCCCATGGGCCTCATACAGGCATGTTTCTGTGCCACAATAGGCACCTTCCTCATATCCATCCCAATATCCATCCATCCATGCCATAAACTATCTATCATCCCATATAACCTCATTCATGTGGTCGCTCAAGGATATACGAAAGGTTAAAACAAAAAATATTTCCCCTTTTCGAAACCAAAACTGTTAACAGATACATATTTTCCTCAAAACCGCAAAACAAGAAATCAAATCCATATTACAGCTTACACAAAAATTTCTGATAGGAACACTCATTCAAGTTAAAACTCACATTCTGTCCATTCAAATAAATTTTAAAATATCTCATCCCATTAAAACACCTTTAAATAGTTTAGAAAACTCTATTGAAAAAACATTTTCGAAACCAACCTTGATATAGTCCATGATTTCCACAGATGAAAACACACCATTTTCTATTCAAATACAATACTGAAAATTCAATTATACCATTTCAAAAATCGAACCATTCCCTCTTTTTTAGAAAGTCAATTCACACAAACATTATGATTCTTAAAACTATGTCATTTTTTCTTTAAAACTGATCTTACAATATTTCAAAACTATATGACACAAGGAAATTCTAGAGGAAACTAGTTCATGTGGGTGACATGGACATATAGTTAGAGTGCACACGCTAATCACTTCAATATCACAAAGAGTGTTCAAAGAAAATATCCCCAGCTCCAATTGGATTGTCAGGACCTGCATGTTCACTGAGACCTAAACCTAACTCTCTTTCCATTTCCCATAATCATAATCAAAACAAGAAATGTGAAGGACTCAGATAAGTCCTGAGTCCCTTGGTGACATTAATCCCTTCATGAGGTGTGGTGATCATCCACACTACTCTTAACAATCATTCTATGTCCTGAAAATACTTACTCTAGACTATCCCATCTATTCCCCAAAAAACATGACCTAAAAAGATTGAACCATTCATCTGATACCAATTTGTCATGAACAAAATCTGGTCACCACTGAAACCGGCCCCAAACCAAGCTGGTGACAAGGCCCGATGGGAATTCTCAATCCCCATGGTCTGGAACACATTCCCATTTATCAAAAAATGATAATTGGGAATGATTTACCCATGTTTATAAACATAAAACAACAAATGAATATAAAATGAATCGGGATTTTTCAAACCAAACAATCCTTTACAAAAATTTGGAACTAAATTACATTGTTTAAAAAAACATTCCAAGACTATAAAAAATGTACATAACCAGAAATAAATAGCCCAAGAACCCTCATGGAAAGGGGAACCACCCTCAAGCCATCTCCACGAGACATCACCACCAATGTCCTTCTAGAATCCCGAACCACTAGCACTAAAAACTGCACCCAACCAGCAACAAAAAATAACACCAACTCTACTTACACTCATGTGTGTAAATAGGGTGTGAGCCAATGAAAAGTAGGACACACTAGCATACTAGTACAAGACCACCCACCTAGATAACCTGGATTCCCTCTTGCACTCAAACAGGTACATCATGGCATGATATATAATTTTTCACACGAAAAAAATCAATTACACAACAAAAATTAACCAAACAGCCCACATGTACATCACACAAGTCACAAAATCCCCTTTTTCATTCAAATTTATTTTGAAATCAAACTCACAACAAAATAGCCCACAACACTTTTCACATTTCTTTAACACTTACACAAATCCATTAAACAATTTTATACAACCATTCCAATATATTACAACTCACATAACAACCCACTCACATGTTACATAATAACCGTTTCATAACCATAATCCATTTTTCACATCACACACACACCTCTTACACACATTATTAAATCCTTCAAACCATTTTGTAAAACATTTCTAAGATGGAACACATCAAAATAAAACCCCTATCACATTTAAAATGTACCATTTCAGAATATACACACTCCAAAAAATTTCTTCCAATATGGTTTCACAACTTACATAAATCATTAAATCATTCAAATCATTCATAATATAATTCCAAAGAGAATACCAAATCATTGATCATAAAAACCATTTGAAAACCATATTTCAAGGACAAAACCACACCAAAACAATACCAAAGTAGATTTGGCAGCCCTAGAGACATTTATAAAACCACTTTCAAGTGCTATATAATCGCGTTGGATAATACCACGAATGATACAAATGAAAACACCCATTTTCACAAAATGCTTTCAAAAAGTATAACAAAGATTAACATAAAACAAATATTCCAAAAACCTCCTTAAAAGGCACACATGTCACTAAGTCATTAAAAATATAGAATTTTCAGCCACTTTCAACAACTAATAAATAAATTTCATATTTTATGAAACTACCACAAAATATACAACATGTGTTACATTCAAAAAGTTTACAATTTCAACAAAAATAAAATTATTAATATATTTTTTATAACCAAGTCCCTAAAAAATTATATTAACACCACACACATCATATGGGGAACATTAAAAACTAGTACTACAAGAAAACTAACTCATTGTGGAATGGTTAACCATGGAATCACCTACCGAATGTGTTGAATCCCTGAAAACATGGTGCGAAACATCAACTGCACCACCATCGCAGAAAAACAAAGATAAATCTAGCCCTATACCATAATATTTGACCAAAAAGAAACCAAATCAAACCCCAGGTTAAAACCCAAACTTTTGGACATTTTAGAACATAATTAAAGAGGGAGGAATCCCTAATGGAAAAGGAAGAAACCAAGAAGGAATCACTTAACTTAAAAAATATTGAAGAACTCACCCCAAATATATCAGTATCTGAATTTTAAAATGTCCAAATATTCAAGGTAGATTTGAAAAAGGTTTAATATATCTTTTAGGATCTATAATGTAAGAAATAGAGTGATAAATGAAGGAGTTATGAAATAATCAATTTACCTCTTCAAATCTGGGCGATTTGAGAAATTCGGATCAGTTTCATCCAAATTCGCAAAGCAAACAATCTCCAAAGTGGGGGATGAGAGCATGGGGGCACGTCTTGGGTATATAGGCTAAGGTGAGATTTGGAATCACCTAAAAAACGTAAATATTGAAGGAGATATTAAATAAAAAAATATTTTTAATGAAGGAAATGGGCTTTCAAGCAGGCCCAATGCCTTAAATAAAAACCAAAATCCACCATGATTATGGATTTCTAAATTGTACATATTAATATGGTGTTGTTAATAGGTCAGGGGATACAAAGTAGGAATTGGAATGGATAAAAATGTTAAACAAATTAAAGAGTTATAATGGAATCAAAATTTATTTTAAAATCTGTAATTGTGCTCACTGTCTGGCTCAATTCATGAATACTCACACATTCCTCCATAAAAGATTAGGAAACCTCCAAAACAAAGTTTGAATGGAAATTAAATTAAATTTACTATTAAAATTACTCATGTATGTGACACCTTCCACACATGAATTATTTACTAGTCCCCTTATGACAATTTCCTACATTCATCTACTAGGACGTTGAGAATAATGAAAAGCTCATATACTTCTCACCTTTGCCATTATATTTTATTTTATCTCTATATTCCTTTTCAAGTTAAAACCATGATATTTATAGGTAAATTTTTAATCCATTTCAACATTGACATAAAATTTAACAATATCATCATAGAAAGTAAATTCTCTAATGTGTAATTTCTTTTCAAAAAATATTTAGTTAATCCACTGAAGAATTGATCAAACATACATTCACGTGGATGATAACACCTGACAAGTACCTCCGAAATCTTGTAAATTTTTTCTCATAGGTACAAACATATTTTTAGTCGATTTTAATTAAATATTGTACCTCTTTCTATATCTTTGAACAATGAACATGATGAATGTATATATTTTGAATTATGTTCCTGAGCTCATTTTATTCCATGGTGTCAATTTGATCAGGTTGCCTTATATTCTTGACAAGAGTTTTGCATTGTTCATCTTCTCATTCCAAATGGTTGGTATGAAATTTTATTTTTACGGTTATGAAAATTGGAGAATGGGAAATATTTTATTAGTCGTGTTAATCTGTTTCTCAACAATAACTGGATCTCTGGATCCACTAATAGATGGTGGGTATTTCCACATGATGGAGTCAACAGAATATTGTTCCCTCCATTGTTCTTCAGAAGTCTAGCATGATTTATATCTTGATAATGTTATATAACCATATAAGTTAAACTTTTCATTCCATCTCCTATAAAACATGGATAATCTGCAAGATAATCATTGCATGTTTTGTCACACTAACCATTAATACAGATTGTTTAAGATCCATATAGTTTATGAAACCAAACATTCATTCAGGTAGAGACAATAATAATAATAAAAAAAACATTATCATGAAATGAAATAATACAATGTGTAAATAATGAACCATTATTTAATATATGAAATATATTTTTAATCCTAAGTGAGTAATTTTCACCATATATTTAAAACCATTATGAATATTTATTAACTGATTTCAAAATTCAAAATCATATCCACCATGAGTGTCATACCATGTGTGTGGAAAGGCCCATTGTTGGCACAAAAAATATTTGAAGAAATGAGAGATGAAGAAAATCTCTGCGCACTACCTCGCGAAGCTCCGACGAGGAGGACCCCCAAGAAACACGGCCACCGTGAAGCATTGGAGGTGGTAACCCTTCGTGAACGCGATTGACATTCGCGAACCTGCCGCGAAGAAAGGGAGGGGGTAACACTTCACGAACGTGGTTGACGTTCACGAACCCACTGCGAAGCAAAGGAGGTAGTAACTTTTTGTGAATGCGGTTGACATTCGCGAACCCGCTGCAAAGCAAAGCAGGTGGTAACTCTTCGTGATCCTGGCTCATGTTAGAGACCCGCCGTGAAGCACACGAGGCCCCTTCGCGCCGTGTGAGATCTTCTTTGCGGTACCATTTGCCTATAAATACAGATCTCCCTCTGAGCTATCCGGATGGATGATCCGATCTTTTGGCTTCTTCTTTCCTGAATCTCGAAGCACTCTTCCGCTCAGAGAATCATGAGCTATGTGAGGTATTTTTTCTTCATGAAACACCTCCGCATGGTCTCGTCTTGAGCTCCTCTTCTGAGAGGGATGCATTTCGTGAAACCCAAGGGCATTCGCGAATGAAGGGGGATCCCCAAGGGGACTTCTGTAGTCATGGAGTGTTTATGCTTCGCGAAACTCCCATCCTATACACGTGATCCACATGCCAATGAAGGTTCACTGTACTTCACGAAGCACATTGCTTAGCGACACTTCGCTTCGCGAGGCACCTAATCATCGCGAGGCGGTGCTCCGCGAATACCATTAAACATCACGAAGCACCACCCAGTCACACCTCTTCCCCATGCTAAGGCCAAGGCACCCCACTTCATGAAGCACATCCCCTCACTAGTGTCCTCCACCACACAGAGCAACCGAGCTTCGCAAGGCCCATGCCCGTGGACCCCTCTTATTGAAAATCCCCCTTCTCATGCAGCCCTCCAAGCGTGCACGATGTGATTTCAAATTCCCCTGGATGATACCGCCCATATCATTGCTTCGCCTAATTCTTCTTCGCATAGGAACGCTAATGACAATTGATTCTTCGCGTAGCCACGCTAATGTGGACCCCATGATGGTTCGCTCTATGACACACCTCCTACACGGCCTTGCCGATGCCTTATCTTCCCCAAGGGGTAGAAGGTACTGGTTATGTAGGTTCTAGGGGTGTAGAGTAAACCCACCTTGTCCGAGCTGCAGGACGTTAAACTGCCAAGCACCTTGTCCTCAACACTTGATGTTAAACTGTGACATTGCCCCATGCCTCTCATGTGGGGCACCCCACATTGGACATTCTCCACTCCCCCTGGTATCCACAGAGGATGATATCCTTATTTTGGGAGTGGCGTTTGTTAGTGAGGGAGAAGGGAATCCACCTTAGTGTAAGCCCCTAGCCCCTCTTGCGGAAGGTAGCTCCCATGCACCTCCGTACATCCTCACTGCCAAGGCCAGCGGTGAGCAGTATGGGAAACAAGGCACCTCCTTTAATGGGTCTCAAATCCTTCTCCCGCTCACTTTGTCGCACCTTGGGCCTCCATCCTAGAGTAATTCTCAGCACCATGGGACACCTAACATGTAATCCCCTCTTTGTTTCCCACAGACTCACCCTTTGCTATGTGATCGTTTGGTCACTACAACTTCTTGTTTCTCACACCGAGCATGACTCACGTGACCTTAGAGAGACCACTGACTCTGACCCCCACCACTAGTGAACTACAAATACATTGATCCTTGTCAAGGCATGGTACATAGGAAGCCTCCACGAGTTTCAATCCCACCACCTGGTCGTCCCGACCACATTCACGTCGGTTTTTCCATTACCATGGGCCGTCTCAGAGCGTAAGCCCCATCCAATCTAAACTACGTGGTCATTGATCTTTGATAAGGCTTGGTACATAGGAAGTCTCCACGAGGTTCAAGCCCCACCATCATGGGTCGTCTCAGAGGGTAAGCCCCATCTAATCGGAAATATGTGTTCTTTGATCTGTGCTAAGGCATGGTACGTAGGAAGCCTCAACGTGGTTGAAGCCCACCACATGGACCCCCTGGGTTCACCTTTACGTTGTCCTTCCGGCATCCATCCTGAACAACATGGTCTTTGATCCATGCTAAGGCATGGTACGTAGGAAGCCTCCACGAGGTTGAACCCCACCACTTGGTCTTTCCGGCCACATTCACGTCGGTTCTTCTATTACCATGGGTCGTCTTAGAGCGTAAGCCCCACACATCCATCTTGATCTATAGGTACATTGATCTGTGAAAAGTCATGGCACGTAGAAGACCTCCACGTGGTTTAAGAACTACACATCCAACCCGAACTACATGGAATTTGTTCAGTACTAAGTCATGGTACGTAGGAAGCCTCCACGAGGTTCATGCCCCACCATCATGGGAATCCTCAGAGTGTAAGCCTCATTCCATTTTGAACTACGTGGAATTCGATTCCCTACCACAAGGATACGTAGGAAGCCTCCAAGAGGTTCAAGCCCACCACCAGTGGACCCCCTCGGGCTCACCTTTACGTTGGCCCTTCGGCATCCGTTATGAACTATATGGACTTTGATTTCCTGCCATGGGGATATGTAGGAAGCCTCCACAAGGTTCAAGCCCACCACTTTTTGACCCCTTGGGTTCACAATTACGTCGACCCTCCGACGTCTATTCTGAAATATGTGGACTTTGATTCCCTACCACGGGGATATGTAAGAAGCCTCCATGAGGTTCAATCCCAACACTAGTGGTCCCACTAGGATCACTATTATGTCATCCCTCTGGCGTCCGTTCTGAACTAAGTGGTCTTCGATCCGTGCCAAGGCATGGTATGTAGGAATCCTCCATGAGATTCAAGCCTACCACCAGTGGACCCCCTGAGTTCACCATTACGTAGGCCTTCCAACATCCAACCGGAACTATGTGGTCTTTGATCCGTGCTAAGGCATGGTATGTAGGAAGTCTCCACGAGGATCAAGCCCACCTCAATCCCTGGTCCCTTCACGTCGTTTCACCGACCCCATATCCCTGGGCCGCCTTAGAGTATTAGCCCCATTCCATCCCGAACAATTTAGACTTTGATTCCCTGCCACAGGGATACATAAGAAGCCTCCCTGAGGCTCAATCTCATCATTCATGTCTCATACAGATCTCTCCCTCGAGCCTATGTGTCTTGGTAAGGTCATACCACAACCCAGAGGTCCCACTTTCTCTGGGTCCCATCCACGCGTCCACAACTCGGACCGCCACATCCTGGTGAGATCATGCCACTCCATTCCCTTTCAAAATATTCAGGAAGCCTCCCATGTGCTGGCCCCGACATCGGTGTTCCTTCTAGGGGGTTCTTCATTCTCATCCACTCCATTTAGTGTTCTGATCAGTACGATCTGTATCCGCTGGATGATAAACGTTTCGGCATAACCTGTGTTAAGCATAGGAAGCTGAGAAAAACCTCAGATACATGCCTATGGCTTATACAGTTCACCTTGCTAGATGTGGGATGCCATGGACTTCCGCACCCTCGAGAATCCCTTTAATAAGCGACAAAAGACAGACACACCAAATCCACAGCGTTCAGACATGTTAATGATGCCTCAACGTGACTACTCCCCCAACTGTAGGGTGCAGCCCTGACCGGACCTTTGGAATGTCCTGACAGAAGCAACATAATTAACTGGCGTCCATAAAAACATAGCACTGGGAATAGTTTCACGAACAACGTATTAAATCAATAAGGGAGACCCAAACTAGGTGATGAGTTCTAAGAAGGAATCCATGGATGGATGAACCGACATCTCATTATCCGGTTTCGATCAAGGATCAGACGTCCCTAAACAAGGAACGGATGCCCCCCGCCTTTGGAAAGAGGGAATGCGGGGAAACAAAAAGTTGTGCTGACATCCCCCACAGATGGATTCGCATGCCCCAATGAAAGCGTAAGGAACAGACATGGTGAACCCGACGTGATGTTATTCTCATAAATGTGGATATTAGTTGCGTTCGAGACATCAGTCGATTGGCGTTTCCCCGGATCTAGATATCCTGCACCGGGTCCCCAATAAGCAAATTGCGGGCATTGTGTGAAACTCACCAGAACTTAGGGCAGTAGAACGTGGGGCATTCCGTTCTGCTATGTTTTCGGCATGGATCCCTCTTACCGGCCACAGAAGACGGAATGACGCTGGGGCACTGGTTGACGATTTTTTTCATCGTAGTGTTGATGAGTTAATCTCCCTACTTCCCAAGAACCAGGTCATTGCTATGGAGATACGATCACCGCCCACCCGTCCACGTAGGGGTAGGGGAAATGTCAACACAACCGCTCCATGTGGCTTCACCACTGCCACAATGTTGTCTACATCATTGAGTGTGGGGCGCTCACACCCCCTCTCCCCATCAGATATTATCCAACAAAGGGTGATCAACGACCTCGTGTATAGGTACGAGGAGGAAGGGGTCATCACAACCCAGGATATGTCCCATCTGGACCTAGAGGCATCCAACCTTGCCGTCAACGCTACCCACGAGGGCTGCACAAGGAGCCCCCGCTGCCCACCCCAACGTTCAATTGTTTTGGGAGCCTATCCCAGGAATTCCTTGACGACTCCCTACCTTACACTGATGAGGTGGGTGATGTCCGGATCAGCTTGGCCAGGGTCCCAATCCAAGGGCTCCAAGAAAGGGCCCCCACCCCGGCCGCGTCAGCACCTACGTTGGCCATGCCAGAGAAGAAGGATGGCTATGCCCCTGCACCACCTGCACAAGCCCGCCTAACCCGACACCAATGCTGGGCCCGAGACGAGGGCGCCGACTAAGGGGTGTCGACGTCGACAGCTACTGTGGTCCGTTCCACCACCCACGTGCATCATGATATCCCTACATATGCTGAGCATGGACACTCTTATTCCCGACTGAGATCGAGGCCCCAACCACCCCATCGGTAGGCTGAGTTGACTCTCTCGGATGTAGGCCTGAGTGGCGATCGCCGCGAGCCAATCCATGGTGATGTAAACCCATACAGAGGCCCTCCCCTTACCACCACTCCACAGAGCATGGGCCTTCCCTTATCCAAAGCTCGTCGTGGAGGTATGACCTGTGCTACCCCCGAGCTAAATAATGACCTTCCTTGTTGCCGTGATACTCTGCGCGAAAGTGTTTTCCATGCCCACCACACTGGGTATAGAGTCCCTCCTTCCCGTGACCGTCGATGTGAATGCATTTCCCATCCGGTCCCTCTATAGTGTGGCGGTCCTCCCTACGTCATGTCATAGCTGGAGAAGGTCCTCCTCGCCCTAGTGACCAGAGGGGCGAAGGCCAGCCTCGCTCCACCCGCACGAAGCATGGAGTTCCTCCCCATGCTCTTGCCAGTTCCAACAAGGGTTCTGCCCACACAGCTCTCATTCATGGAGTTCCTTCCCATGTTCCCTTCATCATCTTCCCCAGTTCCCTTCGCACCCCGGATTTATAAACTGGAAGGCCTCTCCACCCTAGATCCAGCGCGGCCCTAAGACGACATGTTAGGAATCATCGTTATCCCAAAGAGCCATTTAGGGGCAGGATAGCGGGTCGTCGCCACCACAAGAAGAACCCTTGGAATTCCCGATCGGAGATCAAACCGGCCATCTTCTTAGATTCTGAAGCTGAATGCGACTTAGTGATGGAACAATCACCTCGCTTCTCCGCATCAAGGATCGGGGTAGGAACAAGGTGTGTCAGCCTCATCCTGCTAGAATGTGATGTCCACAGGATTCCCACCTCTCTCCGTAGGTACATCCTGGAGGAGGAAATTCTGGGAGTCCCGCAGGTTCTTACCGTGTACTCACCACCATCATCACCAGAAGCGGCCTCTACCTCGACCAGAGAGCATAGAAAGCTATTTTGGGGACCGATGGCGGTTATGCAACAACACGACCCCTCGCCGGTAACCGTGATCCCTATGAAGGAAGATGTGGCTATTAGCACATCGTATTGGGACATTGTGATTAGGTCACCTCAATCCTCGGAGGATGGCCCGGAGTCCGGCGGCCAGTCGTCTTGTTTGCTGTATTCTCCAACGCCCAGCTTACTGACCTAGCGGTCCGCCTCAACATCGCTACTGGTTCCTCAGCCGCCTCTGGTTGACGAGTGGAAAAATATGGGGCCAGACACAGAATCTGATCCCAGGAGCTTCTGGAACATTCTCACAGCGGACCACTTCCAGGAGAAATTCTGGCCGGCGGTAGTGTCCGACTTTTGTGCGCAGAAATCCTTCACCCCGAAGGAAGTAGGGTGCTTCCGCCAGACCCTATGGGCGACACACTTCCTCCTTGGTTATGAGAGGGTGGTGTACCCTAGGATCCAAGAGAACAAAGAGGAAATCAGTGAGAAATGCCATTTGGTTGATTTGGCCGCACTTCCCGTGGCCCATCACCCTGAGTCGCCAGGTCGCCAGAGCGCCCTTCAATAGAAATGCGTACAAAGTTTCAAAGTACTCCGCAGAATCATCAGGAATGCTATCCTCCATGTGAAAGTCTGTGGCTGGGGACAGTATGCCACCCTCGTTTTTAGTCCCACCTAGCTGCAGCCTGATTCACTATGTGACATTGAGGACATGCCCCAAAAAGGGTTGCGGTCCACATGGCTGACATAGCGGGCAAGGAGGATGAGCTGGAGTCTCTTGACGGAGACTTACCCCTGAGGGGGTACAACCATGGTTGGACCCATAAGAGAGGGTTACTCATCAGCATATGAACCTCCTGGGCCTCCCTAAGCCCATCGAGTCACTGGTGCTCAGTTGGAATCTTGGTAAAGGTAAGGAGCACGTCAGAACTGCCAAGCACTATGACTCATCGGCCTTAGTGCAGAAGATGGACAAAGACCCCGAGAAGGCCACGTTGCATCAACAGATCATTGAGAAGAAGAGGCTTCTTGACAATCTCAGGGCCGAACATGTTGTAGAGCGATGACCCGACAATGGTAATCTCAAGCCGGGGTAGTAGGGGCAGGAACAATTTCCCCCCGGCAAGATGCCTTCGGAAAACCATGATCATGCTATTCCCATAGACAGGGCAGAAGTCGGAGCTCATGGAAAGAGGGCATGGTACGACTCGCCAAACCCTCCTTAACGGCGAGACAATCTGGGGAATCCACCCTGGGTTCCCCTAGCTGCCCCACACATCGTTCTTCCAGTCGCTCCATGAGCCGTTGAAACCATCTACCGTGTTGAAGAGCCTGGTAACACACTCGTGGTTAGGGATCCCCAACAAGGCAGGGACCCCCACCAGGATGATATGTAGCAGCACTCATCGCCCGTCTCGAGGCGTTGGGAACACTGTAGGTGGCAGTCCCACTAGATGGAAAGCCATATCCCGCGTGGGTGGATGATATGCCTGAACCTCCTGGTTTTGGGAACCCTACATTCTCTCCCTTTAATGGGACATGAAACTTGCCTCAGAACTTGGCTCACTTTTTCTCAGGGTGTGGCCCCATGTTGGGAACCCCAGCACCGCAGGATGCCACCAAGCTCAGATGTTTCGTGTAGACATTGGAGGGCCCTGCATTCGTCTGGTACAACCATCTCCCTATCAGATTGGTTACCGGCTGGGAGAATCTTCGTTGGCAGTTTCGGTACCAGTTCTGCTCCACCACGCAAAAGACCAGTATCGCAGACCTCTTCAAGTGCAAAGAAAGGCCCGATGAGCGAGTCGCGAACTTCATCGCCTGGGGGAAGGGTCTTACATACTCCCTAGACATGCCACTGACTTAGGAGAAATTACTGATGATGTGCATAGGGAATGTTGAAATTGAACTGGTTCCTTCCCTAATCACCCAAAACTACCCCGGAGGGTTCGAGGACTTCTTAGATAAGGCCCAACTCCTCGAGAAATCTCTAAAACAGGCTAGTTTGGCGCGTCTGCTGCCCCCTGTGATCCTAGCAAGGAGGGCCAGAGCTGAGCCCACTGCGGTGGCCAAAATAGAAGTCCCTAATAATCTGGTGTTGCTACCAATAGAATAGGCTCCGTAATCCTGCTGGGGCACTCCACCTTAGGTGCAGACTCCTGCCCACCAGCGACCACCTTAGAACCAACAGGTTCTCTCGCGCAACGCGCCACCACTGCCATGGAAAGACAATCAGGCTCCGCCTCCTTAGTAGGCCCCTTATGTCCCTCATCAGGGCCAGCCTCCTAGAGCCCGTTATCCAGAAAGAAGGCACTTTACTTACTCGTTCAATGATAATCAGGTCCCCGGTTACTTCCGAAGTGCCCTAGAGCAGGGGATCGTGTGCTTACCTGAGTGCAGAAAGCCGGCTAAGGGGAATCTCACCGATCTCCCCAACTACTTCCCCTACCACCGGATCTTGGGGAACTCCCTCAAGTAGTGATTTTTGTTTAAAGAATGGATCCAATACCAGGTCAACAACAACATAGTTAGGCTGGGCCTGGCCCCGATACAAGTAGCAGGAGTCTTTGTAAGATTAGAAAGCTGTTGAGACGATGAAAGAGAGTGGCAGCAGGTTCCCAGCTACGGGTCCCAGATGATTAACGATTGGATGGCTCGTAAAACAGTCTCCCGTGCCAATGGTATCATTCAGGCACGCCTGAATCATTCGGAGCCTTCATAAGAAGCGACCAGTACCTCTGCATCATCATCTCAGCTGGAATATTCCCAATAGGACTGGCAGCAGTAGCGTAAGAAGAAGAAACACGCTCCACCCCTTTCATCCTCATCCCATACTCTCGGTGACTTAATGCCCCCTGAGATGGGGATTCTTCCCAGAATCTGCCCAGTTGTGGATGATTCGTCAAGAAACAGTCAGTGGTATGCTTCGGTTAACACCGTAGAGTTGGTAAATCCCTAAATGACTCCAGACTAGGGGGAATGTCGAGAGAGCCTCCCCAATGTCCCCGGCCAATGTCAACTTCGGCTGAACCACGACCACATGGGTCATCAAGGCACGTCATTGGGCACTTTCAACCAAGCAGTGCATGCTACTGAAACCAGATAGTAGGCCCAGCGCAGAGCTCAGCATGGGCAACCTCATCTGGTTCCCTCACGTCTACCTCCACCACCATTTGTGTTACTAGATCAGGAAGTACTGCCTCGTCCATACAGCGACCAGTCTCGCCCTACCACAGGACAATCTCAGTTGTCCGGTCCTAGTCCGACAACCGCTCTTAAAGGCCTTGACTAGTAGAAATCAGGATTCACCCAGTACCAGTCAACCGCTGGTCCGGCCAGCAGGGCCTACCGTGTCTCCAATTGCAAAGATACCTTTTGTAAGCAGAGGTTCGTTCTTGGCATGAAAGTATGATATTATGAAGCACCTCGTCGGCATCCCGGAAAGGATCTCTATCCTTGAGGCACTTCGCCTGTCATCTAAAATGCGTGAGGCGCTTTCCGAGCCCCTAAGTATCCCCCTCTAGTTCGATACAGAGGTAGTAGCTGTAGAAGCCTTCCACGCCGAGGCTATTGAGAATGCCAAATGATAGGCGGTTATCTCATGTTCCGGAGAAGATGAAGGCCCCCCAATACAAAGAAACATCTTCCCACTGTAAATAACAGGTCAATTCAATGGCATGGCTGTCCGCCGCTGCCATGTCGACACGGGTTCCAGGATTAACCTAATCTCAACTCGGACACTGCGGAAGCTAGGTTTTTCTAAGGATGATCTAATTCCTTCTGACCTGAAAATCATGGGGTATGACAGGACTGAGAAAACTCTAGTCGGCACGATCCGCCTGAAGACCCAGTTCAGTGGCCTAATGGCCAATACCGAATTCATTTTTGTCTCCCAGGACACCGTGTACTATGCATTGATGGGCATACCATGGCTCCACCTGCATGCAGTGGTCCCTTCGTCGTACCACCAATGACTCCAATACTACCTCAATGGTCGAGTAGGTGTTATCCAAGGAGATGCGTCTTTTTTTCTGTTGTGTAGCCCGTTATCTGGATGCTGACTATTAAAAGAGTAAGGATAAGCAAATTCTGGTAAGTGGGGATGAACCATTTCTAGTCACAAGTGATCCCTAGACAGGTCTGGATGATGATTATGTCTTCCCGATCAATCGATTAGAGGCTACAACCCCAAACATAGGGCAATGTTTTTTTGTTTCGTGTACATGAAGAGGGCACATTCCCAGGTCCAAGCGATGTCGGTAAATCGCCTCATACTCCTACAACAACTAGGCTCAGGTGATCCCAGAACCTCCTACACATGTGCGGTATCTGGACGTTAGGCTCATGGCAATGACGATACATCATATGCGTCTCTTTGGTCAGACTGGAATCAACCGGCTCAAAGCGACGTGCCACTACTGCTTTCATGTCATCAAGAATGGCCCCTTGGGCCGAAGGCTGGATGGAATTTGATCAACCACTTTCGTCTCCATGGTATCAGTAGCGCATGAGTCTTTTGATATGGTAACCACTACCGCTCAAGCCGAAACCATTCCCCCATCAGATTCTGTTGGCTCAGAAATGACTCCCCTCGCGGAAGACCCCTCCATAGGCAGAGAAGAAGATTTGGAGGATGCTCCCTCTACTTTTGAAGAAGGTGTCTCTACCACAGTCGATGAACTGGTACAGGTGAACCATGGTAGCAAGGCAGACACAACTTGAAAACCAACATATACCCATGGTTAAAAACTATTGGTATAGCCCCCAAAACCGTGGGTATAGGCTATACCCACGGTTTTGGGAACCATGGGATAGAACGGTGTCGATATAGGTCCCCATCCAATACCCATGGTTTTCTAAAACCATGGGTATAGGTGTTCTACCACCGTGTCAACGAAACATACCCAATTTCCATGGTGTCAAAGCCTTTTCCCCATGGTTTCAAAACCGTGGGTATAGATCCTAAAATAATGCAGGCACCGAGTTTCGATCTTGCAACCTCTTCATTACAAACACCGCTTCTAACCACTACCCTAACATTATTGATGTGTATATATATTTATATTTATTTAAATATAGTTATATAAAATGTAGGTATAGAGGGATGAACCGTGGGTATTGGACACCCGCCAAAAAAATCCATTCCCGCAGAATTGTATTTTTCTCACGCACACACGGGAAACGTATACCCACGGTTTTTCATAACCGTGGGTATATGTGTTTTAGCCCAGACCTATCCACACGGTTTTTGGGAAAACCATCGGGATAGGTACCCCTATACCCATGATTTTCCAAAACCCTGGGTATAGGTCACTTTTCAGGACCTATACCCACGGTTTTAAAAAACCATCTGTATAGGTCGTGAAAATTAACCTATGCCAATGGTTTTCAAAAAACGTGGGTAGAGGGGTACCTATCCCCACAGTTTTGGGAAAAACCGTGGGGGTAAGTCTGTTTTCCAGTAGTGAGATTTGCGACCCACATTGATCAGCACCGCCATGTCCCTCGAAGAGCAGCAGTGGTATGTATAATTCCTTAAACAGCACTATGATGTGTTTGCATGGAGTTACGACAAGATGTCAGGGCTAGATCCTCAAGTGGCCGTCCACCGCCCTGGTCTCCCAACAAAACATTGCGGGTTCAAGCAGCCTCCAAGAATGATGCACCCTTCTCATGATGCCATGGTTGAGGCCGAAGTTGACAAGCTAATCAGAGCCAACTTCATCAAGGAAGCCTAGTATCCTAAGTGATTGGGAAATATTGTGCCATCCAGGAAGAAGAATGGGAAGATCAGAGTCTGCATTAGCTTCTGTGATCTCAATCGCCACTGCCCGAAGGATGATTTTTTCCTCCTAGTGACAGTGTTGCTGAATGATTCCACGACCGAGCTCCATGCCCTCTCCATCATGAATGGGTAATCCAGGTACAACCAGATCTAGATGGCCCCTAAAGACGAGGAGTCCACTGCCATCAAGGCTCCCCAAGGTTCCTTCTGTTACCAGGTTATGCCCTTCGGCATGAAAAATGCAGGTGCCACTTAACAGCGGGTCATGCACCGCATATTCAAGACAATTCTCAGGACATTGGTAGAGTTCTATGTGGACGATCTGGTGGTTAAATCTCACCAACACCAATACCATCTCAAGGACCTTGAGAAAGTGTTCGGCTTTCTCCGCTCCTGCCACCTGAAGATGAACCTGTTGAACTATGCTTTTGGGGTCTCCTCCATAATGTTTCATGGCTTTGTTGTCAGGTACCGAAGCATCTAGATTGACCCAGAGAAGATTAAATCCATCAGCTAGATGCCTCCCCGGAGTAATATTCGGGAGCTTCGAGGGCTGCAAGGACACTTAGCATATATACAATGGTTCATTGTGAATCTGGCTAGCAAGTGCAATCCCTTTTCCTGGCTCATGAAGAAGGTTTCTGCCTACGAATGGGATGAAGTGTGTCTGACCGCCTTTGAGGAAATCGAGTAGTTTCTACTCCAACATTTGGTCATGATTCCACCTAACTCTGGGAAACCATAGGTCCTTTACGTTACCGCCCTATAATGGTCACTTGGCGTGCTTCTCGCCTAGATGAACAATGAAGGTATAGTGAACGGACTCTACTACCTCTACTACATGCTCCTCTATTCAAAGACCAGGTACTCCCCCATAGAAAAGAGCTACCTTGTTCTCATGTTCTCCATACAGAAATCGCGGCATTACATGACACACCATGAGGTACATTTGGTCTCTCGGGTAGACCCACTGAAGTACATCCTGAACCGCTGCATGTTGACTGGACAACTAGCGCGGTGGACGGGGAACCTCCAAAAGTTTGACATCAGGTTCGTGCCCTAGAAGTCTATCAAAGGACAGGCGTTGGCAGATTTTCTAGCTGCCCATACAACTTCAATGGATCAGTCCCTGGACCTAGATTTTCCTGATGAGGGAATCCTTTCAGTCTATCATGCTATCTCATGATGGAAAATTTACTTCAACGGTGCCCCCCAGAGACCCACCAGTAGGTGGCTCAACGATCCTAAGCTAAACATAGTGGGCCTGGGTGTCATATTCATCACCTCAATTCAAATAGTACAACCGTACTCATTCTTTTTGTTAGAAGGCTGCACCAACAACAAGGCAGAGTATCAAGCTCTCATCAACGGCCTCGAGCTGGCCCTTGAGATTAGTGTGCCCCATTTTCATAAAAAAGGGGATTCTGAACTAGTCATCAAGAAGGTCAACGGCGATTATGTCGTCAAGAATCCAGAGCTAATGCCATTATAGGGGTGCACCCTCCGCTTAATAGCCCATTTCCCTTCTCGAAAAGAGGTTACCCATGTCCCTCGGTCATAGAATGGTCGAGAAGACGCCTTGGCCAGCATAGCTGCATCACTCGTAGAACCTGAGTAGGATGACCTGATTATACATGTGGAACATCAAAGAGTCATCACCCATGTCACCCCATAGGATGATGATGGCACATGGGTAAGCCATCATACCACTGGAACCTCCACGTCAGGAGCACAAGGGTCTTCAAATGAAGCGGCTGAGGCCACTCTCGACTGGAGGGTACCTTTTGTCGAGTATCTCCAAAATTGTTGCCTCCCAAATGACCAGACCGAGCGTGGGGGAATCCATCATCGCGCACTACAGTTTACCCTTCAGAGTTGTCCCAGTCTTGAGTGGATCCACTATAAGGGGAGCTTTGATGGTGTTCTCCACTATTGCATTCAAGAGATGAGACTTCTCAGGTCATGCAAGAGGTTCACGCCAGTTCTTGTGGTGCCCAACAGGCTTGACCAAAGCTATCCCAATAGTTCCGGAGATTGGGGTACTTCTGGCCATCTATGATCCATGTTTGTATTTAGTTTTCCAAGAGATTCCACATGTGCCAAGTTCATGATAATTTCTTGCATCGACCGCCAGAGCATCTCCACTATACCATGCACTCTTGGCCATTTTCGTTGTGGGGACTCGATGTCGTGGGACCATATCCACCGACGACAGCTCTCCAGTGTAGGTTCATCCTAACCACTACAAATTTCTTCTCTATGGGGGCGGAAGCAGTTTCAGTCAATAATGGTGAGGCTCATTCCATCGTTGACTTCGTGAGCTCAAATATCATCCATCGGTTTGGAGTCCCTCACGCTGTTCTCACCGATAACAACACCAACTTCTGTGTAGCCGAGCTAATGAAATTGTATGCCAAGTACAATATCCATTCGAACAATACCTCTCGCTACCATGCATAGGAAAATGGACAGATTGAGGCATTCTACAAAACCCTCTCTAACATTCTGCAGAAAATGGTTGGTCAGAACAAGAAAAGTTGTCCTGATAGGCTCCCCAACGCCCCTCTAGGCCTATCGGACGATGACCCACAATTCCACCAAGGTGACTCCATATTCCCTAGTGTATAGGGATGAGGCCATCCTGCCCATTGAGATACAAAATCCCTTCTTACGCACTTCAGTATATGATTAGCAAGCTCCAGATAAGGTTGCCGAAATCCATATATCTAAGTTGGATGCAATGGATGAGAAAAGGCTCTGTGCCCTGCACAGTCTGGAAAGGCATCAGAATAAGGTAGCCAGAGCCTTAAACAAAAGGGATCACCTTCACTCATTTCTACATGGAGACCTGGTATTGGACCTCCGAGTGCCGATGATCCATGTCAATAAACCACCTAAGCTGGAGCCTAAATTGGAAGCACCATACGTCATTCATATGGTTTACCCCAATGGATCCTACTCCTTGGTGACCATGGATGGTGAGCGCATAACTCCTCCCACCAATGCCAAGATACTCAAGCAATACTTTTCCTGATCCCCTTGGTCCCGCATGACCCTAAACTGCACATTTTGTTCCTTCACAACCATAAAATGTATGGTCCAGCATGACCCTAAACTACACATTTTGGCCTTGCACGACCTTAAACTATATGGTACCGCAAGAACGTAAACTCCATTTGGCCCTACATTTGGGTCCCCACAGTCCCGTACAACCTTAAACTGCACACTCGTCCTTGCTGCAAGGCCTTAAACTGCAAGCTGGTCAGGCCTTCCTGACTGAGGCTCCGCCTGATGCCCTATGGCTTTTTCAAGCCCCTTGGCCTTTTCGGGCACCGTCCCAAGTTCTCTATTATGGGATTGTGCGGTGTTTTGTGGGATTATGTCTTCATTTACATCGGGTTACCCATCGTACTGAACACATCCCCAGAAGAGATGCCTTCTCCGACCCTCATCCTCGCTGAAAGACGTTAAACTACAAGCCGATCAGGGCTTCCTGACCGAGGCCCCATGGTCTAGTTGGGCATCCTAGCCCTCGTCCTTTCTACGAGACGTTAAATTGCAAGTAGGTCAGGCCTTCCTGAATGAGGCCCCGTGGGCTTCCATGACTCAGAATCTCTCATGGTATTGTATGATGTGGCGTGGGATTATGTCCTCATCCACACCGGGTTACCCTCTATACCGTACATATCCCCCGATGAGATGTGTTCCTCATCCTGCATGATGTTAAACTGCATCGCGTCCCGCAGGATGTTATACTGCGCTTCTAGAACTACGTACGTCTTGATTCCCATCTGAATGGGATATGTAAGAACGCTCAGACGTCCCGTCTTGAGCCCAGCCCGAGCTCTTCCCTTTGACTGTCCCCCTTGGGTATCGTTTCCTTGGAGGGTCCTTGCATGACGAGGAGTAGGCTTCTTTAGCCCCGCTCATACAATGATTATAATGGTCGCACCATGCGCCCACTCTCATTCTTCTATCCTACCACGTCTATACCGCATGATGTTAAACTACTTGGCCTTGAAAACCTACTTATGGCATGATTCACATCCTTATGTGATACGTAGGAACGCCTGGAAATTTTGTTCGTCAGCCCAGCCCAAAATCCGAAATCTTCACCTTGGGCCAAAGGAATATGGAGGGGTGCACACATTCCCCTCAAGTTTACATTGATCAAGTCTCGACCCGGCTATACATCCCACTCCATGGAGATGTTCACTTCTTTCATATATGGGTACAACTATGCTACACCCACTCCATGGTTGTGACTCCATCCCCATCCGGAAGGGCCCCTGAATGGTATGGATGCTCGGCCTAAAGGGCCCACATACCACTTCAGGCCAACGCCCTCAAGGATGTTTAGCAACATGCTGATACAAGTCCCATGTTTCGAACGTGGTCAGCAGTCAACAATCATTTTCTTCACCAGTCACCATAGGGATGATGTGTTTCGAACATGGTCAACAGTGTCATGGATCTTTAGGTCCACCCCATGATGTCTCATGAATCGAGTGCAATGGTTCGTCCTGCCCCACCCCGAAGTGACAAAATCTCCTTCGGGTTGTGTCTATGGTAGGGCCCACAACCCTGATTCTCATATGGGGAGTGTACGGTGTGGTGCAGAATTATGTCCTCATTCACATCAAGTTGCTTTCTATGCTGTACACATTCCATGACCGAGGCCCAGCCTTAGGCCCCATGGCCATCTCGGGCCCTTGGCCCTTGTCCTAGCTGAAAGACGTTAAACTACAAGCTGATCAGGTCTTCTTGACCGAGTCCCAGCCTAAAGCCCCTTGGCCTTTTCAGGCCCCTATCCCTCGTCCTCTCTTCAAGACGTTAAACTAAAAGCTAGTCACATATTCCTGACCGAGGCCCAGCCTCAGGCCCCTTGGCCTTCTCAGGATCCGAGCCCAGGCTTGTATCTGTAGTGTTCGGTGTAACATGGGATTATGTACTCATTTACATTGGGTTACTTGTCGTTTCGTACACCTCCAATGTCCAGGGAATCCTATTCCCTGACCTTCGTCGTTCCTGCATGACATTAAACTGCAACCCGGTCTGGCCTTCTTGACCAAAGCACCAACTATCGGGCCCTTTGGCCTCTTCGGGCCCCTGGCCCAAGTCCCCTTTTATGTGCGGTATATGGTGTGAGGTGGGATTATTTCCTCGTTCATGTCGGCTTGTTCTCCGTACCATGCGCCTCCCACGTTGGGGAGTGCACCACTCCCCTCCTCGTCCTGCATGACGTTAAACTGCATCTTGAGGACTAAGTGTCCCTTGGTTCTCATCTTTGTGGGATACATAGGACAACCCGGAGGTCTAGATTTTGGGTCTAGCCACATCTCTTAGGAATCATTATTCCACCTTGGACCCTTAGCCTACTCTCCCTCCTGAGTCATCTCACGGACCCTTTTCGGCAGTACACCGATGTGCCTAAGGGTACTCTGGTTATTACCTGGAATGTCGGACTCTGCTCGGACATGTTTTTATCTGCTTTTCAGGCTTTGTGTTTCCCTTTGTCAGGGCTTCCATTATCTCACATACCCAGAGGGACCCCCAAGAACGGCCTGGATACCACGCCTAAGGGCTCTCCTACCGATACGGGCCAACGCCCCCGAGGGTTTCAGACAACAAATCTATAAAATCCCGCGTTGCAAATATGGTCAGCGGTCAATGCTCGTTTATTGTTCCCACTACAGGCTAACATGATATGGAGATTGGTTTTCCTCCAAGGTTAATAGTTATCCTCCATCGCGTTGCCAATGCCACTAATCCCAAAATTTTGGTCACACTATTTACATACTTCTTCACTTCATCATGTACAAGTAGAGTTTTGAAGCTCTTGGTACAATTCTTTAGTGCACATCTGCACGTTATGGGAACAAAGCCATGTTAGAGCGTCCTTTGGGGCTATTCACTGATTTCCATTCGATGGACGTTCCATGTATTGAAATGAGGATCTTCCTCCCTTGTTTCCCACACTAAGTTTAACTCACGTGGGCTTCAAGATTGGGTTGAGGTCTGTGCTTACATGGAAAGATGTCGTCAACCCATGGTCCGAGCTCTAAGACCATACACTAAGATATCCTCAAAACAACATATGGCTTTATTCTCATCCTCATGAGATATGTTTGAGCTCTTGGGTACTCCCCATGGGCCTAGCCTGATTCTCGTGTTCGGTGCCTCGACTCGAGCACTTTCCCCAGAGAACAGATGGAAGGTAGGGCTCATGTCCTCATTCACTTCGGATTTTATAACCGCCTTACCATGTGTCCCCTTCTCTGCTTACCCATCCATGGTCAGAATTCTATGACCCTAAACTAAGATCTCTCTATGGTAGGGGACTTGACCCTTTCTGTGTAATACTCTTATAAACGTATCCAAATGCATTTTGACAAAGAGCCCGGAGTGTGGAATTTTCACAGGGACATACCCTCATTCCATGTCCACGCTTCGTGTGCTTACTATTTGGATCCTAATCCACATCCATGTCTAGAGGAACCCCCTAATGTCCTGGTTCCATGCAGAATCGGCTTACCTATCGTCCTGGGCCAATGCCCCAGAAGACATCAGATGACATTTGTGGCAAGGTCCCATGTTTCAAACATGGTCAATGGTCGACCCTCATTTGTCCGTCCCCATTCCAGGATAATGTGATATGGATGCTGTTTTTCCTCCACGGTCAACAGCTATCCTCTATCATCACGCCTCCATCATTGTTGTCCAAATCTCATGCGTCATAACTCAAACATTTCAACTTCCTCATGTACATGTGGAATTATGACATACTCTACTTTATCTCATCGCGAGTCTAGGTGCGCCACATGGACATGATGGCATCATTGGGTCGGTATTCACTGAGCGTTTCTTCTCCCTAACATGCATCTTCTTGTGTTGGAAAAGATCTCCATCTCCTATTGTTTCCCACATCAAGCATGACTCACGTGGGCTTAGTGGGTTTGGTGGGATGTGTACTAGTGCAACCGGGCTTCTCATCGTCCTACATGATGTTATAATATGATCCTAGAACTATGCATGATTTGATTCCCATTCTCATGGGATACATAAGGACACCCCGGTATTTTACATAGGGTCCTGCCGCTAGGAGTCATAAATCTTGTTCTTCCCCTTTTCATCCCCCTGGATGGACCCATCGTAGGGGGTCGTACAACTATAAATCTTCCCTGAAAACGTTTAGGATGACCCACGATGATGTTGGGAGGAGACATACACCCTTGCCAGAGAGGCCATGTCTGAAAAAAATAATGATACATGATCGAACAGATTCGCCCATATAGCGTACACCCACCATGGTGGCGTAATTTCATGAGTCTTGGATTCTATTCGAACAAACCCTCACTCCACTTTCCACGCATCACGTGCCCCTTATTCACACTCTCATCCTATTTCATGTATAGATGAACCCCCTAATAGTATGGACGCCTGACCTATGCCCCGCCTGCTGTCCTGGGCCAATGTTCCGGAAGACTAATCATGTTCGGAGGAACCCCCTAACAGTATGGATACTCGACCTATGGTCCGCCTGCTGTCCTAGGCCATCATTCCGAGGGACCCCATAAAAGTATGGATGCCTGACCTATGGTCCACCTGCTATCCTGGGCCAATGTCCTAGAAAATTGATCGTTGATATTTGAGTTAGGCCCCGTGTTTTGAACATTGTCAATGGTCGACCCTCATTTTTTGTTTCACTTCAGGCTAACGGAGTAAGGACATCGTTTATCCACCACGGATAATGGTTTCCCTTTATTGTCATGCCAACCACACAATGTTCCAAATCATGGGTATCGTAATTCAAACTTCCCTTTCCCATCTGTTCGGACAGATTTCAATGCCCCTGGCATTGCACCGCTCTGCACAAGAGTATGTTTGAAAATCCGTAATTCGGCTGTTCTGAGAACATCCTTCTCCAGTCAGTTCCCTCCAATTTCCCAGAAATATGGACAAGTTATCCAAACTCCGGATGCCCGAAGCCTGGTCTAAACTCTTATGTTTGGATGGAACAAGGAGGTGACTATCATTTGTCTCTCACGTTGGGCCCGACCCACGTGAGCTTATGGGATTGTATCCGGGCGTTCCATAATCATTGTAAGGATGAAACCACAACGGAACACGTGCATGCTACGAAATTCGAAAAAAAATCGGTCGAAGAATGAAAGTATGTTTAAAGAGTTTGAAATTATTATAGTACTCGAGGGTCAACTCCCCGCATGGATGGATTGAACTCATCAAAAGTGAATTTTAGCTCCACCACCCTTCGACTTGTGGCATCCAGGAATTGCTGCCGCCGACTCAGCTCCCTCTCCTCTTCAGTGGCGATGGGGCACAATTCATCAGCCCCAGCTCGGGCTATCTTCTGGTCAGCCTGAATGACAGCCATCTCCCCAACAACCCGCATCAGGACCTCTTAGGCCTCTTCCAGTTGAGCCTTCAATCGCAAGATCAGCATATACTGTGCATTGAGAGAGGCTGAGCGCTCGTCCACCCGGATTTGCAGCTGCTGAACCTCGTTTTCTGCCTCCTGGAGCATGATATTTGTCGCCTTCCTCTACTGCCAGCCTATGCTGAGCCTGTAATCATAATCCCAGATCCTCTCTACCATGAGATCTCAGATGAGCAAATGAGGATGTTGGGCATTAACTCCCCCAGCGCACAGCTCGTGCAGTCGCGAGCAGAGTCTGTCCATTTCATTCAGCCATAGCTCTTGGGGGGGGGGTGTACTTGATGAAACGACTAATCGACATCCATGATCCGAGAAGGACTATTTTTCTATCCTTATTATTGGAGGCTGTTTCATCCCAGTCTGCGCGATTGGAAGGCATGTATGCTGGATACGTCCGCAAGAAATATTCAACAGGATCGACATCTGGCATTGAATCCGGGGCGACATCTGGCATCGGGGAAGGTGTTGCGAGACTTGGGTCATCTGGTTGATCCTCATCATCTGATTACACCTCAATAACCTTGGTCCCGACCCTGCTGGTGGTCTCGTCGACGATAGGGAGCGCTGTTGCTCAGGTATGCGAGATAATTATCTCCACAATCACCGGCATGCCCCTAAAAGTGATACCGCCAGACATCCGAACCAGCCTTACCGCTACAGCCCATGCCAGCCGTATAACTGTACGCGATAAGGAAGAACATGGACGTTAGTTGTCATGACCTACATATGACATCAATGAATATAATGGAGGAAACTTACAATGATTGAACTCCTGGTGCTGCTCTTGAGTCGATACTAATGGGACCCCTAGGTGTGGCCCTCTGTATATTGTCTGAAGGTCCGGGGATTCTGGAAGAGCCACCTCAGGTGTCCTAGCCCGCCACCGCGAGAGGCCCTCACTACCCTCTGATCTCGACCTTGGGATAGGGGAGGCCCGCCATCACCAGCTCGAATGGTTTACTGCTTCAACATTTCCCTCGGGTAATCTGCCTCCCAGCTGATGGCATACTCCTTTACCAGTCCAAAGGCGGAAGTGGACAGAGGAAATTCCATTCGCATTTTTCCATCTTCCCATGTGAACATGAGCCACAAATACCTCATTACACAAGGGTGCTTCTCAAGATGCACATCCTAGTAGACTTGCAAGGTCAGCCGCTACATGCACTGTAATTGCCTCACAAACCGATGTGGGGTGTACGGTTCGCAGAGCAGATCGAAATCCACTCGAGCCACAATGACTCCACCTTGAAAGGCCAAGAGATAGGCCCAGTGCTCTTCTGTTCCCCGACCGTCATAGGTGAGCATTTTTTTGGCAATGGAAATGGGTGGAAGTTAGACTCATTCACTTTCCATAACTGGTTCAGCACCATCGGTACGATTAGCTTGACTGGGAAGATCCCGGCAGCGTTCAGAATGGAGGGGTGGAAGTTCGACCCCGGTGGCGAGATGGGGTTTGTATATTCAAACCCCCCCTGATGTGCGATGTGATCTACCCGTACAGAAGGTGTAAGGGAACATATATCCTCGGTGGCTTCTTGCCCTCGCTAACATGCCGCAGCATCCTGTACAACCTGGCGAGCATCAGGACCCCCAGATTGACCAGCTGTCCCATGGCCAGCATGGATGCCATGATGAATGAGATGTTTCGCACACCCATATTGGTATCCCTCACCGGTAGGATCCAACTGCAGATAAGGGCCATGATAAATGCCACCAGGCTGACTATAGGCCGCAGTTCAGTATTGACACTGAAGCCCCATGTCTTCCATTGGCTGTTCTCCAAGAGCCGCCGGTACGAGTGCTCATTTCCTTGTTGGGGACCCTTCGGGAAAGTTTGAGGCCTCGGGGGGAACTCTCAATTTTCTGGGAGGTTTATGAAATGCATGAACCACTTCATTAAGTGGACATCCCTCACCGCTTCTTTGTCCTCTCTGGGGACCAATCCCATCAACGCCAGTGCCAGATGTGACATCTGCTCTTGATCCTCCCACACACTCATGACGGGGAGGAACTCATCATACATGGCCCCCAAGATTGGGACCCACAATATCGGATGGACATCCCACATACTGATGCCCACCTCCCCATGAGGTAGGTGAAAAGTGTTGGTCCCATACCACCACCTGCTCAACATCTCCGACATCAGCTGCTTTGGTTGATAAAGGTGGAATTGTGAGTCCCATGCCGCCTCAAACAAGCCGACTCTCCCCATCTCAGCCCTCGAACTCATCGCACGTGGATCCTACCCAATAGGCCCATTCCCAGTCATTGGTGAAGTTTCTTCCCTGTCATAGGTCCCACTCATCGGACCATCACTTCCGTGAATCCCTTAATGATGCCTTCAATATGGTGTGGTACATGGGAGGGGATGTCTCCGATCGCATTGGCTTCTTGTCGATGCTATTCAGATGGTTGTGTAGGCAGTCAGTGGTAACATTCCTAAAGTCGTCTCGGGCATGATCATCAGCTGCCCGAAACCATTGATGCTGGAATGACATACTCCTGAACTAGCAAGCTGGTTTGTCCCTACTCACCTCAAGGATGATGATGTCATCCCTCAGCTGAAACCCATACTCGGGTAGCTTCTTGCACACCGAATAGTTCTTTTGAGTCTCTGAAAAAATATACATTAGAGAATTATGATCCAAATGGCTTTGGACTAGCTCTTCCAAACCCAGACAGTTGGCCATCTCATTCCTCTGGGCAGCGCCTGCGAGCACCCCCAGCACAGCTTCTTGATGGGCCATTGGGTTTCAAGACTTGGACAATTTTCAGGTCAGGCCACAAAGATCATTTGCAAAGAACATTCGTAGAGATCTGTCGCAATGCACAGATGTGGAGCCTGACCTCAGCCCGCAATCAGATGTTCTCTTGGTGTAGTCGCAGAGTCGGAGACTCACGTTCGCCGTAAAGCTCGATTCTTGGTGAGCAGACACGGAGTATGCAGATCTTCAAGAATCGAGTGTGCAAAAAGGGCAAAGCCGCGAAGAAAGGAAAAAGACAAGGGAGGATGGCCCTCTATTTATAGGTGCTGACCCTCAGAGATTTTCGACACATCCAGCCCACACGGGGATTTTCGGCACGTCCGGAGTGCGCGACCCCTGTCTACCTCGCGCGCCCGCCTCGCGAGTTAGCACCACGATCTACTGATGGTTCTGGCGATTTTCATCAGACATCAACAATTGATTTTTCTGTGGCTTCAATTCTTAGGGGGTGCATTTTTTGGCACCAAATATATTTGAAGAATGGAGTGATGGGGAAATGCCCTGCACACCACCTCGCAAAGCTCCCCCGTGGAGGACCCCCAAGCAACACAGCCGCCGCGAAGCACAAAAGGATGTAACCCTTCATGAACGCTGTTGATGTTCGTGATCCCACCGTGAAGCAAAAGAGGTGGTAACTCTTCATGAACCTGGTTGACGTTCGTGAACCCGCCGCGAAGAAAAAGAGGCAGTAACTCTTTGTGAATGTGGTTGACATTCGCAAACCTACCGCGAAGCAAAGGAGACGATAACTCTTTGCGATCCCGGTTGACGTTCGCGACCCGCCGCAAAGCACCTGAGACCCATTCACACCACTTGAGCTCTGCTTCATGGCTCCCCTTGCCTAAAAATACCAAGCTCCTCTAAGCTCTTTGGATGGACGATCCGACATTTCGGCTTTTTCTTTCCTGAATTGCAATGCACTCTTCCGCTCAGAGAATCATGAGCTATGTGAGGTATTTTTGCTTTGCGAAGCACCTCCGCATGGTCTCGTCTTGAGCCCCTCTTCCGAGAGGGATGCATTTCTCAAAGCCCAATGAAATTGGCGAAGCATGGGGGATCTCTGAGGGGACCCGGATAGTCGTGGAGCGTTTATGCTTCGAGAAACACCAATCCAGTACATGTGATCCACATGCCAAGGTATGGTCACTGTACTTCGCGAAGCACATTGTTTAGCGACACTTTTCTTCACGAGGAACCTAAGAGTCGCGAGGGGGTGCTCCATGAATACCATTCCACTTCTGAAAGCACCACCCATTCACACCCCTGCCCCATGATAAGGCCAAGGAACCCCACTTCGCGAAGCACCTCCCCTCGCAAGTGTCTTCCACCACGCAGAGAAACCATGCTCCGCAAGGCCCCTGCCTGTGGAACCCTCTTCTAGGAAATCCCTCTTCCCTTGCGGCCCACCAGGCTTGCATGATGTGATTTCAAAGTCCCCTGGATGATACCACACGTAGCATTGCTTCGCCTGATGCTTCTTTTCATAGGTACGCTAAGGCTATTGCTTCTTCTCATAGTCACACTAACGCGGACTCCTCGATGGTTCGATCTGCGACACCCCTCCTACATGGCCTTGAAGATGCATTCTTTTCACCAAGGGGCATAGGGTACCAGTTATGTAAGTCCTAGGGGTGCGGAGTAAACCCACCTCGTCTGAGCTGCAGAATGATAAACTGCCAAGCACCTCTTCCTCAACTCATGACGTTAAACTGTGACATCGCCCCGTGCCTCTCATGCGGGGCACCCCAACCATGGACATTATGCATGCCCCCTGGTCTACACAGGGGATGATATCCTCCTTATGGGAGTGGCATTTGTCCATGGGGGAGAAGGGAATCTACCTTGGTGTATGCCCCTATCCTTTCTTACAGAAGGTAGAAACCATGCACCTCCATACTTCCTCACTGCCAAGGCCAGGGGAGAGTGGGACGGGAAATGAGGCACCTCCTATCTTGTGTCTCAAATCCCTCTCCTGATGCACATTGTCCCACCATGGGCCTCTATCCTAGAGTAAGTCCCAGTACCATTGGCCGCCTAACGCGTAAGCCCTTCTTCGTTTCCCACAGACGCACCCTTCGTGACGTGATCATTAGGTCCCTACAACCTCTTGTTTCTCACACCAAGCATGACTCACGTGAGCTTAGAGTGACCACCTAATCTGACCCCCACCTCTAGCGAACTATGAGAACATTGATCCATGTCAAGGCATGGTACATAAGAAGCCTCCATGAGGTTCATTCCTACCACCTGGCTATCATGACCGCATTCAAGTCGGTTCATCCATTACCATGGGCTCTATCAGAGCGTAATCCACATCCAATCTGAACTAAGTGTTCTTTGATCTGTGCTAAGGCATGGTATATAGGAAGAATCCATGCGTTTTAGGCCCCACCATTATGGGTCGTCTCAGAGCATAAGTCCCATCCAATCTGAACTACTTGGTCTTTGATCTGTGCTAAGGCATGGTACGTAGGAAGCCTCCACGAGGTTCAAGCCCACCACATGGACCCCCTGGGTTAACCTTCACATCGGCCTTCCGGTGTCCATCGTGAACTACGTGGCCTTTGATCTGTGCTAAGGAATGGTACGTAGGAAGCCTCCATGAGGTTAAAGCCCACCACCTAGTCATTCCGGCCGCATTCACATCAGTTCTTCCTTTACCATGGGCCATCTCAGAGCGTAAGCCCCACACATCCATCCTGAACTACGAGGAATTTTATATATGCTAAGGCATGGTATGTGGGAAACCTCCAAGAGGATCAAGCCCCACACATCAAACCCGAACTATGGGGACTCTGATTCATGCTAAGTCATGGTATGTAAGAAGCCTCCACGAGGTTCATGCCCCACCATCATGGGATGCCTGAAAGTGTATGCCCCATTCCATTCTGAAATACATGATCTTTGATTACCTTCGACGGGGATATGTAGGAAGCCTCTATGAGGTTCATGCCCACAACCAGTGGACCCGCTGGGTTCACCTTTACGTCAGCCCTTCGACGTCTATTCTGAACTACAAGGACAATGATTCCCTGTAATGGGGATACGTAGGAAGCCTCCACAAGGTTCAAGACCACAACTGTTAGACCCCATTGGTTCACCTTTACGTCGGTCCTCTGGTTGTAGTTATGAAATACATGGACTTTGATTCCTGGCAAAGGGGATATGTAGGAAGCCTCCCCGAGGTTCAATCCCACCACCAGTGGACCTCTTGGGTTCACCTTTACATCAGTCCTCTAGCATTCATTCTGAACTACTTTGTCTTTGATCCGTGCCAAGGCATGGTATGTAGGAAGACTCCACGAGGTTCAAGACCACCACTAGTGGACCCACTGGGTTCACCTTTACGTCGGCCTTCCGGCGTCCAACTTGAACTATGTTGTCTTTGATCCTTTCTAAGGCATGGTATGTAGGAAGCCTCCATGAGGTTCAAGCACACTTATACCCCTAGTCCCTTCATGTCGTTTCACCGAACCCATATCCCTGGGCCGCCTCAGAGTGTATGGCCCATTCCATTTTGAACTACGCAGACTTGGATTCCATGCCACAGGGATACGTAGGATGCCTCCATGAGGCTAAAGCTCATCAATCATGTCTTTTCTTGATCTCTCCCTTGAGACTATGGTTCTTGGGAAGGTCATGACACAACACCGAGGTTCCACTTCCTCTGGGTCCCATCCATGCGTTCATTCTCACGGGCCGCCTCCTCATGTGTCCCACCGTATCATCGAACTACACAGACTTTGATTTTCTTCCATGGGGATATGTAGGAAGCCTCTTTGAGAACTCAAGTCCAACACCACCATCATCCATTCTGATTCCTACCCTGGCTGCCACATCTTAGTGAGATCATTCCACTCCATTCCCTTTCACGATATTCGGAATGTCACCCACGTGTTGACCCCAACATCGGTGTTCCCTCTAGGGGTTCTTCAATCTGATCCGCTCCAGTTAGTGTTCCGATCAGTCCGATCCGTCTTCGCTGGATTTTAAACTTGCGGCATACCCTGTGTTAAGAATAGAAAGCTGAGGAAATCCTCATATACATTCCAATAGAATATGTAGTTCCCTGCGCTCAATGTGGGATGCCTTAGGATTCCGCACCCTCGAGAGTACCTATAATAAGAGACGAAAGACAGACATTCCAATTCCCCCATGTTCAGACACGATAATGATGCCTCGATGTGACTACTCCCCCAACTGAAGTTTGCTTCCCAGACCAGACCCTTTGTAATGACCTGACAGAAGCAGCGTAATTAACCGACATCCATAGAAACATGGCACTGGGAAGAGTTTTACGAATAATGTATTAAATCTTTGAGGGAGACCCAGACGAGGTGACGAGTTCTAAGGAGGAATCCACAGAAAGAGGAACTGACATCCCATCATCCCATTTCAATCAAGGAGCAGACATCTATGAACAAGGAACAAATGTCTCCCGCCTTTGGAAAGCAGGAATGCTGGGCAACAAAAATCAGTGTCGACGTCTCCCACAGACAGACTCGCGCGCCTCGGCGAAAGCGTCAGAAACACCCATTTTAATGAACTAGGTGATGATTGAGTATATATACATTTGACCTTGTATTTTATTACCCTTAGGTTCCCTTATAATGGAGCCACACCGTCATTGATTTATATATATAGAGATGTAATTTATTGTGAACCACTTTCTAGATCATTTTCCAAAATTCAAAGATATTTTCATATAATTTGACTCCTTGTTATAATTAACGATAAGTATATCTAAAGGGGTATGAAAAATGATTTTTCATCTTAGATTCCAATGGATAACTGTACATATGATCCAGTAGAAATTATAACAACATATTTTTTTAATATATTAATATTGCATTCTTTTTAATTCACATTCATTGGATTATAGAAACAATCTCATGAGGACCATAATTTTTTGTTATCATTGGAAATAGGGAAGTAGAAATAACCATTCTAGAGGTAAACCAAATCATCTCCCATTATAATCTTCATATCTAGAACTCCTCTTAGAAATATCATATGTAATACATGTATTGATATCATAGTGAAATGAAACATTGAAAACGGTGATCTCAGATGCCCAATACGAGTTAGATATGGAGATTCATAAGAATAACATGAACATATGGGCATGGGAACATGATCATGAAATTTAGAAACCATAACTTATATTCCCAATATCATAAGTATGAATCACATAATAAAAATTGTATGTTTATAAGACAATAATCCTAATGAAATAAATGAACAAATTCCATGAGAGCATAACATTGGCATAAGACATAAAATTATATCATAAAGATAAAGTCAGAAAAAAAACATCCATATTAGTCATGGATTACCACCACTACTAACATATTAGAATGGGTTCACTCTCCATACCATCATAATTTTCCAGACCCCCCCTCATAAAGTCTACACATCCTAGGATAAAAATGGGGGATGAGAGAGAGTTAAACCTGGGTCCCAAATTCAGTTGGCCTTGGCTTGCTGACAAGCACCGAGGGTATAGAAAACACCCAAATGGGAGGCATTACCCTCTATGAGAACACAACAGAAGATAGTAATATGATAGACAAAAACCCACTTCTTCTTAGACGACAATATAAAATAAAATCCACTCTATAGATATGTAATGTCATGAAAACAATAATACAATTGAAATGGGGATCATAAAGTACCCATAGAATACTAATGATGGTATTGACTATGAAGCCCAAAAAACACTTTCAACCGGTGAGACAACAGTAACTTGAATGATATCCCACATGGTCCAACTGACCAAAAAACTATTTTTATAATGTAGGGTGAGTATAATAGTATACTCAGTAGGATCCTCCCTGTATCCCCTTTAGAAAATGTAATGATAGCATGCTAAATCACTATAAACAACACGTTAAACTAACTCATCACCTAAACATGTATACTGTGTTACAAATGTCACAATGTATTCTCTAACTAATTATCACATTCATGAGAATATAATATATTAATGATTAACATCGTTACCAATCTACCACTTCCCCAATAGTTTTCCACTATTCCCCAGCGTCACATGTCATAAACATCTCTCTCCAAAAATGATATCCCATAGACAGAAGGGCGAAGAACCACAATATGCACCTCGTGAAACACAAACCACCACATCCATATATCAAAAATTTACCAGGTATTTTCTAGGAGAAACCATATCCCACATAACGTCTATCATAAAATGGGTATTAGACCTTAAACAGTCACAACGCACACACTAATTAAGGATATTCCATCAATATTAATCAATGAACATCATACCTAGAGTATCTTGTGGGAAAAAAAATTCTAAAATATATGTGTGTGAAATAACTATAATCCATTATATCCATCGGCAAACATATATGGTAAATGTAATCATCATATATTTTCAGACATGTAACTACCAAGAGAAAAGAGTGTGTCCAAATATGGTAGTCATTCATCCATCCTCCCACTGGGATGTGGGAAAAAACACCCTCAATGATTAGAATCGTCGCGAGGTTAGTTTTCCTAACCAATAGTGTGAAGTAACATATAGAAACAGAAAATGTAAATTTTATAATATATATCACAACCCCAACATTTTCATAACCTAGTATTAGAAAAAATTGCAACTTACATCTCTAGGACTCCGAGCTTGCCCTGCTAATGTCAAATATCCTCTAATAAGAAATCCATTTAATGTTCTAAATTATGTTAATATATCATTTTTTATTACACTTTAATGTAATTAATAATTTAACCATTAATTAACCATTATAATTTCCACATTACTTTTCATTATCATCACAACAATGTTCTATGTGTCCAGTCTTAAGAAATAGAGTCTATGAATCCTTTGAAATAGAACTTAATCATGCATACCATCTTGATCCAACCCCATGAGATACAAATTTCTTTCTTTACTAATGATATTAACAATTACATATGTAAAGGTATTTATGAAGAACATTATATGATATGAAACACAATGTGATCATGATGATGAGTGGATGAACTACCCATCAAGTCTTCACAAGCTATATAAAGATCATAGACTCGTCCAACCACTAGAAGATGAACACAATAAACAGGTGGAATACCCTATGCGTCTTGGCCTCACATGTAATAAGAGTAACCAAATACATATACCTCATGATTTATGGAATGGAAATATGATAAAAAATAAAAAAAATTCAGTCAAGCATCCAACTTTCATATCAATAGGTGACCTGAGGTTTATCCTGTTTTTCCAACCCCTGATGTCCTCCCGGACACCCATATTCTTATGTTGATGCATATCTCTACTCCAGGTTTAAACTGATTCAACAAAAACTATGCCTACCTTCTGCACATACCACAAAATCCTCAAGGCTCATCCATCCTAGGCTCACATCACATCCGGGACTCGTCACCCCCCATCAAAAGTCTTTTATCGAAAGCACATCAAAATAGTAGTAAAAAATATAGTAAGAAGGATCTAAACCCAATGTAATTCATTCAGCCCCCAGACACAATGATATCTAACAGCTCAAAAACCAAAGGCTGATTTCCTTGACAAGAAATCGGGATAGTCATGCCCTACGAATGCAATATCTTTAATCGCTAAAGTGGTTCATATTACATAATTAACTAACCGATTCATTATTCAAAGGTTCGAAATGTGGGAAACCTATGAAACAAGCTATCACAACCTATGCTATGTTTATTATAAAATTAATTTAACAAGACTTTATTTATATTGTCAACAAGAATCAACATGGTTTAGGTTCATTAAAAAATTCAATTAAACATGCATATCTGTATAAATTTGATAATTATTAAATTACAATAACAACATGAAAATTCATTAACATGCCTCTTAAATTTTATTTATCCAATTATTTTTCAATTTATTCTTGAATTTAGTTCTTTACAAATTTTTTTCATGAAAAATATTATTAACAAAGTAAGGCATTAATATCAAACTATCTATAAAATCAAGAAGCAAACCACTATCACAGTACAATGAAACAACATCCCTATATGATTGATACAAATTATATAATCTAGTTCGAATAATTATTAGTTCAATTTAATTAAGATTCAAGGTGATCAATAATGAAACCTATATGATTGAACCTAAATAAGTAGATAATAAATGAATCACCTACATAAAAGGTTATCATTGATCCTCACATGAGAATAGGCCATACAACGGATATCCTATCTCCCATCCCACAAGAACTACAACCTTTTAAGGATGTTATGGAACCACCACACCAAAAAAATGAACATAAATCCCATTATAATCCTAGGTATGAAACCACCATATAATGTGGAGAATAATGTCTGGAAAAAGAACAAATCTAGAGAAACCATAAGAACCGATGAAGAACACACCTTAGATCAATGTTGTATTAATACAGATCGAATAATGGAAGTTGGGAATTGATCCATGACAAAGGAATCTCAAAAACACTAAATAGGGGACTATTGGGTTACCTGTGACTATAGAGAGGGAAGCTATAACCATAAGGTTTGACAAACCCAGTGGCTATAATGTTTTAAAACATTACGGAAACATGGAATTCCACGACGTGTAATCCCCTTTCACATCATGCAATTCCTTGAAGTCGGTTTCCTCCAAAAAATGACCTCCACTTCATATTATTTTAATTTTCCAATCCTAAAAAATATCGGTCTTGAAAACCATATTCACATTATGTGATTTTCATTCAAGATGTGAAATGTCATTACATCCAAATTTTAGAATTCGTGTCCCTCCAAATGTCCTTTGAGCCCCCTCCTAACAGTTTAGACATTAGAAACATGAAAAGGGTCAATATACATTGATCTAAGCACGTAAATTAGATAAATCTCAAAAAAAAATTCCTCCTAAAACCAAAAATAACCTAAAAAGGGAACAAAAATATGGTCATCTGACCATTGACCCCGTGAGATAACTCTCAAAGCCTTCGCCACCATAGTAGCTCAACCACCCTCAACCACCCTCATCCATGAACATCCACAAAATGATACAAGAGGAATACATCTCATAAATCTGAATGGGTTATAACCACCAAATGAATATCATTATAAGAGAAGATATATTCATCAAACTAATCATGGCACTGAGTGCATATCTATGAATCATGTTCTAATGTATTGTCTTCCACACCACCGATTCAACACAAGACATGAACCAATGCGATAAAACACATACAATACTCTTTATCATGGATGTCCTTGATCTCTTCAGGTCTCTACACAATGGTCTTATTATTGTAAACATCGATCTAGCAACAATTGATGACCTGAGAATCATCATGATGACACTTAAAAAGTTTCAACACATGAAAAAAATCTTGTATCTTGATCATCTGTAGGGAAGCTATATCCAACAAACCATGATTGCAATATAAGATAACATCATGAAAGGCCCAATAAACTAGGGATAATGCTTAATACCATGAACAAACCTTCACTTCCTTGGATAATGAATCAAATAAAGTAGCAAATGACTCCTAACATCGATCACTAGATGTATCCTAATATGATAGGTGTAAAATTTGAGTCTATCTTGTGCTCCCTTAATCCTCTCAAAAATCACCTAAACAATCTCTGTCATATTTGATACATGTTGTTGCTCAACAATTTCTATCTCTCAAAACATAGTCTAGTGAAATGAAAAATATAAAGGATGTCTATACAAGGCTTTAAACCGCACCATACCAATGATGGAGTGAAAACTATTGTGGTAGGAAAACTATACCAAGTGTAGGTGCCCCATCCATGAACCTCAAAATTCAAGGACATAAGAGTGTAATATACATTCAAGAGTCTAGATGGACCTCTCTGTCTGACTATATATCTATAGGTGAAAAGTAGTTGTATGGAATATGTAAAAAAATACTTATAGAGATCCCTCAATACCCTTTAGTTAAAACATTGACCTTGATCACAAATTATCATCCTCAGGACCCCGTAGAGTCTCATCGCTTCATAATGATACTGCCTCAACAAATCATTCTTTGGATATATCGACTCCTGGATCCCTATAAAATGCATTTATTTATTATAATTATGATGTACTACTCATATAGATTCATATAATTGCTAATGTCTATGTATAATAGTAATAATGACCATTATGATTTCCCCCCACTTCCATTGGGGAATATCTCCCAACTGGATAAAACTATCTAGAACACAGTGCTCGACCTCCACCTTCTAGGAGATCAAACCTTGATATAGAAGATCAAAAACTGGATACTTCAACACATGAAACCAAGACATACTCTTCTAATCTCGTTACACATTTTTTTCTATGATTTACGACTAAGAGAAAACTATCAAACTCTCTGAAAACTATATCACACATTTCCAATTGAATGAAAATCCTTCCCTAGAACAACAAACAATGTTGTTCATCTATAGACCAACCATTAGTTTCCTCTCCACAAAAAAATTAGTCTCTACAAAACTACACATAATGATCACCTAATTGGAACTCTAAAACATTTAAACTAGATATTACTAACAATGTTCATACAAAAATAATTGTTTGATCTCTACTGTTTAGGATCATTTCCCAATGTAACATAAAAAACAAAGTAGAAAAACTAGAACTGAACTCATTTATTTACCAACAAAGAATTGGATCACTAAATAACATTCCTTTTAAATACTCGAAATATGTATCACACAGAACAATCAACAAGAATGACAGAACGTTTCTAGTAATCAGTGTTAAAGGAGTCACAACACGAATAAAATTGTCTTCGAACCTCTAGTAATATCCTAAAAGATCAAGGATACGTCAAACCTCTTCCACAGTCTTGTGGTATTCTCTAGATGCAATTACTTATATCATTATTGTATCTAGGGGGACTCCATACTGTAGGAACAACAAGTCCTATGAATGGGACTTCTGAAGCCCAAAAATCATTATTCCAAAACGTCACAAAATATGCCCAATGGTGAAGAAGTCCCAAAATGGAATGCATAATCTCTTCATAATCCACCTCGATTAGGGAGTACATATGAATTCTGTCAATGAAAACCACCATAACATATATAGGAACTCATAGAACTCAATTTCTATCAAACCCATGATGATTGTTGGAGAATTCAACACAATGAATGGAATTACAACAAATTCATAATTCTTATGATGACAACATAAATAAGTATTACGATTATCCTCATCCTTTTTATTTTTATAATGACACACTATCCACAAATCAATCTTCGAGAACCATTCATTACCATTCAGTTGATGAAATAAATCATTAATTTGTAGAAGAGAGTAGTGGATATTTTCTATCACTTGGCTAAAGCGATGATAATGAATATAGAACATGAAACATAAATAAACCTTCTTCCCAGAAAAATTGGTGCTCCCATGGTTACAGACTCGTCCAGACAAAAAACCACACTACAACATACCATCGATCTATATACATCACTCTCACAACTCATAAGGTGTTGTCTTATATATATACATTGAGATAGAGGACACACCTAGTTATAGTTTGATCCTAAACTTGTTCTCTCATCAAGGGGGTAATGCTACATTATATTATGGAAACCGTTCTGGGTACTATTCCATGACCATGAGAATTGTGAACTGTTTAACCACAAATGACCTCAACATCCACTTAGCCATCATGGATGACTAGGATGAATCTTTTCTATTACCCATCAGAGGGTATCACATTCCATCAAACACTACTGAATCCCCATCGGCATCAAAGAACAAAACCTCCCTCCAGATGAAATCTAAGGTAGGATCCACCAAATATAACCAATCTACTATGACGATGGCATAAATTTTTTGTATCTATAATCACAGGTTATTTCACTACAAACAGTGGTTCCCCATAACTAGATCACAACCTCTATGTACATCATACAAGTCCAATCGAACTTCACATGGCCTAGTCAATGCTAAGGTAACTAGAATTTTATCTAACTCACATACTGAATCATGTAAAATGGAATGTGATATGACAGAGTGTGTTAGTAAAGAATCAAACAAGGTTTAATCCCAAGTAGAAAACATGAAAAGGATATCTCAAATGACATCTGTCTCTGTAGGAGTGAGAAATGCTAAATAATGAATTTGACTATAACCTCCACTATTACTCTATACTCTCTAGGGATGAGGAGAACCTTGGGGATTCCCTATTCCTATGTGATACTTCATATACTAATCCAATAATGGTGTGATCTTTTACAGCAGCCTCAGCTAGGACTGCCTAAATAGAGGAACCTGAAGTGGAACACCTGGTACATGCTGACTGATTATAGAGGGCGTTCACTCTCCATACAGATGACCTCGTCCTGAATAAGAAAAATATGTGTCATAGGACTGAGACCCATTTCCCTTGATAAAATGAGAAATTGAGGGTTGATATACACTTGTAGTTGATCTGATGATATTCTATCATGAAAACTGGGATCCCATACCAATAACTCTACTTAATGAGGAATCCACTTGACTGCCCACTCATGACAATCCAGTTTTGGATAACATCTTCTAAATGATCATTTATCTGACCTACACCTCAATATGCATCTTTAGTATAAATGATGCAGCATGGCGCTAGATTTCTTTATGAATAGCCTCAATGAAATTCTCCAACAATGACTCCACATTTAGAAATATTTTAGAAGCATATCACAGAAGGATCCTAAATTAGATCCTGAAATCTCACACACTAGAGCGCCCCTACGGAAGGGTAATCGACTCCTAGTGAATATTCACCTTCCTGGTAGAATAAAGAAACTAAACTATGATTTAGTCCTAGAAATCCTCCAAATAGATTTCCAAAACCTCATGAACATTGAGGAGTAAGAACCACCACTAACTCACTACCCCACATATCATCGTCAAATACAATGATAAAAAGTCCTCCATTCAAGAATAGATCTTACAGAAGTCTATATAAACCTCCTCTAACCAATATTCTATTACTGCATCTGAAATGATGTTGGCATACCTCTACAATCACTGATGCTGAAACTCTTCGAGTGTACCTCTCCAAGTGTCATCTTCTTCATCATATATTCTTTAATGATATGCAGGAACACAATTCCAAACATTTTACATGGCTACCGGACAAGGATGCTGACAAGGATCCATACCTTCAAAAGAACAATCAACTAGAGGCTCTCTACCTGAAATATAGAAGGCATTAATATTAATTTATTATTTTAATTTATTCATTTTTGGTTAATATAATGACCCAACCATTTCTCTATAGAATATATATTGTCATATAATAATTTCATAATCACATATAAACACATGTGGTCCATAATGAAAACATTTTAATCAAATATTTATGGAAATAATAAGTATATCTAGATGTTATGAAACTAATATCGATTAAATGGTAACTAGGCCATAGGAACACTAATAAGACCCTTATGAATAGTAAACTATGAAAATAAATAATAACCCCACCCATTAATGTATAAATACAATTCATATATCTTATATATATATGTATGGTATAATTATATCATATCATAAAAAAATAAATGTTTAAAAAATTACCAATTATGTGTTGGTATTTTTAAAATTTAGAAATTTTTAATTACAATTTTATGATGAGATTCTTTATCTAAAAGAAATTTTATTTTCACAAAAGTTATTCATAAAAAATTATATGTTTGGTCTTATGGTTTTAAGATAATTTTTTTAGACCTTATGTAATTTTTTAGTGTGTTTGAAAAATAGTTATAATTTTAAAATAATTTTTTTAAGAAAATGATGAATTTAATTAAAAAATTAAATAAAATTAATTATGAAAATATTTTAATTAAATTTATTTCATTTTTGAATTCTAAAAATCTAGAAATGGTTATGTTGAATTTTCAAATTTTTTCTAGAAATACAAGAATTTTCGATGGATAGTAAAATATGATAATTATCAATAAATACTAAATTAATTAATTATTGAGACATAGATGATGTAATGATGATGTAAGCCCGAAATATAGAACTATACTTCATTATTTTAATACATATAGCCATAATTCTCAAAATATTAAAATTCTTGAGCCAAAATAACAATTTAATTAATATAATATTGGGAAAACTACCCTATCATCAAATATGAATATCACTCCTCTCCCCATCACACTTCTAAATATATGAGGTATTCCTTCATTGTTATCCGTACTCTTCCCTATTCCCTCCCCCCATGTCGAGGTTATATTGGTCGAATCAAAATACCAAAATAGTCACCTAAGGAGGTTCTCAAGAAGAATAAATTCAAGAGGTAAATCCCCTCTTTCTTTCTTTTAATTATCATTCAATTTCGTTTCTTTTATTAATATCTCATTAAAGAAAATCGTAAAAAGGTCAAGATAACTACAATATGTTTGACATAATGTAATTATATAGTTTTATTTGATGATTAATAATTAAAATCCACCCACCCACTCCCATTTAATTTTAAAAATGAAATCATCACCTGTGATTTGTCAATTTACCGACAACATGGGTTATGCACTATAATTTTTAATTCATGACTTCGCAGATGATAATAAATACATCATAATGTTAAAAATATATTATAATGTGTATTTTAAAACCCTATTTATGTTTTGTAAATAGCTTATACATATAATAAAAAATGATAATAAAATTAGTTTGTAGTGACCGAAAAACAACCCAAATTAACCTAAAACAATCATCCTAACTAGTATGAGATGATTAATTCCAATAACATATAAAAACATTATTTATAAGATCATTTATACATTATTAATATCATAAATAACATATAATTAAAATTCTGGATATTTATCCACATTTTACATGAACATCTCTTCATGTATACATGTCAACCAATCTTGAAAATGATGAAAACAAATGCTCATGAATGTTGAAATTACACTATATAACTAATAAAAAGGGAACTGAATGAACGTAACAATAAAATATTGAATAAAATAAATTTATTAATTTATTTTTATTTGTAATTAACTAAACTAAATTTTTTATAGTGGATAATAATTTGAAGGAATCATTAATAAAATGGTAAGTAGAATTCTCGAACCCAACTCACTTTCTTTGGGTTTTCCTTGTTCCACCCCATTTTTAGTATTTATATTCCAGATATTTAATTTCACCATCATTAAATTTCCTTTTTTTGATATGAAATTTTCTATCTTTTCTTTATGACAAAAATATGTTTTCTAAAAAAATAATTTTTAAAAAAACCATGTTTTACTTCTTTGGATTTTTTCTTCTTCACTCACGGTCGATTATTATATAATTTAGGATCATACCTATATATTTTAGGAACCAAAAATTTATGAATATATTATTTATGAAATTAATTCAATTATATTTCATGGGTTATTTTATGTCCAATATTGATATATGTTCTATGTGTCATGTATGATAATTTAAATGTTACGATGTGACAGGTGCATTCAGAATTATATAATGTAATGTAAATGTTATGATTTGAAAGATGCAACCCAAATTATATATCAGTACAATTCATTAGTTAAAGTGTTGTATCACATAATTAATGTTAAATATTCATGAACATGATTCATTTATAGATCACAAATATTTTTGGTAGCTGGCCACTAAGACATGATGTTTCATTTTTACACATTTCCACATTCCATTAATTTCATAATGAATCCTATCATGATTATCATCATATTTCAATTCTTAGAATATAATGACTATGCTCACCCAATTTTATACTGTTTCTTGTTATTATCTATCTTCTTACAATGATTTTTTATCATCTCTGTTTGATGTATTTTCTTAGGTGATTACATGTAATAATGAGAATTCATGGACCAATAAAAAACTAGAGAAGAAGGAATTAAATAAATGTTTGTGTTTTATTTTTTAAATGTTATATATGTTACTAATTTTTCCATGTTACTAAACCTTTGGATCCTGGTGATGTAATTCAATATATTTTTTATCATTAAAATGATGTAATATTAAGGTAATTAAAATTCGGGTCGCTATAGTTGGTATTAGTGGCATGATATAATAGTTTTGGAATTATTATTAGAGACCCTTAGTGAAAACCATTATTATTAGGCAAAGTATAAGTAAGAACCGAAATAGTTTTATTTTAGAAAATGATAAACATAGGTAACAAACAAGATATTCCACTAGACATACTTGTATAAAGAATAAATTATTTATTCATGAAATGATGAAATATGATTCATTCTAACATTTTATATTTTAGAAAATGTTAGGAACTAGGAGAAACTCAGAAAAAATCCCATGTAAGGGATAATGATGAAATTATCTGAATAACATTCCAAATGATTTGAAAGGTGGAGTTCAAAATATCATGGTGATACATACCTAGATCTCTTAGGTTATGAACAATAACCTGAATAATGTGGAATGTACACCATCACCTAAGATGTAGAAACTAAATGTCAAGTGTTTTATGTGGGAACAACCACCAACATTTAGTTTATCTTTCGGTCCACTTGTTGAGGAATAGTTTTTCAACTAGATGTATAAAATATTTTTCTCTCTTTAATGTTTTGGGATTGAGATAGCGAATGTTAATGTTTATCATCTAGATAGAGAGTCCGATAAATGGTGTTCTTTGATTAATAACACAAATCCACGGGATGAAATTGAAGATATTATGCGTGAATAATTTTTGATAATGATTATTAACAAGTATTTCCCTTTAACAAATTATACAAAGATAAAGAAAGAATTCATATAGATGAAGGAAAAGGATAAAGAATGTGTCAAGGCCAACAATGAAAATTTCATAGGGATTTCTCATTATCCATTTGGTTTCGTTATCAATAATGAAATAAAAATTGATATATTTCATATTGTTTTAAAACTAAATCATCGAAAGGAACTAGAAATTTGAGACATTTTGAGTTATGTAGATGTTGTTCGATGTGCTCTCAATCTGGAGATGCGGTTTAAAGAATGATACCACATAAATGGTGATAAAAACAAAAATATGGAGTTAAAATCAATAGGATCTAATGACAATGGTGGAAAGAAATCTCAACCACCAACATATCAAAAATGTGGGAAGAGGCATCATGGGAACAACCTCAAAGGGATATGGAAATTCATTATGTGTTGGAGTGATGCCTACCAAGCCCATGAATGTCAGAAATCCATAAGGAAGAAAGAAAATGTGGTGGAGGAAAGGATATCACCACTGTTGGTTTAATGCTATATCTATAGGTATAAAGGGAACTATGGAAGCCAGTGCACTGAACATTTAGTTCTCAATCGTAATTCGGGTCATCATCCACCAAATACAATGGAGGATATGAAAGATTATTCCATTACTACTATGGATGTGGCGCATGTAAATGAATTCATTGAAGTTACAAATCCATTTTACTCAATAATTGAGAATTTCATATTCAATTCTTGTTCTATACATTCCATTATATCATGTATGTTTTCTAGAACTATTTAATATATTCCCCGAAACCATTATATAAATATATTTGTGAAAAAACAATAGTTACAATCATTGAAACCCATGTTTTGGACGCTTATCTTATTGTTACGTGTGGGAATATTCTCTATGAAATCTCATAATACTTCCCTTGTTAGAATTCAACACTGTACATATATAGATTGGATCTCATTGTAGAGAAAACATCTAAACTGCTCGTATAAGAAAACATCTTTTCATATTTTAAACCATATCATTCTCCTCTATATGTGAAATATATATCATGAATCTATCATTGAAAATTATCAAAGAGTGTGGGTGTTGATTCCTTTTGAGAAAGCTTACCTCCCTCAAATGGTTGAGTCAATGCAAGTCATCATTATAGTAGGAATTGACATTGAGAGGGAATATAATGATATATTTCTTTATGTGTTACCCAATATACACCTTGATAATTATCTAGAGTTATTAATATAAATCGTACCTAAATCAACTCTTATTTAAATGTGTCCCTACATGAGGGCCCCATTTAAACTGAAGGTGTTAATGAAGCAACTGAGAGAGCATTCATAAAAGTATTTCATACTCCATAATGCATCATCATGTGGTATGATAGTGCCATATGTCAACAAGAATGATGGATAAATGTGGGTAAAAATCGATTACTGAGAACTCAAGAAGATCAACCTAAATAACAAGTATCCTCTTACACGGAGTAATTACATGTTTGACTTTTTGTGAGGAGATCGGTACTTTTCAATGGTGGATCTTCATTCTAGATATCATTGGCTAAAAGGGATGAAGAAATATATTCACAATATTTCATTCCATATTGGGTTTGTTCAATACATGATTCAAGTAATTCCCTTTGAACATACTAATAACCAAACAATATTAATGGATATGATAAGTAGAGTCCTTAAACATTACCTAAACATATTTTTGGTAGTTTTTAATTATGATATTATCATCTCATCCATGATAAAAAAGGAATATGAAGATCATATAAGTCTTACATGCCTAACACAAAGGAAGGAGAAGTTGTATGAAAAATTTACCTTGTGTGAATTTTTTATGACGAAATTCATATTCCGAAGACATTTTATCACAAGTGAGGGAATTTATTTGGACACCTCAAAAACATAGGTGATTAAATAATATACTAGAACTTCTTGTTTCAAATAAATTTGTGATTTTCATGAATTAACCATGTACTAACGGCATTTCGTGATAAATTTATAATGATTTTCATGCATGCGGACTATGTTAACACAGAGAAGGGTAATGTATGTTTAGATGAAATAATGTGAGGAATTTGATAAGGAGATAAATAAGAGTCTTATCACTAATCCTTCACTCACATTACTAAAAAGTAGAAAATGTTTTTTGATATATAGTTATGCATCTGTGAAAGGATTTTGATCTGCACTCATTGGGAATGATAATGTTATAGCCTATGGCTCACTATAGTTAAATATCCCTGAGTATAAATTCCCGATTCTTGATTTGCAGCTACGACTTTTGATTTTTTTCTTTGAAAATCCGGTGACAATACCTCAATGGTGAGAATTGCGGCATATTTGCTGATCCCAACAACAAAATGTTTATATTCACATAATTGGATATCATCTTGAGTTAATGTATGTGGTTAGATCTAATAAAAAGCTATAATTTATCTATTCACTATCATCCTAAAAAGTTGATCATCATAGATTACTCTCTTAGTAGAAAAGAACATGCCACCATATCCGTGATGTGGATTGATAAATACTGGACCTTCATGGAAATGCGTGTATTGGAATTAGAAATAATAATCGAAGGGAATACATCCTATTTTTCCCAAATGATTTCCCAGTCATAAATCTATGAGAAGATGAAGGAGGCACAAAGGGATGATCCTGAGGTAAAAAAGATAGTATATTCAGTAATTGAAAGAAAACATCAAACGATTTATATCGATGATCATGGTGTGATTTAGTTTAGAATGGTTCTTTCTGTTACTTCATCATGTGGGATAAAGGAGAAATTAGATAATTCACATATCTCAAATTTATCTATCAATACTCGGAATGAAAAGATGTATCATGATCTCTAATAACATTTATGGTGGGATAACATGAACAATGATATTGTTGTGTATATATCAAGGTGCTTGATATGTCATTTTGTTATAAACAATAGATACAAGTCCAAAAGGATGATGAAACCATTTCATTTACCCATGTGGAAATTGGAGAATGTCACTATAGAATATTTCGTGGGTCTCCTGATGAAATCCAAAGGAAACAATGTGATATGGGATATAGTGGAATGGCTCATCAAGAAATACAACATTATCACTATTTAGTATGATCTCTCTCTTAAACAACATGATATGATATCTGGGAAGGAAATTGTGATACTTCATTGGGTTACACTCTCAATTGTCTTTAATCATTATCCTAGGTTCAAATATAAAATGTGGTGGAGTCTTTAACATGATTTGATTACTGAATGAAAATCCAGCATGGCATATCACCCCTAACTATTGGTCAATCTGAAATGAATACTCAGATTCTTGAAGCTATGATAAGTTCATTGTCTTTAGAATTCCAAGGTTGATGGGATCAACATATCCCATTAGTTGAGTTCTTATACAAAAATAGCATCAACTTGAGTAATCTGAATGCTATATATGGGGACTTGTATGGAAGGTGAAGTAGAACTATAAAATGATGGGATGATGTTAGGGAATGAAATATACATGGATCTGATCTTGTGAAAGAGACTAAAGAGAAGGTTCAAGTCAACAAACAATATATCAACAAATCCTAGAGTTGTAAAAAGAGATGGGTTGACAACTATTGAAGGGACTAGAAGTTCGACAATGGAGATAATGTTTTCCTTTGAATATCAACATTGAATAGAGTCATGCAGTTTGGAGAGAAATAGAAGCTAAAAGAAAGGAACATTTGGCCCTTTGGAATCATTGATTGCATTAGAGTTATTGAGAATATGATTTCACTTCCACTGAATATGGATTAGGTTCATGATGTGTTCCACATATCACACCTGAGGATGTTTATATGAGATCCCTCACATGTACTGTACTCATAGATGGTATAACTCATCGATGATCTCTCTTATGAAGAGTATCTAGTAAAGAGTATAGACCATAGGGAGAAGGTTCTATGCAACAGAAAAACCCCTTGTAAAAGTGTGGTGGAGAAACTATAAGTATGAAGAAGCGATTTGGGAACCATATGGGGCGATGAAGGAGAAGTAAAATTACATGTTTATGTAAAAAAATTGCGGATGAAATTTCAATGGTGGGGGGAGAATGTAACAACACACCCTTTTATCAATGGAATTTATCCCTTATTATTGTCAGTTCATAACCACATATAATCACTGGTGGACCATACAAATGTTTATAAATAATTAATTCATGAAATAATAAGTATTTGTAAATGTTAAGGAACTAATATAGTTGAAATAGTACATGTCCTTAGGAATAGTAATATTACCCTTATGAATAGTAAACAGGCCAAATGAATAGTAACCCCACCCATGAATGTATGTATAAAATTTATGAATCTTATTAATAAAATATATTTATTATTATATCTTATTATAATCAAATGAATTTTTTTAAATTTATTAATTAATTGTTATCATTCATAAAATCCATAAAAGTTAAATTAAAATTTTATGACTAATTTAATAATTTAATATAAAATTTATTTTCATAAAATTTATTCATAAATTAATATTTCAATGTATTATGGTTAGAAGATAATTTTATGATACCATAAGTAAAATTTCAAGTAATTTTAATATAATTTATGATTTCAAAATCCGTAATTCCAATTAAATGATGATTTTAATTAAAAATAATAAAAATGATTTTTAAGAAATTAGTTTCCTTAAATGGAGATCATTTTTGAAATATACAAGTCAAAATATGATTGCGGTGAATGTTTTTGGTTATTATGGAATGTATTATTTTTTATGAATTGTAAAATACTATAATTGTGGATAAATTATAAATAAATGAATTATGGTGTTATTGATAATTTAAGGTTCACGTAATCCCAAAATCTAGAACTATTATTAATTAATTTAATATATTCCATTATAATTGTCAAACTATTCATATTCCTGAGTTAAAATGACAAATTAAATAATGTAATATTGAGAAAACACCCCTCTCCTCTATTATAAATACTACGCTTACCCCCTCTTCTCCTCACACATCTCAAGATTTGAGCATTGAATTAATTATACCCAATACTATTCTTTAGTCCCTCATCCTTGGACATGGGTTCATTATCTCATCCAATGTGAAAAAACAATGTCATAAGAAGGTTCATAAGGTTATAAAATCAAGACGTAATTTCTATCTTTTTTTTAAATTTCCTAACAATTTCATTTCAATTCATACTATATCCCTACACCCCTTCATCCAAATGGCATAGAACGTATATTATGATTGATGTACTAGAATTATATAATGTTAATTGATGATTCATAATTAAAATCCACCCTCTCCCTCTCTATTTTATTTTAAAAAATGAAATCATCACTCGTAATGGGTCCACTTACCGACAAGATGAGAGCTGCTCCTTCATTTTACATTAAATCTTTCTTGTATGTTAATTAAACAATTATTATTGTTTAAAAATCTTATAAATTTTACATTACCATCTTATTTATGTTGTATAATTATATAAAAAAAATATTACTATTCGATAAAACAAAATGAGTTTTTTGTGATGAAAAAAAACAACCAAAATTAACCTAAAATGATCATCATTAACTTGTATATAATGATTCATTATCATAAAACATAACCAATTTCGTTATAAGATCGTTTATTCATCATGAACATATTTACTAACATATAATAATAATTTTTTATATTTATCCACATTTTACTCAAACATACATTCATGTAAACAAGTGAACTTATCATGAAAACTAGGAAAACAAATGCTCCTAAACGATGAAACTAAACTCTATAAGTCATCAAAATGCTCATTAATGAACCAAATAAATTTATTAATGGTTTTCTATTTTAAATCAATTAATATAATTTTATTATATAGGATATTAATGTGAAATAATATTTCACAATAATGTTCTGGGGAATTCTTGTACCCGACTCTCTTTCTTTTGGTTTTCCTTATTTTGCACAATTTTATGAATGCATATTCCTTAAATATAATTTATTTATCAATATATTAATTTTCCATGGATATAATGTTTTTCTACTTATGGTTATGACAATAAAATTGTTTTCTAAAAGAAATATTCATGAAAAAACACAACATTTACTTGGAGAGATTGTTTGTTCTTCCATAAAGGATGATTATTATATGAATTATGTTATTAACCATTTAATTTGGGAACACACTATTTATGACTATATGATTTATAAAATTTTACACAATATGTTCCCTGGGTTATTTTATTATCCAATATTTATATAGGTTTTATGTGGCATGCATGATAATCTTAATGTTAGGATGCAATGAGTGCACCCAGAATTATATAGCAGTCAAATGTGATTGTTATTGTGATTAATCTCATTAGAAAAGTGAAAAATATGTCAAAATGATTCTATATTTTCTCACAACTATGTGTGATTATTGATCACTAAGGCAATATGTATCATTTTTATACATTATCAAATTCTATGCCTTCTCATAATTCTCTATCAAATGTTTATGATCACATTTTATGTTAAGATGATAATGATTATGGTCACCCCATGTTATATTGTTTCATGTTTTTATCCATATTCTTACAGGACTTCTAGATCTCCCCTTTTTTATGTATATCCTCAGGTGATTACCTGTACTAAGGATAATTCAAGGGACAATAAGAATATGGAGAATAATGAATTAATTAAATGTTTATGATTCATTTTGTAAAAGCTATACAATGTCATAGTTTTCTCAAGATAGTAAAACATTGGAACCTGATATTTTAAAGATTTTATGATTTTTTATAATTTAAATGATTTATTATTAATATAAAAAAATCAGGGTCTATATAGTAAACCTATCCCATGGTATACCCATTCAAAAATAGTAACAAATAAGAATGATTCATCATCCTTTCATAGGTATCAAAATAGAAACCAATATAACCCCATTTTTGGCCACTGTATGCATAATGGTATGACTATCAGATCACACAGGGCCCTAAATACATATTTATTAGCCAGTCTATAGTGTTAAAAAAAATTCTAAATATAGTTGACACCGTCTCCATACAAACCCGCCCAACCTCACATGTCGATAATTAAAAACTCCATCTAATCCATAAACCAATGGCACTAATACTACACTATCATGGCCCCCTCCTTCCAATGTGTTCCCCTCTTAGGCCATAAATAGAACTATATAGCTAGTGAAACATTATTATAGCCTCCAGTAGTCCCCAAGATAGTGACTAGCACTGAGGGTATAATAAACACACAAATGAAAGCCATTTCCCTCTAAGAGAACTCGTGCAAAGATACAGATAATAGAGACATAAACCAACTCCTACTCACAATACAATATAAAATAAAATCCAAATTTCAAAAATTTGAATCCATTCAAGAACTAGTGAAAATGAATGGGAAAATTGCGGGTAACAAAATAAAAGTAAAGATAATTGCAACCACGAACCCCAATTATGTCCTACAACCCACAAGCTAGTAGTAAAGAGCCTGATCTCCAAACTACTCCAACATACCTAAAATAGATTATATAAAATAGGGTTAGTATAATATTATACTCAATAGGATCTTTCCTAGATCTGAAATTGAATAAATAATGAAATCATTATCGATCAAAGTGAAGAAAAAGTGAAAGTAACACATTACATAAGCCGGTATACTAAGTTCCCAACCTCACAATGGCTACTCTAACCAAGTATCACTTACAATATAATATAATATAGTAAATAATATCATGGGTAACCCACTACTTGTTAACCACAAGTTTTCCACTTTTCTCCAATGTCACACATGTTGAGCATCTATCACAAAAAATGCTAGCGCATAGACACGTGGGTGAAGCACCACAACATGCACCTCATACAATAGACACAACCATGTCTAGTAATCAAAAAGTAACCAGCCGGTTTTTGGGATCTACCAAAACCCATTGAACATGTATTTAAAATCATGTATTATACATCAATCCATCACATACATCTCACATAGTAATGATCCTCAATCCATCACAGCTCATACACATTACACCTATAATATCTCTTATGATGATATATCCATAATAATTAAGTGATATATGACCACATGCAATTAAATACCGCTACAAAAATATATGGGAAAACTAAACACCCTGCACAAAATTGCTTGTAACTACAATGAGAAGATAGTATAGCAAAATGTGGTACTTAGAAATCTATCCCCCCACCAGAATGTTGGAAAAAACATCCATATGGATCAGAATCATTGTGATTTCAGTTTCCCTAACTGATAGGGTAGATTATCATATAGTGAAATAAATTTAATTTTATACAATATATATCACAAACAAACTATTGGAATAACATAGTCTTATACTAAACTGTAGAAAACATCTCTTGGACTCCAAGATTCCACTGCTAAGATCGAATATCCTATAAGCATAGAAACATTTATTGAGAAAAATTAAACTAAATTATTCCTTTTTTTATTTTAATGTTGTGTTAATTATATATTAAACCATTAATTAACCATTAACATATCCACATTACATTCCATTAGCATCAAAACAAATTTTAATACCCTAAAGACATAAGCAACTGAGTCCATGCCATATTAGAAATATTACTTCATCATTACATCCGAACAAGCTTCAACCCCCTGGGTTAAACATGGATTAATCTATTAAATAAATTTCTTATTTTGATATTTCATGGTATTTTAGAAAGATATTCTAATCAACCTTGCACATGGGGCTCAAAATTGTGAGTAGAAAAACAACCCTCCGGGTCATCACCACATATATTACGAGCATAAAGTCTTCCAACCATGGGAATCCTGAATGGCCAAAAGGCATTCATTTTTTTCATTTCAATGAGCACTATTATAATTATTGGGGGGAACCCTTACATGAACTATAGGCTTGGTGAAATAACATTACCAAAATGTCTTAGAGGAATTCATCATACATTATCACTACTTGGAACCACCCCTCCATTGTTTATGCATCATGATCATCTCTCAACCTTCACATAGTTTTTTGAGTCAGCTGTCATGTGTAGTGATTCACAGGCCATGTACCAATTGAAAATTACTAACCCTAAAATTTTTCAAAATTCAATTTCTACTTTCTGGTGAATGTGCCTTCTATGAATCATCCGATGGAGTTTGTTCCTTGTAGAATCTGAATAGTTTGTATATTTAGATCATGATTTCTCAAAGGACCTGAGGTGGCCTGAAGGCCATAATGTGTTTTAACGACCTTAAGGTGGCCCTAAATCAGTAATGTAAAATCCTTAAATGAGATTAACAAAAAACATAGTCCTTGAGAAGTGAAGACAGTATATATGATAATAAAATAAGATATTCAAACAAGAATCTAACATTAATTTTAATGGGTAAGCCTATATGTATCCCATTAGGTCAATATCAGTGTTCTCCCTGACACTCATATTTATAAACTAAAGCATCTGGACACTATAGGAAGGAACTACTATAAAACAAACTTGGACTCCCTATCCCACATACCAAAATATCCCTCCAGGATCATCCATCTGATGCTTACATCACTTCAAGGCCTCCTCTCCCAACACCACAAGCCTCATATCCATATCACATAACATGAAGCAGAAACAAAATCATAAAACATCTTCTATACCCTAAGATATTAATTATTCCTTCAGAGAAAATGATATCTCATGGATCCGAATCACATGTAAGTTGACCCTTACTAGAAAGAAGTTAACTCAAGACCTACAAAGCCATTATATTTTTATCCAATAATAGGTCCTTATTCCATCTTGAATTAACTATTTCATTATTAAAATGTTACAACTATTGGAAATAAATGAAACAATATATTAGAAACTATCATTAATTAATTAAAAAATTATTTTAACATGACTTTAATTATTTTATCAATATGCATTAACACGATTCAGGTTCATGATCAAATTCAATTAAACATACAAATCATCCATAATTTGATTATCATCAAATTACAAAAACGAAATCTAGATTCAATTATATGACTCTGTAGTTAAATTATCCTATTAATTATATATTGATTCTAGATCTAGGTTATTTCCAAATTTTTATTAGGAAAATCATGATAAACTACAAAATTCATCAATATAGTAATACCTAGAAATTCAAGAGGCAAAATGCTATCGTGGAATGAAAAAAATTTCTATAATATAGAGAGCAATTCATTAATATGGTTGATATTATTATTAGGTCATTTTTCTTGTAATCCAAGAGGTTAAAACATTCTAAAACTATGAATGCACATATATAAACACAAAATCAATTAATCCCCCACATAAAAAGGTTGTCAACATTATTTGCATGAGAATGGAACATGGAAGGAATCTTCGATCAACCATACAAGAATATCTACATCCATCTTTGGATTTTGTAGCACCACCACCCAAACAACAACCATGAGAAACCCTATTAGAACCATGGGTAAGGAACCACCATAAAATAGAGTGAATACCAAGAGGAAAAGAAAACAAACAAGGAAAAACCACAAGAACGGTGGAAGAACACACCATTGAACAATGACAGTTCACTATAGATTGATGGTGGGAAGCTAGAAATCGATCCATGACAAAGGAATATCCAAAAATCTAATGAGGGAACTGTTGGGTCTCATGGGAAGGGAGAGAGGAATGATATAGTCATATGTATTGACAACACAAGTTGCTGGAATGTTTTAAAACATCACATCAATGGGGAATTACACTACATATAATTCCCTTTCTTGTCATGTAATTCCTTGTGGTAAATTTCTAATGAAAAATACATCATCTATTTGTTTTATTTTATTTTTATAACTCTAAAGACCTAAATATCATGAAACTCATACTCACATTGTAGAATTTAATTACATGATGTGAAATCTCTGTACATACATATTTTAGTATCAATGTCTCTCTAATAATCCTCCAAGCCTCCTCTAAGAAATTTAGTCTTCATAAACATGCAAGGATTTGATCCATGTGGAGATGAGCCCTAACAATAATATTGATGATGCACTCCCAATATCATCATTGTAGATAAAGTCCCTTACCAAACCATGCTCACTCCCTATTCTAGTCCTATCAACATCATGAGATATAAATATTTACCAATTTCATTATAGGGTTATATAGGTTCAACAAATCACATAATAACCCATTTTTTTGTGTTACACATGATCATAAATATTCATCAAATAAAATCCCAAAAAAATAAAATTCTTATAAAAAAACATTTCATCATATCTGTCCACTTGGAATGATAAATGTTACATAATCATTTCATCATTTCATCATAGTATTATCTTTTGAAAAGAGCCATGTTGGAAAATTTTTTCCTTATTATATAGCATGCGGGTGATAAATTGTTATCTTAAACACAATTTCATTATGAAAAAGAATTAAAATATATAAAACAACTGGTTTCCATTGAACATATCTCTATTATAATATAGTTGAAATTGATTGATGTCATCATAGATAGAAAATGATTTAGAATGATCATTTATAAAATTTTCGCTAAAAAATATCCTTTAAACATTAAAAAAATTCTTTTAAAATGAAAATAAATTACTGTACTTTTCATTTTAATTAAACATGGAATCATATACAAGATTCTTCAATGAAATGATTGTTCATGGTGTTGAAAAATTCCATTCACGCCAAACACATTAAAACATATATTCCTCCATCATTTTTAGTAAAATAAAAATGACAATTTCGTTGAATATAACATGAAGAATTAATCCAATTTTTTTAATGAAAGTACATAATTGGTAGAGAAGCCTTATAATAAGCATAGTATTATAAAAAAATAAAAACATTTTTGGAAGATATTATTTTAAGGAAAAAACATATTTTTTACCGAATATATAAAAATTATAATTTTATTAAAAAAAATTTCACAATTTTTTTATAAACAAAATAGTTCGAAAATGGTAATATTTATTTAAAAAATCATAAACATAAATTTTAAATGTAAATTATTGGGTTTATAGAGATATAGATCATAATATTTGTTCATAAGAACCATTATCATAAACAAGCCTGATAAAAGATTGGATTGTAACGTAAAATGATTATAACACTAGTAGCGTTAAATCGCAATCCTAATCAAGTAATAACATTAAATGAAACATAAAATATCTTAAGAATGAATAAATTAAAGATAATAAATGTTAATATGGATGTATATAATTTTAATTAAATAATATATGTGAACAAAGTTATGTATGTTTCAATGAAGGAAAACAGAGACAAATAACCTCTTTTCATAAGTATTTGTTTCGATCATACACATTCGAACCTATTGTTCGTGAATTGTATGTTTATTATAAATCTATTAATGAAAAATATACAAATATATCATACCATATATTATTTACATATGGCCATGTAATACTCTTTTATTAACAATTCCACGATAAATTTACATTTCACGAAACAAGTACTTTTTCTCATGATTGTTTTGACTTTATATTTTTTGTCCCATTACATTGATAATTATTTTATCATAATATATATATAATATATGACCTAAATATCATATATATTTTTATAGTGTTCATAGTAAGGAATAAAATTTAGTGATATAAAAGAAAACCCACCATTTATGGAAACATTCGGTAATTTGTACGCATGAACGTTGTGTTGATTTTTAGATCAGATTTCAAGAAAAAAATTAAATTATTTATTATAATTTCAAAAAAAAATCATTTATATAAATTTTTTTAATATAATACCATCCTTATTACCCTCCCTTTTAATCAATAATAAATCAATGTACAACATGATTGGGTATTCCACCAAACAAAAGAGAGGCATTATCGTATTCCCAAAAATATAAAGAATGATGGTATTGTTAAAAATAATTCCATAATCATAATAATATTCTAAGTATAATATATCAATAATTGATCTATAATTATGTATATAATTTACATGCGGTAATTATAAAATGTATTAAAACAGCTCGTGATTTTGTAGTCTTCATTACAAATAAAAAATGATTTCATAATAGTTTTTGTGGTAGTAGAGATAGATATAGGTCATTTCAAAATATAAAAATATACATATGAAGAATATTATAATTTTATTTTATAATCATGTTATAATAGGTATTCAAGGGGCTGGATTAAGAAATAAAACAATAATTTTCATTGATAAATCTCATATCTTCTTTGGGTATCCTCAATAGATTTGTAAGGAAAGACTTCATTGGCTCGATTTGTATTCAAAATAATAATTATAAGATTGGATTATGAAAATAATTATGTTATTTTGTTTGATATTTGGGGAAACAAAAGGGTGTTATTGTGTAATGAGTAGTGGAGATCATGCATCTTTTTTTAAGTGAGGTGAGTCTAACACTTGAAACGATTTGAAAATACTCAATCATACCAATCTGTTTACATAAATCAAATTTTCCATAATGAACTAATATATGTTATATATGAAATGAGGGGAAAATAAGACCATATAAAATGTGTTTTAAAATATAGTAGTTCATTTTTATCCCTTATACTCATAGTTTAACCCCATAGTAAATCAGTTTTAAACATAATCGTAGTAAATAATTATTCATGTTGTATGTATTAATTTTGAAAAAATTAATGATTAAAAAATTAGATAATATAAATAGTTATTATTCCAAATATTTAATAAATTATGAAAAATTATATTCACATTTGTTAGAAAAATTAATTTAGTATTAATCCCACAGATGTGATGAGAATTCATCTCAAATGAGAAGATGACCATCATTTTAAAATGTTTTCATATCCAATTTCTATATAATATTTATTAAAATGTCCTCAATTGGATTAATATATTCATTTTAAGTAATTTAAATTTAATATCTATTTAAATTATAATTTAACATTATAATTACCTTAAACATAAATTATGATTTAAATTAAAAATCAACATTTATAAATTTTTATCAAAAAATTAATATTCTCAAAAAAACCGAAAAAAACACCCTATGATAATTTTGAAATTCTTATTTAAAAAATTACTTTTATATTAAAATATTTTTTTTCTAAAATTCTGAAAATTAATTTTATTGACGTTCACTAAATAAATTTAAATATTGTTTTTGAGAATATGGGTTTTTCAAAACATATTGCATACTCACTAAAAATTGAGTAATTTTTTCAATATTACATCATTATCTAAACTTTTTACATATAATATATAAATATTATTTATTTATAAATATATATATATATAATTACTATATTATAATGGTTTCATTTAAATAAAAATACTAATAATATATCGTAGTTTTGTTAAAACACAGTGTCATGTGTGAACCGAGCTAACCCTGTGTTGTTGGTAGAAGAAGCATAAAATTGTGTTGCATGAAGCATAATCCATTTATTAAATTTATTTTTCATAGGAAAATTATTCATTATAACCTATTATTTTAAACATTGGGCATGGAAGAAGGTTCATCTTTTTCACTATATGTTTTTTGGAATTTCAATTTTACTATATCTACATTTTCTTGTCAAAGCCATGATACTAAGGGGTTACTCTAATATTTATTTACACCATAAGAGATTTATTCATGATTTATTCAATGTTAATTATGTCCTCTATGTCTAAATCACATCATAGAAAAATATTAATGAAACTAAATAGTCAATTAAACAAAATTTTTGGTTTGATGATAATATTATAACCATGTACCGCTAGTCTTGAAAATTTCCCCCATAGGTTCTGATAGATTCATCATCCACCTAACAAAGGTTATGAAATTAATTAACCATTATTGTATTATTGATACGAGGAATATAATTATTTAATGATATGAAAGTATACTCATCTTACATCACAGAATTAATTGCATCGTATTCCCTTGTATTCTTGATGGGAGTCAACAATTAATCTGTTTCATATTCTAAATGAATGACATCCAAAATTAACTATTCATCATCTAAACATTGGATAAATAAATATATCATTTTACTTTGATAGATCAAATTTTCAAAAACTATATATCCAGTGGAAAAACATAATTAAGTTGGACATTGCCTCATGAAGGACTCAAAAGAATGTTGTTACATCCATTGTTCATTTGGATGTTTAACTGAATTTATGGCATTCGAATGTTATGATAGAATAGTAACATCGTATTTTATATATATATCCCATGATTTCTCCCATATTAGGTTGAAAATAATATAATTATAATTTTCACTCATGACTAATATTTTTTATTTAGGTTCTAGCTATTGGAAAAACAACAAATAAGAATGTTCTAAGAAATAATATTCATAGCGGGTAAACACAGATTCTAAAAAAATCACATATATGATTTATAAATTAGAAAATATAATTTTTAATATAAAAACCATTAGGTTTGACCATGTTTGTTCATTGTAATGATATATTTAAATCCTTCATGTTTTTTCATAAGATGTTTTTGAATTTCCAAAACATATCCCCCAAGAGTTTGATAGTCGTTGTGCATCAAGGCCATTTTTGTACCCCAAGTGACAATTGAGTATATCTCCACACCACAATTTATAATTTCTTACCCCTAGTTACCATTGTATAATAGACACATCCACATGTAATTTCTTAATAAGAATGTAGTATCATTGATACCACTTTCATTATATTTTAGTAAAATCAATGGATAGTTTCCTATACAATGACTCATCTTTATAATTATCCTATGTTTTCCCACTAATTTAATCTCTTCCTAGTTTCTGAATTTTTTCTAAACGTAACATTTGATAAAATTTCAAAGAACCAAATATCTCTTAATTAAATATTACATATTTTTTTATGAATATTCAATTTCTTACCCAAACACATAACATTGGATCTTAAATATATTGTTCCATTAAATACATGATGATGTAAAAAATTGGTCAATAAGTGAGCTACATCATATTTCTAAATTTTATATATGACTAGAAGCCTTCTTATAAATATCATGCATAATACCTCTGATCATATTCATGGGAATGGAAATACATTAAAGGGAGATCGCAAAATCTTAATAAGGGTAAACAATGAAGATATCAATATATCATTAGTTTATGGTTTTTAGAACATGATAAAAACATTTGAAATCCATACCTTGTATATTATTGATAATAAAATATAATAATTGAATAAATATTTAAAGTTTATAAGACATGAATCAAAATGGAATCAATGGACATGAACCCAGAGATAAAAACATTGGAATATGAAATGAATTTGTGTCATTCTTATAAGAATATAAAATCATTTACTTAGTCGATCTAGGATTATTTAAAAGAGCATCATAGTGGAATTAGTTCACTCTAGAAACCATCATAATAGTTAGGGTTCACTCTAAATATGGTCATTATAGAAAGAGTTCCTTACTATATTGGGTTCACCACACATTCCATCATTTTTTTACCTCATTAGATTTTACTATTTAGTAAATGAAATAGAGGGAGATATTGACCCCAAGTATCAAATAATGAAAATTATACATATGTGACGAAAATGATTTTAAAAAATTCATCATATCAAAAAACATTAAAAGAAAATGGTTTTTATAAATATCACTTCATAAAATTACTTATAGAACAGAAATATGATTCATAATAATTTCATCAGTACATAATCCTTGGAAAAAGAATAGGGTTTTATATAACGTTTTACATAGTATAACCCATGGAAGAGAAAAATGGTTTCATAAATATCATTTAATCATAAAAAAATACCATATATGGAAATTAAAAAAATGTTAACATTGTATCATATCCCTTATAAATATTATGTAACTGCAAGGGATGTCTTCTTATATTTAAAATGGGTTAGAAACATAATTCTTTTTGTACATTTCATAGTGAGAATATCTTATAATTGAAGGTATCATTTTTTTAATTATAAATTATTAAAATATTGTGATAATCCCCTCCTTTTAATATAGAATTTATGGAAAATAATTTAATATTACAACAAAAATTGTCCATTTTTTAGATAAATTCCATTCATGGTTTAGAAGTTAAAATAATGCTTTCATTCATATTTATAGTACAATTATAATTGGTCTTATTTTAAAAAATCATGATATATTACTTTTAATTAATTTTTTAGTTATTAACTAATGGTTACAAATTCATTAAATATATCATTAGAGTTTATTAAATTCAGTTATGAATCTATTTTTATAAAAAACATTTTTTGATGAGAAATATATTATAAATGATGATACAAATTAATAATGTTTTTAAAAAATTAATTAAATTATTTAGTATATAAAGTTATTTTAATGAAGGGAATGAAATTATACTCATGATATTAAAATATTTTAATAAAATTCATTAATTATATAAGATATATATCATATGTTTTCATTGTCAAAATCATAATCATAAAAACTCCTAATAAACAGTAAGATTGTTACATCAATCTGAAACCACTTTAGTATCATTGAATCATAGGTTATATTAATGAAAAACGTAAAATTAAGCTTTTTAAATCATGTAAAAGATTATATTCATTATCCAACACATGGAAGGGGAAGTATGCAAAAATCATTTAAGAAGATATGTTCATAACATATCAAATGATTCAATATAAAAAATTTAGATTAAATTCCCTTAACATATGACCAAACTTGCTTCATACATGTTCAATCTTCATGAATAGTAAATATAAGATTACAATAATTATATTATATAACCATAATTATATATGTAATACCATATAAGATTTACTAATAATATTTTATTAATTGTTTAATAAAAAATTCTATATTGAATTCATGTTTTAGGGAATACCATTTATTCCCATGTTTGTTTTTATTTGTTTTTTTATAATTTTACATTGATTATAGTTCCATAATATCTTTAATCATAATAATTATATAAATATAATATATATTTTTTATATATCAATTTATATTAATCCATAAATATTTTAGATATAAAATTACACACACCGATCAGGATTAATGTAGGCCTTACACACACATGCTAATTGTATCCATTTTATTGATTGATTGATTGAATCAAAGGTAAATAATATATTACATTTACATAAAATTATTTATTTTTTATATATCCCATATGTTCATTAAAACTATATTTATTACCTTTTTTGAAATGAGTGAAAAAAATTTATTTCTTGATGAGTGGGTAGTTCGCCATACACTAGAGCGATATTATCGTACTTCTTCATAATGAATAGTATGAAGGTACATGTCATATAATATTTCTTGGAGAATAATAATTTTTGAAATATTGTTTATAAAAACAAATAAATCATTATATCTAGATTTTAGGGGTGGAGATGGATAATGAATAACATCATTTCACCCGAGCGTAGTCCACCATACACACAAATGATGATTCATATACCATTTGATGGAAGAGGATATGGATATATGTAATTCGAATGATATAATAATATTTAATTATATGGTATAAAATTGTGTTATTTTGAAATAATAATATAAAAATATTTAATGGAGTTGGACGAATAAATAAAATCTAAATGCCCATCGAAAAACATTAATTCCATTTAGGGAAACCACTGTTTGATTGCACCAAAATCCATTTTAGGATGGATTTATAATAAGAGAAGGATTATATGATTATAGGAGGTATCAAAAGAATGTATTTAACATGTAATTGGATGAACCAAATGTGAGTTTATGTGTGAAGTGGAGGGGACAGGTAGAGCACTTTTATAAGCGTGGGAGAGGACACACATGATTGTTTGAAAATATTAAAGTTTAATCACAATTTTGATTTGAAAAAAAGACAAGATATAAATAATTTTAATAAATTATAGTTGTATTGGTATATAAATTTCTATAAAATGGTGTTTGAGATGCTTTGTTTAATTTTTTGACAATATATTTTTTTGTTTAACACCCTTGATAAATTCTTTTTTACTTTAACCATTATAAGTATTAGTAAATGTTTTTACAATTCATTGTTCTCAATATTTAAGACGAACATATTAGATAATATCAATTATGTTAATTATAAATATATATTCAATTTTTTTAAATTCAAATAATAAGATATGTATAATAAATTTTAATATTAATTCGACAAATGTTATGTTAAAGAGGGGTTTCAAATATAAAATGTTCAAAACAATTATGATGAAAATATACAAAAGTTAATGTGAAATAGATTAAAATTAAATAAACTATATTAAATAAAATATTAGTGATCTAATATTAATTTTAAATTATTTATTTAAAAAATTTGCCTTATAAATTCTTTAAATGAAAAGGTGGGTCAAAAAAACTATTCTTCTTCACTATTCATCAAAACAATAATCATTTTAGAGAAATCTCAAAAAACCACCATAATATAGTTTTTACTATATTATTTCAAGGTTGAATATTATTTTTTGAAACTACTTTTTAAAAATTTTAGACATTCAATTTTATGTTCATTCTAAAAAATAAGTAATTATTTATTTTTGAGAAAATAGTAATCTCGAAACATATAAAAACATTAACAAGAAACAAAGTAATTTTTATCAATATGTTATTAATATGTAAAAAAATTATATATTATATTTAATTTTTTTTAATATTAATTAATAATATTTTTTCCATAAGATAATAATTTTCATAATTTAATAATTTTATTTTTTTTCATTGTTTCTTAATAATTAGCGTTTCACGTAACACATGATATCAATAGAATTTAATTTACCTTAAAAAAATTAATAAATTATGAGGGTGTTACAATAGTTGACACCATGATGAATATTGGAATAGAGTCCTATATATTATAAAATATTCAATTGTATCATGATATAAAAACATGTTTTTGTGTCTCCACATCAGAGGCAAGATACAAATATTTTAATCGTGATTGATTGTGTGGATGATGAGAATGAACTAGATGAATCCTTTCTATAGACAACATTATAGATTTCGTACTATATAAAGAAGGTTTTAGGGGGAATACGATATCACTTATTCATGTTCATAGAATCATGGCCGACTCCAACATGGGGCTTGTGAGATGGAATGTTATGTAGTGGAATAATGTATCATGTTATTTAATATGAACCCTATAGAGGTATATTGAAGACGAGATGTCAATATAAAGGGATTATTTGACAAATCATTCATTTTTATAACATTTTACGGTGTTATTATATATTTTCTATGAATATTTTAGTTATTTGTTACATGGGTGAAGTCTTAGGTAGATTCTTCTTAGTTTTTTAGCGGGTTTAAATTTAGTATATTTGTGAAAGAGTTGGGCATGGTTTGGGAAACCCATGTGGGTTTTCTTTCAAAATAACGAATCATCAAAATAGGGGTAATTCATGGATAATAATTTGTGATATCCATTTCAAAATCCTTACAAAATTTTAAAATTTGTGATAGAGGAAAAATTAATTGAAAATTGGTTTATGAATATAAAATACTTCAAGATGGTTTGGATTCTATAAAGATGTAGTGGGCCAGAAATTGATAGGAAATATTTTGGTTAACAATTTATCCAAACAATGTCCTCGAAATTTTTAATAAAATTATTATATTTTTAACTATAATCTGCTTAGGAACCTTCCATTCTACCTCCCACATATTAGTATCCCAACCCTCGAGAATCTAGTGGCTATTTCTATTGATTCCTCTACCATCAAAATCCAATTAGAGTCTCTAATATGTACTTGGATCTGAATTATTTAATGGAACGTGTTACTATTTATCTGTTATTCACGAATCTTCTTCATCCCATCCCCCACTCTTATATGAAAGCATTGATTCTACATGTGAAGTCTAGATATACTGATTTTTATGTGATCTCATGGTTAATTTTTAATCATTAAATGGTGATATCATAGAACTATTGATTATTACTTTTAATATACTGACAATATATTCCAAATGAGGCCTATGAATTCTGTGATATAATTGTTTCCTATGTACTATTCCATACTGTTTGTGAATTCCTATTCTAAGAAGGTTTATATCTAGTATAATGATAGTGGGGTAGATCATCATGGCATTTTATACCCTGACATAGTAGCTTATTATGTGAAAATGTATTGTAAATGTTGACAAAAGGATGTAAATATAAAAAAGGGGTATGAAAGCCATGTGGCCTCACGCAAGACATAAGATGCTGTTTTAAGGTTCTCTATCTAGGACAAAGGCTGAGTTATAGCTTTGAAATCTATGTGATCATGAACATTTGAGGCTAGGGAATAAATGGATAATGTCCCATCAGGATTATGAAATAGGGGTTTGATAAAAATTTGTTCTAACCTAAGTATTGATTGGATATGGGACATTATCGAGAAATGGTTTTTTTGTTTTGGTCTATCCCAATATTTGATCTGTATATGAAATTCATTTTGGAATTGTGACAAATAAGATATGATCAGTTTTTATTGATTTATTGTTGACAAATCATTATCAGGTTTGAGATTGGTTTAATATTTTTAATTCACTTATGAAAATTATATAAACCATTATACACATTGACAATGTAATTATATGGTACATTATTGGTTTCATATTTGGGTTGGGAAGATACAATTTAATGTTTTTAGGTGAAACTGTGATTAAGATAGTATTATCACTATAGTGATTTATTCTATTTTTTATTGTTATCATTCATTGTATTACATAGTTTATTGAGAGCCATTTGGTTTATATTTTAATGACTCTGATGTAAATTATATTAGTTTGATAAAACTCAATATATTCAATTGTTTTGTTTTGCGATAATTATTTATTATTTTATGTAATTATGGTATGACTCTAAATAACTATGTTTTATACTATCAATGACACAATTTAGCCCCTAACATCTAGTTGGAAACCACATTGATTCAATGAGGCATGAAATATGTCATTTGATATTTTGATATGAATTTGGTGATTCCGGACGATGAATTACACCATTTCAATATGCTAGGTAGTAGATAAATCTTTTGGTTCTTATATTTATATCTATATTTATTATTTGAGTACAATTAAAATTTTTTCAAGACGTGAGTTGGATCATTTATATGCTAATGGAGTCCAACCACTTACCCGTGCTACTAGAGAAAACAATAATGCATTTTAACAGGGATTCAACTAGTTGTAAATAATTTTAATAAGATTTTTAGTCATTGAAAATATATAATATCATTGGTATAATAATTCAATAATGTCTTTGTGATGACCACATAAATAATATGTTTACAAAAAATATAATCTGGCTGGTTATTTAGATTCATATAATGTATTCCAATTGAAAAATATCATTATAATTTATAATTTAATAGTTCTAAACTATAATTTTGTGGTAATGTTGTTGGTGGAATTTTTCATCATGAATTATTATACCCCGATGGGTTTTATCCTTTTCTTATTGTTTGTTGATATAGAAACGTTCAATTCATAATTTTTATAGATGACATGAGTAGGGATTGATGTCTTCGTTTTAGATTCATGGAAAATTCTTGGATTTCATGAATATTGTAGAGATATAGACTAGTAAAATACTATTGAAAATTTATTTACATTGGGGATTAGAAGCATATATCTAAGTGTTCGTGTATAATGCTAGACTTATTTTGATTAAATATAATCTAACTATTCATTTGACACCTTAATATATTGTTTCAATTGAATGGAGTAATAAAAACATGATTTAAATTTTAGGGTTGATGATGAGTCAAATACATCTTGAAATTTTTTTTGGGGGAAATTAATCATAGGATGTTGAAGAAATACATAAAAATGTAAAAACTATGTAACAATATTGATATTTGTGTGATTAAATTTCATTAATGAACTCATTCATGTCACAATAAAATTTATATTAATTTAATACATTAAGAATGTCTATATCTAGTAAAAAATATAAATGTAGGGAAATAAAGGAATCATTATAGGATACCTAATGTAATCAATGGTATATTACCTATATAATAACTAATATAAGAAGTTAATATAGGTTAATCTTGTGTTATTCCTATGGAGAGGAAGGATATCAAAAAAATCATTGGGATCAATATTGAGTATAATGAAGTCGATGATCTTGTTAAAAATAGAGGGAACTAGAGAAATTCAACAACCACAAGTGTAAAAATTTGAATCTAAGATAAATGTATTGACTTGGGACACTAGAGAGGTTAGAGAACCTCATTGATATGGTTTTCTAGTCCCCAAGAATGTTGAAAAATTATTACATTATGATAATTATTATATCCCCTATAAAGTTGTAATAGGTATCATTGTAGCTAAAACATATCAAGAATCAATTAATCATGTGATTTATTTTTTATATAAGAACCAATAATGGGTTTAGTCCACCAATATATTCATATCATTTTCCATTAAATTTTCTTTGATGACCACTAAATGAACATTGAAGAAAATTTATTTCAAATAGAATCCAAAATAAATTTAATATTTTGGTACTATTTAAATTAAAAAAGATAATGACCACTATAAGTTCAAAATAGTATGTTATGTGATAATATATCTATTATATAGAAAAATATTCCCTTAATAACTCTATAACGATCCATGTAAAATGTAACAGAAATGTGGATATGATATATATATTGATGTTTTCATGTTGTTTTATGACCTAGTCAAAGTCTTAGGATGCCCCAAAGTCATATAGGGGCTAAATGAAAAATAAATCTAATGATATTGAATGATCATGATGGTTCCTTTAAATTGTCTTTATTCTTCTTATGTTACCAATCGATTCATATGACCAAATAAATGATGGAAGAACCACATGAATCAAGTATGAAAGTATGAATATAATAGGGATTTTACATGGTCAATTATATTCACACAATGCATGTGGGGAAATTCCTTCGAATCTATAATATACTAACTACACCACATGGTTAAGAAATGATATCCATGATGAGGACTTCATGTGGGAATTTTTATTAACTTGATTAATATAGATTAATTCAATTGATTTTATGATTTACAAACTATGTTAATAGAATATGAAAGGTTGTTCATAATTGTTTTATTATGTGGTATTCTCTCTTTATGAGATTCCCCATATAGTTATGAATAGACTCTATGTCAGTTATATCATGTCGTCGATTCCATACATAGAATGTCATGGATATACTATTATTAATGTCACTGTATACCTAATAATGAATTCGGATATATCTTCATTGGTGTATGATATATTTATTCAATGTTTATGAAACATCATAGAATTATATACACTATTCATCAATCAACATATTCCATTATATGTGACATATCAACCATATAAATAGACAAATATATATTGGGTTCCATTTTCAACCCAAAAGATGATTTAATGGAATAAATTACATAAGTTGTAGTTAAAAAAGAATGAGATGGTATTCAAAGAGTTTAGTAATGAAGAGACTCCATGTTATTATTATAAATAAAGCATTATGAGTGGCCTATGTAAATTTTAAGAGTAATGAGTTGCAAAAGATTCAGACACATAATTACCCCAATCCTTAGTAAACAATTGTTTATTCAATCATGAGATGGACATATGATTGTAATATTTTTTCTTGGTCATTCAACCATTCCATGTTCCACCGAAAATCAAACTAGATATGTCATTTCACAGACCTCATTCATTTTCATTTTCATGTGACTCAATACTTATAGAAGGATCTCATGAATCCATAGAATTAATGTGGAGTACATGACTCCAAATCCATCAAATAAAGCACGTGACCCCCAAACAATTCATGTGTGTACAAGACACAAAAGGGTTCCACTCATTCTCTCTTACATATATATCATATAATAAAGGATATATTCATTTTAGATCACATAACATAAAATATGATACAGGGAAATAATCTCATTAATCCAAGACAATCCACATTTTCCATAAATGGTCAATATAATAAATAATGATCGAGGACCTTTATTATTGTTTTATTCGTGATAAGTCATATAGCATTATCAAGGATTGTGCTGTAACATTACCATATATAAATAGTGTATTCCAACATGGGTTTAGTTTTTATAATTATCACAATGTTCCCCACATATATTTCATATTGTAACATTCATTATGTTATAGCATAATTCTATTCTCTTATAGACCTACTCTTTATTGGATTTGTAATCATATTTCATTTAGGAAATCCTCAGAGTGTATGGACTGTATTAATTCAATTTGTATCCTTTGAAAATCATTTATCAAATCCTATCTCATATTTCATAGATTAATCATGTCTTAGCAGGTTATTATATCTATTAATATTATATTAATAGAATAATACCAATACCTCCAATCACAGGTGTCTGCATGGGTATAAGTCTTTAAAATTGATATTATCCAAGAAAATAATCCCATAGAGTGTGATCATCCATTACTAAACATTAAAAGTATTGGAATGTGCTGAACTATGATTACTCAGATTCATCATATAATTAGGTTATGTAGGATTCTTTCATAATCCATTTACACTTCATCAAATAAGTTTTTGTCAATATTTTCAGGTGGTCATATTCTTTGTGATGATCAAAATTCTTTTATATATCCTTCTCAGTATCATGATTCATGTGAAATTTCATGTCTCTTATCCCAGGAACATATCTCATGCGAGACTCATAATTTTATTCCATTCCTGGCATCCTTAGTGTGTATACCCCACATCCACAAGAAATGCATCTGATATTTTTCATTATATTTTCCCCACATCGATCACTTATCTAATGGCCATAAATATTTTCATTGATCATTCCATTATAAAGGAGAATAATAATTCAGCATGGATGCTCTCATTATTTATAATTACTAAAAATTAATTTTCCATTTAAGGATATATTATATAAAAATAACTTAGGATAACCTAATAAACATAGGTCCCACTATATCATATATCATTTTACCATTTAAAACACACACACATTATTTTAACTATGTATACTATTATTCCCACATTCATGTGATATAGAGGATTCAACTTTGATTCTTGAAATAATATAACATATATAGAAATATCTGCACCAACATTCATTATACATTATTTTAAACAATATAGTGTATTGTGGAAATAAAAAAATTAAACTATTCAATTCAAAATACATGGGATTTAAATCATGTTCCCACATGACATATTATATGCCTATTCAAGGATTAATCCCAATTCAATGATTCCAATCACCTTCTTAAAAGGAAATCAATATCATAGTTCCTATTTATATAGATTTAAAACATAATAGTCACCCATATTAGGATCACTATGTTATAATGGGTCAAAATATAAAGAACATATGATTAATAAATATGGTCTATTTGATAGGATTTTCCTTGAAAATATAGGGATCTAAATTGTTTAAAGGTAGCAACTGATTAATAAATATATGTCATGTATTATTTAATATGGTTCTATAAATGATTCCTGAACATATAATAATTCTATAAAAGAGTCAAAAACTAAAAAGTAATCCCAACCCCAAAGTGCGTAATGATCTTGATATCCCATACAATTGAAAAATTGGAGTTCATAAGCATCTAGGGAATGAAAACCCGATGAACACATTCCTTTTGAATTCATGATCAGATATCATTAATGATATGGGGATCATCAGGTTTTCCTATTGCAAAAAATTATCCCAATTATAAATGATTTAAAAAAATTTACGTAATTTTAAAGACTATGAAATACTATTCAACCACAAATAGTTAATTTTTAGGAAAAAAATTTCATTAAAAAAAATATGGAACACAAAATTGAAGATTGTACAAAAATATTCAACAACCAATAATCAAGTATCATCCATTATGTTTCATTAAAAAAAGCAAATATCCCAATGTGAATCATTCTGTAACATAATGAAATAATGTTTCACATTCATTTAGACATTTACTTTTTCCAATTCAACTCTAATAATAATGAAACAAATTAAAACCAATTAATAAATTTAGGTACAAGTTTATATATAATTAATAATGTTTCCGTCATATCATGAAACACTGATTATATACCAAATATTTTGTAGCCCATGTTTCTAAAGATATAGTTCTAATAATGTACATATTGAACCAACGCCTTAGCATCGTAATGAAATCAATCTAAAAACATTGATACACCAAATAACTCCATAGATCGTGATAAAACATCACCTACTCGATGAATTTAGTATAATGAGTAAAAAATGATAGCCGTGGAGTACCATAGGGACCATATGATTCTGACCCTCATTACTATATACATGGTTATACAAAAAATAAAAACCTATAATCCCTCCTAATTAAAAGAATGACATTATTAAACCATAAAATCCAATTACAACATATCACCACTTTGGGATAAAACCATTTGGGAATGAAAATAAAAACCATAGTTAACATAGGAAATTTGAAGGAGTAAAAAAATCAGGTCCAGAATGGTTCAGGATCAACCCAGTATGCTTCCTACAACCTTATCCACAAGTTCTATCAATCCAACACTACTTATTCACTAGTTAAGTGAACCTAAAACGTTTTACCTCCCCAACTACTGAAATATGGGTGTAATAGATATAGAGACCCTCTATTAGAATATAGGGAAATTAAATCTATTTTATAGGAATATTCAGAACATTACGAAAATATATTACAGAGGACCATAAAATTCTATTGTATTTAGAAACATGGAAACAAAATCATCTATCCTGGTGAAAGATATTCAATATCACCAATAAATATCTCCACCTTTAGTTCTTCTACCCAAAACCATTCTTCATGACCAACAGAAAGGAAACATAAGGGTTGAGGTAAGATGCATAGAAAGGGAATACAAGGGATATATGTAAAAATAAACATGAACATAGTAGTATGATAATGGTTTTGTTACATTTGGATATCATACCCAGCATATCAAAGGAAAAAAACATGAGTTATGTGATAAATCTTGGAATTTCATAAGAAATGAATCATAATGAAATAAAAATGATGATCCATGAAATAATAAATAAGAAATAAGACATAGGATATTGTGTATATATATATATTAATTGAAACAGTTAAGTCAGGTATAACTACCAAGACATTTATAACATATTAAAATTGGGCTATGACCCGTGTTGTTACGTTAGGCTTGGGATACAAACTCGTGTACCCACTTTCTTTTAGTATTATGCTATAACCCATGTACCTTAATATCTTTGATCTTGGGATAAAACCTGTATACCCATTTTCTTTTATGTTTGGGAGACAAACCAAGTACTTCCTTGTTTCGGGTATTGGGCTACTACACATCTACCCTCCTTCTTCTAGGCATGGGCTACAACCCGTACACCATATTTCTTTTTAGAAATGGGCTATATCCCATAAACCATATTTCTTTTTGATAATGGGATTCAACTCATGTACCCTCTAAGATCATATATATCTTATCATTACCCAATAAATTGTAAGGAGATATAGGTCCCACCAATCTCATAGTAAAATCATTCACACTTTTTCCACATGAGAAAAATAAATTCATCATATCATGACCCATAAATGGGTATAGTTTATTTAAATATCAAATAATATCCCATAATGTGATTTGGGTATCATTAAAATTTCATCACATCATTACCTATGGAAAATATATTTGTTTAAAAACCATTTCATCAACGCATGGCATCTGAAAGATAAACGGATATCTTAAACATATAACCAGTGAAAGGGGAACATGATTCATAAAGATCATGTCAATAAGCGTAAACCATTCAAAGAAATGACATGAATGGAAGATTGGTTGAATTTAAAAATAGGGAATCAGTAACATCTAGGGATGTTACTCTAGATGGATAACCTATTTGAAATAACAATCAAAAAAGTTTATTGTGGAAAATATCAATTTTTCATTGAAATTTTGGATTGATAAATCATACAAGAACTAAAAAATAATTTTCTCAGAAAAATAAATAAAAACACATAATAGAGACTTTATTTTTTTAAACCTTTTCCCTTGAAATAATTTTATATAAATTTATTAAATATTAAACATTTAAAATTGATAATGAAGCATCAGTGGAATTACGATTGGTAAATATGTACTTGCCATACACAGTAAAAAAGTACATACCTTTTTCATGGTAAAACGGTTATAAAAGAATTCATTGTTTGTAAAGAGACATAATTATTCCCATGAAGAGATTGGTAAAATAAAAAAATGATAAAATTTAATTAAGGGCGTATTGTATAATGATATACTGTTACTGGAATATCGTTTTAGAAAACATAGATTTCTTACCGATGGGAGGGAAAAGTCATGATTTCTTAAATATATTTGTTAACTATATTTAGGTACAAAGTGTATAAAAATGGTAACAATACCTGAGTATATCATGGATAACCATATGAGAATAAAATTCATGAATTATCATGAGATATGGATGACAAGATTTCATTCAATGAACCATAATAAAAAACAACCTCGAAAACTGATGAGATTGTCCCAACAAACTATTATAATGTGGTAACTTGATATCGTACTCTAGAAGTAATATATAAATTTAGCTGAATTATAATATTTCCATAAAATTTTGAGATTCAATACATAACATGTAATATGTATGTATATACACATTGGAGAAAGAATTCAGGTGCATAATAAAACAAGAGTATCAAAGAAGGAAATTTGAGACAAAGCTATTTCACAGATTTGGTAACTCTTGAAACATAAACACAATGAATGAAGGATCAAAAAATGGACATGTGAATAAAAATAAATTGAATTTTAAGATACATAGAATAAAATATTTTTATGTACATACTATATATGAAATGAACGAGTGGTGAACATAACATGTATCACACAAAAATTAATAGTGAGATGAAATCCACTTACCGTGTGTCTCACCTCTCTCAGGACTTATAGAGGAATCCTATAGATTAAATATAAGCTCATTATAGATATTTTAAAGACGAATATTCTTATATATATTTCCATATTTTTTATTATATCCTTATATTACCCTCATCTTAATGATATTTTGTTAAGGTTTCACTTCAGGTAAAATTTACTTTGTTCTTTGCATTTGTCTTAATTTGTAACATCTATTTTCCGTATACTTATATCAAAATTCTAGATTGTAAAACATTATAAAAATATAAGTTATATAAATTATATTTTTATTATAATAATCTATTAAATATATTATTATGAAAATAAAGACACCATTCCTAGAGACAGAAATTCGTATGTATGTAAGAACCATGTTTGCGTCTTTATTATCATATTGAAAGAACGTATGTGAATGATATATATATATATAATTTTTCTTGTAGAATTGATATATCATATATATAATTTAAATTCATTAAACTAAACCATCATACATTCCATTTGGTGTCTGAAAGATTCACATCACTTTGAGGGGGTTGAAGTCCACACATCCCCAAACAAGATTATCATATTACCACAAAATAGAATGTAGAGATATGTGTGTCGTAAAAAAAATAAATAAAAATAATTAAATAATAAATATAATATATGAAATATATAAATATTTTTTCCACCATAATGGCCACTGTGAACGATGTAATGGAAAAATTAAGATTCATCACATCATGAGGTAGTAGTTCACCGAACATAGTAACAGAATGTTCAACATCCATTAGATGGATGTGTGTGTATGTTAATGTAATAAAAAATTCATAAAAACACCATATTATATGGGAGGTACTATTATTATCACAAAATAATGGGTGAAATATAGTGGATGGGTTGTATATGGAAAATAAATTGAAGTAACTTGAGAGAAGATGATACCTCTATATTGGGTAACTCAATTTGGATTCTACCAAAAGGCTTCCCTGAGAAGCTTTATTCCAAAACAAAGGTTTGATGGTTGAAGGTAGGAATGTTGGGAGTATTATACATTAGATATTGGATTATCTTATAATTTTTTATATATGTGAGGAATGGGTAAAGGTTGTGGAAATTTATAGGGAAGGGAACAAACTCACTTAGAATTTTTAGAAACAAATTAGGTGTGAATAAGTTCTTACCTAAAAAAAGTATTAAATACCAATGATAAATCAACAATGTAAGGATTAATTCCAAAATATTGACATTGTAGTGGGCTTGGAAATGTTTTTAGATCATTGGGGCCCATAATTTTAAGTGTTTTTCTCTAATTAAGCTTTATTTGGCCTTACCTATTGTGATTAATTTTAATCATCTTTACTAATCAGTGTGGTAAAAAATTAACATGAACTTATTAGACTGTAAAACTTTATCTGAATAGAAAGTTGTTTTTCATATTTTTGAAATGTAATTAACTAAAGAATAAAATTATTATTAAGTCTAATCACACAGACGAGACATAATAATGTGGGATTAATGTAGGAAAAATTACCAAAGTACGTTAAGGTTTTATATTTAGATTCGAAGAGAAATTGATTCTAATAAAATAAATTTTAATAATATTTTTAATATTTATGTTATTTTACTTTAAAAATTAATTATAATATATTTCAGCATTAAAAATTTATTACACAAAATGTCAATTTTAACTAAAAAGTAGTATTCATTACTATTTATCCAAAAATGAAGTTTCTCAGAATAATCCCAAAATTCACCATAGTATAATTTTGATGTTAGGAATTCAAAAATATTGTTTATATTATATAATTAAACATCTATATGTGTTGAAAATTAAATTTATGGTAAATAATCAGTCCATTTAATAAATTGATATTTTTAATTTAAAAGGTCCTTACCGAAAATCTCAGGTTACATTATAAATATGTTTTATTATATATAAAATTTCTAATAAATAATTTTAAAGTAGATATTAAAATTTCTAAAACTATTATTAATGGTGAGTTTTTTATTATCACATTTAAGTAATTATATATATATATATATAAATGTGTTTCATATAAACTCAATGTTGAGTTCATTGTACGCCATGTCTGTGTTTATTGTAGTGAAATCCATATTTGTATTTCCTATAGAGAAAGAAAAGTTTTTATTGAATATGAAATGAATATATGAATTAATTATATTAATATATATATATATATACATATCACGATTTCTAGTGTCATGTTAAATTAAAAATATTGAATAGATTAATGAATTCATAAAAATATTATTCTCAAAATCTCAGGGTGTTACATTCTCGCCCATAAATTTAATTTCTCCCTGTAAATTCATCTGGATTATTAATTTTTTAATACATTATTATTTAATTAAAATAATCTTACATAAAAAATTTGATTCTAATACATTCCTTAATAAGGGAAAATTTGAACCATAACGGTTTCCTAATGTAACATATAACTCGGTTCCCACATAAGAGAACATAGTTTTCAATTGATGATTAAACATGTATGGAAAATGTAAATATTCATAGAGAGTGATTTAGGTAAATAATCACAATGAAGTGAATGATATAAATAATGTTTATGTCTTTCAACTCATAAATCTTTGATGATTCTGGAAGCCATTAGTTAAAAATAATTTAATGTGTTAAGAAAACCTTTTCTTGTATCACGTTCTGAATGTTCAGAAATTCATGATAAGATTATATAATCATGATTTCAATTAGTAGTATTTCATTGAACTATTTATAATAAATCCATTACCTCATGGAATGAATGTTTAGAAATTAATTTTGTTGAATTAAGGACTAAATTATGGTTTTAATAGATCTTAAGGCTCAGAAATGAATTAAATGACTGACTATAATTATATTTAAATAACATAATTAATTAATATATGAAAATAAGATGTATAAATACTTGTTCATCATAAATATTTTTTCATTATAAATAAATATACATTAACCAGGACATTGTGTATGCCGTTGGCAGGCATGAAACCCTTTCCATCCTCGTTCATGGGTTCAAGACCCACAACCTTACCAAAATTGATTGGTTATCACCCTAAATTCATGATTTTCTTTTAAAAAAATCTAATATAATATATATAAGATAGTAATCCATGAAATAAGGTTAATCACTAATTAGAAATTTAATAAAGTATTTCAAAACAGACTCAGTGCACAAATACTTCCTCTAAAGAATAACATAATATTTCCATAAATGGATAACCTTATAAAACTTCTCAGAAATAAAAATTCAAAAAAATTTGAAAGAGAATCACCAAATTATCATAACATTGATTCCCCAATATAAGGTAATGTATCTCTTGGTTTTCTCATTAAAAAATGTGAATACCCTCATCATATATTCTCTTGAAACTTGGTATGAACTGGAATTTCAAGAAATCATTTTGGAAAACATTCATGCTTCCTCATTCTAAATTGTATTGTATATAGTCATTAAATCGGAAAATACCATAAATATCAGTAGTGATAACAAAAACCACCTATCAGCATGTATTTAGTTTGAAAGTAAGATATATAGTCTAATTTACATATTCCTATCCCACATATCATTAACCATTCAACATTATCTTTTAATAAATAATATTTCAAGGGTTACCTTCCCTTAGTGAAAATATCATATTGTCAGTAAATATATTTACTATCCCAAAGGGAAAATTGAACATAAACTTGAAAATACTGAGATAAAAACATAAGTAGAACAATTGTCTTATATTTAATCATTCATAACATTTTAATCCAAATACATAAATACCTTGATTACATCATCCTTAATACATTAAGAACAATACCTCTTTCCTTTTACATTTCTTCCATAGTATTGTCATCATCTACAATGTAACAATTACTCACACCACCTTGTTGATTATCTTTAGGAACATTCCTTTTCTGAAATTGGGTTTTATAATGATCATTTTCTCAACACTTAAAACACATAACCTTTGACGACAACTTAGAGAGACCAAATTTCTCATCCACTTAATTAATCGTACTCTTCATTTTTTCCAATTTAGTCACTTTCTATGTGGCATTCTTCTACACATCCAATCACCTTCTTATTCCTCTAATAAATTCACATAGGTGATTATTTCAACATTATCTACATAAATATTACCAAATATTCATTCCGTCATAGTCTCGATTACCCAAACTATCAGTGAACTACTTCTTTCTCTTCCTTGGTGAGACTGAATGATGGATAAGGTTAATATTGTTATTAATGTTTCATGAAAACTGATTAGGCATGATCAAGACCTATATCACTATAGTGATCATCCCAATTGACTTCTCATCGCAAAATCTTCCATCACATTCAACATTAATCATGTTCTTTTTGGATAATGGAATTGACTAAAATGAAAAGGATAGTGTGTGATTTTCATAATATAGAAGAAAAAATAAATTTAAGAAAATAATTAAATATAACTTGTCTAAATAATGAAACATTATTTATTCTATGACACAATATGTTCTTACTAGTTTATACATAGAAAAATTCTATTTAAATCATTTATAATGGTTTGTAAAGTGTTTATGAATTCCAAATGAATATCCCCCAAGAGTGTCAAATCAGGTGTGCAATAAGGCCTGTAGTCATTTATCAGATATCCCTAAGTCTAAACTGGAATATATAGATGGTGTTATTACACCAAGGATAACTTGTACCAAAGCCACATCCACTTGTAGTGTTCGAAAAAAGATGTATTTCATGGACACCAGTCACACAATCCATTACCAAAATTCCAGGACATTTTCCTATACATTAACTCATACTTATACATATCCTTATAGAATACCCTACACATATAATTAGAAATACAACTATGGATCTCACTATGGTGTTCATTTGATACAAACTATAGATACCCTTTCTTAACATACATGGATAATTCATCTTTTTAGATTAATATTCAGTACAAAAAAAATACATTCCATAAGACAATAATTGGACAGTGTATTTGGAAACATTGAAACAAAATCTATTATCTTGGTGAAATAATTTCAACATCCCCAATAATGATATCCACCTTGATAATTTTTACCAAAAACCTTTGTTCAGAACCATGAGAAAGGAAACATAATAAAGGGGTGAGATCACCTTCTCATCAAGGTTAAACAAGAGATACATGTAATCATAAACATGAATATAGTAATATGATAATCTGATCATAACAATAGTACGTCTTAACAAGCATATCAATGTTAATAAACATGTGTAATTTGATAATTCTTGGCAGTTCATAAGAAATGAATCTTATGGAAATAGACATCATGATCCATGAAACCATTACAATTGAATAAGAAAAAGGATTTGTGGAATGCATATTAAAATTGAAATGATTATGTTAGGGATACATAATGAACATTCATAAGAAGTATTTCATGTGTTAGAACCGATCTACCTACTTATGGCATAGTCTAACAAATCATGTACTAGCATTTTTTTAGGATTGGGCTAAAATCCTTGTACATTCTTGTCTATAGGAATGGGAGACACCCAGTTTACCCTATTTCTTTTATGATTAGGCTTTAACTCATGTATCTTATTATTTTCTGGCCTGGGATACTTCCCATGTACCCTCTTTTATTTAGGATTGGGTTACAACACATACACCCTCATTCCTTTCGATATTGGGCTACAATCCATACAAAAAATTTCTTTTTGGACTTCGACTACTACACATGTACCTTTTGAGCTCGTATAAAACATAAAATTAACCTATGCATTGGATAGAGATATATGTCCCACCCATGTCATAGTGAAATAATTCATAAATGTGCCACAAGATAACAAAACATTTATTATATAATGAACCATAAAAATATATTAGTGTTATCAAAATCACTTCATAACACATAAAATGAAATTGGTATCATTAACGTTAAATCACATAAACAATTTCATCAATGTATAACGTGTGAATGTAAAATGGATTTCATAGACAATTAACCCTTGAAAGAGGAATATGTTTCATTAAGACCACAAAATTATGAGTAAGGTATTTATAGAAGGGATATGAATAGAACATTTTTATAACATCCAAAAATGGAATGAGTATCATCCACATAAGTCATTATATTTGAGAAATTGTTTTGAAATATATTTCAAAAACAATTATTTACGAACATAATATTTTATTCATTAATAAAGGCCTATTTATAAAATAAGCCACATAAAAATAATTTTCAAAGAAAATACCTTGAAAACATATAAAGATTACATGAAACCATTTTGAAACCCTTTGTCCAATGAAATTACTTTTAAAATTTTCATAAAGATTATCATTTTTAGAAATTGAAAAGGAATCTTCAAAGGAATGATGGTGGGTAAATCGTTACATTTCATTCAATGTAAAAAGGGAAATATATTTTTCATGGTAAAAATGATAGATGGTTTTCCTTGAATAGAAAGAGACAATATGATTCTTTAGAAGTGATTGGTAAATGGAAAACAAAGTAAACATTTTTTAAAAAAATTATTGTATGATGTTATAATATTATTGGAAACACTTTTTATAAAATAAATATTTTTGACTGAAGGAAGTGTAAATTGAGGATTTTTGGAAAACACATTATTAACTATATTTTTTATGAAAGAAGAGAAAAATGGTACCAACGCATGATGAAATCGTGTATAAATAGTGGATATGAAAAGTCATGATTTTCAGTAAGATATATATCATAAAATTTCATAAAATAAAACATAAACATAATGAATCTAAAAAAGTGATGAGATTGTCCCGATAAACTCTAATGACTTTGTAACATGAGATCGTAATATCCATGTAAAGAGTGAAATTACATGAAGAATAAGAAAAAATATAATTGTTTTTGTTTCATTATATAAAATCTCATATGTTTTTATATACACTATGAAGACGTATTTTATGTGTATAACAAAACATGTGTCTCAAAGAAGGCAAATTGATAGAATATCATTTTACAAATTTGGAAACATTAGAAACCTAAAACCCATAAAATAAGAACCATGAAATAGACAAGTGAATAACTATATATTTATGTGTAAGTTACATAGAATAAAATTTTGGGAATTAAATACACCTCACAAAATGAAAGAGTGGTGATCATAACAAGTATCTCATTGAAATTAAAACGACGATTAAATTAAATTACCATATGTCTTGACTCTCTCCATAATCAAACGACCATCAAATTTAATAAATATAATTTTATTATAAATATTTTAATGAATCATATACATATATTTATTACCCTATATGGTGTCATTATAACTTTATATTACTTTCTTGTTAATGATCCTATATTAATGTTTCTCTTCCGGTAAAATTTAATTTATTCTTCGCATGTGTCTTAATTTGTTATATCTTTGGAACTAATAATTATATAATGATTATAGAATGTAAAACATGATATAAATATCAGTTATTTAAAGTATATTTTAATTATAATAATTTATTAAATATAGTATTATGATATGGAATACACCATTCATGTTGACGGTAAGTCATACATAAACATGGATGATATTTTATTCTATATTATTGTACTGAAATAAATTATGTAATATATATATATATATATATATGTATATATATATATATATATCATTATTAAAGTGTCATTAATATATCACATATGTCATATAAATTCATTAAAATCATCCTTAAAACATTTCATGTGATGTGTGAATGAATCACATCACCTTGATGGTGTAGTAGTCTACACTTCCTCAAACAAGATTATCATATTAACACCAAATAGAATGTAAGTATATGAGATATTTTAAAAGTAATAGATAATATTAAAAAAAATAATAAATATAAAATACTAAATATCTATATAGATTTTCTATCCAAATGTCCACAATGATTGGTGATAATGTAGAAATGAATAATCATTTTTTCGGGAGGCATTAGAACACCGTACACAGAAATAATACGGTCCACATCCATTAGATAGAGTTGTGTAAGTGTAGGTCAAACCCAATTCATGAAAACATTATAGTTTGTGGAGGATACTAGTGTTTTCACCCAATATATGAATAAATATAGTGTAGGGTGTGGAGAAGTGAAATAAATGGTAGGAGTTTGAGAGAAGACGTTGCCTCTAAATCCAGTAACTCCTTTTGGTTTTTTCCAAAAGGATTCCTTGATAAAATTATCGTCCAAGAGAAAGAATCAAGGATGAAAAAAGGATTATTGGTAGAATAAATGGGATGATATGAGATTGACATAAAAGGGTTTATAGGTGTGAGGAATGAGTATAGGTTGTGGCCTCTTATAGGGAAGGGAAACAACTCACTTCGAATTTTTTAGAAGTAAATTAAAAGTGAACAAGTTCTAACCTAAAAAAATTATTAGAAACCAACCAAAATAAATAATTGATCTTATATGGATGAAATACGGACAGGAAATCAGTGTTGGACATGTTTCACATCCATTTGTGCTGTTAATTTTAAGGATTAGTGCCAAATTAAGATTTATTTGGCCCTAACTGCTATGATTAATTTAAATCAACATAACTAATCATTTTGGTCAAGAATTAAAATTGTATTATTTGAAATTCAATAATTTATTTAATAAAATGGTTTATGTAATATTATTTAAATTCACTTTATAGAAGAATAAAAATTATGATTAGTGCCAATCCCGCAAACGGGATAAAATAACAGTGTTTTAAAGTAGGAATAATGTCAAATGTTTGTTAAGATTTTAAATTCAGTTTCCAAGTGAAATTGATTATAATGCATTAAATTGTATTAATTTATTTAATATTTAGGTAATGATTCCATAATTAATATTTATAATTTCATTTATATTTAATAATTAAGTAAACTAAAGTTAGTTTTTAATTATAATTAGTATTATTTCCAATTCATCACAAAATGATGTTTCTAAAATAAACCAAAAATATCTCCCTAGGATAATTTTAAAGATATGAATTCAAAAATGAAGATTATTTTATACAATTAATTTATCAAATTTGTCAAAAATTAAATTTATTATTAAAAATAGTTTCATTAAAAAAATAATTTTTTTAAAATAAAAGGACTTTACCAAAAAATCTCATCCTTCATTATTAATATGTTTTATTTATATAAAGAAATAATAATAAAATATTTGAACTATAGTTTTTAGTATTCCTATAAATATTTTTATCATTTAGGTTATAATTTTTTCATTTAATTATCTTTATGAATATAAAAAAATTTCCATTGAATCATAGTGTTATATGCATCGTACGCCAAGTCAGTGTTTCTTGTAGTGCAAGCCAAGTTTGTATTACATGTAGTGCAAGAGAAGTTGGTATTTAATGTGTAAGGAATTCTTGAATTAGTGTTTTAATATATATATATATATATATAAAACAACTTCTAGTGTAATTTGAAATGAAAAATATTAAAAATTAATTTAATTTGAAAAAAACAATTCTAAAAATTGCACGGTGATTCAATAGAAGTGTAACACCCTAAACCTAGTTACCCAGAGTTAGTGCATTATTATATAACATTGGGATGATCACAACAGATTTTATCTCAATATACTGATTAGTTTAGTATCCTTGTATGTAATATACACACACCTGATTTTTAAATTACATTATGAAATGAAAAACAACATCAACATCATTGTGTTCCCTTTAAACAGACTCATATCCCTTAGCCTATCCCTACAGGTTAATCATAATATATTTCATTACATCTTTAGAAAAATAAAACATATAAAGGGGTTTGATTAGATGCTCAATAAGGATAACAATATAACTGAAACGTTCATAAATAATCACAAACATTTAAGGTAATTTATAAGAATAAAACATAATCCTTTTGAACTTAATTATATGCATAATATTGAAAATATAACTAAAATGATGCCATTTAATTTTTCACATGGATATTACACTAGTCAAATAATCACATGTAATATCTATATCTAATTTCATAATGATGGAATGCATAATGTCAGACAACATAACTGCAGAGTCAAGCTATCTTGCCAAGAATATAAATAAGTTTTTGTCAAGGAATTTTCCAAAGACACTAGTTTTTTCCATGAGACATAATGATTAATCAAAATTCTATAGTAGGATCCACCCATCACATAGTAAGTTCAACCATTCCTCGTATGGTACGGTTGAAAAATAACACAAACATTCATATTAAAAATAACATTAGAAATGCTAATAATTTAACCATAAAACATGAATGGTATAAAAATAACACATACACAGACAAACATATCACCAAAAGTTCAATACAATTTGGAAGATTGCATCACATTAAATCAACATTAAACTTCTGTAAAGCCATCAATGGATGATGACATAGATGAAATAAAAACTATTTGATAGAATTATCTCATTCTATTTTTAGATAATCAAAAGTCATATAATTATAAAATAAAACATTTATTTTGAAAATATTCTTATAATCTTTTAAGGTACTATTTTAAGGTGTTACAATGGTGGAAAATAGTTTCACCCACCGTATTAGTTAAAAAAATATTGTTACCGTAATTTGGTCAAAATGTCATTAATGACCTTTCTTGGAAAATGACTGAATAATAACTTTCTGAAAAATTTATAAAATGCAAAAAAGGATATAAATGACATTTACCCATTTTCTAGGAAATAGTGAAAATGTTTTGAAATTCATTTTAGAAAACACAGTTGTGGATGATAATGAAGTCCATGTAGGTACTTAAGTAAAAACAACCTTAGATAATAATGATTGTAAAATTAATAATTACATTGTACTTTTCCTTGGTCAAGGGAATTTTAACCTCTTATATAATAGTTATGTCATTTTAATCAAATTATAAAAGAGACACATAAAGCTGATATCATATTTGATCGTACAATATTTCTTTGTAAATAATATTTCAGTAGTATCATTGTTTCAGGTGTTAATCGATTCATTTTACTTTATATGTTTTGTTACATAAGAAATTTTTGTTAGGGATAAGATGTATTGGATTCATATCCAGAATGATATTATGATCTTTAGCATTATATTTAACCATCAAATGAAATTTATTCTTGAATGGTTACGATGGGAATTAATCTCATTGCATTCATGGATACGGTAATCCATACGTAAGAACGAGCTACAATATCATTCTATTGTTTGTGAAATTGTACTCAATTGGATGTGATATCATATAATAATAATCAATAAGATGTTATATTTATTATTTAAGTCAATTTTACATCGTTATTATACCCATACAAATAATGAAGCGTTGAATAACAAACAACACCACGACGTGGAGACAGTAAGCCTTACATACACACGTATGGAGACTTTGCCATTCATAGGATGCGTAGAATAAAGAATATTGATATACCATATTTATAATAACATCTCAATATATAGAAGTTATCGGAGCTATTATTTTTGTATGGAAACCAAAAATAAAGAGGACGTAAAGGAAGAAAACAACTTATAACAAGGTGATGAAATAATTACCTCTTATTCAGGTTCTTCTTTTTGATTTGAACAAATGTGTTCCTTAAGATGAATTTCTGATCAAATTAAGGCCTCTAGGATGAATTGAGGGAATTTGGGAGGATATTGGATCAGGTTTTGGATGATCCAAATGGCTTTGTGGGTGATAAATTTAGTGAAGGGGAAGTACCCTTTTTTAAGAGAGGTGAGTGTCACTTTAGAAAAAACTGGAAATATTATTTTATTATTAAATAAATTCAGTTTCTAAAGGCTCCAAATGGATTTATTTGGAGGATATTATGGGTTTTGTAGAAATAGTCTCATACAATATGTTTTAGACATGATTATGTCACCATATGTACCTTATCATTTAGATTTAACTCTTAGATGCATAGTTTAACATTTACCATGTCTCCTTGGATTATTATACTATATGGTTAATAAACATACTATAAAAATACATGAGGACCAAAAGTGGATCATTATTGAAATATATAACCTTATTAATTTCCATTAGAAGATCCTTATATTTTAAGGAACATTATATCATTTAATAATATAGTATTTGTTTTAAAAACTCATTTTTGTTAATTTTGACACTATTCCGTATTTTGTTCTTGTGAAAATCATAAAAACGTCATCACTTCATAAAAAATATATTTAATCAACTCTAAAATGTCATATTATGATTTAAATTTAGTTTATTAACCAAAACACTCAATTTAAATTTAGTATAATATTTATAATATCAATTATTTTAATATTTTATTAAAAGGGTAAGAACTACATCATCATCATGTCATAAATAAATTTATTTATTTAAGCATCTAAAATTGTAAATAAAATACGTAGATGTAGGAAGTATTTTTTTATTTATATTTAATAATTATAATCAGATTTATCTTATGAATAAGCCAATATTAAAAATTATTTAGTTATTAAATGTTGAATTTAACAATTCTAACTCTTCTTTAAATAAAATAATAATAAATTTCTTAATATAATCCAACTAGATAAAATAGTTTCATATATTATTCCTAATTTTTATATTGGTCTAAATACACTTATCCAATAGAAATAGGACATGTGTTATGGTTATTATAATATCATTTTTAGGTTTAATTTTACTATTTACTTTTAACCATGGTAAATAAAATTCAAAAGTAACTATTCACCAAAAATTATTTTCATCTTATTGAACAACATTTTACTTATTGATTTATACTGTGTCTCTCGAATTTTTGAATTTCAATTCACAGATGTAGTAAAATTACTTCTTATGCAAAATTTCAAATGGTACAAGAAAGTGGGTAAAAGAAGTTAAATAGTTCAATAAAATTTTATACATCAAATCTTATTATAAAATGAAACTAATGAATTAAATTTAACTTATATAGACATTATGTATCTATTTTTAATTTAAAAGGAATTTAATTAAAAATAAAAATTAGTTAAATAATATTCTATTTCAAACAATAATGCATTGTTTTTCACTATTCATAAAAAATTGAATGTTATCATAAAAATACCAAAACATCACCCTAACATAATTTTGATATTCCAAATCAAAAAATGAAATCCATTTTGATAAATAAAATTTAAAAAATTTAAAAAATTGGTACTACTATTCATAACAGCTTTTTTAAATGGCTATTTATATTAGTCATGCTGTGTTTGAACTCGAAGTTGTTTACATCAAAATCTATTGTATTACTCAAAGAGAAATGTACAGTAGAAGCCTGGTGTGTTAGATTCTCCCCCCTTTCCAATAATTTCGTCCACAAAATTTCTAGAATATTACTACATAAATATATTTTTGTGGTTCTTGATCATAGGTTCCACATGTTCCTACATTTCCTCTTCCATCTTATGATTTCTCTAAAGAAAATTTACCTGGTGGGTCATCATGTTTCTCAACACTTGATCTCTAGTTTCAAGAATTATGATTTGCTCTTCGCAATATGATATATCACGTTCTAGTTATAATTATTCATTGGTGAGTACATGTGTTGGGCCCAGTATGTATTTTCTCAAACAGTGATACGTGGAACATGTCATGAACATTAGAGAGACATGGATGCATTAACAAATCATAAGATAAAAATCCAATTCATTATAGAATTTAGGATAGTTCGATGTACCAGAGACATAATATTCCATCTGTATCGAATCATATAACACCTTTCCATGAAGATTACATCACAAAAACATGATCTCTTACATGAAATTACGAATCCTTAAATTGGTTATCGATTTACCTCTTTTTCCTACTTTGAGATACTTAGATGTGGGTTTGGATAATCATTAGTTTTTTTATTATTTCTTCAACATGTTCTGGTCCCACAAGTTTTCTTTCACCAACATCATCCCAACAAGTTGGTGTGTGAAATCTCTTTCCATGTAATGCTACCTATGGTGCCATCTGAATACTTCAATGGAAGATATTTTTACTGTAAAATTCTACCAGAGGTAAATTCTGATCCCACATACCTTGAAAGTCATGTGATCAAGATCTCAACATGTTTTATAATGTTTGAATAGTCCTTTATGAATTTCCATTAGTTTGAGGGTGGTAGGAAAAGATCAAATGATGTTTAGTATCCAGAGCTTTCTGAGGACTTTTCCAGAATCATGTTGTAAAACATGGATCATGATCAAAAACAATATATAGGGCTACACCATGAAGTCCTAAAAAATCATTTATAAATAGTCTTGTTAAACGTTTAAGTGGAAACTCTTCTCTTGTAGAAATAAAATGTGATGACTTGGTAAGATGATCAATAATAAAACATATTTCATCATTACATCTATGAGTCTTTGGTATCCCCGTGACAATTTCCATCGTAATATCATCCCGTTTCTACTCATGTATGGGAAGAAGATTTATGAATCCCCCATGATGTTGTCTTCGAGCCTTTACCTCATGAAAAACATACACCTGGACACATAATCAGTAATATCCCTCTTCATGTTGTCTAGCCAAAAATGTTCCTTCAAATCTATATACATCATAGTGATACTAGGTTTTAAAGAGAAATTGGATCTATGAAAATCAACTGAAAATTCACATTTTAGATCAGGTATATCAGGGAAAAAAAGTCACATCACAAATGTCAAAATTCAATCATCATATACGATTTCAATCAATCTACCATGATTCACAACTTTAATTTTTTTTAAACTCCACATCATCAGTCTATGAACATTTTATCTTTTCCAGTTATGGTGGATTGGAATCCATTTGAAAAGGTAAATATGTTTCACATTCCATGATTATTCCAATATCCATCATTACTATATCCATGGAGATATGATCCAGGTAAACTCTCATCTTGTTCATAACTCCACAATACTTTCTACTCAATGCATCTTCTATCTTATTTACCTTCCCAGAGTGGTAGTGTATAGTGAAATTATAATCTATGATTAGATCGAAACATCTCCATTGCCTCATGTTATGTTATTTCTAGGAGAAAATATAAATCATAATCTCGTGGTCAGTATATATCTCACATTTTTTACCGTATAGATAGTTTCTCTATATCATCAGAGAAATGATTATAGCTGCTAAATTAATTTCATGGGTAGGACAGTTTTTTTTCATTTTTTAGCTACCATTATGCATAAGCAATGACTTTATCATTCTACATAAGAACACATCCAATTATTTTCATTGAAGCATCTCCATAAAAAACCCATAATTTTCCAATGGTATAGTCATGATAGGAGAATTGACTAAACTTCTATTCAATTCATGAAAACATTCTTCTAACTCTTGTGTCCAAACAAATTTATCCCCATTACATGTGATCTTGGTTAATGGGTTATCCAATCAAGAAATATTTTGGATGAAATGCCAATAGTAATTTTTGAAACCAATCAAATGATGTACCTCAGTTCTACTCATTGGTGTTGGACATTCTTTTATTTCTAAGGTATTTTTATGATCAACATAGATTTCATCATTAGATACAATATGGACCAGAATAGGAAAATCAATATACAAGATTCACTCATTCTAAACATCAAATATTATCCATTTCTTCTAAGAGTCATTAAAATGGTTCACAAAGGATTTTCATGATATTCGTAGCGTTTAGAGTATACCAAGATATCATAGATAAATACCACAACAAATTCATCCTTATATTCCATGAAAACACTATTCATTAGATCCATGAGGACAGTGGGTGAATTAGTCCATCCAAAAGTCAATACTGTAAACTCAGAATGCCCATACCTGGTACAAAATGTTGTCTTCGGAATGTATTCTATATTCATACACAACTGAAGATATCCATATCGGAGGTCAATCTTTGGAAAATATTGACCTTTCATGAAGTTGACCGAATAAATCATCAATGTGAGGTGGGGGATGTCTAGGTAAATCCTCTGGAAACACATAAACATATTCTTGCATGATAAGTACATCTTCTATTTAAAACTTCTTTTCCTCACACATAGTTATTTTACTTCATTCCGCCACAAGACATGGATTTAGTAGAGCTTCTGGTGTTGGATCTAGATGAGAATCAGATGGTGATGTTTCTGCTCTAAATATAAGGTATTTCTTATCATCAACAAAAATTGTATAATTATTCTTATTACAATAAAATTTCGCATCATGGTTTGAAATCCAATCCATACCTAGGATTATATCAAATTAAATTTTGGATATAACAATAAGATCAGTAGATAATGCATGTTTATTGACCATAAGATTAACTAATTGAAAAAAAATTCCAATGATACTTCCATTAGGTGTTTTGACTGACACCTACCTTGAAAATCCAAATTGGAAATATCTAATATTCTTGAAAAACTAGGATGATATGAATAAATACAATGATCTATAATCAAATAATGAAATGCCTAAATTTTTGGAAATGATTAAAGTGCTTGCCAATATGTCATTTAGGGCTTCAACCACAGTAGTACTGATCACATAAGCCTGGACTTGCACCCTCGGCCTTTTCTGAGGTATGTTTCTCTGGTGCATACAACATTAATTTTCATAATTCCACAATTCACTAAAATTGTATCATTCAACATTGACAACCTCTTTATTTCCCTTGGAACCATGAGCTAGGTGGCCTTTTATAGAACACGTGAAACAAAATCTCATTCCCTTTAGAAATGTATTGGCTTGTTTTTTACAAATTTACAAAATGATTGAAATTCAACATTTCTCTTGTTTCACATTCTTCCATTTCTAGAGTGTTCAACAGATCTATTCTTCTCATTCTTTTCTTTAAAGTGGTAAGACACTGCGAATTCCTTTTATATATTGATAGAAAATGAGAATACATATTATATGATGAGAAGGATTGTGAGGCCAATGCTCAACAGAGAAATGGTTTTAACCCATCAATTAATCGATCAATCTTACTCCATGGTTTACATATACAAAATTCATCATGAATTTCTAACTATGTAATGTTATCCTCATACTTTGTGACATTCTCATCCTCCTTTTGCATCAGACATAGAAATTACCTTTCATATTTGATCGATGTACACATGGATAATATTTTTCTATGAAAATATCTTTAAGCTCCCTCCATTCCATATTTGATACATTACCATCTTTATTTTTGTTTTGAATCAATTACCATTAATAATCTACATCTTCTATGAGGTGAAAAATTTTCATGACATATTATTTCCTTTCACTACTCCCTAGAGCATGAAATATTTTCCTTAATTAAACTATCCATTGCTTCATGACAAATAGATTTGTTGTCTCATTTAATGTTGGTGGTTGTTTCCTCATAAAAGAGAATAACATTGATCCTCCACTTTGTGGATGGTTGTGATTCATATGGGTAAGGTTATTATTCATAACCTGACTGAGTTATCTCAGTATGATTATAAGCTATTCAACACTAGTTACATCCCCAGCTCTACTATAATTATGTTGAGTTGGAGGGAATTCTCTACGTGGATTATGTGCATTGATACTGTTTCCATTCCATCCACTATGTGCCATTTCTATACAATGGCATATACATGATTAGTTTATGAATCAAAATACATAATTCTAAAGCCGTATAATACATATCATATATTGAACAGTTTATGAATATACTCTATAATAAAAAAAATTATTTCTTTGAGGACTTATTTATTCATAAATCCTTCATAATGTATTTTATTGAAAAAAGTGAATTATCCTAAGCATATCCCCTAGAGTGTCGTAACCAAGAGTGCATCAAGGCCAATTGTCGTTTACCAAGATACCTCGTGTCATGCATGAAACTCTTTGTTGGAGTTTACACTCCTAGGTACATCTGTGCCAGAGCCGCCTTTACCTGCTCGTATCGAGACATGGATTTATTCTTTGGAAAAATCACAAAATCTCTACATTACCAAAATTCTAGGAAGTTATTCAATACAAATCCTCATAGTCTATCATAGGGTAATGTTCTCTAATCAAATTTTTTCTAAATCTTGTTTCCATGTTGTGTACTAAACATTCTATAATACCAACTATAACGCCCCGACCCGAGTTACCTAGAGTTGGTGCATTATTACATAGAATTGGCATGATCACAAGAGATCAAGTCATGAAAGACAGATTAGTTTATTATAATTGGATGTACTAGATAGATACATAAGTTTTACATAACATTATGAAATGGAAAACAACAACAACATCATTGTTCTCCCTTTAAACACACTTATATCTCATAGCCTATCCATGTTGGACAATTATAACATACTTATTCTCATCAATGGAAATGTAAAACATAGAAATAGGTGAGATTAGATGCTTAGTAAGGATAAAAATATAGTGGAAACATTCCTAAATAATAATATCCATTTAAGACAATGTATAAAACTAAAACATAATACTTTTAAATATAAACATGAGCATAATATGGAAAATATAAATCAAATGATTCCCTTTAATTATTCACATTGATATTCTTCTAGTCGATTAATCACATGTAATATCAATAACTAATTTCATAATGATGGAATGCATAATGTCAGAAGTCATATCTACATAGTCAAGGCCTCATGCAAAGACTACAAATAAGATTTTTCAGGTCCATGTTCCAAGACACTAGTTTTCCTCATGAGACCAACCGATTCATTGAGGAGCTATAGTGGGCTCCACCCGTCACTTACTAAGTCCAATGTATTCCTTATTTTAGAAGCTTGAAACAAAAGTTAAGCATTAATAATAAAACTAACATACGAATTATTAATAGTTTAACCATAAACGATAAATGGAATAAATATAACACATCCATTGTAAAAAATATCACAAAATCTTAATTATAATTTGGATGATTTTATCATAATAAATCATCATTAAAAATGATTAAAATCCAATAATGTATGTTGACATAAAGACAATTTTGGAATAATATTTATTTCTATTTTGAGATACTTTAAAAGTAAAATAATTATAAAAGAAAACATTTATTTTGAAAACATTATTATATGCTTGTAATGGATGCTTCAAAGGTGTTATAATGACAAGAAATAGCCGCACCCACTACGTAATTAAAAAAACATTCTTACATTAATTTTTTTGAAAATGTTATAAAGGGCCTTGTTTGGAAAAAAAAATCACTCCATTCAAAAAAAATTATAAAAAGTAAATCAGGGTTATAAATGAATTTAAACCATAGTCTATGAAATAGTAAAAATGTTTTGAAATACATATTAATGAAACACAGATGTGGATGATAGTGAAGTTCAAGTAGATAATTATGTAAAAACAACCTCAAATAATAAATAGATTGTAAAATAAACCCTTAACTTGGTCAAGGATAAGTCAAAATCCTGTATAATAGTAAAATTATTGTTATTAAATTATAAATAAAAAACATAAATATGATATCATATATGATCCTATAATATTGCATTGTTAATAATATTTTAGTAATATCATTGTTTGAGGTGTTAACTGATTCATTTTCATTTATTTTTTTTTGTTATGTAAGTCATGTTTATTATGGATATGATGTATATGATTAAAATATATAAATATATTATGTTCATTAACCAATAAATTTAATCATAAAATGAATATTATTCTCAAATTGTTATGATGGATAATGAATCTCATCCCGTTCGAGGAGATGGTAATCCGTACGTATGCAGAAGCTATAATATCATTCTATTGATGGTGAAATCATATGTAATTTTATGTTATACCATATATAGGGAATCATAATATGTGATATTTATTATTTTCATCAATTTTACATCATTATTATACCCATAAAATTAATGAATTTTTGAATAACAAACTACACCACGACGTGGAGATGGTAAGTCGTACCAACGCACGTTTGGTGATATTGTCATTAAAAGGATGGATAGAATAATTAAAATTTTTGTAAAATAATTATAATAACATCTCACTAGGTATAAGGTACTGGATATATAGTATTTTTATGGAAACAAGAAAGTAATAGGTTGTGGAAGACGAAAATAACATTGAAAAAGGTGATGAAATAATTACCTCTTCTTCGGATTCTACTTTTTGATTTCAACAAAAGGGTTCCATAAATTGGTGTTCTATTCAATGTGATGCCTCTAAGTTGCATTGAGGGTATTTTGGTGGATATTGGAGCATGTGTTGACAGAAAAAAGTTGTTTTGGAGGTGTGAAATTAAGATAAGGTGAATTTCCCTTTTATAAGAGTGGTGATGGTCAATTTAAGAAAATTTGAAATATTATTTTATTATAAAATAATTTCAGTTTCTACATTATCCAAATGGATATATTTGTAGGATATTGTGGGTATGGGTCAATATATTCTCATCCAATAGGTTGTAAACATTTTAAGTCACCATATTAATCATATATTTTATATTTATATCTTGGTTAAATAGTTTAACATTTACCTTGTCTCCTTGTATTTTTATCTTATATGATTAATAAAGATACTATATAAAGCAATGGGAACCCCAAGTGGTTCATTATTGACATAGAAAACATTATATAAGTACTTTTTATAATCTATATATTTTTATGAATTTTATATTATTTAATAATATAGTATTTTCTTTAAAAACTCATTTATGTAAATTTTAAAACTATTTGGTATTTGTTTTTTTTTGAAAGTCCTTACAACGTTATAACTTCGAAAAAAATTATTTAATCAACCGTAACATGTAATATTAATATTTAAAATTTATTTATCTCACAAAAAGTATCGATATATATTTATTTTAATATTTATTATATCTATAAAGCTAATCATTCATTAATAAGGTAATTAATGTGTCATCATTATATCGTAAATAAATTGAATTATTTGATGTCTAAAAATTATAAATAAAATACCATGATTTAGGAAATATTTATAGATTTTTAATTAGTATTTATAGTGGAATTTATCTTATATAAGACCCTATATTAAAAATTGATTAGTTATTAAAAGTTGAATTTAACACTTTTAACTCTTCTTTATGTAAGAAAATAATAATGGACCTAATGTAATCCAAGTAGTTCAAAGAGTTTCATATTTTATTCCTATGGTTGGTTGTTGTAGAAATATACTTATCCAATTGAATTTGTACATGTCCTAGGGTAATTATAATATAATTTTGAAATTTAATTAACCTATTTTCATTTACCCGTTGTAAATAAAATTCAAAAGTTAATATTCACCAAAAATTGTTTTAATCTTATTGAACCGCCTTTCTTTACTGATTTCAGCCATGTCTTTTGGATTTCATAAATTAAATTCAAAAAAGTTGTAAAATTTTGTTTTATTCAAATTTTTAAATGTGCATAGAAGGTGGGTAAAAGGCATTTAATAGTTCAATAAAAAATTATACATCTAATTTTATTATAAATTGACTCTAATTAATTTAATTGAACTAATATATATTTTATGTATCTATTTTGACATTAAAATTAATTTAAATAAAAAAATAAATATTTAAATAAAATTCATTTAAGAAATATCGTAGTGTTTTTCAATATTCATCAAAAATTGAATTTTTTTCAGAAAAATTCAAAAAATTCACCCTATGCTTATTTTGATATTCCAAATCCAAAAATGAAGTCAATATTGAAAAATGAAATTTTGAAAAAATTTAGAAGTTGTCATTACTATTGATAATTTCTCTTTAAAATGGCTAGTTTTTTTGAACGTTGTGTGTTAGAACATGAAGTTGTGTACATTTGAAGCTATTGTAATATTCAATAGAAAAATTACCGTGGAATCTTGTGGTGTTACAAGAAGAAACTTCTCCTATAGAAAGATGTATGTTGTATGGAGGTTATACACATTCACAATTCTTATAAAAAAATATTGAAAAAAATTGTTAGAAACTAATAATAATCACCATATCCATACTCGACCATTCCATGTATGTAAACATATCATGGATTTCTGAACGGTGTAGGAACATATCCCTTCCATTTATATTAATCCCATCATAATATCCCAATATCACAATTAGTAATGGAGATTGAATATACACCCATAGTAATTGAATATATCTTCTAGTGTATCTTTGAAATTTGATAACATGTAGTTATTTTTCTATTCCCATACCCTTTTAATGTGATATTATATTATGTATGTGATAGAATAACTCCATTGGCATATTTCAGTGATGATACATGGGAATGGATTTATTCATATCCTAATAGATAGACTAGAATACTGTTACGATCATCATAAATAGAATGATATCATCGATATGTAACTTATTCATACTCAATTATCATAGGATTATCTTAATATTCATATAAATGAAAAGGAACATGAACACAATCATGTACATATTCAGGCTAGAGTTCTTGAAAAAGCATAAAAATAAACATCGCAATGGGGAATACCAATATTGAATAAATCCAACATCATTCAACAATTATGATACAATATAGGGTTGATACTATCATTTATGCTAGAGTATTCAACCATGTTTTGAAATCAACTAAATGAAGGATTATATTCCTATCAAAAATTCAAGGGATAATCATGATATTCTATTATATACCAAGAGATAAGAGAATTTTATTTCTCATACTGATGAAATAATAAATAGTCATGCATAAGTATCTATACTGTAAGTGGTCCATATTCATTATCCCATTCCAATGGTTCATTGGAACATTCTATAACGAAATACACACCAAAATAAAACTCACATTCAGGATTATACTAGTGTTTATTAACATATTCCTGAAACAGAATAAATGAACTCTAATATTCCTATGAAAAATAAATAAGTTCAATAATATTATCTAGAAGATTATCATAACTAGTACCCTATTCTCACAATAAGTGACATTAATTAGCATACTCTTTCAACAACTATATTATTTGACAATAATATATAATCCCCAAATTGAATGTTTGAATATTATTTCCATAATGCAGTCTGAGTATCATATTCCTTCTATACTCAATTATATTATGATTGAGCCCATAAGAAGCATATCTGAATGACCTCAGGGCACACTAACCGTTCATCTAAATATAATTGAATCAACAACCATGATAGTCCCCATGGTAAAAAAGAGTTTAATAACATTTATTATACCCCTTACATTCTCCATGGATGACTTCCAAATAGTTATATAAATCCAAAAAAGGAAATTCTATTCTTTTCTAGAATTATATAAATGTTACGAAAACATGAGAATAAAAGTATACATTATGTAATAATTTATTGGAATCACGTGTCTTTGATAATAAGTCTATTTTCAGACATGAAATCGATGGAATATCTAGGTGTACTAACAGACCTCTAATGTAGAATAACATGACATTTACTTATGGAAGTATATGTCTAAAAACCCTCCAAATATGATCTTTAACATATCTTCTTCCAAATACAGTGTACTTAAATAGATGAAAGCGGATTTAATTCCTTACATATTCTATTTATTTTAGGAGTGATTTCAATAACTAAAGGATATGTACTAAAAAATTATGAATATACGTTTCACCACCAATACATAAAACCACAAGAATATCAGAGAGACATTTCATTTAATTCTGGGTGACAGGGGTCTGTAGATCATAATAACATTGTAAATCCTTATGGTTCACTTCCATATATATCCGAACAACCATTATATGGATAATCATCAAATCTTTTAATGATTTATATATCCAATAATGTGGATAGTATGGATATTTACTCTTCACCACATCCCATGTAATAGAAAATTTACTAGTCATGATATCCACTATCATAATAACCACATAAGTATACATGGATTTGAACAAGGATTATGATAGATATAAATCTAATAATGTATCCCCATTTTAAAAAAAATTCTATGACAAAAGGTGGAGGTACTAAATTATGACCTTTTACCAGACCTATCAATAAAATTGAAACACATACCAATCAGTGAAGATATTGTCCAAGGATACTCAATAGTTACCCATGATAGGGTGCTTATAATCTAATAATTAACTACACCTTGATCGTGTAGAAGTTATATTATTTAAAATAAAAATTATTATGGTGGTAATTTCTGTTGATTCTATCATGTTGATACCCCAACCTATTGGGAAGGGAGCATATTTATATTCTCCTCCCACATGGCCATCAAATGATGAGTGAGTTTTGATTAAATTGGAAGCATCTCCATATCATCCCCATCGTTTATGTAAGGGGTAATTCTATTAAAACCTAAATCATATGAATCATACAAGCCCTAATTGGATCATAATGAACTGATGGAATCCCAATTTTAGACCATCCCATAGTGATGTGGAATTATTACCATATTCTCCATGGAGTTCATTTTTACATCGAGTATGATATAGACACAAATAGAAATTATCATAGTAGTTTTTCCTACCCTAAGAACCACCCCTATCACATAGGATAATTAATTAATCACAGTAAGAGGCTTCCTCATGTTCAATCATCCAATAAAAAAATAGATGTGCATCAAAAAACGAAAATTAAACTCAAAAGGGTTTCAATTAAAAATGTTTTAGTGATTGAAATAGGAGTGTGTATCAACATAATATATATTTAGTAGATTAAGTGATTGGTGGAAAATATTATAATTACTCTAAGAATGAAAATAAAATTCCTACTATTTTGTACGACCCATTGAACATTTATACTTTCATCCCATTAAGTGATATGGATGTATACAAACATTTTGTGGGATGGATTTATGAAATGGTAACCCAAGAGGTTGGGGACATTTATAAAAAAATATTAGTATGCATGATACAATATATAGTGTCAGATCTAGAACATAACACCACTAAATTATGGGCTTCCCCCACATTAGTGATACTCCACCAGAGATAATGGGAAAGGAAATGTGACAACCCAAAAACTACATAGAACATATAAAAATTACACTATATAAATGTATTTTTGGAAATATGAGGGTGAAGCCTAAAACCACCAATGACTATATGAGAAATTAATTATGGAAAATATAATCAATGGATATTTCATTTTGATGGATGAAGGATACCCTCCTCCTACCCATCGGGAGAGAGTGAATATTCCTGTAAGGATTGAATTTTTGATTCAATATGGCAATGATATAAACATCTATCCTATATATATATATTTTGATTATGGAAATTATATTATTCCATTATAGATACATCACCCCCCTTATTAGGATTATCATATGGTCCCAAATCAAACAAGAAATCCAAAACTAATGAGGGAATGAAACCCATATCATGATTTCACATCTAGGCATACTCTATGGTTTGTGTAACCAATTGTAACCCCAAAAATCACTAACAATATCTATTCTCTAGATTCTTATATTGATGAGTTGAATGGGTGATGTAAACTCATGTTACTTTATAGGTATCCACACCCTCATTTGGAGGATGGAACTCAACCCTTGACCATTATTGGTAGTCATATCAGTAAAATCATCGATGGAATGGGGGATCTGATGTAGTAATGAATGATCTTCATTCCTGTATATAGCTATGTTATTGAATACCTAGAACAATAAATGGATTTGAAATTAGGTTCCTTTTAATATATATTGGTTATAGAAAACATATATTTTTCATATAATACTCATAAGAGGGTCTATCATAGGAATGGAAGGCCGTCATCTTCAATTCCATTATCAATTCATTTCCACATGAAGGAAAATGATGATCACCACAATCTCTAATTTATAAAAACTAAAAAATGATCTATTTGATGAGTTTAATAATATATAAAATTGGTTTACATTATGAACTAACATTTTACTCAAAAATTAGTATTTAATTGATCTATTCACTAAGATACTCTATGATTAGCTGTAAATGAATGTGAAACTAATGAAATACCCAATTAGATATTGAAATTTTACATAAATAGAATGTGAAAAATTATATTCCTTTTATATAACCATGAATAAATAATATCCCACACAAATTGAATAAAGGAAGAAGTTGGGTAATGATAAAACCATAACTATCACAATTTAGATAGTGATTGTACTAGCCAAAACACACATCTTGGTCCTGTGTTTCTTGGTGCCTCCATTATATAAATAATAACCCTAAAACCACCCTCGAATAGACAGAAAAAGGTATAATGTTTTTCAATTATTTTAGAAAAGGATGGAAAATAAATATTCATTCATAAAATCAAAATTATTCTTATGATTTCCTCACATCCATGGGTAAAATCAAAATTAAGCAGTGAGAACTTTAAAATCCCATCGAACCCGACCTTAGTGAACATCCTAACAATTTCACCTTTTATAACAGAATAAATCAAAAAAACTTGTTAAAATTTAAGTTTGAAGATGTATTATAGTCTATTGATTATTATTGTTATGTGATACTTGTAATAACCCCGTCATACATAAAATAAGTTTCCATAACCCAATTATTTGAAAAATGTGAAAAGGAAGACATTTGGGAAATGAGTGACTAGATGTTTGATAAATGTATGGATACAATATTTTTTACCATGATCATTCAACACATAGAGTATTACATCATCTCTTATTCATGATTATGGAGTATAAGGGGATCCCATTAAACATTTACTATTTTGATAAATAATTTTCATAAGATAAAAATGGATCAAGATAATCAATATCATATTGGTGCTACACTAGGTATGACTATCATGAATTTAATTTCATCACCATATAGACTCTGAGAACTGTTGACCATCTATATTTCAACCCCAAAATTTCTAATTTTTCACTATAAATGATATATACATAGGGTAAACATTCTCTAATGTTGAATATAGACATGATTACATGTTACACATACCTATAGTGGGATCCATAAGACAAGGCTATAAAATCCATTATAATAATTAAAGGGTTTTTCTCATTTGAGAAAAATATCCATCCCATAAATCTATAAATTCCTCATTAGATTTTAATACCTAGAGAAAAATGTTTCAAAGAAACCAATCGTAACATGGGGAAGCCATAAGTTCTTTTAGATGTGGTATGAACCCAATGCGTTAGATGAATAAATGGTGGTTATACAAGCATTTGACCAGTATAGAAAAAAGGTATTGACAATCATGACCCACACCATTCACATTAGATGTTCCCTCATCATTGTTTTAAGTTCAAGACTTATCAAACCCTATATAATATTTCCATATGATACATTCCAAGGGAAAACACACATCGGGATTCTCCTACAAATTGTATAGAAATATGAAATATTTAAATAGATTCATGATCTTGTATATAATATCTCAATCAAAAAATATATCCATTATTCAAACTAGTATAAATTGGATTTTTTTGATCCCATATGGAGTCCACATGAGTTCATGAATGATGTCAACAACGGTGAGGTTTATTAGGATTAAAAGACTGTAGAAAAATGTCCTTCCACCATCACATTAAAATATTATTTTATAGAAGATATTATTTAGTAAAATATCATATCAATTTCAATTCTATAATAGCTTTAAAATATAGAAATTATATGGTCTCTGGTTTAAAAATGATTCAGGATGAATATCTAGTATGTTAGAATGCTCAGATGTCTGGGATGTAATACCTCCATGTTTTATACAATTGAGGTATCCATTAATGGGCATGTAAAGTGAAGGAAAATCCCCTAAAAAGGTTAATACCAATTACCATTTTGGTGACATAATGTATAATTATATGTTCAAGGATACCCAATAACTTAGTGAAATAAATTTCCATCTTAGAAGACCTTGGATTTCTCTCCAATTAGTGGTTACAAGAATTTTATATAAATGTATCAAATACTACATCAAATAAAATGTCTATATTATATGTGGAAATAATTCCACAATTTAATCTTTTTCAAAATACTAATGTTCCATAATAGGTTTCTAAAAAAGGGATCTAATATAGCTGATGAATGATAGAGACATTCATGTTTCCACTCCAAATTTCATTGGAACCACCACATAATTGACTGGGATATTTCCCAAAAATGAAATTTTGTTTCAGATAATCCTAATCAAGTTATTATATCAAATCCCTATAGATTTTTAAAAATGAGGACCTTCTCTGGGAATTTTGTATGAAAAAATTATTATTCAATATTATGTGGGTTTAGTATGGGATTATAGCTTAGTGATTTATCATGAAAAATAAATTCTCCTTAAACATTTGTATTAATCAAATCTTCCGACATTTTACCTACCACAATATTGGATTTTCATGCATAATAACCCCTTAGCAAAAGTAGAGAGGAGGGAATAAATATATATAATTCCCTCCATGACATAAAATGTATTTATCATGAAAATTATTTTTCATGTATCCTCTTATCTCACATCTAAGTAATAGATACGCCCTTTTATCCAAATTCCCATATGTTGAAACCCCTAGTAAAGAGATAAAATAAGAAATGGATGACCTAAAAGAAGACCCTAAAATATTTTCAGAAGGATTCACTACACAAATATTGATACCAGATGAAAAATTGATTACAAAATGAGTATATATAAAAAACAATGATAAAAAATAGTCTCATAGAATATAAGATATATATCTCATTTTTAAATTATGACAAGTATGAAATTAATTTGAATTATAAACTGATTCCTAAAACAGAATATTCCATGTATACACATTACAAGTTCCTATGAGATAACCAGTAAGGATTCATAAAATCATTTATAAGAATTAATCTTTTATATTCAACCATGATGGAATCAGATATAGAGAAATTGATCAAATTCAAAATCATCTAAAAGTAATTATACCAAATGTGTCATTATAATGTTTTTTCCCACTAATAAATGAAATATGGCGATTTTTGTCCACATCAATTTCATTGATCTCATAAACACTTTACAAATGGTGATTTCCTATATTTAATAAAAGACCACTGGATTGATTGGACTATATTATTTCCTGCACATTCATTTAATAATGTATATTTAGGATACAATTAGATTAATATTCCCCCTAGATATTTGGAAGCTAGTTCATTTATATCAAATTAATGTTTATTTTGTTACATTTTAATTCCCTTTGGTTTAATGAATTTAAGAACAACATATCTATAAGTTGTGCATCATTTATTCTGAAAAAAGGGACTTATCATATAATTCTATGATGATAACCTATTGGTTAAAAAACTATTTTATTGTGGTCACCTATAAAAACATCAAACAATATTTAAAAAATTGTGGAAAAATATTTTCATGATAAATCCACTAAAGTGTGATTTAGGGTAATATAATGGAAATTTCTATGTCTGGGGTTTTCCACCGTTACATTCAGATTGATACATAGAAAACTCATTCATTTTTTATTATTTCACCTCCATGAAATATGAAATATTTAATAAAGACATTGTTATGTCACACATATATTTCGTATTTTATATCTATATGAGCTGGTCAATTTCAATTATTTTATAGGATATTGAAGAATGCAGTCAACTACCATTGAAAAAAGTCCCATATAGAATATGGGGTCCTCTTGTAAACCTATTACATCCACCGGTCACAATACCACAAATAGAAGGGTTGACATACATTCTATATATGTATGACATGGTGTGACCAATTGACACCCTTGTCAAAAATAATAATGAATTAGAAGAAAAAAACAATCACTACTATCTCTGACAAATGATTCTAGATGCCAGGACCCAATATTATGGTAATTAGAAGAATATCATGACACTAAAATTTATTGGTAATAATGATGTAATATTACGTAAAACATCATGAATTCCACCAGACATCTCATTCTTAATAACTAAATAATATAACCAAAACCATATTTTAGCTATGAATAAGGCATAAAGGATGGTTATAATGTAATAATATGACATTAAGTTCATGTAATATATGATTATCATTGGGTATTCAGGGGCTTATATCAAAGAAACACATCCTACCAAAGAACAGATTCACTTAAATAGTGAACTTATAGACGATGGTTTACACTATTCACCTGAATCTCCATGAACATTGGAGATTTATTTTGATGAGGCCTCCGAATTATTGATCCGAAAGAGAATTTAAAAACTAAAACCTAACTATGTTCATTCATCTATTATATATTTCTATATGAAATGAAATTATTTAATAATCTTTATTACATTAAGTATATTTTTGTAAGAGTGAGGCAGTATACTAAGACCAAATTTCTAGTAAAGAACTATCCTGATAGCTTTAGAAGGTAGAAATGCCTATGAAAACATACTCAAATGTTATAATTATGTATTTTAATCGAGAATATTTCATCATTAATATTGTATCAAATCCTTAAATTTTCTTTGTGATTGATCTTATGGAAGATAACATTTCTAAACCAATACTTTATCATGACCCACATTAATAGAATTCCCTCGATGATGTGTTTGATAAACATTAATGGGAACACCCAATAAATTCCAAGATGAGAAAATCTTCATTATTGTACACTGAATGGTATTCTCACCATTCATTATCTGACATCAAATTTATCAGTTAGATTAGTACCACCCTAAAATTTAATAAGAAAATTTATTTTTAATGACATATAAATATCATAATGTATTACCTCTAAAATGGGAGATTTAATATACATTGATCCAAAAAAACTAATATGATATATTGTATAAAACCTCATCCTTTATTATGGTCCTAATTGAATGAATACCATCTATAAATAATTCTTTGAAAATTCACCCTCAGATGAATCATATAATTTTAGACTAAAAAGAGATATATAATGTCCAAGCATGTTCCTTTAGTGACCAATATCCTAGAACATCACATTCCTATAAATTTCATTAGATTGAATTATTCTAGATATTGTTGACAAAAGAATGTGACCAGTTCACCAACATATTCCACACCAATCAAATTTATGAAAATATTATTCATCATACCTTAATGTTTCTATATATTACTAAATATTATTGGTCATTCTCATTATGGGGAATGGATGTGATGCAGCCAAATCACCAATCTACAACTATGTTGTTTATGTCCTTACTTACTACTACTTACTTATTTTATAAATGGGAAAAGCCTATACCACTAATGGATTTCAGGATAAGAAATGTCATGATCCTCATGACGTGTAATATCATCTCATGATTCAGTGTACCTCACACACAATTAATGTCCACTAACCCCAAATTATACTATTCACAGTTGATGTAGTTTCTCTAAGAGTAGAATATTGATTCTAACCATTATTATTTCTATCATTTAGGGTAAAATAGGAACATAAAGGGCTTAAATATGAACATATAAAATATAATCTATGAAACCAAGGTTAGTGGTTATCAATAATGGACAGAAAATCCCATGCATGCTTAATATGTCTATTGCAACGCCTTTATTTCTATGAATTTATTTTTAAATAAATTAATTTTCATTGATTTCATGAAATGCACTAAATCAGGTAGTCCTTTCATAGGACACCAACTCGGATTGCACCTCACCACACTAATGTGTCATATGTTACAGGCATCATCATGTTTCCACGAAACATTATTTCATTATCATAATTATTTAAATACTATGGTAATGAAAGAGATATTAAAAATATTCATATGAATAGTAATAACTAATTTTCAAATACAATCTATGGTTTTATATATATAATTCATATTGATAATAAAAAAAATAACATCCTCATAAATTTTATGATTAAAAATAATATATTTTTAAATGAACTGGTTTTCATGTGACTATATGGGAAAAAAATTAAATTTCAAAACAAATATAATGAATTTATTAATATAAACATAATTTCAAAATTTGGAATTTCAAATTTAATTTAGGTTTAATTTTTTGTATTTTTATGAGAAGATTAATTTTTCAATGAATATTGAAAAATAATTCATTTTAGATTTAAACAACCATTTAGATATAATGAATTAATATACATTCGATAGATTTAAAAAAACAATAGAACAATTACAAATTTATTAATCCAATTTATTTCATTGGAATAATTTTTAATTAAATTATATATTGAAAAACTTATTGAACATTGGAATTTTCATTTTACCCTCCATATCAACACGATAGAGGGATTAGCTTTAAAATTTATTTTTTTTGTTTTTGTGGATTGGCCTTAGAAAAGAAAGAAATTATTGTAATTAGTATGATATTTTGAATATAATATGATAATCTTAAATTTTTTTGGATATATTGAATTTTAAAGTTAGTAAATTTCTATATAGAGCGGTCATGGGTTAATCAGGTAAATAAATGTAAAAATAATATTTTAATATAATTAAATTACACTTACACTTGTCCAAAATTTGTTGGACGAGTTGCTTTTTACCAATACCAACCTTATCAAAATAATTTAACCTTTTTATGACACATTGGTGTGAATATGACATTTATTATAATTTATTTAATGATAATTTAAAAATTACTTAAACTAGTTATTAAAGGAAATTTCATTTTTAATATATAGATATACAGAATATAATTTCACCTATAAATTTTAATTTTAATTGTAATTAATTTTTATTCATCATCATAATTTATTTTTAATTTTAAGATAATAAGTTATTCTTTTTTAAAACTTCAAATCTATGATGTAGTAATTTTTTAATTAATAGAAATATCCATTAATTGATATTAACAATATTGAAATTAATATGATGTGACATATTTAATGCAATACACAATTTTTGAAGATAAATTTGACATATCATTGAGATATACGATGAGTCCTTTATGGAATCATGTTAATATTATATTTTATATAAGACAAATCATGAATAGTGTCTGAATTTACATAAATGATACTTCAAAATAAAGAATCAATAAATAGATGATATTAAATTTATAAAAACAAATAAATTTTCAAACTAAATAGAATAAGATTAAGAATGTAATAAATAATCCTTCTCGGTATTTTTTGTTATTTCATTGTAAATATATTAACCCAAATTTGTAAACAGTCGAGATGGCCTGGAAAAAGTTAATGGGTTAATCAAAGGGTTGAATCCAAAGGAAAAGGTTAATATTATGTATTAAAAATATCTAAACATCATTTAATTAGAAGGTTTTAATTGATAATAAAATTATTTTTAAAAAACTCTCTTTGGATCTATTTGAAGACGAAAATTAATTTATATTAATTTAATATTTTGAGAGTTCCCTAGAGTGCTCGTCCTCTCTTTTATAAAAAATAACCTCCTCCCTCACTTCCTCACATCACATTTATAATTCTTGAAAAAATAACATCCAATATAACCTATTAACATAATTATCAATGTTCGGGTGTTTTTGTTCTTCATAAATGACTAACTATAATGTCTCTAAGAGACGATTTAGAGGGTCCTCACCGAAGTAGAGGTAATCTATTATACCAAATCGATCAAGAGTATTTTTTCTTCTACATCCTATTAATGGTTTGTTTCCATTTTAAATTAATTACTTGTGTATAATCTATAATATGAAATTTTATTATGATTTTGTAACAACCATATTCCACCCTTTATCAATCCTACAAAAAGAAAATCACAACACGTGTGTATGCATGACCGATTGTCTTAACACCATGGTGTAATTTGATTTTATAATAACTTTACTTATATGGGTATAATGAATGAAATAATAAAAATATATTAAAATTATAACATGATATTGATTCTACAGAAAAATGTGACATCCATTCCCCTTCAATTTATTAATTGAAGGAATTATATCATCGCTCATGCATATGAATGACCTACCATCTCCACGACAGGATGCGATTCGTTATCCATGATCACCAATAAAGAATGATTATATAAATGTATATAATGAATAATTTTTTTATAAATTACCAAATTTTTTTATTTTAATGATATAACTATATCCTATAATCATATACTCGGAGTTATATGAAAAACATGCATAAGTAAATGAAGTAGTTAACACTCGAAAGAAGAGTAATAATGAAATATTATTAACAAACTCGTGATAATATGACCATATGTGATATAATATTTTTATTTTTATTTTGAATGAGTTAACAACATTCATAATTCAATTATATAGGTGTTCTATATACTTATAAAAGAAATAATTCATAAGTTAAGAATTATTTTACAAATCATATTATTATTCAAGATTGGTTATACATTTGTATTTATTAGGGAATATTTATCTTCCATGTGTATGTTTTATAAAAAAATATTTTCAAAAAAATTACCATTATATTAAGTTTATTTAATTTCATTTTCACAAATGTGTGATAGGAATATCATTTTCATTTTACTAAGTACAATTATTTGTAATTTTATTGAAAAATACTAAAAAATGATTCTTTTTATCCTATACAACATGTATTGTTATTCATGCTTTCGTGATACTAGAATAAATTAAGGCTTCTATTATAATAATGAATGGTTATTTTTAATGGAAATGTTTTTTAGTGTAAAAAAAATATTAAAATAATTTTTTTAAAGGATAAGGTATATATTTCTCCAATATTTTTTTAAAAGATCATTTCAAATTACTTTATATCTAAGATGAGATGCATTGTTTTTACTCATTCTTTTTTTTGTGAAGAGATCCAATGGTTTCATTAATTTTGTTTCTATGATATATTTTTGTTTTATGGTATCATTTTTATGAAATTTTTCCTCATACACATGTTATATTCTAACGAAAACTTATTTTTCAATGTTTTGATGTGATGAAATGATTGTTGAGCTTGTCTATTTTAAAAAGATTAAGATAGAATTACATGTATATGATACCCATTTCATTTCATGAGTCATGATATTATTTATTGTGATATTGTGGCACATGTATGGATGATTTTAGTATGAGATTGGTTGGAACTATATCTCCCTCTAATTCATTGGTTAATGATTTATATCTCATGAGATAGATATAAAGGATGTTGTCAACTAATATGGTCATAGGACTGAAACCTGACTATATAGATGGTATGGGTAGGGAACCCATAATACTAATATGTCCTTAGTAGTGATACATAGAATAATATGGAAATAATTATTATATTATTATGCATCTTCCATTGTTCTGTGTTTTATTATTATTTTATGCTTTTGGATCATGTTTTTTATTTTCTTTTGATTCATGTCTTGTGAACTGCTAATATTTTTTCTATGATACCTATTTATGATCTTTGATATGTGGGGAAAATCTGTTATTTTCATGATCATGTTCTCATACACTTATTATTATGATTATCTTTATATATCTACCTTGTTTCCCCTTACTGAGAATCTAATCACATCCCTTTCTATGTTTCTTTTCACCCATGTTATGAAGATACGTGTTATGTTGGATGTGTCTAAGAAAGGATTTATTATGGATGAAAATAGTAATAGATAATAGAGCCCAATTTTATACAGATGTTTATATATCTATGTTTCCAACAACACGAGAATTATATTGTCATTGGGAATTTGTTTTTGTAATGTATTAATTATTCCTACAATGTAATCTTATATTAATGTATGAAATGAATAGGTATCTATACCTATCAGACCTAAAAACTAAACTACCACTTGAGTGACCCTTTAATCTATTGCCTATAGAATAAATGAGGTACATCCCATCAAAGTCATGATACTATCAAAACTAACTACAATCTGTAAAATACTCTAAAAAGGCCTAAAATAAAAGAAGTGGTATGATGAGATAGAATGAATTTATGAGAATTAGTTGTGTGCACATGACAACCTCAAGATCTATCTAAACCAGATTTCACATTCCATTAATAAGAATACCAACCTCTATTTTTCATGTATAAATGGTTCTGGTTCACATATCCCCCATAATATATAGGAAGAAATATCCAAAATAAGAACCCATTTGTTAAAAATGTTTTATTTTACCCAAGTTATAATCTAAATGAGATTAATGAGTTTCAAAGATGGACCTGAGATTGAACACTCCACAAACCAAATCATGGATTCATGAAAAATAATAATATTAATTCACATGTTATCACTTATTCCCTAAATGAAATAATAAAAAATAATTATTATCCCTTTACCAGTTGCAAGATGTTCAAAAAACACTACAAAATCCATGTTTCATGATGTTAATGTAGAAACCAAATATTGTAGAAAAAAAATTTAGTTAAAAAAATCTAATTTCTTCGGTATCATTCATTATAAATAACATATTCATCAAGCAAAAAATTGAAAAACAAATGGATTATTACTGTGTTAATTTTATATAAAATTTTAATTTAGAATATCAATATTAACATAGGTTTAATATTTTGGATATTATCAAATTTTTTAATTCAATTGATAGTGAACAAAAAATGTTTTTTGCAAAACTATCATTCTTAATTGAAATACTTTTAAAGTACCATTCAATTTAAGATTTTATATTATAGTAATAAAAATCCATCTGTTTTCAATAATACAAATAATTACATTAGAATCATAATATTACATGATTTCCAATTAAGTAAATATTTATGAAAAAAATGAAATTTTCAGAAAAACCTTGTGTTGTTTCATTTTATGAGATAATTTTATTTTAATAAATTTAAGAAAATATATGTAATTGAATAATTTGAAATTGATTATGTATTTGGGATCATGAATTCCATATTTAATAAATATTACAATTTCATTTTAAAAATTTATAAATTGTAATTTTGGCATCATTATGATGAAGGATAAATATTGTAATTAATGTTACAAATATTGTAATAGGGAATTAAAAATCACCCAAAAAAAATCAATTATTTTATTTAGATGAGATAAATTTCTTCAAATATTACCTAGAATTAAATATATGTAATTTTGATGCAATTTTATTTTTATAATTATGGTTATCTTATAATATATAATGAAAAATAAAAAAGCTCACCAATTTTTATTTTTTTTCTTATATGTTAACATACAAATGAAACTAATTTTTAAATTAAGTTGAATTATTAATTTGAGATTTATGAATTTATTTTTTGGTGTTATTTTTATTATAATATATAGAGGTTATTTAATTGTCTTAAATGCTTATACTTCACTGACATATTGCATGTGAAACAAGTTGAAAAAGAAATGAAATTATTTTAGAATCATTTAAATTGATTTTTTTAGGATTATTATTTTAGAAATTTTTTTGATAATTTATTATTATTTTTTCAAAGGATAATATTTGTTTTATATATTATATTTATGGTTTCAAAATCAAATTATATGATTTTATCTTAAATTTATCTTAATAGTATTTTATTTTATATAGTATATTGGTAAAGTAATTGAAACTAAAAAAATTATGATAGGGGAGAAATAAGAAGATAGCTAGAAAAAAAATCACCCCTTTTCCATTTTTGAGAAATTTTCAACATTATATGGAAAAATAACTATTTATGAGATAAATATTTATTAATGCGATTATGGTTCTAATTTGATACCAATGGGGTTGGACAAAAAGATGAACATTTAAATAAAACCTAATCATAATAAAATTTTAATAGTTGAAGTTACTTTATCAATATCATATCTTATCTATTATATGTTGGAAATATGCTCAGACATTCAAATAAAATTTAATTTATTATATTAAATTATATTTATGAATGTACAAGGAGTTCATTAATTCAATATAAAATGTAATGACACCAACTATATTATATGAACCACATATAGACCATATAAAAAACAAAAACATCAAAATAATATTTGAAAAATCGTTATAAATTATCTAGTTATTCTTTTATTCAGAAAATAGGAACTCTTTATCCCTTTTGAAGAGATCAAAATGAGTTTCTTCTAATACAATGTAATCATACTTATTGGGAACATTAATTTTTATTCTAATTTTTCCTCCACCAAATATTTCATAAACCTCAAAATATCATTAAAATAATATACCCCATAGATTTAATTGTTATTATAATTATGTAAATATATTTACCAATATAATTCTCTTAGAAATGTGGAAAAACATTGATAACGTTTATAGATGACTACCACCTCCCAAAACCATGTAATTTCATTTTATCATAACATTACAATAATATTAATAACGATGTAACTATTAGATATTAGTAATACATGCTAATTATATATTAATAATTATTCAATTATAATTTATGATCAACCACATTACGCTTCTATTTGTTTAAAAATTATAATGTCGCTCTTGCATACGTATGACCTACAATCTTCACGATGTGATGCGATTCCTATTTTATTTGTGTTTCAAAAACATTTATTGTAAAATTTTTATAATGAATATTGATAATTTTTCTATCAATATTATCATTATATATATTATATAACCATTACAAATATACACGGACCATAAATTTTAATTCAAACAATTCATGAATAATGAAGTTGTTGACACTTGAAATAATGAGAATAATAAAACATTGATAAAATAGGTGATATGTTGTAATAAATTTATTATATATGATATTATAGATATGTATATGGTTTTTATGTTTTTTGTAACAAATAAAAATTTATTATATAGAAGGATTACAAAACATACAAGGCTAGTCAAACATAATGTGAGTGACTTTTTCTTAATTTCTACACCATTGAGACAAATTTTTTTCATGAACCTTTTTATATCTATATGGTGTATATAGTCCCCCTTTTATGTATTTAAATTTTGTATAAATTTATTAATTATTATTAATTCTATCATTTATGTTTACATATTGATGGGTATACAAATTAAATGTTACCAATGGAAGAATAATTTATTTTATAATCCCATTTTTTAATGGATTGCAATTATATTACTTAATGAAATATTATAAAATAATATCTTGACCTCCATATATTTTCATTTCATTTAGATATTTAATTATTTTTCAAAATTTCTACGAATTATTAATCTCTTTAACACCTAAAATGAAGAAATATTTTTTTAATTAAAATCACATACTGTATTTTATTCTATCGGTTATATTTTTCTCAATGTCAATCTTTATCTAATATTTTATAGAAATGTTATTTGAATTAATATAATTTTTTTATATTGAAATTTTATCTTTGAGTTTCCTTTAGGATCTGAATGATTAATTTTACAGAATATTGAAAGGGGTGTTGTTGAAATTATTTACAAAAATCCAAAAGTAATCATTTTATAACATATATACTGTTAATAGGTTTTCCTACTACAATAATTGTTTTTTATATTTATCTTATTATCTACGGTTTACATGGTTTTAAATGGAAAAATCATTAATGAAATAAAATTTTATTGTCTGAATTCAATTATCATATATCCTCTCAAGGAAATAATTTCATTACAGTGCATAGATTCATACTTATATGATTTCAGTTTTATATCTTATTATGTTTTTACCCATTAAAATAATATTTAATAATTCACTATCTTCTAAAATTGTATTTGGAAATTAGATTTCTCTTCAGAATAGATAATATTTTTTTACGAATATTATTATTATATTCAACGTGTACCGTTTCGATATTTAGGGTCTTATTAAGAACGATATATGACTGATTATGGAAATATTAATACTATGAATTCCTTACTAAAAACATATATTTTTATAGGTCATATTTTTTATGAGATAAATTAATCTTTCAATATATAATTAAGGAATTGGTCAAATAGTGATAGTTTAATCTATGATTTATACATCCCTCTGATAATTTGATATTTCACATGAGAAAAACCATATATCCAAGCGTATTAAATCTATTTTTTAATACCTAACCATAAAATATATTGTCTTTCCATAAGGAAATTATAGTAATTATATCATGATTTACTGTATGATGATTTTTTACAATAATTGGTTAATTTATTCCTTAATTTATAAGTATTTTCAAAGAGATTACTGTAAGAATATTCTACAAGGATTCATTTCATTCTCATGATATTGATTAAATTGTATTTATTTATTGATATATATATTTTCATATTAATTATTAATTAATTATTCGTTGTTTCTCCAACTATATATAACCATTACTGAGAAAATGTTCTCACACTCTAATTAAACGTAATATAATTCATATGAGTTTACTACCAATTCATTAAGAATATTATTATCATATGGATTTGGAGATACCTAAAATTTAATATATTCATAATGTACTAGAGTCTACTAATGAATTCCTTGAATAATTTTTGAGACATTCTCAAAATCAAAGCAATTTTTTATAAAAAAACTCACACTTTGCGATACACTTATTTTGATGAATACATATAGAATGGAAATGTTTAGTTACAATAATTAAGAAAGAAAGTCTAGGTGAATCTAGATAGGAGAATATTTTATCATAGTGTGTTAACATGAGGAAAATATATTCTTTTATTAAATATACATATTCTTTAATTAGTTAATGAACTGATAATCATGAAAATAAATATGTCACTACAAAGGAAAATTATAATCATTCCTATGTCGATAATTTTTTTATCAAGGGTTCATATATAAAATTTTTCTATGCTTGATATTTGATTTGGATATCCTTAGTAAATGGGGTGAGATATAGGGTTATGCAAAAATAAATTCTCTATGAGGTATTGTAAATATTATTCTTTAGAAATTACATTTCGACTTAAGAATTCTGATGTTATCATCATTGATTTAATTATTTTAAACTTAAGGGTTTACCTTGTCTAATTTGTGGTAGTATTTATATGTAATATTCTTATATATTTGAAAAAAATGAAGATAATGAATAAAAATTGATGATTTTGTTGAATACCCAGATGAAGAAAATTGAATATTCAAAATTTAACATGTAAATGGCTAGGAAGAATAAATTATCCTTATTAGGCTACATAATTAATGTGCTGGTATATAATAGGATCCATTAAAGATAGAAGTTTAGGTGTAATGGAATATAAAAACTAAGGTATCTAAGATTCATAGTTTTCTTATTCTAGTACGATACTACTGAATTAGTATTAGGGATTTTTTATTACTTTCTAATCTACTCACTATGCAGATTCTGAATAAAAAGATGTTCTTGAGGGAAGAATAATGATATGAGAGATTTGATATATTAGAGAGAAGGTTGGTTACCATGAATATGCTTAAAATAAACAATTATGGATATGGGTTTCTTTTTTACAATGATGTATTAGATATGGGAAGGATAATATTACTCATATATAAAAATTATCAAATTGCTTACATGTATCACTAAGATAGAATTAATGAAAACATTTATCTGAGTCATGATCTACCACAGGTAACACTATTTTTTCATTGAAGATACATATCTTTTATCATAATAGTGAAATGAGTGATATATATATATACATATCTTGATAGTAAAATAGTGATGTATATATTAAGATATAAATAGGTAAATATTCTCAAGATATGATGGTTTGAGAAAAAAAGAGACTATAATTAGTCAATTCAATACTATGAGGGGAAGCAAAAAAGGTGGATAATGCTCTAATTCAGAAGGATCATGATTGTTCTTCCCTAATAGAGATTGAATGAGATCTACTATATATTTATTTCCAAAATATGGAAATTGAAATATAGAGAAACATTGAAATATAAAATATTTCATATATAGATATTAATAAATACAAAAATTTGTTTTTTTATGATGGTGTTAATGGATGTTCTGATGTTATAGAAGAAAGGGAGGAGTTTTTAATTATTAAATATTTTCTGGGTTTAAATGGTAATGTATATAAATATGGTATGTTTTTAATGAAAACCATTAATGAAGATGGATCCACTGGATGAAGCCCAAAATTCATCATTATAAATAAATCTTTGATTTAAAAATATATATTGAAATATGAAAGAGTATTTTCAAGTTGGATTATATAGAAATGTATATTATAGTGTAATAATATATATTCCAAGTGTGTTAGTAATTTATATTTGATAAATTTAAATTTATTGGTATGTTACAATCAATACACATACCAAATGGAGTTAGAAATAAATTATAAAGAATTTAATCAATAATTCCCAAAAAACATATAAACGTGTACTGATATTTTGGATAGAGTGGAGATCCATATGAAATTGGACCATTTTATATCTATTAGATATAGTTTCCCCACTAAATATATTAGTATATTATACATTTATGTTTTTTTGAGATTTAAAGTTGGTCCACCATCAATATTATCTGATTATGATCCAAAGATCAACTGAATATACTATAGAAGCATCAAATATCATCTTAATATGGTGATGTGTCTTAATAAATCATATAATACTTATAGAGATATTCATTCTTTGAGCACAATTAAAACTCAAGGGTATATATTTATAAGATTTTGTATAGATATCAAAGCATATTTTGATCAATAAATGGATTTCATAATTTTTCTACTATAAAATAATTCAATCAAGTATTCAGATGAGTCATTATAATTCCCCCATTGAATATAAGTGTATAATTCAATGTTCATAGTTGAAGATACTGATATAAAGCTATTGGGACATGATCTACTTCAGGAATTAGTTGATAAGGTTAGATCCATTCAACTAAGTTAGGAATATAATAATTGATAAAATTTATATATATATAATCATTAGTGAGATATTAATTCGTATTTCTATGACATGGTATTCTTATGATATAAACATGGAATAATATGGTGAGATTTTTAATGAATGGTAATCTTATAATATGATTTATTTGTCTCCTTAGAGTATTAAATCTTTGATTGAATAATTCTTTCCACTTGAAAAATCAATCGAATAAATTTGTGGTTTGATATTTGTTAAATTTTTGTATCTCAACGATTAAATTTCAAAACCATCCAGATGTTATAATTTCCTTGCTCTTAAATTTTGATTTTGAAATTTTTTTTGTTGAGTAAATAGTAGAAATTCACGATCATAGAGAGAAATTGATAAGAAAAAGGTACCATATTATTGTCAATCTTGTATGGATAAAATAGAAATATGAGGAAGCAATGTGGTTTCACAAGGTTGTGATGCAGAAAAAATATGCTCATGTTTTTGTATCTGGGTGATGAAATCATGAGATTGAAATTTCTATATGCGGTGTATAATGTAGAATTGTGATATTTTATTATATATTTTTTCCTTTAAATAAATTTAATTTGTTTTCTAGGTTACATCACATAATACAACTTGTTTAAAAAAGGAAAAAATATTAAAATTTTGTTGTGTGATCCACATAGAATATTTGGTTTATGTGTTTCAATAATTTATTTGGATTTATTTTTGAAAATTTTATAATAGTATTTAGTTTATATTAAAGGGTAAAAAATATTTATTTTCATAAAACTAAATATTATTTTGTTATTTTTTAAGGATCATTTTTATAAAGAATTTTTTAATTATTTTTAATGAATATCTATTTTATTTATAATAATCTGACTAATTCAATAAGGATAATAACATTACATTATCGTCAACTAATTCAATTTTAGTCTATAAATAATTTTTTTTCTCAAAATTTATTTTTATCCCATTTTTTGGTTTAATATTTTAAAAATACATTCTAGAATATGTAAAATTTAATTTTATAAAATGGATTCTATATTTTGAATAAATAGGTACAATTTTGGAAAAGATTTCCCTTACATTTTTTGGATATATAAATAGTAATAATGTTATGATTTATCACCATGATAAATGGTATATTGGGTAATTATAGATAATGATAACGTAATAAAGAATGAAAAATTAATTTATGACATTAATTTATTAAAATTTTGTTATTTAGAGTTACCATATATATAATAACGACGAATATATTTAATTTGTTTCAATTTTCAATCAACAATGATGTTTTTTTTAATATATTAAATATTAAAAAATTATCTCTCTCTTCCCATTGAATATTTTATTGTTAACATAGGGATAAATATAATTTTTAAAACAATATTTTATTTTATTTTTATAATACATAAATTATTTCCATGATTGTATTTTATATCAATATATTAGTTTTATCACATTTTCCTTAAATGCTTTTACAATACTGACATAATCCTTATTAATGAAAAAGGATAATTACATAACACTAAATATATTGAAGCATATGTTTTTCAGATTAATTATAGTTCTAATATTTTTTAATTTAATTGTGTTGAATTATTTATTGTGAAAAAATATATAGTTTAATTTCAAAATTGTCATAATTCCATTGAAGTCAAATTTTTTTGAAATTGTAATCAAATTACTTATATATTATTTTATGTTAAATTATATATTATAAATTCGTTATAAAATAATATAAATATTTAAGGAGGAAAATAAAGAAGGTAATTTTAATCAAATGTATCGCCATCTTAAAAAATTAAAATATTATTTTCTTATAAGTAAAATTATAAACCTTTAATATTGATAGAGTCATTACTGCAGTTTTGGATAAAAATTATCAATAAATGGGTTATTCCACATAAAAATATTTTAAATACCACATAAGAAATATTATGTTTTTTATTATGTTACAATTACCATATAATAATTTTTATTTGAAATATTGGTTATATGGTGCAACTTGAACATAAAAATAGACTTATTATATTTAAATATATTTATGAATTCTATGCCATTCATTATGATTCACTTTATATTGGAACCTCCTATAATAATTTATATAAATCATATGTAGAAAAATATCCAGACTAATATGTAAATAAAACTCTTATAAGAATACTAATAAATTTTATAGATGTTTTTTTAGTCCCAAAATACAACCAATAGGTCCCTTATCATAAGATCTAAATGATCTCTTTCAATGAAAAAGAAATCATCATCATCAATAAATTTTAATTTTTTCTTCCTTTATCACCTAGAACAATAAGAATATGATTTAACATAATTACCGAATAATATATAATTTACTAGGATTTTAATATTTTTATTGAATAATATATGTCCTTCTTATTCCCTATAAAATAGTAATAAAAATAATACACATGTGTAACAAAATTTAAGACACGACGGACTAAAGTAATTTCATTTATATCATAGCCTCACATTGAGTGTGATAACATATTTGAATAATGAATATAAATGGTAAATTTTTTATAATTATAATTGTATTATTATTTTATTTCCTTTACTTTATTCTCCCCAACTAGTAAAAATAATAACCTCGCGCATGCATACATATGTCAATGTGTCTTCATTAAATGATTTGGTTCATTTTTCATGTTTGTTTGTAATGGATGAATCGATATATATATATATATGTATGTATGTATATTATTTACTATTATAATAAATTTATTAATAATCATGATATTATAGAAAAAAGATCATTATATAATTACATTTAACGTTAAATCAAAACATACATGGAAAACAATAATGATAAATCCTAAAATAATATTAATAATAAAATAACATTTAAAAAAGTGTAATAATATGTTATACATGGAATATAAATTATTTAAGATATAATTATATGGTAATGGTATGTATTGATAGCAAATACAAATTCATTTTACAAGATTATAAAAAATCTTATTAAATTTGTAAAATTTAAGGCAAGGGATTTGATCTTAATTTCAACACCATCAAAACATTATTGATATCATGGAACTATTAATTATTATGTGATGTATATAATGAAAATTTTGTGTATATAATATTGATATCGTTTTATAAATGATGATTTTGGTTACAGTTCATTTTTACACTTTTAGGGGTTATAATTTAGAAATTACCAAATATGTAATAATTTATTTAACAATCACTTTTTAGTATGGTTGACCTTATTTATTATTAAATTAATATAATAATATAACCAAAATAAAATCCTCATATTTTATAATAAATTTAATTTTGAAAATTTTATTATTTTTTCATAATAAAAATACTATCTTTGGAACATAAATCTATCTATAAAATATTTAAATAAAAAGTTGATCTGATTTCTCTTTAGATGGAGTATATATTTATTTTACATCTATATTTTTTTATTCTATTTTAAAAAATTATATTTATTTAATAAAAGGGATTGTTAAGGATATTTCATCATTGAATTTTTAACCAATCTTGATTCAAATAATTTTAATTTAGACTGAATATTTCATTTTTTAACATTCTATAAATGAAGTCAAAATGATTGTTTTTTTTATACAGTGGAAATTTATTTTCTATAAACAAAAACAAATTTATACTATTTATCTTCTTATTCATTTATTCCATCTTCTTTTTATTAAATAGAGTTAATATAATCATATTTAAAATTTTATCTTTTAGTTTTTTGTATTATATGGAAGAAATTATTTTATTCAAAGAACACATATTTATGATGAAATGATGTTCATATTTTTTTCATAAAACATTTATGTTTAGTAAATTTACATTTAAATATTCCCTTTATTGTGATCATTTGTCATTGGACATTTAATTTCCCTTAAAAACAATATTTATTATATTAGAGATTTTTTTTATTTTGATAACCATGTTTGATTTCTTCATGTGTTATTTAACTATGAATTTTATTTTATTGATTGGGGAAATAATAATATTATATATTCTATAAATGTTTTTATATAATCGATGATTTTTAATGAATCAAAGCAATCATTTAATATATGAGGAATGAATTTGAAACACCATGAAATGTGGGTCCTATGAATTATATATCCCCTGGATTAATTTATAGGCTTAATCAGAAGACGTCATTGGAAAAAAATATTATAATTGTATTATTGTGCATACCAAAAAATATATTAACCATTATTGGAATAAGGTTATGAGGTTATGAATATAGTCATATCTCCAATCATGAAATAATATTTCAATATTTTACTTCATTAAAAATCTAGTTTTTATTTTAAATGAGATAACTTAATTGATATAATAAATTGATGCTTTTCATTATATTATTGTTGATTAAATAGAATTTATTTTATTTTTAATGTCTCTAAATATTTAATATGGATTATTTATTTATTAAATCTCCCATTTTAATTAATCTAGAATTAGAATCTGATTTGAACCATTATTTTTCTTATTAAATTAGGAAATGAATATAGATATTGTGAACAACCTCATTTATTTAATTATGATTCTTATGCTTGATTTTCCTTACATTACCAATGTAATATGGTTATCATATCTATAAATATTTACTTGACATACAAAATTTATAGATTCAAGGTAATTTGATATGTAGTATGTTTTGAAAAATGTAATAATGTAATGACTATCTCTAGATAACTATTATTTTGGTTATTGTATAAAAATATCAAGATAATTTCCTTGTCCCAAAGCATTAATCATAATGAAATAATCATAGTCACAACATTTTAATCATCAAGAAAACTTCCTATTTACATGTTGTCAATGTATATTTCATATGGTTTACTATGAATGACCATTAACTAAATTGTGGGTGCCACCCTATGGGGCCCATTGCCCACATGAGAGCTATAATCATGCAATAGATACTCCCTCTCCCTATATATAATTCAGATCAGTATGGGAAAATTATATTTAAATAACTTCATATGGAAGGATTATAATTTCTATGGTATACAAATTGACATTTAGATCTTCTAATGTAGGCTCAACCACTGAAAATGACTTAAAAAAAATATTTTCTTGGAAATGAACACCAGAATTAAAAAAATACCCTAACTTGTCCCCAGGATATACAATTTTTAAATGTAGACAAGGTTATCAAAGATTACGTTTGGATTTGGCCCTTATAAAACTGCACATATTTGACACATTATGTTAAACATTATATCCATTATCACAACCAGATGATATTAACTATAATGCGAATGTCCATCAAGAATTACACTAAAAATCCTAAAGTGGATCACTAGTTGTAGTCAATTTACTCCAATATATTACAACTTGATCCATGTCAGAATATTTTTCACATTGTTTTCCTCGGACATAGAATATTGATTTCCACCTTTCATTTGATTTTATCTAAATCGACACAAGATAATTAAGCGAAGATTTTAGAATATATGAACATGTTTTCAAAACAAAATATATTTTCCAATTCTTATGAGTATAATAGGTGTATATGTAATTTCACTTTTATAACGATATTTATCTTGATTCATTCTACCAAATGGTTCATAGAAACACATAAATAATAAAACTCTAGCCAATCTTATGAATTAACAAATTATAAAATCTCAAACCACTATAGAGGGCCCCAATATGTACTACGAGTGTTATATATACAAACTATGTGTTTATTAATTTAATACGAGTCAGAATACAGAGAAATCCATTTTAATACTATCCTAATACAAAATTAAGTTTTCTACTATATAATTCCTCCCCATTTATTTTTCTATATCAAAATCAATCAAACTTTTTTTGTTTTAAGCCTAGGAGTATAACCCCATTAGTAACAGAGTCTCAAAATTTGAGATCAATTTATCTTAATTATCTAGCCAATGTGTGATTATTATACACTCATATGATATATGGAAACAAATAATTCAAGAACTAACATCTTCGTTCCCACTATGGAAGTGCTATATTTTTTTTTAGACATTTTCATTATGAACTACATATTTCATGATTCTTATCTACAATTGAAACATATTTACCGTCAAATTTTCTATCATAGGGCCAAAAAAATTCCATAAAATAACAATTTTTCTATATTATTTTTAATTACCTCCATAATATTTTGGGATGATTGGATTGTAGAAATTAATTTCATCATCATATGAAATATTTATGGTGATTTACCATTCATCCTTCTTGGTCTTCTCCTCTATCTAACTAAATGGACATGTAAAACAGACAAACCCTTATTTATCCTCATAACATGTAATCCAGATATATGTAGTGTGACTTTATCCATATTATAAAAAAAACTCGATTCATATCCTTATAGGATACATATTTATTTCTATATGCACCATCATATAGCTATCCATTTCATTTGAAAAAAGATACCAACCCCTTTGCGTATGAGATTGATCTGTATAGAAAATTTTTATTGAATGATCTACATATGATTTAATTCCATCAAGAAATTCATGCAGAATGAAAATCAAGGGAATCATATTAAAAATTTTATATTCCCCGATATCACTACATTTCATTTTGGGTCACTCATCAATCATAGGGGGCCACATCAATTCCAGTCACGGAGATGAGTTTAATCTACTTGAAGAAAAAGTCTAAACCATTTTATTTGATTAGGGGAATCATCCTCTGTATGTGTCAGATTTAGGTAGGACTCCTCATAAGGGGTAAAATCATTATTATACCCATGATATGGTATGATTCCCCCATCACAAATTTGACACCCCCAATTTTCTTTGAGCCACTCACTAGCAAAATATGATTAATTATATGGATTCCTATTGTTTCTCACACCAAGAATTTATCATTCATGAAAAGAGGATTAGAAAAACATATTTTGAATTTGTATGAGCATCAGAGATATGGATACAAAATGGGGATGGTCAACCTATCATGAAAGAAAACTACATAATGATAGTCAATTCATGACGACTGGATTTGATTATGTATGATTCAGTTCAAATTATTGTTTTCAATAATATGTGATACATATTAACAAAGCGGCACCAGAATAAGATCAATTACATACAAGGTCATATAGATAAACCATTTCAATCCCACATTCCAATGTATGGTGTCTATATATATATATATTTGATTAAAACATCGGATCACAATGTCCTGATCATACAACATTTTACTGCACAAAAATCATCCCAACAGTAAAATGTCATACTATATATAATAAATTCCATGTCACATGAAAGTAAATTATAATAAACATAAATAAATGTGACATTTGTTTAATATAACTAGAAATATTTTCTTATTTTTAATATTCTTAACATCACATACAATCATCCACTGTCACTCATAATGAAAGTACCACATGATCATAAGCATTATCAACTGTGGTTTAATGTTCTCCTGTTATATATATTAGAAATAAAATAAATTAATCACATTCTTTTATGAGTTTCATGGGTTTAAAATAACCATCTAGGTTCTGGGGAAGGATAATGAATCCCATTATAGGATTATATTATAGTTTTATCTATATAAGATAGTTTTATGTCTCCATAATAGGGATCATGGCCTTGAGAAAAATTTTTTTTGATTAATTTTATCCCTTATGAATTTACATTAAAAATAATCACCTCAAAAAGATTCAAAATCATCAATGACATGTTTGTCTCATTCCATTACTTGTCTAATGTGAACCATTATCCATTATTTCCAATATATATCCATATTGTATTCAAAAGGGGACAATAGTTTATTTAAATATTTAAATCATAATTTGGATGATTTTTCACAAATATCCATGATACTGTGTCCCTACATAATGACATTATAATATGTACACCTTGTTAAAATATGTATGTCAATAAAATATATAAATAAATGGTCTAAATCAAAAGATGACGAACTATAATATAACATGGTAGAAAACATATCTAGATAAAACTCACAAAGCGCAGTCTCAGAAAAATTAATTCCACTTATATCTAGTATCATCCAATCTAGATACATAGATAAAACATAATGATATGTGAAAAAACATAGTATTTCTTATCTTAGATAACTATTGAATTTAAATCCATGATTTCTATAAATGTTTTTTCTATTAAAAATATTATTCAATTATTGATAATCTTTCTTCACCATAATAAAAAGATTTTTACATGGAAACCTAAATTTATAGGTGTTATAAATTTTCTTAAATATTTATTTTTCTTTAAATGATTATTATAACATTAAAGTCTTACATCCCAACCCAATATTCCTTCATTAGTTAAAAATATCATGAAACCCTATTTCCATGAGTTAATCCTCTCAATTGTACAATATAAAATTATTTTCAATAGTGAATTACTAATATGATTGAACACCACAATTATTATATTTTGAATAAAATTAATATATAGAACTTTTTTATAGGGGTTTATTTATACTTGCAAGAGATTCACCTTATAAAAAATGATCAATTTCCTTAGTAATATTGAATACTGGTTTATACAACTACTAATTCTCAACATGCACACCCTAGTCTCTACACGTTGATGTATTAGATATTCCATGATCATTATTAAAAATCCACATTATCTAACTATTCAAGAAAATTAAACATCATATTTGTTGCATCAAAATATAACAAAAAACTTCATGAATAATTAAACTATAACATCAATGAAGAATAGATTAGTTGCCCTAATAATGTTATCTTGATCCTTACGATATAGAGATTGTTGTTCAAGAAAATAAATTGAGGACCCCAATATCAGGGTATTCTAAACCATTTATTGGACCCTGATTTGTGTCATGCTACACTTGGACATGTTAATATGAACAATCTCTATAGTTTTATGATGCTACATGTGTGGCATTATCTTCATACCATTTTTCATTTCCTAAATGTTTGAATCTTTAAAATCATCCCTCAGCCTTTTGAATGGAATGAGGATCCCATTTACATTACCTTGAATGTATTGATCTACATATAGTCTCTTGACACATTAATCTAAGATAACACAACCTTATAAAATAATCCTCTGGTCTATGTGATCCATATAAATATTATACTTGAAATCATAACCCATGTGTGATTTGTGATAATCCACTAAAAGTACACCCCATTTTATTATATAAATTAAAATATCTTGAGCCATTATTTAGACATCTTATAATAAAAATATCCATTTTCTTTTACATCCTTGAAATTTCATCAACATATACTATAAAAATTCATGTGTAAGGACAAAAGGGGAAAGAAACATTCAATAATATACATCCATTATAATGTTATCATGTTTCTTTGGCGCCATAACCCTTTATGAATATTAATCCATAAAAACCTTAATAAGGGACATTGAGTGATATAACAGTTCTAGAATATACAATCTCCAAAACAACATCATGGATGAAAGGTACTTGATCCCTTCGTGAAAATTCATCCATTTTAATCATATAAATGATCTAGGGTGCTCAAATCCATCCATAATATTAAAATGTCAGGACATAATAATAGGTGAAGGGTTCTATAATTGTTTAGTAGTTCGTATCATCTACAACATACTAAATGTTTTAACAATATTTTTTAAAATAGGGTCAATGATAAATGAACTTAAAATTAAGTGTCATAAGCTATAATAAATAACACAAAAAAAGAAACTAATAAGTACAACTCCCAATATATTCAAGAACTAAATGAATAAGACATGGAAATATTTATATTCAAATAATATAATGAAATATATTGAAAACAATTTGATTATTTGGGAACTAGATGGAAAAAATTTCATTTCATGGTCAATATGAGAAAATAAAAAAAAGGAGATTAGTATTTCTTAAGATGAACACATGTAAATATCTACTAATGAAAAGTAATTTTCCATACATAATATGATTTCCTAATATGAATATTACAAAAAATACGGGAAATAATAAAATAAACATACAAAATAAATGTGGGTTCTATGAAATTGACAATAAAATAATAATGTATTATTCCTTGGACACTCTATTAGGGAAAAATATTTTTATATCTCTATCTATATGAAATTGTTTCCGCAAAGTGATACCATTAAACCAAAAAACAACTATGAGATTATCCCAGTATATTAACACTCGTTCTCATAACAATTTCCATTAGTCATCTTCTCATGTGACAAATCATTCATTTCACAAGAGTTTTAGATCATATTTTGGTTGATATTATTTGTATATGAAACATAAAAATTACAATATTGAAAAAAGAATATGTATATATAGAGATTAAATTCATTAATAACAAAAAAAGGATGGATGAATATACATAATATTGAGTCTGTCCCATAATACACCAAATAAATAGTGGCTCATATAAGAAAAATAATATTGCATAATCAACATGGAATAATTTTTTAGCTTTACCATATTATATGTAAATGAAGATATGGGTTGGTTTGATTGATTTACAGACCCAATAACTCACACTACTACATGTTGTAATTCATCCTCCTAGAAAACTATATATTTACATGACTTATATTCCATTTAAATGATCCTATACTTCTCAAAATATAGTATATTTTTCTATTTTAGGGATTAATGTAGACAATAAAACTTTTTTGATGTTCATGTATTTCATCCATCCCAGATTTGGGTAGACCATGATGATTCAATTTTTTAGTTGTGCATAGGGAAGGATAACTTGGGTCATAATTCCAATGTTGACTATCTAAGGATGTGTTATCCACTCTAATACACTTATCACAAGAGACCAATTTTTCTACCTCATGGAAACCAACTCGATTATAGTGGTATAAATATCCTAATAATTGAACGTATTATAACCATGTGTGATGAACCTGTGTTGAAGAAGATAAAATTGGTTGTTTAGCTCTTCCAAGGGGAAACCATCATTTGACCTCAAATTTCACTCAGCATCCACAATAATAAATAATGATGAAATGTTTTGTGCATTGTTCCACATGTCTTAAAATGTATTGGATTTGAGATGTATTCCATGACCAATCCACAAATAGAATAACTCATACCCCCATAAATTATATTTATTAGTTCAGAGTCAACTTATATACCAAGCTTCTTAGTTTGGAGAGATCCAAAACTATTAGGGTCGATGTCCTATTTGTTATGAGGTGAATATATTATTATGGAGGGTATTTTTTAAATTGTACATAAAAACAATGAAATTATATAATAAAACTAACAATCATTAAAACAGATCTGAAAATACATTTCCCATTAATTTTTGTGGGTACTATAACCATCACATTACTAACATCAAGGGTTGTGTAAATTCTTTCATATAATATAATAATCAGATTAACCATTGTAATTACTTCAACAATGTTAGTCACATCACCAACATAAAGTGTTATAACAACAAAATATAATGAACATCATGATACAGAATAAATAAAATATTCAATATCTAAAAATGTTTTTCACTATCCAAGTGATGCTTCAATAAAATTTTTGTTAGAAGATGAGTAGTTATTGTTAAATGTATCATCCAAGATAACCACTCATATGACTGGTTGTGGAGAATTCATGCTAATTCATCCATGTTAGATACTATATATAAGGACCCGATCATAAACAGTACAGAATCATGAATTAAGTTAATAATTCACATTTTGGGTATTTTTAGGTTTAGAGATTTATGGAATTCAGACATAACCTAAACAAAACAACTTGACTATTACATGTAGACACTTCTAATCAGTATCTATTTTTTCATAAAATAAATACACTTTGAAAAAAATTCATGTCTCATTTCATGTTTTAGATAGAATGACTTTTCCTTAATCCCATACATGACCCTATTCCCCTTTGTTTCCTTTGAAAAACATTTCCAAAACATGGGATGAGCATAAAAATCTCAGTAAGGGATACACAAAGAAGGAAAACTATTAATTTTTTCAAAAAAATAGGCAAAACATAAATACATTATTAAAAGTAATACATTTAAACATTATGAAGTAGTAAATAATACTTACTAAATAAAGAATCATTTCATACCATTTTTGTATCCAATGTATTACCATAAAACCTATAGAAAGAGCACATAACATATAAATGTAATTTGGGACATAATCATAGTAAGATAGAATAACCATACGATCGACTTACACACATATAACTAAATGGAATATTCATATGTCTGACTTCCATACACAATGCATTAGATGTTATAATCTATCCACCCTTCTAGGTTTATCACGACACCACTGACATTTGGTTTATCACGTAACAAACTATCAAATGTCCAAGAACCATTATAAGCCCATAAAATATTAAAAATATAAATATTTCACTAATAACATTTCATTTGAAGTCAAAATAAATCATTTCAACATATTTAACTAATAAATTAAATTTTTTAAAAAACTTTTTCAATAAAAAAACACACAAAAACTGAACACGGTTTTTTTTCATTTTAAAAAAATTATTGGTTATAGTAGAAGCCAACTAATGATTATGATGATGGAGAGGTCATTTTCACCATAAAAATTAAAAACATTACTTTTGTTGTTTAGTAAAATGCTTCATAAAAAATGATTCCTTTTGAATAAAAGTAAAAGTGATATAAGATAATACACCATATAAAATAAATTCATGTATAAATTAAAATATTCCTCATTGAAAGGTGACTGAGACGAATTCCCTTACCTCATGTTATACTAGATTATTTCATTAATTAATATCGTAAATAATGAACTAATGTTAATTTTTAATATCTTAAAAAACATTTCCAAGTTTATTTTTCCTCTTATATCTCTTATTACCTTGATATAACAATTATTTAATTATTTGAGATCATGTCAGGCATTTATTCTATGTTCAGAACATGAGTTAAAAATGAACATGTTATAATTATAAATTTTCTATTTGGGTAAAATTTAATTATCTGAAAAATTATATTCATGATTTAGATATTATATATATCATAAATATTATATATATATTGGTATTTATAATAGTAAATTACATTTGGATGTGAGAAATTAAATGCACCATCCATAGAGATGGTAATCCATACGTACTCATTAAAGCGACATTCATTTATATTTATTATGTAATGTAATGAAAGCATAATTATTCATAATTATATTATTATTTCAGTATAATATTATATATAATTTAATTAACTCTATCCTTTATGCATTCCACATACAGAATGAATGAGTCATATCACTTTGAGGGGGCGATAGTCCGCAATTCCACAAATGAGATTATCGCATTTACCGAATACAGAAATGATAAAAGTATTATATAAAAGATAAAAATACAGAAGAATAGAAACAATATAAATATTATATATATCAAATATAAATATAGTTCCTTCTTAATGGCTACTTTGAGAGGCGGTAGGAGATAATTGAACAATAATCATTTCGTGATGTGTTAGTTTTCCATCCATAGAAAATGTATTTTTATCAACCATTAGATTGTGTTGTGTGTAATGGTAGTTCCAATCATTCTCATAACAACTACCTAGTATGTTGAGGATACTATTGTTTTTATAAAATAATGTAATAAAAAGAGTTTAAGGGGTTGGAGAAGGAAAATAAAACAAAAGAACATAAGAAAAAAGGCTACCTTTAAATCGGGTAACTCCCGTGGGTTTAAACCAAAAGGATTTATTGAAGTATATTATGCCTAAAGTAAGGATTCTATGTGGAAGAGAAGGATATTGAGAGATTAATTGGTTAATGGATGGACGATCCAAGGGGCTTGAGAGGTGTGACTAATGTGTTATAGGTTAGGGCTTCTTACAAAGGGGAGGAGGGTCTCTTTAAGAAAGATTCAAAATATTATTTTATTATCTAATGATTTTTAATTTCTAAATGTCTAAAACTCATTAAAGTAAAATATTATAGGACTCATGTTGGAAATAAAATTATCCAATAAGAATTTTATAGGTTTTTGATACTGTTTTAATCTTTATAATCTTATTTATCTAAATCATTTGTTAATGAGGTAAACATTGCATCATTATTGTGTTATAAAATATTTTATTTATATGATGTATAAAAATTAAAAGAAAAATACCATGATCTAGGAAATCTTCTTATATGTCTAATTAATAATTAAAGTCTAAATTATAACTTATATAATCCCATGTAAAAAATTATTTACTAAATGCTATTTGTTTATATCATTTTTGTCTTTATTTTAATTAAATATTATAAAATGTCATTTTCACTTTTAAGTGGATCTATGGGGTTCCAAAATCAAAAAACGGATGACCATGGTCGTACATGACACAAACAATAAGGTTAACCCAAATCTTAAGGCAATTTTCTTTTATTATAATATTCTTATTACCTTGAATTACCCTATTTATCATTAACTGCGAAAAATAAAAGTCAATAGATATTATTCAGAAAAAATTATTTTTGTCTTTTTGAACCACATTATACATATTAATAACAAACATGTATATCGGTTTTTCTAAATTCAATTCATAGAATCTGAAAAATTTCATTTAAACTAAAAACTCGATTTTTTAACAATTACTCAGTGTTTTCACTGTTCATCACAAATTGTAGGTTTCCTGAAAAAAAACCAAAAATTTACCATAAGATATATTTGATATTCCAAATTAAAAAATTATTTCTATTTTTCAAATTTCAAAACATATAAGTTGAATTAATTAATTTAAAATTAAATTATGTTGTCAAAACAAAATACTTGTCTTAAAGAAAAAATAATTATCAATAGATTAACACTTGTTTATGTCCATTGTCAAAGTGAAATTACTTCCAATGACCAACATTGAATTAAATGGTAAAATTATAATCCAATTATACTCAATAACCAATTAAAATAACAACCTATTTACACAAAAAAATTAGATTAAAAAGTATTTTTGAATTAAAATGCGGTATTTTCTAATAATCATTAAAAATTAATTTTATCTAAAAAATACAAAAAATGTAACCAAAGAAAACTTTTGTGTCTATATTTTAAAGTATAATATTATTTTGTCAAATATAATATATAAAATTGAGGGATCTGTTATGGTAATGTGCAGGATGTAACTCTTTGATTCATTGTGGGGTGAAGAACATGGGGATGGAATCTCTGTTTGAGAGGTTGATGGTTTGTGAAGATGAGGCCATGTGGAATCATTGATAAAAGTTTTGGACCCGTATGTTTTGGATTGGATTTGTTCCTATAATTTGAGGGATCTCACAAATCCTTTTTGTTGTTGTGACATTATAGGAGACCAGGTGTTAATGCATAAAAGTATGCTTGGCCATTTTCCTTCAGTTTTTGATTAGGATTGTGGTTATGTGTGTTGTTAGCTCGGTAGTGGAGGAATGATTAAATATCTTCACTTGAACATGTTTAATGAGAACTGGATCAATTGAGGAATTTTGTTTCCGAAATGGGTAGTGTTCTTATTGTTGTTGTTGTTGTGTAACTGTACATGTAGAGGTAGCAGTAATTGTTGTCTCGTGTGGGCTTTTTGATTTTTTCAGAACCCTTATGTTGGTATGAGTTTTTTAACAATATTTATACAATTTAGTTATTTTGTTTCATATACATACCCCACCCAAGTTTAGAACATCGTTCCAAACACCCCCATGTCATGGGGGAGGGTGTTTTTTAAAAAATTCTTATGACTGGATGCTTATTTCCTCTTTTCTTCTCTATCTCCTAGGTACTCCAAGACTCATCGAGTATTCTATGATGATCTAATGTTAATTGTCACCCAAGATACATATGGTTGGTTGTGTTTTGGTTGATTTCCCAGATGTATACAGGATGGTTTGTTTCCTAAGTGTCGTCAGGATGAGGCCCATGTGTTTTTTGAGTATGGTAGTGGTTGTTAAGGCCAAGGATTCTTCAGGTGTGGTAGTGGATGATGTGGACCTGGGGTCTGTGGCTGTGGGTATTTGTAGTTGTGTTGGACTCGATGTTTGCGGGGGAGATAGATGTGCGGTTGGAATGAACCATATGGTTTTTGTTGGGGGGTGACTGTTGGACTTCAATGTGACCTTGTAGGGGAGGTCTGATGAGTAAGATATTCTAAATAACAAGGTGAAACCAGGGTAGGACACCCCAAATATCAATGTTCTGTTACTATTACTTTACCTAACTTGTGTTATGTTGGGAGTGTACCTTTGTGAGGGTGGGTGGATAGTTTCACTGCTATGTTCTTTAGTTATATCTATTTATCACGGGACATTATAATGTCTCCACACTTGTGCATGATAGCTTTTGGTTTTCCCTAACATGTTTACCTATAATATCACACTACATATATAAAAATTCTTCTAGGTTTCTAGGTGGACTTTATGGTCTCTACAATACATTACTAGCTCAGTCTTCATGACAGTTGTCATTTCTTCTTTTAATTTATTTTGGTACTTCCTATCAGAGTTTTGATGTACATTGTATCACTTTACACGGACATGCATGTTGGAATGGATTTAGAGATGTACTTTTACATCATTTTTTTAGAGTGGATTGAGATTTTCCATCTTATCTCCTGATCATGTTCTAATAAAAGGTGTAATGCCTTCCATATTACATGTTACTCTATACGATTGGTGCTAGTCTGCACTCTAGGTCCTATTGAAGGAGGGACTCAGGGGTCATTATCTCTTCTTCAACATGAAGTTGGAAGGGTCTGGCATTTTTTAGTACCTTCCCTCATTATTGTATTGGTGAGTCATGATAGTTAAATTATTAATAGTTTGAGGAATATAAAAATTGAAGATCAATGATGCTTCAAAAAAATCACAATTTAAAATTTAGTGAATTATTATTTAATTATGATTGATGAGGATAATGTTATTGATATTTAATTAATTTCTAATTAATAATAAGGTAATATTAGGAAATTTATTTAAGACATGAATCAATTTACTATTGCAAATATTTGAAGTCAGTGGTGCATGTTTCAAATGATAACCAGATGAGTAAATGAAGAATATTGAGTAGTATAATTCAATTTATATGAATCAAATATACTGAAATATAATAAATTTTAATATACTTAAATGAAATCAAATAGATTTGGGTAGATATAATATTCGTTTCATTAATGATTTAGAGTTTGAGAGGGAATATTTTATATAAAATATGTAGATAGAATAAATAAACACAACATGAGTTATATGGAAGATCTAATGATATTGATCCATCGTTATTGCATTAATGTAGTGAATAAATTGTATCTCGAGTGATTTTCTAATATTGATAAGAATTACTACATCAGATTTGAAAGAGGTGGGAATTTTTTTCAAAAATATATATGAAGTCTCATTAAGAATGATCTGCAAACACTCTTTACAAATAAACTAATCTATAAATATTATTTCTCTCATCTAGTATACACATTTAGTTTTTAAGGTAGATTAATTTTTTCATACAATGGTGGGATATGTAATAATAATATTTCACTATTTTCCATAATTTTAATAATGAAATATCATGTTTCTTATATTAATAAATTTTTGATTTATGAGACTAAAAAAACATAACTTGAAATATGTTACCTAGGATGAGGTGGATCCATATAAAAATCCATATATTATTTATCCTTTTTAGAATAAAATAAAGTAAATTAGATTCAATACCTATGTTAATAGATCCTCAATAAAATATAATTGTTTATTAATTCGAGAATATTTTTGAAAAATAAGTATCCACTGATTCATCCCTCAACCAACAAATCTTAATATAGTCAATAGAAAAAATTATATACCTTTATTACACAGCGATATAGAAACATAATAATGGGTGATATAAAACACATAGTAAGTGTTGGAAAATTAGAAAAAATCAATGATCAAATTTGATAAAGATATGATAATATTAGTGTTATAAATTAAAAAAGGAACATTAACAAAATATAAATGATTAATTACTAGTAAAACATGTCTTCCATTATGGGATTAATAACACAATGCTTTAGTAAATTTAACAAAATCTAAATGTATAAATGAATCATACGATCATGGAAAAAACATAACATAAGACATCATTTGAATATTCTAATTTATGCTCCCAATACCCTAATCATATTTTGAAAAATGTCTCATAGTATATTATGTTCACTCATATGTTCAATATATTAATTCTCATTAGATACAACTAATTAATCAATTCATTATTGGGGTGTATAATTAGTGGCCCCAATTACAAAACATGGTGTTCAAAAAATAACATGTAGTTCAATATAAACAATATATCATGTAAAAATAAAAAAAATAATGCATTGAAATGATATATATTTCTATTCCATCCCATCTCATCTCATCATATTATGAACATAAAAATGTATTCCATTTTTAATCAAAATAATATTACAGAAAAATAATATTAAAATGGTTATAATTTTCTTTGCCAGATTATTTTTTAAAAAAATACAATAAATAATCCAGAGAAATAAGAAGTGTGGTTGTAAAAGAGAAATCCATACTTACCAATTGAAGTTTATAATGAAGTTTCTGTAAATAAAAAAGATACCCCTATAAAATCAATGATTCGTGTAGTACCAAATAAGAAGGGATTAATAACTAGATTTATTGATAACATTAATTCAATCTGATAACGTATAATTATAATCATTCATATGATAATGATAAATGAATCCAAAAAATTTGAAACCTTTTGTAAAAAAAATGGATAATTTATGAGAAATCTTATAGTTGTTTTATAATATTTTTTGAAATTATCATAATAGATGTATTAATTTTTCACTTTACAATGTACATAAAAAATCCTACAATAGAAATAATTAAAATATTTCATTTGAGGAGAATTTATATTAATGGATTATTGAAAAATATACAGTTTTATACAATGTAAATATTTTCTAGATTAAAATCAAATCCTCATTGATAATAAAATACTAATATTGTTTCAAAAAACACTTTTACCAAATCAGACCCATTTAAAGAGATAATGAAAATTTCATTTAGAAACATGTTAAGGGAAATATTTTTATCAAAATAAGTAATAGAAAATAATGCTTTGATATATTATTAAAGAATATTGGTGGGATGTTGATTAAATGGACTTGTGTGGTAAAACCCCATTTAAGAATGTGTGTACTATGAAATATATAGTTTTATTTAAAACAAAGAAGTGATTTAACAAATAAGGATGATTAATATAAAATATGATATACTATTATATTAATAGGGTAAACCATATGAATCTAAAAACAATTATCAAAGAGAAACATTATAACTAACTATTTATCTTTATGATATCTAAACCATTATACATAAAGTAATATATAGATAATAATATAAATAATGGGAGATAATAATTTGAATTTATGTTTCCAATATCATAATTAATTTGTAGAATTTTAATTATATTAGAATTATTTAAAATTTATTCAAAATTTTGGTGTATAATATCAAAACATGTTTAATGAAAGGATGGTAGAGAGAGAAACCCCTCTTTTTATTATGACTTCCTTATGCATGCACAAGACTACTATATAATTAACACAACATTCTTATTTTCATAATGTATATCTATATACCTAAATATTTCTATTTATAATCCTCCATTATAATTAATATTTATATATAAATTAAATATTATTTACATATTTTCAATAACATGTATGCTTAAACATGTTTATATTTAACTCATTTTGGGAAAATATTTTTCATATTAAATTTTATTATAGTAATCATCATTATGAGATAATTCATGGTTATTAAAAAACTCTATAGTTAAATATAGTGTTAAAATTTAATTCTATGTTAGTTCTGGTGATGATCATTGAGAAAAAAATAACAATAAGCATGTTTAGGATATTTTAAACAAATATAAAATGATAGTTAGGTGAATGAGTTTAATACAAGTACCAGATATCCAAAAATAAAATAAAATCATACTTTTTTATTTATATCATTTATTTTTTATGTATTTATGGACTCATTTTAATTCATTATATAATTTTTGAGCATTCTTTTGGTATATGGTAAAATCAACCCAATAATTAGCATATTATAATTAAATAAGGATTATGATTTCTAACTTGACTTATTCATGTATAATATAATTAATAATTAATCATAATGAAATTATTTATATAATTTTAATATATTTTATCAAATTATTATTTAGTTTAGTAAATAAAAATGAAAACTTGTGAAAACTAGATACTTTACACCAGGGAGGTATTAGTCCACAAAATATTGCATTACCATTTTTACATCTTGGATAGTTTTATTTTTATAATGTGTTTTATAATTTTTTCCTTCATAATAATGATTATTTTATATAAATCACATTTATTATGTAATATCAACCTATTCTTTAACATAATGTTGCAGTAGTGACAAACATAATTAGTCGCTTATTGGTGGAAGTAGTTCGAAAAACAAATTAACAAATATAATATGATTAATAATAGAAAAAAAGAATTATTATTAAATGTAGTTATTTTTCTATACACCCAAAATTTTCTATCATATATAGAAAATTCTATTTATGAGATACAATATAATATTTATACAATATATGATCCAACTGATTAGTTTTATAGTAAATTATCCATATATGTCAATTATACATTATAAGATATAATGATTATTTAGATCCATAATTATTCCTCTGAAATTTTCATTAATTATAATTACAAAATGTATTCACGTGACAATAAGCATCAACGAATAGGATAATATAAAATCATATAAAGGGGAGGGAATTCATAGAATAAAAAAGAAACTAGAATCCAATGTACATTGGTGATCATAATGATCATATTCATTTCATTCTAATTGAATATTAAAAGTTATACTGATGGAAAAATTTGGTAATTTCATAGAATATTGAATAAGAATAATAATGAAACGTCATTAAATAAATTAAAATTCCCCTAATTGATTTAATAAATTATTCCATAAAATTGAGAAATAAAATATATACATAAATTATAACCTACTAAATCTAAACAACACTATCATCACATTCATTAATAATGATAAAAATAAATATGTATATATCATTATACCTAATGAATTATAGTGAATATATTCCTAGATTCTAAAATTAAATTTTTTTTCCATAATCATTAATTCAAAATAAAAGGTAAAAAATTTGTAGTTAAGAAATATACAAGTGGAATGGATTATTTTATTATTAGTCTTCATAAAGTATAAATTCATGAAAATCATTTGGTGATTTAAAATTCTAAATAAAAATATTATTTTTTTCATAATACAATACAATTATAGAGATGATATGTAAAATGTATGGTTTTTTCTATAGTGAATTTAATATTTCTTTATATGTCTCATGTTTTTTTACATGATGTTTTCTCTGTGTTTCGGTATCATAGGACCAAAAAATTAATTTGTTAAAAATATAAATGTAAATTAAAACATGTCCACACATATTTTTGGAATAAATATTTTCCCTAATTTTTAAATCCTTAAGTGGAAAATAATAGACAATAAAGGTTTTTGGAATGAATGATTTATAGTATGTGATGTATAATTCTAGTCGAAATCTTGTTTATCGTAGATAAAATCAATTTCCTAATATGTTAATTATATTAAATGACTAATATAAATAATTTATTGAATATCCTAAAACATAATTATTGTAATTATATACATCATTAAAATAACACAATATGGTTTTTCCCATAACCTAAGGTGATTATAGAAACCATGGTAGATAGTCATTACTTTCTGACAATAGATTGTGGAGAATTAATAATTATTCAAAGGTAATTTAGATCACCAATGTTGTTTATATGTATCTATATTTAAAATTTCAAAACACATTCTTCATCATTAAAAAATTAGAACAAAAAGTTGGGAATATTATTTCATGGAATTATAGCATTCAATTATTTTAATAAGAAATGTTTTGTATCATTTTCTCATTTTTGATAAATCAAAGACACCAAATGAACCATAAATTTAACTATTATTCTTGAGAATGACTATACATGTATGGTGAACTTTTGAAATCATTGTTTCCATAACATATAAGAAAATATTTCTAGTGTCACATTTTTCAATGATGATCCTAAAAAATTATTATTATTTCACAAAATTATTCTTCTATTTCATCATCATTTCCCAATGAGGTCATGGATTTAAATTTCCATGTTGGATTTGAGTGAGATGAAACAATTGAATTCATATATAATTCATGTACAACAAGCAGAACAATGTTCATTAGATGATTTGTGGTGTTTTTTGGGATGTGGTGATCAATTCGATGTTTAAATCCCTAATTCCGAATGTATGGAATGTAGACTAAACCAATAAGATAATATATTTTTTTTTCTTCTATTTGGAGGATATAAATAAAATATTTCAACATCCATATTTCATTTAAGTAGATTTTTTGTTGTCCAATGGTAGTTTACATGGTAGATATGATGTATTTCAGCCCCCATTTTAGTACCACTGGATTCAAGGAATTATGAAATTACATGGAATGTACATCATAATATCACTCACCATGAGGTCTCATAACTATAGAATCTATTATTACACATGATGATAACTATCCCATTCTATGTTTGACAACCACACACCATGAAAACAAATGTTGCATTCTTGGTGTTTACATTATGGGTACAAGGTCACTAGTATATCCTTGTACATTAGTTCAGGTCATAGTAAACCAGCATGGCATGAGATGTTGTACCTGGGTATGGAATAAAACAGTCATACCCTAGGATTCAATGAAATTTCATGTATATCTACAGATCTATACAATCCATGTGTAAGTGGGGATATATCTAGTTTCCATTACTGGTCACATGTCATGCAACCCTTTGTATAAACAATTTTATATTTTGTGAGGATGTTACTATTTTTATATCCTTATTGGAGACTCTTATATGTGACAATGAGTAGAATATATTGTTTATTTTTCCATTTTGAATATAATGGCGTCCATAATTTTGGTAGCCGATATACGAAGAATGTTGTTTTTTATCACAGTTCTTCTATAGAGACGCATATCTAGTGGTAGAGTTCTAGTGTTATTATTAGAGTGTTATAAGGGTCAATACCACACTTTCATAGTATGTTGTGGGTATTCTATACTCTTTACATAGGTATGTTTTCTACCCCAAGACTGTAGAGTGTGTCATTTCAATATCTCTAGAGTGTGACCCCTTTCTTAATGGCCTGGTGAGGATCAGGTCCCCACGGAAATAATGTTCCCCTCCTCTATGGATCACATTTTTGAGTTACATGAATTTTGTAGTTATTTTTAAGAGGTTACATATGATTCATATATAAAAGAAATCACATCCCCATTTGTGAATCATAATAGTGTACATCAGGACATCCATTATTTTTCACATGAGGTTACACATGTCAGTTGTTATCAATGATGGAAATTTGGAGCAGTCGTCTTAGTCAGAATTCTTAGATGGGTTGTAAAAATATAGATCTCCTGTATCTCACATCTTGTATCCCTTGGGAACATATATATTTGGTTTACAATTACCCATATTCTATATGGGATCATCATTCTATTATTATTTCTACTTAACTCATCTAGGTAATTCGAGAAGCTTATAGTATATGCATAAAATAAACAATACATGTGATGTTCCTATACCTATCATATATTATGGGGACTTCAAATATATTTTTTGTGATTTTGGAGGATTTTATTCAAGTAGGGATTATGAATTTATGGATTAACTATACCTGATTTATTAATGGGCTCTCAGATATATAGTCGGTTTCACCCAAACATTACTTCTTTATTAGTGTTTTCAATTTTGGAATCCCAATGTATTACTCAATAGACATTTCATTTTACAATAAAAATTCTTTATACCCTTTTATAACGAGTTATTTTTCATAGTGTATTTTGGTTACGTGGTTTACAGATTAGATGTTAATTAGTTTATAATATCTATTCATTGTTTCATGGAGATAGTTTTTTTGGATACATAAAGATACATAGGCTATGCCTTTCTATTATAGTATTTATTACTCTAAGATATTCACTATCCCATTGAATTGTTGAGGCATATGTAGAGTTCCTCACACAACTTATCATTTTCCAGTATTTCCATGATTATTTAGTTCTTTAAGAGAGTTATCAATAGTTCCCTTTCTTATATGTTAGTGTTTGGAGTTGGAGTTGTTCCGAGGTTTACATTGGGAACATATGACATCATTGTAATAGATTCTTGAGATTAAATTATTGTATAAGGATGTTGGTGATGGTGAAGAAACTTACAAATCCTTTCACTAGGAATCCAACTACCATCATGTCAAATCATCATGTTTGGTAATATATTTTAATGAAATAGTTGTACTATAATCCTATAAGATTGAAATTTTTTTATTCTAATTTGATTCTTTAGTTACAACAACATATATTTTCATTGACCATGTCGTATCTTGATAATAATCATAATGTCTCAACATTGATTTACTTGTAGTATTACATGATATTCTCCTGATAAATTTCTAGTAATGAAATGATTCCTCATCATATGGTCCTATTCATGAGTTTTTTCCACAATGGGGGTGTTGAACAAATCTACAACATGTGGAGATGAAGATGGAACCACATTCAGTGGATGAGGTTGTTCAACGTTGTAATGTGGATAAGTCGATGGTTCCAATATGAATGGATGGCGACACACATAGTATATTCATGATATATGAGTTATATAATAACAAAATAGTTAATTATAATTAAGATCAAAAAATCACGTAATGGAAGATTGAATCGAGGTACTGGATCAAGATTTTTGATGTTCAAACAATGACTTGTTAGATAGTTTCACTCACAAACAATATCCTCCTGTGAAATGTTGAAAACTAACATGATTTTTTCATCAATAAATATGATATGGTGTTTCTATATTGGGAGAGATGCATGAATCTCTTCAAATATGAGTACGTTCAAAAAAATGTTGGTAAATATGGATTAATTTGAAGGAATGAAAGAGGGGTTTTTAAGTAGGATCCCTTGTTAATAGATGGTTCTCAAAATAGATATACTTTGTTGGAGAAACCTTGTACATTGTAGGATCCCTTTTTGGGGACATTTAATGTGAATCAAAGCATCCAGGGAAGAGGGAATCTCCCTAATCAATAAATGTTCTATTTTGAAACAAAATATTAATGTAGGGGAGATTTAGTGCTACCCAACATGGATATAGTTAGGGTGTGGTGGGTAGGATCCAATGATTTTTATGTTTGAGGTTGTTTTTTATACTTTTTTTCAATTTCCAACATTGGTTATTGAAAACATGAAAAGGATGTGGAAGTAAAAATCTATGTGTTATCTTTTTATGATGCATAAGAAGCTGAGTAATTCACTCTAGAACTTGGGATATTTGTAATTTAGTTGTAGTAACTATAAAAAAATTTAGGACACTGAATCCCTATTGCATCCATTTATTGATACCTTTTTTGAACAATAATGATTTTATCATGTCCCATGAATCTACACGATCTTACTATGGATGTTTCAGATATTACACTTTACTTATAGTTGGCTGTCTTGATTCTAGAATGATTGATTTTCCCATGAAACCAATTCATCAATGTGATTAAACCATATGAAACCATCATTGGAATGATATGGATTTCCATTGTATGATCCTAGATATATTAACACAATAACAAAGTTATATTTATCCATAACTAAGTGACATGATTCTCTGTCCTAGGAGAAAGATATATTATGTATAAGTTGATATCTCTTTTATTCTAAATATAAAAGCTATCACTCATTAGACAATGAGAATAACCTTTTTAAAAGTGGGATATTATGTCATTCATATTCAAGTGATATTAAGGGATTATGTAATTTCATTAATTACGTAATTTCTTAGATTTTTTTTTGTGTATTATTTTTAAATATTATATTGAATTAATACGAGACCAGGAATAGAGGTGACACATCATTTAGAGGCCTGGTGATCTAGGAATGGTGGTTTGACCATTATTTTAAATGAGTCAGCATATGTGTACTGTTGTTTCAGTTTCCAAATAGATGCCCAATTTAAAATTTACACGGTACCACTGTGTCCGAGATGACAAATTTACCAAAGAATGAGTCTATCCATGAATGGTGCGGGTATAGGGAAAATGTTAATTTTCAGATGATTTTAGTAAAAAAAATAAAATAAATTCCCAATGTTTATTTTTATTTTATTTGGAAACATCTGCCGTAGAGTGGCAGCATGGAAGATGATTCATAATAAATTACACATCATAATGGCTTTGAAACAGCAACACTGACTCATTAATGTTGCATCATGATAGAATTCCAAAACACATTCCCATTTTTATGGGTTAATCGTATCTTACTCATTGGCCAATGTTGAGAAAAAAATTTGGAGAATCCATGGAGTTTTGGAGATAACTATCGACGAAAAATGATGATAGATAAAAGTCTTGAATTACAGAACCAACACAGTTGAAGGATCTTGATGATGATAGCATGACCCCTTCATCATCAATCGATCCCTTCTTCTGGTAGGGGTCGTTATTTCATTTCTTCATTCTCTATTTTCAGATTTAAACAATGAACGCAAATCAAAAATTAACATGTTAATCCCTAGATTCGTACATTCTTGTAGGAGGGTTTTTTATTGGTATGATTTTGGGGAATTCATCTATGTTTTTTTGTTGTTTGATTCTGCTCTGTTTCGGCCTACTAACGGGAGTAGATCAACGTTGTGACGAACGATGATGGAGGTTCATTCCTCATCTTGGTTCAATGTATTTTTCTCATTTTCTTGTTCATTCTTACCATTCATTTTCGTACCCGTCTTCCACTACAACGATCACAAATTGAAAATTTGACATCATGACAACCTTGCAGAGTTGCGACAATGATATCGGATGAAGAATCAGACTAGGTCAGGAAGGGATGTTCTTTGAGAGTTCTTCGCGTGAGTGGGCTGTTACATGATTTTAGAACCGATTGCAGCCCTATAAAATGGAATCATCTTTGTTGTGTCCGGGTGACCAAAACCTCGGAGTTTCATGGGTATTGGATGGCTGGATCAACCTACGGGACATCATACGAGGTGTGATGACGGATGTTCGCATTTCTGAAAATTTTTAAAAAACACAATGAGTATCTCCGAAGAACACGTTGTGTAGACCGTCTCAGCAGTGGTTAGGGATTCAGGCGTCACACAGGTATCCCACGATGTGTGACCCCGGTCACAGGGTGTGTGGGACCTTCGCTAAATCTCGGTGTGTATCTTGTGAAGTAGAAGATCTTGGGATGGACAACATGGCATCAAAACACGGATTTTAGATCCTACGTGGCATGACAGAGGCAGCTACGTGGGAGTCGGCATGTATCCCTGGGATACATGAACACGGGATGGAGTACACAGCCATGTACTCCACCCCACGGCATGATGAGGCCATTAACGCGGGTCACACCATGTACCAATTACATGAGATAGGGTACAAAGGTTGAAGCATTGTACTGGCACACGACCGCGTACATGGAGCCGACCACAGATGACATAGAAACAACATGTACTCTGCACCACATGTCGTGTACTAACCTTTTCCACATGACCATCCTTAAAACATGGGCCATTGTACACGAGCAGTAACTGGGGTCTCATGACACTGCATGTGACATTTCTACATGACGTGTAATTTTGGAAAATGGATTTTTCTTCGGGTCCACCGTATCATGGACATGTTTTGTTTGGGTTAGTGACACTTCTTCTTGTTACCCTAAAGGTTAGACATTGTTTCCTTGTATAGAAGTATTATCCCTTCAGCTGGGCATTCTTTGATAGAGTCACACATCCCTCTGAGAGGCCCAGAGCGAGATCATCTATCCACTCTTGACCCTTTTTATAGTCTGGAATCGATGTGACCAACTCCACTGGGCATCGATCCTCTACCTAGCAGGTGAATTCTGAAGGAGCCATGGTATCCGGCATGGTGCTGGTAGTGATCCTTTTCTATGTATTGTGATCTTTCCCACTTAGGAGTGTGTCTCCCGTAATGAGTGTACCAATCAATTGTGATCTTACTCACTTAGAAGAGTGTATCCCATGTTGAGTGTGTATGTCTCTCATGTATTTTCCCAATGAACAGTGCTTCTCGGGCAGATGTCATCACTACTATCAGACTCATGGAGGGTGTTCTCCCGGAATGAGTGCTTTGCGGAATCTTCAAACTGAATCCCTAGGCGGGGGTATGTGGTTGTGCGAGTTGTCACTAGACAATGGGTATGAGTTTTGAGTATATCTGGTTTCTGTTTCTCTTGTTATATGTTCTTTATACATATACTGTTTACAAATGACTGTGCCTTTAATTTGTGTACTACGTTGTGATTTTCAGGGTACTCTAATGAGTATTTTTATACTCTCCCCTGCACGGGCTATTCACACACATGTCATGTCTTGTGCATATGAGAATCCTTTTGAAAGAGTCCAGGGTGGACCAGTAGAGGGCCAAGCATTCTGAGTATCCAACATGCCGAGGAGTTCTACGTCTATGAGTTTCAATCCCAGTACCTATTTGGGTTTAAAAATTGGACATTGTAGTTTTCAAACTTCAGTTTTTTGTTGGCTTGTGTTCAATCCCAGTTTACATTCAGTACATTACCTTCCATCATACTCTGTTGGTTAAGTTTTGTTGTATTCATGAATTTTTTCCCATTGTGGTTTTTTACATTTTGGCATTTTGGACTTGGAGATGTGTGCGTGTGTACAAGTACTAATGCAATGCCTCCTATTTAATTATATTCATACTCGGTGCTCTTCACCAGCCCCTGGTCTATTGGAGACGGGCAGGGGGAGTTGAGGCATGGGCCCCACAAGGATAGTTCATGACAGAGTTGTATCATAGGTGGTCGGTTCAACCGTAGGACTAAGAGTCTGTGAGTTTGGTTTGGGGAAACGGTTTTAAGTGTTTCGAGCTCTATTTTCAGTCTAGAGACTCCCGTGTTGGTGCGGGTTGCCGACATATCCATACACCAGGACTCTGATAACCTAATTTTTGACACCATACAATAAAAAACTAGTTGCTGGGAAATAAAAGAATGGTACATGCATCATATAAGAATGACTTGTGTTTTCCATGTCCTTTGTGTCATCTAACCAGATATACTCATTGACCATGATACATCATGTTTCTCTATAGGATGTCTCCCCGATGAATACCCACTTGGATTTAGAAGCACGATCACGAGGATTACCCCCTCAGTGACAAGGCTTCGATATAGGGACCAAATCCTGAGTCGTTGCCACTAGGTGGTGCACCAGTTATACCACCACCAGTGGAGCAGCCCATGGTACTTGCAGTACTGACTGAGTAGGGGCGCAGGTTGATCATTATACATGAATTCCAGATATAGAGACCCCTTAGGTTCTGAGTATAGCCTGACCCTCTGGTAGTTGAGGACTGGCTTGAGGCGGTGACCAGAGTTTTCCGTCTAGTGAGGACACCAATGGAATAGATTGTGGTCCAAGAAGCAAGCCATATTCAGGGTTCAGCGGGACGATGCTGGAGTCTGACCAGACAGACTCATGATGTGGAGACCATTTAATGGATGGAGTTTTAATGACTCCATATAGAGGAGTTCTCTCAAGTTAGGTTGATTGCAGTATGCATCCGGGAGCTTCTTCAGCTCCAGGGGGGCTGTATGATGGTAGATGACTATTTATCGAGGTTCACCAACATTTCCAGGTACTCGATGGATATGGTCAGGGATCAATACTTAAGTCCTCGGACCATCGAGTGAGGTCTACAATGGGACATCCGAGCTAGTGTCGTGCATCTCTGCATTTTGACTTATGCTAGAGATCTTGAATGGGCCTTGGTGATCGAGAGCTTCTTGGCATAGTAGAGACAACCACTAGAAGTCAGTAGCAGGCAGATAGGTCCAGAGATCTCAGCAGTAGGCAGTTGACATTGGAAGCAAGGATCGGGATATATGAGACGTCAGAGGAGGACCCAGGAGAGGGTGGTGACAATCCATGGCTCTCAGGATGGATCCAGTCAGCCTAGGGAGAAGCGGTGCTACTTGTGCCATGGTAGGGAACATCACACTAGAGATTGTCTGACCAATCGAACTTCATACTGGGAAGCAGTGGATAGACCACTGAGGCAGTGGTAGAGTGTGAAGCAAACAGACCCTACAAGTGGATAATGTGGTAGTGGAGAAGGGAGAGCTGTAGGTGGTGGTATACTCTTTGACATACATCCAACACCACCCCCATGAGGTCCGCACCAGGCCCATGGAGTGGTGGGATAGGAGTGGGGACAACTATATTCGGTTGAGGCGTACGGCCCAGGGGTTCCAGGGATGATTCATGGTAGTAACTGTGTCTTCTCTACCTTATCATCCATACTAATAGACAGAGGTGTCAATCATTCCATCATCGCCACATGTCTTGTGCGAAACTATTAGATTTTGGTAGAGACATTGACTCGATCATTATGCTTGGGGACACCTATGAGAGGAGACTCGATGATCATGAAACTTTTCAGAATATATTATCTTACCCGTGGAGGTGAGAGTTTCAGTTGAATCTTCTTGGTGGTAGCGTCAAGGCCTTACATCGTCATTCTCAGTATATATTGATTATCATCCTTCCATGCCCAGATTTTCTGTTTTAGGCGAAGAGAGAGGTGTGTCCACAGATATGGGACGAGGTTTTCCTTTGTCTGATAAGGGGTAATCCAGGCTTCACAGAATGGTCTTTTGCTTAGAAGGGTGTAGCCAATCACTCATGGGTTGGCTAACATTTCCCTTGCAGCAGTAGATGTGATGAGTTTCCATTTCCTAGCAGTAGTGGCAGAGTATGAGGAAGTCATTCTCGAAGATGTTCTAGGACTACTCACTGCCCAGAAATATACTTATGCATCGACTTACACAACGAGATGGGACCGATTTCATTACAATCATATCGGATGGCTCCTAAAGGGATTCGTGAGCTGAGGGTGCAGTTGGAGGAGTTGAAGAGAAAGGGTTTTGTATGACCCAACAATTCAGCATGGGCTACCCCAGTCTTGTTTTCTAAGAAGTCATATGGTAGTTTGAGGTTGTGAGTGGATTACCGTTTCCTGATTCAGGTAACGATGAAGAATAAGTATCCACTACTGAGGATCGATGACCTCTTCGACCATATTAGCATAGAACAGTGGTTCTTGAAGCTTGGCCTTCGATCAGGTTATACCCAATTACGAGTATGAAATGAGGATTTACTGAAGATAGCTTTCAGATGCCACTATAGTCACTATGAGTACATGGTGATGCCTTTTGGCATGAAAAACGGGCCCATAGTTTTTATGGGATTTATGAACCAGATCATCCAACCGTGTTTAGACTGGTTCATAGTGGTCTTCATCGATGACATCCTTGTGTACTCAGTGTCAGATGAGGAGCACGCGAGACACCTGTGGATGGTTCTAGATGTACTTCAGGAGCACCTGCATTATTAGAATCTCTCAAAGTGCTAGTTCTGGATTTAGGAGGTCCACTTTTTAGGAAATTTCATCTATGTAGATGGGGTAGCTATATATGCATCCAAGGTGGAGACAATGTTAGCATGGGAGCCACCTCATAGCATGAAAAAGGTGCGGAGATTCTTAGGGTGGGAAGGATATTACTAGAGATTCATTAAACATTTCTCTCAGAAATCAACAACGATAACAAACTTGACCATGAAGGGGCAACCCGTCATGTGGATGGAGAAGTGTTAGAAAGATTTTGAGAAGTTGAGACAGAGTTTGAAGAGTGCCCCAATTTTGAGATTTTTAGAGGAGGGTGTCGAGTACATAGTTTTCAGTGACCCATCAGGAACCGGGTTTGGCTGTGTCCTCATGCAGATACAGGTAGTGAATGCTTATGGGTCGCTCCAGCATAGGCCACATGAGCATAACTATGCGACCCATGATCTCGAGTTGGTAGTGGTAGTCTTTGCATTGAAGATGTGGTGACACTACCTTATGGGAGAGCAGATCATCATCTACTCTGACCATAAGAGATTCAAGTACATCTTCTCAGAGAGAGATCTAAATCTGAGACAAAGGCACTGGTTAGAGTTCCACCAGAACTATGATTGTGATATAATCTATACTCTTGGATAGGGGGACAAGGAGGCAGTTACTCTTAGTAGAAGGTCGAGCTCACAACTGTTGAGTGAGGTAACAGAGCAGTTAGCTACGCTACTGTTTTACTTCGTGGAAAGAGAGGATACATCTTACCTATAGTAAATGGTTGTCACCCTCCACTCATACTGCGATTTTGGGAGGCACAACTTGGGGATGCCGAATGTGATGCTTTATATGCTCAGTTGTCCATAATAAATGCTCTTGATGAATATTCGCAAGGTGGGGAGAACATTATTCTTTTCATTGAATGCATTGTTGTACTAGTGGTGTTGCAGGAAGAGAGACTAAGAGAGTTTCATACATTCCCCTTGGCAGTACCTGTGGAAGTGAAAAAGTTGTACCACGATCTCCGAAGGTAGTTATGGTGGTCAGTCATGAAAAAGGGAATAGGAGAGTTCATTTTATTGTTGCCTTAAATGCCAGCATTTGAAGGTAGAGAACCAGGTTCCGGTGGGAATAACTCAACCCCATGATGATCTGGAGTGGATGTGGGATGGAATATCAATGGACTACATGACGGTCTTACCAAGGATATCAATGTGGCATGATTGAGTTTGGTTTATCGTTGTCCGACTCACCAAGACAACCAACTTCCTAGCTATCAGAGAGTAAGTATCCGTAGAGATCATGGGATGCCTCTACATACAAGAGATAGTTCGACATCATGGCATCCCTTCAACAATAGTCTCAGATAGAGACACCTACATTACATCTCTATTGTGGTAGGGATTGCAGGAGGATTTCAGGACTCAGCTATGCTTGAGCATGACGTTTCATCCCTAGATAGATCGTCATACAAAGAGAAAAATTATGGTTCTAGAAGATATGCTTTGAGCCTCTATATTGGAATTTGGTCGCAGTTTGGAGGACCACCTACCATAGGTGGAGTTTGCATACAACAACAGCTACCACTCCACCATATGAATGGTTCCGTTCGGGGATTTATATGAGAGATCCTTATGGTCACTGCTTTGATGGACCGACCCCAGAGAGTTAGCACTCATGGTTCCAAACATGGTACGAGCTACCATCGAGAAGGTGAAGATCATCCAGGAGCAGATGAATATTGCATAGATCCAGAAGAAGAATTATCCTAATAGACGAAAGAGACCTCTGGAGTTCGAAGAGGGAGACCACGTCTATCATCAGTTCTCACCTCAACGAGGGTTTCAAAGATTTGGCCAGGGTGACAAGATATCCCCGAGGTTCATCAGACCATTCTAGATACTGTGCAGAGTTGTCGAGTGGCATACATCCGAGCTGTACTGCCATAGTTGCACCAGGTACATGATGTCGTCCACGTGTCAAAGCTGAGTAGGTACGATCATGACCCATCCAACCTCATCGACTAAGGTGAGCTAGACATTGAATATGGAGTGACCTTTATTGAGTACCCAGTGGAGATCGAGGTTTGGTAGGAGAGGATCCTTCGTGGGCGATCGATTCCCTTGGTGCGCGTTCGGTGGAAGCATTAAAATCTTCATGAGAGAACCTAGAAGCGGGAGGCTAGGATCCATTCCATGTACCCATATCTTTTTCAGTATTCATGTTTTGGATTTTCAGGGACGCAATGCACCATGGAGGGAGAATGTAATGTCTCAAATTTCTCATTTATTATTTTTAAATGTTATATGAAATTATTACGAGAGAAGACATAGAGACGTAACATCATTATGAGGATCGGTGATCCCGAAATGGTGGTTTGAACATTTTTTTATGTGTGTTGGCATATGTGGGAAGTTGTTCTAGTTTCCAAATGGTTGCATAGATTAAAAATATGAGGGAACTGTTGGATCTGTGATGACGACATTCTCTACGAAAGGCTCTAACCTTGACCGGTGTGGGTTGAGGGTAAATGTAAATTTTCAGACATTTTTATTAAAATAAAATAAGATAAATTCGCAATGTTTATGATATTTTATTGTGAAACGTACACTACAGCATGGAAATGGGGAAGCTCTTTCTTAATAAATGTCATATCATAATGACTCCGAAATAGCAACGCATACTCATTAATGTCACAGCATGACAGAATTCTAAAACACATTCCCTTTTTTATGGGTTAATCGTATGTTTCTCATTGGAAATGGATGAGAGAAGTCACTGAAGAATACATATAACTATGATTCAAACTCTCAAACAGTAACAACGATAGATCAATGATGTGAATTGAAGTTCTATCAATGATGATGGATCACGATGATGACAACACGTCCACTTTGTCAGTGATCAATTCCATCATCATGTAATGGTTTTATTTCGTTTATTCTTTCACCGTTTTGATATTTAAATGAAAACAACGGATCAACAATGAACATTTGGATCTGTGGATTCATACATTCTTCCAGGAGGTTTTTTATTGGGTTGTTTTTATGGATTTCATCGATTTTGTTTTTTTGTTTTATACTTATCTTTTTAAGCATACTAACAAGAGAATATCAACACTGTGACGAATGATGGTGGAGGATCATTCTTCATCTTAGTTAATTGGATCCCCCCTTCTCCAATTTTCATCACGTTCTTCATAGGGAAACGAACGACGGATCATTGCACACCTATCATGCTCCACAATGATCCCAAATTGAAGATCCGACCTCATGAAAACCTTGTAGTGGTGAAACAACGATAGTAGATGATGAATTGGACCAGATCAAGAAAGAACGTTCTTTGAGCATTCTTCATGAAGGTGGATCGTTACAGTATTTTTGGGACTGATTGGAGGACCGAAAACAAAGTTATTAACATTGTGGTGTAGGGGTGACCAAAACCAAGGAGTTTCATGGAGATCGAATGGGATGATCAACGAATGGACATTACGGGAAGCACGAGGGAGAAGTATTGGATTTCTAGAAATTTCCATAATTCATGACATGTATCTCCGAAGAACACATAGTGTGAATGGGATCTGTGGCGGCTAGGGTTTCTAGCATTAGAAAGTTATCACACGGTGTGTAACCCAGGTCACACGGTGTGTGGGACCTTTCCCGAAGCTTAGCATGTATTTTAGGAAGTACATGGACTGATGATGTACTACATGGCTTCAAAACACGACGTGTAGATCCTACGCAGCATGGTAGAGGAAGCTATGTGGGACTCAGCATGTATCCATGGGATAGGGAGACATGGGATAGAGTACACGGTCATGTACTACACCACATGGCTAGGTGAGGACAGTAACATGGGTCTCCTCATGTACCAATTACAAGGGATGGAATACATGGGTTGAAGCCATGTATGGGCACATGACCACATAAGCGGAGTAGACCACAGATTACTCGGACACGACGTGTACTCATCACCACACGCCCTCTACTGACATTTTCCACACGACCAACCTTACTACACAAGCCGTTATATGCAGGTAGTGCACGAGGTGTGAAGACACGGTGTGTGGAATTTCTAAACGCCGTGTACATTTTGGAAAATGTCATGGTCATCTTGTTCATCGTATCTTGGACATGTTTTATTTTGGTTAGTGACCCTTCTTCTCGTTCCATTAAAGGTCAGGAATCATTTCCTTCTACAAGAGTATGATCCCTTCAGCAAAACTTTTTGTGATAGAGTCGGGCATCCCTCCGAGAGGCCCAGAGTGAGATACTCTATACATTATTGTCCCTAGGTAGAATGAGGCATCGATGTGAAAAACACCACCGGACATCAATCTTCTATATAACAGGTGAATTCCGGATGATTCGCGGTATCCGAAAAAGCCCTGGCAGTGATCCTCATCTATGTATCGTGATATTTTCAACTCAGGTGTGTGTCTCCCATAATGAGTATTCCTACTATCGTGATCTTTATCACATAGAAGTTTGTCTCTTGTAATGAGTGTGTCTATCTCTTGTGGCTTTTCCCGAGGAATAGTGCTTCTTAGATGGATGTCATCAGAGTTAACAGACTCGTGGAGTGAGTTTTCTGAGAATGAGTGCTTCGGGGAAGCTTCGAACTAAATATTTAGACGGGGTATGCAGTTGTGTGACTTGTCACTAGACTACGGTTCAAGATTTTGAGTATATCTAGTTTGTGTTTCTCTTGCAATATGTTCTGTATACTTATATTGTGCATAGATGACTGTAACTTTACATGGTTCACTGGTTTGTGGTTTCAGTGTCCTCTACTAAGTATTGCTATACTCACCCCAACATGGGAGTTGCTCACGCGTGTCGTGTCTTGTGCAGACGAGAATTCTTTTGATAGAGTTCATGGAGGACCAGGACAAAACCGAGGTTTCTTAAGTTCTCTACAGGCCGAGGCGTTCTACAACTATGATCAGCAGTCCCAGTACCTCTTTGTTTTTATAGGTTGGACATTGCAGTTTTCATACTCTTATTTTTTGTTGACTTGTATTTTGGCCCAGTTTAAATTCATAACATTACCTTTCTTCGTACTCTGTTGGATGGGTTTAGTTGTATGCATGAATTTTGTTCATTAGTGGTATTTTTACATTTCAACATTTTGGTCTTGGTGATGTGTGCATGTGTTCAGAAACATAGGAAATGCCTCCCATGTTAGTAATATGGTTACTCAGTGCTAGTCACTAGCCCCTGGCCTATTGCAGGCGAGCTTGGGGAGTCGCGGCGTGGGCCCCACTAAGATGGGTCATGACAACTAAGGATTTTAAGAGAACATATATATGGTGGATGGTTTACATCTACATTGACTTGCACCATAAGACAATACAAATTTCATATACAACATATGATATATCCCATTAATTTGTATGAGATGAGGGTGGGGTAGACGAAAATTCCAAAAAAATGGTTTAGTATACCTTGTGTGACCTACTTGGTACTTTTAGAGTATTTATGATAATATTTGGATATGAATTTGAGGATCTATATCAATTTTCTCCTACTGAATCTAGTTATGAAAATTACAAGTACCCCATCATAAGGATTTAATACATTCCCCTCAAGTTGATTGGTGTGAGTTGGTTCTCATTAATCTATATCAATTCTAGAAACCATCTATTAAGTGATCCCATAGATTATGTTATGAAGATGTTTTTACCATGTCACTAAAGACACTATGAGTTATTTGTGATTCATTCTAGTGTGAATAATTCCCCCATTGTGTTCATGGATGTTATAAAAAAATTCTCCATCATAAATGGACCTATTCATAGATATGTTGATTGATTAATATATAATAGACTATTCATTTATGGTGAAACATGAAATGAATTATCAGATTGTCCAAGACATAATATTGGAGAACCTGTTTAATGGGAAGCCTTCGAATAGATGTTTTTTTGGATCCATGGGGCTCACGTTCTAGGGAATTCAACCTCCTATAATATTTTAGTTATCGATCTAGAGAGGAATTTTTTATTTCCTTCTCAAGAAACACCCACAATTATTTTTTTGGTGACGGTTATATCGGTTTTGAGGGACACTAACATAAAATCATGGCATACTTCTCCAAGTTAGCAGTTACATTCAAAACCATAATGTGGTAAGGGATTTTATTTATCTATAATTAGGTGTGTGAAGGATCATTTATGGATTTATTGTATAGGATGACCAATAATCCTATTTTAATAATATTGAATGATTTCATGGTGTACATGTTTTATTATGATCGTTTGGAGTGGGTCATTGAATAATTTTGATGTCGGGGAAGGTAGTTATCACTCATGGATAGAGGTATTTGATGTTCCATTGGTTGAATTATAGGACCCATGACATAATGCATACCATGAAAGTCTTCACTCAAAATATATTGTGACATTATCTTTTGGTATTTTTTTTCATACCAATAGAGTCCTATGTTCATCATTAATTAGAAATATATAAACTACAGTTACTATTATTTCTTTTATTTCCTACATGAAGATGGATCCCTGATAATGTATATACTATTAAAGATTAACACACTATTAGATGACCATAGTTGGAAATCCCATTCTTGATTGGAGGAGGAGGTGTCTGAGATGGGTGATTCAATAAAAATTCCACTAAAAGATGAACAGTGTGAAAATTATCATTAGATGATATGAGTTAATTAACCACTTTGTTATCATGTGATATTGGATTAGTTGGGAGACATAGGCATTGACGATCTACAGAACTATATATACAAAAGAGATACTCCTAATCAATATTATGAATGACGGGAGAACATCAATATTTTCTAGGGATGATAGTGGTTCTAATCACATTATAGAAGATGTGTTGGGTGATTTTTATAATTACCCCGTAGATATAAATCTAGGTTTTGAAAAAAGGAAAAAAAACATTCAATCATTATTCCTTAGACGATATGAGATGGAGGGGTGTCAAGTTAGTCTCTCAATGTATCATTTTTCGCCATGTAATAGATTAGCATCATTTTCTAGCTAGATTGGACAAATATATTAAAGACCCAAAATGGAATTTAGACGATGTATTGTTTTTTGTGGTTATTATAATGAAAATGGGTGGAAATGGAGTTATCATGGTTTTTGTTATCCAAAACACCAAGTATTATTTATATCCCTAGTGGTCATATGAGATAAAAATACCTTTTAATTAATTTGAATGCTTAAATATGTCATAAAGATAATGAATTTTTCAGTCATAGTGGTTTCAGCATAGTCTGGGTCTTGTTCAGCACCTAGAACATAGTTTTTGGGATGAAAATGGACCGGCACGTTGTTAGTCCAAACCATGTAGGGAAGGCCACGGTGTATTTTAAACCAAGTTAAAATTGGGTATAGATATGTATGAGGTCTCATAGTTTATCCAAAACATGCGAATTTAGGTGAAAAACTATTAGATAAATTTGTTAATTTTAATTGTGGGGTTTTCACAGTTTGTTCATTGTTAGTCAAACTATGCATGAAAACCATGAGAGTTATTACTTCTAAAGTATTACTAATCATAGTAAGTTCATAATTTGTCAAACTGTATTACTATACCTTTAATCCTTAAAATTTTATGTAAATTTAATTTTTGTTAAATAATTAAAAATATATTTTAAACCTAATTTCACATTTATATTCACACAGATAAAAATATCAGATTTTCAGCTCCTTTGGTGTCAAATCATTGATATTATCAACATACTTCATCTGATATCCATCTCAAGGATCGCTGATCTTGTTGGATCCTATTATGTGAGTTTATATTTCCATATTAGTAATTCATCATTATTCATTCTTCTAATAATTTTATTTAGGTGTTAGATGATTTTCCCAAATTTTAGATTCTTCATCTATTTTTTCTCTCTATATCTATGTCAAACTGAGAGTAGATACAAGACAAACACTACACTATCGAGCTATGGTGGGTGGTCTAAACAATGTAATTGAGTTTTGGTGATTTATTAAGATACCTACAATTCTGATACTAGATGAAAATTACTTAGTGGTGCCGAATATGAAATGATTTACATAATTAATTGAATTGGAACCCATTATGTATTCCCTTTATCATCCTTGATATAGTTTGGATGTTGATTCCCAATTCTAGCAATGTGGTCTTCCATGTAATCTACTTGAAATTTACATTTCATTAACTACCCATAGGATGTAATCCAATAATTTATATTTATATGAATCATAATTATAATTTAAGATATTGGATTTCTTGTTTAGGAGGTATTCTTCATCCTTGACATTTTAACCATGATTTTGAGTTCATATTTTTTTTAATTCTTTAATTGATTTAGTGGTAAAATATAGTTTTTATTTATCATGTTTGTGTACACATTGTTGTATGGCCATTTTTGGTAAATGTTAAAATGGAAATATGTACTCATTTCTTATATTTAGATGTGAATGGATAAATGAGTGGGTAGAGTTTTATTATATGAATGCTAAATGGTATTAATGGGTGAATGATTCCATATATTCCATAGATGATTAATCTTGTATCTAAAAGATGGAAGTGGGTGCCTTGGATAGAGTATGATCCTTGGGTATTAATTCGGTGAGATTCATTAGGCCATTCTACCACTTGGAAATAACTTGCTGAAACTTCTGTAGGGAAAGTTAAGTTGACATGATCCTACAAATCTAACCAATGCTTAAATGATTTTCCATCGATATTCTCCTAGGATATGATCAGGTTTCCCAGGTCTTCTACACATTGGATCTAGCCCATCATGGTATAACCCAATGATTATTACAACACAACTATGGGAAATAATGTATTGTTGGTTTAATGTCCCGATCGTGGATTTTCTGACATTTCATGTTATACATAAAGGTCTTTGTTTTCATAGATATATGGATTATACCACACGGCCATGTGGTTTATTTATTTTACCCATATCTGGCTTGTATATGATATTGACCATATTTTGTAGGTTTCCTTTAGAATCAATTCAGGTTTTCTAGTTTTGTAACTTACATTCCATGGGATTATTTACTTTCATTTATGTGATCCATATTTAGATTTACTCTATTTATCTTTTTATAATGATCATCTTTGAATTTTATAGATCATTGGTTTATACAATTGTTAGATTGTATCTCACACCATAATTATTCCATCATTCAGTACCTAGAATTTTTTTGGATGCATATAGATATTATGGAAAGCTCCTACATTAAGAGTAATGATTTTCATCAATTATAAGTATTGGGGGATCATGGGACTGAGATTAGACTCATGAATCTCTTTAGAGACAATGCAATTTGATAATTTTCTTATTCTAATAAATGTAATATATTGTAATGATTTCTACCTATTATGGATTAATTGTTGATATAAGGACCATTATCATGGTGTTCATGAGTTTCCATTCGATATTGTTATCTATTCATACAATATATCTTTTTTCTACATGACTTACTAATTTTTACATAGATATATTATTTTAATCCAAATGTCTCACAATTTGAGGATGAATGAATAGTTTCACCACAAACAAACATACATTGTCTCTACTATTGACTATCCTATAGAATTTTCGATGTTATTCTTGAGGCCATATGGACAAACAGGATCAGAGAACTATAGATTATAATTTAGTTCTGGGACCTTACATCTTCAAAATTCCCCTTTTTCCTAGTCTAGTGTTCTGTTGAGAGTTTTTTTACTTGTTAATAAAATATATTTTCTACCTTCCTGTTGTACCCATATCAGTAATCTCAATCTATGAATCTTGGTTCACATAAATGTATTGGGGGGTTGTACATGAGGTTTTATGAACCTAGCTATGAATTTTCATTCCATATATGGATTGCCATACCATACAAAATATCAAGTTGTTCAAGGATATGCTCAGAGCTAGTATGATGGTCTTCAGTTGATTCTAGAAAAATCATATTTACATAATGTTTCTATAATATCATATATCACACCAATATCATAATGTAACCCTTCAACAACATTTATGGGAGATATTTGTAATAACTTTTTTGTCATCTACGATGGGAAAGACATAACTTATGGGCCATATATACCAAATAAAATTTTAATGAATGATTAGGTGATCCTTGAATATATGAGGAAAACCCAAACCCAATAAATATATTATATTTATTAACCTCCTAGGTCTTTATAGTTAAAGAAATGAGAGCATGTTTTCATGATAGGTGACTCTATGATACAGATTATGGAGACTATGGATGTGGATTAAATCTATCCCAGAAGTTCATTAGGATATACAAGATCATGTAGATAATAGGAGATGTTTATTATTTCATGTCTTTACCCTAATAGTTAGACTGAATGTTTTACATGTACCATGTTCCCAAAATTGGGAGATACATGCATTTTTTATCACATGTTATTGAATGGGATGAGGTGGACCTTGACGATATAGCTAACTCCATGGTATATCAAATAGGGATAAAGGATTCATAGGAGTTGATCCTGTATGGATTTACAATCCATTATATATATGTTCATGAGATGCATGAAAGTATCTTGGAGAGATCCAAAGATCACTAGAATCAGATGTAGAATTTGCACCACAACCGTTTTTTGTTAAAACATATCTTTTAGTTGTTGAAATCATTGAAGGAGGGGATAATTAAGTGTCTCTAATTTTTTGTTCTATTTCGTTTGAATTTTCTATATATACATAATGTTATTTCCTTAGACTGTGTGATGAATTTGGGTGTAATAGGAATAAGAAATTAATATGTTATGAATATTTATATAAATGAAATCATTAAAATGCATAATTTTATTTAATGGTTTTACAATTCACTAGTAACATGGATGGGAAATCACATAACATGTTGTTTTCAGAACACTACATTTACCATAGGGGAAACTTGAAGTTGGTCGTCATCAAGTTTATAATTGATGAAATTCATTTTTGTATTTGATAAATTAATTTAATTAATATAATATATAATTTATTTAATAACATAAATACTAATTCTCATATCTAAATACGACATTGCAATGAACCTCCATGGTAAGCTGCAAAACATTATTTTATTATAGTATATTAAGAGATAATTTAATGGTGGTTAAAAATGGATCTTGTAGAAGGGATCATTGTGAAAAAATAATTTTTCATCCCTAATGTAGTTCCTACATATCATTTTAGAAAACATCACATACTAGTTTCTTATCAGTGATTGATCCATACCAAAGTCAATGAAAATTATTTCTTTAATTTCATCCCTTTATTATAATGATAATATTTGATACTGTAGAGACCCAATCATGACGTACATAGACATTACTTTACTTTTGTGAATACTTAATACATGACAAAAGTAGTTTCCCATAGACCGTATTAGTTTAGTTTCATTAGAAGCGTGGAACATAATCTTCTAATCATGGTGAATGATCTTCAACATCTACCCTAAAGATCTTCCCCTTTGGTTTTCATACCTAAAACCTTTCTTTGTATCCTAGATAAAAGAAAAAATAACAAGGGTGAGCTCAAATGCTCAGTAAGGTTAATTATGGAGAATAATAAACAATCCCTAAACATTTGAATGTAAAACCATGAACATTAATCATCAAAATCATGAGTAATGACATAAATCATGGTGGTGCATAAGGAATGGATCATTAAGGAACATTAACCATGATAAAATCTCCTGGAAATAAAAAATATAATTTTGGAAAAACATTAAGCACATGATTTGATTTCCATAGTTGCAAATGCATTACTGTCAAGACCATCATAGAGGACAAAGTCCCTTTCTGAATCAAGTTCACTCCTCGTTCCATTTTTGTATCACTGAATCAGATTAACATTCCATTCCAGCCAGGTCTATCTCATTAGATATAAATCTTTATGCAATGCATTGTAGAGAGATATAGGTCCCACCAATCTCATATTGAAAACATTCTTACTTTTGCCACAAAATAAATAGAAATCATTCATCATAACCCTAAGAATAAAATGGGTTTCATAAACATCATCCCAACATAACGTAATCCATATATAACAAATGGATATAATTTTATCATAAGAAGATTAAAACCATGTAAATAATAGAGACATTATACTTGAAACATAATCATACTAAACAATATCATCTTAGATGGAAAATAGTTTTGACAAAACACTTGAAATGAATTCTTGAGGAAAATATCATTTATTATCCAAAATCATTTCATTTTCACAAAATACCAGGAAAATTTAAATGATAAAGATTTTATTAAAAATATTATTGAATTAGTGTAGACGAATAATCATGGGAATAAGTCATTATGAAACTGAAAACTCCGTTCATTCCATATAAGTTATAAAAAACATTCTTCTTGTACTTTTGGCAGAAAAGTCAAAAAGTACCTCGTTTGGTAACAAAAGAATGATTCCATCCATCGTACATAGTAAAAGTCAAAAATGGGTAAACATGACTTTAAATAGACATGAATGAAAAGTAAATACTTTATGAAAACATTTATCTAAAAAAAGGAAATGGATGATAAATATAACACCAGTAGATACTTACGAATAAACAATCTTAGATAAAAATCAGATTGCAAAATTATCCCTTACCTTGGGTCCAATATCTTCTATATGCGTCTGAGACCCCTGTATACTGGGTTTATGAATATTTTTAACTTTTAAGTGAACAATAATAAGATTTATGTTACCATATATAATTCACTTATGACTTTATATTACCCTTTCATTTGTCAATTCCTTGTTAATGATGCGTTTTGGGTTAAATCATTTCATTTATCTTCCGTGTTTTGACTTGTAATTATTCATATGACTAATTAGATAATGATTACTTTATTATATAATGTACAACATGATTTATATATAATATACATTCAGAATATACATATACATAATAGATCAATAAATAGAATTAAATACACCGTTTAACGAGACGGTAGGCCGTACGTACGCATGATCACTGTTTTTGTTTCCTTATTAAATTCAAAAGTAAGTAAATAACATATACAAAAGTCCAGAATCATTAATATGTCATATCTTTTATTATTATTTAATATATATACATTATAATCATTCTTGAATGGTTAATTTGGAGAATGAAGCTCATCGCGTCGTAGAGACGGTAATCCGTACGTATGCATGAGCAATGATATCATTCCCATAATTATAGAATAGAATTAGAGTGGATGATATAATATCTCGTAATTAGTATCATTTTATAATAACAATATTTATAGTTATTCATTACACCATTATACCCAACAGTGTAAGGTGGTGGTGGAAAAATAGATTACACTACGGCGTGGAGATGGTATACCGTACATACGCACATGAGGTGATTTTGTTTTTCGTAGGATGGGTAGAAGGTGAAATAGGGTTGTTTAATATTTATAATAACATGTAAGTATATTATTTATACTGATGTTATTACTTTACAATGAAACAACTACAGAAGATTATGTAAAAGAATTAAGAAACTTGAATGAAGTAGCTGAAGATATTACCTCTTCTTCGACATGACTCGTCTTAAACTCCACATAAGGAACTAAAGATTGTCTTGGAAGAATACGAAGACCTCTAGTAGGTTTCTAGGGAAGTGTAGAAAATAAATTTTCATGGGTGGTTCGAGCTTGAAAGCTCAATGTGGTGCGAGGAGGTAAGGGAGGAGGTTCCCTTTTATAAGAGAAGAGAGGGGCCCTTTAGGAAACCTCAAAAATATTAATTTATAATAAACCCATTCCCCACATAAAAGCCTCTAATGTGACTCAAATTAAGATATGAGGTAATAAAGAGATGTAATATCATCAAAAAAATCAAATTTAGACATTTTGGAAAATTATTTATACCTTATCATTTTGAATTATCCTTATTTAATTTATTTAATCTTATTTGTGGTAATAATATTATATATTTTAAATTTTTATAAATAAATACTTATGTGATGTGAATAATCAATAATTGGGTACATTATGACATATTAGACCATATAAATTTCAATTTATATATTTTAAATATTTATGTGATTTTTCATCAATTTAATAACATGTTAATTTTATAAAATAACAATAGTGTAAATTTTGACACTATTAATTAATTTGAATTTAAATAAAATCCCCAAAGAAGATATATTCTAACAAAAATGATTAATAGATTCCTGACATGTCATATGCATCTTCAAAAATTGCAGAGAACTTTAATTAGTTCATATATTAATTATTTTAATATTTATAATACCATTTATTTGATATTTTCCTTAATAAAACAATTACTACATCATTTGTGTATAATCATTTAACATAGTTATTGATTGCATAAAAATTAAAAATAAAATCCTATGATGAATATAAAGATAATACCTTTCCTAATAGTATTTGTACTCAAATTTATCATCTTAAAATCACTACATTTAATATGCTATATTTATTAAATTATGATGGTGAATTCTTTGACGTCATTTAAAATAATATAATATAAATGTTCTAATAATTTTTATAAGGGTCCAAACGGTCCGGAAATATACCCTTGTATGATTAGGGTATATATATACTCTACCAATAAGTTTTGGTCAAGTTTCTGGTCCCTTTGATAGGTATTAGTATTTTAATAAAAACTATATTATTGATTTATCACATAATAAATAATTTCTACATCATTAATGTATAAGCTATTAAGGTAATTAAATATTTCTTAAAAATTACTAATAAATTACAATGATAATTAATATCAATTTACCTTTCAAATTAGTATTTAAAATTGAAATTATATTCTAATTATCCTTATATTAATAGTAATCTAATTTTTAATTTTTGAACGCGACATATTTCACTTTATTTAAAATAAAATAAATTAAACGTCTTAATCACATCCATGTGGGGTAGAATGGATTCCATTTCAACCCAAATGTGCTATATGGAAAAATATATTCATCCAATTATAACAAGACAAGTGTTAGGGTAATTTTTTAATTTTATTTTTACCATTAATTACTTAATTTACCTTTAACTGGGGTAAATAAAATTTACTGTAGTTACTATTAATAATGCACCAATATAAAAATTGGACTGTTAACATAATTTGGACCTACTAATTCCAAATATGGAATCCATTTTTCCAAATTCAAAATAGGGAAATTGTTGTAATTAATTTAAAAATAATCTCGTTGTCAAAAAAATACGGGTTTTAGTTTAAAACATTGCAAACGATTCAATTGATTTAACGTACGAATTCAATGTAAAATAAATTATAATGAAATACATAATATTAAATTATAAAATTATATTACTTTAATAAAATTTACTATTATAATTTAACCATTTAAATTATCTCTTTGAAAAAAGTTGTTTTTAAGTTAAATTTAGCATGTTTTTACTATTCATCAAAATATGAACGAAGTTAGAGAAACATCAAAACATTATGCAATGAAAATTTTTATATAATGATTGAAATGAAAAAGATTATTTTTTAAAATTGAACTTATAAACTTGTCAAAAATAATATTTAAAATGGATGCTCCATCTAAATGTGGAAAAACTACATTTTTTGAAAAAGACTAATTTTAAGAGAAAAACATATTTGGTTCTCATACCATGTTCTAGAAAATTTGTAAGATGAATAATAATGTTATAAAATTCAATATTTAGTTAATACTATTCATAACAGCTAGTTTATAATAATATTATAAACATATATCATTGTTTAGTGAAACCCGGTATTGCGTACTACACACACTATCGAGGAAGGTCATGAATGCGTGTAATGCAAGCCAAGTAAGGGTTGCATATAGTGAAAGACTCCTTTATTTTGCGTACAACAGAATCCAACCATATTTCATTTATACATTGAATATATATATACGCTCAATTTTTTGTAGAATAACTATTATCAAACGAACTTGAAATTGTGAGTAACATGATCCCATACTAGTGTTGCGTATACTACATGCTAATACAATGTTTCATATAGATCAAGATAATATTTTTGTAGAGTACAACAAAATATATGAATGAAATTAAAATGAATATATCTAATAAAATTTCGGGGTGTTACATTCTACCCCCCTTAAAAAGTATTTCATCCTCAAAATTTGTCGGGGTTATAAATGGTTTATTACTTGAGTGTTTCTTTCATAGAAACCCACATATTAAAAAGGAATTCAAAAACATAATTCTAAAAAGGAACGTTAGAAACAAAATAGATACCAAAAGTAACACATCACTTGGGTTCCCACATAGGAGAATATAGGTAAAAATATGGATATAGAAGAGAAATCGAACTGTCAAGTTCTAATTGAGAGTGGTAGATAACATGGCTTTGAAAAAGCCAACAGTCACAAAGAAATAAATTTTTTATGATATATCGTACCATATAATTCATCAGATATGAGGGCACTAGGAAATCATTTTTTGTTTTCAAGATCAGTTCCCTATTATTGAAGATTTTTTGAATTAAAAGAAATACTTACTTGATTTTGGTACAATCTCATTGTTCTTCATTCCTTGAACAATTTCAACTTCATCTCTAAAAGAAATGAAGTTGAAATTGTATTCCGTGTAGTGTCAGCAGATCATGTGATAGAATGATAGATCTTTCCATCTATCTCAAACATATGGTTAGAAAAATTTATATTGAAAAGTCCATCTATGGGGATATTAATCATATATGGTTCTAGAAATGGAATTATACTTCATCTATCATCCTGCTTAATAAAATAAAACTAGTTTTGACTAACCATGGACTTCTTGTAGGCCACTGGTAGGCGATAAAGGCCTATCACACATCTGTTTTTGGTTCGATTCCTAAAACCTTGTCTGACGTGACAGGTTTTCGCCCATCCTGCTGGTTGTCCTTTTTCAAAAACCACACTATTATAACATTCCAGAAATAATATCGAACAAAATTTATAGCCTTAAAAAATACTATCTGATTTCCAATATAATCCATTCCAATCTTTAATATTATCTTTTATACATTTGTCTAATCTTATAGTATAAAGAAAACGATTAGTTGAAAGGTCACATAACATACACGTGAATACCATCATTTATCGCCCATATATCATAAGATATATCTTGTTGATCTCATTCCATACATTTGAATACCATAATCATGTATTATCTTAAAACATTAATTACCATAGAACCATAGTGAAAACATGAATACTATCAAACGTTAACTCATTCCACATACCAAAATCACAAAATTTTGATAAACTGAAACCATGATATCACATTATCCTTATATCAGTCATGTGCTCATGAATACAATAATACATATTATTTTATCCTTATCCTTTCATTATGTTCAATTCATCTTCCTTCCAAAAATATTTCAACCACTTTTTATGGTTACCGGTACCATATTCTTATGTAAAACCAAATGGACCAATACATTGATATTCCATTATACCATAAAATAACATCAACAACATTATTCTTGAATACCAATATATAAACACTTCAATCCATCCTCTTCAATGATTGTCATGGAATAAGTCCTTTTATGATTTTGATGTCACTTATTAGGTCAGGGCATTGAGTTGGGTAATTCCCATGTTCTCCACAAGTAAGACATTTAACTCTATAACAGTATGTCATTCTATACCCCTTCTCCCCCAAAAGATAACATCTTCCAATCAATTTGATGTTTTCATCATGTTTCTTCTTCCTTTATTTTGAAATCATAATCAATCTTTCTCTATGATCCTAACCATGTGCTCATGAACAAAAGTCCATCTTCTTCTTATTTTATGACATAGGAATACAACTGAAGTTCACCTTGTTAATCATATATCGTGATGACTGATTCGACATAATCACAATGTCCTTCTTTCTAGGCTTTACGCAATTTTTTTACTCAAATTCACCAAGTATTCCATTGGATTCAATGTTGACCTAATTCCTTCAGGATCCCTACATTAACTAAAACCAAAAACCATTGTGTAAGAAATAGTTATAATAATAAGGAAACACATAATCATAAAAAGTATAACTTATCACACATTCTGTAATCCATGACACCTTAAGTTCACCCTTGTTTATTCATGATCGTCAACATAATTCTTGTACTGCAACCTATAGTTATAATAATCCTTAGTGAAATCCCCAAAAAGAATTTAGAAATATCTCTAAGAATCTCATTAAAGTTATTGCATCCTAGATTCTAAAGGTTAACTAATCCTTTGCTCTGATACCAACTGTAGAGAACCAAGATTGACCTACATAGACATTACATTACATTTGTGGAATACTTAATACATGAAAACAACACATACCCATAGATCGTATTAGTTTAGTGTCTTCAGAAACACATAACATAATATTCTAATCATGGTGAAAGATCTTCAACATCTCCCATAATGATCTTCCCCTTTTGTTTTCGTACATAAAAACATTCCTTATATCCTAGAGAAAAGAAAACATAAAATGGGTGAGATCAATTGCTTAGTATGGATAAACAGGGAGAACAATAAACAATCCCTAAAAATTTTAATGTAAGAACATGAACATAAATCCTAAAAATCATGAGTAATGACATATATCATGGAATTTCATATGGAATAGATCATAAAAGAACATTAACCAGGATTAAATATCATGGGAATAAAACATGTAATTGTTGTAAAACATTAAGTACATGATATTATTTCTATAGTAGCCAAGGCATTGCTGCCAAGACCATCATAGTGGACAAAGTCCCTTTCTGAATCAAGTTCACTCCTCATTCCAGTCCTGTATCACTAAACCGGATTAACATACCATTATGGTCATGTCTATCTCATGAGATATAAATTTTTACCCAATGAATTGGAGGGATATATATGTCCCACCCATCTCATATTGAAATCATTTTTACTTATGCCACATAATAAACATAAATAATTCATCATAACACAAAGAATAAAATGGGTTTCATAAACATCATCCCATCATAACGTAATCTATATAAAACAAATGGATATCATTTCATCATAAGAAGAATCAAACCATGTAAATAATCGAGAAATTATACTAGAAACATAATCATACTAAAAATTTTCCTCTTAGATGGAAAATAGTTTTGACAAACCACTTGAAATAAATTCTTGAGGAAAATATCATTTCTTCTTCAAAATCATTTCTTTTTCACAAAATACCAGGAAACATTAAAATTAAAAGATTTTTTGAAAATAATATTGAAATATTTTATAGGAAGGTTCATGGAATTGAGTCATTATGAAACCATAAAAATTAGTTCATGCCGAATATGTTAAAAACATTCTGGTGGTACCTTTTTCGGAAAAGTCAAAAAGTACATCGTATGGTAAAAAAAAGAATGATTCCTTCAATAGTACATAGTAAAAGTAAAAAAGGGCTAAACAAGACATTAAATAGACATGGATGAATATTAATGACTTTATGAAAACATTTATCTAAAACATGGAAATGAATGATAAATATAACCCCAGTAAATACTTACGAATAAACAATCTCAGATAAAAATGAGATTTCAAAATTATCCCTTACATTAGGTCCAATTTCATCCATATGTGTATGAGACCCTTGTATGGTGGGTTTAAAAATATTATTATCTTGTAAAAGAACAATAATAAGATTTATGTTATCATATATGATTCACTAACGACTTTATAATACCCGTTCATTTGTCAATTCCATGTTAAAGTAGCGTTTTGGGTAAATTCATTTCATTTATCATCTGTGTTTTGACTTTTAAATATTCATATGATTACATAAATCATGATTACATAATTCTAGAATATAAAACATGATTTATATATAATATATATTCACAATATACATATATATAATAAATTGATAAATGGAAAGAAGTACACCGTTCATGGAGACGATGGGCCGTACGTACAGATGAACACTGTTTTGGTTTCTTTACTAAATTGATGAAAGTAAGTAAATAACATATAAATAAGTCCAGTATCATTAATATGTCATATATTTCATGATTATTTAATATATATACATTTTATTCATTCTTGAATGGTTAACATGAAGAATGAATCTCATCGCGTCGTGGAGACTGTAATCCGTACGTACGCACGAGCGATGATATCGTTCCCATAATTATTGAATGGAATTAGAGTGGAAGATATAATATCTCATAATTTGATTCATGTTATAATAACCATATATATAGTTATTCTTTACACCATTATACCATTCCACGTAAGGTGGTGGTGGAAAAACAGATTACACCACGGCCTGGAGATGATATTCTATACGTATGCACGTGAGGTGTTTTCATTTTTTATAGGATGAGTAGAAGGTGAAATAGGGATGTTTAATATTTATAAAATCATATCAATATATTAGATATACTAATGTTATTACTTTATAATGAAACAACGGAATAATTGTAAGTTGAAGAAGTATGAAAATTGAATGAATTGGTATAAAAGATTATCTCTTCTTCGACGTGCCTCCTCTTAACGTCTACATAGGGCACTAATGTTGGTCATGGAAGATATTCAATACCTCTAGTAGGTTTCTAGGGAAGTGGGAATGAAAAATATTTAGGGGTGGGCCGATAATGAAGGCTCAATGTGGGGTGAGGAGGAGAGGAAAGAGGTTCCCTTTTATAAGGGAAGAGGTTCCCTTTTATAATGGAAGAGAGGGGCACTTTTGGAAACCTCAAAATTATTAATTTATTATCAAATCAAACACAACATAAAAACATCCAAAGTTACTCACATTCAGATAGGCGGTAAGATTGGGTTTTAATCCCTTCAACCTATCAAATTTAGACATGTTGGGAAATTATTTGAATCCTTATCAATTTGATTTATCTTTATTTAATTTTTGTAATCTTATTTGTGGTAATAATATTCTAAATTATAAATTGTTTTAAATAATTTCTTATGTGTTATTAAAAATCTGTAATTGGGTACTTTATGACATATTAGACTATATAAATTTCAATTTATAATTTTTAAATTTGCATGTGTTTTTTAAACAATTAAATAATATGTTATTTTTATAAAAAAACAATAGTGTTAATTTTGACACTATTCATTTATTTGAATTTAAATAAAATCCAAAAAGAGGATATATTTGATCCAAAAAAATTAATAGATTACAAAAATGACATATTCATCTAGAAAAATTGTGGAGAACATTAATTTGATCATATAATGTTTATTTTAACATCAATAATACCACATATTTGATAATTCTCTTAATAAAAAAATTACTTCATCATTTTTTATAAAAATTTAATATACATATTAGTTGCATAAAAATTAAAAATAAATCTTATTATGAAGATAAATATAATACCATTCATAATAATATTTTTACTCGAATTTATCATCTTAAAATCACAACATTTAAATTGTTATATTTATTAAATTATGAAGGTCACATTTTTGACATCATTTAATATAAAATAATATAAATGTCCTAATCCGTTTTAACAGGCTCCAAATGGACCAAAAATCGACCCTTGGATGATTCGGATATATATAGACTCTACCAATAAGTTTTTTTATGTTTATGGTTCTTTTTATTGGTATTTGTATTTTAATAAAACCTATATTATAGATTTTTCATTAACAAATAATTTCTACATCATTAATGTATATGCTATTAAGGTAATTAAATATTTTTTAAAAATCACAAATAAATTACCATTATAAAGAAAAATAAAATATATTTGCAATTAGTATTTATAATCTAAATTTTATTTGGTATAATCTTATATTAAAAATAATCCAATTATTAATGTTTGAGTGAGACATATTTCACTTTCCTTAAAATACAATAAATTAATGGTCTTAATCACATCCAAGTGGGTTAGAATAGAATCCATTTAGACTCAAAGGTTCTTTAGTGAGAAATATAATCATTCAGTTCTATTAATACAAGTGTTAGGGTAATTTTATAATATTATTTTTACCATTAATTACTTAATTTAACTTTAACTGTGGTAAATAAAATTTACGGTAGTAACTATTCATAATGCCCTAAAAGAAAAAGTAAACTATTAGCATAATTTGGACCTAATTATTACAAATATTTAATCCAATTATCCCATTTAAAAACACATAATTTGAAGTAATTAATTTAAAATTAATCCTGTAGTTGAAAAAACGGGTTTTTGTTTAAAACATTGCAAAAGATTGAATTAATTTAACCTAAGAATTCAATTTAAAATCAATGATAATGAAATAAATTATATTAAATGGTAAAAATATATTCTTTTTATACTTTAAAAGAATTTTCTTTTATAATTTAGCCATATAAATTATCTCGATGAAAAAAGTTGTTTTTATGTAAAATTTACCGTGTTTTACTATTCATCAAAATAAGAACGTCGTCAGAAAAATATCAAAACATTATCCAATGTAAATTCATTATATACTGATTCAAAATAAGAATTTTATTTTGTAAAATTGAACTTATAAACTTGTAAAAAATTATATTTAAAATGGGTGCTCCATCAAAAGGTAAAAAAACTGCATTTTTTGAAACATACTTATTTTACCCGAAAGATTTATTTTGTTCTCATAACATGTTCTAGAAAATGTTTAAGATGAATAATAATGGTATTAAATTAAATATTTAGTTAATTCTATTTATAATGACTTGTTCATAATAATATTATAACCAGATATCATTATTTAGTGAAACCTGGTATTGCATTCAACACACGCTATTGAGGAATGCCACGATTGCGTGTAATGCAAGACGAGATAGGGTTACGTGTAGTGAAAGACTCATTTGTTGTTGTGTATAACAGAATACAGCAATATTTTATTTATACATTAAAAATATATATACACAATCAATGCTATGTGGAATAACAACTATCAAACAAACTTGAAATTATGTGTAACACGATCCAAGTATAGTGTTCTGTAAACTGCAAGATAATATGGTGTTGTGTATAGCGCAAGATAATCTTAGTGTAGTGTACAACAGAAGATATGAACGAAATTAAAAGGAATACATCTCATGAATTCTCGAGGTGTTACAGATATATATCATGATTTATTTTATTGAAATTGATTTTCTCCTCATGAGCCCAAAATTTAACAACTGTTCATGGGAATGGTTGTCCCTATTTTTTGACCATGTTTTTTACAATGTTTTAATCAATTTAATGAATGATTGAAGTGATTTATTCATCTTGTAACCAAATAAACTAGGTTCTTCTTTCAGTCCCAAAAACAAATTTGGATCATTAAATTTTTATAGAAATTAGTGTGTTATAGGATGTAGTAGTTTGATTCATGGTTTTGAACTATGAATGGATATGAGAGGAATATCAGACACCTTTAAGATAATAGAGTTCAATTAAAAACCTATAATATGTTTTTAATTGATGATCATAAAATCCCTCTTCAATTTTTTAGGATTTAGATTAGTTAAATGTTGTTGGAAGGGGATGTTATGGAAACTTCTCACTATCTTGTGAGGACCACTAGATTCTGGTAATTTGTAAAAAATATGATTTGTGCCTTAGAATTAAAATGTTTTCTGACCCCCAATAAATATTATATAGGGTTGTAAAGGATTTAATATATAACCAACCATGTGTAATCCTGCCAATTTTTGTGACTCAATGCAGAATTTTGCAATCAATCCTAGGTGTGCATGTTCATAGGAATGGAATGATACATTCGATAGGGCATGGATTGGTAACTAGAATGGGCCAGAGTACATAGATATAGTATGGGTTTCACATGAATTGTATGGTAAGATAAGGCCATACATTAGGTCACCATTATCCAAAATTTAATCTAGGTATATGTGGGGTATATCAACATGACTAGAAAGACAATTTATCGGAGAAGACACTCCCAATTTTCTCATAGTTTTCATATGTTCTGTAAACTAATTTATATGTATTGTACATTTCTATTAGAGTTATAACATGTGTATTTACATCTTTTACATTTATATTTTTTATAATGAGTATCTTATACATAGTAGTTATCTCTGTGGAAAATGTTTTTTCACTTCGATTCATGTATAATTGATATGAAATGAGTGGAATTTTTCATTGGGTTTATATAGTAATAATCATCTAGTTTTAGAGATCGAGTTTGATTATCAGATTAATACTAGGGTATATACCCCCCAAATATAGTAGGATACAAGAACAATTTTTTTCACAGATATGATCATTACCCCCCACACAATTTAATACAAATGGAGTGGGACTTCTATATTTTGAGTGGTACACAATTTCATCTACCTGTAGTGGGGAGCAGTTCCACCCCTGTTGGTATTACGCACTCAGATATGGAGTGTTCTTATGAGGTGTGGTCAATTAAAAATGTTTCCATATAGGTTATTCAACATTCATTGATATGAGATCATTCCCCCCTTTCATTAACATAATGTAACAAAAACCCATCACCTATCATATTTCTCCGGTGGTTACACATTGTGTTTGGAGTCAGAGATGATAATGTGAGGCTAATGATGACTCATTGTACCTAGATGTTTTTTAGTTATTAACATACCAATTCCCTAACATTTAATTATCATTGTGATCATACATAAGAGGGTTACCTTTACCCTCATGATTTATGTGCTATAATTACAGTTGGTATTTCAATGGCAACCTTCTTGGTTTTTTGGAGACATAATGTTTATGTACATAATCACTAATGGATGAGATTTTTCTATAAGTGTCATGTATTGTGTATAAACCAAAAAGACTAGTATTGATTGTGGTTGGCCTGATATTAGTTGATTATAGTAGTTCAGGGTGGATCTAACCATGTTCAGTGGCCTGAATCTTGTATCTAGATATGGGGTCGCACAAACATTATATCCTTCAATATTTTTTCAAATTCATATTCCCTCATTATTACTAGTTGAAAATTTATTTTTAAGTTTATTATTTTCTATATGTTGGTTGACAATGATATGTATGTAGAGGAATTTGAATGTGTGGTTTACACTCTATATGTTCAGCCTTTTATTATATCGATGTTGTACTGTATGAAACTTATTTAGTGCATGCATCCTAATACTTAAGCTAAATACTCTCATCTCAATATATTATACTCAGATCTTATTTCTCCCCCATTCAAAATTGGAGGAGGAATTCTTTATGTCTCAATCATCATACCATTATCTACGAGTGACGTGATTGGGAAGTTATGAGAGGGAAAAGTAATATAAGATGATTAAAAGTGTTGTTTTTTAAAATCATCTACATTTTTTAAATAATTTATATATTGATTTGTAAAAACATTGAAAATGAATTAGTAGTTATATCCTAAAAAATGACAAAGGAAGGATTAGTGGAAGGGAATTTTAAGGGTATTAGATAAAAAACAAATATAAGGTAGGCTGTATGAAATGGTTTGGGAACCTTATCATTATAAGTTAACTGACTATTAATGGGACAATATACATAGGGGAAGAAAATTAATAATGAATTAAAAATACATATTAAATAAAATTTTTATACTGGGTTAAAATTTATAATAAATTATTAAAATTCATATAAATTAAAATTTCAATATTTTGGTTTGAGTGAAATATATGAAAAAAAGAAGAGAAGATGAAGTTGAGAGTATATGATTATGGAAACATAATACTTTTCATAGTTTCGGTTCATTTTAAAATAATGAAATCATTTGGTTCTATTATTTTGTTAACTACATAATTTAGATAATGATTCTATAGGGATTATTTGTTAGTATATGGATAGATTTTTTAATTTTAAGGGTGGAAGTAATGTTGTCGTCAAATAGAGGGTAATTTAGCAGAACATGAAAAATAAAAACATCGAGTACTATAATAGTGGTGGGTATTGGAGTTGGCTGGTAATGTAGCAGTACTATCCACAAAATGGTATGGTGCGAAAATAATAGGCGCTACGAGCCATGTAATGGCCAACATGTCCATAGGGTCTTCATAAAAAATATATATGATGGAATAAAAAAATATCAATGGTAAACCATTAAATTTTTATTTTGGTTACATTATGAATCATTGATAAGTACGTGGGAATTTATTAAGGACATCAAGAAACTATTTAAATAAAAAATTATTATTTTATTAAAAACAATAGTTGAAATGAAATGAAAAATATTCATTTTATTAAAAAAATGATGTCTTCAAAAAAATGAAATTTATTTTGGGGTTTGAATACTAAAATTGTTATTTTTAAATGAACTATTTTCATATTAAATTTCATTTATGCTAAACTAATAGATTTATAATTTATTAATTAATTATTTCATTATCATTACAACATATATCATGAAGAAATAGAAAAAAATATTTTCACAATTCAAATTTTTTTTATATTTTTCATGAAATTATAAAAAACCCCACTTCCAATTCAATTATGCAAATTCAAAAAAAGTTATTTTTATCAAAATAAATTTTTTTTCTATATCATTTCATTATAATCCAAAGGAAATCTCTTTTTTCAATAATTTTTTCTAAATAAATGCTCCTATACACTGCATAGTGTTGTAGGGTGTATGGACATTAATAGAAAATATTCATACAACTTTTTTTAAAACACCACTAATTCCATATTGGCAATCCTATACGGGAATGTGGAGATAGGGATGACACTAGGTATAAAATATATCGATAACACTACCTCAGGATCTGGGTTATGTCATGGTAATTATTTAATATATGTATATATATATATAAATATATTCCTCATAATGGAATTTCTAATTGTTTGAAACTTTTCTTTAACATAGAAATTTGGGATTGCTATGATTCTTAATTGGCTATCAACACTAAAACAATTGATTCAAATCTTGAAGGATATTAACAATAATACATATTTTTTTATAGGAAATTGATATTTTTCGTAATATAGAAAGGAATTTAATTTTAATTAAATTTTATTATTGGTATATATTAAAATATTCAATCCATTGTCAGAATAGAATAAAATTTTACAAATGGAATAATTATGAAATTCAATTGAAAAATCATCCCATATTAGATAATAGTAGTGGATTCCATCACTTGGGATTCATTTATCACTCCAAAATCTATTTTTAAATTTATCTATACATTAGGGTATCTGGTTTTAATTTGACATTTTTTGAAATAATTTATGATAGAAATGATGTATATGTAACACAATCAAACTATAGATTTACAATCTTGATTTTATATACAATTTACCTTTTAAGTCTCTATTTAATAATCTACCTCTATCGTATAGATGGTAAAATCGTTTAATTTCTTTTCTTTTCATTGGTGGATACTAATTCTAAGAATCCTCAATGGCCCATGGTTTAGGGAACTAGGTTTCATAGAACTCTTTCTCCCTATAGTTGATGCATTGATCCTTGGGTTGTGTAGTATATGGTGCTTTGAATTATTTCATCACATTGGCAAGATTCATTATCTCTCTTCATTATTAATGTAGTTTGAGGCCTTCTCTCCTACCCACAATGCATTTTCTTATCCCTTGGAGACAATTCCTATATTCTTTGTCCAAATTTTATGACATGTATGTTGTAATATCATCATCCATCCTTTGATATTAGACCACCAATAATTAACCTGCATTAATATTTTTATATATCTATATCCATGGTGGTATTAATAAAACCTCATCTCAAATTTGATATCATAAAAATTATTTCTTCATTACTCCATAGGTCAAGAATGCATATATCTTTTCTTATCTGTGGGTTTAAATGACTAAAAACCCATTTATTTTTCTATCATTAGTTTTAAAAAAACAAGGCATATATTGAAATCATTGTTGATGTTTTCTCATATTCTAGGAAATATTCAAAATACTTTCAATAAATCTATAGAAATTAAATATTTTTATATTTTTTCAATGATATTGCGGGAATTACATATAAATAAATAAAATTACATTTCCCTCTATCTCTATAGACTAATTATATTCATTTTTATTAATATTATTTATCATCAACCACCAATTATATGACTTTCCATATATTTTATAGATTTACAGAGTATTCGTATTCTTCTCATAATGGTGGTGTATAATTTGTTTTATAATTTTATCATATTATTCCTCAACATATAGACCTAAAGTCTCACTAATGGTTGTCAGTCTCTTCCATAAAAAAGTAGTTATTTATATTTTCTTCTTTTGGGGTAAAGGTTGACATTCCAAATATCTCATGTTGTTATTCATTTTATGAGATTTTTTTGGAAAGCATATATATAGATTTTTTATACAATCCCATGGAATTATATTTCTGGGGAAATCATTAAATTATTCCTAAAATTGGATCTCATTTTGGTTTACCCTAGATCACACATTTTCGAAAAAAAAAATTCATGGACAATATGTAATTCAACAAATCATAACTAAATAATATTTTCTTATCCAATAATTATTTATAAAATCATATCATAGTGGATGCCTATGTTAAGTAATTTACTCAACTGATTCTTCTTGGACCATGTTGTTTTATACTTTTATACGATTAAGAGGGATAATTATTTAATTATATATCCTTCATTATGGTTTGATAGTGTTTTTGGATAACTAAATCATATCCCATAGGAGTTTCCAACATGGTGTGTAGAAAGGAATATATTCAATTCACTAGGTAATGCTAAATTTAATTCCCAAATCCTTATTTTCAGGGTTATTAATAATATATAGAACTACTCGATATCCATAAATACATGTAGTTTGGATACAAATAATTTATTTGTGAGAACCCATTATATTTTATAATTTTCTGATATATATTATTTTTACCTATACATTGACTTTTCCTTATAACCATCACTAATGTTGTCTTATCCTAATTACAATATTAAAAACCCATTCTATAATTCAATCTATAGTTACCCAAGTATTTATTAAAATTGTATATACTTAATTTAAATAAAAAAATATAATATTTATACATTAAATTATGAAAAGGATTATTATCATATTAAAATTAGTCTCATTAATCACATTTATATAACAAAACATAAAAATAGTTTATAACTTTATTATTTTTCCTCAAAAAAAACTTTTATGATATCCTTTCTAAATATTGTCAGTAATCAATATATATCAACTATCATGGAGAAATACATTCATGATAAATGGAGGGATAAAAACTAGTGAATGAGAGTCACTAATAAATTTCACATTTATGAGCTATATCATCATCATATTTTCATTTGAAATATATCATCCTCATTACTAGGAGAGATGCATTTGAAAAAGAAATTGAATGTGGAATATTCATAATAATAAAACATAATGACATAGTAGATAAATATTAAAAATAACTTATCAAAAATATAGAATTGCGTCTATACCTATCATATGTTTATAAATTATAACTTCATAATACTGAACAACGATATGATAGAGATCAATAATAATTAACATCATCACATGAGATATATCCCATTAGATAATTCATTGTATTGATAAAAAAATATAGTCTCACACATCACATCATTAAAATTTATTTTATATAGACTCAACATAGAACATGAAAAACTCATTTTATTGAATTAATCACATGGTAGGGAATGCGATTCATAAGGGATTCCTGATGCATATATTGGGAACCATAATTATCCTATATAAATATTATAAGTTATTAGTTTATTATTAATCATTTTAAATTACAATCAAATCCAGATCCATATAGTTTTATTTCTTTTGGAAACATGGATACATAAATACCCCATATATCATTGATTTAAAAAGTCTCCAAATGATTTATTCACAACTGGTATTTTTTTTACACACATCATACATATGTTTTTTCATTATATCCTATGGAAAAGAAACCAAAATAAATAGTGAGATAAAATGCTTAATAAGTGGAAAGAAGTGATATAAATGATCATTTAAAAATTAACATATGAATCATTATTAAGAGAATAAGAAAATTACCATTTAAATTAGTACACATAAATTGTTTTATCATTAATAAGACTTATGACATATATCTCAAAGATAATATATTAGGAATAATTAAAAAAATGAAATAAAATGAGCCACAAGAACATAATATTTATGTAAGGTCATTTTATTTTCTTATGTAGAAATTGTTTAATAAATATTGTCATAGAAATATAATCTTAATGAAACACATCAAAATATTCATTGCAAGTCAGTAAGAGTTTAAATGCATGTGTACCTGTTTTTATCTTCTAACAACTTCCTATGTATACTGCATAGGTTATGTGGTAAACTCTTGTGTACAAACATTAAATCATCAAATATCTTACTATTTAAACATCATGTTAATAAAATAGTTATCATAAAAAATTGAGATTAGGGATATATCATTTCAGTCCCACTACTCATAAAATCACAAATCCATTCATATGTATTTATTAATATGATAAAAATATTCTTCACAATTAATCAGAGGAAAAATGAAATGTGTTTCATTAATATTTCTTTATCATGACCATTACACTTGAAAATAATAATGTATTGTGGATTTATTGGTTAATGTCCCTAGTAATTATTACACATCATAAAATAAGTTTTTCATTGATGAAGAAATACATATAATGATCTTTAGTATAATTGATGATGAAAATAATTTTTTATTTTATAAATCACATGTTAAAATATTAAAATTCAAAAAATATAATGGAAAAATTATTCATTTAAAATATCCACGGAATAATTTAAAGGATGATTTGTGGCATTAATTAGTCATGATTACTGGTAAATCATCTCAAGAAATTTACATTAATAGAAGAATTTATTTCATATTTTTGGAAAATATTAAATGTATGTGGTTCGAAAAAAAATTTGTATATTCCCTAATTTTTTTAAACATTATTTTATGGGAAATAATCACTTTAGAAATATATATTTAATAGTAAAACATTTTTGAAAACCTTTTTATAAATCATTGACAAAGAATAAAAATATTTTCAGATGAAGAGATAAATAACGTGATTTCCCAAAAAAATCAATCAATATTATGAGAAACTAAATTTTTTAAATTAAAAGTAAAAAACAATGTAATTTATAAACATGATGATAGAAAAAAATTTATTTTAATTAATATATCACACAATTTTCTTGTCTAAAAATAAATTCGAAAAAAAATCATGAATTAAATGATATTGAAACAAAAAACATGTACCTAGATTTTAGCATGAAATGAAGGAATGATAACCTCATTTATATTAAATATATATATGAATATAATTATATTCATATAAATGTAAATACATTTAATATAATATTTTTTCAACTTAAATCATTTAACTACCCACTTATTAAAAATTAATTTTTAAAATCATTATTCCAATGTCATTATTTTTATAATTTTTATGATAATTCTTGGTTGATAGTTATGGTCCACAACATTTAATCATTATTCCATAAAATATATAATTTATATAATTATATAATAATTATCTATATTCGGGATTAATATATTTAGATTCATTCATAATTTATACAGATAGATAAATGAATTTCACTATTAAACGAGATGTTAAGTCATATGCATGTATGAACATTATTTTCACTTTTATATAGATGAAAAAACAATGTTTAATATTATTTCAAATCTGGAAAATTATATTTATTTCATATATATCATATTTATTAATCAAATATATCTCTATTTTCATTCATATATATGAGAAATGAGAAAAATAATCACATTATATTTTGGATGTGGTGTTCCACATATACGCAGGAGCTACACATTCACTTCCTATAGGTAGGGATTGGGGGTGGATATTGGTAGTTCCATATAAATAATAAAATTTCTCTATATTGAAAATATTTAATATCATAATTGATGATGAATGAATTTTGATAATAGTAGTTATGATTTGATAAAAATTTAATGTGTTCGGGAAAGATGATTTTTTGTTCTTTAGATAACCTTATATAGATGCCATCATTAGAACTCATGGATTATAAATTCATGAATTCCAAAACATATAATTCACGGATATGGAATATAAAATGTTAATTGATAAATGTTTTTTCATTATATATGACATAAATTTTTGTGACTAGAAAATAGATTTGGTGTCTGTTTGATATGGTTGGAAAAGACACACATTTGATTACAAAAACTCTTAAAATATATTTTTTTAATTCACATGAATAATACATTAAAATTTCTATATATTTATTTTGAAAATTTATAAGGTAAAAAATCATAATTTAATGATATTTAATGAGGGTTTTCTATAATTTTAAAATGTATTTTTCACTTATTTTTGAATGAATTGTATCCTTAATTGTGTAAATGATGTTTTTATATATTAAAGGATATAAATTTTACTTATAAGTTTTCAATTTTCTCATAAATGTTTAAGGAGTGAAAATTAATTTTATTTATAATCAATCTTTTCCTTTTTATAGATTCATATGATTTTTATACGATTTAAAAATATTTTATTTAATATAAAATATAAAAATTATCTATTTTAAATCAATGAATTTACATTTAATTATGAGACATTGTGATAATTATGGAAATATAATATAAATCAATCACATATATATGTCATTTTATTTTCAGCTTAAATATTAATTGAAAAAAATAATTAATAAAATTTATATTTATATTATTATTTTTAAATTAATTTATTTTAATATTTTATTTATTGAATTGATACATTGTATGTGTCATGTGAGTATTGTAAGTAATTATTCAATGATTGTAAATTATAACCAAAATTCTAAAATAGATAAATTTAATACTTTTTTCAAATAATAATTTGTAATATAAAATATAGTCTCATTATACTTCTAAATAATATTATGTGATATTAAATTCAAGAAGGGGAAGTTATTATATTTTATTTATCTAAAATAATATAAATTTCATTATCACGTAAAAATTCCACCAATTACTATATATTAGAATTTGGGATGTATATGGTTTAATTTTTTCTATCTAATTAAATAATGGAAATGATTTTGTTTAATTAGAGACCATTTATAATGGATTTAACCCTCTTTTACCCATTGTACCATTTTTATAGTGATAAATATTTAGCACAAATACTATTCATAAATAGAATAAATAAAATAGTAATGTTTACCAAATATTAACACCATAAATTTAATTATGATGTCTATTTTATTTAATTTAAATCATATATTCGGTGGAATTTAATTTATTTTTTTTTCAAAAAATTGTTATTAATGAAATATTTCTTAAAAAAGGATTTGTTATGTATATTAGTTCTTTTACAATAATAATCAATAAAAAATTGATTTTAAGGACATTGAATTTCTTTTTAATACTGCAATTAACGTGGTTATAATTTTAAATAATTTTCAAAATACTATTAATTTTTAATTATTGAAATGAAAATATTAATTGTAATAAAAAACAGTAATTTTAAAAAATCATTTAAAATCAATGATTTTAGATAATAGGAAACTTTCACTCTATAGTAATTTTTCCATGTTGATTTCAAAAATGCATTAAAATTTTCAAAAAAAATCTCCTAAAAAATTATATTTTAAATTGTATATGTTCTAAATAAAAAAATAAATTTTTTTAGGGAAATAATATTTTTAAAGTATATATAGACATTTCAAAAAATTGAGATCTAATTTATCAATATTTTAAATTTATTTTAAAATATTATTCTTTATTTTGGAAAATTTTATTATGCAATTTCATTTCAGAAATTCATTGATAATCATTTCTATATGTGTAAAAATATATGGAAAAAGTTTTATTCAAAGGTTAATGTATCATTTTATATAATGGTTTTACATTCCACCCCCTTAAAATAAACTTATTTCCTAAAATTACATCTCTCTGATATAAATAATTGATGTTATCTATGTTTTTACAAATCCTAAGGTTACCATGTTGCTTCATAATATTTTTGATTCCTCTAGATATCATTATCCATTGTAATATTGATAGTTTTTTCAAAATTATGTGTATCATGCATGATTTATGTTGGTAGTACTTCATAGAAAAGATAATTCTACAAAATTTTAAATTTTGAGTTTGGAAAATGTAAAGGCCTATGAATGAAATTCCTCAATAGAGATACACAGAATAAATTATACACAAGATTGAGGTTTGGGGGAAGATCCAAGTGATTTAGTATTTCCCCTAGCAGATAATGAATCTAGAAGGAGATAGTACTCTATTGGATAAACTTATTTTTAATTCCAAATGTCATAAGATTATTCAATTAGGAAATTTTTAATCATAAATTCTCATAAATATTTAACTTCATATTTTTTAAATGATTTCCCAAAAAAAATTATCTATTAACTCTAAGGATCCATGATGCACAGTTAAATTGTTTTGAATTTCAATTCAATTTTTTCTTATAGTATATGCCCACACAGATTTCATTCTCTAAATATTTCCCAGAATGGATGCGTTCTTCACTTATTTAAATATAGAGACTCATATTGAGAAATATGAATTATCAAGTGAAGGATATTATTGAATGAAATAATTGAAGGTGGAATGTATTGATCATATCAACCATTGAAATCTATATAAACGTATCTAATCATTAAATATAGAATTATAAAGGTTCCCTTATAATGAAAGTATATGTGAGGATGAAAACTTATATACAAACATATTTAATTATTTAGAGACTATTATTCATCACAAAAAATTTCTGTCATTTTTCTTCAAATAATTTATGGTGTTTAACTTTTTTACATTAAATGTAAAAATTATTTTAGTTTTGTATTATATGTACCAGTATATTTTAATTACATTATATTTAACGCTATGGGGTTATTTATCTAGACCCTAATAGTATGGATTTTATATTTTCCTTTTAATAAAATAATTAATATATTCATATGTATTATTGATTTTTTGTGATTTTTTTCATTATATGATGAAATAAAAATTTTAATTTTCTGAGAAACTTATAATCGTTTTATATTAATGAAATGTTTTCGATTAGATTCATTAATTTTTAAAATAAAATATATATTTTAAAAAATATTTTTTATTAATAAAAATTGTAAATTAAATGGTAATGTAATTAAATATGACCTATTTAATTTTTATAAGGGTTAGATAAATTATATCTTTATAAAAATAATTATTATTCAATAAATGTTTATTTTTATTTAAAATTTAAATTCTCACATATTAATAATTATTATATTTAAAAATTATTATTATTGAATTTGTCACATCTAAATAATCCAATAATGATTTTTATCATATTTTTGTGTTACAATAATATTTATGGGATAAAATTTAATATAGTATACATATAAAATATTTATATTGACATAAAAAAACTACGTAATTTTTTATAATGAACTCTATAAATATTATCAATGATAAATATTATTTATTCAATTTTGAGATATGTTTTCTTAACTTCACTAAACCTTTGGTGAATCTTTCAAAACCTATATTATTATACAATTTTTAAAAATAATTTCTTAGTGAACATGAATCACTTCCTTCTACCCAAGGATATTAATTTGCCTTGTTCGGTTCATAGAATTTTAAAATATTACTAAAGACTTTTGTGGATGAAACCATTGGAAATATCAATTCTATGGTTTTTAGTTTTAATTATTATATCACATACAGTCAAAAACGTAGTTTTTAGATATAATAATGAATCTCCATGAATTTTGCAATAAAAACCCACCCAACCACAAATTCAACATAATAGAGTTTAAAAGTTAAATTACATTGTATTTCCCTCTTTATGGACCTCATATGGTGTTACTATCCTTATAATAAGCTACACTATTTATTTTAGATGGTTCAAATCTAGATAATGGACTCATTCCCCTTCTTTTTAACTGCATGTAGATTCTTTTCCCTATACATTTTTGATTTAAAATTTCCCTTGTGAATTATTTTTCACATCCGTCTACATTCTTTATTTACCATTAAAATAGATACCACCTTTCACCCACATTCATCACATCTATATACACTTATGTACAACCAATTTTCTTTTGAAATATACTATAATTATATATTCCTAAAAAATGTTCATTGAGTAAACCCCCCCCCCCCCATGTACACTCAAAGCTATTCAAATATATAGATAAATCATTAATTGATTAGGTAAATCCATATATGTAACCAAAATTTCCTAATATTGTGACTTGAAGTGATGATAGTCATCCATATCATGACTAATAATTGTAGCCCAAATATGCATGTAAATTTTATGAATGTGATATGTGGTCCTCATATAATATAACACTATAATTAGAAGGGTTATTTCTTTAACCAATGAGATTCATTTAATGGTACATGATATGATTAATAATGAACACTATGATTTTACGTATTGGAGGATATAATTATTATATTATTATACTGTCATGTTTATGTAGTTACCACATTCTTATATTATCCGAACATATCATTTTATATTGTGGGCAAAATATCAAGTTCATTTTTTGTGAAAGAATTTATGTCACCTTCATATTCCTCTAGAATAACATGTATTACATTCAATAGTGATTCATCGTATATTCACATACTCTGATTTTTAGCTCTCACCTTTTTATGTATACTTGTAGGTTATCTCATGCAGTTTTAGAAGCTCAATATAATATAAGGCCATATTTTAAAGTTTAAAAATAATTTTATTAATCCCATATTATATGATATGGTGTTGTGTACCAATGTTCTCAACGAAACATGGAAAATTTCATCTAATGATATTTTACCATGTGAAATAAATCACGAATCAAGTTATATCAGTGATAAGGGTTTTCCATGTTGTCTTTAGAAGTTATAATAGTTATTTATTGAGATTATGATTTGAAATCCTAAGTGAATTCTATAGGATATGAATAATAATAGACAAGCCATCATAAATTTTGGAAAATAATAATGTATGTTGTTTAAAAAAACCAATAATTTATTTGGATAATAGAGGGTGTTATGTATCTAGAATAGTTTATCCTGTTGGTAATAAACTTAAAAAGGTAATAATGGTCATGACTCGATCATAACCGGGTGCTCTAAAAAGAGTAATTAATGAAAACATATTTTATTAGTTGAAATAGATTTTATATTTTAAATTTATAAGCTATTTATCAACAATTATGATGGTAAAAATATAATCTGATGAAATTTTATGTTAGAAAATTTCTAATTAATTACATAGAATGAAACATATAGATTTAAATGTCAAGAAATATATGACATATATGAGTAATCCATTTAATGTTCAAGGTTAATTATTTTTTTGTATATTTGAATAAAATGTATCACCCATTATTTTTAAATTTCTATAGTAAATCAATAAGAATTTGAGGAATTGAGTCAAAATGAAATGTGATGATAATTTTAATTGTCAACAAAATTATGTTGTTAACCCAACAAGAGTAGTATTTGAGAACTCCATGACCATGAATTATAAAATAATATTGTTTTCATATAAACATGAATCAGGAAAAAACCCCACACCCCGAAGAATGATAAAAATCATTGTTTGTATTTATATGATAAAGGTAGATGATTTTTTATTATTCACCATTAATCAATTAAAAATCGATCAAATCCATTTATATTATATTGACTGACCTTAAATCCTTTGATCTTTAGATGCCTATGTTTTCTTTCATATCGTAATGATGCAGAAACTGAGTTAAAAATATAAATCACTAAAATGAAATCAAGGTGATGGATTAGACTGAATTAGAGAATATGTTTATCAATAAATAATTTTATCACACACTACAATATAATATGTAAAGTTATTTCCTTGGTCTTATGAAAAAGGATGATGAATCTATTAAGAAATTAGTGTTGATATTCACAAGACATGCTCAATATTCATATAGATTTTTCATTTTACATTAATTTAATGTTGACTGCGTCATAAGTGGGATGAATCCAACATAATGAAAATAATTTGGAATTCTATACACCTATTGATATAAGGAATTAGACATATTTTTTGTTAGAGATGAAATGGTGATATAAGAATCTCAATGGTCGCATGGGTATGGATATATGTAGTGAAAAATGTATTAAAATTTTGTATATGTAATTGAGAAATATCTATGTGAAATTCATTTTGATACCCAACATGTCAAATCTGTTTGAAGTAGTATAATTGAAATTACATACATTGTACAATAAAATTATTCTAGTGTGGAAATGAATGAATCATTTCTTAAAAATCTTATAAAAAAACAATCAATGTGATAAAGGAACTGAATTATCTTGTCTTCTCATGTTATATTTAATAATGACTCAAATAAAATTAATAAAAAGACCGTGTAAATAAATTCACTATTCTTTGCATTGATGATGAAAAACAACAATAATAATCTCCAAGGCCAACTGTGAAATGATGAATTTATGCAATAATGACAGCTGAAGTGGATCCTAAAAACAAACTACCCATAAGTATGTTGGTAGTTCAATCATAATATTGAATGTCAAATATGACTGTACTTATGTGAATTCATTCATATAAAATTTTCAATGAAACAAATCAAAAAAACCACAAAACAATGGAGTAGAGTTATCAGGGATGATATAAATAAGAATAATTATTTAATCCTATGATTATAACTGATCCACTATTAATATTTCCAGGATGAATTTAAAAAATATATATGATATTCCATTAAGAGGAATTTTATAATATTTTATTCAGGGATTTTCATTCATTTTACATATTCTATATAAATTACAATGAAATTTTAAATCAACCTGTGTTTCATAAATCACACAATAAATATATAAAATTATAAGGACTATGATGAATATAATTTTCTATTTCTTTATCAATCATGGATAATATTTACTAATGAGGATGTGTATCTAGATCAATGGTTTTAGGATAACAAAAAGGTCATCCATTACAACATGCCAATTTTATGGAAATTCACTAATGTTGTTTCTGAATAATACTATTGTTTTCCTCCTAGAAATGTGGTGAAGGTCTAAATATGACATATAAAAGGTTCTTTATGAATATAAATATCTATATATATTATGGAAATTACTGAACCTGAATTTTTAAAGATGAAACCACAAGAATATATATATATATCAGATTTATATTCGTAGTTCTTCAATGTGGGGTGTACTGGTCATTTACACCAAGAAGAGGTATGGGTCAATGTTCCCATTCACTGATTATAGTGAGATCAAGAAGATGATGATAAATATCAAGTATCATCTTCCACAGATCTTGGACTTGTTCAAACAACTACATAAATCCCAATTCATCTCCATGGTGGGTCTTCTTTTGGAATATTATCATGTAATGTAAAAAATGGAGTATATTCTAAAGGCTACTTTTTTGTACAAGTTAGGAGATCTAAAATCACATTTTGATACTATTTATACATCGTAAAACTCATGTTACCATCATTGAAATGATGAATAGATCAATTATGGATTACCTCAATATACATGGTATTATCTTTAAACATTATATTCTTAACTACTCCAAAATTAAGGTGGAAAATGGGGATAAATAAAATGTTATATTAAATTCCTAGTGAAATAAATAATAAAATGAATTTTATAGTAAATATAAGTTTCATACAGGGAAAGTAACATTCATGGTGTTTTGGTCAATAGAAAATTGATATCGATGCATCCTTTAAAGATAGATGCAATTAATGGATTAACTAGACTAATAGTTTTGACAAAAATAAGTATTTTCTTTATACTATTTTGGCGCTACTTTCTCTTTTTGAGAAACATTTCCTGATTAACAATCACCAAAACCATGTTGAATTGGAAGGATGTTAATTTTTTATGGAATAATAAAAGATATGAGAGATATAATGATGTAATGAAGTGGATATTCAGTATACCATTTCTCCTATTATCCCCCAGTTGGGAATGATTTTTCATATTTAGAAATGAATAAAAAATGAAATTCTTTATATAATCAAATAATTTCAAAAAGTGATATCTCATGCCTATAAACAATTCATGATCCATGTGAAAAAACACGCAATAGTTGATAAATAATTTTTTTAGTTGAGTTTTCTATGAGGATTAGTTTAAATTATCTCTATAAATAGAAGTGTGACAAATATATAGATAATAAAATCATCATGTTCATATTTGTGAACAATGAGATTCATACTTCCAAATAATTTCTTTATATTTAATCAATGATTATTACTATTAAATCTATTACTATAAATGGAATGATAACTCTGTTAAAGATGCTTTGAGTTTTATGATCCTACTAACCTATAATTGATGATGACTAAATGGGGTCCCATGTTAATGAAAATGTAAATGATTGACATGGGTATCATAAAACGATATTAGTCCTATAATACACAAATAAATATTAAATATTCCATTCATGAGAGGATCATCAGGGACTAAAAATATAACATATAAATATAAAAAATTCATTATAAAATGTTAGAGTCACAAATTAATATATATTGTTTTATAAGGTTAAGAACATGGATATCTTTCCCATAAAAAATATATGATGATGTAATTTTTAGATTATGAACATAGCTCATCCTTTTTATTTGACTATTATTCAAAATGATTTATATTCATTTTATGAAAAATATCACGTGGGAAAACATGAATAGGGATGTTATCGAATTTTTATCTCTATTCCTAGTATGCTAAAAAGATAAGGATGAATTTTATATGGCTAAGTGTATTATGAAACCACATCACATACATGTTTGAATTGGAAATCATTACAATTTATTTCATAATAGAGATTTCCCAAATTTCAATATGAAATATTTTATATGGGTGTCATTCAATCATCATTCATATCAGTTGAAATTAATTATGATGAAGGAATATTTATCCCATGAAAATCAATCCAATATTTATATAAGGGAATTGGTAAGACTATAATGTGTAACAACATAATATAAATCTAATCATGATTCTTGTTTTATCACAAAATTTTATAGAATACAATAGAATGAATTTTATTAAATGATTAGTTTCATTGCAGTTACTACCCATTGTGGTATAGTCAGTATAAAAGTACCATTCAGACAATAGCGGATGTCTTGATATCATTAGAAAAATATTTATATTGATAGCTGTATTAGATATTTACCAAAGTGTTTTTATCATATAATAATATTTTATATTCCAAAAATCAAATGACCCTTTATAAGGAATTATATGGGAATTGGTATCAGACATTAACATTCCTGGATGATGTTGGAGAGTACAATATATTGGGATCTGATCATTTTCAAGAGCTAATATAGAATGTTCAAACTATTCATCTTCATTTTAACTATAGAAGATATTTCTATAAAATTAATACAGAAAATAATTACAAAAACATTGAGTTTGAGGTTGTAAAAATTGTGTTCTTTAATATCATTCCCTCTAATAAATTCATGAGAATTGGGAAGTAGTATATTCTTAGTCCTAGACACATCAAAATATTTTAGATTCTTGATCACTTAAGTGGAGTTTTTTATACACATTTAAACACACCAACCCTATATCATGTATATGAATTTCCCATGATTCCCTCATGTGTATGTACATTCCAGACCACTCAAGTGTATTGATTTCGGAGGTGGTACACCTAGATAATGATCATTCATTATACGATCCACCAATGAATATCATAAATCTTAGATGAAATGCTCTATGAAACTACAAAAATAAAAATGAAAAAGTCTTATTGTAGAATTTTGAGTTTGATTAATAAACTCTTAAACTAGAGTTGGTGATAAAGAATAAATACCCATACTTTTAATAGTGTTTGAAATTAAATTCGATGGGATTTTTATTTGATTCCCCAAGGAATATAATGAAATGAATTTCTAAAAATGAAACTACCAATTTGAGTGATTTCAGTACTTATTATGCATTGGTGTTTTAAAAAAAACATATAACATACTCTGATTATTATGGACATTATATGTTATATAATATTAGCTATATAAATCTATTATGAATAATATTCCTCAATAATATTTCTATTTTACACTAGCCATTATGAATAGTATATGCTATGGGAGATTATAAATTAAGACACCCTTTTAAAAATATTTAAATTTCCTAAATTAGAAAGATATTTCACAACTATTTCTTATATATATCCATCAAATTTTATTCCCATGATCTTAAGATTCCAATACATTGATTTTAAAAGAACCCATTAATGGTAGAGGACTCTCTCCACTTTTGTTTATTTCATTAACAGTCTTTGTACTAAGACCCTCTAGATTCTAATTTTACATCCCATAATGTTTTTTTAAACATCCCATAACTATTTTTATGATTCCCTTACAATGGTATACCAACATTTTATTTGTGTTAAATTTTACGTAGACCATTATTTTGAAATATTATGCTACATGAAATATCTTATAATTTTTCATTTGAATCATTTGATATGTGAATATGAGTCCCCATTTACACACATGGTTATTCTTCTAGAAACAAAATTGTTAAATTTTTGGGGACACTCATTAATATAACAAATAATCACTAATGATTGGATGAAATGTTATTAATGAAATTCTAATTTTGTATGATAAAGAAGGAACAGTTATTCATATACGTTTTATAAATGTGATTATTCAAGAATAATATATCCTACCAATGCAATGGTTAATGGTTATATCTCATGAAATTCCATGTTTGTATCATTTGAGGTTATCCTTTGAAAAATTGTTAGGATTCATTTATTGTTAGCCTTTAAATATTGTTATTATATAATGTTTTATATAAATTACACATTCCAATGTAACCATGATTTATTCACATATATCTAGCTTCAGTGATCATTTTTATTATTCTAACCCATTTTATGAAACATTTATATTATTATTTGTTAACTTTATTACTTTAATTATTTTATTCTTCGATTATTCACTTGTTGAGATATATTTCTCACACCATTCTTATATAAGCATCCTTGTTATACCATTTTGTTTTAGAAGATATGAGGATTATAATGGAATGTATGAATGTTTTAAAATAATAAAATTATACCCATGTTCCATATTATGGTTATATGTTTCTAATTTCCCAATGAGTCTATACAATTTTAACTTATAGTGTTTTATCTTATTTATTAAATGAAGGATTAACGCGTGTCAAATATATGGGTTTTCATACTATATGTATCATATGTTACATTATATTTAGGTACATGACTATGTTATATAATTTATAATAAATTTTAATTCATTATATAGGTGGTTAATGTGATTCCAAATCATATTGAAATCAGGGTACATGTTTTTTGTTAAAATATCATTATTTATCATCATTTTTAGGAACATTTTTTTAAAGTTAAATTTCATGATATATGTATCAATATTACATGTACATTTATTATCCTTTATTTTTTTGGAGAATACATGCATTCCATTAATAATCCACTATTTAGGAACAAAATAGTCCAAACCAATTTTTTAATGAATGAAAACTATATATCATTCAATGGATGATAATAATTTTTCATTATTATCAATAATTTATTAAAAAACCATATTGTTTTTCCATTACCTTATGTATTTTTATTTTCATATTTTCTGATGTTTCACATTTTTCTATGTCTTTTAAAAATAATATTCTTATTACATTTTGAAACAATGTAGTGTTTACTATTTATTACAATAGTGAATGTAATATTTTTTAACGTATAAGGAATGCATGGAATTTGACACCATTATAGTGGATCAATATTTTAATGCCTAAATTAAATGTTTCCAAAGTTATTTTTAATAAAAATTATTTCTGTAATATGTGTGAAATTTTATAATAATAAATAAGTGATTTCAAAGTGAATAAGCAATTTTTCTGAGGAACTATTACCATGTTCATCTAATGGAATTTCATGTTTATGAAAATATATTTTGATGTCAATTATGATTTACTATGAATATGATAAAATGAGAAGATCTAAATTTATTATGTTATTATCTAATTATGATGAGTCTTTATGGATTATTATATGAAACCAATCTCTTTTTCATGAGTTACGTTATATTATATCAATACATATTTCTGGAACTTATGATTTTTCAATTTGTTATGAATTGATGAATGTTTTATGAACTTTTTGGAAAATAATATATATGGTTTACATTATGTGATAACTAGGAAATAAATTCTACAGTTCTTTAAACAATTAGTTAAATATGGATATATCATGAGATTATATGGACATGACTAGGGAGTGAACCTTGGTTAGTAGGAGACTTTATACACTATGATAGTATTGAGAGAGAACCCTGAGTAATGATGTGATGGAATTGGGAGTGATCCCAAACCACTAGGATAGTATTTTCTATGAGTGTTTTCTAAGGAAATGGTTATTTTTTATGTGCATGGTGACAGCTTCTGCTTTGTTTATCAATGTTACATTCTCACAGAACATGTTATTTTGAAATATAATGAATCATGTCTTATTAAATTCCATGTTTCACAACAAGATTCTTGATTATTATCTACGATATTGTGGGAATGGTTTTTCTTTTATTAAAAAGCTTAAATACCCATATGAGCATATTATGATATAATCACCATCGATATGTCTTCTAATCAATATTTTAGACAATCAGAGCTCCCCATTTATTATATTACCCTCCCGTAAGTTATGTTAAATTTTATTATTAATGATATGGATAAGAATGGTTTTTGGTACGAAACACATATTTGGTGATAATCTAGATTTCTTTTGAAAATTATATTCATAAATCCCTGATTCTAATGAAACTAAACCTATATAATTTAGGAATGGATTTTTATGTTATGTTGAGGATTCATCTTAGATTATGTAATACGTATATATCTTAAATTTTGGTAACTACAGTTCATATAAGTGAAATGTTAGGTAACCTTTATAAAATAAGCTGAAATATCATTACTGATAACCCTTAGGATAATATGTGGTATAAGAGAACATAGTACGTTATAATAAAGAAAGGAGTGTGGTATTATATGGAAAAAATCAATTTCCGTGTGCTATATGTGGATATGGTTTTGGAAAACATTCATATAAGGGTTATAACATAAAAAGTGTTGGTTGAGTATATATAGTATACCGTTCATTGCATGGTGACTCATTCCTTATTAAGAACATGGTTTTATACTCCTGGGGGATATGGATGGATTAATTTACATTTTATTTGAAACATATATTGAATAAATTCATTAAATCATTATCATAGGTTACATAGGATCATCATTGGAATTAAATTATTTTAAATTTGGAGTCATGAATATACATTCTATATATGATTATCATTATTATATGATATATAAATATATATAATTACTCTTTATGGTCTTGTAACCATTATTGTTTTAGAAAGGGTTAAAAGTTCTAACAATGATATTGATTTATGGATATGTGAATTAAATTGTTGTAGTGTATTATTAAAGATTAGTCAAATGAATTACATTATATAATTAATGGTCCATATGAATTATAATTCTTATCAACAATGGTTATTTGTGATTTGTAAAAAGAATTACCATGGAGTATGGAATGGAAAATTAGATATTCATAACCAACCTATGATCATATATCAATGTTATGATATATATGTATATTACATGTAAATCATAACCACTATATAGGAATTGAATCTAAATTAATAGGGATAATTATCTCAGATAGTTTCGAAAAAAATAAATATCAATGACATGCCTATTGAATGAGATATTGTTGATGTTATTCTAGGAGAATTTATTAGTCTCTCTAACAATGATGTGGTTGATAATTCAATTGATCTCAAACCATGTGCTATAGATATTTCAAACAATCCAAATAAAATTTTACTGATTGACATTTAGTAATTGAAGATGAACTCTATGAGACTCTTGACAATGGATTGATTTGGACATTTCCATCACTTTGGGGTGAACCAATATTTTTTAAGTATAAATATAGGGAAAATATGATAAAATATTCTTTATTAGTAGCTTAATAAGATCACCCTTAATAATAAATATCATTGAATCCATATTGATGACCTAATTGATCAATTTCATAGTAATCAATACTTTCTAATGAATAACCATTATTCTAGATATCATTAAATGAGGTTCAATAAGGGGGTTACACCCGAAAAATAATCATGAAAATATATAGAAAATATGAATTTATAGATATTCCATCTGCATTGAATAATTACTCTATCATCTTATTGGATTTTAATAATATTTTCTTTAGAAATTACTTTGATATGTTTGTGATTTTCTTATAGACAATAATGTTATTTATTTAAATAGTATGGAATATACTTATGATCATTAATGGATTTCACAAAAAAACCTATAGGCGTGATAATATGAATAAAAAATTAACGATTTTTAATTTTGGCTACAAAAAGTTTAATTATTTGGTTATATAATCTCAGAAGAGGCTAGATCATTGGAACTATCAAAGAAGGAAGTGATTAAAAATTATCGAAGGCCAAACAATATGAATGAAGTCCATAGTTTTTTTTATTTATTATCTACACTTTTTATAGTTTCTCAGGACTGCCAAATCCACTGACAAAGTGAACTTGTATTCTTGATATGTTTCTTTTGATAAATGAATGTGTGTAAAATTTCAAGGAACTAAATTGACGGTTTGTTAGTGCATAGGGAAATACATTACCGAACATTTGATAATGGGTTTTGACCTATTTTAAATAATAAAATAAGGGACTAAAAACTTTATTTACATATAATGATATGGATATAGATTCTAGGTCATTACAATTGAATGTTCGTGATAAAGATTCACCAACTCATGATTTTGAGATAGTATATGAATACACTGTATAATTTGTATGATGAAATTACATTTTTTGGACAATGTTGTGTTATATATACAATTAATAGTGTTTTTATGTACATATTCACTGAAATATGTTTCATATATTCTTAATAAGATGGTTTTAGTGGATTATAGATTATGTTTTCTCTCTAAATTCACATCCCTTGAAATCAAACATATAGGACGATAAATTTAATAAAAAGGATCATAGAATCTTTTTAATAATAAAGAACTCATAAGATGAAATATTTATGTTTTTTCAATGATTGAATATGGAAATAAGTAATTAATGATGATGATATTATCATTCTTAGAAATGTATTTGACAATCAATCCTGGTTATAATTAAATTGGTGAAAAAAGAATTATGTTGATTTGAAAAAGAAGTTGGGAATTGTTCTTGAATAAAACCTTGATTATGATGTAATGATATGGATATGGAGTCATGTCTTTTTTCTATATAATAATTACATGAGTATGGATATATTTTTCAATGCTTGTTTGTTATAAATTTCAATTAAACCACGATGTATGATGATGAATTGTGAACTGAAAGTGTATTTCTACTCAGGCACATGAAGATTGATATTAAAAACAATTTTTATTGGTGCATTGTATGTTAAAAAAAATGAAATGGGGGGAAAATACTTGCATAAGATACCAATATTTTACAAATTACTCTAGAACTAGGAAAAATCATTATTTCTTATTCATTTATACTAAAAAATGATAAAGGTTCATATTGCATTGTTGGATGTAATCGATTACCATTCAATGTCACGAAAAAATATTTCTATAAAATAAATATTCATTATTAATCATTATTCCACAGTATACATTAATTTTTTTTAGTGTTGTGTATATTCTAATAATTTATTATATCACATTGAGATCTTAGGTCTACATTGATTGTCAAAAAAATACATTATAAAACTATTGATTCAAATTAGTTTTTACTACATCATATCGTCTTCAGAAAAAATGGTAAATATATGATATCCATTAAAAAAATCTTCTATATTCCTTGGAAATATTATATCTACTTAAAAGGTGTATTGGATCAATAAATTCATTTAGTTGATTTTTTTTTAAAAAAATCAATCAAGATATCATATGGCTCCATATGATGCCATCTATGGAAATAAGTGTAAAACTACAAAATGATGGGAATATATTTGATAATTAATTTTATTGATGGTGAGGGTTTTAGTGTAAATATAATAGAATGTTATATATATATATATCCATAATCACATTATGGTACCTCATAGTACACAAAATAATTTTGAATTCAATGTTGGTGAGATTTTATTCCTACGATTTTAACCATAGAAAAGGTAACGATATTTTTAAATTATGCAGTTGTTTGATTTCGTCATATTTCCCCCTTATATATTAATTATCAACTAGGGATTTTATATAATTTCATGGTTATTCATTCAAATGTCTCTTACATTATTTATATATTCATTGTACATATCCTAAGAATGTATATAAGTAATCTATTAGTTGTACTGAACTGAAAGTTCACACTGCATAAGTATGATCGTTACACTTATTGAAGTCCAGTAGAAATATACTATATCAACGATAATGTGTTAAAGAATAATACTACACACTTTGTTGAGGATTTCTATAGAAATAAGCAATTCGATGAATCTATAAGGAAATTTAATGATTTGATCAAATTGAGAAATTATCATTTGATTATAATGATGTTATGAATAATAATCCAAAAAAGTTCATATTTAGTGTGTTATAATATAACATGATGAGATTCTATGAAATTTCATTAAAATAAATTTAATTTCTTCAACACCTTGTGATATATGCAACCCTAACTCCATTTAGTCCATAATATAGCATACTGTAATAACTAATCTATTAAAGTGGAAACATGAATTATAATTTTTTTTAAATATATATAATCATTTTAGATAAAGAAAATATTCTTCTAAATAATAACTCAATATTACATTATGTATATATATCTTTTAAAAATAAATATTCCCAGAAAAATTATACATATATATTTTTAAGAAAATAATATAGATAATTTTTTTTCTATTTTAGAAATTGATTTTGACAAACTTTTCATCAATTTTGAAAAAACCCGTCTGAGTACAATGTGACATTTTGATAATTTTTTCAAATGATTAATTTCTTTTGATAATATGGGATATTTTTTTATTTTAATTGAGATCTGTATTTTTGTTTAATAATTTTAAATGATCTCCTATGATTTCATTTTTTTAAAATATATTTCTATGATTTAAATTATTAAAAATTAAATGTTCATTATTTTAATTAAATTGATGACTATTTTTGTATGAAATCAATTTATATGTATGAAAATCCATTTTACTGGAAAAAATATTTGACCAAATTTTCCAGGTCACTCTCATATTATTTATGTATAATCAATATATTTTACATTATATAATATATTCCATATTTTTAACAAAATTTAAAAAAAATTATGTGGCCACATTCAATTTTTGTAATAATAGATATTTGAAATATTAAAAAAATTCATCTAGGTTATGGTTAAAATGGATTTATCTAGGGTTGAACAATGATATATATGTGAAATTTTCATTTAAGACTTTCTATATGTTATTGGATTGATAAATTTCGGTCTCTTCCTACTCATTATTCCAATGAATGGATATTATGAATTATTTTTCATCAGAATAGATTTGATTGATTTTACAATTTTTATAAATTCCATGTGGTTTTATAACACTATCAGTACCTGCCTTCACCAAGATGAGGTAAGGGACAATTGGTTTCTATACAATTCCTTCATCAATTTGAAGGATAGATAATGACCTCCAAAACCCTCCCTCAATAGGTCTGAGAGTGGGGACTAACACCAAGGGTATATAATCCCCAAAAAAATAGAGGGCATTACATTTTTTATTATTTTGTTGGATTAAGAGATAAGATTGTATTTCCCAAACAACACCAAAAGTGGAGGTAAATGTAAAGAGAAAACAAACCATACCCTTATGCATGTTCCATGAGTATGTGCTACAAAAGTAAAAGGAAACTCCAAAGGAAAGTACCAAAGAAAATAAAAAAACAACAACATCAACAAAAATTGTCACAAATTTCTAATTAGTTTGGTCCCACATGATCCTTGATGTCCTCATTGAAACCATAAAGCAGTTTTACATACAAAGGGTGAGTATACAAGCATACTTAGTAGGGAAAACAAAAATCTCCCGTGCACAAGTAGGGTGGAATTCTAATGCCCCGTGAGAAAAAGAGATAACTAAAGCACCGAGCAAGGAAACTATCCACACAAACCTAACCAAGAAACACTCCCCATAAAAATCAAGTCATGTAAAGTAATTTTAATAACAAAACAATGTTTGGTTACCCCGCACCACTTTCCCACTGTTTATTGATGACATCAAATGCTTCAAACCTCCCCGCTATTCTCACTGTTGTCCCAATTCCATACCATTCCCGCACACCCATGTTCTACCACAACTACACATCCCACTCGCAAACACTTGAGCCACAACCACACGTAACCTCGCCCAAAGAATCTAGGGACAGAACAACCACTGCCATTCCCGCAGACATCGGGGCTCCAACAAAAACTGCAATGCTCGAAGACATCTAGGCCTCATCCCAAAGACACTTGGGAACCAACCTGCCTGCACACACCTAGGCCAACCACAACAACTACCCAACCAAAACAATGTTGGGCTATAATGGATCACAAGCCATCATATCCTTCCTGAATAGTATTGGGATACTCGGGAATGATAGCATAAAAGGAGCTAATAACCATCAACACATAGTAATGTTGGAAAAAACACCCTCCCCATGAAATGGGGTTGTTCAGCATGAACTTATCAACTTGGGTGGGGCACGAATAATAAACCTATAATCTAAAAATATATATATAGGTAAAAATTAATCTTCCAAACATAGGGGTTTCAAAACCAGCAAAAGTAAGAACACCCTTGTAACTATTCATTCATAAGAAATTCCACAACCATAACCATGTCAAAACTCTTCTTCGGAACACCATTACCCATTTAACTTTTTCTTGTTTTTATATTCAACTGATTCTATATTTGTAATCCTTCACTATCGGGAAAATACCAGGCTTACCAACAAGTCATGGAAGGAAGGACAATGAAGCAGAAATTTATACACTCACACCCGGTTCTCTCGTAATATCACAACAACAAAAAACGATCCATGATATCCCTCAATGTACTGGAACCAAACCACCACCAAATATATATTTTTTATAAATAATATAAATTTAATGGAGTAAGATTGAAACCAACAAGTATGCCCTATCCATCAATAAGTATAGCACATTACAAAATTATAAAAGACTAACTTAAAACCAGTTGACCTACTATCCTTAATCAATTTCTAGAAGAGAGATGAAACCCCTTTTCTAGGGTCATCAATGATGATTCATTCGAAATTTGATTCCAGCTTCCCCCAAGCTCAAAATAACTCTTCCTCATCAATTTTTTTTATTTTTGAAACCTCTAACTAGGATTTGGTGTTATTTTTCAATCCAGAAACCATCAAATACAAAACAATAGGGGATCCCATCCACATCCAAGTCATACCACATGCATCAACAGTAAACATCACCAGAACAGAGCAGAGTCGTTTTCAAATTAAAATATTCCATTCTATTATTTCTTTCTTTCCATTTGGTTAACTGGGGTGACCCGGCAAGGATTCTTGTTCATTGTGTATCTATTTAATCAACTGAGCTTACGTGATTTAACAGTTTTCATGTTACAACCATTCAATCCCATAAATATCCAAAAAAACATAGGTTCATTAGTGCGCAAGAAGGGACCACCAAAAACCATGATATTCAGTGGAAATAATCCCATACAATTCCCAACATATAAGAAATTGTATAACAGTACAACCCCATTATAAAAAAATCCCCTTAATTTTTTAAATACATTTATTATCATTGTTATAGTTTGGTTTCATCCATCTTCATAGGTAACATTATCATACCCACCCCACATGATGCATAGTAAAGAGAGATGAAGGAAAACCCCTACTTGGATGATCAACGATCGTCGTTTTTATAATCAATCCAATAACCGGGATGTGCGACTTGCAGGGGATGAACTCAGAGGTCTCCATGAATGAGAAGGAAAGGCTCTAGTACAAGCGCACCACTAGCATGGGGAAAGGGGACTCCAAATGCTACAAGTAAGAAACAAACCACCGCTGACTAAGAAGAAGAATTATATAATTATAGAGCAATAAAAAGTCCGGAACCTAGTGTTATAAGATATGGAAAAAAAATCTTGAACGACTTTAAAGATGGATCGTGGTTCCACCACAGGGTTGTATTGTTAGACACAATTGAATTAATTGTTATTTAATAATTATCATCGGAGGTGTGTCCATAATATATTCATGATAAATATTCCATTTAAAGATAGGAAAACATGTATTTTTAGGGTCTTCCCACACTTAGTGGATTTAAATCATTTTTTATGGTGCATTAAATTGTATTAAACCACTTTAAAATTGATAGAATACTCAAAAGTAGTGCTACGGAAGAACATTGAAAAGAAAACTTTAAAATCCCTCTGACACCGATCAGTGTCGCTCCGATCGGTGTCACCGATGTGAGACACCATGGTGACATAAAACCACCCACACACTTCAAATTGGTTCCATACATACATCCAAGTCATCCCAAGCACCATAAATTGGAAAAGTAATAGACTAAGAGTGTCTAATCCATTACATCAGATACATATCAAACTATTCTAATCCTCGAGAATCAAAACAGAATCTGATCCACATGGAGGTGTCTTGGAAACAACCTCCCAGGATACCTCTCATGGCCAAACCACTCTTTACATCTTGGAACACCCCTCACCCAACCGATCACATAAACATATAAGCTGACACCGTCTAGTAATAAGGATTGGGGAGTCTCTTCCCCCATGTCAAGATATTATCCTCTTTGGGCGGTACTTACTTGCCTGCATGGATTCAATCACATCCACCTTAATGCATCCTGATTAGGGATCAGGTCATTCCTATATCCACAATCAAGAATCTTTACACACATTCATTGAACAAGGAAAACCATAAATTTCATAAGCCATCAAGGTCAGCATTACATCACAGCAAGTAATAAAAAAAGGGCTCGGAATAGCAACTCACAATATATTTGGATACTGGGTGAGTATTTGAAATTTTAGCTCCAAAGTAATCTTCTCAAGGCTACCATGCCTCCACAAGACATGAACTATAGGGATGGTTCGTCCATGAATCACTTTCTCCTTCTATCATCGATCATCACTCATCAGTCCACAAATGTAGCGGCATCACCTACATTCTAATCTCCCCAATCCATGACATGAGAATCACAATGTCAATATCGACGAAGCAAGGAGATGTCGAAAATGTCGCAGATCCATTCTAACTGAGTTGGCAATGAGAATGGATACGCCACCTCACTAACTCGCACCAACATTTCAAAATGCGTAATGAACCAATGAGGTAGGTTCCTCGCCCTACCGAACCTTTACTACCCATGTCGAGGGTAAAACGTCACAAACACATTATCTCAAACCTCGAACTCCAAGGGCCTCCTCTTACGATCGGCATATGACTTATACCAGTCATGGGGTGAATTTATCTTCTCACGTACAATCTGAACTATCTCTGCTGTTCTCAGCACTACCTCTGGACCAAGAACAACTTCCTCCCCAGCCTCGGTCTAGCACATGGGCGAATTACATGACTTCCTGTACAAGGATTCAAATGGTGCCATTCCAATATTATAGTGAAAGATATTATCTTAGGAAAAATCAACTAAGAGAATATGTCGTTCCCATTAACCAACAAATTCCCAAACACATGCCCGTAGCATATCCTCCGTTGTCTGGATGGTTCACTTGATCTGTCCATCTTTTTGGGAGTAGGAAGTTGTGCTATGGCGTAACTAGGGGCCAAAAGCATGCTGAAATCCCTTCCAGACTCGTATGGTAAACCATGAGTCACTATCCTAGACTATATACCTTGTAACTCAATGAAACCACAAAACCACATTCACATATCTCCATTCTAAGGAATCCACCGTACTTGACACCTTGATTGCCAGGAAGAGAGCTGATTTCGTCACTCGGTCTACCACTACCCAGATTGTATCATAGCCTCTATGAGCCCTGGGTAGTCTTATGATGAAATACATCGAGATTTCATCCGATATCCACTTAGGGAAATCATAAGCCAGCAACAAACATCCTAGGATGATGTGTTCAGCCTTCGCCTGCCGACACACCAGACACCTTTTCACAAACTCCGCTTCTGCCTATTTATCCCTGGGCCACAAAAACCGATCCCTCAAGCCCCAGTAGATTTTGGAAACTCATGGGTGTACCACTATAAGTGAGATATGGAACTCATAGAGAACTCCATAATGCATCGCCTCTGGTACAAACAAGATCCCTCGGAAAAGCATCACATTCTGACAACCCTCCCACCACCCTTCTAGAGAATTGCTTTGGTCAACCCAACCACGCATCACATAACTCTTTAAGTGTCCCCCACTAAGATTCCTCCACCTTCCTCAATAGAAAATAATTCACTATCATATGAAATCAAAAACCTCTACCATCATCCACCCTTGCATCCAGGTGTAGGGATGCCAACTTTCCCATTGCCTTCCAAGAATCCACAGATTCCTGAACAGCTTCCCTCTATGGAATCCTGCTCATGGAATCAGCCAAAATGTTTCACTTAAATTCATATTAAGAGATATGAATGTCATACTATTGAAAGATCTCCACCCACATTCATTTTTGCTTGTTCAGGTCTTTCTGGGTAAAGATATGCCTCAAACACTTACAATCCATAAATACCACAAAGTGCTCCCTGATGAGGTAATACCGCCACAACTTCAACGCAAACTCTAATGTTACAAGATCTATGTCATGTGTGTAATAGTTACAATCATGCGGACATAACTTCCTAGACCCATAATATATTATTCCACGTTGCTGTATCAGCACACAACCCAGACCTACTCCAGAAGCATCACAAAATACCTCATACAACACCCCCTCCTCTTGTAACCAAAGCACTAGAGCACTGACCAACCTTTCCTTCAGATAGCTAAATCCTTCTGGAAACGGCTCACTCCATACAAATGTCGGGTACTTTCTGGTCAATGTCTTCATAGGAGATACAACTCGAGAGAATTATGGTACAAACCTCCAATAATATCCTTCCAGTTCTAGAAAACTACTAACCTCTTCCACATTATTGGGGGAATCCCTACAAGAAACTACTAAAAACATTAATGGATCAACCACTACCCTTTTTGAGACACCCCTTGTCTATGAAAGTGTACTTCTCGTGTCAAGAACATGCACTTGGAAATTTTTTTCAAAGAGCTGGTGAGGTCGAAGGCTCTCCAAGACCATCTTGAGGTTCTTAGTATGTTCTTCTTCTGATCATCAGTAGATCAAAATTTCATCGATGATCACAATGAATAATTGGTCTAGAAACTCATGGAAAACAATTTTCATGAGCACCATGAACACAGCAGGTGCATTAGTAACACCGAACATCATGATTATGAACTTAATGTTCTTATACCAGCACCTGAAAGCAATCTTCGGGATATCACTCTCCTTCACCCTTAATTGATGAAACTGAGAAAACAGATATATCTTAGAGTACCATATTTCTCCCCTCAGTTGGACAAAAATAAACCCAATCCTTGGCATAGGATAATGGTTCATGATTGTTACTTGATTTAGTCTCCAGGTAGTGTATGCATAGCCTAAGACCACTATCTTACTTTTTCACGGATAGGACAGGAGCACCCCATGGTGACACGGTGGTTCAGATAAAACCAATTTCACTTACACTTCAATCTAAATCTGTAGCTCCCGCAACTCAAAAGGTGCCATCCGATAAGGAGACATCAAAATCTGATGGGCACCATGTTATAAGTCTATCCCGAAATCAACGTCACATTGAGGGGGTAGAGTCACAACCTCCTAGTGAAAATTTTCCAGTAACACAATAACATCTCCTGGAACATCCATAATATCAACATATACATATTATACTGATAGCTCATCCATCTGATAAAAAAGAGGTTCTAAATTCCATCTCCTTGCATGACAACTCCATTCGCCAGCAAAATCCACATGCTGGCCATCCTCATCAGAGAACATGACTATTCATTGGATGATGTTGGTAATGGAACAAAGAGAGAACAACCAGTAGACAACTATTATGACATCATACCACTGCATTTGTATGAAAAGAATGTCCCCACTGGATGAATGTGGTCCCCACATCAGTCTTCATCACCGAAAAACATGAGGCAAGCTGTAATGACCCCTGACTGGTGTACTCAGAAGCAGGGGCACGAGAAGCCTCTCTGATTCTAGACCCATAGAAATGCCTAGACTGGGTGAAACAAATGAGTGAGAAACTCTTTAATCAAACAAGTCACATTCAAGTGTTCTAAACAAGCTGATCATACCTCAATCAACTTCTTGCCCTACTAGAACTACTGCCTCTATGGCGTGAAACTACCCACGCCCAGCTCCTCTAACCCTCGTTTGTCAACCGCCTCCCCAGCCACGTCCTAGTTGAGGTACCTAAAAAGTACACTGATGTAATCCTAATCCTGTAATGTCTTCTCTCTACGGAGCATGGGCTTTTTGAAATTGCTTCTTTTGCTGAAAGGGATTGGCTGGAAACTGCTGCTAAAGAGGTGGCCATTGAACCTACAGACCTCCACTATATTGTAATCAGTTTGGACACAAATTCAAAAGATGCCCATGACTGCCACAAGTGAAGCATCTCAGCCATAGGCACATAAGGATGGTGTGAAGACCCATAATTCTAAAATGGAACTTCTGAGGTGTGCTCCCCCTAAGTCAAAACCAGGAATGTCTGGATGTTGGAGTCTTGCTTAAGGCGGACTTCCCCTTTATCGATCCCAACTGGCTCCCCTCTCACCGCACACCTCCTTTCATGTGCATTCTCTCCACCACTTTTGCCTTCTTTTGGACCTCCAAGTACGTATGTAGGGTGAAGGGAGTAACAACATACTGAAGAGAAGGTTGGAGTGCCTCCTCAAATTGTCTCTCCTGAGAATTCTCATTCAAAAAATGTCCGGAGAAAAACAATGGACATACTTGAACTTGATTCCCAACTCCCTCACTATCATGCTCCCCTACGGAAGGAAGAGTATCTTTTTCCGCCTTTCCTCCTTCATTGTGGAAGAGGGTAATTCTGCCCGAAATTATCTCTTAAAGTCGGTCCATGAAACATAAGACTCCCTATTCTACCAAAGATAGAGCATCCACCACTGACATGACACTCCCCGCATTTGTCGTACAGCCAGAGGAACCCAGAACTCCGTCTGATCCCAGATCAAGCTGAGAGCTATCACCAGCTCCTCGAGCCATCTCTCTGCCACCATTTCCAAGAAGCTTCCCTGAAACTTCTATTGGGAATACCGTTAAAAGGCACGAAGGGTCCTCTACCACTGGTCATCCTCCTCCTCTTGATTAGCCCTTGTTCGATTAGACGATTCACCCTTCTGGTCCTCTATCGCCCGCACTACTCATGGTCGTCGTCCATGTGCCATTACTGCAAGGTGAACAAGAAATGACAAAGCCCATGTCGTAAAAAATATTTCATTCAATTTTGACTAAAATTATTACTTATTTATCTAAATTCCCAGAACACCTAGAACACATAAAAACACATGTTACTATGATGCATGTCCATTCCTAAGGTGTCTAACCTACAATTAGTGTAGTCTCTCTTGGTCATTCGGTAGGTCTATATTCCTTTCATCGGAGCAAAGGGGGCCATAAAATCATGTGTCATAGATGGTATTACCTATTCTATTTTATGCACCAATATTTCTTCAAACTGTTTCCAAACCATCCCATGCAATCCTCACTGTGCCTAACCCCAAGATCCATCCTATCTCTCAAACTTCATTCTATAATATCATTCAATCACGACCCGCCTTCACCAAAATGAGAGAATTGATAGCGTGTTTCTAGACCCTTCCTTCCTCAATGTTAAGGAAAGATAATAATCCCTGAAACTAGTTCTCAATACGTCTCGGTGTTGAAACTTTCACCAAGGGTAGATAATCACACACAAAAATGGAGGATATTACCCTTTTTATATTTAGTAGGATCGGGAGATAATATAGTAATTTCCAAAAAACACTAAAATTGGAGGTAAAAGAAAATAGAATACAAACCATTCCCATATCCATGATCCAAAAGTAAGTGCTTCAAAAGATCAAGATGACTCCAATGGAATGTACCAACGAAAAGAAAAAAATAACATCTAAAACTGAAACTGTCCCAATGTCCAAACTAGTATGGCCCTGCACAATCACTGATGTCCTCCTAGAAACCAGAAATAAGATTAATATACTTCGGGTGAGTATTCAAGTATACTAACTAGGAAAATCCAAAATCTCCCATGCACAAGTGGGTAAAAATTCTAATTCCCTGTGAGAAAAAGAGATAACCAAAGAACCTACCAAGGAAACTATCCACCCAAACCCCACCAAGTCATAATTCTTAAATAACGCATTCCATGTATTGTAATAGTAATAACACATCGAAGTGTGGGTACCCCAAACCACTTTCCCACTAGTTATTGATGAAATCCTACGCGTCAGACCTTCCCCTCCAATCTCACCACAGTCCCACTGCCATACCCCTCCCGAACATACCAGTTATACAAAAACTACAAATTCATCCAGCAAACACCTAGGCCATAGCCACAAATAACAACACTCATAGACACCTGGCCTAGAACAACCATAGACATGCCAAAAGGCACAAGGGCCTCGAACAGCTACTGTCACGCCCGTTGACACCAAGGCTTCATCCTAATGACATTTAGGAACCAACCTGCCCGCAAAGAACATGGAAAACCACCACAACTAACCTTCCCAATTAATATTGTGCTATAATGGACCTCAAGGAATCATAACCTACCCAAAAATTCATGGTCTACTTGGGAAACAGAGTAGAAAAGAAGCTAATAAACAACCACTCATAAGAGTGTTTGAAAAAACACCCTCCCCCATGAAATGGGGGTGCTCTGCACGAAGTGCTCAACGTGGATGGGGAACGAATAATAACCATAAGTGCTAAAAAATTATTCATATAGGTAAAAGGAACTCTTCCCAACCTAGGGGTTCCAAAACCATCATATGTACGAACACCCTCATAACTATTCATTCATAAGAAACACCACGGTAACTACCATGTCAGAACTCATCCTCGGAACGCCATTCCCCATTTAACATGTTCTTGTTTTTATATTCATGTGATTCCATTTAAATAATCTTTCAATATTAGGGAACTAAATGGCATATCAAAAAGTCAAGTAAGAAAGTACATCCAAGAAGAAATTTAAACATTCACACCCAGTTCTCTTATAAAGTCACAACTATAAAAGGGATCTGTGAGATCCCTCAATGTACTGGAACTAAAAAAATCCCCAATATACTACTCCCCATTCCCTCAAATCCACAAACCAACTACTACATAATAACAGGGGATCTCATCCCCATCCACATCACCCTATAAGCATCAACTGTAAACATCACAAGAACATAGCAAGGGAGTTTTCAAAATTAAATATGCCATTCATTTAGTTCCGACATTCCATTTCGTTAACCAGGTTGACCAAAAGAAGGATTATTATTCATTTGGAATCTAATTAATCAACCGACATTATGTGATTTACCAGTTTCCATGTTACAACCATTCTATCACAAAATTATCCAGAAAATAAGAGGTTCATTAGTGCGCAATAAGGGACCACAAATGGCAACAATTTTCAGTGGACATAATCCCATACTATTCTAAACATATAAGAAAATGTAAAAGGTTAGAACACCATTATCAAATGCACCCCTTCATTCTTTAAATCAATTTATTATCTTTGTTACAGTTTGGTTTCATACATCCCCACAAGATAAATTATCATACCCACCTTCATGATTCACAATAAAGAAAGACGAAGAAAACCCCTACTTGGATGATCAATGGTCAACATTTTTCTTCTCAGGCCAATAACTAGGATGCATGAATTTTAGGGGAGGAACTCGGTGGGCTCCAAGAATTAGCATGATATGCTCCAGGACAGGTGTACCACTAGCCTCGAGAAAGGGGACTCCAAACGCACCAAGGAAGGAAAGAAACCACATAAGAAGAAGAAGAAGAATGAAATAATTCATAAGTGTTAAAAATTCCATACCATAGGGTAAAGAGATGTGAAAAAAATTATTGGAAGACATTAATGGTGGATCATGGTTTCACTATGGGGTTGGACGGTTGGACACGATGGAATTAATTTTTATTTAATAATTATCATTAGAGGGGGGCCATAACAGCTGTGCACTAAAAAAATTCATTAAAATAGATGAAAATGGGTATGTTGAGGGTTGTCCCATACTTAAGGTATTTAAAAAATTATTTATGGGGCAAAAATAGGTTTAAACAAATTTAAAAAGGTTAAAAGACTCAAATATACCTCTACGGAACAACTGGGAAAAGAAAACCGGAAAAGCCCATCTAACACTGATCGGTGACACACCGATCAGGGTCACACAGATTCGTGCCTCACCGATTGGTGTCACTGATGGGTGAAACCACCTTGAAATCCTACCACCCATAGGCTACCTGTCGATTCCAGACTTACATCCAAGGCATCCCAAGAGGCATAAATTGGCAAAGCAATAGACTAGGAGTGTCTGAGCCATTACAATCACCAGTTAAAAAGGACTCCCATATATTTTATTCAACAAAAAACACAGAAACATCTATATAAATAAAAACCCAAAATATTTTAAACAAAAATATAAATGAATTAGAGGATCTTTTCTCCTTAAAAATCCATTGGAATGTTCCTTACGAAATAAGAAAACGGAGGCCAAATGATGGATTTTTAACCTTTATACAAGACATATTAAATTTCATTATTATTATACCACCTATAAATTTAATTTATTATTATTAATATTATAACTAAACTATTACCAATATGCTAAAATATGATTATAATTTTCGATCTATCAATATTAACCATCATTTTCTTCATATGGAATGCAAAATTATAGCTCATGTGTATTTGTGAATTACCTCTTCCACATACCAATGCAATTCATTCTCCGTAAAAATATTTCATTGACTGATTTATTGAACGTTTTAACCCATATATATGATATTAATGATATAATTTTACATATGGAAATAAAAAATTATTTAATCTTTATTACAATCAATTCCACTAGAGAACAATAACATTGCCCATGCATATGTGTGGAGTATGTCCCCCATGAGGCACTGTGATTTTTTTTTGTTATCAAAAATACATTTATCACAATAAAGAATTATTTAATTAATATATAATACATATATTATGAAATAATTAAAATTTTATGGTTAATTAATAATTTCAATTTGTTAGTTTTATTATCCCAAAAATTTAACATAGCATTCCAGCATACGCAAAACATACCTTATTCTTGAATTTATCAATTCATTTTCTATATCTCTATAATTTATGGATAACTATGAATATATAAATATATAAATTATATATATATATATGATATTTTTATAATAAATGAAATTAGTTATATGATGGATCTATTATCAGTTCACATGGAATTAATATACAGAAACAAACTTCTGATGAAAATATAATCATTAATACCCTTTAAACAGTGGATTAATATAATTGTTAATAAATTGGTGTTAAATTATTATAGACGGATCATATATGAATTATATATATTTAAATGGTTATGTAATATATGTTTAATAAATTTGATATTATTATACATAATTATAAAGGGATTTTTAATCATGTCAAACTCAATATAAGGGGTTAATATTATAATCTCATAATTTATAATATTTATTCAGATTATGTTTCTGATGATGGAATTTCATTATTATCCATTAAAAAATTTAAAGAATATTCTTATATTATTATTATATAATAGATTTTATTTTTTCAATTCAGTTATTTTTATTATGTACTTAATGATACTGAATTAATGTTTTTTGTATAATCATAATTATTTTATTGTTGGGTCGACATTCTTTTTAATCGTGTCTTAGTTATAAATAATTTTTTTTTCAATAATATTTCAATATTATCCAATTATTTATTATGTCCATATTACCGATTTTATATTTTTTTAAAAAAATTTAAGAGGAATCTCTATGTCATTTTCCAAAATGAGGAATTTAAATATATTTTTTAAAAATTTGAATGGAATAATTTTTTAATGTACATTACTTGTATAATTTTTTTGACCATCATAAACAATCAATGATTTGAATATTATATTTCATGTTGTAGTGGATGTATTCAAGGAATATTTTTCATATTCATAAAAATGATTAACTTCTAAACAATTGATTTCAAAGTGAAAATGTTATTCTCATTATGAAATGTTCATTAGTTATTCTTAGAGATTTATTCTCCATAATAACATCCTTTAATGACACTTATCATTTAATATAGTTATATTCTAATGAAACTATCCACCTTGATTATATGATTTTATTGTAGTGATGAATATTTAACAACTATTGTATTAAACTCATCTAATTCTAATTGGATATGATATGATAATATGATGAAATTTTATTAAAAAATTTCTTTTCCAAGAATTAGTAAATGATGACTGTTTTATGACATTATTACAGAGATATATATTATTTTCATTCAGTAAGGGTTCGTCCATGAATTAAATATCACACCAATGAATTGGGTAAATATGGATATATTATGATACAATAAAGAATATAATTATTATTGATCATTGTTATAAAATTGAGTCCATCGAATATGAAAGTGTCATGAGTGAACCTTGAATAAGGATGTAATGAAATTAAGTGTATGGATAATCCAATATGGTATTATTTTCATTATTCCATTACTGTGGTAATTATTTTCTATGCTCATTTGTATTTCATGAACATCTAATCGTTGAAATGTTATTCTTTCATGGATCATTTTCATTGATTACTTTATGATTTATTTGTTATAAATCACCATGAACTATTCTATGATTTATGAATATGAGCATTGTTATGATGTGATTTTTTTTAAATATTTTTCTCATGTTCTCATTAAAAATATAAATTTAATTATTTAATTATCACACATATATATCCTTTGATTGCCCTTAGTGATTATTTGGTCTCACACATTCTTATTTTCCATTACCAAGGTTATTAATAAATGATCAACATTTGATTTGTCTGATATAGTTGAAATTTATCAAGTCTATATTTTAATATTTTATAGATATAATATTAATCTGTTTTTCATGTATCCATTTTCAAAATGATTTAAAACAATATGATTCTAGTATGGTTAATAATGTTATGTATAGAATATTCATCAAATAAGATGAAATATTTATGTATGAAATATATGGGCCTCTTTAAAAATAAGAAAATAATTTAAAATTGATTTTAAGTTATAAATTATTTTTTATGGTATAAAAAGTGCATATAAATAACATGAATATCTATTTTATGAATATTAAAATCTTAAGGTCGTCATAAAATAAATACTTAATTATATATGGTTTATAATTAAGTAAATAATATTTTATGGAAACTTTATATTCCAAAATATTATTTTTCAATATTTGAAATAGATATAATTAGAAATAAAAACATGTATTATTATAGGTAAATTAAATTATTCCTTTTGGAATCATGTGAATTAATTTTATGAATGGTTATTAATTATAAAATATGTTCAAAATGTAATTTTTTTTCATTATATTATTATTTTCTAAAAAATAAATATTTTCCAATGATAGAAATAAATGAAATCGTAATTTGGATACTATTTATATCACATAAATAAGTTATTTGAATATTTATTGAATAAATAATTAAATAATGATTATTTATATGAAAATTAAATTACGTAAAAATTTTACATTATAGAGATTTGAATATAAATATTTTATGATTCATAAAATAGTTTGAATTAAAAAGTCAATATGATGAAAAATAGTATTGATTTAATATTGGAATGAATCTAAAAATATTAAAATCTATATTTTTAAATTTACATAATGATAAATTTGAATATATTAAAGTGTTTATTGGGATATTTTTTATTGATTTGTTAAAAAATAATTATGAAATCTATATATATTAAAAAAAATATTTACAAATGGTTTATGCCTAAGATAGTCAAGTATGGTAAATTGTTTATTGTGTAACATCTTTCCCATATTTATTGGCTTGAGAAGGAGGGAGGATGTCAATTATCCATAGGAGACATTCCCAAGCTACCAAAGGATATTAATAAATGACGAGGGATTCAATAAATGTGGTGAACGATTTGATCATTGCAATGAAAAAAACTCAACAATCAACACCTTAACCAAATAATTACGAAATAGTTAATGATAACAATGTAATATAACTCAAGGAAATACAATTGTTAACATACAAAACATTTATTATAACACAACAGATGATTGCAAAATCAAAGTACATAATAGAGGACTATAAAAACTAACAAGGCTCAAAGACAACTATAATTCCAATTATCTAACAACACCCATGATCTAAAATTTGAAAAAAGACAACGTATCAGGAGGTTGTGATAAATAAGTGTGAAATATTACCTTTTCCCATGCACCGATAAACAATATATGAAAAATCACCAAACTTCCAATGTATGGGTCAATAATGAAACTCATTGGGATTCACACAAATTAATTCCCTACTCATCCCTCTATGACAGAAAATGTAAGAATAATTATATAAAACATATTATTTGATACAAAAAATAATATATATATATATATAAGTGTTGTAATAATGAAAATTTAACAAAACTATCACAGTTACTATGGAAAACTACAAAACGATTCTTTTAAAAAGCATTATTATTCCAATTTTTGCCAAACTAATTCCATTATTGTTACCCACACATCCAACCATGCATTAAAAATGGACGTCCATATACACATGATTAGTGATTCATCCTTTAACTAATCCATAACATAGTGAACCACATTGATGGGGTTACGTCACACCCATATCATTCCCATTCTTTTGATGGGGGTACTTCTCACACTTATCCATCCAAATGCATATGACCACCTGCCACACAACCATGTCAAACCCAATCCAAAAAAGTGTTTTTCACTCCCATTTTGATAAATTTAAATCTTTATTCAAATCAATTTATCTATACAAAAATACAAATCAATCATTTTAAAATCAAGTTACCAAATTCAGTTAAAAAACATCATTTCTCCCCTAATTTTTAAAAACCATTACCTAAGAGGGTTTTACGAAACACTAAATAACATATATATAATAAATTTAAAGTAGATAAATTAATTTGAAATAAATCCTACTTATTATAAATATAGGTTCCATTAGTGAAGCCACATACCTCTGGTTTTATAATGAAAATGAATAACAACACTCAAATGTCAACAAAAATGGGTTGAATCGCCATGAACCAACTTATATCTCATCCCTTATCATATACAATACCAAATATAATAATATTTTGCATTAAGTGTCTTATATCTATCCACAATATGAATAGAGATTATAAAATGATATAGTGGGAGAAGTAGATCTAAGAAAAACCACTATGAACAACCGACATTGATGACTTTCCATGATAATTGAGATTCAATACACACAGAAATGACTCTGAAATAATTCCAAAGTGCATGGGTGAGGCTCTGGAACAATTGAGATGGAAAAATCACGAGTTTAGTCCATTTTACAGAAAATGAGGGATTAAAACATAAGTTAGACCATGATAGATTTTTTTAGTATTTATTTTTTTACTGTGCATAGATTAGTCACATGGTTAGTCATATTTTCTCTTAAACATGCACAAGCCATTGTCTCAATGATGATATTTTCATTGTTGTCTTGCACTATTTCCAAATTGTGTGTCATTCATGAAAAAGGATACTATATCATGGTGAACTATTTTTCATAGTCTATCACATTGTTTGGACAAATTATACGTAGTTTGTGCACTACCCCTTTGGCACCAGATTCATTATTTATGGTTTCCAATTGGTTTTTCAGAATTTCAAAAACCATGAACCAACTGATCACCTATTTAAAATTACTAAAACGATCCAAAATTTCTCCCAACTCTTCCAAATATCACCCATTTATATTACATAAAAAAATCATGAATAAATGGTTACTTCATAGAAAACAGAGGTGCTATATATAGAATTCGAATATTATAGTTTTTTAGTTTAGTTTAAAATGACATATTAATAGAAACATTAATTACCTGATAAAAAATGAATAACATGTTTTAAGGCCATGGGTTAAAAACACACCTTCATAATCAATTTGTGAGATATCTTCCAAAGGGTAACTTTTCAAATCCTCAATCCTTTCACCAAGTATTTTTGAGGTTAACTAGAGTACCCCATGATTATATTATTTTAGGAATGAAATTTTTATGCAACATAAGATTATATAAGAATAGATTGATTCATCCATGTATTAAATGGAATTGGGAAAAATAAGAAAATTATTTTTAATATCCATATATGCACTGAATACAATTGGGGTACATCATCAAATAAAAGATTTTTTTCTCACATATAAAATATGATTCTGTATAAAATTAAATATTCAATATTATTATATATGATAAATAATTGATGAGTCTATTGGTTTCCCTAAAAAATTAGTTATGAAAGAAATTATAATATAATGATAGGTATATCATATCAACTGTATTTTTAATATGGTGTTCAACACATAAAGAAGATTGAAAGATGAAAATAACTGAAAATTGATCATTTCAAACATGTAATATTGTAAATGTGTAGTTACATTGATAACATGGACAATTCAATAATGGAAAAACAAGATATATGATGTGTATTTCTTCCTCATTCACATATTTCAAGGAAACTTTAATCAAAATATTTTAACATTAAATGTAATGGGTGTTTCTCATAAAAAATATTTATTATTTTTTAATTTTATAACATTAATTAAGGGGTGAATAAAAAACTTATTCTTCCTATCATGAAATTTAGTGTATTTTAATCAATATATTTTTGTCAACAAAATATATAAATACAATTATGATTTGAAAAGTATTCTAATTGTATTTTGTATATAATGGAATAGCTCTAAGATGTTCTAGTCCTTATGTATAGACTACATATAAAAATTATATTAAACTATAAAAAGAAAAATATTTTGAAAATTCATCAATGTTTTTTTGAGAATCCAATCATGGTCATTAAAACCTAGTCTCTTCTGGATGTATGATTAAAAATTTAACATGGTTGAATTATATATGAAATAATTGAAAGTGCTTAGTAATATCCTTATAATGTCCATGTCATATATCATATTTATATAAATTAATTCATTATTTTGAAATTTATATCCTAGTAAATGTATAGTTATCGATATGAAGCAATTATATACGATTACAAAATCTTAGGAAGAATTGATAGAAATTTTATTTTATAATCATAAAATGATCAAAATCGATACAACATAATGGGTTCTAATGAAACTGATTTTATTATTCTAAAGTAATTCTCAATAAAATATGTTTATTTTCATCACATTTATCTTATGTAATAAATAAATTATTTTTAATAAAAAACATTTCTATGAAAATTTATAATGTGATTAAATGAATACACATTCATTGTGATTCGTCAAAATCCGGAACATTTATTAATATGATTCTATGAATAAATGTTTATATCCATGATAATGTGCATAACCAAATATTTTCAGAAATATGTTTTTATGTTCTATTACTACACAATTATGGTATGTTTATTAATTTCATCTTATTGGAGAAGATATTTGAAACACTTATATTGTAATAAAATAATAGAAATAGAAGTTTTTAATTAAATGTTCTTACTAAAATGAAATAATTTCTATTTTAAACCACAAAATTAATTTTTAATCTTCACAAAAAATTAAGAAAAGAATAAGTTATATAAGATTCGTGGGGAGTATGTATGGAGTTATAGAAGTATAGGATTAGAAAATAAAGTATAACATTAATATTTTGATAATAATTTTCTACTTCATATCAAATAACGGTTATGATATGTGTTTATAATTAAAATATATGTAAAATGTTTCATCCAGTTACGATTAAGGATGTGCATATCACTATTTAAAAGATGTGTATATTAGTTTGTGATTAATTGTTTTTCAACCAATATAAAAAAATGTATATTTGATATTTTAAATAATGATAAATTTATCGAGTAACATTTAGTTACCTTGAATACCATAAGTCACAACTTCACGTATGATTCTTCCAATCAAAATGAAATATGAATTTTATATAATATCATTATTGTTTTTAAGTTATTGGGGTAAAGAAAAAAATTGGTTCAGATTGAGTTACCATATTATTATTATTTCCACTTTAACATAAAAAATTTAAGGAGTACATTTGAAAAATAATGTCATTTCTTATATTAATTCATTGGAAAATATTAATTCTATAGGTTTTCTGTAATGACACAAATATTCATTAATGAAAATTCTTCTTGATATAATTAAATGTCTCATTATGTAAATTGATTATATAAAATGTCAAATTTGTTGGTTTTATGTTTTTGATTTTTAAAATACCATTAAAAATTGTGACTGTTACTAATATAGTCTTTGATCAGTGATCACATTATTAGTAAAAATATATGGCATTAACAAATTCAATTTACTCAGAAAAAGGATGTGATGGCCTCATCCAGTAGACTTCCCCATATGCATCCCATTTGTCAGAGCTCATAAAGGAGGTGGTGTCATTGGGCATCGTTCTTGACCTAAACCAAGCTGAGTGTCAACGTGTTATGCTCAAACGAAACCTCCTACGAGAGAAGTGTAAGATGATAGAGATTACCACCTGAGAAATGTTATCTCTGCCACCCCAAGAGTATGTCATAATCGTGGAACTTACCATTCGGTCTTATGCGGGTGTTATAAGGGGTTATGTAACAATACTGTAGCACTATGATTATGTGCATTATTTTAATGAATATACATTCATTATATTATTGTTTCTTTGTAAATATTATTTTAAGAACAAATATTATTATTATTTAATATTAAATTAAGAAATATATTTTTATTAATTAATGGATTTTTTGAATAAAAAAGTATTTTAATAATTTTTTTATTATTAAACATCTTATTATTAAATATAAATGATCGTATAATTTTATGAATGAAATTGTACTTTTTATTAAGGATTGAAAGTCTTTTTTTTTTGTCAAAAACCATGAATTTTTTTATATGTTGATTTTTAATGATCAAATTCACATAATTTGAATATTATTTAGATAAAATGAATATTTTTTTTAGAATCAAGATGTCGAAATTATCTATTAGTGAATTTTTCATAATTTACTAAGACAAAAAAAAATTGGGTAAAAATAAAGTACCAGTTAAATATATAATGTGTTTTATGACATTATAATACCCTAATAGTGATGAAATAAAATAGTATAAATGATATTTTCAGCCAATATAAGTTTTAATATTAAAATAACGTGATTTTAGTTTTGTTTTATATATTTTAAAAAATGTTAGTGGACCGTCCAAGAGTTATAAAACATTTTCACTTTCTAAATGAATTTTCTAGAGATTATGACTCACCTCCACATAACCAACCCTATTATTTTAAGATGTTAGGATATTGGTCGTATGAAATATCTTTCTCGACTCTTCTTTGGAAAAATCCATGCAAAAAAACCATGTTATGGTTTTTGGTATTGATTAGTTTAATATGTGGTGACCCAAACCCAAAAATAACGAATTCCCTCTCCTTAGCTATATAAACCCACCAATGTTTGCACTTCTTATTCACTCAAACCCTTTGGAGTTCATCCAGATTCTTCAATCCTCTCTCTAGAATCCTCCCAAGGAACCACAAACTCCACTGAAGCCTCTCTCAATCCTCTCCTATGCCATTGGTATCATACTTCCATGTATGGTATTTCGCCCTTTCTCATTTTTGTCTAAATTTCATTATGTGGTTATACCCTTTTAATATCAATTAAATATGATTGGGTATGATTTCAAACCTCTCTCATACATCCCTATTTATGTTTGAAATGATTAGATACCACTTTCCCTCTCATTAATGTGTTTCATGTATAAATGTTACCATGCTGAAAATCCGTAAGGAAATTTTCTTTTCTCAATCACGCTCAAGAAATTGTTTTGTATTATGAATCTACATTCCATTTCATTTATTGGGACATTTATCTATATGAACCACTTACTGTCAATTTCATTGTAATATTAGTAGACACTGATTTCTCTCTCATCAACCATTTTTATGAATTCTTATGTCATGCAGTTACGCTGTCGATATTGCACCACGATTTTCTATGCAATGTTATTGCGTAGTGAATACCATTCCCATTTCTCTATCAAGGGAATTCACCATTGTTCCCATTTACATATTGATTATAGTGTTTCATGTATTAATTAAACATTTCCTTTATTATCGAATAAATTATGAGGTTTAATGAATCCATGTTATATGATCCATGGGGCACATTTATGCCTGAAATGAAATGTATAAGAAGGGTGCGCCCTGATAGATCTCCAATGAATTGGTTAATGATTAGTATCATGATACATCATGTTCAATAAGTTTTTACTCATGATAATTCATGTAAAATTAGGGTTTACTCATGATCCATGTTCATTGAGCCTTGAATAATTATAAAACCATGTTAAATGTTTTTTCCACATTTCCATGATATGTTAATCATGTTATATCATTCTTTTATGTTCATGATTATCTAATTTTCTATTAATATGCCTATTTCATAACATGTAGTTTATCATTCATGTTATTCCATGTTAGCTCCCTTAATAATCTTGATATCTCACCCATTTCTTATGCATATCCTCAGGTTATCTCATACAATGCTAAGTACGAAGGAATGTAGTAGTCATTTAAAGAAGTTTTCAATAAAAAGTTGCTCCTTCAATTTTAAGTGGTTATGTAATCTTCAAAAATCCCCACAGACACTAGACATATCGATCTTCTATGTTGTATCATGTTATGTTTTCTATGTAATAAAGCATGTTTAAATTTGTAATAAAGTGATTGGTTGTCATATTTTTAATAATTATGTTGAGGAACATATAAAGAGTTCTATGTAAATATGATGAGTGCGCATAATCTATCTAGATATTTCGAAGATAAAAAGTTTGATTTTTTTAAAAAGGTTGAATAATTTAGAATATGATTCCCAAATACAAATATTATTAAATCTTGTTTACATTTAAAATGTGTCGCAATTATGATTTTAGTTTTTTGGTTTTGTCATATGAAGACATAGATATGTAGTATTATTTTTATAAAATGTTATAAGTAAAAAATCAGGAATTTTAGAAAAAACATGGATGATATGTACAATTATCATATTTGAAATTATAATCTGAATCTTCATTTGGATATATAAAATATCCTTATTGAGTTTTAAATTTCTAAAATGTATAATATTAAAATGATACATTAATTTTATAATTCATTAACATTTTCAATATAAATTAATATATAGATATATTTTGTTGTTCTGAATAATGAACAGTTTCCCATCAAATTGTTAATTTAAGTTATCCTTTTGAAATTTTCATCATGAAGTGTAATATTATATGATGAAATGTAATAGTCATCATGTGATGGTTTATTATATTGTGATACAAAATATTCTCACAAGTCATAAAATGATGATAACAATTCTTTGTTTATATGATGGCATATTATTTACACAACATAGAGTAACATAATAATGTATTTGGTATACTAGGGGTTCAAGGATCATTTGTTTGTGTTCACTACGTAATCTTCGTGAGATACATATCTTGATAACCTTAATACATTGATACCCAACAAATATATTCTATATATTTATAACAATAATAAAGGGGTTCTTGGTTATGTTGTTGATTTTATTTTTAGTCCGAGCATAAAAAAATGGGTTTTTTTCTATTGAATGAAAAGCTTGTCTTATTATCCTTTTATTGAGATATATTTTGAGACTGTTCAATCATGTTATATTTTATTTATATTTCGATATGTGGTATGTGAGTTTCGTTACAATATGGATGAATTACATGTGATATATTCATTGATCAGATAAAAAAATACAAAAATAATTTGATATATAGGATGGAAATTTTATTTTTCATATGGTCAATCAAGTCCCCAGAGAATAAGAAAATATAATAATTCAAATTTTCATATATTTTTTATTCTTATACATATATTTATTGAAAATTGTCTGTTATGGATAACATGACTGATTCATTTAATTCTTGAGTAGCATTGATGCTTCTCAATAGGATTAACATTATTATGAAATATGCATCTATATATTCATATATTTTTATATTGAATGAAGGTTAGTGTGGTTAATTAATTTATTGACTAAATATGGATTGTGTTTGATTAAAATAGATAATAAAAAAGTGTTTTAGATATAATAAGATTTTTTTGATGCGTTTTTAGATTGTATTATATGTGATTTAATATGTGGTGATTTTAATGAGAACATTATGATCATAATTTTAATAATATCCAAATGGATTTTAATATAGAGTTTTACAAGTTATTGTATACTGTATAATATATCATCCAATGAAATAATATTTATTAATATTCCGTGCATATGGGTGATTTAAATTTTTTTTTCACTAATACATTGTTTGTATATGGTATACATATTTTGTGTACCTCATTTTCATAGAAAATATGACGTGTACAAGTGGTATATCATTCCCTAAAAATTATTATATAATTTAAAAGGTATTATAATTTATTTTTCTACATTATTTTCAATGGTTTACTATAATGTTTTATAATTGAAATCATATATGAGGTGAATTATTATTATAATTACTTCATATATAGAGAAACATGCCAAATAAAGAATGTTAATGATTGAAAACGTGAATGTCACTATGTATAATCTTCTATAACATATTAATAACTAAATTACATTAATTGGATCATATAAATATATGTTAATGCTTGAAACACAAATTCTCTAACATATTTAATCGTCTTTGTTTTTACACATTGGGAATGAAGAACTCATATGCCCTAGATGAATATGGATCCCTTATTAATCATGTAAGAATCAATTATACCTATGGATATTCCAGTGGGAAGAAATTTCGTTTGGATTCCCATTATGAGCATTATCCAACCCTTGTGATGGTGTTTATAGAAGTTGGAGGAGACTTATGGTGTATGGTACACATGATTTAGGGCGTTAATAATTAAAATATTTTCAGTAATTACTTAGTTATATGAATTGTTTATCCACAAAAAATAGTTTTAAACTGGAAATGAAGTATATAAAATTGTTATTAGACTATAACAAAAACTTTCATATGAAAAAAATATTTTAACATTAAAGCATGTAACATGTAAAAATCATTTTTTTGGAAAACAACGTTTTAGGAATAAAAAATAATTTTAATGGTAAAATTATCTATTTACAAGAATTTATATTTTTAAATAGTATTATTAATAAAATTTATGTGCCTTTAAAAAATATTTTTCTTTAAAAAGTTTTATTTATTTATTAATGAAGTTATAACAAATTATTAGAATATATTGATTATTCTCTTGAAATGTTCATCATATGTTTTTAAATTAAATAGTATATTTTCATAAATAAATTGTTTTATATTGTTATAAATATATTATTAAAATTAATAAGTTTTATAGAATTTATGTATGTTTTATGATAAAAAATTCTCAAGACTGAGCGCTATCAATAAAACAAAAATATTATAAATAAAAAAATCTAAATAATATCATAAAAATAAGGCATAGATAAATATATGTGAGTATTAACATTATAATATGAAACTTAAAAAATGAATAATGAAGTATGTATCATAAATTACCCCATCGAACTTTTATGAGTAATGAATTTTAGGGTCAATTTTGGTAGTTTTTTTGTATATTTATAGACATATTTCATGTTAAAATTTCAACCATTTATATTATTGAATCATTGTATACAATACGGATTGAGTCTCACTGATATGTTTTATTTTTATATTTTTATTTCTTGCACTAAAATATCTATGATCGTCTCAAATAAATGTATTTTCTAACTTTATTTAACAAATAAATATTTTGAATGATTCATCACCAAAAGCTATATCCCATGAGAAAATCCTTTTCAATATTAATTCTCAGATAATCCCTTGATGAAGTATTTATTTGTGAAAAATATTATGTCATAGACTATAGGATTTGGAACACTAGTGAATTTTATTCATAAATTTAGTTTTAGCTTCTTTTCAATCAATCGAGTCCAACAAAAATATTTCATCACAAAATCTTGATTATTTTTCCCAGGGATAGAAATCATGTCAAAAAATGGATAAATAAAATATTAAATTTCTTGAGGATCCTATATAATTTTTGGATATAGAATTTTCAAACATATATATTTTTGTCAATAATATATAATTTGAGGATGTATGATTGTAAAAATAAAAACAGTTTCTATCTTTCTATATGATGGAAACAATAACCAAAACAGATTCTAAAATATGTTTAAAAAATGTAAATAAGGTTAGACTCAATGATAGAATTCATCATTTAAAAATATTACTATTTTTTCTAGATATATTGAATATACTTCTATAGTGTTTTCATATTGAATATACATAAATGTGTACCTAGTAAATAATTTATTTTATATTTCTAGTGACCCATAATTATATGGTTCCTGTAAAAAACATTATACATGCTTGAATCTATACCATTTCATCATTTGAATTCACTTTTATTCAAATTTTACAATGATTAAAATTATTACATTCTTAATTCAAGGTTTTATGGATTTTAGAATAAATTTTGGAACATTTTCTTTCTAGACACACTTTCTCATATAATACTTCTTTTTTATGTGGTTATTGGAAATCAAGGATTATGGCATTATATCATTAAAGATTAATACATATTTTATAATTTCAATAGTGAATTATTGTGAATGAAATCGATGATATAAATAATTATTTTTCGTAATTTAAATAAATGACATTTTCGTACTACTCTTGAGAAACCACCATGGGGACCATTGTAGGTTTATATAGCTATATGACTTTCCAATTGTTCTTCTCAGAGTTCCTACAAAAAAGATATTTGGATCATTCATAAAATAATGATATTTGAGTTTTTTTAAAAGATACACAATTTATGAAATGTAAAATGAAATTCCATTATATGGAATTAGGATGAATTGGATTTTGACTGACCTCAAGTGGATATCTTATGAATTTAGAATATACTTATATTTATATAATTTCATATGTCTGATAGCTTTCACTCTCTGAAAATTGAAGCTTAAAAAACAAGATATATTACGACATAACCAGTATAATAATGGGTTCGAATAGGTTTATTTACCTGATGATATATATATATATATATAATTTACATAATTCATGTATATTTATTTATTATTATTCATTTATATATTTTTACTAATATTTTGTTTTCTTCATAAATATGTTATTTTAATTTTTTTTATTTCATATTTTTTAAAATTATACTTAATTTCTAGAAATTTTAAAAATATTATTTCATAAAAGATAATTATTTTTGGATTTAAAATATCAAAATTATCATTTTATGAAATATAATAATTTTTTTTAAAATATTAATTTTCTAAAAAATAATGAAAAATAATTATTATTACTGAAATTATCTTTTCCTGTAAATCATTCACACAATACAATTTAGCATTATAATTATTTAAAAGATGAATTGGTTTTAAATTTTTATTAATAATATAATTATGATCATTGCACCAAATCTTATGATTTACTATGGTATAAAAACTATTTATACTAAAGAATAAACTTTTCTTGAAAAATCATATTTCATCATTTTTTACCATAATAATACGAAAATAAATTCCACCACATATATGATTTTAAGATTCATTTTTTTCATATTAATAATCATTAAATTTAATATAATACAAATTTTAAAAATTAATTATTTTTCTTTATGAATATTAAAAATTGTAATAATTTGGCCCCTTATTAAAATAGGTAAAACTTATTTAAAACTATGGTATAAGACAATAAAATCTATTTGACAATTTCTTTATACAATTGGAAGAGTGGTGTTCAATAAATTATATGTTTAATGAGTTAAATTATGTATTTAAAAACAATAATTTTAAAATTCGTACCAAAGTATTACTTAGTTGATGATAACATATATTTTTATTGTAATTTTAATCTATTTTGGGACTTTGTATTTGTTTGTATTGTCAGAATTTTCAATTTAGTTTTTAATGTCTCAAAATATATATATGATGTCTATTTTTATTTTTTATTCTAAATCAATTATTGAAAACATATTATTATCTTATTTAAAAAAGAAATAAGTTTTACATTCATTTAATGAATTTCCCTAATTACAGTTCTTCATGAATTTTATGTTATTTTATAAAATATAATTCTTATCACCAACTGAAATTTAATCTGATAAAATTCATACAAAAATTTTAATAATATTTTTATTTTTTACATAATTATATTTTTAATTTGATAATAAATAAATGTTATCTTGTGAAAGAATTTATATTATTCTGATTAAAGTAAACATGGATTTATTGTCATTTAAATAAATATTAAGTCTTAAAATTTTTCCAACACAAAACCAAATGAGATTTTTGGGGACTATTTCTAAAATATCACAATAATAATATTATTTGGGGGGAATGGTTTCCACTTCACATGATTGTGATTTATATATATATTATTTAATTTTTTTATGCAATTCCCTATGTCAACATTCAAACACTTGTTATGAAAACATACTCTTCTTCATTATTTAAAATGATTGAGAAATATTGATTGGATAATACCATATATAATATCTCAATATATTTTTTACCATGCAAAATATATTTTGGTATTTCCAAAGATCAAATATTTCTCGAATTAAAGAGAATGTCAATAGTGGTTTCTCAACAATAAGGGGTAAATCTTTTCCAAGTTATTTCTACATTATTTCCGCTTCTACATTACCAAAGTACATTTAATTAACTCTAAATTGATAAATAATGTGTCATAAATTTTGAATAATTTTATTATAATTATAGAAAATTCATTTTCCACTTCTTCTCCATCCAATAAGAAAATAAAATTATCTCTGTTGTGTATGTGATGACTACCGAATCCATGAAAAGATATGATTTATTCACCAATAACATAATACACGGTCAGGGATTATAATGGATTTAATATATATATATATATATATATGTTATTTAAGAAATAAATATACCGTTTTTATTATAATAGAATATATTCTTTTTTGCATGTCTAACTATTTAAAAATGTTAACTTCTCTCATGTATATGTGTAGACTACCTCCTTAACGAAGGGATACGATTAATTTTATAATTATTATGCACATTATTTTTTATGTATAGGTTTAATGAATATATAAGTTATATGTGAAATATGTAGTAATATTTGGAAGTGATTTATTATTTACATTTTGTGTTCCCGCTACTAGAAAGTGGAAACATCAGTTCTTTTTACATACATAATACTATATCCATGTAGTAATTACATTAATTTTTAATAAATGATTTATATAAAGAGTCATATATTTTAATAAAATTTTTACATAATAAATTTATTAAATGATTATAAATCGTATAGTTTTTCTACCATGAACAATTTATTGGGATGCCGACTACTTATCCAAAACATGCAAGAAAAATGAAGTAATTCTTTAGATGGATCAATGATTAAAATAATGTCTTGCTAAAAAATAGTTGAAATATTTTTTAATTATATAATATATTTTATAATAAATATGAGTATGGTTCTATAATATTTTCATAAAAATGTTATAATTAATATATTCTAGGTTTTAACATGAATGAATCACAAATATTCATGAGTAAAGGGTTTATCGTCTCCATTTAACATTTTCAAGACGTATGTTACATTATGAAACTATATTATCCATTGTTTTTTTCTCTTCCCCATTGATATTTCATATCACGGATCTCTAAATCAACATTATATTTCTTAAATTTTTCTTTTATGGTTTCACAGTGTTTTTATTCACATATAACCTGTAACGCCCCGGCCCCAGCTACCCAGAGTCGGTGCATTACTTCGTAACATTGGCATGATCACAAGAAAGATCAAATCCCGAAAGACCGATTGGTTTAGTAGCCTTGGAAACACTAGATATATTCATAAGTTTTACATTACATCATAAAATGAAAAACTACTACAACAACATAATGTTTCCAACGTCCACACTATAAACCCCTCATAATATCCCTGCCAGTCAATCATAATTTACTTCTTCACTACCTGGGAAAAATAAAACATAGAAAAGGGGTGAGCTCAAATGCCCAGTAAGGATAACAATATAGCGGAACATTCAAAATATGCATAAACATTTAAGGCAATGAATTACTAAAACAAAAGCCTTTTAAAATTTAACTTCAACATAGTATGGCAAAAGTAAAATGAAATAATGCCATTTACTTGTACACATGGATATTCTACTAATCGAATAATCACATGCAATATCAATAACCACTTTCATAATGTTGGAATGCATAATGCTAAACGTTAATTTCTTTGTCTAGGCCTCATCCCAAGACCTAGGGGTTACTTCTAACCGGAACCCAACCCGGAGTGCCTCTAATAACCGGACACCAACCCGGAGTGCCTCTAATAACCGGACACCAACCCGGAGTGCCTCTAATAACCGGACACCAACCCGGAGGGCATACTTTTACCAGTCCCTAACCTGGAGGGCTTACTTTAACCAGTCCCCAACCTAGAGGGCTTACTTTTACCGGTCCCCAACCCGGAACATACTTGTTTAGCACATTCATCTGAAGAAAAGTTTGAAATATAACATAAACATTCGGATTAAAACTAGCATACGAAATGTCTATAGTTTCACCATAAACTATGAATGGTATAAAATAGAACATCCACAGTCAAACATATCACAAAACCATCAATACAATATAGAAGTTTTGTATTATAATAAATCAACTTCAAATAAGCGTAAAATCCATTAAAGGATGTTGACATAGATAAAATCAAAACACTTTTTAGAGAAATATCTCTTTCTATTTTTGAAATCATTTAAGAGCCATATAAAATAAAACATTTTCTTGAAAATATTCTTGTAAGCTTGTAAGGAAAGCTTTGACGATTTTATAACGGCGGAAAATAACCGCACCCACCGTATAAGTTAAAAAAAACATTCTTACCTCAATTCAGTCGAAAAGGTTAAAAAGGACCTTGTTTTGAAAACGACGGAAAGATTCCTTTATAAACCTCTTATAAAAAGTCAAAGAAGGGTATAAATGACTTTAACCCATATTCTTGTAAATAGTAAAAATGTTTTGAAATACATTTCAAAGAAACATGGATGTGGATGATAAAGAGATCCCAGTAGATTATTACGTATAATACAACCTCGGATAATGAAGAGATTGTGAAATAACCCTTACCTTGTACTTTTCCTTGGTTGGGGTAGGTTAACCTCCTTTAATTTAGGTAACTCACTTTGGTTGGAACCAAAGGACTTCTTGAAATGCTTTCTTCCTAAGGGGAAGCTTCAAGGAGGAGGAGAGGGATGTGGGGAGCTTAGTTGGGCAGAGTTTGGACGAGCCAAGTGGCTTGAGAGGTGTGAAGAAATGAGAAGTAGGAGTGCCCTTTTATAAGAGGGGTGAGGGGCACCTTTGGAAAAGCTAGAAATATTAATTTATAATAAATTCATATTCGGTTTCTAATGGCTCCAAAGTTGAATATTCAAAGGTTAAGGTGGGGATAGGTATAAAACCACTCAACCAATAGAATTTAGACAGGTTTGGGTACTTATATTAACCTTATCTTTAAGTATTAACTCTAAGTTAATTAGTTTCACTTTTACAATGTCTCTTTGTATTTTTATATAATATGGTTAATAAACTTACTATATACATCCAAGCGACCCCCAAGTGGTCCATTAATGAGGAACCTATCATAATATAAGTCTCTTTGCCGAACCTTAGATTTTTAGGAATTTAATATCAATTAATAATATAATATTTGTTTTAAGAACTCTTTTATGTAAATTTTGACACTATTCAATAGTTGATTTTTTTGAAACTCCTAACAGATTGATTACTTAGAACAAAGTCAATTAAATCAATCCTAATATATCATATTATCATAGAAAATTAGTTTAATTCACTAAAAGTTTCATATTATAATTATTTGGGTATTTATAAGATCAATTATTTTAATTTTTCACTATTTTAGTAATTACTGCATCATCATTGTGTCATAAATAAAATAAATTATTTAATGTCTAAAAATTATAAATAAAATATCATTATGTAGGAAATCTGTTTATCTTTCTAATGAATATTTATAATCGAAAATCCAACATGTATAACCCTATGTAAAAATTGTTCTTCTAAAAGATGTAAGCTTATGCCATTTTTATTTTTATTTTAACTTTATTAATATAATGTGTCATTATCACTTACAAGTGGATCCATGGGGTCCCAAAATAGACCCAAAGATGCCCATGGTCGACCATGTATCAACCAATAGGGTTAAGACACGTTTTAGGGTAATTTAGTATTATTATAATATTATTTGTTTAACCCTTATTTACCGGATTTACCCTTTAACCATGGTAAATAAAATATTTACCACAGTAACATTTCAAAATGTCTAAAAATAAAAGTTACCTATTTACACAATTTGAACATCCTGATTCCAAATATGGAATCCATTTTCCTAAATTCAAAACACAGAAGTGGCAGAAATTAATTTAAAATTAATTCCCGCTGTCAAAACAAAAAGCGTGTTTTTAAGAGATAATAACTATCAAAAGATTGACACTTGTTTATGTTCGGTTTAATTGTAAAATTATGTCCAATGACAAACATTATATTAAATGGTAAAAATATATTCTAAATATACTTTAAAACCACTAAAATTCATAATTTATCACTATTAATTATTTTGATTAAAAAAGTTGTTTTTAATTAAAATTTAGAAATTTTCACTATTCATCAAAATATGAAAGTTATCCGAAATGTACCAAAATTTCACCCTAGGCTAATTTCGATATTCTGAATCCAAAAATGAAGTCCATTTTGAAATATAAAATATATATGATTTCAAAAATTAGGTATTACTATTCACAACGGCTAGTTTAATCGGTTGTGGTGTGTGTTAAAACTCGAAGTTGCGTATAACACACGCTACTGTATTATTCAAAGGAAAGCGTACCGTGGAAGCTTGGGATGTTTCATTTTAAATTTTTTTGATGTCCCCATTTAGTCAATATGTTTAAAATATTGTATTTAAAAAGGGTTCACTATTAAAAGTTGATAAAAGTGCAATACTGAAAATGAATTTGTTCTTGCATTATATCAAAGAAACTCATAATATGGATTCTAAAATTATAAGGATTATATAAAGTTTAAAATTTAGATAATACTATTCATAACCGCTTTTGAATGGCTTATTTTTGTAAGTCATGGTGTGATTGAACTCGGTGTTGCGTGTAGTGCAAGTTATTTAATTATTTTGAAGAAATAACACACTATGAAATCTTGGGGTGTTACATTCTCCCCTCCTTCAATAAATTGCGTCCTCGCAATTTGAAATTGTTCTTCAAAAATAAAAGGTTGAAAATAGAAAATATATTTGTGGGAAAACCCACATCGGAAATTGGGTTACTAAAATTTAGTCTTAATATGAGGAAAAGAGAAATGAAAGGGTCACCACCAAATTATGATCTCGATTAGGAGAACATTGGTGGCAATTAGAGACATATAATTGGAGGAAAAACGTAAATATTTATAGGTAGTGATTGAGGTCATCAATCACAAACAAGTGTAAAATTGAGGTCCTTAAACTCATCAATCTATGATGATTTGAAATACCATCGGTTCAACAAAACATAGGGTATTGGGATAACACATTTTTGACGTTTCAAAATATCTTAGTTGAAATCGCACATCGAAAAATGAATTAATGAGGCCTTTATTTAAAATAAAGAGTGGAAAGTATGAAGATTACCGAAAATAACACATACTAGGGTTCCATGTAGGAAAATATGGATATGGAGGAGAAATCTAACCATCAATTATCTGACGGAGAGTGGTAGAGAACATGGCTATGAAAAGGCCAACAATCCTAAAGCCATAAATTAGTGATGATTTAAGGTACCATCTAGGACAACATTTTTGTTCTAAGTTCCTTTTATTAATGTTGAGGAATTTATTTATGAGTTTGTCTAAGATCATAAAGAGATATACTTACTTTATAATTATAGTTTTATCTAATAATAAATTTCTACCACAAACTCATCTTTCACTATAAGAGATAATAGAACGAAAAAAAAAATTTATACAGGGTTCCAAAATAAATGAATTTATAATTCATATACCAGATCTTTTAATAAAAACTAAATTATTTAATCCAGGACATCTCGTGGGCCAGTGGTAGGTGATACACCCTTGTCGCCCTTCAGTTGCGGGTTCAAGTCTCGCAGCCTTGCCGGACGCGACGGGTTACCGCCCAACCTCCGGGTTTTCCTTTTATGGTAATCAAAAATAATCCAAACTAGAACTATCCAAAATACTTCTATCCAGACTCACAGTCCAACATTTATAAGTAAGGTAAACATAATGTAGAACCTTTTTACCTCGTAATATCATATGAATACCTTCATCATGTATTCTTTTAATACACTGAAACATCCTGAATTACCATATTCCTTATTGATTACATTCATGCTCCCTTATTCCATATAGAAAGCTGGATATACTTCATTAATCCAAAAATGTTTTAAACCCCAAAAATGATGGAATATACAAATCATTAATCAGTTCGAAGGTAGTCAAGAATATCCAATTTAATTTATCCAAAACAATCATGTATTATTCCAAAATCACTACTTCGGTATCAGAACTATATTATGGTTTATCATTCTCTCAACCATATATTTTCCAAAAATTTATCCTGCTATTGAGTCACTTTTCTTTGTTCCACATAATCTCAAGTCCTTAATGAAATAGTACTGCAGTACAATCCTTATATACTCCATAATTATTATAACAAGTACATTGTTGATACAACACTCAATTGACATAATCAACATAAGAACTCTAATCATTCCTCCTCATCTGTGGTAGTATCATAACTTGATTATTATCCAATAGCATCATTTGCGGCATAGTCTGATGACTGGGACATAGGTTCGCATAGTGTCCAAACTCCTTGCAAATGAAGCATTGTACATTTGAGATCATTTTCTCACCCTTGCAGTCACGTACTTTGTGCCCTTTTTCCTCCACACTTATAACAAACTCTCATTCCTTTCAGGCAAGTTCCAGGGTGTTTCTTTCCACAGTTACCACATATGGGAAAATTATTCTTTTCCCTCTTCCCTTTATCCATCTTTCTCTCTTCCAGCCTTTTCTTCTCTTGCTTCCCTTCAAAGGCATAGGACTCAGTAAACTCTTTACTTATCTTATCAACACATGATATTATTTCTTCATATGATGATAATACATGGGTGACTATTTCTCTTATAAATTCTAGCTTAAGACCATGAAATATATGATCCTTCCTTCTCTTTGTATCATGTGCATTGCTGGAGTTCTCATTCCTTCTACTAGGCACCATTTCTAAACAATGGCATACACTAGATTAGTTTATGAATCAAAATACATAATCCCATACTTATAAAACACTTAACATAAATTGAAATATTTATGGATATAATCCATAATCATAAAAAAAATTTCATTGAGGAAGTATATACTCATAAACCCTTCATAATGATTTGTAAAGATAATGAGAGTTATCCTAAGCATATCCCCCGGGAGTGTCGTAACCAAGAGTGCAGCAAGGCCCGTTGTCGTGCACCAGTTCCCGTTCGAGTCTAGCTCAAAGCGGTGTTTTCGGGTTTTACCCCTAGGTACATCTGTGCCAGAGCCGCCTCTACCTGCTCGTATCCAGACAGGGATGTATTGCTCGGAAAACTCACAAAATCTCTACAATACCAAAATTCTAGGAAGTTCTTCTATACTAATCCTCAAAGTTCATCTTAGGTCTACGTGCTCTAATCAGAGTTTATCTAAATCTAGTTTCCAAGGTTTGTACTAAACTTCCTCTGATACCAACTGTAACGCCCCGGCCCCAGCTACCCAGAGTCGGTGCATTACTTCGTAACTTTGGCATGATCACAAGAAAGATCAAATCCCGAAAGACCGATTGGTTTAGTAGCCTTGGAAACACTAGATATATTCATAAGTTTTACATTACATCATAAAATGAAAAACTACTACAACAACATAATGTTTCCAACGTCCACACTATAAACCCCTCATAATATCCCTTCCAGTCAATCATAATTTACTTCTTCACTACCTGGGAAAAATAAAACATAGAAAAGGGGTGAGCTCAAATGCCCAGTAAGGATAACAATATAGCGGAACATTCAAAATATGCATAAACATTTAAGGCAATGAATTACTAAAACAAAAGCCTTTTAAAATTGAACTTCAACATAGTATGGCAAAAGTAAAATGAAATAATGCCATTTACTTGTACACATGGATATTCTACTAATAGAATAATCACATGCAATATCAATAACCACTTTCATAATGTTGGAATGCATAATGCTAAACGTTAATTTCTTTGTCTAGGCCTCATCCCAAGACCTAGGGGTTACTTCTAACTGGAACCCAACCCGGAGTGCCTCTAATAACCGGACACCAACCCGGAGTGCCTCTAATAACCGGACACCAACCCGGAGTGCCTCTAATAACCGGACACCAACCCGGAGGGCATACTTTTACCAGTCCCTAACCTGGAGGGCTTACTTTAACCAGTCCCCAACCTGGAGGGCTTACTTTTTCCGGTCCCCAACCCGGAACATACTTGTTTAGCACATTCATCTGAAGAAAAGTTTGAAATATAACATAAACATTCGGATTAAAACTAGCATACGAAATGTCTATAGTTTCACCATAAACTATGAATGGTATAAAATAGAACATCCACAGTCAAACATATCACAAAACCATCAATACAATATAGAAGTTTAGGATATTATAATAAATCAACTTCAAATAAGCGTAAAATCCATTAAAGGATGTTGACATAGATGAAATCAAAACACTTTTTAGAGAAATATCTCTTTCTATTTTTGAAATCATTTAAGAGCCATATAAAATAAAACATTTTCTTGAAAATATTCTTGTAAGCTTGTAAGGAAAGCTTTGACGATTTTATAACGGCGGAAAATAACCGCACCCACCGTATAAGTTAAAAAAAACATTCTTACCTCAATTCAGTCGAAAAGGTTAAAAAGGACCTTGTTTTGAAAACGACGGAAAGATTCCTTTATAAACCTCTTATAAAAAGTCAAAGAAGGGTATAAATGACTTTAACCCATATTCTTGTAAATAGTAAAAATGTTTTGAAATACATTTCAAAGAAACATGGATGTGGATGATAAAGAGATCCCAGTAGATTATTACGTATAATACAACCTCAGATAATGAAGAGATTGTGAAATAACCCTTACCTTGTACTTTTCCTTGGTTGGGGTAGGTTAACCTCCTTTAATTTAGGTAACTCACTTTGGTTGGAACCAAAGGACTTCTTGAAATGCTTTCTTCCTAAGGGGAAGCTTCAAGGAGGAGGAGAGGGATGTGGGGAGCTTAGTTGGGCAGAGTTTGGACGAGCCAAGTGGCTTGAGAGGTGTGAAGAAATGAGAAGTAGGAGTGCCCTTTTATAAGAGGGGTGAGGGGCACCTTTGGAAAAGCTAGAAATATTAATTTATAATAAATTCATATTCGGTTTCTAATGGCTCCAAAGTTGAATATTCAAAGGTTAAGGTGGGGATAGGTATAAAACCACTCAACCAATAGAATTTAGACAGGTTTGGGTACTTATATTAACCTTATCTTTAAGTATTAACTCTAAGTTAATTAGTTTCACTTTTACAATGTCTCTTTGTATTTTTATATAATATGGTTAATAAACTTACTATATACATCCAAGAGACCCCCAAGTGGTCCATTAATGAGGAACCTATCATAATATAAGTCTCTTGGCCGAACCTTAGATTTTTAGGAATTTAATATCAATTAATAATATAATATTTGTTTTAAGAACTCTTTTATGTCAATTTTGACACTATTCAATAGTTGATTTTTTTGAAACTCCTAACAGATTGATTACTTCGAACAAAGTCAATTAAATCAATCCTAATATATCATATTATCATAGAAAATTAGTTTAATTCACTAAAAGTTTCATATTATAATTATTTGGGTATTTATAAGATCAATTATTTTAATTTTTCACTATTTTAGTAATTACTGCATCATCATTGTGTCATAAATAAAATAAATTATTTAATGTCTAAAAATTATAAATAAAATATCATTATGTAGGAAATCTTTTTAGCTTTCTAATGAATATTTATAATCGAAAATCCAACATGTATAACCCTATGTAAAAATTGTTCTTCTAAAAGATGTAAGCTTATGCCATTTTTTTTTTATTTTAACTTTATTAATATAATGTGTCATTATCACTTACAAGTGGATCCATGGGGTCCCAAAATAGACCCAAAGATGCCCATGGTCGACCATGTATCAACCAATAGGGTTAAGTCACGTTTTAGGGTAATTTAGTATTATTATAATATTATTTGTTTAACCCTTATTTACCGGATTTACCCTTTAACCATGGTAAATAAAATATTTACCACAGTAACTTTTCAAAATGTCTAAAAATAAAAGTTACCTATTTACACAATTTGAACATCCTGATTCCAAATATGGAATCCATTTTCCTAAATTCAAAACACAGAAGTGGCAGAAATTAATTTAAAATTAATTCCCGCTGTCAAAACAAAAAGCGTGTTTTTAAGAGATAATAACTATCAAAAGATTGACACTTGTTTATGTTCGGTTTAATTGTAAAATTATGTCCAATGACAAACATTATATTAAATGGTAAAAATATATTCTAAATATACTTTAAAACCACTAAAATTCATAATTTATCACTATTAATTATTTTGATTAAAAAAGTTGTTTTTAATTAAAATTTAGAAATTTTCACTATTCATCAAAATATGAAAGTTATCCGAAATGTACCAAAATTTCACCCTAGGCTAATTTCGATATTCTGAATCCAAAAATGAAGTCCATTTTGAAATATAAAATATATATGATTTCAAAAATTAGGTATTACTATTCACAACGGCTAGTTTAATCGGTTGTGGTGTGTGTTAAAACTCGAAGTTGCGTATAACACACGCTACTGTATTATTCAAAGGAAAGCGTACCGTGGAAGCTTGGGATGTTTCATTTTAAATTTTTTTGATGTCCCCATTTAGTCAATATGTTTAAAATATTGTATTTAAAAAGGGTTCACTATTAAAAGTTGATAAAAGTGCAATACTGAAAATGAATTTGTTCTTGCATTATATCAAAGAAACTCATAATATGGATTCTAAAATTATAAGGATTATATAAAGTTTAAAATTTAGATAATACTATTCATAACCGCTTTTGAATGGCTTATTTTTGTAAGTCATGGTGTGATTGAACTCGGTGTTGCGTGTAGTGCAAGTTATTTAATTATTTTGAAGAAATAACACACTATGATATCTTGGGGTGTTACATAACCAATGGACTAATGGATTTATATTTCTATCACATTTTTGTCAGGATTGTTTAGACTGTAATTTCCAATGAGAAAATTATGCGATAATTTTTTCATAAAACACATTAATTGTTCATTTTATTGAGTTTTTTATGGTTTTTTGGTATTATTTTTCACTCTATATTAATAAATAATTTCATCATTTTTTCATTGAAATCAAACATTATTTTAAGTCTTTTTGTAAAATATCAATATTATTACATATTCTTGGTTTATAAAATAATTTTTTTACTAATATATAATGTATTTTTATTTTTATTATTACCCATATTTTACATTTTTTTATATGAAAAAAAATTGAATTATCACTTTTTCTGAATGAGATAATTTTATCGATGATGTGAATAATATCATTGCACTATCGATTACCACATCAATAATTTTTCTCGTCATCATGTCCAATTAAGGTTTTATTGATTCCATTAAAATATTAAATTTTCATTTTCAAATATATTTTTTCCATATTATTATTGAAATATTTGGAATTGAAATAACTAATTTTAAAATTAAAAGGTAATTTTCTTCAAAAAAAAATTTATTGTGATGTTTTAATTGATACTTCAAGTATGATATAATCCATTGATTTTAATTAATAAATATGCTGAAATTGGTCCAATGCTGTTGGATCGATATATAGATGAATATGTATATTAGATGGAATAATACAAGAGGGTGGGGGGTAAATTTTAGGTTTAAAATTGTTGTATTTAAACACTTAAGAAAACTAGTTTAAATGATCTTAAACTAATACAATTCACAAAAAATACAATTAACCACAATTATATTGAGTATAAAGGTATCAAATAATGTAATATTATAAGAATTGTAAAGAAATTGTATTCAAAATGAATACAATAATCAGAGTAATACAATAATGAAGGATTCTACCATAAATTGAGTACATTCTATCAATACAATATGTAACAGTATAATTCTAATTTAAACAATTACAAATGAATATGAAATTACGAAAATAAACAATACAATTCCCTTTCTAAAACAAACAACAACAAAAATGTAAAAGTATTACAATTCTTTTACCCCAGAGATAAGGGTATCCTTTCATCTAGGATAAGAGGGTTGTCTTACCACTACCTTGGTAAGCCCTTGATACGATGATTGGTACGTCTGTCTTGATATCCCCACAAGCCCTCGAATTTTCATGTAATCGGAACCTCTACCTTTCAAACACTTGAATGACCTCGATAAAACGATCAATAGAACCGTCTACCTATCCATATAAACCCTCGATAACTATCACCTGATTGGTCACACAAAGCAAGACAAAGAGCTTATTGAAATACAAAAGTAAGGATGATCCATTCACATTTAGTAATTTCAAGGCTTTCGCACGAATTAAGAGAGAATTTACATCGTCTCTCTCTAGAACTTGATAGTATAAATGAATGATCAAAGTATCTCAGTTGTTCTTCTCAGCATCAAATGACCTCTTATTTATAGGCCTCATGATCCAATATTCACATTTTCCCCAACTGGTATATTTCTATAGAAACATTGGAGGGACTTGGACACCTAACATTATAACAGTCATAGTGAAACAAAAAACATGACATAGTTTTGGTTAGTTTATAAAAAACCCCACAAAAGGATTTTGTTTAAAACAAAAGATATATGAAAATGTTAATCATGATTATGATTAATATAAAACAATGGTTTTGATAATGGATAAAAACAAGCATGTGATGAAAGTAAAATATGAGTAATATTAGTAATTCTTAGTGAAATGTATTGATATGATACAAAGTGAGTATGATGCACAAAAGAAAGTATGATTGACAGAGTCAGTACGATTGGCATAGTCAGTAAGATTTAGTTAGTATGATTGACAGAGTCAATATGATTAAAATAGTCATTACGACTGACAGAGTCAACATGACTAACAGAGTCACTATGATTGACAGAGTCAGTATGATAAACATAGTTAGTATGATAAACATAGTCAGTACGATAAACATAGATAGTACGATAAAAATATTCAGTACGATAAACATATATAAATAGATTTGTGATTTCAAAAAAAGTCATAAAAGACAAAAAAGAACTTTTGACTCAAAAAAATGGTACCATAATAAATCATTATAATTATGGGTTTCTATTAAGTTGATGAGATATCATTGAAGGATATTTATTTTTCAACTAGTTATTATTTTATTATTTGATGAAGGATTTATGATATTGTGCCACACATGTTAATATTTTATGACTGTATGATTGGTGGTCAAACATTCATATGGGACTCCAATGGATTCAGGAAAAATAATGAAATCAGGATTATAATAAACTAAAATTTTGAGGTTTGTCTCATTGAAAGTATAACATATTTTATGGTATATTCTTCAGCAAACACCGATTTTAAAACTGTAATATACTTGAAAATATGACATATTCCATAGTAATGATTCCATTAGAAATAATAATATGACCAATAGAATCATATCAACCTCTATTTTAGTATAAATAATATTTTGGTATCTTATAAATGAATAAATCGTATATTTATATCTTTGAATAAGTAAATAAATATTTAAAAATGATAAATTAAGAGTATATTTTTTCTTCAACATAAATTTTCACGTAAAATTTTACAATTGAAATAATTATTTATAATAAAATTTATTTTCATTAAAATATATTCAAAAATTAATAATTTGGTTTCATACTTTTATAAGTTAATATTTAGTGTCTATAAATAATTTTCAAATATTTATAATATCAATTCTATTTTTAGAATTTGAATTTTTTAACCAAATTAACATTTTATTTAATAATTAAATTTATCATATTTTAAAAAATAATTATCATAAAATGGATTTAATTTTTTAATTCTACAAATTGAAATATGGTTAGGGTGATTTTTTGTGATTTTTCTAAAACAGTGGAATTTGTTATGAATAGTAAAATATTTTAATTTATAACATTTATCATTTTAAGCCAAATACACGAATTATAAAAAAACATTTATGTAAGAAACCATTAGTTTTATCGTCCAATCACAAATTCAATTATTAACTCATTAGAATATGAAATATTCAAAGTCATGAGACAAAATAATAATCCAATGATTAAATTAATAAAAAACACCGTCAACTCCACTATAAATACCACCCCTCACAACCACGTCCCCTTCCCCACATCCAAATCCTTGAATATTTTTCAAATTATGATGAATAACTATCCCAATCATATCCCCCACAATATGTTTCTACTAGTATCAACAAATAGACAATTTCAATGCTCATTAAGGAGGTTCTTAAGGAGATGAATTCATGATGAAAAATCACCTTTTATTCATTTAGTTTTTTTATTTTATCTCTTTTCATATAATTTCCTCACATACTCTATCCAAAAACTCATGATAACTACATTAGCTTATATGTGGGAATGTTATTATCACAATGTAATATACATAATCAACCCCCTTCTTCTCTCTCATTATTTTTAAAAATGAAATCCATGTCTATGTGGTGCAGATTCACCGCCTTTGTTGACTATGAGTATTAGTTTTTCAATTCCACCATCAATGATATTAATAAAATAATTAGTATGGTTGAAAAAGACTATAATGAATGTATTATAACTTATTTGATTTTCCAATACAGTTACATATACATATTATTAAATAATAATTTAATGTTATTTTGTGATGATTAAAAAATGCCACTATAATATAAATGATTATTGTTAACACTTTATCTAATGAATCATCTTTATATCAAGGTTAAATTTACATATAATACCATTCAATATCTTTTTAGTTGATTAATATTATGTAATTTCAATTATGTGTAACTGTTTCTACTTCACATGATTTTCAAATATTTATACTAGATAATCAATTATGTAACCAAGGAAAATACACTTAAGATCAATGAAATACAATATTATAACAGAAGAAAAGGTCGTGAAATAAATATAACTTTTTTATAAATAAAATATAATATTAATATGTTTTTAATTAAATAAATAATGAATCCAATTTCACTATGTATGATAATAAGTACAAGTATAGAACTCAATTGAATATAATGTAAGGCTTTTCTCATCTAACTTTTTTTTCATGATATATGACTTACTCACAACATTTTATTGTGTATTGTGTATTTATACATCATAATGATGTATCATATGATTAACTTATTTATTTTTATGAATAAAAAGTTTTAATAAACAATTATAACTTTTATGGGTCATAGGGTCATACTATTTACATATTGGTAAAGGGATTCTCGTACCCAAACCTCATTATTTGGGTTTTCCCTTTTTCACTCCATTTTCTGTATGTGTGTTACATTAATGTTCCCTAAATATCATTTCATTTTCCAAACCATTTCATTTCATGTATATAAATTCTAAAATATTATTTTCTGAGAAAGATAAATTATTTTCCAAATGAAATCATCATTCAAAGTAAAAAAGTATACTTCTATCATGATTTCATAGAAGAAATTATCAGTGTATTTTTATCTTTTCAATGCCCTCTGCTGATTCATATTCATAATAGGGATTTAAATTTTAGGATATCATATTTAATTTTCTAGTAAATCATTAATGATCAGATTAAGTGTGGTTGTTCGATCGTGATATCATTATCTATTTTAAAGAGAATGGTTAGTGATTATGTTTATTGATGGGGAATGAATTTATTTAAATTAGATATGTATATGATGTTTATGTTCAACCACAATCTTATAATTAATGAATTAAATTTAGTATGTCAAGGGACATGGCCACTATATCCCCCCGATATATCAATAGGTCTCATGAGACAAAAACGTTATTGTCAGGGAAGAGACCTTGATCATTTAATTTCATACAAGGATTTGAGTGAGGCCTTTACCATTTATTTGCAGATTCCTAGGAATAGGCATCAATGCTATATTATAGATTACCATCATTATAAATTCTTACATTATGAAATTGGTAGTTGATAATCTATGTGATTGTTCAAACAGTGGAATATTCATGGTTATATTTCATTCTCATATTACTATAAATATGGAATTATTTTGGATATGATTTTATTCCTTCCATATAAAGCTCAAATTATGTTTTAGTGAAATTTGTAAATAGTTCATCACCATGTGTTATTGTTTATGTTTATTTATGTATGATTCCAATAAATTACATACCCATACTAATAAAATTGGTTCACCCATTTCCTAGGTTTTATTTTTCACTAGGAAGTGAATGTGTATATTCTGAATGACTTATAGGGATAATCTAGTAGTTTATGGGTGACTTCAATGGAGTTTATATACTGTTTTTTCATTTGAAATAGTAGATTACAATTTTATTTTTATTTGGATTTCGAAAGCTATAATACTATTCATTCTGTTGTGATATAAAAATTTGATCATAATACCACTATACTAAATTAATTAACAGACTCTGGGTTACTAGGGTAGAGGTCATTATAGTAGTTATTAGATCATGATTAGTAGAAAACATAGAAAAAATAATTAGAAAACATATATTAGGTAACGTAAACATAAGATAGTCTTTCGGGATATGTATATATTAATATCCATATATTTTTTATGGTGTATATTATGAGGGTATTCCTAGAAATAAATCCTTGTATGGATACTTTATGTGGATTACATTCTGGAACATATATAATAAGAGGTGAAAACTTTGACAATGTTCACCATTCCAAACTCAGAAAATCCCAGTACACAACAAGAAGCCTTATTGATCAGTTGATTTGACACTACAATGGGATATGCTAATGATATTGCACATATTATTTACAATCCATTATGAAGGGATTAAATTTAAATAAGCATCAAATGAAACTGTTCCTATGATTATGAGATTATCTGTGCATAAATTTTCAATTTAGGTTATGCCTTTTTTCTAGGTCAAAGTTTTAAATTAATATTCCCAACCTATTTTAGGATATTCTAGAATTTATAAATTGTTCTTATTAGTAGGAATGGAAACCATTTAAACACTTTTATCCCATATTTAAGTTAACCTCTAATTAAATATATTTATTTTGGGACTGGGGCTGCAACTTGTCTTGAAACAATTATATCTATATTGGGTCCACTGACTATGTTTATGAGAAAAATCATTAATTGAATAGAGGATCATGATCCAAATGTGGTGTAACATTATTATACCTCTTTATGTGACAAAAACATATATCATTAAGTGGATACACACCAATTTGAATTTATGAAAGGGATATATTTTATATTGAAGATATTTTATTATTTAGAAATAAATTAAATGTAGAATGTTATCATGATAGTTTTATTTCTCTTAATATTTATTGATAAAAAATTTTCATTTATTCCAAACACAAAGTATAAGGATGAAATTAGAATTACGGAATGGGATGATATTAATGAAATTTTGATGGAAAAATATTTCCATTAAAAATAGTTAGAAAATATTAAGAGATAATAATGTATTCTGAGAATAAAATAGGATGAAAATTTATTCTTGTTTGAATCTAGAATTACTTGTTTATCAAATAATTATATTTATTAAGTACTTAATCTATTGTGAAAAATTTATAAATTTATTTAAAGGTTTAATCCATCTCATTAAATTGCACTATTCCTCATAATTTTCTCATCATATAATGAAATAATATCATGTGATATCAATAAATATAAATAATTCTCTATGTCTCAAAACATTAATGGGAAAAAAGAAGACAAGGGTGGAAGATAAATTAATGTAAAAGGAGATGAATAAAAAAATAATTTTCCAAAAAGAGATGCATGTGGAAGGATACACCATTATGACATACGAAAATTAAAAGGAATTCTTTATATGTGTGTTGAGAAAGTCCATAATTCCAATTTGTTAATGGGGAATAAGAAAGATACCAATTTCAAATACTATAATTTTAGGGACATGAGAAACAATGAAAATTATTTTCTAAATCATTAAGGAAACATGCCTCAGAAAAGGTCACAGAAGCAAGGACATGCTTATGTGATCACAGTAGTTGAGGATGAAGTTCATAATTTTTTGGTCATACAAAAATTAATATTATTATAAAATTTATCCAAATATCTATTTTATTCTTGATCATTATAGTCTATTAAATCCACCTAGTTATACTATGAATTTATACATTTCCCACTTGATTTAACAATGGAGTTGAATGTAAAAACTCATAAGGGGAGTCTCATTGCAAAATCAATGTGTCAGTTAGTCTATTTTTTGAAGCATAAAGAGTCATTTGTTTCTAACCTTATAATCATACATAAGGTATACTATGATATAATATATGGTATATATTGGATTTCAAAATATGATGAGAAAATTAATTACAATAGGATAGAAACTATGATTTATGTGGAATATATAGAATGCCTTGTATTTAAAATAGAAACATCATCTTCTTATTCTTATCTAGATCCACACATAATAGCTCTACGAAATTAGATTCTTGTAGAAGAAAGAGTAAAAATCTAATTGATGATAAATGTGTTCTTCAAATTGAATATGCTCCTATTATACAATAATACATTGACAAATTTTCATAGGATTAACCAGGACATTATATAGAGTAGGATGTTTAGTTTTCTATAGATTTGATCTATTACAAATGGCCAATATCATCAAAACATTATATTACTAACATAGTGGATTTTGTGGATGTAAGGAAACAACTAGAGGAGTTTAGTACTAAGGGGTTTATTCACCCTATTGTTTCTCCATGGGGAGATCCTATTGTTTTCATTAATATGAATGATAGATCTTGGAGGATGTGAATTGAATACATAGTGATCAATGTTTTTCAAATTAATAAAAATCATTATATTCCTTCAATTTATGGTTTATCTGATAAACATCACATAGATAATTATATTTTGAATATTTAAATTTTTTATGGATATAATCAATTATGTGTGAAGAGGTAGACATTTCTAAGGAAGCATTTATTACAATTTAAGGACATTATTATTTTATTGTAATTTCCCTTGGAATGAGTATTACACCATTTATTTTTATTAATGTAATGAATATAGTATTCAAGGAATATCATGAATATTTTTATGTGGTTTTTATTAATGATATGGTGATATTTTCGAAAATAAAACGGGTACATGAGAACCACATGCAGGTTGTTCGGGAAACTCATAGAATAAAGTGTTATATAGGATGTTTATAATGAGTGAATTATTTTTTCAAAAAGTTTATTTTCATGGACATATTGACTCGAAGGATAGAATATCAGTTGATCCTATCATAAAAAAGGTAGTTCACGAATATACTACACTATTGATCAAAACATAGGTACATTGTTCCTTCAGTTTAGAATGTTATTATCAGTGTTTCATTTAAGATTTTTCCCAATCAGCAAACCTGTTAACCAAGGTTAGTCATAAAGGGTTTATGTTTCTCTGGAAAAAGGAATGTGAACTGTTATTTGAATAAATGATGATTCTATTAGTGAATGCTATGATTATTCCACTACAATCTAGAAATGGTGTATTTTGTATTTAGAGTGATTCGGAAATGAAAATACTTGGCTCTGTCATCTTGATAATTGATAATGTTTTTTCAATGAATCATGGTAGTAAAAATCTCATCATCAGAATAATATAACACATGATCCTGTCTTAGTAGTTGTAATTATTTTTCTAAAACAATCGAGACACTTTCACTATAGTGAATTATGTGAGATATTTACAAATGATAGGAGATTGAAATATATCTTTTCATATAAATAACTCAACATGAGGCCAAGGTGATGGCTAATGATACTGACAGATAATTTTTTCAATACACTACCTACCTAGGAGGGAAAATATTGTAGTGGATTTTTTGATTAGGAAGGATCATGGTGTCTAGAACAAAATGTTGATTCAAAACGATCCTGTATACATGGATCTTGTTAAGATATATATTTGAATTATGAAGGGATGTGAAACATCACAGCTTCTTTGAATGGATGCCAAACCATATTTATTGGAAATGATTAAATTTAATCATTATAATGATGGTAATTTTTATTTCTGAATGATGGAGAAATGGTATAAATCATATATAAAGATGGTATTTTGAAATTTGGGATGAAGTTTTGTGTTACCTATATAGCCAATATAAAATGGGACCTATTAAATGATGCTCATAGCTGAAATTTCCTTATAAAAACTATTAACACTAAGATGTATAAATATTTTATGGAATATTTTTGGTGGGATAATAAGAAAAGGGAAATTGTTAATTCTATATAAACCTTATTAGTTCTTCTACAGGTGAATTCTGAAAGACAACATCGTTGAAAAGTTATGTAACATTGTACTGTTCCTACGTTGAAATGAGTAGAATTACTATGAATTTTTTCGTTATATTACCAAATTATCAATGAATTATTGATGAAATATGGGTAATTGTTCCCTACATAATCAAATGTGAAAATTTCCTCCCTATAATAGTGGATTTCCAACTCAAGAGCCTTGTAAAGCTATATATAAATGAATTTTAAAGAATCCATGGACCACCTCTTTCAGTTGTGTCTGATTGTGATCCATGTTTTACATAGATATTGTGGATAATTCTACATAAGACTCATGACATCGAGATTAATTTTATCACTACTTATCATCATTAATCTGATGGGCAGTCATAATAGATGATCAAAACATTAGAATATCGGTTAAGATTATTCTATCATGATTTTCAATGTATATGGTATTGTTTTTTAACTTTGGTGGAGTATTACTATAACAATAGTTTCCATTAATATATAAAAATGAAATATTATGAATCATTATATGGAAAGGGAGGTCATACACAATATTTTTTGGATGCTGTTAGTGAATAAAAGCATGTTAGCCCAGAACACATAGAGTAAACAACATTAATGATAATGACAATTCAATCCCATATCCAAGAAGCTAAATGTAGGAAAAAGTGTTGTTTTAATAACTGAAGGATGTATTTTGAGTTTCATGTGGGAGATTATATTTTGTTAAGGTATTTCTTGGGAAAGGTAGTAGATTATTTGTACTAAATGGGAAACTGACTTCCATATCCATTTTACCCTTTGAAATCATAAAGAGAAATGGAACTCTAGATTCACATTAAGTGATTCAACATGGGTTTTCTAGAGTACACAATGTGGTCCACATCTCATTGTAATGTATTTAAATACCAGATCCAATTAATGTTATCACTTATAAAGAAATATAATTAGATATTGATTTATCTAAATTTGAATAGACTATCCCAATTCTAGATACGATAAAATAGGTGATGACGAATCTAACCTCTCATCTGGTAATGGTACATTGTAATAATCAAAATATTGAAGATGTGATGTGGGAACTAGAGGAAGTTATGATGATAAACTATGAAAAACGTTTAATGAGGTGAAATTATAGAAATTTTGAGGATAACGTTTTAAGGAGGATAAAATGTAACAACCTATGAATATATGGTATGTCTATTTTAAAATTTAACATCATTGATAGTTTTTGATTCACAAAACACCATGATTAAAATCACAATATACAATTAAAAATGATATATAGAATAGTATTGTAACCATTAAGAATAATTGTATGACCAATAGAATAGTAACTTCACATGTGGATGTATAAATACAATTTGGGTATCTTATTAAAGAAAAAAAGTTATATTTTTATCATGGAATAATTAAATAAATATTTTCAAAATGTTAAAATAATAGTTGATTTTTTAAAAAAAACATAAAAGTTCATCTAAAATATTATTTTTCAAATAATGATTTAAAATAATATTTATTTTCAAAAAATATATTCATAAATTAATATTTTGCCGTTTTATGAATATGAGATAATTTTATGATAGATTATTTAATTTTTAAAATAGTTATAAAATCATTTATAATTTAAAAATTGGTTTTCTTCAAAGGATTGATGATTTTATCTAAAAATAAAATTTATCAATTTTAGAAAGTTATTTTCATAAAAATGGGTTCATATTTTAATTGTAAATGTTTGATAATGATAAAAAAAATATTTTTGGGATTTTTTATGAAATTGTTGAATTTTTTATGAATGGTAAAGTATGTTAATTTAATGTAGTAAAAAATTTAATCTAAATACATGAATTAAAAAATGATGCATGGTGTCAGTAAACAATTATTTTAACACTCATTCACTAATTATTGTATTTAGTCTTTCTAATTAAAAATAATAATTGTCTTGATCCACAATATTAAACTACTGAAAATAATAATCAAAAAACACCCCTCTCCTCAACTAAAAGTATCACCCCTCAGCACATCTTCCTGACACATCCAAAGAATTTAATATTGTCTAAATTAGTCCCATGACCTCTCCCAAACCAGATACACAAGTTCTATTCCAGCTGTTCTAACCTGAAATACCATTTCAATGTTCCTTATGGAGGATCACTAGGGGTGAAATTGAAGAGGTAAAATCCCATTTCATTATATTATTTATCCTCTGATTTATTTTATTTTATTATCCTTTAATTAACTCCTCTATAAAATAATGGACGATAACTCCAATATAAAATAAATAATTAAAATTTGTTATTTTAATGAGATATCCATCGTCACACCCCTTCATCTCACTTTTTATTTTTAAAAATGAAAACTTTATCTTCTAGGTTATGATTTACCACCATCCAGGATGATGTGTTTTCAATTTTAAATTATTCTTTAAAGAATATCCTTAAAACCATTTTTATGGTGAAAATAGACTATTATATTTGTATTAAAGCTTATTTTGTGTTCTGGAACAAATATATATAGGTTAAATTAATTAATAATAGAAAATAGTTCATCAATATTGAAAAAACCCCAATAAACCAAATAGATTTCAATAACACTTTATCTAATTAATAATACTAATATATGTTATCAAAAATTATATATAAGACAATTTAATATCTTAAAATTTAACTAATATCATATAATATCAATTCTAGATAACAATTTCAAATTCACATGATCTTTTATAGATATATACATGAGAATCAATTAATAAATAAAATGAAACAAACACTCTAGTAAGATGAAATTGAATTTTATAACACATAAAATGGCCATAAATGACATTAATAAATTGTTTATAAATAATATAAACGTTTAATATTTATAAATTAAATTATTAATTACTATTTTTTCTTTATCCATCAAATTAAATACAAATACAAAATAATTTCGTACAAAATGTATGGGTTTCCTCATCATACATTTGTTTCAATGAGATAAGCCTTATTCAATAATATTTTTCGTATGTTATGTATTAATACTTCCAAATGATTTATCATGTCATGAAACAATTTATTTTCATGGTGTAAAATTCTATTTCTAATAATTATTACTTTTTTTGGGATTACATTACAATTTTTTACAAAATTCAATGTGGATTTTCGAACCCAAATATATTTATTTGAGTTTTCAATCTTTCACCCCAGTTTTAGTATTTATAGTCCATTAATGTTTGATAGATAAAATTTAATTTATCATACAATTTTTACGGTATATAAATGTTACAATCTCATTTTATAACAAATAAAATGATTCAATAAAGAACACTTCACTAAATGCAAACAGGGTATTTCTCTAATGAATTACTAGATGGTTATAATATTGTATTTTCATATTTTAATCACCCTATATTGATATTTATATTTAATTAGGATTGATATTTTTTAATCTCATCTACTATATTTCAATAAATGGTTTAAGATCAATTTGAATATAGATCTTCTATGTTGATACCACTCACCATTTTTCTTAAAAATGTAAGTTATTATGTTTACTGATTTGGAAATGTTTGTTTTATAAATTTTGTATGTATATGTATTTGTCTCACACTATTTCAAACAATTCATATAAAGAATGAATTGGATATAGTAATTTAATGGATGATACCTCTATATCCCCATGATTAATTTCTTGGTCCCATGAAATAAAATAAATATGGACATGGCTAAGGCCATTCCCATTTAATTTCATATATGGAATCAGCTAAGGCCTTAATCTTTTATTTTCATATTTCTAGGCTAATGAGTCGACATTAATTTTTAATTTTCCATCAATATGAATTCCATATATTTACATTATTATTTGATAAATCACTTTATTATTTTAATGGTGGAATATAAATTTTAATGTTTCAATGATAGATGACTAGGTATATGGCGTTAATTTTATAAGATTTCATTCATACCATATCATTCTCATGATTATGTTTTAATTGAATGTTTTTTTTGATTATTCTCATTTTTGTACATTTTTTTATTATTTATGATATCTTTCATTTTATTTATTACCTTAACTAATCATATAATCTCTCCCCTTAAGTATGTTTTATTTTTCCACAGGATGTAAATATGTACATTATAATGACATTGAGGGATAATCTAAGAGTTTATTGTCATTTTAAATAAATTTGAAACGTTTTTTTTCGTGTCATATTTATAATGTAACCATTATATTCGTATATGGGTTTCCAAAGCTACTAAACTATCATGTCTTTTGGGAGGGTAATGCTGTAAATAGTACAAATGCTTTAATATATGGCACCAGATCCATGTTTTTGGTGTTGAGGTCTTTATAAGGATATAATATTATTATATGTAATCCACCTTTACTATTCATTATAATATTCATGGGGAGATTTTTATTTCTATATGGTGATTTGTGGACATGGTTTTTTGTGATCAATTATATAGATAATTTATTTTCATTACTATAAGATTATGGGATGAACTGATTTCATGGACACAAAATAACGAGTGATCTTATTTCTAATTACAGATATTCATTATGTAATAAGATAATGTTTTTTCCATATTCTTATGTTTATGTTATTCCCCTATGATTTATTGAATATTATTTTTAAATCTGAACTCTTATGATTATTGTATTTGATAATGACAATGATTAATTCCATGAGTCTTTTTATGATTTATTCTCGATTATTTATTAATATTTTATGGTGTGATCATAATATCATACAATTATGATTAACTTATTCATTTATATGATTACATGTTTAAATAGCACTTTATTACCCTTACTATAAAACTAAACTATCCTTTTATTTTGTTTACTTCAACCAGATTATAAAGAATTGTTTTATATTCAGTATGGAAATGAAGTGTATATTATTTGAAAAAACAATATTAGAGATTTCTATTAGCCTTTATGAAATAATATAGTTATGTATATTATATCCATAGAAACTATAAGATTACGTTACTAGCATTGATAAAAATGTTATGTAATTTATACTCATATAATATGATTTATTTATTATATATGAAATTTAGGTGTCACTTTTTTTGTTTTAAAGATGGGTTTTGAAAATATTGGTACATTATACATATAATAATTATTTATAACCCTATGAAAATATCATTGTATATGATAACTTATTCATGTTTTAGTTATGTAGAGTTTATTTGGTATTAATAGAAATATTGATCTCACTAGATTCTATATGTATAAATAGTTTCAAAACATTTTTAAAAAATGTAAATGACCATATAAGGATATGTTCAATTATATCATATCTATCATTTTGTTTCATTATTATTGTGACTTTTCTATGTCTCTACTCTTAAAGTATTTTTTTGTATTCCTTTATTAGGTTACATTTCCTTCTAGACCATTAAATGTATTTTGAATACATAATTACCATGGATGAACAATTATAATTCTTAGGTGTCCTATATTTAAAATATGGTTATATAATTTAGTGAATCTCATGAATTTAATTCAGTAATATATGAATTTTCAATCAATATTTTGTAATATGTGGATTATAGTATGTTTTTGGGTTTATTTAATGACCCGATAATGATGGATACCAGTGAAATATGAATGTTATGACCAATAAAAATTCTACCATCCTGAAAAATTAAATGGATTTGGAGGTGGGTTTCAATATCATAAGACTATTCTCTATAAACTCACTCAGTCTATTAGTACTAAAATAGATTATGATTAATACTTAAGGCACCATAGAGGGGGAAACATCTCAGTAAAAAATTTATATGATGACTCCCACCCTCCTTTAATGGGAATTAAGATCAAAAAAATTTACTAATCGATCAATTTATTGGAATTGATATATTTTATTCTTCATTTTTGGGACAATGAGAATGATGTATTAGTATTGTATTATTTGGAAGTTGAAGTTGATCAGTGGTGGTCGCATTTTGTGTATACTAAGAAAAGAGGAGATATAGTCACTACGAAATATGAGGAATTTAAAATGGCATTCCTTAATATTTACATTGTATGAATATTTCTTTCTAAAATTGGGAGGTACAATCTAGATTTACAAAAAAAAATTATAAATCCATCAGTAACTATAAATAAAAGTTTATGATTCATGAAATTCAAATTTCTATTTCTTTTATCAATGATTAATTTTATTATGTCCAATTTTTTATCATTTTTAGTTGATTTAACTGAATGGAATTATCTATAATTTACACAAGAATCTAAAAGGAAATCATTCATTGTCAACATACTGTGGAAATGGAAGGTGAAAATGCTCTTGGTTCTAGAGATAATGAAAGCAGATAGTGTTCAGGGAAGCTACAACATTATATCACATAGAGGAAAATATAAGATTCAACAAGCAAAAAATAAATTAAATTTAAATGTTCCATTAAGGGAATACCCAAGATGGAGAAGAATATGTTATAGTCATGATAATACAATCCATTTTGAAAAATAATCTTGAGGTAATGTGAATAGTTTAGTGAATGAAATTATTGGAAATACAACTCAATAGAATACACCACTGATAATTCAATACTATAATTGAAATTTGTGTAGAAATTATTAATGTAAACTCCCCAGTCTAATGGATAATGAGTTAAAAACCCATAATATAATTGACTGTCAAAGGCTATATGAAAATGTTGTGAAATAAAAATTCATTATGTTAGTTTTTTATATTTTTGGGATAACATATCAAACACTCTAGTTTTGGGGATTACTTACTAATGTTTATATGAAATCGCAGTTTTAGAATAACAGTTTTCCTCATTTATTATTAATATACCTATTTCTATGAATTTATTAACTCTCTCAATATAGGATCTCAATAAATCTATAGATTAAAATAAATAAGATTTTATATTTAGAATCAAACTATGATCATTTTATTTAATTAATTGATATTGAATTGTTTATTTTAAAATGATATTTTTTCATTGTGAAGTTCTTTTCGAAAATAATTATCATATTTTGGGAAATATATCATAATGGAATATACATTTTCTGTATAATATGTCATTTGTGATTAAAATTATTTCAAAATAATGATACTATTGATCACTGAAGGGTATGAGGTCAAATAATTTTATTCATTGGGTTTAAGTAATGTTATATTAATTTTAGTGGTGTCTTAAACTAAAATACTTAGGAATAAATTATATAGAATTTGGGTTTTATTTTAGAGTTTTTTGAGATTACTACATTATTTAATTATATAATGATTTATCCATAATGGATAACCTATTTAGTAATATATTTTTGATTTGTATCTATATATCATAGGAATTTCTATTTAACATTTTATGGATATTACAATATATTGAGTGTTATTTTTTGTTCTTCTATAATAAAAAAATATAGTCTTGAATATTCAATTCTTAGAGTAAGATATGGATTTTAAATTATTCATCGAACAACATTTAATTTTTTTTAATATGAGAATGAAATTTTATAAGACTATTTTTTATGATTTTTTTCTTTATATGAAATGAATATACCATGTTTTGAAAATTTATAGTGTTGTAATTTTGTTTTCATTTAAGTATATTCCAAATGAATTGATGGTATTTTACCACGATTTATTTCTAGTATTGTGGTGATTTAAAGTATAAAGACAATTTTATCTATTACTAGAAATTATTCCTTATATTTTATTTTGTATTATCCTTGTCTATATTATACCATCTCATCAATGTTACCATTATATAAGAACAATAATATTATATTTCATTTTGGGTATCCTTTTTTATTCCAACTTCCCCCTTTTAAAGTAATTTTTATTATCCATTTGTACAATATTGGAATTAAATAATGTAATTTGATAATGATTATCATTTGAATGAAAATATTTAAATTAAATAGAGAATATTATTTAATTTTTTTTAAATGTAACACCCCAACATTATATTATAAAATTTTCATTCAATATTTATATGTTTTCAATAACTTTTATTCCATGAAACACTACGATTAAAGAATATATTGATATATTATAACATATTCATTAAATTAATGGGTATTAGTAGTATTAAACACATTATGGTATATATATACATAATTGATTTTTTATAATGAATAATAAGTACTCAATTTTATGTGTTGTCATTTTATGTTTTAAGACAATTTTTACATAATGGATGTTTGTTATTGAATTTTATGTTTGAATAGATCAACTAGTTCATCAAATGTTTGAAATTTTAAATTATATAATTTATATCATATTTGAATTCATCATATTAAAAATATATTTTTGATCAAATGTTTTTATATTTCTTAAATGAATAATTTTTCATTAAGCAGTGGAAAATAATACTTTTTATAGAAATCTATATTTTCAATTCAAGAATATAAAATTATTTTTAATGTTTTAAAATTATTTCAAAATATCATTATATAATATACATTTTTAATAATCCTATAATTATTATTTGAATAATGTTTATGCATGATTTTGGTATAAAAAAATTTATGTCGGAGAGAACACATTTTTAAAAAATTAGATTTTCATAATTTATTACATGTTTCAATTTAAATTAAATTATTCCACTTTAGTTAATTGATTTTTATAAAATTGAATATATATTTCGAATAAAAATATTTAATATAATGTATTAGGTACACCATTATTTTTTGTGATTTATATATAAAGGAATGATTTTTCACCCTGGTAAATGATGTAATAATGGATTTATATAATGTGTTAAAACAAAAAAAATCACGCTAACACATTACCTTATCATGTTATATTTGTTTATATATACCGAATATATGTTTATGTTGATAATATATTTATATTATAAGATTATTTGGATTTTGGAAACCAAGGTTGTGACAACCTCACCCATTTAGGGCATTTGTCGTGACTCCCCATGCCAACCTCAAATATGATAAAGGTGGAAACTAGAACCATGAAGGCATAACACTATAATGGTAGTTCTTATACGATATACCTTTATTCATACATGTATCTCCAAGATTATATAATCTTCAAATGGAAAAACAACTGAACAACAACACATGAATATATTGAATATTGTAACAAGAGTACAATAAGATGTAATGTAAACCTATCCAAATATAATCCTTTAAACAAGAGTATGAATTAACATGTTCAACCAGAATGTAAAAACTGGGGATGTTATCAGAAAGTCCCATAATAAACATTAGTATTTCTTGATTTACTAAGCACTGTCAGGTTATGATCCTCCAAGGACTATGTAAAAAGGATGATCTTTTCCAGAAGACACAACACATGCTTAAAATGTGCATATAGATGTGTGTATAACAATACTCAGTAGGACACCCCAAAAAATAAAATGAAAACAGTGATCTCTATATAGGAGTATTTAAAGAGCATATATAATAAAAATATCCATATATACTCAACAAAGACACATAGTCTATATGTAAATTGGAACCATAATCTAAAATCCTAGGATTATAGATTGAAGATTATGTGATGTACTCATGTGGTTTAATAAAAAACTGAGTCTGATTTCAGTGATATATTATGTGGGAGAGGTATTTCTCATTAGGTCTCTTAATGATATAAAATACACTGATAGTATAAAAAGAATATGATACATATATGAGGATCACTGCCAATGACATTGTGCGATTCCAAAAAAACAATATAGATTAGCCCACATTGTATAGGATAGAATCCCATGTTTTTTTTGTTCACGATGATTCCAAGAACTCTATATAGGGTACATAGATGAATAGATGATCTCACTATGAGCCTCCCAAAGAGATTCCAAAGACTCTTTCTAGGAGGAAATGATGAAGTGATCATAGTCCTTAGAGTACAAAATGATTCCATGATAACCCTCGGTGAATGGATAAGGGGAAAACCCTACCAAATCAAGTCCATGATATAGTGGAAAAGTTATTCAATCCACATATAAAAGAGTACAAAACATGTTGTAGGGGACACATAATGTGTCCCTTGACCCTGAGTCCTACCAGTGTAAATGGGTCATCTCACCATGTTTTTCCATGTGGGGGTACATGACCTGTAGGCTTTTAGTGTACTCCTACCCATGTCCATGTACCTATGAGGCATACACTAAGTATCCATGGAGGCGTAACACTCAATGTGACAGGCTAAAAAACTATTTTATCCTTAAATATTACATAAAACACTAACCACTAATTGTAGTTCCCCACACGATGTGTAGATTGGGTTTACATTCCGTGTAGTGTGCGATTTTTTGGAATTCCAAATCAAAACACTTTTCATCTCCACTATCACTCCAGCCTCCGATCTGGCCATGGAATTCTTGAAAATAATGGGGTTTCTTCATCAATGATTTTTTGATGTGGAACAATTCCCTTCGTTCATCAAATCCACTTGGAAATTATATCTATGTGTTTTTCATCAATTCACACTAGATAGAATAAAATAAAATGAAATCAGGTATCGACCATTGTCTAATTCTTCACAACATTCACTTTCTCACCACAATCATGTTGTACAAATACTGGATATAAACGTTTGCATCACTGTTCCATGAATTGGATAATCAATGATCAATTGATTGATTTTAGTTGAGTCATGGACCAAAAGAAGAAATCCCTTAAAAAACAACGAACCAGGGAAGAAAATAACAAGAACATATTTGAGTAATGAAACTTGATCAATGTTCAGGTCTATCTCAACTCATCATTGTTATAAATACAATCAAAATAATTATATCAAAACTATTTTCTCTTTTCATAACCCTGTACAAATAACCCATCCAAAATGTTAAACAATCAACTGATATATCTACTTGTTGATTGCTAGAATTATTTTTAAAAAAATAAAAAAAATTAATATAATAAAAAAAATCATTTCCTTCATTTTTTCTATTCGCTAATGAAGAACTGGTTTGCACAATTGTCGATGATGAAATATATTGAATCTAATGCAAGTCGATCTTTGATCAATGTTCTCATCATCGTTTACCTGAGTGAATTCTTTAAAACAATATCCAATGGTCTAATGATGCTTCCAAGGTAATGCATTTAACCCTATATTTATGAAATTACAATCTATTTAATGATATTAAATCATTGCGAAAAAAACATGAAATAAAATAACTCAATTAATTATTTTATCCTAGTTTAGGCATGTGAAGTCTTTTCTACAAATGTCACATGCTGTCTAATTTTTTGTCACACCAATGGTAAATACTATATTATGAACTAAATGTTGTTATCATATTTATTATTTGAAAAAAATTTATAAGTTATTCCACTTTTTTAGTAATATTGCTTACACATATATATTAATATTTTAAATATATATCAATCATTTATTCCTCAAACAATGTTCCTTCGAATCACACTCCTCTGTTCTTGGTCTCTAGTAGAATCTATGTAATACACAAAAATAATATCTAGATGAACCAAAACATAAAATTCTATATATCATGGGGTTATAGCTCACTTATCATGCAATACAAGGGATTCTCAAAAAAGTAGTGGGAACTATGAATGAATCTGAGACTCTCACTCCCATATGCTCTCCAAGAGATTTTCATTATTCCACTTGAAAAAACTACAAGAATCGATCACCCCTAAAGGATCTTCTTCTGATGATCCCCATGGTCTATTGTGTACTCAATAAAGGTCATTCAATCCCCAATGTCCATCAAGCCCCATTCAATTACGTGTGATTGGAAATGCATATACCACTTCATATGAGACAACTTAAAGATGTCATGAACCTATTATAACTGTAGAGGTAGAGCTATAAATAATTACACATCTCCAAATCCATGAAATATCTTGAAAGAGATTTTGATCCTCTTATATATATTTACATTCGCCCAAATATCTATAATCCATGTCAAGATGAATGAAATGAGAACACATGATCTCCTTACATAAACTCCATAGGCCTTCTCTACCAATCAGTATAACACTTCTGATGGATATGTGTAGTCTTCATCAACCATAAGATGATCATTATCTTATATACTACAGATTTCACTATCTCTGGACCCATGAATGCATCTCTCCTAGGATGGTCAACTAATGTGGTGACATATGGGTTCTCCCATACAATGCCTTTATTTATTCCATACCGATGGTGGAATGGTAGCAGTTGTTGTATGAAATCTCCACTACTGTTAAGTGACCCTCCCAACTATAAAAAAGTCCAACATAATATATCAAAACATCTCTTCCAAAACCTAAATGGCCATGTTAGTCTATCTATTAGTTTTTGGATGAAATGGTTCTCTCAAGCTTAACAAGGTCACAAATGCCTCATGTAATCACTTCCACAACTGGAATGTAAATAGGTAACTATGATCCACAAATATTGTTTATATAACTCTATGGATTCATACTATCTTCTATATGTAGCGGTTAAGTATATTTATACTGAACTATTCTCGCGTACAACTATGAAGTGGGAAAACATGTTGAGCTGGTCTATGATTACCCAGATGGAATCGTGTCCCCTAGACATACATCATAATACCTTTATGTTGTCCATAAGTATCCCAACCCACATCCATTCTAAAAAAACAATGTTTTAAGGCAATTGAGATATAACATGGTGCTTATCCTTCACTTGATAATAAGAAAGGCATCAAGAGAAAAACTCCACATCTCTTTCCTTCATTCCTGGTGACAAAAACTGACATCAAAGGTCATGATAAATATTTCTCACAACTAGAATTACATACAAATGTGGTGTATTAAAATCTCATAACATCCTCTAACAACATCACTGGGACCAACATGCATCCTCTTAAAATAACGATGTGCTCCACATTTTTATAAAATCAATCAAGAGAATTTCCATTTGATAATCGAGTATGTAGGGCCTCACCTAAAGTATACCCATGTTTTTTATTCATGAATCACTATAATAGAATATGAGTACCAACCATATACTTGAGTTATGATACTCTATTTCCATCCACAAAGGATAACTACAATAAGACTAACTCTAACTTATCATTCAACAACTGCAAATATGATATCCTACTGAGAGCAACCGCTACCACATTACCCTTAACAGGAGTAGACATAATTTAGATTTCATAATCATTGTGGAACCCGAGCCATCCCATATGAATCTTGTTGAGATACATAATAGATAATATATACTTTAAATTCATGTGATCATTGTATATTATAAACCTCTCAACATAAGGTAGTGTCTCCACTTTCTCAAAGTGAATACTACCAATGCTATCTTAAGTTAGTTGGTCACATAATTCGGTTTATTTAGTCTAAATTGGCATGAACTATATAAAATAATCACTTTATTTTTCATCAAAATACAACAATGATTGGTTACTATTGCAATTCAGAACACTATGTACAAGACACCATCCTCTAGAAATCTAATGATAAGAGGACGCATCAATATCTTCTTCAACTATTGAAAATCTAATTGGCACATCAATTTCCAAATGACATTCATTTTCTTTTGACTCAACGATTTCATGGGTACTAATATCCTAGAGAAATTCTGTATGATTCATATGTAATATCCTTCAATCCCAAGGAATCACGATACATTTTCCATCCTCTTAGGTAGATCCCACGCTAACACAACCTCATCATTGGCATGGTCCACTTCCAGTAAATCTATTAAGATAACGTGTCTAAGAATGTGGACTACTCGAGTCAATAACTTGAACTTCAAGAGGATTTTATAAGTGTAGTTACCTTTGAATATGTCCAGAACCATCATCATGTGTCTTCATTTCTACTCCGCTTACACTGAGGACACACAGATATAATTGAGGAATACTACCAAAAACAATTATATGTAAGGATAAATGAATGTTCATGATACCCATTAACAATGATGAGAAGTTATTCATTCCATATGGAATTACCAAGTACATATAGTTATTTTAACATGTTAATGTCATCTTCGTTATATCCTTGCAATGTAGCCACAATTAGCGATAGACAGACCCAAGGTTATACTTTGAGAATCATCATGCCTCTCTCAACTGATCAAAGAGGTCATTGATCCTCATTATTGGACACCTGTTTTTCACAAATAACCTATTTAATGCTCTATTAGTCTAAATAGAAACACAATATCCCATATTAAATATTGGAAAACAAAACTATGGATTCCTTGGGTGAAACACTAGTTCTAAAAATGATATTCCTCTTCATGTCCTCTTACTGCACCATCATATCATAATGCAATGAGATATCCATACGATATAATGAAATAGATATTGTTCATTCCTAGGGTTTGGATCATTGTGTAATTCTATCTATAACCATGGTGGTGAAACCTAGTACAAACTCATAGAAGACTTCATTATTCTCAACCATAATTGCAGGAAACTGGGAACTCACTGCATCTAATATAACAAGGGTTATGTTAGAAAATTGGGAAAAAATCTACATCACCCTCATATACATGAGTCCACCATGTGTTTCCTTAGTTTTTTATTCACTAAAAAAAGGATTACCTGGTTCCATCAAAACTGACACACTACACCCTTCAAATAAAATAGCCAATTTGGGAATGAAATGTAGATATCCAATCCAAAAAAACAAAGACATCATAATTTATTGAATCTACTACCACGAGATTCCAATAAAAAATATATCCTCCAAGAGTCATGTAACACTATCTACCCAATTGTGTGAACACTCAATATTCACCAGTATGAGTTTCCATGTGTATGGGTTAGGTCAAAGGATCATGTGTAATCTCTATGTCTTATGCATTGTTTGTGGAAAAAATGATTGACTATCACCTATGTCCAATATTACTACATCATTGTTAGAAAATACATATATTATACATTTAATAATTTGTAGATCCCCTAGGACATATGCTTCAACATCCTGTAGTTGTCTACACCCATCTCATCCACCAACATGAGCGTGGAATGCACCACCTATAGGTGGATGTGGTAACATGTAAAAATGTAAACCACCTCCTACTTCTCTCTCATATATTATGCCATTTCAACCACCTTGGAAACCCACTATCTCCATCCACATTATCCTCTTTAGTTACACATCCGTGATAACTATATCTGTTGTATGGTGGGTCAGAAAATCTTAGGTGAGATACCCCTACCACCACATGTGTAGCTATACCTCTTCCTTAAAATAATAGAACGAAAATGTGAGCCCTATAGCACATTTTTTCTTCTTTGGGACATCCTCCTAGAATATATCACATGTCCATGTCACTACGAGAAAATGAAGCTCCCGAAAACTAATGGCTCTTCCTATGATTTCACCCTATTGAAAACCAACAGATGTAACATCTCACCCTAGAAACTCTCAACCACAAAATATTGCTATATCACCCCCATCATAATTTGGAATTCACATAGGGGTTACAATGGTTCATATATCTCTAAGAAAAACTCTCTCAATGATCCAGACCCTATATAATTAATCAGAAACTATATTCATCATGTACCTAGGAAGGTTTGTAAAACATTATGTATACACATGCACTATTATAAATCCCTACTATAGTTATAGAATCTCATTAACATATAGGAGCCTAATCATAGATAGTGGTAACAGCTATCTGAAAATTTTCACAAACTCTCTCCATGAAAAATTTTTCTCATCTAATATCCTTGTAACTAAGTTTCAGCATGTCCATGATGATCCATGAAGAAGACTTGCTGCTAGGACCATCGTCTGATCTGGTGGAATCATAACGAGACATATAAATCATGTCACAACCTTAAGAATATCCTCACCCAGATGTGGGTTAGGATCACTAATGGAATAATCCTCATGATCCTAAAACTAAATTATAACTGGTATTCATCATAGAGGAATCCTGAAACAAAAAATATTTAACACATGGAATAAGTATATTTGTAGATCTCACTCAAGAAGGATATCGAATCAACAACCCTTTATTATATGATGTATGTACCATTGGTTTCCCCTACAACATCTTTTACCACATATGGAGTCGAAATGAATGTGATCAATGTCATGTCATAAGGATATGCCAGATGGTTCACCAACACTAGAGTCTTTGGCCTATAATATAACCTCAAAACATTTTACATGGTTTCACAAATCTAATCTCACGAACTCCTAGTCATAAAGTATAACTGAACAATCTGATACAACTTTGTCCCAATCCATCCTAGTGTGGCACATTAGGTTAATCCCCAAGCCTTTTTCCAATAGGGTAATTGCTGGTGTCTAGCACCGAGTAGGCATACCATTGAAATGGGAAACCTCAGCCTATGTACTTGTAAACACGCCCATATCTCAAACCATATACCATGGTGAAAAATAAAATAATCTAAACAAGAATTCATGAAATAATATAATTTTGTAACAATGGTACAAAATGGAGTAATGGAATAGAAATATGGAAAAATAAAATCCCACCAAAAAGAGTCTGAAGACAAAATGACAATAAAAAATTAAGTAATGGGATAGCTATCAAAAATATATAGGGACACACCATGATCATTGCAATATAACTAACCACCATCTAGTCCTAGTACACCTAGGACACTTTCAATATTGTGATTGTCTATAGAAGATATGACATGTGTGGTAAAATCCAATTCAAAGGTGAGTATAACAATACTTAGTAAGGAACCCAAAAACCACAATTCATACAACAGAAAAAATACAACTATCTCTACATAGGAATATTTCCACATCTCATATAACAAAAACGTCCATATATAGTCAGAAAAGACACATAGACTAGTGGTATGTCATAATTATAGTATATCATGTGAGGATTCCAGCTCAATGATTCCATGAATTATAAGTCCGAGAGAACATACTCTTGTGTTTTAAAGTATTGATGATGTCCATATAATTGGTACATATCTTTGGGTCTCATCATAAGAAAGAACTGAATGATTGTACAATGAAAATTATATACATCGATAAGGATCAATGACAATGTAATATGGTGATACCAATAAGTCAATATTGATTAATCTAACATATTAAGGATCGATGCCCATGTATTGTTGGTAACGAAGATACTAAGAAACTAACCAATATAACAAATATTAATAAAAGATATCACTCTAGGACTCTCAAAGAAATTCCAAAATATATATACATGAATTTCTTACTAAGGCATAATAGTCTTAAGAGTAGGAATCAATTCCATGCTAACCCTTAGGGATCAGATACATGGGAAGAATGATATTGATTATTTTCCATGATATGTATGAAAATATAACCAAAACATATATATACGAGTAAATGATGTATATTAGGGTCACATAATCTATCCCTTGACCACGTGTCCTTATAATGTAAATGGCCTAATTAACACGTCTATGTCTGTGTGGGGTTATAAGAAATATAGGATGCCTTTCTACTCCACCATGTGTCCATGAACCGATGAGGTACAAGATGAGTCTTCAGTTGGAATCACATGTCATGAGACAATTTTACACACAGTCTGATCCTTAAATCCTTCATTAAACCCTAAATGCCTCAAAGGGGGCACCAAAACCATGTACATCTAGTTTACACACTGTTTTGTGTTTGATTTTCTGGAAACCTAGATCCATGTTCGCTTGATATCCTCAATTTCAATGGCTTCTGGCACAGTCATATCTCACCAAAAAAATCATGTGGATTCATCCTTTGAGTCACACCAATTAAAAATAACATGTTCTCTCCATCAAATCCTTATAGAAAATGGATTGAAGTGTCATTATTCATTATGCATCAATGACATTGAAGTAACATGAATTCAGGAATTCACCATCATTTGATTCTTTTTTATTACCACATTCACACCACCTTCATGTTTCTATGATCTTAGATCTATGAATTAATATCATAATACCACGAATTAGATGTGTAATGATCGGTTGATCAATATTGTTCAATCTCCTTTCTAAATAAAGAACGCTCATGAAGAACAATGAATGGGGGTAAAAATCACATGAACAATTAGGGGAATGAACATTTATTGATGTTCTTGTCAATAACGATCTATCTCCATTATAACGACACTATAAATAATAAAATCAAAATGATAATCTCCTATCAAAACCCCACAAAATCCCATCCTATATGATTATTGAAACATAAATAAATAGGTTCATTTATTAATCCATGTTCATCAAATGATCGGTAATAAAGATAAATCAAATCAAAACACACCGAGTAACTCATTTTGTATTGAACACTGAATAATAAAGTGGTATCACCATTTCCATTGGCATGATCCCTTCAATACAATGTGCATCAATCATTGAACCATGATTTCGTCATCGTTTTCTTGAGAAAATTCTCTAAAGATATCTTCAATTGCTCTCTGACATCTGCAGTGTTTTGTGGACACCACAGGAATTCAAACATAATGATTTATTTAAAACATTTATCTCATTGTGTCAAAAAATATGATATAAAATTATTTATTTAATTATTTTATAAATTTCTGTGACCTTGAGGACTTTCCTACAAATGACCCACCCTAAATAAGATTAAGTCATGCCTAGGGTAAATCCCTATTTCAGAACTAAATAGTTCAACAAAATTTCTAATTTTGGATCCAATTTAAATTTTATTCCACTTTTTCATAAAAAAAGAATGTGTTTGTTATTTAATAAATTTAAAAAAGTTAAAAAATTTATCCTGAGAAAATTGGCCATCAAAATTTCATGTTGTCTCAATGTTTTCATTGAAAAATAATCCATATAATCTAGAGAAATAATACATCGAAGAAATACTAAATTATGAAAGTTTTTTTAAATTAAATGTGGTATTATATTTAAATAAAAAACTAATTTTTTCTAATTTCCATTAATGGAGTCGTTGAATGATTAAATTTAGTTTGGGACTACAAAAAATATCTACAAACCAATAATTGTTAATATTTTATGAATTTTTTTAAAAATATATTATTACATTATTTTAATGGTAATTTGTTTAAACTCATAAATAATTTGTTTCATTTAATAAAATTTCATCATTTATATGTTATTATGTGAAATGGAATTTATTACACCTATCAAAATAGGGTAAATTAAAAAAGATTGAAAACTTTTAATTATTATTTCTAAATTTTGTTATGGTTACCCATCCATTATTATACATATAATTATGTTTTCATGGTAAAAATGGTATGTTATCATGGTTAATGTTAAAATGGATTTAAGGAGGTTTAACAAGATTATATGTCTTACAATGTATCCAAAAGATTCAAATATTTTATTAGATTTTTTATTCAACTCTATCATTCCATATTAGAAATACATTTACCTGGTTTCACATAACATGCTAAGGATATATAATCAATTGAATCATTTATGTAACTCCATTTGTTTCATTCACATCACTTTAAACTGGACCCTCCCCTTCTTTATTCTATTAAAATATTGGTCATTTTAGGTTGGAAAATACTTTATATAAAATCATCCAATATTACATCATAATTTCCTAGAGATTATTTAATTTATAATATAATATATCTTAATGCATTATGTGTATGATATAAGATGTTTCTGAACAAATAGGTATACATCTATTCTGAAATCCTTCAATTTTATTATTCATATACTTCGATTAGATCTATTTTATCAATACTAGCATGCCAAGTCAACCATAAAAAATATTGTGAGACCTTATTTATGGATTTGGTTCAATAATATTAAACCTACAATGTATCAAATGGGAAATGAAAATTACTGCTCTTGTGTATGTGTAGACTACCGCCTCCACGTTGTGATATGATTCACTCTCAATCAGCATAATTCCTTGTTTTTATTATGATGTATATAATTTTTATATATGGAATATAAGAAGTAATTAATTTTCATTATTAATAATGTATTATCTATATTATTTATGTTTTATAAATTAAGATATGATAATGTTTCTCATTCGTATGTTTGGACTATATCCTATATGAAGGGAAGTGATTTTTTTATCATTATTAATTTATATAAATGATAAAAATACATTTATAAAATATATATGATATTTATTAAATAATAATTATTCTTGATTGGTAAATTATTATTTTTATTTCATTCTCTCCATCAATTGAAATTAGAAACATCAATCATGCATACATACAAATTACCACAAATATAATGTGTTCTAGATCATTTTTCAATGTCAATTTATATTACTAGTTAAACATAACATATATAATGCTAAAATATGAAACAGATGATGTTATTATAAATATATATTTAACTAAACTATTATCAATTTTCGACTTCTCTAACTACATGACTACAATATTCATTAAAATTGACGCAATTATCATGTGTAATGGTGATATTAATAATGAATTATTAATAAATGCATTATATGTTGTTATACATAAATGATAAATTTTATAATAAATATGAGAATAGTGAAATAATGTTTGTATAATAAATAGATATTTACTATATTGTAGGTTTTAACATGTATGAAGAAATATTAGGATTGAGTAAAGGGCTTATAATTCCATTTTTATATCATTGAGGTATATGTTATATTATACACATATCAGTTATTAGGGGTTATAAGTAGTGACCTAATGACATGTTATAACATCAATCATATAAATTTTGTTATATTTATTGATTCATTTTATTTTATTCATTTATTTGGATCATGATTCCAATGTTATGGAAGCGATTAGGTTTTTATAAATAAACACTATTTTAATTGTTATTTATTATGGTAGAATATACATTGAGGAAATTATATTATACTTATTTTTTAACACCCATTCATTTTATATTTCTAGTTTTATTTATAGAATTTTAATTTCTTAGATCCATTTTTTACTCTTTGTTACTCAATATGATTCAGAAAATGTATTCTATCAATAGCCCACCTCATTTCTCCTGTTTTAGTCAAATATAAATTTTATTTCATATCATTATTTCTGAAATGTTTTCCAGAATATTTTTTTAATGTAAAATTATTATTTCAATTCATTTTTACCCTAGATATATTTTTTTCAAAATGATTCAAAAATAATCTATATTTGGTTTTCTGGAAGAGGTACCTTTACTAAATGTGTCAATATATTAATTTTTTAGATTATTACTGGGAGTATAAAATTTCTAGCCGTCATGGAGACTCAATTCATTGATAATTACTTATTATCTATAGATGATTATTTTCAAATAACATATCATTATTAATATTTGAGAAATATTTTAATTTGAAATAACTTATTTAAAATTAGAAAATTTTATTTTCTTATGAAATAATCTTGTTATCATTATAAAGAAATGTTTTATGTATGATTAATAATTTAATATTAATTATTAAATAATGATGATATGATTTAAAGAACACATCCTTGTTATTTCTCCCTATTTTTTATGAGTATGATGACGAGATGATTATTAAACACCTTTTTTACCACATGTAATGATTTGATGATGTGATGAATACTTTATGGTATGGTGTGACACATGATAATGCATTATAATTATATTATTGATCTTCTTAAAATTAAATATCCATATAATGCATTAGAAAATTATATATAAGTCATGAGTTAATTATATTATATGTTTCCCTAACTTCATGTTCAGAATATTATTCAATGGAATTATTTTAGGTCCATTAATTTTTTACTGGACCTTGTTTCATGTCCACAAGATTAATCATGGACCATTATTATCATTTATAAGATAATGAAAGGAACTAATGATATGTTATTAGCATCATGTGTAATCTGTTAAATATTTATACATGTTCATGGTTTTATAATAGTATTATTTTCCATATTCCTATTTCTATATTATTCCCACTTGGATCATGAATTTTTATTTATTATAAATTATTCTAATGAATATTTTCATTTTTTATGAAAATTTTAAATTCCTTGAACTATATTTATGATTTATAAAAGAATGGGTATAAACTATTTCATCAATGTTCATGACCTCATTCTTTTATTTGGGTCTTATTCATTTACATGTTCAATGATGGATATCTCTCATGTTTTCTTTTTCTTTGAATCAGATATCCCCATTTACTAATATTGCACTTCTCCATGTTGTAAAAAAATGTATTATGTATGGTATGTCAAATATTGGTTTAATTTTCAAAGAACAATAGTATAGATATTGAATATATTTTGTGATATAATATTTTTGTGTTTAGTCTCCAATGGAACTGAACCATTATGGATTTGTAATGGATCATAATTTGATGATACGAATATTAATCTAACAAAGTTTATTTTATATGTATAAATTGAATAGGACCTTATAATTGGTATTCATTGAAATATGTTATGAGTTTACATGTGAGCATGTGTATAAGATCATAAATAATCATTAAGAGATCTCAGATGCAATGTCATGCTATCTCAATGTTCATGATTCACTAAATCTATGAATTAGTAACTATATTACGTTCATGTACACTCCCTATCCATATAAAATTTATAATCACGTTTTAAATCCTCTAATTAATATTGAGAGTCCATTTATATGTATGTAATGATTAAATAAACATAGACATAGCCACTAAGATAAATAAAATCTTCACCTCACGTGGGATATTCTTTTTCTATTCAATATCCTAAATTAATAATAAAAATTATAAATACATATTATCAATATAATAACTCTTTATATTGTAGAAAACTATTAGGGAACCCATTTATTTAATGAATATGAATCCTATCTTAACTCCATGTATCATAAAAATCCATATTTTCTTGAAATAAATGATTCCATTACCAAAAGAATTAAATGATTGGTACTAAGATAATGATTTCAATAAAATATCACTGTAGTGTCCAAAGATCTATTTAATATATTTCATTTTATTCATGGTGGATAAACTAACTATGATTATCTCCAATGTAAACAAGAGTTATGATGTTGTAGAAAAGTTCCATAAATCCTTTATTAAATCTTTATAACCAGAAAATTTCATATCATTGTGGCATTTAATTATATTTTAATGTCCCCATAATATGGAACTCTATTATGAGGCTGTAAAGGGTTGGTTAGCAGACCTTAGGAATGCCTCATCATATACCAGAGGCTGCCGACTAGTACCGTAGGCTTGAAATTTATAGCAGGGATACTATACCCCCTTTTATGTAGTTTCATATTTCTCTAAATAAATCAAAATGAATGTAAATATATTCAATGTAATTACATAATGTACAAAAACAATAAAAGAAAACTAAGAAATTTTATAAATAATAAAGGAATAATGTAAAAACATTATGGATTATAACAAAGATTCATGCTAGAAAAAGACAAGAAAAAGTCTAGCGTACTAAAAAAATCAATGTTTTGGGTCCCAAATCCCACTTCAGTCTCATATACAAACTCCATCACAATAATAATGAAGAAATAATCTGCATGATCCATTTCCATTATCCAAACCCGAATCTATGAAATCATCTCAGGTACCAAATTGAGTCATGAATAGGATATGAGTATAACACAGTAGGTTGAAACTGACATGTCTAAAAAACCACCCTGATAGGAAGTGTAGAGAATAAATAAATAAAAATGAGTATTGATTAGATAAAAAATTCACTAAAATAAAAAAATCCTACTTGGGTTCATGCTAGAATATCAATGACTGTGTCACATAACCATTCTCACCAAAACCATATTACCTCAGGAAAAAACCTATTTAAGATCCAAGATCGAATATCTCTGAGCAAGTCTTATGAACATGGAATTCACCGCCATATTCCCATGGTATAGTAACAAAAATCAGGTTCAAACCCATAAGGGTATTACAATATTTCTAGATAAAACCCTTATAATCCATATGACATTTCTAGTTCAAAACCCCATAAGAATTACACAATTTCTAGGTCAAATCACTATAAGTATTATATCATCGGATTTCACAACGCCCAATTTATGTATGAAGGATATCCTGGGACTGGGCCAAGCCCACTCAATATCAACATTACAACAAATAAGTGTGTCAGTTCCTTGGACGAGCAAGAAATATAAGGATTAAATCATGGAACACAACTCCTATCATATAGAATGGATATTACAATATCACATCCCAATTACTCTTGGTTAATTATGAGAATTAATTTTATTCATTCATACTCCACATTCAATTCAATTCACATTTTATTAACAATTATATCAATAATAAATAATCCACATTTTAAGGATACAATATCATGAAATCACATTATGTCACATGCCATTAAAAAAGTAAATTAAGACATTATCTAATTCATTAATAGTATATTATTTTAGGATCACACAATATTGGCTCTCTCACAATACTGTATAACATCGAAAAATATCATGCCATAGGGTTAATAGTTAGTCCTCCTACCTTTAACCATTGATACAACAACGCTTCCAATGACTACTACTCATGAGGGAGAATGTGAAAACAAATACAAATATTTTTATATATCAAAAATTATCATGATCAAAACCAAAAACACAATAGAGAAACATATCGTAGTGAAACATTTTGAGAACCAATATGAATAAATATTATACCCAAACATAGGATCATACTATGGATTGAAGACAAATCAAGAAAATTGGATGGGAGGTGGGACCTCTAAATTCTCTTGGAGAATGCCTAAGGGTCAAGAGGAGATGTGCTACAATGAAAAGGAATTAATTTCGGCCACGTACCATGCTTAGAACTAAAGGATGGCTATTTACATGATATTTAATGTAGTAACAAATTATGTAATAATTTTTACTGGTATTCACTAAAAAACTCATCAAATCATATTAATTTAATAAAATCCCATGAAACATTATGAAACTTGTAATTCCATTAAATAGTGTGTAATTGTTCTCTAGTTGAGTATTCATCCAATTTTCCTTATAACTCTCCAACAATCCTCTAAATATGATAAACATTCTAGTAACCCATGAAAACACATAAACCATTTATACCTAGACTCCACTAAATGAACAAGAGTCCATAATCAACATTAGGTCACATTCTATAACAAAGTCCCTTTATCTCAGAATAGGACCTCGACCCCACTACATAAATTAAAAATTCAGAGAGAAACAAAACTAGAAAAAGAAGAAATTTTACAAACTCCCCACCTTATAATAGATCATCCATAAGCTTCTCTAAGAATAATTGTGAGGTCTCAACAATCAAGTCTCATCAATATTTTAACATACTATCCTCTCTCTCCCATGTCCCCTATAAAACATTCCCATGCTACCATTTCACATGAACCAACATTATAATTCATCCATAAATATATTTCTTACTACGATACACAACCTATAACAGATGATGCTGAAAGTATTAAATAGTATAAATCATGAAATATGATGAATCTATCACATTGGAAGGGTATATGATGATATAACCATAGTTGATACACATGGAACACATTATAGATGGAACAATATCACTATTGATGGGCTAAATGGTATGTAATTGGAAAACCCCTTTCAACTATTTCAAAATGCATTAAAATCAAGAAATATATTTGTCACATTTATATGATAATGTGAATCCCTATAATAGGCATCACCTAAATGAATAAATGATGTACAACCTAGAATTCCATGGGTTTTATCGAATGCTTATTATATGGTTTCATCATGCTCTTCATTGTCACTAGACATTATTTGATCAACAAAACCTATTCAAAAGTCTCCTACCTGATACTAGTCCCAATATGTGATGAATCGCCTACCACCAAAAAACATGTTTTGATTGAACTATGGTTTTTACAATGACTCAAAAGGTTCCATTTGGATTAATTCTTGAAATTTATTATTATATAAAAACTCCAGTATTGTCAGATGTGTCTCCCATGAACCATTAAAATCAGAAGCATTGGCTCATATCATATCCTATAGAACCAAAATAGTCTAATCAGATTGATGACAGTCTATGGATGATTGGATGTTCATAAAAAGTCTCACGTCCGAAGGATTTCTAAATATCATTCAATAAAAATGATGTGAAACAAGGATCTCTTTCAGAAATGATACTCCCTCGATCACCATGCAATAGAACAACATCACACATGTAATGAGTTCCCAGATTATAAAATATAGTGGTTTCGTAAATATGTAATAAGTGTAAATGTTATCTAGTCCACAAAAAACCCCAAAAAACATCAATTTTATGAGTCATCTTGGGTAATCCCAACACAAAATCAATTATGACATCTTCTCATTTCCACTCAGGAATTGGTAAAGGCTGCAAACCCCAATAATCCTCTGTTGCTCAACATTCAACTAATGAGAATTGAAGCATATATCCATGAGGATTTACACAAAATTATTCCTTTCTAATAACGAGTATTATCTATAGATATCATGATTCATATTTTTAAATATAGGATGCACCACCCATAAAGAACATGAAACTCTCTCATCATCTTTTCGTATATGCTTTTAGGAACACGTACTCCGGAAGAAATTGGAATTTCCAATGATGAGATTCCATCTATATTTTGTCTCCAAACTATATAATTTTTAACATAGAACATATCCCACTATATAAGAAAACTTCCCTGTTTTCAAGATATTAAGAAGCACTGATATAAATTATGTTTAATTCATATCTACTTGTCTTATATTTTCCCGATCATCAAGATATATGTCTGAAAAGGGGATAGTATCCACCACTCTTCACATGAACCAAGCACTACATCTATATTTTCCTTTTGGTCCATTACATTGGTAACCACACTTCTATTTTGGGCTCTATAATCCAATTATATTTCAAAAAACTACAGATACTTGGCCCACCTCCTATGATAATGGTTTAGGTCAAATTAGGAAAATATGTAATTGAAGATCATGTGATCCATATATACCACAACCCTCTAAGCCATGAAATAGTGTCTCCAACATCTTTGGGAGTGTACTAATATTGGTAACTCAATATCATGAGTATAGTAATTCCTCTAATGAGGTCATAGCTCCCAAGAGATATATAAAACCACACAATCATCCTACATTAAAACTACTTCATGTCTAACTCAAGATGCACCATAATTGATGGTATATACATTACCTATCATAGTTAAAGTGAGGATAGGTGATGAGGATGGCATTGTTTTATGGTTTTTAAAAATATATTTCACAAGATTATGACAATACACACTTCACCCTATTCATGGATATCCAACGAATTGGGGCTTACAAATATGATAAATCTTGTATAAAATGCAGGTAACATCCTTCTAAAAACAAAATCTTTGAATTTCAAATTATTTCATGATATTTACAGTGATAAAATGAATGACACTTTATCAAGGTAAACAAATACTCCTACCATTGAGATTACATTTCCCAGGAAATTTTCCATTTTTTCCAAAAACTGTATTTAATTAGATTGAAATAAAGTATGTGCTCCCCCATTATACCCAAGATAATATAAAAATGATTATAATGATCATCTACTGATTAGGATTACACTAGGTTGTCATAAAAAAGTGCAACAACTGATATATAAGAGGGTTAAAAATCCTACTCATTAAGGCCATGAATTGTATAGGCTTATTACTAAACCAAGACAAAATAAATTTAAAGTTATAATGTCCATACAATATTCTATGAGAATTACGAGGTATGTATGATAGTCTAACCAATAATGTATGTAACCGAATATCAAATAAATCTTATAGAAGATCTTATATCTTCTCAATGAACTATAATGATCATCAATTCATTAAAAAGGATACTCTTTCTTGAATTTTATCAGGTTTAACCATTGGTAATCTACACATAAGAAAGAATATTTGATTAGATATTTCATAGAAGAGAACTGAATAACCACAAGGTGATATACTCATCCATATGAATACTTTAGATTATTGATATCATAAGTAAAATTTCAAATTTCAAATAGTTTCTCGTTCTATTCATTAGGAAATATTGAAACTCAATCTGCTCACGGAACTATCTAAATTGTGAACTAAACCTATTAATTAGGTGATAAACAATTGATTTTGTCCCGTAAATAATCTTGAAAATAGTCTACAATCGGAGAAAGATAATCATACCTCATTACACTATTTTTTATATAATTACCAACTATATAATTCACTAGACATTATAATCTACATAGAATTGGTCATCCATGACTGGCGTTAATATCCCACTCACCCTAGAGAGAATAGGTGATTCATTTGGTGAAAGAAAAATAATCAATTCCAATAATAGTCAACATGAGCATAGTTTTTAACTATGAAATCCATACCATGAATAATGTTGAATCATGGTATTTCTAGAACAAACGGTTCCTATAAAAATGGTAACCACCATTATCATGAGAACACTCCAGTCAATGTTTGATATTCTATTACCGCCCTCACAACTATGTGTCAATGAAAACAAAATTATAATAATTCTACTTATAATCCAAATCTATTTTCAAAAAGGGAACATAGATAAAAAATTGATTATCCTATATCAAAAAAATTTATAAAGGATATTATACAAGAATCATACCTATAACTGTATACAGCTCTAATTCATGTTAGCTAGTGTCGTTTGAAGATTTTGAATCTGGAGTGTCCCTCTGGATTGGGAATCACAACAACTACCTTGATCCTCATCACTTTTTTAGTATATTTTCTCATGTATTAGGGAATAATGTCCCCTACCTCAGCATAAATAGCATATAGAACTGCAGTTATCAGCCTACTAAGGGGATGTTCAGACCCTTCCTAACCCTGGTTCCAATCATATTCCTCTCCCACTAGTCTTCTGTACAAAGTTATCACTGAAATACTAATAATGACTCACTCTTCCAAATATAAAACACTCACTATGGGGTAAGGACATTATTGGGGCATGTGATGAAAATATACACATTGATTTCACAAGAATAGATCATGATATTTATATAGATGGAAAATTCTTTGACTATCTTACCCTTTATTTATTTTTTAGAAACTATCATAATTGAACTTCTTTCAAATCGAAGAAGATATTACAGATAGTTATGTGGAAACAGCATAGCCACTACTCCCACCCTCTCCCAGAATACCTTCTCTGATGAGTGCATGATTCGGTACATTTTCAAATAGGATTCAATGAAAAAACATTTTCAAGCCACCAAATCAAATAATTAATACAATCATTGAAATGTATCTTCCTATAGATATCATCAACTATCAAAGGTGGTCAAAATTGTTGTATGTTAGTAAAACGTATAGCATATTCTAGCCCTAAAAATCATTCCATCATCCGGTTATTAAACATGATATTTTTTTCATCCATCATGTTTTTGGAAAGAAATTGACCATGAATTTCATATCAATGTCTTTCCACGATAGCTCATCATACTGCACAACTTTCTCCAGAATATACCACAAATTCATAGATTGTCCCAGAATCATATACACAACAAGATTCACCCACCTATTTATGGGTGCCTCAAGATTCATAATGATAGAATAAAATTAATCAAACTATAAATGGACTACTTAGTGTATCCCATTCCTCGAAAACATAAGAACATGATGATGCTGAAAATTGCTTGTCATCTCAGACATTGAAAGAACAGAATGAACAATATCACTTTTTTTGGATCACATGACCCTCAGGACGATACCAAAAATCAGAACATACATCATATCCATAGTAACTATAGGAAGATCTGGTTGATCTATATAATCTGTCTATAAAAAACCAATCTTGTGAAGCTCATGGTCATGATTAATAGAAGTCATTTTCTATACAATAAAATTGGACACATTAGAGAGATTGAAAACAACATAGTCAACCCAATAGATGACTACTGTTGAGAACCACTACCTCTTAGTCTCTCTAGACATGTATTAAAATTATTTCAGCACGACACTAAAACTAATTATATTTATCTAGTTAAATAGATATTTCATATTATAATTCAATAGGAAATTAATAATCAAATAAAAAATCGGTATCCCTTATCATTAACATTTCATGTCATCATATTCTTATGTTTCTATAATGTTTCTTGTATTCTTACCTCACACCATACTAGAAAACGATTATATAAATTAAGAATTAGTGAAATCATAAGACCAAAACATCACACAACATGTGAACCAGCAATGGTAAAAAAACATCGCATATTGAAAAACACTTGAACAAATAGAAATCATATCTATGTGTGTGTGGATTTTCACCCCTACATTGGTTAACTACTCCAAATTAGAAACTCATTACAATGTCATGAAACATCTTATTCTATTATATAAATTTACCAAATAGTAATTAAATATAAATGAATACATGATCTATTGATACCACTTTGTAACATCACCCAATGACACACTTTATCAAGTTGCCGAATGGGTTGGTTATGAGACCTCATTTTGCCTCCTCGTATATCATATGATTTCAAACAGTATTGGGGGAGTGAAATGTATAGGGGGGTCAATATAACCGAGATTTTGATGTTTAATATAATTATAAAGTAATCATAATTAATGGAAATATATGAAAAGTATAGACATCAGGGAAGATAACAAGAAAAGATAAAATAATAAAAAAAATTACAAATGAATAATGTATTGATGTGATGACATGAAACTAAATTTTAGGCTATAAAAATACATTAAAAACACTAGTATACTTATGTAAAATGCTCAGCTTACCCAGGTATAGAATCCCACAATAGTCCCATCACCCAAATTTATCCCAACAACGAACAATATTACAAAAAAAGTTTCATCTTACCATTTCGTAACATGCATCATTGATATATATCCGAGTACCAAACTACACCATAAACAGGGTTTGATATGACTCGGTAGGTCCACACCACTATTCCCAAAAATAGAATGATAATAATATTATACAATAACAAAATAAATAGATGTATTCACTAATTAAAAAATAAAACAAAATACTATAACAACCTAATTCAGGATCATGCTAGAACATCTCTGAGCATGTTTTACAACAATGAAAACAACAACTATATAACAAAGGTAAACAAAATTCATTGGATACATTCCAAAATATCTCTATTCATTTCTTATAACCATTCCTACCACTATTATATTACAATGGTATAGTCTGAAAAATCCCCCAAAATCCCTTATAAGCTTTAAAAAATTTCCTTGCCAAATTAGTATAAGAATTACACAATTTTGGAGTGAAATATTTATAATATTTACAAAATTACTAGGTCAATTACATATATTATCATGTCCCATCTCCCCGGGGCCCTTGCCGTGACTACCCCATGCCCTCCTTCCATAAGCTAGGGGTAGGCGAATAGCACTGAATGCGTACTCCTTAATACTGGGAAGGCATTGCCTTTATAACATGGAACATAAAAAGACAATCACACAACAAATTACGAGCTCATGTAAATAGAATAGTGAACAACGTGAGTACAGTATGTAAAAGGTGCCAGAATACAAGCCCTACTGGAAAGTACAAGGAAAACTGGAAAGTACAAGACATCTGATAGGTGAAAAGATGCTCCAGGATCGTCAACCACGAAACCTACCTAAAGGGATGGTACAACTCACAATCGGCCATCTCTACAGTTCTTAAAATCTAACGTCCATATATGAGCTATATGTAGTCCCGATACTCTCTTCCTCAGTCAACGTTGTCTGTCATCAACATCCAACAAAACGTGGTGCGGGCATAGCACATGCAAGGGTGAGTATAATGATACTCATTAGGGAGCCTAAGACCCTCAATGTTTCAAAAAATCAACAAAAGGTCAAACCACAATGAACGAGAACAATAGTCAACCCTACTTAAGTATATGCACATACATATATCTATGTTATCACATAATCCCATCAAAATCATGAGTAAAACACATATTCTAACTCAAAGCCCAAAGATCAATTTTTCCAAAAAGGAAGGAATACCATGAAGTAATGTACCACATATGTACACCACATAGATGAATACCACCAAGGTATTACGACGATGGAATGTACCACATAGGTATATAGACAGCTCACACCATGTATAACATAGATTCTATAGTAAAGATGATCAGATATAACTATTGAATAAACTTACTCTATTAAGAGGTAGACCCACATAGGATCTCTCAGTGTTGTCCCACACAAGACCAGATAGAGTAGAGCCACACATGATCACTAGGGGCTAACCCAAGCATGATCACTAGGTGCTAACCCACACAGAATCTCTAGGTGTTGATCCACACAGGATCGCTCGGTGCTGACCCACATAGGATCAATCTTCATTCTTCTTGTCAAAACCTAATACTAGGTTCCCACACTAGGCTCGCTTGTCTCTAGGAGGGTCTGATCTACAAGACACTAGTCGATAATCCAACAACCACTAAGTCCCATGAATAATTATCTCAAAGGACCGCCATGTCATAAGGGTCTCAACACAACAGACGATGTGTCAATTGGACATCAAGTATGTATGTTATAGGCCTTTTAGTCCCAGGGGTCTGTTTGGATTTTTTCTCGATCGAACCTGACTTTAATCCATCTTAACCCAAATAAACAGTGGGTTTTACACAAAGAGATTGTCTCACTTCAAGGTTTCTAGCACCGCGGACGGTTGGTCAAACGGACGCCCAGTGCCAAAATTAGGGCTAAAATGTTGTAAATGGGTCGTAGTGGGTTGGAGTCTAATCTGACTTAGTTAGACTTACCCGTCCTGACCCAGACTGGGCCATCCAAGCCAGAGTCGACCACGCCTAACCCTCTGCATCAGGGTCGGCCCGCGTTGGGCGGTCTGGCAGGCCGTGAGGGCCACGGAGGTTGCTACTGGCCGTGAGGCCACGGAAGGCTGTGCGGGGGCCGTAGAGGTCACGAGAGGCCACAGAGGGTTGTTGGTGGCCGCGAGGCTAAAAAGTGGCATAGAAGGCCATGGGGAGGTGTGGCGTGGCTATGGGGCGGCTCGGCCATGAGGGTACTGTGAGGGAGTGAGACAGCGGGGTGGCTCGGCCGTAGAGGGTTCTGTGAGGGCGTGAGACAACTTTTCCATAATGGTGCTACGAGGGCGCCGAGCTGCGGGTTCCACAGAGCGGCGAAGGCCATGGATCTCGCGGAGGCCATGGTGGTGGGGGCCGTGGATGGGGGGGCCATGGGGTGGCGGTGCCACAGACATCGAAGACCATGAGCAGTGGTGGCCACATATGATGTAGTTCGTGGGCGGCATTGGCCACAAGTGGCGGGGTGTCCTGCCTTTTTCATTGGTTCTCGAGCTCCTCAAGTGCTGAGCTCCGGCACCAGTCATCATCTCCATCGCAAAGATCACAGAAAAGATTGACAAGATTTTCTAACGGGTAGGGCCATGTATTTTTGGCCCGTACCCTCCGTTTTAGGGTGGTAGCTTATGGCTCAACAAGAACATGAATGATGAACATCAATCCCTAACATCCCACAATAAATATTTCAAACCCGTAAAAGAAAAAATTCGTAGATCAACATGATTGTGATTTGATTCACCTTCATTGTTTTAGAAGGGTAGAACATTGGAACATAACCATTCTCAATATAAAACCCTACCTCGATTTGTTCATTGACGTTGGAGCGAGAAGAAAGTTGAAGAAGGTGAATAGAGTGCCAACGATCGTCACATCCAATACTATTCTTCGATGTCAGGCTCGTTCCTCATCATTTTCCTTGACTTCTGAAGATTGTTCCTCGATGGCATTTTTCGTTGGAGAAGTGTAACCCTCCCAATATATATGCCTAACCAAATCCACCAAATTGCAAAGCTTCCATCTTATAATATGTTCCCCCAATTTAGTTGGTGTCATAATTTACATTGGGTACACACAATTAATTGATGAGGATGGCACACAATAATAAAAGAGAGTGGAATAATTAATCAAGGGGATGTTCAAGAGACTTACCAACATTAATGTAGGTGGTTCAAAGGGTTTTTAATCTCGGGTGGTCCCCACAACCATAACCTCTCATGAGAGGTTTTAGGTCCGGTGGTCCCCACCTTTATAACCGCATGGCGATGTTTAATTTTGGTGGTCCCCACCTCTCAAAATCCACAAGGACTTTCAAATAAAAATTAAAATGGTAGAAAATTTTATTTTCATTATATTCATTCAGGAATATATGAAAAGATATCATCCACCGTTGAACTACTGTAGTCGAGGTGATGGTCTCTTGAATAGAATACCAGCACTGCGAGTTCAACGGTGCACTTGGATTTAAATTATAAGAAACAGTTCAAAAGATTGAATATTTGGTGGGCATGTTTACTGAACGTACCCAAAATAAAGTTAAAAAATTCATTCTGGGTAATTAGGCACTCAGAATCACGCACCGTCAATTTTTTCATACTCGTAAAATTCTCAAATATTAAAAAACATTACCTAGAAATTTCGGGCTTCTACATTCTTCCCACCTCAAGGCTTTATGTCTCTGTAAGCCACAACTCAAAACTATGTAAACATGTGGAGGTACTGAGCATGCATCTGAGCCTCCCACACACATGTGATCTCGTAGAGGTTCACGTGCTACCAACGAACATGCACCAGAGGTATCAATGACCCACAAAGGACCCGTTCATATAAATCCTCAATCTTAACTAGAACCTCTATAAAAGTTTATCCATCGTCGACGTCTAGATCACTGTTGTCGATGATGTGGGAAGGGTCGTGCACATATCTCCTCAGTTGGAAAATGTGGAAGACGTCGTGCAACCGGTGAAACTAAGGTACAATATCTAAGAGGTAATCCACCTTAACAAATCTGCTGAGGACCTGGAAGGATCCAACGAATCTCAGAGATAACTTTCCACCTCGTCCAAATCTCTCCAATCCTCATCATGGTGAGACCCATAGAAAGACATGGTCACTATCATAGAACTCCAGAGGTCTCCTTCTCCGGTTGGTATATGACTTCTGTCTACTCTGTGCTGCCTTCATCTGCTCCTGGGTAATCTACACCTTCATTGTTATAGCTCATACCATATCTGTTCCCATTAGTGATGACTACCCTGAGTAAGTTCAGTATAAGGGTGATATGTAAGGTCGCCCGTACAATGCCTCAAAAGGTGCCATCACAATGGTGGAGTGATCATTGTTGTTGTATGAAAACTCCACCAAAGGAATGTTATCATCCCAGATGCGACGATAGTCAATGACACAAGAACGTAGCATGTCCTCGAGGGTCTGAATGGTCCACTTAGTCTGGCCATCCTTTTGAGGATGTAAGGCGGTGCTCAAATGAAGCTGTATCCTGAAAGCCTCTAACATCCACATCCATAGCTGTGATGGAAAACATGCATCACAATCAGAGACAATCATCGAGGGTACTCGATGTAGCCGCACAATCTCCTACACTAGAGGCATCCCAAGATCATTACTAAACACTGCTCTCTGATCGGTAGGAAGTGGGCCGACGTGATGAGTCGGTCGACGATCTCCCTAATTGAGTCATGTCCCTTGAATGTATGTGGAAGACCCATCACAAAGTGCAAGGATATCCTATCACACTCCATCTTTGGGTACTTTAAATACTGAACAAGATTTCGGGTATCTAATGCCCCGCCTTCACTTGCTGACAAATAAGGCACCAAGAGACAAACTCTAAAAATGCATTCTTCATTCCCGGCCACCAGTGCTATCGTCGTGATCCTGGTACATATTTTCCACTACTGGATATATAGCTAGAGGATAAGTGTGGAACTCCATCAACACTTCCTCCTGATGTGACACTAGTAACATGGTATATCCTCTGAATAGGATGATGTGCTCCCCACCTTAAGAAAATTTATCATGTTCCTTTTCTATGGATATCTGAGCATGTCATATCATTCAGTCAGTGTCCCCATGTTACGCCTCCCTAACTCGCTGAAGAAGTGGGGGAGTGACTGTAAGAGACTGTAGAGGAACAGATCCATCGTAATCCAAAAAGGATATCTACAAAGATGACACCTTCTACGTCACCTCACCTAACAAATGTATACCTGATCTCTTACTGAGCTCATCTGCTACAACTTTCCCCTTCCTAAGAGTATAGAATATCATGAAGTCATAGTCCGGGAAAAACTCAAGCCAACATCGATGTCTCGGGTTTAGGTCCTTCTGATAGGAGATATAACTAAGACTCTTATGATCTGAGTAGACTATAAAACATTCATCGATCAGATAGTGTCGCCAGATATTCAAGGAGAATACCACTACTGCTAACTCAAGGTCATGGGTAGCATAGTTCTGCTCGTGCTTTCACAACTATCAAGAACCATATGTGAACACTGCTCCATCCTACATCAAAACACATCTCAACCTAGTGCATGATGCATAGTGGTAGACTACATACCCTAAACCCACCCCTTGAAGCCTCACGATGGTGGAACTAGTCAGCCTCTGCCTAAGCTCTTGAAAACACTACTAGCATCTCTTTGACCACATGAAGGGTTGCCCATTCTTCATCAATGCTAATAGTGGTGCTGCAACTCTAGTGAAATCTGGTAAAAAAATTTCGTACTATCCAGCCAATTTCAGGAATCATTGTACATCTGTCACACTCCTGGGTGGCTCCCCAGAACATACCACCTCAATCTTCGCTGGATCCCCTGCAACTCAAGCCTCCAATATGACATTTCCTAGAAAGTGAACCTCTCAGATCCCGAATAGGCACTTCGATAGTTTACCATAAAGATGGTTATCACGGAGTGTGTCTGGTACTACCTCCAAATGATATGCATGATCCTACTCTATAGTCTAGTATATCAGAATGTCATCGATGAAGACTACTACAAAGCAATCAGGGTATGGCTGAATGATCAAGTTCATAAGTCCCATGAACACTACCAGAGCATTAGTCACACCTAACGACATGAAAAAAACTCAAAATGTCTGTACTTACATCTGAAAGAAGAATTCCGCATATCCTCATCCTATACCCTAAGCTGGTGATATCCTGATATGTGGCCTATCTTTGTGAACCATCGTTCTCCTTTAAGTTGATCAATGAGATCGTCAATCCTAGGGAGTGGATATATTTTCTTCATAGTCACCTGGTTAAGCCAACGATAGTCGACACAAAGTCTCAAACTCACATCTGTCTTCATGGTGATTAAAATTGATGTTGCGCAAGGAAAAACACTAGTCCAAATGAACCCCTTTGTCTGCAAGTCCTCTAGTTGTGCCCGTAGCTCACGAAGCTCCGTGGGAGCCATCCGATATGCTGGTGTAGATATCGGTGTCGTTCTGGGGTACAAGTCAATGTAAAATTCCACCTATCAATGAGGAGGTAGACATGAACATCATCAAGGAAGAAATCGGTGTACTGGTCCACAACTACAGGATATCTCATATTCTATACATCGACCGCTCCAAGGGTAAGGCTAGCTAACTGATGAGTAATCGGCTGCTCTATTCACTGGGTAAGTCCATCCTGTGCTAGAAAGGATACCTTCTAGCCGATGAAGATAAACTTACTCCCATCCATATAGACACAATGCAATTTTCCCCTAATATAATCAACATGGTCATGGACTGTAGATAACCAATCAATAGCCACAATGACTCCATAATGCTTCAATGATGCTACTAGGAGATCCCATCCAAAGCCCTCACCTCCAATAGTAATATCAGACTACCGACACCAGTGTGTAATCGTCGTATCTGCTCCCGTAGAAATCTCTAGCTAAAATGATCTAGCCAACAGCTCCATCAGAATCATCAAGCCCTGAATGAGGGTAGTGGAAATAAAAGAATGAATAGATCTTGTGTTTATTAGTACTGCAACTAAGGTGGAGTAGACACAGATCATACCTCCTATCATCTCTAGAGTGCAATTCTCATAGACCTCATATGCATGGAGATGATCTCGCCCCAGTCCACCTACTCCCTGTGATCGGGGTGGAACAGTTGGTGGTGGTGGCGGTTACATCTCGAATCGTCGCCCACCACTAGCTGCATAACCATCTCGACTGCTATGTTCACCTGCTCCAGGAAGACTGCCTCGATCGAACCTCAGTCTCTTCCTGGGATGTCCTTTGATCGTCTGCTGATCATCCAAAGGGCAGTTTGAACAGTCATGAGCCATGTGACTCTACCCGCCCTATGTGTAACACTGCCCGCTCCAGGCATGACTGGTTCATCATCGGCTACCGCGCACAACCGAACCTGAATCCTGTGGTCGTCCACCCATAAGTCTATTCCTTTTGGACCTCTGTGACATTTGTCTGCTACTAGCTATAGAAGACTCCTCTACCTGACGACTGGTGGTGGGTCTCACTGTTGGTGACTGCTCACCAAGAAAACTCTACACTAAGAGGGATCTCTCAAACACCCTCGTCTGCGTCATGATGTTAAGGAAAATCATTGAAGCCCTGATCTCTTGCATGAGCCCCTTCTCAATGGTCTAGGACCTAAAGAATGGATCTCGTACCATATTTTTGGAGTAATGTGAATGGCTAGTGAACCTCATTGAATACTAATCTATAATCATGTTTCCCTATTGTAGATCAAATAGATCATGTATGTGCACTATGAGAAGAGTTTCTAGGAAAAACTCTACCCGAAGCAGGCTCTCAAAGTCTGCCAAGAGAATTGTCACCTCATTGGGAACATAGAGAATCTTGCTCCACCATCTTCCTACTGCTGCCTATAGAAGGCTGGTTGCAAGGATCACCATGAGAACATCGGGTTCCCCTACCAGTCGGATGACCCTCACCACGTCCTCCATCCAATCATCAGAAGCATGTGGGTATGTCTCTCCCTTGAACCTGTGTGGACTATGGTGTTGAATCTCTTGCAACACCATCAAGTGGTGTTCACCCTCTGCTACTGGTTATGGTGGCATCAGTGGCCTAATGGGTAATGTTACTTTTAGGGCCTCCAATGGTGCATTTACTGGGAAAGGGCCCTACACCGAGGCCTTGTGGCTTGGTGGGCTAGCAGTGCGTACTACACTCAGAACCCCAGCTAGCTGTCTTCATGGAGGCATCTTGAAAACAATAGGTGTGAAACTATCAATAAGTTATACCTGGTGATATAAATCAAGAGATTAGAATGAAAAATCTTGGAAACACACACGCAATTAGTGTTTTCGTGCACTGAGTCAGAAATCAGATGTCAGGTTCCTCGTGTATGGATAAGTCATCTGCCGCACAAACATTGGATTCCCTAAACAGATAACCAAGATCACTACACATTACACTATTATTGTTAAAAAGAGTAGATTCCTTTGTTCTACAGTAGAACCAACTCATCTAATACCAAATTGTCAAACCCCGTCCTTGGGGGCCCGTGCTGTGACAACCCCAAGCCCTCCTTTCATAGGCTAAGTGCTGGTGACTAGCACCAAAGGCATATTCTCTAAAACCGGGAAAGCATTGCCTTTATAACATGTAACACACAAAAGAAATATCATAGACATATATGAGCTCATGTAAACTGAATATTGAACAACATGAGTACAATATGTAAAAGTGGCTAAAATACAAGATAAACTAAAAGATACAAGGAAAACTGGAAAGTACAAGATAACTGATTGGTGAAAAGTAACTCTTGGATCATCCACCACGAATCCTACCTGAAGGGTATGTACAAATCAATAATGGTTGTTTATGCTGTTATCCTCATCTAACGTCCACCTCCATGCTATCTGAAGTCCTTGTACTCTCATCCTCAGTCAGTGTTGTCCGTCATCTGCATCCAACACAACGTGGTGCTGGAATAACCCATGCAGGGTTGAGTATAACGATACTCAGTAGGGACCCCAAGACCCTCAAGTTCTCACAAATTCAACAAAAGATTTTCCACAATGTACGAGAACAACCATCAAACCTACTTAGGAATATTCCAATACATTTACCTAAGTTATCAAGTAAACACATAACAATCATGGGGAAAACACAGTTTCCAACTCAAAACCTCATGATCAATTTTTCCACAATGGAAGGAATACCACGAAAGAATGTACCACATAGGTACACCACACAGAAGAATACCACAAAGGTATTACCATGAATGAAAGTAAAACATAGTTAAAGACTCATCTCACACCAGGTATAACATAGATATGGTAGTAAAGATGATTAGATAGAACCACTGAATCATCTTACTCTGTTAAGAGGTAGACCCACACATGATAGCTCAGTGCTGACCCACACAAGACCACTCGGTGATGACCCAGAATGTATCACTAGGTGTTGACCCACATAGGATTTCTAGGTGCTGACCCACACAGGTTTGCTCGGTTCTAACCCACACAAGATCGCTCTGAATTCTTCACGTCAAAACGAGCTATTGGGTTCCTGCAATATGCTCGCTTGTCTCTGGGAGGGTCTTCTCCTCAAGCCACCGGTCGATACTCCAACTACCACGAAGTCCAAGAAAAAAATTATCCCAAAAGGACTCCATGTCATAGGGGTCTCAATGCAATAGAAGGTGGGTCAATCGGATGCCCGGTCTGTAAGATATTAGCCTTTTAGTCCCAGGGGCCTGGTTGGATTCGTGCTTGATCAAACCCGAAAATACGCCATCATAACACAAATCTTTAGTTGAGTATTCTAAAGGAGATCGTCTCACTTCAAGGTTTACAGATCCACTGACGGGTTATCAAATGGAAGCACGGGGCCAAAGTCTGGGCCAAAAGAACGTAAATGGGTCGTAGTGGGTTCGGGTCCGATCCGACTAGGTCAGACCGACCAGGTCTGGGTCGACCCGGCCCAACCCGCATGGTCTAGCCTGGATCACTGTGTGTCCCGGCCTGCGCTGGGTGGTCCAGCAGACTTCGAGGTCTGTGTTTGGCGTGGAAGACCGTGAGGCCTCAAAGGTCCGCGAGGGGGCCGTGATGCTCGCTGGTGGCCACGAGCGGCCACGAGGCCACAGAGTGGCACCGAAGGTCACGGGGCAGCTCGGCCATGGGGCGGCTCTGCTGTGGGTGTGCCACGTCGATGTTGGACCATGGGGCGGCTCAACCACTGAAGGGTTCCATAATGGTGTGGGGCTGCACAGCCGCGGGGATGCCGCGATGGTGTGGGGTCGTGGGTGCCGTAGAGGTTGCGTCAACGGTGGCCGCCGACGGCGGAGCCGCGGGGCATCGGCGCCATGGACTGCGGAGACTGTGAGTGGTGGTGGCCACAGACGGCGGAGGCCATGTGTGGTGGAGGACATGGGTGGCTGGGAGACATTCCTTTTTTGGTGGTTCTCATGTTCCACAGGTGCCAACAGCCAGCACCAGTCCTCGTCTTCAACACGAAGATCACAAAAAAGATCCACATGATTTGTGGAGGGGTCGGGCCATGTTTGTTTGGCATGTACCATCCCCATTAGGGTGATACCATGCAGCTCAACAGGAACATGAATGAATAATGTCAAGCACTAACTTCCATCAATAAATATTCCCATCCCCAAAAGAAAACATCTGCGGATCAACTTGATAGTGAGTTGATCTGCGTTCTTTGTTTTTAGGATTAAATGTATAAAAATGGTCTATCTTGTTTTTGGTATTATTGAAATGAATTATTTTGATTTTTGTTATAAATTAATAGTCATTAATTATATGTTCAATGCTATCAAAACATGAATAATTATTTTTATTTTCTTGGAATTTAAATGAAATTAATCAAGGACTGATTTTTTAATGTATTAAAAATATTGTTTCAATATGGATGTTCATACTCTTTGTATAAAATAAATAATTTATTTTATTAAATAATAAAACAAGTCTATAATGGTAAAAACCCTAATAAAATCCCTCTGAGTAACTTGTAAATAAATCTTAAATTTTGTTTGAATTGTTTTTTTAAATGTACATGTAGATGAAATTTCAATTTAATTCACAGTCTACTTGAAATGACTGACTATGTTGAATTTTATGTTTTGAGCCATTTAAAAAAACACGTGTGTGTAGATTGAATCTAGCAATATGACAATTTATTATCCTAAAATTAAATGAAAACAACTGTCAATTATCAATTCAAATTTATGAATTACAAGGGAATAAATCTGAGTTTAAGATAAATAGAGATGATTGAAAATTAATTTTTTTGTTTTAAATTTTTTTTACCAGATATTGATTATGAATCGTATATTAACTATCAATGAATTATTGTAATAAAAAAATAGAATACAGAACTTTTCTCTAATAGACTATGTGCTTGTATTGACTATATAAATAGTTTTTAGTGATTTCACAACCATTAAAAATATGTCAATGTGGATCATAACAATGAAAACACAACAAAATTCAATGAAATTATAGGAATTATTATTTATATTTATTTACACTACATCAATTTGATTTTTCATTTAATCATGAAGGGGTGAAAATCCATTTTTATTTCAACACAACAAAACAAGGATATAGTAGTCAAATATATGTCAAATGACCTCAGATTGATGTTAAGTTACATGAAATATATCATTGAACTATACATTATTTATACAATTATATGATAAATAAATCAAAATTAGTGTTTTCTTGGACTCACTGAATAATAATTTGAAATGATTTAACCTTTTTTTAATATTAAATTATGGCAGATAACAGGGAAATGAACAACCTATTATGGTGAGATAATTTTAAAACCATAACTTAAAATTTGAAATCCCTGAACTGAAACTAAATAAATTTTTTACCATTATTTTATATGATAAAATCCATTTTTAGTGTTCTTAAAATCTAAAACTAGAATATAAGAGTCAAAACCATTGAAGATGAATTTATATTCATATGAAATTAATGATAAAAATGTTTTAATTATTTATTATGTGAATGTGTATGCAGAATATATAATTTTAAATGTAGTTTACTCTTACTAATTGGATAATGATTTTTTCATTAATTGTCATAATATAATAGTCTGTGTCATGGGGTAAAAAAATTAAAAGAAATAAAATAAAATAAAATCTATTGGAATCCTCATATATTCATTTATGATAGCGATCATGAAATTTAAATGATTCTAAATTTTATTTTATATGATATTAGTAAATAAAAGTTGGTTTAAAAAACACATGTATGGCATACAAAAACAAAAAAAATGACATCTTATTGACATTATAACATAGGTAAAAGTCATTTTTAATAAATACATATAATTATATATCTAAATAATATATATATTAGGTGCTTTGGGGAAAAATTACGTTAAAAATTCACACCACACACAGATAGTCTTCGATGGCTGGTCATAGCTCCCCAAGTAATAACCCAACCCACAAGATGATTTATTATATAATATTTTGGTTTGAAATCTCAGTGGGCATGAAGCCCATTACAATTTTTTCCAATAACACATTATGTTAATTGTAACACTATATCTACAATACTCCCTACAACACTTCCACTACTATAGTGTATTCTATAGTACCCATCACTGCTATAGTAAAGCTATAACGCCGCTGTCACAATAGTTCCCCCCGCAGCTACAATGCTTCCCGTGAATAGTTCCATACCTACTACAGTGCGTTATATTACTGCTACATTGTCCTGCGCCCAAAGGTTTTGGAAGCCCCATTTATGATGTAGTAATACGAGGTGGTTAGCTCCCATCCATGATAAATACATTTGAGATGTGGTGTTGTTAGACTAACAATTGTATTTGTTATGAATGATCTACAAACTTTCAAATCATTATAAATTGGATTAAACCATAGAAAATAGTCTTTTATTTAAGTGTAATAATAGGAATACAATTGTAAAATTAATCTTTAAATTAATAAAATATTACATTTCATACAATATTTTATTTTTCCTTGGATGATTCTGTTCTATCATTTCATAAATTGTAAACCAATAGTGTAAGTTTCGACGCCTTAAAGAATTACTTAATATTGAGATAAAATCATATAAAATATGTCATCAAATTGTTTCCATATTATATGGAAAATTTCTTATATGTCTTGTATTATAATCAAAATGACTGATTTATTGGTTTTTAAATATTTTATCATGTTTAAAAATACAACTAGAAAAAATGGTTGTTACAATAGTTGAAAACTGCGGAAATAAGTCCCAAAACTATCGGTGTTATCGTCATGGAAATAGACTCCTATTTCCACAATTCATTAAACTATAGTTATAAGTCTCTTAGATTCCAACCATGGATGTCTACTTATAGACACTGTTTAAAACATGGTTATAGGTTCTAATTCCACGGTGGAAAACCATTGCTATATTCATAGTAAAAAAGTGGTTATATACTCAAAAAAATGTGTTCGCCTCCAAATTTTAGCCACGCACCTTACCTTTATGATTTTGCTTCTAGACCACTATGCCACTAAGGACATTGGGTATATAGATATTATGTAATATATATTTCTAAAAACATTTAAAAACAACTAGATACCATGGAAATAGATCTTTCTGCTCTTTTTGGTGGAAAACATTTTATCTCGTCGATGTGCGGGAGACCTATAGCGACCATTTTGAGAAACTGTGATTATAGGCTACAACTATTGATACAATTCTATAGAAACATTACGATGTGATATTTAAAAAATCATTATGGGCATGTTTTTACCAAAACAATGGCTATATATCCACAAAAGTGCCCCATTTTACGAGTTCTGACACATGAATCATTGGGTATGAAATAACAAAAAATAATCTGATTTTATTAAAATCATTTTAAAACAACCATACATTGTTATAAAAATGTCAAAATAAAATCTACATCAACCAGAGTAATCTTTTTCATCTGATGATTGAAAACTCGTTCTTATTCATTATATCATAAAATAATTTTATAAATTTCAAACCCATGCCAATAAATCTCATATTAAAATTAAATCAAAGATGAAATATATTTTATATTTTTTGTAATTATTTGTGTAGATATAATTCCAAAATGACTTCTGTTGTTCTTAGATAAACTGAATAAATATATTCAAATTATTTATCAATCATTCAAAATTTGAACCATAGGGGTGAATCCAATAATGAATCATTCTATTATAGTAAAACAATTATTATTGTACAATATATTAATTTCTGAAATTTATGAAGTGTTTTGATTTATATTTGAGTTGATTATAGTATTGAAAAATGAGGTTTTACTGTTTTCAACCACCGAAACCTGACTGCAATTGTCAAATATATAGACAACGTCATAAAATTGAAATATAAAAATTTTAAAAATAAATTCAATTTACTTTTTATGTTTATTAGAATGAAGTACATCAATATGAAAAATAGTGTTCTTAGACAATGTAAATTATTAGATATAAATGATTTGAAAATATTTAGAAATATTGGCAAAGGGGTCAAAACTATGAAAACGAATTCCAATTGCGATGAACCCATAGGTGTACTAAATAATAATTTTTTATATTTATTAATTTAATCCTTGATATTAAAATATTTTTTATTTTGATGACTAAACATTAAATATTAGTGGTTTAAAACAAAATAACATTCATTTAATAGTCAAAATAATATAAAAAATTATTTTATCTTGATATCATATGAAGTGATTCTCCAAATCAAATTATATTTTTATGAATTGAAAAAATGTAAATCTGATGGATTTTTTCCATATTCAGAAAGAATAATAATTTTCAAAATGACTCATCATCATTAAAAAATTTCCAGAGAGGTTATAGTAAATGACCTGAAATAATAGTAAATTTATAGATTGAAATATATATGTTTTTTTTGAAATAAAATATTTAAAATCTTAGGGAATATTAGTTTCCATTTAATGGATATGTTTTAAAACAAATTAGATGTTTTAAAAAACTAAAACATGCATTTAATGGAAAAATCATTGAAAACCCATATTGTTTTTTTTGAAATAACATAAAAACATTGATTGAGGTATTTTTATGTTAATGATTAAATGAAATGTATATATAATTTTTGGGGTGCTCAAAATGACTAGAAATGATATTTTTGAATATTTAACTATCATTAACATAGTTTTCAGTCATTAAAAAACACCATTGATTTAGGTGAAATCAATAGAAAATAGCAATAGATAGATTTCTTCAATGTATAGTTAGATGATCTATCTATATGAGATGTTATATGATTGTGAGGAAAAAAATGAATTTATAGTGTTTTACAACACTAAAAATTCTTGTAATGGGTACAATTATAGAAAACATCACAATATTGATTTAAAAGCATAGAAAAAAGTCCTTTGAATTTTTTTGACAACTAAGATTAAAGATAGTGTCAATCCCATCGGTTGTCTTCCACGATCGACTATCAGAATACATTGTAATGAATTGAGATCCATAGAAAACACACATAACAGATGACACACACTGTTCAAAATGTAACTAATAAATCACTTGAGCAAGATATAGAGTCTAGAATGGCTCTAGTGATTGCAGTGCAGCTCTGGACTCCTTCGAATTTGATCAGAAATGGTTCTGAGTCCTTCTCTGGTTTTTGGTTTTAGAAAATAGAGTATCGTTCTCTTCAGTGTTTCCAGGTTCAGCTCAGCTTATGAGCTCAAGGAAAAAGTGTTTGGTGTAGTTCTTCTTTAGCAGAGATTTCTCGGTGTATATTCAGTCTTCTCTGGAGTCTGGAAGTAGAATTCTTGTGAGTGCGAGTTCTCCAGTCGTTCTTGGCACGTTTTTGAGCTTGATCAGGTTATTTGTAAATCTTCTCTTTCATCCCCATGTGTTTAGTATTTTTTCAATCCTCTAGTCTTTTCTTTTTTTTTTGTTGTTCTCTTTTCCTTCTTTTTATAGCTTTCAGCTCTGTAGAAGGAATTATTATGCTTTTCATTGGTACTGGGTACTGTTTCCTGAAATAGAAACAGTAATCATTAAATAACATTAACTACATGGAAAACATCAAATGTAACTATTAGTTTAATAAATAAATAGTGTTGAGAGTATATGATTTGACTCGGCAGTCAATCATAGGTAACCATTTGTTGGTAGACGTGTACGGTTGACTTTGTGTATGATCTTCCATCGGTATCTCTTTAAACATTCATCCGTAGATCCATGAAAATAGTTCCATCAGTTGCTCTGGCTCCATCGGTAGCTCTATGCGTCGGTATCTCTTTGTGTCGGTAGCTCTCTATGTTTGTATCGGTCACTCTTTGTGTTTGTATCGGTAGCTCTTTGTGTCGGTAGCTCTCTGTGTGTGTATCGGTAGCTCTTTGTGATTGTATCGGTAGCTCTGTGTTTACACCGGTAGCTGTATGCGTCGGTAGCTCTCCGTCAGTAGACATGCACATCAGTAACTCTGTCAGCATATATGTACAACAGTAGCTTTCTATCGGTATCTCTCTATTGGTAGCTCTCTATCGGTAGCTCTCTATCGGTAGCTCTCTATCGGTAGCTCTCTATCGGTAGCTATATGCAGAACAGTGACACTTACACTTGTCTGATTCATGAAAAACACATCCAATTGAATTAGAATTATTTCATAACTTATATAAACATGGATAATTGAAGATTAACATATTTCAGAGACTATCTTAATATTATTATTATTATTTTGATCATTGATTTGAAAGAATTAAGGTATAGATCAACATTAAATGAGAGTATCATAGTATATGAACACATAATTGGGATTATCAAAATATATGAACACATGATTGGGATTATCAAAACAGGTGAGGTAAAAAATATACCCCTTTTTTATAATCACAACTTATGATATGGCCATTTTAAAATATTGAGAATATAGTATTAGAGGATATATCATTAAATTCAATTTTCTCAGAGAAAATAGTATTAAAGGAAATAGTAACAGTATGATATAGACCAAAAGTTATTAGAGGTAGAATTAAATGCAATAGTATCAGAGATAAGGTTTAAAAGAAATGGTATCAAAGAACGAAATGAAGGAGTATTAGAGGGACAATGTAGGATAACTCTTCCTTAGATAAAATTTCTCCCCATTTAGAAATTTTGAAGAATATTTCTCCAATATAGAAATTTCTCCCCTATTGATAATATTTCTCCCCCATTGTGATAATCAAATAGTGGGAAACTGTATAGAGAAAACAGATAAACTAAGATATTTAAAAGAAGTGAAGTTGTATTAGATCAGACAAAACTTACATAAACAGAGTAGAAAAAAATGATTCCTATCAAACATCCTTGCCACTTGATCAATCCACATCATCAATGTGAGATTTTCCTTTTGTATCAGAAGAGGATTGAGGTGTTGAGGATGCTGGTGAAGGCTTTGGGATTCCAGAAATGATCACAAGAGGGTGAGAAACTGACATATTGTCGGGCCTGTATTGAGAAGTTCTTTGAGTGATCATAGGTGTGAGGCTTCAAATGGCTTGAGCAGAAGACATCTGGACTGGAGAAGAAGTAAAGGCATAAGCAGGCAAAGCAGGAGGTACAATAACCGGTCTTTTGTCCACATGCAAGAAAGGAAGCAATAGATTTCTGAAGTCCATGAAGATTCGTCTTCCTCTCTCCATAGCATATATAAAGTTGTCTTTGTTCTCCATGAATTTTCCAATGCAGGAGTCAATTGCCTTAGCTTGCTAACTTGTTCTCTGAAGGCTTGAGTGACAGGAAACAATTTCATGTTTTCCAACCACATCTTGAAATGATTGGTTGATTTGATGTTTTGTGAGAATCCTTTGGAAATAGTAGTCCACCTTGTTCATTATTTCTTCCTGAGAGGCAAAAGCTTCTCTCAAGTAGTCCTGGACTATCTTCACTATTTCTCTGGTTGAATCCCTAGTAGAAAGCACAACTCGGCTTAGATATGATGAGTCCACAGAGCCACTGGTTGAAATATAACAAATCTCCTCCTTCATCATAGCTTGAATTTGATTCAAATCAACTACGGGTTTTGAAGCTAGAGGACCAACAGAGAAAGATACAGTCTCTTTGAAGCTTTTGGTCAAAGCACTAATCAGATGTTGAACCTGAGAGTCCTGATTTTTAAAATGATCCTTCATAGATGATTTGATGCTTTCAAACACCCATAACATCTGGCTTACAACACTCTTAACATAGGCTAAATCCTTGTTAGCTTGTGATTTTGAACTCATGTAAGAGTCTAAGGCAACAACAGATTTCCTTAGGGCTTCATGATTTGCTTCTAGCCTAGATGTTTGAGTCTTGCACTCTTTGACTTCTTCCAACAGCTCACCCAAAGAGGTTGACAAATTGTAAGCAAAAGACCGCTCAAAAGACATTTCTAACATTTTCATTTCTTCACCAAAATTGTGCTTCATCTCATGAACTAAGGCACTTAAGGATTCTTTCAGATCATCCTTTAGGGATTCAAGATCAGACTTTGCAACAAAAACAGTAGGTGCAACTGTAGTAGATACTCTTTCAGAAGCTAAACTAACCATAGAGTCAGTCATAACTGATTGAATTGATGATACTAAAGAGGATTCCATTAACTTTACATCTTCTACAAAGCTGTTCTTGAGATTTTCATTCAGCATATCTATATGATGTACTCTTACCACATCATCAGGTAACAACTTAGAGTCTATATCATAACTGATCTTTGGTCTATTCAAAGAAGCATCATTATCCAAATCAGGATAGTCTAAATCACAGACTACAAAACCTGGGTCTTCTACCCAGTCTTCAAACTCAACGGCCACTGTAACACTTCCAAGCTTGGTTTGATGCTCCCCCTCAATGGGTGCATTATCATGTACAACGACTACATTCTCGGCTGGTCTTTCATCATAAGAATCTTCCACAACAACTTCCATCTCTACAGCAGCAAGATGATCTTCTGGAATAGATACAGGTTCTCCTTTTTCTCTTTCTACATCCATAGTAGGCACAACTAAGCTTCCAATTAATGGACTCAGACTCAACCTAACAGAATCAGACGATTCAGAAACATTTTCTTTTTCTTCTTCATGATCAGGGACCGACTGGTCTTCCTCATTAGCTGGTGTCTCTACTTTTGATAAGACTTCCTTTTCTGAAGATACAATTTCAGCATCAGGATTTGGAGGAAAGTCTGGATCTCCTCCATCATCTATAGTAGTTTCTTCTTCTTTTCTTCTTCTTCTGACTCATCACTATAATCAGGTTCCTCTTCATCAGGTCCTAGACCTGGATCTCTTTTATCCCTTGGCCTTGAAGGGTGATTCACATGATTGAACTTGTCATACACCTTCTGGTCATCATTGACCCATTCTCCTTTCCACGGGTTCCAATTAATCTTCTTGTATTTGCAAACTATAGTAGTGATACAAAAGTTATTCTTAACTACAACTGTCTCATCTTGAGACTCAGCTATCCATTTCACTTTGATCATCATAGAAATCAACTTAGCAAAGAATAGGGAATTAGTCTATGATTTCGGCCTTGTCATATCTTACATTTGACTCATCACCAATCTGCACAAATTAACTATGACATCATGTCTCAAAAGATGTAGGAGATAGATATCCTGATATCTCAAATTAGCAAAATCTCTTCTCCTTTGTATCAAAAAATGCTTAACAAATTTGAACAGCAATCTGTTCTCTCCATCCATTTCTGCAGCAACCACTTGCCTTGGACTTCCATCACCAGTCAGCTATTTCAACGCGGTCTCATAGTCAAAAATGTCACTGGTAGGTGGTATGGCTCTTGATACATATCCTGATACACCTTCATATGGATCCTTTAAGCATTCATCCCACTATTCTGATGAAAAATATATCTCTTTACCATTTACAAACGATGTAACACGGTTCTCATTCTCGAATTTCTCAAAGCTTACGAATTTGTAAAACTGTTTCACTAACTTTGGGTAGTAGGGAACATTATTATTTGAAAATCAGTCTACCCATCTCTGATCTTCCAGAATTTCGAGCACTAATGACTTTCTAGGTAGCAACCAATCTACGCAAAGCTCCTTTTCGATCACTATAGCTCTATTTTCCAGATGAGGATTCACCCGTCTTTTTGCTGACCTAGTTCTAACAGCAATACCACTTGCCTCTTGCTGCGTCTTCTGCTTCTTTGCTTTAGGCTCTACACAGTCATCTTTGACGGTAGTAAGTTTGGTTTTTTCCATTACTGGTTCGAGGGATTTTGGGTTCTTAGAGAATTCAGGAGCTAAGGTTCGAAGGTAAAAGGTTTTGGGCTCGGTGGAGTGAGAAGTGGATTAGACTTTGTTTTATCATTTAGGAATCATAAATTAAATGAATAACATCGAATAAAATGAAAATAAAACAGTTCAGATTCATGGCGGGAGACAGAAGGTTTAAAACAACGCTCTATCAGTGAGAATTCCTATCGGTGAGGATTTCAATCGGTGAGAATTTCTACAGCGGTGAGAATTTCAACATCGGTGAGAATTTTTACATCGATGAGAATTTTACATCAGTGAGAATTTCAACATCGGTGAGAATTTCAACATCGGTGAGAATTTCAACATCGGTGAGAATTTCAACATCGGTGAGAATTTCATCATCGGTGAGAATTTCAACATCGGTGAGAATTTCAACATCGGTGAGAATTTTACATCGTTGAGAATTGTACATCGGTGAGAATTTCTACCGGTTGAGATTAAACATTCCCAGCTCGTGCCTAATGTATCTTAACCTATCCAAACTTAAGGGTTTAGTGAAAATGTCTTCCAATTGATGTTCAGTACCAATAAATTCAAGAGAAATATCACCCTTTTGATAATGATCTCTCAAAAAATGATGCCTTACATCAATGTGTTTGTTTCTAGAGTGATATATAGGGTTCTTCGAAATGTTTATTGCACTAGTGTTGTCACAGTTAATTGAAACATGCTTAAAATCATATCCATAGTCCAAGAGAGTGTGTTTCATCAACAGAATTTGTGCACAACAACTACCAACAGCTATATACTCTGCTTCAGCAGTGGATAGAGTTACAGAATTCTGCTTTTTACTTCACCAAGATACTAAGGATTTTCCCAATAAATGACATGTTCCTGATGTGCTTTTTCTATCCAACTTGCAACCAGCTAAGTCAGCATCTGAATAACTCATTAACTCAATGGAGTGTCCTTTTGGGTAAAACAAACCAAAATTAACAGTGTGTTTGAAATACTTGAAAATTCTTTTAACAGCAAGCAAATGAGATTCTTTCGAGTTAGCTTGAAATCTTGCACACATACATACACTAAACATAATATCTGGTCGACTTGCAGTAAGATAAAGTAGACTACCAATCATACCTCTGTAATTGGTTTGATCCACTGGTTTCCCAGTTTAATCTGCATCAAATTTACAGACTGTACTCATAGGAGTTTCACTTTCTTTAATACTATCCAAACCAAAACGTTTTAAAAGATCCTTTATATATTTACATTGATTTAAAATAATGCCATTTTCATTTTGAAATACATTAAATCCAAGGATGTATTTATGTTATCCCATTAAACTCATTTCAAATTCATTTTGCATACTTTTTGAAAAATCAGTACATAAGGAGTGTTTAGAAGATCCAAAAATAATATCATCAACAAAGATTTGTACAACTAAAACATCGTTAGAAATTCTTTTAATAAAAAGAGTTGGATTAGAAATCCCTTTAGTAAAACTTTTTGAAATAAGAATGTTGCTAAGTCTATCATACCAAGCTCTTGGAGCTTGTTTTAAGCCATATAAAGCTTTAAAATGTTTTAAAACTTGATTTGGAAAATGGGGGTTAGTAAATCCAGGAGTTTGTTCTACCAAAAAAACTTCAATTATAAAACCATTTAGAAATGCTCTTTTGACATCCATTTAATATAACTTGAAATTTAGATGAGCAACATATGCAAGTAAGATCCTAATGGATTCTAGTCTAGCTACGGGTGTAAAGTTTTCTTCATAGTCTATACCTTCCTCTTGACTATATCCTTGTGCAACTAGTCTAGATTTTTTTCTATCTATGTTTCCATATTCCTCAAATTTATTTGTAAAACCCCATTTAGTGTCTATTGTTAAAGTGTCCTTCGGTGTGTCAACTAATTCCCAGACTTTATTTCTTACAAATTGATTTTACTCTTCTTGCATAGACATTACCCATAATTCATCAACGATCGCATCATTAATATATTTGGGTTCTAGCTGTGATAGAAAAGCTTTATTTTCAACCTGATTTCATAGAGAAGCTCTAGTCTGTGTTCCTCTATGAAGATTACCAACAACGGCATATAAAGGATGATTCTTTAGAATCCTAGTTGATCTATAAAATGTAAGACTAGAAATTTCAGGTTCATCAGTAGGTTCGGGTTCAACAGAAGCAGATTCTGGAAAAAGTCCAGAACTGGAAGTTTTTATAAGAGGTTCTTTAGATTTATCATTAAGGTCCAGAACAGATAAATCTTCTTTAAGATTTTCATGAGAGGTTTTAGGCTCATGTGGATCAGTTTCAACAAAATTGATGTGAACAGATTCTTCCACACATTTGGTTCTCTTATTGAAAACTCTATAGGATTTACTTGAAGTAGAGTAACCCAGAAAAATTCCTTCATCACTCTTGGATGCAAACTTGTCAAGATTATCTTTGGTATTTATAATAAAGTCTTTTCAACCAAAAAAACTGAAGTAATTTACCTTAGGCTTCCTATTGTTCCACAACTCATAAGGGGTTTTCCTAAGAACAGGTCTAATTAAGACTCTATTGATGACATAACAAGGTGTATTTACAGCTTCAGCCCAAAAGTAAATAGGCAGGTCATATTCATTGAGCATGGTTCTAGCTATTTCTTGAAGGTTTCAGTTTCTTCTTTCTACTACACCATTCTGTTGAGGTGTCCTAGGAGCTGAAAAGTTATGAGTATAGCCATTGTGTGAGCAATATGATTCAAAGTCTTGATTTTCAAACTCACGACCATGATCACTTCTCAGGGTATTAATTTTGAGTCCACTAAGATTCTCTACAAACTTGTAGTATTTAACAAAGGAATAACAAGCTTCACTTTTGTGAGCTAAAAAATATACCCAAGTATATCTAGAAAAGTCATCTACTAGAACATAGACATAGTGCCTCCCATTTTAACATGAGACTCTTGATGGTCCAAACAAATCCATGTGAACCAACTCATGTGGTTGAGAAGTTGAAACTTATTTCTTTTGATTTAAAAGAAACTTTGGGTTGTTTTTCCTTTTGACAGAGATTACAAACCTTGTTATTTGGAAATTCTAATTTAGGTATGTCTCTAACTATGTTTTTCCTAGCCAGTTTTCTATGTGAGTGAATGTTGTAGTGTCCTAATCTTCTGTGCCATAGCCAAGATTCTTTATGAAAAGCATTCAAACAAGGAATATTTTGTTTAGATAAAGAATTTAAATCAACAACATAAACATTTTCATTTCTCAGAGCAGAAAATACTAAAGCAATTTTGGATTTAGAAACATCACAGGAATTATTTTTAAACATGACATTGAAACAATCATCACACAATTGAGAAATGCTTAACAAATTATATTTAAGTCCATCAATAAATAAAACTTTAGAAATCAAAACTGAATCAGTGTTACCAATCTGGCCTAAGCCGATGACTTTCTCATTAGAATTATCACCAAAGGTGACATAACCTCCATCAGCCATTATTAAGTTCTTGAAGCATGAGTAATATCCAGTCATGTGTCTTGAGAATCCACTGTCTATGTACTATATCTTCTTGCAATAGCTCTCCAAGAAGGTTTCCTACAAAACAGATTTAAACAGGAAATGAATTTGGTACCCAGATCTTCTTGGGTCTAGATAGGTTAGGAATCAAGGATTTAGGTACCCATATTTGTTTTATGGGTCTCATATAATTAACAAAAGCAACAGATTTTGAAAGATAAACGTTATTTGGTCTATAAACACAAGAATAACTAGTTTAAGCATACGAATTTCCAAAACTAGAACTAGCAGAATATTTTTCAGACTTAGGAATAAATCGGCTTCTGGTGAACTATCTCTGTCCTGGTTGGTATCCTAAACCAGTAGTGTATTTAGGTGCAAATTTCATTCCTAGAATTTGAGTTAGAGAATCCTTTGCATTTGTGAATATTTCTATGTCTTTTATGAGATACTCATTTGACAGTTTCAGTTCTGTATTTTCCTTTAACAGTTGAGCATTTTTCTCCTTTTTTATATCAAGTACGGATTTAGTATTTACAGTAAGAGCATGTTGTTTCTTTAATGATTTGTACTTTTCCTTAAGTTCATTACACGTTTCTTTCAGCATGTCACAGTATTCAAATAGTTCAAGTTTTGACATATTTTTAGAATCAGAATCATCTTCAGAATAATATGAATTTAAAGTAGGAGTTTTAGATGTTACCTCAGTTGTGTTTGTCATAAAGCACATGTTTTCCTTACTTTTTTTCTCAGTCTCAGAGACTTCAGATTCACTAGAGCTATCCTCCGAAGCACTCCAGGTTGCCTTCATGGATTTCTTGTACTTCTTGTCTTTATAATCATATTTCTTCTTGTATTTCAGCTTTGGACAATCTTCTTTGATGTGTCCTTTCCTCTTTCATTCATATAATACTATATCCTCATCCTTGTCAGACTTCTTCCAATCTTTCTTCCATTTATTTTGTCGATCATACTTACCCTAGTAGTTTTGCTTTCTGAAAAACTTTTTATTCCTATAAAACATGTTAAATCTTCCAGCTCTTTGAGCCATTTCTGCATCACTGTCAGATTCACTTTCACTCTCTTCACACCTTGAGCTATCACTTACAACTTGAAGTTTCTCCTTGTCCTTATTCTTTGAAGTAGTTGTCTTGAAGGAGACTGACTTCCTTTTCGGTTCATATTCATCTTCTTTTTTTACCTTAAGCTCTTCTTCATACATCATAAACTTTCCAATATGTTCTTTGACAGGTAGAGCACCGATGTCACATGATTCTCTGATTGAAACAGATGTGCCTCTCCATCGGTCTGGTAAACATCTCAAGATTCTCATAATTTGTTCCTTTTCTGGAACAGCTTTCCCGAGTGAATTCATTATGTTGACTATCTCGTTAAACCTGAGATACATGTCAGAGATGGGTTCATCAGTCTTTATTTTGAAATTGACATATTTAATAGTATAAGTGTTTAATCTCATTTCTTTAACATTATTTGTTCATTCATGAGAAACAGCCAGGGTATCCGAAATTTTAAAAGAAGTTTTGCAAGCAGAAATTCTGTTAAACTCCTCATCTCCTAGAGCACAGTATAGGGAATTCAAAGCATTACAATTATTATTGTAAGCAATCTTTGTAGGTTAATCCCATGTTGATCTATCAGTAGTGGGAATTTTATATTCAAATTCTATGGCAGTCCAAATATAAAAACTCATGATTTCTAAATGAATTTTCATTTTATGTTTCCACTAAACATAGTTATTTCCATTGAAAAAAGGTGACCGGTTAGTAGCAGCACCCTCAAGTCTGTTATCCATGATAACAAGGTTAAGATAGAAATTTTAAAGAGATCAAAATTTAGAAATAACAGAAATTTTAAGAACATTAAAATTCAACTAAAATCATAGTTGAAAAACAGAGTACTTCAAAAAAATATTTCATAACCCTCTGATACCAAATGTTCGTCGGAGTTGACACTCAAGAGGGGGGGTGAATTGAGTTCCAATTAAAATTTTTGTTAAAAATATTTCAATTAAAATCCCCCAATTTTAAAACAAGTTAAACTGTAGTGAATTTATACAGATTATAAATTTTCAATTAGTTTCTCGAAGATTGATTAGTTCTCAGTTAACTTAATCTTATGATTAAATTGAATTTTGAATCTAACTTACTGGTTTACATTAAATATAAACACTTGCGAGTTTAACTATTAAAGTAGCTTTGAAAGTATATTATATTTCAATGTAATAGAAGAGGAGTATGAAATAAATATATATAGTATACTTAGATTTAAAAACAATAGAGATAACCAAGAGGATAAATATCAAGATGAGACCTAGTACTCTCAATAATTTATATAAAAATTTCATCCACACCCTGGATCGGGGTTTACAACAGTTTACAGCTGTCCAGGTCCAAGTCCTCTACCACAGTTCTATGTGGGAAACAAACAATAGTTTACAACTGTCCAGGTCCAAGACCTCTACCACTATCCTCAGTGGGAAATAAGAGATGTAAAGTTTGGGAATGAGGATTTATTAATCCTCCAGTTAGGGTTCAGGCGACAGTGTGTGTATCAATTATAACAGATGACACAAATTACTCGTAATGTAACTAATAAATCACATGAGCAAGATATAGTGTTTAGAATGGCTCTAGTGATTGCAGTGCAGCTCTGGACTCCATCGAATTTGATCAGAAATGGTTTTGAGTCCTTCTCTAGTTTTTGGTCTGAAAAACAGAGTATCGTTCTCTTTAGTGTTTCCAGGTTCAGCTCAGCTTATCAGCTCAAGGATGAAGTGTTTGGTGTAGTTATTCTTTAGCAGAGATTGCTCGGTGTATATTCAGTCTTCTCTGGAGTCTGGTAGTAGTATTCTTGTGAGTGCGAGTTCTCTAGTTGTTCTTGGCACGTTTTTGAGCATGATAACGTTTTTTGTCAATCTTCTCTTTCATCCCTATGTGTTTAGTATTTTTGCAAGCCTATAGCCTCTTCTTTTTTCTATGTTGTTCTCTTTTCCTTCCGTTTATAGCTTTCATCACTATAGAAGGAATGATTATGCTTTTCATTGGTACTAGGTACAGTTTCATGAAATGGAAACAGAAATCATTAAATAACATTAAATACATGAAAAACATCAAATGTAACTGTTAGTTTAATAAAAAAATAGTGTTGAGAGTATATGATTTGGCTCGGAAGTAAATCGTAGGTAGCCGTTTGTTGGTAGACGTGTATGGTTGAGTTTGTGTTGGATCTTCCATCGGTAGCTCTTTAAACTCTCATCGGTAGCTCCATGAACTTAGTTCCATCGGTTGCTCTGGCTCCATCGGTAGCTCTATGCGTCGGTAGCACATTGTGTTTGTATCGGTAGCTCTTTGTGTCGATAGCTCTCTGTGTTTGTATCGGTAGCTCTTTGTGTCAGTAGCTCTCTGTGTTTGTATCAGTAGCTCTTTTTGTTTGTATCTGTAACTCTGTGTTTACACCGGTAGCTGTATGCATTGGTAGCTCTCCGTCAGTAGACATGCACATCGGTAACTCTGTAAGCATATATGTACATCGGTAGCTTTCTATCAGTAGCTCTCTATAGGTAGCTCTCTATCAGTAGCTCTCTATCTATAGCCCTCTATCGGTAGCTATATGCAGAACAGTGACACTTACACTTGTCTGATTCATGAAAAACACATCCAATTGATTTAGAATTATTTCATAACTTATATAAACATGGATAATTGAAGATTAACATATTTCAGAGACTATCTTAATATTATTATTATTATTTTGTTCATAGATTTGAAATAATTAAGGTATAGATCAACATTAATTGAGAGTATCATAGTATATGAACACATAATTGGGATTATCAAAATATATGAACACATCATTGGGATTATCAAAACAGGTGAGGTCAATAAATGTGTACATAACGTTCATAACCAAATCAACCAACAATATATTGATGTTAAATCATTATAAAATAATGATTGAATTATTTTATACCCTTATAACAATATTAATTTTCAAAATTATGGGTGTTGTTCTTGGATTGATTGAATAAGTTGTTTTTATGGGTTTAATGATCTTTATATTGGGGAATCATTATGTCAATACATAGAAAATGGCCCTTAATTTCTATGAAATATTAGAAAACATACATAATTTATTTCAGATTTATGATCTATCCTTATTTAAATATTATTTGTGTTTATAACAGTTAGATTAAATACACCTATTTTATTTTATTAACTCCCTAAAAATGATATGTAATGAACAAAAACATTTTTAATGACCTCATATTGAAATGGTGTCAGAAGAAAAATTTCATTGCAATTTTTATGATGTGTTCAAATAAAAAAAATTAATCTTACTGTTTTTTGTTCTGAGACTAAATAAATATATAGTCTATAAAAATTTTAATTTTCAAAAATTTGCATCATGTGGTCAAAACCTATGGTTTTACTGAAATTAAAATAAAACCAATTTCTATAGTTTTTTTGAATATAAAAACTAACAAAAATTCAATATGAGTATGGGTTGTAATTATATGATGGGAAAACAATTTTATGTGTTTGTAAATGTAAAAAAACGCATGTAATAGTCATAGTAATATAGATGAATTTTCATTGAGATGAAATTTTAGTAAAATAGTTGTTGAATTATTTTTTTATGACCGAATGATTCTTCATATAATTATGATGTGTCGTATTGTCATAGTAACTTAATATTAAATTCAAAATGATTTAACTACCTTAAAAAACATATGTTAGGGGTTGATGCAATGATAATGACAACTAATTAAGTGATATAATATGAAAAAACATATTGATTTGAAATATGTATTATCTATAACCAAAAAAATACATGTTTTCATTTTCTCATGATTATATGAAATGGATTTTTAGAGTGGAAAATGAAATTTTTTTTACAATAAAAAATATAAAACAAGTAGAAATTGACATAAGATCAAAGGGAAATATTTTTTTAATATTTTGAAGGAGTATTTGAAAAATATAATTAAATTTTTTGGGCCATTATCTCATATAGAAAAAATTAATTTTATTTAATATTTTAATGTTAATAAAAACACGATTTAGTGTTCGAAATCTTGAAAAAAACCAATGATTACTATAAATTCACAAAACAATGAAATTAAATAAATATATATTATAAATTTAAAAACATATTCTATTTTGAATTGTGTGATTTTGTTATTAGAGTCAACAAAAAAATAATTTTCATAGTTTTGAAACATAATTTTGTGTTTGTAATTCCCTAATATATAATATATTATTATTATGTTATATATATTTTTATATTCCATTCAATATACAACAATCAATATTCATTTTTATCTTAAATTGAATCATTATTTATTTAATTAATGGATATGAGATTATTTTTTAAAATTCCATAATTGAGTAACATTAATAGTTTGTATCACTTTTGTATTTTCTAAATAAAATTTCCAACAGTGATACAAAATTTTAAATTATTTTTATAGGATCAAAAATCTCATGGAATTAATTTCAACCCTTTAATACAGTAAATAATTTGAATTTTTATAGGCCAAATCAAATCAATAAAAATTATATAATGAGTGGAAAAAAAATATTCCTCCCTTTAGAATATAATGAATTAATCAAGATAGTTACATCTAAATCATGTTAGTATTTATATGGATAAATGAGGCCTATTTTTTATTCATTCTCATTAAATATAGTGGAGAATATTTCTACGTAATAATGTGTTTTAATGTTCCATATTTGAGTAATCTGAAGAGACACTTCTGCACACAAAAAATATATTCAACAATTCAGGAATAAAATTTTCACCATTTATACAATGGATCATAAATTCCAAGTACAAAAATATAAGAAAATGTAAAAAAATTATTAATATGGTACCATAGTGATATTAATCATCTAAATAAAATGAAATTTAACAAGCATTTATAGAAATGATGTAGGGATGTATACCCCCCTCTTCATGATATATATTCGTATCCACTTCATTTCAAGGAATTATAGAGTGAGTGAGTTGGAAATACAATAGGATATTTCCAAAATAAGATAATACATTCTTGAAAAAATCATTCCACTTTGGAATAAAACCGATTTTTTTGTAGTGGAATCGTGATGATACTCTTTCATTTTGAGTTTATTCTTTTAATTAATATTTTTTTTCTCTAGAAGTTGATTTTCTAAATGTAGAGGGTCCTCTTATACCATGTATTCATATATATATATATATATATATAAATTATTTTGGACATGAATTCTACTTATGAGTGTAATTTGGTTACTCATATTGTTTAAATTACAATTGTGTGGTCTCACCATTTAGAACAATTAGTTTTTGATGTTTTGCTTGAATGAAGGTCATCATGAAATTAGATAGATTTTATATGTCGATAAACACCTCTGTCTTAGGCCTAAATATGATTTTTATTATTTCTATTTTTATTCATTGATGTATTTAATAATACATTGTTAAATATAATATTTTAAAATATTTGAAAAAAATTATAAATTTAGTGATTGAAGGTCAAAACATGACCACTACAACTATATGTTTTGTATGTATTTTCAATATGTCTTGATTCAAATATATTAACATTAATTTCTAGTCTTGATATGATTTTTTGTTATTGTATATAAATTTAAACACATTCATTTCCATAAATCGGATTTTTCTATTTAAATAAAAAAATTAACAAGTTAACATTGTGATAACATATGATACAACCTCCTCATTAGTCAACCACAATATCACAAATATGAAACTTTTTTAAGGATAAATTATTATTTTTGTACTTTTAATAAAAAACCCTTATATCAATAAGAATCATTTATAGGCAGTTTTCCTTTTCTATTTTAATTAGTTTTATAATTTCAAGGATTTTATCCACTAATTTAGAATTATTAAATAAATAAAAAATATATTTCCACCAGTGATCCTCCTATACATGATATAATTAAAAAAAATTGATGTCTATTTCTAATGATTTTTTAGAATAACATTTGTAATGAAATTATTTTATTATAAAATCAAATGAGTCCATGATTCTAAAAAATATTTAGATAATTCATTATATATGAAACATTTTTTAATTTTATATACATCATTAAATGAATTAAAAAAATTTAAAATCTAAACATAAAGAATAAGAAAAGGAAAATCATGTTCCCCATTTTTTTTATTGAATAAAATTTTGTGGTTGACATCAAAAATGATGTTGAAATTAATTTTTTAAATATTATGTATTGAAATTTCGCTACTTTACTAATTTTTATGTTTTTAATGAAAAAAATCCATTTTATATATATTGGAACAAAATATTAAAAAAATTCATGCGAAATACCTAGTTTGTATAAGAAAATTATATCTGTTGAATGTAAAATTGGGAAAATATGATAAAAAAACTCAACCCATAGATTTTTTATGGACATTATTAGGATCCCCAAAATCTTCCTAGATTCAAAATAACAATTCACCACTAGAAAACAATACTGTGGATTAATAAAACAGCTTGATATATACAAAATTTTAATCCATTTTTTAGATTGTATTGATAATAAATTAAATAATGTATATCCAGGTGAAGATTTAATTATTATTTAATTGTAGTCAACTAAATTTTTTAATTCGGAGGAATTTAATTATGACATTGAAGAAGAATGGTTCTCTTGATTGAAGAGTATACTAGTAATAATGAGGATGGTGTTGCTAATCTATTGCTCGAGGAAGAAATAATATATGAAAATGAATTCGTAGATGTACCATGTCCATGAATGAAATTTCAACAACCAATAAGGGGATTTTATAAGAAAATTATATGGATGTTACATTTATATTTTGTTCTCTCATCAACTATATAATTAAAAAAAGACTTAGAGTGAAACATAATGACATTTATTGAATAGGTATTCAAATAATTGTGCAATCATAAGTATTTTTGGGCTAATAATATTTGGTAGTTCATGATAATAATACCACACCCACATTCAAATTGTGGATGACCTGCTGGAACAACCTGAATAGAGAATGATAAATTCTAAAACCAACTTGAGTGTCTAAAAAAAATCTATTTCACTTCAATTTTTACATTTTTTAATTAGGATATTTTTTTTATTTTAAATATAGCTTTCTTTGTTACAACAATTATGTTGCTAGCATAAGGATAGTACAACATAATAAACTAGGTTGTCTCATTCCTCTACACATGTTTTGTTTTTTGGTTTTATCTTCATTATTCCAACTTATCAATCTAAACATCAATACAATGAGTGAATTATATGAATTATGTTTGTAGCTGGATTATCCTTGTTAGATCAGTATTTTAGTGTCCACATTTTAAATTTCAATTTATTTAAATAAAATATGGTAAAAAACTAATGAGTTATAAATTTTTTTTCTATAAAATGTAATTTCTTTCAATAACAATAACCATGTTATTCTTGAAAATAAACATAAATAAATACTGAAATGTGATGTCTTCGAAATTTTTTTGAAATTGATGAAAAATCAATAGAATTCTGAATTCCATTCCATGAATGTTGACTAAAGTTTAGAATAGCCTTCCAATGAAGATAGTAAAAGACTTTTATATCATCATAATAATAATACCACTTCATTATAATGGAATATAATTCTTCTTTTAACCTTAAAATTGCATTTTTCTATTAAAATGTGTGACCTTTAATGAAAAAATTTCCAATATGATTATGGTCATACGATTGTGATTAGTAGACCATTTAAAAAAAATTACTCTATTAGTAAATAAACAATTTTCATTAGAATTTTTTTATCCATTGGTTTCCAATAAGTTTCTATTAGATATCCTCATTTTCTAATAGTATCCATAACTAACCTTCTATTGCTGTAAATTTAATTAATATGGTATATCATATGTTTGGTGTAACTTCTTGATGAATATGAATTCAATATGTTGATACTTTCAGTGGAGGAAAATAAATGGGAGGAGAAATTTTTTTATCCAAAATATAGTTCCATTCTAAATTTCAAGAAAAATTCGATTCCATTTTAGAGTTTTTAGTGTTGTCAATTTTTTTACATTTCTCGATATTGTTACAAAAAAAATGAAATGTTCAGATGATATTTTTGTGTCAAAAAAATTTGATTGCAGAAGTTGTGAGATATCCATGAGTAATATTTTTATGTTATATTAAATTTGATTTTTTCCATGAATATTGAGTTGAAGATAATAATTATGTGGAATCTAGAATCATGTAGTATTAATTAATTAACAATTTCGTTAGAATTTAACATATTATAATAAAATTGATTTTGAAAAACATGAAATTAAAAAATAATAGTTATAAAATAGACACATTTATATGTGTGTGGTCACGGAGGGGGGGAAATAGAAATATGATAATGAGATGAACAACAAAATTAATTGGTGAAATTAAAATAAAATATAATGACTATAATGAAGATATATTTAAGGGATGAATGCTGTAACAACTAATTATTATGAGAATAAAAATAAAAAAAGAGAAAACCAATTGAATGATGAGTTGAGAAGTCCATAAAAAATATTTTATTATTATATCATCATTTTTAATAGTTTTCTCAATCAAATAAATAAAAATGAATAAAAATGGAGTTATGTGATAGACTTAATGTTTAGAAAGTAGGGTGCAAAAATTTGAATTCAATAAAATTTATAATTGTTTATAAATATTAAATAAATTGAAAATTTTAACATAGCCATTATTATCCCAAAAATGATAACCACTATTATAAATTTCTATTATAGTTCCATTTTAGTAGTTATTTCTACATGGAAAAGTTATTGTAATCATTAAAACTAATTTTATAACCCTCTTATCATTAAAAAAAAATATATTCATATTTTAGTAATTTAATTTCTCAAATGATTGTGCGCATAAGATATTAAATCAATAAATGGTAAAAAAATTAATATGTTTATTTATTAACAATGTATTAATATTATTATAATTAAAAATTATAAAAATATTAAATGTTATATAATTCTAATTATAAATTTTTTATAAATTTTTTTTCAATTATTGTTGAAGATTTTTTTTAAATAAATTAGTAATTAACAATAAAAAATAAATGTACTAATAATTATATAAATATAGTTAAATAAAAATGAATAAAATTCCTTTTATATAAATTAACAACATATAAATATGTAAAATATAAAATTAATTTATATATAAATATTAAAAATACTGTAATATATAATATAATAAAACATAGATATATATTATAAATGAATAAATATTAAGAATTAATATATAAAAAAGAATCTATTTTAATAAAATTATGAAACATAAAATAATATTACATACATAAACTAAAGAAAAAAAATTGTTAAATATTGAAATAATATAATCAAAAATAAAATCAAATATAAAATATTTACAATAATTATTAATAAAATTTGAATATAACATTTGAATAAATATATTGGAATATAAAAAATTAAAATGAAAATTGATTTTTTAAAATAATTATCAGATATTATTTCATGAAAATTAAAAAAATTATCAATATTAAATAAATATGTGTTAATAATGAATTTAAATTTAAAATAATAAATAAAATTATATAAATATATATATATTTAAATTTAATAAAATTTAAAAAATAGTAATTATTACATTACAAAATAATATATAAAAATTTTATTAGTAATATTATTTATATAAATTATAACAATATTATATAGTATTAAGTTTAAAATTAAAATTAATATATATGAAAAAATACCTATAAATACAGCAGATTTAAAAATAATTCATAAATATATATAAATTCATATAATATATGATTATTACATATTTTAAAAAATGTGTTTATATTTTTCTATCATGTTTAAAACAGATATTTATTATATGAAAGAATATATATTTAATGTTTTAAATTTGTACTTAAATTTTATAACATATTTTTTCATAAAATTCTATAATTAATTTAATTAATTTATATATTATAATAAAAGCCCATGTAGTTTTATATTTAAACATATAATCTATGGTCAACCCCATATATTAAAAAAAATATTACACTTCTCAACATGGTCGAGGGGGATCCACTACATAACCACAAGGCTAAACCATTACATGGATCACAAGCTAATGTCAAAAAATTCATGATGTGTATCAAAGGGCCCTGGATCCTCAATAATCATTTTGTGAATTCAGAAATCATGTCGCACTGCACCTCCTTATTCTTTCATTCCACCACGACCAGACCCATGATGAGGCTTGAGTCGCAACTACCCCAAGCTTACATACATAGGCTAGGGGCATGTAAAAAGTGTTGAAGTCCTATCAAACATGGGGAGGCATTTTTCAATTTACATATAAGCAAGCACAAAACCTACTCTTACAAAAAGTGAATAGTGAAAGAAAACTATAAAACAAAAATATATATAAACCTAAATAGGCATCAACTATTATGAAGTTCATGTACATGTGTCGTTATCTAAGCTAAAAGGTAAAGGGAAAATAAACCCTGAAAGAGATTAGTGTCACAACCCGACCACAGCTGGAAAAGTAAAATATTTGGGAGAGCCCCTCTCGAGAATCCCATCCTATATCCACCACACGAGGTCCATGCACCTTTTATACCTATGGTCCTCTGATGTCATGTTCAGCCTTTCTATCATCTGTAAGGGCACACCATGTACAGTCAATGCCCAAGATGGTGTGAGTATAAATGTACTCAATAGGATTCCCCAATGGCTCAAGGGAGAATCAAAATATGTACTGAAGAGGGGATTAGTAGATAAAACAAGGTAATATAAAATAGAGTACAACTCAACACAACAAGATAGCAATGTAAACTCATTCAGAACACAAGGATCTAGAAATAGTTATAAGATTAACTACTTGTTGATTCATCACTACCCATAGTAGGAGAGTAGACTCATCCAACCACGAGAAGATAAATACTGAAATCTTGTGGCATACCCCACGTGTATTCACCTATTTTGTATGGGGAGAATAATAAAATAACAGAGTTAGTACTGAAATTGGATAAATATATATATATACTCAGTAAATGAATCCGATATAATAGATTGTTGTGATATCCATCTCATAGATCAGCCTATGAAAAGTGTCGCCAATAGTTCCAAAAGGGACTTACATCGATGCCCATCTATCCAAATGTCTACTCTGAACACGCATGTAAAATAGAATCAATCACCGCATTGTGATTTGATGTAGTTTTGGTGGAACTAACTCACCCTCTAGATTTTAGGTTTCCGAACATTGAAAATTTAAGGTGGTAAAAGCAGACCTCTTACTCATGTGTCCTAGAATACGTCTATTTATGTCTCATTACTGATCCATAGAGCCATGAGGTTATGCCTCAAATTAAGGATTCTTTCCCATATGGGCTGGAGGGTGTCACTATAGTGTCATCAAGGTCCCATGCCTATCCCGATAGAGGGTTCCACTCAAGTGTCGTTGAGGACCCATGTCGACCCCAGTTGGTGGGTTCCACTTTACTGTTTTTGAAGAGATACAACCATCGCATATAGAGGGTTACACTCTAGTGTTGTCAATGACTGATGCCAAGACTAGCTATAGGGTTTCACTTAGTGTCGTTGATTACCTATTCTCATCTCGGCTGGAGGCTTCTTCAATTGTATCGTTCATGACCTTCAATGGACACCTCTGCTGGTTGGTACCTCTAGAAATTTCATCAAGAATGCCACCACCCAGTCATTTTAGAGGGTAATCTCAGTATTGATATGTTGATTATTCAAGATCACAGATGTCATCATGTGTCCCCTTAGAAAGGCATCAGTCTCAGGACTTCTCACATCATAACCTGAAATCCACTATGGATGGCACCATAATGTTTTATGCAGAAAAAACTCAGGATAGTCTACTCATGATACAATTTCATAGTTTAGAAGAATAATGTGTGAGCGGTAGAAGATTCATAAATTGGTATACGACACGTCTTTTTCCCACTTGAAATGTGATCCCATCTCATTGTTTGGATAAGCACCTACCCATACTGGGGTACTAAAAAGAAATCAAGTACCCCTATGCTTACCAGTGTTATTCAAGAGTTCATGAAACCTGTAGAAATATGGCTGATGGGTGAATGATGTTCATTGCTAGTTTAAAAGTTGTGAAGAAAATATGATTATTCATTATCCTCCTCAAACATCCACAAATGAGAAATCAAATCACCCATCAAAATCCTTGCAGGAAAACACACATGATGAAATGTTTATTCTCCTCACATGGACTCCAATTTTTGAAACATCATCTTATAGAAGATCACATGAATATTGCCTCATGGGAAACACACCATGTTTCTGAGACACACAAAATATAGTAAGCCATTACAATCCTCTCAAAAAAGCACAATGGATAGTCTATTATTTCATCCATAATATACACCCGGTGAAAGAGTCACAAATCACCGCAAAATACCCCAACATGGAATCATGGAGACCACATCTCCATTTTGGTTTAAGAATCCAAAACTGATCTTGAAATGTACCCTCAATTTTAGGGTTATGACACCTCTAACGGTGTTTTGAACAGTCATTAGATACATGAGATATGTCTGATACACGAATATCTATATAATTGAAATTATAATAAAATTATAATAATTGTTGTGCATTTCATTACAATGAGTCTGGATCTTGAGATGTAAAATTCTCAAACTGGACATAAATGATATTTATTGATAAAAGGAACTAGTTTTTCATAGACTGTGCATCAAATAGACTCACGATTTAAATATAGAACGATATTATTTCTACTCAGATTGACCAAGAAAATTTCGGTAGGGCCTCCCCTCTTAGGTCGGTTTGCACCACTTGGGATGGCCCTCTGGCAGCCTTCTATCCTCCCCACCCAGTGCCCCCCATGGGTGCTATCTTCTAACTTTGACTACCCACTTTATCCACGACCCGCACATACCCGGACCTCCTATAAATGAGTGCACATCCAGTACTGTCCACCACACAGACCTCCAGGGACTCCCCAATGGTCAAAATTCATCACCGAGTCAATATTCGGAAACCCAAAGATGTGATCTACATATGGGAGGTCTTGAAAAAATGAATCATCAATGTTTTGACATGTTGAAAATTTTTTATGCCTTACGCTAGCTATCACAGCTCCATGGGTTCTCAGAACCCTAATTTTAGTATATATTTGGACTCCTCAGGTTGGGAGATTCACATATTTGATTCATATTGCGTGATCATAGGAATATTGAACATGATTAAATGTTATCATTAGATAACATAGAAGAATGGAAAGAACATGCGATCTAGAAACAAAATATGTGATGGATGTACTTAGATGGGTCATCATCAATGGATTTTAAAGCAGCAAAATCTAACCAAAATAAAAAATGGAAACATAAGATTCAATTGGGGAGATTTAGAATCCGAAATAGAAATCCTACTTCAAATTTGGATCTGTTGTGGTGTTTTGTTGTGCTCTGACCTAATAGGGCCTGTATTTTCCTCGTTGTCTGATGATGTTCAAATGTTGTATCTCTATCGAAATTAAATGTCTAGAGCTCTGACCTATGCAAGATAAATGAGATAACTATAGATCATTACTCATACATTTTATTTATAGAAAACTATATGTGGATGAATAATACAAACCTCCCACACCCTCTCATTTTATGTCGTGCATAAGAATAACACTGAATTCTGAACTCAACGGTGGTTATAGATATCCAATCTGGGTCCCTGTTTGGATGTTATTTGATTCAACATTCGAGAAAACATACATTAGTTTAATTAATATATTTTCAATTTTTCAAATGGTTGAAAATTGTCCAAGATGTCTCCTGTCAAAAAAATTTATTCCCCAATAAGGGTAAATCCCATTTTCCATACTCAAAAGTGGCATCATTTTTTAAATATAATTAAATATTTAAGAGATATCCCATTTCCAAATCATTTAAATTAGATTATACACTAAATATTATTGATGAATTTATTCTTGACACACTGAGCCTCATAATTATACGCCATTGTATTACTCAGCTTTGTTAATATTCATAGAAACATTCTAAATACATACAATAGATAAAATTCTGTATCAATATACTTCCATCCTTTAAAATTCTCGTCCCTGAAAATAAAAAACTAAGGAAACTACGATTAAAATTGGTTATCTTGATCACAATAAAAACTTTAATGTTTCCATGATGGCACAGCTCGCACACCAAATAGATGATATATCCTCATAAGGTCTGCTTCTATTGATTACTTGCGTATGAACATGAATGTATCTCCTTACCTGTGACATGTGGTAGATTTCGGGCACCCAATCCAACAATTGGGAATAGGGAGAGGTGGTTGGAAAACTCATCGTCACTTTTCATGATCTTGAATTTCCTAATGAAACTCGATGATAGTTCTACTTTTTGGACAAACCTCTACATTCAACGTTGTGACTAGAATCACAATTTTCCCCTAGAACTAGATATTTTGATTCCCCCTTTATAATATCTATCTGGTGAAAAATCTAATGATATATGGTCATAAAAGGGTTCACAGTCAATGTATCACAACTGATACTCTCTTATGATCTCACGAAGTGAAGGATTCAATACCATTGTCTGATGGAAATCATTTCCTCCAGCTCCACTAGGGTCAGCTGTTGGGAAGTTAAACTCCCTGTAACCTCTCACACTAGGTGAGCCTGTGACTTCCCACTTTGGGAATATTCTACCATGTTTCACTTTCCTACTGTATAGAATAACATTACATCATAGTCCAATAGGATGGTTAACAAGAATCGAATCTTCATGTTCATATCTCTCATGGTAAAGACATACCTGGGACTTCGGTGGACTGGGGATATGACAAAGTGCTCTTCCAAAAGGTAGTTTCTCAAATTCAAAATGTGTAGACTACTTCTCCTAGAACACGATAGTGAGTGACATTATTCAGTTCATGGGGTCTCCGCCACCTCAACATGTACTTGCTATCCATAGAATCTGGAATTAACGTTGATCATGTAATGTACCAAAAAACATGGAAGGTGAGTAACCTTATCTAATATAAAGAGAATAGGCATGGAATGTAATTGTCATACCTCATGTGTATTTTCGCATATTTTAGGTTGAGTAATCCCCAAAATATTCACTTTGTCGATCCCACCAGTGGAATCTCAATAAAAAGAAGGTCAATTATAACAACCCATACATTACATACATTTTCATTACTTCATAATAGAAGCATACTTAGTAAAACATATAACAAAAAACACAAATGGACAAAATAGGTATAGGGTCTTTAGAAACTGGGAATCATAAACAACTGGTTCATAATACTTCTACAGTGTCCCCCATTTATTTCATCATAACTAGAGTCCCTTTTAGCATATTCTACTTAATAACCTTCTTCCTGACCTGGGGAAATGAAAACATAAAAAGGGGTGAGCTCAAATTCTCAGTAAGGCTAAATAAAGGTAATATCAATCATATCATAACCTTTTGAAAATCATAACCTGCAAAAGAGATTATAATATATTAACATGGGATAAATCATAGAAGTGAAAATTAATTCCCAATAATCACAACAAAAAACTTGAAACTTTTTTGCATACACACATAATCATAGAGAATCATTTCTTAGTATTCAATACTCATTTCCAAGACTATCTTAGCGGACAAATTCCATTTCTAAACCGAGTTCACTCCTCGTATCAGTCATGTTTTACTGAACTAGATTAACCTGCTGTTCCTGCCATGTCTATCTCATGAGATATAAATCTCTACCCAATGAATTGGAGGGAGATATAGGTCCCACTCATGTCATGATGAAACCATTCTTATGTGTGCCACAAAAACATAAATCATACATCATAACATAACCCATGTAATAAAAATGGGATTCTTAAACATCATGACATCATAAAAAGATTCATAGAGGATAAGATACTTCCTTAAAATAATTCCATCATAATATAATCAAATTTATATAATAATAGGGATAGAAACAGAACCCTATATTGTCTTAGATGGAAACTAATTTTGATAAAACATTTGAACTCCATTCTTGAGGAAAATATCCTTTCTACATCAAAATCATTTTTCCTTTCTTAAAATGTCATATACTTTTAAAATAAATGAAGTTAATTAAAAATAAACTTGAAAACATTTATATGAAGCTTCATTGAAATCTTGTTCTATGAATCTATTCATGCCGTATAAGTTAAAAAAACATTTTTCTCGTACTTTTGTCGGAAATGTCAGAAAGTACCTCGTTTTGAAAACGACAAAAGATTCATTTCATATCTTTTACTAAAAACTAACAAATAGTTAAAATTGAATTTAAAAAATTGTATAAGGATAGAAATAAAATTACATGTTGACGAAACCTAGATGTGGATGATAAATACACCCCAGTAAATACCAAAGTATAAACAATCTCGGTTAAAAATGATATTGTGAGATTTTCCCTTACCTTAGGTCCGATTTGATTCATACGTGTCCAAATATCCTGTATAATGATTTAAATAATGATATTCACTAATTCTAGAATCATAATTATTTATATGATATCATATATGGTCATATTCATAGTTTCTTATTAGTAATATTTCATTGTTACTTGTAATTCGGGTCTTTATTGCTTTTTTGTTCTTATGCGTGTTTTGCCGAAAATTTTTTTTTTCTTCTTTTTAGGTTATAGATACCTCATTTCCAGAATGGTATTAGTGTAATATATATCATATTTATTTATTCAATTCGTATATATAATTACTATGTAATGAAGATCATTTAGAACGAGTCGCATCACATCATGGAGACGGTAGGCCGTACGTACGCACGAGTGATGATATCGTTCCCATGATTGTGGAATTGTATTGAAGTGTATTTATACTATTTCAGAATCAATATCACTTTACAATAATCATATATAGTTACTCATTACACCATTATACCCATCCAGGTACGGTGGTGGTGGAAAATAGATTACACCAGGGCGTAGAGATGGTATTTCGTACGTACGCACGCGCGGTGATTTCATTTTCCGTAGGATGGATAGAAGGTGAAATAGGGTTTATTCATATTTTTAATAACATATCAATATGTATGTAATACTGATGTTATTACTTTATCATGAAACAACTAAAGAAGAAGATGTTTAAGAAGAAAGAAATTGAAAAAGATCGGTAATGAATATTACCTCTTTTTGACACGTCTCTTTGAATTTTCCGGTTAGGGACCTAAGATTGGTTTTTAAAGAAGACCAGGACTTCTAGGATGATTCTAGGGATGTGGAGAAAAGGTTTTGTCAGGGGTTGGACGAGCTTGAAGACTCAATGTGTTGTGAGGAGGAGAGGGAGGAGGTGCCCTTTTATAAGGGAGGAGAGGGGCACCTTAAGAAATTCTCAAAATATTATTTTATATTAAAGTCACATTCGGTTTATAATGGTTCCAAAGGGTCTTATTTCAAAGATAAAGTGGGGATGGGTCGAAATCCTCTCATATAATAGGTTTTAGACATGTTTTGGTTATTATTTTAACCTTATCAATTAGATTTAACTCTAAGTTAAATAATTTATCTTTTATCGTGTCATTTTGTTTTCTTACACTATATGGTTAATAAACTTACTATAACATGCCAAATGAACCCCAAGTTATTTATTATTAATATATATATCCTTATCTATGTCATTTGGCCGAGTCTTAGATTTTTAGGAATAAAATAACAATTAATAATATAATATTTGTTTTAAAAACTATTTTATGGAAATTTTGACACAATTTGGTACATGATTTTTTTGAAAATAATAACAGAATGATAAGTTCGAAAAATGTTCATTAAATCAACACTAACATGTCATATTAACCTATAAAGGTAGTGGAATTCATAAAATGTCTCAAATTACATTTATTTGGGCATTTATAACATCAATTATGTTAATATTGTTTAGTAAGGTAATTACTGCATCATCGTTGTGTCATAATTAAATTAAATTATATAAAGTCTAAAAATTATAAATAAAATACCATTATGTATGAAATCTTTTTATCTTTCTAATAAATATTTATAATATAATTTATCTTATGTATAACCCTATATTAAAAATGTTTTAGTTATTAAACATTGAGTTTAACTATTTTAACTCTTCATTAAATTAAATAATATTATATGTCTTAATCTAATCCATGTGGACCTAAATGGTCATATTATATTCATAATGTTGTTTTTGGTCGAATTACACTTATCCAATGGAATTAGTACATGTGTTAGGGTAATAGTAATATGATTTTAACTTTAAATACACTATTTACTATTAACCGTGTTAAATAAAAGAAAAAATTTTACTATTCACCAAAAAATTATTTTCATCTCATTGAACCACATTTTACTTACTCATATCAACTGTGCCTCTCGGATTTTCGAAATTTCATTGATAGAAGCGGTTAAATTATGTTTTATGAAAAATTCAGTTTTTTTAACTACCACTTAGTGGTTTCACTATTCATCAAAAATTGTATGTTTTCAGAAAATTACCAAAATTTCACCCTAGGATAATTTCGGTATTCCGAATCCAAAAATTAAGTCTATTTTGAAAGATAAAATTTATAAAATTTCAAAAAGATGTTATTACTATTCATAACAGCAAGCTTATATAATATTTTATTAATATATCATTTTTTAGTGAAACCCGGTATTGCGTACAACACACGCTATCGAGGAAGGTCGTGATTGCGTGTAAAGCAAGCCAAGCTAGTGTTGTGTGTAAAAAAAGATTCGTTTGTGTATAAAATAATTCATAAAAAGAAAATATTTCTCATAAAAATCTCGGGTGTAACATTCTACCCCACTTAAAATGAATTTCGCCCTCAAAATTTATCACTTTGTAACAAACAGATGAGGATACCTCTCCCTCATCATATCCTCAAGCTCCCATGTAGCTTCTTCTAAATGGTGGTTCCTCCCTAAAACATTCACCTAGCGAGTGGTCTTGTTTCGTAGAACTTTTTCTCTACGATCCAGAATCTCTATCAGCTATTCTTCATAAGAAAGATCTTGCTCCACCGGTACAACTTCTGAGTTGAGTACATGTGAAGGATCAGGTATGTACATTCTCATGAGCGATACATGGAACACATCATGAACATGAGAGAGATTCGGTGGAAGCACCAATTGGTAAGCTACCTTTCCAACACGATCAAGTATTTCGAATGGACCGATATACCTAAGGCTTAAGTTTCCCTTCTTCCCAAATCTCATTACTCTCTTCCAAGGATATATTCGTAAAAACACTTTATCACCCACTTAAAACTCTAGGTCTTTTCTTCGACTATCGGCATAACTTTTTTGTCGACTCTGAGCTTCTCTTATGCGTTGTTGAATAGATCGGACCTTTTCTTCCATTTCATCAACAAGATCAGGTCCTGATAGCTTTTTTTCCCCCACTTCATCCCAGCATGTTGGAGTTCTGCATTTCTTTCCCTAGAGAGCTTCATAAGGAGACATCTGAATACTGGAGTGAAAGATATTATTATAAGAAAATTCCACCAAAGGTAGGTGTTGATCCCAACCACCTTTGAAATCCATAGAGCAATCTCATAACATATCTTCTAGAGTTTGAATTCTCCTCTCAGACTGACCGTCTGTCTAAGGATGATAAGTAGTGCTGAAACTCAACATTGTATCTAGAGTATGTGGAAGACGTTGCCAAAACTTCGAGGTAATGCTCAGATGCCGATCAGATATAATGGAAAGTGGTACTCTGTGAAATCTTACCACTTCCTTCACATATATCCTGGAAAGCTGATTAAGAGAGAAATCATATCTAATAGCAATGGAGTGTTCCAACTTCATAATACGATCAACTATAACCTAGATAGCATTATTTCCTTTGGATGTTTTAGGATGTCTAGTGATAAATTTCATAGTGATGTTTTCCCATTTCCATTCTAGTATGGGTAATGGTTGTAACATCCCCTTAGACTTCTGTCTCTCAGCATTCACTTGCTGACAAACCATGCATCGAGAGACATATTCAGCTACATCTCTTTTCATGACATCCCACTAGAAGTACTCTTTCAGGTCGCTATACATCTTCGTGCTTCCAGAAAGAATAGAGAATGAAGAACAATGAGCCTCATCTAGTATCTCTTTGTTTAATTCCAGGATGGGTGGAAGACAAACCTGATTCCTGAATCGTATTATCCCATCACAATCTATGTGAAATTCAGGAACATATATCACCTTCTTTTGTAACTCTACATCTTCTTTCTGAGCCTATTTAATCTTAACATGCATAGATGGCTGAACATTAATTTGAGAAAGATAAGACTTTTCCCCTTCCATTATAATTCCAAGATCCATCCTTTGTAAATCCATAAATATTTGATCTTTTGATATCTTCCTCATAGATAAGCTAGCATGGTCTTGTCGACTTAATGCATCAGCCACCATGTTTTCTTTCCCATGGTGGTAATGAATTGAGCAGTCGTAATCCTTAATTAGCTCCAACTATCTTCTTTGGTGCATATTTAGCTCCTTTTGTGTGAAGATATACTTCAAACATTGATGATCAGTATAAATATCACACCTTCCACTGTAAATATAATGCCTCTAAATATTTAATGCAAAGATTACCGTAGCTAACTCCAAATCATGAGTTGGGTAATTTTTCTCATGGATTTTCAACTGTCGTGAGGCATAAGCAATCACCATATTGTTTTGCATATGAACACACCCCAGTCCCTTCTTGGAATAATCATTGTAGATCACAAGCCTTTCTCCACTACAAGTTAGTGTGAGAACAGGTGCACTGGATAAACTTCTTTTTAACTCCTTGAAATTCTCTTCACACTCCTCAATCAACATGATCTTAACTCATTTTCGAGTCAACTTGGTGAGTGGATTTGATATTCGTGAAAAATCTTTCACAAAACGTCGATAATATCCAGCCAAACCGAGAAAACTTCGGATCTCAGTTACAGTTGTTGGTCTCGACCACATTTCGATAACCTCTTTTTTTTGCTGGATCCACAGATATCCCCTCTTTTGAGATTATGTGACCCAGAAATAAAACTTTTTGTAGCCAAAATTCACACTTGGTATATTTGGAATAAAGATTCTCCTTTCTCAGGTTCTTCAATACAATTATCAAGTGATCTTCATGTTCTTACTTTCTCTTTGAATAGAAAAGAATATTGTCTATAAAGACTACCACAATATGATCCAGATAGTCTCTAATGACTCTATTCATCATATCCATGGAGATAGCAGGGGCATTAGTAAGACCAAATGGAATCACTATAAATTCATAGTGTCCATACCTTGTATAGAAAGTCATCTATTGTATATCCTCCCTTTTGACCCTTAATTGATGATAACCTGAATGAAGATCAATCTTGGAAAAGTATTGATCTCCACGTAGTTGATAAAATAAGTCATCAATGTGTGGGAGATGATATTTGTTCTTGATAGTGATCTTGTTAAGTTCTCGATAATCAATGCAGAGTCGCATTGATCCATCATTCTTCTTAACAAACAGAACAGGTGCTCCCCAAGGTGACGCACTAGGGCATATGAATCCCGTATCAGGATTCTCTTGAAGTTGCTTCTACAATTCTTACAACTCAATTGAGGCCATTCTATAAGGTGTCCTTGAAATAGGCATAGAACCCGGTATGAGTTCTATTGAAAACTCAACTACACGATTTGGTGAAAGACCTGGCAATTCCTCTAGAAAGACATCATCAATCTCCCATACAATTGGCATATTCTTAATCGCAAGTTTTTCTCCAACCATTTGAGATAAATAACCTTCATTTAGTGGGATCAGGACCCATTAGATGGAAGAAATTTTCACTGGTAGGTTATGTTCATCCTTACATTGATAGATGATCATAGATTAATATAGAATATGAAATGTGAATTCCCTTCATTGGCAATCTATATGAGATCCGTATAAAGAAAGACAATCCATGCCAAGAATAACATCGAATTCCACAATAGGAAGGATAACAAGATTTGCAGGAAGAACTTTCCCACAAATGTCAATTGGAGAAGAATTAAAAACTTTTGATGCGACCGTTGTGCCATTAGGAGTTGTCATAGCTAGCTCAACATCTAATTGCTGATGTAATATGGCGATACCCTTAGAAAATTCTTCTGAAATAAAAGAGTGGGTGTATCCAGAATCAAATAAAAAAATTTCTACTTTACAGTGGATGGTATGTGTACCTTTCACCACTTCATTATCGTACTCTACATCGCCAATAGAAATTTCATGTGACATTCCTTTTCCTCTGGCCTTAAGAGTTTGTTGACGTCGATCATCATCAACAACCCTTGTATTAGGGAATTTATTAGCATAATACCCATTTCCATGCACTTGAAACATTGAACTGTAGGAGGTGAATTCTGTGTATCCATTTATTTTTTCACATCATTAGACATCTTCATCCCATCATTGGGGCATTCAAATGCCTGATGACTTTCTTTTCCACATTTGAAACATTTACTTATCACTTTAAGACAATTCCCTCCATGTTTCTTTCGACACTTTGAAAATAAGGGAAAACTCATCTTCTTTTCAGTTTGATCATTAGATTTCCCTTTGAATTCCATTTCCTCTTCATATCAAACCCATATGACTGATGGGTTACCCCAATCTCCAGGTCAACCTTGAGAGCACAACGAACAATTTCCTCATCGCTATTGAAGTCCCTTATGGATAATGCCCTTCGAAGACTTGGTTTTAAGCCACTAATGAATCGATCGGTCTTACTCTCAGGTTGGATAATAATCCCAGAAGGGTACCTTGCAAGTCTTTTAAAATTTGCTTCGTAGGTACCGAAAGATTCCTCATCCTTTTTCTTTAGTTCAAGAAACTCCTTCTCCATCTTTGTTCGAAGAATACGAGGGAAGTACTTATTGAAAAATATGTTCTTAAATTCGTCCCATTCTATGGACTCAATTTCATCTCTTGGGCTCCTATTCTTGATAAGATTCCACCATTGATCAGATTCACCATCCAAACGATATACCGCTAAGATGACTTTATCATGTTCAGAACATTGAAGAACTGAATATATCTTTTCAGTGGTACTAATTCATTGTTCAGCCACTATTTGATCAGTTGAACCGCTGAATGAAGGTGGACGCTGTGTCCTGAAGGATTCAACAGAATGTTCTTCCTTTGCTCGTTCGGGAGTCCTGTATGATTCATAGCTTGTGATGTTTTGTGAGCATGGCTACAAGATTTTTCATTCCAGATCCCATATCATTTGGTTTCTCAGGGTGACAATCATTGCATTGCCCGTCGCATTCCGCATTAACACAGTTACTTCGGGTTCCATCCATTGACTAAAACCAAGAATAATAATGTGAGAAACACTAATTATAATAAGAAAACCACATAATCAAGAATAAACTTTCATGCTTAAGGTCTTATCATAGGTTCTTCATGGCCATTTCTAAAACAATATGATTTTTCTACGCATAGATATATCCTTAGGGTTCTTACTCAGGCTTTCACATCCTAGTATCCAAAGGTTGACTATACCGTTCCTCTGATACCAACTATAACAACCCATACCTTACATAAATTTTCATCACTCCATAATTGAAGCATACTTAGTACAACATATAACAAAAACCACAAAAGGACCTTATAGGTATAGTGTCTTTAAAAACTGGGAAACATAAACAACTGGTTCATAAGACATCTATAGTGTCTCCCATTTATTTAATCATAACTAGAGTCCCTTTAAGCATATTCTACTTAATATCATTTTTCCTGACCCGGGGAAAAGAAAACATAAAAAGGGGTGATCTCAAATTCTCAGTAAGGGTAAATAAAGGTAACATCAATCATATCATAACCTTTTGAATATCATAACCTGCAAAAGAGATTGTAATATCTTAACATGGGATAAATCATAGAAGTGAAAATGAATTCCCAATAATCACAACATAAAACTTGAAACTTTTTGGCATACACACATAATCATAGAGAATCATTTCTTAGTATTCAATACTCATTTCCAAGACTATCTTAGCGGAAAAAGTCCATTTCTAAACCGAGTTCACTCCTCGTATCAGTCCTGTTTTACTGAACTGGATTAACCTGCCATTCCAGCCATGTCTATCTCATGAGATATAAATCTTTACCCAATGCATTGGAGGGAGATATAGGTCCCACTCATCGCATGATGAAACCATTCTTATGTGTGCTTCAGAAACATAAATCATACATCATAACATAACCCATGTAATAAAAATGGGATTCTTAAACATCGTGACATAATAAAATGATTCATATAAGATAAGAGACTTAATAAAAATAATTCCATCATAACATAATCAAATTAATTTAAGAATATAGATTGAAACAGAACCCTATATTGTCTTATATGGAAAATAATTTTGATAAAACATTTAACTCCATTCATGAGGAAAATATCCTTTCTACATCAAAAACATTTTTCCTTTCTTAACATGTCATATAATTTTAAACTAAAAGAAGTTAATTATAATTAAACATGAAAACTTGTAAAGGAAGATTCTTTTAAATCATGTTGTATGTATCCATTCAAGCCGTACAAGTTAAAAAAACATGTTTCTCGTACTTTTGTCGGAAAAGTAAAAAAGTACCTCTTTCTAAAATCGACAAAAGATTCCTTTCATATATTTTACTAAAAACACACCAATAGGAAAAATTGGATATAAAAAATTGTATAAGGATAGAAATAAAATTACATATTGACGAAACCTAGATGTGGATGAAAAATACACCCCAGTAAATACCAAAGTATAATCAATCTCGGTTAAAAATGAGATTGTGAGACTTTCCCTTACCTTAGGTCCGATTTGATTCGTACGTGTCCGAAGATCCTGAATAATGATTTAAATAATTTTATTGAATTATTCAAGAATCATACTTATTTATATGATATCATATATGGTCATATTTATAGCTTCTTATTAGTAATATTTCAATGTTACTTGTCATTCACGTCTTTATTTCTTTTTTGTTCTTATGTGTGTTTTGCCGAATAAATTCTTATTCTTCTTTTTAGGTTATAGATACCTTATATATAGAATGGTATTAGTGTAATATATATCATATTTATTCATTCTATTCGTTTATATAATTACTATTTAATGAAGATCATGTAGAATGAGTCGCATCACATCATGGAGTAGGTAGGTCGTACGTACGAACGAGTGATGATATAGTTCCCATGATTGTGAAATTGTATTGAAGTGTATTTATACTATTTCAGAATCAATATCACATTACAATAATAATATATAGTTACTAATTACACCATTATACCCATCCAAGTAAGGTGTTGGTGGAAAATAGATTACACCATGGCGTGGAGACGGTATTCCGTATGCACGCACGCGCGGTGATTTCATTTTCCGTAGGATGGATAGAAGGTGAAATAAGTTTGTTTCATATTTGTAATAAAATATCATTCTTTAAGTAATTCTAATGTTATTACATTATCATGAAACAACTAAAGAATATGTAGTTGAAGAAGAAAGAACTTCAAAAAGATCGGTAATGAATATTACCTCTTTCTGAAACGCTTCTTTGAATCCTCCACTTAGAGAACTATGATTGGTCATTGAAGAAACCCTGGACCTCTAGGATGATTCTTGGAAAGTGGAGAAGTGGTTTTGGCAGGGGATTTCTGAACTTGAATACTCATAGTGTTGTGAGGAGGAGAGGGAGGAGGTCCCATTTTATAAGGGAGGAGAGGGGCACCTTAGGAAAATCTCCAAATATTATTTTATATTAAAGTCACATTCGTGTTATAATGGTTCCAAAGGGTCTTATTTAGAAGATAAAGTGGGGATGGGTCACAATCCTCTCATCCAATTGGTTTTAGACATGTTTGGGTTAATATTTTAACCTTATCAATTAGATTTAACTCTAAGTTAAATAATATAACTTTTACCATGTCTTTTTGTTTTCTTACACTATATGGTTAATAAACTTACTATAACATGCCAAACGAACCCCAAGTTGTTTATTATTAATATATATATCCTTATCTATGTCATTTGGCCAAGCCTTAGATTTTTAGGAATAAAATAACAATTAATATTATAATATTTTTTTTAAAAACTATTTTATGTCAATTTTGACACTATTTGGTACATGATTTTTGTGAAAATCATAACAGAATGATAAGTTCGAACCAAGTTAATTAAATCAACACTAACATGTCATATTATCATAGAAAAAGTATGTAATTCATAAAAAGTCTCAAATTAAATTTATATGGACATTTATAACATCAATTATGTTAATATTTTCTTAATAAGGTAATTACTGAATAATCGGTGTGTCATAATTAAATTAAATTTTTTAAAGTCTAAAAATTATAAATAAAATACCATTATGTAGGGAATCGTTTTAGCTTTCTAATGAATATTTATATTTGAATTTATCTTATTTATAACCTTATATTAAAAATGTTTTTGTTATTAATCTTTGTTTTTAACAATTTTAACTCTTCTTTAAATAAAATAATATTAAATGTCTGAATCTATTATAAGTTGCCCTAAATGGTCATATTATATTCATAAGGTTGTTTTTGGTCGAATTAAACTTATCCAATAGAATTAGGACATGTGTTAGGGTAATAGTAATATGATATTAACTTTAATTACCCTATTTTCTATTAACCGTGGTAAATTAAAATAAAAAAGTTACTATTCAACAAAAAATTATTTTCATCTCATTGAACCAAATTTTACTTAATTATATCTACCATGTCCCTCAGATTTTCGAATTTCTATTCAAATAAGCAATAAAAATATGTTTTATGAAAAATCCAGTTTTTTTAACTTCCACTTAGTGGATTCAGTATTCATCAAAAATTGAAGGTTTTCAGAAAATTACCAAAATTTCCCCCTAGGCTAATTTCGGTATTCCGAATCCGAAAATGAAGTCCATTTTGAAAGAAAAAAATTATAAAATTTCAAAAAGTTGTTATTACTATTCATAACAGCTAGCTTATATAATATTTTATTAATATAACTTTTTTTAGTGAAACCCGGTATTGAATACAACACACGCTATCGAAGAAGGTCGTGATTGCGTGTAAAGCAAGCCAAGCTAGTGTTGAGTGTATAAAAAATATTCCTTTGCATATAATATAATTAATAAATAGAAAATACTTCTCATAAAAATCTCATGTGTTAGAGGAATAAGAAAAACTAACCTAGAAATTCCATGTGTTACTCTAACACTCCACTTCACAACCACACCATGAATGGACAGGTCAGATGGACTCATCCACCAAACCTCAATAATATCCATTTTGGGAAAGGCTGGCTCACCCTTATGCTTTCTATCACATCACAAAAACACATCTCGATTTAGGAATAATGCATCTTCCTGGTGAATTAAATGATATGTCAAAGAAAACTGGCATAGGGTTACAAAAATGCCCAATGTCACCCCAAAAAAACCACATGAATGTAATAGGTAGGAAAGGGTACCTCACGATGTTTCTAAAACGTTCTACTGCAAAATGTAGTAAATACATATATCATAATTCTTTTCTACTGATGTGGTGAATGATAATAAACATTCTGAACATAAGTTGCACGTGTCCCTGACCGCCAGCTCTCTGGGCCTGATGTGGGCTTCCTGGTGAATGTATAAGGATCTCGTTGCATTTACACAATCCACAACTACTCCAAAACCTTTTCTAGCACTTCCCCACTATGGACCACCATATCCTTTCATGGGTGATAAATGATCACAACATCATCTCTTCTATGGAGGATATTTTTCTATATTCCTAGGATTCTCGACATGTATGGTCGAGAAGTCGAATTCAATTTGACCTCTCCACTCAGAAGAAAAAAACTGGCCCTCCCTAGTCATTTCTCGTGCTTGATGCTGGAATAGATCTCCCTACAGAGTCCCTGCTCCATATTTTGATCTCGGAAGTTATAATCATAGAACATGTGTGAGGAGTAGTTATTATGGTCTATTAAACTCATAGCATTTTCAAGCACATTCATCCGCCCCTGATGAATATCTATAATCTCCCTAAATCTGAATGTATCCTAAAAAAGAGGTGTAGTACGCCACAGACAATTGATGTTTAATGTCATCCTATTTGACTACTAACTAATGCACATCTGAGCGACCAATCTCCAAAAATATCCTTCAAATCATTGGATGCATCTTAGGGGGAAAATCACCACTCTAACTCATGAGAAAAAGGATACATCAAAGTATGTCTCTTCAATTATCAACATAATCAAGAGGTTGTGCCTCAATGTTTAGGAAACATGCCTAGAATGGTTGGAGGTGATGCTCTAGTGTCATCAAGGAACCATGCCCGACATGGATAGAGTGTCATATTCTAGTTTCATCAGTGACCCATGATCATCCCAGCTAGAGGGTGCCACTTTAGTGTTAATGATGACCCATGTCCAACCTGGCTAGAGGGTTCCACTCAAATGTCATCGAGGTCCCATGCCTAGCATGACTTGAGGGTAATACTATAGTGTCATTGAGGACCAACACTGGCCCTCACTACTAGATGGTATCTCTCAAATGATCACCGGGTATTCAAATTCCCAATCCTTATAGAGTACAATCCGTGCACTACAATATTGATTCTTCCTGATCACAACTGTCATAATGCATCACCTCATATAGGTCTAATTATTTAGATTTCTCACATCATAACATGAAATCCACTGTGGAGAGAACCATCCCGTTTTACATAGAAAAACACCACAGTATAGGATATTCAAGAGACAAATTCATCATTTATGATAATGACATTTTATAGGAAGAAGATTCATAATGTGGTATATGACACATGTGGTGCCCACATAATGTGTGTCTCCACTTCTTTTGATATTAATGTACCTACCCATACTCTAGTACTAAACTATGATCGAGTACACCTAGGTGTGCCGATGTACTCTTTGAGTATGTGGAACCTTTATCCATAAGTATGATTAGTGTACAATGCTCGTCTCTGGTTTAAAATGTGTCAAATTGTAACATAACATACTTGCCTCATCAGCCGACCATATATGACAAAATAGATTACACCATCAATATCCTTGGAGAAAAATGTAAAAGATGAGAAATTCATCACCTAAATCAGACTCCTCATAATGAATTGGCATTTCCTAGTATTTTTCATGAATGGTGTCCCATGGGACCCACACCATGATCCTAAAACAAATCAAACAAATTTCATCATTTCAATCCTCTCAAAACATCACATGGTATTGGATATTCATTCATCCAAAATGGAAACCAGATGAAAGAATTACCTTTCACCTCAAAAGCACAAACTTATCCTCGTGGGTGAAGCAAATCCATTTCAGTTTAAGAACCCAAAACCAATAATAAAAAGTCCATTCAATTTTAGGGTTTTAATTCCACTTAATAGTCGTCGATCCGACATCAGATACAATAGATAGGTTCAATACATGAATCTCTAAATAATAATAAATATATTATTATTAATATATTTTGACATTTCATTCCATTGATCCTCATGCAAGAGACAAAAAATTATCCAAACAGCCTTAAACGGGTTGTCTCAATAAAAGTAATTGTGTTCATAAATGACATGTCAAATGGACGCACAATTAATAAGTTATGAATGATTGATGTCTTCTCAGCCCGACTGGTCCAATTTGGGCAGGACTGGCCCAGTTTAATCTATCGGCCCTTGGCCCGGCTACATAGCCTAGCTTGCCTACCCACCGGCCAACTTCAGATCTCCTTACCTAGTGTGCCACACACGTGATGTCCTCTTACTACCATTGACCACATCAGCCATGTGAACATCCACACGGCATTGTCACTGCAACAGAGGGGTGCACTCCCACTACCGCTCGCTGCCACATATCATCTGCAGACCACTGATGACAACTTGGTTGTAAAAAAATTGATCAACAACTAGAGATGGAATCCTCATGATGCAATCTACAGAACAATGGTCTCTGCTCGATTAATCGTCAATGTTTTGATGTGTTGAATAGTTCGAAGATCATATGTTTCCCTCACTCCTCCTCCAACACATAAAACTCTAATATGAGTATAGATCGGGACACCTCGGTTTGAATGATTAAATGATATATATCTTTCTACAATATAAGATGTCGTTTTTTATGCCAAAATGTTATCATCGAAGAACTATGAAGAGCATGAAGAATGGAAAATTAGGAATCAAAAATAGACAGTGGCCATTATTCGTTTGGTCATCATAAAATGATTATAAATCTACAGATTCTAACAGATTTTCGAGACTAAAACAATGGATTCTATCGAGGAGCTATAAAATCTAAAATAATAATTGGTCGTTCACTTTTGATCCTCACATGTGTTAACTACAATCTAATCTATTAGATCTCTCATTTTCATTGCAATCCAATGATGTTCACACATCAAATCACCATCAGTAGAAGATAGCTAGAACTCTTCCATCATTGAGTGAAATTATCTAACATTAGGTCATTTCTCTAAACACCAATTTTATGGAAACTACCAGTAGTCACGTAATCCAACCCTTCCACACCTTCTCATTTTTTGTCATTTTTAGTCAATGAACAACATTCCAAACTCCATGGAAGCCTTATATTTCCAAAATGAGTCCCCACTATAATGTTATTTGGTTTGGTTTACGAGATAAATAATTATGTTTAATTATTATTTTTACAATTTTTCCCATTGGTGACTTTTCTCACAAAATTTTGAACCCGACAATATTTATTCTATACTAAGGGTAAACTCCATGGAAATGACTTAGTCTTGTTCTCAATTTTTTCATATGAGGTATCATTTAGAAGATATCCGATTTTCAACATGTGCATAATATAACATATATAAAATATTTTTTATAATTTATTATGTTCACAACATTACTGGGAATTGCACTCTGTCTCAACACCTATAATTAGAAATATTCCAAAAAATATTGAAAAGTCTTACATTAAAAAACGGGTCTCAAAATGTTCCACCTATTTCACAACACAACATAATCCACCATATTCATTGCACCTTGACCATATGTTGTGATTCCAGCCATCGTACTATCGAAGTGCATTAATTTAATCATTATAGGGGATCCCTAAATCAAATGTGACATTCTCAATTATTAAATGATATTTTAAACACTACATGTATTTAATTTATAATTCCATTTTTGAAAATCTATAAATTTCATGTTTTTTGTACACTTACATATGGCATGGGAACTATGTAAAGTTAATCCATCTCCTACATTTTATAAATTTTTTTGTTATGTGAAGATTGAAATCAGTTTATAAGGGCATTGTAAGTTGAACCATCTATTTTTTAGGGTATTTTTTCCTAACTATTTTTTCTAGGTATTCTTTATTTTCTATTAGTTGTGTAAGGACTACCGTTAATTTATACTTGTTATGTAAGTTTACCTGTTTGTTTTTTATGTATAGGATGAGTTGTGTACGAGTAGCTCTTTGGTTTCAATGGTTATGTATTGTTATGATTAATTTTTACATTGTTTACATAGTAACATTATGAGACCTGTATGATTTTATTTCTAAAACCATATTATTAAAAAAATACCATTTTTTGGGAATTTTTTTTCAATATTTTAATTTTCCACTTCAATGACAGACAATAATAATTTTTTTGATGATTCTTGAGGACATAAATCATGAAAATAAAATATTTTTACTAATTTAAGGCAGAAATTTTTATTTTTGATTTTCTTAAACACTAATTAATGATTTTTAAATGAAATGTTAAATTAATCAAATATTTTAGTTTGGGGTTTATAATGCAGAAAACCAGATATAAATATCCAATTTTAAAAATAACATAACTTTTTGTCACATCATTTTTGAAAACATATTATGTTAAAATAATCCAAAACCCCCTTAATGATGATTTTGAATTCCATATATAATCAATTTGGACATATTATTCACGTTTCATGACATAGAGAACACAATATCTCCACCCTATATTAGAGTTGTAGATTTATGTGTTTAATTTCATTGAATCTATTTTGAGTGGTTTGAACCAAATACAATAGTGTGAATTAGCTTTTGATTCAATGGAAAACCATAAATGTGATTATGAAAATCATGATGTAAAAAATTTACTAATATTTGATGCCCATGAATATAATTTTTTCATTGATTTAATATTTTGATGTAATAACTTGTTGATAGTTTTTTCAGTTTTTGTTTTAATATCTTGTGAGATGATACATAATTCATGATTCTATATCATCTTCTATTGTATCGTATCACTATGATTAATGATGATAATGTGTTGTTATATTTATCTACCATTTTTTACTGATGAAATGATATTTCATTCCATACTGCACCATAATTGTTTTTTCAAAATTCTTTATGCCTTTAGAGGTGTTTTTTTGGTAATATTGATAGATGGACCATCATTTATTTTTAAAATATAATGGGTGAGTTTTCATGAAATGTTTTGGAGACAATGAGTGACCTAGACCCATGGTATGTGTATGTCATGTATGAGATGAGTCCAAATATTTATGCCTTATAGATACTAAGTAATGTTTTATAACTCGATGACATTTGGATGTTCATTGACATGTTCACTCAATTACATTTAGATGCTTGGAGAAATGTTCATCATACATTTGTAGTTATATTGATCATTTGTGACATCCTATAACCATATTTCAATCACAAAGCCAATGATAATATGACCAGGGTTAGTGTTTTCTTGGATATAACACAGGTCCTTATCATTTGTTCATTTATTGATTCCAAGACATATATTGTTATCATGAAATACAGTTATGATACGTTTTAAAATTTGTAAGGTTTCATTGGTGGTTCCATAAAAGGTTTTAGATCACACACATAATATATGAGTATGTCGATGTGTTTAATGAATTCATTATCATGTATCCAAGTATTGGAATGGGGCCTACAACAAATTTTTGAGATGTTTAACATCATGCATATATAATTACCATAATGTACTCTGAAATAATTCTATAGGTTATTATTTACTTATATATTTAAATATTACAATTTTTTTTCATTCCATCATATAATAATTTCTATTTTTTTCATGAAATGAGTTTCATCTGATATAAAACTTTATATCTTATCTTCCCCTTGATAGTTATGATTTGTTCATAATTTTTTGATTAAACGAAATTGTAAGTACAATCTCCCCATATATATTATTTTTTCCTTCACATCATTTATTCATCCTTTTTCTTATTTGGAGGCTCATATGAGGTCTTTTGGCTCTATTTTTCTTTGGTTCGGTGAATAATTAAATGGTATATGGGAAAATTATTGTTCAATTATATTTGAGTGACCTGGTACATGGTAGAACTGTGATAGGTTTTTTTAATAATGAGGTGTATTTTCCAACTTCATTGCAATCACTTGTGTAATGAATATAAAAGGAAACATTGAAGGTATTTTTATTTTATATTTATGGTATTTAAAATGAATTCATGCATAAATTTTATATATTTTTGATATCATGAAATTTATATACCATTTTTGTGATGTTTAATTTTTCAATAATTTAATGCAATTAATTGTTTAATATTTTTTAGATTGACATGTATTCGTTTACTGTGGTTTACTTTTTAACAATTTATTGTGATATATCTATATTCTCACTATACAGATTAATAGTAATATTTTTTTGTATATATATATATATATCTGTAATTAATGTGATATAATATATGACATTGGATAATTCTAGAAGGAATAAACATTGATTTATTGGTAATCTCATTAGATAAGGGTTATTGGATTTTTAATATGAGATATGTTATGTCATAATGGAATTAGACCTCCTAATGTTCCTTTGTGATTCATAACATAGTTCCTAAAATAATAATGATGGGACCATAAAATAATGGGGGTTATGATTCCCTAATTTGGATGAATTATGTTAATCACAAACGGGATGTCAAGGAGCATGTAACAAATAACCCTCCAAAAACAAATATTTTAGTTCAAGAATTAGACCCAACATATTATGGTACATCCTACATGTCACTACAATTGGTACACTAACATCAATATATATGGTTGACTTTAATATTTCAATATAGATCCCTTATCCACTAGAATATATATATATATTATAAGGACAAATAATTCAGAGGAATAAGATGACATCATTGAGGGTGTATTTTACCTCTTTGATATAGCTAAGGATATGAAGTTGATGCTAGTAGTGTTCATATTGTAGGCACCCACCATCGTTAGTTTTTGTTTCATAAGGTAAGCTAAAATAATGAAGGGACTCACATGAAGATAATTACAAGGAAAACTAATTAGGTAAATATTACATGATATTGTGAAGCTATATTAAGAGTATGAGTTCACTGGGATGAATCAAGGATTGATATTATTATTTGAAATGTTAGCTAAATTTACTATGAAACTAGATTTTTCTCCAATTTGTGATTAAAATGATGCACATAAGGCTTGGATGTTTAAGAGTGGATATTAATTATATATAAGGTGGTTGGTCATGATAATCATACAAATGAATTTATTTTATTTCCTATGCAGTACATGACTATAATGATGTTTTTGGAGGAGGTTCTAGAAGGTATTCTAGTTCAAAAATTCAGTACTCAGGCAGGTGGACCTCTAACTACTATGATGAGTGGTGTAACACCCCAATATTTCATGAAATATTTTTTTAATTAACATTCTATTTTTTCAAATTATTAGTTAATGAAAAACTAACTATATATTTTTATATTAAATCAATAATTTTCATTTTAGAATAATATAACCAAGAAATGGAACACCATGTGCAACACACAACAGTAACCTATATCACATTACCTACAACACCATGTTTCTACGAATCTTCATTTTATAGATATAATTATTTAAAATAGATTGCTGAAACCAAGATGTTAAACATAGCTATTTGAACAGTATTAACAACTTTTCAAATATTTTTCCATTTTTTCAATATTAATAAAACATATTGATAATATAACATGTAATATTGGTAATGTAATTATACGTTTAAAAATAATATTGTCTCAAATGAACTAATTTTCATGTCCTTCCATAAAAAACAATAAAATTAATTTTAGAGACATTGAGATATATAATTTTTCAAATACAATGATAATTTATAATTTAGATTGTCCAAATTATCATATGGTTAATTTGGGTTATTTTTTTTAGAAACATAATTTTTTGATGAATAATGAAGAATAATAAATATTAATTCAATAATAATTTCTCATTTATTAATTTAAATGGAAAAAATATATTTTAAATTTTATTAAAATTTTAATTAGAATTTTTTTTTCAATTAATTCAATTTATTCCATCAAAATAAATTTCACTTTGAATGTTGGTATGAAAACATATCAATCTTTTGGACCTTTTCAATTTAAAACCGCACTTTGTCATCCAATTTGTGAGATTAAATTGAAATTAAATTCTACCACTTTTGTTATTATAATATTGAAATATTCATTCCATTTTTATAATCATCATAATATATAATTTATTATAACGTCATTTTTTTATCATCCAAAAATAATATTGAATCAAAATAAAACTAATTACAATGATTATGGTAAAATTACGCCTAATGTGGGACTAACCCTTAATCTTAATATCACAAAGGACCTATATACATATCCAACACACATTTTCTAGAAATAATTCTTCCATAATCCTTCTAAAATATAGTTATGTTTTATTGGGATGGTTATTCTTATATAAAATCATGGGTACACAGAACTTGTTCTGAAAAACACGAAATGTGACAACTCCGATAGTTATAAAAGGCCACCACCTCCCCATAGTCATCACACCTCAAAAAACGTTGGTTCATCTAAGATATTCCCAATCAACTACGCAGTATAACTCCCTTATCACTTCAATCATCCACTTTGGCCGAAATAATTCCAAGAGGCCCTTTGGTGAAACCCAAAAGAAGTTACTCGAAATAGATGTATCATCATTACTCAATGTAATTAGTATTATTTCTATTCTACAAAATTCCAAATATACTTATTCCCAGATTATAAAACATAAATACCATCCTAAATATATTTTGATGTTGTTATTATACAAGAAAAACATACACTTACATGCACTTCCATCTAATTGATAACAATTATACTTTTTATGTGTATAGAGAACTACCACATCATGAAATGATTAGGTTTCAATTTTCATTTACAACCTTTCATGTCTTGACATTATTATAGGAAAAAAATTATAGGATGCATAGTTTATAAATTATTTATTTAAGCTTTAAAAATTATTTCACAACATATATGATAATATTTCCAATTTTGTGTAAATGTGATAATTTTTTTCATGGAGTGTGGACTAACGCCCCCTCAAAGAGATGAGTTTTTTTCATAAACATTACATGGAATGTTCTATGCATGGTTTTAGTGAAAATAAGATATATCAATAACAGTATCAGAAAACTGTAATTATATTATATACACATGTACATATATTAAATTTCTATTCATTCTTTCAACATAACAATAAAACCGAAAACACATTGTGGTGTATGTATGTTCAACTACCTCCATGAATGTTGTATTACATTTCATACTTATATATTCTATATATTGTTACAATACAAAAATAATGAATATAAAATATATTTAAATCAGCTTTTAAATTAAAAAATCATGATATATGTTTATGGGAAAAATATATAACAAATTAAGACATATGTAAATAACAAAGAGAATATTACTCCAAGTGCAACGTTAAGTTGAAATTTTTTACAATACGGTAATATCAAGTTATAAATAGTAAATATATTGTATTAGATATAATAATATAGTTTAGAAATAGATTTATAATAAATATATATTTATTATACTAATGGTTTTTGTGATTATGAAATGCGTCAAGACACAAGGTATGCGAATTTCATCTAATTTTTTATTTCTTGGAGATACATGATTTATTCACCATAGATTTTTAGTTTATGGTATTATTTTCTATATATACTGATGAGTTAGGATATGTGACTATAATGGAAAATGTAAATTGAAACACTTAGTTATTGTGAGAATGTGAATATCTCTATTAACTAATGGATTATACTTGTTTAATATTATACTGATTCATTAACAGATATACAAAATAATTTTAGGATATGTGGTGGTAATGATAAATGTATAGAGTTAAATTTAGTTACCATATTAAGTGAACATCAATATTTTTCTAAATTATTAAACTATTCCATACAAAAAGTGTATCACAAGGTATCCTAAAAGAGTTTTGTGTATGTTGATAAAGATAAATGAAAAGATTTATAATACTTACTATAATGAAGTGGGTATTACATTATCCAAAAAGTGATTAGGAATTGTGGTAAATTGGTATTGTAAATTATATCATCAATTATTAAAAAATTGAGGGAAAATTTTTGATGGAATGGACTCTAGAGATGATGATTATTTACTTAAAAAAAGTTGTTTATAGACAATATACGATAAATTAAAACATTTGATTTTATGAAGTCAAGTAATTTGAATATAAGATTAGATATTTGAACTTATGGAATATGATTTCTATGTCTCAGAATGATTCAATATAGGTTAATTAAAAAGTGTTACTCAAAACGATTTTAGAGGGATTATTTTATGATATTGTCACATAGGGATGTAGTCGGAATTGTATATGTTTGAAATGTTCAGAAATATCATTACTAAAAAAATCAAACAAGGTTAATTTTTCATTTATATGTGTTTAACACTAAATTTATAGGTTATAATGGTTGTAAAAAATGTATTATTTATAAAATGGAAATCTCTATTTATAATTCATTCATGTGTTTTTCAACATTACATTACATGGATTGTTGAATGATAAATTTCCCATAATGATAAAATCATTATGTTATCCCTAACTGATGATAATCTTGGATTATTATGGTATGTGATGATATGAAACACTTATATTTAATAAATGTTTATATCTTCTTCAAAGGGTTGTATATTAGATAATAAAAATAGATTATTGAGATAATAATTATAGTCTTATTACATGGACTATTTTGTGAAGGTATATCTCATGGAATGTCATATAATCATAGGTATACATCGGGAAGTATGCATACTATTGAACCTTATAAACTATGGTTGGTGATATACATAGCTCGAGAACCTTCATATATCGATAGCTTATTTACAGAAGTTAACATATAAAAATAGATAATCAGGGGGGTTTTGTGTACGTTTTTTATCATGTCATTAATTAGTGGGCAACAAAGATGAGATTTTTCAAATTTTATGAAATATTAATGAAATATTACCATTGATTGAATTATACTTGATAAATTCCTAGACATTCTTATTTGTTACACATATGATATGGTCAACTACAGAGAATAATGAAATGTGATGTATTGATCAACATTGTCTGTTCCATTTTAGAGAATCAAGAAATGGTAAGGGTCTAGTACTAGATTAAAATAATCCATGTCTAGTGATCGATCAATGTCTTGGAATAAGAGGTTATACAAGATAACCTTGGTTTATATGATACATCTTGGGGTGGAAAATTTTTTCTATAGATATGATTTTGTTTGATATAGATCATACTAGACCCTATGTAGGTGGGGTAGCACTGATGCTTTTCTAAAGGAAATTCTTTTCATACATCTATGAAATTGATATTTAATTACTTTTTTAAATGTTATTATGGATAATTGGGTCACAGAGTAAGGCCCCTGGAAAGTTATTTTTTTTGGAAAATTATTTTTGTTAAAAATGAATAGAGTTCTATGAAAAACATTATCCAAAATTGTTTGGATGGATTCATAATGAATAGTTTTGTTTTTTATAAAGTCCTTAAAATATTTTAGTGTAAGTGGGATATTTTTGGATGTGCACTAAAATACAAAATTATTTTTTAAAATTACATATTCATATGAATAATGAGAAATATATATATAATTTTATATTATATATATTTTTTTACATGTAATATATGTATAAGATGGATATATCATTTCAGTTTTAATATGTGTTAAATATAAATATGTAAGTAAATGATATATATTTATTTGGATAGTGGTTTTTATGAATAATATAGATATATATATTATTTATTTAATATTATTTCTACTAAATTTTTTCATCAGTTATGATCTATATACGAGTGGATTAGTTGTTTTGAATTATTTCACTGAAACTGTTCAATTAATTTTACCCCAATTGGTAGAAACACATATGATGCATTGAAGGTGATTCTTGGGGAACTTCCTATGTATGATGATGACTTCCTCACTTATTGGAATATATTTTTTCCAGCCATATTCCTCAATAAATCTCATTCATATCTTTTAAGATAGTTGAAGCACCCCTTTGGATATCAGATATCCTCACGAAACATTCTTTGATCCACTGTCCAGAGTCCTTCCATAGAGGCAGGGTGGTGTTTTTCACTACTCCCCATGATATTTCACAAGTATATTACATAAAATGAAGAATGAAATTGTTAATTCTTGGTAATTCCCCAAACCCAATTCCCCAGAGTCGGTGCATTATTTTAAGTCATTTACATGATACATGGAAATAATTTCCTGTAAGAAAGACAAGTTAAGTAGTCTTAGAAATAGATTACATACATCAACTTCACATTATAATTTCAAATATAAAATACAGAATAGATTTTTCTTTGAGAACACCATTATTCCTTTTTAGCATAACCATGCATATCAATCATAATATACATCGTGGAAATTTTCATGAAAAACAATTTAATGGGGTGAGCTCAGATGCTCAGTAAAGATAAAAATATAGCGGAAACGTTCATAAATAAGAATAAAAATTTAAGGCAATGTATAAGACAATAACAAAAGCCTTTTAAACATACACTTCAGCATAATATAGAAAATAAAAAATCAAATAATGTCATTTACATAGTTAGATGGATATTATACTAGTTGAATAATTGCATTCAACATCCAGAGCCACATTCATAATGATGGAATGCATAATGCCATACTTCATAACCACATTTTAATGGCCTTGTTACAATACAAAAAATAATATTTTTCTCAAGGCCTTGTATGAAGACACTAGTTTTTCTCATGAGACCTATCGATTCATCGAGGAGCTATTGCAGGCTCCACCCATCACATACTAAGTCTAATGCATTCATCATATGAAACGATTTAAACATAACATAAACATTCTTATTAAAACTAGTATAAGAAATGTCAATACATTATCCATAAACCATGAATGGTGTAAAAATAACACATCCATTGTCAAACATATCATTAAAACTTCAATTAAAAATGAATGACTTGTATCATAATAAATCAACTTCAAAAAAGTTTAAAATCCATCAAAAGATGTTGGCATAAATGAAATGGAATCTATTTGAAATAAATATATACTTCTATTTTGAAATAATGTAAAAGTCACATAATTATAAAAGAAAACATTTATTTTTAAAATATTCTTATAATCTTGTATGTGAACAATTGTCTAGATTTTAACAATCTAAAATTTCCACACCCATCATATAAGTTTAAAAATGACATATTTACCTTAATTTTTTTTAAAAAGGTTATAAAGTACATTGTTTGGAAACGACGTAATGATTCCTTTCAAATAATTTTATAAAATTTAAAACAAGGGTATATGTGACTATAACCCATAGTCTTGTAAATAGTAAAAATGTTTTGAAATACATTTTAAAGAAACATGTATTTGGATGATAATGTGGTCCTAGTAGATACTTCCGTAAAAAACCCACAAATAATAAAGAGATTGTGAAATTAACCCTTACCAGGAGATTTTACATAGTTGATGGTAGTTAACCTCATACATAATAGTTAAAACATTTTTAATAACTTATACAAGAATAATATACATAAATATTTTATCATATATGATCCTATAATATTTTATTGTTAAAAATATTTTAGTAGTATCATCATTTCGAGTGTTAACTGATTCATTTTCAATGAAATGCTTGGTTACGTATGCCATGTTTTTTATGGATAGGATGTATTTAATTCATATAAATAATGGCATTATGTTAATAAACATTATTTTTAATCATAAAATTTTAATTATTCTTGAATGATTATGATGGAGAATGAATTTAATCGCGTTCATGGAGACGGTCATTCGTACGTATGTACGAGCGACAATATCATTATATTGATGGTGAAATCATATGTAATTAGATGGTATATCATATAAACATAATATTTAACATGTTATATTTATTATATACATCAGTTATACTCATTATTATACCCATCCAAATAATGATGTGTTTGAATAACAAACTACCCCACGAAGCGGAAATAGTAAGTTGTATGTACGCACATATGGTGACTTTGTCATTCATATGATGGATAGAATAATTAATATGGATGTTCCATTTTTATAATAGCATCAACGTATATAGAATATACTGGAGTTGATATTTTATAATGGAAACAATAATGAAATAAAAGGTGGAATAAGAAATGAATTTGAAAGAGGTGATTTAATATTTACCTCTTCTTCGGGTTCTTCCTTTTGATGTGACCAAAATGGCTACATAGGTTTGATTTAATGCCAATGTACGGCCACTAAAATGAAGGGTGAAAAATTGGTAGGATATTTGGGCAGGTTTTGGATGAGCCAAATGTCTTGGTATGTGTCACATTTAGAGAAGAGGAAGTACCCTTTTATAAGAGTTGTGAGGGTCACTTTAAGAAAAGTATGAAATATTATTTTATAATAAAATCATTTTCGGTTTATAGTTACTCCAAAATGATTTATTTTGAGGATAAGGTATTTATGGGACGAAAACCATTCAATAAATATGTTTTGGACATGTTTTGGTCACCATATTAGCCTTATCTTTTAGATTTAGCTCTTAAATAAATAGTTTTACATTTACTATGTATCTTTGTATTTTTATATTATATGGTTAATAAACATACTATAACAAGACACGAGGACCCCATGTGGTTAATTATTTATATATATAACCTTATATATTTCTTTTTTTCCCATCCTTATATTTTTATCAATATTATATCAATTAATAATATAGTATTTGTTTTGAAAACTCAATTATGTCAATTTATAAAATAGTTAGTATTTGGTTTTTGTGAAAATCATAAAAACTTGATTACTTCGAACCCAAAACATTTAATCAATCCTAAAATTTCATATTCTCCTAGAAATTATTTTAATGAAATCAAAACATTCAAATTAATTTTTTTAATATTTACAATACCATTTATTTGATTCTCTCATTAATAAGGTAATTACTGCGTCATCATTGTGTCATAAATACATTTAATTATTAAATTCCTAAAAATTATAAATAGAATATAATTTTTTTGGAAATAATTTTTATCTTTCCAATGAGTATTTATAGTAAAAAATATAACTTATATAACCCCATGTAAAAGGTGACTTACTAAAAGATATATATTTATGTCAATTTTGTCATTACATTAAATTAATTAATATAGAGTGTCATTATCACTCTCAGGTTGCTCCATGGGATCCCAAAAATGACCCAAAGATGGACATGGACGAAAATGTATCAACAAATTGGAATAAGACATTTTTTCATGTAATTTAATAATATTATAATATTTTTACCCTAATTTACCTGATTTACCCTTAAACCATAGTAAATAAAATATTTACTAAAGTAAATATTCATAATGTCTAAAAATAAAAGTTTCTTATTTACACAATTTGATATATTGGGTCATAATTTTTAATCCAATTTTCAAAAATCAAAACATAGAAGTGGCATAAATTAATTTCAAATTAATTTCTATTGGTAAAACAAAAAGCGTGTTTTTAAGAAATAATAACTATCAAAAGATTGACACATGTTTAGGTCCAGTTTAAATGTGAAATTACATCCAAAGACCTATATTATATTAAATGATAAAAATTTAGATTAATGATACTTCAAAGCAACTCAAATGTATAATTTAACATTGTAAATTGTGTTGATTAAAAAAGTCCTTTTAATTAAAATTTACTATTATTTAACTATTCATCAAAATATGAAAGTTATCAGAAAAGTACGAAAAAGTTATCCAAACTAAATTTATATGTCCCTATTATACAGAATATTTTAATTTCACTAAAATGGATATATAAATGTTTCAAATATTATATTTAAAAAGGGTTCACCATTAAAAAGCGGAAGAACGACATTTTTTTTGAAAAATAGATATTTTATCTTAAAAATTGAATATTTATGATATTATTTTCTTAGAAACACAATATATGAATTTTACTATTATATAAGATATAAAAAATTTTAAATTCGTTTAATACTATTCATATCCTTTTTTTATGGCTAATTTGGTAAGTCGTGGTTCGCTCAAACTCGATGTTGCGGGTAGCGCAAGTTATTGAAATAATTTCAAGAGATAACATACTATAAAACCATGAGGTGTTATATTTTAGCCTCCTTAAATAAATTTCATACCCTCAATTTAAAATTGTTCTTTGAAAATAAATTGTTAAAAATAGAAAAATACATTTGTGGAAGACCCACAACAGAAATTGGGTTAAAAAATTTAGTCTTAATAAGAGGGAATGAGAAATGAAAAATTCATGGAAAAATTATGATCTCGATTAGGATAATATTGGTGGAAATTAGAGACACATAACTGGAGAAAAAATTTAAATATTTATAGGGAGTGGTTGCAGACATCAATAAAAAACAAGTGTAAAATTGAGGTCCTCAAAGCCATCAATCTATAATGATTTAATATAATGTCGATTGAACAGAACATAAGGTATTAGGATAACTTATTTTTGGTATTAAGATCCATTCCGAAATGTTTAAGAATTATATTATAAATAGAATAAGTGGGAAAAAGATAATTGACATGTAGAGTTTCATCCTTCAACTAATTCCTACCACAAACTCATCTTTCACTCCAAAAGATAATATAATTCAAAAAAATTCTATTTATCCTAATTGTATAGGGTTCCATAAACAAAAAATTTATTATTACTTTGTAAGACTGTTATAAATAAACTAAATTATACAAACCAGGACATCACGTATGCTAGTTTTAGTTGATACACCATTGTCGCCCTTCGGTTTCGGGTTCAAGTCTCGTGGCCTTTCCGGACGCGACAGGTTATCGCCCGACCTCCAAGTTGTACTTTTAATATGAATACAAAAATAATCTTATGAAAATCAATAACCTTGACAATATTATCCAATTTAAATCATAATCAATTCAAAGCATTCGTCTTATCAAAAATACTTCTGTCCAAACTCACAATAAAAAAAATATACGAAAGGTAAACATAATGAATATCAGTTTTTCCATGTAATAACATGTGAATACCTTCAACATGTATTCTTTTGAAACATGATAACATCTTGAATTAACATAAAACCTTATTCATTATAGTAATTCTCCCTTATTTCTTATAGAATACTGGATGTACTCATTCTATCCAAAAATTATGTAAACACAAACAATGATAGATTATACATATCATTAATCAGTTTCAAGGTTGTAATGAATATCCGATATAATTTATCCAAATCAATCATATATTATTCCAAAATCTCTACCTCAGTATCAGAACCATATTTTGGTTTCTCTTTCTCTCAACCATATATTTTTCAAAAAAATTAACCTGCAATTGAGTCACTTTTCATCTTTACACAGAATCTCAAGTCCTTAATGAAATAGTACTATAGTAAATCTTTTTAAACTCTATAATTATTATAACATGTATATCATTAATACAATACTCCATTGAAACAATAAATTAATAAAAAAATAAGAACCCTAATCATTCATGTTCATCTTCTATAGAATAATAACATGATTCTTATCAAATAATAGCATTTGGGGTATACTGTGATTATATGTACATTGATTCGTGTAGTGTCCCAAATCCTTGCAAAAGAAGCATTGATCATTTGAAACCATTATCTTCCCCATGAAATCACATATGTGGTGTCCTTTTTCTACACATTGATAACAAACTCCCATTAACTTCAAGCATATACCAGGGTGAATTTTTCCACAATTATCACATATGGGAAAATCCATCTTTCCCCTCTTCTCTTTATCCATATTTCACTCTTCAATCATTTTTTTCACATTAATTCCTTCACATCCACAAGACTCAGATAATTCATTACATATCGTATAAAAAAATGATACCATTTCTTCATATGATGAGAATACATGGGAGAATATTTCCCTTATAAATTATTTCTTAATACCATGACAGATATGATCCTTCTTAATCTTTCGATCATGTGTATTGCTGGAATTCTCATTCATTCTACAAGGCACCATTTCTAAACTATGACATACACTTGTTTAGTTTATGAATATCCCTGGATAATTCGAAACATGTAAAAGACCTAACGTAAATTGAAATGATTATTCATATAATCTATAATCATAAAATGTTTTATTTGAGGAAAAATTTACACCTATATCATACATAATGGATTGTAATGAAAATTGTGAATTATCCTAACCATATACATCAAGAGTGTCTTTATTAAGAGTTATGCAAGGCCTGTTGTCATGTACTAGGATACCCTGGGTCAATCTCAAAACTCCATGTTGGAGTTTTCACTCCTAGGTACATCTGTTCTAGAGACACCTCTACCTGCTCGTATCCAAACAGGTATGTATTGTTTGGAAAATACTCAAAATCTCTACATTACCAAAATTATAAGAAGTTCTTCTATACTAATCCACAAATTCTCTCCTAGGAAAACGTTCTCTAATCAGAGTTTTTCTAAATCTAGTTTTTATAGTAATTATTAAACTTACTCTAATACCAATGGTAATTCCCTGACCCTAGTTATCCAGAGTCGGTGAATTATATTAATAAATTGGTATGATACAAGGAAATCATGTCCCGAAAGACCGATCAGTTTTGTAGTCTAGGAAATAGATAACATGCATCAAATTCAAATTACAATTTAAAACATAAAATACATCCTAAATAGTTCTTCGAGAACACCATTATTCCCTATTATCTTAACCCTACACATCAATAATAATACAGTTATTGAAAATCCCGAGCAATTAAAACATAGAAAGAGGTGATCTCAAATGCTCAGTAATGGAAACAATACAGACGAAACATTGATAAATAAGCATAAAAATTTAAGGATATGTATAAGACTAAAACAAAAGCCTAATAAACATAATCATCATCATAAAATAGAAAAGATAAAATCAAATAATGCCATTTAATTCATCACATGGATATTCTACTAGTCAAATAATCACATGTAATATCTATAGACACTTTTATAATAATGGACTGCATAATGCCAGACTTCATAACCACATTGTAAAGGCCATGTGCTATGAATACTAATAAGATTTTGTCAAGGACTTGTTCCATGACACTGGTTTGCCTCACGAGACAGACAAATGCATCTAGGAGCTATATCAGGCTCTACCCGTCACTTACTATGTCTAAGGCATTCATCATATGAAAAGGATTAAACATAACATAAACATTAGTTTTAAAAATATCCTACAAAATGTCAATACATTATCCATAAACTGTGAATGTTGTATAAATAACACCTCTATAGTCAGACATTTTACAAAACCTTCAATATGTCATGGTTGAATTTTATCATAATAAATAAACATCAAACAAGTTTAAAATCCATCAATAGATGTTGATATAGATAAAATGAAAACTATTTGGAATAAATACCTTTTTATATTTTGAAATCATTTTAATGTCACATATTTTTAAAAGAAAAAATTTATTTTTAAAATATTTTTATATTCCTGTACCAGAATCTTTGACAATAATATAATGACGGAAAATAGCCACACCCATCGTATAAGATAAAAAAATACATTCATACCTTAATTTTTTTCGAAAAGGTCATAAAGTAACTTGTTTGGAAAACAATGGAACGATTCTTTTGAAACCATTTTATAAAAATTGAAACAATGATTTAAATGACATTAACCCATAGTATAGTAAATAGGAAAAATGTTTTGAAATACATTTTTAAGAAACATTGATATGGATGATAATGGGGTCCCAATAGCTACTTAAATAAAAACATCCTCAAATAAAAAAAAATTGTGAAATTAACACATACTTTGTACATTTTCTTTACTCAATGGTTTGTTAACATCCAGCATAATAGTTAAATATTTGTTATTATATTATACAATAATCATAGAGAAAAATATGATATCATATATGATCTTATAATATTTCTTTGATTACAATATTTTAGTAGTATCATCGTTTTGGGTGTTAACTGATTTTTTTACATTATTTGATTTGTTACAAAAGCTGTGTTTTTAATGGATAGGATGTATATTATTCATATACAGAATTATATTATTTTCATAAACATAAATTTTATTCATAAAATGAAAATTATTCTTGAATGTTTGCGATGGGGAATGAATCTCATCACATTCGTGGAGACCGTAATCCGTACGTACAAATGAACGACAATATCATTATATTGATGGTTAAATCATTTGTAATTGGATGGTATATAATATATACAGAATAATTAACATGTTATATTTAATATTTACATCAATTATACTCATTATTATACCCATACAAATAATTAAGTGTTTAAATAACAAACTACACCACGACTTGGAGACGGTAAGCCGAACATACGCATGTATGGTGACATTGTCATTCATATGAACAATAGAATATTGAATATGAATATACAATTTTTATAATAACATCAAACTATATAGAAGATACTGGATTAATTATTTTATAATGTTAAAAATAAATAAAGAGGATGTGGTAAGAGAAAAGAACTTGAAAGAGGTTATGAAATATTTTCCCATTTCTCATGTTATTTATTTGGAATTGATCAAAATGGCCCCATAGGTAGGTTTTCTATCCAAAGGAAGGCATCTAGATGATAGGAGGAAAGTTGGGAGGTTATTTGTGCAGGGGTTGGCCATGCTAAATGGCAATGGAGGTGTAAAATTAAGAGAAAGTGATGTACACTTTTATAAAGGAGGTGAGGGTCACTTATGAAAAAGTTTGACATATTATTTTATAATAAAATAATATTCTGTTTCTAATGGCTCCCAAATTATTTATTTCTAGGATAATTTGGGGATGGGTTGAAAAACTATCAATAAATAGGTTTTGGACCGGTTTAGGTCACCATATTAACCTTAACTTTTAGATTTATCTATTAGTTAAATAGTTTGACATTTGTCATGTCTCTTTGTATTTTTATATTATATGGTTAATAAAAATTCTATATGTAATACTGCTAAATTATAAATGTTGAGATAATTAAATGATAAGACTCATGATAAAATTGTGCATCTTCCTTTTCAGGAGCCTACCTGATTAGAACTCTATTGTTAAGAATGCATGGCTTGGAGTAGTGATCAGGATGGGTGACCTTTTGGGAGGTTTCTCAGGGTGAGTGTGAGTGAGGAAAAATCAAACTAGAGAAGTCTTTGTTATGGACTATGGGGACAATCATTAGTCAGATTACCCATTTAGGCAAGTGAGTGGGGACCACGTGTCTGTTGGGCAACTGGTGGTACCTAGCAGGCCAAGACCTAACGACCATGTTAAAGGTGGGTTGTTTATGCTATCACCGGAACCTAGTTGTCACAATATAACCAGCCAAAAGAACCCCATGTGGTTCATTATTAATATATATATTATTATCTATGTCTTTTTGCCAAACCATATATTTTTGGGAATATTATATCAATTAATAATTTTGTATTTGTTTTAAGAACTCAATTATGTCAATTTTGACAGTATTTAGTATTCGGTTTTTATGAAAATCATGAAAAATTGATTATTTAGAATGAAATACATAGAATCAATCCTAACATGAAATATGTACCTATAAAATTAGTGGATGACATGAAAACATTGAAATTATATTTATTTTAATATTTACAATACCATTTTTTGATTCCATTATTAATAGAAAATTATTGCCTCATCATTGTGTAATAAATGAAATTAATTATTTAACATTTAAAAATTATAAATAAAATATAATTATGTAGGAAATATTTTTAAATTTCTATTGAGTATTTTTATTAAAAATGTTAACTTATATATCCCCATGTAAAAATTGATTTACTAAAAGATATATGTTTAAGTCATTTTTGTCATTACATTAAATTAATTAATATAAAGTGTCACTAACTCTCTAAAGTGGCTCCATGGGGTCCCAAATACTACCCAAAAATTCCAATGTTCAAACATTTAAGTCCAATAGTAATATGACACATGTTAGGGTAATTTAATATTTTTATAATATTATTGTTTTAATCTAATTTACCGGATTTACCTTTTAACTATTGTAAATAAAATATTTACTGATGTAAATATTCATAATGTCTAAAAATAAAAGTTTCCTATTGAACAATTTTTATCATATTATTACAAATATTGAATCTATTTTTTCCAAATTTAAAATACATAAGTGGCCAAAATTAATTGAATCTTAATTCCTATGGTCAAAACAGAATGTTTGTTAAGAAATAATAACTATTAAAAGATTGACACTTGTTTATGTCCCGTTAAAATGTAAAATTACATCCAATGACCGAAATCATATAAAATAATAAAAACATATTTCAATGATACCTTAAAACCATGAAAAATGTGTAATTTAACACTATAAATTATTTTTATTAAAAAAGTTGTTTTTAATTAAAATATTTTATTTTTTCACTATTACTCAGAATATGAATGATATTACAAAAGTACCAAAAATTTAACCAAACTAAATTTCTATGTCCCTCTTCTATGGAAGAATTTAATTTCACTAAATTAAATATATAAAATTTTCAACTATTGGATTTAAAAAAGGTTCTCCATTTATAAAGTGAAAACTGAATTGTTTTTTGATAAATACATCTTTTATCTTAAAAATTATATTATTTTTATTATATTTTGCCTACTAAACAAAAAATATGAATGTTAATATAAAATATGATATATAAAATTTAAAATATGGTTAATACTATTTATAACCTCTTTTTTGAATGGCTAGTTTGGTAAGCCGTGGAGCGCGCGAACTCGGTGTTGCGTGTAACACAAGTTATTTAAATACATTTAAGAGATAACATACTATAAAATCATGTTGTGTTACATTCTTGTGATTTCCTAGTGATTTTCTTACTACATGTTATTATTCATGAATATAGATCTCATATGTTTGGTGTAACATCCCAATTAAGTAATGAATAATAGATATTTTTATCTATGTCTATTAATGAATTAGATAGTGTTTTAGAGGCCTAAAATGAAAATAAATACAATCTTATGCATGGAATACACTAACATTCTTGAAAGATTGTTATACTTCCTTTTGAAGGAAACCCCTTTTTAAATAAACCTTTTGAAAATTTTATAGTCTATATTTTTCAAAATAAACATATTAATTATGATTGGGACATTGAAATTTACATTGGATAAACTTTTGGTATTTTTCTGACAATGTTCATTTTTTAATGAATAGTTAAAAATACTCCATTTTACATCAAAACTGCTTTTTCATTTAATTTAATTATACAGTTGGATTATCTTTTTAATTGGTCTTTAAGTGTATTCTGAATATATTTTTACCATTTAATCCAATGGTGGTCATTAGGATTAATTTCACTATGAAATTGGTCATAAACTAATGCCAAACGTTTCATAGATATTGTTTAAAAAAACCCGCTATTTATTTTGACAACATGATTTATTTTTAAATAAATTAATGCAATTTATGTGTTTGGAATTTTGTAAAATGGATTACATATTTGAAATCAAAATTTCAAATTATGTAATTAAGACTCTTTTGTTTTTGGACATTATGAATAGTAACGACAGTAATTATCGTTAATTATCTTGATTAATGAGTAATCAGGTAGTTAAAGATAATAAAATGATATTATAATAATACAAAAACACCACAACATGTGTCCTAAGGCTACTGGTTGTCTCATGGCCGACCATGGGATGCCTTGTGCCAAACGTGGGGGCCCCATGGAATCACTTTTGTGAGAAAGTGACTTTTCATCTTTTTATTTTTAAAGAATGTTAAATGTGACAAAGAATGTATCACCTAAGTAACGTATGTTTAATTTTGTCTACATAAATGATCTTTTGGACTATAAATATTCATCTGAAATCTAAAAAGATTTCCTACATCATAGTATTTATTTTATAATTTTTAGACATTAAATTTTTTAAATTATTTATGACATCATGATGATGTAGTGATGACCTCATTATTTAATGATTTAAATAAAATAGAAAGATAATGTAATATCGAAGACCTACACATGTCCAAAACCTATTGGATGGGTTGATTTCGAAGCCTTATCATCTTATCCTTGAAATATATCAATGTGGGACCTTAAAAATTCGAAACACTTTTGAAAATAAAATAATAGTTTCATGATTTCCAAAAGTGCCCCTCCTCTCCTCTTATAAAAAGGCCACCACCTCTACCTCCTCACACACACCTCTCAAGCCTTTGGCTCAGCCAACCCCTACCCATTTACTCTCTCCACATCCCTCTCCTCATCCTAGAGGATTCCCTTTGGGCATAATCCTTTCCAAGGAAGCCTTTAGGCTCAAATTAATAGGAGTTACAGTTTTAAAGGTAATTCATTCTCTCATGTTTATTTGTTTTATTTTGCTTCTCCAACCCCCTAAACTCTTTTTATTTATATATTTTGTAACAACACCAGTATCTTCATTATACTAGGATGTTGTTATAATATGTATTCGAGCTACACTCTCACACAACTACATCTAATGGTTAAAGAACATACGGTTTCTGTGGATGGCGAAATTCTGCCTCCCGAAACGATGATTGTTCAATACTCATTCAACACCTTCAAAGGTGGCCATTATGATGTCACTATATTTATATATGATATATAATATGTTTATTCATTCTTTAAGCTTCTGTATTTTTAATTTATGGCATACCATTATGGTTTCCATTATGGGTAAACACGATATCTTCATTCTAGGAAGTGCGGACTACCGCCACCTGAAAGTGATTTGATTCGTTAATACCATATGTGGGATGTATAAAAGATAAAGTTAATGATATTATATTTGTTATAATACTGGAATTATAATATACTATTATATCATTATGATTCCATTCCATAAGATACGAAATAGAAATGGAAGTAGCGTTAATGTGTACGTACGACTTACCGTCTCCATGAACGGTGCATTTCATTTCTTACCTCTAAATGTGATGTAATATTATAAATACATGTATATGCTGAATATATATGATATATATGTTTTCCAAATCATGAATATCATTCTGGATATAATGAACCTTTGAACAACATGTAAGTGTAAGAAGTCTATTTTTGACTTAAGAACCAAATACCGACAAAATGGACATTGTTAACTTACATAATTACATGATGTTAATAACATGGTATAAAAAGAATAATGAACTTGAAAAAGGTTCTTAAGCAAGTAGAGATTAACTAAATTATATTATTCAGTAGATTAAAGAACGGTCGGGTCAGGTCGGATACAAGGTATGGGACTTCGTCTCAATCTCCATTCATTGAGCCATATTTTATTTTATACACAACCCTCTTTTATACGGTGTATAAACCCCTTTGACTTTTACGTTTATCCAAAAGGAATATTTTTTATATGAAGTGTTTTAATAAAAGACCAAAAGGATAGTTTTTCTTGTCATACGTATGCAGCGACAACGACTTCTCCGCCTCCGTGACCATTATTTGAGTTTCGGCTTGCTCTACAAGCCATACCCTTTTTTTAAAATGAAAAATAAATACCATGTTTTACTTTGGTATTGAAAATGGATTTCATAATGTTTTTATTATATCAATGTCTTGTATTGATATCTCGTGATTGAAATGTGGAAATGTTATGTTTCCTTTATGCATGTTTTATGTGATACGATTATGTTATGGTTCTTGGGCATTATTATGAAGACGGGTGGTTCCGTGATAAACTAAGGGCGGGTGAGCCCGTCATAGCTCTCCAATGCATTGGGTAACACGAAGGAGTGAAACGTTAAGGTTTCTCCGAAGAGATTTAGGGAATATACTGTGATGGGTATTCCAAACGTAACCAAGAGGGTTACTCCCTACGTAAGAATGTTATGAATGCCTCAAGTTACCTTTATGTTTAATGATTTCTATGATTTATTCATGATTTTATGAGGTAAGTTAAAGTGCCTATGTTTTATAGGTAGTGTATGATTTCATTCTTATGTATATATGAACTTATGTTTCTTTTCCTTGTTTTTTTAACCCATACTGAGCTTTTTATGCTCATCCCAAGTTTTTGAAATCTTTTTGACAGGTCATGGGAATGGTACATGATAAGATGATAGTGTCAAGGAAGTGTCAAGAAAGAATCCATGTTTTATTTTTCAATATGTTTCCATTGATGGGATAAAGAATATTATCTTTTATTGTAACCACATTGTTTAAATGTGGAATGTAATGCAAGCTTTATGATCTAATTCTCTAAAAATCTAAGCTTGAAAAGATTCTCAACGTGTAATATTGCGATAACACAAGATTAAGTAATGTTTCAGGCTGGGGACTTATAGTTGGTATCAAAGTATGGTTTAGATAACTTTAGGAGTTATAATTCTATAAAATGATCATCCAAAAGTTTTTTATGGTCAAATTGAAATGATAAATAATTTTAAGATTACCACATTGCTTTATCTAAAACTTGTTTGTTCTGAATGGTTTTCTGCAGAGGAAACAGGGAAGCTCTGCTATGAAGGCATGCAGAAGGAAATAACCTTCCAAACCAGCATCCTGAGATGGTCAGAATTGGAACTGAAAAGTTTTTTGCAGTAATGGCGTAGTTGACTCAAGCGATAAATGGTGGTGGTATACATGCACGAGATCAACCAGATAAACCGCAAAGCAACTTGTCAGTGGTGGAACATTTCATGAGGCCACATCCCCCATCATTCAAAGGATCATCTGACCATGTGCAAGCTGAAAGGTGGATTAAAGCACTGGAGAAGATTTTTGATGTCATGGGGTGTTCAGACAATCAAAAGGTTAGTCTTGCTATTTACTTTTTGGAGGGTGAAGCAGATTAGTGGTGGTCGATGGTTAAAAATATCAGGGACGCTGATGAGATTGATGCTCTGGACTAGGATGAATTCAAAGGTATGTTTCTTGAGAAGTATTTTCCTAAGGCTGTTCAACTTAGGATGGAAAAAAAATTCCTATAATTGAGGAAAGAGGAAGACACATTGGCTACCTATGAAGAAAGGTTCACTTGATTGTCACGGTATGCTCCAAATTTTATCCGAGACCTTGATAGTAAAATCAATCGTTTTTACTCAGGATTAAAGCCAAAATATCGAATGGCTTTAGCTTCTCGTGAGTTCAAAAGTTATGAAAAGCTTTTTTGATGTGACGAGAAGGTGGAAATGGAGTTTGCCGATGATCAAGTGTTCTACAACAACCAGCAAAAGAAGAGACCGAGGTGGCAGGAGAAAGTAAAGAATTCATCAAAAAAGTCTGATGGTAAGAAAACTAAGTTTCCAGTTTGTGATAATTGTGGTAAAAGGCATGATGGGGAGTGTCTTCTGAATTCTGGAAAGTGCTACCGATGTGGTAAGATGGGACATAAGGCTCATGATTTCACTGGAAAAGATCAGGGTGATGGTATGACCAAATTTGATTTACTGTTAGTAAAATGTTTTAAGTGCAATGAGATGGGTCACTATGAAAATGAGTGTCCGAAAAAGAGCTTGAGTGATGGGAAGCAGTTAGACTACAAGCAGAAAGGGGTGGTGAAATCCTTTGCAACAACTTCAGCAGATTTCGGGCCATCAAATGATGTTGTATCAGGTATTTGTTTGTTTTTTTAGATTATGCCAGTGTGTTGTTTGATTCGGGGTCTACACATTCTTTCATCTCTGAAAACTTTTCTAGTAAAATGGGAATACCATCTCAAGAAATGACTCCTGAACTTGTCGTAAAAACACCTGGGGGAAATGTTGAGGCAAAAGGAATTTATAAGAATCTTCCTACCCTTATCTGTGGAAAGAACCTACTTTCAAACCTTATTTTTTTACCTCTAGTAGAGTTTGATGTTATCCTGGGTATGGATTGGCTCTCAATTTACCACGCTAAGATTGATTGTAGAGCAAAAGAATTTTCTTTTCAGAAAGACTTTCAGTTTGTGTACAAGAATGAACCCTTACGTTTGATAACATATCAAGAGGCCGAGAAACTTGTAAAAGTTGGAAATGAATGTTACCTTGCACACATTGTTGAAAACAAGGGAACTGTTCAGATTAATGATGTGCCAGTGGTAAATGAGTATCCTGATGTTTTTTCTAATGAGTTTCCTGGAATAATACCAGATCGGGAAGTTGAATTTACTGTTGACTTATTTCCTGATGCTAAGCCAATTTCAAAACCCCCTTATTGAATGGCTCAAATTGAACTTTTAGAGTTGAAGGAGAAATTGCAGGATTTATTAGAGAAAGGTTTCATTCGACCTATTATTTGTTAAAAAGAAAGATGGTTCTATGAGACTTTGCATTGATTATAGATCCTTGAATAACATCACTATTAAGAACAAATATCCTTTGCCTCGTATCGATGATTTGTTTGATCAGCTCCAGGGAGCTCAGTATTTTTCCAAGATTGATCTGAGATCGGGGTACAATCAGCTAAAGGTAAAGGAAGCAAATGTTCCGAAGACTGCGTTTCGTACAAGATATGACCATTATGAATTTGTAGTAATGCCTTTTGGGCTAACCAATGCACCTGTTGTATTCATGGACTTAATGAATTGAATTTTCCATGAGTTCTTGGATAAGTTTGTGGTGGTTTTAATTGATGATATTTTGGTGTTTTCTAAAAGTAAATAGGAGCATGAAAGACATTTAAGGGTTATCTTGAAAACCTTAAATGAAAAGAAACTATATGGAAAATTCAGCAAGTGTGAGTTTTGGTTGTAAAAAATTTCTTTCCTTGGTCACATTGTTTCTAAAGATGGGATAACCTTTGATCTTGCAAAAACGAAGTTTTTTGAAGAATGGCCAAGACCCACAAATGTAACAGATATTCATAGTTTCCTTGGTTTGGCAGGCTATTACTGAAGGTTTGTTAGAAATTTTTCACGGTTATCTAGTCCAATGACTAAGCTAACTCGGAAGGGTGTTAAGTTTATCTGGAAAAAAGAATGTGATGATTGTTTTTAGGAAATGAAAAGAAGACTGGTGAATGCTCCAGTTTTGGCACTACCTTCCAGAAGTGGTGAGTTTGTTATCTATAATGATGCTTCATTGAAAGGACTTGGTTGTGTCCTAATGCAGAATGATTAGGTAATTTCTTATGCTTCATGACAGTTGAAAACTCATGAGGTAAATTACCCTACACATGATTTGGAATTATCTGCTGTTGTTTTCGCTTTAAAAATATGAAGACATCATTTGTATTGAGTAAAGTTTGAAATATATACTGATCAAAAAAGTTTAAAGTATATATTCACTCAGAAATAGTTAAACATGAGACAGATGAGATGGCTGGAATTAATCATGGATTATGATTGTACAATTCATTACCATCCAGGAAAAGAAAATAAAGTGGCTGATGCTTTGAGTCGAAAAAGTAATGCTTCATTAGCAATATTTCATTTGGAACGTGATCCTTTGGTTAAGGATTTCATGAACATTGGCATAGAAGTTGTTGGTGCAAGAAGTTCTTCTGTTTTGTTTCAGGTATCAGTGAGATCATCACTGTCAGACAGAATCAAACAAGCACAGAAGCAAGACAGTGAGTTGCAAAAAAGGGTAGAGCTGGGTCAGAAAGGTATGTTTCCTGAATTCAACATTGATAGTGATTGTGTTTTGTGATTTGGGAAGAGATTGTGTGTGCCTTGTGACTCATAGTTGGAGAGGGAGTTGTTATGTGAAGCTCATAGTTCTCCGTTTTCAGTTCATCCTGGCAGTACTAAGATGTACATAGATCTTCGGGAGTATTACTGGTGGGATGGATTGAAAAGATATATTGCTGATTTTACTATAAAGTGTTTGACTTGTCAGTAGGTTAATGCAGAGAGGCAGTTACAAAAAGGGATGCTTCAGCCTTTACCAGTGCCAGAGTGGAAATGGGAGAATATATCCATGGACTTTGTTGTGGGATTACCGAAGACATCTCGAGGTAATAATGCAATCTGGGTTATTATTGATCTCTTGACTAAATCTGCTCATTTCCTTGCTATACGAGATACTTTTTCCGTAGATCAACTTTCCCGTTTGTATCTTAAAGAGATAGTCAAGTTACATGGAGTTCCCCTCTCCATTGTATATGATCCTGATCCCAGGTTTACTTCTAACTTTTGGAAAGGCCTTCAAAAGTCGTTGGGTACTGAATAAAATTTTAGTATAGCATTTCATCATCAATCAGATGGGAAGTTAGAACGAACAATTCCGACCTTGGAGTATATGCTACGGGCTTGTTCGATGAATTATCAGGGAAGTTGGGACCAACATCTTTCATTGGTTGAGTTTTCATATAATAACAACTTTCATTCCAGTATACAGATGGCACCATTTGAGGTGTTATATGGGAATCGGTGTGGAACTCCAGCTTTCTGGGATGAAGTAGGTGAAAGGAAGTTGATGGGACCAGAATTGGTAGAAGAGATGGCAGAAAAAGTTCAGCTGATTCAGAAACACATGAGAACATCTCAGAGCAGGCAGAAGAGTTATGCAGACAATAGGAGGAAGGATCTATCTTTTGAGGTAGGTGATCATGTTTTTCTCAAGGTTTCTCCTTGGAAAGGTGTGATGAGATTTGGTAAGAAAGGAAAGCTGAGTCCAAGGATCATTGGACCATATGAAATTCTGGAGAGAGTTGGATCAGTTGCATACCGGGTGGCTTTATCTCCAAGTTTATCTCAGGTACACAATGTTTTTCATGTTTCGATGTTGAGAAAGTATATGCCAGATTCATCTCATGTTTTGAGTTCAGAGGTAGTTCAGCTGGAAGAGAACCAATCTTATGATGAACAACCAGTTTAGATTCTTGACCACAGGGAGAAAGTGTTAAGATATAAGGTGATTAATCAGGTAATAGTTTTGTGGAAAAACCACATGATGGATGAGGCAAACATGAGAATCTGAAAATGCAATGAGGGATAAGTACCCCCATTTGTTCGATAAATAAATAAATTGTGGGGCCGCAATTTTCTAAAGGGGGGAAGGATGTAACATCCCAAGTAAGTAATGAATAATAGATATTTTTATCTATGTCTATTAATGATTTATATAGTGTTTTAGATGCCTAAAATGAAAATAAATACAATCATATGCATGGAATACACTAACATTCTTGAAAGATTGTTATATTGCCTTTTGATGGAAAACCCTTTTTAAATAAACCTTTTGACAATTTTATAATATATATTTGACAAAATAAACATATTCATTATGATTTGGACATTTAAATTTACATTGGATATACTTTTGGTATTTTTCTGACAATGTTCATTTTTTAATGAATAGTGAAAAATACTTCTTTTTACATCAAAACTGCTTCTTCATTTAATTTAATTATATGGTTGTATTATCTTATTAATTGGTCTTAAAGTGTATTCTGAGTATATTTTTACCATTTAATCCAATGGTGGTCATTTGGATTAATTTCACTTTGAAATTGGTCATAAACTAATGCCAAACTTTTCATAGATATTGTTTCAAAAAAAACCCGCTATTTGTTTTGACAACGGGGTTTAATTTTTAAATAAATTATTGCAATTTATGTGTTTGGAATTTGGTAAAATGGATTACATATTTGGAATTAGAAGGTCCAAATTATGTAATTAGACTCTTTTGTTTTTGGACATTAAGAATAGTAACGACAGTAATTATCTTTAATTATCTTGATTAATGAGTAATTAGGTAGTTAAAGATAATAAAATGATTTTATAATACTACAAAAACACCACAACATATGTCCTAAGGCTACTGGTTGTCTCATGGCCGACCATGGGATGCCATGTGCCAAACATGGGGCTCCATGGAATCACTTTTGTGAGAAAGTGACTTTTTATCTTTTTATTTTTAAAGAATATTAAATGTGACAAAGAATGTATCACCTAAGTAAAGTATTTTTATTTTTGTCTACATAAATGATCTTTTGGACTATAAATATTCATTTGAAATATAAAACGATTTCCTACATCATAGTATTATTTTTATAATTTTGAGACATTAAATTTAATAAATTATTTATGACATCATGATTATGTAGTGATGACCTCATTATTTAACGATTTAAATAAAATGGAAATATATTGTAATATCTAAGACCTACACATGTCCAAAACCTATTGGATGGGTGTATTTATAAGACTTATCATCTTATCCTAGAAATATATCAATGTGGGACCTTAAAAATTCGAAACACTTTTGAAAATAAAATAATAGTTTCATGATTTCCAAAAGTGCCCCTCCTCTCCTCTTATAAAAAGGCCCCCACCTCTACCTCCTCACATACACCTCTCAAGCCTTTGGCTCGGCCAAACTCTGCCTATTTACTCTCTCCACATCCCTCTACTCATCCTAGAGGATTCCATTTGGGAATAATCCTTTCCAGGGAAGCCTTTAGGCTCAAATCAAAAGGAGTTACACTTTTAGAGGTAATTCATTCTCTCATGTTTATTTGTTTTATTTTGCTTCTCCAACCCCCTAAACTCTTTTTATTTATTTCTTTTGTAACAACACCAATATCTTCAATATACTAGGATTTTGTTATAAGATTTATTCGAGCTACACTCTCACACAACTACATCTAATGGTTAAAGAACATACGGTTTCCGTGGATGGCGAAATTCTGCCTCCCGAAACGATGATTGTTCAATACTCATTCAAAACCTTCAAAGGTGGTCATTATGATGTCACTATTTTTATATATGATAAATAATATGTTTATTAATTCTTTAAGCTTATGTATTTTTAATTTATGGCATACCATTATGGTTTCCATTATGGGTAAACACGATATCTTCATTCTAGGAAGTGCGGACTACCGCCCCCTGAAACTGATTTGATTCGTTAATACCATATGTGGGATGTATAAAGGATAATGTTAATGATATTATATATGTTATTATACTGGAATTATAATATACTCTTATATCATTATGATTCCATTCCATAAGATACGAAATAGAAATGGAAGTTGCATTCATGCGTACGTACGGCTTACCGTCTCCATGAATGGTGCATTTCATTTCTTACCTCTAAATGTGATGTAATAATATAAATACATGTATATGCTGAATATATATGATATATATGTTATCCAAATAATGAATATCATTCTGGATATAATGAACCTTTGAACAACATGTAAGTTTAAGAATTCTATTTTTGACTTAAGAACCAAATACCGACAAAATGAACTAGTTAACTTACATAATTACATGATGTTCATAACATGGTATAAAAGGAATAATGAACCTGAAAAAGGTTCTTAAGCATGTAGAGATTAACTCAAGTATATTATTCAGTAGATTAAATAACATTCGGGTCAAGTCGGATACAAGGTATGGGACTTCGTCTCAATCTCCTTTCATTGAGCCATATTTTATTTTATACACAACCTTCTTTTATACGGTGTATAAACCCCTTTGAATTTTACGTTTATCCAAAAGGAATCTTTTTTATATGATGCGTTTTACTAAACGACAAAAGGGAATGTTTTTCTTGTCGTACTTATGCGGCGACAATGACTTCTCCTCCACCGTGACAATTATTTGAGTTTCGGCTTGCTCTACAAGCCATACCCTTTTTTTAAAATGAAAAATAAATACCATGTTTTACTTTGGTATTGAAAATGGTTTTCATAAATTTTTTATTATATCAATGTCTTTTATTGATATCTCGTGATTGAAATGTGGAAATTTTATGGTTCCTTTATGCATGTTTTATGTGATATGATTATGTTATGGTTCTTGGGCATTATTATGAAGACGGGTGGTTCTGTGATAAACTAAGGGCGGGTGAGCCCGTCATAGCTCTCCAATGCATTGGGTAACGTGAAGGACTGAAACGTTAAGGTTTCTACGAAGAGATCTAGGGAATATAATGTGATGGGTATTCCCAACGTAACCAAGAGGGTTACTCCCTACGTAAGAATGTTATGAATGCCTCACGTTATCTTTATGTTTTACGATTTCTATGATTTATTCATGATTTTATGAGGTAAGTTAAAGTGCCTATGTTTTATAGGTATTGTATGATTTCATTATTATGTATATATGAACTCATTTTTCCTTTCCTTGTTTTTTTAACCCATACTGAGCTTTTTATGCTCATCCCACGTTTTTGAAATCTTTTTCACAGGTCACGGGAAAGGTACATGATAAGATGATAGTGTCAAGGAAGTGTCAAGAAAGAATCCATGTTTTATTTTTCAATATGTTTCCATTGATGGGATAAAGAAATATATCTTTTATTGTAACCAATTTGTTTAAATGTGGAATGTAATGCAAGCTTTATGATCTAATTCTCTAAAACTCTAAACCTGAAAAGATCCTCAACGTGTAATCTTGCGATAACACAAGATTAAGTAAGGTTTAAGGCTGGGGCCTTATATTTGGGGTTTATTACACTATTTATGATCATATGAAGTTCATACATACCTATCAATATACCCTTCAAAACATAATAATTTATTTATATAAATATAATACCCCATCGGTCATATTATTTTAATGTTATGATTGAATATCTTATATGAAAAACTAAGATATAAAAATCCATGGATATATTTTCTTTCTGTTAATAATAACAACCAAAAGGTTATGATACATAGTATTACACACCACATATTGTCACTTACTATGGACGATTACATCCTATGAAATTACATAAACTAAAAGAGAACAATAAATTAAAACAAATAAAATCATGAATATTAGGTGATATATTTGATCATATTAACGTATTAGAACAACTAATTACCAATGAAAACATGCAATTAAGAATAAATCAATGAAAGGGGAAATCATGATGTGATATCTAAAATAAAAACAATGAAAATTTGAAGCATGTCTTCTGTAGTGGGAATAAAATGCATGAATCTAGCATATTTATATAAAGGAATCAAAAATATACATTATCATTATGGTAATTTGAAATATAGCCATTGAGAATATTTTTATTTGATATACATGTATTATATATTTATAATGAATTTTTGTGTTCCTTTTAGTACATCTAGAATAAGAGGACACAAAATGAATTTAAAAATATACTATAAAAATGTTTTAAATATATATAGTTTTGTGTTACATGTCAATATTAAGAATATTATTTTTTTTAAATGATATTACATATTTATAAGTTGTAAATAGATATTTTAATATCAATTTGATAGTAAAATTAAATTTTATTATACAAAAAATTAATATAAAGTTGTCTTATTAAAGGGTATTTATTATAAAAGTAATATTTTAAGTGGTTATATTATTATGAGTAATATATTTTATCCCAATAAACTAAATTGAAAACATTTAATATATTAATATATATAAAATAATATATAAATATAATTTAAATTGTAAATTTCTATTGTATATTATTATGAACACCAAATTTTTAAAAACGTCATTTTTAATAAAAAAAGATTTAATAAATTTTTTGTTCATTTAAAAGAATAATTAATAATTTCATTATTCCAATAAAAAATTAACATAATTTTATACTTATAATTACAATACATTCATAATACTTATTTCTATACTTTTCTACAATAATTGATTTTTAGGTGAATGGTAAAAAATATAGTGTTTATCGAAACTATAAATTTTATTACATCATAAGAAATTCTTATATGTGTAAAAAACATTTAATTATTAAAATATGAAATTAATATGTTAGAAATATAAATTTTAAATATACTATTTTGAATTTATAAAATATATGATTAAAATCCTTAGACATCAAATAATATTTCCAAATAAAAAATATTTTTTTAGTATTTTCTCTGAATTAAATATTATTTTGGTTAAAATTAAATTTTTGGTACATTAATTTATTTTTTATATTTTTTACAATAAAAAAATTTATATATTGAAAATAAAAAAGCTTGATATTTTTACCCTACATATATGTTTTTACCTTCAAAATTCAATTTCATTAAACATGGGCATTAACGCATTTCATTTGATAATATTAATATTTATTTTTTTACACATAAATTTTTATCTGTTAAAATTTAATTAATATTTGTAATCTTTATTTAAATAAAATTTTAAGGGCCATTTTATTTTGACCCATAAAAATAATATACTTAGATAAAAACTGGTCACCATAACAAAAAATGGTAAAATTAATATTTCTATGGTTAATGAGATGTTAATATATTTAAAGAAAGTAAAAAACTAATTTCTAGAGACATTTTCTGAAATATCTCATTCTGAACACTTTTTTTTCATATTAGATCCACTTTAAATGATTAACATGTGATCCTTTTGTTTTATGTGTTTATAATTACAAAAATTCAATTCTCATCACTAATAAATGGGGCCTCTCACCACCCCTTCAAGAACATGATAAAAATTTGGTTTGCAATTTAAAATATAACATATTTCCCATTATAATACTATTTCCAATCCCTATGATTATTGTTACAAGATATTGTCCAATGTAATCCTTTTCTCTGAAGGCCTACATGAAAAAGTTTAAAATCTATAAGTATGTGTTTTTCAATCTTTAATATATATCTTCATACATATTTCAGTTTTAAATGTATTTTAACCATTTTGAAATTATAATACAATTTTTAACAATATAAATAAGTTTTTTATTTATTTTTATGTTATATGGATTTCCAACTGTTTCCCCACTTTCTCTAAGAAATGGAAAACATCAATCTGGCATATGTGATGAAAACATCCACCATAATGAATCTTGTTTAATTTTTTTTCATTACCAAACACATATCTCCATGATGGGGAATTAAATAATCATCCATGAATATGTGTAGATTACGGCCTCCATGGAATGGTGTATTCCATCATTCATTAAAATAATTCACTTTTAATTATAATATTTTTAAGGGATAAATATTAGGTGCATATATTTATTATGATTTTTATATTATCTAATTTGTCAACCTATAAAAATATGATAAATAACAAATCATTGTAATTCAACTATCCAAGAAGAGCATACTAAGAATAAAAATGATATTTATCATTTTTGTAATAACCTTCTATAAGTTATCCTATTTTTATACTACTGTAATATAATGATATATTACACAAATAAATTCTAAATAATATAATTATTCTTTTTATTATAACAATATTTGTACTAAATCCCTTCATAATTATCCATTAATTATGGTATGTTCTTATTTGGGTTGGTTTGACCACCTATATAGACAATGGAATAAATTAATTACATTGATGACTTAGAAAATTTAATTTCTGGTAATCTGGGATATAAATAAGTAAATAATGTGTTATTTTTGGTCATTTAATGGTAACTCATTTCTTAATAAAGTACCATTTTTTTGATATGAATCATCGCAACATACTCACCACCAATTTCATATTTATGTATCCTAACCAAAACTCCCATTAAATGAAACTAAAACATTAAAATATAATTGTAAGTATTTAATTATAATACATTGTATGGTCTAGGAATGGTTCACTTTGAGAAAATAATTGAAAAAAATATTAATGTACTGAACCTTTTTCAAAACGATCAAGATTACTCACCCAAGATATTGATAATAGATAATAAATAACTAATATAAATATTGAGATGAATTAAAAATTATGTTTATAATTTCTTTTAGATATGAATAAGTTTATAAAATAAGTGAACAAGATAGTTATTTTTTCATATAGGAAGTTAGAGTCCATTCAACTAAGCGTTAATACAAGGTAAGTGTTTCTTGATTTCAATTATGATTCATTGAGAAGTGATATTTTTTGCACCATTATTACATTAATTTGGTGTTATTTGGATTTAATTCCCATGAATGTATCTTAATATATTTTTTCATTATTTGATTCATTTTATAAACAAATCAAATTTAAATTAATTTAATTATTCGTATTTTGATTCATGTGTTAGCCAAAATGTAAGGGGTTCTTTTTAAAAATTAATTTTCTTGAAACAAATTTATTATTCTACATACTGACCACTTCAATATAGTTTTATTACATCTTAATGAATTCTTTTTACATTATAACAAAACTATTGGGGCTTCAATACCCATTTTGATTTCTATCCTTAAATGGCCTTTGATTTAAGAGATACTTGTGTTGTAAGGGTATTTGATTAAAATGTTTCTCAATCCATAAGGGTTTCAATTTATAATATTTTTTAAAATGAATATTTTTTCTAAAAGATAATAAATTCAGTTAATTTTCATTATTTATAATTCCATCATCACATTCTTTTTTTATTCATGTGGTTTTACATGTCCCTTCAAAATTCCATTTCCCTTTGATTTATAATTTTGTTTAAGTGGTTTCTGTATGTGAGACCAAACATATATATATTTTTCATTTGAGAACCTTCATCTTCTTTGTTGGAACCCATTGAATGTCTTATGAAATTATTTCATTTTATCAGTGAAATATTACATCACTAACCTTTCCTTTTCCAATCATTGAATATTTATTAACATAATTTGTATTCAAATGAGTTTTCTCTACAAAGACTCTTTTCTCATTCCTTTGATTAAATATTGTAATCCTTGATTCTATAAATTCATTTTTTGGGGAAATTATTTACATAAACATATACCCATTAGTCTATACTATATTAGTTTGAGGAATCATTACATAAAAATACGTTCCATTTATTTATTGGGGAAATTTTGATAATCTGTATACTTTTAATTTTAATATAGATGATTAAGAAGGAATGATGGTAAAATATTTCATAATTTTTTCGGTCAATAATATGATAAATGTGTCTAACCAAATTAGTGAAGGTTAGGTCCCACAAAATTCGCTATACTCATTGATATATTTTATGAAGCAATCTAGCTTGGGTATTTTAGGGCATTCCATCCCATAAAAAACTTCATAGACATAGAGCCTTGGCTATAAGATACTGAAGCTTATGATCATGGAATCTTGGATTAGGGAATGGAATTAGAGGTTCAAAATTATGAATTTCATCACTAAGGAACTAGTTGTTGTTATCCATTTGATATATTTCAATTTTTATTAATGGATGTATTTTTCGTTCTATTTCATTCAATTATGGAGTTATTTTTCATTATCATATCCATACATATTATCCTCATATTATACCGACTTTTTTATTAACTATTGTCACCTATGATTACCCTTATTTAGAATTAGATCACACCCCTTATTACGTTTATATTTTATGAGGTTATATGATATTAAAATCACAAGTTATGATTTAACGAATAGCTTGTCAGTTGATTTTCTAGGAAATATTGATAAATTATTATTGATTTATATGTTTATTCAATAGTGGAAAATTTTCTATAATTTGAGAAAGTAATAGGATTTATTAGTGAATTATTTATTCCAACCCTCTATATCTATAAACCAAAAAGATCATGTGAATTTTTTGTAATGCATTATTTACTTTAATTCATGTAATTGCCAGACTGTTATGTCTGAGCTACTAAAGTTGTTATTAGAGAATAGAGTAGATATGTTTATAGGTTAGGATTCTATGTTATGGTAATTTAAGGGGTTATAATTTAATATTTATAATAATTTCAAAGGTATAAAAATTCATTTTGGTTATTTGAGTAATATTTAATATTTTATGTTTTTTAGGAATTATGATAAGACAACTTTAGCAGAATCAATATGGATTTGTCTAATGGATTTGTCTATGTAACTATTAACATCCATATGATTTTTTAATTATGTATTTATGTGGTATCCAATGAATGACATATCTATCTTCATATTATCAATTGGATGTGGATATGGAACAAATTCAAATAAGGGAAATCACCTTGAAAATTGTTTTTTGATCACATACTCAATATTTACTTTGGTGTATGGTGAGTGGGACAAGGTATACATACATATCTATAAAATCATGATCGATATACTTTTTCTGATCATATTCACCTTATTATCTATTAATTCTATATTGAATATATTTATGTAGGAGAACCTAATAAAAAAAATTTCTGGGATAACTTAAATTGTAACATAGAGATACAAATGTTAAGGTACATACTTTTGCTATGCGTGTTATTGGATAAATGGAAAGGTTGATGTTGAGAGAATAAATTCTAATTATTTTTTAGTTTTGATTGTTTTAATAATGTTTATTGAAATTTGGAAACTTCATTTTGAGGGATTAGTTAATATGTTTTAGTGACCCTAACTCAATGTAACCTAACAAAAACAAAATATGATATTGCTTAACTGAATGTTATATAGGTTAACCCAAGGATGATACAAGTTGAACTCAAATAACTATAGGCTGACCTGATAGGGTTATAAATTGATACATATTGGAGTAAAATTACAATGTACATATTTAGGATAATTCAATTATAGTATTTTTCAATTGTGTTAACTATTTTGAGTTTAGTAATTTCTGATACAAAATGAACTAAATTAATAATAGATTTAATGGAAAATATATAGATAGTCATAGTGATCTACCTAATAGGATATGATATTGATGGAGAAATATTTTTATTACGCTAAACCACATATCCTGAAGTATGAATAACAGCATGAATATAATCAATGTTCCCAAAAAATAATGAAGAGAGTGATGTTCTCTCATAGGATTTTAGGGGAAACATATGATGATGGTAAGAAGGTAAAATTTCTTAATTTTCAAAAATGTGGAAAGATGAATGGTAAAATTACTTTAAATGGACACATGAATTGTTCATGTGTAGATATGTAGTTTATCATACTCACAAGTGTTACAAAAATAAATAATCTGAAAAATATATCCCATAAATTTTATTGAAAATAGGAACCATAAAAATAAATGAAAACACTATAAATATGTTTTGAAATCACATGGTGGTATGATTATTATTAAAAATAAGAACAATGAAGTCTCATGGGATTTTACAATGTATTTTTTTCTATATGTTTCAAAAACATTGGGATATTCAATTAAAAAGAAAAACACATGGTGGTATGATTATTATTAAATGTTCTTCAAGGTATATGTGGAGTTACATTTTTAGATCCAATCATCTTCAAAATTTTATGTGGTATTAGGAATGTATTATCAAAATTTTTAGAAGTCGGGTAATAATTTTAGTTTTATTAAATCTAATAACAAGTCCCATATTAACCCATGACCATCTATCAATGTTGACTATGAACATAATATAAAAATTCTTTTTATCATGAATTCATAGATACCCAATCATGAGTTTCTTAGAATCTAAAATAGTTCTATGAATATCCCATTAGAAATTTATCTTTATATTTTCTCAAACATATAGATACACTCAACCACATTTTTTAATATCTAAAAAATATGAGGATGTAATTTATCTGTTTGTGTGTGGGGGGGGGGGGGTTGTAAACCGAATAATCCATAATAAATTAATGTTTCATTACCTTGTATTATAAGGAACACTGGTCTATAAAAAACTATCAATACATTTTATGATGATGAAGAATTACCAAAAATATTAGTATTTCATGTTATGAGTTATTACTCACCATGGATGATTACATTCGATAAAAGTACATAATTTAAAAAAGTAAAATATATAAAAATTATAAATTATTCAATAATACAATATCATCTTGATAATCGTCACCCATTAGAGTAACTGATATCCAAATAATACATATAATAATAAAGAACACCATAAATGGAGAAATCATATTCTGAGAACTAAAATGAAAACTATAAGAATGAAAAGTTTGTCATAATATGTGGGAATAGAATGTATGATTCTAACACATCAATATTTAGGAATGAAATATAGCCATTATAAATATAGTTTATGGAATTATGTTCATTAAGTATATGGCCATTGGATATACATGTGTCCAATAGTTATACTAATGTATTGTATTGTTATTAATAAATTTATAATAAGATGACTTATAATGAAATAAGAAATATAATATTATAGTATTAAAAAAATAAATATTGATGTGGTTCATATAAATTTTAATAGCAATATTATTACAATAATATATGATGTTTTTAAAAAAATTAATTAAATATGTTAATATCCAAGGAATAGTAAAATTAAATTTGAGAATAATAAATATTCTTAATGTTATTTTGTTAAAGAGTTTTTTGAATGAATGTGTTATTTATCAAAGAACTACATTATTATGTTCATTATATTTTATCCCAAAAAATTATATTTAACAATTTTATAAAATAATTTTATGTTAACTAATATATTAATATCATTTAAATTGAAAATTCATATTAAACAATATTAAGATCACTTAATTTTTTTAAAAATTATTTTTAAAAAAACATTTATTATTTATTATATTTATTTTCAATGTAAAGATATATTTATAAATTTAATTATTTGAATTTAAAAAAATGAACCTAGTTTTTAGAAATAGAAAAACAATAATATCATAGTATCAATTATTATATTTTTATAAAAAAAATATATTAAACTGAATGGTGAAAAATGATGTTTTTAATAAAACTATGATTTTTTTTACTCTATATCGAACACCCAATACTGTATAACAATTTCAAAATTTTTAATTATGCACTTAATATGTAATAATATAAATTTTAATGCAAAATTTGTTTTAAATAAAAATGATGATTAAAATTTTATGGACATAATTAATATTTTCCATTTTTTTTGGATTTTCATTTAATCAAATATTATTTTGGTAAAATTTAATTTTTTTTAAAATTTTAATGTTACATAAATTTAATTTTATCTATGATAAATCAATTTATATCAGGAAATAGTTTCATTTAATATCTTACCCTACACATATATTTTAAACATAAAGTGTACTTTTTTACAACTTTTTTTATACACGTTACATGAAAAATAATAAAATTTATTTTTATTAGACAATAAACTTTTATTGAATAAAAAATTTTCTTATTTGGAATTATTTTTTCAGAATTATATAATAATATCATTTTATTTTTAGTGAATAAAAATGATTTAAATAGATAAAAAATAGTTTCCTTGGTAAAACCAAAAATGGTAAATGTAATAAATATTTGAGTAAAGATATTGTAAAATGTCCAAAAAATATTTTCAATTGAGTGGTTGATTTATTATATGCCAAATATAATTACAAAATACATTATTGTCTTGTTTTGGATCCAATTTTTTTGATTAAGATGTTCTCCAATCATATTAAATTTTTTTAATTACAAATATTCTATTCTCAAAACTTATAAAAGGGGTCAACCACCACACAATAGAGAATACTATAAAATTTTGTTTATTATTTAAACTATACCATATTTCCTTCCCTTGTAATAATAATTTCCTTTATTAATATTTTGGTGACATGAGTTATTCAAAAGTTTTCTATTTCGTAGAGGTACTTCAATATAAAGTTAAAAATCTCAATTTACATCTCAGTCTTTATTGTTTTTCTATCTCTATATTTTTTCTATAAAACATATATTACCCATTATGAAATGATAAAAATATAATTAACTATATAATTAATGGTTTTTATAGTAATGGGATATAAATTATCTACCAATTCTTATATCTCCATTAGAAAAGTGAATACGTCAGTCGTACGTAGGTCCTTACTCACATATCCACAATGATACATGTTTATGTTCCCTTCACTAAATTAAATTGTAGGATATAATAGAGAGTTTAGTATATAACTATTTTATTTAAAACATGTATCATTTTTTTAATAATGAACCATACTATACATTTCTCTAATTCTATATAAAATGAAATCATCATCTATGTCTATATACATAGTACTACCACCATGGAATGGTGTATTAAATCTTTCCTCAACACCCTTAATGGATTGTTATAAGATTGGTTTTATGTAATAAATATATATTTTCATAAATTAGTATGGTTATTTTTCGTTTAAATGGACAACTTATAAAAGATATGAGCAATAAACAGCCATTGTATTTTAGTTATTCGAAAATATCATACTATTAGAGAATAAAATTTCATCATATTTTAAAATAACATCAAATTTGTTTTATTATTTTCATAATACATTAAAAATATTAAATATCACATTAATAAATATTAAATAACATCATTATATTATTCTTTAATAATATTATAGCTAAATCACGTCATAATCATCCTTTAATTATAGTGTTGGGTAGTTTGGCTTGGTTTAACAAAATACTTAAATAATGCTACAAATTTATATACTGAATGACTATGATAATTTAATTTATCATAATATATGATATAAATATGTTTAAAAAGTGTTTTATTGGGTTATATAATGTAAACATAAAAATCGAACTCATTATTTATAAAAAGATAATTTCTCATCTATGAATCATCATTTTTATGGATCTTAAGAAAACTAAAAAATAATTAAATTTAAACAGTAAAATTACTTATAATTCATATATTAAGTTACCTTATATGATATTGGAATAGTTAAATTTAAGTGATGAATACGGAAAAACATATATATAAAAAACCAATTCAAAATGATCAATATTACACACATCCGATATTGAAAATTGATACTAAAAAACTAAGGTACATATAGATAATAGTTATAAATGATGTTAATAAGGTTCTATATATATTAATAAGGTCATAAAATAAGTTACCTAAATATTTAATGTTTTAATACTAGAGGTTATAGTACATTCGACTAAGTTGTATTACAAGTTTATAGTTTCTTGGTCTTATTTCTGATTCTATTGACATATGCTATATTTTATGAGCCATTTCTCTTTAATATGTTGTTATGTTGATTTAAATATTAATGATTTATTTTAATATATATTTTATTTATGTTTAAATGTATAAACAATGAAATTTGATGTTACATTCTGTATTTGGATTTTGATTCATGTAAGTGAAGACGTAAAGGGTTCTTGTCTCAAATTTAATTTCTTATGAAATTTTACTTATTGTCTAATATGAAATATTTAATAAGGAGTCATTATTAAAAAAATAAATTTATTTTAACATGTATATTTAGTTATTATGGTTGAAATATCAATACCTTTTTCATTATTTAAATCTCCATCAATTCAAAATATACAAAATTTGAAATCGGGTTTGATTAAAATGGCACTAAAATTGTTAGGGTTTCTGTTGTTAATCTTATTTTCAAATAATGATTGTTTGTAAAAGAAAATACATCATGAAATTATATATTCTTAAAATAACCATTTTCATATTCTTTGTTTATCCATGGAGATTTATATTTTTCATTAAAATTTTATTTCCCCTCAAATCATAATTTTATCGAAGTGGTTATTATAAGTGAAACAAACCCTACATATTATTTTTTTGGTTGGGAACCATCCAATTACATGTATATAATAACTAAATAGATAATTAAATGTTAATTTATATTATCTAAGTAATTCATCAATGAAATTTTCATGCCTTTTCATTGAATTTTTAAAAGAATGATTTCTTTCCAATGGTTTTACACAACTATGACTATATTTTTAATTACATTATTTTAGAGTGTTCACATAAATTAAATACCTCATATTATTGTAAAATTATGTACTTATTAATATAAACATTAATCTATAGAGTGTTATTTAATGATTTTTTTGCACAGAATGCTATTAAATTTTTTAATTTGCGAAATATTGAAAATATGTATACTTTTTAAATCAATATGGGTTATTAATAAGTAATTTTGGATTTTTATAGTAATGTTTATTAATAACATGATGAAGTAATTGGACATAATTAGTGATTTATGGGTCCCAAAATGGCCCCTTGATTCATATATAGGTCTCATGATACAAATTATGTTTGTTATTTATGTATAATCTTACATAAAAAAATATTGCATAGACACAATGCCTTTATGATATGATCATGATGTCTATGATAATTAATTCTTGTATTTTGTAATGCAATTAGAGAACTGGAATTATGAGATTTAACTTTAACGAACTTTTTATTTTATCAAGGAGATCTATTTCCGTTGTTATCTATGTATATATTGTGCATTATGTTTCATTTTTTCTAACATTACATTTTAATAACTATTCCTATCATATTATTCTTATCTTATATTTACTTATGTTATTTGTTTATTTTTTCAATTATTTCCACGTACTAATAATTGAGGTCAACATGTATGTTTAAATTTCACAAGGTTTTTATGAAATGTATTTCACATGTTACATCTAGAAGAATAACTTATGTAATGATTTTACGGGATATATTGAATACATATTAAAGATTTTGTAGTTTCTTAAATAGAGGAAAATTTCAATTAGTTGTGAAATAAATGGGATTTAATAGTTTATTATTATTTTTTCAAATCCTCTAAAGATATAACTCTGGAAGATAATAGGAACATATTATAATAAATTATTTTTACTAAGTCATTTAATTATTATAATTTTATGTCTGGGGTGTTTTACTAGGTATTAGAGTGGGATATATAAAACATAAAATGTTTTTATATCATTTGAGGATAATTTATTGTTTTTAAGTTAAGGTTTATCATAATTTTATAATTTTAAAAAACTCTCATTGTTAGAAATATTAATATTGAATATTTTATATTGTTTATGAATTAGGACAAAAGATCATAAATGAAAACACAAGGGATTAGTCTAAGATATATGTTTAATTATAGGACAACTTCCTAGAGTTTTGGTAAAGTAGAGATTATTTGGTTTACAAGAAATTACAGAAATATATTCATAGTGGAAAGTGGATGTAGTTATTGACTAGGTGAACCAAAGGGTAATCACCTCAAAAATACTACCAAATAACTGACTAAATATTTAATAGAGTTCATGATGAGTGGGCCTTAGACTATACACCTTGTTAGAAACTCCTATGGGATATGAATTAGTTAATCATATTTTCTTCATAATCCATTAATTTTTACATGAATATAATTAGGATAGATAAAATATTAGGAAAATTACCATGGATAATTTAAATTGAGACATATAGTTACATATGTTGTGGTACATATTAATTGAAATGTTTTTTCTTAGATAAAGGATACATTGGATTTTTAGGGGATATATTTAAATGATTTTTTAGAATATTAAAATAAATTTCATTGTAATTTGGAAATTTTATTTTGATGTCTAGGTTATGATGTATAATACACACTAGCTTGATGTTTGAAGAAGATATTATATAGGATAAAAGAAATGTGATTTAAGTTGAATCGAGGATTATAAAAATTTAAAAGGAAGAAAAATAGTCTAACAAGATAAGCCATTAAAGTGAGACATCTTGGGGTATGATTTCCATATGGTTATTTTCTATAAAATTATTTTGATGTATGTCACTCATTTAAACTATTATGGTTTTAGTAATGTATAAATCCCAATGAATCCAAGTTATTATTCGATACCATGGTTAATGCTAAGATGATTCTAGTGGTCAACCTATCTAGATAAGAGTTATAGGGACAAATCATGTTATTATGAGACACCAGATATCATGAAGTATGATTAACAACAAAATAATAATTTATGTTACAATCAAATCATGGAAGATATGAATGAAGTCTCACGGTGGTTCATGAAATTAATATGGTAAAGTTAATAAGATTTAATTTGTTAAATGTAAAAAATTATAAAATAATCATCATGGGAAATAATGTTAAAATGAAAAATAAATTATTTATGTTTAGATATGAATTTCACTAGACTCACCATTGTAGGGGAAAGAGTTAAGATCCATTTCAAAAATATCATGTTTATTCGGTGATATGAAAATAAATGAAATAATCTAGGGGAAATTGGGAAAATAGTCTCTAAGAATACTAAGATCATGGTATCCTGGAAGAGTATACATAGGGACAATTTTTCATAACACTATTTTAAATCATTTCTTATATCATGTATGTTTTTCCAAATTATTAGATATTAAGTTATAAATAAAAACACAATGGTGTGATTATTATTAAATATTATTCAATGTTTTTGTTATGTTTCCACTTATAGATATAGTTTTTCTTCTTATTTTGATGTGGTGTGTAGAATATATAATATTACTATGAAAAATGATCTTAACAATTCTCATGTTAGAAAATATCATTAAATTTTACAAATCATCCCATGATAATATATTGATGTTGGCTATGAACTTCTTATGATAAATAATTTTATCATATAGGTTTTGATACCAAATCATGTGATTCTTAGTAATTAAGAGAAATATTTATATCAAATTAGAAATTAAACTATGTATCTTAACAATCTTGTAGATACACTGAAATATTTTCCATAATAATTAAAAATTATAGGGATGCAATTTATATTGGGTTAAGAGAAAATTGTAATAACCCATAAATCAAAATAATTTAATGTTATGGTATCTTATGTTACTTGAAACACCAAAGTATAAAAAATAATGAATACATTTTTTATGATATAGAATTACAAAAAATGAATATGAAAAATGGTATTACACACAATGGATAACTAATCACCATGGACGATTACATCCTATAAATTACCTAAACTAAAATTTAATAATAAAAATAAAAGAATAAATTTTTCAACACTAGGAGATCTCATTGAATAACTTCACCCATGATGATCAATAATAGCCAACAGAAACCTATAACGAGGAAGAACATCATGATATGAGATCTAAAATAAAAACTGTGAAAATGAGATGTGTGACATAATAATTGCGAATGCAATGTATTATCCCACAATGTGTATATATAAGAATGAAATTTTACCATTTTTAATATGGTAATTAGAAATATTATCATTGAGAATATTATCATTTGATATACATGTCTCCAATAGGTGTATTTAAGTAGTGTACTATTTGTGTTAAATTTAAAATCAGATGACTTATAATGAAACAAAAAATATAATATAAAAATATTATAAATATATACTTATGTTTCACATGTTAATATTAATATTAATATTATTATTAAAATAAGATAACAGGTATCTATAAAATTTAAATTTCAAAATATAAATAATAAACTTTAATGGTATTTAGTTAAATTATATTTCATATTAAATAAATATTATTCTCAACAAACTGTTTAAGAGTTGTATATTTTATTCCACTAAAATAAATTGGTAAATTTTAGAATATTATTAAGTTAGAACTAATATATTAGCATTATTTAAATTTGATATTTATATGTAATAATATAAAAAACACTTAATATTATAAAAGGTTATTTTCCAATAAAAGTTGTTTTTTTCATTATATTAATTTAAAAAATAAATTGTATTATTTTATAATTTTAATTAAGAAAAATGAAATACATTTTTTTAAATATGGTATCAATATAATATTATGAATAATTTTTTTATTTTTATAAAATAATTTATTTTTATGTGAATAGTGAAAAATATACTTGTTACCAAACGTCTAAATTTCATGACATTATACGAAAGATAAATAAGTGTATAAAAACATTTAATTGAAAAAATATTCATTTAATATATAAAATTATTCATTTAGAAAATACTATATTGATTTTATAAAACCTATGTTGAACAGTTTGTGGTCTTAAGTAATATTTTCTAATAAAAATTATTGGTGGTCTTTTCTTTTAATAAAATTTTATATCAATCAAATTTGGTTTTTTATTTATTTTAATGAAAAATAATTTTTTAGTTTTTATAAAAAACAAACTTATATCATGAAAATCAAATAAATTGATAATATTACCCAAAACAATTTAAAATAAATAAAAAAACTTCTTCTAAAAATGGATTTTTACATGTTACAAAAAATAATGTTAAAATTAATTTTTCATAAACATATAAATTTTAACTATTAAAATAGATTTAATATTTTTAATGAATAGGTAAAAAGTGTATAAGATGTTATTTTTTATTTTTAGGCATAAAATATAATTTTCTTAGATAAGAACTTGTTAAAAAAGTAAAACAAAAAATTGAAAATGTAATAAATGTTTGGGTAAAGAGTCAAAACATGTTAAAAAAAATTATAAATTATTTATTGAGATATTATCGAACTTAATAAACCCCTTAACTATTATTCTATTCTTAGTGATAGTTGACCAGTTTAAAATGTTTGTAATGTGTAAAAAATTAGATTTTCACTTGAATATATAACATATTTCATTACCCTATAATTCTATTTCAATACCTTGGTCTCTTGGTCACAAGTTATTGTGATATATCCATTACAGCAATTGATTTATTCATGATAATGTTCAAAATCACAATTTACATACATCTCAATCTCCAATATTTTTTTCCTCTGTGTATTTTATTCCATTGAAAATATATTACTACAAAAACCGTGGACCCAGTTTCCGAGATTTGGTTTCATATTTCTTTACAATGGAATATTAAAAAGGGTGACACATCATGAAGGACCAAATAATTTAGTAACATAGGAAAAAATGATATATACAAGAGTTTAACATTACACATTAAAATGGAATACAATATATAAATTTTTTTGGAAAATTAAAAAATTCCTAGATTATCTATAAAAGTTATTCATGGTAGACTTCATCACACATCAGAAAAAAAAACATAATAAATGGGTCATTTCATATTCTCATTAAAGGTAAGAAATATAGAAGATTCATAAATAATATGGCATGTTGAATAACTAAAAGCACACATGCCATTAAAACATAATCATGAACATAATATACAGGGAATAAAAGCTCATTATATAAATCCATAATAAACCACTATTACTGTATTCTACAAGTAAAATAACCACATGGGATATTAAATAATAGATTCATAATGAGGAAAAGCATAATGTGGTACATCTAAACCATATAGTCATGATTTTATCCAAGACAACAAAAAATTATTAAGGCCTTCACCAAACCTATATTTGAAAATGGGAAATGCCTTGGCCAAGTTCATATATATTTTCTCTCATGAGACCTAACGATACTTCAAGGGGATATAGAAAGCCACACCCATCACTTACTAAGTTTTTATTCATTCCTCTGATGATTGTGGTTAAACATAAACATCATATACCTATGAAATGTGAATAACATTCCCCAATCATTAAATATTATCAGTAAAAACTCTATGTAATATAGTAAATGATATCAAAATAGAATATCCACAGTCAAAATGATCATATACCTTTAAAAAAAAATACAATGTATGATATCATATAAAATTAATCACATTTAAACAGAAGAATCAAAATGAGTGTTGAAATAAATGAAAAAGCTCTTATAAAATCATAGAGTAATTATTGAGAGAAATACTCTTTTACCTGGAAAATATGAGTTATTTTGAAAAAATAATTTTATAAAACCTGAATTGAACCATGGTAGTTCTCTCATAATAAAAATAGTTTTTTTGAGAAAAATAATGGTGATTTGAAACTGATTATAGAGTTTACATGACAATATGTAAGAATTCAGGAAGTTCCATTGAATTGGGTTTGTTTATCAGGTAGAATTTTTGAAAGATTCTTTGAAAATGTGTAAATCCCTAAAAAATAAAGAAAAATTATGATATGAAGACCAATATATGTATAATTAACATAGAATTTACATGGAGTACATTATAAAAGAATTATTTAAATAATAAACTTATTTACATGTAGTTGATTTATTTTTGTTTTATTAAGTTCATTTGTGGTCTTTTTGATGAGTAACAAGTTACAATTTTATCATTCAAGAGCATTCATTTCTTGTGTTTTCACAATTGATATACTTGTAAATGCATCTGGAAGTTCATGTGGAATGGGTATAATTATCCGGAAGTGAATTTATATGATATTAATGAACCCACATAATATTAATGGGATATATAATTAATTTTATTATATGGTATGAATATGAGTTATTAGACAAAACATTATTGGCAATTGTTTAGATTATTACGGCTATATTTTGATTATCTTGAACTTGGATTTTCTTATGAAATAGTATTATGTATATATAATACTTCCAAAACATTAAAGAAGTTGTGATAAATATATTATAGTATGTTGAAACCATAAAAATTGTTTCATCATCACCCTTGAAGGAGAAATTGAAGAACTAAGGTTCGTCATCCAAGAAGGTTGTAAATCAGTACCTCCTAGATGATGATTACATTTTTTAAAATAAAAGAGAGAGAGGGGGTAAGGGAAATGATGATAGTTATTCAATTAAAATTATATAAAGCTGATATATATATTATATTGGATTAATCATGATCAAATTGAATGATTATATGAAGATAATATAAGAAAATAATGTAAATTGAAAATGAAAGTAAATGGATGATGGTTTACCTCTTGAATTAACCTTGTTGAGAACCACCTTAAAGAAGTGGATTTTTGTCTTTTGTAAATCCCAAGAGATCATTTTTATTGAATGTGACTAGGGAATATTATTTGGTTTGAACATTTAAAAGCATCAAGGCTTATTATGGTGAAAAAAAGAGGGGGTAAGGGGGGAGGGCTATTTAGTAGAGGATAGGGGCGATTTCTCATTTTTAAATTCAATATTTTTTTTTATTTTTCTCAAGACATCAAATAGAATGGATTTCTATGACTAAATGCTATAATAAGTTCATTTTATTTTTAACCAATGGTTCTTACATCAACTATGAGTCAAGTAATAATGTATTTATCTAATAATGTTTTTATAATTTAATTTAACGTATTTCACTATTCACTAAAAAATCAAGTATTTTAGAAAAATCCAAAAAAATCCCACCAACATTTTATAAATATGAATAATTCATAAATTGAAAGAATTTTTTCAAAATAATGTTTTTAATGTTTGATATTTAATTTTTAAATAAAATCAGTATTTTCATGAAAAATACCGATTTAAAATTTAGAACTGATTTTATAACATTTATTAAAATTAACTAAGGTATCATAAAATTGTCCTAAAATAAAAAGAAAAACAATTATTTATTTATTAATACATTTTATGAAAATGAATTTTCTTTTAAATAAGTATGTTAATTATAATATTTAAATTAAATATTTATGACTTATAAAAATACCTACATTAATATATTAATTTTTTAAAACTGTCACTTAATTTTACTATGATATAATCATATAATAATTTCATTTATGAGATTAATAAATTTTATTTATACTTTCAAGGGTGAGGTTACTATTAATTAGTCATATTTATTATTCATAATGGTCATATTACTATTCCTATGGAAAAGTTACTATTTCATCGGTATAGGTACCTTAATATCTAGAAATACCTCTTATTTATTTTATTATTAATTTATCTAGATTGTATTGTATTATATATTTGGTTTTATATTATTCATACTATATAAAAAAAACTTAATTTGGTAAATTTCATTGACATAATTTTGGGTCTCAGCATTCTCTCCTCTAACAAAATATTTTTCCTCAACATTTTTAAAATGTCACCTAAGAAAAAAAAACTTTTAACTCTTCATTATAATCTCCACAACCTCCCATGTATCCTATTAAATATTATAATTTTTTCAAATTACTATTATCATTAGATTCATATGATTCTACAACATCTATTATTTAGTGTCTCGAATACGTACAAGCACTTCATTGTATGATAAGTCAGATTTCAATTCGATACCTTCAGAAGTGAGTACATGTGTTGGAGATGTTAACTACTTTATCAACAATGAGTTGTGGAAAAAAATTTGAACATTAGAGAGGATAACTAGAATCACTAAATGACATGTCACAACTCTTACTCTCTCTAGAATTTCAAAAGTACCAAGGTTCCCAGGGCCCAATTTCCATTTCATTCTAAATCTTATGAAACCCTTTAATAAAGATACATTCAAAAAACATTATATCATACCCAAAATTAAAAAACATTCATTCTATTACAAAATTATCAATTTTTACTTCTTTTATATACTATTAGATGGGTTTGAATAGTCTTTAACTTTATTGTTCTTTCCTACACATGATTTGGGCCTACAATATTTCCTTCACCGACATCATCAAAACATGTCAGGGTACGAAATCTCTTTCTGTACAATGCTTCCTATGGTGCATTTTGAATACTATAATGGACAATATTGTTGTAGGAAAAATATAAATTGATCCCACATGACTTTAAAATCATATGATAATGATATGAACAAGTCATATAATGTTTGGATTATACTTTTGGACTAACCATTAGTTTGAGGGAGATAATCAGTCCTCAAATAAATCCTAGTATTTAATAATTTTAAGAGACATTCCTAGAATATTGATGTAAATTGTAGATCACGATTAGAAAAAATTGATACAGGTGATCCATGATTTCTTAAAACTTCATTAATATTGATATATGGAAGGATCTCTAGTAGAACGTACTCCCTTATGGCGGGGAAATGTGAAGATTTGGTTAGTTATTCCACATTTACCCAAATTGTGTCATTCATACTTGGATTTTTTGGTAATCTAGTGACAAAATCAATAGTTATGTTATCATATTTCCATTCAATAATAGGAAACGGTATAAATAATTTAGGATCTTGTATTTTTATCATTACCTATTGACATACTAAACATCTTTATATATAATCAACAATTTCCCTCTTCATGTTACCCCACCAGAAATGTTCCATCAATTCTATATACATCCTATTGAAACCTGGGTTTATTGAAAAATATAACTATGTTAATCCTCAAATAAATATATTTTTAGTTCAGGTATAGAGGGAACACAAATCCTCTTACCAAATTTTAAAATTCCATCCATACACACAATGTAATCCAACATCCCATCATTGACACCTTTAATTCACATTCGAATATTCTCATCATCAAAATGGTACGTTTTAATCATTTATAAAAAAGTTGGTTTGGAAACAAATTGAAAACATAATTATATTTCACCTTCATTGATAATTCCCATATCATTCTTTGATAGGACCATATAGATGAGGTCCTTAGATGTACTCTTTATATTTTGAACTCTATGATCCTTCTTGATAAATGCATAAACTACCTTAATTTCATCCTAGGTGATAGTGTGTTAATCAATCAAAATAATTTAGTATCTCATGCCATAACATTTTCCTCATGTTGTATTATTTTTATGAGAATATATATTTTTAACTTTTGTTATCTTAATATATCTCACATATTTAGAAATAGAGATAGAATCTATAAATCTTCAGACCAATGATTATATATACTAACTCAAGATTCTGAGTTAGATTGTTTGGTTCAAGAATTTTTATCTACCATGATACATAGGCAATAACTCAATCATTCTGCATATGGACACAACTAAGACCTTTCTTTAATGTAGCACTATAAATAAAAAATACACCATTTCATGATTGTAGAATCAGGATTGGACATACAGTAATCTCATCTTAAATTTTTAAAAACATTAAACAAATTCTATTTTCTATAAAAACATAACCCCTTAACATGTAATCTTGGTTAATGGGTTTTCTAATTTGGTGAAGTTCTAAATGAAACATCGATAATTAAATGAAGTACCAATAAAAAAATGTTCCTAAGTTATGTTCATTGGTGTACTCCATTCCTGAGCATCCTTTGTCTTTGCAGGATCAATTAAGATTTCATCCATAGAGACAATTTGGCCATAAAAAAGGTTTGAATACATAATTAACACTTGCTAAAGAACCCATATCTACTAATTTCTTCTAGGACTTTTAAAAATAATGCTCAAGTTATTCTCATGATCATAATAGATTTTTAAATATACCATGATATAATAAATAAATACCACAACTAATTCATCAAGATATTCCTTGAGAAATATATTCATTATATCCATTAAATCATGGGCTGAATTAGTCATTCCAAGAGGAATTACTATAAAATAATAATTCACGTACTTAGTTCCAAATACAATCTTTGAAATATCTTCCTTCCTAGCATGGAATTGATGATATCTATATATAATGTAAATCATTGAAAATATTGGTATCCATGAAGTTGATCTAATAAATCATAAACATGAGGAATATAATACTTGTTCTTTATTATAATAGCAATGATTTCCCTATATTCAATGAAAAATCTCATATATCCATCTTTCTTCGTATCAAAAATAACATGAGATCCCCATAAAGAAACACTATAGTGAATAAACCCTGGAATACTCAACTCCTATTGTTGTTTCTTCAACAATAATAATTCTATTATGTACATTCTATAAGGATTCTTTGAAATATGTCTTGCACTAAGAAAAAAATCAGCAGAAAACACAATTTCCTACTCTAGATGAAGTCTACGTAAATTTTATAGAAACACATCAATATATTATTGTACAACATGAACATCTGAAATTTTAATATTTTTTCTTTCTCCCATAGATATTTCATTCTCATCACACCCACAAATTGCATTCAATTGAGCTAGTGATGGTGGATCTAGATAAGAATCAAATGAGGATGTTCAAACCCTAATGATTAGGAATTTTATATCCTTCTCAAAATTTGTAACTTAATTAATCATGAAATTTTTCTTCACATCCTAATTTAAAATCCAATTAATACTAAGTATTATATAAAAATCAAACATTGGTATGATGATATGGTCAGCAACAAAAGCACATCTGTAATGACCAAAACTTTTATTTTTGAAAATTATTCTTGATCTAATTAAATTTCTAATTATTGTTATATAAGACATATGAACTTATTTGGTTTAATTTTTATGGATTTCAAAATATTATTAAAAATTGTTACCATTTCTAATAATGTTGATGAACAGTTATTAAAACATTAGTATATATATATGGATATAAAAAATCAAATTTACTCATACAAAGGAAGTAATGGACACATCCAGTAGAATTTCTCCATTCAAAGCCCATTTTTTGGAACTGAAAAAGGAGGTGGCGTCATTGGGCTTCTCTCTTGACCAATCTCAAGCTGTGCTTCAACACATTAAGCATGAATAGAACCACATATGAGAGAAATGTATGTTAATTGAGATTATCATCGGAGTGTTATTATCCGAGCCATCCCAAGAGTTTTTCACCATTTCACACCTTAGCCTTAGGTATTATGCTAGTGTTATAATTGGTTATGTAATAAGACCACAACACTATGATTATGTGCATTACCATTTTATAGCATAAACAAAATGCATTCGTTTTATTATTGTTATGTTATAAATAGTTTTTAAAGAAAAAATAGTATTCTAATAAAAAATATATATTTATAAACATATGTATTTTTGAATTAAATAATATTTTAATTAAATATAATTAATAAATTACTTTTTATTAATTATAAATAATTGTATAATTTTTATGAATAGAATTGTAATTTTTATTATAGTTTAAAATCTATATTTTTCCAAAATCACTAATTTTTTAATAAATGTAGGTTTTTATTTTATAATTAAAAATTAATATATATATATAGATAATTATTTCAATAAAATGAATATTATTTTTGGAATTTGGATGTCAAAATTATCCAATGATAAATTTTTCATAATTGTTTTAGACAGTCGAATTTTTGGGTAAAAATTATATACCGTTTAAATATATTATCTGTTTTATGACATCATAATGACCGAAGAGTGATGTGATAAAATAATATAAATTGTATGTCCAGACAATATTGTTTTTCTAAAAATAAAGCGATTTTCTGTTTGTTTTATTTATTTTACCAAGCCTTAGTTGACCCTCTAAACCTTATAAAACATTTTAACATTTTAAAATGATTTTGTTGAGAGTGTGACTCACCTACATATATGAAAGCCTAATATTTAAAGAAGTTAGGAAATTAAAAATATAAAATAAATTTTTCTATTCCACTTATGAAAAAAATGGTCAAAACCCAGGGATGGTGTGTGATTTTGAATATTTTAATATGTGGTCTCCAAAACCAAAATAATAAATAAATCCCTCTCGTTTCTAATATAATCCCACTCAATCCCCCATTCCTTTTCATTCAAACCATTAGAATATATACAAACCCCTTCCCTCCATTCTATAGAATACTCCAATGGCTCCCCATGATTCCAATAGGTCTTTCTCATGACTCTCCCAAGCCGTTTGGACAACACTTCCACATAATGGATTTCATTCATTCTCATTTTTGTCCAAATTCTATTATGTTGATATAAAATTTTATTTTCAATTAAAAATGTTGGGGAATGATTTATCTCCTCCCATATAATTCCCTCCTTATATTTTAATAATGAGATACACCTTTCCTTCTCATTAAGGACTCCCATTACAGCCACTACCAAGCCGAAATTCAGCATGATATTTCTCTATCATCATTTACATTCAAGAAATTATTTTATATTATGCATACAACTTCCATTATATTTATTGGTACATGTATCTATATTACCCTCCGTACTATCTATTTCATGTACATATTATGTGATACCTCTTTCTAAATCATCAACCGTATTTATGAAGTCTTATGTCATGACGTTATGCTATCAAAATTACAACAAAATCTTCCACGACAAAGTCATTGTGAAGAGAATGCCATGCACATTTACCTATCAAGGGTAATAACCATTATGAAAATTTACTTATTGATTATATAGCTTAATGAATTAATTTCATATTTCATTATCGTGGAATAATGATTGATGTTTAATGAGTCTGTGTTGTATGATCTATGTGTCACACTTAAGCATTAAATGAAATGATTATGAAGGGTGCACCCTGATAGTGAATCAATACATTGGGTAAAGATTGGTATAATGATTCTTGAACTGAAATAAGGTTTACTCAGGATAATTCTAGTCAAATTAAGTTTTAATAATTCTCAATGTGCAATGATCCTTGGATCATGATAATATTAGGTTAAATGTTGTTTCCATATTTCCATGTTTTGATAATCATGATATATCATGACTTTATTTTCATGTTCCTCTTGTGTACCATTAATATTTCTATAGCCTAACATGTAATATATGTTTCTTGTTATTCCCTTTTTACTCTCTTATTTGGTTTTAGCTCCCCCTTTTCTAATGCATGTCCGCTAGTTATCCTATGCAATGCAATGTTCGAATGAATGTTGTGGTCATATAAAAGATGTTTTTAATAAAGATGTTGTGTTTTACGTTCTATGTTGTTATGTACTGTTTCTAATTTCCCAAGACACAAGGCCTCTCAATCCATAATGTTTTCTTAAGTGTATGTTATATAATACATCATTTTAAGCATGTAATAAAGAGCAGCACTGTTACAGTGTTATCAATAGATAGGTTTAGTTTTTTTGGGATTAGGATTAGGAAACCCTAGTGAAAGATATTAGTATAATACTAAGTATAATAGAATCTTCCCTAAATATTGTTGAGTATTGAGTAAGTGGTTAATCAAGAAAATACATCTCTGTCTAGATACGAGTACGTAGAGGTGGCTCTAGCACAGATGTATCTTGGGGTAAAACCTGAAAACACAACATTGGGCTAGACTCAAACGTGAACTGGTACACTACAATAGACCTTTATGCACTATTACTTATGACAATCCAAGTGAATATTCTTTGCTAAATTCACGATATTATTATAAACAATTATTATGGTAATAAAAAAATTTCCCCTAGGAATATATGTAGGAAAGTAGATCATTGATAACATATATTGATGCCTGGAAATTCATAAGATAAGGAAATAAAAGTAATTTATATGTTATAACTTTTTATCATTTCATTCCCCTTTATGTGTTACCCCTAAATTTCTTTTTATTCCAGCCAATTGCTGGTAATAGAAAGACTTGGGATAAAAAATGATGCAAAGATCTTGTGACAACTATACTAATAAGATTACTAATATGATGATAGTAGGAATCACAAAATTTGTTACAATTATCTCTCAGATAAGTCATGCTTTTAGTAGAATCATGGGTCAAGGGGAACATTCAACCACACCTAAAAAAGAACAAGTTGTAATCGAGAACTTTTTGAGACAAATTCCTCCTTTTAATGGATCAGTTGATCCCTCAATTGTCGAAAAATGAATCAATTAAATTGAAAAGATATTCTCCAACCATCAGCGTTCCAAACAGTAGAAGGTTCTTCTGGCTCCTTACTGTTTGGATGTGAAGTTGATCAATGGTGGACATTGATAAAAAAATATGAATCATGATAAAGATATTGATGTGTTTCAATGGATGGATTTATGGAAAATTTGTTTCAACAAATATTTTCCGTGGACCCACAAACATAATATGGAAATGTACTTACATTACCTCTAGCAAAAATACAATGAATCCATCATATCATATGTGGAAAACTTCACAAGGATTGCATGATATTCCTCTGAATTTTTTGTTACCAATAAATGAATGTTTTACCACATCATTGGTGGGAAATAAACTAGCCTATAGAAATCCTAGGTGATCCATGACTTCGAGAGCTATAAATAAATTTTATGATCTACCCTCAAAGATGAAATAGAGATCAGTGAATCTCAGAGGTATCATGGTGATAAGAAGTGTATGGTGGACTTTAATTCTAGAATTCTGATGGATAAATCAAATGGTGCTGAGATATTCTAGCACCCCACTAACCAATGGTGTATAATGAAGCACCATGAAAATTTCCGGGAAGGGGACAAGGAAATGCTTTATCTGTGGAAGAGAAGGGCTCCTAGCCATTAATTCTTAACAAGAAAAAACTGCTACTGCGATAGAGTAGAAAAATGCTCAGTTTGACCCTCGATGAATTGTTCATTGCTTCAACAGCAATGAACTAGGGAACAATCCAAACTTGTTCCCTTTGAAAAGGGTTTTCAAAGGCAACCAAAAACCATCAAGGAGGTAAGGTTGATCCTATTTCATCACTACATCCAATGCAAACCTCAACAAAAAAGTGGTGACAAGTACACAAGTTATTCATTAATGAATAGAGAACATACTTTTGGATTTTGGTTCTACACATTCTTTTATATTCCAAATGATTAGTAGAACTGTCCCAACATCACCAAAAATCATTGAAATAGATATTTTGGTGATAAAGACAAATGGGGCAATTTTTACGACCCATGAATATAATTCTGTCACAATCACAATTTGTGGATTGAACATCCATGTGAACCTCTTTGTAAATTCTCTAGTTGAATTATAGTAAATTCGTGGAATTGATTATATTTCCCAATATAGATCCAGTATTAATTTTCATGAGCAGAAAATCGCTATACATATGGTCGATCAACCCCCGATTTTGTACAAGTTCAAAAAGAAGGATGAATATTCTTTAGAATCATCATCTCAAGCATGGATATTACAGCACTATGATCATGCGTATCTTTCTCAGATGATTGAGTCTATTGAAGAAACCATTCTTGAGATCATTCCTATTGTGAGGGAATTCACAGAAGTGTTTCCTAAGAAATTTCAGGGTCTTCCTCTTAGAAGAGATATTGAATTCTCAATTGTTCTTATTCCGAGGGATTTGAAAATATCCATGATTCCATATTGAATTGCTATTGTTGAACATTAGGATATCATGAAAAAACTATAAGAGAATATGGATAAAGGGTTGATATGCCTATGTGCTTCACCATGGGGTGAACTAGTCCTCTTCATCAAAAAGAAGGATGGCTAAATGTTCCTTTTCATTGATTATTTTGAGCTAAAAATTATGATAAAGAAATGGTATCTTATGCCCTGAATTGATGAATTGTTCAATTAGTTATGTAGAGCACAAAACTTCTCCATGGTGGATTTGTGATCATGATATTACCATGTAAGGGTGAAGAATGAGGATATCCCCATGGCTTCTTTTCATTCATGGTATGGGCACTATGAATTCCTTGTAATACCATTAGGACTCACTAATGCTCCAAAAATCATAATGGTGTTGATGAATTGAATCTTGAGATATTATCTAATCAAATTTGTGGTAGTCTATAGAGATGATATTCAAATATAATCCAAAACCAAGGAGGAGAATTAGGATCATCTAAACATTGTACTAGAGACCTTACAAAAGGGAATGCTCAACGAAAATTACAAAAAAAATGGGAATTCTGGTTGAAGAATGTCTGATTCTAGGGACATATCATCAAATGCAATGAGACATCAGTGGATCCCGTTGAGACAGCAGCAATTGAGGGATGGTCGACTGCAACATCAGTGACAGATATCCGTAGCTTCCTAGGGATAGCTTGATATTATCATTGATTTGTGAGTAATTCTTCGTGATAGTCAAACCCTCTTACAAAGTTAACCAAGAAGGGATTAATGTAAGTTTGGATTGATAAATGCAAAGAGAGGATCATGGAGTGGAAAAGAAGACTTTTCACTACACCTGTGATCACATTACCCACAAATGGAGAACATTTTTTCTTTTTTAGTGATGATTAAGAGAAGGTTCTGGGTCGTGTGTTGATGAAAAATGAAAAATTCACTGCGTATGCTTCAACGAAATTGAAATTTCATGAGTAAAAATCTCCAACAAATGATCTAGAGTTGGCTATAGTAAAAGTAAATTAAAAAATTTGGTGGCATTACCTCTTTGGGTTAAAGTGTGAAATATAGACGGACCACAATGCCTCAAGTATATATTCACATAAGAAGATTTTGATATGTTCGAACAAAGATAGTTCGACCAGATCAAAGGCTATTACTTCTCAAACCATTATCACCCTGATTAAGTGAACAAGGTGGAAGATGCCCTTTGTAGAAAGGACCCAACAATTCTATCAATGATTAGAATTGGAAAGGATCCAATCTTCTTATATATAACGAATATGGATATGAGAATCACAAATAATGGAACATCATCCATCCTTTCACAAATGATTGCTCAATCATTTCTTTGAGAAAGGATTAATGATGGTAAAAAGTATGATGTGAGAATTTAGAAGAATGATGAAACTATTAAAAATGGGAAATCATCATAGTTCAATGGTAATTAAGAGGGAATTTTAAGATTTTGGTCATGACTATATGTTCCATCTAATCCAGAGTTAAAGAAGAAACATTTGGATTATGCACATAGTTTGAATTTCTCCATTTACGTGGAAATAAAAAAAATGTAATGATATCTCTGAGAGAATTATTGGTGGGATAACATGAAGAAGGAGATCGCTGAGTATACATAAAAGTGCAAATTATGTCAGAATGTTAAGTCTATGAGGTATTAGATTAATGTTATGATGTAACCATTACCCATCCCAACATGGAAATGTAAGAACATCACCAAGGACATTGTCAACAGACTTCTAAAGACATTTTATTGAAATAACTCTTTCTGTGTAATTGTGGATCGTCTTACAAAGACTACACACATCATTTCTATTGACGATCCTTTTCATCTCATTTGTCTTAAAGAATGGAAAGTGAAATGGCGTAACAAAAATTGATTCATCCTTTGAATAACACATCAAAAATCAACACAAAGCATGATCAAGGAGTCAAATGCCCTTGGGTTGCACAAGTTACATGGCTCTCGCGCAAGTACACTGGCGCGCCACCAAATGGTTGTGCAAGTTACTTGTGTGCCCTCTTTGAAAACCGCTCAGGGTCTCTTTCAGCCTATAAATAACGTTGTGGGCCCCCCATTTTCAAGGATGAAAAAAATTCCAAAACCCATATTCGAGCTCCCGACACCATAGTCTATTCTTCAAGCTTTCCGAACACTTCTATGGTAATTTCGTTCCTGGAACGAAAGCTATAAATAGTGGTATCAAGGTGTAAGTGTTGAAAAACATCAACACTTGCGCTTCTGAGTGGCCAACCCTTATAATAATTGGCCACACTTGCGCGCCGCCCTTGCTCCTTAACCAGAACTTGCGTGACACCTTTCGGGAAGACCCTAGGGATATAACTAAGGGCTTGATCTAGGGATCTCCCATGTTTTACCCTAATGGTTAAAAGTCGCGCAAGTCCCCATGTGTTGTGTAAGTCTACTAGCGCAACCAATACTTGTGCGCCCATGTAGTACTTGTGCGACCATGAGGACATGCGCGCCCTTTAATTTTGGGTGTCTCTCCTGCCCATTTCACTTCATTATGCCATTCCACCTCTCTTATTCAAGATTCAGTCTTCAAGACACTTTTCAATGCCATTTTATGGCATGTTTTCTAAATTTACTTCATTATTTCAATGAAATTCCGTGGAACATTTCTCAAATCCAAGTGATATACATATCTTTATGTTACCAAGGTAAGAGAATTTTCATTCATTCATCCTCATCCTTCAAAGGAGAGAGGATCTATAATCTGGGCCTCCTCCTTAGGAATATGCCCCAATCCAAGTTCTCTTAACCCGGGCCTCCTTTTTAAGATTAATCCCCACTCATCAAAATTCCCATGTCTGGGCCTCCTCTTCATGAGTAATCCCCTGTCCTCAAATCTCAAATTCGTAGATATGGGCCTCTTTTTCAGGATTAAGACCTAGTCTAGTCCCTTAAACTTAGGCCTCCTTTTCAGGAGTAATCCCTAGTCATAATTTCTCAAATTTTGGCATCCTCCTTAGGAGTAAGCCCAATGTCCCCTAATTTTGGCTCATTTTTTAGAGGTATGCCCCAAGTCCCCAAACAATTTATCCTAGTCCTCATCCTTAGGAGTAATACCCTGTAATAGTTCCCCGTTAACCTTGGCCTCCTCTTTAAGAGTAAGCCCCAGGTCCCTTTTTAACATGGGCCTCTTTCTCAAAAATAAGCCCCAGTTATAATATTTCTCTTATCCAGTCATAGTTTCTTTTGATTTGGGCCACATTTTCAAGAATAAAACCCAATCATAAGCCCCACCAAGTTTGGGCATCTTCCTCAAGAGTAAGCCCCAAGATAGAGTATTCAAATCATCATAAAGTACATATACCTTTATGGAATTTGTTCCTGGTTTTCTTCCCTGAAGTAAATCCCACTCTTCAAATTATCTGGGCAGTCACACATAAATAAGCCCCACCATATTTTTCATGATTGCATCTTTCGTGGAACAATTGTCTGGATTTACCAATACCTCTTGTTTCTCACACCGATCATGACTCAAGTGAGCTTAGTGTGTAAAAGTAATTATGACGTCCTTTATTGGGCCATCAATCATGCATAAACCACATACTTCTTTACTCGAACTACGTGGGTTCTGATCCTTCTCTAAATAAGGATATGTAGGTAGCCCATCTTCGGGTACGATCGCAACTATGAAACAATCCATGTTTTGATAAATGACAATAAACATCAAGTGCCCCACTGAGTGGAATAAAACTAGCATGGTCACCATCATGACCAAGAGATATCTATATAATGTATTGACGGATACCATTGGGTAAGAAACTCTGTCAAATAAAGATGATTCTATATCGATGAAGAACCTCAAATACATATAAAAAGATTTTGTAAATTCCTACACATCAATCATTGATGGCAAGTTCTAAGGGAAAGCTCATTCTTATACTTGGTACATTAATAAGGATTCACGAACAGATCATAAATCTACAAAGCGAGTCTCGGGGAATAAAATAATTCTCGTCAAAAAGGTGTGATGAGTCCGACCTCCCATCCTCTTGACCAATGCAAATTCCTAAGCCTCATCAGTCCACAACTAATGAGATCTTACCTTTAGAAAGTAGGTGCAACTGGATATGGAATAATTGGATGTTTCTGGTTCTACGAACAAACCCATTATAAACTGATTGGAATGTTTGAATCTCAAATCAACGAGGTCATCCCCAATTCTAGAGAAGAAACAAAAATGATGAACCCGACGTGAATCATTAACCAAGATAAAATGATGTTTTTCCTATTTTGTATGGCCCATACATAAAAATCAATTCAATGAGAGGGACAACAAGGAAATCACTGAAATATGTGCTCATCCAAAAGATGTAGTGGATGGAATTATCTTGATTATGCTTGTTATATCAAAAATGCAATATTTTCCAAGATCTTCTCCATTTCAAGAATGGATTTTCTCAAATTCAAGCCTGTGAATACTTCTGCTGTGAAAACCTCTACTGCAAATTCCACTGTTGCTGCTACTCCTACTGGATCGTTGTCTGCTCTGAGAATGACATCACCTACTCAGTTTCTTCAACGCTGGGTATCAAATGCGCTGGTTAAAGAGTACCATCAAAACATTACTATTCTGACTCTAGAGGCCGCTCGACAAGCCCTCCATGTCAACAATTCAACCTGGTCGTCAGGACAACGACGACCGGCTATCAAGAAGCAGGTGGTGCCAACAACCATTTTTAACAGTTTTGGGTCGTTATCCCTGGAACGCAATCACCATTCACTCCCATATTCTAGGGAGTTGAATGAGCAGGCCCCTCAGGGCCTTAAGTCATGATGAAGGAAGTCCTTCCCGAGGGCTCCCACTAACAATCGACGCCAGACTCGTGTGGCAATGCACCCTCATCATGATGAGGGCATCATCTCCAGGCATTCGTCATAGGTTCCCCGAACCCGAAAAGGCAAGATGAATCGTCGGAGGCGAAACCGGATTAACAGTGAGCAGGTTCTCATCTTTGCCGTTTCAAGAAGAACCCACCAACCTAACTTGGTGGAAAGTAATGAGCGTGCACATACAACCGTCCGTTTTAATTCCTCTATCCAGCAGTCTCATCTGGCGGCACCATTCCAATCCCGCCAGGCAATTCCGGAAGAGTACTATAGACAAGAATATACATCTATTTATAAGTCATCATTTAGTCAGCAGGCTCATCTGACTTCATATGATGGAGCATGTCAACCACGTTTGGCAAAGTGCAATCAGAAGGCACGTGAACCTACTAGTATTGATCAATTCTACCAACCGTCTCGCTTGGTAGCACTCATAGAAGTCAGTCAGAAACATCTGGTGACAAGCAGGAGACAGACTCAACTCTCTGCCCCCACACTTGAGTACTGTTAGGATGCGCTGACAGGAAAATGCGGACAAGAGAAGGAACATACGTCTACTCCAAACTCGGAATGTGTGTATATTCTCGTTCTAGTGGCTGAAGTCACCAAGTACATTCTGTCAATGGGGAAAGAGCCGAAACAAATTCATGCTCATATCCTGGATGCCTTTAAAGATATTATAATAGCTTCAGCATCATCTCCGGGAGAAGCACATAAATCTATCCCTACTAGTGGAGTGACACATCAATATATCACTCCAGAACAGACACACACCTCTGTTCCAGTAAAAGAGGGTTGTGGGGCGTACTGCCCTATATCATACGGACAACCAAGCTAGGCACATACACCTAGTTTGAGCAGAGGTAATCAGCCTAACCTGATCATTCCTTCTGTGCAGGCACATACACCTACCAAAGTGAGCAAGAAGGTATCTAAAAATAAGACCCACCCAGCACATTCAAGATATTTGAGGCCAATCTATGATCATGCCTCACTCGATGATGGAGTTCTTGAATCCCTCAGACAATTATATGTTGGAGTTCAAGATTCTACTCTCTCTTAGTTCCCAATAGTGGGAGAATTAATTCCAAAGGTCTTCAGCAGACACTTCCTCATGAAGGCTTGCTTCATGACAATTCTATCAATCTTGATTTTTCATCTTTAGATGGGAGCCACAAGAACCCTCTGTGTGGCCAGAAGATCAAGGAGCAAGAGATTTCATCTTTTGTTGTAACCCATCATTGTGGTCCTCCCCATGATGATAAATTTAGCTGCGAATGTCCTCTCTGCATTAGTAATATTTATTGTCCAGAAAATTCTTCAGAAGACAATGGAGTGATGAGAAATCTCTCTTATCTTGAGGCACTTGCAAATGTGATTCCAGTCATGTCTGATGCTTTACTATCAACATGTGTTATACTTTATCCATCAGAAGATAGTCTGGGGTGCAAGTCATTCTACGAACCACACCTGGATCATTTATCTTCTAATTTGATAAGTGGACTCTCTACCAAACTTATTGAATATGATGATGCAATAAGGAAGCACCAGCTCTAATCCAAACTGGTAGAATAATACTCATTTAATGATAATGAGGAAGTGCTGAATATGTGGAAACAGCTGGTGAAAGGTGATGTACCAGTTATGTTCTGGCCCTTTGTTGACTCTTAGTATGATATTCCAGAGATGTTGACAGAAGATGGGATTCATGATATTCATCTCAACATATGGAAAACTCTTTTTCTATTTAAAAAGAAATTATTATCTTATGATGATTATGAAAATTGTGTTATGATAGTAGAAGGGTTACAACGCCAGATTGATTTGGCTTCCTTATCAGCTTCTCGATATTCGAAGGCTGAAAAGCAGTAGAGATCCCTTCAGCGTTCATGCCTTGGATCACTAAGAAGATTGCGCCAGTTAATTGCCAATACCCTATCTGGAATTCGTATCAGAGGATGGGGTTTTCAGGGATAATTTTATTTCACTATGCTCTCCAATCAACAAAGCACTATGAAAATGGTCTCATGCAATGTTCTTGCCCATGACCGGCAAAAGTCAATCGTCTTTGTTTGTAATCAATGGCTTGCCCAAGAACACGACTCAACTAGTTCTTTTCAAAATAAAGTGAACAGAGAATCCTTCATCAAGAAAATGTGAATATTGAACAGGCCTCTCGTATGGAGCAAGCACATCGTCAAGTGACAGATGTGTCAGAAATCATCCAATGGTCTTTTGAACCGAGTGATAAAAGTGGATGTCGATTGATGCATCCTAATAACTTCAGGACTATGATCCACAAGATCAAGGGAACTTTTAAGAATGTCTCAGACATATCATGTTAGGAACCACCACAGCTTGCCAGACTGGGAACTCTTCTAACCCAACCCTCGAAATCAATAAATAGAATTCGAGGAGTTCAGAGGGAATAGCAAGAATAGCCCCAGTCCACCAAACTGGGGACTGTTTTAAATCCTCAATCCCTCCCTTAGAGAACGTCGGTCTTCTCCCGATTAAGGAAGATTCCCCAGGAGGAACGAAAAGCCAATTTATCAAGAGATTCACTCCCAATGACTGTTCTGCAAGATGTTTCTAAGGGATTGAGTCACTGGAAGGCCATGTCTCCTCAAGGACATGAAAAAAGAGAATATATCTGAAATGTTGATAGAAGGGATGTCATGAATTATACATTCATTAATGTCATCAATGACGTTGTTGCTAATCCACCAGCTGAGGCTCATTCAGAGGGATCAAATGAAGAGGTTCCTGCTCAAGAAGGTGTACACACAGAATTAAATGAAGAAGGTGTGTGCCCATGGAATCAAAGGCCTACACAAAATCTAGGTGTTCCTTCAAGTAACCCACTTCCCCCCTCTCCGAAAGTCATCTAACAAGGGGAAAGGAAATAATAAGGTTACATCTCACCCTTCCTCTGGAGACAACCAGTCTCTCTCATTAGAGAAAAGGATTGTGCAACAAGAGAAAGAACTGAAGGAACTAAAGAGGATGAATGCAGAACTACATCAAGGTAGTTTTCCTCGTAATTGTGCTGGAGCCAGTCCGCCAATGGAATTTCTTGAGGTTTCTTAAATAGATCAAGACTATCCTCCTCTATTAGTACACCCTCACATGTCTAATATTATGGGTCATGCGCATCAACAGTCGGTGGTGTTACCGTCAGTTGTAGTACCAGCCTCCATACCTGTTCATTTCCAAGCTCAACCGGATGTTTCCAAAATGTTAATAGCTACTATTGAGTCACTTACAGCTCGGTTAGAGGATATGAAGGGAAAGATTGCTCATATTCAACTAGAAATAAGTTCTTACCCTGAATGGGTAGATTATATTCCTCCCCCATCAAATTTTTCATGTACCACATTCCCAATCATTAATGGTTCGGGAGATCCAGAGCAACACTTAACACATTTTGTTTCTCATTGTGATACTATGATGGGAACTTCTTAGCAATAAGAAGCAGTTAAGCTCCAGTGCATTGTATAGTAATTACAGGGCCGACTTTTGTCTAGTACACAAGCTTGTAGTCCTGGTCAATTATTGGATGAGATGATCTTTGTCAACAATTTCTTCTTCAGTTCTATTCCACATTGCCAAAGGAAACAATCTTTGATCTTACAAACTGTATGCAAAGGGAAAATGAAAGGGATTCAGATTTCATTGCTCGCTGGAAGGGATTGACATATTCCTTGAGCCTAGAACTCCATCAAGAAGAACTATTTCCAATCTGTGTAGAAACATTTCATGATGAATTACACACGCCGTGGATCATTGTGAAATACACAAGAGGGTTTCGAGACATTACTTCAATAACTCAGCAGATTGAAGACTCTCTTATGAAGACTAAGGATAAAACTCGTGTAAATCCACCAGCTCCAGGAAAGAGAATGGGTAGAGCAGAGACTGCTACTATCATGCTTAAACAAGCACATGTACCTACCTCTACCTCAAAACCTTCATCTTCCCGAAGGGCTCCACCAGCTAAGTGTCTGCTATAGAGGACATTTCGTCAAGACGATCAATGAGATCAAAGACGGAAATAGTTTGATGAGTTGAAGAGCAATGCCTATTCTTCACAAATTGATCAAGTTCCTGGCTATTTCATTACATCTTTGGAGAATAACTTGGTTCAGCTGCCAAGGACCAAAAGTCCAAACAATGAAGGAGATAAAGACCGTCCCAATTATGGCCCATTTCATCAGATATTGGGGCATCCCATTCAAGAGTGTTTCATCTTCAAGGAACTCTTGAAAAATATGGTTGACTCTGGGCAAGTCAAATTGAAGGGTTCTTCAGCTCATGTATCATGTTATATAGCTACAGATCTAGAGGAAGTAGGTGAGTGGCAATAAGTCAAAAGAAAAAATGCGCAAACATAAGATGATTGGATGGTCAGAAAAATGATCAATCGGACTCATGCAATTTTTTCGAACGCAGTTGAAGAAAAAAATTGTGTCTCCTACTGTAAATGTCATAGTGAAACCTCCATAAAAAGGGAAATCCTCAGATGGGAAGCATAACTCAATGAATGAAGAAGAGTCTGAAGAAGATGTGTATGTGTCAAAGCGGATGCTGTCTTTGACTCTGGTAGATGTCATGCCATCTACTTCAAAGCAACGGGCATCGCCCCACCAAATGGCACAAACTAAATTGGCTAGTGAGGAAGAGTCTTCATCAACTGAAGAGTTGATCTTTTGGTTATGTTAATATGATTCACTTAAGAGATCCTTATTCCAGTTGCATCTTCAACCTCCATGAGCCTGAATTCCCTATATCAAATAGAGGAAGTATACGATGTTCTAGGGGATAGGGATACAATGGAAGACGTGGATATCCTAGAAACCACTATTCCAATTCTTCACCTGCCAGAACTGTGTGAGCAGTGGAAACTCATGGAAGAGCCCTTCCGCGAGCTAAACAAGAACAAGTGAGTTCATCCAACAATAACAGATTCTATCCTAGTACAGTTATTTTTGAATATCGGTTGGAGGTTCCACCTTTGTCCTCTCAACATGTAAATAGATCTAATCAGTTCTATCTTCCAAAGCCAGGAGTATTTCTAACTCCTATCCCGATACAAATAGCATCAACATCCAAGGTACCTACTAAACCACATGTTCATGTTGGGGAACACAGACCTCTGGATCAAAAGTATGATGTATTGAAACACCTAGCCAATGTACCGACCATGTTATCAATTCTGGAGGCACTTAATCTGTCAAAGGATCTTTGAGAGGCACTCATTGAGGCTTTGTCAAGTCCTCAAGATTTTGAAACCGAAATTTCTACAGCTGAAGTCTACCACATAGATAATAATCCCACTGAATGTCATGTAGTGATATCATTCACAGATGAAGATGAAGATGATTTCGTGGATGGGCATATCAGACCTTTGTAATTTTCTGGAAATGTCAATGGTGTAGACATCCAAAGATCCTTTATTGATAATGGTTTAGGAGCCAACCTCATCCCCATTCATACACTTCGTCGATTGGGACTCACTGAATCTGATTTATCTCCCTATAATTTAATGTTGCAAGGTTATGATAAAAATGAGCAAGAACTGCTAGGCGAGATTACACTCAGAACACAGATTGGTGATCTTGTATCCAATTCATATTTCATGGTGGTTGATCATGACACAACTTTCAATATTTTTCTTGGAAGACCCTAGATACATCGACATGCAGCTATCCCTTCATGATACCATCAATGTCTTAAATATTGTTTCAATGGTCAAATTTGGACATTGTATGGTGATAAATCTCCATTCAAGACATGTGAATCTCTATACATTGAGGCGGAATTCTATCACATTAAGGGAGAAGAGAAATCCAAAACAAAGGTGGTTTCCAAGGTTAATGCTCCATTTGGTTTGAAAATGATTCCAGTAAATCCAATTGCACATGTGAGTTCAGATTATGTGTTGCATATCAGTCAAATTGACAGGATAGACCAAAATCAAAATACTCTTATGGAAAGATCCATAAAGTGAATTACGGCAATCGAGATAGGCAACATGGGAGAAATTGGTGATCCACTAAGCAGTGATGAAATCCCAAATGGGGATGTCTTTGTTTCATCTGTTGAAATCCAGCAAGTCCATACTTCGCCAATCAGGCCAGAAGATGTTATAGCAGCATTAGAGGTGAACAATGATGTCGATTCTCAATCCATCATCTCCTCTTTATTATCCAGGGAAGACCCTTTATCATCAATCGGGTCAGAAATGGAAGCTTCTTCTTCATGATATTTAAATTTTAAAATCTCTTCTAATTGTGGAAATTCTACATCATCATCTACTATGCAAGTAAAAACAGAAGAAATAGCTTAGGTTCAAGAGGAAGAGGAGGATCTTAGGGATGCTCCCTCTTCATTTGAGGAAGGTATCTCTACCACCGTGGATGAACTCAGAAAATTAAATCTGGGTACCAAAGAAGATCCATGCCCCACTTTAATTAGTGTGGCCATGACTCTTGAAGAAAAAAAGATGTATATTTACTTTTTAAAGAAAAATAGAGACATATTTTCTTGGAACTATACCGTGATTCTGGGGCTTGATCCTGATGTTTCTACTAATCATTTGGGTTTTCCAAAAGAACATGGAGGATTTAAGCAAGCCGTGAGAAGAACACACCCAGCCTATGCTTCCAAAATTGAATATTAAGTGTATAAGCTTATCAAAGATAACCTCGTCAGAGAATTTCAATATCCCTAGTGGTTGGAAAATATTGTCCCTGTGAAGAAGAAGATCGGAAAAATTAGAGTTTTCATTGATTTCAGAGATCTTAATCGGTATTGTCCTAAGGATGATTTTCTAATTCCGATTACAGAAGTCTTGATTGATCCAACGGCTGGCTATGAAGCACTTTCATTCATGTATAGATATTCTAGATATAATCAAATCTGAATGGCTCCATAAGATGAAGAATCTACAGCCTTCAGATCCACTCAGGGTGTGTTTTTCTATCAGCTGATTCCCTTTGGCCTAAGAATGCTGGTGCAACATATCAATGTGCCATGCATTATATCTTCAATCCCTTTTTTGGGAATATTGTTGAATGTTATTTGGATGATTTGGTTGTCAAATCCACGCAACGTTCTATTAACTTGGCTGATTTGGAGATCATTTTCCGCAAGCTTCGACGACATAATATGAAGATGATCCCCTTAAAATGTGATTTTTTGGTAACCTCAAAAAACTTTCATGGATTTGTTGTACGCCATCATGTTATCAAAGTCGATCCTGAGAAGACCAAGTCAATCCTTGGTTAGTGACCTCCTCAAAATTTGATAGAATTGAGAGGGCTTCATGGACACTTAGTATATATTCAGCGTTTCATCGCCAATTTGGCAGGCAAAAGTTTACCCTTCACCAAATTAATGAAGAATGGAGTCACTTACCAGTGGATTGAAGAATGTGAAGAAGCATTCGATATTCTCAAGAAATACCTCTTGATTCCACAGGTACTAATGACACCTGGTTATGGAAGACCAGTCATCTATTATGTGATAGCCTTAGAGAAATCATTGGGAGCCTTTCTTGCTCATAAGAATGATGCTGGGAATGAAAATAGCCTCTACTACCTTAGTCGGACTATGATGGAAGCAGAAACCTGATATTCAAGTATTGAGAAGTGATGCCTCACATTAATCATTGCAGTTTAGAAGTTGAGACACTATCTGCAACATCACGATGTCCAATTGGTATCTCGCAATAACCCGCTCAAATTCATCCTCAGTCGTACAATGCTTACATGATGTCTGGAAAGGTGGGGGGTTATTCTCCAACAGTTTGATATTCAATATGTGTCTCAAAAGGAAATAAAATTCCAAGATCTGACTGATTTCCTTGCTGAACACCCTTCAGTAAAAGATTCATCTTCAGATATTGAACTTCCTAAGGAAGAAGTATTCTCTATTCAGGATAGTCCTCAGGTCTGGTAAATGTTTTTTCATGGTGCATCCAGAAGTCCAACAGGGAAGAAAAATGAAAGATCCTAAATTCAACAAAGTTAGATTAGGAGTTGTTCTCATTTCCCAAGTAAAGGAAGTGTTACACTATTCCTTTTTAATATGAGAAGGTGGGAATAATAATGAATCATAATACCAAGCTCTCATTATAAGCATGGAATTGGCGCTGCCGGCACAAGTGAATCACATGAAAGTGAAAGGTGGTTCAGACCTGTTAATCAAACAAGTCAATGGATATTACATAATCAGAAAAGAAAAATTGATCCCTTTGTAGGATTACATCAGAGAGTTAATGGAGGAATTTCCTACAGAAACGTCATTTTCTAATGTCCCTCGATCACAAAATTCTCAGCCTGATGCATTGGCTAACATGGCCACAACTCTAGCAGATCCTGATCGGGATGAGACAATGAACAGCATTGCCCACCGTCGTACAATTTCACATTATATTCAAACCAGAATGGAGGAAATCAATGAAATTAGTCACATTCCTGGGCCATATGGTCATACTATAGGATGGATGACACCTATCAGGGAATACCTTCAAAATGGAACACTTCAACCTGATAAAGCTGGGAATGAACAAATTTGGCGATGTGTGGTCAATTTCACTCTTTATGATGGTCTAGATCACCTAGAGATAATTCTCTACAAGCGTGGTTTTGATGGAGTTCTCTTCAGATGAATTGATGGTGAAGAGACAACGGTTGTCATGAAAGAAGTGCAAACATGAGTCTGTGGTGCCAACCAGTCTGAACATAGACTGTCTGATCAGATCCGAAGGCTTGGATTCTTTTGGCCCTCAATGATACAAGATTGTGTTGATTTCACGAAGAAGTGTCATTCATGCCAGGTGCATTCCAATTTCATTCGTCATCCACCAGAGTTTCTTCATACAACTAAATACTCGTGGCCATTTCCCATGTAGGGAATGGATGTGGTGTAGAGACCCGAAGCTTGACGTACATGGACATTACATTACATTTGCGGAATACTTAGTACATAACAAAAACACACACTAAAGGATCGTAATAGCTTAGTGTCTTTGGAAACTCGGAACGTAATCTTCTAATCGTGGTGAAAGTTCTTCAATATCTCCCATAAAGGTCATCCCTTTTTTCTACCTAAAACCTTTCTTTATATCCTGGGGAAAAGAAAACATAAAAGGGTGAGCTCAAATGCTCAGTAAGGGTAAACAAAGGAAATATCAATCACATAATTTTCATAAGAACATAACATTTTTGGAAATCTTAACCTGCAAAAGAGAGCATAATTTCATAACATGGGATAAATCATAGTAGTGAAATGAAATCATAACTTAAAACATTACTCATTGTGGCATACACACATAATCATAGAGAATCATTTCTTGTTAGTCAAGACTCATTGCCAAGACTATCTTAGTGGACAAAGTCCCTTTCTGAATCGAGTAATCCTCGTTTCAGTCCTGTTTCACTGAACCGGTATAACCTACCATTCCAGCCATGTCTATCTCATGAGATATAAAATCTTTACCCAATGCATTGGAGGGAGATATAGGTCCCACCCATCTCTTAATGAATCCTTTCTTATGTGTGCCACAAAATCATAAATCATACATCATTTCATAACCCATGTAATAAAAATGGGATTCTTAAACAACATGACATCATAAAACCATTAATATAAGATAAAGGAATTCATAAACATAATTCCATCACAACATAGTCAAATCAATGTAAAAATATGGATAGAAACAGAACTCTTTATTATCTTAGATGGAAAATAATTTTGATAAAACACTTGAATTGAATTCTTGAGGAAAATATCCTTTCTTCTTCAAAATAAATTTCTTTTCAGAAAACATCATGCAACTTTAAAAGAAAGAGATTTTATTGAAAATAGTCATGAAATCTTTTAGAGGAAGCTTCATGAAAATAAGGCTTTATAAAACTGTAGAAATCCGTTCGTGCCGTATAAGTTAAAAAAACATTCTTCGTACTTTTGTCGGAAAAGTCAAAAAGTACCTCGTACGACAAAAGATTCCTTTCATACATATTACTAAAAACTCACCGAAGGGTAAAAATGGATTTAAACAATTGTAGGTGGATGGAAATAATATTACATTTTGATGAAACATGGATGTGGATGATAAAATACACCCCAGTAAATACTTACGAATAAACAATCTCGGATAAAAATGAGATTGTGATATTTCCCTTACCTTAGGTCCAATTTGCTTTGTATGTGTCCGAACCTCCTGTATAATGATTTAAATAATGTCATTGACTTATTACAGAATCATATTCATTGTTATGATATCATATATGGTTCACTTATGACATTATATTACCCGTTCTTTTGTAAATTCCATGTTAAAGAAGCGTTTTGGGTAAAATCGTTTCATTTATCGTAGGTGTTTTGACTTGTTGTTCTTGACATCATTATTACTTATATCATGATTTACTTACTTCCAGAATATAAAATATGATTTATATATCATATATATTCAGTATATATATATATATAACAGATAGATAAATAAAATGAAAAACACCGTTCATGGAGACGGTAGTCCGTACGTACGCATGAACGCTGTTTTTCTTTCCTTATTGTCTTGAAATGGAAGTAAGTAGATGACATACATATGTATATATATATACATAAATCCAGTAGCTTTATAATGTCATGTATTTCATTATTATTTTTTATATATACATTATAATCATTCTTAAATGGTTAACATGGAGAATGAATCTCATCGCGTCGTGGAGACGGTATTCCGTACGTACGCACGAGCGATGATATCATTTCTATAAATATTGAATTGAATTGGAGTGGATTATAAAATATATCAGAATAATTATGATGTTGTAATAACTATGTATAGTTATTCTTTACACCATTATACCCATCCATGTAAGGTGGTGGTGGAAAATAGATTACACCACGGCGTACGTACGCACGCGCGGTGATTTCTTTTTCCGTAGGATGGATAGATGGTGAAATAGGGTTGTTTCGTACTTATAATAACATATCAGTATATGAGTGATACTGATGTTATTACTTCATAATGAAACAACCTAAGAAGAAGAAGTGGAAGAAGAAATAAAGATGAAAGAATTGGTAACGGTAATTACCTCTTCTTTGAAGTGCCTCTTTGAGACCTCCTCTTAGGGCACTAGAATTGGTCTTTGAGGAAGACCAGAACCTCTAGGATGTTGCTAGGGAAGTGGAGAAGGGATTTTGGCAGGGGTTGGCCGAGCTTGAGTGCTCAAATTGGTGTGAGGAGGAGGGGGAGGAGGTGTCCTTTTATAAGGGAGGAGAGGGGCACCTTAGGAATTCTTAAAAATATTAATTTATAATAAATATAACCCCACTTAAAAACCTCCAAAAATGACTCATATTCGAAGCTTAGATGAGATAGGGTTGTAATCTCATCAACCAATCAAATTTATACATGTTTGGATCTTATTTTAAACCTTATCAATTAGATTTAACTCTAAGTTAAATAATTTAACTTTTACCGTGTCTTTTTGTTTTCTTTCACTATATGGTTAATACACTTACTATAACATGCCAAACGAACCCCAAATTGTATATTATTAATACATATATCCTTATCTAAGTCATTTGGCCGAACCTTAGATTTTTAGGAATAAAATAACAATTAATAATATAATATTTGATTTAAAAACCATTTTGTGTCAATTTTGACACTATTTGATATATGATTTTTTTGAAAGTCATAAAAGAATTATATATTCGAACCAAGTTGATTAAATCAACACTAATATATCAGAGTAACCTAGAAAATTAGTGGAATTCATAAAAAGTCTTAAACTACATTTATTTTGGTATTTATATTATCAATTATGTCAATATTTCATTAATAAGATAATTACTGCATCATCTTTGTGTCATAAATAAATTATATTATATGCTGTCTAAAAATTACAAATAAAATACCATCATGTAGGAAATCTTTTTAGCTTTCTAATGAATATTTATAGTCGAATTTAGCTTATGTATAACCCCATATTAAAAATGATTTACTTTTTAAACTTTGATTTTAACTATTTTAACCCTTCTTTAAATAAATTAATAATAAATGTCCTAATCTAATCCAAGTGGGCCTAAATGGTCATATTTTATTCCTAAGTTTGTTTTTGGTCGAATTACACTTGTCCAATAGAATTAGGACATGTGTTAGGGTAATATTAATATCATATTTACCCTTAGTTACCCTATTTACTATTAACCGTGGTAAAAAAAGTAAAAAGTTACTATTCACCAAAAAATTATTTTCATCTCATTGAACCACATTTTAGTCCTTGATATTAACCGTGTCTCTCGGATTTTCGAAATTCCATTCACAGAAGCGGTAAAATTAAGTTTTATGCAAAATTCCGTTTTTAACCTACCACTTAGTGGTTTCACTATTCATCAAAAATTGAAAGTTTTCAGAAAAATGCCAAAATTTCATCCTAAGATATATTTCATATTCCGAATTCAAAAATGAAGTCTATTTTACTAAATTCATAACATAGAAGTTGCATTAATTAATTTTATAATTAAATCCCGCTGTTAAAACAAATAGCGTGTTTTTTAAGAAACAAAATCTATCAAAAGATTGACACTTGATTATGTCTGGTTTAAATGTGAAATTACAAACAATGACCAACATTGTATTAAATTGTAAAAATATATTCTAAATATACTTTAAAACCACTCAAATTAATAATTTATCACTATTAATTATTTCGATTACAAAAGTTGTTTTTAATTATAATTTAGTAATTTTCACTATTCATTAGAATATGAAAGTTATCCGAAAAGTACCAAAATTTCACCTTAGGCTAAATTCGATACTCCGAATCCAAAAATGAATTCCATTTTGAAAAATACAATTTACAAAATTTCCAAAAAGTGGTTATTACTATTCATAACGGCTAGTTTTAATAACATTTTAATAGCATATCGTTGTTTCGTGAAACTCAGTATTGCGTACTACACACGCTATCGAGGAAGGTCGCGATTGCGTGTAACGGAAGGAAAGTCAAGGATGCGTATTGTGAAAGCTTCTTTTGTTGTAGCGTACAACACAAGACATTAATGAAATTAAAAAGAATATTTTTCATAAAATCTTGGGGCGTTACATTCTACCCCCCTTAAAATGAATTTCGCCCTCGAAATTCGTCGGGGTTATAAATGGTTTACTATTCAAAATTTTCTTTGATAGAAACCCACATCGTAAAAAGGAACACCAAAACATGGCTTTAAAAACTAAAGTATGAAATGTAACGATTACCCAAATATACTAATCACTGGGTTTCCACATAGGTGAAAATATGGATATGGAAGAAAAATCTAACCATCATGTTCTGATGGAGAGTGGTAGAGAACATGGCTATGGAAAAGCCAGTAATCACAAATCCATAGATTTGTGATGATATAAGGTACCATCTGATTATCAGGTATAAGATCACTAGGACAACATTTTTGGTTTTCAAGATCATTTCCCTAAAGTTGAAAATTTGCTTAGAATAAATACTTACTTTATTTTGGTAAAATATCACTTTTGTTCGTGCCTTGAACAATTTCTACTTCATCTCTTAAATAAATGAAGTTGAATTTGTTATTCGTGATGTGTTAGCAGATCATGTGATAGAATGACAGGTCATTCCATCTGTCTCAAACAAAAGGTTAGCAAAACTTATATACATAAGTCGATCTATAGTGAGATTAATCATATATGGTTCCTAAAATGGACTTATACTTCATATATCATACTGCTTAATATAATAAAACTAGTTTCTACTAAACAGGGACTTCCTGTAGGTCAGTGGTAGGCGATAAAGGCCAGTCGCACTTCGGTTGTGGGTTCGATTCCCACAGCCTTGTCCGAAGCGATGGGCTGTCGCCCGTCCTGCAGGTTGTCCTTTTTCCAAAACTACTATAACATCCCATCAATAATATCGTCCAACACAATCCATTCCAATCTTTAGGCTTATCCATAATACTGCAGTCCACTCTCATAACATAGTGAAAACAATTACCAGAGATTTAATATCATCGTTGATCCCCATATATCATAAGATATGTTTTTTTTGGTCACATTCCAAACATTCAAAGTCCTTAATCATGTATACTCTTGAATACCCATTGAACCATAGTGAAAACTTGAATGCAGTTAAAAGTTAACACTTTACACATACCAAAATCCTCAAAATTATTTATACTCAAACCATGATATCACTTAGTCCTTATATCAATCATGAGCTCATGAATACTATTAAACATTTCATTTTCTCGTCTTCATTATGCGCATATCATCTTATTTCCAAAAAAAATATCTCAATCACTTTGAATACCACATCAATAAATATTGCAATACTCAATGATACAACATTATTTTGGAATCCCATTACATAAACACTTAATCATTCCACCACATCGTTGTCATATTCAACATTGCCAATAGTGATCGCATGTGATTTCCCTTTGTCCTTTGCCTTCAGTGGTTGCTCATGTTGATCATCTCTAACCCTTGGATTAGGGCAATTATTAGCATAATGCCCCATTTCCTTGCACTTGAAGCATTGAAGTGTTGGCGGTGCGTTCTCTGCAGTGTTTGCTTTATCATTAGAAACCCTTTTTCCATTACTTCGACACTCAGCTGCTCGATGACCTTCTTTTCCACACTTAAAACATTTTCTAGTCCCTTTTATACAATCTCCACCATGCTTCTTTCCACACTTTGTGCATAAGGAAACATTCATCTTCTTTTCACCATTATTCTGAGATTTCTCCTTGAACTCCATCTTTCGTTTCTTGTCAAAACCATGAGATGGATATGTAACACCAACTTCCATTTCTACCTTGATAGCACAACGCACAATTTCTTCATAGCTACTGAAGTCTCTTATAGCTAATGCCCTTCGAAGACTTGGTTTTAAGCCACTGAAAAATCGATCAACTTTACTTTCAGGTTGGATGATAATTCCAGAAGCATACCTTGCAAGTCTTGTAAAATTTGCTTCATAGGTACCAACAGATTCATCGTCCCTTTGCTTCAGTTCAAGAAACTCTTTCTCCATCTTTGTTCGAAGAATACGAGGGAAGTTCTTATTGAAAAATAAGTTCTTGAACTCGTCCCATTCCATAGACTCAATTTCATCCCTTTGCCATGTATTCTTAATAAGATTCCACCATTGATCAGCATCTCCTTCCAAACGATACACTGCTAGGATGACTTTATCATGTTCAGAACATTGAAGAACTGAAAATATCTTTTCAGTAGTACTAATCCATTGTTCAGCAACTAATGGATCAGTAGACCCACTGAAAGAAGGTGGACGCTGCCTCATGAAGGATTCAACAGAATGTTGCTCCTTCCTTTGCTCGTTTGGAAGTCCTGCATGATTCATAGCTTGAGAAAGTTGTGTGAGCATGGCTACAAGATTTTGCATTCCAGCTCCTATATCGTTTGGTTGCTCAGGGGTACAATCATTGCATTGCCCATCACATTCCGCATTAACACGGTTCCTTCGGGTTCCAACCATCGTCTAAAACCCCAAAAGAATTGTGTGAGAGGCAAAAATCATGCTAGGGAAAACAACATAATAAAGGGTTAGTACCCTCATTATCTAACATCTTAGGTTAAATTCGAAGATCGTTAGCGTAATTCTAGGACTATAACCTATACGTATACTTAACCTTAGAGACATCCCTAGACATACCTTAGAAATATCTCTAGGGATCTCACTAAAGTTCTCGCATCCTAGTTTCCAAAGGTTGACTAAACCTTTCCTCTGATACCAACTGTAGAGACCCGAAGCTTGACGTACATGGACATTACATTACATTTGCGGAATACTTAGTACATAACAAAAACACACACTAAAGGATCGTAATAGCTTAGTGTCTTTGGAAACTCGGAACGTAATCTTCTAATCGTGGTGAAAGTTCTTCAATATCTCCCATAAAGGTCATCCATTTTTTCTACCTAAAACCTTTCTTTATATCCTGGGGAAAAGAAAACATAAAAGGGTGAGCTCAAATGCTCAGTAAGGGTAAACAAAGGAAATATCAATCACATAATTTTCATAAGAACATAACATTTTTGGAAATCTTAACCTGCAAAAGAGAGCATAATTTCATAACATGGGATAAATCATAGTAGTGAAATGAAATCATAACTTAAAACATTACTCATTGTGGCATACACACATAATCATAGAGAATCATTTCTTGTTAGTCAAGACTCATTGCCAAGACTATCTTAGTGGACAATGTCCCTTTCTGAATCGAGTAATCCTCGTTTCAGTCCTGTTTCACTGAACCGGTATAACCTACCATTCCAGCCATGTCTATCTCATGAGATATAAAATCTTTACCCAATGCATTGGAGGGAGATATAGGTCCCACCCATCTCTTAATGAATCCTTTCTTATGTGTGCCACAAAATCATAAATCATACATCATTTCATAACCCATGTAATAAAAATGGGATTCTTAAACAACATGACATCATAAAACCATTCATATAAGATAAAGGAATTCATAAACATAATTCCATCACAACATAGTCAAATCAATGTAAAAATATGGATAGAAACAGAACTCTTTATTATCTTAGATGGAAAATAATTTTGATAAAACACTTGAATTGAATTCTTGAGGAAAATATCCTTTCTTCTTCAAAATCAATTTCTTTTCACAAAACATCATGCAACTTTAAAAGAAAGAGATTTTATTGAAAATAGTCATGAAATCTTTTAGAGGAAGCTTCATGAAAATAAGGCTTTATAAAACAGTAGAAATCCGTTCGTGCCGTATAAGTTAAAAAAAACATTCTTCGTACTTTTGTCGGAAAAGTCAAAAAGTACCTCGTACGACAAAATATTCCTTTCATACATATTACTAAAAACTCACCGAAGGGTAAAAATGGATTTAAACAATTGTAGGTGGATGGAAATAATATTACATTTTGATGAAACATGGATGTGGATGATAAAATACACCCCAGTAAATACTTACGAATAAACAATCTCGGATAAAAATGAGATTGTGATATTTCCCTTACCTTAGGTCCAATTTGCTTCGTATGTGTCCGAACCTCCTGTATAATGATTTAAATAATGTCATTTACTTATTACAGAATCATATTCATTGTTATGATATCATATATGGTTCACTTATGACATTATATTACCCGTTCTTTTGTAAATTCCATGTTAAAGAAGCGTTTTGGGTAAAATCGTTTCATTTATCGTAGGTGTTTTGACTTGTTGTTCTTGACATCATTATTACTTATATCATGATTTACTTACTTCCAGAATATAAAATATGATTTATATATCATATATATTCAGTATATATATATATAATAGATAGATAAATAAAATGAAAAACACCGTTCATGGAGACGGTAGTCCGTACGTACGCATGAACGCTGTTTTTCTTTCCTTATTGTCTTGAAATGGAAGTAAGTAGATGACATACATATGTATATATATATACATAAATCCAGTAGCTTTATAATGTCATGTATTTCATTATTATTTCTTATATATACATTATAATCATTCTTAAATGGTTAACATGGAGAATGAATCTCATCGCGTCGTGGAGACGGTATTCCGTACGTACGCACGAGCGATGATATCATTTCTATAAATATTGAATTGAATTGGAGTGGATTATAAAATATATCAGAATCATTATGATGTTGTAATAACTATGTATAGTTATTCTTTACACCATTATACCCATCCATGTAAGGTGGTGGTGGAAAATAGATTACACCACGGCGTACGTACGCACGCGCGGTGATTTCTTTTTCCGTAGGATGGATAGATGGTGAAATAGGGTTGTTTCGTACTTATAATAACATATCAGTATATGAGTGATACTGATGTTATTACTTCATAATGAAACAACCTAAGAAGAAGAAGTGGAAGAAGAAATAAAGATGAAAGAATTGGTAACGGTAATTACCTCTTCTTTGAAGTGCCTCTTTGAGACCTCCTCTTAGGGCACTAGAATTGGTCTTTGAGGAAGACCAGAACCTCTAGGATGTTGCTAGGGAAGTGGAGAAGGGATTTTGGCAGGGGTTTGCCGAGCTTGAGTGCTCAAATTGGTGTGAGGAGGAGGGGAGGAGGTGTCCTTTTATAAGGGAGGAGAGGGGCACCTTAGGAATTCTTAAAAATATTAATTTATAATAAATATAACCCCACTTAAAAACCTCCAAAAATGACTCATATTCGAAGCTTAGATGAGATAGGGTTGTAATCTCATCAACCAATCAAATTTATACATGTTTGGATCTTATTTTAAACCTTATCAATTAGATTTAACTCTAAGTTAAATAATTTAACTTTTACCGTGTCTTTTTGTTTTCTTTCACTATATGGTTAATACACTTACTATAACATGCCAAACGAACCCCAAATTGTATATTATTAATACATATATCCTTATCTAAGTCATTTGGCCGATCCTTAGATTTTTAGGAATAAAATAACAATTAATAATATAATATTTGATTTAAAAACCATTTTGTGTCAATTTTGACACTATTTGATATATGATTTTTTTGAAAGTCATAAAAGAATTATATATTCGAACCAAGTTGATTAAATCAACACTAATATATCAGAGTAACCTAGAAAATTAGTGGAATTCATAAAAAGTCTTAAATTACATTTATTTTGGTATTTATATTATCAATTATGTCAATATTTCATTAATAAGATAATTACTGCATCATCTTTGTGTCATAAATAAATTATATTATATGCTGTCTAAAAATTACAAATAAAATACCATCATGTAGGAAATCTTTTTATCTTTCTAATGAATATTTATAGTCGAATTTAGCTTATGTATAACCCCATATTAAAAATTATTTACTTTTTAAACTTTGATTTTAACTATTTTAACCCTTCTTTAAATAAATTAATAATAAATGTCCTAATCTCATCCAAGTGGGCCTAAATGGTCATATTTTATTCCTAAGTTTGTTTTTGGTCGAATTACACTTGTCCAATAGAATTAGGACATGTGTTAGGGTAATATTAATATCATATTTACCCTTAGTTACCCTATTTACTATTAACCGTGGTAAAAAAAGTAAAAAGTTACTATTCACCAAAAAATTATTTTCATCTCATTGAACCACATTTTAGTCCTTGATATTAACCGTGTCTCTCGGATTTTCGAAATTCCATTCACAGAAGCGGTAAAATTAAGTTTTATGCAAAATTCCGTTTTTAACCTACCACTTAGTGGTTTCACTATTCATCAAAAATTGAAAGTTTTCAGAAAAATGCCAAAATTTCATCCTAAGCTATATTTCATATTCCGAATTCAAAAATGAAGTCTATTTTACCAAATTCATAACATAGAAGTTGCATTAATTAATTTTATAATTAAATCCCGCTGTTAAAACAAATAGCGTGTTTTTTAAGAAACAAAATCTATCAAAAGATTGACACTTGATTATGTCCGGTTTAAATGTGAAATTACAAACAATGACCAACATTGTATTAAATTGTAAAAATATATTCTAAATATACTTTAAAACCACTCAAATTAATAATTTATCACTATTAATTATTTCGATTAAAAAAGTTGTTTTTAATTATAATTTAGTAATTTTCACTATTCATTAGAATATGAAAGTTATCCGAAAAGTACCAAAATTTCACCTTAGGCTAAATTCGATACTCCGAATCCAAAAATGAATTCCATTTTGAAAAATAAAATTTACAAAATTTCCAAAAAGTGGTTATTACTATTCATAACGGCTAGTTTTAATAATATTTTAATAGCATATCGTTGTTTCGTGAAACTCAGTATTGCGTACTACACACGCTATCGAGGAAGGTCGCGATTGTCTGTAACGGAAGGAAAGTCAAGGATGCGTATTGTGAAAGATTCTTTTGTTGTAGCGTACAACACAAGACATTAATGAAATTAAAAAGAATATTTTTCATAAAATCTTGGGGCGTTACATGTGGTGGGACCTTACCCTTCAGCCACAACTAAGTAGTTTAAGTATATTCTCACTAATACTGACTTCTTCTCCAAATGGGTAGAGGAAATCCCTCTAAATGAAGATAGTCTTAAATGCATTGTTAGCTTAATCAAGCCTAACATCAATACCAGATTTGGTGTCCCTCATACCATATTGACGGAAAATGGCACCAACTTCTGTTCATATATGGTGATGAATTTGTATGAAGAATACAACATCAATTCCAATCATTTATCTAGGTATCATGTAGTGGCTAATGGCCAGATAGAATCTTCCAACAAGACTATGTCAAATATACTTCAAAAGATGGTGGATAAATATAAGAAGTCTTGGCCTAACAAATTCTTTCATGCTTTATGGGCTTATCGGACCACCACCTTCACTACAATGCGGTAAACTCCATATTCACTGATATATGGAACAGAAGCAGTTTTTTTCATTGAGGTTCAATTACCTTCACTCAGAGTTTCCATTTGTGATCAGTTATCTATAGATGATCAATATCAAAAGCAATAGGATGAATTGGAATGATTAGATGAGAAATGATTATGCACTCTGCATCACTTGGAAGTTTATCAGAATCGAATAGCACTTGCATTCAACAAGAAAGATCATCTCTATTCATTCATTCAGGGAGAATTGGTATTGGTTCTCAGAACTCCAATGATACCAGGAAGGAAACCTCCCAAGATTGATCCAAAATGGGAAGGATCTTATTCAATACATAAGTTCGACTCTAATAGAGCATATTCTTTAATCTCGATGGATGGAGAACTTATCACGACTCGAACCAATGCCATATTATTGAAGAAATATTTTTTATAAACACAAAATATTGTCCCTATCATCTAAGATACATGACGCTAAACTGTACAACATGAATACGTCCTAGCTACATGACGTTAAAATGTCCAAAAGTCTCTAGCGTCCTAGCTACATGACGCTAAACTGTATACTCCCCATCGTCCAACATGATGTTATACTATACGGTCCATGCATATGACCTTAAACTATTCGCACCGTTGTCCAACATGACGTTAAACTATGAAAAAAAATCCCTAATTCGTTCAACATTACGTTAAACTGTGAAATTCCTTTACGTCCAACATGACGTTAAACTGTGTCCCATTCACTGTCCTAGTTACATGATGTCGAAGAGTACGGTACTCTTATCATCCAACACGACATCAAACTATGAAAAAGTCTCTAATTCATCCAACATGATGTTAAACTATGCGGTCCATGCACACGACCTTATACTATTTGCATGTCCCTTATGTCCAACATTACATTAAAATGCACCATTTACTGTCCATGTATATGACCTTAAACTATTTATATTGTTCATCCAACATGACGATAACATGTGTCATCTTTTGTCCTTACTGTATGACATTAAACTGCATTGTCCCCCATCGTCCTAGCAACATGATGATAAACTGTACAGAAATGTCCCATATTTCTTACATGACATTAAACAGTATTTTTTTCCTAAAACATGAAATTAAATTGTGCAGCACCAATAGTCCTCACTGTAAGACTTTAAACTACATAGTCCCTTTTTGTCCTGTACGACATTAAACTGTGCATCGTTTAGGTTGTTGCTACCTCTTGTTTCGCACACCAAGTATAACTCATGTGAGCTTCGAGAAAACATTAACTCTAACACTCTCTCTGGGGTGCTAACCATGCATAAGTCCCAACACCATTTTTTAGATCATTGTTCCCAAGAGCAATTTGATAATTAATTCATTCTTTAATTGATTATGCGGACTTTGATCCTTTCCTTCGGGCTGGGTACGTAGGCAACCTCATGAGGTTCAAGCCCAAAACAAAAACATTTTCATGTTGGTTCACTTTCATCTTATGAAATGTTGACTTGTTAATCCTCCCCCAAAACAAATATCTTCACATTAGTTCACCTTTGTCCTTTCTATATGACGTTAAACTATACAGCACTTTTGTCCTGTATGACAATAAACTACGAAATTCATTGATACCCTCACCTGAGAGGGAATCATTGTTTACATTAATTTCCAATCATGTTAAATTCCAAAGACTATGTACATACATGGTAATACCAAATACTTTTACCTTGGGCCAAACCATCATTGCACTAAAGTCCCCTTTTCACCATTCACATGTACGAACCAAATCTATACAGAGGGTATTTCTAGAACTACATGGGCTTGATTCCCATCCTTATGGAATACGTAGGAACATTTGAGTGTCCCTTGAATCCAGCCCCAAGTCTTTTGGGCCTAACCCCAAATTCCAATTTCAGTCCCTCAGCTGAAAAGTCCCTGTGAAAACACACAGTGTGTATTTCTTACAATGGGCCGAGTTCTATAACCATAATCTAAGATCTCCAATACTCGTGTGCCACACGACGTTAAACTGTATTTCATGAACTACATATGGGTTGATTCCCATTCTTATAGGATACATAGTGAAGTCCAACACATTAATTCAGGACCCATCAACAACATGATTGTGGTTAGTATTTTTCTTTGTATCTTTACATACATTGGACAATACCCATTTTTATGTATCATAAACCTATCCTTAAATAATTTCGGATCTTCATAACCTTTTTTCATGACTTCTGGTTGCAAAATGTTTAATACCTAAGAGTTCTTTTGCCTGACTATGCACACATTCCCATAGGCAGCCTTGCATAAGTAGTCTACATAACGGACCTGTCAGCCAAAAGATACTATTATTTGACTATGCAGCTAATTTCTTTAGGCGGCTCTGCATAATTAAACCCCCTAACGGGTTTTTTAAATGGTGGTAACTTCATTCATGGGAGAAAAACGTCTGTTTTCCTTATTTGTCTTAATGACAATATGTAGGGATCCGCAAATATAGCCATCCTCAACATATCTTTCCCATATTCCCTTTTCAGGATCTGAAAGTATTCAAGCATATTGTTTATGTTTTCCTTCCCTACTTTTGATCAGACCTTCATAGGAGTGACATTCTTCCAGTTAGTAAATAATCTTGTTTGGAAATATTTTTCTCCATTTTCATGTACCTCTTTCCATACAGCAAACTCTATGCTTTGGAAAATTTGAATCTCTACAAACATTCACTAGCTTTTAAGCACTAGAAAAGTAAATTTATAATAGTTCTGTTTCCTGACTATGCAGCACGTGCCCTTAGGCGGCCTTTCATAAGTAGTCTACATAATTGAATTATCATCCAAAAGATGCTATTTATTTGACTATACAGCCAATTCCCTTAGGTGGCCATGCATAATTCAACCCCCTAATGAGTTTGGTAAATAATAGTAACTTCGTTCATGGAAACTACGTTTTCTAATGCCTTTTAGCCCTTTTTCATATCATTCCTCAGATTCAAAGTTTCTTAAGTCGTCTTTTACATATTTCCCTTCATATTTGAATATGGTAATATGTTTTCAGATAATTTACCAAGGAATTGAGTCAATTTCTAATCTATTTTCTCAAATCTATTTCGACCATAAACGTTATCCTTTTTATGTCTGTGTTCATGACTTTAAACTGGCCACAAAAGACAAGGGAACTCTGAATAAAAGTCAATTCACATCTCACTAAACATGCATTTGGTATGATTTAGGTAATATTGAGAAATAAAAGATTCAATGATTGTAGGTTTATTCATAATAAACCTAGTAAAAATCATACTATACTTATTAGGCACATTGGATTAAGTACAATTCGAAGTAGGTAATGAAAGAAGGCATGCACAAATGAATAAGGATGAAAGTGTTTTTTTTATATGAATGATTTTTAAGGACATCCACAGATCAAAGTCTCTTCTCTTCATAAAATAATTACAAGAGGCTGTAAACATAAGTCTTCATCTGATGAACAACATACTGAGGTACATCAGTAGCTACTTGAAGCTCAAACACTCGACCGGCCTCTCTGTTCTCAGCATGATGGAGTGACATCTTGGCATCTGAAATGGTTTTCATATCATTCATTTGTACTCCCTTCAATGAATTGTTGAGCTGGTCGAGTTCCCCAGTAATAGCATCTAACTATTGCTGGAGATGCATCTGTTGGATGACTTTATCTTTGATCTTATGCTTCAGATCATTCATCTTGGCCGCATAGTCAGCTTCAGCCCAGGATACCGCATCCTCAAAGTCCCTAATCTTGGCTGACACCCTCAATCTGATTAAATCATGAGGGCACTTCTGCTCCTACTCCCTTCTCAAAATGATCTGTTTCACCACGGCATGGATCTTTTCATATCCAAAATCGCCAAGTCCCTACATGATAAACAAGGATTACAGCCGATGAATCTTCGTTGGAAGTTCATCAAAAGGCACATCAGATATGATTTCCCATATGTTGTTCCATGCCTTGCATCATGAAAACCTAAGCACTTTACGCACCTCAGGGTCAGATTCGGCATCACTGTCACAGGGGGAGAGTATATTCTGGGATTAATGCACTTAGTGATGTGCCCTGATCTGCTCCATTCCCCCTAACCCATGCTTCTTCATTTTCGATTCCCGTTGGGGCGGAGGCAGAAGCTTCACCTTTAGATCTAACCATTGAAATTAATGACGCTGCATAATCAATTGGAAACGTTGGTTAGTTTCAATGGATGACAAAATTCAATTTTCATATCTTGAAAATTATGTACAATTGCAAAGAAAATGTTTTCCCTTACCCAACGGTAAATCAGAAACCTGAGGAGGCTCCTCCCCATCTTTCCTAGTCTCAACAGAATATTCAATACGAGTTTGGGGGAGCTCTACTATGTTTATCTCTACTTGAGCTAGTGTTTCTGCAATGTTACAGTTGACATCAGTGTCTGCACCCTCTTCCAGGCATTGGTAGGTCAGCAGCTTGTTCAGATGAAACTGCACATTTTGAGTCAATCATGGTCAGATATGTAATAAAGAAGTTATTTTGACAGGAAAAAGGATAACACTCACGTCCAAAATCTTATAAATTACATGGTAATTTAACATGATCTATAAACTATTCAAAAGATGTGCAAAGTTCCATCATTTCATCTCAGGCCATCTGAAATTCCTAGTTAATCTCACCAGTGGGAGCATTTGATGTGTCTTCTTGATGACCTTCATCTTGCGGTTCCTGACCTTGGACCGCTTTGTCAGTTTAAGTGGCGGCATTAGTTGTAATAGCTGGAAGAAGCTCTAATGCAGGGATTGAACCTAAAATATCATAGAATGGAAGTTAGTCGATGTTTCAGTCATCATTTTATGAAACATTGTTAACTTACCATAAGTAGGTTCGTCTCTTCTTACAAATGAAGAATGAGGTATACTGGGGATAGATGATGGATCTTCGCCATAAGAATCCAAGTCAACAAGAGCATGAGATTGTTCCCTGGCACCCTCCGTTGTTCTAATAGGGAGGATCAGTCGTTTCTCTTAAGGGAGAAATTGATGAAGCACCTACAATTTCAATGGAAAATGAGCAATATTTTCATGGTTTAAGACTCATAATTTCACAAAGGATTTAACACTGCTATCAAAGAATTTACCTGTGTAATTCCTCCTTTGAAGAATTTTCTTCTTCGGCTTGATGGGAGTGTCAGTAGTCTCCCTTATTGGTACATGAATTGGATATTGGAAGGCTTTGTCTAACTCCTCATCCCTGGCCTTCTGGCCTTGAGATATCTCACCTAACTCACGATGAGATTCATTGGCAACACCGATGGCAGTACCACCAGGGCTATACTGCGGCGAAGGAACCTCAGTAGTTCATTTTTTGTAAGCTGCAGGGTGAAGAAAATAATTTTCTTAAGTAAATGAAGCTTGGAATGAAATATGTTTCAATGAGAATAAAGAAATAAACTTACATCTTCAGAAGCCACATAGTCATGCCACTCCTCATCTCTGAAACCACCAATCCCCTCAATGGTGCCTCGATCAATCATCTCCTTCACCCACTTGGTGATAGGAATAGAATCATCTGTTGCATAGATGATCATTTCTAGCTCTCTGATATAAGCTCGCACTTCATCGGGGTTGTTCTCAAAACTGATATCGGTGTAGGGTAAGAGATTCCCTATCTCGGGGAGATGTAGTCCCTCTCACAAGTCCATCCAGGCAGTTTCAATATCACAGTATAAACTCTGCCATATCAGGACAGACTCTGGTCATAATTATTTTGAAGGCTGAGAGGAGGGTCCTACAATTGTTTACATCAATTTCATCCCAGATCATACAATTATTGATAGAGAATAAGATAATTGGACATATTTGCTCTATAAAGTAACTCACCAAGAGTTGATGGAGTATGTCTTTTTATTCAAAATAAAGGATTATATTGGGCACGAGGCTGCTTTTCCACTTGGTGTGCCTCATCATCCCCATCTTGGGAATCTGGTGAACCAGTCCTAGATGAAGAATCTGGCGAATCAGCTTTATGAGGGGAAGCATCACCTTCATGAAGAAGGATTTCATTCACTACCGTCCTTTTCCTCTTACCTACTTGATAAAACAGATTATTCAGCACCCCTTTGGGGTATGATTCTATCCAGTGTTCGACATACCATGTGCTCAAATTATGTGCCACTCCTTCAATTGGTAGATCAAATATCGCCCTTGTCTTCTCCCTTGACGTCAGCATCCACAGTTCTCGAGCAACCATCTGATGTTGATCTAATCTGATATGTACCGGGGGAGATACATCAATCTGTTGCAAGAACATGAATTGACGCACAAATCTATATGGAGCATAGGCCTCACATATAATTTCTCCATCAATCCTGGCAACCAGAACCCCATATCTACAGGACAACATGTATGCGCTTAAATCCAAGCTGGCGGTTCCATCATCAACAAACCACCCAGTTGGCGGATTTCCATAGGGAAAGAAGTTTAATTATTTAATCATACTCATCCTCACCTTAATGTCATAGGCATTAATATCTAATGGATAAATTCCAAGGAATTCTTTCACTGATGGCCTGAACGAACATCTATGAATTTGTACTCCATTCTGTACGTTGTATGTCCTGAAGTGAGTGGCGATCCATCTCCATAAAACATGGAATGGTCCCACTATTCCCAAAGGAGATTTACCCATGAAGACACAAAGTAACTCCTATGAAGATTTTCTAGAATGGGTGTAGAAAACCCAACCATTCATCCCTCAGCTAACTTTTCCACAATAACGAAGGTCTTTGGCCTGACACCTTCCTTCAAGTCCCTGACCGGCAAGAGATAAATGTTAAGCCACAAAGCCTATAAGTCCGCCAGACAAGTATTCTTTGGGATCCTTTGATTCACCTCATATCCCCACTTTTCAAACTCTCCTGCTTCCAGAGTCGGCCAGAACATTCCTGGAGCACCCCTCTTCTCTGTTTTTGGCCAAGTGGTAGGACGAGTGGGCCTCTTATCCTTGGATTTCATTTTCTTGGATCCCTTCTCCTTTGGCTCTTTCTCATGCTCCTCAATTAGAAACATTTTCATCCATTCCTCCGAATGAATATCCTTTCTAGAACAAGTTAAAGAGGTCTCTGAACTCTTGAGCCTGTGCAAGACTATAATTAATTCCTATGCTAAAGGAGGAGTTTTCTCTGAATCATTCCAAGTTGCCTTTGGGGGGTTTGAATTCATCATACATGTCACCCCAAATTGGAGCCCCTGAGATTTTGTGGACATCCCACAACCTGATTCCATCCTATCCATGAGTCAAATGGAAAGAATTGGTTTCTGGGCCCTAGTGGATGAGAATCTCTGGCACGATGTTATCATGTCTGTAAATATATGTTTAGCCAACCCAGATAGCTTCATATGTTGAATCTTCTTCCAGATCCTCGACAAACTCTGCACACGTTTTTCGTACAAGTACGCCCACATCCATGTTGGCTTCACACCTCCCCCAGGGATAAAGTCCCATCTCTTCTTCCAGCCTCTAACTGATCCATCTGAGCATTTCCAAAGATTGAGGGATGACAATGTGGTTGTAGCTCAGGCTTATGAGGCTTCAGATCTGTCGTACAAGGGTTGTGATGCATCATGTGGGCATAATCCACTGTTCTAGAATTTATAAATGCAAATCCGCATGAAATATTTGCCAAAGAAAAGTTGGTATAGTTCTGAAACCAAGGTCGTGGGAGATAGTTCTTTGCTTCTGGAATAGTCACTTCTCACAGATGTCCATAACCATAGAAAGGCAGATAGATTCTCTATGGGAAATCAAAGTGATAGTTCTTCAGATACTAGGCCAATTCCAGAAGAGTGCTATCACAGACGGTATAATAATCGTGGACAATGATGTTCATCATATCTTCAAGTCTCTTACTCGCCAGTTCATCTGCCCTTCCAATTCTCTTGGGAGCCATTGAATCTACACACAAGTTGAATAAATTTACTCATAAATGGGTTTATTTGTCATAAAATTTGTAAAGGAATTCAGAAAAAATGGCAAAAGAATTAAGGCATGCAAGTCTAAACTTGGCGCGCAGGTATGGAAGTGTCGGGCAAGTATTAATGAGCCGTGCAAGTCTGGATACCTTAAAAGCTGCGTGACAGGAAGAGAAAATCGGAAAACAGAGGGATCTACACGGTGAAGGTAGCTTGCGCGACGAGAGAAAGAAATCCGAGTTTTAGGTGGCTTGCTCTTGGAATGGCCGCCTATATATAGGCCATGCCGCCCACCTATGCGTCAAAGACCTGCACGCTCCAGCCTATGCACTCCACCCTGCAGGCTCCATCTAGCGTGCTCCCGGCTCCGCGGTTCACATAGGCGCGATAAGATTTGTGCAGCCTTCACCTGCGCGACTCTTTCCTTTTGGAATTATTTTTCTTCTCAGAGTCACATCCTAATTATTTCGGATCCATCATTGAGGGAGACTTTTTTTATGCTCCTTTTCGTCTCATTTGTCTAAAAGAATGGTAAGGGAAATGACTTAATAAAAATTGATTCATCCTTTGAAGAAAACATAAAAAATTAACAATGGAATTAACAAGGAGTCAAATGCCCTTGGGTCGCGCAAGTTCTGTGACTGTCGTGAAAGTACACTTGCACACCACCTAATGGTTACGCAAGTGACCTGCGCTCCCTCTTTGAAAACCACTCAGGGTCTCTTACAGCCTATAAATACCCCTGTGGGCGCCCCATTTTTGAGGACGAAAAAATTCGAAAACCCAAATTCGAGCTCCCAAAGCCCTAGTCTCTTCTTCAAGCTTTCCGAACACTTCTAAGGTAATTTCTTACCTAGAACGGAAGATCTAAAGAGGGGGATAAAGGTGTATGTGTTGAAAAACATCAACACTTTCATATATGAGTGTCCAACTTTTAATGGAAATGGCCACACATGTGTGCCGCCCTTGCTCCTTAACCTGAACTTGCGCACCACCTTTCTGGAAGACCTTAGTAATTGGACTAAGGGCTTGAGCCAAGGCTCGCCCATGTTTTACCCTAAGGGTTAAAAGTCACGCAAGTCCCCATGTGTCGCGCAAGTCTACTTGCGTGACCAATACTTGCGTTCCCACGCAGTACTTGCGCGGCCACCAGGACATGCGTGCCCCTTTTTTTTGGGGTGCCTCTCCTTCCCATTTCACTTATTTATTCCATTCCAACTCTCATATTCAAGATTTAGTCTTCAAGACACATTTCAATGCCATTTTATGGCATGTTTTCTTGATTGACATCCTTATTTGAAAAGAATTCCGTGGAACATATCTCAAAACCTAGTGATATACATTTCATTATGTCAACAAGGTAAGAGAATTTCATTCATTCAACCTCATCCTTCAATGATGAGAGGATCTATAATCTGGGCCTCCTTCTTAGGAGTAAGCCCCAATCCATGTTCTCTTAACTTTGGCCTCTTTTTCAGGAGTAATCCCCACTCTTCAAAATTCACATGTCTGGGCCTCCTCTTCAGGAGTAAGCCCCAGTCTTCAAATATCAAATTCCTAGATATGGGCCTCCTTTTCAGGATTAACTCTTAGTCTAGTCCCTTAAACCTGGGCCTCCTTTTCAGAAGTAAGTCCCATTCATAATTTCTCAAATTTGGTCTTTTTTCTTAGGAGTAAGCCCCAAGTCCCCTAATTTGGGCCTCTTTTTCAAGAGTAAGCCCCAAGCCCCCAAAAATTTTAACCTGGGCCTCCTCCTTAGAAGTAAGACCCAGTGATAATTCCCCTTTAACCTGTGCCTCCTCTTTAAGAGTAAGCCCCAGGTCCATTTTTAACCAGGGCCTCCATCTCCGAAATAATCCATAGTTATCATATTTCTCATAACTAGTCTTAATTTCTTTTGATCAGGGCCTTTGTCTCAAGAATAGAACCCAATAATATGTCCCCTCTTAGTTTGGGTAACTTTCTCAGGAGTAAGCCCCAAGTTAAGGTATTCAAATCTAAATAAAGTACATATACCATTATAGACATTGTTCCTGGGTTTCTTCCCTGAAGTAAATCCCACTCTTCAATTATCTGGGTAGTCACACATAAATAAGCCCCACCATATTTCTCATGATGGCATCTTTCATGGAACAATTGTCTGGTTTTACCAATACCTATTATTTCTCACACCGAGCATGACTCATGTGAACTTAGAGTGTAAAAGTAATTATGACATCTTTCATTAGGCCATAAATCATGCATAAACCTCATACTTTATTAATCCAACTACATGGGTTCTGATTCTTTCTCTAAATAATGATATGTAGGTAGCCCATATGTGGATATGATCCCAACTATGAAACAATCCATGTCCTTCTGAAAGACAATAAACTTCATGTTCCCCACTGAGTGGCTTAAAAACAGTATGGTCACCATCATGACAAAGAGACTTCTATATAATGTATCGAAGGATACCATTGTCTAATAATCTCTATCAAATACAGATGATTCTCTATCAATGAATAACCTAAACTACATATAAAAATATTCTCTAAATTCTTACACATCAATCATTGATTGCACGTTCTAAGGGAATGCTCATTCTTATACTTGGTACTTTAATAAGGATTCACAAACATATATTAAATATACAAAGTGAGTCCCGGAGTAGACAATAATTCCCCTAAAAAAGTTGTGATGATTCCGACCTCCCATCCTCTCAACCAATGCAAATTTATATGCCTCATCAGGCCACAACTAATGAGCACCTACCTTTGGAAAGTAAGTCCAACTGGATAAGGAATCATTGGATGTTTCCGGTTCTACGAACAAACCCATTAGAAACGGAATGGAATGTTTGAATCTCAAATCAACGAGGTCATCCGCAATTCCAGAGAGGAAACATTTTCATTTCAAGAGGATTTTTCATTAGATATGGGGGCCCGGATATATATCAGAGAAGTGGTAAGGCCACATGAAGTACCACTATCAATTGTATCCAAATGAGATCCATGATTTACTTCTATGTAATGAAAGAGTCTTCAACATGCTCTCAATATAGAAATGAACTTCAATATGTCTTGACTTCCTAAAACTGATGGTCATTCTGATCATACTATCCAAACACTTTAGGACATGTTGAGATCATACTCAATAAACTTCAAAGGAGTATGGGATAAATTTCTTCCTCAGGTTGATTTACCTTACAAAAGTATTGTCCACCCAAGCATCCCAATAGATTCTTTTAATGCCTTTTATGGGAAGAGGTGTAGAACCCCATTGTGTGGGGGTGAATTTGGGGAGAAAAAACTTTTAGGTCCAAAATTGTTCAATGAAATGGTGGTGAAGGTTAAGAACATCCAACATCTCATTAAATCTTCTCAGAGTCAACCAAAGAGTTATGCTGATAATCATAGATGATACCTTGAGTTTTATGTTGGAGACATAGTATTTCTCTAAATATCACTCTGGAAGAGAGTTATGTGATTTGGGAAGAATGAAAACATAGTCCCATAAACATCAACACTTTTGAGATCATTGTTATTCATATAGAAGTGGCCTATTGACTATAACTCTTACTGAATCAGTCTCAAGTACACGATGTATTCCGAGTATCACTCTTGGGGAATTACATGCCTAATCCATCACATGTAATCAATCTAGAGGTTGTAATGTTGGAGAATGACCTCTTCTTGGAACAGAAGCCTATGAAGAACTTTGATTGTAGAGAGAAAGTGCTATGAAATAAGAAAAATTTCCTTTAGTCCTGGTGTTGTGGACAAATAAAAAGTTTGAAGAAGAAAGGTGGGAATTAGAGGATGTGATGAAGAAGATTAACCCTTATCTATTTTTGTGTGGGAAAACAAAATTTCTTGGGATAAATACCTTAAGGGGAGAATATTCTAATATCCTAGACATTTATTAATGAAAATTCTTCAGGATCTAATTAAATTTATTATTATGGTTATACAAGAAATGTAAAATTAGTTGGTTTTATGTTTTTAGATTTCAATATACCATTAAGAATTTTTACCATGGATGATATAGATGTTGAAAAATTATCACATGATTAGTATAAACATGGGGCTTTAACATATCCAATTTATTGAGACAATAGAAGAAACGACCGCAACTAGTAGAATTTATCCGTAGGAAGCCCATTTTTTGGAGCTCGGAAAGGATGTGGCATCACTCATCTTCCCTCTTGACCAAGCTCGTGTCGAACCTAAACACATTATTCTTGAATGAAACCACCTATGGGAGAAGTTTATGTTAATAGATATTACCACCTGAGTGATTTTATTCGACACGCCCTAAGAGTCGACCACCATCGCACACCTTGCCCGTAGGTATAATACAAGTGTTATAAGCGGTTATGTAATAGTACCTTAGCACTATGATTCTATGCATTAGTTTTTTATTGAATAAATATCACACTTTTATTTTATTATTGTTTCAATGTAAATAGTATTTAAAGCACAAATATTATTCAATTAAGAAATTTATTTTGATAAAGTAATGATTTTTTTAATTTAATTATATTTTTCTAAAATATTATTACTAAATTACTTTTTACTAAATATAAATGATCGTAAAATATTTTTGTATACAATTGTATTTTTTATTAATGTTTGAAAGATGTTTTTGTCAAAGCCCATGATTTTTTTATAAATATCAATTTTTATTTAAAAATTAAAAAAATTAAAATATTTACAAAATTATTTTTATAAAATGAATATTATTATTGAAATAGGACATCAATGTTTTCTAATGGTGTTTTTTCATAATATTCCAAGGAAGTAAAATTTTTGGATAAAAATTAAATATCGTTTAAATATATACTGTGTTTTATGACATCATAATGACTAAATTGGGATGTAATAAAATACTATAAATTGGTTTTTCGTCTAATATATGTTTTACCTTTAAAATAATATGATTGTATGTTTGATTTATTTAACAAATCCTTAGTGGACCCTCCAAGACTTATAATGCATTTTTACATTTAAAAATTATTTACTTGAGAGTTTGACTCACCTCAATATATGAAAGCCTAATATTTAAATAATTTAGGAAATTGAACTTATAAAATAACATTTTCCACTACACATTCAAGAAACATGGGCAAAAACCAATATATTGTTTGGGGAGTTAATTAGTTTAATGTGTGGTGTCCAAATCCAAAATAATAAAAAACTCCCTCTCCTTTCCTATAAAAAACCCACTCAATCTCCCATTCATCTTCACTAAAACCATTTGATGCTAGACCAAACCATTACCTACCATCTCTAGAATCTTCTAAATTCACTCCAAGATCCCAAGAATCATCTCTCTATCCTCTCCTAAGCCTTTGGGACCACACTTCTAAGTAAGGGATTTCTTCCTTATCATTTTTTCCAAATTAATTTTGGTTGCTATAACATTTTTTTTTCAATTAAAAATGTTGGGGTATGATTAGAACCTCTCTAATACATCCATTATTATGTTTTAATTTAAAAAAATTTATATGAACTATTTAATGTTCTACACTAATTTTTAAGATGGCGAACCCCTTTTAAATCATTTTTGGTCACTTTAATACATTCTATATGACCAAATAAAATCCTTATTTAGAATGGGGACATCAAAATTTAACGCTACTACTCAGTATCCATTTTTTTCATAAAAATAAAAACTGACGCAATCCCTTATAAAGACGGTATCCTTAGATTAAGGATAAATCAATGACATAATTTATGTGTGAAAAATATAAATACACCCAATATAAGTGAATATTAAATGATGATAGACTAATTTCTCAATCATTAATTCCTTCTGTGAACATCTATTACCATGCCAAAATTCACTATGGGATTTCTCTATCGTTATTTACATTCAAGAAATTATTTTATATCATGCATCTAAATCACATTACATATGTTGTGAAATGTATCTATAAAAACACCCTTAAATAACATTTCAGGTACAGATGATAATATACACCTTTATCTCTCATCAACCATTTTTATGAATTCTTATGTCACATCGTTAGGCTGTAGAAATTAAACTACAATTTTCTATGCCAAAGTCATTGTGTAGTGAATACCATGCCCATTCTCTATCAAGGTTATTCACCTTAATTCACATTTACATACTGATTATAGAGATTCATGTATTAATTCCACATTACTTTATCATGGAAAAAATGATTAAGTTTAATAAATCCATGTTGTATCATCTATGGGACACACATATGCATGAAATGAGATGATTAATAAGGGAGTGACCTGATAGCACTCCAATGCATTGGGTAAAGATTTATATCATGATAATTCAAGTGAAATGAGGGTTTACACATGATAATTCATATTAAATGTGGTTTTACTCACAATCCATGTTCAAGGAGACTTGGCTCATAATAATATTAGTTTAAATGTTGTTTTCAAATTTCCATGTTATGATAATCATGCTATATCATGCCTTTATGTTCATGTTTCTCTTGTGGTCAACTAATATTACTGTTACATAACATTTACTATATTATTCATGATATTCATTGTTTACTCACTTACTGAGATTTTTATCTCAGCCTTTTTTATGCATGTCCCCTAGAAATCCTATGCAATTCTAAGTATGAAGGAATGTTGTTTTCATGTAAATGAATTTTTTAATAAAAATGTTATGTTTTATGTTCTAATATGTTGTGTAATTTTCCTCAATTCAAAAGGAACTATACTTATCGATCCTCAAAGTTGTAATAAGTAATAGATTATTTAATAAATATTTTTTAAGTGTGTAATAATGATCAGGGTTGTTATAACATTTATGTGTCACAAAGGGCATAGATCAACACATTTTGTTGCAATGATATTTCCATTAGAAAATTTGACAAACAACTCATTTTAAATCAAAAGTGAAATGTTTAATTTTGTGTAAAAGTTGGATAATATAAAATAATTTTATGATCTAGAATATAATAAATCATGGGTACAATTTTGGAAACGATTAAACAATCTTCCACCACATCATTTGTAATTTCAACCCTAGCTGTTGTGGTCGCTTAATGATGGACCTAATCCATTATCATTTTCCAAGGCAGGTTTCATTGAGTCTTTAGATAATAATTATCCATGTGTCCCATATCACTACTATTATAGAATTGAATATTTATATCATCATTCATTCCCTTATAATCACCTTCATTATGGGATTTTTATATACACTTGTATCATAATACTTTTCCTTTTCGGCTTGCACTAGGTTGTTTCCTTCCACAAGTATCAGATGTTGGAATTTTCCCCATATTCATTCTCCCCTTTATTCATTCGACCCTCCAACATTGTTTTCTTTTCTTGTTTTCCCTTCAAGCCACCAGACATAGAGAATTATTTCCCTATCTTGATATAACATGATAAAATATCTTCATATGGTGAGAGACATTGGTAGAATATTTCCCTTTAGAGAAATGGTTTTTAACCTTCTAATAATCGATCAATATTTCTCCTTTTATTATGTATGTAGTCTGTGACATGCCTTGTTAACCTTATTATGTTGGATTCATACATTGAAAAAAAAATTCATTCTCATTCAATATGAGAATCAATATTTTCTTCCCTATATCTGCTCATTATTCACGAGGAAATATTTTTCTACAAAAATTTTCTTAAAATCCTTCTATTTTATTTCATTTATTTCTTCCTCCTCTATTTAGTTTTGAATTGAAAAAAACCACTGATCCGCATCTCTTGAGAGATGGTAAACATCCATGATAACCTACTCCCTTTCATTATATCCCAATGTGAGAAATATCTTCACTAATGTACATATCCACGGCTCCTCTATAAAAGCATTTGTAGTCCGACATAAAGATGGAGGATGTTTTGAGAAAATTATTCTATCATTGCTCCTTGAAATTATGGATTGAGATGATCCATATAGGTAGGTTTATTGTTCATACCCACAGTCAGTTTTACCACTATAGTTATACATTTCTCAGCATGAGTTACAAATCTACTATGAATATCATTATCTTGCATATAAGGGGAATCCCTACATAGGATATGGGTATTCATGCAGTTTCCTTTCATTCCACTAGGATCCAATTTTATATAAAGCCACAAAATAAATAAGGTTATAAATCAAAATGTATAGTGTTAAACTAGTAAAATATTTAACATAAATATATATCCAATGCATTTATAATCTCATTATCATAAGCCATATTTCATTGGGGAAATATTTACAATTAAATCATTCATAATGATGTGTAATTAAAATGTAAGTTATCTTAAGAATGTCCCCAAAGAGTGTTAATCTAGGTGTGCAGTAAGGCATGTTTTTGTGTACCAGGTTACACTGATTCATGAGTGGAACACCTTATCAGAGTTATTAACCTTAGGTATATAAGATCTAGATCAACATCGACATGTAGTATTCAAAAAAGGGTGTTTTTCTTGAAAGAACAACATAATATCTACCTTTCCAAAATTATACGATGTTCTTGTATTCTTATCATCAAATTTTATCCTAGGGTTTTTTAACTAATATAAATTTAATTTCAAATTATTTTACTAAACATATTTAGATACAAACATTATGACCCCAACCACAGTTTCTCGAAGCTGGTGGATTATTTCATTACACTGGAATGTAAACAAGGAAGAACCATCTTAAATGACCAAATAGTTTAGTATATTTTAATATATATATATATATATTCATGAGTTCAACATTACATCTTGAAATGGAATAAAATATATAAATTCTTTTAGAAACATCCATGAACTCCAAGATTATCCCAACAAGTCATTCATATTATACTTCATCACAACCTGATAAAATAAAACATAAGAAAGGGGTGATATAAGATGTTCATTAAGTGTAAGAAATTCAACAAAATCATAGGTAATATTTCATGGTGAATATCTAAAAGTTCACATATCATTAACACATAATCTTGTATATAATATGGTAGGAATAAAATCTTATTAAATAATGTCATAATAAAAAACAATGATGGTATTCAACTTGTTAAATAACCTCTAGGACTATCAATTAATAGTTTCATAATGAGTGGATGTGTAATGTGTTACCTCAAAACAATATCTTCAAGGATTCATGAAAGACAACTAAAAGGATCAAGGTCTTTCCCAAAACCATATCAGAAAATAGGAATGGCCTTAGGCAAGTCAATAACTATTTTGTCTCATGATACCTACCATCAAGAGGATATAGAAGGTCCCACCCATCACATAATAAATTCAATTAGTTACATATATGAATGAGTTTAATAATGAGAAATATATACATATGAAAGTTGAATAACATTCCCCATTCCATAGATATAATCACTAAACATTTTGAGTAATAAAGATAATGCTATCAAAATAAAACATCTATAGTTATATTGAACATAAAAAAAATTAATAATCTTATTTGTATTATATACCAAAATATTAATCCCAACTAAACATAATATGAAATATGATTGTTGAAATAAATGAAAATACTCTTATAAAATCCATGAGTTATTCTAGAGGGAAATAATCATTTACTTTGAAGAGAAGAGTTCATTTGGAAAAATCATCAAATAAAACCAGAAGTGAAATAATATAGTTTTTTCTTAGTAAAATGACTGATTTTAGAAAAACAATGGTCGACTAAAATTTATTATATAATGCATTTAAAAATAGGTATCTATTCAAGATGTTCCATTGAACCATGTTTGTTTATCAGGTAGAATTTGTGAAATAATCTTTTATAAAATGTTACTCACCATATAATAAATAAGAAATATGATTGGTAAACATATATATAAAACATAAATATAATTTATGACTATTAAATAAGAATAATTAATAATTTCGTTTAAAAAAGTCATGAATAAGAGTATCCTGAATTATAATGGGTGTTGGGGTAGAATCCTTTACCATATTCTTGAATAAGTTCTTCACATGACAACTAACTTCAAGGATAACAAAATTAAATCTATTAAATAATTAATTCATATTATTTTCTACATTTATTTTATTTAATATATTTTTATTATGTTCACTTATGGAATTTTTGATATGTTATATGATATAATTTTATTTCTCGGGAGTGTTTGTTTCCAATGATTTCAAGAACGGTATGCTTGTATACGAGAATAGAAGTTCATGTGAAAAGAGTAAAAATCTCCAAAATTAAAATTATAATATATCAATGAACATCCATGAGATAAATTTTTTATATAATTACTTTGATTATATGGTATGAATATGAGTTATGAGATAAAACATTCGTGATTATGGTTTCGATTACTACCGTGGTATTTTGATAATATTGAAATAGTTGGGTCATATGAATTAGTATTATGTTTACATACTAGTTAAATAACATTATAAAGGTTATAATGAATATATTATAGTCTGGTTAAAGCATAAAAATTGTATCATGGCAATTGTTGAAGGGGAAATTGATGAATAATGGTTAGTCATCCAAGAAGGTTGTAAATCACCACCTCCAGCTTGAGGATTTCATTTTTTTAAATAAAAGAGGGAGAGAAATGAGATTACTGATGCTTCATCTATTAACCTAATATAATTAAATTATATAGATGATACTGGGTTTATCATAATTATTTTGACAGATCATTTTGATTAAATGAAAATAATAGAATGTAAATTTTAAATAAAAGAACAAAGATGTTGATTTACCTCTTGAATTATCCTTCTCGAGAACCTCCTTATGGAAATGGGTTTTGGTCTTTTGGAATGACCAAGAGATTCTTATTGTGGGGAGAGACTAGAGGCATGGATTTGGGTATTACTTTGACATTATTGAAGTCTTATTGGAGTAAATTGAAGAGTGGGTGAGAGGTGGTTCTTACAGTGGTGGAGAGGGGTGATTTCTCATTATTCTATTAATTATTTTATTATTTTTTTCTCGACATCCAATAATATTGATTATTCTAAGTAATTATAGAAATAAGTTCATGTTATCTGAAACCAATGGTTCTTATATCATCCATGACTCATGGAATAGTGTATTAAGCTTATAATGTATGTATACAATAAATTATTGTATTTTACTATTCACTAAAATTCAAATATTATAGAAGAATTCCAAAAATGGTGTCCTTTATTAAATTCGACAAGTGTAAAAATAGTTTGGTTAATTTTAGCTTATAATGTACTTATACAATAAATTATTGTATTTTACTATTCACAATAAATTCAAATATTATAGAAAAATCTTTAAAATTCACCAAACTATTTTTAGACATGTAGAATTCAAAAAAGGACGCCATTTTATCAATGTAATTTTCTGAATATGTTAAATTTAATTTTCAAATAAAATCATTATTTAGCTGAATAATACATGTCTAATATTTAAAACTGATTTTATAGGACATTTAAAAATTAACTAAGTTATCATTAAATTAACCTAAAATAATAAACAAAAAATATTGATTTATGAATCCATTTTTTAATAATTAATTTTTTTTAAATAATTTTATTAATTATCAAATTTTAATTAACTTTTTATGACATATAAAAATACATACAAAAAATATTAATTTTTTAAAATATTCACTTACTTTTACTATGATATGATTATATTATTCTTTCACATATGATATGCATAAATTTTAAATTTTCATGCATGGGTGAGGTTGCTATTTATTATGCTAGTTTACAATTTCTAAGGGTTATATTACGATTCAAAAGATAATTTTACTATTTCATCATTATAGGTTCCTTGACATCTAAACATACATCCTATTTATTTTATTCTTCTTTATAATGATTATATTGTGTTATATATTTGGTTTTATATGATTCATACTATATAAAACTAATATAAGACGATAAATTTTATTGATATAATTTTGTGTCATTAAAATTTCCCAATTTAAAATAAAAACATTATTGTTAATTATATTTTGAAACATTGTTGTGTTTACGTGATATATGTTATCTATCCATTCCCATCTTCCTTTATGAAAAGGGAAAAAATTAATCGTGTGCATGTGGAGACTACCCCATCTATAAAAAATATTTTTTATTTTCCCTCACAACCTTACAATTATTTTTCTAATGGGGAATTGAATTTTTAGGCAAGAAAATAATAAAAAAATTTCTTAATTAAGGAAAAATATTATATATTTCTCATTTTATTTAGAAAATAAAATTATCATCCATCCATATGTAAAGACGGTCACGTCCCTGGAATGATGTATTTCAACTTTATTATCATTTTTATCAGATGGTTATAAGACTAGGATTAATGGATATATATTATTTTTTATGAAATTATTATGTGTCTTGGAATTTAAATTGGATAAATTATTAACGTTATGAACAATAAGCAACCACTGTAATTGAACAATCCAAAAAGAAAATCCTCAAAGGGGAAAATGATTTCATTTCGATATGTAATAAAAAATTATACAGTATATTATTCTTATTATAAATTTTAAATATTATATATAAAACTAAAAAATATTAAATAATTTCATTATTTTTATTGTATACTGATATCAAATATAAATCACATCATAATCATCCATTAAATATTATATGCATTTTTTTGGTTGGTTTAACATACTAATATAAAATACTATAAATTAAAATTTAAGATGAATATGAGAATTTAATTTCTATTAATATGTCATATAAACATGTAAATATTGAATTTTTAGTGGTTTTGTAACTTTAATATTAAAATTTAACTCATTAGTTAAAAACCCTTTTATTGTCTAAGAATAATCATACCGTGCTCACCATCGTTTTCGCCATTATGGATCTTAACAAAAAATACAATAAAATTAAATTTACTAATTAATAATTAATGGTAAAGAATAAATTAATCCACCTTTTATGTTATATAAATGATTAAATATGGTATAATAATGAAGAAAAACATAGTTGTTATGAAACTAGTTCAAAATGATCAAAATTCCACACAACCAATATTGATAGTAGATAATTACTAACTAATATAAATATTGAGATTAATTAAAAATAAAATTTATAATGTTTTATATTAATGAATATGTTTATATAAAATTTCATTAACATATTTTTCATCCATACATAATAGTATATCCTATTTGACTATGTATGAATTCTTAGAATGTTATTCCTTATCACAATCCTGATACTTTGAGACATGATATATTTTATTCACCCTTATTCCTTTTATATGGTGTTTTTTTATTTAATTCCCATTGATTAATTTTACAATAATTTCACATTCTTTATTTCCTGGGATATGAAAATAAAAATAAATAAACATTCATTATTCAGCATTCAATAAAAGTGATATCCAAGACAAAAGAGTTCTTGTTAGAAGTTTAACTTCATGATTCATATATGTTGTTATGCACCATGGCCTCTTTAAACATAAATTAGTATAAGACATGTATAATGGTTTTATTACATTGCCATGTTTTTTGAAAGACATAGCCAGTAATTCATATATATTTAATCATGATTCACGATATAATGATGTTTTCACAAGAAAATTCATAATTAATAAGATTATGAAATAAAAATAATCAATTATCTTCCATTAGTACATATCATAATCATAATACCAATGTTTTTGGAACACAAATAAAAAAACAATTCTATTTTTCAAGGTGAACTAACAAGACTATCATAGTTGACTGGGATCACTCATTATTCCATCATTTCTATAGTGTTGATTGACTCCCAATAATATCATAGTGTATAATGACGCTTACTAAATTGGGTTCACTCAAAATTCCATTCCCTATTATCTATTGATATATCTATCATTACCCAATTCAATGGAGGAGAGTATAATTCGAATACCACTCATCACATTTTGAAAAAAATACATTTTTGTGGAAAAGATCATAAAATATTCATCATATAAATAAAACATAACCCATGTAAATGATGTGTATTTCGAAAACATTTCTTAATTTCATCATAACATATCCTATAGAAATAAAATGAGTTTAATAAAGATTTTATCATAACATAATTATCCCATGAATATGTAACAGGTTTTATAGAATCATACTCAAATCATAATCCATCCAAATGAAGAAAATGGATGACATAATAAGATAATATCCCCAATGATTCTTTAAAATAAATAAAAGATTTTGACATTGAATAAAAAATTATTTCAAAAAGTATTTGATTGTTTCTATGAAAATTGGGAAAACCATTTTATTTCAATATATATAAAAATTAATAAATTCTTAGAATATTGAGATAAATACATCCATTCAAAATAACCATGGAAACTTGTAAGTAATGTTTAAAATCGAATAAAACATATGATATTGATAAAATATGTTAATTCGGTAAATGTTAAAACAATGATTCCTTTCATATTTTTGTAAAAAAATTCAAAATACCTCATTGAGAAAATTAATAGATTTTTTATTTTATATAATGTAAATTAATGTCATAAATGGCTTGAAATGGCTCTCAACCATCATTTTATCATAGAAATTTTTATTATTGAGAACATTTTAAATTTCATCAACAAGGAATTAAAATTTCATCGACCGAAGTGGAAATAATATTGTTTTGAATTAAATACTTTTTCATTATAATTTTTAGTAAAAAATAGGGGAAATGATATATTTAGAATTAAAATTATTGGAATATTTAGAGGATAAAAATTAGATGGAGTTAAAATAATAATTTGTATATAATTTTTCTCAGTATACATTTGGCATAAATTAACCAGAAAAGAAATGTGATTGTGACATAAACCTGTACCTAAAGTCTCATCTTGCATCACATTAATTCAAGAAACTTCTATAATAAACATAGATTTATTATAAATATATTATTTAAAAATATTAATAAAAAACATACAATGTAGAATTACTTTATAATTTCTAATTTTCCATATGTTAATAATTTTTAATAAAATGAATATTCAGAGGAGAGTTCGTTTTCGTTCCATGTATGTCTTGGATCGACCGTAACAGTAATTTAAAAGTTTTCATTTTTTAATAATATAAATAATTTTAATCATGAAATAATTAACATATTTATTCATCATAATCCCTTTTATATAACTTTATATAAACTATTGATGTAAAAATAAATTACATCACATCGTGGGGGTGGTAGTCCACACGTACACACGAGTGATGTTTTGACTTTTGAATGGATGAAATAAATGAATTCAATATAAAAAATATAAAATAAATAATAAATAATAAAAAATAAAAATAATATATATTTAGTAGACCTATCCTTAAGACCATCCATGTAAGGAGGAAATGAAAGGCGATTGACATCACCTTGTGGAGGTTGTAGTTTACACATAAACATGAGAAACGTTATAAATTTATATATGATAGTAAAAGATATAAAATGGATATAAAATAAAATAATGAATACTTTCATTGAATATAATGATTCTATAATTTTAGTATGATTTTATAACATTTTTATTATTTTTAATAATTATGAAACATGATGCTGATATGATAGAACATAATCCTATTCTTCATGTATCCTCTTTTATGAATCACCTTATGTATTATTGGACGTGTATTTTGGAGTTAAAAGTACCACATGGTCTTCTATAATGATTAAATGGGATTATTTTTAATGATATTTTTGAGGTAAATGGATCTAGTGGGGTTGGGAAGAGTGGGTAAGTGGTTACCTATTAAAAGAATGGTGGGTGGAAAACATGAAAATACATGGAACTATATTACATAATATATGAATTAATCAAGAAAATGGATCAAAAATAAAAAATATTAGAATATAAAAAGTCTACGGTTTAAATATTATTTACCATCAAAATTTAACAGTGTTTTTTTGATATTATAAACATTATCTCTCAAGATAATTCTTCTTTTATCCCCTTTAACCGTTACTGTGATAACATGATTTTTACCATGGTAACTGTTAGTTATGGGAAAACATTATGTTTTAATTATTTTATAATATTAACTATGATTATTTAAAATATTTAGTCAATTTCATAATATTAATTTTATATAATTTCTAAAAATCGTATTAAATTATGAGTGCAAAACACAACAGGGCTTGTTTTAAGGAAAAACATTTTTAAGCATAAAATTGCATTTATTATTATTCCCTATTTATTAAAATCCATAAAACAAATGTTAATGTTTTTCAGAATATTTTATATAAACATGTAACTAAAATCCTTCATCCATATATATTAATTTAATTTATTAATATAAAAATTAATTATACATATAAAAATAATTTTAGAGAGAAACATCACCTTTTTCCTTTAAATGATTTTATTTTCATTTATAATAAATTGATAGTCAATGAATTATTTTTATACAAGTGTAAATAAAATTTTTTCATAATTTATTTAACCCTATTAATACTCTACAGTCTAATTTATTGGTGATATCCATCACTTTAAATATTAATATTTTTATGGTACATCATGGTTATTTTAAACTCATTATGGTGTATAAATCAAGGTATAAAATATATCATATTAATTTAATGAAAATAATGAATTAAAACTGGGGGTGTTACATTATTGCCCCATTATAATAATTTATCCCATGAAATTCAAAAATAATTATATAAAATATTAAGGATACTTATATATCAACAGATCATTGAATTTCAACCAAACATTATCAAATTTATGGTTTCAAAAAAAACATTAACTATGGGAGTTGTCCTATGATAAATTTTTTATATGTTGAATACAGATTCTCCACTAGTTGTTCTTGATAAGGGTGACCATGCTCTAGTGGTATAACCTCTATGATTCATATATGTGAAGGGGTAGATGTGTAAATCCTCGGTAGAGATAAATACAACGCATTGTGAACATTAAAATGATTTTTTGGAAGGGGAAAATGATAAGAAACCATTATAATACCATCAATAATTTATATGGGATTGGTATTGTAACATCTCGACTTGAACCACTGGGACCACGCTAGATGGTATACGACCTCATGTGAGCCTCACCATATTCCAGTAGTTATTGAATAGTAGTGGGGGTATGTGTTCATAAGTGTGGAGATTATTTCATCATTAACATGACAATGGATCAATAATCAACAATAAACAATATATTAAATGATCAATGTAAACATATAGAAAGGTAAATATTGAATACATGTCATATAAACAATGCATCTCTATAAGTGGAATGAATAGATAGTTTAAATAAAGAAGATACAAAAACTAATGATAATCTACATGTCCCACCAATGTCAATCTTATCCCAAAACATTCTCGAAAATCCACATCTCAATAGTACATGACATAGACTATTCCCTTTATTGGATCCCCCATGAAATCTACATGCACACCAAAATTACAGATTAGGCTGTGAGTAAAAGTCTTATTAAAACACCACTAATGCATCCTTAACCAGATTTATTCATGTATACATGTGTATTTCCTGATAATAATAAATGAGTAAAAATCTTAGAAAGATGCAATCCAAACCCAAGTTATCATGCGCTATCCAAGCCCCAAAAACCCCTAGGCCATAGCTACATCAGTTCCATGCCATAAATGTACTCTATATCGATTATTTTCCATAACATACACCAAGATGTTCGAAATTCACTAATAATTCAAAAGTCCAAGCGTAAAAAACCTACCAGGTTTCCACAAGGCATCAACTAATACTTATCATCCACAAGGCATCAAGTACCTAAAACATTAATGGAGTCCACATGGCATCGAGTAACACTTGTAATTCAAAAAGGTATCATGTTTTGACCATCTACCTAGAATCTACTAGGAATCAAGTAGATGATAGGTTACACGGTTATCGTGTTGTGCCATCATCTTCACCGCTCATCAAACATGCACCCCACAAAGAGAAATCATACCATGATGAAAACCTGTAAAGTATAAAAATACCCATCCTCCATTGGAAATAATTAAAAGTAATATCCTAATAACAACCACAATCACATCATTATAAATATAGCATCATCTTATACATCAACATGTTAATAAAACATCATCATGGAATCAATCTGTCACATGAATCACCTAGAAAAAATTCACACCATACAATGGGATACAAACACACACACACACCCACATACTATTAGAAGACAAGAATGCCACTTCATAGACTTATTGACATAAATTTTAACACTAATAATCATGAGGTCCTTCAAAGGTCCCTAGAACCAAAACTAGCTATTTTATATTAAATATAAATAAAATATCACCCAAGATGATATTTAACCTCTCCTAGATGATTTATGAATTTTTATACTTGGAAAACTCATGAAAATTCAATAATATTCATAATATAAATGATTAAATTGTGATAATATAACTTAAATTATCATTTTATAGTTATCTATGATATGTTTTTTTCAGAATTATCCTTTGTAATTATATTTAAATAATTTATTATAAATTATCTTTAATAATTATCTTTTGTTAATTTTACACAAATTATTATTTTATAATTATCTATTTATAATTTATAATAAATTATCACATTTAATTATATTTTTATATTTTAATTAGAAAATATCCATATATAATTTTATATGATAAATTAATTTTTTTATTCTAGTAACTAATGATTGATAATTTTAATAATTAACTAGATATTCTCAGAATTTATGTTTTATAATTATAATAATTATCCTTTGATAAAACAAGAAATTATCTTATAATTATTTCAATAATCTCTTTCACATGATAATTACTTTATAATTACCCTTTAAGATTTAGTATAATTATATCTTATTAATTATTCCTCACAAATTATCATTTCACAATTATATTTTTATAAATTTTTCCCAAAAAATATATCCTTTGATAATTTGTTACAATTATCCTTTAATAATTATTAAAATTATTTTTGATAAATATATGTAATTTATCTTCAATAATTCAAAGTAATTATCATATGATAATTTTAATAATTATTTCTTGATAAATCCATGTGATTATCCTTTGATAATTTATTTTAAATAATCCATATAAAATGTGAAATGACGGATTGAAAAATACCTTTCTACCGTCAAATAAAAGACTGATTTAGGCTCTTCTCAATAGTAGGAATCCAATGATATAGACATCCAAAAATTCCAATAAATATCGAAGTATATATCTAGGAAAGAAGTTTAAAATAAAATAATAAAATATATAAAAATATATATTGGAGAGGGGGGAGAAGAGAGGGGCTTGTAGGATAGAGAGTTTCTTTCTCCCATTACGATCTTTAGGTGACTCCCCCATTCCCTATTAAATATATATATATTTATTAATATTCTCAATAAAACCTACTTAATAATTAATTTAATCATTAACATTTTATTTTAGTCTCATCCTATCTGCCACTCCTGAATTTAAACTGTATGTGTTTTTTTATTTAATTCCCCTTTTAAATAATCCATAATTAAATTTAAGTGGTCATCCAAATGGATAATTATACATTCGTTTATATATATATATATATATATATATATATATATTTACAAATTATATAAAAATAAATTATATATATATATATTCAAATCCATATATACACTTGCACATATATATATACACATATATATTTATCACAGAAATATATACTCAATTTAATTTGTCCCAAAAAAATAATTTTATATTTTCAAAAATAATAATAACAATTATTATTGTTATGAAGAAATATATGTAATAATTATCAATATTAATATTTCCCCAAAAAACCTCATGAAATGATTATAATTGTTTTAGGCACATAATTGAATATGTGTTCTATAAGTAATAATATAAATATTAAAACTTTACCGCTCAATAATAGTCACCCAATTTAATCAATGATTAAATACAAAATTTCATGTAATAGTTAATAATTAACCTCATTAATGAATTAAAAGAGGAAATGGAAAAAAATGGTTTGATGTAGGATGTTCCTTAACTTTTTGGGATCTTGTTTACACATGTTTATTTACATGATTTATGTTAAGAATAAATTGATATCATTCTTGACATATGATCACTTGTGGGGGTGTTTGTATCCCATTGAATAATAGGATTTGATTCCATGATATTGATGTGGTAGCATAATTCCATGATGTTGTATGATTCAAATGTTAATGTATATGATGATACTATATTTCTTCTGATGTGTACTATAGTTGTTATCACTTAATCTCTTGTCATATTTTCCTTTGAAAGATTGATATGTGTGCACTTCATAGGTGGTCTTCATAGTATGATTATTCCTTGTGGAGTGGGTACTTAATGAGTGGTGAAAATGACAATGCAAAATGATAACCATGTAACCTGGAATCTACATAATTGATTGTGAATTCGAATTAGATTCCTGACACTAGATTACTTAAGGATTCCATGTGTCCCCGTATGCCTTGTCAATTCTGGGTAGGTTTCAAATACTCAATGCATGTGGATTCTGTGCATAACATGATGACTTTTGAATTATGGCTCTAAGCCAAGTGAATTTTGAGTGACTTTTCGAAAACCATGTGGTTGGTATTGATTCATATTTATATATAGTATATTTCATTATGGAGCAGATGTAGGTATGACTGAGGGTTTGTGTTGACATGGTTAGCGAATGACCACTCGGTTTTTTGATCGTCTGTTTTTATACATGTTACAGATTTGTTATTATTATGTAATTCAATTTTATAATTGACCACATTTGGTTAAGGATGCATAAGTGGTTTCCTACCGAGTCTTGTACTCTCACCCTACATGGAATTTCAGTGTGATTCTTGATTTCATGAGGAATATGATGAAGGGAAAATGATCAATGGTGGACTGCTGAGCTGAAGAGTATGGAGTTAGTGGTGGGTTAGGAGAAAAACTAGTGGGATCTTCAGTATATCATTAGTTTATTTATTTTCTTTATTTACACTAGTTATGATTCCACTTTTGGAGTTTCATTATTTGTATGACATGTATTCCATCATTAAATTTCCACATATTTACTCTAATAATTAATTATATTGGTTATTATTGATTATAAATCCTATAACATGACACTCAAGGTATTGTATATCCCTTGAGTGACTCATACCCTCTTTGCTAGTTGGAATCCTATTGCATATGCGGAGGCACACATGAGGTCACATAACAACTGAATTGGACACAATTGATCAGGTCAGGATGGTATAAAGTGGTATTGGAGGGATCACATTCACTAACATATTTCTTATCTTTTACTTGGGATGAGATTTAATAAGCATTATATAGGACGGTTGGGAATTCATTTGGGGAATAATTCTTGTGCCTAACCAACACTGTATAGTGGTCCTCTTTGTCTCCATAAAGTGGGGAATTTATGAATTTTAGTTTCTTTTTATTTAATTTACCTTGGGTTATTCAAATTATTTTATATGTGATTTATGATATTTTGTGTGCATTTATTCATCATGAATTGACACGTATTATAGCAATCCAGGTATATACATGTTGTTGTGTTTCATAGTAGTTAATTAATTAAATGCCTTGTTTTTTTCTATTTTTTGGGATAGTTTTACTTGGGTGATATATACTTGATTCTATTCTATGTGATACATCTATATAGGAATTGATTATTTGAAATGATCATATTGTTGTGTTAGTATTTGCATACGCTGATTGTGACTAACATGTAGTGACGTAAACAAGGGATAGTTCTAGAAGGGGTATACAATGCGTTAAGGGTAAACTCTTAGGAAATAATTGGTTGATCCCATATAATAGTAATGAGAAAAACTTTGGGTGATTCAATAGACTGAACATGATGTATCCTAATATGTTTTTTTCTTTCCTGAAGTGTTATCATTGCATTACAAGAGATGTATTCTTCACATAATCTTATGGAACTAATTAGAATGAAGGATGTAATACTTTTTCATGGGAGTATGTTTTTTCTTTATGACTGGATGTGTTGGAGGATGCAACTATGCATTATCAAACATCTTCTCTTTATTTTAAGATGTAGGACAACTTCAACTAGAATTCTAATTCTTACTACCTATTGTAGGCATCGAATTTCAGAACTACGGTCAAATATCCCTAGATTTTCAACTTCATCATTCTCCATTTATTCATAGCACAAAATCATTTTAGTACACTAATGAATGGTCTGAAATATTTTTGAGAATCTTTTTCCTAATCTAGACTATGAATGCTTGAGAATTTAAACTGATATTGAGATCATTCTATGATTTCATCCCATTTTGATACCCTTGTATGATATGGTTCCAAATGAGATGAAATAGTTCATGGTTCAACTAGAGTACTTAAAAATATCATGATTAAAAAATCAGAGTAATTCACCATGTGGTTCACCTATTTTTTTCTAATATGGAAGACACTGGCCTTCAGATTTGAATTAATTATCAAAAAAATAACTAGGTTATGGTGATGAAAAAATATTCATTTTTAGGATCAATGATCATTTCAAATAGATTTGGGGAGCTCATTGTTTCTATAAAAAGTATATTCAATCAGGCTATCATCGGTTGTGAGCTAGAGAGGATGAAATTTCTAAGATTGTGTTTCAGAGAAGGTATGGTATGTTTGAGTACATGTAAATGTAATTCATGATTATAAATATACATGAAGTGTTCACAGTCCTCATGAAAAGGAACTTCCATCAGTAACTAGACTATTTAATCATTGTTATTATCAAAAATATCTTCATTGACTAACTAACAGCAACGAAACATGATATGCACATTGAGATAGTCTTAAGTAGCCTTCAAGCACAGAAGATATATGTCAAATTATCTATGTCTGACTTTTGGATTCAAGAGATGATGTTCCTAGGAAATGTGATGTGTGAGACCGATATATCTATAGAAAAAAATAAGGTTTGGGCAGTTATGACCTAGAAATTTCTTCAGAATGTGTTTCAGATTAAGATATTTCTAGGTTTAGAAAAATATTACTAATAGTTTATCCAAAACATCTCCCCACTATCAACACTCATGATAGCGGTATGAAAAAAAAGTCCGGTTTTAAAGGTCAGACCCGTGTGAAGAGGCTTTGCTTGAGCTAAAGAGAATTTTGAATATTGCTCCAGATCAAAAACTCCCTAATCCTGGGAATGTTTATAATTTGTAATTTTATGCATTAGGTATTGGTTTGGGATTTTTACTCATTAAGAGACTGAAGGTAGTGACAAATGGGTCTCATTAGATACAACCCCATGAGAGGAGGTAGTATATACATGACTTTCATCTGGAAGTAATGTTCTATTCCTTGATGTGTTTGTGACACTATATAATTGGTGATAATTTTTTTATAAATTTAATAATATAATTATATATATCTTCACCCAAGGGGGGAAAACATGAGACAAATTCATTAGGGTGAGTATCTATGAATGTTTGACCATGATATGATATATATACATAGAGAAGGCAACATCCTTTTAGATACTCTTATCTGTAAGATGCATGCTGAGAATGATCTGGGTGAGAGGTCATTAGAAGAGTAGTGACTCATTGTGAGCTTGTTAGCTGAATTGAAGTTTAATTCTTCTGAGAATCATGAATCTATTAATTGTGACCCTTTAGTGATCCCATCTTTAAATTTAGAATGGGTGAATACTGGTCAAGTGTAACATCACCATCCTGGAATCCATTATAACTGATGCCTTGAGTTGGGTTGTCACAAGACCATTGGCACTCCTCCCTATATTCTAGAGGCTTTTGACTAGTATCATGAGTCTAAATAGAAACATTGGGAGACTATACATTCTTATTGGGGTGAATCCTAAATAGAATTAACATAAATATATAATGTATCCAAAACAAAAAATTAATGGAAAACACGCAATATAAACCAATAAGTGACCACGTTCATATATCATATCAAAATAAATTGAATAAACTACATTTTAAGAACACTACTAGAAAAACAGCCTATACACACAGTTCTAAACCGTTTGTATAGCCCCCAAAACCTTAGTTATAGCCTATACCCATAGCTTTGGGAACCGTGGGCTAGAAAGTCATTACAATAGAGGTCATCACCTATACCCATTGTTTACTAAACCTTGGGTACAGTGATTGAACAACGTGGCACAATGCATTTTTTACGGTTTTGAAACCGTAGGTAAAAAATTATGAAAATCTCATATGGTTGAATTCAAACTGACCAACTGAGCTAAAACCACAATTGATATATATTGATACTTTTATTTTAATATATTAATATATCTCTTATAATTGAAAAATGAGAATCCACAGGGTTTCGAACCCGCGACCTGTGGAGAATGATTTCACGGATATACAAACTATCCTAAGAATATTATTGGTTTAAATATATACGTCTCATTACCTATATTAATATTACTTATATATTTGAAAATAATGAAGACGCGGGATTCGATAATGGGACATTCTCATGAAAACCGAATATCTAAACCAACCAACCTAATGAATTTCAACCATTTAATATTTCTATCTGTATAATTATATTATTAAAGATCATCCTCCCACCAGAATTTTCTTTTGTCCCGAAGAATTTTATGTTTCCGCCATAACGGTTGAAATTTATAGCCACGGTTTTGAAAAACTGTGGGTATAGGTTGTTTAAAAAATTTCAACTATACCCACGGTTTTTAAAAACCATGAGTTTAGGTTTGTAGGACAACACCTTTTCCCAAGCTTTTGCCAAAGCTGTGGGTATAGGTCTTCAAAAAGAACCTATACCCACAGTTTTTCCAAGAACAGTCGGTATAGTGGACCTATACCGACGGTTTTGGAGAACCATGGGTATAGGTCCCCATATTATCCCTATACCCACTGTTTTGCACAAAACCGGGGGTATAGACCCATTTTTCAGTAGTCAAAGTAATATAATGTAAACCAAGAAAAAAACTAACAAAAGACTCTAAACCTAGATCTAAGTCCTAACCTGGTCCTGACCTCCATGCTCTAACCCATAATCCCATGCACAACCAACAACAAGATCCCTTCATAAAACAGTACCTGAAACAAGTAGCATCATCTTGAGTACCCAAGTGGCATGGTGACCGGAGCAACATGTCAGTAAAACTCACTAGGTAGCCACCAACGGTCTCTAATGAAATATCTAACTTGTAAAAAATTATATGACGGTATAAAGTTAATTAAAAAAACATCTATATGATGAGAACATTTAAGTAATTATCGAATAATCCATTTACCCATTATATTTTTTAAAAATAATCAAAACAAAGAAAAATATCACACATGGAGTCCAAACCAAGGTACCAGGGGATACACACACTTTTATCAACAAGGGGTTTAACTATTCACAACCCATCGCATACCCCTCAGCAACAATATTATTTTAATCCATTTTCAACATTGTTACCATTTCATCACAAATTATATCATTATTACAAAATTCATATTCATCCCATGTTCTATGTGTTAGGAATTTTAATCAATTACACAATGGCCTAAGTCGATCATTTATCAATCAGAAGGGTTTACATACACTTCTACTCACATAGAATTTAATAATCATAATTACCAACATACCCCGGAGACTTGTTCAGATAACCAAGCCACATCCATGTGTTTTTGAAGCATAGAGCCTCCTTCTGACATCGCAGCCCACACCATGACCTTAATTTGGAAAGCATAGTGCCTCAGTATGACATCCCAAACTTTCCATACATAACACATAACTTGGAACATCATTCCAAGAAGTCTCAGAATATATTACCATTAGAGGAATAGATCATCAGCCTGACTCCTCTACCCAGGAATTCTTATGTGGGGTTAAATCATCAGTCAAAACTATCCCATGGGAGGTGCCTCAGTCCATTATCCGACAACAAAACAAAGTGAACATTCTTATTTATCAATTTTTTCACAAATACCACATCACAAACAATAGTAAAAAATTACATAACCTTGATAATTTATAATTCATCCATATATAAATTATTTTCATGAAATAACCTGTGATCATTTTCCACACCTTCCTCATTAACCCTTTTAGATTATACCATACACTTTCCTATTCCATATTATTTATTAAAATCAATGATATTAATCTTGTTTTCAAACCATTACATATTTTCCATATCATGTCATACTTTTAACCACATATATCATTATTCCTAAAACCCCCTTTTGTAACTACAACAACTAAGCACATTCAAAATTTATTCTACATCACAACTACATTATCATGCCAACATAATTTTTATGGATCCTATTTCACTAGCCCATAGATAAATTCAATGACTATGGTCCCAGGGGACGACTAAGACCACATTATGTCATAAAATATAATTCAACAACTTATTTAAAAATAACTCAAATCCACCCATTAAAACATGGGCCTTCCTATTTGAAAACAAAAACATTCCCAATGGATATAATTTCATTTCAAAACATCCAAAAAACTAGTAGACTAGTAAAAAAATTGACAACATCCTCAATATTTACATCATTTAAAATCCCATTATATAACCCCATTTTGTTTAACATTGAGGTAAAAATCTACATTCAAAAAATTTCTTTATATTAAAAAATCATTTTCTTCCTATAAAACTATAATTGGGTCAGTCTCCAATAAATAACTTCAAAACCACTCCTGAATTTTAAAAATTCAATACATAATGGTTTCAATTTACCCATTAACCCTAATATTATTCCAATTATATATATATTAACTATTTTCTCCCATAACTCCAATATCTCAATGTTTCCTAAATTTATTTACTTTTGACATGGGTCCTTATTTCCCATTGGTAGCCCTAGGATTCGTCTCACATCATCAATGAAACAAATGGCCTCCGTGAAAGGTCTTAATCTTCAATCTAAGGTCCCAAACACATCCCATAACCCAATATATCAAAAGGAAACATATCCGTGGAAAAGATAAACTACATACACATTTATCACTTCATGACAATGGATAAAAGCATAAAGACCACCTACCTCATGATTATTGATGAATGATTGATCAATGTTCACCCTCTATTTGAACCCAAACAGTTTCTAATTCACATAGATAAATTCCACAAAAAAGGCATGTTTTAGGGTTTCAAGAGAATAGAATATATTCGGTAATCCCTAACATGAAAATGGAGAAAATTAGATTGTTAGACTCACCTAGATCGTCGATTCGCACTCAATCATGTTTCAAAAAACCAGGAATTGAGGGAGAATCATCAATTGAGTTAGAAGAAGTTTCTCATTTGTCCCATAGTGTAAAGGGGGTCAAATTGGAGGAAAATTAGGGAATAATGAAACAGATTCATACAGGGTAAATGGGAAATTACCACATTATAATGGGGCTTGGTTTGGGAACACGGTTTACCAAACAATGTGCCAACTGTGAAGCTACCTCAATCTAAGAGGATCCATGCTACATGGTAACCTAAGGTCACCCCCATGGTTTGGAAAATCATGCGGTAACTATGCACTATCCCTCTGCCCGAAATGGTTCCTATACTAAACAGTATTTTGATCCAGGTGATTGGTTTTCATTAATTGTGTGCCAACTATGAACTACACATAATTTGGTGACTTTTTGTCTCTTCTTCTATCCCAATGACCCAAAAGAGCCCTAAAAATTCTCAAGAACCTATGAACCACATAATCAACCCTAAAATGAGTTTTAACCAAAATGTTTTACAAGTACATACCTTCATGACAGGTCAGGATCTTACAACCTCCCCACGTTATGCTGGATGATGCTCAAACCACACATTCAAGAATCCTCGAGTCTTTAAAACCAAAAGGATTGACCATGAACCACTGATTGGCCTTCATTTTCCTTTTTCAGAACATAGATATTCCTCACCAACTCTTGGACCAAGGAAATATTCATACCCAAAAACATCTCCCCACATAGCACCAAAACTGGGAAACGATTCTCTTTAAGAATGTTTCCTCCTCAACCTATCCTTACACACATCATTCATAAGAGAAATGTTTGAGTCCACAAAAACCCCACAAAAAAAGGATGTCTATAGGAAACAACATTTTCTTTACAGAGTTAAACAAAAAATTCTTGATTTGACCCTTTCCCCAACACATGAACAAAATTACATGGAACCATCTTACACATATTCTTTTAAATCACTAATAGTGTTCCAATCATAACATTAATAGTGAATACATCTCTAATATAACCACACCTCATGACCTATCTGATCCACAAGTGAAGCCCAATAGCCTCGGTTCATTTTCAATCATTTGAAAAGCCCAACTCAATCATAATATTCATCTCAAGGCACTCAACAAGTCAAAAGATGAGCCAATTCCCATCATAAAAACCATTTCACCATGATGGATCCCACTTGAGTCCATCCAAGTCAACCCACTGGATACACCATTAACCGACCAGTTTCCCCCTATAGTACTATTCACTATATGCTTTAACCTATCAATGCCCTTTTTCTAGCATTGTTATCTTTCATAATCGAATAATCAACCAAAAAACCTCAAATCAACATTCCCAATTTACTAAAAATGTTTTTACAACTCACCACACCCATACATCCCTAAGAACACCATCCAACATTGTAATTCGATATTTCCATCAAATCAACCTCGATTGAAAACCACTACTATCCATACTCATTTGAAAGGGTAACATGGTTTTTCTTCATAGCCCATTCCCATTACTGAAATGATCTATTCCTTCCAACATTTACATGAGGTTCTTTATATCCAATGAAATCCATTCCTCTTTACCCCACCATGTCAGGCCATCCCTGGTTTTCTCGAAAATTTGATGCCAAACAGCCACTATTGGTACATCTCAACATTAATTTACCATTAAGCCTTTTTACATAAGGCACACCAACATCAACCACACACACCTACTTATGTCATTCCCAATTTCAGTTAATGCTCCATTATCATGTTATTATCTAATATTCTAACCATTTTCATTCTCTATAACACTGCTCAAGAAATCATTGATAGAACCACTCGAATTACCCATATAATTGACCCAATATATGGTTATTTCTTAGTTCAATTGACCTTCCCAATCAAGAACAACACAACTTTTCTCCAAGGATCCCAAACATTCACCTCATAAGTTTCTCTAGCATCGCAATGACACCAAATACATTCTCACCTATCTCTACACATCAATGGCTTAAATTGACACTCCTAGCATTAAGAGAATCAATTTAGCCACTTTACACAATTTATATCGACCTCCACTACTCACACATAAACACATGATGAACTCCAAAACATGGACATAGTTTTCCATCTTCAATTTTTATAACAAAAAATCATCACCCAAAACTCATTGTCAGCTTCAAAATATGACTCATTACATTCATTGTCCTCCAGTCAATTCTGATAACCTCTTCCTCAACCAGATGATTGTGTACTTCCCCCATAATAAAGACCCCTCACACATACCACTCATTATGCATATGCTACAGGATGCCCCACAATTGACCAAAACACATTCAAGTCACCATGATTAAATCCAAAACCTTCTTAGGACACCTTGGACTATATCATGATATTGGGCATGATTGTCACAAGAGAAAAGTATAATATGAAATAATTTACAGTCAACACCACAATATATCTACCATCGTTGTCACCTCTAACAAAGAAGACAACCCAATTTATAGATGGTCTCTGTATTTCATTCCCTTTATTACCTCATCCACACTTGAATGCTACAACTTGATTTGTGTTTCAACTAAACTCACCATCACCTCATGACCATCTACCAAGATTTTGGGACCCAAAATTCACTTTTCACACCATTATCTTTACTATAATTTAGTTCTTCTTGCATGGATCCACTAACCATAATAGATACACAATGATCCATTCTATCTGTCCAAATTAACTGGTTTCTTGACGTACTAGGGCCTCCCCACATAGATTAATTGAAAACAACATACTCTTACATACAACCCACCTAGGTAAATATCCTAATGAAATAATGTATCCCTAACTCTTTCCCACTTCCCAATACTCATCAAATCTAGCGTGGTCTCACACTCTCCTATGACCAAACTGAAAAAATGTAATGACCCACAAATTTTCATTGGCTTGAGAGTACTACGAGTTATTACTACGCCTTAAGAGATATTCCCATGACGCCAAAGGCTGGTAATAAATGCCGAAGGGTTTCAAATGCTAGTTGGGGGACGATTTACCCTTTGATAAATAAACCATCCAAAACATCACTAACAACCACTATTTGATACATTTAAATGAAACAACTAACTCATGCATTACCAAAAGAGAACTACACTATTCCACAAACCAAAACATAACCAACACAACATCAGAGTACCAAGCAGAAGACTAAATAAAAAACTCAACACAAGCTAAGACACACTCCACGGCTCCACACAAAGCTCCATTTTCCAAGAACCACCACATCTCCCAAACATCACCACGGGCCCTAGAAATAAGTTGCTTTACCTTTACCTGTGCCCTGGAATATGAAATCTACAAAAGCACCAACGTGCCAAAGTAGGGGTGAGTAAAAAACATAGTAGGTTTTCCCAAATGACATCCTTACTCGTGCCACTAGGATATAAGAGTTACCCACAATTATATGAAAACAGTTTATATAAACCATTTTCTAAAAAATATTTTATAACTAATAATAATAAAGTTTCCAAAATCATTCATAACCAATGTCATTACAAGATAAATTTAAAACCTATTTTCCAGCATGTTATTTCCTAGAATAATAAGCAAAAAAGCTTTAGAACCATTTCACAAACATTTCTTTTTTGGCATAACCAACCATTTCACAAACCCATGTATCTAACCATGCATGATACCTGGATGAGAGGAGAAGCCCTAACCCTTATCTATCCCAACCATGATGGGGGATACTTCTTACCATTATCCAACCAAAATGCAAATGGATTCTTGACGGGGGAGAGCCATGACCCTTATAAATCCAAACAATGATGGGGGAGACTCCAAACCCTTATCTGCCCCAAATGCTATATGAATGTTTTACTGGGGAGAGACCTAGCCCTTATCCATCCCAAAACTGATGGGGTAGACTCCTAACCCTTATCTATCCCACATTCCCATGATCACACACAACAATCATGTCAAAAACCATGTTTGTTCAACCAATTCAAACCATTTCAATAAAACCATGCTTTTATTGAAAACCAAAAAATAAATCAATTTCATAAAAGCCATTTCAATACCAAACCATTTAAATAAAACACCTTTTTATTGAAAACACATATTTCATAAAACCATTTACAATTACAGAAATTCTACAATTTAAAATCATCATTTTAAATTCAAGAAACCAAATCACATTGCACAACAAAACACCAAGATTTCACATTTTCAATAAAACCATAAATCATCACTCAAGAAGATTTATTCCATGATTTTTGCAATTAATTCCATTCAAATAAACCACTTTTAATCTAATCCAATCAATTATAACATGAGGAGTTGAGAGTGAAGCCAACCACCTCAATGGTTTTGAAGAAAACCCTATCAAATAAAGAACACATAAGAAAACATGACCGATTCACCTAGGATCATCATTAGATCTCTTCACCAAACACAACCAAGACCAAATATCATCATTTTTGGCATACACACTCGTAGAACTACCAATAATGGGCATAGATCTATGAAACTGAGAGAAGAGGAGAAGTAGATATCAGTAGATATGAGAAAACAAACAAGAACGATCACAAACCTCAAGAATCCGACTTCGAATCACCAAGAGAAGACTTCAGATCACCTTCAAAATGATGGGAGAACCCTCTTTCACCTTAGGAGAACTAAAATCTATATTTAGGGATGATTTGGAGAAATATGAGCTACTGAGAGGAAAAAACGTGTGAGATCTACCTTTATAGTATCTCGTTTAAGTGGCAGCATGGTTAGTTCAAACGGTTTGACAAACTGTGCGCAAACCAAGCGTTAGCTACTACATCAATTGCCCCTCTCGCACGGTTTGGCCACACGGTTAGACAAACCATGCACTGAATGTTAGGGAGCCCCTGCTACCAAGTCCCTCTGCGCACGGTCTGGCCGCACGATTTAGACAAACAGTGCGCCTCTCGTGCGACTTCTCCTTTTCCTCAAAACATCATCCCAAGTTCTATCGACTCTCCCATTTGTCCCTGTTAACTTTAAACCAAAAAAGAAATCAAGAAAAGGGTTACATACCAAAAACCGGGGGTACTACATTCTCCCCACCATTGGTCTTTCCGTCCTCGGAGAGTAGAAAACCTTCAGTAAGCCAAAAGAGTTCCATCTATGCTATTTCATTTCCTTTTCACTTTCCCAAGTCTCTTCCTGAATCTGAAAATGCTTCCATAAAACCCACCCTTGACCGATAATTTTTCTACTCAAGACTTTCTCTTGACTATCCACAATCTGTACTGGAATATGTATCAATGAAGCATTCGTCTCTAGGTCAACATGATCCCATCTGATCACATGGTTAGGATCAGGCTGATTCTTTTTCAACTGAGATACATGGAACACATTAGGCACTGAACTAATCCATGGTGGTAATGCTAAGTGATATGCCACCTCTCTAACACGTTCTAGTATCTCAAAAGGGGCAATGTATCTATGAGATAACTTACCCTGCTTTCCGAAATGATGAATTCCATTTTCAGGGAGATCCCCAGGAAGACATAATCAACCACAACGAACAACAACGGTCTTCGACGGTGATCAGCATAAACTTTTTGACGAATCAGAGCCGTCCCCATCCTCTTTCTAATCTACTAGATCTTCATTGTTGTCTCTTGAAAATGCCTTGGCCTGACTAGTGAAGTTTTACCCATTTCCACCCAACATAGTGGAGAACGACTAGGACGCCCATACAATGCTTCAAACGGAGCCATGTGTATCGAGGATTGATAGATGTGATGGTATAAGAAATCCACTAAGGGTATATGCACCTCCCATGAGACACCAAAATCCATTACACAAGCCCGCATCATTCCATCTAGCATTTGTATCATCTGCTCGAATTTCCCATTCGCCTGAAGTTGATATGCTGTGCTCATAGTAAACTGAGTCCCAAGGGCATGCAGTAATGATTTCTAGATAAGATATGTGAACCTCAGATCTCTTTCTGAGACTATAGACACTGGTACACCATGCCTCATTACCACTTATCTAATATATATTGTTGAAATATCTTTCACCGTATGAGTTTCATGAATAAGGATGAAATGGGCTGACTTAGTTAGACGATCCACTATAACACAAATTACATCGTGTTTCAAGATAGTTCTTGGAAGACCTATAACAAAATCCATTTCTATCTGATCTCATTTCCATATTGGGATAGGTAAAGATTGTAACATACCAGCTAGTCTGTGATGCTCTACATTAACCTTCTGACAAGTTAAGCACCGCGAGACGAACTCGGCCACATTCCTTTTCATGTCGCTCCACCAAAATTACTCCTTCAACGCCTTATAAATCTTTTGTGTCCCTGGATGTAAAACCCATCTTGAATGGTGATAGGAATAAAGGAGTTGTTCTTAAAAAACCATAGATACAACCATATGATCTCTGAAACACAAAACTGATCCCCCACCATGTTTCCATTCATCAATGGTCTCCCCACCATTTAGTTTTGAACATACAACCAGACATTCCGCATAAGATGTTTGTGCTTCTTTGATCATCTTTACTAAATCAGGAACAAGTGTACCTCAAAAGAAAATAGCAACATCACCTGGGTCTTCACATTCCACATGCATGTCGGCTTAGACTGACATCAACTACCATTCATTTGATGCTACTCTCACTAAATGAGCTTATGACATTTTACTCAATGCATCTGCCACCGAATTCCTTTTCCTGGTGTGTACATTAAGTGAAATTCAAACAACTGAAGATACTCCATCCATCTCCTTTACCTCAAATTCAAATCTCGCTATGAGAAAATGTGCATCAAGCTATTGTGATCCATAAACACAATAAATTAATCATTAATGAGATAATTTCCCCATGTTATCAAAGCATGGATGACTTCATCTAACTCCATGTCATGTGTTGGGTAATTTTTCTCATGCACCCTCAACTGCCTTGAGCCATAAGAAACAACATGGTCTCCATGCATGAGAACACAACCCTACCCGGTTCACAAAGAATCAAAATACACCACATACCCTTGTCGTGATTCAAGAAAGATTATGATGGGTGCCCATGTAAGACGAACCTTCAGTTTCTGGAAAGACTTCTGAAATTTATATGTCCATTGAAATGGAGCATTTTTCTTTGTTAGAGCTATCATTGATGATTATAGTCATGATAAATCATGCACACAGCGTCGGCAGTAACCAGCTAGACCAAGAAAAATGCGTATCTAGAACACATTCTTTGGTTGTTTCCAAGAGATAATGGCTTCTATGTGTTCAGGATCAACTGAAACACCATTCTCAGAAATGAAATGGCCACGGAAAAGTACATCCTGTATCCAAATATCACAATTTTTTATCTAGGCATACAAACGATGATCTCTCAAGATTTGTAACACTGTATCCAGGTGCACCTCATGATCAAACATTGTCTTTAATTAAACCAGGATATAATCCAGAAACACCACAACAATAGAATCATCCTCTGCTGTGAAACTAACCATTATTCTATACAAGTAGATGTGAGCCTTAACCATTGTCAACCAATACATTTCTAGATTTACGTGATAGACATCCATGTCCAACATTGGGAAGTCACTTTTTAACATAGCTCCATCAACAACTACAGCACATGCTCTACACATAAAGGCTTGATGTTCTCTTTCAACAAGAGGAGTTTGCAGTTTCAAAATCAATGATCCCTCTATTCACCAAGGGTACCACCATGCTTCCTCTTCCCGAAGCTCCCAACAGAACCCACTAAGCCCCCGATGCCCGATTCACCGTCTCTATTTAATCACTGATACATAGGAATTCTATTTTAAATGGATCTGTTACGTTAACACTGCTTCAAAGATATTTGCATTCAGGCATGTGCTACCCACCACCTCGGGTGTGAACCGCACTAAGGACATGAACTTAGTTGCATACTCCATCACCGACATATGCTCTTTCTTCAGACTACAGAAATCAGTATTGCGTTGAGATCTGAATGTATGTGAGTAGAATTTTTTATTAGACAATTTCTCAAAAAACATCCCACATCATACCCGAGTCTGTTCCTTCTTGGAATACCAACTCCCACAACTAAAGAGAACGATCCTCTAGCTTACACATTGAGAGCTTAATTTTCAACTCTACTAGTGTCCCTAAGAATATGTAAATTTCGTTCATTCTGGACAGCCACGTCTCTGCCCTATCTGGGTCAGAATCACCCCTAAAGACCGGTGTATCCTACTTTTGGAACTGAGCCTCATAATCAACATGCTTTTGATGTTACCCTATATTCACACATCCCATAGCTTGGAATGATTGCACTATGCCTTGGACTAACTGCTGGTTCACCTGGGGCTCAGTGCAACCACGTTCTCCTCTACCACATCCGGTTGGTCTCTAAGACACCTACCTAGTATCTATAAAGAGAACAACCAACCTTGAGTCTCACTTCTATAGACATCAAGAATTATACATTCAAATTGCATTAGAAAACACGATCACTACGGGGAATTCCACCTTTCCACATTTATCGTTTTCTAAATGGACACGAACTCCATCAATCTCACTCTCTAGAAACTGTTGGCTTAGCATTTCGAATTCTATTACATAAACTACAACAAAATTGTTTTTACAAAAACAACCTTGATGGACTCACCTTTTTTGATAATCCCAAATCAATTTTAAATATTGATCATGATGTATTAGGTAATTCACTAATCATTTTCATCTACATTTATTCTGAACATTTTATATTCTTACTCTCATGAATTTGCTGCAACAGCTAACAGTTTACATTTAATCTAATATAAGATCACCGTTAAAGTCTACTGGTAAAAGCCTTCTGTTCAAAGTCACAGTTATAGCTCACTAACACTCTAAGTCACCAATGCTAGAGGATCACAATTGAAGATCTACTATCACTGTTGTAAGCTACTGGTACAAAGTTACTGTCTCAAATTCTACCATTGATCTGCTTATCAAAGCTCACAGACAAAGTGTTACAGTTACAAGGTCACTACTATGAAAGGGCTTCTGTTAGAAGTTCACTATCAGACTCTTCTGTTGAGAGCTTCTCTGATCTAACCTACAGTTGGACAAGTCTACAGTCGCAAGAGTCTACAGTCAATAGAAGACTACATCTAGACAACTTCCACCATCAACTTAGTCAACTGGTGATCAAAGTCTACAGATGGATATAATCCACTATTAAAGAAATTACATATTAAGATAACCTATAGTTGGAAAGGTCAAAGTGGCAATAGTATGATGTTTCAAATCTACCAATGAAAGTCCACTGATGAGAGGTTACTGTAACATAAAGAAACAAGCTACCGTTGCAAGCCTACAGACAGAGAACCTACTGGTGAAGTCCACAGTTGAAAAGAAGCTCACAGTTGGAAGACCACGATTAATGTCTAACGTGTGACATGTATCTGCAAATAGATTAATGATATTATATTATTTCTCTTTATCAATTTTAATAATACTATTATAACGGTAATGTCTGAACAAATTAATACACCTGAAATTAGTTATTATTTTTTGCAGACATATCAAAAAACAATATGATGTACGAGGAAGATCGCACGTGACTGAAAAGTTGTACTCTTGTCAGCCTCGGGTGAACCAAAGAAGAAAAAGGAGTACTGGAGAGGAGTATATAAAGAAGAGAGAGACATTCAAACCGGTATATATGAACAAGAATAGAGTAAGAGTATAGAGCGTAATGACTACAACCAATACATACAAGAACAAGAAGGATAACCGTGGACACATAACTCTCAAGAATTGTTTTACTCAGAAGAACACAGAGAGATTCACCAATATCAATTGAAAGAATCAAGCTCATGTGGTGTACTGAAAGAATATTAAAACCCAAAAATCTGATCATTTGAACATTTGGAAGTCTGGAAGCTGCGACACTCTGTTTTGGTGTCAACTTACAGAAAAGGACCAAAGTTTCACTTCATTCATTCAAACTTGTCCAGAACTGATCTATCAACACTATAGAGCATTATAAACTCATTCCTACTATCTTTAGCTCTACCTTGTTTTTGTTTTTTTACATTTGTGAGTAGTGTGTATGTATTACACACACTGTCTTTCATGCTTAAACTGAGGGATACTAAAAATCTCTATTCCAATCCATCTTTACTTTTGTTATGCACGCATAACTGTGGAATAAGCCTGGTGTGGCTTGAGTGTTTAGTTATCCCACGTATAACTGTAGTAGAGGTTTCAAAACCTGGATAGTTTGTGAAAACTGTTGTAAAGCCTGATATAGGCTGTGTATCAAATTTTTAACAAAATTTCTTAGTGGCAGGTGATCACTAAGTGGAGAGGACTTGGTCTTGACTTATGACTGAACCTCTTGTTTATGTTAGTGTGTTCAACTCTTTATTAATCTGTTTTACATTTATTTTTTGTGCTTATATTTTCAAAGACAGAATCCTATTTTTAAATTTACTCTGATAGTTAGTTTTGGTTAGTGTGTATATAATATTTGTTTAGTAAACTTGTTTCAAAAGTTGAATCAGTTATCATACTATCTCTACTGAGGAGTAATCAACCTTTGAGAAACCTATTGAACAATAAGTCACTTATATCTCTACTTCCTGAACTGACTGGGCCGTTTTATTTGTGGGATTTTACCTAAAAGTTTTTAATAGAAATTTTTAATTGGAACTCAATTCACCCCCTCTTGAGTATCCACTCCGACAAACATTTGCTATCAGAGGTGGTTTTGTTTTCATTTATATTATGTTTTTGAACCCTCTGTTATACTGTGATTTTAGTTTTATTATAAAAGATCTTAAATTTCTGTTAGTTCTAAATTTTATCTCATTGAAATATTTCCTAAAATCTAGTTATGGACAATAGACTAGAAGGTGCTGCTACTAACAGGCCACCCTTCTTTAATGGTGTAAATTATGCTCAATGGAAAATTAAAATGAAAATTCATTTGGAAATTATTGTTTTTATATTTGGTCTCTTATAGAATCAGAATATAAGATCCCAAAAACTACTAGATCTACTTGGGATGATGCTACAAAGTCTGACTATAACAATAATTGTGATGCTATGAATGCTCTTTACTACTCTTTAGGAGATGAGGAATTTAATCGAATTTCTGCATGTAAAACAGCTCATGAAATCTGGGGCTCCTTGGCTGTTTCTCATAAAGGAACAACCAATGTGAAGGATATGAGATTAAATACTTACACTATTAAGTATGATAATTTAAAAAAGAGACCTGATGAACCCATTTCTGACATATACCATAGGTTTAACAAGATTGTTAACACCATGAGTTCACTGGGAAAATCTGTACCAGAGAAGGAGAAGATTATGAGAATATTGAGATGTTTTCGAGATAGATGGAGAGGCACTTCTGTGTCTATTCGAGAGTCATGTGACATCAGAAAGCTACTAGTTAAGGAGTTGATTGGTAAACTGACGATGTATGAAGAAGAACTGAAGGTGAACAATGATGAAGATGATGAACCCAAGAGAAAATCCATGGCATTCATGTCTACTGCATCAAAGAGTAAAGACAATGAAAAAATCCATGTACCTACTCAAATCTCAACTAGTGAAAATTCAGATTCAGACAGTGTTTAAGAAATGGCTCAAATAGCCAGGAGATTTAATATGTTCAATAGGAAGAAGAAGATTTTCAGAAAACCAAACTACAAGGGTAAGTATGATCAACAAGGTAAGTAGAAGAATGATTGGAAGAAATCTGACAAAGAAGATGATATAGTATGCTATGAATGCAAGAGAAAAGAATATATCAAGGCTGACTGTCCAAAGTTAAAATTCAATAAGAAATATGATTATAAGAGGAAAAATTACATGAAAGCCATGAAGGAAACCTGGACTTCTTCGGAAGATAGCACAAGTGAATCATAAGCTGCTGACTCTGAAAAGAACCATGCTAACATGTGCTTCATGACCAACATGTCTGAGGTACATGTTTCCCCTATTCTAAGTGATTATTATTCTAAAAATAACCATGATTCAGATAATGAGAAAAATATGTCTAAAGCTCAGCTGTTTGAATATTGAAATATGTTGGAAGAGACCTGCAATGAACTAAAGGATAAGTATAAATCATTGAAGAAACAACATGCGGTGACTAGTAATATTAAAAAATTTATAAGTGTAGAAACAGAGAGGTATGCTCAACTTTTGAAAGAGAACACTCAACTTAAATTATCAAATGAGCAATAAAGAAAGGATATTGAAAAGTTCACTGCTGGTAGGGATACCTTGACACAGCTGCTAGGAAAACATATTGCTCCTAAATACACAACTGGTCTAGGATATCAGCCTGGATAGAGACAAATGAGAAAAACCAAATTTATATCAAAATCTGGATAGTTTAATGCTTGTTCAAGTTCATGACCATCTTATGAGAAACAATTTTCTAAAGGAAACAACAAAGTATTTTTGTATCAAAATATTATTTTCGATTTTAGAAAACCTATAAAGCAAGTATGGGTTCCCAATGTTTTATTGGCTAACTATTCTGGACCCAAAAAGATCTGGGTACCAAAATTATTCCATGTTTAATCTGTTTTGCATGGAAATTGTTTGAAGAGTTCCTATAACACACTATGGTACTTGGAAAGTGGATTTTCAAGACATATGACATGAGACTTTTCTTGATTCAAGAGTCTAATTAATTTTGATGGTGGGAATGTCTCCTTTGGTGACAACGCAAAAGGAAAAATCATCGGCTTAGGCCATATTGGTAACCCTGATACAATATTAATTTCTAAAGTACTTTTTGTTGATGGATTGCAGTATTTTCTTAGTATATCTCAGTTATGTGATGATGAATTTAATATTAAATTTGAAAATGATTCATGCAATGTTTTTAATTTAAAAAAGGCTTAGTTTTCACTGTATCTAGAAATTATAATGTATATGTTGTTGATTTAAAATCCTTATCCAAAAATATGTTTCCTGCTTAAATGCTTTTTATAATGAGTCTTGGTTGTGGCATAGGAGATTGGGACACTGTAATGTGCACTCACATAGGAAGCTATCTATGAAACTCTTAGTTAGAGACTTACCTAAATTAGAATTCCCAAATGATAATGTGTGTAATCTCTGTCAAAATGGAAAACAAAACAAAGTTTCTTTTAAACCAAAAAAAAGATGTTTCAACTTCTCAACCACTTGAGTTGGTTCACCTTTATTTTTTTGGACCATCAAGTGTTTCATGTTTAAATGGGAAGCATTATGTTTATATTCTTTTAGATGACTTTTCTAGATATACTTGGGTACAATTTCTAGCTCATAAGAGTGAAGCTTGTTCCTATTTTGATAAATACTCCAAGTCTGTAGAAAATCATAGTGGACATAAGATTAAGACCCTGATAAGTGATCATGGCCATGAGTTTGAGAATCATGAATTTGAATCTTTCTACTCACACAATGGTTATAATCACAACTTTTCAGACCCAAGGACACCACAACAGAATGGTGTAGTAGAAAGAAGAAATAGAACTCTTCAACAAATTTCAAAGACTATGCTAAATGAGTATGAATTACCTATTTATTTCTGGGCTGAAGCTGTAAATACAGCTTGTTAAATCATCAATATAGTTTTAATTAGGCCTATTCTAAAAAGGACCCCTTATGAACTTTGGAATAATAGGAAGCCTAAGGTTAATTACTTTAGTGTTTTTGGTTGCAATGTATTTATTCTTAATACTAAAGATAATCTTGACAAATTTTCTCCCAAAAGTGATAAAGGAATTTTCCTGGGTTACTCTATTTCAAGTAAAGCCTATAGAGTATTCAATAAGAAAACAAAATGTGAGGAAGAATCATTTCATGTAAAATCCGATGAGACTGATCCACATGAGCCTAAAACCTCTCTTGAAAATTTTGAGTAAGATTTTTCAAATCTGGACATAAATGATAAGAATACTGAATCCCCTGAGAAAGTATCTAGTTCTAGAAATTTTCCAGAATATGCTTTTGTCGATTCCAGACCAACAAACATCCTTGAGAAAGCCAGTTTAACCCATCCTAGAGGTGTTATGACTCTCATGAATCATCCTCTACATGCTTTTGTCGGTGATTTAAATAAAGGAACACAAACAAGAGCTTCTCCAGGAAACCAGGTTGAACATCAAGATTTTCATTCACAGCATGAACCCAAAAATATTAATGATTCAATCAATGATGAATTTTGGGTAATGGCTATGCAAGAAGAGCTAAATCAGTTCGAATGAAGAAAATTTGGGAATTAGTGGAATGAGCTAAAGACACTTTGACAATAATCACTAAATGGGTGTTTAGAAATAAAGTTGATGAGTCTGGGAATATAGTTTGAAACAAATCCTGGCTTGTTGCACAAGGCTATAGTCAAGGGGAAGGAATAGACTATGAGGAGAAATTTTCACCTGTGGTTAGATTAGATTCCATTAGGATACTACTTGCATATGCTGCTCCTCTGAATTTCAAACTTTATCAAATGGATGTTAAAAGTGCTTTTCTAAATTTATATATAGTTGAGGATGTATTTGTTGAACATACTCCTGGTTTTACAAATCCCCATTTTTATAATCATGTTTTTAAACTATCTAAAGCATTATATGGATTAAAACAAGCTCCAAGAGCTTGGTATGATAGGCTCAACTCCTTTCTTATATCAAAAGGTTTTACTAAAGGGATAGCTGATCCTACTCTTTTCATTAAATGGATTTCTAAAGATGTTTTGATAGTATAGATTTATGTAGATGATATTTTTCTTGGATCTTTAAAAATTCTTTATGTGTTGATTTTTAAAAAATGATTCAAAATGAGTTTGAGATGAGTTTAATGGGAGAACTCAAATTTTTTCCTTGGATTTCAGATCTTTCAATATAAAAATGGTATTATTTTCAATCATTGTAAATATATTAAAGATCTTTTAAAAAGTTTTTCATTGGATGGTAGTAATGGCAGTGACACACCTATGACTACCACCTGTAAGTTGGATAGTGATGAAACGGGAGAACTAGTGGATCAAACTAACTACAGAGGAATGATAGGAAGTCTACTCTATCGTACTGCTAGTAGACCTGACATCATGTTTAGTGTATGCATGTGTGATCGCTTTCAAGCTAATCAAAATGAATCTCATTTGAATGCTGTTAAAAGAATTTTCAAATATCTAAAACATACTCCCAACTTAGGGTTGTTTTATCCAAAGGAACAATCATTTTATTTATTGAGTTATTCGGATGCTGATTTTGCCAGCTGCAAGTTAGATAGAAAGAGAACCTCTGGAAGATGTCACATTTTACGCAACTTGCTAGTATCTTGGTGTAGTAAGAAGCAGAATTCTGTTGCATTATCTTATACCGAAGCTGAATACATAGATGCTGGTAGTTGTTGTGCTCAAATTTTGTGGATGAAACACACTTTACTCGACTATGGATATCAATTCAAACATGTCTCTATAAAGTGTGACAATACAAGTGCTATTAAAATTTCCAAAAATATAGTATCTCATTCTAGGACAAAGAATATTTATGTGAGACATCACTTTTTGAGGGATCATTATCAAAAGGGTGATATCACTCTTGAATTCATTAGCACTGAACATAAGTTGGATGATATATTTACAAAGCCGTTGAATTCTGAGATATTATGTTACATCAAACATGAGTTAGGTATGATTATCTTTAGCACTGTTATACCTCACAGTTGAACCTCACAGTTATACCTCACAGTTGTACCTCACTGTTATACCTCACAGTTGAACCTCACTGTTATACCTCATAGTTGAACCTCACTGTTATACCTCACATTTGAACCTCACTGTTATACCTCACAGTTGAACCTCACTGTTATACATCACAGTTGAACCTCACCATTATACCACACCGGTGTACCTCACTAGTACATCTCACTGTAGGATACTTCGCTGTTTGACATTATATTGTTGCGGGAATTCGAACTGTTTTTATTTTCATTTTTATTTTTATTTGTATTTTTATTTTTTTAATCCCTAAATGATAAAATCAAAAGCATCGAACATATCTCAGTCCACTTCCTTTCTCAATCTCGACCCTTGCTCTTGAAATTCCTAAACCCCAAATCCTTGTTTGAACCTCCGAGCCTCATTCAATCCCCATGGCCATAACTAAGCGACCCCTGACTGTCAATGAGGATGTGCCGAAGCCAAAGAGAACTCATGCCGAATCTAGTGGTACTAGAAATACTTTGATAGGACCTATAATCCCGCACCTGATCAAGAGAGAAATCTTTGCGGAGAAAGAGTTATGTGAAGAATGGATGTTATCAAGAAAATCATTAGTAATGGAAGTACTAAATGTCCAAGGATGGACCGAATGCTTTGCCATCAATAATGGACCGTACTATCTGAAGCTTGTGAATGAGTTCTATGAATATCTGAAGTTAGAAGAGAAAGAGGATATTCATAAGCTAATATCCAGAGTAAACGAAAATGAAGTTAGTTTCTCATCTGCTGAGTGGGCAGCCTGTTTATGAGTTCCCCATGAAGAAATATATGACTACTATTCTAGAGTGGCTCCTCTGGACAGTGGTGTATTTGAGTATGAGAAAGCTCTTAAAGCACTGAGAGGAGATGGAAAAATAAGGATAATTATTGTAGCTGAGATTAATAGAGAAGATAGACTTCTGTTTATGTTTGTTCAGCATGTACTAAGCCTCAGAAGAGGAGACATTGCAGTACTAATGTACCAGGACATATTCTAGATGTACTTACTGAAACATCAAAAAAAAGTTCAACCTGTGTAGGTTACTGATTACACAGATAGAGGAAATGACTAAGGCTAGTTCAAAATCCAATGCCTTATTCCATGCCAAGCTTACTTCAGTAATGCTGAAAGTGAAGGGTGTAGCTGGGAATCAAGATGAAATGATAGTGGCTAAGAACAGGGTATGTATCTCCAAGATGATTTGAAAATTCCTGAAGATCAGCTGGAATCCCTGGATAAAGGCATGGGTAAATGATGAAGAAAGAGTTTATGAATAGTTTGACCCTTCCACTCATCCTTCTAGGCTGAGATACAGGAGAGATCCTGGCTTGAAGCCTGATGTGCCAGAACCAGTCTTTTCAGATGAAGAGGAGGCTGAAGAATCTATGGACCCTGCAAGACAAGACACCCCCATTGACAATGGGAGTGACCCTGAGTTACCACATAATCCTGTAAGGATAATATCATTTGGAGCAGCTATCCTTTCAAAATAACTGCCAAAAGGGAGATTGTTTTAAGGGACAGTGACACTGAGTCTACTGACGAAGAAGAAGAGTCTCAATATGTTTTCAAGGACACCTCTGAAGAGGATGAGGATGTCGAGGAAGAAGAGACTTGTGTTAATATTGACGGAAAAGAGACTGTTGCTGAAGCTGAAGAAGAGGACAATGATGGTGAAGAAGAAGAGATCAGTTTTGCGCCCTCTGATAGGTTATATAGACAAGACAGTGCCTGACCAAGAAGCATGTGTGGCATCCACTGTGATTGAAATGGAATTTGTTGATGACTCAGTGGAGAAAAAGATTCAGCTCTTTGATGAACTAATAGAGCACACTAGTGTTGAACCTGCTGGAGTTGCATAAGAAGATGTAGAGTTACCTAGAGATGAACAAATAGAGGATAATGCTTAGGAGTGTGCTCCAAGTGAGGAGGAGCATCTCGGTTCAGTCTCTGTACTTCATGATATAGAAGGATGGTCATCAGATCTAGGATATATGGTAATTGGAATCAACTATGAAAATTCAGATGAGGAAGACCATCCTCAAAGGGATACAGTTATCCGGCCTGAGAGCTTTCAAATGTTTGAGACTAACAAGTTGGAAACCAAGGAGGACCTTGAGTCCTTAAAAGTTGTAATGAATGGCGCAACAAGACAATCAGTAGCATAGTTGAAGAACAGTCTTTTTGATGAGTTGAGAAGTGTGGAGCAGTCTTTAGAGCTATCCCTGGGATGTGTTGTGTCAAGCACAGTGAAAGAAATGATGGATGACGTTAAAATCTGCCATAAAACTGATTGAAAGCTGGACTGAAGCTGTGGTTGCTCTCAGACAATCAGTTGCTTCTTTGACTTCCATGAGAAGTTCTCAAAACCAAGTAAATGATGAGATTCGTAATCTCAAAGAAGACGTCAAATAGTTTGTGGATGTGTTTGAATATTTCAAGAAATCAATCAAAGAGCATTTGAACAGTTAGGATTCTCTTGTTCAAAAAGTGATTGCAAATTTGACTCAGTCTTTCAAAGAGACAGTAGCTTTCTCGGTCAAATCCCATCCCTCATCAAGCTCACCTGTGGTCCTTGACCAGTTTAGGAATGTAATCAATGAAGAGCTTACTAAGGCCAGTTCCAATGACACCTCTGACTAATAGATTCATGCTACCACTAGGGAAGTCAGTGGTTTTGATCGTGAACACATGCAGGCAGCTACTGCTTCTCAAGAGGCCATTAAGGACAAGGTGGATTATTACATTGATAGGATCTATACGAAGCATAAGTTAACCAACCACTTCATGCTCCTCATAGAGAATATGAAGCTGCCTCCTGTAACTCAGGATTTCTAGGAACATGTTAGTAAGCTAAGAGAAATGACCCCTTCATTGGATAAGTTTTTGGAAAATAAGAATGATTTTTTATCTGCCATTGATAGAGGAGGAAGCATTATTATGGATTTCAGAAACCTTCTACTACCCTTTCTCCATGTTGGCTGCACACCTGTCATTATTCCTCCAGCCTTACCTATCTCCAACCCAAGAGGTTCTTCTATGATGTCTCCTGATGAAGCTATCAGAAGCGTTCGACCACTGATACCTTAGTACGCTACACACTATAGATCCTCAGGAGGTCTTGTTGCTGCCCCTCCAGTCATTCCTGCAGCAATTCCTAAACCCGTTGACCCTCCAGCTCTTTATCCAGATTCTTCCTCCAAAGGAATGGATCCCTTTCCTACAGATTATGTGGATTAAGCATGGTTACGTCTTTTTGATAGGGACCCTGTATTATTTTTTGTTCATGTACTGTACTGGTTATTAATACAATATTTCTCTTTTCTCTCAAGGATTTTCTTTCTTTTTGCTAATCACAAAGGGGGAGAAATATAAGAAATAATGTGCTCATATTGTACTAATCCTAGAACTAATCCTGTGATTGGGGAGATATGATCCCATGTTAAATCTTCTTCACATTTCTCTTAGATATGTCTATATTTAATACATACTGACATAATTTGTGATTATCAAAAAGGGGGAGATTGTTATAATCACCTAATTTGATATTCCCAAATCATGTTTAAATATTGACCAGGATGTATTAAGCAATTAACTAATCATTTTCATCTATATTTATTATGAACATTTTATATTCTCACTCTCATGACTTTGCTGAAACAGCTTACAGTTTACATTTATTCTAATATAAGTTCATTGTAAAAGGCTACTGGTAAAAGCCTTCTGTTCAAAGTCACAGTTACAGCTCACTGACACTCTAAGTAACCAATTCTAGAGGATCACAGTTGAAGATCTACTGTCACTATTGTAAGCTACCGGTACAAGGTTACTATCTCAAAGTCTACCATTGATCTGCTTATCAAAGCTCAGAGACAAAGAGTTACGGTTACAAGGTCACTACTGTGACAAGGCTTCTGTTAGAAGTTCACTATCAGACTCTTCTGTTGAGAACTTCTCTGATCGAACCTACAGTTGGACATGTCTACAGTCGCACGAGTCTACAGTCAGTAGAAGGCTACAGCTAGTGAACTTCCACTGTCAGCTTAGCCGACTGGTGATCAAATACTATAGATGGATATACTCTACTGTTAGAGAAATTACCTGTTAAGATAACCAATAGTTTGAAAGGTCACATTTGCAATAGTCTAATGTTGCAAATCTACCGATGAAAGTACACTGATGATAGGTTACTATTACATAAAGAAACAAGCTACCGTTGCAAGCCTACAGAGAGAGAACCTACCGATGAAGTACATAGTTGAAAAGAAGCTCACAGTTGGAAGACCACGATTAATGTCTATCGTGTGACATGCATCTGCATACAGTTTAATGATATTATATTATTTCTCTTTATCAATTTTATTAATACTATTATAACGGTCATGTATGAACAAATTAATTCACCTGACATTATTTATTATTATTTGCAGACAAATTAAAAAACAATACGATGCACGAGGAAGATCGCACATGACTGAAAAGTAGTTCTCTTGTAGGCCTCGGGTGAACCAAAGGATAAAAATGTGCACTGGAGAGGAGTATATAAAGAAGAGAGAGAAATTCAAACCGAGATATATGAACAAGAATAGAGGAAGGGCATAGAGCTTAACGACTATAGCCAATACTTATAGAAACAAGAAGGATAACCGTAGACACAAAACTCTCAAGCATTTTTTTTACTCAGATGAACACAGAGAGTTTCACCAAGATCAATTGAATGAATAAAGCAGTCATGGTGTACTGAAAGAAGCTTAAAACCCAAGAAGCTGATTATTTGAACATCTGGAATTCTGGAAGTTACGACACTCTATTTTTGTGTCAACTTACAGAAAATGACCAAAGCTTTACTTCATTCATTCAAACGAGTCTTAACCTGTTCTACCAACACTATAGAGCATTCTAAACTCATTCCTACTATCTTTATCTCTACTGTGTTTATGTTTTTTTTTCCTTTGTGAGCAGTGTGCCTGTATTACACACACTGTCTTTCGTGCTTAAACTTAGGGATACTGAAAATTCTTATTCCAAACCATCTTTACTTTTTTTACCCATGCATAACTATGGAAGAAGCGTGGTGTGGCTTGAGTGTTTAGTTTTTCAACGTATAACTGTGGTAGAGGTTGAAAAACCTGGAAAGTTAGTGAAAATTGTTGTAAAGCCTGATACATGTTGTGTATTAACTTTTTAATAAAATTTCTTGGTGGCAGGTGATCACTCAGTGAAGAGGACTAGGTCTTGACTTAAGATTGAACCTCTTGTGTAAGTTACTGTGTTCAACTCTCCATTACTCTATTTTACATTTATCCGCAATTATTATATTTTCAATGGCAAAAACATGTTTTTAAATTTACTCTGATAGTTAGTTTTGGTTAGTGTGTATATGATATTTGTTTAGTAAACTTGTTTCAAAAGTGGAATCAGTTATAATACTGTCTCTACTAAGGAGTAATCAACCTTTGAGAAACCTTTTGAACAATAAGTCACTTATATATCTTCTGCCAGAACTGACTGGGCCATTTTATTTGGGGGATTTTACCTCAAAGTTTTTAACAGAAATTTTTAATTGGAACTCTATTCACCCCCCTCTTGAGTATCCTCTTCGACCAACAAACCTTTTATTCCATTTTCAACCATTTTTTTAAATATTCAACATACTTTTTGAAAATCAAAAAAATTTAAAAATACACCAAAGACCCTATTTTCAAATTATTTCACTTGAAAACAATTTCTGCATTTTTCAAAAATTGGCCCCATGCACAAAATATTTACTAATTTCTCACAAGGAGATAAGAAATAATAGTGGGAAGTCATTCCTCTAATATTCATGTCATGATCCTCTCATTGGCTAAAACCATGACAATGAGATTTTCAGCATTCTAGAATTGTATCAAAAACACTTATGCACCCAACACTCTGGTAACATGATGTTCAAGCAAAAACGGGTTAGCTACGTCCTTTTATGCTATACATTTCATGTTCCGACAATCCTACTCATATATATGATTTCGACCCATGGAATAGGCAAGAATGAATTTCAACTCCAAGACCAGGAACAACGATGACAACTTGTTAGGCATGGACTGAACAAGATGATACCATTTGTAATGACCCACCAATTCTTATTGTCTTGAGAGTACAAAGAGTCATTACTAGGACTTAAGAAACATCCCTAAGATGCCAAAGGCTGGCAATAAATGCCGAAGGGTTTCAAATTCATGTTGGGGGATGATTTACCCTTTGAGAAATAAACCAACCAAAACATCACTAACATCCACTATTTGATATATGTTAATTAAACAACCAACTCATGCATTACCAAAAGTGAACAACACTATTTTAAAAAACAAAACGTATCCAACACAACATCAGAGTACCAAGCGAAAGACGAAAGAAAAGATCCAACAAAATCCAAGACACACTCCACGACTCCACAATGAGCTACATGCGCCAAAGCACCACCACATCTCCCAAACATCACCACGAGCACCAGCAAAGAAGATGCTTTACCTTTTCTTGTGTCTCGAAATATGACATCTACAAAAGCACCAATGTGCCAAAGTAGGGGTGAGAATAAAACATAGTAGGTTTTCCCCAATGACTTCTCTACTCAAGCCCCTAGGATAGAAGAGTTAGCCATAATTATATAAAAATAGATTATATAAAACATTTTCTCAAAAATAGATTATAACTAAATATAAAAAAACATCCAAAAACATTGATAAACAAAGTCATTCCAAGATCAATTTAAATCAAATTTTCTAGCACTTCATTTTCCAGAAAAATATCCAAACAATCTTTAGAACTATTTCACAAACATTCCTTTTTGGCATACCCAACCATTTCACCAACCCATGCCACCAACCATGCATGCTACTAGGAAGATATGAGAAGCCCTAACCCTTATCTATCCCAACCATAATGGGGGAGACCTCATACCCTTATCCAACCCAAATGCACATGAATGCTTGAAAGGGGAGAGGGCTAACCCTTATCCATCCCAACAATAATTAGGGAGACTCCTAACACATATCTGTCTCGAATGAAATATGAATGTTTGATGAGGGAGATCCCTAACCCTTATCAATCTCAACACTAATGGGGGAGACTTCTAACCCTTATACGTCCCATATGCACGTGAACAGACACAACCATCATGTCAAAAACCAAGTGTTTTCAACCAATTCAAACCATTTCAATAATACTCTACTTTTATTAAAAACCAATGAATAAACCAATTTCATCAAATCCATTCCAATTCCAACTCATTTCAATAAAAAACCTGTTTTATTGAAACCCCATATTTCATAAAACCATTTACAATTCAACCAATTCTACAATTTAAAATCATTATTTTGAATTTCATAATCTACATCACTTTGCACAACAAAACACCAAGATTTCACAATTTCACTAAAACTATAAATCATCATTAAAAAAGATGTATTCAATTCATTTCACAATCAATTCCATTCAAATAAATCAATTTGATTCTAATTCTATCAATTTTAACAAGAGGAGTCAAGTGTGAATCCACCTACCTCAAAGGTTTTGATGAAAACCTTAAAAATGGAGAACGCACAAGAAAACCCATCTGATTCACCAATGATCCTCCTTAAATCTCTTCTCCTAACAAAACCAAAACCAAATCTCATCTTGTTTGAAATCCATACACGTAGATCTACCCATAATGTGGATATATCTATGAAATTGTGAGAAGAGGATAAGTAGATCTATGTAGATATGAGAAACCAAACAAGAATGATCACATACCCCAAGAATCCGGCTTTGATACACCAAGAGAAGCCTTCAGATCACCTTCGGAATGATGGGATAACCCACTCTTACCTTAGGAGAACCAAAATCCTTATTTAGGGACGCATAGGAGGAAAACGAGCTATATAGAGGTAAGAAAGTGTGACATCCACCTCTATAGGATCTCGTTTATGTGGTCGCACTGTTAGTTCACACGGTTTGACAAACCGTGCACTAACAGTGTGTTAGCTACTACCTCGACTGCCCTTCACGCATGGTTAGGACACACTGTTAGATAAACAGTGCACCGACTGTGCAGAAGCCCATGCCTCCAATACCAACTTCGCACGGTTTGGCCGCACAGTTTAGACAAACCGTGTACCTCTCGTGCGACTTCCCCTTTGCCTCAAAACATCATCCCAAGTTCTCCCGTCACTCCCATTCATCATCGTTATATTTAAACCTCAAAAATCATCAAGAAAAGGGTTACATACCAGAAACCGAGGTTACTACAAAACACATATCTATATTTCATGAGGTATACACTAAAAATTATATCCTCCAAAAATCATTTCATTCTGATTATTACACCACAAAAATTAGGGATAATTATTTTTATGATCATAAACTTCACAACCAACTTTATAACCAACATGAACACCCAATTGCTTTCTAGAGGCAAGTCTAAGGAATAAATATTCACCTTTACCAAATCCTGATTGCACCAACCGTTTATCAATTTTACATTTGGAGGAACCTCCAGTGAATTGAATTCTATGGAAATTGCACATCTTTTCCATATTACCTTAAGAAACCCTCAAATTTTGTTGGATTTCAACTCATATCCTCTACTCAAGCCACATCTCCCAAAAACTGTTAACTTGTCCACTTAGCCTTTTATATTAATCCTGAACTAGGTAGAAAATTTTATGAACCTCTTCCAAGATTAGAAACATCTACATTTTCAACACACACCCTTAATAACCGATACAAGATCGACCTTTCTCATAGGCCAACCTCAAAAGTCAAACGATACCAACCCCCAATACCGGAGTCATAGTAAGAGAGGTCACTGGCTCAATCTATGCCATACAAACCAAACATGAAATACCAGCTGATCACAATAGTAATCTTTTCTCCTCTCCAAAACACTGCATCAAACATACCAAACATCCATTTACTCTATGTCCCAATCTAATTACAGACACACACTTTGAAACACAAACTAAACGCTCACTATAGGGTTCACAAAACATGTCATAGGGTCCCAACTCATAAGAGTTGCCAAATTCACATTAAAAAACATTATTTCAAAGCTTCATGGTAACAACCAAATTGAGGTCATAAAATAAAACATTCTGTATAACTCAAAAATTCCAAAATGTGGTCTCTAAACTAATGCTCCCTCACTATGTAAACCTCCCCAGAATGAGTCAACAACTAACACAAGGGATTACCACCACTGGTGAACATAAATTGTCAATCATTTTTACATAAATCATTCTAATTAGACCTAACCATTTAAACCAATGTGTTCTATTTTAAAAAATTTTAAATTTCAAAACCCAACCATTGGAACTATCAAAAACCTTTTTATTATTCCATGACTTAAAAAATCTCCATTCTATTCAAAAACAAAATTCTAAATATTTCCCTTTTATAAACATACAGAATTAAATTTCTTAGAACACATTTTATCCAACTTTTCAACACACATTATTACATTCAATTTCACTTTATATACCCATTTGGTTCAGTATCATGTAACTCAAAATTCAATCACAAGAAACATACACATGAAATATATATCATATGTTCCTATCATGATGTATGAAATCTCACACCCTCATTTTCTATAGCATGATATGTGATAAAAAATCATAAATCAATAACATCACATCTAATTACCCCACTCGAGGTGGAAATATCAGTCAAATGTAAATGTTCAAAATAGAATGGAATTTTCCACCCTTGGAATCTTGGGTTATCACTCATACGTGGGGCTACAGGCACCTAGTCATGAGATTACAACCATGTCCCGAAGAGATCCTAGTATACTATCTACAATTCCAAAATATTAAGACAAAATATGACCACCAATGTTTCTACATTGTAATGTTCTTGACATGGAAACTAATATAACCCATTCCCTAATATGGGTCATCACCTGACCTCAGGAATGCCTCCCCATATTTCCCAGGAGGAATTATAGTAGTTCATGTCTAAAGTGGTACATTTGAAGACTATACCCTCTTATTAGAGTGAATCCAAAATAGATTTAAAAAAATGTATAAAGTAACCACATGAAAAATAAATGGAAAACATTAAAGAAAATCCAACAAGTGACCATGCACAAATTCTATAAAAAAATATAATGAATACACTACATGTAAAGAAGTAATAAAATGTAAACTAATACTACGACAATCAAAAGACTCTAAATCTATTGCAAGCCCTGACATAGTCCTTATGTCCATTCTCTAAACCATCATCCCAAGAACAAACAACACCATGCTCGCACACAGAACATGTACCTAAAAGAAGTAGCATCTGCTCAGGTACCCATGTGCAATGGTGTCCCAAGTTAGGTGTGTGCATAACTCAATAGGCCACCACCAAGAGTGGATAAATAAATTTTTATTCTGTACAAATGAGTATGTAGGTATCAGGTGAAATTAATAAAAAAGGAAATTAGGTGAACATTTACATAATTATATAATATTCATTTTACCCACTATGTTTTCTAAATAGAACCAAACAACTAACTCCTGCCATACTGGAAGTCTAAACCAATGTACATGGGGTTTCGCACACATTTAACCTGATGTGGTTTAACTATTTATAACTCATTACATACCCATTATCTACAATATTCATTTATTCAATTTTCATAATTATTTATATTTTATCACTTATGATACATTCATGACTAAATTCATCTTCATCACATGATTCATTGGTTATGCATTTATATCATTTATGAAATAGCCTAAGTTGGTCATTAATTAAGCATATGTGGTTACATACACATATGATCACAGTGAATTTAATAATCATAATTATCAATTTACCCTGATAGCTCATTCTAGTAACCAAGCCGTGTCCATATGATTGGGAAGAATGGATCCACATTTTGAAATCCCAACCCACGCCATGACCTTATATTTGGAAGCACAGAGCCTCATTCTAACTTTCCAACCCTTCATTATATAATACATTCCTTGGAGCTTCATTCTAAGGTGTCTCATCAAATGAAATCATTCAGAGAATATAGCATATGTCTAACATCCTAACCCATTCATTCCTAGGTGGGGTTAGGGCATCATCCCAACCCGACCTATAAGAGGAGCCTCAATCTTCTATCCCACCACCATGCCATGTGAAAATTCTTATTTAGTCATTCACCACACATAACACATCAAAAACCATAGTAAACAAAAAAATAGTGTTCAAAATTCAAAATTCATCAATATATAAAACATTCTCAGGATATAACCCATGAGCACGTTACCAATTTCAAGTCATTCTTCATTAACCCATTTACATTATACCAAAAACATCCATATGAAATGATAGGGATGAAAATCAATAAAATTAACCTCTTTTACAAACCATTACATATTTTCAAACACTGACCATACTTTTAACCACATGTATCATTATTACTATAGCCCCATTTATGTAATTCCACCATCTATGCACATTTAACATTTAATTCATATCTAATCAATGTTATAATGCCAACCAAATTGTTATGTGTCCTATTTCACTGTCATGTTGATCAATTCTATGAATATTGTCCCATTGGAAATGTAAGACCACATTATTTCATAAAATAAAATTCAACTACTTATCTGCAAAAAAAACCACAATTTAAAACATGGACCTTCCACATGGAATACAGAAACATGCCCAACGGCTTTTATTGATTCCAATGATCCAAAACGACCATTCAACCGTTATCACAAAAAAGGACCACTACCTAAATCTATTTATCCTTTGTAATCCAATTAAAAAACTTTTTTATGTCACCTTGAGGTCAAAACCACTTTTTAAAAAAGTTACATTCTTTTAAAACTACATTTTCATTCAACAAATATATAATCGGGTCATTCCCTAAAACATAACATAAAAACCATCTCAAAAACACTGAAGAATTTACAAAAGTCCACAAAATAATTGATTCAATTAACCCAATGAACCTAATCACATAATAATATCATATTTTCTAACCATTTCCCTCATAGTACCATTTTGTCAATGTTTACCAGTTTTATTCACCATTGTCATGGGTCTGGCTTTACCATTGGTATCCATAGATTTCATCTCACATCATTAATTAACCCAGTGGGGTATGTGAAAGTTCACACATAGTAATATAAGATCCAAACCATTACCATTACCTAGTATATCAAAACACATCATAGAAGTGAAAAAGAAGAAATACATACACATATATCACATCAAAAATATGGGTAAAATCATAAAGACCACCTATCTCATGATCATTTGAAAAAGATAACATAATCTATACCCTTGATTCAAACTCGAAGTCCCACTAAATTACAAACATGTATTACCCTATAAAAGTGACGGTTTGAAGGATTGGTAAGAGTATTTGAGTTACCAAAATCCCTAATCTAAAATGTTGAGAAAAGTGGATGGTTATAATCACATGGATAATTGATTCACACAAAAAAAATAATCCACACTCACATTAATCAAAGGAGGTTCATCAATGGAGGGATAGATGGATTTTGTTCCTCACCTAGGGTAGATGGGGGAAAATGGGAGGAAAATTATGGAATATATAAAATATATTTTTAAGGGAAAAATGGTAATTTCTCAGTTTTTATGGGTCACACGGTTTGACAAATCGTTCGCCAACCGTGTAACTCCCTCTATCCATGAGTAGAAATGTCATGCCATTTCATGGGTGAATCCTCATGGTTTTTAAATTAGTTTTATAGCCATGTGCTATCCATCAACCAAAAATGGTACCCACGTAGCATTCATTCATAGGTAAGGCACACTATTTTCACTAACTATGAACTACACAATATTTGGTCACTTTTCCCTTTTTTTATGTCTCGATCTTTCAAAAAACCCCATGAAACTTCTCAAGAACCTAAGAACCACAAAATAAACATTGAAGAATAGTTTAATTAAATTTGTTTACAAGGAAATAACTTTTTGATCAGTTAGGATCTTGCATTTGGGGTTAGATGTAGAGTATACTATGATGAGTGAATAAATAGATAGACATGACCAAATTCTCATATGGATAAGGGAAGAAAATGATGTGATAATGGTACATGTGTTAGTATTAGGTCTTGATAACATTATAGAAGTACTTATTAGAGGCTTCTATACATCATGATGTTTGATAAATCCTGGTTTGATGAAGTTGTACTACAAGTTCAGGTTATAATTATGGTGTCTGAGGATAAAGAAGGATATTGTTTGTTAAATCTCTCAATGTATTACCTATCAGAAGGTAAAGGATTAGAACCAACATATTGGTTTGTTTTTACATCCACATCCAATACATATGTGGAAGTGGGAGGAAGCCATGAGATATTTTTTTTGATACTGTTACCAAGGAACCTAAGAACTCCTCACGGGGTAAAAGTGATTATCAATCGGCTAGTAATGTATTATCACTTCATACTAAAAAGAGACTCTCTCAGTGAAGGATATGGGAATGATCATTGTCATAGAGATAGTTTTTTTTCATGGAGTTCCATTAAAACTATTTTTGATAGAGTCACTTGTTTTACACCTCTATTATGATAAGTCTTTCAAAAATCCATAGAGACTCAGTTGAGATTTTGCCAAGTGTACCTCCTTGAAACCAATGAATTGTACAAGAGGACTATACACATATTGGGGATATTCATGCTTATTTATGATATATTGATTGGGAGTGTGGAATGATCACCTTGAAATTATTTATTTTTAAATAAATTATAGTTACCTGGATTCAATTTTGTGGGAAACTTATTAGGAAATTTATTGGAGATCATGTAGATCACTGCTCGTTGGCATAGGGTAGGTTGGGTACTAGTTGTTATCCCTAGTTTCTCTCAAGAGACCTCTATGAGAGTGCAGCTGATATGGAAGATGTTGGTCACCACTCAGTGTAGACTGAGAGAATATTCCGACAATTGGGGTGGGCTGTTAGAGTTTTCTTTGGGAGAATAGTTTTTCTTGATAGTGGATCCAATGATAGAATATAGACATATGGGGAATCATGGCAAGATAAGAACCAATTTTGTAGGTCCCTTTGAGATCACTTACTGTATAGGGTAAGTGGAATATTGTCTTCATAACCCTTCACACTATTGAAATATGCACGACATGTTCTATGTGTCACAGATTCTGAGGTACATACCGTAAATTGTGCATGTTTTAGACTATAAGAACATTTAGATGGAGTCCAATGCAACTTATTAGAAGAATTTACTGTGAATTATATAATGAAGAAATAATGTGTTTCATGGAAAGAAAATAACACTTGTCTAGATTCAGTGGAATCCTAGAATGATTTTTTATGATACTTGGAAGACCGTGTCTAATGTTTGAGATCAGTTGAACGAGTTGTTAAAGAAATAACACTAGAGATACTTAACAGGGATGTGAATCCGATAGAGTAGTATAATTGTAATATATAAATTTTTTAAATATAATAAATGTATGGGATATTATTGAGATATCTACATATCATGTTCCCCTTTGTTCCAAATCCCACAAACTTATTCTATAGATATATCCCTAGGAACAACATATCAATATATATTAAAACCAAATCTCATTTATTATTTTTTAGATAATTTTTCATTAGGAAATCAGCTACCCTTGTGTTTTAATAAATTCTTCTAAACTTGTCAAAAAATTTCATCGATAGTTTAGGTCCTGATAGATTTCTTTCTCCAACATCATCCTATAACATTAGAGTTTTTCACTTTCTTTCATCATGGGATTCATAAAGAGCCATATAAATTCTTGATTGAAAGATATTGTTGTAGGAAAATATGGATACATAAATGTGTTGATTCCAACCACCATTGAAATTTATAGATCGTGGTATCAATATATCATCTAGGGTTTGAACGGTCCCATCAATCATTCCACATGTATAAGGATGATATACACTGCTAAATATCAAATTCATATATAATTATTGAGGAAGACTTCTATAGAAATTCCAGTAAACCTATAATATAAATCAAGGAAAATAGAATGAGTTACTCCATGAAATCATAACACACCCATAATTTATATTCTAAAAAATATGATAATGCTATAGATGTTCTTTGATGGTAATAAAATGTACTGACTTTCTAAGTTGATCGACTATACCCCTATAGTATTACAGCCTTTTGATGTTTTGGGGGCCCAAAGATGAATTCTATGGTGAAGTATTTCTATATATATTTTGGTAAGGTTAATACTTATAACATAATATTATAATTTTATCTCACAGACATAACTAGCTGATATACCAATATCTGATATATTTACACTGAAATATTCTTCTTTATATTGTCCCACCAAGAAATCCCCTTTCAGATATTTACATGTCTATGTACATACATGATGAATAGATAATTATGAATTATGATATTTATACTATAAATAATTATTCAAATATTGTATTATCGGGACACATACTCATTTCTTGGACATCATCATTCTATCAAAATCATAGTAGAACTTATGATCATTTCTCATCTTCTTCAATAGTTACATATCCTGCTTTTACGCCTCCTCAATCAATACAAAGATGGAGGGATTGATGTTCATATAATAAAGATAATATTTTCCACCATTCCCCAGGATTTGGAAATCTATATTATAGAAATTCATAAAAATTGGATCTCTTTCAATCCTCATCATGGATAAACTAGCATTTTATTTTCGACTCAGAGAATGAAGCACATTGTTCTCCATCCTAGGGAGGTAGCGTATTGAAAAATCATAATATATAATAATATAAAGCCATCTACTCTTGAATATATGTAACTATTTATATATTAATGTATACATTAAAATTTTATGATGAATATTTATTTCACATCTTTTACCATAGAGATAATGCATCCATATTTTCAATGAAACAATTATTATTGCAAACTCCAAATCACTATTCATGAAATTTCTCTCATGAATTTTTATTTGGACTAAGGCATAAGTTTTCACCATAGAAATATGAATAAGGATTCTACCCATTACCCATTTGATGAATCACTATATATCACAAACCTTCCTCCATTGCAGGGTAGTGGGATCACTGATGAACTGATCAACCTTCACTTCTGTTCCATGATCTTTTCTAGAAATTTACCTATCCGATGGATATTAGAACCCTTACATGACAACATGGTTATTGAGATTGATATCCATGGTAAATAACTCAAAACTAATAGATAGTATCTACAAAACCTATAGAACTATGAATCTGAGTGACCATAGTTTATCTAGGCCATTTTCAAAAAACACAAATCATTGAAGGATTGATCGATATACCCTCATTTATGATCATATTACCCAATAATTAAAAAATTTATATCTATATTTCCCATTTGGAATATTTGTAATAAAATGTATCCTTCCTCAGGTTCTTAAACACAATCCATAGAAGATCCTTCAGATCTTCCATTCACTTTGATTATATTATTCTGTCATTTTTTAAGATAATTAGAAACCAATCACGTTAATATATATAGAATATATTCATTAAATTAAAAAATTAAGTATACTCATTAGTATTTCCAAAAGTAAACATGATAAATTCATAATGATCATACTTAATACTATGGGTTATCTTGGGTATAACCTTATTGTCCCACAATAAATGTTTTCCGGAATGATGAAAACTATTTTAAATATATTGAGAAACATGAATTTGACAAAAATATCCACTAATATGTGGTGAAAGATACCTTCTCAATATAATTATCTTGTGAAGTTCTCGATAATAAATGAATAGATGAAATGACCAATATTATTTTTAAAAATAGAACAAGTGAACCCCATTGTGGCACACTTAGCATATGAACCCCTTTTAAACATTCCCCTAGAGCTACATCTTATATTATTAAAACTCATCTAAGGTAATTTACTACATATTAATAGGAATAGGAGTATCATCATGTATAAGTAATATTGAAAGATTAATTTCATGATTTTCAGGATTATTGCATAATTATTCAAGAAATACATGATCATATTTTCAGAAAACAAGAAATATTAAATATTGAGATTCACCCATGCATTTTTTGAAAAATAACTCTCATGAATATGTAATAAGACTCATACAATATAGGTAATTTCCATTTGAATTTAAAATTCAGCCTTGAAATAAAATACATTTATTCGTCAATTTAGTGTATAAAATATGAATTATATTTCTTATAAAATCATATTATGTTCATATAAATAAATAAAATAAATTATCTATATCACATAAAATTATACTATAGGATGAATAGTAAAATTTCCATAGGGATAATTTTTGAAAAATTCAACATATAATCCCCAACTCTAGAGTGCGGGATATATGCACCTTAACCATCATGATCCACATCATTGATTGACATAGTGTATACCCTTAGTCAAGAAGTTAGTCCATGGTATAGGGAATTGACCTAGATAACTCTAAATTTATCCTCACATAAGACATTGAGCTATTAGAGGAACCTTAATATGAACGTCATTTCATTCAATCAAAATATTTATTTTTCATTAGTAATTAATTTCGTTCTAACCATATTTTCCAAACATAAAACATCTTCTTATTCCATTAATACATTTACTTGGGTGATTCTTTTCACATTATTGACATTTAAGAACTCGAATCTACATCCCTCCATTGTATTTATCACTAGAACTCCCATAAAACTTAATTTCAATAGTATTTAATGTGTTCAAAAACTCAAATAGGTTATGGTTGTTAATTATTAGTTAAGATAGTTGATTAGGAATAATCCCAATATTCTACATTATAACACTCATTTAATTTGTTTTCTTAAGAAAATGACAACTGTATTGGCTATCACATTCGTTGTGAACATGATTCCTCCCAGTACCAATCATTGACTATAACTAAAAAATCTAGCATGAGTTTTTAATAGACATAGTCAGAGAAAGAATCATATGATTATGAAAACCAGTCCTAAGATTTCCTAAATTATGTCACATGGTGATCAACCAGTGAAACATTTTGTTCATCTCACATACCCCTGTAATATCATAAGTTTAATTTTATTAGATCCACATTATTCATCATAGTGGATCCTAATTAGAAGAGGAATGGAATAATGCATATTCCCCAATAGTGTCTATCATAGTGTGCCATCTATGGCCCAATCATCATGAACTAGTGATGATTAGGTAAATCACTATTATGTACCATTAAGATGTATTATCCCTAAGTAAATATATTCCATAATAGTATCCAAATTATATTATCCTGACAAGGATTTCATTTCATGGAAACCAAAAAAATTGTACATTACCAAAACATTTTGATGTAATCCTATACAATGAATTATCCATAGGGGTTATACCAATTTTTTTTATTATTAACATCCAAAAACAACTGATCCTTTCTCTGACATTAGCTGAGGAAACCCAATATTTAAATGCATTAATATTGCACCATTTTATATAAAAATTAAATACATATAATATTAATACATTACTTAGAACCACAGATTTTTATTATCATTAGAGACTAGATACACAATCACATTATTTCATGAATGATATTCAACATCATTGAAATAGTTATTCTTATATTATACTCTTAATAAAAATATGATTATGATAACCATTCATCATAACCAAGGGAAAGAGAATATATTATTGGGTGAGCTTAGATATGTAGTAGGGGTAAAAATTTGAGATATTATTCAATTATAAAAATGATCATAAGATAAAAATATGGGTATGATAACATGATTATAACTTATAAAATTTAAAACAAACCAGTAAAAGAACATTAATCATGAATCATTATATAATTCATAAAAAATATATTAGTCAAAAGAGATTGAAATCATTAATAATCAATCATGATCCATGTAACAAATAACAATCATATGACCTGTTTTTGTGGAATGCACTTAAACATAGACAGCAATTTCCTTATTCAATTATCACTGCTAAGGCTATCATACATGATTTGGTTTAGTCCCCATTTTATAATTTCCTTAGTCAATGTGAGCTCCCAAGAATATCATAATGGATATAGTCCTTGATTTAACTTGGTTCAATCCTCATTATAGATAAAATTATCTCATAATATACCCATATTTACCCAATGCATTTGATGCATATATAATTCCATGAACACCCATCACATAAAGGAAACCATACATAAGTATGCCACAAAATCATAAAAAATCATCATATAATCACATGATAACCAATGGAAATGAATTGGGGTTTATAAACATTTTATCATTTCATCATATAATATCCAAGGGAAATGGAATGGATTTCATAAATATTTATTCACAAATTAATTAACTAGTGGGAGTGAAATGGGTTTCATAGTATCATCCTTAAATCATCATCATCATCATATATATAGAGAAATAAAGTGGATGGTATGGTAATATCATATCTATATTGAAAAATAACAATCCTCAAATGATGTTGGCCTAGATGAAAAATTCCTTTAAAATAAAAGTTAAGAATTTATTTGGAAAATTGAAATTTTTTTTTCATTCAATATCGATAAAAACTAAATATTCCATAAACATTGTGAAAAATATTTTATTTGAAAAAAATGAAAACTTTAAAATGAATTTTCAATGAAAAGAATTATCATGACAAAAAGGAAAACTATTCATTTAGTAAAAGTTAATACAATTAATCCTTTCAAAATTTTGGTGAAATAGTCAAAATTTCCATATTAAAAAAATGATAAGAATATTCCATTTAAAAAATTAAAAGGAATATAAATTATTATTTAAAATCAAAATAAATAAAAAAATGATAATACAAATAAAAATTAATGAAAACAATTTAATCAACATCAATATGGAAGAAAATGTTTGTCCAGTAAAGAAGAAATAATATACGTTTTTCATAAAAACATTTTCTCTTTATTTTAAAGCACTAAAGAGAGGAATGCGGTATGATTACTTGAATATTATAGGAGTAACCATTGAAGAAGAAAATATGTGGGGTTTATAGGATAATATACATATAATTCCCACCAATGGATCTTAGAATAGATAATCCTGAAATGAAAAGAGATTAGATCATAAAACCGTACACCACATCCTATATTTATTCATACACATTCAAGGCTCAGGAATAACAAATATATAGTTATATAAATTCTATCTTAAAACAATATTCATACAAAACATATTATGTATCATTCCATTGTAATGTCAAATTATCTAATTATTGACAATTTCTTTATTTAAATGAACATTATGGTGAAACCAATCTATTTTTAGAGTTGATATCCCTATGTGAATCTATTCCACAACTCCATCCACATTCTAGTATCTAGAAATTGATATATTGCTTTTGAATACCACCCAATATCTACTATTCCAGTAAGTTTGGTTTTTATCCAATACATAGTCCTATTATAAGTGTTCCCAATAATGTTTTGATATCCTAATCACCAAAAATAACTAATCCTTGTATTGATACCCACTGAAGAAATACAAGAATTAAATATATAAATATTTAATTAATTAAGATTAATATTCAATAATTATTATAATGGAGGTTGAATTAAACACTGTTAATTTTTTTAGATATTTCTCCTTGAGTAAATTAAATGTTTATATATCTTTATAAATATTACATTAATAACATTGATGGATATTTTGTGGTATAATGTATTATAAACTAGGTACATAATACATAAATAAAAAAATAAAAAAATCCATTTTAACTATTTTTATTGACTCATTTGTTAATCCTTCATGGTTCACCTAGCTGTATGTAGTTTTAGGGGACATACATCAATTTAAAAGTGTGTACATGATGCCATGTAAGGGATAAAAAGAGGAATATTACATGAATGATCATCATGGATAATTGAAGAGGCATAACAAGATAGAGTGTTAATAATTAATTGATATATGATATATAAATTGTGCTAATATATAATAATGAGACATCCATAATCATATCACTTAAACTGATCATCAATATATCTAGAAATATCATAACATAGGTCATTTACCATGGTATCGTAAAACATTTCATCTCTTGATATTAATTATTTACCAAATTATTTGCAGTGATATCATGTATAACTTTTAATATGTATTAACACATGTGAGAGCCATTTATCACAGTAAATTACTTCATTAATAACTCTAGGAGATTAAATAAATAGTTTTATACAAAATCAATGACTATATATGTTCTTAACGACATAAAAATTACATCATTTTTAACCCATGAAAATTGAATGTGGGTTTCATATATGTAACTTCTCAATAAATAAATTATACTATCATCTAGGTGAAACCAAAAGGATTAATATGGGGCCTGGGTATTCACAATATAAAAAAATTTCTTGAAAATTAGTAATATTCAAGAAATGAATTTGGAAGTATAATGGAATACAATGTGGATTATGGTAGGTTTATAATTTGTGGTAATAGAGGTATCAAATTGATAAATTGGTATTTTTTATGTAATGTAATAATATAAAGGGACAATAAAAAAATCCAACAATTATACAATATACCTCAAAAGTGCACTTGAATGGAAAAAAGGAACCAATGAAATAACTATCCATGAAGATTTTATTCCCAGATCCTGAGGAAGTCACCTTAAATAATTAGAGACACATTGGAGGGAATAATTACGGGAAAAAATATCAATAAATTCATGGATATTGAATTTATAGTGGGGAGTAGTGGTGGGATTTTTTGGTTTTTATATTAAATGATGCATAATTTATTAATAATTTTTATATATAGGTCTTTCAATTATATGTTGTGTCAAAGAAAACTAATGGGTTAGCAATGATTTATTCTCCTGGTTTTTTGAAACTAAATAATGTATTATAATATTTTAATCTATTCGAATATACATCTTTTTTAGGATTACTTTGGGCATGGGAAATTAATTTTTTCACAATAGAGTTTTTTAAAGAAATAATTACCGTTTTAGATTTTTAAAAGTCATATATTGATTTGGAAATATATATAAAACCTTGAAAATAGATAATATTACTAAAATAATATATACTTGTCATTTATTCAATATAATTTATTATTTCATCATTATTATAAATATTAAAGTCATAAAACATACTGAAAATAAAAAACATTATTTTTACTATTCATTAATAAATAATTTTTTAAAAAATATTCTAAAAATTTCTATCAGATATAATTTCAATGTGATAATTCCCAAAATAATGATTAATCAATAAAAATAATATCCTCAATTTGATAATTTTTATCTTGAAATTAAAAATCCATATTTATTTTAAAATAATATTTTTACCTCAAATAATTATTTTATTTTATTCTGTGAGAGTGAAAGTACAAGATGAAAAATTTAAATCATTGATCCATAGAAAACAATGGGGGTATAAAATAATGGATGATGAGATAATACCCTCTAACTATGTTCACCCCTTATAGGGAAAATAACCCAATATAAAGAAGCTAGTATACTACACACTTTTTCTAGCCATAGAAGTAATGAAATAAAAAAAAATACCCCTCTCTCCAGGTGTGTAGGACATCGATGTGATTATGGAAAAATACTATTCACCTAATGATGAGATAAGAGATTAAATACGGGATTGTACTAGTGCAATGAAGAGAAATGTGTAAATTAGTGGAGTATGTTTTGTCTATTGTAAGATCAATACATTCCTGACTACACATGCAGAGGCCAGTCAGAACCGCATTATCTTCCACCTTGATAGATTTTCCAGTTCCTATATAATAAGTGAACAAAAGAATTATGAATCCCATGGAATCACAAAAATCATTCCACAAGTCAGGACACACATGATGCATGAAATATTTATATTTGGATTGGGATAATAATTATAAGCAAACTAATGGATCCATTAACCTCAGGTGCCACTAAGTGAAGTGTGTTGTGGGGATCTTCAACCCCGAAGTGGTTTGAGGGAGGGCGTATCTTCCCAATTCATTAGAATCCTGGTCATAAACTACTCTAGATATTCTCATTAACTATGGGGGAAAAGGCTTTTAACAATGCCATAATAATGTAGTAAACCTCAGTGATGATAGGGGGCCACCTTTATGAATTATATTTTAGTACTGATAAGGATCAACCTACTATAGGGTGCAGTTTATATAACATCACACCCATAAAAAACCCATTAACTGTGTATGAAAAATATATTATCTAATTCAAATAAATTTGACACCATGAATAGAAAAAATCTATATACATCTAAAATAATGTTTTGTACAATTACGTTTACAATTATTATTAAAAATTTAAAAAAATTAATAATTTATCATCTATGACAGTTGTGATCCCCTCTCAAATTATTTTTCCCATGGAATCAATTGATGAAAAATCACCTCAACTCGAGAGAAAAAATCCACCTATATATAAAATCAAATATTCTATTCATAATACTGTAAAGAAATAAAATAAACATTAATATGATGGAAGACCTTAATAAATTGTCAATTTTAAATTAATGGACACACTCAGAGTTATACTGGTCACATTGTGCATTATATTGTCGTGAGACTGATTCCTACCTGTCAAAAATGTCTTATGTATCATTTTACAAATGTATCAAAATGATAGAAATGTGTTTGTTGTGTATTTATTATGTCATTGGATCTTTTCACTAAACATAATTTTAATTTTAAATAAGTTGACCGAATAGGAATTATACCGGTCACACCAAGCATGAGATTAATGTGAGGCTGATTCCTACCTTTCAAAAATTACATTTTGATCATTTTAAAAAAATATAAAAATAAATCGAATTCATATACTTTGATTTAAGAATTTCATGTGTGCTTTTCAATAAAATGTAATTTCATAATTAAAACAAGCACATTGAGTCATACTGATCACATCATGTGTCAGTTTGATGTGAAAATACATCCTTTTTGTCAAAAAGCCTTATTTATTACCGTCCTAAATTATCATGATAATCAAAGTGTGTGTACTTGGGATTTATTGAGTGACACGAAATTTGATCTAAAATGTCCATTATAAATTGATAATAGAAACATTGATCCACACTGATGAACTCATTCATCAAATTTAAGTTTATTGGATTTCTACACATCAAAAATGGATTAGGGATAATTTTTCTAATGTTTCAAAACAATCCTATTATGATTTCATTTTTTTCAGTAGGTCACTTGTTATTTGTACAAAAATTAATATAAATTATAAATAATTAAGCACCCTTTGAATTATACATATCACATTGTGAATTATATTGAGGTACGTTTGAATCTTACATTTCAAAAATTTGTTTTGCATCATTTTCCTAATCTATCAAAGTAATATGAATGATTTTTCCCAGATTTCTATATGTCACTTGTGTTTTTTATTAAAACTAATTTCCAATTTTAAATAAAAAGACACACATAGAGTTATAACAGTCACATTGTGCATTATATTGAGGTGGTGCTAATTACTATACAATATAAATGACTGATGAATAATTTTTCTAAAGTATCAAAACCATATGAATATGTTTTCTCAGTTTTAAGTTTTTCACTTATTTTTTTACTAATATTAGTATCAATTTTTAATAAATAGACACACATTTAATTATATAGTTCATAACATACATCATATTGTGGTGAGGTTGACTCCAAAACAACAAAAATGTCATATGTTTTATTTTCCTATAGTATCATAACAATAAGAAGATGTTATCCTAGTTTTGAGTATATCACATGTCTATTATATTAAAATGTAATTTGAAATTGGAAACACACAATTTGTGTAATAATGATCACACAGTGTGTTAATGTTTCATGAGACTACTTCCAACATTTTCAAAAATGACTTATGGATCATTTTCATAATGTATCAAAATAATCCAAATGTGTTTTCTCAGTTTTTGTGAGTGACAGTTTTTGAACTAAAATGTAAAAATTAAACACATTAGAGACACTTTATGTCATACATGGAAAATCTAGTATTAAATTGAAATGAGACTAATTTCTAAATTTCACAGAGAACATATGGGTCGTTTTAATAATGTATAGAATATCTAAATGTGATTATCAGTTTTGAGTATGCCACTTTTGTTTTTTTTATTAAAATGTTAGTTGAAAATGGAAACATTTACTTTGAGTCATAATGGTGAAATAATTTATTAGTTTGACATAATACCAATTCTTACAAGTTAAAAAGTAATTATAAATCATTCTCCAAAAGTATCCAAAACAATCAGAGCATGTTTTCTCAATTTTCATTGAGTGATAATTTTTGAACAAAAATGTCCTTAATAAATTGATCCTAGGCAGATTGAATCATACAGGGCACATCTTGTATCATATTGAATTAAGGCTGATTCCAATAGATCAAAAATGACTTATGAATTGTTTTACCAATGTATGAAAACATCCCTTTACTCATTTTTTTAGTATGTCACTTGTCTTTTCGAATAAAATTTCATTTTTATCCTTAAGCACACAATTTGAATCATATCAATCACATCATGTATCAATTTGACATAAGGACGATTCCTACACATCACAAATTATTAATAAATCAATGTTATATATTTTTAATAAAATCCTAGATAATTTTATTATTTTTTAATGAGTATCCCTTCTTGAAGAAAAAATTCCATTTTAAAATGATAATGGATACTTTGAGTCATACTAGACATCTCATGTTCTAGATTATGAGGAGGTTGATTCCCGTATATCACAAATGAATTATTTATAGTTGTCCTAATGTATTAAACCAAACAGAATATTCATTCATAGTATTGAGTTTTTTTGTTGTAATTTTTAGTAAAATTAATGTCAACTATAAATAAAAATACACATGGTGTCATAGCGGTCAACCCATGTGTGAAATTAGGATTTTTTAAGATTATTATATATCTCAAAGTCTCAAAAATCATAAATACCATTTTTATTAGGATTTCCATTACTTTTCCTTTATGAATATCATATAAATCATATTTAATACATGTTGTTAACTAAAAATCCATTCTCGTTAGTGAAAGACAGAAGACTAGAGGAAGCTCTTGTTTTCGTCACTCTTTCATATTTCTATAATGAAAATGAATTTTCAGCTAACAACTTCAAATTAGCATGCAGTGTGGGTAGGTAGATTATGAAATTTAATAAAAATTGAAACTTTTAATCAAAAAAATAAACCTGTATGGGAAAAAAAATTATGTGAGTAATACTAAAAATAAATAAATTGAACATAAATATAAAGCATTATTTTAATAAAATGGAGAATGATTTTCATATGAAAGTATCAATATTATCTCTATGATTTATTAGAGGTAGAATCATTTCTCTTTCTTAAATTGTAGAGAAGGATACATGAAGGATACTGGAAAATTCCAACACTTCAAGGGTGAAAAGTATTTGAGGTTGAATAAGTATATGGCAGTTTTTGTATAGAACGAGAGGAATGTTGGAAATACCATAACAACTAGAAAAAAATAATACAACTATATAAGAAAACATTTATTATGTGATTAATACTAAAACTAAATAAATAAAACATAAATATGAATCAAAACATTAATTCTATGGACAATGTTTTTATTATGAAAAATTCAATAATACCTTTGTGATTGGGAAAATGATGAATTATTATTCTTCCTCCAATGTTTTTTGAAGGAACCTGATGGAAAGTAGTAAATTACAACACTGAAAATGTGAAAAGTTCTTTTGGGAGAATACATCTATGGATGTTTTGGTGTAAAATGATATGAAATATGGATGGACCACCCCTACTTGAACAAAATAATCCCCCTATATAAGAAATAATTTTTATGTCAGTAATAATAAAAAAATAAATTAAATAGAAATATGAAACAATAAATTAATTCATTTTAAAATAAATTCACTATGTATACATCATGATTACCTTTAAGCTTCTTAAAAGGTAGCATTGTTTATCTTCTGAAAAAATCAGTAGAGGGAACATTATGGAATGTGGTAAATTCTAACATTAGATGGTAAAAGTTATTGAGTTAGAAGGATTATGGAGATGTTTCAAAGATTAAATGAATGATATTTAGATAGAAATATTCTAAAAAATAAACTCTACAGGGTATATTGAAAATTCACAGAACTTTTGATTAAATAATTTTTTAGAAAAATATATAAGATATATCATACCATTACCATTACTTCTTAGGAATGGGTTTCCCTCTTTATAGTTTGTTATTATGAGGGATTGGTAACATCATCATGTGAAGAATTCAATTTCTATATGAGTAGTTAAACATTTAATTTAGATTATGTTAATGATGTAGAGAATATATAATATTTTTAGTAAAAAAATTGTATATTAGAAATCAATTTTATGTTCTTATTGAACTCTCTTTATTTAATGGTTGAAGTGATTTGACTCCACTGTCAAGATTCTGAATTCATTTGTTGTTGTATAATGTAACATACAAATAAATTTTTATATTGGGACCACTATGAAATTATTGCGTTATCCCAATGAAAAAATCATCTTTAGTTGAATATTAATTTGATCCTTCAGTGTTATTGTTTGATAATAGAAAAATTGAACCCATTTGGTTTTGGGGATATAGAACACAAAATACTTGTACTACATGTGATTACATTGTGAATGGTTAATTTTTTATCCATAAATATTAAAATACACTTCCTTTGATACTAATTCATCTATTTTAACAGAACTCTTATTATCAACCTTCTTACATTGAAAAATCCTCACTAATAATGTTGAATAATCAATCTCTATGATTTGTTTGAGGATTCCAAAGTATGACAGATTCACCTAAATTTTATTTTTTTGGTACTAGAAACATGAATCACTTCAACCACAAGTGTAACTCCTACAATTTCATGTTTTACAACCTTTATCAAGTTAATTTTTATAAAAAATATAATCATTAATAACATAACAATTATAAGATAATACATACATTCTTGGTCTTCTGGCCATCCATCAAAGTCGTTCGGAAATTAATTCTATTTTTTAATACAACTTTATAAAAACGTTATGTTGAAACCATCCTATTAAATATTTATTATGTGAACTAGATATCCATTATTCATCCCTTAATGGATTAAAATGCCTAAGAATTTATATTTGGGTTTCAGTATAAATGGAAACCTTCAAATTGTTACATGAAAAGTAATGTTTGGATGCTCCAAATCTATATTATTTATTGTGAAAATATATCTTCGAGAAATTACTTCACCCCAATGATCCCAGTGTGATGATATATTAGTATACCAATGAATTACAGAATTGAATTGTAGTTGGTTCTAAATTCAATGGCTTCCTCAATAATATATCACTCCGCAAAACAACCCTCTGGCTTACATCAATTTTTTACATACCATTTAAAAATCATCAAATACCATTCATTGGGATACATCCATCAATAATGTACTCAAAAGAAATAGTATAATATCATTGACCATGTGAATGATTTTATTGTGAAGGGTGAGGGGAAAGCCCCCTTTGATTATGGAAAAACAACTCTTTTAAAAAGGGAAAAAGGAAAACCAATACAAGAAGGGAACCCACCATAAAAACCATATTCAACATCATAGTCAAAAGAAAAAAACATCCAATAGTACATCAGAAAACCTAATTTCCGCCCTTTTGAAGAATCTAAAAGTGAGTCCCGTCATGTAATTGCATCGTCCCATCTGCCAACAAGTTTCATTGTGTTGGCAGAGTAACGTGGCAGATCACCTCCCCAACCAACAACGTGGAAGAGAAACGAATGAAAGGTGGAAACACACATTTCCCTCTTGCATGTTGTCTACCCGACCGAGAGTGAATAGAAATTCCTAAATGTAAACTTAATGCAACAAAAAAATCAGAAAAAACACTAAAAAATGACATGGTAAGGAACCCATAATCTCATCAAGGAGATGAAACATGCCAAGATGAAGGATGTCAACTCATCACTCCCTCATTTTAGGAATCCCACCATTTGACACCTTCAAATTAATGCACAGTTCCAAACGCAACAAAGTGATCCAAAACTCAATAGGAAAGCTTATTCTCATGAACAAGTAAGAGAAAAACAAATAAAATAGGGGAAAGCTTGACCGATGTCAAGATCACACAACAACAAACAAGGAACATTCCATGGCTCCAACCAGAACCTTAAGAACCAATGTACACTATTCTATGATCATAAATAGTGAAACCATGGTAAAAAGATCCCAAAAAATCCACCCAATTTGAAAGAGGCATTTCTACAGAATAGCCCACCTCTAAGCGTAGTCCCCTTCATTGATCCTCAAAATCCTTTGCATGGATGAGACCAGGTAGAGGAAACACAAAAATTTCAATTCTTCATAGAAAAGAAGAAAACCTTAACAGAGTGGAAATGTTCTTAAAATAGATCAAAACCTGAGGGGTAATCATTACAAGCCGTAGGTGGACAACAACATCAGTTGATGAAAGAATATCTCAAATAGCACCTCCACCATCAACAGTAGACCCAATAAAAAAGAACTCAAGTGACCCCTAGCTGTCGATCGAAGAGAAACAAGGCACATAACCTGAGACGAAGCACCGAAGATCTATACACATGCACATCTCAATAGCATCTAATGGTAGAAGCATAGCACCACTATTCTATTTCTACATCCACCGTAGAACATAAATACACAAATCCCAAGAAACCTAGATCTAAAGACATATCAATGAAAAGGAAATCAAGCATGGCTTGCATAATGGATATAGAAATTGAATACGATGGACACCTCGAAGAGACTTAACAAGAAAACTCAGGCAGCAAAAGCAAGGGAGCTCCACTGTGAGGGGAAGGGGAAACACAATTCGTGAGCGGTGCTGCATCCAGTGGAATGTGGAGCCATGAAAAATTGTTTCTCTTGTTATTAGATCCCATGTAATTCATTAAGTGAACCATCATATTAAATAATTGTGGTGGGATGAAAATATCAAATTCACATATTATGATGGTAATTTCATTATCCATAGTCATACATTTTTCGGCGTCTATAACATTATTGTATATATATTTGAAAAAGAAACTGAGCTTGGTTAATGTAAGATTTTTTTTTGGAAAACTAATGTAAAACAACATGAATTAGATCATGAATCAAAATATTATTATCATGTGATTATAGACAATTTAACTTTAAATCGATAATTGACAAAATATTGGTAACATTTTTGGAATACCCATTCGAACCTTTAACTCATTCAAGATGATTCAAAAAAGATATTCCTTCTTCATGGAATGAGTGTAAGAATCTAGAGGAATAAATGTTCTTTTTTCACCCCCACTAGTTCCGACTCTTCCCATATTCCAATTATAACCACATCTAACCTATTTCTAATTCCACCATTTTCCCATCTATGTTTCATAATGTTCCAATTACACTGTCACATAAATTCCTTTCAACATGAGTAACATCAAGGAAATTTTTGACGTACAAAAAATTCAAGTAAGATAATTAAAAAAATAACATCATTTTCAACCGGTTTTTTATGTTTTTTTCAAAAATGGTTTACCAAAACCATTGTCCATGTCTTTTACTTTCTCAAATAGTTGTTATCCTGCTTGTGGAGACAATTTTGTTTGTTATTCTAAAGATCCATCGATTAATGTTATCCAAGATTGGTATATATGTTGTGGGGTTAGGAATATGCAATGTCATAGAAACACAGTCTTTGATGAATGTTTCAACATAATTGACTGTGTAACTTGTCTGCAAACGAGACACACTTGAGTTCCATTAATGCTATATCTTGGAAATTTTCTATAAGTAGTAAATTCATTTATCACCCTATACAACATGGGTCTCTACGAGAAATCTCCATTTTTGATTGAAACATACAACACAAAACTAGGATCCCAAAAATATTACAATCCTCGATCAATAGGGCCAAATAAACATCAATATCATTACTTAATTATTTTGATTCAAATATAAGAATAAATAACATGTTTTATTTTTGTTTCATGCATAACCACGATAAAAAATTACAACTTACCAAAATAACCATACATGTATTTTGAGTTCTTAATTCAAAACCAAATGGATTCACTGTATTTGTAGATTACACAAGATCAAGGTTTCTGGACACATTTTTAAATTCTAGATAATCGTGATAAATTTTTATCCATTGAGTAGTGTATTTAATGTAATGATTTTCCATATTTATTTATTGTATATGAATTCCATGTAAATTATATTGTAGTATACTCACATCCATATAAGATCTTAAACCATTGAATGATTGTAAATTACAATACAGCTTCCACAGTAACTGATTCAACATTCTTGTATCGAGATGCAACAAACATTGGGTTTTCGTTATGTTAATTTTGATCTTTTTGAAAATTGTACATTGTAATTTGGATAGATATTTTTTATTTCATAGATAATACCCATCGAATGTAGCATTTTTTTAGAATTTTATGTCTGACTGTGGACATCCTTAGATTTAGTGAGTACATCATTCTACAGAGAATCTATTATAGTAAAACTAGAGTAACTCAATCTGTTTCATAATTTAAAATTATACAGCTTTAGTACAGATGAAAATGATGTATATTTAGTGCAACCAACATATAATGTAATCTTTGCATAAAATTTTAACTTCTTAAACCATTTTGAACAATCATGATGATCGTCTTCAACTCCCATTTTCAATTTCACAATATGATCATTATAATATTTACATCTATAATCACATCCTCGATATGGTATTCCTCATTGTCCACACATGTATTCATACCATATGATCCATAAAACAAGGTGATATCCCAATCAAAATCTACATTCAATTTTTCCTCATGATTATTCAAATATTTATAATTTCGATGAAGTCCATGATAGATCAATAATTTGTCTAACTCTTATAGACTAATTAGTCATGAATAACAATAGTGTAAACACTTAAAAAGTATTTTAAATGATTTATATGCATGATATTTTGAATACATGATGAACTATTTCACAACATATTCATATTCTGTTGTCATATGATTGGAATACATCAATTATTTAGTAAAATTAATAGTATTTTATTTAGTAATAAAAATATTTAAAAAAATAAATTAACAAAATATGATAAATTTTAGATAGATCTCATGAATTTCTCGAAAGAAAATGGAATGATTGAAAAATAGTTTATCACCCCACATGATAAAAAAAATATTGAAGGAAATTTACAATTACAACTATTGAATATACTAATAGAAATAAAAAATTATAAACCATTGATATACTCAACATATCATAATGTTCAAATTGACCGATTTCTATACTAATTTGTTCAATGAATCATAGTTTATAAATAATGAACCAAGTGGGATGCAGAACCAGGCTTAACATGGAAGGTTTTTGTTACAACCTGAGATTTTATGAAAAATATTCTTTTTTAATTTCATTGATGTCTTCTGTTGTATGCTACACCAAGATTATCTTGCACTATACGCAACACCGTATTAGCTTGCAGTATATGCAAAACTAATCTTGGATCATGTTACACACAATATATATATATATATATATTCAATTTATTTTGATATACGCAACAAAAAAGGAGTCGTGCACTACACGCATCCCTGACTTGGCTTGCATTGCACGTAATCGCGACCTTCCTCGATAGTGTGTGTTGTACACAATACCGGGTCTTACTAAACAACGATATATTATTATAATATTATTATGAACTAGCCTTTATGAATAGTATTAACTAAATTTTTAATTTTATAACATTATTATTCATCATACACATTTTCTAGAACATGGTATAAGAATAAAATAAAATTTTTGGGCAAAATATGTATTTTTAAAAAAATTCGGTTTTGTCACCTTTTGATAGCGCACCCACATTAAATCTAGTTTTTTACATGTGCATAAGTTCAATTTTACAAAATAAAATTATTCTTTGGAATCAGGATATAAAATTTTACCTTGGATAAATTTTTCATATTATTCTGATAACTTTTATATTTTCATGAATAGTAAAAACACGCTATATTGTAATTAAAAACAACTTTTTCATCGTAATATTTTATGTGGTTAAATTATAATATTTAGTGGTTTTAAAGTATAAGTAGAATATATTTTTACCATTTAATATAATGTATGTCATTTTCATGGATTTTACCTTGAATTCGAAGGTTAAATCAATATAATCTTTTGCAATGTTTTAAAAAAATCTTGTTTTCTTTCAACAACGGGATTAATTTAAATTTAATTTCTGAAACATTTTTGTATTGAATTTGGAAAAATTGATTCCATATTTGTAATCAGTGGGTCGAAATTATGTTAATAAGCTACTTTTTATTTTTGGGCATTATGAATAGTAAATACGGTAAATTTTATTTTCCATAGTTAAAAGTAAATCGGGTAATTAAGTGTAAATATAAGATTATAAAATTATCCTAAAACCTTAAAAAATCCTATTGGATGACTAAAAAGAGACCCATATCACCTAAGGGTCGGATTAAAATCATTTAATGGACTTTTTTCCATGAAAATAACTTAATTATTATTAAAACCAAAGAAAGTGAGAACATGTCACTCTCTTAAATCTTATTAGTATATTAATTTTAATTTAGTGATAACTTTCTTGAAAAATCGAACATGAATAGTCTCCAGAAATGTAATGAAATTATCTACATCATATAAATTTATTGATAATTTTTAGGGATTAAATAATTATCATTAATTGTGACACAATAGTGATGCAGAAATTATTTATCTAGTGAAAAATCAAGAATATAGTTTTTATTAAACTAATAGTGACCCTAAAAGGCACAAAACCCTGACCAAAACTTATTGGTCATTTAAATTTAAACCATAATCATCCAATGGTCGAATGTTTGAACATTTGGAACCTTATAAAAGTGATTATGACAGTTATATTATTTTATTTTAAATGGTGCCAAAGTTGTCACCTTCATAATTTAATAAATATAACAATCTAAAGATTGTTATTTTAAGATGATAAATTCGAGTAAAAGTATTATTGTGAAAGTTAATATATTTATAGTCATCATAGGACTTTATTTTTAATTTTTATGCAACATATAAGTATATTAAATAATTATACAAAAATGTTGTAGTAATTAGTTTATTAAGAGATAAACCAAATAAATGGTTTTAAAAATATTAAAATAAATATTATATGAAATATTTAATGTGATCCACAAATTTTATATATAGATATGACATATTATGAATCTATTAAATCTTTTAGTTTGAACATATCTTCTCAATATTGTATATTTAAATTCAAATAAATGAATAGTGCCAAAATTGACAATATTGATATTTTATAAGAATAACATGTTATAAAATTGTTTATAAATCCCAAAAGAATTTAGAAATTCTAAATTTAAATTTATATGCTCTAAAACGTTATAAAGTATCCAATTATGGACAATTCACAACAAATAAGTAATTATTGGTTATAATTTAAAATTTAGAATGATATTACCACAAATAAAAATAAATTGACTAAATATGGATAAATCAAGTTGAATATGTTTAAACCAAATTTCAAAAATGTCTAAATTTTATTGGATGATGATATTAGAACCATATCTCATCTAATCTTTGGATATGAGTCATTTTAGAAGTTTTTATGTGGGGTAAGAGTTTTTATAATTTAATATTTTTAAGATTTCCAAAGGTACCCCTCTCCACCCTTATAAAAGGGCACCTCCTCCCTCTCCTCCTCACAACACATTGAGCCTTCAATCTCGGAAAACTTCTGCCCACTTCACATCCCCACATCCATATAAACTTTATAGAGGTACTGGTTTTCTCAAAAGACCAACTCTAGTGCCCTAAATGGAAGTTCAAAGGAGGCACTTCGAGGACGAGGTAATACCTTCTACCGGTTCTTTCATGTTTCATTATTCTTCTACTTCCTCTTCTTTAGTTGTTTCATTATGAAGTAATAACATCAGTATCACTAATATACTGATATGTAATTATAAATATGAAACAAACCTATTTCACCTTCTATCCATCCTACGGAAAACGAAATCATCGCGCGTGCGTACGTACGGAATACCATCTCGACGTCGTGGTGTAATCTATTTTTCCACCACCACCTAAATAGGATGGGTATAATGGTGTAAATAATAACAATATATGGTTATTATAACATCATCCTGATTATATGATATTATATCTTCCACTCAAATTCCATTCAATGAATATTGGAATGTTATCATTGCTCGTGCGTTCGAACGGATTACCGTCTCCACGACGCGATGATATTCATTTTCAATGTTAACCATTCAAGAATACATATAAAGTATATATAATGAATAATAATGAAATATATGACATGATAAAGCTACTGGATTTATGTATATATATATATATATTTCATCTAATTACTTCCATTAAAGTCAATAAGGAAAGGAAAATAGCGTTCATGAGTATGTATGGCTTACCGTCTCCATGAACGGTGTATTTCATTAAATTTATCCATCTATTATATATATGTATATGATGAATATATATTATATAAAAATAATTTTTTTAATTCTGGAATTACGTGTATCAGAATATAAGTAAGAACAACAAGTCGAAACACGTATGATAAATGAAACGATTTTACCCAAAACACTGCTTTTACAAGGAATTTACAACAGAACGAGTAATATAAAGTCATAAGTGAACCATATATGATATCATAACAATGAATATGATTCTTTAATAAGTCAATGACATTAATTAAATCATTATATAGGAGGTTCGGATTCATACAAAGCATATCAGACCTAAAGTATGGGATAACTTTTCCAATCTCATTTTTATCCAAGATTGATTATTCGTAAGTATTTACTGGAGTTATTTTTATCATCCATGTCCTTGTTTTCTAAAAATGTTTTCACGTATGTTTAAAGTCCTTTTTACCCATTTTTTACTTTAACTATATGATATGTAAGGAATATTTCTTTTACAAGGTACTTTTTGACTTTTCTGGCAAAATTACGAGAAGAATGTTTTGTTTAACTTATATGGCATGAAAGGATTTTTACGGTTTTATAAAGCCTTATTTTCATGAATATTCCTTCAAAAGAATTTATGAGTAATTTCAACAAAATCATTTTCTTATAAATTTTCATGTCATTTTGTGAAAAGAAAATGATATTGAAGATGAAAGGATATTTTCCTCAAGAATTCATTTCAAGTGTTTTATCAAAACCGTTTTCCATCTAAGATGACATTATTTCATATGTGTATATTTCAAGTATAATGTCTCTATGATTTACATGGTTTCTCTTTTCTTATTATGCAATGATATCCATTTCCTTTATATGGATTATGTGATGATGTGATGATGTTTATGAAACCCATTTTATTTGTTGTGTTATTATGAATGATGTATGTTTATTTTGTGGCAAAAGAAATAATGATTTCATTATGAGATGGGTGGGACCCATATCACCCTCCAATGCATTGGATAAATATTTCTATTTCATGATATAGACATGGCTGCAATGGTATATTAATCCGGTTCAGTAATACAGGACTAGAATGAGGAGTGAACTCGATTTAGAATGGGACTTTGTCCACTAATATGGTCTTGGAATCACTGCCTTGGAAACTATGGAAATCATTACAAGTGCTTAATGGATTCCACAATTAAATGTTTTATTCCCATGCTATTTTATCGTGATTAATGTTTCTTTATGATCTATGTCTTATGTACTTCCGTGATTTATGTCTTTGCTCATGGTTTTGATGTTTAGATTTTATGTTCATGTTTTTGCATTCAAATGTTTATGGATTGTTTTATGTTCTCTATGCTTACCTTTACTAAGCATTTGAGATCACATTTTTTATGTTTTCTTTTCCCTATGATTTAAATATAGGTTTTAGGTAAGAAAACAAAAGGGGAAGATATTTATGGGAGATGTTGAAGATCTGTCACTACGATTAGAAGATTATTTTTCCGAGTTTCCAAAGATACTAAACTATTACTTTCCTTGTGTGTCTGTTTTTGTTATGTATTAAGTATTCCACAGAAGTAATGTAATGTCTATGTATGTCAGGCATTGGGTCCCTATAGTTGGTATAATAGGAAAGGTTTAGTCAACTTTTGGAAACTAGGATGTGAGAACTTTAGTGAGATCCCTAGAGATATTTCTAAGGTATGTCTAGGGATGTCCCTAAGTTTTAGTGATGTCCCTAAGGATAAGTATAAGTATATGTTATAGTCCTAGAATTACGATAATGATCATAGAATTAATCCTAAGATGTTAGATATTGAAGGTACTCCCTAGTTATTATGTGATTTTACCTATTATGATTTTTTCATCTCACACTATTCTTTTTTGGTTTTAGAAAATAGGGGGAAATAGGAAGATTCACGATAATGGAGAATATGATGGAAAATGGAAAGATATTCTTCATGATCCAGCAAATGAAATGGGATTTGGAAGGCGAAACATCATTATTATGCCTAATCAGAAATCTCATAATATGATGAATAATCTCAACTTTGGTACATTTCCCAACTCAGTTAATAAGAGAAAGGTGGAGTTTCATGATGATCATATAGGAAAGAAAGTTCAATTTCCTCCATGTAAATCATGTGGGGAGAGCCATCAAGGAGAATGTTTCAAAGGATTTGGAAGATGCTTTGGGTGTGGAAAAGAAGGACACAATGCTAGTAATTGTAAAGGAAAAGGTTTAGTTAACACCATGGAGAGGATAATGGTATTGCTAAGACATCAATAACGGTTAAGTGTTTTAAATGTGGGATGTATGGGCATTATGCAAACCAATGCCCTAAGGGAAAATATCATTAAGAGAATCATAATGGTCATATGGGTAGTATTTATGTGGATGATGAAGAAGAGACTACCAATGATATATGAGATGGAAGAAATGAAGAAGCTCAGTAAGTGATTTAAGAAGGTAGTGTAATGATTTCCTTTTTATCATGAACAATGTATGGTACTATGGAATAAAGACACATCTATGGATTGTTACACTTTTGATTTTCCTAAAGTATTTGAAAGTATATGTTGGATGGTACATGTAACCATGGAAGGTTATTCAAATATTTTTGGAAGATAGATGATATGTGCATAACGAATGGACAATGTGATAGTGAGATTATTGATAGTATTCATGAGATCATGACTGATATAAGGACTAAGTGATATCATGGTTTGAGTATATAGAAATTTTGTTATGTGGAAAGAGCTAACTTTTGACAGCATTCATGTTTTCACTAAGGTTCAATGGGTATTCATTTTTTATCAAGAGAATACATGATTAAGGTATTCACATTTTTGGAATAATACCAACAAGATATATCATATGTGGAATAAATGATTGCATTCACGTTATTGTTATGTGACATTTCATGCAATCATACTATGAGCTTGGACTGAAGTATTTTAGATAAACCTAAAGATTGAAATGGATTATGTTGGACATAAGTTAGTATTTTTTAAGGATAGAACTTTTTTCGATATTATTGATGGGATGTTATAGTAATATAGTTTTAGAAAATGGACAACCTGCAGGATGGGTGACAGCCCATCGCGTCGGACAAGGCTGTGGGAATCGAACCCACAACCGAAGTGCGACTGGCCTTTATCGCCTACCACTGGCCTACAAGAAGTCCCTGGTTAGTAGAAACTAGTTTTATTTTTTAAGCGTTATGATATATGAAGTATAAGTTCATTTTTGGAATCGTATATGATTAACCTCACCATAGATGGACTTATGTATATTTGATAACTTTTGCTAACCTTTTGTTTGAAACAGATTGAATGACCCATCATTCTATCACATGATCTGTTCACACTTCACGAATAACAAATTCAACTTTATTTCTTTAAGAGATGAAGTGGAAATTGATTAAATCATGAACAATAATGAGATTGTACAAAAATCAAGCAAGTATTTCATCTAATTCAAAAAATTTAACTTTAGGGAAATGATCTTGAAAACCAAAAATGTTTTCCTAGTGCCCTTATATCCGATGAAGTAGATGGTACCTTATATTATAACAAATCTATGGCTTTGTGATTATTGGGTTTATCATAGTCATGTCCTCTACAACTCTCTATCAGAACATGATGGTTAGATTTCTCTTCCATATCTATATTTTCACCTATGTTCTCCCATGTGGAAACCCAGCGATTAGTTAATTAGGGTAACCGTTACATTTCATACATTAGTTTTAAAAGTTATGTTTTGGTATTCCTTTTTAAGATGTGGGTTTCTATTAAAACTTTTGAGTAGTAATCCATTTATAACTCCGATGAATTTCAAGGGACAAATTGATTTTAAATGGGGTAGAATGTTACACCCCGAGTTTTAATGAAAAAAATTCTTTTTAATTTTTTTGATGTCTTCTGTTGTATGCTACACCATGATTATCTTGCACTGTACGCAACACCATATTAGCTTACAGTATACGAAACACTAATCTTGGATCGTGTTACAAAATATATATATATATATATATATATATATATATTCAATGGATTTTGTTATACGCAACAAAAATGGAGTCGTGCACTACACGCAACCCTGACTTGGCTTGCATTACATGCAATCGCAACCTTCCTCGATAGCGTGTGTTGTACGCAATACCGGGTTTTACTAAACAATGATATATTACTATAATATTATTATGAACTAGCTGTTATGAATAGTATTAACTAAATTTGGAATTTTATAACATTATTATTCATCTTACACATTTTCTAGAACATGTTATAAGAACAAAATAAAATTTTCGGGTAAAATAAGTATTTTTTAAAAAATGCAGTTTTGCCGCCTTTTGATGGTGCACCCACTTTAAATCTAGTTTTTGACATGTTTATATGTTAAATTTTATAAAATAAAGTTATTCTTTGGAATCAGGAAATAAAATTTTACCTTGGATAAATTTTTCATATTATTCTCATAACTTTCATATTTTAATGAATAGTAAAAACACGCTATATTTTAATTAAAAACAACTTTTTTCATCGTAAGATTTTATGTGGTAAAATTATAATATTGAATGGTTTTAAAGTATAAATATAATATATTTTTACCATTTAATATTATGTATGTCATTAGAATGGAATTTACCTTGAATTCGTAGGTTAAATCAATTTAAACTTTTGCAATGTTTTAAACAAAAACCCATTTTCTTTCGACAACAGGATTAATTTTAATTTAATTTTTGAAACTTTTGTGTATTGAATTTGGAAAAATGGATTCCATATTTGGAATATGTGGGTCGAAATTATGTTAATAAGCTACTTTTTATTTTTGGGCATTATGAATAGTAACTACGGTAATTTTTATTTACCACAGTTAAAGGTAAATCGGGTAATTAAGGTTAAATATAAGATTATAAAATTACCAGAACACCTACCAAAATCCTATTGGATGACTAAAAGGTGACCAAGATCACCTAAGGGTTGTATTAGAATCATTTAATGGACTTTTGTCTATGAAAATAACTTAATTATCATTAAAACCAAAGAAAGTGACAACATGTCATTCTCTTAAATCTTATAAGTATATTAATTTTTAGTTAGAGATAACCTTCTTGAAACTTCGGACATGAATAGTCTCCAGAAATATAATGAAATTATCTACATCATATGAATTTATTTATAATTTTTAGGGATTAAATAATTATCATTAATTGTGACAGAATAGTGATGCAGAAATTGTTTATCTAGTGAAAAATTAATAATATAGTTTTTATTAAACTAATAGTGACCATAAAAGGCGCAAAACCCTGACCAAAATTTATTGGTCATGTAAATTTAAAGAATAATCATCCAATTATCGAATATTTTACCATTTGAATCCTTATAAAAGTGATTATGACACTTATATTGATTTATTTTAAATGATGCCAAAGTTGTCACCTTCATAATTTAATAAATATAACAATCTAAATATTGTTATTTTAAGATGATAAATTCGAGTAAAAGTATTATTGTAAAAGGTAATAGATATATCCACGTCATAGGATTTTATTTTTCATTTTTTTGGATCAAATAAGTATATTAAATAATTATACAAAAATGTTGTAGTAATTATTTTATTAAGAGATAAACCAAATAAATGGTTTTAAAAATATTTAAATAAATAATATATGAACTATTTAATGTGATCAAACACTTTTATAGGTAAATATGACATATTATTAATCTATTAAATCTTTTATTTCGAACATATTTTCATGTATATTGTTTATTTAAATTCAAATAAGTGAATAGTGTCAAAATTGACACTATTGATATTTTATAAAAATAACATGTTATAAAATTGTTTAAAAATCACAAAAATATTTAAAAATTATAAATTTAAATTTATATGGTCTAAAATGTTATAAAGAATCTAATTCTAAAAAATTCACACCAAATAAGTAATTATTTGTTATAATTTAAAATTTAGAATGTTATTACCACAAATAAAATTAAATTGATTAAATAAGTATAAATCAAGTTGATAATGTTTAAAATAAATTCCTAACATGTCTAAATTATATTTGATGATGATATTACAACCCTATCTCATCTAATCTTTGAATATGAGTCATTTTGGATGTTTTTATGTGGGGTTAGATTTTTTATAAATTAATATTTTTAAGATTTCCAAAGGTGCCCCTCTCCTCCCTTATAAAAGGTCACCTCCTCCCTCTCCTCCTCACAACACATTATGCCTTCATTCTCGGCAAAATTATGCAAATTTCACTTCCCCACATCCATATAAACCTTATAGAGGTACTGGTCTTCTCAAAAGACCAACTCTAGTGCCCTAAAAGGATGTTCAAAGGAGGCACTTCGAGGAAGAGGTAATACCTTCTACCGATTATTTCAAGTTTCATTCTTCTTCTACTTCCTCTTCATTAGTTGTTTTATTTTGAAGTACTAAAATCAGTATCACTAATATACTGATATGTTATTATAAATATGAAACAAACCCATTTCACCTTCTATCCATCCTACGGAAAACGAAATCACCATGCGTGCGTACGTACGGAATACCATCTCCACACCGTGGTGTAATCTGTTTTTCCACCACCACATTACTTGGATGGGTATAATGGTGTAAATATTAACTATATATGGTGTTTTTCCATTCAATTAATATGGGAATGATATCATCACTTGTGCGTACGTACGGATTACCGTCTCCACGACGCAATGATATTAATTTTCAATGTTAACCATTCAAGAATACTTATAAAGTATATATAATGAATAATAATGAAATATATGACATGATAAAGCTACTGGATATATGTATATATATATATATTTCATCTACTTACTTCCATTAAAGTCAGTAAGGAAAGGAAAACAACATTCATGCGTACGTACGGCTTACCGTCTCCATGAATGGTGTATTTCATTAAACTTATACATCTATCATATATATGTATATGATGATTACATATTATATATAAATAATGTTTTAAATTATGGAATTATGTTAATCAGAATATAAGTAAGAACAACAAGTTGAAACACGTACGATAAATGAAACGATTTTACCCAAAACACAAATTTAACATGGAATTTACAAGAGAACGAGTAATATAAAGTCATAAGTGAACCATATATGATATCATAAAAATGAATATGTTTCTTTAATAAGTCAATGATATTATTTAAATCATTATACAGGAGGTTCAGATTCATACAAAGCATATCGGACCTAAGGTATGGGATAACTTTTCCAATCTCGTTTTTATTTGAGATTGATTATTCGTAAGTATTTACTGGGGTTATTATTATCATCCATGTCCCTATTTTATAAAAATGTTTTCATGTATGTTTAAAGTCTTTTTTACCAATTTTTTACTTTAACTATATGATATGTAAGGAATATTTCTTTTACGAGGTACTCTTTGAATTTTCTTGCAAAATTACGAGAAGAATGTTTTTTTAACATATACGGCGTGAAAAGATTTGTACGGTGTTATAAATCCTTATTTCCAGGAAGATTATTTAAAAATAATTCATGAGTATTTTCAACATAATCCTTTTCATTTAAATTTTCATGTAATTTGGTGAAAAGGAAACGATTTTGAAGATGAAAGGATATTTTCCTCCAGAATTCATTTCATGTGTTTAATCAAAACCATTTTCTATCTAAGATGACATTACTTCATATGTGTATGTTTGAAGTATATTGTCTCTATGATTTACATGGTTTCTCTTTTCTTATTATGCAATGATATCCATTTCTTTTATAAGGATTATGTGATGATGGGATGATTTTTATGAAACCCATTTTATTTGTTGGGTTATTATGAATGATGTATGATTATTTTGTGGCACAAGTAAGAATGATTTCATTATGAGATGGGTGGGACCTATATCTCCCTCCACTGCATTTGGTAAAGATTTATATCTCATGAGATAGACATGGCTGGAACAGTAAGTTAATCCAGTTCAGTATTACAAGACTGGAACGGGGAGTGAACTCCATTCAGAATGGGACTTTGTCCTCTAAGATGGTCTTCGCAGCAATGCCTTGGCTACTATGGAAATCATTACAAGTGCTTAATTGATGCCACAATTACATGTTTTATTCCCATGCTATTTTATCATGATTAATGTTTTTTATGATCTATATCTTATGTACATCCATGATTTATGTCTTTGATCATGATTTTGATGTTTTATTTTATGTTCATGTTTTTTCATTCAAAGGTTTATGGATTGTTTTATGTTCTCTATGCTTACCCTTACTGAGCATTTGAGCTCACCCTTTTTATGTTTTCTTTTCCCCAGGATTTAATGAAAGGTTTTAGGTAAGAAAACAAAAGGGGAAGATCTTTATGGGAGATGTTGAGGATCATTCACTACGATTAGAAGATTATTTTTCTGAGTTTCCAAAGACACTAAACTATTACTGTCCTTGTGTGTCAGTTTTTGTTATGTATTATGTATTCTGCAAAAGTAATGTAATGTCTATATACGTCAAGCTTCGGGTCTCTATAGTGTTGATCATGCAACCAATATTAACCAACCTCCTCAGTATTAATGACCATAATATTCTATTTCCTACCACGACACCATAAATAAAAAATGGTCATTCAAGAATCTAGGCACCTTTAAAAGAAACAAACATGGATCTAATACCATTTGTAAGTAAATCGTCTCAGGTTTCCACCAGAACTAAAGCTGACCCAGCTCTCTGCTAGGCCTGAAAGTTGTTCCTGGTCTATATAGTTTGGAAGCTAGTACCCCGAAATCATGGAACGCTCTTAGAAATGTTTTTTCATATTAATGGAGACTAAAAATAATTATACAACTAGAGTAATTAGAATAAATAATATAATAACAACACTATAATAATAAATAGAACATAAATAAATAAGTATCACACTATATAAAATAAAATTAATGAATACATGGTCCAATAATGAATTGAGAAATTTGAAAGGTACCAAAAAATTACTTAATAAAAGAAGAAGTTAAATAAAAAACATAATCCAAGAACAACTAAAATTAATAAATACAACCAATTTAGATTTCATACACACACATAAAAATAACTAGGGATACCACCCCTGGTTAATCCAATTAAATAAAAATAGATCCAACTATAGTGTAATAAATCCATGACCATTTTGAAAATCGAAAAACCATACCAAAGCTCCCATTATCTACCCATAAAAACAAATATCTTAATTTATAGGATCTAAAAAATAAATCCTATATGAAATATAGTTTCCAAAATGTTATAGGCACCACAAAACTCTAAACATCTCTTAAGAACCAGTAAAAAATTATCCAAAACAAAAAAAAGATCATAAAAACCTAAAATAATATCATCCAATTTCAATACATTTATGATATCATCAAAAAATTTAGAATCAACTTTTAGAAGAAAAGATTCACCAATTTATACCCAACACAACTAGATTCTTCCAACACACAAACATTAAACCTAGATAATCAAAAATAAAAGGAGGAAAAAGATTAATAAAAGCCTAAACTAAAGATAATCGCTATATGTTTACCACCAAATATAATATTTATATCATTTTTACAAACCTTCTTAAAGGAAAATTTTAAATAACATGAAACATGAACTCAACTTGTTCATGTCTCACACATCTAACCAAATAGTTCTAGCATAACCAAGGGAAAAATTCAAATCTAAAGCCCATAAAAGTATGTGACACCATCACACATGAAAACCCATTATTTTTCATTAAATTTCATCAACTATTTTAAATTATTAAAGATAATTTTTTCTAAAAAAGAAAACATTTGAAATAAAATTTAATATAAATTCCTATGTGTATTGAATGTTGAATGAAATCACATTACACTTACACATTAAATGTTGAATTAGGTGATATAAGATTATCCAAAATTATCCTTATTCAGGAAAACACCCTTTAAAAACACAGAAACCCCATAAAACGTTTCATTCATTTAGAAAAAAAACCCAAAATTACATTCCCATCTATTATTTTTTAAAACAAATTCTCAAATACCTTCTTAAAAATCATATGCTTTTTCTAATAATATAAAATTAAACAAACGAACTTTTAAAAAAACACCCAAAACTTGTTTAAAAAATAAAATTATATAAAATTATATTTTTTTCATCTCAAAAAAGTTCATAACATGGACCCAAGGAATGACCCACCAAAATTATAATTAAAATTTTAATCTATAATACTAAACATATAATAAGGTTAATGTGGTCCATTTCTCCACTACTAGGGTCTAAGAATCATGAAATATTAATTAAAAATGAAATGTAATGTTAAATCATGCTTGAATTAGTCACATGTTTTGATGGGATATCGTCGGTCATGTGATAATTCCTCAAACATTTCCTAAATTATAATATGGTAACTATCAGATTTGTTAGATCATTCACACCAACATAAGAGCACTATCATCCTTATATTTTCATTCCAAAATAAAATAATTACCCCCATGTAATTATACAATGAAATTGAGGATCAACACAATATAAAAAATGATAAAAATGAAAGCTCAAACACAAAATTCAACACTATCCACAGATTTGGAATGAGAACAGTGGTTATAGTGGGAGTAGAGTTAGATGAGAACAAAGCCACGACAATAGTGGGGTCCAGTGAGAGAGGTGGTGGAGGTAGTTGGGTTCGTTGAGAAAGGTGGAGCAGTGACAGTGGAGTTTAATGATAGTGGTCATGCACTAATAGTGGGGTTCACCAAGAGCTATGACAGCAGCAGGATCAGGTTTCTGCGAGAATGGTGATGTAGTGGTAGTGCGATTCAACGTGAGTGACAAAACACTGATAGTGGGGTTTGGTGAGATGAGCATATCGACAACAGTTGCATTCTGTGATCGTTTGATGGTATATGCGTGAAGGCAGCTTGTTCGGATTTTTTAACATAAGGGATAATACTTTTTTCATCAATTTTCAAAAAATGTTGTTAAAAAATAGTTTTATCAGTGCTAAAATTATAGCGCTGATAAAGAGTCGTATTATCAATACTTTTGTAGTGTTGATTAATGGACATCTTTATCAGAACTAAAAAGGCACTGATAAAGAATTATTGTTAATAATCTATTTATACTATTATATATATTTATAAAATTCAATATATAATAAATATATTTATAAATATTTCTATATTTTTATATAATTATATCTATTTATAAAATTATAAACATAATAAATATATCTATTATAATTTATTAATTATTTAAACAAATATATATTTTCTTAAAATTTTTAAATTCAAATAAATAAATATTTATTTTTAATTTTAAAAGTATAATAAATATGTTTATTACATATATAGTTATATAATTATATAAAATAAATATAATTATTAAAAATTTATAATTACTTAAATATATATATTTATATAATTATAAATATTTGTATATATTTTTAAATATTTGTATACATTTTCAAATATATTTATACAATTATAAGTATTTATAAAATTATAAATATAAGAAATATATTTATTATAATTTTATAACTATTGTTATATATATCAAATTATAATTATAAATTAATATATTTATAAAATTTTTATATAATTATATATAAATTAAAAAAATTATTTATTATTAAATAAATATATATATTTATTAAATTCATATAAATTTATTTATCGTAATTTTATAATTATTTAAATATATATTTTTATTATTATAATTATAAAGCAATTTAGATTAAAAATATTTATATATAATTAAAATTATAAAATTATAAATAAAATAAATATATTTGTTATTTAAATATATTTGTTGTAATTTTATGATTTTTAATGAGGAAAAAATAATTTGATTGGTTTAAGATAAATGAGTCATAACTAAAAAAGTGTAGATCATAAGAAACGAGTTATCATATATACGGAAAGCATGATTAATAAGGGAATCAATGTATAAATAAAAATTCAGGATGAATACATACCACATGCATGCATCATCATAATATAGGTAATCATAACATTTGGAACACATCAACCCACAAAAATTTCCACAGGTAAAAATAAGATCATATAACGTCAATTATAATCATGCATCAATATATAAACATAAATAATGTTAATCGCATCCATGAATATCATCATTATCTCATTAAATATATATATATAGACCAAATTTATTGGAGACATATATTTATTTAAAATTAAAATTATACTTAAATATATATGAAAATTGATTTAAAAATAATTATAAATATTTTGATATTACTATATAATTATAAATATTTAATTATAAATATTTAATTTTTAATATACTAAATATATAATTATAAATATGAAAAATATATTAATTATTTATATAAATTATAATAACTTTATAATTATGTAAATATATATATATTTATATATAGTCTTGTAAGTATATATATTTTCAAAACATTATATAAATTAGAATTATTAAAAAAATATTTATATATCATATTTATATTAATTACAAAAACCAAAATTTTAATTAATTTATATAAATAGAACGCATTATTTAATATAAATATAATAAATTTTCATATATTAACACTATTTCTTTATTAAAAACATTTATTAGTGCTAAGAATAAAGAAAATAAATGTATCCTTTATGAGGTATTTTTTTAGTGCTGATAAATGGGACCATTATCAGTGCATTCTTCTATCACTAATAAAGATATGGCGTTTATCAACTCATTCTGTTTAGTGCTGAAAAGAGTAAAACGTTTCCTTGTGTCGATTTGTGGTTGTGATATCAATCAATAAGTTCTTGGTCTTAAAATCAAGGGTTGTCTTTTAACATATGATTTTCTGGTTGAGAGAGTTATTCTTTAACATCATGATGCACTAACATCCCATTGAAAGAACCATAGTTCTAAACATCTTCTCAAAACTAATTTAATCCAAAAAATTATAACCATAAGTCAAGGAAATAAACAACTGATGGTTTCTAATAAAGAATTATAGTTATAATTTTGAAGGAGTTCCACATTGTGTGTGCCAAGTTTCCATCAACGAATATATGTTTTAAGATCTCTTCTTGGGGGATAGAACAACAAGTGATGTTGGACATGAGGTTAATACTTGTGCATTATATGTTCACATCTATGGGTAAATCATGGTTCCTAACTCACTATTTGATGAATTTGAATCTCATGGGGATATTCTTACACCACGGACCCTCACCCAGTTATCCAGGTCATTAGAATCTACTATCATTCTAAGGAATTATTTTAATGAGAAGGACATTAATGAAGATCAGGTAGAAACACATTTAATTGGATTAAATTCTTTAAAAAAGAAATATTGATTATTTCACATGGAATTTTCCCATATATAAGATATTTAATGAATCGTCGACACATACTAGATTTCCTAAACAATAAGTCATACATTGGGAATCCAAGTAAACAGATCTAGTTTCCAACCCAGTTGTGCTTTAAAAAATTTATATCTCCCCTAGGAATGATCCAGATAGTATTTCATTTTGATTCTAGATGAGGCATTGAATTTTTGTCAATAATGAAGAGGGAATCCCACTCATCATTCCCAAATCACTGCCATAGTTTTCCTCCATAATACATCCCCAAAGTGGTTTTCCTTCAAGAACCTCTCATGTCATCTTCGCATGAAAACATATCATATAGATATAGATGATCCTAACATTAATTCCTCCCACATTAGAAGTCATTTACATTATATAATATGATGAAAATAGATTTTTATATCGTAATGGTAATCCCTTGTGAACAAATCCAATAATTTTCTGTTCCATAAATTTCTCAATTCAGATCCTTGAAGGACAAAAGAACAGACATTGGAATAGGGAAGAGAATTATATTAACCAAAGTAATTCTACTTAAGAATGATTGGAAGTGGTGTTTCATGTTCACGCAAATCCAGAAATGTTTTCCATAAACATATTAAATTGGGGGATACAATGTGACATCAAGATTATCGGAGATCCCATATAGTCCATATGAATGTTTTCCCCATGAATATTCAAGCTATTCTCTAGGAAATTAACATGTATTTCTGATGATTGGATGAAATATACATGCTACAATTCATGTGGTTAAAATGTGTTCCACTATATTTCAATTATTCTTACATTGTCTTGTTTATTACATGAGTGGATCTTTTACTTACTTTGAAAAAAAATGATCATGTAATCTGCCAACATAAGACGAGAAATACTACTTGACTGATACTTACAATTATTGGAATGGATACTTCCCATTGATATAATATTTTTTGATGAAATTATTAAAATTATATTTACATTGAATGAATAGTATTAGGGATAATGATTTTCATTATCATAGACCATGAACTACATTTCAGAAGCCACAATTTATCCCTATTATGAACATGTAAATCCATGATTAACAAATAAACCTAAATATGAGGTCTCACGTCTATATAGGGAATCCCATTTATGAATGCACATTGATAAAGATGTTCCATTCATGTTTATAATAGTATTTATCCGTGAATTAATTAATTGAAATTTTAGAAATAATATTCTTTTGAATGATATCACCGGTCACATCTTGGGACATAACTATATCACCTTGTATTGTTTACCCCTTGAAGAACTCGTGTTTCACCTCAAAGATCTAGTAGGGGGAGGTACAAGGATATTATTTTTTTTATTATACATTCTAGAATCCTATATGGTAAATATTACATATTAATGGGTATGTAGTGATATATAATATATAGATCTATATTATTAGGAATGATCATCATATTAGTGGCACAAACCACTCGAGGAAGCTAACCACCACTTTCACGACCAAATCTAGAGGGGCCCATCATGTGACTACCCCAAGAGCATCTCCAATAGGCTAGGGTCTAGTGACATGCATTGAGTAGTCATATCCCACCAATGGAAGGCTTTATCCCATTGTACTTGTACACATGTACACATATCCAAGCCACAAAATTCTGAAATGTAAAATAACAAAAATAATTCATGCATACAACTAAGATCCCAGAAATAGAGTATAAGAAAAAGAAAAGGAAAAATAAATAGGGCCATGTAAAATCCAACAAAAAATATTTGTACACAGGACCAACTGAAACTGCAAGAAGTCCGACCTATATCAATGGTGATAAATAAGTCAATGTATGCTCCTGATAAACACAACATTCTACCCATATACAGATATGATTCCCCCGATTCCTATCCTCCTAGTATAAAATCAAAAGGTCCACCGTCTTCACAAGACACAAAACGTGCTAGAAAAGCCTGTGTAGGGGTTAGTATATCAATACTCAGTAGGACACCCTGAAAAAATTAAACACGAAGCACCAAGTATGTAATCTCAATAAAAGATTTAAAAATATATGTATAAAAGATTCCAAGTGAAAAATAGAAACAACTAGATGTACTCAGAAGATAATCCATGCCATATGGTGGTCATAACCAAATGGGAAACATATTATTCTGTTCTATGCAATGCTCATTCTAGGAGATCCGACTCTACAAGACATGATATCATCAGAAACACTCAATGAAGATGTCTACCTCATTTTGGTCCCACCAAAAGCAAACACATGATTCTATGAATACTATGATATATATATAAGGGACAACGCCCTAGACTGTTGTGGGACACTATGAACCTAATATGGATCAATCTTGATATACAGATATGGGGTCAAGCCGAGAACTACTGGGGGAGACCATGAACCCATTATTGATCAACCCTATATGTAGGGGATCACTTGTCTATGATTCTACAAACCCTACTGAAACTCCCCACTATATGAAGGATCAACAGCCCACTAAAAGAAGTTATGATCATTCCACAAACTCTAAAATGGGTGATAGAGGATCACACTCTTGTTTAATAGATATATACCATACTTTTTGAGAATCATCCATTATAGAGGATTAAAATCCAATGTTATAGATGTAATGGAGCATTGTAACCTTGAGGAAATTAACATGTGAACATACTCAACTGATACTGATCCACAATAAACATCCCAAAATTGGTCTCAAAATTACCGTCTCAGCATTAGTGGCAAAAACCCATAGATGGATCATCAATTGGACGCCCCCTTAAGGAGTTATGATGGCTTGAAACTGGCATGAGTCACTATGCTCGTAAAATGACCGATGTAGTTGGTCCCCCTACTATGCTGACCAACCAGTGCGGTCAACTATATAGTGTCTAACCATGTAGTTAATGCACCCATGGCCGACATTCATGATCGGTGCACCCATAGTAACTTGGGCTATAGCAGACATATGATCTACTGTCATGGTCAGCCGTTGTGGTCAGCCATCACAGTTTGCTGTTGTAGTCACCCATCATGGTCGGTCCCAACAAGGATCTGCCCTAGTTTTTCTTGATCTAAACCATGTTTGAATCGGGTCTGGCCTAGCCCCCGCCTAGAGAAGACCACTTAACCTGACCCACCATCCTTGCCTTTCTAACATAATTTCCCACCATGTCCCACATGGAACCCCCAACATGTCCACCACCATCAACCTCATTGGTTCCCTGAATCCGTCTTCAAAAACCATGTGGTGTCCCCCCCTGGACTGGCTCCATCGTCCACATGTGTTCCACTACAGGATACCACCACCACGTTCACACTATGGTGGCCCCATTCATAGACCTCTGTGATTCCTATAATGCTCAAAAATTAAAGCGGTGATAGATATGAGATCCTTAGGTTCTAATCTACACTAATCATGTATTGTTTATCAATTATTCCCAAATATGGGGGGTCTGATCAGTGAAGAAGGTGACCAAATAGGGATAAAAGGACAAAGAAAAACATGGAATAATGATCCATGGAGGTTAATTTTTTTGACCTTGATCTGATTCCAAAAGAATGATAAACCAAGTGGAATATCCCTCCAAAACCCCAAAAAAAATATAATCCCACAAATATGATCGATCCATGTGATAATAATTTCATGTATTAGTTCATGTTCTTCCTATGAATCAATAATGTAGAAGAATGGATTAAATCAATAGCGTTATATCGATTCATTATGACCACTCATCAAGAACGATCATTGTGTCCTGTTTGTTGGAATCATTTTTCAAATCCAAGGCTACACCTATCGATCGATCCACTATCTGAATGTCTGGTGTCATACGTTCAAGATGATTATCTAGGTTTCTCTCAAAAAACACACCATTGGATTCTCGAGTTATGCAACTAAACATGTAATTCATTCAAAATGGATCATTAAAATATTTACATGTCACTCTGTTAACAATTGAAATTATATACATCTTTTCATAATTTATTTTATTAATATAAAATTCAAGAAATTTTTTAATCTCAAATGACTCACGCTGACAATGATAGGTCACTCGAATGGTAAATTCTCTATTATAGACTCTATTGTTCCCTCATATTTTTGATTCAGGAACCCTTTTAGGAGTTATTCATATATTTTTTTAAAAACCTCATGTGCTTGAAATTTAATATTTTAATATTATCCTAACATTTCTTCTAGGTACACCAAGCCTCGGAATCACACACTAAATCAAAACATGGTCTGTAATGTAGTTCAAATAATATCTAAAAATAATACATTGAAAATCTGAGATGTGAAATTCTTCCCAACATCATGCATTATGTGCCTGAGAAACAAAAACAAGAGATACACAAATAGATGAGGGTATTGAACACAAATTTGGGCTTACAACTGCCATGTTATCTTCTAAATATTCTCATGCTACCACCAAACATACACTAAAATAACATATCACCTATATATGATCCTTTTCTAATGATCCTTGATCTCTATTGGGTACTCAGAAAAATTATCTATATCCTTGATGTCTTGCTCTCCCTAGTCAATGATGTTTAAGGGGAAATGCATGTACATACTCACATGCAGTACATGGAAGATGTTGTGTTCCTAATCTAACTGCTATGTCAGATCATAGAGTTACACCACCTTTCCCTCTCTATGTAGTATCTGGAATTTGCATCTCAACCTTGAATATAGCTTTCTAACCCAACCAAATCTTTAAAACCCATGTCAAGGTGAGAATGGAAAGAACACATGGTATCCATCAACAATATCAAAATACCATCAATTCCAGTTAAAATTAGACTAGTGATGGATTTCTGTAGTCTTCATCTTCTGATGGATGATATGCATGTGCTATGTATTAGCTTTCACCAACTCAAGGCCTAACAGTGATGACTCTCCTAGGTTCGTATAGAATAGTGTTGACACATATGGCCACCTATACAAGGCCTCGAATGGCACCATACCAATGGTGTAATGGTATCTTTTGTTTTATGAAAACTCCACCAGGAGTAGGTGATCCTCCCAACTAAGACCAAAGTATGACCTGAAAACTCAGAGCATGACCTCATCAACCTAAATGTTCTTCTTAGTCTTATCTTCCAACAATGGGTCAAATGAGGTTATCAAACACAATTGGGTCCCAAACACATTCTATAAGTCCTTCCAAAAAGTTTTATGTAAAGGCATTATCATGATCTAAAACTATAGTTGATTGAACTACATGGAGTCGAACTATCTCTTTCAAATAGAGGCACCCCGAGATCTCTTCTAAACTTTGATCTCAGATGTCTATGAAGTGGGCCAACATGGTGATTCGGCTCACTGTCTCTCAAATTGTATTTTTTCCCCTGGACATACATGGTAAAACTATCATGATGTCCATCGATATCGGATCCCACTTCCATTCTAGATCATCTAGGGGTTGATATAATCCCATAATAACATAGTGCTCAACCTTCACTTTGAAACAAATAAGGCATCAAGAAAAAAACTCCACAACTACCTTATTCATTCCTATCAACAAAAACAATAATCAGAGTTCCATGTACATCTTCTATATAGATGGATATACTGCTAAAGGGGACTCATGAAACTTGTACAGAACCTCCTCCCTCTATGTCATTGGTACCATTGGGCATCCTCTAAATAGATCAATATCTTCTCTACATTTTAAATATTCATCTGAATCATGCCCTGGGGATATCTGATCACATAGGGTCTTGCATTTGGTATCCACAATCTATTCTTCTATAACTCACTACAAGAGTGGTGGGGTGACAACCATTTACAAGAGGTATTATTTTTTATATCTATCTATAAAGGAAATCTGCATTATAGAAAACTACTCTAATGCCTCATTCGACAACTGCGACTTGAATCTCCTACTAAATGAATCTACAACCATGTTCCCCTTCCCAAGAGTACAAAAATCCTAAAATTCATAGTCATGAATGAAATATATACATCATCTATATCTCAAGTTATGATCAAGATGAAAAAAATATACACTATACTATTGTGATTTGAGAATACAAAAAAAAGCTAACCCATCAGGTTGTGCCTACACATCTTAAATGTGAAAACTAATGCTACTAATGCAGGATAGTGTGTTGCATAGTTCTACAAATGTGATATCAACAAGCATGAACCATTAGAAATAATTTCATGACTCTGCATTAGTATATAACCATGATCGATCAAAGATATATAATAGAAAACCACATACTCACACATTCCTCCAGTACCCTCAGGATGGGAGCACTTGTCAACCTCTACATTAACTCTTGAAAGCACTATTGGAACTCTTCTATCCACATAAGGATTCCAATTCTATGTCAAAGATGTTTTGGGTGATTCCACTTTGGGGATGTTCAGTACAAACCATCGATAGTATGCATCCAATCCAAGGAAACTATTCACCTTGGTAATGCTCTTGGGTGGATCTCAATAAGGAACTTCCTCAACCTTCGTTGGATCCATGGAAACTTCATCATATGGTATGATCTATCCTAGATAATTGACCCATCTAATCCAAAAATGGCACTTTGAGAGCTTCCTATATAGTAGGTTCTCTTTCAGTGTTTCCAAGACCATCCATAACTTTCTAATATGCTCCTCCTCTGATTCTAAATACACCTTGATTTCATCGATGAAGACCACCTTGAATTAATCTCTGTGAGGCATAAATATAATATCCATGATTCCTAGGAAAACTATTGGGGTGTTCATCATGCCAAAAAACATTACCATGTACTCAGAGTTATCATAATGACATCTGAAGGTCATCGTTGGTATGGCCATATAACATACTAATAGCTGGTGATAGCATAATCTGAGGTCAATGTTCATGAACTACTATACCCCATACAACTGATCAAAGGGCTCATAAATCATTAAAAGTGGATTAGTTTTCGTCATAGTTACATAGTTTATGCAATGAAAATCCACACATAACCTCAATGTCACATATAAATTTTTGGAAAACAATAGTGGGGATGCCTAGGGTGAAACACTCGATCTCATTAATCCCTTACTCTTCAAGTAATCCAACTTCATCCTATTCACACAAAGCTCCATGGGATCCATCTAATATGTAGTTGTAGATATTGATGTCATCTATTGGTTTAGATTAATGAATAATTTTATCTCTTTATAGGGAGGTAAACCTAGAATGTCATTAAGAATGACAACCTCATACTTTGTCATCACTCCTGGAAACCGAGTACTCATATTAACCACTAGACTGAGGGTTATGAAAGATATATGATGAGTAATTGAATGCACTGTCCTATTGGTGAGTCATTCGTATACATGATGCACTTCCTTTTCACTAAAAAAATGAAAAATTGTTTCCATATCTTTGATCACACCTCACTATTCACCATAAATAGTAAATATAAGCATGAATAATGGATAACTGGTCTATAACATGAATAACATTATACGGCCTTGATGCCTCTACAAATAGATCCCATCCAAAAATCTCACATCTATGAGTCAGTTTACATAATCTACAGTAGTGTTTGATTATCCGGTATCTTCTACTAGGTGTCCATAAGCGTAAGGGTGGAGTCAATGGTTCAACTGAAATCTCCATGTACTGCACAAGATTTGGGTTAAGAAAATAATGACTAACACATGTGTTTATAAAAACTACAGTTAAGGAGGAAATGACATAGATCATACTTTATATAATCCCTATATCCCCTTGTTCATTGGCCTCCATATCCAATAGATATCCTTGGCTCTACCCAATAGATCCTAATGTCTGGCAAGGACCACCTGGAGGTGGTGGGTGTAATTGGTCAAAATGTCAACCAAATGATGCTGCTCTCCTAGATCCTCTTCCATGTCTACAACCCTTCATACCACCTTGATACTATCTATATCTTTGTCTAGGAAGTCCATCAATTTTCTCATGACCAGTTTGTACAATGGGTCGGTAATTCTTGTTCCATATCTCCCCAAACGCTGCATGATAACCACCATATTTTCCATGGCTGATTCAAGACACCCATGGAGCCCTGTACCATTTTTCCTAACTTCTCGGATCCCCTCTGGATGGATATGACCCTATTTGTCCCTATTACAACTGTTGGAAACCTGCTATCAAGGTCTCAAATACAAGGTGACCACAACTAGCTCCAACTACTGGTGTCTGCTCTACCAGAAACCATTCCACTAACTGGGATCATTCAAGTACCCATTCATAGGCAGAAATGCGTAGAGATACCCCTGATGCCATGATGTTTTGGTGTAATCCCTGGTCGGAGGTCCAAGCCTTGATAAACTGGTGTTTTACAATATCAAATGAGTTGAGTTAATGATCAGTAATGTTTTATGAATACTCCTCCTTGGTCATATTTTCCTACTATAGATACATATGCTCCTATATGACTACTGATCGCAACATGGATTTATAGAACTCATCTATGAATATATGATATGAGTATATAAAATAAAAATTTGTCTCTTATTATTAACTAGTGACCAAGATCCATCATCTCCCCCCATAGACATAAATATGTCTCATAGCAAGGACAACCTTTGGTCAACAACTATTTACAGAAGGCGGGAAACACAAGTGAGTACCTATAGAAAATACGCAACCATATGGTGGGTCAGACTCACCCCAAAACCTAGGAGGTAAGTACCTATAATACAAAATTATCATGAACCTTTCCATAGGGTCTCGTGCAATGACAACCCTAATAATCCCTTCAACAGGCTATGTGCTGGTTGCTAGAACCAAGTAGGAATATCGCATGAATGGGAGGCATTATACTAATGTACCTAAAAACACACATATCTATGACATAAAATGCAAAAATGTAAAAAACTAAATATATTCAATCATACCACTATGGTCCCACAACTAGAGTATAACATGAAGTAATGGAAAAATAAGTAGGTCCAAATACAATCCCATCAAAAAGTGTTTGTCCACAAGTCCAACAGAAACTGCAATAAGTCTGACTTTCTCAAATGGAAAGGACTAAGTCAGCATACAATCAGGATTAAAACCTCATTCATCCAAGATCAATCTATTCTCCACACACTCGTAGTCCTCCTTTAACTCAAAAAATGATCCACAGTTTTCATAAGGCATGACATGTGCAAGCAAAGACCGTGCATGGGTGAATATAACAATACATAGTAGGACACCCCGAACACAGTAAACATGAAGCACCAAGTAAGTAATCTTAATAAAATATGAAATAGTATATGTATAAAATATTACATTAGAAAACAAAAACACATATTTATACTCTAGAGAGACTCCGTTCTATCAAGATATCATAACCAACTACCAACCACAAGGTTCATATTGATGAAATGCTCATTTCAGGGGATCACACTCAATGTGACATTATATCATCATAGACACTCAACGAAGAGGTAAACCACATTTGGGCCCCACCCAATGATAATTCACTAGTATTAGATGATTATGATACATAGAAGGGGATCACGCCCATGACTGCTAGGGGGGTCATCAGGAACACACTCTGGATCAACATTGATACACAGATATGTGGGAATTGCCAAAACTACTAGGGGACACCATGAATCCAATATGGATCGACTTGATATATAGGGGATTGCATGTGTATGATTCCAAAACATTGAACGATAAGGACCAATAGATGGAGAATCAATGACTTACTCATGGAGGATACGATAATTATTAAAACTCTACTATGGGTGATAGATGATCGTACAACAGTGTCATAGAAGGATACCATACATTATCTAATACTTAGCCTTTAGAGGGGATTACAATCTAGTGATGTGAATTTATTTACGTACTAAAACCATGAGGAAAAAACAAAGATAACACACTAAACCTATACTAGTCCAAACTAGAAACCCACAATTGGTCTCAAAATGAGCATCTCAAAGTTAGATTCTAAACACCATAGATGGATCGTTGATTGGAATCTTTATTTTTGAGTTATGATCTTTTGAAGCTAACGGCGATCAATTTATACATGGAATGAATGATGCATATGTTCAACATAACTCACTGAATGAACGTTGTGGTGGATCATATCGGCCATCTGCCCATTTTCTGATCGTGTGGGTTTTTTACCCACGGTCGACTGTCACGGTTGGTCAACCTACAGCTGACCGTCACGGACACTTCACCCACGGAATCTCAAGCTTCTATCAACCCTTTTTCAACATTCCCAGTTTGCTGCAATCATGCTCCTCCCCAGTTTTCCAAGATCCACATTTTTTCTATCACAGGTATAGCCCAACCCACCGATCTTAATTGAAAAGCTGGCCAGACCTAACCCACTTGGCCTGACCCACCTTTCATTCCGATGTGGTTCACGCAACACCACCGACGCATCCGTCTCCACCAGCCCACAAGATCCCCTTATCTGCCACCATATCCTACATGGCCGCACATGGGACTCCATCATGCCCTATTACTACATGTTAGTGGCCCCTTCCACAGACCACTGCGCCTCCTAAAATTCCAAAAATTTAAATAATCATAGATCCAATCTTGTTCGGTCTTCATCTACACTAATCCAACCTCAATTGTCAAATTTTCTAAAATACAGTGTTACAATCTTTGACGAACATGAGAAAAGTAGAAGAAAATCACAAATTACAACCTTGAGGAATGAAATGTTTCCAATGTTTTCTTTCATCCTTGATATGTTTTTATAATAATGATAAACGAAGAGGAATATCCCACTAAAAACCTAAAAAATATAATCCCATCTTACAAATATGATTGTTCTACGTGCTAATCTATTCTTTTATTTGTCATATTTCAATAGAATAATTAAGAATATGGAATAATAGATTATATAAAAATCCCTAGCACACTTTTGTTATATCACTGATGATGAAATATTGTTATGTCTCATTAGTTGGTGAGATACATTGAATTCGAGACTACACTGATGGATCAATCAACCATCCACAAGTCCATCATCAATTTTTTGACATAATTATCCAGATCTCCCTCAAATGTCTCTATAGAAGATTCTAGGGTTATGCAGCTAACCATTGTATTTCTACTGATGGGATCATATAATATTTTTCCTGTCATGCATCAAAAATTTAAATAAATGAAATCTTTTCATATTTTATTTTATTATTTTCAAATTCCCACGATAATGTTTTCACAAATGACCCATAATGACCAATGTTAGGTAACAATAAGGGTAAAGCAGATGTTCTGAACACAATGGTGTCCTTAAATTTATGATATGAGAACCTATTTAGGAGTTATTTCACCTTTTTAGGAAAATCAAACATGGATTATAAATAATGTTTTAATGATTTGGGCACACCCAGAATCAGAATCACATGCCATCTATGTTCCTGGTCTCGAAAATAATCCATCGGGTCCTAAGGAACATTTTTTAGAACATAGTATACTTTCTAACACTTATAAATATTTCCCTGGACATTAAAAATATGAATTTAAAATTATATTTAAATAATTATTGTTATAAAAGTCTTTTTCTTTTCATTTAATCTAGTATACCAGATTTTATTATAAAAGTTTATATATTTTCTTATAATAAAATTATGATTTATTTGTATCCAAAATTCATTATATCATTTTCAATCTATATTCTTATAAATTTTATTAAACAATACAATTCTTAAATTATTAATTATGATTTAATTATTTCATTTATAAAAAAGGAATGTATTATTTTATGATACCAAGGGCTAGATACATAACCACTTATTACATTGGCAGAATACATAGTAGTAAGTTATATGGTATTTATAGATTCATTGGGCGGATCAACATACATTGGCCTAATGGTGATCACTACTAACATGATATTTTCTCATAGATGATTTAATTTATGCCTCGGGTTTTTAGAGCTCTGCTGGTTCTTAGTCATGGGAGAACCCCAGTGATGCTATAAAACACCGATGTTCTGAGAAATGGGCTTCCAAATAAAGGAATATTTTGGATGAGACTATAATTCCTCATTTTTTCATCAATTATCAATTATCATTACCCGTTATAAATAGAAATTCTCCCAAAAATATTAGTAATAATGATTATAGTGTCCAATATTCATACTGAAAAATGGTCATATAGTCTATTGGTTAGGTATTGGTAAGACCACAATGGTCAGTTTTTCATTAATACCCTATATATAATAAAAATGTTTTCAATATTTACTCCTTCTGTCTGAATGGTTTATACATTTCCTTTGACAATGTAAATTATATTTCTAATATTTATTTTAATTTTAACAGATTTTATTGGTGGGTTAATCTTCTTTCTAGAGTTCGAACCTTTTTATTATTCTATTTTGTAGTCAATAATATTTTATTTTTATATCCCTATTTAATTTTTTGTTTTATTAATATGAATTATTATTTTAGATTTATTTTATTTTAAAATTATTTCTATATACCAACATTTCCAATATAATATAATAGTTATTAAAAAATTAACATTCCTTTATTAATTATTGAATGATTTTTAAGAAATTTCATTCCCCCCTTATGAAATTCCATTCTAGAAATTTGAATCCTACATCAATCCAATTGGGGTTATTTTTCCTTCATTATTTATTCATGATATCATATAGCTCTTTAAACATGTAATTTATCCGTAGGACTTCAAAATTTCATGTTGTCTTATTTTGTAACATATTTTCCCTTCTATAATGGATTACAATTGTTTCATCTTCATATAAAAAGTCATATTCGTTGTACACACCATTAATATTAGGTATATTTGTTTGGTTTGAAATATAATTTCGTTAATAGTGGCATATGTAATACATCATGGGAATTGGAAATATTTGGAGGTTGTAATAATTGATAAGAGTCCTCCCCCAGAAAGTACAAAATCTTTTGATGAACAATGTACCATGGACTCAGTTTCCACTTTTTTTGTAGAACTTATGTAACCTTTTAATGGTGTTATCTTGAGTAATACATGATCCATGACACATAACTGAATTTCTTTTCTTCATTTTTCAGCATAACATTTCCCTTGATTTTTAAAATCCTTGATGCATTTCTAAATTAGTTTTATCATTTTTTGTAGTCTCCTTAATAACATCTGATCCCAATTGTATTTAATTTCCAACATCATCCCAACATGTTGTAGTTCTATACCTTTTTCTACAAGGATCCTCAAAAGGATCTATTTAAATGCTCGAGTGAAAACTATACTTATGAAAGACACTAATATGTAGAAGATGTTGATCCAAACTCCATTTAAAATCAAGGGATATAGCCCATAACATATCATCTAATTAATGTATAGTCTTATTAGACTAGCCATCACATTTAAATAATTGTCACTAATACATCATGGAGCCTCACTAATTTTTCATTATTGAGGGGAACAAGAAACTCTTGGGAGAAATATACTCTTATTGAAAAGAAATGGGAATACATGATCAATATATTGATGATAACTCACAGAAAATTTATACCATTTGATGTATTAAAAAGGCCAGTGATAAATTCCATAGTGATGCTTTCATATTTTCATATAGGTATGCGTAGTTTTGTAAAATCCTTTAAGAGGTTTTCACTCCACCTTGATTTGATGACACACCATGAAACATTCAGTATAATCAGTAATATACCTTTTCAAATTTCCCATCAATAATTTTCATGTAGGGCCCAATATATCTTAGTACATCTTAGGTGTATAGAGAATGTAGATGTATGGTAACATATCTACATAGATTGACCCATTTATTGTTTATAAAGACTAAGGAACATGGAGGAGGATCAATGGAGGTTTGGAGGAGTTCGGGAGTTTAGAACTGAATGTAGGGAACTTTGATAGTTTTAAATTGTGATTCACATCTTGAAATATTTTGGGGTTTGAAAAATAATAAAAATGACAAGGTGACCGATTTTTCTGTGAAAACCACCCTTGTGCTATCACATGACGTAAAATGGGATTAATTGTTATATAATCCCACAATGTTGGAATGTATTAAATATACCAAACCCTTGGAATGTCAAAATCTATGTATTTTCATCCCTCCATCTAATCCCATCATAATCTGAAGTCCCCTCCTTGATGTTTTAGAGATTGCTTCAATGTGAATCAATATCAGGCTTCCATCATCGATCTATGATGACTAGGATTTATATAAGTTGTGTTTCTTTCCATCATGTTCATGAGGTTTCTCATGGATTGATATCATTTATTCTCATATCTTCACATCATGATTTGTATAATGCTTAACCAAATTTATAATGGGGATTATCTTAGTTTTTGTTGCTACGATGGTGCCACGGTGTCCTCAGATGGATGCAGATCTTACAAGATAGGTGATAAAAGATCTTTTGCACGACCTTTTCTCCTTAAAGAGCATTGAATACCTTTTGAGGTGGGATGATTGTTGGGTTTCAATTAATTTACATGAAATCATAGAGATATATTGTTTTATCCAATTATATCATAATGAAATTGACATAATTACATTCTTGAAATTCATTAAATAATTTATATTGATCACATAATGATGTTGTTTCATTTTATCATGATAACTTTTTGCCTCCCGATTTGATAGATTGTGTGATATTTATTCCTTTCTTGTATTAGAATGTCATTCTAGATAGAAATTGGTAAATAACGCGATGCGAGAATTTATTGACAAAATAATTGGATAATTGGTTAAAGAAGAAAGTTTAATAAATCTAGTTGATGTTGTTGTTATAATTAGATGTTAATAAATTTGATACAGATATGCATGTTTAATTGAATTTTTTAATAAACCTAAATGATTTTGAGGCTTGGTGATAAAAGAATTTATGTTATGTATAATTAATTGTTTAATTAACCTATGATAGCTTGTGGTAACATGTTACTTAGGATTCTCATAGTTGGATCCTATTAATAATGAATCCTTTAACTCAAGATAGAATAAAGAAACAGTTTTGTGATAAATGATAATGCCTTTTTAGTTCATGAGTATCCCATTTTAATGAAATATCTTAGTTCTTTATGCTCTGGAGCTGTGATATCATTTTGTATTTGAAGGTTGAATGCCTTGTTTGAGGGCCAAAATCCATATTAGTTCTTTTATTTCAATTTTTTTAAAATGGGATGAAGATGGATGAGACAGAACTGTTTTTGTGTAAGGAGGGTTTTGGAGGCCCATTTGTTGTGGTAGCAATTAATGCCTAGAGTGGGGAGATGCATCGGTTTATGCAGGTGGTGTCTGGGAGGATGCCAGATATAAAGGAATTGTTTGAATCTAGGATTACTCATTGATGTGAAAGCTGGGTGCCTATTTAATCTATTGTTTTTATCTTATTTACATTCCCACCAAAATTAAATAGCTAGTTTTTCATTATCCTCTTCCATGATAGGTAGATATGTATAGGGTTTTCCACATGATTTCATTGTTTATCTTTTTATTGTTGGATAGGTCTCCGCTCCAGATATAGCTGGATAAGAATTGATGGGTAATTTATCTACTCACCATCATGAGCCCCTTATGTATAGTATATTGTAATGTTTTCCTATAATACCTTGAACAATGGAAATTAGAAATGATTGTTAAAGAAATTAATAAATGTTTAACCCATGGGGTTGGTGCTTTCTGGGTTGAAATGTTGTTGTAGAAATTCTGAGAAGTTGTGGACTAGGTTTGCTTATCACCAGAGGGCATGTATCATTGTGGAAATGATAATGAATGTAATGTATATATTTTTAATGGTTATTTATATATTAAATAAGATATTTATATAAATTGAAAATCATAAAAATGGAAAAATATAATTATTATTTTCTCTTTAAATGGTTTTGTGGCTATAGGATATATAGTAGTAGCATTGGTAACTGGGAGGCCGAGAGACATTTGTTTAGGAAATTCTAAGACTAGGTTATTCCCATAGTGTGGATGTGAGATATAATATATCATGTACTTTTTGTGTTTCTATATGCTACACTACCATATTTGTTATGGAATGCTACACCCTGAGGAATCAGAGCCTTAGGGTTGTTTTCCCCAACACCCTAGTGGAAGGATAGATGGATGACTACACCCATTGGTTTCACTGTCATCTTATGGTAGATATATGTGCTGGTATATGCGATGGGTAGTTTTCTCCACATATGTGTGTAGAATAATATAATTTCATGTGGTTATTTCACACACATATATTCTGGATATAGTTTTTATGGACTACTATAGGCATAACGTGTATAGGTAGTGATACCTTGAGGTATAATACCCAACATATGATACTAGTTATGAATATTGTGGTAGCTTCCAAAAACTACATAGTTACCGTGGTTATGTAGATGTGGTGGCTGGATGAATGAGGCACATGTTGACGAATGGCTTGCGTATTGTGGTGCATTGCCCAGGTATTCTCTATCAAGCCTTTTTGGATAGGGATGCTCATGACATGAATTGATGGGGAAAAGTAGAAAAGAAATTGGGAAGTGGTTGGAGGTATGACCCTTCATATTCCATATTATATAATATTCTCTTTTATGCGATATTTTTTGAGAGTATCTATATGGAGGTTGATTAGTTATTATACATGTTTTGTAGATTAGTTAGTTTCACTTGTTTAATATGATTTAGCATGATTTATTTATTTTTTTGCGAGAGGCTATAGGGAGAAACCTATTGAGTATATTATTATAATCACCCTATATTATATAAATTATTTTTTAGGTCAGTTAGAGAAGGTTTTAGATCAGTATGGTTGCTAGTAGATTTTGGGTTTCATGAGATATTTCATCATTTTGGTTATTGTTGTCTTTACATTTATATGGAAATTTCAGTTTTCCCTTTCCGTTGTCATAGTAATTGCTGAAAATTAAATTTGTGCACTTGGGTTTCTTTTATATTGTAGTATGAGATGGAGTTGGTTGTTTTCTATATAATCTATCTCTATCTCTTCTACATGTGTTTCTCATAGAGGGAAATGACTCCCATATGCATGTTTATTATTCCCTCAGTGTGAGTCGCCATCCTGGGGCCTACTGCTGGTGGGACTTAGGGGTAACTATCTCTCTTCTCCAATTTCCAGCCCAGTAGAGGTACACATTGGGGGAATGGGGTCATGATAGAGTGCTATTAAATCCATATTGAGGGATAGGATAGAGTTTGGATTTAGTCATAGGATAGGTTTCTTGGGATGTTAGGGATTTAATTTTCTTTATGTTTAGCAAGAATAGTAAACATGGGAGACTGAATGAGACCCGAGTATTTGGGCCCCCCAATAATCTGATGCCAAAACCATTGATAATTCAATGGCTACTAAATTAGGTTATACTGGTTGTAGGGTATATTTTTAGGAATGGATCCTGAATCATTATTTTGTATGCCTCTTCTTGAATGGGTATACCTTTGGACTGGTTAACATAAAATGAATATGAAAATCCATAAATAAATGATACAGTATTGCATATACAATGTTTAAGGTCACTAATTATTGGTTATTTTGTAGTTATAGCTCTATATTAGAATCCTCATATGGTTGTAATGAAATATATTCCATAGGTTGTGCCAACATATTTCCTATATAGTGGAGGTTGACGATGAAGAATCATGGAGGAGGACACTATTAGAGTTTTAGTACTAGATTCTGTAGAGGTATGAGGGATCTGTTTCAAATGAATTAATAGAATAATGGATAGAGGGAGTTGAGAGATATTTTATTTTGATATATTTTTTGAATGAAAAATGGGCTTCATTGAATTTTATGGTTTTGTGTGGAGAAGAGAGGAAGTTGTGGTTCTTGTTCTTCTGAAAAAGCATGGATTCAGCAGTCTTGTGAGTGGAGTTTTGAGAGATGTTCAAGGATGAGTTTCTTTCGTTGATGATAAATGTGGCTAGAATCTAAGAGCATCATAACCTTTGGTTGGAGAGATATATTGTGCAAGAGATTTTAATCCATTTTAGGATCCTTTTACGGTATTCTTATGAAATATTTCTAGATATGTAAAGCAAGGCGGGGCATTTAATAGAGTCTTTTCGTCTAGAGATACATTGCTAGGTCCCATCAATTATGTTGAAAATTTATCATGAGATTCTAGAATGATGAGAGTTCATAAAAAGGACATTATCCAAAACTGTATCATCTATTGTGGTGTGTAGACAAAATTCATTATGAAGAAGAGTTGTGGTCGATGGTTTCCAGTTGATAGGATCAAGGAACTTTTGATCCTCTAGGGGTAAGTAACAGCCCCAAATTTTAAATTTCTCTTTAGGAGGTGGCTCTTAGATATTTTCTAAGGGATAAGAAATGTGTTTTCTTATAGAATATGAGGTTATTAGAGGAGAGATTTCCCGATCATTCTGAGCATTCGTCTTGCATGAGATGTTCCCCTTCAGGATCCTCTATTGAAGTAGTTCAAGCAGTGGTAGCAGCATCAGGATGTATCAATTTTGGATCATCGGAGAATAGATGGGGTAAGAAACAGACAACTCGGAGATGATTGACATCCTCATATAGTAGAACGCATCAAATGAGGTGGTCATTAGCATGGTTAAAGAGGTTGTGGAGAAGGTTGCAGTCACTTTCTTTAATTAGCGTTTCTTGCTCTAGGTGATCTATATATCATTCAAAGTACTCGTTGTTTGTTTCCTACTTGATTTCATGACTTGGTTGTTTCCGGAACCACATACTCATTCATATCACCTGCCCTTATCCATGCTTTGGGACTTAAGGTAGATAGGATTCATGTTCTCATGGTGTTGACTACTCCAGTTGGACGTCTAAATGACTTGTTTAAATTATATAGAAATTTTGAGCTAGTGTTGATGTAGCACAACACATGGGGAAATTTTTTATGTTTACTGATATAGCACAATGATGTCATCCTTTGCATGGGTAGGTTGTATTCGGTGTAGTCTATCATGTATTGCTTCCCATGGTATATTGTGTTCATTGATGATGATGGAGATCCAACACTGTTTTTCTAAAAGAGAGACCCTCGAATTGGTTAGAGGCATGTTCCTTGTCAACCCCAATGGATGAGTTGATATAGAATTCATTGGAAGTTCAGATGATGGTGTTTCCCGGGGATGTGGAAGAGTACCTATATGAATTTCTAGATGAGTTTGTAGTGTTGACCTCCCAATGAGATATTGAGTTTGGGATTGAACTATAGCCATACCAATCTCCAATAAAGATTTCTTCTTATTGGATGAATCCTTTGGAGTTGTGAGAGATGCATATACAACTCTAAGGTGTATTTAAGTATTATTTTTTTGGTAAGGCAATTTCACAGGTTGTGTTCTTGGGGAAAATGAAGGATATGACCCATGAGTTCTTCTATAAGTTCGGGGTGAGGTTCATTGATGAAATATTTATTTACTCCGCATCCCAGGAGGAGCATGTAGAGTATTTGATTGCTGTTTTGGGTGTTCTTCTTCATGCGAATCTGTTTGAGAATTTAGAGAAGTGTGAGTTTTTGGTTCAACATGCCCATTTTTTTGAGACATGTTGTATCCAAACAAGAAGAATTTTTGGATCCATCACTGATAGAATTAGTTGTGAATTGGGAATCACCCAAGACAGTAGTGGAGTCTAAAACTTTCTTTGTCTTGTGGGCTATTATAGGTGATTCATAATAGATTTTTCGTGGGATTAAACTCATCTAACAGGGTTCACAAGAAATGATCATGTGTTTTTGTGGATTGATCACTGTCTGGAATTGTTTGAATATTTGAAGGAGAAGTTTTCCAGTGCTCCAATTCTTTTTTTTCTTAAACAATGAGTTTTGTTTGAATTTTTTGTGATGATCCATTTCATAGGTTGGGTTTTGTTCTTATATATTAGTGATCATATGTTTATTATAGATATTGGAAGTTATGTCCCTCTGAGAATAAAAATTCCACCCATAATCCCATGTTGTTGGCAGTGGTGTTTACCCTAAAGTTGTAGAGACATTTCCTCATCGGCAAATAGCTTTGTTGTCTTCACCGATCATAAAAGTCAGAGGGACGTTTTCTTGTACCAATAAATGATCCTCTGTCAACATCTATGGAATGAGTTCTTAAATGATTAAAAATTTAATATTTCTTATACACCTAGATAGGGAAATGTTTTAGGTGATGTAATGAGTAGGAATTCATGTAGTGATACTGTGCAAGAATCAGGTGATTCCTAGAGAGTGATGGAAGAAATTTTATTTTGGCTCCTCGATATGATAGAAGATGAAGAAAAATATTGTATTTTATAGATAACAGTTCAGTCATATCTATTGAATCTTGTGGAATAGTCCTAGTTGGGGTATCTTTTATTGTAAGACAATAGTGTTTATGTTTTATGTTGTGAGTCCCATGATTGTTGGTCTGTAGAAGAACAACGCTAAGTGTGGTTTTAGTTATGTCTTATCATCCCATTGGAAATTCAAAAGGTGTTTCTACAACAGTTCAATAGTTCACCATTAATGGTACATCCATTTTGTGATAAAGCTATACCATGCTTTGAGGATTTAGTTCTGGTGGTTTGGGTTGATGTGTGCAGTTTCAGAGTCTGTGTCTTGATATTTGGTATACCAGAAGGTGAAAGCTGAGCACTATGTTCTTGGTGGTTTTATCCATCTGTTATATGTTCCTTAGTGGAATTTGGAGGACATATCAATTTACTATGTTACCTATTTTCTTTGAGATTATAGAGGCTATGATTATATATGGTTGGAAATGGATAATCCAATGAAATAATCCCTCTTTTTAAAGATAAGGGTGTCATGCTCAGTGCAGGTTCTGTCGAGTCAGAATCTAGCGGAGGTGGTGTGACTCCACAAAGTCCTGAGGATGAGAATTTCCAATAAAGACTCATGTTTCACCTCTATAGTGTATAGAGGTCTACAATATGACTTTGATTCCCTACTATTCATTAGAACTACCTTTCATCTACAGAAGGATGGTCAGATAGAGCAGACCATCCAGACTCTTGAAGACTTGCTGCACTCATATGTCCCAGATTTTGGAGGTTTGTGTATGAGGAACCTTCCCTTAGAATATTTTTCATACCATAATAGTTTTCCATTCTCCATCTTCATGGTTCCTTTGGAAGCCTTATACTCTCAACCTTTCCATTATCCATTATACTCGATATGGGTCTGAGAATCATAAATTCTCAAATAAAAACTAGTACAGAATACGACATAGATTTTTAGGTTATTTTTGAGAGGATGAAGGAAGTTTTGGATCATCATATACCCCATGTTGATTATATTAAGAGACCACTAGTGTTCGACATTAGAGATCATGGGTCCTTGATGGTGACTCCCCATCATGGGAAGCGAAGGTTTGTTCTTTGGAGTAACCTTTCTCCCGAGTTATTTTGGCATTTTGAGGGTTTGAATCATGTTTGAGACATATCATATCAAATAGTTATTATCCCACATATGATCTGAGCACCTACTATTTTTATGTGTTGTATCTCTATCATTATCTTCAGGATGAATATCAAGTAATTGATTTGGGATATATAAATATTGACAATGATGTGACCTTCTAAGAGGGTCTAATAGACATCTAAGAAATCAATGAGAAGGTGTTGCAGGGGTATGATATACTATTGGTTTGTGGATTATGGTGGCATAGTGGTGTAGAGGAGAGTACCTCGTAAAGGGATTTGTTGATACAGTCTTAGTACCCCAAGCTGTTTGATATTTAAATCTTCTCTTGTATATCTGTTTATTTTATGGTTGTATATCATTCTAGGTTGTGAGTTGTGTATATTTTTTTCTTCTTTTGTCTTTCTCCATTATGAGATTTATACCCCCCAAAGAGTGTTTATGATATGGTTGTCGTAAATAGGTGGTTTTGTGATTGTTCTTCTAGGAAGTTGGTGAGCACCTATGGTTGAAAAATAATTGAGAGGTGTCATGTTCTGTTCTTTTTAGGAAAAATCCCATTCAGTTTTCTCTCTGGGTGGGTTTAGGATTCTAATGGATAGGAATTTTTGTGACATATATGACTTAAGGGAGTGGGAATATAAATTTTTAATTTAATTGGGCTGGGGTTTGATGATCCAAACGTCATGTGAGGTGTAAAGAATACGGGATAGTGGGATAATTTTTATGGTTAAGGAGGAGTGACATTCTTATAAATAAAGGAATGTATTTACTATTAGCAGGTCTTCGATACATCATGTGGTTCAAAAAGTGAATAATAATTGATGGGATGATTTATTTAGTCAATTAACGCCTCCACCATAGAAAACATATACATTTTTAATCATTTTGTTCCATAACATATATGTTTCTTTATTTTTTTCATTTTCGTTTTTTATTAAGGTTGCTTGTTTTCTAAACTAAATAATTCATCTATTATGAATAAATAAAATATGTAATTATAAGAAAATTTAGAACCCCTCATTTTAAATATTAATTACAAATAATAAAATAAAAGTTTCATGTGTGTTTGAAATTAATTTTCACAAAATAGCATGCAACACACAAAAATAATGTTTAAACCCTAAAGGTGGAAATCATGTTTTTACTATTTGGGGGTAAATATATCCATTATAAAAGATTAATTCATTAATGAGTGGAAATTATTTAAAATTTTTTAAACTTTAATTGTATGTTTATAAAATATAGTATTTTTAGTAATTTTAAATCAATTAATAAAATATCATTTATAAAAAATTAACAATAATGTCAATTTGATCATTTTTTTATATAAATGTAATTTAAAAAATATCAATAAAATAAAGTAAATAAGATATAATATGATAAAAGATATATATAATGATATATTCCTATAAAAAATAATGGAACACAAAAATTAATTTTATTTACCTCACATTTAATATTTTTAGAATCATTTATTTCATTTAATTATTAACAAATTTATCTATATATTTGTGTTTTTTATGAATTTAATATAATTATATCATCTATAAAAATAGAAGAACAATTATTATGATAAATTAATTAATTTATCTTGAAAAATAATTTTTATAACCAGAACAATGTAATTTTTTTCAATCCCCAAATCATTATCGAAATTAAAAAGATGAAATATGAATTTTATGTCTTCCAATTTTCTAAATATATTATATGGGACACTTTTATGACGAAGTGACCTCAAAAGTCATATAGTTAGATAATAATTTTAGAAGAATAGAAATATTTCCATAACAGTTTTTGTACATGTGTTGGGTCATTTATAGACCATATATTATAAGTTTAACCACAAAGTACACTCATTTATTTTTTAATAACTGTAATTATTTTTACTTATTCTTAATAATAACATTTTTCAAAAATTATGATGGAATTATTATAAAATATAAATTATAAAAATAGAATATATTTTATCCATTTTGAAAATTTAAACTGATGGAAATGGAAAAATTAAATTTGAAAGTAGTCCCATTAATGTGATGAGAAAGATGGTGTTTGACGTTAAAATGGTCAAGAATAAGAATGGATTTTTAGTAAATTTCAATATAAAAATGATTATAAATACTTAAATTGGATAAAAATAATTGATATAAATTTAATTTAAAATAAATTTAATTTATAACAAAAAGTAATAATTTATTTATATAAAATTTCCCTTTTCAATTAAAATTCAGCATTTTCACAATTCTTCATAAAGTGAAATTTCTCGTAATAAATCTAAAAATCCACCTAAGATAATTTTGAAATTATTAATTCAAAATAATTGTTTATATATTCAAATGAAAATTTAAAATTTTATTATTTTATTTTTAAATCAAGTGTTCTCTTAAAATGAAACAATACTACCTTTAGAAGAAATATAGTTTATAAAGATAACTATCAATATATCATTATCTATATTACAAAAAAACACATAGGTCAAAATTAAAAATTATATTGAATATATTACATATAAATTAAATCCATATAATCCAAAAAGAGTAATTTTTTTAGTTTATTGGTATAAAAACACTTGTGCACTTTTAAATAGTATTTTTCTAAAAAAGTTTCCTTTTATTTTCAAAAGGGGTTTATTTTCAGTTTTAATTATTTGGTCACCAAATAATTTATTATATATACACGTGTCAGACATTTTTTTTATAATTTAGTTAATACTGACTATACCCTCCATTCCAATTTCTCTAAGATAACTATAATAATATTAATAGTATATTGTTGTTCTGTAAAACCTGTTCTTGCTCATAATAAAATCTATTGAAGAAAATCAATGTCCATTGTATCATAATATAATCAAATTTTTTAATACCCTCTATGAAATTGAATATTATTTTATTCTGTATAAATATAACGGTGTTATATCCTCTCCCTTTAATAATTTACATCCTTTCAATTTGCACTTTATCTGGTTAATCAATCCTTAGTAATTTAAAAATAACTTTGTTTCATGATACTTTTCCATGAGTTGAGAAATTATCAGACTATATAGACATATATAATATACAAATATAATTAATTTATGATTATAATTTCAACATTTAATCATTTTTCACAATATATAAATCCTTTTCTCCAAACAATTATTATTTAGGATGAATTTTTAATTCCTGAAGCACTAAAATAAACTTTTAAAGGACCACATAACACCAAAAGAATAACTAGATAATCCTATTCTATTTAATCACTACCCAAAACCAAAATGATTAAAAAACGGAAGAAAATTCACATAATTAATAAATATTTATATTATTAAATATTATTCTAAATGTAATAGTAATACCTAAAGTAGAAACTAAATCATTACTTTAGAAAGTATACATAAAATTATTAAAATGTTTTGAGACTATGTTCAAAAAGAAATATTTGATGGATTTGATCATATATTTTTTCCTGATAACTATACCGTTATTATTCAAATAAATTACCTTTTTTATAATAATTATACTCTTTATGTGTAATAATGTCAAACCAATCATGACATCACAAAAAAGAAATGGTAGGCATAAAACCCTTATCTTACATCAGTCATGGGATCAAGACTTGCCACATTGTAGAATGTTATTTTTTTCACCTATAATATATTATTTTTCATTAAACATGATAAATAATTTTCCCCTAAAATAAAATTTATTTTGATCTCAACGTTTATAAAAACATTAACATAAAAAAATACTCCAAAATGACATTATTAACATAAAAAATTGAAATACCAAAAACCTCAATGGGGTGTTTAATATTTTGAACTATGGATCATCCTTAATATTATAAACATATGATGTTATCCAAAAATATTAAGATAACCTCACATGAAAACATAATAATCACAAAATTTATCTAAATTGACATTTGATTTAACTATAACAGCCCATGATTTTCACTCCAAGATCTAATACAGAAATCATAAGATTTACATTTTTATCCTTGATTCTGATATGTGTGACCCATTTCTTTCTAATAAAACCTTACAATATTAACAGGATAATCTAGATCACTTACATATTAGTAGAGCATTAATGTTTATTTTATTGGATAATTTGGAAAAACATCTACATAAACAATCCAATTGAATTTAAATATAAATTTATTCCACTTAAAACATATATTATTTTTCACATTAATATGCCATCATCATCCATATAAAATCCCCTTTGACATAATTAATACAACGATTTTTATTATAAGCTAAAAAAAGGAGACATAAAAAGTGTGATCTAAAATTTCCATTATGGATAATTATAAACATTATCAATTAAATTTTATCAATGATTATTATTATTGAATAAGGGTAAGGAAACATAATTAGAGTTAATGAGAAGATCAAAAATGAACTTATTCCATTTAATTTCTTGATCAGCAGTTATGGAAACATAGAAAAGGGGAGATTCATGAGAATAAAAAATCCAGATCAATGTGATATCAACCTCAATCATGGGGATCTTTATAAAACCATAATACGTAAATAAAAAGCATATTTGTATCCTGGAGAATAATTCTCATTAATCCTTTTCAATACCATTTTTATTGTAATAACCATACATCCAAATTCCAATATAAGAATTACCCAATGAATTAGATATCTATAATATATATCACCCATCATATAATATATATCTGGAACACCAATATTTTAGGAGATATAATGAGGATAAACCCTTTTTTAAGCTTTATCGGGCACACCTATGATCAATAATGTGGATCAACCCTTCGTATAAGCTATATCGTTCTCACATGATTCATATAATTCTCAAGTTCAAAATAAGGAATAAAATAATTTTATCACATAACTCACAAAAATGATAAATAAATAGGCTTCATATAAATAAAGTTTAAACATAATTGACCCGTGGAAATGAAATGGGTTTCATAAAAATCTTTTTGAACCAATCTAAATCCATACAGGGAAAGATTTAGGATGGTATCACTAAAAACTATTACCATTTGGGAATTAGTAAAAATATCGTTTTTTGATGTTTATGAATGGAAATTAAATTAAAATATCACTAATGATATTTTGAGTAAAATCCTTTTTTCATTTTAAAAATCCCTTTTTAAAAAATAAAATATTTTTGAAATCCATTTACTATAAAAATAACACTGAAAACATAAAAAGGAATCTTTAGAAATCATTTACATTTTTTCTAAAATATAATTTTTTTTAATTTTAATCCCATGAAAGAGAGATTAAAATTGAACTTCCAATAATCATGATAACATTTTTTGAAACAAAATATTTTCAAATAACACATATATCTGACCGAAGAGAAATGAATTTAGATTTTTTTTAAAACACATTCTCAAAAACATTATGAACAAAATTATTGAAACAATTGTACTGTTACTTGTAAGGATAATTAATAACCATTGGAGGAGATAATTCTTGAAGATTATAATCTTTCAACATTGTAGATATTATCATACACCATCTCAAAAAATGATGCGATTGTAAAAAAATCTTCTTACAACTTTTGTAAATTTATTTCAAAACACACTTAAAAAATAAAATTAAATGAAATTTATAATGTCATTAAAAATACATAAATTCATGATATAAAATTTAAGAGGGATGTATATAAATATTTTATAATAATAAAGGCATGTAACAAAAAAAAACTCTCAACAAAGGCATATTGTGTCAAAAATACCTTACCTCTTGGTAACTTTGAAACTCTAAAACCCATGAAAGATAGATCATAAAATGGGAATTCAGCATCCTAGGTAAATAAAAAGTAATACATTTCCATATTTATTAATATTTGTGAATAAAATATTATTTTTTCTTTAACGGGGATGTTATGATCGATGTCATACCCGATACGGAAGAACATGTTTCTTTGAAATCATACAATGCACACCTGTTGAGTTATACTGAAAAATAATAATATAATATTATTATTTTAAATGGTAGTTAATACATAGTCATTGTATTGGCAGGAATGAACATAACTAACTAAAACATGATTACCCAGGTTTATTAATTTTTTCTACATTTATCCAATAAATTTTAGAGGATTATAATTCAAATGAATCCAATTTTATTCATAAATACTCTAAAATTCATTAAAAAGAGGAATTTAATGCATTTTGATGGAGAACTGTTTTTAAATCTTCTTTTTTTACTTTTATATATTATATTTGAAAATATATATTCTTATTTAGAGTCATGACATCAAAATTTACTTTGGATGAAATATTGGTATTTTTCCAATAATGTTCATTTTTTAATTAATAGTGAAAATACTATATTTTAACTCAAAATAGCTTTTTAATATAATGTATTTATATAGAAATATTATTATTATTAATTGGTTTTAAAGTGTAATTAAATTATTTTATTTCCATTTAATCAATTTTTTGTCACTGGAATTAATTTAACAATGAAAATGGACATAAAAATGTGTAAATATTTTGGTTGTTATTATATCTAAAAAACTGATTTTTTGTTTTGATAGTAAAAATTAATTTTAAATTATTTTACTTCTGTTTTTTTAATTTGGAAAAAGTTATTACATATTTGAAATCATGAGGTGAAAATTTTGTTAAAATTTACCTTTTTTATTTTTAGACATTATGAATACTTACTTTGGTAAAAATTTTATTAACCATGGTTAAAGGGTAAATCCTTTAAATAAGGGTAAAAATTATTATTATAATAATATAAAATTACACTAACTTGTGTACTAATATTATTTGTTGATACATTTCTAACCATGGTCATCCTTGGGACGATTTTGGGACCCCATAGAGCCCTTTGGAAGTGATTATGACACTTTATTTTAATTAACTTAATGTAAGACAAAATGACATAAACATATATCTTTTACTAAATCAATATTTACATGGGGTTTTAAAATTTTTATCTTTAAATATAAATAAAAATTATAAAGATAAATAATTTCCTACATCATGGTATTTTATTTATAATTTTTAGACATCATATAAATAAAATTATTTATGACACAGTAATGATATAGTGTTTACCTCATTAATGAATCATTTAAATATATAATATTATAAAAATTAAAAAAAATTCAAAAACATATTAAATTATTATTGGATGATTTTATTTCGAAAAATAGTCATTTAATTTTATTATTTAATGAGTTTTAATCATTTTTAAATTGAATATAATTTTATAATAAAATAATACTTTCAAATTTTTCTAAAGAGCCCCTCCTCCCCTTATAAAAGCCCTAACCTCTAACCCATTACTCACAACTCTCAAGCCCCTTGGATCAAAAAACCTCTAACCAATTAATCTCCCTACATCCATATTTTCTTAATATAAACCTTCACTTTTTCATAAGGGAATTCATGTAATCCTTTTGGTTCAAACCAAGGGAGATACCCAATTTAAAGTTAACCTCTTCTTTTAAGTTATTTTATTTTAATTTTACTTCTCCAACCCCTTAAACTCATTTTATTCCATTATATTATAACAAAACTAGTATGCTCAATATACTAGTCTATTTTAATTAGATTTATTCTATCTACACTTACCCATACCTTCATTTAATGGGTTAATAACATACTGTTTCTGTGGATGGCGATCTACTGCCTCAGGAAATTATTATTGTTCAAATATTTCAAACAGCCTCTCATGGTGGCCGTTATGATGGAATAGAATTTATATGTGATATATATTCATTTTATATTTTTTCTTTGCATATGTATTATTCATTTATATCATACATTTATGGTTTCCATAATGGGTAAATATGTTAATTTCATTTGAAAATGTGTGGACTACCGCCCCCTCAAAGTGATATGAATCATTCATTCCTTACATGGAACGTATAAAAGATGGTGTTAATGAAATTATATATGATATTTTACTGGAATTATAATATTACTATATATAAATATGTTTTCATTCAATTAAAATTCAAAATAGAAATGAAAGTAGCGTTAACGCATACGTACGGCTTACCTTCTCCATGAACGGTGCATTTTATTTCTTATCTTCAAGTGTTATGTACTATTATGAATACATATATATATATATATATATACTGGATATATATGACATATATGATATATAAATCATTAATATTATTCTGGAGATAATGAAATTTTGAGCACAGGGACAACTTGTAATTAAAAGAAGTTCATTTTTGACTATGTACCGAACATCGACAAAATGTCTGATATAAACTAAAATAATAAACTAATTGTTATGTCAAATTAATAAGTGATATTAAAGGAAATATAAACCTGTAAAATGTTCATATCCATGTATAAATTTACTTATTTTTTTTATTTATGATGAACATGGTAAATACAAGACAAGTCGGACTTTAGGTAATGGGTTTTCATTTCACTTTTTATTCCCATGAGATTCATGCTATATATTCTACTATTTACTTTTTTGTTGTGTGTTTAAAGAACATTATTTTATTATATATTTAATATAATTTAATTTATGTGAATTTAAATATTTATTTTATGATTCTTGTTTTATGTGGTTTTTGATTTGTATGTTACCAAATCAGTTAGGGGACCTTCCACCGAAATCATTTAGTTAAAGACATCTTTTATGTCTTTTAAATTTCACTTTTATGATATTGAGATATGTTCTCATATATCCTTATATCTATACATTTCTGGTCCATGTGATGGGAGACCCTTTCTTCTATCCTTATCTCATTTTATGAATTTAAAAGTGACGTAGTTAGGGTGTCAAATTTCTATAAGATAACTTCTGAACCCAACTTCAATTCTTTGGGTTAAATTGATACTTCTTGATTATGTAATGATATGAATATGTGTGAATCAAATATGAATTTTTTACACATAATATCCCATTTTATTGGGAGTATTTTTTTCACACAAAATTATGTCATTGATTTATCATTATTCTAATGATAGGGTCTTTATAAGGGATTTCACCTCAATTTATATTCAATTGAGAAATATTCATTGATATACTCCAATTATCTTTTATATGGGTTATATATTATTTTCATACATATTATATCATGAATCGATTTATTATAAATATATTATAATGTATTTATTACCTCAATTACATGTATTCACGCTTGTCTCATTTGGTTAGGAAGTCTAACAAAAATATCATTTTAAATATTTTAATGATTTATTCTTCTAAATCATCCACATTTATATCCATGAATTAACAATGGTTTAAAGGATTTATTTATTATGAAATGAATGTTTTGAAATATAAATTTCCTTTAAAATTTTTAAGGTGGTGTGGGACACATTTATCCAATAATTTCATTACTAAATATTTTAAATTATTTTGATAATGGTTTGAAAAATCATTAATAATGTCAAAATCTTGAAATGATATATTGTGATTACAACGTGAAAATGCTATATTTTTTTTATGATTGTTTTATTTGTTATGAATATATTTTGGTTCTTGTGAATTGATTATGAATACGGTTGGTTTAGTAATAAACCTAAGGCAGGTGAGCCCGAGAAAGATCTCCAATGCCTTGGGTAATGTGATAGAGTAAATTGTTACTATTTCCCCTAAGTGATTTAGGGAATATACTATGATGGGTATTTCAAATGTAACTATCTCTTTGGATATTAAAGCGACATTGTAGATATGTTATGTATTCCACGAGTTACCTTTATGATGTTTGATTTTTGTGATTTATTCAAAAATCATATAATTCATAAGGCATGTTATGATTGAAAAGTATGGTTTCATTTTTATGTATTTATTAACGGTATAATGTTTTCATTCATTATTATATAACCCTTATGAATATATTTATTCTCATCCCATGTTTTGATTTTTTTACTGGACATAATGATGAATAGAGTCAAGGATTAGATCATGGAAATTTTATGTTGTCTAAAACATGGAACTAGACATTTTTATTTTTTATGATTTTTTTATTTTTTGATAAAAATGGATAATGAGATAAACTGTCTTCTTTGTATTTTTGAGATGTAATATATTTTTTATGTCCTGTTTATCTAAATCTCTAATCCTAAAAATATCCTCAACGTAAGTTCTTTTTTTAACTCATGATTGAGTAATGTTTAATGCTGGGGCCTTATAGTTGGTATCAAATGTCGGTTTAGACAACTTTAGGGATCAAGAGATTTATTTAGACACATGGTTAGACTATATGTCTATTCTTTAAGTCAAATACATATATTTTTAATTTATTTTTATCAAGGTATGTTTGTTACAAATGGAAGGAGGATCTCAAATGTCATTCATTTCTTTTCTTGATGACTTTCTTGCAATAATTATTGAAAAGTCATGTCAAGACGACTATAGAACATTTTCTAACATACAAGTAACTTGTATGAAATTTTTTGATATATCAAAAACCTCTAATATACCTTGATACCATTGTGTCTCATGAGTTGTAATTAATTAAATATTATTTTCTAAATATTCTCATAATTTCAATAATGGTAAATATTATCATGGAATTTTCAAATATTTTACCTTATCACAATATTTTGAAGTGTAATAATATTTTTGAAATGGTACTGAAGAAGGAGACCCTTACACTACGAATTTATATTTTCTTTTTAAATTATAGTCTTTCAGCAAATAAATATGGTATTTCTAAAGGACGATTGATTGAATGATTCTACTCAAACTCAGTTTGACTATTTTATAAAATTAATATTTATCAGATGTTTTGAAATTATATGTCATATTCTACTTTTTTCCAAAATTGTTTTTCTGTGATCACCCATTCAACCCAGGTTGTACAAGGTGTATTTTGATAACATAAATGGTTGTTTTGAAGGATCTCTTAATCATTATTGCAATTCCTGGACTATTAATTTACATGAACAAGATAACAATGAATTAAGATATTGTGGTCATTATTATTAGGGATGAAAATTATAGGCATAAGACAACCATTGAGGTTAAATCGTGTTATGGTTATTTTTTAAGAGTTTATCTCATTTTTTGGAATTTTATAAAATTATATAGTTTTTAATAAAAGTACAACACACAGACCATGTGAAAACCCGTCGCATCGGACCAAGCTATAGAAATCGAACCCATAACCAAAGTGCGATTGGGATTTATCACCGACCACTAACTACATGAAGTCCATGGCTAATATGACTTATTTTATTCAGTTAAATGATTCTGTTGATCAAGAATAAGTCTATTTGGTATCTTCTGTTTTATTAAATGGGTATCATTAGTATAAGAAAATGATTTGGGGATTAAGTGATAAAAATGTTTCTTGAAGATGATTTATCTTTTTGGGAAACTATATGCCTAAGAAAAATAGAATAATTTTGGATCACAATTGAGCATTAATGGTATAATTTTTTTGGATGAATCTATGTATTTATTATGTAAATATGTTGAATTGGGGTTTTTTATGTAAATAATTAACCTAACATAGAGACTATGTGATTTGGTTAATTACACTTTGGTATGAAACTTTAAGAGTAGTTGATGTAATTTAGAGATAAAGGTTTTGATTTATAATGACAAATATGGGATTAAAACCTTCTAGGTTTTATGTTATTATCGTATTTTGGGTTACATTGAATAATTTTAAGGAAATTTGTTTTATGAGTGGTCTTTTCTAATCATTGGGTATTTTTTGTTGAATTTTAGGAATTAAGAGATGTTTTTCTTTTTATAAAATATTATACTTTTTTGGGGATTATCTAATCTTGTACTAACCATTTTGATTTCAGATAATGTATAAAGATAAGGGAAATATATAGTTCCTCCATTTTGGATTATATGATTCTCTAGAATTTGATTCTATCACTTTAGGTGTGACCAAGACATCTTGAAAACTCATCATTTGGAGAAAAGTTGTGTTTTTGGTAGTAACATTTTAAAGGATGAAACACTACTTGAAAAGTATGTATTTTTTCTTATATAATTAGTCAATCTCATAAATACATTTTCCTAATTTATAAATTGAATCTTTAAAAAATATGTGGCCTCTTTATGTTTCTTACTGGGAAACCAAAGTCTATTTAAGCTATCACAATTTTTTGGATTTTTGGTGGTTAACATTTTCCTCATCATGTTTTCTATCATTCTTTATCAGAACATGAAACATAGTTTCTCTTCCAAATCCATATTTTCATATAATCCCAGTATGGGTTATCTTTAGTGACCTTTTTAATTTTCTTTCATTATTTTAAGGTGATAGATTTATTGACTATTTTCTGATGTGGTATTTTTAATGAAGTTTCTAAGTACAATTTTAAAATTGCGAGGATGCAATTTCAAAATGGGGGAAGGATGTAACATCCCAGGTAAATAAAGAGTAATACATTTTCTTATTAATTAATATTGGTGAATTAAGTAATATTTTTTCTTTAAAGGTTATTCTATCTTCCATTTCATAACATATACCAACAATGAGTTTCTTGGAAATCTCACAATGCACACAATGTTGAGTTATACTGAAAAATAATAATAATATAATATTATTTTAAAATGTATTTAAGATATACTTATTATATTGGAGGGAATGAAAAGAACGGACTAAAATTTGATAACACATGTTTATTGAATTATTTTACATTTATCTAATTAATGTTAGAGGATTAAAATGCAAATTAATCCAATTTTAAGAATAAATACTCTAATATTCTTTAAAAGGTCGATTTACTTCCTTTTAACGGTGAACCATTTGTAAAAATATAGTTTTTATCAATTTTATATGTTCTATTATGCAAAATAATATTATCCTTTATAATTAGAACATCTAAATTTACATTCTATGAAATGTTGGTATTTTTAAGATAATGTTCATTTTTAATGAATAGTGAAAAATTCTGTATTTTAATTCAAAACATCCTTTTAATATAATTTATTTATTTTGATAGATTAAAATTTTAATATGTTTTAATGTGTAATTAGATTATTTTTTTACCATTTAATCCAATTGTGGTGATTGGAAGTAATTTTACATTGAAATTAGAGAAAAACAAGTGTCAATATTTTCATAATTATTATTTCTTAAAAACATGCTATTTGTTTTGACAGCAAGAATTATTTTTAAATTAATTTCTGCCAATTTATATTTTGAATTTAGAAAATTGGATTCCATATTTGGAATCTGTAGGTTCAAATTTTGTGAATATGTATATTTTATTTTTAGACATTATAAATATTTACTTCCGTAAATATTTTATTTACCATGGTTAAACTGTAAATCTAGTAAATAATAATTACAAAATATTATTTAAATAATATTATATTTCCCTTAAATGTGTCCTAATATTATAGTTTGATTCATGTTCGACCGTTTTCATCCTTCAGTCGATTTGGGACCCCATGGAGCCACATGGATGTATAATGACATTTTATTTTAATTAACATAAAATAAAGACAAAACTGAAATAAACATATATTTTTTCATAAATCGGTTTTTACATAAGGTTATATAAGTTAAATATTTGACTATAATTATTAATTATAAAACTGAAACATTTTCCAAAATAAATAAATTTTATTTATAATTTTTATTCATGATATAAATAATATAATTTAAGACACAATAATGATGTAGGGTGTACCTTATTAATGAATGATTTAAATAAATATGATTATAAAAATTAAAACAATATCCAAAACCTATCCAATTAGTATTGGAAGATTTTATTTTAAAAAATTGTCATCCTATATTCTACTTTAATGTGTTTTTGAACTTTTGAAATCGAAAATCATATTTTAATAAATTAATACTTTCAAATATCTTTAAAGAGCCCCTCCTCCACCATATTAAACAATTTCACCTCTAACGCATTACTCAAACCTCTAAGGCCCCTCAGATCATCCAAACTCTTCCCAATTACTCTCTCTAAATCTCTAACTTCCTCCAAGAATACATCCCATATGTAGAACACAATTCAAGTAAACCGTTTAGTTCAAACCAAAGGGAGATAACCAATTTAAAAGTAACGTCTTCTCTTATGTTATTTTATTTTATTTTACTTTTAAATCCACCAAAACTCTTTTTATTACCTTATTTTATAAAAACACATGTATTATAAATATCATATATTGTTTTTATGAGATGTATTCTAACTACACTTACACACACCTCCATCTAATTTGTAACAAACATACTGTTTCTATGGACGACGAACAAGTGTCTCACGAAAGCATGATTGTTCAAATATCACAAAATGCCTCTCACAGCGGACATTATAATGGCACTATATTTATATGTGAAATATATTATATTTATATTGTCTCTTTACTTATGTATTTTTCATTTATATTATACCTTTATAGTTTCCATAATGGGTAAAAATGCAAATTTCATTGGCTTATGTGTGGACTACCACCCCCTCAATGTTATATGACACATTAATGCCATACATGTAACATATAAAATATGGAAATAATGAAATTATATATGATAATATAATATAATAATAATATATCTATTTATCATTATGTTTTCATTCCCTTAAAACACAAAATATAAATGAAAGTAGCGTTCAAGCGTACGTACGACTTACCGTCTCCATGAACGATGCATTTCATTTCTTATCTCCAAGTGTTATATAATTATATATATATATACTGGATATATTTATGATATATATGATATATAAATTATTAATATTATTCGGGAGGTAATATAATTTTGACCACATGGACAATATGTAATTAAATGAAGTTCATTTTTGACTCAAGTTCCAAACATCGACAAAATGTCTGATATGAACTCAAATAATTAACTAATTTTTATAGAATGGTAATAATTGATATAAAATAAATAATAAAAAGTAAATGGTTTACAAATAAATTATAAATTAACTTATGTTTATTAATCAGAAATAATATGGAACATAAAAGACAAGTCAGATATTAGGTAAGAGGTTTTCATCTCACTTTTTATTCCTGTGAGATTCATGCTATAGTTTTTAATATATTCTTTTTCTGTAGTTTATATACATCCAATTATTTTATTCTATATTTAATATACATTAAATTATGGGAATCCACAAATTCAATTTATGCCCCTTCTTTCATGTTTTTATGATTCGAATGTTACCAAATCGACAAGGGAACCTTTCATCTTACTCTTTTAGTTAAAGACTTCTTTTATCTCTTTTAAATATTTATTTTCTTATATTGAGACATTTTAATAAATATACTTATAGAAGTGAATTTTATTTCCAGGTAATGAGAGACCATTTACTATCTCATGAACTCAATTTCTGAATTTTAATGTGGTGTTGTTTGGCTGTCAAATTTCTGTATGAGAATATCTTAACCAAATTTCAATTCATTGGGTTAAACATAAAATTCATGCTATGAATATGTTTGAATGACCGATTATTGTTTTAAAATTAATATCCACTTATTTTTAGGGTATTATTGACTATCACATATAATTATGTCATTGATTTATCCTTAACCTACGGATGTAATCTTTTTAAGGGATTTATATCAATTTACATTCAATTGAGACTTATTTGTTGATATGATCCAATTAACTTTTATATGGTTCATACACTATACATTGAAATATTATATCATGAATCCCTTTATTCTCACGATATAATAAAGTTTTTATTACCTCAATTATTTTTATTCAAGCATCTCTCATTTGGTTAAGACCTCTAACTAAAAGATCATTTTAAATATTTTAGAGAATTATTATTATAAATCATTCTTATTAATGACCATGTTTTAAAAATGGTTTTAAAAATGGTTTTAACGATTTATTTATATGAAAATGTATGTTTGGAAATTAAAATTTCATTCAAAATTTTTAATGTTTTCTGGGATACTTTGATTCAAAAATCTCATTATTAAATATTTTAAATGGGTTTGAAAATGGTTTTATAAAGCATTGATTATGTCAATATTTTGAAATGATATATTGTTATTTCAATGTAGAAATGTTATATTTCCTTTATTCTTGTTTTATGTGTTATGAATATGTTATTGTTCGTGGGAATTTTTTATGTATACGTGTGCTTATGGGGTAAATGTAATGCCCCGACCCCAGTTACCCAGAGTCGGTGAATTATTACGTAACATAGGCATGATCACAAATTATCAAGTCTCGAAAGAAAGATTTAGTTTAGTAGCCTTTAAATCACTAGATACATTATTAAAGTTTACATTACATCATAAAGTGACAACTACATCATAAAGTGAAAAACTAAAATGACATATTGTCTCCATATCCCCTCATATTATCCATGCAGGACATTCATAAAATACTTCTTCACATCCTGAGAAAAATAAAACATTGAAAGGGGTGAGCTCAGATGCTCAGTAAGGATAACAATATAGCAGAAACATTCAAAAATAAACAAAAATATTTAAGGAAATTTATAATTAAACAAAATCCTTCTAAACATGAGAATCATAATTATATGGATAAGATAAAATTAAATAATTCCATTTACTTATTCACATGAATATTCTACTAGTCGAATAATCACATGAAATATCAATAACCACTTTCATAATGACAGAATGCATAATGCCATACTATCATAACAACGTAGACAAGGTCTTGTGCCAAGACTACAAAAAAGATTTTGTCAAGGCCTCATGCCAAGACACTAGTTTTTCTCATGAGACCTACTGATTCATCCATGAGCTATAGCGGGCTCCACCCGTCACTTATTAAGTCCAAAGCATTTCTCATATGAACACGTTTAAACATAACATAAACATTCGTATTAAAACTATAATAGGAAACGTCAATAATTTCTCTATAAACCATGAATGGTATAAAAATAACACATCTAGAGTCAATAATAACACAAATCCTTCAATATAATATGGATGTTTTGTATCATAATAAATTAACTTCAAATAATCTTAAAATCTAACAAATGTTGTTGACACAGATGAAAATCCAAACAATTTGAGAGAAATATCACTTTTTTTGAAATCATTCAAAAGTCACATATTTCTAAATAAAAAAATTATTTTCAAAATATTCATATAAGATTTAAAGGATGATTCAAAGGTGTAGAATAGCGGGAATAAACGCACCCACCGCATAGGTTCAAGAAACATTCTAACCTTAATTCTATCGAAATGGTTAAAAAGGACCTTGTTTGGAAATCAATGGAATGATTCTTTGATAAAAATATTATAAATGTCAAACAAGGGTAAAAATGATTTTAACCCATATACTATAAAATAGTAAGAATGTTTTGAAATACATTTTTAAGAAACCTGTATGTGAATTATAATGATGTCCCAGTAGATACTTACGTAAAAACAACCTCGGATAATGAAGAGATTGAAAAATAAAGACTTACCTTGTACTTTTCCTTGGTTGAGGGTAGGTTAAACTCTTGTATAACAGTGAAATAATAGTTATTAAATAATGCAAGAATAATATACATTAACATGATATAATATATGATCTTTTAACATTTCATTGTTAATAATATCTTAATATTATTTTAGTTTCAGGTGATAACTTACTCATATTTATTTATATGCTTTGTTACATAAGCCATATTTTTTATGGATAGGTTGTATTTTATTTATATCAATAATTATATAAAGTCTTTAAACATTATATTTAATCATCAAATAAAATTTAGTCTTGAATGGAAACGATGGGGAATGAATCTAATCGCGTTCATGGAGACGGTAATCCGTACGTACGAATGAGAGACAATATCTTTCTTTTGATATTAAAATAATATATAATTGAATAGTATATCATTTATAAAGAATCATTATAATGTTATATTTATTATTTACATTAATTACACATCATTATTATACAAATCCAAATAATAGTGTATTGAATAACTATTACACCACGACGTGGATACGGTAGGCCGTACGTACGCATGTATGGTGACATGTTATTTATATGAGGGACAGAATACTTAATATGGTGTAACCATATTTATAATAACATCATAGTATATAGATGATAATTTAGTTATTATTTTAGAATATAAATAACAAAGAAAGAATAATTTTATGAAGATGGGAACTTGAAAGAGTGTGGGGAAAACATTACCACTTCTTCGGGTTCTTCCTTTGGATTTGATCAAAAGAGCTCCTTTGATTGGCTTTCTGATCAAACAAAGTCCTCTAGGATACAGTGAGAGATGTTTGAAGGATATTGAGGCTGGGTTTGGATGATTAAAAGGCTTTGAAGGTGTGAAGAAATCGATAGAAGTGGTGTCCTTTTATAAAGAGGAGGAGGGGCTCTTTAAGAAAAACTTAAAGTATAATTTTATAATAAATCCATAATCGGTTTATAATGGCTCCAAAGTGGATTATTAAAAGTGTAAGGTGTGTATGGGAAGAAATAATTTCATCCAATAGATTGTAGATAGGTTTGGGTCCCTATATTAAACTTTTCATTAATATTTAACTCTTAGTTATATAGTTTGGCATTTACCATGTTTTTTTGAATTTTATATTATATAGTTGATAATCTTACTATATACATCCTAGAGACCCCCAAGTGATCCATTAATGACACACCTATCATGATATAAGACATTTTTACGTACCTTATATTTTTAGGAATATAATATCAATTAATAATATAATATTTGTTATAAAAACTCTTTTATGTCAATTTTGACAGTAATGAATATTTTGTTTTTGATAAATTCATAACAGCATTATTACTTCGAAATATATTCATATAATAAATCCTAATATGTCATATTAACCTAGAAAATTATTCTAAATTATAAAAAGTCCCAAATTACATTTTTTGGATGTTTATAATATCAATTAATTTAATAGTTCATTAATTCGGTATTTACTGCATCACAATTGTGTCATACATAAATTAAATTAATTAATGACTAAAAATTATAAATAAAATATAATTATGTAGGAAATATCTTTAGATATCTAATTAATATTTACAATTGAATTTTTCTTACGTATAACCCTATATTAAAATTGAATTTGTAATTAAACATTGATTTTAACTCTGTTAACTCTTCTTTGAATTAATTAATAATAAGTGTCCTAATCTAATCCAAATGGACTTAAATGATAATATTTTATTTCTAAGATTGTTTCTGGTCGAGATACACTTGTCCAATAGAATTATGACATGGTTTAGAATAATATTAATATCATTTTTACCCATAATTACCCTATTTACTTTTAACCGTGGTAAATAAAAGTAAAAAGTTATTATTCACCAAAAATTATTTTCATCTCATTGAACCACATTTTACTTACTGATATTAATTGTGTCTCTCAGATTTTTGGAATTCCATTTACAAAAGCGGTAAAATTATGTTTTATGTGAATTTCAAAATTCTCCTAGGAGGTGGGTAAAAGAAGGTGAAAAGTTCAATAAAATTTATATATATGTAAAACTAATATAAATTGACTCCAATGAATTACATTGAACTTATATAGGTATTATGTATTTATTTTGATCTAAAATAAATTTAAATAAAATAAATAATTTTTTAAATAAAAAGTCGGTTTTAACTAATAACTTAGTGTTTTTCACTATTCATCAAAAAATGAAGGTTTTCCGAAAAATACCAAAAATTCACCCTAGGATAATTTCTATATTCTGAATCCAAAAAATGAAGTCCATTTTGATAGAAAAGTTTTATAAAATTTCCAAAATAATTTATGAGTATTCATAATGTCTAGTTTGATTGGTTGTGGTGTGTTAGAATTCGAAGTTGTGTACAACAAACGCTATTGTATTATTCAAAGAGAAGTGTACTGTTGAAGCTTGGGGTGTTACATTCTCCCCTCCTTTAAGTAATTTCATCCTAAAAATTTGTAGAATACTATGAAAAGACTCGGGTGTTTTTTCATTATAATTTCCTCGGGTTCCCACGTTGCTTCTTCCATTTTATGGTTTCTCCGTAGAACTTTTACCAGACGAGTCGTCCGGTTTCTCAGCACTTGTTCTCTCATATCAAGAATCTTGATGGGATCATTGCAGTAAGACAGATCGGGTTCCAGTTCTAATTCCTCATAGTTGAGTACATGCATTGGGTCAGACATGTATTTTCTTAACAGTGATATGTGGAACACATCGTGAACTTTGGAGAGACTTGGCGGCATCTCCAAATGGTAATATACAACCGCAATTCCTCCTAGAATTTCAAAAGTTCAGATGTACATGGGATTCAATTTTCCCTTCTTAACGAAACGTATAACACCCTTCCATGGATATACGTTCAAGAAAACATGATCTCCTACATGAAATTCCAAATCCTTCCTTCGGTTGTCAGCATAGCTCTTCTGCCTACTTTCAGCTACTTTGATGTTGTCTTGGATTACCTTCACATTTTCCATCGTTTCCTCCACTAGTTATGGGCATAGACGTTTTCTTTCACCAACGTCATCCCAACATGTTGGTGTGTGACATCTCTTTCCATATAACACTTCATATAGTTAGTGCTCAAACGAAGATTAGTATCCAAGGAACTCTTAAGACTTTTCCAGAATCTTGATGTAAAACGGGGATCACGATCCGAAAAAATCTATAGGGGTACTCTATGAAGTCGCACAAACATCATTAATATGTAGTCTTTCTAGATGTTCAAGAGGTAGAACTTCTCTCATAGCATGAAAATGTGCTGACTTGGTAAGACGATCAACAATGACCCATATTTCATCATTCCTTCTTGAAGACTTTGGTAGTCTTATGACAAAGTCCATCATGATATTATCCCATTCCCACTCAGGTATGTGAAGAGGTTGCATGAATCTTCCAGGTAGTTGCCTTCCATCTTTCACTTACTGACAAACCATACATCTTTGACACAAAATCAGAAATCTCCCTCCTCATGTTGTCCCACCAAAAATGTTCCTTCAAATCTCTATACATTTTTGTGTTCCCAGAGTGTATAGAGAAATTGGAACTATGAGAATCATCCAACAATTCTCTTTTTATATCAGGTAAATTGGGAACACAAAGTCTCTTCCCAAACATAAAAATTCCATCTTTATACACAAAGTCACTCAATCTCCCGTCATTCACATCTTTAATCTTCATCATCGGTCTGAGAACTCTTTACCCTTTCTAGTAAATATGGTTTGGAAAACATTTGAAAAAGTATTGATGTTTCACTATCCATGGTGATTCCCATATCTATCTTTACTAGATCTATTTATATAGTATACTTTTCAACTACCATATTGTTCAAAACTCCATGATCCTTTCTACTCAAAGCATCTGATACCTTATTTTCCTTCCCCGAGTGGTAGTGAATCGTGCAATTATAACCCTTGAGTAGTTCAAGCCATCACCTTTGACTCATGTTGAGTTCTTTTTGTGAGAAAATATACTTCAAACTCTTGTGATTGGTATATATCTCACATTTTTCACCATAGAGATAATGTCTCTATATCTTCAAAGAAAAGATCACAGATGCTATCTCGAGATCATGAGTAGGATTGTTTTGCTCATGCATTTTTAGCAGTCGTGATGAATAGGCAATAACCCTATCATTCTGCATAAGGACACAACCATGTCCTTTCTTTGATGCATCACTATAAATAATGAACCCATCATTCCCTGATAGTAGAGTCAATATTGGAGCATTGACTAATCTTCTATTTAGTTCTTTGAAACATTTTTCAAACACTTTTTTCCTAAAAATTTAACCCTTTTACATGTGAGATTTCTTAATGGGTTAGCCAACCGAGAAAAACTATTGATATAACGTCCATAATAACCTTATAAACCAATAAAACTGCGTACCTCAGTTATACTCATCGGTGCTGGACATTCATGGATTGCCTTGGTCTTAGAAGGATCAATGAAGACTCCATCTTTGGAGACAATATGGCCAAGAAAACAAATCTCTTGATGCCAGAATTCACACTGGATAAACATCCCATAAAATTCATGTCTTCTAAGATCTATTAGAATAATGCACAAGTGATTTTCATGATCATCGTAGCATTTGAAGTATACAAAGATATCATTAATAAAGGCCACCACAAAATCATCGTGATATTACTTAAAAACTCTATTCATTAGATCCATGAATATAGAGGGAGCATTAGTCAATCCAAAAGGCATTTTTGTAAACTCGTAATTCCCATACCTGGTTTGAAATGCTTTCTTCGGAATGCCTTTCATCTTCACACAAAACTGATGGTATCCAAATTGAAGGTCAATCATTGAAAACTTTTGAGCTTCATGCAGTTGGTCAAATAAATAATTAATGCGAGGTATGAGATACATGTTCTTTATTTTTATAGAATTGATCTCCATGTAGTCAATTCAAGACCTCATAGATCCATGTTTCTTCTTAACAAAAAGGACAGGTTCTCCCCATGGAGAAACACTAGGGTGAATAAATCCCTTATTAATCAATTCCTCTAGTTGTTTCTTTAGTTCAACTTATTCCATAGTGGCCATTCTATAATGGGTCATCGATATAGGTCTTGATACAGGAATTAAATAAATGGAAATCTCAACCTCACATTCTAGAGGATGTCCAGGTAAATCATCTGGAAACACATCTACATATTCTTTCACAATAGGTACATCCACTATTTGAACTTTCCTTTCCTCACCAATAGTTATTTCATTCTCTTCCTCTGCAATTATTGAATTTCGTTGAGCTATTGGTGGTGGATCTAGATAAGAATTAGGTGGTGATGATTCTGCTATAAAGATAAGGTGTCCCTTATCATCATCATCAAAAATCGTAACCATCTTCTTCATACAATAAATTTTCGTATTGTGGTCTGAAAGCCAATCCATACTGAGGATTATATAAAATTCAATCATGAGTATGAAGATGAGATTAGAAGATAAAGAACATTTATATTCCTTAATGGGGACTAATTGACAAAACTTTGTAGCAATGATACTTCCCGTAGGGGTTTTGACTGACAACTCCCTTGTTAAATCAAATTGGAAATATCTAATTTTCTTAAGAAACTAGGATGATATGAAACAATGTGATGATCTAGAATCAAATAAAGCATTGGCTAAACCTGAGGATACCATTAAATTACCTGCCACAAGATCTTTAAGAGTTTCAACCTCAACAGTAGTGATAGCATAAGCCTGGCCTTGATCACATTGCCTCTTCTGAAGTAAGTTCCTTTGTTGCTTAAGACATTCATTTTCATAATTCCCCATCTCTATACAATTGTATCATTAAACATAGGTAGATTCCTTCTTCCCCTTGCAATCACGAGCCTGGTGGCCTTTTTCAAGACACTTTTAACAGACTCCCATTCCTTTTAGACAAGTACAAGAGTTTTTCTTCCCACATTTACTGCAGGATAGATATTAAACTTCTCCCTGGTTCTCTTTATTTCCACTTCCAGAGTGATCGACAGATCTCTTCTTTTCTTCCATTTCATTAAAGTCATAGGTCATGAAGAATTCCTTTTCCGACTTGATAGCACAAAATACAATATCTTCAAATGATGATAAGGATATTGAGACTAATGCTTGAAGAAGAAAAGGTTTTAAACCATAAATGAAATGATCAATATTAATCCTTGGGTTACGTATATAATCTGTTGCATGCCTCGCTAACCTTGTAATTTTATCCTGATACTTTGCAACATTTCCATCCTCCTTCTGCCTCAGACTATGAAATTGCCTTTTTATATCTAATCGATGGTCATGTGGAATGTATTTTTCTATGAAAATTTCTTCAAACTCTCTCTATTGCATACATGATACTTCTTCATCTTCCTTTGTGTTTTAAATCAGTGATCACCATTGATCGGCATCTCCAGTGAGGTGGTAAACAGCCATGACAACATTTTCCCTTTCGTTACTCGCCAAGGCGAGGAATAATTTCTCTAAGGAGTTTATCCATTGCTCAGCTACTAATGGATTTGTACCCCCATTAAATGATGGTGACTATTTTCTCATGAAACGATCTAACAATGATCCTCCACGTTGCGGATCAGGTTCCTCTATACAAGTAAGGTTATTATTCATAACCTGAGTGAGTTTTCCGAGTATGGTAATAAGCTAATCAGCACCAGTTGTATCACTAGCCCCACTATAATTATTTTGAGCAGGAGGGAAATCCATGCATGGAGTGCGTGCATTGATACCGTTTCCATTTCCTCCACTAGGCGCCATTTCTAAAAAATGTTATAAACTAGATTAGTTTTTGAATAGAAATACATAAATCCAAACATGCAAAACACTTAACATAAATTGAAAAGTTTATGGATTTAATCTATAATCATAAAATGGTTTTCCTTGATGAGTTATATACTCATAAATCAATCATAATGGTTTGTAAATAAATCATGAATTATCCTATCCAAATCCCCTGGGAGTTTTGTAACCAAAATCGCAGTAAGGCCCGTTGTAATGTACCAGGATACCCCAGGTCAAGCACGAAACTCCTTGTCAGAGTTTTCACTTCTAGGTACATCTGTTCTAGAGCTTCCTCTACCTGCTCGTTTCCAAACAAGGATATATTTATCGGAATATACAAAAAATCTCTACTTTACCAAAATTCTAGGATGTTTTTTATACTAATCCTCAAATACTATCTTAGGGCTATGCGCTCTAATCAGAGTTTACCTAAATAGAGTTTCCAATGATTGTACTAAACTGCATCTGATACCAACTATAATGTCCCGACCAAAGTTACCTAGAGTCGGTGCATTATTACGTAATATAGGCATGATCACAAATGATCAAGTCTCAAAATACCGATTTGGTTTAGTATCCTTGATATCACTAGATACAATCATAATGTTTATATTACATCATAATGTGAAAACTACTTCATAAAGTGAAAGACTACAACAACATATTGTCTCCATATACCTTCATATTATCCTTTAAGATCATTTATAAAATACTTCTTCACAACCTAGGAAAAATAAAACATTGAAAGGTGTGATCTCAGATGCTTAGAAAGGATAACAATATAACAGAAACTTTCACAATTAAACATAAATATTTAATGAAATGTAAAAATAAAACAAAAGCCTTTTAAACTTGAACATCAGCATAATATGGAAAAGATAAAATGAAATAATTCAATTTACTTATTCACATGGATATTCTATTAGTTGAATAATCACATTCAATATCAATAACCACTTTCATAATTACAGAATGAATAATGCCAGACTGTCATAACCACGTAGCCAAGGCCTCGTGCCAAGACTACAAATAATATTTTTTCCAGGCCACATTACAAAACACTAGTTTTGTCTCATGAGACCTACCGATGCATCGATGAGCTATAGTGGGCTCCACTCTTCACTTGTTAAGTCCAATTCATTCCTCATATGAAAAGCTATAAACATAACATAAACATTCGTATTAAAACTAGAATACGAAATGTCGATACATTCTCCACAAACCATGAATGGTATAAAAATAACACATCCACAATAAATCATATCACAAAACCTTTAATACAATTTGTATGTTTTTTATCACAATAATTCAACTTCAAATAAACTTAAAATCCATCACTGGATGTTGACATGGATGAAAATCAAAACCATTTGAGAGAAATCTCTTTTTTTGAAATCATTCAAAAGTCACATAATTCTAAAGTAGACCTTTATTTTGAAAATATTCTTATAAGCTTGTAAGGTACGCTTCAAAGGTGTAAAATGGCGGAGAATAACAAAACCTGCCGTATAAGTTAAAAAACAATCTTACCTTAATTCTGTAGAAAAAGTTAAAAAGGAACTTGTGGGAAAATAACGCAAAGATTACTTTATAAACTTATTATAAAAAGTCAAACAATGGTATAAATGACTTTAACCCATATACTGTAAAATATTATGAATGTTTTGAAATACAGTTTTACGAAACATGGATGTGGATTATAAAGATATCCCAGTAGATACTTACGTAAAAACAACATTGGATAATGAAGAGATTTCAAAATAAACCCTTACCTTGTACTTTTCCTTGGTTGATGGTAGGTTAACCTTCGTTATAATGGTGAAATAATTGTTATTAAATTATACAAGAATTATATACTTTAAAAAGATATCATATATGATATTTTAACATTTCTTTTTTAACAACATCTTAGTATTATTTTCGTTTCGGGTGTTAACCAACTCATTTTCTTTTATATGTTTTGTTACATAAGCCATGTTTTTTATAGACATGTTGTATTTTATTCATATCCAGAATGATATAATTTCTTTAAAAATTATTTTTAATCATCAAATAAAATTTATTCTTGAATGGATATGATGAGGAATGAATCTCATCGCATTCGTGGAGATGGTAATCCGTACGTACGCACGAGCGACAATATCATTATTTTGATATTAAAATAAAATATAATTGAATGGTATATCATATATGAAGAATAATTATCATGGTATATTTATTATTTACATTACTTACACATCATTATTATACCTATCGAAATAATAGTGTATTGATTAACAATTACACCACGACGTGGAGACGGTAGGTCGTACGTCCGCACGTATGTTGACATGTCATTCATAGGATGTATAGAATAATGAATATGGAAGAACCATATTTATAATAACATCATAGTATATAGAAGATACTATAGTTATTATTTTATAATAGAAATAACAAAGAAAGAACATGTTGAAGAAGAAGAGATCTTGAAAGAGGGTGGTGAAATCATTACATCTTCTTCAGGTTCTTCCTTTTGATTGGATCAAAATGTCTCCTTAGGATGGCTTTCCAATCAAACTAAGGCTTCTAGGTTGGAGTGAGAGATGTTGTTAGGATATTTGGGCAGGGGCTGGCTGAACCGGAAGGCTTTGAAGGTGTGAAGAATTGGTTAGAAGTGGTTTTCTTTTATAAGGGGGAGGAGGGGCTCTTTAGAAAAAACATAAAGTATTAATTTATAATAAATTCATATTCGTTTTAGAATGTCTCCAAAGTGGATTATTCAAATTATATTGTGGCTATGGGTAGAAATACTTTCATCCAATAGATTTTAGATTGGTTTGAGTCACTATATTAACCTTATCATTTATAATTAACTCTTAGTTAAATAGTTTGACATTTTCTATGTCATTTTGTATTTTATATTATATAGTTAATAAACTTACTATATACATCCAAGGCCCCCAATTGGTCTATTAGTTATAAACCTATCATGATATATGTCCTTTTTCCAAACTATAGTTTTTTATGAAAAGAATATCAATTAATAATATAATATTTGTTTTAAAAATACTTTTATGTCAATTTTGACATTATTGGGTATTTTGTTTTTGATAAATTCATAAAATGATTATTATTTTAAAAAAAATTCATTTAATAAATTCTAATATGTAACATTAACCTATAAAATCAGTGGAATTAACAAAAAGTCTCAAATTACATTTATTTGGATATTTATAATATCAATTATTTTAATATTTCATTAATTTGTTAATTACTGAATCACACTTTTGTCATAAATAAATTAAATTATTTAATGTCTAAAAATTATAAAAAAAATATCATTACATATGAAATAACTTTATCATTCTAATTAATATTTACAATCGAATTTGTCTTATGTATAACCCTATATTGAAAATGTTTTAGTAATTAAACATTGATTTTAACTCTTTTAACTCTTCTTTGAATTAAATAATAATAAGTGTCCTAATCTAATCAAAGTGGATCTATATGATAATATTTTATTCCTATGGTTTTTTGGTCCAGATACAATTTTCCAATAAAATTAGGACATGTGTTAGGGTAATATTAATATCATTTTTACCCTTAAATACCCAATTTACTTTTAACTGTTATAAATAAATGTAAAAAAGTTACTATTCATAAAAAATTATTTCCATCACATTGAACCACATTTTACTTAATGATATTAACCATATATCTCGGAATTTTGAATTTCCACTCACAGAAGTAGTAAAATTATTTTTTATGTTAATTTAAAAATTTTCCTAGGAGGTGGGTAAAAGACGGTGAAAAGTTCAATAAAATTTTTATATATCAAAAATTAATATTAATTGACTCCAATGAATTACCTTGAAATTATAAGGGTATTATGTATCTATTATGACCTAAAATAAATTTAAATAAAATAAATAAATATTTAAATAAAAAGTCTGTTTTAACTAATAACTTTGTGTTTTTAACTATTCATCAAAAATTGAATGTTTTTAGAAAAATACCAAAAATTCACCCAAGGATAATTTTGATATTCCGAATCCAAAAATGAAGTCCATTTTGAATGATAAAATTTATAAAATTTCAAAAAGAAGGTATTACTATTCATAATGGCTAGTTTGATTGGTTGTGGTGTGTTAGAACTCGATGTTGCGTAGAACACATGCTATTATATTATTCAAAGAGAAGCATACATTGGAAGCTTGGGGTGTTAAAACAAACCTAGGGCGGGTGAGCCCGTAAAAGCTCTCCAATACCTTGGGTAATGTGACAGAGGTGAACATTAATGTTTTTATTAAGAGATTTAAGGAATATATTGTGATGTTTATTTCAAATGTAACTCCCTATGAAGCTTTGAAATATACAGTGTATGTATTTTATGTATTCCATAAGTTACATTTATGATTTATGATTTATATGTGTTATTAATAAATCTTATGATTTCATATGGTATGTTATTATTGAATAGTATGGATTCATTGTTTTGTATTTATTGATGGACTAATGTTTCCATTCCTTATTTTCTAACCCTTACTGATCTTTTTATAATCATCCCATGTTTTGAATTTTATTCAAATGACATAAAGATGAATATGATCAAGGATGACATTGAAGTGTGGGTTTTACACTAGGCATGTCATATTTCTCATTTTTATTGAATTTTTTGATAGGGAATAGACATGGAATTAGTTGGACGAATTTATATACAAAATTAAATTAAATTATTAACTACTTGATTAAATATATAATCCAATTTGTCATTATATATAAACCCCATGAATACTCTTATCCTGGTTAAACCAGTATTGATAACATAATCGTAGAGAGGAAGTGGAGAAGGAGGACCTTGATGGAGAAATCACACACCGAAGATTTGAGACTAATATTGTTGTGGCATTGATGATTAGAACACATAATTACATCCATTGAAACAATTACTATTACAACAATTCAACGATCCAACCATTTTTTCATGAGGTAGGGATTTTTCTCATATTTAGTTTTTCAAATAATGATCATTGATGTGATTTTGGTTTAATTACACCAATGTTGAATCCATGATCAATACATTTCCCTGACCCTACTAATTTAGGTTTATCATATAGAAATTGTATTTGGGTAGTATTTTAAATATAATTGTGTAATTATTATATTGTTTCTTCATTCATGTATTTGTAGGTGATGATTAATCTCATATGTTCAATATCATTACACATTTGTGTGTCCATGGATTTATCCCTATAGTCTTCACCCCATAGCCAATGAACATCGTTATATATTGTGACATAATGAATTTTCTAATTTATTTTTATGTACATTCTTTAATCATACTAGAACTATTCATTTGGATTTAACATCAAGGTTCATAATAAAATTATGATTACTGGATTATTCTGAAATATGATGAAGTGAAATAGTTGTGATGTGTTAACCAAATGGTGGATCATGGGGTGTCAACAACAAAACATTTTTCGATGATGAAATTTTATTAGAAGAATAATGGTTGATTATCATCCTAAACCAATTATAGATTCATTGTAGATACAACTAATTGTGGATATTTGTTATGTATGAAAATCCATTGAAGAATCATAGATGGTTGTTTTGTTATCCAGGGCATATGGGACACTCATAAAGTGATAAGGATTATTTTTCTGGAATTTAGTGGATTGAATCCAAATTTTAGTGACGGACGAATATTTTTCAACATTGTTAAAATAATATCATATGGTTCAGGAATGATTAAATGATTATTTTGATGGAGAGATGTGAATATTATGATATGAATTTAGGATGGACATATTCTGGAGAAAAACCAACTACATATCATGATGTTTAGAAGTACTCATGTCATGTTTCTCGTTTATGTAGATCTATAATTTCCAATTGGAGACAAATACCACATGATATTTTATTGAATCACACACCAATGGTCCCCTTGTTGGATCACTCAGTTTGTAATGGAGTTGAAACCCATGAACCCTTATAATCCCATTAAAAATGTGGGTTGGATAACATGTTATATACCCATGTCGATACACCACTAAAGAGGTTTCACAAATTGAGTGTTGATCCCAAACCCATAATGTAGATTACTTCACACATCATGTAGTGTGTCTTTCACATTTCATGTTTGGTCGATGTACACCCAAAAAATTATTACATAGGGTTACATGCCGTGTACCATATATAGGCACAAAATTTAATTTCCTTAGGATATATTTGGACCTTATATAAGTACTCTCCAAGAATAATTCAATGTGGTACAAAAAAGAGGACAAATTTATGAGTAGTTATGAAATTCAATAGAAAATGAGTATTATTAATCACATCAGTATATCATGGGTTATACACGGATTTTAAACATCCATATTTAGTGGTATCCCACCCTGGAAAGGGAATCAGGAAAAAGGCCACTTATCATCACTTGTTATGGTTAGAAATCACTCTCATAGGTTTAGGGTGAGAGAAACTATACTTATTGAATATATAGGGTTGATATCATTCTTATTACTATAGTAAACATGATCATATTTTGTGAAGTTAGTATCCCTCTTATTTTATGATCTCAGAATAGGTTGTTTATCCTCCACTAGTGATAACATCCCTCCCTACACTACTTGGGGTGAAGGATCCTCTATTATATATATATAACGACTATGTGTATCAATGTATGGAATAATGTAGAGGTATTAGGTCAAATTCAGAATACATAGGATGAATATGATGTCTAATATCATACTCGATGCCAAGATCCCTTCTATGAACATATCCACATCTATCATTTACCCTCTGGTAGCTTACTCTCCATTAGTGGGAGATTGTTCTTGATGGTTGAGTAGACTCCCATACTTATCTTCTAGTGGTAGTGTGGATAATGGGAATCTTTGAAATACTAACTTTTGGGACATTTGTGACTCTTCCGAACATTAAGAGCTTCCTTTGATAAGTGATTTTGATGTTGGCTACTAACATTATTCTATATAAAATATTTAGTGTTTTGAGATCATCCAAATACATGTACAAGGTGGATTTCAAGGATTGGAGATGTGATTATTTGTAATTCTCAGTATCCTAGAAACATATTGTGATTGAGCATGTTTAGATAAATCATCTCAATATTCATTAAGCAAATATTTATTTCACATAATCATGAGACGACTTGGTATTATGAATTTCATTATTTTCCCACTGTTGGAAACATCATTTTATAGGAGTTATGTTGATTATTACATTGTTCCACCATTATTAGGTTGAGTCATTCTAATTATGTTTTATACTCACCGATGCATGGGCTTTAGAACAACACATGTTTTATCAATATAGACGATGTAAAGGACATAGATGTGTTTTTTGGGTATGGTTTTGAGAAATAATTTTACGATATGATCATTAGATACCTTTAGGTTTAAAATGTTGGTAAACATTTAGTGGTAATGGGAGCTAATGATCATTGGGGATGTTCATGTTTAGGGGCATATTACTGTGAGGACCTATTAATCATCCATGGTCATTATTTTCCCCCTTTTTATATTGGGTGTGTATTTTTCCCTTTTTCAATTATTTTATTCCCACCGACTATGTTTTGGATCTTATTAGATGTCTCATTCAGGTTTTATACTCAATTTATTTTGTTTCAATTATATATAACATTCCAATTTTTTTTACATAATGAATTAGAGATATGATCCTTATGCTAGTTATTATAGGATAAGGCTTCCCATATGTATGATATCCGTACTCAGTGTAGTAACCATTCATTAAAATATTGGTGGTGGGATTGGGGTTCCACTCTCAGCTTAGTCCCACCCCATGCAAGGCCCTAGTGGGTCAATTCATGTTAATATTCTATTTTTTTCCTCGATATAATACCATTAGATCCTAACATATTATTTTATTTTAATAATTAAATATAATATGTAATATGGTTTACAAAAACAATATTTAATGTATGATTTCATAAAACATCTCTCATGGTGGATCAGATACCCATGTCGATACTTTGATGGGAATATTAACAAATAATAGAAGTAACATGAGAGATTGAAAGAATTCTTACCAAAATAACCATTATTTTTTAAGAATTTTCATGAAACATGAAATTAATAATTCAAAATCACATGCCTTAAAACATCAATATAATGTATTGTCATAAACAACTTCATAAGTGTCTGATTATGATCATAAGGGGCAGGAATTGAAAATCCTAGATCTAGAGGATTCCATTGGCAATTCCAAAATAATTGTTCATATGGATGTTATACATCATCCAACACAATATAATCATGTCTCAAGATTCTAAGAACGATTTTGTAGTATTGATATAGGTATTGGGGAGTCTCGTACAAAACTCATGAAGATACAAACACCCACTACCATTACTTCATAATGTGTTCTTATTAAACCATCGATGGTTGTCCTTAGGGATTTCAAATTTACTCTCCTGGTTTAATTTATGAGTTATTGAAGCTTTATCAAACTGATGAATGTCATTCCATGATACACATCCTTCCAATTACATCCCACATAACAGATCTCTAATAATATCATTATGGAATATTTATGATACATGTCCTATCAAAGGAAGTGTAAAGGGATCTCATTCTATGATTTATAATGAGACATAGTTAAAAAAATTACATAATTGGTTCTGTGGGGTAATTAATGAGACGGAATGAAATATCATTTCATGTTATACCATATGACCCTTAGTTATATTATACAATATAAATGGTAGTGGGGTGATTTTCACTAAATCATTTGATAAAATATTCTACTTGATTATGTAGTAAAAATTTTCCTAATAATTATATGAAAAATTGGATAAAAATATTCCTTATGATTTTTTATATCCTAAATGAGGATATATCTTATATAATTATATATGTATCACATATATTTAAAAGAGAATTTTGGAATATTACTTTTAGAGAGTACAAGATATTATTTCATGATTACGTTGGGTGATTGGTGCACCTATAGAATATGGATTCTCTATTCCCTTAGATATTTTTAGTATCCAAATGTTAATTAATATAAGATATCTTTGGTTATATAAGAAACCAAAACAATTACCCACATGTTTAATATTAGAACTATGTATTAATGTTCAACCTAAATCTTTTTCAATAAGAGTATTTCTGATTGAGTTCAATATTTTTTATTTTTTCTTTTCCCTCCAATTTCTACATTGGAAAAACATCATTTTGGAAGAAAGATATGATGATGATAAAATTTGGAATTACATTTCAAAGATTATATGGTAGGATCTGAAATCATCACTCAATGGATAATATACACCTTTCTATAAATCTTATATAGGCTTGAGTAATATTCATGAATTAATTTCTAGAAACAATATTATAGAATTTAAAATTACATACCACCATAATAGGGTTAATAACTATGACTAATGGGATAACATGACTCTTTTACATTTGAATAGACAACACATGAATTTAATTTATCCCATGTTTGTGAAAATGGTTATCTAAAACATATCACATGATGGTTTTTACAAGTTTACTATACATTTTAAACATTCATGGGAAGTTTATCTGATGTTAAACACCATTAGGAAATGCATGATAACATGCTAAAAGTTAATAACATTCATAGTGGCATGAGTGGGTGTTTACACTTTTCTTAAAAACATTAGGGATGTTTTGATGGTAATTATATATTTTATTACCATTAATGAATTTCAATTTTGTTTTTGTGGGATTTATGACCCCCAAGATGAATTAAGTGTATATAGGATCATTGTACCATCCTAGAAGGATTAAGGGCTTACATAGTATTTTTTTGATATCTTGGATGATTCAATATGTTATGATGAAATTTAATATCACAGAAGAGATTTTATGTTTATACAGGAGTTAAGTTCCATCATATAAACAATAATGGATTATTCAATAGTTTATTTCCATCATGGAAGGATACGAATTTTTATTGTTATTTTGAGTCTCTTAGGAAGACACTAGAGTATGTTCAATTTTAGTGATATTCATGAAGGATTATGGGATATTGCTGGAGTTTGATTTCACCAAGAATGAAATAATGGTTACACTAGTATTTATGATCCACCATTAATACATAAGTGTTTTGTGGATTTTGATGCTCTCCAAGAAGTATTAGGGTTTATATTGGGATTTAGGGTCCTCTTATAAGACCTACGAGTATTTGGGGGGGGGGGTTCACTATCCATCTATGATTAAAGGAGTTTAAATTGATGAAAAAGTTCTATAGTGAAGGTATTGAAAACATAAAAGGAATCATATATTCAACACTTATGGTAATCAAATCCCATGTAGTTTGATGTCACAGTTTGAAGACAAAATATTTTTCATGACACTTATCATTTAAAAGAGGTGTGTAATTTAATGATACATAAGAAGGAAAAATATAAATTTTAATTCCATATGAGTAGATGGTTCCATACATTCTTTTTCGTTTCACATGGAAAAATTCTTCAGTCCTTTTAAGATTATGTGATAATGACAAATATTAGGCATTCTTTGTTTTTAAGTTTATGATAACTCGATAGTGTTTATGGTAATGAATGATAGACCATTTTAAAATAGTTTTGTTTCCTAAAACTATTACCACTATATTATATATTCCTAACCATGTTATTAGATTGGTAAATTGAAATGAGTAATCATAAAAAAATACAATTTTACAGGATCTTGGGGAATGTGTGCAGTCTAATAGAAGAAATTCTTAAGAATTATTAATGTGGTTTTTATTATGATTTAGAGGTATTTCACCAAGATGGAAACCATGAAATGGAATATTCTATCTCAATAGTTACATTGATATTTATAGTTTAGAGGAACACCATGGGATCATCAAGATGATATATCGATATTATCATTATGGTATGCTATTGACCTCACCTTGAGGACCCATGATATGAAGAGATGAACAATTGTGAAAATGTTTCATAAGATATGAAATATAACTATTGTAATGGGTATGAATTCTTGTATTAAATTTACATACATTGAGTAGAACTCAAATAATGAATGTTTCTTAGAGAAAAATACATGTTCATGGAGGTTAATAAATAGAGGTACCTGATCAAAATGTATTTTCATAATGTAGAGAATAGTTGTAAGGTACACATCCATAGAGGGAGAAATAATTTGATCCAAATAAGTGTTATTCATAATTATTGGGTATATTTAAATATAACACTTATTATGTGGTAAACAATCATGTCGGTCTTAGATGTTGGGTATGCAGTTTTGTGGTAAATTAGAAAAGCATGAATTCCCAAATTGAAATATATTCAATCTCATAAAGGGATATGTATTTATTATAACACATGGTCTGAACATAAACTCTAATAGAGTAGGAAGACTCAATGAAAAATCTATCCCATTTTTCCGAAATCATGAATCGCATATTAGAAAAGTTGTCCTTTTCTCTAAACATGTGATTCCAAGAATTAATATCCCCAAGGCTTACCTACAGATGTTAGGTTTTTCCCTAACTTGTTATGTGATTAACAAGTGTCAAATGATACTAAAACATCCTTTATAATTTTTTTGATACATAAAATTAGTGATCTCATGGGGTTTTTATCATAAAATATATTAAAAAATGCTTGAGAAAAGAGGTACATGGTCGCATTGTGTTGACAAGTAGGATACACAATCATGTAATATAGTCAACAAAAATTAATTACGTTGATCAATAAACATTAAAATATATATTTTTAATTCCTGTTAATGGATAAATCATTATATAAATATATATGATCATGACTAAGACACATCTCCTATGTAATCTTCAAGGTATTATTTGAAAATTTTATATAGAGTTAATATTTCTCCAAAGTTCCCAACATTAAATACACAGGTTTCCCTAAAAAATTGATCAAGAATTCAAAAATATTTCATAAATAAGTACCATGAAAAAAATTCAAGATAATGATGATAAAAATGAATCATTAATTCTTTAATATAACATGATTTTTTAAAAACCTAAATTCATTACTCAATATATACTATAACTATTCTAAAATTTTTTATGATCATTTATTTTTAATCACTATTTGTGATATTCCAATCCAAAGATAATTTTTTAAATCCATATTACCCCTATTAATTTTATAAATATTTCATAAATTTTTAGATGTGTATATTTATACATTATTGTGATTTTATTTATCCTTTTATAATTCATACATAAGTAAATAATACAATTTTTTTCTTAAACAAAGAATAGGATTAACCCAAGGTATCTTGCATGGTCTGTTGAATCTATTACTATTAGAGTCCTCCAACTTGAATTTTAACAATATAGGTATAACTGGGTATATATGATCAAATAAATTAGATATCTTTCTAATACTTAGAAGTAATTAAATAAATAACTATAACTATCATTCATGAGTTAATACAAAAAATATTCACAAGAACATTAGAAAATCATCTTACAACATCAAGAAATTCTACTTGTTTAATATTTTTAGTAATCCAAAAAATGAAATAATAATTGAAAATAATCGATCAAAATATATGTATTAATATTATAGACTTTATAGACAATCATATTTTCTCTCTAATCTCATTTTTTTAGTATTTTCAGTAAACCTCTTTTATGGGTGGGTTATATGGGAACCCATATAGAAATTAATGTTTGTAATGGTACAAAAAAGTATACAACAATAATATAAATTGCATTTAAAAAAAATTAAATATGAAAAGTTAGATGAATATAATATATTTATGAAAAATACTCAGGATCCCCTACATTATTGATTCCTAACATGACTTATAAACTGAATTATGAGCCTTGATTTTTCCATTCCTCATGTAGATAGAAACTCATCAACCAAGGATTTCCACTCAATGAATATAATAGATGAACAATTACTGTCCTTGGTGGAAAATGTGATAAAAAAACATTCCATTATCGAATATCTCGATGAAAATTTTTATGGATGTTAAATATGAACTATCAAAAAATCTTGAACCACTGAAATAAGAGTTCATGAAAATAAAATATTCAAAAACCACAATCATGTAACCACCAGAATACCACACCACCTCTATATATGATAACCATTCTAATGAATATAGACTAAAACCATTATAGAATTACATTTTTCCATCCCATATTTATTTTATATACTTACTCATCATTTAATGATGTCGCTATATTAGATACACTACCTACACCTAGAATTCACGATTATTTACCATATCCTACAACTTCCTTAAAGTCATAAGGAATAGTAAAAGATAAAAATTGGTTTCACCAAGGATAATGAAAAATAATAATTGTTATCCATAATGTAAGAGACTAGAATGGAGACTATATAATAGTTAGGGAAAGCAAGAATGTCATGGAATAACCATAATAGTAATTAAAACATTAAGATCTAGAACAATTAAAAAATGGATAAAATAAAACCATCTAAATAAAAAAATGGGACTCAAAAACATGGGTAATAATGATAGGGTCTTCCACAAAATAGCTTCATCGATATGGGTCTACCCGCCCCAAACTCCCCAATAGTAGATCAATAATAAGTTTCAATATAGTTGGTAATGATATAAGAGTTTCAATACAGTGAATGTGACCTAAAACTATGATCCTTGGCAGTAAAATATCAATATAAAACCAATAAAATACCAGCACAAGACCAATAAAAAAATAAATACCATTAAAAATAAAATTTAAAATCCAGCTATAGGGTCACTTCTAGACTCCCCCATTGAAAACATCTCCCTACACAATCTCAAACCACTGAACCCATTATCACATCTAACCAAGGATGGTTTCCATTTTGATGATACAACTAGAAAAAAAAGTATCACACTAGAAATAAGATGTATTATATTATAACTATTTAAGTTAAAATATTAGCATTGAAGCATGTTTGAGTCACATAAGAGTGAAAAAATCCCCACCAAGAAGAAATAAAAGAAAAAATTTGAACAACCCAAAAAACATAATGATCCTAGAAATGAATATGTGGATAGTATCAAGATATGAATAGAGTATGAGAAGGTATAATATGATAAGAAAACATATTATAGGAGGCCCAATAAAGCATATGGATAAGAGGCTATTATAGGAAAATATCACTAGATCAAAAAGGTCAATTTATGTAAAATTGAGATGAACACATCAAGAGAATGTGGATCAATTAATGTGTATTCATAATATATTCTCCCTTTAAAGTATAAATATCACCCCACGTCTTGGTCAAAGTAACTTTTAACCAATAAAAGTTTACATGTGACTTTAATTGAATCAAATAATCCATTCGTATAATGATATCAACCATACCACAATTGATGAATGAAAAGTTCTATAATAATTTACATTTATCTAGTATGATATTATATTAAATACACATAAATAGCTTACTACTTTAAATTCAATGAATTGATGGATTCATATGACATGAGTACTAATTTTGATAAATAAATCCTATTAGATCAACTACCAAAATAATAATAAATAATTGGAATAAACCAGTTTAAAAAAAATATTGTAATAGAATCAAGAGATAAGTTACTCTTATAGTTTAAAGTCCTTCATTCTTTACCTTTAAGATCCTACTTATAAATAAAAAATATCAAATTTTTTAATATATTAATGATCTACCAACTTTTTGTGTTAGTATATTATTTGATATCTATGAATTCTTGTAACCATTCATCAAAAAAAAATTCTACAATTTAGACTATTATTTTCAAAGGTTTATAATATGATCATGTGATATATGTGTCTAATTAAATACTTTTAAACTACTTAATTATTAAAAAAACATATAGTATCATTTCAAATAGAATAACCTACGAAATTTGGGTCCTGTTTTAAGATCTATGGGAAAATTAACTATGTGTTAAAAAGATTCACATTGGAAATATTTGACCCATTTCAACCTTTGATTTATAAAATAATTCATCCTTATAGTCAAATCATTAGAATCCCATTTCAATAGAGATAATTTTTATTATATAATCTTATTCCAACCACTAAAACATAATCTACTAAAAAATAAAGTTATTATACTTACTCTATTAAAACTAAAAATCATATCGTATTTAACATTCCTCACATTATTCACTAGTTTGATATAATACTATAAAAACAGATCACTATATATAGTAAAATTTAAATTCATTGTAATGATTAAAATAATTGATATTTAAGAGGGTTATTCACTGCTATATCAAGAGTAATCCATAATAAATTAGTAAAACATGTTCTACACTGCAAGTATGAGAGGGTCCCTTGATATCTGTTATTGAAATATATAGCATTGGCTACCTAAAAAGTATAAAGATATGAATATTCATAAATATGTCTTGAAGTTCAAACTAATAATATCATTGATGTTTAATATACTAAATCCCTTAATCTCAGTATGAATGAGTGATTACTTCAAATATGTACATGAAAAAATTTACATTGTATGTATTTTTGGTATCTATAAATTAGAAAATATAAATAATTATTCAAATAATCTCGTATACTACCTCTAGTATTATTTAACCTTATATAAACAAAGGGTTTTAATTTTAGAATGTGTGATGTGGTCAATATTTGTGTACAAGCATACCTCATCATTATTTTGAAGCATTGTTCCAAACTTATAGGATATTATTGATAAAATGTTAAATCATTACGTAATACATTTTTAATGGATCCAATTATATATTTATGTAAGGTATAGTTAGTGAAATTATTCAATAATATGAAAGGAATGATTATTAGTTCAATCCATAGAAAATAGTATTTGTACAAATTTTTTATTTTGAGATTTATAATGAAGTATAAAGAAATTTTTTAGACATTTTAGATTAAAATATGGTTCTATGCCATACATAGATAAAATTATATTATTTATTGAGATCTAATAAGGTACCATTCATCAATTATATACATGAAACCATGTTAATGTTTACAGACTCACCCTTATCCAACACATCACACATTCCATAACATTAACTTGTATATGTACCATATGTCTAGGATGGAATCCCATAGTGGTTACTGCAAAAGATAAGATCACAAGTTTATATTTGTTATAGTGTGGCCCCATCCCCTAAATTTGACAGAAAAGGAAATCTTTAGAACTGAAGGATATATATCCTCAGTTTGAGAAATCGTGTTTTTTTAAAAAAAATAGCAGTGGTGGTTCAATAATTTTTTTGAAGGGATAGAGATGAAAAAATGTTATTTTTTTATTTAATATTTTATTAAATAGAACAATTATGAAATACCACATCGCCTATATATTCACATAGAAATGGTTAAAGGGAAAATGTAAAATATAAATTCAATAGATAAGGTAAAAATTCCTTGGAAACTTGTTTACATCAGTCCATACCATTCTCTATTGTCCGTTAGAAGATATCCTGGGAACCTCACTCACCATAATAACCTACCTGGATAATTTCATATTATTTTCCCCAATGGTTACTAGGATCCCATGAAAATACGTCGGCCAGGGTACACCCCTCAATAATACCACATTAACTCTCTATAAATGGTTTATTATAAATATATATGATTGAGACACTTTTTCTATTCGTATAGACAGTTATTATTTATTCTAATGATAATTGAAATATTATATCCCATAGAAGATTTAACATGGTATTCATTACCCTAATGAAAATCCAAAGAGTCCTCTCAATCACATAATCTATTAATATTGAGAAATTAAATTTTTTGGGAGAACTATTAGTATCTTTCATAGCCTAGGATACCCATCATGGTTTATCATTATTATTAAATACATCCCTTATGTCCAATAGATGTGATAGATATAAAAATGAGTGACTATTTGGTGTCATCCCTCTATATATTTATCTAAATCATCTATATAAATAAACCCTGAATGAATAACCATGAATAATAACTACACCAATGTATTTCTATATACTTACCATGTTGTGTTATTAGTAATATTAACTTAAACTAAAAGAAAAAATGTTCCACGATGAACAACCTTAAAAGGTAAAATATTGGTCCTGGATACATGATATTAAATGTCAAGCCATTGGTCCTCAATGCTTGACCTTTAAATGGATCACTATTGTTTTTTCTCAAAAAAACATAAAAACAATGTTTTTTTCCTATAATTTTTCACAAAACATTATTAGTATTTATTCAATTCAAAAAGATATAAAGGAATCCCTGTTTTTGGAAAAATACCTCCATCATAACACCTTCCCCTCATTCTTATAAATTTTATTCCATCCAATATGGAGTAAAATTTTAGAGTTCCTTTTTGAATTCCAATAATCAAAATAGTAATTAATTATTCATATCAAATGTGAGATAATATAATTCCATTATATATTGTTTATAAAAATTACATTACTGTCAATTAATGAATTTCAAAAAAGGGTAACCGGTATTATTACTAGGAAATATTTCATGAACACGACTTTAATCAATATGTGTGTTCTGTAATAGTCAGCACGATGCCTTTTTGGTTGATTAAAGCTTCTTTCAACTATATATTAATATATACTTACTGAGAAAATACCCAAAAGGTCCTATGATAATTTTTTTTGGAAATATAAAAATACAGAAAGTGAAATTAAATCCTTTAATCATAAAGGTGTATTATTGAAATTAAAATATCACCTATGATACATCACTTGTGATTTAAAAAATTCAAATATACAATTTAATCAAAATGGACTCCAATGAATACAGAAAATAATGAATCTAGAACCCTAGCTTGTTTGGGGGTAATCACAAGGTATCAATGGTTTTTATGAACAACTGACTAGTAGAACCCTAAAATTATACTACTTCTACAATCTTAATTTAAACCACTCTAAGGAACCAAAAGATGATATTTCCTAGCCAATATGTGAAACACCAAGGAGGGAATTTCATGATACCTGAATACCTCTAAAATGGATTTACTCTAACTATGGATATGGATCATGAAACCATAGAGGTTAGAACCATGATGAATGGCCATAATAAGTTAGAAAACCCCCTTCACATCACTAAACTACTTTATGAGTCTCTCTCTGGACCAAAAAATGCTCACCTTCCTTATATAGAAGTGAATAATAATTATATCTCTTATATATAAATGAATACCTCAAGATTTTCTAGAAGGGTTCATACTAAACATGATCATTTTCATCTCAACATGAATCCAATTTTTCACAAGACCACTAAAGATTTTGCATACTATGATTTATTGACTCTATTCCCCCCAAAAAGAGCCCATTATGGAGAATCAACCACAATGGTTCAGGATTAAGTTATTACCATTACCACTACTTCCACCTCCAAGATTCAATATTAGTCCCAAATACTAGTATGGGGAAAATTCAAAAAAATAATATTCAAGAAGGTGTGGATATATTTGAGTTGAATGTTGGTGACCACTTTAAAAACTTTCTCTATATAACGGAGGGGAAATTGTTGTATGTTCACAACAATGTACATGAATAAAAGTCATATACAATAAATATAATATATGAGATATATTAATTTATATAATATATTGAATATTATATATGATCTAAATTTAATATATGAATCTATTTTTTATGAATTAAATGTGTATGAATAATATATATATGTGTGTGTGTGTGTGTTTTTTTTATTATTTGAAATGAATGGATTTTCATTATTTAAAGTTCAATATGACTGAATAATGGATTTTTATTTATTTCATTAAAACAATTTAATGGATTATACCCTATAGTCTAAAATTAATATGATTTGAGAAGACTTTGTCTTCAGCAATAAAAAGAGGATGAGATCCTCTTATGATGGGTGTATTGGATATTGTAATATATCTCTTCCTCAAAAAACTCCATTTATATCATTTGAAAATGTATTATCACCCATTCAGATATCATATGTCCTCACAAATAATTCATATATCCAAGTTGATTTTGTTTCACCTTAGAATTAGGGTTAATGCATTCACTATTATTCATGATCATACTCAAAAATCTTCACTGAAGGTAGATCGATGATTCTAAAACCTTAAAATACCATGTACTATGTTTACTATATAATTTATGCATTATTTCTTGAAAATAAATCAACATATGTATTTTTTTCTAATGCTGATAATGATCATAATATGCTCATATAAAACCCATTAGTGGTATTAAAATGATTTTCTTCATTTTTATAACATGTTTTATTCACTATTTATCAATTAAAAATTGAATATAATGTTTTTATAAAATTGAAAATGTGTTATTGTCTCTGACATGACCTATATATAGGTAAACTTTATTTCTACTTTAGTTGGTCTGATGTGTATGGGTAATACCCTAATGTAGATGGTCTACGTAAGGGCAATCACTGTTTCATCTTTATGCAACTATGTTTCATGAGGGTTTAACCTTTATGTGGTGGTGCATCATATTTCATAATGTTATTTTTTTTCCGTTAAACTTATGTGATACTCTTACACATATGGTCGATGTAAAGGTAATCATGTCCGCTACCTTTATTCAAATGTTTTTCCTAAAGGTAGTACCATTACACACGGGGTTTATCTAAGGGTCATTGGAACTTTTACCCTTATGAATAAAGTTAATATCATTGAACAAAGTTATAAAAAACCATATATTACATATAGATTTAAATTCAACATTTAATTATATTTATTATATTAAAAAAACCACACCAGGACTTTATAGGTTTAGTGTGTTCCGAAATTGGGAAACATAAACAACTATTTCATAAAACATTCACATTGACTCCTTCTTATTTCTTAATAACTATACTCCCTTTTAAAATATATTACTTATTACCCCTCTTCATGACCTGGGGAAAAGAAAAATATGAAATGGTGATATGAAATTCTTAGTAATGTTAAACAAGGGAAATATAAATCATAAACATAACATTTCAATATCTTATTATGCACATAAAAGTTCATAATGTCATGTCATGGGATAAATCATTTAAGTGTAATGTAATCCCAATAGTCATTACAGATGACATGAAATATCTTGGAATATACACATAAACATAGAAAATAATTTCACATTAGTCATGTATCATTTCTAAGAACATCATAGCGGACAAATTTCAATACAGAACCGAGTTCACTCCTCATTCCAGCCCTATAATACTAAATCAAATTTTTCATTCCATTCATATCTATATCATGAGATATAAATCATTACCCAATTAAATGGAAGTCAATATAATTGCCACCTATCTCATAATAAAACCATTATTGCGTGTACCAAAAAATCATAAAAGCATTCACATAGCATAAACAATGAAATAAAATTAGTTTCATAAACAGAATTCCATCATAACTGATAAAAAATTGATTTTCATAATAATATTCCATAACAAACACAATAAAATCATAGTAATACTAGAGAGAAAAATTTAACCTTTTTTAAAGAGAGATATCTTATATGGAAAATAATTTTTAGAAAACACTTGAAATTAATTATTGAGTAAAATATCCTTTCATATTCAAAAAAGTATTCCTTCCTCAAAATGCCACCCAATTTTAGAAAAATTAATTTTTTGTAAAAATAAACTTGTAATATTATAGGATAATCTTCATGAAAGTTAGGTACTATGAAATTTTAAAAATCCGCTCATGATATACATGTTAAAAACACATTCTTCTAGTACCTTTTTCAAAAAAGTGAACAAAGGATCTCATACCGAAAATTACATGAGATTCTATTCACTCCATTTTTTAAAAAGTTACCAATGGGTAAATTTAAATATTAAAATTTATAGAAGGATTCATTGAATATTTTGAAATACATAATTAGAAATCAAGGATGTTGATAATAATTATACACCAGTAAATAGAAATAAATAAAAATAAAAGATAAAAATGTGATTGGGAATGTTATCCTTTACCATAGATCTGATATGCTTTGTATATATATGAACAACCTGTATAATGACTTAAATAATTTTACTAATTTATTCTCAAATAGTGATAATTATTATGTTAACATTTATGTTCATATTTTTATCTGTTTGATTGTAACATTTCATTGTTACTCATTATCTGAGTATTAAATGATTTATGATCTTATACTTGTTTCATTGGATGAGTTCTTATTTCCCTTTTTAGATAATAGTTATATAATTTACACAATGGTTTTAATATAATATATGTAATATTTATTCATTAAATAAGTTTATATAATCATGCTTTAATGAAATATAGGAAGAATCACATCACACCATGGAGATGGTATGCCGTACATAGGCACGAGCTATGTTATCATTCCTATAATAGTTGAATAGTATTGAAATGGATGATGTATAGTTTATCATAATAAATATAATTTTATATCAATCATATATGTATTTATCAATTCCATCACTACAACCATCCATTAATGGTGGTTGTGAAAAATGGATTACACCCTCGCGTGGATACACCATGTTGTACATACACACAAGTGGTCATTTCATTTTTCTTTAGATGGGTAGAATGTGGAATGCGGTTTCTTAATGTTTAAAATAAAATATCATTATATGAGTGACACTGATTTTATTTTTTTATAAGGAAACAAATAATGAATAGAATGTAGAAGTTGAAAGATGTTTGGAAGAATATGTAAATGACATTATTTCTTCTACGATGTGCCACCTCTAAATCTCTTTTAAGTGCAATATTGTTGGTATTTAATGATGCCCTGAACATCTAGAGTGGAAAAAGGGAAGTTGAAAGTGAAATAGTTAGGGGATGGTTAGTATTGAAAGATCAAAATGATGTCAATAGTTGATGGAGGAGCTTCCCATTTATAATTGAGGTGAAGGGCACTTTTGGAAACACCATAAATAAGAATTTATAATAAATTAAAATCCTACCAAAAACCCTCCAAAATGACCCAACATTAATTATGGGATAAGATGGGGTTTGAATATCATTAACCAATTAATTTAGGACAAGTTATTTTGTCAATTAAAACCATATATTATTAATTGACTCTTAGTTATTCAATTCAATTTTTATTAAGTTAATAAAATGATAAATATATAATGGTTAAAAACATTTACATATATGGTATTTATTGGACATAAAAAGATATTTTATTTCTATTTTGGATTATATAATTATCACTTAGTAATTGTATATAATTTATTGATTTTTAGAAAATTTAATAAAATGTTATTTTCATAAAATATCAATAATGTCAATTTTGACACTATTCGATTATTAAATATAAAAAAATCCAAAGAGGTGATAAATTAATCATAAATATTGAATACAATCCTAAAATTTCATATTAACCAAGAAAATTATTGGACCACATTAATTCGTTCATATGATATCTATTTGAAATAGTTTAGAACCATTTATATTATATTTCTATTAATAAAAAAATATTACATCACTATTGTGTCATCATTAAAGTTAAATAGTTAATATTTAGAAATTATAAATAAATTTCTACTATGTAGTTAATTATTTAATTTTTAAAATAATATATATAGTCTATATTATATCCTATTTATTCATATATTAAAATTAATATACTCATAAAAAATGAGATTTTCACATTTTTTCACATTCATTATTTTTCATTACATTAATGTCATATTCAAAGGTAAGTGACTATTTAGTGATTCCAATTTTAATTGTAGATTCAATGGGACTAATTTAGTCTTCCAATTGGAGTTTTATTGGAGTTAATGTAATTTGATAATATTATTTCTTCCATCAATTACCTTATTATCTTTAACAATGATAATACAAATAATTGCTAAATTTACTATTCATAATGGTTATAAATAAAAGTATCATATTAAAATAATTTTAAACCACTAATACAAAATATATAATTCAATTGTCAATATTCAAAACACATAAGCTGCAATAATTAATTTAGAATTGATCATGTTTTTTAAATAAGAAAATGGGTTTTAACATTAAAACATTGCAAAAGATTAAAATGATTTTACATATGAATTCAATGTAAAATTATTTATAAATACATAAATATATTTAATTATAAAAACATATTATATATATAATTTAAAACCATTAAATATTATGATTTAACCATATAAAATTTCTCGATTAAAAACATAGTTTTTAATTTAAATTTAGTGTATTTTTACCATTCATAAAAACATGAATGTTATCAAAAAAATTTCAAACACCTATTCAAAGAAAATTTTTATATCCCTATTATTAAAATGTATATGTTATCATATAAAAATTATTAATGTGTCAGCATTTTAATTTAAAAAAGTTTCACTATTCAACTGGATAATTTTATCCTTAATAAATTTTTTTTTGTACATCACATAGTGTTTTATTCATAACCTACTACTAAAATATCCATTGGATGGATATAAAAAATATTTTATTAAGTACATAACACATATATATCTCATTAATTTCATTACCCAATGTAATTCACTCATAAATAGTAATATTTAATTAATTTACATTTTTCATAAATAAGTTATAGGAAATGAATTCATAATGTATTTTTATAAGTCACTTATAATTATTCTAGATAAATTAAAAATAAGGTTGTAATCGTAATTTTATAATTAGGAAATCACATAGTTCATTTAATCTCATGATTGTGTGAAAAGAAATCTATTGAATAATTAAAAGTATTTAAAAAAATTATAAAAACATTTAAGTGTTACATTATACCCCCTTAAACTGAATTTCACCCTCGAAATTCATCACCTTAAATGAATAGATGAGGATACATATCCATAATCGCATCCTCAAGTTCCCATGTAGCTTTTTAAAATTGGGGGATCCACTATAAAACATTAACTAAGATAGTGGCCTTGATTTTTTGAACTTTTTTGTGATGATCCCGAATCTCTATAAGCTGTTCTTCAGAAGAAAGGTCTTGCTCCAGCGGTCTTACTTATGAGCTTAGTACATGTGAAGAATAGGGTATATACATTCTCAAGAGAAATAAATGAAACACATCTTGAACTTGAGATATATTTGTTTGAATAAACAATATTAATTCTACCTTCCAAACATGATCCCTGATTTGAAAAGGATCGATATACCTAGGGCTCAACTTGCCCTTATTTCCATATCTCATTACTCTCTTCTAGAGAGATAATTGTATGAACACTTTATCACCCACTTCAAATTGTAGGTCTTATTTTCGGATGTTAGTATAAATTTTTATTTCACTATAAGATACTCTTATGTGTTTTTTAATATATATAACCATTTATACCATTTCATCAACACGATCAGGACCAAATACCTTTCATTCCACAACTTTATCCCATCATGTTGGAGTTCTGCAAATCATTCTATACAGTGCATCATAGTGAGCCATCTGAATAATGGAGTGAAAGTTATTATTGTATGAAAATTCCACCAATGGTAGGTGTTGATCCCAACCACCATTTAAATTTATAGTGCATGCTCTAAACATGTATTATAGAGTATTACTTGTCCTCTTAGACTGACCATATATCTGAGGATGATAACCAGTGTTGAAACTGATCACTGTATCCAGATCATGCTGAAGACTTCTCTAGAAAATCAAGGAAAACCATATATCTGGATCAGATATAAAGTAATGTAGTACTACATGTAATCTTACTACTTCTTTACATATATCTAGGTAAGCTGATCAAGAGATAAATCATCTCTAATAGCAATGACGTGTTCTGACATTATAAGGTTATCAACTATAACCCAAATAGCATTATTGACTTTTTATGTTTTGGGATGTGGGATGACAACGTCCATAGTGATGATTTCCAATTTCTATTTTGGTATGGGTAACGGTTGTAAAATCACCATAGACTTCTGTTTTATAACTTTATCCTGCTGACAAACCAAGCATCGAGGGACATATTTTGGGATATCTCTTTTCTTGACATCCCACAAGATGTACTCTTTTAGGTCCATATACAACATTGTGATTCTGGGATGAATAGGGAAGGATGAAATATGAGCCTCATCCAATCTATCTATAATTATGGTATGGGATGAATACAAACTTAATTCATGAACTATATCATTTCATCACAATCAACGTTGAATTCAGGAACATTTCTCACATTATTTTGTAACTCTACTTCTTCTTTCTGCACCTTTTTAATCTTCACTTGTACATGTAAAGACCCGTAAAATTCAAGGGAAATTTTTTCTTAATTTTCTTTAGAATTTTACAAGAGCGCGGTTTCAGACGGCACCTGATTCCGAGGCCCGGAGTGCCCGGAATCATTTTCCGAAGTTTGGCTTAGGTACCTTCAGTGAACGAACGAGCGGGAATTCCTAACTTTTGATCCGGTGCTCGGAATTGAAATCTGAGGGCACCGATGAACTCGCAGCGCCGATATTCGCTTAAAAAGACCTTTTCGGAAGTTGCGTTTGTTGCGGGTTGAAAGTTAGTTTTTGGGTTTTTAGTTTAAGTTAAATAAAATTTGTGAAGAACAAATTTTATTTTAACTTGATAAATCCTACCAAAGGGGGTTGGAAGTGGGACCCACATCCACTTAACCTCCCTTGGGAGGATTAAGTGTGGTGGGGCCCACACGAAGCTCCCAACCTTTCATCTTCTCCCAACTCCCTTAACCCCCTCTTTAATGACTTGAGTTATTTAATTTTGGAGTTAATCTTTTTGAATTTAAAACCTTTGAAATTCTTTTGTTAGGTTTGTAAATAAAATAAGCTCTTATTTTATTTTGTTGGGTTAGAACACTTTGGCCTTTTTGAGAGCTTTTGGGAGTTTTTCTTCTTCTTCTTCAACTCTGATGAAGAACACGAAGAACCTTCGAACTTGACGAAGAACGCTCAAGCTCCGACGAAGAACGCCACTCCTCTCTTCTTCGTCTTCTGTGTCAACGAGAGGGAACGCCGCTTCCTCCTCGGACTCCCTTCGTCGACATAAGTAGATTCTCCAATGACGTATCTCTTCGGGTGAAACTCTTCGTCATCGGATTTGACGAACGACGACCGCGACGCCCGACCTCCGCGACGTTGTCTTCCGCAGAACGTTGTCAAATCTACGAACCTATACCCGAGGTAGGGGTTGTTGATTATTGTTTAATTATTTATCCTTGCTCGTGGTTCATGTATGAATAACGAAGGATTTTAAGTTGTGTTTTAACGTGAGGGGGCCGTACCGCATGAACACGGCCGAACCCCTCCTTCATTCTTGGTATTTAATTTTGCGGATGAATCAAGGAGGCGTGGTGCCGTCGCACCACGCGGATATTCGCCCAATTCTTATTACACGACGCCGTCGCGCCGCGCCATGGAAGGATCATCAAGAACGCGACGCCGTCGCGCCGCGTTGAGGAAAATCAAGGTGCGGCGGAGGAGCGTGGTGCCGTCGCACCGCGCCGGACGACGAACACCGCGGCCGGTTCTGGGCCGCGGCGGAATGAGAAGACCGGCGGCCGCGTCGCCGGCGTTGGAAGCCGAAGAGGGGACCGGATTTTCCGGTCCCGTTGGAGAAAACTGGCCGGCCAGCTGGCCGGCCGGATGGCAATAAACTGGGGGAAATTAATCCCCCGGCCGGCTCACAAAACCCCCCTCTTTATGAGGGGGGCGGTTCCCTTGAGGGGGGGGGGCAGGAGGCCCCCCGGTTTTTCTTCAAGCCATCCCCCACGTGGGGGTCGTTTTCTTGCAAAGGGCGCGGCACAAGGCCGCGCCGCCATTCCAATCAGCGGGGGAAATAATTCCCCCCGCGCTGCCTCCGTGCGGCGCCAGGCCGCCGCGCCACCGCCGGGCCGGCGCGCCGCCGCCGGGCCGCCGCACCCTCGCCGGGCCGCCGCGCCACTGCCGGGCCGTCGCGCCATCGCCGCGCCGCCGCGCCGCCGGCCGGCCGGGCCGGGTCGACCCGGACCCGGACCCCCCGTTTCGAATCATTTCTAGTCTTTCGTCCATAACATGAGCCACGGACCTCCGATCGATGAACCGTCTATGGAAACGTGATCCTTGGATCGAGACGGTCGTTTCGGTATATCGCACTCATGGTTTCGGATAACTTTGAGTTCGGCCGGGTTGGTTCGTTCACGAAACCAACCGGGCTCTCGGAGCGGAAACGCTCATATCTTGAGCTATGGACGTCCGATTGACGAGCCGTCAGCTGTGTTGTGTTCCTCTTAGTGAGACGAATCTTTTGGCATACTCCGCCCGAGGTTTGGACGCAGGTGGAGTACGGTCGGGTTGGTTTGCCTTAAAAACCAACCGGGCCCCGGGGACAAAAATGCCAATAACTCTCAGACCGGGCGTCAGATCGACGAGCCGTCTGTTGCGTTGAGTTCCTGTTGACGATACGAAACTTTTGGATACATCAACTCTGGACTTTGTGACAATTGATGTATCAGCCTCTCGGCTCGTGGAGCGGACCCTCCGAATGAGCTTGCTATGTGCGGGAACCCTAGTGCTGGCTGTGACTGTTACTGTGACTACTACTGCTGCTACTGCTACTGTGACTACGACGACGACAGTACAGAGATCCTGTGTGGATTCGACGACGACGACTACAGCACTCAGCGATCCTACGTGGATCGGTGCTACAGGTCCTGTGTGGGCCCGATCCTATGTGGGTCCGATCCTGTGTGGGTCTGCGCTCAGCGGTTCTGTGTGAGGCAGCTCCTACAGGTCATGTGTGGGCCCGATCCTGTGTGGGTCATTGCGGGGGTTAGTTACCTATCGATCTTTCGTGGGTCCGACGACTTAGATGGATCAGAGATCATATTTATCGTCCTTTGAAGAAGTATACCAGTGTGAGCTGAAACCTATTGCTTTCCTGTGTGGATTGTGTTGTGCAATCCTGTGTGGATTACGTTTTTCTTTCCTGTGTGGAATACGTTTACTTTCCTGTGTGGACTGAGTTGTACTTGGGCTCGGAGGTTGGAGCGTATTTGAAATTCATGACTTAGGTATATGTATGGGCATATACCTAAGCAGTGTCGGTTGTTACTTCGTGATTGTTCCTTTCTTCGTGGTTTATCCTTGTGGATTTGAGAGACCTTCAGGGGTCTCGGGGTCCCTACTGAGTAGCTTATACTCACCCCTGCACGGGCTTTGCCCGCACTACGTTGTGTTGGTTGCAGACGACAGACAGCGTTGACCTTAGCTGAGGCTTGCAGAGCGGGACGGTACCCGGAGGTGGACCACTGGGCGGGACGTGCTCGGAGCGGACGGCGGGACCCGTGGAGTAGAGGGGCTATCTGTACCCACCCTTCAGGTGGGATTTCCGGTGGACAGCTCGGTGTAGCGGCTTTTACTTTTCAGTTGCAGTTTTTCCCTTTCGAGTTGTACTTTACTTTCAGTCTGGGTTTGTATACTGGCACATTTACTTTTCCGCACTTTCAGTTGTACTCTACTTTTGCTTAGTGTTTACTTTCCGCTTGCTTACTCTGTGGTGTTTGTTTACTTTACAAAGGCAATGCCTTCCCTTTTACCGGGATTTACGCCTTGGTGCTAGTCGTCAGCCCCTGGTCTATGGAAGGCGGGCTTGGGGTAGTCACGGCACGGACCCCGAGGGCGGGTCGTGACAAATTGGTATCAGAGGAGTTCGGTTCTACCGCGAACTCTGATCTTTTCTATGTGAAGCAATAATGTTTAGCGTATTGAGTGTGGTTATCAGTCCAGGGAGTCCAGTGTTGGTGCGGCGGCCGACGTATCCGTACACCAGGACCCCGACTTCTGATTTCCGACTTAATGCACAAAAACATTGATTGCGTGTGTGTTTCAAAGTTTTCTTTGTGATTACTTATATCAGCTCACCAGGTATACTGTTTAACCGTGGCGCACCTGTTTCCTATTCAGGATGGCCCCACGACGGCAGCCAGCTAGGGTTCCGAGAGTCGAGTGTGACGACAGCCCACCGAGCGACGAGGCCTCGGTGCAAGGCCCTTTCTCAGCAGTGGCACCGGCGGTAGCTCTACCCGCCGAGCCCCCGATGCTCCCAGCAGCAGCCGCTGACGATGCACGTCGCCTCAGCGCACTGCATGAGTTTCAGCGCCAGCGACCGCCCAGGTTTCGCGGGGAGACGGATCCCCAGGCAGCAGAGGACTGGCTGGAGGCAGTAGTACGAGTGTTTAGGCTAGTGAGGACACCAGCAGACCTCATGGTGATCCTCGCTGCGAGCCTACTACACGCAGCAGCAGGACGATGGTGGAGCTTGATGCTCCAGCTGCACGATGAGGCATCTCTACTTTGGACGGACATTGAGATCCTCTTCCGCTCGGAGTTCGTCCCATCCACCCTTCGTGCAGTGCGTATCCAGGAGCTTCTACAGCTGCGGCAGGGCAGCATGACGATCGCTCAGTAATCGGCGAGATTTACCGATATCTCGCGCTACTCGACCGACATGGTACGGGACCCATTCTTCCGGGCCCGGACCTTCGAGCAGGGTTTGAGACACGAGATCAGGGCATCGCTGATCTCCCTCAGCATACCGACTCAGACAGGAGTTCTGGAGTGGGCCCTTCTGATCGAGAGCTTCCTTGCTGAGTCTACACCAGCACAGCGACCCACCGCAGGGTGGCACGTGGCAGAGTCATCTGCAGTAGGCAGTCGACGGATGACTCAGGGGTCCAGATAGACCAGACCTTCAGGCAGACGACCTCAGGGCACTGGCTCAGCAGTGCAGGGCACACAGCGTGGAGCCAGTCTTTTGAGTGGAAGACAGTGCTTTGCATGCAGCGGGCAAGTCCACATGGCTCGTGATTGCCCGACCCACCATGAGGAGGAGCAGAAGACGGTTGAGGAACCACCTAGGCAGAGGCAGAGGTTCGACCGTGGCGGTCCGCAGGGAGGAGGCGGACGAGGCAGAGGAGCTAGCCGAGCAGCAGGTGGTGGGCGACGCTTTGAGGCTCTGCCACCACAACCACCAGGAGGTCCACCACGACCACAAGGGGTAGGTGAACATGCGAGAGCTCAGCTTCAGGCAGCCGAGTCCTTCGATCATGGAGCTCTGGGAGCTGATGGACAGGAGCAGAACTAGTGGATACATCCTTTGTACTTCTGGTTCCTTGTTGCTTTTGTGTAGCGTCTTGTATTATGAGTTGCAATAATAAAAGACGCTTACCTTTGTGATGTTTTCGTTCTGGTCCTCTTTCATGATGTTACTAAGAGGGTCCAGTTTTGGCTGTTGACTTGACCCTCACTTGTGAGACATCTACTGGAGGAGACCCAGTTACCACACACTGATGCCGACAGTGTGACTCAACCCTTGGAGGCGAGAGTAACAGTTGAATCTCTTAATAGTAGCGTCGAGGCCTTACGACGTCATCCTTGGTATGGATTTCATCCATGTTAGGATTGACTGTATTAGGCAAAGAATGTGGTTCATCCAGGGGATGGGACCAGATTTCTCTTATCGGCAAGGAAGAAATCTTGCAGCTCTGGTGGGACCAGAGATGGTCCAGGCCACGACAGAGAAGGTCCAGGTCATCCAGGAGCGGATGAGGACAGCTCAGAGCCGGTAGAAGTCATATGCTGACAGGAGGCGGAGGCCACTGAAGTTCAAGGATGGCGACCACGTCTTCTTTCGGGTCTCACCTCGACGTGGTATTCGGAGATTTGGCCAAGGCGGAAAGTTATCTCCGCGCTTCATCGGACCCTTCCAGATTCTCAGAAGGATTGGTGAGGTGGCTTATCGCCTGGCTCTACCACCTCAGTTGCACCGGGTGCACGACGTCTTCCACGTTTCTCAGCTGAGGAGATACGTGCACGACCCGACGCACATCATTGATCATGGGAAGCTTGAAGTTGACGATGGGGAGAATTTTACGGAGGTCCCGATGGAGATAGAGGATCGACAGGAGCGGGTCCTGCGTGGGCGATCGATTCCTCTTGTGCGCATCAGATGGCAGCACGGGAATCTCCAGGAGAGCACATGGGAGCGGGAGGCTCAGATGCGTGCTCAGTACCCTCATTTGTTTCCCTAGTTTTTGATGTATCTTTACGGGGACGTAAAGCCCTGAGGTGGGAGTAATGTAAAGACCCGTAAAATTCAAGGGAAATTTTTTCTTAATTTTCTTTAGAATTTTACAAGAGCGCGGTTTCAGACGGCACCTGATTCCGAGGCCCGGAGTGCCCGGAATCATTTTCCGAAGTTTGGCTCAGGTACATTCAGTGAACGAATGAGCGGGAATTCCTAACTTTTGATCCGGTGCTCGGAATTGAAATCTGAGGGCACCGATGAACTCGCAGCGCCGATATTCGCTTAAAAAGACCTTTTCGGAAGTTGCGTTTGTTGCGGGTTGAAAGTTAGTTTTTGGGTTTTTAGTTTAAGTTAAATAAAATTTGTGAAGAACAAATTTTATTTTAACTTGATAAATCCTACCAAAGGGGGTTGGAAGTGGGACCCACATCCACTTAACCTCCCTTGGGAGGATTAAGTGTGGTGGGGCCCACACGAAGCTCCCAACCTTTCATCTTCTCCCAACTCCCTTAACCCCCTCTTTAATGACTTGAGTTATTTAATTTTGGAGTTAATCTTTTTGAATTTCAAACCTTTGAAATTCTTTTGTTAGGTTTGTAAATAAAATAAGCTCTTATTTTATTTTGTTGGGTTAGAACACTTTGGCCTTTTTGAGAGCTTTTGGGAGTTTTTCTTCTTCTTCTTCAACTCTGACGAAGAACACGAAGAACCTTCGAACTTGACGAATAACGCTCAAGCTCCGACGAAGAACGCCGCTCCTCTCTTCTTCGTCTTCCGTGTCAACGAGAGGGAACGCCGCTTCCTCCTCGGACTCCCTTCGTCGACATAAGTAGATTCGCCAACGACGTATCTCTTCGGGTGAAACTCTTCGTCATCGGATTTGACGAACGACGACCGCGACGCCCGACCTCCGCGACGTTGTCTTCCGCGGAACGTTGTCAAATCTACGAACCTATACCCGAGGTAGGGGTTGTTGATTATTGTTTAATTATTTATCCTTTCTCGTGGTTCATGTATGAATAATGAAGGATTTTAAGTTGTGTTTTAACGTGAGGGGGCCGGACCGCATGAACACGGCCGAACCCCTCCTTCGTTCTTGGTATTTAATTTTGCGGATGAATCAAGGAGGCGTGGTGTCGTCGCACCACGCGGATATTCGCCCAATTCTTATTACACGACGCCGTCACGCCGCGCCATGGAAGGATCATCAAGAACGCGACGCCGTCGCGCCGCGTTGAGGAAAATCAAGGTGCGGTGGAGGGGCGCGGTGCCGTCGCACCGCACCGGACGACGAACACCGCGGCCGGTTCCGGGCCGCGGCAGAAGGAGAAGACCGGCGGCCACGTCGCCGGTGTCGGAAGCCGAAGAGGGGACCGGATTTTCTGGTCCCGTTGGAGAAAACCGGCAGGCCAGCTGGCCGGCTGGATGGCAATAAACCGGGGGAAATTAATCCCCCGGCCGGCTCACAAAACCCCCCTCTTTATGAGGGGGGCGGTTCCCTTGAGGGGGGGGGGGGGGCAGGAGGCCCCCCGGCTTTTCTTCAAGCCGGCCCCCACGTGGGGGCCGTTTTCTTGCAAAGGGAGCGGCACAAGGCCGTGCCGCCATTCCAATCAGCGGGGGAAATAATTCCCCCTGTGCTGCCTCCGTGCGGCGCCAGGCCGCCGCGCCACCGCCGGGCCGCCGAGACACCGCCGGGCCGCCGCGCCACCGCCGCGCCACCGCCGGGCCGCCGCGCCACCGGCCGGCCAGGACGGGTCGGACCCGGGTCGGGTCGACCCGGTTTGGGCCGACCAAGGGGGGGTCGGGCCGGGTCGACCCGGACCCGGACCCCCTGTTTCGAATCATTTCCGGTCTTTTGGCCATAACTTGAGCCACGGACCTCCGATCGATGAACCGTCTGCGGAAACACGATCCTTGGATTGAGACGGTCGTTTCGGTATATCGCACTCAAGGTTTCGGATAACATTGAGTTCGGCCGGGTTGGTTCGTTCACGAAACCAACCAGGCTCTCGGAGCGGAAACACTCATATCTTGAGCTACGGACGTCCGATTGACGAGCCGTCAGCTGTGTTGTGTTCCTCTTAGTGAGACGAATCTTTTGGCATACTCCGCCCGAGGTTTGGACTCAGGTGGAGTACGGTCGGGTTGGTTTTGCCTTAAAAACCAACCGGGCCCCGGGGACAAAAATGCCAATAACTCTCAGACCGGGCGTCAGATCGACGCACCGTCTGTTGCGTTGAGTTCCTGTTGACGATACGGAACTTTTGGATACATCAACTTTGGACTTTGTGACAGTGGATGTATCAGCCTCTCGGCTCGTGGAGCGGACCCTCCGAACGAGCTTGCTATGTGCGGGAACCCTAGTGCTGGCTGCGACTGTTACTGTGACTACTACTACTGCAACTGCTACTGTGACTGCGACGACGACAGTACAGAGATCCTGTGTGGATTCGACGACGACGACTACAGCACTCAGCGATCCTACGTGGATCAGTGATACAGGTCCTGTGTGGGCCCGATCCTGTGTGGTTCCGATCCTGTGTGGGTCCGCGCTCAGCGGTTCTGTGTGAGCCAGCGCCTACAGGTCCTGTGTGGGCCCGATCCTGTGTGGGTCATTGCGGGGGTTAGTTACCTATCAATCCTTCGTGGGTCCGACGACTTAGATGGATCAGAGATCATCTTTATCGTCCTTTGAAGAAGTATACCAGTGTGAGCTGAAACCTATTGCTTTCCTGTGTGGATTGTGTTGTGCAATCCTGTGTGGATTACGTTTTGCTTTCCTGTGTGGAATACGTTTACTTTCCTGTGTGGACTGAGTTGTACATGGGCTCGGAGGTTGGAGCGTATTTGAAATTCATGACTTAGGTATATGTATGGGCATATACATAAGCAGTGTCGGTTGTTACATCGTGATTGTTCCTTTCTTCATGGTTTATCCTTGTGGATTTGAGAGACCTTCAGGGGTCTCGGGGTCCCTACTGAGTAGCTTATACTCACCCCTGCACGGGCTTTGCCCGCACTACGTTGTGTTGGTTGCAGACGACGGACAACGTTGACCTTAGCTGAGGCTTGCAGAGCGGGACAGTACCCGGAGGTGGACCACTGGGCGGGACGTGCTCGGAGCGGACGGCGGGACCCGTGGAGAAGAGGGGCTATCTGTACCCACCCTTCAGGTGGGATTTCCGGTGGACAGCTCGGTGTAGCGGCTTTTACTTTTCAGTTGCAGTTTTTCCCTTTCGAGTTGTACTTTACTTTCAGTCTGGGTTTGTATACTGGCCCATTTACTTTTCCGCACTTTCATTTGTACTCTACTTTTGCTTAGTGTTTACTTTCCGCTTGCTTAATCTGTGGTGTTTGTTTACTTTACAAAGGCAATGCCTTCCCTTTTACCGGGATTTACGCCTTGGTGCTAGTCGCCAGCCCCTGGTCTATGGAAGGCGGGCTTGGGGTAGTCACGGCACGGACCCCGAGGGCGGGTCGTGACAGTACAGATGGTTGAACATTCTTTTGGGAAAGATAAAATTTCTCCCATTCCATTAATATGTCAAAATACATCCTTTAAAAATCCATAAGTATTGGATATTTTTTATACTCATCATTGATAAATTGGAATGTTTTTTTGACTAAAATTATATTCCACCATGTTCGCATTCACTGGGTGGTAATGTATTGTGTAGTAATAATCATTATTCAAATTCAAAAACCTTTTTTGGTTCATAATCAGATACTTCTTTATAAAAATATACATTAAACATTTATTACCAGTATTAGTATCACACCTTTCACCATAAAGATTATTCATCCACATATTTAATGCCAAAATTACCGCAGCTAACTCCAAATCATATGTTGGGAAAAAAATCATTAATATTAAACTGCCATGACGCCTAATCTATCCCCATATCATTTTTCCTGAGAAATAACCCAACCCATTATTTGATGCATCACTGTAGATCACAATCCTTTCTCCACTACAAGGTACTGTGAGCACAGGTGCACCAGCTAACCTTCATTTTTAATCATTGAAATTTTCTTAACATTCCTTCTTCCAAATGAATATAAAACCATTCTGGATCAACATGGTGAGTGGACTATAAAATCATGAAAAATACTTCACAATGCAATGATAATATCAAGACAAACTATGAAAACATAGGATCTCTCTTACCATTGTTGGTCTAAACCATCATTCAATAACCTATGTTTTTGCTGTAACCATTGATATCCCATCTCTTGAAATTATGTGTTTGAAAACTGAATCATTATAAAGCCAAAATTTATGCTTGGTAAATTTGGATAAAGCATCTCATTTCATAGGGTCTTCAGTAAAATTCTCAGGTGATCTTCATGTTATTCCTTGATCTTTGAATATAAAAATAAATCATCTCTGAATACTACCAAAACTGATCAAGATAGTCAGTTAGACTCTATTAATTAGATCCATGAATATAGATGGGGCATTATTTAGACCAAAATACATCATTATAAATACATAGTGTTCATACCATTTATGGAATGTCACCTTTGGTAAATCATCCTTTTAACCCTTAACGAATAATTTCATGAGAAAAGATGAATTTGGTAAACTATATATGTAACAACCCAAAATTTTATGAGAAAGATTCTTTTTAATTTTATTTATCTCGTGTGTTGTATGCTACACCAAGATTATATTGCACTATACACAACATCGTATTAGCTTGCAGTATACGCAACACTATTATTGGTTGTTTGACGCACAATTTCAATTAATTTTGATAGAATTAAACAATGAATATAGATAATCTTTAGTGAAAGAAGATTAGATTATGTTATACAGAACCCCTATGGAATCCTTCATGAAACACTGACTTGGATTGCGTTACACGCAAAAGCGACCTTCCTCGATGGCTTGCGTTGTACCCAATACCGAGTTTCACTAAACAACAATATATTATTATAATATTATTATGAACTAGTCATTATGAATAGTATTAATTAAAATTTTAAATTTATTAAATTATAATTCATTCTATAAATTTTATAGATCATCGTATGAGAATAATATCAATTTTTTGGATAAAAGAGCTATTTTTCATAAAATGCAGTTTTTTCGCCTTTTCACGGCGAACACATTTTAAATCTAGTTTTGACATGTTTATATGTTAAATTTGACAAATTAAGCTTCTTTATTTGTATCAGGTTATAAAAATTTACTTTGGATAAATTGTTGATATTTTTCTAAAAAGTTTCTTATTTTTATGAATAGTAAAAATACCTGAAATTTTAATTAAAAACAACTTTTTTATTCAAAATAATTTATATGGATAAAATATATTATTGAATGGTTTTAAAATATAAATAGAATATATTTTTACCATTTAATATAATTTATGTCATTAGCAGTAATTTTACATTAAATTTATAGATAAAAACATTTCAATATTTCGAATCTCTTTACTTTTAAAACCCATTTTTTCAACAGTGGGATTAATTATAAATTAAATGATGATACATCAATGATTTGAATTTGTAAAAATGGATTCAATATTTTTAATTTTTAGTATTAAATAATGTTAATATGCTACTTAATTATGAATTGTAACTATGATAAATTTTATTTACCATAGTTAATGGTAAATCGGGTAATTAAGGGTAACTATAATTTTATAAAATGACCCAAACACATGTCATAATATAAATGGATGATTATATTTCTCCATAAATCATTCGTGGGTCTAAATGGAATTTATTGGAACCCACTTTAATGTTATTAAGACCATTAATTTATTTTAGTTAAAGAAAATGAAATATATCTCACTCAAACTTTAATAATTAGAGTATTTTTAATATAAGGTTATACATAATTTAAATTCAATTATAAATACTAATTTGAAATATAAAATCTTTTTCTTTGTTAGAATAATTTTTTTTAAAATTTTTAAGAAATATTTAATTACTGTAATAACATATACATTATTGATATAGAAATTATTTATTTAGTGAAAAACTTATAAAATATTTTTAATAAAATAATAATACCCATAAAAGGACCAAAAACAGGACCAAATCCTATTGGTAGAGTATATATAAACTATAAGAATAAAAGGGACTACTTTTGTACCATATTAAGCATTAGGAAATAGATTATGGCATTTATATTATATGATATTATATGATGTCAAAGTGGTCACCTTCATAATTTAACCAAGATAAAATTTTAAAAAATGGGTGTTTTAGAAAATAAATTAAACTAATTGTATTATTATGAAATATATTAATTTTATATTCATTATAGTATTTTATTTTTAATTTTTAGGAAACAAATAAGTATATTAAATTATTATTGAAATTTTTTATTAATTATTTTAATAAGAGAAATATCAAATAAATTGATTAAAAAATATTAAAATAAATATTATATGAACTAATTAATGTGCTCCACGAATTGTATAGATTCATATGACATGTTTTAAATTTATTAAAAACTTTAGTTCGACTCTATCTGTTGTTTTTATTTTATTTAAATTCAAATAAACTAATAGTGTCAAAATTGACACTATTGATATTTTATAAAAATAACATATTATTAAATTATTTAAAAATCACAAAAAATTTAAAAATAAAAAATATAAATTTTTATTGTCAAAAATTTCACAATGTATCCATTTATCGACAATTGACATCACATAAGAAAGTATTTATAACAATTTAAAATTTCGAATATTATTACAACAAATAAAATTAAATAGATAAAATAAGGATAAATCAAAATTATATTGTTTAAAATAATATATAAACATGTATAAATTTTATTCATTGATGGTATTACAACCCTATATTATCTCCTATTTGAATTTTAGTAACTTTAGATGTTTTTATGTGGGGTTTTAGTTTATTATAAATAAATATTTTCGAGGTTTCAGAAAGTGCCCTTCTCTTCTCTTATAAAAGGGAACCTCCTCCCACTTCTCCTAACTGCATTTTAAGCCATCATTCTTGGATAAAACCTATCCATTACTCGTATAAATTTCCCTAGTATCATTAAAAGGGTTTTGGTTTTCTCAAAATACCAACTCTAGTGCATTATGTGGAAGTTTATAAGAGGCATGTCGGGGAAGATGTAATCTCTTCTACGGATATTTTCAAATTTTTTTCTTCTTCTACATTCTCTTATTTACTTGTTTCATTATAATTTAATAAAATAAGTATCAAAAAATGTAATAATATGTTATTATAAATATTAAACATCCCTATTTAAACCTCTATTCAACATACGAAAAATGAAATCATCGTGCGTGCCAACATACGTCTTATCGTCTCCACACCGTGGTTTTATCTTTTTTCCACCACCACGATACTTGGATGGGTATAATGGTGAAATAATAACTATATAGGATTATTATAACATAATAATTATTCAGAGATATTATATCATCCACTCCAATTCCATTCTATAATTATTGGAACGATGCCATCACTCGTGCGTACGTACGGTTTACCGTCTCCACGACACGATGAGATTCATTAACTATGTTAACCATTCAAGAATGATTATAATGTATATATAAAAATTAATCATGAAATATATGAAATTATTATGATACTGTATTTAGGTATATTTTATTTACATAATTCCATTATCTTTATTAAGAAAACTAAAACATCGTTCATGCATACGTACGACCTACCCTCTCCAAGAACGGTGTATTTCATTCCATTCGTCCATCTATTATATATATTTATATTATGAATATATATTATAAAAAAATAATGTTATAATTATTTAATTATATAATCATGATCTACGTAATCATATTGATAATTACAAGTCAAAACACGTATGATAAATGAAATGATTTAACCCAAAACACTACTTTATCTTTGAATTAACCAATAAACGGGTAATATAAAGTCACAAGTAAATCATAATTGATATCATAAATATTATTATTGTTATGTTACAGGTTAAATATATGTTTAAAACCACTATATATAAGCCTTGTACTCATATAAAAGAAATTGGACATATGTTAAGGGAAAATAATGCAATCTCATTTTTATCCGAGATTGTTTATAATTAAGTATTTAATGGATAATATTTATCATCCTCATATATGTTTCCAAAAAACATAATATTGTCCTCATACAATGAGTTAAATGCAATTTTACCTATCGGTGAATTTTTATTAAAAGATGTGAATGGAATCTTTTGTCATTTTTAGTGTGAGGTACTTTTTGATTTTTCTGGCTAAAGTATGAGACAAATGTTTTTTTAACTTATACAGAATGAATGGATTTTTATGTTTTCATAATGACTTATTTTCATGATGACTCTTATACAATATTTCATGATTATTTTAAACAAAATCCTTTTATTTTAAAATTTCATGGCATTTTCCTAAAAGAAATTATTTTTGAAGAAAAAAGGATATTTTCCTCAAGAATTCATTTCAAGTGTTTTATCCAAACAATTTTCTATATTAGATGAAATTATTTAGTATGTTTAAGATTCAAGTATAATGTCTCTATTATTTATGTGGTTTGATTTTTTTATGAATAAATGATATTCATTTGTTTTATATGGATTATGTTATGATGGGATGGTGTTTATAAAACCCATTTTATTCTTTGTGTTATGAAGATTGATTTATGGTTATTTTTTGAACATATAAAAATGGTTTCATTATGAGATGGGTTGGACCTATATCTCCATTATATGCATTGTGTAATGATTTATATCTCATGAGATAGACACCGTTGGAATGACAAGTGAAAACTGGTTCAGTAATACGGGGATGAAATGGCTAGTAAACCATGTTTAGTAATGGACTTTATCCACTATGATTGTCTTGGAAAAAATGCATTGGGTACTATGGAAATAATGTCACGACCCGTCCTCGGGGCCCGTGCTGTGACTACCACAAGCCCGCCTTCCATAGGCCAGGGGCTGGCGACTAGCACCAAGGCGTAAATCCCGGTAAACAGGGAAGGCATTTCCTTTGAAAGTAAACAACCACCACAGAGTAAGCAAGCGGAAATAGTAAACACTAAGTAAAAACTGGTACAACAGCTGTGCTGAAAGAAAAAAAAGGGGCCGGAAATACAATCTCAACAATAAAGTACAACTGAAATGGAAAAACATCAACTGAAAGAAAAGCTGCAACGTCGAGCCGTCCTCTAGATGTCCCACCTAAAGGATGTGCACAGATAGCCTCCACAGCTCCTCGGTATAGTCGTCCGCTCCGAGTACGTCCCACCTAGTGCTCCACCTCCAGGTACCGTCCTGCTCCGCTAACCCCGACCACACGATCAGCGCTGTCCGTCATCTGCAACCAACACAACAATGTGTGGGTATAGCCCGTGCAGGGGTGAGTATAAGCTACTCAGTAGGGACCCCGACACCCCCGAAGGTCTCCCAAAATCTACAAAGGATAAACCACAAGGAAAGATACAATCACGAAGTAACATCTGACTCTGGTTAGGTATATGCCCATACATATACCTAAGTCACCAATTCTCGTTCGGCTCCAACCCCCGAGCCCAAGAACAACCCAATCCACACAGGAAAAGCAAAACTTAAATCCACACAGGATAGCACAACGCAATCCACAAAGGAGAGTAAACAGTAAATCCACACAGGAAAGTTCCACACAATCCACAAAGGAGAGTAACACAGGATTCAGCTCACACGTGTATCCATCAACGAAAAGGTGAAAGAGATGATCAGATATAGATAATGAATCATCTAAGCTGGGAGCCATATAGGATACACGACCAGCAGTTTTTATTGATTCATCTATGCTGGGACCCACATAGGATACAAGACCAACAGTCTTCATTGATTCATCTATACTGGGACCCACATAGGATACAAGACCAGTACTTAATTATCTAAGCTGGGACCCACATAGGATACATGACCAACATAGCTGGGTCCCACATAGGATACAAGACCATCAGTCTTCATTGATTCATCTATACTGGGACCCACATAGGATACAAGACCAGTACTGAATCATCTAAACTGGGACGCACATAGGATACACGACCAGCATAGCTGGGACCCACATAGGATACAAGACCAGCAGTCTTCATTGATTCATCTATACTGGGACCCACATAGGACACAAGACCAGTACCGAATCATCTAAGCTGGGACCCACATAGGATACACGACCAGCAGAGCTAGGACCTACATAGGATACAAGACCAGCAGTCTTCATTGATTCATCTATACTGGGACCCACATAGAATACAAGACCAGTACTAAATAATCTAAGCTGGGACCCACATAGGATGCACGACCAGCACAGTGTCGTCGCGGTCCACTGAGGATCTCCGCACAGTCGTCGTCGTCGCAGCTAGCACTAGGGTTCCCGCACACAGCAAGCTCGTTCGGGAGGGTCCGCTCCACTAGCCGAGAGGCTGATACATCAACTGACACGTAGTCCAATGTTGATGTATCCAAATGTTCCGTATCGTCAACAGGAACTCAACGTCGTAGACGGCGCGTCAATCAGACGCCCGGTCTGAGAGTTATTGGCATTTTCGTCCCAAGGGCCCGGTTGGTTTTTAAGGCAAAACCAACCCCACCGCACTCCACCTACATCCAAACCTCGGGCGGAGTATTCCAAAAGACCCGTCTCACTTAGAGGAATCCACCAAAGTCGATGACACATCAATCGGACGTCCGGAACTCAAGATATGAGTGTTTCCGATCCGAGGGCCCGGTTGGCTTCGTGTACAAACCGACCCGGCCGAACCCAAAGTTCTCCGAAACCTTGACTGTAATATACCGAAACGACCGTCTCGATCCAAGGATCGCGTTTCCACTGACAGCACGTCGTTTGGAAGTCTACAGCTCAAGATATCGACATTTGACCGAAAGCGGTCCGAAAACGAGGGGTTCGGGTCCGGGCTGACCCGGCCCGACTCGGCTGGACCCGGTCCAGCCCGGCCAGGGCGCGGCCCAGCACAACCGGCCGGCCCGGCTCGGCTCGGCTGAGTGGCCGAGCGACACGGGGGGTGCCGCCGCCACCGCGTGACAACCCCGCGGCACCCGCGGGGTGTCGGCCAGGACAGCCGGACGCGGCTGAAGCCGCGTCCCGAGTGACGCGGGGGGGGAGTCGACGCCCCCGCGGGACACCCCCGCGGCAACCGTCTGGTGTCGCCTGGACACACGGACGCGGCATGGACGCATCCCGCGGGGGCTGGACCCGCGCGGCCGCCGGTCCGCGGGCGCCGGCGCCGCCCTGCCAGCGACCCGCTCCATCACCGGCTCCCACGGGCCGCCGGAATCGCTCCGGTGGCCCGTTTTTCTCCACGTCTGCGCCGTTTCTCCTCCCGGGATCCGATCTTCAATACGAGATCATCAAAACGCCTTTTCATCAGGTTTTGTCGTCACCCGCCAAATCTGCACAACCACGAAGAACGGCGGAGGGTTGTCGGGCCGTGTTCGTTTGGCCCGCACCCTCCACGTTAGATAAAAACAGACGGGAGAATTTTTCAACACATGAAACAACAATATTAATAATTTAAAATTTTTCTTATGAAACCACTTCTTTAATTTAAAAGAAACGTTCACGGAAATATAAAATATTCACAACAACCCCTACCTCGTCAAGTCGTCACGCACGCGCGTTCTTCGCAGAATTGCTCGTCGCGGAAGGAGGGAACCGTCACGGTATTCGGCGTTGCATCGACGAACTCAACGGATGCTCGAAGATTTTTGTCGAGGAGGAAGGAACGTCGTAGAAGAATGTCACGAAAGAGGAATCGTCGGCGTCGCGTCGTCGATTTCCGCGGGTTCGTCGTTCTTTGTCGGAGGCCGGCGTTCTTCGCGTTCTTCGCGAAGGAGGATAAATAACTCTTGGTTTTTGTCAAATCCTCTCAATGAACCCTTTTTCCAGAAGTCAGTGTTGGTCTTATTTTATTATTACGCCAACAAACGAAAAAGAGGTAAGTAACGACCCATTATTTCATAGAATTAATTCAACGAAATAAACTGCCCAATTAATTGGTGCGTTAAGAATTTAAGAAAACGCGTCAGTTGACATTCATAATGACGGGTTTTCGCGGGTGCGTTACTTAGCGGAATAGAAACGGTGGGCTCGTGCGGGCCCCACCCCACAAATATCTTACAAAGAGGGTAGGATATTTCTGGATAGAACCCTATCCGCATCAACTCAGTTTAAGTGGCTTCAAGTGCTCTTCAAGCGGCTTTAAGTGAAATAAAAATAAAATGGTCGCACAACTTTATTTTATTTCAAAACATAAAACCCAAAAAAAATTAAAAACCACACCTGAGCAAACACAACTCCGAAAGAGGTGTTTCTAAGAAAATATCGGCGCTGCGAATTCATCGGTGCCCTCAGAATTCGATTTCGGGCACTGGTTAAAAAGTTAGTAAAACCCGCTCGTCCGTTCACTGAACGTACCCGAGCCAAACTTTGGAAAATGATTTCGGGCACACCGGTCCTCTGAATCAGGTGCCATCAGAAGCTGTGCTCTTGTAAAATTCCAAAAAAAATTAAGAAAAAAAAATTCTTAGAAATTTACGGGTCATTACATTACTCCCACCACATGGCTTTACGTCCCCGTAAAGCATCATCACAAACTTAGGGATACAAACGCGGCACTGAGCACGCATCTGAGCCTCCCGCTCCCAAGTGCTCTCCTGAAGGTTCCCGAGCTGCCATTTGAATTGCACTAGAGGAATCGATCGTCCACGTAGGACCACTCATGTCGATCCTCGATCTCCACTGGGACCTCCGCAAAAGCCGCCCCATCATCAAAGACCAGCTCCCCAAGGTCAAAGATTTGCATTGGGTCGTGCACGTATCTCCTCAGCTGAGATACGTGGAAGAGGTCGTTCACCCAGTGCAACTGAGGTGGTAGAGCCCAATGATAGGCCTCCTCGCCAACCCTACTGAGGACCTAGAGGGGTCCGATGAAGCGTGTAGACAACTTGCCGCCACGGCCAAATCTCCGTAACTCACGTTGAGGTGAGACCCGTAGGGAAACGTGGTTGCCATCCTCGAACTCCAGTGGCCTCCGCCTCCTACCAGCATAAGAATTCTACTAGTTCTGAGCTGTCCTCATCTGCTCCTGGATGACCTGGATCTTTCCTGTCGTGACCTGGACCATCTCTGGCCTCACAAGAGCTGCTAAGATTTCATCTTGGCCGATAAGAGAAGTCTGGTCTCATCCCCTGGATGAACCACTTTCTTTTCCTAATACAGTCAATCCCGACATTGATGATACTAATCCATACCAAGGATGACGTCGTAAGGCCTTGACGCTACTACCAAGAGATCCAACCATTACTCTTGCCTCCAAGGGTTGAGTCACACTGTCGGCATCAGTGTGTGGTAACTGGGTCTCCTCCAGTAGGTATCTAACAAGTGAGGGTCAAGTCAACAGTCTTAACTGAAACCTATTAGTAACAACACAAAAGTGGACAGGAAAGAAAACACCACAAAGGTATGCATCTTTTATTATTGTAGCTCATAATACAAAGACAGTACACAACAGCAACAAGGAACTAGAAGTACAAAAGACGTATCCACTAGTTCCGCTCCTATCCACCGGCTCCCAGAGCTCCATGATCGAAGGCTTCAGCTGCCTAAAGCTGAGCTCCCCCATGTCCACCAACTCCCTACGGTCGGGGTGGACCTCCTGGTGGTGGTGGTGGCAACACCCCGAAGCGTCGCCCACCACCCGCTGCATGACCAGCTCCTCTTCCATGGCCGCCTGCTCCTTGCCATCCACGCTAATCGAACCTCTGCCTCTGCCTGGGAGATTACTCATTTAACTACTGGTCAACTGCATGGTGGGTCGGACAGTCAAGAGCCATGTGACCAATCCCGCCACAGGATTAACACTGCCCATAGAAGTGATGCCTCATCGTGCACCTGGAGCATCAAGCTCCACCATCGGCCTGCTGCTGCGTACAGCAGGATTGCTGCGAGGACCACCATGAGGTCTGCTGGTGTCCTCACTAGCCTAAAAACTCCCACCACAGCCTCCAACCAATCCTGAGCCGCCTGCGGGTCCGTCTCCCCGCAGAACCTGGGCGGCCGCTGACGCTGAAACTCGTGTAGTGCGCTAAGGCGACGTGCATCGTCAGCGGCTGTGTAACACCCCAGGTAAATAAATAATATGACATTTTTTATATTTATCCATGTTTGAGAAAAAAATATTAATATAACTTTAAAGGGGACGCTATGCTCGTTGGCGTACCCAACACGCAACAACGAGTTTCTTTGAAATCGTACGTTGCACTCTAATAATAAAATATTATTATTTTAAATGGTAGTTAACGACTAGCCGTTGTAATGGCGGGAATGAACAGAACTAACTAAAAATGATTATATATGTTTGTCAAATATTTTTACTCTTTAGAATAAATGTTAGAGGATTAAAAATTCGAATGAATCCATTTTTAAGTGTAAACATTCTAATATTCTCTAAAAGGTCTATTAACCGCTTTTTGATGGCGAACCCCTTTTAAATCAACTTTTTGACAATTTTATGTGTTATATTTGACAAGATAAATTCTTCTTTAGAATCGGGACATCAAAATTTACTTTGTGTAAATTTTTGATATTTTTCCGAAAAAGTTCAATTTTTAATGAAGTGTAAAATGTTGTATTTTAATTCAAAACCTCTTTTAATCTAATTTATTTATATGATTAGATAATCATTTGAATTGTTTTTAAAGTGAAATTAGAAAATATTTTTACCATTAAATCCAATAGTGGTCATTGGAATTAGTTTCACTTTAAAATCGGACTTAAACTAGTATCAATCTTTTGATACTTATTGTTTCATAAAAACACGCTATTTGTCCTGACAGCGGGAATTAATTATTAAATTAATTAATGTGACTTATATGTTTTGAGTTTTGTAAAACATACATCATTTTTGAATTCGGAATATCGAATATAGCTTAGAGTGAATTTTTGGTAATTTTCTGAAAAACATCAATTTTTGATGAATAGTGAAACCACTAAGTGGTAATCAAGCAAACTGATTTTTCAGTTAAATGAAGGTTTACCACTAATGTGTATTGAATTTTGAAAATCCGACATTCATGGTTGTCATTAGTATGTAAAATGTGGTTCAATGGGATGAAAATAATTTTTTGGTGAATATTACCTTTTTTTCACTAATCGCGATTAGTGGTAATTAGTGTAGTTTAAGGTAAAAATAATGCTTTAATAATATTAAAACACCTAGACACATGTCCTACCCTCATTGGTTGTGTCATGGACGACCAAGACAAGCCATGGGTCAACTTGGGGACCCCATGAAGCCACTTTAGTTGGAAAATGACATTAACATCTTTTTATTTAAAGTTAAAGTAAAAATGACACAAAACATGAGTTGTTTTACTAAAACAATTTTTAAATGGGGTTATACAAGTCCAAATTTTAACTATAAATATTCATTAGAAATCTAAAATTATTTCCTACATCATAGTATTTTTTTTATAATTTTTAGATATTAAATAAATTAAATTATTAAGACATAATAATGATGCAGCGATGACATCATTATCTGACGATTTAAATAAAATGAGAAGATAATGTAATATCTATAACCTACACATGTCCAAAACTTATTGGATGGGTTTATTTCGAACCCTTATCACCTTATCCACGAATTATATCAATGTGGGTCCTTTTAAAACCAAAACACATTTTCAAATAAAGTAATATTTCTTTACTTTCCAAAAGTGCCCCTCCTCTCCTCTTATAAAAGGCCCCCACCTCCACCTCATTTCCCACACTCCTCAAGCCTTTGGCTCGGACAACCCCTGACCATTTGTTCTCTCCACATCCCTATCCTCATCCTAGAGGATTCACTTTGGGCAGAATCCTTTCTGAGGAAGCCTTTAGGCACAAATCAAAAGGAGTCACACTTTTTAAAGGTAATGCTTTCTCTTGTGTTTATTTGTTTTATTTTGCTTCTCCAACCCCGTAAACTCTTTTTATTTATTTCTTTTGTAACAAAACCAGTATCTTAAATATACAACAATATTTTCATAAGATGTATTCGAGCTACACTCTCACATAACTACATCTAATGGTTAATGAACATACGGTTTCTGTGGATGGCGAAATTCTGCCTCCCGAAACGATGATTGTTCAATACTCATCTAACACCTTCAAAGGTGGCCATTATGATGTCACTATTTTTATATATGATATATAATATGTTTATTCATTCTTTAATATTATGTAATTTTCATTTATGGCACTCCTTTATGGTTTCCATTATGGGTAAATGCGATATCTTCATTTAAGGAAGTGCGGACTACCGCCCCCTCAAAGTGATTTGATTCGTTAATACCATATGTGGGACGTATAAAGGATGGATTTAAAGTTATTATATATGATTAATGATACATATAAATTATTAATATAATTCTGGAATTAATATATACATACCTCTCATTTAATTTTTAATTCCATTAATATGACAAAGAAATGAAAGTAGCGTTCATGTGTACGTACGGCTTACCGTCTCCATGAACGGTGCATTTCATTTCTTACCTCTAAATGATTATGTAATATTATAAATAAATTTATATGCTGGAAATATATGATATATATTCTATCCAAATCAGGAATTTAATTCTGGATATAAAGAAACTTTGACCTCACGAACAACATGTAATTGTAAGAAGTCCACTTTCGACTTAAGAACCAAGTATCGACAAAACAAATATAATTAACTTAAATGATTACATAATGTATACGACATGGTAATAAGTGATATAAAAGAAATAATTATCTTGAAAAAGGTTCTTAAGGATGTATAAATTAACTCAAGTTTAATATTCAGGAGATTAAAGAACGATCGAGTCAAGTCGGACCCGAGGTAAGGGATCCTACTCCACTCTTTCTTTATAAGTACACTCTTTTATGTCATTCCTTTTAAATATCATCTTTCATGTTATTGGGATGTTCTTTTATATTATGCTTACTGTAATTTTTATGTTCATATGATGAGAGACCCTATTCTCTCTCATCAATCCATTTTGGAAGTTTTGAGTGGCGCTGTTAGGCTACCGAATATTCGGAAGAGATCTAACCTCTCTCTTTCTCTTTAAGTACTCTCCTTTATGTCACTTATTTTAAGATCCTCTTTGTTATGATGGGGGATGTTATTTTATATTCCTCTTGTTGTAAATTTTATTTAATTTGATGAGATACCCTATTTTATCTCATCAATCCATTTTTGAAGGTTTTAAGTTGCGTTGTTAGGCTGCCGAGTTTTCGTAAGGGATTTTTCATCTCACTTTTATTCCCGTGAGATTTATGCTACAATTGCCACAATTTCCTTTGAGTGGTGTATGCACTGACCATTATTTTACTCATTGTGTAATATTCTTTCATTTATGAGTATTTACATCAATTTTTTATTGTCCTTCTTTCACGGGGCGTATGTTTCGAAAGATACCCATGTCGGTAAGGGAACCTTTCACCCTCCTCTTTTTAAAACACTTATTTTGTTATGTATTTTAATTCACATAATATTATTTTGGGATATGTTCTTCTATATCCTTATTGATGTAAATTTTATGTCCAAGTGATGAGATACCCCTTTTATCTCTCATCAACTCTTTTTCTGAATTTTGATGTGACGTCGTTAGGCTGTCTAATTATTGCAAGGGAACTTCTTAACCCAATTTCGATTCATTGGGATAAACTTGTACACCTTGAATATGCCGTTCTATGATTATGTTTGAATGTCCACTGATTTTTTTACACTTAATACCCACTTATATTTCGTGTATTTGTTTGTCACACATAGTTATGTAACTGATTTATCCTTAATCCAAGGATACCATCTTTGCAAGGGACTTCGTCTCAATCTCCTTTCATTGAGGCATATTTCGTTTTATACACAAATTTCTTTTAGACGGTGTATAAACCCCTTTGACTTTTACTTTTATACAAAGGAATCTTTTTCTATTAATCGTTTTACTAAACGACAAAAAGGAATGTTTCTTTTAACGTACGCGGTGACAACGACCTTTTCCGCCGCCGCGAGTATTATTTGGTCTTTGGCTTCCTCAGCAAGCCGTCATGTTTTTTTAAAATAAAATAAATACCATACTCTTTTATGTATTTTGGTATTGAAAATGGTTTTGATAAAGGATTCTATAATTTCAATATATTTAAATGATATATTGTGATTGAAATGTGGAAATGTTTTCATTCTTTTATATTGGTTTTATGTTTTATGAATTTATATTGGTACTTGGACATTTGACGGGTGGTTACGTGATAAACCATATGACGGGTGGTGCCGTGAATACCAGGACGGGTGGTTATGTTATAACCTCCAATGCATTGGGTATGGAAGTCGGCCGTATGGTTATTCCATTAAGTATGTATGGAAGTTGGCTGTATGGCTATTCCATTAAGTGATATGTGTGGAAGTCAACCGTATGGTTATTCCACTTAAGTATGTTTATGTCCCAAGTTACCTGTTTATGTTATGTGATCTTTTTATGGGGTTTATAGTAATCTTTTGGTTACAAAAGGGTAAGTAATGATCTTTTATTCAGTGAAGAGTTTTTACTACTTCATAAAGGTGAAAAGTATTACTTTGATAAAGTATACATGGTTTACTTCTGGTTTGAGAAACTAACAGTTTTCATTCTTTGTGTATCCCTTACTGAGCTTTTTATGCTCACCCCAAGTTTTTTTTGAATTTTTTTTCACAGGACTTAATGTGGAATAGGTTCAAGGATGGGATCAAGGGAAATTCATGCTATCTAAAACATGGAACTAGACATGTTTCTTTTTAAGAGTTTTTATTTTATGGAAACTTAGTAGAAGTGACTACTTTGTAATCTTTTGATATGTAATTAGTTATGTTCTAATTCTATAAAACTCTAAACTTGAAAAGATCTTCAATGTAAATTATTCATTTAATTCTATATTAAGTAAGGTTTAAGGCTGGGGCCTTACAGGCTGGGGCTGGCAGCATCGTTGGCTCGGCGGGTAAAGGTACTGCCGGTGCCTCCGCTGAAAAATAGCCATGCACTAAGGCCTCATCGCTCGGTGGGCTGTCATCATGCCCTACTCTCGGAACCCTTGCTGGCTGCTGTCGTGGGGCCATCTTGTAAAGGAATCAGGTGCTCCATAGTCAAACTGTATACCCGGTGAGCTGACACAAAGCAATCACAAAGAAAACTTGTAACACACATGCAATCAATGTTTTAGTGCATTAAGCTGGAAATCAGAAGTCAGGGTCCTAGTGTACAGATACGCCGGCCGCCGCACCAACACTGGGATCCCTGGACTGATAACCACACTCAATACGCTAAACACTATTGTTTCACATAGAAGAATGATCAGATTCTACGGTAGAACCGACCACCTCTGATACCAATTTGTCACGACCCGTCCTCGGGGCCCGTGCCGTGACTACCCCAAGCCCACCTTCCATAGGCCAGGGACTGGCGACTAGCACCAAGGCGTAAATCCCAGTAAACAGGGGAGGCATTGCCTTTGAAAGTAAACAACCACCATAGAGTATGCAAGAGGAAAGAGTAAACACTAGGTAAAACTGGTACAACAGCTGTGCTGAAAGAAAAGAAAGGGGCCGGAAATACAAGACTAACTGTAATTACAACTGAAAGGGAAAAACAGCAACTGAAAAAAAAAGATGTAGCGTTGAGCCGTCCTCTGGAAGTCCCACCTGAAGGATGTGCACAGATAGCCTCCACAGCTCCTCGGTCCAGTCGTCCACTCCGAGTACGTCCCGCCCAGTGGTCCACCTCCAGGTACCATCCTGCTCCGCTAACCTCGACAACGATCAGCGCTGTCCTTCGTCTGCAACCAACACAATGAAGTGCGGGCATATCCCGTGTAGGGGTGAGTATAAGCTACTCAGTGGGGACCTCGAGACCCCCGAAGGTCTCCCAAAATCCACAAAGGATAAACCACAAGGAAAGATACAATCACGAAGTAACATCCGACTCTTCTTAGGTATATGCCCATACATATACCTAAGTCACCAATTCTCGTTCGGCTCCAACACCCGAGCCCAAGTACAACCCAATCCACACAGGAAAGCAAAACGTAAATCCACACAGGATAGCACAATGCAATCCACAAAGGATAGTAAATAGTAAATCCACACAGGAAAGTTCCACACAATCCACAAAGGAGAGTAACACAGGATTCAGCTCACACAGGTATACATCAACGAAAAGTTGAAAGAGATGATCAGATATAGATACTAAATCATCTAAGCTGGGACCCACATAGGATACATGACCAGCAGTCTTTATTGATTCATCTATGCAGGGAACCACATAGGATACAAGACCAGCACTGAATCATCAAAGCCGGGACCCACATAGGATACACGACCAGCACAGCTGAGACCCACATTGGATACAAGACCAGCAGTCTTCATTGATTCATCTATACTGGGACCCACATAGGATACAAGACCAGTACTGAATCATCTAAGCTGGGACCCACATAGGATACACGACCAGCACAGTTAGGACCCACATAGGATACAAGAACAGTACTGAATCATCTAAGGTGGGACCCACATAGGATACACGACCAGCACAGCTGGGACCCACATAGGATCCAAGACCAGCAGTCTTCATTGATTCATCTATACTGGGACCCACATAGGATACAAGACCAGTACTGAATCATCTATGATGGGACCCACACAGGATACACGAGAAGCACAGTTTCGTCGCGGTCCACTGAGGATCTCCGCACAGTCGTCGTCGCGGTCCACTGAGGATCTCTGCAAATTCGTCGTTGCGGTCCACTGAGGATCTCCGCACAGTCGTCGTCGCGGTCCACTAAGGATCTCCGCAAAGTCGTCATCGCGGTCCACTGAGGATCTCTGCACAGTCGTCGTCGTGTTCCACTGAGGATCTCCGCCCAGTCGTCGTCGTGGTCCACTGAGGATCTCCGCACAGTCGTCGTCGTCGCTGCCAGCACTAGGGTTCCCGCACACAACAAGCTCGTTCAGGAGATTCCGCTCCACGATCTGAGAGGCTGATACATCAACTAACATGTAGTCCAAAGGTGATGTATTCGAAATTTATGTATCGTCAATAGGAACTCAACGTCGCAGAAGGCGCGTCAATCGGACGCCCGGTCTGAGAGTTATTGGCATTTTCGTCCCCGGGGCCCGGTTGGTTTTTAAGGAAAAACCAACCCAACCACAATCCATCTACGTCCAAACCTCAGGCGGAGTATTACAAAAGATCCTTCTCACTTAGAGGAATCCACCAAAGTCGACAGCACGTCAATCGGACGTCCGGAACTCAAGATATGAGCGTTTCCGCTCCGAGGGCCCGGTTGGCTTTGTGTACGAACCAACCCGTCCAAACCGAAAGTTCTCCAAAACCATGAGTGTAATATACCTAAACGATTGTCTCGATCCAAGGATTGCATTTCCACTGACGGCACGTCGTTTGGAGGTCTATAGCTCAAGATATGGGCATTTGAATGAAAGCGGTCTGAAAACGAGGGGTCTGGATCCAGGCCGACCCTGGCTGGACCCAGTCCTGCCCGGCAAGGGCGTGGCCCGGCCCGGCCGGCCTGGCTCAGCTCGGTCGAGCGGCCGAGCAACGCGGGGGGTGCCGCCGCCCCTGCATGACAACCCCACGGCACCCGCGGGGTGTCGGCCAGGACAGCCGGACGCGGCTGAAGCCGCGTCCCGAGTTACGCGGGGGGGAGCCGCCGCCCCCGCATGACACCCCCGCGGCAACCGCGGGGTGTCGCCTTGACACACAGACGCGGCATGGCCGCGTGCCGCGTGCGCTGGACCCGCGTAGCTGCGGGTCCGCGGGCGCTGGCGCCGCCCTGCCGGCGACACGCGCCGCTGCCGGCTCCCGTGGGCCGCCGGAATCGCTCCGGTGGCCCGTTTTTCTCCCTGTCTGCGCCGTTGCTCCTCCCGAGATCCGATCTTCACTACGGGATCATCAAAACGCCTTTGCGTCATGTTTTGTCGTTGGACGCCAAATCCGCACAACCACGAAGAACGGCGGAGGATTGTCCGGCCGTGTTAGTTTGGCCCGCACCCTCCGCGTTAGATAAAAAAAAATGGGAGAATTTTTCAACACATGAAACAACAATTTTAATAATTTAAAATTGTTCTTATGAAACCAGTTCTTTAGTTTAAAAGAAACGTTAACGGAAATATAAAATATTCACAACAACCCCTACCTCGTCAAGTCTTCGCGCGCACACGTTTTTTGCGGAATTGCTCGTCGCGGAAGGAGGGAACCGTCGCGGTATTCGGCGTTGCGTCGACGAACTCAACAGATGATCGAAGATTTTTGTTGATGTGAAAGGAACTTCGTAGAAGAACATCGCGGAAGAGGAATCGTCGGCATCGCGGCACACGGCATCGCGTTGTCGATTTCCGTGGGTTCGGCGTTCTTCGTCGGAGGCCGGCGTTCTTCGCGTTTTTCGCGAAGGAGGATGAAGAACTCTTGGTTTCTGTTAAATCCTCTCAATGAACCCTTTTTCTAGAAGTCGTTTTTGGTCTTATTTTATTATTACGCCAACAAACGAAAAAGAGGTAAGTAACGACCCATTATTTCGTAGAATTAATTCAACGAAATAAACTGCCCAATTAATTGGTGCGTTAAGAACTTAAGAAAACGCGTCAGTTGACTTTCATAATGACGGGTTTTCACAGGTGCTTTACTTAGCGGAAAAGAAACGGTGGGCTCGTGTGGGCCCCACCCCACAAATATCCTACCAAGATGGTAGGATATTTCTGGATAGCATCCTATCCGCATCAACTCAGTTTAAGTGGATTCAAGTGGACTTCAAGCGGCTTTAAGTGAAATAAAAATATAATTGTCGCACAACTTTATTTTATTTCAAAACATAAAACCCCAAAAAATTAAAAACCACACCTGAGAAAACGCAACTCCGGAAGAGGCGTTTATAAGAAAATACCAGCACTGCGAATTCATCGGTGCCCTCAGAATTCGATTCCAGGCACCGGTTCAAAAGTTAGTAAAACCCGCTCGTCCGTTCACTGAACGTACCCGAGCCAAACATCGGAAAATGATTCCAGGAACACCGGGCCTCGGAATCCGGTGCCGTCAGAAGCTACGCTCTTGTAAAATTCCAAAGAAAATTAAGAGAAAAAAAATTCTTGAAATTTACGGGTCTTTACAAATAATATCATGTGCTTAATAGTTTTCCACAATTACCTGTTTTATTCACATGCTATTTTATCAGGATTAGTGTTTCTTTATGATCTATGCCTAACATACTGGCAAGATTTATTTCACTACTCAATATTTTTATATTTAAACATTATGTTCATGTTTTAATGTTCAAATGAATATGGTTTGTATTATTTTCTCTATGCTAACCCTTACTAGGCATTTCAGCTCACCCTTTTTATATTATCCTTTCCCCAGGATATAAATAAAGGTTTTAGGTAAAAAAACAAAAGGGGTTGATCATTATGGGAGATGTTAAATATCTTTCACCATGATTAGAAGATTATGTTTTGAGTTTCCAAAGACACTAAACTATTACGGTCCTTGGATGTATACTTTTGTTATGTATTAAGTATTCTGCAATAGTAATGTAATATCCATGTACATCATGCTTTGGGTCTCAACAATTTAGATCCACCTAGTTGGTATACTAATTCATTAATGCGGGGATGAAGATATTTTTTCATGATAGTTATATTGTTATGTTCTCCATAATCAATGTGGAGTCTCATTGAACATTCATTCTTCTTACCAAATAGAACAGCTACCCCCCAAGGTAACACACTAGGGTTTATAAATCCCTTATCAATATTATCTTATAGTTTCTTCATAAATTCATAAAACTCAATTGGGGCCATTCAATAAGGAGTTATTGATACATGAAGAACACCTAGTATGAAATGTGACTTCCCTTCCATGGAAATTGATATGAGCTGTATATAGAGACTGAAAATCAATGCTAAAAACAAAATTAAATTCTAATATACGAAGGGTAACTAGATATTTATGAATCACTTCTTACAAACATCAACTAGTGAAGAATTATAAACATTTGATTTGAGTTTTATGCCATTAAAAGTTGTCACACCTAACTCAACATCTAATTGTTGAGGTAATATAATGATACCCTTAAAAAAATCTTTAGAAATATAAGGTTGGGTGGATACAGAATAAATAAAACATTTTATACTTTAGAGTTGATCGTATGTTAGTCATTAACCACTTCATTTTCAAACTCCACATCACCTATAATGATTTCATGTGACTTTACTTTGTCTTTGGCCTTAAGAGTGTTCTAGTGTCAATCATCATCAATTACTCTTGGATTAGGTTAATGATTGATGTAATGACCCATTTCCTTGGACATGTAACATTGAAGTGTAGGAGGTGTATTTTATGATGCTATTTCATTGTTCGCATCATTTCACATATTTTTCCCATCATTTTGGAATTTATCTTTCTGATGACCTTATATTCCACATTTAAAACATTCACTAGTCCCTTTAATAAACTTCCCTCTATATTTTTTTTCCACACATTGAGATTAAGGGAAAAATCTTCTTTTATCTCTCTGGTCTTTAGATATTCCATTTAATTCTAATTTTCTATTTTTATCAAAACCCTTTGAGTGATGGTTAACTCTAATCACTATATCAACAATGAGATCACATCAAAAAAATTTCCCTGTATCTATTGGAGTCCCTTCTGGATAATTCCCTTCAGAGACTTGATTTTATGCTACTTAAGAATCGATCAATTTTACTATTAGGATAGATAATAATTCATAAATCATACCTTACACAACTTATAAAATTTTGATCATAGGTACTAATTGATTCTTCAATCTTTTTCTTTAGTTACAAGAAATCCTTCTGTTACTTTGTTCGACGAATACAAGTAATATACTTATTGAAAAATAAGTTCATGAAATCGTCCCATTCCATGTACTCAATTTCACAATTTGGACTCATATTTTGAATAATATTCCTCCATTTATCAGCTTATCCTTTAAAATTATATATTTATAAGATTAATTTATCATGTTCAAAACATTATAGAACTGAAAATATCTTTTTAATGGTACTAATCCATTTTTCATCCACCAATGGATCAGAATACTTGTAGAATAAAGAATGACGTTTTCTCAAGAAGGACTCAAAAAAATATTGCTCCCTCGTTTCCCCATTGGTATGTGTTAAATGATTTATATCTTGAGAATTTTGTGTGAGAATGTCTACAAGAATTTTCATTCAAAATCACATAACATTTTCTTGCTTAGGGGAAAAATCATTGCATTGCCTATCACATTCAGCAATAAAGTGGTTCTATAGGGTCCCATCCATTGACTAAAACCATGAATGATAGTGTGAGTAACACTAATCATAATAGTAGAAAAACATAATCAACAACAAAATTTCGATTTTGGACACTTGATTTTATATCCTAGATTATTCATGAACATCTCTTAAACACTATGATAGGACCGTATCCTATACATAGACATATCCTTAGGCTTTTTACTAAGGTTCTATCATCCATGCTTTAGATGATAAAATATAATGTTCCTCTGATGCCAACTATAATGAACCATAAATTACATATAGATATTGCTTCATCATCAAAAAAAATTTATTTCATAACATTACAAAACCAGACATGGACTATATTGGTTTAGTGTCTTTATAAACTAGGAATCCTAAACAACCAGTTCATAAAATATCCAAATTGTCTTCAGCTTATTTCTTCATAACTAGACTTACTTTTGACATATATTACATTATACCCCTCATTATGACCTATGGAAATGAAAAATATAAAACAGTGATCTCAAATTCTATGTAAGAGTATACAAGGAAAATATTAATAAAAAATATACCATTTTTAAAATCATATCATCAAACTAAAATATTATAATATCATGTCTTGGGATAAATCCTAAATGTGAAATGTAATCCCAATAATAATAACATAAGTCATTAAATTTAATGTAATACACACATACGTATAGATAATAATTTCATATTATTCAGGGCTCATTGCTGAGACCATTATTTCGGACAAAGTACATTTCTGAACCAAGTTCACTCTTCGTTCTTCCCATTATTACGAAATAAAATTTACATTCCATTCTTGTCATCTCTATATCATGAGATATACATGTTTACTCAATTAATTGGAGGGAGATATAGGTCCCAAAAATCTCATAATGATACCATTTATATTTGTACCAAAAAACATAAAAACATTCATCATAGTATAACCTATGAAATAAAATGGGTTTCTTAAACATCATTCCTTCATAATTGATATAAAACAAATAGATTTACTAAATACAATTTCATCATAAATACAATAAAATTATAGTAATAACCATGATATAATTATAACACTATTTATATAGTTTCATATTTTGTGTAAAATAATTTTTAAGAGAACACTTGAAATTAATTCATGTGGGAAATATCCTTTCTTCATAAATTTTTTTTCCCTTCCACAAAATTAAACACATTTTAGAAGAAAGTGTTTTAGTTGAAATAAAATTTTAATCTTGTTGGTTATGCTTCAAGTAAATATTTTATTATGAAAGCATAAAAATCTGTTCATGCCGTACCAGTTCAAAAAACATTTTTCTCATACTTTTTCCAGAAAAGTAAAAAATTTCCTAGTACCGTAAACAAAACAATATTCCATTCATAAAATTTAGTGAAAAAATAATAATGGGTAAAATTTAATTTTAAAAATTATATAAGAATATAAATAATATTTTAAAAAACATATTTTGGAAACATGGATGTTAATGATAATTAGACCTTTGTAAATACTTATGAATAAACAATCTCTGATAAAAATGAGATTTGAAAAGTTATCCCTCACCTTAGGTATGATAAGATTTATATATATATTATCATTTTTTATAAAAATTTAAATAATTTCATTAATATATTATATAATCATAATCATTTTTATGATAAAATTTACGATTATTTATAATATGTTTTTAGTAACATTTCATTGTTACACATTATTCGGGTATTAACTGCTCTATGTTCTTATTCATGTTTTTGTTAGATAAGTTCTTAATACTATTTTTAGGTTATAGTTATATCATTTAAAGCATGGTAATTGTATAATATATATCATTTTTATTCATTAAATTCATTTATATAATCATGATTTACTGAAGATTCAGTTGAATGAACCACATCGCACTATGGAGACGGTGAGTCGTATGTACGCACGAGCGATGATATCATTCCCATAATTTTCGAATGGGTTTTAATTGAATGATGTATAATATCTCAGAATAAAAAAAATATTATTTAAATATTATATATATATATATATATATTAATTCAATCATTATACCGATCTATGTAAGGGGGTGGTGAAAATGGATTACACCACAACGTGGAGACGGTACACCATATGTACGCACATGTTGTGATTTTATTTTTTATTATATTGGTAGAAGGCATACTATGATTGTTTCATTTTTATAAAAACATACCAGCATATGAGTGATACTCATGTTATTAATTTATAATGAAACAATTAGTGAAGAAGAAGTAGAAGAATAATGAAGTATGAAGGAATCAGTAAATGATATTTCCTATTCTCCAATATGCATCCTCTAAATCCACTAATAGTGATTTAGTGCCGGTCTTGGAAGATGACCAGAACCTCTAGAATGAAAATAGAAAAGTTTAGAAGTAAAAATGGAATGGTATTTCTGAGCTTGAAGGATCAAAATGAAGTGAAGAGGTGAGGTAAGAGATGACCTTTTATAATTCTGATGAGGAGAAATTTTTGAAACTCCATAAATAATAATTTATATTATAATAAATCCAGACATAAAAACCTCCAAAATACCTCAAACATGATGATGAGATGAGACATGGTCTTAATAGAATAATGAAATAAATTTTGGACAAGTTTTTTTATCAATTTAAACCATATCATTTTAATTGACACTTAGTTATTCTATTTAATTTTAATTGTGGTAATAAAATTCTATATATTTAATGGTTATAATTTTTTTCCTATTATGGTGTTAATTGATAATAAATAGATATTTTATGAAATTTTAGATATTATAATTATCAATTTTTAATATTTAAATATTTTTGAATTTTTTAATATATTAAAAAAATGTTTTTTTCATAAAGTATCAATACTATAAATTTGGACACTATTCATTTATTTGGAATTTAAAAAATACACATTAGAGATAAATTATAAAAAAATTGTAAACACACTACTGACAGGTCATATCCTTCTATAAAATTAGTGGATCACATTAATTAGTTCATATAATTTTTATTTTAATATTTTAAAAACCATTATTTTGATATTCCTATAAATAAAATAATATTTTTAACACTATTGTGTCATCATAAATGGTAATTATTTTATCTCTAAAAATTATAAATTAATTTATATGATGATGGTATTTATATTATCTTTCTATATACAATCTATATTCTACATTATATCATATTAATCCATGTATTAAAATATACAAACATATAGAAAATGAGGTTTTGACATTTTGTCACATTCATTTGTTTTTATTACATTCAGGTCATATTAATTGGTAAGAGGCCATAAAGTAATTCCATTTCAAAACATAGACGATAAGGGTTGAATTTAGTCATCCAATATGGTTTTTATAGGTGTTATGGTATTATTATAATATTATTAATACCCTTAATTACCCTATTTACCTTTATCCATGGTTATAAAAATAATTACCAATGTTAGTATTCATAATTCCCAAAAATAAAAGTATCCTATTAAAATTATTTAAAACCATCAATTCCAAATATTAAATAAATTTTTCAAAATTAAAAACACATAAATTTTTTAAAATAATTTTAAATTAATCATGTTGTCGAAATGAGAAAATGAGTTTTAAAAGTTAAAACATTACAAAAGATTGAAATGCTTTTCTAATGAATTCAATTTAAATTAATGGTAACTAAATCAGTTAAATTAAATTATAAAAATATATTCTATTTATACTTTAAAACCAATGAATATTATAATTTAACCATATAAATTTTCATTATGGAAAATGTTGTTTTAATTAAAATTTACCGTATATTACTATTCATCAAAACATGACAGTTATCAATAAATATTAATAATTTATGCAAAGTAAATATCTATATTCTGAATAAAAATAACCTGTTTATGATTTCATATAAAAATTATTAATGTGTCAAAATATTAATTTAAAATGATTTATCTATTAAAAGGTTTAAAAATAACAATTTTTAAAAAATTGGCTGTTTATAAATCAAATTTTGTTTTATTCAAAACTTATGAATAAAATATCTATTGGTGGATTTTTAAAAATATTTTATTATGTATATAACACATATATATCTAATAAATTATAGTTCCAAAAGTAATTCAATTAAAAATAAAAAAATTTAATTGACTTATAATTTTTATATATAATTTATAGCCAATGAATTCATAATGAATTGTTATATGTTAGTAATAAATATTTCTTCTAACCCAATGGCTAGGCTAAAAGGGTAATTTTATAAAAAAAAATCTTGTGGTTCATTTAAACTCGCGATTTCATGTAATGAAAGCTACTTTAGAATAAAAATTATTTAAAGAAAATATTTCACAAAAACATTCGGATATTACCAAAGGTTCATGATGTTTACCTTTTTGTAGTGTGTGAAAATACAAAATATCTTTAGAAAAGTTTTTGTATATAATTAATACCTTTATGAATGATTTTTGGGAAATGATAATCTATATAATGACATTACATAGTAGTATTGACATGCATAAAAGTAAAATGTTTCAATTATAATAGCTATTCATAACATCACTTACACCTACACAACTTGTCTGTATAAGGGTAAAAAATGTATACAGTAATTTATAGTTGGGGTTCTTCATTAGGGTAAATATAATAGTGTTAAAATTTAACTTTTAACTTTTTAAATGTTTTAAATGATCTATACCTTACTAATAAATCCTGTTAAAAGGTATTTTGGGAATATATAATTTATAGGGGTATTTAATTTAATTAATTATTTTAATTTGTATATAATTAAAAAAATATAATTTTATGAAATTTATTCACCAAACATTAAATATTAATATTTCGAAATATTTGTTTGATGAAATACTAAATGGCATTAAATCTGAAATAAAAATAAATGCATTATTTATAAATAATAAGATACGATATATAAACTGTTAGTAAATCACATCAATATAATATTTAGAATATATAAATTTTTTATATAATAGATATTGAATTATAAATTGATTATAATTCCATAAATTTCTTATAAAATATATTTAATATAAAATATGAAGGGTTTCTTATTTAAGTGAATATAAATGGATATATTTTTATAAATTATTAATTTTTTAAAATTAGAATTTATTTCATAATAGTTCATAAATTTCTCTTATTTTGTAAAATAAATAACGTATTTATTTATTTAATTTTTTTGATATTTATGTTTAGTAAATTTTATATGAAATAATTATAATGTGTATTCCATTTTATTGTATAAATTTCATCTAGTATAGAGAATTTTTATCATGTTAGGTTTGATATCATAAAATTTATTTTTTATCTACATTGACCTCTGTTTTTATTTTTAGTTATGATGTAGAAAATAATTTTTGGGTATATTTTTCTCATATTATGTAATGCCCCAGCACCAAAAGTTATGAGCCTGTTTATTATATTATTACACTGGAAAAATTATAAGGAACTAGATCATGATTGACCATTCAGTATAATAGTCTTGGAAAAATAAATTACATATATGAAACCCATGATACATTTCGAAAAAAAGAAAAACAACCATAATACAAAAATTGAATGAATAAATAGAATCATTTAATGTTAATTCATAGATTTCCACTTCAGGACTCGGGTAATGGTAACATAATAAGGGTGAGCATAGATTCTTAGTTACAGTATGTAAAGTAGTTGAAATAATGAATTAATAAAAATAAATTAACATGTAAGGTTAAATAAATTATAACAGATGCCATTTAAATAACATGATATGGAAATGCCAACATAAGAAGGTAAGAATATGAAAACACATTCCATCTAATCATTGAAATGAAAATAAAATGCATCCACAAATATTTCGACGGAAAACCACATGGATAAATAACAATAACAGAATTATAAATAAAGAAAATTCTTAATTATATAACATTATTTTTCCCAGGAACATGATACTTTTACCATCAACATATATGTTAAACGTTTCTTATTTCGAAAACTAATTCATCTAATGAGACTACTAATGCATTGAAGGGTTTCTATTAACTAGTCCCAATCCCATAAGGGCTTTCCATAATGAGTTCTCAACCCATCTATTTCTGGTATAAATCCATTCTCATATATTGAATAAACAATGTGCCTTATCAAAATGTATCCATATTGAAAAGAAGATACCGATTAATCAAATATTCCTAGTTAATCAAATAACTTTTAAGGAGAACCCAATATATAAAATGATATATAGTTAAAGAAATTATAATATATATTGTGTGAAATTAAGAATATATAAAATAATTTCCAATGAAATATTCTTATAATAAATTTATTTTTTGAAGAAAAATTTATCAATCACAAAAGAAAATGAGATTTCATATATAATCATTAAAAACATTCTTGTAGAGAGTAATCTTTAAACATTACAATTTTTTCCATAAAACATTAAAAAATTTGAATTGTAATCTCCCTAAAGATATGAAAATAAATGAATCATAAAATATTTTGATAATAATGAGATTCAAAATATGACATGAAAAATGTATTTTATACAACAAATAAAAGTTTATTGGCACATAATAACAACTAACTCTCAGGGGAATATAAATTGAGAATAAATTCATTACCTTAACCATAATTTTGTTATGTGGACTTTATCCTCCTATATAGTTGTTTAATATATTTTAATAACATATAAGATAACCATTATCATGTTTATAATATCATATATTCACTTCTTACAATATTTTATTACCATTTTGTTAACACCTTTTCATTATTTCAACTATTTCAGGTGTTAATTGCCTCGTTTTCTCATGTATGTTTTGAATTGATACTTATTGTTCATATTTATTATATCATGATTTCATCATCTCTATAATGTATACCATGACATAATTATATTATATATTCTGAGCATATATATTAAGAATAGTCTATAATATTTTTACATAAGAAATGAATACACTGTTCATAGAGATAGTAAGTCATATGTATGAATGAATGCAAATCTCATTAATTTATTGTATTAAAAAATAGTAAAATAAAGTATAACTATGTAAAATATAATTACGATACAATATTTATTTTATATAGGATACATATTTTTTCTAAAAAACATCCATTATATGACTCATGTATTGCATGAACATGTTATTTCTCTTTTAGGGGGTGGCAGTCCACACTTTCTCAAATGACAGTATTGCATTTACACAAGATGGAAAGCATAAAATTTTGTTATAAATAATAATTATCTAAGAATAAATTCATTATAAATATGATATATATCGTATATAAATATAGTTTCCATCATATTGGCGCCCATGGTAGGTGGTAAAAGAAAATTAACAATCATTGTATTATGTGGAAATAGTTCGTTGTACACAGAATCAATATGCATGTTACCCATTAGATGGAAGTGTGTGTATGTGTAGGTAAAAACAGGAGAATAAAAATATAATACTATATTTTTATACTATTATTATACAATAATTAAATATAATTTTTTTAGGGAGTGGACAATGGGAAAAAAATTAAAAAGCATGAGAGAAGACATTACGTCATAATCGGGTAACTACTTTTGAGATGTACCGAAAGGAGTCCATAGAAGGATTTAACCTCAAAAAGATGCCTCAAGGTCAAGGGGTGGTATTTCAAGAATATATATGAAAATATAATGGCTGAAACTAGGTGTTTTTTGAGGTGTGAAGAATGCACCGTGTTGGTGGACTTTTATAATGGAGGAAAAAGTCTCACTTGGAATTGGTGTACCATAATTTTTACATAAGTAATGTTTTACAAAAAGAAAAAAATCAACAATGAAAGATTACTAACTGAATAATTACGATACAATGGGTTTTTTGACAATTGGAATGGTCATTTGGGCTTTTAGGTTAAAGGTTTAATCCTTTATACACATTAATTTGACCTTAATTATTGTAATTAATTTTAATTACGTTCAATTAAATTTTCAGTCAAAAAATAGTACTATTTCAAAATATAAATTATTATTATTCCAAACATGATATAAATTTTTAAAAATTTCAACTAAATAAATGTATGAAATTAATTTAAAAGTCATCATGAATTGTAACACCCTGAGCTTCCATGATACGCTTCTCATTCAATAATGCAATAGCTTGCATTATACGCAACTTCGAGTTCTAAAACATCGCGACTAATCAAAGTAGCCGTTATGAATAGTAATAACCACTTTTTAAAATTATAGAAATTTTATTTTTCAAAATGGACTTCATTTTTGGATTCGGAATATCGAAATTAGCCTATGTTGAATTTTTGGTATTTTTCTGAGAACTTCTAATTTTTTATGAATAGTGAAAAATACTTAAAACAACTTTTTAATCAAAATAATTTATTGTGATAAATTATACTATTTAGTGGTTTTAAGGTATAATTAGAATATTGTTTTACCATTTTATCCAATGGTGGTCATTAGAATTAATTTAACATTGAAATTGGACATAAACAATTGCCAATCTTTTGATATAAATTGTTTCTTAAAAACACGCTATTTGTCGTAACAGTAGGAATTAATTATAAAATTAATTAATTCAACTTATATGTTTGGAATTTTGTAAAATAGACATCATTTTTTAATTCGGAATATCAATTATAGCTTAGGGTGAAATTTTGGCCTTGTTCTGAAAAACTTCAATTTTTGATGAATAGTGAACCCACTAAGTGGTAGTTAAATAACTGATTTTTCGTTTAAATGAAATATTACCACTTCTGTGATTTGATTTTCAAAAATCCGACATACATGGTTTTCATTAAGAAGTAAAATGTGGTTCAATGAGATTAAAATAATTTTTTGGTGAATAGTAACTTTTAAGTTCTTAATCGCGATTAGAGGTAATTAGTTTAGTTTAAGTTACAAATAATGTTTTAATAATATGAGATGAGCATGACACTTGTCCTACTCCTATTGGATGATTCATGGCCGACCAAGACAACCCATGGGTCATCTTGGGGACCCCATGGAGCCACTTTAGTTGGAAAATGACATTAATATATATTTATTTAATGTTAAAATTAAATTGACAAAAACATGAGTTATTTTACTAAAACAGTTTTTAAGTGGGGTTACACAAGTCCAAATTTTGACTATAAATATTCATTAGAAAGCTAAAAATATTTCTTACATCATAGTATTTTTTTATAATTTTTAGATATTAAATAAATTAAATTATTTATGACATCATTATGATGCAACGATGACCTCGTTATTTAACGATTTTAATAAAATGAAATGATAATGTAAAATCCAAGGCATACACTTGTCCAAAGACTATTGGATGGGTAGATTTCGAACCCTTATCACCTTATACACGAATTATATAAGTGTGGAACCTTTATAATCCGAAAAGCATTTTGTAATAATGTAACATTTCAATCTTTCCAAAAGTGCCCCTCCTCTCCACTTATAAAAGGCCCCCACCACTCCCACCTTATTCACACCTTCAAGCCATTTGGCTCGGCCGAAATCTGCCCAAATACTCTCCCAACATCCCTCACTTACTCCTACAAGCCTCACTTTGGGCATAATTCTTCCCAAGGAAGCCTTTGTCTCAAATCAAAAAGAGTTACCCGATTTTTTAGGTAATGTCTTCTCTAATGTTGTTTTGTTTTATTTTTCTTCTCCAACCCCATAAACTCTTTTTATTCATTACTTTTGTAACAACACCAGTATGATCAATATACTAGGATGTTGTTAAAAGAAGGATTTGAGCTACACTTACACACATTTACATCTAATGGTTAAAGAACATACGGTTTCTGTGGATGGTGAATTTCTGCCTCACGAAATGATGATTGTTCAACACTCATATATCACCTTAAAAGGTGGCCATTAAGATGTCACTATATTTATATATGATATAAAATATTTTTATGTTTTACTTATGCTTCTGTATTTCTCATTTATGGCATACTTTATGATTTCCATTATGGGTAAAACGCGATAATTTCATTTTAGGAAGTGCGGACTACCGCCCCCTCAAAGTGATTTGAATCGTTAATGCCATATGTGGGATGTATAAAGGATGGATTAAATGTTATTATACACTATATTATACTTTAATTATATTAAAAATTTATATCATTATGATTTCATTCCATTAAATACGAAATATAAATGAAAGTAGCGTTCATGCGTACGTACGGCTTACCATCTCCATGAACGGTGCATTTCATTTCTTACCTCTAAATGTTACGTAATATTATGAATGAATTTATATACTGGATATATATGATATATATGACATCTAAATCATGAATATAATTCTGGAGATAATGGATATTCTACCACATAAACAACTTGTAATTATAAGAAGTTTATTGTTGACTCAAGTACCAAAGATCGACAAAACGACCGTTATTAACTTAAATAATTATATAATGTTCATAACATGGTAATAAGTGATATAAAAGGAATAATGAACATAAAAAAGGATCTTAAGTAAATAGAAATTAACTCTAGTTTATTATTCAGGAGGTTAAAGAACGGTCGAGTCAGGACAAGACGCAAGGTAAGAGAATTTTTTAACCCAACTTCCATTCTTTGGGTTAATCTCCTACTTTCAAATTATGTCATGATATTATTATGTCCTATCTTGTATTTTTAAATTATTTATATGTACTTATATTGAATACAAATAATAGACCTACTTTATAAAAAAATGATCTTTTTAAGGACTTTGTCTCAATCCCCTTTCATTGAGGCAAATTTGGTTTTATACACAACTTTCTTTTATACGGTGTATAAACCCCTTTGACTTTTACATTTATTCAAAAGGAATATTTTTATACGAAGCGTTTTGCTAAACGAAAAAAGGGAATGTTTTTCTTTCCGTACTTATGCGGCGACAATGACTTCTCCGCCGCCGTGACCATTATTTGAGTTTCGGCTTCCTCTACAAGACATCTTTTTTTAATGAAAAATAAATACAAAGTTTTAACTTTCTTTTATTTTGGTATTGAAAATGGTTTTGAAAGCATTTTTATTATATCAATGTTTTGTATTGATATATTGTGATTGAAATGTGGAAATGTTATGTTTCCTTTATGCATGTTTTATGTGATACGATTATGTTATGGTTTATGATATGTTTAAACCTATTCATATGAGGAACGTATTGGACTTAATAAGTGACAGGTGGAGCCCGCTATAGCTTCTCGATGCATCGGTAGGTCTCATGAGACAACTAGACGTGGAATTGGCCGAGGCCCTTTCCCAATTTGATTTATGGTTTTGGCCGAGGCCTTAATCATTTTAGACGTCTTGACCGAGGCCTTGAAAAAATGTTTCAGAATGTCTGGAATTATACATTCCATCATTATGAAAGTGGTTATTGATATTGCATGTGATTATTCGACTAGTAGAATATCCATGTGAGTAAGTAAATGGCATTATTAAATTTTATTTTTCCCATATTATGCTGCAGTTCAAGTTTAAAAAGGATTTTGTTTTAGTTATACATTGCCTTAAATGTTAATGTTTATTTATGAAAGCTTCCACAGTATTGTTATCCTTACTGAGAATCTGAGCTCACCCCTTTCAATGTTTTAATATTTTCCAGGATGTGAAGAAGTATTTTATGAATGACCTGCAGGGATAGTCAGAAGAGGATATGAGTGTGGACTATGAAGACATTGTTATTAGTTTTTCACTTTATGATGTAATGTAACATTTATGAATGTATCTAGTGTTTCTAAGGCTACTAAACTAATCGGTCTTTCGAGACTTGATCTTTTGTGATCATGCCAATGTTACGAAGTAATGCACCGACTCTGGGTAGCTGGGGTCGGGGCGTTACAGTTGGTATCAGAGGAAGTTTAGTACTAACCTTAGAAGCTAGATTTAGATAAACACTGATTAGAGAACATAGCCCCAATATAGAATTTAAGGATTAGTATAAAAGAACTTCCTAGAATTTTGGTATTATAGAGATTTTGTGAGTTTTCCGAGCAATACATCCCTGTCTGGATACGAGCAGGTAGGGGCGGCTCTGGCACAGATGTACCTAGGAGTAAAACCTGAAAACACCGCTTTGAGCTAGACTCGAATGGGAACTGGTGCACAACAACGGGCCTTGTTCCACTCTTGGTTACGACACTCCCGGGGGATATGCTTAGGATAATTCTCGTTTTCTTTACAAACCACTATGAACGGTTATGAGTATATACTTCCTCAACGAAAACCTTTTTATGATTATGGATTATATCCATAAATAGTTCAATATATGTTAAGTATTTTATAAGTATGGAATTATGTATTTTGATTCATAAACTAATCTAGTTTATGGAATTGTATAGAAATGGCACCCAGTAGAAGGAATGTGAACTCCATCAATACGTATGATCCAAAGAGTAAGAAGGATCATATCTTTCATGGTATTAAGCCAACATTTAGAAGGGAAATATTCTCCCATGTGTTATCAACATATAAAGAAATAGTATCATGTGTTAATAAGATGAGTAGATAATTCTCTGAGTCTTATGGATTTGAAGGGACGATAGAGAAGAAAAGGATGGAAGAGAGAATGATGGATAAAGGGACGAGGGAAAAAAAGAATTTTCCAATATGTGGTAACTGTGGGAAGAAACAACTTGGAATTTTCTTGAAGGGAATGGGAGTTTGTTATAAGTGTGGAGAAAAAGTACACCAAGTGCGTGACTGCAAGGGTAAGAAAAAGGTTTCAAATGTACAATGCTTCATCTGCAAGGAGTGGGGACACTACGCAAACCAATGTTCAAATCATCAGAGTATGCCCCAAATGATGTTATTGGATAATAATCAAGTTATGATACTACCAAGGATGAGGAGGAATGATTAGAGTTCTTATGTTGTTATTAAAGAATTTTGTAATTTGAGTGTTGTATCAATGATGTACTTGTTATAATAATTATGGAGTATATAAGGATTGTACTGCAGTACTATTTCATCAAGGACTTGAGATTGTGTGGAACCAAGAAAAGTGACTCCACAGTAGGTTATATTTTTGGAAAATATATGGTTGAGAGAAAGATAAACCATAATATGGTTCTGATACCAAGATAGTGATTTTGGAATAAGACATGATTGATTTGGATAAATTATGTTTGATATTCTTAACATCCTTGAAACTGATTAATGATTTGTATACATTTTTGGATAGAAGGAGTATATCTAGTTTTCTATAAGGAATAAGGGATCATGAATGTAATCAATAAGGATTTATAGTAATACAGTATGTTGTAGTGTTTTAAAAGAATACATGATGAATGTGTTCACATGTTGTTACGCAGAAAAAAAGGAGCTTCATTATGTTTACCTTCCTCATAAAATCTGGATGGTGAGTTGGACAAAAGTATTTTGAATAACTATAAAGGTTGGAATGGATTATATTTTACATTGGATACTATTGTTAAGGTTATTTTTAGATATTTATAAAAAGGAAAACACGCAGACCGAGTGACAACCCATCGCGTCGGATAAAGATGTGGGAATCGAACCCACAACCATAGTGCGATTGGGATTAATCGCCTACCACTGGACTACATGAAGTCCCTGGTTTTTACAAAATAGTTTTTCTAATCTAAATGGTATGTGTTAAAATTTGGAACCTTATACAATTAGGATAAGTATAATATTTTTGAGTTCTATTATCTTTTTGAGTGAAAGATGAGTTGAAGGTTGAAACTCTAATTGTCTAGCATAAATATATATATACCTATCTCTTATTCAATGAATAAATTAATTCTTAAACTTTAGTAAAGGGATATTAAATCAAAAAAATGTGTTATCCGAATACCTTATGTCTTATTGAACTGATGATATTTTAAATCAACATAGATTGAAGGCATTGAGGCCCTCAATTTGACAGTTGATTGTGAATGATGACCTCAATCACTCCCTACAAATATTTACGTTTTTCCTCCAATTATATGTCTCTAATTTCCACCAATGTTATCCTTATCGATATCATAATTTGGTGGTGTCTTTCTTATTTCCATTTCCCTCTTATTAAGACTAAATTTTATTAACCTTATTTCCGATGTGGGTTTTCCACAAAGGTATTTTCTATTTTCAACCTTTTATTTTCCAAGAAAAATTTCAAATTGCGAGGACGCAATTTATTGAAGTAGGGTAGAATGTAACACCCCGAGATTCCATGATACGCTTCTCATACAATAATGCAATAGCTTGCATTATACGCAACTTCGAGTTCTAAAACACCGTGACTAATCAAAGTAGCCGTTATGAATAGTAATAACCACTTTTTAAAATTATAGAAATTTTATTTTTCAAAATGGACTTCATTTTTGGATTCGGAATATCGAAATTAGCCTATGTTGAATTTTTGGTATTTTTCTGAGAACTTCTAATTTTTTATGAATAGTGAAAAATACTTAAAACAACTTTTTAATCAAAATTATTTATTGTGATAAATTATACTATATAGTGGTTTTAAGGTATAATTAGAATATTTTTTTACAATTTTATCCAATGGTGGTCATTAGAATTAATTTAACATTGAAATTGGACATAAACAATTGCCAATCTTTTGATATAAATTGTTTCTTAAAAACACGCTATTTGTCATAACAGTGGGAATTAATTATAAAATTAATTAATGCAACTTATATGTTTTGAATTTTGTTAAATAGACATCATTTTTGAATTCGGAATATCAATTATAGCTTAGGGTGAAATTTTGGCCTTGTTCTGAAAAACTTCAATTTTTGATGAATAGTGAACCCACTAAGTGGTAGTTAAATAACTGATTTTTCATTTAAATGAAATATTTCCACTTCTGTGATTTTATTTTCAAAAATCCGACATACATGGTTGTCATTAAGAAGTAAAATTTGGTTCAATGAGATTAAAATAATTTTTTGGTGAATAATAACTTTTAAGTTCTTAATCGCGATTAGAGGTAATTAGTGTAGTTTAAGGTACAAATAATGTTTTAATAATATGAGATGAGCATGAAACTTGTCCTAATCCTATTGGATGAGTCATGGACGACCAAGACAACCCATGGGTAATCTTGGGGACCCCATGGAGCCACTTTAGTTGCAAAATGACATTAATATATATTTATTTAATGTTAAAATTAAATTGACACAAACATGAGTTATTTTACTAAAACAGTTTTTAAGTGGGGTTACACAAGTCCAAATTTTGACTATAAATATTCATTAGAAAGATAAAACGATTTCATACATCATAGTATTTTTTTATAATTTTTAGATTTTAAATAAATTAAATTATTTATGACATCATTCTGAAGCAGCGATGACCTCATTATTTAACGATTTTAATAAAATGAAAAGATAATGTAAAATCCAAGGCGTACACTTGTCCAAAGACTATTGGATGGGTAGATTTCGAACCCTTATCACCTTATCTACGAATTATATAAGTGTGGAACCTTTAGAATCCGAAAAGAATTGTGTAATAATGTAACATTTTAATCTTTCCAAAAGTGCCCCTCCTCTCTACTTATAAAAGGCCCCCACCACTCCCACCTTATTCACACCTTCAAGCCATTTGGATCGGCCAAACTCTGCCCAAATACTCTCCCAACATCCCTCAATTAATCCTACAAGCCTCACTTTGGGCATAATTCTTCCCAAGGAAGCCTTTGTCTCAAATCAAAAAGAGTTACCCGATTTTTTAGGTAATGTATTCTCTAATGTTGTTTTGTTTTGTTTTGCTTTTCCAACCCCCTAAACTCTTTTTATTCATTACTTTTGTAACAACACCAGTATCCTAAATATACTAGGATGTTTTTATAAGAAGGATTCGAGCTACACTTACACACAGCTACATCTAATGGTTAAAGAACATACGGTTTCTGTGGATGGCGAATTTCTGCCTCACGAAATGATGATTGTTCAACACTCATATAACACCTTAAAAGGTGGCCATTAAGATGTCCCTATATTTATATATGATAGAAAATATGTTTATGTTTTACTTATGCTTCTGTATTTCTCATTTATGGCATACTTTATGATTTCCATTATGGGTAAAACGCGATAATTTCATTTTAGGAAGTGCGGACTACCGCCCCCTCAAAGTGATTTGAATCGTTAATGCCATATGTGGGATGTATAAAGGATGGATTAAATGGTATTATACACTATATTTTACTTTAATTATATTAAAAATTTATATCATTATGATTTCATTCCATTAAATACGAAATAGAAATGAAAGTAGCGTTCATGCGTACGTACGGCTTACCGTCTCCATGAACGGTGCATTTCATTTCTTACCTCTAAATGTTACGTAATATTATGAATGAATGTATATAATGGATATATATGATATATATGAAATCTAAATCATGAATATAATTCTGGAGATAATGGATATTCTACCACATAAACAACTTGTAATTATAAGAAGTTTATTGTTGACTCAAGTACCAAAGATCGACAAAACGACCGTTATTAACTTAAATAATTACATAATGTTCAGAACATGGTAATAAGTTATTTAAAAGGAATAATGAACATAAAAAAGGTTCTTAAGTAAATAGAAATTAACTCTAGTTTATTATTCAGGAGGTTAAAGAACGGTCGAGTCAGGACAAGACGCAAGGTAAGGGAATTTTTTAACCCAACTTCCATTCTTTGGGTTAATCTCCTACTTTCAAATTATGTCATGATATTATTATGTCCTATCTTGTATTTTTAAATTATTTATATGTACTTATATTGAATACACATAATAGAATAACTTTATAAAAAAATGATCTTTTTAAGGACTTCGTCTCAATCCCCTTTCATTGAGGCATATTTGGTTTTATACACAACTTTCTTTTATACGGTGTATAAACCCCATTGACTTTTACATTTATTCAAAAGGAATATTTTTATACGAAGCGTTTTTCTAAATGACAAAAGGAAATGTTTTTATTTCCGTACTTATGCGGCGACAATGACTTCTCCGCCACCGTGACCATTATTTGAGGTACGGCTTCCTCTACAAGCCATCTTTTTTTAATGAAAAATAAATACAAAGTTTTAACTTTCTTTTATTTTGGTATTGAAAATGGTTTTGAAAGCGTTTTTATTATATCAATGTGTTGTATTGATATATTGTGATTGAAATGTGGAAATGTTATGTTTCATTTATGCATGTTTTATGTGATACGATTATGTTATGGTTTATGATATGTTTAAACCTATTCATATGAGGAATGTATTGGACTTAATAAGTGACGGGTGGATCCCGCTATAGCTCCTCGATGCATCGGTAGTTCTCATGAGACAACTAGACGTGGAATTGGCCGAGGCCCTTTCCCAATTTGATTTATGGTTTTGGCCGAGGCCTTAATCATTTTAGACGTCTTGGCCGAGGCCTTGACAAAATGTTTCAGAATGTCTGGCATTATACATTCCCTCATTATGAAAGTGGTTATTGATATTGCATGTGATTATTCAACTAGTAGAATATCCATGTGAGTAAGTAAATGGCATTATTTAATTTTATTTTTCCCATATTATGTTGAAGCTCAAGTTTAAAAAGGATTTTGTTTTAGTTATACATTTCCTTAAATGTTAATGTTTATTTATGAAAGCTTCCGCAATATTGTTATCCTTACTAAGCATCTGAGCTCACCCCTTTCAATGTTTTAATATTTTCTAGGATGTGAAGAAGTATTTTATGAATGACCTGTATGGATAGTCAGAAGAGGATATGAGTGTGGACTATGAAGACATTGTTATTAGTTTTTCACTTTATGATGTAATGTAACATTTATGAATGTATCTAGTGTTTCTAAGGCTACTAAACTAATCAGTCTTTCGAGACTTGATCTTTTGTGATCATGCTAATGTTACGAAGTAATGCACCGACTCTGGGTAGCTGGGGTCGGGGCGTTACATGAATGTAGGATGAAAATGAACGATTTTAAAGAAAACATTTCCCAATGATTGATAAGTATTTGCATTCAATTTCAAAGTCAAATTGTTCCCAATGAACTAAATTGGGTTAATTAATAAAAAAATTATCTAAATAATATTCCAAACAACTCTAAAATATAATTTATCACTATAAGTAAATTAGATGAAAAATTGAGTTTTGATCTAAATTCATTATTTTCAGTATTCATTAAAAAATAAAACATCACATAATGATACAACAATATTAACCTAATATAATTTTTTGTTTATATTCCTAATAATATGTTTATTTAGACATATTAAATTTTTATTATGTTCAATATTTGTATTCAAATGGGATTGACATTAAAATTTAGTAACAATATCTCAATCAAAATATTTTTTTTATGAATAAAATTGGGTTTGTTATTATCTTAGTTTATCAAATATAATGGATTAATATATAATATATTATATTAAATATAAAATATATATATTAATATTACTACATAATTGTAATATATTTAAATTATAAGGGTAAAATATCATTTTGAACACAAAAAATAGTTTTATATAAAAATATATTTTTTATATTCAATTGATTACTATACTAATTACAGATTAATTTTAAACCAATTAATTAGTTCTGTAAAATATATATTTCTATTATATAGTTAATATTATATTTAATTTCACTTTTATATCCTATTATATTAAAAAATAATACTTTAATAATATGTTATTATTCGGTAAAACGTTTTATGCATGAAACAAAAGAAATCCATGGAGGATTATCTTGTGTGAAACTCAAGATAACTCAATGTCCAATGCATTAAAAAATATAAAATAAATTGAATCTATTTAAAATAATAAATATATTTTAAATTATCAGGGAATTATAACCTCTTACACATTTTGTGTAACGTGTCATTCACGCTATTGAATATACGGTTCTTAATTTATAATTTCAGGTTGTCACATTCTACTCACCTTAAATAAATAAAATCCTCACAAATGAAACATTATATATATTATTTAGATATTAAAAATAAACAATTTTTAAAGACCCACATTGTAAAAGGGTGAATATAACATATGCTAGAAAAGAGGGAATGAAAATTACAACAGTCACGTAACTAGGTTCCCTGGTAGAAGAACGTTGGTGGTAAACAAAAACATGGATTCAGAAGAAAATTATAACAATCATGTTTTGATATTCAGTTAAAGATATCATGGATTGGATAAATCTAATTAAAATAATCCTTAAATTCATGATGATCTAAGAAAAATTTGATTCATCAGAAACAAAAGTAATTGGAAAATGTTTTTTTTTCAAGCTGATTTTTCCAAGAGTTTTATAACTCAATCAATATATAAAAATATAAGTAAATATAATTATTTATTAATTTTCTATCAGAACAATATTATCATTAGTTATTTCCATTAACTTTTCATAAATCATCCCTTTGAATAATATTTTTCTCATAGTGGGGTAATATATCATTCTATAAATCCATATTCAAAGTTTAACATAAAACATTTCACAAATGGATATCCATTCCAAAATATAATGATCAACCAATTTTGACAGATGGTCACTGAATTTCCCAAATGATCTTATCATTAACAATTAATCTATATGAAGAAACTAAAATTTTTCACATTCATAACATGTGAATAACATCATCATGTATCCGCTTAATTTATGGTAATTACATGAATTACCCTAAACCTTATTAGAAACATGAATGAATCCTTATTCATTAAGTGAGATTCATGTTACTAGATATATCCCATAAATCTAAATGTTTTGAAAACTCCATCAGTGATAGAATAGACAAATACTGAACAATTCATTATCCAGTTCCATGGTCGTCAGCACTTATCAAAATAAAACTTTTATTCATTATTATCTCAACATCATCAACATGTTATGGGTCTTATTTCTATCAATCATGTGTTTTTAAATATTTAAATTTCAACCAAATACCTTTAATTGGTACCATTTAGCATATGAATCTCAGATCCCTAATAGAAAAGTACTGAATTATAATCCTAACATATTTCCTAAATTATATGACTATAACATCATAAAAAAATTTACAACATATTTATTGGATCCAAATACAAAAGTAAAATAATCGTTTAACATAGTTTGTGTTAATGAAATATTATTGTCCTTGATCCCTTATCTTAATAGGAGGTATATTATCTTTATTTTGGGTGAACATTTTTTCATATTAACCCATCTCCTTACAGTTGTAGCACTGAATATCAATATTTTCTTTCTTTCCTTTTCAATAATTTCTATGGTGACCCTATTGTCATCTCTTTTAAAAAACATCCAATAATTTCAAGCATTTACCAAGGTAATTTTTTATTTAGTTATCACATGTTCGAAAATACTATATTCCCTTTATGTTATTTGACTCATTACACTTTTCCTGGTGTTTAGAAGAACTCTTCTTCCCTTGGATTCCCCATAATACATATCATATTGATAATTCCTTCTAAATTTTGATGGCCCATAAAACGATATCTTCATATGAATAAAAATTATTTGAAATCAACTCCCTTTAATGATTTCGATTATGAAATTCAATTAAGTGGTCAATATAGCACTCTATGTTTCATATATAATATGCAGCATACTTGGATAACCTTGTAAAGGTAGCTTCAAAATCCAATACACAATATTCTACCTTATGATTTATGCTATGGAAAATATTATTTATATAAATTTTATGAACACAAGGAAATTATTTATCAAATATTTTTTGATTAGAAGTTCTTCATTCCATCAATTAAATTTTTTCTTACACCCTTGTATTATATATCACATACCACTACTGATCAGTATCAATTTGGAGACCATGGATCACAAGTGTATCATTTTTCATTTCGATACTTTCAAAGGTAATAAATATATTCTTTGGAATCTTAATTCATTTATAGATAATAATTGGATTGGAGTCCAACTATATTTTGGGGGCATCTATAATATAATTAAATCTAGTCTAGAATATTCTCTCCATTTAAAAGGTTTCTCGAATCAAGAATGTTTTTTGTATAACATGGATAAGCTGCCCTAATATATCCATAACATGCTCAGTTAAAATACTAGCTTCATTGACATACTTGATAGGGAAGCCACAATATTGTCTATGAGTATTTATACACAATTTTATTCAAAGTTCCACGTCTAAATAATGGAATATAATAGATTGTCTCCTAATATTATGAATCTTATTTAACATTAAACATGGTATAGCACATACACAAATTTATGAATCATAAATCCCAGCATCAAAAACATCAGTTACTTTTGGAAAATCCTTACTCTAAAATCCTTCACAATGATATGTAAAGAAAATGTGAATTTTTATATGAATATTCCTCAAGATTGTCCAAGAAAGTGCATCATAAAGACTGTTTTCATGTATCAGGTTACCCTGATTCAGGCACAGAACACCTTATCAGTGTTATTTCTCCAATGTAAATATATTCTAGAACCCCATCCACTTTTAGCGTCAAGATAAGGAATTATTTCTTATGATAACCACATGATATCTACCATACCAAAATTCTAGGATATTTTTCTATGTTGGATCGAAATATGAGTGTAGATGATAAATTTCAAGAGGGGGTGAATTGAACGTCTTAAACATTCATTTTTAACCACAACAAAAACATCATTGAATAAAATTAAACAATGTAAATTCACAAGACATATTAGTATTATAATCATTCTATTTTCCAAAAATATTCTTCAAAAAATGAAACTTATTGAAAGTTTACATGGAAGAGATTCTACCTTAAAGTATAGATATTATCACTTATCAGAGTATACAAATGAAAAAGAATGTATAAGAAGGTAATACATTCTTCCATTTTCAAAACACAACAGAATATAAACTTGATACATGCAAGTAATAATTATGAAAGCTTTCATCCCAAAGAAAAGTGTATCCAACAACCTTGGATAATGGACTAATGATTTATACATTCAAGAATATATGTCTTAGCCACACTAGGGGAGGCCCTCTATAGGAATATTGGAATCTGTCTTGTTATCTCTGCAAGCCCTAACTATTTAAGGTAGTTAGAACTACTGTCTTCCTATCCTTAGAAGTCATCAATTGTACACAACAACTATTGGAGTCACATGAATCAAGTTGAACAATATGTTCAGTACGCACAAGGCATTAAAGTCTCTCTCCTTCTAAAAAATACTTTAGCAGCATGAAATATCTAGATTGATGGATCAGTTCTCAGTTATTTTTGAGCACATTCAAATGAGCTGCTATTTTTGGAATTACTCAAATGGTCAACTCCCTCCTCGAACATTTCTATTTTTCCTTGAATCTCAGAGGGACCTATACATGTGTCACTCAAACAATAGTTAATTTGAACCAAATTTCAGGAAATCGTTTCATAACTATTACAGGGCTAAGAAAAATATTGTTTCCCAACCAAATACAATTTTCTTGAGTCTAAGGAAAAATTATGTCCGTAGTACAATTAAATAAATAGTAGAGTACTACAAATCATAAATATCCAGATTCTATTTTTCAAGTAATTTGAAACCTGAATTATATATATTTTTTAGTCTGAATTCTAATGAATTCACAGTCTGGATTCAATGTACTTCAGAATCTGAATTTTAATTAATTCAGAGTATGGATTCTGAGAAATTTGAAGTCTGATATTTGATGAATTCAGAGTATGAATTCTAAGAAATTCTGATTCTAAATTCTGATGAAATTCAGAGTCTAAATTCTATGAAATTTTGAACAGGATTTTTGAAGAATTTCGAACCTGAGTTCAGAGGAAATCAGATCAAAAAATATAAGTAATTCTAAACCTGAATTTCAGGGAATTCAGAATCTAAATTTCAAGGAATTCAGAATCAGAATTACAGAATATTCAGAATTTAAATTTAAGAAAATTCAGAATATGAATTTCAGTGAATTTAGAATCTAAAAATAGAAAACTATATATTATATAATTTAAATAATTCCAAAGTTTTATATATGAAGAATATTTTTTCGATTAAAATAAAATGAGTTAGATTTAGAGAAACTGTAACATGAACAATGAAAACAAACATATGGAGAAAACTTCCTTGGGGAAAGAAAAATATTATTTGTTAATGTAAATCTGAATGAAATAGAAATTTCATTAGGATAGATTGTTTGTGATTTTTAAAACAAAAAGGAATGGAATATTTATAAAGAATCCTTATTGACTAAACAATCTCCCCGTTTTTGGAAAGCACAAACATCATTTTGAAAAAGAATATAAGGATGTATAATTTTTATGGACATGAAAATAAAAACGAATCTCTCTTTACATATGGATCACTGTGAATAAAACTAACTCCCCCTTTGGTTTTGAAATCTCTATGGAATGTATTCTTGATTTCTTGAAAGATTTTTTTCCTTTTCTTGCAAACGAAAATCTTCATTATTAAAAAATCCTCTTAGATGAACTACCCCTTACATAATGAAATATCTTATTTTTTATTATTATTTTTATATTTCCATTCTCCACCATTGTTATTTTTAAAATGGAATAATGGGAATGGAAAAAAATGGTACATGGAAAATTAGTAGAAAACAAGAAAATATATGGAGGACAACTATAATTTCATTATTATTTAATGAATAATTATAAGGTAGAAATTCAACAAAAGATAGGAATTGGAAAAATTATCTTTCTTTCTCCTTCAGCATCAACTTCTTGAAAATGGTTTTCATCTTCTTGAGCTCGTTGTGTTCTTCATCAATATGCATAAGTAACTGATCTTGATCTTTACTTTTCTTTTCTAAGGCTTTTATCTTTTCTGCTGAAGCCTTATGACATTCTGAAGGAGCTATTAACAATTTTTCTTGCATAACAAGCTTCACTTCAAATTTGATCTTGAGAACCCTTTCCCTATTCCAATTCATATCCAAAAAATTAAGCTACCAATTCAGATCCGTAACTTCTTACAATCAAGAAGTCTATTAAATACATAGCTTTTCCTCAAAATTCAAGGAATGTTCATTACGATTTCTATATTTGTCATTAAATTTATCTTTGACATTATCTTGAAATTCATCAGAAGCTCTCAGGTCTTCAACTATCTTCCTTGACAAGCTTTTAATATTCTTGCATGACCTTTTATGAGCCTTATATCCAATGAGAAAGGATTTGAAATTTGCCTCAAATCTGAAAAATTCATCCATAATCATAGATGCTGAATAAGATTTCTGATTCATCGAATGTCGAAGCATCTAGAATATAGAATATATACATGGAAATAATTGAATAATTCCTACCATCTTTTTCAAAAACTATACCACAAAATCATGTCCAAGGGAGGACGATTCCGAATCATAATGTTATATTGGTGATGGTTCTTTTTCTAACTCTTCTTCTTTACTCTTTGATGAAGTACCATCATATTTTATTATCACTAATGATTTTTTTCGTGTTTAGACCAGCACCTTCCTTAATTTATCAACTCTCTGGATGATATATTCTGGATTATGAGATTCATGCCCACTATCCGATAACTGAAAACAAATTTCTTCCTCAACCTCATCTTTTTCACTATTAGCCACATTATCTTCTAGATGAATGAAATCATTATTACTGTTTTCTACTTCAGATGTTTTTTTACTTATTTTTTATCCTTCTCTTCATTACCTAGAGTATCATGTTTTAATGATTCGTCTTGGGAAGTCTGGATTGAGAATTTTACAGATGGAATTTCCTTCTCATTATAATCTTCAACTCACTTTATAAAATCATCAATAACATCCCCTTATTTTTCTTCTTCTTATTCTTATATTTCTTCTTCTATTTATTCTTTCTCTTCCTGAACAATTTCTTCTTCTTGTTCAGGATCCAGAATCACTACATTCATTCTTGAATTCTCGAGAAGTGATTCAATCAAAAATGATTATAGAACTGGGATATTTTCAAATGATTTCTCATCTTCCTTGAGAAAGGATTTTACAATTTTTTCTTCATATAAAATCTTCTTTAGCTTCTTCTCTAACTATTTCTTCTTAAGTTCTTTAGAAGACGTTATATTTAATGATTTCTCCTCAGTAGGGTCTAAGCCTAACAATGGCTCCTCTTTTTTATTGTTCTTCTTTTCATCTCTTCACATGTCCAATTTATCATCATAATATTCATTTTTCATCTTTGGATTTTGTGGTGCTGACCAATTTTCCTTAGCCATATGTGTTTTTCCTAGTTTTTCCAGTTCCATCACCTTCCTCTTACTTCCACCCTTTTTGGATGTCAAAACCACTTCATGTTTCTTTGTATGATCTTGGATTTTAGATTCCAAAAAATAAAAAAATTCTCTTAAATAATTTCAAAAAACAAACTTCCATTCTCTATAGAGTATCACCACTTATCGACATCTCCTTGAAATCTCATGTCTTAGAACTATAATGAATTTTGAATGTCTAAAGGAAAAGAACTATAATATTTGAAATAATAGCTGGATATATGATAATATGAGACATCAAATTTCTATTCTTAATATTCTCAATTGTAACCATGATGTAATTGACAAGGTGAACCTTCCTAAGGATCATCATGTAGTCCATAATATAGATATCACTTTTCGTCAAGGTATCATTATCCCCTATTATTGGAATGACAAAACCTTAGACCCATAACTCATGAATCTGAATGTTTGTAGACAGATAATCAATCTTCAGAGTCTTCACTCTTTTCAATCCAAGACATGCAAGAGAATTCTTCTTATCAAAATATGATGAAGCATCTAGTAATTTGTGAGTACAAAATCCTACTTCTCCTTCATAAATAATTTCGATCAAACATGCATCCTAGTAGTAAGAAAAATAATAAGTCATCCCATATCTCTTGATAGAAGATTTATCTCTCCATTATTCATTGAAAAAACCAGATTTCTCATGAAATTCAATCAATAGCTCTTGATTGACCGGATCCTGTGCCCCGGGTTTTGATATAAAAAGTCTCTTTTATGCATTCTACATTATATTCTTTGAGATGATAGAGTCATTCATAGCATAAAATTTTATATCAACAATACTTTCTAGGTATATCTTCCATTCACAAATTTTTTTTAATGTTGTGATCCAATTATGAGGAGAGGATTCTACTGACATCCATAATTAAGAAAAACTTGAATATTCAGAACAGCCTTAGGTAAATCAGTAGGGATTCAACATGATAGATCATGAATATCATTACTGGAAAACCATTTGACATTCCTTATATAGGCGATTGAGGCGACAATTCAGCTTCCTTGATTAATCCAAAGGTTGAAATACTTTTTATCAGATCTGATAGATGAGATGAAAACTAAAGAAATATTTTGAAAGGTTCCAATCATTTGAGGTTTTTTGGATAAACATTCGGATTTATGGAAATAAATAGATGCGAACAATTGTTCATAAACAACATAAAAATACAGACATGTAAAATGACGATTATGAAAATTTAAGGAAAAACATATCATCTGGATTTATAAGAAAATTATTTGTAAATAAGGAAAAATTTTCTTCTAGAACATTAGATTCAAAAAAAAATTAAATTCATATTTTATTATGGAAATATGATTTCAAATAATTTTAGAATACAAAAAAAAATGAGATTAAAAAAAATATTTCAGAATACAAAAAAAATATATTTCATAACACAAAAAAATTATTATGAAATATTTTTACTAATAAGAAAATGTACCCCCCCTATGAAAAGTATATTCTTACATTAAGAAAATAGGTTTCAATAAAAATTAAATATTAAAGATGACCTCATATTTATCATTCCAAAATTCAGTTTAATACATTTAAATCTATCAAAGGGTAATTATTTAGTGAAAATATCATCATATTGATCTTGTGTTCTTATAAATTAAAGAATGATATCTATTTTTTGTGTGATATCAAAGAAAGTGAGGCCCAATATCTTTGTGTATTTCATGAGAGTGATGTACATGGTTTTTTACATAAGGAAATGGCACTATTATAATCACAGAATATTTGTTTTTTGATAAAACACAAACCATAGTCTGTGACTGTGTGTTGCAGCAACAATACTTGAACACAACAACATCCAGCTGCTACAAATTCAGCTTCAGCAGTGGAAAGTGCTCATTAGTGTTGCTTTTTGCATGACCAAGAGACCAGTGAATCTCTTAATAAAGGACATGTTTCGAACATTCCTTTCATACACATTCAAAATCATCCAAAATCAGAATCTGAAAAAACATTTTAAAACAAAATCATTTCAACATGTATAAAAGAGTCCAAAATCCACGGTTCCCTTTATGTAGTGGAATTTTTTTCCACTACTTTTAATAAAATTCCGTAGTATTTTATTGATATATTTCACATAATCATACTTAAGACATTATGTCTGGATGAAAAGCAGTCACGTATTGTAGACTTCATATCATACCTCTTAATGACGTTTGATCCACTAATTTCCCAGCTTCATTAAGATCATGTGAATTAGAGGTAGAAATGGGAGTACTAATACTTTTAGTGTTTTCATATCAATACATTTTAAGAATATATTAAATGTACTTATATTGATAAATATAAATTCCTTCTAGTTTTTGATAAATTTGAAAACAAAGGAAAAAAGTAAACTCACCCATCATAAACATTTCAATCTCAGATTTCATTATATTCTCTAATGATTTAGTTAATGATTTCTAATATAAACCAAATATAATGTCATCAACATAAATTTGAACAATCAAATAATTTTTCTAATCTTTAATTATAAAAAGTGTTGGATAAAAATTTCCCTTAATATAATTATTTTGTAATAGAAAACCGATAAGTCTATCATTCCAGGCACTAGGGGCTTGTTTAGTCCATAAAAAGCATTGGTATGTTTTAAAACATGTTCAAGATGTTTTTCACCTTAAAAACAAAGTGGTTATTAAAAAAAAATCCTGTAACAAAACCCTTAAGAAAATAAAATTTAACATCTATTAGAAAATGTTTGTAATTAATGATTGCTGCAAAGCCATATACAAAATGAATAGATTTAAGTATAGATACTGAAGCATAGGTTTCTTCATAGTCGATTTATTCTCGTTGATAATATCCTATAACAACTAATGTATTTTTTTTCTTAATATTATTCCATTTTCATCACACTTATTTATAAAGATCCATTTTACACCAATAATAGCAGTTTCCTTACGTTTTTCAACCAAGGACCAGACATTATTGTTTTTGAATTCATTAAACTCATCTTTCATGGATTTCTCTCAATTGTCATAACATAAAACATCATCAGTTCTTTTAGGTTCTAATTGAGAAAGGAATGAGAGATGTTCTACATCATTTATTAAGGAACATATTGTCCTTACAGATTAATTTACATCACCAATGATACTATCACTGGGATGATACTTTAGAAATAAATAGTTTGGGGTTTGTAAAAAAAATTTATCGATATATGGTAGAAATATTTTGAGGTAAATGGTTCAGAAATAATTTTTTGAACAATTTATTTATCAAAAGAATCATCTATCAAGGGTTGATAATAATTTTTTGAAAAGGCATCACAAATGTTGTTTGAGGTTGTTTAAAAATAAAAGGATTTGTTTCATCAAATTTTAAAAGTACTTTTTCATCAATAGTACAAGTGTTTTTATTGAAAACTCTACAATCCTTAAAAGTTATGGAGTAGCCTAGAAAGATTCTATCATGATATTTTTTTGAGAAATTATGTAGATTAACCTTAGTATTCAGAATCAATACTTTTCAACCAATTACCTAGATGTAGGGAAGTATAAGTTATCTACCATTTTATAACTCATAAGGGGTTTTGTTAAGAAAAGGACTAATCATAACATTATTTATAGTAAAAATAGTAGTAATTACAGCTTCAACCTCAAAATGTTTGGCTATCGAATAATCACTCAACATGGTTTAGTCATTTCTTGATGAATTCAGTTTATTCATTGAAACAACATTATTTTTTAGGGGTTCTTGGTGATGAGAAGTTATGATTAAATCCATTTTTACTAGTAAAAGTTTCAAAATCAGAATTTTCAAATTCACCTCCAAAATCAATATGATTAGTTATAAATGGAAGGTTTTTCTAATATTTATCTTGGGCTCTATATAATTTCTAATAAGATATAGCTTCAGATGTTTTTCTAGAAAATAGACCCATGTAAATATATTTTAATCATAAACTAGAACCAATACATAATATTTTCCTCCAATACTTCGAGTTTGTGTTGGTCCAAAAAAATCCATATGCACCAATTGTAATGCATCACTAGTTGAGACTTCATCGATTGTTTTTAAACATTATTTTTGTTGTTTTCCAAATTGAAAAGGATCAAAAACTATAGGAGAAACAAATCTAGGCTCCAGTAGATCCTAACATTGCCTTATATTTGAGAGTGTGCATAGGTTCTTAAAGTTATGGTGTCCTAACCTATTATTCCATAACCAAGATTGGTCTTCTATTGTAATAAGACAAGGTAGATCATTTCTTCTATGGTCTTTTACATTTAGTGTGTATACATTATCTTTCCTATTGGCAGAAAGAATAATATCTTTTTTCGAATTGTGTACTAAGAACTTTTCATTTCAAAAATTCACATGGTATGATTCATTACATAATTTTCTAATGCTAATTAGGTTTTTCTTAAGATCTTTAACAAATATAACATTTTAAATCAATTTTTTTCCAAGAAGAACAATGTTACATATACCAATAATTTCTAGCAATGAATTTCCTCTAAAATTTACCTTTCATTCTTTCGTCTTGATAATATTTTCAAAGAAGTTTTTGTTACCAGTCTTGTTCTAGGAAAATCCCCAATCCATGTAACAAGTATTGTTGTTGTTACTATCATTATTTTCCCAAAAATCAGATTGTTATACTTTTAGAACCAAAAATATCTTGGATCTAGAGACTTCAGAAAGCATAATTTTAGGAATGCACATTTTTTTTATAAAAATATTCATTATGAAAATAAAAAGAGTGATTTTTTTAAGGAACAATTTTTCACCTATTGTCTACCACACATTAATTTAGTGAATATTAGTGCACTTTGAGGAACATAATAATTATTACTAAAAACTAGTTTAGAATAAGTATATCCAAAACTAGAATTATTCCATAGAGGTCAAATTTGGGACTACATTGATCAATATTTTCCTTACTAATGGTAATGTCTTACAAACACTTCCTCAAAGAAAATATTTCTAGCTTTAGTCTAATAACTATGTTTTTATCCTATAAATAATTTTTTTAGCACTAGAGTTAGTCTCTAAAATATTTTTTATAGAAATTACATATTCATGATTTTTAGAATGCTTATCCTTCTCAGAATTAACTTCTTTAGGGTTTTTCAAAATTATTTCAAATTCATAAATTTTTTTTATCATGATCATTATAAAGAGTTGATACTTCTTTATTATGAATATAAATTCCCTATTTTACCTTATCAAGAATTTTTCTGACTTTAGAATTTTCATTCCCAAGAAGTTTAGGAAATCTAGAATCATTATCATTAGTAGGTAAACTATTATCATCATGAAAAAAAGATTCTTAATCTGAAGTTTCATAATATTTATTGTCACTATAATTTTCATTTAAAGAAAAATTGGTTATAGATTCAGTATTGTGTACCCTATCCCTTAGTCACCGATTTTTAATAGGTAATCTGGATAGTAAACCAAGGTTCTTCTGACCAAAAGATTCATACTCTAGAGATTCATCAGAAGAGTCTCTTCCACTAGAGCATCTGGTGTCATTAGAATTCAAAATATTCATAGCATTGACATTGTAGTACTTTTTTTATTTTTCTCAGAATGATGTTCCTTTATATACTTTTTCTTAAACAAAGGACAATCTGGACATATATGACCTACTCTTTTTCATTCATAACATGTATCTTCAGGGTCATTCATATCCTTTATTTCATTCTTCTTATATCTATACTCAAATACATTGTTTCCAACTATCATTTTCATCCATCGAGTAAGATTATCCAGCTTATTATCAGAATGATCACTTTCACTAGATTCGGATAAAACAGTGACTTTATTTGACTTGTAATCTGTATCCATTTTAGGAGTAATGACTTTAGTAGTAGTAATGGCTACACTTCAATTACTATTGTTATTCTTATTCAAATTAGCATCTCTTTACTTTATTGTCTCATGTTGAAGAAGAGTTCAAAAAATCTCATCATGGGTTATCTGAGATACTTATCTACTCTCATAAATAGTTGTTCTCTTTGATTCCCACTCATTAGACATGATATCTATAAACATTTCCACAAGTGCCTCATCATCAATGCCTTTCTCACCCATTGATTTTAAGCTATTAATAATAGTCATATTTCTTTTTTTACCCTGAATACTAGTTCTTTATACAGAAATATAAATCCTTGATATTTTTCTCTAAGAATAGCTCATCCAGTTTTAATGTCCTTGGATGTACCAAAATGAGTAACCTCCAATTTCTTCAAAATAAAATTTCTATCATCAAAAGAAGAAATCTAACTATATATATTCCTTGACATGAAACACAAAAAATTATTTCATACCTTGTTGTTTAGTTGGTATTTCAACTTTTCATGATTAATAAATGTTCTTACTTCCTTATCAAGAATCTGGTAATTTCTACTAAGCATTAATAAGTTTTCAACTCCATTATTAATAACAAAATTCATCCTATGATATCTCCAATATTCATAATAATTCCAATAAAATATAGGTGGTCTGGTATGATTTAGATTATCAATTGAATCAAAATTCATTCCTCCCATCCAAAAGAAACTATATATCCACAGAATCAGGTAAATAGTAAAATTTTGTAAACAAGGATAAAAATCATATAAAAGGAAAATATATAGAAAAATGAAAACTGATCTAGAAAACATATATAGGAATATATGTATTTCATAGACCGCCTCTAATACCCATTGTAGTATAGAAAGATGAATGTAGATGCTCAATTACACAACGGGGTGAATTGTATGATTAAAGAATTTCATTTTTAACCATAACGAAAACTATTTCTAACAAGGTTAAGAAATGTAAATTCACAAGACCTCTTTGTTCAACTAACATTCATGGTTCAGGAATTAAGGTTAAGGAAATGAATCATAAGAAATGTTTACAAGGAAAATGTTCTACCTTAATGCATATAAAATCTTACATATCAGAGTATACAAAACAACTTGAAAGTATAAGAAGTTTATAATTTCGTCCATTATCAAAACACAGTGGAATATAAACTTAAAACAAACAAGTGAAAAGACTGAAATCTTTTAACACCAAGAAAAGGGTACCAAAAACCTTGGATAAATGATCCTTTATTGAATATTTCATGAAAGTCTATCTTACCCCACACCATGGTATGCCATAGATTTGAATATCTGAATTTTTTTTCTATCCCCACAAGGCCATGATGTCTAAGGTAATTGACACCATTTTCAACCTATCCCTGGAAGTCCTCAATCAATAAGGAAGTCAGAACCTCTATCTACCTATCTCTAGATGTCTTCAATTGTACCTAGCAACAATCAGAGTCACATCACGAATGATGAACAAGATGTTCAGTATGCCCAAAGGATGAGAGTCTCTCTCTATAGAAATTACATTAGAAACATGTAATCTCTAGATTGATTCATCAATTCTCCGATATTTTCAAACTCCTTTAAATGTGATCCTATTAATAAGAGTTTCTCCAATGATTAGCTCCCTCCTCCAATGGTTTTTTTTTCATTGAATCTCAGAGGGACCAATACTCATGTCACTCAAACAATGGTTAATTAGAATCAGATTTCACTACATCATTTTGTAACTATAACTGGAGTATGAAAAATAGGATTTCTCAACAAAATATATTTTTTGGAGTCAATTAATTAATAATGTTCAGAGTCTATGTAAATAAAAAAATGATTACTACAAATCATAAATATCTAGATTATTTTTTTCAAGGAATTTAGAACAAAAATTCTATAGATTTCAGATTCTGAATTCCAATGAATTCATTGTCTGAATTCTAAGGTATTCAGAATCATAATTCCAATGAATTGGGAGTATGAATTCGAAGGAATTCGGAGTCCAAATTCTATGGAACTCAGATTCCAAATTCAGAGGAATTTTTCGTCCGAATTCTGAGTAATTTTAAAACACAATTCGAAGGAATTCCAAACATGAATTCTGAGGAATTCCGAACCAGAATTTTTATAAATTCGGAAGCCAAATTTTGAGGAGTTTGGAACCTGAATTTTGAGGAATTCGAGACCTAAATTATGAATAATTTGGAACTTGAATTTCAGAGAATTCAGAATCTGAATTTCAGAGAATTCCAACTATGAATTTCAACGAATTCATACTTTGAATCATAGATAATTCGGTATATGAATTTCAGATAATTCGGAATCTGATAAAAGAATACTCTATATTTACGTATTTATATAATTCTGATGTTTTATTTATGATTCTGATTTTTACTCCTAGAAATAAAATGTGTTCGATTTATAGAAAATATATCTAGAAAAATGAAAACAAATTTACATAGAAAATTTCCATGGAGAAAGAAAATTTATTTATTAAGATAAATCTTTGGGAAAATTAAAATATCCTTAGGATAGAGTGTTTGTAATTTTCAAAACATAATGGAATGAAAAATTCATAAAGAAACATTATTGACTCAACATTATATTCTCATCCACAAATTATATCATAGGGTTATGTTCCATAATCTATGTTCAACAAATCTAAATTCTATGGTTGTTGATAAACTTCCTTTGATTCCAACTATTATACCCTGACCCCATAATACTAGACCCGATGTATTATTTTATTAAATTAGCACGATTACAAGTAATAAAATCCTAATGTACCATTAATTTCAGTAGTATTGGAAATCCATATTCCATACAAGACGCCAATAATACATTGGGAAATAGAATGTAAAAATGTGATACAAAATTAATCATTATCCTTGAATGATTATTTATAGAATTCATCTTCATGGCCTGGGTAAAGGAAACATAATATGGGTGAACTAAAATTCTTATTAAGGGTATGTAAATTTAATGAAATAAAAATTAAATAGAAATAAATTAACATGGTATTATAGAGAAATTATAACACATACCATTCAAATAAATATAAATGGAAATATTAATATGGTAAGCTAAAAAAGCTGAAAACACATTCCAATAAAATAATGTACTGAAAATAAAATGCATCCATTGAGATGTCAACACAAAATGTCATGGATAAAAAAAATATTAATAAAATAAATTATTTATTATCAAATGTCATGTTTCCCATGAAAATTATACGTTAACCACAAAGATAAAAGTTAAACATCCTTGGTTTGGCTGACTAATTCTTCAAATGAGACTGTCAATGCATCGAGGGTCTTGTATTAACGAATTCCCAACCAATAAGGATTTTCCTAAATGGTCCCCATCAAATGTATATCATGTCTAAATTATTCATCATATATTTAATAAACATGTTTTCTTATAAAAATTTAACTTCACTAAATAGAGGATATAGATTTATCAAAAATTCTTAATTAATCAAATAACTATCAAAGTGAACACCATAAGTAAAATATTATTTATTTTGGGAAATAATAATATAAATATTGTGAGATTATGGATATTAAAGGTACTTTTAAATGAAAAATGACTACAATAGAGTTATTTTTTCTAGATAAAGTCCAAATTCACAAAATGAAGTAATATTTCCTAGATAATCATCAAGAACATTCTTTAAGATAATAATCATTAATCATTCTAAAGTGTCACATAAAACATTGAAACATTTGAATCGTAATATATATATTGTTATTACTTTAAATGAAATTATAATATTATTATTATAATTTTATTCATGAAATAACAAAAAGAGGCATTTTATACACCATGTAAAAGTTAATTGGCAAATAATAACAAATAAGTCTCAATGTAATGTAAATTGAGATAACATTTTTTACATAAACATATTTGTTTTGTGTTGTATTCATCCTCCATTATATTGGTTTATTTTTTTATTAACATATTAAATTACCAAAATCATGTTTATAATATCATATATTAACTTATTACAATATTTTATTACCCATCTTTAACAGTCATTCATTATTTTAATGATTCCACATGTTAATTGGATTGTTTTCTGGTGTATTCTTTCACTTGTTACTTTTTGTTACTATTTCATAGATAATGATTTCATAGTAGATAGAATGTAAACCCTGACTTAATTATATTATATATTCATTACATATTAATTAATAATATTCCATATTATTTGGAGATAAGAACTAAAGTGCACCGTTCATGGAGATGGTAGGTCGTACGTACTCATGAACGCTGCATTCATTTCCTTGATGAATTAATAGAATGAAAAATAAATGATATATTTATATATTATTATTAAATTATCCTAAATAATTTAAATATGATATATGGGTTTATTAAAACAATCATTATATGATCCATGTATGGGATGAACGTGTAATATCGCTTTGAGGGGTGCTAGTCCACAATACCATAAAAAAAATTATCAATTTTAAAGAACATGAAAAGTATATAGGTATGTTATAAATAAAAAATAATGAAGAATAAATAGATTATAAATATCATATATATCATATATAAATAGAGCTTCCATCATAGTTTCCACCATGAAAGGTGGTAACAGAAAATGAATAATCATCATTTTATGTGGCAGTAGTTCACTGTACATAGAAACAGCATGCTCGTAACCCATTAGAATGAAGTGTGTGTGACTGTAGTTAAAAAACATAGCATAAAAACATCCTTGTATATTGCATATACTGGTTTTTATACGATATTTATATAAGGACTGTTGAGGGAATAGATAATAGAAATAAAATAAAAAATCATGAGAGAAGACGTTATCTCTTAATCAGTTAACTACTTTTGGTTTGTACCAAAAGGATACCTTGGAAGTATTTATGCCCCAAGGTAGGATTCAAGGATTATTGGAATGATGTAATGAATATATATGGGTAAATATTGTCTAAACCAAAGTTGTTTCATAGTTGTGATGAATGGGTAGATGTGGTTGACTTTTACAATAGATGAAAAAGACTCACTTGGTAATTCGGAAAATAAGTTAGTTGTACTAAACTTTTCACATAACCAAAGACAAAAACAAATCAATAATGGAAATTTAAATACCGATTTTTGTTTATAAAATGGGAGTTGAATAAGTTTCTATGTAATTTGGGACCTTAAGTTAATGGTTTAGTCCTTTATTAATATTAATTTTTTTTTAAAATAATTGTAATTAACTTTAATAATATAGCTAATCTTTTCAGTCAATAAAAGTTTATTTATTATTAGAAATTAGAAATTATGATTTATTAAAATATGGAATATTTTTTACAAATTAAAACCACTGAAGTGGAATAAATAAATTTAAAATCTATCCCTCAAGGAGGGAAAAAATACATGTTTTTAATGTAAAAACAGCTAAAAGATTAATAAGTTTTTATATTCAATTTCAAAGTAAAATTTCTTCCAATGACATAAATAGGGTTAATTTATAAAAATATGATCTAATTATACTTTAAAACCAATCTGTAACTTAATATATCCTTTTAATAAAATTATATGAAAAGGAATTTCTGAACATCAATTCATTATTATTTACATTTCATTAAAAATAGAAACATCACAGAAAGATTCCAAAATTTAAACCTAATTTTTTTTTAAATTCCACGGTTGATTATTTTATAAAAATATGGAATTTATTTAAGGGTAAAAAATTGGATTTATGATGGCTTCACCACTAAAAGGCCATAAAAATTTCTTAAGATATATAGTATTTTATGAATAAACATGTGTTGGTTTTTATCTTATTAATTTCAAATATATTGATCTAATATAAAAAATATAATAAATAATATAATAAATATATTTATTAGTATTAATCACTTATTGTAATTAATTAATTTTATAAGGGTAAATAAAATTTTAATGCACAAAAAATAATTTCCTATAAAAATATTTCTCTTATATTCAGTTTGTTCTTATACTCATTTCCAAATAAATTTCTATCACTGAAATATTTGTGGAAAATATATATTTTCATTAGTTATTAGTTACTATTCAAAATTTCTTGTTTATATCTTATTATATTACATAATAATATTTTAATAATATGTTATTGTTTGGTAAAACCCAATGATACGTGTAATACAAGCCATCGAAGAAGGTCTCTATTGTGTGTAACTCAAGCTATCTAAATGTTGAATGCATTAGAAAAAATAAAGTATATTGAATGTATTTAAAATATTAAAAATATATTAATGTATCAGGGTAATATATCCTTTTATGTTGTTGGTGTTCTATGTCTTGCAAGATATCAAATATAAAATACTTATTTTAGAATTTAAGGGTGTTACATATTAGGTGATAGAGTTTTCATAATTTCAATATTATTTTGTGAAAACTATCATTGGGTAGAGGGAAAAGGAATCGGACTAGATACATTCCTAGAGTCTTTCCATGCCTAGGATTGTGAATGGAGTTATCTGTCCATCGCTCTGGGCTCACTCATGTGGGGTTTGAAAATATCAAATAACTCTTTTCCTTTTCATGACTTATTCATATAAATTATGCATATTTTTCATTTGGATATGTATGTATATAATTTACTTTTATTTATTTGTTAATGACACAGACTTATGGGTTCTGTAATTTTTTACACATTAATGTGGTGTGAATACGATAATTTAGTGGATGGAATAAAGATTTTCAAAAAAAATTTAGAACCATGAATATACAAAAATAAATAAAACATGTAAATATAATAATTACATAATATAAAATCGTTTTATTTTAATATTAATATGATTGATATTATATTAATGAGACTAAAATCGCCCAAATACTATGTGTGATATTCCTTCCAAAACGACACTTTTCCTGACTTAAATCATTGAACTAGGTAGTTTTTTACCATTCATGTTGACCCTAGATTACCTTGTGTAAGAAAAGATATAGGAAGACAACACTAGACCATCATTGGAAATTTTCTACCCAATTTGGTATCCCATGGATTTTCTTTTCAATGACTATTAATGAAGCTTTTTTAGGTTACCCATAGCAAGAAAACCATTAGTATAGATTACTGAAAAATATAGTTTTTATCCACACAATAGTTTTGATTTATGTGTTGTCCAATCAACCATACAAGATTAAAAAATTGTTGTGATTTGTATAAATCCCTACCTAAATATCTAAGTGGTAACATAAATAGAAAATTGGACTCATTACGTAGTAGAATATGGATATTATCTTACTATGTGGATATGATCTACCATACTGTCATTTTTAGTGGGAGATAATTAATTCAAATACCTTAATCAAAGTATATAGTGTATAATACTCACTCATAGATATGTATTTGTGGTAGGTTATGAAATAGTTCACATTAATTTTATTGGTATAATTAATAGACATGACGTATAAAATAGTTAAATATTTATATATAATATTGAGATGTGTTATAAAGGATAATCATTAAATGTATGAAAATTTCAGTGTTATATAAATCAATTTATCCAAAATTTACTCATGGGTATTATATATTGGGTGCATGTCCTTAAATGTTTTTGAAAAACATAGACTTAGAGCAATGAGTTAATTAGTAAAGGGTGAAGTAGATCTTTGATCCTCTAATAGAGTAAAATATATAGAATTATAAGTTGTAACATATGATCTAAATTTCATAATATTATTAATATTGTAATTGAAAATCAAATACTATTTCCTTTCTATCATTATGAATTTAATTTCTCTATCAAGTTTTCATAATATTGTGTTTTCATTAATTATTAAGAGCATGATTTTTTATATATATTAGAATGAAATTTTTATGAAATATGGAATATAGTAAAAGATTTATATATTCTTGATATAGATAATTCAATTTTATAATTAAGAATAATAATTCCCTGGTTGATTCTAATCCCACAAATCTTTGGTATTGTATCCTCAGAAATAAAAATGAGAAATGAATTCCAAAACATTATACATATGTATTGTGGCACTCATTCAATTATGTATCATTTTATACCTGTTAATCCATATTGTTGGGTAAAATAAAAAATTCACCCTATGGGAGAAAAGGTGATAGGGCTAGGGGACTATTGGATCTCATAAATAGTGATTTATCTGAAACATTGAGTATATATAAAAATGGAGGTATTAAATGACTTGTTACTTTTTTTTGATGACTTTAGTCTATAGGGATATTAATTTTTGATGAAACAAAAGTATGAAACTTTTTTAAAAGGTTTATGTGATTTATATTAAAGTGTAAAATCCAATGGTAACAAAGTGTTAAAGTAATTCGATCGAATAAGGGAGGTGAATACATTAGATAGGAATTTAGAGGTCTTTGAAGAGATTGATGATTTTTTTCATAACTCACTCATCCTAAAACTCGATAATATATTCATGTATACTAAAGAAGGAAAAATATCTTGTTTTACATATTTCGATTACTGATGATTTTATTTGACATTCCAATCTCTTGTTGGGTTTATTTTCTGAAAACAATTTCATAGTTACATAGCAACATTCCAACTAAAAATTTAAAAAAACAATAAGATAGAGAGACTAGGAAATAACCCATTATAAATTTTATAAGTATTTATGTTTGTGAATATTTTTTAGGATGAATTGATTTTTAACAACTCGACCCCATTTTTTAAAAAAGGATTTTTTTTGTGTTATCCAAAGGAATCCGTGAGAAATTATTTCTACCACCTAAATGAACATAAAGAGTTTGTAGATTGAAATATAATATTTCTTGAAATGGAATTTCTATGTAATTTATTTTCTAGGACAAAATATTATTTTTTAATTGTTCGTGAATAAAAAAAAGTAGTGTTCTTGAGATGTAAGTTTAATCGGTTCAACAAAAAGTATTGGAAGAAGGATCGTCTCCTGATACAAATGAACCTAAATGTTCTTTTATGATTCATCAATAGACCATGAGATATGTATTTATCATTGATAATGATTATTATTTAATTATTATAAATGCTAAAACTATATCATAATGATAGAAAATTAATTGTTCTGATTCAATGAAATGGTTAGAAGCCATGAAATCTGAGAAGTAATCCATGTACACTATCCACGACTGAAACTTGGTGGATTCAACTGAAGGGTTGATACACATTGGGCTAAATAGAGATTTATACATTAAAAAAGGAATAGATGTTTATTTTATACAAACAAGTCATGTATGGTGGAAAAGGGTTAAAAAAAAGATCCTGATATTGACTATGAAGATATATTTTTATTGGTTATGATGATAACACCCATTTAGATTTTCCTAGTCATAACAGGTTATTATTATAATTATATATATTAAATGGATATTAGAACCAAAATAAATAAATTTAATTTATTTGAGGACCTGAATATGATAAAACCATGTGGTTTTTATCTCACAGACAATAATTTTAAAATTTTCAAGTTACTACATTACATTTTTGGAATAATGACATCCTATCACATTTGGAATATGTAAATTTATGATGTAATAAAATATTTTGGTTTAATAAATATCAAGGATGGTTCATGTGTGTAAAATATGATCATTGGTAGAATCACATTTTATCAGATACTATTCATAAATTCCATACCGCTTATTGGAAATGGAATCATAACATTTCACTCAATAAAGATGATGTTTGGTTAATGTTTCAAAATGAAAAACATGTGTAAAGTATCATACATGTTTTGGATGAATATATCTATAGATTGACAACTGATAATTCTATGAGGATTTCAAAAAAACATATATCGGTAAGGTAATAAAGTGATAAAATTATGAGAACCCCAAGAAGAGTTATTTTCCATTGTTTCTTAAAATGAATCTTAGAATGATTCAAGATACTTATAAAGAGATAGATAAGACATATATGATTTACTATGAATCTTCTATGTGGACTATCTTGTAAGACATGTTGGCTACTCAATATGATGTCTAATATGAATTGATCACAAAATGTAGATAACAATCAAATCATGGTGAGCGTCAGTGGATTTCTATTAACAAAATCATTAAGTACATGAAATGTACTAATGATATGTTCATGGTTTTTATAGTAGAGGTTATGTATTTATAAATTTTTATACAAATTCTAGTTTCCAATTTTTCAAAAAATGATATAAAATATCAAAAGAAATTTTTTTTTCTAAAATGGTTATGAAATTTTTTGTAAGAGACAAAAAAATCATCCAAACTAGACTCGAAAATAGAATTATAATACATTAATACATCAAATACTGTGAATGAAATAGTTTGGAAAAAGATGTTTATTTCTATATTTAGACTAGTTATAATCCTCGTGAGAGAAATTGAGCAATTTTATAACAATAATGGTCTTGTATTTTAGGGTACAGAACCCCATTCTTGTTGAATAACCAAAAACATCCATACAAAATTACCATCTCATATGGGAGATCATTGAGAGGGTTTATCTAAAGAGAATTTTTGTGGATATACAAAATAATGTAGCCTATATATTGATTAAACAATTATCACATATTAATATTAAGGTCAAATAGAATCAATGGGAGTTAGATTCATGAGATAAATTTTGTAATGGTTGTAAATTAATCATGTTATGAAAATAAAAGGCTATATCCAATTATCATCCATTCATTTGTGTTGTAATTCAATCATACATGAATGGTCAAATGATAATATCCCATGAATACATGACTTTGAGTTATCCATAAACAATGTTCCTTAAAATGTATTATGGTTTGTAATGATATGATAAGGATTATATGAAAAAAAATTCTTACATTCAACGAAACGATTTGTATAGGAAATATAGAGAATAGATTCATGAACTAATAAATGTATTTTTATTACTTATATTAAATTACTGAAGTATATCTCCTGAATGATCATAAAATCAAGGAAAATATAGTGGTTGATATTTATTTTCAATCCTTATTACATGATGTTTTAGTGATACATAACATGAGAACCAAAATGCATGGATACCCAACTTACACAAGTAAAAATATGAAAATAATTAAACATGGGGTGGTTATGTATGTTGTTGATCCTGCCATCAATTGGATCATGGAATATATTATACTTCTTCACATGTATTACTAGTTAATTAAATATGTAAAATGATTTAATTAGTTCAATGAAATGTATTGACATGATTTTTTTTTGCACATATGATGTGAAAAAATACTTGGATAAGTCACATGTGATGGTCATTTCAGATAGAAGAATGAAATGCGATTTATTTATCGATTTGGGTAGTCTTTTTATAAAATCAAGAAATTACTATAGGATAATACTATTTTTACATGTTTTATGTCTAGTTCTTAGTCAATGTAATGGATAAAAAGATTATATGAGATAAATATCATTAATATGATTTATATTTTAGTTGTTATTTTCATATATATATATATATATGAGTATGCTCGATATAGATCACATCATACTTATTAGTAACATTTGTAGAACTGTTATTTTCGATAGGTGTCTCTTTGAATTCATACATTAAATAATGATTTCATTGTTGTTATCAATGATGTTGTTTCCCCTCGTGTCACACTTCTAGGAACTTTGATAACAACAAAATATGGGAAATTTATTTTGTTCAAAATGTTAATATTTTGATGAAAAATCATATGGAAAATAGTTTTTATGTTTTAAAAAATTGTTGTCAATTTTTTTATGATGTCTTTTTGGAATTTTAGTGAAAGTGGTAGCTTTATGGATGTTAAAACAAATGTATATGTGGGTGATGCATGCACAGATTCATTTTATGAATGAGATATACTGAAATTTATTATATATATGATATTATATATGGTGTCTATTTAATATATTATTTTATTTATTATACATTAAATTCATAATAATAATAACATTATGTATCTGATATATAGTTAATATTCTTTATCTCAAATGGTTTTTCATTAGTTATATTTATTTATTAGAGAATAATGTTTTTTCACTAATTTACTTGATAACATTAAATATTTTGATCAAAATACTTTTAAATTCATTTTTTGTGAGGATCCTCGAGCTTTTGAAATAAAAGAGGATGTGATCTGCCACATTTGTTTATAATCTATATTGAAAGAACTCTCTTCCCCTGGAAACCATGTTTATCTATATTAAGATGGTGATAGTATATTTGATGATATAAGGTATCCTGATGAAGAATTTAGGTATTCTTGTTATCAATGTGTCACCATGAAGATTGGTTTCTTACATTCACTTCACTTTGTGATATTCCTTAAACACTATCCATAAGGAAAATGGAAGCAGCAACAAGCTTCAAATACTAGATGCCCTATTTAAAGTGTTATTTATGTGTTATTTCATAAAGATGGATCCTCATGTCTATATATGTTTATTAATATACTAATGATCATAATATTATCTTATGAAACAAATCAAAAATACAGTTATAATGGTCTAACCTATGGTTAAATACATTGTAACTATATATTTCATCACCCAAGTACTCATCATGATAATTAACCACGTGATAGTATAGAGCTAAAACAAAAATATCCTTACAAAGAAAAAAAGTGAGAATGAAAATTTTAAGATCTATTTTGGATAAGTCATCACTAATCTTAAAGAAAAATTCAAATCTAAAAATGTTTTCAAAACCATCAGTAAATACATCATGAACATTTTTTAGTATTGGGTTTTAAAAAAGAATAGATAAATGTGTTTTTATTTATTTTTATGTGTGGTTTTTAATAACCAAAGTTAAATTAATGTATAGAATATTAAATATTAAATATTAAACAATTATTTAATAATATTTGTTATTATTTAATTTCTAAAATAATTTAGCACATATTTTTAAAATTTTCATTTAGCAATATGTTTTTTTTAATTATATAAAATTAATAATTAATTATGTTTGGAAGTATAAATTAATTATATGAAAATTAGAAACATTGAAATCAACAAAAAATTACCACAATAGTTAATCTTGGTATTCATTTTAACTCCACTCGTAGTCAAATCAATGATTTTGAAATGAAATTCAATGACATTAGTTAATACTTTGGTAATAAATAAAAGTCTAAAATTTATTACAATGTTAAGGGAAGTTAAAAATGTAACATCAAAATGAGGCGATCAAAACATTGGTTTCTAGTGACCATTTGAAATCCATAATATGTTAAATAAAATATTAAAAACATATCTATGACATATTTATTTTGTGGAACCATAACCACCATTTTCAAGGATAAAATGGCCCATATGTCCACCAAAAATGATTTTTTTATTCCGATACATTGATTGTTTAATGATTTGATGTGATATCAATTTTTTTTAATATTATCTACAATTTATTGTTTGGCCAACTATTATTTTATTCCACTAATTCACATTCTTATTGATTTGATGGTGATGTAATTATTGTTTTTCCCCTATTTGAGTTATTTATAATATATATATTTATATATATTTATGTATATTTAATTAGAAATAATATATATTAATTAATATTTATTTACAAATTTATATAATTACATCTATGAATATTTATGCATATTTATTTATTTTTATTTATGCATAGTTGTCTATATTTATATACATATAGAAATATGTATACGTATTTATTTTTATATATTTTTATATATCATTGCGTAGTTTATATGTATCATCTTTTGTATATATTTATACACATATTAATATACAATTATATATATGTGTGTGTTCATTTATATATATTTATGATGTATAAATGAGTGTTTATATATATATATATGTAAATTTCATTTTATGTATATATATACATACATTTATTTATATTTATATACATTAATTTATATTTATATTTTTTTATAAGTACTTATATATATATATATGATGTTGACATATGTATATATATATATGTATTCTATTAATTTGTTTTTTTGTGTTTATGCTTGTATTTATATACATTTATGTAAATTTATTTCAATTTATTGATATTTATAAGAAATATATAACAATATTTGTAATGGAAATATATATATATATGATTTATAATTTAATATTTATGAATAAGGAATTGTGATTGATACATTATGAGATATAATTTATTCAATTATTATTTATTATTTATTATTTGTTATATATTTATTATTTAATGATTTTTATTTAGTATTTTTTATTATTAATATATTAGTAATTTATCATTTAATTAGTATTAAAATATTATTTTCCCATATTTATTTACCTTTTTTATATATTATTACATATTGTCAATTATATATTATCACATTGTTAGGGTTTTAAAATTTTAATATATTATTAAATATTAATTTATTATTAAGGTACTATTTATTTTCTATTACTAATTTCTAATTAATAATTCATTATTCATAGATTTTTATTAATTAATTACTTAATATTTAATGTTTATTTTACATTTATTTACTGTTTTTTATTATATATTGATCTTTTATAATTTTACTACTTATTTATAATATATTAATTTACTATTTTTTATTAATTTTTTTGTAATTTATCAATTATATATAAAATATTAATTTATTAGTAATTATTTATTAATATTTTATTTATTCATTTCTTATTTATAATATATTCATTATATATTCATTATTATCTATTTATTATTAATTAATTATTACATTAGTATTTAATTATAATGTTTTCATTTATTCTTTGTTTTTATTCTATTAGATTTATATTTATTTATAATTTATTTTTTAATTATCAATAATTATTTTTTATTCATTTTATGTAATATTTTTATATTTATTATTTATTATTTTTTTATAATATTATTATTTATGTATACATAGTTATATATATATATAAGTAGATTACATTTTGATATCTCACCAAATGAAGAGCGTGATGGAGTTGTAAATTCATTATAGAATAACAAAGTACAAAGGGGTTGAAATAACAACAAATGCATATATGTGGTTATTTTTATGGATGGCATCAAAGATATATTGATGCCTTGGTAGAAAAATAATAGATTAATAATATAGAATAATTAATTAATCAATTATTAAATTATGTACATAAAAATAATTTAAAAATTACCATTGAACAATCCTTAGTTGTTCTAAAAATGAGTACAAAATGTTTCATGATCCCTCATTAGGCGGTGGTTTTAAAAAAACACCACTATATAGGAAAAAAATTTAAATGGTATGTTGGAATAGAGTTTGAGGCGGGTTTGTGTCAATCAGTGTGGGGTGACCATTAATCCATGTATTATTTTATCCCATAATCACCTATTCACATATTCATTGAGTTGATCTCTCTATCTTTATCAATCCATTGATTGATATGTGGACATTAAATAGGAATGAAACATAAGAGATTTCCATGGATTGTTAACGAGGGTTTCCTACTTCTACATAACTACACCCTCAGTGAATTGTGGTTATTATACCCTTCACAGTATATCCTTCATATAATTCAAATTAGCACAATAAATGGTATGACCTTGAACCGATACTCCCACAACATACCATCTAAAGAAATATATTCACTTACTATTCAACTAATAGAAACAAACATAGTATTCTTGTATAGATTAATTGAAATTGGCATGCTCCTTGTAATGTTCCTTAGTAAAGGAACATCATGTCCCTCATGAACACTATAAGTGATATTTTTCCTCAACTACAATAATCTAGAGGTCTTCCATATCATTCGTTGGAAATCTATTACACATGGATGCAGCATGATAGATTTATTAGAAAACTTTCATGGAAAATGGTTAACAACGACATGTCCAAAATCTCTTTTGCTCAGACTTTTGTAAGGAATAAAATTGTAGCCTATATCTTAATATCCTATATCTCTTTTTTTCATGACTGTAAAATGATTACATTAGTACAGGAATAAATTAATCTCTTATCACCTGAGTGAAATTATAGTATAAATATATTATAGTAAAATATTTCTTCTAATTTTATCTTTTTGAATATCTTCATTATTTAACTTAGTTGAGAAACTCAAACTTTTCTATGAACCTGAATAAATAATTATATATAGTTAGAATAGTTGCAAAAACTTTGGAACCTTCTAATATTTGAACTTCCTCAAATATAAACCTTACATTCCTAAAATATTTACACATAATACTCAATGAAAATTCTCATGAATGATCACCTTAATATTTTTCCCATTTCCATCTTATGATATGTGAGATGTTGCTAGTTTCTAATCTATTCAATTTTTTACAAAATTTGCAAAATCAGTTCACTAAATTTTTTAACATAGACAAGTTGATGTGGCATCTCATCTAGTGGTGTGTGGATAACATTTTTTACAACAACATGTATGTGCATTGGAACTATCTTCTATAGTGATAATATCTTATCTCAACATGAATCATAATCATGTGTTTGGGCATGGTGTTTGATCCATGAATAACATCACACAAGAATCATCTAATATGTTTTTCAATTATATTGATAGTATAAATTAGGGTAAATATTCATATATTCAATATACATTTTACTATGTATCTCAATGACTTATATGCAGAAGTTAAATTATCATATAGGCTCCCCAAACCACTAGTGTGTCTGATTTTTTATTCAATTCTTTAAGACACAATTTTCTTTTTGTGAAATATATTTACTTAAATTAAAATGATTCTACTTAATGAAACTCCAAATATCTTACATAGGTATGATAACCCCATTTCTCAATTCTGATTGATACTTAATTTTTATAACGTCGCTAAAAACACTTTTACTAGTATCTATAAAAATTAATCCTTTGTCATTAATTGAGTCTGATATAATACATATGGAAAAAATTATAATAGTCTTGAAATCATATACAAGACACCCCAAATTTCACTCATCCCTCTAAAACACTATAACATACAAGAGTACATTATGTTGTTATTTAAGACCATGAAACCATTCATGGATTCTAGATTGGTATAACTCATTTATCATTGATGCCATATATAGAAGTTGAACAAAAAGTTCATTCCAATCTATTTTAGACAGTGATTACTCATCTCCAACACACGTCGTAACACCATGGAGATCAATATAATAAAGAATCACACATAAATACTACTACTCAAAATCATTCCAACCAAATCACCCTGGAATGTAGTAACTCATTAATATTACCACACATTTTTAGAACTATAACAATATAATGGTAGCACCATATTCATCAACATTTTTTCACAAACCAAATATGCATGTGAAATACCAACAAGTATAACCTTTGGATTCAAAATTACCTTTTTATTATGAATGGGTCTTCAATAAATTCTAAAAAAAATCTATGTTAAACTATAATATTTTATACTTCAACATATCCCATGTATAAACAATAAGTATTATATTCACCCTTCCCCTTGTATATAATTCCATATCATCCAACAATTCTTATATTATATATTCAATAATCCAATATGCATTTATTCTATACATTCCTTCTAATATGTCCTTTTTCGTCTCATATATTCATCATTTATATTGTTTAACATATTGAAAATAATACTACTCAAATAAAATATTGAGTTTTCAGTCTTCCCATTGTATTGGTTACAAATAATAATATATAAAAATTGAGAAGTCAATATCTATGATTATATTGTTCTATCTTCACCTTATTTAAAATAATTACAATGAATATGTGATATGGTTGTATCACTTATTCCTTAATAAAAGTTTCATTTATCATTCCACTCAATGTATACGTGTTCTTTGCTAAGTGTAGAAAAAAAGAGGGTTTTATCAATATATTAAGGATATCCATAAACAACAGAAAATAAAACCAAATATTATTTTTTTAATTTATATTCATCAAGGACTATCCATTTTTATCTATATTGACACTACTTATTGAATTTAATTGTTCAAAATATTTTCGAATATCACTCAACTTTAATTTCCTTTATTTACTTCCCATAATAATTGAAAACATTCATGTGAAATAAGCCTTTTTTATTAAAAATAACACTAGATCACTTAGGGTTTCAAGAAATTATTTTCTTGGATTAAAATAATTTCTTCAACTCAATTTTATGAGCATTTATTTTAGAAAAAGGATTTTAGAATATGAATTCACACCTTTTCAAGGATTATCTTTCATTCACCTTCAAGAAAATATAAATATATATTTATTAAATGATCTTAAAGTAAACTCAATAAGATCCCTAAAAATGAATTAAATATGTATTCACATCATCAATATTTATATCATTATCACGTATTTTTTTTGTTTCAATTGTTAATATAATACCACTATGACAATATCAATAATATTAGACATCATAGATGATTCTTTTCTATAAAAACTCATCAGAATTCCATGTACATAATTCCTACCATGATGGGTACTTTATCATTCATATATTACAGTTTTGGGAACCTATTAATCTTCATTATTTTGTATATTTTTTTATCATGATATTAATTATCTCTCAATTTGAAAAATCAAACCAAGATGGATTCCTCTTTAGATAGGGAATACTTAGTCTATCATAGATTATTTAATTAGTTTTTTATTTGAGAACCGATATAACCGTAAATTCCATATACAGTTAGCATAAATAATCATAAATTATAATAATGTAATAGTCTGGTACCTCCTTTTATATCAATTTGAGAATTTGGGTTAATAATTTCATCACAACCACTATTCCCATCTAAATTTATCACTATTTTCAAGTAGATTATTCATGTTAGAACAATAAATCTTCATATAATGTTTTTATTTTGCTTACATGGGTTATTTTTTCATCTCATTGTGTGGGATATTTATTATTACATAATCCATCAATAGACAAGAATAGAATGGGGTAAATTTCATGTTCTTCACATCTTCCTTTTGTGTTAGAAAAAATGTTACCAATTTTTTTGAATTATATCTAGTTTTCATGAACCATCCACAAAGACCTATGGATAATTTAGGTTATAACCATCTAAAAAACTCTCATGAAATTGGATTTATTATTTATCTATGATATTTCCATTTTCATTTTTTTTACTATTTAATGGAATTTTAAAATTCATTCTTTCTCAAATTTATCTATTTATATATCCTTATATACATTCGGAATGTACTATTCTCTTTCAGTTTTTCAACAATGATTAGTGAATGTTCTCCTAACCAAATAATTACATACATTTTTACTATGTAATATTAATTAATTTTTGGATAATATTAATCTCTTCAACTATTAAATCCATTGATTATTTGTAGTTGTGCATGATTTTTTCTCTTCATCCACAAAAGTAAAATATTCTCCGTTTTGGTGTATATTTCATCTTGAACTTCTTGGGATAGTAGTCAACCTCATTATTATTTTTCCCATGTATGATATACATTAATTATTTAAAAGATTATTGGAGTGTTATTTTTAATATATATATCATGCTTTTCTCCGAGGATTTTCTTATCTCTGTTATTCCACTTCTATGGTAACTTATTTATATTTTGGATTCATGCTTGATGATTTGTAATAAAATGATTATTATCTATGACCACTACCATTGAAAATACCACAATTGTTTTCATGTATTCCAATCTTATTTATTTTATAATGACTTTCCTTTATAAATGGTGGATATTAAAACTTCTTAGTTTTTCCCTCCTTGGTAAAGGTTATCCTTTTTTATCAAAAAATGATATATAATATCATTTGTTTATATTCATATTCCTAAATTTTTTACATAAAAAAATAAAGAAAAAATTGTGTTTTCTCAGAATTTAAATCCCTCTTTATTTTCTAGAAATAGTTGATATCTATTTTTTAGATTTGAAAGCAATTAATTGGTCTTCCTTCATTGAAATGAATATGAATTAATTTACTCAATCAATTCCAATCATTATACTATTCTTGCTGTCAATTTTTTTCACACAAATTAAAAAAAATTATTAATTATTTCTATGATCTTTTTAATAATTGTGTTATCACATATATTATTTTCATATATAGATGGAAATTTTTTCATTTTGGATGTTATATAATGATCATATGATGACCAATGATTTCTTACTATGATCTTGTAGTGCTTCTTCAGAATATTCAACTATATTAGTTTGTATGGATTGAGTTTTGTTTCTAAATGTTTTGATGTAAAGGGATGAACTCATTCTATATTTCTTAATTTATTGAAAACTCAAACATTTTATTTTAAGGATTTTTAATCCTCTGATTATTTTAGTTTTTCTTTATATTATTTCTTCACCTTTTTATCTCACTCTACATGAATATTTATCTTTTTTTAATATATATTATGTCACTTTTATGTTGTTTATAATGCGTCAACCCCAGTTACCCAGAGTCGATGCATTATTACATAATTTTCATGATCACAAAGGATCAAATCTTAAAAGGCTGATTGGTTTAGTAGCCTTGGAAACACTAGATATATTCATATGTCTTACATTACATAATAAATTGAAAACTATAAAAACATAGTCTCCATAATCCACACTCATATATCCACTGACTATTCCTGCAAGTCAGTCATAATACACTTCATCACATCATGGGAAAAATAAAACATTGAAAGGGGTGAGGTTAAATTTCTTAGTAAGGATAACAATATAGCGGAAACATTCATAAGAAAACATAAGCATTTAAGGAAATGTATAACTAAAAAAAATCCTTATTAGACATGAACTTCAGCATTATATGGAAAAAGTAGAATCAAATAATTCCATTTACTTACTCACATGGATATTCTACTAGTCAAATAATCACATGCAATATCAATAACCACTTTCATATTAAGGGAATGCATAATGTCAGACTATCATAAACACATAGTCAAGGCCTTGTGCCAAGACTACAAATAAGATTTTGTCAAGGCCTTGTTCCAAGACACTAGATTGTCTCATGAGACCTACCGATGCATCGAGGAGCTATAGCAGGCTCCACCCGTCACATATTAAGTCCGATGCATTCCTCATATAAATAGGTTTTAACATAACACAAACATTCGTATTAAAACTAGCAAACAAAATGTCAATACATTCTTCATAAACCATGAATGGTATAAAAATAACACATCCACAGTCAAAAATACCAGAAAACTTTAAATACAATATGGATGTTTTGTATCATAATGATTCCACTTCAAATAAGTTTAAAATCCATCAAAAGCTGTTGACACAGATGAAATCAAAACTATTTCAGAGAAATATATCCTTTTTGAAATCATTTAAAAGTCACATAATTATAAAATAATACATTTACTTTGAAAATATTCTTATATGCTTGTAATGGAAGCTTCGATGAAGTTATAATGGCGGAAAATAGCCGCACCCGCCGTATAAGTTAAAAAAACATTCTTATCTTAAATTTATCAAACAGAACAAAAAGTACCTTGTTTGGAAAACGACGGATATATTCCATTCAAAAATGTAAAAGGGTATAAATTAATTTAACCCAATGTCTATTGAATAGTAAATAAATTTTGAATGGAATTTTTAGGAAACATGGATGTGGATGATAACGAGGTCCCAGTAGATAATTACGAATAAACAACCTCGGATAAGGAAGAGATTGTGAAGTAAACCCTTACCAATTTGGTAACTTTCGAAACATACAACCCATGAAAGAGGTATCATAAAAGGAATATGTAAATACACAAAAATTAAAGTCAATTACACAAAGAATACAATTATGGGCAGTGCATACACCACACAAAAGGTAATAGTGGCAATATGGCATGAATCTCACAGGAATAAGTAATGAGATGAAAATCCCTTACCCTGAACTTTTCTTTAGTCGATTGTATGTTAACCTCCTTTATAATAGTTAAAACATTGTTATTAAATTATACAATAATCAGATACATCAATATGATATCATATATGATCTTTTAACATTGCTTTATTAATAATATCTTAATATTATCGTCGTTTCAGGTGATAACCGATTCGTTCTTCATAAATGTTTGGTTACATATGGAATGTTTGTAATGGATATGTTGTATATTTTTCAAATTCAGAATGATATTAAGACAATAAACATTATTTTTAATCATAAAATAAAAATTTGTCTTGAATGGATATGATGGGGAATTAATCTTATCGCGTTCGTGGAGACGGTATTCTGTACGTATGCACGAGCGAAAATATCATTCTTTTGATATAAAAATAATATATAATTGAATGGTATATCATATATACAGAATAATTATTATGTTATATTTATCATTTAGATGAATTACACATCATTATTATACCCATCTAAATAGAAATATATTGAATAACAATTACACCACGGCGTGGAGACGGTAAGACGTACGTACGCACGTATGGTGTCATGTCATTAAAATGATGGGTAGAATACTGAATATGGTTGTGCCATATTTATAATAACATCACAGTATATAGAAGATAATGGATTTATTATTTTAGAATGGAAATAATAAATAAAGAGGATGTGGAAGAAGAAAGGAATTTGAAAGAGGGTGGTGAAAACGATACCTCTTCTTCGGGATCTTCCTTTTGATTTGATCAAAAGGACTCCATAAGAAGGCTTTCTGACTAAATGAGGGCTTCTAGGATGAAGGGAAAAAAGTTTAGAGAGTATTTGGGCCGGGGTTGGACAAGCCAAAAGGCTTGATAGGTGTGAGGAATTGGTTATAATTGGTCTCATTATATAAGGGTGGGGAGGAGATCTTTAGGAAAGAGTGAAAATATTATTTTATAATATAATGATATTTGGTTTATAATGATCCAAAAATTATTGAGGTAGAAAATAATATGACTCATATTAGAAATAAAATCAACCAATAGAAAATGGACATGTTTAAATAATATTTTAATAATTATAATCTTATTTATTTAAATGATTTATTAATGAGGTAAATATTTCATCATTATTGTGTCATATATTATTTAAATTATTTGATGTCTAAAAATTATAATAAAAATAATATAATGTTGTAAATTCTTTTATATTTCTAATGAATATTTATAATCTAAAATTCAACATATATAACCCTATGTAACAATTGTTTTTCTAAAAGATATAAGCTTATGTCATTTTTGTATTCACTTTAACTAAATTAATATAAAACGTCACTATCACATATAAGTGGATCCATGGGGTCTCAAAATCGACCCAAAGATGCCCATGGTTGGACTTGTATCAACAAATAGGGTTAGGACACGTTTTAGGGTAAATTAATATTATTATAAAATTATTTTTTTACCATTATTTACCGGATTAACCCTTTAACCATGGTAAATAAAATTTTTACCGAAGTAATTATTCAAAATGTGTAAAAATAAAAGTTACCTATTTACACATTTTGGACATCCTGATTCCAAATATGGAATCCATTTTTCCAAATTCAAAACACAGAAGTGTCAGAAATTGATTTAAAATTAATTCACTCTGTCAAAACAAAAAGCGTGTTTTTAAGATATAATAACTATCAAAAGATAAACACTTGTTTATGTCCAATTTTATTGTGAAATTATGTCCAATGACCAACATTGTATTAAATGGTAAAAATATATTCTAAATATACTTCCAAATCACTCAATTTCATAATTTATCACAATTTATTATTTTGATTAAAAAAGTTGTTTTTAATTAAAATTTAGTAATTTTCACTATTCATCAAAATATAAAATTTATCCGAAAAATAACAAAATTTCACCTTAGGGTAAATTCGATACTTAGAATCCAAAAATGAATTCCATTTCAATAAATAAAATTTATAAAATTTTAAAAAGTAGGTATTACTATTCATAACGACTAGTTTAATTAGTTGTGGTGTGTTAGGACTCGAGGTTGCGTACAACACACATTATTGCATTATTCTAAGAGAAGCGTACCGTGGAAGCTTGAGATGTTACATTGTAAATTTTTGATGTCCCTATTCTAAAGAATTAATTTATTTAGACAAATTGAATATATAAGAGTTTAAAATATTGGATTTAATAAGGGGTCATCATTAAAAGTTGGTAAAAGTGTATTTTTGAAAAATACTTCTTTTATCTGAAAACAAAAATTAATTTTTTCTTACATTACGTCTAAGGAACTCATAATATGGATTCTAAAATTATAAGGATTGTATAAAGTTAAAAATTTAGTAAATACCATTCATAACCTCTTTTGAACGGCTTGTTTGGTAAGTCATGGTGCGCTTGAACTCGGTGTTGCGTGTAGTGAAAGTTATTGATTTATTTTGAAGAAGTAAAACACTATGAAATCATGGGGTGTTACATTCTTCCCTCCTTCAATAAATTGCATCCTCGCAATTTGATATTGTTCTTCGAAAATAACAGTTGAAATTAGAAAATATCTTTGTGGGAAAACCCAATCGAAAATTGGGTTAATAAAATTTAGTCTTAATATGAGGAAAAGAAAAATGAAAGGGTCACCACAAAATCTTGATCTCGATTAGAAGAAAATTGGTGGAAATTAGAGATATATAATTGGAGGAAAACTGTAAATATTTATAGTTAGTGATTGAGGTCATCAATCAAAAACAAGTGGAAAATTGAGGGCTTCAAAGCCATCAATCTATGATGATTTAAAATACCATCTGTTCAACAAATCATAAGGTATTATAATAAGTCAATTTTTTAATATCCCTTTCCTAAAGTTTAAGAATTAATTTATTCATATAATAAGAGATAGTTATGCATATATATATATGCTTGACAAGTAGAGTTTCAACCTTCAACTAATTTCTACGACAAACTCATCTTTCACTGAGAAAGATAATAGAACACAAAAATATTATATTTAATCTAATCGTACAAGGTTCAAAATATTAACACATACCATTTATATTAGAAAAACTATTTTTTAATAACCAGGGACTTCCTGTAGGCTAGTGGTCAGTAATAAAGGCCTGTCGTACTGTGGTTGTGGGTTCGATTCCTACAGCTTTGTCCGACGAGATGGGTTATCCCCTCAACTTGCAGGTTGTCCTTTTCCTAAAACTATGGTATTATGATATTTCTAAAATAATATTCATAAATGTTTTAACATAAAACAATACTATCCAAAGTTTAACTTAATTCATTCCAACCTTTATAGTTATCCAAAATACATCTGTCCAGACTTTCTCTAAAAGGTCCCTAAATTCCAAAATCAATTGTAACATCAGATTCCCTAAACAAAGTAAAGTTTCTCTTATTGTCACATAATAAAAATATGATTACCTTCATCATATTAAAACTTTAATGAATACAACAAGTACTGCAGTACAATCCTTATATATATATATCACATTATTCTTATAAACAGAATATAATCCTTGAGTCCAAAAGCACCAATACATTAAATATTCTGCTTCAACTGTAGTAACAGCATAATATTGGCATTGATCCCTTGGCCTTTTCTGAGGTAAGTTCCCATGATGCTTAAGACATTCATTTGCATAATGTCACTTTTCTCTACAATTATATCATTCCACATTGACAGAAACTCTCTTTCCCTTGCATTCATGAGTTGGTGGCCTTTTCCACCACACTTTTAACAGACACCCATTCCCTTCAAGCAAGTATCGGGGTGATTTTTCCCACAATTATCACATAATGGAAAATCCTTCTTTCCCTTTTCCCCTTTATCTGTCTATTGTTCCACCGTTCTCTACTTCTCTTTCTTTACTTTATTGTCATGAGATTTAGAGAATTCCTTTTCCGTCTTGATAGCACCCAAGACTATATCTTCATACGTTGAGAAAGATTGAGAGACTAAGGCTCGACGGAGAAACGGTTTTAACCCATCAAAAAACGATCAAGATTACTCCTTGGGTTACATATATAATCTACTGCATGACTCGCTAACCTTGTAAAGTTAGACTCATAATTTGCGACCTTCTCATCCCCCTTCTGCCTCAGACTCAGAAATTTCCTTTCCATATCTGCTCGATGGTCACGTGGAAAGTATTTTTCTAAGAAAATCTCTTTAAACTCCCTCAATTTGATACTTGATACTTCTTCATCATCCTTTGTATTTTGAATCAATGACCACTATTGATTATCATCTCCAGTGAGGCGGTAAACTGCCATGACAACTTCACCCATTCGCTACTCCCCAAGGCATCGAATATTTTCTATAATGAATTTATCCATTGCTAAGATACTATGGGACTTGTACTCCCATTAAATGTTGGTGGTTGTTGCCTCATGAAACAGTCTAGAATTGATCCTCCACGTTGCGGATGAGGGTTCTCCATACAAGTAAGGTTATTATTCATAACCTGAGTGAGTTGTCCCAGTAAGGTAATTAGCCATTCGGCACCGGTTGTATCACCAGCTCCACTATAATTATCATGATCAGGAGGGAAATCTCTACATGGAGTATGTGCATTGATACGGTTTCCATTTCAACCACTAGGCACCATTTCTAAACAATGGCATAAACTAGATCAGTTTATGAATCGAAATATATAATTCCATACACATAAAACACTTAACATAAATTGTACAGTTTATGGATATAATCCATAATCATAAAAATGTTTCATTTGAGGAGGTATATACTCATAAACCCTTCATAATGGTTTGTAAAGAAAATGAGAATAATCCTAAGCATATCCCCCCGAGAGTGTCGTATCTAAGAGTGCAGCAAGGCCCGTTGTCGTATACCAGGATACCCCGGGTCAAGCCCGAAACTCCTTGTCAGAGTTTTCACTCCTAGGTTCATCTGTGCTAGTGCCGCCTCTACCTACACGTATCTATACAGGGATGTATTGCTCGGAAAACTCACAAAATCTCTACAATAGAAAAATTCTAGGAAGTTCTTCTATATTAATCCTCAAAGTCTATCTTAGGGCTACGTGCTCTAATCAGAGATTATCTAAATCTAGTTTCCAATGTTATTACTAAACTTACTCTAATACTAACTATAACGTCCCAACCCCAGTTACCCAGAGTCGGTGCATTATTACATAATTGGCATGATCACAAAGGATCAAATCTCGAAAGACCGATTGGTTTATTAGCCATAGAAACACTAGATATATTCATATGTCTTACATTACATCATAAATTGAAGACTAAAAAAACATAGTCTCCATAATCCACACTCATATCCCCACTGAATATTTTAGCAAGTCAGTCATAATAAACTTTTTCACATCCTAGAAAAAATAAAAATTGAAAGGGGTGAGCTCAAATGCTCAGTAAGGATAACAATATAGCGGAAACTTTCATAAAAAAACATAAACATTTATGGATATGTATAACTAAAACAAAAGCCTTATTAAACTTGAACTTCAATATTATATGGAAAAAGTAAAATCAAATAATTTCATTTACTTACTCACATGGATATTGTACTGGTCTAATAATCACATGCAATATCAATAACCACTTTCATATTAAGAGAATGCATAATGCCAGACTATCATAACCACATAGTAATGGCCATGTTCCAAGACTACAAATGAGATTTTGTCAAGTCCTTGTGCCAAGACACTAGTTTGTCTCATGAGACCTACCGATTCATCGAGGAGCTATAGCGGGCTCCACCCGTCACATATTACGTCCAATGCATTACTCATATGAATAGGTTTTAACATAACATAAACATTCGTATTAAAACCAGAATACGAAATGTCAATACATTTTTCATAAACCATGAATGGTATAAAAATAAAACATCCATAGTCAAACATAATACAAAACATTAAATACAATATGGATGTTTTGTATCATAATTAATCAACTTCCAATAAGTTTAAAATCCATCAAAGGATGTTGACATAGATGAAATCAAAACTATTTGAGAGAAATATCTCTTTTTTGAAATCATTTAAAAGTCACATAATTATAAAATAATAAATTTACATTGAAAATATTCTTATAAGATTTTAAGGGAATCTTCAAAGAAGTTATAACTGCGGAAAATAGCCGCACCCGCCGTATAAGTTAAAAAACATTCTTATCTTAAATTTGTCGAAAAGGTCAAAAAGTACTTTGTTTGGAAAACGATGGAAGGATTCCCTTAAAAATGAAAAAGGGTATAAATGACTTTAACCCATTTTCTATTAAATAGTAAAAATGTTTTGAAAAACATTTTTATGAAACATGGATGTTGATGATAACGAGGTCCCAGTAGATAATTACGAATAACCAACCTCGGATAAGGAAAAGATTGTGAAGTAAACCCTTACCAATTTGGTAACTTTCAAAACATACAACCCATGAAAGAGGATTCATAAAATTAATATGTAAATACACATTTATTATAGTGTATTACACAAAGAATACAATTATGGGCAGTACATACACCACACAAAAGGTAATAGTGGCAATATGGCATGAATCTCACAGGAATAAATAATGAGATGAAAATCCCTTAGCTTGAACTTTTCCTCAGTCGATTGTATGTTAACCACCTTTATAATAGTTAAAACATTGTTATTAAATTATACAATAATCATATAAATCAATATTATATCATATATGATCTTTTAACATTGCATTATTAATAATATCTTAGTATTTTCGTCATTTCAGGTGATAACCGATTCATTCTTCAGAAATGTCTGGTTACATATGGAATGTTTGTAATGGATATGTTGTATATTATTCAAATTTAGAAAGATATTAAGTCCATAAACATTATTTTTAATCATCAAATGAAAATTAGTCTTGAATGGATATGATGGGGAATGAATCTTATCGCGTTCGTGGAGACGGTATTCCTTACGTATGCACGAGCGAAAATATCATTCTTTTTATTTTAAAATAATATATAATTGGATGGTATATCATATATACATAATCATTATCATGTTATATATATTATTTACATTAATTACACATCATTATTATACCCATATAAATAGGAATATATTGAATAACAATTACACCACGATGTGGAGACGGTAAGCCGTACGGACGCACGTATGGTGAAATTTCATTCAAATGATGGGTAGAATACTGAATATGGTTGTGACATATTTATAATAACATCAAAATATATAGAATATACAGGACTTATTATTTTAGAATGGAAATAATAAATAAAGAGGAAGTGGAAGAAGAAAGGAATTTGAAAGAGGGTGGTGAAAACGTTACCTCTTCCTCGGTTTCTTCCTTTTGATTTGATCAAAAGGACTCCATAGAATGGCTTTCGGACTAAAGGAGGGATTCTAGGATGAAGGGACAGAGGTTTAGAGAGTATTTGGTTAGCGGTTGGCCAAACCCAAAGGCTTGAGAGGTATGAGGAATTGGTTAGAAGTGGTCTCATTTTATAAGGGAGAGGATGTGCTCTTTAGGAAAGAGTGAAAATATTATTTTATAATATCATGAAATTCGGTTTATAATGGTCCAAAAATTATTGAGGTCAAAGATAAGATGACTCATATTGGAAATAAAATCAACCAATATGAATTGGACAGGTTTTAGATAATATTTTTGTCATTATAATCTTATTTATTTAAATGAATAATTAATGAGGTAAACATTACATCATTATTGTGTCAGAAATAATTTAAATTATTTGATGTCTAAAAATTATAAAAAAAATACTAAAATGTAGAATTTTTTTTAGATTTATAATGAATATTTATAATTTAACGTCCAACATATATAACCCTATATAAAATTGTTTTTCTAAAAGATATAAGCTTATGTCATTTTTGTATTCACTTTAACTTAATTAATATAAAATGTCACTATCACATACAAGTGGATCCATGGGGTCTCAAAATCTATCCAAAGATTCCCATGGCCGGACATATATCATCAAATAGGGTTAGGACACGTTTTAGGGTAAATTAATATTATTATAATATTATTTTGTTACCCTTATTTACAGGATTTACCCTTTAACCATGGTAAATAAAATTTTTACCGAAGTAATTATTCAAAATGTGTAAAAATAAAAGATACCTATTTACACAATTTTCACATCCTGATTCCAAATATGGAATCCATTTTTCCAAATTCAAAACATAGAAGTGGCAGAAATTAATTTAAAATTAATTCACTCTGTCAAAACAAAAAGTGTGTTTTTAAGATATAATAACTATCAAAAGATTGACACTTGTTTATGTCCAATTTAATTGTGAAATTATGTCCAATGACAAACACTGTATTAAATGGTAAAAATATATTCAAAATATACTTCAAAATCACTCAATTTCATAATTTATCACAATTTATTATATTTATTAAAAAAGTTGTTTTCAATTAAAATTTACTAATTTTCACTATTCATCAAAATATAAAAGTTATCCGAAAAATACCAAAATTTCACCATAGGATAATTTTGATACTCTGAATCAAAAAATGAAGTCCATTTTGATAAATAAAATTTATATAATTTCAAAAAGTAGGTATTACTATTCATAACGGCTAGTTTAATTAGTTGTGTTGTGTTAGGACTCGAGATGCGTACAACACACGTTATTGCATTATTCTAAGAGAAACGTACCGTGGAAGCTTGAGGTGTTACATTGTAAATTTTTGATGTTCCCATTATAAAGAATTAATTTATTTAGTCAAATTGAATATATAAAAGTTTAAAATATTGGATTTAAAAAGTGGTCATCATTAAAAGTCGGTAAAACTGCATTTTTGAAAAATACTTCTTTTATCTGAGAAAAAATTAATTTGTTCTTACATTATGTATAAGAAACTCCTAATATGGATTCTAAAATTATAAGGATTGTATAAAGTTAAAAATTCAGTTAATACCATTCATAACCTCTTTTGAACGGCTTGTTTGGTAAGTCATGGTGCGCTTGAACTCGGTGTTGCGTGTAGTGAAAGTTATTGATTTATTTTGAAGAAGTAACACACTATGAAATATTGGGGTGTTACATTGTTTGATTTAATATTCAGTGGATCATCCTTGTTAATGGTTTCTTCTTTTAAATAATTAATGTTTTATTCAAACCCCTTCTTGGAATATTAACTTTCTGGAATGATATCAAGATAATCTTCATCAAATTTTGAGCATCTTTCCCCAAGATCCCTATAAATTTCACTCATGAATCCAACTTATTTGGAGATAATAACATGGACTTGTATCCTTAATATTAAGGATTCTTTTATAAAGTAATTTTCTTCTTCATCATTGGTTGTCTCTTATAATATTCTAATAAAAAATTCATATAGATAAAAAATATATTTGGGTAAGATATATAAGATATCATTTGTTGGACCAATTGAGTCATCCTTTATATCATCAGAAATTGGATCGTCATCATATATATATATATATGTTTATTTAGAAGAAATATTATTACATGGGAGATTATGTTCCGCTTATATGTGTGTATATAATGCACTACATGAATCTGAACATCTTCCCAAATCCTTAGGAATGGATTCAGCCACAAGATCTTCACAATCCATGCCCAATTTTCCATGATCAAGATTTCTATATAAGGAGAGAATAATTTAATCCATTTTACATAACAGGAATATCTTCTCATCATCTCTAATAGTAAGCTCAATAATAGATGTTATAAAAATAGATCCAAAAATTAACACTATAATCTAGATCTCTCAATATCCTCCTCCTCCTACAACTGTGTGCATGGATTATTGTAACACTAGACAACGTATTCATTTTTGGACTCAAAGAAATTGATGTAATGCAATGAAACATAAATTATTTCATGTTAATTAATATTTTGTAATATCATTGGAGTTTTATCAACTAATATCAACACTATATTACATTTTCATTGATATATATTTATTTTCATGGAGAATGGTTGTGGTATAACTAGATCATTATTATATTTGAACTACCTCAAATATTAACCATAAATTCACAAAACCATCATTTCCAAGGGTTATTTAAAAGTAAAATAAATTTTAAGATAAAGACATTGATCATTTATTTCTTGTGATATTTTAGATATCACTTTATTATTCTACATTAAAATTGTAAAATAATACTAATAATCAATTCACTATATATTTTCTTGTAATCATAGAGAATTTTCATCTCATGATGTGGTATTGAACTCAAATTTGGTGAGATCACACATAATTTTAAATGAATACATATTATATAGATTTTAGATCACATATATAAAAGAATCATGATCATGGGTTTGATCATGATTTTTAATCCATTAATATCATTACATAAGAATTATATGACTTGTTTCCCATTACTTCACAATATATAAATCGTGGTAACTATTCATATACATAATATATATTATTCTAAGTAGCCTATAGTATCCTTCTCATAAGATAATATTTTTTATAGGCACCTCAAACCTTCAATGCCTATGATAAATTTCCTTTTCACTTATAGAAGTATCATATTTCTATTCATATGACAAAATTCACATACACAAATAAAATAATCTACATATGAGAACTAAAAATATCTTACACATGTAACATAAATACCGTATTTAATATATACGACGCTTAATTTTTCTCAAAATTATCAATTATTTTACATTGATCTACATGAGTTATTTTCTTTTTTCAATATTAAACTGTAACATTGTACATCCATCAAATTTTCAATCATCATGAAATAAAATTTGGTAATACTCTAAACATATATTATCATTCTAAAGAACATACAACAACATTCCATGTAATATTTACATTATAATTCAATATCAGGAAACATAATATGGAATATTCTTTTCTTTGAATCATTCATCATTGATATTGTACATTGAATCTACACAAAATACTATTTCTATTCAATTATTGAAAATGGTTCATCAGCTCCAACACATGTCATATCACCATAAAGAAAAAAATAAAAAAATCCCCACCCTTAAATCCTACTACCTCAATTCTTTCAATGTGGATCATCATGGATATCTTATGGTTATTTATTTTCCATCATGTTTTTGGAAACATATCAATTTAATGGCCACACCATTTTCATCATAATTTCTTCACGGGGAAAATATTCATGTGAAATACTAAGTAGTGGCACATGATAATTTCAAATGAACAAATTAAATTTAATTGATATACTAAAAATTCTCATATAAAGTATCTACTAAAAATATATATCTCACCTAATTCAATAGATTCTACATATGAAATTGAAGCATATTCACCCTTTTCAATATGTATTAAGATATAAATTATTACACTTCTTCTTTTATATATAGAAAAAAATCACATTGATTGGGTACTATAATTTTCATCCTATTTTTTCTTAATTATCTAATATTGACATCATGCATGTTTCATCATACATTGACAACAAATAAAACTGAAAAAGTGTGTTCATCACTAACAACCATAATGGTCATGTCAATAGTAAAACATATTCTGATAACCATGGTGTTTCTCTCCATGGTATCAGTTATGGAGGTCGTCTCAGTGATAAAATTTCAAATTTTAAATGATGTCCTCCCATTTTTGATATGCTATTTATTATAAACATGAATTTTCTTCTTTAGAGTTTTGATCATGGGGGTTCTCCCAATTATTAAAAATTGTATTGACATAGATTGCAACCCAGATTAATAATTTCCAACAACAAATATACCAGTTATTTATTGGTCCATTTACACATCTCTGAATATCATTCAGAGGGTCCTCGAAAAAGAATTCATATCACACCTTCAACACAATTCATGTAATGAATTCTATAATATTAGGTTAATGTGTCATAATTTGTGGAGTGTACAACAAACATTAATTTTTTTACAAGGAATACTATTATATATACCTCTACACCCTTTAGATAGATTATAACACCAAATTATAGGAATAATTCAAGAATATCATAATGGAATTCTTGAATAGACTTAATCAACATAAAAAATTACTATAGATTCAGAATATGTAAATATCATTTTATGGGTACAATTCTAATCAATGCATTTTACTTATATGTTCATTATTATGTTCATCCTTGAAATGTATAATATATTATTTCTATCTTTTATTCATTTTCAAACAATTAAAAATTTTACATCATTACTTTAACAAAAATATATCATTTATCAAAAAATAAAATGGAATGAAACAATGGAATACATCTATATTAGGATTATACATAGGTTCTGATGTTTTATAACTTATGGTGGTCTCAATACTAAAATAAATCCTTATGTTCCATTATTATAATCTCTCAAATAGAAACATCAAAAAATCAAAATGCATTTAGAACACATAATAATAGATTCTATGGTGTTGGGGAGATTATTTTTTATATTTAAATTATCCTAGGGGAAAAACCATGCCATGGGGTTGGGTAACATTTTATCCCTACCACAACACTTGAATTCATAAATAAAACAAATAGATAACATAATTGATTGTTCACCTCTACTGAGAAAGTCAACATTACCATGGTTCAGGATGTGCCCATTGGCGGCTCCACAATCATGTTTCATGGAATTTAGAAAATTTGACTCTCTATAATGTCCATGTTCAAGATTGGTTATAGAATATATTATCATGTTTATCTATTAAGAATAGTCTCCCTATTACCCTCAATAGAAATATTAGAATGAGAGAAAAATAGTTATAACGACAAAAAAACTAAAGGACTCTTCTTTAATGAAATATTCAAGGGGAATTACGGCATGAAAATTGAATTTTATTAAGAGATTGATGTAGATATATATTAATCATAATATGTTGAAAAATAAATTACCATTGTGGTATTTAAATTTTTATTTATTTTATATAGTTTTACTAATTCTATTGAGCATGATGCTAAAAATGAATGTCAAAGGTGGAATCATTTATGGAGAATTAAAATAAAATTATTTTCATGAAGAAAGGGTATATACATAAAAAATTATATTCCCATAAATTTTTATCTCCTCAAAATATTCACCTAGAAACTATTTATGGATGTAGTGTTAATGATAATGATAATGTTATGGGTATATTCACAACTCTCGTAACCCTCACAACCCAAAAGTGTTGAGACCATTTGAGTTAAAGAATGAAACAACCAATATGGGTCCATGAAAGAAAATATTTAATGTTTTTTTGCTAAATTACTCAAGGGAAAATATTATATTGAGAAAAAATTTCATTTGAAGGCAATATTATCTTTCATAATCCCACCTTGATAAGAAGAAATATATGAACCCACAAAATCAAAGTCTATACATCAAGTTGATCAAAGATTATGTCCTAGTTTTTAAATTACTAAAATATTCTATTTTATTCATATATATTACTACATTTAAAAATATTAATACAATTATTATGAAATATACACGGTCTAAGAGTAGGTGAGTTATCTTGGGAAAACCACAACACAATAAATATCCATAGAAGAAAATTTATTGGATGTTGTTGCAAATATATTCAATTATATTTAATGAATATGTGAACTGGTAAATTAATAGAATAATATGATTCAAATGTTAATAGATAATAATAATTATTTTCCTTCAATCAAAAATCCTGAAATATTACCATTCAATAGAATGAGAGACCCGAAACATCATATTACTCATTTTTCAATCCAATGTTGATCGATTTTGTGAGAACTAAAATAATAAAAATTACATAATATATTTTGATATTCATAGACCCTATAAGTACTCAAATATTTCTTGTAAAATATCTTAATAGATGGATTAATTTCCATTTTAGATAACCATCAATGGTATTTCCTTTATAGGTTCAAATCCACCATATGAAAATCAAGAATCAATGACAAATCTAATTTCAAATAGTGTGAGAATGACATGGTCATAGATTTAATCTCAAGATAATGAATTTTAAAATACTCAAATTATATTAAAATTCACTGGAAATAGATAATTGAACTTTTTATTGATAATATATTTAATAAGATAGAAACAATGTTTATTTTTTAAAAGTTTTTCAAATGATTTTGAATGTTCGTTTCAACCACACACATTTCAATGGATTTCAATCTATGAAATAAAATGGAATCTTAAAAGACAAAAAAATCAATAATAAGAAAATACATGAATGTTAAAATAACTATTTTCAACACTATGCCAATTGAAACTCAATCCTCAACCCCTTATTTATTTAGATTCAATTAATTTTCTCCCCAAAGTAACATATACAATTGGAAAACCTAATGTAAATAAATTGTATGTGATGAAGGAGAAGGAAATTGTGATTTAGATAATACTAAGAAAACAATATATCATTTTATGTAATGATAAATTACCTAGGTGTTTCATCATTACTATAAATAATTCATTGATTAATATTTTAGAGACTGATAAAACCAATGATGCAAGGTTTAATGATCATCCAAATTATTTCCCCTTACCCCATTTATGTGCAGATCCAATATATGATTTTTCCCTTAGTGATATCATATAAATAGTGGTAGATGAATTTCAAATGATTTTGGGTATCTAAACTTGTGTTTCATCTATTTCCCAAAAATAATTATATGAAAAAAATTGATTGGAGAAAATATTGGAATAAATTTTGATTAATGTATGGAGTTACTGCAAATAAATAAAACATATAAAATAATTATGGTATGGGTGGACTAATCAAATAAAATCCTAATATACCATTAATTATTATGCCAACATCATCTTATTTTGAAATCCCCATGAATTGGAACAATCATAAACAGTTTAGTAATAAATAAGTGGTGGATTTACAATGTGTCACTTAACTAGTCCAAACTCCAATGGTATTTATTAACCTATCATTAGTAAGATGGGTACCATGAAATTAGATGTAAATATACTTTAATAAATAATACTAACATGGTTCTACCATTATTATTCAACTGCTAGACGAATATGTTGATGTTGAGGGATTCTATGAAATAATCATTTTAATTAAACATCATGTAGTAGGCCGTTGAGGTTAAGGAATACATTCATAAGAAAAATCATGAAGTATAAGTTCCATATCTATTAAAACTATACATGAAATAAAAACCATGACAAAATCCTTTAATCTATACAAATTAAAGGATCATTATGATCTTGGGTCCTCTGCTGCTCGTGCTACTTCTATTCAACTTATGTGTCAATTGGATGACATATATTCCTATGTAAATATATTGATGTAGTGGGACCTTATTTTTTAATTTGACTGTTATGTGAAAGACTCTTAATATATTAATGAAATTATTATTTCATTTCCATAATAGAAATATTTCTTCCAAACTCATGAAAAATCAAATGTTACGAAACAAATGCCTCCTTCTTCAAAATATGATGTGCTGAAGCATTTATATAATTTCACGGAATGGCATACAATCATAGATACACTATATCTCTATAAAAACGCATGATGTCCAACATTGAGGATGTAACACCCCAGGTAAATAAAGAATATACATTTTCATATTTATCCATATTTGTGAATAAAATATTAATATGACTTTAAAGGGGACACTATGCTCGATGGCGTACCCAACACGCAGCAACGAGTTTCTTGGGAATCTTACGTTGCACTCTAATAATAAAATAAAATTATTTTAAATGGTAGTTAACATGTAGTCGTTGTAATGGCAGGAATGGATAGAAATAACTAAAATATGATTATATATGTTTTTAAATGTTTTTACATTTTTCCAATAAAGGATAGAGGCTTAAAATACGGAAAGAATTCAATTTTAGGCGTATATGCCCTAGTTTTCACTAAAGGTTCACTTATCACCTTTTGATGGTGAACCGTCATTAAATATAGTTTTGTTTACTCTTAAACATTCTTTTGGACCAAATAAAACTCTTATGAAGAATCGGGACATCAAAATTTACTTTGTGTAAATTTTTGTTATCTTTCCGATAACGTTCATTTTTCAATGAATAGTGTAAAATGTTGTATTTTAATTCAAAACCTCATTTTAATCTAATTTATTTATATGATTAGATTATCTTTTGAGTTGGTTTTAAAGTTAAATTAGAATATATTTTTACCATTAAATCCAATAGTGGTCGTTGAATTAATTTCACTTTGAAATCAGACTTAAACTAGTGTCAATCTTTTGATACTTATTGTTTCATAAAAACACGCTATTTGTTTTGACAGCGGGAATTAATTATTAAATTAATTAATCTGACTTATATTTTTTGAATTTTTTAAATTAGACTTCATTTTTGAATTCGGAATATCAAATATAGCTTATGGTTAATTTTTGGGATTTTTCTGAAAAACTTCAATTTTTGATGAATAGTGAAACCACTAAGTGGTACTTATAAAAACTGATTTTTCCGTTTAAATGAAATTTTTCCATATTTGTGTTTTGAATTTCAAAAATCCGACTTACATGGTTGTCATTAATAAGTAAAATTTCGTTCAATGAGATTAAAATATTTTTTTGGTGAATAGTAACTTATTAAGTTTTAATCGCGATTAGTGGTAATTAGTGTAGTTTAAGGTAAAAATAATGCTTTAATAAAATGAGATGAGCTTGAATCATGTCCGACCCTCATTGGTTGTGTCATGGCCGACCAAGACAAGCCATGGGTCAACTTGGGGACCCCATGGATCCACTTTGGTTGGGAAATGACATAAATAACTTTTTATTTAATGTAAAAGTAAAAATGACACAAACATGATATGTTTTACTAAAATAATTTTTAAGTGGGGTTATACAAGTCATAGTTTTGCTTATAAATATTCATTGGAAAGATAAAACGATTTCCTACATCATAGTATTTTTTTTTTAATTTTTAGACATTAAATAAATTAAATTATTTATGACATAATAATGATGCAGCGATGACATCATTATTTGACGATTTAAATAAAATGGAAAGATAATGTAAAATCTATAAACTACACATGTCCAAAACTTATTGGATGGGTGTATTTAAAAGCCTTATCACCTTATCCACGAATTATATCAATGTGGGACATTTTTAAACCGAAACACATTTTCAAATAAAGTAATATTTCTTTACTTTCCAAAAGTGCCCCTCCTCTCCTCTTATAAAAGGTCCCCACCTCTACCTCATTTAACACACTCTTAAAGCCTTTGGCTCGGCCAACCCCAGCCCATTTACTCTCTCCACATCCCTCTCCTCATCCTAGAGGATTCCCTTTGGGCATAATCCTTTCAAAGGAAGTCCTTAGGCTCAAATGAAAAGGAGTTACACTTTTAAAGGCAATTCATTCTCTCATGTTCATTTGTTTTATTTTGCATCTCCAACCCCCTAAAATCTTTTTATTTACTTATTTTGTAACAACACCAGTATATTAAATATACTAGGATGTTGTTAAATGATTTATTTGAGCTACACTCTCACACAACTACATCAAATGGTTAAAGAACATACGGTTTCCGTGGATGGCGAAATTCTGCCTCCCGAAATGATGATTGTTCAATACTCATTTAACACCTTCAAAGGTGGCCATTATGATGTCACTATTTTTATATATGATATATAATATGTTTATGGTTTCTTTAATCTTCTGTTTTTTTTCATTTTGGGCATACCTTTATGGTTTCCATTATGTGTAAACGCGATATCTTCATTTCAGGAAGTGCAGACTACCGCCCCCTCAAAGTGATTTGATTCGTTAAATACCATATGTGGGACGTATAAAGGATGGAACTATGATATTGTATATGATATTATACTGGAATGATAATATACCTTTATATCATTATTATTCCATTCAATAAAATACGAAATAGAAATGAAAGTAGCGTTCATGCGTACGTACGGCTTACCGTCTCCATGAACGGTGCATTTCATTTCTTACCTCTAAATGATTATGTATTGTTATAAATGCATGAATTTACTGGATATATATGAAATATATGATATCTAAATCATGAATACAATTCTGGATATAATAAACATTTGGCCACACAAACAACATGTAATTGTAAGAAGTCCACTTTCGACTTAAGAACCAAATATCGGCAAAACAAATATTATTAAATTAAATGATTACATAATGTTTATAACATGTAAATAAGTGATATAAAAGTAATAATAAGCTTGGAAAAGGCTCTTAATCAAGTAGAAATTAACTCAAGTTTTTTATTCAGGAGATTAAAGAACGATCGAGTCAAGTCGGACTCGAGGTAAGGGATCCTACTCTTCTCTTTCTTTTTAAGTACACACTTTTATGTCATTCCTTTTAAAGCTCATATTTATTGTTAATGGGATGATCTTTTATATTACACTTACTGTAATTTTTATGTTCAGGTGATGAGATACCCTATTCTCTCTCATCAATCCATTTTGGAAGTTTTGAGTGGTGTCGTTAGGCTGCCGAACTTTCGTAAGAGATCTAACCTCTCTCTTTCTTTTTTAAGTACTCTCCTTTATGTCACTTCTTTTAAGCTCCTCTTTGTAATGTTGGGGGATATTATTTTATATTCATCTTACTGTACATTTTATTTTAATGTGATGAGATACCCTATTTGATCTCATCAATCCATATTTGGAAGTTTTATGTGGTGCCGTTAGGCTGCCGAGTTTTCGTAAGGGATTTTTTCATCTCACTTTTATTCCCATGAGATTTATGCTACATTTGCCAAAAATTCCATTGAGTGGTGTATGTAGTTTCCATTATTCTACTCTTTGTGTAATATACTTTCGTTTATGATTATTTACATCAATGATCTATTGTCCTTCTTTCATGGGGTGTATGTTTTGAAAGATACCCAAGTCGGTAAGGGAACCTTTCACCCTCCTCTTTTTTTAAAAGACTTCTTTTGTTGGGTTGTTTAATTTACATATTGTTATGTTGGGATATGTTCTCATATATCCTTATTGATGTAAATTTTATGTCCAAGTGATGAGATACACTTTTTATCTCTCATCAACTCATTTTTATGTGACGCCGTTAGGCTGTCAAGGGAACTTCTTAACCCAATTTCGTTTTATTTGGGTTCAACATGTAGTTATTGAATATGTCATCCTTTGAATATGTTTGAATGACCTTTTATTGTTTTACACTTAATATCAACTTATATTGGGTGTATTTATATTTTTCACACATATTTTTGAGATTTATTTGCCCTTAATTTAAGGATACCTTCTTTATAAGGGATTTCATCACATTTGACGTTTCTATTGAGGGTTCATTGTTGTTATGCACCAATTCAATCATATATGGTGTATATACTGTCCTTTGGAGTATTATATCATGAATCCATTTATTCTCATGATATCATAAATTTCTGACTAAATGTTATTCCTCAATTATTGTATTCAAGTGTCACTAATTTTGGTAAAACCCCTTTAACCAAAATATCACTTTAAATGTTTTAATTATTTGTTCTTATTAATATCCATGTTTACAAAATGTTTTTAAGGATTTATTTATATGGATATTAATGGTTTAAAATGTTAAAAGCTTCAAGGTGGTATGTGACACTTTGATTCAAAAATCTCTTTATTAAATGTTTTAAATGGTTTTGAAAATGGTTTTTAATGGATTCGTTATTTCAATATCCTAAAATGTTATATTGTGATTGAAATGTGGAAATGTTATGTTTCCTTTATTCATGTTTTATGTGATACGATTATGTTATGGTTCTTGGGCATTGTTATGAAGAATGGGTGGTTCCGTGATAAACTAAGGGCGGGTGAGCCCGATATAGCTCTCCAATGCATTGGGTAACGCGAAGGAGTGAAACGTTAAGGTTTCTCCAAAGAGATTTAGGGAATATACTGTGATGGGTATTCCAAACGTAACCAAGAGGGTTACTCCCTACGTAAGAATGTTATGAATGCCTCAAGTTACCTTTATGTCTTATGTTTTCTATGATTTATTCATGGTTTGATGAGGTATGTTAAAGTGCCTATGTTTTATGGGTAAATTATGATTTCATTCTTATGTATATATGAACTCATGTTTCCTTTCCATATTTTTATATCCCTTACTGAGATTTTTATGCTCATCCCAATTTTTTTTGAAATGTTTTTCAGGTCAAGGTAAAGGTAAGTGATGTAATGATAGTGTCAAGGATGTGTCAAGAAAGAATCCATGTTTTATTTTCAATGTGTTTCCTTTGATGGGAAGAATGAATAATGTCTTTTATGTAACCACTTTTTTTAAATGTGGAATGTAATGCATGTTTTATGATCTAATTCTCTAAAACTCTAAACCTGAAAAGATCCTCAATGTGTAATCTTGTATTAACCCATGATTAAGTAAGGTTTAAGGCCAGGGCCTTATAGTTGGTATCAGAGGCCGGTTTAGATAACTTTAGAGGTTAGGGTATTCTTTAAGCATAAGTGACATTACCATAATGGTTAGGATTTCAGAAAGAGTCCCAGTTTTAGATAAATTGAATGAGTAAGTATATCTTAGTGTTTATCTTACTCATTAGTACATGATGGTTTTGTTGATATACTCACACTGATCTTTTTGGTTTTAGTAAATGGCTGGATCTAGCAGGCACCAAAGTAACAGTGGATGTGAAGGAAACTGTGATAGTTTTTTGAGCAAGCAACTGAATGATATGGGAGCTGTAATGAGAACTCTTTTGATTATCCTCAACCAACTATCTGGAGTCATGATTAACCACCTAAACCGTGGAGATTTCTCTAAGGCATCATATATGCAAGAAACAAATCCCTACGGAAGTACAGGTAATAATCATAAAGGTAAGTGTGTTCAAAAACATATGTGTCAAAGATGTGGAAAGAAACACCTATTAAAATGTTTCAAAGGGACATAAATATGCTATAGATGTGGAAATGAAGGTCATAAAGCAAGAACCTGCCATGGAAAAAAGGAAGCATCCAGTTGACTCGAGGAAAGGGAAAGAATTTCTTTCTGAGGGATCAATTGAATGTTTTAAATGTGGTGTGCATGGTCATTATGCAAACACATGTCCTATGAAGAAGTTTCGTGAATGGGGTCACCAAGAGTGTACCAATATTCGTTTACCAATACCTAATTCAATTCCGATTGAGGATGAAGAAACTGACAATGACCAATCAAAGGTATGTACTATTTCATGACTATTGTTTTCCTATTTTGGAATCTTAGGATATGATTCATGATTTTGTTTGTAGGAAACATGTATTTCGGAATAAGTTGGAAAGGAATGGATAATGGATCATGAAGAATGTTGAATGAGTAAGATGTCAACATATAAGGGCTTCAAGAGTTATGGTGAAATTCTTAAGAGTATTAAGTCTCTTTTGATGATGGGGTTACATTAGAAGACTTTTTATATTATGTTTAACCCTGATGTTTAATATAGGAAAATTTTATTCAAGTAATAGTTATCTTTTCTTTGGTGGACATAGTTATAAAGAACCATTTGGGTTTATATGATCCTTACTTTTGAGGTAATTATGGGTTACTATATGTTATGATTGAAGTGAAAGGCATGAGATAAAATTGAGGTTAAATTATGTTATGGTTATTTTGGATGATTTTATCCCTTTTTAGGGAATGATTTGAGAATTATATAGTTTTTGAAAAAGGACAACACGTAGACCGTGTGACTACCCGTCGCGTCAGTCAAAGCTGCGGGAATCGAACCCACAACCAAAGTGCGACTGGTATTTATCGCCTACCAATGGACTACGTGAAGTCCCTGGTTAGTTTGACTGATTATTTTTAGTTATATGATTTTATGAATTAAGAGTAATTTGATTTTGGTTTATTTATGAAAATGATTAACCTATCATGAAGGATATGTGATTAGGATAATTATTTTTCAATGCGAGACTTTAGGAACGACTAATGTTTTTTGGAGATAAATGTTATGATTTAACTTGGAAGACTATGTGACTAAATCCTTCAAATATTTGGGTTTCAATCTTATATTGGTTTACTTTGAAGAATTTTATGGACAAATTGTTTATTGAATGGTATTTTTTGAACTTTGGGTATTGTTTGATAAATTTTGGAGATTAAGAATAGATTTGTTTTTTTAAGGATTATCCTTTTTGGGTATTATCTGACCTCATAATAACTTTTTTTGTTTTAGTTTTGGTTAAGCTCTAAAGATATGGGATGTATATAGTTCTCTTTTGTGGATTAGGTGATTCTATAGAAGTTGATTATAGTACTCTTAATGTGAACAAGTCTTCCTAAATACTCGTCTTTTGGAGAAAATACGAGTTTGTGTAAAAGTTGAAAGTCAACATGATTAGTGATTATGTTTCCTTATGTCACATACATAGATTATTTTAAATGTAATTTTATTTTAATTTCCATTAATTCTTTGTTTTGGGGGTTTCCAAAGGTTTTATGGAGAATATGTGAGTTTACATGAATTGGGCCAAACTGTGAACCCAATTCCAGATTTAAAAATAATTTTTTTTTCTTTTATAAATTTTTCATTTTTTAATATTTTTTACTCATTCCAACTCCTAAATGTCCTCCCCTGATATATCAACACCAAAATTAAAATTTGGATCCTTTGGAAATCCATAACCAAGGTTTATGTTGGTTTTTATTTAAGGGATTGGGCCTTCCCGAAAGCCCAATTCCAGTTTTAAAAATAATATTTGATTAATTAATAACATATTCATTTTTAAGTATTTTTCGGTGATTCAAAGCCTCATATGCGCCCCTTGAACCCATCCGCGCGCCCAAGCTCTCTCTCCCCTCTTTGGAGCTCTTCTTCATCGCGATTTAGTACTGAACTTATTAGTGTTTCAAAAATAGGACAGATTTGGAGAGGTAAATTGATCTTTTCATAACTCCTTAATTTTTCATCCTTTTTCCTCCATTTCAGTCCCCACATGACCTAATATGAATCCTTAGAGCCTCCATACCAGTTTTGGGTACTTGGTGATTCATTATTTGGTGGATTGGGGCCGATTCCTTCAAGATATTTCAAGTAAGGGAATTCCTTCTTGGTTCCTTCCATCCTCTTTTAGTTTTATTTCCTTTTTCTTGAAGTTCCTCATGTCCAGAAGTTGGGGTTCGATCCTAATGTCTGATTTGGTGTCTTTTGGGTAAATTATTGTGGTTTAGGTCAGGATTTGTATTCCTTTTGGTGCAACGGTGTTGCGCTTATGGTTTTGCACCAAGTTTTGAGGGTTTCGACTCAAAAGGGTAGGTGATTCCATGTGTAGCCATTTTATGATGAGTTAGCTTGCATGAATTATTAATTTAGCATGTTTATAATCTGTTTTATGTGCTATGAAAATAGGTTTGATGGATTTGGTTAAACATTTAATTTTTAGTTGCATTATAGCTTGAAATTGGGCACTTTTCATGTGTGACTCTTGGGGTAATGTTTGGGTTTAGTTTATAACAAATGAAAGTGATTTATTAGTCTTTAAAGGGGATGCCAATTCTGGTTTCTTAATTCCTTATTGTCATGTTGGCCTTGAAAGTAGGTTTTTTTTAATGAGTTTAAGGTGTAAAACCTGTTGTACTTCTTGAAGGTGATTTATGAAAACGTGTGTTTTTCATGTGTATCTTTGTGGTATTATTTGATGTATTTTTATAACATTTGGGGGTGGTTTAATAATTGTTTTAGGGATGAAAAATTCTATTTTGGATTGGTATTGGTATGATTTTGCTTTAAATGAGGGTTTTGAAATGGGTTTAGTGTGCAAACAATGGTTATACCTCTTGGGTTTGTTTTATAAAAATTGCAAATGTTTTATTTGGTTAAACAAAGTTGGGAAAGGGTGTATATGTACTGTTTGGGTGAGTGTGTTCACCTAATGTGGGTTTCTTAATGGTAAAGTGGTGATTTGAGATATTAAACATTTTTAGAATTTTTTATAAATTGCCGAAATGTTTTACTAAATTGTGTTTTGTGTGCGAAACACGAGTGTGTGATATTTCATGTGAGTTTATTTATAAAATGAATTGTGAAGGTGAGAAGGGTATTGTGTGACATGTGTGTGGGCTGTTATGTGAGTTGAATATCTTGTAATGGTTTTATAAAATTGTTTAATGGATTTGTGGAAGTGTTAAAGAAATGTGAAAAGTGTCGTAGGCAATTTGGAGTGAGTTTGATTTCAAAATGCATTTGAATGAAAAGTGTAATTTTTGACTTGCGTGATGTACATGGGGCTGTTTGGTTAATTTGTGATGTGGAAGTGATATTTTCATGTGAGAACTATACTTCTTGGATTGCTGAACTTGTTTGAGCACAAAGGGAAAACCCGGGTATCTAGGTGGGTGGACGTGTACTAGTATGCTAGTGAATCCGTGGGGTTTGGCCTCGGTTTCACTTAGCAAGATTGACGCTTACAACTCTAACTAAACTATGATGATGATGATTGGGGACCACTAGGTTATGGGTATGTTCCCTACTACTGGCTTGTGCACGAGAATGGATATTTGTGATGGTTACTCTCACCGAGATACGAGGTACCTGGGACCCACAACTAGCTAGTGCCTAGGGGTTATTTCCCATTGATTGTGCTCACTGGATACTTTGTTCTTACCGTAGGTATACGGTATGAGAGGCTGGAAAATTCAGTTGCTATGGTATTTATTTTAAATGTTTTTATTCTTTAAATTAGCCCACCTGAAAACTGTTTTTATTTAATATTGCATCTTTTAGAAATTTTAACTAGCATCTGATGTCTTTGAAAACTTGCATGCTTTTCGCCATTAAATGTTTATCACATGGAATCTATTATTGGTGGTGTCCTACTGGGCTTTCTCTCACACCCTACTTACACCTTTGGGTGTAAGTAGATTTTCTTATTTTATGTCACAGGTTTGGGTATAGGATTTATGCCATTGATTCAGGTTTTTAGTTGTCCATTGGGATGCAGTGTGGTGGAGATAGCATGAGGGCGGTGCCTCTTTCCTTGTGGAGGTTCTTGGGCTGTCCTTATTTGGTTATGTACCATTGTAATGGTCTTTAAAAATAGTTTTAACTTATGTATTTCAGTTCTAAAATTTTGTAAAAGACGATTTTAGTTGAAAAATCCAGATTTGTTTTATTGGACTCTTTTGTCGATTTATGTTTATAAACTCAGGTAAATCGTTCCCAATTATCATTTTATGATACCCATTCACTTGTGCCAGCCCGTGGGGATCGGGAACGCCCTTCGGGTCTTGCCATGGACCGGGTAGGGTGCCGATTTTGAAGGCGACCAGATTCGGTTCGTGACAAAATGGTATCAAAGGAGGTTCGCTCCATTTGAGTCATGTTATTTGGAAAATAGTCGGGATAGTATATAGTTATGATTGTTGGGAAATTTAATTCTGGTTATGGGTAGTGTGCTTGATCACCACACCTCATTTCAGGATTCAAGTCGCCAGGGGAAGTTGTGATTTTTCTATGTCTTTTGGTTTTCTTGGTTTGATGATGATTAGGGGAAATGAAAAGAGAGTTGGGTTAATGGTCTCAATGAGCTCGCAGAGTCTGGAAAGCCATGTGGAGCTGGGGATATTCCCTAGAACACTCTCTGTGACAGTGAAGTGATTGGAATATGGCTGCCAACCATATGTCCAAGTCACCCACTGAAACTAGTTTCCTCTCGCATTGTCTTGTGTTCTTTAGTTTTGAAATCTTGGAACTTTGGTTTTAAAGTGACTTGGTTTTAAGAAGTGTAATGTTTTTGTGAAATGATTTTCAAATAAATATGGAGTGGTATGATTTATGAAATTTTGGAACTAAATATTCAGAATTATTTTGAAATAGAAAATTGTGTGATTACACCTCTTTTGAAGGTAGAAACTGTATTGAAGTTGGTTTTGAAAAGTGTTTCCAATAGAGTTTTCAAAACAATCAGAGTGTGTTTTATTGGGATGAGATGTTTTGAAATTGATGTGAATATCTTGAATGTGAGTTATTTTCTAAATGGTTGTGACTTTATGAAAATTTTTGTAAGATGTGAGTTGGGATTTTGATCTCGTGGTTAGCGGTTATGAGAAAAAAAGGATGCGTTGGTTGACCGTTTTGGTTTTGAAAAGTGGAAAGAATTTTTGTTTTAAACTTTGGTATTTCCATTAGTGACCACATGCATGGGGTTATATGGGATGATGGATGGTTGATGGCATGACTAGATGAGTGCCAGGATGGATATGAGCTGGGTGTCTGGTGTGACACAAAAACATGCATGTGTGAGGCCCATGGGGTACCATTGGTCGATACTCTTACCGTTGAACCGATTGTTTTCAAAGAAATGGTTTTAAAGAAAAAAAAAACATGATGTATTGATGAATAGTTTTGGGATGGTTTGTATTATAGGTCTTTGAAGATTTTGTTTTTGTGGGATGTTTTTTTTAGTCCAATAACCTCTCCTATTTGAACTGTGTTTTGGGATTATGTTTGGTCGGTAAGCTAGGTAGAAGGACCGGTTAGTAGTCTCCTCTGAGATATTTTTCGGGACACATTTATGGTGGTTACCTTAATGTGTTTGGATCTGGTTTATGGGTTTTTTTTGACCAATGGACCATCTTGGTTGGGTCCTTGGGTTCTCCCGTTGGATAAGGTACGCCCCCATTTAGGGTTAGTGAAAAACTGAAGTGCAACCCATATTGTTTCTCCATTGTAAAATCCTCCAGTTGATCAATATAAGGAATATTTTATAGATCATTGTTGATTGAGTCTACAACCATTCATTTAGTTGATTTGTAGATTCTCTTGTAGTGGGATAGTTCTTGTGGAAGGTTGAAAGAGTCCTTGGTTTCTTAAGTTTCATGATTCATCGAAGGTGGAAGTGTTCTTTGGTTGTTAGTGTGGATGAGTGTCATGATGGTGTCTAAGAGGGCCTTTGGGTTATTCATAGTTTCCTTGAAGCAAGAGTTATTATTAAACAACCAATTTTTAGATTTTGGTCCTGATAGGATATTGTGTCCACTTTTTGGACTTGTCTGTTTTTAGGGACTTGGAATATGGTCATGTTCCATGTATTGTTTCTATCAATCACAAGGGTCATGTTCGGTGACGCATTGTGATGTTGTGTGCTCTTTTGACTGTAAAGGTCAAGGTCACACAATCCTATTAGGTTCTCTGTTATGTTGGGAGTATGTATCCCTTAGGAAAAACATCAAATCCTCTATCTTAGAGGACGGTGTTTATACGTGTCCTACCCTTCTGTTTTTTCTCACCCAAAGAAACAAGGTGCGATGTGTGTGCTTATTCTGATCCCTTGTTTCAGTGAAATCTCTGGTTTTGGTAAAGTGAGTTATGAAGTGTGTTATGTCTTGATGAACCCATCAGGGTATGCGGTGTAGTTGTTTGTGGCACCGAAAGAAGAAGTTCCACATAGGGGTTTCAACAGCCAAACTGTGTGGCCGAAGATGCTTCAATATTTTGAGCTCCAGCCATAGGTCCCGGAGAGAAGCTGGCGCGTAGTCAGGGGAAACCCCCGTGTCGTTTAAACCCTTGTACAAAGTCCTATCCTCAGTATGAAAGATAGGAAGAGTTTAAACCTATGGTGTCATCACATTTCTTCTGTTGTTCCTGTTCGGTGGAAATAGGTGGAGGGTCTTGCACCCATGTCATCACACAATGTTATTCCCTCCCCCTTTGGTTTCCATTGAGTCTTTGGAGAATGGTTGGAAATTTGGCTAGACAAGTTGAGCACACGGTTTTCACATGGATAGTTCTAACCATGAATAAAAAAACCATGAAAATATAAGGATCCACATAGTTATCGCACAGTTTCTCAAACTGTGTAGACTAACCGTGTGACCGTCCCAACTCCTTAATTTTGGGGTCTTTTCGTGTCGGCCGACGCCGGTCGGTTAAGATGGTTGGTTCATGTAGTGGGAAGACCCACCATGGGTATTGTGCATATTATTTTGTAAATTTCTAATGAATGTATACCCCTTGTACTAGGGAGTCTGTTTGGGCCTTCCCCTATTAGTGTCTTGATTCTGTCTTGGAAAAAAAAATAAGTTGTCTCTTATGGTGGGGAGCCCATTTGTGTCTCTTCATACAAGTAACTCATGTTTTTCCTTGGTATTGTATGGGAAGTAGGTAATATCATTTGGATATATCTAACTACTTACATCTTCCTTGGGAAAACTTTGGGACTGGAGAGTTCCCAATGTATTAGTTAAAGTAAAGTAAGTGTAACCTTGTTCAATGTTATTGTTCGTTTGGGTGAATTGCTTGAGTCTTGTTCGGATAGTGTTTGAGGAGTTTTATTTTGGGATCAATTATGAATGTGATTGATTATTTCAGGAAAGTGGTGTAAGTTTTGTTTGTGAGAGTAATCCTTCATTAATTGATCACTGGAGGTGTTTTGGCCTTTGGGGGAGAAACCTGACAAGGGAGTACCTCTTGGTTTCTCAGTTGGGTTTGGTTGTTACTTTGGACTTACTGTGACTTTCCGGGGCGGAAAGTTTTCATGGTGGGGAGAATTTTCACATACATAGATTATTTTAAATGTAATTTTATTTTAATTTCCATTAATTCTTTGTTTTGGGGGTTTCCAAAGGTTTTATGGAGAATATGTGAGTTTACATGAATTGGGCCAAACCGTGAACCCAAATCCAGATTTAAAAATAAATTTTTTTTCTTTTATAACTTTTTCATTTTTTAATATTTTTTACTCATTCCAACTCCTAAATTTCCTCCCATGATATATCAACACCAAAATTAAAATTTGGAGCCTTTGGAAATCCATAACCAAGGTTTATGTTGGTTTTTATTTAAGGGATTGGGCCTGCCCGAAAGCCCAATTCCAGTTTTAAAAATAATATTTGATTAATTAATAACTTATTCATTTGTAAGTATTTTTCGGTGATTCAAAGCCTCATATGCGCCCCTTGAACCCAGCCGCGCGCCCAAGCTCTCTCTCCCCTCTTTGGAGCTCTTCTTCATCGAGATTTAGTACTGAACTTATTAGGGTTTCAAAAATCGGGCAGATTTGGAGAGGTAAATTGATCTTTTCATAACTCCTTAATTTTTCATCCGTTTTCCTCCATTTCAGTCCCCACATTACCTAATATGAATCCTTCGAACCTCCATACCAGTTTTGGGTACTTGGTGATTCATTATTTGGTGGATTGGGGCCGATTCCTTCAAGATATTTCAAGTAAGGGAATTCCTTCTTGGTTCCTTCCATCCTCTTTTTGTTTTATTTCCTTTTTCTTGAAGTTCCTCATGTCCAGAAGTTGGGGTTCGATCCTAATGTCTAATTTGGTGTCTTTTGGGTAAATTATTGTGGTTTAGGTCTGGATTTGTATTCCTTTTGGTGCAACAGTGGTGCGCTTAAGGTTTCGCACCAAGTTTTGAGGGTTTCGACTCAAAAGGGTAGGTGATTCCATGTGTAGCCATTTTATGATGAGTTAGCTTGCATGAATTATTAATTTAGCATGTTTATAATCTGTTTTATGTGCTGTGAAAACAGTTTTGATGGATTTGGTTAAACAGTTAATTTTTAGTTGCATTATAGCTTGAAATTGGGCACTTTTCATGTGTGACTCTTAGGTTAATGTTTGGGTTTAGTTTATAACATATGAAAGTGATTTATTACTCTTTAAAGGGGATGCCAATTCTGGTTTCTTAATTCTTTATTGTCATCTTGGCCTTGAAAGTAGGTTTTTTTTAATGAGTTTAAGGTGTAAAACCTGTTGTACTTCTTGAAGGTGATTTATGAAAACGTGTGTTTTTCATGTGTATCTTTGTGGTATTATTTGATGTATTTTTATAACATTTGGGGGTGGTTTAATAATTGTTTTAGGGCTGAAAAATTCTGTTTTGGATTGGTATTGGTATGATTTTGCTTTAAATGAGGGTTTTGAAATGGGTTTAGTGTGCAAACAATGGTTATACCTCTTGGGTTTGTTTTATAAAAATTACAAATGTTTTATTTGGTTAAACAAAGTTGGGAAAGGGTGTATATGTACTTTTTGGGTGAGTGTGTTCACCTAATGTGGGTTTTGTAATGGTAAAGTGGTGATTTGAGATGTTAAACATTTTTAGAATTTTTTATAAATTGTCGAAATGTTTTACTAAATTGTGTTTTGTGTGCGAAACACGAGTGTGTGATATTTCATGTGAGTTTTTTTATAAAATGAATTGTGAAGGTGAGAAGGGTATTGTGTTACATGTGTGTGGGCTGTTATGTGAGTTGAATATCTTGTAATGGTTTTATAAAATTGTTTAATGGATTTGTGGAAGTGTTAAAGAAATGTGAAAAGTGTCGTAGGCAATTTGGAGTGAGTTTGATTTCAAAATGCATTTGAATGAAAAGTGTAATTTTTGACTTGCGTGATGTACATGGGGCTGTTTGGTTAATTTGTGATGTGTAAGTGATATTTGCATGTGAGAACTATACTTCTTGGATTGCTGAACTTGTTTGAGCACAAAGGGAAAACCCGGGTATCTAGGTGGGTGGACGTGTACTAGTATGCTAGTGAATCCGTGGGGTTTGGCCTCAGTTTCACTTAGCAAGATTGACGCTTACAACTCTAACTAAACTATGATGATGATGATTGGGGACCACTAGGTTATGGGTATGTTCCCTACTAGTGGCTCGTGCACGAGAATGGATATTTGTGATGGTTACTCTCACCGAGATACGAGGTACCTGGGACCCACAACTAGCTAGTGCCTAGGGGTTATTTCCCATTGATTGTGCTCACTGGATACTTTTTTCTTACCGTCGGTATACGGTATGAGAGGATGGAAAATTCAGTGGCTATGGTATTTATTTTAAATGTTTTTATTCTTTAAATTAGCCCACCTGAAAACTGTTTTTATTTAATATTGCATCTTTTAGAAATTTTAACTAGCATCTCATGTCTTTGAAAACTTGCATGCTTTTCGCCATTAAATGTTTATCACATGGAATCTATTATTGGTGGTATCCTACTGGGATTTCTCTCACACCCTACTTACACCTTTGGGTGTAATTAGATTTGCTTATTTTATGTCACAGGTTTGGGTACAGGATTTATGCCATTGATTCAGGTTTTTAGTTGTCCATTGGGATGCAGTGTGGTGGAGATAGCATGAGGGCGGTGCCTCTTTCCTTGTGGAGTTTCTTGGGCTGTCCTTATTTGGTTATGTACCATTGTAATGGTCTTTAAAAATAGTTTTAACTTATGTATTTCAGTTCTAAAATTTTGTAAAAGACGATTTTAGTTGAAAAATCCAGATTTGTTTTATTGGACTCTTTTGTCGTTTTAAGTTTATAAACTCGGGTAAATCGTTCCCAATTATCATTTTATGATACCCATGCACTTGTTCCAGCCCGTGGGGATCGGGAACGCCCTTGGGTCTTGCCATGGACCGGGTCGGGTGCCGATTTTGAAGGCGACCAGATTCGGTTCGTGACACCTTATGAATAAATTACTCAATAAAAAGTAACTTAAAACAAAAAAGTTGTCTATTAACTTTTCCTACTGGGGAATCGAATACCGTTTAACCCATCACAAGTTTGTGATTTTCTCGTGGTTAACTTTCTCCTAAACATGTTTTCTATCACTCTCTATCAGAACATGACCCTTTGTTTTTTCCTCCATGTCCATATTTTCATACTTGGAATCCTAGTATGGGTTAACTCGGGTGACCTTTGTACTTATCCTTCTTTATTTTAAAGTGATTGTTTTACCGACTCTTGTTCCGATGTGGGACTTTCAATGATGTTTCCAAGCCCAATATTAAAATTGCAAAGACGCAATTCCCAAAAGGGGGGAAGGATGTAACACCCCAGGTAAATAAAGAATATACATTTTCATATTTATCCATATTTGTGAATAAAATATTAATATGAATTTAAAGGGGACACTATGCTCGATGGCGTACCCAACCCGCAACAACGAGTTTCTTGGGAATCTTACGTTGCACTCTAATAATAAAATAATATTATTTTAAATGGTAGTTAACATGTAGCGGTTGTAATGGCAGGAATAGATATAAATAACTAAAATATGATTATATATGTTTTTAAATGTTTTTACATTTATCCAATAAAGTATAGAGGCTTAAAATACGGAAAGAATTCAATTTTAGGTGTATATGCCCTAGTTTTCACTAAAGGTTCACTTATCACCTTTTGATAGTGAACCGTCATTAAATATAGTTTTGTTTACTCTTAAACATTATTTTGGACCAAATAAAACTCTTATGAAGAATCGGGACATCAAAATTTACTTTGTGTAATTTTTTGGTATCTTTCCGATAAAGTTCATTTTTCAATGAATAGTGTAAAATGTTGTATTTTAATTCAAAACCTCTTTTTAATCTAATTTATTTATATGATTAGATTATCTTTTGAATTGGTTTTAAAGTTAAATTAGAATATATTTTTACCATTAAATCCAATAGTGGTCATTGGAATTAATTTCACTTTGAAATCAGACTTAAACTAGTGTCAATCTTTTGATACTTATTGTTTCATAAAACCACGCTATTTGCTTTGACAACGGGAATTAGTTATTAAATTAATTAATCTGACTTATACATTTTGAATTTTGTAAAATAGACTTAATTTTTGAATTCAGAATATCAAATACAGCTTATGGTGAATTTTTGGGATTTTTCTGGAAAACTTCAATTTTTGGTGAATAGTGAAACCACTAAGTGGTACTTATAAAAACTGATTTTTCCGTTTAAATGAAATTTTGCAATCTTTGTGTTTTGAATTTCAAAAATCCGACATACATGGTTGTCATTAAGAAGTAAAATGTGTTTCAATGAGATTAAAATATTTTTTTGGTGAATAGTAACTTATTAAGTTTTAATTGCGATTAGTGGTAATTAGTGTAGTTTAAGGTAAAGATAATGCTTTAATAAAATGAGATGAGCTTGAAACATGTCCTGCCCTCATTGGTTGTGTCATGTCCGACCAAGAAAATCCATGGGTCAACTTGGGGACCCCATGGATCCACTTTGTTTGGGAAATGACATAAATAACTTTTTATTTAATGTAAAAGTAAAAATGACACAAACATGATATGTTTTACTAAAATAATTTTTAAGTGGGGTTATACAAGTCATAGTTTTGCTTATAAATATTCATTGGAAAGCTAAAACGATTTCCTACATCATAGTATTTTTTTATAATTTTTAGACATTAACTAAATTAAATTATTTATGACATAATAATGATGCAGCGATGACATCATTATTTGACGATTTAAATAAAATGGAAAGATAATGTAAAATATATGAACTACACATGTCCAAAACTTATTGGATGGGTGTATTTCGAAGCCTTATCACCTTATCCACGAATTATATTAATGTGGGACCTTTTTAAACCGAAACACATTTTCAAATAAAGTAATATTTTTTACTTTCCAAAAGGGCCCCTCCTCTCCTCTTATAAAAGGCCCCCACCTCTACCTCATTTAACACACTCCTCAAGCCTTTGGATCGACCAACCCCTGCCCATTTACTCTCTCCACATCCCTCTCCTCGTCCTAGAGGATTCCATTTGGGCATAATCCTTTCAAAGGAAGCCTTTAGGCTCAAATCAAAAGGAGTTACACTTTTAAAGGTAATTCATTCTCTCATGTTCATTTGTTTTATTTTGCTTCTCCAACCCCGTAAACTCTTTTTATTTACTTCTTTTGTAACAACACCAGTATCTTAAATATACTATGATGTTGTTATAAGATTTATTTGAGCTACACTCTCACACAACTACATCAAATGGTTAAAGAACATACAGTTTCCGTGGATGGCGAAATTCTGCCTCCCGAAATGATGATTGTTCAATACTCATTTAACTCTTTCAAAGGTGGCCATTATGATGTCACTATTTTTATATATGATATATAATATTTTTATTTTTTCCTTAAGATTCTGTTTTTTTTTCATTTTGGGCATACCTTTATGGTTTCCATTATGGGTAAACGCGATATCTTCATTTAAGGAAGTGCGGACTACCGCCCCCTCAAAGTGATTTGATTCGTTAAATACCATATGTGGGACGTATAAAAGATGGAACTTTGATATTGTATATGATATTATACTGGAATTATAATATACCTTTATATCATTATTATTCCATTCTATAAAATACGAAATAGAAATGAAAGTAGCGTTCATGCGTACGTACGGCTTACCGTCTCCATGAACGGTGCATTTCATTTCTTACCTCTAAATGATTATGTAATGTTATAAATGCATGAATGTACTGGATATATATGACATATATGATATCACATCATGAATACAATTCTGGATATAATAAACATTTTGCCAAATGAACAACATGTAATTTTAAGAAGTCCACTTTCGACTTAAGAACCAAATATCGGCAAAACAAATATTATTAACTTAAATGATTACATAATGTTTATAACATGGAAATAAGTGATATAAATGGAATGATAAGCTTGAAAAAGGTTCTTAATCAATTATAAATTAACTAAAGTTTATTATTCAGGAGATTAAAGAACGATCGAGTCAAGTCGGACCCGAGGTAAGGGATCCTACTCCTCCCTTTCTTTTTAAGTACACACTTTTATGTCATTCCTTTTAAAGATCATATTTCTTTTTATTGGGATGATCTTTTATATTAAACATACTGTAATTTTTATGTTCATGTGATGAGAGACCCTATGCTCTCTCATCAATCCATTTTGGACGTTTTGAGTGGCGCTGTTAGGCTGCCGAACTTTCGTAAGAGATCTAACCTCCCTCTTTCTTTTTTAAGTACTCTCCTTTATGTCACTTCTTTTAAGCTCCTCTTTGTAATGTTGGGGGATATTCTTTTATATTAATCTTACTGTACATTTTATTTTAATGTGATGAGATACCCTATTTGATCTCATTAATCCATATTCGGAAGTTTTATGTGGCGCCGTTAGGCTGCCGAGTTTTCGTACGGGATTTTTTCATCTCACTTTTATTCCCGTGAGATTTATGCTACATTTGCCACAAATTCCATTGAGTGGTGTATGTACTGTCCATTATTATACTATTTGTGTAATATAATTTCGTTTATGAGTATTTACATCAATGATCTATTGTCCTTCTTTCATGGGGTGTATGTTTTGAAAGATACCCAAGTCAGTAAGGGAACCTTTCACCCTCCTCTTTTTTTAAAAGACTACTTTTGTTGGGTCTTTTAATTTACATATTCTTATATTGGGATATGTTCTCATATACCCTTATTGATGTAAATTTTATGTCCAAGTGATGAGATACACTTTTTATCTCTCATCAACTCATTTTGATGTGACGTCGTTAGGCTGTCAAGGGAACTTCTTAACCCAATTTCGTTTTCTTTGGGTTCAACATGTAGTTATTGAATATGTCATCCTTTGAATATGTGTGAATGACCTTTTATTGTTTTACACTTAATATCAACTTATATTGGGTGTATTTATATTTGTCACACATATTTTTGAGATTTATTTGTCCTTAATTTAAGGATACCTTCTTTATAAGGGATTTCATCACATTTGACTTTTCTATTGAGGGTTCATTGTTGTTATGCACCAATTCACTCTTATATGGTGTATATACTGTCCTTTGGAGTATTATATAATGAATCCATTTATTCTCATGATATTATAAAATTCTGACTAAATGTTATTCCTCAATTATTGTATTCAAGTGTCACTAATTTTGGTAAAACCCCTTTAACCAAAATATCACTTTAAATGTTTTAATTATTTCTTCTTATTAATATCCATGTTTACAAAATGGTTTTAAGGATTTATTTATATGGATATTAATGGTTTAAAATGTTAAAAGCTTCATGGTGGTACGGGACACTTTGATTCAAAAATCTCTTTATTAAATGTTTTAAATGGTTTTGAAAATGGTTTTTAATGGATTCGTTATTTCAATATCCTAAAATGTTATATTGTGATTGAAATGTGAAAATGTTATGTTTCCTTTATTCATGTTTTATGTTATATGATTATGTTATGGTTCTTGGGCATTGTTATGAAGAACGGGTGGTTCCGTGATAAACTAAGGGTGGGTGAGCCCGATATAGCTCTCCAATGCATTGGGTAACGCGAAGGAGTGAAACGTTAAGGTTTCTCCGAAGAGATTTAGGGAATATACTGTGATGGGTATTCCAAACGTAACCAAGAGGGTTACTCCCTACGTAAGAATGTTATGAATACCTCAAGTTACCTATATGTCTTATGTTTTCTATGATTTATTCATGGTTTGATGACGTATGTTAAAGTGCCTATGTTTTATGGGTAAATTATGATTTCATTCTTATGTATATATGAACTCATGTTTCCTTTCCATATTTTTATATCCCTTACTGAGATTTTTATGCTCATCCCATGTTTTTTGAAATGTTTTTCAGTTCAAGGGAAAGGTACGTGATGTAATGATAGTGTCAAGGATGTGTCAAGAAAGAATCCATGTTTTATTTTCAATATGTTTCCTTTGATGGGAAGAATGAATAATGTCTTTTATGTAACCACTTTTTTTTAAATGTGGAATGTAATGCATGTTTTATGATCTAATTCTCTAAAACTCTAAACCTGAAAAGATCCTCAATGTGTAATCTTGTATTAACACAAGATTAAGTAAGGTTTAAGGCCAGGGCCTTATAGAGGAATTGTAAGATCCTATAGATTTTGAGACCATAGTTTCTACTATTGAAATATATCATCTGGATACATGATCTATTTAATTCCACACAATCATCTACATTGTAGAGAAATATAATTAAAAATTTACATAATGGAATATTTGACACTTATTTGCATTTGGTTAACACAATTACATTATCATTCATGGGTATCTACAGGAAAATTGTTTTTGGAATACACCTCATTCCTGATCAATCCTTCCATCATTTTAGATACATTGATGCAAATTTGGTTTCATTGAATTTAACATTCAATGTATATATGAAATGTAAGCCAAAAAACATGTAACATAAAAAATTGAAGACAATTCATAGACCATGTATCTAATTACATGTCCATTTTTGTTCATCAAGATATATCCATAAATGTATTACTAGAAATACAGTGGATTATTAATTAACTAGTTCTTGAAATACATTTAATGGAAAAATTATTATATTATATTGTTATTATTTCATTTTTTATTCTTATGAATTACAATAAATTGTTGTGGTATATTAAAATTTTAATGGGAATAATCTCCATCAAAATGATACCAAAATGATAAGTACTCCAACTGTGTTAAGAGACACTCTTATAGACCCTTGGAATTATGTAAAGGGATGTATTGGATTAACCATCCATTATATACAAAGAAATAAAGTTGTACTTAGGTAATTATATGAACATACTAGCCAAAGTAATTGATACTAAAATCATGTTCATCATGTATAATGGATAGGAGAATGAAAATGTTGATCAAGATATATTTACATAAGAAATAAATTCAATTGAAACCTACAAAAATTGTTTTTGGATTCAATAATATCTATCATCAAACAAGTTTGACTGAATTTTTTTTAATGAAACTGTGGAATTTTATTAAAATAAAAATACACCATCCACATAAAACCCAGGTCTTGAGTGCCTTTTTCTAAATTCTCATTGTATCTACTAAGTTAAGAAAACATTCATCAACTTTATATGGTTGTATCTATATGAATAATGATAATATTCTTATTTAATATTCCAAATAATTGGAGTTTAATCCATCCCCTATACGTGATGTTGATTATGGAGAGGATATTGAAGATTACCCACATACCATTGAGGATGGAATATACACCACATATGTTTAGATATAATATATGATTATTGGTACCAATGAAGACCCATAAACTACACTGATTAGTACAACTATGGATCTTGAGGAACAAGAGAAGTAAAAGTACATCCTTAAACAAAACAAAGAAGTATTTGTGTATAGTTACACAATAATTTTATTCTTAAAAATAAGTAATTTATCATCAAAATATATTACATACTATTCATCATGACTACAAAAAGTGATAAGAAGAGTGAACTCATCTCGTAGTGCTGATATGGATTTCTATGTGGTTACGTTAATCTTGGAAACGTTTATTTTAATGATTCAATACAGAAAATATCTCAAATAAAATTAACTGGATAACAAATATATATCCATATACATGTATATATTTACATTATTTATTTAATCCATCATTTCCCAACAACTAAATTTCATATTCCAATACAGAAATTAATTTTTTTTGAAACAACTTGTTTACAAATGAAATTATTTATAGATGAATATTCTATATATAATGAAATATTTATGGATCATTATGTTCAAGAATGAACTTCCATTATGGACCCTATAGGGTTTACTAAAATCGTTATATTACGTTTTTTTCTATAGATAATGAATCCTATTAATAAAAAAATAGAAACTTTCTTTTAATAAGTCATTAAAATGTATATTGATTGTTATGTCAATGACATAGTTATACAATTTTATCAAATTCTTTATAATTTGTTCAAATCAAAGGAGGTGTTTTCTAATCCCAAAAAATTAACTCAAGTTTATGAACCCATTGTCGTGTGAATCAAGTGCGACATCATAATAATTACATGGATTTATGGTTAATTATCATTGAAGTAAAATAAATATTGATGAAACCATAGAAATTCAAGAAATTATCAATAATAAAAATATTTATGATTTGATTGGACTCCATGGAATTGTCATCAATAGTATGAGCTTTATCAAAAAACATGTAGGAATGTACGAACCATTCCCTTAATTGATGATGAAGGCTATAACATAGAAATGGGTCATATATTGGTACAAATATGTTTAAAACATTATGATGTATCTCTTGCATCATGTAGTAATTATGCATCACATAAAAAATAAACTATTTCTCTACATGGTAGATTTATAATGAGCTCCTTGTGACCTTATTGCCTAGATTGATTATTTGGGTAATGAAAACATATTTTACTATATCAATTGAGAAATTGTGGAAGTGTAGATATCATATACCATTATTGAAATGAATTTCTTGATTTTATCTTTATTGTATAAAAGAAAAAATATTATATGAAATATCATGAGGTTCACCTGAACTCTTTCATCGAAATGTTAAAATAACGTCTTTATCATCTAATTAAGAATTAATGATTAACATGTTTGAATTATTAAATTTATTAGTTTTACATTAATTTTATTTTTAAAATAAAACTAACGGGTAGACATTTATCGATATTTTGAAAGCAAACCCTTCCCAAAAAGGGCCATCTTTATATATGGTTCTCTCAGGAATGGATTTTTTCTATATATGTGAATCTTTTAAAATGATAAAAATTTACCTTGAAATTTAATTTCAATGTACAAAAAGAAAAAGGATAGCTTAACCAAAACATATCAGGGTTATTTTGGTAATCTAGTTTATATATCTATAATATAATCTCTTGTTGAACATTTTTCATTTCATAGAGGTATGCACTGACAACATGGAGAAATTCTCAATCATTATCATAGTATATGAACAATCCATAAATCAAATATTATCCCAGTTGAACATCAAAGTTTTATCTGAATTTGAAATTAATAAAACAAATTGATAATACACAATCTTAAATAGGAATTTATACATTTTCATAATTACATATATGAACTAATGGATTGGTTCCCATTAAATCTATATATATATCTCACATTAATGTATTTTCACAATTCTCATGTGGTTTAATTGGAAAGACTAAAAATATATTTTTCCAACTTTTATCATTATTACACTATAATGAATATTACAAATTTAATGGTGGTTGGCCTTTTTATAGTAAATAGGTGGATTAAACTGAAGATATTGATAACACTTTGGCTCATAATAAATCTTCAACAACATAAATAAATATAAGAAATAAATTAATGTATCATAATAATTTAGTTCTACTAAAATTTACTTCCATCAAAAGTTCAATAAAAACAAGATAAAATGAAAAAATGGCTATAAAATTTTGTTCCCTATGTTGGATTAAATTTTTAAAAGATCATCCACAAATAATGTTTTTAAGTAATGCTTTTCAGATTCATTAAAGGGGAATACACCTTCACTAATATATTTCATTTCTATACCATAAGCTATGGTGAACATCAAATAGGAAAAAATATATTTAATAAAATCAAGAGAATTGGGTACTTATGACCATAAATGTTGGATGAATACATAGAATTCACAAAGTGGTGTCACACATGTTACGAAAAAAATACATTATTCATCAACCCCATGATTTATTTCACACTATGAAATACTAGAATCCATTTTTTATGGTTTAGTAAATGTAATAGTCCATACTTGCTATCAACCAATTTTCAATTCAACTTGTTCATCACGGGAAAATTTTTTTTTTGTGGGATGAAGTTATACTCATTATGAATATAGAGACAAAGTGGATAATAAATTTATTAATTTCTAATATCATCACAATATTTAGAGCCCTCATAGAATCCTTATATACAATGGCATGAAAAATTTTATATATGAGATTAAAATGATGTTATTAATGTGTAACACTACTGGAAAAAAGGCCTATACCCACGGTTCAAAACCGTGGGTATAGCCCCCAAAACCGTGGGTATAGGCTATACCCACGGTTTTGGGAACCGTGGGCTGGAACGCCGTCGGTATAGGTCCCCAGCCTATACCCATGGTTTTCCAAAACCGTGGGTATAGGTGTTCTACCACCGTGTCAACAAAACATTCCCAATTGCCACGGTGTCAATGGCTTTTACCCACGGTTTCAAAACCGTGGGTATAGATCTTAAAATAAAGCCACAGGCGGGTTTCGATCCCACGACCTCCTCGCTGCAAAGCACCGCGTCTACCACTACCCTACTATCACTTATGTGTATATATATATATATTTAGTTAAATATAGTTATATAAACCGTGGGTATAGAGGGAAGAACCGTAGGTATAGGACTCCCGCCAAAAAAAAATCTTTCCCGCGGAAATTTTTTTTTTCCCGCGCACACATGGGAAACCTATCCCCACGGTTCTCCTCAAAACCGTGGGGATAGGTACCCCTATACCCACGGTTCTTGAAAACCATGGGTATAGGTCAATTTTCAAGACCTATCCCCATGGTTTTGGAAAACCATGGGGATAGACCCCCCTATGCCCACGGTTTTTGAAAACCGTGGGTACAGGTCTTGAAAATGGACCTATACCCACGGTTTTCCAAAACCGTGGGTATAGGGGGTACCTATCCCCACGTTTTTGAGGAAAACCGTGGGGATAGGTCCATTTTCCAGTAGTGTAACATCATTTATAATCATTAATCCTACTATCATGTTGCTCTAAATGTGATAATAAGGACCTTCAATAAGACTTAATTGAATATCATAAAGAATATGGTAGATAATGGAGAAAATTGGCATAAATACTTTTGAATTCTATTTTGTATTTCCAAAAAATCATCCATAAGAAAAAATAAGAAACCATATATTCAATACTGAATATGATTAAAGAGTATCTTCTTATAAAGGTTAAATTTTACCCAAACATGACAACTATATTTCAATAATTGATCAAAAAAGCGAAATCATAGATCTAGATTGTTGAATATGAAAATAATCAAGATATTAGGTTGAAAGTGTTAAATAACCATCATGTTTATCAAAATAATGTAACATGAGTAATTAAAAAGAACATTTATATCTTATAATTTGATTAAAATTTAATTTTTTTAGCTTTAGAGAGATAGATGATACCAATGAATAAGCCCCCAAAATTAGAATCAAAACGGGATTGAACTAAAATCCTACATAATATCTACTCCAACTGAGCATACATTCTGATAAAATAGGATAAAATTATATTAAACTTCCTTCAATTGTGAGTTTCACCACATAATAAATCATATAAAATCAAATTTGATACATAAATTCCTTGTTTCATGACTCTAAATTGTACGACACCATGTCCGTAAGACATGTACATAAACTACAAGATTCAAGGTCCATACCACATGACTTTAAACAAAATGGATTAAGATCCTAGTCATATGATATTAAACAACCCTATATGTGGTGTGTCATGTATATCCTTAAAAAATACATTGGGGCCCACTATGTATGACCATAAATTATGGAAATACACTTATGTAATTGATCGATTTTTATAAGATATCGTACTATATAGTTTACCAAATTTTGTAAGTGTTTCTCCATATACCCTATATTTGGACATGAATTTACCTTCCCATGAACTATTTATGATTTTATTCTTATTCCTATAGGATACATTTGGAATTCATAATCATCTATTATGGACTTGATCACATAGTCACCCATCAACAAATTTTCCATTCATACCATCCCGGTGTATGATATTTCAGTTCATTTTAAAATATATATTCCAACCATACATGGAATGTCATATATTAGAAATTAAATCCCCTTACCTAAACTTATCCAAAAACCATCCTTCAATTTAATTCCTCCAACCACTCATGCCATCACATTTCATGGTTTTAAACATTCACTTCATGATTTATCCACAACCCCATGTTGAAAAAAATCACCTACATTCTAAAAATAGAATTTAGTTGATTCTTGTTCCCATAATATATGGTGTGATGTCTTGATAACATATCATAAGCATAGGAATAACTTCTCCTACACTTCCACTCATTCTCAAACACATTTTATAAAATCAATTTGATTTTTTATGAGTTATAATAATTAAATATATGGGAATAATTCACATATAAATATACAATATATCATGTATTATTTATTTTAAATATCAAAAAAACGTATCACTAATATTATTAATGTGTTTATAAAATATAAAGTGTAACCTTTTCTATATCCACATAACATGAGCCACATATAAGACTTAAATTGACCTGTCAAAATGAGTCTATTTGCCTTGAGGAAAAGACTCAATTACACAATATGATTTTATAATATTATAGTGGAACCCAAAATTAAGATGTATCTAGTGGCTATCCTTGATATATATATAACTGAAAGTATAATTAAATACCCATTATTCGAATGAGGTTTGCAATCATGTTAGACTATCTATCATTATATAACCATATTTAAATCTAATAATAAATTATATGATTTACATCACCCATTTTACTTTTTTTTAAACATGGAAATATGCCAAGCTCTCATACAATCATTTGGTCAGTACATCTACTAAAGAAACCCTTATCAAAATCCACACATAAACCATCCATTATATTATCACTCATACCACTATCAACTAAATTAATTATGGGTCCATTAATTTCTCTGGGTTAATGAACACTCTTTTTATTTTGGTGTTCCATGTTTTAAGACAGAAAATTTCTTGTTGCCCCTCGATATAAGCTTTAATATGAGAAACATTTATATTCAATAATTATGTTCTTAAAATACATGTACATGTTCCCTACGGAGGTTTTCTATGTTGAAATTCGGTAAATAATTCATTTCAGATCATTTTCACTTTCTTTCTAGATAAGTGGAATATTTCATATAGTTTTGTAATATGTCTTTAAACAATATTCACATCCCCCATCATGATTTCTCTTTGTATCATTAGTTTCACAATAAATTTCAAGCCCAATTTTTCTATGTCACTAATCATGAATCCTAAATTTTATTAATCATATACGACCATTATCAATTGAAACCTAATTTTGGTCTTGATTTCAACACCATAAATTTCAATTAAAATATACATAAATACATATTTTATGTAAACCCATAAATATTCTCCTATGAAAAATTTATTACCTCACATTCTAATCCTAATCATTCTATGGATTAGTGAAAATTTTTGGCATACAAGAAAAAAACAAATATTGTGAAATTGATATTTAACACCATCAAAAGTAGAGTAATTGTCACTATTTCCTTGGATATTAGAGAAAATAAGATCTATTCAAAAATAATATTCTTCCCCATTATTTTTCAATCATTATGTTAAATCCAATATTCTTTCACAAGTATTTAATTTCAATTTCATGTTTTGGTGTTGTGACAATGATTGGAATTAAACTCTATTATAGTCATTATTTTATAATGATAAAGTATGTGTAATATATTATTTTTAAATATATGTCTTCAAACTATATATTCCCAATATTAGACCATATTACAAGACCTTTATCTTTAAAATAATAATAAATTATACTCATTAGGTTGAAAACATCCAAAGGGGGCCTAAAAAAAGACATTTATTTTATTTACAAGCTTCTAATTCACATGGATTGGGGAAAAAAGAAAAAAATATTAAAAATAATATATATTATATATAGTCAAATTTATCACTTTAAAAATAATATATATTCTCTCATGATCAATCAATATAGGAAAAAAATTTAAATTTTTCTTTTCTATAACTATATTAGTTTAGAATATTTATATAATACGTATAATCATAAAATGTAAATGGTACACAATGCCTTATTGAATGTTATTACCTTCACTATAATCTCCACTCATGATTTCATTTATCTAGAGTAACTAATTTTTTTATATATAATTGTAACAATAGAATATTTTTTATGTCTCATAAGATACATATACAACCCACCTATACACATATAAGAGAACATGTCTATAAGGAAATGAATAATTTCATATTTTACTTAAAAAGAGAAACAATTCCTATGGTGAAAACTCAATTGATAGATATATTACACTTCTGTACCAATTTAAGAAAACATTCATTGGTAGACAATTAATTCATAAAATATTTTCTTATTAAAAGAAGTTCATTAAATTATGATTTAGGAAATACATAATCATTTAAATATCAGGATATATATAATTACATTTATATCAATATTTATTTACTTTTGTAAACTATTAGAAAATAATTCACGGTTATAGTGTTATTATATTTCGACCAAATAATCAAGAAGATGTAGAATCAATTTAACTACAACCATCCAATACATAGTTATATAAAAATACTAGAAAAAATTTCTTTATAATGAATCATCTAATTTATTATCAAAAATGATGGAGGATGATTTATTATTTAGGGTATCCTTTTACAATTAAAATATTAATAGGAATTTAGGGCAGATTAGAACACAAATAAAAAAAAATTAATCGATATTTCGAGTTGAGAAAATTATTACTTTTAACCATTAATGTATTAATGGATTTTCTATAATATTTATATTTAATTGTCTTTAGTTTGAAATAACTTCAATTTTATTGTAATAGTATATCCCCCTTACATACAAGATTCCTTAATATTCTTCTAATTAATCAATATTTCATGCCTGAAATTTATGAATTCTTAATGAAGGAATTCCTCCAAGACCATCTATTAATTAGGTAAATTTAGATATTCCATGACCACAAATACATGGTGAGGATTCTATTTAATCACTATATCCATAAGAAATCTAAAATGATATATTGAATTTTCTAAGGTATGATCTTATTGCAGAACCCCCACTTTCTCCCTAATGATAATTATATTTTTACACAAGTAAAAATTGTGTTGTAATAAAACCCACAATTTAAAAAAATGATAAGATATTAATTAAATTGTATAGTTAATCCCACAAATCAACTAGATATTCTTTAGTGATTAGTCTATATATATATTAACCCATACCTAGTAAGATAGTGTTCATTGAATCATGAATGAATCTAGGTCGATATCAAAACCCACTAGTAGTAATTAGAAATTTTTTATACCATGATATATAGATAAATTACATTCTTTGTGGTCCTTGATTATGATGATTCTATATTAGTTATTTATTTGGCCACTTCTAAAAAATAGGAAAATGGTGATTTTAATTGATCAATATGAATTTCAGTGTTCTATGGTAATCATATTTAAAAGTGTATGTCATGAAAAAAACAAAGATTAATGAATAGTGTCACATCCTGCCCCGAGAGTCGCTCAACTGTGAAACAAGATGGTTGGTCCCAAAGCCTCATGCGCATCTCCCCAATTCTAGTGGATACTGACAAGCATATAGGTACTTTGGTAAGTCTATGTGGCAGCAATTCCCTCACTGATTATAGTAGAGAACGAAAATAATTATATAAGTATGATTGAAAAGAGAAACAACATTCAGATATTTGTAAAAATAAAAATAAATTATCATTCAAGGAATCGAGATAATGTGTAGAAAGAAATAAATGAGAATAAATAACAGATTATTATAGTATGTAATGTATATAAAAAATTACTTAGTAGTGGAAAGAGATAAAAACATAAAAAACATACTAATAGAAATACTAATAGTTCAAAAAAATACTACTTTTAGCTTCTCAAGAATACCGTTGGACGTATTCTCCCAAATATATCATAGGAATGTCAATAAAGCATTGGAAGCTGGTTGATTCCACATATTAGTATCTGAAATCATAAATTCTACTAATGTACCAAAGGTTTCTAAGCAGGTTGTGAGACATAATTTAAGTATTCTGACACCCATGATGTCAAGGCCATTCCATTTTGTGCATTATAAATTAAAAAGTATACAATATATAATTCATATGAAATATAGAATAAATAAAATAATATCATTGTATATGGTTCCACTTGAAGACCCACCCAATCTACCTTATTCATCTTAATTCAATGTGTTTGGAGTGAGAGATCCTGAAATTGTAATGTGAATAATGTAAAATTCCATAGGTTGGACCATCCATAAGGGGAATGTCTATGATTTTCCCAAATATTTATTTTTATATTGTTTTGAAAAATTTGGAGATGAGAAGCAAAGATGACATGTGATTCTGATGCTCATTGTGATAGAACAGTTTATTAAAAATGATATTTTTTTAATAAAGTGTGAAACCTATTTTCCTGAAATATTAGAATAACACATAAATTATTTCCCAGATTACAAATATAATGGAACCATTGTGTTAAGAGCAGTGGGTTTTTCTTAGGAGAGGATTATCTTTGGCAGGAACGAGTATGCTGTTAAAAATAGTGTTTGAATGTAGCTTTAAATAAAACAATTAAATAAAAAATTATTTTCATTTCAAATAAAAATAACTCATGAACGAAGACTCTAATTAGAAATATGAGACCATTTATGAGTTCTTAATTTGGTTTTTTCCAAAATAATTACTTTATACTAATCATCACGGGTCTTCTATGGGAAAAAAAGAAAAATATGTAATCATCATTAAAAAATTAAATGATAAATTATTTTTTTGGATACATCAAGAATATCATTGAAAAACATCTTTATGTATAAATCCTAGGGTATGCTGCATAACCCTAGGAATACTGGATAATCACTAGAGAGATTGTGGATAAAAAATCTTCTCGAGCGAATGAAGGCGGATCAGAGATTGGATCGTGTATCATCGTGCCAACATAAGTGGAGGATCTCATCATTGGAAACAATAGATTCATTCCATGTCAAATACAATTTCAAACATGAGTTAGGGGGTTGTATCGTGGTGATAAATTCTTCACTCTAAATTGCAACAATTGACAACAGACTAATAAACAAATAGGTTTATTAGTGGTTCGATCTCTTGTAGGATTGTATTATTCTTTGGATGATTTGAAATGAATTAAGATCAATGTGTTTCTTTATTATTAATTATCCATCTAATAAGAATAAATCAAGGCCAAAAGGAAAAATTCCAAGATTAGTTCTTCACATATTCATGTGATTTATTTCTCTCCCTCAAAATAATGTGTTCTCTGAGTGACCATTTTTTTTCTCCCCACCTTAATCCCCAAAGTGAAAAATCTATGATCGGGAACTAACCCTGAGATGGAACATTGGATGTGCAATGTCAAACCGCAGTATACGGTGGAGGCGGGACATGGTAGGAGGTTCCGTTAGATCAGTCGGGTACATGACACAACTGAGAGGATCATTTTTGGATATTCCTGATAATAGGAGTGTAGGGGGTGAATCGGTTTAGGTAACATTTTAAACCAATTCGAACGTTTTATCCATGTTCCTCTAGGCATGTTTTGATATTGATTCAAAAATTACCTTTTTCCTATCACATGAAATAATATGATGGAATTAAAAATATGAAAATGATATTATTATAAGGCTCACTACTGAATCAGATTAGCTACATCCTTTCCATGTATGGTGTTGAAAAATACATGGATTCTCCACTATAATGTAGTAACTATTACTGTGGTTTGTCTCAAAAAACATCCTTTATCTAGTGTGAAGGTCTAGATCAGTGTGAATCACTGAGAGGGGGAGGGGTGAATCAGTGATCCCATTAAAACTTTTTACTAATTGATTCTTTATCAATTAAACCTCTATGACTTGTTACGGTCATGATCCACTCTTCTTGTATTGATCATCCTTTCATCGAATGATGTAGTAAATGTAAAGGCACATGACACAAGGATTTACAAGGTTCAGCTCCAAAGGCAATTGTCCTTGCCATGTTGGTTAAGCACCCCAACATGGATTCTCCACTATAATCTTTCACAATTACAAAGGTCGATACAGAGTCACACTGTATCTCTCCTGAGTCCCACTGGAGGTTCTTTATACTGCTTCACACAGTGTTACCAGAGTCGCACTGGCCTGCTCCAGAGTCTCTCTGAAGACTTCTTCTCCTCCCTGAATCTCACAGGTGGATTCTGCTGGCTCCTCAAATCCCACGCGTAGCACTTCTTTAATTCACGCTCTTCAAGAGTCTTCAACAGCCATGGGTAAGGTCTGTTGGCCATGCTCAATTCTTCTGATCACTTGTGGTGAACATGACTCCTCTTCTTTTCTCAGGCATTATCTCCTTCTTCTAAGGATAACCTGGCCACTGTCTTCAAGAATCTTGAGGGGAAATTATGTTCTTTCACTTGGTACACCCACTCAATCTTCTTGGTCTCCACTGATACTGAAAACTCAGGAAAAGGATGACATTAACTTCAGTCTGGTTTCAGTCTGTCTTCAAGTCAACTTCATGCACTGAGTGCATGGCATCTCTGACTCTTCATGCACTGATTGCATGGATTCTCAAATATAATCTAGAACCTTTGTTCTTGGTCTTCTCAAATGCACACACACTGATTCAAACATTTTTTATGTGTGCATGTGCATGAATTCAATCATGCACTCTCCTTTTCTTCTTGGTGTGATAAATCCTCAAAGGGTGTTAACACTTTTTTCACACACAGATGACTTCTTGTCCTTCACACACTTAATTATTTTGCATACACCCACTTACATGAGTGTTCTTCTTTGGTGTGGGAGTATTCTTCTTCTTCTTCAAAGTGTTTACACTCCAGTTGTGCACACACTAAGGCCTCGACCTCTTCACTTGTTTCCTCAAGTATGCACAACCACTTTGCACACACAAGTTTCAAGCCTCGACCTTCTTTTTTCTTGTTTGCACACACACCAAAACTAAGCCTCGACCTTCATCTTTCTTTGCACACACACACTCAATGATAGTGTGTCCTTCCTCTTCATTTCAACCGCCCAAGTGCTTGGACACAAGCAGCGCACAAGTTGCTTGTGGTGCAGCGGGTCGCGCAGGGTGCAAAGGCCTCAGACCGCGCAGAGTGAAACAACCTCTACTACCGCGCAGGTGCGGTAGCAGCCTCCTACCACGCAGGGGGCGTGGTAGCTTCATCTTTCCATGCAAGTATGCGGGCAGAGAAGGCTTCTCCTGCCGCGCGAGTACGCATGCACAGAGGGGGTGCGCAATGGATGCTGCCAGACTCCTTCCTACCGTGCAAGAACGAGCTTGGCTTGGCTCCTTCCTGCCGCACAAGGGGAATCATGAAGGGTGGCCTCCACCTCCTTCCTACGTCTCAAAGGGAGTGCGCAGGGTGCTCTCGAAGCCTCGGGTGGCTCCGGGTTGTACTGCCGCGCAAGTGATGCGTGGATCTTTACTTCGTGTGGCAAAGTGCTCCGCAGGAGTCAAGTGCTTTAGCAAGCTTCTACAAGTCTCGGTCTTCTCCTTTTATAGACAGAGGATGCCCCTAATATCCCACAAGAGATGAATATTGATTTCCCAAAACTTTCGGGATTTCAAGATTTTCTCAAATCATGTTTCTCTTCTCTAATTCACGCAGGTTCCTTCTTCGTTGCTTTCCTTCATGTGCATGCAATGACGAACGCATGCATGGCATTATTTATGACCGATCCATGCAGGGCATGATCCACGTGGCCTCGACAACTCCATTTTCCTCGGCCGAGCTTGAATTCTTCGTCACATTGCATGCATGTGATCAGTACAACGAGATGATCATCATGGAAGCATCACCTTCGACAGAGGCGGCCAGGAGCTTCATTTCCATCATTTGAGTGCCACTGGTTCGCAGGAGACATCGCGCAGCACCTCGGCTCAGCAGGAAGTAGGAGACAACGTCCGGGCCGTTGGATATGTAATTAATGACCGCGGTCGGACATGATTAGAACATAGTGCCACAGATTCATCTGACGGCCACGATCAAACGCACGATCAGATGGGCGGCCAGGATCTCCTCCGCGTCAAAAACTGTCATACCACATAGAATCAGAGTGTGGTTTTCCCACACATTAACAAAGATCCTCTCCTTACCATCGCTCAATTTAACTCTCTCCCTCCACGGTGCCGCCCTGCGCCATGTTCACCTGCGGGCGTGCTTTGCACCCACTATGCTCCCTGCGGGCACGCTTAGCGCCCACTATGTTCCTCTTGGGCACGCCCCTGGCACCCATGCTACACATGCTTCATCACCGCATAGCCCCGGGCTTACACATGGCCCGGCCATGCCTTAGGGATGCCCTGGCCTAGAGGATTTCCCTTGAGCACGGTTTACCCTCGGGTCCCGCATGTGCTTGAGGTGAGGTCCTCGGTTGGCCTCTTTAGATGGATATTTTTAGGAAAAGGAAATATTATGTACATTGAATAAAAAAAATGTCACCAAATGCCAAACCATATACACCTTCAAAAACACATTCTCCATTCTTCTTCATCTTCTTAAGAACTCCATTCTTCATCATTTGAATTCTTCAATTCCTCTTCAACATTTATTCTCTTATTCTTCAACTATTGATCTTGAATCAAATATTTCGTCAATGTTCTTCATTGATCCAATCAGAGGTAAGGTTGGATCATCATCAAATTCTCATGCACTAAGATATAGTTCATGGTCTTCTTTATTCCACTTCATCTACTTAATAGTTGTGGATGGATCATCTGTCTCTCCTCATGCATTGTGAAGACAATGCATGGACTTCTACCAATGGTGTGACATTGTATCATCTTGATACAAGTTCTTTGAACTAAAGATCAGCTCCATAATCGTCTGATTTCATACTTCTTCAAATGTTGTAACATTGTATCACCATGATACAAGTATTGAAACTTTAAGACCAGTTCAACAATCGTCAGAGTTCATATAGAAAATGTTTCAACCATTACCTCCTATGTCACTTTTTGAATCTCTTAAGTTACATGATTCATAGTACCATGGTCATTCTCCAACCATCACCATCACCATCACTTCCTTTTTCGTTCACATATTGACATTCCTTGAAATCCATTGAAACCTTGAAACCTCATTGAAAACAACATACCTTATTGACAACAAATGCAACACAGTGCACATCAATCTCCCCTAGTGCACATCAATCTCCCCTTTTGTATTTGTTGTCAATATCACTAGAGAACATATGAATGGGTCAATATGTGTGCCATGATTTTCTCCCCATTATTGGAAATCATATTCATACCTTGTAAGGGTGTGGTGTGGTTCTCTTAAAAATATCTCTTCCTCCCTTTTAATAGCATCTTCTTGAAAATCACTAAGAGAGGGATGATGTCACATGTTCACTTTAGCAATGAGCCTTTAGTAAATCATCTCTAAGTCTAGTTGGGCTAACCTGGTGTAGAAAACAAGAGTGATGTAACCTAGGAACTCAATGATGTCCACAATTCACTATACATGTGAGATCATGCTTAGGCTTCATGTGGTTGAAATTTTTCAGATATATCAATGAATTTCTAAATCCTGCACATACTTCACCAAACTCATTAGAAAGTTCAGGTTCTAAGGTAAAGATCCCAATTTCATCCATTTGTCTTCAATCAATCACTCCCACTTAATTGACATGATGAATACAATTAAGAAACATGGGATGAAAGTGTGATTGGAATACCTTCATTTTTCACATGATGAATCTCAAAATATCATCTTCTACATATTGGCTCACCCTCAAGGGATGCACTCCATTTTTTCCAAAACATTCTCAATTTTAGAATGATCATCATCTTCAATTCCCTGAAATGTAAGCACACATGTATAAAAAAAGTATAATGGAATAAGATGGATCCTCCTTGGTTCATCAATGTGAACAAAAAGGCTGAGAAGATTCTCTCAATCGAGATGTCCCACTTTCACTATTCTTCACACTTGCACATTTGATATTCAATGATGTTTTTGATGGTGTGGATCTTAACACCTCCTCAACTTCTTTGTGTGTGACTCCAAGTGCCATCTAAGCACTAGAATTTCATGGTGCAATCTTCATTCTTATTAAGAATTCCTTTTGAGATGGAATGAGTGTCATGCATTTATTACTAATATGACCAACTTTATTGCACCTGACAAACAGAACTTTACTTCATGTGGAATCTTTTGTTTTAATTTTGCCATAGGTTTAGCTAGAATTTCTTCTTCAGCTCTTTTCATTTCTCTAGAATGTTGCAACTGATTACGCTGTATGAATAATATGTCATTTAGAAATGAGGCCTCAGTTCTGGATATTCCACATTGTTCTTTTGATGCTTTTAAGCTACCTTTTTTAGGAAACTTATTTTCAATCAATCCCTTCATCTCCTTCTGGATTGATTGACTTGTTGAGGGTAGTTTGATTCCTTTTAGTTCCATGGCTTGTTTACCAAGACCCATGGCATGACCATTCTTTCCACAATAGAAGCAATTTCTCTTAGCGGTCCTTCTAGATGAATCACCCTTCTTGGATTTGGAATCTAAAGACTTCTCTTTATTTTTCAAAATCTTCTTGGGAGAATTTTCAACATTCTTCTGCTTGCATCCCAAGGATTCTCTATGAGCCAAGTTATCTAATATTTTTGACTTTTCAGCTTTGGATACATTTGTAGATTGACATGTATCACTTTTGAAACCACTCTTTCCAACATCCCGGGTGTTATCAAACATTCCATATCTATTTGCAGTAAACAGATGTTTTTGGACCTGTGGATGTTGCCACTTTCTATCTGGCTTCCTCCCCCTTGGCATGGGCTTCCTTTGTGTTTTTTCATTAAGAGTATTGTTCCAACAATCCATTGCACAATGCCCATACCTTTTACACCACCAACATTGACCCATAAATCTTGACTTCCTGAGTCTTTCTGGTTGTTGTGTATTTTTCTTGCATTTCTGTGTTGTTTCAGGAGAGCTCTCTTTTTTCATCTTCTTCATCCATACTTTTTTGGAGTTACTCTTCCATCCTGAAATTTTTGTGGAAAAACTTTTAGAAGCATGAGGACAATATGAGATGGATGGTACCCTCTTCTTAGAAGATGTTTCCCTTTCATTAGAGGATGCCCTTCTTTTGGAATCATCCTTCTCAATGCTCACTTAAGTAGCAACATTTCTTCTTCCAGCTGACTGGGAGGATTTGTCTTGGGTGGTTGTTGATTTTTAAATATCTCCTCCAGTTCTAAGCATTTCATGTCGAGGGAGCTCTTCTCATCCTCAAAAAATCATAGCTTCCTTCCCAATTCTCTTTCAGTTGTTTCATATGGACTTCATGCACCTTCTTCATTTCATGCAAAGAAATGTCAAGATCTTTTTCCCTTTTTTTACTTTGTCTCAAATTGAGCATCATTGACAACCTTTGACACTCTGTGCCATTTTCCAGTGCATGTAAAACTTCATTGACCATTTTCTTAAAGAATTCATTTTTAGAAAATCTTATTTGCAATTCATCACTAGTATCTTCATATCATTCATTGCAAAGGGAAATTGTTTCATCCTTGGTCTTCACCAGCTTTGTGAGAGTGTTGGTTATGCCAACCCTTTTTTCCAATTGATCTTTCCTAGAATTGGATTTTTCTTCTAGCTGTAATTTTTCATCTTGAAGATCATGGATGGTTGTAGCAATACACATTGCCACTTCCCTGGGGACTATCTTCCGAAGATATTTGAGTGCATTTAGAAGATCATTGATTGTTCCATCATCATCACATCTAGAGCATGCTTTATTAGAAGAGTGATAAAAGGAATTGTCATCTATTGTGACATTCACATTTCCTTCAATGGAAGGTGTTTCTCTATGAGTAGAAACCTTCTTCTTCTTCCTGACCTGTTTCTTCTTTCTATTTTTCTGATTCATGGAAGATATCTCTATTTGAGGTTGTTCACTAATTTCCACAATCTGCACTTCATAAAGACTCCCTTGGATCTTTTAGAGGTATGCTTCCCTCTGATACCAATTGAAGTGTCTAGATCTGTGTGAATCACAGAGATGGGGAGGAGGTGAATCAATGATACCTTTAAAACCTTTTACTAATCGATTCTTTATCAATTACCCCTCTATGACTTGTTATGTTCTTGATCCACTCTTCTTCTGTCTCTCAACCTTTCCTCGAATGATGTAGTTAATGTAAAGGCACATGACACAAGAATTTACAAGGTTCCGCTCCAAAGGCCTACGTCCTTTCCATGTTGGTCAAGCACCCTAAAATGGAATCTATACTATAATCATTCACAATTAAAATGGTCGATACAGAGTCAAACTGTATCTCTCCTGAGTGCCACATGAGGTTCTTTATACTACTTCAGACAGTGTTACCAGAGTCGCACTGGTCGGCTCTAGAGTCTCTCTGAAGACTTCTTCTTCTCCCTGAATCTAACAGGGGGCTTTTGCTGGCTCCAAGAATCCCACAAGTAGATCTTCTTCAATTCAAGATCTTCAAGAGTCTTCAACAGCCTTGGGTAAGGTTTGTTGGCCTTGCTCACTTCTTCTGATCACTTGTGGTGAACATGACTCATCTTCTTTGCTCAGGCTTTGTCTCCTTTTTCTAAGGATGACCCAGCCTCTGTCTTCAAGAATCTTTATGGGAAATTATGATCTAGCACATGGTACGCCCACTCAATATTCTTGGTCTCCACTGATATTGAAAACTCAGGCAAATGATGTCTTTAACTTCAGTCTGGCTTCAGTCTGTCTTCAAGTACACTTCTTTCACAGAGTTCATGGAATCTCTGACTCTTCATGCACAGATTGCATGGCTTCTAAAATATCTTCAAGAACCTTTGTTCATGGTCTTCTCAAATCAGACACACTGATTCAAACATTTTTTACGTGTGCATATGCATGCATGAAAGCAAGCACTCTACTTTTCTTCTTGGTGTGATAAACCCTCAAAGGGTGTTAACTCATATTGCACACACACCTGACTTCTTGTCCTTCACACACATAATTCTTTTGCATACACCCACTCACATGAGTTTTCTTATTTGGTGTGGGAGTATTCTTCTTCTTCTTCAAAGTGTGTACACTCCACTTGTGCACACACTAAGGCTTTAGCCTCTTCACTTGTTTCTTCAAGTGTGCACAACAACTTTGCACAAACAAGATTCAAGCCTCGGCCTTCTTTGTTCGTGTTTTCACACACAACAAAACTAAGATTCGGCCTTCTTATTTCATTTCCCACACACACTCATAGATAGTGTGGCCTTCCTCTTCATTTCAACCCCGCAAGTGCTTGGACACAAGCGGCGCGCAAGGTGCTTTTGTTGCAGCCGGTCGCGCAGGGTGAAAAGGCCTCGGGTCGTGCAGGGTGCAACGATCTCTACTACCACGCAGGTGCGGCAACACCCTCCTACCGCGTAGGGGGTGTGGTAGCTTCCTCCTACCGCGCAAGTATGCGGGCAGAGAGGGCTTCTCCTGCTGCGCGAGTACGCAGGCACAGAGGGGGCATGCAAGGGATGTGGCCCGAATCCTTCCTGCCGCACAAGTATGCGCTTGGCTCAGCTCCTTCCTGCCGCGCACAGGGAAGCATGCAGGGTGGCCTCGACCTCCATCCTATGGCTCAAAGGGAGTGCTCATGGTGCTCCCGGAGCCTCGGGTGGCTCTGGGCTGTACTATCACACATGTGATTCACAGAACATTATTTCGCGAGGCAAAGTGCTCTATGGGACTCATTTTCTTCAGTAAGCTTCTCCAAGGCTTGAGATTCTCCTTTTGTAGATAGAGGATACCCCTAATCATCCGCAAGTGATAAATCCTGATTTCCCGATACAACATAGTATAAGTTTGAAGAAAAATAATAGGTGGATGTAGAGATTACATAGATCCCTACCAATGTATTTTGGTGTCTTCCTATAATTCATCATTTGAAATGTTTATTTTTATAATTCACATGATGAAAATTTTTTTGATGGAATGCAGATGAGTGGATTTGAAGTGAAAAATACATCATCTAGCTAATTGTCCACAATATAAAAAAATTGACGATAGGTATCCTACATTATGAAATGAAATTATAAATCTTAGACATGGTTTATGCACAGATTGAATGAATCTATATCGAAGACTCACTACCACACATAGTTCATGGCCTATTTTATTGATAATTTTCTAACCTATCTCTCCATGATTGTATAAAGTGAAAATATGTCATGTTGAGTATAATTTTCTCGGGTCTGAAGCGACCCAATAATGATATTGATATTTTATTTTCACCATTGATTGATGATTTTAATTTTTTATGGGATGATGGTGTTAGAATACATGGTTCTTATAAAATGGAATATTTTCAACTGCATGTTGTGCTTATGATCACTATAAATTACTTTCGAATGTATGTAAATTTGTCTTGATACTATTTTAAAGTGCATAAAGAAAGTCCAATTTATGAAAAAAACATCATACTGTCAATTTCATCCATGAAGAAAAACATTATATAGGCGTCGTCGAGTCTTTTTTCTTATGGATCACTTTTATTGATGACAAAAAAGGCATTCAATGGCTCATAAGAATTTGATATTCCTCCGAAACCTATATCCCCTGATCTGTATTTTAAGAGGGTGGAAAACCATGACGTGACATTGAGAATGACAAATAAATCTGGTAATGATAAACATATTTGGAAGAAAAGGTAAATATTTTTTGAGCGACCATATTAGAGATATCATGAAGTGAATCATATTCTTGATGTCATGCACGTGGAGAAAAATATTTGCGAACATTTGATTATATCATTTTTAGACATTAAAGGAATGAGTAATGATTGGTTGAATGTATAATTAGACTTACAATAAATGGAAATACATTTGGACTTATCTACCACTCTTAATAGAAGAAAAATATTTTTCCCCCAGCTTTTCATACATTATTCAAGAGGGATAAAATTTTCTTTTGATAGTGTTCTCATGATATCAATGTGCTTCATGTTTATTCATCAAATGTAAAAAAAATTCTCTTTGAAGGATTTTAAGTTGATAGATATGAAATAGCATGATTGACACATCATGATGCAACAACTTCTACTAATTGCATTGCATGGAATATTCCCCATCTGTGTCAGAATGACTATAATGAAGATGTGTTATTTTTTCAATTCAATTTGAAAAAAGGTTATTGATGTGAATTCTTTGAACATTTTGGGAATGTTTTAAATTTCTATAATTGTCATTTGGAAATGTATTTTCATCATTTTTTTTGATATAAGGGTGCATTTAATGGTTCATTTGGTTCAAGAAATAATGTTTTTTTGGACAAGTATATCTTCGTTAGATGTATCCTATAAATGTATATGAAAATATTGAAGGGGTATGTTACGAATCCATATCAAACTAGAGTCTCCATTATTTAAAGATATTATTTGAGGTGGTTACAGATCATTGTAAGAACTACATGGATATGGTGGGGAATGTAGGTTTGACTCCAAATCACCTTGAACGAGGTAAAAATGAGGGAAAGGGGATTTGTTTCTAGAATGTAAAATTGTTGTCAGATGAATAGATGAGAAGGTAAAATTATACATCTGGAATAACATAGCTTATTCTAAACAGTATATCACAATTCATATTAATGGGTTGAAACAATGTCATCCACTGAAGAATGAAATGTGGATTTTCAATGAGTACAACAAAACATTTTTTCGATGGTTTAAAATGTCCTAGCAAGGTTGATCAGATGTATTAGAGACATTAAGATGGTTACTGGGTGTTAAATGATTAAATGTGACAATATGATATGGGTATGACATTAATGAATATACATTTCATACGAAAGCTCAGGACAATAGGGATGTAGTTCAGAATAGTTTTGTATTTGTGTTTGAAAAATCAATGAATTTTTTGAGATCTAAATACAAAAACACAAATTCGGGATCAAGTAAATATTAAGGATTAATTGTAGAAAAATTGGATATTATTAAATTTAAAATTATAGTTCATGTTTTTAAATTCAAATGGTTTATATATAAAAATAGTGTCATACAGGATGAATTTTGAATGAAAGTTGTTAATATGAATATATTTAAAGTTAGAGAAGAATCATTTATAATGGAAACACAAGAAAAAAGATTTTCTATGTTTTTGATCAATCAGATATGTAGTGGGTTATTATTTCACAAGGAAAAAAACTATATAGTGGAGAGGAATGACTTGATGAAGATATATATTTATGTGGTAACCTTTTATCCATTGAGTGATTAGCAAAAATTAATTATGAGCTTGTTGAAGACATGGTTTGAGCTATATGGAACGATCAGGAGGAATGAATTTTGGAAAAAATATATTTGTAAATTCCTAATATTTTATGTAACTTCTATTTATTTCTTGTTTACATTTATTAATTTCTCTAAATGTTAGATATTGTAATTTTATGTTTATTAAAATTTGTATTAAAACAAATATGTATAATTTTTTTTAATTATTTTAGTTTAGTTTATCATGTTTACAATTAAATAACATATATATCTATTGATTTTGATGAATGAAAATTACTTTACCATGTCTACTGTGTTTACCATGTTTATCATGTTTAGTAAATTTAACATAGTTTACCATAGTTTACATTTACATATCATAAATATTTATTGATTTTGTTGAATGAAAATTATTGTACCATGTTAACCATGATTTCTAGTTTTACCATTGTTTAACATTCTAACAATATTTACCATGTTTACTATTACAAAACATAGATTAGTATTTCATTTTTTGTTTACATTAGTAGTGTAATATTTGAATTTTTATATTTGTGAACTTATGTTTTCTTTTTTGATAAAAAGATTAATGAGAGATAAATCAGTTGATCAGCCAAATGATTCTGGAGATGAGCATCACGATCATACCTATGGGGAGGAACATTCACATTCTCTTGATGTTCCAAAATCATCCTTATGTGCTCCCATAAAATCAATGAATATTTCAAGAGTTGGTAAAAATGGATACACACATTTACAAAAATTATCAATTTCCCAAAGATTGAACTAAAGAGAACATGTTGAGTTTGATTAAAATGAAATCACTATAGGTCTAAATGTAAATTATTTTAAGAGTTTTGTATCAAACCAGTGTAAAAGCAATGTAATAATTTTGAATGATTATTGGAGAAGTGTGGAAAAAGTTATAATATCACTGTTATGGGAGAAAATTTTGTTAAGATATTTTTTAATTGTTTGAATAATATTTAAATGTTTATAATATAGTATGATTTACCACTTATTTATTAGATGAAATTAGATATTACTGACACTAGATGAGTTAGGAGGAAATGCTTATCGCTGGCTGCTAGGAGATGGAGGGAATTCAAATCAACCCTCGTATCTGATTTAATTTTTGGTAAAAGTAATCATGAATGTCCACGTCATAAATATACTTCTAAAGATGAAGACACATGGAAATAATTGTTTTTAAAATAAAATAATGATTTTTTTGGTAAGGGAAAATTTAAATTGTAAAATTTTTCTTATATAAATAATCTTATTAATGTTTTGTTAATGATTTATTATTCTTAATTTTCCGCAATAATGTGAATCTCATCCTGATATCCAATCATAAAATGTATACCCTCATAGTTTATATTAGGAAGGGTACAATTTATTGGATGAACAAATGATGGAGAAATAATTACAAAAACATAGAGATGAGTCTCCAAGATATAAACAGGTTTGCCTTCTATCCCATATATATAGGCATGAAAAATTGAAGATAGCTCGGATGACCAAAAAGGAGAAATATCTTTTGAAAGAATCACATATCGTAGATGAGAGGAATGTAAGATATTTATTTTATTTATTTAAGTTAATTATATTATTTTTTACATTTAATCATTAGAGAACTATACAATTAATTAATAAAGGATTCTCTTGTGGAGAATATCCAACAGGGGTATTTACAACAGCTGGAATACAAGATATTTTATATGTTTCATTAGAAGATCCCGAACACCCTGGTCATGTTTGAGGAAACCAAATGGATGTATCCATAAGAAAAGTGTTACCACATTCTTCACCTTCTTCCATAGAGGTTGTTTTTTAAAAAATAGAATCCCTGGAGGCTGATGTTCATAATATCAATTTGAAAATGGAGGAAAAGATTAGAGTGTCAGTACAATCAATATTTATAGACATGAAAAGACAATTTCGGACTATAGCTTCGACTCCTTAACCTCCCCCTGCAGACCCCATTATTTATCCTCCACCTCCAGCAGCAGATCCCACTCCCCCACCTTCAATCCCCATTATTTATCCTCCACCTCAGCCTGCAAACCCCATCCAACTCCTCTGACACAACTTCTTGCTTATTGTGAGTTGTATGTTGATGATTCACACCATCATATAGTTGCATATGGGTCGGTATATTGCATAGGAGATACAGTTCATTATCAATTGATAGAGATAGAGAATCATACGGTCCCTGTATAGGATATTATAGACAGATCATCTCGAGTAACATTACCTATAGATGAGGTGACGATAGTTTGACATAGTATCAGTCACTTTTATGTTGGGCCATCCAAACAACTGCACGTCATTTTCATAGTGGTATGTATGTTATATCTTTTATTTTATATTTTATTAAATTAGGTAAGTAATTTGAAAACTAATATATTTTTCTATTTATTTATTGGAATACCTCAATGGAAACGAAATATTATATAGACAACAATAATGATAAATGGGTATGACATCAGATAAAAATTCTATATGTGTTGACAGATTCTCCAGATATCAAATTTGTTCGTGGATCATTATCCATTTCTAGTTGAAGATCATGTTTGTGGATGTTCAATAAATGTCGGGATTTTCAAAAATTATATCATGGTGCTTGTTACTTGAGATATGTTGGGCATCAATGTGGTGCATATTTTTTCCATGTAAGTCTTAACACCTTTACCTTATTTATATTTATTAAAAATGTAATCTTATTTATGATTTGTACTAGGAATCATTATAACATATGTAATAAGAATGAGCGGAAAAATGTATATGGATTCTTGGACCTGCATTTGATTTCCCCTGATGCCCCTGAATTGGATGAGGAACAAAGAACACATTATATAGATGAATTATTAGAACAAATTATAATCATGTTTTGTTGGAGGATTCCTTTTTGTGAGTGTTATGAAACATAAATATTGGAAAGTGTTAATTAAATTTTAATATAAAAATCACTAACATTGATTTTTTTATATCATTGATCACTAGATGTTAGGTGTTTTTTTCAGAGGGAGAAAACACTTTATTGGATATTCTCTATCCATGGATATGTGTGGGGATGTTTTAATAATATGATGGAAAAGTAACATTAAATTTTTTAGTATTTGTTTATATTATAATGAAATTTAAATTTATCTAATTCATATTAATTTCTAATAGTGTATGGGCTTTATTTTGAAAAAATACAAAGAAAAAGATTGCAAAAATCAAATATGTAAAAGTAATGGAAAATATCAATTTATAATTTGTTCATTTTGAAGTATTATTGAAAAATAATATTTTTAATTGAAAATCATTTAAACGGATTTTCATGAACAATAAGGTGTCATAAAATTTGGATATTATATGTTAAAATTTATGTATGAAATAATTACAACTCGATCACTTGTGATGTTTGACATGGTAATATTTCCTAAAAAAACTTTTTATAATATTTCATTTTATTTATTCATCATACATATCAACTATATTTATTTTAATTTCATCATATTTGTTGACTCTCATCCCAATAGTTCTGAAGATCTCAAACATTTTCAAGGGTGAATAGTCAAATTAATTTAGAGGTTTTGTTGGATTTTAGTTTTCTTGTAATGTAAAATGTAATTTTGATTATTGAATTTATAATTATGAAGTTGGTAGTTGTTTTTGTTGGATTAAGGTCTTTAGTTTACTTTGTATGTTTTGAATGTTATATATGTGAATTTTTAATTTTTCTCTGCTTATTCTTATTTTGACCTAGTTCTCATGTTTTTCTGGTTTGAATTATTGTCTGGTTTTGGTCTGGTTTTGGTCTCGTTTCTGCTTGTTTCATACTTTTTCATGTCATAGTAATGGTTTCACAGGGGTGGGTGTGTCTAGGGGGTGTTTTCCAATTGGGTAGGCGGATTCCTAGCGGTGGGGGTTGTCCAATGGTGTAAGGGGATTTCAGGGTGGTGGAGGTGGTCTAGGGGGTGGGGGTGTCCAGGCAGTGGGGGTGTCTACGAGGTTGGGGGACTATCTAGGGGGCTATCCAAGGGGTGGGGTGGGGGTTTCCAGGGGTGAGTGGGTGTCTAGGGGGTGGGGGCTATCAAGTAGGGTGGGGTGGCGTCTAGGGGGTGGGGGCTATCTATGCAGTGGTGGGAGGTACATGGGTGGGTTGTACAAGGGGGTGTGGGTGTCTTGTGGTGGGGGATGGGAGGGTGTAAAGGGGATGGGGGTGTTTATGGGGTTGGTGGGTGTCCAGTGGGGGTGGGAGAGGTTTTTATGTTAGGGAATGTCTTGGGGGTGGCTTATCTAAGAGGGTAAGGGGTGTCCATGGGGGGTGGGGTGTCTATGGGTGGGTGTTTTAGGGGTTGTGGTGTTTAGGGGTTGTCCAGGGGGTCCATGGGGTGGGAGGGTGTCTAGTGGGGTGGGGTGTCCACGGATGTGGGAATATGTCCAAGGGTGGGGTTGTCTAGTGCGGTGGGGTGGTGTGTACAGAATTGGGGGCTATACAGGTGGGTGTCCTAGGGGTGGGGGGTCTAGGGGGTGGGTGTGACCATGAGGATGTCTAGGGATGGGGGTATCTAGGTGGGTGAGAGGGTGTCTAGGGGGTGGGGGTTGTCCAGTGCATTGTGTGTATGGGGTGGTGTCCATGGTGGTAGGGGATATCCAAGGGGGTTTTAGGTTATTTGAAGTTGACATTTTATGTTTTAAATGTTATATATGTTAATGTTTATTTTTTTTATTTGTATCTTCATGTTTTGGTTCAGTTCGGATGTTTTTTTGGTGTGTTTTCCGGTCTTGTTTTGGATTGTTATCTTCTTGTTTCAGGTATTCATTGGTAGGGCATAGTAATGGTTGAATGGTTTTATTAATTTTTTTTTACATTGGTAATTTTATAACATATGTAATAAATGTATAAGAATGGTTTTTTATGCTAGTAATTTAATAACCTACATAGAATATCTTTTTCTACATTTGTTATTGATTAGCTGGCGTGAAAAACTACTTCACATACTAGTTTATTACGTCAGTTATTTTTATAATTAAGGCCTTAATCATATTTTTCTCATAGATTTTATAATAACTGATGTGAAAATGCTTCAGAAGAATAGCTTATTATTTTTATTATTATAGAACTAACGTAATAAACTCTATACCATGTCATTTATTTAAAAACCGACGTAATAAATCAGGACTCTGAAGTGTTTTCCACCTCGGTTTTTTAGAAACCGATGTGAAAAACATTTCAGATTTATGTTTTTATTATATTTGTATTAAAATAAATGATGTAAAAAAACAATATTTATAACATATCCTGTAATAATGTTGGACAAAAACTAACATAAATATAAAAAAATAACCGATGTAAAAAAAATTCTACACTAGTGTACTCATGATTCAATCATGGTAGTAGCAAGCTCCACTCTAGACATCAAGGGATTTATATTAAAATCTATATCCATTATCTTAGTGTTGAGTTGTTTTAAATTATCATGAGGGTCCACATATATATCCTCTATAATAAAATCATGGTGTTTCTTTATTAAGAAACTAGAAACTATAATTATAAAAAATACACTATTTCAAAATATAAGTTAAATATAAGGATCAAAATCAAGGAATAATTCATTATTTTAAAGATAATGTGTGTTTCAAATCTATTATCCCAATTTAAATATTAAAATTAATGTGATGAATAATATACTTTTTAATGTATATAAAGAACCTTAATATGATAAAAATTATCGTGTTTGGAACTATTATAACCAAAATAGTAATATTCTATGGAGATGGGATATCCTATATCATGACCACCAATTATTCTTCCCCTCTCATATTATATTATCAATTATAGTGTAATTTTAAGTCACCATGAGTTTCTTTATAACCACTATAAATATAAAAAATAAAAATATCATGGATGTTAATCTCATTTCAAAAATTTTCAATGAGAAAATTCGACCGTTCCTCCCAACATATAATAATTGAACATAATATATTTATCTTTATACTACCTAACTTCATAATGTAAAACATTCACATGAATAGGGTATTCATTCGATAAATTATGTGAAATTACATCATTATGTCATTATTATTAGTCTGAGATTCAACAAAATTGTATTGGAAATTCATTTTAGTTATGTATAAAAAAATTCTATTTATGGATGGTAAATACCTAATTAGAGATGACCTATCACATCCTCAAGTGATTTTGTGATTTCATAGTTTTTACATTAAAAGTGACACTATGGATATGAAAATTTTGAATAAATAATTTTTCATAAATTGTATATTATTGGAATAAGGACCATCTTTTTCTACAAAAAATGTTTATCTGGTATTTAAATCCAAATCGTAGTATCAATTTTTTTTACTTCTAGAAAGATCATCTCGGATTATGATCTTTTATAATATATATTAAATAATATATTACTAATATATATTTGAGAACTATTTGTTTATATGGTTTTATGCTTCTATTGTGTTTTCCTCCATTTTATCCTTTTGGGTGACATGATTCCTTGAGATTCCCAAGACGTACACAACTGGTTTTAGTGCTAAATTTTTTTTATTACAAATAGAATTTGATACCAACAAAGAAGCCTTTAAACCAATAACACTTCACTTGTTATAAATCCCAATTATTTCCATATATATTTTAATACTATTTCATACAAATGAATTGAAACATATATATATTTCAATAATGAAAACAATACACCTCATAAATTATGACAGAATACTAGAACCCATATGTTTAGTATCATTTAAAATTAGATTCATAATTATCTTATTCTACAATTTCATTAACATCCCATATAAAAATATTTCAACATGATATTATACAGACACATCATATATAATAATCATATTCATAATGTTGGGAAATAATACATAATGAAGGGGTGAGATAAAACACTTAGTAAGGTAAACACTTATCAAAAGGTAATTATGGATTAAAACATAAGACTATGAAAACATCATCAATTGACATATATATCATTAAAAAGGAAGGGATCAATAATATTTCACCAAATGATCAAAAATTTATTATGGAATAAGAGTGTGGGGTCATGAGACAATACTCATGTGATATAGATAATATCATAGGCATATAACAATAGAGTCTTGCATTAGTATAATCGTTGAAAATTTTAAAATAATAGTCTATGAATCACTATCTATTTAACATTATATAATGGAACATGAATCACAACATGATTCCCATAACATAGAAAATTAGGAATCTATTCCTGGTTCCCATAGTGGAATGAGCATTAATAATCAATTACCATTCTTATTTCATGAGATATAAAACTTTATCTAATAAATTTCATAACATTATAAGAACCCACCAATCATATAATTATCATTAATACACTTGTGTAACACATAAAATCAAACATATATCATACCATGTGGAGCCAATTGATGGAAAATGGGGTTTTTTACATTTCTATGTGCTATCTCATTAAATAATCTAAATTATTAGATTGGTTTATAAAAAAATAATGTTTCCTAAATGAAGTGATGAAAATGAGAATTTTTTGTGTTATTCATGAAAAAAATCTATATAGGATTTATATATCATAGTATTATTAAAGAAAATGAATAATACAATAAAAAATTTTGTTAGAAAAAAAATTACATAATTTTTGTAATAGATTATGTTATGAATAACTTCCAAAGATATAATTTTTCATATAGGTGACGTGAGTTTTTCTAAAAAAAATACATCATTAAATGAAATCAGGTAAACGAACCTAAAAGGATATAATGATTAAGTTGACACATCTGGATTGGGTTATAAAAGATTCAATTGTCAAAACAAAAACAATTATATAATTATAGAATACATTTCCTGAAACCCACATCATTTAAAAACAGAGTAATTATTCTTATCTAAAAGATGTAAATAAAAATACGAATATCTAATTCCATAATAGATATATACATTTTGAAATAGTAAGAGAGAATATTTTATAAAGATAGAATATATATATATATAGATAAAATGATCCCATCATAAAGAAGAGGTAATGTCTATATCACATTCATGTATCACATTGACTAAAATATGATCTACTGGGGAAAATCTTCTTAAGAGGATATGTAAATATTTTAATACCCCTTACTGGAATAAACTAAAATTTATTATTGAGAGAAACACCATTAAATTTCTATCGTTGGAGATTGGTTTATAAGAATCTGGAAATCACATTGAGATTCAAACGTAAACCCCTACCTTTTTAAAGATGACTTCTATGAAATATACTTAACCAACATTATAATTATAGAAATCTAAGATTTTTTTTTAATTTCATTGTTTTTAAAAAAATATCCAAAAAATATAATCCCATGATTGAGAGGTATAGTTTATTAGGATTATTAGAAGCATAAAAACATTATCTTAAACATAAGTTTCATTTTGACTATTTGAGAATACTCATAGTGATTATAACTCTCTCAGGACTTGTAAAACAATATTTTTAAACCGTATAGAAAGTTAACCAATAAAAATTGTGAGTGATTAATCCTAGTAAGGTGATTTTAATTATAAATAATAAAATAATGAAAATACATATAATTTAGAAGGCTTAAAAAGATATTAAATAAGGAATGAGAATAACCTTTAAATTATAGAATTAGGGAATAATACAATATGGTAATGGATAAATAAATGCAAAAAAACAAAACAAAAAAAATCCATTATATGAAAATGTAAAATGTTAACTCCCAAGAGAATCATCATATACTGGATGTTATCCCATGGTGGATCAGGTTAACTCCATAATGCCTTTCATATAATCTCATGAGATATAAATATATTCCCAATATATTAGTGGGATATATAATTCCTATCCAATGATTCAAATAATGGAGATCATATCGTTTTATTCAAATGAGGAAATTTAACCATAGATAAATCATATTCATGGTAAAACCCATGAGATAGAAATAGATTTCATAGTTTTTATTAAATCATAACCATGGGCTAGACCGTAAGGATTCTGATGAGAATAAGGAATTAAATCAGTTTCTATTATCACAATTCTAAAATTAACATTGGTATTGGAAACATACTTCTAATATATAAAACATTATGATAATTATTGGATATATTAGAATAAAATGATCTACTTAGGTTCAACTCTATTAATTGTGTAATTTTAGTCTTAATGAAGGAATGATATAATATTTATTATTTAAAAAATAATTGAACGTGGATAGTAATTCATAAAATAAAATGGATTTTCAAAACAATTTATTGTTAAAATAATTTTATGGGGGTAATAATTAATATGAAATAATATATAAATATTTTCCATATAATTTGTTTTACATAAAAGAGTGAATTATAAAGGGAACATAATATATGAATTATTTCCAAAAAAGGAACGAAAGGTAAACTAGTTATACATGTAATGAATATATAAAACAAATATATGAATTAAATGTTTAGAATAAATATATAAATTGGTTTAAATAATGAAAATGTTTAATACAAAAGTAATGAAGGTGGTTTATAAGATCTTTTAACTCAGGTACTGATTCTCTCTGTACATTCACTTAATATCCCGATAAAAGATATATTTAGTAAAAACAATCATATGATCATTTTGCATATATAATATATTATATGGTGAATTTATTATCATGTGCTTTTAAATTATTTAATAGTTTTTTCTTAAGTCAGTTAATTGATGTGTTTTGGTTGATTTTTATGAAACATCCTTGAAATATTGACGTTTTTAAAATTAATATTAAAATTAACTTATAATCTCAAAAATTGTACACTTTTTTATATATTTTACTATTTTATTATAAAAAACATTTATATATTTTATTATTTTACTATAAAAAATATACATTTTCATTGTTTTCCCAAAATGGACTCAATTTCTAATATTAACTTTCCAGAATAATTAAAAAGTTCAAAATAAATAGTTATTGCATTATATTAACTTTAAATAATATAATTAATCATTAATGATATAACAATTATAACAACGATCACATAGGTGGTAAAAATGAACCAAATAATAATGTGTTTTTTTAATATAATGATTAAAGAATTGTTTTTTAATTATAATATAACATTAAAAATGTAAAAAATTAAATTAATTTGATATATATTTATTAATTTCATTCCTATAACTATACATGAAGGATGGTGATTAAAAATTAATTTCCTCATTCATGGAAGAAATAATCATATGTATGCATGATTAGCGACACCATTTATCCTCTTATGATACATAATAAAAGAATACGACCAATTTAAATTTTAAAATAAAAATTATGACATCAAAACATGATAATTTATAAGTAATGAGAAGGGTAATTTTAGAAGTATCTAATACAAGAAAATAAAGTTATGTCACTATTAATAGGTAAATTTCCCCAACAGTTTATAATAATGAATTTTGGAGTGATATTGGGCCATTAATGAATAAAAATTGAATTTATACCCATGATTTAAACATGTTTGTGTCACTTACAATTATATTTTTACATGTTAGCTTTTTGGTTTTTAACTTGGTAACTTGTTTTTAACTAATTAATTTATGTTTTACTAAAAATTCTAAGATAAACCCTCCTACAAAATATTTATGATAGTAACCTAAAATAAAATCTTATATAAAATAAAAGTAAATTGAAAATAAATTAAAATCAATTTTTAAAGAGAAACCATTAATATATTGGGATTTTTTGGTAAAAAATGTTTTTTTAACATTTAGTGGTTTCAATCATTTTTTGTATTTATTATAAATTGAAAAGGATAATATATATATGATTTAAAATTATATTATATTCATATTTTATAAGATTATAATTTAATTTGGTGTATAAAAAATAAAAACTGTTAGTAATGAAATAAAATTAAAGACAAAGTTTTTACTATTATCACAATAATTAATGTTAATATTAGTAATCATAATTTTGAGTTTAAAATTGAAAATATACTCATTAAATAATATGAAAAGTTTGATCAAAATTTGAAATCCATTTGTGATATTTTAGTTTTATATGTGATGAAATCATAATATTAATATATCCAAATAAAAAAAATTGGGTAAAATATTAATTATGTTTTCAAAAGGATAAATACTGGTCATAAGAGTAGTATTTTTAAATTATTTATGTTAATTTGTTTATTTATCAATATAACATATTACAATTATTTTTTAGTAATTATTATTATTTGATAATGTCAAATGTATGATGGTATTTGAATAATAAATATTTTATTACACTATTCACCTAAAAAGAAGATTTTTCTGAAAAATTTATAAAATTCTTCCAATAATAATTCTGATATATTGGATTATAAAAATAACGTAATTTTATTTGATTGAATTTATATTACGTATACAATTTATATATATATATACATGTTCAAAAAATTCAATTAAAATATTTTTTAATGTATTTTATAGTATGAAATTAATTTATCATTATTATTATACAATTTTTTAGTTCGATGTAATGAAGGTTATGATTCTATTTAAATGGTTATGTTATTGAGATGAAATAATGGTAAAATTCATCACATCACACACATATATTTTAAAGGGGAATTTCAATTTATACTTTTTGATCGTTACATTCATCCAATAGGGTAAATTTCATTTAATAAAAAATGGTGAAAATGGGGGTAATTATGTTTCATGTTATCCCTAGGTACTCTTGCTTCTACCTAAATCATATAGTCTCATAAACGTACTTTGACAATGTGAGTGGTCTTATTGTTCTAAACAATGTATGTGTGGTCTATGATATCCACTGGCGACGCAAAATAACAGTGATCATTGTCAAACTACACCACCAATGGATTTAGTATGTATAGGGTATCTATTATGTTCTTTATATATATATATATATATATAACATGGTGTAGTCTAGAAATTTGGTTGTGGAAAACAAATTTTTCTTCCATATATTCGATGATGTCCAGCATCATAAAATAGATGATGTATCTTGGACTCAAAGTCCTCTACATTTATTACAAAATGAATATCTTCCAGGGAAATATATAGATGAATAGTTTATCGCAAATATCAAGATCTAGGTCTCATCATTGGTTATCAATATAACTTCTCTAGTAACTTTGTTCCATTCTCTTTTTATCATTTTAATGAACTTATCTTTAATTCCATCAACTTATTATATTTCCAATAGTGTTTATTCAATAACCACATCACAACATGTGAGGGTTACATATTTATTCCTATATAGGGATTTATGTAGGTAAATTTAAATTCTAAATTGTAAACTCTTATTATATGATAGTTATAAAAAAGTAAACTGTTGGTTTTTACATCTTTAAAATTCATTGAACAATCTATCATCATTTTCAGAAGTATCATTATAGTTAATTTAGAATGGCCAATGGTATGGAGGTAATATGATGTACCAAATATTAAATCAATGTTTAATATATGTTTTACGGTTTTCCAAACATTAATGTTAACCTAAAATTGAAATTACATATAATTGGTAATTTTTTGTCGTATGGACTCCCAAATTCTATAATATATACTCTTGTAAGGATCTCAATTGATAATTTCTAAATAATGAAAATAATGTTTTAAATCATGGTAATATGGCCCACAAAAACAAATTTTGAATTACTTTGTTTTGATATATTTGTAAAAATTATGACAATATTAATAGTGTTGTTATCCATTTCCTTATGGGTGTTGGTAATGGTTGCATCATCACATTGGAATTTTTCCTCTCTTCCTTCACCAACGGACACAAAAAAAACATGATATATATTCCACAATATCTTTATTAATATTGTCCCACCAATAGTTTTCTCAAAATTATTTATACATTGTCATTCTCCCTAGGAGGATGGGGAATGTTGAGGTATAATCATTATTCAGTAGGTCTTTCATTATCTATAATTATGATGAAATAAATTATTATTTTTTAATTTCACAACTTATTGTTCATCAATGTTGAATCATATGGATTTTTTCACTTTCAAATACTCAAATATCATTTGTATCTCCACATTATTCATTATATATTACTTGATTTCTTCATAAGGGTTATATTTGGAGTCATATGTGATAGGTGGTATGATGTTCCATTAATTGTGACTTCCAGGTCCATTTTTTGTATGTTTAAGAATATTTGATCCTTCTAAATCACCATTCTTACCAAATTTATTTAATTATTTCTACATTTAAAACATTCAAATTTACTCAACATCCTATTAAGGTAGTGGATTTACCATTAACAATCCTCAGTCAATTATAACCATCATAATTGGTGCATATTGAGATCTATATATGTAAATATATATTTTATGCCCTTAGAATTTGTATAAATATCAAACTCATCTCTATAAAGATAATTCCTTGAAATATCTAATGTGAAGATTACATCATCCATCTTTGGGACATGTGTCAGATAATTCTATTCATTTACCATCAAATTTCTTGATGTTTATGATAAAACAAAATGATTTTTCATTTGTATATATCCCAAACCATTATTTGATGCCTTAATATAAATTATAAACCCTTCACCACTTGTGGGAAGTGTATATAGAGGTAAAATGGTTAAAATCATTTTCAAATATACAAATCAATAATCATTTTTATCACTCCAGACATTCTTCATCCATTTTTGACACATCATGGAAAATCGGATTTAGAATCAAGATAATTTTCAAACAAATCACTTATAATGACTAGATAATCCATGGAAATTATAGATATCCATTATAATTTCTAATTTGATCCACTACCCCAATTACATTCATCATGGAAGGATCCATTGTTATTCCATTACTCACGATAACATTCCCCAATAATTCTTCATTATCTATTAAAAATTTACATTTAATATACATTTCTTATAGGTTCTCCTACTTTAATATGTATTTGACAATATATAAAACTCCCCTTTTGTTTATCATTAATTTTAGAGTATATAATAATTTCTTCTATAAACTATAATATAAATTTATTTAGGTAATATTTTATCACTATATTCATTAGGTCTGTGAATATTAATGGAGTATTCTTGAATTTGGATGGCATCGATATGTACACATTGTGCTTCTACCAGGGTGGAAACTTGTCCTTGGGAATATACTACTTTGTCACCTTTAAGTGATGATATTCCTATGTAATACACACATAATAAAATTTATAGGTCCCACAATACTAATCAGACAAGTCATCAATATATATAAGATGTTATTTTTTCTTTATAATGATATTGTTTAGTTCATATTAATCAATATAAGGATGCATTAACCGATCATTCTTGATAAAAAAAGGATTGGTGCACCCCTTTGTAAAGAAATCAAATATATAAAACCCATGTATGAATTACCTTGTTGTTTAGTCTTTATATCATCAAATTTAATTTAGCCCATTATATAAAGAGTTTTGGATATTTGAAAGGATCTGGGTATAAGATCAACTGAAAACTCAACCTCTCAGTTTACTGAGAGACCAGTTAACTATTTAGGGGAATACATTATTATTTTTCCTTATAATAGGAATGAAATTATGATTGTTCCCTCATTTTTCCCAATCATTTGAACTAAATATAATTTATACCAATGATAAAATATCACTGTCTGAGAAGAATTTTCAAGAAGAGATTCATCATTCTCATTACACATATATTGAATTAGAGGCTGAGTTCAGAATAATAAAGTGAATTTCTACTCTCAAAAGTTTATGTGGTATCTTTTTAGAGACAACTATTCTTTTCCCATTATATCATATAATTACACTAATAGGGGAATAATATGGTTTTATGGGGAATTTATCTCATAAATGCTCAATGAGATGGAGTTATATGAATGAGATTAAATAGTTGAACTAATCTTTGATTTAATCGACAACTCAACATCAATGTTCTGTGGCATATTATTCCAATAATTGTTTTGTATTTTTATAATAAATAGCATTATGGTTAAGTGAGAACCAAACAATAAGTTCAAACCACCATACAATCAATTTATAAGAAGGCTGGATAAAGATCCCAGACTAAATAGCCCAACCCAAGACGAAATTACTTGTGTACATACCACCTTGTCTTTATCATGATCCACCCACTAGTAGTAATAAAATAAACCAACTCTTGTTTCCATATCCTTGGAATAATTTTTTGTTGGTTATGTTTGAAAACCCTTGTCTTAGTAAATTGGTTTTAATTGTGTTGATTTTTCATTCAATTGAAACATTATACCATTTGATGAGTATTTTTTGGGAAATTTATTCCATTTATATTTTAAAAGGATTCATTATCATTACAATAAATTCATTGGTAAGATACCCCTTCTTTACACACCTTATACATTTACTGATCCTCTTGAGATTGTTTTCTGGATACCTCATTCAACACTTTTGACTTGTTAGATGTTGGATCTTCCTACAACCATGATTTATTATCTGGTTATCCATCAGTTTTAAAATCTATTCTGTAATTCATATCTCTAGTCCCTTGAGACCATTGAGAACCACTAGTATCTAATTCAACATTAAGGGAACATCAGTGAAAATTCTTATATACTTCGAAGTCCCAAATATATAAAATCATCATAAACACATATTAATCCTTCTAATTAACTGTTTTATATTACTTTATTAGTAATTTCTAAATAGTAGGTTTTATATTTAATCACTAGGATGTTATCCTCATAAGATAGAAAATATTTTCACTATTTTTTGGGTTGGTTCATTGAATTCCTTATACATTTTTTGAATGAGAGTGTGAGAAAATTATTTATTGATAAATATATTCTTAAATTCATCCAACTCTATTACTTCTATGAATTTTATGGTCTATATATTCTTGACGAGTGTCCACAGTTGATCAGCTCCTCCCCCAGGTGGAACGAAACATATATGGCCTTTAATTACTCAAATCATTAAAAGAAATATAATTTATTCTCAATGGATTTGATCCATTTATTGTGATTATGGGATCATAAGATCTAGTAACATTACCCGTCATTATCATATAATATACTCAATCACAACTTTTTCTTATATAAGACACGAATGAAATTTTACACTATTCAAGTTATTATTCATAAAATGAGTTAGTTGTTCATGTTCCCCAATAAATTTCATGAAACTTTTTCAATTCATGTTCAAAATATCTTATGAAAAATAATTACATTTCCCATTTTGTATATTTTGTGGCACAAATTCTCATATACATAACTATTTTCTAGAATAATTAAATTTCAGTGATCAGAGGGTCCAAACATAAAAGAATTCTAAAGGGAAAACGTGAACATAAAATGAATATACAATAAATTAATTACATACATATATAGATATATATATAGATATCATATTATATGAGTTTATATGTTTCAATTTATATTATCTATGTTATATTTATTATTATTTTATATATCCAATCATTATATTCTAATCATTCTTAATGGTTTTCAAGTGAATATGAATTATACAAAGCATATCCCCCAGATGTGTCTATCGATGTGTACAGTTTTAGACCCACTCATCATGCATTGAGTGAAGGCTATGTTAATACCCAAATATAGCTTATTAGGGTTGTTACCCTTTGATTTATCTGTGACAGAACAATATACCTTTTATAGTATCTTAACAAGGTTATAATTTTTAGAAAACCACATACTCTGGACGTCACCAATAATTCAAAATGTAACCCTACACATAGAAATATCCCTCATACCCACCCCTAAGGCATTCACTAAGTTCATCTCATTAAAATATACATAAATAACTATAAAATAAATTATACCAATTATGGATAACAAACATGGAATCATAATTCATATAATGATATTTAAAATAATTTTCCAATAAATGGAATCCATGTATCTAGAGGCCTAGTGTCTTTTAATGATTAGAAACATATATAAATAATCTTAAACAGAAATTACACAATATTACATAAAAATTATAGATATTTATCCTAAATTCCTTATTTTATATAAAAATTCATAGGATACCATTGGAATAAATATTAGGGAAAGTGATATCTATATTTCCATGTAAGAGAATAATCATAGTAAATAATGAAGGTGAGATGTGATATAAAATATTAGAGGAATAACATGATATCTGAAATATAATCGACAGAATAATATTAATATAGAATAAATTAATGATATAATATTTTAATGGAATTATAAATGTATTTAAATTTTATAAAACATGGAATCATATGAATAAGTGTAGGTTAACACCAAATAAAATCATCATATATTGGACAAATTCCCATGGTGGATTAAGATCACTTCATAATCCCTAGAATATATATCCAAATCCTTTTTCTCATATTAAAAAAAAGTCACATTAGAGTTAGTGGTAACCTCACAAAACCATTTCTAGATACCAAAATAAATACATCACAAAATCACAAGTATAATTAGAATGTAAAATTACATCAAATACCCGTCCAGACACCACTGAATACAAATTTCAACCAATAACATGTCACCACCTTAGGGCTCAACCTCTAATACCTATAATAGCATATAATGAGATATAAAAAATTAAACAATCCATTGGAGTCCTATATAACTATATTCTAACGTTTTAAATAATTTAAATCATACTAATGTGAACCACATGTTAAAAAATAACCATACATAAAGAAAAATTATTATAAATCCATTGAGAAAGATGTGAGCTTTATAAAATTTTCTCAACATGTAACCATAGCCTATACCATAATTATTCCCTAATGAATATGTAATTAAATCAATTTTTATGTCTCAATTTTCATAAAGTATCGTTAGTCTTATGAATTTCTTTCTAATGTAGATAGATTCTTTATATGTATTAGAGAAGTAAAAATAAAAAAAGAGCCACTAAGGTTATGCTTTACAAAATGAGTAATGGGGAATTCATTAAAGTAAAGGGATTATAATTTTTAATGTAAAATATAATATAACAATGATGGTTTTACAAGAAATAAATATGTTCTTTCAAAACTATATAGGAGTAAAATTATTTTATAATGGTGTTACATGACATGAAATAAGAAACATGGAATTTTCATTAAATCATGTTTACATAGAATATAAAATTATGAAGGGATCTTGAAATATGTACTATCCCAAAAAACAAGGTATGGTAAAATAGGAATATATGTATGGAATATATATACGTAATATTATAGTGTAAAATGGAGAAAATATAGAATACATAATCCAAAACTAATGTGGGTGGTTTAGAAGATCTTGTTTCTTATGTCTCGATTATTAATCCATGTGTGATTAACATCTAAAAAACCAAATTAAGATTATTATAAACATTATTAAAATAAATTATTTATATATTTATTTTTATAGGGTTTATTATTTCACGTTGTAACGCCCCAACCCCAGTTACCCAGAGTCGGTGCATTATTACATTACATTGGCATGATCACGAGAAAGATAATGTCTCGAAAGATCGATTAGTTTAGTAGACTTGGAATAACTAGATACATCCATAATTTTTTTACATTACATCATAAAAAAAACATCTTGTCTTCATATCCCCTCATACTATCCCAGCAGGTCATTCATAAATTACTTCTTCATAATCCTGGGAAAAATAAAACATTGAAAGGGGTGAGCTCAGATGCTCAGTAAGGATAACATTATAGCATAATCTTTCACAAATAAGCATAAACACTTAAGGCAATTTATAACTAAAACAAAAGCCTTTTAAACTTGAACTTCAGCATAAAATGGCAAAGGTAAAATGAAATAATTCCATTTACATACTCACATGGATATTCTACTAGTCGAATGATCACATGAAATATCAATATCCACTTTCATAATGTTGGAATGCATAATGCCAGACTATCATAACCACTTAGCCAAGGCCTCGTGCCAAGACTACAAATAAGATTTTGTCAAGGCCTTGTTCCAAGACACTAGTTTGTCTCATGAGACCTACCGATGCATCGAGGAGCTATAGCGGGCTCCACCCGTCACTTATTAAGTCCAATGCATTCCTCATATGAATAGGTTTAAGCATAAAATAAACATTCGTATTAAAACTAGCATACGAAATGTCAATACTTTAACCACAAACCATGAATGGTATAAAAATAGAACATCCACAGTCAAATATAACTCATTTGATACAATATGGAAGATTGTATTGTATCACATTAACCTCAATCATGAATAATGAAGGATGTTGACATAGATGAAATTAATCATCAAAAATATTTGAGAGAAATATCCCCCTTTTTATTGAAATCATTTAAAACTCACACTATTTGTCAAGAAGCCATTTAAAAATATATTTTTGAATCAAAGTGTCCCATACCACTTTGAAACTTTTTAAAAGGAGTTTTAATTTCTAAACTTTAATGTCCATATAAATAAATCCTTAAAACCATTTTTGAAAACATGGACATTAATGAAAAAGATTTAGAAGAATAAGTCTTTAAAACATTTAAAAATGGTATTTTAGTTAGAGATTATAACCAAAAGAGTGACACTTGAATACAAATAATTGAGGTAATAAAAACTTTGTAATATCATGAGAATAAAGGGATTCATGATATACTATGTCAAAGTACATTATATACACCACATAAAAGTGATTTGGTGTATAACAACAAAGAAGTCTCAATGGAATTTAAATTGAGATGAAATCTCTCATAAAGGCTGTATCCTTAGGTTAAGGATAAATCAATGACATAATTATGTGTGAAAAATATAAATACACTAAATATTATTGGATATTTAGTGTAAATCAATCAGATGACATTCACACATATTCTTGTAAATACAACACCAATGAATTGGATATTTAACTCAACAAATGGAGATTGAGTTAAAATTACTCTTATCAAATTCATATCAATGACTTGAGAATTTTCAATGGAGTGATTATGTGTATCAAAAGTGTATCCACAGGAAGGGGAGTGGAAATAATGACATAATCAAATGAATAGTGATTCCACACATAATCTTGGGGTAGTATAATCAATGAAATATGCGTAAAGCCAAATGAGTGGAAATTGAAATCTCAAATTCCCTTATCGATTAGGTAACTTACGAAAAAAACACCCATGAAAGAAAGATCATACCATGATGATGTAAATACCCATAAAATAAAGTATATTACACAATGAATACAATCATGGGCAGTACACATACACCACATGCAATAATTAAGTGGTGATCAATGGAATTCTCACAGAATTAAAAGTGAGACAAGAAACCCCTTACCACGTTAATCAACTGAGTCGTATGGCCAAAAGTTAATATCCACCAAATTATTTCCAGAATAAAATGAATATAAAGAGAATTATGATAATATATATCAAATGGAAGTACACAATACACCACTTTCAATAATTTAGTGGCGAACAATGGAAATCTCACGGAATTGAAAGTGAGATAAGAAAATCCCTTACCACGTTAATCAACTGAGTCGCATGGCCAAAAGTTAATAACCACCAAATGATTTACAGAATAACATGAATATAAAGTGAATCATGATAATATATATCAAATGGAAGTACACAATACACCACTTCCAATAATTTAGTAGCGAACAATGGAAATCTCACGGAATTGAAAGTGAGATAAGAGAATCCCTTACTTTGTAATTTTTCCTTGGTCGATGGTAGGTTTACCTCCTGTATAATGGTGAAATAATTGTTATTGAATAATACAAGAATCATTTACTTTAATATGATATCATATATGATCTTTTAACATTGATTTGTTAATAATATCTTAGAATTATCGTCATTTCGGGTGTTAACGGGTTCATTTTACTTTATATTCTTTGTTATGTGAGCCATATTCGTTATTAATGGGATGTATATTATTCATATACAGAATGATATAAAGTCCTTAGATACTATTTTTAAATCATCAAATTATAATTATACTTGAATGGATATGATGGACAATGAATCTCATCGCGTTCGTGGAGACGGTAGTCCGCACGTACGCACGAACGCTACTTCCATTTAATTTTTCATTTTAAAAGAATTGAATCCAAATGATACATAGGTATATTATTATTCCAGTATAATATAATATTTTATATATGTTACTTAAGTTCATTAACACCATCCTTTATACGTTCCATGTGTGGTATGAATGAGTCATATCATTTTAAGGGGGCGGTAGTCCGCACTTCCTCAAATGAAATTATCGTATGTATATACAACATGAAACGAATAAGGGTATGAAATAAAATGGAATTACAGAAGCTTATATATAAAATATATATCATTAATATCATATTTAATTACAGTTCCATCATAATGGCCACCATGAGAGGCGGTAAGATGTATTTGAACAATCATCGTTTCGTGAGGCGTTAGTTTTCCATCCACAGAAACATTATGTCCATCATCCATTAGATGGAGTTGTGTGTATGTGTAGTTTTAATACTTCTTATAACAACATCCTAGTATATTGTGGATACTGGTGTTGTTACAAAAGAAAGGAAATAAAAAGAGTTTGGGGGTTGGAGAAGCAAAATAAATGAAAATAATTTAAGAGAAATCGTTACCTTTAATTTAGGTAACTCACTTTGGTTGGAACCAAAGGACTTCTTGAAATGCTTTCTGCCTAAGGGGAAGCTTCAAGGAGGAGGAGAGGGATGTGGGGAGCTTAGTTGGGCAGAGTTTGGACGAGCCAAGTGGCTTGAGAGGTGTGAGGAATGAGTAGAAGTGGTCTCCTTTTATAAGGGAGAAGAGGGGCTCTTTAGGAAAGAGTGAAAGTATTACTTTATAATATAGTTATATTCGGTTTATAATGGTCCAAAAATCATTGAGGTCGAAGATAAGATGACTCATATTCTAAATAACATCAACCAATAAGAATTGGACAGGTTTTAGATAATATTTTAATCATTATAATCTTATTTATTTAAATGATTTATTAATGAGGTAAACATTGCATCATTATTGTGTCATTAATAATTTAAATTATTTGATGACTAAAAATTATAAATAAAATATCATTATGTAGGAAATATTTTTAGATTTCTAATGAATATTTATAATCGAAAATCCAAAATGTATAACCCTATGTAAAAAATGTTCTTCTAAAAGATGTAAGCTTATGCCATTTTTATTTTTATTTTAACTTTATTAATATAAAGTGTCCCTACCACATACAAGTGGCTCCAAGGGGTCCCCAAATTGACCCAAGGATGATCATGGTCGGGTATGTGTCCACCAATAAGGTTAGGACACGTTTTAGGGTAATTTTGTATTATTATAATATTATTTTTTTAACCCTTATTTACCGGATTTACCCTTAACCATGGTAAATAAAATATTTACCACAGTAATTATTCAAAATGTCTAAAAATAAAAGTTACCTATTTACACAATTTGGACATCCTGATTCCAAATATGGAATCCATTTTTCTAAATTCAAAACACAGAAGTGGCAGAAATTAATTTAAAATTAATTCCCGCTGTCAAAATAAAAAGCGTGTTTTTAAGAGGTAATAACTATCAAAAGATTGACACTTGTTTATGTTCGGTTTAATTGTAAAATTATGTCCAATGACCAACATTATATTAAATGGTAAAAATATATTCTAAATATACTTTAAAACCACTCAAATTCACAATTTATCACTATTAATTATTTTGATTAAAAAAGTTGTTTTTTATTAAAATTTAGTAATTTTCACTATTCATCAAAATATAAAAGTTATCCGAAAAGTACCAAAATTTCAGCCTAGGCTAATTTCAATATTCCGAATCCAAAAATGAAGTCCATTTTGAAATATAAAATATATATGATTTCAAAAAGTAGGTATTACTATTCACAATGGCTAGTTTAATTATTTGTGGTGTGTGTTAGAACTCGAGGTTGCGTACAACACACGCTATCGCATTATTCGAAGGGAAACGTACCGTGGAAGCTTGGGGTGTTACATTCTCCCCTCCTTCAATAAATTGCTTCCTCGCAATTTTTAAAATTTTTCTTGGGAATATAATGGAAAGTCCCACATCGGAAAAAGAGTCAATAAAACTATCACTTTAAAAGAAAGAAAGAGAGGTATAAGGGTCATCCAAGATAACCCATACTAGAATTCCATATAAGAAAACATGGATATGGATGATAAACTAAGTGTCAAGTTCTGATGGAGAGGGATAGAAATCATGATCAGGAGAAAGTTAACAATGAGAAAACCACAAACTTGTATTGGGACAAACGACCATTAGTCCCCTAGTAGGAAAGTAAACGGACAACATTTTTTTTAAAGTTACATTACATAAGGAAGAGGAATTCATTTATGATATTGACTAAGAACATTATGAGATATACTTACATTATAAGTAAATTTTCACTCTTTAATAAATTTCCACCAATAACTCAATTTTTTTTAAAACGATGAGTATTCAAGAAGACTTGGTCACACTGGAAGAGCTAGAATAAACTTCTATAGAATCACATGATCCATGCAGGATAAACCATATATTTACATTGTCTTTGAAGATTAATCAGAACCAAAATGGTAAGTGAATGATCTGATGATCCCCCAAAAGGATATTCATTGAGATAAATATGCACTAATCTTAATTTCTAAAATTAAACCAACAATACCCCAAAGTTAAATAAATACCATTCAATAATAAAATGTCCTTAAAATCCTTCCATATAACCCAAAGAATTAAAGAATTTGATTATGTAGTCTCCCATGTTAAATTGTATCTCCAAATGAAAGTCACATACTCAAAAGTAATTAACCTAATCACATATTCTCTATTATAGGTTAATCATTTCCATAAATAACCCAAATCACTATAAATCCACAATAAAAACATAGATAAAAATCTACCATTAATCCTCAAATGAAACCCCATAGTATTCTATTTTCCTTGGGAATATAGTGTTCCCAACAAATCGAACATCTTCCAAAATAATATTTACCACTTAAGCACCAAATCATTTTCCTATACCAAGGGTATTCATTTGATTAGAAATAAGAACCCAAATTAACTTATTATTGATCAATAAAATCATTTAACTAAAAATACTAGTCACACTAACCAGGGACTTCACGTAGTCCAGTGGTAGGCGATAAATCCCAATCGCACTTTGGTTGTGGGTTCGATTCCCACAGCTTTGTCCGACGTGACGGGTTGTCACACGGTCTACGTGTTGTCCTTTTTCAAAAACTATATCTTATAATATTACCAAAATGAGATAAATTCCTCAAAATAACACTATTTAACCACAAATGTTATATCATACCTTGCAACTTCATCCCAAATTATAATAACTTATAATTTCCTCAAACCCAATGATCATATAAGACCAAATGGTTATTTATAACTATATCCGCAACAGAAAAGATAATTCTTCCTCAGATATCATTTTCACATGATAAATTGCAGGTTTACACATACAAGAGAAAATTATTCCAAATTAATCCCATCAATAAAGAGCACTAACACTTTTAAACATTTCACCATCAATTTATTTCCACATAGGTTCTTCATCATATGTTCCTCGGGTTCCCACATTGCCTCTTCCATCTTATGATTTCTCCATAGATCTTTTACCAGACAAGTCATCCGGTTTCTCAACACTTGATCTTTGGTATGAAGAATTCTGATAGGCTCTTCACAATAAGATAGATCGAGTTCCAGTTATAATTCTTCATAGGTGAGTACATGCATTGGGTCAGGCATGTATTTTGTCACTAGAGGTATGTGGATCACAACATGAACTCTGGAGAGACTAGGCGGATTTGCCTTTTGGTAGAATGCGTTCATGTGTCACAATGGTACCTCAGGAATTTTTTAAAATCATCTACTTCCTTTACCCAAAAACTCCTCATCCATTTTGGATTATATTGATGGAAGCATCGATGCATCATAAAAAAATAGGTATTTCTTATATATAATTTTGAGACATCGTCTTTAACATGTTTTTTTAGAAAAATTCTCACTGATTCATCTTCAAATATTTCAAAATAAGGTTTTGGTAAATCAGTTTTCGTATATCCCAAAAGACATAAATATATAATTTGATACATATAGGCTGCTCGAAGGTCTCCCTCTTCTGCAGCATCTAGAAAATCATTTAGTGCATCGTAATTTTGAGATAAAGTGAATAATTTGAAAAGACCCTAATGGTACTTCCCACGCTTAGCGTGGTAAGAAAGTTGAGAGCGCAACATTATCCCATAGTCGGTACTTGATCCTTGAAATAATCATGCAATGCTAGAGGTATTGGATGTCTCATAAAGTTGTTTGCATGTAACTTGGACATTTGAAAAAGTTTCAACATCGTCTGTGCATGACTTCTGGATAATAATTGTAAGTAGTTCTTCAGGAAGAGAGAGAAGAGTTGTTCGTGATCTTGCTCCCTCCATGTTTCAACTAACAAAAGAAAATACAATTAGGGTTTTTTTGAATACTTATCTAATAACAATGTAAAAAAAAATAGACATAATAGGATAATCTTGTAATTGAACAATATATGCTAACTTGGGGTACCCTGTGTTAAAATCTAGGTTATCCACTATTTATTTGCCGACATATATTCTTAGGGGCATTTTTTTTATTCCCTTAAGAATGGTTTATACTAATCTTGTGAATTTACCAAAGCATATCCCCCGGGAGTGTCGTAACCAAGAGTGCAGCAAGGCCCGTTGTCGTGCACCAGTTCCCGTTCGAGTCTAGCTCAAAGCGGTGTTTTCGGGTTTTACCCCTAGGTACATCTGTGCCAGAGCCGCCTCTACCTGCTCGTATCCAGACAGGGATGTATTGCTTGGAAAACTCACAAAATATCTACAATACCAAAATTCTAGGAAGTTCTTCTATACTAATCCTCAAAGTTCATCTTAGGTTTACGTGCTCTAATCAGAGTTTATCTAAATCTAGCTTCCAAGGTTTGTACTAAACTTCCTCTGATACCAACTGTAACGCCCCGACCCCAGTTACCCAGAGTCGGTGCATTATTACATTACATTGGCATGATCACGAGAAAGATCAAGTCTCGAAAGATCGATTAGTTTAGTAGCCTTGGAATAACTAGATACATCCATAATTTTTTTACATTACATCATAAAAAAAACATCTTGTCTTCATATCCCCTCATACTATCCCTGCAGGTCATTCATAAATTACTTCTTCATAATCCTGGGAAAAATAAAACATTGAAAGGGGTGAGCTCAGATGCTCAGTAAGGATAACATTATAGCATAAGCTTTCATAAATAAGCATAAACACTTAAGGCAATTTATAACTAAAACAAAAGCCTTTTAAACTTGAACTTCAGCATAAAATGGAAAAGGTAAAATGAAATAATTCCATTTACATACTCACATGGATATTCTACTAGTCTAATGATCACATGCAATATCAATATCCACTTTCATAATGTTGGAATGCATAATGCCAGACTATCATAACCACTTAGCCAAGACCTCGTGCCAAGACTATAAATTAGATTTTGTCAAGGCCTTGTGCCAAGACATTAGTTTGTCTCATGAGACCTACCGATGCATCGAGGAGCTATAGCAGGCTCCACCCGTCACTTATTAAGTCCAATGCATTCCTCATATGAATAGGTTTAAGCATAAAATAAACATTCGTATTAAAACTAGCATACGAAATGTCAATACTTTAACCACAAACCATGAATGGTATAAAAATAGAACATCCACAGTCAAATATAACTCATTTGATACAATATGGAAGATTTTATTGTATCACATTAACCTCAATCATGAATAATGAAGGATGTTGACATAGATGAAAATAATCATCAAAACTATTTGAGAGAAATATCACCCTTTTTCTTGAAATCATTTAAAACTCACACTATTTGTCAAGAAGCCATTTAAAAATATATTTCTGAATCAAAGTGTCCCATACCACTTTGAAACTTTTTAAAAGGACTTTTAATTTCTAAACTTTAATGTCCATATAAATAAATCCTTAAAACCATTTTTTAAAACATGGACATTAATGAAAAAGATTTAGAAGAATAAGTCTTTAAAACATTTAAAAATGGTATTTTAGTTAGAGATTCTAACCAAAAGAGTGACACTTGAATACAAATAATTGAGGTAATAAAAACTTTGTAATATCATGAGAATAAAGGGATTCATGATATACTATGTCAAAGTACATTATATACACCACATAAAAGTGATTTGGTGTATAACAACAAAGAAGTCTCAATGGAATTTAAATTGAGATGAAATCTCTCATAAAGGCTGTATCCTTAGGTTAAGGATAAATCAACGAAATAATTGTGTGTGAAAAATATAAATACACTAAATATGATTGGATATTTAGTGTAAATCAATCAGATGACATTCACACATATTCTTGTAAATACAACACCAATGAATTGGATATTTAACTCAACAAATGGAGATTGAGTTAAAATTACTCTTATCAAATTCATATCAATGACTTGAGAATTTTCAATGGAGTGATTATGTGTATCAAAAGTGTATCCACAGGAAGGGGAGTGGAAATTATGACATAATCAAATGAATAGTGATTCCACACATAATCTTGGGGTAGTATAATCAATGAAATATGCGTAAAGCCAAATGAGTGGAAATTGAAATATCAAATTCCCTTATCGATTAGGTAACTTACGAAACAAACACCCATGAAAGAAAGATCAAACCATGATGATGTAAATACCCATAAAATAAAGTATATTACACAATGAATACAATCATGGGCAGTACACATACACCACATGCAATAATTAAGTGGTGATCAATGGAATTCTCACGGAATTAAAAGTGAGACAAGAAACCCCTTACCACGTTAATCAACTGAGTCGTATGGCCAAAAGTTAATATCCACCAAATTATTTCCAGAATAAAATGAATATAAAGAGAATTATGATAATATATATCAAATGGTAGTACACAATACACCACTTTCAATAATTTAGTGGCGAACAATGGAAATCTCACGGAATTGAAAGTGAGATAAGAAAATCCCTCACCACGTTAATCAACTGAGTCGCATGGCCAAAAGTTAATAACCACCAAATGATTTACAGAATAACATGAATATAAAGTGAATCATGATAATATATATCAAATGGAAGTACACAATACACCACTTCCAATAATTTAGTAGCGAACAATGGAAATCTCACGGAATTGAAAGTGAGATAAGAGAATCCCTTACTTTGTAATTTTTCCTTGGTAGATGGTAGGTTTACCTCCTGTATAATGGTGAAATAATTGTTATTGAATAATACAAGAATCATTTACTTTAATATGATATCATATATGATCTTTTAACATTGATTTGTTAATAATATCTTAGAATTATCGTCATTTCGGGTGTTAACGGGTTCATTTTACTTTATATTCTTTGTTATGTGAGCCATATTCGTTATTAATGGGATGTATATTATTCATATCCAGAATGATATAAAGTCCTTAGATACTATTTTTAAATCATCAAATTATAATTATACTTGAATGGATATGATGGACAATGAATCTCATCGCGTTCGTGGAGACGGTAGTCCGCACGTACGCACGAACGCTACTTCCATTTAATTTTTCATTTTAAAAGAATTGAATCCAAATGATACATAGGTATATTATTATTCCAGTATAATATAATATTTTATATATGTTACTTAAGTTCATTAACACCATCCTTTATACGTTCCATGTGTGGTATGAACGAGTCATATCATTTTAAGGGGGCGGTAGTCCGCACTTCCTCAAATGAAATTATCGTATGTATATACAACATGAAACGAATAAGGGTATGAAATAAAATGGAATTACAGAAGCTTATATATAAAATATATACCATTAATATCATATTTAATTACAGTTCCATCATAATGGCCACCATGAGAGGCGGTAAGATGTATTTGAACAATCATCGTTTCGTGAGGCGTTAGTTTGCCATCCACAGAAACATTATGTTCATCATCCATTAGATGGAGTTGTGTGTATGTGTAGTTTTAATCCTTCTTATAAAAACATCCTAGTATATTGTTTATACTGGTGTTGTTACAAAAGAAAGGAAATAAAAAGAGTTTGGGGGTTGGAGAAGCAAAATAAATGAAAATAATTTAAGAGAAATCGTTACCTTTAATTTAGGTAACTCACTTTGGTTGGAACCAAAGGACTTCTTGAAATGCTTTCTACCTAAGGGGAAGCTTCAAGGAGGAGGAGAGGGATGTGGGGAGCTTAGTTGGGCAGAGTTTGGACGAGCCAAGTGGCTTGAGAGGTGTGAGGAATGAGTAGAAGTGGTCTCCTATTATAAGGGAGAAGAGGGCCTCTTTAGGAAAGAGTGAAAATATTACTTTATAATATAGTTATATTCGGTTTATAATGGTCCAAAAATCATTGAGGTCGAAGATAAGATGACTCATATTCTAAATAACATCAACCAATAAGAATTGGACAGGTTTTAGATAATATTTTAATCATTATAATCTTATTTATTTAAATGATTTATTAATGAGGTAAACATTGCATCATTATTGTGTCATTAATAATTTAAATTATTTGATGTCTAAAAATTATAAATAAAATATCATTATGTAGGAAATCTTTTTATATTTCTAATGAATATTTATAATAGAAAATCCAACATGTATAACCCTATGTAAAAAATGTTCTTCTAAAAGATGTAAGCTTATGCCATTTTTATTTTTATTTTAACTTTATTAATATAAAGTGTCCCTACCACATACAAGTGGCTCCAAGGGGTCCCCAAATTGACCCAAGGATGCTAATGGTCGGGTATGTGTCCACCAATAAGGTTAGGACACGTTTTAGGGTAATTTTGTATTATTATAATATTAGTTTTTTAACCCTTATTTACCGGATTTACCCTTAACCATGGTAAATAAAATATTTACCACAGTAATTATTCAAAATGTCTAAAAATAAAAGTTACCTATTTACACAATTTGGAAATCCTGATTCCAAATATGGAATCCATTTTTCTAAATTCAAAACACAGAAGTGGCAGAAATTAATTTAAAATTAATTCCCGCTGTCAAAACAAAAAGCGTGTTTTTAAGCGGTAATAACTATCAAAAGATTGACACTTGTTTATGTTCGGTTTAATTGTAAAATTATGTCCAATGACCAAAATTATATTAAATGGTAAAAATATATTCTAAATATACTTTAAAACCACTCAAATTCACAATTTATCACTATTAATTATTTTGATTAAAAAAGTTGTTTTTAATTAAAATTTAGTAATTTTCACTATTCATCAAAATATAAAAGTTATCCGAAAAGTACCAAAATTTCAGCCTAGGCTAATTTCAATATTCCGAATCCAAAAATGAAGTCCATTTTGAAATATAAAATATATATGATTTCAAAAAGTAGGTATTACTATTCACAATGGCTAGTTTAATTAGTTGTGGTGTGTGTTAGAACTCGAGGTTGCGTACAACACACGCTATCGCATTATTCGAAGGGAAACGTACCGTGGAAGCTTGGGGTGTTACATTCTCCCCTCCTTCAATAAATTGCGTCCTCGCAATTTTTAAAATTTTGCTTTGGAATATAATGGAAAGTCCCACATTGGAAAAAGAGTCAATAAAACTATCACTTTAAAAGAAAGAAAGAGAGGTATAAGGGTCATCCAAGATAACCCATACTAGGATTCCATGTAAGAAAACATGGATATGGATGATAAACTAAGTGTCAAGTTCTGATGGAGAGGGATAGAAATCATGATCAGGAGAAATTTAACAATGAGAAAACCACAAACTTGTGTTGGGACAAACGACCATTAGTCCCCTAGTAGGAAAGTAAATGGACAACATTTTTTTTAAAGTTACATTACATAAGGAAGAGGAATTCATTTATGATATTGACTAAGAACATTATGAGATATACTTACATTTTAAGTAAATTTTCACTCTTTAATAAATTTCCACCACTAACTCAATTTTTTTTAAAACGATGAGTATTCAAGAAGACTTGGTCACACTGGAAGAGCTAGAATAAACTTCTATAGAATCACATGATCCATGCAGGATAAACCATATATTTACATTGTCTTTGAAGATTAATCAGAACCAAAATGGTAAGTGAATGATCTAATGATCCCCCAAAAGGATATTCATTGAGATAAATATGCACTAATCTTAATTTCTAAAATTAAACCAACAATACCCCAAAGTTAAATAAATACCATTCAATAATCAATTTTCCTTAAAATCCTTCCATATAACCCAAAGAATTAAAGAATTTGATTATGTAGTCTCCCATGTTAAATTTTATCTCCAAATGAAAGTCACATACTCAAAAGTAATTAACCTAATCACATATTCTCTATTATAGGTTAATCATTTCCATAAATAACCCAAATCACTATAAATCCACAATAAAAACATAGATAAAAATCTACCATTAATCCTCAAATGAAACCCCATAGTATTCTATTTTCCTTGGGAATATAGTGTTCCCAACAAATCGAACATCTTCCAAAATAATATTTACCACTTAAGCACCAAATCATTTTCCTATACCAAGGGTATTCATTTGATTAGAAATAAGAACCCAAATTAACTTATTATTGATCAATAAAATCACTTAACTAAAAAAAATAGTCACACTAACCAGGGACTTCACGTAGTCCAGTGGTAGGCGATAAATCCCAATCACACTTTGGTTGTGGGTTCGATTCCCACAGCTTTGTCCGACGCGACGGGTTGTCACACGGTCTACGTGTTGTCCTTTTTCAAAAACTATATCTTATAATATTACCAAAATGAGATAAATTCCTCAAAATAACATAATTTAACCACAAATGTTATATCATACCTTGCAATTTCATCCCAAATTATAATAACTTATAATTTCGTCAAACCCAATGATCATATAAGACCAAATGGTTATTTATAACTATATCCGCAACAGAAAAGATAATTCTTCCTCAGATATCATTTTCACATGATAAATTGCAGGTTTACACATACAAGAGAAAATTATTCCAAATTAATCCCATCAATAAAGAGCACTAACACTTTTAAACATTTCACCATCCATTTATTTCCACATAGGTTCTTCATCATATGTTCCTCGGGTTCCCACATTGCCTCTTCCATCTTATGATTTCTCCATAGATCTTTTACCAGACAAGTCATCCGGTTTCTCAACACTTGATCTTTGGTATGAAGAATTCTGATAGGCTCTTCACAATAAGATAGATCGAGTTCCAGTTATAATTCTTCATAGGTGAGTACATGCATTGGGTCAGGCATGTATTTTGTCACTAGAGGTATGTGGATCACAACATGAACTCTGGAGAGACTAGGCGGATTTGCCTTTTGGTAGAATGCATTCATGTGTCACAATGGTACCTCAGGAATTTTTCAAAATCATCTACTTCCTTTACCCAAAAACTCCTCATCCATTTTAGATTATATTGATGGAAGCATCGATGCATCATAAAAAAATAGGTATTTCTTATATATAATTTTGAGACATCGTCTTTAACATGTTTTTTTAGAAAAATTCTCACTGATTCATCTTTAAATATTTCAAAATAAGGTTTTGGTAAATCAGTTTTCGTATATCCCAAAAGACATAAATATATAATTTGATACATATAGGCTACTCGAAGGTCTCCCTCTTCTGCAGCATCTAGAAAATCATTTAGTGCATCGTAATTTTGAGATAAAGTGAATAATTTGAAAAGACCCTGATGGTACTTCCCACGCTTAGCGTGGTAAGAAAGTTGAGAGCGCAACATTATCCCATAGTCGGTACTTGATCCTTGAAATAATCGTGCAATGCTAGAGGTATTGGATGTCTCATAAAGATGTTTGCATGTAACTTGGACATTTGAAAAAGTTTCAACATCGTCTGCGCATGACTTCTGGATAATAATTGTAAGTAGTTCTTCCGGAAGAGAGAGAAGAGTTGTTCGTGATCTTGCTCCCTCCATGTTTCAACTAACAAAAGAAAATACAATTAGGGTTTTTTTGAATACTTATCTAATAACAATGTAAAAAAAATAGACATAATAGGATAATCTTGTAATTGAACAATATATGCTAACTTGGGGTACCCTATGTTAAAATCTAGGTTATCCACTATTTATTTGCCGACATATAATCTTAGGGGCATTTTTTTTATTCCCTTAATAATGATTTATACTAATCTTGTGAATTTACCAAAGCATATCCCCCGGGAGTGTCGTAACCAAGAGTGCAGCAAGGCCTGTTGTCGTGCACCAGTTCCCGTTCGAGTCTAGCTCAAAGCGGTGTTTTCGGGTTTTACCCCTAGGTACATCTGTGCCAGAGCCGCCTCTACCTGCTCGTATCCAGACAGGGATGTATTGCTTGGAAAACTCACAAAATATCTACAATACCAAAATTCTAGGAAGTTCTTCTATACTAATCCTCAAAGTTCATCTTAGGTTTACGTGCTCTAATCAGAGTTTATCTAAATCTAGCTTCCAAGGTTTGTACTAAACTTCCTCTGATACCAACTGTAACGCCCCGACCCCAGTTACCCAGAGTCGGTGCATTATTACATTACATTGGCATGATCACGAGAAAGATCAAGTCTCGAAAGATCGATTAGTTTAGTAGCCTTGGAATAACTAGATACATCCATAATTTTTTTACATTACATCATAAAAAAAACATCTTTTCTTCATATCCCCTCATACTATCCCTGCAGGTCATTCATAAATTACTTCTTCATAAACCTGGGAAAAATAAAACATTGAAAGGGGTGAGCTCAGATGCTCAGTAAGGATAACATTATAGCATAAGCTTTCATAAATAAGCATAAACACTTAAGGCAATTTATAACTAAAACAAAAGCCTTTTAAACTTGAACTTCAGCATAAAATGGCAAAGGTAAAATGAAATAATGCCATTTACATACTCACATGGATATTCTACTAGTCGAATTATCACATGCAATATCAATATCCACTTTCATAATGTTGGAATGCATAATGCCAGACTATCATAACCACTTAGCCAAGGCCTCGTGCCAAGACTATTAATAATATTTTGTCAAGGCCTTGTGCCAAGACACTAGTTTGTCTCATGAGACCTACCGATGCATCGAGGAGCTATAGCGGGCTCCACCCGTCACTTATTAAGTCCAATGCATTCCTCATATGAATAGGTTTAAGCATAAAATAAACATTCGTATTAAAACTAGCATACGAAATGTCAATACTTTAACCACAAACCATGAATGGTATAAAAATAGAACAACCACAGTCAAATATAACTCATTTGATACAATATGGAAGATTGTATTGTATCACATTAACCTCAATCATGAATAATGAAGGATGTTGACATAGATGAAAATAATCATCAAAACTATTTGAGAGAAATATCCCCCTTTTTCTTGAAATCATTTAAAACTCACACTATTTGTCAAGAAGCCATTTAAAAATATATTTTTGAATCAAAGTGTCCCATAACACTTTGAAACTTTTTAAAAGGAGTTTTAATTTCTAAACTTTAATGTCCATATAAATAAATCCTTAAAACCATTTTTTAAAACATGGACATTAATGAAAAATATTTAGAAGAATAAGTCTTTAAAACATTTCAAAATGGTATTTTAGTTAGAGATTCTATCCAAAAGAGTGACACTTGAATACAAATAATTGAGGTAATAAAAACTTTGTAATATCATGAGAATAAAGGGATTCATGATATACTATGTCAAAGTACATTATATACACCACATAAAAGTGATTTGGTGTATAACAACAAAGAAGTCTCAATGGAATTTAAATTGAGATGAAATCTCTCATAAAGGCTGTATCCTTAGGTTAAGGATAAATCAAAGACATAATTATGTGTGAAAAATATTAATACACTAAATATGATTGGATATTTAGTGTAAATCAATCAGATGACATTCACACATATTCTTGTAAATACAACACCAATGAATTGGATATTTAACTCAACAAATGGAGATTGAGTTAAAATTACTCTTATCAAATTCATATCAATGACTTGAGAATTTTCAATGGAGTGATTATGTGTATCAAAAGTGTATCCACAGGAAGGGGAGTGGAAATTAGGACATAATCAAATGAATAGTGATTCCACACATAATCTTGGGGTAGTATAATCAATGAAATATGCGTAAAGCCAAATGAGTGGAAATTGAAATCTCAAATTCCCTTATCGATTAGGTAACTTACGAAACAAACACCCATGAAAGAAAGATCATACCATGATGATGTAAATACCCATAAAATAAATTATATTACACAATGAATACAATCATGGGAAGTACACATACACCACATGCAATAATTAAGTGGTGATCAATGGAATTCTCACGGAATTAAAAGTGAGACAAGAAACCCCTTACCACGTTAATCAACTGAGTCGTATGGCCAAAAGTTAATATCCACCAAATTATTTCCAGAATAAAATGAATATAAAGAGAATTATGATAATATATATCAAATGGTAGTACACAATACACCACTTTCAATAATTTAGTGGCGAACAATGGAAATATCACGGAATTGAAAGTGAGATAAGAAAATCCCTTACCACGTTAATCAACTGAGTCGCATGGCCAAAAGTTAATAACCACCAAATTATTTACATAATAACATGAATATAAAGTGAATCATGATAATATATATCAAATGGAAGTACACAATACACCACTTCCAATAATTTAGTAGCGAACAATGGAAATCTCACGGAATTGAAAGTGAGATAAGAGAATCCCTTACTTTGTAATTTTTCCTTGGTCGATGGTAGGTTTACCTCCTGTATAATGGTGAAATAATTGTTATTGAATAATACAAGAATCATTTACTTTAATATGATATCATATATGATCTTTTAACATTGATTTGTTAATAATATCTTAGAATTATCGTCATTTCGGGTGTTAACGGGTTCATTTTACTTTATATTCTTTGTTATGTGAGCCATATTCGTTATTAATGGGATGTATATTATTCATATCCAGAATGATATAAAGTCCTTAGATACTATTTTTAAATCATCAAATTATAATTATACTTGAATGGATATGATGGACAATGAATCTCATCGCGTTCGTGGAGACGGTAGTCCGCACGTACGCACGAACGCTACTTCCATTTAATTTTTCATTTTAAAAGAATTGAATCCAAATGATACATAGGTATATTATTATTCCAGTATAATATAATATTTTATATATGTTACTTAAGTTCATTAACACCATCCTTTATACGTTCCATGTGTGGTATGAACGAGTCATATCATTTTAAGGGGGCGGTAGTCTGCACTTCCTCAAATGAAATTATCGTATATATATACAACATGAAACGAATAAGGGTATGAAATAAAATGGAATTACAGAAGCTTATATATAAAATATATATCACTAATATCATATTTAATTATAGTTCCATCATAATGGCCACCATGAGAGGCGGTAAGATGTATTTGAACAATCATCATTTCGTGAGGCGTTAGTTTGCCATCCACAGAAACATTATGTTCATCATCCATTAGATGGAGTTGTGTGTATGTGTAGTTTTAATACTTCTTATAACAACATCCTAGTATATTGTGGATACTGGTGTTGTTACAAAAGAAAGGAAATAAAAAGATTTTGGGGGTTGGAGAAGCAAAATAAATGAAAATAATTTAAGAGAAATCGTTACCTTTAATTTAGGTAACTCACTTTGGTTGGAACCAAAGGACTTCTTGAAATGATTTCTGCCTAAGGGGAAGCTTCAAGGAGGAGGAGAGGGATGTGGGGAGCTTAGTTGGGCAGAGTTTGGACGAGCCAAGTGGCTTGAGAGGTGTGAGGAATGAGTAGAAGTGGTCTCCTTTTATAAGGGAGAAGAGGGGCTCTTTAGGAAAGAGTGAAAGTATTACTTTATAATATAGTTATATTCGGTTTATAATGGTCCAAAAATCATTGAGGTCGAAGATAAGATGACTCGTATTCTAAATAACATCAACCAATAAGAATTGTACAGGTTTTAGATAATATTGTAATCATTATAATCTTATTTATTTAAATGATTTATTAATGAGGTAAACATTGCATCATTATTGTGTCATTAATAATTTAAATTATTTGATGTCTAAAAATTATAAATAAAATATCATTATGTAGGAAATCTTTTTAGAATTCTAATGAATATTTATAATCGAGAATCCAACATGTATAACCCTATGTAAAAAATGTTCTTCTAAAAGATGTAAGCTTATGCCATTTTTATTTTTATTTTAACTTTATTAATATAAAGTGTCCCTACCACATACAAGTGGCTCCAAGGGGTCCCCAAATTGACCCAAGGATGCTCATGGTCGGGTATGTGTCCACCAATAAGGTTAGGACACGTTTTAGGGTAATTTTGTATTATTATAATATTATTTTTTTTACCCTTATTTACCGGATTTACCCTTAACCATGGTAAATAAAATATTTACCACAGTAATTATTCAAAATGTCTAAAAATAAAAGTTACCTATTTACACAATTTGGACATCCTGATTCCAAATATGGAATCCATTTTTCTAAATTCAAAACACAGAAGTGGCAGAAATTAATTTAAAATTAATTCCCGCTGTCAAAACAAAAAGCGTGTTTTTAAGAGGTAATAACTATCAAAAGATTGACACTTGTTTATGTTCGGTTTAATTGTAAAATTATGTCCAATGACCAAAATTATAATAAATGGTAAAAATATATTCTAAATATACTTTAAAACCACTCAAATTCAGAATTTATCACTATTAATTATTTTGATTAAAAAAGTTGTTTTTAATTAAAATTTAGTAATTTTCACTATTCATCAAAATATAAAAGTTATCCGAAAAGTACCAAAATTTCAGCCTAGGCTAATTTCAATATTCCGAATCCAAAAATGAAGTCCATTTTGAAATATAAAATATATATGATTTCAAAAAGTAGGTATTACTATTCACAACGGCTAGTTTAATTAGTTCTGGTGTGTGTTAGAACTCGAGGTTGCGTACAACACACGCTATCGCATTATTCGAAGGGAAACGTACCGTGGAAGCTTGGGGTGTTACACACGTGTTATTCATATATTGAATATTTTTCACTTTTGTTGGTAAGTAGAGGTGGTTCAGTTGATTTCTCCAAAACATCCTAGGTAAATTGTTTATGTTCAAATGTAAGGTAAAATATATTCATAATAACTATTACCCTATAGGTTTATATATTTTATTATTAGATTAACACAAAATATATACAGTCTCATAGGCTTCCCAAAATGATCTTAAATTCAGAAAGGTGCCTCAATATGTTTATTTAAAGTGGTTAAGTTTTCTATGACAGTTGTTTTGTTAATATCACATATTTAATATCCATTAGTATATTTCTATAATAGTAAAAAAATCATAAATAAATAATTATTACATTATTTCATAATTAATTAATAATTATTCTTTATTCATTATATAATATTACAACATCATTTATATAGGCAGTAAAACCGAACAAAACATTTTCATGTATTAATTATTAAATGAGATGAGATTTTTAACTAATACCATATCATAATATTTTTATTTGAATAAAAATGTCACAAATTTCATATATATTCAATATTTTAATTCTTATAACAACCCATGAAATGTGCTAATAGATAATGAAATTCATCATTTTTAGATGTGGTAGTCCACACATATGCACAATTAACATTTCTGTTTCTCAATGAATGGGGTTAAATGAAGATATATGATAAAATATAATTTTACAATAAATATTGTTACATTTTAAACAAATTAATTAATAAAATTCACCTCTGTTACTCTCCATGAGTGGTGGTGATGCAAATTGATATGTGTCGCTTCTTAGGGGAGAATGTTTTCACATACACATGATTGATTTTGTTTTATTTTTCATAGAGGGAAGAATGAATTAAAAAAAGTTTTATTCACTGATATAATAATATTTATTATATTAATTATTAAAATTTTATTATAATATGGTGGATATAAAATTTTTATTCTAGAATGATTAAGAGGAAGAGAAAAAGGTGTATGCAATACTTATATTAAGAACATGATATTTCCTTTAGAAATATCCTGAGAAATGGAGGCCTTAATGTGACTAATTGACACCCAAGACATGTTAATGTTGGATATGCATTTATTGGCATATAATTATTATATTATCAATTATAATTTATAAGGAATATAGGTAACATTAATTGGTATAAGTAATACCCTTTTATAAGTAAAGAAAATTGTAATTTTGCATGTACCTATTACATATAAATAATGATATGCCACTATTCAAGGGTAAAATGATTCAAAATCATAAAATATTGTATTTTATAGTGACATTATGTCATTAAAACCATAAAAAATAATTTACACATATTATTTAAACCTTTTTTTGAGTCATTTACCATTATAATTATAAACATCGCCATTTTGAATTTTAACTTATTAAGTAGTTTTTATGTATGTTATTTATGTTTTACTAAAATATAAGATGGAAAAATAACCAAATTTTAATCTTATAAATCTAAATTTAGGAGCCATATTATATAATTTAATTTATAGATAATATATATGTAACATTCAAATTAAAATATTTAATATATTGAAAAACTATTTTGTAAAAAAATGTTGGTTTCACCATTATGTATTTTAATTATTTTTAATCTTAATTAATAATTGAATGAGTATATATATTTTTTATATTTATGTTTAAATATTTTATAATATTAATTTCTTAGATTATATTAACTTATTTTGTCCTATAAAAATAAACAATGTAAGTAAAAAATCATTTTGATAATAGCAGTTTTACCATTATCGCTGTAATTGATATCAATATTATTAAATGAAATTTTAGACATTATAATTAAATTAAACATATTATACGATATGAGATTATTGAAATAATATTTTATATCCCTTTTATAATTAATTTGTTTATGTGATGAAATCTAATTTAAAATTAAACCGAATAACCCTAGTTTTTAGTGTAAAACATAATTTTTTTTTAAATTGTTAAAAATGAGTTTTACAAATAGTATTACTAATTTTTTTAATATATATATATATATATATATATATATATTATATAACCAAGGTTCCAAAACCATTATATCATTCTTGTATTATGTTAATGTCAAATAATTAATGGTATTTGCAAAATCGTTATTTTTTCACTATTCAAATAAATATCAATTATATTTTAAAAATAAAAATAAAAATAAAATATCATGATTATAGGTTGAATTTAAAAATTAAATTTCATTTATAAAAATTAATTAAATATGATCGATAAATGATATTTTATATATATAAGTGAATAAATAACAATTAAAATAATATTCGTTGACAAATGTATTTTAAGAATGAAATGTATATATAATTTTTACTATACCATAATAAATTATTATATTCAAAAGGAAAATATGTTATTATAGTGGTAAGATAATGGAATTTAATTAATGAATAAATGACATATATGAAACACATATATTCAAAAGTAAAATTTATATAGTTAAACATGGCTCATTACAATAATAAACATTACAATATTAATAACATATTTTTGAACTTCATTAATAGTGGATAAAATTTATATTATTCAATTATAATAATTTACTACACATATATTATCTAATTAATGTTATTTTTTATCAACACATATTGGTAATTTAAATTTTTAACACATGTTTCATAATAGTGACACCAAACCACTTACATTGATAAAAATATTATAATACTATAATTATAAATAGTTTTTAAATCGTTGTGTTTTGTTGTTATATTAATACCTACGTTCATGATATAGGATCTAGGGACATGATTCATGAAAAAAATATCCGTGATGAGCTATTTTCAAGTAATTTTCACATATCAACATGTTAAGTTATAATAAATTTTAATTTTTATGTCATCATTTTAAAACCATATTCAATAAATATGTTTATTACAAATATTATATATATTCGTAAAATATATTTTAGAACTATCCGTGTAAGTAGATGATGAAAAATAAAATAATATATTCATGGAGGCTATAGTTTGTACATAACACAAGTGAAGATTTAATTTCCCCTTTTGATGCGATTATTAATATAATGACTAATTTATAATTATAGAACCACAAATATTTCATAAATACCACATATATTGATTAATAATAATATCATAATCTTCCATTCAAGGAGGATATGAAAACTGAATACTTTGTTTGTTGAGGAAGTAGTCCACATGTAACATGAAAAACATTTTTAATTTGGAAATCATTAGGATGAAGTTATAAAATTATTATAAAATCAACATAAAAACATTTAATTATAGTAATGAAAAAACATAATTATTTAATATTGTTAGAATATATTAGGAAAAGATAAATGGATAATGAAATTAAAAAAAATTAAACTGATTCATTTCGAGCGTTTACAATACACATTTGGACAACTATTTAGGCAATTATAGAATAGTCTTTCAATTATACCAATACCTTAAAGAATAGGGTAGTATGATTGGGAAGTGATTTGGGTAGATTTTCTTCAAACTAATGGAATTATGTTGTAATGGTATGTGGGATGGTGATGATCTCATTTTATAATTGATAGGGGTGAAGCTTTTATAAATACACATAAATATATATTAAAGGCATTTAACATTCAATGGATGGTTTTTACAGAAGTAGGAAAAAATTTATTGTTGATGATTTTACTTCTCTTAATGTTGTTTCGAATTTCATTCTCATAATACATTAATGGTTTTCCACAATTATAAAATTTTATTTATTAAAATGTATACAGGTTTAATATTTTTAATTCCTTCATGGGAACCAATAAACTAAAAATTGTATTTTTTGAATGGATATTAAAACAATAATATTTCGGTGTAGCATTTTACCAGAACATAAATTAATGGCCTCATCACAATTTTATTTATCACTCGCTAATTAATATACGTATGGATACCTAAAATATAGACATGTATCTTGTTAGATTTTCCAGTGATATTGCAATCTTACTAACATGGGTAAGACTAAAAAACATATATTTTCAATTATAATATGCATATCTCCAATATTACGTTTCTCTCATGTAATTTGTGCTAAATACACACCTTATTTGGTATTAAGACCTATATAATGGAATTAATTTTTTCATAATGATTTTATATTGATCCATACACAAAAAAGTGATTATTTTATGATTTGTAATTTAAAATATAATTTTCTTATCTCGATAATAAATATAGATTTTATATAGATATTGAAAATCGATTTCCAAAATCACATCAAATTCATATAATGCAAGGAAAATAATATTTTTCAGAAACACATTCTTTAAAAAATAAACACTAGATAAAATATTAATTTTACTAGAATATTTCTCTAAATAATCAATATTAATGAATTATGGTGTAAAATTTATGATCACAGAAAATATCCAAAATATAATTGGCTGGCTAGAACCAAAATCCAACAAGACAAAGAAGATTCTATAGTGGATAATAAGAGTGCCTTTTTTCATCTTCAACTTTAGTTGTATTTATATTAATGGTTCATTCCTTTTCCCTTGGTCTTGAAGGATGTTGTGGTATATAATCTAAATTAGAACATAGTCTGGGGTGTGAATTTGTAAGATTAACAAACACTTTTCAATTGAATAATTTTTTTTTGTATGGTGTATTTCTTTTCACCTACTCCCCCCATTGCGTTTTCCATCATATTCTCCCATGACTGATTATCACACGAATAATGAATGACTTTCCTAGACAAGAAAAATTTTCTTGTTCCATTCAATAAATCTATGGGATAATTCCTCCCACATTTATTCCACATATTAAAATTTAATATTCTATCTTAAATGGACAATAATAATTAAACTTTCATGAAAATTAAACATTACATTACTTTCTCTATTGTTAAAAACATCTATGTACTAGTTATTAATCCAAATTAATGAAATTTGGTTAGTCATATACATAAGATTATTGAAACTATCAGTCATCCAGTTTCATAGATAATTAGTAAAATCCACATATTTCCCTCACTCCCATTTCAAACTCAGTTCTTATTTCTTTCAACATTTAACTTAATAGGGAAATGTAGAGGAAATATTAAATTAATAAATCTATAAAAGGAAACAATAAATATATATTACGTAACTCTTAATTTGTGTATACAATATAACTTATTAATATACACGTTTTAATCTTTGGTATCCATGGTTACATTCGTATTCCATTCTCTATCCAAAACTAGTTTTGTGTTATATCATAAAATTCCCCATAAATATTTCACAATAGTTTATAAAGGGATTGTAAATCAACTAAATAATACCCCCAAGGAGTTTCAAACCAAGTGTGTAGTTTGGAAAAATTATATTGGAATAAGTGAATATTTAGTTATTACTCAACCATCCCTTTATAGGTTTATTACCTCTAGATATATAAATTATAGAGCCTATATCTACTTGTTTGTATCTAGAGAGAGATTTTATTTATATAATGAAACACACTCTACACATCACTAATTTTTTTTAATGATTTTACTAGAGTTTTACATAGTATTTTCAATAATATTTTATAGCCCAAATCCCAAAAAATATAAATAAACCTCCCATTGATACAAAATGAATCACCTAGGAACTATTGTCTTTGTTATAGTGTTAGAAAACATTCCTAACACATAATCATTCTTACCTGGTATGATTCCCTGGGCACACATTACTAGAACCGATGATAAAAACATATTTTTTATGTATATGCTTTTATAAAATGTGATTTGACATAATTAAAACACACACACACACACACACATATTTCCATAATGTAATAATTAAATAACATAAACAAAAATTCAATACTAGAACCAAAATATTTACTCTCTTTGAATATTAGATATATATACATGTTATTTAGAATTTCCTTCAATATGTCCAATATTATTATTTCTACATTTTATCCATTAGACACATAAAATATAATAAATTCCCTATAAACAAAAGGAAACAATACATTGAAAATGGTTGATCTCGAATACTCGGTAATGAAGGTCCTTATCAAAATTTCATCATGGGATAAATAATTATCATTAATAACAACGAGAATGGGTGAAATATGTAATTAAAACATATATGGTCTACAAATGTTTCCCATTTCATCTCAGATGATAAAACATATACCCTATAATTAGGGTGTTGAATAGTGAGATAATAGTCACATTCCCTTGTTCATATCACAGATATATAAAATAGATAATTTTCATATGTATATGCATTTGAAATTATAACATAATGGATCAAACATCATTACATGTTTACCTTGAGATTTTATAGTAGGTATGACTACCAGACTTCTAAAATATAGTTGAGCAGACAACACTCAATGGTTACTATTGTTGATTAAGAATAAATACTCTATTCCAATAATTATCACATGAAATATAAAACTTTAACCAATGAATTTAAGGGAAATATAGAACACCACTTGTCACATAATGATCTTCAATACTATTTTATTCCACATAAAATTAATCATATACCACAAAATATTGACTGTTATGTTGGTCGACACTAAAAAATATGTTCCAGAATTTCATTCATATATCATTTATTCCCTTTTTAACAAGTTTAATAAAAATGGGTTTTGTAAAATTTTAAATAATCATCATAATAAATGATATCACGAGTTATATTTCTTGATACCAAAGAATGAAATCAACCAAAATAATTGATTTAAAAGGTAATTTATAGGGTGATTCATGGAACATATATCTATAAGAGGTATATTTTTGGGGGATAAAGTAGAAAATGATGTAAAAATAAAATGATCGCATAGAAAATGTTTCTTACCATTATCATAAAGGATGAATTTTTTATTAAATTCCAATAAAATCATTCTCTAAAAATTTAACATTATTTTTTATGAAAAATAAAAAAAATATAATATAGCATTCTTGAAATGGGATAATGATTAAGTTAAAAAATGTATAGTGGTTGAAAAAATATTTGACCATGAAAATTCATAACACAATAGTATTTCAAAATAACATAATTAAATCCCATGTAGATTAAATGAGTATTAAGTATTTATATTTAAAATTTGTTTATAAAAATATAAAAACCATATCACATTAAAGAAATTATTATTTCAAAATAATATGGGGAACATTTGTGGGAATAAATGTAAAAAACATAGAGGATAATGGTTCCCATCTAAAATGAATTAGTAAGATACATTTTTAAACTAGTATAACTATATGGTGTTGAGTTTTCATAGAAGTTGAATTCTCCAATGATGTAAAATGTTTCTTGTTTGGTGGCTAGATCAATTTTTAAAAAAACATATTATCATAAATTGGATATGGTCCATGTCCTAAGAGTTTTATTAGAGTTTATATGATTTTGAGGAGAATAAAACATCAAAAAAACAAATTTATAATAGAAAAGGGTATGGCCACATGGTTCATTAAACCATGTGTCCCTATAGCAAAAATAGTGAAGGTATTTAAGGGGGGTGTCACATGGTTTTCCCAAATGTGGAAGGTAGGGAAATAGACTATGCTATATATTTTTAATAAATTATAGTGGTTTCTGCATAGGATAGGTATTTTTTCCAAACAAATTTTTTAGCACGCATGTTTAGTGACACATAACGAGTAGCACCACATAATTGGAACATGGAAAGCTAAAACAATGTTCCCCAACCATGTGGGATGGGTCTCTTGGATAGTGTGTTTTTCAAGATTGGTTCATGGTTAGCGAAACCATATAGCCTAGTCATGGGACTCATTTAAAAGTTGAAAATTACTAATTTTCCTATTAACTTTAATGTTTTTCAAAACTCCCCACCCCCAATTTTCCAAGGAGGCCTCCCACAAATTCATTGTTTCCTCATCCTCTCCCTTTTATGGATCTCCCTCATTAGAGTTTCTAATAAATCATCATTGTGTGCATTGGATGTGTATTGGTATGTATAAGTGTCACAATTCTTCATATAATAATTTATCTCCACGTCATCTATTTTATCTTATTGTGAGCTAATTCTTCTTATTTTTAGGGTGTTTGATGATTTTTCACATGTATATCACTCTGGCTAGAATCAAATCATGATATGGGATATGTTGACCTTCCGAAACATGATTTAGGTGGTTTATATTCCTTTTCCTTAATGTTATGTTATTTATAATTAATTTTCTCTATTTTACAAGTTGTACATTCTATTTTATCCTAAAAAATTGTAAAATATTATAAATTAAACTCTTAGTGACTGAAATAATGTTAACTAGTAACCTTTTTAATGGTTGGTGGTCAAAAACCTTATCATGAAACACTACATGAGATGATTCCAGTCACATTATTATGTATCATCATTACCTAGTGAATAAGTCGCCCTGTGGTTTTGTTCAATAAATTTCTTTGAAATATTATGAATGGCATAATGAATTAAAATAGTCTAGATTAAATTCACCTCCCTTCTTGAAATTATTTTATCCTGATATTTGGGATCAGTTAACCTTACTAATTGAGTTGGATAAAAGGTCCTTAATACCATTACTCCATTTTATTTTAAATCTACCTTTGTAGTGTGGTATCTTATCTAATAAAAAGATTAAAACAAACAGGAGTACATAAAATTATATGTGTAAAGTTTATGTAAATATAATACTTTATTTTTTATAAATAAATTGAAATATGGAATTTTCATGTATATATCTTTTTTCATTATTAATTCTTGCACTGAATTGTGTAAATTTGATTAATTGAAGAGTGAATAGTAAGGCCATATCACTTACCCCTTCTTGGAACGTATGTTTGAAATGATTGAAAATAATTGTACTAATTGTAAATGGGCATGGATTTCATCATTATTTATAGACATGGAGTACCAGAATTATTCATAGGGATAGAATCCCTTATTATTCATGGTCATGGAATCCCTTACTATTAATGGGTAGAGCATCCCTTATTATTCATAGGCATGATGTCCCTTATTACTCATGGGTATAGAATAAAATATTCTTTTATGATTGATGGGAATTTATTCTCTTATTATAAATTACATTCAGTCATGGAGACCCTTTCTTATATATAATCCTTTTTCATTGCATCACTATAATAAAATATAAAACTCATTACATAATCCTTCTATGGATTCCTAGAAAATAAGCCTCTTGTTCCCACTAGTTCTTGTATATATCATTATATATACCCCATTTTGTGTTTTAATAAACATGATGGAATGTACATAGACATTTTTTATTATGACGAATTAGGTATGGTCGACTAAGAATCCTTGATGAACATGAGTTGACATGGTTTTGTTTACATTATTACGGTCCATAATGTTATTATAGATGCACAATTATTTATATATATTCTCATACTTCATTGTATAAGACACTATTGGTGGTGTCCTACTATGTTAACCTCACACCCTATTTCAACGACCATTTGGTACCCGAAAAGACAACTTTGTAGAAGGAATAGGGTTCTGGATTTTCTTTTGAGTTATTTTTCTAGATATTAGAGCTGAAGAAAACATGATTAAGCCATATATCTAGATTCTAATAGAGAAAGAAATGGGGATTTTATTTATATTACTATATATTAATGTGATTTAATCTTGTTTTTTGTATACTATTATACATTGTATCATGTTTTTTCATAATCATTTAGTTGTTTATTATTTATTAACAATTATTAATATTTTCGTAATTCTTTATTAATATATGATTACACCATTTCTATTACAACACGTGAGGGTATAATATTCTTATTATACCACCATTATACCCATGTTTTTAGTTGTATGCCTCTGTTATATGGGGAGGCATGATTGAGGCCATATGGAGAATCGACTCAGGGAACCAATATTTTGTCTCCCTAGTCAAGGCGATACAAAGTGTGGTCGATGCATTTTTTCATTTGTCTTAATATTTCACGATGGTATACTGGATACTAGGAATGTGTAATGAAGATTGTAAATTGCATGGGTTATGGTCTATCCAACTAGTGACTAGGGGAAAGATCATGTTTCTTGGTATGGATTTATTTATATTGATCATTATTATTCTAAATTGATATTTCAAAATGAGTGATTATTGTACTAATAGAGGTTATTAATTTCCTTCATTTTACCCATGGCATGGTATGAAAATAATATATAATTTCATGCCTCATATTAGGAACATAGTGATTCACATTCCATGCATATCGCATGCCATGTAGATTGCATTAATTGATTTCTTGATTGTGTTCCATGTTATTTATATTCCATATTTGGGTGATTATCTATATGTTTACTAGTATTATTATTGTAATCACATGAATTTATATATATATATATATATATGATGTATTTCAAAACATGATTATATTTCTATGATCATTGTTGGATTAGTCATAGGGTACGTTGGACCTAATGGTTTGGTGGAAAGGCTTAGTAAATTATCATGCAAGACCATATTTAGAATCAATTCCTTATGTTGATAAGGGGATATCCTGATGTTGGTAGCACCCTCATAAATAATAATTGATCTAAATTTTAGGAGGAATTTCAAACATATGGTGATGATCAAGAGTTGGTTTTCTTGATTAGGACTCTATGTAATAAAAAAACCTTCGTGAAGATAGGTTGTTGTTTACCAAGATATACCAATAGGGGGTTTACTGTAAGAGAAAACCTTTTAAGTGTTATCACATTACCTTTAATGTTTTTATTGTAACCCTTCAGTGATTTTTCTTCTATTTGGATACTCCGATAGTACAGGGTCATAGTAGGCCCTTTCATGGAAAGAGATTTAGTTATGTTTAAGTATATTTGTTATGAATCTTGAAGGCTGATAGACTCTTTTACTTTTATTAAATTTAAATATTTTGAAATAGAGTTGTAGGTGTGATAGATACCATATTCGGAAATCCTTGAAGTGGGGTGTGGTACTCATTATGTAGTCCATAGGTCTAGGTTGATCGACCTACATGACCACAATTTTGACAAAGTCCCCATTTAGTCATCATTTGGATTGTTCTAGGTAAACATGTGGGTATGTTGGAACATGAACTATGATTTTGTTAGTGCAAATGACCATGGTTTTATTCTCATCTTGAGACTGATGAATAGAAGATGATCAAAATTTTCACTATAGGCATAATGATTCTTAGGATTTCAAGGAACACATTGGGTTCTTGGATATAGAAAATCGATTCAATGGGTTGGCCCATTACGGTTCTTGTCCTTGTTGATGAGTGTTTTAACTGTACATTATTTTGCTCCCATGGATGATTTCTTGAGGTACGTGAAAGGTTGATAAATCATGGTATATTAAAATGAATTATTTTGTAAAGGGATTAAAATGGATCTCTTGACGAGTTAAAAAAAATATTTTGAGTAAAAAGATCATCTTAAATTTGTTGATGGATTAACCACATGATGATGTGATAGATCTTCGACTAGGTGGCATGAGATATTACACCCACTAAGAAAGAAAAATAGTTTTTGACTATTGTTTGTGCTAACTATTTAAAAAATTTCACATCTATGAATAGATAGATGTGGGAAGAGGAATAATGTTCTTAATGAAGTGATTCATGATGGATGGGTGACCTAGAGCATTGGGTAAATTATTAGAGGTTCCAATTATGACCGATATTTTGAGAATAGGGAGAGTTTCATTAAAAGTTAGACCTGTGTCTGAACTATGAATCTAATCATCTAGATATGTGGTGTTAGGTTGTTGTGAAGTAAAATATGTATTATTTTATTTGATCATGGATCCAAATAACTGTACACAGCTACATACTGAATTTTGGAGTATAATTTCTTATAGGTGATAATTAAAAATATCTTGACATCAACTTGATTATAATGTGAGATCTTAGGATATATTCTATAGTACCCATCTATCCTTTTTTATTTTTCACACAATGAATTGTATAAAATTAAATCATATGGTGTGTATAATGGTATTGGATGTTTACCAATGGTGACCCTAGTCATATTTTATGAATTGGTAAATCATTAGGGAAACTCTTATTGGGATGTCAGAATGAGTTAAGAATGATATTTTTATTAATTATTAAGATGAATGGATTCATATACATGCTATGTTTTATGTCCAATGACAATAGGTAATGGGTTCTCATGATGAATTTTCTATTTTTTGATACTTTGAAAAGTAGGCTCTTAAGGTGGGGAATGGGATGTTGGCCAATGGTGGTTGACTATCATGAGAGTGGGACTATCTAACCTTAAGATTAGTTGAATGAAAAAAAATCACACTCAAATTCTATTAAATAAATGAGCCATTTTTTGATTTTATTTCATAATAAATTACATGTATAGGTTTGAATACAGACTTATGTTAAGTCTATGTTCTTGTAATTCTATATGGTTATCCTACGGTTGGAGCATGTAACCATTAGTGATGGTGTTATATGAATGAATTTTTTTGAGAACAAGAATGTATAGTGAAGATATGTCACTATAATTTAGGTATAGGATTCTATGGGTGCTATTGGAATGATCTTATTGATCCTTGGGACAAGGCTTTAGAATATGGTTTTGTTGATTAATTGAACATAAGAGATGAGAATTTATGAAAATAGTTGGCCAATGGTAGTTCACATGATTTTACCTATTTTTTTTGATGTGGTCAGTGATGAAATGCATAGATCTAGCTGTTGTAATTAGATAAGGGAAATATTGAGGTCATTCATGTTTTTTCACGGAATGGTTGGTGCAGCTTTTATAAACTTAGTCCTCTAAATTTGGAACATTTGGATAAAATTGAATAATAAGGTACCATCTACAAGTATAAATTAATCAATGGAAATTTTGTGTATCTAGAACACTAATGGTGCACATTAGTTGTACATTCTAATTGTGGGATTATAGTCACTTACATTTGAGAATGAGAAATTCTAGAACATATTGTGGGGAATTCAATAGGCAGGATAATCAAAGGATATGATGATTTGATCATGAATCAAGGATTATATGAATGAGTAAGAGTGATATAAAATTTACAATAACAGTTTTGAGAATTGGATAAAATATCAATGGTTTATGTAACACATGAGTTTAGGGATACATTGAGGTGCATTGAGAGTTTGTAAATGCAACGTGTATGTTGAAACAAAACAAAATGACCTGTTTATGTTGGGTGTTTTTTCGATGTTTCCCAAATGGTTCCCACATATAACATGTTTCAAGGTGGGGAGACTATAGAATCTATTATTTTTGAACGAATGTACTTCTCAATGGAATTCAAAATATTCTGTTTTGGTGATGGGGAGAATCATTAACATAGAGTCCGAAGATAATTCTATGATATGTGAAACATAAAATAATTGTTATTGGATGCGGTTCAAGCCCTATGAGTTGTCTACAGAGTTTTGATGAGTTTCAATAGCATCTTGCTCTAAAATATCAATTTCTAGTGTATACAAGCAAGGTTGAATAGATTTTATAGACAATTGGTAACACTAAAAGAAACCAAACCACATTTATGGGGCCATCCCATGGTTTGTTAAATATTTGAAGGTGGGGTGCATGACTTTGATATATGTATATATACATTTTAGTGGTGACTACATATGATGCAAGTGGTTTCCCAAACTATGAACCTAACCCACTTGGTTAGTACCACATAACTAGCATTAACTCACTATTGGTGCATAGAAATCCCAAACCAATCATCAAAACCTTACGTAGTGTGGCCTTTGGTTACTGTGAGCCACACAGATGGTTCATGGTTATCCATAAAATGTTTCATAATTGTGAACGTCTTTTAATGGCAGGAAATTATATATAATTACCCCATAATCATAATGGTTTTTAATACATGTTACTTCCTCGTTTCCATAGAGGCCACCCATATTCACACCCAGTCTTATTCCCCTCCATTCAGTGGATCTCCCTCATTTGAGATCAAAATCAAATACCTTAATGTGAATTGGAATCATATTAGGATGTATAAGTATTCACTTAATTCCATTATTAGTTTATCTCTCCATAATCAGTGCTATCATTGTGTGAGATAATTCCATATATATTCAACATGTTTGATGATTCTTCTGACTTCCCATGTTCATGGCCAAAGTAAAATCCCAATATTTGATAAGATGACTATTCTATAAATTATATAGGGGGTATATATTCCATTTACATAATTTTTCATTTAATTTAATTAATTTCTGTTGTGTTGCACACATATCATTCAACACATTTCATTAAAAATGTAAAATTATATAAATTAAATGCTTAGAGAAATACATTTTGGTTCCTAAGACCAATTTTCATGTATAGAGGTTAACAAACTCAACCCAAACCACTTCTTGAGTTTTTTTATCACATGAGCATTTTCCATCGTGACTATTGAATAATCCACCCCTTGGGTGTGTTATTTAAATTACCTTTTCACATTTAAGAATTCCTTATTGAATCAACATGGTATATATAAAACTCATGTTCAACATTAACATGATTTAAGATTGATTTTTTTGAACTACTAAACCATATTAATTAAATTGAATAATATGTTATAATAACTATACCTCCATTTTTTAATAAAACTATCTTTGAGGTATGTTATCTTATCCAATAAAATTGGGAAATTAAATGAGAGTACTTGGAATGATACGTGTAATGTTTATATACATTTACGCATTTATTATTTATAAATAAAAAATAATATTGGATGTTTATATTCATAGACTTTTTAATTATTAAAAATTATACAAAATTATATAAATTTTATTAAATATATAGTTAATGTAAAGACCATCTCACTTACCCCTTCTTGGATCTAATGATTTAAATGATCATAATGAATTTCTTGAATTGTAAATGGGCTTTTCCTCCCTTGATATTCATGGGAATGGGGACACTTATTATTCCTGGGCATTACATCCATTATTATTCATGGAAATGTCAACTTTTATTATTCATGGGTTTGGAATCCATTAATATTGATGGTCTAGGCATCCCATATTAATAATTGGAATGGAATCCATTAGTCATATATGATCCATGGAATGTATTTCTATATTATATATGATACATTTGAATGATGACCATTTCTAAGGAATGCCCCTCAGGTATGGAGTCCCCAAATAAACATGTAAAATTCATTACATGACCCATATATGGATTCCTAGTCATTGAGATATAGGTCCATGTCAGTGAATGTTTATCTCAGCATACATACTAAATTTTATGATTATATATTCATAACATCATTTTTAGAGACATTTTTTCTTAGGCCAAGAATGTATGGTTGGATATGTATCCTTGAGGAACCTGAACTAACTTGATTTCATTTATATTGCTAACCAACCATCATTTTATAATACCAATACACTGATTTGTGTTAAATTCATAGGATGGATTACATTATCCACCATAGGTTGTGGCCTAATAGTTTTATCACACACCCTATTTAGGAGACCATTTGGTACCCCAAATAGAGAACCTAGTTTCCAGATTAGTGTTCTGGCTTGTGATTTTCATTTTTTGATTTTTTGTGGGATCTTAGTAGCACCAAACTAAGCCAAAGATCCAGATAATCATTGAGGTAGACTCTATATATTTTTAACATTTTTTTAATTATAATGTAATCTTGTTATATTTCTATTATTGTACATTGTATCATGTGAATCGTTGTTCATTTTTTCCATTATTATTTATTATTAGTTATTATTATTTTCATACACCATTATTAGTATATTATTATGTTATATTTATTACATAAACAAGGGGTACATTCTCCCCACTACTCAACCTATATACCCTCACTAATAATTAGAAGAATATAGAATGCGATGGGGTGTTCTTGAAGCCATGTGGCCAACCAGATCTAGTCATTGATATAGTGGATCATTGGTTAGGATGTTACAATCTCATCGAGTGAAATATTAAAAAAGGGGATGTTATGTGGTAAGAGAAAATGTAAATATGAAGAAAAAGTTTTATAAAAAATTGAAGTTTTATTGGAGAGAAAAATAAAAAAATATCCCTCTTTAGAAACATGATCATAACACTGTCAAATAAAAAATGATATTAGAATGTAAAGAATTAAAATTTAAAATTCAACTTTGAAAAAATCTCTTTAAAATATTATATAATAAACATAAAAATTTTAATCACTTATTTCATATCATCAATGATATTATTTTAATTTTATATTATTCAATTATAATCATTCAATACACATTTATTAGTTGGTTAATGTTTATTTTCAACATGAGATGTTTTTAATTTTGATTATTTTTGTCATGATTTTTAATTGTAACATTGAACCACATTATTTGATAAGATTTTCATCATTAAAATTTTATAATTTTTTTATATTCTTTCTTTTCTATTATTAATGTGCCACAATGTTCATTTTAAGTAATCTATAGGCATGATTCAAGGGAATAAGGTCAATGATGACCTTGTTTCATGTAAATTACTGATATCAAAAAATGACATTATAATGATTTTTAATTTTTTTTCATAATTGAAGAACCATATTAATGAAATATATTAGTCCCCATTGTCATATGTATTCGTAAAATATATTTTAGAGGCATCCATATAATGAGCTGATGAAAGAAGATATATGTCGTTCATGGAGGCGGTAGTCCATGAATAACACGAGAAGCATTTTTATTATCCTATGGATGAGATTATTTGGAGAATAAATAATATTTATGTATAAAATTAAATTATGTTATAAATAAAATATTTATTCAGAAAATACATCCTTAATACAGTCCTTGTATGGTGGGGATAAAAAACTAATTATGTCATTCACATAGGTGGTAGTTATCCCATAACAAAAGAGATATTTTCAATTTTCAAATATTTTGGGAGAAATGCAGTTAATGGGTACTATATAAAAAAATAGTACAATAATTATAATAATTTAATTATTATAATATTTTATTTATTATAATATTTGTAGAATTGATTTTTATAAATTAAAAGAGAAAATAATAGAATATTAATGAAAATTATGTGATTGTGTTTTTTAGCTTACTCATTAGTACACCTCATTGAGAATTTTTTAAAACGAATTTTAGAGAAACTAAATACTAGAGTAAATGATAAATATGGTTATGTAGTTGTTTTTTCATTGTTTTTTGAGCTACATGTCTTATGGTGTGAGAATTGTGTTGGATAAATTTTCCTTATATAAGGGATACGGGTGTCACAATTTTAAATACGCACAAATTTATATTCAAGGAATGTCACCTTCAATTAAATGTGTATCAAAATGTTGATAATAATGGATAGGAAATATTTTTGGCATATCTACCTCTTATACATAAAAATAAATTATAATATTTGAGATATTTTAAGGATTTTTCCAATAATTCATCCTTTTTACCATAGTTTACTTTTACGATGCTAAATCATTTTTTAACAAAATCAAGTTTCTTTTACTATTATTAAAATTATAATTATAAACTAATTTTGAAACTATGGTTCAAAATATGGATAAAAATTAATATTATATTTCATAATGTTACAAAAAATTCTTATATCATAAATAAAAGTTTTAGGAAAAATATAGCATATGCTCCAAAGAGTAAGGAATAGTTTTATCTTTTAAAAATAATATTTTCATATTTTTGAATAACTTATTAAATATATATATATCACAGGAAAGTGTTTTATAAAATTTTGAATAATTATTATATAATAATGATGTTATAAAATTCATGGTATTTGTTGAGAAAATATGTCATCCTATTCAAAAAAAATATTTTCATATAGAAGCCATGAATTCAACCAAAGATAATATTGAAATCATTATTCCCAAAAATAAATCCATTTAACAATAATAATTTTCTAAATATGATAAATTGAACAATAAAATAAAAATATCATTTTTATAGAAAAGAATCCATTTTAATAAAAAAGTGATATTAAAAATCAATAATTTAACTGATTATTATTTTATATTAATCACTAAGTTGAAATGAGTGTTTACATATTACTTATTACTCATTTTTCATTTTAAACTATCCATTAACGTGATTAATTTATTTTATTATTCAAATATATATAATATTTATAAAAATAGAATTCATAAAAAAATGAACATAAATAATATTATTCTAAAATAATTAAGATTGATTAATTATGAAATAAGAATTAATTAGGATTCCATTAATTCCTTTGAGATGATTAATAAATTTAGTATTTTGTCACCTTATTCGTTTAAACTAAAAGCTTTTGTAAAATTGAAAATGAAAAAAATAAATGTAACAATAAGAAATATACTTCAATAAAAATTTCATGTTTATAACATGAAAAATTAAAATAAAAAATCCTCAGAAGACATCTCCATAATATGTTTGGGTAAAAAATGTAATGGTTGTAGTCTCAGTCTGTAATTCATCTATCATGTATGTCATATTATTTTCCACAAGAATTATCTTTTTGAAAAAATGATTTCTCTAATGAATTTTTTGGAGTCCGGCATGGCCTTAGTATGAGGAAATCTATAAAAAAACCATGTCTCATATAGGATCCGAAAAGTGGACTTTATATAGAAGATCTCTATTACTCAATTCCCATTTATTTCTTTTTCACATATATTTCATTATAAAATTACTTCTATATATGATTTCTTAAAAAAAGTTAAATTATAATTTAGATTTTATCATGCTAAATATATAGCTGAAGGACCTTGTATAATCACTACTACAAACTATGCCTTTAATAGGGAATGAAGTGGACTTTATCAGTTATAGAAAAGCATCGACTAGATGATAATGGTTAAAATCAATGGCATATTATCGGTGCTGAAAAATAACTAATAAAGTGGTCATCTATTAGTTATAAAAATTAATGATAATGGGATCTTTTCAGCGCTTTTTTAGTGCAGATAATGTCTCAATTTATCTTTGTTTATAAAAGAACTAGTAAAGTTTGTTTTATTAGCACTTATAAATGCTATGATAATTTAATCTTTTATCAATGCTTATAAAATCAATGAAAAATGAACTTTTATTAGTTCTCATTGAATCATGCCTAATATATACATTTGGAATCACTTTTAACATCGTTTATAAAAGGAAATACTTCTGTGTGTCATAAAAACACACTTCAGCACTACAGAAATATGTTGTAATAACACAAACAATACAAGAAACACACTAGATATAAGAAAGTACCCAATATATGATTTAAGTAAAATGAAATTTACAACACAAACACAAAAAAAATCCCTTTATTATAGACATTTCAAGCATTGGATTATACTATTACATAAATAAAAATTATTACATACATTAAAAAAATCAATGTTATTTTTTCTTTTATTACTAACCCAACTCATGTTATTGCTGAAAAACCACCCCTTATCAAAAAAATTATTTTTTATGAAATAAAAGTTTTTTATATTAGTAATAATATGATGAAATAAATTAATAAGAAGAAATAATTTTAATAAAATTGATGTCAATTTTAAAAAAAAGACACACTTTGAGTCATATCGGTCACCTCGTGCATCCGATCGAGGTGTGACTAATTCTGAAATATTCCAAATGACGTATAGATAGTTTTTATAACATATCAAAATAACCGGAATGTTTTTTCTCAATTTCAAGTATGTTATTTATATTTTTTTACTAAATTGTAATTTTAAACTAAAACACACACTTTTGACACATTATGATCACATCTTTTATCTGTTTGACATTAAAATGAATCATACACATCAAAAATGACTTATGAATCATTTCTCTAAATTATTACAGAAATCTTGGTGTGTTTAATCATTTTGTAGTGAGTGAAACTTTCTGAAATAAAATGTGGATTTTAAACAGTTAATAGACACATTGAGTCATACTAGACACATCAGGCATTTGATTGAGGTGTGGTTGATTACTACATGTAAACAATTTTATATAGATTTTTTTTGTAATATATAAATAATTTGAATATTTTTTATTAGTTTTGAGTAGAAAATTTGTCTATTTTACCAAAATTGATGACAACGTTAATTAAAAAGACACACATTAAATAATACTTATCACACCATGCAGTAGATTGTAGTTGAGATGATTCCTATACATCCCAAATTAAATATTGATCATTTTAATATTGTATAAAAATATATGATTGTGTTTTCTTGGTTTGGAGTACATAAGTTGTATTCTTTTTATAAAATTTCATTTTAAACTATACATAATCAGTGTTGACTAATTACAGTCACATCGTGTATCAATTTGAAATGAAATAGATTCTTCCACATCACTAATGACTTAGGAATCAATATCTTAAATTATCATGAAAACTATGTGTGTTTGATTGGTTTTTAGAGAGTGAATATTTTTGATAATAAATATCAATTTCAAATTGATATTGGACACTCTGAGTCATAGCAGGCACATCGTGTATCTGATTGAGGTGAGTCGAATTCATACACATCAAAAATTACATATGGATTAGTTCTGTAAATTATTAAAACAATTTGAACTTGTTATCACATTTTTAATTTGTAAATTTTTTCATTTTAGATACATTGAAATAGATATTAAATAAAAAGATGCAATATGAGTCATACTGATCACACCATGCATTGGGTAGAGATGCAGCTGATTTCTACATGTCCCAAATAACATTTGGATAATTTTCATATAGTGTCCAAATAATCGGAATGTGTTTGATAAATTTTGTGTATGCCCCTTTCTTGTTTTCTGAAATATCAATTTAAAATTGAAACACACACTTTGACTCATTCCGATCACATTTTGTATTGGATTGACGTTCATATTATTTATACACATCCAAAATTAAATCTATATTGTTTTGATAAAGTATTTAAATAATTTGAATGCATTTCCTTGGTTTTGAGTATGTCATGTGGACTTTTTATTAAAATTTATGTCAATTTTTAAAAAAAACATGACCTTTGAGTCATACTGGTCTCAACATGCATCACATTAAGGTGCCGATAATTCAAACATGTCTCAAATCACATATAGATTCATTTCCTAAGGTATTAAAATAATTTGAATGTATTTTTGGTTTTAGAGAAGGTCACTTTGTTTTTTAAATAAAATTGTTTTTAATTTAAAATAAATGCACTTTGAGTCAAACATGTAAAATCGTGCATCAGATTGAGGTGTGGACGATTCTATTATATCTCAAATAAATTATAGATTTTTTTCATAATGTTAAAAAATAATATACTTTTCTCCACAGTTTGGAGTATGTCACCTATATATTTTACTAAAATGACATTCTAAACATGAAACATGAAATTTGACTCATAAAAATAACATCATATTTCTGTTTGACCTGAGACTGAATTCTATTTTACAAAACATATTTATAAATATATTCCATTGATTAGCAAGATAATATAATCTTGTTTGATCAAGTTTTATTGAGTGACACTTTTTAATGTGAAATGTCAACTTTAAACTACTAACGAACACATTGAGTAATATTGGGCACAAAAAGTATCATATTGTGGTGCAACTGATTCTTACTGATCACACATGAATTATTGAAATTTATATTACAGTATCAAATAAATATAAATATGTTTACTTATTTTGAGTTTTTTCGTTGTCTGTTTTTATAAAATCAATGTCAATTTTAAATATAAATAAATACGTTGAAGAAAACCAATCCATTGACTATCGTTTTTGAAATACCAACACTGCATGAGTATCTTCTAAAAAACCACATCATCTTGAAATAAATTATCCAACTATATAAGAAAAAAATAATTATGGGTAATATTAAAAAATAATAAATTAATCTAAAATATAAAATAATACATTAATTCGATGGATAATTATTTTACTATTAAAATATTAATATTACTTCTGTGATTGAGTTATGGAGGGGAAATGAATGAATGTGATAAATTTCAACAATAAAAGGGTGAATGGTTTTGTGGGAGAATAATTTTTTGAATGTTTTGATACATAAAGGAATTAAAGATTGATAGATAACCCAACTCCAACAAAATAATCCAACTGTATATGAAAACAATTATTATGATAGTAATTCTAAAAGGAAATAAATTAATCATAAATTTGAAATAATATATTTATTATATAGAAAATTATTTTATTGTGAAAACAACAATATATCCTCTGTAATTGAGAAGAAGGTGTGTTGTTTCTATTCATACAAAGGCAGTGAAGATAACTTGAAAGAATGTGATAAATGAAACACTACAGGGGTGAAGCGGTTTTAATTGACAATATGTATATGGATGTTTCCTTATATAATGGCATAAATGATGGACAAACCACCCCAAATCAATCAAAATAATCCAACTATATTGGAAAATAACTATATAATTGGCAATACTAATAAGAAATAAATTAAACATAAATATAAAACAATAAATTAATTATGTGGTCAATTATTTTAATGTTCAAACATAAATATTAACTCTGTAATTGAGTAGAAATATAATCGTTTCCCTTCTTGAAATATATTTGGAAATAACATTAAATAATGATAAAAATGCAACACAGTTTGTGTGAAAAGGTTTTAAGGGTGAACAATTTTGTGGTTGTTTTTGATCAAGAAATGAATAAAATATAGACAGACCACCCCAATTTGAACAAAATAATACACATATATAATAAAAAAATTGTTATGTGAGTAATACAAAAAAGAAATAAATTAAACTCAAATATTATATGATACATTAATTATATTGACAATGATTTTACAATCAATACATCAATATTAACTATGTGATTTAGTAGAGTCTACATCATTTCTCTTCTTGCAAAACTATGATGCAATGAGAGAAATATTATAAAATAAATGAACTCTATAAGGAGTAAGGAAAATAAAATCAACATTTCATTGAATATTTTTTCAACAAAACAGTGAAACAATATTTGTGACATTGATTTTAAATCATTCCAAAGGGTTTTCATCATTATAGTTTATTCTTATGAGGGATAGGTAAAATCAACTTGTGAATAATAAAGTGTCTACATGAGTAGTTAAAAATTTAATTTTTACTATCATAATTTAGTTGAGAACATATTATATTATGAGGAAAACAATAATATATTAAAAAAACATTTTCATAATCTTTGAAATCTATTTTTTCCTTTTTTAAAGGTTACAAGGATTTGGTTCTTCTATCGAGATTCAAAATCCCTTCTTTGTAGTCCCCTCTAAAAAACAAAACATTGTCTACATTGGTTCTGAGATGAACTTATTATGATGTCTCAATGATAGGGAAATCCACGATCAAATTTTCATCAATCTTGATATGTTTTTAGTCTCCAAAAAGACAATTAACCAATTCATTCATGTTGGATCTGACATAGAAAATACTCCTCACTTATTATGGTGATATTATGAATGGATCATATTTTCCCCTTCTATACTACAATTCACCTTCACAAAACTCATTTTATCAATTTTGACCCCATTGATATTGTCAACACATTTTAAATGGAAAATTGGCACTTACAATATCATATAATCCAACTTGTATATCTATTTGATATTTCCAAAATATGACTTATCTTCTTGAATTGGACTTCAATCCTTTAAACCAGATTTGTTCATCGCTTTATCCAAAAGCGTAACATCACAGTTTTTCATCTTACATAATTTATTGTGGTCTTTTGTATTGAACACAATACCATTGATTAAAAAACCTATATAAGATAAAACATTTTCATTTGTTCCTCTATTTAGCCATTCAATTCATTCAGCAATTAAATTCAGATTTGCTGATAAATACTTATAAACATGATCTCTGAACCATCCTATAAACTGTTGATTATGTGTATTTGACAGTCATTTCTCATCCATTGATGGATTAAATTTTATAATATTTTTTGTGGGCTTCAATTTATGGATCGAAAAAATTACTATTATGTAATATGTGAAGGTGTTATTTCCCCATCAATATCAAGGTAATTATTACAATATATCTTCTATAAATCCATTCACCCAGAACATGTTCATTGTTAAAAGACTTTGAGAGATTAATTCTTTCAACATATGATATGTAATTGGTATAGGATTGAAAAGCTTTTTAAAAAATATAATGTTATGAAATACAAACATCTTTGTGAATTCAATTATTAACATACCCTTTAAAAATCTATATAATGTTAAATGGAGGGACATCCATCTGAAATGAAAATTACCACATATTTGAACATCTCTAACCAAGTGAATCATCATCTGGGCCATTATATAAAAGAATTATGTTTATAAGAACATCTCAAATTCACATTAAATGATTGAAATATCCATATTAAAGATGGGAAACTTCATCGGTCAACAAATTTTCTACATATGGCGTGGAAAAAAGAACTGAGTCTTGTAAATGTATATTGTATATTTTGTGACAGAATGCAACAAAAATAAATATTCATTAAATATTTCATCAATACATAACAGTCATGTTATTTTAGTCCTTGAAAGTTTAAATTATTCATTAACAATACATTATTGAAATTTGATGAATACCCTTGTGGAAATTTTAAAGTAGTAGGGAAAAAATTGAACTTCTCTTGTCTATACAGAGTGTAAGCTGCTGTAGAAAGAAAATTCGGCCTTTTACACATAACTAATGTAAACACTTCCATTATGCCCATTTCAATCATTTCAAACATATCCTCGATGCCTTTTTTTCTAAGAACATTTTGTAACGTGAAAATAACACTATCAAATACATTTTTATCTACATGCATGACATCAATAAAAAGGCAGATTTAAATTAAATTCCAATACAAAAATCCAAAGAAAATTGATATCTTTTTCCAAACTGATTTTATAAGGTTTTTATGAAATGTATTACCAAATTTAGTGTCAATATTTTGTACTTTATTGTACAGGTGATTGACCATTACTGGAGATAGTGTTGTACTATGTTCAATGTTCCCATTTAATGCTATTATCTATGATTTATATTTTTGTAATTGAGGGAAAACAAATTTGAAGTCTTCAAAACATAGTCTTCGTGGAATGTTTCAACCAAAATTAGTTTGTGCTTTTTTCACAACTGGGACACCCCGAAATTCCTTTAATTATATATCCTGTTAAATTTCCATAAGCCGAAAATTCATTTATATTTCCATAAAACATGGTCCTCAATATGAATTATTCACTTCTATGAGCATCCTAAATTGTAACACTTATATCCCACATCAATTTTAAATATTCAGTCCATGGGGTCAAATAGACGGAAATATTATTAATGGGTTACTATAGAATATATATATAAGTAGATACAACATAATGTATTTGTGATTCATGAATTACCATGGAAGTAAGTTATAATTTATGAAAATGAATGTCCATGTACTATGATTACGAATCCTTACACCAAAATATTTTATTCAATCTATAGATAAGGCACGATTCATGTTTCTCATCACATTTCCTAATATAGAAAACTCATAATCAGTTTTCTTCCCCTGAGTAAAATCTACTAGATGACAATGGTCCCAAATTTAATTATTTTATATGCATTACATGTTATTTGTCTCACGGGTTCATGACATCCATATTTTTTTTCAACTATGGAATTATAGGACATTACATTAAATATTTCAAATGACTAGATTCATTTTTCTTTTATCAATCGTCACCACACATAGTGTATTTTCTAAGTGATTCGTGATACTTGAAAAACAATATGAAATTATTTAGACAAGAATGAATTTTTTAGAGATCATTCCCATTGAACGTAACATTGGTTTGGCTTTATATTTTCATCATGGTTGTTGAATTTATTTTAGTAGCATATCATTTAGAAGAGAAAACAATTCTATAATGTTGGTTTCACCCCATCCACTACCATCTTTCAAATTATATAACTTAAATAATACTTCCAATGGTGTGTATTTAATATAGCTGTTATACAATGGTTTCTTGGAACCAATATTTAACTCCTCAAATAACTTTGGACAATGATAAAGGTCATCTTCAATTAAAATTGTCAATTCTTCCCTCCAACATCCATTATCATTTACAAATTTATTCATATCAAATTATTCATAAATCATAGTATCATCTCAATCGGTGAATACATTAATTTTTTTCCGGTTTAGTCCAACATTTATAGAGTTTATATTTTCCTTAAAAAATAAATTGTTCTTCCAAAAAATCAAGAATTATTTTTCTTGAATAAAAACAACTTAAAAACAAAAAAAGGTATTTTAGAAGGTTCATCTACATGCTCTGTTTCAAACATGACAAACCCTTTAACCCCATCATAGTATTATTTATCTTAAAATTAAATTAAATTCATTTATTATTTGTATCCAAACAATCCAGTTCATAAAAAACTATGTTTTTATAATATATAAATAATACATATAATATATTCATTTTAAATTATGAATGTTATAGATAATTCTAAAAAGGGATACTCAAAATTTATATCATTGTATTGAATAATTTAAAAATATTGAGGAAAATGGGTTATTGGATTTAAAAAAATAATTACTCCACTATGGAAGTAGTTATCCTTTGAATTAATTCAATGGTGAATGTTATTAACAACTCATCCTCATTTTATTTTCCATGCTGTATATCCACCCTAAATATTTATATTTAGTTCACAAAAAATATCTATTATTTCATCACATTGGTTCCACATTAAATTTATATTTTTATTTATCACACTATAAGGAAAGGGTATTTGGTAAAAAAATCACTCTTCAATTCTATTGGAACCCCTCTACTACCCATTTAGAAGAACCATTGAAATTATGATCCCTAAAATATAAGCTACAAACAATCATTATACATTTCACCCATTACACTTTTATAGGTCCTAGTCAAAATAGGATGTCCAAAATTAATCAATAATAATAAATATTTTAACAGAAGATATGAATTCAATTATATAATTAAAAAATTATATTTATTTTCATTATAGATTGTTTAACGATCTATTCCTAATACTGATTTAGCACTTTTATAAAATTAGAAGAAGATAATTATACCTCTCTAATATTTCATGGATATTTTCTCAACTAAACTATTTATGTTATCTTTATATAATATAAATTTATTCAATTATGCAGTTTAATAATCAAAACAATTTTAATACATAACAGTTAAATAAATTTTCAAAAAATTTAATAAATAGATCATTATATAAAATAAATACTTGGGGGAAAAATAAACAAAGTATAAAACTGACCATGTGAATCATAATCCCAATGGTAACTATACTGACCATTCGATTGTGTGTTGCCTTTATACTTTCTATGCATACATGATTACTATACTAATTATGTGAAATAACAATCATGAGTTAAGTATACTGAACATGCATAAATAATCATGGAGTCACCTTAGAATAATACATCACTAATAATAAAAAAATTATACACTGAGAAAAAGTATTCATGCAATTAAAAAGAACATTTCATTTGGATAGTAAAAAAATGAAAACTTGTGTAAGGTTCTTAGGCATCACAGATGTTACTCATTTTTAGCTAAATTTTACCTTCTTGGTAAATTTTTATTACATCATAGTTGTGTCATTTTATAGTAACTATAAAATTAATCATATTGTTAACTGTATTCACTAAAATTGGAAATTTGTTGATTTTTATAAGTAACATTTAAACGCATGGTAGGCACTGCTGGGTAGTGAAAAATGCATTGCAACTCCTACTAAATCCTGGTAGGTACTGTTATCACACTTCGTAGTAACTAGTTTTGCTCATGGTATGTACTCCGTTATTTTTTGAGGTTACTTTTCAGAAACCCTTCAAGGTTTTACTATAGCATGAAAAATCTGGTACTAGACAAAAATGAATAGAGAAGCCATCTATCATAGATATAAGATGATTTGATGCCCTGTTGTGTTTCTAGTTGTTAAGGCACTGAAAATCATGAGAATAGTGGAGTATTTTGATTCTAAATTGATTGATGATACACAGATAGATTTATTATACAGTGGGGATCAGCTCTGAGATGGAGTGGTAAGAGGCTGAAAGGGATGTGGTTTGAGCATGTTAGTGCTAAATGACAAGCTTCTATATATAAAAATTATGAATATATATATATAGATGATAATGAAATTTTAATTAAATTATAATTAATCATTTACAATAAAATATGATTCTTAATATAATGAATTAACATTTAATTCTCAAAAATGTGCTTTATAAATTAAATTATATTCAATTGAAATTTATAAATCAATTAATTTTATTGAATATTTTAAAGAACAATTTTAAAATATATCCATGAATGATTTTTTCAATTTATCAAAAAAAAATTTAATTAAAATTACCAACACCAATAATATCCCCATTTTATTGAAATGTAAAACAAAAATTTTATTTAAAAAACAAATTTTCTCTTCCATTTTAAATTTTATCAAAAAGATAAAAAAATTATTTCTAAATAAAATTCTCCATAAAACAAAATCCCAAATACCAATTATTTACAAGAAATAACATTTTCAGAAAATAACATAAAGTAAATGTACACAAGTAAGAACTTATTTTATAACAATTTTAATAATTAGTAATTATAAAATATAATGTTATAGAAATTATTAAAACTGTCATTTATTATGATTTATAACATGGAAAAAAATAATAATTAATGAAAATTTTAAAAATAAAATATTATGCATCTTACACACTATTACCAAAGAATTATATTTTAGTTTTCATTGAATGTTTACAAGAAAACATTCCATATGCTAGTAATAAAATGTATATGATTTAAAGTAAATCAATACATCAATTTATATTAATTTCATGAACAAAAAAATAGTTTCACCATTGTTGGAATCCAATAAATTTGAGCATAAATTTATAATTTAAAATAATTCATAATTTTAAATAGCTTTCAATTGGAAACAAAGAGAATATAAATTACGATTTCAGAAAACAAATTTATCAATTTATAGAAAACATTCATTAATAAGTTAGGTTAAAAACATTATTTGAACAACTTTAAGAAAGACTATTGGAAGAGTATGTGTTCAACTAATTGTAACAAAAAAATTTCCAATAGTAATGTGTAAAATCATATTTTTATAATATGAAAACAAAAAAAAATTATGCTTTCATAAATATTAAAATAATTATATAATGTTACATAAAATAGATGGATCAAATTTTATGTTTTTATGTACTAAAAATTTAAATACAAAATTAAAAATATCATGAATGTATGTAATTTCATTTTTTACACTAGGGGAAAATCCCCCTAAATTCATGCATTATTAAGGCAGATAAAAAATGATATTAAATATTTTTTTATAAAATTTAGACACATAATAATTATATATGAATTTTAACTACTAAACATGATAATCAAAACCATGATGAATTTCTAGGCCAAAAAAAGTTAATGTATATTCCTAGAAATCTTGAAATAAGAATAACAACAAAATGATTTTTGATATTTTAAATATCAACTCATTTTGAAATACCAAATACTAGTTTATTCATTAGTAGATGACATTCATTATGGATGAATGAAAGTAATTACTTAGGAGTGGTGACCAGAAAACGTCCATTATGGTTTGAGTAACATAATTTTGTTACCCATGTTATCTTAGATTAATCATAATTCATATAATTTCATTAGGACACCTAAAGAGATTTCAGACTTCTGTTTCTAGGTAATTATGAAAATAAATTTTTAGATATAATAGTTTTTATGTGGATAATGTATTGAATAAATAGAAATGTAAATTCATTGGCATAATGTCCTTGCATTCTACATTTAAAACATTTTATAGAATACATACTTCATTTTGAACATCAAATAATACTAGTCTTACTTATTTTCTATGATAAACCATTATTATTATCATTTGGTTTCTTTATAAATATCATTTTATCATATTTTTCATTTCCTTAAACAATAGTAGATAATGCTTCTTTAAAATTAACAAATTCCATTCTAAAATCCAGGTTCTATTTTGGAATAGATACCAAATCCTTTCAAAAAAATTCATTAGAACCATAATCAATATTTCTCACTTTCTTATTATCATTCTTATGTTTCCCACATTATTTATAATGATTATTCATTCCATCCAAAACAAAATTAAATTATTTTTTTGTCTTTATCATTCACTTCTCGAAATTCATTATGTCTGTCATTTTATTCATTACATTCCAAAATCTAAGAATCTAATTTCCTTTTAATTATCACATTGTGGGAAATACTTATATTCATATTATAACATCACCATTCATTTTAATATTTTTTCTAATGAACGTAATATTTTTATTTTTTGTCAGTTTATTTTTTTATACTATCATTTCATAATGCTTCATTCTCTTTATATATCTATTTATATTTAGAATTTATAGAATCACTATATGAAGATAAATCATCATAAGTTTCTTTTTGATCTTATGAAATTTTATTATGATAAAAATTAGTTGGAATAATTAATTGTGTATATAATGAATAATTCACCTCAAATTATACACCCATATGAGAATTGTTTCATATTTTCTATTCAATACCTAAGTATCTACAAGAATAAGAACTATCTAAGAAATCACTTCCTCCAAAAAATATTATTTTTATTCTTCACTTATTTTTTAATTCATTGAATGCTTAATTTTTGTGGAAATCATGCCAAATCATTCCATTATTATGCACTCAAAGCACATTAATTCTAAAACATCATTATTAATAAAATTATTACCTATCTTATAATATGTTATGAATTTTATTTTGAACAATTTATTTCCACCAATGTTTTTATATATTTGAAAAGTGTCTTTTTAAAATGAGACATCTTTTTATCCCATTCATTGAACTCTTATCTATATGAGTTGGATGATTCAATAAAATTAAATAGGAAAAGAAATTACATTCTCATTTGAGTCACATCATCAACAATACTCATTAGTTCATGTTCATTTTGAAGTAAAAATATTATTAGTTCATCTAATGTATAATGTTTTATGTTCTTACTTTCTTAGATTACCACATTACATGCATGACATATTTTTGAATTATCTGATAATATAGTTTCAACTAAATATATATTTTTCAGTACATTACCAAGTCTACTGATATTATTTTTAATAGTTATAATCAATTGGAACTTCAGGTTGACTGAATGATATTTTAGAATAATGAAATAATGGAATTATATTCATATCATTCCCACCTTTTTTCATTTATGTTTTTTTTCAGTTCCATATTGAGTTAATTGATATATTGAAAATATGTGGTGGGTTATGTGATAAGCTTTAACAATACATTAGAAACATAAAATTTTTAAAAATAAAAAATATTATAAATATTATAAATCAAAAATTCTTTAATATATTGTTACCTTCATTTGTCTCTTTACCAGCTTCAGGTAATTTATATTTTTTATCAATGATTGTCCAATGATTCTCAGAATGATTTTCTATGTGAGATTCCAGATGGTATTTCGAGTTTCCATAGTAACTTCTATAAAAAATGGGCTATTTGAGGAATCCATTAATAATTTGATTTTATTACTTCATTATTGCATAAGTTGACATTAATCCTCGGATTATCTATTCTAGGATATTTAGGTCATTATAGTTGTTAAAAATAATCCACAAAACTATTTCTAGAGGGATTTCTAAATATTTATTGATCAGACACTCATATCAATTTTTGGATTGATATTATTGAAAAAATGAAATGGGAATGAATAGTTGATTAAAAAATTTAGACTGAATAATCAATAAAATTTTATTATTTAATGATTATTTAGTGAGTTCAGTTTTCTGATATATATCATTACAAAAATAAATAAAATGAAAATAGTGTCTTATAGTTTTTTGGACCACCGAGATCATATTCCACTCATCAAAATTATCAAATGTATAAGAATATTGAAACCCACTCAGATAAACTCAATTTCATATGTGTGATAACCTTTTATAGAAATTGACTTTAAGAAATTCTAGAGGCCCCACACTAACATTTTTTAGAAGAGACAATCCAATATGGACATGAATTTTTACCTTCTTTCATATATAAAAAAAGTAATTTATGGTGGTTAATTACACGTTCTAACATGCTTTTGATTGATAAAATCATCAACTAACTCAGAGAATTACAAATAGGTGAAAGAAAAATGAAATTAATAAAAATTAAAAACATTGAAACTATGAGAGATCAGTAATGTATAAGATGATGTGTACCATTTATATAGATCAATATTATAGTAAAGGATGAAATTTTTTAACTTCATCATGATTGTGGTAATAAATATATAGTCTAATAATATCAATGTTAAATAATAAAAACCAGTTGTGTGTTAGGTGAAAGATCATTGCCTAAATAAACTGTTTCATGTTTGTTTTAACATGATCTACTTGATAATATTCTAAAGGATAAATATTCTATCACTAAATTTGATAATAATAATGATTGTGTAGGAGTATCTAAATCACTAATCATAGAATTGCACATGATAGTAATTATCAAAACATTATATCACTATTACAAATATTTTAAAATGCAATGCTCATTATCAGAGAGTTCTCATGATATAATTGTTTTGTATGAAAATCATTAATAAGTTTTAATATAGTCATTAGAGTAAAGGATAAATATTCTTGTAATTAGAATACTAATTATCATTTTCATTAACATGTTGAAATTCAGTATATAAAAAACATTGTTTATAGACTGTGAATTGAATAAATTGTAAATAATTATTTACATAGTAATTTGAAAAATATTTTTTATTCAATACGTTATGAAATGTTTATTAAAATATTCTTTTATTGTAAAAAAATAAAAAAAATTAAAACTCTTTAAAAACAAATAGATAATCAGATTAATAAATGATTTCTAAAACAATGAATGGAGTAACACCATATTAATTCATACTTTCAAATATACTTCCATGAAGTTTTCTCAATTAAATATTTTATAGAAACTACAAATATTATTTATTTATTCTAAATGATAATTCAGTAATTAAAAAAATTTGAATAACATAATAGTAAATATAATATCAAAATATCGAATAAACTAACAATTCTATAAAATATATAGTTTTTCAAAAAAAAGTATAGATTTGATAGTGTAGGGAATAAGCCTTATAGTTTTTATAGGTAAAATGTGATAAGAGGTGGTTGGTAAATTTACCTTTCTTGCACAATTGATATACTAACCGTTAAAACATAATGGTTTTGTCGTAGCTATAGTAGTCATGAAAAACATTTTTCATACAATTTCATTTTAATAATACTACACGGTTAGTACAAAACATTGATTAGTATGATTTTTTTCATGTAATGAAATAAGATTATTTAGTGCAGACATTATAAAAAATAAAACTCACATATGATACCATGGCTTCATGGTATGTAATCACGACTACTTAAATTATATATTAATTTTAAATTGGTAGTATGTTGTCATATGTTAGCTTTATGGTAACTGGAAAGATAAAACAAAATTGAAACTTCATTCTGCTAAAGTGTTAAGTACATGTTTTAAATTATGTAGTTTTAAAACACACAGTATGTACTGGTACATAGTGCACAACACAAAATAGCTTCACCTCTCCCATAGTAGGTATTTATTGAGCTCACAGTAGCTACTACATCTGATTATGGTATGTATTTATTATACCCCTTATATATACTACTTTCTCTCATGGTAGATACAATATTGAGATTTTTTGTAGCTTTCTAGAAGCCACTAAAGGACATAGTGTAACATGAGAATATCACTACTACCGTTGAACGATGAATACAGAATCAGTTAGATAGAAATAGAACAACTTACCGCACCAGGTTGAGCCTCTAGCCATTGAGATGTATAAACTAATGGACATGGTGATGTGTTATGATGCTATAAGGATAGATGCTTCAATAAGAGCTATGATGTGATATTAAGATTTTTATCATGTTATTGTGGTTGGAGCATGAATGTTCTCAGGTGTTAACATGGCAATGTTGAAGGATATAATTTTTTTCAAGAGAACTAGTGTATTATGTGTTGGAGTCATCGATGTGGATTGTGTGGCTCAAACGATAGCCTCACTGAATGAGGTTCACCTACACTGGTAAAAAGGTTGTTCCTGGAGATATAGGAGGCCTGTGATGAAGAAGAATTTTCTAGCATTGGTATCCAATTGATTGAATAAAGTTGCTGTCATGGGTTTCACACTGGTTTTGTGTAGTCAAATATGTTGGTATAATATGATAATGTACATATTTATATGTTACATTTAAATATTAACATTTATATATAATGTTATAAATATAAATATATATATATATATGAAAAATATTAAAATATATTTTTACAATTATATAAATAAAAAATTTACATATGATTTAATTTTTTTTTAAAAAAATAAGGGCAAAAGGAACATATAATCATAAAAATAATATAGTTCTTTCTGATAAAATAAAAAATCCATTTAAAAATAATAATAAGTAATAATAAGATATTTTAAACACTTAAAATTTACCTATTATCATTATGAGTATTTATTTGTTATAAAAATATATTTCAAATGTAATTATTCATCAACATAAAAAATATGAAGAATAAAAATGAAGAATAAAACATTAATTCCATAAAATGGGAATTATAAATTAAATGATTTTCAATTGAAATTTATAAATAATTGAATTGAAATTAAGATTTAAATGAAGGGTTTTAATATTTTTTCAATCATGGGTTTTTGTAATTTATAAATAAAAATAAAATACTAATGAAATTTCCAACACCATGTGTGGGAATGAGAATGGTTCTGAGAATGTACACTTGATGTTTGACACATTGGTCATGGGAGAACAAAAAATCCTATAAGATATCAATGAACTATTTATGATACACACTTTTTATGAAGGAGAAAATTCCCTTAGAAATATTAAATATTTTACCATAAAAATGATAGATAATTCATATATTTAAAAAAATAGAGTTCCACATGAAATTAAATTGAGTAATTACATTCATCAACTTCTTTAACGTTACACAATCAATTCCATTAATGGGCGATTTTTACAATATCTCAGAATGCTAGATATTTTCAATCTCTAATCACCATGAATCATCAGGTGTAGATCATGATAGATCCCATAATATTGTGATTGAGATATAAGGTTTTAGTAGACAATAATTTCATGTCACAATATCAATTTATTGTTCAGAGTAGAATGATAAATCATCAAATCCATTAGATACAGACAGAGAACAAGGATGAAAATATCATTAGAGTCTTTAATAGAGGAATTTTTATTGGTACTAGTTTTTTATAATCCCATTCATGCATGTGTTATTTTATAGTAGGAATACATTTTTTTATTATGATAAATGAATATAATAATATTTCATAAAGTATCGAAGATCCAAAAACATAATGATGGTCATGTTGGTTTGCCATCTTTCCGGGATAAGCAAAAAATGTGAAAAAGAAATCAATTAGATTCTATGTGAGGTTGAATTTCAGAAAAAGTTCATACAACTATTATAATTGAATAATGGAACTGAGAAGAGGATCATATTGAATCTCTATATATCTTGATTGAAATTGGAACAATTTCATACAAAAATCGTATGAATTTACGATTCAATATAATTAATTGACATCATAAGTATTACAACCATCATAAATTCCTTTCATAAAAAATATTTAATGTATAGATTATTTCAAAGACTTATGATATGAAATTTACTATTGTCAAGAATGAAAATATTTAAATATTAAATATTATGATTATATTAATCAATGATTCTAGAATGCAGTTAAATATTAAGAATATCGATGATGGTATTCACAAAACAAATAATTTTGAATTTACTATATAATTATATAAGATAACATTTTATGATAAATATTTGAGGAATCCTGAAAATGAATACGTATAGAAATTCAAAGACTAGAATCATGTAAAATATGTTGTGAGTCTTCAATAAATAGAATAATGATGGAAACTTTTATTAATATTATATATATATATATATATTTCATGTTAATAAAATGTTATGTTTTTTACACAAATATAAAAAATGGAGATATACTTATGTTATGAAGGAGAGAATGATATTCCATGTAGAAACTATAACAAAATTGTAGTATTGAATTGAAATAAGAAATTAAGTTTTTAACCCATGTAAACTTAAGGAGATGAAGAAGGGGAAAGTGAGATGAATCTGATTGTATTCATAGAATATCATGTTCAAGATAATGTTTTGAGACGTTTTGAAAATAAATGAAGAGTTCAGTATGAATGACGAGGAAGAATAAGTGTAGGAGAGGAGATACTATATCATTTTTAATTACTATTGATCTCATCCACGTGAATGATATTGAGTATTCTATTATATTACACCCTTATTCTGTTGGATTTTGAATAAACATTTGATAAAGTCTATATGAATTTACAAGATTGAAAAATCCTAATGTTTACTTTGAAAAGTGGAATCCTACTAAATTGTTTAATATTGAGAAATAAATAATAACCATTTACATAAGGGATACATAAGGCTTTTTAATAAATTATTTACTTCCAGGTGATACAATCCATCACTTTTTTATGAAGAATGATCATTGGTTATAGAATCAATATGTGTCTAAAGGTTATACCATCTCTAGAAGTATCTTATGATAATAAGTTTGAATATGTGAACATGGTATAATAACCACAATCCACTAGGGATATATTTATTTTTAATAGATGTGAAACTCATTAAAAACATTAGTTTCTTATTTTTTCCCTCATTGATAACATTCATTCATGATAACTACAGAAATGATATGGTAAAGCGAATAATGAATCCACATAGCCAATTAGTGAAGAGGTTGAAAGTGGATAAAATTAAAAGTTTGTAAAAAAACATTCCAAACTAATTCACCCCTCTCATCGTGGTCTCATCCCAATGTGATTCTATAAATGTCTATCAATGAATATATCACCCCTCTATTTTTTATATCTTTATAAATAATGAGTTTGAATTATTTTTATATCTCCCAAAGGATACATAGAGTACAAACTTTAGGATTTGTGTCATTTATAGAATTTGTTCTCATCCCATAAAAATATCAAAATAATAGATAGAAGAAGGAATTGATAAAGAAAAAATAAATTTTATCTCTTGATTAATGGGGAATACAAATAACATAAAAATGTTATTATCATGATGATAGCTGAAAAATCATAAATATTGATGATTTTTATTAGAATAATAGTGATAAAATGGTATATAATTCTTCTACATCAAGTGCATCATATTTAATCCTTGAATATATTGTAATTAAAATTATTTTGATTATAGTTTATCATATTAATAAAACACATTCATTGAATACCATATTTTTGATGATATACTTGATAATTCTTATATAAAATAATGTAATTAATTAGAAGAAGTTATAAATGTTTTTCCTAGTTTTCTTGCAACTTTTATTTCAGTCTCAAGTAAAAATTTTTGAAATGAATTCAATCATAATGAAATGGAATCAGATATGGGTTAAACATCGTTTCCTAAAAGTAATCTCAATTGAAAAAATCATACCCATAAAATAGAGGGAAAATATTTAAAAAATTGAATCATGGAGAATCATTCTTCATGTATCTGATGGATATTCTAAAAAAATCCATAAGATGAATAATGGAAAAGTATAAAAGAAGAGTACAATTCAATAGAATAATAGTATAGATTAATATTTAATATCAAATATTCTCAGATGGATGTAAAGTAAATAAAAATTAAATATTTTCACTCTCTATCACATGAAATGATCAAACTACATGAGGATATTGTTTAAATAATCAATGAGTGTGAAGAAAAATTTAAGATAATGAGAAATAATAAATAAACTACAAATATAAAATTACATTAGATTTTAATAAAATTTATAGATTTAAAAATTTATAGAGAATATTTTTAAGAAGATAATGAAGGAAAAAAATTTATGTGAGAACAATGTGTTGAATAGAGATTTTATTCTAAAATACAATATTTTAAGGAAAAAACATTAGAATCATCATACGTTAAATTCTCAACAAGATAATTGAATGAATTATTAAAAAACTATAGTTCTAGTTATATAATAAATCTATATCGATAAATAGAGTAAATATAAGTGAAAATTCCACATAAAAGTGGATTAGGAAAATTGATGATAATCCTACCACTATAATAAGGATGGACATAAGGAGTAAAAAAATTGTTCCCCGAATAAGATCCCAAAAAAGTATCACCAAGAAAATAAGGATAGTGTTTAAAAATATTATAAACCTATATATCGAAATTATTGAAAACATGATATATAGGGAAGAAAAATTAGTTTTATTGAAAAATATTGGTGCTAAAACAAATTTCTACACAAATAATTAGATTTTTGGTACAATTCCTCAAATTATTAAATTAAAATGATTTCTACTCTATTGGAGAGAAATCATGATAACATTAAATATCTTTATATTAATAAGAACCACTACAACTCAAACATATTTTATATGTTTGATAATTTTTATGATATGTGAAATGGTTATTGTCACAGTCATGAAACATTATAATATCAGAATATATAAGATGAATATAAGAAAATAATTTCATAAATTTATTGCATGAAATATGACATTTCTTTGAGAAGGAAAACAATAAACATAGATATTATAATACCCTATGAATATTAATAGGGATTACAAGAGATCCATGTGAATAAAATAAGGTAAATCAGCTTCGATTCAATTCCTATAGGATCAAGAGAAGTTATACATTTTAACTATCTAATGAGAATAAAATAACTAATCTAAAACCAATTAGAGACTACAAAGAAGTTTTCAAAATTCCCACTGATAGTTTAGTTATCTTTCTAAGTCATTTTGAAAATTAAATAATTATATAAAAAGGACAAGATAAAGAATTTACTAAAGGTAAGAATATTTTCCAAATTAATATGGATAATATGATATTTATGAGAGATTATCATAATATTATATCCCATGACTTCATGAATTGCTATGTAGGAGGTGCATGTAGGCTGGGAATTATTCCAATCACAGTTGCTTAAGAAAAAATACTAATAAATATGAATAAATCTTCATGTGAAGTTCCTGAATTAATGTTTCATTGGAATAGATCACATTATGTGATAATAAACAACCCATGCTTAGTAAGTTGAATGTTTATTTGAAAAATAAAATATCTTATATGAAGAAAATTCTCAAGACAATAGTTGAAAAAAAAGGTTTCATGATTGGGATGAAATTATCACACTTTTTTGTCAGGGAAATGTGGCAATGAGATTCCAACTTATACCCAATTTCCTTAACATTTTTTATTATATTTGTGCCTAATGTTTTGTAAAAATAAGTTTATGTATGTTCACAAGTGGGTATCCTAATAAGAAGGGTGTTTTATCAATTACGGATAACAGATATATAAAAGACTCCTTCCTATAATGATCTCACATTTTGTATTATAAATGATAATGTGTTAAATATAGTCATCCATGTTGAATATGTGGATGTTATCCAATATTAACAGGCACATGAATTATTTCACTAGTGTTAATTTATCAATATAGATTATCAGGAAATTCATCATTTTAAGAGGTATAAAATTACAAATAATTTATGGTGTTTCACATTAATGGGGGATGAAGTAAAGAATGTATATGGATATCCAAGATTATGTTATATATATAAATATAAATTTTTTTAATTTGTTTGAAATTTATCATTGATGACATGTAGAAATAATGGTCAAAATATTTTGAAAATATTTTAAAAAAATGTTATCGACAAATTGGATAAACCTGAAAGAGATTGAGCATCCCTAAGGTTATAAGATGTTATGTACTATCTATTGGTATAATTTTTTCCAATTAATTATTGGAAAGATTTGTTATCTAATTTAAATCCTCTTGTTTGCTACTCTAATCATGGATCTTGTATATTTTTTGTAGGATGATTGATGGAACTTATCTTTAGAATGAAGTGATACCGTAATCACCATGATATTTTAATTTTTTGTCAATAAGTATAAGAGAGGAAAATATAATGTTTATTAAGTACATAACAGGAGAGGAAACCCCAAGGTTAAAAAAAATTTAGACCACATATTAACATACTATTTTCCTCATATTTAATTTCAAATAAATATAAATCGCGATATTGATTACCAATTTTTTTTGTTTTTAAATTCATCTCAAGTGGTTTTAGGAACGATGTGGATGTCATAATGTTAAAATGTGTTTATGGAGAACTATTTTAGAGGAAAGTGTTTTAAAATATTTATTATTGATCCAAATTTTATTTACAAGTTATAATAACAAAATAATCAACATTATTTTTATCTATGGTGAATTTCATAAATTATTTATGTATTTTTGTTTTTCATTATGGTTTGGAAATTGGAAAATAGAGATCCATTCATGTAAAATGTAATATTATTATAATATATCCGAAAATGATATTGAATGAATAATTGTTCTGAATACTAAAATTTTGAGAATTTGTAAAGACTGAAGATTTTATTATTATTCTATAAATGTTGAAAATATCATAATAATTTTATAGTCACTAAGAAAACACCATACTAGATTCATCATTATATAAGAAAAAGCATTACTAAGAAAAATGGGTAGAATCTATATGATAATAACATATACAATGAAATGATTGCCTTGCGTAAATGGTTTGATGCATGTGTGAGTACATGGGTTGGCATAGGTAGGTGAATGGTTCTTAACATACATATGTGTTGTTCGGTATAGTTGTCCATTGGAGATCATTGAATACGATTAGAAATCAACAAAATCATTATGTATCAAATTTTTTTATTATGGGATGCATCTTAATGTATTCCTTGATGAGTAATAATATATAACTATATTTTTAATATACATAAAATCTTGTATACAAATGCATAATTATGTAAAATTATGTTTCTCTTCACCATATTAGTCTTACTCAAGTGGTTCTAATTATAGGGAAAATCTAATGATATCTCATTTAGATGGATATCTAAAACATAAAATCACAATGAAATATCATTAGAATAATATTATACATCATAGTATATTGTTTTACAACATTGAATTTATATTTGAGATTAAATTCACATAATAGTATGAAATGATATTTCCAGGAAGTATGATAAATAATTAATTATATGATAGTATAATGATATTATTGAAGAAAAAAACTTTTTAAATAATTATCAAAAGAAGAGGGATTGATATTATCATTTCAGAATTCTACGTATGCATTAGTTATTTGAGAATATGATGTCAATATTTTAAAAATGATAATTGAGTATAATGATGTTTAACAATGAATTAAATATTTGAATACAACAATGATCATGTGGGGTTTTAAGGGTTTAGGAAGATGAATACTATGTGATATAAAAATTTATTTTATATCTTTTGAGTAAGAATGTCAGTAATAATGTAATACCACTCTATGAAGTGATGTAGGATAAGAATTATAATCACATATGAAATAATTACATATTTTGTTTGGAAAATGTGTAAAGTCAAATGAGAATCATATAGGTTTGAATTTCATTTATATTTTGTAGAGATAATAAGTCTTAAAATAATTGAAAAACCTTTTAGTCTTAAAGGTTCATTATATAACATAATTATAAGACTTATGAAATAATTCTGATGATGCTAAGAATATAGATATTTAATGATGAAATATCAAGATTACATTAAAATTTTATTATATAATATGTTCAAAGGAGAGAATAAATTTTTTGATATTCATAAAAAACACACATAGAAGTCACAAAAACACGATTAATGATCATTATTAATAATATAAATTCCAAAAAACTCGAAAAAGAAGAGTTATCAAAATTATAGTAATTGGGATTATGGAAACTATGTTATGAGACATTAGGAATGAAAAGAAGAAACTGAAATGATAATGAGTAGAGTATATAAGTGATATTAGAAGGGAGTTAAATTCTGTGATTTATGTATATTAGTAAAAATAATATTTAAATTATTCTTTTGAATAATTTAGGAAACCATCACTACTATATATATATATATATATTAATTTAGAGGTACTATACGTTGTCAAATTTCCAATTTGATTGAATCTACAATTGAAAAAGAATAAACAATTACATCAAGAAGGAGAGGAGGGTGTTAGATATGGCGATATTATAGGATCATGGTATTAAAGTGATATTAAATACTAGTATTTAATCCCTTTTCACATAGAATAAGATAAATATGAATAAGAGATGAACCAAAATGTGTTATAAGCCTATACTTTTTATGATGTGGTTTTGGGAATTTCCATCAATAAAACAAAATATTACTCTATACAATGAAGAATATGTGGGGGATAACAAAGAATACATTGGTTATATAAGATTGATTAATAAAGAATAATACATATATATACTATAAGAATATGTATAGTGTTTTATGTTAGTCAATTTCAATGGTGAATGATTTACACCACTGGATAATTTCTTTAAATAAGATGCAATCCACTTTGATACTCATTATTTAAGAATACATAAGAACCATTCTGTCCTACGGAGAGATAGAGAAATTCATGAAATTATGTTTTTTAATGTGGTATAATACAACTCTTATTTGTGAATAATTTTGTTTTATTTTCAAGTTTTTGTAATTCCAAAGGACATAGTCTTGCCTGAGATTCTTCGGATAGCAACACGGATGTTTTTCACATAAGATAACAACTATATGGTGATGTTGATATAATCATTCATATTTTAGGTGAACCTTGTCAAGAAATAATAGAGTCTTGATGTCATACTTTATTGATAAAATTCAAGCATACCTACCAAATCATTGATCAGGTATGAAGATTAAGGAAATCACCTAAGGAAAATGGAAGTGTAAAAAATGGGATAAAAGTTATAATTGGTAAAAATCCATTCAATGCAAAATTTTTCTCCCTAGTTGTGTGATCTCATCCCAATGTGATCCTCTGCATATGTTACTCAATTCCTTTACTTGAATGATCAATCATGATAAAAAAAGATTTCTCATGCATAATTCACATACCAAATTATTTTATAGAACTAATCACGATGTGGATCATATAATATCACCCTAAAATATATGTGGTGAGATTAAATTTTACTTACCATTTGAACAAAAATTATGTTATTTTTTGTTCATATATTTCTTGATAAATTTTCATTTCGATGACTGTTATAACCCATTGAAATGATGTAAATAATTTGTTCATTTTGTAAAATTTTAATGAAAAGTTAAAAAATTATATATTTCTTTCTTTATAACCTAAAATAATTCTTCCATATTTGGGTTATTACTCACAAATTTTATGGGGATGACTATTTAGGAAGTGAATAGAAAATTATAAAACTCATTATTATGTTGGTTGTGACTTCCCACACAAAATTCACAACATTTGGTTCTACCTTCACTTGGAAAGGGAATATTTTATAGGGTTGTGATTCAAGATAAGATATCATGTTCATAGTGCACAAGGCATCAATCAAGGATTAGATAGGTGTAAAAAAAGATGTAGGTCATCATTGGACCGGATTACTATTTAATTTCATGTGTCCATTCATTTCCATTATACTGTATATTATATATTGTTTTGTATATTAATAAAAAATGATAATTAAAATAGATAATCAATCCAAATTTTTAAAATTTTATTCTTGTCTATTAACGTCCCTTGAGACCATCTACCATAACATTTTTAAACCTGACACCTGGTACCGGATCCTGTTCCTCATGGATATATAGTATGCCACACATACTATATTATGTTATTCTGATTGTACAAAACCCCGTAGTTTTGGGGAAATTACCACTATAATATGATAGGAATGAATATAAAAAATAGATTTATTCCTTAATATCCAGCACAAATTGATGGAAATGATTATGATTATAGGAAATCCTGAATATAGGAATGCCTTCAAAAATACATGATTGATCATTTTAGAATGATGATAAAACTATATATGTTAACTGATTCTAACTCTTCTTTGTTTACTACAAATGATGATATAAATTATATCACTAATTACAAAATTATTAATACTCTATAATACTATATTAATAGATATTTTAGTATTCATGTATATGAATATAATAAAAATCATGTAATTTTTATATTTTTATAATTTACTCACCATTGATTTGATTAAATTTTTATAATTAAACCAAAAATTCTTTGAGTGCAGTTACATGATTTAAAAATGGGTTATGATGAAAGAGGCAATTAAATTTTCCACTTATTCATATTTATTGTAAAATGGAATGAATTCAATAATAGATAATTTGTAAAATCATGTTCTAATTGAAGGTGTGTTCAGAGATCAACATAATAAATGGCATGATACAAATATAGGAGTGGATGATTGAATGATCTTTATGGAATGCTCTTTTGTTGAAGTCATAATATATTTACATTAGCATTAAAAATGGTTGATGAACATCACTGATGAAAAAAACTCAAGAAAAGAACTGTGTTATATTTAACTTGAATTTAATTATTTACAACAAGACATCTGATTCTAAATTATAGTTAAGAAAAAAGGAAATATCAAAATTTATAAAATATGTTTACGAAGCAATAAAAGTAAATTTAGGATTCAAAAATTGATTTAAGAAGGATAACAACAAAGAAAATTAAAATAAATAAAGTTAAATATATAATGATGATGTCCAAAAATTTCATATTTATGAATATAAAAAGAGGGGATAAACACATTCTATCAATTTGAAGTTAAAGCATTTGATAAAATATACAAAATTATAAGAAAAATGTGAAAATTTATTTGGCAATTGAATGGAGTTTCATAGATGAATTTAATTTGATTGTTAAAAATGTATTGAAAATGAAGTGGATAACATATTATTGATATCTCAAAGTAAAAAATTTATTAGTTTTTATGAGAATTTTTGTTCTTACTAGTTCAAATATAAACAAACATATATAGATTAATCAGTTGTAAAAAATAAAAAATTAAAAAAATTTGTTTTGTTCATTATGGTATTGAAAAAAAAATATAGAAGATAATTTTACAGAATTATTTAAAAATTAACAAATTGAATAAGGAAATTTATTTCATAAAAATAAATATTCTATTTCCAATGTGGAAAACATTAGTTTTTTTTAATTTTCATAAAAAGTGAATAAAAATTTTAAGATAGAAATTATATAATTGAATTCTAATATATCAAAATTGGTTTAATATAAATAGAAGATTGATAAAATTATGTTTATGATGAAACATAACAATTATAGTAGATGATATTGTTATAATAAATGAATAACATTTTTATATAATATTTTATTTTTAGGTATAATGTTGAAATCAAATATAATATTTCATGCTTTAGATGTCATATAAATTGGCGTTGTTTTAATGAATAATCCTTTGGATTTCCTCAATCGTAGTTCATACTGAATCTCTTTTTTCAAATAGATTTTCAACTATAATACCCACAAATACAAGTTTATATTCTATTTATATACAGATAAATTATTTTACTGACCCTATTTGATGTAAGTTAACATGGGTACCGATACACATTTTGATTCAAATACTATTTTTATGATAAATGACTTAAGTTTATCAATAATATGTTTTATATAGATAGAGGGTAATTTTTATAATTTTCAAGAGATACTTCTACATTTTGAATTTATATTCAAATCAATATAACATCTTTGAATTTTTGTAAAAAATATAATGGAAAGGTTAAGGGATACGGTGAAGTCGGTATTTCTGACATTTTTTCTATTTTTACCATTTTATAGATTCATGTATTGATGCAAAAATGAATCAGTATTTTAAAATTTTTTGATGATGGAAAGAGTGTTAGATTGTAAGATAATAAATCTTTACTCTTATACATTGAATATTTTTTATTTTATGACAGTAATAAATAAAATATTTATTCAATTTAATTTTAAAATATAAAAAATTAGAATAGTAATTGTATTAATTATATAGAAACATATGATATCTTATATTATACATGGATTGTACATGTAAACATTCATGAGTTAAACAAACTATTCAATAAATGAAATTTATAGCTACTATATGTTTGAAAGTAACTAATAATTTTATTTGTGATTCTATTTTAAAAGGTAAAAGAATAAACTCAGTTTTAGTTCTCTTAATATAATTAAAATTTCTATACTATTAGAGATTATTCATTAAATATTAATTAATACTATTAATGATTCTAGTGTAAGTCATATAAAATATGATTCTAAAATTCATGATGATTTAGTATATATTGATGGACCCAATTTTCATCTCTAAAATTGATATATTTCTTAAAATTATTGTATTTTGTAAAGGGATACAAAATAAAAAAATTACATAATTGTTTATATAAAAAGATCTAGTAGAGGTGATTTTTTTCAACATTGATAGAAAAAATATTATTATGAAAAAATATTTAATTATAAGTTTTCTATTCCTCTAACACAACCATAAAATAGTTTTGAATAATGGAAATGTAAAACTATTATTGTAATGAATATAACAATGATGAATAAAAATAGTCTACCAAAATATATTTGGGATGAATCATAAAATACAATGTGTTTTGAACAGAGATCCAATTAAGAATTTAATTAAAGGATTGTACTTATAAAATTTTAATGATAAAAAAATATTGTATGTTATTAAATGTTTTTATGTGTAATGGTGTTATTTTATATAACAAAGATAACTTAGATAAATTAGATTCTAAAATCAATAAAATAAATTTTTTATGGTATTCAAATAAAAATAATGATTATAAATTTTATAGTAAAATAAAAACGATTACAAAATAATGTGTCCATGTTAAATTTTTTAAAGATATTTTGAAAAAATATATTTTAATTAAATTTCAAAAATAATTTCTGTACTTTATTTTTGGAAATATTGATTCCTGTGAAATGTCAAGAAATTATATTTATATTTTTTCAGATGATTTTTAAACTGATTTGGGATGTCTACCAAATGATATATTTATTAATTTAAATTATTATAATAGGATTTTTCCATAAAAGATAAACATAATCAATTTCACATAAATAAATATTAAACATTAGTTAACAACCCTCTATATAAAATTGTTTATTGAAAAATATTTATTTTTAAAAATTAAATTGATGCACATGGATATAATTTTAAGAATAGTTAAAATATTTTAGCTCGATGTTATTATCAAAAATAAGGTATATATTCTGATGAATTTTTTATATCAATTTTTACCATTTAATCTATTATAGTTTTGTTATCTTTAACTTAATTTCAAGATTTTTTTTTCAATTAGATGTTAAAAGTGTATTTTTAAATATTTTTCGTTTTTAAGAAGTTTGTCTTTCTCATCCAACCAATTTTGTAAATAAATGTTTTCTTAATAATATTTTAAAATTTATCGTTATATTTATATGTTCCATAGAAGAAACTCAGGCCTGGCATGATAAACTTTCATTTTTTTCATTGAAAAATGATTTTAATAACTGAAAATTAAAAAAACATCAAATGGTTTTCAAATGATGTTTTTCTTAAAATAAATGTTTAATAAATTTTTTTAAGATCATTAAATAATTTACATTTAATGAGTTTATTAATTTTGATTCATGTAAATTCTATATTAATATAATGGGTGAACATAATTTTTTCAGATCATTAAAATAATTATTAAAATGATGTAATATTTTAAAATCAATATAAATAAACATTAGACTTTATTAAATGTTTTGGATAAAATTATTTTAAATTTTTTTTAACACATATGATTGTTATTTTTAATATATCTATTTTTAAATTTGGAAAATATATAAATTCTAAATTAAATAGTGGAATTTTTTTGGTTTATTATATTTGACTACATTACAGAACGATATTATGTTTACTGTTTTTCGAGGTATATGAATTAAATATGATCAACATGAATCTCAAAATAAAGTTTTTAATTGTATTTTTTAAAATAATATAATTAATTGTTAATTATAGATTATTTAAGGATAGTAAGAAATAATTTTATTTTATTAATTATTTTTATTTTTTATTTTATGGATTTAAACAGTATGGAAAATTAACCACTGGTATGAGTCATTTTTTAACAAAATATTTTTTCCTCTAAGACTATGATTGAAAAATCATATTACATTGTATACTATTAAAAGATAAAATATCTCTTCTACATCATGTTTTTCTCTTTAATTATTGATTGCAAAACATTTTCTAAAATTGGATTTAATTTGTAAAATATTTCTATTTATTATAATAATTAATCGGCAATTATAATTTATATGAAATATTTATACCATTTTAGATCAAATCATATTGACATGAAATATCATTTTCTGAGATATTTTTTTAATAATGTGATATTATTTTATAATATGTTTCCATTAAAATCAACTAACTGATATTTTTATGTATCCAATGATTTTGGATATTATGATAAAATCCAATTTAAGCTTAGTGTGATGGAGATTTATTATTATTTTACTCTTTCATATATATTAGAACTAATATGAATTTGGTAAGGGGTTTTTATGTTGTAAAAAATGAATAATCATAAATGTGATTTTATTTTAAATTATTACTTACATAAATAAATAAAAAAGGGGGATATTTATTTTTTGGTTTTATATTTTTTAAAATTGGGGTGTTTGTTAGTTCATAGTGTAATTTTTTAATGTTTGTTTATGTTGACATTTTTTTGAGTTTTTAAATATTAAAAATTTCTCAAAAATTACTCATTCCTTAGTTTTTATAGATAATTATAATTCATCATGACATCATATACTTCATTGTAATTTATCTTTGATGTGGTTTTTCAATTTTGTTTTTAAAAAATTATTTATCTTTCATTATTTAAATCAATTTTATTTTTTTGATCTTGTAGCCCCATCACTATCACACAACCACTTATCCTAACAATTTTTCATGTCACATGATAGCTTATTTTTTCCATAATTTTACTCATTTTATATTATATTTGATTAGTATTTCAGATTTTTTGTCGATTGAAATTTGATCATGAATTTTTATCTATTTTTTTTCTAGTGGTCACTTATTTAAAATCCTGGTATTTAATTTGATAATTTATTCAAAACATCATTGTATTTTGACATGGTATCTTTTCATCAAGGTAGTTTAAAACTCATGTTATATTCAGCTCATTACATTAAAAATGAAAATATAACAATTTCAATAATTCTATATTTTGAATGTATTTTAATATTTTGAATTGTTACGTCTTTATTTTAATTTTTCAATTTTTTTTCAAGTTTAATAATATTATATACATTTTATATAAGACATATAATGTAATTTTGTAATATTTTAATTTGTTTTTAACAAATAATATTATTTTTACTTATATACAAACATCAGGAGTATAACAAATTTAGCTTTATTTATTAGGAGTAAAATTTTTTTTATGATTTTTTTATAAATTAATTTTTTGTAATAAATATCATATTAAAAAAATTTTATACTATTTAATGCAGTAATATTATGTTATTCTTATTAATGTTTTACAAGTTTATTGAATGTTATTTAATGAAATTCAAAATTTCATTTTATAGAATGATACGATGATAAATTTATGTGATTTTATTGACTGATTATTATGATTTTTTTAAGGACTATTTAATGATGGAATCGAATTAATTTAAATTATTCATTAAATCTAAAATTCAAATGATTATTTTGATAGAATAATTACTATCTTTCAATCATCGATTATATTACAATTAATATTTAAATTAACTAACCATTTTATGGAATTTATTTTAATTATTGTTGTGATTTATTTAATATGATTTTTGACCCAATAATTGTATTTTTGGTTTCGAATTAGAAAAATCACTAAACCACTGTTATTGTTTTTTTGAAGAGAAATTTCAATCATTCAAAGTGTGGGGAAATATTGTGAAAATCAGGTCATCCAAATAATATATTGAAGAAAAGTTTAAATTATTGAGAATATCTCAAGGTCTACATAATATTATTCTACTAATACTACAAATTCCTCAGGCTGTATAATTTATCATTTAATCAAAAAAAGGTTACTCCTCATCATTTATCTACGGCTTCATTGGCATGAATTTTTTGTGTCTTCTTAACTATTTTTTATCTCTCTCCCATATGTATTCTAATACTGGTTTATGATTTTTCGACTTAAGAAAATATTTTTTCTTCTCGTTATGACTCCGTTATTGGTAATTATTAATTATTCTGTTTGTAACTAAAGAATTCTAAAATCCATAATTGTAACGCATGTGAACCCCTTGAAAAATTCTGTGTGTCTGGATATTCTACTACTTGAAAATGTATGATTGTTACAAATTTTGATTCCTATAAAAAATTTGGTTTATAGTGTAAAACACATCTCTCAATGATTAGAGAGGTGTATGAGTATAATTTGGCCCTCTTCGGGAGAAAGAACTATAAAATTGAATGTTTTCATTATTTTTTTCTATTCTCCATATAATTTCTTATTGTGCATGCTAATAAACATTAATAGTTAACATAATAATTTAGTTAATTTTTTAAAATGGTAACCCCATATATTTACCTCTACACCTATAGACCATTATTTATCTTCATCTAAAACCTGACACATAGATGAATCTTTAAAATTTAATTATAATATAAAATAAATGTAACATGATATAGAATTGGTGTAATATAGAATGATAACACCCAAGTTCATATTTTAAACTTCCGAGTAGTATAAAACACCTTCATGAATAATGGAATCCCAAAAATGATATTCCACCCTATTAATTACCCTTTATGACAGACGAGGCATGCTGAGAAATAAGTATAGTTGCAAATTATTAGATCCATCATGACATGGGATGATTGTTTCGAGAGATTCATAGAATATTATTTTCCTATAGAAAGGATGATGATGTAAAGAGATCACATAAAAATATTTTAATTACAAGGAAATGAGTCAATATATAATGGTTATAATAGATTCAATGAAATAGTTCTGAGGTTTTTACATCAGTTAGTCGCATTGTATATAAAACATCAATCATTATAATTCATGATGAAAACAACACTAGAGTCATAGTTTGTTTATATATAGGATGAGGCATAAGGATAAAGACCTCCATGGTAGCTCAAGATATTTTGAATTATTTGGTTCATAATATATTCTAATTGAGAAGTGAGCGTGGTCCAAAAAAGTGAATTGTGAACTGGGTAAAAGAGACACCAAATATATCCTCTCATCTTGAGTCTATATGCAAGAATATTGATAAATTACTAGCCATTAAAATATATAAATAACCCAAAAAGGCCCATCAATAATTTTCGTCAAAAATGAGTTTAGGACCCCATATTTTTCATGATCATAATGATAGATATGAAGATTCCTCTATGTACGAGGTATAATTTTTTAATTAAAAATAATGTTATCTATATTATGAAAATAAATACAAAAAATGGATAAGGTAAATTCCACACTATAAAAGATATATTACTATTGTGAGATATTGTTTAGTTTATAATATTGTCCCATGGGGGTTCTTAATTGTAAAATATCACGTGATACACATTGGTTAGTAATTGTAGAATAATAAAACACTATATCATAAAAAACAATATCCACTATAATATAAATAATCTCATCCATCATTCAAGTATTTGTTCACTAAATGCATGAAACAAAATGACCAGTGACACAAAAAAGATTAAATATGTCTATAAAATATTGATAATTAGTTTTTGGTTCCTCAAGGATTTCTAGAGAATAGATAACCATAGCATGGGATGGCTCTACCAATGTTTATGAAAAGATCTCTTGTATTTTTTAGGAGAAATAGTAAACTCATGAGAGATAATTATAATAAATAACAATTAATGCATATTAGATCTGTAGGATAATGGTGAGTCATAATATATAATTAAATTATGAAACAAGAAGATGAATATGTGGATAAATGTAATGGAGAAAATATTGGAAACTATAATTATGAACCATTGATGAACAAACATATTGATGTATTGGTGGAGAATAATAGATGAGTAGATTCATACTAGCAGACATTTCCCATTATAAATAAGATTCACCCTGGGAAGATAGAGGATAAGTATAATTAGTTCTATGTATTTTTATATAAATGCACATGAATATTCCATTAAAAATGGAATATTTTAAATTAGAGAAAAAATATTTCACTCATATAACAATTAGTCAAGAGTAATCTTATGTGGTAAAAAGAAATCTTCACTAAAAGATCATGGATATCAAAATATTTTTATCTCATAAATTATGGAGTAATGTACTTTTGTGAATTACCATTTGAGATTTGTCATAAAATATTAATTTTATTATATTTAATATATTAAATAATAAAAAATATTACGTATATATACCATTCTATTGCCATTATACTAGGTGAAAAATCTATAAAGTACCCCAATAGAATCCTTTTAACAATTTTTAGTGAGGGTGGAAAAGTTTGTCTTCCTCACTTAATTTTTGACTCCATAATTAGAATAAGAAAAGATGATATTTATCATTCTTGGTCATCCATTCCATGTTAAGGGAAATAATATCATCAATATTATTTAATGAAATATTATTTTATGAGTAGAAGATGAGCAGGTGTAGTTTGATCTTACCATGGCATTGAAAGATAGAGAGGGAGAAAAATAGCACTCTCTAATCCTAATCGTGGAGTAAAACAATATATCTTTTCAGACCAAATATAAAAAGAAATTTGTGTGTGATAAATAATATGTAGATAAATAAGTGGATTATAATATAGATATAGAAGTAACCTATAATTATTTTAGGTTTTAGAGTAGCTTACCATGGAAACATTTTTAAAGCTGACACCATCAGTTGTAAATTCACCAGTACTGGAGATAATTAAACTCCCAAAAAAACATTACTATATTGGTATAGTTTATTAAGAATAAATACTGATTATTATCTATTTATCTCTATTTATAAATAATTTTACTTATTTTTTATATTGTTAAAACGGTGAAATATAGATATTACATAGAGTATCTGGGATATCAAAAGAAACTATTCAATGTGTACAGAAACATTTTCATTATAGGGAGTGTCATAGTTGATGTGACCCATGGAATATATACTTCACCGATGATGGATGAAATAAAAAATCATGATTGAAATGTCTCAATGCTTTGATCATTTGTCCAATTACATATAGTGAATTTGTATGTTCAGTCAGAGTAGTCTAGAAAAAATAATTCAATATGTTTGTGAAGAAATATGATGAACTTACCTCCACCCTAATGGTGATATAGGGGAATGTGTGTACTGATTTTTTAGAATTTAATGATTCCATAAGGAAGGATCACTTTCCAATTATATTCATTGAACAAATTATACAGAGTATGGACACTCTTGAGTATTATTATTTATTCGATGGCTATTCCATATATACCCATATTTTCATAGTACTTGAAGATAAACCCTTGTATATATTCACTTTTCTATATAATACCCTCACATACAGACACATTTCATTTTGAATGTGTAATTAACATATATTTTTCAGTGTTGTATAAAGAAAATAATTTTTTGAATGGATGGGGAGTTACTTTAATTTACCAATGATGATTTATTAGTTTATCATAGGTCATTCTTTATGATACTAAATATTCTTGATTTAGAACTCGAGAGATGAGATATTACTATTATTATCCTTAATTTTGTAATTATTATTTCATTTTTATCAATGAAATTATTAAATTACATTGAATCCTAAATCATGGCATTGAATTTAACATTACCATGATTAAAAAAATATAAAATGTTGAAAACTATATGAGAGATGAAGCATTTTATTAGACGTGAAAATTTATATAAAATATTTTTCATGGGTTCTTCACAGAATTTTTAACCCCTAATACTCTTTCTAACAAAGTATTTATCCTTTTACTCAGATGTAAAGTGAAAAGAATATTGTAGGGGCATGAAGATAAGGTTAATTACATGCCCAATTATTCTTCCTCCGAACATGGAAGAACAATTTTAAATAAATTTTTTGTAAGAAATTATGTGGTTGGAGAAGTTTTTTGGTTTTAGTAATATAGAATTTTTCATTCCATATATTATGAATGTAGATCCTTGAAAATTTATTTTCATGACTAAAAATCTATGGAGATGACGTTTCTCGATGTTGTTTTGTATATTGACATGATTAAATCATATCATTTATCACTAATTTGGTGATTCATATATATAATGTTTCAATAATTTATTTATTGATTAAAGGATTGTAAAAATTTCTTGATCATGTTTATTACATTCCATTAGGGATATTAAAATTAAATCCATGTTAAAAATAAGAATAAAATAATAATTTTTGAAAACTTTTATTAATCAATATACCAATTTTTTTAGAAGAATAATTTTTTTATATTCGATTTGAGTTCTTTTATGATAACCTATTAACTTTTGACCACGATGAAATACCATATTTCACTAATAATATACTTATCTATAAAAAACAATATCCATGGTTTTCTAAACATTAAAAAATATGTTTCTAGATAATATTGACAATTATTCATGTGTGGATCAACTCCAATTTAATCATTGTGAAAATAGAATGATCTCGATTGGGTGAAAAAAATTAAAATTGATTGTTTTTAATAGTTTTTTTCTTATAAGAAGTTTCTAAACACCATGGATATAGGGAACTACATCCAAGATATTACAATGTGTTTTTTGATAAAATATTGTATCAAGATGAAAGAGCTTTTATTGACTCATGTTATCATTTTTCCCATATAGGAATAATTATTAAATTAGATGAAATAAATTCAAATAAATTATAGAATATGAAGTGTTTTCTATTTGTTTAAATAACATCATAGACCTAATCACACTAAAATTCACTATTTTATCTCACACTTATACCATTATATTAAATTAGTTTTGTATTGAAATTATTAGTATAATAAAAAACATTCACTTCCTATTTGGTTAATTAATATAATTATTATCACATATAAAATGTTAAATTTCATGTTTTTTGGTTTTTTATAGGTTTAGGTGATTAGGAAGGACCAAGATGAATTTGATGAAAAATGGGCCAAATTGTGCTGCAATCCAAGAACATCTATGAACTGAAACGGATACTACTACTGATCTTTGGGGCCAATTGGGATGGAATTTTATTATGATCCAAGGGATAGTGGGATATAAATTTCATGAAGTAACACAAGCCCAATTTATCCACTATGTTTCCCATCCATAGAAATCTATCCAATAAACTAAATCTGCATAGAGTAAATAGTTTTCCTCTATATTTTGGAATTATTTCTAATATAAATAAATAATTGGCCGCCAAATTTTTTATGGAGAAATAAATGTGGTCAACCAAAAATTTTGTAGTTTTTTGGAACGTGAAATAAGACTCTATAGTGGACAAAACCCATGTGCCAATGTTTTTTGAAATCCAGATGCACAAAAGCCTCTCTAGTTTTAGATTTAAAAGAGCAGCTTAGGTATGTCATTTAGTAGTTCAACTTGGGTGAAATGTTCTTCTATTTTAGAGTCTTAAAGGTGTCTCATAATCAATAATAGCTTTTCTGGGGGCCATGGGAGGATATACTTCACCATCATTTTCTTACTCTACTCCCATGGAGTTCTAAATGCCATATGATCACCTGAGGGGGATGTGATGTAAATATGAAGATTCGGGTTTGTAGAATTTGATGAAATTTTTAATTATATGTTGTTATGATGTTATACATAATCATATATTATTATTATATTGATTTATCTATTGGTTTGTCTTTATTAAATCATATGATCATGTTTGGGGGTACACATTCATGTGATGTTTCACGCATCATTCACCACGAATTCTTTCCCCTTTCAATTATAGTATCTGTGCAGTTTATATTGTTTAATTGAACTCACAAAAACAAAATAATGTATATGTTATTTCAATTAATGTTAACACATTGATATACCATAGACACATGGAAGATGCTTCGATTTCATGGTGTGTTGCATTGGTGAGTTTCAGTTATGATGTCAAACTCAAATCACCCAATCATTGGTGGTATCTGGTGAATCATTGTGTGATTCTGAATGATCCCTAGGAGGTATCATAGTATAAAATCATTAACATTACAGTTCTTGGTGTTACAATGTAGGGATTAAAACATCACAACCCAATATTTGGAAGGGATTAGGGATGAACATAATGAAATTTACTTGGGTTGACCACACATAATCAATTCTATTAATTTACAACTTGTTTTGTCAATATTATTTTCTTTCTTACATCTTTAATTAATGACCCCCCTTGTTTTGAAAAATCAAATCCACCCTTTATGTTAATAATAAAAACTATTTTGTTTTATAAATTATCTAAGTCTCAATAGGTAGATGACATTATATTCTTGCTATAATGTAGAAATTATAGTAATACTAAACATTAAATTTGATGCGCTCAACATTGCAACCAATCCCCTTTTCCCAATTCATTCATCCAACTATATATCTTATTATATGTTGAATATGTATCAATGTTTTTTCATAGATAATGATATTGTATCCAACACACACCAAATGTAGTGACCAAAATCATGAGTAAGAACATATTCTATAGATAAGGAATTACACAGACTTTGATCAATGTTCAATGAAATCACATCTAAAATAAAATATTATGGAATGTGATGATGAAATACAAGAACCATTACAATAGGAACACCCCATAACATCCTCCATCAAGTAGGGAAGTATATATATCCAACAGAGAGATACATTATATTCTTGATATTTCAACATGTCAATGTCTTAAGAACAAGATAAGTAAATTCAATGATACATTTTTGTGTTACTACACATCATAAAATAATCTATTGGAAATTTATCCATTCATTTTTTGTGTATGGGAAACCATGTCAATATCTTGTGGAGCTCACCCATTGGTCAACATGTCTGGTCAAGCATGTCAGTTTGAGTGAGATAAAACTAGGATTAAATGACCGATGTAATTAAATAAGATTGAAATGATTTATAGAGATTCTTATTCCAATTTAGAGACTTATGAACATAATAAAATAAGATAACATGAGAAAAACATAAAAAGTAAAATGATTGACATTAGTTATACTGAAATATTGTAAAAAACAGAAATAGAAATTTTCCAGGGTTTTTGTGGTCAATATTGTTTAGAACATTAAATTAAATATTTTTAAACTATCATGATGTAATGGAAATCAATAGGAATGAAGAATTACCTTTCAATGAATAGAAATTTAATTTATTGAATTACATTTATACATCTCTAGTGGGGAGTGTCCATTCATTGGATATGGATTGAAAAGGATCGTATGATGAGCTTTTAACAATAACTAAAGTACACAAAAGGATAAAAAACATGCAAGAACCCAAATTTACTATTATGTTTTGACCCACTTTATACAGGTTTTAATTATTTATTTTCTTACAAATGGAAGTTCCTAATGATGTTATATAGGTTAATAGGGTGTATAATGAATGTTTGGATCTAGTAGAGCAAACTTTTGGATGAAACAGTTAGGACACCTAGCTAGATAAACCATTCTACATAGTTCTCATAGTTTTATTAATACATGCGGGTTGGCCCAGTTCTCAGTCTATGGTCACATGGTTTTTTCAAATTATTAAACCAAGTTCACATAGTAATGTGAGTTCTACAAGAATTGTTACTAAGATTTTTTTCATGGGCTACACATGGGTAGTCAAAACATATACCTTTCCTATGAAATGGGAGTCTTGGCTTAGTTCTTGTTTCATGCTTGGTGCATGGTTTGTGAAACCATTCGTCAAAAACCATGTGGCCATTTTTAAAGTGTGAAGTTATGTTTTTCCAATCCCAAGTTATTAACTTCTACTCTATTTTTCATTTATCTTCTATTTAGTGAAATAATATCCTCTTGAATCTTCTTCCTCTATGTCAAAATCTAGGTATTGAAGAATATAATCTATCCAGACTCTGATTGAGACTTAATTTTTCGCATTGGGTGTGTACCGGTAATATCTTAATTCATATTTCTCTTTTAACCATTTATCTCACTAACCTAAGAGTATTTCTCGTGAAATAAAATAATCTTTATTTTTGGGAATTTATCTTTTTAATCGATTTATTTTATTCTACCCTAGATTTGACGATAACAACAGATTCTAATTTTACCACCATAGTATGGTATGTGGTATAATTATTTTTCAAAAATGGATTTGTGTTTATGTATTACATCATCATTCCATGCACCGATTTTTTATCAAGTAATTATTGGTAAATTTAATTATTCTCAAATTAAATGAATTGTAATGAAACTTATAATTCAAGGGACTCATTGATGATCTTGGAGGGTAGGGACAATGAATCTGACCACACCATGATTGTGTTTCCATATTGGATAAAAACCATGGGTGGACTAGGAATTTGATTTACATATTATGGTGTGAACAAATACCCCAGGCATTTTTTATGAAAAATGACTTGTTTGAATTATAAGTTGTAGTTAATAAAATAGAGAATATAATATTATATGCCAATAACCTTGACCGTCATCCCTTCTCACTTAGTTATTATATGTGATAAATAATTGATATTTCAAATTGAGATATTTAAATTAAATTATTGCATGGATGATCATCGATTTATTTCATGACAATGGTGATACACGTGTTTCAATATAGAACACCATTAATGTACACTTTGGAATTATTGAATGTAATGAATTCTAAATGAATTATCATATTTTTTGTGGTTGAACCATGGGTTATAATATTTATTCCTTATGTAGACACATTTGGATGTTACGTTATATATTGTTGTGGGTGACACATGGGTTCTCATATGAACGTCGTGGATGAACTCACTTAATAGTTTCATTAATTAATTCCAATGGTGATACATGGGTTACCAATATAAAATTAAAAGGATAGACATTGAGGTAATATTGATATATATTCCATCAATGATACTTTAGATCCTTACATGGAATAATTTGGATGAACTCATAGGGGTATGAAAATACACCACACTAAGAGTGATACCGGTGTTCCTATGAGGAATTCCATGGAAAAAATTGTAAGGTTATGGGTTACGTGATACACCTAGAGAGATTCATGTGTTCCTGAAGTGGAATTCCATGGATGTAACTGGCATAACATAATTATTAATTGAATATATCATGTTTCTTTAAACTCAATGAACAAATACGGATTCTGTTGGTGCATTACTTTTAAGATAGCCTTATCATACACCACTATGTGGAATTGATGATGTGGGACTTATGTGTCCCTTATATGAGTATTATCAATAGATGTTTCATTGTCTATAATCTAAGACTCAAGAATATATTATTCATTAAATCACTAATTTTTATTTACATAGGGATACACCATCTTAGGCCAAAGAAGGTATTAGAAGATGAACATTCCATTAGAACCTCGACCTATGGTGGTTATTTATTTACATAATTTCATTTACATATCTTAATTTTACCAACAAACTACTTATTATATACTCAATAACTAGATGTAAATAGAAACTATCGGTGGTGGAAAACTAGGTACATCTTCCACCCTATTCGATCCATCTTTTGGTACTCACGTATACTTCATGGATACAGGAAGTGACAATGAAATGTGATATGCAATGCATTGTTTTTTACCATGCCAATATTGTGTATCTGGGGGCAGAGAACCAATAATTTTCTCAATATTCTACTATATATATTCTTGATTCTTTTTTTTAGTTTTTTTATAAAACATTTTATATGAATGTTTCCCTAATCACCTTGAATTTAAATTGTTTAATGCATTCAATGATCATAATTTTTGTATAAAAAGTTTATGGATGTTATTTACATGGATATTTATATGATGAATGATTGTTATTCAATTATCTAGTGATATTTTAGTCTTTTTTTTTGATTTATATGTTTACACTGCTTGTCTACACACTCACTATGAGTTTATAGACTCTTTAAAGATTCACCAAATACTATTTCTACTAGTCGCCATCCATTGGCATACATGGAGGTGTTCTTTGAAGCCTTGTGGCCAATAAGCTTCAGTTAAATATGTGTGAAATAAGTCCAAAACATCAAAAAATTGTTTTATATGTTTTTATTTTATTTTATTTTACTTTCTGTACTAATTGGTATGTTTGAATGGAGATATAGGATTTGTCAATATTTGGACATCATGCAGTTATTAGGAGATCATAACTCCTGAATATTGAAAATACAAATAAACATGGATGAGACATGTTTTTCTGGATTGTTCTGATTTTACTTTTCATGACATTACCATTGGGTGATGCACTTTATTTTTATATTCAATATGACTATGTGTTTTTCATTTGGCTCGATATGGTAAATAATTATTCTTCCAAGAATTAATATATGCACATGAAGATTTTTATTTCCTGAATATGCCATAAAATGTTTATATTATTATTTTCATTTGTTGATGCATGTGTGGGTGCCTTTTTTACTATTTCTACGAAATTGGCCTAATATTTCATGAAGGGATTGGAAAAATTATAGATTATTAATAGAACGATGAAATTAAAAAATTATAAGGTTTATGGAACATTATAAATTTTGAATGAAAACCCATATAATTGGAAATTGGAATACACCCACACACACACACAAATTTATACATACAGACAAAGGTGTTGGAAATGTATTAAAATAAGAAAAAATTCAACTAAATGGGATTCTTATGTGAAAATCAAGGAATTATTACTTCTCTATCATGGAATTGACCCCTCATATACTAGGCCCTATATTAAAAAATAGATATATTAACCTTGACTCAAACATTGTGGTTTTCAATAATTTGTATCTCTTGTATTAATTTATAATCATAGCATTATCTAGACATAGGTTTAGTAGTAGGAAGAGGTGTGTGGATCTTATATAAGAAGGAATGTACTGATCCTTATATTACATATTCAATACTATAAATTATACAATCTTTTATTGTAGATTGATTTTAGTTTTTTTATAAAAACTCAACATGACAAACTAAAGTAATGCACATGGAGGGTGATGATGACCAAGAATTGAAGGTTCTGTTCCTTGGGCCACAAATATAACTTCTAGTTTTTTCACTTGGAGAATAACAATTTATACCTAATATGGTTGTCAATTCCCACACTTAAGAGCAATTTCTACCCATTATGTACACTATTCAGGGGGACCCATGACCATCTTCAACAATGGAAGAGTTGACACGTGAGCTTAAGTATTAGTATCTGGCCACATTTTTTGAAGGATGGTGGTCCATAGCCTATCATGACATAGTTAGATTCTATTATATAGATTTTCAAGCATCTTGTGAAACCTCCCAAGGAGAGAGTGGGGATATTTATGTATATGATTCATGATTATACCAAGAGTTGGTAAGACATTATTACTTTGATGTATCACTAATGAGATATGACTTGGTGGTACTTTTAGATGCACTTATATGATTATTTATATCTCAAGACATTGAGAGATGATAAGAATAATGTTTTTTTCACTTATAGGAAGTGACATTGTCATTCATGAAACATTCATACAATTTCATGAAGCTCTAGAACATAATAACTATTCTATAAAGTGATTATTTATCCAGATTTTGTTGATTGTTGGATTTTATTTATTAAAAAATCTGACCAAAACTGAGTGATTTTTGACATACCAACATATACAAGATAGTGAAACAGGTTCTTATCAATAATTGTAACATGAGATATGATAGTGGTGTGAGATAGGGTGGATCGTTATTAGGAATAGTAAAAGAATATTACAAAAGATGGAAGTGCCATTTGGAAATTTCATGTTAGTATATTAGATTCCAGGGTGTTCACTCATGTAGTCATGTGAGGTAAAATCAGTGTGTTTGTTTGGGGTATAAAAAAACCTTATGTACCAGGGAGCTTGTGGAATTCCAATATTATTATAATATCAGTCATTTCATTTCCTATTTATGAAATGATTCTATAATTTCCACTAATATGTTGTCTATATTGACTCATCATTCTGGAATGGGGTTAAAACCTTCTCATCATGGAGAGATATAGAGTCTGCCCAACTGATTTGTCTGAGCTGGTTGTCTAGGTTTGGGTAGCTAGACACCAAACATACAACACCAACTAAGCGAGCTTGCACAGTGTTTCTAGGATATATCTTAGAGCCATTAATTACTCTAGATATATTCTATATAGAAGATACATGAGGATATTAGTGTTGGACCTTATACTCTATGAGGTACTATTTTACTTTCATATACATTAGTATCGACTCTTCTCAATACATGTGCTTTAAATTCCTCCATATATATTCCTATTTTGAAGATATTGGGTCTTTTTGTTCATTTTTAAATTGGCGTGAGGTAAATCGATTCTTTTTTGGTAATTCAAACCAAGAGAGTATGCTAGTGTAGGAAGTTCCCCATCATGATAGGCAGATGTCACTTCATTTTCGATCACTTTATCTTTTAAAGGATATGGTTTGAAATCATTCATATGTTAGATTAGTTAGTTTCCTATCATGATTATAGTGATTTTTTTAATCAAAGATTTTTGTTCACAACACTTGAGGGTGGGAATTTTATTCATTATGTTGATGGTATTTTTATGAAATTTGAGATAGATTTGACCATCATGGGCTAGGTAGAATGACAACCTAGATTGATTTAATTTTTCTTCATCATAAAGAAACAAATCAAGTATATTTCTATAAAAATGTATATAATCTTAGATAAATTTTCCTAGATGAATTTTCTATAATAACATTTTATGGGGTGTTAGATTTTTCTATCAAGAAAGTTCTAGGAGCCGCACCAATATCTATTCCCTCTTATAGGATGGATAACACTGAGTTAATAGAACACGAGATGAATCAATACAATATAGAATCTAAGGTTTCTGTACATCCAATTTCATTTCATTGGGGATTTTGGGTCCTTTTCAACGAGGATGGTACATTTATTCATTTATTATACATTCATCGGTTAAAACTATTTATTGTTAAGAACTGATAAAAATTCCCTCATAAAGAAAACCTCTTTGATGATATCTATGGAGAAATGGTTTTATCTATGATTGATCTATAGTTAGATTATTATCAGGTACATTTTAGACCATCAGATATACCAAGAAAAATATATATAATATGTATAGTATATAAGAGAATTTGGTCATGTCATTCGGTCTCATGAATGCACCAATAGTTTTCCTCATACAAATGAATCAGGTTTTCTACATGTATTTGATTCATTAGTAGTGGTCTTGAAGGATGATATATTTTGTATTCTCACACTCAACATGAACATTCCAAACATTATAAAATTTTATTGAATATATATAGATGCCATCATTGATATGATTATCTCACAAAGTGAACATTCATATTGATAAAGATCAAGTCATAAGTTACATTACTGTATATACATGACTGTAAGTTGACATTGATAATGTGAGATATGTAGTGACTTGGAATAATACTAATATTGTATTTTATATACATAGTATCATGAGGAAATATGGTTACTATAGGTGCTTTATTAATGTTATTTCACAACATGAAGCACCAATGATATTCATGATAATGAAAAATGTAATGTGTATATAGTCTGAAGAATTCATGTAGGATTTCAAGAGTTGAATGTTAAATAGAAATCAGTAATGATTTAGAGCCTATAAAATCATGGATGATGTTATATACTTTATTTTGACGCATTATGATTATATCAAAGATATTTTATAAAATATGTGGAGAATGTATTTATGTATGGGTCTCATTAGTTGATGTGTCATGAGTGGAAGTACCTAACACATGATCTCAGGTTAGCCATTGTTTTTCATGCCTAGTGTTGTTGGAGTCATTAAATAATAGAAAAGCATTTTTTGGGGAATACAGCTCACAAAATCCTCATGTGAATATTTACACAACATGATTTTATTCTTATTAAATGATGTGGGGTCGAATAACATTAGTCCATAAATTGTGATATTTATTATACTCCAAAAAATAGAAATTTCGTTTCTGATTTCTCTATGATAGAAGACTCAAACATAGGAAGATGAAGATGCCATTAGCAAGTGGAATCTTATGTCCCTATTCATCAAGATTCACTTGGAGGATATAAAACATCATGGAGAGGTTTTTCATTCATGATTATTAGTGATCCCTCCATTTTAGAGAGAGTGAAGAAGAGGATAACCACAGATTTGAGGTCTTTTTTCTATGTGAGAGAATTATAAGTGATGACCTACCTCCCGGTAGGTTCATTGATGAAAATGAGATCATACAAATTCATAGATGCATCTGGGTTCAAATTATTGTCATAGAGGATTTTATGTGAGAGTATCACACATCTTCATGCACAATACACCATAGGAAAAACAATGCGTACATTGGATTATGCTAAAAATAATAGTGGATGGGAATAAAAATGAAGATATTTAGTTTTGTTACTCAGTGTTCGAACTTTCAGCTAGTTAAGGTAGATCACTAGTGACCAGAAAATATTTTACATAAATTACATATTCAATAGTGGAAGTGGGAGGACATCACCATGGTGTTTAGGATGGGATTTCATAGGTCACCTCAGAAAAGTGACTCCATATGGGTGATTACAGACCGATTGAAAAATATATCAAATTTCCTACATATTTGGGAGGCCTTTTAGTGGATAGGATTTGGAGGCTCTACACATGTGGGATCATACACATATAATGATTTTTATGTTCAATCGTATCAAAAAGAGACAAACACTACATTCTGAGGTGTCTATAGGGATTAAAAATTATATGGAAGCCTCAAGGGTTAAAATATTTAGTATGTAATTCCACAAGAGACCATAATTGTTTTGTTTTTTGATGTTTTATGGAAAAAATGTTTTCACAATTATAGTATATGATATATATCAGGTGTGAGGTATGTATTTGTGCAAACAATTTCTTATGTTTATAAGTATTCATGGAGTAATGATTTCTCTCCTTTTTACATCCCTTACTAATATTTTTGAGCTCTTCCCAACATTCAAAATGTTTTTCATTGGGATTAAGTATGGTAAAGGAAAATGATAATTCAAGATGAATATTGTGAATATTTTAATGATAGTATTTCATGTTTTTATTAATTAAAATTAGTATATAAGAAATGGATTCCGTTATAGTTTTACCCACATTATATGCTTATGGGTTGATATGTATTTATTGTGTTCTATTTTTCAAAAACTGAAAACCGAAATGATATTTGTGATAGAAAAAGTGAATTATTAAATAATTTAATAGGTTATGTAATGATTAATTTCAGTTATTTATAATTAAGGTATTAATTTTTTATGCTATGTATTGATTACATTTCACAGTTGGTGTTTTAAAGAAAAAATATAGCTTATTTACTATCTCATAGATAAAACTAACAATATCACTTTACTGTTGAAAATGTTTTTAAGTATTTTTTATTTTTATTTATTTTTATGATATTTATTTATAAAATATAATATATATATTGTTTATATATATTGTTTATTAATTTCTATTAAATTTGTAGTTGAATATTAATTAGAATAAGAATTGTCAAAATCTTAAAAAGTAATTTTATTATGAAATCAATGTTTATTATAATTAAATTTAAAAGATAAATCAGAAAATATAATAACATTAATTTGAAAAAATTAACATCAATTTTGTATTTTTAATTAAAATAATAACATTGGATAATGTTTTGGGTATTCTTCTAAAAAGATTGTTTTTTTGGTGCATAGTGAAAAATTACATTTTTATAAATACCGTGACTTTTATGATACTATTGATATATAAGAATTACATGGATATATATGAAATAATTTTTTAGAAAATTTTATATTTTATAAGAGAAACTTTAAATTTTTGATACAGTTTTTAATTTACAAACCTTTGTTTGATATTTTAAAACATATCTTACATTATTCTATAAAACTCTCTTTAATAAATTATAAATTTATTGTTTTAAAATTGCAATATTCAACTTTAAAAAACTAAATTTAATATATATTTTTAAAAATTATAAATAAGAAGGTCTATAATATATAAAATGAAAATTTTATTTTTATGCATAAAAATGAATTACTTTGGTAAAAAACTAGTTACGATGGTAAAACAGAAAATGGTAAAAAGAGGTAAACAAAGTGTTAAAAGATAGAAAATATTAATTTTTTTAAATATTCTTTTTGGATGGTATTGAATTATACTTTTATTAACACTATTATTTTATATTTTTTTATTATTTTTGAAATGTGAAACGTGGTATTTCTTTATATTAATCTGAAATGATTAAAAAAATTTCTTTCTCGCCACTTATAAAAGGATCCTCTCAGAGCCTAAGGAAGTAAAATATTAAATTTCAGTTTTATATAGAAACAATGACCTATTTACCAACCATATAATCTTATTTCTCATAATTAATAATATGGAGACATGATTTTTTTTCTCATTCCTCAATTTCCAAGGAATCCTCCAAGGGATGATCAATGTTATGTATGTATTCGCTTGTTCGTACTACTTGATGGATAGATGGGAAAAAGATTACTTGAGTTCACCCGATGAGTGCTTGTTTGGGACAATGAGACATTATAATATAGGTGGTAGAGTTTGATATTTGTACCTAAGAATCAATAGAGATAAGAGGTAGGGCTGGGCCAGTTAGTGCTAGCAGCCAAGAGAGAGAAAGAGGAGGTTGAAACATCCATTTAAAAAATACATTTCCAATTATTATATGATAGATTCTGAACATATTTTATAAAATATGTTTTTATATTTTGGGAATTACCAATATCCATCTTTTTCCTTTTCCCATAGGTAATAAGAAAACAACATTCATGAGTATGAGGTGACTAACACCTCTATGTTGCATCATGATTCATTTTAATACACCTCATTAAATGGATAGTCATAATTGGTAATTTGATAAATAATTATGAAATTTATATTGTTTTATATATTTTAAATAATAAATCATAATATATATTTTTTCTGTTCCATGGAAAATGAAATCACCATCCATGTGTTTGTATGGACTACCAGCTCCACGAAATGTTGTATTACATTTTTCATATCCTCTATACATATATGGATAAAAATAATGATTTTAAATGATAAATATGATGGTTTTGAAAGTATTAAAACATATTAAAAAAATTTGGACTTCCAAATGATAATATGAGAAACAAATAATTTTTATAAATAAAACTGTCTAAAACAAGCTTACAGAGAGGGAGAAAAATATATTCACACAATGTAATATTCAAATATTTATTCCCTATTTATATAATTATTTATGTTTATTGTATGAAAATATAATAGAAACTAAAAAGTGGATTTATTCCATAGTAATAAGGATATTATTACGAAATGGCTTCGTAATCTTCTAATAATTATGGAATGTTCATGTTTAGGTTGGTATAACCATCAACATAAAAATTGATATAAAATAATATCATGAATGACTATGAGAACATATTAAATGAAAATATATTATATAATCACATAAATATCAATTTTATAGTTTTGGAATTTTAAAATTAATATTAAACACAATAATTATGATACCAAAGTTCATTTGATAAAAATCATCAAAACATGCTCATCATTGATTTCAATTTTATATATCATAAAATTACTCACATTGAATGAAATAATAATATTGTAAATAAATTTTAAATAATAAATCAAAATATCATTTATGATATTTGTAGGATGATATTTTTAGTAAAAATGATTAACAATACCATGATACCATGGAAATGGTGTGATTAAAAACTAATGAATTTATTGACCATATTAATGTATTTTAAGGTGTTTGATGAGCCATATGATGATTAGTTCATAAAATGTAATTTTTCAAAAGATATAACGTTTTTTAGGTTTCCTCATATAAATATCCATAAATCGAGACTTATTTGAGTTCCTCTACTTGATTTAATATTGACGGTGTATATTTGTAACATCCTGTTTCCATATTTCAGGTATTTCCAATATTTATTGTTTTTTCATCTTTTATAGGGTGCACCATGGGAATATTATGCATCGAGATAGTTTTATATTAAAAAATTATTAATGATGACGTATTTATTTGTGTTTGAATTAATGTATTCTACGTAAAAATGTTTCAAGGACTTAGCAGGGTTCTTCCCTAGTTTAAAGAATATGCAGAGTTGGGTCTTTGGTAATTTTTGCTAAAACATTCATTTTCTAATGATTTATTGGGATTTAAATAATGGTTAAAGAGGTTAAATTATGTGTTTTAATCACCCAATAAATTTTTTATCTGATATAGGATTTGTAGGTTTTATAAACTGTTGAACAAGTTCACGTTGGGTAATGATCGAAATTAAATTTTTCAAAAAATAGTGATGCATTTCACATTGAATGTTTTTAATTATGAAATTAATGTCTTGATGGCCTCACATTCCATGAACTTCTCAAGATTAATTCCTATGTGGGTTATTTATGAGTGATTAAGTGTTCATTTCATGTGAATCCTCTCTTCAAGTGACATAGAGTCCTCCAAAGTGATTTTAGGGGATTCCATCCCATCAAAATTGATTCATTTTATGAATAGTCACCATGGTGCTTTTATTTCTTCTCACTAAGTATTTAATCCTTCTAGTTCTATTTTAGAGTTGATTTTTTTCAATGGGTTTGGTAGTGGTTGCCTTCATACTTATTATCACATTGTGTTCTTTTAAATAATATTTTGTTTCATAGTGTTTGGTGTATTAGAATGGTTATTCTCTTAGTTATTAATCTCCACTATCAATGGTGGATAAGTTTTTAATTTTTTGATTTAGTTATTTATATATAATGATATATTTTAATTATTATTTAATAATTAACGATAAATTACTTTTGTTTGTCCATTGATTAGATGTGATATTTGGTATCAAATGATTTCTCAAAAAGGCATTTTTAAGGGTTTAATTTGGAACAATATTTTTCGTGATTTGGAAATCAGTTTTGAAAAAATGATTAAGATTGTATTGGGTTTCCAATTGTTTTATGTGATTCTGAGCATAGTTTCAGAATTTTTTTTGGACAATATAACTTTGTTAACCATTGGTGTGTTACGAAAGAGACATTTTTAGCATTAGTGTGTGTGTAGCCCCACTAAGAGGTAACATACATTTGATATAAAATTGTATGAAAAAAATTCAGATATGTCAAATGTTATTATGGTATTGAATTTTTATTATCTAGTATATATTCTAATTGGCTAGGTCCTAATGAAAGGTGTTATGTCATTTATGATTATTTATCGCATGGTTTATTCTATACTGTATTGTTGCTCGTAAGTTTTTATTTGAGTTTGTAACACATGTCTTTGCATGATAGGTTATTTCATTGATGATTTAACACCCAAATATTTGTATGATATATATATATATATATTTTTAAATAATTTAATTTCATTGATGTCTTGCATTACACAAAACACTAGTTTATCTTGCATTAAACACAACATTGAGTTTCAATAAAACATCATTTAATTATTGTATTTTTTATGAAATAAAATTACAACCAACATAATTAAATGGTAGGTATTAACCAGATTCAATAAACAAATTTATACATATATATGTAATTATTCTGATAATTAATTATAAATGAATGTAAAACCCATTTTAAAATAAATGGAAATTTTTTTCTGAATTTTTTTTAAATGTGCACAATTGTGTTATACAAATATATAAAAAATTAAAACTTATTGGATTATATTAATGAAATATATGTATTATACATTCAATATTATTTTTTAAATTTATCTTATATGTTTTCTAGACATGATATAAGAATAAATACAATTTTTCTCATAAAAAGAAGTTTTTTTCTTAAAAATTTGGCATCCTTTTAATGGAACATCAATTTTAAATATAATTTTTGGAAATTTTATAAATTTTTTCTGAAAAAATAAACAACATATTTTAAAATGTAATATAAAAATATAATTTGGTTGAATATATGGTATTTTTATGATAATTTTCTTATTTTAATGTATTGTGAAAATAATGTTTTTAATTGAAACCAATATTTTCATTTATAGTATTTTCAAGGGGAAAATATATTTTCAATTTTTTTTAAATTTTAATGAGATAAAATTTATTTAAAACCAAAAAATATATTTATTAATTTATTTTATAAATGAATTTCTTATAAAAACATTTTACGTTTAAAATAGGGCATTTTTTACAATTAATTTCTATCTCATTTTACCAGTTTTATATTAAATTCTATTACAAAACATCTGAATTTCAAATTTTGAGTAATAAATTCAAAATATAGATTTATAAGGTCCAAATTTTTTAAATGTTTCCATTTTATTTTTGGAAAATATGAATTGTAACCATAATAAATTTTATTACAACAGTAAAGAGTAAAATTGGTAATTCATGTTAAAATTTAAATTATAAAGCCTATAAAATTACCAAAACACATGAAAAAAATTTATTCGATGAATAAAATTTGACACGTAAAACCTAAGTATCAAAATTATTTCTTTTAAAGAATATATTCCTTGAAAATGACTTATATAATATTATAATCAAATATGGTCACAAAATGCCAATTTCTTTGTCTTTAGTATCCGTTATGTGTCCACATAGGGACAAAGGTATGTAATGAATGAATAAAAATTTTAATTTTTAACATAAAAAACTATTTTTTTATCTGAATTGATATTTTAATTTTTATGTCATTAAATAAGATTATCATATTTATAACATTTTATTTAATTGAAATTTTAAGATGTCACATTCATGTTTTAAATAATATATCATTTTAAAAGGGTTAAACATGTGATATATTATAACAACAATAGTATTTTGAAATATATAAAATTTATATTAATCAATGAATTTTATTAATTTATATTAAATAAATCCATATACTAAATAATTACACAATGCTGATGTAGTAATTATATTATTAAATGAAATATAAAATAAATGTTATTAGAAATATTAATATAAATATAATTTTATTTAAATAAAGTAGTTAATTAATTTTTTTATGAAATTGAACTATTATTGATGTGATAAATTTGTTTTGAATTTAACTATTTATTTATTATTTTTTAAATTCCAAATAATTAAAATAGTGAAAATTGCCACTAACGATATTTTATCAAATTATTATTAAATTATTATTTTTTAAATTATAATAAATAATTACAAAATAAAATAAATTAAAATATGTTACAAAATTTTATATATTTATCATTTATGACTTAATTGACCACAAATATGTATAAATTTTATCCTTTTAATTTTTTAAAACTTTTTTCCATAATTATATTTAAAAGGTTTTCTAAGGGTTAATCCAAAATATTAATGATTAAAATAATACAAAATATTTTTTAAAATTTATTGGTTTGTGATATTACATATTTATATCATATTATATTTTAATAAATGGAATTTTTGAATTATTTTTACAGTTATAAATTTTAATTGAAATAAAATTTCCTTGAGATTCCAAAAGTTGACCTCACCTTCATTTTAAAAGGACATCTCCTCCATCATCTCATTTCACCACCATGAGTCTTCGAGATACACATTAATTATAAAAAAATATCTTAACCACTATATGAGACATATTTTAGATGTTTCAGCCTCCCAAAAGGACAAATTCTAGAGTCCATTATAGGAGATATAATGTACCCGTTTCGAACATGTGGTAATCTCTCTAATCCTTAACTCTATTTTACTACTCTCATATTTCTCCTCTAAATATAAGGTATATATATTTCATAAAATAACAAATTTAGAGTATTAAATATTTAAAAGAATTATTATTATTATTATTATCAACAAACCATTATAATAATAATTAAATTTTTGAGGAGTGATACAACAAGTTAATGTATCGCTCGTGTGTGCGTACAACATATCATCTCCTCTTAGTGATACAATTACATTCCCATAACCATATTTTATGAGTGGGAGTTATGATGGTATAAACGTTTATATATGGTATTTGTGAAATAATTAAACATCTATAATGATAATCCCATATCTACCTTTTTACCATTTAATCTTTTGATAATGGATAATGTCGCTCAGGCGTACGTACGGCTTACTCACTCAAGGATGCAATGCGAATCATTTTTTCATCTATATTTTACATGGATGGATATAAGGATGAAATTTATTAATATATATGTTATATATACTATACAAATGTCTATTTAATGATAATATATGAAATAATTTTAATATGAACAGAAATGATGGCAGTGCCCATGCATACATATGACATACTGTCTCTATAAATGGTGTATATTATTTTATACATTTATATTTTATGAATAACAATGAATAAATTTATAAATTATATATATATATCATGGATATAACTATGTATATAATGAAATCATGATCTGTGTAAGAGGAACAAGGTTAACAAGTCAAAACATATCTGAAAAACAGTGTAGTTATTACCTGAAACATGACATTTAAATGGATTTCTTAATAAGTGAGTAATATAATGTCATTAAAATATAATATATTGTATTAAATATATAAATATTATTATTTTTGAGATATATTAAAAAAATTAATTATTATTCAAAATGGTTTTAATGCGTGCAAAGGTGTTAATACATAAAGTAACATATTATTTTTAAATTTTAATTTTTTTTGGAAACATGCCTTATACATTGCACATTTATTTTATGTGGCATATATATATCCAATGAATTTATTTTATAATAATTATTATGGAAATTTAATGTTATTTAAAATTCCATTTGATTTCCTATCTTTTTTGAAGTTTATGATCAAAAATTACCAAATCATTAATGTATTTTTTTCTCAATTTTCATTCTTTGACATAAATGTAATATTATACACCTAAATTATTTTATGAGTTGTATATATTAAAAATTGAATTTTTTTTGTTGAATATAACTAGTTTAATGACATTATAAGACTCATCTAATGTCATTATTTCTTTAGTGGGAAATCTATGTTCCTTCAAAATAATGTTTTCAAAAAATGTTCTTAAGGTTTCTTCCATTATCATTTAATAATTTTCAAGGAAAATGATTTAAAGGATAATTAAAATAGTTTTCAAATATTATTTCATATGTTTTCAAGGTTATTTCAAATAAAAATGAATTTTGAATTTTTTTATGATTTAAAAAAATTCATAATGGAATGTATATTTTCCTCAAGAATGATTTTGTGTGATATTCCAATATCATTTACCACCTAAGACAACATTATTTAATGTTAGTTATGTTTCAGTAGGTCTTTGATCCAATGATAACTCTATTATTCATTATCTTAATGGTTTTTTTGATGGACTGATATTTATAAATCTAATTTTTTTACTTTTATTATGTAATGATTAAGTGATGTTTAAGAAACCCATTTTTATATGGTTTTTGATATGATAAATGATTTATGTTCTTGTGGCACACACATATATATGGTTTTCATTATGGGATTGGTGAGACCAATTTCTCCCTCTAGTGAATTAGTTATAGATTTATAACTCATGGAATCGACATTGTTAGAATGGGAAAATATATTGGTTCAGTAATGCAAGGATGGAATAGGGAATAAAATTGGTTCAGTGACACTAGGCTATAATTAGGAGTGAACCCGATTTTGTGAAAAATTTTGTCCAATAATATTGTCTTGGAAAAGTACATTCAAATATATGGAAATTATATTCAATTATTATTTATATTCTAAAATTTCATTTTTATGTTATCACCTAATAGAATATGCACTTTTTTCCATTTTTAGACATTTGTTTTGTAACATGATATCATGATCTTTGATATGCAGTATATGATTTTGAAATTTTTTGTTTATTTACTTATAATTATTATTATTTAGACCCTTAATTATAATATAATCTCATCCTTTTCATATGTTGTTTCCCTTGGTGTTGAAAAATAGTTTAATATGGGATTACTAAATGGTAAGATATTTGTGGGAATCATTGGAGATCTTTCACCGAGAAAGATGATTCTGATCCATGATTCCAAAAGAGCTATACTATAATGGTCCTCTGGTAGGTATTTATGCAATGTAATGAATATTCAGCTAAAAATATGTAATATATATGTATGAAAAGTTTGGGTCATTTTAGTTAGTATCATAGTAATGGGTTTGTCAGCATACAAAAACTAAAATGAAAAAAACCTTATTGGGATCCATAAAGATATTTATAAGGATATATCTACTAATTTCCCTAAGGATATAATTATGTATAGATTATAATCCTAGAATTTTGGTAACATTCATTGAAAACATAAGATTAAACCTAAGATATTATATAAATAATTTACATACCCATTATTATGTAATTTTCCCACTATTAATTGTGTTTCTCACATTATATTGTGGGTTTTAGTAGATGTCTAGAACCCAAATGAACCATAATATGGATGAATGAAATGGTAAGAAAATGATTTTCTTACTGAGAAACAGATTTTTATGGGAGTTAGAAAGAAAAATATTGTTTATATGACCACACAAACATATGAGGACAATAATCTTTCTAGGGTTCAAAATGAAAAAGGAGAGAACAACATTTAATTTAATCAATTTTAAGGCAACACCTACATTAATTTAGTGGAATAACCAACCAATTGGTTATTAAGAAATGAATATATATCATATAAAAGATAATTTTAATTCTCTGTATTTCAGAATGTGAAAGAGTGAAAATGATAACTTCTCACTTTGATTATGAACTGAATTAGTCCTTGGAATTTTTCATGAATATGATGTAACAAGATAAAATTAACATGATGGATTTGGATGCGTTCTAAGAATTATTTTTTAATGTACCTTCCCCACATTCATTTTACATAATGGGAGATTGAGGTTTCCTGTCTATATCATTGTTAGGATGAGAAATGAGGGATATAATTCCAAGTAAACAACAAAAACTATAGAGAGAATAATATTATATCTACTTTATATGTAAAATGTAAAAGGAAATATTGTGGAAATTGTCTTATGGGGATTAATAAATGTATTAATTTTTTGAATGAAGGTCATATATAATATTTCTAATGATAAAGTTAGAATAAAAATAAATATAAAAAAATAAAACATCATAAAATTAAATTTTTAATGTTAATGAAATGTGGTCATTATGATAACAAATTCCAAAATACAAGGGATAATGATAATTACTCATTTTAGAAACCTCATAAGGTTAATGAAAAAACTAAATATACTAAGATTACAAATGGTGTTGTGGTGTATAATAGTGAAGTGGTGCATGATTATGTTTTTATGCATTTTAATTCATGATTACTATTATAGAAGAACTTTTATGAAGATCTATTTATTGGTCCACTATATTTTTAACTTACTGATTTTAGACTATATGATTGACGTTGTAATGTTATATATTAAGTAAACACATTTTAAGGGACGGATAACCCATAATATGCAGAGTGAGATAATTATATGTTTGATTATAAATGGGATAATTTTGATGTAAAAATATTTTGTGATATTTTTGATGGTTTTACCTAATTATCATATTTATGGTACAAGGAAATAACTAATTTTTAAAAAAAATGCATGTTATCAATATGTTTTTATAGTAAATTAGTTTATTAACATGTTTGAAGATAAAACCTGGTAATACTCTTAACAATTTTGATATGTGACAAGTAAGGGAAACATCATAATATATAGGGTATCAATGAAATTTTTTGACCTTATTTATTGTATTTTAGATTTTAATATTTTGGATGGTTTACAATGGTAACCATTTATGGAATTGTGTATATTGAAATTTTGGTAAGGTTTAATGTTTCAATAAATGTTCCAACCAATTTTTTGTGCTGAAAACAAGATATAGATGAATTATCTTATAATCCCATTAAAAATATTATGTACCACTAATTCTTCAGGCCATAAAATTTTTATATCATTTCATGGAGTAATAAATGAAGCGATGGTTGATCAAGGAACACCCAAAGAATAATATTGTACTTATGAAATAAAATCACGTAAGAATTTATTCTCAATTGATTTGGAATGAGAATTTTGTCTTATCATCATCATTTTCATGATATCAATGAACATTTATAGAAATATTTGTCTCTATGTTTTATGGTCATTAACCATAGAATGACCATATTCTCTATTTATCTTCATTAGAACTTGATGGTGTGTTTTATCGTATATATCGATGTTTTTATTTTCCACATGTTTTCTCTTATGAGTATATTTGGTTATGAGTTTCTGTAACTTTTTTGTTTGAAACATTATGTTTCAAAAGGATGTTTTAGTATTCATTTTTAGAATGTGGTTTTTATGAAAAAAAAATCATTCAATTACTTGACCTTTGATAACCCAAATGAATTTTTTTAGGAGAAATTCATTATATGGGGGGTAGAACATAACAACCAAGTATTTTTATGAGATATATTTCCCACAAAATAGTTTTATTTATTTTATATCTTACATTAAAGGAAACACCAGCTCAACATGCATTATATAAAACACTAGGTTTGTGTGAAACATTATTTAATAATTCTAGTTATTTTAAAAAGAGATTTATAAAATACCCATTTTTAATAAAGGGTATAAACACTATTAATTGAATAATTAAAAATGGTTTAAATATATATATATATAATTCAATTTCCAATAATGTATAAATAATGTAAAACACCATTTAAAATAAAAGGAATTATTTTTCAGAAAAATGAATTAAATATGCACAAGGGTGTTATAAAAAATTACTCTTGTTTTATTATATTAATGAAAATTATTTTTAATGTATTAAATTTAATGTAAAAAAATTATCTTTTTCGTTTTCTAGACATTATATAAGAAAAAAAATCCAATTTTATGTAAATAAGAAGTATTTTTCAAAAAGGATATTTTGCTGACTTTTGACAAACCACAAATTTTAAGTCATGATTTTGAAATGTTTAAAAAATATATTGGAAGAATTAAACATCGTATTTAAAATTTATAAATAAATAGATAATATTTTTTTAAATTTTTCTAATTAGTATTATGTTGTGATGAATAGTAATAATAGATATTATTTTTAAGAAGTGTATTTTCATTTAATGTATATACAAGGTCAAAATATATTTTGTTACAGTTTTAATTTTTACTTAGTTATATTTTATTTAGAATAAAAAAATTATGGTTTTTGAAATGTATTTTATACATCAATTTACAATAAAAACATTTTACATTGTAATCCTTTATTTTTCTATAAAACTATTTTCATGCAATTTTATCGGTTTTATTTTAAATAAAATTGTGAAAATTATGTTTTTTGAATTAAAAAAAAGAATAAATTTTATATTTATTTGTTTCAAATATGGTTAATAGATCCCTTTAATTTTTGTCAAATATGAATAGTAACTATGATAAATTGTCTTACAATGATAAATGGTAACAATGGAAATTCAGATTAAAAATAATATTATAATGAATATAAAATGACCATAAAAATACCAGAATATAATTGGATGAATAAAATTTGACCCTTAACAAATAAGGGTCTAAATTAAGCAATTTATAAGATTCTTTTCTTTTAATATGACTTATATAATATTTAAGTCAAAATACATAAATTGACACTTTCATTTTCCTTAATATCCAATAAGTGTCTACATTAGAAATAAGTTTTCTAATGCATGAATGTACATGAAATATTTTAACACAATAACATATTTTCATGATATAAATTTATTTCTTAATTTTTGGGTCACTGATATAAAATTATCATATTTAAAATGTTGTATTTATTTAAAATATAAAGATTTTACAGTGATGTTTTAAGTAATATATTATTTTCTATAGAGTTACATAATATATATATTCAAGTATAATTACTAATTTTGAATATAAAATATTTATATTCAACATGGAATTTTATTTTTAAATTTTAATAAAGAGATAATTATATTAAATTATTACATAATTTTAATGTTGTAATTATTTTTGTAATGGAAATGTCAAATAAATTATAATAATTATATTAAAATAAATAAAATTTGATACAATTAATTTTATAAAGGAACATTTCATATTAACATTACATATTATATATTTATAATAAAATATATATTTTTAATTTATCTCTCTATGTTGAAATTTTAAAAAATCGAAATAATGAATCATTTCAAAATTGTGAGTAACTATATTTTATCAAAATAATATTTTTGTAATTTATTTAAAAATCATAAAACATCAATAAAATTAACAAAATATTTAATATGTTCTAAAATTTTAGGAATTTATAATTTCAAATCTTATTAACATTGCATATATAAATATAATATTCTTTTAATAATGAAATAGTTTTTACAAATGTTAAATTAAAATAGGTTCACTCTATGTTAATCAAAAATGATAAGGTTTAAAAAACTAAATAAACATTTAATAAATTTATTGGGTAATAAAATTAAAAAATTATATAATCTTATATTCTAATATATTTCATTTTGGATGTATTTTTATTGAAAATTTAATTTATAATATATTAATACTTTTTGAGAATCTCAAAGTTCCCATCACCTTCATTATAAAATGACACCCCATACATCATATCATTTCTCCACTATGAATCTTATAGAGAGAATAAATTTTCTCAAACTATATTCTATACTTCTTAAACACATTACTGAGTTTCAAGACTGTTTAAAGGACAACATCATAGAGTCTTTTGAAGAGATCTAAATTTACCGTTTTGAAAAAGAGGTAATTGCTCAAACTAGTCATAATCTTTTCCTACTCTTCTATATCACTAATAAATATATGATATGTATGTATCATAAAATAATAACCACATAATCATAAATATTATGAAATTTTATTATAATTATGAACACACTATTATACATCTTCTTTCCCATTGAACAATAAGTGAATGTATTTCTCATCCGTACGTTCGACTAACCATCTCCACATAGAGATATAATCAATTTTCCATCACAATATTTTAAGAGTGATAATTATGATGGAATTAAGGATTATATATTAAATTTATGAAATAATTATACATATGTAGTGATAATATCATATTTATATTTTTAACATCAAATCTTTTAGGAAATGATAACGTCGCTCGTGTGTACATGTGGTTTACCATCTCAACGATGCAATGTGATTCATTTTTCATCCATATTTCACATGGATGGTAATATGAATTTATTTTATGAATATATATTATATATATTACATAATTATTTTTTAATGATAATATATCATATAATTATAATATTATTAGAAAATTAATTTAATGTTTATGTGTACGTATGATCTATCGTCTCCAAGAACAATGTATTTTATTTTCTACCTCTATTTTTTTTTAATGAGCATGAATACATATAGAATGAATGTGTGTGTGTATATATATCATGGTTATTATTCTCGATATTATGAAATCATTATCTATTTAAGAGGTCCAAGGATAACAAGTTAAATCATATATGAAAAACAACGCATTTATTACCCGAAACAAAACATTAACATGGATTTACTAATAAGAGAGTAAAATAAATTCATAATTAAAAAATATCTAGGATTACATATATGATTACTATTCATTTTTATATTTATAATAAATATTTAGTTATAATATATATTGTTTTAACTTGTGCAATGGAAGTAAAGGCATAAGGTAAGAGATTTATGTCTCAACTTTATTTTCACATGACACATTCCTTAATCACAAATTCTTTATTTCTGTCATTTAAATAATTAACATGAATGTATTTTTCGAGTAATATTATTTTATTTATTGGGTATTTACATATCCATTTTATGACCTCCCCTTCATGGGGTTTATGGATCAAAAGATACCAAATTGTTAAGGTAATTTTGTCAAAATTTTCATTCTTTGAGACTCATGGTATATTAAGCACCTATATTATTTAATGAGGGGTATAAAATTCCACTTGAAAATTTTTATCATTAATATGAATATTTTAATTATATTATATATTTTATTATATTTAATTCTGTATTTTTTTTGAAAACCTATGTTCCTTCTAAACACTGTTTTCTGAAATAAAAAAGTTTTTCATGTGTTTTAATTAATAATTTAGGAATTTTAAAAGAAAGAAATTATAAGTTATTTTCATATAGTTTTAAAATATTAAATTATATGATTTCATGTTTATTCTCATTGAAAATAGTTTTATAAATGTTTTATGATTTAAATAAAATTTCTGAAAAAAGATAAGATTGTTTCCTAATAATTATTCTAAGTGATATTTCAGTATAATTTTTCATTAAGAAAAAGTAATTATTTGTTACATATGATTCATTAGTGATATGTTATAATTATATAATTAATATTATTTTATTTAATGTTTTATTTTTTTTAATAGAATTATTTTTAAGAAACACATTTCTTTCCAAGGGGTTTTTTAAGACTGAATGATGTTTTCAAAACCCATTTTTATGGGTTTTAATATGTTCAATGATTTATTTTCTCGTGGAATACATATGTATGGTTTTAATTATGTGACATGTGGGGGCTATATATCCCTTCAATGAATTGGGTATCGATTGACATCTCCTTTGGATAGATATGGCTAGAATGTTAAATGATCTCAATTCAATAATATAGGTCTGGAACAAAAAATAAAATTATTTTAATAACAATGGGTTTGAATGGGGAGTGAACCCGATTTAGTAAATGGATTTTTGCATTATGATATTCATGGAAACAAGCATTTACTATTATGTAAATGATTTTTTATTCTTATATGTATTCTAAAATTTCATGACGTGTGTTATTTTTTCTTGAAATATGTTATTTGTTTACTTTTATCTACTTATATGACACATTTAATAAAATGATAACATGATCTTTGAAATACATGATATGATTTTATCTTTTTGTTGTTTATGTAAAAATGATTTAAGATTTGTTTACCCTTAATGAGAATATAATGTCACCTTATTCATATGTTTCTTTTTCCCTATGTTATAATGTATGGTTTTAGGATGGAATAATAAATTGGAATATCATTTTCAGAGTAATTAAATATCTCTCACTAGGATAAATGATTGTGATACAGGATTGTAAAGGTGCTAAACTATTTTGGACCTCAGTATTGTGCCTAAAAATTTTAAGAAATATTAATCTAAAAATCTATAATATCCATGAATGTAATGACTGGGAAAATATAGAAATGTGTTAACCTTATTACCACTTGATTCATTGATAGGATTTCATGTTTATATCAATATTAGATATAATATTTATGTTTTCAGAATATGAAATTATTTTATGAAAACAAAAGAAAAAATGAATAAAAAATGGATTATATTTATGTAAAATATTTGAAAAACAAATTTGTTATAAAATCTCAAATTTTTAAATTTTTTATATAGGAACATGTATTTAAATTATTGTGGTCTATTTCATGAAATTTGGCTCACAAACTATTTTCAGATTTTCGTGGTTGTAGATGTTATATTGGTGGATTCGGGAAATGGGAATGGTATCTTGTAGTATGATATTTTCTCTTTTTTATTATTTTCTTTTAGATAATTTTTTAGGCTACTTCTAGTAACATGGGTGTTTGACACACAATATGGTCAAGAATGTTTTTTCTTGATTTATATGGATTTAATAGAATCTTGATTGTTTTTACATTTTACTCTGGTGGTGTATCTTTTTTTATTATATTCCAAACTGGTTTCTATTTTCTTGTTTTTCTAATATATTAAATGACTTGTCACATTGGGTGGGTTTTTTAGTTTAGACAGGTTTATTTGGTATAATTTTTTATTAAAGGGATGATCATTCTGAATTGTGTTAACACAAATTGAGTTTGGCTCTTGATTTTATGTATAAATGAGGTATGAACATCAGAATTCAGATTGTAAGTGTATAATTGGGTCTTGTACAGGTTAATTCCATGATTAAAACCATGTTACTATGGGGGGAGGATAATTTTAACCAGGTTAGAGACATGGAACCTAAGGTCTGTTGAATGAAATGCAAGGGACATTTATTTTAATTGACAAATTCTCATTAAGGTAAGGTTTTTTATTGGTGGATATCTAGTTTCTCTAAATTCATAATGTTGTAAATATTTTATATCAATTCATTAAGTGGATCCTTTAATTTTGGAACTTTGTCATGACAGATTGGCCTTTTTATTTTATTACATAATGCCTCCATGAAGTGCCCCTCTAAATCCAATAGATGATTCCACAAGACAATATTTAATAGAAAATCTGTTAGTGAAACCATCTTTGGTAGAAGATATTACTCAGGCAATTCATACTCTGGGAAAAGTGGTAATTGGTAACATATGATCTTTGATTGATCATGGATGTCATTTTACTTATTGGAATCCACCCATCTTACACGAAGAAAAGGGATCTTAGAAATCATAGGAGTGGCCTTAGTGGATAGGGAGGATCTTAAACATCGTGAAAACTCTAGAATAATATAAGGTGTGTTTTTTCACATATAATTTTGAGTACTAGGATAAATATGGTGAGGCTATATATAAAAAATAATCCGGAGTATCCTACCACCTCTTGCATAATGATGATATTTAAACCACAATTTTACCCTAACAATCACATGTAGAAAAGTCCCTCGAGTTTCAGACCATAAAGTGTGGAAGAGTATGATTCTGGAGTATTCTAAAAATTCACATGAGTTGATGAATCTATCAATAATTATTTTCACTAAATATTAGTTGATGATTCAGAGGGTTATGTTCGGATAGAGGGATGATATTCGATGAATATTGATACTCGTGTTCCTTTCAACTTTTTTCAAGGTAGTAGACATAGCATCATTTATTATAACCCTAATTTTTATTATATAATAATTCATTATTTATTATATAAGATTACACATAATACGACCTATAATATTGATAATTATCATCCCTTTTGGAATTAGGAATATTAAATAACTACATAAAACATAGAATACATTTAAATTATTGAAAACATTCATTAAATTGATCATAATATTCATTCATACAAAAAACTAAATGGGATAACTTGGGTACATATATAAAAAAGGGTTGATCTATACATACCAGTATGGGATGAAACATTTAAAAACATGAATAATGTGATATATGTTAGAAAATAGTAATTCAAATTTTAAAGAAATGTAGTGAGAATCATAAACATGAATAATGTGATATGATATACCATTATAATCATAAAAGCAAACATAGGAAATGTGGAAAAACATAAAACATTACATCATAAACATTGGTCAAGGAAAACTACAAATAAATCATTAGGGAAAAATTTTCATTAAGGATTATGTTCACTCCATAATCCCATGGATGATGTCTCATGATACTAAAACACTACCCAATGTATCAGAATGCTATATAATTCCTGAAACATTCACCACTTTCCTTTTATTCTCATGTTTAAGTGTGCCCAGTATATTATAACACATTGATTCACCATCATCATAAAGTGAACCAAAAAATAGATTTCAAAATAATTAATTATTTGTCTTATATCATGAAGTAAATATGCATAATTGTTAACATCCTTGAAGAAAACTCGGTATGGGTAATCCATAAACTATTTTTTGGCATGAAAAATAGTAGTGAAATTTTGGAAGCATAATGGGGGCATATGAATAGTCATGGGGGTGATGATATTGAAAGGGTTATATCATCATTTAATCATAAAATTGATTGTATGGGGGATATTTATGAACATTTCCCAACATTAGGACTTGAATATAAAATAAATATGATAGAGATTATTCTTGAATAAAGGGGAGAAGGAGATGATTCCTTACATTGAGTGGGTAGTTCTAAATGCATGGGAGGGGCTTCACGAGGGATTTGGGAACCATAGTAGGAATATAAAGAGGGTAGAGAGATGGTAGTATATTATCCCATGTGTTTTAGTTAAGATAAATGGGATATTATAAAAGGATTCAGCCTTAAACCTTACTTAATATTGAATTAAATGAATAATTCACATTGAGGATCTTTTCAGGTTTAGAGTTTTAGAGAATTAGGACATAACTATTACATCTCAAACGATTACAAAGTAGACACTTCTACTATGTTTCCATAAAATAAAAAAAATAAAAACTCTAAAAAAAAATATGTCTAGTTCCAAGTTTTATATAGCATGACTTTCCCTTGATCTCATCCTTGACCCTATTCCACATTAGGTCCTGTGAAAAACATTTCAAAAAAACGTGGGTTGAGCATAAAGAGCTCAGTAAAGGATACACAAAGAATGCAAACTGTTAGTTTATCAAAACAACAAGTAACCCATGTACTTTATCAAAGTAATACTTTTCACCTTTATGAAGTTGAAAAAACTCTTCATTGAATAAAAGATCATTACTTACCCTTTTGTAACCAAAATATTACCATAAAACCCACAAAGAGATCACATAACATAAAAAAGGTAACTTGGGACATAAACATACTTAAGTGGAATAACCATACGGTCGACTTCCACACATACCACTTAATGGAATAGCCATACGGCTAACATCCATACATACTTAATGGAATAGCCATACGGCCAACTTCCATACCCAATGCATTGGAGGTTATAATGTAACCACTCGTCCTGATATTCACGGCACCAACTGTCATATGGTTTATCACGTAACCACCCATCAAATGTCCAAGTACCAATATAAACTCATAAAACATAAAACCAATATAAATGAATGAAAACATTTCCACATTTCAATCACAATATATCATTTAAATATATTGACATTATAGAATCCTTTATAAAAACCGTTTTCAATACCAAAATACATAAAAGAGTATATGGTATTTATCTTATTTTTAAAGAAAAACATTACGGCTTGCTGAGGAAGCCAAAGACCAAATAATACTTGCGGCGGCGGAAAAGGTCATTGTCACCACGTACGTTAAAAAAACATTCCTTTTTGTCGTTTAGTAAAACAATTCATAGAAAAATATTCCTTTTGTATAAAAGTAAAGGTCAAAGGGGTTTATACACCGTATAAAAGAAAGTTGTGTATAAAACGAAATATTCCTCAATGAAAGGAGATTGAGACGAAGTCCCTTACCTCTGGTCCGACTTGACTCGGTCTTTCTTTAATCTCCAGAATAATAAACTTGAGTTAATTTATACTTGTTTATGAACATTTTAATTTTCATTATTCCTTTTATATCACTTATTACCATGTTATAAACATTATGTAACCATTTAAGTTAATAATTTTTGTTTTGTCGATATTTGGTTCTTAAGTCGAAAGTGGACTTCTTAAAATTACATGTTGTTCGTGAGGTCAAAGGTTCTTTATTTCCAGAATGAAATTCCTGATTTGGATAGAATATATATCATATATATCCAGAATATACATGTATTTATAATATTACATAATCATTTAGAGGTAAGAAATGAAATGCACCGTTCATGGAGACGGTAAGCCGTACGTACTCATGAACGCTACTTCTATTTCTATTTCGTATCTTATGGAATGGAATCATAATGATATAAGAGTATATTATAATTCCAGTATAATAAAATATATAATATCATTAACTTTATCCTTTATACATCCCACATATGGTATTAACCAATCAAATCACTTTCAGGGGGCGGTAGTCCGCACTTCCTAAAATGAAGATATCATGTTTATCCATAATGGAAACCATAATGGAGTGCCATAAATGAAAAATACATAAGATTAAAGAATTAATAAACATATTATATATCATATATAAAAATAGTGACATCATAATGGCCACCTTTGAAGGCGTTGAATGAGTATTGAACAATCATTGTTTCGGGAGGCAGAATTTCGCCATCCACGGAAACCGTATGTTCATTAACCATTAGATGTAGTTGTGTGAGAGTGTAGATCGAATAAATCTTATAACAACATCCTATTATATTGAAGATACAGTTTTTGTTACAAAATAAATAAATAAAAAGAGTTTAGGGGGTTGGAGAAGCAAAATAAAACAAATAAACATGAGAGAATGAATTACCTTTAAAAGTGTAACTCCTTTTGATTTGAGCCTAAAGGCTTCCTTGGAAAGGATTCTGCCCAAAGTAAATCCTCTAGGATGAGGAGAGGGATGTGGAGAGAGTCAATGGGTAGGTTATGGCCGAGCCAAAGGCTTGAGGAGTGTGTGAAATGAGTTAGAGGTGGGGGCCTTTTATAAGAGGAGAGCAGGGGCACTTTTGGAAAGTAAAGAAATATTACTTTATTTGAAAATGAGTTTCGGATTTAAATGGTCCCACATTGATATAATTCTAGGATAAGGTGATAAGGGTTCGAAATCCACCCATCCAATAGGTTTTGGAAATGTGTAGGTCTTAGATAGTACATCATCTTTCCATTTTATTTAAATCATTAAATAATGAGGCCATCGCTGCATCATCATGATGTCCTAAATAGTTTAATTTATATGATCTCTAAAAATTATATAAAAAATACTATTATGTAGGAAATCTTTTTATCTTTCTAATGAATATTTATAGACAAAAATATGATTAGTATAACCCCTTGTAAAAATTGTTTTGGTAAAACAATTCATGTTTGTGTCATTTTAACTTTAACAATAAATAAAAATATATTAATGTCATTATCCAACCAAAGTGGCTCCATGGGGTCCCCAAGTTGACCCATGGCTTGTCTTGGTCGGCCATGACACACCCAATGAGGGTAGGACATGTGTCTCGGTGTTTTAATATTATTAAAGCATTATTTTTACCTTAAACTACACTAATTACCACTAATCGCGATTAATGAAAAAAAAGTTACTATTCACCAAAAAATTATTTTCATCTCATTGAACCGCATTTTACATACTAATGACAACCATAAATGTCGGATTTTAAAAATTAAATACACATTAGTGGTAAACCTTCATTTAACTGAAAAATCTGTTTGCTTGATTACCACTTAGTGGTTTCACTATTCATCAAAAATTGATGTTTTTCAGAAAATTACAAAAAATTCACCCTAAGCTATATTTGATATTCCGAATTCAAAAATGAAGTCTATTTTACAAAATTCAAGACATATAAGTAAAATTAATTAATTTAATAATTAATTCCCGCTTTCATGACAAATAGCGTGTTTTTATGAAACATTAAGTATCAAATGATTGATACCAGTTTAAGTCTGATTTCAAAGTGAAATTAATTCCAAAGTCCACCATTGAATCAAATGGTAAAAATATATTATGGTTTCACTTTAATACCAATTTAAAAGATAATATAATCATATAAATAAATTAGATTAAAAGAGGTTTTGAATTAAAATACAACATTTTTCACTTATTCATAAAAAATGAACTTTATCGGAAAAATAACAAAAATTTACACAAAGTAAATTTTGATGTCCCGATTCTAAAGAAGAGTTATATTTGGTCCAAAAAATGTAAAAGAGTGATCAAAACTATATTTAATAACCGTTCGCCATCAAAAGGTGATAAGTGAACCTTTAGTGAAAAATTAGGGTATAAGTGCCTAAAATTGAATTCTTTCCATATTTTAAGCCTTTATCATTTATTGGATAAATGTAAAAACATTTAAAAACATATATATTCGTATTTTAGTTATTTCTATTCATTCTCGCCAGTACAACGGCTACGTGTTAACTACCATTTAAAATAATATTATTATATTACAAGTGTGCAACGTAAGTTTTCAAAGGAACTCATCGTTGCGTATCGGGTACGCTATCGAACATAAAAACCCCTTTAAAGTAAAATTAATATTTAATTAAAAAATATTAATAAATATGAATATGTCGTATTCTTTATTTACCTGGGATGTTACATCCTTCCCCCCTTTTGGGAATTGCTTCCTTGCAATTTTACTCACTTATCAAATATGTGGGGGTATTTATCCCTCATAGCATTTTCAGATTCCCATGTTGCCTCTTCAACCATATAGTTTTTCCATAAAACCTTTACCTGATGAATCACCTTATTCCACAATACCTGCTCCCTGTGGTCAAGAATCTGGACTGGTTGTTCCTCGTAAGATAGATTCTCTTCCATCTGAACTACCTATGGACTCAAAACATGAGTTGGATCTGGCATATACTTTCTCAACATTGAAACATGAAAAACATTGTGTACCTGAGATAAACTCAGAGGTAAAGCCACTCGGTAGGCAACTGATCCAACTCTCTCCAAAATTTTGTATGGTCCAATGAACCTTGGACTCAGCTTTCCTTTCTTACCAAATCTCATCACACATTTCCAAGGAGAAACCTTGAGAAAAACACGATCACCTACCTCAAAAGAGAGATCCTTCCTCCTGTTGTCTGCATAACTCTTCTGCCTGCTCTGAGCTGTTCTCATGTGTTTCTGAATCAGCTGAACTTTTTCTGCCATCTCTTCTACCAATTCTGGTCCCATCAACTTCCTTTCACCCACTTCATCCCAGAAAGCTGGAGTTCGACACCGCTTCCCATATAATGCCTCAAATGGAGCCATCTGTATACTGGAATGAAAACTGTTATTATAAAAAAATTCAACCAAAGAAATATGTTGGTCCCAATATCCCTGATAATCCATCGAACAAGCTCGTAGCATATCCTCCAAGTTCTGAATTTTTCGTTCTGACTGCCCATCTGATTGAGGATGAAATGCTGTACTAAAATTTAAATCAGTACCCAACGACTTCTGAAGGCCTTTCCAAAAGTTAGAAGTGAACCTGGGATCACGATCAGATACAATGGAGAGAGGAACTCCATGTAACCTGACTATCTCTTTAAGATACAAATGGGAAAGTTGATCTAGGGAAAAAGTATCTCGTATAGCAAGGAAATGAGCAGATTTAGTCAAACGATCAACAATAACCCAGATTGCATTATTACCTCGAGATGTCTTCGGTAATCCCACAACGAAGTCCATGGATATATTCTCCCATTTCCACTCTGGCACTGGTAAAGGATAAAGCATCCCTTTCGGTAACTGCCTCTCTGCTATAACCTGCTGACAAGTCAAACACTTTACAGTAAAATCATCAATATCTCTTTTCATTCCATCCCACCAGTAATACTCCTGCAGATCTCTGTACATCTTCGTACTTCCAGGATGAACTGAAAACGGAGAACTATGAGCTTCACATAACAACTCCCTCTTCAACTGTGAGTCACAAGGCACACACAATCTCTTCCCAAATCTCAAAACACAATCACTATCAACATTGAATTCAGGCAACATACCTTTCTGAACCAGCTCTACCCTTTTCTGCAACTAACTGTCTTGCTTCTCTGCTTGCTTGATTCTGTCTGATAGAGAAGATTTCACTGATACCTGAAACAAAACCGAAGGGCATCCTGCACCAACAACTTCTATGCCAAAGTTCATCAAATCCTTAACCAAAGTATCACGTTCCAAACGCAACACTGTTAATGAAGCATTACTTTTTCGACTCAAAGCATCAGCCACTTTATTTGCTTTTCCCAGATGGTAATGAATTGTACAATCATAATCCTTGATTAATTCCAGCCATCTCCTCTGTCTCATGTTCAATTCATTCTGAGTGAATATATACTTTAAAATTTTGTGATTAGTATATATTTCACACTTTACTCCATACAAATGAGGCCTCCAAATTTTTAAAGCAAAAACAATAGCAGCTAATTCCAAATCATGTGTAGGGTAATTTAACTCATGAGTTTTCAACTGACGTGAACCATAAGCAATTACCCGGTCATCCTGCATAAGGACACAACCAAGTCTCTTCAATGAAGCATCACTGTATATAACAAACTCACCATTCCTGGAAGGAACTGCCAAAACTGGAGCATTCACCAATCTTCTTTTCAATTCCTGAAAACAATCATCATATTCTTTTGTCCAGATAAATTTAACACCCTTTCGAGTTAACTTAGTCATTAGAATAGATAACCGTGAAAAATTTCTAAAAAACCTTCTGTAATAACCCGCCAAACCATGAAAACTACGGATCTCGGTTACATTTGTGGGTCTTGTCCATTCTTCAACAACTTTTGTTTTAGCAGGATCAACAGGTATGCCATCTTTTGAAACAATGTGACCCAGGAAAGAAATTTGTTGTAACCAAAACTCGCACTTGCTGAATTTTACATATAGTTTCTTTTCTTTTAAGGTTTGCAATATAACCCTTAAATGTATTTCATGCTCCTCTTTAATTTTAGAAAACACCAAAATATCATCAATGAAAACCACCACAAACTTATCCAAGAACTCATGGAAAATTCTATTCATTATGTCCATGAATACAGCAGGTGCATTGGTTAGCCCAAAAGGAATTACTACAAATTCATAATGGCCATATCTTGTACAAAACGTAGTCTTCGGAACATCTGCTTCCTTTACCATCAGCTGATGGTACCCCGATCTCAGATCAATCTTGGAAAAATACTGAGCTCCCTAGAGCTGATCAAACAAATCATCGATATGAGGCAAAGGATATTTGTTCTTAACAGTGATGTTATTCAAGGCTCTATAATAAATGCAATGTCTCATAGAACCATCTTTCTTTTTAGCAAATAAAAAAGGAGCACTGCATGGTGATGTGCTAGGTCGAATGAAAACTTTATCTAATAACTCCTGCAATTTCTTCTTTAACTCTAAAAGATTAACTTGAGCCATTTGATACGGGGGTTTTGAAATTGGCTTAGAATCAGGAACTAAGTCAACAATAAATTCAACTTCCCGATCATGAATAACACCAGACAACTCATCAGGAAAAACATCAAGATACTCATTTACCACTAGCACATCATTAATCTGAACAGTTCCATTATTTTCAACAATATGTGCAAGGTAACATTCATTTCCATCTTTTACTAGTTTCTCAACTTCCTGATATGTTATCAAAATCAAGCGTCCATTCTTGTACAGAAACTGAAAGTCTTTCTGAAAAGAAAACATTTTAGCTCTGCAGTCAATCGTAGCATGATAAATAGAAAGCCAATCCATGCCCAAAATAACATCAAACTCTACTAGAGGCAAAACAATAAGTTTTGCTGGTAGATTCTTTCCACAGAAAAGGATAGGAAGGTTCTTATAATTCCTTTTTGTCTCAACGTTCCCTCCGGGTGTTTTTACCATAAGTTCAGGATTCATATCTTGAGATGGAATCCCCAATTTACTAGAAAACTTCTCAGAAATTAAAGAATGTGTAGACCCTGAATCAAACAACACATTGGCATAATCTGATCAAACAAACAGTGTACCTGATACTACTTCATTCGATGGCCCAACATCTGCTGAATTTGTTGCAAGGGATTTCACCACCCCTTTCTGCTTGTAGTCTGGCTGCATTCCCCTAGTTGAGTTCTTCGTTGGACACTCATTTGAAAAATGACCCATTTCATTACACTTAAAACACCTTACCACTGGCTTTTCATTGCCTGCTTGATCATCTTCTTTACAGTTACGAGCGATATGACCTAACTTACCACACCGAATGCACTTACCAGACTTGGATAAACATTCTCCAGGATGCATTTTACCACACTTCTCACAAGATGGATATTTGGTTTTCTTACCTCCTTGCTTCTTTGACGAATTATTCCCCTTTGCCTGCCAACTAGACCTCTTATTCTGTTGTTTGTCATAGGACACCTGATCATCGGCAAACTTCATTTCCACCTTCTTCGCACATCGAACAAGTTTTTCATAACTTTTGAACTCACGAGAAGCTAAAGCCCTTCGATACCTTGGCTTTAACCCTGAGTAAAAACGATTTATTTTACTATCAAGATCTCGTATGAATATTGGAGCATACCTTGCCAATCGAGTGAACTTTGCTTCATAAGCAGCCACTGAATCATCCTCCTCCCTCAATTCTAGGAACTGTTTCTCCATCCTAAGACGAACCACCCTAGGAAAATATTTCTCCAGAAACATAGCTTTGAATTCGTCCCAGTGAAGATCCTCAATCTCATCACTATCCATGATATTTTTCACCATCGACCACCACTGATCAGCTTCACCTTCAAAATGGTAAACATCAAGACTAACCTTTTGATGTTCTGAACACCCCATGACATCAAAAATTTTCTCCAGTGATTTAATCCACCCTTCAGCTTGCACGGGGTCAGATGATCCTCTGAATGATGGGGGATGTTGCCTCATGAAATGTTCCACCACTTACATGTTCCTCTGCAGTTGATCTGGCTGATCTCGTGCATGGATACCACCACCATTTATAGCCTGAGTCAACTGTGCCATCACTGCAACAAATTGTTTAGTTCCAATTCCGACCATCTCAGGTTGTTGATTTGGAAGTTTGTCTTCCTCCTGATGTCATCCCAACATAGATTCTTTGTTTCCTCTGTGGAAAACAATTTTGAACACAGAAATATCTTAGGCGAAGCAACATGGTAATCTTTAAATGCTATATCATTTCAATCATACCATAAATTAGCTTATAATTTTACACTTTTCTAACTCCTAAAGTTGTCTAAACCGACCTTTGATACCAACTATAAGACCCCGGCCTTAAACCTTACTTAATATTGAATTAAATGAATAATTCACATTGAGGATCTTTTCAGGTTTAGAGTTTTAGAGAATTAGGACATAACTATTACATCTCAAACGATTACAAAGTAGACACTTCTACTATGTTTCCATAAAATAAAAAAATAAAAACTCTTAAAAAGAAACATGTCTAGTTACAAGTTTTATATAGCATGACATTCCCTTTATCCCATCCTTGACCCTATTCCACATTAGGTCCTATGAAAAACATTTCAAAAAAACTTGGTGTGAGCATAAAGAGCTCAGTAAAGGATACACAAAGAATGCAAACTGTTAGTTTATGAAAACAACAAGTAACCCATGTACTTTATCAAAGTAATACTTTTCACCTTTATGAAGTAGAAAAAACTCTTCACTGAATAAAAGATCATTACTTACCCTTTTGTAACCAAAAGATTACCATAAAACCCACAAAGAGATCACATAACATAAAAAAGGTATCTTGGGACATAAACATACTTAAGTGGAATAATCATACGGTCGACTTCCACACATATCACTTAATGGAATAGCCATACAGCCAACTTCCATACATACTTAATGGAATAGACATACGGCCGAATTCCATACACAATGCATTGGAGGTTATAACATAACCACCCGTCCTGGTATTCACGGCACCACCCTTCATATGGTTTATCACGTAACCACCCGTCAAATGTCCAAGTACCAATATAAATTCATAAAACATAAAACCAATATAAAGGAATGAAAACATTTCCACATTTCAATCACAATATATCATTTAAATATATTGAAATTATAGAATCCTTTATCAAAAACATTTTCAATACCAAAATACATTAAGGAGTATATGGTATTTATCTTATTTTAAAAAAAACATTACAGCTTGCTGAGGAAGCCAAAGACCAAATAATACTCGTGGCGGCGGAAAAGGTCATTGTCACCGCGTACGTTTAAAAAAACATTCTTTTTTTTCATTTAGTAAAACACTTCATAGAAAAATATTCCTTTTGTATAAAAGTAAAGTTCAAAAGGGTTTATACACCATATAAAAGAAAGTTGTGTATAAAACGAAATATGCCTCAATGAAAGGAGATTGAGACGAATTCCCTTACCTCGGGTCCGACTTGACTCGGTCGTTCTTTAATCTCCTGAATAATAAAGTTGAGTTAATTTCTACTTGTTTATGAACCTTTTAAAGTTCATTATTCCTTTTATATCACTTATTTCCATGTTATAAACATTATGTAACCATTTAAGTTAATAATGTTTGTTTTGTTGATATTTGGTTCTTACGTCGAAAGTGGACTTCTTACAATTACATGTTGTTCGTGAGGTCAAGGGTTCATTATATCCAGAATGAAATTCCTGATTTGGATATCATATATATCATATATATCCAGAATATACATGTATTTATAATATTACATAATCATTTAGAGGTAAGAAATGAAATGCACCGTTCATGGAGACGGTAAGCCGTACGTACGCATGAACGCTACTTCCATTTCTATTTCGTATCTTATGGAATGGAATCATAATGATATAAGAGTATATTATAATTCCAGTATAATAACATATATAATATCATTAACTTTATCCTTTATACATCCCACATATGGTATTAACGAATCAAATCACTTTCAGGGGGAGGTAGTCCGAACTTCCTAAAATGAATATATTGCGTTTATCCATAATGGAAACCATAAAGGAGTGCCATAAATGAAAAATACAGAATCTTAAAAAATTAATAAACATATTATATATCATATATAAAAATAGTGACATCATAATGGCCACCTTTTAAGGTGTTGAATGAGTATTGAACAATCATCGTTTCGAGAGGCAGAATTTCACCATCCACGGAAACCGTATGTTCATTAACCATTAGATGTAGTTGTGTGAGAGTGTAGATCGAATACATCTTATAACAACATCCTAGTATATTGAATATACTGGTGTTTTTACAAAAGAAATAAATAAAAACATTTTACGGGGTTGGAGAAGCAAAATAAAACAAATAAACATGAGAGAATGAATTTCCTTTAAAAGTGTAACTCCTTTTGATTTGAGCCTAAAGGCTTCCTTGGAAAAGATTCTGCCCAAAGTAAATCCTCTAGGATGAGGAGAGGGATTTGGAGAGAGTCAATGGGTAGGGTATGGCCGAGCCAAAGGCTTGAGGAGTGTGTGAAATGAGTTAGAGGTGGGGGCCTTTTATAAGAGGAGAGGAGGGGCACTTTTGAAAAGTAAAGAAATATTACTTTATTTGAAAATGAGTTTCGGATTTAAATGGTCCCACATTGATATAATTCGAGGATAAGGTGATAAGCATTCGAAATCCACCCATCCAATAGGTTTTGGACATGTTTAGGTCTTAGATATTACATTATCTTTCCATTTTATTTAAATCGTTAAATAATGAGGTCATCGCTGCATCATCATGATGTCATAAATAATTTAATTTATATGATGTCTAAAATTATATAAAAATTACTATGATGTAGGAAATATTTTTAGCTTTCTAATGAATATTTATAGACAAAAATATTATAAGTATAACCCATTCTAAAAATTGTTTTAGTAAAACAATTCATGTTTGTGTCATTTTAACTTTAACATTAAATAAAAATATATTAATGTCATTATCCAACCAAAGTGGCTCCATGGGGTCCCCAAGTTGACCCATGGCTTGTCTTGGTCGGAAATGACACAACCAATGAGCGTAAGACATGTGTCTAGGTGTTTTAATATTATTAAAGCATTATTTTTACCTTAAACTACACTAATTACCACTAATCGCGATTAATGAAAAAAAATTATTATTCACCAAAAAATTATTCTCATCCCATTGAACCACATTTTACAAACTAATAACAACCAAGAATGTCGGATTTTCAAAATTAAATACACATTAGTGGTAAACCTTCATTTAACTGAAAAATCAGTTTTCTTGATTACCACTTAGTGGTTTCACTATTCATCAAAAATTGAAGTTTTTCAGAAAATTACCAAAAATTCACCCTAAGATATATTTGATATTCTGAATTCAAAAATGAAGTCTATTTTAAAAAATTCAAGACATATAAGTCACATTAATTAATTTAATAATTAATTCCCGCTGTCATGACAAATAACGTGTTTTTATGAAACATTAAATATCAAAAGATTGATACTAGTTTAAGTCCGATTTCAAAGTGAAATTAATTCCAAAGTCCACAATTGAATCAAATGGTAAAAATATATTATGGTTTCACTTTAAGAACAATTCAAAAGATAATATAATCATATAAATAAATTAGATTAAAAGAGGTTTTGAATTAAAATACAACATTTTTCACTTATTCATAAAAAAACGAACTTTATCGGAAAAATAACAAAAAATTACACAAAGTAAATTTTGATGTCCCGATTCTAAAGAAGAGTTATATTTGGTCCAAAAGAATGTAAAAGAGTGATCAAAACTATATTTAATGACCTTTCTCCATCAAAAGGTGATAAGTGAACCTTTAGTGAAAAATTAGGGTATAAGTTCCTAAAATTGAATTCTTTCCGTATTTTAAGCCTTTATCGTTTATTGGATAAATGTAAAAACATTTAAAAACATATATATTCGTATTTTAGTTATTTCTATTCATTCCCGCCAGTACAACGACTACGTGTTAACTACCATTTAAAATAATATTATTATATTACAAGTGTGCAACGTAAGTTTTCAAAGGAACGCATCGTTGCGTATCGGGTACGCTATCGAACATAAAAACCCCTTTAAAGTAAAATTAATATTTAATTAAAAAATATTAATAAATATGAAAATGTATTATTCTTTATTTACCAGGGATGTTACATATTATGTGGGTTTATATATAAAATGAGTGGTGAATTATTTATTATTTATCAAACTCAAGTTTTGGACACAATATAATAAAATATCCAAAATCACAAACCAGACCCCAATTTATAAAAATAATTTTTAACAACAATTTTTACTAGATATGTCTTTTTTCATTTATTTTTTTCCAAGGTCTGAGATAATTAAAATATTACCCTTGATTATGTGGAAGTGAGTCATGTCCTTAAAGATGTGTTTTGAAAACCTTAAAAAAATTTAAAGGTTCAGATGGATTCATAATGGTTTTATAAAATGAATAAAGGAAAATACATCCTAAATTATTTTAAATGGGAATAATTTTTTTTATTAATGAAAATTATTTTATTTATTACATCATTTTTGGGGTCATTATGATATCATAATACACATTGTATATATATAATATATTTAATTTTTACCAGAAAATTCAAATATCTCAAAAAATTAAGAAAAAATCACTGAAGTGTATTTTCAATGTTTTTATTCCAATAATAATATTTATTTTTACCAATATTTTTTTAGTTATGTGATTTGTATCTTTAAAAATATAATCAACATTTATTGAGAAATGAAGGGTTATTTGAAAATAAATATTTTCGACCTCTAATAAAAATTTCATTTGATACCATAAAAATTATTTGATACTTTATATTTAACAAAAAATATTTTTTAATTGAATATTATTTATTTCAAAAATACAATAATTCATCAAAATAAATGTTCTCATTGAAATTTAAAATTTCCAAAAAATACAAGTTTTTTATTGAATGAAAATTTAAATCATTTATAAAATTAAAATAATAGGTAATTATAACAATTATTTATTAGAAAATAATATATACATATTCATATTGTTATGGTAACTATATATAACCCTTTAATTCACATGTAAACACATTGTATGTAGTGTGCGAAACATGGAAACTTTCATGGGGTGTTTTTGGCATACATGGTCAGGGTTGTGATCTCGATGTGTTTTAACATCTCCCTATAACAATTTTTCTCATTCATTTGTTTTTGGATTTCAGCATTGGTTTTTGAAAGGGAAAATCTCATTTATGGTGTCTCCCTTTTGATTCTCTAATAAATGGAATCATAATGTACGAACCTAATGGTATAGGAAATCACGTCCTTTGTCTGTGTGAATTCCATTTTTTAAAACCCAATAATTATACTAATCATATGATCATTGTTAGAAAAATATTTTATTAGTGAAAATGATCTTTACGGAACATTTAAATTTGATAGGATATAATAAAATCCAATAAGTTCATGTGTTGTCTTTAACCCTGACACATAATTATACATTTAATACAACAACTATGGAATGTTTATTTATAACTGTTTGGGTTGTTACAATCATAACCCCTTTAAAAAAATTTACTATTAAATTTTTATTTCACACAATAAAATAGATGATGTTTATTCTATTTCGTCATGTCCTCTAGTTCTTACAAAGCTTATTCAAACATGTGCTTTCTCAATAGCACTTTAACAAGATTTTTTTTCGTATTCGATATAACATTGTCCTTAGGATCTATGATATTCACCCAATTCTCCTCATCAGATAAATCATTAAAAAATGACATCATCTCAGTATTTTGGAAAAGTTAATGTTCTAGAATGTAACTAATCAAGAGGGATACAAGGAATACATCATTTACAAGAGATAGGTTATGTGGAAGTTCTAGTTGATAGGCCACCACTCTAATGTGATAAAGTATCTCAATGGTACTACTGTATCTTGGACATAGATTTCCATTGTTCCCTAATATAATTACCTTATTCCAAAGAGATATGTGGAGAAATTCCATGCATCCATCCTCAAAATGTTGGTATCGTCGATGATTTTCTGCACTTCTAGTTTTTCAACTCCGACAAGCCTTGATGTGATGCTAAAGGTCATGATGTTTTACACATTTTAGTTGACTATTATTCGGACCATGAAGTTTTTGTTCCTCACCCTCATTTGAACATGTAGGTGTTTTTCACCTCCTACCATAAATTTATTTATATTGATCCATTTATATGGTTGAGTGGAAAATATTAATGTATGAGATCTCGACCAGGGGAATATGTTAGTCCAATTATTTTTTTAGTCAACTGATTATTCAATCAATATGATATCGAGTTTCACGATAGTTCTCATATACTAGACATCAGTTTGAGGGAGATAAGCGGTGAATAAGTTCAACTGAATATTTAGATCATGTTAGTGACTCATCCAGATCATAGATGTATATCTTCCATCTTGATCAGATACAATCGATATTCATGTTCTATGTAGCCTGACCAATTCTTTATTGTATATCCTCTCATGTTGTTCAAGTTCTAAGTCCTCTCAAATTTTAATGAATTGAGAAGTATTATTAAGAATATCCATCAAAAACCATATATAATTTTTTACTCTAGATGTCTTTGGAAGACGAGTGACAAAGTCCATGGTTAGGTTTTCCCATTTTTTATATAAGAATGAGTAATGGTTGCATCATCCCCTTATATTTTTTCGTTTTAGAATTGACTTTATAAAATACAAGACATCCTGATGTGTATTCTGTGATCTCTTTCATCATATTGATTCACCAAAAGTTCTCTTAAAAATATCAACACATCACATTGCTTCATGGAAGAATGTAGAATGATGATATATGTGCATCATCCATTAGATCATTATTTAAATCCTAATTTTATGATACACAAAGTAGTGACCCAAATATCATAACTCCTTCATCAATAACATCAATCATTGAATATTTACCTTACATTATAGCTTCATTTTTTCTGAATTCACAAATTATTTTTTGATCACCCTTTATCTTCTCAAGAATCGATTATTGAGAATCATTTGTGAATGTATTGATGATGTTATATCGTTTATGATTCTCTTCTCTATTATTTTCTAGTCCATGAATATTTCACCCTTCTTAATTTTAATCAATGGTAATATTGAGGTATCCCTTTTAATATGAAAATATCAAACATTATTCAATTTCCAAAAACTATAATGTATTATAAAGTCGTGTTCCTTGAACATTTTTAACCCTCGTCATTTGATTATATTCATCTCTTTTAGTGTGAATATATTCTTTAGACTCTTATGATCCCCATATTTCTCACAACTATTAAAAAAGTTCTAATTCCATAATATGTTATAAGAAAATATCACTATATTTAACTCCAAATAATGTATTTTGTAGTTTGGTTCATGAACTTCCTTTTTTACCTGAAGCACAGGCTATAACATTGTCATTTTCTACTAACAAATAACCTAGTAACTTCATTGGATCATCCCTAAATACCATGAAAAGTTCACCACATTTTAGTAAAATTTGTACATGTGATGTGATAAGAATCTTTTTCAACTACATGCAGTTCTATTCACATTAATTATTCACAAAAACATGATTCCATTCTATGTTAACTGGGTTAGAGTTTTTGAAAATATAGTGAAAATTATCACAAAACCAGGATAATAGTCATACCCAAAGTAACATTGGATTTCAATCTCATATGTTGGCCTTAGTTATCCATCATTAGCTTTTATCTTATAATGTCCCATTTGTAACCCATTACATATGATAATATTCCCCATGAATGAATTTCCATCAAACAGAACTCACATTTGTTGTACCTTTCATAAATCTTGTCCATTTATAAGGTCTTATTCACAGTTCTCAGATACTCCTAACGCTCGTCATTGATTTTGGATTATATTATAAAATCAAATATAAATAATACCATTTTTTGAGGTAATCTCAAAATAAACTATTAATCATGTCAATGAATATTACATGAGGATTAATGAGCCTAATGGTATTACTATGAAGTCATAGTGCCCATAAAATGTATGGAATGCAATCTTAGGTATGTCCTCCTTCATCCTTGACAATATTGATATCAAAGATAATCATTAGAGAAGTAATTTTCTCCATGTAGATGATCAATCATTTCATACATCCTTGGAAAATGACACTTTTTTTGTCATGTTTATTTTATTCCCATTATAATCAATGTAGAAAATCATTGACCCATCCTTATTCTTTATTAATGGGACTAGTTCACCACAACATGAAGAACATTTGAATATGAACCATTTATCCAAGTTACTCTTTAGTTGTTTCATATGCGTATGAAGATCCCCCCAAACCATTCTATATTGAGTCTTGGATCATTGGAATTCCCCTATTATAACATATATTGAAAAATTAAACCTCTTTCCATGGTGGAAGACCGAGAAATTCATCAGGAAACACATTAGTGTATTCCATAAGAATGGGCTTGTCATCAATGATGATCATTTCCTTAGAATCGGTAATTTGGGCTTGTTATTTGATTGGATTTCTTTTCATCAGTGGGTGGTGTAGTTCGTGGTCCCAACACTACTCTTGTTTTTGGATGACCCCATTTCATTTATGGGATCAACAGTGAAGAGAAAAAATAGAGTTTAGAGGTCTCATTGCAAGAGGTGTGTCCTGAGAATGGAGGCTACCTATATTCTAATTAATGATAAGAAAATTTTGGTTTTGTCTGCTCCACTCATGCTGGGAGGTCATGAAGATTTCAAATCATTCATGGGAGACTTGAAATTTCTACAACTTCTGAGATTTCACTTGAAGGTGTTCACTAATGGTTTTTTCATTTTTCTTATTTCAATTATCTAAATCTTGAATTTTATTCCCCTAAATCAATGATAGTGTATGATATTTACACAACATGTTTTTATTGTTGCTTTTTATGTCAAATTTTTTTAGGGAATGAATTGGTTGACCAATTCATGTCACCACTATTTTAGAAAATACACTTTTGAGATGTTGGTGATAAAGGAAACCCCACTTCCTCTTTGCACTTTTACAAAATCAGGAGAAAATTGGTGATAAGAAGAGTGATTTCATTATAACAAAAAAATTGGATGGCTTTATATATATAAATATACTCTATTCCCATATTTTTCTAAAATTAATCTAAAGAGATCATCAAACGTTTTTCTAGAAAATTCTACACACTAGTTCAGATAGGGGAGGAGTTATATACTCGGGATGCAATAACATTCTAATTTGTTTTCAAATTATAGGTCTCATTCAATGCTTTTTTGTGGGATTTGAATAATTCTACAAATCATTACATACAAAAAGTAACATGTAGAACATGAATAAAAATTTATGTTCTATATTATTGAAAGAATAAATAGTATTCCCACCACCACTTAATTTTTGGGGTCCACCTTAGTGGTTGTGATTGAATAAGCTCACCCTTTCTACATTCGAGGATTTTCCTTGTCTCTATAAAGCCTTTTCTTAGTGATTTAATTTTAAAATTTCCCATATTTCATATAGTTTCAACAATGAATAATACACCAATGGTTTACCAGTGTGTCATTTCATCTCTCTCATTAGTGGGATTATTCTATCGACAATTGTAGGATATGTGGCCTTTCTTCCCACACCTAAATCATTTTCTCATTCCCCTTAGGAAATATTTGTGGTTTTTATTTACACACTTTTGACAAGTGGGATTATGAAATTTCATAGAATCATTAGATTTCACCATTAGGGTGTCATAATTAAACTCCAATTTTGACTTTGTATCTGTATGATACCCTTCAGATTATCATTTCTCTATTTTCCCTTTGAGGGAACATCAGAAATTTTTTTGATTTTTATTATAGTATCAAATATCCAATGATTTTTGTAGCATGTTGGGAGGATATACTAATAAATACAAATTTTAACTACATATTGACTGGCCACTATTTACATGACATAAATTGGGTTATATTTATTTAACCACATTAACTATGAAGCTTTTACTTGCTGGGCATGCTTGGAAGAAAAAACGAAGTCAAGCATAGGGGTGGGGTAATAACTAATTTAGAAAAATATTCTGAAAGTATTGTAAAGTCTACCTCATATTCCTTCATATATTCTTCTTCTTTTTCCATGAAGTAAAAAAATACCTTTCCATTTTATGTCATATATTGTGATGAAATATTTTATTAGAAGCCCATTTTTCATAATTCCTTCCACCAGAACACATTGATCTATTCCTCAAGATTCATATTCTTGATCAATGTCCACCTTTGACCAACATCTCTCTCCATAAAATAAACAACCATTAGAAGTTTCTCTTTCTTTGAGCATAGAATTTTGGAAAACATATTAAAAATATAGTTTATTCATTTCCCCTTTATTATGTGATTAGAGGATCAATATTAATTCAGAGGGATTTTTCACAATAAGTCCTCAATCACAAAATTTTATATCTTAGTTGTATTTGTGAACTCTTCTAGATATAGTATTCTATTATAAACATGAGTCATATGAGATAATATAATCCCAATGATATATATCCCTTTTAACATCATGACAGGCATCTAATTGGGGAATTCATCACATTTCCCTTCAAACTAGTTGTTTACCCGATTCATCTTATTTCCAAACATTGTCTAGAATAAATAGAAAATTAGAGATGGTTATTTCTAAACTATTTAACACATAAATGGGAGTCAAATGAAATTATAGGGACAACTTATAAATGATAATTATTTCCTGACATATTAATTTGTATGATTTAATCTATGTTATCAATGATCTATTTCCTTACAAATATTATTATTAGAATTTTTATTCCGTTAATAATGTTTCATAATGATTATGTGAATTTATCAAAGAATGTCCTCTAAGATTGGTAAAGTAGATGTGCAGTAAGGCTGGTTATTGTGCTTCAGTTCCCAATCAATTCTATCTTAGCACAGTGTCTTCAGGTTATACAATTTATATACATTTGTCCCTGAGTAACATCCACTATAGTATCTAGACATGTATATATTTAATTGAAAACCCACATACTCTGTAATTTAAAAGATTTTGGGATGTTTTTATATATATCTCTATCCCTAATTATTTCTCAATAGTTTTATATCCATAATCCTAAAAATAACTAAAAATCTCCTTTGATTCCAATAATGACAAATCGTCTTTTTATTGCACAATAATTCATGTCTTATTAAATTAGAGTACAAATAAAACCATCGGAAATATCAATAAGTATAGTTATTTTTTGAATTTAGAACATTACATACTAACATAAAATAGTGAATAAATCACAATTATTGAAAATTTCATTAGCATGATTATAATATTCCTTCATACTGAAAACTGTATGGTATAAATCATGGTAATACATAATAAATGGGTTACCTATAAATCCCAATAAAGAAATAAAAATTTCATTTCATGATGAACGAAACACATATTTGGGAATGGGTTTATAAATTGAGAATAAAATAAGTGATAATAATAAATAGGAACAACGAGGCATGAAATATCATTATAATTATTAATTCAACATGGGAAATGTGGTAAAATTACTAAAACACAACCTCATAACACATTTCAATGATAAATTGTAATACATTGTGTTATATAAAGTCCAAATATGGAATAGTATCACTCCCTAATCTATTCCATGATTTCTTATGAGATTGAAAATTTGCCCAATGCATCGAATAAAAAAATATAATTACGGGTGCACCCATCCCTTTCATTTTATTCTCATGCTAAAGTGCACCACATACATCATATTACATTGATTCATTCATCATTATATTCTATTATATAATAAAAGAGTGTGGAATAAATAATTGCAAGTGTATATTAAATAATTATATGTTCAAAATGTTAATCACCATTAATAAGAAATGGTTATGGGTATTCACTATACAATTGTTTGGAAATGAAGATCGCTATGAAATTTCGACAGCATAACAGGGGCATATGAATGTTCATTAGAGTGATTCATGAGATTGAAATTGGTATCTCATCATTTAGACAATAATTGTATTGTAATTGGGATATGTAATATCATATCCCAATATTATGAAATGATTATATGTGTTATAATATAAAGAATATACTTCAATAAAGGGTAGAAGGTGAGGATTTCTTACCTTGAGAGGGTGATTCCAAATGATTGGGAGAAGCTTAATAGGTGACTGGGGAACTATGGGAGTACTATATAAATGGAATGATAGAGTAAGGATGTTCTCAAGTGCTTATTACTGAAGATAAATTGGACTTGGGTGGGATTATAATGGAAATGAGTTGGGAATTCATTAATATTTATCAAACATAGGTTTTTGACTCGATATAATTAAATAACGAAAATGACCAAACATACCCTGGTTGTTCCAAAAATTTCTTTCAATGGGGTGGTTATAATAATATTATTTTTCCAAGGGATTATACTACTAATATATTACATTTTCTGATATGAATGTGAGTCATGTCTTTTATGAAATGATTTTCAAACCGTAAAATATATTATATGTTTTGTAGAATTTATAAAGGCTTTATAAAATTAATAAAATAAATTTCATATTACATTATATTATTTCTGAAACATATATATGTTCATGGATACCCATTAGAGTATTTATTTCATAATTTTTATGTCATTATGATGTCATAATACACAACTAATTTTTAAATTGTATTTCATTTTAACATTAAATTTCAACTGTCTCGGAGATTATGAAAAATTCACTCTTGGATAATTTCAATGTTATGATGAAAAAAAATTCCTCCTAACCAAATAATTATCTATATATTTTAATTTTCACTTTTAGAATAGTGTCGACATTTATTGAGAGATGTTGGGTTTTTTTGAAAAAATAGTTTTTGAAACCATATAAAAATTACATCTGGCATCATAAAACATAAATGCTCATTTATATTTATTAAAATTTATATTATAATAATAGTCATTGAAAATATAATATATTTAAAATAAAAATAAAAAAAATTAATTGAATTTGAATTTTACCCAATTTTTTTCATTTATTGAATAAAAATATAAATCATTTATAGAATAACCATAAGAAGTAAGTATAATGATTATTCTATTGAATATAATATATACATATTCATATTGTTAGGATCTTGATACCTATACATTTAATACACAAGAAAATTCTATTTGAGTGTGTTGTGATAGTGTGAGGCATTAATGGGGTGTTTCAGCGTACATGGGTTAGGTCGTCATCTTTATGAGATTTATATTTTCTTGTAAACATATTTTCCCATTAATAGGTTATAAGATATTATCTTGGGATTGGTTTTGGGAAATTCTTAGTGGCACTATCTCCATTGGAAGATCTGATAAATGGGCTTTGTATGGTATGATCTTATTGGTTGAGGCCATCTCATACTTTTTCCATGTCAATAGGATTTATTAAAACATTATATTAATAATAATAAAATGATTTTTATTCAATATCTATATTATCAATGATAATGAATCATTATGGTCATTTATATCTTATAGTATATAATAAAACCAATTAATTGATTGTATTTTCTATTTCCATGACACACAATAAGACATATAATTCAATGACAAATGGATGTTTATTTATAATATTTTAGGGAGTTACATCATTGGTTGAGGTAAATATATCAGGTAACAATACTTTTATTGGTGATCCAATTGGTTCAGCTTTAAGACAAGATGTTCCATCTGGATAGAATAGGATGTGTAAGAGTTTTCATTTTTATATGTACCTGTTTTAAGAGATTTTATAGGGAAAAACATATTGTCTTCTATAAGTATGGAAGGTGGGGTAATAAAATAGATAACTCTATTAAACCTCATCTGACTAGTCATCTTTATGGATGATTTATCCATGTATATCTTTTTTGTGAAAGTATATATCATGGATATGGGGTCGGGTTCTCTATCACCATGGTTTTGTAGGTCTATGAATATGGTTACAAGGGTGCTGGGTCTAATCCTTCAGTTATAAAAGATATTTTTGAGGAATAGACAATAAAAATTTATGCATCTATGTATTATCTAGAGGAATCTAAAGTAGTAAAATTGATTTTTAGATGTGCAATTTTTATCTCAGCTTCTATGATGATTTGTTTTCATCATATAAGTGGTACTCATTTTTTAATCATCAATGTTAGTTGACATGTTGGGTTTTCTTTAAAAACATTTACCACTCTTATTTTATGTTTCCATTCCTTTATTGAAGATATCCGAACAAAAATTCATATTTTTCAACTGTGGGTGATAATAGAAGACACTGAGGTGGAGTGCGAATTTTAGTGCTTGATAATGAAATATTTGAATTCATTATAATAATATATTTTCTGAATAGTGTTATGTCCCAAATACACTTTTATCACCATCGAGTTCTGTTATTATATTCCATTTCGGTCAATAATGTTTTCCAGGGTGAGTGGGACTCCAGATCGAGAAGACTAGGGCACATTGTTCAATTTGATGGGTTAATATTATACGAGTTAAATGAGTTTTTTCTTGATTTAGTTAACCCTTATTTTGAGGGGAAACTTCATATAGTGTTGTTGGAGTATCCTATGATATTTTATCATTCCTTATATATTTTACCAAGATAGAGACTGGTCATGACAATTATTGATCCTCTCCCCCGTATGTTTTCCATTTCTATGTCATTCTATCAAATGGAACCTTCTATGTTGATAGAAGATATGGCCCAGAATGAGGACATAGAGGATAAAATATATAGTTTTTTAAGATTTTTTCCATGGTATTTACATTTAGTCATTTATTAGACAACATACATGAGCCTCATACTTTGTGTCTATTATCCAATGATAAATAATGAGATTATTAAGAACAAATATACTTTTCTAAGGATTGATGATCCCATTGATCATCATATAGGGGATTTTTCATTTTAGAACATTGAAATGAAATATTGGAACCTAAATTTGAGGATTTTAGAATATTTTATACCTATGATATAATTTAGGATTTTATATGATCATTTTTGGGATATGCTATTCGGTCACGATAATTCTCTTACGATGTCTATGGATTTGATGAATTGATATTTTATATAGTTTAAGAAAATTTTTGTGTCGTGTTTGTGGATGATATTTTGTTGTATTCCATATCGGAATTGAAGATTATATATCATTTGGATATAATTCCTAAATACATTAATTAATATCATATGTATGATAATCATTCCAAATTCTTGTTTTGTAACAAGGACGTGGAGTTTTTAGGAAATGTTAAATTTGATAAGGAACCATAATGGATCCAGAAAAGGATTATGATCATATGACCTATATGTATCCTAGAAATGTGTTAGAGATATAATAATTGTTGGGTTTGGATGGTAAATTTAGATGTGTTTTTAAAAATTTCACCAAGATCGCATATCAGATGATTGATTTAGCTAGAAACCGTGTAAAATTTTAATGGAATGACCATTTATAAATCATTTTCAAGGAGATGAATGTGAGTTTGAATTCTATACCAGCTTTTATTCTTTCGAATCCAGGATCATGTTATTATTTTTTTCAAGGATACGTCTGGTATAGTTCTATGATGTGTCTTGATACAGGTAAAACAAGTGGTATCCAATATATCTCGCAAGAGATTACCTTTTGATACGAACTACCATACCAATTTTTTGTGTTTGGAGTAGTTATGCATGCAATTAAAACATTTCATCACACTCTCATTAGGGAGATGTTTTTAATGTACTCTGACCATAAGATCCTCACGATTATTTTTACTAGAAGTGGTATAATCTTGTGACATATATGTTAGGAAGTGTATCTTTATACTTTTATTTGGATATTATAAATACCCCTATACAAGGGAATGTGTTTACTATTGCATTTTGATATAAATTACCGATGCAAGATATTATTGAATTGGTTGAGGAACTATATCTACTGATTTGGTTTCTATTATGAAATTGGGAGTATATGATATTAGTGGATAGGTATTAATGGATTCGAATAAATCTATCTCACATTTTGAGGACAATTTTTTTCTCAATAAGGTGGTTCCTTTTCTGATTTAACACTTGGGTAAATGCATTTTTGGGGGGGAGACCTTGCGTGAGTGGTCTCGATATACCTGTAGATCTTTGTGCTTCTATAATAGGTATGATGTTCCATTTTAATCGAGGATGATTTTTTTTGGTTTTTTGGAACCATTTTTTCTATTCAATGCACATAGGTACTACCATGATGTTTCGTGATTTGAGAAATTGATATTGGTAGTATGGGATGAGATGGTCTCTTACATATTCTCAATTGTGTTTCCATTTTTTACAGAAGTAAGGTAGAAAAAAGTTACTTTCATGGTTTTTGTAGCACTTACCAATTATATTATAGAAGAGGGATGATATTTACATGTATTTTATCATTTTTTACCGTGTATTCCAAGTTGGAATGATTAGATTTCTGTGATCATTGATTAAATCATAAAATTAAAACATTTCATACCTATAATGCAGTTGAAAATGTGGAACAACATGAGGACTTGTATGCCTATGTGAATTTCAAACATCAAGGGTTTCCCACTATTGTTATTTATGATAGGGAACATAGGTTCACAACCTAGTTTTAGAATTCTTTACAAGCGGTTATACTTTCTATGATTAAATTAAGCACAACATATCATCTATAGATATATGGATAGATGGAGAGTGTTTTACCGGTTCATAAAGATATGCTCGAGACATGTGGGCTTAATTTTGGTGGATTAGGATAAAATCATTTGTCTTTGTTTTAATTTTCATATAACAATGTTTTTATACATTGTTTAATATGTTTCCCCTTGAGGAATTTTATGGATGACCATGTATATTTTTATTTTACTAGGAAGAGTTGGGAGAGTGGTCCTTGGTTGGTTTCAGTCCGTTATAGTAAATAACGGAGATGAAGTACTTGATGTAGATGAGGTTGATAAAAGAATATAGTTATCAAAAATCACATGGGGAATATCATCGTTAGTCATTGGCCATTGAGGTTATTTATATGGTCTTTCTTATTTTTTATCTTCTATAGAGACATCATCGATTGTGTAACCTAGGTACGTTGGCACTGAGACTTGTGGTCCCCATTGATATTTTTTGATGATTAGTTATGTGAACTATCAATTGGACTTTCCATCTAGGATGACATCTATCCATGATTTGTTTCATATTTTTCAATTGATTAGGAATAGAGAAGATCATTACCATGTTATTAGATTGGAGGATGTAGATCATGAGACTCAACCCACTTTGGATAAGTCACCCTTTCAAATAATAAATATCTATGATACGGTATTTTGTTGAAAAACTATTCCTATAATCAAGGTACTATTATAGTGTGGATGGGATAACCATCTGATATAGGAGTGGAAATCCTTGTTGAGGTAGAAGTGGCCTTCAATTTTCTAGGATATTGGATCATGTGGTTTTTTGGGGTAGAAATGGTTTATAGTGGATATATTATAGCATCAATTTATCTACATCTAGTCATGTCCCATCACATTCATTGTTTTCATATTTAAGGGGGTAAATCTTGAGACTACCAAAGATAAAGATAATTTTCTAGGGAATATTATCTAAATTTCCGCGATGTATGTTTTTTTGATTTAATGGAGTCTGATTATAAATGTGTTAATGAATTCGAGATATTCATTCTAGGTTATTAGAAATATTAGTGTCAATTATTTTATTTTTTATTATTAAATATTCATTTTTATAGGCTTATGGGGAATTAAATTCCATTTAAGGATGTTAGAATAAGTGTGTTTATCAACTAATATATTCTTTTAACTGATATAGGGTGTTAACAATTTAAACCCAATGTAATTGTTTGACATCCTATAATGATTGAAATCATGTTTTAAATAATAATGGAAATGAGGTTTTCAAAAAATATTTTTAGTCAACAAATACATTGTGTTAAATACTTAAACACCATGTATTTTTTAGGATTATTACCTATTTGGGGAACATTAAGGGTAATTAAGGGTTCATTCCATCAATAGATTCCATTCATGTAACCTTGAGATATCCTAATGGATTTTTTTTCTTCCCTTCATATGATATCACATGATTCAGTGATACCATTATAATATGATATCATGTCTCTTGGTATGTAATCCTTATAGTTCCTCATTTTCAATGGTTAAGACTATAGTTTTGTAAGAATATGTGTTCTGATTTTTGCTCAAATAGTGATTTCAATCGATCTTTTTCTATTTCAATGTGTTCTTTGTCTTAAAATGTCCATTCTATGGGATTATACTCTCTATTGTTGAAGGTGGCTAGGTCTAGACAGTTTGGAGGTAGGTGCTTATAGTCAATGGGTAAATTTGATTACTTTTTATCATTATTTATTAAAATCCTTCATATTTTCCTTTTAATTTATGTGCTATTTGGTTTTAACTCATATCATAGAACGTAAAATGGTTTTTCTGAAAAAAAGTGTTTTGTTTTGAAAATAGATTTTTCTTGAATTTGAAATGGGTTTTCAAACTCCATAAATAATTAAATATCTTTTTGAAAATGTTTTCAACAATTATGAAAATATTTTTTGAAATGTAATAGGAAAATTACTTATTTGGATGCTTCTGTGCATCTAGAAAGAGACACAGGCATCCTTAGTGTGTGTGTGTGGTTCTATTATAAGGTAACATTCTTGTGATCTCGGCAGAAATGAATCGATATTAGTTGGATCCAACATTATGCATGTTTAGGATTTTTAGTTATTAATACATATTCCAATAGCTTATAGACCAATGCAAAGAAAATTTTCCCTTTATGTTTATTTATCACCTGATTCTTTCTATCATCGATTGTTCCTCAGAGGTTTTTATTTGAGGTTGTTACACATAGCTTTATATGATAGATTATTTGATGGATACATGTTTTCCTTCTAAACTCATTATGGATAGATATAATTTATTGTTTAAATCAACAATATTTTTCATATTTCTATTTTGATAATATGAATAGATTTTATGAAAAAAAAATAAATATGATTTACAAAATGATTTAATTTATGAAAATTCATTATAAAACTATTTTGTTCTAAAATATTGAATTATTGTATTCTAGAATTTAGACCTTCTGTTGAAAATATATTTGATATATGAATGGTATTTTTCTTATATCATAATTTTTCTGATAGGTGGTTTTAGATGCTTTATTTGAGGATTCAGTTAATGGGAATGGAATCATATTGAATTTTATTTTCACTTATGGTTGCTTCCTTCTATTTTCACTAGATTATTGGTGACTTTTGGTCAGATGGGGTTTTTTAATACCATATGGTTTAGCATATTTTTGGTTGAGTTGTATGTATATAGTAATTATATCTATTTTTTCCTCTATTACATTTGGATTTATATTTTTTATTTAATAATAGTTTCTATTATCCTATTTCAGCTATATTACGTGACAAGTCATTTTGGGTGGCTTATCTAGTTGACCAAGGACATTTTATTACAATATACTTCATTGGATGTCATTTTATCAAGGGTATTTATAGGTAAAATGGATTTTATATCCATCTCAATGATCGTTCTTACTGATTCCATCTACTTGATAGTTATCAAATATGTACAAACTTATTTTTCAATTTTAATTTTGAAAAAATATTTTTTTGAGATAATCCATTAGGGGAATCTTTATTCATTGAAAACTGCAATTTTTATTCTTTGATAATTCATCAGTTTTTACTTGTTTCCTAAAAATTTCATTTCCCCTAAACTCATATTTTACATGTTGTGTGTCCCATAAGTGAAATCAAAACCATCTCTTATTTTCATTCAGGAACCTCCTATACCATGACCATATTAATTGGATGATTTTGATAATTTCCTTTCTAATTCCACCATTATTTATTAAGATAATTATTTATTAATATTAATTTCAATAAAATGTTTTTATGAAATTAATAACTTTTATTGTATGGTTCATTTTCACCAATTAATTTAAGTAAATCACTTTAATTGTTTCCATTTGGACACTTCTTTCCACAATTTTAACTTTTTATATAATATTTACTTTATAAAATTTCATAGAATACATATTTCCAATTTGAATTATCTCATTCCCATTAATATTTTTTTTCATCTACATAAACAAATTTTGACAATATATTTTTATTTTTTGTGGTTATTATTCAAACGATACCATGTTACATCATTCTATAGTTCTAATTTAGAAAAAAAAAATTTATAAAAGGAGTGATCCATAAATTTATTTATCTTCCATAACCATCCATTATAAATAAGTAAAAAATTTCTTCGACTTTCATTAATTTATGAATATCTTATTTTACATTTATTTAATTAAATGGTGTTGAAAAAAATTGTATTTCAAGGCTTTATGGCTCCACACTCACCTGGATCGCGGTGCTCCCGATGCCTCCATCACTTCTCCTAGGGTTTTGAGGTCCGGCTCGACGGAGATGGCTCCCCCATACATCTCTTGTTTTCCTTCTTTTCCCTTCACTAGTTTTTTTCTCTCTTATTCTCCCATCTTGTCTGATGCGTCTTGCTGGTGCGGGTATCGGTAAAAGCTTACCACCCCTCATTCTTTCAATCCCAGTGCATTGGACACCCATCTGGGTCTAGGTGCTTGAGCCTTAGACGGCTTGGGTCAGTGTTAGTGGCGGCGCCCGGTTCCCTTCTTCTCCACTACCCTTGATAGCCTCCCTATCGTGTTTTGAATCCACATTAGTCGAGCTTCATTCAAGATCTGGGTCTACCTGGGATGGTGTTGGAGGAGGGCTGGTAGCAGTATCAACTCTAGTACTTCATCGACATTGATCATGACTGGTGATGTCGGTTTTTTTTCTCTGATGGTGGTTCGCTTCACTCTTGTGGTCAACAATATGGCTTCTGGCGTGGTCCCTGGCCTGGGTCTCCATCTACTCAACTCTATTCTGGCATCCTGGTTCTGCACTCCTTTCCTAGTCGGTCTGGCATGCAGGTCCTCAAGAAGCACAGGGAGGTGCAGTTCGTGTAGCTTGGGATCTTCAGGTGGGTTTCTGGCTCTTTGATGGAGGTTCGAATTAGGTAATGTTTTTCTGGACGTTGTTGGCGATAAAGATGTTATGAACTATAATGTTGACATAGTTTTAAACAAGGATGATGATGCAGTGTAGGTGTGGTCTCTAGTAATATTCTCGCAGGTGTGATGTCTCATGAGGCATTGGAAGGATGACGAGAGGTTCTCACCGGTGTGGTATGATCTTCAGTGAGGATCTACTGGGATGATGATGGGGCTATAATGATAATGACAATGTGCATTTCCTAGTGGAATTGCGATTTGCGGGATTTTTTGCAGACATGATGGATCCCACGATAACTCTATTGTCCTTTGGATTTTGAATTTGGATATGGATTTAGTTTTGAAAGTGTTAGAGGAAATATGTGTGGTTTCCACTTTTCCTTGAAAGTGTATTTTTAAGAAAGTTAAAAAATGGATTGTTCATATCCTCTATGGTTTTCTAAAAAAATAAATGGTGTTTACTTAGATAAAATAAATTGATTTATTGGGGAAAATATTAAATAAAATATATTCCATTTATCTATACTACGTAAATACAATATACTTAATTGAATGGTATCTACCTTGAATGTTTATTAGTATCATTTGATACAAATTATTTTTTATTGGTTGATCATGGTTATTAATGGATTTATAAATGTTTTCCTAATATTATTTTGTGGAAAACAGATATTTTACCCATTTTATTTATACGGGTTCTATATGATATGCTGATTATTGATTTTATATATGACACATATACATGGTTGTTGATAGGTGGGGTCATTCATATACAAATAAATCATTGGATAATGTTCACTATTAGATTTTATAGTCCATCATGAGAATTCATGTATGTTCTCACAAATTAAGGTGTGAGACTTCTTTGATTTTATCACAAACTAGTGGGTGTTTTTTTGAATATATTCACAATATATTGATCTATTATGTTTATGATTCTGTACCCTTCCTATATTACTATTAATTTTATGATATATGACATCGCAATTTTTATGCCTACATTCTATGATATTCTATAAATTAATGTTATTCTACTAGGATTTGGGATTTTTACTTTATTATTCCAATTTGGGATATTAATGTTATTAATCTTTTCTGCCATTCATTTCCAATATTTATTTTTATGTTAGGTAATTACTTATTACATGATTTATGATCTATAACATTTTTTAAGAATATATTATGTATATTAAAGATAAACTTATTCCAATATTATTCACACTTTAGATTTTTTATTTTGATCAGATATGATAACCCTTATCATGTATCTCTTCTCACTCCTTTAGCTATTTCTGTTTCCCTTATTTATAAAGAAAATTAATATGTATGGTGTGTCCCGAAGAATAACTTGTGTGTAGAATTATTGGGAGATGTTGTAGACATGTAATGGATTAATTAATATTACTGGAAAAAAGAAATATGTTTTTTAGATATTATTTTCTCTAAACTCTCTAAAACACTAAACCAAAATGATATTTTGAATATATAGTGATGAAAAAATTTATTAACAACATGTAATTATGATATGATCTTGTTTATGGGCTATCATAAATACTAAATTTCAATGTGGGATAATAAACCATGCACTATTAGATGTTTGTTAATGGTCTTAATATAAGAGGTTGGTTGTTCCATAGTTATTCAAAAATTATATATCAAAATAAATTATTGAACTAGGGATGTGCATCCAATCCACAATTAAATCTCCATGACATAGATTATCATAAACCAATAGTGAAAATTTGTTGGCTATCCACCATCCATTCCATGAAACATCTATAGTGGGGTATTGGGTCAAAAAATGGTTGAGCTATGGATTTAGGATACCAAAAAACCATACTTTAAAACATATTCCACATTGAAACCTACTCAAAAATACTGTTTTACTAGTTATCTATGGCTATATTACATGGTTGAAACATGATTCGATATTTTTATTCATAATATATTTATGTATGTTTTAATACCCAATGATGTAAATTCTACTTTCACTGTGTAGATGGAAAATAAGTTCCAATTTAATTTAGGTTTTTTCTACTTCATACAAAAATCCCCCAAACTGAACCATAGTGATAATGGCCTATTTATATTAAAATACGAAGACAATATAAGGGAAATATTTTTTTAATACTTAGGACAATGAGAGGTGAACAAATTAAAAAAATTCACCCATTGAGAGGACTTAACAAGGATAGACTAAAAAGTTGTTCTGATACTTTGGTGTATTAATTATTAATCATTTATTGAGAAAAAATATTGTACAAGATAAAATATTCTTCATTATTTTTTTTATTCTTTTTATTTTTCAAATTTTTTAATATGATTGTTTGAATATTTAACCATTCTATTTATATTGAAATGTATGACCATTTTATCATGGGTGATTAGTTATCTTAGGGTGGGTGGATCAATAGTCGGAGGACTAATAGTTCTACATATATGATTAATCTAGTTTTTGAATCACATGTGAAGGATTAATATAACATTTTATCTCATTCTATCTTGTCCATTAGTATTCTAGTGAGAGTGATAGTGATTATGGGATGAATACAATAGTGATAAAGTAGAGTAGTCGGGTGATGGTTAATCTTAACTCCACCTTTATCATGCTGGATTAAAAAAATTGTCTAGGAATTTTAGGTTACCTAAATCAAATAAGGTAAATAGATCGAGTTTGTTCTACTATTCTCTAAAAATATTTACCCCTTGAATTATCATAATTATCCACCCTTGTTGATTTAGAATATATAATATTTATTATATTTAAGGAAAATAATATTAATTTTGGTATATAGCCTTTATTTTTCATTTAATGATCAAACAACACACTTTTTTTCATATATTCCATTATTACTCTAGAATTCATTTCCAGTCCTATATAATTTCTATCCATTAACATCCATCAATTTACCAGAACCACCAATCTGAAATATAAATCTAGTTTTGGATCATTCCAGTTTCCTATGGACTAACATCAAAACTCTAATGTTCTATAATGCACTCTTGTAGATTAGTGAATATAGTATTTTGTTTTTAGTTATTAACTCTAATAGAATCCCTAGATGTTGATTATGACCTACTATTCATCACTAAGACATAATATTCCTATACTTATGACCCATAAATGTATACTACTTGTCCAAAATGTATTAATTAAAATGGTGAAATATTTTCCCTATTTTATTGATCTTTTAAAGAACACTATTGATCCTTTTACAATAATACTAAAAAATATATTGTCATTCATCATATGAAATTTATCTATATATATTATTATTAACTTCATGGTGATGCATTGGAAGCACCATTAATAGGACAAATACGACCACCATTACACATTTTTCATTATTTGATTAATTTCTTTCCATCCTGGATGTTTTTAAAATAAAGAATTATATCCAATATTGATTTAATGTGTAAATTATTAAAATAGATTAATAATATAATAAAAAATATAATTATCATTTTCTATGTTCTTCTAAATTTATTAGTGTCAATCAATCACATTTAAAAAAGTATAATTGAAATCATTACGAGAAAATATTTCATAAAATTTACCTAAATCTATAATAGCATTCAAGAACACAATATTTTTCTAATGAATTCACCTCACATCATGTGAATTTTGATATGTATTCCGAGAAACATAAACTAATTAAGACAACATAAAGAATAATTATAAACATGAATTCTTTTATGAAATTCAAAAATACCACAATATTTTCAACATGTTTCCAATAGTGGATTTCAAAATTACCCACCATGATCAATTTACTAACCTGAAATAAATTGTTAATAAAATCATTGCATGACAACATAATTTAAAATTTCATTTAAAATACTAAGTCTATAAGATATATTTTCCAAACCATTTACAAAAATCCTAAAATTATTCAATATTCAAAAACACATGATATTATAAACATAAATTAATTGTAATATAATATATAAATAGAAATCCCATTATTATCTCTAGAAACACTATCGAGATGATCAAAAATAAAAGTCAAAATGGAAATTGAAAAACCATTAGACTATCTGAATATATAGATAACTCTCAATTTTCCCTAAATTGGATTCAATTTCCATTCATAACTACATCATCTGTCCAAAATAGACTATATCTAGGAACACCACTCCAATGTATATAACTTATACTATTATACTGTTTTTACCAGATCAAATGACTGATATCCTCGTCTACTTGAGTTGGTGTGATTCTTGGATATATGATCACATAATAAAAACTAAATATGGAAATACATTTATAGAGATTACGAAATACCATTAGGGTATTGAATTATTAAATACAATCCAATATCCTCATGTTGATTTCTTGTTACAATGTTTTTCAATGGCAGAATATAAATTATAATTTCAAGAAAAAATGGATTTAAATGAAACACAAAAACCATATTGAATGTGAAAAAATTAGCAAACGATATAATGCGTTTCCATTTCATCAAAAAATATTATACTAAATTATTATTAAACACTTAATGAGGAGTATCATGTATATATAAGAAGCAGTAAAACATATATATAGATAGGGAAAAAATTAATGTTGATCATCTCTTCAAAGAATGAATAAATATTCACATGAAAAATAACCACCTCCCAGTCTCAATAACTATAATGTATTAAAAACAATTGTTATGATCCATCATTAATGAATATGAAATAGTTCAATTAACATATATTATGAATTAAATAATATATATTCACAATTAGGTACCAATGTTAGGCTAGAGTAATTTAAATTTGTTGCTTTTCCATAAAGTGGCTTCCTATGATATTTATACATTTTGAAACCATGTCATCCCATGTGAATTTAATCAAAATGATTTTGAAAATATTCCATGTAATATAACATAATCAATAAAATTTATTAATTAAAAAAAATTATAACATAAGTTAAATAAATTACCAACCACTCATAAACCCATTATATTAATAATAAACAACTCACAATACTGATTATATTTTATAACTTAAGAGATGATATAAAAAATTAATCAGTTTTCTATCAATTAATCTCATTTATGTGTTAAATACTAACCAACGTCTAAAATCATTATAACCAAATAATTAAAAACAAATATCAAGGATGAGGCCACATATCTTTGGTGAGAATACAATTTATTTTACTATAAACACAAAAATTAAATCCATTTCAATATATCCAGTCCATTATATATTTTTATACCACCTGCTAGAGTATTAGGTCAACTATAGAAAAAATAATAAATTACTAGATTGAAATTACTATAAAGATAAAGAATTTATTTTTTTATAATTAATTATAAGGAATTAATCTAAGAGGATATAGGTTAGTTTTTCAATTCACACTATGATAATGGGGAAAATAGTTAAAAAATTCCATGAAAAAGACACAAATAAAAGGATCTGAAACACTGATTAGAGAATTTAATATGTGAGAGATATAATCCAAATTTTGCAACAAATTATTCTATATTAGTTAAGAAAAAATCCCTCAATTTCGATGCAGTCTATCTATATCTATAAAAATTTACAATCATAAAGTCAATTTTAATAAGGTTGAAGGAAATTATCAATTCATACTTTGGCATATAATCTATGTGCTTACAAATCCCCTTTGTTTTTATCATAACTTGGGTAAATGTAATAAAATGTAATTAATAAACTAATATTTCACCATCTCTGGATCAATTAAAATTAAACATCTTCTATCTTTTTCATAATAAAATAATCATAATGTGTGAATGAATAAAATTAATAAAATGCCACAATAAATACACAGTTAAATGACATCAATAAATAAAATCACATAGTAACATAATTTTATTAGTTTATTGCAAAATTTAAAATTTAAATTGATAATAAAAAAATTAAAGAGAAAATAAACACCCATCAATACTTTAATGAATTACTCCACTCGATCACGAGTTTACTTCATCCAGCATAGTTATTCCCTATAGTGGCTTCTTATTCAAATAAACAATATATTTTTTTCCATGTATATATATTCTTTTTTGCATAAAGTGTCTTCCCCTAGATTCTCAAATCACCTATATGGGAAATCACTTATTTTATCCGTTATTAAAAATATTTGAATTTATTTCATTTGTATTCTAATATTCCTTCATGACGTATAGTATATATTATACATCTTCATATTAATATTTATTGAATAATTATTTTCCCATTGGTTAGTATAGATTTCATCAGTGGTATTTTAATCACATTCACTACACTACTACATTAAATATAGGTTTCCACTATCAGATATTCCTAATATTTTATTCCACAATCCAGCAGTTCACTCTATACATCCAAAGTTCACATTATTATTTTAAACGATGAACTATGAAAACAAAAGTGACTTATACAATTTTTATGTGAATTACTTTTATTAATAGTTGAACCATTGTATATTGACCCCATACTGTTAGAAAAAGAAATGGTGTACATTCCATAGAGAAAATTCATTCTCCTTGGTGACTTGAACTATATAATATAGAAAACATCATTTAATTATCTTTTAATGAATTTTTTCCCATTATTTTAGAGAAATCAATCTTTTATATTTATTTACCAACTACGATCCATATTTTATTCACATAGATATAGTTCCCATAGTATGAAATTGATCAAAAACATAATCTTATTCCTCAAAAAACACATATAAAATCCATATTAATTATTTATTTTTCACTTTTTGATTTCCCATTAGAACATCATAGAGAGAAATACAATAATTCAATGTAATTACAATTCTATGGAATTTTTAATAAAATTTTAGAAAACATTGTTCAAGGATTCTATTGAAATTGATATTTTCTTATATGAAGGTTTATAAGATAAATATGTATTAAGTATCATTACAAGTTCTAAATTTGATGTCCACTATTACACCTTTATATTATAAATACACTACCTAAATCTGTAAATGAATTATAATATTTAAATATAAAATAGTATGGTTTCTTAAAATTCTGAATTTTATTACAATTTAGGAACCTCTATTATTTGGATAATACTTGGATTAATTGAACAATGAAATGAATCATGTATTTATTCTAAAATTCATATTTATTATCGTTTTCAATAAGAAATTACTATATTATCGTAAAACATTTTTATCTTCTACTCTATAAGGCCTATGTACAATAAATTTTCTTGAGATTTCAATTTATTATCTATTGTAGCTCATATAAATAATTATTTGTTTATAGATTTTCCCATATAGATAAAACCATTAACATTGATATGATTAAATGATATAATTATTTATATGAATTACCTATCTGAATGGGGTGAATTGGTTATACATATTCAATGTAACAATATCTTCTCATTGCAAGTAACAAATTTAGCTCCATCTATTTCATTTACTATTTTTGGGGAACTTAAATAAATAAATACTAAAATGATTCCAATATAATATATTGGATATCCCATAGTAAACTATCATAATTGAAACATTTTTGATCACTTTGAGATCCACCATCTATGTAATAGAACAAATTTTAGTGACATGATGTTTTGTAGTTTTTAAATTATAATGTCTTATTATTCCAATTTAGGACTGAGTGAATATATTACAGAATTAAAAACTATAGCAAATATATTCTTCAAATACATACATACTTATTACACTGTAGCATGGATCAAATAATTCTCAACATTAATTCTCTAATTACTATGATTAATAAATTCCACGACACTATAAATATATGTTCTGAAAAATTTTAGAATGTCAAGAGTATAATTCCATCTTTTAAAACCACAACGTCACATCCTCATCACCTCTAATGTTAAAAAAACCTATGTTTTCACTTTATAAATATAGTTCAATACCGAAAATATATTATGATATTATCCGAATTTATTTTTGGTTATAACAATTAACCTGTAGCTATGTGTGAATTACATGATCATAATTTAAATTATACACATTACTCTAGACATACGGGGGGATTATGAATAATTTTTTTATAAATAATGAATTGGTTTGAATTGTGATAATTACTTCAATCATTCATTATTAAAATGGCCACAAGGCTCTCTCTGTTATGGGATAAAGACCTCCAATGACTCACACATTCATATATTATTCCCTAATAATTAATATATTATCATTATTGAGAATTTTACATAATAAATTATGGAAGAGAATGTAACACCGTGAGATTTTATGAAAAATATTCTTTTATTTTCAATGATGTCTTGTGTTGTACACCACACCAAAATTAGATTGTACTATACACAACATTGTATTAGCTTGTATTATACGTGAAAACAATTCTTGGCGAGCATTACCCGCAATCGCGGCCATCTTCGATAGCGTGTGTAGTAGGCAATACTGGGTTTCACTAAACAGTGATATATTGATATAATATTATTATGTACTTGTTGTTATGAATAGTATTAACTACAATTTTAATTTTATAAAATTATTATTCATCTTACATATTTTCTAGAGCATGGTATGAGAAAAAAATAAATTGTTCGTGTAGAATTAGAATTTTAAAAAAATGCAGTTTTGCCGCCTTTTGATGGCGCGCCCACAGTAAATCTAGTTCTTGAAATGATTATAATTTAAATTTTAAAAAATAAAATTCTTTTTTGGAATCAGGATATAAAAATTTACTTTGGATAAATTTTTGATATTTTTCTGAAAACATTTATATTTTAATGAATAGTTAAAACACGATATATTTTAATTAAAAACAACTTCTTTCATCGTAATAATTTATATGATTAAATTGTAATATTGAATGTTTTTAAAGTATAAATAGAATATATTTTTACCATTTAACATAATTTATGTCTTTAGCATTGATTTTACATTGAATTCGTAGGTTAAATCCATTCAATCTTATACAATGTTTTAAACAAAAACCCGTTTTCTTTTGACAATGGGAATAATTTAAATTTAATTTATACAACTTCTGTGTATTGAATTTGGAAAAATGAATTCCATATTTGGAATCAGTGGGTTCAAATTATATTAATATACTATTGTTTTATTTTTGGGCATTATGAATAGTAACCACGGTAAATTTTATTTACCATAGTAAAAGGTAAGTCACGTAATTAAATCTAAATATAATATTATAAAATTATGCTAACACTTGTCTTAATACAATTGGATGATTATATTTAGTCGTAAGTCATATTTGGGTTGAAATGGAATCCATTAGAACCAACTTAGAGGTGATTAAGACCTTTAGTTTATTTTATTTAAAGGAAAGTGAAATTTGTCTCACTCAAACATTAATAATTAATGTATTTTTAATATAAGGTAATATAGAATATAAATTCGGTTATAAATAATTATTTGAAATATAAAATTTTTTTCTTTATGATGGTAATTTATTTTTAATTTTTAAGTTTTATTTAATTATGTTATTAGCTTACACATGGATGATGCAGAAATTATTTATTTAGTAAAAAAATCATTAATATTGTTTTTATTGAAATTGTAATCCATATTAAAGGGCTCACAAATCTGACCAAAACTTATTGGTAGTGTATATATACACCATAAGCATCCAATTATTGAATATATGACCGTTTTTAGTCTTATGAAATTAATTATGACACTTATATTATTTCATTTTATATGATGTCAAAGTTGTCACCTTCATAATTTAATAAATATAACATTTTAAAATTTGTATTTTTTAGAAGATAAATCTGTCTAAATGTATTCTTATAAAAGATATAAGATTTAACTTCATCCTAGTATTTTTTTTTAATTTTTAGACAACAAATTAGTATATTTAATATTTATACAAAAATGTTGTAGTAATTATTTTATTAAGAGAAATATCAAATAAATGATATTTAAAATAGTGAAATAAATATTATATGAACTATATAATGTGCTCCACTAATTTTATATACTACTATGATATTTTAGGAACCTATTAAATATTTTATTTGAAATATAGCTTCTGTGGGGATTTTAGTTAATTTCAAATAATTGAATAGTGTCAAAATTGACACAATTGTTATTTTATAAAAATAACATATTATTAAATTGTTTAAAAATCAAAAAAAATATTTAAAATTTATAAATTAGAATTTATAAAGTCAAAAATGTCATAAATTTTCTAATAATGGATAATTCACTGCATATAATGAATTATTTATAACAATTTAAAATTTACAATCTTATTACCACAAATAAAATTTAATAGATTTAATAAGAATAAATCAAGTTGATAATGTTTAAAATAAATTCCCTACATGTATAAATTTTATTGGTGGATGTAATTACAACCCTATCCCATATGAGGTTAGAATATGTGTCATTTTTTGAGGTTTTTATGTGTGGTTTTAATTTATTATAAATTAATATTTCATATATTTTCAAAGGTGCCCCTCTCCCCCCTTATAAAATGGCACCTCCTACCATTCATCTTTACACAACGTTGAGCCTTAAAGCTCGACCAACCCCTACCTATTTCTCTTCTCGACTTCCCTATAAATATTTTAGAGGTCCTGATCTTCTTCAAAGACAAATTTTAGTCCCAGAAGAAGAGGTTTCAAAGAGGCGCGTCGATGAAGAGATAATATCTGTTACCGATTATTTCAAATTTATTTCCCCTTCTACTTAGTCTTATTTAGTTGTTTCATTATGAAGTAATAACATCAGTATCATTCATATACTGATATGTTATTATAAATATGAAACAACTCTATTCTACCATTTATTCATCCTATGGAAATGGAAATCACCGTGCATGCGTACGTACGAAATACTGTCTCCACGACGTGGTGTAATCTGTTTTCCACTACAAACTTACTTGTATGGGTATAATGGTGTAATGAATAACTATATGTGATTATTGTAAATGGATATTTATTCTGAAATAGTATACATACACTTCAAAACAATTCCATAATCATGGGAATGATATAATCGCTCGTGCGTACATACAGACTACCGTCTCCACGACGCGATGAGATCCATTCTCCATGTTAACCATACAAGATTAATTATTTAGTATATATAATGATTAATAATGAAATATATGAAATTATAAAGCTATTAAATTTATGTGTATATATATATATTTCATCTATTTATGTCCATTCTTGTCAACAAGGAAAGGAAAACAGCGTTCATGTGTACATATGGCCTACCATCTCCATGAACGGTGTGTTTCATTTCATTTATCTATCTATTATATATATATATATTCTGTATATATATGATATTTAAATCATGTTTTACATTCTATAAGTAATTAAATCCTGATATATGTAATAATAATATCAAGAACAATAATTCCAAACACGTACGATAAATGAAATGATTTTACCTAAAACGCTACATTAACATTGAATTTACAAAAGAATGGGCGATATAAAGCCATTAGTGAACCATATATGATATCATAACAATGAATATGATTATTTAATAAGTAAATGACATTATTTAAATCATTATACTGGAGGTTTAGATACATATGAAGAATATCAGACCTAAGATAAGGGATACCTTTTCTAATCTCATTTTTATCTGATATTGTTTATTCGTAAGTATTTACTAGGGTTATTGTTGTCATCTATGTCCCTAATTTCTAAAAAAAAATTCATGTATGTTTAAAGTCCCTTTTACCCATTTTGATTTTTACTACATGGTATGTAAGGAATCTTTCATTTACAAGGTACTTTTTTACTCTTCCGGCAAAAGTATAAAAAGAATGGGTTTTAACATATATGGCATTAAAGGATTTTTATGGTTTTATAAAGCCTTATTTTCATGAAGTTTATTCCAAAATATTTCATGACTATTTTTTTCAAAATCCTTTTCTATTAAAATCACATGACTTTTTGTGAAAAGAAAATGATTTTGAAGAAGAAAGGATATTTTCCTCAAAAATTCATTTCAAGTGTTTTATCAAAATCATTTTCCATCTAAGATGACAATATTTCATAAGTGTATGTTTCAAGTATATTGTCCCTATAATTTATATGGTTTCACTTTTCTTATTATGAAATGACATCCATTTCTTTTATATGGATTATGTGATGATGTTTATGAAACCCATTTTATTCGTTGGGTTATTATGAATGATGTATGTTTTTTTTGTGGAACAAGTAAGAATGATTTCAATATGAGATGGGTGGGACCTATATCTCCCTCCAATTCATTGGGTAAAGATTTATATTTCATTAGATAGATATGGCTGGAATGGTAAGATAATCCGGTTCAGTATTACATGACTTGAATGAGGAGTAAACTCGATTCAGAAAGGGACTTTGTCTACTAAGATGGTCTTGGCAGCAATGCCTTGTCTACTTTGGAAATCATAACATGTTCATAATTGTTTCCAAAATTACATGTTTTATTCCCATGCAATTTTATCATGATTGATGTTCCTTTTTGATATATTCCTTACATACTTCCAAGACATATGACTTTTCTCAATATTTTGATGTTTATATTTTATGTTTAACATTTTTCATTCAAATATTATGGATTGTTTTATGTTCTCTATGCTTACCCTTACTGAGAATTTGAGCTCAACCTTTATATGTTTTCTTTTCCCCAAGATTTAAAGAGAGGTTTTAGGTAAGAAAACAGAAGGGAAAGATCATTATGGTAGATGTTGAAGATCATTCACCATGATTAGAAGATTATTTTTCTGAGATTCCAATGAAAATAAACTATTACAGTCCTTGTGTGTCCGTTATCAATATGTAATAAGTATTCTGAAAATTTAATGTAATGTCCATGTACTTCAGGATTTGGGTATCTATAGTTGGTATCAGAGGAAAATTTTAGTTACCCTTTGGAAACTATGATGCGAAAACTTTAGTGAGATCCCTAGAGATATTTCTATGGTATTTATGGGGAAGTCCCTAAGGTTATGTATAAGTATAGGTTATAGTCCTAGAATTATGGTAACGATCTTAGAATTTAACATAAGATGTTACATATTGAAGGTACTCCCCCTGGATTATGATTTTTTCCCCTCACACTATTCTTTTTGGGTTTTAGAAAATGGCTGGAAACAAGAAGATTCACGGTAGTAGAGAATATGATGGATAATGGAATGATATTCTTCATGATAAAGAAAATGAAATGGGGTTTGGAATGCGAAATATCATTATTATGCGTAATCATCAATCTCATAATATGATCAATAACCTCAACTTTGGTAAGTTTCCTGACTCAGTTAATTAGATAAAGAAGGAGTTTCATGATGATCACAGAGGAAAGAATGTTCAATTTTCTTCATGTGAAGCATGTGAGAAGAGACACGAAGGAGAATGTTTCATAGGAATTGGAAGATGCTTTGGGTGTGGAAAAGAAGGACACAAAGCCAGTAATTGCAAAGGAAAGGATAATTTAACACCCTAGATAAGTATAATGGTATTGTGAAGACATCAACAATAGTTAAATGTTTTAAATGTGGAATGTACGTGCATTATGCAAACCAATGCCCTATGGGAAAATCTCTTGAAGAGAATCAGCATGGTCGTATGGGTAGTATTTATGTTGATGACGATGATGAGAATACAAATGATATGTGAGATGAATGTATTGTTCAAGATCAGTCAATGGATTAAGAAGGTAGTGGAATGATTACATGTTTATCAAGAGTAATGTTGTATAAGTAATCTCATGGTACTATGGAATAAAGAGACATCTATGGATTGTTACACTATTGTTTTTCATTGTGTTTTTGAAAGTATATGATTAATGGTACTGGTAACCATCAAAGGTTATTCAAATATTTTTGGAATGTAGAAGTTATGTGCGTAATAAAAGGATAATGAGATAGTAAGATTTTTTGATATTATTAATGAACTCGTGACTGGTATAAGGACAAAGTAATATCATGGTTTGAGTATACAAAATTTTGGGATTTTCTTATGCAGAAAGAGTTAACTTTTGATAGCATTCTTGTTTTCATTAAGGTTCAATGGATATTTAATTTTCATGAGAATACATGACTAAGGTATTCACATGTTTGGAATGTGACCAAAAAGATATATCGTAAAATATATGGGGAATAAATTATGGTATTCAAATTCTTGGTTGATGACATTTATAGTAATCTTTTTCTTTATACCATAAGATTGGACAAAAGTATTTTAGATTAGCCTAATGATTGGAATGAATTATGAGAGTATTTTTTAAGGCAAATTTTTTTTTATATTATTGCTGGAATGTAATAACCGTGTTGTTTGAGAAAAAGGTACAAAAAATAGGATGTTTGACAACCCATCGCGTCGGACAAGGCTGTGGGAATTGAAACCACAACTGATGTGCGACAAGTCCTTTATCGCATACCACTATCCTACAAGACATCTCAGGTTAGTAGAAAATGGTTTTATTTTATTAAGTGGTATGATTGATGAAGTATAAGTTGATTTTTGGAATCTCATACGATTAACCTCACCATAGATGGACTTATGTATATTTGATAACTTTTTCTAACCTTTTGTTTGAAATAGATGGATGAACCATCATTCTATCACATGATCTTCTAACACTTCATGAATAACAAATTCAACATCATTTCTTTAAGAGATGAAGTGAAAATTGTTCAAGGCACGAACAACAGTGAGATTGTACCAAAATCATGTAAGTATTTCTTTTAATTCATCAACATTAGGTAAATGACATTGAGAACCAAAAAAAATGTTGCCCTAGTGCTTTTATATCTGATGAATCAGATGGCACCTTAGATCATAACAAATTTATGGCTTTGTGATTGTTGGCTCATTCATAGCCATGTTCTCTACCACTCTCTATCAGAATTTGTTGGTCAGAATATTTTCCATTTACATATTTTCACCTATGTTCTCCTATATGGAAACCCAGTGGTGAGTTACGTTCCATACATTATTTTATAAAATTATGTTTTAGTATCCCTTTTTTATCATGTGGGTTTCTACGAATGAATCTTTTAAATTGTAATCCATTTATAACCCCGACGAATATCGAGGGAGAAATTCATTTTAAGGGGGGTAGAATGTAACACGCCGAGATTTTATGAAAAATATTCTTTTAATTGCATTGATATCTTGTGTTGTACGCCACACCGAAATTTTCTTTTACTATACACAACATCATATTAGCTTGTATTATACACAAACACTATTCTTGGCTTGCATTACACGCAATCGCGACCTTCTTCGATAGTGTGTGTAGTACACAATACCGAGTTTCACTAAACAGCGATATATGATTATAATATTTTTATAGACTAGCCGTTATGAATAGTATTAACTAAATTTTAAATTTTATAACATTATTATTCACCTTACATATTTTCTATTGCATGGTATGAGAACAAAATAAATTTTTCGTGTAAAATAAGTATTTTTAAAAAAATACACTATTGCTACCTTTTGATGGCGCACCCCATTTAATTTTAGTTCTTGACATGTTTATAAGTTTAATTTGTCAAAATAAAATTCTTATTTTTAATCAGAATATAAAAATTTACTTTGGATAAATATTTGATATTTTTCTGATCACTTTTATATTTTAATGCATAGTAAAAACACATTATATTTTAATTAAAAACAAATTTTTTCATCGTAATAATTTATATGGAAAAATTGTAATATTGAATGGTTTTAAAGTATAAATAGAATATATTTTTACCATTTAATATAATTTATGTCTTTATCATTGATTTTACATTGAATTCGTAGGATAAATCAATTCAATCTTTTTCAATGTTTTAAACCAAAACCCGTTTTCTGTCGACAACGAGATTAATTTTAATTTTATTTCTGCAACATCTGTGTATTGAATTTGGAAAAATGGATTCCATATTTGGAATCAGTGGGTCCAAATTATATTAATAGACTACTTTTTATATTCGGGCACTATGAATAGTAACTACGGTAAATATTATTTACCATAGTAAAAGGTAAGTCAGGTAATTAAGGGTAAATATAATATTATAAAATTATGATAACATAAGATTTAATGGAATTGGATGATTATATTTCTTCTTAAGTCATATTTGGGTCGAAATGGAATCCCTTAGAACCCACTTGGATGTGATTAAGACCTTTAGTTTATTTTATTTAAAGGAAAGTGAAATATGCCTCCCTCAAACATTAATAATTAATGTATTTTTAATATAAGGTAATATAGAATATGAATTCGGTTATAAATAATCATTTGAAAGATAAATTTTTTTCTTTATCATGGTAATTTATTTGTAAATTTTAAGAGTTATTTAATTACCTTATTAGCTTATATATTTATGATGCATAAATTATTTATTTAGTAAAAAAATAAATAATCTTGTTTTTATTGAAATAGTAATACATATTAAAGGGCTCACAAATCTGAAAAAAACTTCTTGGTAGTGTATATATACACCATAAGAATCCATTTACCGAATATATGACCCATTAGAGACTAATGAAAGTGATTTTGACACTTATATTATTTCATTTTATATGATGTCAATGTTGTCACCTTCATAATTTAATAAATATTACATTTTAAAATTTGGATGTTTTAGAAGATAAATCTGATTAAATGTATTTATATGAAATATATATGATTTATCTTCATCCTAGTTTCTTTTAATTTTTATGTTAAAATAAGTGTATTTAATAATTATACAAAAATGTTGTAGTAATTATTTTAGAAAGTGAAATATCAAATAAATGATTTTACAAATAGTAAAATAAATATTATATTAACTATTTAATGTGATCCACTAATATTCTAGATTACTATGACATGTTTGGAACCTATTAAAAATATTATTTCAAATATATCTTCTATGTGGATTTTATTTAAATACAAATAAATGAATAGTGTCAAAATTGACAATATTGTTATTTTATAAAAATAACATATTATTAAATTGATTAAAAATTACAAAAATATTAAAAAATTATAAATTAGAATTTATATAGTATAAAATGGCATAAATTATCTAATTATGAATAATTCACCGCACATAATTAATTATTTATAAAATTTTAAAATTTAGAATCTTATTACCACAAATAAAATTTAATAGATTAAATAAGGATAAATCAAGTTGATAATTTTTAAAATTAATTCACTACATGTCTAAATTTTATTAGTTGATGAGATTACAACCCCATATCATCTGAGATTCGACTATGAGTCATTTTTGGAGGTTTTTAAGTGGCGTTTCAATTTATTATAAATTAATATTTCTTATATTTCCAAAGGTACCCCTCTCCTCCATTATAAAAGGGCACCTCCTTCCTCTCATCTTTACACAACATTGAGCCATCAAGCTCAGCCAAACCCAGCCTATTTCCCTCTTCAACTTCCCTAAAATATTCTAGAGGTCCTGGTCTTCTTCAAAGGCAAATTTTAGTGCCCTAAGAAGAGGTTTCAAAGAGGCGCGTCGAAGAAGATGTAATATCCGTTACCGATTCCTTCAAAATTATTTCTTCTTCTACTTATTCTTATTTAGTTGTTTCATAATGATGTAATAACATAAGTATCACTCATGTACTGATATGTCATTATAAATATGAAACAACCCTTTTCCACCTTCTATCCATCCTACGGAAAACGAAATCATCGCGCATGAGTACGTACGAAATACCGTCTCCACGCCGTGGTGTAACCTATTTTCCACTACCATCATACTTGGATGGGTATAATGGTGTAAAAAATAACAATATGTGATTATTGTAAATTGATATTGATTCTGAAATAGTATACATAAACTTCAATATAATTCCACTGTCATGGGAATGATATCATCGCTTGTGCGTACATACAGACTACCGTCTCCACGGCGCGATGAGATTCATTCTCCATTTTAACCATACAAGAATAACTATAAAGTATATATAATGAGTAATAATGATATATATGACATGATTAATCCACTGGATTTATGTATATATATATATATATATATATGTATGTCATCAACTTACTTCCATTCAAGTCAATAAGGAAAGGAAAACAATGTTCATGCGTACGTACAGCTTACCGTCTCCATGAACGGTGTGTTTCATTTCATATATCTATCTATTATTCTAAATATATATTATATATAAATCGTGTTTTAAATTCTAGAAGTAATTAAATCTTGAAATAAGTAATAATAATATCAAGAACAACAAGTCCAAACATGAACGATAAATGAAATGATTTTATCCAAAACACTACTTTAACATGGAATTTACAAAAGAACGGGTAATATAAAGTCATAAGTGAACCATATATGTTATCAAAAAAATGAATATGATTCTGTAATATTTATATTAAATTATTTATATCATTATACAGGAGTGTTTGTTACATACAAATCATATCAGACCTAAGGTAAGGGATAACTTTTCCAATCTCGTTTTTATCCGAGATTGTTTATTCGTAAGTATTTACTGTGGTTATTATTATCATCCATGTCCCGGTTTTCTAAAAATGGTTTCATGTATTTTTATAGTCCTTATTACCCATTTTTAATTTTACTACATGGTATGTAAGGAATTTTTCTTTTATGAAGTACTTTATGACCTTTCCGGTAAAAGTACAAGAAGAATGTTTTTTTATCTTATACGGCATGAAAGGATTTTTACGGTTTTATAAATCCTTATTTTCATGATTCTTCCTTCAGAAGATTTCATGACTATTATAAAAAAATCCTTTTCTTTTAAAATCCAATGAAATTTTGTTAAAAGAAAATGATTTTTAAAAAGAATGTATATTTTCCTCAAGAACTCATTTCAAGTGTTTTATCAAAATTGTTTTCAATCTAAGCTGACAATATTTTATAAGTGTATGTTTCAAGTATATTGTCTCTCTGATTTATATGGTTTCACATTTCTTATTAAGAAATGATATCCATTTATTTTATATGGATTATGTGATGATGTTTATGAAACCCATATTATTCGTTGGGTTATTATGAATGATGTATGTTTATTTTGTGGAACAAGTAAGATTGATTTCAATATGAGATGGGTGGGACCTATATCTCCCTTCAATTCATTGGGTAAAGATTTATATCTCATGAGATAGACATGGCTGGAATGGTAAGTTAATCTGGTTCAGTATTATTGGACTTGAATGAGGAGTAAACTCGATTCCGAAAGGGACTTTATCCACTAAGATTATCTTGGCAGCAATGCCTTGGCTACTATGGAAATCATAACATGTGGTTAATGGTTTCCACAATTACATGTTTTATTACCATGCTATTTCATTTAAATATTATGAGGTGTTTTATGTTCTTTATGCATATCGTTACTGAACATTTGAGCTCACCCTTTATATGTTTTCTTTTCCCCTGAATTTAAAGAAAGGTTTTAGGTAAGAAAACAAAAGGAGAAGATCTTTATGGGTGATTTTGATGTTCTTTCACCATGATTAGAAGATTATTATTCTGAGTTTCCAAAGACACTAAACTATTACGGTCCTTGTGTTTCTTTTTTCATTATTTATTATGTATTATGCAAAATTAATGTAATGTCCATGTACGTCAGGCTTTGGGTCACCACATAGAATCATAGAGTAATCTAAAGATGATAGTTTATCAATGATATGGAACATCGATACCCAAAATTTTCAAGGATTCCTTATCAAATTATGGAATAACTAGAACAAAAAAAAATCAACCCTTCAATCTACCAGTGTGAACTTGGAGTGAGACTCGGCGGACCATTGAGTGTTCCTCATAAAATTATTGAATCCCCATAGTCACCAGGTTGTAGAAAAAAATAAAATGAATAACTATTTATTAGATTACACAAAATGAATCCATGGTCATATGGTTGGAACTTTCATGATTAAAAAAGATTAAATTTGTATGAAAATCCATCACTCAAACATTAAAAATTAAATTAAACAGTTATTTATAATATGATATGTTTCTTTCGTAGAATAAAATTTCATCATATTGAAATATAATATATTTAAAAAATCAAATACAAGATATAATAAAACCAATCATTATTTTATCACATCATCCTTAGAAATTACATATTATATATACATTATCTCTAAAAAATTAAAAAAAGTACAAGGGATAAATAAACACATAGAAATAACATAATTAAAATTTGAATGTTTTATCCATCATAGTATCCTATATTTAATGAAATCATGACAAAAAAATTGAAAACAAACAATTAAAAATCGTATTGGATTTTTATAAATGAAATATATATAATATTGATATTAACTGAGATAATTAATAAAGAATTAAATTAGAGTTATTATTAATAAATATAATAATTACCAAATATTTTTAATAGTAATTGATTATTAAAAATAATAACTTAGGACAAAAATATTAATCAGACTAATGATAGTAGTAAAATACAAAAAAAATTCAAGTCTAAAAGAATAAAATTTAAACAACACAATTCGATAAAAATAAATCTTAGATTATATAGTATAAAAAAATAACATTAAATTTAAATTATATTTATTTTACTTGTTTTTAAAATAATATTTTTGTTATTAAATTTTAATATCTGAATCATCTTAATTTAAGAAATTATTTAAATGAAATGATATATTACTATAAATCACCTTTTATATATTAAATAGTGACATATAAAAATGTAATGAGATATAGTAAAATATATATAAATTACACCGAATAAATTTACATTTAAATTTATTATATGATTTTATTTAACAATAAATTATATAACTTTTATAATATTAATTCGATAAAATTAAATAAATGTTTAGAATTATCACATTCACACTATCTCAAGATATTTTTCTGAAATTTTTAAGAAAAACTTGATTTTCGTTGAATCGTAATGAAAATAGATTATATGATGGATGAAGAACCTAGTGGAATTTTGGGATAATGTGGTATTTGAAATCAAACTTGTATGAGAGTCGTTGGAGGATATTAATAATATTATATAATTTATTGAAAATTAACTCAGTTGAATTATATTTATAGTAAAATTATTTAATACAATTTTAGAATTATACAATATGAGCTAATTCTTTTAAAAGTCTCGAATTTCCAAATAGATAATATCACATCAATAATAGTCGTTCAAATTTTTTATTTTCGAAAGGATGATTACTAACATCATAAGAGTCGTTTTAACTCTATCTAAGAGTCTGTGGAGATTTCATGAGTGAAAGAGAATTCCCAAAGAGTCTGTTGTATTATCTAGATTAACTAATGAATATATAAGAAATATTTTTCTAAATCCATATATCTCATTTTGAAAATAATATGGGTCTTTTATTGACTTCTATAAGAGTCATTTAAATATAATATTTTATCACACAAAGAATAAAAATCGAAAAGTGTGAATGAAACCCTGATATAATAAGGGTAATTTACTAGGATGATTTGCTTTATGATTTGGATATCAAAAGATATGATATCCATATTATTTTATAGATGAAATTACTTAAATATAAATAATCTTATGTTGCGTGGATTTAAAATTCATAAATAACTTACAATTAAAAATGAAGTAATTATAGCTGAGTATTAAATGTGTGGTTTTATGAGAAGATGTGTAATTCCAAAATAAAACATTTTGGTAGAATCCCACTGAATCATAATCAATGAAATTAACAGGTGATATCAGTACTCGAACAATATTTTACTAAAAAATACATTTATTTTAGAATTATTTATATTGGAGACTGATATCGAAGAAATACACATGATGTTTATTTTATCTTCTGAAAGTAGAGTGAGGTAATTTTATGAATATCACTAAAGGAAAACCATTAAATGAAAATAATATTTTATATGATCATTATAGAATTACCAAATGAACTACTAATTGATGAAACATGCATAGGATCATGTCATATGATTTATTTGTTTGATGTTCTAAAAACAATGTCATTAAATTGATTTTTATAATTAATATTAATTAGATAATATTAATTTTTTTTTTCAAGGGGTATATGTTAAAAAACTCTTGAATAGACATGAAAAGATTTAAATTTATGTGACTATTTAGTAGAGAAATATAGAAGATAATGTTGAGATTTTTTGAGCGAGTAGAAATCAGGGGGATCCTGAGTGATTACTGTGACATAATTGGAGAAGTAAATAATCAACTGATTCTACATGAACCTAGTAATAATGATAGAAATCATATAATCCAATTAATTTGTTTTAAAATTAATATCAGATGTCATAATTTTTGAAAAGGTGAGCATATTAAAATTTTATTACCATAAATTATCTAAAGGGAGATCAACATTAGTTATTAAAGAAACCGCTATTTTCTTGTAATCTTCCTCATTGTGGTTCCCATATTTTTTAAAATGATAGAGTTTTTTATATTTCAATGGGATACCATGTATATGTATTTGTAAATATCATAAATTGAGGTTGAAACCTCCCTAATCCAAAAATAATTTATCATGATATTATATTGTAACAACTATGACTTAGACTTCCCACAATCACATCATGAAGTAGGTACCCACATTGGAATCAAACCATATTAAAATATTTAATTCCTTGTTCTATGATCATTTTATCTTTTTAAGAAGATAATAAGACACATATTTGAGTTTATATATTTATTATATATTACAAAAGATAATTTCATGTTAATGTAATTAAAAAACCACTATCTATTTAATCACCCTATCAATGTTGTACCCATTATTGCGGTATATTAATGGGTATACAAGAATACACATTTTCACATTATCAATAAATTATCTAGTTTGAATATATAATTTATATTATATATACAATAAGGTTGTATCAATCATTTATATAGAAAAAAATAATTAGTGGAATAATTAGATGTTAACCTATATTTTATAACATTGTTCGGAGGTTGTTAACACAAAAACATTGGGGTTTACACCTATTGAAAGAAGTAAAAAAATGTAATCTAATGATAATAATAATTTAAAAGTTTTTCAGAAAGTAGTAGATTAAATTTCCATATAACTGTTATAAAAAGAATATAACAATGTGATGGGACCTCAAATAGCTAAATGAATGTGCTTAAAAATAAAAAGTAAGTTATGATAGAATTGTAAATTTTAATGAATAAAAAAATAAATTTAAATAATTTCCATTGATGGTATGAATATGGATGGAGAAAATTACATTGTTGAATTTTGTAGAAATATTGAATTAGATTTTCTGAAACATCATAGATTATTGTAACAACCCAAATAGTTACAAGTAAAATTCATTTTCTTATGATTAAATTAAATTACTTTTGGATATTGAAAACATGTGATCTTTTTTTATTATACATATTTGGATTTAAATTAATGTTATGCATCCTTACCATTGAAAATATATTTGTTGAATAATAATGAAAGCACTAGTATAATTATAGGGTTGTAACAAATATTTTTGACATAGGCCAAGGAAGTAATAGCCTCAAATATTAAGATTATACCCTATGAATCCCATTTACTAGAGATTCATAGGGAGATATAATTTATGGTATTTTACATTGACTAATCCCAAAGTAGTATCTAATAACATAATCATTAGTGAAACAGATTACAGGATAAGTTCATGCTCATTGAAATCACGACACAAACTGTGTTTTCCAAACGGTCACATGAATGCCCAACCATCACAAATCATACTCCCTTGGATTATGATTGTGTAATAAAATGATATGTGTAAAGGATCAAGAAATAATATTATTTACATTTGATTATAGAATATTTAATATTTTTTCTTCTTATTTTTGTTACATTGTAAATGATTTATAATGCACTAATAGTATTTATGGTTAATATTCAAATTTAATTAAGAAGTGTATTTTGATGAATTTATGGATTTTTTGAAAAAAAACATAAAATATAATTGATAAATTAATTTTATTAAATATAAATTATCATATTATATTTATGAAGTTAAATGTAATTCTTAATAGGTTTAAAAAACAATTATTATAAAACAATCCCATCATTTTCAATAAATGATAGTATTTATTTTAAAAGTGAAAATTAACATATTAAGAAAAATATTTATATAAGAGATAATATTATTTTTGGAACTAGGATGTTGAAATTTTCCAATGGTGATTTTTTTATAATTTTCTGAGACAATGAAATTTTGGGTAAAAATTACCTATAGAATAAATATAATGTGGCTTTTATGGCATAAAAATTGCCTAATAATGATTTAATAAATAAAATAAAATGTGTATTTAGAAAAATAAGTCTTTTTTATATTGAATTACGTTGTTTAAGGTTTATTTTATTTAGTTTTTAAATCTGTTTAGAATTATTCAAAAAAATTAATATTATATATCATTTTAAGTTCATTTCTTTAATAGAGTGACTCACCTCCAAATATGAAAGGGAAAATTTTTTATAAGTTCGGCCTTTAGACTGATAAAATAATGTAAAACAATAATATTTTAGAGAATCCATTGGAAAAAACCATGTGATTTTTTTGGTATTTTAATATTTTATTCTCAAGTGTCCAAAATCAAAATAATTTAGAAATCTTCCTCCCTTCCAAAATAAACCCACCCAATCTCCCATTTCTCTTCACTAAAACTCCTTTAATCATTAAAAAACTCATTACTCTACCATATAGAATCTTATAAATGATCACCCAATTTCCTAATTAGACTCTCACAACCCTTTGGAGTCACACATCCATGTAAGGTGTCCTCACCTTCCTCTCTTTCTTTCAATTCAAGTACCTTGTTTAGAATTAGTCTTTTTCATTTTAATTCATTATATTTTTATCATTTTATAATCAATTAACCATTTTCTAGGAGTTTTTATTGCAATTATGGATCATGTATCATCTCCCATTTGGACAATTACCTAAGGCGTTACTATTCTGAAATTCTGTAATGGATTTCAATCTCTACACTTTTTATCATGAACATCATTTATGAAATACCATTTAATTTCCAATTTAATAAGTTCAGATAAATTATTACTTTAAAACCATATAGTAAATTTCATTTTTAAATGATTAAATACACATTTTTCTCCCATCAATCTATTTTATTATTTTCTATATGATGCTGTTATTATTCCAAAATAGCACTGTGATTTTTCATGCTTAAATAAGTGTGCAGTGAATATCATACCTAGTTCTCTATTAAGGGTATTCACTATTACTCACATAAACTTATTGATTGTGAATATATATTTATGTATTCCAAATTTATTTAATCCTGAAATAAACTATGATGATTACTTAATCTCTGTTTTACTATCTATGTGGAATAATTAAGTATGAAAACAAAAGGATTAAGAAGGGTGTTCCATAATAGTGCTCCAACGAATTGGGTAATGTTTAGTATGCTGATAAGTTAAGTTACATGGGTATTTAATCATTATACTAAATTTAATACGGATTTTGAATCATTATAATTTATATTAAATTAGTTTTGACCCATTATCATTCATGTGCAATGGGTGTGGACTCATGCTACTTCATGTACAATAAGCTTCGACTAAAGATCCTCTATGTGCAATGAAGATTGTCTCATGCTAATATCATACAGTATGAGGTTTCCATAGTTACATATTATAATTATCATGTTTTTTCAATCCATTAAATTCATGTTCCTTTTACTCTCTAATGATATTCTTATTTTCTAACATGTATTATCTTCTTTATGTTATTCCTTGTTTTCTCCCTTAATGGGATTTATAGCTCACCACTTTCTTATGTATGTCTATAGGTTATCCCATACAGTGTTATGTATTAAAGAAGGTTCGATTCATGTAAATGAATTATTCTGTAATGTTTTTGTATTTCATGTTTTATGTTTTGATGTAATTTTCTTTATTTCAAAAGACACTTGACCTCTCAGTCACCGGAGTTGTATTACGTAAAAATTAATTTCATAAACCAAAATTAAATATGAAATAAATATTAGTGTTGATATGGTCGGAATAAGAGGATAATTACATTTTTATGGATTTGAATTATAAAACCCTTGAAAAAATTATTGGGTGTTTGACTATTTTTAATAAAACACCTCTAAATTATAAAAAGTATGGAGTAAGTGGAGTATTAAGAATATATATCCTTGTTTGGATAATACAATTGCTCATGGTTATTGTATATATGAATTTAGTCGTAACAACTCTGAAAATCTATTCCAAGCTTGAATTGGGGTAAACTAGTAAAGAACAATGGGCTGTAGTACACCCCGGGTTTGACACTCCTGTGAGATATTCAGGGGTAAATTCATAATCTCATAACAAACCATTTTTAAGGGAACAAATAAATCCCCATAAGAATATATGTTAGGAAGTGGAACATGAATAACATACACTGAAGCTTAGAAAATCATAAGTTAATGAGACAAATGTATTTTTTAATTTATCAATTTAGTGTAATTGGATTCCTCATTATGTATTTATCTATCAAATATAGTCATCACTAATTTTCATTTTATTGTTGACAATTGTCAAAAATATGAGGAATTGTGCTTAAAAATAATGTGACGGTCAGTGTGAGGATTTTATAATGAGATTTCTTTCTCGATTTGAGAGGGAATCAGAAATATTATCACAATATTCTATTATTTAACCCATGTTCTGAATAAAATCATGGACCAAGGGGAGCACCCCCCCCCCTCCATCTAAGATAGAGAATCTCATAGTTAAGAGGTTCATGTGACAATGGAATCCTTATTTTAGTGTATCATCAGATCCCTTAATCATGGAGAAATAGATCAATTATTATGAGAAAATACTCTATATCCTAAAATATACTGAACAAGAGAAGTATCTATGGTCTCTTTATCATATGGAGGGAGAAGTTTATTAGTGGTGGACATTCATCATGAATATAGAACTTGTGGAAGTGGTTGATGCAATATAGTTGAATAAATTTTGGATTATGTTTTTGGATAAATAGTTTCCCCTCACCCTCTATCTTATGTAGTGAAGATATTTCCTTCTGATCAATCTAAATGACAATGAATCTATTGGGGTATATGATGAAAATATCAAAATACATTCTTGATATACCTCTAGTTTTTTCATTACCCTTGAATTTATGGATGACTACTTTTTTGGTGGGTGAAACCTGGCCTATAAAAGGCCTTGGAAATCCATGACATTGATAGGTACGAGGATATTGTTGATGCTCCCTAAATGCCAGGATAGAAATTAGAGAATTTTATAAGTATCATGGGGATAATAAATGGAATGTGGACATTAATTTCGGATTTTATATGGATAAGTTCTACGATTCTATGAAATTCTTTCACCCCACTTGTCAAAGGTGTATAAAAAATGCCCTAGAAATTTCCTAAGGTGATCAGGAAAATCCTCTAGGTGTGAAGAGAAGGGAACCATACAAATATTTTCCAACAAAAGTAATCCAACAATATGATAGTGGAATGGAACTCTCTGGTCAACCATGTACATGTTGTTCGTTGCTAAAATTTCAATTAACCATGGGGCTTTGTGAACCAGTTTCCAAAGAGAATTTTTTTTGAGGCAACCGACAACCTCTAAGGAAGCTTTGTTGATATTTTTCTATCACTACAGCTAAAGTGAATCCCAATATACATGTTTTTACAGTTATTGAAGTGATTCATTCCTAAATTGAATTTTCCTTTTTGGTTCTTGTTCTACACGTTCTTTTATATAAGAAAATATCATTAGAACAATACATTCACCACAAAAAATAATGGATGTAAAGATGTCTATAAAAATGGAAAATGGGGAAATTATTTCATCCCATGTATATAACAACTCAGATATCAAATTTTGTGGATTTAACCTTCTGGGGAACCTATTCATACTTCCCATGGTGAAATTTGATGCAATATTGGACATAGAAATGATTGCTCTATATAGAGGCAACACAAATTTCCATCAGAGTGAAATCACTCTCCATATGACGGATAGACCCCGATTCTATACAAGAGCAGGAGAAGCATGAACATTCATTAGCACCATCATCTTATGAAAGGATATTATTACACTATGAAAAAGAATATCTATCACAATTGATTGAGTCTATGTAAAAACAAATCTTGAATACATGCCTATTGTGAGTGAATTTTCTGATGTGTTCCTCAACGAATTCCTTGGTCTTCCACCTAGAATAGATGTTGAGTTATCAATATATTTTAATCCTGGGGTTTTTCCAATATCAAATACTCTAAATAGAACCAAAATGTTGCAAAACATGTGGATCTAATGAATCAATTATAGTAAAATATGGATAATGAGTGTATACCCAAGTGCTTTACCATGTGGTGCTCCAATCCTCATCCGCATAGAGAAGGATGGGGCAATGCACAGATGCATTTATTATCAAGAGATTAAAAAATCATTATGATGAAAACGTATCCTTTTTAACCAATTGATTACTTTTTTTAGTAGCTGTATGGAGATAAATACTTCTCTAAGGAGGATATATGGTCGGGATATTACCATGTCAGGTTGAAGAAGTATATCACCAATAATAATTTTTGTAAAAGTTCTATGAATTATGAGTTCATAGTGAGGCCATTTATACTAAGTAATACTATATTAATCTTCATGTAAATAATGAACAGAGTGTTTTGATATTACCTTGACAAATTTGTGACAATCGTTATAGAAAATATTTTAATATAATCCAAAATAAAGGAGTATCTTGAGGAGTATTTAAGCACTCTGATTAAGACCTTTAGAAAGGAGAAGCTCTATGAAATGTACAATAACTGTGAGTTCTGGTTGACAGAATCATCATTATTGGGAAATATCATCAAAAGAAATAGTATATCTATGGATCGTTCCATTACAAAATAAATTTTGGGATTACAGAGGAAAATATCTATGACAGATATTTGTAGCATCCTTAGGTTATCTGATTATTATTACCAATTTTTTAGAAATTCATCATGACTGTAAAACCCTCTTACCATGCTAAATCAAAATAGAGTAATATTTTCATATAATTATGAATGAGATGAAATATTTATGTAGTTAAAAAGGAGGCTTATCACTTCCCATTTTCTCAGAATACACACAAGTGGGGTAGTTTTCATGATTTTCAATGATGCTTTAATAAAGGGACTGATATGTGTGATGATGAAAAATGAGAATGTCATTTTCTACTCCTTATGGATGTGGAAAATCCATGATCAAAGATATCCTAAACATGATATAGATTATTTAGTTGTGATCCTTTCATTTAAAATATAGCACACTATCTCTTTGGGGAAAAGTGTGGAATTTATATTGATCACAATGGTGTCAAATATATATTCACATAGAAAGTGAGGAATATGCTCAAAAAAAGATGGTTAGAGCTTATTATGGTTTATGACTGCACAATACACTACCATATTTGGAATGCAAAGAGGGGGGGTATATTCTCTATGTAGAAATGACCCAACAAATCTATCCTCGTGGAGAATTGAAAATGATCCAATATTATTATATTTTAAACTGATGGTCATGGACATCATAAATAATTGATAATCATTCATTCTTTCCCAAATTATTACTCAACCATCTCTTTTGTAAATGATAATGGATAATAAAAAATATTATGTGGGAATATCAATGAATGTGGAAACTATTAGAAAAGGTAAATCCTCATAATTCCTTGTTAATGAAGAAGGAATTGTGAGTTTCGGGTCATCATTATGTGTTCTACCAAATCCAGAGTTTATATAAGAAAATTTTGATAATGCACGGAGTTTTAATTTATTAATTAACCCAAGATACACTAATGATGTATTGACATTTCTGAGGTCACTCTTGTTGGGAAAATATGAAGTTGGATAACCCTGAATATACATCAATAGTCCATATATATCATCAAGGGGAAACTGAAGAGAATAATTATAAGGGAATGATGCAAACATTACCCATACAAACAGAGAATTGAAAAAAATCACCATGTACATTGTCACATTACATCCAATGACATACAAAGGAATCAATTTTATTTGGGTTGTTTTGGATTTTCTTACAATGAAATCACACTTGATTGTGATTCTATAGTATTTATCACAGGATCAGATAACATAGGTATACATCATATAAGTGGTTAGGCTTCCTAGGGTATGAATGTCGTCCTGATCGAGATCCATGATTCACCTCTACATTTTGGAAAAGTATCTAAAATTCTTTAAAATTGAGCTAAAATTTAGTATGGCTTATCACCCACAAACTGATCGCCATTTTGAGCAAAAAATATAGAAACTTGAAGATATTTCGAGAGCTTTATCAATATAATTAAAATAAATATGGGAATAGTATCTTCTTTTGGGGGAGTTCTCTTACAAAAATATATTCCATTTGAGGATCTAGATGGCCTCTTATGAAGCCCTTTATGTGAAGAGGTTCTGAACACCAGCATATTGGCATAATGTTTGGGGATGAAACTTCTAGTCCATGATAAGGTCATGGAAATGTTTTAGAAGGTTAATACCATCCAACATCAAATGAATGTTTCTCTATGTCAAAAAAGATCTAGGACAACAATTGCTGATATGACCTAGAGTTTAATGTTAGAGACAAGGTATTCCTCAACATGTCTGCACTAAAGAGAGTAATGAAATTTGGGAATAATGGAATGCTTAGTCCAAGGTACATGGACCATTTTGAGATCATTTATTGCATTGGAATAATGGCCTATCAACTAGTACTCCAACCGAACATGTCTGAAGTAAATGATTTATTCCATGTGTCCCTCTTAAGGAAGTACATCCTAGACCCATCACATCTTCTCAATCCATAGGAGGTTCCAGTAGAAAATTGCCATTTTTATGAGGATTAGAAACTGAAGATAAATGATAATAGAGAAAAAATTCAATGATATAAGATAGTCCCCTCATCAAGGTATTGTGGGGAAACCATATGTTTGAAGAAGCAATGTGGGAACCAGGGGAGGTGATGAGTAGATTTAACCGTGTCCATTTTAGTGTGGGAGAATGAAATTTTAGGTGTGAAATTTATTAAGGGTGGAAGGTTCTAGAAACCTGAACATTTGTGAATAAAATTATATTTTGTTTTTTTTAAATACATTTCTTATGGATCTAGAAAACAAGGGGATTTTTTATTATTATGTCGAATTGGATTTAAAGTAATGTTATGTATCCTTATCATTGATAATATATTCTTCAAACAATGATCTCATGACTAGTATAAATATTGGTTTTTAACTATCATTCTGACTTAGACAATGTAGGTGATGACCTCATCTAATATGATTTGACCCTTTAATGCCCATTTATCAGAGCATCCAACGTATATAACATTTCATGGATTTTCCCTCAACCAATCCCACTCCATGATCCACAAACATAAGTAGGATAGAATCTATTTATTGGAGAAGTTCATTCTCATCAAGATTACGACCTAAAACATATTTACCAAATGGGTCCTTGAAATCCCAACCTTCATGCACCTTACGCATTGTGTTTATTCTGGTGTAATAAAGGGATACAATTCAAGGCCCTAAAAGTATTACTGTGTACATTATTTTTTTGTATGAAATAATAAATATGTTTTCTTCCAGTTATTATTACTTTTGAAATGATTTTTTGAAGCACAAATGGTATTTTTGGTTAATATTAAAATTCAATTAAGAAGTCAGTTTTTATAAATTAAATAGTTTTTAAAATAATTAAAAATTAAAAAATTTATTTTTCAGTTAATTTTCATTAATATATATAATCATATAATTTTTATGAAGTAAATTTTAATTTCTATAAGTGTTTAAGAACTTTTCTTTCCAAAAAACAATCATTTTCCATAAATATACTTTTTTATTTCAAAAGTGAAAATTCAAATATTTATAAAATTATTTATCTAAAATAGATATTATTTTTGGTACTAGGACATAAAAATTATCCACCAGTGATTTATTCATTATTTTCCAAGGTTGTCAAATATTGGGTCAAAATTAAAGACCATATAAATATATGGTGTGTTTTATGAAATCATAATGGCCAAAAAATTAAGTAATAAAGAAAACAAAAGGTATCTTCCACTAAATACATGTTTTCTCTTTATGAGAATTTGGGTTTTCATATATTTTATTTACTTTTTAAATATTTTATGAATCCCCCAATTCAAAAAATATATTTTATGATTTCATATTAATTTCATTAATAGTGTGGCTCACCTACATGTATGTATGGTAAATATTTTTAAAAGTTCTTCCCTTATCTTTATAAATTAATGTAAGACATTACTATTCTCAAGAAACCATGGGAAAACTTATAGTATGATTTGTGATTTTGAATATTTTATTATGTAGTATCCAAAAAAAATAAACCCCCCTCCTTTCCAATAAAATACTACCCCATTTATCATTTATCTTCATTCAAAATCAATAAATATCAACCAAACTCTTCCTTATGCAACCAAGAGTCCTCCCACGGTGACCACATGTTCACAAGATTCCTCTCCCCAGAATTAGGTGCCACATATCGAAGTAATGGATCCTCACGTTCCTCTTTTCATTCAATTAAATATCCTTGATTGAAATTACCCATTTTTAAGTTCTATTTTTTATATTATTAACAACTTATAATAAATTCCCAACTATCTATCTATTGTTATTTCAATTAGGGGTCATTTATCCTCCCCCATTTGGAACCATACCTAATCAATTACTTTACCAAAATTCTATAAGAGATTTCCTTCACTCTTCATTTTATCAAGAACCTCATTTAGAATATTACATTTAATTTTAAATTGAATATGTTAGGATATAGTCTTACATGACTCCCTTACTATAAATTTCATTTTTAAATGATGAGAGGCCCATTTCTCTCTCAACAACCATTTTATGAATATCAATATGATGCCATTATACTGCCAAAATTTCACAACGATTTCCCATTACCAAATCATTGTTTAGTGAATTCCATACCCATTTCCCAGTAATGGGTATTCACCTTTATGCACATTATACTTATTGATTTCAAATTTATATGTTTGTATTCTAAATTTCCATAATCTTGGAAAAATATATGAAGATTAATGAATCCATGTTGTATTATCTATTTGGAAAACATAAGCATGAAAATGAAATTATTATGTTCGGTGTGACTGGATAGCACTCCAATGCAGTAGGTAATGTTTTTTATCATGGAATGTTATGTGAAATGGGTGTCCAATCATGAAACTTCTTGTGAAATGGGTGTTGAATCATGCAAATTCATGTCAAGTGGGTGTTGATTCATGCTACATCATGTCAAATGGGTGTTGAATCATGCTACCTCATATGCAATGATTTTTCACTCATGCTCCTCCAGGTACAATATGCATTGGTTCCGGATAATATCATGTTGTATATTTTTTCTATAGTTCCAATTTATGATTATCAGGCATTATCATGACCCTCTATTCATGTTCATTTTATACTTCATTGATATGCCTATTTTCTAACATGTATTGTCTTCTTCATGTTATTTCTTTTTTACTCACTTACTGGGTTTATAGCTATCCCTTTTTTTATGTATCTCCTCATTTTATCCCAAGCAGTGTTAATTACAATGTAATATTTGGTTAGTAAATGATTTTTTCAACAATGATTTTTTATCTCATGTTTTTTGTTGTTATATATTGTTCCTAGTTTCCCAAGATACTAGACCTATAAATCTCTTCTGTTATAATAAGTGGAAATAAATATACTAAATCAATTTTTAAATTTTAATTTCAGTGAATAGTTTTCATAATTTTATAGAAAATATGAATGACTATATATTTAGAATGAAGAAGATAAAAAATTTCCTAGATCAATTTTATATAATGATTTCATCATTGAATGATAGAGAGGGTGATACCATTGATGAATTAAAGAATATTTCCATTGACTAAAAAATATGAAAGACTCCACCATTCAAAGAGAAAAATAATGAGTAAATGAACCACTCATCTATGATATAACTAAAAAAAGATTACGATTTTGAATATTCTTATGATTCAAATCGTGAATTGGAAAACTATGATAACTATAAGATAATAACATCTCTTATCATACAAAATTTCAAAATGTCATGAGGATGTATGAATGAAAAATCTCGCGTATGTCTTTATGGTTTTTTACCATTGAAAATATTGAAATAAATTAACAAATAATAAATATATAGGGTTTAATATTTATTATGAAAATGATATTTATTGATATAAGAAATTTATATAAAACAATATTGTGATTCTGAAATTTAATGAGATGAAAAATAGTTTTCATGAAGAAAAGGAAAAAGTATAAGAGTATAAGAGGATTATATTTACATCTATTAAAGCATACAATTAGAATAAGAATATATTTACAAATATAAAATATGCATAGCTCATTTGGATAAATAAGATGAATCTTAAATTATTTTTGATGAAGAATGTGATATAGAAAAATGAAACACTTATTAATTGTTAATATATATGTCTTTCTTGAAAAAAATGAAATCTTATAATGAAAATACATTTATTTAAGAAATTATAGGTGAATAATAATATAGTAAATGAGGAGTATATCAAAATGGAAGTGAATTCCATGGTTGAAATCCAAAAAATTAAGATGATTTTTTTTGAACAGAAGTTTTATTAGTGATCTTTAAAAAATTAACATTTAAGGATAAATAACTAAGAAACTCTTGAATCAATTATTCATTGAATGAAATAAGATAAGAATTAAAAGTATCTCTATAAGTCAATAATGAATAATTTCTTCTTAAAAACTATAATATTTAAAAATATATTGTAAGATATTCCCCTGGTAAATTTAAAAACCAACATATTTCAATGATTATTGTATGTTTATAATCTAAATGTAGAATTTAGTTTTCCAAGAAAATTAATGAGAAATGTTTTATATCAATAAAAGATAAAAATATCTCAATAAAAATCACCTCTTAAATATAAATGAAAGCACAAAAAAACATAGTGAAAATACATCAATATTATTCATAGAATCACTATCAATAATAGGTAATATCAAGAGTTGGGGAACTTCATTTAATGATGTTATAAAAATGGTAAATAACGTGGTCAATTTATTCTTGTTATTTTTATTTCAATATATTATATTTTACTTTAAATTGACACAGTGTGCCAGGGAATTTTCCTAGAATAATTTTGAATGAGTGTTGGAGAACAAAAATGTGTGGTTGGTCATGGTTTTGTATAGGTGGTTATATCTAATGACTCATTCACCTTGTATAACATTTATATTATATTTTTTGTTTTCTATTTAATAATTTAATTAAATAGAATTCAGTTTTAATTAATTAATTTTTAATGATTCATCCTGATTTATGAAATAATGTCGATTGATGTTGTTTGAATGGACTTGGATGGAATAAAACAAAACAACAAGGATTTTCATGGATGGTAGTTGACAATGCATTGAGTAGGTGAACTTAATTACTCTATTCCATGGTATAATGCATAGTTTATTATTAGGTGGTATGAGTTTCAACAGATTTGGTGAATGATCAAAAATTCATAATTCTGTTATGAAATTTATGTAATTATTAATTTGATTAATGAATTAAAACCAATGCTCCTTAAATTTAAAATACCTAAATAATTATAAAAACTACTAAGGGTTATGATAGAATGTTGTTCCCTGGATTTATACTATCCATAGATGATTGATTCTTGATCTCTTAAGAGTTCATTAAATTAAAAATTCACCATGTGTTCATGTGTATATATCATGATACCTTGTTTGATGTTTGATTAGATATATGTATGTGTGTATGCCATGGGAGCAAGTTTGAGGATTGATTAGATGTGTGTGCGTGTGTGGAATGTGAGACCATGTTTGATATTTGATCACCTATGTGTGTATCTCATGGGACCATTGTTGATGTTTGATCATATTTGTACGTGGGTCATGTCTGAGACAGTTTTTCATGTTTGTAAAGATGTTTGTGAATTCATCCTTCACGAGACCATTTTTTATCTTTGATAAAATGTGTGTGTGTGTGGATATTGACAAATATTCTTGTTAATTTTTATCTTCATCCTTATATTCAATTTTTTTCATTGAAGGATCAATTAATGTTCAATAAATAAAATTTGGGAACTTATTCCCAAAGAGGGATCATTTTTCTTGATAGGAGGAAGTTTTTGGGTTGGTCCATTGAATTATTGGAAATTCTGACCAAATTGGGATCATGCATTCTGAAGTGAATTTTTTTTTATATTTTCATTGAAAAATAAGAATTATTTTTTAATGAAGGATTAAACTTCCTGAGTGGCGGATGTATGTCTATTGTTTCTATTGATGATGGGAACCACTACCCAATGAGAAATCATGGTTCCTATGTGTGTGATCATTTTATGGTTGTATGACCAAATTTATATTTTTGGATGGCTAGTGAGCTTTTTAAAGAAGGTGAATGGATTGAACCTTTAAGATGGGTGAAATGGTTTTATATAATGTTGGTACATTAAAATTAATTAATAGTGGATGAATCTAAAATGAATGATCTATGTCATGAGTCACTACCCTTGATATTCTTCAGGTGTGGTGGCGTTTGTAGGTATGGTCATGGTTTATAGAGGATTTTTAAGTGCATTGCCTCTCAAAATTTGGCTATATGATCCTTACATATGAATTGGTAATAATATTTTATTCTTTCATAATCTAGGTAATTCTTATTTACATTTTTATGATTATCACATACATATACACTACATTAAATAGGTTCGTACTAGACCATGTTGGGGTTTCTATAATGAGTTATGATCACACCCTTCTTAGGAGACCTTTGAACTTGGGTATCGTAGATTCAATCACATGATATATGAATATTATGAGTTGAAGCATCAGTTTGATTGTTAATTGGGATATCACACTAATGTTATAGAGTCTGGAAGGGGGTTCGGTATAAATTTGGGTGTAGATACACATTGTACTTATATTAATTTCTATATTATTCATGTTATTGACCTAAATGAGAATCAATGTTTATATATTCAGATTTGATTATTTATTTTCCATGTTAATTTGTTATAGAAGTTATATGTTGATTCACCTATCCGTCACAGATTCCAACGAATGTTAATGGGTAATACCTTAAGCACAAAGAGTTTTTCAAGAATAGAAGTCCTAAAAGAGTCGAATAAGGCCTATGAGTTTAGAATTCATCAACACTTGCGTGCTAAAGTGTCCAAACCTCCGTAATAATAGAAACACATGCTCTCTACCTGACCCATTCGATGAAACTTGTGCGGAACCCTTTTGAAAACATCTTAGGATAAAACTAAATTCTTGAGTTAAGTCTCACCCAAGTATTACCCTACAGATTATTCATCGCCCAGGTAAAAAAATGTCATGCAAGTACACTTGTGCGGCCGAGACTTGTGTGACAACATAATTTTTCTGCCTCTATCTTGTTCACCTCTCTTGTTCAAGATATTATCCCTCCAACCCTTTTTCAAAGCCATTTATATAATGGTTCCTTTGTTGGATTCCTTATCTAAAAGAAATTTTGTGTGAACCTCTCCCAAAACCTGGTGACTTACAAGCTATATGTCACTACATTTAGAGGATTCCCCCATATAACTTCATCCTTTAAGATGAGAAGATCTTTTTGATTTAGGACATCCTTCTCAAGAGTATGTCCCAATATCCGTTGGTTCGGGACTCCATCTTAGCAATAAAGTCCAATCATAATTTCATTAATTTGGGCCTCCTTCTCAGGAGTAAGCCCCAAGTTATAAGTCCCCTTTAATTTGGGAATCCTCCATAGGAGTAATCCTGGGGTTAAAACTCCAAATATCCATAATGTACAAATACCTTAATAGACCCTGCTCGTGGGCTTCTTTCTTGATGTAAGTCTTGGTCTTCATCTACTTGGGTTGTCATACATACGTAATCCCCACATCAATTCATTGGAATGCATCTTTTGTGGCACAATTGTCAGGTTTACTAATACCTATTTTTTCTCGCATTGATCATGAATCACATGATCTTAGAGTGTAAAAGTAATCAAGACATCTCTTTTTGGTCCGTTAACCATGCATAAGACCCATATTGCTTCACCTGATCTACCTGGACTTTGATCTCTACCTTAAAATTAGAGTACATAGGAAGCCTTTCTAAGGTTCAATCCCATCATTCATTCATTATTTTCAAAACCATATGATATTAAACTATATTTTTTATCAATCTACATGGGTTATGATTCCTTTTGAACAAGGATACGCAGGTTGACCATTTGCAGGTATGATCTCAACTCTAAAATAATCCATGTCTTTCTGAATGACAATAAACTTCACGTACCCCATTGAGTGGATTTAAAACCAGTATGGTCATCATAATGACCATGATATTTCTATATAATGTATTGAAGCATACCATTTACTAAGAATCTCTAATACATAGGAATGATTCACTATCAATGAAGAACCTCAAATACATATAAATGATTCTCTAAACACCATACATATCAATGATCGATTGCCAAATCTAGAGAAAAACTTATTTTTATTCTTGGTGAATTAATAAGGATTCGTGAACATAACATAAATCTATATTAGAGTCCTGGAGTAGGTAATAATTCCCCCTAGAAGGTGTGATGAGCCTGACCTCCCATTCTCTCGACCATTGAAAATTCATAAGCCTCATCGGTCAACAACTAATGATCAACAAACTTTGGAAAGTATGCTCAAATGGATATATAATCATTGGGTGATTCTGGTTCTATGAATAAACCCATTAGAGACCGATTGGAATGTTTGAACCTTAAACAAACAAGTTCTTCCCCATTTATATACGAAAAAAATGGTGAACCCGACGTGAAACATTAACCAAGATAAATGATGTTTTACTTATTTTTTATGCCCCTCATAAACTAAATATGTGGGCCAACAAAGAAATCAATAACATATGTGCTAATCCAAAAGATGTATTCTAGTGAGATATATCTTGATTATGTATGATATATCAAAAAGTCACTCTTTTCCAAGATCTCTCTGTAAGACAAATGGGATTCTTTGAGGTTCACACCTATGAATGCCTCAGTTGCTACTCCTATTGGATCCTCATCCACTCTTAGGAGGACATAACCTACTCAGCATCTTCAATGCTGGTTCTCAAATTCATTGGTCGGGGAATAGAGCCAACATGTTACCATCTCGACTCTAGAGGCCACTCGACAAGCCCTCCAAGATAACAACTCACCCTGGTTGTCCGGACAGCGATGAACAGTGGTCAAGAAGTAGGTGGTGCAAACCACCGTCTCCAACAATTTCTGATACTTATCCCTGGAACGCAACAACCAATCCCTCCCAAATTACAGGGAGGTGAAACAATAGGACACTCAAGGCGTCAGTTCATGAAGACAAGAGTCCATCCTGAGGACTCTCTCCAACAATCACTTCCAGACTCATGCGGTAGTGGACCATCAACATGATGAGGGTATCACCTCTAGTTGTTCGGATTAGGTTCCTTACACCCGAGCATGCAAGACAAACTGTCAGAGGCAAAATTAGGCCAATAGGGAGCAGGTTTTTTCCTCTGCCCCCTCTGGAGAAGTCCATCTGTAGAGACCTGAAGCCTGACGTACATGGACATTACATTAAATTTGAAGAATACATAATACAAAACGAAAACAGGAACACAAGGACAGTAATAGTTTAGTGTCTTTGGAATCTTGGAACAAAATCTTCTAATCGTGGTGAAAGATCTTCAACATCTCGCATAAAGATCTTCCCTTTTTTTCTTACCTAAGCCCTTTCTTTATATCCTGGGGAAAAGAAAACATAAAATGGGTGATCTCAAATTCTCAGTAAAGGTAAGCATAATGATCATAAAACAATTCATAAAAATTTGAATGCAAAAACATGAACATAAAATCTAAACATCAAAATCAAGATGAAAGTCATAAATCATGAACATACAAAAGGCATAGATCAAAAAGAAACATTTATCCTGATAAAATAGAATTGGAAAAAAACATGTAATTGTGGAATCCATTAAGAACTTGTTATGATTTCCATAGTAGCCAAGGCATTGCTGCCAAGACCATCTTAGTGGACAAAGTCTCATTCTGAATCGAGTTCACTCCTCGTTCCAGTCCTGTAATACTGAACCGGATTAACTTATCGTTCCATCCATGTCTATCTCATGATATATAAATCATTACCCAATGCATTGGAGAGAGATATAGGTCCCACCTATCTCATAATGAAATCATTCTTACTTGTGCCACAACATAATCATAAATCAGTAATCATAACTCAAAGAATAAAATTGGTTTCATAAACATCATCCCATCATAATGTAATCCATATAAAAATGGATATCATTTCATCATAAGAAAAGTGAAAACCATGTAAATCATAGAGACATTATACTTGAAACAATACATATATGAAATAATGTCATCTTAGAAAGAAAACGGTTTTGATAAAACACTTGAAATGAATTCTTGAGGAAAATATGCTTTCTTATTTAAAATCATTTTCTTTTCACAAAATGTCATGAAATTTTAAAAGAAAAGGATTTTGTTGAAAATATTCATGAAATATTTTTGAGGAATCATCATGAAAATAAGTCTTTATAAAACCGTAATAATTCTTTCGTGCCGTATAAGTTAAAAAAACATTCTTCTCGTACATTTGTCGAAAAAGACAAAAAGTACCTTATAAAAGAAAGATTTCATACATACCATGTAGTAAAAGTTAAAATGGGTAAAAAGTACATTAAAAATGCATAAAAACACTTTTAGAAAACATGGATGTGGATGATAACAATAACTCCAGTAAATACATTTCTATATGAAATCTCGGATAAAAAATAAGATTTACAAAATTATCCCTTACCTTAGGTCTGATATGCTTCGTATGAATCCGAACCTCTTGTATAATAATTTAAATAATGTCATTGACATATTATAGAATCATATTCATTGTTATGATATCATATATGGTTCACTTATGGCTTTATATTACACGATCTTTGGTAAATTCCATGTTAAAGTAGCGTTTTTGGTAAAATTGCTTCATTTATCTTACGTGTTTAGACTTGTTGTTCTTGATACTATTATTACATATATCATAATTTAATTACTTCCAGAATATAAAACAGGATTTATATATCATATATATTCATTATATGTATATATATATAATAGATAGATAAATTAAATGCAACACACCGTTCATGGAGACGGTAAGCCGTACGTACGCATGAACGCTGCTTTCCTTTCCTTATTGACATTGATAGAAGTAAGTAGATGACATATATATATACATAAGTACAGTAGAATTATTATGTTATATATAACATTATTATTCATTATACATACATTATAATCATTCTTGAATGCTTATCATGGAGAATGAATCACATCACGTCGTGGAGACGGTAGTCCGTATGTACGCACGAGCGATGATATCGTTCCCATTGTCGTGGAATTGTATTGAAGTGTATGTATACAATTTCAGAATCCATATAACTTTACAATAATCACATATAGGTATTCTTTACACCATTATACCCAACCATGTAATGTGGTGGTGGAAAACAGATTACACCACGGCGTGGAGACGGTATTCCGTACGTACGCACATGCGGTGATTTCATTTTCCATAGGATGGATAGAAGGTGAAATAGTGCTGTTTCATATTTATAATAACATATCAGTATATAAGTAATACTTATGTTATTACTTTATTATGATACAACTAAAGAAGAAGAAGTTGAAGAAGAATGAAATTTAAAAAGATTGGTAATGGATATTACCTCTTCTTTGAAACGCCTCTTCTTATCCTCCTCTTAGGGAACTAAAGATGGTCTTTGAAAAAGACCAGGACCTCTAGGATGATTCTAGGGAAGTGGAGAATAGATTTTGGAAAGGGTTGGCCAAGCTTGAATGCTCAAAATGGTGTCTAGAGGAGAGGGAGGAGGTGCCCTTTTATAAGGGAGGAGAGGGGCAGCTTTGGAAATCTTAAAAATATTAATTTATAAAAAATCTAACCCCACATAAAAACATCCAAAATGACTCATATCCAAAGCTTAGATAAGATATAGTTTTAATATCATCAACCAATAAAATTTAGACATGTTAGGAATTAATTTTAAACATTATCAACTTCATTTATCCTTATTTAATCAATTTAATTTTATTTGTGGTAATAACATTCTAAATTTTAAATTATAACAAATAATTACTTATTTTTTATTAATTGACCATAATTGGAAACTTGATAGCATTTTAGACAATTTAATTTTAAATTTATAATTTGTAAAGTTTTTTTTGATTTTTAAAAAAATTTATAATACGTTATTTTTATAACATATCAATAGTTTCAATTTTGACACTATTCATTTATTTGAATTTAAATAAACAATATACAGAAGATATGTTTGAACTAAAAGCTTTTATAGATTCTGAATATGTCATATATATCAAGAAAATTAGTGGATCACATAAAATAGTTTAGATAATATTTATTTTAATATTTTTAAAACCATTTATTTGGTTTATCTCTTAATAAAATAATTACTACAACATTTTTCTATAATTATTTAATATACTTATTTGTTGCATAAAAAATAAAAATAAAAACCTATGATTCGGATAAATCTATTAACTTTCACAATAATTCTTTTACTCGAATTTATCATCTTATAATCATAGAATTTAGATTTATATATTTATTAAATTATAAAGGTGACAACTTTGGCATCATTTAAAAAATAATAATATAAGTGCCATAATCAATTTTATAAGGCTCCAAATGGTCAAATATTAGACCATTGTATGATTATGGTTTATATTTACATGACCAATATGTTTTGGTCAGGGTATTGTGCCTTTTATGGTCACTATTAGTTTAATAATAACTATATTCTTGATTTTTCACAAGATAAACAATTTCTGCATCACTATTGTGTCACAATTAATGATAATTATATAATCCCTAAAAATTATAAATAAATTAATATGAGGTAGATAAATTCATTAGAATTATAGAGACAATTCATGTTATAAGTTTCAAGAAGTTTATCACTAAATTAAAATTGATATATTTATAAGATTTAAGAGAGTGACATGTTGTCACATTCGTTGGTTTTGATAATAATTAAGTTATTTTCATGGAAAAAAGTTCATTAAATGATTCGAATCCGTCCCTTAGGTGATATGGGTCTCCTTTTAGTCATCCAATATTATTTTGTTAGGTGTTGGTGTAATTTTATAATCTTATTGTTACCCTTAATTACCTGATTTACCTTTAATCGTAGTAAATAAAAATTACCGAAGTTACTATTCATAATGTCAAAAAAATAAAAGTAACCTATTAACATAAATTGGACCCACTGAATCCAAATATGGAATCCATTTTTCAAAATTCAAAACACAGAAATTGCAGTAATTAATTTAAAACTAATCTTGCTGGTGAGAAAACAGGTTTTAAAAGTTAAAACGTTGCAAAAGATTGAAATGATTTTACCTACGAATTCAATGTAAAATCAATGATAATGACATACATTATATTAAATGGTAAAATATATTATTTTTATACATTAATACCAATAAATATTATAACTTATTCACATAAATTATTACAATGAAAAAATTTGTCTTTAATTAAAACATAGTGTGTTTTTACTATTCATCAAAATATGAAAGTTACCAGAATAATATGAAAAATTTATCCAAAGTATATTATTATATCCTTATTCCAAAGAAGAATTTTATTTTGTCAAATTCAACTTATAAACTATATTTAATGTAGGTGCGCCATCAAAAGGCTGCAAAACTACATTTTTTGAAAAATACTTATTTTTCCAGAAAAATTTATTTTGTTCACATACCATGTTTTAGAAAATGTGTAAGATGAATAATAATGTTATAAAATTAAAAATGTAGTTAATACTATTCATAAAGGCTAGTTCATAATATTTTAATAATATATCGTTGTTTAGTAAAACCCGGTATTGCGTACAACACATGCTATCGAGGAAGGTCGCGATTGCATGTAATGCAAGCCAAGTCAGGGTTGCGTGTAGTGCACGACTCCTTTTTTGTTACGTATAACAAAATACATTGAATATATATATATATATATATATAATCAATGTTTCATAGAATAACTACTATCAAACAAACATGATATTTTGTGTAACACGGTCCAAGAATAGTGTTGCGTATACTGCAAGCTAATACGGTGTTGCGTATAGCGCAAGATAATGTTGGTGTAGCGTACAACAGAAGATATCAAAGAAATTAAAACGAATATATCTTATACAATCTTGGGTTGTTACATTATACCCCCATTAAAATGAATTTCTCCCTCGAAATTCGTCGGGGTTATAAATCATTTACTATTCATTTAAACCCACAACGTAAAAAGGAATACTAAAACATAATTTTAAAAACTAAAGTATGAAATGTAATGATTACCCAAAGTAACTCATCATTGGGTTTCCATATAGGAGAATATAGGTGAAGATATGGATATGGAAGAGAAATATAAACATCATGTTCTGATGGAGAGTGGTTGAGAACATGGCTATGAATAATCCAACAATCACAAAGCCATAGATTTGTGATGATCTAAGGTACCATCAGATTCATCAGATATAAGAGTACTAGGAAAACATTTTTAATATCCTTTCCCTAAAGTTAAAAATTTGAATTAGACGAAATACTTACATGATTTTTGTATAATCTCACTGTTGTTTGTGCCTTGAAAAATTTCCACTTCATCTCTTTTTAGAAATGTAGTTGAATTTGTCTTTTGTGAAGTGTTAGTAGATCAAGCGATAGAATGATAGGTAATTCCATCTATCTCAAACAAAGGGATAGAAAATGTTAATAAATATACATAAGTCCATATATAGTAATATTAATCGTATATAGTTCCTATAATGGACTTATACTTCATATATATTACTGCTTAATAAAATAAAACTAGTTTCTACAAACTAGGGACATCCTGTAGGCCAGTGGTAGGCGATAAAGGCCTATCTCACTTCTGTTGTGGGTTCGATTCCCATAGCCTTGTCTGACGCGATGGGTTGTCTCACGTCCTATGAGTTGAACCTTTTTCTAAAAATACACTATTATAACATTCCTTCAATAGTATCGAAAAAAGTTCTAGCCTTAAACAGTTCTATCTAATGTCTATCTTAATCAATTCCAACCTTTTGGCTTATCGAAAAAAACTTCTATCCAATCTTATAAAGACAATGATTACTAGATATGTCATCAATCTAGAATGTGAATACCATCATTTATTTCCCATATATCATAAAATATATCTTCTTGGTCACATTCCAGACATGTGAATACCATAATTCTGTATTCTCTTGAAAAATAAATACACATTGAACCTTAGTGAAAACATGAATGCTTTCAAACGTTAGCTCTTTCCACATCCCAAAATTTCGATATACTCAAACCATGATATCACTTAGTCCTTATATCAATCATGAGATCATGAATACTATCAAAAATCTCACTATCTCCTTGTACTTTCATTATGCACATATCATATATCATCCAAAAATATTTGAATAACCTTTCATAGTTACTGGTACCATTCATCATATACATTCAAATCTCAAGCAAAGGCAATAGTGTATCAATCCTTAGATTTTTCATTATTCCATTGTACCATACATTATTCTTGATAAACATATAATCATTACACTAACTTCTTAAACCATTGACTGAGCTTCATCATTTCTTCCATCACAATATCATTTGTAGTCTCTTCATCAACATCCAAATAAATACTACCCATATGATCATGCTGATTCTCTTTATGAGATTTTCCTTTAGGGAATTGGTTTGCATAATGCACCTACATTCCACATTTGAAACACTTAACTGTTGTTCATGTCTTAGCAACACCATTATTCTTCTCCATGGTGTTAACTGAACCTTTTCCTTTATAATTACTAGCTTTGTGTCCATCTTTTTTACACCCAAATAATCTTGTAGTTCCTTTTAAACATTCTCCCTGATGCCTCTTCCCACATGACTTACATGAGGGAAATTGAACTTTCTTTCCTCTATGATCATCATGAAACTCTTTCTTTCTCTTATAAGATGAGTCAGAAAACATACAAAAGTTGAGATTATTGATCATATTATGAGATTGCTGATTAGGAATAATAAAGATGATTCAAATTCAAAATCACATTTCATTTTATTGATCATGAATAATATCATTCCATTGTCCATCATATTCTCCATTATCGTGAAGCTTCCTATTTCCAGCCATTTTCTAAAACCCAAAACGAATAGTGTGAGAGACAAAAATCAAAATCAAGGGGGAGTACCGTCAATATATAATATCTTAGGTTTAATTCTAATATCGTTACCGTAATTCTAGGACTATAACCTATACTTATACTTAACCTAAGGGACATTACTAAACCTTAGGTACATCCCTAGACATACCTTAGAAATATCTCTGGGGATCTCACTAAATTTTCTGTATCCTAGTTTCCAAAGGTTAACTAAACCTTTCCTCATATACCAACTGTAGATACCCGAAGCCTAATGTACATGGACATTGCATTAATTTTGTGGAATACTTAATACATAATGAAAACAGACACACAAGGACCGTAATAGTTAAGTGTCTTTGGAAACATGGAACAAAATCTTCTAATCGTGGTGAATGGTCTTCAACATCTCCCATAAAGATCTTCCCTTTTTTTCATACCTAAAACCTTTCCTTATATCCAGGGGAATAGATAACATAAAAAGGGTGAGCTTAAATGCTCAGTAAAGGTAAGCATAAAGATCATAAAACAATCAATAATCATTTGAATGCAAAAACATGGACATAAAATCTAAACATCAAAATCATGAGAAAAGACATAAATCTTGTAAGTACATAAGGCATAGATCATAAAGAAACATTAATCCTGATAAAATATCATGGGAATAAAACATGTAATTATGGCATACATTAAGAACATGTTATGATTTCCATAGTATCCAAGGCATTGCTGCTAAGACCATCTTAGTGGACAAAGTCCCATTCTGAATCGAGTTTACTCCTCTTTCATGTCCTGTAATACTAAACCGTTTTAACTTACCGTTCCAGCCATGTCTATCTCATGAGATTTAAATCTTTACCCAATGCATTGGAGGGAAATATAGGTCCCACCCATCTCATAATGAAATCATTCTTACTTGTGCAACTATATAATCATAAATCATTCATCATAACTCAAAGAATAAAATGGGTTTCATAAACATCATTCCATCATAACGTAATCCATATAAAAAATGGATATCACTTCATCATAAGAAAAGTGAAAACCATGTAAATCATAGAGACATTATACTTGAAACAATACATATATGAAATAATGTCATCTTAGAAGGAAAACGTTTTGATAAAAACACTTGAAATGAATTCTTGAGGAAAATATCCTTTCTTCTTTAAAATCATCTTCTTTTCACAAAATGTCATTTAATTTTAAAAGAAAAGTATTTTTTTAAAAATAGTCATGAAATATTTTTGAGGAAGATTCATGAAAATAAGCCATTATAAAACCGTAAAAATTCGTTCGTGTGGTATAAGTTAAAAAAACATTCTTCTCGTACTTTTTCCAGAAAAGTCAAAAAGTACCTTATAAAAAAAAGATTCCATACATACCATGTAGTAAAAGTAAAAATGGGTAAAAAAGACATTAAACATAAATAAAAACACTTTTAGAAATCGTGGTTGTGGATGATAACAATAACCCCATTAAATACTTACCGATAAGAAATCTCGGATAAAAAATTAGATTTGCAAAATTATCCCTTACCTTATGTCCGATATGCTTCGTATGAATCCAAACCTCCTATATAATAATTTAAATAATGTCATTGACATAATACATAATCTTATTCATTGTTATGATATCATATATGGTTCACTTTTTACTTTATATTACCTGCTCTTTTGTAAATTCCACGTTAAAGTAGCGTTTTGGGTAAAATCACTTCATTTATCTTACGTGTTTAGACTTGTTGTTCTTGATACTATTATTACTTATATCATAATTTACATACTTAAAAAATGTAAAACATTATTTATATATTATATATATTCAGTATATGTATATATATATAATACAAAGATAAATTAAATGAAACACACCGTTCATGGAGACGGTAAGCCGTACGTACGCATGAACGCTGCTTTCCTTTCTTTATTGACTTGGATGGAAATAAGTAGATGACATATATATATATATATATACATAAGTCCAGTAGAATTATTATGTTATATATAACATTATTATTCATTATACATAAATTATAATCATTCTTGAATTCTTATCATGGAGAATGAATCACATCGCGTTGTGGAGACGGTAGTCCGTACGTACGCACGAGCGATGATATCGTTCCCATGGTCGTGAAATTGTATTGAAGTGTATGGATACTATTTTAGAATAAATATAACTTTAAAATAATTATATATATTTATTCATTACACCATTATACACATCCATGTAAGGTGTTGGTGGAAAACAGATTACACCACGGCGTGGAGAATGTATTCCTTACGTACGCACTCGCGGTGATTTCGTTTTCTGTAGGATGGATAGAAGGTGAAATAGGTTTGTTTCATATTTATAATAACATATCAGTATATAATTAATACTTATGTTATTAATTTATTATGATAAAATAAAGAAGATGAAGTTGAAGAAGAAAGAAAATGAAAAACATTGGTAATGGATATTACATCTTCTTTGAAACGCCTCTTCTTAACCTCCTCTTAGGGAACTAAAGATGGTCTTTGAAGTAGACCAGAACCTCTAGGATGGTTCTAGGGAAGTGGAGAATAGATTTTGTCAGGGTTTGGCCGATCTTGAATGCTGATAATGGTGTGCGGAGGAGAGGGAGGGGGTTCCCTTTTATAAGGGAGGAGAGGCGCACCTTTGGAAATTTTAAAAATATTAATTTTTTAAATATCTATCCCCACATAAAAACTTTCAAAATGACTCATATCCAAATAATAGATGAAATAGGGTTGTAATATCATCAACCAATAAAATTTAGACATGTTAGGAATTTATTTTAAACATTATCAACTTGAATTATCATTATTTAATCAATTTAATTTTTTTTTGTGGTAATAACATTCTAAATTTTAAATTATAACAAATAATTACTTATTTGTTGTGAATTATCCATAATTGGATTCTTTATAACATTTTAGACCATATAAATTTAAATTTATAAATTGTAATTTTTTTTGTCATTTGTAAACAATTTTATAATATGTTATTTTTATAAAATATCAATAGTGTCAATTTTGACACTATTCATTTATTTGAATTTAAATAAACAATATACATAAGATATGTTCGAACTAGAAGATTTAATAGATTCATAATGTGTCATATGTATCTATAAAATTAGTGGATCTCATTAAATAGTTCATATAATATTTATTTTAATATTTTTAAAACCATTTATTTGGTTTATCTCTTAATAAAATAATTACTACAAAATTTTTGTATAATTATTTAATATACTTATTTGTTGCATAAAAATTAAAAATAAAATCATATGATGAGGATAAATCTATTACCTTTCACAATAATTCTTTTACTCTAATTTATCATCTTATAATCACAATATTTAGATTGTTATATTTATTAAATTATGAAGGTGACATCTTTGGCATCATTTAAAATAAAATAATATAAGTGTTATACTCACTTTTATAAGGCTAAAAATTGTCATATATTCGACCATTGGATGATTATGGTTTATAGTTACATGACAAATAAGTTTTGGTCAGGGTTTTGTGCCTTTTATGGTCCCTAATATTTTAATAAAAACTATATTCTTGATTTTTCACTAGATAAACAATTTCTACATCACTATTGTGTCACAATTAATGATAATAATATAATCCCTAAAAATAATAAATAAATTCATATGATGTATATAATTTCATTATCTTTCTGTATACTATTCATGTTCAAAGTTTCATGAAATTTATCACTAAATTAAAATTAATATACTTATAAGATTTAAGAGAGTGACATGTTGTCACTTTCTTTGGTTTTAATAATAATTAAGTTATTTTCATGTAAAAAAGCCCATTAAATGATTCTAATCTGACCCTTAGGTGATATGGGTCGCCTTTTACTCATCCAATATGATTTTGGAAGGTGTTAGTGTAATTTTTAAATCTTATTGTTACCCTTAATTACCTGATTTACCTTTAACCGTAGTAAATAAAAATTACAGTAGTTACTATTCATAATGTCATAAAAAATAAAATTAACCCATTAACATAATTTAGACCCACTGAATCCAACTATGGAATCCATTTTTCAAAATTCCATACACAGAAATTGCAGTTATTAATTTAAAATTAATCTTGCTGGTGAGAAAACTGGTATAAAAGTTAAAACGTTGCAAAAGATTGAAATGATTTTACCTATGAATTCAATGTAAAATCATTGATAAAGACATAAATTATATTAAATGGTAAAAATATATTCTATTTATTCTTTAAAACCAATATATATTATAATTTAGCAACATAAATTATTACAATGAAAAAATTTGTCTTTAAATAAAATATAGCGTGTTTTTACTATTCATCAAAATATGAAAGTTACCAGAATAATATGAAAATTTTATCCAAAGTAAATTTTTATATCCTTATTCCAAAGAAGAATTTTATTTTTTCAAATTGAACTTATGAATAAGCCAAAAACTAGATTTAATGTGGGTGCTCCATCAAAAGGTAGGAAAACTGTAATTTTTTTAAAAATACTTATCTTACCTGAAAATTTTATTTTGTTCACATACAATGTTTTAGAAAATGTGTAATATGAATAATAATGTTATAAAATTCAATATGTAGTTAATAATATTCATAAAGGATAGTTCATAATATTTTAATAATATATCATTGTTTAGTGAAACCTGGTATTGCGTACAACACACGCTATCGAGGAGGGTCGCAATTGCATGTAATGCATGCCAAGTCAGGGTTGCGTGTAGTGCACGGCTCCTTTGTTGTTGAATATAACAAAATACATTGAATATATATATATATACTGAATGTTTCGTAGAATAACTACTATCAATTAGTGAAAGGTGAAATACCAGTCATGTTTTGTCCATTGGATGACACTCAATATGAAATTCCAATAATGATTAATGAATATTGTATTCACGATATTTGTCTCAACATATGAGAAAAAAAATTCACTTAAATGAGAAACTATTACATTATGATGAATATCAAAATCATGTTAAGGTAATTTAAGGGTTGCGATGCCAAATTGACATGGCCTGTCTCTCAGTTTTCCAAAATCCAATGGTTGAAATGAAATAGAGATCCCATTATCATACATGACTTAGCACATTAAAAAGGTTGCTCCAGTTAATTACCAATGCCCCATCTGATATTTATATCTAGGGATGTGGTGTTCATGGATAATTTCATTTCACTCTGCTCTCTAGTTAACAAAGCCCGGCAAAATTGGTATCATGAAATGTTATTTCCCACAGGTGGCCATACCTAACTTGTTTTGTGTGTAATCAATGGCTGGATCAAGAACATTCCTCTACTAGTTCTTCCAAAAGTAAGGCATATAAAGAACGAGTTGTCGAATTACTCTTGCATCATGAAAATGAGAATATCGAATAGGCTTCTCGTTTAGAGCATGTGCATCATTAGGAGACAAAGGTATCAGAAAAAATCTAACAGTCATTTGAGCCAGGTGATTTGAGTGGATGTCGAATGATGCATCTAGACAATTTCTTGATTAAAATCCTCCAAATTAGATGATATTTTAAAAGAGTTTCAGATGTAGAAGCTCAAGAGTCACCTCATCTTTCTAGGTTGGGGACACTTTTAATCCACCCTTCAGTATCAATAGACATGATTTGACGAGTTAAGAAGGATAAAATAAGAACTTCCACAGTCCACCGGATTAGGGACTTTTTCAAATTCTAAATTTTTTCCTCAGCAAAATTAGGTCTTCTCTCGATTAGGGATGATTCTACAAGAGTAACGCAGAGCCGAATTATCACGATATTACCTACAAATTATTGTTCATCAAAAATTTCATGAGGGATCAAACAAACAAATGGAAATGTCTCATAAAGGACATGGAAGAAGACAATATCATAGAAACGGTGAAAAAAGTACTACAATGCGTTATGCATTGATAAATTTCATCAAGTTCATTGTCACTGATCCTCCATAACATGAGGCTCACTTAGAGGAATCAGATGAACAAGATCTTGTTCAAGTGGTTGTATACACAGAAACAAATGATGGAGGTATGCATACCAGACGCTAGAAGGTTGCATATAGCATGACATTCCTTTGAGAAATACCATTCCATACTCTAGAAAGGTAAATGACAAGGAAAAGGGTAAAAGTTAGGTTAAATCCCACCCTAACACTGGAGAATTAAAATCACTCACATTAGAGGAAAGGTTCACACAACAAGAAGAAGAAATGAAGGAGTTAATGATGTTAAATTCAGAACTAGTTCAAGGTAGTCTTTTTCCTAGGCATGCTAGAGTTAATCAATCATGGGAATTTTTTGTGGATATAGGGATCGATCATGAATTTTCCCATTTACAAGTACCCCCCTCCCCCACAGGTCCAATATTATGGGTCATACGCGACAGCAGCTGGAAATAATACCATCAGTGGCAGTACCAGTCATTACACCCGTCCACACTCCAGTTATTTCAACTGCTCTATTCCAAGCTCATCCAGATGTTTCTCAAGCGTTAATGACCACCATTGAGTCATTAACAGCCCAGTTGGAATCTATGGAAGGAAGATGTGCAGCATTTCAACTAGAGAAGAAGGTTTACCCTGAATAGGTAGATCCAATTCCTCTTCCACCAAATTTTTAATATGTCACCTTCCCCATTTTTAATGGTTCAAGAGATCCATAGCAGCAATTGACACAGTTTGTCTCTCGCTACGATCCTATGATGGGAACTCCTCAACAACAAGAATCATTAAAACTTAGGTTCTTTTTAAAATCATTGCATGAACCATCCATTTTCTTGTATACAAGTTTGCAATCCTGATCAATTATTGGATGGGAAGATCTCTGTCAAAAATTCCTTTTTCAGTTCAGCTCAACAATGCAGAGAACAACAATTTTTTATCTCACAAATTGCAAACAACAGAAGAAATAAAGTTCCTCAGAGTTCATTTCTCGGTTGAAAGTATTAACATATTCCATGAATTTACTACTCCCTCAAGTGGAGTTTCTACCCATTTGCAAGAAAAATCTATGCGATGAATTGTGTACACCATAGATCCCTCTGAAATACACCGAAGGGTTTTGAGAACTTGCATCAATTACCCAACAAGTGGAAAATTCCATTGCAGAAAAAAGAGCTATGTCCCATGCAATTCAATCAGCTCCAGGAAGAAGATTATGGAATGTAGAGACTGCTATAGTTTCACTTAAACAAGCACCTATACCTGATTCCACTTCAAAAACTTTATCATATCGATGGGATCCACTTCATGAGCATTAACAACAATGGCTACCTTGTCAAAATGATTAAAGAAGTCAAATGTGGAAATAGTTTGAGGATTTAATGAACGATGTTTATTATTTCTGGAATGAAAATGTTCCTAGTTACATCATCATGGCTCTGGAAAACAATCTAGTTCATTTTCCATGTCCCAAAAGGCCAAACAAAGAAGGAGATGAAGACCTCCCCAACTATTACTTATATCATCAGATGTTGGGGCATCCCATAAAAGAGTGTTTTGTCTTCAAAGACCTCCTGAGAAAGATGGTGGTCTCTTGACTAGTAAAACTGAATGGTTATTCATCCTAGATAGCATGTGCTACTTCTACTGCTCTAGAGGAAGACGACGAGTGGCACGAAAACAAAAGTAAAAATTTGTAGAAATATGATGTTTGGATAGTGAAGAAAATGATCAACTAATCTAATGCCATTTTACGAACACAATTAAATCAACCAATTCTGTCTTCTAAAATTTCTACCACAGCAAAACCCACTTTATCAGTAGGAAAATCCTCAATGTAGTAGCTTAATTTGAACAATGAAGAGCAGTAAGAAGAAGAAAAGATCATGTAAAAGCCTTAGTTGTCTTTGACTCTTGCAGATTTTATGCCATATGTTTCAAAAGCACGGACATCACCCCACCAAACAAAACATCATGAAGTGGTTCATCATGAAGAATCTCCATTAGATGAAAAATTGATATTATGTTCTATTAACATGATTCATTTAACGGATCCCTATGCCAATGAAAGTTTCGATCATGATGATCCTATGTTCCCTGTATCTAACAAAGGAATTTGTGGAAGAGACAAATGTATAGGATAAAGAGGAAGACATGGGTATTCTAGAATCAACTATTTCAATCCTACCCCTACTAGAATAGTATATGCAGTAGACACTTGTGGCAAAGCCCTTCAGCAGGATCAATAGGAACTATAATGAACTTCCACATATGACAGATTCGGTCCTAACACAATTATTTTGGGCGTCCTATTAGAGGTTACACCTTCTTCCTCTCAGCAAATAGATAGGCCTAGTTGGTATAATCTACAGAAGCCAACAGTGTTTCCAATTCCTACCCCGATACGAGATGCATCTTCTTAAAAAAGATGCAACTTCCAAGGCACCTACAAAACCTTTTTTTTAGGCTGCGAAACATAGACCATTACACCAAATGTATGATGTCTTCAATCATTGGGCCCAGTAGTCTTTGCTGCATGATATTAAACTGTATATCCCTTTATATTGTCCAACATGACGTTAAACTGTGTCCCCTCAATCATCCAACATGTTGTTAAACTGGGTCTCCTCTATCTTTCAACATGACGTTAAACTGTGCATCTTCTAAGCGGCAAGACGTTAAACTGAGAAGCACCCCATGTCTGTGACACATGACATTAAACTATGATATATGTATGTACAATTGTCTTTTAAACTATCATTCCATGTGTTCCCCATGTAGCTAACCATGCATAAGCACCATACCATATTTTTTGGATTCATCATTCACGACACAGTCATCGGGTCTATTGCTTCCTCTTGTTTCTCACACCGAGCATGACTCACGTGAGAAAAGAGTAAGCATCGACCATGACATATTCTTAGGGCAACTAACAATGCTTAAGTCCCATCATAATCTTCAGTTTTTTGTGCTCAAGTACACCCTAATCAGAAAATTTCATTCAATTGAACTACACAGTCTTTGATCCTTGTCTCCATGGTCGGGTACATAAGTAACCTCCAGAGGCTCAAGCCCGAAACCACTTTATTCACATCAATTCACCTCCATCTCATACGATTTTGATCCGTGAATCCCCCAACAAACATTTTATAAATATCAGTTCACATTATTCATACCTGATGATAAACTATGTACATCCAATCGTCCCAGATATATGATGTTAAACTATATAGTCCCCCATTTCCCTTTCTGCAAAACAATAAATTGCATAGCACTAGTCCATGCATATAACCTTAAACAATTTTCACTTTTTTGTTGTGTGACAATAAACTTCAACAATCCCTGATACCCTCACTCAAGATGAATCATTATTGACTTGGTCTTCAACAATTTCATATTTCAAGAACTACGTATGACTTGATTCTCATCCTTATGAGATATGGAGTTTCAGCGAATTATTTAATATTGGGTCCAACCATAATTTTAATAAAGTCCTCTTTACTCCTCTTATGTACACACCAAATCTTTACAATAGGGTATTTCATGAACCACATGCAGATTGATTCCAATCCTCATGGGATACTTAGGAACGCTCGAGCATTCCTCGAGTCCAGCCCCGAGCCTTTGGGCCTAAACCCAAACTCTGCATTCGGTCCCTTGACAGAAAATTCCCCCTAGGAGAACATGGTGTGATATGGAACACCCTTGTCATTATTTACATCAGGTTTATAACAAATGCATGATGTGTCTCCCTCACTATAGTCCAAGCTCTACAACACTAAACTAAGATCTGCCATGCTCTTGGCCTATATGACGTTAAACTGTATTTCCTAAACTATGTGTGGCATGATTCTCTTCCTAATTAGATACGTAGTGACATCCAGAATCTCAATTCGGGACCCAGCCGCAACATTATACAAATAATTTTCAAGGTCTTCATAACCCTTTTCTTGACATCTGGTCACAAAATTTCTGATACCTAAGAGTTCTTTTGACTGACTATGCAGCATGTTCCCATAGGTGCCCTTATATAAGTTGTTTACATAACAGACCTTTCAGCCAACAGATGCTACTGTTTGACTATACTGCTTATGCCCCAGTTGGCTCTGCATAATTCAACCTCCATAATGGGTTTGGTTTTTAATGGTAACTTCATTCTTAGGGAATTTGTTTTGTCCCTGTTGGTTTTAATAGTGATTTGTACGGTTCTACAAAAAACATCCATCCTTAACATATTTGTTCCATACATTTTTTCATGATATGAAAGTATTCAAGTCTACGGTTTAGATTTTCCTTTATCTGTATATGATCAGAGTAATATTAAATAACCTTTGACAACTTGACCATATGTCGTATAATGTATCTATCTCCAGTTTTAGTCGTATGATTTAAAACCACAGATAAATTTTTTTTCCTACGATTGGGTCAGACATTTGTAGAAGTCACATTACTCCTATACTATGCCAATTCTGATTGGAAGTATTCTCTCAATATTTAAGTACCTTTCTCAATAAAGCACACTCTATTCTATGGAAAATTTGAATCTCTATAAAACATTCTTCGACTTTTAGCAATAGAAAGTTAAATTTCTAAGAGTTCTTTTTCCCGACATTGCAGCACATGCCCTGAGGTGGCCTTGCATAATTTTTCAACATAATGGACATGTCAGCCAAAAGATACTACTATTTTTCTATGCAACATATTCCCTATTTGGACATGCATAATTCATCCCCCATAATTGATTTGTCATGTGGTGGTAACTTCATTCTTATAAAAGACTTCCTCTAATGATTTTTATCTCTTTTCCCATGTCATTCCTTATATTCAAAAATTATCCAGTCATATTTTACAATTTTCCCACTCCATACATGAGTATGGTTTTAACTTTCCAATCAAATAATCAAGAATTGAGTCAATATCATCTATTCGATCAATCTATTTTACCTTAAATATTAGCCATTTTATAGTCCAACATGCATGACTTTAATCTGGAAATAACAAAAGAAATGGTACTCAATAAATTGGGAACATATAAAAGGTACTCTAAACAAAAGTCGAGTTCCTGCTCCCTAAACGTACATTTTGTATGATTTAGAAAATATTGTGCAATTAAAAGATGAAAATTTTGTGGGGTTGTTTATATAACCCAAGTAAAAAATCAAACTATATTTTCTAAGATCATTGTATTATGTAAAATTAAGAGAAATTATCTAGAAAATGAAGGTATTCATGACTGAAGATGAACTATTTATCATTGATAGAAAATATTATAAGAACATCCACATACTAGAGTCTCTCCTCTTTTTTTAGAAATTACAGAAGACATTAAACATGATTTGTCATCTGTTTCATAGCATCCTGAGCTTCATCTGCAGCCACATGATGTTCATTTACTCGACCAGATTCACTCTCTTCAGCTCGACGATGTGCTTATTTGGCATCTTTGATGGCTTTTATACCATCCTCTTAGACTTCATCCAACGAAATATCAATCTAGTCAATCTCCCTTGTATCATAATCTAGCTCTTGCTGAAGGAGAAACTACTGGAAAATATTCTCCTTTATATTTTTCTTTAGTTCCTTCAGCTTTGTATCATGATCAGCCTCATATTGGTACACTGAAGCCTAAAATTCACTGATATTGGTCAGCACTCTAGATTTAATCAGGTCCTGATGACACCTTTGCTCTTTCTCCCTCCTTTGAATGACGTGTTTCACTGCGACATGGATTTCTTGAGATCCCAACAACCTGTGTGACATACCTGTACACCCCATCATATGCACATCGATCATGCACACCAGACACCCTTGATTTATCCAGCTTTACCTCAGAGTTGGATCCTCTTTCCATTTCAGATCCAACCTTGAGGGGGGACTTTTATGACACTCCATTCCATTACAGAGTCTAATGAATGGAAAATGGGAATACCTTAAGCACAAAGAGGGTCACCCTTTAAAGAACATAAAAAAGTTGAGGAAGGCATAGACTAGGACCCTTTTGGAGTGAGGTGCGCAAGTTACTCGCACGCCACAGAAGTCAGGTGTGCGCCACCTATGGGTCGCATAGCTCACATGAGCACCCTATTTGGTTTTTCTCCCAAGGTGTATGGTCGCCTATAAATAGCCTATATGGGCCCCCATTTCAGGGACAGATTTTCCTAAAGTCAAATTCAAGCTCTGGTCGCCCTTGTCTTCAACTCAACTCTTCCAAACAATTCTAAGGTAACTTCTTTCCTTGAATGGAAGACCTGAAGGAGTAGAATATGGCCTATGTGTTTATAATTCATCAACACATGTGGTGCCTAAGTGACCAGACCCACTTTAAAATAGAAAATCTTGCTCTTTGCCTCACCCTTTTGATGAAACATGTGTGCCACCATTTTGGAAACATCTTAGGATAATACTAAAGGCTTGAGTTATGTCACTCCCAATTATTACCATTTAGATTCTTCATCTCCGAGGTGAACCCATGACATGCAAGTACACTTGCACGACCAAGACTTGCATGTGAGATTCATATGTGGGCCTCTCTCTTGTTCACCTCTCCTCTTCAAAATATTATCCATCAAACTCCTTTTAAAAAAATTTATGGCATGGTTCCATTGTTGGATTTCTTATAAAAATGATATTCTGTGAGAACCTCTACCAAAACCCCGTGACATACAAGCTTTATGTAACTACAGTTAGAGGTTTCTTTAAAATAACCTCATCCTTTAAGATGATAAGATATTTTGATTTAGGGAATCCTCTTCAGGAGTATGTCTCAGGTTTCCTTGGTTTGGGCCTCCTTATTAAGAATACTCCCCAATCATAATTCCTTTAATTTGGGTCTCCCTCTCAAGAGTAAGCCACAAGTTATAAGTCCCCTTTAATTAGGGCATCCTACTTAAGAGTAATCCCCAGGTTAAAACTCCAAATCTCCATAGAGTACAAATAACATTATGGACCCTACTCCTAGGCTTCTTTCTAGAAGTATGTCTTGGATTTCATCTAATTTGGCAGTCATACATACGTAATCCCTACATCATTTCTTTTGATTTCATCTTTCGTGGCACAATTGTCAGGATTTTTGATACCTATTTTTTTTTCACAGTGAGCATGACCTACATGAGATTATAGTGTAAATGTAATCACGTAATCTCTTTTTGGGCCGTTAACCATGAATAAGCCCCATATTTCTTCACCCGAACTACCCAGACATTGATCTCTACCTTAAAATTAGAGTACGTACGAAGCCTTTCTAAAGTTAATGCCCATAATTCATTAATTCTTTCCTATCCCATATGACATTAAACTATATCCTTTTTATCAAACTACATGGGTTTCGATTCTTTTTTAACGAGGATACGTAGGTAGCCAATCTGTAGGTATGATCCCAACTCTGAAATAATCCATGTCTTTCTGATAGACAATTTACATCAAGTGCCCCACTAAGTGGATTTAAAACTATTATGGTCAACATAATGACCAAGAGATTTTTATATAATGTATTGAAGGATACCATTGACTAAGTATATGTAATACATATAGATGATTCTCCATCGATGAAGAACATAAAATACATATAAAAGATTCTGAAAATCCCATCATATCAATCATAGATTTCCAAATCTAAATGAAATAAAATTTTCATGCCTACTGAATTAATAAGTATTTGTTAACATAACATAAATATATATGAGTGTCCCAGAGTAGGAAATAATTCCCCCCAAAAAGGTGTTATGAGCCTGACCTCCCATCCTCTCAAACAATGCAAATTCATAAGCCACATCGGTGCACAACTAATGAGCACCTACCTTTGGAAATTATCTCTAAATGGATATATAATCATTGTGTGTTTTCAAATATTTCAATAAACACATTAGAAAATGATTGGAATGTTTGAACCATGAATAAACAAGGTCATCCCCATTTCTAGATGAAACAATGTATTATGTGAATCTGTGTACTTTGATTGTTTATTGATACATGTTCGGGTATTTATCTACTATAATGACACTCTTATTGTGGGTATAGTCACCCTTTTATTTCAATTTACACCTCCACTGCTAGTCGACAGACTCTAACATATAGGGATGCACAACTAATGTTATGTGAAACACCAACCAACACACGATGATTTAGGAGGTGGTGTAAGAAAATTATATCATGGTTGACTTAATTTTTGATATTGGGAGTTAGTATTTGGGATAAATAGTAATGTTTTATCTCTTGTGATGAAAATAATCATAGTGTATTGCGAACACATTTTTCAAGGGAATTCCGGGTAACTGAGGAATAAATTTTATGTTATTGGTTTATGCCATTGACATTTTATAATTTCACTGCATGTAACACACATGGAGTTTGAGGTTTGTGATTTTTTATGAATTTTACTGCTGGTTGTATTAGTAACTTGTCTCACCTAAATCATATGTATCATTTAAGAGTCACATTACAAATATGATGCTTGGTTTTTATTATAGTGACAAAAGATGACTGGGATTATGTTATATAAAAAACAAGTACTATTTTTTCACATATATTTTCTAGATGAAATTTCATTTAGATGAATCTTAGTGCTGGTATAATTTTTATAAATGATAATGTTATGTTATAATGTGCTACACATAAGCAACGACAATGACGATAATGAAATCACTCTATGATTGGACAATGTAGTGAACCTGGTTAGTTTATTATTGAAAATTAACATATATTGTATAAATATTGTCTTAGTATCCATTATATTGTTCTTAATAATTATAGTTCCAACCATATTTGATGTGTGGTGATCCATGTATCCCTAGTTACATTCAATTTAACCAAGATACGATTCTTTTTCCATGATGTGGACTTTTTATGTACTGTGTAGTCGTGTAATATATGTTGATATGATCTATTAAAATATTTTTTGATATTTTACCCATATTGAGACCATGTAATGGGTTATTTGGATACATCTTGGGGCCTTATGGATGCTAAAATTTTTTCTAGTGAGTTATTTTCTTTTACTACATTTGAGTAACCCATGTGAGGTTGTTTTTATGTGATGGCATATTCAGAGATAGTGTATAAGTGTGGATTCAATTGTTGATAAGTCCATATTTATGTGAATAAAAATAGAAAGGATATAATTAAATTTTATTAATTTATTTATAGTTAATGAATATAGAAAATAATGTCTAATTTTACTCATAGTTAAGGGTTTGATTTGATAGAAAAGAATATTTGAGAAACAGACCCTATATGTTTTGGTTGTGCCCTCAATATTTTGGGGACAAAATATATATTTTTTCTAATCAGAGAGTAATTCTAGAGAGGTAGTCGAACATGTGTAAGATCCAAGAATAAATGCGATGATTAATGTTATTAAAGAGTGTCAAGGATTATTTGTTTGTTAGAGATGATGCCTTGTAGAGCATGTTATGCTAATGAGGTATGTGAATATTACATGGATGATTATAACAAGTAAGAAATAGAATTGTATTGATCACATTGGGTGTTATTATTCTCTTATTGAAAGAAATATTATAGGCAATATATATATGGTTTTATGTTTACATTCAGTTGAATCAATAAAAATATGGTTGTGAATAAACCATTAAGAATATTTAATGTTTAGTTCGTGATCCTGATGAATTGGGTGGTGGTTAGTCACTGATTATTCCATCTTTGGAACACAAATGGAGATTGAAAATAGCATGTTATACTTGAATCTCATAGGTTTCAGTTTCATATATGATCATGTGTGGCAAGATATCTTTGTAGTGGGAGATGATATCAACAATAGATTGGGGTACCATTGTGAAATCCACATTATTTTGTCTATGATGGGATTATCATTGTCTGGTGTAGTATCGTTCATATAAAGAATGAAAGTCATATTGGTTAGAAGTTATAATATATATATATATATATAATGATATATGATTTATAACATGAATGTAATGGATCATTTATTTTAGATAAAAACATTTTTAGAAATCCATGTACGTACAATACATGATACAAAACATGGAAATTTTGAATTAATAGATGATCATGTTTAGTCATTAAATTCGGTGATGAAATATTCATGGCTTTTTTAGACCTATATATTAATTATTGGGTGAATATAATGATAATTCAATGGTGGGAAGCATAAAAATGGTCACAAGAGAAATGTATCTTTTGTGGTAATGTTCATTTTATTGTGTATGCCAAACCACCAAATGGTCATGTGGATCTTAAAGGGTGATGTTTAATAGAAATTAGGGTATATATATTCATAATAAAAAATTGATGTATGATTTAGATATGGAAATATTTTTAGACCAGAAATGTGTAACAAAACTATGTCGGTATGATATGTGAGGGAGTTAGACCATTGGTAGATTTGTGCACGACCAGTAACCTTATAGCTGGTGTGAGTGGTGGATGAATTGACCACAGAATATCATTCCAATACCTCTTAGATATTGTTATTTATTTGAGATAAACTTAATGGTTCTAATGAGTTTTAAGGAATCATGATTTGTGTCTATATAACGTCATTATTTTTTAGGTCGGTGCCTTTGTAAGAAGATGCGTTGAAGAGTTACAACATGTTTTAACATGTGAAAATAAATTTGGTTTGTTAAAATGAAATCAAAATCAACATATTTGGTAATCCAAAGGTGTTATGGATCATTTGGGGAATTATAGGAATGGTTGATGTGTTTGGTTTATGATTCATTGAAAGTGAATTATTGGTATAGTTCAATATCATGATTGTGGTTTGGGTATCAATGTTTACCCTGTGTTATAGTTGAAATGGTATGAGGGGTGAAAATGTAATTCATGACATTTCATAGATGGTGAAAACCACATTTTTGACATAGTTTAGGGGGAAAACTGTGTTTCTCCTAGTGAATTATGTGGTTAAGCCTGTGTCAATATATAGCGAAGTGTATCGTTATAATGACAATGCATGGGAAGTAAGAGAATGTTGTGTTGTGGTTTAGGGTTTAACTGAGACCCTACCTGTGTGTATATTGGGTTGAATGGTTGATTCATATTAAGGTGTTCATTTTCATGACTCTTTGGTTGTTAGGATTAACAAATTTGGGAAATTTAGGCCATAGGTGGTCCAAATGTGGATCATTCTTAGCGTTGTACATTGTAAGAGGGGAATTGTTTCATGTGTGTCATGTGTTCTGTGGTTATTGGGATTATGTAACAATGGTGGGAATGTTTTAACATGTTTATAATACAGTGGGGAGAACCATAGTATTGAAATTGTCCTTAGAATATAGATACTTATGGGGGATATACCATATGTATCATAAATATACAGTTGTAGATATTTTGGAATACTAGAAGATATTGGTGTTACATGTTTCTCTAAAGTGTTTGGTGGAATAAAATCTAGTTTTTGGGATTTTAGAGATTATTCTTGAAATTACGGTGATGGATTATGATGGGTGTTCTCTAATGATTGCAACATTGGGGTGGTAGGTCTATGTTATTGGATGGATTTCAATGAACCCTTTATGATTTATGGTTATGAAATATTATAATGTGTAATTCACTTTAAAAAAAATCATATATGAAAAGATCCATGTTGGAGATATTATAATTAGTATAATAATTACACATTTTAAAATACTTGGTAAATTTGAACATTCTCTTTAGTGTGATGTTTTTTTAAAAAATATCATAGGTTTGAAATCCACAGTTTTGAATACCTAAAAGAGGTGTTTTACAAAATCCTAATATTTTGATATGTAGAGTGGACCAATTGTTAGATCAGTTATATTTACCCATGAATTTCGTACATAGGTATAAAATCATTTTAAACTAACATTCAATATATTACAAAAACACATACCTGAGGACTATAATAGTTTAGTGTAATTGGAGACTTTGAACACAATCTTTTAATTTGGTGAAATCTCTTAAACATCTTCTACAATGATTTTAACCGTTATTACTGTTCTCAAACATAACATACATAAATTCTTTCTTCATAACCTAGTGAAAGGAAAAAAATGAATAGGAGAGAACATATTCTCAATAAGGGTTAAAAATGGAGATACCCAATCACAACCTGAACATTAGGTCATGAGAACCTGATCATAACATTTGAAAACGATACATTACATATCAGATATCATAATTTTTTTTCATGTCATAAATATTGGTAGTTCATAACTCATAAATAATAATGTAATAAAAGAACATTATCCATGTTATAATAACATTCTCATAAGACATCGAATTGAAGAACACTCTTAATAGTATAAAATATTATGTATGGACTACCCACAAATTCATTCGTAACATTCTAGGTTTTAGATAACTATCCATGTACATTTTTTGTGCTTAGGATAACCTTCCATGTTTCATCTTTTAGACGTGGGATAACCTTCTATGTTCCCTCTTTTGTGCTTTGGATATCCTCCCATGTAACCTATATTGGGATTGGTAAAACCACATTTGTAACCTTTTTAAGGCTTAGAATAACCTCCCATGTACCCATTATAGTCATATAACTTCAATCATTTCCCAATTCACTGGAGGGAGATATATGCCCCACTCATCACACAATGAAACTTAAAAATATGTGTTCTAAAATATCATAAAACATTAATCAAATAATAACCCATGAAATCAAAATTTGTTTCATAGAAATTTTATTATATCATATCTTTTTGAAAAGACACAAGTTTCATAATCATTTCATCATTTAATCATATCATAACTCGTTAAATGAATCATTATTTATAATCATTTAATCATTGTATAACCCTTGGAGGAGAAATAGTTTCCATAGTCAGCTTTTTATCACAAAAATAATTCCTTTAGATAAATAATAAAAATTGAATCATTGTATCATAAAACTACTAAATTACATGTTAAATCAAAGGATTTAATCCTTGATGGAAAATGATTTTGAAAGATCAATTGTAACATATCTTAGAAATAATAGACACTTCAAATTGAAACACACTTATTCAAAAATGTAAATAATATATAAAATATTTTTATATTAAAATAACATTAAAAAATTATGAATTAATATTAAAATAAATTAATGGTTATGACATCATGAATTCCCTTTTCATGTTTTACATAACAAAACAATGATTCCTTTCAATTTTTTTTTGAAAATGTTAAACAGACAGTGGTTTGAAAAACGAAATGAAGATTCTTTGCAAATTATTTTTTGTAAATAGTAAAACATGGGAGAAAATTTATTTAAAAAATAATTTTAATGTAGAAAAAAAATTATTTTTTAGAAAACATGGTTTTTTATGTAAAAGGGTTTTCAACTGAAGTGATAAATAAAGACAATTTTTCTTAGAAACACCATTTTGAAAACATAAATACATAAAGACAGTAAAATTAATTAGATGCATTTATTCAACAAAAATAACCATGTGATAAGATATGCCATCATTTTTTTAAAAAGTTAGATCCTAATATATCAACATTGGAAGCATAAAAATAAACATTCCAAATAAATGATGAGATTGTAATATAAAAATCATCCCAATTTATTAACCAAGAATCTAATATGCATGAAAGAATAAAATTTAATTAAACTGATAATAATATAAAAATAATTATATTCATGATATAACATGTTAAATGGGATTCAAATATACCTCCATTGAATAAGATAGGTTCGTAACATAACATATGTCCCAAATAATGAAAATTGAGGCAAAATACCATACCAATTTGTTAATTCATGGACCGTAAATACCATGAAAGAGATATATAAAAATGTATTTTTAAATACACATAATTTTAAGGATAATAATCATAATGAAAACGAATTTTAACTATACATAAGACATAAAATAAACATATGGTGATTATGGAATTTTGCTCATAGAAACTCAAAAGTGAAATGAAAATTCTTTATCGTAAGTCATAGCATCATTAATACATATTAAAAAAATATAAAAAATACTAGTTTATTATAAATTTATTAAAAAACTATAATTAAATATATCATAAAATATATGATTTAATTATGTGCTTTTATTTCCAATTTAAATTCAATTTCATTTAAAAGTCAATTTTTTGGTTATAACCACTATATTTTTCTTATATCTTTTGATTTTTTTGCCCTCATACGTTGATCATGGTTATATAATATAAAGAATAATAATCTGGAAATTATTTTCATATTTATAAATCAATTATAATTTTATGACCAATAATGAATTATTTTTTTGTGAAATAATATACGTTATGATCATGGAGATGGTATGTCGTACATATGCATGAGTAACGTTTCAATTTTTCAATGATCCTTTTGGAATGGAGGTACATAATATAACATCATTGAATATGACAAGTATATCATAAATATCATATTATTTCATTATATATAACTATACATATTATCCATGTGGTGTGGTTATGGAATGATATTCACATCTCTTCCTGAAGGAGGTAGTCAACACGTACACGAACGACATTATGATCTTTCAGTGAGTTAAAATGTATGAACAAAAATGTTAAATATTCATATCAAGATAATAAATATTTAATAAATATATTAATTATTTCATTTATATTATATATATAAATGAAATTTCTTCTTATTATCATCCATGTAATGCATAAGTGAAAACAAATCACTTCACATTGTGAGGTGGTGGTCCGTCGTACACACTAGAAACATTATCCTGTCCCCTATCGAATAAATAGTAAAAATTAATAAATTAAATAATTTTTGAATGAGTATAATTATTATTAAAATATAATATAAATACTTTATATCTATCCAAATACCCAGTCATGATAGGTGATAATGGGAAAATGAATGACATCGATTCGTGGGGTGGTAGTCTGTACTACATATGAACGAACCTTTCAAAACAAATTTCATTAAAGAAAAGATGGTTCTAGTTTATGAATTTGACATTAAAAGTTCTCTTTATATTTAGGATAATTATTTAATAATATCCTCAGTGTATAATAATAAATTAAAGAGGTGTAAGAATAAATAAAATAAAAATGTTCGTTGATACACGTTACCTCTCCTTTGGGTGTCGTCCTTAGGCTTGCACCAAACGACTTACAAAGATTGATTCAGGCACTATATAATGATTATAAGATGACTTTATGGTTTTTGGAAAGTTATTTTGGTATATATCTTATGAAAACATGGTTTAATGGTTTGAAAAATACCGGAGAGGGGGTGCCCTTTTATTAGAGAGGTTAGTGGCACACATGAAATTTTTGAGAAAAAATATTTACACCCACTTTTTTCTCATTAAAAAAGCATCTAAAATATATTATTATCAAGACATAAACATTATAAATTCTATAAATAAATTATAATATTTTTTATTCATGTGTTAATGTCATTTAAGCTCTTATCAGTTTAGTTTAATGCCCTAGTGAACCGTTTTTTTACCTTAGACGAGGTAATTATTTTTTAAAAAATTTACTATTTATTTTTGTCAAAAAATAATTTTAATTTATTAGATAATATTAAATATTATGACTAAAAATATTTAATACATTATTTAAAATTAAATTCACATAAGTGGAACATTTTGATTTAAAATTAATCTCATTGACGCTAGGGGAAAGCGGGTTTTAAAAGAACAAATGTTAAAAAGATGACAATATTTTTATATCCAAATTCTAATTGAATTTTATTAAAATTAAAATAATGGGATTAGTAGATATAAAATTTATCTAAATTTATATTAAAAACTCATTAAAATATAAATTATATATATGAATAATTTAATGGATAAGGTAGTTTTCAATAAAAATATAGTATATTTTAACTATTCATCAAAAAATTAATCTTTTCAAAAAATGATTAAAAATTTATCATAAGATAATTTTGATATGATTATTTTAATATATATAGTATTTTTTCAAATAAAAATATAAAATTGTCAAAAAATAGTTTTAATATAAGTGTTGAGAAAAGGTAACAAAACTATTTTTGTAGATAAAGTAAAATTTTATGAATAAAATTTTCATTATTCTTACATCTAGCCTAGAAAAATAATAAGATAACTGTTAGAAATTTAATATAATAATATTAGTCTACCAAATATAATTTTTAAATTTATTAATGTAAAAAATATTTGTGTTCATAAAAATAGTTTCTAAGAATAATGTTTCCATTATTTTCAACTAGTTTTTCTTTTTATTTATAATTAATTGGTTACCAAAATATTTTATTATATATAAATTTTAAAAACATATATTTTTATAATTTTGTAAATTTTATTCATACAATCCATTCTAATGTCTAGGTGATAACTGTCTTATTAAATAATTATATTTAAATATTAGGTTATGTTTCATTTGAACCTGGTGTCACATGTATCACATGTTATACTTGGTGTTATGTGTATTGCAAGCTATAATCAGTGTTTTATGTCACACATGATTTTCTTGGTGTTATATATAAAAAATCATATCATGGTGTTGTGTGTAATTCAATCAATAATATATGTTATGTGTAATAATAAATATAAAAACTATTATGTTTATTTGAAACAAATATTTCACTAAATCTCGAGATTCTACAATCTACCCCACCTAAAATGAATATCACCATCAAAATTAATAACATTGGTACAAAAAAACTAAGTATAAGTAAACTCATTGTTATTTGTAATTCAAGATAAACTCAGTGTTTTTTGTAACAAAATATTAACTAGGTGTTATGTGTAATACAAGTTAATCTTGGTGTTTCATGTAATGAAATCTACAATCTATGTTATGTGTAGTAATAAATATAAGAAACATTAAGTTAACTTGAAACAAATATTTCTCTAAATCATGATGTTATATAATCATGCCCTCATTAAATGAATATAACAATTTAAATTAATAACATTAGTATAAATAACTAGGTATAAATATACATCATTACATCATCTGGTTGTGATGTATCATCCTTAAGCAAGCGGTTTCACCACAAAACATTATCTTGATAGGAGGTACTATTTTTTATAACCTTCTCAATTTTAGTTGAGAATATCTATTCGTTGTTACACATAATAAATATCATGCTCATGTGGTAATATCAATTATTTTAGTACATGTGATGGATAATATATTTACTTACTCAAGTGAAATACATTGAACACAAGTTGAACCAAAGAGAGGTTTGGTGGAATTTTTAATTGATATGATACCATCCAAATCTGATCAATAATTATAAAGGTACTGAGAGACCTATTGCTTTGATTTCCATTTTATCATAATACCAATTTAATACTTTTGTTTTAATTTAGCAAATTTACACTTCATCTATAACCAAATGAATTGAAGTTAATTATTTTATTCTTGAAGCACCAATAAATCATAAGATATATAAATGAATGATAAATCATTCCCTCTTTAGCTAGTTAAAAAAAAGTTAACATTAGTTATAAAATATGGATAAATCATTATAGGGAGATAAAGTATGTTAATAACTACGACCTCATAAAAATTTCATCCTAAATAATTCAATAAATTGTAAATCTTATTACTATTCCAAATTTCAAAATTCAAAATTATTGTTCGTTAATTCTCAAAATCAATATAAAATTTATCCCCTATTTATAATAAATTATTTTTTGACCTTCACATACCAAAAATGTGGATACCTTGATCATTTATTCTTTTGAAACATATTAATAACCATAATTACTATGAACCCTAATAAAAACATACAATCATTTAAAGTCATTAAATAAAACACTATTTATTGTATATATTACTCAAAAAATTATGTATACTTCATAAGTGATGACATTAACAAAATTTTTATCAAATTACTAATGACTTACAAGGAAATCCATTCTATAAAAATTACATCATTCAGAACTAAAATCTCATTATCACAGCTTCATTTTCGCAACATCTTAAAAATATTAAGGGATACCTTTCCTTGATCATGTGTTTTTCATAAAATATCACATTTCATAGTAAATAATTTTTCTAGGTGATTAGTACCAATCAAAAATTCATCAATATAATTAATGAAAAACTTATACTAATCAATATATATATATTTAAATGATTAATGTAACATAAATCTCGAATGGTTGTATATACAAACATCAATGTTATATTTTAATTCTAAAACCATTTACTATGATTTGTAATTATATTCTTTAATACCTCATTCTAACAATATGAAACATGAATCATGTGTTATCATTCATAAAAGTAAAAATGATAATGATTCATAAATTTAATATAAAAACATTATTAGAATAACCCATGCCTTTTATATGTATTTTGTGTTCTCTTTATCGTCAACTGTATAAAAATTACTCATACTACCGTACTGATTCACTTAATGATATTTCCCCCTAGGAAATATATTTTCATAATGTACTTAATTTCTAAATTTATAACATTCATCCATTAATAATACCTTAGTGAGACCAATTTCCCATCCATTACAATAACATAACATTCCATTTTTTCTCAAGAATTTCATACTCTATTCCCTAATTCTATAAAAAAAATTATCATTCCATTGATATATTCCCTTGATGGATTCATCCCACATTCTCGATATATAGGAAAAAAATAATCTTTCCTCTCTAATATAAACTAGTTTAACTCTTAGTGAACTCTCAGTGAACACTATCATTCTATTTATAGGCGAGTCTGAGATTTTTCTAAGATACATATTGTTTATCATGTTTCATGATAGCTGATTTGGAATAATAAAAATATACTTTAATATATTAAACATACCATTTGGATACTCATCAACATATTTTCCCAAACATTAAATGCTAAACCATTTCGTTATAGTTCACACCATTGGCTAATAATAACAAGAAAAGCTTGAGATATAGTAATCATAGTGGAAACCCACATAGCAATGAAAAGAATCACATATAGGATATTAAAATAATGAAACCTTTTTTTAATCTATAAACCCATAGGTTATTTATATGTTATTCATAATCATCATAAATGAAGATTTATAAATTGTATTTGAATTATAAAATTATATCCCTTCAATGTTTCAAATATGGCGTGCAGAAAATCCCATTTTCAGGAATTGGGTGATGATCATATCCAACTAATACACTGTTTCGGTAGTTATATCCCCTAGGTACCTCTATTCTAGATCCACATAAAACTATAGTATCTATTTTGGGATGTAATTTCATAGAATGTTGTTTTTTTATCCTTTATGAAAATTTGAGGGCATTTTCCTATGAATTGACTCATCCTAATACAAATCATATGAGACATACCATGAATTAATCTTATAATTATTCATAGGGATCACACTAATGGATTCTCATGATAGTATCAAAATGTTAACTAATCCTCCCTTTGATATCAATAATAGAGACACAAATATTTTCCTACTTACTTATCTCAACATTTGAGTTGAATATTCAATATATTAATAAAAAAACTCAAGATAACTGTAAGACTTTAGTTTCAATAGATACTATGTAAAAATATTCTTATTGAATGAAAAATCTTTAAATTCTACCATAATGATCTTCAATTTAGTACTCTTCACAAAAATACCCTACCTGAAAAAATTATTCCTAACCTAGGGAAAGGAAACACATGAAAGGGTGAGATAATATGCTTAATAAGGGTAAACAAGATATTTATATTATTACAACCAAAACATATGTGTATGAGAACATGAAAATAATATTTTAAAACAATATATTTTATACTAATGATCATAACCATGAATAATAGGATATATATAAGTAGAGAATATTACATGAAATATTAGGAAATCAAAGAACCCGATCCATTAGGGAATAAAATTAGCATAAGAAAAATAATTTTGGAACACTCATAAGCATATAAAATCTTATATCAGTGTTACCCACCAAGAAATTTCTAAGAAGTTATCTTGGGATAACCACCCATGTTCCTACTTTGGGCTTCTGATGACACCTCATGTACTCTCTTTGCAGCTTGGTATAACCTTACATGTACACTCTTTAGGGATTTGGATGACCTCCAATGAAACCTCTTTTAAGATTATGATAACCTCCCATATATCCACTTTCTAACTTGTGATAACCACTCATGTACCCTTTGAAATCATATAACATTAGTCATTACAAAACATCATTGGAGGGGGATATAGGTCCCACCCATCACATAATAAAATTCATACATATGTGTTATATAATACCATTAAACATTTATAATATCATAACCCTTGAAAAAAATTGGTTTCATAATCATTTAATTATATCTCATCATTTATAAAATAGATCTTTTTCTTAATCATTTTGTTATTTCATCACAAAATAACATGTGAAAAGAAGGAGGACTCATTACAATTTAGACATTGAATAACATGTGGAATTGAAATGGGGTTCATAAGAATCATGTAATCCTAAACATAAACCATTAATATAAATAATAGGAATGGTATCCTTGGATCATAACCCTAGTAAATCATAATTAACATAAAAGGATTTCATCTGAATGGGAAAATGACATTGAAAGATCCCTTAAAATTTTTCATGAAGAAAAATTACAGTTTCCCATTAAAAAACATTTTTAAAAAATAATTTTTTTAAAAAATATATTAAATTTATGTTATCCTTAAATACATAAAATGAAATATTAAAATTAAATAATGGTCATGATGATGAGAAGTTCCACTCATGACATACATATTAAAACAAATATTTATTACAACTTTTTGGTAATATCCAAATATGCATTATTTTGAATAAAATTAACATTCACTAAAAACCATTTTTTTTAAAAATTAAATCATTTTTAAAATTTTCATTAATTTATTTTATTAATAATTAAAGAAATGTTTTTTTAATTTTTTTGGAAACAATACTTTGGATGAAAATGGGGTTTCAATAGAAGAGAGAAATAATGATTATTTATCTTAAAAACCTTATTTTCAACTCTTGAGAACATAAAAAGATAAAAATGACGGTAATAATTGTATTATATATCAATAATCATAGGAGAAGGCAATTCAGGATATTATTTAGATATAGATAATAATACTTCATCACTAAATCATAATAATAAGAAATGATCATAAATAATTGTATATTAAAAAAAATTCCAGCATTGGTAACCAGGAAACACAATCCCTATGAAAGAGTAAAATTAAATTAAACTGATAATATCATGAATATATTTGTATTCAAGATAAAATATTTAAAATGGTAAACATGTATACCTTATAGTATAATATTGGTGCATAACATAACTAATGTCCCAAAGAAGGAAAATGGTGACAAAAATTACTTTACTAATTTGTTAACTCATGGTCCCAAAACCCTATAAAAGAGATATTACAAAATGGATATGTAAATACATATAATATTAAGAATATTAATCCTAAAATAAATCCATGGAAGTTATATAAACCACACATATAAACAAACTCTTAATATCGCTTGCATCTCATAGAAAAAAAAGTTAGATTCAAAACACTTACCAAGTGACTTGAACTAATTAATATAAATTAGATCCTTGTTTGAAATAAATTTATGTTTATTATAAATATAACTCAGAACCAAACATACTTATATCAAACTATATATGATTTAATTATGTCTTTTTTATTAACTCTTTATTTACAATTCCTTGTTAATGTTAGGTTTCAGGTTATAACCCTTTTTTCATATAGGTTTTCATTTTGTATCATAAGCTCACATACATTGATCCTGGTTACATAATATTTTGAATAATAATAATTAAGTAATTTTTATTTTTATACTTATAATCTTATTTTAATTGGAATCATGTAATATGGTTTTGAGAAATGATTTGTGTAATTATCATTAAGACTAGATGTGGTATGTATGCATTAATAACAATTACATTATTCAACGATCATTATGGAAAGAAGGTAAGTAATATATTATATTTAAATTATTACCATAGTATCATAAATTTCATAAAATTTATTTTAATATACTTATTCATATCATCCAAGTGGGTTTGTGATGGAAAGGGAGTCACATCGCTACATGAATGTTGTAATCCAAATGTACATGAAAGAATATATCATCTTTCAATGAGTCAAGAAGTATGAAATAATATTTTATTTTATTTTATGATGGATAAATTTTTAGATAATATCATAATTATTTCATGTATATAACATATATTCATTAATTATATCCCTATTACCATCCGTATAAATCATTAGTGAATACAAATTACATCACTTCACATGATGATAGACCGCCATATAAACAAAAGATATTATTATGACCCTATAAAATAAAATGTTTATATATATAATAACTCTATAGTTATAGTTATATTATAAATACAATATATATAATTTTCATCCATCATCACAACCAATCGTGGGTGGTGGTATAAAAAAACGAATGGCATTAAATCACGAGGTAGTAGTCCACTCTACACACGAATGATGATTTCATATCCGATTTGAAATAAGTAAAGATGTTTTTAGGATATTAATTATAAATAAAACAAATAATTATTTATAATATATATAAATTATTATATTATAATTGTTTAATATGAAATTAAGTAGGTGTAAGAAGAAATAAAATAAAAAATGCTCATTGAAGAACATTACCACATCTTATAGAATTCACATTAAAATTTCATGAAAATAATTCCAATGTAGGATTTATGACAAAAATAATGATTATTGGATAAGGTGTGGGATTTTTTATGTTATTTTTTGTGTTATTGGTTGAATAAAAAATGGATTGATGGTTTGAATAATAGTGAATAGTGGGTGGCATTTAATAATTAAGGTGAGTGAAACAATTGTAATTTAAAAAAATGATGTATCTAGATTGTTCTATAGAAAAAAGACATCAAAATGGACTATAATCAATCATTAGACATGATATGGACTAGAAATTAGCATAAAATATATTTTTTGATAAGTTAATATTTAATTTTAACTCTTATCATTTTAGTTTAATGTCGTAGTAATACAATTTTTACATTAACTATGGTAAAACATTTTTCCATCATCACTATTAATTTGGGTAATAATTTTAGTTTAGATTTTTAGAAAATATAAGTTATTGTGATTCCAAATATTTATTCCATTTTCCCAAATTAAATTCATATGATTTTTAAATCATTATTTAATATTAATATCATAATCACAAATGAGAATGTGTGTTTTTAAATAGAAATGATATAAATTTTACTATGTTTTTATATCAAATTTCAATATCCATAATTGGAATAATAGTTATATAATTATGCTAATTTTATTTTAAACTTAATTTTAAACAAAATTTTACTTTATAAATTTTGAATTAAAATTCAGAACGATTCATTATGAGACAAAAGATAAAACATTTCAGAAAATTATAAAAAATTAACCAGAAATGTAATTTTGATATTATGATCTCTAAAATAATGTTTAAATTTTAAAATAAAATTTATTAAGAGGATAAATGTTATTTAAAAAATATTACACAAAAAAAGAAGACAAAACATCTTTTTTTAGAAAAATGGGGGGTTTAATTGTATAATTGGATTTATTTTTATATCTTTTCTAGAAAAAACATAAAATGAATGTTAAAAATTTGTCATACAATGTTTTTTTCATAGTTATTTTTTAATTTTATTTTACATAAAATTATTTTTTGTGAATAGAAATAGTTTTCTTAGAAAACATGTTTTCTTTTTTTTTTCAAATAGATTTTATTTTCATTTATTCCTAATTAGTCATAATTGAATTAATTTTATATTTATTTTTCGACCAAATATTTATTAATTTACTTATTCCTATTAATAAATGTTATTTATATTACTTGGTTATAACTAACATATTAAAAAAAATCATTCAATAGTATGTTGTGTTTCATTTTAACACATTGTTGTATGTATCATATGTTACACTTTCTATCCCATGTCTCGTAAGATAAACATAGTTCTGTGTATAATGAAATTTTAATGAGGTTTTGTGGGTAACACTTTATTACATATTATTCTATGTGAATAAAACTATAGACAATGATTCATGTAACACAAAATATCCAAGAGCCTAGTTTTTTTATAAATTATATGGGCGTTACAACAAGTGATTCTATATGGGATCCTACAGTTGGATGGATCAATAGTAATATTTTAAAATGTGACACATTATTTCACCCCATTAATTATCATGTTCATGCATCAAATAGTATTTTTCCTCATGGAAGACAATGTTATATCATTTTTTGTGCAACAAAATGTCATGTTGTAGTTTTCAAGTGTTTTAAAGAAAGGGACTTGATCCATAACACCTGTATTTCATTCCCCTCACTACCTTACATGATTTTTAATGGGAATAATGGGTTTTTGTGCCACGATAACATAAAAACTCATTTTCATGGCTATTTAATTTTAATGTATTGTGGTGTATTATTATTTAGATAATATAACATTTACGATTCCTTAAGGTCTTAATCCTCTTCAAATTACTAATTTTATATTTATATATAAAAGGATTATAATAAGATAATCATGTTTAAATTAAACTATATCATGGTATGATAAGGATTAAGATTATAAATGTTATAGGATATAATAATATGATTATTGTACAACATTGATAGGATTTTCATTAAAGGTTCATCTCTTGGGGATCCCTTTTTTGGGTTTTTTGTTGAATTAAATCAAACCATCCCTCATACCAGGGAATGGATTTGGGGTTTTGCATTATATACAATTAAGAGTTTCCATAGATTGGCCAAAAATCATTAGAATATGTTGAGGAAAAGGTAAATTCCATGACTTATGTTTTCCCATATATATAAATTTAAATATATTAAATTGAACTTTTAATTTGTTCCATGTAATTGTTATTTTTTCCCTAATAATGTTAGAAGAGTGTTTCATAACTTCTATTAGTGGTATTTTATGGTTCCAGCTAGGCGTTTAAACCAAGTGTAACATATTTATATTTTTTTTATAAAAACTAAATACTATGTTCTGTATCATACATGATATTCAACATCAATTCAAATAAAACCCAATTATATATAAAGATTGAGTTTTATGGAAAACATTTTAAGTGGGGATAATTGTGTATATAAAATAATTAAATCACTCTTATTTTATTATATTAATGAAATATATATTAAATAAATTTAATTTAATTTATAATATTCATATTATATATTTCCTAGTCCTAATACAATGACAAATCTCATATTAAGTATAAAATAAATATTTTTTGAAAAATGCAGTTTTATCACCTTTTGAAGGAAAAACATTTTAAATCTAGTTTTTGTCAGTTTTATATTTTCTATTTCAAAAATTAAACATTTTATTCAGAAGTATGAAATCAAAATTTATTTGGGATAAATTTTTGGCATTATTTCAATAACATTCATATTTTAATGAATAGTGAGAAATACTGCATTTTAATTCGAAACATCATTTTCAACTAATTTATTTATATTTTTAGATTATCCATTTTTACGGTTTTAATAAATAAATAAGTAAATATTTTTTTCTATTAGTCCAATTTAGTTGATTGGACACAATTTCAAATTAAAATTAAATAGAAACTTTTTATGAACTATTGAACATTTTACATAAAAACATGTTTTCTCGATCCATTAATGGGGATATTTTCAAACCTATATTAACCACTAATGTGAATTAAATTATCAAAAATAGAGTCACATGGTTGTAGTCAATATAAACAATTGGGTCTAATATGGTCACATTTTTTTGTTGAATAGTATCTTTAGTATTTTATTTTCCCCGGTTAAAGATAAATAGGGTAATTAGAGGTAAAATTAATATTATTATATTAGAAAATTATACTAACACTTTTCAAAATATTATTTTATGAGGTATTTTCTACCATAATCATCGTTGGTCTGAAATTGTGACCTTTTTATGCCAATGAGTAAGATTTTGACATTTATAACACTTAATTTAATGTAATGGAAGGTATGCCATAAATTTTTCTCTTCTTTCTAAAACAATAATTATATGGGGTTATATAATTAATATAATTGGATATGTATATTACATATATTGATAAAATATTACAAACCATAATCACTCATTAAATAATATTTTGAAAAGTGTTAGTATAATTTTATAATATAATAAAATTAATTAAATGTAATGGAAGGTATGCCATAAATTTTTCACTTATTTCTAAAACAATATTTATATGGGGTTATATAGTTAATATAATTGACTCTTTATATTACATTTAATGATAAAATATTACAAACCTCATGGGAATTTATTTATAATTTTTTATAATTAAATAATCAAATTTTATTATGACACTAAGATGACGCAGTAATAGATTTATTAAATAAAGAATCAAATAAAAGATAGTAATAATATTAAAATAAATATAATTTAAAATATATTATGCCATACTTGAATTCTATTAATGACTATTACTTGTTAAAATTGAGTAAATATTTTTTTTAGAGGAATCATGTAGTTATGAGTTTTCAAACCTATTATAAAATGAACAGTGTAAAAATTGACATAATTTTTATTTAAAAATATTAAATATTTAATTAAATGATATATTTTAAAAAAAAATATAATATTCGGCCATAAAGATGATATAAGTCAACAGATTTCATTAATGACATATTCATTGGTCGTTCGGCATGATTGTATAAATATTTTAACCCTTATATTGTAAATTGCATGATAAATTGGTAAGAGTTAAAAGGAGTTAAAATAAAAAAAATATAAGGATAAATAAATATAAACAAGTTGTCTAATTTTAATTTTATGATATTTATTTGACCCAAAATCATAATATATTAGAAATAAATAATTTTTGGAAAATTTGTTATAGAAAATTATTTTTTATTAATTTGCTGCTTGTAATAATTTCAAGACGGCCCCTCCCCTCTCTTATAAAAGGGAACCCATTACTATATATTACTAACACTTCAAAACCCATTTGTTTATTCCCCGATCTTCTCAAAAATCATCCTATAATCCCTCCACACATTATTAAAGTCATATTTTAGTCATAACACCTTTCTTTGGGGTGTTAAGGTGTTAAGAAAGGTGCCCATTCCAAAAATGGTAATGTTTTTATTTGTGTATTTTTGTTATATTTTTTCTTCCACTTAATTAAAATATTCTTCATCCAAGATGTAATAGAAACAACTGTATCATAAATATAATAACATTTTAATATTTTAATATAATAACTTAATTCCATTTCGACTGTCATTAAATGAGAAATGAATTAATCTTTCATACGTACATACGAACTATCACCTCTACAAACAAATCTAATTTTTTTCCATAACTGCCTCTTAAGACTAGTCATAATGATGTAATTAATGATTATATATTATTTTCATTAAATATTTATTATTATAAGATAATAATATATGCATTATGTTCTTACCAAACATGCACATAAAAATGATAATGTCATTTGTGGGCACGTGGGAACTATCACATTCACCATGTGATGTAAAGAATTTTTATTCAGCAAATCACCTATAGTATATATATAATAATATATAAAAAAATTTATGATTTTAATAATATTATGGTCATTATGAAATGATAAAATAATAATTACTTTTTTTCAAAATGATCAATAAAAATTTATACATTACCCATTCGTATGTATGACTTACTGTCTTCAGGAATATAACATTGTACATTTTTCATAACATAAATAAATAGTTTTATTTAAATTTTTAATGGATGGATAAAATTTAATATTATATCAAAAATATTATTTTTTAAGATGATGTAATTATAAGCACAAGGACTATGGACATTCTACCACGATCATTTCCGAATCGAGTACCAAATATTTACAAAATGCATGATGTGAGAATTAAAATTATGCAATTTTTATGACAATATAATAGTCATATAAAAAGAATAATAAACATTATAAAGGTTTTCAATCATGTAAATATATAACATATGTTTTTTATTTGAGAACATAAAGATTTTAAATGATTAGTCAGACTTAATGTAAGGTATTTCGTCCTAATCTCCTTTCATTGAGACATTTCTTGATGATATTCACCGTTATTATTTAATAATGTGTATATACAACTCCATTGAATTTATGTTTACATATTTTATATAAAATCATACTTTTTAATATAATGTATAATTTTATCCATTCATGTGGGTTTTAATTTATGTTTTAAATTGGTTTGGGAATCTATAACTAAAATATTGTTTTCAGTGTTTTAAATAGGTATTCTTCAAAATATTTCTCATTAATATCATCATTTTCAAAATTATTTTATGGATTTAATTATATTGAGACATAATTTTTAAAATTTTAATTCTTATACTTTATTTAATACATTCTTAGCGGTATGGAACACTTTGATTCCAAAATCTATTTTATAAAAGTTTTAAATAGGTTTTTGAAAATTTAATGGTTAGTTAAATAACATGAAATATTTTCTTATGAGTAAAAATTCAATTTTATGAGTCAAATATTGATAATTGTAATATTTTATGAATTATTATTCTATAATGCTATATGGACAGTTCACGATTGTTCTAGATATAGCTTATACAAAGGGTTGAGCCCCATTATATCTCACTTATGAGCCCGATATACCTTATATTAAGGATGATACTCATTATAGATCACAAGTTCCTTGGGTATGGAATTTGTTTATATGGCTATTTCATTTGTAAGAGTCATATGTGTGGAATTTGTCCGTATAACTATTCCATTTGTGAGAGTGATTTTTGTAGATGTCGACCGTTTGGTTATTCCATTCAAGTATGATTTTTATGAGGATACATTTAAATTTTATATATGCTTTATAAAGTATTATGGTAATATTTGGATTCTAAAAAGTGTAATATTATAATAAGTAATTTATTTACAACTTATTAAAATTGAAAAAAAATATTATTTATGATAATGTATACATGGTTTAATTGTTTTCACAAGACTAAAAGTTTTCCTTCTTTGTGTAACACATTTAGAGATTTTTTTCTCATCCCTATATTTGAAATGATTATCATTGGTATTAATATTAGTATGAAAAATTAATATGTATAGAAGAATGAATTAATGATGTTTCTCTAAGAGAATTCATGTTTACATTTAAAAGAGTTTCCTTTTGTGAAAAAAGCCCATGCCACGCATAACTGTCCACATGTAATGTATGGGTCTTCCTTGTAAGAGTTTTTCATAATTATCTAAAACTCTAAATTGAAAATATAATAGAATGTTAATTCAAGTTGAAAAAACACTTTAATAATATATGTTTAATTTTGGTTCCATATACCTAACAAGTCATTTATAAAGTATACCATCCACCATTGGTTGTTAGTTTACTTGAAATTATTTAATTAATAATAATTGAGTTATAATTAATTAAATTAGATGCCATGGAAATGTGTTTGAACCAAATTGTGATTAATGAAGTTACAATGTACCTAAATGGACTTATAAAAATTTATTGGTATTTTCTTTGAATTGATTTGACTCCATATTTAAGTAGGGGTTCCCATATACACTACACCATGTTATTAGGTATTATTTATTGGCATGTTCTATGAATTTTTCTTCTTTTGGAGAGTGTCCATAAATTCAATATTATTCTATGAAGTATATTTAAATCATATCTTATTTATGGAAGTTAACATATTAACAAATTAAATGATCGATAACTAAATAAATGAAATTGTTCCAAGGTCCATAATGACCTTTTAAGGACTAGGATGATACCATCAACTAATTACTAATAATTGATCACATAAGAGTGCCTTATATTATAAGAATCCCATTTGTGAGCATTTTTTTCCCATGAGAATGCGCTTGATGTTTGACCACATGTGTGTGCGTATATCATGGGTCCATGTTTAATATTTTATCATATTTTTGTGTTTATCTTTTTATCTAATGTCTAATGTTTGACCACATATTTTTGTGTATCCTATGAATGTATGTTGTATTTTGATTAGTTGAGTGAGTATGGACCTTGAGAGCCTATTTCATGATTGAACTAATTTATGCTTGTGAGTATCCTATGAAACTAGGATTAATTTTATATCAAATGTGTGTGCATGCTTATCCCATGAGAAAATTGTTGATCACATGTGTGTGTGTGTGTGTGTATAAATTCTAACACTCATTCTTTATACTTGTTTTGTTATTCCTTTTATGTGGATTTGTGCATAGCTATTGGAATGTGTGTTCATTAATTGAAATATTGGAACTGTAGACCCAAATGGGATTGTATATGATGAGAGGGGAAAGTTTTCCTCTTCTCAATCCAAAATATAGTAATTACATCACAATTAAGGATTGTACTTGTCAAGAGGGGGGTATATTAAATCCTTGAAAGATAGGAACTGCATCATCAAGAGGGAAAATACATCCTAAGATGGATATGTTTGTATATTCATTATTTGAATGATGATAACTACTACCCAAAGAGGGATCATGATTATCGAGAGGGGGATATATTGTATTTTTCCTTTCATGAAACTAATTTGAGAAGGGTTATTACGATCCATAATGTTGGGAGATGGAATTCACCTCCAATGTGGTTTGTGGAGTTGTTCATTAAATGTATAATTTCATTAATACATAATGGTGTACATAACTATATGGTGTGATCTAAGTCATCTGACACTACCCTATAAATTCTTCTAGCATGGTTTCAATGTAGGTATGAGTGGGGTTTGTGGTTTCATTGTATAAACAAGTCTGATTGACATATAAGACATTATTTATTACTTCTGAAATATTGAATATATGTTATGAATTATATATTTAGGTATTTCTAATTACATTATACATAGCTTAAAACATTCACATAAAAAACATTTACGAATTATGTACTAGACTATGTTGATGGTTCACTACTGATTTGTACACACACCGTTCTCAGAAAGCCATGGATCTTAGGGACTCAAGCATAAATCATTTTGTATAGGTATTGGATGGAATGAGGAATGTGTTTGGTTGTTGAACACTATAGTTTTCTAAAGTTATGGAAACTGAGAGAAGGTCAGGCATCGAGTTTCGTTTTGGGAATCCTTTTACTTTTATTGTTTTCTATCTTATTTATTAGATCAACCAAATGAGTGATTAGTGAACTTATATTTAGGTCTGAGTCATTTTTCACTAAAATCATTCATTATAAATTGTAAATTATTGGTATATGTGTAATATGATTGTTTATTATGACATGTGAGGTTTCTTTATTATACCACTTTGATTGAGCGTATAATCTCCCGATTATTTCAGTTTATACATTTCATGTCAGCTAAATGCCTTTTTCATACTAGGTGGGAAGCATGAGGTTATTTGAGAAACGTTATTATTTCTGGTTATTTAGGTTGGGGTGTTACAAAAAAAATAAAACTATTACTATGATTGAAAAATAAAAAATAGATCTTTTATATCCAAATAAAATTCAAGGATGGTGTGACCTATATGGTTACTATGATATCTGTATATTGAAACACACCTTGGGAATTCTACATATACTAAAAATGGTAAATCAATTAAAATGGAGAAGAAAAAAGAACTATCACTCATAGAATAAGTTTTCTTAAAAGAATATAAGAAATATAAATTATGGATTTTAGATATTAGATATTCCTCAAATATTTTTTGAGGAAATAAATTCAAGAATATTTAAAACCATGATTGATGGGAAGAAATATTTGGTATTGAATGATTTATAAATACAAAATTAAAGGAACTATAATGATAAATGATCAATGATTGAAATGTGATGAATGATTTAATTTTTAGGTCTAAGACACAAATATTTGGGTGTGACCAAATTATGTGATAATGGAGCTGTGGTTGTATCATGGAACATTCATAAATTCTCAAGAGATTAAATAATATTAGAGATTTAAGAAATTTTTACAAAATACGAGGAAATCTATTCATAATCTGTGATTCAAAAAATTATTTCTAGTTGAGTGATAAATATGGAAACAAATTGTTGCATAGATGTGTTGTTCATCTTGGTAAATGAAACATGACTAAAATATCAATGAACGATGTTATTAGAGACATATAGTAGATAAATTTGGTATGTTAAGATATATGAAAAATATTCATTAAATGGAAAATAGTTTTATACCCTCATAAAATAGTAGATATTTTTTGAACAAGGACACTTGAGTTGATTTGTACTTATATGGGGGTCTATTAGACATATATCTACATTTTATGATAGGGATTCAATAAATTTATGAAAGATTTCACCCAGATTACTATTATAATGTTCATGAAACCAAAATATCATGGAATTAATATGTTCTAAATCTATATAAGTCTCACTTAAAAGGAATTGAGAGTTTACATTATGAAGCTAATATCTGATAATCCCATAGATTGTACTTAATATTCAATTGAAAATTATCTTTAAAAACATGGAATCATGCATCAATATAGTAAAACCTACTCTGCCTAACAAAATTTAATAGTTGAAGGGAAAATATGTGTCTTGTTGATATTGGAAAAATATGATGTCTATGTATAATCCCTCTTAACTCATTAAATGGGATGAATTTTTTACAACTATTCAAATAAAAAAGGCTTTTTATGGCTTGAGACATATATGAAACCTTATGAGAGTTGTTATAACAAAAAACCCATTATTTAAATACATCAAGAATTCATATAGTTTTCGATAAATGGTGACCATGAACGAAAAACATTGTAAATTTTATAAGAATACAGGATAAGTTATTTTCATTGTCCACATATAAAATGATAGTGGGGTTAAATTCCTAAATAAATGTGTCTATGAAACATTTAAATATTTTTTGTGATTGATATTGAGAATGATTTTGGATTATATGTGTCATGTGTAATGTTACATAGAATATTGATGTTAATAGTATGAGTATTTTAGGAAAAAAAGAATGAAATGGAATCTAGAAATGATCCAAATTCAATTGATGTTAATTGTAACCAAAATATTAATAGAGATAATGTGACTATTAATTAAAAATATATACATAAGTGAATGAAACATTATTTTCATGTATAAAACATTATTATAAATCATGAAACTCCAATGAAAAACAGAATAATGATAAAACTTGGATTTTAAACACCCCTCCAATAACAATTTGATCCACATAATAGTTTTCAAGTAGTTGAGAAAATTGGTTGATTTGGAAAATAGATAAAGTAATGGACTAGATTGAGAAAGCATTCAACTAGTAAATACGAATGAATAACTGAAGGTGAAAAATTAATTTCTACAATGTTAGTATCCATAAAAAATAATTTAAAAAGTTTAGGAGTCTATAAATGAGGATATATTATTTTTAAATGGTTATTAAATATTATAATAATTTTATTTTGAAGATACATTTTCATAGTTGTAATTACTATATGAATTAAAAATGATTTTTATAGTGTCAAATAATGCTCAACATTCAATATTGTAGATGGATAAGAGGTTTTCACAATTTAATAATGAATCAGATGAGGAGGTATTCATGGATAATTTGAATAGATTCAGTCTACAAAAATTTCAACACCTTCCATGTGTAATGATCAGAGATTTATATGGATTAAAAATAATGCCTAAGGAAATGGTGTTTAATGTTAAAAGGTTTCTTAATTGAGATTAAATTTACAAGAGGAATGGTTTTCACCACACTTTATGTGATGTAAGTTGAAGAAGATATCCTTATATTAGTGGTCTATAATTATGATATTGTTTTTAAAGGGGGAAATAGAATAATATTGAAGTGTTTTATTGGAAACGTATAATGATTTTTGATATTTCTATGATAAGAGAAATGAATAATTTTTTAATTCTAAAAAATAAAAAAACGGAATAAAATATATTAATATCCTATACGAGATAAAAAATTGTTCAATAAATTTGGCCTGGTGGATTCTAAATATATTTCAACATGTATAGCTGTTGTAACAAATATGAGTAATGATGAACTAAAAGTTGTATCAATAAAAACTAATTTAATGAATCAATGGGATTATTATTTTTTAATACAGTCATGTCTAGATTTAGTAAATGAAATAGATCTTTTTACTAGATATCAGAGTGATCCCAAAGAGTGCCACATTCTGGCTGAAAAATACTTCTTAGACATTTTATTGTCATATATAATTATTGGTTAATTTACAATATAATTACATAATTGATTCTTATTAGGTTCATATGTGCATATTCAGTAAGAAATTGTACTTACAAGAAATCAACATTATTTTGAACCATATTTTTAGTTGAGAATTATTTGCATTTGTACTATAAGATGAATATTGTTGTTACGTTATGTTCACTTGGAAGAAAATATATTGAAGAAAAAATGATAATACATTGATAATATTGATGAAATGTCATATGGAATATTTGAAAGTGTAATTTAAGAGGTAAATCTGTATTTATTTTGACAACCATAGCGCTATTTATCTACCTACGAACCTACTTTAACACTCAAGATCAACGAATCTTGATATCAAAAATCATATTTTCAAATAAAATATTGAATATATAAATTTGAATGTTGAATAAATTTCAACAAAGAATCATATTGTTGATTTTTTAAAAAAAGAAATCCCCAAAGAAATATTTGTTACATAATGGATGAAAAATAAATATAGATTCCCCTTATTAAATGAGAATGTGTGAAAATTTAACCCCTGAAAGGATTTAAATTATGTGTCAACATGGGAGAGACCTTATACTAATATTTATTGAATTGGTTGAATAATAACTCTTTATTTGTTAATATGAATGTTATATTTCTACTTAAAGGGGAAGAAAATGTGAATGAGAAAAATAATTACAGTGTAGAACATCAATGTTTCGTGGAATAATATTTTTTATCATATAGATGTAGAATTATCAAACAAAATATTCATATCAAGAAGTGTTGTGTCAATTTAATCTTGTAATTTAATAAATATTTGATTTAATGATTTGGTGATGAGATTTGATTAATTTCTTTAAAATAGATATATAGAGCTATCCAATTTAAGGATAGTTAAAAAATTAATATAGGGAAATTGAAGAACCCAAAATAATTTCGAAAGAATTTTTTTCCTTTCATACATGTATTAGAATCATTGGAATATATTTATAATTTATTTCAATTTTATGTTATTTATTGAAATTCTAAAATATTTTGTTTGGAGATGAAAAATGGATGAGTCATAGAATTATTAAACGGTCATTATGAAAACCCTAATATTCATTTCAACTAAGAGTATAATAGGTATGAAGACTAATAAAATATTTAGAGACATTATGACTCTCGATGAAATTAATTGATATTTTGTAGGAGTCGTAGAGAAAATAGTATGGGTATCTTTTTTAACGACCTATTTCCAGAAGACTCCCCGAGATTCTCCGTACCCAGTTGGTCACATGGCCTCAAGTGCATTTCACCAAACCACGAAGGATTCCAACTAAAAGAGAGGGCCTTGGTCATGATAGCGTAGTATAAATGCTCTCATTGGCAGAATATCACAGCGGATGTAAACAAATTCCAAAAGCGGAAGCAGTAATGATCCATAAAAAAGTAAACAGTAGAAGACTAAAAATAACAAACTAGAGCACACGTATATATAAATGATTCATGACACATACGTCTAAGAAAGAATCAAAACAAATCCCAATGCAAGAATAAAAAAATAGTACTAATCCAAAGTATTAATGAAAACAGATAAATAGCTCCTCAGGATCACAGGACTCAGCATGGTCCCATGTTCTCCAGCTCCACAGCAAATCAAGTACCTAATGTAGAAGGGTGCTTTCCCTTATCTATATCTACAGAAATATAAACCTTTTTGGCCCAAAATAATGGCCCTAATAGGGTTTTAGACTAAATCCCAGTAGGCAACCACCACAAGATCTGTGCCTAACAGTCAGTGAATATATGGAAGGTAAGGAGAAAAAGGACGCAGTGAACAAGAAAGTACTCAGCAGTAAACAATCCATTATTTTAATGCATTCTATTTCATATATCAACCAAAATCTATCCAAAGTAGGTAAACAAAAATAGGTTACCCTCTTGGAATTACTCGTAGCCCATCCCCTCTAGTCATACCATGAAACACAAGCATGTAACTTAACACAAAAGGTACCACTCTGGGAAGTACTCACAACCTATCCTCTCTGGTCCTACCTAGAAACATAAGAATGCAACTAAAAACAAAAGGTAACCCTCTGGGATGTACTCACATCCTATCCTCTCTAGTCCTACATACCAACATAAGAAAGCAGCTAGAATAAAATTAACCATCTGGGAAGTAATCACAACTTATCCTCTCTGTTCGTACCAAGTAACATAAGAAACCTCTGGGCAGTACACTAAGTCTTACCCATCTGGTTCAACATAAGCATAGACTTTCTGAGGAATCACTCACTGTCAATTCCTCTTATTGTCTTGTATCGGTAACTAAAGGTGCTCTGGGAAGCAATTACGTCAATTCCCACTTATGGTCTCTCATCGTAAGCCAAAACAAACACTATGGAGAAGCACTTCCATCAATTCTTTCTATGGTATACAACATCATGTTCTAATGGACCTGTGTAAGTCAAGAAAGTGTAGGAGTGTGTATCGACCAAAGAGAACTTCATTAACTACTTGGCTAAATAGTTTACAGCATAACAGTATGTAAGAACTATAGTCACACCATCCTTCAAAACTAGTCATGGGAAAGACAAGGCATCCTAACAGTATAAACATTACCAAAAGAACATAACCAAAACATTCTTGGTAAAACACTTCCAAATTATATAAATTTACCCTATTAATATTCAATTAACCTCTACTCAAGAACACATGCATAGAAGGAAATTAACTAGGAAAAATCATTAAATGTGCAATACCCCGTTCAAGGGTATTGGACAAATTTGAACATACAACTCCTTGAATTTCAACTGAAAGGCACAAACCACCTACCTCGGTGTTGGAAGATCATTATACATGAACCTCAAATGTTGAATTTACCAAGAACACCATAGATCTACAAAAACATATAAAAAGTTCAATTAAGGATAACTTGATAATGATAAGGAATCAAGAAACGATGCTTTATAAGAAGGAAGATCATACAGAGGCGATCCCAACACAATCAACGATGACCAAATCAGATATTAGATTCTCGGTCGAGGGCTCAGAAGAAGAATTTAGTCATACGAGATATCTTAGACAAACCAGAACTAGAATAAGCTCTTTCTTCCTGTCAGACAGGACCCTGGTGCATTTAATGAAAAAAAGGAAAATACATAGTGTATACGTTTTATGTACACAGTTTGTACATTCTTTTTATGTACCCCGCATTTGGCGGCCTCTAGGTCACCCCCACATGGTCATTTGTGTGTCCCTTACATGGCCAACACATGGATTCATACGGATAATAAGTACACTGCATGTACTCATAAAGTACATGGCGTGTACTCATAAAGTACACGACCTGTACTTCAAAAATATCCAAAAATTTCTCTTTTCTTAAAAACGACCTGAAAAGAAAAACTTACCAGAAAAGAAGATCTAGATTTTTACAAACATACCCACTTAAATAAATCCAACTCTGAATTTCCCTAGAAAGGTGGCGTATAAGAATAATCCTCAAACAACTCCAGCCACTGTGATCGTACATCGGCAAAGCTCACCTATATCTTGCCATGTACTCACTCGTGCTTCCATATCACTTATACTAGAGGATCATACCAACCATGGAAAAACTTCATACTATGATCAACAGTCCCGACAAGATTCCCCCCAATTAAGTCGTCCACCTCAAACTCATCATCCATGGGTTGAAAAGAATGATAAAGTTCTGAGAAATAATGTCGGAGCTGAGAAATGTGGAAGACATCATGCATTTTTCAGTACCTCTAAGGTAACTACAACCTATAGGCAACCGGCCCAACACTCTATAATACAACAAATGGCCCAAAGTTCCACAGAAAATTCATACATTATCTTCTAATACTTCTATGTCCCATCCTCAGTGTGACATGAAGGAAAACATGATCCCTAACCTCAAACTCTAGAGGTTGTCTCCACTGATCAACATAAGACTTCTGTCGAGACTGTGTAGTAGACTTCCTCTTCCAATTCAACTCTATCTGCAAGGTATTCTCCTAATAATGATGAGGAACCGACATATTTTCATCTCCTACATCCATCTAACATAATGTTGATCAGAATTTCTTACCTTACAATACCTCCTAAGGTTCTATTTTAATAGTTTCTATATAACTATTATTATAGGAAAACTCAAAAAAAATGTATACTCTTATCCCATAAACCAACAAAATTCAGGATGCATGCATGAAGCATGTCCTCATGCACCTGAATCGTATGCTCAGACTGGCCATCTATCTGGGAATGTTAAGCTATACTAAACAGAAAATATGTATCCAAAGCATTCTAATGCCCCTCTCAGACCCTAAGAAGTAAAACGGGCATCCCTGTCTAAAAAGATGGAGTGTGGAACCTCATGTTGACATACAATCTCTCGGATGTACAACCATCTCGGCTCATCATCATTTATGGTCGCCTTGATCGACATGAAGTGGGAAACCTTTTTGAGCATGTAAATGACAACCCTAATTGAATAATTCATTCAAAGAGACCGTGGAATACCTATCATGAAATCCATTCAGATCTCATTCCACTTCCACTCAGGAAGGAGTAACTATTGAAAAAGCCATGCTGGTCGTTGACGCTCCACCTTCACCTGCTGACAGGTGGAACACTTCATGAAAAAACAAACAACATATCTCTTCATACTTGGATAGAAACACTAGTGGTGTATACTAGAATACATCTTGGTGACACCAGGAGGAACTGCCCAAACCAGGGAATGAACGTCCCACATTATCTCCTCATGTAAGTCTTCTAACACCCATACACACCCATGAAAATTCATGATATCATCCTCTCTATTGGTCCATCCAAGAATAGGGTCCTCTCTTAAAATGCTCTCTCATAGGGCTAGGCCTTCACAATCTGATAGCTACCTCATTCTCACTAAATCAATAAGACTAGAGGTAACAGCTACAAAATAAATAGTATTCCTCTATCTTTCGTGCACCTCTAAATGCATCTCATAGAATATATCCATAAGCTTCCACTCACTACTTCCCTAATGAACAGCCTGTATATGAGTCCTCCTGTTCAATGCATCATTAACCGCATTGCCTTTCCCATGAGTATAAGCAAGCTCGATGTCAAAATACTGAAGGTACTCGACCCACCTACGCATTCTCAGATTCTGGTCATGTTGTGTGAAGATGTAATTGAGGCTTTTGTGGTCGATGAAAACCATAAAATACTATCCCAGAAGATAATGTCTCCAATATTGTAAGGAATTAACAACTGTCACCATCTCAAGATTGTGCGTTGTGTAATTACTCTCATGTGGCCACATCTGCCGAGACCCATACTAGACGACACCTTCTCCCTACATAAGCACAACTCCCGGCCAAATACATGTAGCATCACAGTAAATAGTATATCACATTCTCAACTCTTCCAATACTAGTATCGGTGCGAAAGTTAGTCCCTTTTTCAGATCTTGAAAGGCTGACTCACAAAAAACAGACCACGTGAACTTTTCACACTTCATAGTCAGGCCCGTTTGTTGTGCTGCTAAGCATGAAATGTCTTATATGAAACATCTATAGTAACCATCCATCTCTATAAAACTCTGTACCTCAAAGACGTTCATCTACTACTCCCATGAAACAACTACACTCACTTTCTTTGGGTCTACAGATAATCCAGTCTCCAAGATAACTTGACCCAAGAAGTGAATTTGTCAATTAAAAAGTGGAATTTTGAGAGCATAGAATATAACTATATATCTCTCTGTGTACTCTAAATGGTCTCAAGATGGGTAGCCTGGTCATGTCTAGTGTGAGAGTACACAAAGATATCATCCACAAAGACCACCACGAAATAATCCATGTACGGATGGAACACTCAGTTCATCAGTTCCATGAAAACTACAAGTGCGTTTGTGAGACCGAACTACATAACCACATACTTGTATAGACCATACATGCTCCAAAAGGCTATAAGAGGTATATTAGATGGTCTAACACGAAACTAATGATAACCAGATCTCAATTATATCATCGAGAAAACCTGATCTCCTTGATGCTAATCAAAGAGATCATCAATACTCAGCCAAGGATATTGTTTCACGACTGTCAACTGGTTCAGTTTCCAATAATTCACACAAATCATTAGAGTATAGACTGACTTTTTTGCATATGGGACAGGCGAAACCCAAGGAGAATTACAAGGTATGATTAAGCCCTTTTCCAATAACTCCTCATTCTTCTTCTTGAGCTCATGTAACTTTGTTTTAGCCATCCTATAAAGAGTAATGTACACCAGTGTCACTCCTGGAATGAGCTCAATAGAAAACTATACCGCTCGATCTAGAGTCAAAACCTAAAAATTCATCTAGAAAGACTTCCCTGAAATGATCCACCACTGGAAGAAAGTCCATCTAATAATTCCCCTAGTCATTCAGATAAAGACACACAATATGGGTTGTAACTCCTCGCAACCCATGATTCTTTGTTCCCGCTCTACTCACAAAGACATCCAATTTTCCCTTATGAGAAAATGATCTTCCATCCATTGATATGATACTCACCCTACAATGATAGATATCGATGACTTCCTAGAAGGGAACTAACTATTCCACTCTGATAATGAAATCATAGCATGTCATCTCAAGAATATAGAGGTCCCAAAAAAAGTGACACAGACCATCCTCAAGAGATCAATCCATACATTAATGCACACTAGTCATTCTAGTCACCAACGGAGTGTCCATTGTCAAGATATCAGTAGAACAAAAGATTCAGAGCCCAAGGATCTCCACAATAGCAAAAAATATAAAGTTATAAGAAGCCCTTATATCAAAAAGTCCAGAAGCTAAAACTGAGGAAACTATGATCGTACCTCAAACTTTAGATGGTCTGAGATCCTGCTCTTACTAGGTGTGCTCCATTACAAAATTATGGCCTGTACCACGACCTTGTGACCCTTCCTATCCACTCTGAGCTGATTAGCCATGATGTTGCTGAAAACCAGGTGACTGCCTACCAAGACCATGACCTTCACCTCGGCCTGAATGGCTGGAAGAACTCTATGTCCAAGACTAGTGAGAAAATGTTGGTGCTACCCTAGAACAAAGAGTCATAGAAGAACCCCGTTCATTAGCTGCTAGTGATATGGTCTGACAGAATCACTGATGATGACTCATCTTGCTGCAAGATCAGCACTCCACCGGGTCTCTCGAGCAATCTGGCCTCATATTCCCACTTTTCACGCACTCGTATCACACCACTTGGATCCAAGAAGATATATCTCCCCTCCTCTTATCTCCATGCATAGACTCCCTAAAACACTTCCTACTTCCAGTAGGAGGGATACTAACTTTGGATGTCGAGCCGCTCTGCCTCATAACACTAGAATATCTCAGATTGTTCTCCATGACTAGTATCTGGTTGATGATAGAAGTGTTAAAAGTCATATAAATTATGTTCAACTGTGATTGGATGTTGTGCCTTATACCATCCTCAATATTACTTGCCAAGAAGAAATCATCATCTCCTAGAATATGTGTGAATCACTGTAGCTCTGTGAAGTGAGATGAATACTCTATAATTGAATGAGTACCCTATTCCAAACTCATAAACTCTCAGGCTTGAATGGCTCTCGAGGTATCTAGTATAAGTAAACATAGAAGAAACGATGAAACTCATCCCACACCACTGCATGCTAGCATACTGCCTGTGAGATCATATCCCACTATCTCTTAGCAGAATTTCAAACTTGTACGCAATGAGATTAACCCTCCATATAGGAGGGTTCTCTAGATGCTTGAAGATAGACAGCATGGCTTCTAACCATGGCCCTAGAGCCAGAGGTCCTCTATCCCCTGTGAATGTGGGAGGATTTTTTTTGCTGAAATACCTATGTCAACAATGCCATAGATGGAGCATGATGCGGTACCCCATGGAAGGTTTTCATGAACCTCATAAAGACTTCCCTGAACTGTGCATCAACACCTGTGTCAGGTAAAATGGTTGGTGACAAAACTAGAACAACAGGAGGATCTGTAGGTAGACCCTGATCAACCATCTTTGGTGTCTGGTCACCAACTTTTAACGTGCGTACGAACATAGGATGTTTTCATGGCATGACTCTGCAAGGACAATCTTACACCTTAGAACAAAATTATCAAAAACTAAAATTGGATGAGTAAGAAGGAAACAAGAGAAAGAAAACATTAATGTTTTACAAAACATGACTAAACGACATGTATAATTACTACCTAGAGTGTTCCCTTCTACCATTAAAATCGGCATGTACTTTCGGCCAGAAAAGGTCGTGTAACACTCCAAAAACCGGTGTGTTGTCCTTACACACAGTGTGTACTTGAATTCTCTTCCCCTGCCCAAGTCCTTCTACACGGCTAAGCCAAATTTTTCTCCATTAAATGAGATTATAAGAAATATTTGTTCTAGATATGGTGTGTTCTAGATGAGCTTCACCAACCCGTGTTGTTCGTGACACATCTGGATACTCAACCGACACTACACGGTGTGTTCCTGACGGACATTGCGCGTATTAAAAAAGATATCACTGAATTGGGTTGTTAGTTACATGTTCAGATTCGAAGATTACACTACACTGTGTGTTAACAACTGACACAAACTTTATAACCTATGATTATCCCTTTCTGTTTTTAGTCACACGGGAGAACACAGGGTCAACACGACATGGTGTGTATAACAAGTACACTGCGTGTTCCCACAAGAATTTCCATATCCCATGTCTCTGACCACATAACATATGACACGATTTGAGACTACATGGGGTGTACATAAGGTACACGGCGTGTACATAATAATTTTTTTTTCACGAACAGAAGAACACAAGGTGTGTAGTTAAAACTACACGACATGTATTCTGGGTTGTTCTAGACAATAAGCCTCAGAAGCTACTCTAGAGCCCAGAAAAACACTGAAATGAACACCAAAGTGCCAAATTTTGATTCTTGAGGGCCCATACTCTGCAAGAATCAAAGATTGGCATGTTATACATGTTCTAACAAGAAACAATGTGTAAATGAACCACCAATTTCTGGTCCATGAGGGACCATAACACCACAAAAACCAATGTTTGGCGTTAATTCAAGAAAAAACTCAACAAATAAATACCCTAAAAAATAGAAGATATTCTATAAAGTCATATATCACAACAATATGCATATCGTGCACATCATCTATCACAACAATATGCAATAAAAAAACACCCTAAATGGCATGGCATGAATGCATGACATGTGATTTCTAGCAAGTGCCCAAATAATGCATGAGATAACATACCCTCAACTCATCAGGTTGAAACAGAAATAGAACCTTAATAACATCAACAATAAGAACACCAAACATTTGAATAAATAAAGGTGAAATCAAATAAAGAGTAATAATTTCCAAACAACAAAAACTGAAATAAGAGGTAGATTTTTATTTCCTTGTACACAGGTTAGCTACACATGGAAACAACTTATTACCAAGTACCTATTACTTCTTATCCCTATCTATAGGCTCGAAATAGTATTTCATGAGAAAAAAACTCCATTGATACCACTTTTTAATGAACTGGTTCTGGACGCTGCCCAGAGACACTCCGTACCAGGTGGGTCACATGGACTCATGAGAATTTCCCAAAATGCCAGAGTCTATAGTCTAGTAGAGAGGGCATTAGGTGTAATAGTGTGGAAATTATTCCCTCATTGTCAGAGTATCACAATAAAAGTTAAAAAATGAAAAGGTGAAAGCATTAAATATCCACACAAAAGTAAATAGGGGATCACTGAAAATAATAAACTAGGGAACACATATATATAAATTATGCATGATACATATGTCTTGGAAAGCAACCAAAAAAATTACAATGCTATAATTAAAAGAAGTACTATGCCAATGTAAAAAATAAAACAGAGAAACAACTCCTCTGCATCACAAGACTCAGCTTGGTCTCATGGTCTCCAACTCCACACGAAATCATATACCTAAAGTAGAAGGGTGCTTTCTCTTATATATACATGCCGCAATATAATCTGTTTGGTCCCAAAAGCATTGGCCAAATAGTGTGTGGGACTAAATCCTAGTAGGAAACCACCAAAATATCTATGCATAACACTCAGTGACTTTATAGAAGGTAATGAGAAAAAGGAAATAGAGAACAAGAATGTACTAAGAAGTACACAATCCATAGTTTCGTTGCATTCAATTTCACATATAAGAAACAAAAGACCAAAGCAGGTAAACAAAAACAGGTAACCCTCTGGGATGTACTCATAGCCCATCCCCTCTGGCCCTACCTAGCAATATAACCTACCAGATAAACACAAAAGATAACCCTCTAGGATGTAATCATAGCCTATCCCCGTTGGTCCTACCTAGAAACACAAGAAAGCATCAAGACACAAAAGGTAACCCTCTTGGATGTACTCACAGCCTATCCCGTTTTGTCCTACCTAGAAACCCAAGAAAGCTGCCACACATAAAATGTAACCCTATGGGAAGTACTCACAACCTTTCCCCTCTGGTTTTACATAGCATCACAAACAACCCTCAGGGCATTACAGTCAGTCTAACACCTCTGGATCAGCTTATGAATAGACTCTCTGATGATGCACTTGCCTTCACTTCCTCCAATTGTCTTGTATCGGTAACTAAGGTTCTCTGGGAAAGCATTTATGTCACCTTCTCCCTGTGGCCCATGTCGAGGAACTACAGACACTCTGAGGAAGCACTTACGTCAATTCCCTCTGTGGTCTCACATTGTATGAAAAAACAGATACTCTGGAGAATCCCTTCTATCAATTTTACCTATGGTTTACTACACCATTTTCTCACAGCCCTGTGTAATTCATGAAAGCATAGCATCATGTATTGTAAAAATTAGACCTCAGAAAATAAATGGCTAAATAGTCCAAAACATAACAGTATGTCAGAACAACAGTTACACCATCCTAAAATACTAGGCATTAAAAAAACAAGGCAACCTAACACACTAAACAGTACAAAAAGGCCATAACAAAAACATGCATGGGAAAACACCACCAAAGCATATCAATAAACCCTATTCTCATTTAATTATCCTCTACTCAAGCACACTAAAATTGAAAGAAATTAATATGGCTAAAATAGTAAACACACAATTCCCCATTCAAGGGTATTGGAAAATTTTGATCATATAACTCAATATCTCTAAACAGAAAGGCACAAACATCCTACCTCAGTGTTAAGAGATATTTATACGTGATCCTAATGCCTTGAATCGTAAAATAACACCATATATCTATAAAAACTTATAAAATATTCATCATAGTATAACTTGAGAAAGAGAAAGAATCAAGAAATGAATCTTTTGATGATGGAAGTGTATACCTAGGCGATTCCAACACAATCGACAGCGATCAAATAGGATATTTGATGCTCGGTCGGGGGCTTGGAGGAAGATCATCGACATACGGGAAATCGCGGATGAACAAGACCTAGAAGAATCATTTTATGTCTATCAAGAGTGACCTCGGTGCATTTAAATAAAAAATAACTGGAGTGTTCTTTGGAAGTAAACAAAGTTTGATTTTCATTTTTGTACCATGCATTAGGCATCCCCCATGTCACCCCCATGTAGCTGTGTGTGCGGCCATTACAAGGCCAACACACGACTTCATGCAGAAACCAAGTACATGGAGTGTACTCTTAATGTACAAGGTGTGTACTTCAAAAATATCCATAAATTTATCTTTTATAAAAAATGTTCTGAAAAAAACAAACATGAAAAGAAGATTCGGGTTCTTACAAGATTCACTCAGAAAGTGTCATTGAGGACTGCGTATAATTCATTTCATGCAGTCCATAAAGATCAATATTTAAATTTTAAATATTATTTTCTCATATCAATAAGGGTAATTTTATTATTATACTATATCATAAGATGTGGAAAATGGAGAAAGAAAGAACACATATCAAGCAAAAAAATTGTCATATGCATATAATATTTTTAAAGAGTTCTGAATCAGAACATATGATATCATATTATATTTATACAAGATAAACATGAAAATAAAATTGAATGATGGCGTACTATTTTTAAACTCAAAAATCACATGAAATTGAATATGTTGTGATTCTAGATTACTTTTAAATGTGATTTATGAGAAGATGATGTTTCCTTACATGACGAAAAACAAAGAGATAATTTATATGAAGCTGATTTATCAAAATTAATAGGGGATATCTCTATATAAAAATTATGGAATTAAAAAATTAATTTACTTTTAAATTAATTTAAATGGTGTTCATTTATAATGAAATATCCATGAAATTTATTTATCAGCAAAATTTAAAATAATGATATTATAATATTATCACGGGTGATAATCCAATAAATTGATATGGAAAATCTAGGGATTGTAGGAGAATTACTGTATTAATTTCTAATTGAGGGAAAAATAAAAGTATATTGTTGAATTTGTTTTGTGAAATTGAGAAAAATTTATATTATCCTTGAATTTAAAAATTTAATTTATTCATAATATATTGATAAATTGTCATATGAAGTGCATTAGATTAATAATATATTGAATTGAGTTATAAAGAATTTATTTTTTGAGATTGAGTAGTATAGAAAAATTGTGTCTAAATATAAGAGTACATGAGTGTAAAGTTGAAGATCTTGTGGTATTAGTGTTTTGAGTTTGGGGAATGAAATCAACAACTGATATGAAGTGGGAGAGGATGAATAATTTGATACCAAGTGTATTATATGTTAAATATTGAATATCAGCGGTCATTTTTATTTAAGAGGTAATAATATTCTAATATAATAACATCAAATGATCAATTTAAATATAGACTTTATTTACTGAGGTACCTAAAATTTTCTTCTAATGTTAGTTACCCTTGTTTGAAGGTCATATATAATAGTATAAGTTATTAAATTTCAAATAGCATACAATGTATATGTTTAAAAAACACAATATCCATACGATGATTCCTCCTTAAATCACATATAATTCATTATAAAACAATAGTGAAAAATCTATAACATGGGCTCACTGTGATCACAATAATGTGTAGGTACCTACATTGGGACCAAACCTTGTCAAAATTGTGTGTGACATATTTTATTCTATTTATGTCTTATTTTGGAAAGATGGATACATATTAGGTTATATTTAATTATATCATATTTAAAAGGTATGTTTTCAGATAAATCTATTTAGAATACCAACATTTATTCAACCCCACCCCCACATAGTGGTAGATACATTATTGAGGTTTATCGTCTTCCACATTTTTTGTTATATTATCACAATATAAATATGGATTAAATTGTGGAAAACCATTTTCATTGATTAAAATATTATAAATTTTGAAAATCATTCATTTACAAATATTGTACATTATTTTTAAAGCTATAAATATTTTTACAAAACATATATTATATTTTATTATAATAAAAAATGATAATTTATTCATTATATTTTATAAAATATTTATAAAATTCACTTTTATTTTGGTTGTGTTTAATTTTAAAATAAACATTAATTTTTAAAACTATCACTTATTAAATTCATATTAATGAAATTTACTCATATTCATTAGGGAGAATAATAAAATGATCTATACATTATTCTAATATACCACTTACCTATTTAAAACCCCTCACTAACCACATTACAATCAATTCCTAAACTATTTGTTTTTATAAAAATTTAAAAAATCCATCATTGAATTATTCGTTCAATGTCTTTAACCACATGGTGCGTTTAATTATCAAATGAACATAAATTATTAAACCTATCAAAAATTAAATTCATATTAATGGTCATTAATCATATTATTTAAGGTGACTAATAAAATTATTAATACATCATTCTAATATACTCTTTACCTATATAAACTTCCTCACCAACCACTATAAAATCATTTCCTAAACTATTTATTTAAATAAAAATAGAAAAAATCCATCATTGAATTCTTCTTTCAATGTTCTTAACCATATGGTGTGACAATAATTCCCTCTTCCATAATATTTAGGCTCGATCCAATGAAAGAAACTCAAGGTTCATGGTAATGGTAAAAAACCATGTTTTTATTTGAATTACCATGATACCCATTCCACAATACAATTAATTAATTAAATTAAAATTTAATATATTGCATTAATTATACCTTATTATTGTTATAAAACTAAAATATTTAATAGTTTACTTCCACCTAGTAATAGTCATTAAATCTTATTTTATGAGCAGTGGTATTTTAATGATAACAATGTGAATGTTTATGTTTTTTTTCCATATATCCACTTCATATATTTTGTCAAAAATTTATTGAATTATTTATCATGAAAAAATAATAAAATAATGTTATTTAAATGGTTTTTTAAATATAAAATATTCATGGTAGTACTAACATTAAATATAAATAATCATTGTAATTATTAATCATAAAAATAATCTTACCAAGGAAAATTATTTTCCTTTGAAAATATATACTTACATGTTGAACAAAATTAGTTTTTTAATAATAAAAAATATATAATATGAAACTGATAGAGCTAATTTAAAAATATAATAGTGTATGCTTACCATGTGTGATACAACATGATAGTTTTGTAATTACAAAAAATGATATGTTGAAATAAATGATGCCAAGAAATTTAAGAAAATAAAAAAATAAAACATAAAAATAAGTTAATGAAAGATAAAATATATATATTAATATTATTCTTAATAAATTAATTAATAAATTTAACATAACTATCTTGGAGTTTAATGGATCATCTAAAGAAAACTGAATCTTAGGGAATATAGGGTTTTTTATAATTCATAATGTTTTGTTCTGTATCACACACTAAATATATCTACATTTCTCTTTAAAAATTTTATTAATTTCTATTTTTTGTTCATTATATATCATCCCTTCATGTATACTAACCCATTAACGATTTATTTTCATAGAGAAAAGTGATTATTTAGAGTTCCCTTTCTTATAATTTAATTAAATAAAACTAGACAAAGTGAAAAATTTCCTTTATTTTTATCATGTTTTAATCATAAAAAGATTATATTGTTTTTATGATTTATGAATTCCCCACTTGTATAAATGAAAAAAAAAATCATTTATTTCCTTAATCTCGATGAATCTATGTTTTATTTCCCTTTATGGATTAATTTCTTTTTCATTTAATTTTTAATAACAATAGTTTAATTCTTTGACTTCCTAATCACCATTTCAATTTATTTTTATTTATCATTTAGATATATTTTTATAATTTATATTTCATTTTTATAATAAATTTGAATGATTATATTGTTTGTTATTTTTATAGGATCATGTATGATAGAATAATGAATAATCGTTTATAAAATTATTATGAACCATATTTCCCCCACACAGTTACATTTACTATTTATGGTTTTGGTATATTATTCTTTTGATACGGTTTATATATATATATATATTATATTATGATACGACAGATGGGATTGGAATTATACATCCCCACAATTGATTGGGTAATTCCTTATATCTCCAGGTATAATTATGCATGGGACAAAAATGGTTAGGATTTCATATAATGTTATATGTAAGATAAATGATGTTTTCTTCATCTATACTATTTTATGTTCTAGGATATGAACACTCATTTATCTTTTTGATTACCTGTCTAATTTTATCCCGTTTTTATGATTTACAAGACTTTTTGTTGTATCTCTGTAGGTTTGAGAATCCATAATCTTCATCATAATCATCATCCAAAATATTATTATTATTATTTATGTAAATGATTTTTAATAATGTAAACATATTAATTCAAAAGGATTTAAACATGATTAAAACATTTCCCTATAATATATGAATTACATTAATGACAGTTTATTCCTTCTTAGGTGGTACATTACAAAAAATAAGATAAAACTAAATATTATTCAAAATTGATGAAGTTTATCTTATATAATTGCATAAATCTATAGGGATCAATCGATCAAAAATAATATATGCATATTGATTAGGAAATAGTTTAGATTATCCTAAAAATTGAGGATAACCATTGCCAAATAAAACATATAATGAGTAATAACACCACTAATGTATAGATTATACTATCATATATAAGATGAAAACTACAGAAATGATATGTGTGAAAATAAAAAGGTTAGTAAGACTATATATATGAATGAAATAAGGTCAATGAAAATATAGTTATTGTGAATATTGTCATCATAAATAGAGTCATTGTATATAAGGTCATTTGATATAAATTCAAAAGGTACACTAAATCTATTAACTATTTTAAAATATTATTGAAAATAAAATATAAATTTGATATTAAAATATGATATATATATATATATATTCAAATAATGAATTGAGATTATCATTATCATTATTTGAATATGATAAGATTTATATATAAATTTTAAATAAATATTCCAAAAACATTCAGTAGTAAATATTTAATTTTAGAATAAAAATAAATAAATGAATATTTATTATGGCATAATTATTATAACATTAATAATTATTTTGAATGATATTTTTTATTATGTATATTTTATTAAATCATAAATCATTAAATTGAACATTTTAAAAATATATTTATAAATGATCTATCATATTAAAATATATTAATACTGAAATTTTTATGAAATCATATGATGAAAAATTAATATTTAAAAGTGTTATTTTTAATAAACATATTTTCTCTATATTTTTTGGTTTATATTTTAAAAACATATAAATTTAATACTATGAATTAGATATATAGCTTAATTTTTTGGATTTAGAATAACAAAATCATCTGAGTTTATAAATATATTATCATAATTTGGAATTTAAAAAAATCAGATAGAATATATATTTGATAACAGAATTATAATTATATATTTTTTAAAATATTTATAAGAACATTTTTTAAATTTTAAATATATTGTTTTTTTTCACAAAAAAGTTATTTTTTAATTAATTATAATTATAGTATTTGAAAATAATATTTTCTTATCTTGTAAAAAATTATTCAAAAAAAATACATATCAAATATGGAATAATTTGGTCCCAATTATATACTAAATACCTTTTTATTTTTTAGTATAATGGATAAATTAACATGGTAAACACACTACCGCGGTGAAAATAGAAATGATAAAAATGTGTATCTTAAGAGTTAATGGGTAACAAATATTAAAAACAGATTTAAATAAGACGTTGAGGTGTGTATTGACCTTATATATTTAGTTATATATAATTTATAAATTTTTAAACCCTTTTCCTTGATATTTATTTTCCATTATTTAAATGTTTTTGACATTTACAAAAACACCACTCCATTCCACTTATAAATTGGGAACTCTTCTCCTCTCTTCCCCTCACAACAAAGCACCATTAATTTAACCTAAATAATAACCAAATGCCTATTAAAAACAATTATATACCTTATTGATGTTTTGGTTATTTTTATGAGTTTGTCCATCCACGGTTTAACCCCCTTCGCAAATGTGATAACCCATGTAGTGATGTATATATTTCTAACTACTTCGTCATATTTTCTTTTTTCTTATGATCCATTCATATATTTAATTTTTTTTAACAAACTCAATGATAGAACATGAGTATCATTATTATACTATTCTATAATTATAATGACGTTACAACATTTAATCTCCCTTCCCGTTTTCCAAAGAAAAGCAAGAAGGGATATTGTGTGTTTGCAGACTAATGCCACCACAAAACAATGTGTATCATTTTCCGTAACTAGCACAACTAAATAATAGTAATATTTTATTTAATTAATATGTGTTATATTTATAACACATCTTATATTCTGGAATTAAAAAATATATAGTTTATTTCACTTTTTTATGGAAAAGGAAATTTTCTATCACGCATAGTGTGTACTACTCTATCTATGGTATGATTGATTTCCATTTTTGTTCTCATGATATCTAAAAAAATATGGTCCTATGAATGGATGGAAAAGATAAATTTGATTTTTTTGATTTCATTATAGTTCTTTTATGTCACAAATTAATGATATGATCAACAACTTATTATCATTTATTCAATGGTTTTAAAAAACCATTATACGGGGGAAATCATAAAATCGAATTAATAACTATTTTCATATCAATTACATATTATTTTATATCATTTATATTTATCATATATCACCCTAATAAAAAATATATGATATCATTATTCTACAAGTGTAATGAAATTATATATAAATCACCACATTATCATAAATAATCATAGTATGTTCTTGTTTAGGTTGGTAAGACAACCTACTTAAAAATTGCTAGGAAATTTTTTCATGTATTATTTTAAAAAGATAATTAGTAGTATTATAAAATTTAAATCGTTCAAAAATAATTTATTTAAAATATGTATATTATTAAATCATTAATTATGATTAAACAAATCATATGGTGACAATCACAAACAAATGTTTGTTGTTGACATCATCTTCCAGGATAAAGCCTAAATTACTCATGAACATAAATTCAAACATCACAAACAATTTAATTAGTTCATTATTGAAATTATATTGCACTTATAATGATAAAATTTGTGATAATAATGATTAACTACACCAATATTATTAAACTAGTTCAAAAAGAACAAAATTATCGACAACTAACAACATAAATATTTTATAATTAAATAATATAAATATAGATAATATTTATAAAATAAGTTTATAAAATAATATAATTATATATATATATATATGTAAAAGTATATGTTATAAGTGATTAATATTTTAATGTTTGTTAAACAGGAACATAGTTTTTATATGAACAAGTGGGAAAATATATAAGTGATTCTTTACATCGAAATTAATTCCTCGAGACTTATTTCTTAATGTTCACCATGATACCTATAATATGGTGTGATTTTTACCTAATTATTTTATTTTAACATATTCATGGTTTTTTAATATCTATATCAAGTTCGTTATTTAAATTTCTATCAATTCTAATGATACAATACTTGAATGTGGTTTTCAATAAAATACTTCACAAACCATAAGGGCTCTATTTTCAATATTTTTTTTGAAATAAAGATTATTTTTAAAACATATTATATATGAGGTATTTTTTATATTTATTAAACAACCCATAATATCCATATTAAATTCATTTGAATTTATATGTTCACATTATATTTCATTTCAACATGACCCATATTTTTTCAAAATTATTTCTTGTAAGTGAAACTAAACCCATATTATATTTTAATTAAAGAAACTTCCATTTTCCTTGTCCTAATTCATTGGATATTTTTAAAATGTAATTATATATGAGTAAATAACTGATCTGGTTAATTTTATGACAAAATAATATTGAAAATATTTTAAATTAAATTTTATCATTTTTTGTATTGTTCATTTTAAGAATGTTTTAGGTTAATATATATTTAATTGTATTTTTGTTAACAACTATATCCACCAAACAAACCATTTTTATGAAACATTATCTCTATTTTTTTTGTCTTTCTAAAAGATAATATTATCACTATTTTTTATAAAAACTATTTATCACTTTTTTAAAGATGGTGGATGTTTTATATTCACAAATAAAAGAATCCTAATGCTCTAAGAAACTAACATATAAATACATATACATTCACTTAAATTATACATGATCAAAGACATTCATATAATATAAGAGTCCACATTAATTTTATGGATAAACTATGAATTTTAATTCTCTTATATATGAATTATATGTCAAAACTGTGGTCTTTCTTAATCATCCACTATTGGATATCCTAACATTTAGCCTAATACCCATCCTATATGAATACTATATTTTTATTCATTTTATAAAAGGATATTAACCTCAGTCCCATACACTTATTTATTAAGAAAATTATTGACCTATCGATATACTCTATACCTATATGGTTTAAACATCTTATTTTAATTATACTAATTGAATGGTATTTAGTAATAATTTTACTCAATATCATTAGATTCCCATTAATTTTTAATTGGATTATCATGTTATGATTAGTATTGGAATTATTAATGATTGCCTTTTATGAATCCTATGAAAACCGATATTCATTCCATTAGTTATTTATTATATTTTGAATGAATCCCATTTTTATTCTATGTATTCTTTAATAAAAAAATTTAAATGATTTTAATTGTGATTAGTTTCTGAACACCATTTTATTTTAAAGGATTATTTATGATATGATAATATATTGATTCCAAGTGTCACTCATAAGTGTAGATAATGACAAATGGGGTCCAATATCTCCCTTAAATTCATAGTATTAGTGTTTATATCTCTCGAGATAAGTGATCATGATTATATTTTAGCTTCACATAAGTTTGAGATCTATTTATATTGCTCATTAATGTAATGTTCCCCATACTATTGTCTGTTAAAAATTCTCATAAATGTGTTAATATTTCACAACTCTTGTTTAGTGTCCCATGATTTTACAATACTTTTATTAAGGTATTATGTTATTCGAGTTTATATTATATGAATTATGATATATTATATTTAGGTTTTATTCTATTTTTATCTTGATTATACACATATTATCATCTTTTGACCACTTCTGTTATTCGAATATTATAAATTATATTTACCCTTATTAAAAATTTGATATACACCCTATATTATGTCAAGGTTATGATAATGAATTTAATTTATAATATGTATTAATGAGAGTCTAATATGGTTCAGTAATAGAGAAATTGACTTAAGGATTGTAAAATAATTATTTATATAACTAGTCTTCAAAGTCACTGATCATTCTATTTTGAGAATATAATATTGTTTGTGATATATAGTGTTTACCTTATGAAAATGGTTTAAGATAAAGGAATTTCTAGATTTTATTTATATATATTTTTCTTATTCCTTTCTTCCATGTGAGGATTTATAGTAGTTTTCTTCTATGATACCATTCCCTGATATTTCAATCATATGATATCTGATCCCATTATAATAGTGTTTTACGCTTTAATGGAATTTATTTATTACAACAGAATTTACTTATTTTTAAAAGACATGACAAGAAGTGATACTATTTCATTTGTACATGGCATAAAGTTGTTAATGTGAATATGAAAATAAAAGATTATATATTTTATATAAAAGTATTGTATTATTTTCATTCTTACCAAATGATAGTATACCTTTATATTTGTAGATGTTTTTAGGAATAATTACAATTAGAATGAAGTAATAATTTATTATTTTTATGGTTCATTATATATTTTATTAGTGAAAGGTCTATTTTTTGGATAAGTATTTAGGACCTAATAGTAAATACATGCTAAATAAAATAGATTATGAAATGGGAAGTTATAAGAAATTATTTAAATTTATGTGATAAGTTATTTATTCAATGATCATATATTGTATCATATATACCTATTAATTCTTGTATAATAATGGTAAATAATCTCTATTTTATTAATTAGTATGACATTTGAGAAATCGTGTAAATAACGATTGTGACATATTGTGAAATGATTTCCCAAACCAAACACCTAATATGATGAGGGGAGCCAAATCATAATAGTGGACATTGATAAATTGCTTAATGTTAGGAACAATATATTGAAACCTGATGATATCCCAAATCATGTATAGAAAAGTTGTGTTGCAATTTAGTCCTCAAGAAACAATGGATACCAAATTTTAAAATATACCATAATACATACTATAGATAAATGGATAAATATTATTGGGAAAATATTATATATGTATAGTAATACAAGAATAAGAAATTGAAAATTACTATTTTTCACATAAATGTAGAAACTCATCATTGGTGGAAACTAATAATTAATAACAATCCCAAAGATGATATAAATTCAAATGAATGGGATTTATTCAATAAAATAATTTTCAAAAAATAAGTTCCATACACTCTTAATATTAAAATCGAGAGATAATTTCATAGGCTCAATAAAATAGATAATGAATCAATGTTGATGTACAAAACAAAAATCAAAAAAGCTTTCAATGTGTAATTTTGTATTTTTCATTGACCTAGAAATCATGTTTATTCTTTTCATTAGTGTACTAAATAATAATATATAAAATTATTTATTGATTGAATCCTTTGATATCTATTAGGAAATATTTCTATGGGCCCCTATGGTGGAGGTTGATATATATATATGAATCTTAATGGTTCCATGGGAATGGAGGTATGAAGGGAAGAGTGAATTTATCTATGCTGTTATCAATGATAAACCTCATGAGATAATAAGTTCTAATTACCCATATATCCAATGTATTTGAAGAAGCACCTTATAAATCACCTCAATTTAAAGAGAAAATTATCTTATTCGGTAATATATGTTGATACTACTAGTGAGTGCAGAATGGGACGATATAATCAAAAAACATATAATTGATGAAAATAAGGTTTGACACAATCCTCCCATAAGGGTCTAATGTTTCAAATACCATGATGATGGATAATATGTATTAAAATGATCTAATCCAGGGGTTATTATGGAAATTTAGTAATAAAACCTATAATGATAAAATAAAAGGGTGATCTTATTATATGTCATCTACTTGGTTGTTTAATAAGAATATAGTGGTGATAATTTTACATTTTTTAAAATTAAAGAATATTTAATGTATCGTTTAATTTTTTTCAATGGAGTAGTTTATATCAATTATGTTTTAATGAAATATCTGGACATCACCTTAATACAAGAAATTGGAGAAATTGATAAAAATACCATGTGGTGTAATAATTTCTTTACAAGTTTAACCCTTCCCCATGTAAAATTTGAGGGAAGAACTATCTAGAAAATTATTGTATTTCCCCCTTTGAGAGAATTTTATTTTATATTGAGAATGGATTATTTTTATTATGTATAACCAATATCAACTTATAGGAGAGATAAATAAATATATATCTATTAATTCATATCCAAATTATCATTTGATCTTCTAATTGTGTGTGGATATTTATGGGTCTCTAATGGTAACACCCTATCAATCATATATATTTTTCCATGTGATAAAGCATATCTAGCTCAAATTATTGATGTGAATTAAATTATCTCCCTTAAAGAAATTTTCATTTTATGAGAACATGATAATGTATTCCATGAATATATTTCATGTGTTCATCATGATAAACAATATAATTTAACTATAAAACATATACATTATGTCATTCATATATAATTTATTTCCTATATAATACCCCCATTGAATTTGAATTGATTGGGAAGAAATTAAAGGAAAACTTGAAAATGGTTTTTATATGTTATATTGATTTTCCATAGTGTTATCTGGTGCTAATAATCATGAAAAATGATGTTTAAATGCATCTATAAAATTATAAATGTCATCTTAATAAGATAAACTAAAATAAAAATTATCATGTTTTATTGATTGATAATTTTGTAGATCAACTACATAGGTCTTAATGCATATCCAATGTGAATATTCGATAATGATTTAATAAATTATTGTTTAAAAAGATAGATATTTCCATGACTACATTATGTACATTATATGAACACTATCAATTCGTAGTAATTCACTTTAAAGTAGAAAATTATATTAAAATTATTATAGAATTTATCAATAGATACAATAAAGATTAGATTGAAAAATTTTAGGGTGTTATTTATATATTAGAATCATATATATTCTAAAATAAAGTCTGTTCTTCAAAAAAATTTATGTTTTCATAAACATGTTGAAAATGGTGAAATTGTGTTCAATGTACAATAATTGTAACTTGTAAATAGAGTAAGCTTAATTCATTAGTCATTTTATCATAAGAAAATAGATATAAATAGAACCATTAAGGGCTATAGAGAATGATGAATTGAAAAAACCAATTATAGTTATAATGGTCTATAGATTCTTTAGATTTACTAGGAATTATTGACTATACTTGAAAACATTATCACAATTTTTAAACCCACTTACCAAGATATCGTGGAAAGGAGTCAATATTAATTTAACATAATAATGGGAATTCAGATCCACAAAGCTAATGAATATGATAGATATAACACTTGTACCCTCTCAATTTTAAATTCGGAAGCAATTATATGATATAGAGTTTCTTTAATGACATTACTAGGTTATTTAATTTTGTAAAACTATAATTTGATAAACTATGACTCAATGAAATATATGGTACATGATAAAAATTAATCAACTCACAATCTATGGATAGCATTTCTAATATTTTCATTTTGTTTTTGAACGAATTATATTTATTTAAAAAAGATTGTAACATTTAATAATCACAATTTTATAATGTATATAATCACAAAAAAGGATATAAATATCTTCTAATGAAGATGATTAAAGATTATAAATGACTATGAAAACATAATCCCTTACCATATTAGAAAATAAAAAATCATATCTTTTGATCTAATCATAAGATCATGAATCCCTATTTATAATGAGGTATCATTGGGATTTGATTAATATATATTTTTTAAAGAATAACATTGGAATTATATAGAAAGGTATGTAATCTTTATATACATAAAAGTATTACTCAAACACCTATTTTGGATAAGGTTATATTGTATCAATGATATGATATGAAGATATAATAAGTTTTAAGAAATAATTAATGGGAAAATATCTAAGCTCAACATTGATAAATAATGACTTGAATGATTTTTCATGTAATTATGTGGATTGTATGATCCTATCATAAAGAATAGACTATTAGAAAATGAACATACCTCAAAATTCTCTATCACCCTATGATGGATATGAATATATAGAAATCATTCAGTAAACATATGGTTTTATAATATGAATATCTAGATTGTGCGGAATACCAAAAGTTTCTCAATACATCACCATGTTATGGAATAATTACATAATTTTAAAGAGATAATGCAGTCATTACCTATTACATGATAAATATTGGAGAATAAAAATATAGAACTAGTTAATGTTTTTTAAAATACATACAAGGGAAACAATTTTATATTTGTGGCAGTAGATCATCTGACATTGATTACCCACTTTATTACCTTTAAGGAAAACATCATACTTGATAAAAATTAAATTGTAAATATTAAAAAGGGTTTGAGGTATCATTGGTCCACAGTATTGTTAATATCTAATCATGATATGAGGTTCATGTTAATATTCTAGAGGACCCTTAAAAAGGAATTGAACTCCCAATTGAATTTTTAGAAAACATATAATCTTGTGAAATATTGTCAATCAAAAAGGAGAATTAATACTATAGTGGAAATTATAAGTGGATTCCATATAGGCAATTAAGGTAGTCTAAGACAATTTTTAACCTATATTAATGTTCTCATAATGCATTAAGATTTACTCAAGTATTATAATTGTAAATATAGGGTCCTTTAGGAGTGGAATTTAGAACCCCAACATGTTTGGACATTGTTGGGGGAATGGAATCTATTGTGATTAAATAAAGTAAAGTATATAAATGAGAAGGTCAAATCCATTTAACAACACGTTAGAGAATCTAAAATATTAGTAAATTTGTAAACTAATAACTAAGGATGGGATATAGAGTTTGAGGTTGAGGATATAGTTTTTTTAGAATATAAACATGGATGATATTTATGAGGTTTAATGTTATGGGATAGTAAAAAAATAAATTTATAATCACCATTTATATACTTGATCGTGTAAGAATGATTGACTATTGAATTTCTGTTACAAGTTTTTTTTCATAGGTGTATAATGTAAAATGTAGTCCCTACAAACAGCACAAACACTCCTATAACATGGTCATTGAGTCCTGATATGCTAGGAAAAACCAGTTTCCCTATAGACATGTGGTCCCCTCTTTTGGGCCCACGCATATTCATGACCGATTCATCATATGAATCACTTTCATCATAAGTAAACATGTGTTATTTACAATGTATTTTTTCCTCACTTGAACACACCCTGGGAAATATCCCATATGTTCACCCATCATGAACACTACATCAATCCATGTTCACATAACTATAGTGTTCTAATATTGTAGGCGTCTAAAATGAATGGTCACCCTTGATATCAATGTGTCATGAAGACTATCAATGATCAAACAAACGTGTAATCAATGGTGAATGATGGTCAATGTGACCTAACTCAAAGATAACCCTGAGGCATGATATCCTAGTATGGACTAAGCTGGAGGACATGTGCCTATACGAGTATTCAGATTATAGAGTCTAGTTTTGTTGTTGAGATGTTTCCATGATTGTTCTAATGTTTTCCTATAATGAGTCAAAGTAGATACGACCAAGGGTTTTGTGGCCAATTGGGTGGCACAAAATAGCTTAGTTTTGGATTGTATGTTTATGATTGTTACACATTAATAATTATTATGGAATACACTATTACAATAGAGAAAATATGGTCAAGGATGCATCAGTAGTGTCTTGTTGAGCTTCATACTGACACCCTACTTAGATATTTTGATTCTCTTATAGTTTCCATGAGATAATCAATGAAGGTAAAAGACAGTGTGGTGAATGGAGGAGCTATTAAAACATAATTCTGAATTATACCTATAAATATATCAAATTACCTATTAGTTATTTTATTTATTATCACCTTTTATTACATTGGACAACATTTTCATTTAGGATATTTTATTCATTATCCATGTATACCATTTTTTGTTTCCACATTTACACTTATTATTTAATCATTATCTTGTAATTATTATTTATTATCATACTCGATCACATGATACAGAGGGTATAGTCACCGTATGGTTCCACTTGATACACATGATGTTATTCGACAACACCTTGTATATGGGGAGGTCCACATGAGGTCATGTTGACTTTAATATCAAACCTAGTGGTTTGAGTAGAGATGTAAATAAAATGACATCATAAAATAAATACTAACTAACTTCATATTTAATTTCTATAGTATGGTATAGAAAAAAGATGAGTTAGGATGGTTGAGAATCAAGAGGGTGAACTATCAGAGAGTTTGGCCCACACTGTATAGTGGACCTACGAGTTACCTAAAAATGAGAATTTATGTTTTGTTGTAACTATTGACTGACCTCACATTAGGTGATTCACAATATTTTGATATGTGATTTATGGAATTTTTTGTTTGATCATACATCATTAATAGACACTTTGATAAACATGACAAATATATATATTTACACCTTTTATTGTGTTTTATGGTAGTTCATTAAATAAATTTTTGATTTGTACTATCTATTGGGATAGTTTCTATTTCCGTGATATGTGTGTGTTTTTATGATATTGTGGTATATTATTATTATAATTAATTATTTGAACTGTGATTTTTTTGTGTTGTCAAATATATATACATACACCCAAACACATGATAATTGTGATGAATGTGCAGGGATGGAGACGTTGTTTAAATATAGGAGGGTTATACCTTCTGTTGTGGGTAGGATAGAAGGGAATCCTTTTGTGATCTCATAAACTGGTTGGGACTTGTTATGGTCATAATGTTAATCATTTTATAAATACATGGAAGAAGAAGTGTGATCTTAGATCTTTGAGGTCTCGGTTCTTCAATTAATTCAACAAGAGATGCATCTTGGTGATGAGATGTAGATATAGGTGAATAATAGTAATATCTTTAATTTTTAGATATAACAAAAACAATATTATTGATTAATTAGATTTTTTTGTGTGAAAATATTATTTCCCAATAAAAATTACTTAATAAATATTTTGAATCTTTGCATATCTGTAAAATCCCAGTGAGTATATAAGAATATTCTATGAAATATTTTTTGGATTTATGCACTAAATTAAGGAGAGATTCTGATGTCATTATCACCTTAATGAAAGTTGAATGAAAATATTTAATATGTTATTTTATATGAACGTAATGTAGTCAAAAAAGAAAAATAACACACAAAATCTGTGTCTTATAAGATTTCAATGACTAATATTTTGTCCTTGATGATCCTTTTACTCTAGTTGGGGTATAACAATTGTGAGTATATGGTGTTTGGTGAGATCATACATGAGCATATGTTATTTCATATTTTTTATTACTTATTTTTTAATCATAATTGAATATTTTCTAATTTGACCATCATATGAGAATCCTAGGACCATTATTAGGTCCAAAATGTAGAGTTTACCCTATGTGAGGTACAAGTTGTATGCATGTCAGGTGTTTGGAAACATTGCATGAGAAAATATCTTTTAATAATTAATTAATTTGTTTTCTATTTTTTAAAATAATAGAAAATTAATATCCATAAAAGTGTGTGTTATAAAGAAATAAAACACCACTTTTAGGGATAAGATTTGGGTTTCCCCATAGGTCGGGTATGACATTTGTGAACATCAATCATTTCGTCAGAACGTACATGAGATGATTTTTTGGTATTTTACTATTTTGTGGTATGTAATAATAATAATGATAATGATAATAATAATTATTATTATTGCTATTATTTTTTAATATATTATTTTTATTTCATTGAGATCATGAAATTAAAATTAATTCTCTTAAAAAATAACGATTTTTCACAAAGGGTGGATATTTCTTATGGGGTTAGTCAACAATTCTTACATTATTAATTGTACAACATAAATGATATTACGTAGTTATTTTATTATCTAAAGTGTATTTAATAGATTTTTTAATTGATAGTTAACAGTGAAGGGTAGGATGGCACAAATTTCACTATGTGATTTGGTAGCGTCATATAATTATATGATTATAATTATGATAATGAATTCAATAAAATTTTTATTTTTAATCATGAAAGGAAGAGGGGGAGTGGATGTTATGGGTATAAATGAGGTTTTTTTTGGATTAATATAATATTATTATAATGATAATTCTTTTTAAAGAATGATTTGGTACATGAAGTGAAGATGGGGAGGGAGGTAGGTGCATCTCCCTTGATCATTTAGTAAATGAAAAATAAACAAATATTTATAATAATGTAAAATAAAAATTATAATAATATTTTCAAATTCTATATGAATACTGATTTAACAACTCTATGTGGTATCTGATTGATGAAATTTAAGTGGAAGCAATACCCTGGAATTGAGGCGGTTATTTCAAATCCAATGTTATATATTTATTTTTTTCTCATTGTGTAGGTTCATGAATCTCCTAATATGATTACAGGGTTAGTGCATAGAATTAATTGGAGAGATAAATAAATAAGAATGACCATAATAAATTATTTTAAATTAATTTTTGAAAAGGTAATATTAATTCGATATGAGATTTTTGGAATGGCGGGGGATGAAATCTAATTATTTCTCATGAATCTCTCCTCTCAATAAATCTTGTGATCTCTCTTATATTTTTTATTTATTTATTCTACTATCCTTTTCATTCCAATATCTCCATCGATATTGATTAGATTGACATGTCGTCAACATTATTGGACTCATCTGGATGAGAATGAATTTCATCATAATCATATTTTTGAAAGTGGAGAATTATTTATTCAGATTGAATTAAATCATTTTAAATACCGAAGATAGTGCTGATTCAAAATAATTTCAATAAAATGATCATTCGAGGATTCTTTTTTGTGTGATCGTCTTTTGGTTATGTGTGAGCATGGTTAAGGTGAAAAAATTTTAAAACCTCAATGTCATCTTGAAAAAAACTATGGTCGGATTTTTCTTAACTTTATTGGATTTCCTTATACATGTTTGCAGGTTATGATTATTATATTTTCATATTTTATCTCCATGATTGACTTTTAATAGCATTTGGGTGTGTGTTGCCTATGGAACCTTATGAACATGATCCATAAGAATGATAAAGATAACTATATTCCATGTTGATGCTTGATTCACATGTTTTATTATTGATGATACAATAATGTTTTTTCATGATTTTTTCTTTTATATGATGGATTTGTTTCTTTGGATATGTTTGTTATATAAAGTTTTTTTATTTATTTTTCATGGTACCTATGAGATGGGATGAGTTTTTGTGGTTCCGTTTTTCTAGAGGGGGATCATGTTAGAACACTAGAGTTGGCTGGATGAATAGACCAAGATGGACGATGGGTCTTCGTGGCCTAATGTGCCCTGACCAGGGGACATGACAATATTCATTGATCAAACCCATATGTTACTAAAATTGGGCAAGATGATCATGAGTGATTTGACCATTGTGGAAACCCTTGGACATGATGGTATCTGTGATATGACTCGAAGATATCTCTAGAGCATGATTACCTAGTGTGTCCTGACATGGACACCTAATGCTTGTATGGTTGTTGAGTAGATTGATGGTGGATTTTACGTTAATACATTTCCCAGATTGTTCATATGGTTTTGGTAATAGAATTTATGTAGTTATGACCAAGGGTTTATGGAATCTTGGTTCACGAACTGCCTCTCAGTTTTTCATTGTATGATAATTATATGTCGACATTTTTTATTATTATGTAAATAACTAGTATACATGAAGACATATGGTCAAGGAGGAATTGGTAGTGTCTTATTGAGTGTTAGGATCACACCATACTCAGGAATTTCATTGCACTTATAGGTTCCATGAGAGACCAGGTTAAGGGAAAATACCCTACGGTGGATAGATGAGAACAAGGAACATGGAGATGGAGAGGACCATGATAGACACTATATGACTTCATAGATAATTTATTTGTTATCGTCATTCATTATTCTAGACATCTTCAACTTTGGATGTTTTTATATATATTCCACGTATATCATAATTAGTTTCTACGTTAAGATAGATTATTTATTGATTCTCTTATTAATATTATTGATTATCCAGCTCGATCAGATGACACAAAGGATATAGTATCCCCATGGTCCCTATTGAGACACTTATTGTATGTCAGAAACATCTTGAATAAAGGGAGGCGAGCTTGAGGTCACGTGTCATCCAAGCTCAGACATAGTGGCTCAGGTTGAGATGTTATACATAATGTGTTTCATGTGTCCCTCCATAGAATTTACATACTAAATCCATCAAATACAATGAATCTAGAGTTGGTATAGTCAGATCATGTTCTCTTTCAAGTGGTGTAGACTATAGAAATTTGAGATCAGAGAGATAGTGTTCCCCAAAACTACATCACTCGTGATGTCTATGTACTCTAGTGTAATCAGAAAAATGGGGAGGCATCATAGAATCCCAATTTTTTAATTAAACCATATTAACGTCATATATTTTTTTCTTGTTGGTTTGTGTTGAAATTTTATGTATGAAATTTATGAGGGTTTAAAAAATGAAATGACCAAGAATTTCAAAATATGATAAAATTCATTATATAACAATATGTGTGTCAAATATATGAATAATATATAATATATGATATATATGCAACATGATAAAAGAAAAAATAATTTTATTACATCAATATAAAAAATCAAATATTATTTATAAATAAACTATTAAGCTGAAAATATTTTTATAGTGTAATAAACATGTTCAAATTACATTACAAAAATATGAAAATCTAGTTTATTGCAACCACAATGCATTATCACTGTCAATGACAACAATATAAACATTGAAAAACTATTAAAATATGCTATAATTTTTTAGATTGAATTATAAGCAATTTTGAAAATTTTGAATAAATTAAAAATGATGTAAATAAGAGGTATTTTAATAAAATATAATAATTACTAGAATGTTGGAATAATAAATGACAGTAAGAAATAAAAAGAGAGCATCATAAATTACAGAAAATATACAAAAGTGGTAAAATACCCAAAAATTATTTGTTAAAATAAATAAAAATAAATATACTGTAATAAGAAATGATCACTCGAATTATATAAATTAATTTATAATATTTTAAATTTTTTAATAAGCTTTGTTTCAAATTATTTAGTAACAAAGATATTTTATTTTATAATATAAATATGAAAATAACCTAATTTTGAAAATTATTCTTATTAAAATATATATATTTACTTATCATTGTCAATATGGTTTGAATTAGTAAAAAATATCGAATAAAAATAAAATCACTCATAGAAATAGAAATAGAAATTATATAAATTAATATTTTTTGTAAATTTTATATCACTTTATTTAAAATATGAATTTAATATTTGTTTTATTATTAAATTCGATAAAATGGAAATAATATTTATAATATTTAATTTAAAATTATCTTATTTTGATTTTTGTATTTTTCCATAGAATATGTTTTTTAGAGATTTTAAAACAATATATTTTTTTATGAATACAATAAATTTTATAACTCTTTCATGATAAAAATATTGATTAAATGTTAAAAAAATTTATTGCTATAAAATGTTTTTAATGTGTAAAATAATTCGTTTAAATATTATATAAAAAATTTACACACATATTAATAAAAATTTTAAACATATGTTATAATTTATTCTAATATAGAACTATATTTGATTCATTACATTAAATAAAATAAAAACAAAAATAATTTTGGATTTTTGTGTGATAAAATATAATTTTGACCTTTTAATTTATATCTTACTATAACAAAAATCATTAGAATAAATATAATTCATAGTATTTATCCTAAATAGTTAATTAACTAATGATTTATTAAAAAAATACCCTCCCCGGGGATATATGAACAAATCACCACCAGCCCTTTCTCCTCACATCCGAAAACATCTATTTTACAACATATCTACCCAACTACCTCTCTAAATATTTATTTACACAACTATAGGTACCCAGTGTGACAAAAACACTTTCCAATAAATTATTTAGGCTTAATCCAAATAATGTGAATTTTGATAGGTGGTAACGTTTCAATACGCACACTTACAATTAAATTCTTTTCTCACGCATTTTATCATATAATTAATCTATAATTTTTTTAAATAGATGATTTAATATTATTTACAATTTTTCTTAAATAATTAATATATATTATTTTAAAAACATTTTTAAAATTTCACTGAAAACATTATTTCTCATATTCTACTTTTATACATCCAAACAACACGATGATGTTTTATTTTGTAAATTTAAATTTTGTAGATATTATTATTAATTAGTTAAAGGATTTAAAATAACATTTTATTGAATAATTATATTTTTTCGGTCCTCAAAGAATAAAATACAAAAATTTATACTAAAATTAAATGTAAAGAATATATTAAACATTAACACTAGAAAATAATTTTACTATATAAGATTCATGAAATTTAAACCTATTTACTAATATAATTAACTATTTAAAAAATTAATTCATATTTACTATATATTTTTTCATTTTTTGATCTTATTTGGCCATTTAACAATATCATTTCAATTTTATATCTACTTAAAGATGGTTTTGGAACTACAAAATTAACAACATCAAAATTTTCAATCTGGAAGATATTAAATTAATAATTGGATAATATTGTTATAATAACTGATATATGAAGGTAAATAAATATTAAAAATTGTATGACTCGTGTAATTAATAATCGAAACATGATTATTTAAGAGGTTAATAGAGTGTCTGAAGTAATCTGATACACAAGGTAATGGGTATTTCATTCTTTTTCTCATTCTTCATGACATGTTCTTGATCAATATATAACTCCCTCTCTTTCTATTCTCCTATTAATTTATGTTCCCTAATTTTCCTTATTTATATAACCTTAATGTATATTATCCAGTTATCTATTTCTTTTATACATATATTTATGTCTGTATTGTTCCCTTCCTGGTTTTTTAATTAAACCCAACAAAGGGAATTTTTATCTTTCTAATTCCTTTCCAAATTGGTATATTAAAGATATTTTATTATTTTAAAAGTTTAGTATTATGTTACCAATAAAAATGAATATATAATTTATTAAAGTGTCTTATAGATATTTATATTTAAATAGATGTTATATTTTGAGTATGTATTGTAGGTCTTTATAATAAACAATTCAATATGTAAAACATTCCTGAACTCTTGCAACATAGAAAAATTATACAACTGTAAATATATTAAATTGTAAAAAGGAATATAAGAATATATATTAAATTATGTAAATATTTTATTTAGTATTTATTTAACTGTTTAACTATTATTTATTATTTATATTTATATTCAGACTAGAGAAAAGATATAAATATAAATATTAAGATATATAAATATAGACATTAAAACATATATATTTATTAATTATATAATTTTTAATTTTCTATTATATATATATATGATTTATGTATCTAGTAATCAATCAAAAATAAGAATACAATAAAATTAAAACATTATTTGTGTATTTATATGAGGTTTGCAAAAAATATAGAAATTCAATAAATTCAAAAAATGCCATAAATGTTATACTAAAATCTCAATTTCATAAAAAAATATGACTTTACATTCTAATTTTATGAAATTTGGAAAAATATTTATTTTAAATGTATTTTCTCATTTAAGCACAAAAAAACTATTAGAATGATAAAAAAATTATTATAGTAAATCAAAAATCACATACCACTACAACTAAGTATTATTTTTTACCAAACATTAACATAATAATTATTTATCAAGGTAAAATAATATTTCATGTTGATATAAAAATGAATTGATTCTCAATAAATTTTTTTATTTTCAAATTTTTAAGGAAAAATTCCATTTCTTCAATTCTCTATTTCTAATTATAAACACATAAATTTAATAAAAATTACCTAATTAATAAATTTGATAAATAAATATTTAATGAATATTTATATTTTTAACTATTTATTTTAGAGATTTATCTTATTAATCTAATAATTGTGAAAACTATAAGAATATTTTATTTATTTGTTTACAAAAAATTTAATTATTTTTTATGATACTCATTGGATTTAATTTATTATAACCCACGAATCCTACAATTAAATGACCTTAGAGACAATTTCATATTGTTATTAAATAATGTTTATCATTAAAGTGACAATATATTATTTCCAATCAAAATTAAAACTATTTAGAGTTTAAAAATGTAATCAAGAATCACCCAATTATATTATGTTTTATTATTAAGGCCTAATATTAACAATGATTATAGGTTACCTATTATTTTGTTACTATTATATATAATTTTATTAATTTGTTTTTATATTTTATAGTGAAAAATGATAGAATTTTATTCAAAAATTTTAAATCAACCATAAAAAAATATTAAATTACTCAATCTAGTTGCCATATGTGTGTGTGTGTTACATTTAATGTTAAATTTATCAATAATTTATACAAAAATATTTAAGAAAACACAGAAGTAATAGTTTCCCAATCAAATACATCATACCAAAAGAAATAACCAATAAAAGGCTTACAAATTTAAATTCAATATAAATATGATGGTTAATTTATGGTATCTTGTGATTCCATAGTAAATCATTTCTCCTCGGTAAGGAATATTGACAAAATGTGTTGTTGTTTCGCCTTTGCTATAATCCCTAGTTAGCGTAAACAATGAAATAATTATATTACTATAGTGAGAAAATCCATAAAAATGTGTTTGAACTAAACATTTTTAAGGATATGTAAATATTATAAGTGAAAAGAATACTAGCTTGTCTCACCACTATTTTATTGGTTCTACAGTATAGTCTCATTAAAAACTCAAAAGGTGATTCCAAAAAATTGTAGGCCTTCATTAATTTCGAAGAGTATTTATTCATAAAACTATGGGAACTAAAATAAGAAAATATATAATTTAATGGAAAAGAATCGTTAAAAATAATTCTAGATGTTATTGGGTTTCCTTCAAAGAAACATTGAATTTTTTTTATCTACATCCAAACATTACCTGATAAACAATATGTAACCTATTAGAGGGAGTGTTATTGTATTATTAAAAACACTATATGTTTGTTTCAGCACTACTCATTTATATAACCATTAATCATATGTATTAAAGAACTTTTTTTGTTACCTCCTCTTTACCCAGTTGAAATGAACCTCAAAGGGTACTCGTTTCATGAGAAATGCTATAATCTATCGACAAAATTTAATAAAGACCTAATGAACCATTTTATATCTAACATAATTGGAAATTGAATATAGGGTTCATACATTGGTTTTACAATATTTTACAACTAAGGGACATGTATTATGGATTTATTTTCCTATTATATTGAATGAGTATTGTAATTTGATTAATTATTATCAATTATAGACTGATTTATTTGCTATTGTATGTCTGAATAATAAAATGGGATTTTTAAAAATAATTATGTTTGTATACACATGTCTGCCAACTTTTAATTATTTTTTCACATTAGGGTTGATGTAGAAGTGTCACAACCCAAAACAATATTAATATTCAAAAATTATTCATCCAAAATTATCCTATAGACACAACATTATTAATTTAATGTATTAGTGAATTTTGGATCCTCTTCCCCATTATATGGTATATAATTTTTCATTTATGAACAATAAAATGAAATTATAGTAATAAGATTCATTATTCTATATATCGAAAAATTTTATACGAATATAAATTTTCCCTTCTTAGTTTAACTAAATATTTATGGGAGTATGATCAAATAATTCATCATTACAAACTTCATATTTTATATATTTTTTATTTATTTGAATATAATATATGATTAACTTGGAAATCCTTCTTCTATACACTTAGGGTATTGAGAATGATATTGATTTTTTATAATTGACTTACTCGATAATATCTATTCACACATTTTATATGGTGTTTCCATAATACCTATAAAATTTATATAATTTATATTTTTATCTCCAACCCAAATGTTCTACCATTATATATCAGTAATTAAAAAATTAATAATAAAATATTTATAGAGTTATAATTAAGTAACACATTGAAATAAAAATATCATAAATAATAATTTAGTAAATGACTTGAATGAATTGAAAATTGTGAAACAATAAATCCCCTATAATATTTTTCTGTTTTATGTTTGATGTGTTTTAATCAATATATCTTTTTAAAATTTTCTTTAAATTTATTTATAATTTTAATTTTATTTCTGTTTTAACAGAAATAAATGAAATTTAATTGATTAAGTTTTTAAAAAATATTTTATTTTATTTTATTTATTAAATTTTATTTATTTTCCACTATAAAAAATTAATTATCAATATAATATTCTTGAAAATAATTTCAAAATTTGATTAATTTCATAAAAATGTAAAATATTTGAGATTATTTAGGTTATAATAGTAATTGATATTTTTTCTAGGAATGAATAGTACATGATATGGAGTAATTTGTTAATGATTATTTGGATAACGGGAGAAAAGTAAGAATATAATTGGAAACCACGAACTCATCTACCATGCATCCTAAATTAAATAGAAATAATTAAATAGTTAGGGATGATATTGGTTTACTTATATTTAAAAACTATCAAATAAATATATAGATGTTTGTCTTAAAAAATATCCAATTCATAAACACATTTTAGTTTGGTGAATAACATGTAAATAGAAATCTTAATCCTTGTAGGGATTTTTATAATTCATATTTATTATAGTTTATTTTGTTTTTTGTCACAATATACTTTTCTTTATTAACCCATTGGTAACTATCATTACTTACTTGAATATACTCTTAAACCCATAGAATTAAACAAGATTTTCTTACTGTTAAAAAAATTAAAATATATAATAATTTATTTATGGAACAATTTTATGAATTATGTGTAGTGGTATATAATTATTATATATTTAATAATATTTAATTAAATGCAGTTCAATAAATGTAATTCATAATCCCCTAAAATAATTTTATTATAAGAATTTGTAGATAAGGAAGTGAATATCAAAATAATAATAAAAGTTATTATATTTACCATAACCAATAATTGAAAAGATGCACTAAAAATGATCCACCTAATAATGAGTTTTATTGCATTATCTTAGTTATTTCTTTTTTAAACTTCTCTTTATACATTTTTTTATTTATTTCTACCCATACTCCTATCTATCTCTCCAAGGAGAGTATTCTCCATCATTTTTTGTGTATCAACTTTAAGATAATATAATTATATTTTTTAGATCCAAATAGACTATCATCATGTTTTCATTCATCTTCAAATGCTCTACTAATGCATTTTAAAGTTTTTCAACATTCAAAGAACATTCTATATGGAAGGAAAGATATTCATTCAATTATAACTATCATTATTGTTGTTATATATACATATATATTTAAATTTATCCATACAAGTAATGGTATAATGAAAAGTGTCTCGTATGCATATATTCATAGTTATTTCACATTATTAAATTTCTTCGGTCATGTATCCCAATTTCATTTTATTATTTGGATAAAAAACAAAAAATTAAGCGATTCCATAAATAAAAAATCTGTTATGTAGGATGTTTAATACTCATTTAATTCTTTAATTCTACCTACACCCTTTTAGAAATCATAATAAATAATAATTATATTTATTATATAACACATCATTATGATCATGTTTTTTAGAACAAACAAAAAATAAATTATAATTATCTTATAGTGATTTTTACATATATTAAATATTATGAGATTCATAATTTGTATTATGTTTTCTCTTTTTCTCTATATTATATTGAATAAAATTTAGTTACCCAACATAAAATTAATCTAGTGTTTTAAATCATTAATTAAACCATAAAAATTTAACCTAGAACAATTCCTATATTATTATTAATTTGATGTATATCTTTTTAATACCTCATCAATAGAAAAGAAATTCAATCATATACTATGAATTATCTGTTATTAATATAAGTATTTCTACCACGATAAGTTCATATTTCACATGAAAACTATTTTGGTTATAATAAAATAATTTATTAACATAATATTACCAAGAAGTATATATTATCTATTAATTTTTATTATGTAATTAATATTCAATTAAAACTAATTGACTATGGATATCATGCCTGATTATTATGAATTGTAAATATATATCATCCATTATTGTTTAAATTTATTTTATATGCACGAGTTTTATATTTATATGGTACACTTGGTCATTGTAAATGATTTATAATGGTTTTATATACATGTAAAGATTTTTATTTCGACCGTAATTTTCATTTTTCACATTTAAATCAATCTAAATTAGTTTTTAATATTAATTATGACTATTAAAGGATCACATATTTGTATTTATTCACCTGTATATGTCATTTATTGATCATTTTTATGCTATTTAATCCTCATGTCCACTCTTTCTCATGCTCGAATTAGAGTTTGTTATAAAAAAGTTCATTGTCTCCGTCATACTGTATTTTCATCAAATGGGGTGTTATCTCACCACCTCAAATTATATGTTTATATAATTTTTCCTCTCCCCTTCATTCATTTAGTTTTTTTCTATTACCTCATTCATCATATGAGAGAGGAATTTATAGAAGGAGGTGGGATAAATTTTCCACTAATCTATTTCTGAAGATGATGATCTTTAGAATCACCATCCCTATGGAACTATTACACACATTCTTATCCTCATTATATAGACTAAATAAATATTAGAGATATGATGTTAATTATACAATATCTTCTCCATTATCTCCTTGAATTAATGTAAAAAAATTGTTCTTGGGATCAAATCCATTTAATTTATACAAAAGATGAAATAAGAGACACTAGTAAGGTTATTTGGGCTTTATGTGTTTTCCCTTTCTTTTATTTTTAGTTCTGGAACACATATACATTAATCTTACTAATGATTTGTTTTATATTATTTGCCTCCATTTTTTTAAAAAAATTTCTCTATTTGGTCATTAATATATCATTTATGGGTGTATTTCCTTTTACGGATGTGAGACCAAATCTATCTGAATAATTTTAAATCCTCTATATATATTAATTAAATTTTTTTCCATTATTATAAAGATATATAATTTATAAATTTCTTATACTTTTTCTAGGTTTTAAATTTTTTTCATCAATAGAATTACATTGGCAGAAAAGAAACTACATTGATATTGAGTGTAAACTAACCTATTATAGGAGGCTATAAAATAAATATTTTCTTAAAAAAAGACTCCTAACTACATTATCATAATCCTCTAAGCATAAAATCAAAATTTACAACGGGGAAAAATAATTTATCTATTACATAGTCATGGTGTGTATTCTCCTATTCATGGAATAACTTCTAAATACAGATAATGTCACTAATAAACCATTTTTTTAGTATGTTGAATGATATACTATAATCGTAATTTTTAACATGTCAATAATGTGTTACAAAGGGAATATAATTTTTTTTAATGTATTTCAGTGATGAAGTATCTCAATAGGATTCTAATGAAACATATGAGTTTAGTATTTGGTTAAAATTATAAAATAATAGATTTCTACTTTTTCCATTTGTTGAACATATAAAATCCATAGATTATTTACCTATAAAATACATTATGGTAAATAAATGTGAAAAAATAATGATGATTTTAATAAAACTATGCTTGATTTATCTATAACTATTTTTACTATTAATGTTAAATAGAAAAAATGAAATTTATTATAACCATATATATATACAGGAACTTGGCTTTATGAGAAAAACATCCAACATAATAAGTGGTAAAATATTCAATAAATTCAGAATAAATGCTCACTAAACAAAAAATTATGTTGGAGGTGGATGGTCTAAAGGAATGTGGAAAGTCTTATTCTTAAGATAAGATGAATGATACTAATAAGAACACCAAAATAATTATGAATCAACAAATTTGGGTTATGTTTATGTAAAAAACTAGTGAGGTTACTTGCTAAAACTATGTTAAACCTATGAATATTATACATAAGTTTACTAAATAGAAATATAGTGAGAATACTATGGAATCCAATGATCACTCATTATTTTATGCTATAAGAAATGATAGTGTTATGGTCTTGATTATATTTCCAAATTACATTTCTCAAGAATAGATATTTAAATTATCACTTTCTTTCAATTTTTAATCTAATGGTTTATTTGTTTCATAAATTACTATGGGATTTTGAGGTTATGTTGTTATGGAAACATTAATTAGTTTTGGGTCATGGGTAGAGGCTATGTGTTGGTAGAGCAAAAAAATCACAATATTTTCATCTTGAATGAAGAAAATTAAGTCTCTAACCAATATTGAAATATAATTTTGATATATATTTTAATTATACGAGTTATACCTCAAATATGAATATAAATTCTTTATAATTTTAATTGGTATGGTTATTGGGTCAATTAGATTTTCATTTTTAATGGAACGAATAATGATAGGTATTTTTGTAGTAGCTATATTTTTATCAATGATTATACTATTCCCTAGAATATGTTGTGAGGGAAGAAGATTACTAATTATATTAATGAATATATATACTATGGTCTTTTAATCAAGATACACTGTAATTTCATCTTTAATGAATATCATGTTCTAGGTTACTCTAAGAGATCCATATTTTATAGTTCCATCGTTAGGGAAAACTACCTACTATAGTATTTTTATTTTTTTGTAGTTTCCTTCTATATAACTACCACCCATAGTGGAAGAAAATTATTTATCACATACATTAATGTATTTCTATAAAATTTTGGAACAATTTTCGATATAATAATTTTGAAGTGTTTAAAACCTCAAAGCCCTTTATTGAAAATCATAATTGAAAAGAACAAAAATAAATGAGAAATATTAATGGTATATAATATTTTTAAACCAAAATATCACTTTAATGTGAGTCCATGGGAATCATTTGGCATCATACTATCATCCCCACTCAAAAAATTGCCACTTTGATTATATAAATCACTCCATTTGGCAATGAGTTTGATGTATAATAGAATGATTGAGAAAAACCAAAAAAATTGAGTTCATGGATAATACTATAGTAGTATTTTTTATTATATAGTTCCCATATACATCCAATTAGTATATAAACCCATAATAGTTATGGGTCAATATATCTTATTCCATTTCACGCGTCTATTTATTTAGGTGGACAACATATATTCTCGTAAAAACACTTAATATTGAACCTTGATCTATCATTTTTATCTTAATAGGATTTATTGATGTGGTACGGGGTTGTAAATTATATCATACAAAACATTGATTTCAAAAAATTTATCATTATATGGAATTTTTTGTTTCATAAACCAAAAACCAATAATCCAAATCATCATTGTAATAGTGTTGATGTGATACACCAAATAAGGTGTATAGATGTTTATGATTCAATTGGAATCGAGCCTCTTATTCGAAAATGTTATGCTTTAACCTAACATCGAGAATAAATATAACATTTATTTTAATAGTGGTTAATATAGTGAACCTCATACTACAACCAATAAATACATTCATACTAGACACAAGTTTAATGGAGTAATTTGTATTTTCTATGATCTTATTACTCATTAACCTTAGGCATAAAAATATTTATTAATGTTAGACATTTTATGTATTAGATTTCATCCATTTATGGGTAAATGAATTACCTTAAAAACAAATTATTTTTTATAAATAATAAATATAATCATAAATTAATTGTTTTGTATGGATCATTAGAAGGAATGAAGAAAACATTAGAGACCCTAAAATCAAAATTATATAAAAAAATTAAATAGGGGTTTCCATAAATGATAATGGATATATTACATTACAATTTTCTACTAAGTGGTGAAACATTCTTCAATTAGACATATGTGTGTTTTTCTATTTATCTGGAACTTCATATTCATCAAATGGTTGTTAAAACTACATTCTCGTGGACAGATCTATGTGAAAAACAACCCATGAATTCTCCTTACGGTTTTACTCTTTAATTAAAATAAAACATTCCTATTTTTCTATTAATACATTATATGGTTTATAATAGTCCTCAAAATATTTGTATATGAATTTTTATTCTTTTTCATTACAAAAAAAATTAGTTGAAGAAATTTTTAGTCATTTTTTATTGAAAATCATTTAAATATTGAATGATATACTTATGTTAATATTCTGGTAATGTAATACATACATTTATTGACAAGAATAATTTTATTTTTCTCAATATTGTTATGCCCCTAATGTTTATAAATTCTATCTATTTGACACATTAAATCCTTTTATTATTTCATTTTAACACAATTTCAAATTATTTCATTCCTATTCACCTACCCTTTCTAATAATCTGAATTTTATGAATATAATTACATATACAAAGATTGATGGTTTTTAATTTATCTTATAATCTATATAATATAAAATGATTTCTATTATTATTTTAAATTTAGTAGGTTTATAGAAAATATAGTTAAGACACAGTGTCATGGATATTAATTTCAATTAATATATATTGTTTCTAATCGTTATCTACCAACATTATAAAGGACATGTTAATCTTGATAAGCTTGTGATTGGTTATCTTGATTATCACTATCATAAAAATGTTAACCCTAGAAAATACATAATTAGTAATGTTTTCACATCCTATACGGGACCTATATTTTATAAAAAATGTAATTTGTTTTTGTTTTATAGAACTTATATACTGACACATTACATAAAAATTATCAATTATGGAATACATGTAGATTAAAAGTGTGATTTTTAAATATTTATTGAGTAATTTGTGGTATAAAAGATTACTATGGGTCAATATTTTTTCTAAATATAAATAGGAACATATTATAATATGGTAGGTCTAAGAATATTAAAATTATGTTTCATTTAATAAGATATGTTATTGAAAGTGGAATAGTGAGTATTAATAAGATACATGGAAACTAAAACTCAATAGATATTTTGACTAAGGATATGGATTTCTATAAATATAAACACTTCTTAGATATACTTAATATGTATCCACATTAATATAATTAGGTACATTGAAATAATATTTTGTTTCACTAATAAATAGTAGGGTTTTTTATTTTCATTCTTTATATGATTTCCAATTAAAACTAGTTCATTGAACCTATCATATTTGAAAAATATGTTTCTCATAAACCAACAATGAATTATCTATTAGATTTAGTATATATGTTATGCAATATATATTATTGAGATTTGTTTTATTTGGGTATGCTTGTTGGTCACAAAAGTCAAGTATTGGAAGTTGTATGTCATTCCTTTTTTTATCATTATCCTTCAATAGAGTTTTTGTTGACATTAGATTAGATGGATCTGTAGTAACACCATTGTGTTTATATACATGTATGAACAACATCCCCATCAACCATTTTTTATCCTATGGGTTTCCAAACTTGTCGATACTTATATAATGGGTGGTAATGGCTTATTTTATCATGATTGTTAACTTGGTTTTGTCTCACATTTGGTTGTCAAATCACCTCCTCAAATGTGGTGCGGAATATATTTCTTCGAACTGCATCAATCCTTCAATGATTCTCTAATCCCTAAATCACTATTTTAAATAGAAAAATACATAATGATTCAGTTAATATCTACATAATTTATTAATATAAATATATATATCTGGATAATAACCATAATTGAGGACTTTTCATTACTATTCATCATCACTACACCATTATGATACAAAATTTGGATTCTAGTGGACATTTGGTGTTTAGGGAACTACCCCATGCTCTCTATTTCAATGAATGAAATGAATAAGGCCATAAATATGTATATTAGAGCTATTGAATGAATTTAAATCCATAAATACTAGTAGGGTTAAGGTCTACTAGTTTATAGGTTATTTCCCTTTATTTTATTATTATACTCACGTTTATATATATATATATATATTCATTATATTACATTTTAATTTTTATTTATTTTTTAATGTTATCATTTAAAAATTAATATAACCAAGGTTGGGTGGTATACATTCCATGGATACTGAACCAAATCAATATATTCCACAGTAACTATTCTGTGATCATTTACTAATTTCAGTTGTTTATATTTTTTAACACTCTTCATAAATCAAAAAAAATGATTTTATTGTGGTTTTATAGATTATCATCTATATTTGAGATGATTTCAATGAAATAAAAGTATCCAAATTCATATTCTTCTCTCTCAAGGGAATCACATGGGGTCTTATGTCTATTATTTTTCATAGAAATATCTAAACTAGATGGACATAATTTCACCATACCATTTCAATGTATTTCCACAAATAAGTACATAAACCAACATATGATGTGAAAATATATATATATTTTTGGTTAAAACAACAATATTATTCTATTATAAATAGTTTCTAATATTTTTTATGTTCTTTTTTTCCTTTATCATGTAATTACAACAAGAAATGGTTCCAAAATTCATGTTTATATATAGATATAGAATGAGATGGATAACTTGTCTTACTATTTTATTCCTTCATATCATTATATCAAAAATAAAAAAAATTATTTTAATCCAGAGTATAGAAAATAAATCCTCATAAGAAAGAAACAAACTATTCGAAAAAAATTTAAAGTGATTGTAATTATCCACATTAAATAATCGCCATTCTATAGAGGAATACTTCATATCTAGAATATATTTAATGAGATTCTCAAAGTGATACTCCATATTTTCATGAATCTCTACATTCTTCCCTATGATATATTTCTCCTCATGGAATCTGCATATAAAAATCAAGTTACACTTATCTATCCAAGATGATTGATCTTCGTTAAAGTTGACACATTGTAGTATTTCATTCATTTGTTTCACATCATCGGTAGAGACCTTGATCTGGAAGGAATCCTGTAATATTTCTTTATTAAAATTCAAGAGGATCGCTTGGATGTTGTTTGGTTAACCATCCTTTTTATCTACTTTCATTGAATTGATGATATTTGGTTATTCTACATGTATGTCAATCATATCATCATTTGATGGCTCCACATGCATACTAGACCCCATGAGTTTGATAATTAGGATGCTTATATCCACATTCAATCTATATTGTTAGAGTTAAACTTTTCTATATGACCTTATGATTTGGGGAAAATATAAATATATATAGTACTTCCAACTCTATAGCCTCCACATATGCTGGAAGAACCCCTATAAATCCAAAATATTATTATTTACAATTTCTGAAGAAGATCAAAGATATTATTCAATAATTTCCAATTCTCTATACCTAGAGTACCATGTTTCATAAGAAAAATAAATTTAAAATACCTTTATATCTAACCTACCAAATGAAAGATGAATATCTTAACACCCTTCCTCCTCATCAATCCCTTTATGATACTGGGTGGATTCACCCTCTCCCAATAACAAAAAACGGTTCCGGGAACCAACATCAATTTAGGTACGATGTTTCCGGGCCTCTCTGAGATATCTAACAACATCATTATTTGAGGGATAGTTCCTCAAATTATACCTCAAGACCACACACACACCATCATTCTCCAGTAAAATTCCAGGAACATGCAAAAATTTGTTCTGTCTTAGACTAGACCAAATGGTTTTCCCCTTCGAACACAAAATCATCTAGGGTACCCTTAGTGTGGGATGGTGGAAACTTTGTATCACCACAAACCCCTAAACCTAATAGATCAAACACATCTTCAATAAATATGGTCACCCCAATGTCACACATAATGTGATCAAAGACATCCATAGTTATTGGATCATTTATTTCTCCTACCACTTACTATGTGAGTTGATGAAGAAATGTTCTTTTACAACCCTCCAGATCAATTTCATGGATTGAGAAATATTAGTTAACCAACTATGATTCATCTTTTCCATGACTAACTTCAGGATATGAGTTAGATGTGGGGTGTCCCAGTCATCCAATATACTGATAAAGAATGACATAGAATTCAATAATAACAACATTCTAACACCGAAATTATTTTTTAACCGTAATCCAAAACTACTCAATTGGTGCTCCTAATATATCCACTTCCAAATGAATAAAAGTTTACATGTGTTACTCATAGATATATTCGACTATCAGAAAATATAAATCAACCAACCATTTTTCAAAACATAGGAAAAATTGAAGGTTTTTTAAAATAAAATGAATGTTCAGTAAATCATAACAAAATTGAAATGGTAGAGAAAACACTGATTCCCATAAAAATAATATTACCATTAAAAGAGATTGTATATATAGCCATTACATTTTCATGTATCCATGGACCACATAAAAATTATAGATTACTCTAAGGGGAAATGAATCATAATATTGTGTTTGTTGAGGAGACCAACAATTATAGATTCATATAACTCCAATGATTTAAATACAAACCAATAAAAATCATCCATCATGGATCATTGATAAATGAAATTATCCACCATGATCATATCCAAGAGACATAAAGATTTCATGAACTCTTTTGTAGATAACGAAAGCTAAGGTACACCATAATGATGATTGGAAACATTTGTGCTTAGAGAAATAGGCAGGAACAAAAATTGAAATTCATGTTTAGATAGAAGGAAAAAGGATAATTATTTTAAATAAGGGGAAGGTGGGGGAAGACCTTCCACCACCCACCAATCATCGGGATGGGATTGGTGGGGGAGTTATCCCTCCCAATAGATGATTTATTGAATTTTTAGATTCACACAATTTAAATAATTTAACCTCAATATATTTTATCCCACGATGTCTATTTTTTATCCATGACGGTTTTTATATTTCAATATGCTTTGGTAATTTATCAAATTGAACACCCAAAAATTGTTTACCATTATATATATTTTCAAATAACCATTAATATGAATCCACAAATGAGTAATTCCAGATCATTACCTCAATGAGTGTGGTGATATAAATACGCTTCATTTAGGATTCAATTAATTTCATTGTCCTGTTATATATGGATGTCAACATATTTACATTCCCATCAGTAATTTCACAATAGGAATTTTACCCAATATGATTCATGAAGTTGAATATTATTTAATTAAATATTTTGAATATATTATTAATCACCAAGATGAATCATGATGATGTCCCAAAGATTATTTTATAGAACATACTATCTCTATATAAATTAAATATAGTTACAAAACCAACATTATACAATAATGAAACAATATATTATACATATACTATTCATTTAGTTCAATGATAAATTCATTCATTTTTTATTCCCATGATACTCTCTACTCTGGATGTGTGGAGTAGGGTTGTTCTTCCTGAATATTAAAATAATATTGATCTATGTATAACAAATTAACAAAATCGATATTGTCCACTATTTTCATAATATTTTCATCATATCTTAATAATGTAGATGCATAAAATTTACTAAAATGATATATGACCAATGTCACAATTCTAAAGAAACACCATCTACCATGTATTGTTTCAATAACCCTATAAATTCCAAAGAATTTGGTTTAACACTACTAATGAATCAAATAATATGAACACTAACCATAGATATATATTATTGAAACTACTATAATAATGTATGGTAATTAAAAATATGTTTTATTGTCAAATGAAATATGATTGATTACCTTGTTTCATTATAAATTAACTTAAATGACACAGATTACCAACCTTCAATGTACCACAAACACCTTTGTTCGATAATTAGTTCACTGTTTTGTATTCCATATCTATCAATATAATCTCTATGGTCATATAAACATACAACCAAATCAGGGAGTTATTTCAATACATAGTCGATATAGAGTTAAAGTACATTCACTTGTTTGGTGGTCTCATGTTCTATAGAGTGTCTAATGAGTGTGATGGACAACCCCCCCCCACCCATAAAAAACCATAGAGTGGGTTACAACCAAATTTTCTTATCTATCCTATATAAAGAAAAGAAATAAAATATTGAATATATAAATCCATAAAAAGGAAAATAGAATCCTAACTAAAATTATATAAATATTTTAATTAATAATATATAGAAATATTTTTTTGATAGAAGTATATATATATATATATATTTCATAGACTTTATAACATATTTAATTAAGTTATATAAATATTTAAATATATTTAATAATGAAAAAAATAAGGATAGAAATCAATTTAAAAATTGAATAGAATATTTCAATTATATTAAAAAAATTAAATTTCCATTCATATAAAAATACAATTTATTTTTGAAGAAAGTATATATTATATTTAAAATTATAAATTTAGCATAATTTTTTTTGAAAATAGAAAAATAATTGTTTTCATTATATTTTCATTTTTTGGTATACAAAATATATTTAAATTAGTATATAAATTATGTTCAACAAAAAATCACATATCACACACTCTATTTTTGCATGTCCTCAATAAATGGCCTTTTAAATTATTCACAACGGAATCCCAACATGAAAATGTTTAAAATTAATTCAATAATGATTAGTTAAATTTTTTTGTTTTCAAAATTTTTTATGAAAGACAAATGATATTTTTTAACTATGCAAATCTCAAATAAATGTAATATTGCACCTATAATCTACTCAAGTCAAAAATTATATAATTATAAATTTGATTTATTTTAATATTCTTTATTTTAAATTTTGAGTTATAACTGATTATTTCTCAATTATAACATAAAAATAGGAATAAACACACAAAATCTGATTAATTGAATTTTTATATCATTTTTAAAACTTTTATAAGTAGTAATTTATAAATTATAAGAAAAAAAGGTTACTAAAACTAATTATTTCATAATATTATATGTTTTTTTTAAAAGGTAAAATAATTTATTGTAAACAATAATTTTAATTTATTAGAACAAAAAATTCTATAAATAAGAACACCTAAAAATATTTGGTATATGATGGAAAAAATGTTACATTGATTGTTATATATCATTAAAGTTATGATTTATATATTTTATTTTAGTCTCATATTATTTTATCTGTTTTCAAAATAAAAATTGATAAATATTTTATAAAAATTCTAATTCTTATAATCCCACCCTCAAATCACATCAAGATATATACATATCAATTTAATAAATAAAATTTAAAATTTTCAATCTTTCACAAAGATGTTTTCATAAACAACCCTAACTCACTTATTCTTAATAAAATTAATTATGATCTACAAATCACATATACATGTCTAATTAATTTATATTTTATTTAAATATCACATTTAACTCAAGGAATTATTTGATTCTAAAAAAAGCATGACTTTTATGTAATAAATAAAAGAAAAATCATAAGGACAATTCAAATTTATTAAAGGATGTTTTTTATGTACATGATATTGTATTGTGTTAGTTTAAATAATATTAATTTATATTCATACATATTCATATTCCTCAAAGGATATATTGTAGAAGCCATATCAAACAAGTACTAAATTATACATTTAAGGACCCATAAATAAGGAGAAATATTTCAATTAATCTACTCCTTCTATATATAATGCATGATCCATTTAATAGTAATAGTCATTGGAATAAAATATAGAGATAATCACTATGGATGAAAATATTTTCCCAAAAATCCATATCCATTATTTCATCATATTACTCCTTCATTGTAGAGAATTGAGCTAATAAAATCCCATAAATTCATAAAATAAATAATTCTATTTCTGTAAGAGAAAAATTAAATCCAATTTTATCCAATCATTGATAAAATCCTCCTGTTTATCAAATTGTAATTATTTTTCCCATTAATACATTCAAAATATGTCATTATTAATGTTTTCATATTGAACAATCATAGAAAAATATTTTTAAAAACATAACAATTATTTATTAAGAACCATAAAATGGGCTTGACATTCTTCATTTAATGGCCTTGACGTAGTTGGAAAATCATTCTTATACTAAATATCGTTATTATTTATAAAAGTTACATAATAAGATATTATATTAATTTTTTTTTATTTCTACTTCTTATATCCCATTGTGTACAATACCTCATCTACAATTATATTTTCAGTTTTTTTATTATTAGAAATTTTATTAATGTTCATATACAGTCTTTCTTATTGTTATATACATAATAAATTAATTCATTTTTTTGGTTTAACGTATCACAAGATGCTTCCATTCATATAGTATTAATAGATTATAATTAATATTTCCATTATTGTCATAATATTATATATTCATGCACAAATTGTATGATAATGTGTTCATAGTAAATGGAAAATGAATTGAATTATTATTATTGTATCCATATCAAATGAACTTTGTTATAAGAAATTAAATTATTAAAGTGTTTTAGTAAAAGATAACTACATTAATAACATTTTTCATAATTGAAATCTAATAAGTACATATATTAACAGCATTAAAAAATTGATAAATGTTTCATATAATTAAGGAATGATAAAATATGAATGTTCATATGATATTTTTAAAATAACTTTTATTCAATGAGATCTTTTTTATTTTTAATTTTTAATTTTTTATTATTAGGATATTTAATAGATAAATAAATTTTATTTCAACAAAATAATTAAAAATGTGCCATATTATAAATATTTTATTTTAATTTTTTTATTTCTCATTCAATTTTATTTTCATTATATTTTCCCAAAAAATATGAAAACAAGATATCCTATTATAAAAAATGGTTAAATTTTTTATCGATGTTGGATTAAATAGAAGAAGGTCAATTATAATAGACATAACTAGATAATAACATTTAATATATATAGGCAATGTGTTGTGTTATAATTTATTTTATTAGATATTGTATTCTAGTGAAGTTTATATTGTTTTATTTTTCAATTCAATCAAAGATAGAGAAAAATAATGAAGAAATAATTTTTTGAAATCAACAATACTACAAATAAAAATAACATTATAAGAGAGAAATTATTCTATAGGCGATATGTGAATATTCTAGTGAAAAAAAATTAATCATATTATTGTATTAATATGGTTAATAATTAATAAACAATTTCATATATAGTTTTTTGAGATATATAAAAAATCCAATGAGATAGAATGTTTTATATAATTTATTAAATATATTATTATATATGTTTAATTTATTTATTTTGTTAATAAATTTTTTCCCACAAAACATTATTTATTTTCTTTAATTCGTGGACTATGATCTAAAACCTAGTTCACATCCATAGATTTCATTATCACTATATTAGTTAAACATTATTAAAATATATTTTGTGGCTAACCAAATTATAAAAAAATTATGAATAAGATCGAAAAACAATATAATTAATGAATCTACAAATAAATGTCCAAATAAAATATCATAATTTAAATATAATTTTAATCACACACATAATTTATTATGGAAATAAAATAACACCATATAACTGAAATTATAATATGTTTTTTATCACATTCCATTGGAAATCCATCACCCAATACTGATTTATATTTACAGTTTAATCATTACATTTGGATACATTAGATTTATCTTATATTCATATATCTTATTTATTATATAGTTATATTCTTGTAGTCAATTTAGATTATTCTCATAACTTCATGAAATATCTCATTAAAGAAGCTATCATTATTTTTGAGATTACTGTATAATTTCATAATGGGTTTCATAAAACACTAAATATTATTTCAATTTGTGCTTCACTTTCCTAGAAAACTACACATGTAAATATAGACAGTGCATTCATGATAAAAAATGATATTAAGGGTATATGACCTACAATTCCCACTTTATTCAATGAATTAAATATTATCAAGATAGGTGTCCCATAATTACAATAGTATTTCCCTCAACATGTTATGAATTCATACATTCTTCTCTTCCTTTTTATAACATAGATGAAATCATCATCATTTCCTATACAATTTTCTCTCACGACATTCTTTTTTAATATGTCATAGACATGGTAAAAGGTCCATACTTTTTTATGGATTTTTTCCAATTCTTATAAGTACGTTAACCCCTCATGGTCAATTTTTCTAATACAAATGCTTTTGGATGAAATTAATTGAAAACATATCATTATGTGGGGATGAATAATATAATATATAAAATAGAGGAAAACCATTATACCCATTGGGGTAAAATAGGCTCATTGAATATTCAAATTGATTTACATAGAGAGATTCCCTTAATTTATTTCACTCTATTACAAATAAGCTTATTTTTTTATTTTTTACAATGATTATTTATAAAATAATTGATTCCCTTAAACATGGAATTGAAACATATAGTACTTCACAAATTTATATTTACTCTCATTCATTGAAAAATGTGAATAAAATATATTGAAACATTCTATATTTAGTTATATAATGTCCCCACCACTTCTTTGATAATAAAATTTTGATTTATTATGCATTATAATAAATGTAATTAAATAAGGGTTTATATATTCTAATATAAAAACACTAATTGTATTTCCACTCCATTATACTTTAAAATATGAATAACATTATAATTTTGTGACAAAATAAATTATCTACAACATATCCTTAATTGGAATAATATGATTGTGATTATATATGAAAAAAATAACATCTTATTTCATCTGATAGATGGTCATAAAAATATTAAATTTCTTATAAATGATACTCGAGTATAAATTTTACCCAATATGAATCATGTATACAATAAATTATTGATGTTTAGTTTGGGAAACACACTTTCTATAAAAAAATTGTCTCATACATAGGTACTCTGGTGTAATTTAATACTCTTTCTTCACTCAAATTCCACTTTAGTGATCAACCATAATCTTGGAATTATGAATTATTATATTTTATACCTATAAGTAACTCATAACTGTATAAGAATCAATTTATTACAATTCCAATGATACTCTTTACTCTTAATGTGAGGGGTGGAGAAGATCATTTATGCTCAGTGAATAATGGCATTGTTTAATTTTTGACATTCAACTAGTCTCATTCACCCTCTTCCCACTCTAATCATTACATAAATATCATATATATCTAAAAATAATGACTCAATGTTGTATTAGAAATCTTATTATTTTCAAAAATTACCATCCTCTTTGATGTAGTACAAGGGCACACACAATCTTCAATATGTGGGATGAAGACCACCTCAAACTCCCACTATTGTAAACACCACTTCTACAATTAGTATATATTCATCAAAAAAACCCAGTTAAATTCTCAATACATGATTCATAGATTACTATTATGTGGATATATTATTGCATATCTGGTTCATGGACTTCTAAATAGAATATATTTCATCACTACATTTCCTTGTCAATTGAAAAAATTACACAAGATCAAAATTTATTCTCCCATGGATATATCAGAGTGCTGGACTTATTAACAATAAAATAATAAGGAAACCATAATCATGTCATTAGTTCTCTCTTGATTTGAATAAGGTGTGGATAAGTGTAATAGTATACCACTCTGTCCTAATAGATCATGGATAGGGTTTGGAGCACCACTAATCACCTCTAGTATAAATGAATGATCATTAGAAACAATTTAAAATAGAAGTGGAATAAATGATACTAAAATGTAATAAAACAATATAAATAATTTTTATTATTTGTTATTAATTAAGTATATTGTTTATTTATAATAGACTAATGTTTTATACATAATTATTAACATATATGTATATAATATAAAATATTAATTCAACATATATATATAATCATAAATTTAAATTGATATAATAATAACATCAATATTTGAATAAATTAATTAAATATTTTTTTTGTAAAATTATAAGACATTCATAATTTAATAAAAAGTATTGAAATGTTATAATAATACCTCAATTTCATCTAAAATTACATTTTATACAAATATATTATAAAATAAAAATATAATTTTTAAAAATTATTTTTCACTTTTCAAAAACAAGAAATCAATTTAAATGATTAAAAATATGATAAAAAATCATTAAAGAATTTATCACATAAATAATAAAAGAAATTATAATTTTAAATATAAATATCCAAAATCTTGTTTCTATATATAATCATCCATAAAAACCCAATAATTCCACCACACTCAATTAAACATACACATAACATACTCAAAAAACCCAATGATAATAATCATTCACTAGATATAAGAAAATATCTTGAAAACAAATTAAGAGTTTTATTTTGGATTTTCACACATAAGTAAAAAAAATATTTGTTTATGTTAGAGGGGTGTTATATTATCCTTATCAGATATATGTGTTATTGTTTCTTCCTGGCCACCTACATGTTAAATGGAAGGAGTTACACAATGATTCAAATTTGTTGGTGGGGTAAATTCAATTCTTAAAATTATCACCCATGTAAATCGTCCCTCAAATACTATTCATAACAATTTTATCAAATGATTGAGGATAATAAAAACATATCAATAATATGGACAAAAAATTATAGTGGTTTGGGGATCATGAATCTTATAGTTCACTTCACCCGTATTCTTCCTAAAATAATTATTATTTTCAATTTGTTGGTCGTTTTCTCTCCGTCCGCGATAGTTGAGTATAATGAAATGAAACATGTTATACAATGGATTTTAGAAATTTTATTATGATCTCACATTTTACAATAATTATTCCTGAGTTTTATAAAATAAAAAATGAATAGAAATGATATAAATATTTGTCTCATAGTTTCAGAATTAATCTAATAAATATAAAAGAGTTTGTTCAATAGAAATAATAAAACATCAAGGATTATCTCTAGAAGGTCCGTCGAATACAGAAGACAAATTATTCAATGAATATAAACAATAAATTTTTTATCTTATGTGAGATTACTGAATAACATTCATGTACAAGAAATTATAGTATCATATATTTTCATGAGATATTACAAAATTCCAGGAATGTTATTTCTTTATTCAATATTTTTCATTTTTTACACTTTTGAATTTTTAATTCAAAACATCATATAGATAAATTAATTTTCAAGAGAACATAGAATAAAATGAGTCAAAAATATCTATTCTCATAGATGAACATTGATTAAAAAACATTCCCAAATATTGTTGTTGACTACAAAAATGGTTGATATTGGATATATATTCTTTCTTTGTAATAGATGTATTATTTAATTCATCATTTCATATCCATTAATCACAATTCCATATAAAAATAAGAAATATCATTTAATTCACTTGAGTTTCTACAACAATAATAAATAACTAAAATATGTGAATAAATACTCTAAAATACCCACATTGATTGAATTTTTCTTTAATGGGCATTATATTCTTCATATGTCATTTCTGTCTTCAAAAATTAACAATCCTTAAAAAACAGTTTTTATACTTTTAAGAATTATTTTACATTGATAAAAAAATTTAACATTGTAATATAAACCACTCAATTTGATATTTAATACATTCATAAGATAATATTTTCATAATAAGGAAATCTAATTGGAAACACAATTCTATATGATAAATTTTATCATCATAATTTCTTTTCATTCAAACATAATAAATATTTTTATTCAATTTATAATTACATTTTTCATGTACGATCATTCTTGATTATTGATTATTTTGGATAATTTTATTCTTTTCTATGATATATTGATCATTATATGACAATATATTTTCCTATAGAAGAGATCTTAAGATAAATATCTATTAGTTATTATAAATATCTTGTACAAGACTTTTGAGGGATAATTTACTTACTCTGGAAACTAAAATCTAATGTATGTTATCTTGCATGATTATTTCCTTTGAAAGAGAATTGAATTCCAATAACTGCAAGAAAAATAATAGTTTTTATGAAAAATTATCAAGTTCTATGATAATTTAACACTTTATATGGTATTTTACATATAAGATTTCTTCTAATACGAATAAATACAAGGATAACAAAAACCTACCATATAAAAACATTACTTTACGAAACAATGTAACAGAAAAAAAAATATTAAGAATTATTTATCAACATAAAAGTTATTTTTGAGCATATAAATATATAAAAAGTTGAGATATGTTAAAAAAATTAATAATTCCAAAAATATCTTCTTTTTTCCCATATTAAAAATTAAAAAATGTGGAGTGATATAATATATTAAATTTAATATAGTTAATTAAAAACTGGAAGTGTATAAATTATGAAAGTGAAAATATTTTGGCATTTGGCGTGGGGAAATAAAATTAAATAAAATAAAAAAGATTAAATGGGAAAATAATACAATATAATATTTAATGATATTATTTCAAATAATATGATTATATCAAAAAATTTAATGATATCCAAAATCATAAACCAATTAGAAAAATATATTATTGTTTTTAGCATTGCGTTAGGATTTGAATAAGAAGAGGCCAGACAAAATTTTATAACGTTGGGAATAAATATAGAAATATTAGTTCCATCTAAACTAAGATGATATGTTTCACCATAAAACAAACTGAACATGTCCATAATATTACAATGAAGCTTCTTGGATCTATTGAAAACAAAGTACTCATTAGTATTGAAGGTAAAAGTGAATATTTTATAATGATTTTTTATTTTAACACAATATCCATACATATAAATTTGTACCATTTTGATAATATTATATCTCTATATTGCAATACGATAAAGAAATAAACACTAAATTCTTTTCTGTATTATCCAAAACCATAATTATATATTTTTCTCAAGATATTCCCTTCCACAATTATGAAAAAATGCATTTTTAAACATTTTTAATCTTGAAATAAGACCACTTTATAAAATATTATAGTGAAAAAGGAAATTTGTTATCCTAAAACTAAAATTATCTTAAATATTACAATGAATTTCCTTTAAGACACTATTTTTTTCCATTCATGTTATCATTCGACACTTGAAATATTCAAAAGATAAATTTTAATATCTCTAGTATGTTCTTTAGCACTTGTAGAAAATCAACATAAATGATCTGTTGCAAGGAAACTTTATTTAATTTGTGAGAAATGATCTACACATTTCCTATTCTGATAGATCAGTCATTAGGTTAAATTTCATTTTCATATAGAATAACCATATAATCTGATGATGAAACAAGTTAGAAATTTTTATATCTTCTATAATGAATATTTTATGGATGGTATATTCTTGCTCAAGGAAGACTACCACTGAGAAATAAAATTACAATTCAATTTATTAACATATTAGTTTTCCGCTATATTTTACTATATATATAGAATAAAAAATTGAATTGAAAAAATAAATTCATATATTTTATTAAATACCCATTCTCATCCTATTTGAGAATACGATTTTTACGTATTCTATTCAAAATGGAAATCTTTTCTTAAATTATAATTTTTGTCTAAGAATATGGAATTTCAATTATTTTTCATGAATATTTCATAGAGAATCTCCATATTAAGTTATATATTTTTTATATGAATATAAATAGCACATAAATGTTTTTCAATTGTAGACGAAGAATCATTAAAGTATTTCAATTCCAAATATCAATATGAGAACAGATATTTTTCTATAAATATCCCATTTATTCAATATAAAATTAGAATTCTTCAAAAAATAAATATGATATTTTTTATTGAACTACTGTATGATTATTTATCATCTCTGACAGATCATTTATAAAATAATTCAAGTCATTAAAATCATACATAGAAATAGAATTTTCTTTTAGTTATTCAAGATGACCTTCCAAATCATCAACCCTAGATTTTATAGAGTCAAATGTGTTTTGAAAAATATTTATAAAATGATCAATATTTTCATCTACCTCCAACCTCTTTGGAATGTTCATGATATGATTTAAGAATATGCTTATATACACCATAATATTATTCCATTATTCTAGTGATCCTACACTTAGATCATTCATAACAAGGGATGGTTATTTACCATCATATTCTTCTTCAAATTCTTATCATCCAACATGCCATTAAATATTATTTCACCTTATATTTTTTAACATAATTACATTAAGAATAGATAGTGGATATTTAATCACATATCTCATTTTCTTTAAAATATACTGGAGAATGTTTGAGTAATGATCACCAAAATTAGATAGTCATTTACTAACCAACATTTAAAGTCATTGATTTTTTTATAAAAAAGGTTTCTTTTGATTGGTTTCTCTTTATCCTAGAATTATAAACAATTTGATTTTTATTTAAAATATATGATGTTATAAAAAACATTGTCATAGATTCATGATACTCAAGTACATAATTATTAGCTTCACATTTTTTTACCATATTAAACATCCTTTGAATCAACCATAATCAAAAATGATTGTTTCACATTCCAAACGTGAATAAAAATAATATATTGAACTTATTTGTATGAAATGATATTTAATATTGTCTTATATATAGATATAAATTATCCAAAATTTCCCCCAATTATTTTTTTGAATAGTAGGAGAAGAATCATTAATTTCCCCCTCCACTAGATTAAAAATTTCATCAGATTATTTAGAATAAAGATGAATTCAATTTCTAAATTTTTTTCTTTATAAATATCAAAATTTCATAACTAAACCATTTAAAAATTTATTTAGGCCAAAAAAAATTCTATTCTATGACTTCACTCAACTCCACCCGGGATTTTTCAAACATTGTAGTTAGAATATCCCCATATAGATAAAACTATCTGCATTATTATATGGAAAAAACTCATATACAAAAAAATATAAATTGAAATATGCATTTTATTAGTGAATAATAGAATATAGATAATATAAAAATCATTTTTCAAAAATATTCAAATGCTCAAAATTATACTATGTGGTTCTTATTGAAATAATCATCACTGAGGTTATGATTTTTTATTCTAAATCATTTAAATCCTTATAATCTAGGAATTGTAAACAAAATAAATAGGTTGTAAACATATTGGGTTTTATATATTGTAGATTTTAAAACACTTATATAAACTCTGAATATCCTTCTTCAAGATCACAAATGACATTAACAATTTTATTATAAAATATAGAAATGTTCTTCCAACCAACTAACGATATTACTATATCACCAACATCATCAAAAATAAACTAAACATTTTGATAAAAATATATAAAATTGTTCCCATTAATGAACATGATTATATTTTCATTAAAACAAAATTCCATCATTTTATATTAAAATTTTCATTCAGTAACAAATATGTACAATTCAACCAATAAATATATAGATTTTACCTAAGAAAATTTTAATATAACATTTTTGAATTTAAAATTCCTATATCACTATCCAAAACGTTTTTTGATTTTTACATTATATTAATGAATGATGATAGCATGATGTTTGATGAGTTTGAATAGGATATTAATGGTATGATATTGGAAGGCTAAAGTTTTTAGTTTTTCGATGTATTAGGGGTTCTTAATGAATGATTGTCTATTTTTAGAATAGATAGAATCATCTTACACATGTGATGAAATAAAATGGAAACTAAATAGGATTTGGAGGATATCATATTATTAAAAAATTATTATAATATATTATCTTTAACTATAAATTCGAAATTGACCACATCATATAACATTATTAGGAAATTCCCTAACAATCATTGAAATTAATATTAAAATTGAAATAAAATTACATAAACATAAATTAAACTAATTTACATTTAAAAGAATAAAACCTTCCAGAAGATAATGGTTTAGTAAATATGTCTCATAATTTATTTTCTGTACAATAAAAAATTAGAAAAAATACAAAATTTTTATAATGATCTCTTAAATTTTGATGTCTCAAATAAATAATATTGTTACATGAATGATTTATTTGATTTTTAAAAGTTATGATATCACCAGTGTTATAAAATTTTAATTGACTATGATTAAAATAAAATGAAATGTCAATTAATGTTTGTTTTATCCACAACACTTGAGAATATAAATTACTAGTTACAATGAATAAAACATCAATAGTTTATATAAAGACAAAATGTATATTTTACATTTAACAGTAATATAGATACATACCAAAATGAATCGGGTTCCAATAGTTTTTTTCTTCTTGTCTAAAATACCAAAATCAATATGATATTATAATGATAAATTAAATATATAGAATTTTTTAAAATGTATAGATAAAGAAAGTGTTCAATCTAAATATCTCAAAATAACTTTTTTAGGTGTTAAATGAGAACACTTTGAGTTTTCTTGATTTATTTCATGTAAACATACTAAACCCATAATATTAGTGTTACATGTAGAAAGATAAAGGAAATGTAAAATTATTCCCCTATGCAACTTATTATCAATAGGGTTTCTTTCACTATCCAAGTCATGAATTATGTTGTAACTAATTTTATATAAATATGTCTTATTATATTCGAGTAAAAAAATTAATAAATATTTAATGTATTTAAATTGATTAATTTTTATACAAATTCTAATTTTTTAAATTATAAATCCATGATTATATTTTAAATCACCCATCATAAACATTTAAAATTCCTTTTACAAATGTTTTTGAATTCATCACATAGTTTTTTTATTTATAATACTAAAAAAACATCAAAATATATAATTATAAATTATATATAATTTGAATATATTTTCTTAAATAATGTGGGGTATTCAAAATCCATAGTAAGTTAATTATATAAATTAAATTAACATATTCTATCATACAATCATCTAGGTTCTTATTTAATAATATACGACGTTTTTATAATTTTTATAACTGGTTTTTTAAAATAGGGGTCTTCAAAATCTATAAGATGTTCAATAATTCGTCCACCATAAAAACAAAATTTATAAAATGAATTTAACATCTATATGATATTATTTTAAGTTCATATAAGAAGAAAAAGATAAAATATGTCTAATTTCTTCATACCAGAAACTTAGGACAAGGTTCCCCATAATATATTCTTTCTAATCGATTATAACATTTGATAACTAATCTAGAATTAATATTTATGACAACACCTTAATCATATTTCTTTTTTCAAAATTCTATTTAGTTATAATAATATGATTATCTAAAAGTCTATTTACAAATTCCCAAACCTTATTATGCTTGTACTATTTTAATAATTATAACATAAAACCACCCACCTGTCATCATCTAATGTTTATTTTATGTAAATAAGATCTAATTTAGAAAATAACCTATAACTATATGTAATATTTCCAACAATTATTCTGTTACAATATCCTTCATTTATATTTCCTAAAAGTGTTTAAATAGTATGTATTTTAGGGGTTATAGTCTATATAGGTTATACGCATTAATATTCATTAGTTCTCCTCCCCCCTTTTGTCAAGATTTTTCATAATAATATACCAAATCATCATTACATTATAGTTAAAGACTCTGTGTGGTCTCAGTTAATACATTCAATTTTTAAATTCAGAAAGTTGTTTTTTGTTATCAAAAGGAGCAGTTTTATAAAAATTCATATGATTAGATCCCTTAGAAAAACATGAATTTTTATTCAAATCTGTGTATGCACTCGAATTTGTAGAATAACATAGGAAAATTACGTCATCATCTTTTTAATTGAGAATTCCTATTTTTTCCTTGAAATTCAAGATATAAAATTATCATATAAATATATTACATTTTCAATCATTTTTTCAATTTTTAATAGATAATATGGTATTTATCTATGAAAAAACATATTAAAACATTATTCATGGCCTAAAATCCTATTTTTGGAGATTCATCCGAAATAGGAGAATGTATGATATATTCACAGAACATGTATGTGGAAATATCATAAAAGGCTCTATTTCACCATTAAAAACCCCATTCCATTAAGTTGTTCTTCGGGTTGAAAATATCTTTTTAATAAAATGTTTTGAAAAAATGAATTGAATTCCTGGTTCACAAATTATTTTCTAGTTTCAATTATCAATAAACTTCTTTCACTGAATCTTTAATCTTTAACAAAAATTAAAAATATATCAAAAATATAAAAAACTTTAATTTTATGTCTCATGAAATTAACACCTCTAAATCTTAAAAATCATAGTAAACATAAAAAAGATTTCCCCATTAAACAACCAGTTAAAAGACGTACAAAAACATATATATAAATATGTTTATGTTGTTTGAATAATGGAAAATACTTCATTGAAATAGAATATGATTTGTGATGCTTTCCCATTTTTCATGAATCAAATAACTTATTTTTATCCAATTTTATTTGATCCAAATCAGAAGTCCTATTAATCCTAGATAATATCCTAGTAGAATAAAATATTTCAATGTTTATACCTCATAATCCAAATAAAATATTAATCAAATTCATTACTCAAACATTAAACATTTTGTCACAAATAATAATGAGATATTGTATAAATTATTTTAGTAGCTCCTGCACTGAATTTAAAAATACATATACTTAAAAATAGAACATTCATCATTTACAAAAATAATGTAAATATTCATTTCTAATAAAATGAAAAATACTTATCAGGTTATGGATTATGTATTTATCTTAAATTACTTTACTTATGAGGATTTAATGAGTATCTAAAACAAATACTATGAACATAATATTTCATTAGAAATTGTATCCAAATGTGACATGCCATCTATCAATCAATGAGAGTGTGTGGAAGTTCGAAAAATAACCACTCATATTTCATGAACTACCATTTTCCATAAACCATTTTTATTTATGTTAATGTACCATTATTCTAATAAAAATAAATTAATTTAAAGAAAATTGGAACCCAAATGATCTTGGGTATAACAGTTTTATCTATAAATGATTTCAGAATCTAATTATTCATATATCATCCAAAATTTCCATCAATTTAGTGAAATATCATTATAGAAATATATTCAAACATTATTACAATTATTAGTTCATTTAGTAAGAAATTATAATATGATAAATAACAATTTTATCTATATTTAATACTAGTTCTATTTTACCTATTTCTATTTTGGAAGTAGGTATATATTAAATTTTATACAATTTGGTTTTTTCTCTATTATTTCATAGAAAATATTATTCATTATTTAATTTTTTTCATTCTACTGAGTTTTTTATTTAATCACCCCATAGTAAAACATTTGTATCTCAATTTATATTTTTAACTTTATCCACTAATTCTTTTATATTTATGCAATTGACAAAATAACTCGAAGAATACATATCTTGTTCAAGTTTGAGTTCATAATTCTATTTTAAAAAAATACCTTCCATTGAAAAAACATCATATTATTTCCTTCTGGTATTATCATTTTTTTTTGAAATATTGGTAGTGTTGTTCTAATATAGATCATTAAAAATTACATTTACTTATAACATAAATTTTAATATTCAAATTTAAAAGATTAATAATAAAAACAATGCACCTCATAAGATTGTTCCATAAAACATATATTTTCCTTCGAATTTGATACTTCGACTTCAGAATCATAATTGGAGTCTTATGGGGAACAAAATATAAACATCATAAACTTCTTATCCTTATTATATTATGAAATAATTTTATACTTTTTTAAATACTCTTATCCTAATATTATGTTCAATAATTTTGGATATACCAAATATTTTTCACTTATAGAATATTATTTCTCAATTATTTCCATTGAAATTATTATAATTGTTAATCGATTTTTGTAATCTTATTCCCTTGTTTTATAGTTTTTTAACTTCATGGAAATTTGATTATGATCATAAATTGAATCTGAATTGATTAAAGTTGAATCATTAAAACAGAATGAATATAATGTCTTATTATTTCCATTATAATACTTTTATATATATTTCTTCAAATAAAAATTTCTTATTTAATCATATTCTTCACTGGAGCCTTATCATTGATATCATCTTTCTATATCATGAGTTTGACAACCTGAACGTTTATTGTTAAATACTTCATAAGAGTGGATTTCTTACTGGATGGAAAAAAACACTCCATTTAATTGAACAAATTTAAATTTATGAGATTGATTTAATTTAAGAACATGAGTTCCTAATATATCAACATTATTTATAGTTATATCCATCATTCCATTTATATGTGTTACTCTCTCACCATCAATAATTTTACATATATCATGATTTAGCTTCATTATTTTATATCTAATTTCTCATATATTATATGAGCCTTCATATGTTACCTATATAGTTGTACAAATTTCATGGGAAACAACACATTGATAAACTATATTGAAATCATATAGACCATGTCCACATATAATAATATTAATATATTTTTATTACTGACCATATTCGGTATATGTAGTAGCATCCCATTTTATATGATCACATTCAAAAAAAACATAAGAATTGAAAACATTTAAACAAACCAATAATCCACTTTTCTTCAAATATATATTATCACCTTCGTCTTCCTACAATGATATTTTTCTCCATTTAATTATGCACCCTATATCATAGGCATTCCCTTAATTTTTTAATAAATGCATCCATTTTAAAATGATATTCATTACTTTATTCTTATATTGTTGAGATCTCAATAATCTCTTCCTTTGATACAAATAGGTTAATTGAGAGAGTTAAAAAAAATCAATGGGGGAGATTTATGTTCCTAAAATTTTACACTAATTAAACAAATCCTCAAACTTTTCTGAACACTTTTATCAAAATAAATTGAAATATTAAAATATAAATGTATATATTTGAACACATGGAATTAATAGTTCTTTTGGATACATGATTCCTCAATTCCACTCCATCGATGATCTCTTGTAAATCATTAGGATTTATACTATAAATATAATTTTAATAGGAACCTCAAATGTTGTGTGAAAACAACATCCACTTCTTACAAATGTGTGGAAAGATCTTTTACTGGGCTCTCCATTTTAAAAAACATATCCTTGGTCACTACAATACATATGAATATTTCTTCAATTAATAATTCAAAAAAATATTTCATCTTGATAGAGAAAAAAATAGATTGTATATATGTGAAATTTTAGTATCATATATGTTATTATAAGAGTATTCTACACATTTAGTGTCATTTTTTTATTGTTTTCCAATTGTTCTCTTGATTTTTAAATTGATAACATTATTTATAATCTAAATGTTCAGATCACAAAAAATAATCCTAATGAGAAATATTTATTCTCTCTTGTGACCTTCGATTTTGATAATGTCTATTATAGTGATCATTATTGACTATAATGAAGGTTTCGATTGGATTGGTACCCATTCATGGAAATAATCATATTATTGAATCCTTATTTACATATCCATCCATCAAAATTTATGGGAAATAATATATTTTTTCACAGACATCACTAGAGTTATTGAAATTGAAATATATAACAGGAAAGAGTAAATAAATACTCTTAAAATACTCTGTATAAATTTCAATGGATTTATAGGGAATTATCTTATTCATGTTGTATAAGTGGGTTACCTAGACCAATCATTATCATAAATTGTACATTACTTTACCATTTATACAGGGATTTATACATGATGTATTCTTAAATTTATATTGTTGATATTTTTGCATCCACTTTTTAAATTGTAATTTTTAAAGATAATTTTTCATATCAAACTTTTATGGATGTACTCAGGCTATAATGTGAACCTCAAGATACTATGACATTAATCTTAAACACATGCCTATTGGTATTGATATATCATAATGATAGGACATTGTTGATGTATTAATGTCAGGTTCTAGGGGATTAAAAACATTTATACATATTCTAATGAAGTTTATACATTATTATATGTTATAGGGGAGATCATGAGGAAATGATTACCAATAAAAACACCAAATAATTCATTTGTTATTTTTAGTCCCAAACTAAGAATGTGTGTATTTTTCTCTTGACCTTAGATCATTATTTAGGTATTGTCCCTGTTTCGGAAGCTGCCCATAGGCGCCCAATACCCGGTTGGTCACATGGACACAAGCGCATTTCCCCATACTCCAGAGGCTTGTGACTAGTAGCGAGGGACATGGGTGTAATAGTGGGAAAACTACACAATCATTGGTAGAGTAACACCACAGAATAGAAATAGATATAGAATAGAGAATGGAGTAATAATGTCAAATTACAAGAAACTGTGGATGACTGATGAAGAAACAACTAGAGCACACATATATAAATGATACCTGATACATATGTCTAGGAAAGCAATCAAAATGTCACAATGTTGTAATAGAGTACTAAACCAATCATCTAAGGAAAACAAGAAAAAAACTCCACAGCATCGCAAGCCTCAACTTAGTCCCATGCTCTCTAGATCCCAAAGCGGTCAAAACCCATATGAAGAAGGGCATTTTCCCTTATCTATACATGAAACAATAAAATTTGTGTGGTCCCAAAAGCATGACCCAAATAGGATATGAGACTAAATACTATTAGGAAACCACCAAGAGATATGTGCCTAATAGTCAATGAATATATATATATATATATGGATGGTAATAAGAAATAAAACTAGTAAACAAGGAATTACTAAATAGAAAACATTCCTACATATTCAAAGAATTCATACACCACATGGAAGGTAAGCAGATAATCGCAAACTGGTAACCCTATGGGATGTTCTCATGGCCTAATATTCTCTGGTCTTACCTATAAAACACAAGCAACCCTCTGAGAAGTACACACAGTCTAACCCCTCTGGTTCATATTTAGTATTGACACAATGGGGAGGAAATCGTTGTCAATTCCCCTTATACTCTTATATCAAAAACTAAAAGGCGCTTTGAGGAAGCACTTACATCACATTCTCCCTGTGGCCCTCGTCGAGGAACTACAAACACTATGAGAAATCTCTTATGTCAATTCCCCATGTGGACTTGCATCATAACAATTATAATGAACACTATGGAGAAGCCCGTATATGTATTCTCCCTGTGGCCCACTCCACTAGGTTCTCACGGCCCTCTGTATGTCAAAAAAGAATAGTAAAGAAAAGCTGCCAAAGTAAGCCTTATGAAATACTTGGATAACCAGTCTACAACATAACCACATGTCAGATAAAACACTCTATCCTAAAAATACTAAGAATGGATAAAAAGGCAGCATCGTAATAGGAAAAAATAGACCAACAGTCTAAACAAGAATACATGAGAAAAACCTCCATAGCTTGGTAAAATTACCCTATTCACAATCAATTAAATATTAATCAAGCATACAAGAATAGAAAGAAATTTAAAGGGTTAAAACTGTAAACACGCAATACCCTGATTCGGGGTATTGATAATTTTGAACATAAAATTCAAATACTTGCTACGGAAAGACACAACTCACCTACCATAGTGATATAGGATCTTTATAAATTAAACTCATTATTTTTATAACCCTATAACATTATATATGTACAAAAACGTCTAAAATGTTCTAATAGATATATCTTTTGAAAGAAGATGAATTAGTGAATGAAGCACTAAAATAAGTAAGAGCTTACTGGGGTGATCCAAATGCAATCGATGGAGGTCCAATAAGAGGAAGGATTCTTGATCGGGGCCTCGAGAAAGATCGTGGACATACAGTTTCTCCCAGATGAGATATACCTAGAAAGAGGTGTTTCTATCTATCAGACGGAAACCCGATACATTTAATGAAAAAAATAAAGTAAATAATGTGTACATTATAAGTACATGGTGTGTACTTTCCCTTATCGGCCCGTAAATTAGGCGGTCTCTAGGTCACCACACATGTTTGTGTGCTTGTCCGCCACACGGCCAACACTAGGTTACCTGCGGTCACTGAGTACATAGCGTGTACCCACAAACTACACATCATGTGCTTATAAAATTTCTACTAAAAATCACAGAATAGAGGAAAAGATACCAAAAAAGAAGATCTGGGATCATAAAAACATCCCCCCATAAAGAAATGACTCCCTGAATTTCCCTAGGAAAGCAGCATAGAAGAGGAATCCTCAAACATATCTGGTCACTGTGATTGTACATCAGCCTCCCTCTCCGGGCCTCGTCACGTACCCGCCCTTTCTGCCATAGCACTTGTACTAGAGGAACCAACCATCCATGAAGAAACATCATACAACGATCAAAAATCCGGAAAAGATGCTCCTCGAGTGAGGCATCCACCTCAAAATCAACCTCCTTGGGTTGAAAAACAAGAGATGAGTCGAAGAAATAACATTGGAGCTGAGAAACAAGGATGACATCGTTCATAGCACGGTACAGCTGAGATAACTACCACTGATAGGCAACCGGTCCAACTCTCTCCAAAACATCAATTTACATGACGTACCATGACGAAAGCATACCCTATCTCTTAATCCTCTAGTGTCCCATCCTCGGTTGTGACATGCAGGAAAACCTGATCCTTGACCTCGAAATATTGAGGTCATCTTCGCTGATCAGCTTAAGACTTTTGTCGAGACCATGAAGTAGGAATCCTCATTCGAATCAACTCTATCTACTCTGTGGTCTCCTAGACAAGATGAGGTCCCATCATAGCTGCCTCTACTACCTCCAACCATCATAATGGTGATCAGAATGGCCTAACATATAGAGCATCAAAAGGTTCCATCATAATAGTTTCTTGAAAACTATTGTTGTAGTAATACTCCACAAAACATATGTGTTTTTTCTTCAAACCTACAAAACCCAGAATGCATGTATGAAGCACGTCCTCAAGCACCAGAATCGTATGCTTAGACTAGACATCGGTTTGGGGTTGGTAAGTTATACTCAGAAGAAACTGTGTACCCAAGGCCTTCTTCAATCCCTTCATGACATGAGAAGTAAAATGGGCATCCCTGTCTGAAAAAATAGATTGTGGAACTCCATATAGACATACTATCTCATGGATGTACAAACATCCCAACTCATCGACACTAAATGTCTCCTTGATTGAAAAGAAGTGACTATACTTCTTGAGTCTGTCAATGGAAACCCTAACAACGACATTCCCTCATGGAGACCTCAATAGACTATCACGAAATCTATCGTGACATCATTCTATTTCAACATAGGAATGGGTAGTTGTATCAAAATCCTTGTTGGCTGTTGATGTGCCACCTTCACCTGAAGATAGGTTGAACACCTCAGCACAAAACCATCAGCATCTATCTTCATATCAGGCTACCAATACTAACAGTTTAGATCACGATACATCTTAGTGATGTCAGGATGAACTTCCCAAATAGAGGAGTGAAAGACCCACATCAGCTCCTTGCGTATGTCTGCTGACACCCATACGCACCCATGAAAATGAAAGATCGCATCCTCAAATATGGTTCATCCAAGAATAGGTTCCTCTTCTGACACGCTTTCTTGTAGGACTAGGACATTTGAATCTGATTGCTGCCACATTCACACTCGATCAAGAATAACATAGGTAACATATACACAAGAAAGAACATTTTACCATGCCTCTCGTGCACATCCAAATGCATATCAGAGATAATATCCATAAGCTTCCACTCACTAATAGCCGTCTAAATTTCATGTATATGTCTGTTCCTGCTCATCACATTAGCCAAAAAAATTTCTTTCCCAAGAGTATAAGCAAGATCAAAGTCAAAATACTGATGGTACTCAACCCACCATCGTTGTCTCAAATTAATGTCATGCTGAAATAAAATACTTGAGAATTTTGTGGTCCATTAGAACCAAAAAATGATCTCCCAATAGATAATGTCTCTAACAGTGTATGTGATGAAAAACTACATCCAAATCAAGATCGTGTATTGGGTAATTTCCCTCATGGGGCCTCAACTGCCGAGACCCGTACGCAATGACCTTTTTCATGCATAAGCTCTGCTATAAGTTTGATATAAAAATCATCACAGTACAATGTATAACTCTTTCCCAACTCAAGATATACTTTTATCAGTGCTAATGTCAACCTCAATTTCAGCTTCTGAAAGGATGACTCACAACAATCTGACCACAAGAATTATTCACCCTTCATAGTCAGTCACGTTAGTGGTGCTGCTAGGTGTGAAAAGTCCAATATGAAATGTCTGTAGTATCGAGGTAGCTCTAAAAAATTACGTACCTCAAATATGTCCTTTGTCTACACAAAGGAAATTACTGCTCTCAGTTTCTATTGATGTACTAATACTCCAGGTTTCAAGATTACATGGCCTATGAAATGAATTTGATCCATCCAAAAGTGGTATTATTAGAGCATAACATATATTGAATTCTCTCTCGTTGTACATAAAACGATCTCATTATGGGTAGCATTTTCATGTCAAGTGTGAGAGTACACCAAGAAATCATCCACAAAAACCACCATGAAAGAATCCATGTCCGGATGGAACACTCGATTCATCAGTGCTATGATGACTACATACGTGTTAGTGAGACCGAACAGCATAACAACATTCTCGTTTAGACTATGCCTTCATTAGAAATATGTAAGAGTTATATCACATGGTCTAACAAACAATTGATGATAACAAGATCTCATGTCAATCTTCGAGAACACTAGGTCTCCTCATAGCTGATCAAAGATATAATCAATCCTTGGAAATGGATATTGGTTCTTGACCATAAACTGATTCAAAATCAAATAATCCACACAAAATCTGAGGGTACTATCTACAGTAATAACAAATCGAACAGGCTAACCCCATGGAGAATTACTGGGTTTGATAAAACCCTTTTCCAGCAACTCCTCCAACTATAACTTGAGATCTTGTAACTCTTTTGTATCCATCCTATAATGAGGAATGGACACCAGTGCCGCTCCTAGAACTAGCTCAATAGAAAATTATACATCTCTCTCCAGAGGAAAACCTCAAAATTACTCTGTAAAGACACCCCTAAAATAATCCACCACTAAGGAAAATCTATTCGTAATGTCCCTTAGTCATCCAAATAAAGACTAATAATCTGGGTTGTAACTCCTCCCAACCGTTAATTCTTGGGTCCTGATTTGATCTCTTGGACATCCCATTCACCCTCAAGATGAAATGATCTGCCCTATGGTGATGTGAAACTCATCGTACGATGATAGAAATCGACAATAGCCTAGAAGTGAGCTAACCCATCCATTTTGATACTGACATCATAGACCATCATATCTAATACATAGAGGTCCCAAAAAAGAGACACCCACCAAACTCAAGAGGTAACTCCTTTCACTGACGTACACTAGCCTTTCTTGCCCCAAACTGTGTGTCCAATGTCAAGAAATCAACAGATGTAAAGATACATAGCCCAAGGCTATCCACAAAAAAAAAGATATAAAGATGTGGTATACCATGTATTGAAAATAGAAGATGCTAAAACTGAGGAAACTAAGATTGTCTCTCTAACTACATAGGTTCTGAGATCCTTCTCCTGATGGGTCTTCTCCACTGCAAAATTCTGACCAACATCGCGGCCATATTACCCTGCCTGACCACCCCGAGTTGATCCATCATGTTGTCCCTAAATTCATGGGGACTGATTACCACGCCTACTACCACCACCATAGCTTGAATGGTCGGAAGAAATCTAGTTCTCAGACTGATGAGAAACTGGTGTCACTGCTCCTGAACACAGAGTCATTGATGAACCCCTGTCACAAGATTCCAGTGATAAGACCTAATAGAAATGCTGATGATGACCCATCTTTCTACAAGATTGGTACTACACTAGGTCTCTTGGGCAATGTTTCCTTGTCTTCCCGCTCATTTCGCATTGGTAACATACAACTTGGCTACTAGAAGAAGTGTTTCACCTCCTTTGATAACTTCACAAAGACGCCCTATGGCAGTTCCTACTGCCATTGAGAAGGATACTAACTCCAGATGTTGTACCTCCCTAGATCACAACTCTATAATCCCACAAATTGCACTCCATGATCAATGACAGGTTGATGATAGACATGATGGAAGTCATCTTGAAAATGTTCACCTCCTATCAGATGTTGTTCCTAAGACCATCCTCAAACATTCTTTCTTGGAATAACTCTTCACCTCCTAGAAACATCTTGAAGCACTATAGCTCTATGAAATGAGAAGAGTACTACATGACTGGGAGAGTACCCTTATCTAGACATAAGAACTCTCGAGCTCGATCGTCCTTCAAGGTATTAGGAAATAAGTAGTTGTAGAAGGTGCATTATAACACATCCCAAGACATAACCTACTAGCGTACCACTTGTGAGATCACATCGCACCATCTCATGGAAGAATCCCAAAGCATGTACGTAGCGAGCATGACCCTTATCTATGTAGGCATCTTCAGATGCTCGAAGATGGTAAGCATCGCTTCAAACCATGACTCTACAAAATGAGGACCCCCTTCTCCAGTGAAAGTGGGTGGTTTTTTATGTTGGAAAAAGTGCATCAAATATTCCATAGAAGGGGAAGGATGTGGTACTACTCAAATGGTATTCATGAACCTAATGATGCCCTCTCAGAACTTTGCATGTGAACCTGTGTCGGGAATGATGGTTGGTGCCAAGACTGCAACTACAGGAGGATCAACTAGATGTCATTGACCAACTATGTTTGGTGTTTGATCATTGCTCTATAAATGGCATACAGCCAGAGGATGTCTCGGTGGCACGAACCTCCAAGGTCAAATGCACACCTTAAATAAAAATTATCAGGGAATGAAACTTAGAATATTAAAGAAGGAATAATAGAAACATGTATATAATTTTTTCAAAATATGGATACACATCGTGTAGATTTAACTACAAGGAGTGTTCCTTTAAAACATTCACATGGGTGTGTGCCTATTCCAAAACTAGTCATGTAACAAACCCATACCCATAGTGTTGTCCTTAAACATGGCATGTACACTGCCTGAGTTTCTTTACATTGTAAGGACACATGGTTCTCTTGAACAAGACTACATGGTGTGTTAGTTCTATACATGGCATCTACTAGACGAGCATCACCGACCTGTGTTGTTAGTGACACTACTGGATACATGGCTGACACAACATGTCGTGTTCCAGATGGACAGAGTGTATTCTTGGATGATTTTTCTAACCAGTGTTGTTAGTGACACGACCATATTCTCATGTTACACTACACGGTATATTTCAGATGAACACTACATGTATTAGAAAAGACTCAACCAACCTGTGTTGTCAGTGACACAGCCGGTTACACAGTTCTAGAGAAAAGTGTTTACATCTGGTACATGGTGTGTCATACCAATGATTCAAAACCATGTGTCCCTACCCACATAGTCTGAGACATGGTCAGAGACAGCACAGTGTGTACTTGCAATACATGACATGTACTTAAGAAAAAAAGTTTCTTCATGAACATAAGAACACAGGGCATGTATTTATCAATACACTGCATGTATTCTGGGTTTTCCCAGACATTAAGCCACAGAAACAAATCTGGTGTCCATAAAAACACTAAAACAAACATTAAAGTGCCAAATTTCGATCTCTAAGGGCCCATAACACCTGCGAATCAAAACATGGCATTTTATACATGTCATAAACAAGAATAATTGATCTATGATCCACCAATTTTTGATCCATGGGGGCCCATAACACCTCAAGAAGAAAAATTTTGTGTTAATTCATACAAAACCTTACAGAACCAATACCATATCATACAACCAGTATTTTTATCATGGAATATATCACTAAAACTTGCATATCTGGCACATCACCAATCACAAAAACATGCAATCGCTAATGAACACTATATGACATGGAAAGAATTCATGACATGTGATCCCTAGAAAGTGCCTATATGATGAATGAGATGACATGCCATCATCTCATCAGGATTTAATAGAAATTGAACCTCAATAACTTTTACTATAATATCACAAAACATGAAAATCACCCAATGTTGAAAATCAAATCAACTCTAAAATTCTAAAATCAAAAAACATGTAATAAATGAGGTAGATTGGATTTTCCTTATACACTGGTTAGCTACTCTTGTGAACAACATATTACCAATACCAATTCCTTCTTATCACAACTTATAGGGTCCAAATAGTATGTCAATATAAAACAATTTCTCTGATACCACATTGTAACATCCCGTTTCCAGAAGCTGCTGAGAGGTGCCCCGTACCTGGTAGGTCACATGGCCTCAAGCGCATTTTCCCTAACATCAGAGGCTGCTGACTTTTAGTGAAGGCCTTGGGTGTGATTGTGGGGAATCAATTTCCACATTGAAAGAGTAACATAGCGATATAGAAACAGATATACAATAGCATAAGCATTAATAATGTAAAACCACAAGAAATAGTGTATGTCTGATGAAGAAACTGGTGTGCACATATATAAATGATGCATGATACATATGTCTATGAATGCAGCCAAACATGTCACAATGCTGGAATAAAGTATTAAATATGTACCAAAGAAATCAACAAAATAACTTTTCTGCATCACAAACCTCAGCTTGGTCCCTTGCTCTCCAGCCCCTGAAGCAGTCAGGAACCTTAATTAAAGGGGTGCCTTCCCTTATCTATATCTACAACAATATAATTTGTTTAGTCCCAAAAGAATGACCCAAAGTGGTTGTGAGACTAAATATGAGTTCCCAACCACCAAGAGATCTATTCCAAACAGTCAGTGAATATATATGGCAGGTAATAAGAAAAATAAGTAGTAAACACAAAAGTACTCAATAGTAAATATTCCTATAGTTTCAAATTATTCAAACACCACATGGTAAATAAGAACCAAATCAAAAATAGGTATCCCTATGGGATGTCCTCATAGCCTAATGCCCTCTAGTCCTTCCTGGAAAACACAAGCAGCCCACTGGAAAGTACACATTGTCTAACACCTCTAGTTAAGATTTTGTATAGAAACTCTGAGGAAACACTCACCATCAATTCCTCCAATAGTATCGTATCGGTAGCTCAAAGGCACTTTGGGGAAGCACGAACATTACATTCCCCATTGTGGCCTACATCAAAGAACTACATACACTCATGAGGAAGCACTTACATCGATTCCCCCCTATGATCTCGCATCTTAACAATAATAATAGACACTCTGGAGAATCCATTACATCTATTCTCACAATGGTCGACTACACTAGGTTCTCACGCACCAGTGTAATTCAAACAAGCTTTTAAATACAAACGGCCAAAGTAAACCTCATGAACTACTTGGCTAACTAGTCTACTAAAAAAACTATTCAGATAAAACACTCGATCTTAATAATACAAGGCATGGATAATAAAGTAGTTTCCTAACAGTCAAAACTAGACCTATGGTCAAAATAAGGAAACATGTGATAAACCTCTATAGCATTGTAAAATAATCCCTATTCACATTAAATTAACCTCTACTCAAGAATAAATTTTTATTATGCAATTTATAGGGTTAAAGCCATAAACATGCAATACCCCGATGAAGGGTAATGGGAACTTTTGCACAAAAAATTCAAAGACTAGTTACGGAAAGGAAAAAACAACCTAACTTGGTGTTGTAGGATCATTATACATGATCCAAAAACCTTGAATTTCCCAATAAAACCATGATCTTTAAAAATATCTAAAATGTTCAACCAGGTATAACATGAGAAAGAAGAGTAATCGGGAAATGAATCTCTTGGAGAAGGAAAAGCTTACCGAGGAGATCCCAACACAATCAATGGTGGTCGAATCAGAGGACAGATGCTCAATGGGGGCTCAGAGAAGGATCGTGGCCATACGGTTTCACCCGGATGAGACATACTTAGAAGGAGGTGTTTCATTTCATCAAACTCGACACTAGTACATTAAATGATAAAAAGAAAGTACACAGTGTGTACATTATAAGTAAAGGTCATGTACTTGCCCTTATCGGTCCCAACATTAGGATGTATCTAGTTCACCACACACAGTCGTGTTCAAGGCCACTACACGGCCAACACCCTACTACATGCGATAGCAGAGTACAATATGTTTACTCATAAAGTACACAACATGTACTTAGGAAATTTCCAGAAACTCTACTTTTCCTCAAAAACACTAGAAAAAGTAAATCATACCAGAAATAAAGATTCAGCTTATTACAATTTATGAATAACATTTGATCATGTAATTTATTGAAATAAAAAACCATGAAATTTATGTTGTGGCGTGGTAGCTTGTGTTGGTTGTGTCATAATTGGTATGAAATTTGTTTAATGAAATAGATTGATTTTTTCAGTTATGAGTTGAGTAGGCGATATCCAAGAACCAGTTGATAATAAAGGTGGTTCCATTTTAAATACATGTCCAAGGTAGACAAGGTATTTATATTTAATTATATCAAAAAATAATAAAATGAGAATGTATAATGACACAAGATGTGAATCCCTCTCTATTATATATCATGATACAAATAGACTATATTATACATTTTTTATAGGATTGTTGTCATTTATATTAGTATTAAATATCCCTTTAGGGGCCTTGATGAGGTAGTAGAATCCATTCATTTTTTGGGAATAATATTCACTACTTTTTAGATAATGTATTAATGGGTTACACACAATACCATATTGAAGAGCTATCCATATTTTGGTTAATAGGTGTATAGGACATGGTGTGTCCCAAAATAAGGTATGAGACTTGTCCATGTATTTACTATCAGAAAAAATACATAAATTCATTATTTATGGAATAATTAAATTGAAAATATTTATGTAAATCATTTTCATGTCATTTAAGTGAATACATAGAAAAATATTCAACAAATGGTTATTATTATCATATTAAAGGTTCTTTTAAATTAGTGATAATTATGAGTTGAGTTAATGAATCACATTTATCATGTAATATATTTATTATATTATAAAAGTATGCGGTAAAAATATAAATGATAACATATCATAGATAGTTCTTCATAACATGCCATTTACTGCTCATTTATTGGGATTTATATCTCGGTTTGAAAACCCTTTCTAGGTATTTCTACCTCACACTATATAATTCGAGAAGGAAATATATTCCATAGACTATTCTTTTAATTGGATTGAGATCCTATCAACCAATCACCTTCCTTGAGATGTTATGTAAATGTCCAAGAATTTAATGGAAGAACATAATCCTGGATAGAAGTAACAAGATTATGGTGATCATTGTGATGTAAATGGAATCATCACATCTTTATGGTGTCACCAAAAATTAAATGACCAAAATATGGGAATATTATGAAGGATTTTGTAGATTATCTTGAGGGTTTACACAATCAATACTTTGAAAAGAATCACTGATGGAAGTATATTATAACGCATGATATTATTAATATGACGTAATAATTCAATTTGTTTCATTGACATTTCGTTCTAGATCCATAGACCATACTGAGGATCAGATCATTGAATATGAAAATGTTTTGTTGCTTCATAGATTAAAATTTATAAATCCCTAGTTCACTAGATTTTTCTGCATGCCATATTAGAGTTAGTGAGTACTAGAGCTATTGAGTGATTTTTTTGATCCGTGATAATGAAACATTCCAAAAATTTAGGTTGAGTTTTTTAATTCTATCCCAAAAAAAATATCATTCATCGATCCAATATCAGATGTCCAGTTAATAACCATATATTGTTTTCCATATATCTATTTTTTGTTTTTTTATTAAAATGAAAGTGTTTTTTGTATGAGAAATATTAATAGACTGAATCTAATTTTCCTCAGTTAAATCAAGTGGATACATATTCCTTCTGGGTTACATCAAGAATCCGGTGATCGGAATAGTATCAGCTGATGGGTTTTTAAACAATATAAAATATTTTTTCCACATAATGAATAATATATTTTTTAAAATGGAAAAATTTTAAAAAAATAGGGGATGTTACTGATATCCTATAACGTGAACATTGTAATTTTTTTGACCCGGATGAGGGATAATGGGACATCAATGAATAAAATAATAATTTAGGGGTAACCGTGGCGCTTCCCCAGAGAACAAAAAAATGAATAGTGGAAGCCATGTATTCTTATGCGAGTTGAGCACAATTAATATAAAAAAACAATATCATGTCCATATTTTTTTCATACTCATAACCCCTCACTACATTTCATATTATCCAACTTCCACAATTGATCCCTACCAGTCATCATGAAAATAATCCTCACTAGGGCCACCCACAATGCATCATACCTAGAGAACCACCACTGCTCAGGCCAAACATCCTCACACACACCGTTCTTCATTCACTATATACCAATGCTCTGTAGCGTTGCCTTAGTGCACTACAGATGGATCTCCCGTTTCAAGGCTTGTAATTCCCTTCTATAGTTTTCTCCCTCTCCAATGACATCCTAGTCGAATGCCACTGCCCGCCACTGCTCAGTGTCACCCCTACCAATTCCAGCTAAACAATGCATTCAGGCACTCTCCCCCCTTTTTGTAGTGACATGAACAACATACTATGTGAGAAATAATAGTGCTGCTGACCGGAACACCCCTAGAACTTTTTCTACCTCCCTGAACAGAATGGTTATGAAATCTTACGGGTCTTATCAAGTCTGAACCACCCTAAAATGGGCATGGTTGGGTCTAACCCAATCAGAACTGATTAGGAAATCTCTTTTCAATCCGAAACTACCCATCATGGGTTCTTTCTAGCCAACAGTGGGCCGACATGGATTTTTCAAAACCTACAATTGGCATGAGTGTGTTTCTATCAAAACAAAATTAATAGTACCAAAAAATTAATTTTTTTAAAAAAATAATTATAATTCAATAATTTAAAAAATTAGTAATCTAATTTTTTTATATATACTGAATTTTTTAATTAATTTATTTTTTGTTTAAAATTTAATTATTAAGTTTAATAAAAAATTAAATTATTTTATTTTAAAAAATTCATCTAGTTTATTCAATTCTATAGAACACATATTTATTAAATTTTAATTTTACTGTGCTTTTACTTCGGCCTTATCTTGAGCATAGAACAAGCATGTTTGCTTTAATTTTACCAAATTATGTTCTACAAATTCTTGTGATATTTGTAATATTTAATTATATTATTTGATTGGCTGGAAATAGTCTTCTTCATTTAAATCAGTATAAGATACTTAACATCCTATAATTTGATAGTGTATGTATTTTCCCCATCCTTAGACCCCACACCCATATGCGAGTAAATCACTACAATTGATGATGATGATTTAAGATGTGAACCACACCAAGATGATGTGACATATAAATTTAGAAGTAGAAACACTTGAATGGGGGTGAGATGCCTCAAGAATCTAGGCATGAATCTGGTGTAATACAACTACGTCATGTTTTCCCCATTTAGTATAAAGGATCAAACAATATAAAATGCCCAAGGCCAGTATGGTAATTTATTTTATTTATGATTTTTTTATTTTTTATACATTTTCATGTCTTTAGAAAACATATAAAATAAAAACTCTAAAAATTTCATAAATATGTGATCAATTTACTCTATTAGTGTATATAATTATGTAAATAATACAATTATATGAACATATTTAATAGAAATTTATTACAATCTTCTTAAATGTTAAACCCCTTAATGAAATATTATTCCATGACAACATTCCATCGCAAAAATTTGGAAAACATCATGTGGACAATGATTTCATCATCGAAAGTTGAGTTTTCATAATACTATATGGGAGTTCTTATGTTAGTGATGGGTTTAAAAAACTAATGCTGGAATCAAAAAAGTATCAAAGCTAAATTTTTGAATCTTTAGAGCCATGTAGTCAATAAAAAATGATTATGATTTATAGAGGCTTGAAAATCACTAAAATATTCAAGGATCCATGAGTTAATGTATTCATGCAGTGTAGTGTATACCTCAAAACACTATGTGTAGTGTCACAACAAAATATTAATGAATATTAGGGAAGTATTCAAGGACACTTTTAATTAGAATAATCAACAGAAACAATATAAAAAGTCTACTATAGAAGTATACTATATTTTGATAAAATAGGTAGAGACATTTGATTATTAACATAATTTTTAAATTGTAATCTGTAAAAAGGATAACAATACTAATCATGAAAGATTTTGTTTTTATAGAAGATGAAAATTAATACCACAAGTACACTTCCATATCTATTGAAAATTTAAAATTTACAAACCCGCATAAATTTTAGGGAGTATTACATGTCCATTCACAATTTAATATGATATAAATAATTAATGGTTCTTGATTCCCCAGTACTAGTTACTCCTCATTGAGATACGACTGTGATAAAAATTATTACAGGTAACTCATGTAAGATTCATATGATGGTCATTTGTTTATTCCATCATCGAATTCCAATGCAATTTGGGAATATAAAATCAAGAAAAGGATGATTTCACATTATTTTTCATCTCATAGAATCTTGGAAGGATAAAGTGATGGCAGATTAAGATGGGTCATGATTACTCTAGTAGTATGTAATTATGAAGTATAGATCACAATGTTTCAATATAATCCAATATTATATCATTTCCACTAATTTTCTCTAGTTTTATTTATGATTATAAAATCTTGAGTGTGGATAAAAATATTTATTACCTTATATGTATTGACTACAATTTAAATAAGAAATTAAATGTTTCTTAGTTCTCAGGGTGAACAATTTGAAAGACAATGCCAAATTTCCAATAAAAATAGGGACACCAAAATCTCATTAACATCATCCTTACAATAAAAATGGAAAGTCGTTATACTAGAGGATATTTTCATCAAAATTTATAATAAAAATGTAAATATAAATAAATAAAATGAACTAAATTGAAGACTCATGTTGTTAATTCTTCTTTATGTATATTCATCAATTGTATGTAATGTTTCTATTAAACTTATTGGGTATTAAATACAATATGTATATAAAATATATGTATTTAAATATAGAACCCATGTAATAAACGAAACATTACATCAAGTATGGTGTGTTCTCTAGGAGGTCGGTAATGGTTGATACCTATGCTTGTGGTGAGAAGCACACAACTTATAATTTTTATGTAAATAGTTATAGAAGATATTTTTTGAGTATAAAAAAACATTTATCTCATGTTTCTTTTAAAAAAAAGGATATATTATTATATTTTAGAAATTGATTTTGTTTGTTGTGTGTAATACTCAACCAATAGTTATATAATATTTTAGTAATTGAAAATACCTGATGAATATAAAATATTATACATGTATACACAATTTTGGAGAGTTAATAAGTTTAAATATAAAATAAGTTGTTTCTAGGAATATACATAATATGGTTTTATTCACATTTGAATTAAAGACCTTAGGTATTATCAACACACTAATGTTCTATGTATTCGAATAAGAACCATTTCAAAATAGAAAAAATTACAATGCTCTTAGAATTATTACAGATGTAGAGCATAATGTATTACATGGTTAATATAGGGGTATATAAACATTATAATATACCATTATGTGTTTTAAAAAGTTAATATAGAATTGTGGTATACGGATCACTAGAGTCTTATAGTTTTTTGGGATCATGTGACAAAGTGTATCTCGAACAAACAATGATCAATAAAATGTAGTGTGGATTAATTATTAATTTCACATTTACATATAAAATTAGGATTAATGATTTATTTAAAAGGAGGTTCAATATTGACACATATATGTAATTTACTAACATTAATTGTTTTTTGAGACATGCTATAAAAATAGAGGCATTATCTCAGATCCATATGTCCAAAATATTTACAAATTGATATCATATGAGTTATTTTATGATATATGACTATTATGTCATAATTAAATGTCTATAGATTGAATGTGTTATTTAGGATATATTCTAACTTTCATTAATAAAAACACAATTTTCATATAATGTTTTTATATTGAAGGTTTTGTAGGATATTATAGAAATCCCTAGGATAGAAAATCTATGTGATAGACTACATATCTATAAAATGGGTTCACATATCTATTAGAGATAGTGAGGGGAAAATTGACATGGATTTAGTATATAATAATGTTGAAAAAATAGTTGACAGAGGAAAACTTCAATAAGTGCATGTTGAAAATGATTTTTTCTAAAGAATTATACTGTATTGGAGGGATAAACCCATGGTAATGGTTTTGTATTTACCCTGACCAATAATATCATATTTATTAAGAATAATGAAACCTATAGTAACCATTATATGAAAATAAATAATGATCTAAAAGTAGAACTAGAATTTAATAATGGATTCCATGTATCATAGTAAATGGGATTGCAATTTTTAATACTAGAGTGAGTATTCAGGAGATATGATACATGGGTAGTACAATGATGGTACCAATAAGGTGTGACAGGAAAACGTACATATACATTAATCCATTAGAATTTTAATTTTTCCTAGAAACATTATGTGACCAATTAATTTTTATTGGATGTCATGACAACAAATAGTGGTTGGTGTCTATGTGATGCCACCATAAAGGGATAGTGACCCAATTAAATGCTAATAATTTGTGAAAGTTAGTAAAATCTAATTCATGATTGAAGTAAGCAATATGATGAGTGAAAATTCATTTTTTATTAAAAAAAATTATATGTCTTCACGATGTTACTGGGAGAACCATGGTTTTATAATTGAAATACGTTTGGTAACATATGGAAATATTTATTTGTCTTATAGTTAGTTAATCAAATAATGGATGTAAAACAACAATGAAAATTTTAATGTTGAATCCAATGTTCCAGGTAACATTATATAATGAGGTAGATCTAATAATTTCTTAAAAAAATTAAAAACTAAATATATGATAAATTTGTCTAAAAACAATATTTTGAAAAAATTATGAAATTATTATTACCATTGTCAGATTGCGTTAATCTCTCTAAGATTCCATGAATGTTGTATAATAAAATCTTAATGTAGTGATTTTAATTTGGTATGTTTTTGGGATGGTTCAATCACATTTTACAAGATATGTATAAGAAAATATATTTTTCACATAATATTTATGATGGGAAAATATCAATTATATCTATGAAGACTACATGGGATGTAGTCATAACTATCCAACTGTACTTGAGAAAGTACAAAAGGCATGCATATGGATGTAGAGAGGAATAGATAAGAGATACAAGGGGATACAAAATAGTATTCCTATAGATTAATATGATCTAATATCATATTAAAGATAAGATAATGTTCAATAAAGTGTAATTTAATTTAGGTTTATCCATGATTACAAATACCGAGTGTTTTGTGGCATGTAATGAATCTAAAAAAGCAGTGTCAAATTCACAACGATATTTTCATGTGCAAGGAATTTCACCAAGTATATAATGTTTTATCGTAATATAAATTATGATAATGATATTAAAATTACTATCCATGATATCCATTTTTGATATAGGAAAAATGGGAATTAATTGAGGACATCTGCCCTTGAGAAGTCATACTCATGGATGTAATGTTGTAGGTAGCTAAATTTCTAAACAAAAAAAATGTGGATGGATCTTGAATAAATCCATAACCTGGAAGAAACATAATCATATTGTGTGAGATATTATAATTATAGTCAACATGTTTGATCAACTGTAAGTGGTAGTATTATAAAATTAGGTTCCCTAGAACAAATGTTATCCATAATGTTCCATTACAATTACTTGTATACATCGAGCGGTGCATTATATACACATACCATTATATTTTTTTATTTCTACACTGACTATTTAAATTATAATTTCCAAATATTATTTGTTGTAATAATATTTTATAGTAGATCACATTCCATAATTAAAACCTCGAGATATTATAACATTAATTTTTGACATATTTTATATGGTTTGGATACATCATAATTTCATGACCCAGTTTATGTGTGACTATTATGTGATGGTGGCTCTTAAGTATTGATACTTCTTCTAAAAAATTTCACACGTTGTGTTTTCTTTTAGGTGAGATCACGAGGACAGACCCACCAAATGGACCACTAGAGTTTTTAGGTGACATTGGTTATTCCTATAAATATACATGCGTATTGTTATCCTCACTTGAGATCATTAGAATTGTGCACCTCTTTATCCCATACATTGATGTATGGAAAAAACAATGAAATTGATGTTGTAGAGAGGTATCATGTGATGGGTGTATCATTAGAATTATAGTATTGGATGAATTTTCATGATAATGTTTTTCAGTTTGGTGTTATGGATTTGATGTCTAGGGCCTAGTTGTTTAGGATGGTAGTAACCACATAACTTCTTGTAATAAGAAGTCAAAGGTTTGTCATTACAGTTAGATCAACAAATAATAAGGCTATAATGGATGATGAAAAAAGAAAAGTTTCCTACTTGTGGATATATCAGGAGATAAAGAGATTATATAAAATAGTTCATGTTCATATGATAGTTTCATTGCCAAAACTATTCATTATATCTTTAGTTCCATGATGGGTTACATTAATCATTCCTTAGTATTTGAATATTATTAAATTCTATTGAGAAAAATTTCCTAGAGGGTCTCATATAGTAGCGTATTCAATAGTTTTCCCTATTATTTTGAATAGGTGTATAGAGCCTCATTGGATAATGATGATGTTTGTGAGTAGTTCATGCATTAATGATCACAAATAAAAAAATAAATTGATTATTATTTAATTATTGAATAATTTTATTGAATTTGAATATTTAAATAATTCAATATTTATTTTAGTGAATACATGGAAAGAATAATATATGATCAAATATTATTTTGATATTCATTATTGTATGAATTATGAGTCGAGTTAATTAATATGATTTATAAAGAAATTGTTTTTTTTGTTATATATAATAGGTATGTGGTAAATGTATAAATCATATTATGACACAGTTATTTGATAATAATGTTTAATTTACCACTCCTTTAGTGGGATTTTGATTTCTAGTGGCTGGGGAACCCTTTTTAGGGATTTGAGAATCCAACTATATTAGAAGATAAGGATCCCTTTTATATATACTATTAATTCAAATTTATTGATTGACTCTCTTCCCTCCTTTTTCCAAGAGAGATAATTTTATAGTATGGAAATCTGATCTATGAACACCTTTACAAATTGAAGGGAGTGATCAAGGTCATCGTGACTTCATAAATGGAATCATGGGTACTCCATGCTAGCACATAAAATAAATCAATCTGAATATAAATAGATTTTTAAAGTGTGTTTACGAGGGTTTTATCCTTGGATCCTTTTATAAAGTGTCACTAACAATGAAATTATATTGAGTGAAGTTTTATTAGAATGAGATAAAAAACTAATTTAATCTTTTAAATTAATTATTGAAAAGAGATCCTTGGACCTTAATGGGGATCAGATCACCAAAGATAGTGAAATTAAATCCCTTGGTTGATAAAACATTTTAAATAGATAGACCACCTACTCCCACTAGGCACCCGGATACTATAACTTCACTGGATAATTCATCCATGAAAACAATATTTTTTAAAATTCTAGAATTAAAACATCAATGAATACATAAAATTTTAGGCAGATCATAAATTTCAGAAGATAATATACTATAAATTATATTCCATACATTCATATGATAATATTATCTTTATACACTAATCTAACTAGAAACTATGTTTTTATAATAAATTTTATCATCAAATGTTGTTTTTTTATCTTTGTATGATAAATAATTAATTTATTTGATAGATTCCATTTTCAGGTTTTAGAATTTCATCTTTCTGATTGTGTAAGAAAATATTCCACTTGTATTATAAACTGATATATATATGATAATGACATATTCTAAGAACATGATTCACAAAATTTCCTTCCTCTATATTTGATAAATATCATATGAAATACTTTCATATGATAATTTAATTAGTCTAGAATCTGAAATTAAATACGAATATGTTTGTATTATCATGTGATGATCTCATTCTATATAAAATAACATTCATTGAAGTGCATGAAAAATAAAAGTTCATATAATAAATATTCACCACATGTGACAATTTATCTCCTCTTATGATATTTTACATAGAAAATTTCTACAATCATGAAATAATGAATGGTTATACAAAACATGTAGAAATGAAACAAAACGTAATGAAATCACATATTGGCCTAAAAATACTTAACAAAAATTTATCTGCAAATACAATAGGTATTTGTTGGAATTAAAATATAAGAATTAATGAGGTATGTTGGAACAAAATTATTACGTCCGAGACCAAATTTTGGGCATGATGTATTTTATTGAATTATTATATCTTATATGGGATGGAAACTCGTCACCCAAAATTTAATAGTGTACATGGGATAGATGTGATAATCCCAATGTTTATTAGTTAAGAGATAAGTAATTAAACATAAATGTGACAAAAATATTAAAATTTAATTTAAAAGTATTCTAATAAGATAATGTTAGGGGTCAATAGTTAGTTTCTATTCGAACACACTTAATTGTGTAACCAATATTTGAATGGTTAATGATCTGAACTATTATAAATAAACATCCCTTTTGGTAGAATTAAATATAATATTGTATGTCATGGTTAATGAAAACACATTCTCTTATTCAGTATTATTATATCTTATCATATTTAAAGTGCCATTAAGAATAATTACCATTGATAATATAGACATTGAACAATGATCATATGATTAATATAAATAAGGGGTTTTAAAAAATCCAATTTCCACAAACAAAATAAGTGATAGACTCAACCAGAAAGATCATACCCTACAAATTCCATTAATCATAGTGTCCAAGGGAGACAATGTAACGCCCCGACACCAGTTACCCAAAGTCGGAGCATTATTTTAATACATTGGCATGATTACAAGGAATGAAGTCCCGAAAGACCAATCAGTTTAGCAGTCTTGCAAAATAGATTACTAACATTAACATTACATTTCAATTTGAAACATACAACACAACATAGATAGTGCTTTGTGAACGCCATTATTCTCTTGGCTTGTCCCTGCATATCAATCACAATACACTTCTTGGAATCCTAGGAAAAATAAAGCATAGAAAAGGGTGAGCTCAAAATTTCAATAAGGATAAACAATACAGCGAAAATTTTCATCAGTAAACATAATCATTTAAGTCAATGTATTACTAAATAATAATTCTTTTAAACTTTATCTTCAGCATAATATGACAAAAATAAAATGAAATAATGCCAGTTACTTATTCAAATGGATATTCTACTAGTCAAATAATCACATGAAATATCACTAACCACTTTCATAATGATGGAATGCATAATGCTGAACTTTAATTTCTATGTCAAGGCCTCGTACCAAGAACTAGGGGTTAACTGTAACCAGAACCCAAGCCGGAGTGCCTCCAATAACCGGACACCAACCCGGAGTGCCTCTAATAACCGAACACCAACCTGAAGTGCATCTAATAACCGGAAACCAACCTGGAGAGCCTCTAATAACCGAACACCATCCTGGAGTGCCTCTAATAACCAGACACCAACCGGGAGTGCCTCTAATAACCGGACAACAACCCGTAGTGCCTCTAATAACCGGACACCAACCCCGAGTGCCTCTAATAACCGCACACTATCCTAGAGTGCATCTATTAACCAGACACCATCCCAGAGGGTCTGCTATAACCAGACCTCAACCCGGAGGGCTTACATTTACCGGTCCCCAACTCGGAACATACAATTCCAACACATTCATCTTATTAAAAGATTGAAATATAACATAAACATTCGTATTAAAACTATCTTATGAAATGTAAATACTTTAACCATAAACCATGAATGACATAAAAATAACTCATCGACAGTAAAACATATCACAAAAACTTCAATAAAATATGAACATTTTGTATCATAATGAATCAACTTCAAATAAGCTTAAAATCCATCAAATGATGTTGACATAGATGAAATCAAAACTATTTGAGAGAAATATCCTTTTTTTAAATCATTTAAAAGTTATATAATTATATAGAACACCTTTATTTTGAAAATATCATTATAATATTTTAAGGGAAGCTTCAAAGGTGTAATAATGGCGGAGAAAAACCACACCTGTTGTATAAGTTAAAAAAACATTCTTACCTTAATTCTGTCGAAAAGGATAAAAACTACCTTGTTTGGAAAACGATGGAATGATTCCATTCAAAAATGTATATGTGTATAAATGACTCTAACCCATTTTCAATTAAATAGTAATAATGTTTTGAAAGACATTTTTAAGAAAATTGGATGTGGATGCTAAAGGGGTCCCATTAGATAATTACGTATAAACAACCTCGGATAATGACGAGATTGTGAAATAAACCCTTACCAATTTTGATAACATACAGAACATACAACCCATGAAAGAGGTATCATACAATTAATATGTAAATAAACATAAATTAATGTGTATTACCCAAAGAATACAATTATGGGAAGTACATAAACCACACAAAAGGTAATAGTGGCAATATGGCATGAATCTCATGGAAATAAGGAGTGAGATGAAAACCTGTTACGAAAATTTGGCAGTCTAACGGCGCCACTTAAAACTTCCAAAAATGGATTGATGAGATTGAATAGGGTCTCTTATCACATGAACATAAAAATTACATTATGATTAATATAAAATAACTTCCCCTCACATAATAAAGAAGATCTTGGAAGAAGTGACATAAAAGAGACTACTTAAAAAGAATGAGAGAGGTGGGATCCCTTACCTCGTGTCCGACTTGACTCGATCATTCTTTAATCTCTTGAATAATAAACTAAAGTTAATTTATACTTGCTTAAGAACCTTTTTCAAGTTTATTATTTTTTTTATATCACTTATTACCATGTTATAAACAATATTTATGTTAATAATGTTCGTTTTATCGATATTTGGTACTTGAGTCAAAAATGGACTTCTAATAACTACATGTTGTTCATGTGGTCAAAGGTTCATTATGTCCAGAATTATAATCATGATTTAGATATCATATATATCATATATATCTGGTATATATATATATGTATTTATAATAGTATATAACATTTATAGTTATGAAATGAAATGCACCGTTCATGGAGATGGTAAGTCGTACGTACGCACGAACGCTACTTTCATTTCTATTTCTTACATTAATGGAATTAAAACATATTGATACATAGTTACATTATAATTCGAGTATAATATCATATATAATATCATAAACTTCATCCTTTATACATCCCACATAAGGAATTAACGAATCACATCACTTTGAGGGGGCGGTAGTATGCATTTCCTCTAATGAGATTATCGTATTTACCAACTATAGAAACCATAAAGGCTTGATATAATTGGGAAGTACAAGAATCATAAAGAAATCATAAACATAATATATATATATAATATATATAAATACATTTCCATCAATATGGCCACCATGAGAGGCGGTATGAGGTAATTGAACAATCATCGTTTCGTGAGGCGTTAGTTTGCCATCCACAGAAACATTATGTTCTTCATCCATTAGATGGAGGTGTGTGTATGTGTAGTTCGAATCCATTTTATAACAAAATATTAGTATATTGAGGATATTGGTGTTGTTACAAAATAAAGGAAATAAAAAGAGTTTAGGGGTTGAAGAAGCAAAATAAAAGAAAACAATTTAAGAGAAATTGTTACCTTTAATTTGGTTAACTCCCTTTGGTTCGAACCAAAGGACTTCTTGAAGTGCCTTCTGCCTAAGGTAAGGATTCTTGGGGGAGGACAGGGATGTAGGGAGTGTAATTGGGTAGAGATTGAATGAGATAAATGGCTTGATAGGTGTGAAGAGTTGCATATAAGTGGTATCGTTTTATAGGGGAGAGGAGAGGCTCTTTAGGAAAGAGTGAAAATATTATTTTATAGTATAATGATATTCCGTTTCTAATGGTCCAAAAATCATTATAATTGAAGATACGATTACTCATGGTCGAAATATAATCATCAAATAGGAATTGAATAGGTTTTTGAAAATATTTTAATAATTATAATCGTATTTATTTAAATGATTTGTTAATGATGTAAATATTGCATCATTATTGTGTCATATATAATTTAAATTATCTGATGTCTAAAAATTAAAAAAAATACCATGATGTAGGAAATCTTTTTATCTTTCAAATTACTGTCTATAGACAAAAATATTATTTATATAACACCATATAAAAATTAATTTACTAAAAGGGTTTTGTTTATGTCATTTTTTCCTTTATATTAAATTAATTAATCTAAATAGTTATTTTCACTTTCAAGTGGGCCACTGGGGTCCCAAAATTTACCAAAAGATGTCCATGGTCGGCCATTACTCATCCAATAAGGTTTGCACAAGTTTTAAGGAAATTATGAATTATTATAATATTCTTTTAACCTTGAATTACCCTATTTTTATTTAACCACTGTAAATAAATGTCAAAAGTTACTATTCACCAAAAAAATATTTTTAACTTTTTGAACCAGATTTTACTAAATAATAACAACTATGTATGTCGGATTTTTAAAATTCAATTCACAGAAATGTTAAAATTTCATTTAGATGACAAATTTAGTTTTTTGTCTTCCACTAAGTGGTTTCACTATTAATAAAAAATTGATGTTTTTCAGAAAAATAACAAAAATTCAGCCTAAGATATATTTGATATTCGGAATTAAAAAGTGATGTCCATTTTTCCAAATTCAAAACATAGAATTGGCATTCATTAATTTTAAAATTAATTCATGTTATCAAAACAAATAGCGTGTTTTTTAGAAACAATAACTATCAGAAGATTGATACTTGTTAATGTCTAATTTTAAAGTGAAATTAATTCCAATAAACAAAATTGGATTAAATGGTAAAAATATATTCTAAATATACATTAAAACAACTCAAATTCATAATTTATCACTATTAAGTTTTTTGATTAAAAAAGTTGTTTTTAATAAAAATTTACTAATCTTCACTATTCATCCAAATATAAATGTTATATGAGAAGTACCAAAATTTCACCATAGGATAATTTTGATATTACAAATCCAAAATTGAATTTAATTTTGAGGGATAAAATTTATAAAATTTCAAAATTGGGTATTACTATTCCTAACGGCTATATTGATCGGTCACAGTGTGTTAGAATCTCAAAGTTGTGTACCACACATGCTACTGTATTATTCAAAGAGAAGCATACTGTGGAAGCTTGAGGTGATACATAGTATATTTATGATGTCCCTATTCTAAATAATTAATTTATTTATTCAAATTGCATATATAAAAGTTTAAAATATTGGATTTAAAAAGGGTTCACCATTAAAAGTCAGTAAAAGAGCATTTTTTTAAAAATAGTTCTTTTATCTGAAAAAAATGAATTTCTTCTTACATTATGTCTAAGAAACTCATAATATGGAATCTAAAATTATAAAGATTCTATAAAGTTAAAAATTCAGTTAATACTATTCATAACCTCTTTTGAACGACTTGTTTGGTATGTCATGGTGCGCATGAACTTGGTTTTGCGTGTAGTGAAAGTTATTGATTTATTTTGTAGAAGTAACACACTATGACATCTTGTGGTGTTCCATTCTTTCCTCCATTAAATAATTGTGTCCTCGCAATTTGATATTGTTATTTGAAAATAATGATTGAAATTAGAAAATATCATTGTGGGAAAACCCACATCGTAAATTGTGTTAATAAATTTTAGTCATAATAAGAGGAAAAGAGAAATGAAAGGGTCACCACCAAATCATGAACTCAATTAAGAAAAAATTTGGGGCAATTAGAGACATATAATTGGCATAAAAACATAAATATTTATAGGTAGTGATTGAGGTCATCAATCACAAACAAGTGTCAAATTGAGGGACATAAATTCATCAATATATGATGATTTAAAATACCATCGGTTCAACAAAACATATGTTATTTGGATAACACGTTTTTTGTTTTAATATTTCTTCACTAAAGTATAATAATTAATTTCATCATTGAATTATAGAAGAGGAAAAATATATACTTGACAAGTAGAGTCCCATCCTTTAACTATGTTCTTCCAAAAAATCATTTTTCACTCTAAAAGATAATAGAACATAAAAATAATATTCTATTTATCCTATTCGTATAGGGTTCAAAAAATGATTTTATAATTCTTCTAGAAAAAACATTTAAAAGAACTACATTATTCAATCCAGGACATCATGTGCGTCTGTGGTTGGTGATACACCCTTGTCACCCTTTGGTTGGGAGTTCAAGTCTCGCGGCCTTGCCGGACGCGACGGGTTGCCGCCCGACCTCCGGGTTATCCTTTTTATGTAAATCCAAAATAATCTCAAACTAGACTTATCCACAATACTTCTTTCCAAACTCACAGTCCAAAATTTATAAGGAAGGTAAACACAATTAAGATCCTTTTTCCCATGTAATAACATGTGAACACATTCGTCATGTATTCTTTTAAAATAATGCACATCCTGAATTACCACAAAACCTTATTAATTACATTCATGCTCCTTTACTCCTTATATAATATTGGATATACACCTTCTATCAAAAAATGTTGTAAACTTCATCAATGATGGGAATAAAAATCATTAATCAGTTTCAAGGTAGTCAAGAATATCCAATATAATTTTTTGCAAAACTACCATCTCTTATTCCAAAATCACTACATCATTATCAGAACCATATTATGTTTTATATTTCTCTCAACCATTTATTTTCCAAAAATTTAACCTGCTATTGAGCCACTTTTCTTGGTTCCACACAATCTCAAAATAGTACTGCAGTACAATCCTTATATACTCCATAATTATATTAACCCGTAAATTGTTGATACAACAATCAAATGACATAATCCTTCAATAACAACATAAGAACTCTAATCATTCCTCCTCATCTGTGGTAGTATCATAAATTTATTATTATCCAATAGCATCATTTGGGGCATACTCTAATGATTTAGACATTGGTTCGCGTAGTGTCGCAACTCCTTGCAGATGAATCATTGTACATTTGAAACCTTTTTCCTACCCTTGCAGTCATGCACATGGTGTCCTTTTTTTCCACACTTATAACAAACTCTCATTCCCTTCCGGCAAGTTCCAGGCTGTTTCTTCCCACAGTTATCACATATTGGAAAATTCTTCTTTTCCCTCTTCTCTTTATCCATCTTTCTCTCTTCCATCCTTTTGTTCTCTTGCTTCCCTTCGAAACAATATGACTCATTGAACTCTTTGCTTATCTTATCAACACATGATATTATTTCTTCATATGATGATGATACATGGGAGACTATTTCCCTTCTAAATGATGGCTTAATACCCTGAAAGATATGATCCTTCTTATACTTTGGATCAAACCTAATACTGGAGTTCACATTCCTTCTACTCGGCGCCATTTCTATACAATGGCATAAACTAGGTCTGTTTATGAATAGAAATACCTAATCTCAAACTTGTGAAACACATAACATAAATTGAATAGTTTATGGATATAGTCCATAATCATAAAAAAAATTCTTTGAGTAAGTATATACTTATAAACCTTTCATAATGGTTTGTAATGAAAATGTGAATAATCCTAAGTATATCCCCCAGGAGTGTCGTAACCAAGAGTGTAGCAGGGCCCGTTGTCATGTACCAGGATACCCTGGGTCATGCCCAAAACTCCTTGTCGGAGTTTTCACTCATAGGTACATCTGTTCCAGAGCCGCCTCTACCTGGTCGTATCCAGACAGGGATGTATTTCTTGGAAAACTCACAAAATCTCTACTTTACCAAAATTCTAGAAAGTTCATCTATACTAATCCTCAATGTCAATCATAGGGATATGTGTTCAAATTAGAGTATATCTAAATCTATCTTCCAAGGTTATTGCTAAACTTTCTCTGATACCAACTGTAAGGCCTCGACCCCTGTTACCCAGAGCAGGTGCATTATTTTATTACAATGGCATGATTACAAGGAATCAAGTCTTGAAGGACAGATCAATTTAGAAGTCTTGAAAATAGATTACATACATTAATATTACATTATAATATGAAACATACAACACAACATAGATAGTGCATTGTGAACTCCATTATTCCCTTGGCTTATCCCTTCATATCAACCACAATACACTTCTTGGAATCCTAGGAAAAATAAAACATAGAAAAGGGTGAGCTCAAACGCTCAGTAAGGGTAAACATCACAGCAGAAACTCTCATAAATAAACATAATCATTTAAGGCAATGTATAACTAAAACAAAATCCTTTTACATAAGAACATCAGCATAATATGACAAAAATAAAATGAAATAAGGCCAGTTACCTATTCACATGTATATTCTACAAATAGAATAATCAAATGAAATATCACTAACCACTTTCATAATGATGGAATGCATAATGCTGGACATTAATTTCTATGTCAAGGACTCGTTCCAAGAACTAGGGCCTAAATGTAACCAGAACCCAACCCGGAGTGCCTCTAATAACCGGACACCAACCCTGAGTGCCTATAATAACCATACACCAACCCGGAGTGCCTCTATTAACCAGACACCATCACAGTGTTCCTCTAATAACCGGACACCATCCCGGAGTGCCTCTAATAACCGGACACCAACCCGGAGTGCCTCTAATAACCGGACACGAACCCGGAGTGCCTCTAATAACCGGACACCATCCCGAAGTGCCTCAAATAACCGGACACCATCCCAAAGGGTATGCTGTAACCGGACCCCAACCCAGAGGGTGTACTTTTACTGGTCCCCAAACTGGAACATACTATTCCAACACATTCATCTTAATAAAATATTGAAATATAACATAAACATTCATATTAAAAAAATCCTACAAAATGTAAATACTTTAACCATAAACCATTAATGACATAAAAATAACTCATCCATAGTCAAACATATCTCAAAAACATCACTACAATATGAAAGTTTTGTATCATAATGAATCAACTTCAAATAAGCTTAAAATCCATCAAAGGATGTTGACATGGATGAAATCAAAACTATTTGTGAGAAATATCCCTTTTTTAAAATCATTTAAAAGTTATATAATTATATAGAAAACCTTTATTTTGAAAATATTTTTATAATCGTATAAGGGAAGATTCAAAGGAATAATAATGGTGGAGAATAACCGCACCTGTGGTATAAGTTAAAAAAACATTCTTACCGTAATTCTATCGAAAAGAATAAAAATTACCTTGTTTGGAAAATGACAGAAACATTCCTTTCAAAAACGTATATGGGTATAAATGACATTAACCCATTTTAAATTAAATATTAATAATGTTTTGATAGACATTTTTAAGAAACATGGAGGTGGATGATAATGGGGTCCCAGTAGATAATTACGTATAAACAATCTCAGATAATGAAGAGATTGTGAAATAAACCCTTACCAATTTGGTAACTTACAAAACATACAACCCATGAAAGAGGTATCATACAATGAATATTTAAATACACATAAATTAAAGTGTATTACACAAAGAATACAATTATGGTCAGTACATACACCACTCAAAAGGTAATTGTGGCCATATGGCATGAATCTCACAAAAATAATGAGTGAGATGAAGACCCCTTACAAAAATTTGGCAGTCTAACGGCGCCACTTAAAACTTCCAAAAATGGATTGATGAGATCGAATAGGGTCTTTCATCACATGAAAATAAAAATTACAGTATGAGTAATTTAAAAGAACATCCCCTCACATAATAAAGAAGAGCTTAGAAGAAGTGACATAAAAGAGAGTACTTAAAAAGAATGAGGGAGGTAGGATCCCTTACCTCGTGTCCAACATGACTTGATAGTTCATTAATCTCATAAATAATAAACTAAATTTAATTTCTACTTGCTTAATAACCTTTTTCAAGTTTATTATTCTTTTTTTATATCACTTATTACCATGTTATAAACATTATTTAAGTTAATAATGTTCGTTTTGTCGATATTTGGTACTTGAGTCAAAAATGGACTTCTTATAACTACATGTTGTTCATGTGGTCAAAGGTTCATTATGTCCATAATAATAATCATTATTAAGATATCATATATATCATATATATTCAGTATATATATATATATATGTTTTTATAATAGTATATAACATTTGGAGGTAAGGAATGAAATGCACCGTTCATGGAGACGATAAGCCATACGTACGCATGAACGATACTTTCATTTCTATTTATTACATTAATGGAATTAAAACATAATGATACATAGGTATAATATAATTCCATTATAATATCATATATAAAATCATAAACTCCATCCTTTATACATCCCACATAAGGGATTAACGAATCACATCACTTTGAGGGGGCGGTAGTCCGCACTTCCTCTAATGAGATTATCGTATTTAGCCACTATGGAAACCATAAAGGCTTAAAATAATTGGGAATTACAGATTAATAATGAAATCATAAACATTTTATATAAATATATTTCCATCATAATGGCCACTATGAGAGGTGGTTGGAGGTAATTGAACAATCATCGTTTCGTGAGGCGTTAGTTTGCCCTTCACAGAAACATTATGTTCTTCATCCATTAGATGAAGGTGTGTGTAAGTGTAGTTAGAATCCATCTTATAACAACATATTAGTATATTTAGGATACTTGTGGTGTTACCAATGAAAGAATATAAAAAGATTTTAGGGGTTGTAGAAGCAAAATTTAAGAAAACAATTTAAGAGAAACAGTTACCTTTAATTTGGGTAACTCCCTTTGGTTTGAACCAAAGGACTTCTTGAAATGTATTATGCCTACATTAAGGCTTCTATGGGGAGGAGAGGGATATAGGGAGTGTAATTGGGAAGATATTTGACGATCCAAATGTCTTGATGAGTGTGATTAGTTTCATAGAAGTGGTAACTTTTTATAAGGGAGAGGAGAGGCTATTTATGAATGAGTGAAAATATTATTTTATAATATAATGATATTCGGTTTCTAATGGTCCAATAATAATTATAGTAGATGATAAGATGACGCATGGTCAAAATATAATCATCAAATAGGAATTGGATAGGTTTTTGATAATATTTAAATCATTATAATCTTATTTATTTAAATGATTTATTAATAAGATAAATATTGCAACATTATTGTGTCATATATAATTTAAATTATTTGATGTCTAAAAATTATAAAAAAATACCATGATGTAGGAAATATTTTTATCTATCCAATTAATATTTATAGACAAAAATATTCCTTATTTAACACCATTTAAAAATTAATTTACTAAAGGATTTTTGTTTATGTCATTTTTTTTCTTTACATTAAATTAATTAATCTAAAGAGTCATTTTCACCATAAAGTGGATCAATGGGGTCCCGAAATCGACTCAACGATGCCCATGGTCGGACATTACTCATCCAATAAGGTTTGGACAAGGTTTATGGTAATTATAAATTATTATAATATTCTTTTATCCTTGAATTACTCTATTTTCATTTAACCGCAGTAAATAAATGTCAAAAGTTACTATTCAACAAAAATTATTTTTATCTTATTGAACATGATTTTACAAACTAATAATGACTATGTATGTCGGATTTTTGAAATTCAATTCATAGAAGTGCTAAATTTTTATTTAGATGAATAATTCAGTTTTTTAACTACCACTAAGTGATTTTACTATTCATCAATAATTGGTGTTTTTCAGAAGAATACCAAAAATTCAACCTATTATATATTTGATATTCTGAATTCAAAATTTATGTTATTTTTTCTAAATTCAAAACAAAGAATTAGAATTAATTAATTTTAAAATTAATTCCCGTTATGAAAACAAATAGCGTGTTTTTTAGAAATAATAACTATCAAAAGATTGATACTTGTCAATGTCCAATTTTAAAGTGAAATTATTTCCAATAAACAACATTGGATTAAATGGTGAAAATATATTCTAAATATACTTTAAATCCACTCAGATTCATATTTTATCCCTATTAATTATTTTGATTAGAAAAGTTGTTTTTAATAAAAAATTAGTAATTTTCACTATTCATCAAAATATAAAAGTTATCCGAAAAGTACCAAAATTTCTCCGTAGGCTAATTTCGATATTAAGAATCCAAAAATGAAGTCCATTTTGAGTGATAAAATTTATAAATTTTCAAAACTGGGTTTTACTATTTCTAACGGCTACTTTGATCGGTCAAAGTGTGTTAGAATCTCGAAGTTGCGTACTACACACGCTTTTGTATTATTCAAAAAGAAGCATACCATTGAAGCTTGAGGTGTTACATTGTATATTTTTGATGTCCCTATTCTAAATAATTAATTCATTTAGTCAAATTAAATATATATAAAAGTTTAAAATATTGGATTTAAAAAGGGATCAACATTAAAAGTCGGTAAAAGTGCATTTTTTTGAAAAATAATTCATTGATATGAAAAAAATGAATTAGTTCTTACATTATGTCTAAGAAACTCTTAATATGGATTATAAAATTATAAGAACTATATACAGTTCAAATTTCAGTTAATACTATTTATTGCCTCTTTTTATCGTCTTGTTTGGTAAGTCATGGTGCGCTTGAAATCGGTGTTGCGTGTAGTGAATGTTATTGATTTATTTTGAATAAGTAACAAACTATGAAATCTTGGGGTGTTACAGACAACATCACTTGTATTTTAGAATTTCCAAGATGAATATGAGATCCAAAAACTTAATCATGATTGCAATTTTTTACTGGAGAAATCAGGCTCTCAGAGATCACGACCCAAACCATATACGTCAAACCAATGAAAGAAAGAATCAATATCAAACACATTACACTTATAGTGTTTTATAGTGTATTAATTGGATATGAATCAATACCCTAAAAATATGAATATTTATATTATTTATATTATGACAATATATATATATATTATTTTAAAATTATAATTTATTTCTGTTTTGATACAATGAAATACAAATTATATTTTCTGAGTAACATTCAAATTTAATTATGTAAATTAATTTTATTGATTAAAGGATATTTGAAATAAAAAATATTTTACAAAAATGTTATTGTAAAACATGTTTATTAAATATAAATGATCATATAATTTTTATTAAGTGGGATGTAATTTTTATAAGGGGTCAGAAACTATTATTGTCAATGAACCAATCATTTCTCATTAAAAGTATACTTCTTTTTAAAAGTAAAAATTCAATGTCTAAAAAATTGTTTGGTTGAAATTAATATATTTATTTGGAAAAATATTTCGAAAATTTCCAATGGTGAATTTTTCATAATTTTAGGAGGGAGTAGAATTTTTGGGTAATAAAAAAATTAAATATAAATATATTGTGTGTATTGTAAAAACATAATGATCCAAAAAAATGTAACAATTATTTTAATGGTTATCCATGAAAAAATATAATGTTTCCCATTGAAATAATATAATATTAATTTTTTTAGTAATCTTATAAAGAATATATGAATCCTCATAAACCTATAAAGTATTTTAAGGGGTTAAAATTATTTCATTAAGGACATGAATCCCCAGCATATCCTCACAGGTTATATTTTAATAATTCAGTCCCTTTTATGAATAAAATAATAAAAACAAACCATATCTTCCATAAACCATGGGAAAAATCAGTGTATCATTTGTTGTTTGGTTATTTTATTATATAGAGTCCAAAACCTATGTTTGAGGAATAATAAATAAATCCCCACTCATATCTTATATAAACACAAAAAATCTCACATTTCTATTTACATAAAAACCATAGAGTATGTTGATACACTAACAACACTTTTTATAGCGTCCTACAAAGGTTCCCCATGATTCCAATAATCTCCTCCCAAGCATTTTGAATCACCCTCTCAAGTTAAGGGATCCTCTTGTTATCTTCTTTATTCAAGTATCTTCTCTATCTTATTAATTTTATCATTATTTCACAAATGATGTGATATGGTCATCAATATCCCCCTTTATATATATTTGAATTTTAAATTACATTTGCCCATTTCTCTCTCATCCATCCCTACCATGAACATTCATATTACCTCGTTATGCTGCCTAAATGACACTATAATTTTCTATGCCAAATAATTGTGTACTAAATACCCATACCCATTACCTATCAATGGTGTTCACCTCTATTCACATTAAATTAGTGATTTGAGAATTACAGGTATTTATTACACACTCCTTGATTTTTGAATAAAATATTTAGATTAATGAATCCATTTTTTATGATCTATGTGGCTCCTTTAAACACGATAATGAAATGACAGTGATAGGTGGACCCAAAATTACATTTTTCTCCAATGCATTGGGTAATGTTTTAGTTTCTTGAGAAGTCATGAAAGGGATTATAGAGTGAAACTAATGTGTCTTTGTTGACGCTCCTTTCCATCACAATGTCTAATGAATGAAAAATGGAAATACCTTGAACACAAAGTGATTCATCCTTTGAGAAAAATCAAAAATTGACAAAGGCATGAACAAGGATTCCGTCCCACTTGTGTCACACAAGTTCCATCATGGGCGCGTAGATATACATGTGCGCCACATTTTGGGCGCGCAGGTGACTTATGCACCCCTCTTTGATTTTCGCCCAGGGTCTTCAATAGCCTATAAATACCCATTGTGGGCCCCCCATTTCAAGGATGGAAAATTTCAAAAACTCAGATTTGAGCTCCCGGTGCCTATGTCTCTTCTTGATGCTTCCAAACACTTCTAAAGAAATTTCTTACCAAGAATGGAAGCTCTAATGTGAAGGAACAATGCCTATGTGTTGAAATTCAGTAACACCTATGCCCCTAAGTGGCTCGCGCTTAAGGGAAATGGCCACACTTGCGTTCCACCTTATCCCTTCATCAGAACATGCGTACCACTATTCTGGAATCCCCTTGGGATAATTCTAAGGGCATGAGCCAGGTCTAACCCAAGTATTACCCCATGGGTTGACCGTCGCGCAAGTACCCATGTGTTGCGCAGGTACACCTGCGTGACCCGGACCTGTGCGCCCACAAAGGACTTGTGCGCCCTTTTTGGGTGCTCTTCCAGTCTATTTCACTTATTTTCTTCAAATCCACCTCTCCTCTTCAAGATTAAGCCTTCAGAACTCTATTCAAAGTCTTTTATGACACGATTTCATGGTTGGCTTCATTATGTGAAAGGAATTCTGTGGAACATATCTTAAGGCCTAGTGATCTACATCACTTTATGTCACTAAAGATAGATATTTCATTCATTCACCCTCACTTTTTAATGATATTATGATCTACTACCTGGGCCTTCTTTTCAGGAGTAAGCCCTAGTCCAAGATCTCTTAATTTGGGCATCCTCCTTAGGAGTATATCCCAAGTCCCCTATTAATGTGGATCCTCATTAAGAGTAAGTCCTATGTCCCCTAATCATGGAAATATTCTTTAGGAGTTATCCCAAGTCATAAAATTTCCAAATTTGGGTATCCTCTTTAGAAATAAGCCCCAAATTCCCAAAGGATTCTAAATTTCTGGGCCTCCTCCTTAGAAGTAAACCCCAGTTCTAATATTTTTTTAACTTGGGCCTCTATCTCAAGAGTAAGCCCTATTAATAATTTCTCTTAACTAGTCTTAATTTCTTTTGATTTTGACATCCTTCTCACAAATATAAATCCAAACATAAGACCCTTCTAATATGGGTATCCTTCTCAGGATAAATTCTTAAGTTAAGTATCCAAATTTCCATAAAGCACATATACGTTTATGGACCATGTTATTGGGTTTCTTCCCTGATGTAAATCCCAATAATAATCTTCATCTATCTGGCCAGTCATACGTACATAATCTGCACATTATTTCTTATGATTGCATCTTCCGTGGCACAATTGTCGGGTTTTACCAATACCTCTTGTTTCTCACACCGAGCACGACTCACGTGACCTTAGAGTGTAAAAGTAATTATGACATCTTTATTTGTGCCATCAGTCATGCATAAACCTCTTACTTATTTTCTCGAACTACATGGGTTCTGATTCCTTTTCAAAACAAGGATACATAGGTAACCCATTTCCAGGTATGATCTCAACTATAAAATAGTCAATGTCCTTATGAATGAAAATAATCTTCATGTGCCCCACTGAGTGGCTTTAAAACTAGTATGGTCTCATAATGACCGAGAGATGTCTATATAATGTATTGAAGGATACCATTGCTAAGAATCTCTAAACAAATATAGATGATTCTCTATTGATGAAGAACCTCGAATACATATAAAAAAATTCTCTAAATTTCATACATATCAATCATTGATTGCAAATTCTAAAGGAAAGAACATTCTTATACTTGGTAATTTAATAACGATTCAGGAACATAACTCAAATCTTTAAAAAGAGTCCCAGAGTTGACAATAATTCCCACCAAAAAGTTGTGATGAGTCCGACCTCCCATCCTATTGACTAAGGAAAATTATTAAACCTCATCGGTACCCAAATAATGTGCACCTACCTTTGGTAAGTAGGTTCAAATGGATATAGAATTATTGGATGTTTCAGGTTCTACAAATAAACCTATTAGAAACCGATTGGAAAGTTTGAACTTTAAACCAACATGGTCATCCCCAATACCAGAGGAAACAAAAAATGGTGAACCCGATGTGAAGCCTCAACCAAGTTAAAATGATGTTTTACTTATTTTTAGGCCCCTATTTAAACTCAATGAGAGGGCCAACAATGCAATCAATAACATTTGTCCAAATCCAAAAGATGTAGTGGCCGAATTTATCTTGATTATGTCTATTATATGAAACAAGAACTCTCTTCCAAGCTCTTCTACATTACAGAAATGGCTTCACTAAAGTTCACTCCTATGAATACCTCTTCTGCTACTCCTACTAGATCATCGTCCGCTCTGAGGATGACATCACCTACTCAGCTACTATAATGATGGGTATCAAATTCACTGGTTAAGGAGTACTGTCAACATGGTATTATCCCTACTCCTGAGGCAGCTCAACAAGCCCTCCATGTTAATAGTCCAACCTTTTTCTCCAGACAACGACGACCATCGATCAAGAAGCAAGTGGTGCCAACCACCGTTTCTAATCATTTTGGGTCGTTATCCCTGGAACGCAATCACCAGTCCCTCCCATATTCTTGGGAGGTGAAGGAACAGGTCCCTCAGGGACTTAATTCAATAAGACAAGAGTCTTTCACAAGGGTTCCCATCAATAATCGTCGCCAGACTCGTGTGACAGTGCACCCTCAACATGATGTGGGTGTCGTCTCCAGGCATTCAACTCAAGTTCCTCGAACCTGAACATAAAAGATGAACCACCAGTGGCGATGACCAGTCAACAGTGAGCAGGCTTATCTATGCCACTTCTGGAGAAGTCCATCAAGCCAACATGATGGCGAATAACGAGTGGACACATACACCCGTCCGTCCTGATGTTACCGTCAAGCAGACTCATCTGGCAGCATCATGTCATTCCCGCCAGGCAATTCCGGTGGAGTATTATAGATAAGAACATACACCTGTTTATAAATCATCAGCTAGTCAGCAGGCTCATTTGACTACATACGATGAAGAACACCAACCCAATGTATCGACAACTGGTAAATAGGCACATACACCTCTTTACACTCAACAATTCTGCCAGCAGCCTCATATTTCAGTATTGAAGAATGTTCATCAACCACGTTCGGTGGAGTGCAATCAGCAGGCACATACATCTGCTAGTATTGATCAATCCTACCAATAGTCTCGTTTGGTAGCACCTAGAGAAGTCTATTGTAAAGACCCAATGATGAAGAGGAGGCCGACTCAACACTCTACCCCCACACTTGAGAACTATCGGAATTAAATGATAGGAAAAGAAGGAAAATAGAAGGAATACACAGCTACTCCAAGCATTAAATGGACGTATATCCCCATTCCAGCAGCTGAAGTCACCATGCATATTCAGTCAATGGTGAAATAGCAAAAGAAAATTTCAGCTCATATTCTGGATGTCTGCCAAGATATTATAACAACTTCAGTAGCATCACAAAGAAAGAGTCATAAATCAATCCATGTCAATGGAGTGACTCATCAACATATCACTCTGTAACAGACACACACCTCTGTTCTAGTCCAGGAGGGTTGTGGGGAACACTCCCCCATATCATACGGACAACAAAGTTAGGCACATATACCTGATTGGATTATTGATAATCAGCCTATCCTAATCATTTCTCCTAAGAAAGCACAAACGCCTTCCCATAATAACCATTTTCATTAACATGTAGTTCCCAATGTGAGTAAGAAGGTGTCTAAGAAGAAGACCCGCCCATCACAGTCAAGAAATAAAGAGCCAATTTGTAATAAGGCTCTACACGATATTGGAGTTCTTGATGCACTCAAAAAGTTGTTTGTTGCAACTCAAGATTCTACTATCTCATTTCCCAATAGTGGGAACATTAATTTTGATGGTCTTCATCAGACACTTATTCAAGAAAGGTTGCTTCATTATAGTTCAACCGATCTTGATGTTTCATCATCAAATTAGAGCCAAACTAACCCTCTGTGTGGCCAGAAGATCAAGGAGCAAGAGGTTTCATCTTTTCTTGTAACCCACCATGGTTGTCCCCCCCATGATGATGAATTTAGCTGTGAAGGTCCTCTCTGTAGTAGTAATTCGCATTTCCCAGAAAATTCATCAGAGGACAATGCAGTGATGAGAAATCCCTCTTGTCTTGACACACTTGAAAATGTGAATCCAGTCATGTCTGATGGTTTACCATTAGCAAGTGAAATACTTTCTCAATCAGAAGATAGCACGGGGTGTAGGTCATTCTCCGAACCACCCCTTGGTCTTTCAACTTCTAGTTTTCTAAATTATTTCTCTACCAATCTTGTTGAATCTGATGAAGCAACAAGGAAGCATCAGCATTGGACTAATCAGGTAGAAGAATTGTCAACAAATGATAAGGATTAAGTACTGAACATGAGAATACCACTGGCAAAATGTGAAGTACCAGTCATGTTCCGGACTTTGGCCGACTCTCAGTATGACATTCCAGATATTTTGATGGAAGATGGAATTCATGATATTCTTCTCAACATATGGAAAACTCTTTGTCAATTGAAAAATAAAATATTATATTATGATGAATATGAACATCATGTCAAGATAATAGTAGGGTTACAATGCCAAATTGATAGGGAATCTCTCTCAGTTTCTTGATATCTGAAGGCTGAAAAGCAGCAGAGAGCCCTTCATCATTTATGCCTTGGTTCACTAAGAAGATTGCACAAGTTAATTGCCAATGCCGCATATGGTATTCATATCATGAGATGGGGTGTTCATGGAGTGCTACATATCACTGTGCTCTGTAGTCAGCAAAGCCTGCCGAAAATGGTTTCATTCAACGTTATTGCCCATGGCCGGCCATAGTCAATCGGCTTAGATTGTAATCAAAGGCTTGCCCATGAATACGCCTCAAATAGTTATTCTCAAAATCAGGCATACAGAGAACAAGTTGTTGAATTACTCTTGCATCAAGCTAACGAGAATATTGAACAAGCCTCTCATTTAGAACATGCACATCATCATGTGACAGAAGTGTCAGAAATCATCCAGCGATCTTTTGAGAAGGGTGATAAAAGTTGATTTCAGTTGATTCATTAAGCTAATTACCAGACTAAGGTCCGCAATATCAAGAGAGATTTTATGAATGTCTCAGATATACCATCTCAAGAATCACCCCTGCTTGCTAGACTAGGGACTCTTTTATCCCAACCCTTGGAGTCTACAAATAGTGTTCGAGGAGTTGAAAAGGAATAGCAAGAACAACACCAGTGCATAGGACTGTGGACTTTTTCAAATCCACAATCTATCCCTCAGAGAAAGACGGTCTTCTCTCAATTATGGAAGAATCCACAAGAGGAACGAATAGATGAATTATCATGACATTCTCTCCAAATTATGGTTCATTAAGATGTTCCTGAAGGATCAAATCAACAGAAGGAAATGTCTCGTCAAGGACATGGAAGAAGATAATATCACAGAAATGTTGATATAAGGGATGCAATGAGTAATTCAACAATTAATTTCATCAATGTTGTTGTTGCTGATCTCTTAGAAGAGGCTCACTCAGAGGGATCAGATGAGGAAGCTCCTGCTCAAGATTTTGTAGACACATACACAAATGAATAAGGTGTGCTTACATGAAATCAAAGGCTTACCCAGAATCTGGGTGTTTTTTCAAGTAACTCACTTCCCCCGTTCTGAAAGGCGTCCAAGAAGGGGAAAGGAAAGAATCAGGTTTCATCCCACCCTTCCTCCGGGGAAGGCTAATCGCTCTCACTAGGGAAAAGTTTTGCACAATAGGAAGAAGAAATGAATGAATTAAGGAGGTTGAATACAGAACTACTTCAGGGTAGTCTTACTCTTAAGCGTGCTAGATTCACTCAGCCAAGAGAATTTGATGCTGTTACTAATATGGATAAAGAATATTCTCCTCTACCAGTACACCCTCACAGTTCTAATCCTATGATTCAGGTGCAACAACAATCGACGGTGCTACCATTAGTTGTAGTACCAGCCGTCATAGCTGTCTAAGCTTTAGTCAGTGCACCCACTCAGGTCCAAGCTCAGCATGATGTTTCTCAAAAGTTAATAACTACCATTGAGTCATTAACTTCTCAGTTAGAGGACATGGAGGGAAAGCATGCATAAATTCCACATGAAAAGAGAGCTTTCCCTGAATGGGTTGATGCGATTCCTCCCCCTTCAAATTTTTCAAGTACCACATTCCCATTCATTAATGGTTCGGGAGATCTGGAGAAACACTTAACACATTTTGTTTTTCATTGTAATCCCATGATGGTAACTCCTCAACAACAAGAGGCAGTAAAGCTCACGTATTTTGTATAGTCATTACAAGGGCCTTATTTTGTTTGGTACACAAGCTTGCAATCCCGGTAAATTACCGGATGGGATGATCTTCATCAACGATTTCTTCTTCAGTTAAGCTCAACTTTTCCAAAGACAAAAATTTTTTATCATACAAATTTTATGCAAAGGGAGAAATAAAGGGATTCATATTTCATTGCTCGCTGGAAGGGAATAACATATTCTTTATGCTTAGCACTGCCTCAAGATGATTTTTTACCAATCTTTGTGGCAAATTTGTGTGATGAATTACTCATGCCGTTGATCCCTGTGAAATACACAGGAGGGATTCAAGACCTTACTTCGATTGCTCAGCAGATTGAAGTTTCAATTTTGATGACTAAGGATAAAACTCAAGTAATTCCATCAGCTCCAAGAAGGATAATGGGTATAGTAGAGACTACTATAGTTATTCTTAAACATTCACCTGTACGTACTTCTACTTCAAAACATTCATCTTCTCGAAGGGCTCCACCTCCTGAGCGTCAGCAACCGCGGCCGTTTCATCAAGATGATCAAAAAGATCAATGACAGAAACAATTTGATGAGTTGAAGAACAAGGATTACTTTTTCCAAAATGAACATGTTCCTGGATACTTCATTTCGGCTTTGGAGATTAATTTGGGTCATCTAACGAGGCCCAAAAGGCCAAAAAAGGAAAGAGATGAAGACCGTCCCAACTATTTTTCATTTCATCAGATGTTGGGGAATCCCATTCAAGAGTGTTTTGTCTTCAAAGTCATCCTGCATAAAATGGTGGACTCGGGATCATTAAAATTGAAGGGTTATTCAGCTCAGGTAGCATGTGTAACTACTACAGATCCGGAGGAAGGAGGCTAGTGGCAAGAAGTCAAACATGAAAATGCACAGAAATATGATGAGTGGATGGTCAGAAACATGATCATCCAAACTCAGGATATTTTTCAATTGAAATTGAAGAAACCAATTTTTTCTTCTTCTATGAATGCCATAGTAAAACCTCCATCAAAAGAAAATCCTAAGAAGGGAAGAATAATTCAGGGAAAGAAGAAGAATCAGAAGAAGATGAGTATGTGTCAAATCCTATGTTGTCTTTGACTCTGGTAGATTTCATTCCATCTACTTCAAAGCCACGGGCACCGACCCACCAAACTGCATAGCCTAAATTGGCTAATCAGGTAGAGTCTTCATCAGGTAAAGAGTTTCTTTTTTGGTTCTGTTAATATGATTCACTTAATAGATCCTTATTTCAGTCACAGTTTTGATTTTGATGCACCTGAATTCCCTGTATCATACAGTGGAATTAGAGGGAGTTCCAAAGGATTGGGATACAGAGGAAGACATGGATATTCCAGAAGAAACTATTCCAATTCTACTCTTGCTAGAACTGTGTATGCAGTAGAAACTCATGGCAGCACCCTTCAGCGGGCTCAATAAGAACACGAAAATTCTAACATGAAAGGAAAATTCAGTCCTCGCACAATTTTTTTGGAGGATAGGTTGGAGGTTACATCTTCTTCTTATTAGCAAGCAAATAGACGTAGTCAGTTTAATTTTCAAAATCCAGGATTATTTCCAACTCTTATCCCGAAACAAGATGCATCTGATTTCAAAGCATCAACTTCTAATGAACCTGTGAATCCACATGTTCCTACTAGGAAACGTATACCTTGGATCAAAATTATGATGTATTGATATACCTGGCCCAAGTACCGGCCATGTTATCAATTCTAGATGCATTAAATCTACCAAAGGATCTTCGGGAGGTACTTATCAAGGCTTTGTCAAGTCCTTAGGAATTTCAAAATGAAATTGATGCCGCTAAAGTATACCATGTAGAGAATAATCTTACAAAATGTCATGCAATGATATATTTTACTGAAGAAGATGAAGATGATGTTGTGCATGGGAATATTAGACCATTGTATTTATCTGGAAATGTCAATGATGTAGACATCCAAAGAGCTTTCATTGATAATGGTCTAAGAGTCATTTTCATCCCTATCTGTACACTTCATCGATTGGGACTCACTGAATCTGATTTATCTACTTCTACTCTAATGTTCCAAGGGTGTGATAAAAATGAGCAAGAACCTCTGGGCCAGATCACACTCAGAACCTGGTTTGGAGATCTTGTATCCAATCCAGATTTCATGGTGGTTCGTCCTTACACAACTTTCAACATCATTCTTAGAAGACCCTGGCCAGATCAACATGTGTCTATCCCTTCATAATACCATCAATGTCTCAAATATTGTTTCAATGGTCATATTGGGACATTGTGTGGTGATAAATCCCCATTAAAGACAAGTGAATCTCAATACATTGAGGCAGAATTCTATCACATGAAGGGAGAGAAAAAATACACAACAAGGGAGGTTACCAAGGTTAATGATCCATTTGGATTGGAAAAGATTCTCATAAATCCATTCACACATGTGAGTACAGATTATGTGTTGCCTATTAGTCAAATTGACCAGATAGACCCAAATCAAAATACTCTTATTTAAACATCCATAATGCCAATTATGGAAATCGAGCAAAACCGCAAGGGAGAAATTGGTGATTCTCCAATCAGTAATGAAAGCCTACGTAGAGATGTCTTCATTTCATTTTCTGATATCCAGCAATTCTATACATCACCTATCAGGTCAGATGAAGTTATAGCAACATCAGAGGTGAATAATGATGTTGATTCTCAATCCATCATCTCCTCTTTATTACCAAAGGAATACCCATCATCATCAATCGGGTCAGAAATGGAAGCTTCTTCTTCAAAATGTTCAAATTTTAACATCTCTTCTAAATATGGAATTTATGCTTCATCATCTACTATGCAAGTAGAAACATAAGAAATAACACATGTCGAAGAAGAAGAATAAGATCTCATGGATGATCCTCTAGCATTTGAAGAGGGAATCTCTACCACCGTGGATGAACTCAGAGAAATAAATCTGGGTACCAATGAAGATCCACGCCCCACTTTAATTAGTGCGGCCATGTATCTTGAAGAGAAAGAGATGTATATTTCATTCTTAAGGAGAAATTGATATATATATTCTTGGATCTATGTGGAGATTCTAGGGCTTGATCCTAATGTTTCTACTCATCATTTGGGTTTTCCAGAAGAACATTGAGCATTTAAGCAAGCTGCGAGAAGAACACAACCAACTTATACTTCCAAAATTGAAGCTGAAGTGGATAAGATTATCAAAACCATCGTCATCAGAGAAGTTAAATATCCCATGTGGTTGGCTAATATTGTCCCTGTGAAAAAGAAAAATGGAAAAATTAGAGTTTGCATCGATTTCAGAGATCTTAATCGGCATTGTCCTAAGGATGATTTTCTAGTTTCGATTATAGAACTTTTAATTGATGTAACAGTTGTCTATGAAGCAGTTTCCTTCATGGATGGATATTCCAGGGAATAATCAAATTCGAATGGATATAGAAGATGATGAATCTAAAGCTTTCAGAGCACCTCAGGGTGTGTTTTGCTATTAGGTAATTCCCTTTGTCTTAATGAATGCTGCTGCAACATATCAGCCTGCTACGCACCGTATCTTCAAACCCTTTTTAGAAAAGTTTTCTGAATATTATGTGGATGATTTGGTGGTTAAATCCAAACAATTTTATAATCACTTGGATGATTTGGAAGTCATATTCCACAAAAATCGACAACATAATTTGAAGATGAACCCCTTAAAATGTGCTTTTGGGGTAACCTCAGGAAAATTTCTCACATTTTTTGTATGCCATCATGGTATCGATGTTGATACTGAGAAGACAAAGTCAATCCTTGGTATGTTACCACCTCGAAATTTGAAATAATTTAGAGGACATGAAGGACACTTAGCCTATATTTGGCGTTTTATCGCTAATTTGGTGGGAAAAAGTTTACCCTTCACCAAATTGATGAAGAAGGGAGTTACGTACCAGTGGACTAAAGAATGTCAAGAAGCATTCGATATTCTCAAGAAATACCTCTTGATTCCACTGGTACTAATTCCACCTATTGAAGTAAGACCACTTATCCTCTATGTGAAGACTTTGGAGCGATCATTGGGTGCCTTTCATGCTTAGAAGAATGATATTGAGAATGAAAACAACCTTTACTATCTTAGTGGGACTATGCTTGAAGAAGAAACCCGATATTCAAGTATTGAAATGTACTGAATAGAATTAATCATTACAGTTATGAAGTTCACAAACTACCTGCAACATTATGAGTTTCAATTGGTATCTCGCAATAAATCACTCAAATTCATCCTTAGTCGTCCAATGCTTATTGGACGTCTGGAAAGGTGGGCAGTTATTTTTCAGCAATTTGATATCTAATATGTGTCTCAAAAGGCAATAAAGGGGTAGGCTCGGGCTGATTTCCTTACTGAACACCCTTCAGTAGAAGATACATCTTCAGATATTGAACTCCCTCATGAGGAAATTTTCTCTATTCAAGATAGTACTCAAGAATGGGAAATGTACTTTGATGATGCTTCTAGATGTCCAACAAGGAATAAAATGGAAGATCCCAAATTCAACAATGTTGGGTTAGGAATTGTTCTCATATTCTTATAAAAGGGAGTGTTACCCTATTATTTCATTTTGTTGAAAGGTGGTACCATTAATAAAACAGAATACCAAGCTCTCGTCAGAGGCTTGGAGTTGGAACATTAGGCACAATTGAATCACTTAAAGGTGAAAGGTGATCCAGACCTGGTAATTAATCAAGTCAATGTGGATTATGCAATCAGAAAAAAAGAGTTGATCCCTTTGTATGATTATGTCAAAGAGTTAATGGAAGAATATCCTACAGAACTGACATTTTTTATGTCCCACGGTCACAAAATGCTCAGGCTGATGCACTGACTAATTTAGCCACGGCTCTAGCAGATCCAAACCAGGACGAGACAAGCATCAGCATTTCCCACCGTCGTACAATTTCACCTTATGTTCAAACCAGAACAGAGGAGATCAATGAAATTAGTCCCATTCTTGAGACATATGGTCATACTATAGGATGGATGAAACCTATCAAGGAATACATTCAAAATGGAACACTTCAATATGGTAGAGATGGGAAAGAACAAATCTGGAGACGTTTGGTCAATTTTACTCTTTATGACAGCCCAGATCACCTAGAGAAAATTCTCTATAATCGTGGGTAGGATGGAGTTCTCTTATAATCCATTGATGATGTAGAGACAATGGTTGTTATGAAAGAAGTATATGCAGGATTCTACAGTGCCAACCAGTCTAGACGTAGACTATCTGATCAAATTCACACGCTTGGATACATTTGACCCTCAATGATACAAGACTGTGTTGATTTCACAATAAAGTGTAATTCATGATCATTATGTGCCAACTTCGTTCACCAACCCCCAGAGTAACTTCATACAGCTGTGTACTCATGGCCATTTACCACATGGGGAAATAATGTAGTGGGACCTTACCATTTAGCTACAGAAAACCAGTTTAAGTATATTCTTACTGCTACTGAATTTTTTTCCAAATGGGTTGAGGCAATACCTCTCAATGAAGTTAGATCTAAAAGAATTGTTAGCTTCATCAAGTCTAACATCATTACCAGATTTGGTGTCCCTCATACCATATTGACAGAGAATGGCACCAACTTCTGTTCATCCGAGGTAAAGAAGTTGTATCAAGAATACAACATCAAATCCAACCATTCATCTCTATATCATGCAGTGGCTAATGGATAGATATAAGCCTTTAACAAGACTCTTTCAAACATACTAAAAAATATGTTGGATAAAGATAAGAAATCATGGCTGGACAAACTCTTTCATGCATTATGGGCTTATCGGACCACTATGCACACAACAACGCGGTCAACTCCATATTCATTGGTATATGGAATGGAAGCAGTCTTTCTCATTGAGGTTCAATTACCATCTCTTAGAGTGGATATTTTTGATCAGTCATCTACAGATGACAATCTCAAAAGAGATTGGATAAATTGGAACAATTAGATGTGAAAAGACTGTGCGCCCTGCATCACATGGAAGTCTATCAAAATCTAATAGCACGTGCTTTCAAAAAAATTTGTCTTTGTTCATTCATTTATGGAGAATTGGTATTGGTTCTACGAACTCCAATGATACCAGGGAATAAACCTCCCACGCTTGATCCAAATTGGGACGAACCTTATTCAATACATAAGGTCTACTCCAATGGATCATATTCTTTAAAATCAATGGATGTAAAACTCATCACTACTCCAACCAATGCTAGATTTCTGAAGAAGTATTTTGTATAAACACAAAATACATCCCTCACGATCCATGCATATGAACTTAAACCATTTGCATCTCTATCGTCCAATATGATGTTAAACTGTTTCAATGTCCAGCAAGACATTAAATTGTGACGTCATAATTACATGACGAAAAAACTATATAGAAGTCCCTTATGTCTAGCAAGATGTTAAACTGCACCATTGATTTTCCATGCATATGACCTTAAACTATTTGCATTTCTCTTGTCTAGCATGATGTTAAACTGTGAAAACAATACCTAATATGTCCAGCATGACGTTAAAATATATTTTTCTTACTGTATGACATTAAACTTCCTATCCCCCCTTTCTTCCTTTCTATATGACGTTATAATACACAACCATTTCGTCCAACATTATGTTAAACTATGTCCCCAATAGTCTTTACTGAAAGAAATTAAATTTCACAGTCCCTACATTGTCCAACATGACATTAAACTGTGCATCGTTAGGGTTGTTGCTACCTCTTGTTTCTCACTTCGAGTATGGCTCACATGAGCATAGAGAAAACTTCAACCATAACACCCTCTCGGGGCCACTAATCATGGGTAAGTCCCAACATAATTTTTTTTCGATTTTTGTCATCAAGAACTACTTGATTACCAATTCATTCTTTAATTGTACTACATATACATTGATCCTTTCCTTCTAGGCTGGGTACATAGGCCACCTCCTTAGGTTCAATCCCAAAACAAATATCTTCACATTGGTTCACCTTTGTCCTTGAAATATGACATTAAACAGTACAACACATTTTTTGTACTGTATGAAAATAAACTACAAAATTATTTCATACACTCACCTGAGAGTGAATCATTATTTACATTGATCTTCAATTATGTTATATTCCATAGACTATGTGCATGCATGTCAATGCCAAAACCTTTTATCTTGGGTCAAAACATCATTGCACTAAAATCCCTTTTCACCCTTCACTTTTACGAACAAAATTTGTACAGAGGGTAATTTTAGAACTACGTGGGCTTGATTCACATCCTTATGGAATACGTAAGAACATTTGAGTGTCCCCCGAATCTATCCCCAAGACTTTGAGCCTAACCCCAAATTCCACTTTCAGTCCCTTGACTGTAAAGTCCTCTGTAATGTATGAATGTGATATAAAAACCTTGGTCTTCATTCACGTCAGGTTTATAAAACACACATTGTGTATTTCTTACAATGGTCCAAGTTCTATGAACCTAAACTGAGATCTCCTACAATCTCATCTCACACGAAGTTAAACTGTATTTTGGGAACTACGAATGGATTTATTCCCATCCTTATTGGATACGTAGTGAAGTCCAGCATCTCAATTCAGGACCCAACCACAACCTGGTTATGGTTAGAATTGGTCTGTGTATGTTTACATACATCGTACAATACCAATTTTTATGTGTCATAATCCTAATCTTAAATATTTTAAGATCTTCATACCCCTTTTCATGACTTCTGGTCATTAAATGTTTAACACCCAAGAGTTCTTTTTCTTGACTATGCAGTACATGCCTTTAGGCGGGCTTGCATAAATAGTCTAAATAATGGATCTGTTAGCCAAAAGATGCTATTATTTGACTATGCTTCCAATTCACTTAGGCAGCCTTGCATAATTCAACCCCCTAACAGGTTTTTCAAATAGTGGTAACAATAGTTTTTGGAGGAAAAACACTTTTGTCTTTATTTGTCTTAACGACAATATGTAGGGATCTTCCAAAATAGTCATCCTTAAATTATTTGTCCCGTAATCTATTTCATGATATGAAAGTATTGAAATCTATGGTTTATATTTCCCTTCCATACATTTTGGTCAGACCTTCGTAGGAGTGACATTCATCCAATTCATAGACAATCATTATTGGAAATATCCTTTGTATATTCAAGTACCTCTTTCCATACAACGAACTCTATGCTTTGGAAAATTTGAATCTCCATAAACATTCACTGGCTTTTTAGCACTAGAAAGGTAAAATTTATGAGAGTTCTTTTTCTTGACTATGAACTACGTGCCCTTAGATGGCCTTGCATATGTAGTCTACATAACGGACCTGTCAATCCAAAGATGCTATTATTTGACTATGCAGCCAATGCCCTTATGCGACCCTACATAATTCAACCCCCTAACGGGTTTGTTAAATAGTCGTAACTTCATTCTTGGGAAATACTTTTTCTAATGCCTTTTATTCCATTTTCATATCATTCCTCAGATTCCAAATTTATTAAGTCATATTTTACCAGGTTTCCCTTGTACTTGAATATGGTAATATGTTTCCACATAAATTATCAAGGAATTGAGTCAATTAATAATTCATTCGTTCAAAGCTATTTCGAAATTAAACATTATCCTTTTTATGTCCGACATGCATGACATTAAACTACCCAAACAATTCAAGGGAACTCTGAAAAAAGGTCAACTCCCAGCTCACTAAACATACATTTTGTATGATTTAGGTAATATTGAGAAATAAAAAAATTAGGGTTATTAATAATAATCCTAACAAAAATCAAGCTATGATTACTAGGCCCATTAGCTTAGGTAAAAATCTAAAGCAGTAGCAAAAGAATGCATGATCAAATGTCTAAAAATAAAAGTGTTTTTCATTTGATGCACAAATGTTAGAAGTACATTCACAGACTGAAGTCTCTTCTATTTTTAAAGAATTACAAAAGGCTGCCAATATAAATCGTCATCTGATTTACAGAATCCTGAGCTTCATCATCAGCCACTTAAAGCTCATTCACTCGACCAACTTCACTCATTTCATCTCTATGGAGTGCTTTCATGGAATCTGTGATGGCTTTTATACCATTCGTTTGAGCACCTTCTAGTGAATTATTAAGTTGGTCTAGTTCCCCAATAACAACATCTAATTGTTGCTGAAGGTTCTTCTGTTGGATTGAATTTTCATTGATTTTATTCTTCATCTCTTTTAACATAGCAGCATATTCTGCTTCAGCTCGGCATACCACAACATCAAATTCACTGACAACCTCACCCTGGTCAAATACTGACGCTGGCTCTGCTCCTGATACCATCATAAGATGACTTGTTTCACTGTGGAATGGATCTTTTGGTATCCAAAATCTCCAAGTCCCAACATCACGAATAGGGAAGACAATCGAGGAATCATTGATGATAGATCTTTTAATGGCACTTCAAATATGATCTTCCATATATTCTTCCATGTCTGCGTGGTGAAAATTGGAGCACCTTTTGTACTTCCAGGTCCAAATCGGCATCACTATCACTAGGGGGAATATAATCAATGATTTATGCACTTAGGGAAGTGCCCTGTACTAATCCTTCCCCCTGACCCGTGTTTCTTCACTTTCTATTCCCGTTGGGGTGGAGGTTGAAGCTCTAACTCTAGATATAGCCACTGAAATTGATGGCCCTGCATAATCAATTGAATGCGTTGGTTAATTTGAAAGGACTACAAAGGTTGATTGGTTGTCTTGAAAATTACGTTCAGTCGCAAATATTGTTATCCCTTACCCAACGGTAGATTAGCAACTTGAGAGGGCTCTTCCTCATATTTCCTAGCTTCAACAGGATTTTCAGGATGAGTTTCAGGAAGCTCTGAGGGATTCATCTCCACATGATCCAATGTCTCTGCAATTGTGGGGTTATTTGTACCCCCTTTCAGGCATTGGTAGTTAGAGATCTTGTTCAGATGGGACTGCACATTTGAACCGATCATGATCAGAGATGTAATAAGAACTTATTTTTTAACAAGACGAAGGATAACAGTCACGTCCATAATCTTTTAAATTACATAATAATTTAACATGATCTAAAAAATCTAAAAAAGACGCGCCATGTTCCATCATTTCATCTAATGTAATCTCAGAATCCTGGTTAATCTCACCAGTGGGAGCATTTGATATGTCTTCTTGGCGACCCACATCATGCAGCCTCTGACCCTGAATAGCTTCATCAGATAAAATTGCGGCATCAGTTCCAATGGTTGCCAAAATCTCTAGAGAAAGGGCTAAACCTAAAATATCACAGAATGGATGTCCGTTGATATTTCATTCAACATTTTATGAAGAATTGTTAACTAACTATAAGCTGGTTCCTCTTCAGAAACACCCAAGCTAGCATGAGCTTGTGATTGTTCCCCAGTACCCTCCGTTGTTCTTAAAGGAGGGTCAGTCTTTTCCCATAAAGGTGAAATTGAAGAATCCCCTGCAATCCCAAGAAGAATGAGCAATATTTTCTTGGATTAAGATTTATGACTATCCTAAGGACTTAACACTACTGATGAAACGTTTTTCTGTGGATTTCCTCCTTCGAAGCTTTTTCTTCGTTGTCTTTTTGGGAGAAGTGGCATCATTACCTATAGGTAAAAGAATTGGATAATGAAAAGCCATGTACAACTCCTCATCCATGGATTACTGGCCTGGAGATATTTCACCTGGTTCGCGAGGAGATTTTGTATCCCCAATGGCAGTACCACCAGGGCTATACTGTGGTGAAGGAGTCTCAGTAGTTCCTTTATTTTCAAGCTGCAGGATAAAGAAAGTAATTTTCTTTGAGTTAACATAGCTTTGATTGGAATCATGTTTTAAATAAAATATGATAAAAAGACTTAAATCTTTAGGAGACACATAATCATTCCACTCCTCATCTCCAAAAGCACCAGTCCCCTTAGTGGCTCCACGATCTAACAGTTTTTTCACCCACTTGGAGACAGGAATAGAATCATCAAGGGCATATATAAGCATCTCCAACACTCTGATGTAATACCACACTTCATCAGGGTTATCCTTGGAATAGATATCAGTGGGGGATAGAAGATTCCATATTCCATGGATGTGTATCCCCTCTCACAGATCTAGAAAGGCAGTTTCAGCATCGCAATATAAACTCTGCCATGTTTGGACAACCTCTGGTCGTAGATATTCAGCATGTGTACTAGAAGGCTGTGAGGGGGGTCCTACAATTTTAGACTTCAACTTCTTCCCATCTCCTGCAGCTAGAGATAAAGGATAATAGAATAATACTTATTTCTCCAAAATGTAATTGTGATTAAATTACCCTAATGAAGTATCTCACTAGGAGTCGATAAATATGGTCTATTGATTCCGGCAGGGGGATTATATATGGCACGAGGACGCTTTTCCACAGGTTGTTCCTCATCATCCCCATCCTGGGAATCCGGTGAGTCAGCCATAGGTGAAGAACCCAACGAATCAGCTTCAAGTAGTGTAGAAGAATCACCTTCCAGATGAAGGGTTTGTTTCTCTACAGTAATTTTTCTTTTCCCCACCTGGAAATCATAGTGATTCAACACCCCTCTAGGGTATGATGCTATCCAATTCTCGGCATACCATGTAGTCAAGTTATTTACTTCTTTATCAACTGGTAGATCAAACACTGGCTCAGTTTTTCCCCAAGATGTCAGCAACCATAGTTGTCGAGAAACCATCAGATGTTTCTCTAGCCTAACATGAATAGGGGGAGATACAACAATCTACTGTAACCACTTGAATTGACGTGAGAATCTATATGGAGCACATGACTCGCATATAATCTTTCTCTCAATCCTAGTGACCAGTACACCATCTCTACAGGCCAGCATGTATGACCTCAATTCCAGGCTGGTTGTTCCATCATCAACAAACCACCCGATTGGAGGGTTTCCATAAGGAACGAAATTAAATTCATTATACATGCTCAGCCTCACTTTAATGTCATTGGAATTGAGAGATAGAGGAGAAATCCTAGAGAATTCCTAAACTAATGGCCTGAAAGAACATCCGTGGATACGTACTTTATTCTGAACATTATATGTCCTGATGTGAGTGGTGATCCATCCCCAGAAAAGATGGAATGATCCCACTATTCTCAAAGGAGACATACCAATGTATACATGGACTAAGATCCTGTGAATCTTTTCTAAAATGGGGGTATCCAACCCAACCATTTTCCACTCGACCAACTTAGCTGCCATAACAAAGGTCCCTGGCCTGATGGCTCCCTCCGAATCCCTGACTGGCATAAGATAAACACCGAGCCACAAGGATAAGAAGCCCTCTATACAGTTCTTTTATGGGATTCTCTGATTTACTTCATATACCCATTTCTCAAATTCTACCTCTTCTAGAGTTGGCCACAATGTGCCTAGAGTAACCCTCTTCTCTATTTTGGAGCAGGTGGTAGGACGAGTATAGTTGGACCCCTTTTCCTTGGGCCCCTTCCCCTTCGATCCCTTCTGTTTCGACTCCTTCAGCTGCTTCTTGGTAAGAAACATATTCATCCATTCCTTTGGATGAATATCCTTTCTAGAAGGATTTAGGGAGGTCTCTGAACTCTTGATCTTGTAGAATATTTTCAATAATTCCCGAAATAAAGCTGGAGTCTTATCTGAATCATTCTCTGATGCATGGGGGGGGGGGAAGAATTCATCATACATATCACCCAAAATTGGAGCCCCTAAGATCTTGTGGACATCCCACAGACAGATTCCTACTTCTAGATGAGTCAAATAGAATGAATTAGTTTCTGGGCTCCAATGACTGAGTATCTCTAGCACAAAGTCATCATTCCTATAAACATATGATTTCCCACCCTAGACGGCTTCATATATTGCATCTCCTTTCAAATCCTCGACAAACGCTGCGTAGGATTATCACATCCAGTATGCCCACATTCATGTTGGCTTCACACCTCCTCCAGGACGAAAGTCCCAACTCTTCTTCCAACCTTAGGATTGATCCATCTTAGAGTTTCGGAATATTGAGGGATAATAATGTGGTTGTAGATAAGGCTTCTGAGGTTTCAGATCTGGCGTACAAGGTCTATGGTGCATCATATGGGCCTTCTCTACTGCTCCAATATTTATAAATTCTCCTCCACTTGAGATATTTGCTGAAGCAAAATTGGTGTAATTCTGAAACCAGGAATGTGGGAGACAGTTCTTTTCCTCTGGAATGGTAACTTCTCGCAAATGACCATATCCATACAAAGGCAGTTAAATGCTTTTTGGGAAGTCAAGATGATACTTCTTCAGGTACTTGGCCAAATCAGAGAGAGTACTATTGTAGACTATATAATAATCATGGCCAATGATGCACATAATGTCATCATGTCGCTTGCTTGTTAGTTCATCAGTAGTTCTGATTCATCGGGGAGCCATTGAATCTGCACAAAGGTTGAATAATTAACTCTTAAATGGTTTGAATTTTCATAAAATTTTAAATTAAATTCAAAAAAATGGCTAAGGAATTAAGGCAAGAAAGTCTAATTTTGGCATGAAAGTATGGGTGTGTCCTGCATGTTTTCACGCGTAGGTATCACCATGCAGGTCCAAATACCTCTATAGTAGTGCAACAACAAAAGAAACAGCAGAACACAAGTAACATGCACGATGAGGGAAACTTGCACGGTGAGAGCAAGAATTTCAAGAACCGGTGGCTTTGCGCGAGTATGGTGGCATATTTATTGGCCAGGCCACACCCCTGCGCGCCAAATCCTGCGTGACTCGCACCTGCGCGATGCCAACTGCACGCTCAACACTTGTACGCTGCAATTCCTTGGTTTTCTTCTTTACCTCAGAGTCACAACCTTCTTAATTTGGATCCAACAATGTGGGGGGACTTTTGATGATGCTCCATTCCATCACAAATTCTAATGAATGAAAAAATAAAATACCTTGAACTCAATGTGATTCATCCTTTGAGAAACATCAAAAATTGACAAAGGCATGAACACGGATTCCTTCCCACTTGGGTCACACAAGTATACTTGCACGCCACATTTTGGGCGTGCAGGTGACTTACGTGCCCTCTTTGATTGTCCCCCAGGGTCATCAGCAGCCTATAAATACCCCTAGTGGGCCCCCCATTTTAGGGACGGAAAATTCCAGAAACTCATATTTGGGCTCCCGGTGCACCAGTCTCTTCTCGAATCTTCTGAACGCTTCTATGGTAATTTTTACCTTGAATGGAAGCTCTAAATAGTAGGAACAAGGCCTAAGTTTTGAAATTCAGCAACACTTGCGTGCCTAAGTGGCCAACCCTTAAGGAAAATAGACACACATGTGTGACAACTTATCCCTTCATCAGAACTTGCGCGTCACTCTTTTGGAAGACCCTTGGGATAATACTAGCCAAGTCACACCCAAGTATTACCCCATGGGTTGACCGTCACGCAAGTACCCATGTGCCGCACAGGTACACATGTGCGACTAGGACCTGCGCGCCCACACAGGACTTGTGCGCCCCACATTTTTTGGGTGCTCCCCCTACCTATTTCACTTATTTTCATCCACTCCTCCTCTCCTCTTCAAGATTAAGCCTTCATAACACTCTTCAAAGACATTTATGACATGATTTCTTGGTTGGTTTCCTTATTTGAAAGTAATTATATGGAGAATCTCTTAAAGCCTAGTGATGTACATATATTTATGTCACTAATGTTAGAGATTTCATTCATCAACCCTCATAATTTAAAGATGAAAGGATATACAACCTGGGCATCCTTTTCAGGAGTAAGCCCCAGTTTATATTCTTTAATTTGGGCATCCTTCTTAGTCTTATGCCTCAAGTCCTCTATTCATCGGCATCCTCCTTAGTATTAAGTCCCAAATCCCCTATTCATTTGCATATTCATTAGAAGTAATCCCCAGTCATAAAATTCCCAAATTTGGGCATCCCCTTTAGGAATATTCTCCAAATTCCCAAAAGATTTTAAATTCCTGGGCCTCCTCTTTAAGAGTATGCCCCAAATCTCAAATTCCATTAACCTGGGCCTCCATCTCAAGAGTAAGCCCCAGTCATAACTTCTCTAAACCAGGCTTAATATCTTTTTATTTGGACATCCTTCTCAGGAATAAAAATCCAAACATAATACTCTTCTAATTTGGGCATGCTTTTAAGGATTATGTCCTAAGTTATGTATCCAAATTTCTATAAAACACATATACCTTTATGGACCTTGTTCTTGGGTTTCTTCCCTGATGAAAATCCCAAACATAATCTTCATTTATCTAGATAGTCACACATACATAATCCCCATATTTGTTCTTATGATTTCATCTTTCGTGGCACAATTGTCAGGTTTTACCAATACCTCTTGTTTCTCACACCGAGCATGAATCACCTATGCGTAGAGTGTAAAAGTAATTAAGACATCTTTATTTGCACCATAAATCATTTATAAACCTCATACTTTTTTTCTCGAACTACGTGGGTTCTGATTACTTTTCGAAACAAGGATACGTAGGTAGCCCATCTACGGGTACGATCCCAACTCTGAAGTAATCAATGTCCTTCTGAATGACAATATACATCAAGTGCCCCACTGAGTGGCTTTAAAACCAGTATGGTCATCATAATAACCAAGAGATTTCTATATAATGTATTGAAGGATACCATTAACTAAGAATCTCTAAACAAATATAGATGATTCCTTATCAATGAAGAACCTCGAATACATATAAAAAAGATTCTCTAAATATCAAACATATCAATCATTGATTTCAAATTCTAAAGGAAAGCTCATTCTTAAACATTGTAATTTAATAAGGATTCACAAACATAATTGAAATCTATAAAGAGAGTCCCTGAGTAGACAATAATTCCCCCCAAAATGTGTGATGAGTCTAAACTCCCATCCTCTCGACCAATGTAAATTATTAAACCTCATCAGTACTGAACTAATGGGAACCTAACATTGGAAAGTAGGTCCAAATGGATATAGAATCATTGGATGTTTCTGGTTCTACGGGTAAACCCGCAAAAAACCAATTGGAATGTTTAAACCTTAAACCAACAAGGTTCTCCCTAATTCCTGAGGAAAAAGTTATTATAATTTTTACATCATTATTTCTTATAATATATCCTTTAAATATTATAACACTCCCTTATTTTGTGGTATGTTTTATTAAGTTCAATATCTTTAATAGCTTATGTAACGTAAAACACAGATCATAAACAAATTAATAAATATTATTATTTATTGTGATAGGTATCTCCTATCGATTTGAATGGTTAGAATTAATGAGATTATCATAATATAATAATATAGTTTGCACATATCTATAAAATTAATCCATTTGTTACCAATTAATTAGTGATGAAAATAAAAAAAAATTATCATTATTGACGTGATATTATAAAAACTATTTTTAAAACCATAATGGAGTTTTCTATTAATATATTAAAGTATATAAAATTGGTAAAACATATAAATGAAATTTATATTAAATATGTTCAATAATATGTTATTATATTCATACATTAATGATTATCGGTTAAAGTTAATAATAAATCTAATTTTATGCATAAAGGGTGTATTTTCTATAAAGGAAATTTTTATACCTTTTAATGGAGAACATTTTTTAAAAATAAATTTAAAAATTTATATAAATTTTATTTTCGAAAATAAACATAAATTTTCGTATTGGGAATTTTTGGTATTTTTAGTGATGTTTTTTTAATGAATATTTAATTATTTTTAATTTTAATTGAAAAATGATTTTCATTTTTATTTTATTTTATAACTAAATAATATTTTAAATTCTCTTTGAAGTATAATTATTTTCTATTAAACATCAATAAATCCAATTTAGGTTATTTAAATTAATGGAACATTTATATTTTATATACAATCTTGTAAAACTTTTAAACTTTTACACTTAAAAAATACGACTTTGTATTGTTTCTACAAGATTATTATAAATATAATTTCTCAAATTATTTGAATAGAATATAGTAAATGGATTCTACATATTGAATAATAATTATCAAATTATATTTTAAGGACACATTATTTTTTAGTCTTAAGGAAATTTACAATGGTAAAAAAACTATTTATGGTTGTGTTGGTAAAAAATGAAACAAGTTAAAGTTATAAATTAAGAGGCCTAAAATACCATGAAAGTACAAAATATAATGGATTTATCAGGAATTTTTTTACCATATTCATTTTATACGATATTAATTGAAATTAAATTTTATGTAATTTATTCCACCTCAATGTGGTAGACTATAAATATAAAATAATCATTATTTTAATCACATAAGCCCACCTCTCCTAAAGTAAAAACAACTGCATTGAGTACCAATTTTAGACTCACAAGGATTTAATATCATAAAATATATAAATAAACCTCTCAACCTAATATAACAATGTTCATGTGCTTTTTTCATACAAAAATTCCAAATCCTAGGTTCTCAGGAGGTCCTTCAAAGCAGTGATATTCAAGATGTAATTTTCTTAGAACACGTTAACTATTTTCATTTGTTTTTATACATTCTTCTCACCACTTTTAATTATTAAATATTTATAACTAAATAATAATTTATATAATATATTATTATGTTTAAATTGGAAAATATCAAATCCATTCCATTTCACATCTCCACCTTTTCAATGAAATGAAACTATATTACAAATTTTGTCAATTTACTATCTCCATGAAAAATATTTTTTCATTTTCCATCTCCTCCTTCCTAGATGGTAATTGAAGATTTGTTATTGTTAAATACAATTTAAATTGGTTAATTTTAAACAATTTATTGTTCTATAACTAAAATACACTCATAATATTAAATGAGAAAAAACAATATTGTGATGTTTAGAATACCCGCTAAAATTAATTAACATATATCATTAATGTTTTATCCAATGAATCAACCACATGTATGAAATAATAATGTTATATGGAACCATTAATAATTCAGGATAAAAAATTAATACTATATAATTCCATTTCCATATTTCTAATCTCATTTTACAAGGACATCCATAATTACACACAAGAGAACTTATTAGGAAGCCATGAAACTAACGCACACAAAAACCCTGAAAATAGTGAAATATTATTAATGAATGGGTAAACAAATGTTATAAAAGGATCATATAAGTTAATATAAATATTAATTTAGTATTTACATAAGTTAATTAAATTCCTTAAACAACTATATATGGGATTAATGTATTTGAAACTGAATGGAATCGTGAGGTAAATGTTTTCTCATATCACTTTTACATCTATGAGATATATTTCTTATTCACCATTTATTTCTTGTCTTTGGTGTATATAGTGAAATTTTAAATTTCATATTATTAGTCACATTATCCTCATGAAATTTAATATTTCATTTGATATTTATAACTTTTAATATGTATATGATTCTTCTAATTGCAAGTTGTCTAAGATAGACTGAAACATTACTTTTTTGATTTTCTAAATACCCCCTTTATGGGTGAGCGGTAACCACAACAACACAATAACCAATAAGAAACCATAGACCAGATACTGGATCATAATTCAAAGGTTCCAAAATGAATATTAATAATTCAAAATAGCAAGAGGACCTAAGCAGGCACCAAGCCCCCAGAACCCATAGCTATGAATCACGTCGCCCACCATCATCATACATCCTGTACGCCACGACACCAGCACCATTGTCCCTATAAATCTATTCACAACCTTCCCTAAATCATATATAAAGAAATAATGATGGTTTTCCATCCTATCAATGCTGGAGCTGATAATCAGAACTACTGAATCCTAGAAAACCCATTATCCATGAAAAACATACCTTGATGTGTTTTCCCCAATCACAAGAGATGGTAACTAAAGTGACCAAGAACACATAAAATATGAAAAAATCCATTGTACACACATAATCATCACCTAAAATCCATTCAATAGGCTCAATACTTAGAGAACCTGTGACTTCTTGAGTGCCATCACCCAACGCCTCCAACGAACCTCCACTTCTGACCGACCTAGAGTGGAGAAAGGGTACTCAGGGCTAGGGTAGGGTTAAAGAAATAACAGATTCTACGGGAATTATCCTCTACTAAGAACCATATGAGCAGAATAAAAATCAAATATATCACGATGACAGAATCATGAAATAAATCTATCATCAACAAAATCTTAGAATTAAAAACAAATTCAGAAAATTCAAAATCATTAGAGGATGCAAACAGTTTCCATCATCGCTACTGCTACACCTTTCACTCAGACCATATAAATGGATCACCTTCATATAATACCTCACTAACGAAGACAACAACCCAGTTACCAGAAAATGACATGGCCCCGCCGAAGTGAACCCAAAATCCTCCCAATGAATCAATGGCCAAAGATCTGAGCCTAAAACATGAAGACTCACCAGAGGCTGAATTGAGAATGCGTCCTAAATCTGAAGAGGGGTAGACTCACGTGGTCCAAGGGCAGGACCATACCCACTCCATGACGCTGTAAAACTATCCTTACACCATCCACTATCAAGAAAACTCTGAACTAGAACCATGAAAATACTGAGGGCCATATCCTATGAGAAAAAGAGAAAACCCTGGGACCACACGTGTGGAAGGGGGAGGTGATGCCAAGAGAAAACCCTGAAACCAATGCACAATCACCCCCTCTAGATCGACTCCAAGAGAAACCATTTCTCTCGGAAAAGAGAGAGCACCATCGTTCAGAGGACGATTCCAACAACAATGGAACTCACAATTCAATGGTAAGTTATTTATAACTAAATTTTTAATAAGTGGCCTGAACATCTATTTAAATTTTATTTCACTCTGAGGATATTTTTGAAATTGCCTTCAATTATCTTTTGTATTATTTACTTCTTTTATGTGTATTTACATTGAATACACATAACTAATTCCTTTTAAGGTTTTTTGTCTCGATATCTTTTCATTGAGGCATATTTTTATGTTATGAACCCACTTACATTTTTGAGGTGTATATACAACCTCTTTCACATATCATATCCTAAATCTCATTATTCATGGAATTAAGAAGTTTCAATTTGGAATGGGACAAATTTTGTTAGAAATATCATTTTAAATTATTTATTTTTGATATGACTAATGCTTTTAACAGTCTATAATGGCTGGGGGCCATAATTTTATTGCCCCATGATTCATTAATAAAATTCTTGATACAAATTAGTTAGGATGAAATCCTTTATTTTTCATTATAAGTAGTATTATCTGGGTTTCTAAACAAAAAATTAAACAATCTAGAGAATAGTCCATGGTGGTTTAGTGGTCTGTGTTCTAGATACATGAAGTCCTATACTTAATCATTTCCATAATGCGACGTTGAGTTATTATTATCTAGGATATTTTCACTTTGAAAAAATAAAATGATAAATTTAATTATCCTTTTACTGAATAAGTGGATTTTTTTTATTTATAACATCAATTGTTGAATATGCTGGTTGATTAATTATTTCTTCTATTTTATTTAACCCTTACTGAATATTTGAGTTGACACTTATTATGCTTCCCATCCCCATGTTATGAAGTGAAATTTGAATGAGATTTCAAGGGTGATGAGAATTAATTTTTTTTATATATTATGTATTCATTCTTATTCCTAATGTAAAATGGGAATCATTTATGAATATAGTTTCTAAAACTACTAAATTATTTGGTCCACCGAGATTTGATTACTTGTAATCATTCCAATGTAATAATTTACGGCACCGTCTCTTAGCTGCTAGGGGCATTGTCATTACAGTTGGAATCTAAGGATGTATACTATAAACCCTAAAAAATAGATTTCTGGAAACATATATTAGGGAGAATTTCCTTATTATAGTATTTTATGAGCAATATAGAAAAAACACCACAATGAAACCATGATTATGATTACGATATTATATACACATTGATTTTACAATTTATGCTAATAATTTCACTAGTTTTGGGATTAAAATAATATTTCATAATTTTTTGATCAAATATTGTGTGTGAGATTATTTAGAAATTTAACCAAATCGATGTAAGGGAATCAATACCCACAGACAATGGAGGGTGATTTCTAAAGAGAAATCCAACATGTTGGTGTTAGAGATGAGAAGATCATCCCAATATTAGGAATACATAGGCTATGAAGAATAAACTCACTAAAACTATTTTGGATCAATTTATGTAATAGAAGCTCCCATCATTTTGTGGGACTACAATGCAATTTTCAGTTGATAAATTGATTGTGCCTTTAGAGATTATATTTATAACTTTGTTAGGTAGTGAAAAGGAAAATGTCACACTTTGCATCATATTCCCTCAAAGACGATGCTGATCAATGGTATTCCTTGATCTAGAATATAAGGGCAGATGAAGAAAGAAAATGGATGGAATGGAATGATTTTAAGTATTCATTCATTGACTAATATTTCCATCAGGAAGACCAAATTTAAATGAATTGAATATTAAATAGCATTAATAAAAAGGTATAAGAAAGTGTTTTAGAGTGTAAAGCTACCATTACAAGGTGGGATATGAATGCTACATATTACATATGAAACAAATAGTGTGATATTGATCGTTTCATTGAAGGACTTAAAGAATGTTTCATAAGGGTGTTGGTCACTCAAAATAATCTTCACAGGATTAAATAGTTTTATGTGCTATCAAGAATGAAAAATAATTCTATAAGTCTTATGACCTTAAGGGAAAGAAAGAGAAGAATATAACTATAGGGTAAAAGACAGATAGAGGGAATAACGGAATGAATGATATTATCATATACGATAATTATTTAATGAAACTCTCTGTTAATTTTCTAAAGGGAATGAGAGTTTATTACAATTATAGAGAGATAGGTCAAAAGACTCATTATTTGAGTGAAACAAAGAATATTTAAATGTTATGTGTTTCAACTCTATGGATATTTTGGAACTACAAAAATTAATTCTCAAAGTGTTAAGGAAATATACCTCATAAGAAGATAAAGAATCATGGTCATGGTTATTCTTTTAATATAGATGAAATGGAATTATTAATATTTTTTTACATAAGAAATAATTTGTATGAAATTATATTTATAAGAGTTATGAAATGTATAAGAATTGTAGTGATTTACATTTTATTTAAATATTTGGTAGAATATGGTTAATTGAACCAGTGACTATGAAACGAGATTCAGTTAAAAGATCATAGTTTTTAAAATATACATTTTATTGAAATATTGCCCTTAATAGTTTCTAAATTTTGAGATAATAATGATATGATTAAGGGAGAAAATTAGTAATCATTATAAGGGTTAATGATATTAATAGTTTATGTTTCTAGATAGTTTACAACACATTTGGATCGAGGGAATATATTTATAATGTTGAGATATTACCAAAGTTTTCATTATGATTTTACAGTGATTACCATTATTAAGAGAATGTGTGATCAAAGTATTCACATGTTTTGAATGTGTATTTATGAAAGTCATCATGTTATACATGGGTAAATGTTTTTTAAAATTATTGAATTTTGAATATGGTAATTATTACTTATTAAGAGTTTCATGGATACTTACTCATTGAATAGAATAATTTGTTTATTGGATATTATTTTTTAATGTTAAAGTATGTTTTATCATATTAGATAATATGTGATAACCATTTTTTATATTCACACCTATTACAGACTAATGGAATAAATTTTTTATCTTTTGATTCATTAAATGTAAACTAAGCTTAAAAATTCATCTAGAATATCCATTACCTGTTATAAGTGGCGAAGAATAAATTGATTGAAGCTGAACCAAAGGATTGGAATATATATGTAACATGGAAATAAATCGGGTAAGTTTATTTTCACACATTTTTTTACCTAGATTGTAAAATAATTCCTATATTTTAGAAATTTTATTTTAGAATTAAAAGTCTATATGATTAATTTTTTTACCGTTTAATTAGTGGCCTCATTAAAACATCATAAATTTATGGTTTAATTATTGTACACTTTCTAATGACCATGTTTTTTATAACCTTCCATCAGAACATGATATTTCGATTTCTTGTACATATCCCATTTTCACTTATCACTAATGTTATATTTTTTAAAATTTTAATTTTGGGGAAACTTTTTCATTTCTGTTTCCCTCTTAATAAGATAATGTTTTTAATCCTAATTTATGATGTGGGTTTCCCACAAAAGAATTTTCAAGTATCAACCATTGATTTTTGAAGGGGAATTTAAAATTGGGAGGAATAAATATATTAGAATGGGGGAGAATGTAACACCACATGAAATTATTTTATGAATCTTTTTAAATTAAAGTTCATTGATAACTTACGTAATAGAGATCACAAAACATAATAAATTGATTAAATATTATTATTTAATAGTGATAGTTGTCACTAGAAATTTGAATATAGTAAATAAATGAGATTAAAAAAATTATAAAAATATAGTTTTCACATTTTTATAAAATTAAATCATTTATTAAAAATTAATAATAAATGAATGTAAAAACCTATGAATCATAAATAATGTGTTTTTATTAAAAGTATTTTTATGGCCAAAATGAAATTAAAAGTTAATTGATTAAATTAACTAATATTGGGAAAATATATAAATTAAATTTATTTATTAAAAAACCAATAACTTGTTTTTAAATTCATTCAATTTTTTGTAGTAGATTAGGATAATAATATATCCAATTTTCAACATAAAATCTATATTTTCTACCAGGAAGTAATTCCTCTATTTATTGGCGTACATATTTTATAATATATATATATATAAATCAATAAATTTTATTTGAGAAAAAATTCATTTTAAAAAAGATAATTTCATAATTTTCTTATGGTTAAATTTTTGTATCTTTCGGAGAAGTTTAGTTTTTTAATGAATACTAAAAAATGTTTTCAAAAACAAAATTCTTTTTATATAATTTATATATATAGATAAATTAAACATAAAATTTGATTTAATTTATAATGAGTCCAACTATACATCAATCAATCCAATTTAGCAAATTTTTATAAATTTCATATTGAAATTATATATAAAAACATTTCAATTATTTTAACATTTACACTTTAAAAAACATCTTTTCAATTATCAAATTAGGTCAACTTTAAATATTAATTTTCATTTTTTGTTATATAAATAAGCCAAAATGAATTGGATATTTTTATATTAAGTTAAAAAATAGGTTGTATGGACAATTTAAATTTTAAGGTATGAATATTTTTACCATGGTATAAATAATACCTACTTGAGATTAAGTAAAAAAATTAAAACCAGCTTAATGTTAAAAAGGTAATGAATTAAAATACCTAAAAACTACAAAATTTTAAGTTTGATTGTGGGATTTAACGGCCCTAAAAACTCTTTAAAATATTAATTTTCCTAAAAATTCATAGAAATAATTCCACCTCATTGTAATTTGATTTAAGTATTTTATAATCATTTTTAAATCACTAAAACCCACCGCTCATCATTTATAAATACCACCCTTCACTACCCCATTTCTTCTAAAAATACATGAAGATCCTCAATTATGTTCCCAGATATATTTTCCTCTATCTAGCCCCATAACTAATTTTTTATAACAATATTACCAAATCCAAGGTGCATAAGGGATCTTCTAAGGAGTTGATGTTGAAGAGACGATTTCTTCAAAACACCTCTCTTAATATCTAGCATTCTTCTACGTTCACATAGAATCATTCATCTATAAAGTAAATATAACACCAATAGATTGTATATATAGAATTTCCATGTTTCTAGTTTAATAAATAATATCCATTTATCTTTTCATCTCCTCTTATTCAAATAAACAAAACTATTCTTCAAATTATGTTGATTTACCATCTCTATGAATAATGATTTTTCATTTTCCATTACTGCCTTTTTTGGATGGACATAAAAGTGTCATTATAGTTATAAAAAACATAAAATATGTATATTATATCCTTTTTTTAATAAAAAATATTCCCAGAATATTAAATTAGAATATACTAGTTCCAAATATTTGGAAAAACGACCAAAAAAACTGAACATTTATCACTAATGATTCCTATAATAGTCATCCAAATGGAAGAAATAAAAATGATATATATGACCATTAATACATATAAATTATCATTAATAAAATATTATTCCTATTATGTAGTTTTATGAAATATTACAAGAACATCCATAATATGCAATAATGAACAAATAATGAAAGCACGAAACAAACACAACTTGAACCATAAAAATATTGAAATGTTATTAACAAATAGATAATAATATGTTATAAAATTATTAAACAAAGGCATAATGAATATGTATATATTTCAATAATTATTTAATAAAATTATTTAAATTATTATATATGAGGTTAATGTACATGAAAATAAAGGGAAGCATGAATTGGGTGTTTTGTCATCTCACATTTACTTTGGTGAGATATATAGCCACCCTTTATTTTTTGTGATGTATATATTTAAATTTTATATATCATATTATTGATCTCATTATATTCATGTTATTAAATGCTTCATGTGATAATTATTACTTTTATAGGGTATATGATTCGACTAATTACAAGTGGTAAAATATTTATTACCTCAATTTTACTTCATTTAGATAAACATCTCTTATATTGATTATCACATGTTGTGGAATGTGTGGAATGAATTATTAATATCTCGTATATTCTTTTCCCTTATTGTATTTGTATTTACATTGAATACACGTATCACCTCTTTTTTGGGGTCTTTTTCTCAATCGCATTTCATTGAGGAATATTTTGATTTTATAAACTCACCTTCTGTTAAGAGGAGTATATAAAGCCCCTTTAATATTCATATCATAAATCCCATTATCATAATGGTATTAGATTTTTTCAAAGTGTAATGGGACAATTTAATTTAAAAAAATATTTTTAAATCATTTATTTCATATATGATTTTTTTGGAATTGTAGTGTTTGGTGGGGCCCAACATTAAATAGCCCCTCAATGCATCCAAAGGTCTCATGAGATAAATTAGATTGTAAAAACCACATCAGGCTTATTTCCATGAATAATTAGATGGTTATCTACAAAAATAATTAATATTTCTTGAGAATAGGTCATGCCGGTACAATGGTTCAATGTTTCAGAAAGATGATGTCAAATAATTATTCATTTTTTTCAATTAGGATTCATTTCTTTTTATCCAAAATTTTTTCAATATTACAACATCAATTGATATATATAATTATTATAATACTGGTTAAATATTATGTGTGTCCATTTATCTAACATTCTATATTTATTATTCTCATTGATTCAATGTTAAATCAACCATATTTTACCCATAATGAGAATTTCAGCCAACCCTTATTTTTGTTTCCCTTCCCCCAGTTATGAGGATAACATTGAATAAAATTTCAAGGATTATGATAACATACATTGGTTATGTTTTATGGTTTATTTATCATTTTTAATGTATAATTTGTATCATTTATGTGACTAGTTTCCAAAACTACAAATCAATTTGTTCATTTGGGATGCGATTCAATGTAATCACAAAAAATTAACAAAGTAATTCACTTGATCTAGGCTATTGCTGTTGGAATCACTACACTTATGTTTATGAGGATATGTTTTATTTAGCTACAACATTTCCCATGTTTCCTCTATGATTATCGTGATAAATCATGCCATATTATTAATATTATGTTTCTCACACCTTTTACAACCCTTTTGTATGCCTATTGGATAACATATATTACATTCATTATATTTTGACATGTTTATTTCCGTACTAGTATTTTAAGATCACCCCTTTCTTATGTATATCCCCAGGTTATCCCATACAGTTTTATGCATGAATGAATAACATGATCATGTTAAAGACGTTTTTAATAATAGAAATTTTTTTATCATTTAATGGTATACTCCAAAATAAAAAATACAATAGAATTCTACATTTTGTGGGATGTATTGTGTGTTAACTTAAGTAATAAATAGTAATTTTATTGTGAAATAAAGATATTGGTTATCATAGTTAGTATCAACATAAATTTTTATTTTTTGTGATTAAGATTAGAAAACTCTAGTTACATACTTTTATAAAAAATGTATAGAAAAACATACCTAAATTTAGGTAAATTTTATATTAAGTGGTTTATCATGAAAATAAATCCATGTATCCTTAGTACAAATGGATGTGGCATTGGAATATATGAACATAGAGGAAAAACCAAAAAACACAGTGTCATGTTAGACTTGACCGGCAACTGGTGCATGAAAATTAGCCTTGTTGCACACTAATTTTTACACTCCCATTGGATATTCATTAGTAAATTCTCAAGATCATTACAAACGACTTTTATGGGAACAAATGTTCCCATAATATAATTTTTTATTCAATAGATCAATGAAAATAAAGATTGATGCCTAGAAATCAACAAGATAATAAATAAAAATCAATTAAAATTTATCCCTTTAATGTCATTGGATTCCCATATTAGTGTTTAATACTTTAGAAAATACTCATCCTTAATTCTAATTGCATACTAGCTAATGTCTAGAAATAAGATGATTCATGTAAATAACTAATGTGAAGGGAAACGTGATGAATGCCCAAATGAGATGGGAAACCATATAGGATAAGAAATCATGATCCTTGTAAAGATACTCTTTAGATAACATATGTTCGAAATAAAAATATGGATCCGGTGGCATATCCAAATATCTATAAGAAATAATAAGCTGCAATTGAGGCCTTAATATGATAGAGGACTTAATCATTCAACGGAAGATTTGATCCCGTAATCGTAGAAAAATGGGTTAACTTCATTGAGAATATCATCTCTATACTTTAATATTTAGACAAAGAAAATGTTCTACTTTATGTTTATCATATTTAGTGAGAATATGATTAGAAGTGGGTAATGATCTATAAAAAACATGAGGAATAGATCATATCAATAGGGTGGAACAAATTACAGAAATTGTTTTTTAATAAATAATTTCAACAAACTCTCTGACGTAAAATATATTGGGATTTTATTTTCACTCAAGTAAAATGATGTATAATCTATCAGGGCATATGAGAAAAAAATTATCTTATTTTATGATAAGTCTCTAACTTTTCTTTTACACACAATTGAATATTTGACAGAATATTAGGTGCGATAAAACCTGGATTACAAAAAACATCGTTTATCCAAGACTTTGATAGTTAAGTTGAAATTGTAAAATGTTCCCTCAAAATCTAAATGATGATCATTGATTCTCAAGGGTACCACATATATTTGAAATGGAATAAAGATACTAATTATGGTGGTTTTATGGAGAAATATAATTGTAGTATAATATTTTAAAACCAACCTAGTCAAAGTGCATAAATAAATAGTCGAAAAATTGTCTAATTGTGATGATGAAATACATTATGTATAAGGAAGAAGGATAGATAGCTAGATATTTTTACATGTAAAATACACTATTGTGATTGAATAAAGGAATGAATTGGTAAACCCTTGGTTCATTGTTCTTTTGTTAAATTACAAAGAAAAAGGGTAATTTTCAAACCAATTCACTTAGTTAAGGGTTTTAAAATACAACCAGTGACCTCCAAGGAAGAAAGGGTGAGAATATTACATCATAATCAATGAGGTGGATCCTAAAAATTATGTTGTGACAAATACAGTAGTAATTATTTCATAAATATAAAACATAATTTTTTTATTATTGTTCTACACATTTCTTTATATGACATTTGATTAGTATTATTTTTCCAACACCACTACCAATCATAGAAGTTTAGCTATCTGAGAAAATGGAAAAGTGGAAAAATTACTGAATCCCAAGTAAATAACTCCTCCCTTGTCAAAAATTTATGGCTTAATTTCCTATATAACCTAGAGGTAGTTATTTTTGTGGAATTTTATGGAATTATAAGCATGTATTGGTTTTAACTATATAGATTCTACCTAAATTCTCATTATATGAAAATCATATGTCATATGGTGAATCAAGCCCTGATTTTAAACATGTGAATAAATGAGAATGAATATTCTTTATCAGAAACATTTCAAGAATGTAAATTATTACCTATGGACAATTATATCCTACCCAAAGGATTGATTATAAAGAAATGATCATCCATGAAGACATCGAAATTTTGTGGGAATATGTTGATTTTTCCCCAATGATTTTTTAATCATGCTTATAACTAAGAGGTTAAATCTTAAATCAATATTAAAGTTGGTATGTTTCCAATATCCAATAATACTTATAGAATCAATGTTGTGAAACATAGGGTTCTAAAGAAGAGTATATTGGAAAATTTGGATAAATGGATCATACTTCAAAGAGCTTGACCATGGGGTGCATCATTCCATTTCATAAAGTGTAAGGATGTGTCAATGCGCCTTTACATAGATTATCATTAGATAAAAAAGATCACTATAATGAAAAGTTATTGTATTCCCATGATAGATGACTTATTCAATCAGTTATGTAGATAACAACACTTATCCATGGTTGATCTTAGGTCTAGATATTATCAAGTACTCTTGAAGAAGGAGGATACCCCTAACAACTCTTTTCGTCCAAGGTATATGCACAATGTGTTCATTGTAATGCCACTCAAATTCAATAATTGTCGAGAAATATTCATTTAATTGACAAATATAGTATTTAGATATTTACTTGGAAATTTTTTGGTCGTTTTCATAGATTATATTATAATATTATAAAAATGAAAGTAGGAACATGTGGAGTATCTGATCACTGTGCTAAAGTCCTTATAAATGGAGAAGCATTAAGTAATATACAAAAAATGTTAGTTCTGGTTGAAGGATGTCACATTCTTGTGGAACATTATCAAAAGTAATGAGATATACATTGTCTTATAAAATTCATAATCAATTGATGAATGGTCATCTCCAAAAAATGGGAATGAAGTCTACAAATTCCTTTTCGTAGTTGTGTATTATAGCCATTTTATGAGACTTTTATCACGGTTTTCAAACCCTCTAACCAAGCTAACTCGGAAGGTATTTATGTTTATTTGGAATAATGAAGGTGATGATCACTTAAACTAGTTATCAAATAGCCTCATCACTACACCTATATTTACAATACATAAAAGTGGATTTCTTTTTGTGGTATTAAATAATGCTTTGAAAAAGCGATTGGGATGTGTGATAATGAAAAATCAAAAAAAAACTAATAGTCTATGATTCAAGGAAATTAAATATTCATGAACTAAACTACTCAATGCATGATCCTTATTTTTCTAGAGTGATCTTAGTCTTGAATATCTGGAAGCATTAGCTATTTTTTAGAATTTTGAAATATATATGGATCACATGATCCTCAAGTATATATTTACATTGAATGAGCAGAAGATGCAATAATTACGATTGTAAAATTTGATCATAGACTATGATTGATAAATCTACTTCCATATATAGAAATCAAATAAATTGTAATATACTATGTGTAAAATGGATGAATAAATTTTATCATTAATTAAAAGTGAGAAGAATATTATTTCCTTAGACATAAAAATGATGGACATGGGAATCATAAAAGAGGGAATTTCAACAATCATTTCAAAAATGATTTCTCAACCACCACATCTATATATGTTAAAGGATAAAAATGTGATTATGTAGTAATACAAAAAATAGAATTTATTTGAAAAGAGAAATCCTCAATATTAAATTTAATTAACTATGATTTGTAATATTTGATCCATAAGTATTTATACAATAAAATATATAGTTAAAAAAGGGGTTGTTAGTTGATTCACATAGCACATCCTAATCCACACATCCAGGAAATAAATTATGAAACGATATCTCTACGAGCACTATTAGTTGGAAAATATACTAATAGGGGGTACATAATACACATTCAGATGTATTTTATGTTATTAAGTGACGTAAAAAAGGAATCAATCCTAGGGGATGTTGTAAGAATTACCCATACCTACATGGAAATGGGAAAATATCACAAGGGAATTTTTCACTTCCCTTCAATGGAAATCAAGATGAAATAATTCTACACGGGTTGTGGTTGATCATTTTACAAAGACCGCACACCACATTCTTATTCGATAGGACTTCTCAATCAATAAGCAAGCAAGGTTAAACATTAGAAAATTTGTGAGGCCACATGGAATACCACTATTGATTGTATCTAATAAAGATCCAATATTTACCTTCCAGTTATTAAAGAGTATCCAACATACTATAAATATTATGATAAACTTAATCATGAACAATCTACCTCAAACTAATGTACAATCTATGCGGACTATATCGAAATGGGAGCACATGTTGAGAACATGATCAATTTAACCCAACAAATGTTTGGATCAACATATTACATTGGACTATTTCCCATACAATATCTATTACACTAAACGATTCAAATTTATACGTATACATATTTTCATGGGGAGAGGTTCATTAGACATTAATTTTGGGATGATATTGGGGAAAAACTAATTGGTCTTGAAATGGTCATGGAAATAGCGGAAAAAGTCAATACTATTCAATAAAACATCAAAGAAAGTCATTGTTTACTAATGATATTTGAAATATAAATCTTCGTTGTGATCTACAGATTGATGTTAGAGATATGGTTTTCATCCACATATCTCTATTGAATAAATTCAATATATTCAGGAAGTAGAAAAATCTTCATCCAAGATACATCATTCCATTTGAGATCCTTGATTTTATTCATGTATTGGCCTATTGACGAGAATTCCCACATAACCTATCTCTGATACATGATGTATTCAATGTAACGATATTGAGAAACTACATAAAATATCCCTCACATGAACTCATTCAAGAGGGGGTACCATTGGAGAATTATCTTTCATATAAGGATGAACTATATACGATATTACGTCATAGAGACAATTTTATACAGAATAAGAGAATGCACCTGGTCAATGTTCTATAGAGAAACCACAAGTTTTAAGAAGAAATTTAGGATTTGGAGGAAGTTATGAAACAAAATCACCTCATCTATTTTGGTGTTTGAAAAAAATAGTGTGAAATATATTAAGGGAGAAGATAGTAACTGCCCAATCTATTATAGATAAACATGCCTTTATGGTTGAATTAAATGTTGATTTATGTTTCCTAGAAAACACTTGTATTTTTTGGTTTTATTATATATTATTAGAATTAAAATACCATTACGCATCATTACCATTCATTATATAGTGATTTAACAATAATCATATGATTAATATAAATATAGGGTTTTAACAAATATAATTGACAGAAACAAATAAATTAATGGCCTTATCCAGTGAGATCAAACCATATGATTCCCATTTCTAGGTTCTTATATGGGGTAAAATCACTAGTAATTTTTCTAGGCCAATTCCAAGATGATATGCAACAACTTAAGAATGAGGAAAGCCGTTTAAAGGAGAATTTCATCATCATTGAGATCACGACCCTAACCAGGCACCTCAAACCACCCCATGAAAGTCTCACCATCCCACACCTTACTCAAAGGAAGTCTATTTGTTTATTGAATGGATTTATCTAATGGCCATAAAAATATTAATATTTATATATTATTTTTAATAGAATATTGGTTATATTTACTTATTATTTTTATTTTATAAATGATTTCAATTTTGATATAATAAAACAGAAATTATAATTTTGGATAATATTAAATTTCAATTAAGACATTAATTTTTAATGAATTAATGGGTTTCATAAATAAATAGTATTTTTATAAAATATTAATATTAAATAATGTTTTATAAATTTAAATGAACATATATTTTTTTGATGTCAATTTTATTTTTATATGGTTTTGAAAAAATTTATTATAAAAAAACCCCAGAATTTTTGAATAAATTTAAATTCTATTCAAAAATTTAAAATTTTAATAATTATAAAATGATTTGGTTAAATCAAAAAATTAGTTTTATAATCAAAACATCAAAATTACCGAATAGATAATATTTCAAAATTTTCTAAGCTAGTCGAACTTTCAAGTTAAAATTAAATACAATATAAATATATAGTGTGTATTATGAAATCACAATGACCCAAAATGATGTAATAAAAAATATAATGGTTATCATTGAAGAAATATATCCTTCCCCTTTGAAAAATTTTAATATTAAATTTATTATTTTATTTTTATAAAGAATTTATTGATCCTCCCAATCCTATAATATATTTTTTGGTTTTAAAATCATTTTTTAATTACATGACTCACTTCCACGTCTGCAAGGGTGATATAATAATAAGATCATACTTTAGCCTAAAAAAATAAATCAATCCAACGATTTTTCAATGAAACGAAAGACAAAAACAGTGGTAGGGTTTTTGGTTTTGGAAGTTTAATTAAATTAAGACCCAAACATATGTTTGAGAAATAAGAATGAATTCCCCACTCATTTTTATTATTAACCCATACAAGATACCATTTTTCATGACGAAAAAACATAGAGAAAATCCATACTATTCCATACCCTTTATAGAGTCCTCTCATGGTTCCCAAAGCTCTCATAAATCTCCCCCATGCATGTGGAATCATTGTCTCAAGGAAAGTAATCCTCTCCTTCTCTTTATTAATGTATCTTTGTTTTCTTATGTATTTTATCCTCATTTTATAATGTTGGATTTTATTAATATATACCCTCATTACTATCCAAATTAGGCCTAAATTATGGGATACCCCTTTCACTCTCTTTGATCCATCCCATGGTCATTCATACACCCCCGTTATGGTTCTAAACATTCCCTCTATTTTCCGTACCAATCTATTCTATAGTGAATGCCCGTACCCATTTACTATCATATTTTTTTAACAATTAATCCTATATAAATAGTTATTGGTGACTTAAATGTATTTATTCTATTGTACTTATTCATATAATATAATATTATGATGAATTAATCAATGTTATATGGTCTATGTGGCTCATATAAGAATGAGAATGAAATAAAAGTGATTGGTGCACCAATAAATTTATAGTGATCCAATGCATCTGTAATGTTTTAGTCTTTTGTGTCACTATAAAAAGGATTAGGGAGTGAATTTAACCTATCATGATAATTATTTTATCATTAATTTTTTGAATTTATCTATGAACTATGATTATGATGAATTGTTTTAAATTGTTTCCACATTTTCCATGTCACCTTTATCAATGTCATTTTATATCATGCCTCATTATTCATGTTTTTAATTACCAATCCTTTTATTCCCCATTTTTATACCTATTTACTAACATTCATTAAATTCATTGGTTTATTCCATGTTAACTCTCTTATAAGAATTTATAGCTCACCCCTTTCTTATGTATTTTCCCAGGTTATCCCATTTACTTTTAAGTATGAAGGAATATTATGATCATGTTAGGGAAGATCACAATAATCATTATGTATTCCCTATTTTATGTTTTAATTTATTATACTTAATTCCAAAATACACTTCAATTTTGGATCTTTAGTGATGTATTATGTGTACTCCAATATAATAAACGATGAATTAATGTCTAATAAAGTGAAGGGTTTTCATTGTATGTGACTATTTATAATCATATTTCATATTTTATATGCATAAAAATATATAAAGTTTATATTACGGGACTCATTAGTTTTTTTAATCAATTTTTTCATCTTAACCTAAACAAACACATTGGTGTATGAAAAGATATATTTTTAGCACTTAGTACAATGAAGGGGGCCAAAAATTGGTGAAGATTCTTGATTGGTTTGGAAAAGATATTGAGATAGTTTAAATTGGAGGTTAACAATATGTCCCAATTTATCCATTCTTTCTTTTATTTATTTATATCATAAGTTCAATTTTATGATCAGGACATTATGAGATCCACATTATGATTTATGATTGATATGATGTATCTTATGTTTATTATGTTATAATATGTGGGAATATTATTTATTTCGTATCCCCTAGTATGATTCCATATTATATTGTTATTGATATCAATTCTATATAAATTTTGTTATCTATTATTTTTAACATGGACTAATAGTAAGGGAGTAGTTTCCCCATGAGATATTATTAATCCTCTAGAACAACATGGAAATCTCTAGTAACTAAATTTGGTTTCTTTTGTTTTTTAGTTGTATTTCATAGATTATACATATATAAAATTATGTTTGTTAATAAGGAATAACATAAAATTTAATTTTTTTAGAAAAATATTATTTTAAAATGATTCTATTGAAAAAAATAATAAAATTGTCATTTTAGATTTCATATTTTTATATATAATTTTTTTTATAAATAGAATCAAAAGAAGGAAAATAGAAATATAAAATATTTATGGATATTGAAATAAAAAAATTATAAATGAATACTAATAAATAAAGTTATCTAAAATGGTTGGAATGGCCAAGTGTGAAATATATAAAAACATAGAAAACAATTTACTTTTTAACTTCATAAGTGAGAAAAAAATAATATAAAGGGACATAAAACATTAATATAATAAATTTAAAAGTTATATGATATATCCAACACACACATATATATATAGTATAATAATGTCATATATGGATGTAAAATTTTCAATCATTAAGAGAGGTAAAGAAAATAACCCATCACCATACCTCCTAATATTCATTTACCTGATTTGACAATGAGTATAAATAACAGTAATTTATTAGTAAAATATTTATGAAACTTATTTCAATTTATATCCCTCAATAAAACGAATTTATATTTGTTAATTACATATTTATTAGTTAATCATCGTATATATTACTCACCAGATGTTATCATTTCCAATTATTTCATGCGTTTTTTAGAATAGAAGTCTTTGTTATCATTTTTTGTTCCTATGTTCATCATTTATATAATCATAATAATATTTGAATCATAATTTCACTATAATTTATATATCACATATTTATCCTTATAAAACAATGATTATAGTATACACGGATGAAAGAATTAACATTCTCCTTTTTAGAAATTGAATCACACATAGAGAACTACTCAATAATGAATATTAATATTGGGGTATTCGTTCAAGAAATATATAAAAAAATTCCATATTGTATACTCTATATATTATTTTTATTATTTTAAAATATATAATATGGTAATTCTAAAGATAGTGTTTCAACATTTATTTAGGTGGTGAATTTTAAAAATACGAACATGAAATATGGAATGAATGATTATAAAATAATTAAACTTCAATGATTATTAAATTAATAAAAAAAATTATATTAATAATCAATATATCCCATTAATGTGGTATATCATATTTAATATCAGATAACAGTTGAAAAATATAACCATTAGATATTGAAGAAGGTGTTACCTACATTGACGAAATCATATCTTTACTTATAGATATTCGTTAAAATTATGGTTTTGGGACACCATGATGTAAGTAGAGGTTTCCAAAAATGAGAATGTATTATAAGGGATATATTTTTCATAATTTTAAGAATATATATTTGTATTATTAAAAGTAGATATAGGAACCATATAAAAGTAAAACAATACATCCATTTTTAAAAACACACATTTAAAATGGTGAAGGAATGAAATTACATGTTCATAGTGACTCAAAAATATAAAAGGTTTATAGAGTCATTAATCATACATAAAAAATCATGATAAGTTTTTATGATTTCTTAATTTGTTAATAAATAAATTTTTTCACATTTATTATACTTAAAATTTTCTAATATATTTTACTATTCACCTCACTATACATTTTTCACAGAAAATAATATTGAACCTCATGAAATATTTTACTGTATTAATTCCTAATATGATATCAATTTAGTAAAATTAAATATATAAATATAGGATAGTTAATTTTTAAATAATGAAAATTTATCATATAAAAAAACAACTTTTTTAATATTACTATTACATTAGAAATAAATGATTATAAATTTGTTTCATTTGTAACAATCCAAACAGAACCTCTAGGTTCAGGCCAGATTGCCTCTTGACCTCATGTTCACCTCCTTGTATATAATAGGTTGTTCACTAGTGGTGGAAATTAAATGAATAATGTGGGGAGTATTCCGTCAGTACTCGATGAACATTAGAGTTTAGTTACTGATGTTAAAATAAATAAGCCAACAACTAATTAATAAAAAACTCATTAGTGTAGTTTCAGGATATAAAAGACACCAACCATCATAGTATCAATATGATATGATAATAACATAAATACAGACTAAATAAATGAGACCCCCATGGATGATGGATCAAGTTAAAAGGTTAATAAACTATAATGAGACAACATTAACCATCAAACCTAAGGTCAATACTACATATCCGTGAATGTCCAAATGACTTCGCTCAACCTTCCACCACAAGTCTCCTTCCCATCTTCGAATCCATAATGTTGAAATTTTTATGTGCCTTGAAATCCCTTAGTAGAGTGTCAGTATAAGAATCATTAGGACATCACACATGAACCATTATATCATTACATATGATATACTAGGGCCTTACATGAATTTAAACAGAGTATTGATAAGAAACAATATACCACACAATAAAAAATACACAAGTCAAGTCCTAATATATTGTATCTATCTATATTGAATCATTTTTGAATGGAATAACGAACAAAAAGATGTCATATCCTACTCAATGGGATAGTATAAAAATATATCTGACAAACACCACCTGATGAGATAGTTCAATTCTTTCAAAAATCTCAGCTTGCACAATTTTATCAAGGGATAGTCTATTATCATAAAACCACATTTTCAGCTATTGAAGAGATAAGAAAATAGATATTATAAAAGATATAAATGATGGGTAAATAATTATGTCAAATAAGGAATCATAATTATCATAACTCAAATGTATTTAACTCAAGAACTAGTATCTTATATACAAAGACATGCACGTCATGTGAGCAAGTATAAAAAATTAGTCACATGGGGATATACACAAATGAAATTACTCATTCCATGAACCCTAATAAAACAAGAACCAAATTCCATGAATTCTTAATATAGGTGCAACAATGATTTGATGAGAGATTCAAAGATAGAATCCAATTGCACCATAAAATTCTAGAATTATTACTCATTTACCATGATTTGAAAACAAGGAAAATGATGCAGAAGAAACCCCTGTAAAAATATGGGTTAAAATTACACTAAACCATGTATATTCACTTCTAATGATGATCATAGAATAAAAATTGTGGAAATTAAAATTCCTTGAATCTAGGTACAAATTTTAACGTTGATCTACAAACCCCTTATTACAACATATCAAATTACATAGATCATATCAATGAACCAACTATATAATTTGTTTATGAATGATAAGTTAATTGAATTATATATAAAAACCAAAAATCTGTAGATTAAAAAACTATATATATTTATTTTTTTGATCATCAAATGAAGGGTAAAATATGTAGGATATGACTCCAAAATCATTAGAGAGTTATCCTTGGTCACAATGTGTTTAGATTAAAGTAAAAAGATGATAAATTTTGAGAGGTGTTTCAATTTGAAAACAATAATAGATAAATTAGTGGGAATTAATTACCCTAAAAAATTATAGGTGAACAAGTGGCATCCACATATTAGATGTTGGACAGTATGGAAAATAAATTCTCTTATGGAGACCCTCTAAAGGGCCGGTGACTTCTAGAAATAATTTCCCCTGTCCAAGAGCTTCATTGATACTTTTGTGGTCCTGTTACAACATGGAAAGTAAGAAAATTTCAACTTCCATATAATTGCTACATTTATGGAATCCCTAAAACCACAAACCCAAATATTTAAATTAAAACATGAAAAAAGATATATATAATATTCAAATAGGTGTACCGTATAAATATAACTATCACAATTCTCCTCATCATTTGACTTCTCATCATCAAGAAGTATCCCATTGGTTTTACTCAAATCTCATGGTAAAAATCACCCAACTATATATTTCATGCTGGCACATCTATTCTCAAATATGTATGTTCTACAATAGAAAACAAAAAAAAGGAACAGTCTTCTATTGCAAGAAGATTATTTCCTCTGTCAAAAAATCTTGTGGGCCACTCTACAAAAGATTCATTTAGTGCCAACTCAATATCCTTGTCATTGGGAACATGCACTAGACCGGGCATGAACATTTGAAATTGAGACACATGTAACATCTTGATCATCCCATGGTATTGTAGAGGATGATTCAACAGATAGGCTACTATATTGATGTGATTGATGATCTAAAATGACACATCATACCATGTTATTAATTTACCTCTCCTCCTTAGATTCCTATTACTCAACCAAGGGGGAACCTATAAGAATACATTGTTTCATTCAATGAACTCAAAGAATCATATCATTTAGTAGGTATAAAATAATTTCATATTATGATTCATAACCAGAAAATTTTGAATCAATTACACCCACTATAATGTATCATGTACCATAGTATTTTTAACTACCGAAGATTCATCTTCATCATGCTAAGATAATATTGAATGAAATTACCTCGCATAATGATCCTTAAAATGAGACCTATGAATCATGTAATAGAAATTATTACTATAGGAAAATACTTATATAGACATGTTATTGATCTAGGATCCCCCAAAATCATGATGGAGCACTTTAAGTGAATCTTATATATTATGGATCGTTATATCTTGCTACCTATTAGTTTGGTTATGGAAATTCACACTTATCATAAATAATTTCCCATCACCATCTATAGGACTTCAAAAAATTCTAAAGTGTCAACGAAGCTCTATTAGAAACCCTACCTAAAGGAACTCTGTGAAAACACCATATCTATCAAACATGAAAATTGAATAACTAGTCCACGTAGTTATTTTCTCAGATCTGTGTGATGTGAGGAACCTTAGTCAATAAATTAACGCCCAACCACATGGTGTCTATACCAATGAAGTTCCCAGGTACCCCATTCATTAAATCTATCATTACCTCACCCCACATCTACATAATTAATAGAAGCGACTGGATAAACCCCCTATGTCATTGATGCTTGTCCATGAAATTCTGATAAGCTAGAAAAGTTGGATAAAATCCCTAAAATGTCTTTTTTTAAGCATACCCACTAGAATATCAATCTTATATCATGATACATCTTGTTAGATCATGGGTGCACATCCCAATGTGAGGTATGAGTAGCTCTCATATGGTCCTCTCTCATTTAATGTGGAACTACCACTTTACCATGAACTGGATGTAGACTATGTCCATCTAAATCCCAACATGAAATGAAACCATTTTCCATTAACGTATTTCTTATCATTAAAAACTCTAGATCATTACCATGGCTAGTCATCACTCATTACACTAATTAGAACATGATCACCAAGTGTGCACATAACACTTTCTCATGATCCCCAACTATGCCTACCTTATGCTCTATATACAAGGACATGATCTTCCAACATGATTTCAACTCTTTCACTCAAACCTTCAATGTTTTCTAGCTGAGCGCATAAACTACTATATTCCATTTTTCGGAAGTGTCATCATCTAAAAGTCTAACATATTCAATTATGAAACTCAATGCCTCTGATAATGATTTTGATCATAATGGGAGAAAATATACCACAAAATGGTGTGGTTAATATACATAAAAAATATATTTTTAAAGAGGTAATTCCTATAAAATTGTAATTAAAGGAACATAATTAACTAATATAAATTAATGTTAGAGTAATTATAGATGTGGGTACATAGATAATGAGACTCATAAGTAATCATCATATCTCCGTATATCAATATTGTTCCCAAGACAATTCCATATGCATCAAAATATTGTGTATACACAACTATAGGATCATGATGAATGGGAAAAATAGTTAATGCCAACCATTTAATTTCATTTATGAATACTTATTAACATTGTAATGTGCATTAAAAAACCATTATTAATAATCATTTTTATGGGAACTTCTAATTGAGAATATTCCTAAATAAATCCCTTTTAGTACAAAACCAACTCTAGGAAACTGAAAAACCTGAACTATTTCAACCACCATTAATATGTGATAATTACATCTACCTTCTTTTGAATAAATTGATATTGCCACATAGAAAAAAAAGGAACAATTTTGAACTCCTATTCTATCCAAAAGATACATAATGAATATTAGGTGTAAATCAATTTTTATTTATTGGAACTCAATATGATATCAGAGTTTCTAGTATGTGAATCTAACAACATAGAATATATTATGATGTCACAAAAAACAAAATGAAATTTTTTTCTATGTATGGGTGAATGATCATGTTCATGTTATCTATGAACACTTCCAATATATTTAATAATACAAAGTAAATAATGAAATATTCATCCAAACAATTAATGTTGTCATCGACATGTATTTACCTCCGAACCAGAGATAATGTTATATATAACATATATCAATAATTGAAATCCACTAGGCTCCATTAAATTGATGAAACATGTAACATTTTCTTGTAAATATGTTGTTATTCTTTATAGTGATTTGAGTTATATCATCTAGTAGTCCACAAAAATAATAGGACAACTATCTTCCTTCTTGGGGAATAATACTAGAGGAATACAATGGGTTGGTCTTGGTCTAATGAATCGTTTAACCTTGAGATAATCAACATGATCATTGACCTATTTAAATTGTATTGGTACCATTCAGTATAATGGAATTGATAGAGGTCATTCTCCAGAAATGAGCTCTATCAAGATTTCAAATCCCCTTTCTATAGGAAACACTTATAAATCTTATGGAAAGATATCTTACCACAAGTCATCCACATGAGGATAATAGGAGAGAGTAGACATCTGATCCACTTCCATGATCATACTAGCCACCCAAAATGAAAATCATTCACTCTAATTAAGAAATTGTCTTGTTCTTCATAACTCAACATCCTATTCAGTTCTCCCCATATAGTCTATGTATAGACCACCTATTACCAATCAAAATCAATGTGTGCATGGTGGTCGGTCAACTAGTCAATTATAAGGATCTTGTAGAAACTAATCATATCTATATTTTTTATATGTTACATATTAAAATTTTCAACACAAATCATTTCAAATTCTTGGTAAATATAAGGAGGATCCATGTAAAACCCCAAGCTTCCACGGTACGCTTCTCTTTGAATAACAGAGCAGAGTGTGTTTTACCTAACCTCGTGTTCTAACACACAACGACCAATCAAAGTAGCCGTCTTGAATAGTGATACTCAATTTTTGAAATTATATAAATTTTATATTTCATAATGGACTTCTGTTTTGGATTCGTAATATCAGAATTAGACTATGTTGAATTTTTGGTATTTTTTCGAGAACTTCCAATTTTCGATGAATAGTGAAAAATACATAAAAACAACTTTTTGAATCAAAATAATTTATAGTGATAAATTATTTTTTTGAGTGATTTTAATGTATAATTAGAATATACTTTTACCATTTTATCCAATGGTGGTCATTAGAATTAATTTCACATTGAAATTGGACACAAACAACTTTCAATATTTTGATTGATATTGTTTCTTGAAAACTTGCTATTTGTTTTGACAACAGGAATTAATTATAAAATTAATTAATGCAAAATATATGTTTGTAATTTTGTGAAATAGACATCATTTTTGAATTCGGAATATCAATTATAGCTTAGGGTGAATTTATGGTATTGTTCTAAAAAAACTTAAATTTTTTATGAATAGTGAAACCATCAAGTGGTGGTTAAAAAAACTAATTTCTTGATTAAATGAAACATTACCGCTTCTACAAATTGAATATCAAAAATCCGACATACATGGTTGTCATTATTATGTAAAATGTGGTTTAATGGGATGAAAATAATTTTTGGTGAATAGTAACTTTTGAGTTTTATTAACCGCGATTAGAGCTAATTAGGGTAATTTATGGTAAAAATGATATTATAAGAATATAGAAATATATTGACACATCTTCTACTCTTATTTAATGAGTCATGGCCGACCAATACAAACCATGGGACGATTTTTGTGACCCCATGGAGCCACTTCTATAAGATAATGACATTAATACCATTTATTTTAAGTAAAAATAAAAATGTCACAAACATGTATTGTTTTACTAAAACAATTTTAAGAAGGGGTTATACAAGTCATATTTTTTACTATATATATCCATTGGAAATATAAAAAAATTTCATACATCATGGTAATTTTTTTATAATTTTTAGGCATTAAATAAATAAATTTATTTCGGACACAATGATGATGCAGCGATTGCCTCATTAATGAAAGATTTACAAAAAATTAAAAGATAAGGTAAATTCTAAGACTTACACTTGTCAAAAGCCTATTGAATGGGTGTATTTATAACCCTTATCACCTTATCCTTAAAATATATCAATGTATAACCCGCAAAATCTGAAAATCATTTCATAATAATGTTACATTTCATAACTTCCCAAGAGTGCCCCTCTTCTCCTCTTATAAAAGGCCCCCACCTACCAAACTTATTCACACAATAAAATCCATTTGGCTCTGCCAAATTCTGCCCAAATACTCTCTCAAATTCATTCTATTACTCAAAGAAGCCCCACTTTGGGCAGAAGTCTTCCCAAGGAATCCTTTGGCTCAAAACAAAAAGAGTTACCCGATTTTAAGGTAATGTCTTCTCTTATGTTCATTTGTTTTATTTTGCTGCTCCAACCCCTTAAAATATTATTATTACATTATTTGGTAACAAAACCAGTATATTAAATATACTAGGATTTTTTTATGAGAAGTATTTGAATTACACTTACACACACATTCTTCTAATAGTTAAAGAACATACTGTTTCTGTTGTTGGCGAATTACTTCCTCACGAAATGATGACTGTTCAATCTTCTTTTAACACCTTTTATGGTAACCATTAAGATGTCAATATATTTATTTTTGATATATATTATATTTATCTTTTCCTTATGCTTCTATATTTTTCATTTAGGGCATGCCTTTATGATTTCCATTATGGGTAAACGCGCTAATTTCATTTTAGGAAGTGCGGACTACCACTCCCTCAAAGTGATTTGAATGGTTAATGACATATGTGGGATGTATAAAGTATAGAGTAAATGATATTATATATATATTTATGATATTATACTAGAATTATAATATACTTTTATATCATTATGATTTCATTACATTAAATACTAAATTGAAATGAAAGTAGTGTTCAGGCGTACGTACGACTTACCGTCTCCATGAACGGTGCATTTCATTTTTTACCTCTAAATGTTGTGTAATATTATAAATTCATATATATAATGGATATATATATGATATTTATGATATCTACATCATGAATATAATTCTTGATATAATGGATATTTTATCACATGAAAACATGTAATTATAAGAAGTTTATTTTTGACTCAAGTACCAATGACCGATAAAACGAACGTTATTCACATAAATAATTACGTAATGTTCACAACATGGTAATAAGTGATATGAAGTGAATAAGAAACTTGAAAAGGGTTCTTAAGAAAGTAGAAATTAACTCTAGTTTATTATTTTGGAGGTTAACGAACGATCGAGTCAAGTCAAACATGAGGTAAGGGATTTCGCCTCAAACATCTTTCATTGAGGCATATTTTGTTTTATACACAACTTTCATTTATATGGTGTATAAAACCCCTTTAAGTTTTAAGTTTATTCAAAATGAATCTTTTTTATACGATGCGTTTTACTAAACGACAAAATGGAATGTTGTTTTTTCCGTACGTATGCGGCAACAACGACTTCTCCACCGCCGTGACCATTATTTGAGTTTTGACTTCCTCTACAAGCCTTAACATTTTTAAAAAAATGAAAAATTAATACCATGTATTAATTTTATTTTATTTTGGTATTCAAAATGGTTTTATTATATCAATGTGTTGCATTGATATCTTGTGATTGAAATGTGGAAATTTTATGTTTCCATTATGCATGTTTTATGTGATACGACTATGTTATGGTTTATGATATGTTTAAACCTTTTCATATAATGAATGCATTGGAATTAGTATGTTATGGGTAGATCCCGCTATAGCTTCTTTGATGCATCAGTAGGTCTCATGAGACAAACTAGTGTCCTGGCATAAGGCCTTGACAATATCTTATTTTTAGTCTTGGCAAAAGGCCTTGACTATGGTGTTATGATAGTCTAGCATTATGCATTCCATCATTATGAAAGGGGTAATTGATATTTCATGTGATTATTCGACTAGTAGAATATCAATGTGAATAAGTAAATGTCATTATTTCATTTTACATTAAAATATTGTGTTGAAGTTCAAGTTTAAAAGGCTTTTGTTTTAGTTATTCATTTCCTTAAATATTTATGATTATTTATGAAAGTTTCCACTATATTGTTATCCTTACTGATCATCTGAGCTCACCCCATTCTATGTTTTATTTTCCCAGGATGTGAATAAATATTTTATGACTGACCTGCAGGGATAGTCTGAAGGGTATATAGGTGTGAACTATGGAGACTTTGTTATTATAGTTTTTCAAATTATGATGTAATTTAACATTTATGAATGTATCTAGTGTTTCCAAGGATACTAATCTAATTGGCCTTTCAATACATGATTTTTTGTGATCATTCCAATGTTATGTAATAATGCACTTACACTGGGTAACTGGGGGCATGGTGTTACAATTGGTATCAGAGGCAGTTTAGTACTAACCTTGGAAGCTAGATTTAGATAAACTCTGATTAGAGAACATAGCCCTAAGATATAATTTGAGGATTAGTATAAGAGAACTTCGAAGAATTTTGGTATTATAGAGATTTTTTTTGAGCAATACATCTCTGTCTGGATACGAGCAGGTAGAGGCGGCTCTGGCATAGATCTAACTAGGAGTGAAGATATCGACAAGGAGTTTCTGGCTTGACCCGGGGTATCCTGGTACACAACAACGGGCCTTGCTGCATTCTTGGTTACGAAACTCCTGGGGGATATTCTTAAGATAATTCTCATTTTCATTACAAACCATTATGATGGGGTTTATGAGTACATACTTCCCCAAAGAATTTTTTTTATGATTATGGATTATATTAAAAAATTGTTCAATTTATATTAAGTGTTTTACAAGATTATAATTTTTTATATCTATTCATAAACTAATCTAGTTTATGACATTGTTACGAAATGACACCTAGTGGAAGAAATGGAAAACGTATCAATGCACGGACTCCATGTAGGGATTTCTCTCCTGCTCATGATAATTATAGTGGGGCAGCTGATCCAACTGGTGCTGATCATCTTATCATCATTATGGGACAACTCACTTTGGTTATGAATAATAACCTTACTCTTATGGAGAACCCTAATCCGCAACGTGGAGGATCAATTTTAGAACGCTTCATGAGGTAGAACCCACCAACATTCAATGTGATTACAAATCTATTAGTAGCTGAGCAATGGATAAGTTCCCTAGAGAAAATATTTCTGGCTTTGGGGAGTAGTGAAAGGAAAAGGTTTTCATGGCAGTTTATCGCCTCACAAGAGATGCTGATCAATGGTGTTCATTGATACAAAACACGAAGGAAGATGCCGAAGTTTGAAATATGGAATGGAGGTAATTCAAAAATCTATTCTTACAAAAATACTTTCCTCGTGATCATCGAGTATATATGGAAAAGCAATTTCTGAGTCTGAGGCAAAAGGAGGATGATAATGTCGCAAAGTATGAGGCTAACTTTACAAGGTTAGCGAGGCATGCAACAATTTATATACATAACCCAAGAAGTAAGATTGATCGTTTCTTTGACGGGTTAAAACCATTTCTCCATCGAGCATTAGTATCACAATCTTTCTCAACGTATGAAGATATAGTATTGTGTGCTATCAAGACAAAAAAAGAACTCTCTAAATCTTATGACAATAATTTAAAGAAAGAGAAGAAGCGAAAAATGGAACAAGAGATAGATAAAGGGAAAAAAGGAATGAAGGATTTTCCATTATGCGATAATTGTGGGAATAATCACCCTGGTACTTGCCTAAAAGGAATGGGAGTTTGTTATAAATGTTGAGAAAAAGGTCACCAGGCTCGTTATTGCAAGGGAAATAAGGCGGCTATCAATGTTGAATGCTACAATTGTAGGGAAATGTGGCATTATGCATATGAATGTCTTAAGCCTCAGGGAAACTTACCTCAGAAAATGTAATGGGATAAAGGCCAATCATTTTCTATTACTACAATTGATGTGGAATAATTAATGTATTGTTGATTTTGGACTCAAGGATTATATTCTTGATATAAGAATAATAAGATATATATACGGATTGTACTGCGGTAATTGTTGTTTTCATTAAGGTTTTAATATGATGAAGGCAATCATATTTTTAGTATGTGACAATAAGAGAAACTTTACATTGTTTGTGTAATATAATGTTACAATTGATTTTAGAATTTAGAAACCATTTAGAGAAAGTTTGGACATAGGTATTTTGGATAACTATAATGGTTGTAATGGATTGTGTTGAACTTTGGAAAGTATTGTTTAAGGATAAAACATTTCTGAAGATTATTTGTAGAATATTATAATACTATAGTTTTAGGAAAAGGACAACCTGAAGGTTGGGGGATAACCCGTCGCATCAGACAAAGCTGCATGAATCAAACCCACAACCATAGTGATACAGGCCATTATAACCTACCACTAGCCTATAGGAAGTACCTGGTTATTACAAAATATTTTTCCTAATATAAATGGTATGTGTTAATATTTGGAACCTTATACGATTAGGATAAATATAATATTTTTTTTGTTCTATTATCTTTTGGTGGGAAAGACGAGTTTATGGTAGAAATAAGTTGAAGTTTGAAACTCTACTTTTCAATTATATATATATATACCTCTCTATTATTCTATGAATAAATTAATTCTTAAACTTTAGGAAAGTGATATTAAAACAAAAAATGTGTTATCCTAATACCTTATGTTTTGTTGAACTGATGATATTTTAAATCAACATAGATTGAATGCTTTGAGGCCCTCAATTTTACATTTGTTTGTGATTGATGACCTCAATCACTCCCTAAAAATATTTACTTTTTCTCTCCAATTATATGTCTCTAATTTCCAACAATGTTCTCCTAATCGAGATCATAATTTTGTGGTGACCTATTCATTTCCCTTTCCCTCTTATTAAGGCTAAATTTTATTAACCTTATTTCCGATGTGGGTTTTCGACAAAGGTATTTTCTATTTTCAACATTTTATTTTCGAAGAACATTTTCAAATTGCGAGGATGAAATTTATTGAAGGAGGAGAGAATGTAACACCCTAAGCTTCCATGGTACGATTCTCTTTGAATAAAAGAGCAGTGTGTGTTGTATGCATCCTCAAGTTCTAACCCACCGCGGCCAATCAAAGTAGCTGTTATGAACAGTAATACCCACTTTCTGAAATTATATAAATTTTATATTTCATAATGGACTTCATTTTTTGGATTCGGAATATCGGAATTAGCCTATACTGAATTTTTGGTATTTTACCGAGAACATCAAATTTTCGATGAATAGTGAAAAATAATTAAAAAAACATTTTTAATAAAAATAATTTATAGTGATAAATTATACTATTGAGTGGTTTTAAATTAAAATTAGAATATCCTTTTACCATTTTATCCAATTGTGGTCATTAGAATTAATTTCACTTTGAAATTGGACACAAACAACTGTCATTCTTTTGATTGATATTGTTTTTTAAAACGCTATTTGTTTTGACAATAAAAATTAATTTTAAAATTAATTAATGCAACTTATATTTATGCAATTTTTAAAAATAGAAATCATTTTTGAATTCAGAATATCAATTATATTATAGGGTGAATTTTTGGTATTGTTCTGAAAAATGTCAATTTTTGATGAATAGTGAAACCACTAAGTGGTAGTCAAAAAAACTAATTTATTGTTTGAATGAAACCTTACCGCTTCTAAAAATTAAATTTCAAAAATCTGACATACATGGTTGTCATTAGTAAGCAAAATTTGGTTCAATGGGATAAAAATAATTTTGGTGAATAGTAACTTTTGAGTTTTATTAACCGCGATTAGAGGTAATAATGTTAATTTAAGGTAAAAATGATATTATAAGAATATAATAATATATTGAAACATTTACTACTCTTATTGGATGAGTCATGGCCAACCAAGACAAACCATGTGACGATTTTTGGGACCCCATGGAGCAACTTGTGTAAGATAATGACATTAATACCATTTATTTAAAGTAAAAATAATAATGCCACAAACATGTATTGTTTTACTAAAAAAAAATTTAAAAGGTGTTATACGAGTCATATTTTTGACTATAAATATCCATTGGAAATATAAAAATATTTCCTATGACATGGTAAATTTTTTAACAATTTTTAGGCATTATATAAATAAATTTATTTATGACACTATGATAATGTTATGATTACCTCATTATTGAATGATTTAAATAAAATTAAAATATAAGGTAATATCTAAGACATACACTTGTCAAAAGACTATTGGATGGGTGGATTTAAAACCCTTATAACCTTATCCTCGAAAAATATCATTGTGGGGCCTTTAAAATCCGAAAATCAATTCATAATAATGCAACATTTCATAACTTTCCAAGAGTGCCCCTCCTCCCCTTTATTAAAGGCCCCCACCTCACCACCTTATTCACACCATCAATGCCATTTTTCTCAGCCAACCTCTGCCCACATACTCTCTCAAATTCCATCTCTTACTCCTAAAATCCTCACTTTATGCAGAAGTCTTCCCATGGAAGCCTTTGTCTCAAAACAAAAAGAGTTACCCGATTTTAAGGTAATGTCTTCTCTGATGTTCTTTTGTTTTATTTTTCTATTACGACCCCTTAAACTCTTTTTATTACATTATTTGGTAAAAACACCTGAATTTTCAATATACTAGTATGTTGTTATGAGAAGGATTTTTTTTACACTTACACACACCTTCGTCTAATGGTTAAAGAACATACAATTTCTGTGGTTGGCAAATTACTGCCTCATGAAACGATGATTGTTCAATCTTCTATTAATACATTTTGTTGTGGCCATTAAGATGTCACTATATTTATTTTTTATATATAGTATGTTTATGTTTTCCTTATGCTTCTGTATTTTTTATTTATGGCATTCCATTATGATTTCCATTATGGGTAAACGTGATAATTTTATTTTAGGAAGTGCGGACTACCGTCCCCTCAAAATGATTTGAATCGTTAATGACATATGTGGGATGTATAAAGGATGGATTAAATGATATTATATATATATATATGATATTATACTAGAATTATAATATATTTTTATATCATTATGATTTCATTCCATTAAATACGAAATAGAAATGAAAGTAGCGTTCTTGCGTACGTATGGATTACCGTCTCCATGAACAGTGCATTTCATTTCATACCTCTAAATGTTGTTTAATATTATAAATTCATATATATACTGGATATATATTTTATATATGATATCTACATCATGAATATAATTCTGTATATAATTGATATTTTACCACATGAACAACTTGTAATTATATGAAGTTTATTTTTGACTCAAGTACCAAAGATCGTCAAATGCCCATTATTAACATAAATAATTACATAATGTTCATAACATTGTAATAAGTGATATTAAAGGACTAATGAACTTGAAAAAGGATCTTAATCAAGTAGAAATTAACTTTAGTTTATTATTCAAGAGGTTAAATAATGATCGACTCAGGTCAGACACGAGGTAAGGGACTTCGTCTCAATCTCTTTTCATTGGGGAATATTTTGTTTTATACACAAAGTTATTTTATACGGTGTATAAAACCCCTTTGGATTTTACATTTATTCAAAAGGAATCTATTTTATACGAATCATTTTACTAAACGACAAATGGTAATGTTCTTTTTGTCATACGTATGCGGCGACAATGACTTCTCCACCACTGTGACCATTATTTGAATTTCGGCTTCATCTACAAGACTTAATTTTTTTTAAAATGAAAAAATAAATACCATGTTTTAATTTACTTTTCTTTTGGAATTGAAAATGATTTCATTATATCAATGTGAAACATTAATATCTTGTCATTCAAATGAGGAAATGTTATGTTTACTTTATGCATGTTTTATGTGATATGACTATGTTATGGATTATGATATGTTTAAACCTTTTCATATAAGGAATTAATTGGACATAGTATATGATGGGTGGAGCACGCTATAGCTCCTCGATGCATCAGTAGGTCTCATTAGACAAACTAGTGTCTTGGCACAAGGCCTTGAAAAAAATTTATTTTTAGTCGTAGAACAAGGCCTTGACTATGTGGTTATGATAGTCTGGAATTATGCATTCCATAATTATGAAAGTGGTTATTGATATTTCATATGATTATTAGACTACTAGAATTTCCATGGGAATAAGTAAATGGCATTATTTCATTTTACAATTTCCAAATTATGCTGAAGATCATGTTTAAAAGGCTTTTGTTTTAGTTATACACTGCCTTAAATATTTATATTTATTTATAAATGTTTCTACTATATTGTTATCCTTACTGAGCATCTGAGCTCACCCATTTCTATGTTTTATTTTCCTAGGATGTGAAGAAATATTTTATGACGGACCTGCAGGGATTGTCTAAACGGGATATGGGTGTGGACTATGGAGACTATGTTATTATAGTTTATCACATTATGATGTAATGTAACATTTATGAATGTATCTAGTGTGTCCAAGTCTACTAAACTAATCAGTCTCTCGAGACATGATCTATTGTGATAATTCCAATGTTACGTAATAATTCACCGACTCTAGATAACTAGGGGCGGGGTGTTACAATCCACTTTCTTTTCTAGGGATGTATCAATTGATATAAAATCAATAGAACACTTAAATGAAATGTATAATAAAGAAACCACATGGGAAAATATTAATGAATCAAAAAATGTTGTATAAATAAAAATAGATAGTATAGAAGAAATTTTGGAAATACCTCTCACCATCAAGGGGCCATATCCACCATTAGCTAATGCTTGATCAATTGAATTATTCATTTGAGAAACAACATCTATATATACCTAAGGATAAGGATTAACTAATTAACCAACCCTTGTATGGTATACCATAGTTTATAATGACCTATTCCCATTATTATAGAATTAATCCATGAATCCATATCACAAAACCACGTCAAATTCATAGAAATAACATATCAATGGAAAATAATTTGATAAAAGGTATTGTAAATTAGAAATTATCCCATACTCCAACATTTATAGAACATGTTAGAGTAATATCCATCATAGGGTGTTAAGGAACCTCTGTTCTACCATAAATAATGACCATCACCTAGGAACCATCCTCTTAAATAACATATTTATACAGGAATACGCGATTGAAACGTTACTATAGAATGTACATTTTGATCCACTAATGGAAGGGTGAAGCCATGCATTTATAACAACCATGATTCCCAAATGTTTCATCATTAACCAATGAATAATTTCAAAATATAAAATTGTATCGAAGATTCTATCATTTTGGTTATGCTCTGAATGAAGTTCAATTACAATATTTTTAACCTTATGTTACTATTATCCCACTATAAGTTGAAAAAAGTGGATCAACATAGTGTAACATGATTTATAGGTGGAAAAATCAATATCACCTACTAAATCTCTATGAACACCTAAGCATGGTATTTTATCATTGCTTCAGGAAAAATCTCCATGAAGATGTTGTCATTGAAGGTCACCAATGAAAGAAAATCACATTTACCAAACTAATGAATTACATCCCACTAATTTCTAAATATTCCATAAATCATAACGGTTTTAATGTTATCCTATTGTTCTTCTAGAGTCTCTATCTGGCCAATGATACACTAAATGACTCAATTCATCTCCTTGGTATCCTGGGGGACTTTGGTGACCTCAGAGGTAGGGGGTTCTATAAATAGATGTCTTAAGCATAATACACCATAATCATCCCTCCCATGTGAGAACATCAAATATAAATATGATCTAGTCTAATGTTCCTTGTATGACTAGTTCTACAGCATGTCCCATTAGAAAAATAAAGGGATAATTATTAGTTACATCCTCCTACTTAATAAGATTTGCAACTAGTTGCGTATGATATCTTAATGGATTAATTTTATAAAATTTATTATTAAACATTTGATAATTCCTATAATAAAAACAAGGAAAATGATAACTAAGCACATAACACAAAATGATTCATAAAAAGTTGCATCCAAATAGGACACATAAAATATAAAGGCATAACCCCTTAGAAAATACCCATGACCCATGTAATGCCTCTGGTACCTATATGTTAGTCACAACCATATATATAAACACAAACATAGAATAATCATCATAAAATAAATAATGAATGGAAATGAAAAATGAAAACACCACAAAACATAAATATGAGTGTAATTATTTGGTCCCTATATAAGGAATGAAAATTGTATACTTAATTTGATCCTATATGTCTAACATTATACACGAACACACAAAAACCACATAAATAATTAGAATAACATCATGGGTATCACCCAAGGAAAATCCAATCCGTGGTATCATCCAAAAAATTAAATTAATTCAAATATTTTTGAAACTCAGAGGTCAACTAAAAAATGATGGGCCAGGAACAATCATAGTCACCCAACCGAACTTCCAACCATCATAACTCATATCTTCCCTAGTATAAATCAAGCAAAATATAAATAGAAAGTTTTTGAAATTATTTATTTGTTTCCATTTTTTAACACCTCAGGTTATACCACTAGGATCAATCGATAAATCCCCATGTACAAACATTTCCTCCCTATATGAAAAATACTCCCAAATACAAATGAGCATAAAAGGAACAACATGTGAGACTATTCCTTCAATACATGGTAAATATCTGATCAATAATATAAGTGATAAAAAATAAATAAATAAAAATAAATAAATAAATATCCCTCATAGTATTATTCACATAAAAAATACCATCCCATATAATGGTAATATGGAATATTATACACATCAACTAAAAATAAATAAAATAGTCCCCCATTGGTAGTTGATCACAGTAAAAGGTAAAGGAATTATACAAAAAAATGTAACCATCCATCTTGAGCTCTATCATGTGACACCCTAAATTCCATACTAAACATTCTGAAACCCTTATCATAGAAGCCTTTCCATTCACTAGATCCTGGGTATTGAAATTTAGAATTTAATTAAAGTGTCCATGTTTGTTACGTTTACAAGACTCAATATGACACAATTGAAAACCCTTAAAACTACTACATAAGATATAATAGTTATTTCCATTAATGTTGACCATGAAAATTGAAGAATAAATATATCAAACAAGAATAAATATATAAGCTAGGTTATTATAGACTAGCTCTAACTACTTTGGTTCTATGTTTTAAGGAAGATCACCAACTATCCTGATACAACGCCCTTTATTGGATTGTCAAAAAACATTTATAACATGTACCCAATTTCTAGGTAATTTAATTCATTCTAAAAAACAGTCTAACAAATCCATATCATGTGATAGTTCATTGGGATAAACCTACATGATCATCTTTAGAATATAAAAGAACAAGACATATGATATAGGATATTTATTTCAAATAAAAAATCATATCCAATCAATGAATTATCATAATTATCATAAAACACTTGTATAAAACATAGGAACATGACTTAGGGATACACAGAGACGCATGCACCTCATGTGTTTAATTTTATAATATATGAGTCATGGGGCAATAAAATCATTCCAAATATAATTCCCAAAATCTGTATAAAACAAGCACTAAAGTCAATGGATTCTTACCTTAGGTGAAACATTTATTTTATGACATGTGTCATAGTAAAATATATCATTGAACCACTAATTAATAGAATCATCACCAATTCATCAATATTGAATATCCAGGATGTAACACCACGTGATTTTATAAAAAATATTCTTTTAATTTCATTGATGTCGTGTGTTGTATGCTACACCAAAATTAGCTTGTGTTATTAGAAACACCAAATTATCTTGCATTATACGCAAACAATATTCTTATCTTGTGGTGCATGCAAGAGCAACCTTACTCAATAGCATGTGTTGTACGCAATACCGAGTTTCACTAAACAACGATATGTTGTTAAAATATTATATAATCTATCCGTTATGAATAATAATACCCACTTTTTGAATTTTTATAAAATTTATTATTCAAAATTGACTTCATTTTGGGATTCGGAATATTGAAATTAGGCTAGGGTGAATTTTTTTGGTAATTTTCTGAAAACATTCAATTTTTGATGAATAGTTAATACACTCAATTATTAGTCAAAACAGACTTTTTATTTATAAAATTATTTTATTTTATTTTATTTTATTTTAGGTCAAAATATATACATAATACCTATATAAGTTTAATGTAATTCATTGGAGTAATTTTATAATAATTTTAGATATATAAATATTTTATGGAACTTTTTACCCTCGTTTACCCACCTCCGAGGTGCATTTGCAAAATTACATAAAAGTTAATTTTACCTCCTCTTTGAGTTGAATTTTAAAATTCTGAGGACAAGGTTGATATAATTCTATAAAATTAGGTTCAATTAGATAAAAATAATGTTTAGTGAATAGTAACTTTTTTCTTTTATTTACTACGGTTAAGAGTAAAAAAGGGTAATTAAGGGTAAAAATGATATTATTGTTACTCTAACACATGTCCTAATTATATTGGATAAGAGTAATTCGACCAAAAAAACCTTAGGAATAAAATATGACACAATAGGTCCACATGGATTAGATTATGACATTTATTATTATTATATTTAAAGAAGAATTAAAATAGTTGAAATCAATGTTTAATAACTAAAACATTTTTAATATAGGTTAATACATATGACAAATTCGACTATAAATATTTATTATAAAGATAAAAAGAATCCCTTCATAATTATATTTTATTTATTTTTTTATATATTAAATATTTTAATTTTTTATGACACAATGATGATGTAGTAATTACCTTATTAATGAAATATTAACATAGTTGATATTATAAATAACCAAATAAATGTAATTTGAGAGTTTTTATGAATTAAAATAATTTTATAGGTTAATGTAACATATTAGGGTTAGATAAATGATTTTTTTCATTAATAATGCTGTTATAAATTTAGAAAAAAAAATACCAATTAGTATTGAAATTGACATAAAACAGTTTTTAAAAACAATATTATATTATTAATTGATATAATGATCTTAAAAATCTAATGTTCATCCAAAAGAATTATATAATAATATATATGACATTAATAAATCAATTTGGGTTTTATTAAAATTTTATAGTATGTTTATTAACCATATAGTGTAAGAATACAAGAAGGCATGGTAAAAGATAAATTATTTAAATTAGAGTTAAATCTAAATGATAAGGTTAAAATGGTAACCTAAACTTGTGTAAAATATATTGGTTTAGAGAATTTCAACCCATCCCCAGATTATTATTTATATATTCCACTTTGGAGCCATTATAAAACGAATATGAATTTATTATAAAATAATATTTTATGTTTTCCTTTAGGTTCCCCTAACACCTCTTATAAAAGGGAAATCCCATTCTCTCTAATTCACACCTCCAAATACATTTGGATCTGCCAACCCCAACCCAAATACCCTCTCAATTGTCCTCCTGTAATCCTAGAGGAATTATTTTAGTCAGAAATTCATCCTAAAAATCCCTTTAAATCAAATCAAAAGGAAGAACCCGAAGAAGAGGTAAATATCTCACCACCTATTTTAATTTCCTTTCTTCTTCCACTTCCTCCTTTATCATTGTTTTCAATATAAAATAATAAATATATTATCTTATATATACTATGATGTTATTGTAAAAATTTTAAAACCATATTATTTATTTTATACATCCTTTGAATGAAACATTCACCACACCTGCATACATACGGCTTACCGTCTCCAAGTCGTGGTGTAGTTTGTTATACAATCATTTAATCATTTAGATGGGTATAATAATGATATTAAATGATATAAATAATAAATATAACATTATTATGATTCTGTATATATGATATACCATCCTATTATATACTATTTTAATATCAAATTAATGATATTGTCGCTCGTGCGTACGTACGGACTACCGTCTCCACGAACGCGATGAGATTCATTTTCCATGATTAACCATTCAAGTCTAATTATAATGTATACATCGTAAATAAAAATGGAATATATTACATAATAATTATATTGTATTTATGTTCATATAATTAATTTCACTGAATTCAATAAGAAATCAAAACAGCGTTCATGCGTACGTATGACCTACCGTCTCCATGAATGGTGTATTTCATTCCATTTATCGATCTATAAAATATATTTATATGATGAAATTAAATTATATATAAATCGTGTTTTACATTCTGTAATTAATGAAATCAGGATATATGTAATAATATCAAGAACAACCAGTTGAAACATGTATGATAAATGAAACGATTTTACCCAAAATGTTGCTTTAACATGGAATTTATAAAATACCGGGTAATATAATGTCATAAGTGTATCATATATGATATCATAAATATTATTATGGTAATGTTACAAGTTAATAATATGTTTAAACCCACTATAAAGGAGTCTCGAACACATAAGGAATAAATTGGACCTATGGAAAGGGATAATTTTTCAAATCTCATTTTTATTGATGATTGTGTATAAGTAAGAAATTACTAGGATTATATTTTTCATCCAGGTCCATAAAAATGTTTTCCATAAAGTGTTTAATATTCTTCCATGTATGTTCAAAGTCATTTTTACCCCACTTTTACTTTTAAATTGTTTTATAGAAGGAATCTTTCTTTTATTTACCATACGAGGAACGTTTTGGCATTTCCTGCAAAAGTACGAGGAGAATGTTTTTTTCAACTTATACAACGTGAATGGATTTTACGGTTTCAAAACTCTATATTTTAATGAAGATTCCTCTACAATATTTTTTGATTATTTAAAAAAGATCTTTTTCTTTTAATGTTGAATGGAATTTTTGTTAAAAAAATGATTTAAAAAATGAAAGGATATTTTCCTCATGAATTCATTTCATCTGTTTGTCAAAACTATTTTCCATCTAAGATGAAATTATTTAGTATGATTATGTTTCAAGTATAATGTCTCTATTATTTACATGGTTTGATTATTCTTATAATAAAATGATATCCATTTGTTTTATATGGATTAAGTTATCATGGGATGATGTTTATGAAACCCATTATATTCTTTGGGATTTGATGAATGATTTATGATTATTTTTGGCACAGGTAAGAATGGTTTCATTATGAGATTGGTGGGACCTATATCTACCTCCAATCAATAGGGAAAGGATTTATATCTCAAGAGATATACATCGCTGGAATGACAAGTGGATTTGGTTCAGTAATACAGGGATGGAATGACAAGTAAACCTGGTTCATTAATAAACTTTGCCCACTATGAAAGTCTTGGCAGTAATGCCTTGGCAACTATGGAAATCATAAATGTGATCAATGGTTTGCACAATTTCTTGTTTTATCACCACGATATTTTATCATGATTGATGTTTCTTTATGATATAGGCCTTATGTAATTTCAAGATTTAGTTCACAACTCAAGATTTTAATGTTTAAACATTATGTTCATGTTCAAATGTATATGGTTTGATTTATTATCTCCATGCTTACCCTTACTGAGCATTTGAGCTCACCGTTTTTATGTTTTCTTTTCCCCGGGATATAAAGAAAGGTTTTTGGAATGAAAAAAAGGGAATATCATTATGGTATATGTTGAATATTATACACAATGATTTGAAGATTATGTTTGGAGTTTCCAAAGACACTAAACTATTACGATCCTTGGGTGTCTGCTTTTGTTATGTATTAAGTATTCTGCAAAAGTAATGTAATGTCCATGTATCCCATGAAAGGGTCTCTACAAATGGTATCATAGGAATGTTTTAGTTAACAATTAGAAACTAGGATGCGAAAAATTTAGGGATATCCCTAGAGTTATTTCTAAAGTATGTCTAGGGATATCTCTTATGTTAATTATAAGTATATGTTATAGTACTAGAATTACATAAACGATATTAGAATTAAACCTAAGATGTTAGATATTGACGGTACTCCCCCATTATTATGTTGTTTTCCTAGAATGATTTTTTCCTCTCACACTATTATTTTTGGGTTTTAGAAAATGGTAGGAAATAGGATCATTCACGATAATGGAGGATATGATGGTCAATGGAATGGTGTTCTTCATGAGCCAACAAATGAAATGGGATTTGTAAGTCCAAACATCATTATTATGCATAATCATTAGTCTCATAATATGATCAATAATATCAAATTTGGTAACATTCCTGAAACAACTAATAAGAGAAAGATGGAGTTTCGTGATGATCATAGAGGAAAGAATGTTAAATTTCCCCCATGTATATCATATGTGATGAGGCATCAAAGAGAATGTTTCAAACGAACTAGAAGATGCATTGGGTGTGGAAAAGAAGGACACAAAACCAATAAGTGCAAAAGAAAAGGTTCAATTAAAACCATGGACAAGGATAATGGTATTTTTAAGACATCAATAATAGTAAAATGCTCCACATATGGGACGTACGGGCATTATGCAAACCAAAGACCTCAGGGAAAACCTCATGAAGAAAATCAGCATGGTTGTATGGGTAGTATTTATATTTACGATGATGAAGAGACTACAAATGAAATATGAGATGAAAGTTTTTTTGAGGAATAAAATGATGAATCTTTGTCAATGGTTGAAGAAGGTAGTTGAATTATTACATGTTTATCAAGAGTAATGTTGGGTAAGTAATATAATGGTACTATAGAATAAAGGGACATCTAAAAATTGTTACACTATTGTTTTTCTTTATGTTTTTGAAATTATATGTTTAATGGTACTTGTATCCATGAAATGTTATTCAGATATTTTTGGAAATCACATAATATGCGCATAATGAAGGGATAATGAGACAATGAAATGTTTGATAGTATTAATGATCTCATGACTGATATAATGACAACATGATATCATGGTTTGAGTATATAAAATATTGGGATTTTGGTATGTGGAAAGAGTTGACTTTTGACAGCAGTCATGTTTTCACTAAGGTTCTATGGTAATTCATGTTTTCAAGAGAATACTTGATTGTGGTACTCACATGTTTAGAATATGACCATGAAGATATATCTTACGATATATGTGGGAAAAATGATGGTATTAAATGCTTAGTAGATGACCTATTTAGTAATCTTCTTCATTATACGTTGAGATTGGACAAAAGTATTTTAGATAAGACTAAATATTAGAACGGATTGAGTTGGACATAAGATAATATTTTTTAAGGCTAGAACCTTTTTTCGATATTATTTTGGAAATTATATAATAGTATAGTATTAGAAAAAGGGAAACCTGTATGATGGGAGACAACTTGTCATGTCAGAAAACGTTGCAGGAATCGAACCCACAACCGAAGTGTGATTGGTCCTCATCGCCTACCACTGGCATACATGAATTCCATATTTAGTAGAAATTAGTTTTATTTTATTACGTGGTATGATAGATGAAGTATACGTCCATTTTTGGAGCCATATATGATTAATCTCACCATAGATGGACTTATGTATATAACTTTTTCTATCTTTATGTTTGAGACAGATGGAATAACCAATAATTCTATCGCATGATCCACTAACACTTCACTGAATAAAAATTAACTTCATTTCTATAAGAGATGAACTGGAAATTGTTCAAGGCATGAACAATAGTGATATTGTACCAAAATCATGTATGTATTTCTTTTAATACAAAAATTCTTCAACATTAGGGAAATGTTCTTGAAAACCAAAAATGTTGTCATATTTCCCTCATATCTGATGAATCAGATCATACATTGATCATAAAAAATTTATGGATTTGTGATTATTGGTTTTTTATAGCGATTTTCCCTACAACTCTCCATTAGAAATTGATGGTTATTTTTCTCTTCCATATCTATTTTTTCACATATGTTATCCTATGTGGAAAGCCAGTGGTTAGTTATTTTGGGTAATTATTACGTTTCATACATTAGTTTTTTAAAGAAAAGTTATGGTATTCCTTTTTACGCTGTGGGATTATATTAATGAAACTTTCAAGTAGTAAACCATTAATAACCCCGATGAATTTCAAGGGTGAAATTCAATTTAGGGGGGGGGGAGAATGTAACACCACAAGATTTTATGGAAAATATTCTTTTAATTTCATTGATGTACTGTATTGTATGCTACACCAATATTATATTGTGCTATACGAAACACTGTATTAGATTTTATTATATGAAAACACTATTCATGTCTTCTGTTACATGTAAGAGCAACCTTCTTCAAAAGCGTGTGTTGATGCAATATTGAGTTTTACACAACAACGATATGTTATTAAAATATTATATATACTAGCCGTTATGAATAGTAATACCCACCTTTTGAAATTTTAACAATTTTATCATTCAAAATGGACTTCATTTTTGGATTTGGAATATCAAAATTATCCTAGGGTGAATTTTTGGTATTTTTCTGAAAACATTCAATTTTTTATGAATAGTGAAAACACTGAGTTATTGGTTAAAACCATGTTTTTATATAGATAATCATTTATTTTATTTTATTTTATTTTAGGTAAAAATAGATACATAATACCTATATAAGTTCAATTTAATTCATTGGTGTCATTTTATAATAATTTTAGATATATAAAAATTTTATTGAGCTTTTTACCGTCATTTATCCATATCCTAGGAGCATTTGAAAATTTACATAAAACATAATTTTACCACTTCTGTGAATTGAATTTTGGAAATCCTATAGTCACGGTTGATATCAGTAAGTAAAATGTGGTTCAATAAGATAAAAATAATTTTTGGTGAATAGTTACTTTTTTTTATTTACCATGGTTAAAAGTAAATAGAGCAATTAAGGGTAAAAATTATATTATTCTTACCCTAACACATTTAATAATTCAATTATATAAGTGTAATTAGACCAAAACCCTCCTTAGAAATAAAATATGACCCTTTAGGTTCACTTGGATTTGATTAAGTCATTTTTTATTAATTTATTTAAAGAATAGTTAATATAGTTAAATTAAAACATTAATTACTAAATCATTTTAATATATGATTATACATAAGATAAATTGGACTATAAATATAAATTATAAAGATAAAAAAATTTCGTAAATAATTGTATTTTATTTATATTTTTTATATATTAGATAATTTAATTTATTTATGACACAATGATGACGTAGGAATTACCTTATTAATGAAATATTAACATAATTGATATTATAAATAACCGCATAAATGTAATTTGAGACTTTTTATGAATTAAACATATTTTCTACGTTAATATTACATATTAGGGTTGTTTATATGATTTTATTGAAGTAACAATACTGTTATGAATTTATAAATAAAACAAAATACCAAATAGTGTCAAAATTGTCGTAAAAAAGTTTTTTAAAAAATAATATATTATTAATTGATATAATGGTCCTAAAAATATAACGTTATACTAAAAAAAAATCTATATAATAATACATATGACATTAATGAAACAATTAAGTTTCAATTGTCAGTTTATAGTATGTTAATTAACCATATAGTCTAATAATACAAGAAGAAACGGTAAAAGATAAATTATTTATCTTAGAGTTAAATATAAATGATAATGTTAAAATTGTAACCTAAACTTGTGTAAAATCTTTTTGGTTAAGATTATTTTGACCCATCCCCACCCTATCCTCGAAATAAGTCACTTTGATCCTTTATAAGTCAAATATTAATTTATTAAAAATTAATATTTTTTTTCTAAGGTGCCCTTCACCCTCTTATAAAAGGGAACTCGCCCTTCTCTCTAATTTACACCTCCAGTGCCATTTGGATCAGCCAACCCATGCACAAATACACTCTCGACGGTCCTACCTTCATCCTAAAGGCCTTTCTCTAGTCACAAAGCCATCCTAAAGAGCTCTTTTGATCAAATCAAAAGGAAGAGCCCGAAGAAGAAGATAATATCCCACCACCTATTTCAAGTTCCTTTCATCATCCACTACCTCTCTCTTTGTTGTTTCCATTATAAAATAATAAATCCAGTATATTCTATATATTATGATGTTATTATAGAAATTGGACAACCATATCATTTATTTTATCCATCCTATGAATGAAAAATTCACCACACATGCGTACGTAAGACTTATCGTCTCCACGTCGTGGTGTAGTTTGTTATTCAAACATTTCATCATTTGGATGGGTATAATAATAAGTATATATGATATAAATAATAAATATAACATTATTATTATTCGTTATATAAGATATACTATCCAATTATATACGATTTTGATATCAAAAGAAAGATATTGTCGCTCGTGCATACGTACGGAATACCGTCTCCACGAACGTGATGAGATTAATTTTTCATGATTAACCATTCAAGTATGATTATAAAGTATATATTATAAATAATAATTAAAGATATTACATAATAATGATACTATATTTATGTACATATACTTACTTCCATTAAATTCAATAAGGAAACAAAAACAACGTTAATGTGTTCGTACGACCTACCGTCTCCATTAATAGTGAATTTCATTTCATTTATCGATCTATAATATATATTTATATTATGAATATATATAATATATAAATAATTTTTTACATTCTAGAATTAGTAAAATCAGGATATGAGTAATAATATCAAGAATATAAAGTCGATACACGTACGATAAATGAAACGATTTTACCCAAAACACTTCTTTAACATGGAATTTACAAAAGAATGGGTAATATAAAGTCATAAGAAATCATATATGATATCATAATTCTTATTATGGTTATGTTACAAGTTAATAATATGTTGAAAATCACTATACAGTATTCTCGGACACATATAGATGAAATTGGACCTAAGGTAAGAGATAATTTTTCAAATCACATTTTTATCCGAGATTGCGTATACTTAAGTATTTACTAGGGTTATATTTTTCATCCATGTCCATAAAAAACTTTGTCCTAAAGTGTTTAATATTATTCCATTTATGTTTAAAGTCATGTTTACCCCTCATGGACTTTTACATTTTGTTATGGAATAAATCATTCTTTTGTTTACCATATGATGAACTTTTTGACATTTCTAGCAAAAGTAAGAGGAAAATGTTTTTTTTCAACATATACGGCGTGAATGGATTTTTACAGTTTCATAATTCCTTATTTTCATTAAGCGTCATCTACAAACATTCATGATTATTTTCAACAAAATCTTTTTCTTTTAATGTGTAATGGTATTTTTTGAAAATAAAATGATTTTGAAAAATAAAGGATATTTTCCTCAAGAATTCTTTTCAAGTGTTTTGTCAAATCTATTTTCCATATAAGATTACATTATTTAATATAATTATGTTTCATGTATAATGTATCTATTATTTACATGGTTTTATTCTTCTTATGATGAAATGATATCCATTTGTTTTATATGGATTACATTTTTATGGGATGATGTTTATGAAACCCATTTTTTCGTTGGGTTATGATGAATATTTTATGTTTATTTTGTGACACACATAAGAATGATTTCATTATGAGATGGGTGGGACCTATATCTCCCTCAAATTGATTTGGTAAAGATTTATATCTCATGAGATAGACATGGAAGTAATGGAATGTGAATCTGGTTCTGTAATACAGGGCTGGAAGAGAATGTAATCCCGGTTCAGTAATTGACTTTGTCCACTATGAGGGTCTTGGCAGCAATGCCTTAGATACTATGGAAATAATAACATGAGCTTAATTTTTTCCAAAATTTCATGTTTTATCCCCATTCTATTTTATTATGATTTATTTTACTTTATGATCTATGCCTTACGTACTTCCATGACTTATTTCACAACTCATGATTTTGATGTTTAAACATTATGTTCATGTTCAAATGTATATGGTTTTCTTTATTTTCACCATGCATACCCTTACTGGGCATTTGAGCTCACCCTTTTTATGTTTTCATTTCACCAAGAAATTAAGAATGGTTTTATGTAAAAAAAGAGAAGTACTTTATGGGAGATGTTGAAGATCTTTCACTATGATTAGAAGATTATGTTCCGAGTTTACAAAGACACTACACTATTATGATCCTTGGGTGTCTATTTTTGTTATGTATTAAGTATTCTGAAAAAGTAATGTAATTTCCAATTATATCAACCTAGTGTAACTATAGTTGGTATTAGTGAAAAGGATTAGTTAACCTTTGGAAACTAGGATGCGAAAACTTTAGGGAAATTTCTAGAGATATTTCTAAGGGATGTCTAGGTATGCCTATAAGGTTAATTATATGTATAGGTTATAGTCCTAGAATTACGGAAACGATATTAGAATTAAACCTAAAATGTTAGATATTGAAGGTAATCCCCTTTTATTGTGTTATTTTCCAAGAATGATTTTTTCCTCTAACACTATTATTTTTGGGTTTTAGATAATTGCAGGAAACAAGAAGATTCACGATAATGGGGGTATTAATGACAATGGAATGATATTCTTCATGAGAAACCAAATGAAATGATATTTGGAAGTCCAAACATAATTATTATTCCTAATCAAAAATCTCATAATATGATAAATAACCTGAACTTTGGTATGTTTTTTGACATAGCCAATAATAGAATGATGTAATTTCATGATGATCATAGAGAAAAAACGTTCAATTTCCCCCATGTAAATCATGTGGGAAGAGGCATCAAGGAGAATGTTTCAAAGGAACTGGAAGATGCTTTGGGTGTGGAAAACAAGGACACAAAGCCAGTAAGTTCAAATGAAAGGGTTCAATTAACACCCTGTACAAGGATAATGGTATTGCTAAGACATCAACAACGGTTAAATGTTTTATATGTGGGACATACCAGCCTTATGAAAACCAATTCCCAAAGAGAAAACATCTTGAAGAGAATCAGCATGGTTGTATAGGTAGTATTTCTATTTATGATGATGATGAGACTACAAATGACATATGAGATGAAAGATGTGTTGAGGAATAAAATTATGAAGCTTAGTCTGTGGTTTAAGAAGGTAGTGGAATGATTACATGATTTTCAAGAGTAATGTTGTATAAGTAATCTCATGGTACCATAGAATAAAGGGAAATCTAAGGATTGTTACACTATTTTTTTCCTTACGTTTTTTAATGTATATGTTGAATGGTACACATATCGATGAAATGATATTCAGATATTTTTGGAATGCACCTAATATGCGCATAATGAAGGGATATAGAAAGAATGAAATGTTTGATTTTATTAATGATCTCATGGCTGATATAAAGACAATGTGATATCATGGATTGAGTATATTGAAATTTTGGGATTTTGGTACGTGGAAAGAGTTTACATTTGACAGAATTCTTGTTTTCACTAAGGTTCTATAGTAATTCGTGTTTTTAAGAGAATACATGATTGTGGTACTCACATGTTTATAATATGACCAATAAAATATATCTTATGATATATGGGGGATAAATGATGGTATTAAATGCTTGGTAGATGACCTCTTTTGTACAATTTTTCATTATACAATGAGATTGGACAGAATTATTTTTGATAAGCCTAAAGATTGGAATGGATTAATTTGGACCTAAGATAATAATTTTTTAAGACTAGAACATTTTTTTGATCTTATTCTTGGAATGTTATAATTTTATTGTTTTATAAAAAGGGAACATATAAAATGGGTGACAACCCGTCATGTTAGACAAGGTTTTGGGAATCGAACACACAACCGAAGTGCGACAGGCCTTCAGAGCTTACCACTGGCCTACAAAAAGTCAATGTTTAGTAGAAATTAGATTTATTTTATTATGTGGTATGATAGATTAAGTATAAGTCCATTTTTGGAACCATATATGAATAATTTCACTATAGATGGACTTATTTATATTACTATTGCTATCTTTATGTTTGAGACAGATGGAAAGACATATCATTCTATCGCATTATTTGGTAACACTTTTTAGAAGACACATTCAACGTCATTTCTTTAAAAGATGAAGTGAAAATTGTTCAAGGCAAGAAAAACAGTGATATTGTACCAAAATCAAGTATGTATTTCTTTTAATACAAAAATTCTTCAACAATAGGGAAATGATATTGAAAACTAAATTTTTTCCCTATTTTCCTCATATCTGATGAATAAGATGGTAAATTAGACCGTCACAAATTTATGGATTTTTGATTGTTGGCTTTCTAATAGCCATGTTCTCTACCACTCTCTAACAGAACATGATGGTTAGATTTCTCTTCAACATCTATATTTTATCCTATGTTTTCTTATGTGGAAACCCAATGATTAGTTAATTTGGGTAACTATTACATTTCATAATATTGTTTATTAAAGATATGTTTTGGTATTCCTTTTTACGATGTGGGTTTCTATTAATGAAACGTTCATGTAGTAAACCATTTATAACCCCAACAAATTTTGATGGTGAAATTCATTTTAAGGGGGTAGAATGTGACACCCAGAGATTTTATGAGAAATATTCTTTTAATTTCTTTGAAGACTTCTGTGGTACACTATACCAAAATTAGCTTGTGCTTTACAAAACACCGTATTAGCTTGTATTGTAAGCAAACACTATTCATGTCTTTTGTTGTACGCTAGAGCAACCTTCCTCAATAGCGAGTGTTGTACATAATACCGAGTTTCACTAAACAATGATATGTTATTAAAACATTATATAAACTAGCCGTTATGAGTAGTACTACCCACATTTTGAAATTTTATAAATTTTATCTTTCAAAATGGATTTCATTTTTGTATTCATAATATTGAAATTATTCTATAGTGATTTTTTGGTATTTTTCTGAAAACCAATAATTTTTTATGAATAGTATAAACACTGAGTTATTGGTTAAAACCATGTTTTTATTTAAATAATAATTTATTTTATTTAATTTTAATTTAGGTTAAAATAGATATATAACACCTATATAAGATCAATGTAATTTAATGGAGTCATGTTATAACAATTTTATATATATAAAATGTTTTTTGAACTTTTTATTATCTTTGACCCACATACTAGGAGCATTTGGAAATTTACATAAAAAATAATTTTACCAATTTTGTGAGTTGAATTTCAAAAATCCAAGACACACAGTTGATATTAGTAAGTAAAATGTGGCACAATGAGATAAAAATAGTTTTTGTGTGAATACTAACTTTTTACGTTTATTTACCATGGTTAAAAGTAAATAGGGTAATTAAGGGTAAAATTGATATTAGTATTACCCGAAAACATGTCATAATTTTTTTGTATAAGTTTAATTCGACCAAAAAAACCTTATAAATAAAATATGACCCTCTAGGCTCACTTGGATTAGATTTGGACATTTATTATTATTTTATTTTAAGAAGAGTTAAAATTGTTAAAATCAATGTTTAATAACTAAAACATTTTTAATATAGGGTTTTACAAATGATAAATTCAACTATATATATTTATTGGAGAAATAAAAAATTTTCCTACATAATGGTATTTTATTTATATTTTTTATATATTAAATAATTTAATTTATTTTTGACACAATGATGACGTAGTAATTACCTTATTAATTAAATATTAACATAATTGATAATATAAATAACAAAATAAATATAATTTCGGACTTTTTATGAATAAAACTAATTTTATAGGTTATTATAACATATTAGGGTTGATTATATGAATTGTTTTTGAAGTATTAATGATGTTATGAATTTGGACAAAAACAAAATACCTAATTGTGTCAAAATTGACAAAAAAGAGTTTTAAAAAAATATTATAATATTAATTGATATAATGGTCCTAAAAACCTATGGTTCGTATAAAAAATTATATAATAATATATATGAATTTATGTAACCAATTGGGGTTCGATTGGAAGTTTATAGTATTTTTATTAACCATATAGTGTAAGAATACAAGAAGACACAATAAATGTTAAATTATTTAACATAGAATTAAATCTAAATGATAATCTAAAAATGGTAACCTTTACCTGTGTAAAAGATATTGGTTGATAGGAAATAGACCCATCCCCACACTATCTTATAAATAAGTCACTTTGGAGCCATTATAATCTGAATATGAATTTATTATAAAATAATATTTAATGTTTTCCCTACGGTTCCCCTCACCCCTCTTATAGAAGGCACTCCCCCTTCTCTCTAATTCACACATAAAAATCCATTTTGATAGGCCAAAACCTGCTCAAATACCCTCTCAACTGTCATCCCTTCATCCTAATGGAATTCTTTTAGTCATAAAGACATCCTACAGAGTCCTTGGATCAAATTAAAAGGAAGAACCCGAAGAAGAGGTAAATATCTCACCACCTATTTCAATTTCTTTTCTTCCTCCACTTCATACTTCTTTGTTGTTTTCATTATAAAATATTAAATCCAGTGCCTTCCATATACTATGATGTTATTATAAAAATGTTAAAACCAATTTATTTATTTTATCCATCTTATTAATGAAAAATTCACCACATGTGCGTGCATACGACATACGGTCTCCATGTCATGGGTTCGTATGTTATTCAAACATTTCATAATTCGGATGGTTATAATAATGAGTATAAATGATATAAATAATAAATATAACATTATTATGATTCTGTATATATGTTATAACATCCAATTATATATTATTTTAATATCAAAAGAATGATATTGTCACTTGTGTGTACGTACGGACTACCATCTCCACGAACGTGGTGAGATTCAATTTCCATGATTAACCATTCAAGTATAATTATAAAGTATATATAATAAATATTAATTTAATATATTAAATAATAATGATACAATATTTATTTACGTAAACTTAATTCCATTCAATTCAATTTGGAAACGAAAACATCATTCATGCGTATGTACGGCCTACCGTCTCCATGAACGGTTTATTTCATTCCATTTATCGATCTGTCATATATATTTATATAATGACTATACATTATATATAAATCATGTTTTACATTATAGAATTATTTAAATCAATGTGTATGTAATAATATCAAGAAAAACAAGTCGAAACACATACGATAAGTGAAACGATTTTACACAAAACTATATTTTAACATGAAATTTACTAAAGAACGGGAAATATAAAGTCATAAGTGAATCATATATGAAATGATAAATATTATAATGGTTATGTTACAAGTTAAGAATATGTTTAAAACCACTATACAGTTGTTTTGGACACATCTGGATGAAATTGGACCTAAGGTATGAGAAATTGTGAAAATCTCATTTTTATCCAAGATTGCTTATACGTATGTATTTACAAGGGTTATATATTTCATCCATGACACTAAGCATGTTTTTAATAAAGTGTATAATAATATTCAATGTATTTTTAATGTCATTTTTACCCCTATTTTACTTTTACATTGTGTTATGGAAGGAATCTTTCTTTTTTTTACCATATGTGGAACTTTTGGACATTTCCGGCAAAAGTACGAGGAGAATGTTTTTTTCAACTTATACAGCGTGAACGGGTTTTTACAGTTTCATAACACATTATTTTCAAGAAGCTTCCTCTGCAATATTTCATGAATATTTTCAACAAAGTACTTTTCTTTTAATGTTGAATGGAAATTTTGTGAAAATAAAATGGTTTTGAAAAGGAAATGATATTTTCCGCAAGAATTCATTTCAAGTGTTTTGTCAAAACTATTTTCCATCTAAGATGACATTATTTAATATGATTATGTTTCAAGTATAATGTCTCTATAATTTACATGGTTTTATTATTCTTATGATGAAATGATATCCATTTGTTTTATATGGATTACGTTATGATGGGATGATGTTTATGAAACCCATTTTATTCTTTGGGTTATGATGAATGATTTATGTTTATTTTGTGGCACATGTAAGAATGATTTAATTATGAGATGGGTGGGACCTATATCTCCCTCTTATGAATTGGGTAAATATTCATATCTCATGAGGTATACATGACTGGAATGACAAGTAAATCTAGTTCTGTAATACAGGGTTGTAACGACATGTAAACCCAGTTCAGTAATGAACATTGTCCACTATGATGGTCTTGGTAACAATGCCTTAGCTACTATGGAAAGCATAACATGTGATAAATGGTTGCCACAATTTTATGTTTTATCTCCATTCAATTTTATCATGATTAATTTTCCTTTATGATCTATGCCTTACGTACTTCCACGATTTATTTCACAAGTCAATATTTTGATGATTAAATATTATGTTCATGTTCAAATGTATATAGTTTGTGTTATTTACTCTATGTCTAACCTTACTGAGCATTTGAGCTCACCCTTTTTATTTTTTTTCCCCATGATATAAACAAAGGTTTTATTTATGAAAAATAGGGAATATCATTATGAGAGATGTTGAAGAACTTTTACCATGATTTGATGATTATGTTCCGAGTTTCCAAAGACACTATGCTATTACAATACTTGGGTCTATGTTTTTGTTATGTGTTAAGTATTCCTACCATGTAATGTAGGTCCATGTATTTCAAGCATGGGTCTCTACACTAGATCATGTTTATGTTGAAAAACTACCAAAAAGGTAGGACATAGTCACACCAACATGAGATGATTTTCTACTGATAATTATCTTGGTCAAAACATTTCATAAATGATGATTCCTTGAATCTGGGTGATGACTCAATCAATGATCAAAAAACACCTTATTATACTATATGAAAACCCATATATCTAACTAATACGTCAATTATCTAATCATTTTTTGATCAATGATAAGATAAGTGAATTGATCCAAATCAATTATGAACTCAGAAGATTGGAAATGTACGATCAATTCCATACATGGGTATCTAGTTAATGTAGATGAAGGGTGGAGAGAAATCCAAAAATTAATAGAGAGTGATCCTAATCCATTTCCATTAAAGAGATAACTATTAAAAATGGGGAAACATTGTGTGAGGGATAGGTTAAGAAACACTACATAATCCATCATGCCATATTGGTTCCTCAACGATGCCATCGATGAGTGGATGGGCTCTACTAGATGGTTGGTGGATTCATAGCCTAAATGATTATTACTAAGAGACCCACTAACGATTTGATGTATTAAATGTAGAAATAACTATACCCATGAGCCTCTTTGGATGGATGTTTTATTTCCACCAACTTTTTGGTGTAGCTTCTATAACTTGATATATTATAGTATGTTAACTATAGTATCCTTTCCCTATTCCGGACCTCCTGAACTCCCATATGACTAATCAAATCACATTAACAAATGATGAAATAAATATGAAAAATATAAAAATATGTGTACCTTAAAGATATTATTTTACATATTATCATTCCATAGTTTCTCTTTAAATTATAATTATATATCTACACATATAATAAAACAATTTATTATTATTTAAAATATAAATTCAAATATGATATTCAAAATAATTTATATTTAAAATGAAGAATATATCACATTTACAATTAAATATTGATATAATAATATAATTATCTCACATAACCTTTCAATACATGTATATAAGTTCTAATGATGAGATATGAATTGGTTGTATTATAAATTAGTGATTCTACAAGAAATAATATATCAATGATCCCAATAATCATGATATTTTTGGATTTTTATTTTCATGGAAAACAAACAAGTTGGAAATTAAAATAGTATTTGTAATGGGAAAACCATATTTGTGGTACCTCATTCCCACATTTGGGTATGGTAGTCTTATGCTGCAAGTTTCCAAAGATTATCCCCACTGTATACATGTTTTTAAATGTTCTTACATCATTCATACACATTATATATGCTTTTAAATTATAAAAATCACTTATCATGATTAATTGTCTTGTTTATACAATATTTCTCAACCAACCAAAAAATATAATACATTATCCCATTAATATATTTTACCCATTCGATATAAATATTCGACCTATGTATATACCCAATGTCCAAATAAATACCCAAAGGCTTTATACATCAATATGTTATATATAATATCAAATAAATTTAGCATTTACACATATTAAACCCTTATTTCTTCCACTGAATACCAATCATATTTCTAATATTTTTAATTTAATATCCTTTTATATTTTTTGGTCTGATATTTCTAAAATTCTCCAAGGAAGAAAATTTTAAGATAATTTTTTATTTACATGAATTTAAATATCTCTTTTAGTGTTAATAATTGTATTCTATATATATTTCTTGTAATTTAAATACAATATTCATTTCAAAATATAGTATTATACATTAATGAAGTAAATAATAGGTAATTTTAACATAAAATTTCATTAGAAAAAATATTAACGGAATGAAAATTATTTAGATGGAAGGAACACTAAAATATACAGTGTTATACATTATTTGTTGCATGAAAATATATATTACTAAATAAATTTAAAATACTAAAATGATGGATTTTAAATATAAAGTGATTTTTAATTTATTATCTGAAGAATATGAAAACCAATGATTAAGATAATAATTATATTGATTTATTAATAATGATTAAATGTTTTGATATTATGTTTTTTATTAATCTATAAAATTTTATAATGAATGAATCATATCTATATTAGGATTTCAGGATTCCAGAAGAATAATATTTTGCTATACTTTTTAAATAAATGGACGAGTAATGAGAATGTGTATTTAATTGTAATTTCCATGTTAAACAATATTTAATGAGAAATTTTGGGATTAAAATTTTTTTTAGTGAGATATTTGAGATTATTAATATTCATAATAGAACTATTAGAATCCTAACACATTAAGAATAATCATTTCAACAAATGTATAAAATTTATGATATTTATTTTGAATGTTGTAATTTAATCATGATTATTTATAATAATGGGGAGGATTATTGTTGTAATTGGTGATGTTACATTTTATCGGTATAAAAAAATTCATTACCATAATAGTTTTATTTTAATCATCAAATTATTATATTAAACTCTATCTTGCATTATAATAGTAATATGAAGAATAAATTCACCCATAATAGGGACAACCTTTGTAAATCATGTTTACTACATTTATACCTTTTATTTTATTTTATGATTGTATAATATTGTTTTATTTTGAATTCAAATTTAATCCTAATCACGATAACATGTTATTCTATGAAAATTAAGGTTTAAGGACACATGACAACAGTTATCATTGAAAAGAGAGCTGGGATGGATCCCCTTAGAGTGAGAACTGATGTAAATTTGAATTATGAATTCTAAATGGGATTTTTATGGTATATATTAGTTTTTAATGATGAAAATCACATTAGTTATGTTTAATTTTGGATGAAAAAGTCACATGATAAATTTCATGGTTATTGGTTGGTTGTAAAAGAACGGTTATGGAATCAATAAGACACCAAATACCCAATTTTAGCACACCGGGTTCCGAGTGTAGAGACATGGGGGATTTCCCCCTATTTTTGGTTACCCAATGGTTAATTCCCCTTCATTAGGTATACTACATACCAAAAACATGTTTTTAATAACCAAAAAAATATTTTTATTTACATCTACTCCATTTTAAACTATTATTAGTATAACATAGTTCGTGTTTGATTCAATAAGGTAGAGGCACACCCCTTATGCACAATTTTTCCATCTTTCATGTCTATGTATTTATTGTAGTTTGGAGGGATTAGTTTGGTCAATTATAATGTTTGTTCTTCCCTTTACTTATTTCATTGATTTTTTATCATATATACTCTTATTTTAATGTGATATAATTGTATATTTTGCAATCATTTCCTTTAAGAGTGGTGGAATCATGTAATGGGTGATGAGGATAATTCTTATTATCGATTCAACATTCATAACAGATGGAAAAAGACGCACATGCACTACATTTGGTTGGAGGTAGGTTTTTTGTTTTAGATTTACACTGTATTAGAATTCAACATGAATCATACATACTATCATATTCGTGGTATTTTATTATCATAGGATATTATTATCATTCGAAGTCATCATCACCCAATTATATGATATTTTTGTAAAAATAGGTGACCTAGTAGGTTTTAAATTAGTTAAAACTAAATGGGGATAATAAATTTCATTATTATTACTATTTTTGATGATTTTTCCAGTGCGTGAATCATTTGTAAGGACGCACCCATTTTTTTATGCATTCCAGCTTTCCAAAGGGGGTGGAATTCATCACTCTGTTAGAGATGTTTTCTCTATGATTGAAACATTATGATTAGATGTCAGTTCCCCCTTCCATGGATCCTCCTTGGAACATGTCACCTAGTCCAGATCTCACATAAATATTATAATGTTGTTTGTGAAACTCTTCTTGTTTCCATGTCATTGTGGGCATGAAGAAATTATACTGCTTCTGTCAGGACATTGAAAATATGGTCAAGTAAGGGAAGCAACCTTCAATCGAAAGAGTAGTGGCATTGGGGAGTCACTGGCATACTAGATGTTGAAACACTAGTGCACATGGATTTTCAATTATCATAGGGCTTCTAAAGGTAACATAATCCTGAGGATTCCCACATAGAATGTGGGTAATTATATGTATGACGCAAGTCTCAATATTTTCCACACTTTCTAATGTTTAAAATGGGGTATGATGTAAGATTAACATCTAATGGAGGTGGATTAGACTAATTGGAACACTAATGGGAATCAATCAGATAGGTACTTCCCTTGGAGGGAGTACTTAGAATGATTATTGAATATATGGGTCAAAATTCCAAACAAGGATAGACCCAATATGGTTTTTCCCACAATAGGGAAGGTATTACACTATGAAGGATAATCTAGAAATCACAATGGGAGGATCATAATATGGTGGGACCCAATAAATGGGACACCAATGTTTTCCATTGGCTGGGATTGAAACATGAAGAGGATTCCTAAGTACCCTATCTGAAGGTAGGACTGAAAACTCATGTAGTTTGATATGGTGGTTGGGTTTTATATATGGTTAACAACCCAGATTCTATAAAGAGCATTTAGATGAATGGGTATTACACATTGTCAGCTACACATATGGATATTCTGATTTCACAATGATTTGGAGGGCTGGGTAAAATCAGTGTGGATACAAATGATGTGTTGAAGGATTGAATGAATGGGGATGAAACCAATATTTAGTATGAATATTTAGGTATTGGGATTGAACCACAAATAGGTTTCCTATGTATCCCCAATATGGGGAATCAAAATAACCGTAGTTCTAAAATGGAGTAATGAGTCACCTAAGGAGGTGGCTCATGATAATGGATGAGTGGATCGGGGATTGAAGGAAATCGAACAAACTACATAAGGCATGATCTTCCCAAGACACTAAGTTTAAAGGGAGATATAAATATGGGATGTGGTAGATGGGTTTCAACCACAAGGAGGCTTCTTATATACCTTTATGAAAATGTCCTTCATCAAAGTCCATGTAATCCAGATATGTGTCAGGGAATTTGAGTGTTCACATAGAAAAAAGGGTCATTCATGAGGATTATGCATGGTTATTTTCCCATTATAAGACGGGAAATCTTGGTTTCAGGAATATGGACTAAGTGTGTGGGGATTATGCAAGATTAGCTACCTATGAGAATGAGATATGTGGACGGGGTGTACACAATGGACAACGACCTGAATGAGTGGATCTGAACACCTTAGGGAGGTTGATCTTGGTAATGTGTCCAACAGAGGGAAGATGTCACATCTGGAGGGTACGTTCATAAGAGGGAGCGTCAGAGTTCACCATTTATTTGGATTGAACCTCAATGTGGCTTCCATCATACTCGAAATGGATCAAAACCCATGTAGTTTAGAATAGAGAATATTTTTAAAAGTCAGGTGCGGTGAATAGTGAACTAATGTGAAGTAGTTGGGATGATGGGATAATGGCCCTGAAACTCAATGAGGATTCCTACATACCCTTATAAGAAGGAAGAGATCAAAGTCTACATAGATCAGTAGAGACGGACATGGGGCCTACAAATGGTTAGCGGCCCAAATATTATTTCATGGTCGATGCTTACTCTACGCTCATGTGAGTCCTGATATGTGTGAGAAACAAGAGGAAACTATAGAATTGATGTTATCACTATGAAAGGTGCATCAGAAAGGATTAGAATAGTTCTTATGCAAGACTAGCATCTCTGAGAGGAAGCAGGTGCTTATGCATGGTTGGCGGCCCGAGGGGGAAAATATTGGGACATAATCCAAGTGGGAAGCCTGAGTAGGTGTATCGATTATTGAGGAAGATATATTCATCAAACATAGATCAACATATGAAGGTGTGTCGGGGCATATGCATGGTCTGACTAAGGTGCACATGGAAAAAAAGAATCCTAGTAGGGGAGGAGTGAGAGGGCCCTGATGCCCATCCCCTTCATAGTCCACTCATTCTTGTCACACATGAAGTGATCACAATTTAACGTCCTGTGTTGAGCACTTGGATTCATGTTTGATTAACATCCTATAGCTCAGATGATGAGGACTCAGTCCTCACCCATAGGATATAAAAAACTTGGGCACATTAGTAGTAGGTGAAGGGAAGGCGCTAGAAATACAGTGGGTTAACGAGGGTGTAGAGTGATCCATTAGATGGTCCACAGTAGTGTGGCTAGGAGAAGAAGAAATATCCATTATTCTACCTATAAAATGTATAAATATGTTGCACAACACAACTTGGAGGATCCCGTTGAGGGACTAAGAAATCACCATGCAATATTCTGGAGGGCTACACGAAGGATGTGAGAGCAAGATATGGGTGTTTCACGCAAGAGGGGATTGGGCATGGTTCTTTGGGGAAAAGATAACATATGGAGCACATAAGAAGTGGTTCACACAAGATTTAGGGAATGTGCGCAAGATGGGGGGTTGCACCCAATATACAAGTGTTCATGAAAAATTTTCCCATCTCAAGGACAAACATTCATGCAATAAGAATATTTTATGTGAAAGTACAATAGAGTAAATGTAAATGGGTGAGTGTCATGCCCTAGTGAGACCACCCAAAAGAACGCCCATGAGAGACCTTCTATGCATGATCCAATACTAGGAGGACATTTCGTTCATTCAGTCAAGGAAGGGGTTGTATTTCACGCACATGAGAGAATATTTTTCATCAATCACAGTACCCCAGAGTGAGGGGGTACATTTCTATTTATAGATGAGAACTTCAGTAGAATCACCCAAAGCGACCTGCATGCAAGTGGCATTTTCCGTCACAAATGGCATGAAATATCATGTTCATGGTAGGTATACATTCATGATATTAAAATTTCCTTAGCACTTCTGACTTGGCCATTTTTGGGAAGTTCGATGTGGAAGAATCCATTTGACGTCACATTGGGAGATAAAGATCTTGAGCACAATTTTCAAACATGATAACAAACCATAAATCTTGCATGCATCTTCCATTGGTGTCTCTAGATTTTCTACTGTTTACAAATATAAATTCACTTTTATCGGAAAATTCAAATTCATGAATTTAATTGAAATTTATCACTAAAAAATTCCCCCTCAAAATTTGAGCTGAAAGGGGAACTGAAGGTTAGATTTTGGGGGAAATTTCAATGAGTAAAATTTTTAATGGTTAGTGTGCGCAATAATTCTCATTCAGCACACAAGAAACATTTTATCATGTGAATGGACATGTCTACTTCTAAAAATATGATGGGTTTCTTACTTTAACAATCCCATGCGATATGTGACTTTTTTCTCTTTTAAGATGGATACTCTTTTTGGTGCGAACGATCAAGGATTCAGTCAACATCTTGCACGCAACCATAGATTATTTCAAACTCTTTCTAAATCTTGCACATGCCTGCCATAATCAGATTTTTTAATGTATAACAACAATATTTCTTGCATCCTTCTACCTTACATGTCAAATCCCCATTAATTTGTGAAATCCCCTTTTTTAATTTTATGGTCCAGCCAAAATGGAAGCTGAACAGACCGATGCTGCGAGGGAAGCTGTTGTTGCTGCATGGAGGACCGGAATGATAGAAAACCCTCTGATTCATCATGTGAGAAGTGTCAGGTTGGATAATAAGATTCTTTTCAGTATGCTGAAGCAAGCTCAGATGGATTACGATATGAGTTACAGTCTATCGATATAGAACATTGGTATTCATAAAAAAGAGATGATGCACGGTTTCGAGATTAACGCACCACGGTCATTGGTAACATGCACGGAAAACTGTCAATAGTATAACATCATTAGAATCAATAACCCTTCAAGAGAAACTTATAATCATGCTTTTTTACATCCTAAATCTGAAAACCCAAACATTTGTGGGGAGCGATCCAGCTCATGAGGAATCTCCAGCTTACATTATAAGCACCTTTAGAAGAAGCATCTCTAATGAGACAAAAGATTTCAAGGAATGGGACTTTAGTTTTGAGTAAAACATCACTGATGAGTGGTAAGTGGTGTACTATGTATTCCAGTCTTGTATGGTGTTTGGTGTGGAGCTGTGTTCTTTTAGGATATTTGATGATTTGTGGACAATGCAGTTTCGTTTCTACCATTAGAAAGACCTAGTGCCAAAGCTATTCAGCGGGTAGTCTCCAAAAACAAACACTTTTTACCTCCAACATGACTAAGAGGGCATCATAAATTGGGAAATACATTTTATTGTAGGAATTACCTTGTAAGTGAACCAGTATGATGAGTTCCTTCCCTCAATGAATGTTTGGAGGGATAGGACTTGTACCCCCATTCTGAAATGAAATCTTTTGGAGATGACCATGGAGATGATAAAAATCAAATAAATCATAATGGAAATATCCTATGAGGATAGTTTAGTCTGTTATATTGTAAGATGATGCAGTAAATATTATAAGTCAAGGGAAGAAATCGCTAATAAATTTCTAGAGGGGTAAGGTGGGATCATAATGGATGGACCTAGAGGTACATGAGTATCGATCATGGGGATTCATCATAAAGGAAGTATGGGAACCAAATGTATGAGATGATATATTTCATTCCACAATACTATGTTTTTGATACTTCTAATAAGGGATACAAGGTTGGGAGTCCATCTGGGGACGTTTGTGATAGTTGGGATCATGGCAACCAAGAACATGGTCAATCATGGAGAGCCTATGTTGGCCGGGATGTACATTATTTTGGGAATCATCTCAAGAGGTGTTTCACCTAGGAGAATATTCATACCATTATAGAATTTTCATGGATGGGTTTCAGCTCATTATGGTGGGTATGACTTCTGGAATCCAATCCACCCCCAATTGATGGCCTGCTTCCATCCATTCTATGTATTTTGGGAATTCGGACCATGAAGCTCAATGAAGAGGGTATCAAAATCTAGATATGAACCCATGAAAATTTCATCATTCATCTATTCTAGAAACCATATATCCAAATGGCGGATGAAGGTTGAATCACATTGTAGTATATGTAATTCTTTCAAAACATCAGGGGTGGTGTGTTGGTTTCCGAGATCGATGGGAAAATATTTTGTGAATCCCATACGCTGACGAGGTTTTCTAGGAAATTCAGGTGCTTGTAGTAGATGCCAAAGAATGTGTATATAAGGGTTTATGAGGATCATAATCCCTTGCTTCCTTCTCAAATTGTGGATTATGTTCATGGATGAAATATTTAGTGAGGTCATTTCCCCCCCCCCACTTATGTTAATAACAGCCAATAAATGGAGTATGTTGACCATTGGCTAGCAGCATATTTGGGAGTGATTGTGTGATGAAATATTTTTCAAGTCAAGGAGACAAGTGTGGATCATGGATAATGAGAGAGTAGATGATGTGCTACTAGGGAAGCGACACTCGAGGTGAGATAGCAGGATCAGCTAAAACTTGTTGGATCCTCTATAGTAGGAGCATCACATTGTGTGGTTACACCTCCACCGATTAATGTGTTATAGTCCCATAATTGAACTCATTTAACTTAAAGAGAAATTCCTAGAATGTAGAAGAGATACATCCTACAGCTGACTTCGAATACCATTTTTCCATCATTATGGTCGACATGGAGGACGCAATGACAAAAAATATATCTAGAATCCCAATGGAAGAAACTAGTGCACACTAGACTCAACCTACCGAATATGGGGGCGTATTCTGGTGGTGGACCGAGTGGAATTTCCTAACATGAACATAGAAATGGAAAATATGGACATTTATTCATGCTAGTGGGGGTGGCATGAAGAACCAAATCTCTTAGTGAATGTGATTCTTGGCTATGAATATGAATCCCCAAAAATGTAACCCAAGGATGATGATGAGGATAAAAAAGAATGAGGAGAAGAAGAAGAGTTGTATTAGTGGGAGGGGGAGGAGGAGTTGGAGATGAGGGAGAAGAGGATGCAAAAATAGTCGTAACTGGATGTGAGGGACCATAGGAGATGTGGTGAAGTCTAAGGATCTGAAACATAGGTGGTTGAAAAACTCGAAGTGAGTCGCAACTCAAATCTCTAGTAATCTTTCTCTTTTAATAATTTAAATCCACTGAACATACATTTCCCAATTTAGTAATAGATCACAGATGATAGCCAGGAATTCCTCCTATAGATGATAAAAATGTATTAATGGACATTGAAGGACATGCCCATAAATTTTAACCTAGAACCAAATAGGGTGGAGGTCCGACCACAGTTGCAGTGGGATAAAGAAAAACCCAGATTGAAGTGGTCAGTGAGAATCTAAAATATGGGTATAAAATGGTGACCTTAGGGTCTCATGATATTCCCACCATTTAGAATAAACTAATACCAATTGATGAATTATCGAGTGATTAGGGATCTATTGTGATGGTAGATCCTTTTTTGACTCAAGCACTGGATACTATTGCACTTGGTTCTTCTATGTTTCTACCTTTATGGATCACATATTTTGTTTGAGAACTCAGCTTACTAAGGTATCAATTACAAATGTAATGATCACAGGACTCTAGGGTCAAATATATTTTGAGTCCATAACATCTATGGGATCTCTACATGTGATTGCACGAGTTCGCGCAAACCCAATCATTCATAATGGTCCTCCAATAGCACCCATATGAGAATGAAGTTACAATAATTGGTGATGCTTCTTCTAAGGTTGTGCTCTAGGATGGAATGGGTGAGGTAACTACAGAAGAAAAAAATGTCACAAGAGGACCTTACTACTAAAATCTTGGCTATTTTTCATGAGTATAGTCATTAAAATCAAGATGAGATTGATGAATCTGATCCTGATGTAGTTGTGTAGAGTCATATGACGTTATGTGATGTGTCTAAGTGCATAAAATTCTTCCTTAGTCAACCATTAATTGAATGGATGTGTTGAATGGGGTCACTTTTCACATAACTATGCTTTCTCTATGCCATATGTGTGGATGATAATCATCTTCACATAATAATCCAAGATTATATAAATGATAAGATGTGAGAGAGTATACAACACCCTGATATTGATTAGTGTTCGATGAAATCAGAGAATATCCAGAATCTTCTTGAGGTTGAGAAAGAAGTATGAAATCCTGATGAAAAGAATAATGAACAATCTATATTTATCAGTATCCATTCTGAGCTCAAGGAATAGTAGAAACCCTAGTTGGCGGATTCACAGTATCATGTAGTGCAGGAAAGCCATCAAATTATTGAATTCCAAGATGAGTGGGAGGGAATATAGTTTAGACCCAAGGAGCTATTCTCCACAACTATTGATGGAGAAAATGTGTTCTGAGAGAAAGAGAAAATCCTGGTGGCCACATGTCATTAAGTGTCAATACAGGAGCAGTCAATTATTGGGGATGATCCATAAGGGCCATGTTTTGGTCAAACTTATGAAACATTTTTTCCCTTATTTACTCTTTCCAAACTACATGCATGGATGTACATATTATTTATTAGTACTTATATATATATATATATTCACTGCATCTAGATCAAAATTGTAATGTAACTAAAAATTCATCCCAATGTTCACATAAGACATACTTGGTGTGAGAAATAAGGGACGACTATATAATCCTCCACGTTTTGTATGAGTGTGTTTGCAATTCATTAAAGAATTAGGGGTCTTCCATTATTGAATGATCACCCACAACATTCTGGTTGACATAGATACCACAACTGGGTGATAGGGTTACTTGAACATCCAACATTCCTTTTCCAATATGCCATAATGCATGAACAGGGTGATGCCAAAGGCATTAGTGACAATAAGAATAAGAGATAATAAAAAACATTAATCACCATACCCAAAATTCGAAATGCTGTGATGGTGGTGTGGCAATATCAGATAATGGGTAACCATATTTGAAACAAAAAACTATATCACTATCATGGAATGGGGACAAACAAACAATTTCCAACCACTGAACATTTTCGATAAAACTGGTCCAAACTCAAAATGTCATCTTATGCCTTACAGAAAGTTTTCCCTGGATGGTAGGTGAGCCAATGTTGAATGGGAATAGACTCTTAAGGTGTTAACTCGGATGTGAAATAAAATGAGAATACAAATAATGGGCATGCAATGTTTGGGGATGGAGTGATAGATTGTTTGATTTGATTCTAAAATTCTTGAAACTATGCCACTGAGGCAAAAGTGGACTGGGTGGGTGATTCGGCCAGAATCAAGATCAAGCATGTTTCCAAATAGGACCAATCTGGTGAGGACCTACAATAAATTTTAGTTTTTCATCATTCAAATGACGATGATTAGAACCTTCTAGGAGGAATGCATGATGTGATAGCTAACCCGATGTGAAGGGGATCAAAAGAAGTCCACATGAAATATCACACAATCCTGAAATGGGGCTTGGGACATTTGTTCAAAAAGATGAAAGGAGTTTGAAATTTACGATAGATTAGGAGTATATAAATAACTGCATATTCCATGAGAGTAGTAATCAATCCATATGTATATCTTGATGACAATATGTAAAAATACAAATACCAAAAGAAGTTATATCCTTTTAGGCATGGAAAACCATAGCAATTATATAGTTTAATGTCATGGGAACTATGACACTAAAGGTCCTAGATTCAAGGTTGTAGTGTTCGGAACAAAAGGAATAGTGGCTCTTCCATGTTGTCACAAAACTTTCCCAAGTATATAATCCCACTTGAACTATGTTCGGTGTGGGATACAAAGGAAGATAATATCATTACATGAAATGGAAGCACACTATAGTGGACAGAAGTGCTAAATCAAAAACGACCCAGAAACACTTATTCCTCCTCTCAGGACACAACAGATCATTGAGACATATCTATGAGGTTGTTGAAGTTTTGTCTGAACACGATGATATGAAAAGATATGTGAACCATGAGACCAATATTAAGGGAATACTAGGTTTGTCTTAATGTTGGAGAATAATATTTGACCATATTCGAAGCACAATATCCATCTCACAGGACCTAGGATGATAAAAAACAAGTTCAGTTCGACCACTAACCATATTCACGATCCGGGACTTGTTATAAATGTAGATTGAAACACATTTTTACATTGGCCCAAAATAGTAAGCGAGAAATAAGGCTAATAATCCATACAACCCAAGTGTCCTTTATGTTGTGAATGGTTATGGAGACCCAAGAAAAGGGATTCATGATGTGTGGAAGTGGATTGAGAGAATATCCATATAGAATCCAACACTCTATGTCCTAAACCACAACACCTATAAGAATATTGATGAGATGGGACATAGGTTGAAATGATCAACTCTGGGAAGGTGACTCGAGGAAACATGCCGATGAACGGCGTAAAATGAATTGGTTACCTTGAGGATGGACCTGATGTAAAATTCAATGGTATTCTTATATATCTCACAATGATTGTAATCATTTTGTACATAGTATTTGAATTCCATGTAGTATAACTTCATACAGTAAGGGCATGGAGCAGGGACGAGGTTCTAATGCTAATTCTCCTAGCCTGATAAATCGTACCTGATGTGAACGAGGATGAAAAAGTCCACACCACACCATATGAAATCCCAATGGAGAACCATATGACTTGGGGCTAGAAAAGATCGAGGGCCCTGGGGTTAGACCCAAAGATGAAATTTCCAGTTATTCCTATGTATCCCATGATGATAAGAATCCTAACATACATAGTTCTTGAAACATGTGATGTTTAATGTCATTCGGTATGAACGAAAGATAAAAAGAAATGTTCTAGAGGGAGGGGCACATAATGTAGTTGTTGTAAACCTGATGTGAATAGGGAATAAATTCCACACCACATGCATTTCTAGAAGAGAACTCGATAAAAATGGGGGAAACAAAGGAGATGGATAGTTTTACTAGGCTAGAACCAAAAAAAACGTCCCGGCAATCCTATATATCCTATGATGGAAAAAATAAAGCCACATGTAGTTCTTCAATTCCATATATTTTAATGTCATGTGGTGAGGACAAAAAATGTAGATCCCTGAAGTGGACTTGTGAAACAATATTTTTACCAACAAAAATGAAAACAAAATTCTACCTACACTACATGCACCTGGGATTATTAGGCTGAGAGGCCAGAAGAAAGGAAAAATTTGCAGTACCTGGGGCTGGACACAAAGTTGAAATGTATGGGAATTCATACATATCCTATAAGGATTGGAATATATGCATATATATTTCTTAAATTCCATGAAGTTTAACATCATGCAGTAAAGTCATAGTAGATCCTAGTTTTTAGTCATAGTGATCGGACCATAGATGTCATGTTTAATGTTCTGTGGATTGGATAAAAGGCCATAAAATGTTCAATCATCGCTCTTAATATTTGGGAGGCCATTCAGATTGTCATAACAATAGAGGATAATTTCTGATCATTTTCACAACATTGTATCCATCTTGTGTGATTTATAATGGGAATAAACAATTGAGCATTGTCTACTGGCCATATTTACAATGAGGGAATTACGGCAAATTTTCATTCCAGATACATCGAGATGTTGGCCCAAACTTGTAGGTGAGCCAATGTGGAAAGAGACCAGGGTTCTAGGGTGTCCATTCAGATGTGAAAGATGGAGAAGTATTGAAAAAAATTTCTTGAGAAGCATGGTGGTACCCAAAATGTTTAACATGTTGTAGTTTGGAGGAGGGAAATATTATTTTAAGGTCATAGAGCGCAGAATGTAGAGTGTATTCACCATTGTGATTTTATCATCATGATGGCTAAGGGGATCAAAGAAAAAGTCACAGATCATGGAAAATTTTTAGATTATAATCATGTAGGATGAAAGGTACCCCTCATGAGAAGTACTTCTTGATGAATTATGCATTAGTTGGAAGAGTAAGGTGCTCATCATCCATAATGACTAGAGAGTATGCACCATTGGGGTAAACCGTGGGAATGATGTAAGGTCCCTCCCATTTGAGATCTAACATAGGTGGATTCCTACTAGTTATCACTGGTGTTATAAGGATCAATAAAATGTCACCCTGTAAGAAATAATGAAGATAAACTCTCTTATAAAAAGCACTTCCTATCTTGTTCAGATGCCTTGGCCGATTATGCAAGGATCAAAGTCTATTCTCATCAAGGGCTTATTGTTCGGAAAAAAGTACTTATACTAATATGTATAACATCTTCTAATAATAGAAGGCAATGTAATGTAATTGTAACTGAGTCTCAATGGGTAAGACTGCATTTGTTCCATACACCAGAGAATATAGAGTCACCCGGGTGGAATTATGAGCCTCTTTCCAATCATCCTAGAGAGTATTGTAAAGCTTTTCTAGCCAACTCTTTTTATTCTGACCAAAAATCTTATCTACGATTTAAATAATGGGTTTTGGAACGTCCATTTTCATGCGTGTGATAGTAAGTGGTTTGATTTGGACGGATATTGTACTTGGCATAAAATTTCATCATCTCAGTGGTCTGGTAGTTGGTGATGTTAGTAGTGAGGATGACACAAGGAACCCTAAATTGGTGGATTATATTGGAGCCCATGAATGTCTAAAAAAGAAGTTTCTTTGACAATCTTGAGAGAAATTTCCCCTATCCATTTAAATTATAAATACATAGTATATTAGATAAACCTGAACTAGCGAGCTATCACCGGTGGATAGCATGCGAAGACATCAAGCCCCCAAACATAATATGGAAACTATTACATTGTTTTATAGGGAGGATATGATGTTTTATGTGGAAAATTATCATGTATCTGACATGCATGACACATTTTGGTGTACTCAATACAGTCATGGACCATGGTTGTCTAGAAGTATGCCAAACTTTGGATTTTGGGAGATAGATCTTACCATGGTTGATCAGCTCCATAGGAACCATCATGTATATCCAACATAACCTGGGGAATGTCATATACTTGAATTTAGGGGAGGGGAACTCCATCTAACCCACAACTGTAGAGGATCTTATCAATACTTATACCACTCTAGAGGGTGAACTGCATGCTGATAGATTTACTCATGCTCAGCTCGGTATGTCAGGAGATTACCATATTGGTGATACTAGATAAAGGAAATTATCAAACTAGGGATCCAATATAATATTATTGTAGGAGGCCTGGAGGTCCTGATGTGGAGGAATCAGTGGAATGGTGGATTACATTCTAACAATCCCCATCCTATTGAGTGATGGGAGTGATGAATCTTCGATGTTCCACATGGATAATCAAATCATCCTTGTAATGCTATGCAATAGATGTGGTATGGATGGCCAAGGTATTGGATAGACCATTCTGCGACTGAGGAACATGATTGACATCAGACCGGGAAAGGAACTGGGCCACTAGATGGCGAGTGTGCCCTAACAGGGGTACATTCTCTCGATTCCTCATTACATAGTCATGGTTTATCTTCATGATGAATTGTTTAGAGTCACCTTTTATATATAGGTGGGGAACATCAATATCTTAGGGCCAATTTGAGACGAGTGATGGGGGCTTAATACAAGGATTCATTATTGGTACAACTTTCTAAAAACATGAATAAATAGAGAAAGAATGTTTGTGCATGTGTGGTGAAGATGACACCCAGGCCTACACTATTAAGCCCAAGATCATTAAATCAATGGGTAGTTCGACTTCATGAAGCCCCATAAAATTACATCTTCCAACATTGAACAACTTGATCCAGTGATTGGATTTCCTCATATGAAAAATCAAAAACGAAAGAGTACTCTTTGGGTGAAGGATGGGCAGTAAAAAAGTATACCAGTACTTGGCCTTTGATAGTTTTCTGTAGAATTATCCTGATGTCAAAATGTTGAAGGATCAATGCAATCGAGATACTCAACCTATCAACATGTGGTGTTAAAGAATATATTTTAGTGGATACACATAAGACACTAGTAGTATCTCATGGTTCTACATCTATAATGAAAACATCTGGACCATGAAAAATAGTGCAAGACAGCTCCTCTAAATAGTGGAATATATGGGCTTTATATCAAGGAGCATGTGACTCAGATAGTATAAATTGTTTTATATTACCTCATTGTTCATTTGAGTGAGAAGGCAACTAAGAGATCATTCCAAGGTGTTCACATAAAAGACCAGTGGCTTTCCAGATATGGGTGGCATCAGAACTAGATATTCTAGTAGATACATCATGATCTCTTCAAAAGTGTCTTCACACACTTTATCCCATAGGTAACTGACACCTTTATTCATGAGCTGAGAAATGTGCTTACACATGCTGACCAAATTACCTAATAATCAACGTATGTGGGATATCAAGACATGAAAAACATAGGGCTACCAGAGGTTTCTCAAAGGAGGCGTCTGACTAATTTCTTTGATCTTATATGGATAGATGTTTATGCCTATATATTTGAAGAAAAGGATGAGAAGATTTGATGTGTGGAATCTTTTTTGGGGGTCCCCTGTACTGCTGAAACCATGGAAATGAAATATGTTGATCTGATTCCATCCGGACTTCTACTAAAGGGTCAATGCTTTATAATATCAAAGTCGTATTGGTTTGTCGTCTTGTGTCGATTCAACCCATCCGGGAGGAACAAGCAAGTATTATGTATTTATGTTTCCATGAGTTTAACATTACAATACCTCACAGGTGTAAGAGGCTCTATAATTACTCAATCTTTATTCATGTAAGAGTGTGAAGTGATTTAATGACATTAATTATACTTGGGAATGAACTTTTCACTTCTTCCGTACATGATGGAGTATTACCCCAGTTCTGGGGTTGTTTCCACTAAGCAGTGGATTGGGAGAATGAAGGCATTCTCCAAGTCTATCCATGGGTTTATTGTTTTAGTAGAGTCCTCAACCTCCCTGGCCTAAAATTTCTTTCCCTTTTGTATTGTAATAGTCATTATCTATGTAGAGGGATTGGTAAAAAAATGGGAGAAGAATCACATTGGATAATGGCCACTCTTCAATTGTAGAAGTACAGATGTCATTGGTGATAAAATGAAGGGACTATCACATGCATGTGGAGCCATGACTTACCCATAAATTCATTGTAAGAATTGTCCTGTGAGTTAACCAGAAACTTTTCACTCTAATCTAGACCACAAAAAAACATATTTACATGGACCTTGACAACCGATGTTTTCTACGTCTTTTTATAACCTTGAATATTCAGTTTTGAGGGACGCAGATCTATTGAAGATAGCCCCAGCTTTTTGAGAGTTAGATCTGTGATGAGATTGACCCCCAAACTCATGTCGATAAGACAATAGTAGGTAATCATTCCATTCAACTGACAAATGTTTTGTAGTGTGAATATGTGTCCTTATATGGGGGAACCTTCATCTTCTCAAGAGAATGAAATTTTGTCCATACATTCCATATGATTTAATTCTTCAATATAGTAGTCTTCTACGATTTCTACCTCTCTCTCAAACAAGAGGGGGATTTTTAATGTCTCTACAAGAGCATCACACATTTCTATAGACAGAACGTGAGCCTCAAAGACCAAGATCCTTGTGGGAATTCTGGAAAAGATTATAAGTACATCATACTTCAATGCGGGGTGCACACTTTTTTCTACATGAGGGTGATATGCGTCCAAAGTCATGTCAGGTATGGTTGGTCTAACTGTCAGATTCTAGATAGTTGTGTTAATTTCTTTCTAATCACTCATCAAATAATGTAGAGTTATGACTGAGTGACAACTAGATTATTGAGGCATGTCTTCAAATAAATACATTTGTCCATGGGGTGATCATGGAGGATTTTCTAGATAGAGCAATATGAATGGCAGTGGGTGTGAATCTCACAAAACAGGATGACAAGGATGCACGAGTGGAGCCTATGATAGGCATACTATCTGGTCTTAGTGGAATTCATGATTTATCTAGGTGCAATGGCCTAAAGTATTCTAGAAATTTATATACCCACCGCTTTGTAGATGTTGGCATCGGCTGGGGATGTCAAGAGGGCCTGCTTGGCACTCTTCATTGTTGGGTACCATGTAAGGGTCCACAAGTTCAATAGTATTAATGGAGGCATAATCCTAACAATCACATTAAAATTCCCCCGATGTTGGGTGGATTTTGGTGGCATTCACCATTTCTGAGGGCAAGAAATCTCTAAGAGTATGGGATGGCTTTAGTACTGGCAGAGGGCATTGAATTCCCTTGTACCGTCAATTCTTTATCTCTTAAGAGGGTCAAGGCTATGATGTTGAAGTAGAGGTAGTAAATGAAGGTGACATAGAATCTTTAGAAGGTTCAAAATTATATAAACATTCATAGATAAACCCATGGGAATGGTTGATTTCCCTGTGAACTAACAATTCACCATACATTTGAGACCCGAGGATATAAACCAACTTCCATTTCTCCTTTAATGTCACTGTCAGACATTACAAACACACAAGCCAGTTATGTTGGGATTGAAACCAATCTGACTATGTTTTTATCGACCTAGTTTGAATTTTGTATGTGAACACAATACAATGTGTTATTTTATTCCCAAGGAACTAGGGACTGGGACAATAGTTTGGGCAATCTATTAGATCTCCCTCTTCAGAGCTCCGACATTCTGGAAAATGATGGATTCTCTAATCCAAGGAAAGATAGAAATAGCTATGGACATGACCCTCATTGAATGAGTTGGTCTGGTTTCTTCGATTCAGAAAAGTGGTTATGGGAGCCTAACCCAGACGAAGGGCTAGCAGTGACTGCTGATAAGGTGTAACCTAGTTGTCTCGCCTAAGCAGTGGTGGTGCATTACGTGACCGCACCTGGAAATTATGTGGTAGATATTCTGAGCCGAAGGATGATCCTAAGGTGGTGTCCCTTGACGAAGATGTTGTGGTGGATCTAATCATAACAATTCTAGCTTTCCATGGGCCTCTATATGTGCAACAGCGCAGTCTCGGCCATGGAGACCATTCTTGCGGGAGAATTGGGGGTCAAAGAGCATGCTTTCATGGGTTGTTGTAAGGCTTCCTCAGAAGGATGATCATTTTTATAAAAATCCCAAAATCCAACTAGGAATTTATGATTAATGTTGGAAGGGACCAGTTTAGTCTTCAAATTTCATATGCACATCTTTGGAAGTTGTTTTTGATTCAGTGACATATCGAGAAAATACATGAGGCCCATCCACCTAGAAACAAATGGTTTATGACTCACTCATATGACCATTATATGGACATGAATATGTTATAAATACTAGTAATATGGGATTTGAAATTGAACTAGTAGAAATATTTCGTTGGAAGATTCTCCCAAATAGCTATGGGCCCTATGAAGAACTGGTTTTACTAGAAAAACATTGGTCCTTCAAGTGTCTCTATGAAATATAAGAGTTTTTCATATTCCTACTATGCTAAACTTCACATCATGGGTCCTCAACTTGAAATTAATTGGTAAAATGTTTTATATGATCACCCATCCCATTAAAAGGGAAGAAGGTAGGATTTCAATATCCCGATGGTGCTAACATATCATCCACCCATGCCTGCGATGGTTTACCGTCAGTCGGAATTTACACCTCTTGAGATTCAATATCCTAGATTAGGCCAATAAGAGAGGCAAAATGATCATATTGGTGAGGATTTAATCGTGACATGGTTCCTTTACCACCAATGTGTTGGTACGTTATTCAATGTGGTATGTTGGCTGAGTGGCTAGTGGAGAAACTGGTGGGATGACTCGATAGGCCATTGGAAGAATTTGCAGAGGGACTAGTGGAACAAGGGGAGTGGCCAGTGGAACCCATTTCGGGCTATGAAGAAGGTTTTCATTCAACTCAGGTACATTAGGTGACTCATAATGGGGTCTCCTTCCATAAACACCACTCTCTACCCTGTCTAAACGGGCATGGTTAATAAGATCACCTCGGAAAAATTTACCTTGGAGAATTTTTTCTTGCCCCTACTTCCCTGGTCTATGATTATCATAGTTTGGTCATTGTTTTTCAGTGCGTTTAGTGAAGATCTCATCAACTATCCTTCTCTTTTCAGAGATATATTGATGTAATTCATCCTTCTCAGAATCATCATTAGTCTTATGTACTAAGCCAGAGAGGGAGGGTGGCTTGATGGTCCCAACATTCTCATTACCCTTGTTGTCATATTTACTGAAAGACAATGACTCATAATGTGCATGAAAGTCAAGAATTTTTTTTGGTATGTTTGGACACATGCAGGGTCTACTAACTATTGTGATGCCCCATTGGGTTGTTCCACATTCTAAATCTCTTTGTTGATTCCCCCCCTTAGTGTATATCTTAGGAACAACCATGTTAACTGTGACAACCCTCAAAGGCATATACTCTATATCACCAGGTGAAATAGGATGACATAAGATAGGGCTACAATTCATAGCATTTTACTACCCCCATCCATGGATTTGGACATGTGGTAAAGTCTCCTTAATTACACTATGGACAGTATAAATCTATGAACGCATTGTTTCTTGATGTTCATATGAAAATTGGGTGATGTATGGTGATGAGAAATAGGAAGTGTGGCCAACTGAAGTAGTGAGAGATACTGTACAATGTCATCATGTTTTCTTATCTTTTGAGGTAAGCTAACATTCGATGACGGAGGTGGAAATGTGTCATCCCTATGGTTTAGTAGAAGCACATAACATCATCCATGGTGAGGGAATAAGGAATATTGAATCATATTGTTGCAATTGGCAAGAACATATCAGGGTAATGGTCCACTTCATGAATATCCGACAAAAATCTCAACTCAGACATAGGATTTGTCTATTGGTTTCCCCATTCATTGACTAGGAGAAGTTGAGGAATCTATAATAGCACTGATGTGGACCGTTGTAGGGATAGATTGTTCTTTGGAATAGTACATTGTGTGATCTAACAAACTATTGCATCTTCATCTATCTTTTTTATATTTCACTGGTTATATCAATGCATCATTATAGGATAGGGTACTTACCAATATATATTAGGCATGGTCGGGTCATTAACAGTAGATCATTCTGTTTCTCATCGTCGATCGACCTCCAGAAAAATTCATTCTGATCTCACGTCATGGTGGAGAATTATCCTTGTGATGACATGGATGATTTCATAGAAATATATTTGAAGGTATACAAATATTCATCCTCCTGTATGTATCTATAGAGGGATTCAGAGATCTTGGAAATATCACCTTCTAGAGGGACTAATCTAATATGCCATGTTACTTCCACAGTCCCAAACATAGGGGATCGAGGTGAAGGTTCCATTATCGAATCGTAGTCTTCTTCAGAGTCTGACATGTTGAAGTGTTTTATTGTTACTCAAGGATTCTCTAGGTTCTTCCTATAGATGTGAAGTCCAACCCTCCTTCCCCATGATGTTTCTTTAGAGTAGGGTATATATTTGACATTGGAAGGACTTCTTCATGAATATTCTATGGTAGTGGGATCACTAGGGAAGATTTCAAACACAACATGACGAGGAAATCCATGAGTGAGAGTGGTAGAGAGGGGAGGACTTCTACTGAAGCTGGTACACACAAGGGGAGGACCTCCATGGTGATATCCCATATCGTGGGAAGTAATTTCACATTGGATGGCTCTAGTAGCTATGATACAACGATGGTCTTTGTATTGATCCTATTGTACATGAGGAAGATCTCAGTTTTGAGTATTGATAAAGCAAAGAGGACGACTATGCAGGTGAGTAATTGAGAGAGTATGACCTTCGTATTGATAACCTAATATGTGAGGGATGTTTCTATACATAAGATCATTCTCATGGAGAGGATCTTAATACTAGCTGTCAATAAGATATGAATGAAATATTCATGAACTGAGGATGGGAGTATGGTGAGGACATCTATACAGAAATGGGAGTGTGGATAACCTCCACTCGGGATGGTGGTGTTATGGGGAAGACCTTTCTATTTAAGATCATCATTCTGGGATTTCCTGCAAGGGCTGTTGGTTGCGGAAGTGACTGGAAATGTCAACACATCATACCTAGTGGAAGTTGGGATCTCAATCCCAATCTGGCGTAGTGGTTACCCTTCTCTATAGTGACATAGAGCTGATAACACATGCCAGTAGTGTATCAGGCCACTAAAGCTATATAAGATGATTTCCCCTACATGGAATCCTCTTGAGCTTGTTCCTAAAGATGATGTTGGGTCACCCAAGCAAGGGTTGCATGTGTAGGGTTATGGACCACATACTCATTGGTCTATATGACTGACTGATGGTGCGTAAATGGCCTTGTGGGAGCCCTTCTTGGCATCTACCTTGATGAAGTCAAATATATGATGTCTTAGACATCCCTTACCTCATCTATGTAAGGAAGTGAGTCATAAATGTTTTTTTGGAGATACTCTATAAATTATTAATGATTAGAGTAGGGAGAAGTGGCTCCCAATGTGGACCATGGGGGTGGGAGCATTAGTGGGGCACAAGAGCCTCTAAATCTTGATGGTCCATATCCCTCCTCTTCTTGAACCTCTATATTTTGTTTCATTGAACAAGAGTATCGATCACCCTCCATTTAATAAATTTGGAGACTGAGATATGGAATAGATTCCCAATAACTATTGTTGTTGGTGTTGTCATAGAAGAGGTGAAGCCATGCGAGATTTCATCATTATGATTTCCAATGCCCTATGTTTGTGGGTGGGAGATGATCAGTTTTTTGCAGATGTATCTTGAGTCTTGGTATGAAGGAAGATCCATTCATCAATAAATATAGTTGGAAATGTATTCACAATTCTCCAACGTCATTCAATATTCTACGGCTGGATTGAATGATCCACACTAAAAACGTCACAGACCAGGATGCCCAATGATTAGCTTCCCAAAATGCTGGTATGTTTCACACCATGACCACTATTTGATATGTAGGACATTGCACTGGATTGCTGGTTCTGGTGACACACATATCTATTTATTCATTGATCACTACTAATCCACATGTTTTGGTGGATAACATCATTTTGGGTTCACCATTTTTGTTTCTGATGCTTTCCTCGGGGTGCGCATCGTCCATGAAGATGAGATTGTTGTTAACCCACATTCTATCTTTACAATGATGTGCTTAATTCATCACTTTATCAAATATGTTTTCTCCTTGATAAAAATTGGATAATGGGATCTCCTCATTTCGTGGATTCATCTTGAGAACTCGTCACCAAGTTCGAGTCTCACTTAATTTATAATATGTTGTTCATGTAACTCTTCATGGTACCATATATTTTTGGAAACTAGTAAATTACACTACTTCTTTTAGGACTATCCCATGGGGGTCAAGTCATGGTAGAAACCGTTATCCATGAGAGTAGTCACTTTGGGGAATCGCTGGTGTGCCTGGACACTGAAACAATGGAACACCTAAATTTTCCATTATTAGAGGGCTTCTCAAGAGTATAGAAGCCCGAATAATCCCACATCTACTGTAGGTAATTATATGTTAGAGGAATGTATCTGAGGTTCTTTTAGGGCCTCCCTTATTTCACATAGGTCATGCAATGATTTTTATATGGACCCAGACTTAAACATTACATAATCATGAATTTAATGGATAATCCACATTTTTGATACTTCAGGTTTAGAGTATTAGTGAATTTGGTCATAACAACTGCATAACAACATGAATATTACATGTAGACAATTCTAATCAGTATCCATTTTTTTATAAAATAAAAACTCTTAAAAAATTGTCATGTCTAGTTCAATGTTTTAGATAGCATGACATTTTGTTGATTCCATCCTTGACCCTATTCCACTTTATGTCTTGTAAAAACATTTCAAAAACATGGGTTGAGCACCAAAAGCTTAGTAATGGATAGACAAAGAAGGAAAGATATTAGTTTTTCAAAACAACAAGTAAACCATGAATAATTTTTCATAAGTAAGGCTTTTCACCTTTATGAAGTAGTAAATACTCTTAAATGAATAAAAGATCATTGATTACCCATTTGTAACCAAAAGATTACCATAAAACCCATACAACGAACACATAACACATAAAGGTATCTTGGGACATAAACATACTTAAATAGTGTAACCATACAGTCAACATCCACACATATCACTAAATGGAATAACCATATGGCTGACTTCCATACACAATGCATTGGAGGTTATAACGTAACCACCTGTCCTAGTTTATCACGGCACCACATGTCATTTGGTTTATCATGTAACCACCCATCAAATAAAATCATAACACATAAAGTATTTTAAATACAAACATTTCACTGATAAAATTTCATTTTTAATCACAAGAAATCAATTCAAGGCTTTTAAAAAAATCAAAGCTTTTATCAAACCATTTTCAAAACCATTTAAAATATAAAATAAAGACATTTTTTAATCTAAGTGTCCCATACCACTTTGAATCTTTTGATTAAAATTTAAATTTCAAAACAATTCATGTCTATAAGAATAGATCCTTAAAACCATTTATAAAAAGTGGACAATAATATGAAATATTTAGAAGAATAAACCTTTAAAAAAATTTAAATCATATTTTAGATAATGAGTTTTTAACCAAATGATTGACCCTAGAATAAAAATAATTGAAAAATAACATTTAATAAAAATTTTATAATATCATGAGAATAAAGGTATTCATTATAAAATATGACAAAGGACAGTATATAATCCATTTAAGTGTGAATTAGTGCATATCAACAATGAAGTCTCAATGGAAATGTAAATTGAGATGAAATCCCTTATAAAGGCGGCATCCTTAGATTAAGGACAAATCAATTAAATAATTATTTGTGACAAATATAAATACACCCAATATAAGTGGATATTAAGTGTAAAAAAATCATAGGTTATTCAAATGTATTAATAGCACGACATAATCAAGAAGTATATGTTTAACCGAAAAAATGAATTTGGGTTAAGATGTTTTCATATAGAAATTCAACAGCCTAACAACGTCACATTAATATTCATAAAATAAGTTCATGAGAGAGAAAAGGATATATCATCATATGGATATAAAATTTAAACCAATAAGTATATATATAATCATATCCCAACATAATAATATGTAAATTAAAAGACATAACAAAATGAAGTCTTTTAAAAAGAGGAGGGTGAAGGGTTCCCTTATAGATTTGGCAACTTACAAAACATACTCCACATGATAGAAGGATAATACAATAGAGATTTAAATACTCATAAATTAAGTTATAATACAAAAAGATTAAAATCATGGGAAGTAAATACACCACAAAAAATGAAATAGTATCTAATATAGCATTAATCTCACGGGAATAAAAAGTGAGATGAAACCTTTACAATGTTGTAATCAAAGGAGTCGTATGACCAAAAGATAGTAATCACCAAATAAATCATAGAATACCAGGAATATAAAAATAATCATGATTATATATATCAAATGGAAGTACAAAATACACCACATGCAATGAATAAGTGGAGAACAATGAAAATCTCCCGAAATTAAAAGTGAGATAAGAAATCTTCTTACCTTGTGTCTGACTTGAATCGTAAGTTCCTTGTTCTTCATGAATAATAAGCATAAGTTAATTTCTACTAGATTAAAAACCTTTATAATTTTTATTATTACTTGTATTTCACTTATTACCTGGTAATAATAGATAGTTAATTATTTTAGTTCATATCAGACATTTTTTCGATGTTGGGAATTTGAGTTAAACATGAACTTGTTATAATTACAATTTGTCCATGTAGTCAAAACTCCATTATCTAAAGAATGATATTAATTATTTAGATATCATATATATCATATATATATGGTATATATATATATATTTATAATATTACATAACATTTGGATATACAAAATGAAATGCACAATTCATGGAGACGATTAGCCGTACGTACGGATGAACGCTACTTTTCATTTCAATATAATATTTAATTGAATGAAAACAAAATGATACATAGGTATATTAAATTTCAATTATAATATCATATGATATATATGTTACATAAATTCATTAACTACATCTTTATATGCTCCATGTTTGTCAATAACGAATCATATCACCTTGAGGGGGTGGTAGTCCACACTTCCTCAAATAAAATTATCATGTTTACACATATTGGAAGGCATAAATGTATGTTTCTAAATAAAAATTACAGAATAATATAGAAAACAAAAACAAAATATATATCATATATAAATATAGTTTCATCATAGTGTCCACCATGGGAGGCTGTAGGAGATAATTGAACAATCATCACTTCGTGAGGTGTTAGTTTTTCATCCACAAAAATTGTATGTTATACACCCATTAGATGGATGTGTGTGCATGTGTAGTGATAATAATTATCATAACAACATCCTAATATATTTAGGATAATTTTTTTGGTTACAGAATAAAATAATAAAAAGTTTTTAGTGGGTTGGAGAAGTAAAATAAAACAAAAGAACTTAAGAGAAGACGTTACCTTTTAATCAGGTAACTCCCTATAAATTGAACCTAAAGGGTTTCTTGAAGAATTAATTACATAAGGTAAGGATTCTAGGATGAAGAGAGGGATCTTGGAAGCTTAATGAAGTAGAGGATTCATGAGCCTAAGGCTTGAGTAGTGTGAGGAATGAGTTAGATGTGAGGGCTTTTATAAGGGAGAGAAGGGGCTCTTTAAGAATGTTTGAAACAATTATTTTATTATAACCTCATCTTCAGTTTCAAATGGTCAACAATTCGTTAATAAAAAATTTATGATGACTTATGGTCTAAATAAAATAATCCAATAAGAATTGGACTTGTTTTTGTAAATTTTTTAATATTTATAATCTTGTTTTTTAAATCATTTTATAATGATGTAAATATTGTATCATTATTGTGTCATAAATAATTTAATTTATTTGATGTTCAAAAATTATGAAAAAATACCATGATATATGAAATATTTTTAGATTTCCAAAAAATATTTATAATCGAATAGTTAACTTATATAACCCCATGTAAGAATTTATTTACTAAAAGGTATTTATTTATGTCATTTTTTTCTTTAATTTAACTTAATTTATATAAAATGTCATTAGTACTCAAATGTGGCTCCATGGGGTCCCAAATTTGACCCAAGGTTTCCCCTGGTCGGATATGTATCAGAAAATAGGATTAGGAAACATGTTAGATTAATTTAATATTATTATAATATAATATTTTACCCATATTTATTATATTTATTATTTAATAGTGGAAAATAAAATATTTACTGAAGTAAATATTTAATATATCTAAAAAATTACATATTTACACAATTTGGAAAAATTGATTCCAAATAAGAAATCAATTTTTCCAAATTCAAAACATTGGAGTGGAATAAAATAATTTAAAATTAATTCCCGTTGTTAAAACAAATAGTGTGTTTTTAAAGATATATTAACTATCAAAATATTGAGACATGTTTATTTCCAATTTTAAAATGATGTTACATAAAATGAAAAATAATAGATTAAATGGTAAAAATATATAATAATCGCACTTTAAAACTAATTAAAAAGTCAATCTAACCATATAAATAAATTAGATAAAAACAATATTTTAATTAAAATACAGTATTTTCACTATTTATTAAACAAATGTATTTTATCAGAAAAATACATAATTTTATTCAAAGTAAATCATGATGTCCTTATTCTAAAGAATAATTTTATTTTATCAAATATAACATATATGAGTGAAAAAACTAGATTTAATTAGGGTTCTCCATTAAAAGGCGGTAAATCAATCTTTAAAAAAATTATACCTAAAAATAAATTCATTCCCATTTTAATCCTCTAACATTTATTGGATAACTGTAAAAACATTTAACAAACATATATAATCATATTTTAGTTAGTTCTACTTTTTCTATCTAATACAACTGCTAGGCGTTATCTACCATTTAAAATAATAATATTATATTATAAGTGTGCAATGAAACATTTCAAAGAAACCTATTGTTGCGTATTGGGTACGACATCAAACATAGCATCCTCTATAAAGTAGAATTAATATTTAATTAACAAATAATAATAGATATGAAAATTTTTATGTTCTTTATTTACCTAGGATGTTACATTCTTCCCCAATTTTTAGAATTGCATCTTCACAATTTTAAAACTAGGTTTGAAAACATCATTAAAAGTCCCACATCAATAAAAGACTCTATAAAACTATCACTTTAAAAGAATGAAAGAGATGTAAAATGGTAACCCAAGATAAACCATACTCGGATTACATGTTGGAAAATATGGATATGGAAGAGAGAACAAGCGGTCATGTTCTAATGGAGAGTGGTAGAAAACATGATTAAGAGAATGTTAACCACAATAATTTCACAAACTTATGATGTGTTAAATGGTCTTTTATTGCCCAGTAGGAAACGTAACCCAACAAATTTTTTGTTTTACATTCCTTTTCATAATTTTGAGGAATTCATTTACTACATAGAAGAAGTACATATTGAAATATACTTACCTTCAAGTAGAGTTTCATCCTTTAATTAGTTTCTACCAAAAAGTAATCTTTTATCCAAACAATGAGCATTCAAAAAGACTTGGTCACATTAAAAGCACAAGAATCATATTCTAGAGAATAACATAATCCGTAAAAAATGAACTATATATTTACCTTGTCTTTAGACATCAAATAAAACCAAAATGGTTAGTACAAGATCATATAATTCCCAAAAAAGGATAATCCATTATAAAAAAATTACTACTCATAATCTCCAAAATTCATCCAAAGTTCTCAAAGTTCAAGAAAGACTATTCAATTCACAATTTCCCATAAAAGGTTTTAAAATACTCCAATCTATGATTTAACCCCAAAACTCAGAAGGATTTAGTCACATATTCTTCCAATGTAAATCTTATCATTTAACTCCAAAAATAATGACTACTCTTAAGGTCTCATACTGAAGCCTAATTAACCAAATCACATATTCTCTATGATAGGTTAATCATTTCCATAAATAACCCAAATCTCTATATGTACAAAAAAAGATATTCTTCATAAATAAAATTTCAATCATTAATCCACAAATTAAATCCCATAGTAATTTATTTTCCTTAAGAATATAGTGTTTCCTCAAAATATAGAACATCATTCAAAATAACCTATATCACTTAATCACTTAATCATTTTCTTATACTAAGGATATCCATTTAATAAAACATAACTTCCCAAAATCAACATACTATTGATTCATAAATCCATTAACATAAAGGAATAAGTCATACTAACCAGGGACTTCAAGTAGGTTAGTGGTAAGTGATGCCCCTTGTCGCCCTTCGGTTGTCGGTTCGATTCCAATGGCCTTGCCAGACATGATGGGTTTTTACCCATCCTACGTGTTTTCCTTTATATAGAAATCAATAATAACCCTAAAATGTTTTAACCTCAATGGCTTCATTATACCTCTAATTTTCATCCCAATTCATTATGATCTCAACATCTTAATTCTTTTAGTATTATATATATATATTGTCATTTATTTTATTTCACCTTCATATGATAAAAAAACAATCCCCAAAATAATGATCATCATACCTTGATCATGGTGTCCCCTTGGTCTCATCGTTATCGTTTTCATGTAGGTAGATGGTCCATGAATTGAATCATTGATTTAGAGATCCTTCACAATCATTTTAATCCTTCATCCAAATACTCATTGTACAACTTAGTTCATATGGGTGTTCACAGAAAAATAGGATTGGAAAATAATCATGTATGACATATAATTTCAAAACATCTCTTAAAAAATGATTTTTATAAAATAGTCGGACTGAGCTTGAGTTGAAACTTTTAATCAATGGTCCTTTTAAAATACGATAAGTATGTGCTGAGAGACTACATTTTAAAATCAAATATAAATAGGTTGCACAAGGGTTTCCTTCTTCAGCACCTTTTTCAAAATCATATTATGCTTCAAAATCTTGTGATAAGGTAAAATATTTGAGAATTCTTTGAAAATATTTACATTTATTGAAAATAGGAGAATATTGTTAAAATAGGATTTGATTAAATACAACCCATGATCTAAGATGAAATCGGGGTATTGTGGACGTGGTTGATATCTCCATCAATTACTTGCAAGTGAGTTGTATGTTAGAAAAAGTTCCACAATCATCCAAACATGACATTGCAATAATTATTCCAAGAAAGTCATCAGGAAGAGATAAGAATGTAATCTTAGATACTCCACTTTCTATCTGTAACTAACTTTCCTTGATCTGAAAAATGTAATAAAACAAGTATTTAATTGAAATAATAGACATAGGGACTACCCATGTGTTTAATGAAAACTTTTAATCCCTAATGTTGTCTAAACCAACCTCTGATACCAACTATAAGGACACAACATTTAACATTACATAATCTTGAATTAAAAGGATAGTTCACTTTTAGGATCTTTTTAGGTTTAATGTTTTAGAGAAGTAGGCCATAACATTTTGAGATGAGAAATGAAATGAACCGTTCATTGAGACAGTAAGCCTTATGTATGCATGAACGCTACTTTCATTTCTATTTAATATTTCATGGAATTAAAACATAAAAATACATAGATATATTATTTTTCTAGTATAAAATCATATTATATATATGTTACATAATTTTATTAACTCTTTTTTCATATGTTCCATGTATGTCAAGAATGAATCATATAACTTTGAGGGGGAGGTAGTCCGCACATTCTGAAATGAAATTATCGTGTTTACACATATTGGAAGGTATAAAGGAATATTTGTAAATAAATATTATCGAAGCATATAGAATACAAAAACATAATATATATCATATATAAATTCATTTTCATCATAATGACTACTATGAGGGGCGGTAGGAGATAATTGAACAATCATCGCTTCGTGAGGCATTAGATTTCCATCCACAAAAACAGAATGTTCTTCACCCATTAGATGGTGGTGTGTGTAAGTGTAGTTCCAATACATCTCTTAAAATATTCATAGTATATTATGTATAATGGTGTTGTTTCAAAATAATATAATAAAAAGAGTTTAGAGGGTTGGAAAAGAAAAATAAAACAAAAGAACTTAAGAGAAGGTGTTACCATTAAATCGGGTAACTCTCTTTGGTATGAATATAAAGGGTTTCTTGAAGAGTTATCTTCATATGGTAAGTCTTTTAGGATTAATAGAGGGATATTTAGAGCTTACTAGAGTAGAGGTTTCACAATCCAAAGGCTTGAGAAGAGTGAGAAATGAGTTAGTAGTGAGGGCTATTTATAAGGGAGATGAGGGGCTCTTTAGAAATGTTTAAAACTATTATTTTAATATAACCTCATATTCGGTTTCAAAAGGTCATATATTCTTTAATATAAAATTTAAGATGACTCGTTGTCTAAATAAAATAATACAATAATAATTGGAATGGGTTTAGAATTTTTGTTTATTATTTATAATCTTGTTTATTTAAATCATTTATTAATGTGGTAAATATTGTATAATTAATGTGTCAAAAATAATTTAATTTATATGATGTTAAAAAATTATAAAACAAATAACATGATTTAAGAAGTCATTTTAGCTTTCCAATTAATATTTATAGTCTAAAATATAACTTATATAACCCCATGTAAAAATTTATTTACTAAAAGATTGTTTTTCATTTTTGTCTTTACTTTAAATTAATTAATATAAAATGTCATTATTACTCCCATATGTCTCTATGGGATCCCAAATTAGACCCAAGGATGACCATGGTCAGATATGTATCAGTCAATATTATTAAGACACATGATAGGGTAATTTAATATTATTATAATATTATATTTTCCCCTTATTTATTATATTTACACTTTAATCATGGAAAATAAAATATTTACTGAATTAAATATTTAAAATGTTTAAATATGAATGTTACACATTATCACAATTTGTAACTACTGATTCCAAATATGGAATCAATTTTTCCAAATTCATAACACAGATGTGGTAGAAATTATTTCCCGCTGTTATAACAAATAGCGTGTTTTTATGAAATACCAACTATCAAAAGATTGACACTTGTTTATATCCAATTCTAAAATAAATATACATCTAATGACCAAAAATAGATTAAATTGTAAAAATATATCTAAATTACACTTTAAAACCAATTAAAAAGATAATATATCCATATAAATATATTATATAAAATGGAATATTTGAATTAAAATACAGTATTTTTCACTATTCAATAAAAATGAATTTTATCAGAAAAATACCTAAATTTTATTTAAAGTAAATTTTGATGTCCAGATTATAAAAAAGTATTTTATTTTATTAAATAGAACATATAAGAGTAAAAAAACTAGATTTAATGAGGCTTCTCCATTAAAAGGCGTTAAATCGACCTTTTAAAGAAAATTATGCACAAAATTAGATTCATTCACATTTTAAGCCTCTATAATTTATTAGATAATTATAAAAACATTCAAAAAAATATATATTCATATTTTAGTTAATTATATTCATTCCCACCACTACAACGAGTATGCATTAACTTCCATTTAAAATAATAATATTATATTATTATTGTGCAATGTAAGATTTCAAAGAAACCCATTGTTGTGTATCGTGTACGCCATAGAACATAGAATCCCTATTAAAGTAGAATTAATATTTAATTCATAAATATTAATAGATATGAAAATTTTCATGTCCATTATTTACCGAGGATGTTACAATTTTTTTATCAATCAGAGGTGGATTGGACAGATCAAAACACTAATGAGAATGAATCAGATAGGTCGTCCCCTATGAGGGATCACTTAGAATTTTTATCAGATGGATGGGTGAAAAAGCCAAACATTTATGGTCCTAGGATGGTGTTTCCCATAAAGGGGAAGGTTTCACACTATAAAAGATAATTTAGACATCACAAAGGTCTTATTAGAGGATGGTGAGTCCCAAAAATAGGACACCAATGTTTACCATTGGCTGGGATTGAACTTTGAAGAGTCTTCCTAAATATCTTCTTTGAAGGTCGGGTTCAAAACCCATCTCGTTTAATAGGGCGAATAGGGTTTAAAAATGGTTAACAACATCGATGCAATAAAGAGAACTGAGATGAACAAGGCATACACATGGTTAGATGCCCATCGCAATAGAGGAACTCTTGGTTGGAGGAGTATGGATTTAGTGTGGGGGGATTACGCAAGGTTAGCTTTTTTAGAGAATGGGATATGTAGTCAGGGTGTTAAAAAATTAAAATGACCTAAACGTGTGTATCAAAACACCAAAGGGAGGAATATCTGGGTGATGTATCCCATGGTTGGAAGATGTCACATCATGAGGTTACATCCCTAGGAGGGAGCATCAGTGTTTGCCAATTGTTGGGATTAAACCTTGAAGTGGCTTCATATGTACTAGAAATTGAGAAAAACACGCATAGCTCAGAAAAAGGAATATAGTTTAATGTTATATGGGAAGAAGAGTGAACTGATTTCAAGTAGTCAGGATGATTGGATAATGGGTTTGGGCCTCAGTGAGGAATCCTACGTATCATGCTCGAAAGTTTGAGATCAAAGTCAACATAATTAGGTGGAGAGGGGCTTAGAGTTTATGAATAGTTAGCATCCAAAAGTTGATGTCATGTTTGATACTTAATATAGCACATCTGGGTCATGATCAGTGTGAGAATTAAGAGGCATTTATATAAATGATGATTGAGTCGCGAAAGTGGCATTATTGAGGACTGGAACTGGGCTTATAGATGACTGGGGGCCCAAAAAAGAAGTAGGGTCTTAAGTGTGGTTGGAGAATCGAGGAAAAGAATATTGCTTATTACTCTAGGAGGGAAGCCTGAGTATGGGTCCAAATGTGTATGGAGAATATGGCCATCTTACACGGAGCACCTTATCTGGGAGTGTCAGGTCATACACAAGGGCTGCCTGAGGTGCACATGATGACAAAGAGCAGTGAGAGAGGAGGAGTGAGAGGGTGTTGGTTCCCATCCTCTTCACAGTTCTCTCGGGATTTTCACCCATGAGGTGATCACAGTTTAACTTCATGTATAGAGTACATGGATACTTGGTTATTTAATAGCCCACATCTTGTATGATGAGGACTCGTTCCTCACCCCTATGACATACATAACTAGAATGCTTTAACCCTTGTTGAATGGAAGGCACAACCAATGTCATGGGTCAATGGGGTTGTGAAGTGTTCTATAGGAGGGTCCATGTTAGTGTGGTAATGAGAAAAAGAGATAGCTTTTAGCATACCTTTGATAAGAAGTATTATGTAGGGAAACAGAATATGGGGCACCCCTCGAAAGATTGCAAAATCACTATGTGCAAGCCAAAAGAGATTCATGGTGGTTGTGTGTGCAAGATAGAGGTGTTGTATAAAATAGGGGAATAGACATGGTTCCATGAATTATGAAAGACACATGGAGAATATAAAAAATGGTGCATGAAATATCGATATCTTGCATGCAAGATAATGGGTTGTGTGCAAAATGGAATTTTGTGTGCAAAATGGCCCGGAATCAAGGAAAAACTTGCATGAAAGAAAGTGATTTCAGGTGAAAGTGACATAGAATAAAAATAAATCTGTGAGAGTCCTTCCCTAGTAAGACTACATGAAGAAGGTCCCCTGAGATGCCAATCATGCAAGATACAGTGCCTAGATTCCATGTCATTCACGCAGTAGCAGAAGGGGTTGTCTTTCGTGGATGGGAGTTATGGTCTGTCTTCCGTCATGGTACTCCAAAGTGAGGGGTGATGTTTTTGTTATAGTTTAAAACATTAGTTTTTGAATTCATGTGGGCTCGCGTAGATGTGGAATTTGATGTCCAATTTGGCACGGAAGATCTTGCGCACTACCCATATTTCTTTAGTGCTTCTGAATTGGCCATTTTAATAAGGTCGACTTGGATGAATCCTTTTGACATCACATTGGGAGCAGAAGATCTTGTTTGCAACATTAAATCATACATAAAGACTTTATATAATGCAAGCACCTCCAATAGGTGTCTTAGGATTGTCCCATGATCCAAATTATGCCATCGGTTTGCTCAGAAAATTCCAATTCAATACCTTCACTGAAATTCGATGCCAACAGTTACTAGATATTTTTATACAATTTATTATTAATTTATTGTATTTAGATTGAGGATCATGATCATGGGTGATGGATAGTATATGATTATGTTAGATGTATTGATATTGGTTAAGAATTTTTAATGGGATAACTACACTTTCGTTTAGGTGGCCATTAATATTACATAATAATAAATGAGTTCAAATATTGTGTTAAGTTTTAGTGTAGTTGAAAAAATATTAGTGATCCATAGTGGAACCTTAAGATATTTCTCATATATAAATTTTGGATAATGTGTTATTAATACTATTATTAAGTTGTTTATTTTCATATATTTACTTTATTACGACATATGATTAGGGTTTTTATGTGGGAGGATATATTTATGTAGAATTTAGGACAACGGTGGGTGCCCACCATTGAGTCAAAAATATAAGGACCTTGGGAGGTCTGATATTTGCATATAATTCTCACCTAGAGGGATTTGAAGGTGTGATCATATGAAATGTTATGTGATTATCTATATGGTTTACGTGCCTAAGTAATAATTTAAGGAAAACCTTAACCATATATTGATTGCTATCTTCAGGAATGATTCATATGCACTGTTTATGGACATGATAGGTCCTTTTAACCTTATATTTCAAGCACATGGCTGCTGATGTCCATGACTCTTTGCAAATATAGAAAATACATAGGCATTAGAATAATGGGGGTGTTTTCATGTCTATAAATTTATATTGTAATCCATTTATGACCACCTTTTCTATCCTTGGAGGGTCCAAGAGTCCTTATTTGAACTTATAGTTGTTAATGACTAATCATGTATGGAATAAAGGGATGTCAAATCTGGCTGGTTATCACCCTTATAGTTCTATATTATGGTATGGTTAAACTTATATCTTATATTTTCCTATTATATCCATTCCAGTTGTGTCTGTTTCAGTCCAAATTTTGAATACATCAAATTCAATCCACTACAATTACTTTTAATTGTTGATTTTTCTACGGTGGCCAACTATGAATAATTGACCATGATTTCTAAATTTGGTAGGGATGGACAATCTCAAAAATTCTGCAATGATTTGTTTTTTCAAGAAATTTATCTAGAGCGAGGATGATATCAACATTAAATAAAAGATTCTTCAACAATCATATTTTATCCAAAGTGGATTTTAATATGTATTGGGAAAAGGAATCTAAAATTCTTTAAAATGTACAACTTCTTTTCTATCTCTAATTTTTATGAGTTCAAAAATTTCTCAATGTCACCTCTATATTTATATTAAGAGGGATTCTAGGAATAAATTTTCCCTTATTTAACATACACATCTACATGATTATATGGGATTCATTTTAAAATTTATTCTATGAAAATATGGACATGTCGATGATGAAAAGTTCTACATAGGCCATAATTTTCATTGACATTTATCTTCAAACTCCCATATAATAAGTGTATCTATTTAGAATATATATCCCCCATCTATCATTGGTATGATTTATAGTTATTTAAATATGTATTTATTCAATCCTCTTATATTCTCCAATATCACTTATCTAATATATTTATAAAACATTTTCAATCTTATATGATAGTTATGAATAATAACTTTTTTAGAGAAAGGGAAATGAGTTATGAATCATTATGAATTGGGTTAAATGTTTTGACCCTTCATCTATTTTGACCTTATAGTATATGATCATTCATAAATAATTCATTGATGTGTTCTTTTTCATTTTATTAGTTAGGTCATTATGGCCCCATCTATATGAAACATGGATTTCATACTCTAACCTTGCACTATAATTCTTTGAATCCCTATTCCAATCAAGTCCATTTTATATTTAATTATCTTATGGAACTTGATACAACTAATTTGTATTGTAACCATTGGTTGGACTTCATGTCTTAGAAATCATGTTTTTCAAACATTTTCCCATACACATATACTTTTAATGTGTTATGGGTCTCATGTTTCCCCAAATCCTCATCATTTGATGATATTTCCAACCAAAAATATTTTGTGATAATAGTGTACTTTTCTCAACCAAAATTAGTTATTGCTTATTGTTGGGGGGAGTAAGATTATCCAGGCCCTAGTAATGTGGAATTCTTTAATGAGTATTGGAGAATATTTTTGTCCTTCATAGTTAAAGAATAATTTATACAAGTGGTTTCTTTAAAAGATAAATATTTTTATCATAAGGGTTATTTTTTTATTTTGGAGACCTTAGGCTATTTTATGTCATTATTCCTAGTAAATTATCCTTGTATAATTATTATATCCTATTTTTATTTATAACCCTATGGTCATTTAAGGTCTTCCATGTAGTAATTATAAAGATTTCATTATGCTAGTTTTTATTGATGTGATATTATAAAATACTCTAATATCTAAGAATAAAAAATAAATAATGATTCCAATGCTAATAGTGAATCATGTGGTGAAACAACCATACATAAATTTAGGCCCTATAATAATTTAATGAAAATAGTCTTCTCCATAATTTAGTTTATCTAGTGTAATAATAACCACTCCAGAAATAAGAATGTGTTTTTTCATTAAAGTATTTAATTTAAATAATGGATGATTTTATTACTTCCAGAATTCATCAATCTTTCACTTGAGAAGGTCTCTTTTTGATTATGCTCCACTCTTACTCACTTTGTAAGTTTCATTTGTTATTTTCCGATCATTTTCTTTAATGATATGAATCTGGAATGAATAATTTTTAACTATGCAATATGAATCATGTAATCGTACTTGGAGTATAAATCTCTATATATATATCATATGAAGCTTTAGAAAATCAAATGGGCCCTATGGAATGGTTTAAGCTTTAGAAAACCTTATCTCCAATAATCAGTGTTATGAAACATGAAATTTAAAAGATATATAACAATTAATATAATGTTTCTAGGATTTTATTTGTATTGATAAATAGAAAAATATCTAAGAACATAGTAAATGATTTTTATATGATGAAGTAAATTGTTGTGATAGTTATTGGGTATTATTTCTTAAATAATTCAATATGAAAATACCTTTTCTTAATAAATCGATTATTGAAATAATGCTCATTGGTAATTTCAATGATTAACTAGAGGATAGTGTATTCACCAATGGCCTCAATGTAAATTATCCTCTAGTGGTGAATAATATTTTGAATATTACTATAGAATCTAATCAATAAACTTGTGATGACTATCCAAGAGAGGATGTTAATAACCCATTCTTTAACTCAATTACCCCATTCATTCATAATTATAAAAAATTATTCCACATGTCCTCCCCCAATACTAAATAAATATAGAATGATTATCATTCAATAAATCTAAATTATTCACCATGTATGGATGGGTTTCCATTTTCATTATTCTTGGATTCTTTGGACACGATAAATAAAGATCCAATAAATGTTATTTAAGATTATTACTTTGTTTGTGACCTTTCTAGAGTCTCTTATCCAACCACGCATGATAATATACATACAATGATGTAAAATATGTCATTGTATATAACTAGGACCATAGGCCTTTTAATTAAATTATAATAATGGGAAAATCATTAATATTGTCTTTCGTTTCATCACCCTCATCTGGTCTCATATGAATAACACGACACAGTCAAATCAAAAAATATACAGGGGCCATAGACTTCATAGAATATGCGGTTCATGAAATCAAAATGAAGGTATTTGGACCAATTGTTATACTGAAGGTGGAATAAATAATCCCACAAAATTATTTAATGGATTTATAATAATAAGATTTTACAGAATTAGGGTTTACTAGAATGAGTTTCCGATATATTCTTTTATTAATTACCTTCCCTATGAGTTTAGATCTTAGTAATGTGGATGAAATTTGGGTTCTCTAGAAAATTTAGATGTATATAGAATTTTGATCTAATATCATTATGTTTATTTTTAATGGCCTATAATTCTCAAAGAAGGAACCTTAATAGTTTTTTTTCATTGGAAATGATCCTTCCTTTTATTGATAGATAAAAAACTCTTAGTGTTACCGACTTATACATTATAGATGATATTATAATTTTCAAAATGGTATGAAATTTTCTTTTTGGGATTTAATTTAATTAATTAATATGAAAAATAAATTGGAATCTAGTCTAGTTAATATTAGATGAGTGTAAATATATTTAAATAATTTTTTGGGTAGTCATATCATTTAAATTGATTAATGTTTTTGTTAAACATGTTAATCATTTTAGAAAGTGTACTATAGCGCTGCAATCTAAACAAGAAGAACTATAAAATTACATTCCAATTACCTATTAAAAATAATTCTGGGGGAATCATTAATTAGTAGTACATATTTCCCTCATTTTTTTAGAAGATTAAACTTATAAATTTCTTACACATCTATATTCCCATCTATTGTATTTATATTATGAGAGTTTCAAAAGGTGTTCTCTGTATCATCAATAATATTATGAATAATTTCCTATACTATAATTAATAGTATGGTATATTTCACTAATCTACTAACTCTATCCTGTCTGAAACTATTGAAGAAGGAAGTACCAGATTAATGATAATTGATTGATCAAAGAACTATATGCATGTTAAACATTAATTGGAAACAATAACATTACATAACTTTTGTGATAAAGTTACAATGATTAAGTTTCTATAAAAATGATACTATTTATTGGTGTTACTATATCTCTTATACATTATTTAGTATTTTATTTAGTCATATCAAAATATACCAAAACATTTCATACAAATATGGTTCATATTAATAAATTAATATTAAATACATAACATAACGATGTACCCCAAAATCGTAGAGGTTTATTATCTTTATGAACAAGGATACATAAACTAGTAGTTCTTAAAACAACTACACCATCTCCCAAAATTTTCCATATAAGTATCACCCATATTGGACATATCAATATTCAAAACAGTATTCATAACAGGAGAAGGAGAATCATAAGAAAGGGTGAGATTAGATGCCCAATAAGGGTAAAAAATCGAGTTATTGAAGATCACATAGAAATAACATGACAATAAAGGTATGTGAACATGATATTAATATTAAAAAGATGATTTTATATATAATAGAACACAATCGTGAATGAGGGAATAATTATTTATAGTTCATTAGGCATTAAACATAAATGAATCAAAGAGCATTATCATTGAGAACAAAACATTTACATAAAAGCATGTCATAACAAGTGGAATTTGTGTTGAATAATCATAATCATAAAAAATTGTCAATATTACCAAATAAGCCATTAATAACATGTTAGTATTGGTATAACTACATATATTTTTTCATCCACCATTTTATATCATCTTTTGTACCCTCTTTTGGGCTTCTAATAAACATTTACGTTTCATATTTTAGTCTTGTGATAACCTTCTGTGGATCCACTTCCAGGCATGGGATAACCCTCATGTAACATTAAACATCATAAAACATTAATAATCTCTCAAGGAATTATATGGATATATAATTATAGGTCCACAAATTATATAATCATAAATCAAATCATATGTAAGGCTCAAGATCAAAACGTCAATCATAAATACATAACTCGGGGAAAAGAAAATGAGTATAATCAATATTTCTTCATCATAATAATATATCATCCATAGAAATAATAATGATAGTATCATTGGATTATAACCCTTGTAAAACCTATCTTTAATTAGAGGACATAATCATGAATAAAAATGTTCTTTAAAAGATCTTTGGAATATTCTATTAGGAAAATACCCACTTATTTTTAAAGAACATAGTAAAATATAAAAATTTATAAATATTATGGAAAATAATTTAATTAAATAAAACCATAGAAACTAGTAATAAAATATTAAATGATTTTTAATTTTAATGATATATAGAAATTAGGTTCATGTCATGTATGTTAAAACAATTATTTTTTATCATATTTTCAATAAAAAGTGAAAAGCACCTCTCTCAGAAATCCAAAAATATGAAACCTTTTAAACAATTTTTCAAAAACTAATACATGTATAGAAATAAATTTAAACAAAAATAGAAGAATATAAATAATTGTTTTTTACAAATAATGTTAATGGAATAAACAATATTTTTCACTGAAGAGAGAAAAAAATGCATTTCCCTTAATTTGTTTTTCATATTCTCGAGTATTTAATGAGAGGAAAATGATAAGAGATTATATAATGATGAGAAATAAGTAGAGTAGAATAAAAATACTGAGAGTCATGAGATATATGTAATAATATTTAATCATTATATAATTTATCATTAACAGTCCAAATAAACAATGAGATTATCATAAATCCTTTACCATGATTTCATCTTTCATTGAAGGCACTATAACCTCCACTTAATTTAGGATTCATATATTAGATACATTATTATAGACCCTTAGAATGGTTTATTAAGAATAATAAGAATATATTTATTGGATATGTATTTTTAAAGGATAATTGTTTATATGTGGGTAGATATGGAATGATTAAAATGTGTTAGGAAGAGAGGATAAGTGGTGCACTTTTATAAGTGTAAGGAGGTGTACTCTTGGAATTTTGTAAAGTTTTAAAATAATGTATATATTATAAAAAAAGAGATGAAATATTGATTATTTTAGAATATAGGATGATTATATGTTTAAATTATTTCATCCTATAACATATAAAGAATATTATGTGACATTTTACTTTTTTTTTATTAGTTTCAACTCCTCGTTATTTATTTTTAAAGCTACCACAATATTAATGTTTTAGACTCATTAGTGATCCTGACTATTACCATAATTGGAATATATAATCATAAATGGGTCATGGTAAATATGTTCTACTATATCCCATTAAATTTTATAATTATTAGTATTTTATTAATTTTAAATAATTTAATAAAATATTAAATGTTTATAAAATGTCATAAATAATTTTTTTGAAAATAATCATTTTTGTTCAATTTGATGTCACCAATATATTTATGTAATTATAATATAAACATTTAACACATCCAAAATATGATATATTTGTCATAGAAACTCATTTACCATAATAAATTATCCAAATTACATTAATTTTAATATTTGTAAAGACATTAATTATTTTGTTCATGTAATTGAATAAATATCATTGCGACATTACATATATAAATTTTGGTACTTATTTGGGATATAAAATTAAAATATAATTTTACATCAAAAAATAATTCCTTTTTAGAATAATGATTTATAATATAAATTCTTTTACCATTAAGTAAGTTGTTAGAGATATAATATTTTTGAGAGTTTGTTTTTTTATTCTTTTCTTAAAATAATATAATGATAATAATCAATGTAAAGTGGAACAATGTGAAAAAATAAATGATAATTCGATGTACAGGAATGTAGTAAACTCAACCATTAGTGTAAAGTTTTATTGAATTTTTAAAGCCTCAACTCAATGTTGTAACCCTATTTTACCCATTATACCCTTATTGAGGTGAAAAATATATACCAAGGATACTATTTATTAGAAAAATAATATATGGGAACTATTTGAAAATTTTCTTCATTCTAATGAAAAATGTGGTATATATTTATAATGATGAATTTAATTGAAGTGTCAAATTATAATATAAAAATTAACCTGAAATGTTAATGAAATAATGTTTTCAAAAAAACTATTTTCTAATGTATTTTAGATTTTTTACCAAAATCCAATATAAAATTAATTACAATGGAATAAATTGTATTATAAATAATTTAAATGAACTAATTTTTTGATTATTTTTTTTAAATTCAACATTTTAAACACTTTAAATTTAATGAAACTTTTCATTTAATACCCACCTTTTATGTATTCATTGAAAAAATCATTTTTTTAGAAAATTATCAAAACATTATTCTAATATATTTTTGACAGTGTGAATAAAAAAAGAAGTTCATTTTTTCAGATATATTTTATAAAACTGTAATAATATAATTATATTATCTTATAAAAAAACCAGTATGAACTATTTTTGATGAAAAAAGTTTTATTAAAGTATATAATGACTATAATAAAAATATATTTCATTTATCTTAATTATTTATACAATTATATATTTTTTTTTTAAAAATTATGCTTGTCCATACTAACTCTAAAAATTTAATTGATAGGTATTAATGGTATAAGATATTATAGTTCATTTAAAAATTGGGTTTAATATACCACATTCAACCATAAAAAATTATTTAATTTAAATAGAATTATCTCATAAAATATTTGAGTGATTTATTATATGCCCCATAAAATGAATTACACCCTAAAAATTCTATCACTAAAATATATACCAATAATAATATCTACATTTTACAACATCATAAAGTTCTAATGCAACATTTTCAAAATTCATATACTTCCAATTAATTTTAACTAGGTGAGTAGTCTTGTTCCATAGAACTCAATATCTATGTTTTTCATTATAGGATACTTCATGTTCTAGTGGTATAAGATCAATTTTTTTTACATGTGATGTATAAATAATATAATTTCATTGGAGAGATACATGTAACACAACATGAATAAAACAATGGTTTTATGTATGTTCCAAGAGATAAGCAAAATCCCTACCCAATCGAGAATTTTGATGTGGAAAATATACAGTGAGCTCAAATAATTTCTCAATAACACAAAATTTTAGATATTATTGATTATTTTTAGTGATGTTTTCCATCAATTCTAATAGGTTATATTGCGATAATAAATTGGATTGACTTTGAATACTATTTTGTCATCTAGATCAGGTTCAAATAGACTTGATTCTATATTTATCCCATCACACTGGAGTTATAAACTTAATTACATATGTGAATTCCAAATTACCCATATGAATGTTTGAGAGAAATGTATTTTTTTAATAAAACCGGACTACATGAATGTGTTAATCCCAACCATCTTTTTAATACATATAATAATATCTCACTATAACATCCATGGTTTTAATGGTTCTTTGATACTGACCATATGTATTCGAATAATATAGAGTATTGAAACACAACTCTGAATCTATAACATATAGATTAATTATATAAAACATCAAGGTAAAACTTGGAACCTTTTTAGTTGTTATAGAATGTGGTAATCAATAAAATTAAGAAAATTACATTATTTATCATGTAGAATGATGGTCAATATTTAATAATCATTGATATACATGATGTGTGATAAATTTTAAGGAATTTTTCTATAACTGAAATAGAATTAGGGCCATTAAATTATGAATTACAATGAAAAAAATCCATGATTGTGTTTTCCATTTCAATTATGGTATAGGAAATGGTTGTAACATCATATCGCAAATATTTCTCTTATCATTAACGTTCTTACATACTATGCACCATGTTACATACTCAACAATATCTCTGTTATTTGTTTCCAAACAAAAATAGTTTTTCATATCTTTATACATCCTATAACATCAACAATTATTATAAAATGATTTATTATGTGATTCATCACAAAAATCTTTAAAATTTTGTATGGATATAAATCATACATGTTTTCTAATCCTTTTCATTCCATCAGAAACATGGTTTTACTTAGGAACATTTCTCTGCTTCCTTTGTAGATGTAAATATTCATATCATGACTTTTTAATCATTAATAAGATTGATATTTTGAAAAACATTTGAGAAAGATAAAATTATTACAATTCCATTAAAATTTACAAATCCTTCTTTTGAATCCCAAAAGTATTGGATATTTTGTGATCCTCATAATAGAAAAAATTATGCAATCCATCCAACATAGAGAGTCTTCCACCTTTTTCTCTTTCTCAAGGTGGTAATTTATTGTCCGGTCATAATATTTAATCAAATAAAATAATATTTTCGGGATGATATTCATATATATTTTTGATTGAATATATATATATATATATATTAAAATTGTTGTAATAGAATGTATATCACACATTTCTTTATAAAGATAATAACTCTTTATAAAAATTACCCACGTTAACTCAAAATCATGAATTTGATAATTACTCTCCTCATAACTTATTTATCATATGGCCTAAGCTAAAACTATATCCTTCTTCAAGAGGATGAATAATAGTCACTTCTCCAATGAATAAATATATATTACCAACCATTCTCCAATCTGGGGTAAAATTTTGATAGGTTCACTGACTATTTAGGAAATCAATTCCTTGAAATTATTCTCCCATTATACAATCTAAAATAAAATTAATTGCTTATGAGTTATGGTGGTGAGTGTATTTGATAGTTATAGTATCTATTTAAATAATTAAAATTATGGATCTCAGTCATAGTAGTTGGTTTGGGACAACATTTAATAACTTCTATCTTTGATAGATCCTCCAATATAGCCTCACATGAGATTATATGACCCAAAAAATGATTCATTGTCTATATATAATTAAAACATGGAAAATTATAAATTTAGGATCCTCATGGTCTTCATAACATTCCTAAATTTTAATTTATGATATTACATTATCTTAGAATATATAATAATATCATTAACAAATACTACTATAAACATATTAAATTAATATATTACGACTCCATGAATTAAATTCTTTAGAATAGATGTAACATTTTTAACATCAAATGGATTCACTATAAATTCAGAATGTCCATACATCATACATATGTTTTAATTGGAAAATTGGTCACCTTTTCCCACAAATAATAGTATCTAGATAAAATATCATTCTTGGGAAAATATTGATCCCCTCGTAATAGATCAAACAAATCATCAATATGTGGTAGATGTTATGTAATTCTGGTTGTGATCTTATTACATTCCAAATAATTAGTGCAGAGTCACATTGATCCATTTTATTAACCAAAATAATAACTTCACCCTATGGTGACTTACATGTATGAATGAATGTCTTGACAAGGTTCTACAAGATTTTCTTCTTCAATAAAATCAATAGAATAGGGTCTATTCTATATGAAGTCATTAAAGTTTGTCTAACACCACTTATGAGTCCTTTTGATTACCCAATTTTATGATTTAGAGGATGATTAGGAAAAGCATCTGTAAAAACATTAACTAACACTCATAGAAGACGGATATCAATATTTTCAAGTTCTTCCCTAACCATCTAAGATATTAAAACATTCCAAAATGGGAAAACGACCTATATAATGGATGCAATTTCCATTATAAGTTCACTTTAATAATCACATAAATATAAAATCATAGGTTGGTTTCGAAAATCAAAAATGATCCACTTCATTTTTAATTTATGAGGTTTTTATTTAAATAAATTAAATTCATTCATAATATAACATCAAATTTTTATTGAGGTAGAATAATGATATTTTCATTAAGTACATTTCCATAATTTTAAATCTGATAAGAATCATGGATATGAGATGTGATAATTATATCATTAGGGGGTTTTAGTACTAATTCTTTATCTAATCATTGGGGAGGCAATATTATACCCATATAATTTTCATAAAATATAAAAGTGTGGGTATAATAAAATTGAAATAACACATTAGATGTCCCATAATGGATGATATGTTCACCTTCCACCACTTCATTATCATATCACACATCAGTAATAGTGTTCATGATATTTTCCTTTGATTTTAGGATTAATGGGTCATTAACCCTGATCAACATCCTTAGGATTATTATATGTGAAATGGTTATAATAATTACTGTAATCCTTCAATTTGATACACTAGAGTGCTTGTGGTTTATTTTGTGGTGTGTTTTATCCAACATTATCTATCTTCTTCCCATCACTTAAGCAAATAATTTCATGAACACGTTCCTTTCCCAAAATAATTATTTCACATTTCCCCTTAAAGAAAATTATTCCATGTATCCTTCCACACATCAATCATAATGTATGAATCATCTTATTCATTAAATGGTTTTTATTATTACAATTACGTTTAAATTCCATCTTTATATTCTTATCAAAACCATGATATTGATGGGTAATGCCAATATCTTGTTATACCATTGTAAAAAAATTAATGATTTCTAAGTACTGAAATTACATATGGTTAAAACCCTTTAGTGAATTTTTTTAATTCAAAAAATAATTCATCAAATATAATTACTTTTTAATGATAATAAAAGAAGTTTATATTTCATGTCTTGTAAAATTTTCATAATCTATACTAATTGATTCACCATCCTTCCACCTATGATCAATGAACCTCATATGAATTTAACTATGAATAATACAAGGAATTTAGTTTCTAAAACTACTTATAAACTCTTTATACTCTATTGAGTCAATTTACTATTGTTTCTTTATTTTCTTGATGAGATTCCACCATTGATCTTCTTCACCTTTTAATTTACATACTAACAAAATGAGGTTTTCATGATTTGAAAATTGGAGAATAGAGAATATATTTTCAATTTTACTGATCGAATTCTTATAAACATATATATTGGAATACCCACTAAATTAATGTTGATGCCAAAACTTGGAAGGCTCAATAACATGTTATTCCCAATTTTCCCTATTTTTAATTTCATCATGATTCGTAACTTGAAAATGTTTCTAAGAATAGTAATGATATTTTTCATTCCATATATTATAAATAGATGTTTATCTAGAGGAATATGATTAATTTTTCATAAAATTCAACATTAACATGTTTTTTTTGGATTCTATCCAAATACTAAATCCAGAAAGAAATAATAATCATAGTTGGAAACCACATAATAATGAAAAATGACAAAAATTATATTTATATTATTAAACCTTATCCCCATTTTATTAATCATAATATTTAACAATATTCATTAATGATTATAATATATTAAAATTTTCCATAATGGTCTATAAAATAAATGTGAGTAAACCCAAGCATATCACCTAAGAGTGTCAAACTAGTTGAGAAGGAAGTGAAAAATCATTGTTCAATAGAATGATGACTGAGATATAATTTGTTATACTCATTTTGATGTTATTACCTAAAGATAAATTTTTAACAAAACCATTTTCACTTATTGAATCCATATAAGGATGCTTTATAGGAAAATAAAACTACATACTTTATAATAACAAAAGTTGTTCTCCTATAATTAGTATAATTCGAAGTGTTCTCACTAAAACATTTTCACCATAGTTTTCAAAGGTAACTAAACCATTATATGATCATCAATTATATTGAACCATATGTTTCATAAAACATTTAATCTTATTTGATGAAAATTAAATACAAAAAACATATGATCTATGATATAGTCATATCATATTAGGAACTTTGGAAACATAGATACATAAAAAACTAGTTTATATGTGATCTACATCATCTCCCACTAATATATTCATGTCTTGAACCATTGTTATACATATCAAACATAAAAAATTATTCACAACCTAGGGAATGAATACATTTAAAATGGTGATCTTCAATTCCCTATAAGGGTAAATAAAAAAGATTTCGATGATCACTTAAACATAACACAAACATAAGGATATGAGGAAATGATCTTAACATGTGAAAACCATACCCTATATATCTAAGATAATAATATTGAGCCATGGAATAATGCATGGTAGTTTTTTAGACATGAATCAGAAATGAATCAAGGAACATGATCTATGAGAACTTAATATGAGAAAAATATCATGTAATAAGAGAGTGGAATAAATGTTGAATAATTATAATCAATGAAATATTATGAAAATTCTACCCTCCCAGACATTCATAACATGATAGGATTTGACTAACCTAGGTAAAACCATACCTTTAATACACTTTATTTCAATATTTATTTCATAATAATACTCTAAATACAACTATAGAAGATTGTGGGGCCTAATATCATTGGGTGATCAGGTAGAGAACATAAAAAATTTCAACTTAAAAATTGAAATTTAATTTAAAAACTCTATAAAATTCCCTTATATTCCTTGGATGATCTAAGATTATACGGTATAACCCGGGTATGTAAATAATAAATGGGTGAATAATGACTACTAATAAAATAATAATAATTGCATAACGTGATTAATGTAATACATGTGAGTCAATATGAATTTAAATATGGAATAACATTGGTTGAAATCATATACCTTAACAATTAAGAATGTTATAACATGATAAATCAAGGAAACAATGGTATTGGGAAATAATATAAAAAAACACATCATAAACAAGTCAATCATAACCATTGAGATGTCATAATATAATGATAACCGCATATACACTATAAGGACTCGGAAATTTCAAGGAAATTTTTTTATAAATTAATTTCTTTGATATTTTACGAGTCCGTAGTTTCTGACGGCATATGATTCTGAGGCCCGGTGTGCTCAAATTCAATTGCTGAAGTTTATCTCGGGCACGTTCAGTGAATGAACGAGCAGGTTTTTCTAACTTTTGAACCGGTGCTCGGAAGCGAAATCTGAGGGCACTGTTGAATCTACAGCACCGGGTTTCACCTAAGAGAGACTCTACATTGACCGCAGTAAGTTTGGAAAAAATGTAAAGTTTTGTAACTTTTGAAGGAAATGAAATGAAATAATTTTATTTGATTTTTTCCTTTCTCTCCGCCAACGGACAAGCGGAGTGTGGGACCCACGATGTGTCAAGCCATTGAATTTCTTGACCGGTCAAACGTATGTTACGGCGTCGTTGGGGAATTGGGAAGGTTCCTAATTAGCAAGACCTCATTAATTCCAACGTCGTTGCATACCCTCTCGTCTCCTATTTATATGGAGCTAGGGGAGGGGGATTAGGGTGCTTCACCAAGCGACGAAGTGCTGGAGGAACACCGTGATGTCGGGCCTTTGGAAAACAAAGTTGACCCATCGGGAGCTGACAAATGACACCAAACCAAAGGGGTGACCTTTGAGCGGAAATGTTGGGAACCTATTGTGGGAATGAAGAACCTGGCCCACCATCAAATGTGGACGTTCTCCAACGGTTTTGAAAGGTAGGGGAATTTTTATTTGATGTTCTCCTAATCTTTTGAGAAAAGAACGATGACCGCAGACCAACCATTACCCGGTAGATCTGCGGACCGTTCGTTCGTGCGGTTTGATTTCGGTGTTATTTTTTTCGGAAATTTTGGAATGCTTCTTTTTTATTAATAGATTGTGGGTTGTTTGATTCATTTTTATCTGAATAAAATTGAATGTTGTTCATTTCAAAAACCCTCTTAAAAATCATGCCAATTGTTAGCACCTAACGCTGAGGGTGCGGGCCAAACTAACACGACCCGACAACCCTCCGCAGTTTAACTATGGTGTGCATTTTGACAGTGATGATGAATCTGGAGCCCAATAGAGGTTTGAACCCACCACAGTGAAGATCGGGTCCCGAGGGCACCACTAACGAAGTCGGTGGGCGAAACGGACCACCGGAGCGCGTCCGATGGTCCGCGGAAGATACAGCGTGCGCGCCTCACCAGCACGGCGGTGCCGATAGCAGGAGGCGGCGGCCGGCCTCCAAGAGGTGGCGGCGCCCGGCGCCGCCGAGATGAATCTGTCACCTTTGTGCCGCGGCGGCGTGGTAACGGATCCCGCCCCGTGGGATCGGGGTTGACGACAAGTCAATGCGGCCCCCATTTTTTTTGGGTCGCCGACTTAATTGCACAGGGGGTTGTGCCCCCCCCCCCCCCCCCCCCGTTTTCTCCATCCACTCGGATGTTTGGCCGAGCTCATTCCGTGCAGGTGTCGCGATCCGCGGACGGGCCGCGCCGGGCCGGGCCGCGCCCTAGTGGGCCAGATCCAGACCCGAGCCGGGCCTAGACACCCTGTTTTAGGAAAACATCTGTTCAAATGCCCATATCATGGGATACGGCTCTTTGATCGATGAACTGTCTGTTGTGATGCGATCCTTGAATCGAGAGGATCGTTTTGGTATATTATACTCAAGGTTTTGGAGAACTTTGAGTATGGCCCGGTTGGTTCAAACACGAAACCAATCAGGCCCTTGGAGCGAAAACGCTTACATCTTGAGCTCCGGACGTCCGTTTGACGTGTCGTCAACATTTTTGGATTCCTCTTAGTGAGACGGACCTTTTTTCTTACTTAGCTTGATGTTTGGACGCAATTAGAGTATGGTCGAGTTGGTTTTTACTTAAAAACAAACCGGGCCCCTCGACCGAAAAACCCAATAACTCTCAGACCGGGCGTCCGATTGACATGTCGTCTGTCGCGTTGAGTTCCTTTTGTTGTGATGGAACTTTGAGATACATCAACTCTGGTCTACGAGACAGTTGATGTATCAACCCCCCTTGGATGGTGGAGCAGACCCTCCCGGAACGAGCGTGTTGTGTGCGGGAACCCTAGAGCTGGCTGTGACTGTATCGACTTCTGTACTGGAATCCTCCGTGGGTTCGACGACGACGACGATGACTACCGATCTTGTTTGGGTCAGCGCTCAATGATCCTGTGTGGGTTAGCGCATACCGATCATGTGTGGGTCAGATCCTATGTGGGTCAGTGCTCAACGATCCTGTGTGGGTTAGCACTCAGCGATCCAATGTATTAAAATAATGCACCGACTCTGGGTAACTGGGGTCGAGGCATTACATTTATATTGAATGATTATCATTTTCCATGGTTTAAAGGTATAATTTGATGATTGTTTTATAATTTAATTCAATCCATTTCATTGGATGCAAATTTAAATTATAATTAAATAGAAAATCGATGCAAACCTTTGACCATTTTACATAAAAAAATTATTTTCCTGATCCGTCATCGGGATTATTATCATTCAAAATTTTACCACTATCATGAGTTGATTTTTTTAAAAATATATTGGAGTTTCTATAATAATTATGTAAAATTTGTTCGAGTAAGATCAAAATAATTTGGGGGAATAATAACTCTGATATTTTATTTACCATGGTAAAATGGTAAGTGACGTTAGTAAGGGTAAAATTAATAATATAATATTACAAAATTACACTTACACTTATCCTAATATTATTAGACAAGTTATTTTAGTCCATGAGAATCTTTGGGCCATTGTTGTTACCTTTGGATGCTATTTCTGTTTGATTATGGCATATATATCATTTAATTTAATGTAATGACAAATATGTCAAAAATATATCTCCTTACAAAACAAAATATAATATGCAGTTATATAAGAGGTATCTTAGTCTATCAATAGTTCTTTGCTAGATAAAAATATTACCTAAATCATTGTTTACAATATAAAATATTCAAACATCAAATAATTAAATTTAATTATGAAACAATGATAATGATGTAATAGAATTATTAAAGAAATATTAAAATAAATTATATTACTAATATTTAAATAAATAAAATTTTAATACTTGATCCCATCCAAAAAAAAATTGATGAATATAACAGGTTTGGATTAATTTAATTTAGTTTTTTAAGGAATAAAGTTTCATGATATTTTAAAAAACTCATGTAATGAATAGTGTCAAAAATGAAATAGTTCATATTTTAAAATACAAAGTATAAAATAAAATAAAATAAAATATCTAAAAATCTATGATTTGGAAAAAAAATTAATATAAATTTATAAATTTAATTAATTACTCATTAATTGGAAGTTTGGCATGATTAAAAACTATTTTAAACTTCTAAGATTAAATTAATTAGTAAAATGGTAAGGGATAGAATGGTTTAAATCAAAAGAATAAGAATTAATAAAATTATAAAATAATATTAATATTCATTTAATGATTATATTTATAACCATACTAAGTATATATTATAAATAAATTATTTTGAACCCATTTTTGACCAAATTGATTTTATATTAATTTATTACTTTTAATAATTCAAGGGTGCCCCTCCCATCTTGTATATAAAGGAACACATTTCTCCATATTAATCAAACATCCAAACCCTCTTGGTTTGGAAAATATCTTCCCAAACCCTTTAGTATAATCCCACCACATTCTTTAGGCCTTATATTATGTATAACACCCATCTTTAAGGTGTTATGTTGTTATGAAAATATATCATTTGAAGGAAAGGAGATGTTTTTATTTAAATGTTCCTATTTAATTTCTACATCCACTACATTAAAATTTTCTTCAACAATGATAAAATAATAACTAAAATATTTCCAATAAAATGAGGTGTTATTTTGTTAATATCATTACATAAATTTATCTTCAATTACCTTAAATGGGAAAATAATTAATCATTCGTTCATACGTCTAAACTATAATCTCCATAAACCAATATAATTTGATTCCTATAACCATCTCTCATGATGGGTCATAATGATAGAATTAATGTTTTAATATTACATTAATGAAATATTTATCATTATAAGTGAATAATATAACAATTTGTTTCTTACTTTCTATACACAAGAAAATGATAATGTCGTTTGTGAATATGTGTGAACAATCACCTCTACGAAGTGATGCGAATCTTTTTTATTCACCAAATCACTTTTATGATATATATATATATATTTAAATGATTATTATTGTGTTAATTATATTATTATCACATTGAACGAAGTAAAATAACAATTACCTTATTTTCATAAATATCAATAAAAAATGGAAATGTTACTCATGCATACATACAACCTACCATCTCCATGATTATAACATTATTAATTTATCATACCGTAAATATGTGGTTTTATTTAAAATAATAATTGATGTATAAATTTGATTATTATATAATGAATTTTATTCTATAGATAATATACTAAATGATCAAAAGTACTATAGACTTTATAACACGTTCATTTTTATTCAAGTATCGAATATAAATAAAACATATGATATAAACCTAAATAATTATCTAATTTTATAATATGGTAATAATTGATATAAAAAAATAATAAAATTGAGAAATTTTTACATAAATTTATAATGTAACATATGTTTATCGTTCGGGAATGTAAAGATTGTATGAGGTGATTCAGACTCAAGGTATGTGACATAATCTAAATCTTCTTTAATTGAGGCATATTTTGATAATATATACCATCTTATTTTATATGGACTATATTTATCCCCTTTTACATTTATTTTAATTTAATGGATTCAATTTGTAAATAAATTTACTAAATGAAAAAATTAATGTTTTTTAATGTACAAAGTGACATCGAATTTTCAGTGTTTGTGGCCATTATTTGATATTTGGATTTCTATACAGGCCTTAATGTTTCTAAAAGAAATATAGATACCATATTATTTTTCGTTGGTATTTTGGAATTGAAAATTATTTTAAAAATGAAATTTATTATCTAAATGTCTTGAAATGATATCCTGTGCTTCAAATTTGTGAATGTTAATTTTCATTTATGATTGTTTTTTTATTATGATTATATTATGGTTAGTGGGAATTATTTATGTATATGAGTAGTTTCATTTTAAGACATGAGTTGGTGAGCCCCAAATATCTCTCCAATGCATTGGATAATGACATGGTGTTAAAATATAAGATTTATCTTAATAATGTTACGGAACATAGAGTAATGTGTATTCTAATTGTAACCATGAATATTACTCCCTATATATCTGTGAATGTTACAATATAACTATGATATAGATGAAAAAATATTCATTTTTGATTTATAATTTTAATATTATTTTCATGAATATTATTATTTCATTATTTATTATAATGATTTAATTATTAATGGTGAAAATAATGATTTTGGGGGAATGATTTAATGTGTTTTAAATATTCAGGGAATAAAAATTTCATTACTTATATTATATTCTATACAGAGATTTTGTTTCGTATACCATGTTTTTTAAATGTTTCTCTATAGGGTGTAACGATGGGTAAGTTAAAGGAAGATGTCAAGAATAATGTCATTAATATTTTTATCATGATAATGAAATCCTGATTTATTTCAAAAAAATTACAATTATGAAAAAATGGATATTGAGTAGACTTGTCTACTTTTTAATATATGATCAATTATGTAATAGTTATGGTATAATACAATGAAATTATGAACCTAAAAATATATTCAATGTGAATTCTTGATTTAAATCAATATTATGTATGTTTGAATGTTGGGGCTATATAGTTTGTATATGATGTCAGTTTAGATAAATTTTGAGGTTATTGTGTTATATAAGAATGAGTGACCTGTTATATAGAACCACAATGATTTGAATAATAGAGAGATTCATAGTTATTTTAGATAAATTTTATGAGTTTGGGATAGAAATTATATGTATATATTTTTGTCAATATTTTTCTTAAGATAATATATGATGATTTTATTTATACTCTCACACTATCTTTTTTGGTTTTGGAAAATAGTTGGATCCAATAAAAACCTATGAAATAATGGATGTGAAGGAAGATGTAGCAGTTATTTGAATAAGTAACCAAATGAAATGGGAGATGCAATTAAAACTGTAGTGATTATTCTAAATCAACTATCCAGAGTAATGATTAACCACTTAAGCCTTGTTGATTTTTATGATGCATCAAATATGAGAGAAATTAATACCAATAAAATTTCATATAATGATGATCATAATTGTATAAATATTCAATGACTCATGTGTTCAGAATGTGGAAACAAACACTTATGAAATGTTTTAAAGGGGTGGGAAGGTGTTATAGATAAGGTAATGAAGGTTATAAATCAATAACCTACTGAGGAAAAAGTAAGTGTTCATTTGACACCAATAAAGTGAAACATGATCTTTTGGAGTTTTCATTGATTTTTTTAAATGAGGAGAGTATGGGAATTATGTAAATAGATTTCATACAATGAAGTTTTGGGAATGAGATCAGTAGGACTATGCAAATATATGTTTATAAATACCTATTTCCATTCCAATTACAGATGATGAAATTTTGAATGACATATGAATGGTAATGATTATTTTATTGACTCAGGTTTTGACATTATTGAATCATAGGACTTGATTGATGTTTTTGTTTTTAGGAAATAATTAATAAGTAATAAGATTGAAAATCATATTTAAGTGATCATTAAATGGTGGATGATTACGTTTTCTACATTTTAGGAATTCAAGAGTGATGTTAGATCTAAAGACGATGAAAATTTAAAATGTATTATTTATCATTTGATTATGGGATTACATTGGATGTATGTTTCTAGAATGTGTAACTCTAAAGTTTATTATGTGAAAATTATATTTGAAGAAGAAATATATTTTCTTATTTGAACATAATTATAAATGTCTGAATTAACTGTAGGGTTTATGTAATCATTGATTTGGAGGTAATTATCGGATACTACATTTATGGATGCAAAATGAAAGGCAGGAGATAAAAATTGAGATTAAAATATATTATGGTCTTTTTGAGGATTTTATATCATTTATGAAATGGAATATGAATTATATTGTTTTAAAATAAAGGAAAACCCTCGTGAAGGGTGAAAACCCATCACATCGGACAGGGCAGAAGGAATCAAACCCACAACTAAAGGGCGACAAGAACTTATCACCTACCATTTTCATATGAGAAGTCCACGTAAAGTAAGACATTTTATATTTAGTTAAGCATTTGATGAAAATAATCATATGTTTATTTTGTTAAAATAGGTTTTATCAAATGGATAACCATGGTATTAGAAAATAATATGGGGATTAAGTGATTAATGTTATTTAATAAGAAATTAAATATTTTGGGAACCATATGTGCCTAAAAAAATATATTACTATTGGATTTTATTTGAGTAGTAGTGGTTAAAAAATATTTTGGAATGGAATATGATTCTAATTTTGAAATTATGGGGAATTTGTTTATTTATGGAAATTATTAACCAATCATGGAGAATATATGATTAGGAAATTAATTTTTGGAGTGAGATATTAAGATTTATTAATGTTATTTTGACGTAAAGGATAAATCTTATCTTCAAACATTATGTGATAAAATCCTTTTAAATTTTTTTATTCAATATTATTTTTCATTATTTAAATAATTTTAGGGATAATTATTTATCGAATGGTCCATGTTTGTCTATTTGTATTACTTTTTAATTTTAGATATTAGAAATATTAATTTATATTTTTATGTTTATTATACTTGTGGGATTATATTACTTTATACTTAGATTATAGACAATGATTCAAGATATACATAAAATACAGATAATATTTTTTAGATTATGTGATTCTTTAAAAGTTGATTCTAGTGCATCGGGTGTGAAATAAATCTTCTTAAATACTAATCATTTAGAGAAATTGATATGGTTGTAGTAGAATATGATTAAAGGATTAATCTCTACATGTAAAGTATGTATATTTACATATGATCAAATTCTATATAGTAAAATAACAACATATATTTATGAAAATGATCTTAAAAAAACATTTACTTTTTATATATTTTACTTTGAAAGAAAATACCATTTATCCAAAAACAAATTTATAGCTTTTTAATTGTTAATTATTTCCTGGTAATGTTTTATATCACCCTTCATCAAAACATGATAGTTATTTTTCTATTCTATATCCATATTTTTCTATAAGGTATACTTTTATTTTTTTTTGATGAAACATGACTGCTTCCTTTTAGTTATTTAATAGTGGAGGATCTATTGAATCTTTTCTAACATTGTATTTCAATGATGTTATTTTGAAATGTGACACATTAGTTACCATTACCACCTTTAAAATTTCAATGATGAAATTTTCAAAATTGTTGAAGGATGTAACATCCTTGGTAATTATAGATTAATAAATTTTTACATATGTTAACATTTATCAATTTGATATATATTTTAAGTTATTATGGATTCTATGTCTTACATCATACCCAACATTCAACAATGGTTTTCTCTAAAATATTTTGTTGAAATCAAGACTGAGACATACCATTAGATAATATATTAATAATAATATTATTATTTTAAGGGGTAGTTATCTCCTTGAAATTGTATCAGAAAGAATGAATAAAAATATCTATATTATGTTTACAAATGTTTATTAATGTATTTTAAATCCATTCAATAATGTTTAGAGGCTTAGAGTTATAAAAAATCGAATTTGAAGCATAAAATACTCAAATATTTTTAAAAAGTAGTTTTATTTTATTTTTGATGTTTATGATTTTTTAAATATAGTTTTTTCTACTTTTATAAGTTCTATTTGACCAAATAAACTCTTTATTTGGAAGGGAGAAATTATATTTACTTTGGTTTAATTTTTTTTATTTTTCTAATAAAATTCATATTTTAATTAACAGTGAAAAATACAGCATTTTAATTCATAATTTTCTATTTCAATAATTTATTTATATTGTTCGATTATCCTTTAACATGGATTTAAGGTATAAATGGATGAATTATTTATCAATTAATATAATTTATTTCTTTAGAATCAATTTCAAATTAAAAATAAAATCTATGGGAACTATTGAACATTTTACTTAAAAGACATGTTTTTTGATACATCAATGGGATTACTGTTAAACCTAATTTTATTACTTCTCTGATTGAAATTTTAAATAATAAACATACATTTTTATAATCAGTATGAAAAATTCAGTCCAATAGGATCAAAATAGTTTTTAGTGAATTGTAACAGTAATATTTAATTTACCACAATAAAAGGGTAAATTTATTAAATATGTTTAGAAATAAAATTATAAAATTATAAAATTACCCTAAAACTTGTAATAATATTAATGGTTGAGTTATTTTTAATAGTAACAATCCATGGGATAAAATTTTGACATTTTTATGACAATTGTGGTGTGATTGTGACATTTATAACATTTAATTTAATGTAAAGGAAAATATGTCATAAATATGTATCTTCTTACTAAAAAAATTTATTATACGGTTATATAAGTGATATCATTGAATATTAATACTCTTTAGAAAAATAAAAAATTTACCTAAATTATGTTACATTATTTATAATTTATATAAAGTAATTAATTAAATTTATTTATGACTTAATGATAATGCAGTAATAGATTTCTTAAGGAAACAATCCAATAAGTGATATTAACAATGTTAATCTAATTATAAATTTAAATATTTGATGAAATCCAATATTTTTTGTTTAAAAAATGTGATATTTTAGGATTGAATAAATTTATGTTGTTTGAAATAATCACATTATTATGAAATTCTTAAAAATTCATCTAATAAAAAGTGTCACAATTGACATAATTCACATTTTAAATTAAAAAATATTTAATTAAATGGTGTAAATTTTTTAAAAAATTAATATTTTGATAAATTTTTGGATAAATCTATAAATATCCTTAATTAATCATTAATTAAATGTTTTTAATTATTTATTAATTATTTTAAACATCTAAGTGTAAATTACATGAAAAAAAAGTACGAGTTAAAAGGGTATTAAACAAAGTGATAAAAATTAAGAAAATGAAATACTGGTATTATTTTAATTAGATGACTAGATTTTGTCCCATAATCATCCTATATTCTAACTAAATTACTTTGGATTCATTTTTAATCAAAATTTAATTTATATAAATTTATTTCTTTTAATAATTCCTAGGGTGCCCCCCTCTTATAAAAAAAGAAACCATTGCTATCTTTTTATCACACATCCAAAATGTTTTTATTCACCCCATATCTGACCAAAACCCTTCCTTGAATCCATACCCACATTCTTGTTGCATACAATAATAATAATAAAACACTTAGAGGTGTTATGGTGTTAATAGTGGTGATCATTCAAAGGAAATGAAATGTTTTATTTAAGTATTTCTATTTTATTTCTCTTTGCAATACCTTAAAATATTATCCACCCATGAGGAAATAACAAATAAAATATCCTAAATATAATTATATGTAATTAGGTTAAAATTGTCATCTAAATCTATATCTTCTTAAATTAAATTATAAGGGGATTAAATATTCAAGCTTACGTGTGAACTACCAGCTCCACAAACCGATATAATTAATTTTTCATATCCATATTTCATGACTGTCATAATGATAGAATTAATTTTTTTATATGACATTCCAAACATATTTATTATTATAAGAGAATAATATATAAATTATGTTCTTACTTTATATGAACATAATAATTATAATGCCATATGTGTGTATGTGTGAACTATCACCTCTACGAAGAGATGTGAATCATTTTTATTCACCACATCACTTGTAAGATATATATAATTATAGTTAAATTATTATTATGATTTTAATTATATTATTATAATTTTATAAATATATCCTTATAATTATCTTATTTTCTTATTGATCAATCAAAAATGGAAATGTTACTCATGAATATGATGACCTACCGTCTCCATGGTTATAACATTATTTATTTTCCATACATTAAATAAATGGTTTGATTTAATATTTTAACTGGTGTAAAAAAGTGATTATTATTTTATAAATGTTATTATGGAGAGAATATACTTAATGAACATAAGGTCTATTGATATCATAAAATTTTCATTTTCAACATAAGAACCAACTATCAACAAATTATCCGATATAAAAATAAATAATTATGTAATTTTATAACATGGTAATAAGTTATATAAAATAAATAATAAACCTAAAAAAAATCCTCAATAAATTATAAATTAAAATATTTTTGTTATTTAGGAATGTAAATATTGTACGTGATGAGTCAGTCTCAGGGTAAGGGAGTTTATCTGAATCTCCATTCATTGATTCAAATTTTGATAATATACAACACATTATTCTCTATGGTGTATAATTAAACCCATTTGATATTAATTTTATTATATGGAATATTTTTCTATAAAGTGTTTCACTAAATAAAAAAATGAATTTTTGCTTATCGTATGCAGAAACAATGACTTTTCCTCTACCATGACCATTATATGATATTTCGCTTCATATAAAAATTATTGTGATTTTAAAAAGAAAAAAAAATAACCAATTCCATTTTTTGGTATTTTGGAAATGAAAATGATTTTTTCAATGGAATTTATTATGTAAATATCATGAAATAATATCATGTGATTACAATGTAGAAATGTTTATTATCTTCTATGGTGGTTTTAGTTGGTATGATTATGTTATTTTTTCTGGGAATTAATTATGCATACGGGTAGTTCCATGATAATCTATGGGAGGGTGAACCCATGATAATAATCAAACAAATAGGGTAATGAGACAATGTTAAATGATATGGTCTGTACTAATATATTTATTGAATGTTCTCTGATGGGTATTCCAAAAGTAACCATTAAGGTTACTCCCTATATAGTTTTGAATGTTACAATATTAGCATGACATGGATTATAAGTCACTGACCTTAAACATTACTTAATCATGAGATATTTCATGAATACACATTGAGGATATTTTAAAGTTTAGAGTTTTAGAGAATTAGATCATAAATTATGCATTATATTCCACATTTAAACAAGGTGGTTACATAAAAGATAGTATTCATTTTTTCTCATCAATGGAAACATATTCAAAATAAAACATGGATTCTTTCTTGACACTTCCTTGACACTATCATCACATCATGTACCTTTTCCTTGACATGTGAAAAACATTTCAAAATCTTGGGATGTGCATAAAAAGCTCAGTAAAAGATATAAAAGTACTAAATGAAAACATTAGTCCATGTATGAAATCATACTTTACTCATAAAACAAAATCATTTTAACACACCTAATCAAATCATGAATAAGTCATAGAAATCATAAGACATAAAGGTAGCTTGAGGCATTTAAGACATTCTTACGTAGGGAGTTACCCTCATGGTTACGTTTGGAATACCCTTCACAGTATATTCCCTAAATCTCTTCAGAGAAACTATAACATTTAACTCCATCACATTACCCAATTCATTGGAGATCTATCACAGGCACACCCGCCCTTAGATTATCATGGAACCACCCGTCTTCATAAACAATACCCAAGAACTATAACATGATCGTATCACATAAAACATGCATAAAAGAAACATAACATTTCCACATTTCAATACCAAGAAATAAATAAAACACACTGATATAATAAAAACATTATGAAAACCATTTTCAATACCATAATAAAAGAAAATTAATACATGGTATTTATTTTTAATTTAAAAAATATTTATGGCTTGTAGAGGAAGTCGAAACTCATATAATGGTCATGGCGGTGGAGAAGTCGTTATTGCCGCATACATAAGACAAAACATTCCTTTTGTCGTTTAGTAAAATACTTCGTATAAAATGATTCCTTTTGAATAAAAGTCAAGGTCAAAGGGGTTTATACACCATATAAAATAATGTTGTTTATAAAACAAAATGTGCCTCAATGAAAGGAGATTCAGACGAAGTCCCATAACTCGTATCCAACTTGACTCGATCTTTCATTAATCTCATGAATAATAATATTGAGTTAATTTCTACTTGCTTAAAAACCTTTATCAAGTTCATTATTTCTTTTATATCACTTATTAGCATGTTATGAACACTATGTATGTATTTAAGTTAATAACGGTCGTTTTGTCGATCATTGGTACTTGAGTAAAAAATAAACTCCTTATAATTACAAGTTGTTCCTGTGGTAAAATATACATTATATGCAAGATTATATTAATGATGTAGATATCATATATATCATATATATCCAGTATATACATGCATTTATAATATTACATAACATTTAGAGGTATGAAATGAAATGCACCGTTCATAGAGACGGTAAGCTATACGTACGCATGAACGCTACTTTCATTTCGATTTCGTATTTTCTGGAAAGGAATCAGAATGATATAAAGGTATATTATAATTCTAGTATAAAATCATATATAATATCATTAACTTTATCCTTTACACATCCCACATATAGTATTAACGAATCAAATCACTTTAAGGGGGCGATAGTCCACACATCCTAAAATAAAGATATCGCGTTCACCCATAAGGGAAAACATAATGGTATGCCATAAATGAAAAATAACGAATCTTAAGGAAAACATAAACATATTATATATCATGTATAAATATAGTTAAATCTTAATGGCCACCTTTGAATGTGTTAGAAGAATATTGAACAATCATTGTTTCGTGAGACAGAAATTGAACATCCACGGAAACAGTACGTTCTTTAACCATTAGACGTAGGTGTGTGTATGTGTAGCTCGAATACTTCTTATAAAAACAACCTATTATATTTAATATACTGGTTTTGTTACAAAATAATGGAATAAAAAGTGTTTAGGTGGTTGGAGAAGAAAAATAAAACAAAAGAACATTAGAGACATTTTTACCTTTAAATCAGGTAACTCATCTTGGTTTGAACCAAAAGGGTTTCATGAAGAGCTTTCTGCCAAAGGTAAGGCATCAGGGATGAAAAGAGGTATTTGGAGAGATAAAATGAGCAGAGATTGGCCGAGCCAATGGTTTTTGATGTGTGGGTAAGGAGGTAGAGGTGGGGGGCTTTTATAAGAGGAGAGGAGGGGCACTCTTTGAAAGTCAAGATATGTTACTTTATATTAAAATGAGTTTCGGAATTTTAAGTTCCCACATTAATATATGTCAAGGATAAGGTAATAAAGTTTCGAAATATACTCATCCAATAGGTTTTGGACAATTTTATGTCTTAGATTTTACATTATCATTTCATTTTATTTAAATCGTTCATTAATGAGATAATTGTTACATCATCATGGTGTCATAAATAAATTAATTTATTTAATTTATAAAAATTATAATCACAATACTATGATGTAAGAAATATTTTTAGATTTCCAATTAATTTTTATAGTCTAAGAGATCATTTACATAGACAAAACTAAAAATGTTTTACTCGAGTGATACATTCTTTAGTGATATTCTCCTTTCTTTAAAAAATAAAAAGATAAAGTGTCACTATTACCCAAAAGTGATTCCATGGGGACCCAAAGATTGGAACAAGGCATACCATGGTCTTCAATGACACAAAAAGTGGCATTAGGACACATGTTGGGGTCATTTTTTATAATTATGATATTATTTTATTATCTTTAGCCACCCGATTACTAATTAATCAAGATAATTAATGATAATTACTGTCGTTACTATTCATAATATCCAATAACAAAAGAGTCTTAATTACATAATTTGGGCCTTATGATTCCAAATATGGAACTTATTTTACCAAATTTCAAACACAGAAATTTCAATAATTAATTTAAAAATAATTCTCGTTGACAAAACAAATAGCGTGTTTTTTTAAACAATATCTATGAAACATTTGGCAGTTGTTTATGCCCAGTTCCAAAGTGAAACTAATTATTTTGACCACCATTAGATTAAATGGTAAAAATATATTCTAATTACACATTAAATTCAATTAAAAATAAAATCTAACCATACATTTCAATTATATGAAAAAGCAGTTTTGATGTGAAATGCAGTATTTTTCACTATTCATTAAAAAATGAACATTGTTAGAAAAATACCATAAATTTATCCAAAGAAATTTCAATGTTCTAATCATAAATAATAAGTTTGTTTTGACACATATAGCTTATAAAATTGTCAAAAGATAGATTTAAAAATGGTTCTCCTTCAAAAGGCAGTAAAACCGTCTTTTAAAAATATTAGAGAATTTTATGCTCATGATTGGATTTATTCTCATTTTAAGCCTTTAAAACACTATCTAATTCATAAATTGACATAGATATGAATATCTATTATTCATTACTTACTTGATATGGTACATGTATTTAACAAGTTACCTTTTATAATTTATGATTACTAATACATTTTTCATGAATCTTTTAATTTAGTTAGGTATTTTAAAGTTTTTATGTTTTATGCATGAAATATATGATTATTTAAAATATTATCAGTTTAAATTATCCAAAGACTAATGGTTTCATTTATTATTTTATATTCCAAATAGTGATTTTTATGACCATCTGATGTTTTTGAAATGTTTATCCATATGGTATAATGATGCGTAAGATAAAGAAAGAATTTAAAATGAATGTTATGATGATTTTTGCCATGAAAAATAAATCATGATTTATTTTATATTGTTAAATTATGAAAAAATGAATATTGATTAGACTTGTGTACTTTGTAATATTTGAGATGTTATGTAATAGTTATGGCCTAATTTTTAGAAACTCTAAACATAAAAATTTGCTTAATGTGAATTCAGGATTTAACTCAATATTTTGTAATATTAAAAGATGGGTCTTTATAATCAATCTCTTTTGAACATGAATTTTTTGATCTTTTACTACTAGATATTATTTTTCTTCTTTGACACTCGAATCATGAGTTGTTCATCCAGTTATTTGGAGTTTTAATTTGTAATTTATTATCTCCCCTTAAGATTCAATACATTGTACTACCCCTTTAGAAGGTATTTTTTGTGTGATGTATATTTTATTAAAATTAAATTTATGGTCATTCCTATAGGTTCAAAATGAAAAAAATCTATGTTTTTTTCCTCCATGATGGAAAAAATAAGACAATTTGTGATGGGCCTCCAAGTTGAAAAGGAAGGACTATTAATGATACTATTCTGGTAGAAACTGGTAGGAATATTCGTTTTATAGCTCAAAGTATAAAAAGGGACATAAATATGGATTTTATTTCAATATGGTTTAAATTTTTTTTTGTAATATTCTTGAGACTATAGTTTTGAAAATACATTTTAATGGAGTAAATTAATTACAAGATCTATATAACTCTACATTTTTAGGGGTTATGAGTACTGTAACATCACATTGATACACACTATGATAAAAATAACTACATTTATTTATGTATTATTTTAATATATTAATGAATAACTTTTATAATAATTCACATGAAAATCTTAGAAGTGTTAATTCATTGAATAATACTTATTTTTCCATCTCATATTGGGACATAATAGTTGATTAGAGGAGTGATAAATCTTACAGAATTTTTAGGAAAGATATTAAATTTATATAAATAGAATAATACTTTATTATAATAATAATAATGAAAAAGGGTGTGAAAATTATAATGTATTATGATGTGATAAATGATTTTTTGTTTTAATGATTACAATTCATTGTGGACTAGATTGTGAAAATTAATTTATTAATGTATAATTGGTTTAGGAGATGGGTTCTTTTAAGTGTTTTCATATAATGGACCAATGGTTTTAAACTCCTAGGGTTGATGATATCTAACAATTGATATGTTTTGGGTTTGAGTGGTGTATTGTGACTAGAAAGTTGGAGGGTTCCTTGACTGTGGATTATTGGAAAACAATAAATTGTGACACATCTTTTGTGTGGAGACCTTGATGTTGTTAGAGAATATAAGTTACCATAAAAGTGTTTTTTTTAAATATAATTTTACTGAAATATGGTGGTTTTTGAAATAATAGGTCAGGTGGATTGGTTTTTTTGATTTATGTTGTCTTTTATTGAAATAAAATAGTTAATTTATGAATCATATTAAATATAATCTGAATAATGATGCTTAAATTGAGTTACATATATTTGGATGTTTGGTTAAAAATTGACCTGGTTGGAATGTGATTTTTTATGAGTTTCATGATTGTTAAAGGGAAGGTAAACTTCATTATATGTTTTCTAGTGTTTAAAACAATCAATGTGTAACTCCCGGATGAAAAAACATAGTTGTAATAATGAAAAATGTTTTTAGTTATCAATACTATATAGTTGAGAAAATAACATTCTAGCTGTTATCAACACTTGAATAAAACACTGATAAAGGGGGCCATTATTAGCAATAAAAAAGCTATGAGAGAGAGTGCCTTTATGAGCATAAGTGGAAAGAACAAATAAATTATCCATTTTATTTATTTTTTTTAGAAAAAATTCCCATTTCTTGGGTTTTTACTTATAACTAATAATGGAAAAACTTTATCAATGTTATTTTCTAGTGTGGATAAAGGTTGATTTTATCACTGCTCAAAAAAAGAAGAAAATCCTTCTTTTATTAGCTCTATAAAAAATGAATGGATGAAGGTGTGACATTATCATCTCATTTTTACTTGGGTTTTTAAAGAGAAAATTTTATAAAAATTCGTGAATATTAGAAAATTTTATATTATTATATAAATATATGTATATTGATATATATATATATATAACATTTCAATAAAAATGAATTATATATGGCTAGATACACATAAACACTTAATATATAATAGATTTAGTAAAAAAATAGATAATAAAATAATTAAAAAATTATTAATTTTAATTTTAGAATTATGAAATAATAATAGTCATTTAATAATAATTGGATGGTATAAAAATTAAATAAATCCCTAGATGATATAAGATAAGTTGAGTATGTGACCTGAACTTCCAATAGTGAGAAACTTTAGTTCGGTTGCCCGTTTGAGCTCTACCACATAACAAAAAGAATCATGAAAAGAGAAAAATGTCATGATGACCAAGGATATTCCTTGGTCACTATTATTTGAGGTCAAAATGGTCTTAAATTCATCTAGAACAATTTTTTATTTGGGATGCCACATTTTTTTTATTTTAATGTATTTCTGCTTCGTTTAAGAGAGTCGTATTGTACATTTTAAGTGGATGCTAAATTTATTCATAAGAGTTACATTCATAAAGAAAGTATTCCTTTTTTTAAATTTTCATATAGTATATTTATTTACAATAAAATATTTTCATATTTTATTTTATTTATATATAATAAATAACAATTATAAATACATATAAAAAACACTTAAATAAATAATTTAGATTTAATTATTTTAAATTTTTTTTAATGTTATATATATCCATTTTTTATACATTAAAAATCTATACAAATATATATATATATATATATAAATTTAAAAATTAATATATAATGATTATATATACTTGTGTGGGTATAAATAAATAAATATATTTATATACTATGTCTATAAATGAATATTAATCTGTAGTATGTCTAAATAAATATATGTGAACAAATATATATACCACGGAATTATATATATATATATATATATTAAAAAAATACAAATATCAGAAATTATAAAACAAAATAATCATGTTAATGTAGTAATGGGAATCAACTCACATGAGGGAGGTCATGAGATCAAGTCTCGGCGTGAACGTGTATTTTGGGGAGGATTATAGAGACATGTAATGTGGGGTGGGGGTGTTAAAGAGTTCTAAGGAAGTGTGTGGGGGTTCTTTATGGTTGTGTTGGAGTATAAAATTATATTAAAGGGGGATTTGAGTTCCAGGAATGGGGGGAGGGGGTGTTGGGTTGTGAGAAAAAATATATATTTTTTCAATTTTGTTATGAGTGCTAAAAAAGCACTAATATTTTGTGAATTTATCAGTCAATTTTATTATTTTTAAAAGTCTCTTTTGTCATTTAAAAAAACACATAGTGTCATACATTATTAGTGAACAAGTATCTATTAAAGTATTTTTTTTATCACTTCTTTTTTAGTTCTTAAAAATACTACCTTTATCATTTATTTTTTGGGAGCACTAATAAAAAAATATTTTAACATTAGTCATAGTGTTAGTGATTCTTCAGTGATGATTGAAATATTTTTTATCATTGTTAAAGGGAAGATCAATATTAGTTTATTCTCTATTCTAAGGGGACTTGAATATTCCATCAAGAAGTTTGAAACATGATCATTTGAATTTCGTAATGGAAAACCATAATTTTGAGGAAAATATGGAATCAGAATGGATATCATGCATGGAACTAATTTCTATCTTCCCCATGAAGGATCCCTATGTAATGGTTTATTTAGTGTGTTATGAGGACAAATACATACTGGGATAGGAAATTATGGTGTGGAAATGATAAGGTAGTAATGTTTTTAATTTAAATTATAAAAAACATCAACTATTCATTATTTAAATAGATGTTTCCATAGTCTATTAGGGTGAAATTTTAAATACACCTATCCAATGGTGTTGTAAATAGGCCATTTAGAAGTGATTTATTCCTAGAAACTTAAATGGGAATGATTATGTTATGTTGAGATCTCATAGAAGAGTTATTCACGGTTTTTAATGATCATAAAATATTATGATATATTTATCTTCTCTCATGTCTATTTAAATAGGTGTATGGGACATTACATTTTGGAATGATAATATTTATACTATTGTTTTGAAGGAAAACTATCATAATGGGTTTAGTGAAGTCAATATATGTATGTCATGGTTTACACTAAAAAATAAATTTATGTCTTAATTTCCATATTCAATTGAAATTTATAATTTGGATCAATGAATGACTCATAAATAATAAAATTTTATTTTTTTTAGAATTTAATGTATATCCTGCGAGATAAAATAAAATAGATTAATTTAATGATTCAAAATGAAGTTAAAGTAGATGTTGTGATTTTTTTTGAATTTCAATTTGATATTAAATATACCAATACGCGAGATTATTAATGACACATTATAATTATGATAAATTGGCCTGTATAAAAATTAATGAAGAAAAAAGGTAAAATATAGAAACTTAAGAATAAGAAACCCAATAAGATCATTTAATATTCATTCATTAAATTAGTGTTTTTATTATACAATGAATCTGATGTTTTATGATCAGCTTAAATAGAATGTGGAAAATAATAGATTTTCATTTATATTTTGAGGTCATTTTTTATTATTGAAGATTGTGGGTTTTTTATTTCACTTCAATTTTTCATTGAATATGTATTGATTATTTTTTTCAATGAATAATTTTATTCATTCAAAGATGTTTAAATCTATGTTTCATCAATAATATTGATGTTGGTATATATCTTCCATAATGTAGAGTATGATTTATAATATAATGATTCTTCTTACTAAAACTGTTAATTATATTTGGTTGACTATATGTGAACCAATTATAGAGGTCGATAGAAATTTTCTATATAACATGAGTTCAAGGATATTAATTACTCATTTATAACTGTAATGATTAGTATATGGTATGATTATTGGGTTTCATGGTGATTTTAATATTATATTTTTTATTTTTTATGTGGATAAACTTAAAAATTATTTATTCCTTGTCTTTTTGGGTTTATTTAATCATAATTAATGTGACAAAAATATCCACATCAATCACATAAACCAATGACAGTGTTTGTTTTTACAATGGAATGTAAAATAATACGATTCACTGATTCACCCACCCCACTTAGTGATATAATGATGATGTTATTACCTATTTAAGTATAGGCATCCATTACATAGTAGTTTAGTAATGAATATATAGTAATTTGGAATATGAGGGATGATTTGCTTTTAGAGAGGCCAATGATCAAGGGATATATTATTAGCCATATGATTTTAGTGATAAATCATCATTGGGGTTAGTCAGTAGTGGTACAAGGAACTATTATATCATAGTACCATAAGAATTAACCACAATATAAGTCCATAAAGTTATAATGTGAAATTTTATTGAGTATTATTGTTTAATTAATGATATAATCTTTGTAAAATCATAAATTTTTACCACTTATAAAAAAATCCCTTTGTTGGGAGCACACCGATGGATGTTTTGTTTTTTCATTATTTGAAGATTACATTTTTTTTGGATAGTGATGACTTGTATCGAAATCATCGGATAGTGGTGATTAAGGTGTTGTTTTGTCACCTAGATCATTTGGTGTAGTTATATCAAGTAACAAGTGAGGAAATAAATTTTGTTATTAGTTTTTGATTCCATAGAGAGGTCATCATGTTCAATTACACATCCATTAGAAATTTCATTGTTATATTTTTTAAGTGATTTTTTTGTGAAAATTTTAAATACATGGGAATGTGTGATGTAATTTAATATGATGTTATCCGTAAAAATGTAGTTAATTATTTAGTGTGGGATTATTTTGTTTGAGGATCAAATATTTTATGGATAGTTGTAAGTGCAACTGAGTGAGTGTTATCTTTTATATACCAATTACATCGATCATTTTTGAATGAAACTAGGGAATTGGAATGTCTTGATTCTTTCTAATATTTGGAAATCATCATGGGTATGTCAGATTGATTCTATTCTATAGTATAGGGGCAATTTAGTATTTAATTTAAATCAATATTGTGTGGTTCCTAGTAGCACATTTTTGAACATGATTGAGTATCGTGAGATTGAAATGATAAATTATAATTTTGAATGGGAATTATAATGTGTGTATGTGTTTTTAATTATAATGTAACATTTTTTATGTGGATTTTATTAAATAAAATACATTTAATGAATTCCATTATGTTGGTAAATAGAATATAGAGTGGACATTGTTGTTGAAATTCACTGGGAACCGGTTCTTTGTACATTGAGTACCCAATGGAGTTACAAGTGGGTGTATCCCGAAGATTGGGTCACCAAGTTTCTGAATCCTATGTAATGAGTACCTAGTGAAAAATCATGTGTGTGGTGTAGGTTCACTAAGAGACTTTGCAGGACTATGATTACTTTTTCAAATCATGGGCATAAAATGTAATATCTACCCTTCAATTTTAGTCCCTTTTTAGATTTATAATCTCCAAGATAGTCAAGGATAGGGGGATTGATACCCCTTATACTCTCGTTACACTTCATTATTTTTCATAGACTTTGGCAAGTTAAGTGAAATTTCATTGATTGGTTTTGGTTAGTTATTCTTCTTCTATCCCATGATTTTCATCTTCTTTTAGTTTGTATAATTTCAATGTTTTTTAGTTAAATAATTTGTCATGATTACACTATATCATTGTAAAATAAGTTTGAGTGATTAGTATTTTCTTCATTTTGGATAGAGGGTGATTGAGAGAGTATAAAACACATGGTTTAACAAAATTTTATTTGCGGTAATTCATTGCATTTATTTTGTAATCAATTTATACTAAATTAGGATTGAATTAAAAAAAATATTTGATGCTGTATTTTTAGGATTTTCTAATATATGTCCAAGATGAATGTATAGATTGATCCAATCCTACTTCCAAGAGTTTTTAACTATGAGAGGGTATCCAGTTCATTTTATTTGAATTATAACTATATTAAAAATGAATAATTTATTATACTAATTTATTATGAGTCTCTTATAAATGATTATGTGGTACTAGTATTATGATAGGAAATTATGATTATATGTGTTTTTTGATATGTGTAAATGTTATTTTGATGATTGTTACTGAGCATCCCTTAATGGTACAACACTAATTTTAGGTTAGTGGTTCTTAATATGACCAATTTATATGTGAGTACATAAATTATGTGAATTATAACCATGGGTAAATAAGTTAAAGTCTTTGAAGATATAAATTTATCTGAGTTTAATTATATAAGGTATAACTACTATGTTTTTTATACTCTTAGTGACTACTCTAGTTCAATATGTTATTTACACCACCACCATTGTCCCTTTCACCTATATTGATGCAATATTTAATGTTAAATTTAGAATATAAAGATTTCAAACATATTTTTTCCATGTTTTTAATGACCCGTAGAGCATAAATATTTACATATTATCCTATCCTAGATTGATGGTTTAGGGTGACCCTATATATTATTATAGTATTTTCTATACGATTCATGTACATAACTAGAAATGTGAGGATAATCATGAATATAAAAAATAAAAATTTATAGCATCATTATTTAGGATTCTAGACTATCTAAATTGAGATATGTTCCCTAGAAACTTATTTGTATAAACATAGCAGTTCATTGAAACGTATCTTTTTGAAATTAGAATAATACTTGGGGTGTATAATTATGAAGACTATTATTTTTCTATAATTTATCTCAGAATGTTATATTCCCATTGGAAGTGTTTCTTGATGATGGAAAATTATGTGTTATATATTTTAAGTGTTGAATTATATTTTGATACTAAACACTAATATTATGTGGGCCTCTTATAACATCACCCTTTTGAGAAGGGTACCAATATATGATCATAAACCATATAAATAGACGCTAATAATGATTTATATTATCTCGGTATAAAATAATGTGGATATGGACATAGAATTAAGAGATTTTGGAATAGTTTAAAAAAATTATTAATCATTCACCATTATTTAGTTTATATACTAATGAATAGTTAGTCATATGGTTATCAATAATTCAATTTTGATTATTTTGTTCGATTATATACAATTATATGTGACTAAGAGAGAAATAGAAGATTTTTTGTGACCTTTGTTGTATTTTTTGATTTAGAAGAAGTTTGTTGATATTTTTTATTGAATAAGAAACCCCTTACACTATAGATTGTTATGAGGTGATGAATATGGGGAGAGATCTAGTGTATAGGTTTTTTTATTAATTTTATTAATATTATAAACATGTTAAATTGTACATTTAAATACATTGTTGTGATATGAATAATATTTTTATGTCTTTATACTAATGGAAAAATCTTATAATTATGATTTTTATGTTTTGAAGTGGTTTTATACAAAAATAATAGATCTTGACATGGCAGGGTTAAATATGACTTGATTAAGTTTACATGTGATTAATTCAAATGATAATTAACACTATGTAGGATTAAACCTCTTATATTAGAATATACATATGATTTATTTCTATATTGGATGCGTTTTGCCACACTATTAGTTTTTTGATCACATCATAATGAGAAGTACAATAGTTTTATTTGTTATGAAATGATGCTAAAGAAGATTAAAAAATATAGAAGGATGATTAGATCTCATCCTGATAAAAAGGAGAAACCATTCATCGATTTTATTGATGATTAATTTAAATCTAATGAAGAAAGATTCAAGAATCAATAAAAAAGTTCATTTAATGATTATAGAGTTAAATTTGATAACTTTTGTAATATTTTGATTAGGTCCAGGAATCTACATTTAAATTTAATGATGAGTGTTTCTATTTTTTTCTCAATTTGGAGGGGATTAAGGGAGTCAAATTCTAAATGTTTTTTACCAAAATTGTATAAGATGATTTGTGTACTGTAAGATGGATTTTTGTAACATTGAGTCCTGATTATATTGAATATCCATGCTGTATTTATATTACTAGATGGATTAAACCCCAATATAAGATATCCCATCACAATCATTTTGATATAATGAATAAAAATGGAAATTTTTTCTTTGTAGTAATTGGTTTCTTTACAAAGGGAAACACAAAAGGAGATTTACATTATGAAAAACTAGTATATCATGCCACAATAAACAATAAACCCAATGATTTAATCATGTATCCAAAATTCATGATTTTGGTGGTGTGGCAGATTTTGTGCTTCATGGGTTACACCATCTCAAATAAATTTTACCTAAAATTGTATGAAAGAGTGGATAGAAGGCTTCAATTTATCCATAGGTTGAACAAGAAGTGATATAAGTAGAATAAATAAACATATTTTTATTTTTATTATAAATTAGAAATTTATATATTGATTTGATACTATGAAAAAATATAGAGTAAGATATAATTTAAAAATGATGATAGTGTAGGAGAGAAGAATAAGAGTACAGTGCAAACTATTATGCAAGTTGAATGTGAAGAGGAAAAATAATACTATGAAGATGAAGGAGAAGAATTTTTACTTAATGTATGTATCTATTAAATAAATATACATTATTATAATCTTAGATTCTATATCTCTATTTACATAATTGAAAATTAAACTTGTTTAGAAAATAAATAGTGCATCATGGTTTTAAGGACAATAGATGATCATTTTCAATCCACCCATTGATTCTAATAAAATATGTGATAAAGAGTTTTCCCAAATCATGTGATGGATATATATATTCATTTTATGTAGTGAAAATTTTAAATTATAATTTACATGCTATGTTTATGCCTTATTATGTTTTTTATTTATGTATATCTTTCTTTTTATGTGAATTAATGGGTTTCAAAGGGTATTTTCAACAAGAAACTTTAAAGGACATAAATTCACCAAGTCCCCCTACTCAAAATGAGTTCCCACTATCTATGATTCTGACGTCAACATGTTTTAAACCATCTTGGTTGTCTTTAAAGATGAACAAAAATCTAGATTTGTAAAATACATACCCCCCCTTTTACTATATCATAGGATCAATGTTTATATTATGACAATTAAACTTATTAATTTGTGGAACAATATGTTGATTCATAAATTTTAAGGGATGAATTATTATATTCATAAATATTGGTTGCCTATATATCTTCTATTAATCATTAATTTTGTTTTAGTGGCTTCACCTGATGGTTTTTTGGATCATACTTTTGTTTTTGTGATTATATGAATAGAAAGAAAGAATTCTCTGAATTATTTTCAAGATTGAAATAGAAAATAAAAATTTCAATTAGAAAATGAGTTTATAATATTTAATGATATGGAAACAGAGAAGGTAATATTGGATAACATTAAAAATAACTTCAATGGTAATTAAAAAGTTATGTAAGATAAGAAAAATATTTATAAATTAATTAGCGATGTTAAAAATATGAATGATGATGAAATATTAGATGAATTTTTCACTATTGTTATAGAAATTGTAAAAAATATGATAGGTCTTTGTGATAATCTAGGGGTTATAATATTATTTAGAAGTTAATAAGTTTATTCTAGATTTTATTGATGTAATAGTCTTTGTAGATAAATACGATGATCCTAAAAAAACTAATTTTTCATGATTTACATGGTATCTTACATTCTTATAAAATTAAATGGTTGTTGTTTCATGAAGAAGATGAATTCTAATTGTAAAATATCATATAAGTATTTAATGACTAACCAGACTATGAGATCTATTGATGTTGAAGAATTTCAAAATTTATTATGTAGATTATATTGGAATAAAATATTAAAAACTTATGTGATTCATCTCGAGAATCAAGGGAGGATGAGAAGTAGTGTATTAAGTAAATTTACGCTTTAAAAGAATAAATTATATAGATATTGGATTTTTTGTATAAAATTATAAATTATTGGAATTATATGAAGAGTATGAAGGCAGAATTTAAAATCCATAGAGTTAATCAAGGAAAAAATGAAAAATATTTGATAAATAAATCATTAATAAAAGTTAAATTTAAGGATTTTTTTATATAATTTAGAGAAAATTATTTTCAAAATATGAAAATAATTATAGTAGTGCATATTATAAATAACATAATATATAAAATGTATTTTGTGAAAATATTCTAATACAGAAGTTGAATATAGAATAAATTTTAAGTGATTAATGATGAGATTATAATTGCAAGATGGAAACAAAAATAATGCTTATGCCAAATTAATAACTAAAGGTATGTAATTCAATGATTTAAATACTCGAGAAAGATAAAATAAATGTAAAAAATGACTATCAATAATCAATTAAAACTGAGGAAATATATATAAAAATGGATACAATGTTATTGAATGTAATTATAAACATGAATAAGCTACTTGCTAAAGAGAGGAAGTTGAGTATTTCTGTTGAAGTGAAATGTAAAGAAATAGTGCAAGATATTGAAAATATTAAATAAAAAAAGTTAATTAAATATTTATTTATAGATAATTAAATACTACATTAAATATTATATTGATGATTTTGTATAAAAAATGAGGATATTTTTTTTAAAAGATGATGCAAATAGACAACTCTAAGAGGTCGTGTATATTTAAAAATAAGGCCATTCTCAATGATTTAAAAATTATATAGAATCTAACATTACACTGAATACAACTACAATAGGTAATTCTATAATTTTATTAGAGAATTATATTATAAATAATAGATTTATGATATTCTATGATTATTGTGGTTTAGAAAAATGATCAAAGGTTGATGGTCACAATATTGAAGTAAAATTACAGTATACATTTTCACTCCAAGATACATTCCTTGTAAATTATTCTTTTAATGAATATTTTCAATATTATAGTGTATTTGGGAATTTTGGAATGATATAATTAAAAATATTTTTTTGGAGCCTATAGGTTATTGTGGTAAATCATTAAGGGGTATTCCATCCACTCAAATAATGAATGTTATGAAATAATTAAAAAATTCAATACTAAGACTAGAAAATTTATTTCCATCAATCAAATAGATTTATGGAATGTTTAACCAAATGATTCAATCTTCTTCATATATTCTCACTATGCAGCAAATCCAACTATGTGTTTGATATAAAACTCAAAATTATGAAAATAAAAAATAAATATTGACCTAGAATCTATTGGTTGTTCATGTTTCAATCAGATCATCTCAAAAGTATTTATCATTGACCATTGATAGTATATTTTTATCATATATGAAAATATATTTTAAAAACATTCAAGATTTACAAATAGGACATTATGGATCCGTGATATTTGGAAATGAATGGTCAATAAAAATAATGTGATTTTCTTTAGTAGTCATTGAATAAGAGATGATAAAGTCTATTAAAAATCTATTAATTTATTTGATTACATAGAAAATGTTGAGTGTATATCATATTTTTATAAATACAAGGAGTTATGAATTTGAATAGTTTCTTAGTGAATGTATCGAAATATGGATATATATTGATGATATGACAACAACCATAAAGAAATATATATTTAGTTGGTGATGTTGAAGGATTATGGAACATGAGATTGATGGAAGAAAATAATATATTTTATCAAATTATTTTCCACCATGATCAGTAGAATATGATAAATTTTATTTATTGAATTTTTTTTTGTGGCTTTGTGGAAGAGAGAGATAAATTTGATGTTCTTTATTTTCCAAAAGGATAATTTTGTCAATTAATCTCACATGAAATTGGAAATTCAAACAACGTACCAGTTAGATCTCATTAATTAAGATTGTGTTTGTACTTTGAGGAATCAATAAACTAATTTATGTAATTATTTTATTTCATTTATTGATACAAGAAATATTATTAATTATATTATGTTAATGAAATAGATTCTTGATTCCATTAATATGTTTTTTTAATTTTAGGATAAGGGTTTAAAAAGAGTTAGGACTCTCCTAGAAGAATGTGAAGATGGATAATAGTTCTAAATACATAAGTGAAAAGGTCAACACATGCCATTAAAATCATGGTATTACATATAAATAGAGTATACCATATACCCGACAACAAAATGGTTACTGTAAAATGAAAAATATTTTTTTATATTCCTCACGCCATGTTTCCGTTGGTGATACATATTGATTATTTTTTAATTCAAATATTAGTAAAATAGTTCATATTTGAAATCATTATTTGTACTGATCAAATGTCTATATGACTCTATATGGAATTTATTATAAGATTTACCCATGATAAGAATAATTTGTTTAGTTTCAACCCATTTTATTATCATGTTTAAAGGTATAAATATCGTGATTTTTGGACAATTAGGAGTTGATAATATCCTACTTAATAAAACATTTAATGTAAGAGGATATCATGGATAAAACATTAAGACAATGGAATATTATATATATCCATTATTTTCAGGTGATTGAACTAATAAATAGTGATGTTAAATAACATGATGAATTTTCTTTAAGTTGGGATAATGAATGAAAATTTAAATATAAATTGGATGATGTTTCATATAAGGGTATGAATTCATCAGTTGTGTAGGTTAAATATGTTTATTCATCTAATTATAATTATTGATAGAGACCTTTATCAACACATTAAAAGATGATAAATTTGTTGTACAAGAATATTATTATAGATCAATTATTGGGAATTCAGACTAGAATTACATTTAGGATGAAAAAATATCCCAAATTGTTTTTTAGGTTGAATAGAATGATGTAAAGTAATCACTAGAGAAACTAGAGATGATAGATTCTATAAATGTTGAGTTAGATTTAATCGATAAGAATAATAATTGGAAGATGGTACAAAAGAATAAAATAATAATATCATTGAAATAAGGTTTCTGTTCTCTGATATGTTTAATTAGAATGGATATATGATGAGAAATAAAGAATTATTCATGTGAAAAAATAATTGATAGGTTGAAGGAATTGGTTTTGATGAAAAATTCTCACTAGATTCTAGGCTTGAGACTATTTGAATTTTAATTTTAATTTTAGAATTTCATTATAATTTCATTCAAATAGATGATAATTTATCCTCTTCAAGGGTGAAGGAGAAGATGATGTGTATATAGAGAAACATGATGAATTCAAGCATAGATAAAATGAAGTATATTTTCTAAAGTTGGAATCATGATTCATTACTGATGCTTATAAATGATAGAAAGGGAACAAAATACAAAAACATCATCACAAAAATACATCGACATATCATGAATTATTATTTTTGATGTTCATGATATTATGTTTGTCATAATTGAAGAATGTTTTAATGAGATTTTTTATATGACTCTTACTAGAGAGATGATGAATTTTGTGGCTTTGAAAATACATCAATAAAATAATAATATATTTATCTCTCAAAATAAGTATTCTTAATAACCATTGAAAAAGTTAATAATAGAGAATGAAAAACTATGATTTTATGGTTGTAATACGATGTATAACATCTAAAAAATTATGGATGAAAAATAATCTTATGCTTTATTAAAACTAGAATACACACAGAGAGTGATATATATATATGGAATGAATATAAATAAAGAACATTAATAATAACAAAACATACACTAGTCGATCCAATCTATAGATACTTATCACATGTGTTTGATCAAGATCAGTGAGAAAAAAAATACAGGTTCCTCCAAAGGGTTCTGTGAGTCATTTAGATGTCCCAAAACTCAGATAAGATATCTCCTTATTCACAAGTTGTTAGAATTATGTGTTTAATTATAGAGATCATATAGATATTGATGATTAACTTTTTTTTGTTGTTTTAATCAGAGACTCAACAATATAGAATAAACAATGGGAATGAGAAATGAACTCATTTATATGTACCTTACACAACCTAAAATTGCCATAGAATATATATTGGATCATTTTATAGGTATTCAATATATTTCAACATTTTAAAAAACAGAGAAAAATTATTCATTGGTTATTTAATTTTAACACCATAATGATAGTGATTCTAACACCTTATAAGACTCATTAAATAATGAATAACTACTAGCATTATTCAATAGATATAAATTCGATTGATTCTCACATAATATCATATTAAAATAACAATAATATGTAATAACCACCATATTATAGTTACATAATCTATTCCATGGTTCACAATAGGAAACAACTTGTTTTGGTCTCAAAAACCAGGATGTTGTGGTTTCTTTTGTAATAAATATATCAACCTACCACTATATATAATGACTCATAATATTAGCACATGTTTAAAATATGCCAAATTATATACAATAATTCATTAAACCATAAAAAACATCTTCTAAATATTTAACAATATTGTTTTTATAAAATAAATCAATTATTTCCACAACGTGTTAAATTTTATAAAACAACATGTGAAAATATATCATGAAAAATTTTCAATTATTACCTAGAACACATTATAGTATATTTAAGGGATTTATAAACATGATACTCATCAATACAATTAATAAAGATAACCCCCTGGTCCATTGTAGCATTGAATACAATTATCCATTCACATATTGAAAAAATATATATATAATGAGATGATTTTAGAAAACATTCAATTATACTCAAACAACAAATGTATTTTTTAATGATCTTTCTCATATAGAATTATTTATATACCAACGACTAGTAGTTTCATCTTAAGAATATATGAATTTAAATATGATTCCTTTATAATGAACATAATCATACCATGATTAATAGAGTGTGGATGTATTTTATAGCTACACATACATTCTATAGACTTTTAGTATGGGAAGATACGTCTGATAAATACAACACATATCATTAAAAAAAGTGGATGAGCACATTACATTCCTCTCACATGAATATATAATCACATCATTTATTCTATTTTTTTATAACTATATAAAACCATTGTTTATCTCTATCGATGAAATATATTTCCTACTCTTCATATGAGAGGATAAATCCTATATTTGTTATAGTCTAATCAATGACATTTTAAACAATATAACAAATAACCACTAGTTGTATAAGCCTTAAATATTTTGTAATAAAGGTTTCAATGTTGGAAATTTCACATTCAAGGAACAGTTCCATCATCTGTCTGGGAAAATGAAATATGAAACATGTGCCACTAGTATACCAAATACATAGTGTTTAACACTCTAAATGGTACATTTATTGAGTATTAAAATTTAAAAACCCCATTTCTCCCTCAGTAGAATATTTGGAATCCTAATTAAATAATCTTACCCATGTTATCTCTAACATTTCACCACAATGGATAATACTCCTCAATAAACATATATTTGGGATAACTCACATTCATTATTTGAGAGGTCAAATATGATTTCATATCACAATATAAATATATATAATATCCCTAAAAATTAATAATAATTAATAAAACCATACATAAGTTTTTATCTATCATGTCACATTTAATAAACAATCAAATAATCATTATTCTTATTACAATTTTAGTGTTTTTTAATCTCACTATATCCCTACGTAAATCCTAAAACATCCCTATATGACATCTTGGTAAAATAAACCCACTAAAAATTAGATTAAGTAATATCTATGAAGGAATATTGTTTAAATAATTATTATACATAGGAAAATATTTCATATGGTTTAAATCCTTAAACACATTGAAATTCATTAACATCACACCATCCAATTCAATGATTTTAGTATCATCATTTGTATACTTAAAACTACTTATATGAACATAATTATCCTTTTAACCATTCCAATATAAGTCTTCCATTTAAATTTATTTAGTAACTGATGAAATTATTTTTGATAGTCATTTATCGACATTCCCAAAATATTATATGAAATTTAATACAAATACACTTTATTTGGAATACATATTTATTTTGTAATATTGAGATTATTAAATTCCAAACATACTCCCACTAGCCTTAGTCATGTTTCCCACTTCATTATATGATGTTATAATACAAAAAATGATTTCATTTTGAAATAAATCATATTTCCTTAAATAGAATATTTATTTAATAAAAAAGTTATACACATAATACATGATCTACTATGTGTTTTAGAGTATTTTATGAACAATCCAATTTATTACATAAAATATTACATTTATTTTGGTTGGATTAAATTTCTCATATATCAAAAATATATTAATAAACTCCATTTCCATGGATAATATAATTTTACCCATATTTAATTTAAAATAAAAATTGAAATATGATAATATTTTTATATGGTTAACTCATTATTTAAAATTTTCAATCCCACAATAGGAACATGAGAAAATTGCAAGGGTGTATTTTCAATAGATCATCATTATAAAAAATTATTTGTGGCAGGCGTCCATAAAAAATAACCCATCGCAGAAGAGGAAGTAACAATTGTGAGTATTTGAGATGGTCCATCGCAGAAATGTTTTTTGTGATGGATACAAATAACATCACAAAATATTATTGAAATATTATTTTAATATTTTTTTGATGATCAATTAAAAATAACTTTTTTCTCAAAAAAATTTAATTAAATAAAATCAATAAATATATAAATATTTAAAAATCATTAAAAAAATAAAATAAATAAAAACACACATGAATTTAATACATCATTTAAAATATAATATTTCCAACATACATCTTTAAAAAAAAGTCATAAAATCTTGTAAAATCATTAAATGCCTTAGTTAGAGAAGCATAACATGATGAAAAATACAGAGGAAAAATCATTCCAATTTTACATGTGAGTCACCATATATACTACATCATATCCTAATCTCTATGATGCTACAACTCACACTCCACCTCCCTCTGCTTTTTCATATACTATATCATCTCATCCAGAGCTCCCAACCTCTCCTCATAATGTTTAGTAGATGATGGCGTTGATGAAGACTACGCATGATCTCCTTAAGAACTCACTGATTCAATAGTATAAATACCATTATAAGTTATAGGTGTCAGTCAAGAATCAATACCAATCACTCGAGATTATTAATACCCTATAATGTCACCTTTTTCTAATCCCCCTAATCAAAACCGGAAGTAGATATGACATCTTTTTCAGTCTCAGCAAGACTCTCCAATGAAAGAAAACACCTAGCATTATTTAATTTATATAAATATAATTTAAAATTCTAATAATAATAAAATTATTTTTTATGACATTTTTCATCAAAATCACTACCCCCAATATGGCGTGGTAGTTCTCAGATAACTTCACCTCTATGGGGATCGGTATTCATGTTCTTATAAACACCAAACTCTATAATAAATGGTTCATTAGAAGCCTGTATAATAAAAAAACATTTTATAGTTAACCAAAATGTACATTAATAACTAATATCAATTACCACATGTTGTCGATGTATTCCAACTATATGACTCATAACCCTATGGGTGACCTCTTTCCTCTCCCATATCTGATGTCTAACTGATGATCTCCTCTTAAAAGTCTCTCCTAGATAAAAGGAGCAGAACCTATCCCATAACTGAGTTGATATATAGTTAGGATGATGGGAGACACAAGAATGATCGAAGACGTTTTAACACACATTATTCATATCATTATTTCTGATATTGTGTAGAAACTAATATCAGTGATCATGTATACAATTATCCCAATCCATTCAGATAAGAGCACTCTAGCTATCAGAAATCAAAGAAAATAAATTATACAAGCCAATTAAAAAATATATGTTAGTATTTAAATAAATTTTAATAATTATAAATTATTTAAAGTCATAAAATATAGTGGTCGTGCATCTGGTTACACATGATGATAGAAACCAAGGCCTGCAACACCAATGTCTTGGAAAAGTAGTTTCTTAGAACCGCACCATCCTTCCTAATGGCTAAATGCAAAAAACTGTGAAAATTGAAACTAATATACAATCATAAAATTGTAATCAAAATTAGTACACATAGTCAAAATAAAATAAATATCTTAAAAAATGAAACATACCTTGGTAAACAAGGATCAAAATCAGCATATGGTCATCTCTCTAGAATAGGATCTAGAATCAGTAATCCAGCAAGATTGTGCCCCCTCCTAGTAGGTGAACAAGTCTATGAAAGAGCCGCTGAATCATACTCATCATCATGAAGTTTGACATCAATAATAGTGTGTAATAGATAATCAAGATCATCTACATACATATAAAAAACATCTTCACTAGTAACAGATTATTACAATAGATATGAATTGTAAAAACTAATAAATGATATAATAAATTAAAGTTACATGTAATAGATTGTTAATTAAAATATGAAATTTAAAAAACTAATAAATATCCTAATATGATAATTATCTATAACTAATGTCTTGAATATAATTGAATAATAATAATAATCATCATCACAATATTCATCGACATCAATGCCCGGATCATTATTCTTTTGAATTGTAAACTTCCATATGACATTTAGTTTCATCATACCTTATTACATCAAAAAGAATTATATATATCATCATCCCTTAACTGGGGGGGGTTCATCATCAATATTTATATCCTGTCGGGTAAAAGATATATTTTGGGTTGTCTCTTGAAAAATTTCAATATGTTTCAAATCCACCAAACCATTTTCATTTTCAATAAACTAATTTTCACATGATTTCATTTTTATAACACTCCACCAGTCCTTAAAATATCTTGAAACAACATAGTAATTTTTATAGTAAACATGATGTTCTTGTTGGGCCAAAATAAATTTTTCATTTGATGCAATAAGACTGTATTATTTAATGAAAATGAATCTATTTTTTAGATGAACTCAAAACCCCTAAGTAGTAACAAACCAATGAAATTTAATCACTGTAACATAATTTGGTCCCATATAAATGAACTCAATTATTTCATCTCGAGAACCATAATATTCAACATAACATTCATTATTATTGTTCCATTTCAAATAAAAACCAATATGCATTGATTTCTATGAGTCTTCATATATGCATTTTTGAATCTAAATCCATTTACCACATACCCATTATAATATTTTACCAATTTCAATGGAGGGTTTTTGAGCACACATAATCGACTGTCATTTTTATATTCATGTTGTGTTACCTATAAATACAAAAAATAATTAATTATAGATATAATTGAATAATTGATTTAATATTCTATTAAATGAATGTTATCTTACCCCTCTTTGAAAAAAATTACCAAAACTTTTCTTACCGGTGTTCCATAAGAAAAGTAGATATAATTTATTTAATGTGATTTTTTATATAGTTATCATATTTTCTATGGAATTGTTGATAGAAATAAAAAGATGTTTTCTAAAATATTTAAAGAAAAAAATAATAATAATTTACTACATAAATCATGAAATTTATTTACAATTCAGTTGACCATAAGTATAAGCACTATTGAGTTTTCTATCTGTAATCCATCTGTTATGATAACAACCAAAACCTACCTTGAGATGATTAAAAATTAAAATCTAATAGGTTGTCATATTATCAATATTTGTCGCATTATGAAAAATTCAATTATTCTTTGAAGGATATTCTGATTAAAAATAATAAGAGTAGAAATTTAAAATTTCTTCTAGAAGGTATGCATCTGCAGTTGAACATTTAACTGATGATTTGTTAAATTATTTATTCATAAATTTTTGAATACATCTCTCTAATGGATACATCAAATAGAATTGTATCGGCCCTCCACATCTATCTTCATATGGAAAAATAAATACGAAATATTCCATGCAATTATATAGTATCAGTGGGAATATTTTCCCCAATTTTCATAATATTTAAACAATATTTTTTTCAATAAACTCAACGCATTATAATGTGATGTTTCCACAAAAATATCTCAGATACAAATAAAATTTTGTTCAAAACATCCCAAATTAATGAATTCAATATCACTCTAAGACCAATAGGTAGAAATATTTCAATAATGACATGATAATTAAGACTTTGTAACCCTATAATATGCCTATTTTGGATGAAATGATATAAATTAGATGATTAAGAATATGGTAACTTCAAATATCTAATAAATTTATTGAATAATAAATTTTTTCTTAACAAATTGAGTAAGATTATTTTGTATTCATTATTTATTATGATCTATAATATTCAAGTATTTTAGGTTCAGGATGTCTATAAATATGGACATTATCTAACGGTGCCATTAAATTATCATTGGTGTTACTCTGTATTTCTAACATGGTATAAAACATTAAATCAAAAATATTATTCTCAATATAATTTTAATTTAACATGTAACAAACCAAAAAATTAGTCCAATATGGAATGTCCTAAAAAATACTATTATTTACCCAATTATGATCTATCACAAAACCATTTATATTTACCTCATTTATGGTTGGTCGGAAATTAACATTAGGTAATGTTTAGACAATATATTTTTCCAAGTTAAAAAAGAGAACTACAGGAGGTGCATCGGTTTCAATTGTATCATTTTTAAAATTAATTATGTTTATTCAAAACAAGTGATCCAACCGGTGAAATCTCCAATTAAAGTCAATATAATAAACAATTCTTCCATTAAAAAGAATAACTGATTTTTTTATTATACATAAAATATGGACATGATTTTAGGCCATGTGTGCTCCATCCTGATAACATTCCATGCACCAAAAAGTTACTGATTTTCTATATTAATGAAACCCTTAAAATAAAATTCTAGTATGAAATTTTATCAAATGTTGTAACATCGTTGTTCTAAAATGAAATTTACTCATCAAGTAGTGGTTTCAAACAAACAAAAATATTATTCTTTGGATGTCCTGAAATTAATAGTATCAAATATATATATAGTTCCTTCATCAAAATCAAAGGAGGAATGTTTTAATGAGTAATAAAAATAGGCAAACAAGAATATTGATTGCCGTAAGCTACAAAAGATAAAAACCCATTAGTAGAAAGGCCATGCCATTTGTCATGAGGTTCTAAAGAAAAAGAATGATCTATCTGCTCAAAATGTTTCCATGAATCACCATTACATGGATGATTTAATATTTCTATGAAGGAAATATATGATTTTTGTTATTTCATCGATAAGTTGTAAAATGAGAAATAAATTAAGGTTAAAAATGAGGGGTAATTGTAAAATATCTCAACTATTTCTTGGGAACTCATGACATTCCTTATTAGGACTTTTTATACCTCTATTATCTATGTGTTTAAAAATTATCTAATGATTCCAAATCACTATAACATGAGATTCAGTTATTTCAACCTGCATCGATCTTCATATAACATATAACCAAATTATGAACCAACATATTACTTTTAAAGAAACTTGTAGGTAATTTATTTCCATCAGCGAAAAACGACTTAACCAAAGAAATACTCTAATCAAAAAAACTATTATAAATTCAAAAATCTATTTTAATAGGAATAAATTTTGAAACATCATCATGTTTTTTCATATGGATTCTTGGATGTAAGGCATCTTTAGTATATTTCAACAAATTGTAGAATTTAGAATGTTCTTATTCTAAATTTGTAAAATTACTCTAAGTTACTTTTTCATGATTAGTTTAACAAGGTGCCTCTTTTATAGAACACTAAAATGACGGACGCACAAATTTGTTTTTATTTTCTACTAAACTCTTTTCAGAAGGTGAATACCAAATAATTTTTTTTGAAAATTTGAATGAAAAATATGACCTCCAACAATGTAAAATGTTTCTAATGTCCAATGATAAAATTTATAACACAATCATTTAATTGTTCAATCAGAAACTAAATTAGAATTTGAAGATGGAAATGACATAAATGCTTCGACACCTTCAACATATAAATTTTATAAACTAGATCTCTTTGAATTTATGTGACTATTTTTAAAATCACGATCATGTAATAGATACCGGTGTCTACTTCCGGAGTCTAATGTTATCTAAAAAAATTGAAAAAACATTATTACAAATCATTTTATATAATTTTATAATATTATTATATTTTACAACCTTGAAATATTCTATAGAATATGATCAGAGTGAGGCACTAGGTTATCACTAGATTACGAGGCCTCTATATGCTCAGTGTAGATAAAAACAATATTTTATATATTATATAAGATACATGATATTTTATTTTGATGTTAATATAATATCATTTAAATATTGAATCATATGAGAAATCTAAGACCACCGTTAAATATGACTTGTGGGGATTATCCTAGACATGTCATTACATATGTCTCTGTTGGGTGTTTAATTACATTGAATGTGAAAGTAATTTATTTAATATTTTTATTATAATTTCTTATAAAATATTAAAAAATATTTCAAATTAGGTATCGTATAAAAAATTGAAGACCACTATTGGGTCTAGGATGTGTGAATGTACGGTGTACCATAGTCATGACATAAAATTTAAAATTATAAAAAATATTATTAATATTTAACAATTACTCAACTATTTCTTTTACAAATATTTTAATAAATTCATATATTCTTAATATTTTCAAATTAGTAACAATATTTTTTAATTTACAGTGATGTATACAATGTGATATTAATATTGAATAATTAATTATTATTTATTCTAAATTTTTTTTCATTAAACCAATTTAATATTTTTTTAATATAAAAAAAACATGATAAATAACGTTTAGTTAAAATGTTTAATTTAAATTAATTTTTTCATCATTCATAAAAAACAATCAATTATATTTATTCCATATGTTATATATATAACACATAAACAAAGATATTCACAATAAATTAATTTTTTCATGTTTTTGCAATGAAATTAACATATCATATGTATATATATACATACTCGCACATGAAAAAATGTTAATATATTTCATCATCTTTTTAAATTATTAACAATATTTTGAAATTATCACTATTATTCAGTATTTATGATTAATATTATATAAATAAAAATTTATATACTTATTTATATAAAAATATTTTGTGATAAATAATAATATATGTCAAAAATCTAATATATTTTTTCAAACCAATATACATATTTAATATATATAGATAGATAGATATAAAAATACATAAATATTTACCATTTATTAATAATATTGACTAATTAATTAATAATTATTATAAATTATTTAATGATTATTATTAATTTTATAAGTTAATGTTATACTTTCACTAATTTTTATAAATTTGTATATCACGAATTCTTAACTAATATAAATAAATAAAATATATTCTGACTCTTTTTTTAAATATATATACATATCATATATATATATAGGTATATATATAAAAGTAACCTTAAATGTATTTTTAAAATGATTATATATACATATTTCTATGTCAACACACACACACACACACATATATATATATTACACGATTTCATAATCAAAAATATTTTTACATCATTATATATATATATCAAAAATATTCTACGTTTTTAATGTTTTTATATGTTTATGTCAATATATATATCGACAAAATTAAATATATTTATAAAATACACACATATATATATATTCACATGTTAATATAAATAAATATATATACATATGTATATATTAAAAACCTTACACAATTTTTAAAACATTTATATATGTTTGTCTTTATATATATCGTACACCTTACACATTTTTATAAAACACACACAAACACATACACAGACGTATATTTATATATATATTCACATTTTAAAATACATACATGAATATGAATATATATTCTATGAATATTACCACTTATTATATATATATATTAATATATTTACACCTTTTGGAAATGAATATAGGTGTATGCACAAAATTTATTATTTATATATATTTACATTATAAAAATTCTTAATTAATCAGAATATATTAATATGTATTTATATTAAAATATTTACTAATAAATATAAATATATAAATTAATTTTTGGGAAAAAATTAAACAGATAAACATTTCAAATTTATATGTACATATATACAAATATGCATACCATGATAATTATATGTATATATATATAACCATAAACTTATTTTTAAAAGCACATATATATATATATATATATATTTAATCACATAATAATATCAAAATTAAATAAACACATTTTAAAGTATATATATATATACAATAACATATATAAAAATATAATTGTAACAAAACATACTTATATATATACACAAAACACATAGAAATAAAAAAAATGAAATTAGAATACCTAAAAATAAATTAAAATAATTTATACAAACCATATTACAAAAAATAGAGATTAATAAAATTTATTCAATCCTAAATACCAAATAATGAATGAAAATTGAATAAATTTTTAATCCTAGGTTCTGACCAAAAATGTATATTTAACATAGAATCAAGAAACTCAAAAAACATATCATATTAAAACCTAAATAATAACTAATATAATTCCTTCAATCATATATATAAATAATGCATGAAAATAATATGAAATTCTAACCATAGTGTTTCACCAAACATGTATATATAACATTGATAAAAAATAAACAAACAAAATTGATGGAGAACATAATAAGATTCTGTATCTTGAATATCTGAGCCGAAATCTTTTCGAAATTTAGAAGAATGGGTGTGCACAACGGTGTATGGAATTGGGATTCTAGGTAAGAAAGGCATGTTGTGTTAAATGAATAGTTTTTTGCGATGGACAAAATTTTTTTTGCAAATAATCTCGAGTCAACGACTATTTATGAAGGATAACAATATTTGTCGAAAATTCTCTTCATGATTTCTTTTCACACTGGGCGGTGGGAGTTCCCACTAAAACTATTTGTAATGGATTGTTAATTCAAATGAAAATAATTAATTTTTCAATGGAATTAATAACCTGTCGCAAAAAATAGCTAAAAAGCTACTATTTATAATGGATCATCTAACCGTTTCAAATGACCCATCCCAAATGATTAATTTTTTTTCTAATGAATTTAATTATTAGGTTTAATATTCATATTTTTAGTTTTTCGAAATAAAATGGGGTTTATTGTGAAAATGTCTTAATATTCTATTTTTACAATGATTGGGTTGTAATTCATAACATTTTATACACTGAAAAAATTTAAATTATTTTATTTTATGATTACGTGATTATTGGGATTTTTTGAATTGAAAGGGACCATATACTAAATCCAACAATATGAGGCCCAAATGAATCTTAGCAGTTGGTCATTGAAATTTATGAAAAATTATGGTGAATTTTACTATTAGGACCATATCTTATTACATACCCATCCAAATAAGTAAATATGTAATAGAATGATATATTAGATTTTAGGGAACATGTTTATTAACTATGGAATCTAGAAATATATTTATTTTTCAAGGATAAAAATGCATTGGAAACTAGAGAATGTGGAATCAAATAGTATGTTTAGACATAAAATGTATCAATAATAATTTGATGATAGTATTTATTAACCATTATATTTTAATATAAAAGTATGTGGGGGCGGGGAAATCTATGACATAATGGAATAAAATCACATAAGGAAACATTCTTAAATAATTCAATTTAATGTGATATCGATGAATGTTCTTTTGATGAAAATATTTGGAGGAACAATTATCCACACAACATTATTAAACATTTTTACATTCACATCCTTTAAAAGATTCATGAAATATCAATAAATTGTAATTAAGATTTTACCATTGTTATCAATAATTATATATATATATATATATTTTTATATTAGTTTTTAACTCTGTCTTCTTCTTACTTCCAATTTATTTTCCCACCTCAATGAATCTCATATCCTTCTATATAAAGATTAAATTTTTTCTATTTTTTTTAGGGAGGTGGATGTTTTTTGTAGTCATTTGTGCCTAAAATGTTATCTCCATTTTTTAGTAAAAAACAACTGATTGGAAATGGATATTTATTATGTCCTGGAATAGAACATAAAAAGACTAATAAATTTTAGTAAACCTCCTTATATAATATATAATTTAACATCAAGGAATATTATATCAATTTAAAAAAAATAATAAACACACATGTTTAAACTTTATATTCTCAAATATTCCCATGAAAATTACTCATACAATTATGACTGTCAAAAAAATAACCATTAATAATATTATACACTCTATAGAGGGAAGTGTAGAACTAAATTAAATGTATTAAAATTGTGTATTATATATATGGTGTGTCATGTGGAATGTGTCAGTTAAGATCTGACCATTAAATGACCAATACCTGACCATCGGTTAATGTAGCCATTTTTCGATAAGGCCATTTAAAATTATAAACAATTTGTAAAAACTAATTATCATTTGGGTTTTTTTAACACGTTTTGTATTTGTTGAAAACATACATTTTCAAATTAATGATTTAGTCTAATTTGTGAAAACAATTTTTTTAGTTGTTTGGTTTTATGATTCCTAGAAAATATGATGTTTACGGGGATGAAATTTTTATTTTAGGAACTTTTCAACATTAATATTGATGATTTTTTACTGATCAATTAAGTTTCCCGTATCATGAAAATATCATGGAGTAAGATGGTGTGTAAAAACATTGTACAAAGTGTTTGAAGACAAAATATGAGATCAATTTTTGGTACTAATGTAGCCTTTATGAATATATAATTTCATAGAAAGAATTTTCAAACATAATTTTTTGATGATTGGAATAAGTGTAGTATGATTACCATAAGAAGATATCACTATGGTATATATTTCTGGATAAAATGTTTTGGTAGGGAAACTGATGTGATAATGTTTCTGATTGGACATTCCACATCATGTGATACATTTGGGTGTAAGTTCAAATGAATATCATTATATGAGTTTTTAAATTATTTATAAATTCCATCATTTGGAAGAATTGTATGATGTTCAGGTGTGAACTTTCTGAAAATGGTTTTTTCGATTTTTTTCGAAGCTAATGTAGATCAAAACATTAATCAGATAAAAAATTTACAATATAAAAAATATTATTATCTAATTTTTAAAATTTTATAAAATATTGATAAAATTAATTAAATGTAGATGAATGTACAATGGGGGATAATTTAATGTCAAGTCATTTTTTTGGGTTGATGAAATTTTATTTTGACTAATGACTTTAGAAAATGGAAAAAAATTAGTCGACCATCTTCAAAGGTAGTAGAAGTTATCAGATAAATTTTTATATTATATAGGAAGTTTTATAAAAATAATTTCATAACAACTTTTTATAAGGATTGACATTGGTCCAACACTTTAAATAAATAGAATGGACAATGTATTATTTAAATAAAATTCATCTTACAAAGAAAAACACTGGTCCCTTGGATTGTATTTTCTTATAAATATTAATAAAAAATGATTAAAATGTTTCATTAGAGAAATATTTTTAGAAAAAAAAATTATGTTCATATTTCTATGATAATCCATGTAACTTCCACAAATTTATAATGATAAATTTATCATTTAGATAGTTTAGTTATTTAACAATTATTAATAAATGTCTAGAATTCATTAGAGGTATTATATTATTTTAAGTGGATTCATGAAGGTTCTAGAATTCAAGTAACAATTCACCAGTAATTAAAATTTTTGAGAAATTCATAATCGTGAATCAAATTTTCCTTTCTAGAAGCATCTATAAATAATGTTGAATATTTACATCATACTTGACACTATTCAAAAATAAAAACGAGTTAAAATGATTCAAAATTTGTTTTTGATGTTATTTTGCAACTAAAGTCCATTTTCATGTTGAAGAGGAATTTTGATAAATGATTCTAGTGAAAACATCTATTCAGTTTTCAAACTAATCATTTCAACCAAAAATTATATAAGTATAATCATCATATAGTGTTTTCTATAAATAATATGTGGTGAGATTATTATATTAAAATCATACAGATCATTGGTTATAGAAAGAAGATATAATTTCTGTGAGTATCACCTAACTTAGAATTCCAGATAATGATAGGAATATCAGATAGAAATTTACATGATAGAGGAAATAACAATTATCCTCATCTAATCTTATTACGATATAAAATATAAATAGGGTGATAAAAGGAAAGTTGAAGAAATATTTTTTTCATGAGAAAAATCTAAATTAAATTAAAAGAATCAAACCATGAATTCTAGATAGTGGGTGTTCCTTATATCTTATATGTTATTTAATGATCTTGAAATGTAAATAAATTCTTTATGGTGGTGCTGTGACTATTTTAATTGATATTTACTTTCAAATCAGAGGTATAGAAATGGATGATATTGAAGTAAAAAAACTAAAATCTTGGAATTTTTTATATATTGATGAGATGAAGGATAATTTACATAGTTTGTTCGATATTTTTGATGATGAAAATTATGTGGTTTTCAAAAAATAGAAAGTTATCATCAGTGGTTTGGAAGATGAAATATTTTTACTAAAGGAGATTTAATGAGATAAAATCACTTTTCGTTAAGAAAAAATTATAACAACTTTTATTTGAGTGTTAATGGTGAGAAATTGTTTTTTCATTTTAGGATTGAGCAGCTTGTCTAGAAATGTTTGAAAAAACATTCTAAGGTTGATTATATAAATAAATTAAAATTTTAATGTAAAAACGTTATGATGTTTTTATAACATGCTAGAAATTAATGATGATTTTAAAAATTCATAATATAGTTGACATTTAGTCTATAGGATCTCCTTAATGTATTCACCCATATTATCAGGGCCCAATGAAATATTAACAAAAAAAGAGTTTTAATTTATAACTTTTTTTTTTGACAATTCACATAGATGAAAATAACTATTGTTTTCAATAATAATTTTTATGACTATACCTATCCAAAGAGAGAATAATTCTAAAATGAATTATCTCAAAATTTATACTCACTTATTTTTAATAATCAATTTATATGGACTCAAGGTAGTGGTAAATTTAACGATAATTATTATCACAGTGAGGCCAATCCAAATAAATCACGAAATCCTTTATTAATTTTATATATCATAATTATTTTAATGTTTTTTTAATTTTTATAAGAAATTTAATTGTGGAAAGTTTCTATGATTAAATTTCATTAATTTTAGAATTTTTAATATGTTCACCACTGATTTAACCAAAAATCCCTTCCTAGTGGATCAATAGTTCATATGAACATTAGTTTTTATTAGATGCAAGGATCCCTTGTTGATTCCTTGTCATGGAAAATCTCAAATCAGTCAACATTAGAGGTATTCTAACATTTTATTATGTAAATAATAATTGTTAAAAAAATATAATGATACCCTATGTTTTATAATTTTTTCGGAATGTTTTTTGATGAATTTATAATTCAGTTTCCACTCATTGAGTAAAAATATCTGATTTTTTTATGAGAAGATAAAAATATTGGTTCCTAGAAAAGAAGGAAATATTATTCATATTCCGTTTATTGAAAATTGTATTTGGAAGATCATGGTTCGCAAGAATGATAATTAAACTATTTAAAATGTGTCGTTTAGGTAAATACAAAAGTGAAGTAGGGAATGTTTCACATATGAAGAATAATGATTGAAAATATCAAAATGAGAGATGGAGAAATTATTTTTGAGTTCATCATCAGTGTTATTGAATTTATGTTAAACATTAGAGGTTTTGGATATGTCTGGGATTATTCTACTATTTTTAAGAAACTAATTATTCAATTCACTAATAGGTTTTACTTTAAAATGTATTATTAATAAGATAATAATGACTTATATTCTAGTGAACTATGTTATTTTTTCATTCTTATGAGATGATAAAATCTATAACATTCAAAAAGAATACTAATGATGAAATTGATTTTGGATCTATGAGAAAATTGTAAATCCAAGATTCGAAGAACGCTAAAAATATAAGAATAATATTAAGTAGGATCATTGAATTTAATTATTCTAAATAAATTTCATAGAATAAAGAAATTTTGAAATATTTATAACCTTTTATAAAAATGTTTATGATAGTAAATATTTTTTATAATGTGAAAAAGAAGGAGTTGATGAATGTTACAAGGAATATCAACTAAGATCATAGCATGTTGTATGTATTGGTAGAAACTAGAAACTCAAGAATTAAATTTTACATTAGAATATTGAATGTGGAATGGATAATGAATAATGTAGAAAGTCATTAAATAAAAAGATTAGTACATCCAACTAACTATAAACCTTGAAATAAATGTTGTTTAATCTTATTACGATATAAAATATAAATAGGGTGATAAAAGGAAAGTTGAAGAAATATTTTTTTCTTGAGAAAAATCTAAATTAAAGTAAAAGAATCAAACCATGAATTCTAGATAGTGGGTGTTCCTTATATCTTATATGTTATTTAATGATCTTGGAATGTAAATAAATTCCTTATGGTGGTGTTGTGACTATTTTAATTGATATTTACTTTCAAATCAGAGGTATAGAAATGGATGATATTGAAGTAAAAAAAACTAAAATCTTGGAATTTTTTATATATTGATGAGATGAAGGATAATTTACATAGTGTGTTCGATATTTTTGATGATGAAAATTATGTGGTTTTCAAAAAATAGAAAGTTATCATCAGTGGTTTGGAAGATGAAATATTTTTACTAAAGGAGATTTATTGAGAGAAAATCACTTTTCGTTAAGAGAAAATTATAACAACTTTTATTTGAGTGTTAATGGTGAGAAATTGTTTTTTCATTTTAGGATTGAGAAGCTTGTCTAGAAATGTTTGAAAAAACATTCTAAGGTTGATTATACAAATAAATAAAAATTTTAATGTAAAAACGTTATGATGTTTTTATAACATGCCAGAAATTAATGATGATTTTAAAAATTCATAATATAGTTGACATTTAGTCTATAGGATCTCCTTAATGTATTCACTCATATTATCAGGGCCCAATGAAATATCAACAAAAAAGAGTTTTATTTTATAACTTTTTTTTGACAATTTCACATAGATGAAAATAACTATTGTTTTCAATAATAATTTTTATGATGTGGAAATGTTATGACATTCTAGAAGATGAATGGAGTGAGAAATTATAGCTTATATTATGATTTTGAGAATTGATAATAGAAAAAAGTATATAATCAGTGGTTTTAAATCTTATCTAAAGAAGTATAGAATCAAATATCAATATATTTTTTCATATATTCCCAATTAAATTGTAGGAGAAATAAAAAATAGAAGCATGATAAAAATGAGATGAAGTATGAAGGAATAGTATAAAATTTCGATGTTTTTTGAATATTTGTTGTGAGTAATATTGTACATGTTCAAATTGATGCTTATTAATTATGAGATCCAAATGACTTACTAAAAAATGTGGTATAATACTTATTATTTATTAATATATTTCAATGGTTTTGAAAGTCCTTATTTACTAAAAATAATACTATGTATGATGGAAAATTTGATTAAAAACTCTCTCGTAAAATTCATACAGGCTATTGACCCAACATAATGTTTTACAAATGATGGAAAAAATATATAAATACTTTTAGATTCTTTGGATCTTAATATTTTGGAATTTCTATATTCTTTATGATAGGAGGCTGAATTTCTTTGGAATATAATTTGATGATTTTAGATGAAATAAAAAAAAACTAAATTTATTGTGAGCCAAATCATATGAATAAATATTAAAAAGAACAATCTTGTGAGGAAAATTAGGTAGGGGGAAAACTCAAAAATTTCATACTCTATAAAAATAGGTTAAATCACTGAACATTATAGGAAATTAGAAATTTTCTATTTAGAGTTGATGAATTTTGATATTGCGGAATCAGACCTCACATATCACAGAAATTGAGGTAGGATCGGTATAAAAAGCTTTTTGACATAAGGGATTAGTTTATTCTATGAATGAAATGTTAGAATAGATTGAGTAAAATGTATCTCAATAACCTATTTCACATCAAGTTCAAGAGCAATATTAAAAAAATTTAGTATATAATCATACTGAATGAACTAGTTTATATTTCATGAAACAAATAAATATTTGGTTGTAAAATATATTTATAGGTGGAATAGGTGGATTTTGAAAAACATATTGAGAAAAACTGATAATATTAAAACCTGTGGGTTTTATTCGATGATAATAATACATAAAATTATTATATTAATGAATTACTTATATATGATGAATGTATTTGAGATGGTTCCCTAAAACCATTTTTTTATGTACTTTTGATAACTTGTATTCACAGTTTTGAATACTAATGGAATTATTATCACATCATGATTTTTATTCTGCAATACACAGTATGTGATAATGTACAAAAAATATATTTCAATATAAATGGTCATAGTAGTTCCTAACTATGATGAGAATCTATAATTTCTATGAAAATATTATTAAAATATATGACCTATATCCAGATGATATCATTTAATAGAAAAAATTATATATGCTATTAGGGGGATAGTCGTGAATATTTTTGGATCCATATAATGGTTTACTCTCTTAGTAATATATAGAGTTTGATATTATAAGAACTATACCCACCAATAAGAAATCCACATTTATCTATGTCCGTGTATGTATTAATCTATAGATATGGGTATTGATCCATAGACTTTATGATTATTATGAATGAGTATTTTATGACTTTTGTTTTTATGTATTGAAAAAAATAGTGGGGACATATATTTTTGGTATGGTATGATTCCTCAAGTTTTTCACGGGTAATGTAACATTAATGGACAATGCAAGAAATGATTTTCCATTATTTTCATTAATTTAAGCTGATATCATTGGAACATTGATGGAAATGATATTGATAAAATAAATACATTCCCATGGTGTTCTATAAAAAATTCAATTTTTTGAAATTCAAAGAAAGATAAATAGAGAATGTAGGATTATGACACCATTATAAACCAAATATATTAAAGATATATTTATAAATGGATTATATTAAACATAAGTGTTTTTGTTTCATTGAAAAGTTATCTCTTTTCTGTATGGGTATCGTGGTGTGTTTCCAGAGGATAACATGGGATGCTAAACACTTTCACATAATTCCACTAAGAAAGAGCCATAGTGGGTAACACACAATGTTTTTCTAGAATCTATGTTAAATATATATATTATTATTTATTATTTAACAAGTTTAATACATATTATTTCTACTCATGGTTTAATCATTATTCATGTTTTCATGATCACATATAATCTTTTATCAGATATTTGAGTGAATATTATGTTAATAGAATATTTATTAAATAATTATTTACAATTTAATGAATATGATATTTATTTTTTTATTATAGAATATTGAATTGATATTTAATTATTAAATAAATATTTATTACTCAAGTCTCGATAAATATTTTTGAAAAATAGTGGTCTGAGTATAATTATTTTTTGAGAAATAATATATATTGAATATTATTTTATTAAATATTATTTATTGTAATTTTTGATTCCAGAGACTGTTGAGAAAAAATAATGTTATTAATTTTAATATTATTATAGAAATGAGGTTCTCTACGGATTAAATAAATAACAAAGGGCATTGGTAAAATTATTTATTTCTAATCATATTGGTAGTTGAACCAAATTATATTATTTTTTAAGAGATCCAATACTTATTTTGTTATGAACCATAAATCTGACGAATCCTCTTATATACTAATAGATCTTCCATCTCTATAAATGCTCCGATGAACAAAGAAAGATCATCCTCTACATTGCACTCTAGTGTCTAGATATATCATGGGGAATCCTTGACAATAAATGGTCATGGTTACAAATGGAGAATGGAAAATGTGTAAGGATCTTTCATGATAACACCTGGAAATTTCTATAGTGATATATAGAGATTTTTTTAACATTCGTGGACCACTGCTAGATTTAATATGAACATTATTAAAACAATACAATGATGGTAAAACAAAAAGGCCTTGTTAGATCCGTAAATAAATGAAATAATTTCACACAATTTTATTATTTAATTTTAAAATTAATTATATATATTATGTTATTATCTATCCCACTAGTTTCATTGTTATATCTACTGTTTGTATTCATTGATTATATTTCAATGATTATGGAGTTTATCATTGTGTAAATCTCAGATTGATTATCGATCATGAGAAAATAACATGTTTGACACAACCCATCACTTGCTTTCAGAATTCCTGGAACTACAATGTGGTATCATAAGGGTCGGATAATTATTTATAATTATTTAATGATTAATTAAAGATGTACTCATTTGTAATTGGTTTTCAAAACCAATTTATTATCTATTTAATGTGAATCACCATACCTACTTTTTCCACTTTATTTCTCATAAATATAATTGAATTTATTAATTTCATTATTAAAATAAATTAAAAAAACATAATTGGAGGGGCCTAGAAATCAATCAAACTAAGACACGTTTACACTCTATGTAAACTGTAGGTTCACTCTATGTACTATTGTTTAATGCCCAAATAATTAATTCATAATTAAGTCGAGGTCAATTAATCTTTTAAACATGGTTCATTTTATTATACACCATGTGAAAACTAGGTATGCTTGGTGAAATTTCAAATGAGGTGCACACTACGTAACAAACATACAAGGAGTGTAGTAAATTAGTCACATATGGGACATGTATCTTCGTAAACGGCCTACCTGAGTGTTGATAGTGTAACTCAGAAACTACACAACAAGTAGTAAATTTACATGATGTGTACTCTAATATTTTATATATAATTATTACACATAGAGTCCTGGAGAATTTTCAAGGAATTGAAGGTGATAACAGTACATAGAATGCAACCAACTTGTATAGGTTGAGTTCTTATAACATATTGTACATAATTAATATAAATTTTTTATGCTATGTAAAACTTACCAACTTGTTCTTGTGTGTGGTCATTTTGGTGATAACAAATTACCTTTGATGGATTTTAACTGGCAAAAAAGTGTAATTAATTTCTTAGCAATTTCCAAATCGTAACATCATGTGTGACTCATATTATAGTTATTACTCTTCATACATTGAAAAAAATAATTAAAAGTTAAATCACATAATCCATGTAATCATTTAGTTGTCATTTCACATCATAAAAGTACGATATATGTCATGTATACTAATATTCACCGGATTAAACAATAACTGAGTATAATACATGTTCAATATTTTTTATGAGAATTCCCATTATTGACTCTATTCTACATTTATATACTCTTTTAATTTTAAATAAATTCATTTAATTTATTTTAAATTATTATTGATGATAATATCAAATAAATTTGGATGATAATTAAGATAAAATAATTGGTCAATAAAGAATAGAAATTATTTATTTTTATCATCATTTAACTGAAACAAGAATGGTTAAAAATTGCATTATAATTTTAATAAATGCAGAATTTGTTTACTGCATATGGAATGTAATGAGATTAGACTAGGTATTTTTATGTTATTGGTTTCCTTTCAAATTATTATAAAAATTATATTTTTGTTATGCATTCCATCTCTCCCCTTATTATGAAAGGGACTACATACCCATGTTTTTTTATGTAATCCCCTTCCCATCACCTACATATGGGTAAAAAACATATGTAATGGATTGTTCTACCCAGCTAGTGGAGGTTGTTCAATATTGGATCTAAGGTGAAACCAATACAAGTGAGATACTTAAGAGAACATGTGGAGTGCTATAACACAGACCTTAATTGGTTCAATGTGTTTCCCTCCCATGTTCAATAGTTAGATTATCATCCTATAGGTAAACTCGCCATTAGAAAAATGTCATGATCATACCACCTCATTAATTTATTATTTTCTAGTTGAATAGTTACTTAATTATGGATGTTTGTTCCAAGTCACATGGATTAATGAATTAACATGTATCCAAGAAAAAATAAATAAATTTATAATTTGTAAATATTATAAATGACATGGTTAATAACATATGTAAATCAACTTATGATAAAATAGTATTTACTAATGGTAGTAATTAGTAAATCACCCATAAAATATAAAATAATTTAATTATAAATATTATGTTGGTATAGAATTTCACTACATTATTTAAAAATAGAAAACAATTTAGTGTTCTTGTATATCCAGTGTTGGGGTGCTTTCAATTATCTAGGAATCATATCATGATGTTTTGTGCAGAATTGACATAGTTCACATCATGGGTTAACATCCAAAGTAAAAAAAATGGTGTAACTAAGAGTAAAGGGTTTAGGAAATCGAAATAATGGATTTCATGATTGGGGAGTCTAGTTAATATATCAAAAAATGTGAGTTTAGGTGGTTGGATTTTGAAGTCCTATCAAAAACCATTAAAAAGACTGTAAAACCCAATTTAAGTGTAATAAGAATGGGAATAATGATCATTTCCACTAGAATATCCATGAAATAAAACATTCCAAAGACAATTGAGAGGTATATTGAATTTTGATAAAATAGTTGGACATTATCAAATATTATATTTATCTATTTTCAAAATATTATCAAATAATGTGCAAAATCTTTTCTCATATACTTTTTAGAAAAAAAATTAAAATGGATTAAAAATATCACATTGATACCTAATTGATATGTATAAACTTATCAACTGAACAAATATCCAAGAGTGGAAAACATGATTGTGTGTTATCCTATTCGATGAAAATAAATTATGTTTGACCAATGAAACTATTAGTTAAATTCTTGGAAATTAGGCTAGTGATGAAGAGTTTTCGATCATTTAGAATCATTTTAACAATGCTCTAAATTTTTACTGTTTTATGATATCATTCATGACCAATGTGATTTTGATGGAACATAAAGACATGGATACCTCTAACATGATGTCCACTCTTTAGGATATCTATCAAGAGATGATAAGATAAGAGAGATACAAGATCTCAAATACTCTTTTTAAAAGTATGATTTCATCGTCTATGCCAATATGGACTCATGTAGTCATGAATATTGGATACATTCAGGGCGTATACAAGATAGGGATTGTGTTCTCAAGTGATTTTCACATAGATCTAAGTTGATGTTTCAAGTGGGTAAGGACAATAGGTGTGACCAACCCATGGTCCTTACAGTGAAAAAGAAAAGGAAAAAAAATAAAAAGTAGACCAAGACTCATTACAAGTCTAAATCTCTGGAGTATTATCCTTCCATGAAGAAAATAATCCATAGGAAGGGAATGAAATGGAGGCATTATTTTTTCATATGGATAGAAAGTCCACATGAAAAATAATTGGAATTAGTAATAAGGGAATGCCAATGTTGTTTTCATTATCAAGTGTAAACTATCAATATCTAGACATTTTGATTTATATTCGGTTTAAGGTAACCACATGTATATCGACATGCAAGAACCAAGTATATTATGAACGATTTCAATAGGAGAGGTGGATTTGAGAGCTACCAATAATGTAAGTATAGATTCTCTACCCATTGGTTATAACCAAAATTCACTACCAACCTGAATTATATAGGTTTTAAGGTATTTAAATTATGTACACATTATTAAAAGAACATAATTCTCATGTCATTCATTTATATGAAAGGATTTAAATTAATGATTGGTATTAACTATTCTTTCTATTATAATGAAATAATATGCTATGGTATAGTTCATTTAAATAACATGTTGTTATTAATTTAATAAAACAATGTACTAGAATTAGATAATGAATCATGTTCACATGAATCAAATATTTCGTATATTTGGGATCACATTTATAGTCATTTTAATAAGAACGGTTTAAAAAATACATGTCAAGATGGTTATTTAAAATAAACTAAGATAAAAACAATTGAAATATGTCATGATTGTTTATAAGAAAAAATGACCAAAAATAAATATTGTTGATAGGGTAAAATGGCCAATAGAAAATATAGGATTTGTACACACTGATGTGTGTGGAACATTTACTGAAGAATATATAGCGTTGTATTCAATCATTATCACATGTAATGATGAATTGAGTAGATATATCTATATGTAAATGATGAGTAATAAGTCTGATTCTTTTTAGAAATTTAAATGATTCAAGAATGAATAGAGAATCATCCTAGAATTAAGATAAATAATCTTTGATAAAATCGATGATTTTAAATTGTTAAATAAGATTTTATTGACTTTTTGGGATTTTAAGATTCTATCTCAACTTATTCCACCTTACACATCAGAATATAATGGTACTAGTTAAATGAGGAACTGTTCGATGTTAGAAGTGGTATGTTTGATGTCAAGGCACGTAGATCCTTCACTATACTCTTGCGGATATGTATTACAAAATGTTATATACGCAATAAACTGAGTACCATCCTATGTAAAAAATGGAATTCAAAAAAATTTATAGAATGGATGGAAAAATGTTTTTTTAGACACGTGTGTATCAGTTTACAAGATGTTTGTTAAGGCCTTCTTTGGTAAAAAACTAGCACCCATGGAACAATGGGTATCTTTAGTGGGTATACTATGGAAAAAATGATACAAATTCTAGAACCCCATAAAGAAGAATGTGACAACCCTAGAAAATTTATCTTTGTTGATATGGATAAGTTTCTAAAAATGATAGGAGGACAAAGACTAACTATGATGAATTTTATGCTCATGATACACTAGAGTTAGTAGAGGAATAGATTCCATAGGTCCCCATGGGAGATGTAGTTCATGAAACATAAGTACTATGTAAGAGAACTAGAGAGGTGAGAGAAATTGAAAGATGTGTTTTTCTAGTCTCTGAATATTTTGACTCATTATTAGTTAAAGGTGATGAACCTATCACCTAAAAAGATAATAGACAGCTCAGAAGCTATGTGATGGTAATAATCCATGAATTCAGATATGGTTATCATGAATCAAAAACTAGTATGTGTTCTTGAAATAATATAGTTGATGTAATCCTATAGGGTAAAAATGGATATTCAAAGAGGAAAATGTATATGGAATCAAAAGTAAATAACTATAATGCAAGGATAATGGATAAAGGGTTTAAATAATGTCATAGAATAGACTATAATAATTCATTTTCTCCATTTTACATTTTTTTAAATCCATTATAATTCTACTTTCTTGAACTTATTACAAATAATATGAAATTTGGAAGATTGATGTTAAAACCGCTTTTCAAATTGGGAACTTTTAGAAAGATTCCAATATGAAACAACCAGAAGAGGTTTTGTCTCTAGGTGATTCTAAAAATATTTACATGTCACGTATATCCATTTATGGATTTATGTAAATCTCTTGTTCATGGAACATTTGATTCTATAAAGCTATAAATTAATTTTTTTCATTAAAAATGAATGTGAAACATATATTTATGATAGGTTTGGGGGATTCAATAGTTTTCATAGTAGTATACATTAATAACATATTATATATTAGAAATGGAAAACCAATATTATAGCCTTGTATGGTTTTTGTTATGTAGGAGTTTCTTCATTGAGGACTTCAGTGAAGAAATATATATTTTAGGGTTCATGATAATTTGAGATAGATCCAAATGATTAACTAGAGGATTATGGATATAAGGATTCGATCGTTGATGGAGATGTTGGGTTTTTCTCCGATAAGGATGATGTTGGTTGTCTGGTTTTATTGGAAGATGCAACATTACTATGAATATTTTTTACATTCTGGTAGTGGATGCTAGAGATTCGGTCGTCAGGGTTACCAATATATGGATGATGACTTTGTTGATGTCAATGTGTGATGCCCATGATTGTGAGGCGATGTGAGGACAACGATAGGATGATGGTGGTGTGTCAGGTTCGAGGTCTCCCCATGGTGTGGATCGAGGTGGGTTTCTAGTTGTTTGAGGATGATTTTGGAGGTATTTCAGAATTTTGGTTTTGAAATTTGAATGTGTATGTTGAATTTTGAGACAACTGTGTAGTGTGGATGGATGTTATTCATGAAATATGTCGATATTGTGGATCATCTATTTGGTTCCCACTTTTCCAAAAAGTGGAATTTAAAAAATTAAATAATGTATTGTGGCAGATATGATCAATCATGTATTCCATGTTATGTACTAAAACCGATACTACATATTCATTGATAATGGTAGGTATATTTCAATAACATCTATAAGATCAAGAATTTTTATGCATTAATCCTATCATCATGTATATATGAAGAACAAATTATATGTTCCTTGGGTTTAGAAGAGAGGAAGAGATTAACCTCAGGGGTTATACTAATATAAGTTTTCAAACAGATCAGAATGATCTAAATTCATTGTCCTGATATGTTTTATGGTTCAACAGAAGATCATTGAGTTGAAATAGATCAATATAGTCAGTTTTCAATGATTCTACACTAGACAATGAATACATAATGGCTTATGATGAATCCATTGATTCATTTTGGATATGAATTTTGTTCAGGTTTTTTATTCATACTCAGATGTAAAGAACTTATCACATGATATTATAATAATACTACACCCCTAGCCCTGGTAAAATAGCCAATGACACAACAACTGAAAATAAATACCCCATAAGTATCACCTATTGAGGTATTTATCCCATAGGGTTGATGTTATAGAATGTATTATTCTCACACAAAAAATTGTATGAACTCTTGAGGAAATCCATATCTCCGCAAATGTATGGTTATCACATGAGATCTAGTGGGCTAAAGGTTGTTAGCCATTGGATATTGCTATAGAGGGATAATATTGGTGTTGGTTCCCAATAAAAAACATTTTTGTACATTATAATAAAACTAATTCACATTTTTGAATTTTAATAAAATTAATATCACATCATGATTGTTCTTCTGGATGACAATGTTTGTTGTAATTTTTTAAGGGTTACTTTCACAATGAATAGTCATAACTGGTCACATATATGATGAGAATCAAGAATTTCCATGATATTATTCTTAAAATATAAGTTCTATTACTAGATGATATCATTTAATGGAAATAAATGACACAATATATTACGAGTGGAGGCTCATAAGAATTTGAGGCACATACTCATGGTGCATGAAATTTGAAATAACCAAAAAACAGTATTATGAGAACTAGTCCCTCTAGTAGTATATACCAATATATATGGTTAATTAGATGAATCTATACACGAACAAGTTTATTGACCCTTGTACTTCAATATTATTATTAATGAGTAATATAAGTCCCATACATTGAGGTAATCATGAAAAATGTGATGAAATATGTTCACGATGAGGTTGGATATATTGGGTGTCTCAAGAGTATTATTGCATAAATGAAAAATTTAAGAGATTATTTTCTATTTAATGTTTTAACAGAATATGATATCATAGGCCCAATTTGGAAATTACAACGACTAAATGAATTCTTTTCAATGATGTTATATTGGAAAATATGATTTTTGTAAATTCACAGAAAGTGACATTTAGCAAAATGGTTGATGGACCAGCATTCAACTTGCTCTGTTAGAGATATCATGAAAAATGGATTATGTATTATATTGAGTGTTTGTATAAAGTATTATGTCATTATGATATAAAGGTTTTATATATCGGTGACTTGGGATGTTTTTATATGCTAACCTCAGACGTTGGTATGAATCACCTAATGCCACAATGAAAGAGGTCAAGAGGGTCACACACTTTGTGTATTCATAATCTCAGTAAAATATATTAATCTTTTCTAAATTATAATTTGATTAAATATTATTCCCACATGGTTTTTAATACTTATTTAGTTTTTTCTTGACCACATATATATAATCACTAGTTTTTCATGTGAGTATTAAGTGAGTGAAATATTTAATAAATAAATATTTTCTATTTAGTGAATATAACATATATTTATTTATTGGTGAATTATATATTGATATATATTTATTAAATAAGTATTCATTATTTAGGACCTGATAAATATTTGTGGAATAATGGAGAACTGATTTTAATGGTTTTGTGAGAAATAATATATATTGAATATCATTTGATTAAATTATAATTAATATCAATTCTCAAGTTAACACATGATGGGAAATGATAATAATAATAATAATATATAAATGGTGTTCTATATGTATTAAATAAATGTTAAATGAATTTTTTTAATTATTTATTTTGACCCAAGATCTATATAAATTCAAATATATTATTTTTTGAGAGACTTGATTCATTTATATTGTTGTGCACAACAAATCCACAGAATTTTCTCTAAGACTGAGAGAGATAACTTATACCATAATTCTTTAAAGAATGGTTATAAATCATCCTCCATATTCTACCATTTAATTAAGAGAGATTATTAGAAATATATATCTATATATATGATTAGTTGGGATTATTAAATTGTGAATGTTTGTAAACTATTAATGATTATCTGTGATAACAAAAGGTCTCTTTATCATTCAAAAAAATATTTTACATTCTTTGATATAAAAATTAAATGATATATATTTTCACTTAATTAAATACGACACTTATTTAGGCAATGTTATGATGGAATACATTTCTTAAAAGTATCAAATTAATAATGATTTCAGAAAATAAATTCCAAATGAGGTATTTTTGGAATAGAGGCACTAAAATCATGATCATAATATATCAAATAAATTCTAAAATTCATAATGAAGTCCTCCACTATGCTTTGTATCTTAAAGAAATATGTACAATACATTGGAATACTTTTATAAGTTTTTAAAACTTTTTCTATAATGAATTTGAATATGTGTTTACTAAAAAATGGGTGAGTGATAAAAAATGTACAGAGTGAAAAAATTTGAGTAGGAAATTTGTAAAAAAATTAGAGAATATAAAATTGAGAGAGATATTATTTTATCACTGGTTCAAATTTTCATTTCATTAAGGAATTAAATCTTCTAAATGAAATTATTGTATCATTTAATGTGGTGATTGGAAAATCCATTATGATAAAGGTTGTACTTAAGAAAAATTTGAAAATTTTAAGTACATATTAAAATATGTTTTCAAAAAGTCATTGTAAATAATAATAATTATTGTTGAATTTATTAAAATATTTTTTATCAAAATCCAAAGTGTGTGATTGAAGATCCATTGTGTTATTTTTTATAATAATGGTTTTTATTTTTTGAAAAGTAAGTTTTCATGTGTAATGATTCTATAAAATTGGTGATAAAGAAATTTTTTGGATCATTGGATACAACATTATTGGAAAACATGAATGTCATAATGATGGATCATTTTTTTAAAATACATTACATATTTAATTTAGATGATTAATTTCTAGTCGATCATGTTCCAAACATCATGAAATTATAATGAACCTAGCTAGTGTTTACAAAAGTATTTAAAAGTATGTAAAGAAAAAGGAGAGTTAAAATATTGTTCTATAAACATATTTATTAGACTATGAATTATTTAACAAACTATTCTGAAAAAGATGCATGGTGGTTGAATGAAATCTAAGATGATGATCAAATGAAGAATTCCCCAAAGTGCATATTTCCGAGAAATTTTGTTTTATGGAAACTAGAATTGCAGGTTTTCTAATTAGAAAAAGCAAATCAGACGAACAGTCAGTACATAAGTTCACATAAATATCACCAAATTCGGTTATTAAAAATGCTTATAAAGTCATTTTTTTGAAATAAGTCGATATAATTTAGCTAATATACTAATGATAATGTTTTTTTTTAATTTCTATAAAAAGGGAATGTAATTTACAATAGGAGACACACAAAAATTTAAGAATTAAACAATCATACTATTGTAATGTTTGTGAGATTTCCTAAAATCATGAAGCAATTGAATAAATATTAATGTATGTAAAAAGGTAGGAAATTGGAAGAATATAAATTTATATTTTTCATTTGAATAATTCTTGATGTGACTGAAGTCTTTAGATGATGAAACAATGTAGTCTACCATTATCAATGTTAATAGAAGATTCCATTAGAAATTATTATATGTATTATTGTGTTGTGAATATGTATAGGATTACATAATGAAGGTAAAATAACAAACTACATTTTTTAAGGAAATATAAGGGTTTAAATTTTGTAATGAATCTATTTTACAACGCTTATGTAGATAAAAATTGATTGTACAAAGATAAATTTTTTTCTATCATAAATATTTTCCTTATGAAAATTATTTTCAAAAATATTTTGATAATGATTAATGATAATAATTTTATTCAAAAGGGAAAATCCATATACGGATTTATGAGGATTCTTGTAAGGTCTAAAAATGTAAAAATGAGTAATTTTTTATTTCAGGTGGTGGGTTATTTATATAAGTTTAAAAATATATTGATGTCATTGGAAATTTCATTATTGATTCTAGAATACAAAAAAAAGTAAATGGAATTATTGATAAGAATAAAAGAAACATTAAATTTATTGAGAAATTCATATTTTAATATTTCTATAAGGGTGAAAATAAAAAAGTTGTTTTTGACAATTCCATTTTGGGAGCACCTATAAATAAGGGTGAAAAAATAAATTGTACATAAAACTATTCCCATGTAATCAAAAGCTGAGATGATATATAATTTGTGCCCAAAGAGGATTTACAACCAATGATTAATTTCTCTATGAAGATTAATTCCGTACATATGATTCTAGCTAGAACATCATATAAATTTTTCTAGTCAAACTCGAGGATAAAGAATTAAATAGAAAAAATAATCTCAAATTGTTTTCAATGAAAATTTGAGGCATAGAGGAATTATAAAATTAGATGGAACACATGATAGAAACATAATCACAAATTTTGTAGACATTAACTAGATATAGAATTTTCAATTATGATAAGAACAATAAATATAAATTTACTAGAGATAGCAAATCAAAAGATATTTTCTGGACGAACGTTTCTAGAGTAGAATAATAAATCCTCACACATTTTTTTATAGAATAGTATTGTAATAAAAACATGTAAACTGATGGGTGATAGTATAATCATATTAATTATCAAAGAGAAGAATTATGTCCAATGTTGGCTTAAAATAGGTATTCACTTCTTTCTTATTAAATATTTGCAAAAAAATCCATCGAATTGTCCATGGAAAGGATATTGGTTCCCACATTGAGGTTGGACATTTTAAATCCTATGTCCATTGAAAATTTTACTTTTAATTGGTTTTGGAGGAAGTCAATTATATTGTAAAATTTATCTATAAAAATTATTTTTAATTAAAATATACATTAAAATAATTCTGAGAATTCCAACATAGAGGAGAAATATTCCAATCCAAAAGTAAATAAATATGGTCACAATTACTTAAAAACATTTATTCAGTCTTTTTGAGTAACAATGTTAGGGGAAATGGTACTATTAATTGAAAGCCACAAAATAACTACAGTATAAGGATATGTATTGGATGTTAATAGAGATAAATATATATAGATAATATGATTTCCTTTATAAATAATTTAATAATCAATAATCCCAACTCAAAATTAGATTGCAACATTAACCCATACATCATGTCCCTATATTCAGCAAACATGTTCAATAATATTTTATAAGTAATTTATATTTAGTATAAATCTAAAATAGAATAATATTAAGAATTATATTATTATATATCCCTATCTAATAATATTTAATTTTTTCATTTATTCTTAATTATTCACTAAATTTAAAATTTAGGGATCTAATAATTTTTATTCACATTTATGATTCAGTTCAATGGTTTATTTTCTTGCACACCGGTCAATGCCAAATAATAATAATAAGTTAATAAATACTATGTTTATTTATTATATAATCCAATAAAACTATATAATTAAGGATGTGATGTAAAATGAAATAAATAGTTTAGTGGATACCATTTCATGTACATATTCTTGAGCGATATTTTCATTTTTCAATGAATCAAATGAAATAATGGTATAAAACAATTTTCAATCCAAAATCATAATAATTCCAAATATATTATATAAATTCATGAAGAAAATATATATAACTAATAATTTTAAATGGTGATTAAAATTAAATTAAATTAATTCTTATAGGCTCTTGTCATCAATTATGCATTAGTGACACATTAATTCTTCATTAGATGGAAAAGAGAAAGAAAATTAGTATACCATTATTAAAAAAATTATTAGTATAGTAATTATACATATGTTGTTATTTTAAAAAATTTATGAAATATTTTTATGTTCTTACTGTAGAAATAATTTTGAGAAAGGCCGGTAAGAAACATATTCACATTCATGGGATAATGTACATGGAAGAACACCTTTAATATTCTTTAATGGATTTTTTGTGATGAAATAAATCTATATCTATTTGATAATGATGTTTGGATATTATTTTTTCTCATATTGGTTGACATAAGGGTCTTCTGTCTTGTGGATAAGTGATATTTGGAGGATCTCTTTTTTATGTGGGAGGGGTGACATCCTTTTAAATACCCTTATTGTCAAAATAAAATATTTATTTCATGTAATGTGCTACCATTTTCCCAAATTTGTAAATTTATAAAGATATATGGTATAAATCCACTAAATTGATTAGATTTATATAGATTTAGTTATATTTTATGCCTTCACTATTTTAACCCCTGATTCTCCCTTTACACTTACAATAGTAATAAGATCTTTACCATGGTATCAATTCAATATTAATAAAATTATGTTGAACATTTTATATATTTTTAATAAGAAAAATTCTAAACCTGGTATTAATTTTATGAGATTATATTTGTAATGTTTCAAATCAATAAATCTAATTTTCAAATAAAATTTGCGAATAAAGCATTTTTAGAAAAAATGGGTTTTTAAAAAAATTATTTTAATATCCTTCAATACTAGAAATGTCCATTATATGACTATTTTTCTAATTGACTTGATATTTAATCCAATTATTTCAAAAATAAAATTCATAAATATATATTATTTTAATATATTATGAAAAAATTATTGGATGCAAAAAATACATTTTTCTGAAAAAATAATTCTTTGTACCTTCAAATGATTATATCATTACTTGTAAACATTAGATAGTCAATATATAATTAATTATTAATTTTTATAAATATATAAAAAAATAATTTTAAATAATTTTAATACTATTTAAAAAATAAATTTTCTTCCGAGTAAAAAAATATTACAAAAATTGTTTTTAAAAATTAATATTTTATTTATCCAAGAATAATTAATGTACTAATTCTTATGTTCAATGATTCATGCATCTGAAGTTATTCATGGAATAAAATTTATTAAATAGAATAAAAATTTAAAATCAAGGATTGTTACATTCTTCTAATCATGTACTAATTTTGCATTAACATTTTTTTATCTTTGATGAAAACATGAGGATACCTCTACCTCATTACATCCTAGATTGCCTATATTGATTCCGTATAATATGGTTTTTATAAATAAAATTGAACATGTTAGTGGTATGGTTCCAAATAACATTTTATAATTATTTACAATTTAAAAATTACACTTAATCATAAGAAATATTTTGCATTATGAATACAAACTCTGAGTTTTATACATGTGAAAGATGAGGTACGTACTTCCTTGAAAGATATACATAGATAATATTGTGACCCTGTGAGAGGTTCGGTAGAATCTATAGTGACCCACACATCTCTAAAGTGTGTATAACATCATCATATATTAATATTCAATAAATTAAATAGAAAAAATTCCAAGGAACTAAATTTGTTAGTGTCATTAAAAATGTGGAACATAATATTCTATCTTGGTGAAAGATCATTACATTTTACAACAATGATTTTCCCATTTAGTACTCCTACTTAATAATATTCTTCATAACATAGGGAAATGAAACAAAATAAATGGTGACATCTGATCCTAATTAATGGTAAATAATAAAGATATGTAACAATCACTTGAACATAGGGGTATGAGAATTTTATTTAATGATTTAAATGTCATAACCTTCATATCAAAGATCAAATACAAGAGTCATGGAATAATGTTTGGTAGACCCTAATACTTGAATTAAAATATAGTAAAATAAAATTATTCATGAGAGAATAAAATTGTAATAAGGATTAAATTTTTGGAATACACATAATCATAAAGAATAATTTAAATATTGGTATAGGATAACTACCATGGTCATCATAAAGGATAATGTCCTTAAATATATTGGTTCACCCCACATTCAGGCCATGTATTATTGTACTAAGATCACTCATCATTCCAACCATGTATTACTAAACCAAGTTCTCTTCTTTCATCCATGACTATCTCATGTGATATATTAATATTTACCAAATGAATTGTAGGGAGGTATAGGTCACACACATCTTATAATTAAAAAAATAATTATGTCTTCTATGAGATTAAAAGCATTCATCATATCATAACCCTTGAAATAAAATGAGTATCATAAATTTTTTTCATATCATAACCTGGGGTAAAAGGATATGTTTTTTAATCATTTCATAATTGTATAATCATTGATCGGAGTATGGTTTTATAAGTATATAACCCTTGGAAGGGAAATGGTCTTCACAAATATCATTCCATATAATCTTATACATTCTGTAGAAAGAATATTAATGGAACACTTGGATAATATCACCTTTGAAAAAAGAGTAATACCAAAGTATGTCATCATATTTGTAAAATAATTTTAAAATGATCATCTAAAAATGTTCTTGTAGAAAATATCCCATCTTATTTGAAATTTTTTTTTAAAAACATGAAAGAATTTGATTTTTTTTGAAAGTATATTGAATATATATAACAAATGATTTGAAAGTCATATAAAAACATTTATAAAATAAAAAATGTTTGAAATCATTTTTCTTGAATTTTTATATATCATTTAACAAACATATTTTTAATTTTTTAAGGAAACATTGATTTTTAGAAAATATATTTTCCACCAATGAGAGAAATAATGTCAGATCTTGTTGAAATTTTTATATTAAATATATTATATTAAAAAGAGTTTAAAATTGGTACAATGATATGCTAATATCATGAATAACAAAATTTTAAAAAAATTCAGGAGAATTATTATGAGTTAAAACCTATGATCTCAACATTGGGGACAATATCATAAATAATACTAATAAAAGATGAGATTGAAATAAGACATACTTACATATTTTGTAACATTAAATCATAATCCCAATGAAGGAATAACATTAAATATTAATTAAAATACAATTAGAATTAATAAATTCCTAATAATAAATGTCAAATGGTCTTTATATACTATTTATGTATGAATGTAGGTTCACAACATAACATACATCTCAATGAAGTGAAATTGAGAAAACCAATCTCTTAAAATTTTGGGATATTTTTAACCATATATCCCAATAACGATTTATTGTTGAATGGATATGTAAATGGAATAAATTTGATATATAGGAAATATAAAGTACATTACTAAAAAAAATATAAACATCATATAGAAGAAAGGGTTATAGGATACAACATGTGTCTCATAAAAGTAAAAGTGTTAGATGGAAGACCATTACAACTTCAGTAACTTTTGAATCATTAGATCAATGAAATAATAACATCAATTAAAAAAATTTATCACGAAATAAATAATATTCATGATGTAAAATTTCATATGGTGGTATATATACCATACAAATGAAACGAGTGGGGAATAAGGTATAAGTCATGCACAAATAAAAGTGACAATATAAATCTGATTAGCTTATGTATGGACTCTCGTCGTACTCATTCAATCCTACTATTAAATAGATATAAGTATATTATACTGCCATAAAAAAACATATTCATAAATATAATATCATATATTATTTACTTATGTCTTTATATTTCTATTTTATTATCAATTCTATGTTAACATTCTGTTTTTTTTTAATAACCATTTTGTTTTTCATATTTTTTTGCCATGTCATTCATGGTCCCCTTTCATAGAAAATTATTTAATCATATCCCTAAAGATAAACATGATATAAATATTATATACGCACAGAATAAGTGAATTCAAAGCAATCCATAATATTTTGGGATTATAAATGAAATACACCATTCATGGAGACGGTATTCCATACATACAAATGAACATTTTTTCCATATTATAATTATATTGAGAAAAAGAACAAAAAATGATGTATACATATATATTATAATTTAAGTATATTTTATATTTCATATATAACAAATATTTCAATTTAACATGTCCATAATAGATTCCATGTAAAGCGTCAATGAATCATATCACCTCGTAATGTGATAGTCTGCCATACACACGAACGACATTATCATATCCACACAAAATGAAAAGCATAATGTACATGTTATAAATTAATTATATAAAAATATATACATCATAAATGATATATATATATAATATATGAATATTATTTCAATCGTTATCCCCACTCAAGAATTGTGGTAATGGAAAAATAATGCACATTGGTTCGTGAGTCAATATTCTGCCTCACAAACAACTAATGATTGCATGACGCATTTGATGGAATTGTGTGAGTTTTTAGGTTTTAAATTTAAAATAAAAATATATAATTATATTTTAGATACACAGGTTATTATATTTATATGATATAAAAATAATTTTAGTGTTTTGAGAAAGAAATAATACAATAATATTCATTGATGAACGTCACCTTTTATTTAGGTATCTCTTTATAGTTTTCACTAATGGCCTTACTTGGTTGTATTAAAGGCTAGATTAAGGTTTCTAGTATAATGTGTTGGGGGGCTTGGGATGTTATTTGGGCATATATAGACTAGAAAAATTGGTTTAGAGGTGTAAATAATGGGGGAGAGTGAGTTCCCATTTATTGTTATACAGGAGCGACATTCATTTAAATACACAAATGTATTTAATACAATGATGTCTCCAAAATCTCAGGTTGATCTAAAATTTAATAATAAATGTGATTTTGGTTTATTTGGTTGATACACACTTCCAAAACATTGAATAAATTCAATATTATATTTTTGTTCCATAATTTCTCTACTTCCTTATTTTTACCATTTTAGTTTTCCTTTAGAAAAATAAATTTCTATCCTTGTTAATTTATAGATTAGGACTAAATTAATGTTATAATTATTAGAAAATTTAAACCCGCTAATTATAAAAAATAATTTTTATTTTACATTAAAAAAATACTTTATGTTTTGGGAGTTATTTTTTATAGAAACACAAAGAATGTTAAAAAGATCAACATTAATTGTATCCATGTTAATAAATTTCTAAATATTTAGGAGCTAATATATTCATTATAAAAGATAAAATTGTGTATTAATCGACCATATTTAATATTTAATTACATTAATTATCCATATGGTATAATATAATATTTTTATGAAATAATTAATTATTTAATAAAATATCATATATTATAAAATAACATTAATGTCGACATTGAAATCATATGATTAATACGAATTTATAAAATTTCAATACAATATTGGGATTTAAATATATTATGATAACACCTGATTGAAAGGTAATATTGATATTAAAATATATCTTAACAAGATATTTCATTCAATTTACTTCACTTTTATTGTTTTTTGTTTCATAGGTTTTATTTAGATATTAACTAAATAATTCCAATGTTGGTTTTTCATAATATTTTAATGTAATTTAATGATATATAAAAATTAAAATAAATAATCAAGGAAAAAGTAAATCATTTATCATCAAAAATAATATTTACAACAAAATCTATGTTGTTTTTTCCTTTTCCAAATACCCATATGAAAGAAAATTATGAATCCTATATTTGTTTGATTGTTTTCATAACTTATTATATATGTTACATTAATGAAAAAGTGTCCCAAAAACATTTAAAATTAAAGACTAATTCCAAAAGTGAATAACTATGTAAAGAATAACTATTTTGGACTTTTTTGGGTTATTTATAAAACATATATTTTAATTATAACCACTATATAATCTCATTTTCTCATTAATGGATTTAATTAATTTTAACAGTTTCCACAAATAATTTGGGTAAAAACACAAGTTTTACTTATTATAAATTATCAAGTAATTTACATCCAAATATAAGAACTATTTTCTAAATTCTAGTAACATATGTGGAAAATTTGATTTAAACTTAATCTCATAGAGGTAACCAGAAAGAATGTTTAAAAGAAAAAAATGTAATGCGTTAACTATATTATTATATTCAATTAAAATAATAAATTTATTAAAATAAGATTAATATTATTAATATGTGTTTAATTATTTAAAATATACTTTAAACTCATCATAATCAAAACTTAATAATATAGATAAATTACATGGAAATTAAATTTTCAATTAAAATTCGGTATATTTCACTATTCAACAAAAAATTAACAGCTTAAAAAAAATAAAAAAAAATCACCTAAAGATAATATTGACATTCTTATTTAAAAAATGATGTTTATTTTTTAAATTTAATATCCTAAAATTAATTAAATTTTTTTAAAATTATCTGTGCTAAGAACTATTAACAAGTCTTTTATAAAATATATTTTATTAGAATACAACTCATTTTATATTAAATGAATATTATTTTATTTATATTCTATAGATCACAAATAAACATTGGAAAACAATATATTTTTATAATTTACTTAATCATGTTCTTTCCATCCATTCTAAAGGATATATGATAACTATCATTTAAAATAATAACATTAACATTCAATTTTATTTTGGTAGAAATCAATGTTTTGTGTAATGTTGGCTATCAAAAAAACTCACTTTTCTATGTGTAACACAAGAAAAACATAGTGTTTCATATAGTACATTCTAAAGAAAATGTTTTATATTGTGAAATCTTTACTCATCATTGTCTAAAAATACATTTTAATTTTCTTTATCATGTTATGCAATCAATCAAAGAATTATATTTTACTTGGAAAGTTATAATTCATAAAAACATGTAGTGCTACATTCTACCCATCATAAAATAATTTTCCAACGAAATTCATCTTTTTCATTGATGTTTTAATATTTGAAATTTCCTTTCATAAAAACCCACATTATAATAATCAACAACTAAAATTCCATCATGAAAATTCATGTTTGAAATGCAAAGGATAACTACTGTAACTAATATCTAAGATTTCACATATGAGAACATTGGTGGAAGTAAAAAAATAGAAATATAAGTGAATAATAATAGTAAAATACTTACAGATAATGATTAAGAACATGTTCAGGAAAAATTTATTGATCACAAATCTATAATCCAAAGTGTCTTGTAAAAATTCATTGATGTTATTAAAATTGATAATATTAGGACAATTTTTTATTTCAAGACCCATTTCCCTAAAGTTGAATACATTTTATGAGGAGATATACTTACAATACATTAAATAATCAAAATCTCATCCTATGGTTGTGTCTTGATCAAATTTCACTTCATTTATTACACTATTAAATGATGTTGATTTTTTTATTTTTTTGAACTGATAGATCATAATATCTTTAAGGGGATCATCATATTAGGGGTTGAAACTGACTCCAAAATTATCCACAACGCCATGAAAAGATCATGTATTATTCTAGGTATATTGACTACATCACTAGGAAGTGCAGTTGAATGATTATTAGCAACATCAGATTGGTACACAGTTTGCATGAGTGGAACAATGTTGAGGGCCACCCCGCCTCTTCTGATGTTCGTGGTCCAGATGCCTTTCGTTTTAATACAGCTATCACCATAATGTAAGAGCTGGTCGACAAGGATAGAAGAAATTCCTTCTTACTCCACTACATTAAACCTCCTTAGGATTCCAGTTTTGGAAATTTTGGTCTATCATTTCTTGGTGTGCTAGCTCTCTTGATTAAAATTTACATAATGATGATGAAAAATCATTATATGCTGTCATCAAACATAAATTTTTATAACCACATCCAAAATTAATATAAAACTATTCTATATGTGGTCAACCATACAGACCTTCCAAAATATTATAATCTAAATGTTTATATTAAGGCCCCTAATATTCCAAAATCAACGATTCATTACACCCCCATACACCATACAGTGGCCCTTGATTTTCACATACCAATTATTTGAATACCTTCTTCATGAATGTTTTTGAAACATGGTAATGACCTGAATTTCTATAAAATCATTTTGAAAATAATCATACATCTTTAGTAGTTATGAAACACGTATTATTAGATATATTCATTAGTGCCAATAAAATTTCAACTCTACCCATGATAGAAAAAATCACTCATTCAACAAACCCATTATCAATTTTGAGGCCATAAAGAGTATCTAATTTACATTATCTATATCAATCTTCTATTTATCAAATCAAAACACCATTTTTTTACCTCATGATCATACTAAGGGTTACCTTCAATTAATCATGTGTTTTTTGAAAAATATAACTATGTCATTAAATCAAATTACATTGTTAGCATTATCACTCAACATATTATTTCAAATCCATAAGTAGAAAATTAAACTGAATAATACTTTTATATATCTTAAAACAAATAACATATTCATTGAATTCCATAAACTAAATATGTTATTCATTTCACTTCATTTTCAAATAATTAACCATGATTCATCATCATATATTTTAATAAATGTCAGTTACACATGGCATCAGTAGTCTCTTCATAATCGACAATATAACCATTAACCATACCTTCTTACTAATTCTCTTCAACGTATTTTTCCTTAAGACATTAATTATCATAATTCCCACACATTCTTCATTTAAATTATTCAATAGTAGATGATATATTAGGGATACAAATATTACAATACATTGTGCTGATGAAAATTTTCCTTTACCTTTATATTTATATGCTTTGTGTTCTCCATTTCAATAGTCAAGACAACTTCATTATCCTATATGACATTCACTTCAAATTATCTTCCAACATTATTGACACATTGGAATCTTAATCTTCTTGCATCCATGGTATCTACTTTCTGAACACTCATATATATCATTCATTATATTCTTTAGTGTTCCTAAGAGACAATTAAGGGCATGTTGTTAATTTATTCTATCAAAAAAGATTAGTCATAATCAAAAAGTCGTTTACTCCAGCCATCATCCCAGTTGGATTATCACTAATAACTTTTCTATAAAATTCAATGTTAACCCAGTTCCATCCATTTACCTATACTAAATAAAACCAAAAGATATAGTGTCATCAACACTAATCATAATGGGGATCCAAATAATAATGGAAAACACTTATAAGATGTCAAAATCAAAAAAGTCTTATTTTTATCCACAGACAACATAGGCATAACTGAGGTAATCCGTTATCATCATCTATTTAAATCATTCATTTTAGATCATATAGAGTTTGTGAATTTTGAAACAATATTTCCTAGGACTGTCAAACTAGGTGGGTAGCAAAGCCCATTGTTGTTCACTAGTTCCTGATTGAGTCTACCTCAATTAATTGTTTTCAGGATTTTTACACCTTGGTAAATATATGCCACATCCACATCCACATGTATTATATAGATAGAAATGTATTTCTAAGAAACTAATCACTCTATCCTTATCAAAATTCTAGTACATTTTTCAATACGTTGTTTCATCCTTGTAATTATACTTATAAACATCCCTATAAATATCCATAGATATATACCTATGAGTCTCACTAATGATTCTCATCTATATTTCCAAAGATTAAATATTACATTCCTTAGATACCAACTATTGGGACCAAGGCATCTCATACTTGTATATTACATCTTTTTAGATGATTATTTAATAAATTACACAAACACATGCCTAAGGGCTATAATATTATAGTGTCTTTGGAATAATGGAACAAAATTGTTTATCTTAGTGAACGATCATCAATTTGTCCAAAAAATATCATCTGATTTATTAATCCTATATAAAATATTTCTTCATAACATGGGAAAAATATAAGAAAGTGTGAGATCATATTCTCAGTAAGGGTAAATGCAATTTATTTACAAAATCTTAAAATGAAAATAATATTATGATAACATGAGCATAACATTTGAATATCATGTTATACATTTCAACAATCATATAAAGAAGTCATGGAATAACATTTGGATGATCGTAAGAACTAAATGTTAAGAGAATAAAATAAAATGTTCCATGGAAGAATAAAATTGGTATATGACATATATTTGTTTCATAAAAATAAGCATAGAAAATAATTTTCATATTGGTCACGTCTCACTAGCAAGGAAATCATAGATGAAAAAAAGACTATTATTGTATCAGGTTCCCTCCTCCTTCCAATCTATATTACTATATCAGATTTACACTCTATTCTATCCATTTATATCTCGTGAGATATTTAAATCATTACCCAATTCATTATAGTTAGATATATTTCCCACCAATTTCATAATGAAAACAATATCTATGTGTTTCATATGATCACAAACATTCTACAAATCATAATCCAAGAAATGAAATGGGTATCATAAAAATTTCATAAAATCATAGCATGTTTTAAATAGATAGGTTTTATAATAATTACATTATAGAATAACCCATGAAAATAATTGGGTTCCATAAACATATAACCCATGGAAAATAAATGTGTTTCATAAAAATTATATTCTCAAAACAAAAACAATTCATTGGAAGAATAGAAATGGTACCATTAAGTAATATGTTTAGTAAGGCATGAGTTACACCAACTGATTCCAACGAATATGGATTTTTTTTGGGATAATTTAAATTGTTTATTGATGAAAATATAGTTCCCTCATTGTAAAAAGTGTTTTATAACATAAAAACTTTTAAAACCGTTTTTTATTAAAAATACAATGAAAATGTATAAATGAATAATTGATAATAATTTTAAAATATATTAAAAAATAAAATATTTTTCTAATACTTTTACATTAAAATTACATTTTAATATCATTTAAAAATTAAAAACATTTTTAGAAAACATGGTTCATGAATAAAACATATTTCTGATGGAAGAGATAAATAATGTTGATTTTTCATAAAAAAATATCTTAATTATATTATGTACCAATGAGTGGAAATATTGACTACTATATCAAGATATCATTAATAAACATAGGATAAAAAAATTAATGATAATTATTGAGATGGGTATAATGATTTTTTAGCATTTAATATTTTATCATAATTAATCTCGATTAATGATGAATTTTTAATATAACATATTTACCCCATTGGTAACATTAAATTGTAATTCCCATGATGGAATAAAATAAAATAGAACATAAAATTTCATGATGATGAATAAATTAATTATAATAATTGTGAAATGGTTTTTATAAACACCTCATGACGGAATATAGGTACATAACCTAGTGTACATCTTAATGAAAATTAAATTGATATACATATATCTTAACGATTTTGTAACTTGTGAACCATAGATGGCATGAATGATATTTTATTCAATAGATATATAAATAAACTCAATTTTATTGACTAGAAACATAAAATAAATTATTTAGAAGTATGTACACCACATAGAAGAAAGAGGTTGTTGATATAACATATATCTCAAGAAAGTACATAAGTGAGACATAAGTCCCTTACTAATTGAGTAAATTTTGAATCGTGTGATAAATGAAAGAATATAATAAATTTAAATCATAAATATCATGAATGAATTTAACTAATGATATAATGTTTCATAGATAAATATATAGAAAACCGAAAATAAACAATTATTGGATATGATATAAGGTTCGTAGAAATAAATGTGAGATATGAAGTCCCATTACCATATGATATGATCCTCATCGTACACATTGAAACCATATATATAACAAATTTATGTTTATTGTATATATATAAAATAAAAATATTCATATATATAATTCCATGTATGATTTACTTAGTAAATTATTTTACACATTCATAATTATTTATTATTAATGTTGTGTTTTAGGTAATAACTGCATTTTGTCATACATGTCTGGATATTTTTACTCTAGTTCCACATAATTAGATAATTACTTACTCATATCAATGATTATTATAGAGATATAAATATCATATATATATTTATTATATATTTATTTATATTAAACCAAAAAATTTAGTGATAAGAAATGAAATACACCATACATTGAGACAGCAGGCTATACGTACTCATAAACATCGATTCCATTTTTGTATCATATCAAATGAAAGGAAAGTAAATAATATATATATATTATCATTATAGTATAATTTTAATATAATTTATAAATTTTATTTTTAACCCATACTTAATAAATTCCATGTAACGTTTGAACAATTCAAATCACTTTGTGATGTGGTTGGTCATTGTACACATGAACGACGTTATAATATTCCCACAAAAAGGAAATCATGAATGTATGTGTTATATAATAATTCAAAAAGCATAAAGTCATCATAAAAATCATATATTTAATATATCAATATCATTTACATAATTATTCCCAACCTTGAAAATTGGTAATAAAAGAAAGAATGGCATTAGTTCACGACGTGGTAGTCCGTTGTACACTCGAACGATGATTTTTTAACCTATTTTACATATGATTGTGAGGTTTTATTTAATATCCTTAACCTAAAAAATATCAATATATTTATGATGCTAAGGGTATCATATAATCGTGAAATAAAAATTTTATGGCATTTTACAAACAAATAAAACAAAATCGTTTGTTGATAAAAATTTCCTCTTCTACTAGTAACTCCTTTTGGTTTTCACCAAAGGCATTATTTTTGAGATTTATGATGAATTTAAATATTCTAGGATGATATAGAGGAATTTTGGAAGTGTTTTTTCAAATCATTATCATTCATAATGGCTTGTGATATGTGAAAAAGGTGGAGAGTGTGTTTCCTTTTATAGTTGAGGAGTGGAATTCTTATAAATAATCAAATGTATTCACATTTTGGAGGTATGCCTTACTTCATGTTGTGGCCCAATTGACTAATAATGGAGGTTAGTATTTATGTAATATATAAAAACATCCACCATAAAAAAAACTCATTTCTATAATGTTCTACATTGACTTCTTTGTTTCTCAATTTTTATAATTTTAATTTTTGTTGAGGTAAATAAATTTTTAAAATATGAAATTTATTCATTAAAAATAAATTAATGTGATAATTATTATAAAAGTTTCAAAAAAATTCTAAATATGATATATAATATGTATTATAAGAATAACATTTGTTTTGTATGTTAATTTTAACATAAATGTTATTAACGCGACAAAACACTATATTAAAAATAATAGCGCTATCAATGTTTTCAATATTTATGGGCCAATATGTGCATTATAAAAGTTCAATAGGTACCATAATGTACCATAATGTACCATATTATATTTATATTTACATTTAATAGTCACTTGTTAGAATATATTATATTCATTAATTTTAAATCATATAATGAAATATCATTTGTTATAAAATAACATTTATATCAATTTTGAAATTATTTATTTAATTTGATTTTAAAAAATTTCATGAAAACAATGGAACACAAATATATTTTCTTCCCAATAGTGTACATGGTATATTATTGTATAAAAAATAATGTAACCTAATAATTACTTTAATTTATATCACTTTTAATGATTTTTAGTATCATTTGATTTATTTATGTAATGAATAAATAATTCATGTGTTGGCGTTTTGAAAAAGTTTCATGTAATTAATCAAAAAAATAAACTAAATTATACTAATAAAATAAAATCATTTCTCTTTAAAAATCAAATTTATGACTAAACGTACTTTTTTTTCACATGTTCTAAACCACAATAGAAATTACAAGTAATAATCATATATTTTTCCCTTTTTATTTTTAATATATTATATGTCTCAGCATAATTGAAATGAAAAAAAAATAATATATAATAAGGTAAAATGTTCTAAATTTGTTGATAAATTGTTATTTCATGAATTTTTGGGACATTCTTGAACCATATGTTATATGTTTATCCACTATGTAAACTAATTTTTACTTAACCACTATTATTAATTTTAACTGTATATAATAATAATTTTGGATAAAAATTTTGTACATATTATTATAAATTATAAATTATTGTCATTCCTATTATGGAATCCATTTTTCAAACTCTAAATAATAGAAATATGTAAAATTCATTTAAAATTTAAACCGTATACATGATTAGAAAGTCTATTTTTAAGTAGAAAATGTTCAAAAGATAAGAATGTTTTTATATCCAACATAAACATGAAAATGATTACAATGGAATAAATTGGATAAATATCTATTAAATTAAATTAATTAAACATTAAAACTATTTTTTACAAAAATACAATATAAATAAATTTGATGGAATGTCAATTATCAAATTAAATTAGTACTTTTCACTTTTCATAAAAAATGAAAATACTCAGGAAAATAAACAAATAACTATAATATATTTTGTATATTATAACATAAAAAAGTAATTTAATTTTTTAAAATGAAATTTATAAAATTAGTAAAATATATTTTTAAATTATGTGTGTTAATCACAATTTACCCCTCTATTAGAAAAGATATTGTTCATAATAATACATTACATTTTCATTGAAATGATTCTTATAATATTCCTTATAAATAGAACACTAATAAACATATGAAAAATATATATTTTTTGAAGATAGCTAAAATTATTCTTCCTATTCATTCTATCATCTATGTAGTAACATTATTATTAATAATAATATTAATAGTATATTGTAGTTTGGTAAAACTCAGTCATTGAATGTAATAAAATATATCAAAGAAACTCATTATTTTTTGTAACATATCAAAAACGTAGTGTTTCATGTTCCTCAAGATAAAAACATTTGTTTAGTGAATTATCTACTTCATGATTCATATAATTCAAGCAAAACATTTTGTATTGTGCAACCCAAGAAATAAATAAATTATAATTGATTTGGAAAAAATAATTTATAAAAACTATGGGAGTTTTATAAGTTCCAAGAGATATTATTTCAACATGATATCATCAATAATCTCATAAGGATTGATAAATCTAGTAATCTTCTTACCCTTCATTCACAATGTCATATATTTCTTCTATGTAAATATTCAATGAAAAAAAATTTCACTAACATCGATGTTTATATCACCCATGTGATTGTAAGCATGGTGTTATTTTTGACTCTATGAATCCATGATGTGGCACTAAATGTCTCTATCATTCCATGAAATTTTATCATATATCTCTTGTAATAATAGTTTTCATTCTCCAACATCATCCTAAAATTTATGTGCTCTTCACAATTTTTTATTAAAAATTATAAGTGTAAATTTTAATGAACGAGTAAAAGATATTATTGAAATAAATAACCAAATCATGAAGTCTATCCCAACTACCTTTGAAATACAGAGGGAAATAACATTTAATATGTTGAATATATTGAATTTTTTAATATGTGTTAGCTTATATCTAATTAGGATATGTAGAATTAATTCTTTGCCTTGTAATCAATTATCAAAGAAGACCTCTCAAAAACAAATAGTTAATCCTTCAATACAGATCAGATACAATTGTAGGTTATAATCCATTAAATCATATACTTCAATAATGAATATTATATAATATTTCTCATTTGATAAATCTTATTTCATATCAATGAAACATGATAACATATTATCATGATCAATAACAACAACAATGGGACATTGGCCATTTGATGTCTTGGGGATTCCTATTATTAAATTCATGGTGATGTTTTCACATATTCATAATTTCATGGGTAATGGTTGTATCATCCCATATGATTTTTATGGTTATTATTAACATGAAAACACAGTAGAAATATTGGTATGTTTAGTTTTAAATCCCTCTTTATATTTTCCAATTAGAAATTATTTTTCATTACATTATATTAAATTTTTTTCTTCCATTATTGATATAAAATGTTGAATTATGTGCTTAATTAAATAGAGGCTTCTTAAATTATATTATGTAACGGACACATATATTGTTTGTGAATTTTATTATCCCACCATGTTCATGTTGGAACTCTATAATATTCATTTCATTATTATTATGTTCCAACTCTATCTTAATAATTGTTATAATCATTACATTGGTTATTGGTTGAACATTCAACAATGAAATATAGTATTTTTCCCCTTCCTTCATTTTTCAAGGTCCATATTAAAAAACATATTTGTATTAATTCTCATTTTATCCTCATCATTGAAAAAATATCATATTCAATCAAACGCAAATAATTTGTTACATTTTTTTCATCACCATGGTGGTAATTTATTGTATAACATCCCAAACTAGATTACAATAAACTGGTTCCCCTAGCTGGTTCACCAAACGACATTATGTGTCCCTTTATGTACACAAAATGATTCTAACTAGTATATGGGGTATAATGAAATTCTATGATGAAATTGTACTTATAAGGACCATTAAATTTCATATATATATATATATATATATCTTATATATAAATAGTATAATATTCAATACATAAAATGATGATCGATACCATAATCATTAAGGTTTAGTGCCTTTGGAAAACTTGATACATAAACAGCTAGTTCATAAGTATGTTATTTCATCAACCAATATGTTCTCCATAACTAGAACCCTCCATATACATATCACGCATAACACCTTTCTTAATAATATAGAAAACAAAACATAAACTAGGGCAAGTTCATATGCATTCAAATGGTAAATAAAGGGGAAATCAACATATCATATGAATAATGTTATGAGAACATGAGAATAAAATTTGAAAACTAAACCATATATATATATTATATCATAAACATGAATCAGGGAATAAATATTGTAATTTCATAAGATGTAAACTATAATAGAATTAATGAATATGATCTCCAATAAATTAACATTGGAATAAGACATAGATTTTTGGTATACATATATGCATAGAAAATAATTCCATTAATATCAATGGCCTACTTAAAAAAGTTATCTTAGTTTAGTGGTTTTACTCTCTAACCAATCGTAGGTTTAATGGTTAACTCAAAATACGATCATTTTTTAATAGGTCATTTACTAAACTGATTCCACTTCCCATTCTAGTCCCATTTATCTCCTGATATATCAATATTTACCCAATTAATTAGAGAGAGATATTTTTCCAAACCGTCACATTATAAAAAAAAATATGTTTCCCACAAGATTGTTAATAATTAATTATATCAAAACCCATAAAAGAAAATGGTTTTCTTAGACATTACATCAAAGCAAATCATGTGAAAAAAAAAAGAAAAATTCATAATCATTACAAAATTTAATCATAGAATAACATTTGGAAAAGGTTTTTGTTTCAAAATAATATTATCATTGTATAACCTGGGGGATATAAATGTGATTCTTAAAAATATTATAATAATAAAAATTAACCATTCATAAAATTTATAAGTATTTTGTCCTTGTATTATATAACAATAATGAATAATTAACATCAAAGGATTTCATCATAGACGGAAAATGATTTTGAAATACAACATCTAACTTTTCTTGTGAAAAATAACATTTCCAATATAAAAATCAATTTTCAAAACTAGAAATTCGAAAAAAAATTTAAGAAATATTTTAATTATATTGTAAAATTGTAAAGTACTACATAAATAATTTATCATTAATGATGGTGGAAAATTCCATTTTTGTAATGAATATTAAAAAAATAATGCTTTCACATTTTTGTGGAAAATCCAAAGCACCTCATTTGGAAAATGATATGAATTTTAATTTTGAACCATTTTTAAAAAATTGAATCAATTATAAAATATTATTTTAACAATAAATGGTTTATATTAAAAAGATTCTATAAAATGTTTTTAGATATATTTAAAATGGATTAAATAGTGTTTTCAACCAAAGAGAGATATAAATATGACTTTTCTTGAAAAAATTTTATTGGTATCTTTAATAATTTAAGTGCATAAAATTAAAATAAAATGTTTATTTTTTAAATATTTCCATAAAAGAAGATAATAAATGATTTTAATGATAGGTATATCATAAGATCATATCATTGGAAGAATATCATAAACAATCTCATTAAATAATGGGATTTTAACATCAATCCTTTACAACTTTTCATCTTTTAAATCATAATCTCCAAGAATTTAAAAAAATGTTAAATACCATTAATAGAAATATATAATTATATAACATGTAAAATGGGAATTATATACTCCTTTTAAAATAAGACAGATGAATAACATAATATATGTCTCAAAGAATATAAATTGAGAACAAAATCCTTTATGTTGATATTTAAATTACATATTAAATTTATTAACCTCTTTGAAAATTAGAAAATGTTAATTATAAATACATTATAAACCATAATAATATTTTTTATACCTTATATTATATAGATATGACCATTAATTTTACATTTATTAAAAATTCCTCGTTAATGTCATGTATCATGTAATAATGTTATTATAATTCATGTATGTTTTGGTTTGGTATTCTTGACCCTTTTTCATTGATAATGTTTCCATCATATACATAATTTTAAACATGATATAAATATCCTATATATTTATTATATATAAAATTTTTATAATCCATAAAAGTTATAGGTTGAAGATGAATTACACTTTAAATGGAGATGGTAGGTCCTATGTATCCTTGAACATTGATTCAATTTTATAGATGGATGAAAAAAGACAAGTAAATAGTATAGTAACCAAAAAAATTAATTTGATTACATATATATCTAATATTTTAATTAATAATACATTTATTAATATCTTGGTAAAATGTGAGTGAGGAACGAAGCACATCACTTCTTGAGGCGGTAGCCTATCATACAAAATAGTGATGTTATCTTATTCCCATGGAATTGAATGGAAACGGATTATGTGATATTAAAATACAATAAGAATAATAATGTAATTAATATAATATAAATATGGTAAATACGTAATTATATCTAGCCATGATATGTGGTGATGGAAAACGAATAACATCAGGTCGCGATGTGGTATTCCTCCTTAATCATGATTGAAAGTTTCATTACCCATATGATGAAGGAGGAGGTGTATATTGGGTATTACATTATCATAATAAGATATTAGAAAATTTTATATATTTATGTTATTATCTCTAGAATATTTTTAGAATAATTGAAGCAGGTAGATGAATAAAAAACAAAAACAAATTTCAAAAAATTTAATACTTTCTTCAGAGAACCCCCTTTGGTTTTCACCTAATGACATCATAAGAGGGTTTACTAATGAATGTATTGACTATAGGATGTGTTGATGTATTTAATTATGGTATTTTGGAATATATTTTATAAACCAAAGGGATTTTGAAGTGTGAATTAAGGAAAATTAGGGTGGCTTATAAATAGTGTGGGAGAGGACATACATGCAATTTTAGTAAACAATCTATTGTTCCAATATTTTTCACCAATGAAATGATAAAATTGTGTCATTCAATAATACTATATTATATAAGGTTAAAATATTTCCTAAAAATGTTATTTTGAAATTTTTTTATATCATTTTACTCAATATATTTTTTGTTTAGCTGCATGGTAAACTCATTTTAACCTAAACTAGATTAGTTAATTTTAAACACTTTTTTTACTCATTTTGACAAAAATTTATGTTGAAATTTTTATATAATACAAATAATTCATATTAAAAATTATTAATCCATTTTAAAAAAATTCAACTCACCAATGTCATAAAATATTAATTTAAAATTAATCTTATATATGTTTCAAAAAATATTTTCTCCAAATATAAAATTTCCATAACTATAGAATGTTTCAATATAAAAATTAAAAATATAATTTATTCTAATAATTAAATTTGAATTAATTAACATATTATGTGGATAATTTTATTTTTAAAAACATATTAAAATAAAAAATTATATGGTAAATTCTGTATAAAAATATATGTTTTCATAATAAAATTTACTCTTTTAATATTCATGGATTTTTTTTATTTTCATAAAATTCCAAATAATCCTAAAATATTATTTTGACATGTTTATTTTAAAAATTAGTTTTATTTTGAAAAATAAATTCTCTAAAATTGTAAAAAATTACATTAATTATTTTATCACAAAATGTAGTAAAGTCATTTTTTGTGAAAATATTATGTTCAAAATATAGAAAGACTAAACTAAAAATTATGTTATTTTGTTATCAATATGTTTTCTCTACATATAAAAAATAAAAATAATATTTGAAATTCTTTTATTCATACCACCAATGTTAGTGGCTAATTTATAATTCTATAGCTCATGTAATAAAATAAATATCATATCTGAGTTCATAAAAGACATGATGTTTCTTATAATAAGAGCTACCAAAAAAATAATGTTATTCAATAATATATATTTCATAAATTATATGTGTGTTTCATTATACCCCAATTAATAATCATTTTTACCTAAATATTATATCACCCTGGTAGAAGCAACTGATAAAACATATGTATTGTTAGTTACATAGGTTCCCTTATAGCTTCCTCTAAATGGTAGTTAAACCTCAAAACATCAATTAATAGAGTGGTCTGATTTCATTGTGATTTATCAATATAATCAAAAATCATACAGAAATTTTCCACATTAGAATTATAATTCTCTATATGTATGACATTAAATTTTAGAAATTATGAAGGATTGGTTTTATATTATCTCTGGGGAGATACATAGAATACATTGTTGGCTTGAGAGAGGTTTGGTGGATGCTTCAATCAATATGATACCATCCTGATATGATCATGATTTTCAAAATAACTAATATACCTCTGTATTTTTCCCTTTCTATTTGAATCACATAATCATCTTCTATGGATAAATTATTAGAAACAACTTATCATCAACATAAAATTATTGTTCACACCAATGATTATCAACATTACATTTCTGGTAATTTATTGATACCCTTATGTGTTGTTGAATGGATATGACTTTATTTTCCAATTCAATATCTTACTCATATTTCTATCTCCAACTTCATCCATTTACCTTGGAGTTACAAACTTAATTTAATAGAGGGTTTCAAAAGGATTTATCTGAATGAATTATTTAATGCCTTTATAGTTTAAAACATTGACTATATGGATGTGTTGATACCAACCACCATTGAAATCCACATAAAAATATTTTTTCATATCCATTAGGGTTTTGTATTTCTTCTTCAGGACTAACTATCGTTCTATGGAAGATATGATGTGATGTAATTGTATTATATATCAAAAATATGGTTAAGATATCATTATATCATCAAGGTAAACCTCAATTCTCGAAAAGATACCATTGAATATGATACTCAATGAAACCATACCACTTACTCAATGTATATTATAGAAATTCAATTTTGATAGAAAAAATAACTGATACAAATTAATTATGTTTAATTTTTAAGGACTATGACTACAAAAAAATATAGTTATGCCATTTATAAGTTTTGGGGAGTCTATCAAAAAAATCTATGGTGTTGTGTTACCATTTAAATTCTTGTATGTGTAGTGGTTGTAATATCACCATAGATGTTTCTCTATTAAACATAACATGAAAACATAACTAGCACTGAGATGCAAGAACTTCTATATCTATCTGTATTCTAACACACCAAAAATACTCTCTCAAATATCATTACATATTTGAACTTCCATAATGAATAAATAATGAAGAACTATGAGATTTCACTAATATCTATTTCATATTGGGTATGGATAGAGCACATATATTATTTATAAACCTGATCCTTCCCTCAAAATTATTAATAAACTCACGAATATTTATCACATGCATTTGAAGCTCCAAAACATCCATATCCATTGATATTATCTTCCCATTCATAGATACTTAAACACATAATTTGGAAATATAATATTTTACCCATTCCTTCTCAATTTATTGATCTATTTGTTGGCCTAATCTGTTTTGATAATCCCAAATCATGTTTAAATATTGATCATAGTGTATTAATCCATTTACTAATCTTTTATATCTACATTTATATTGCTTATTCTGATGAATTTATATTTTTACTATCATGACTTTGTTGTTACATCTTACAGTTTATATTTATCCAAATATAAGTTCACTGTTGAAGGATACTGGTAAAATCCTTCTGATCTATGTCACCGTTATAACTCACTATCACTCTATGTCACTGATGCTAGAAGATCACAGTAGGAGATCTACTGTCACTATCACAAGTTTATCGTTGATCTACTTATCAAAGATAACAGACAAAGAGTCATGGTCACAAGGTCACTGCTCTGACAAGGCTTCTGTTAGAATTTCACTGTCAGACTCTTTCTTTCTTAAGTCTTTTGTTGAGAACATCACTACTCGATCCTACAGTTGGACAAGTCTACAGTTAGTAGAAGGCTACTGCTAGACAACTTCTACTGTCGAAATAGTCGACTGTTGTTTAAAGTCTACTAATGTATATATTCTACTGTTAATGAAATTACCTGTTAAGATAGTCTATAGTTGGAAGGGTCACTATTGCATTAGTCCGAATTTACAGATCTACCAATGAATTCCACTGATGAGAGGCTACTGTTATATAAATTAATATTTACCATTACAAGCATACAGACAAAGAACCTACCGATGAAGTCCACAGTTGGAAAGAAGATCACAGTTGGAAAGACTATAATTGAAGTCTACCGTGTGACATGAATCTACTACCAGTCTAATGATTTTATATTCTTTTTCTTTATCAATTTTATTAATAATATTATAAAGGTTATGTCTGGAAAAATTAATGCACCTGACATTAATTTAATATTATTTTCAGGCATATCAGGAAACAGTACGATGTACGAGGAAGGTCACACGTGATTGAAACTTATTTCTCTTGTCGGCCCCAGGTGAACCAATGGAGAAAAGGGCGAACTGGAAAAGAGAATTTAAAGAAGAGAGAGACATTCAAATAAATTTGGGTGACACAATATCACAAGACACACAGAGCATAACTACTACAACCAATACATACAAGAACAAAAAAAAGATAAGTGTGGACATAGAACCTTCAATAATTCATTTCATAAGAAGAACAAATAGATTTTCACAAGATCGATTGAAAGAAACTTTTTCAAGATGTTGTGGTGTGGTGAAAGGAGCATAGACCCAAGAATCTGATCATCATTACATCTAAAAGTCTGGAAGTTACAGCACTCAGTTTTGGAGTCAACATGCAGAAAAGGACCAAAACTTCATTTCATTCATTCCAACGAGTCCAGAACTGATCTGGCAACACTACAGAGCTTTCTAATCTTATTCCTACTATCTTTAGATCTACAGTGTATACGTATTTTACATTTGAGAGTAGTGTGTCTATATTACACACACTGTCTTTTGTGCATAAACTGAGGGATACTAAAAATACCTATATCAAACATTCTTTACATTTGTTACCAATTCATAACTATGGAAGAAGCCTAGTGTGGCTTGGTTATTTAGTTTTCCAACGTATAACTGTGGTAGAGGTTGCAAAACCTGGACAGTTTGTGAAAACTATTGTAAATCCCGATAGAGGCTGTGTGTCAATTTGTTAATAAAATTGCTTGGCGGTTGGTGGTCACCCTATGGAGAGGACTGAACGTCTTGTTTAAATTATTTTGTTTAACTCTCCATTACTCTGTTTTACATTTATCTGTTGTGCTTATATTTTCAAAGACAGAAATATATCTTTACATTCACTCTGGTAGTTAGTTCTGGTTAGTGTGTATATGATATTTTTTTAGTAGACTTGTTTCAAAAGTGGAATTAGTTATCTTACTGATTCAACTAAGGATTAATCAACCTTTGAAAAACCTGTTGAACAATAATCACTTATATCTCTACTGCCTTAATTGACTGGGCCTTTATAATTTGGGGTATTTTAATCCTAAATGTTTTGAACAAAAATTTTAATTGGAACTCAATTCACTCCCCTTTGAGTATCCACTCTTACCAACATTTGGTATCAGAGGCAGGATTATATTTTCATTTATATAATGTCTTTAAACCCTATGTTAAACTGTGATTTGAGTTTTATCCTAATGATCGTAAATTTCTATAAGTTCAAAATATTATCTCTTTAATATATTTCCTAAAATCTAGTTATGGATAATAGACTAGAAGGTGCTACTACTAACAGGCCACCTTTCTTTAATGGTGTAAATTATACTCAATGGTAAATTAAAATTAAAATTCATTTGGAAAGTATTGGTTTTGATATGTGGTCTACTATAGAATCAGAATATGAGATCCCCAAAATTGCTAGATATATCTGGGATGATGCTATAATGTCTGACTATAACAATAAATGTAATGATATGAATGCCCTTTACTGCTCTTTAGTAGGTGAGGAATTCAACCGAATTTCTACATGTAAAACAACTCATGAAATCTGGGACACCTTGGCTATTTCTCATGAAGGAACAACCAATGTGATGGAAATGAGATTAAATACTTATACAATTAAATATTATAATTTTAAGATGAGACCTGATGAACCAATTTCTAAAATGTACCTTAGGTTTAATGAGATTGTCAATACCATGAGTTCACTAGGAAAAGATGTTCCAAAGAAGGAGCATATTATGAGAATATTGAGGTGTTTCCCAGACAGATGGAAAAGCACTTATGTGTCTATCCGAGAGTCACGTGACATCAGAAAACTACATGTTAAGGAGTTGATTGGTAAACTATTGATATATGAAAAAAACTAAAGGTTAAACAAAAGAAGATGGTGAACCCAAGAGAAAATATGTGGCATTCAAGTCTACTACATCAAAGAGCAAAGACAAAGAAAAAACACAAGCACCTACTGAATTTTCAACTAGTGAAGATTCATATTCAGATAGAGATGAAGAAATGTCTCAAATATCCAGGAGATTTATGAAGTTCTATATGAAGAATAAGATTTTCACAAATCAAACTATAAGAGTAAGTATGATCAACAAGGTAAGTGGAATAAGTATTCGATGAAATCTAACAAGGAATATGATATAGTCTACTATGAATGCAAAAGGAAAGGACACATCAAGACTGACTATCTGAAGTTAAAATTCAAAAAGAAATATGATTATAAAGATAAGAAGTAAAAGAAATCCATGAAGGCAACCTGGAGTGGTTTGGAATACTGCACAAGTGAATTAGAAGCTACTGACTCTGAAAAAAATCATGTCAACATGTGTTTCATGACCAACATATCTGAGGTACATGTTTCCCTTGTTCTAAATGATTATTATTATGGAAATAACCATGATTCAGATAATGAGGAAAATATGACTAAAGCTGAACTATTTGAATATTTCAATATGTTAGAAGATACCTGTAATTAACTAAAGGATAAGTATAAATCATTGAAGAAACATCATGCCTTGACTAGTAATATTAAAACAGATCTAAGTGTATAATAAGAAAAGTATGCTCAACTCATGAAAAAGAACACTCAACAGAAATTATCAAATGAAAATTGAAGAAAGCATATTGGGATGTTCACTACATGTAGGGATACCTTGACACAACTTCTAGGAAAACATATTTCTCCTAAATATATAACTGGTCCAGGATATCAGCCTGGCCAGAGACAAATTAGCAAAACCCAATTTGTTCCAAAATCTAGACAGTTTACTACTAGGTCTGGACCATCTTTTGGGAAACAATTTTCTAAATCACCTAATAATTTATTTTAGTCTCAAAATATGTTTTTTGATTATAGAAAACCTATAAAGAAAATATGGGTTCTGATTGTTTTATTAGCTAACCTTTCTGGACCAAAAAATATATGGGTACCAAAATTATCCCATGTTTAATCTGTTTTGTAGGGAAATTGTTTAAAGAGTTTTTGTAACACTCTATGGTACTTGGACAGTGTATGTTCAAGACATATGATAGTAGACTATTCTCACTTCAAGAGTCTAATTAAAGTTGATAGTGGGCATGTCACCTTTGGTGACAATGCAAAAGGAAAAATCATCGGCTTAGTCCAAATTGGTAACCCTGATACAATATTAATTTCTAAAGTTTTTTTGTTGATGGATTAAAGTATAATTTACCTAGTATATCTCATTTATGTGATTATGGATTTAATTTTAAATATGGAAATGATTCATGTAATGTTTTTAATTCCAAAAATGATTTAGTTTTCACTGCATCTAGAAATGAGAATGTATATGCTGTTTATTTAAATTCATTAGCCAAAAAAAATTATTCATTATTAAATTCCATTCATAAAGAGTCTTGGTTTTGGAATAAGAGATTAGGACATTGTAATGTGCACTCTCTCAAGAAGCTATCTAAGAAATGTTTAGTTAGAGACTTTCCTAAATTAGAATTTCCAATTGATAAAGTCTGTAATCTTTGTCAAAAGGGAAAACAACACAATGTTTTTTTAAGCCAAAGATTGAATTTTCAACTTCTCAACCACTTGAGTTGGATCATATGGATTTATTTGGACCATCAAGAGTTTCAAGTTTAAATGGGAAGCACTATGTTTATGTTTCTGTAGATGACTTTTCTAGATATACTTGGGTATGCTTTCTAGCTCACAAGAGTGAAGCATGTTCCTAAATTGTTAAATACTCCAAGTCTGTAGAAAATCATTGTGGACTTAAGATTAAGACCCTGAGAAGTGATCATGGCCTTGAGATTGAGAATCATGAGTTTGAATATTACTTCTCACACATTGGTCATAATCACAACTTTTCTACCCCTAGGACACCTCAACAAAATGGAGTAGTGGAATGAAGAAATAGAACTCTTCAAGAAATCGCAAGAACTATGCTTAATTAGTAAGACTTACCTGTTTATTTTTGGGCTGAAGCTGTAAATACAGCTTCTTATGTCATCAATAAAGTTTAAATTTGACCTATTCTAAAAAGGACCCCTTATGAATTTTTGAATAATAGGAAGCCGATAGTTAATTACATTAGAGTTTTTGGTTGCAAAGTCTTTATTATTAATAATAAAGATAATATGGATGATTTTTCTCCAAAAAGTGATGAAGGAATTTTCTTGGGTTACTCTATTTGATATAAAGACTATTGAGTATTCAATAAGTAAACCAATTGTGTGGATGAATCTATTCATGTCAAATTCGATGAGACTGATCCACATGGGCCTAAAACCTCCCTTGAAAATCATGAGTAAGATTTGGAAAATCTGAACCTTAATGATAAGAATTGTGAATCCCCTGTGATAGTATCTAGTTCTGGGAATTTTCCAGAATATGCTCATACCGATTCGAGACCAACAGACAACAATGAGGAATCCAGTTCAACCCTTACTAGAGGTGTTAGGACTCTCAAGAATCATCCTCTAGATTCTATTTTAGGCGACTTAAATAGAGGAACACAAACTATATCTTCTCTAAGAAACCAGGTTGAACATCAAGCTTTTCTTTCATAGCTTGAACCCAAAAAAATTAATGATGCTATCAATGATGAATTTTGAGTAATGGCTATGCAAGAAGAACTAAATCAGTTTGAATGAAACAAAGATTGGGAATTAGTGGAAAGACCACAGGACACTTTGACCATAGGCACTAAATGGGTGTCTAGGAACAAAGTAGATGAGTCTAGGAATATAGTTAGAAACAAAGCTAGGATATTTGCTCAAAGATATAGTCAAGAGGAAGGAATAGTCTATGAGGAGACCTTTTCACCTGTGGCTAGATTAGAAGCCATTAGGATTCTACTTTCTTATGCTGCTCATCTGAATTTCAAACGTTATGAAATGGATGTTAAAAGTTCTTTTCTAAATAGGTTTATTGTTGAAGATGTATTTTTTGAACAACCTCTGGTTTTACAACTCCCCATTTTTCCAATCATGTTTATATACTATCTAAAGAATTATATGTATTAAAACAAGATCTAAGAGCTTGGTATGATAGGCTCAGCTCTTTTCCTATTTCAAAAGGATTTACCAAAGGGATTGTTGATCCTACTCTTTTAATTAAATGTATTTCTAAAGATGTTTTGATAGTACAGATTTATGTAGATGATATTATTTTTGGATATTCTATAAATTTATTATGTTTTGATTTTTCAAAAATGATTTAAAATGACTTTGAAATGACTTTAATGGGAGAACTCAAATTTTTCCTTGGATTTTAGATCTTCCAAAATAAAAATTGCATTATTTTGAATCAAAGTATGTATATTAAAGATCTTCTAAAACGTTTTTCATTGGATGGTAGTAAATGCAGTGAAACACCTATGAGTACCACCTGTAAGTTGGATACTGATGAAACTGGAGAACCAATGGATCAAACTAACTATAGAGGTATGATTGGAATTCTACTCCATCATACTTCTAGTAGAACTGACATTATGTTTAGTGTATGCATGTGTTCTCGTTTGCAAGCCAATCCAAAAGAATCTCATTTAATTGTGTTAAAAGAATTTTCAAATATTTCAAATAGACTCCCAACTTAGGATTATTTTATCCAAAAGAACTATCATTTTATTTATTGAGTTATTCTGATTATGATTTTCCTAGCTGCATGTTAGATTGCAAGAGAACCTCTGAAACATGTCACATTTTAGGCAATTCACTAATATCTTGGTGTAGTAAGAAGAAGAATTTTGTTTCCTTATCTACTGCCAAAGCTGAGTACATAGCTGCTAGTAGTTGTTGTGCTAAAATTTGTGGATGAAACACACTTTACTGGACTATGGATATCAAATCAAACATGTCTCTATAAAATGATACAGTACAAGTGCTACTAACATTTCCAAAAAACTAGTATCTCATGCTAGGATAAAACATATTGATGTGAGAAATCACTTTTTGAGGGATCATTATCAAAAGTGTGATATCACTCTTGAATTCATTAGCACTGAACATCAATTAGCTGATATATTTACAAATTCGTTTAATTCTAAGAGGTTAAACTAAATCAAACACGAGTTAGGTATGATTAACATTAGAACAGTTGAACCGCATAGTTGAACATCACAGTTGAACATCACAGTTGAACCTCACAGTTGAACCTCCCAGTTGAACCACACAGTTAAACCGCACAGTTGAACCTTACAGTTGATCCTCACAGTTGAACCTCATAGTTATACCCCACTATTGCACCTCACTGGTGTACATCACTATTACATCTCACTACTGGATACTTCACTGTTTGTCTTTATTTTTTGTGGTAATTCGAACCGTTTTTATTCCTTTTTATTATTTCTATTTTTTTAATCCCTAAATGATAAAACTAAATGCATCGAACATATCTCAATCCACCTTTCTCTCTCAATCTTGAACCTTGCTCTTGAAAATCCTAAACCCTAACCTTTATTTTGAACCATTGATCCTCGTTCAATCTCCATGGACAGAACAAAGGGACACCCGACTGTCAATGAGGATGTGCCAAAGCCAAAAAGAACTTGAGCCGAATCCAGTGGCACCAGTAATACACCGACGGGACCTATAAATGTGCACCTAACCAAGAGAGAAATCATTTCTAAGAAGGATTTATGTGAAGAATTGTTGTTTTCGAGCAAGTCATTAGTACTGGAAATACTAGATGCCCAAGGATGGACCGAATGTTTCTCCAACAATAATGGACCATACTACCCAAAGCTTGTGAAAGAGTTTTATGAATACCTGATGTTCGAAGTGGAAGATGATATGCGTAAGCTAATATCCAGAGTCAATGGAAATGAAGTCAGTTTCTCATCTGCTGAGTGGGCTGCATGTTTGAGAGTTCCTCATGAAGGAATATATGACTACTACTTTTGAGTGGCTCCTCCGGACAGTGATGTATTTGAGTATGAAAAAGATCTGGAGAAACTGATTGGAAATGGTATATCAAGGATGATTATAGCAGCTGGGATGAATGGAGAAGATAGGCTTTTGTTTAAATTCATTCAGCATGTACTTAGTCCCATAATAGGAGACATTGTATTACTAAAGTACCAGGACATATTTCTGATGTACTTATTGATGCATGGAAAGACGATTAACCTATGTAGGTTTCTGACGGCTCAAATAGAGGATATGACTAAGGGATGTTTAAAATACAATGCTTTATTCCATGCCATGCTTATTTCAGTAATGCTGAAAGTAAAGGGTGTGGCTGGAAATCAAGAAGAGATTATAGTGGCTAAGAACAAAGTTTGTATCTCCATGGTAATTTGAAAATTCATAAAGATTAGCTGGAATCCTTGAAAGAAGGCATGGGTGAATGATGAAAGACGAGTTTATGAGAAGTTTGACCCCTCTACCCATCCATCTAGGCCGAAAGACATGAGAGATCCAGGCCTGAAGCCTGATGAGCCAGAACCAGTTTATTCAGATGAATAGGAGGCTGATGAAGCTATGAACCCTGAAAGAGAGAACACCCCCATCGATGATGGGAGTGAACATGATTTCCCTCAAATTCTTGTAAGGATAACATCTTTCAGAGCAACTAGCCCTCCAAACGAACTGCGAAGAAGGGAAACTGTTCTAAGGGACAATGAAACTGAGTCCACTGAAGAAGAAGAAGAATCTCAATATATTGTCAAGGACACCTCTAAAGAGGATGAGCCTGTCGAGTCAGAAGAAGCTTGTGATAAGAATGAAGGAAAAGAGGTTGTTGTTGAAGCTGATGATGAGGACAATGATGAAGAGAATGTGCTCAATTTGATCCCCCTAAAAGGTTATACAGATAAGACAGTTCCTAATCAGGGAGAAAGAGTGGCATCCAATGCCATTGATATGAAAGTCATTGATGACTCAGTGGAGGATGAGCCTCACCTCACTGCTAAACCAACAGAGCACACTGGTTTCAAACCTACTGAAGTTGCAGAGGAAGTTGTGGAGTTACCTAGAGCAGAACATGTAGAGGATAATGCTCAGAAGAGAGATCCAAGTGAGGGGCAGCATCTCGGTTTAGTTTCTGTGCTTTATGAAATAAAAGGATGGTCATCGGATCCAATATATATAGAACTTGGAATCAATTATGAAGATTCAGATGAGGAAGACCATCCTCAAAGGGATACTGTTATCTTACCTGAGAGCTTTCCAGTAGTTGCGGCTGAAAATTTGGCAACCAAGGAGGACCTTGAGTCCTTAAAAGTTGAAATGAAAGAGGCAATGAGACAATCAGTAATAGATTTTAAGAATAGTCTTGTTGAATAGATGAGGAGTGTGGAGAAATCCCTAGAACTTTCCCTGGGATGTGTTGTGTCATGTACAGTGAAAGAAATGATGGATAAAGTTAAAATATTCCATACTCAGATTGAAAGTTGGACTAAAGATGTGGTTTCTCTTAGATATTCAGTTGCTCATTGACTACCATGAGCAGTTCTCAAAGCCATGTGAATGCTGAGATTCAATATATCAAAGAGGTAGTCTATCTGTTTGTGGACGTTTTTTAGGCATTTAAGAAATCAGTCAAAGAACACTTAAACAATACGGGTGCACTTGTTCAAAAGGTGATTGGTAATCTGACTCAGTCTTTCACAGAGACAGTAGCGTTATCAGTCAAATCATTCCATCATCTAGCGCCTCTAAGAACCTTGACCTGATCAGAAGTGTGATCCATGATGATCTTGATAAGGCCATTTCCAGTGCAACCTATGATTCTCAGATACTTGCTACCACTAGGGAAGTCAGTGGTTTTGTTAGTGAACACTTGTAAGCAGTTACTTCTTCTCAGGAGGCTATTAAGAACAAGGTTGATTATTGCTTTAAAAGGATCTATTCCAAGCATCAATTGACCAACAACTTCATGCTCTTGATAGAGAATATGAAGTTGCCTCCTGTGACTCAGGCATTTAAGGAGCAGGTCAGCAAGCTGAGAGAATTGACCCCTACTTTGGATAAGTTTTTGGAGATTACAAATGACTTTTTATCTGCCATAGACAGAGGAGGATGCATTATTATTGATTTCAAAAACCTTCTTCTACCCTTTCTCCATGTGGACTGCACACCTGTCATCATCCCTCACGCTTTACATGTCTCTCAACCTAGTGGTTATTCCATGATGTCTTCTGCTGAAGCTATCAGAAGCATTTGTCCACTGATACCTCAGCAAGCTACACAGTACAGATCCACATAATCTTCTGTTTCATTCCCTCCAGTCATTCCTGTAATAATTCCTAAACCTACTGAACCTCCAGCTACTTCTCCATGTTTTTCCTTCAAAGGAAAAGTTCCCTTTCCAACAGATGATGTGGATTGAGTCTGTTTATGTCTTTTGATAGGGATCATGTATTCATTTTTTGGGAATTTAATGTACTGTTTATTAATACATCCTTTTTCTTATCTCTCTAGCTATATTTCTTTTTTCTAATCACAATGGGAGGGAAATAGCTAATTTAAGAAGAAGTAATAATGTGCTGCCAATGTGCTAATTCTATAACTAATCCTGTGATTGGGGAGATATGATCCTATGTTGAATCTTTTTCACTTTTCTCTCTGATACATCAATATTTATTACATACCGATATAATTTGTGATTATCAAAAAGGGGGAGATTTTTGGACTCATCTTTTTTGATAATCCTAAATCATGTTTAAATATTGATCATGATGTATTAATCCATTTACTAATCATTTTTATCGACATTTACATTGCTTATTCTGAAGAATTTATATTCTTACTCTCATGACTTTGCTGCAACAGCTTAGAGTTTATATTTATCCAAATATATGTTCACTGTTGAAGGCTACTGGTAAAAGCCTTCTGATCTAAGTCACCATTATAGCTCACTGTCACCCTATGTAACTGATGTTATAAGATCACAGTTGAAGACCTACTATCACTATCACAAGTCTACTGTTTCTCTACTTATCAAAGCTCATAGACAAAGCGTCATTGTCACAATGTCACTACTCTGACAAGGCTTCTGTTAGATGTTCACTGTTAGACTCTTTGTTTCTCATGTCTTCTGTTGAGAACTTCACTGCGTGAACATACAGTTGGAAATGTCTATAGTTAGTAGAAGGCTACTGCTAGACAACTCCTACTGTCTAAATAGTCAACTGTTTTTCAAAGTCTACTGATGGATATATTCCTCTGTTAAAGAAATTATATGTTGAGATAGTCTACAGTTGGAATGGTCACTATTGCAATATTCTGATGTTATAGATCTATCGATGAATTCCACTGATGGGAGGCTACTATTACATAATGTAACAGCTACCATTACAATCCTATAGACAGAGAACCTACCGATGATGTCCATAGTTGGAAAGAAGTTCACAGTTGGAAAGACCACAGTTGAAGTCCACCATGTGACTTGCATCTGCTACCAGTCTAATGATTTTATATTCTTTTTCTTTACCAATTTTATAAATACTATTATAACGGTCATGTCTTGACAAATTAATGCACCTGACATTTTTTTAATATTATTTGCAGGCATATCCGGAAATAGTACGATGTACGAGGAAGATCACACGTGATTGAAACATATTTCTCTTGTCGGCCCCGGGTGAACCAAAAGAGAAAAAGGTGAATTGGAAAAGAGCGTATATAGAAGAGAGAGACATTCAAATAATGTGGGGTGACACAAGAGTAGAAGACACATAGATCATAACAACTACATCAAATACATACCGAAACAGAAAAAAGATAAGTGTGGACAAAAAACCTTCAGTCATTCGTTTCAGAAGAAGAACATAGATAGTTTGACAATATCTATTGAAAGAATGTTTTTAAAGCTTTTGTGGTGTGGTGAAAGGAGCATAAACCCAAGAAGCTGATCATCTTTACATCAGAAAATATAGAATTTGTGACACTCTGTTTTGGAGTCAACTTGTAGAAAAGGACCAAAACTTCATTTCATTCATTCCAACGAGTCCAGAACTGATCTGGCAACACTACAGAGCATTCTAAACTTATTCTTATTATCTTTAGATCTACAGCATTTTTGTATTTTACATTTGTGTGCAGTGTGTCTGTATTACACACATTGTTTTTTGTGCTTAAACTGAGGGATACTAAAAATCTATATATCAAACTTTCTTTACATTTTTTACCCATTCATAACTGTAGAAGAAGCCTAGTGTGGCTTGGTTATTTAGTTTTCTCACATATAACTGTGGTAGAGGTTGCAAAACCTAGACAGTTTTTGAAAACTGTTGTAAAGCCCGATACATGTTGTGTATCAATTTCTTAATAAAATTGCTTGGTGGCAGGTTATCACCATGTGAAGAAGACGAGGTCTTGACTTAAGACTGAACCTTTTATTTAAATTATTTTGTTTAACTCTCCATTACTCTGTTATACATTTATCCACTACACTTATATTTTTAAAGACATAAATCTTTCTTTAAATTCACTTTGATAGTTAGTTATGGTTAGTGTGTATATGAGATTTGTTTAGTAAACGTGTTTCAAAAGTGGAATTAGTTATCTTACTTATTCAACTGATGATTAATCAACCTTTGCAAAACCTGTTGAACAATAAGTCACTTATATCTCTACTGCCTTAATTGACTGTGCTGTTTTAATTTGGGGAATTTTAATCCTAAAAGGTTTGAACAGAAATTTTAATTGGAACTCAATTCACCCCCTCTTGAGTATCCACCCCGACCAACACTATTCATTATAAGTACATTAGTATTGGATCTCTTGTGATCTACAATATAGATAATATATAATGACTCTTTCAAATCGAAGTATTTCACATCTTCTTTGCTACCTAATTTTGGTAATTTAATGAGAAATCATGTTATTTAATCAACCCCATCCATCTTTTCTGGAACATGTTCAACACATTCCTTTTGACTGTGAACATTAAATTATTATGATATGTATTTATATTACCACTTTATATATAATAATATTTCATCCAAATATATAATAAAACAATACAGCATCTTACTCAATATCATGAGTTGGTTAATTTTTATCATGAACCTTTAAATATAATGAATCCAAATTTATCACTAGGTAATTATGCATACTATTGTATAATAATAACTTCATGGATTGATCACTATACAATTAAAACCATTCTCTTCTATAGGGTAGTGTATGCATAGGTGCACTGACTATTCATTTCATCAATACCATGATGCTTCCATCACATTCATCTATCCAATGGAACTTCGTCCCCTTCCGAGTTAACAATGTGAGCGGATTAGATATTCATGATAAATTCATCACTAATCATCCGTAATATCGAGTTATGAAAACAAAAACTATGGATAATAGTGATAATGGTTGTTCTAGGTCAATATTTCTCATCCATGATCATTGATAGATCTTCGGATACACCCTTTCTTGAGATTATATAACCAAAAATAAAGAATTTGCAGCCAAAATTCACACTGTAAATTTTTTATATAGTCTATCCATCCTATGGGTTTTAGTTTAATAATAGAATAGCATATATACCCTTACATTACCTATAAATAATATAAAATTTCATCTATAATGACTATCATAAACTAGAAAATGAAATCTCTAAAGAAATCATTACTTAAATTTTTGAAAATAGTGGAGATATTTTAATGAAATAATGAAATAAATATATAATCATAGATTCCATGAATTGTGGGAAATGGTTTCTTTGGATTATCCTCTATGAAACTAAGGGTAATAAGGTGAAACTATTGATCTCTATTCAGAAGATCAAACTTATTATCAATACGGGGTACATGATGCTTTTTTTGATAATGATCATATTCATCTCTTAATAATCAATGTCAAGTCACATCTAACCATATTTCGTTTTAATAATTATTATATGTACACCCCATGTCATCACACATAGAATAATTAGTTCCTTTCTAATTTTCTCATGAATTTTATTCTGGAATTCCAACAACTCAATCAGGTACATTTTATAAAGAGCCTTTCAAAAAGGTGTATCACAAGATATGACTTCTATAGGGAACTCAACTCCTAGATTCAATATAATAATATGTAAATATTCTATAAAAAATAAAAAACTATTATATTATATGAATTCAATTTATGTTTCGTTTATCCCCAACTGCATGAGACAATCACTCCTTTTAATATGATCCAAAACCCATAAAATTTAATATCTATAGTTTTCTTATGAGGTGAAAATTAATTTAAATTTCATTTAATTTTTTATAGCCTTTTCTGAATATCCTTTGGGGTCACAAATGTTACAAGGGTGTTTGAGGTTTGTTTATAGACTTGAACCCATATTTTTCACAAAATGGGGACAACTTCATGGTTAGAAGAAATCATGTGAGGTTGGTCGCATAGCCTAACCAACCGCGTGATGCATAGACAAAGGGAATGAGGATGCCACAAGGATTGACAAAATGTGTGGGTGGAGGTGGATGACCATGTGGTGGACGATTTATTTTTTGAAAGAGGTGATTCACACATTTTGGACATGATTAGTCAAGACTTTTGCAGTGACCATGTGATGTGCCCCTCCTTATAACAGTGGGTGCATAATGGGCACATGGTTTTCCAAATGAAGTGGACAGACCATAAAGAATATTTTTTTTTATGAAATAACAATTTTTAAATTAATTAATTATATATCTTAAATTATATTCTCATTATTACACTATATATAAGTGAACCCATTAAAAGCTCCACTATGAAACCAATCATTAGATTTTCCCACATTTGTTCATTTAATCATAAAATCGAGCATCATCAGCCTTATTATATTCATGTTAGTAAGTACTCAATTCATTATTTCCCATTAATCATTTAGCCTCAGATCAATGGGGTTAATTTTTGGAAAGCTAATATCCTCTAATTCAATGTTTTTTATCTGTTATTCATTTTTCTCTGGATCTAAGTCTAATCGAGTGATGATACTTGATGATCACTCTACTATTGAAATTTGTTTGGTGGTCCATACATTTACGATGTATATTTATGTTTATAGATATGGTTTTCCTTAGGATTCCCACAATAAATTCATTCATGTCCTTATAATTAAACTGTATAATTGAAAAAAAATGAAATAGAACATGTTAGGTATTCCATTTAATTCCATTTATTTTTTTGAGGTTTATTCACCAACCAAAGCCTCTCATGGGGTATGCTAGTTGAAATTTACTTTTTTAAACAACTCATGGGGTGAGTTTTTTTATTCAATTATTAAAGGAAGCAAATAATAGACTAAATTGAATTTAATATTTTGTTATGAAGTTGATATTTCCTCATTTTCCATTTATGGACATGTTATTCCTTGCCTAAATTGATTAAATGGATTATATATAAATTTTATACGATTTGGTAAAATCAATGATTTAATTTGAATTTGAATTGAAATATTAGTGGGTATAGTGAGGAAATTTAATTCATATGAATTGATGGATAGAATGAGCTGTGAAATGAAATGATAATTGATTTCTTGGTTGGTAATCATTGGATATGGATTGTATTTGGATTTCAGGGTTTTCTCACCCATGTATCCTATGTTATAGTGGAATATGATTTGGAATTATATCCATGGATCTTGATTCCATTGTATTCAAATAAAATTTATACACCTTGGATCCTACTTGTTGGGCGCTCATTGGATATGCTCTGTTGACATGATCCTAATACTCTTCCATTATCGTTACTAATTTTCCAACAAGATTTTAGTGGGACCAAATAAGGAAGACATGGTCTTCTAAATAATGGATCTAGCCCTAAGGGGTTAAGAAATTTTTTGATTATACATCTTCTCCATGGTGAAATTAATATTCTTGGTTGTACATTGTGGTTGTGTTTGATCTGAAATTTCTGATAACAGGACTCGTTCATGGTTATTATAGTATTATAGGTTACACAGAAAGGCAATGTGGTTTTTTTGATATTTTGTGTATGGCATGGTTATGGTGGTTACATATTTTTACTCTAATATTGCCTTATTATATGAGATTAATAATTCTTATATAGTGATTTTTATATGTTTAATAAAAAATAAATTTTTTTTGGGTTTTTCAATGGGAACATAACATTGAATACTACCATAAAAATTATACTATGCACTCAACTTTAGAAGGTAATATTACTCATCCAGACTTTGTTGTCAACAATTGAGAGGTAACCTATGAGTATTGTATCTCACACCAAGTTTGGTCCATCTTTGTGTACCCATAAAGACTATATGGATGCAGGTGTGGACTGGGGAAAGCAGCTGTATTTCAATTCTTGACTTTGTTCCCTACTAAGGATCAAGAGAGAATAAGAGTGAGCTATGGATCATGATTCTATTTAGAGATAATAATATTATACTTTTTGGTATTTTAGTACATGTACCATATTTTTTATACATGATTTGGTTGTTTTGTAGATATATGACATGTATCATCAACATCTCTATATGTGATTACTTCTGGCATTGTTTATTTATATTTGTCTTAGTTAATTATATTTTTTGACTAGATTAATTATTTCAATATCTATATTTATGATTTAAAATTTTGTGATAAACTATAATAATAGGTCAAAATCTCCCCACAAAAACAACCTAGGTCCTCACTACTTGTCGGCATCCTCTGTAATTGGGGGACAAGTGCTTTAAGTTGTGTAGCCAACCAATGCTGGGGAACTACTGAGTGGCATCTAGGTCTGGGATGTTACATAATGTTATCAAATGAATTTTTTTTATGGTTTATTATTTGGTGACAATAGGTATGGATAAAAAGTAATTGTAATTTGGTAATGATATTATCTTGGATGTAGATAACCCAAATATATGGAAAAGGCCCAATTGCCTCAAATGGAAAATGATGTTTTCATAATTTTTGACTATTAATGTTGATTCTATTCCACCACTGGGTGATTCACATGATGTGTGATGTTATTACTGATATGATTTTTGAGTTTAATAGTCTTTAAAACAAAGTATATGAGAGTATTCTATATCATTCATTATTTAAAAACCTCCTAAAATTCAAATTCCACGAATGACACCATTCTATATAAGAGTCATTGCCTGTTTTTCTGATGATTTGATTGGTATCAAGATAGATATACCTATCTATGAGATAGATATTTTGTGTAGGGAATTGAGAAACATGGTTTTCACTTTATGGGTTTTTCGTAACCGAAGTAGTTTTTTAATGATTAGGCTATAGAAGAGACCCTATGCATCCAATTTTGGCACATTGAGTGAAGGATAATGAGTCGCATAGACTAGAATGTGTTATATTGTGGATTATTTGGATAACATATTTTTATTCATATAAAGTATGGGAACCAATGGATCAGTAATGTTCGAGTAGCGATTTTACCCATTTAAAATGAAATGTGAAATGCATAAAAATTTATAAGGGAAAATTGGATTGAAAAATTGTGAACCCATCCTAGAATCATCCTTTGAGTGGGTTAGAAAATGTGCCTAGTGAATTTTTTGATTATTCCTTATTTACTAATCAATGATTTAGGAGTTTACTGAGAGGTATGACTTATTTATAGGAAATTTATAATATGTCTTACACTTTTGAGCTGAGAAATTTGATATCAATCTTTTCAGGGCTATTAGTTTTTCATTGTAGTGGCATTCAACCATGATGAAATCCAATTGTATTCAAAGAGAATAGTGAATACCATGACCTAGAGGAACTAAGACATGGGATATGAAGGTATTATCCCTTTGTGTCAGCTAAGGAATCAATTGTTTTACCATCCATAGGTGTTGAGTAATAGTTCCATTCCGGGACTTTTGACTTCATGCTGAATTTTCAAGGATCACCACATCATTCGTTATCTATAGATTAGTGGACCCATGTGTTCCAATAGTAAATACTCACACATTATTAGGGGATTGCAGTCCACCGAATACTGATATGTGTATTGAGACTACAATGGAAATATTTGAGCATCTAGATACACCTATTAAGAGAAGAGAGAATATCATCACATATATTCTTCAAGAAGAAGCAATGTGATGGTGTGACGTTTTGAACCAGGATGAGGAACTATGGGACATGAATTGGTGGAATTTCCAAACCAAATTCTACGAATAATATTTCCCAAGACGTTGAGAGTATTTTGGTCTTGTGAGTTCATGCATCTGGAGCATGGAATGACAATAGTTATGGAGTATTCAACATGCTTTACAGATCTTCAGTTTTTTACACAAATATTTCTTTTTAATGAGACATCAAGGGAGAGACGCTTCAGAGAAGGTCTATAGAATAATTTTCGATCATAGTTCAATGTGTTTAGGATGAATACTATTACTATAATTCCATGAAAGTTCAAATTATATATCATAACATAACAAACTAATGGGGAAATGTAGAGAAGTACATTATCTCAACCATCTAGTTCAAGGTCTTTAAGCAGGGTGTATTGTTTTCAGGTTTCCTATAATAGGAGTACCAACCAGCTGATTGTTCTGGTAGTATATTTTTATATAATTAATGTTTAATATTAGTCCACATGAGTAACTTGTATGATGGTGACCCAAAAAAGTGTTGAGCTTATAAAATAATGGCCTATGTGCATCATTTTTGCGGGGTCTTCCCTCCATCAATGAATGGTATGGGTCATCTCTAACAGAAGGATTGAGAATAGTTTTCATAGCTACACTTGAAGAATGAATTTGGTTTAGTACAAATCATTTTGTCTAAGGTTGAGGTAGTCATGGTTGAGGAATCCTTGACTAGTTGTACCAAGAAAACAGAGCGAGCATACACTAGTTAGTGAGGCTGTGTCACAAGGTCGCAGTTCATGAATGATCTATTCTATGAAACCTATCCCCATGGAGCATGGAATCAGAAAGTATATAGTAATAGTTAATATCCTAGAATTATCTACTCATTTATCTTCTACTTTTTATGTGGTTTAATTACATTTTTTATCTTTGTACTTGTGTGTTAATGTCTCAGCCTCGTTATACAATTTTCTAATGGTGTTATAATGCTTAACACTTTGTTCAGGATCACAATGAAATATTTGCATTAATATTGGGAGTTCCTTGATTGGTTAGTCTTATTTCATGTGGAATCTTTTTCCCCCAACATTACTTGGATGGATTTCATTCTCAGGATGGACTCGTAGGTCTTTTATCAAGCTTATGTTCACTTATATCATCAAAGTGTGACTTTCACATCATAGAGGGTGTTGTTTTTATTCAAAAAGGTCAATGTGATATCTATGAGAATCAAGATAGGCTCGAGCATTGTGGGTTGGGTATGATTACATTTCATATTTCTTGTTTATATTTGGATGATTAGGGATCACATTATGTAGAAATTCCTACAGCGGATGACTGTTTCATGAAATTTTTAATAGAAAATATTTCTAGTCTACCTATTGAGAGATAGGTTTATTTCTCCAACAACATAATGATAAGAGCTACACCAGTATCCATTTATCATTATAGTATGGCTATGATAGAGTTGTATGAATTAATTTTTTAGCTAGTTGATTTAGAGGAAAATGGATCCATTTGACCTAGTAATTCTCTAGGGGGTTCTCAGGTCTATTTTTTTAAAAAGGTTGATGGTACCCTTAGGCTATGACTAGATTTATTGAAACTAAACTAGTTGGAATTTATGAATAGGTATCACTTTTCAAGAGATAGATAAACAATAAAATAAGCTCTTTGGATCTCATATGCTCATGAAATTTTATTTGAGAACTACATATCATCAATTGTGTGCTCTAATTGAAGACAAGCTTCATTCATCTTTTCAAAGAAGGCATGGTCTATATGGGTTGGTTATTTTTTTTGGTCCCACAAACATGACATAAATTTTTATGAAACATATGAAATGTGTTTTCCATCCTTATCTAGATTCATTTGTGTTGGTTTTATAGGAAGATACCTCGATGTATTCTCACTATAGACATGGCCATCCCAAACATCTTGAGATAATTTTGGATACACTAAGAGATCATCATTTTTATGATATTCTCAAAAATTACACATTTAGATAGTTGATATTCACTTCCTCATTCATATTATCATAGATATAAGAGTATCAGTTAAACAACAGAAGGTGAGAACTATAGTTTCTTAGGATCATCCTAAGAACATCATTCAAATATCGAGTTTCTTTAGGATATCAAGATATTAATTGAATTTTATACAGGAATTTTCATACTTAAAAACACCATTTAAAGTATTTAAAACTAATGGTGTTATGTTTTTATGGTTAGATACCTATGATAAAGCGTTTCATGAATTTAAAAAGAAATTTTCATCCGCACCAGTCTTTATTCATCTAGATCAAGAATTAATCTCCAATGTGTATTATAAAAAAATCAGTTATTAGGCATAAAGATGTTATGATGTAGGGAATAGATTATTTTCATATAGGTCTCAAAAGTTGAGGCCACACGAGAGTAATTACCTAACACACAATCTCCAATTAGTTACAGCTATTCATGTTATGTGTTTTTTAATAAATTATTTCCATTGGGAGTGTTTTATGATGTATGTTAATCCAAAAACCCTATATATATATTTCGACAGTGTGATATGAATTTAAGGCACTGAATGTGGGTTGAGTACCTATAGTCATTCTACTTAGAGATTTTCTATATGCTTAGGAATGAAAATTATGTGGTTGTTAAAATTTATAGGAGGACTCAGATATTAGAAGATCGACATGCCATTAATTAGTGGAAAAATGGGATTTGTTCACTGATATGTAATTAGATGTATATAATAGATAGGGGCATAAATTTCTCTTACGCTTATTTTTGACTTCTACCCTTCTGGATAGAGTGAGGCTGACACATATATCAAATTTGGAGGGTCTAGTCCAATGAGAGATTTTGAATGGTGACAACACACTTCTTAGTTGGATGGTAGAAGAAGAAAATATAATGAATATCCTTGACCATGTCTTAGTTCTAGTGGAAATACGTGAGGAGATGGTACAAGAGTTTCATGCCTTAGTTTTTGTAGTGAATCCTGACATTTTCATGATATTCGGTGACTCGCACCATCAGTAGTTGTGGCTAGGTATAAAGAGAGATATAGCTGGTTTTTCTATGATATGTTACACCAGTCAGTAGGTTCATGTGGAACATTAGTGACCATTTAGACCTTAACAATAGTTTTTTATTTCCATGTTTAAATGGTTTGATATCATGATAGATTTTTTGAATTTTTTACTGTGGTCACCTTGAGGCATTGATGATGTGTGGGTTTTTGTGGAAGGCTCATTAATGTTTCTTATTTCATACCGATGAGGGAGACATTCATTATGGATGATCTTGGGTTGTTTTATATCTGAGACATAGTTCATATTTATGGTGTCATTCAAATTATAAAGTTATGTAGGGATTCCTAGTAAACATCTTATTTTTGGAATATTTTTCGCGGTTTCTTAGAATATGTGTTCTTTTGAACATGGCATGCCACCCTATAAATGATTGTGATTAAAACCATATGATACAGGTTCTTGATGATATGATGCAAGAATGAATCCAAGATTTTATTGGATCTTGGGAGAGGAACATTCCAATTATTGTGTTTTCTGAAAATAATAGTTATCATGAGACTAAATAGATAAATGTTTTTGAAGATTTGTATGCTAGGTCATGCTAATTTTCCCTGAGTTGTTTATATAAAGAAGAGGTAGCTTTACTATGACTATGTATTTTCCCAGAGACTTCTATGTTGGTTCTATTGATTAGAATGTAGATGGGTACTACATAGTCTTAACTAAAATCTTATTCCATTCACCATAGATTACATTTATTATTTGAGGTTGGGGATCAGGTATTGTTATGTGTTTCACCAAGGATGGTATATAGATATATTTGGAGACAAGGTAATCTATCACTATGATATGTTGAACTGTTAGTTATTCTAGTGAGATTCGGGCTAGTATCACATCAGTTGTAGTTTCTTCGTATGTATGGATCCATAAATGAGATATTTTACGTATCTCAACTGATCCATTATCATTTGGACACATCTCATGTTTTTAATCCTAATGACGATGAGTTACAGGCAGATGCTTCCTATAAGGGAAATCTAGTTCATATAATTGAAAAATTCATTAACATTCACTAAGGATGGTCAGTTCTACTAGTATGGGTAAAAATGAAGCACAATCATTTACAAGATGAGACACTAGAGTGGGATCCTATCATATATGACCATTGTTTAAGAGTCATACTAAGCCAATTAATTACCACCCTTGTGAGGGAAATTTAGGGATGAAATTCATTAAAGAGGATGATTGCAATAACATGGGTTTCATATAATGCACGAATTCTATAAAAATTTATTTTAATAGATTTTTTTTGGAATATTTTCAATACCCATTGAGGTCACATGTGTTAAAAGGGTATTCAGGGCGTGTCTGGTTCGATGAACGAATCATTTTTGAAAAAATAGGGTAGGTCTTCTAGTTAGTAGAAACCATGTGAGTCATTCTGCATTGTATGACTAAGTAAGTGTGGCATGGACAGAGGGAATGATGAGCCTGCATAGTTTTTCAAACCATTTGGATGGAGTCACAATACCATGTGGTGGAAATTTACTATTTGAAATATATATTTTGAAAAAAAATTATGGGTAAGTTAGACCATGAAAACTGACCATTAGAGGTGCCCCTAAATACAGTAGTGGGGGCATGGTTTTGGCAGATTTTGGTCCAACTGTGTGCCCAAAAGAGTTTTTTGGAAAAATATATTTTTTCTAACATAGCATTATAACAAAAATTGTATTCTCATTTTTCTTCCACATATTCATGAAACCATCGGAATATCCTCTTCGAAGCTAATCTTAGTCTTTAACACTATATATTCATCTGATATCTGAATCTAGATCTGTCGGTCTACTTTTATTCTCATCAGTTTGTATATTATATCATTCATATCATTATTAATTTTTCATTCGATCAAAAAAGTTATTTTTTTGAAATATAATTTTCCATATTTCTAGTGTTTTCCAACATTCATTTCTTTTCTCCCAATATGAGTCGAATCAAGTGATACTACTAGAGTAGAAATCAACAATGGACTAATGGTATATGGTATATACTTTTAATGAGTTTTTTGATTCTTTATTGAGATAGTTATTATTATTTCTCCCACCAAATATTATTGTACGACCCCAAAATTAACTTTATTAAATGAATAAAAATAAATAGAACATGTTAGTGATTCCCTTTAATTCCCTTGAGAATTTTTGGAGGTTTTTTCAAAAACAATGTCCACCACTAGGGTTTTCCCTTTTACTTTTCCTTTGTTAAACAACCCATGCGGTGAGTACTTTTACTTATGTGGATATAAGAAGTCTCTAATGAACTAAATTTATTAAATTGATTGTTAGAATTAGAATATTTTCTATAATCTCTTGTGTTTAGATGTTATAACTTATCCAATTCATTAAATATATTATATATGAATTTTATATGACTGGTTAAAATAATTTATTGTATTTGAATGTGATTTTTAATATGAGTGGTTATACTCGTTGAATGTAATTATTGTTAATTGATTAAAATAATTATATGTGAGTTTAAATGGTAGTAGATACCAAGGTTGTAAAACCTTGGATATGGATCCCATTTAGATTTTATGTTTATTTCACCCATGGAACGTATTTTATGATAGATGATATCTGAGAATGTATTCTCCTTGGGTCATGATTTTGTAGGGTGACAAGGGCATATATAACCCTTGGGTCCATATTCCAAGACTCAGATTAGACATTCTCTTTTTACATGATCCTGGGATACCACTATTTTTGTTACAAAAACTCCATCGAGATACACCTAGGTCTCGATGAGGATGACTTGGTCTTATATACCTTTGATCCAGCACCATGGTGTATGAATGTTTTATTTAATACATGGATTTCGATGGTGAATTTTATCCGTTTTTTGTGTAACATGGATAGGGTATTTATGAAATTTCTTTTTACACACCTTGGTCATGGTTATTATGTTATTACAAACATTAAGTTAATTCCATGGGTTTTACGAGGTTTTTTTTATATGAAATGAATCCGGGGGTTACTTATTTTTTACTTTACTGTTTCCTTTTGATAGGATATTGACACTTATTTGTTAGGGATCCTTGTATGTCTATACATGATTACATGTATTTTCTTTTTTCCATGGGAAATTTATTTTTAGTAGTTCCTTATCTACTATATTATGAACTCTTCTTTACCTTTTCGTTTTATAGAACCATAATTTGTTTTTGACAATTGGGTTGTAAACAACGAGGATTCTATCTCACAACCTATTCAGGGTGTCATTGGATATGAAATAAATTATATGGATACAGGTAGAGACTAGAGAAAGATCCTAAATTTCGATACATAGAATTTTTTCATGCCTAGGAGTGGGAGATAATGTGACTAAGATAAGGTGTGGGATACTAAATGAATATTGTAATTTATTATTTTTTTTATTATTTTGATACATTTATTATACTGATTAGTGTATTCAAGTATTAGATTCTTTGTAGAGACATGATATGTATCATCACCATTTGTACATGAGATTACTTATAGAATTGTATTTTATACATTTCTTTGATATTTATCTATTGTTTGATTGGTTTACTACTTCCCCTATTGGTATGGTTGCTAAATCTACGTTGCACTCTAAATTTAGGGAACAATATCTCTATAGACATAAACTATCCCTCATATCATGTTGGTAGCCTCTGCAGTAAGAGAAGATGCGCTTGAGTCCATGTATCTAACCGAGCATGGGGAATTGTTGAGTTTCATCATGGTGCATAAGGATACATACATTCTATTTTATTTCCATCCGATTTTCGTATTTATTGTCACACTAATATATGATCATAAGTTGTTTTGTAATTTAAAATGTGACTTTACAACTGCAAAAAATAAAGTATGACATGAGTAAATAAATCCAATCCAGGCATAATATATAATGAAATTCAACCACATGTATAATAACAAGATTTATCAAATATACATTCCCAAATACATCAAAAAAAGTATAATCTTAGAATTTTGGTTTAATTATTATACCCTCAACTTTTTTCACTACTAATTCAACTTTTAATCATTTGGGTATCATATTTATTCCCTTATAAAATTATTCACACATGAAGGGGCTAGTAAATATACAATCAAATATAATATTAGAGATTCAAAATTGGTGTGAAAATTTACCTTTTACCCCATCCTTATCACACCCCCATTGAAAATAGTTATGGCAAGAGATTTCATGTTTTCTCTCATCCTAAGAAGTTTTTACAGTCGACAATATTCATTATCCTTCATATTTGGTCATTAGTTTTCATAAATTACTTACACCTTGTATTTGAGACACTGTACTGTGGGTGTTATATTCTATATAGTATTGTCTCTATAAAAATAGTTGAATATCTTCATCACATGAAAACAAAAATCAATTATTGGATAACATGAATTCCAACACATAAAATATTTACGATTCCCCTATAAAATGTTTCCTTTGAGTTTCATTCCACACAATAAGAATGAATGATGGACCATCTTCTTTTATGAATTATTTTTATAGATTCCATTTAATTATTCATTTTTTTCTTATTAAAAACTTGTTATTGATTTGTAAATACAATATCCATTTCAACCTTGATAAAAAAATGAATGTTTTCTACATTATTACTAGAGTCCCTTATAGAAAATTCTCTTTGGAGACCTGGTTTTAAGTCACCATAAAATAGATATAACTTCCATTTAGTTCGGATGATAATACCAAATGTTTACCTTTCACATCTTGTAAAACTCACCATGAAGGTACTGATGTACATATCATCCTTTATCTTTAACTCAAGTAATTATATCTCCATTTTCATGCAATGAATATAGGGAATGTAATTATTTATAAATATGTTATTATACACATAAAATTATATGGATCCAATTTCATCATATTTTCCCATATTCATGGTAATATTACAACATTGATTTGTTTCACCTTCAATATGTTAGATAGAAAAAATCAATTTTAAATTCTTAAAAAGTAACTGTATTGAAAAAATATTTTTAGTGGTATTAATAAATTTTTTGAAACTAGTGTATTAACAAAACCTCTCAAAGAAGTTGGATGCTTTTTCTTGAATGACTCAACAGAATGATGTTCCCTCCTTGTCTCTTTTTGATGTTCATCACGATTCATATCATGATTAATTATTGTTATAAAATAAATGAAATTTTTCATTCCCTATCATATAAAATTTTGTTTCATAGTAATATAAGAATTGAATTTTCCATCACACTAACCATTATCATTGATACATTGGGTTCCATCCATTGAACAAAACCAAAAAGTATAGTCTGATCAATAAGAATAATAGTTGAAGAACATATAATTATTATAAATAACATATAAGATGTCTAAATAATAACTAATTCTTTTAAATATAAGACACCTTAAGATTATCTTATGTCATTTTAGTCATTTTTTAAATCTTTTTGGATGTTACATAAAGTGTCTTTGAATTATCAAAACATATCCACTATGAGTGACAAACCAGATTTGTAGTAAGGCCCACTTTCCTACACCAGGTGATGATTGAGTCCATTTATATGTTCCCTTTTCAATGTTATTAACCCTAGGTACAACTATATCAGAGCAACATCTACTTTTGGTTTCAATATAGGTATATAATTTAATGGAAACCACTTGTTATATCTTTCACCCAAATTATTGGATATTTTCCTATACATAGACATATCCTTCTAGGACTCACTAATGTTTTTATCCAAGATTCTAAACATAAAAGTAGTCATTTCATTGATAATATCTATAAAACCCCATACTTTTTATACAAACATATACATATTAGTTTATTAATAGTAAATACATAAGAAAAAGATCCACACCAGAATAATTTTGGTCTTCTATCATTGGAGCCTCAGATACATAAAAAATTGGTACTTAAGTGATCAATGTCATCTCCCACTATGTTCCCCAAAACCATATCCCTCCTTAAACATATCAAACATAAAATCAATCTTCAAAACCTTGTAAATGAAGAATAAAAATAGTGATATCAGATATTTAATAAGGGTAAATAAAGGTGATATCATCATATCTATAGCATAATGGTATGAGACCATGAGAATAAAATATAAATGACATACCCTACATATATTAGATCATAATTATTAGTAATGGAATAAATGAAGGATGTTCATAAAAAATAAATCAGATTAGATTCTAAGAACATAATAGAAGAGAACATAACATTGTAATAATACAAATAATAGTGGAATACACATAAGCATAGAAAATCATCTCCTTAATAGTTATTAATTATTATCAAAACTATCATAGTGGAATGGTTTCACTCCGCAAACACTCGTTTTTTTTAATGGATCATACCCAAGACAGTAATAGTTGAAAAATTACCTTTCATATGTTGGTTTACTCACCATTCCAGTCCTATTAAGAATATGTGATATCGTTATTTACCCAATCCATTGGAAGGAGATATAGGTCTCAACAATCACATTATGAAAATCATACATATGTGTTTTATGAGATCATAAAATATAGATTATATCAGAACCCATGAAAATAAATGGTTTTAATAAATATTTCATCATTATATAATGTCTTGATAAAAAAATTTCCTAGTCATTTAATCATATCATAAACCATGGAAAAATAAGGTTTTATAATCAATATATCATGGAATAAAGTGTTGATGAGAAATGGGTTTCATAAAATTATTTTCATCACAAAGATAAACCATTGATGTAAATAATCATAATAGTATCATTATATTATATCCCATGTAATGAATAAGTTACATCAAAGGATATCATCTTATATTGAAAATGATTTTGAGAGATCACATGCAACATTTATTGAAAAAATAACCTTTCATGTTCTCAAATAAATTTTCAAAACAAAAAATTCAGAATACATTTCCATACTCATTTTTAGTGAAAACAAAAATAGAGTATTCAGAAGTAAGAATTAAATCATTGTTCACTCATTGTGGCGGATATTTTCATTATAGCATACTTGTTTAAAAAACATATATTCATTTCACATTTTTGGAAAACATTAAAATAACCACATTCAGAAAAAAAAATTATATTTTTTTATTATAAAAATTCAAAAAAATTGTCTAAAATTATTTTAAAAAAATATATATAATAGTAAAAAATTAATTAAAATATTTATAGAAATCATGGATATGTATAGAAAGTTCTATTAAATTCATAGAGATACAAATATGATTATTTCATTAAACTATTCTTACGATATATTTTATACTTTAAGTGTGGAAAATGAAATAAAAATATATCTTCTATTAAAAACCATAGGAGAATAAAATACATGAGTTTTTTAGAGGTATATCATAAGATATTACCATTAGAATCATATTATAAACATTTCCATTAAACAATGAGATTGTATCATTAAACCATCTCCACTGTGGTATCATTTGAATCATAAGCCCCATGAAGAATAGGATAAATTGAAAAATTAAAAATAATAAATATATAGATATTAATGATATAATATTTCCTAGGGGAATCATATAAATAAGGGCCTAGATCCTCATGGATTGACACTTTTCATGTTTTCAATGATCAAAGTGCTCAGAGGTGGCTCGAAAGAAGTTTGAAAGAGTTTGGTTATCTAAAACAAAGAAGGAGATTAGTACACATCATGTAATTGGATTACATGATGTGACATCTTGTTTCATGGGTTTTTTCATGGTGTGAATGATAGATTCATGGCTGAAATGTATTCATGGTTTTTTGAAATAAAATTATGCACTGAGGCAACATGTTTTTTGATAGAACTCAACCAAGAGGCATTAAACGGTGTGAATAGGGATTAAATTTCTTGTAATTTCCCAATGATGTATTTTTTATGTGTTTTATAGCCACTTTTGTTTTGTAAAACCTAAGGCTACAATGGATCTCACATGATCCCAACTGTCTTGATGACACTCTCCTCAGCATTTTGGGGATTCCATCATCAAGTAACGATCCCCCACTCCCTCTTTCAATCTACAGTGATTCATCTATGATATAATGTATTAGCTACCTTTGTTCCTGTTGTTTCATCTACATGTTTCCCCCTTTCTCTCTTTTCCATATAGTGGAATGTGATATCCATGTTTCTAATTGTGTTTTTTGGGTTGTTGGTTTGTGATTTTTTGTCATAACGTCCATGGGTGGATGTAGTTGTTACGGAAGATTAGGATCATCCTAGAGAAGCTGGGACAAACATAGGATATCATTGGTATGCTCCTCATCCTCAGGGAGTATAGTGCATCCATGGAGGTGCTCACCATCAGAGTTAGGGATGATGTAGAGAAGGTCGGCGTAAACCTCATGAGATCGTGTTTCTAGCTCCCGGTGAGCTATACATCAGTAGAGGTACCTTTTATTTTTTTCTACAAGATTCAATGCCTTATTTGATTCAATACTTTTTGAAATAATTTATATCTCCTTCCCCTATCCATGATTTGGGACTTAAGGTAGAGAGGTTTCCAGTTCCCTTGGTGCTGAATACACTAGTTGTAGGCTGAACTGACATAGTTGAACTCTTTATAGACTATGAGATAGTGTTGTGGATGCCCCTATAAGGGGGACATTTCCATTGATAATGTCATGAACTATCCCGGGGTCAAACCTAAACCGGTCACCCGATCCGGCTCGCGGTAAGTCCTGAGGGGTGTTCCCGATCCCCCCGGGATGGCAACTAGTGTCTGGCATCAAAACATGATCGTTGGGAACGATATCATCCCCAAAAAAAGCAAACAGTACAAAACAGATAAACACTAATAGTGGAATAGAAATAAAATTCACACGACCAATCATACCTCCATGTGACCTCTCAGGTCACCACCCAACATGAGAGCAGCCTCGCTCCAACACTGAGCAACTCAAACCAGAATGACCTGAGCAAGGGAAAACATTCAACTGAAATGATAAAATATGCATGAGCATTAAAAATGCTCTATAGGAAAGCCAAAGTAAACCACTGAATCCAAATGTTTCCTTTCACAAGCAATCCGTTGAAAAAAGTTTGAAATACAATTATAAAAGTAGACTTTTTTCTTTTTAAAACAAGAAATATACTTTTCCTTTCATTAAAAGAAATCCAACACATGCTACAAACCATTTCCAAAACCATTTTTCATTTCATAATCCTAATTAAGATAAAAAGATCCAGATTTATTTTCTTACAAGGAAGCAATTAAACAAAACAGGTTGGGCCAAACTAGTGCAATTGAATGTGAACAAACCAACAAGGAGAACAAGTAGTGCTAAAGAACACAGATCACATTATAAGATGTAAAGGATAACTGAATGTAAACAATCAAGGATATCAAGTAACCATGGGTGATCCTAAACATCCCTAGAAGACCCCTGGATGTTCTCGGTTTGGAACCACCAACCGGTGTATGGTTCAGCCTCATAGTCTATAACCAACTGATCGCCCACGGGACAAAATCACCGGCACATCCCATCTGGCCTTTAAATCTACTAGTGGGTACCAACCCGTGTAATCGGGGTTAGTAAGCAACTGTCACTTGATCAACTAAAAATGCCTAGTAACCCATGGTGGTTACATCAATGTGTAAGTAGGAGGCCCTCGCACGCGTGACTCATCTCACCGCACTTGCCTACCCTAAACACTGACACTCTTATGTGTTCACCCATAATGGTTACACAAGATAGAAGCGCCCCACATATATATATATATATATATAAATAATCATTTCACATCCATTAAAGTGCCAACCGGGCTGTCAAGTAATTTAATTTGTAAACCCGCTTTATAAAATACCTGAAGACGTCAACAAAGCACTCAGTTTTACAAAATCAAGTGGTTTTATATGAATATTTTACAATATCTTTTTAAACAACTCTAAACCCCATTATTTATTAAATAAAAGTCCAAACGAGCATATCTTCATAGATTTCTTTTTTAAACTAATTTAACGTGTCTCATGAAGAGGCCAAAACATTTTGAAACCCAGAACCATTTAGAAAATAGAGATTTCAAGAAAATAAAAAAAAATAAAAATAAAAATAAGTAATAACAATTCAAAACACCATCTTCATGTGATGGAACATCCATGTGTGCACCTAGTGCACCCATGGATCTGTCATCATCCAATGGTGCATCGAACCTGCAAAGAGACTCAAAATCATTTCCAAATAACACTAAATTTCTGAAATCCAACCAAAATAGGATAATAAGATCCAACAATGATTTTTCTTTTAAAAAAAACACCGCTCAAGACAACGAATGATATAATTATAAAGTATAGGCATTTAGTTCCACCATAGCTGTCAACGCATAAATAGGTGCATAAACATAGGAGCATCTTAAAGTTTATTTTTAATCAAATCGTTCATCAAGAAAACACTACTGTATGTCACTATATAAACAATAAAAAGTGCAAGAAAAAATCTAGTGTACAACTACATTGGCATAAAATATAATTTCTTCAAAACATAATTTCGAACAAAAACTATAAATTTTAAAACACCAAAATAAGCTATGCAAGGCTATAATAAACATGCAAATCATGGAATAAAATTTATTTAAAGTAATTCAAGCATCAGCTGAGTACATCAAAAATGAAACACGTGAATTCCCCTACCTTAAACAAGGAGCGGGAATGACGGAACCCCAACAGAATGTTGAGCAATGCCTTGCGGATCAATCGTGCACGAATAACGATGAGAAAAGGCACATGACACACAATAACGACAAAACTATGATCTAGAATAAAACAATAAATGTAAACAGCAAAGGAAAAATTAAGAAAGGAAAATAAAATAAAATAAATAAGCAAATAAACACAAGGAGAGTTAGACAATTATACCGAGTTGGAGGGTTTGGTCGGGGATTGGGCGGGTCGCCGGGGCTGCCTGGACAGTGCGGAAGAAGGTTGGTAAAAAAAGGTGTTGTGGTTGTGGTCGGACGGAGACGGCAGCGAGGAGGGTTGCCGGAACAAGGGATTGGCAGGGTGGGGTAGAACGCCGCGGAAAGGGAAGGGGTGCGGAAGAGTGACGGAGGGACGGGGGAGTGGCGGAGGGAATCATGATCGCAGGAGACAGGGTTAGGTCACATAAGGAAGCCAGGATGGCGAGCAGGCTGGATAGAAGGGGAGGGGCGGAGGTCGGGGGTCGTGCGGAGGAGTCGGGACGGCGAGCAGGGGGGTCGCGTGGGGGAGCTGGGATGACGAGCAGGCAGGACGGGAGGGGAGGGGCGGAGGACGGGGGTCGCGCGGAGTAGGGCCGGGAGGAGGCCAGGGAGCGGTGGAGGGAGCTGAGACCACCTAAGGGGAGGGAGGCTGGGACGCTTGCACACACAGGAGGGAAAGGGGTTGGGGTTCGGGCACTGCACAGGAAAAGAAAGGGGGAGCGGCTCGTGAAAGAAAAAAAATGCGGAAAAAAGAGATGCAGGTCAGGGTTAGAGGGGGGTAGGTTTAGGGTTTCTTAATATAAATATATATAAGATAAAAACATAATAATAACAATAGAAATAAAAATAAGGACTATAATAAAAATAGTAATAACAAAATAATAATAAAACATTATAAAGATAATAAAAAATTAAAATAATAATAATAATAATAATGCCGTAACAATAATAATAATAATACTTTAACAATCCTAATAATAAAAGAATAACAATAATATTTCTAACAATTTAATACTACAAATTATATTAATTGTGAACATAAAAAATGAATATTTAAACGTTGGGAGAACATGCGGTCACCCGGGCCGAACTCACCGTCACCGCTAACGAAGCGGTGACCGCGCACCGGCACGACACCCGCCAACACAATTAAACATAGAAAAAAATCAAACCAGGACCAAGAAAAGATTAAAAACAAGAGCATCTGCGGCCAGGGTGTGACAATTCTCCCCACCACAGACACTTTCTGCCTCCAAAAAGTCACCAAGCCAAAAGCCGGACAAGATTCCAGTCCATGCCCAAGCAGAACTAGAAGATCCATAGATAACTAAGAAACTCAGAATGACCTTACACTACACATGTCACACCCGACCGATTCAAGAGAAAACTAATGTCTGAGGTTGAGGGGAGAACACGAAGGGATTCTCCCCACAACAAGAAATTAACTAGTTCGAAAAATTTAACACCCAAAACATACCACCCCAGGAAAAAGGGGCCGACTCGGGAACTCCCAACCCATCCAAACAATCTTCTAAAGCACGAGAGAACAACACCTCCACTGAACCTAGAAACTCTTGACCTGAACCAAAAACACTAAATACTAGGGAATAACCTCTGAGAAAAACCTAACTCAAACAGTAAACCTGAGTATAACCACAAGCATTGAATCTTCCACATGCACTTACATCCCCAACAGTCATAGCTAAACCAATATCAACATACACAAAGGTCAAACACTCTTTTAAGCAAAACACACGATTCAAAAAACCATAACCCGACAAACCAAATTTATGGATTACAACAGAACAGGTTTAGTATAACTCCCCGACGAAGCAATGAACATACAAAGAAGTCAAAACTTTAACAGCGGGAAAAGAAAGGGCAAAAAGACATTAGATGCTCCACTACCAACACAGAACACAAAACCCGAACCAAGGCTACACACCCCTGGCAACTCCTGACTGTGCGCGAGCTTCTCCCCGAGGCCTGTGGCTGGGGCTTTGATGACTGAAACATCTCCTGCATCACAGTCAGGTACTGACACTCTCCAATCACAGCATCCTTTTCAAGTGACGCTTCATGCAAAACTTCTCCAAATGACCCAGACAGCCGCAACAATGACACATCTTCGGAGGGTTGTGATAGGATGGCTTCAAATGTTTGAAACAACCACACAGATAACATACCACTGAACGATCTGATGAACCGGGATCTGAAACCAAAGAAGATAACTCCTTAGTTACAGGCTTCTCTGGCATCCTTTCCTCACCAGATGGAGAATCACCAAAATCAAATGGGTACACTGGACTGCAAACCACCTACGCTCCGGACACCAACTCAGCTAAAAAAGCATCCTTCACCAGCTTCTCGAAACGATGGTCTTTAGGAGGGAGGACCCGCCCCTCGATTTCTGGATGGAGACCCTCGGTAAAAAGAGAGGCCTTCATGAGCTCATGCGACACCACTTATGGAGAAAAGGCAATCAGTTCCTTGAAATGGTCAACATAAGGATTCACCATCTGTCGACCTTGTTGAACATGCACGAGCTCTCCCTTTTTCTTTGCCTTCACTTTTTTAGGTATAAATCCTTGGATGAAGATGGTTTTAAAGACATCCCAGGTCATTCCAACTTGCGTTGACGGTGGGGTAACAACCTTCCATGGGTTAAGAGCTGGACCTTTAAAACATCCCATAACAGCACGAACCCTAACAGTCTCGGGAGTTCCCAACATTCTAAAGATATGCTCCACTTCCTCCAGTCATTCTATTACCTCTAATGGACCTTGATCACCATGAAGAACAGGCAAAGTCCGAGAAGGAACAATAACTGGGCATGATGTATCAGAATCCTTGGGGACCTTTCTGGGCAGAATTCACTAAACAACATGTAAAACACATAGACAAGACCAATATCAATTCAATGCACAATTAGAAGTAACATCCTAAGCCAAAATAACCGGCTCAAAAACCAAACAAATACAAACATAACCCAAAAATCCCCCATTCAAAAATCAATTTAGAGAAGCAAGATCAAGCCTTTAATTCCATGTACATACCCCAGTAATCCCATGAACTGTTGCACATGTCCACATCTACTATAATCTATGCACGTCAACACACACATTTCATGCACATACTCCCACATGTGAAAACATTCGTAAGTGACACCTAAGGTTGTACCCAAACCATTTCCCTAACAATTCCAAGCAAACACCTGATTTTGAAACTAGAACACTTTAAATTTCAAAAATCCCATTACAAATTTAATCCCATTTTAATGAAAACACTTCCATTTCAAAATTCAACTTTAATTTTTCAAAAACACGATCACACCAACCATGACCAAACATAGTACAACTTACAAAGAATCATCAGAATGAGGAACTAGCAGTTACGCTTAACCCGATGACATGGTAGTGAGCCACGCCCCAAGTAAGCATCAACATCTAGGAAGAACTTAAACCGTGTACTCGAACTCCACATGGGTTAGTACACCATGTGAAATCATGATGTGACACTGGCTCATCTCCTTTTTCGTTCCTCAATCCAAAACGAGGTCAAAAGACACAATTTCAGGACTACCCCTAGTAACTCGAGGATCAGCGCGGGCAAGACTTTGCGACGCTCTTCCCGCACCTACCTCTCGAGTTCTGACAGTCCTAATCTCCTTCTACCGGACAACCCAAATAACATGAACCTGGTCCTCCGATTCCATTTTGTCACGAACCAGCCTGGGGTCAAACTTGAACTGGTCACCCAAGCCAGCTCGCGAAAAGTCCGTAGGGGCGTTCCCGATCCCCCCGGGATCGCAACTACTGTCGGGCATCAAAACATGATCATTGGGTATGATTTCAGCCCAAACAAAAGAAAATAGAACAAAACAGATAAAAACTAACAACAAAATAGAAATAAAAGTCACACGACCAAACATACTTCCATGTGATCTCTCAGGTCACCACCCAACTAGAGAGCAACCTCGCTCCAACGCTGAGTGACTCATACAAGAATGAACTGAGCATGGGAAAACTTGCAACTGAAATGATAAAATAGGTGTGAGCATTAAAAATGCTTAGTAGAAAAGCCAACGTAAACCACTGAATCCAAATGTTTCCTTTCCCAAGAAATCTGTTGACACAAGTTTGAAATACAATTATAAAAGTAGACATTTTACTTTTTAAAACGAGCAATATACTTTTCCTTTCATTAAAAGAAATCCAACACATGCTACATAACATTTCTAAAACCTTTCATTGTAACTCCCCGACCCCAGTTACACAGAGTCGGTGCATTATTACATAACATTGGCATGATCACAAGAAAGATCAAATCTCAAAAGACCGATTGGTTTAGTAGCCTTGGAAATACTAGATATATTCTTAAGTTTTATATTACATCACTGAAATGAAAAGTATAACAACATAGTCTCCATAGTACACACTCATATCCCAACTAACTATTCCTGTAAGTCAGTCATAATACACTTCTTCACATCCTCGGAAAAAATAAAACATTGAAAGGGGTGAGCTCAGATGCTCATTAAGGATAACAATATTGTGGAAAATTTCATAAATAAGCATAAAAATTTAAGGCAATGTATAACTAAAACAGAAGCCTTTTAAACATTAACATCGGCATAATATGGCAATGATTAAATGAAATAACGCCATTTACATATTCACATGGATATTCTACTAATCGAATAATCACATGCAATATCAATACCCACTTTCATAATGATGGAATGCATAATGTCAGACTATCATAACCACGTAGCCAAGGCCTCATGCCAAGACTACAAAAAAAAATTTGTCAACGCCTCATGCCCAGACACTAGTTTGTCTCATGAGACCTACTGATGCATCGAGGAGCTATAGCGGGCTCCAACTGTCACTTATTAAGTCCAATTCATTCCTCATATGAACAGGTTTAAACATAACATAAACATTCATATTTAAAACTAGAAAACGAAATGTCAATATATTCTTTATAAAACATGAATGGTATAAATACAATATGGAAGATTTGTATTATAATGAATCAACTTCAAATATGCTTAAAATCATTCAAAGGATGTTCACATAGATGAAATCAAAACAATTTGAGAGAAATATCTCTTTTTTGAAATCATTTAAAAGTTAGATAATTATAAAATAATACATTTACTATGAAAATATTCTTATAAGCTTGTAAGGGAAGCTTTGATGAAGTTATAATGGCGGAAAATATCTGCACTCGCCGTATAAGTTAAAATTAATATTTTTATCTTAAATTTGTCAAAAAGGTCAAAATTACATTGTTTGGAAAATGATGGAAAGATTAATTTTCAAAAATTATGAGGTTATAAATGACTTTAACCCATTGTCTATTGAATAGTAAAAATGTTTTGAAAGATATTTTTAAGAAACATGGATGTGGATGATAACGAGGTCCCAGTAGATAAATACGTATAAACAACCTCGGATAAGGAAGAGATTGTGAAGTAAACCCTTACATTGTACATTTCCTTAGTCGATGGTATGTTAACCTCCTGTATAATGGTGAAATAATTGTTATTAAATTATACAAGATTCATTTACATTATTAAGATATCATATTTTATCATTTAACGTTTATTTGTTTATAATATCTTAGTTTTATTATCGTTTCGGGTGTTATCGGACTCGTTTTCCTTTATATTAATCATTAAGTGAGACATATTTTTATGGATGGGATGTCTATTATTAATATCCACATTGATATAAAATCCATAAACATTATTTTTAATCATCAAATGAGAAATAGACTTGAATGCATATGATGGGGAATGAATCACATCGCGTTCGTGGAGATGGTAGTCCGTACGTACGCACGAGCGATAATATCATTCTTTTGATATTAAAATAATATATAATTGGATGGTATATCATATATAAAAAATCATTATCATGTTATATTTATTATTACTTGAATTACACAACATTATTATACCCATCTAAATAATATATATTGAATAACAATTACACCACGACGTGGAGACGGTAAGCCGTACGTACGCACGTATGGTGACATGCCATTCAAATAATGGGTAGAATACTGAATATGGTTGTGCCATATTTATAATAACATCACAGTATAAATAAGATACTAGAGTTATTATTTTAGAATGGAAATAATAAACAAAGAGGAAGTGGAAGAAGAAAGGAACTTGAAAGAGGGTGGTGAAAACATTACATCTTCTTCGGGTTCTTCCTTTTCATTTGATAAAAAGGACGCCATAGGATGGATTTCTGACTAAAGGAGGGATTCTAGGATGAAGGGAGAGATGTTGGGAGAGTATATGGGCAGGGGTTGGCCGAACCAAAAGGCTTTGAAGGTGTGAGATTGAGAGAAAGTGGGAGTGCCCTTTTATAAGAGGGGTGAGGGGTACCTTAGGAAAAGCAAGAAATATTATTTTATAATAAATTTGTATTCAATTTTAATGGCTCAAAAGTTATTTATATCGAGGATAAGGTGTTTATGGGTCGAAAACAACTCAACCAATAGAATTTAGATAGGGTTGGGTCAATAAATTAACCTTATCTTTAATTATTAACTCTTAGATAATTAGTTTCTCTTTTACTATGTCTCTTTGTATTTTTATATTATATGGTTAATAAACTTCCAAAAAACATCCAATAGAAACCCAAGTGGTTCATTATTAATATATATATCTTTATCTAAGACATTTTACTGAAACTTATATTTTTATGAATAGAATATTAATTAATAATATAATATTTGTTTTACAAACTATTTTATGTCAATTTTGACACTATTTAGTAATTGATTTTTGTGAAACTCATAATATAATGATAAGTTCGAATCAAGTTTGTTAAATCAATAATAACATGTCATATTAACCTATAAATTTATTTTAATTCATAAAAAGTCACAAATTATATTTATTTGGGTATTTAAAATATCAATTATCTTAATTTTCACTATTATGGTAATTACTGCATCACCATTTTATCATAAATAAATTAATTTATTTAATGTCTAAAAATTATAAAGAAAATATAATTATGTAGGAAATCTTTTTATCTTTCTAATGAATATTTACAATCGAATTTATCTTATGTATAACCTTATATTAAAAATGTTTTAGTAATTAAACGTTGATTTTAACTCTTTTAACTCTTCTTTGAATTAAATAATAATAAATTTCCTAATCTAATCCATGTAGAATTATAGGATAATTTTTTATTCCTAAGGTTGATATTGGTTGAGATACACTTGTCCAATAGAATTAGGACATGTGTTTGAGTAATATTAATATCATTTTTACCCTTAATTGCCCTATTTACATTTAACCGTGGTAAATAAAAGTAAAACGTTATTATTCACCAAAAATTATTTTCATCTCATTGAACCACATTTTACTTACTGATATCAACCGTGTCTCTCGGTTTTTTGAAATTCCATTCAAAGAAGTGGTAAAATTATGTTTTATGAGAAATTCAGTTTTTTAACTACCACTTAGTGGTTTCACTATTCATCTAAAAATGATGTTTTTCAGAAAAATACCAAAAATTCACCCTAGGATAATTTCGATACTCTGAATCCAAAAATGAAGTCCATTTTGAATGATAAGATTTATAAAATTTCAAAAAGTTGGTATTACTATTCATAGCGACTAGTTTAATTAGTTGTGGTGTATTAGAACTCGAGGTTGCGTACAACACACGCTATTGCATTATTCTAAGCGAAACGTACCGTGGAAGTTTGGGGTGTTACATTCTCCCCTCCTTCAAATAATTGCGTCCTCGAAATTTCTAGGGTATTACTGCATAAAAAATCTTCGGTTGTTCTTCATCATAAGTTCCTCCGGTTCCCACGTTGCCTCTTCCATCTTATGGTTTCTCCAGAAAACTATTACCAGACGATTCATCCGGTTTCTCAGCACTTGTTCTCTCATATCAAGAATACTGACGGGCACTTCGCAATAAGATAGATCGGGTTCTAGTTCCAATTCCTCATAGGTTAGTACATGTGTTGGGTCAGGCATGTATTTTCTCAATAGTGATACGTGGAACACATCGTGAACTTTGGAGAGACTTGGCAGCATTTCCAAATGGTAATCTACAGCCCCAAAATGATCTAGATTTTCAAAAGGTCCGATGTACCTGGGAATCAATTTACCCTTCTTACCAAAACGTATAACTCCCTTCCATGGAGATACCATCAGGAAAACATGATCTCCCACCAGAAATTCCAAATCCTTCCTTCGGTTATCGGCATAGATCTTCTGCCTACTTTGAGCTGCTTTGATGTGGTTTTGGATTAGATTCGCCTTTTCCATCATTTCCTCCACCAATTCTGGGCCTACAAGTTTTCTTTCACCAACGTCATCCCAACAGGTTGGTGTGCGACATCTCTTTCTGTATAACGCTTCATATGGTGCCATCAGAATGCTTGAATGGAAGCTATTGTTATAGGAAAATTCTACCAGTGGTAAATATTGATCCCACATACCCTGGAAGTCAAGTGAGCATGATCTCAACATGCCTTCTAAGGTTTGAATAGTCCGTTCTGATTGTCCATCTGTTTGAGGGTGGTAGGCAGTGCTCAAATGATGGTCAATATCCAAGTCCTTCTGATGACTCTTCCAGAATCTTGAAGTAAAACGGGGATCTCGATCAAAAACAATCGAAAGGGCTACTCCATGAAGTCTCACAACTTCATTAATATATAGTCCTACTAGACGTTCAAGTGGAAAATCCTCCCGTATAGCAAGAAAATGTGCTAACTTAGTAAGATGATCAACAATGACCCATATTGTGTCATTCTTTCTAGGAGTCTTTGGTAGTCCCATGACAAAGTCCATCGTAATATTATCCCATTTCCACTCAGTTATGGGAAGAGGTTGCATGACACCTCCAGGCTGTTGCCTTCCTGCTTTCACTTGTTGACAAACCATACATCATGACACAAAATCGGTCATCTCTCTCTTCATGTTGTCCCACCAAAAATGTTCCTTCAAATCTCTATTCATTTTGGTGCTCCCAGGGTGTATAGAGAAATTGGAACTATGAGCATCATCCAACAATTCCCTCATTAAATCAGGTATACCGGGAACACAAAGTCTCTTCTCAATCTTCAAAATTCCATCTTCATACACAAATTCACACAATCTCCCATCATTCACAGCTGTAATGTTCTTTTTAAACTCTTCATCATCGGCCTGAGAACTCTTTATCCTTTCTAGTAATGATGGTTTGGAAATCATTTGAAAAAGTTTTAATGTTTCACCTTCCACGGTGATTCCCATATCCATCATTACTAGATCTAGGAAAATAGGATCCCTTTCCACTCTCATCATGTTCAAAACCCCATGATCTTTTCTACTCAAAGAATATTCCACCTTATTCTCCTTCCCCGGGTGGTAGTGTATCGTGCAATCATAAACTTTGAGTAGTTCAAGCCATCTCTTTTGCCTCACGTTGAGTTCTTTTTGTGAGAACATATACTAAAAACTCTTGTGATCAATATAAATCTCACATTTTTCACCATAGAGGTAGTGTCACCATATCTTCAAAGCAAAGATCACAGCTGCTAACTCAATATCATGAGTAGGATAGTTTTGCTCATGAATTTTCAGTTGTTGGGATGCATAGGCAATAACCCTATCATTCTGCATAAGGACACAACCAAGTCCTTTCTTCGATGCATCACTATAAATTATGAACCCATCATTGTTCGTTGGTAGAGTCAATATAAGAGAATTGACTAATCTTCTCTTCAGTTCTTCGAAACATTCTTCACACTCTTTTGTCCAAACAAATTTTACCCCTTTACGTGTGAGCTTCGTTAATGTGTTAGCCAATCGGGCAGAATTCTGGAAGAAACATCGATAATAACCTGCTAAACCAATAAAAGTGCGTACCTTAGTTATACTCGTCGGTGCTGGCCATTCTTGGAATGCATTGGTCTTAGAGGGATCAACATAGATTCTATCTTTGGAGACAATATGGCCAAGAAAATAAATCTCTTGATGCCAGAACTCACACTTGCTAAACTATCCATATAATTCATGTCTTCTAAGAGACTTCGGGATAATATTCAAGTGATTTTCATGATCTTCATGGAATTTGGAGTATACCAAGATATCATCAATAAATACCACTACAATGTCATCAAGATATTCTTTGAAAACTCTGTTCATTAGATTCATGAAAACATAGGGTGCATTAGTCAATGCAAAAGTCATTACTGTAAACTCTTAATGCCTGTACCTTGTTCAAAATGTTATCTTTGGAATGTCTTCCTTATTCACACACAAACTATGGTATTTAGATCGAAGGTAAATCTTTTAAAAGTATTTAGCTCCATGCAGTTGGTCAAATAAATCATCAATGCGAGGTAGGGGATTCTTGTTATTTATTGTTATAGCATTGATCTCCCTATAGTCAATGCACAACCTCATAGATCCATCTTTCTTCTTAACAAAAAGAACAGGGGATCCCCATGGAGAAACTCTATAGAGAATAAATACCTTATTACTCAATTCCTCTAGTTGTTTCTTTAGTTCAACTAATTCCACAGTGGCCATTCTATAAGGGGACTTCGATATAGGCCTTGATCCAGGAATTAAATCAATGGAAAACTCAACTTCTCATTCTGGAGGATGTCTAGGTAAATCTTCCAGAAACACCTCAAAATATTCTCTCACAACAGGTAAATCCTCTATTTGAATATTCCTTTCCTCACCCATAGTAATTTCATTCTCTTCCTCCCTAATAATTGAATTTAGTTGAGCTACATGGGTTGGATCCAGATAAAATTATGTGGTGACGATTATTTTCTATAGATAAGGTGTTCCTTATCATCATCATAAAAAATTGTAACATTCTTCTTATTACAATAAATTTTCACATCATGGTCCGAAAGCCAATCCATATCGAGGATTATATCAAATTCAGTCATGGGTATGCCGATGAGATCAGCAGATAAAGAACATTTATATGCCCTAATGGGAATGGATCCACAGAACATTGTAGCAATGATACTTCCCTTAAGAGTTTTGACTGAAAACTCTCTTGTAATACCAAATTAGAAATATCTAATTTTCTTAGTAAACTGGGAAGATATGAAACAATGCGATGATCCAGAATCAAATAATGCATTTTCTAAACTTGAGGAAACCATTAAATTACCTACCACCACGTCTTTAGGAGCTTCTACCTCAGCAGTAGTGATAACATATGCTTGGACTTGATCCTTTTTCCTCTTCTAAGATAAGTTCCTCTGACGCATAGGACATTCATTTGCATAATGTCCCTTCTCTCTAAAATTATAGCATTCCATGTTGACAGCAACTCTCTTTCTATTGTATTCATGAGCTTCGTGGCCTTTTCACCTCACTTGTAACAGACTCCCACTCCCTTCAAGAATGTACCGGGGTGTTTCTTCCCTATTTTATTAGAGGACTGATATTCATCTTTTCCCTTCTTCTCCTTATTTTCATTGCCAGATTGATCAGAAGTTCTCTTTTTCTCTTGCTTTGCTTTAAAGTCATAAGACTTAATGAATTCCTTTTCCGTCTTGATAGCACATGAGAAAATATCTTCGTATGATGAGAAGGTTTGTGAGACTAATGCTCAACAGAGAAATGGTTTTAAACCATCAAAGAAACGATCAATCTTACTTCTTCGGTTACGTATGTAATCTGTAGCATACCTCGCTAACCTTGTAATGTTAGCCTCAAACTTTGCGACATTCTCATCCTCCTTCTACCTCACACTCAGAAATTGCTTTTCCATATCTACTCAATGGTCTCGAGGAATGTATTTTTCTAAGAACAGCTCATTGAACTCCCGCCATTCCATATTTGATACTTCTTCATCTTCCTTTGTATTTTGAATCAAGGACAACCATTGATCGGCATCTCCAGTGAGGAGGTAAACTGCCATGGCAACTTTCTCTCTTTCGCTACTCCCCAAGGAGTGGAGTATTTTATTAATGGAATTTATCCATTGCTCAGCTAATAATGTATTTTGACCACCATTAAACATTGGTGGTTGTTTCATCATGAATCGATCTAACATTGATCCACCACGATGTGGATCAGGGTGCCCCATAAGAGTAAGGTTTTTATTCATAACCTGAGTGAGTTGTCCCAGTACAGTAAGAAGCTGATCAACACCAGTTTTATCACCAGATCCAATATATTTATCTTGATTAAGAGGGAAATCTCTATATGGAGTCCGTGCATTGATACAGTTTCCATTTCTTCCACTAGGCGCCATTTCTAAACAATGGCATAAACTAGATTAGTTTATGAATCGAAATACATAATTCCATACTCATAAAAACCCTTAACATAAATTGCACAGTATATGGATATAATCCATAATCATAAAAAAAATGTTTTCTTTGAGAAATTATATACTCATAACCCTTCATAATGGTTTGTAAAGAAAATGAGAATTAACTTAAGCATATCCCTCAGGAGTGTCGTAACCTAGAGTGCAGCATGGCCCGTTGTAGTGCACCAGTTCCCATTCGAGTCTATCTCAAAGCGGTGTTTTTGGGTTTTACCCCGAGGTACATCTGTGCCAGAGCCGACTCTACCTGCTCATATCAAGACAGGGATGTATTTCTCGAAAAAATTACAAAATCTCTACAATAGAAAAATTCTAGGAAGTTCATCTGTACTAATCCTCAATGTCTATCTTAGGAATACGTTCTCTATTCAGAGTTTATCTAAATCTTGGTTCCAAGGATTGTACTAAACTTCCTCTGATACCAACTATAATTCCCTGACCCCAGTTACCCAAAGTCAGTGCATTATTACATAACATTGGCATGATCACCAGAAAGATCAAATCTCAAAAGATCGATTGGTTTTGTATCCTGGGAAACACTTGATATATTCATAAGTTTTACATTACATCAAAAAAATAAGAACTATAACAACATAGTCTCCATAGTCCACAATCATATCCCCACTGACTATTCGTGCAAGTCAGTTATAATACACTTCTTCACATCATGGGAAAAAACATTGAATGGGGTAAGACTAGATGCTCAGTAAGGATAACAATACAGCAGAAAATTTCATAAATAATCATAAACATTTAAGGCAATTTATAACTAAAACAAAAGCCTTTTAAACTTGAACATCAACATAATATGGCAAAGATTAAATGAAATAATGTCATTTACTTATTAACATGGATATTATACTAATCGAATAATAACATGCAATATCAATACCCACTTTCATAATGATGGAATGCATAATGCCAGACTATCATAACCACGTAACCAAGGCCTCGTTCCCTGACTACAAATAAAATTTTGTCAAGGACTCGTGCCAAGACACTAGTTTGTCTCAGGAGTCCTACCAATGCATCGAGGACCTATAACGGGCTCCACCTGTCACTTATTAAGTCCAATGCATTCCTCATATGAACAGGTTTAAACATAACATAAACATTTGTATTTAAAACTTGCATACGAAATGTCAATACTTTCTTCATAAACCATGAATGGTATAAATACAATATTGAAGTTTTGTATTATAATGAATCAACTTCAACTAAGCTTCAAATCCATCAAAGCATGTTGACATAGATGAAATCAAAACTATTTGAGAGAAATATCTCTTTTTTGAAATCATATAAAAGTTACATAATTATAAAATAATACATTTACTTTCAAAATATTCTTATAAGTTTTTAAGGGAATCTTCGACAATGTTATAACGGCGGAAAATAGTTACACCCGCCATGTAAGTTAAAAAACATTCTTATCTTAAATTTGTCTAAAAGGTCAAAAGTACATTGCTTGGAAAATGACGGAAAAATTTCTTTTCAAAAATTATGAGAGTATAAATGACTTTAACCCATTGTCTATTGAATATTAAAAATCTTTTGAAATATATTTTTAAGAATTATCGATGTGGATGATAACGAGGTCCCAGTAGATAAATACGTATAAACAACCTCGGATAAAGAAGAGATTGTGAAGTAAACCCTTACCTTGTACTTTTCCTTAGTCGATGGTATGTTAACCTCCTGTATAATGGTGAAATAATTGTTATTAAATTATACACGATTCATGTACAATATTATGATATCATATATGATCTTTTAACGTTTATTTGTTAATAATATCATTGTTTTATTATTTTTTCGGGTGTTATCGGACTCGTTTTCCATTATATTAATCATAATGTGAGCCATAGTTTTATGGATGGGATGTCTATTATTCATATCCATAATGATATCAAGTCCATAAACATTTTTTTATCATCAAATGAGAATTAGACTTGAATGGATTTGATGGGGAATGAATCTCATCGCGTTCGTGGAGACGGTAGTCCGTACATACGCACGAGCGATAATATCATTCTTTTGATATTAAAATAATATATAATTAGATGGTATATAATATATATAAAATAATTATCATGTTATATTTATTATTTACTTGAGTTACACATTATTATTATACCCATCTAAATAATATATATTTAATAACAATTACACCACGACGTAGAGACGGTAAGTCGTACGTACGCACGTATGGTGACATGTCATTAAAATGATGCGTAGAATATGGAATATGGTTGTGACAGATTTATAATAACATCTCAGTATATAGAAGATACTGGAGTTATTATTTTAGAATGGAAATAATAAACAAAGAGGAACTGGAAGAAAAAAGGAACATGAATGTGGGTGGTGAAAACATTACCTCTTCTTCGGGTTCTTCCTTTTGATTTCATCAAAAGAACTCCATCGGATGTCTTTCTGACTATAGGATGGCTTCTAGGATGAAGGGAGAGAAGTTGGGAGAGTATTTGGGTAGGGGTTGGCTGAACCAAAAGGCTTTAAGGTGTGATATTATGGGAAATGGGGAGTGCCCTTTTATAAGAGGGGTGAGGGAAACCTTATGAAAAGCTAGAAATATTATTTTATAATAAATTTATATTCGGTTTCTAATGGCTCCAAAGTGATTTATTTCTAGTATAAGGAGGAGATGGGTCGAAAACAACTCACCAAATAGGATTTAGACAGGGTTGAGTCACTAAATTAACCTTATCATTAAGTATTAACTCTTAGTTAATTAGTTCCACTTTTACTATGAATCTTTGTATTTTTATATTATATGGTTAATAAACTTACTATAAAAATCCAAGAAAACCCCAAGTGGTTAACTATTAATATATATATCTTTATCTAAGTCATTTTTCCTAACCTTAGATTTTTAGGAATAGAATGTCAATTAATAATATAATATTTGTTTTAAAAACTATTTTATGTCAATTTTGACACTATTTAGTAATTGATTTTTATGAAATTCATAACAGAATTATAAGTTCTAAAAAAGTTAACTAGATCAATAATAACATGTCATATTAACCCATAAAATTACTGTAATTCATATAAAGTCTCCAATTAATTTTTTTGGGGTTTTATATTATCAATTATTCAAATTTTTCACTATTATGGTAATTACTGCATCAAAATTATGTCATAAATAAATTAAATTATTTAATATCTAAAAATTATAAATAAAATATTATTATGTAGGAAATTTTGTTATCTTTCTAATGAATATTTAAAATCTAATTTATCTTATGTATAACCCTATATTAAAAATGTTTTAGTAATTAAACACTGATTTTAAATCTTTTAACTCTTTTTTGAATTAAATAATTATAAATGTCATAATCTAATACATGTGGACATAAATCATAATATTTTATTTCTAAGTTTGTTTTTGGTTACGATAAAATTGTCTAATAGTATTAGGACATGTGTTAGAGTAATATTAATATCATTTTTACCCTTAATTACCCTATTTACTTTTAACCATGGTAAATAAAAGTAAAAAGTTACTCTTCATCAAAAATTATTTTCATCTCCTTGAACAACATTTACCTACTGATATCAACCGTGTCTCTCGGATTTTTGAAATTCCATTCACAGAAGTGGTAAAATTAAGTTTTTTGAGAAATTCATTTTTTTAACTACCACTTAGTGGTTTCACTATTCATCAAAAATGATGTTTTTCAGAAAAATACCTAAAATTCACCCTAGGATAATTTTGATATTTTGAATCCAAAAATGAAGTCCATTTTAAATGATATGATTTATAAAATTTCAAAAAGTAGGTATTACTATTCATAATGGTTAGTTTAATTAGTTTTGGTGTGTTAGAACTCGAGGTTGAGTACAACACATGCAATTGCATTATTCTAAGGAAAACGTACCATCGAAGCTTGGGGTGTTACATTTTTCATCTCATAAACATAATCAAGATAAAAAGATCCAGATTTTTTTTCTAACAAGGAAGCAAGTAAACAAAATAGGTAGGAACAAACTAGTGCAATAGAATGTGAACAAACCAACAAGGAGAACAAGTAGTGCTAAAGGGCACAGAACACATTAAAAGATGTAAAGGATAACTGAAAGTAAACAATAAAGGAAATAAAGTAACCATGGGTGATCCTAAAAATCCCTAGAAGTCCCATGGACGTACTCAGTTCGGATCCACCTGCAGGCGTATGGTGAAGCCCCAAGTTCTATAACCAACTGATCGCCCTCGTGAAAAAATCAGTGGCACTTCCCATCTGGCCTCTAACTCTTCCAGTGGGTACCAACCCGTCTAATCGGGATTAGTAAGCAACTATCACTCAATCAATTAAAAATTCGTAGGAACCCATGGCGGTTACATTAATGTGTATGTAGGAGGCCCTCGCATGCGTGACTCATCTCACCGCACTTGCATACCCCAAACACGAACACTTCTTATGCGTTCACCCATAAGGGTTACCCTAGATATGAGCGCCCCACATATATATATATCTATATAAATAGTCATTTCACATCCATTAAAGTGCCAACCGGGCCATCACGTCATTTAATTTTTAAACCCGCTTTATAAAATACCTGAAGTTGTCAACCAAGCACTCAGTTTTACAAAATCAAATGGTTTTATACATATATTTTACAATATGTTTTTAAACAACTCTAAACCCTGTTTTTGTATTAAATAAAATGCCAAATGAACATATCTTCGTAGATTCCTTTTAAATGTAATTTAATGTGTCTCATGAAGAGGCAAAAAAAATTTGAAACCATGAACCATTTAGAAAATCGAGATTTTGAGAAAATAAAAATAAAAAAAAGTAATCACAATTCAAAACACCATCTTCATTTGAGGGCACATCCATGTGTGCAGCTAGTGCACCCTTGGATATGTCAACATCCAATGCTGCATCGAACCTGCAAAGAGACATGAAAACATTTCCATATAACACTAAATTTCAGAAATCCAACCAACACAGGATAATAAGATCCATGAATGATTTTTCTTTTACAAAAAAACCGCTCAAGACAACCAATGATAACATTAGAATGTATAGGAATTTAGTTCCACCATAGCTGGAAATACATAAACAGGTGCATAAATAGAGGAGCATCTTAATGTTTATTTTTAATCAAATCTTTCATCAAGAAAACACTACTGTAGGTCACTATATAAACAATAAAAAGTGCAAGATAATATCTAGTGTACAACTACATTGGCATAAAATATAATTCATTCAAAACATAATTTAGAACAAAAACTATAAATTTTAAAACACCAAAATAAGCTACACAATTCTATAATAAACACGCAAATCATGGAATAAAATTCATTTAAAATATTTCAAGCATCAACAGAGTACTTCGTAAAGGGAAAACATGAATTCGCCTTCCTCAAACAAGGAGCGGACGTGACAGAACCCCAACAGAATGTTAAGCAATGCCTTGCGGATCAATCTTACATGCTTAAAGATGATAAAAGACACATGACACACAATAACGACAAAATTAAGATCTATAAGAAAAAAATAAATGTAAACACCAAAGGTGAAATTAAGAAAGGAAAATAAAATAAATATTCAAATAAACCCAAGGATAGTTAGACAATTATACCGAGTTGGAGGGTTTGGCTGGAGATTGGGTGGGTAGTCGGGGCTGCCTGTAGAGTGCAGAAGAAGGCCAGTAAAAAAATGGGTTGTGGTTGTGGTCGGTCGGAGACAGCAGCGAGGAGGGTTTTCGGAACAAGGGATCGGCTGGGCTGGGTGCAACGCCGCGGAAAGGGCAGGGGTGCGGAGGCGCGACAGAGGGCCGGGGGAGCGGCGGAGGGAACCGGGACCGCATGAGGTGGGGTTGGGTTGTGTCGGGGATCCGGGACGGCGAGTACGCCGGACGGGATGGGAGGGGCGGAGGCTGGGGTCGCGCAGAGATGTTGGGACGGCGAGCAGGGGGGTCGCGCGGGGGAGCCAGGTCGACGAGAAGGCCAGACGAGAGGGGAGGGGTGGAGGCCTAGGGTCACACGGAGCAAGGGAGAGAGGAGGCCGAGGAGTAGCGAAGGGAGTCAGGACCTCCGAAGTAGAGGGAGGCCAGGACGCCGACACAGGCAGGAGTGCAAGGGGGTGGGGTTCGGGCGCCACACATAAAAATAAAGGGTGAACGACTCGTGAAAGAAAAAAACGGGGAAAAAGAGATGCGGGTTAGGGTTATAGGGGGTAGGTTTAGTGTTTGTTATTATAAATATATATAAGATAAAAACATAATAATAATAATAATAATAATAATAATAAAACTTTATAAAGATAATAAAACATAATAATAATAATAACAATAATATCGTAACTATAATAATAATAATACTTTAAAAATCCTAATAATAAAATAACAACAATAATATATCTAACAATTTAATACTAATAATTATATTAATTGATATCATAAAAAAAATTAATATTTAAACGTCGGGCGAACATGCGGTCACCCGGGCCGAACGCACCGTCACCACTAACGATGCGGTGACCGCGCACCGGCGGGAAACCCACCAACACAATTAAAGTTATAAAACATTCAAACTGGGAACAAGAGAAGATTAAAAACAAGAATATCTGCGGTCGGGGTGTGACAGATAATGTGTACATCAATATTATTTTATCTTTATAATGGATTGGTTGTATTAGGTATAGGATATCATTGATTGATTTAAGAGGCATGTGGTGTTCTTTGATGCTGATAGAGAGAAAATAGTGTTTGATAGCGAGTGAGACCCTCAAATGGGTTGGAGGAAGTTTCCATCATTTTCATTCATGATGGCTGAGATCATGTTGATTTTGTCTGAGTTTCGTATGTCTGTTTTTACAATGGACGTGGAAGAGTGGCCTCATGTCTTTCCAGAAGAAGTTGTAGTGTTACCCACTCGATGGGAGATCATGTTTGGGATCAAGATATATCCATGCGTGTCTCTTATATCAATGTCTCCATATAGGATAGTGTATTATAAAATTCATGAGCTAGGTATAGAGATCGATGGTCTGTTGCAGTGTAGTTTTTTTCAGTTGTGTGTGTCACCGTGGGGTGCCACAGTTTTGTTTGTGAAGAATGCTGATGGTGACTTGCATTTGTGTGTCAATAATAATCTCTTGAATAAAGTGAAATCAATGAATTTCTATCATATTCCAAAAAATTATGATTTCTTTGATCAACTAATGGGTGATATTTGTTTCTTGAAGATTGACTTGAGGTCATTATATCGTCTGATGCATGTCAAGGATGAGGATATTCTGATGAATGCTTTCCATTGTCATCATCGGAATTACGAGTTCATTGTAATGCCTTTTGGTGTTACAAATTCTCTCTCTCTGTTCATGGGGTGGATGAATGTTGTGTTCCATGAGTTCCTGGATAAAATTTTGGTGGGTTTCAGTGATGATATCTTTGTATACTCCATATTCTAGGAGGATTATGCTGATCATTTTCATGAAATTTCGGGAGTTCTTCATCAACAACTATTATTTTGGAAGTTGTCGAAGTTTTATTTTTGGTTTCAATAGTTCTTTTTCATGGGGAATGTTGTATCCCAGTATAAAGTATCTATGGATCAATCAATTATTAAAGAATTTGTTTCATGGTCATCCCATAAGATAGTGACATATTTTTGAAGTTTCCTTGTTTTTTGATGATATTATAGGAGGTTCATATCTAATTTCTTTCAAGTTGTAACCCTTTTAAAATCAATTAGTATAATGGATTACGCATTCATGTGGAATAATTAATGTCAAGAAGAATTTTAGTATCTCAAAGAGAAGTTGTTCAGTGATATGGTTCATTTTCTGATAGCATAATGAGTTTAGTTTTATGTTTCAGATGATGCTTCATGTCTTGGTGATAGGTTGTGTTCTAAATCAGAATATATTTATCATTTCTTATGGTTCATAACAGTTGTTTCAACACAAAAATAACTTTCCCACCAACGATATCGAGTTGGTGGTAGTGATGTTTTCACTGATGTTCTATAAACATTTCCTAATAAGAGATTGATATGTGGTCTTCATTGATCATATGATATCGAGGTATGTTTTCTCCCAGTATGAGATTAAATTTTGACAACATCAGTTGACAGAGTTTTTACAGGATTATGACATTGAAATTTAGCATATTGTTGGAAAAGGTAATGTTGTTTCTAATGCACTAAGATTATAGTTTTATGGTGACATGGCATATGAATCAAGTGATTCATGTAGATTAATGAAAGAACATTCAGCATTATATAATGATATAATAGATTATGGGGGTAGATGTTGACTTTTTTAGGTGAAGATATAGACATCTCTACTGTATAATGTATAAGAGTCCCAGTCGGGGATCATGAGGTGGATGTCTAGAGAGACCGATTTGTTTTTGTATAGTCTCTTGAAAGATGGTCTATAGATGAACAAAATCAGTTTTTTTACATGGAAGGCTTGTCATTCCATTGTAAATGCATGTTATGTTTCTCATAGAGTCTCCTAGTTCACCCTTATCAGTATATTGGGGGGTTTAAAAAATGTTCTGAGCATTAATGAGTTTGTTTTAGTTCCCTAGGTTGAGGAATAAAGATGTTGATTTTGTGTCTCAATGTTTGGTTTTCTAGAAGGTGATGTTCATGAACTTTGTTTGTGGTGGTTTTCTTCAGTCATTGAATATTCCTAAGTGGAAGTGGAAGGATATATTGATTGTGTTTGTTTCCAGTTTACCTCGTGAATAGGTAATTTTAATTATATATGGGTTGTAGTGGATAGTTTATCTATGTCATCCATCTTTATAGAGACCAAGGAGTCTGTCATAGTAGTGGTTTTTTCAAGGAGGTATCTGGAAGTGGATTTGAGAATTCATGGAGCCCTAAGGATGATAATTTTGGATGAATATGCTCTTTTTACTTCTAGAGTGTAGAGTGAGATACAACATGATTTTGGTTCTATTTTATGCCCTCGAATTTCTTTTCATCCACAGATATGTGGTCGGAAATATAAGATTATCGAGACTCTTGAAGACAAGTTGTGCTCTTGTATATGAGTTTTTGGAGGTTTGTGGATGATCCACTAGCTTTGTTAGAGTTCCCTTAAAAAATAATTTTCACTCCACAATTAGAAGGGAATTTATTTAAGCTTTTTATGGACAACCTTTCCATTCAATGTTGTCCTAGATTCTGGTCTGAGAGTCATATCATCGATTGGGGTGACCTTGATGTTGATGATGATGCGACCTTTGAGGAATGACTAATAGAGATCTATGACTACCATGTGAAGGTGTTGTGGATGTATGATATCCCCTTGGGTTGTGTCTTTTGGAGGAATAATGTTCTGGAGGATAATATTTGGGGATGTGAGTAACATATAAGTTCTTATTACACCAAGATTTTTGATGATTAACTCTTCTCTTTTAATGTTTTTCATTTGGTGGTTCTCGACATTTTTTTGATAATGAGATGGATTTCTCTGATTTTTGTTCCATGTCGTTCTCTATTTTTAGATGTATCTCCCTATGGATAGTGTTTAGGTGATGGGGTTGTGGATGTTTCATGGTTTTTATCATCTTCTTTTAGGGAGGTGGTGATCTATTATGCTAGTGAGAGCATTGACAGGTATCTCATGAGGTGGCTATTCAGATGACCCCTTACTGTTTCTTCTCTAGGTTGATTTTGGATTAATATGGAATTGAATTTTAGTAGGGTTATCTAATTTAAGGCCCAAATCTACATTTAATGACCCTTTATGTGTTTTAAAAAATCGATGAGCTCATAAGTCACTCAGAAGATTTCTGGAGGGGTTTATTTAAGTAAAAATGAGAAGTGGAGGATTACATGTCATGTAACTATATTACACGACATGATATCTTTTTTCTTGGGTTGTTTCAAAACAATAAAGAGTAATTAATTGTTTGAAATGTTTTAGGATTATGAAAATAAAATAAAATTTTGAGGTGATGCATTTATTTGGAAGAACTCGACCTAGAGGCATTACACAATTTGAATAGGGATTACACATCATGTAATGCCCCGATGCTGTATGTTTCAAATGTTTTACAGGCACTTAGGTTTGGCCAATGATATATTTTTAAATGCTCTCCTTTGAACAATGGTGACCTGAAGATCTTTCCTTCCGCATTTTGGGGAACCCATCATCAAGGATTGATCCCTCACTCCGTCATTCGATATGTAGTTATCCATCTTTGATATAAGGTATGACCTACCTCCATTCATGTGGTTTATTTGATCTGTTTCATCTCATTTCTCTTTTCAATGTAAGGTAACATGATCTCCATGTTTTTAATGGGGTTTTCAGGGTTTTTGGTTGGTATGGTTGTACCACAGCATCCTCTGATGAATGCAGCAACAATGGGAAAGGTGTTCGTGATTCATTTCTTTGATCGATTATTTTGTGAAGAACATAATCAACCTTTTGAGGTTGAGGATTAAATGGTTTTCTATTTACTTAAGTGAAATCACATATCTATCATGATTTATCTATTTTTATCAAAGTGAATTTGACCTAATAATTATTTGAAAAAAATTAAATAAATAGGTATCGATTGTGTAGTAATTTTTTTTATAACACGATAATGGTTTGTCTCTTTATTTTTTATACAGTGTGACATCTATTATTTCCTTTGTTTATCAAGTCATTTCTTATAGAAATTATTAAATAACATAAAATCAGAATCAATTTTTTAATTAATTAGCTATAAGATAAAGAGTTATGATAAAATAATTCAGTTGTTGTGGTGTTAATTTGATGATAATAAAATTGATTCAAGTAATAATGTATTATTGAAATTGGTTAGTGAACATAATGAATTTTTAATCTTGTAAGTAAAAGAATTATAGTGATGATAATGTTTCTATTGATTAATTTTTTGTATCTTGAGATTGCTATTGTTTTATGTTTTTCATAGTTGGAACCTATGATAATAAATTAGATAATTCAGTATGGAATAAGAAAAAGTTTTGTGAAAAATTTAATGCGTTTTAGGGAATGGTTTTCTTACTTGATATTAATGGCCATGTAACTTATTCTTAGGATTCATGAGATCTCAGTGTGCATGAAGGTTGGAAGCCTTATTTTAAGGCTGAGAGTTCATTTCAATGTTTTTTCCTGCAGCTTATGATGTGAGTTGGATTTGAGACTTGTTATTATGGGGGAAGGGAGGCCCAGATGTGATGTGTGCCTATGATGGCTCAGCCTAGTGGGATATTGTGGTATGTGGGGGTAGGTAGGCTCAATGGTGGTGGTAGAAGTTTAATCATATAGAGAAAATATGCATCAGTTTATGCATGGGGGTGTCGGGGAGGACACTAGAGATTATGGAAATAGAAGATGTTGGGATTACCCATTGATATGAAGATGGTAGTTGTTGAATCTCATGTTTTTTTATCTGTTTTAATTTCCCCATGTCTTGAGAAAGATGGTCATTCTTACTATCCATCGAAAAGATTCGAATACATGCGGGGTATTTAATGTGATTTGTGTGTTTGGATTCTCATGGATAGATGAGTATAAGCTACATCTATAGGTGTAAAGGACATGAAAGATACTTAATCTAATTACCATATTATTCCCCTTGAATTTTGGTAGCCTATAATGATTTAATAGAATACAAGAATTATTGAAAAGTGATATAGTTGTTAATAAATGATTAAATAAACAATGTTGAACCCATTAGTTTGGAACTAGCTGGGATGAAATTCTGGTTTTGTGATTCTGAGGAATTGTGGGCTCATTTTGGTTATTCCTAGATGGAATGGACTATATTGTTTTTCAAATTAAATGTTATGTAAATATGATAATGGTTAATTAATGTCTAAATAATTATTTAATGTAAATTTAAAATAAAAAAGGGGATAAAGTGACATAATGTATCTCTTTATGTGGTTGTGTGCATGAGGGATATTTATTCTTAGCAACGATTACCAAGTGTCTGAGAGACATAATCTACAGTTGAGTCTGAGACTAGGTTCTTCTACTAGTGTGGTTTTCAGATATATTATACCATGTACTTTATGTGTTTTTATATGATACATCACCATATAAGTTTGGGTGACTCACACCCATGGGATTCTTATTCCTAGAGGTTTTACCTAACATACCAGTGGGAGTATGGATAGATGACTAACCCTTAGGACCCACTCTTTTCTCTTCATAGTTATATGCGCTGGTACACAAAAAAATTATTTTTCCACAATATATGTGTGTACAGGTTCGTAATTCCTTGTGGTTAATTCACAAAAATTTATCATAGATATAGTTTCATACAGACTACTATAGGTATAACATGTATAGGCTACGATGGATTGAGGATTCTTACATAGTGTATGAGCTATAATGTCTTGAGGTATAATACTTGAGTATGATACATGTTATTTGGGCTATAGTGGATCACAAAAACTAACTGGTTACTTCTTGTTGTTTGATGGGGGGGGGGGGGTATTCGTCACTCATTTTTCTATAATAAATTCTTCTTATTGCATGAGTTTTATGTAGTGGTGCTCACCCATGTCACTTCAGGACTTCCTTTTAGAGAGATATACTCAAGACATGCACCATTGGGGAAAAGAGAAAACCCAAGTGGAAAGTGTTTTGTGGGTTACCCTTGATATTATTTATTATATTATATAATCTTGAATGAGGTACTTGGTTAGAGTATCCATCATTAGGCTAGAAAATTACTATACTCGTTTAGGTGATGAGTTAGTATCACTTGTTGTTCACTGTTCCTTAGCATGCTTTCTCTACGTTTACCTAAGAGGATTCGTGAACGATTCTACTATTTATATTGTTTTACTCACCCTATGTTATTTAATTTTTTTATGTCACATAGAAAATTTCGATATCAAGATGGTTTCTAATATCTTGGGGTTGTAGGAGCTGTCTGGGCTTCGTGGTATCTACCATTTTATTTTCTTTTTGTACACTTAGTTTTTCCCTTTTAGTAGTACTATTTATTCAAGAAATTTAATATTTGTACATGGTATTTCGTTTATATTGATTGATGTTCTGGATTTTTTTGGTGTTTGTCTTATCTTTTTCTTTTTCATGTGTTCTCTTCGTGGGTAATGCCTCTCATTCTGGTGTTTACTATACCCTCCGAGCAAGTTGCAAACATGGGGCCTACTGAAGGCGAAACTCTGGGGGGGGGGGGGGGTTCATTCTTTCTTTTAACACAGTTACAGACTAGGGGGTACAATTTTTTTGGGGGGGGGGGTGGGTTTCATGATGATATACACCATGTAAATGTTGATAGGTGCATAAAATAACATATGTCTCAAAGAATTCAAATTGAGAAAAACAATTCCATAACATAAGTCTCAACTCCATTCAAACATGTTCAAACCTATTATATAATAAATGTATATTTATCATAAATCTATTAAGAATTAAAATAATAGGAAATATTTTAAATATTATTTATTTATTAAATTCTATTACCCATTTATTAACAATTCCTTGGTAAAATCACGTTTTGGGTAATAATTGTTTCATTTTTCAAGTATTTTTCTGTTTTTTATTCTTAGTTCATTATCTTTGATCATGATTAAATCATATACAACTATTAATCCTGATAAATGTTTCATATTCATTTATTAAATAATTATTTATCAAACTCGATTAATTTTTGTGATAGAAAATAGATTACACAATTCATTGAGAGGATAGGTCATATGTATGCATGCACACTGTTTCCATTTTATCAACTAATGAAATGAAATATAGAAAAATAATATATTACATATATTGAAACATTTTTATGTCATATATATCACATATATTTATTAAATATAACTTTATTTCTTTCCATGTGAATCATATGTGAATAACAACTCACGTCACATCACAAGTCGGTAGTCTTCTGTACACACGAGTGACGTTAGCATATTCCAATAAAATATAATATAGAAATTTATATATGATATTATAATTATATAAGTAAAATAATGTCATAAATATGATATAAATATATTAAATCCTTTATTATATCATGTCATGAGAAGTGTTCATGGAAAACAAATTACATTGGTTTGCGAGGTGGTAGCCCTCCATACACATGGTTGACAATTATGTTTCTCATTTGGTAGAATATGAGATGGATACAAGTTATTTACATTATCATAATTACATATTAGTATATTTTAGATGTTATATTCATTATATTTTCATATTTATAGAATATTTAAGGAGGAATAAGAATCTATAAAACAAAAACACATGTTTATGAATTTTACCTCTTATTTTATGAACCCCTTTTTCATTATAGTGAAATCCATAATAAGAGATTTTCCTAATCAAAATAATTACTCAATAATTTGGGTATATAATTAAGGATAGTATTTGTGAAGTTATTTTTAAAACCAATTTTTTTTGGATTTGTGAATACAATAGGATAGTGTGTGGACTTTTATACGCAGCAGATAGGACTCACAATGAATGCAAGGGAAAAAATAATGTCTACCAACATTTTTATCATTTATAAAGGATAAGAATGGATTATTATATAACCATATATTATATATGATATTTTTCTATTCAGGTGTTTTTGGTATAATTTTATGTTTATTTTAATTCTTATTCATTATTTCAACCCCATTGTAAACCTATTTTTACATTAATCATGTTGATTAATTTTAATTGTTTGTAATTTTCGTCTTGACCATAATTTAATTATATTTTATTATATAATATTATTTATTTTGATTCCAAATATATAATCCATTTTTCCAACATCCATTTATATAATTGGAACATTTTAATTTAAAATTAATATCATAGATGTGACGAAAAATTGTTTTTCCAATGAGAAAATTATAGGATGTATTCAATGTTTTAATATAAAAATTCAATACGAAATTGATTCCAATGACATATAGAATTAATTAATATATAATTTGAGTAATTTATTTTTTAATACCATATATTAATCAAATGGATTTTTTAAATTCTTTAAACCAATTTTGTTTTTTTAAAAATGTGTATTTTTTTTACCATTCCTCGAAAAAATAATCGTTTTAAAAAATTATCAAAAATTTAGTAGAAAAATTTGACAAGTATATTTAAAAAGAACTTTTTTTTCAAATACATTTTATATAATTGTATGAAATTATATTAATTATTTTATCAAAAATTGTAATAATAACATTTTTTAAAAAAATAGCATTTTTGAAACATATAGAGACGTTACAAAAAATTATATTCTTTTTAATTAATATATATAATTTATATAAAAAATTTAAACCAAATATCTAAAAATTATCTATTATTATTCACAAAAACAAATTTTATTTTCTATGTTATCAGATTTTTGTTTAAATAATGAACTTTATAATATATCGTGGGTCATTATAAACTAAGGGTTTCATGTAACACAAGATATCATCAAAATTAAATTTATTTGAAAAACATATATACTTCATAAAATAATAGGTTGTTAAAATTCCACCATATCAGAGTGCACAATAGAAATGTAAATAAAAAATCATCTAATGCATTATAGTACATGAAAGGTAAAAATCCACATATCATGTTATAATATAAAATGAAAAGCAACAAGGGTATAAAAAACCATATAATACATACAACTCATAACCCAATGGGATGGTTTCATAACATGAGATGAATAAAATATTCATGAAAAGGGTCACTACAAAATATTTTAGAAGAAACTCAAATAGCCTCATAATACTATCTAAACTATTTCGCATGATCATGAAAAACTGAACATGCGACCCAACCAAAACATCTTCGTGTAATAAATAAATGCAAGATAATCATGTATAGATGTGTATTTGTGAAATGAGGATGGTGTGAGTGCAACATTTTATTCGAGAACCAACGATGTCTTAATAAAATATAAATTAAAGAAATAATTTATGCCAAAAAATAGTAGAGTAAATAATAAAGTACTAGAAGAAATACACATCTCAAAATAAATAATAGTTTATTGAGTAGCCCATTAGTCCTTGATTTTATATGAGATGCACGGTCCATTAAAACTTCCATATACCCAATCCAATAATCAAAATCATAAAAAATATGTATAATCATACATTAAAAAAATTCTTTTTTTTATCTAACATATGTAATAAAAAAACTAATCAACGGTACCAATATCATTTACAATTGATACCTGTTCCCAGAGCATCTGTATGGAATCACAACCATGTATCATTTTATTATATTTATAGAACCATAGTATAGTTGATAAACAATGTAAATATATATCAAGATAAAATGTAGAGACATGATGGAGGGGCAAGGGGGATCTCCGTGCGATCAAGGAGTCCATGCACATCCTTGAGTTGATGTTTTTTCTAAGGACTCTATGTTAGGGAAAGATGCCACCCAGTTTGACATTGCAGGGCACAAGGAATGTTTCCATATCTGCGCTTCAGTTAAATGTTTAGTGCATAATAATGGTATTCCCCTGGAATGCATTGGATTGATGTGAAAAATTTCTAAGGTTATGAAATTGGCAGTGAATACCACCATAAATATTGGAATTCTCTCTTCAGAAAGGATCATAAAGAAGGGTAGGATAGCACATGTCTCTACCAACCTGGATGTCATTGAGGAAAGAATAAATCTATGCAAATTATCCATTATAGCGAGAGTCTTATCTCCGAAGGGAGAAAAGTCATAGAGGTTTAATGATATTTTTGATTGAATAGCTGCAGTCTGGGAATTTGGGGACTGGTGAATGACTACAATGGGAAGAGGAACCATCCACATTGTTTTCCAGTCTGATGAGTTGAAAAGGCATGGTTAGAGCGTCGGTTTCATCAACATATAAACTAGAGTACTTATGATACAGGAGTGGGATCAAAATTTTGATCCACTGAATGCGAGAAACCCTCATATGAAGATTGGGATCCGGATTTGTAGGCTTAATTGGATGTACTTAAACCCTAGAATTATTTGGGACATCGCTTCATTAATTGGAAATACCATTATAATTGATAACGAAATGGACAATCCTAGGTTTGGACATTATGCTCGTTTACCGGTGGAAGTCGACATGGCCCACATGATAGTGGAGGAGGTTTTTCTCTCCAACATGGATGATATTTTTATCAAACTGGAAATATTGTATGAATGGAAACCCATGTTTTGTAAGGATTGTTGTGTTTTTTGATCATGTGGACCTTGAATGTATTAAATACAAGTTTTGCACGATATGCAATATCAAAGGGCATGACAGTCAATCATGTCGGAGGGAAAATACTAAAGTCAAGGGATAATAATAGAATAATATGACTATTGGCCTCTCCACTGGGGAGGACTATCAGTCTATGGGAGATAATGACCCATATATTGATTTTGAGGAAGCCTGTGCACTGGAACCAGATGTGGAAACAATTGTTGGCATCGTTGAAATTGAAGAGGTTTTGAAGGTTATCAATGTTCTTCAAGTTGATAGACAACTGATGATGATGATGTTTCTTCATTGGAATTGGGGATGACCTCGTTGATTTGATATTCAAACATTCCAATCGGTATCTAATGAGTTTGTTAGTAGAACTAGAAACATCCAATGATTCCATATTCTGTTAGACCTAATTCCAAAGGTAGGTGCTCATTAGTTTTGGACTGGTGAGGATTAGGAATTTTCATTGGTCGAGGGGATGGAAGGTCAGACTCATCACACCAATTTGAGGGGAATTATTATCTACTCTGGGACTCTATTTTTAGATTTAAGTTATGTTCGTGAATCCTTATTAAAGTACCAAGTATAATAATGATCTTTCTCTCAGAACTTGCACTCAATGATTGAGGTGTATAAATTTAGATAATGTTTTTATATGTATTCGAGGTTCTTCATCGATAGGGAATCATCTGTATTTGATATAGATTCTTATCCAATGCTATCCTTCGATACATTTTATTGAAGTCTCTTGGTCATGATAATGACCATAATGGTTTTAAGCCACACAGTGGGGCACTTGAATATTATTATCATTCGACAGGACATGGATTATTTCATACATGGGATTGTACCCATAGATGGGCTACCTACGTATCCTTGTTTAGAGAAGGAATCAGATCCCACGTAGTTCAAGAATGTGTATGAGGTTTATGCACGATTGATGGCCCAATGAATGATGTTATAATTACTTTTACACTCTAAGCCCACGTGAGTCATGCTCGATGTGAGAAACAAGATGTATGGGTAAAACTAGACAATTGTGCTAAGGAAAATGCAATCATATGAAATATGGTGGGGCTTATGTATGTGTGACTTCCCAGATATTTGAAGAGTAATACTCTAACATAAGGCTTATTCATAAAGAGGATTCCCAAATTAGGAGAGGACTTGTGATTGGGTTTTATTCTTGAGAAGGATACCCATATCAAAAGGTAATTAAAACTGGTTAAGGGAAATTATGATAACTGGGGCTTATTCCTGAGGAGGATGAGGTTAAAAAGGATTGGATTGGGACTTACTCTTGAAAAGGAGGACCATTTTAAAAAAGGGACTTGGGGCTTACTCATATGGAGGATACCCAAATTAAGATAATTTGGACTGGGGATTATTCCTGAGAATAAGGCCCAGGTTAAAAAAGAAAATTATCACTGGGACTTACTCCTAAGGAAAAGGCCCAAGTTTAGAAATTTCTTGCAGACTTGGGGCTTACTCCTGAAAAAGAGGCCCAAGCTGAAGGAAATTATGAGTGGGGATTACTCCTGAAAATGAAGCCCAAAATTATGGATTCTCTCATCTTTGAAGGATGAGGTTTGAAATGATTGAATGTTTGTATTGAGGCTTACTCTTGAAAAGGAAGCTCAAATTTAGGGGATTGGGGCTTACTCTTGAGGAAGAGGCCCTTACTAAGAGATTATGACTGGGACTTACTCCTGAAAAGGAGGCCTAGGTTAGAGGGACTAGACTAGGACATAATCCTAAAAAGGAGGCCAATATCTAGGAAATTGAGATCTGAGGACTGGTGCTTACTCCTGAGGAGGAGGCCCAGGTTAATGGAACTTTGGATTAGGGCTTACTCTTGAGGAGGAGGCCAAGATTATAGATCCTCTCATCGTTGAAGGATGAGGTTGAATGAAATCTTCCACAAAATTCATTTTAGATAATGAAGTCAATCAAGAAAACAATCCAAAATGGCTTTGAAGATTGTCTTGAATGTTGAATCATGAATAGGGGAGGTTGAATGGTACAAGAGAGATGAACTGGGCAGGAAGGGCACCCAAAACTATAAGGGCACGCAAGTCCTTAGGCGTCACGCAAGACATGCATAGGCGTAAAAGTCATGAGTCGCACATGTATACTTGCACGAGCACTGTATACTTGCGCGACAATGAACCAATAGGGTATTACTTGGGCAATCATTGACCAAAACCCTTTCATAGATGCGCAAGTTAGGGGTCGCGCATGTATACTTGCGCGACCATTGTATACTTGGGAGACAGTGAACTATTAGGGTATTACTTGGGCAATTTTTGACCAAAACCCCTAGAATTATCTCAATGTACTTCCAGAGGAGCGTCACGCAAGTTCTAATGAACAGGTAAGGAGGCGCGCAAGTATGTGTACTTCCCTTAAGGGTAAAACCTTTAGGCGTGCAAGTGTTAGTGAAATATAAAACATAAGCCTTATTTTTCTTGTTTAGGCCTTCCATTCTAGGTAAATAATTACCTTAGAAGTTCTTGGAAGACTTGAATAAGAGACTAGGGCGCTGGGAGCTCGAATCTAAATTTTGGAAACTTTTCGTCTTTCTGAAGTGGGGCCCACTGAGGGTATTTATAGGCTCTTGAAGGCCTTGGGCGAAAACACTTTCAGCGTGCAGGTACCTGCACGGCTTAAGGCGTGCAGGTGACCTACGCGGTCACATTGTGGCATGGATGTATATGTGCATGACCATGGAAAAACTTGCACGCCGCCTGTGAATCCATATTTTCATTGCTTCCTTTGTCAATTTTTTACATTTGTTTAAAAGTTGTATCACTTTGAGCTCAGATATTCCCCTTTTCAAATCATTAGACTCTGTGATGAAAGGAGCATCAACAAAAGTCCCTTCTCAGAGTTTGATCTGGAGAGAAAAGAAGATTTAACTCTGAGGAAATCAAGAATCAAAAGAAACATGTGGCGGGCAAGGTAGGGCGCACAACTGATCTTCCGGCGCGCAGGCTATGGCATGCAGGTGGACTTCGGACGCACAGGGGTACTGCGCGTAGGGTTCCGAACCCGTCTATATATAGAGGGCTTCATTTCATGCAAAGAACATGGCCCTCATTTATTTTTTTCACTCGTCGTGCAAGTGATCTCTTGGCATTGCTTGTTCGCATTAGTTATTTCTCTTGTCGCGCTTCTGTGAAGGTATTGAGACTTGCGCGGTCAAACCTGCACGACCAATACTTGTGCGACCAAAGAGGACTTGCGTGACCAAAGGTAACTTGTGCGCTTTAATGCTCTAGCCAAATTTTTAACTTCCTTCACACATTTTATGAAAAATTAACATACTTTAAGTGTTAATTATCCAACTTTTGTGCAGATCCAATGGCTCCAAAGAGAATCAGAACGGTTGATGAACTGGCATGTAAGAGACTTGAAGATATGATGAACATTATCGGCCATGATTAATATACGGTCTGTGATAGCACTCTTCCCGAATTGGCCAAGTATCTGAAGAAATATCACTTCGATTTCCCATAGAACATCTACCTACCTTTGTATGGCCTTGGTCATCTACAAGGATTCAACGTTCCAGATGCAACGAACTATACGTCCGAGATGCAGATTGTTGGTAAAGAGAAGACTATCATGACTTTTGAACAATATCTGAAAAGTGTACTCTCTCCAAATGGATCTTTACTTCCAATGCTCCATTCTCAAATCCAAGTATCCATCTTCCATGTCTCTTGGACAGAAATAGTTTCACTCTTTGATCAGCAGAAAATTTTCTCAAACCACACTCAAGAACATTAATTTTCAATTGTTCTAAGAAGTGATGGTATCACTGCATCTCTTATTGTATCTAGTTGAATGAAGATGAATTCCAGGTGGCTGTCGTTGAAGCTCGGGATTATGTACATAAAGTGAAGACTCATGTTAACAGTCTATTGTAATTCCCTAAAAAATGGAAGTGAATCCAATCTGTAGATATCCTTCTAATCCTTGTGAATCACTGATAAAACACTTTAATCCTCAATCTTTTGTGCATTAATGCTTTCACTACCTGCTTTGAATTTTACCTAAGCTAGTGGGTCTAGTAAGCATAGTTTGATTTTTACTAGGATTATTATGAATAACCCTATAATCATTGAATCTATTATTGCTCAATATTACCTAAATCAAACAAAATTCATGTTTAGTGAGATGGGACATGACTTTTATTCAGAGTTCCCTTGTCTTTTGTGTGCAGTTTAAAGTCATTCACACGGATATAAAAAAGGATAATGTTTAAGGTAGAAATAGATTTGACCAAATGGATATGGAATGACTCAATTTTTTGGTAATTTTTCTGAAAACATATTACCATATTCAAGTATGAAAGGAAATGTGTAAACTATGACTTAAGTAGTTTTGAATCCGAGGAATTATATAAAAAAAGGGATAAAAAGGCATTAGAAGAAGTAGTTTATAAGAATGAAGTTACTATTATTTAACAATCCGTTAGAGGGTTGAATTATGCAGGTCCACCTAAGGGCTTTGGTTGCATAGTCAAATATATAGTATCTTTTGGCTGATAGATCTATTATGTAGACAACTTATGCAAGTCCGCCTATGGGCACATGCTGTATAGTCATGAAAAAGAACTCTTACAAATTTACTTTTCTAGTGCTAGAAAGTAAGTGAAGGTTTATGGAGATTCAAATTTTCCAAAGCATAGAGTTTGATGTATGGAAAGAAGTACTTGAATATAGAGAAAAATATTTCCCAACAAGATTATTTAGGAACTGGATGAATGTTGCTCCTACGAAGGTCTGACCCAAGTGTAGGGAAGGAAATTATAAACCATGGACTTGAATACTTTCAGATCATGAAAAGGGAAATATGGGACAGATATGTTGAGGATGGCTATTTTTTTGCGGATCCCTACATATTTTCATTAAGAAAAAAATGACAAAATAGGTTTTCCTCCCAATAATTCTGTTACTACCATTTAACAAACCCGTTAGGTGGTTGAATTATGCAGATTCGACTAAGGGAATTAGCTGCATAGTCAAATAAATAGTATCTTTTGGATGAGAGTTCCGTTATGTAGACTATTTATGCAAGGCCGCCTATGGGCACGTGCTGCATAGTCATCCAAAAGAACTTTTAGAAATCAAACATTTTGTGACCAGAAGTCGAGAAAAAGGGTTATGAAGATCTGAAAATATTTAAGGTTAGGGTTATGATACATAAAAATGGGTATTGTCCAATGTATATAAAGAGACACAGACGGATACTAACCAAAATCATGTTGTGGCTGGGTCCTGAATAAAAGTGCTGGACTTCACTACGTATCCCATAAGGTTGGTAATCAATCCATACGTAGTTCATGAAATACCTTTTAACGTCGTGTGGGAAAAGAGTGTTGGAGATCATAATTTTTGGTCCTAGAGCTCGGACCCTGATAAGGAATACACATTGTGTATTTTAGAAGGACTTTTCTGCAGATGGACTGAAAGTGGAATTTGAGGTTAATCCCAATTACTTGGGGCTGGATTCAAGGGATGCTCGAACGTTCCTACATATCCCAAAATGATGGGAATCAGGCCCACGTAGTTCTAGAAGTAACCTCTATACAGATTTGGTTCGTACATGTGAAGGGTGACAAGGGGTCTTTAGTGCAATGATGGTTTAACCCAAGATAAAAAGGATTGAGCCTTACCATGTATGCACATAGTCTTTGGAATATGATTGAAAATGAAGGTAAATGATGATTCCATCCCAGGTGAGGGTATCATAGAATGTCATAGTTTATTGTCATAAAAGACAAAAGTGTTGTATAGTTTAACGTCATATAGCAAGGACAAAGGTGAACCAATATAAGGATATTAGTTTTTAGGGCGGTTTCAGAAGTCAAAATTGTATTAGACAGAAGTGAACCGATGTAAAAATATATGTTTCTGGCTTGAACCTCAAGAGGTTGCCTACGTACTCAACCAAGAAGTCAAGGATCAAAGTCTACGTAGTTCAATTAAAGAATGAAGTGTTATGGTTGATGTTTTCTCTATGCTCACGTGAGTTATACTCAGTGTGAGAAACAAGGGGTAGCAACAACCCTAACGATGCACATTTTAATGTCATGTAGGACACAAAATGGGACTATGCAGTTTAAAGTCTTACAGTGAGGACTATTGGTGCTACACAGTTTAATGTCATGTAGCAGGGACAAAATACAGTTTAATGTCATGCTGGACATAAGGAACTTCTGTACAGTTTAGCGTCATGTAGCTAGGATGATGGGGGATTGTGCAGTTTAATATCATGCAGTAAGTAAAAAGAGGACACAGTTTATCATCATGTTGGACGAATTTAACATGAAAATATTTTAGGGTCGTATACATGGACCGCAAATGGTGTAGTTTATTTTCATTCCGGACATAAAGGGAATGCGAATTGTTTAAAGTCATATGCATGGACCACACAGTTTAACGTCATGTTGGACGAATTGGAGACTTTTTCACAATTTAACGTAATTTTGGATGATAAGGGTGCTGTACAGTTTAGTGTCATGTAGCTAGGATGAAATACAGTTTAGTGTCATGTTGGACAATAAGGGAACTGATAGAGTTTAACGTCATGTTGGATGATGATATTGCTGTAAAATTTAACATCACATAGCTAGGACAATGAGGAAAAATAAAATAATACAATATAACGTCATCCTGGACATAAGGGACTATACAGTTTAACTTCATGTTGCTAGGACATTGGATGGTGCAGTTTAACGTCATGCTGGACATAATGGACTTTTTGTACAATGTAGCATAATGTAGCTAGGACAATGCGAATAGTTTAAGGTCATTTGCATGGACCACACAATTTAACGTCATGTTGCTAGGAAGGATTAAAGATTTTACCAAAGTTTTACGTCATGTTAGACGAAAGAGGGACTTTTATTGTTTAACGTCATGTTGGACGATAAGACATTTATAGTTTAACGTCATGTCAGACGAAATACAGTTTAGTGTCATGGTGGAAAAATGGTGAACCAATTGTAATGCTATTGGTTCTCGGGGGAATATTTTGTGTTTATACAAAATATTTCTTCAGAAATATGGAATTGGTTGGAGTCATGAGGAGTTCTCCATCCATTGAGATTAATGAATACGCTTCATTGGAGTAGACTTTATGTATTGAATATGTTCCATCCCATTATGGTTCATGGTTGGGAGGTTTCTTTCCTGGTATAATTGGAGTTCTGAGAACCAATACCAATTCTTGCTGAGTGAATGGACGAAGACAAACTTTTTTGTTGAATGCTCTTGCAATGCGATTCTGATAGACTTCCAAGTGATTCAAGGTACACAATATTTTCTCGTCTAATCATTCCAACTCATAAAACCGCTTCTAAGATTGTTCATCTGTAGATTCCTGATAACAAATAGCAACCTTGAGTGGAGGTAAATGAACCTCAATGGGCAAAACTGCTTCTATTCCATATATCAGTGAATATGTAGTTGACCGCGTTGCAGTGCGGGTGGTGGTTTGATAAGCCTATAAAGCATGAAAGAGTTTGTTAGGCCATGATTTCTTATCTTTATCCACCATCTTTTGTAGTATGTTTGATAGATCCTTGTTGAAGGATTCTATCTGGCCATTAGCCGCTGCATGATACTGAGATGAATGATTGGATTTGATGTTGTATTCTTGATACAATTTCTTCACCTTGGATGAATAGAAGTTGGTGCCATTGTCTGTCAATATGTTATGAGGGACACCAAATCTGGTAATGATGTTAAACTTGATGAATCTAACAATGCATTAAAAACTAACTTCTTTTAGAGGTATTGCCTCTACCCATTTAGAGAAGAAGTCCGTAGTAGTATGAATATACTTGAACTGCTTGGCCGTGGCAGAAGATTAAGGTCCCACCACATCCATTCCCCATGTAGAAAATGGACATGAGTATTTAGTTGTATGAAGAGTCTCTGGGGGCTGATGAATGAAATTGGCATGTACCTGGCATGAATGACACTACTTAGTGAAATCATCATAATCTTGTATCATTGTAGGCCAAAAGTATCTGAGCCTTCGTATCTGATCAGACAATCTATATCCAGACTGGTGGGCACCACAGACTCCTGCATGCACTTCTTTCATGATAGCCATTGTCTCTTCACCATCAATGCATCTGAAGAGAACTCCATCAAAACCATGCTTGTAGATAACTTTCTCTAGGTGATGTGAGCCATCATTAAGAGAAAAATTGACCACAGGTCGCCAGATTTTCTCTCTCCCAGCTCAATCAGGGGGAAGTGATCTGTTTTGAATGTATCCCATTATAGGTGTAATCCATCCTATAGTATGATCATATGGTTCAGTAATGGGACTAATTTCATTGACTTTCTCTATTCTGGTTCGAACATAAGGTGAAATTATACAACGGTGGGAAATGATGATGCTTGTCTCATCCCGATCAGGATCTGCTAGAGCTGTGGCTATGTTAGCCAGTACATCCTCCTGAGCATTTTGTGATCAAGGAACATAAGAATATGTCGGTTCCTTAGGGAATTCCACCATTAACTCTCTAACGTAATCATACAAAGGGATCAATTCTTCTTTTCTGATTGCATAATCCCCATTGAATTGTTTGATTACCAGGTCTAAATCACCTTTCACTATTAAGTGATTCACTTGTGCCTGAAGCTCCAATTCCAAGCCTATAATTAGATCTTGGTATTCTGCTTCATTGTAGGTACCAACTTCATGTAATAAAAAAATAGGGTAGCACTGCGTTTTCTGGGGAAATGAGAACAACTCCTAACCCAACATTGTTGAATTTAGGGTCTTCCATTTTCTTCCCTGTTGGTCTTCTGGAAGCCCCATCAAAATACATTTCCTAGACTTGAGGACTATCCATAATAGAGAAGACTTATTCATCATGGAGTTCAATATCTGAAGATGTATTTTCCACTGAAGGGTGTTCAGCAAGGAAATCAGCCAGAGCATGGCCTTCTATTTCCTTTAAAGACACATATTGAATATCAAACTACTGTAGAATAACCGCCCACCTTTCCAGACATCCTGTAAGCATTGGACGAATGAGGATGAATTTGAGTGGGTTATTGCGAGATAACAATTGGACATTTTGATTTTTCAGATAGTGTCTCAACTTCTGAACTGCAATGATTAATGTGAGACATCATTTCTCAATACTCGAATATCGGGTTTCTGCTTCTACCATAGTCTGACTGAGGTAGTAGAGGCTGTTCTGAGCAAGAAAGGATCCCAATGATCTCTCTAAGGCTGTCACATAAAGGATGAGTGGTATTCCTTCAACAGGTGGCATTAGAACTTGTGGACTCAGGAGGTATTTCTTGAGAATATCAAATGCTTCTTGATAATCTTCATTCCACTAGTATGTGACTCCCTTCATCATCAATTTGGTGAAGGGAAGACTTTTTCATGCCAAATTGGAAAAGAAACGCCGAATATAGGCTATGTGTCCCTGAAGCCCTCTTAATTACTTCAAATTTTGAGGAGGGGACATACTAAGGATTGACTTGGTCTTCTTAGTATCGACTTCGATACCATGATGGCGTACAAAAATGCCGAGGAATTTTCCTGAGGTAACCCCAAAAGCACATTTTAAGGGGATCATCTTCAAAATATGATGTCGAAGCTTGAGGAATATGATCTCCAAATCAGCCAAGTGATTAGAATGTTTCTTGTATTTGAACACCAATTCATCCACATAGCATTCAATGAACTTCCAAAAAAGGGTTTGAAGATACGATGCATGGAACGCTGATATTTTGCGCCAGCATTAATTAGGCCAAAGGGCATCACACGATAGAAAAACACACCCTGAGGGGCACTAAAGGCTGTAGATTATTCATCATCTAGAGCCATTCTATTTGATTATATTTAGAATATCAATCCATGAAAGAGAGCAATTCATAGCCAGCTATTGCATCAATTTGGAGTTCAGTAATCGGAATGGGAAAATCATCCTTAATACAATGCCGATTAAGATCTCTGAAGTCAATGCGAACTTTAATTTTCCATTTCTTATTCTTCATAGGGACAATATTAGCCAACCACTTGGGATATTGAACTTCTCTGATGAGGTTAGATTCTATAATCTTATTCACTTCAGCTTCAATTTTGGAAGCATAGGTTGGGTGTGTTCTTCTCGCGGCCTGCTTAAATCCTCGATGTTCTTCTGGAAAACCCAAATGATGGGTAGCAACATCAGGATCAAGCCCTAGATTCTATGTATAATTTCAAGCAAATATGTCTCGATTTTGTTTATGAAAGGAAATATACACCTCTTGTTCATCAAGAGTCATGGAAGCACTAATTAAAGTTGGGCGTGGATCTTCTTCAGTGCCCAGATTTATTTCTCTGAGTGTATCCACGGTGCTAGAGATTACATCCTCAATTGCTGGGAGAGAATCCCTGAGATCATAATGTTCTTCTTCAACATGAGTTGTTCCTTATGTTTCCACTTGAATTGTAGATGATGAAGAAGAATTTCCATGATCGGAAGAGATGTTAAAATTTAAACATCTTTAAGAAGAAGCTTCCATTTCTGACTCGTTCAATGATGGGGAGTCTTCCCTGGGTATTAAAGAGGTGATTATGGAAAAGGAATTGACATCATTGTTCACCTCTGATGTTGCTATAACTTCTTCTGGCTTGATTGGCGAAGCATAGACCTGTTGGATTTCAGTAGATGAATTGAAAACATTCTAATTTGGGCTTTCATCACTGCTTGGTGAATAACCAATTTCTCCCATGTTTCCTGGCTCGATTGCCGTAATTGACATTATGGATCGTTCCATAAGAAGATGTCTATTTGGGTCTACCTTGTCAATTTGATAGATAAGAAACACAGAATCTGAACTCACATGTGCAAATGGATATATTGGAATCTTTTCCAAACCAAATGGATAATTAATTTTGGCAACCTCTTTTGTTGTAGATTTCCCCTCTCCTTTCATGTGATAGAATTCCGCCTAAATGTACTAAGATTCACATGTCTTGAATGAGGATTTATCACCATACATTGTCCCAATTTGACCATTGAAAAAGTATTTAAGACATTGACAGTATGTTTAAGGGATAGCTGCATGTTGATGTAGTCGGGGTCATCCAAGCAAAATATTGAAGGCTGTGTCATGATCAACCACCATGAAATCTGAATTGGATATATGATCACCAAAATGAGTTCTGAGTGTAATCTCTCCCAGTGGTTCTTGCTCATTTTTATTGTACCCTTGCAATATTAATGTTCAAGGAGATAAATCAGATCCGGTGAGTCCCAATCGATGAAGTGTACGAATGGGGATGCGGTTGAATCCTGAACCATTTTCAATAAATGCTTTTGGATATCCACACCATTGACCTTTCCAAATAAATACAATGGTCTGATATTCCTGTGCATGACATCATATTCATCTTCATCTATGAATGATATCACTGCATGACATTTCGCAGGATTGTTCTCTACATGGTAGACTTCAGCTGCAGCAATTTCAGTTTCAAACTCTTGAGGACTTGAAAAAGCCTCAATGAGAGCCTCTTGAAGATCCTTCGATAGTTTCAATGCTTCTAGAATTGATAACATGGTCGGTACATGGGCCAGGTGTTTCAATACATCATACTTTTGATCCAGAGGTCTGTGTTTCCCAATAGGAACATGTGGTTTAGCAGGTTCTTTAGAAGTTGATGCTTCTTTTATCGGGATAGAAGTTGGTAATACTCCTGGCTTTGGATGATTGGATCGATTAGATCCATTTTCTCAATGAGAAGACAAAAGTGGAACCTACAACTGATCTTCCAAAATGACTCTACCAGGACTGAACCTGTTACTGGTGGAAGAACATGACTGATATTGCTGAGCTCGCTGAAGGGCTCTGCCACGAGTTTCTGCTGCATACACAGTTCTGGCAGGGGTAGAACTGTAACAGTGGTTTCTGGGATATCAACGTCTTCCTCTGTATCCCTGACCCCTGGAACTTCCTCTACTTATTCTGTTTGATAGAGGGAATTCCGGGTCATCAAGATTGTAACTGAAACTTTCATAAGGATATATTAACTGAATCATAATAACAGAACCAAAGATCGTCTCTTCATCCGGTGAAGACTCTGCCTAACTAGCCAACTAAGGTTGCGCAGTTTGGTGGGGCGGTGCCCATTGCATCGAAGTAGATGTCATGAAATCTTCCAATGTCAATGATAAATTGGGCTTTGATACATACTCATCTTCTTCTGATTCTTATTTCATCCTCGAATTATGCTGCCCCTCTGAGGATTTTTCGTTTGCTGGAGGATTCACTGCGGCATTCGTAGAAGACACAAATGTATTTTCCAATTGCGTTCGAAAAATGGCATGAGTCCGATTGATCATCTTTCTGACCATCCAATCATCATATTTTTGCACAGTTCTACTTTTGAATTCTTTCCACTCATCTCCTTCCTCTGTATCTGTAGTAGTAACATATTCTACATAATCTGAAGAACCCTTCAATTTGACTTTCCCTGAGTCGACCATCTTTTGCAGGATGTCCTTGAAGATGAAACACTTTCTGATGGGATGCCCTAACATTTGATGAAACGCGCAATAATTGGGACAATCTTCATCTTCTTCCTTGTTTGGCCTTTTGGGCCTCGGTAGCTGAACCAAGTAATTCTCAAAAGCTGAAATGAAATAGCCAGGAACTTGTTCATTTCAGAAAGAATAAATATTTCTCTTCATTTCATTAAACTATTTTCATCTTTGATCTCTTTGATCATCTTGACGAAATTTGCTCTGTTGCTAAGGCTTAGGAGGTGGAGCCCTTCTGGAAGATGAAGGCTTTGAGTTAGAAACTGGTACAGGTGCTTGCTTAAGCATGAGTGTAGCAGTCTCTGCTCTACCCATTCTCTTTCCTGGAGTTGCTGGCATTACACGAGATTTGTCCTTAGTCATTATAAGAGAATCTTCAATCTTCTAAGTGATCAAAGTAAGGTCTCGAATCCCTCCTATGTATTTCACAGGGATCAACGACATGCGTAATTTATCACGCAAATTTGCCACACAGATTGGAAATAGTTCCTTCTGAGAGAGTGCCAGGCTCAGGGAATATGTCAATCCCTTCCAGCAAGAAATGAAATCTGAAACCCTTTCATTCTCCCTTTACATATAGTTTGTATGATCAAAAGCTATTGTCTTTGGCAACATGGAACTAAACTGAAGAAGAAATTTTTGACAAAGATCTTCTCATCCGGTAATTGACCGGGATTGCAAGCTTCTGTACCAGACAAAAGCAGACCCTTGTAATGACAATACAATGCACCGGAGCTTATCTGCCTCTTGTTTCCGAAGAGTTCCCATCATAGGATTTCAACGAGAAACAAAATGTGTTATGTGTTTCACTGGATCTCTCGAACCATTAATGATCGGGAATGTGGAATTTGAAAATTTTGATGGGGGAGGAATATCATCAACACTTTCAGGGTAAGCTCTCTTCTCTGGTTGAATTTGAGATCCCTTTCCCTCTATATCCTCCAACCGAGCTGTCAATGATTTCATAGTAGTTATTAACTTTTGAGAGACACCCAGTTGAGCCTGGACCTGAACAAGTACATTGGATGGTACTGAAACTGACGGTAGCACCACCGACTATTGTTGCACATGACCCATAGTATTAGACCTGTTATGGTGTACTGGAAGAGGAGGATAGTTTTGATATATCTCAGCAGCCGAAAAAAATTCCCTTGGCTGACTATCTCCTGTTCGTTTAGAAGGAAGACTACCTTGGAGTAGTTCTGAATTCATCCTCCGTAGTTCTTTCATTTCTTCCCCCTGCTGCACAAACCTTTTCTCTAATGACAGCGACTGGCCTTCTCCAGAGGAAGGGTGAGAAGTAAACTGATTCTTTCCTTTTACCTTGTTGGATGCCTTTCGGAGAGGGGGAAGTGGTTTACTTGAAGGAATACCTAGATTTTGGGAAAGCCTTTGATTCCGTGTGCACACAACTTCTTCATTTAGTTCTATGTGCACAACCTCTTGAGCATGAACCTCTTTATCAGATACTTCTAAATAAATTTCATATAGTGGATCATAAACAACAACATTGATGACATTAATGGATGCATAATGTATGAAATCCCTTTTATCAGTATTTCTGCATTATTGTCTTCTTCCATGACCTTAACGAGGCATGGCCTTCCGTTGACTCAATCCCTCAGGAACTTTTTGGTGAACTGTAACATAGAGATATTCTCCTGATAACATGGCTCTTCGTTCCTCTTGGGGCTTCTTACCTAATCAGGAGAAGACCGACATTCTACGAGGGAGGTATTGAGGATATGAAAAAGTCCCCAGTCCGGTGGACTGGGGCTGTTCCTGCTCAAATTATCAAATTCTATTTGATGATTCTGAGGGTTGGGTTGAAAGAGTCCCCAGTCTAGATAGCTGGGGTGGTTTTTGACATGCAATTTCTGATACATTCATAAAAGGTCTCTTGATCTTGCAGATCATGGTCCGAAATGTTGTAGGATGCATCAATCGACGTCCACTTTTATAACCTGGTTCATTAGACCGTTGGAAGATTTCAGACACTTCCGTCACATGACGTTGTGCTTGCTCCATACGAGATGCCTATTCAATATTCTCATTTTCTTGTTGCAGGATCAATTCAAAAAAATCTTCTTTGTACACTTTATTTTGAGGAGAACTAGTTGAGGCCTATTCTCGGGCAAGCCTTTGATTAAAATAAAATCCAATTGACTATGGCCGGCCATGGGAAACAACATTGCATGAGACCATTTTTGGTGGGCATTGCTGATTGGAGAGCACGGTAAAGTGAAGTGCTCCATGAACACCCTATCCTCTTATATGAACACCATATGGGGCATTGGAAATTAACTGGCGCAATCTTCTAATTGCGCCAAGTCATGAATACTGAAGGGATCTCTGCTGCTTTTCAGCCTTCAGATATCGAGAGGCTGATAGAGATGCCAAATCAATCTGGAATTATAACCCTTCAATTATCATAATATGATTCTCATAATCATCTTAAGATAATACTTTCTTCTTCAGTTAAAAATGAGTCTTCCATATGTTGAGACAAATATCATGAATTCTATCATCCGTCAGCATATCTGGATTGTCATACTAAGAATTAGCCAACGGCTAGAACATAACTGGCACTTCACCTTTTGCTAGTTGTTTTCTCATATTCAGTACTTCCTCTATATCATTTACTGAGGATTATTCTACCTGTTTGGACCAGAGCTGGTGCTTTTTTGTTACTTCATCAGATTCAACAAGATTGGTAGAGAGTCCGTTGATCAAATTGGAAGATTAATGACCAAGGGGTGGTTTGGAGAATAACCTAAACCCCATGCTATCTTCTGATGGAGAAAGTATTTCACTTGCTGATGGTAAAGCATCAGACATGACTGGCTTCACATTTTCATGTGCCTCGAGATAAGAGGACTTTCTCATTAATGTATTGTCTTCTGAAGAATTTTCCAGACAATGAAAATTACTACATCAGAGAGAACTTTCGCAGCTAAATTCATCACCATGGGGAGGACCATCATGATGGGTTAGAGAAAAAGGTGGTATCTCTTGATCCGTGATCTTCTGACCACATATAGGGTTTCTGTGGCTCTAATCTAAAGATGAAACTTCATGATCGTTCGAACTGTCATGAAGCAAGCCTTCATGAGGAAGAGTCTAGTGGAGACCTTCAGAATTAATGCTCCCACTATTGGGAACTAAGAGAGTATAATCATGAACTCCAACAGATAATTGTCTGAGGGCTTCAAGAACTCCAATATCGAGTTAGGCATGATCGCAGATGGGCCCTTTATATCGTGATTGTGCTGGGTGGGCCTTCTTCTTACACGCCTTCTTACACACATTGGCAGGTGTGTGTGCCTGCATAGGAGGAATGGTCAGGTTAGGCTGATTACCTTCGCTCAGACCAGGTGTATGTGCCTGGCATGGATGTCTGTATGATATTGGGGAGTACGCCCCATAACCCTCTTGGACTAGAACAGATGTGTGTGTTTGTTTCAGAGTGTGATGTTGATCCATCACTCCACTGGTAGGGATAGATTTATGTGTCTGTCCCTGAGATGATGATGATGCTGTTATGATATCCTGATAGGTATCCAGGATATGAGAAGGGATTTTCTTCTGCTCTTTCACCATTGACAGAATGTGCTTGGTGACATCAGCCGCTATAACGAGGATATACGTCCATTCCGAGCTTGGAGTAGGTGTGTGTTCCTGCTCCTATCCTCCTTTTCCTGTCAGTGAATCCTGACATTACTCACGTGTAGGGGCAGAGAGTTGAGTCTACCACCTGCTTGTTTCCGGAGCTTTCTGACTGACTTCTCCATTTGCTACCTAGAGAGACTGTTGGTAGACTTGATCAAAACTAGAAGATGTATGTGCCTGTTGATTGCACTCCGCCAAACATTGTTGATGAGCTTCCTCCAATATTGACAGACGAGGCTACTGGCAGGATTAATGAGTGTAAGAAAGTGTATGTGCCTATTTACCAGTTGTCAACATGTTGGGATGGCGGGATTCATCATATGTAGCCAGATGAGACTACCGACTAGCTGATGATTTATAATCAGATGTATGTTCCTACCTATAGTACTCCACAAGAATTGCCTGACAGGATTGACGTGGTGCTACCAGACGAGTCTGCTGAACAAATAAATCAAAACGGACGGGTGTATGTGCCTGCTCGTTGCTCTCCACCAAGTTAGGTTAGTGGGTTCCTCCGGAAATGACAGTGAGGAGAACCTACACACTATTAACCGGATTCCGCCTCTGATGATTCGTCTTGCCTGCCCGGGTTCGAGGAACCTGGGCCAAACTCCTGGAGACGGTGCCCTCATCATGTTGAGGGCGCACTGCTGCACGAGTCTAGTTGCGATTGTTGAGGGGAGCCCTCCGGAAGGACACCTGTCTTCATGAATTCAGGCCCTGAGGGGCCAGCTCATTCACCTCTCTAGAATATGGGAGTGAATGGTGATTGTGTTCCAGGGATAATGACCTGAAACGGTTGAACACGATGGTTGGCACCACCTACTTCTTGATCGATGGTCACCGTTGTCCGGACGACCAGGTTCAAATGATGACTTGGAGGGCTTGATGAGCATCCTCCAGAGTCGAAATAGTGCTGTTTTTATGGTACTCCTTAACCAGCACATTCGATAGCCAGCGTTGAAGACGCTGAGTAGGTGATGTCGTCCTCAGAGCGGACGACGATCCAGCAGGAGTAGTAGCATTGGAATTTGCAGCAGCAGTCCTCACAGTAGAGGTATTCACATTAGCAGTATTCAAAGGTGTGAATTTAAGAAAATATATTCGTGGAAAGGTAAAAGATCTTGGAAAAGGAGTGCCCATTTCGTATAATAGACATAATCAAGATGAATCCAGGCACTACATCTTTTGGATGAGCACATATGTCAATGATTACTTTGTTGGTCCTCTCATTGCGTTAAAATAGGGGCCAAACAAATAAGTAAAACATCATTGTAACATCGTTGATGATTCACGTCGGGTTCACCATTTTTATTTCTTCGCTGGAATTGGTGATGACCTCATTGATTTGAGATTCAAACATTCCAATCAGTATCAAACGGGTTTGTTAAGAGAAACAGAAACATCCAATGATTCCATATCCTGTTAGACCTACTTTCAAAAGGTAGGAGCTCATTAGTTGTGGATTTATGAGGCCTAGAAATTTTCATTGGTCGAGAGGATGGAAGGTTGGAGTCCTCACACATTTTTGAGGGGAATTATTGTCTACTCCGGGACTATCTTTGTAGATTTATGTAATGTTCGTGAATCCTTATTAATGTACCATGTATAAGAATGAGGTTTTTCTTAGAAATTGCAATCATTGATTTATGTGTACGAATTTAGAGAATCATTTAATATGTATTCGAGGTTCTTCATCGATAGAGAATCATCTGTATTTGATAGATATTATTAACCAATGGTATCATTCGATACATTATCTATAAGTCTCTTGGTCATGATGATGACCATACTGGTTTTAAGCCACTCAGTGGGGCACTTGATGTTTGTTGTCATTCAGCAGGACATGGATTATTTCATACATGGGATCGTACCCGCAGATGGGCTACCTATGTATCCTTGTTTAGAGAAGGAATCATATCCCACATAGTTTGAGAGTGTGTATGAGGTTTGTGAATGATTGATGGCCCAATTAATGATGTCATAAGTACTTTTACACTATAAGCCCACGCGAGTTATGCTCGATGTGAGAAACAAAGGGTATTGGTAAAACAAGACAATTGTGCCAAGGAAGATGCAATCATAAGAAATAAAGTGGGGATTATGTATGTGTGACTGTCCAGATATTTGAAGAGTAATACTCTAACATATGGTTTATTCTTATGGATGATGCCCAAATTAGGCGAGGACTTGTTATTGGGTTCTATTCCTGAGAAAGAGATCCATATCAAAAGGTAATTATGACTGGTTAATGGAAATTATGATAACTGGGGCTTATTCTTGAGAATGAGGCCCATGTTAAAAAGAATTGGACTGGGACTTACTTCTGAAAAGAGGGCCCGGGTTAAAAAAGGGACTTGGGGCTTACTCCTATGGAGGATGCCAAAATTAAGATAATTTGGACTGGGGATTTTTCCAGAGAAGGAGGCCCAGGTTAAAAAAAGGAATTATCACTGGGACTTACTCCTAAGGATGAGGCCCAGGTTTAGAAATTTCATGGGGACTTGGGGATTACTTCTGAAAAAGAGGCACAAGTAGAAGGAAATTATGAGTGGGGCTTACCCTATAAAAGAAAGCCCAAATTTTGGGATTCTCTCAACATTGAAGGATGAGGTTTGAAAAGAATGAATGTTTGGATTGAGGCTTACTCGTGAAAAGGAAGCTCAAATTTAAGGGATTGGGGCTTACTCCAGATGAAGAGGCCCAAACTGAGAGATTATGGCTAGGACTTACTCCTAAAAAGGGTTCCTAGTTAGAGGGACACGATTATGACGTAATATTCAAATGGAGGCCCATATATAGGAATTTGATATTTGAGGATTGGGGCTTACTCATGAAGAGGAGGCCCAGGTTAAAGGAACTTTGGATTAGGTATTACACATGAGGAGGAGACCTAGATTATAGATCTTCTCATCTTTGAAGGATGAGGTTGAATGAAATCTTCCACAAAATTCATTTAGATAATGAAGTCAATCAAGAAAACATGCCAATAATGGATTTGAAGAGTGTCTTGAATACTGAATCTTGAATCGGAGAGTTTGAATGGTACAAGAGAGATGAACTGGGCAGGAAGGGAACCCAAAACTATTAGGGCGCGCAAGTCCTGAGGTGTCACGCAAGTCTTGAATAGGCGCGCAAGTCTTGAGTCGCATAAGTATACTTGCACTACCACAGTATACTTGCGCGACAGTGAACTAGTAGGGTATTACTTGGGAGATCATTGACCAAAACCCTTGCATAGGCGCCCAAGTCTTGGGTCACACAAGTATACTTGTGCAAGCACTGTATACTTGCGCAACAGTGAACCAGTAGTGTATTACTTGGGTGATTTTTGACCAAAACCCATAGAATTATCTCAATGTACATTTCGAGGAGCGGCACGCAAGTTCTAATGAATAGGTAAGGAGGCGCGCAAGTATGTTACTTCCCTTAAAGGGTAAAACATTTAGGCGCACAAGTGTTAGTGAAATATAACACTTAAGATTTATTACTTTTGTATAGACCTTCTATTCTAGGTATGGAATTACATTAGAAGTGCATGGAATACATGAAGAAGAGACTAGGGCACGGGGAGCTCGAATATGGATTTTGGAAATTCTTTCGTCGTTCTGAAGTGGGCCCCACCCAGGGTATTTATAGGCTCCTGAAGGCCTTGGGAGAAAACACTTTGGGTGTGCACGTACGTGCACTACTTAAGGCGCGTAGGTGACCGGCGCAGCCACATTGTGGCACGCAAGTATACATGCGCGACTATGAAAAAACATGCGCGCCACCTGTGAAACCATTTTCTCATTTCATCCTTTGTCAGTTTTTGACATTTGTTCTAAGGTTGAATCACGTTGAGCTCAGATATTCAGCTTTTCAAATCTTTAGACTCGGTGACGAATGTAGCGTCAACAGATGCATTTGGATTCCATTTTTTAGATAGAGTGTCAAGAAAGGGATACCAATGGTGTCTCTACTCCCTCTACATAGAGCATGGTTTTGTGTTCAGGTAATGCAGGTTCTGACTTAGATATGTCTATGGATGTGCTATCTAACTAGTGCAATGCTCAAGATTCAACTAATGACTGTGCAGTTGACCAAACTATCCAGCACTCGACTCAAGACTCACCCAAAGTCCCTTATAGTATGCAGATCCCATGGGAGGTGGAGGAAGGGTCCTTTCAAGAAGATGGTCCTACTCATAGTATGAGTGTTCATATGTCTCATCGGGTTACTCCAACTCTTCCCCATGAGCAATATCCTTGCCACTCTGTGCCTATGCAAGAGGAGAAGTAGATACATAGAGATACATAGATTGATGGTATGAATCAGGCCTCTCTAATTCTTACACTGGAGCAGGTTCCTGTCTCAGGGGAATTATCTCAGGGGCACATCCACTCTGTGCAGGTGGAAGACAAGGTGCTTGGAGACACCCAGACTAATGGCATGAATCCGGTTATGTTTCAATGAGATTATGGTTTTGTTTATGTGATGTAGCATGGGATTCATGGTCCTTTCTAGAAGGTCCCTTCTTGGAAAACTACCAGGATGAGGACACGTCAGGGCTCTCCCATGTACATTGATCAATCTACTAATAAATTTAATCCAATTATCAAACTATTATAGTATAATGTTAGTTAATACTGTGAAATCTTTCAGACTCCCTCTGAGGATGAAAAATTAGAAAATGGGAAAGGATATAAAAAAGGTTAAAAAGTGAAAAGTGGAACCAGTACAAAAAGAGGGGCCTCAAAAGAGGGAAAAATATTCAATCAAATGAAGATCCATTTTTGGTACTACCAGTGCGCTAATGAACTCTCCCATAGTCAAATCCCTAAGACATTTTATTATGACCAATACACCATTGATGGTTTCAATTTTCGAACCAAAAATAATGTTTGAAAACATGAAAGCATTTAAATTAGACTCCCTTGGAAACTCTTTTGTTTCTCAAAATTCAAGGGATAGTGGTGATGAGTCCTTTTGGGATTTCAAACACAACGAAATTTGATTTCTCTCGATGACCAAGATTCATCAGGTTGTTTCAGCGGATATTGGATTTCAGTGAGATATCATATCTCTATCATTTTTTATGCCTCAGACATATATATTAAAATAAGGGGACTCTGGAAAGATCTTGAGTATATTTCTAACTGGTTGGATAAGTGTTGGGTGGTTTTAGATGACATCAACATTGTCCTCATGCCTGATGAAAATTTTGGTTCCCACATCAACAAAATGGATGCAAATGATTTTTCAGTGTGTATTGACAAATGTAATATGTCTAAAGTCATGATTATTGGAGCAGATCGCACATGGTGTAAGTACACGTTGAATGGGCACCAAGCTACGAAATTGGACTGGTGCATTGTGAAAATAAATGTATGGAATGATTTTACCAGTACTTCTAGTCTAACCATGCCCAAATTTCATTCTGGTCAAAATCATATCCCTGTGGATATTTTCGTTGGTAGAATGTGGTCATATTTTATTCATTTCAGGTTCAATAATGCTTCTCTTGTTGTTCCTAGATAATGGGAGTTCATCCTGATGTCTTGGAAGACCGAATTAATTTAAATCCCTCTTACAATGAGGACATGCAAGCTGAAAAACACCAAAAAATTTCAAAAATGGAGCAAAGCTACTTTCTCCAACCTGGATCATGAAATCCAGGCATCTAAACAGTGGCTTCTTCTTTGCCAGAATACATGTCAAAATTAATATGTACCCTCATGGGATGAAATCTAGACCCTTTCACATCTTTATGAGCTTCTCTTGCTGCAGGAATGCATTTTTAGGAGTCATTACACTATCAAATGGATGCATGATGGAGACAGGAACTTGTGGTTTTTTCACATATTACATAGGAAAATATTTCCAAGAGAGGTGTCTCTACGATTGAAGTAAATGGTCCTCTTTATATATTAGAGATATAAATTTAAAATGATGTGGTGAAATACGTTTAATATCAATACTTAGAGAAGGGAATTGATGGAACTTCTCATTTGATGGACAATATTCATCCCGCAATCAGTACACATGAGAACAAGATGCTTGTGGAAACCCCAAGAGAGAGGGTAATCAAATGTTCTCTTTTCTCATTAAAAATTTATAGTGTGGATTGAATATATGGTTTTACCAATAAATTCCTCATGTTTTACATGGATATTTTGTAACATGAGGTCATTAATGCTGTACGAGAGTTTTTTATCCACGCATTCATGCCTTATTGTTCCCATGCTTGCATCATTGCTCTGCACCCAAAGAAAGAAAATGTCATGGACATCAAGAACTGCAGGCCAGTGGCTATTGGAGACACCATCCCCAAAATTATCAGCATGATCATTGCCTTAAGGCTTGGACACATTATAATCACAATGATTACTTCAAATCAGTTTGTATTTTTTTCTTAAAAGACATGTTCATAATTTCCCTCTCACTGCCAAAAAATGTATCAATTCCATGAGGAAAAATATGACGAATGGATGATTTTCCCTAAATATGGACATTTCTAAGGCCGTTGACACCATGAAATGGAGCTTTAGTTTTGCGGTTCTCCGAAAACATGGCTTCTCTGAATTCTTCATCAGACTTATCAAGACAGTTCTCAACAATGTGAGACTTTCTATTATTATCAGCAGATTGGCCAAGGGTTATTTCCAATTTTCTAGGGGTGTCAGACAATGGGATCCCTTATCTATACTCCTCATTACTATGGCTGAAAATTATTTGAGTGTCTTCTTGAATGATATGTCGTAGGATTGTCTATATAAGAAAATCAAAGTTGGAAGGGATCTAATCACCCCCTCACACCTCCTGTATGCTGATGATATTCTTTTATTTGGATAGGCCAATAGAGGAATAATATCTTGCATTTGGAAAATATTTGCTCATTATGAGGATGTTTTTGGGCAGGTGGTAAGAAGGAATAAAACCTCTATTGTGTTTGGAAATGGAATGGTTGTCTTCAAGTAGAATAGAATCGCCAAGCATCTAGGATTTAGGAGAAGTTCCATTCATTTTGTGTATCTAATAGTACCGCTTTTTGGGGAAGTGTGAAAAGATGCTATCCAGAATCCATATACTCCAGAATTATTAATGAGCTATCAACCTGAATAAGGAAATTGATCTCTCAAGCAGAAAGAATTTTTCTTGTGAACTCGATTATTACATCAATGATTCATTATGATTTCTCGGTTTATTAGTGGCATTGTGCCCTTATCAATGAACATCAAAATGTAATTAGTATCTTCATATAGACCAGGTGCATACATGAAAGGAAACACATCACTATAACATGGAATGATATCATCAAACCCATTAAAATGGGGGAATGGGAATAATGGACCTAAAAGGCTTCAATGATGATCTCATAAATAAATTCACTTGGAACCAGTTGAATTCTAATGATGATTCCATAGATTTTCTTTCATAGAGATTCATATCAAGGATAATTAATGGGTACTCATCTTATGGGTCCCCCTACATATGGCTGACCATTAAACATGCTTATGTTGGAATCATGAACTTCTCTTCCTGGTCGGTTTCCATCTCATCCAACCTTAATTTCTGTACAACAGTGTGGTTGGACAGGCCCATCACAGAATGCATGGAAATCCTTCCACAGCTGAAGGATATCTCAATTGCTGATATGCACCAAGACAAGGCTCTGTGGAATTTTTTGCCACATAATATTAAGTTGGCTATGTAGCGCTATTACTTCATGGACAGTGAAACCTAGATCTGGAAACCTAACACCTATGGAAGGTTTACATAAATGAAGCATTACAAACACTTATGTGGTATCAATGCAACTTCTCCCTTGTGGTTGCAGAATTTTAAAAAACATTTCATTCTCTCTTCCAATTACATGATTTTATGGAGTATTTGGAAAGGCATGATACATGTGCAACAACTACTGAAATGAACTAGAATAAATTTGGCCTCTTGCTTTTATTTGTGCACCATGGCTAAAGAAACAGTTCACAGTCTTTTCTTTGCCGGTAAATTCTTCAGCAGATCTTGGGAAGATTTTCAAGAGGTATTTGTGACTCTTTTATCAACGAACAATCTTGATGATTTCATGAACTCGGTCACTACACCTGGTCAAAGGGATTAGATCTTATCACTTCTTCTCACTATTATTGTGGCGGTCTTTGCTCAAATTTGGAGGGCCCAAAATCAGGTTATTTTGGACAACTGGGAGCCTTGTTTAAAGGTTGGTCTGACTGTTGGTTATACTTAAGTGCAAGCTTCTTCCATGATACAAACAGGTAAAATGAATAATAATATTTTTGATCATATAACGTTGAAAATTCATTGGGTAACTATTAGGGTCAAGAAACGTTTGATGTTGAAATCAATTATATGGATTCCCCTCATCACATCGTGGTTAAAAGTGAATGTAAATGGTGTGGAATCAAGTACACCAGGACCTTCTGGCTGTGGTGGGGTATTCTATAACCATCAAGCCTTTGTTAAGGGATACTTCTATCATTATATCAGAATTGGTTTTGTACTTGATGCTGAATTATATGATATGATAAATGATGTCATCTATGTTGTCCACCATGGTTGGAGGCATATATTGGTGGAATTTGAATCAAGTACAACAGTGCACATTTTGCGGGCAGGGTCCAGGGATGTTACATGGAGGATTCATCCATCGTGGATTTCATTCCAACATCCCCTTGAGCAACTTCAACTGGAAGTCGTTCATGATTATAGAGAAGCAAACAAGGCTGCTGATGCTATATCCAAGTGGGTGGTTATGGAGGTCTCCTCATGATGACCGTTTTTAATCCCTGAATTTTTCTCAAATCTTGTAGATCTATAAGCGCGTGGTATACTAAATTACCTTCTTTTTAAACCCCCTTGAACTACTAATTTATCAGTTTTTTATCCTTTTTAAGGAGCAAGCTTCGTCTAGATCCTACACCTACTTTTATAAATATCTATCGATACGGACATTTAGTATTATGTACAATAATCTAGTCTTAAATTATAACTGTAATCATAGAACCACAAATCCAACATATCTCTATACATAAAATTAGGTGGGATAGAATATTCATCATTCCACCATCTCAAGAATGAAAATCATTTGTCCAACATATAATTACACATAGTATACCATCATTTTCAAGAGCATAATTATATCACTAAAACAATAAAGTATACTATTATTGTCAAAAATTTTAATATCATGTTTGATCCATATATTATAATATGTGTCACTAGAGCATTATTCAGACAGCTAAATCATATTTTTTACCACCAATTCTAGAATCATAAACCTAGCACCCAAAACCATTCTTGACTACTTAATTTATAAGGGTACAAATATTCATAAAACATTTAAAAACCACAAAAATTGTTTTTTTATAATAAATGTTGGGGATCAATTTTTTTTATGAAATAAGGACCATGTGAATAAATTCATTCCTAATTTTACACCCCTAATCCATGTAAAACACAATACACATTGCAAAAATCATTTCAATGGCCTCATATGGTCATAATAAGATGTTAAAACATAAAATCATTCCAATTAATCCTTTGAATATATTTTAAATAGGTTATTCCCACGTCCAACCATGTGTTACTTAATCCATCATCCATGAAATACAATGTTATTATCTATGTTACACTCAAAACTCACCTACTTTAACATTTATAACCACATTCTAACATTTCCAAGAAACAAAGAATCCCATTGGAGGTTATATATTTGGTCGGATGAATATCAATGATTCTAACAGGATCTGTGGTGGGGGAGGCTTTGTTATTAATTTCAAACCCAAACCCATTTACATATATGTGGATATAAACACCCTACAAATGGAAATTACATCACATACCCCATCCTTTCATAAATAAATAATAAAATCTTTTTATAAACCTCTTAAAAAACCTACATCTTAAATGATGATTTCCTAAAAACATTTGAAAGACCAAATACTTTTAAATGGCCTATAAAAGTCTCATCAACACTCTTCATAAGTTGAAGAAGCTCATTTCAACCACCCATGATATAACCACATGAAAATAAAAATATAAGATATATATAACAATTATAATTATATAATGCGTTAAATACCATTGCGGAATAATGTCAGAAAAATCAATAGTTTCTCACCACTTATTAAACCCTCACTCCACTTCCATGGGTAGTCCATAATAAAATCCTAAGACAATTATTAGGAAAAATATATAAGGGATATACAATATAAAAATTAAACAAAAAACTATGTGAATGAAATACTATGAAAATTCAAAAAGAATACATAACATAGTAAAATGTCATTCCATTATATTCCAAATTGAACATGGGATCTTTTACAAACAATTTACCAAAATACACATGAGAAATTGATGATTACCCAACACTGTAGTGAAATCATAAAAAAATCAAAAAAAATAAAGAACTCCAAAAATATAGAAAATGAAATAGATGATGAATGGATGCCACTGGATGAGATGAACTCACCTAAAACCCCAAACAATAACCATGAACACACCCTAAATAAATGTGTTGGAGAAGCTGGAAGAAGATGGAATCACCTCTGGTCCATGCATACCTAATATAAGATGAAGTGGTAGAATTTCTTAAAAACATGTATGAGAATTTTTGGATAAATATAACATGTATTGATTTTATGTGAAGTCTTTCTATTTTTTCAAATTTTTAGATTAATCGTGCAGCAATATTTCTCCATTCACATGGAATTAAAAAATCCATTTCATTGTTAGTCCAAACTATTAGAAAAAAATTAACAAACTATGTCGATCCTACTATATAAAAGCAAAACCCACAACATGGTTTGGCCACATGGTTTCATAAATATGTTCTTACAATGAAACGCTAAACTGGACCCCTTTAAAACAAGTGGAACTATTTATCGAAAATATTTTTTTGTCTAGGAGACAAAACTCAGTCTCTCCAAATCCATTCATGGTTTCTTATTTGGATTTAATAGTTGGAAAAAATCATTATATATTAGAAAATATATCCATTTATAGGTAAAAATGAACTAAAAACACCCCATGAGAGACAAGGTTTCTTTCAGTTAACCCAAAACTATTCACACGAAACTGTACCCCCTAGCCAGAAAACTCCAAAACTCTAGATTTATAAACTGAATCTCTAAAGGCTCACCTGAACAACGTAGACACCATTTGTACATCATTCATAATATAAAAAAACTTGATGAATTTTAACTCTTCAAACTCAATTTTTAATCTTGATTAAAATGTGGAATCATGAATTAAAAAAAATATAAATTCCTTCTAAATTTTTCTTCAAACACAGACATGATATCTTACAAAATCTCTAATATAAAACTTCTCATACTTGAGAATTATAGATAGTAATTAATTCACACCACCTAAACTACATTAGTCACTAATTATATCTAATGGGCTCATTCCATTTCTGAATACATGACACAATACCAAGGCGCAAAGACTAACCCAAACCAACACACATTATCTGAACCAAAACACCATTATAGGACATATCCAATCAAATCCAACTAAAACACCAATCATGTCATTAATAAGTCACTCATCGAAGATATTGTGTTACCCCACCATTTTTATTTTCTTATAAAAACCCTTTTGACACATGGAACCTATTACAATGTAAAATCATAATTAGGCTATAAAATAATGCTTTTAAATGAATTAAAATCCTTATTGGAACATATATAATAATCTAAACCAAACTAATTTCACAAAAACCCAATATCCATGCATGAACATGGAACAAACCATATTTCCTCAAAATCAATAATAAATTTCTAAAATGAACATGTCGTTTTCAAAATGACAGATCATGTGTGATTTGAAAATTTTCACACACACTTCATATGATAACCCAATTCAGACTATCCTCTTTTGACTCATATAGAAAATTTCCATCCCTAACTACTAGTACATCACCACATCACCTAATTAATATATCGTTACACCTAGAGGCACTCCACATCCTCCAAAACATACTAATGTGAGTATGTACCCGACTCCAGGTGATAATATGTCACACCGAAAGACATTAAAATATTTTTATTTGAGATTGAATTTCATTTTGTTTCTATATTGCATTATATTCAATACCATGTTAAGATTATAATACACAGAACAATGAGTTGTCTGTCATTACACACAAGGCCAAGTTTCAGCAAACAACAATACACTATTAAAATATTATTATTTAACATATTGAGAAAAACCCGAGATGTTAAAAGGGAATTTATAAATATTGTTAACTAATTTAGGAAAATATATGGTTGACATTATTAGTTACAAATTACTATGAAATGAATAAAACAACCAATTAAATCTAATGATAATGTTTTTATAAAAACTATATTTATGCTCATAATGTCATTTTACCCTTATAAAATAAATTAATTACAATTGGTGAATGATATTAATGAAATATATAATTTATATATTCTATAAAATATTATTTTCATTCATCAAAAATAATTTATATTAATTATAGAAAACCAATCACAATATTGAACTTAAAACTCAATATTTATATCAATGCATTTTTACCGTCTTTTGATAGAGAACCTTTTTTAAATCCATGTTTTGAAAACATTATATATTAAATTTGAAAAATTAAAATTCATATTTTTAAATATTTATATAATAATTTACTTTGGTTGAATTATTTGTATTTTTCTAATAATTTTCATGTTTTCATAAATAATGAAAAATACTAAATTTTATTTGAAAACAAATTTATTCAACAAAATAATTTATAGTGAAAAGTTATAATTTTAATTATTTATAAAGTATAAATATAATATTGTTTCTTGTAATACAATTTAGCTCATTGATATATATTTTAAATTTAATTTTTATATAAAAATGTTTCGATCTTTTGAATGTTTTAAACATTAATAACCTATTTTCTCACCACCGTGGACATGATTAATTATAAATTAATTATTGAAACATCTATGTTGTTAATTTTCAAAAATGGGTTAAATAATTGAACTATGTGATTATAAATTATATTGATCATTTTTTAAAAAAAATCACTCAAAATTGTAAAATTTAGTAATATTTTAATTTCCATGGTTAACGATAATTCTTGTAATTAAGGGAAAATTTATAAAATTACTCTAACATTTGCCTAAATTTTATTGGATGATATATTTTTGACTAAAATCATCCATTAATTGGTTTAATGGCCTCTTTAATCAGCCTATATGACTTTAATCCTTTAATAATATTTTATTCTAAGGGATGTACTAAATGTCACACAATTGTTAAAATAAGTATTACAGTTTTTATGTATGGTTTTTAAAAAACTATCTTTGACTAAAAATATTTACAAAAAATATGAAATTATTATATAAATCATTTTAATTTATTTATAATTTTTAGTAAATAAACAATTAAATTAAATAGTGAAACAATGATGATAAATTAATTACTTAATTAATGGAAAAAACAAATAAAAAATATAAAAAATATTAAAATAAATCTAATCTTATATAATTGATTTTATCCCTGAATTTTATGGATTTCCTTGAAATTTTATGGTGGGGTATTTTATTTATATCAAGTTATGATATTTTTTAAAAAAATCATTTAATGAATAGTGTCAAAAGTGACATTATTGATTTTTAAATATAAATAATATTTATAAAATGATATAAAAATAATAATAAAATAATATAATGAAATATTATTTGGGGATGGTTATGTGGGTCCTCAATGATCCAGTTGTGGTTCTTTTGGAATCTTATAGTAAATATATTGTCCCCTAATGTGTAAAAAGACAAGTTGTCCCGGTATGAGTTAAATAGTTTATCATAGGGTTAAAAAATGATAAATGTAATAATATGACATAAACATATCTAAAAATTATAATGTGAGATTATTTATTACCATACTCTTCTTATATTATAAATAAATCACTTTGTATCCATTTGGAATATAAAATTAGTTTATATTATTTATTTATATTGCAGTTTCCCAAGTACCTTTCACCTAAATTATATAATGACACCTCCTCCCTCACATTTTCACCCGAATTTGAGCCTTATGAATAAACCAAATACAACCAAAATAATATCCCAACTATCCCCTATTCATCCTAGAATTATATCATAATGAAGAAATAAATTTCACGAATCTTTTTGTAATAAACCAAAAGGAGTTACCTGAGAACAAGGTAACGTTCTTCAACGATCACATTAGTTTTATATCTTTCCCCACTTCTTCATTAATTATTTTATTCATGTTTATATATTAAATTTATTGTCCTAAAAATACTGATATTTTTTATATTATTGTTTTTACCTATTCATAAACAAAATTCTCTTTAATTGGTAATGAACATAGTATTTTAATGTACGGTGAACTACCGCCTCATAAAACAACGATTGTTCATTTTTCTTTTACCACGATTCATTTTTGGGAATTATGATGAAAAATATATTTTAATATTATATATATATATATATATAAGATATTTTTATGTTTATTATTTTGTAATTATTTTAGAACACACACCTTTATACTATCCATTTTGTGTAAATAGGATAACACTGTTTGTGGATGTGTAGACTCCCGCATCCTCAAAGCAGTGTAATTTGATCACACTATAAATAGAACATGTAAAAGGTTAATGTTATAAAAATATATGATATATAAAAAATATCTATGATACTATAATTATAATATATATATATATATATATCCATTTTAAATACTTTAAATATGAAAAATAAATGAAATTTGCATTCATGCGTACGCACAGCCTACCACCTCCATGAATGATGCATTTTATTTATTATGTAAAAATTTATTGGATTATATATATATATATACTGAATATATAATATATTTAAATCATGTTTCACATTATGTTGATTGAAAAAATATGATGAAATTAATAGGAATAATAAATAACCAGTCCAAACTTACTTGAGAAACATGGCAATTAACACATGAAATAGTGAAAATAAAAAAAGATTTTTGACAAACCAGTAATAATATATTATAAGATGGTCATATATAATACCATAAATATTATTATGGTTCTGTAATATTTTATTAAAACTATTATTAAATATGCTAAACAACGTTCATCTAAAGGAAGTGTAAGGTATTGTTTTTTCTCTTACCTCTTTTATTTCTGTGAGATATTTCTTATTCAAAACTTATTTACAATTATGTGATTTACTATCCCATTGATATATCATAACATTAATATCTACATGTTCATTTTATTTAATGATTTAGTTTAAATATTTTAATATTATGGGTCATATGATTCCAATATTTCAAAGTGGTATGGAACACATTGATTTAAAAATATCTTATTAAATCGATTATTCAATATATGAAGAATAATTTGGACTGGAGGACATGGATGGGGCTCAGATAAAGATATCCCCTCTACTAATCGATATACTCATGTGATTAATTCATTTTCCCAATCAAAGTGTTCTAAAATATCTTTATAATATATCTTAAAGGTATAGTGGTTTATGTGCCAGATAAATGACATCAAATTTCTACTAATTACTTTCATTCACAATTCATTTCAGTTATGAACCATAGTGTTTTCACTATGATATAATATATGGATGAATATTATTTTTTGACTAATGATTATTTAAAATTAATGTGTATCAGTTATTTAACACTCCATATTTTTATACTATTTTTCTCGTTTCTTCAATTGTACACTTACCCTTATTGGGCATTTCAGGTCACACCTTTCACATGTTTCATTTTACCCAATGATTTAGAAATGTACGTTATGACTTATATACTTGGTGACAAAAATGATATATCTTAGAATAATCAAGTAAATTATTTGTGTACATTAGGTTTCAAATTGTAATGTGGATTACAAGTATATTTCCTCTTTACCAAGACTACTAATCTATTTTTTCCATTGGGATGTGATTCCATGTATCTTATGTCAATGTATTACTGTAAGACACCATATTCGAGCTTCTTGGGTTGGGGTACCTAAAATTGGTATCATGTAATGTTTATTAGAAACCAAGGAAATAATATTAAGAATACATATATTAGGGAACATAACCATAAGATATACATTGAGGAAATGAAAAGAAGATCATACTAGAATTCTGCTAAGGTAGAAATTATGTTTTTATTCATTGAAATATATTCTTGTCTAGATTTTGAAAGTGGATGAAATTTTGTAACATGTATATGTTGGGATAACAAATCTAAAATTGTGTATCAGGCTTGACTCAACTTGAACTAGTGCAAGACAATGGGCCTTACTATGCAACTGGTTTGACACTCTGGTAGAATATTCCTTGTATAATTCACATTTTCTTTTCAAAACATTATAAATTAATTGATTGTAAATATACACCAAAAGAAGTCATTATTATGATTATGATATTACATTGACACAAAAGTTTCAATTTATGTTCAATATTTAACTTTTTATGTGATTATGCATTATGTTTTATAATGACATTATCAAATCTAGTGTATCCCATTGTTTAGAAATGGTGCCTATAATAAATAACGTTATTAATACTCATTGAAATTTTAGTGATTTTATTAATAAAAATACCAATACATATGGTTTTGGAATGAAGAATTTAATGACATTACGGGTGTAGCTTAATCAGGTTACAAAAAAATTACCTTTCCCATATAAAGAAATCTATTCAATAATGAGATTATATGGTGTTGGAACAATTTATGCGACATATAACCAAATTATTTTTTTGGAATACTTATCTAATGAATGTAGAGAAATTTATTAAGTCTTTGGAGACGATATTTATGGATTTGGGATATGGAGAATTGGAAACGGTTGCACGTGTAGTGTATTTCCTCAATGGAGATGTTGACCAATAGTGGTAGTTGATCTAAAAAATATAGAGGAAGAGGAATTAGAATTCATAAAATGTAAATCATCTAAGGTCACAATCATTGATAAATATTTCCCCCATGATAATATAACATAGATGAAGTGAATTTTATTTAAATTAAACCAAACTAATGAAGAAATTATTTTGTAGTATAAATATGCCTTTAGAATGTTAGAATGATATACAACATATTTTATATGTAAACATAGAATGAATGGCTGACCATTTTTAGATGGAATTGAGCCATGAATTTGAAGGGTGATAGAGTATCAAACATTGTGTTCATATGATGAAATAGTTTTATGTTCTATAAAGATAGAGAAATAATTCTCAACATTTTATGTTTTTTAAGGGAATCAAGAGAATAAGAGGATGATAAAGAACAAGATGGGTAAATGGAAGATGGTAAAGAAGAAATTTCCCACTTGGGATTACTGTGGAAAGAATCACCCTAGTAAATATTTGAACAAAAAGGGAGTCTGTTATAAGTTTGGAGATAAAGTTAACCATTATAATGAATAAAAAGGGAATAATAAAAAGTCTATTATTCAGTGTTATAATTGCAAGTAGATGATAAACTATAAAAATAATTTCACCAAAACCAAGAAAATATGCCTCATTAAAAGATAAAGCATAAATTTCATGCTTAAGTTATTTATATAATATAAGTTGAATGATTAATTATATCCTATAATTGGATACCTGAATAAATTTTTGAATGTATGTCATTAATGATATCTTATTTATAAAAATTATATAATGAATATGGATTTTATGGTAGTAATATTTATTCTAGAATTTAAAATCATGTATTAATTGGTACAAATAACAATAAAATGCAATTTAGTAGCAAGTTAAACTATTTGGAAAACACATTGTGGAGGTAAATGTAAAACATAACATCATTGTGATGTTGTGGTAATGAAATTTGGGGAAAGATGTTATTCATAGGGATATGAATAATTTAATTATACTAAATACCCTAGAAATGATTCTCATGTTTTAGATAATATCATTCTCAAAATTCTAACCATTTATGAGATGATTTGTCATTATGTTGGTTTTAAGATTATAATGTTTTACAATACTATATGATATGTATTATGCTATGTGATGAAGCAAATCTAATTCAAGTCTAAATAAGAGGAAAATATTGTGTTTGTAGAAACAAATATTTATTTATATTCTTTGAGAGTGAATGAATTTCTCAAACTAAAGGAAAAAACCTTGAATCAAAAATAATAATATATTATTCTCATTTTTTCTGATATCAATGACCTTTATTCACAGCACTTGTTTATGGTTTTGTGGTCAAAAAAATTTGTCATAAACATTTTTTCTATAACACTTTATTGGAACTCGATGGTTAGAAATCTCATCCATGTCTACGTTTTCAGTAATGTTTTCTTATTCGAAACACTAGTTTTTTCTGAAAATAAAATTTCCTTTTCACTCATATTAAGATGATGTTTTATTTTTCCAATTTATGATGTGGGTTTTTTCCAAAATATTTTATTTTCAATAATCAATCCCTAAAATATTGAGATCCAGTTTAAAAAGTCACGATGAAATTTAATTATTGTGAGTAGAATGTAACACCCCTTAATTTACAACATTTTTTTTTGATAAAACTTAATCTTTTCTATAATTATTTATGTGAATAACCATATCATTCTCACACAAAATAAAATAATTAGTTGTCTTGTGTTGCACGAAATACCGAGTTTTACCAAATTACAATATATTAATAAAATTTTATTACATAATATAACATGATATATTTTTGTTGTTAAGATAACATTTATTAATTTTATTAACTAATTCAAGAGGATATATAGATAAATTCATTAGTAAGAAATTAATTACATCTTAATATAAGATCGAATTTAATATAATGAAAATGTTTTAATAAAAAATATATTTATGATCACAGAGAAATTTTACCTGAATAAATTAAAATAATAACGATTGGTGAATGATATTAATAAACTATATATTTATATATTCAATCAAATATTTTTTATATTCATTGAATATATTTTATATGCATAAAATTTGAAAACCCAATATTACACATAAAAATCAATATTTTTATCAAAAAGTTTCTCAATATTTTAATGGAGAAATTATTTTAAATCCAATTTTTTGAAACTTTTATATAAAATAATTCACCAAATGAACATCATATTTTACATTGAAATATAATATTTTACATTTAAAAACAATTGATTTTTCTAATAATTTTTAGGATATAGGAATCGTTAATGAAATACAAAATATTAATTGAAATCATATATTTTAAAATATAATTTATATTGGTAAATTATAATTTTAATTAATTTTAATGTTTATTTAATTTTTTTGTTATTTAATACAATTTATTTATTTTAAATCAATTTCACATTGACATTGGATATAAAAGTTTTACAATCTTTTTCATGTTTTAAACAATAATGAATAGTTTTTTCACCCAATCAACAAGAATAATGTTCAATTGATTACTAAAAATTATATGTTTTTAATTATAATGAAAGGATGAAATATTTTGAATCAATGTGTCCAAATTATTTGATTTTTTTATTTCTAGGCATATGAATTTTAATTTTAGTAATATTTTAATCACCACATTTAAGGGTTAATTTGATAATTAAGGGTGAACCTAAAATTATAAAATTACTCTCATAATTATCTTAATTTTATTAATTGATATATTATCAACCAAAATCATCCTTTAACCTATTTAATGGTCTTTGGGGTCTACTTTTTGACTTTAATTTTTTTATAGTATTATATTCTAAGGGATGTACTATATGTCAAAATCATGTTTTAATAAGTAGTTCATGTTTTATGTATGATTATTAGGATTATATATTCCCCTATAAATATTCATTGGAAAGATAAAATTTTTATCCACATAATGATAATTTATTTATAATTTTTTGAATGAAATAATTCAATTAAACAGTGATGCAATGATGATGTTGTATTTGGTTAACTAATGGGAGAATCAACCTAAAGATGTTAAAAACATAAAAAAATATATAAATTGATATAATTGATGCTATAAACGAATTTTATGGATTTCATTGACATTTTTTTTATTATAAATAATTTTTTTTAATATATATTCTTATATTATTTTAAAAAAATCATATATTGAATAGTGTCAAATGTGACATTTTTGATATTTTCAAATAAATAGTATTTTATTAAATGATATAAAATATATATAAATATAAAATTTGAAAAAATTTATTGGATAAGGTTTATTTTTTCATAAATTATCCATTTTGGGTTGTTCTAGAATTTTTTAAAAAATATATAAACCTTTAATTATTAAAAAATCATGTTATCATGATAAGAGTTAAATGGTTTAACAAAGGGTTAAAGCCAAAATATAAGGGAAATAATGTGACCCAAACTAGTATAAAAATTATTGGTTTTAGTTATTTCAACTCATTATCAACTTATATTCCAAATAAATCACTTTTGGCCCATTTTTAAATTGAAATGAATTTATTTTAATTTATTATTTTTGGAGTTTCCAAAAGTACGCCTCACCTGAATTATAAAAGGACACATGCTCTTTCACTTCCTCAGACCAAATTGAGCATTATATCTCTAAAAAACATTACCAAATAATCTCACAACATACTTATATTCATCCTAGAATAATTCATATTGGTGGAAATCCATCCATGGAATTGTTTTTGAATATGCCAAAAGGCATTACTTGAAAACGAGTTAACTTTCTTCAATGATCGCTTTATTTTTATTTCATTCCATACTTTTAAATTTCAAATTATTTCATGTATATATAATAAAATATGTTTTGTAAATATACTAATATTTTTTATATTTATGTTTAAACCGACATTTACCAAAAATTCCACCTACAGGGCAATGAACTTACTATTTCAGTGTAATATGTTCTATCGCCTCTTGAAAAAATGATCGATCATTTTTCCTTAACCACCATTAATTGTAGGTAATTATGATGGAAATGATAATTTTATAAGATATATATATTATATTTAGGTCTTTAGTCTACTGTAATTATTTTATAACACATACATTTTTGCTATCAATTTCTTGTAAATATGATCACATTGTTTATGGTAGTGTGGACTAATTTATCCTTGAAGCAACGCGATTCATTAACACTATACATAGAATGTATAAGGGATGGTTTTAAAAAACATATTCTTTATATATGACATATATATGATACATAAATTATAACATACATATATATCCTTCCCTTTTCATTCATTTAATATGATAAAAAATGAAAGTAACATTCAACTGTACATACGACGTACTATCTCAATGAACGGCGCATGTCATTTCTTATCTCCAAAATTTATGGGTTACCATGAATACATATATAATGTGTATATATGATAATTAAATAATAGTTTACATTAATTATATAATCAAACCATGATTTAATTAATTGGAACAATAAATAACAAGTCAAAACATACTTGAGAAACTAGGCAAATAACAATAGAAACAATGAAGATAAAGAAAGAATGCGAAAAAAACTGGTAAAAAGATATTATAAAATGATCAAATATATTTTCATAAATATTAATATGTTTCTTTAATAATTAATTGACACTCTTATAACCATTATTTATGTGGTTAAATCATTTTCAACTAAATAAGTGTAAGGTAAGGGGTTTTCTCATCACACATTTACTTCTGTCAGATATTCCTTATTAAAAACATATTTTTTCATGTGTTGTACTTGCCATTATATATCATACCATGAATATAATTATATTAATGTGATTAAATGGTTCATTTGATAATTGATTACTTTTATTTGTATTATGATTCAAACATTTTAATGTTGTATGAGACAAATTTTTTAAAAAATAACTTACTAAATCGATTATTTGATATAAGAAAAGTGATTTGTACCGAAAGGCATGAGTGGGGAACAATTTTTGATTTCATATTAATGCATTGATAGTATCATGGGATGATTTGTTTTTACAAATTAAAAATTTAAATTTTCTTGAGAATATATCATGATAGTATAGTGGTTCATGTTCCAAATACAGGAAATCAAATATTAAAGCATTACCTTTATTCGGAATTAATTTCAGTTATTATCCATAGTATTTTAACTATGAATAAATATATGGATGAAAATTATTTTACGAATATTTCTTATTTAAATATAATGTTTATCAGTTATTTTACTTTTCATATTTTTTATTCCATTTTACTCATAGCTTATGGTATACACTTAACAAAACTGGGCACTTTAGGTCAACCCATTTGTACGTTTCATTTTAGATGGGATTCAGAGAAGTATGTATTGACTAATATGTATGGATATATAAAAGAGGAATACTGGAAGACTCAATGAAATTATTTTTGTATTTTATGTTTCCAAATATAATTTTTATTATCTATATATATCTAGTTTACCATGACTATTAAACTATTTAGTCCCTAGGAAAACAATTCCTTGTATCTTAAGCCAATGTATTAAAGTAAGATATCAAATCTTGGATACTTGGGTCAGGGTCAATATATAATCTATGGTTGGATACAAATCCATCAAAACTATCATTTTACCATTCCAAACACCTCGAAACACCTCCAACAAAAGAACCTAAAATCACTTTATAAAACTAGCTTGATCATGAAGCCAATGACCATTTTGATCATACACTATAATGGATTTTCTATCAGTATTACCAAAAGAATTTATTCCCAAACCATATCAATTCCTCACAGGAATCATGATTCTACCATGACTGACTCACCTACGATCCCATCCCCACATGATTGCCATACTTTCATGATCGACAAATCACTCCACTCCATATGTGTTTCATTTTCACCACCTCAATAAAGCAAACCCAAACATCCATGGACCACACAAAAATCACTGTTTAACACAATAATTTCACCTCTTTGTCTCTTTCTCACTTGAGTGATGAAAAAAACTAAAACGACCAATTTTGACTATTTAGAATGGTACCTATAACACCCACCGACATTAGATCCATCATGATGACTATATTTATAAATTTTCAAGGGTTCACATCCAACTATACATCACCACTTGCACTACTCCTGGATCTCCACCTCTAAAGAGTCCATTCATCAAACATGAAAACGAATTTATATGGCTAGGAGTGTTGCAACACTCTAGAAAAGTACCCATGATGATATTGATTTATTGGGAAAGATCATCTCTAGGATATGAATATTCAATGATGTAGTCCAAAAATAAAAACCATAAACTAAACTATTTAAAATTCCACTTCTAAATATATAGAATTGTTTACTACATTCAAATATAAATGCATTTCTACTACCCACATATGTCTCATCAAACTCATATCATATCTATTAATTCACATAACTACCATCAAATCTCAAACACATCGATCATATTATCCTGTAACATATAACCCACAAGTCTTATGACATAACACATTACCACACAAAAGTGGCTACAATATCAATTAAAACATATTCCTTTATACATTTTTTATTACCCAACCAAAGAACATGTTTCTTGTGTAACTCAACAACAAAAAAAATTAATAACTCTAGAAAGTCACATCCAATTAAAACCTACCACATAAGACCTATCCCCTAGCCATACCAACCCAACGGGCCCATCACATCAAACAAATATAACCCACATTGTTTTTAAAAAACCAAAGGAAATCACCAAAATAAAAAAAAATCATTAAAAAAATAATCCCCATGAATCATTCAAAAGGACCAATAATTTCATATATTCTCTCAAAACATTCATGACGATGTATCTAGAACATTTTTGTTTAGGCACGTAACTTCCTGCCATCAGAGACCACTTGTGCAACCAAAAAATCATCACTCTATGTGATTTCATGGTTAGGGAAAGTAGATATGTCTATTCTCCTCACACATTAAACATAATAGCTCTATGCCCCATATAGGGTAATCAACCAAATTAAACCTAAACACTATGAACCACATAACCATTATTCCCCCTTCACTCTAGGTCCAACACATAACCATTACACACATCCCACTCATAGATCTACTATCCGGTTTAGGAACCCTAATGTGACATCCACTATAGAATGAACCATAAGGATGAAACACAAGCACACATGTTCCCCTAATAAATAAAAAAGGAATCCAATACACCTAATAACAATTCTAGGATGCAACCATCATGCAACATTGTCAAAAGAATCCACCCATGCCTCATGCTGCCAAAGTCTCACATAACACATTCAATTCATATTGAGGGTCACCATCAAAACCTACCAAAAACTAACTCTTTAAACTATTGTCACATCAATGTATATCACTAGCACCACCTATCTAGCTCCAATAGTAATGTTGCATGACACGTCATTTTCTCCAACATCATATGTCTACAAAAACCCATAGAAGAATAGAACTCATGAGTACTAAAACATAATCCATTCCAAACAGCATATAATATCAATATTCCAAATCACACATCTCTAAAATCTCACACTTGATGTACATCACAAGCTAAAAAAACACCCACGACAAGGTCACCCATTCTCCCGGAGCAGCTATAGATCATACATCTCCCTTTAATGGAAAGTCACAAAACCAATCTAGAAACCAATACCAAGCACAATGGTCCAATAGTCATACACCTATTTCATGTAGTCCCACCAGGGTCACCACACCCCATTATGCATGAGGGATACATTAGTGTCCTCATCGTTGACTATCCCACTATATAACCCCAAAACCCATAATAAAAAATTAATACACATAAAATTTATTACAATTGTATATAATTTCTGTAATTACTTATATTTTAAAACACTATATAAACATTTAAAAATTATTTTAACAATTGAGCCTCTATATTCAGTGAAAACATACACATGTAGTCTTAAAACATGTGGATCCAATGTACCTACCATGATGCATGATACAAATCATTCCTCAATAGTCCTTGAGTAAAATCAAATACAATGGCCTCTTGTTAATGATCAAGGATCTAGAAATCCAAAATAAATCATAAAATCCGAACAACTTGTCTGTATATCAATATGAAAATAAAAAAGAACAATAAAATAAAAAAATATAATAATAATCATAGCCTTTATAACCTAGAAATCCTACCAGAATAGGTGTTCATGACACAACATTGTATTGTCGATTAATAACTCTAATAAATTATTATATCTTCAATATACCAATCCTGAAATATTAAAACGATATGAATGTTTACAATTCAGATAGAAATTTGTAATGTACCAACCCAGATTCTACTAAAATGATAACTTGGAAGGGTCGACCAGTAGCATGGTTATAAGGTGGTATTGTGGTGGAGATTATACCCTCATATCAAAGATCACACCAATAATGTAAATAATATGGAATAAAATAGACAAGAGTATACAGAATGATAACAATAACAGATCATTCAACAATATAAAATGAAAACCTAAAAATTTCCAAATAGACACATAATCGAAAAAAATCTCCACCCACATCTCTACATATATAGAATTATATATTAGAATAAAATCAATGAAAAATGGTTCTTATACATCTCTATGAAGAACCACATCATGTTTCATTAAACCATCTATGTTTCCCTACCCGATCTAGAAAAACACAATATGGTATTCTACCAAATAATATTCTTATAAAAACAAGATAATTTCTTCTTGGGTACCCATATATTGTGGAAACATAAGAAGGATATGAGTGAAAATCATTAGGCCACCACACATGGTTTCAAAAAAATTACTAGTCAATGAAATAGTGTTTGATGATACATTTTAGTGTATGCAAATAACAATGAAAATGGGATATATCTCAAAAGAAATATTAGTATATCTTGTAACCCATTTGTCCTTAAGTTCAAATGAGAATACTAGGCCAACATAACATGCATCTACCAAGGATAGTTTCCTGAATCATAAAACATTAGATGAATCATGCTTTAAAAGAAGTAAATGTTATATATCATCTAAATCATGTAATCGTAAAACATGAATATATGGAATCCATCTCATTGACATGTGTTATCATTACAAATATAATCAGTTAGAAATATTAACTATATATCAAAATCAATCATATCGTGAACTGCAGTATATAGTATAAACATTGTACATATATATAAATACTGAGTTGTAGTTTCACATCCAATATTCTAATCATAAAATAAATAAGGAATGCCTGAAACATCTGACTATCATATATCCATACATAATAATTGTTAAATCTATTGAGTCAGTCTAGAACCATCCCATTGATGAGGAGCATAATCCTAATATACAATTTCATATGTTATACTATAGTTTTCTTTCATAGTCATCATTGACTATAAACTATAATATAAACTATGAGTCTCTAAAGCCTCAATCTGACACCAGATTCATATAGTATACCAAATGTTCCAGGATAATCAGTTTGGAACCTAACACATAAAATTTACTAATAGTACCTCAAGAATTAGTCTCGTATTGAAAATATTTACTAATCACTCAATTTTTGAGTTTCAACATCTTAAAATACATTAACACCTGACAAAATCCATTTTTATAAATTCACAAACAAGTCAACGCATCATTTTTAAATAAGAACCATTTCAAAAAAATAGAACCCCACTTTTACACACCATTCAATGCCAAACTCAACCCATTAAAGAAAAATAATTTCAGAGGTCACATAGGTCCTTCATAAAATAATATAAAATTCTAACATTCTAACTGATAGGTTAACCATATTATAAAATTTTTAGCACCAAATCCAACCATGATTTCATTAATAATCCATTCAAACCATCAAATGAGATTAAATAGTTAAAGCACATATCACACCAACTTTACCCATTACAATTATGTTCTACTATTTCAATGAAATGAAAAACCAAAATGGATGATATAAGATCGGTCTTATAAACTTCAATATATCCATCGTGATTCGTGGGAGTTATAAGGTTTCAATTTCAATAACTCAACCATCCACTTAAACCAAGGAATAAAACACACAACATAAGGTCTCTACGACACAGACAACATACACAATAAAATAAATTATCATGGTTATGGGTAGAGATCAATCACCACCATCTTCAAAAATTAAGCTTTATATAAGACTTCCAAAAGTATGAAATCATTTTAATGGACCATCCATGTCATTTCAAAACTCATCGCCACTCAAATGTGCTCATATAAACCACCCAATCTCCAACATCACAACAAGTAAAAATAAATAATTACATACAAAATTTATAATTAAATCATTCGATGAATACCAAACTGAAATAATGTTGTAAAATCCACAATGTTCTTACCTTTTACCAAAACCACATTCCACCGCCATGGGTAACCACAATAGACACTAGAAAATTCCCAATAGAATACATAAGTGGTGATACCACTTATAAGGATAATATGAAATTATTTTGATGAGAATCCTAATTATATTAACTAATAATATATATATATTTTAAATATCATCAAATGTTGTACTAAATAAATAAGAGGATCACCTATATGAATTCTACTCAATATAACCATGATAAAAAAATGATTCCACTATTATCTAGTTGAATTATCAAGGAAAAAAATTAGAGGAAACAAAAATTAGATAGAATAAATGAAAAGATTAATGAAAGTATCATGTGTAAAATAACTAACCTATAATTCCAAATAATTTTCATGAACACAATACAAATTGTGGAGTTGGAGAAGTTTGAAGTGGTTGGGATCACCCTTGGAACACATGATGGGGAATTGAGATGGGTGAAGGTTGTAAAACCCTTTGGTTCATTTCTTTAAAATCCATCTTTTAATGGATTTTTGGGAATCCAAACAGTATTTCCACACATTTACCCGAACTGTGCACCCATTACTATGGATTAAAAAATGCCCCCCATTGCTAGGATACACGGATAAACAAATCATGTGCCTTCCATACACCCACTACTATCCCACACTAACCCATCCTAATTAGTTGGGCTACAATGTTTCTTAACCATGTTTAAACTATTTGACAATGCATTGATCACCACTATAATAAATCACAAAGTTTTTATGAAATCTATGAGCATACCGTGAAACAGAATTTGAGAACTCCCACACCTTGCACAATTTCTCTTTGGTCTAGAACAATATATCACTAACCATTATCTAACCATGAAATAGAGCAATTATTAATTAAAATTAATATAAAACACCTATATCATAAATATTTCACCTTGTTTCACCTAAACTGTAACAAAAAACCATGAACACTTTCTAGAAAAGTTTAAATCCATCAAAAATTAATTTAATGCTCTTTTGGGTTACTTGAACACCTAAACTATCTTATGTATATCATTCCTCATTTAAAAACCTTTAGGTACTCAAACTTTTGGAACATCATTCCTTATCTTGATTTATAGTATGCCCCATTCAGAATCAAAATTAAAATTTTATATGATGTTTTCAACACATACATATGTAGGATCATAGATATCATGATGTTATAATCATTAATAAACTAAAACCATCAATTAGGGTTCATATTCAACTCACTATGGGTCAATATATACATAAAAATTTATGACCGGTATATTCATAAAATCATCCATAGTCATGATAATGAATATATATTTTCAATATAAAAAAACCTACCATCTACAAATCATAGTTTGGTTAATGTTTTTCATGGACTTTTAATTATTGTGTGATATAAACTATAACCATTTATTTCTTCATAATAACATATTGTAGACCCTTATTTGATATATCACTATAGATCACAATCCCTAATCCACAATAAGGTACCATAATCATAGGATCAATGAACAACCTTCTCTTAATTTCCATCAAATTATCTTCACATTTATCAGTATAAATGATCTATGATCTCTTCTGGGTAATATTGTTTAGTGTACTTTGTATCTATGGGAAAAATCTCATGAATTATCCTCTGTGTCCATCCAATTATATAAAATTTCATATTTCTATCACAGTTGTAGTTATATTCAGTTTATCAACAATGTCCATCTTTAAAGGATACACTAATATACAATTTATTTTAATTACATGTCCTAATAACAATAATTTGTTTATATATAATTCATAGGAACAAAATTTTAAAAATAATATTCCCTTCATCAAGTTGTTCCAAAAAATCCTTATATAATTCTCAGGGTCCACATTACTCTTAAAACATATAGGAATGTCACTGATAAATACTACCACAAATGTATCATGAAAATAAATAAATTTTAGTATCTGTAGATCCATGACTATTATAGGGGCATTGCAATGTCCAAATGTAATCATTAATAATTTATATTGTTCAAACCATGTAATTATGGTTTTCTTGGGTATGTATTCATTTCAGACACAGAATTGATGATATCCCTATAAAAGATCAGTAAATCTATAGTATTAACCTTAGAATTATTGATGAAACTAGTTATCAATATGGACTATGGGATATATGTTCATGATAGTGATATGATTATGTTTTTTTATAATTAATGAAAAGATGTATTTCTCAATATTTTTTCTTTACAAATAAATAGTTTCACCCTGTAGTGAAGCAGTAGGGTGTTTAAATCCATTTTATAGATTCTCCAATAGTTTTTTATAAAATTACTATAACTCAATTATGATCATTCTAGGAGGAATATTTAAAATACATGTAACATGAAGTATGTTCTATATTGAAAACTAATCATCAATATTTTTTTCTCAGATTATGAGACTCTTTTGAAAATACATTACTCTTTTCCAAAATATTAGTAATATCTTGAATGTTGATTTTCTTCTCTACAATCATAGATAAATACCCAATATGAATTTATTTTACGACTAATATAATTTAATTAATTTCCATTGGATGTTCATATTCAACCTCACATGAATAACATATCATAGGTTGACTCTAAATATCAACTATGTCACCCCTTCCTTAGAAATTGATATGGGCTCTAAATAAAAGGATTTAATAAAACTCATAAGTTACATAAAATTAATCATTTGGTAAATAATAATATTTTGATTAAGTGTGACATTATAATCATCTATAAAAAAGGAACTATTGAATTTAAATAAATTCCACATACCATAAGATGTTTTCACTAAAATTTCAAATTAAAATCATTAATTTGTTAATGTGATACTCCTAATAAAAAATTTAAAAATAAATAAATGGATAGTACATGAATCAAAAACTAATTTTGATGTGATATAGTAAATGATAAGTCTATAATACCCCATTTAATTTATACAAACCAATTAAATAGTTTTGATCGCTCGATATTTCTCATTGTTTCTTGTAATAAGAGGTTACTTGTGCTCATTTTCATTTGTAACACCCATATTCATACATTGGCTGGAATAATGACTGTACTCATTTAAATTAAATCATTGTTGTGTGGGCGGTTCATTTGTATGATGTTTCATCACATCATTGATTGGCCTTGTCATGTCCCATAAACCTTCCTTTTCTAGATGGACATAGATTCCAAACAAGAATTATTTTATTATTCCAATTAGAAAAGTTCCCCATAATTCTATCCATATTTTTATCATGAATATAGATAAATTTTATTTTCACTATATGTTTTATTATTTTAATGTCCATGATATTTCTTCATTTTTATTCTTATGCCTAATAATATGAGGATAACGGGAGTCTGTAGTCAATAGTTATATCTTGGTATCATATCGAATGATTTATTTTTATAGATATAAAAGTCTATTATATTCAATTCAATTTGGATATTTTTTTTATGAGACTAATGAATCTATCAATATCACTTTCTTCGGTTGATGAAATAATTCGAAATTTTTCATGAAGGCCTAGACAAATTTTTCTCATTTTGTACTGATGGACTCATCATCTGATATTTTAGTTCATGGAATTTACATTCTATTTTGTTATGAAAAGTTCAAATAATATACTTTCTAAAAGGTATGTTCATAAATTATTCCCATGTAATAGAATAAATTTATTCTTATTTCCTCATATTATTAAATAATTCCAATATTTATTATATTCATATTCTAAATTATATGTATCCAAAACCACCTTCTCTTATTTTGATCACTTGTTAATGACCAATTAATCATTATAAAAATAGATATATTTCTTATAAATAATTGGATATGAGGTCTAACTAAAGGAATGTGGAAATTTCTAAATAATAATCATAATTATTATTTATTTGTTACATTTTACATTTGCAATAGAAGTATGATTTATGATTCAATTTATATCTTAATATAGAGGGGTAATAATAAAAGTATATTTAATACCAACTCCTCTTTAATATGGTTGATCAGGAGGATGATCATTTCAATTTCCATAAAAATAATTTTCCCTTAGTTCCTCTTATTTATTTCTATTGATTAATAACATAATACATAAAATGATTATCTAGAAACATTAATCAATTTAAGAAATCATATGATATAGAAAGTAATTTCTTAGTTTTCATTAATTATGACACACTCTTATTAACCTATAATAATCTATGACTCAATAAAAAATATATTCAATTCCCTCAATACAGTTTATAAAGAGAATGAGAATTAATGAAAACATATTCCTCATAAGTATAAAACTATTTTTGCATTTAAAGATATTTATTGTTAAGAAGGTGATTAGTTAGTTAATATTTATCCATCCTTTTCATGGTTATTATACTTAGGTACTATTTTGTGAGAGCATAAGTCCACCTGCATGTATCTAGATTGTGATATAATTTCTATTAAAACAAAAATTCTATAATAAAACAAATATTAAATATATTTCTTATATTTAATCTTATCAATTTTGTACTGACTAATGTTTTCTGTTACTAGTTTCTAACATTAACTAAAACATAATCTAATACTTTTTGAGGAAACCCAATAATTTGATACATAAATATTTATCTTTTTATATTATTATACAATACATCTAGAAACAATAAAAACCCTAGAACCATAATAGTGTATCATCATTAGGGAATATATATATATAATCAACTTATTTCATGAAAAATCATCAATATCTCACATCATTTTCATCTTATATTATACCCTTATTAGATTTATTATAAATAAAAACATTAATCAAAACGTATGAAAATGGAAACGTATGAAGGTGAAGGATTAGTTGATCAGTAATAGTGAAAATGGGATATATAAATCAGTTACCATATGTGATAATAAGATAACCATAATATCCTAGGAACATAATCATTAATTTTTAAAAAAACCCAATATGTCATGGACTATAAATTATGAGTTGTAGAATAAGTATTCATCCAAAAAATGAAATTAAAAATAAGTGTTTGAAATCATCAATAATAAATAATGTTTCATAAGATAATCTCATAAGAAAAAGCATCATGTTTTTAGAATACACATACACATTGAAAATCATGTCCTTAGGCAAGGATCATTGCGAACACTATTATACTCTATAGAGTGCCATATTGGATTGGGGTTAGTCCCTATTCCCATGAATATAGTATATAGTGTCTCGTAGTGAATTGGGTTCACTCACCATTACCTTTATTATTATCTTATGAGATATCAATTATAACAAAATTCATTGGAGGAATATATAATGCTTATACAACAGATCAACTATGGAAAACAATATACATATGTTCCAAAAGATCAAAAATATCATTATTTAATAATATCTTTCTTAACCAATTGGAATGAAACATGAATCATAAATATTTAAAATACTTCATCTTCAAAACAATTATAAGAAATAAATAAGTAGGTATCACTAGAGAATATACCTAGCAAAGCATAACTATTATTGAAGTATTTTTACAAATATAAAAAATTTACTATATTAAATAGAATAAAAATATTATTTCAACGATAAGTGGAATTATCAATGTCTTTCAGTAAATTTTATAAACTCAAAAAACAGAAAATATTTGATAAAATATTATATCCTTAAAACTATGGGTACTTTTAATAAAATGATAATTATGATGAATCTATATAATATTGGGAAAATCCTTTTTTTTTATATGAAAAACATTATATTCATAATTTTGTAAAAAATAAAAAGTGGTTTGTATAGAAAATGTTGTAAAAGAATAATTTTAAAATATTTTATAGAATGTTAAATTTTATATAAATAAAATTATCTTGAATTTCATTATATAAATAAAACCTAAATAATTTTTTTTTATGATGATGAATATAGAAGAGAATGATTCCTCACAAAAATAATGGTAATATAGTAAGCATGAATGACCCAAAAGCCTTCTTTTTTATTGATTTTCTAATAACCCCTTATCAAGGTATGAGGGAGAACCTATACAAGGCATGTAGGAATAGATATTACATTTTCCATAGACATAGAGATGTTACAGAACCCATAGGTCTTAGTGAAATCATAGAGACTATGAATACTTGGAACCGCCCCTCCCCAACATGTTCATCCTTATCTACTCTCCACCTTTTCATAGTTGTTCAGCAAGAATGTCCATGTGCAGAGGTGCAAAGGTGTGGTACTGATGGAGAATTCCTTACCCTCTCATTCGCCCAAATCTGTTTAGCACTTCTCTGTTGTATGCGCCCTGCTATTTCCTTCTCTAGAGCAGTTCCTAATAGAATCTGTCTGTGTAATAGTATATAAAATGGCCTTGAAGGCCTTAAAGTGACCCAAAGTCCGTGAGGTGGCCCGAAAGGATTACTAAATCGAAGGCCTGGGAGGCCCTAAGGCCTTAAGGACTCCATGCCCAAACCAATGGCGCAAGGTGAATAGTTTTGACTACTACAGTAATGAATAGTACCAACTATAGTTACTATAGTGGTAACTAATATAGTGCCTACTACAGTAATTACAACATTTCATGCTACAGTATTGCTATAGAATCCCGAAATTATGCCTCCACTTAGTAATATGGTCATCCTTTTATGAAAACATTAATTTAGACTTTTTTGTAGTTTTAAACAGAGACCTTACCAGATTAAATGAAAATAGGTTTGAATTAATTGAGAGTGATGTAATATTATTTTTAAATTTGTTATTTAACTAAGAATAATTACATTTAAAAAACAATAATGTAAAATAATTTTTTAGTTCAAATCCTAATTACCTTAATATGTGTTCAAGTATTTTGTCTAATAAATATATATTTATTATACACCCAAAGTAGGACTATATTTAAAATTATTTTAGTATATATCACCACATTTTAATTTCTAATTAATATTCTTTGTAATTTTTCATCAAAATTTACATTTCAGGTGTGTATTATTTCGTTTCCCATGCAAGTTTCTATTCAAAAGATCGGTCCCCTATACATTAATCATTATTCTAGGATAGTAATAATTTTCTAAAAATAATATTTATTAATTTATAATCTTGTATGACCAAATATGTTTCTTGAGGATGTAATCTTCAATGCATCACTTTTTGGAAACAATAGTTCATATGAACACACTGAAAATGATTCCATTTTCCGATGAATATAAATAAAAGAAGTTATAATGTATATTATATTTATTGACTTATAATTATGTATTAAATATTATATATATTCTTTAAATAAATCAATATAAACATATCTTAAATGTTTTTTATGAAAAATAAATTACTTTACTTCTTGAATGAGTTAGTCTACATGTATGCATGAGTAACACATTAATTTTTCATTGGATGGGAAGGAGATAAAAATAGGATGTGACATTAAAATAGAAATATTTAATTATATTTAATTATATTTATATAATTATTTTTAGAAAAATAAATAGATTTAAATGTTTTTAAGATGAATGATACAATGAATCTAGGATAATGTGAGGTCAAAATCTACTAAACCAATCATATTTATAGATGTTTTAGTGATAATTAATACCAGATCTCTAGTATTAACTCTTTATTTTACCCTTATAAACAATACAACATTGATATAAATTTTAACATGGCAACTACTAATTAAAGATAAAATTATTTTGAACTTATTACCAAATAATAACTTTTATATTTCAAAATATAGAATATTGTTTTAATGAATTAATTCCCATAGGGGGAAGAAAATAATTCCTACATTTACACACAAAACATAAAGAACTATTTTTAGAAAAATGTTTTTAATGAATAATAATGATTTCATTATCATTCATTAAATTGTAAAAACCATTAGATGAATTTAAATTTATATTATTCAATATAATATAAAAACATTAAATTGAAATAATTGATATAGAGTAATTGATTTAATTTATGAGGTTAAAATACACAGCACAGTTGAAAAAATGTTTACTGAAATATAATCAACTTTGACATTAAAATGATTTTATCATTATTTCTAAACCATTTATTATCCCTATATGAATGAATTTTCATTTAATTTTATTTATATAAAATAATTTTGATAATTTTAATGCTATAAATAATATAAATTAAAATTAAAATAATCATATATAAAAAATCTTTTTTTCCAAATAATACTTTTCTTTTTTACAATAAATAATTAACATACTGATTATATTCTGTAAATTTTTTTCTTAAATATGTTTCAGTTAATTTTTTTTTGAAATATATTACATTTTTATTGTAATAATTAAATATGAAATTCTGTTTTTTTAAATTCATCATAAGATATCAAATGTGTTGAATTTATTAAGGACAGATACATTCTAACATTTTGGGTTTTTAATGAAATAACCCATTGTGGGTGGAAGAAGGAAAATAATTAACTAATTATCATATTATTGATTTATTCCACTTATATAAAGAAGTTTAAATTATTAATAATCAAGGGAAAATAAACTAGGGTGATTAATTTAGTTCAAACATAACCTTATTCAGTATCCCCTATCAATGTAACATCACATGGTGGGTCAAATAGTTTTTTTGGGTAGTGGGGTAATCCTATTCAATTAACTAGATGTATTATTTTAGTGATATAATGTGAAAATATTAGAGGTTCTAATTTTGATAATTATATGTTTTGGTATAAAGGTATATAAATATATCTATCAATATATTAACTATGATACATATATTTTGATACAATGTATAATATTTTATATAGTGAGTATATGATATACATTATATTTGGGAATGAATATTGGATATTCGATAGTTTTAATGATTTTTTTAAATTCTTTTCATATTATAGAATTTATAGAATTTTTTAATCTATTGGGTATTGAAATATAAAATATTGAAATATGAAGAGGGTATGTATTAAATATATAATTTTAAATATTTTGGATTATGATCCATAATGTATAGGGTACTAAGTTCTAGATTATTAATATATGGACATTTATAATGAAGATTTTAATGTCAAAATTTATAATTTTAAAATATTCAAATTATTTTTATTTCTCTATTAATTATACAATAACATAGTTTTATATTCATATAACATAACCATTATGTGTAATTTATGTTTAAGAGAAAATTTATGTGTATTCTTTGAAAGAATTTATTTTTTTGATGAAACTCCATGATAGAAGGTAATATTTGGTTTTTATTAAAAAAATATTATTTTTGTTATATTAATCATTTATTTATTTATACACTATAAATCCATAATAATTTTTGTATTCTATATGATCCAAAATCTATGTTTTATAGGAAAATAAATAACTTTCTTCCCCCAATATACTATATATGTTATTGATGTTGTATGAGATGAATTGATATGTGATTGATGAATTTTGTCATGGTAGAAATGGGAGATAAATATATTTTTTCCATACCCGTAGAACGAGATGGATTATAATGGATTATTTATTTCATTCATAGATAGAAGAATATGATATATTTACATTATCACACACACACATATATAAATCTATTTAATTTGTATCATTAAAAGTGTATGTGTCTCTCTCTAAGTGTTCAAATAAAAACATATATTTTAAAACCCATATTAAAAAAATATTTAAAAATATTTATTTCCTAATAATAATATATGTAAATTAAATTTTTATGAAATATTGGAGGTGTGTATAATAAATTAATTAAAATTTTAGACAATAATTTCAAATAATGAATTATTTATTAGTTGAGTATAAAAATATTATCATTTAAAATTTCAATAATGGTATTTTATTTATATTGTTATTTAATATTAAAATTAAGAAATGGTTATAATTTTAAATTTATTATAGCTTTAGATGTATGTTTATAATGTAAATTCCAATGACTTAATCAATACATCAATACTAGGTAATAGAATAAATATTAAAAAATTGATATTAACATATATGAAAAAAGTGGAATGTGGTAATTATTCTTTAATATTGTTTCTATTTGAAAATAGTAATTTTATTATAATTATTTGGTGTATAATGACCATTTTTATTTATTATATTATATTGAAAAAATTTAATAACACTATATTGAATTTTATATGAAATATTTGTAAAAAATATAAATAAATTATTGATGATATATTATTTAAAATTAGTCTTTATTTTTTATGACCTATAATTTTGAAATATAGAGAACTAAAAAATATGAATAATTTTATTATTTTAAATTGGATTAAATTTGGATATATTTATTTCAAATTTTCTTAGGTAATGTCTCCCGGATGATTCTATTGTAAGGGGCCACATTTTTATCCCCTAAATTAGTAAAATTATATATTTCAATCGAAACTCATATCTAAAACAAAACCTAATATATTTTATGAAGATAAAACATTACAGTAGAAGATAAAAATTAATATGATATTTCATTAAAATATAAAATATAATTTTAAATATTATATGAATAATAAAAACACATGTATAAAAAATAATATAAAATAAATTATTCATCCTCTTGGTATGATTTAATGATTATAGAAAGGATTATAATTACAGAATGAAGGGAATTCATTGAAATATAATAGGAACTTTGATAGAAAATTATCTTAAATGAAGAAATATTTTTAGTGAAACAATTAATGAAATATATTAGAATGTAATATGGTAGTTATATATATATGGCCATTCAATATATGGTCATTTGTAATATGCATTTTTGATATAATTTCATTGTATAAATGTTCATTGGAAATGTCATCATGGGTTATACTTATAACCAATAGCAATAGTGATTATTTTTTATCCCTAATAAAATAATTTGTTTCACATAAAATAATTGAAATTGAATAGACATTAAAATAAAATAATTTAAATAAAATTTTACTGATTAATTTTTAAATGTATTTATTATTTCTATGAAATTAATTTTTTGTATATAATCTATTTTATATTATGTAAATTATTTTAATGCATTATGGGGGTGATTTTTTAACTTACAATATAACATTTGATACATATGTAAGGAATAATAAGGAATAACAGTTTTATGGTTCATTGAAAATGAAAAAAATGGTTTAAATAAAATATATATATTGAGATTATATTATAGATTTCAATGAAATATAAAAAATCAACTAATATTTATCATTTAATATTGTTAAAATTTTTTATATATTAAAACAAATTAATAAATATTCATCTACTTATTTTTAATTTTTATATAATAAGAATAAGGGCACTTTTATGAAAAAATATTGTTTTCTTAAGATTAGTTTTTATGTGTTTTACGTCTTTCATTTAAAAATAATATTATGAAATCTTATACATTTTATTTATTATTTTTATTCAATATATTTACTCTGAAATTAAATTATACAAGTGGGTTTATACTATTATTTTTTTTAAAATATGCTACATAAGAAAAAATGAGTTTCAATGGTTAGTGTAAAATGTGTAAATATGGGTTAAATTAATTGAAATTTTTTTAAAATGACATTAAATATATAATAAAATTAATAAGATGGAAGGATTAATGAACCATCTCCATTTTCCCACGCTATATCCCCTTTCAATAAAAAACATTATATAGACCTTGATTAATTAGTATTTTTTGCAATTCCACTCAAAATCGCTTATAAATGGACTCCACCTCGAACTAGTTCAAATAATCATTCTATATTGGTTCTCTCTTAGAAACTAGAATAATTGGATCTCTTACATCATTATAAAACCTTATTTATCTTATGGTATCATTAAGATGGCCAAAATATTTCATTTTAATGAAACATATTTATTAAGAATTGAACTCTTAAAGTTATTTATATAGTACTCCACTATGTTTTTATGTCACCTTCCCCAATAAACTCTTTCAAAATAACATTAAATATTGTAATTATATTTTATTACAATCATTTAATTATTATAAAATTGATATTACTAAAATATAACATTATACTTGTACTCATATCATTGTATATCATGTTCATGTTATATTTGGTTAGACAACATATATAAACATTGTTATAATATCTTAGTTTTTTCAATATAAAAGAGTTACATGACATTAAAAATGAAAGTATATGTTATTAATAATTGAAAATATTTTTTTTAATATGTCATTGGAAGGGTGAATGAATAACTTTTCATCGTTATAGTAATACATAATGTCATGATCATCATGGATTTCACTCTCCTGAAACAAACAAATACCATCAACCAAATGAACAAGGGGATATATAAACAATTAAAAGTACAATTTTAAATTAACATGAATAATTTCATGATGATAATAATTTTACCAATACATAATTATTGACATTATATTAAAAAACATGTAAGAAATAATTACGATTACCAACATCTGATGATGAATAAAATATAACAGCCTAATATATGTGTAATAAACAACTATAATAGTTGGTTTTGAAAATAATTAGATACCAAAACTATTTTTAATTAATTGATAATGATTTTCATATTTTTTCTATGATTTTATTTAAAAAATGATTTTACTCTGGAGTAACGGTATGTTTTTCCCATCCTAATTTATTTTCACTAAGCTATATTCCATGTTAAAAACATAGGTTTATTTATTTGTTTTATATATAATTAAATTGATTTTTCTTATGATAATTGTAATTTAATTAAAGGAATAGTAAAATCCATCACAAAATATCACATTTAATTTCATTTAATTGAATCATTTCCAATGTCATAATGTTTTCATTGATATCTACATTGGAAAATATGATCATCTATGTCTATATTTACATTGGTGAAAATTATAATATTTTTCACTATTATCTTCCATAATTTTTCTTATCAATTAATTATTTCTTGGTTTCAAATGTCTACTTAATATTTTATGATCCTTTTAGTTCATAATTAAACTAAATCAATTGTTATAAGTGGAATCAACCTTATCTTTTATTTTTGTCAAGGATTATTTTTTTCTTTCCACATTTTTCATATGATGTTATGGATATCCATAACACGACATATAGGATTTATTATGGTTATTTTATATTTATAATTAATTAACTTATCCTTGGGATAAAAGAAAAAAAAAATTCCCACATGGTCACCGTGTCCCATTGTTTTCATATATTTTCATCACAATCCTTCAAGTTAAAGATTTCAATATTTTTAAAGTAATTTTTTTACTTTACTAGTCATTTCATGATTACTGGTATAAAATATAATATTTTTTATAAAAATCTAACAAAATAAAATGTATATTTATTCATATTTTCCATTAAATATTCTAATTATGTTATAATTTTTTTTACTATTATAAATATCCATAGATGTTTTATCAATTTGAATGGATATATATCTCAATGGAGTCATCCAAATTCTTTTTCTTGATTATTAATGTTAAATACTTGTAACAATTTATATAACACCATTTTATTTCTCAATAATTATATATGTAAATATGTAATATTTATTTTCTCAAATAAAATATATAATTATGGTATTTAGTTTTGTAATGAATGAGGTTCAGATTATAAACCCCTCTAATATAGGGGATAAAGATTTAAATATCATGGGATGACTTTTATGGTATTGTGGTTTAAATATAAAACACTATATATATTGGATTTAGATTGTATCCAATCTCTTATGTTTTAAGAATCTTTTAACTATGTGATGATATCCCTTTAATTATACTTGAAATAAGAAATATTTATATATATATTTATATATATATATAGCTGTTTTACATTATTTCACATTCTTTTTTTATGTTTTAGTGAAATTGATTATTGATTCTTTCTTCCAAAATATTATTCCTCAATTAATATGTTATAAAATATACCTTATGAGATGATCCATGATATATGATATTTTTTTTGGAGTATGATTTTCTAATGTAATGGAATATGATTATATTCTCACAAACTAATTTTAATGTTATGATATTTTATTGATATATCTAATTATTACATCTTAATACATGGATAATGCTATTAATTTTTTATGTATCCATTCACATGTTAACATAGTAGATTGTTTTTTATAAGTATATAAGGATATATGTTTATATAAATCTAGGGGATGTGTTGATTAATTATTTTAAAATAATAATAACATGATAACTAATATATATTTTAATTAAACATATAGATTTATAGATGTGATTTATTATAATTTATAATATAAATTCATATAAAATTAAGTTTTAAATATATATGTTAATATATGGTCAAATTAGTTAATATAAATGTAGTTTTTAGTTACTTTTTAGAATTAGTTATAAGATAATACGAATTGAAAATACTTATTTTGAACCTAATGTGATATATGATGAATTTAATGTTATATTATTCAAATTGATGTTGTAATAGGATAGGACATCTTAGTTGTGGTTTTCATCATATTTTAATTGATTACTCAGAATATTGTTATTCAATAAGCTCTCTATCCTTTTTTTATACATAAATATATTGGACAATAATCAATATGATATAGGTACTCATATTTTACTACCATAAAATTCAAATGTTATATTTGATTAATATTCCTTCCACTAATTATAATCAATAATTTTTTTTCTAAATTAATTAATTTATGATGACAATTATTAGATATGATTTATTAAAAAAACTTCATAGTTTTATGAAGACTAATTCTCAATTATATATCTTTTATTTGATAAATCATCATGAGAGTTTTCCTCCTCGATGTCAAATTATTCACCCTCTAGTTTAATTTGATGTGATTTCAGTCATGTATTTTCTCCCTCTATATAGAGTCTTTGGTGATATCGAAAAATGGTATATCATATTTCATATCCAAAATCAACCCACAATTTTCCCTCGGTGTAGCATTGACAATGATTTATCTTAGAAATTAATTCACTTATAAGGGTATTAATACAAAAATATTAGTGGTATATAGCACAAATATTTAGGGGATATTTTCAATATTTTTTATAATCCTATTTTGTAAGAATATATTGATGTATTTAATAATTTCTGTCATGGTCCTTCAATAAATATCTCGGTATATTTTCCTATATTAATCATATGTAGTTTTATACTGATATCAAATATTTCTCATTAAATATACCATTTTACATTGAAATAATTTAATAAAAAACTCCAAGACAATTTGGATAAGGGTATTATATTCCCAAGTGCATAACCATTGGGTTTACCAGTAATCTTTTACAAGTCGAAGGATGGATCAATGAAACCCTATATTGATTATAAAAAATTTAACAAGATTAAGATATAGAACAAGTATTGCCTACCATGTTTTAGTAGACTTTTAAATCATGTAAATGGGTATCAATATTTCTAATATCTGTTCATTTAATCTATATATCAATAATTAATGGTTAAAAAGAGATAATATTTATATGAAAACATTCTATTTTTGATATTGACACATAGAATTTATAGTGACACATTTTTCAATTATAACTACCGATCTATCATCATTTATATAACTAATAGTAATTCAAAATTATCACATTATTTTATTGTAGGAATTTTAGATTTTATTATCATGTATTCAAATATCAATGAGGAGTCTGAAGAATAATTTACCACTTTAGTAGAGACCATATGAAATGATATATTTTATTCAAAAGTTATAAATTAATAATTTTTTCTATAGATTATACCCTTCAACTATCATTTAACCAATAGAATGGTTATATATTTAAATCATTCAATGATATTGTTGATTTAAGAGTGGTCCCGACCAACCATGATAATAATATCCAATTTTTTAATATATTATAAATATTATATTTAATATTTTATTGAAATTTTCAATGTATTTAATATCTAATAAGCATGTTAACTCAAATGGGAGTAATATTACATTGGATGGATGGACAATAAGACAATTTTAAAAACAATGAGAGAAGGATATATACATCAATTATAATCTTCTATTGGATATGCTTTTTAAAAAAATTGAAACCAAAAAAATTCAGGGGATGTATCGTTATGTAAAATGAAAATATGGGTTATTATTTATCATATGAGTTAAAGACCCTTGATAAAAATAAAATGAATCATGATTTTGAGGTAGAAGCAAAAATATTTTTAGAAATTCTATAGAAAAATTATCTATATGGTGTAAATGCATACATATATACTTGTATTTATATTTAAAAATTTATATTTTAAGATATTAATATACTTATTCAAGTTTAAATATTTTAACAATCAAAAAATTAGATATCTGATGTGATCATGGAAAATGACTATTCATCACATTACCACCATATGAACGAGAAAAATTTAGTTGATGCTCAAAATAAGAATGTCCTTGATACCTTATCCATGATGAGAATTTTTGGTGACCGAACACACATTGATTGACCATGAGATAAAATTGAAAATTAAAACCTCATTTCATTCCAAAATTATTGATCGACCATTCATCCATGAAAAGATCAAGGAGTAATAGAAAGAGGATATTATTTTTTTAAAAATCAAATTGATATTCCAAAATTTAACCATGAATATCAAGGAAAAATTATATATGGAAAAAATATGTGTCCATTGAAAAAAATATTTGTAATTGTTTTTCGATGAAGCATATAGCAAATCACTCTCTTTAAATCCTTGAAACAAAAATGTGAATATATATCCAAAGAATCATTTTTGATGGGATAACATGAATAGGGACATTTAAAATTACATATCTCAATTATTGTTCTATATAAAATTTATGGCTAAATGATATAATTCAAAGTGGTTGATTAAACCATTGACCTTATCTTTGTTAAAATTATAGAACATAACCATAAATTTCATTATTGGTCCACATATGAACTTTTAATGATATAATTATCTTTTTGTTATAGTCAGTCACCAGAAAAATTCAGCATAATTATGTTTTATTTGAGATTATCTCTCACTCAGCCAAAATTACATGATTTAAATAAAAAATGTTGAATGGTTTTTTAGTGTAACACTTTTAATTGTATCTGATTGAGATATAAAGGTTACAATATAGTTCTAGACAAGTATGAAATCTGAATAGAATATATTAACATAATATTAAACTGATTATCAACCTCAAATTGAATATTCAATCTGAAATGAACATTAAATCTATGGAAAAAATTATGAGATCCCTCTAAATGGAATTCAAAATGTTTTTTTGGAAAAATTCGTTATCTAGTTGATTTAAACATTAATATTATCATTGATTATAGAATTAAAATGGAACCTTATAAGAATATGAATGAGAATATGAGAATAACTGTAAAAATTAGAGATCATATTTGAGATTAATATTTATTCGAAATATATATTACTCAGAAAATATCAGATTTGATTCATGGTTTCTCTTGAAATATTAATGTTGAAAATGTACAAAAAAACAAGCCTAAAAAATTTAGATATGATATTTAGTTTTATGTTATAATAAAATAATTAATTTAAATACCATATTTGAATAGGTATATTACATTTTACAAAAAGTTAATGTTCAAACATTCATATGTTGGACCATTTGAAATCCATGATTACATGGGGATGGTAGCTTATTGCCATCAACTTCCATGAAACATATCACAAGTGTTTAATATAATCTGTAACATCCCAAATAAATATGGAATAAGATATTTTTCATATTTATTAATATTTTTGAACAAAATATTAATTTTACTTTCACGAGGATTCTTTGTTCCATGGAATAACTGATACGCAACAACGAGTTTCTGTGAAAATCTTATGTTGCACACTAACAATATAATATTATTATTTTAAATTATAGTTAACGCATAGTCGTTATATTGGCGCGAATGAATAGAATTAACTTCAATATAATGATACATGTTTGTTGAATGTTTTTACTTTTATCCAACAAAAGTTAGAGGTTTAAAACAATTAAAGATTTCGATTTTAAGAATAAATACTCTAATATTTACTAAAAGGTCAATTTAACAACTTTTAATGGAGAACCCTCCTTGAATATAGTCTTTTTTTTTACTTTTATATGTTTTATTTGACAAAATAAAATTCTCCTTTAGAATCGGAACACCAAAATTTACTTTGTATGAAATTTTGGTATTTTTCTGATAATGTTAATTTTTTTAATTAATAGTTTAGAATACTCTATTTTAATTCAAAAGTTCCTTTTAATCTAATATATTTAAATGAATATATTGTCTTTTTAATTAGTTTTAAAGTTTAATTAGAATATATTTTCAACATTTATTCTAATGTTGGTCATTATATGTAATTTCAATTTGAAATTGGACATAAACAAGTGTCATTGTATTGATAGTTATTATTTCCTAAAAATACGTAATTTGTTTTAACAGCAGGAATTAATTATAAATTAATTTCTACCACTTCTGTGTTTTGAATATCAAAAAATGGATTCCATATATGTAATCAATAGGTCAAAATTCCTTAAATATTTAACTTTTATTTTTAGATATTATAAATATTTACTTCAGTAAATATTTTATTTACCATGATTAAAAGGTAAAAATAATAAATAATTGTAAAATATAATATTATTAAAATATTAAAATACCATAGCATGTGTCTAAATCCTATTGGATGATTCATATCTGACCATGGGCATCCTTGGGTCGAATTTGGGACCCCATGGAGCCACATCGGAGTAATAATGACATTTTATACTAATTAATTTAATGTAAGGACAAAAATTATATAAACAAATATCTTTTAGTAACTAAATTTTTACATGGGGTTAAATAAGTTTTCTTTTTGACTATAAATATTTTTTAGAAAGCTAAAAATATTTCCTACATTAGGGTATTTTTTTATAATTTTTGGACATCAAATACATTAAATTATTTATGACACAATAATGATGCAACCTCTTCTCTAATAAGCTCCCAGGATCCCTTCCTTAAAACTAGAAGCCTTAATTTAGGCAGAAAGAACATCAATAAACCCTTTTGGTTCAAACCAAAAGGAGTTTCCCAATTTAATGGTAACATCTTTACTTAAGTTATTTTGTTTTATTTTACTTCTCCAACCCCATAAACTCTTTTTATTCTTTTCTTTTGTAATAAAAATAGAATCCTCAATATACTAGGATATTTTTATGAGAAGGATTCCAACTACACTTATACACACCTCCTTCTAATGGGTAAAGAATATAATGTTTCTATGGATGGAAAACTAACACCTCACGAAATGATGATTGATCAATAATGTCATACCGCCTCTCATGGTGGCCATAATGATGGCACTATATTTTTATAGGATATATATTATGTTTATGTTTTCCTTATTCTTCTGTATTTTACATTTATAGAATACATTTATGGTTTCCATAATGGGCAAACATGATAATTTAATTTTAGTTACGGACTACCACCCCCTCAAAGTGATGTGACTCGTTAATGGATTATGTGGGATGAATAAAAGATGGAGTTAATGATGTTATTTAAGATATTATAGTGGGATTATAATATACATATGTATCATTATGTTTTCATTCCATTAAAATATGAAATGGAAGTGAAAGTAGCATTCATGCGTACGTACGGCTTACAGTCTCAATGAACGGTGCATTTCATTTCTTACATCCAAATTTTATATATGAAAACATGTATATACTAGATATACATGATATATATGATATCTATATCATTAATATCATTTTGAAGATAATGGATACTTTAACACATGGATAACTCATAATTATAAGGTTTTCATTTTTACTCATGTACCAAATATCAACGAAACAACCACTAATAACATAAATGATTACATAATTATTATAACATCATAATAAGTGATATAATTGAAATAATAAACATGAATAATGTTATTATAAAAGTAGAAATTAAATTTATTTTTATTATTCTGGATATTAAAGAACGATCGAGTCAAGTCGGACATGAGGTAAGGGAACTTCATAACCCAAATTCCTTTCTTTGGGATTATCTTCTACATATTGTTTATTTCATGCTATGATTATGTGATAAATGAATTTTGATATCATATCTTGTATTTATACTTTCTTTTGGTGTTCTTTTATTGAATACATATAATCAATCTATTTTATTTATAAAATGATATTTGTAAGGGACTTCTTCTCAATATCCTTTCATTGTGCCATATTTTGTGTTATTCTCAACTTTCTTTTATATGGTGTATAAATACCTTTGAATTTTCACTTCATTCAATGGGAATATTTTTCTATGAATCATTTTACTAAACGACAAAAAAGAATGTGTCTTCATAATGTACATGGTGACAACGACCTTTCTGTCGCCATGAGTATTTTTTGATCTTTGGCTTCCTTAGCAATCCATAATGTTTTTTAATGGTAAATAAATACCATATAATCTTTTTAAGTATTTTTGTATTGAAAATGGCTTTTATAATGGGTTTGTTATGTAAATATATTTAAATGATATATTGTGATTAAAATGTGGAAATGTTATCTTTCCTTTATGTTATTTTACGTGTTATGAATATGTTATGGTTCTTGGGAATTATTTATGCATACGGGTGGTTCCATGATAAATCTAGAGAGGGTGAGCCCATGATAGATCTCCAATGCATTGGTTAATGTGACAGCGGTTAACTTGAGTTTTTCTCTTAAGAGATTTAGGGAATATACTTTGATGGGTATTCCAAATGTATCTCTCTACATAGCATTGATAGCTACAATTTAAGTATGATATGGATGTCACAAGTTACCTTTATAATTTATGTTTTATATTATGTTAATCATAAATATTAAGATTTCATAAGGTATGTTAAGGATCTTATGATATGTAAGTAATGAAGAACCTCTTTTTTTATTTTTGTTTTTGTAACACTTACTGAGATTTTTATGCTCATCCCAAGTTTTGAAATGTTTTTCACAGGACTTAAAGATGAATAGGGTCAAGGATGGGATGAAGGTAAATTCATGTCGTCTAAAACATGGAACTACACATGACTATTTTTTCAAGAGTTTTTTATTTTATTTGTCAAAAAATTGGATACTGAGTAGCAGTGTGTAGATGTAATTTTCAAGTTGATAATAAATAGTTATGTATTAATTCTCTGAAACTCTAAACCTGAAAAGATCATCCATATAAATTATTCATTTAATTCAATATTATGTAATTTTTTAAGTTTGGGTCCTTATAGTTGGTATAAGACGTCATTTTAGAAAACATTAGGAATTAAGAGTTTTTCGTAAAACACATTGTCAGTCTCTTTGTATATTATTTTAGTTAAATCCTTGTTTTATAAATTTACAGATCAAAGAAATTTTGTTACATATGGATGGAGGAAGATCTTAAACGATATTTTTATCTATTCCAGATGACTTGCTTGCAAAATTAATGCAAATTCATGTTCAGATGATTGTGAATCTTTCTCTAGCATACAACTCATATGCAAGTAGTTGTTTGAGATATCAAACACCTCCACTATACCTTGTTATCATCATGGATAATGGGTTTTATTAAAAAAAATACACTTTTCAAAATATTCTCATATGTTCAATAATGGTAAATATTATCAAGGCATTAACATATATTTTACCTTATCACAAGATTTTGAAGAATATTATGATTTTCAAAAAGGTTCTGAAGAAGGAGACCCTTACAGAATCTATTTATATTTGATTTTATGATATAGTCTCTCAGCACATAATTATGGTATTTTAAATGGACCATTAATTGAATGTTTCCACTGATATTAGGTCCGACAATATTATAGAAATCATGTTTTATCAGATGTTTTGAAATTATATGTCATGCATGATTATTTTTCAAAACTGTTTTTCAGTGAACACCCATATGACCCATGTTGTACAAGGTGTATTTGGATGAAAGAAGAAAATGATTTTTAAGGATCTATAAATCATTTTTTCAATGCATGGACCTTCTACCTACATGAACTGGATGACGATGAAACCAAATGGACACCATGATCATGGTATGATGATCTTCTTTTTTGGGATCATTTTTTTATCATATGGTGGTGAAAAAAGACTTCATGAATTAAGATGTTGAGGTCATTATGAATTTAGAATAAAATGAGAGGGATATAGAAACCATTTAGGTTAAAAAATGTTGGAGTTATTTATGAGTTTTATAAAAATGGAAACACGCAGATCGTGTGACAAATCGTTGTGCTGGACAGAGTTGTGGGAATGGAACCCACAACCAAAATCTGATTGGCATTTATCGCCTAACACTAAACTATGTGAAGTCCCTGGTTTGTATAAATTATTCTTTAAAGTTAAATGGATTTATGGATCAATAATAAGTTGATTTTGGGAAGTTATATTTTATCAAATTGATATGTTTAGTATAGATAACTGATTTAGTGATTAAGTGGAAAAGGTTGTCGTGGTAGATGTTCTCTCTTTTGAGGAAACACTATATTCATAAAAGGGTTAGAATACAATGGGATTTCAATTGTGGAATAATGGTTGAATTTTTTTTGGAAGAATCTATGTTCTTATTGTGAACTTATGATGATTTGATTAAATTATGAAAATGAAAAACCTATCATGGAGAATATTTGATTAGGTTAATTTCATTTCAATATGGGACTTTATGAGTAATGGGTGTTATTTGGAGACAAATTTTAATATGTATCTTGGATGACTATATAATTAAATCCCCATGAGATTTGGTTTACAATCATAGTTTGGATTACTTTTGATGAATTTTAGGGACTGTTGTTTATTTAATGGTAATTGTTGATCTTTGGGTTTTGTTTGGCAAATTTTGGAGATTAAGAGTAGTTTTACTTATTATAAAGGATTGTACTCTTTAGGTATTATCTAATATCTCACTAACCATTTTGGTTTTAGTTTATGTATAAAGAAAATTGAAATATATAGTCCTTCTTTTGTGGATTATGTGATTCTTTAGAAGATGATTTTTGTGCTTTCGATGTGACCATGTATTTTTGAATGCGCATTGCTTGGATAAATGATTAGTTTTTTTGTCTAAACTTATTAAAGGATAAAACTCTTCTAGAAGATAAGTATATTTCCTTATGTTTTTTTATATGTAGTAAATGAATTCCTCAAAATTTTGAAAAGGAAGAGAAAACAAAATGAATGTTCGTTTATGATTCCAACAACGTAATCAAAGACCGTTTAACAAATCATATGTTTATGATTTTCTGATGGTTATCATTCTCCTAAAAATGTTCTCTATCACTCTCCATCAGAACATGACCGTTTGTTCTCTCTTCAATTTCCATGTTTTCATATATGGAATCCTAGTAAGGGTTATCTCAGATGACCTTTGTACTTATCAATATTTCTTTTAAATTGATAGTTTTACTGGCATTTTTCTAATATGGGAGTTTTAATGATGTTTCCATGCCCAGTTTTAAAATTGAGAGGACGCAATTCCCAAAAGGGGAAAGGATGCAAAATCCCAGATAAATAAAAATAAGACACATTTCACATTTATTAATATTTTTGAACTAAATAGTGATTTTACTTTAAAGGGGATGCTATGTTTGATGGAATACCTGATACACAACAATGAAATTCTTTGCAATCCTGCGTTGCACACTAAAAATAAAATATTATTATCTTAAATGGTAGTTAACTTATAGTCATTGTATTAGCAGGAATGAATATAACTAACTAAAATATGATGATACATGTTTGTTGAATGTTTTTACTTTTATCCAATAAAAGATAGTGGCTTAAAATAATTAAAGAATTTGATTTTAAGCATAAATACTATAATATTCACTAAAATAGCGATTTACCACCTCTTAATGGTGAAACCTCATTGAATATAGTTTTTTCCACTTTTATATGTTCTATTTGAAAAAATAAAATTCTTATTTAGAAATGTAACACCAAAATTTACTTTGCATAATTTTTTTTATATTTCTGATAATGTTCATTTTTTAATTAATAGTGAAAATTCTGTATTTTAATTCAAAAGTTCCTTTTAATCTAATTTATTTAAATTTATATATTATCTTTTTAGTTGGTAATAATCTATAATTAGAATATATTTTTACCATTTAATTCAATTTTGGTCCTTATAAGTAATTTCATTTTGAAATTGGACATAAACAATTGTCAATCTTTTGATAGTTATTATTTCTTAATAACAGGCTATTTGTTTTAACAACAGGAATTAATTCTAAACTAATTTCTATGACTTCTGCGATCTGAAAATGGAAAAATGGATTCCATATTTGGAATCATTAGGTCCAAATTTTTAATATATTTAACTTTTATTTTTAGACATTTTAAATATTTATTTCAGTAAATATTTTATTTACCATGATTAAAAGGTAAAAATAATAAATAAATGTAAAATATAACGTTATAAAAATAATAAATTACCCTATCATGTGTCCTAATCCTTTTTTATGATACATATCCGACCATGGGAATCCTTGGGTAGAATTTGGGACCCTATGGAGCCACATAGTAGAAATAATAACATTTTATACTAATTAATTTAATATAATGACAAAAATTACATAAAAAACATATTTTAGTAAATATATTTTTACATGGGGTTATATAAATTATATTTTCAACTTTAAATATTATTTGAAAATCTAAAAAGATTTACTACATCATGGTTTTTTTTTGATAATTTTTGGAAATCAATTACATTATATTATCTATGCCATAATAATGATTCAATATTTTCATCTTTAATAAATATTTTAAGTAAATAAGATTATAAATATTAAAATAATATCCCAAACCTGTCCAATTCGTATGGGATTATTTTTTTCAGACAAGGAGTCATCTTATATTTGATATTAACCAATATTTGACCTTTTCAAACCGAATATTAGGTTATAATAAAATAAATTTTTTAATTGTTTCTAAAAGCCCCTCATCTCCCTTATAAAAAGTCCTCACTTCCAACCCATTTCTCACACCTCTTAAGCCTTATTATCATGAAAACTAAGCTCCAATAAGATCCAAAGATCACTTTATTAAACCTATAATCCTTACCATAGGAATAAAGACTTCATGAAACCCATTCGGTTCAAACCAATGGGAGTTACCTGATTTAAAGGTGACGTCTTCTCTTAAGTTATTTTGTTTTATTTTACTTATCCAACCCGATAAACACTTTTTATTCCTTTATTTTTTAATAAAACCTATATCCTCAATATAATATGATGCTTTTATGAGAATGATTCGAACTACACTTACACACACCTCCATTTAATGGGTAAAGAACATAATGTTTTTGTGGATGGAAAACTAACTCCTCACGAAACACTGATTGTTCAATTATCTCCTACCACCTCTCATGGTGGCCATTATGAAGGAACTTTATTTATATATAATATATATTATTTTTTAGGTTTCCTTATTCTTATGATTTTTTCATTTATCAAATAACTTTATGGTTTCCATAATGGGTAAATGCGATAATTTCATTTTCAGAAGTGCGGACTACCACCCCCTCAATGTGATTTGACTGATTAATGCCTTATGTGGGTTGAATAAAGGATTGATTTAATGATTTTATTTAAGATATTATATTGTAATTATAATATACATTTGTATCATTATGTTTTCATTCCATTAAAATACGAAACGGAAATGAAAGTACCGTTCATACTTATGTACGACATACTGTCTCCATGAACGGTGCATTTCATTCCATACCTCCAAATGTTATACATAAATATATGTATATACTGGATATACATGATATATATAATATCTACATAATTAATATAATTATGAAGATAATAGATATTTGACCATATGGACTACTTGTAATTATAAGGTGTTTGTTTTTACTCAAGTGCCGAATATCGATGAAATAACCGTTAATAACATAAATGATTACATAATGTTCATAACATGGTAATAAGTGATATAAAAGGATTAATAAACATGAAATTGGTTCTTATTGAAGTAGAAGTAAACGATAGTTTATTATTCAAGAGATTAAAGAACGATCGAGTCAAGCAAGACACGAGGTAAGGGAACTTCTTAACCCAAATTCCATTCATTGGGCTGATCTTCTACTTATTGTTTATGTCATTCTATAATTATGTGAGAAATGAATTTTGATATATTATATTGTATTTATACATTATTTTGGTGTTCATTTATTGAATACACATAATCAATCTATTTTATATATAAAATCATATTTTTATAGGACTTCGTCTCAATCTCCATTCATTAAGGCATATTTTGTATTACTCTCAACTTTCTGTTATACAGTTTATAAATAAATTTTTCTTTTCATTTCATTTAAAGGGAATATTTTTCTACAAATAATTTTAATAAAAGAAAAATAATAATGTTTCTTTTTAATGTATGTGGTAACAACGACACTCCCGCCACCACGAGTATTATTTAATCGTTGCCTTCTTTAACAAGCGGTAATGTTTTTTAATGAAAAATAAATACCATATACTCTTTTTACATATTTTGGAATTGAAAATGGTTTTGATAATGGATTTGTTATGTAAATATATTTAAATGATATATTTTTATAAAAATGTAGAAATTTTATTTTTTTTATGTTTATTTTATGTGTTATGAATATGTTATAGTTCTTGGGCATTGATTACGCATACGAGTCGTTCCATGATAAACCTAGGTCTGGTTAGCCCGAGATTTCTCTCCAATGCATTGGGTAATGTTATAGAGGCAAACGTGAATGTTTCTACTAAGAGATTTAATGAATATACTATGATGGATATTCCAAATGTAACTCCCTATGTAGGTGTGATAGATACAATGTAAATATGATATAGATGCCACAAGTTACATTTATGATTTATGTTTTCTATTGTGTTAATCATAAATATTATTATTTCATAAGGTATGTTAAAGATCTTATGTTATGTATGTAATGATGAAATAATGTTTTCATTCTTTGTTTTATAACCCTTACTGATCTTTTTATGATCAAACCATGTTTTGAAATGTTTTTCACAGGACTTAAAGATGAATTGGGTCAATAATGGGATCAAGGAAAAGTCATGCCATCTAAAACATGGAATTAGACCTGAATCATTTTTTCACAAGTTTTTTATTTTTGTGTGTGATGTAAATATATACTGAGTAGCAGTATCTACATGTAATTTTGAAGTATATATAAAATAGTTATGTCTTAATTCTCTAAAACTCTAAACATGAAAAAATCTTCAATGTGAATTTTTCATTTAATTCAAGATTATGTAATGTTTTTAGTCTAGGTCCTTACATATTCAATGTATCAAATTTGGGTAATTATATACTTCATCCATTATATGTACCAAACTCGGACGTTGAAAAATTTTATCATGATCACTCTTATGAGGAAAAATGTGTACAGATCATGAATCAGATAGATAATTAACTATTAAATAAGACCACAAACGTGGTAAATATTCTCTAGAAGATTCATATATTTAGGAAAATGACAAATAGAAATGAATATCTAAGGACAGTGATGTAACCTTCTATATTATTATAATACTAAAAACATTTCACGGAAGATATTTATTTTAAGGGTGAATAATTTAACAACACCCATATTCGTCACATTAAAATATTGAATAAAAATATTCACATATAATAGAAAAATAAAACAGACAATGATATATTATATTTCGGTAATATTACTATAAATGATAGAGAATAATACATTTCAAGAATTTAATATGAAACATCATTATGAAAATTATAAAAGGAATAAACTAACATATAATTAAATAGAAAATATAAAATAAATATTCAACTAAACTGTTTTCATTGAACATTATATAGTCAATTAGAAATATTGAATGAAAGATAAATAATAAAAATATAATATGTATTAAGAGGTGGATATATAAATTATTATGATGAATGTTTTTTAGTGATGTATGTAACAACTGTTATAAGAATTTTATATGACTATCAAATACACATTTTATTTGGATATATTATAATTGGATATATGGTCATTTGATATATTGATAATTAATATGTGGTTATTAGATATATGTTCATTTTCTATAAAAGAGTTCCATAGTTATTTTTATTATCTTATATTTATAAGTAAAATATATTTTATTTATAAACTAATTTACCTACATTAAAGATAAAGAATTATTTCTCAATAAAATGAACTAATTTTTTATCGGAGATATAAATTCATATGAAGAAATGTCTTTTTTTTACATAATGTATTTCAAATTAAATTAAATTTATTGAATAATTAAATTAAACAATTTGTGAAATATGATAATAACATTAAAAAATTAATTAAGGATTTATATAAGGGTTAATTTAATAATCAATGGTAAATGAAAAAATTATCAAAGAAACAAAAATATTTGTATTATATATCATATTTTTTTATTAATATGTTATATTTATCAAATGTTGTGAAGAAAATTAAATTATATTATTTATATATAATTATCTAAATACATTTTTATTCATTTAATGAATATTATTTTTTATGGGATATGAATAAAATAACATTTTTGTTTAAAATTAATTTTAAAAAAATTATTTTTTTTATTTTATGTTTGTTATAGATAGTTAATTTAAATAAAATTTAAAAACTCAATCGAATAAAAATGTATTAAATTATTAAATCATGGAGTTAAAATTATGTATTGGGAACAATATGTTTTATGAAAATAAATATATCAACATAAAAAATTTAGTTATTATAGTAATGGATAAATTTGTTTAAATGTGTAAAATTTAATTGTATACCCATTAGAATAAATTAATGTATTCACAAAATGGATGTAAAGGAGGTTTATAAACCCATATAAATTATAATTCATCTAGAAATCCATTATCCATGTAGATAACATGTTTCATATGCATTAAGGAAATGGAATTTATGGAAACACCACTCATACTCACTTAAAAAAGGAACCCTAATATACTCACATCAAAACGATTTTTCTCTTATATTATCTCTTAAATATCATCCTAAATTTAATAAAATAGTAGAATATTTTACATTTTTTTGGGTGTCATGATGGAGGAAACAATCAATTGTTTTGAAACAACCCTTTTGAGGAAACAATTAATCAAAGTAAGTATACATTTCTTCACAATTTGATTAAATTGATATATCACATCCACAGTTTATAGATATCATTAACATATATAATAAATTTGTATTGTCGAAGTAATTCATATATAATGTTGAAAGTATTATAATATTTCAAAATATTCTTACTCAATCCTTTGATTATCAGGTTTTTTTCAGGTTGGGTCAACTAGATACATGAAATATGCTTTATTATCTTCAAAATTCGAAATGATAATGAGTAAAAATAAATAAATTAATTTAATATATATTACTAAAGAGTTACTTATATTATTTATATTTTTTATAAGGTTGAAAAAAATTAATTATCATTATGAAATAACATGTTAATATTAATAAATTAGGTAAAACATTCTCGGTAGAGTTTTTTTCTAATGAAATGTACGCATACATTCTATAAAATGAAAATGGAACTTAATAAATCATAGGAACAAAATTATTCCAATTCCATGACTAATTAAGGGGTGATCATGATGTTTACAAAACCTTTGAATAGAAATTAATAATAAGAAACTCATTTTAAATATTGAAATTTAATAACATTTTATGGTAATAATAAAAAAATATAAAAACTAATATATGTATCCTTAATTATTGTAAAAAAATAAAATTAAAATGAATAAGGTTTTGAAATAAATGGTTTATTGGGTTATGTTTATATTAAATTATGATAATGTGTGTTTATTTAAGTCAGGAGTAAAGGGGAAATGACTATAATAATTCATACAATGATATTACAACATATTAGATGATTTTTTCTTTAAATAATAATATGATCCATTCCAATCCCATAATGTTTTAGTGTATTTCGAAATTAAATACAAAATATTTTATTTCGTGAATAATTTTTAACATCTTCTATAAAGATATTCAAATGCAGTACTCTTCTTAAACCTAGCCTACATAATAAATTTTTACATAACTTGGGGAAATGAAACATAAGAAATGATTAAATCAGATGCTCGGTATGGATAAACAAGTGGGACATCAATTATCACTTACGAAAACAATTAGAATAAGGGTATGAGAACATGATATTATGATTTGAAACCCATTCAAGTATAAAAAAGTTCATAATCATGAGTCATTGAAAAATCATGGAAGTTCATATGATTGGAATCATAAAGGAATTGAAAACTCAGATCCATTATATCATAAAATTAAAATGTAACATAAGTCTCTAACATATACATAATCATAGAAATTATATTCCTTAGTCCAATCTCATTGAAAAATTTGTCAGACTAGAATGCGTTCACTCCCTATTACAACATATAATTAGTCATGTTTCACTCAAAACACCATCATAGTTGATTGGGATCTCTACCCACTCTATCATATACTTTTTCAAGGTTCAATATAAAGAATATCATCTTGGACATAGTGCCTTACTAAACTAGGATCACTCATAATTTCATTTTTTATTATCTCCTAATGTATTTTTTGTTACTCAATGCATCAGATTGATATATAATTCTAGGGAAATATGTCACATAATGGTCACTAAAAATACATGTTCCATAAGATCAAAATGTATTAATAAATCATAACTTATGGAATTAAAATATGAATCATAAATTTTTAATAATTTCATCATTACATAAAACGTGGAAAATAAATTGGTTTTATCAAAATCATATCATTTCATCATAGCATAAACTGTATAAAAAAACAGGGTTTCAAAAACATAACTATAAGGCCCCAGCCTTAAACCTTACTTAATCTTGAGTTATTACAAGATTACACATTGAGGATCTTTTTGGGTTTAGAGTTTTAGAGAATTAGATCATAAAACTTGCATTACATTCCACATATAAACAAAATGGTTACATAAAGATAGTATTCTTCATTCCCATCAATGGTAACACATTTAAAATAAAACATGGATTATTTCTTGACACTTCCTTGACACTATCATCATATCATGTACCTTTCCCTTGACCTGTGAAAAACATTTCAAAAAAAACTTGGCATGAGCATAAAAAGCTGAGTATGGGTTATAAAAACATGGAAAGGAAACATGAGTTCATATATACATAAGACTGAAATCATACTTTACCCATAAAACATTGGCACTTTAACATACCTCATAAAATCATGAATAAATCATAGAAATCATAAGACATAAAGGTAACTTGAGGCATTCATAACATTCTTATGTAGGGAGTAACCCTCTTGGTTCTGTTTGGAATACCCATCACAGTATATTCCCTAAAATCTCTTCGAAGAAACCTTAACGTTTCACTCTTTCGCGTTACCCAATGCATTGGATAGCTATATCGGGATCACCCGCCCTTAGTTTATCACGGAACCACCCGTCTTCATAATAATGACCAAGAACCATAACATAATCGTATCACATAAAACATGCATAAAGGAAACATAACATTTACACATTTCAATCACAAGATATCAATACAACACAAAAACATTGTGAAAACCATTTTCAATACCAAAATAAATGAAAAGTAAAACATGGTATTTATTTTTCTTTTAAAAAGAAGGTATGGCTTGTAGAGGAAGCCGGAACTCAAATAACGGTCATGACGGTGGAGAAGTCGTTGTCGCCGCATACGTACGACAAAAACATTACCTTTTGTAGTTTAGTAAATTCTTCATATAAAAAAGATTCCTTTTGAATAAACGTAAAAGTCAAAGGGGTTTATACACCGTATAAAAGAAAGTTGTGTATAAAATAAAATATGCCTCAATGAAAGGAGATTGAGACAAAGTCCCATACCTCGTATCCGAATTGACCTGACCGTTCTTTAATCTCCTGAATAATAAACTTGAGTTAATCTCTAATTTCTTATTAAACTTTTTCAAGTTCATTATTCCTTGAACATCATGTAATCATTTATGTTAATAATGTTCATTTTGTCAGTATTTGGTTCTTAAGTCAAAAATAGACTTCTTATACTTACATGTTGTTAATTTGGTCAAAGGTTAATTATATCCAGAATAATATTAATGATTTGGATAACATATATATATCATATATATTCATCATATACATGTATTTATAATATTACATCACATTCAGAGGTAAGAAATGAAATGCACCGTTCATGGAGACGGTAAGTCGTACGTACGCATGAACGCTACTTCCATTTCTATTTTGTATTTTATGGAATGGAATCATAATTATATAAGAGTATATTATAATTCCAGTATAATAAAATATATAATATCATTAACTTTATCCTTTACACATCCCACATATGGTATTAACGAATCAAATCACTTTCAGGGGGCGGTAGTCCACACTTCCTAAAATGAAGATATCGTGTTTACCCATAATGGAAACCATAAAGGTATGCCCAAAATGAAAAAACACAGAAGATTAAGGAAAACATAAACATATCATATATCATATATAAAAATAGTGACATCATAATGGCCACCTTTGAAGGTGTTAAATGAGTATTGAACAATCATCGTTTCGGGAGGTAGAATTTCACCATCCACGGAAACCGTATGTTCATTAACCATTTGATGTAGTTGTGCGAGAGTGTAGCTCAAATAAATCTTATAACAACATCCTAGTATATTGAAGATACTGGTGTTTTTAAAAAAGAAGTAAATAGAAAGAGTTTAGGGGGTTGGAGAAACAAAATAAAACAAATGAACATGAGAGAATGAATTACCTTTAAAAGTGTAACTCCTTTTGATTTGAGCCTAAAGGCTTCCTTTGAAAGGATTCTGCCCAAAGAGAATCCTCTAGGATGAGAAGAGGGATGTGGAGAGAGTAAATGGGTAGGGTTTGGCCGAGCCAAAGGCTTGAGGAGTGTGTGAAATGAGGTAGAGGTGGGGGCCTTTTATAAGAGGAGAGGAGGGGCACTTTTGGAAAGTAAAGAAATATTACTTTATTTGAAACTGTTTTTCGGTTTTAAAAGGTCCCAAATTGATATATTTCGTGGATAAGGTGATAAGGGTTCGAAATACACTCATACAATTGGTTTTGGACATGTGTAGTTTATATATTTTACATTATCTTTCCATTTTATTTAAATCGTCAAATAATGATGTCATCGCTGCATCATTATTATGTCATAAATAAATAAATTTATTTAATGTCTAAAAATTATAAACAAAATACTATAATGTAGAAAATCTTTTTAGCTTTCCAATGACTATTTATAATCAAAAATATGATCTTTATAACCCCATGTAAAAATTGTTTTCGTAAAACATATTATGTTTGTGTCATTTTTACTTTTACATTAAATAAAAAGTTATTTATGTCATTTCCCAACCAAAGTGTCTCCATGAGGTCCCCAAGTTGACCCATGGCTTTTCGTGGTCGGCCATGACACAACCAATAAGGTTGGGACATGTTTCTAGGTCATTTCATATTATTAAAGCATTATTTATACCTTAAACTACACTAATTACCACTAATCGCGATTAAGAACTTAATAAGTTACTATTCACTAAAAAAATTATTATAATCTCATTGAACCAGATTTTACTTCTTAATGAAAACCATGTATGTCGGATTTTTGAAATTCAAAACACAATGATGGCAAAATTTCATTTAAACGGAAAATCAGTCTTTATAAGTACCACTTAGTGGTTTCACTATTCATCAAAAATTGAAGTTTTTCAGAAAATTACCAAAAATTCACCCTAAGATATATTCGATATTCCGAATTCAAAAATGAAGTCTATTTTACAAAATTCAAAACATATAAGTCACATTAATTAATTTAATAATTAATTCCCGCTGTCATAGTAAATAGCGTGTTTTTATGAAACAAAAAGTATCAAAAGATTGACACTAGTTTAAGTCCAATTTCAAAGTGAAATTGATTCCAATGACCACCATTGGATTAAATGGTAAAAATATATTCATGTTACACATTAATACTAATTCAAAAGATAATATAATCATATAAACAGATTAGATTAAAAAGCAGTTTTGATGTAAAATGCAGTATTTTTCTCTATTCATTAAAAAATGAACAGCGTCAGAAAAATACCAAAAATTCACACAAAGTAAATTTTGATGTCCCAATCATATAGAATAAGTTTATTTTGACAAAAATAGTTTATAAAATTGTCAAAATATAGATTTAAAAAGGGTTTTCCATCATAAGGCAGTAAAACAATCTTTTAAGAATATTAGTGTATTCCATGCTTAAGATTGGATTTATTTTCATTTTAAGCCTCTAAAAAAATATCTTAATCATTAATAGACATAGATAAAAATATCTATTATTAATTACTTACTTGGGATGTTACATCCTTCCCCCCTTTAGAAAATTGCGTCCCCGTAATTTATTTACTTATCGAATATATGGGGGTACTTATCCCTCATTGCATTTTTAGATTCCCATATTGCCTCTTCAATCATGTGGTTTTTCCACAAAACCTTTACCTGGTGAATCACCTTATTCCGTAACACATTCTTCCTGTGGTAAAGAATCTGGATTGGTTGTGTTGGGCGGAGAAAGAAAGGAGTGATGGCAAGAGGGGGGGGGGTGAATTGCCTTTTAAAAAATAATAAACAATTTAAAATCAAAGTTGAAAGTGCAGCGGAAATAAAATAGGCAAGACAGAAAATTGATAACGGAGTTCGGCTTAAACCCAAGCCTACGTCTCCGCTCCCAACTCAACCGTTGAGAGATTTACTACCGCTTGCTTTTTAATGGTTTTAGCAAGAAACCCACTAGACTTTTCAGGTTAGTCTAGAACCTATTACAGCTTGCTTTTAATGGTTGAGCAAGAACCCACTAGCCTTCTTACAGGTGAAGGCTAGCTCACCTATGTCACAAGACTTTTAAAGGAAAGGCTTGACCAACCTCTTCACACCTTAAAGGTGATGTGAAAACCCAAAAGAAAGGATGAGAGAAAGAGATGGGGTTTGTAGGCACAAACCCAAATTGATGCTCAAAAAAGATAAAGCAATGAAAAACCGTAATGGGGAAGTCTTGGGCGCCAATTGATTGATGGAGCTAATGAAGGGCGCTCCCAAGCTTTTTTGGTGGTGCTCCTTGGATGAGGAATTGAGTTGGAGCAATTGGAGGATTCCTTGGAGGAATGTGCCGGAGGTTCGCCAAATGATCAAAATGTATCCTGTGGGCTTCCGTGGCTTGATAATAGTTCCGACTTTGTTCCGGGGCTTCCTAGTCCTTTATTTATAGAGGGGGAACCCTCATATGGCCTTTGGAGGTCTTCGGAGCCGTTGGAAAAGGCTTCGGAGCCGTTGGGAGTCAAGTGGACAGGTCTGGTCAAAGGCCCAACGGCTAGTTTGACTGGCTCCACCGGCTGACCGGTACAGTGCCACCGGTTGGCCGGTGTGTGGAAAAAGGAGAGGCCTTCGGGATCAGGCTCCACCGGCTGGCCGGTGCTGAGGCCACCGGTTGGCCGGTGCTGATGCAGTGGCTCAGCCTTCTCTCTGGGTGCCACCGGCTGGCCGCTGGTGTGACACCGGTTGGCCGGTGGTCTGGACAGAGGGATGCCTTCTGTCCAGGCCTCCATCGGTTAGCCGGTGATCTTCCATCGGTTGGCCGATGGACTGAAAATCAGTCCACTTTGGCTTCTTGCTTTCTTGGCCCAATTCCTTGGCCACCTGAAATTATGCCTATCATCCAAAAACACTTAAAACAAGATTAGATAAATAAGAGAGTGATTGTGATCATGAAAATTAAACCACGGGGGGTACGAGAGGTACAACAGGTTGTTCCTCATAAGATAGGTTCTCTTCCAGCTAAACTACCTCTGGACTCAAAACATGAGATGGATCTGGCATATACTTTCTCAACATCGAAACATGAAAAACATTGTGTACCTGAGATAAACTCGGAGGTAAAGCCACTCGGTATGCAACTGATCCAACTCTCTCCAGAATTTCGTATGGTCCAACGAACCTTGGACTCAACTTTCCTTTCTTACCAAATCTCATCACACTTTTCCAAGGAGAAACCTTGAGAAAAACATGATCACCTACCTCGAAAGATAGATCCTTCCTCCGGTTATCCGCATAACTCTTCTGCCTGCTCTGAGCTGTTCTCATGTGTTTCTGAATCAGCTAAACTTTTTCTGCCATCTCTTCTTCCAATTCTGGTCCCATTAACTTCCTTTCACCCACTTCATCCCAAAAAGCAGGAGTTCGACACCACTTCCCATATAATGCCTGAAATGGTGCCATCTGTATACTGGAATGAAAAATATTATTATATGAAAATTCAACCAAAGAAAGATGTTGGTCCCAACTTCCCTGATAATCCATAGAACAAGCTCGTAGCATATCCTCCAATGTCTGGATTGTTCATTCTGACTTCCCATCTTATTGAGGATGAAAATCTGTACTAAAATTTAATTCAGTACCCAACGACTTCTGAAGGCCTTTGCAAAAGTTAGAAGTAAACCTGGGATCACGATCTGATACAATAGAGAGAGGAACTCCATGTAACCTGACTATCTCTTTAAGATACAAATGGGAAAGTTTATCAAGAGAGAAAGTATCTCGTATAGCAAGGAAATGAGCATATTTGGTCAAGCGATCAACAATAACCCAGATTGCATTATTACCTCGAGATGTCTTCGGTAATCCAACAACAAAGTCCATGGATATATTCTCCCATTTCCACTCTGGAACTGGTAAAGGATGAAGCATCCCTTTCGGTAACTGCCGCTCTGCTTTAACCTGTTGACAAGTCAAACACTTCACAGTAAAATCAGCAATGTCTCTTTTCATTCCATCCCACCAGTAATACTCCCGTAGATCTCTATACATCTTAGTACTGCCCGGATGAACTGAAAACGGAGAACTATGAGCTTCACATAACAACTCTCTCTTCAACTGTGAATCAAAAGGCACACACAATCTCTTCCCAAATCTCAAAACACAATCATTATCAATGTTGAATTCAGGCAACTTACCTTTCTGAACCAGCTCTACCTTTTTCTGCAACTCACTATCTTGCTTCTGTGCTTGCTTGATTCTATCTGATAGAGATGATCTCACTGATACCTGAAACAAAACAGAAGGACATCCTGCACCAACAAATTCTATTCCAAAGTTCATCAAATCCTTAACCAAAGGATCATGTTCCAAACGCAACATTGTTAATGAAGCATTACTTTTTCGACTCAAAGCAGCGGCCACTTTATTTGCTTTTCCCGGATGGTAATGAATTGTACAATTATAATCCTTGATTAATTCTATCCATCTCCTTTGTCTCATGTTCAATTCTTTTTGAGTGAATATATACTTTAAACTTTTGTGATCATTATATATTTCACACTTTACTCCATACAAATAATGCCTCCAAATTTTTAAAGCAAAAACAACAGCAGCTAATTCCAAATCATGTGTAGGGTAATTTACCTCATGAGTTTTCAACTGTCGTGAAGCATAAGCAATTACCTGATCATTCTTCATTAGGATGCAACCAAGTCCTTTCAATGAAGAATCACTGTATATAACAAACTCACCATTCCTGGAAGGTAGTGCCAAAACTGGAGCATTCACCAATCTTCTTTTCAATTCCTGAAAACAATCATCACATTATTTTTTTCAGATAAACTTAACACCCTTCCGAGTTAGCTTAGTCATTGGACTAGATAACCGTGAATTTTTTTTAACAAACCTTCAGTAATAGCCCGCAAAACCAAGGAAGCTACGAATCTCAGTTACATTTGTGGGTCTTGGCCATTCTTCCTCAACTTTTTTTTTGCAGGATCAATAGTTATTCCATCTTTAGAAACAATGTGACCAAGGAAAGAAATTTGTTGCAACCAAAACTCACACTTTCTGAATTTCCCATACAGTTTCTTTTCTTTTAAGGTTTGCAAGATAATCCTTAAATGTCTTTCATGCTCCTCTTTACTTTTAGAAAACACCAAAATATCATCAATGAAAACCACCACAAACTTATCCAAGAACTCATGGAAAATTCTATTCATTAAGTCCATGAATACAGCAGGTGCATTGGTTAGCCCAAAAGGAATTACTACAAATTCATAATGGCCATATCTCGTACGGAACGCGGTCTTCGGAATATCTGCCTCCTTTACCTTCAGCTGATGGTACCCCGATCTCAGGTCAATCTTTGAAAAAAACTGAGCTCCCTAGAGCTGATCAAACAAATCATCGATATGAGGCAAAGTATATTTGTTCTTAAGAGTGATATTATTCAAGGCTCTATAATCAATGCAAAGTCTCATAGAACCATCTTTCTTTTTAACAAATAAAACAGGATCACCCCATGGTGATGTGCTAGGTCTAATGAAACCTTTCTCTAATAAATCTTGCAATTGCTCCTTCAACTCTAAAAGTTCAATTTGTGCCATTCGATAAGGGGGTTTTGAAATTGGCTTAGCATCAGGAACTAAGTCAACAGTAAACTCAACTTCCCGATCTGGTATTATTCCAGGCAACTCATCAAGAAAAACATAAGGATACTCATTTACCACTGGCACATCATTAATCTGAACAGTTCCTTTATTTTCAACTACGTGTGCAAGGTAACATTCATTTCCATCTTTTACAAGTTTCTCGGCCTCTTGATATGTTATCAAAAGTAAGGGTTCATTCCTGTAAAAAAACTGAAAGTCTTTCTGAAAAGAAACTTCTTTAGCTCTACAGTCAATCTTAGCATGGTAAATAGAGAGCCAATCCATACCCAGGATAACATCAAACTCTACTAGAGGTAGAACAATAAGGTTTTCAAGTAGGTTCTTTCCACAGATAAGGATAGGAAGATTCTTATAAATTATTTTTGCCTCAACATTTCCCCCAGGTGTTTTTACCAAAAGTTCAGGAGTCATTTCTTGAGATGGTATTCCCATATTACTAGAAAAGGTTTCAGAGATGAAAGAATGTGTAGACCCCGAATCAAACAACACACTGGAATAATCTGAAAAAACAAACAAAGTACCTGATACAACTTCATTTGATGGCCCGACATCTTTTGAAGTAGTTGCAAAGGAGTTCACCACCCATTTCTGCTTGTAGTCTAACTGCTTCCCATCACTCAAGCTCTTTTCCGGACACTCGTTTTCATAGTGACCCATCTCATTGCACTTATAACATTTCAATAACTATAAATCAAACTTGTTCTTACCTTCACCTTGATCCTTTTCAGTGCAATCACGAGCCTTATGTCCCATATTACCACATCGGTAGCACTTTCCAGAATTCAGAAGACATTCCCCAGCATGCCTTTTGCCACATTTATCACAAACTGGAAACTTAGTTTTCTTACCATCATACTTTTTTGAATAATTCTTACCTTTCTCCTACCACCTCGGTCTCTTCTTTTGCTGGTTGTTATAGTACACTTGGTCATCGACAAACTCCATTTCCACCTTCTCAGCACATCGAACAAGCTTTTCATAAATTTTAAACTCACGAGAAGCTAATGAACTTCGATATTTTGGCTTTAATCCTGAGTAAAAATGATTTATTTTACTATCAAGGTCTCGGATAAAATTTGGAGCATACCTTGCCAATCGAGTGAACCTTTCTTCATAGGTAGCCACTGAGTCTTCCTCTTGCCTCAATTCCAAGAATTGCTTTTCCATCCTAAGTCGATCAGCCTTAGGAAAATACTTCTCAAGAAACATACCTTTGAATTCATCCCAGTCAAGATCATCAATATCATCGGCGTCCCTGATATTTTTAACCATAGACCACCACTGATCTTCTTCACCCACCAAACGGTAAATATCAAGACTAACCTTTTGATTGTCTGAACACCCCATGACATCAAAAATCTTCTCCAGTGCTTTAATCCACCCTTCAGCTAGCACAGGGTCAGATGATCCTCTGAATGATGGAGGATGTTGCCTCATGAAATGTTCCACCACTTACATGTTCCTATGCGGTTGGTCTGGCTGATCTCGTGCATGGATACCACCGCCATTTATCGCTTGAGTCAACTGTGCCATCACTGCAACAAACTGTTCAGTTCCAATTCCGACCATCTCAGGATGCTTATTCGGAAGGTTATTTCCTTCTGTATGCCTTCCTAGCACTGCCTCCCTATTTCCTCTGCGGAAAACCATTCTGAACAAACATGTCTTAGATGAAGAAACATGGTAATCTTCAAATGCTATATCATTTCAAAAAAAAAATTTGGACAATCATTTAATAGAATTATAACTCCTAAAGTTATATAAACCGACCTCTGATACCAACTGTAAGGCCCCAGCCTTAAACCTTACTTAATCTTGAGTTATTACAAGATTACACATTGAGGATCTTTCCGGGTTTAGAGTTTTAGAGAATTAGATCATAAAACTTGCATTACATTCCACATATAAAGAAAGTGGTTACATAAAGATAGTATTCTTCATTCCCATCAATGGTAACACATTTAAAATAAAACATGGATTATTTCTTGACACTTCCTTGACACTATCATCATATCATGTACCTTTCCCTTGACCTGTGAAAAACATTTAAAAAAAACTTGGGATGAGCATAAAAAGCTCAGTATGGGTTATAAAAACATGGAAAGGAAACATGAGTTCATATATACATAAGAATGAAATCATACTTTACCCATAAAACATAGGCACTTTAACATACCTCATAAAATCATGAATAAATCATAGAAATCATAAGACATAAAGGTAACTTGAGACATTCATAACATTCTTACATAGGGAGTAACCCTCTTGGTTACGTTTGGAATACCCATCACAGTATATTCCCTAAAATCTCCTCGTAGAAACCTTAACATTTCACTCCTTCGCGTTACCCAATGCATTGGAGAGCTATATCGGGCTCACCCGCCCTTAGTTTATCACGGAACCACCCGTCTTCATAATAATGCCCAAGAACCATAACATAATCGTATCACATAAAACATGCATAAAGGAAACATAACATTTCCACATTTCAATCACAAGATATCAATACAAAAAAAAACATTGTGAAAACGATTTTCAATACCAAAATAAAAGAAAAGTAAAACATGGTATTTATGTTTCTTTTAAAAAGAAGGTATGGCTTGTAGAGGAAGCCGAAACTCAAATAACGGTCACGACGGCGGAGAAGTCGTTGTCGCCGCATACGTACGACAAAAACATTCCCTTTTGTCGTTTAGTAAACGCTTCGTATAAAAAATATTCCTTTTTAATAAACGTAAAAGTCCAAGGGGTTTATACACCGTATAAAAGAAAGTTGTGTATAAAATAAAATATGCCTCAATGACAGGAGATTGAGACGAAGTCCCATACCTCGTATCCGACTTGACCCGACCGTTCTTTAATCTCCTGAATAATAAACTTGAGTTAATCTCTACTTTCTTATTAACCTTTTTCAAGTTCATTATTCCTTGAACATCATGTAATCATTTAAGTTAATAATGTTCATTTTGTCGGTATTTGGTTCTTAAGTCAAAAATAGACTTCTTATACTTACATGTTGTTAATCTGGTCAAAGGTTCATTATATACAGAATGATATTAATGATTTTGATAACATATATATCATATATATTCATCATATACATGTATTTATAATATTACATCACATTCAGAGGTAAGAAATGAAATGCACCGTTCATGGAGACGGTAAGCCGTACGTACGCATGAACGCTACTTCCATTTCTATTTCGTATTTTCTGGAATGGAATCATAATGATATAAGAGTATATTATAATTCCAGTATAATAACATATATAATATCATTAACTTTATCATTTACACATCCCACATATGGTATTAACGAATCAAATCACTTTCAGGGGGCGGTAGTCCGCACTTCCTAAAATGAAGATATCGTGTTTACCCATAATGGAAACCATAAAGGTATGCCCAAAATGAAAAAAAACAGAATCTTAAGGAAAACATAAACATATTATATATCATATATAAAAATAGTGACATCATAATGGCCACCTTTTAAGGTATTAAATGAGTATTGAACAATCATCGTTTCGGGAGGCAAAATTTCGCCATCCACGGAAACTGTATGTTCTTTAACCATTTGATGTAGTTGTGTGAGAGTTTAGCTCAAATAAATCTTATAACAACATCCTAGTATATTGAAGATACTGGTTTTGTTACAAAATAAGTAAATAAAAAGAGTTTAGGGGGTTGGAGAAACAAAATAAAACAAATGAACATGAGAGAATGAATTGCCTTTAAAAGTGTAACTCCTTTTGATTTGAGCCTAAAGGATTCCTTTGAAAGGATTATTCCCAAAGGGAATCCTCTAGGATGAGGAGAGGGATGTGGAGAGAGTAAATGGGCAGGGTTTGGCCGAGCCAAAGGCTTGAGGAGTGTGTGAAATGAGGTAGAGGTGGGGGCCTTTTATAAGAGAAGAGGATGGGCACTTTTGGAAAGTAAAGAAATATTACTTTATTTGAAAATTGTTTTAGGTTTTAAAAGGTCCAACATTGATATAATTCGTGGATAAGGTGATAAGGGTTCGAAATACACTCATCCAATTGGTTTTGGACATGTGTAGTTCATATATTTTACATTATCTTTCCATTTTATTTAAATCATCAAATAATGATGTCATCGCTGCATCATTATTATGTAATAAATAATTTAATTTATTTAATGTCTAAAAATTATAAAAAAAATACTATGATGTAGGAAATTTTTTTATCTTTCCAATGACTATTTATAATCAAAAATCTGATCTTTATAACCCCATGTAAATTTTTTTTCGTAAAACATATTATGTTTGTGTCATTTTTACTTTTACAATAAATAAAAAGTTATTTATGTCATTTCCCAACCAAAGTGTCTCCATAGGGTCCCCAAGTTGACCCATGTCTTGCCTTGGTCGGCCATGACACAACCAATAAGGTTGGGACATGTGTCTAGGTCATTTCATATTATTAAATCATTATTTATACCTTAAACTACACTAATTACCACTAATCGCGATTAAGAACTTAATAAGTTACTATTCACCAAAAAATTATTATAATATCATTGAACCACATTTTACTTCTTAATGACAACCATGTATGTCGGATTTTTTAAATTCAAAACAAAATGATGGCAAAATTTCATTTAAACGGAAAATCAGTCTTTATAAGTACCACTTAGGGGTTTCACTATTCATCAAAAATTGAAGTTTTTCAGAAAATTACCAAAAATTCACCCTAAGCTATATTCGATATTCTGAATTCAAAAATGAAGTCTATTTTACAAAATTCAAAACATATAAGTCACATTAGTTAATTTAATAATTAATTCCCGCTGTCATAGCAAATAGCGTGTTTTTATGAAACAAAAAGTATCAAAAGATTGACACTAGTTTAAGTCCAATTTCAAAGTGAAATTGATTCCAATGACCACCATTGGATTAAATGGTAAAAATATATTCATGTTACACATTAAGACCAATTCAAAAGATAATCTAATCATATAAACAAATTAGATTAAAAAGCAGTTTTGATGTAAAATGCAGTATGTTTCACTATTCATTAAAAAATGAACATTGTCAGAAAAATACCAAAAATTCACAAAAAGTAAATTTTGATGTCCCAATCATATATAATAAGTTTATTTTGACAAAAATAGTTTATAAAATTGTCAAAAGATAGATTTAAAAATGGTTTTCCATCATAAGAGAGTAAAACAATCTTTTAAGAATATTAGTGTATTCCATGCTTAAGATTGGATTTATTTTCATTTTAAGCCTCTAAAACAATATCTTAATAATTAATAGACATAGATAAAAAAACTATTATTCATTACTTACTTGGGATGTTACAATAACATTATAATAATCCTAGCCAATCCACATAAAAATGAAGGATGCTAAAATTGTGTTATATCCCTATTAATCCATATTTTACAACAATGGATTCCATTATAAATAAAAAATAATTTCAAAGATTACTTGGAATATTTCTTGATGAAATAACCTTATTCAATTTCAAATAACATTTATAAAATATGAGAAAAAAATATAATATTATGGAAATTTTTTTAACCAACGTTACTATTGAAAATTATTAATAAATCATCAAATCATTTAGAAGTCATGAAATAGGGAAATTTCATTCATTCTAGGTGTCATAAAAATGATAGAATTCAAAAACAAATTATAAACATTCAAAAGAACCTCAAACCAAAAATGAAACAAATATTTCCTTTGAAAATAAAATAAAAATATAATCATGGAAAAATAATTTAACAATCATTAGAGATTACATAAAACATTTTGAAGAAAAAAGTACCTTGATGAGAAGGAATCATGACCATATCGTTAAAAAGTCAGTTTTCTTTAAATTAATTATTCAGTTTTCTTGAGTAAGTATGTAGAGGGATTTTAAAGGAAAAAATTTAATCTAATGAACATTCCAATGCATAATAAAATAATTTGGATTCCTTATATGAATATAATAATATTATATCGATGGATATATAATCCTATATAATCCCTCTAATTTAATATATTATATCAAAAATGTCATGCCACTTTAATAACTATTGAATCATAAGAACACTAAAAAATAAGATAATATAGAAAATTAAATTAAATGAATATAAAGATATTGATGAAATAAAGTATCAATGTTTTTTATACAGAAATGTTTAATGAACAAAGTTTTGAATATTTCATAAGTCCCACCGAATCAAAAGTGTGTTGATAAATCCTTACCTTAAGGTGGACTTTTTCAAAGATAACTATAACCTCCATTGTAGCAGTTTTTTATTTATTTGAATCCCATATGAGAATAATATTTCTATGTAAATTATCATATAAGTTCAACTTATAACATTTTTACCATCATTTTATAAGTATCCGTTAGTTAAATTGATGTTTTTGGGTGTCATGAATTTTTTTGTTTCTTATATGATTTAGTTTTGATGTTTCAATCCTTGTAAATTGATCATGGTTTCACCATATACAAAATGTATTTAAAGATATAAATATCATATATATATATATATATTCATTTATATATATTTTATATTTTCTATAATAGGAAGTGATATAAAAATTATTTTCACCATTCCCAGAGTTGGTAAGTCGTACGTTGGCATGAACGAGGTTATCATTTCCTATTTAGAAGAGGGATATAAAGAGAAATATTTTTATATAATTACAGAAAAATAATGAAATCATAAATAATATATATATATATATATATTCATTAAATCAATCCATCCTTCCAATAATTTAATGACGTAACAAAAAATTAATAACATCATTTTCATGGAGGTAGTAGTCCAGAACTATATACTAATGATATTATGATTCTATAAAAAATGATAGATATGATGATAGATATTTTATTTTATTTATTTAATAATAATTTAATCATATATAATATATATATATATATATATATATTCAAACAATAATAATTACTATCCATGATTGAAGTTGATGAAAAATAAATTTTCTTGCTACATGGAGGTGGTTCTCTAAACGTATGCATGAGCGATACATTCATGTCCCATTTAATAGAAAAGTAAATTAATATTGGCACTTTAATAGGATTAAAATCTTATTAATATATTTATGATACAAAATTTATTATTTTATAATGACTACTTATGTTTTAGTGAAGGTAGACAAAGAAATAAATTGAAAGAGCCTGAGTATGATGAATACATTATTTTTAGTATGCCTCATTTAGATCCCTTAATAAGGATCATTGAAATGTTATTATAAGAATCCCTTATCCCTTAATTCGTACACATGGAATTTTTTTAGAGATTTGGTTAATATATGTTTAGATATATGACTCAATGGTGTGTAAGGATATTAATGGATTGTTGTACTTATATAAGTGGGGGAGAGAGAACACTAAGAATTTCATAGAAAATTAATATATAAAAATGTCCCTCTCTAGAAAAAATCATATAAAAGCTCAAGATTTAGTGTTTTTACAACATATATTTTAATAATACATTTAAAAATTTAATAGGTTTTATTGTTATTATAGACCTTATATTTTGGTTTAACCCCTCTGTTAACAAATTTTAACCTAAAGTAGAAAAATGATTTTTTAAATATTAAATGGTTCTAATTTTACATATAAGGAAACAATTGTAGCATAAATTTAAAAGGACATAAATTTAGACCATTTCTATTCATACATGTTCTCTAGATTTTAATGGTTTTTAATCAATTTAATGATATTTTTTTCATAAAATAAATTTAAATGTTTTTTTTTGAAACTATTCATATAATTTGAAATTAAAAAACCAAAATTAAATAATGAATTAAAATATAAATTGTTAACACATAATTAATATACTGTTTTTGACAAATAAATTTGTGATTCCATAAGTCATTTGAAATATAATATATTTTTTTGATTTTAAAAAATTTTTACATTTTTTTTTGCTACTAAATGTGTAAGGACTATGTCAACATTTTTTAAGAATTTAATGTAATTATACCATTGGAAAAATTTAAAATAAAATTTTAAAATAAAAATAAATTAAATATTTTCTAAATAAATTTGTATATGAATTTATAAAAAATTATTATCCCCTAGTGAACATTTAAAATAAATTAAATGTAATAGAGTGAAAATTATAAACTTCCATAAATAAAATAATATAAATGTCATTATAAAGGTATAATGGATATAAAATAAAATATATTAGAATTTGAAATGGATATGGTCGATCTAATCTCATAAAATAAAATAATGGAATGTGTTAGTTTAATTTTAAATCCAATCTGATGGTTTAATACTTTTTCATATTTTTCTCTTACTGATGGGACAAATATTTAAAATTATTAAAATCCCTAATGACCAAAAAAAAGAGGGGCTTATTCAAAAATAATAATAACCTCAAAATTTCAAATATAGGGTCTATTTTTCAAGATTAAACCTTTATAAGTTATTTAAATGCATAAAACAAGATGTGAATTTTTTTAATAAAATTGATTTGTAATCATAAAATTTTACTTATATCCATCCATATCCATATATATTTATTTTTTAAAAACCCTTTGTAAGAATGATTCTGAACCTATACATATTTAAAATTAGATAAAATACCTTCTGAAATAACCAAAAATCAAAACACCATATTGTGCGCAAAAGGAAAACATGTTTGAATTTCAAATAGTGCGTTGAGAACATCTCGATGCTAGTAACACCTACTCTGGCCACTCCACCGCATAGATCGAAGATTGGAAAGTCAGGTTACAATGCATCCACATCGACGGTGGCATCATCGCATCACCATTATCATTATTCTATCACCATCATCCACACCACCATCATCCTCCATTCTAAGTGGCGACCAATGGCCGTAAGGCCAAAGATACTGAGCGTCATCTATACCTGACAAAACATGACTCACCACGATATTATTCTCTTAATGAAAAAAAAACTGACAACACCACAAAAAATATCTCAAATGTTAGAACCGTTGTCGAAGAGAAAACATCAAAATCCCGTCCCCTACTTGGAGACCAAATGCTGCTCGAAGAACACCTCCCAGAACATCCACCAAGACCATCGCACCCAACTGATTAAGATGGTTTTGCTGGACCGGGATGCCAAAGCAGTGTTGAGCGGATAATCCCCTAGCCAGGGACCATAACAGAGACCAGATCATTGTCAAGAGGGGAGAAACAACCGCATACCTCCACCAACCATTGAGCCCAAATATTGAACCCAATCTATAATGTCCAACCATGATATGTAAAAAAATTATACCAAAAAACCAAACAAAAATTAGAATCAAACAATTTAAGAAACATCACCGAAGAACCCTAGAAATTGGAATATTACGCCATCAGTTGCACCCCCTGAAACACCCCATTGCTCACACAGGAACATCCCAAAATCACATTGGGATCCTTCATTGAAAATCAATAATTTATGAAAAATGAAAAAAATATCAAAATTTAACTTTGATATGATGATTTCAAAAATTATTATTATTTTCATAAAATAAAAATTATAATATATTAATAAATGAATTTTAATTTCTATAAACAAAATAAAATAAAAAACACATATGAATTAATGAATTTTTGATGTATACTTATTTTTTTACTAAAATTAAGTTCTTATTTGAAAAACAAATATTATTACTTTTTTATTAAGTCAGATATATACAAATAAAATTAACAATTTGGTTATGCATATTCATATCCATCAATTCAAAAGCTGGGTTATAGAGGGAACATGTAATTTATTATATTTTAATAGTATATCCCAGTTTGAAAAATGTTTAGTATTTTTTGTTAAGAAATATATCTAGATTATTATTATATTAAAAATAATTTCAATAGTTTTTAATCACCCTATAAATAAATTTCTCCCATGAAATTTTATCTTGATCATAAAGGGTTCAACATTTAAAAATACTAACACTGAAAACCCACATCATAGAGCAGAGTAATAAAAAATTATTTTAATAGGGGAAGTGGTAAATATAATGGCTACCAAAAATAATTAATAATTTTTTTAATAAATAAACAACACATTGGGAATAATTTTGATTATATACATATATAAGAATACTAACATCTAAGGAATAATAGATAATGATATAATCATGTTTGTGATAATTTTAATGACCAAAAAACTAAAATCAGTGAGGTGTGGAAAGTCAATCAATTCATTGTAAATAAAGGTAAAAAATACATTTTAATTTCAAGATCTATTTACCTATATTGAAATTATTATATTTCTATAAAGGTAGAAGAAATTATAAAATAATCGTACTTGATATAATTTAATTTCAAAAAATATAATTTAATATTTAGGTTGTTCTTCAATAAATTTTCATATCATCACTTCCTTTTTGAAATGAATATTCAAAATGAAATTTTCATTCATAATGAACTAAAATTATCTTTTAATGAATAATAATATACATAAATGAATGATAGGGATTTTATTTAAAATCTATGAATTAAAAAAATGGTTATTATGAGTTATTAAAAATAAATATATAACACCAAATGTTAAACATTACTTATTTCATAAATATTTAACCCAATGTATGATCCAAAATATGTCTATCCATATTCAAAACCAAAAAATATGAAATAATTTATCATAGTTTTTCCATGATCAAAATTATAAAATTATCTAGATATAAAATAAAGTATAATAAATTTTCACATATCACACATGAGAATGACTTGGTCATATACTCTCACAAAACATGCAAATAACCTTAATCCCAATTAAAATTAATGAAATCATATATTCTTCATGAAATTAACTCTATAAAATAAATTCAATAAATACAAAAAAGAAATAAATTTACTTAATAAATACATGAATCATATTTAAATTAAATTACAAACCAATTTCAAGATCTCCAATACTATCAATTAAACATTTTCAATATTATTTAGCATTTTATTCACATTAAAAATTATTTTCTATAAAATATTCAAATATTAAGGATTATATTTCCATTAAAAAAAATCCCTAAAAATATGTCCTTTGAACTAAAACAGTTTTTTTGTTATCAGTACAATTAGACATATTATTTCAAATACTCATAGAAAATATAATTCATAAAAAATGGTAGATAATTCCTGATTATCATAAATTTAATATTATTTTTATAAAACATTTGACAAAATAATTCCCAAATACCAATACATAATCACCTCAATCATTCTTCATCAGTGATCTCAGTCAAATTAGACCTTTGATTTTCTATGAGTTTCATATAGGATTATATAAATGACTAAGATAATGCCAAATTAACCCACATAAAAAATTGATATACTTGTATATTTTTTTCTTTGTTCTGTTAATTTTCCTACAAAAAAAGTATCCTAAAATTTTAAACTTTTCCTTGATGTTTATTCCCAAATTAATAACATGAATTAAATTTATTATTCTTTATTATATAGAAATTTGAACATTAACATCAATAAAAATACATATACCTCTTATTTTATGGATTAGAAAACTCACCAATGTTTTTACTTCTAATAAAATATCATAATAAATGTTTATATAAAATAAAATTATTTAAAATTCCGTCCTCTTTCTCATTTAGTTGATCATTTGTACAATCATTACATCATGAATCACATTCATTATCACCACAATTCCTTATGGTTCTAAAGACTAACTAAATCTAAATCTAATATCATGAGAAAAAATAATAATATATATAGATTATGTAATTCATGAATATTAGACATTGGATTTCTAAAACATGAAATAATATTTTCACTCATGACACCACTGTTTTAACATATGTATTTCACGGTTTTTATCTATTCAAATATTTTATTGTAGTTCATAATAAAAATTTTAATTAACAAATTGATATCAACCATGAGTGTTGATCCATGTGACTATTATTTGGCCCACTAATCATGCACCAGTGATGATAGAGTTAACAACAAATTTTTTTATTTCAGATTTATTACATCTATGTGAATCTATGGGACAAAAAAATAATATTTCTAGTACTTGTATAGGGATATATTTATCAAAAAAGCACATAATATCTCCATTCCCACCTATTTTTGAAATTTTCCAATATTTAAAATTGTTTTAAGGGGTTTCACAATCATTTTCTAACCCTAATATTCATAGATTAACTAAACCCTTCTCTAATGCAAACTATAGAGAACCATATTTTTTGTCCATGGATATAACAACTTATTATAATAATATTCATTACAAGAAATAAATATCCACACTAGATCTATAATGTTTGTGTTCCTTTATGGTCAATCTATAAAATCATCGTATTTTATGAAATATCTTCAACATCTCCCACAAATTTCATCCAAATAGTAATATTCTTTGTCACCCCACACTTTAAACAATTATTAATGACCTAGTGAATGGAAACCTGAGAATGTTTCATATCAGATGCACCTTAATGTAAACATAGTAGTTATAAATGAACACATAAGAATAATATAGGCATATGGGCATGTGAACATATACCTAACATTTGAAAACCATACCCAGTATATCGTACATTGAACTCCAATTTCAAAGAATAATGTGTGAATATGATTAGGAATAAAATCATAATAGAATAAAATATAATCATTTATTATAGCATGAAATTTATATAAAAATGTTCTTGGTATACAGGTAAGCATAGAAAATAAGTTTTGTAGTCAAATCACACAATAATAATTATCATACTAGATTGGGTACATTCCTCATTCCATTATAATCATATTAATAGAGAAATCCATTAGTATTATAGTAGACTATTTGTACTCCCTATTTAATCATATACTTAGTAAATGTTCTTTCCCATGACTATCATAGTATTAAAATTCCCTTACTAAATTTGGTTTACTCCCATTCTAGTCGTTATTATGTCATGACGTATCCATCCTTATTGAATGTATTGGAGAGATTTATAACTCCATAACCACATGTATCATAATAGAAAATAAAAATAAATGTTTAATAATATCATAAAATATTCAATAAATCATAACTGATGGAATGAAAATGGGTTTTATGAAAATTTTAACATTTCATCATCGCATAACCTATGAATAATAAATGAGGATCATAAAAATTTAATTATTTCATAATTTCACAAATGATGAAAAATAAATGGGTTTCGTAAACGTATCATAATGAAAATCATAAATAATTTATATAATTAAAAAATATAGTATCAACATATCATATCTATAGTAAATATTATATAACAATAATGGATATGATCTTAAATGAGAATATACTATAAAAGTATACTTTGATTATTACATTAATGAAGAACAATTTTTATTTTCAAAATCTATAAGGTCCCATTCTTAAAACATTACAAAATCATTAATTAAATTAATAACTCACATTGAAGATCATTTCTAGTTTATAGTATTAGTTAATTATCCAATAAATATTACATTACATATCAAAAAAAATACAAAGCATGAACTTATTATTAGATTCGATTATTTTCATAAAATAAAAACTCTTTGAAAAGAGTCGGTTTTAGTTCCATATTTTTTTAAAGCATAACTTTTCCTTTCATATTTGACCCTATTCATCTTTAATTTCTATAAAAACATTTCAAAACATGGTATGAGAAAAAAAATATTTGTAAGGGTTATAAAATAATAGACGGAAACATTAACCCATCAATAAATACAAACCAATATAACCATACTTTTCAATCATAACATACCTCATGAAATCATATGATTTATGAATAACATTGAGAAATCATTAATCAAAAAATATTACTTGTGGCATCCATATAAAACATACATTTTAGCTTTCACATCTACGTAGATAGTTACATTGGGAATACCCATCACAGTATATACCCGAAATCTCTTTGAATAAATTTTAACGTTTACCTCCGTCACATTAACCATTGCATTAGAGAGCTATCTTGGGCTCACCCGCCCTATGTTTATCACAAAAACACCCATATTAATAAACAATGCCCAATAATCATAACATATTCACAAAACATAAATCAAGAATAAAAGGAAATATAAAATTTTCACATTTCAATCACAAGATTTCATTTTCAGATATTGACATAATCAATGCTTTTTCAAACCATTTACAAAACCATTTAAAACATTTAATAAAAAGATTTTTTAATCAAAGTGTCCCATACCAATTTAAAGATTTTAATGGAATTAAAATTTTAAAAAATTAATATCTATATAAATAAATTCTTAAACCTGTTTTGAAAACATGGTAATTAATGATAAAGATTTAGAATATTAAATCTTGAAAATGTTATTTTTAATTAGAACTTCCTAACCAAATAAAAGATGCTTGAATACAAATAATTGAAAAATAATACATAATAAAAACATTATAATATCATGAGAATAAATGTATTCATGATATAATATTTCAAAAAACATTTTATACACTATATAAATATGAATTGGCATATAACAACAATGAAGACTCAATGGAATTTAAATTGAGACGAAATCCATTATAAAGACTTTATCTTAAGGTTAAGGATAAATAAATTACATAATTATGTGTGAAAAATATAAATACACTCAATATAATTGGATATTAAGTATAAATAAATCATTGTAAATTTTCAAATGTTATTTTAAAAACCAAACCAATGACTTGGATGTGTAACTCAATGAATGGAAATTGAGGTAAGATTACCCTTATCAAGTTCATATCAATGTCTTGAGAAATTATCAATGGAGTGATTATGTGTATCAAAATTATATTCACAAAAATATTATTGGATATTATCACATAAATAAATAAATTGTGATTCCATACATAATCATATCATGAAAAAATCATTAACTATAAGATTAACCCAAATAATTGAAATTGGGTTAAGATTATTCCTTATGAAAATTCAAAAGCCTAATGACGTCAATTAAAAATTCATAAAATGAGTTGATGAGAGAAAAAATTTTATCTTATCACTTGGACTTAAAATTGATAGATATAAGTATATATAATAACATATCCCAATATAATAATATGTAAATTAAAAGACATAAAAAAAATTCTTTTAAAAATTGAAGGGTGAAGGGTTCCCTTACCGATTTGGTATCTTACGAAACATACACCCCATAAAAGATGATGGTAAAATAATGTTGTAAATACCCATTAATAAAAAAATTACACAAATAATACAATAATGGGAAGTAAATACACCACACAAATGAAAATAGTGGCAAATATAACATGAATCACACAAGGAAAAAAAGTGATATGAAAACCCCTTAGCACATTGTAATCATTAGAGGCTTATGAACAAAATTTAATAAATACCAAATTAATCAAAGAGTACAATGAATATATATATAATAATTATAATATATATATCAAATGGTAGTACACAATACAACACATGGAATAAATAATTGGCAAACAATATAAATCTCACGGAATTAAAATTGAGATAAGAAACCCCATTCCTCGTGTCAGACTTGACCCATTCGTTCATTAATCATTTTAATAAGAAACCTATGTTAATTTCAACTTGATTAAGAACCTTTTACAAGTTTATTATTACGTTTATATCACTTATAATAATGTTATAAACATTATTCAATCATTTATTTTAATAATGGTCATTTGGTCGATATTTGGTACTTGAGTCAAAAATGAACTTCTTAAAATTTCAAGTTGTTCTTCTGGTAAAAATTAAAAATATATCTAGAATGATATTCATGATTTAGATATCATTCATATAAAGTATATATATATATATATCTATTTATAACAGTACATGATATTTGTAGATAAGAAGTGAAATGCACAGTTCATGGAGATCGTAAGTCGTATGTACGTATGAACGCTACTTTCATTATAATTATGTTTTTTAATGGAACAAAAACATAATGATACATAGCTATATTATAATTCCAGTATAATATCATATATAATTTCAGTAACTTAATCATTTGTAAATTTCACATATGGAATGAATGAGTCATATCACTTTAAGGGGGTGCGATTCCACACTTCCTCAAATGAAATTATCCTATTTACCCATTATGGAAACTATAAAGTTATGATATAAATGAAAAATACAGAAGTATATCGACAATATAAATATAATATATATCAAATGTAAATAAATCTCTATATTAATGACTACAATAAGAGGCGATATAAGAAGATTGAACACTCATCGTTTTGTGAGGCATTATTTCGTTGTCCACAGAAACATTGTGTTCTTTACCCATTAAATGGTGGTGTGTGTAAGCGTAGTTCGAATACTTCTCATAAAAACTACTTATTATTTTGAGTATTATGGTGTTGTAATAAAAGAATTAAATAAATAGAGTATAGTGAGTTTGGATAAGTAAAATAAAAGAAAATATCTTCAGAGAAGACGTTACCTTTAAATCTGGTAACTCCCTTCGGTTTGAACCAAAAGAATTTCATGAAGTTCATTCTACTTAAGCTGACGCTTCTAGGTTTAATAGAGGGATCTTGAGAGATTATTTTGGAATATTTTTTATGATCCAAGGTGCTTGAGAGATGCTAGTAATGGGATTTAGGTAATGGTTTTTTATAATGGGGAGGAGGGGCTCTTTAAGATTGTTTAAAAATATTAATTTTTTACAAAATGTTTTATGGTTTCTAAAGGTCATAAACTAAATATATTCCATTATAGAATGACTCATGAGGGAAATAAAATCATTAAATAATAATTGGACTTGTTTTGGAAATTATTTTAATCTTTATAATCTTAATTATTTAAAATATTCATTAATGAGGTAAAACATTGTATCGTTATTGTGTCATAAATAATTTTACATATATGATGTCTAAAAATTATAAATAATTTCAATGATTTATTAAATAGTTTTCACTTTCAAATGAATAATTATTGTCAAATATATCAATTATATAACCCCACATTAATTTTTTTTTCAAAACTATACATGTTTATGATATTTTTGTATTTATATAAAATAAAAAGTTATTAATATCATTATCTTACCCAAGTGTCATTAAAAAGCCAAAATTCACACCCAAGGATTTATTTGGTCTTATATTACTCATATAATAATTGTAAGACAAGTGGTAAGGTACTTTAATATTATTATAAAAATATATTACCTTTTATTACCGTATTTACCTTTATCTATGGTAAATAAAAGTCAAAAGTTACCATTCACGAAAAAATATTTTCATCTTATTGAAAAAACTATTACATAATAATAACAACCATGTATTTTGGATTTTAAAATTTTAATTCATAGAAGTAGTAAAATTTCATTTAAATGAAAAAAATTAGTTTTTTAACTTCTACTCAGTGTTTTTAATATTCATCCAAAATTAACGTTTTTCTGAAAAATACAAAACATTCAGCCTAAGAAATATATGAGTTTCTAAATTAAGAAATGATTTATATTTTACCAAAATAAATACATAGAATATGAAATAATTAATATAAAATTAATCCTCACGGTCAAAACAAACAGCGTGTTTTAAAGATATAATAACTATTAAAAGATTTTCACTTTTTATGTCACAATTCAATGTGAAATTACTTCCCATGAACAATATTGGATTAAATGGTAAAAATATGATCTAATTATATATTAAAACCAATTAAAAATATAATCTAATGATATAAATAAATATTATTAAAAGGCAGTTCTGAATTAAAATACAATATTTTTCACAGTTCATTAAAAAAATTGAACAATATCAGAAAAATAACAAAATTTCTTCCAAAGTAAATATTGATATCCTGATTCTAATGAATAAGTTTATTTTGTCAAATTGAATATATAATAGTGAAAAAAATGATTTAAAAGTTGTTCACCATCAAAAGGGGGTAAAACGACCTTTTAAAGAATATTAGATTATTTTATGCTTAATAATGGATTTATTCTCATTCTATGCCTCTAAAAATTGTTATGTAAATGTAAAAACATTTATGAAACATACTTAATCATAATTTGGTTAGTTTTATTCAATCATTCCAATACAAAGGCTAAGCATTAAGTATAATTTTAAAAAATAATATTATATTAATACTTTTATGTATAACTCAATCTTGTGTGCATTGAAAGTTTTCAATTAAACATGTTGTTTCTTATCCAGTATGTCAACGAACATATAATACCAATTAAATTAAAATTAATATTAAATTACCAAATTTAAATAAATATGAGAACATTATATTCATTATTTACCTAGGATTCTAAACCGTTCCCCCCTTTTGGGAATTACATTTCCGCAATTTTAAAAATGGGCTTCGAATCTTCTCTAAATGTCCAAAATCGAAAAAAGATTCAATAAAAATATCACTTTCAAATATAGAAAGAGAAATACAAAGGACACTCGAAGTAGCCCATAATAGGATTACATGTAAGAAAACATGAATATGGAAGAGAAATAAACCATCATGTTTTGATAGAGAGTGGTAAATAACATTATTAAGAGAATGTTAACCACCATTAAATGACAAACTTGTGATGGGTTAAACCGTCTTTGATTCCCTAGTAAGAAAAGTTAACATAAAATGTTTTTATTCTATGTTACATTTCCTAAGGTTGTGGAATTTATTTAAGTGCTTAACTTAAAACATAAGGAAACATACTTTCTTCTCATGTATATTTTCATTCTTTACTAAATATTTCTACTACAAAATTAACATTTCTCCAAATGATGAGTATTCAAACTGACTTATTAACATTGAATGTGGTTGAATTAACTTATATAGTGTCAAAAAATCAAAAAAAAATGAACTATATATTTTCCCTGTCTTTATACACCAACCAAATCCAAAATAGGTTAGTATGACATCAAATAATACCCAAAAGGATAAAACTTTATAAAAATAAATACTACCCTGAATCTCCATAATTCATCAAAAATTACCCAATTTTGATGAAAGATAATTCAATATTAAATTTTCCTTAAAATTATTCAAAAGAATCTAAATTAAGATTGAAACCCAAAACTCTAAAAAAAATTAATCACACAATCTTCCACAGAAAATTTTAACATTTATCTCAAAATAACATCGACTACTCTTAAAGTCTCATGCATAAAGTTAATTAAACTAGTCACATATTCTCAATGATTGGTTAATAATTTCTATAAATAACATGAATCATCTTAATTTTACAATAAAAACAATGAATCTTCCTAATAAAATTGGAACCATTAGTCCACAAATTAAATTCCATATTATTCTATCTTTTTTAAGCATATAGTGTTCCAAAAAAATAGAATGTCATCCAAAATAAACATTTTCACGTATTAAAAAAATCATTTTCCTCTACAAAGGATGTATAATTGATAAAACATAAGTTTCCAAAATCAACTTATTCTTGATCTATAAAATTCTTTAACTAAAAATAATAAGTCATAATAACCAGGGACTTCACGTAGTCCATTGGTAGGTGATAAATCCTAATCGGACATTGTTTGTGGGTTCGATTCTCGTAGCATTGTCTGGCGTAATGGGTTGTCACATGGTCTGCATGTTTTCTTTTTTAAAAAATTATATATTTTTATAAAATTTCAAAAAATTGATACAAATTCCTAAAAAAATAATCATAACATATTTTATCCCCAAGTTTTATCTAATACCTTTCATTTTTCACCAAAAATTATAATAATGATTTATCACCTTTAAAATAACTATGACTCTTTTTAATATGCTATCCATTATAGTTATCTCACATATGCATAAATAACAACCTGAACACTAATGTTATCTAAACTAACTGATGATACCAGATATAAGGACCCAGTCTTAAAACATTATGTAATCATGAATTAAATTAATAATTCACATTGAGGATCTTTTCAGGTTTATATTTTTAGTGACTAAGGCCATAACAATTACATTAGATCTCAAAAAACTACAATGTAGACACTTCTACAATGTTTCAATTATTTTCATAAAATAAAAACTCTTAAAAAAAGTGTAACGTCTAGTTCCATGTTTTAGACCTAATGACTTTTTTTTAATCTCATCATTGTCCGTATTCTTCATCATTTCCTATGAAAAACATTTCAAAACACGAGATGAGCATAAAAATATTAGTAAGGGTTATAAAATAAAGAAATGAAACATTAACCTATCAATAAAACCATATTTTTCAATTATTACATAACTCGAGAAATCAATATATTTATGAATAACACATAGAAATCATAAATCACAAAGGAAAATTGTGGCATCAATATAAAACATGCATTGTTTCTTTCGCGGCTATGTAGGGATTACCATTTGTAATACTAATCATAGTATATTCCTTAAATCTCTTAGGAGAAACATTAACGTTTACCTCTGTCACGTTACCCAATGCATTGGGGAGCTATCTTTAGCTCACCCGCCCTAGGTTTATTACAGAACCACTCATATACGTAGACAATGCCCAATAACCATAACATATTCATAATAGATAAAACAAGCATAAAGGAAAGATAACATTTCCACATTGAAACTGCAATATATCATTTAATGATATCGACCTAATCAGTTCTTTTTCAAACCATTTTCAAAACCATTTAAAACATTTAATTAAGAGATTTTTGAATCAAAGGATCAAATACCAATTTTAAGATTTTAAAAGAATTAACATTTTTAAATGTTAATTTCCATATAAATAAATCCTTAAAACAATTTTGAAAACATCGCCATTAAGGAGAATTATTTAGAAGATTAAATCTTTAAAACAGTATTTTATTCAAGGAGTTCATAACCAAATGAGAGATTCATGAATACAAATAATTTAGGAATAACATTTGATAAAACATTATAATATCATGTGAATAAAGTTATTCATGTCATAATATGCCAAAGGATAGTATATACACAATATAAAATAAAATTGTTGCATAACAGTAATGAAGTCTCAATGGAATATAAATTGAGACTAAATCCCTTTTAAAGAATGTATCCTTAGGTTAAGGATAAATCAATAACATAATTATGTGTGAAAATTATAAATACACTAAATATTGTTGGATATTCAATGTAAATCAATCAGAGGATAATCAAACATGTTTTTTTAAAAACAAAACCAATTCCTTGGATGTGTAACATAGTGAATGGAATTTGAGTTATGAATACCCCTATCATGTTCATATCAATGGCTTGAGAAATTATCAATAGAGTGATTTTGTCTATCAAAATTATATCTACACAATGATGAGTGGAAATTATTACATAAATAATTAAATTGTGATTCCATGAATAATAATATCATAACATAATTAAAAAGTATAAGATTAACCGAATGAATGGAAATTGGGTTAAGAAGTTTCTTTACAAAAATTCAGCAGCATAATGACATAAATTAAAAATTTAGAAAATGATTTAATGATAGAAATAAAGTTATGTCATCATATGAGAATAAATTATACAATAATAAAGATATATAAAAACATATCCCAACATAAGAATATGTAAATTAAAAGACATAACAAAAATAAGTCTTTTAAAAAAAGTAAGGTTAAAGGTTCCCTTTTCTATTTGGTAACTTTTGAAACATACACCCAATGAAAGAAGGAACATACAATAAAGATATAAATACCCATAAATTAATTTATATTACACAATGAATAAAATCAGGGTCAAAAGATTCACAACACAAAAGTAAATAGCGGAAAATATAGCATGAATCTCACAGGATTAAAAAGTGAGATGAAAACCCCTTACCAAATTGTAATCAATCAAGTCATATGCTAAGAAATTTATAACCACCAAATGAATCATAAAATACCATGAATATAAAAAGAATAATGATAATATATATTAAATGTCAGTACATAATACACCACATGCAACAAATAATTGGCAATCAATAGAAATCTCACAGAATTAAAGGTGAGATAAGAGACCCCTTACCTCGTGTCTGACATGACCTGTTCGTTCTTTAATCTCTTGAATAGTATACTAATGTTAATGTATACATAATTAAGAAACAATTTTATGTTTATTTTTCATTTTATATCACATATTTCCATGTTATTGTCATTATTAAATTATTTATGTTAATAATTGTTGTTTGATCGATATTTGGTACTTGAGTGAAAAATTAACTTCTTATAATTACAAGTTGTTCATGTGGTCAAAATTCAATTTATTCCAGAATGATATTAATAATATAGATATCATAGATATCATATATTATCAGTATATATATGTATTTATAATAGTACATAACATTTGGAGACATGAAATTTAATGCACCATTCATTCAGACGGTAAGTTGTATGTACGCATGAATGCTACATTCATTTCTATTTTGTAATTCAATGGAATGAAATCATAATTATACATAGTTATATTATAATTAAAATATAATATCATAAATTATTTTAGTATCTTCATCTTTATAAGTTCCACGTATGGCCTAAGCGTGTCATATCTCTTTGAGAGGGTGGTAGTATGCTCTTTCTCAAATGAAATTATCGTATTTATCCATTATGTAAACAATAAAGGTATGATATAAATTAAAAATAAAGAATTATAAAAGACACATAAATTTAATATATATCACATGTAAATACATTTTCATCTTAATGACCACTATAAGAGGTTATATGAGAGGATTGAACAATCAATGTTTCACGATGCAGTAGTTCTCCATCCACAGAAATAGTATATTTTTTACCCATTAGATAGAGGTGTGTGTAAGTGTAGTTAAAATAATTCTCATAAAAACAACCTACTATATTTTTGATACTAGTATTGTTATAAAAGAATGAAATAAATAGGGTTTAGTGGGTGGATGAGTAAAATTAATGAAAAGAACTCAAGAGAAGACATTACCTTTAAATTAGTAAACTCCATTTGGATTGAACCAAATTGATTTATTGAAGCACCTTTTACTGATGATGAGCCTTCTAGGTGGAATAGAGGGATATTAAAAAATTATTTGGGAAGAGGTTGGATGAGCCAAGGGGATTCAGAGGCGTGAGTAATGTGTTAGAGGTGAGAGATTTTTATTAGGGGGAGGGTATCTTTAAGAATGTTTAAAAATATTGTTTTATTATATCATGATTTTCAGTTTATAAAGGTCCAAAATTCATTAATGTTGAAGATATGATGACTCATGTTTGATATAAAATCATCCAATAATAATTGGACAGTTTTGGATATTGTTTTAAAATTTATAATCTTATTTATTTAAATCATTGTTTAATGAGGTAAACACTTCATCATTATTGTGGCTTAAATAATTTTATTTATTTGATGTCTAAAAATTATAATAAAAAATACAATGAGGTAGGAAATATTTTTAGATTTCTAATGAATATTTATAGTCAAATATATTATTTATATAACATTATATTAGAATTGTTTTAGAAAAATAAAACATGTATATGATATTTTTTATTTTTACATTAAATAAAAACTTATTAGTATCATTATCTCACCCATGTGGATTTCTATAAAAGCACAAATTTTTCCATGTAATTTTCTTTAAAATATATGGAAATATTATGAGTTCGTTAAAAATAAAGGCGCGTGATTCAGATGCCCAGTGTTCCCTAAATTATTTTATGAACATTTTTTAGGTGCGTTCAAGAAACATGTGAACGTTGTTTTGTAACATATAAAAAGTTTCTCAGAATTAAAATCCAAGGACACTATTGAACTTGCAACTCTGATATTCTCTTAAGGGAGGTTTAACCCGGATCGCAGTGGTTCGAGAGAAGAAGTTTGTTTTGTGTTTTTCATAGAGGACTGAATAAAATAAATATAATTTATTTTAAACACATATCCTCCATCCTCTCAATTGAATCATGGTGGTAACGACCACCCGACCTCCTCTTTTAATGTGAGTTAACTCTTATAATTCATCCAATTAATGTGCCAACATTCAATTAATTAATAATGTTAACTTAATTAATGTTGGATCCTCACCTTTCATTCGGGAGATTATTGTAAAATTATTTTACTGGAGAACTCTTGAAAGAAGAACCTTTAACGAAGAACAAACCTCTGAAGAGGAGGATGCTCGATCTCAGATTTGGAGCATGTTGCGGGAGTGACAAACATCGATATCTTATCTTTTTCCTCATGCCATCTCTAATGAAAAAATGAGGTATGGTTTTTTTATAATTTTTTTTTCATGTATTTATATTGAATCTTTCCTCTCAATCTACATGATATAAGTCTAACATGGAGGGGTGGGCCAAAGAAACATGACCTGATCCTACCGCAACATCATGATTAATGTTCTACTCACGTAGGATCGACGGGTTGAGCAGAACCTGACCACGTCGCCGACATCCAACGCTGGCAGGGTACATTGCGGGGGCCGGCATTCAAGCCAGCCACCACGATGGTGGTGGTGCAACCACACCGCTGGAGGAGACCACAACATGTTGTCCATGGAGGTTGTAACACCCTAAACATCCACACTAAGCTTCTCTTTGTATAATACAGTAGCATGTGATGTACACAACTTAGAGATATTACACACACCACAACAAACCAAACTAGCCATTATGAATAGTAATACCTATTTTTGGAATTTTATAAATTATATCTTTTAAAATGGACTTCCTTTTTGTATTCGGAATATCGAAATTAGCTTAGGGTGATTTTTTGGTATTTTTTTGAAAACATTCAAATTCCGATGAATAGTGAAAAACATTGAGTTATTAGTGAAAACTGACATTTTATTTAAATAATTATTTAGTTTATTTAAATTTATTTTAGGTTAAAATAGATACATAATATCTATATAGGTTCAATGTAATTCATTGGAGTCAATTTATATTAATTTTAGATATATAAATATTTTATTGAACTTTTCACCGTCTTTTACCCACCACTAGAAGAATTTGAAAATTCACATAAAACATAATTTTACCCCATCTGTGAATGGAATTTCAAAAATCAGAGAGTCACAGTTAATATCATTATGTAAAATGTGGTTCAATGAGATGAAAATAACTTTCTGTGAATAGTAACATTTTTACTTTTATTACCATAGTTAAAAGTAAATAGTGTAATTAAGGGTAGAAATGGTATTAATATTACCCTAACACATGTCCTAATTCTATTTTACAAGTTTATCTCGACCTAAAACAACCTTAGAAATAAAAGATTATCATTTAGGTCCACTTGGATTAGATTAGACCATTTATTTTTATTTAATTCTAAGAAGAGTTAAAAGACTTAAAATCAATGTTTAATTACTAAAACATTTTTAATATAGGGTTATACATAAGATAAATTCGAATGTAAATATTAATTATAAAGATAAAAAATTCTCTATATAATAATATTTTATTTTTAAATTTTAGACATTAAATAATTTAATTTATTATTTACACAATGGTGAGGCAGTAATTACCTAATTAATGAAATATTAAAATAATCAATATTATAAATACCCAAATAAATGTATTTTTATACTTTTTATAAATTACAATAATTTTATTTTTTAATAATACATATTAGGATTGGTTATATGAATTTGTTTCGATGTAATAATGTTGTTATGAATTTATCAAAAGCAAATACCTAATAGTTTTAAAATTGACATAAATGATTTGTTAAAACAAATATTATATTATTAATTCATATTATATTACTATAAATCAATGCATCGGACAAAAAACTTATATAATGATAGGGGTATAATTAATGGACCACGTGGGGGTCGCTGGGATGTATATAGTAAGTTTATTAACTATATAATACAAAATACAAAGTGACATGGTAAGTGTTAAACTAATTAACCAAGAGTTTCAACTAAAAGATAAGGTTAATGTAATGACCCAAAACTGTCTAAAATATATTGGTTGAAAAGATTTAGACCCATACACACCTTATACTTTGAATAATCAACTTTTTATCCATTAAAACCGAATATGGATTTATTATAAATTAATACTTTATGTTTTTTCTAAAGAGCCCCTCCTACCCCTTATAAAAGGACACTAATTATAACCAATTTTTCACACCTTCAAAGCTATTTGGCTCGGCCAACCCCTACCCGAATACTCTCTCAACTTCCCTCACTTCATCCTAGAGACCTTAGTTTGATCAGAAAGGCAACCTAAGGAGCCCTTTTGATAAAATCAAAAGGAGGAACCCGAAGAAGAGGATATGATTTCACCACCCACATTAAAGTTACTTTCTTCTTCAACTTCTTCTTTCCTTGTTATTTCCATTATCATATAATAACTCCAATATATTATATATACTGTGATGTTATTATAATTATGGATTAAAAAATTCATTATTCTGTCCATCCCTTGAATGACATGTCACCATACGTGCGTACGTACGGCCTACCGTCTCCACGTAGTGGTATAATTGTTATTAAATATATTATTTTTTTTATGTGTATAATAATGATGTGTAATTCATGAAAATCATAAATATATCATGATAATTAATATTTCTATATGATATACCATCATATTATATATTATTTTAATATCAAAAGAATGATATTGTCACTCATGTGTACATACGGACTACCCTCTCCACGAACGCGATGAGATTCATTCCCCATCGTATCCATTCAAGAATAATTTCCATTTTATGGTTAAAAATAACGTTTAAAGACTTAATATCATTCTGGATATGAATATGTTACAACCTATCCATAAAAATAATTACTTATGTAACAAAACATATAAAAGAAAACAAGTAAGTTATCACCCAAAATGATAATAATACTAAAATTTTATTAACAATGCAATGTTAAAATATCATATATGATATCATATTAATATATATAAATCATGTATAATTTAATAAAAAAAATTTCACCATTATAAAAGATTTTAACCTAACCTCGGCAAAGATAAAGTACAAGGTAAGGATTTATTTCACAATCTCTTCATTATCTGAGGTTGTCTATACATAATAATCTACTGGGACCTCTTTATCATCCACATCCATGTTTCATAAAGATATATTTCCAAAAAAATTTACTATTTAATAGAAAATGGGTTAAATTCAATTATAACCTTATTTGTTTTGAAAGGAATATTTCCGTCGATTTCCAAACAAGGTACTTTTGACCTTTTCTGCAAATTTAAGGTAAGAAAGTTTTTTTATCATATAAGGTGGGTGAGGCTATTTTCTGCCATTAAAAAAACATCAAAGCATCCCTTATCAGCTTATAAAGATATTTTCAATGTAAATGATTTATTTTATAATTATTTTACCTTTAAATTATTTCAAAAAAGAGATATTTCCCTCAAATAGTTTTGATTTCAACTATGTCAACATCATTTGATGGATTTTAAGTTTATTTTAAGATGATTTATTATGATACAAAAATTCTATATTGTAATGAAGTTTTTGTGATATGTTTGACTGTGGATGTCCAATTTTTATACCATTCATGGTATATAGTTAACGTATTAACATTTCATATGCTAGTTTTAATATGAATGTTTATGATATGTTTAAACCTTTTCATATGAGGAATGTATTGGACTTAGTACGTGACGAGTGGAGCCCGCTATAGCTTCCCGATGCATCGGTAGGTCTCATGAGACAACTAGACATGGAATTGGCTAAGGCCCTTTCCCAATTTGATTTAGGGTTTTGGTCGAGGCCTTAATAATTTTAGAGGTCTTGGCTGAGGCCATGAATAAATGTTTCAGAATGTCCGACATTCTACATTCCCTCATTATGGAAATAATATTGATGGTTCATGTGGTCATTAGACTAGTAGATTACCCATGATTATCTTTTATTATGGAATTACTTACTCAGCTCATATTCATGCCACAAAAGTATTCATTTTTATTATTGGTAAAGGCATGTGGTTTCAATTATTCACCATGCTTAATATTTATGTCATTTATCGATGTATTACTTACCCTTACTAAGCGTTTGAGCTCACCCCTTTTTTATGTTTCATTTTCTCAGGATATAAAGATGTTATTTATGAGTGACCTGTAGGCATAATCAAGGAGGCTTGGATGCTTCTAATGAAATATATTTCTGTGCTATTTCTCTTTAACAGTAATGTTGAAGATATGTATGAATCTTGTCTCTAAGGCTACTAAAAATATCGGTCTTTCGAGACATGATATTTCTTGTGATCATGCCAATGTTATGTAATAATGCACCAACTCTGGGTAACTGAGGTCGGGGCTTTATCGTTGGTATCAGAGAGCGTTTAGTACAATCCTTGGAAGCTAGATTTAGATAAACTCTGATTATAACACCAAGCCATAAGATAGACTTTGAGAATTTGTATAGAAGAACTTCCTAGAATTTTGGTTATGTAGAGATTTTGTGTATTTTCCAATCAATACATCCCTGTATGGATACAAGAAGGTAGGGGCGGCTCTGGCACAGATGTGCCTAGGATTGAAAACTCCGACAAGGAGTTTCGGGCATGACCTGAGGTATCCTGGTACATGACAACGGGCATTGCAGCACTCTTGGTTACGACACTCCTAGGGGATATGCTTAGGATTATTCCCATTTTCATTACAAACCATTATGATGGTTTTATGAGTATATACTTCCTCAAAGAAATCATTTCTATGATTATGGATTATATACATAAACTGTTCAATTTAGATTAAGTGATTTACAAGTATGGAATTATTTATTTTGATTCATAAACTAATCTAGTTTGAGACATTGTTTAGAAATGGCGCCTAGTGGATGTAATGGAAACCATATCAATGAACACACTCCATATAGGGATTTCCCTCCGGCTCTATATAATTATAGTGAATCTAGTGATGCAACTAGTGATGAACAGCTAATTACCATACTGGAAAAACTCATTTAGGTTATGAATAATAACCTTACCAGTATGAAGCACCCTGATCTGCAGCATGGAGGATCAAAGTTAGATCGCTTCATGAGAAAACAACCACCAACATTCAATGGGAGTAAAAATCCCACAATAGTTGAGCAATGGATAAATTCCTTAGAAAAAATATGCCATGCCTTGGGGAGTAGTGAAAGGGAAAAATTTGTCATGGAAGTTTATCGCCTCACTGGAGATGTTGATCAATGGTGGTCATTGATACAAAACACGAAGGAAGATGATGAAGTATCAAATACGGAATGGAGGGAGTTCAAAAAGCTTTTATTTGAAAAATTCGTTCCTCGAGACCACCAGTCAAATATGGAAAGGCAATTTCTGAGTCTGAAACAAAAGGAGGATGAGAATGTCGCAAAGTATGAGGCTAACTTTACAAGGTTAGCGAGGTATGTTGCAGATTATATACGTAACCCAAGAAGTAAGATTGATCATTTCATTGATGGGTTAAAACCATTTCTCCATCGAGCATCAGTCTCACAGACATTCTCGCCATATGAAGATATTGTCTCGTGCGCTATCAAGACGGAAAAGGAATTCTATAAGTCATATGACTTCAAATCCAAGAAAGAGAAGAAGAGATCTGATGAAAAATCTCGGAATGGAAATAAGGATATAGGGAAGAATGGTAGAATTGAATTTCCACCATGTGATAATTGAGGAAGGAAGCACCCTGGTGCCTGTTTAAAAGGAAAAGGAGTATGCTACAAATGTAAACAGAAGGGTCATCTTTTTGGTGATTGTAAAGGAATGAAAGACACTACCAATGTTCAATGATACAATTGTTGGGAGATGGTACCTTATGAAAATTAATTCCCTAAGCGTCATGTAAACTTACCTCAGAAAAGGCCAAGGGATCAAGGCCAAGCTAATTCTATCACTACTGCTGAGGTAGAAGCTCTGGAAGACACGGTGGTAGGTAATTTAATGGTTTCCTTATGTTTAGAAAATGCATTATTTCATTCTAGATCATCACATTGTTTCATATATTCCCAGTTTGGTAAAAAAATTAGATATTTCCAATTTGATTTAACAATGGTGTTTTCAGTCAAAACCCCTAAGGGATGTATCATTGCTACAATGTTTTGTCAATATGTCCCCATTAAAAAATATAAATGTTCTTTATCTGCTGATCTCCTCGTCATACCTATAATTTAATTTGATATAATCCTCAGTATGGATTGGATTTTTAACTATGATGTGAAGATTTATTGTAAGAAGAAAGAGGTTTCAATTCTTGATGATGATGATAAAGAACATCTTATCTTTAGAGAAGAATCATCACCACCTAATTCTTATCTAGATCCACCCCAGTAGCTCATCTAAATTCAATTATTGGGGAAGAAGAGAATGAAGTAACTATGGGTGTGGAAAGGAATGTTCAGATTGAGGATTTACCTATTGTGAATGAATATGTTGATGTGTTTCCGGAATATTTACCTGGACATCCTCTAGAATGAGAAGTTGAGTTTTCCATTGATTTAATTCCTAGATCAAGGCCTACATCAAAGACCCCTTATAGAATGGCCACTGTGGATTTAGTTGATCTAAAGAAACAACTATAGTAATTGAGTAATAAGGGATTTATTTTCCCTAGTGTTTCTCCATGGGGAGCCCCTATCCTTTTTGTTAAAAAGAAAGATAAATCTATGAGGTTGTGCATTAACTACAGGTTGATCAATGCTATAACAACAAAGAACAAGTATCCCCTACCACACATTGATGATTTATTTGACCAACTGCATGATGTTCAATACTTTTCAAAGATTGAACTTCGATATTGATACAATCAGTTGTGTGTGAAGAAGGAAGAAATTATGAAGATAGAATTTCGAACCAGGTACGGGCATTACAAGTTTACAGTAATGCCTTTTTGATTGACTAATGCACCCTTTGTATTCATGGATCTAATGAATAGAGTTTTCAAGGAATATCTAAATGATTTTGTGGTGGTTTTTGTTGATTATATCATCATATATTCCAAAAGCTAATAAGATCATGAAACTCACGTGTGCATTATGCTGAAACTCTAAGATAACATGAATTATATGGGAAGTTTAGAAAGTGTGAATTCTGGCTTCAACAGATTTCTTTTCTTGGCCATATTGTGTCTAAGGATAGAATTTCCTTTGATCCTTCTAAGACCAAGGAAATCCATGAATGGCCATCACAGACAAGTATAACTAAGGTACGCAGTTTTATTGGTTTTTCAGGTTATTATCGACATTTCATCAAGAATTTTTCCATGTTGGCTAACCCATTAAAAAAGCTCACACGTAAAGGGGTTAAATTTATCTGGACAAAAGAGGGTGAAGAATCTTTTGAAGAACTGAAGATAATATTAGTCAATGCTCTTATATTGACTCTACTATCTGGGAATGATGGGTTCTTTATTTATAGTAATGCATCGATGAAAGGAATTGGTTGTTTCCTTATGCAGAATGATAAGGATATTTCATATGCATCACGACAGCTAAAAATTCATGAGAAAAACAATCCTACTCATGATCCCGAGTTAGCAGCTGTGATCTTTTCTTTGATGATATAGAGAAAATACATCTATAGTGAAAAATGTGAGATTTTTACTGGTCACAAGAGTTTGAAGTATATTTTATCACAAAAAGAACTCAACATGAGGCAAATGAGATGGCTTGAACTACTCAAGTATTATGATTTCACGATACACTACCACCCGGGGAAGGCAAATAAGGTGGAAGATGATTTGTGTAGAATATATTATGGGGTTTTGAACATGATGAGAGTGGAATGGGATCCTATTTTTATGGATCTAGTAAATATGGATATGGGAATCACCATGGAAGGAGAAACATCAAAACTTTTTCAAATGGTTTCTAAACCATCTTTACTAGAAAAGATAAAGAGTTCTCAGGCCGATGATGAAGAGTTTAAAAAGAATATTAAAGCTGTGAATGATGGGAGATTGAGTGACATTGTGTATGAAGATGGAAATTTAAAATTTGGGAGGAGGCTTTGTGTTCCTGATATACCTGATCTAAATAAGGAATTGTTGGATGATGGTCATAGTTCCAATTTCTCTATACACCATGGGAGCACCAAAATGAATAGTGATTTAAAGGAACATTTTTTGTGGGAAAACATGAAGAGAAACATTGATGATTTTGTGTCAAGATGTATGTTTTGTCAACAAGTGAAAGCTTGAAGGGAATAGACTAGTGAAGTATTTCAACCTATTCCCATACCTGAGTGGAAATGAGATAATATTACGATAGACTTTGTCATGGGACTACCAAAGACTCCAAGAAGGAATGATGCAATATGCGTCATTGTTGATCGTCTTACCAAGTCAGAACATTTTTTACTATAAGATAAGATCTACCATTTGAATGTCTAGCAAGACAATATAGTAATGATGTTGTGAGACTTCATGGAGTACCCCTATCGATTGTTTCTGATCATGATCCCCATTTTACTTCATGATTCTGGAAGTGTCTTCAGAAGGCCTTGGATACTGAAATTCATTAGAGCACTTCCTTCCACCCTCAAGCAGATGAAAAATCAGAATAGACTATTCAAACCATAGAAGACATGTTGAGATCATGATCACTTGACATTCATGGTATGTGGGATCAATATTTATCACTTGTAGAATTTTCCTATAACAATAGCTTCCATTAAATTATTCGGATGGAACCATATGAAGAGTTATACGGAAAGAGATGTCACACACCAACCTGTTTGGATGATGATGGTGAAAGAAAACTTGTAGGCCCACAACTGGTGGAGGAAACGATGGAAAAGGTGAAGGTAATCCAAAACAACATTAAAGAAGATCAAAGTAGGCAGAAGATCTATACTGATAACTGAAGGAAATATTTGGAATTCTAGGTCGGAGATCATGATTTCATGATGGTATATCTATGGAAGGTAGTTATATGTTTCGGTAAGAAAGTTAAATTTAATCCCAGGTACATAGGACCTTTTGAAATTCTAGAATGAATTGGGGACGTAGCTTATCGTTTGGCGATGCCTCCAAGTCTCTCCAAAGTTCACAATGTGTTCCACGTATCCCTATTAAGAAAGTACATGCCTGACCCAATGCATGTACTCACTAATGAGGAATTAGAACTGGAACCCGATCTTTCTTATTATGAAGAGCCCATCAGGATTCTTGATACAAGAGAACAATTGCTGAGAAACCGGACGACTCGTCTGGTAAAAGTTCTATGGAGAAACCATATGATGAAAGAGGCAACATGGGAACCCAAGGAACATATGATGGAGAATCACCCGAGTCATTTTATGCAGTAATATTATAAGAAATTTCGAGGAAGAAATTATTTTAAGGAGGGGAGAATGTAACACCCCAAGCTTCCACGGTACGCTTCTCTTTGAATAATATAGTAGCGTGTGATGTACGCATCTTCGAGTTCTAACACACACCACAACAAAACAAACTAGCCATTATGAATAGTAATACATATTATTTGTAATTATATAAATATTATCTATCAAAATGGACATCATTTTTGGATTCGGAATATCGAAATTAGCCTAGGGTGAATTTTTTGTATTTTTCTGAAAACATTCAATTTCTGATGTGTAGTGAAAAACACTGAGTTATTAGTTAAAACAAACATTTAATTTAAATAATTATTTATTATATTTAAATTTATTTTAGGTTAAAATAGATACATAATACCTATATAAGTTCAATTTAATTCATTAGAGTCAATTTATAATAATTTTAGATATATAAAAATTTTATTGAACATTTCACCATCTTTTACCCACCTCCTAGGAGAATTTGCAAATTCACATAAAACATAATTTTACAGATTCTGTGAATGGAATTTCAAAAATTTGAGAGACAAGGTTAATATTTTTAAGTAAAATGTGGTTCAATGAGATGAAAATAATTTTTTGTGAATAGTAACTTTTTACTTTTATTTACCACGGTTAAAAGTAAATAGGGTAATTATGGTTAATCTGGTATTAATATTACCCTAACACGTGTCCTAATTCTATTGGAAAAGTTTATGTCGACCTAAAACAACCTTTGGAATAAACCATTATCATTTTAGTCCACTTGGATTAGATTAGAAAATTTATTATTATTTAATTCTAAGAAGAGTTAAAAGAGTTAAAATCAATGTTTAATTACTAAAACATTTTTAATATAGGGTTATACATAAGATATATTCGATTGTAAATATTCATTAGAAAGATAAAAAGATTACCTAAATAATTATATTTTATTTATAATTTTTGGACATTAAATAATTTACTTTATTTATGACAAAATGGTGAAGCATTAATTACCAAATTAATGAAATATTAAAATAATCGATATTATAAATACACAAATAACTGTAATTTGAGACTTTTTATAAATTTCAATAATTTTCTAGGTTAATTAATCATATTAGGATAGGTTATATGAATTTTGTTCGATGTAATAATGCTGTTATGAATTTATCAAAAACAAATACCCAATATTGTCAAAATTGACTTAAAAGTGTTTTTAAAACAAATATTATATTATTAATTCATATTCTATTCCTAAAAATATAAGGATCGGCCAAAGGACTTAATAATGATTGTGGTATTATTTATGGACCACATGAGGGTCTCTTGGATGTATATAGTATGTTTATTAGCTATATAATGAAAAATACAAAGTGACATGGTAAGTGTTAAACTAATTAACCAAGAGTTAAAACTAAATGATAAGGTTAATGTAATGACACAAACCTGTCTAGAATCTATTGGTTGAAAGGATTTTGACCCATACTCACCATAGACATTTAATAATTAACATTGGAGCCATTATAAAAGGAATATGAATTTATTATAAATTAATACTTTATGTTTTTTCTAAAGAGACCCCCCTTAAAATTGAACACCACTTCTAACCAATTATTCAAATCATCAAAGACATTTGTCTCATACAACCCTACCCAAATACTCTCTCAACATCCCTCACATAAACCTAGAAGCCATAGTTTTATCAGAAAGCCACTTATGAAGCCCTTTTGATCAAATCAAAAGGAAGAACAAGAAGAAAAGGTAATGATTTCACCACCCTCTTTCAATTTCCTTTCTTCTTCAACTTATTATTTCCTTGATATTTCCATTATAAAATAATAAATCCAGTATATTCTATATATTGTGATGTTATTATAATTATGGAACAAATATATTCATTATTCTATCCATCCCTTGAATGACATGTCACCAAACGTGCGTTCGTACGACCTACTGTCACCACGTTGTGGTATAATTGTTATTCAATATATTATTATTTGGATGGTTATAATAATGAGGTTTAATTCATGTAAATAATAAATATAACATGGTAATGATTCTGTCTATATGATATACCAGCCAATTATATATTATTTTAATATCAGAAGAATGATATTGTCGCTCGTGCGTACGTACGGACTACCGTCTCCACAAACGCGATGAGATTCATTCCCCATCATATCCATTCAAGAATGATTTTAATTTTTTTGATTAAAAATAATGTTTAAAGACATAATATCATTCTAGATATGAATATGATACAACCTATCTATAACAAACACGTCTTATGTAACAAAACATATAAAAGAAAATGAGTAAGTTAACACCCAAAACGACGATAATACTAAGATGTTATTAACAAAACAATGTTAAAAGATCATATATGACATCATATTAATATATATGATTCTTGTATAATTTAATAACAATTATTTCACCATTATATAAGAAGTAAACCTACCCTCGACAAAGGAAAAGTACAAGGTAAGGGTTTATTTCACAATCTCTTCATTATCCGAGGTTGTTTATACGTAATTATCTACTGGGACCTCTTTATCATCCAAATCCATGATTCCTAATGATATATTTCAAAACATTTTTACTATTTACTATACTATGGGTTAAATTCATTTATACCCTTATGTGTTTTTGAAAGGAATCTTTCTGTCATTTTCCAAACAAGGTACTTTTGACCTTTTCGGGAAATTTAAGGAAAGAATGGTTTTAAATTATATGGCGGGTGCGGCTATTTTCCACCATTATTAAAATCTTCATAGCTTCTCTTACAAGCTTATAAGGATTTTATCAAATTAAATGTTTTATTTTACAATGTTGTGACCTTTAAATGATTTCAAAAAAGAGATATTTCCCTCAAATAGTTTTGATTTCATGTTTGTCAACATACTTTGATGTATTTTAAGTTTATTTGAAGTTGATTTATTATGATACAAAGCATCCATATTGTAATGAAGTTTTGTGATATGTTTGATTGTGGATGTGATATTTTTATACCATTTATGGTATATGGTTAACGTATTAACATTTCGTATGCTAGTTTTAATACGAATGATTATGATATGTTTAATCCTTTTCATATGAGGAATGTATTGGACATAGAATGTGACAGGTGGAGCCCACTGTAGATCCTCGATGCATCGGTAGGTATCAAGAGAAAACTATACATGGAATTGGCCGAGGCCCTTTCCCAATTTAATTTAGGGTGTTGGCTGAGGCCTTAATCATTTTAGACATCTTGGACGAGGCCTTGACAAAATTTTTTAGAATGTTCACCATTATACATTCTTTCATTATGGAAAAAATATTGATGGTTCATGTGGACATTCGACTAGTAAAATACCCATGATTATGTTTTATTATCGAATTATTTACTCAACTCATATTCATGACATTAAAGTATTCATGTTTATTATTGGTAAAGGCATGTGGTTTTAATTATTCATCATCCTTAATATTTATGTCTTTTTCTGTTGTATACCATACCCTTACTGAGCATTTGATCTCACCCCTTTCTTATGTTTCATTTTCCTAGGATATGAAGAATTTAGTTATGAGTGACCTGTAGGCATAATCTAGGAGGCATGGATGATTCTAATTAAATATTTTTTCATTTCTCTTCAAGCTGTAAAGTGGAACATATGTATGAATTTTGTTCTGAAGGCTACGAAACTAAACGGTCTTTTGAGAATTGATCTTTCTTGTGATCATGCCAATGTTATGTAATAATGCACTGACTCTGGGTAACTCGGGTCGGGGCGATACAGCGGTGGAAGGTGGTAGCCAGCACACCGGCCAGCCGTGTGGAGGTAGGGATGTGCGCGCCCACACTGCCTCCATAGGAGGAGGTTGCGGCTGCATAGCTACGATGGTTCATCCAGAGGTTGGCTATTTGTGGGATGACTACGGAACCACCGAACCACTGGGAGGAGAGCCAACCGCAACCCTGGATGGCCACGTCACACTGAGCGGGACCACTCCGGCAGGTCCTGTGTGCCAGCTAGCGACGCCAAATGGCTCCGCCGGTTTAGCCAAAGCCAAACAGTCGAATAGGACTGTTCGGAGTAATGGGGGGCTTCTACCACCTGGGTAGTGGCTAGGGTAGGCCCCACCATGACATATATCACCCATTCGAGTGGGTTGTGCCCAGTAGGTTGGGCTTCCCCCCTTTACTGGCCGGGGCAGTCTGTGGCCCAGCGGGTCGGGCCTACTGAGGCCCTGACCATCCGGGCTGGATCCGGGATGGGTCGGGTCGGCCCCAGCTGGGTCGAGCATGGTCGGTCCAACCAGGTCGGATAGGGCCTGAACCCATTTTGACCTAGATATGCCTTTTTGGCCATGTCTTGAGAATCATGCCTCTGTTTACGAACCATCTATGGCGCTACTATCCTTGGATCAAGATGGTCCTTTTGGTATACTTCACTTGAGTTTTGGATAATGTTGGAGTATGCTTGGGTTGGATTGATCTCGAATCAAATCGGGCCATTGGAATGGGAATGATAATAACATAAAAGCAGGCCATTTGATTGAATCATCTTTAGTTGAGTTGGGACACTAATAACGTAGAGGTTCTCTAGGATACTCTTTCATAGGACATTGTGGCAGTTGAAGTATTTTCTGATTACTTGAGGTGTGGAAACTCCTGGAATCAAGCATGCTTAGTGCGGGGACCTTGTGGCTGGCTGTAGTTAAAGAGTATTCATATCCTGTGTGGGTAATCTTTAGATCCTCTGTGGGTCAGCACTCAATGATCCTATGTGGGATAACACATACTGATCAGATGTTGGTCATCTGCAGATCCTGTGTTGGTCATCTTCAGATCCAGTGTAGGTCATTTGTGATCTTGTGTGGGTCAAAAATAGAGATTCTCAAAAAAAAATGATCTTGCAATATAGCTAATCATCTATACTTCCATGCATAAGTTAAAACTGGTGTGAGATGAGTCTTTTCCTTTGTGGTACACTCTAGTGTGGTGATACTTCTGTGGTATTTGTCTATGTGGTGTTACCAATTTGGTACTTACATTCGTGGTGATACCATTGTGGTATCCTTCTGTGTGGAGTTACCTTTGAGGTTCTTACCTAAGTGGTGACACTTATGTGGCATTCTACTGTGTGGAGTTACCATTATGGTACTTACCTGTGTGATGTTACCTTCATGGAATACATTCCTTCAAGTAACAGTTGAAATTTTGGCAAAAGAGTTGGGGTTTGTGTTTTCTCATGAATTATATGTGTATACTTGAAAACTTAAGTATATGTATGAGCATATACATAAGCAGGGTTGATTGTTTTTTGGTGGCTTTATGAACATGGTGATGCTTTGTGGTTTATCCTTCGTGATTCTGAGAGACCTTCAGGGGGTTGGGATCCCTACTGAGTATTGTTATACTCAGCCCTGCACGAGCTATTCCTGCCCCATGTTATGTCTTGTGTATACAAAAAACAACATTGATCAAGCCTGAGGGAGTCAGGACAGGGGGCTGCTCTGAGGTGGACCATTAGATAAGATGTACCGCATAGACGACCATTTATGTGTTGTACCTACTCTTCTAGTAGGATCCTTGGAAGGTGTTCATAGCTGTTGTTTTCAATTTTACATTAACATTCTAGTGTGTCTTGTATTTTGGCCCCTTTACTTACTGTGCACACTCTTTTTACAATATAGTTTATTATGTGCTCCTATATTATTGATTACTGGGTTTTGAGAGTTTTTAGGTTACAAAGGCAATGCCTTCACGGTTTTAGATATATTCGTTTTTAGTGATAGTCTCCATCCCTTGGTCTATGGAAGGCAGGCTTGGGGTAGTCACGACATCTGCCTCGAGGGATGGGTCGTGACCAATTACTATCAGAGGAGTCAGTTCTACTGGAGAACATGGATTCTGATATTTTAATTCTAGAATGGTGTTATGTGTGATTAGTGTAGTTTTTAGTTTGGGTAATCAAGTGTTGGTGTGATAACCGACGTATCCATACACCAGGACCCTCACTTCTGATTTTCGACTCGGTGCAAGAAAGCACTGATTGCGTGTGTGTTTTTGAAAAGTTTTATTTGTGATCTCTTTGATTCATCTCACAAGTTAAAACTTCTAGACTGTGGCACAATTGTTTCTTTTTAGTATGCCTCTACACAAACAGTCATTCAGGGTTCCAGGTAGAGTACTCAATAACAACCCACTGAGTGATGAGGCTTTGGTGTTGGGCTCCCTTATAGAATTTTTACCATCAGGTGGTGTTCTAGAAGCACCACTACTCATTCGGAACCTGATGCCACAATCACCAGTAGTAGAGGGTCCACAACAATTGAGCACATTCCACAAGGTCCAGCACTAGAATCCACCAAGGTTCTGGGTATATATGGATCCACCAGCTGCCGAGTACTGGCTGGAGGTCGTGGTTAGTGTTTTTTAACTGTTAGGGACACCAGCTGATCTAATGGTGATACTTACTACCGGTCTTCTTCAATTAGTAGCAAGAAGATGGAGGAGCTTGATTCTCCAGGTTCACTACGAGGTCACACTCATCTAGGAAAACTTTGAGACCCTTTTCTAGGTATAGTTCATCCCACTGAACTAACGGTCTATGCATGTACAAGAGCTTCTCCAACCATAGTTGGGCAGCATGATCGTGGTTCAGTATTCATCGAGGTTCACCGAACACTAGCGCCACTCAACTGAAATTGTGCATGCCCCTTTCTTTAAGGCCTATACCTTTGAGCAAGGGCTCAGAAGAATGATTAGAGCTTCAATTATTTCCCTCACCATCTGGATGCAGACATAGGTCTTAGATCAAGCAACCTTAGTGGGTAGCTTCCATGTTGAGAAGTCACTAATTGTGAGACCCCCACCAGACGTCACGTAGCAGATTCATCTGCAGCTGGCAGAAGATAATTAACATAGAGGTCCAAGAGTCATAGACCTATAAGTGGAAGACTATAGGATACATGTTCTATTGTGCGGGGTTTTTGAGATAGAGTAGAATAGAATAGGATCATGCATTTTTTCTCGTGCAGCAGGAAGGGTCGCATTACTCGCGACTTCCTGACCCATCATACGGATGACTAGAAGACGATCAAAGTACCACCTTGGATGATTCAAATATTCAATCGAGGAGGTCCACAGGAAGCCGGTGGACGTGGAATAGGAGTTGGAAATGTCACATGTGGTGGGATGTGATTCGAGGTATTACCACCCCCACATTCTGGTGGTCCACCCTTTACCATAAAGAGCATGTGGACAAAGATGAGCTCAGCACCATGCAGCTGAGGCCTATGACCATGGAACTCTTGAGATGATACAATATACAAAATGTGTCTACTCCAAATTAGTTAAGTACTTAAAGACACAGGTTCCAGTCACTATTTTATTGCCACAACCCTCGTTCAGATTTTGGTGATTCCGGTGGAGCCGTTGGCTTGATCCTTATGTCTAGAGACTCCTACGAGAGTGGATTCAATGATTACACACATGTTCTAGTAGTGTGATATTACTCTAGAAGGTGATAGATTCGGCTAGGATTTTATAATAGTGGAATCGAGGCCTTAAGACATCATCTTGTGTATGGATTGGTTTTTTATAGTCAATGCTCATATCGACTGTATTAGGCACAAAGTGCGGTGTGTCTGTGGGAATGGGACAAGGTTTTACTTAACTAGTGATAAGGGTACCTTTTCATCATAGGATGGACTTACCTAGAGGTGGGTGCAACCGATCACACATCTGTTTTCTAGCATTACCCACAGAGTAGTTGATGTTAAGAGTATGAGATATCTTATAGTGGTGGACAAGTATGCTAATGTATTCCCTAATGTGTTCCATGTCCACCTCCTCACATAGAGGTGGGCTTTTATTTCTACATGTACCCAGAGATGACACCGATATCTACACCAGTATATCGGATGGCTCTGACAAAGCCTCCAGATCTACGAGTATAGCTAGAGGACTTGTAGAGCACACATTTTATTATGCCCAATGTTTCTTCTTGGGTAGCCTTGATATTGTTTTATATGAATGTGGATGGGTGTTTGAGACTATGTGTGGACTATCTGTGCCTAAACCAAGTGGCCATGAAGAACATGTACCCACTCATGAAGATTGATGATCTCTTTGATTACATGAAGGAAGAATGACAGATTTCGAATATAGAGCTTAGATCAGGCTATCACCAGCTCGGTGTACCAGATGAGGATGTGAAGAAGACAACATTCAGATGTCGGTATGGCCACTATGAGTTCTTTTTTATTCCATTCAGCATGATCAACTCCCCAGCTTTATTCATGGTACATATGAATAGGATCTTCCATCCATACCTCGATCGCTTTGTGGTAGTCTTTATTTACGACATCCAGAAATACTCAGCTGCAAATGAGGAGCACACCTATCATCTGCAGATAGTTCAGGACACACTCCGAGAGCACCAGCTATATTGTAAGCTCTCGAAGTTCCAGTTCTGGATCTGAGAGGTCCACATTCTCAGACACATTAAATAGGAGGCTGGAATTGTGGTGGATCCAGTGATGATTGAGGTTGTGCATGCTTTGAATCCACCCTAGAGTGTGACGGAGGTGTGAAGTTTCCAAGGTCTTCCCGGTTAGTACTAATGGTCTGTGCCTGACTTTTCTAGAGTTTTGGAACCCCAATAAGTATTGAAGAAGAAGGGGAAACCCTTTGTGTGGTATGAGAGATGATAACGGAGTTTCTAAGAGTTGATCCAGAGACTGAAGAGTGCCCCCATCTTGTGGCTACTAGAAGAGGCTGTTGAGTACATAGTCTAATACAAATAATCAGGGACCAGTCTCATATATGACCTGATGCAGGAGTGATTATAGATAATGTATGGTTCTCTATATCTGAGATAGTATGATTATAACTACACTACCCATGACCTGGAGTTAGCAATAGTGGACTTCACCATGAATATTTGGAGACATTACATGATGGGATAACATTTTACATTCTACTCTGATCACAAGAGTCTCATATGAATCTTCTATCAGAAGGACCTAACCCTAAAACAGCCATGCTGTCTTGAGTTCCTCCAGGACTGTGACCTTGAGATAGTCTATACATCTAGGAAAGGGAACGTTGTATTTGATGCACTCAACATGCGATCTGTTATATAGTTTTTGAGTGAGGTGACAGAGTATCTAGACACTTTGCAGATATCCTACATAGATCGAGATGAAGCATCTTATCTTATGTCTCTGATAGTCACACCCCCACTCCTTTAGCGAGTGAGTGAGGTGCAGATTGGGGATGCTAACTGCGAGGCTCAACGTGATTAGATATCTGCATGACAGTTTCCTAATGGATTTTTATAAGGTGGGGAGCACGTCATCCTCTTTAGAAAACATACTATGGTACCAGTACAGCTATGGGAGGAAGTTTTGAGAGAGTTCCATATGTCCCCTCTAGCAATACATCTAGGAGTGGAAAAGATGTACCAGAAGCTTCTACGTCATCATTGGTGGACAAAAAATGCATAAAGCAGTGGAAGAGTTTTTCACTTGGATCCTCACATGTCAGTAAGTGAAGGTAGAGCATCAAGATCTAGTAGGCTTAGTTTAGAAACTAGAGGAGCCTGAGTGGAAGTGGAATGAAATTTCCATGGGCTTCCTGACCATACTTCCACGCATGTCCAAGGGATATGATTCCATCTAGGTGATTGTTGACTGACTCACCAACTCGACCATCTTTACACCTATCAAAGAGCTATGATCAGAAGAGATCTTGGGATTCCATTATATGCAAGTGATTTTATGACTTCATGGAGTTCCATCTATGATTGTCTCTAATTGTGATGCATGATATACATCATGTATATGGAAGGTTTTTCAAGAGGTGTTCAGCTCATAGATTTAGTTGAGCAGGGCCTTTCATCCTCAGAAACATGGTTGGATATGGTAGACCATTCAGACCATGTGGACCTATGGCGTTCTTGCATCATTGATTTTGGCCATAGCTATGAGAACCACTTGCCCTTAGTGGTGTTCACATACAAGAGATATTCCTTCATGGGTGATCAATACCACTTTCCAAAATCAATGATGCAAGAACGCCATAGATCACCCATGGGATGACATTTTCGGAGGATCTAGTATAGATTTAAGATCAAAAAGAGATATTCCTCCATGGGTGATCAATATCTCTGGTGCATGTATGATAGAAGCACAAGAACATTCAGGAATGAACAAGGGAGTAGGAGGCTCAAATTTGTGCTCAGCACCCCCACTTGTTTCCAAAGATTGTGTTGTGGCTTTCGGGGAAAGAAAGAACAAAGGTGGGGAGATTGTAAAGACCATGATATTTTCATGTAATTATTTTAAATAAATGTAATTATTACGAGTCTACAAAAATTGACAGTGCATGATTTCGAGTTCTGATGTTCCCGAACTGAATTTCTTAACATTTTTTATGTATGTTCCATAAACGTTCGACCGATGATTTGTGACATTTAAAACAGTACCCAGAATTAAAATCTGAGAACACTATGGAACTTGTGTCGCCGATATTCACTTAAAGGAGGTCTTACCTCGACTGTAGTGGTTCGAGAAAGGAATATGTTTCTTTCTTTTTTTCGAATATTAAATAAATTAAATATAATTTATGTCAAACACATATCCTTCCACCACTCATTTGAATCTTGGTTGTTAGGGCCACCCAAACTCCTCTTTTAATGTGAGTTAACATTTAAAATTCATCCAATTAATGTTCCAAAATTTATTGAATTAATAAAGTTAACTCGATTAATGTATGCTCCTCAACTCTCATTGGGGAGATTGTTGTCAAAATCTTTTGTTGTAGAACTCTGGAAAAAAGATCCTCCAATGAAGAACGATCGTCCGACTAGGATGATGCTCGATCTCGAATAGAGAGTGTGTTGTGGGAGGGACTAACATTTATTTCTTCATCTTCATCCTCATGCCACCTCTAATGTACAAACAAGGTAGGGTGTGTTTTAAATTGATCTTCATGGTTTTACGTTGAATCTTTCCAATTGATCTTCATGCTATTGGTATAACATAAATGGGGCGGGCCTACAAACATGGCCCAGTCCCTCCTCAAATTTGTGAACGACATATTCTTAGTGGAGGATAGACATGTTGATCGGATCTCGGCCATGTCATCGGTGACCGACACTAGCAGGGTACAAGGAAGCGGCTGGCACACTAGCTAGCCTCGACGGTGGAGGTGGAGAAACTGCACCACATGAGGAGACCAAAACCCATCTGATGTGCTAGTGGAAGGTCACGGCCAGCACTCCAACTGGACACATAGAGGCAAAGAGGTGTGCATCTTCACCACTACCAGATGAGGAGGCAATGACTACTTATCCACAGCGGTGCGCCCGGAGGGCTGTCGGCACATGACCGACCATGGAGGACAATGCCGCCATCGTGCCACTAGGAGGATAGTCGGCCAAAACCCTAGCCATATGCGTCACACCGAGCAGAAGTGCTCTGGAGGGTCCCATGCGCCAATAGGTGGTGCCAAATGGCGACATCGAATTGGCAAAAGAAAAACTGTCCAACTAGATTATTTGGAATACCTTGGGGCACTTTCCCATTGGGTAGTGGCTAGGGTGGGATCTTCCACGACGAACATCACCTAGCCAAGAGGGCCACACCAAGTGGGCCGGGCCACCCCCTTTGCAGGTCAGGCCAGACCCGAGTTGGGCTAGGGTAACCTGAACTGAGTAGTGTCATCCCCGGCTGGGTCAGGCGGGGTTGGACAGAGGACAGACCCATCTTGACCCCGATATGCCTTTTTGGCTCTATCGTGATAACCGAGAGTCTATTTGAAAAAACGTCTACAATGAGAAAATTATTGGATCGAGTTGGTCCTTTTAGTACACTCCACATGACTTTTTGGGTAATGTTGGAGTATGGAAGGGTTGGATCCAATCTATATCCAATCGGGCCATTGGAATGGAAATGCTAATAAATTACAGACCGAGAATCTGATTGATGCGTCGTTAGTTCCATTGGGACCCTTATGATGTGGAAGTTCATTGGGATACTTTTTCATAGGAATTTTTGGCAGTTGAAGTATCGATATATTCCTTGTGTAGCAGAACATTCTAGAATCAAGCATTCATAATGCAGGAACCCTTTGGCTAGATGTACATGAGAACTCTTCAGATCCTGTGTGGGTCATTTATGGATCTTGTGTGGATCAGTGCTCAGTTATCCTAAGTGGTTTTGCACATTCTAATCTTGTGTTGGTCATCTCCAGATCTTGTGTGGGTCATCTTCAGATCCTGTGTGGGTTAGCTTCAATCTTGTGTGGGTCAACATCAGAGCTTTTCGACGAATTAAGATGATACTGTAATATAACTAGTCATATTTACTTCTGTACCTATGTTATACCATGTGTGAGCTGAGTGAATACCTTTTTTACACTAATGTGTGGTGATACATTAGTGGTATTCTTCTGTGTGGAAATAACTTTTTGGTTCTTACCTTGGTGGTGATACCATTGTAGTATCCTTATGTGTGGTGTTGCCGTTGAGGTAATTACATTTGTGGTGATACCTATGTGGTATTCAACTATGTGGATTTATAATTATGGTACTTACCTATATGCTCTTACCTTCATGTTATACTTTCTTTCATGGAACAGTTGTGATTTTGGCTAAAGATTTGGGCCTTGTGTATTCTCAAGAATGAGATTATTATACATGATAAAATATTTATATGTATGGGAATACACCTAAGCAGCGTTGATAGTTTTTTCGTGCTTTGTGAACTTTGTGTTGATTTTTTGTTTATCCTTTTTAATTTTGAGAGACCTTCAGGGTTCTTGGGGTCCCTACTGAGTATTTTTATACTCAACCCTGCATGGGCTACGCCCTCACCTTGTTGTGTCTTGTATAGACTATGGACAACATTGATCAAGTATTAGGGTGTCAAGACTGGATGCTGCTTAGAGGTGGACCATTAGACGAGATGTATCGCAAAGATGATCATACGAGAGTTGTACTGACTCTTCATCTAGGATCCATTATGAGGGTTCATATGATATATTTTACGTTTTACTTCTACATTCCAGTTGGTCTTGTAATCTGGACCCTTTACAAACATTACACACTCGCTTTACTATATATTTTACTTTCTGCTTGTATCTTTCTATGTGCTTGGTTGTGTGAGTTAACCGGTTAAAAAGGAAATTCCTTCCCAGTTTTAGGGAGACGGCATTCTGGTTTTAGTCGCCACCCCTGGCCTATGGAAGGTGAGCTTGGGGTAGTCCCAACACTGGCCCCGGGGGATGAGTCGTGACACATTCAAAGGCCAAAAGTCTCACCCAAGGATTGTATTGGTAGTCCATTACTCATCTAATAAGGTTAGGACAAGTGTTAAAGTAATATTCTGTTATTATAATATTATTTTTACCTTGAATTACCCTATTCACCTTTGACCGCGGTAAATAAAATTAAAAAGTTACTATTCATCAGAAATTATTTTATCTTATTCAACCACATTTTACATACTAATAACAACCATGTATGTCTTATTTTTAATGTTCAATTTACAAAAGCGGTAAAATTTCATTTAAATGAAAAAGTGAGTTTTTTGTCTACTACTAAGTGTTTTCATTATTCATCAAAATTTGATGTTTTTCAAAAACATTCCAAAAAAATCCGCCTAAGATTTATTTTAGATTCTGAATTCAAAAATGATGTCTATATTACAAAATTAAAAACATAGATGTTTCAATAATTAATTTGAAATTAATTCCCATTTTCAAAACAAACCACGTTCTTTTATGAAATAACAACTGTCACAAGATTGACACTTGTTTATGTCTAATTTCAATGTCAAATTACATAAAATGACCAAAATTAGATTAAATATTGAGAATAGAAACTAATTACAGATAAAACCAATTAAAATGATAATCCAACCATATAAATATATTATTTTGAAAGGCAATTTGGAATTAAAATACAATATTTTTCACTATTAATTAAAAAATGAACATTATTAGTGAAATACCAAAAATGATCCAAAGTAAATATTGATTTCTCAATTCAAAAGAAGAATTTTAGTTTTTCAAATATAACATAAAAAAGAAGAAAAATCTAAATTTTAAAATGGTTCTCCATAAAAAGGCAGTAAAACGAACATTTATAGAATATTAGAGTGTTTCAAGAATAATATTGGATTCATTCCCATTTAAAGCATCTAAAATTTATTGGTTAAATGTAAAAACTTTAAAGATGAATATTTAATCATAATATGGTTAGTTTTTTTCATTCATGAAAATAGAATGACTATGCATTAACTGACATTTAAAATAATAATATTATATTAATACTTTTTAGAACAACTCAATGTTGTGTGCAATGTAAGTTTTCAAGGAAACATGTTGTTGTGTATTATGTATTACATTGAACATAGAATCTAATTTGAAGTAAAATTAATATTAAATTCAAAAAATTTAATAAATATCAAAATGTTAGTTTCTTTATTTACCTAGTATGTTACAAAATCACTTATTTAAAATATATAAATTTCTAAAATTTTATGTAAAACAATTTAACTTTAAGAAAATCATGGATATATGTAATGGAATATTTAATGTATTTATTGGTCGTGATAGGGAGAAATGTTTTCATTTTTTGTTTGTTAAAACAAATATTAAATTAAATATTTTTGTAAAATGTAAAAATTACATCATTTGAAAAATAAAAATATGCTTATATTTTATCCATTTTAAAAATTGTAAATCATAATTAATAAAATAATATAAAATTCATTATATACTATTAAAAAAATTAAAACATGTTATAGAAAACATATATATGGACAAAAATATTCATGATTTATTAATAAAACAATGTCATTTTTCATTATAAACATTCTATTAGTCTCTTAAGTACATAAAAAGTATAAAATGATTCAAAAACATGTAATATACAATCAAAAAAATATGAGAATAAAATTCAAGAAATTTTTGAGAGGTATATCATAAAATTTCATTATAATAATCTTATTGCTAAATAATCTCGATAAACAATTAAATTATAACATAAAACTCATAATTACTTGGTAAACATTAAATTTCAAACCCCATAAAATAATATATTTAAATGAGAAATTAAATACAAAAATAGAAATTTATTTAGTAGATAATATATAAAAGGATATTTATATACATCACTTGAACGAAACTTGGGAAGACTGTGGAATATGTGTCGTGGATGCAAAAGGGAGATGAGAAGCCCTTACCTCATGTTTGAATTTAATTAAATGTAATATAGAATCATTTATAAGAAATTTAGATTATTATAATTATATATATTAATTATTTATATATTTATTGAATCATTTTTGATTCTGTTATAACATTTTAGCAATCATATTTTAATAATTTCTTATTAAAATTTCCATTTCTAGGAATTAAGAGTTTTGTTTTTTATGGAAGCTTCAATTCAGCAGTTCCACTTCTTGTAAATTAATCATGGTTTAATCATATTTATAATTTTATTCATGATATTAATATCATAAATATTCATTAATTTTATATTTTTAATAATCAACAAAATGTAGATATAGAAAAATGTTATACACTGTTCATAGAGATGGTAAGTCATGCGTACACAGAATTGTTATTTTATTTTTCCAAAACATAGAATGAAATAAAGATAAATATTATTTTTTAATTATAAACACATGGATATATTAAAAAATCTATACATTTAATGAAACCTTATTATCATCCATGTAACAAGGAACCAAAAAATTAATCACATTACATAATGAAGGTGGTGGACCACATGTACACATGAGATACGTTATCATATTCAGAAGGATTGTAAGGTGATACAAATGCTATTATATGTAACACGATGACATAATAATATAATACAACAATGATTGATAGCATATATGACATGAACACATATTTTTTTTGAAAACTATGATATAATAATAAATTTTTTTATTTCATGTAACTATTATAACATTCCCATTAATTTGATGGTAATAAAAATTGTTAATAACATTATAAATAATTTGTATAATTTTTTATTTAATTTATATATAAATAATTAATTATTTCAAAATAAAATCATTTTATTCCTTAAAAATACATTTTCATCTAAAATAGTTTAATGTTGTGCTTTCGGTTTTTATATTTCAATTAATTTATAAAAATTTATGAAATTATATTTTATAAAAAGATTTTATAAAAAGTTTATAATTTTATAAATTATAATGGATGTATTAACTTAGGGTGAAACATTTTTATTTTCCTGGAGATTGATTTTTCAAACTATAGTGTCCAATGTTGTTTATTTTGTAAAAATTTTATTCTTCATATGAAAAATAATTTATTTAATAATCCCATGATGATATAAATATGATTTCAAACTAACATAAAAATTATTTAGTTTCATTTAATATAATTAATATTATTTCAATAGTTTTTATACATGATTATTGTAAAATTTTATTTTTAGGATTAAAACAAATTTTACAAATAAAAGGTTGTAAGTGAATAAAGTTTCTCAATTTTAATTATTTAAAATAAAATTTAATGATCACTATTTTAAATATATATATATATATATTATCAAACTATTAAAATGTAAAACCATATCATGATTTTTAATAGTTATAAAGTTAATATAAGATCATCTTATGTTTGAAAAATTTATTTCATCAAAAACACTATTTTAAAACGATTTATGGATTCATTATTGTAAAAAAAATTCTATTTCTATGAATTGAATTTTATAAACAAATAATATATTTGAAATAATTTTATTTCTTATTTTTTAAAATTTTATGTTTAAATTTTAGTCATACTCAATAGTGAATATAGAAAAACATTACTTACATGGTTGAGATTAAAACCAGTTTTCTGTAGGGTAAACTAATAAATAAGCGTATTTTTTCTAAATAAAATATTAAAAATAATATTGGATCTAAATATTTCAAACCTATAAATTCCAAAAATATAATATATGGTCACATTGAATCATTTTATTGGCGATGAATGTGTCATTTTGTACACTAATGAAAAATTTCCTAGTGGTTTCCTAGAAGGTCGCCTTCCCCACTAATAAAATGGAACCTCCTCTATTCAAATATCTGCACCTATAAAGCCATTTATGTTTATAAAAACATTTCAAAGCCTCTCTCTAGAATAATTATATATGTTCCGGTTATTTTGGTCAACCTAAAAGAGATGCCCCTGTGATGTTAATTAGAGTTCCAAAGGAGGTTTATCTAAGAAAAGGTAATTGCCTTAACTATTCTCTTTCATTTTACATATTATTTTAAGATATTAATGATTTAATTTAGAATTGTAATATAATGACGCCAATATATCCTATATAATTTCATGTTATTTTATTGATGGAATAACATTTATCCATATCCTCATCCGTAAAATTTGAAACAACGTCATTGCACATGTGTACAGCGGAGTATCGCCTCGTGAACCAATATTGTTTTTTCCCATCACCGAAACATATGGACAATAATACTAGTGGAAATAATATATATATATATATATATATGATACATATAAAATTATTTTAATTTTTTAAAATTAATTTTCTATCCACCTTCATACCCATTCATCTATTAATGGTACGATATCGATGATTGTGTGTACGTATGACTTATCATCTCTATGAACTGATGCTACTCATTTTCAATGTATAAATAACATTAATGGTTTCAAAAAGTCATATAATAAAAAAATTATATTAATAACATTAATATAATTATTTAGATGATGAAATTTTTTATGACACATAAGAACGAGATGATTAGCAACAAAAGACGAATGAGAAGACAATAAACTTGTAACCTAAAATATTCTTGAAAATAATATCAATGAACTGGTTGTAAGACATTACTAGAGTGTCATATATAATATTATAAACAACAATGTGGTCCTAGTACAAATTAATAACTAAACTAAAATAATTTTAAATGTGGCTAATTACATTCCAACTAATGGAAAGCATGCTATAAAGGACTTCACCTCAATTTTCCTTAATTGAGACATATTATAATGTTACAGACAAAAATTTATATGTGGAATTTATACTACCAGTGTTACTTTTAATATAATAAAACTTTTTTTAAACATTTTATTTAATTTTTCAATTGATATTATTTCAGACAACATAATTTGACTCAGAATTTTCTAAGTGGTACGTCTTTCAGAATTTAATTTCTTCTCATTTGGTTATATTAATTTTTTATTATCATTGATATTCTTATATTATTTTGTAATGAAGATATATTAATTATTATATTATTTAAACTTTTTAATTTATATTTTCATTTTTATACACATACTCAATTAATTGATTAATTTTCACTTCAATGGTATGATCTATATAATATATTTCAGATAAATTTCCAAACCATTGAGATATATTTTGTATTATTCACATATTTATTTTTATGAAGTGTATATACTACCCCATTGAAATATTATATCATAAATAACTTTATATTAATGATATTCAATGTTTCATTTGAATTTATTTATTAGTTTGGGTTATGATCCAAATATTTCCAACGAACTCATGTATTATGCTTTAATATCATATTAATCATAAATATTATTCTTGAATTTCCATTAAAAGAATATATTTGTTCAATATTTAATAAAAAACATCAATGTTCATATACTATATTTATTAATGATTTTTAGCTAATAATACCATTTTCATATCATTGAATCTTAAAATTATTGATAAAATGTTTTTCTGAATAGCCGACATTGTTTATGTTTTCAGTCAAAAATAATTTTTCTCCCATAACCATATTTTGAATAAAATATTTTACATTATATATTTAATATTCCTTATGATTTATTAAAGTTATTATTTCTCATGTTCTAGTTCTATAAAATTGTTTATAATGAATCTTCCTACTGTTATATAAAAGAAGTGATTTTTTGACATTTCCTACAAAAATGTGAACGCGATATTTTCTTTAACATACTCATGGTGAATAGAATTTCATACAATCATGAGTACAAGATGAATTGATTCTTCCTATGAAATATTCCATAATAATTTAAAAATAATGTTTTTCATTATTGTTTAGGATATTTTATGATTTGAAATCTTATTTTTAATGTGATAATGTTACATTCATCAATAATATTGTAATTATTTTTTTACAGTATTTATGTACATCAACATTAACAACACTTTATTTTAATTAATGATCACTGGGGATATTTTAATATATTAATTATTATTTATAAATATGGGTTAACTCTAGTTTGATATGGAAATTATTGAAATTCCATTTATTGATTTATTTTTCAATCACTAACATTCCCTTGATACATTCATTTTTATGTGATCATTGGAAATTATATTTCTATTAAAAATTTATAACATATATCAATGATATACTTATTTATTAAACTCTATAAATTTTTACATATAGTGTTATTAAATTTTTGTTTTTTAAATGTATATAGAAAATATTGAAAAATAAATATTCATTACTCAATAGATATATTTATCGATAATACATATTGTTCAAGAATTAAATATATCATTTGATATATGAGAAATGATATATTCATGAAGTGATGGGTGGGTCTTGGAATTATATATCCCTAAGATGCATTGAAAGGTGTCATGGGAAAAATAATTAAACTACAATATATTGGTTTTATAGTGTATGCCAACTAATCAATTAAAAAGTATAGATATTATCTATGGTGTGTCTTAAAGATCATGTGATTATTTATATAGAATTATTTAGTAATCATTTATTCCTACAAGGTTATTCTTTATTATCATATTATTGATTAAATTTAATTACTTTTAAATTATTTTCCATTCAATATTATTTATTACTTATTAATTTAGGATATATTGGGTTGCATATAACCCTTACTCATTAATTGATCTCACCCTTATTTTTCATACATTCCCTAGTTTATGAAGAAAAAATTATTGAATTGTTTGAAAGATGTATAGCCTTTTTTTCAATATGTTGTATTTAATAATATAAAATGTAATTATAAATATATTTTAAAAAGGCTACTAAAATATTAAATCCTTTTCGATGAAATCACTTGTAACTTATTCGAAATATGTAATGTTACACTCAATTCTATATTAATATGTTCATGGTCATTATAGTTGCAATCATTGAATGTTATATAGAAGCTATATGAACTATATTTAGAAAATAAATATAATGGGAGATATAAAATTATGGTAGACATCAAAAATATTTATATAAGAACAACTAAATGTTTTGTGAATAATTTGATTATGTGAATTTTTCTAAAAATACACCCCAATATAGATGCTACATTTAGATGTTTTTCTAAAATAGTTGTACCTAAGTGTACTAAATATGAAAATTTTACATTTGGAATTGACTTAATCATTTAATAGTGCATGAAAATGAACCTTACTACACACCTATTATGACTCTCTTGAAGAAAATGATTATGCTAATTAATATTTTATTTTTGAAAACCCATTAATTATTTAAGTAGAAGATTATAATGAATTTCTTAAGATAAATCTAATGATTCATCACATAAAAAAATGTTTCATTTTTTATACATTATATAAACGACTTTTCATAATAATCTTTTCTCACACTATGATTTTAAAATTTTGAAAGATGTTGGATCCAGAAGGAAGGATGTTAATAGAGAATGCGAAAAACAACATGGGGATTATGAGTAAAAAAATTGGATGATGAATGTAGAGAAAGATATTATGAATATGTCTAATTTTTATCCCATTATATGATTAACAAACTATAACTATATGAACTCCCGGACTCACCAATGATGACAATGATGGATTTATCATAGATCATAAGGGTTGGATACCATAGAAGAAAGATAAATAAGTGTCTTTATTTTCAAATTTGTGGGAAAATACACCCTAGATAATGTCTCAATAGAATAATGAAATATTTTATGTGTGTAAAATAATATAATATAAAAAAAAATTGGTGAAGAAAATTGATGACTTCAATAGATGGAAATAAATTTCATCCAATAGACTCATTTATTGTTTATTATCATAAATTTGTGGAATGTTAGAACTATCAAAGTCAATTCAATATTTTAAGGGTTAATTCCCAGACTATGGAAAGCCATATACTATACCAACTATTGGTAGAAATTTTTTTAGGTATTTATGTATTGGTATTAAATAACTATGTTGTTGAAGTATTGTTTTTTACTAATTGTATTTTGGTTATAAAAATCATAAAACATATATGTATAGTGTCAATTATATATATATATATATATATTTGTATGATTAAATTATGAGTTATAGATACAAAAATTATATTAAGAGTTTATAGTGGATGACAAGTTCAGTGTCATAGTCATCCCATTTTTTGGTTTTATGTTGTTCGACATTCATGTAATTATTTACATTTTGGGAGATGTTTTATTTGTATGAGCTATATGTATCCCTTAGGATCAATGTGAATTTTAATTTAGAGAATTTTTTTTCTTCATAATATAATTGTATTAAAAAATATGTTTAATATGATCAATGATATTAAGATACTAAAATTCAATTAATATTATTTGATTTTTTGGGAAAAAAATAAGTTGTATATAAAAAAGTAGATGTTAAAAAGTTATTTTCTGAATAGATTTTTTATTTAGGATTTTGATTATATTTTTGGAAACATTATAGGGGTTTTATTAATATAGATTTATGTAGAAGGATGTCTATGTATTAGGTTATAACCCATCACATATAGAAAGGTTGTAGGGAATAATCCCACAACTAAAGGGAGACAATGGTGAAATTCATACCACAAGCCTTCATGATTAATTTGAAATTATTTTTATTTAAAAAATAAAGTTGAAAGATTTTTTTAATGTGGATTTTTGGATATTAATGTATAATATTAGATAACATGGGGTAACTATTTTCATTTTTGATAATTTTTAGAGATTGAAGGAATGACTTTTCACACTTTTTGTTTTTCATTTAATCTATTAAATCATAATATTATTACTTAATTAATAATTATTTCATCCTAGGTACTCATTTATTAAGTAAGAAGTGAAATTGAAATTAATCAAAGTAAAAACATTGTAAAGTTACACTTATGATATGGAAATAAATCCTAGAAATATATGTCATGTGTTCAGTATGTTGATAATTATGCGATCCCACATCTCTAGGAAAAGGTCAATTAAATAAAAATGTTATCACATTACCTTTATATCGGATGAATCAATGTTCTTTTAAACAATAACATATTTATATGTTTTATTTCATAAGAATTCCCATGATCTTTACATTCTTATGATCAATGGCATATATCACTCTATAAATATTTATGTATTTTCCCATTCCCATATATTCTTGTCCAACTAGATTTATCTTAGGAGGAATCCAAGTTATCAATTATTCCACACGACCTTCATATTTCACTTTCCCTCGTTAAAGAGGATGTGTAGTTAACCATCATACAATGTGGTTTTTCCACAAATGAGTTTTTAAATGTCAAACCACATATTTATTACAAATAAAATTCAAAATTTCAGGGATTAAATTTATTAAACAAGGAATTAATGTTACACCAATAGATTTTAATATAAAAATTATTTTGATAGCATTTACGATAAATAACACCAAGTTTTAAGAAGACTGTAATATACTGATAAAATATGTCTATTTAATGTAACTGTTATAACCTATCAATTTAGTTTGTAGAAATGAAAATTATTAATTACCATAAAAATTTGTATAAATATTTCATATAATTTTTTTTATAAATAAGTATTCAATTCTCAATAAAATCATTTTATGTTTTAAAAATATATTTTCTTCAAAAATAGATTAATATTTCATTTTATGCCTGTAAATTATTATGAAGTTATACGATATTTAGAAATTTTATTAAAAAATTAATTTCTGAATCATTAAAAAAAATTATCTTACGATGACATTTAGGTATTTTTTTTAAAAAGTGTTATTTTTCATTGAATAGTTAAAAAATTGTTTTATGAAAATATTAATAAAATTTCTACATATTAAGTAAATTAAAAATAATATATTGATCTGAATTTTATTTCAATTTACCATAATTATTTTTAACTCATATTCAACATAATTATTTATATTTAAATCATGTTTAGACCAGATTATGGTTGTAGATTATTTTTAGTCTTTGAAACCCATTTTCAAGAAAACTATTTTTATGTGCATAATGATCCTATATTTTGATTAAATAAAATAAATATTAAATATAAATAATTTAAAATAATTATATATATATATTATATCTAAATGTATGAATTTATTTCATCTCATTATTATTATGTGTCATATAGTTAATATAAGATCATATTAAGCATGAAAACATTATTTCATGAAAAATGTTTTTCAACACAATTTGTAAGTTCATCATTGAATTAAAATTTTCACTTATGTGAGTTGAATTAGGAAAAATAAATTATATATTTTTAATTTGTATAGAAAATATTTCTAAATAATTTATAATTTTTCTTCTTAATTAATATTCAAAATGGTAACAAATAATTTATTACAGTTAAGGAAAAAATGGGTGTCACAATGGTATTTCCAAAATATATGATTATTTTTTAAAATAAACATTTCAAAATTCATTTGGATAGACATATATTAACCTTCTAATATCCAAAACAATTAATAAGTGTTTACATGGAATGAATTTTTCATGTGGGTGCCTTATTATTTTTACTTCTTTTGGGAAATTTCCCAGCGATTTCCATGATGTTCCCCTCCACCACTTATGATAGGGAACCCACTCCCTTAACTTATTCACTAACCTAATGAAATTTACTAAAAAAACCCTTAAAATTTTCACATAAAACCATTATAAGCCTTTTATAGGTGGTGTACTTTTATAAATACTATCCCTAGAGTCATCTATAAGAGATCTAAAGGAGGTTCTTCTAATAACAGTTAACTATATTCACTAAGGTCTTTTATTTTACATATTCTTTTAACTCCTTGACATATGAATTAATTCCATCAATATATAGAAACCATTATCATCCATTTACTAATAATTTATTATCTCTATAGAAAAATATTTATCCATCTCCTCCTCAATCAAATTGGAAATAAAGAGATTGCTCGTGTGTATAACAGACTACAATCATGAAAACTAATGTAATTTATTTTTCATCACAGACACACATGTATAGTCAATATGGAATAAAAAATGAATATATATGATATATATGATATGATATAAATTCTGTAAAATTAATATACCATCAACTTCTTTATATTTTCTCCCATTAAAAAACTATATCATTGCTAATGTATACATACGTTATACCATCTCCACGAAGCGATGTCTTTTATTTTCCATGAAAAAACGTAAATAATGGTTTTAAAATTTTATATATCAATAAAATTGATTTTAATAATATTATCATCATATTTAGATGATGTATCAATGTCATATTCACGAGCATGGTATATTTTAAGATGAAACACACTTGATAAAAAAAGTTATCAACACCTAAAAAATGGAAATAATGAAATATTATTAACGTAAATGAGGTAAGGCATTATAATTGGATCAAATATGATATTATAAATATGAATATCGTTCTGGGATAAATATCTAATATTCTTGAGACATTTATATATTTGTTTTAACCACATTCAACTAATGGGAAGCGTGAGGTAATGGACTACATCTCAATTTCTCTTCATTGAAGAATATTTTAATTTTATGAATCAAATTTCTATAATATGATGTATATATTGTCAATTATATAATTTATACCATTAATACTTCACAATACAAAGCATATTATATTTTAATTCATATCAATTCATCATATTGGTTTCGATCAAATTTGACCATGCGGTAAGTATCTCATATCTCAATGTCTTCTCATTTGGTAACATTCTTCTTTATTTAATTTGATATTCTAATATTTTTCATGGAATGAAATTTGATTATTTTATGTTATATTTAATCATTCTTTGTGGAATGAAATTTTATATATATAGTTAATTTATTGATTAATTCTCACTACCACGGTATGATATTTATAAGATATTGCCTCTCAAATTCTACTCAATAATGATAAATTTGGTGTTATGAACCAATATATTTTAATGAGGTTTAACTACAGACCCAATGATATGTTAGATAATTAATATACTTATATTCATGGTATTAATTGATTAATTTGATGTCATTTATTTTAATGTTGTTATAATTCCAAATTTCCAATGAAGTAAGGGATTATGGTTTTATCTCATTTAAATCGGGATTGTTTATGATTCTATTTATTTTAAAGTATGTAATTTGTTAATTTTTAAATAAAACGTTTTAATTTTATAATCCGATTATTATTTATCATGATTTCATGTAATAGACCATTTTTTCACTTTTTACATAAAAATCTTGAATTTTTTTTATGAATATCCAACTTTATTTTTTTTCAGTAAAAATTTATTTTCCTTCCATATCTATATTTTATATAAAACTTTTCTTGAATAATTTCAATATTATCAAAATATTGATTAAATAACTCTTTACCCATGATTTACTTTGACATTATATTATATAATAAATATTAATAATTATTTTCAAATGTGCTACTTATGAATTATCATTAAAAATGTAAAAAGAACCCTTTATTTTAATATTCTAATAATGAATAAAATAACATGTAGTCATGACCACAAAATGATTTGAATCCACCATTTATATTTTCTAAGAATAATTTCAAATACAATGTAATTCCAAATATTCTAAAACATTTTAATTTTTAAAATTTATATTGAAACAAAAAATGGAATTTTATTCATAATGATTTTTGATGTTCATTTTATGTTATTTATATTCATCAACAACATGATCCCCTATATATAAATATAATGAAATTTGTATATTTTGATTACATCCATACATTTAAGATGTGAATTGGATCATAAATGGAAGATAAATGATATATATGAATATTTATTATTCAAATTGTCCTATTTTAATAGTTTTATAAATTTTAAATAATTTAGTAATTTATTATTCATAATATATCATTAATGACATTTGATACATTATTTGACTAATTATTTTAATGAAATTAAGATATAAAATTAATTCCAATATAAAATCTTTAAAAATAAATTAAATATTATTATTTACAATAAAATATTTTTTTCACCATAATTCAACATAAAAATGTTACTTTTGATGTTTTTAAATCATTTAATTTGATTTTTTCTAATGCTTGTAGAAGCACTATGTCAAAATTATGTAGAAATTTAATGTAATTGTTTAACTTATTAATATTCAAAATATATTTAAATCATAAAAAAAAATTTATAAATTTCAAAATAAAATTGTTATACTCGTTTATAATGTATTCTTATTTCTATTTGAACATAGGAAATAAATTAAATACAACATAGTGAAATTTTTGGATTTTTCATTACATAAAATAAAATAATTTTCAAAATCAATGGAAAATAGTCAATAAATTACACATATATGAATTTGTAATTGATGGTTTCTAATTAGTGACATATATTGAATTAAATGAAATCTTTAGGTTAATTATTAGACCATATCTAAATTATTTAACCATATTTTATCACTTTTACTGAAACCGAGCTGACAGATATTTATGATGATTATTATTCATAATGAAAAAAGAAAAGGTTCCAATTTTCAAAATTTTAACCACATGATTCCTAATATGGTATTCATTTTTCAATAATAAATATCTATATCTTTCCAAAATTAATTTTTTATAAAAAATTGTAAAACACAACAGAACCTAGTTTTTTAGATAAAAATGTTTTTAAGTAAAAAATTTAAATATATCAATATATAAAATATTTTTGATTAAAATAGAGTTATTTATATAATTATTAATAAAATGGATCATATTTATCATTCATAAAAAAGTAAATATATAATAGTACTTTCAAATTATTTTATTATCATGAAAATAAATGACTGTATAACGAAACATCATTATATTTGACTATTCCATAAAAAATAAATCATTTCCAAAAACACAAAAAATTAACCAATATTATTTTTGACATGATTATTTTAAAATTAATTTTTCTATTATAAAATATTTTTTCAAAATTTTCCATAAAATAATTATATTTTCCACTCCTAAAATGAAATAAAAATAATTTTGAATAATGATTATTTTCTACAAAAATGGCTTAAATATATATTTACTGATTATTTATAATGATTTAATATATATATATTTATTGAGTATAAAAGATTTAAAAAAATTCCAAATTAGGTTAATCGTAATAATACACACTAATTCAACATCTAGATTATAATGGTCCCTTTTAAGTAATATATTATTTACAATATATCTCAACTGGCATAGTGCTCAGTGTTGAATGTTAAGAACTATTTTGTGTTTATTATTCTTTAAAAATAAATTTTCAAGGGGTTTTAAAGGTTATGGATTTATCACTTAACTTTCATTTTATTAATATATATTCCATTTTCACCACTAATATCCATTTTTGTGAGGTAAATACTTACCCATGAACAAATGATTTCATAGTTTTCCAATAATTCATGAGATTGAAAAATTCAAATTACATTCTCTCTTTCATGATATTTTAAATATATCACAATAAATTATGTAAGTTTTTTTTAATAACACCTCATTTTTAAATCATGATTCTATATGTCTATATTTAAATTGGGGTAGATTTAATTTTAATCAACACATTACCGCCCCCAAATATAATCTATTTTATATTTCTATTTTATTCATTACTTATTCCATTTTTCCTCCATTGCATTAAAATTAAAATGAAGCAATGTTTTAGTGGATCTGACAATATCTCTTCTTTTTTGTTATAATTTATTTTTTCTAGGCCCTTTTTTCATAATCTTTTATATATTTCCAAATATTAACTCAATGATATTTATGTTCATTTATTATTAACCATTACATTATTTTCTATATAATGTAAGTTATAATTTATAATCAGTATCCACACTTACCCATTTTCCCACTTTCTTATATGATTTTCAATATATGTTTTACACATAAATTTATCATGATTTTCCAATATAAATATAATTTACATTTGTAATCATTTTTTTAAAATTGATTTATAATATGTTAAATTTTTAAAAGATATCGAAATCTAAATAATTTTAATTCTTATTTTCAAAGTAATGTTATAATACTATAATAAATATATATTAATATATAAATATCTTTTAATATTTCTTATGATTACAAGGGAGATTGTTTCAATGAAATCCTAATTTTTTTTAATAGATTCGTATTTTATCATTGCATATGATGATTATTAAAAAAATTGATTCATTATTATGGGTTATGTATTACATGATATAATATGTAATGATTTTATCATGCACAAAAATGTATTATATTTCATTATGGGAAAGTGGTTCTGAAATTATATATTCCTATAATGCATTTGTTAAATCATTAAATATCATAAGATGATATTTAAGGGGATATATATTTTATGTAATAAACTTGTTTTATTGTAATATAAACTGAAACCCAAAAACTATATAATAATATGTTTTCATATATAGGATGATTGTATTTACAATGATATATGATAAATGAAATGATTTTCAAGGATCATGTTTAAGCCACATTTCATTTATACGAAAAAAATCATATATTATAATTTCATGGATCTTTACTATTGAATCATTCTTCAGTATTTCAACACCACATTTTGTGGGTCATTCCATAATCCTTATGTATTATTCTTGGCTTATGATTGATGTTTTATTAAGTGAAATTTCTTTATGTTATTTTAGTTTACCATTATTATGTTCTACAACCGGTATCTTTAAAATAAGATGACTTATGTTCCTTCACAGAAATATCTCTTTTTCACATATAATTAATATGAGGTAACATTGGCCATATGTTTACATTATCATGGTAAAACATTTGTATTATGTGTCATATGTCTATAGTAATATCATGTGTAAATAATTTTTTTAAGTTGCTGAAGACTATTAGTAAAAATAAATGTGTATGCGAATAATATAAAATGAAAATAAACTGGTATACTATACAGTGTGATTTAATATGTGTTGTAGTGGATGTATATATAAAATTATGTATTATATTTCAATATTATTCATAGGGCATTTGATATGAAACATAAAAAAACTAAAAATATTGAATTATATGTTATTTCATGTGTATATTGATTCAATATTATATTAAGAGACAGACTTAGAATAGAAACAAATAGTATTGAAAATATGTGGAACCACATGACCTTTTCCATCCCTCCCAATATGTAAATGGATTTTGGAAGACTATGAGTTTCTATAATAGATATGGGTAGACTACTCTCTTTGTATCACTATAATAAATAAAATTATAATATCATAGTCATTAAATAACACCACCATAATGAAATGGAATTACATATCAATTATGAGCATCATATTAACTTCCTTGTAATGATTAATTTAAGAATGAATCACATTACTTCACAAGGAGGTAGTCTTCTATACACACATGCGACAATATCGTATTCGCATGAAATTTAATATGAGAAGGTATATGTGATATTATAATTCCATTAGTATAAGTATATCATAAATTTAACATACATATGTGAAATAACCAATTATATCTTCCTAAAAGACGTGGAAATGAAAAACGAACTACATTCATTCTCGAGACCGTAGTCCGTTGTACACAAGATTGATGGTTTCATTTCCCATAATATGAAAGAGGACATGAATATAGGTTATAACATTAAAACATTAAAATTTTAATATAGGTAAAATAATATTTTTATTATAGCATCACAGTTGATGTATATGTTAAGAATATTGAATAATAAATATAATAAAAAACATATTTACGAATTGTACGTCTTCTTCAGAGAGCCTCTTTGGGTTTATACCTAAATCCTACCTATGTGGGTTTAATAATAAAAATAAGCAATATAGGGTGGTTTTAGGGATTTAATTAATTTATTAGGTAATTTATTATACATTAAAAATATTTTTTTATGTTTTAATAAGAGATGACAGGGGTCACCTTTTATAGGTGGGGGAGAGGACACACATTGAATTTTTAAAATGAAAATGGTGTCCCCACTTTTTTAACATGACTTGGAAATAAAAAATTGTTATTTATAGAACCATATATGATATGAGGAGTAAATTTTTTTCTTAAATGTGAGTTTGAAAATATGTTAAGTCATTCTATCCCTTATATTTTTAGTTTAAATCCATGAAACGAGTTCTAACAATTATCAAAGTTATTAATTTTTATTGTTTCTAATATCATTTTTGAAAAAAAATAAGTAAAAATAATTATATAATATAAATTTTTATTTTTTAAAATATTGAATAAAATTTTAGAAACACAATTCATAGATGTAGATAATTTTATTCTAATATTAATCCCACATTTATGAAAAAAAAGTTGGTTTTCCAAAGATAATCTTTTTAGAGTTTAAAAATATTTTATATCTAAATATATTATGAAATTAATTAAAATTATAAAAAAATTATTTTTTTATTAATATAATTGATTTAATTTTTTTTATAAAAAATTATTCAAAACAAAAAAATATAAATTATTTACATGAAAAATTCATTTTTCAATAAAAATAAGTATTTTTACTATTTGTTGAAATATTTATCTGTTCATAAAATTCCAAAAAATTCACACTTTTATGAATTATAAATTTTGATTTTAAAATTATTTTTTCATTTACAATGAAGTTTATAAAAGTTTCAATAATTAATTATAATACCTTTTTTCTATAATTGATGAAAAACAGTTATTCATAAAATGTATTTTTTCAGGTAAAATAATATTTTATGTTATCCCTATGACTGGTAATATTAGTTATTTGATTTTTCATTAATATATATATAACATTATTTTAAATCATTCCCCATTAGTGGTTATTATAGTTAATTAAAATTGAATAACATTTTTCATATAAAAAAGTACTTAGAAAAAATTGTTTTTTCATGGTATACAAAGCACATTATACCAAAATATGGAAAATTCCTCAAGAAAATGAAATTAAATATATTGTTATAAATAAAAAGGATCATCTTATAATTTATTATAAAATAAAAAATATAATAATATTATAAATTAAATTATTTAATGAAATGAAATGAAAGTATTTACAAAAATGGTATTTTCACTAACAACTAAATCTTTTCAAAAAAAATCTAAAATTGTCACCATTAGATAATATTGAAATTATTTTTTCAAAAATATTATAATTTCTTAAATTAAAATTAATAAATTTTTTATAAATTAATTATATTATCCATATATATAATAATTAAAAAAATTAATGAAAGAAACACATTTTTGAAGCATAAAATGGACTTTACAAAAAATTATGTACTAATATAATAAGAATTAATAAATAAATTCCTATTGACACATATATATAATTCATAATTTGGTTCATTAAAACGAAGTGTTTAGGTAATGAAATCTATAAAGGGACTTTAAATTATTTGAAAAAATATATTTCATAAAATCTTTTGGTATTATATAATTTCTTCTACTTATAGGTTTTGAATTTGATAAAATGGATTCCAATTTTTGAATCAATTCGTTGAAATTTTTTTAACTAGATCAATTTAATTTTTAGGCATTATGAATAGTAACCATCATAAAATTTCCCCGATCTGTAAAGCATAAATTAGTTTAATAATGTTTAAAACATAGTTTTCTGTTAACCATTATCCAACAACATTCTTCTTGGGTGAAAGAAATTTTACTAATATCATTTTCTACATGAAAATATCTTACATTTAAATATCTTTTACATGTCCATATAGTGAAAAAATTGATAATAGATTTATATTGTAATCTTCATCATAAAAAACTATTTTCATTGTGGAAATATATTTATAATTTTTAATTACTATATAATTACATTAAATTCTGACATAATGATGACACAATATTTATTAAACTAATGGAAAAATTAAAATAAATGGTTTAAATAAATATATGGAAAAACAATTTGGGTGAGTTATTATGTTCCAAGAATATTTTACATACATATAAAGCAAATTAAGTATTTGTGAAGTGTTTATATTTGAATTACAACTTTTTATTTATGTATTTTAATTGTAATTTAATATTGATTTTAAAGATGACAATAATGATAATTTTTTGAAAATAATATATAGTTTAATTATTAAAAAATAATTTAAAAATTTTAATTGGAGAATATTATTAATATATGGTTGAAAATTTCATTCCTTTTCCATTTCTGATCCAATTGTCAATTTATAAGTAAAATTAAAAAGCATCAAGAGTGAAAAATAAATTATTTATATTATGGTTAAAATAAGATAACTATTATGGTAAACCAAATGATATAGTATAAAATACAATTCAACCACAATTATTTAATATATTAAAATGGTATCCTACCATATAATTGAATCTATGTCCATTTGAAATCATTTGGATTGATATTGACATAGTTGTATTTTTATATTTTTTGTAATTCCAAGTCTCACCTTTTCTTCCATTACAAAAGAAAAAAATCCCCCTCACATCTATACACCACATTGAGTGGCCTCTTTTACATAATAAATAAAAGTGTTTCCTATTAATATTTTTATCCATGCTTTAGAGGTTCAATTATACACATAATATCATCCTTAGGATCCTTAATTAAGGATCTAAAGGATTCCTTCTTTAAGAAGAGGTAATCATCTTTCACGAACCCTTCCAAAATATTTCTTCCCGCAACTATTTTAAATATTTTGTATTTATGGTTTTAAAATAAATTATGTATCCTAAACATACTTAAATGTTTTTAAGATTATGAAACCCCATTTATCCATCCTTTTCAATGTTAAATGTAATGTGAAATTATCACATCTATGTGCGTACGACTTACCATCTCAAAATTAAATTAAATTAATTTTTTTTCACAATATTTTATGAATGGTTATTATTATATGTTTAATGTTTATATATTAAATTTGTAAATAATTATACATACGTAATTAAATATCATAACTACATTCTTACCTTCAAATCCATTGGAAAATTATAATGTCCCAAATGAAAATGTGTGAACTTAAAATTCCATGAAGCGTTGTAACCCTTTTTTCAGTTATATTTAAATGGGTTGTCATAAAGATTTATTTAATGAATATATATTATTTATATGATATAATAATGATCATTTAATGGTTAATTATTCTTAACATTTCCATCGTTTCATCTGTCAAAAAGGGAGAACAACTTTTATGTGTACGTTCGGCGTACCATCTCCATAGAATTCTATAATTTATTTTTCGATATCTATCTTCCATACATGAATATAAATATATAAATATATAAATATATAAATAATATATATTATATTTATTTATCTGATAAATATTTTTAGATAATTTGACCATGATAAAAGTTAGTGAACAAAAACTACCTTACCAAAACATTCATGAAAAACGAAGTAGTTATTTCCCAAATGAGTAATTGTATAAAAAAAATTATATTAATTATATGATAAAATAATACTAGTAAATAATATTTGTTATTACATATATGAATATAGTTATATACTTTACTTATAATATATACATATATGATGTATAAAAATATATACAAGAGGTCAAACAAGATGTAAGGGTTTATTTGACCACAAAATCCTTAATCAAGATTGTTTATGTATGATTTTTAACTTGTGTGATTATTTGATATTTCTATGTTAAAATAATATATTTCATTATCATATGGTTATTTATGGTTATTTAATTTTTTTATGTTCAATTTTCTCTCTTTAATGACATAAGATACAAAACTACTGTAATAAGGAAAACTGACCATGTTTTTCTAATATATTATAAATTATTCTCTTATGTTTCCCTTTTTTCCTTAAATATTTCCAAAATATTTTTTATACTCTTGAATTATTTATTAAATATATTTTTATCAATTTTTGATATTTTGAAAAATGGTTTAAAATTAAACATTTTTTAAATTTCCCAATTATGTACTATTTTTACTTTTTAAACAATTGTTAATTGAATGATTTCTTAACTTATACATCATGAATAAAATTTACCAATATCATGATCGATCAATTATTTGAGTTATAAATTAAAATTTTTTATGGTTGATTTCAATGAAAATATTTTTCATAATATTTATGACTTCTTTATATTTTAAATTATTTGTTTTACAATGGAAATGCCTATTTTCCTTAAAAAAATTATCTATTGATATTTTGATGTTATTATATTATATTTAAACACCCTATGTTAAATTACATTATTTAAATAGGTTGTAATCTTATCATACCATACACCATATTTCATTATCTGTTTTATAATCCACATGAATGTGGAAATAATTGGTATTTCATACTCTAGTTCTTCTTATATAGACTGTTATTGATTTTTAAATAATGATGAATAATTAAAATTTAATTATATAATGAATGAATTAAACTTATTATGTGGAGGGTGGGACCTAAAATTACATTGAACGTCTTTTTGTCGATATGTTTCATGAGTAAAACTACATTTGGAATCTTTCTATGGCCTCGCCCATTTTTATAGATGTCTTAGAATGAAGCCTAGATAGTATTATTATATATCATGGAATAGGAACTCTGTGATATGATTTTGATGTATGTAATTATTTATTATATCATTATAAATTATATTATCAATTTCTAGAAGATTGTTTATCTATTTTTTATATCCATGAATATTTTTCAAACACAAGTGATTATTCATATGAGATTATTTGATCATAATTTTTTCCTTCTATATAATTCATGTAATATTTATCTTTTGTTTTCTAAATTCATTTACTATGAATATAGGCTCACCTATTCGTTATTTTTATTTTCCATTGGATGAAAGTTAGTTTTTTATTAATAATCATGGAAATTCTAGATGGAATAAACATGATACCAAATAAAATAATATATTGTATTTTATATATTAAAATGTTATATACTATCTAAGTATATATCTAGTTTACCATGGATACTAAACTATTTAGTACATTGTGATGTTATTATATATATTTTTTACCAATGTAATCATGGATCCATCGGTTTTGTTCTAGTAAGGTCATCATCATTACGATGCACACCTCGAACTGCTGATCCAATACATTCTACAATTTTAGGGAACCTAATGGATGATATTAATTGTTTTAATAACTTTTTGGTCATTCTATAAATGGAGAGGGACAATACTCACACTATATCTTCAATGTTTGAACAGTCTAAATAGTTTCTACTGCAGCACCTTCCCATTTTCAATAATGAGAGAGACCCTCATGTAGGTGAGTTCTAGATCAATTCCATCCATATGATCTCTAAAAACCTAATAACACCTTTTTATAAGTGTGTGATTATTTCTTCTTATATGTTATAAAGAATAGCTAAAATCTTGTTCAATTTCCTAGATCCTAATAGATAGTAGGAGGGGATAACATGTAATTACATTGATGTGAAATTCTTATGTCAACGCTATCCAAATATTCTGATTGATGAAAATTCAGGTTTATTCATATACCTATATTATGGGATCGTGTTTGTGATGGATTATGTTGTTTATTTTATCAAATTGAATCATTTTTCACCATCATTAGATGCATATGAGTTTTTTAGGGTGATGATATTATAGGATATAATTTATTTAAGGATCATCACATATGTTATTTTCTTTCACCTAGGAATACTTTTTTAAAAAGATTAATTATGATCTAATCATCAATGTGACCCTAAATAAATCCTAGGTGGTGTATAAAAAGTCTGATCATGATGATATAGGATCTCTTCTTTTGGTTAGAAGAAGTGATATTATGATAATTTCATTCATGAAAGTGATGAGTATTGTATCCATGGGATTTGATATAAATATCATGAATGTGGGTTGGGTAGTTCATTCAGTGTGGTTGGACAAGCAATAGGCACTTATAATGTCCTTTCCCTATTGTGGTGTGTTGTGCTTATTTTAATATTGTTCATTTTTAGTGGTTCTAGAAGAGAACATAGTAGTTCAGAATTGATTCATGGCCACGATATAAACCAGAGTCATGTAAGTACTCTTCAACCACTAATAAGACATGTAATAATAGTTAAAATTGTTTCTAGATACAAGGTATGTTATTTTATACAATAACTCATTAGTTGTAGTATGAGTAGAATGCACCATCATAGGGAAATCTTCCTAAAGACTAAGAAAGAATGTTTACTCAAATATTATTTATGTAGTCTACTACTATATTTTTGAAAAAATAACCTTCCAAAATCATATGTCATATTCATATGTCATCCCACCCTTCTAGTATTTAGTTTGATACATTAGAATCACATTCTTTTAAATCTATTCAATTATCAAACCTTTTGGGATTATCTTTGGAAAACATATAATTTTCATTACCGTTAATACACTATTGTGGGGGTAATAAAATTATATAAGATTCAAAATGTTTTTTTCACTCAGAATTAGAGTTTACCATTTCATTTGGGTATTGTTTATACAATAAATTACTGAGTTTAATTTGACCTTTGGTGTCGATTGGATTTTTATATACCAAGATCATTTAAACTTTATTTGAGTAGAGTGAAATTTCTATATCAAGAAGGGGAAAACACTTTCCACTGTGGTGAATGAGGTGTTTGGGCTGATCAGGTAGGGCCAATTCATTCCAGATTGTAATTCCATACACACTATGAAGATAGCCTTGTTTTAGACATAATTGTATTGAAGTAGTGTACATTATATAGAGTAATGGATCACTTTCAAGAAATATTTCCTTAATATTTCTCCCTCCTAACACACAATTGGGAGATTGAATTTTCATTCAAGTTATTTCTAGGATTTGAAAATATTTTTATCCATCCATATAAGATAACACCAGTAGAGATTCAATAGTTGAAGGTCCATTTGAATGATTTAGAACATAAATTATTAATATGTTCAAGTTATTAACATTGAGATTCTCTTATAAATTATTTTTTAAGGCTATAAGACATTTCACATATTTTGGGATTATCGGTGGCTGAACAATAAGATGATCAAGAATCATCATCCCATTCTAATCATTACTAATCTCTTTGATCATTATAGAGGTTACTTTATTGTCACCAATATAAACATTATTTCAGGGTAACATCACTTAAAGGTGAGCCTATCCAATATACACTAGACTGATTTTAAGAGAATATATTTTTATTTTATTTTTTCCATGATTTCGTTTGGTCTAACGAATACATTATAAGTATTCATGGATTTAATTAATAATATATCACATCAATTTATTGATCAGTTTGTTGTATTTATCACCAATATAATATTTTTCTACACTTATTCTAATGATGATCATTCCAAAAATAATTTAATTATGATGAGTATGATGATAAAGAATCATTTATATTCAAAAATATCAATTTTTAATTTTTGTATTAATAATGTTCACTTCCTAGTCCATGTCATATTAGATGCTACTGGATTAGTAGAACTAGAGAAGATAATAACCATGGTATATCTAGAACATTGAAAAAACTTCCTTGATATTTTGTCTTTTCATGGTCTAGAATGCAGTTATTGCAATTTTATATATGATTTCACCCATTTGGATACACTAATATCATGTATAACCATGAATAGTGAGGCTCATTATTATATTGATGCTTATTAAGAAGATTTATAAGAATTTAAGGGTATGTTTAACTCAACACCAATATTGTCCATATATTAGACGGGTAAGAAATTTACATTTTTTGTGATGTATAATGTGTTGGGATAATATTGGCTCTTATTTAGGATGGTGGGTAAATTTCATATGAATATATATAGTTAATGATTCCTGATAAGAATTACCCAACTCACTATTAAGGTTTAGATACAATGATACATGCCCTATTATTTTCATGAAAATGTATTTTGGGATAGTGATTATGAGTATTTGTAGACCACAACATCATAAATAACATATTTTAATGATATGACTTGAAAAATCAATATAAAAGGTGGTTTTAGTATGTTTAATCTTTCACCATCATGATAGAATAAACTCCTTGTAAGTTAATCATTATTGTTTATTCTTTTAGTAAGAAAATGTAGTAAGAGTAATTGAATGAATATTATGATGTGTAGGGAGAATTAATGTATTTGTAGATATGCATCTCGATGTTTAGTCATCCCATGGATGAACAATTCTGACATCAGAATATTTTGTTCATGTAATTGATAAATGGATAAACATAGTATAGTTTTCTTATATAGATGATTTATCACTGAGGGATAACATATATGGTGAAATCCACTGTCATGTTGGTCTCTCATCAATAAGGAATTTCATTATATCCATTGTCTTATTTGAGTTCCATTGGGTTTAAATAAGAAAATGATGAGGTAATTACATGATTCTGAACAGGAATTACATCAATGATAGATTAATATATACCAGATATATTGAGTAAAAAATGGTGGAAATGAATAAATAAAGAAATATTGGGATTTATGGTGCGATTCTTCACATATCATCAGGTAAATGTCGATAAACTGATGCATGTCTGTTTACTAATTTTAAAATTGTATTGGGATAATATCAACATTATATTCATGTTATAGTTACCAAGGAAACCGAAAAAAATGATGTATTATGGGGTATGGAAGATCGACTGACTATGGTTTCCCACTTCTGGCCTATCCTGGAGACCTCCACCATCGATGATTTAGTTAATATATATGTATGGGAGATAATTTGATATCATGGTTTTATTATGTGTGTCATTTATGATCGAGATCCATCATTCAAATCATGGTTTTGGGAGGGACTTTATAATGTGATGAAATCAATAGTTCTTATACTTATAGATTAACTTCATTAGACTGATATAATATTTGAATGGATGATTCAAATTCTATAGGATTTGATATAATGCTTTGTTTAAGATTTCGGTAGTTTTGGGATGCAAGATTATATAGTCCTAAAGTTCTCTTATAATAATAGCTTCCATGAATTGATCCAAATTTCTCATTAAGAGTATTTATATAGAAGGAAATTTTATTTTACTTTGTGCAAGTTATAGGCCTAAGATTCAGTGTTCGTAGGACCTAGTCTCATACATGAGATATCTTAGTATATTTTGTTGATTAGAAATTACTTGGTAACCCTGAAAAGTGGGATGAATCTTTATACTAACCATCATTGATGACCTCAAGATTTCATAGTTGGTAACCTAGTTATCCTTCATGTATCTCCTAGTCTAGGAAAATTTCCTATTCAAAATAATTAAATTTATCACTCTAATTTATTGTTATTTTTTAGATAGTGATGATAATCTATTTATTATCATACTGACTAGCTCTTCAATAACACAACAATGTCATGCATGATGTGTTTCATGAATTTCATATTTAGATATTTCACCCTGATCATTCTCATGTGATTGATGTTGATGATTGGGATCATAATGTTTATGTTTTATTTGTGAGGAATTTAATCCATATCATAGACCAAAGTGAGAAGAATCTATAAAGGAAGAACACTCTTCTTGTGTGACTACAGTGGTAGCATGGGTGTTTTTAGATGGAATGCTGAAAGAAGTACTCTGATACATCGATTGAGTGACCCAATATATTTTTCTATATCTATAGAGGATTCATAGGATCATTGATGAGCTATGAGATATTATATGGTGGGGATATAATATGATCCCCTCTTTTTTATGGGTACGTTCCTCTTTATAAATTTCTTATAGCATTATTAAGATCATTATAAGAGCCTTTATTCCAAGTTAAAGTGATGTTTTAGAGCTTTTTTGGGGTCTAAAAAGATAATCATGAATAATAAAATGGCATTATTCTATATTAGAGATTTTCCAATATAGCCAGCTATCTAGAGTAGTCCAATTTCCAGATGACATGTTATAAAGTGCCCCACTGAGCCGACAGGGGTCACACTAGCCTGAAATCCATCCCAACCATCAAATCAGGGGATATTTGGAAGAGTGGATATCCTAGAGGAGATTTGCCATCTTACCAGGGGGACCCATCCACGTAGTCACAGTGGATGAAAAAACTAGCTTTCCAATCATTCCAGATGCCAATGGGAGGTGTTGATATGGTCAATAATAATGAGTTACATAAACATATACCCCTCCCATGTAAACCCAATTGAAACTCTTAATATACTATAATTTGACCCAATGTTGAGATTTAAACTATTTGATTATTCTGTGAGGATCCTTGGGATTATCCATCAATCTACGAGGGTACTTGTACCCATGCTTCAATCTAAGAAACTTGAATTAGTTGTTCTCTCCTTTTTTGAATACAAATTTTTTTCTTCCTTGAATCCTCTTCTTCCAACCATGATTGAATTTTTTAATAACATTTTCATGGGTACTGAAATGTTTTTCATTGATCCAGATTCACTTTCATCAGTCTCTTCTTCTTTTTTCTTAATGTAGGTTTTCAAAAATAACTCTCTAAGGTTTTTATTATTTCTATTGTATATGAATCATTTTTTATCACTCCGTCTTATTGATCATGATACCATTTTTAATTTTAATTTTTTAAATCTGCATTCCTTGATGTTCCATGGATAACTTTGGGGTTTTTTACTTAATTCTAGGACTTCTGGATACTCATGAGGTGTTCCACCCATTAACTATAGTTTAAAATATGGAACATATTCTTTTATATACTTAATTGGAATTGTGAATTGGCTATTGAATAATATAACAAGTGAATTTTATTTGAATATTAATTAGTGTAATTAACATGTTAAAAAATATCATAATAGTAATGTTGTTAAATTAGATAAAATTTTATTTGGAATAAGGGAATGATTTTTTTCTGGTGTAACATACAAGTGAAATTGTAATTATGCATAAATAGAATGTAAAATTGGATTGTTAAAATTACTGTATAATTTATCACATTAGAAAATGTTAATTAAATCATTACTGAAAGGATAGAATTAATATAGTTTCCATATAAAAGGAATTTTATCATATAACTAATATTATTTTGAATATTTTTTACTGCCATTATGTAAAAAAATGTCTTCGATTACCATGTTTTGATTGACTGGTGAATTGATTGTCATTTAATATTATTTTTTTTCAATTGTAAAATGGGATCTAGAATGGGAATTCACATAAATTCCGAAGTCCCCTCATCATGTAAGTGGAACTAGAATGTGAATTAACTTTAGTTCTTGTGATATCATCTCCATTAGAACGGTCTTGTTCTATAAAAACATGTTATCACATCTATCATCATAATTTTTGAATAGTGTATAATTTTTCTAAAGGTAGACATATATCGTTACAATATTCTTAAGGAAGATATGTATAGTAACTTTTTTCTTGAGTGAGTGTTACACAATTATATGATTCATGTTTGTAAAAAATATCATCCCTCGGTGGTGAGTAATAATAGATACATATGTCATCATGATAAAGTAGGTTTGGCTAACCCTAGGTGTATCCCCAAAGCATGAAGGTCAATGGGTGTACTTCATATTCTGCCTTAACATATGAATTAATTCCCTTGACCATAATAAATTTTCATGATCTATTATTTTATTGAACATTTATTTAAAAAGCATATGAGTCAACTTATAGTGTTTTACTTACACCATTTTCTTGATTTCATTTAGTACCAATTTATAATTAATTGATTCAGGTCTAGATATGGGAAAAGAGACCTATGTTTGAATTATTTCTTTTTCTATAGGATTAATTAGTTAGGCTAGGACTAATATTTCGATTTATGAATTTTTTTGGGAATCTTATATTTCTGTGTATTTCATTAATTTCAGTCATTTAATGATATTTAGTTGAAATTCATTATGACATGACAAGGTTTATAATTTTTTTTCATTTAGTTTATTATATTGTTCTATTATGGATTTTTTATCTATGATTTGTTTAATTTTTTTTCTAATATTTTCAGGATGGTATAGTCTCCCCACTATATCTTTTAGATCATCTCTACTTATTGGTATCAACTATCTTATAGGGATGCATGAATGAGGTCATGCTGAGACAAATTATTTTCATGTGAGGTAGATCTGATTCATGCATATTAAAATCATCTCTCGTTATATATTTCTACAAGATATCATGTTTTTTTTAATTTATCATATAGACACCTTCATTCTTATTTTGGAAAATAGGGAATGTTTTCTCCTAGGTAAATAAATCTATTTGAGATACATGAATAGGTTATAGATATAGATTATTAAGTGGATTTACGACTATGATTTTGATTAGTCCAAAATAAATTCATGGGTCTCAATTGATGTTGTTCCATCCTTTTATTATCCATATAAATCAATGGTAACATTTCACTATTGAGAAATAGGTTATAACTGTTCATTTGATGATTTGATTTGTAGACCGAAAGAATAATTTCTTATTGTGAAAAGGTGTTATTTTGGTCAAAATATTGTGGATGCATGATGGAATTTATTAAGAGACATGAAATAGAGATATATAAATATTGGAGTAGATTATTGAGCTCTTTTGAATCACTTATTATCTCTAGATTAATGTCGATAGAGTTACCAATGGTGGGGAGAGTGGAGAACACTTGTTTTAAGTACATCCTAGTTTTGGGAGAAAAATATTATATTTTGAGTGCATGGGATAAATTACCAAAATTTTAACGAGGAGGATGTAGTTCAAAAGAGAGAATCATACTATAGGATATGGATTATTATGGGATTTTTTATTCATGAAAGTAATGGTTTCTATGTAGATTTAATGAATTTCATTAAAGGCTTGAATAGTTTTTTAGATGATTCTTTAGGATGTTGTTTGTGGGCGTTTAGAGAATGAAATTTTATTTATGGATAGAACATGTTTTCTATATTTAAAATTTATTATCTCTTTAACTTCTTCATATATTAAATATTCATGATTAAAGAAGAGTATAAAATCTATAGGTTGTTAATGATGTCAAGTCTAGGAAATTTATGTTTTTAACTACCCTTCTATTCTAATTTTACTTTCTACCTTCTCCCTAGATCCCCAATCTATATTGAGGAGAATAAAATTAACTTTATATAATATATTCTTCAAATATTGAAGAATAAAACATATGGAATCAGTGCATTCATTGATGTAATGGAATACAAATAATGGATCTATAAGTTTTCAATGTGTTTCTTCATATCACAACAATTAGATATGGGTGGCATTCCTCTCCATCTATTGTAATTGTAAAATTATGGTGCATTTTATTGGATTTAATTTGATTTTATGTTAAGAATTATATTATTTATATATTATTTTCTGCCAAAAGTTTTTATTTAAGAGATAATCATCCCCATGATTTAGAAAAAATCATGGAATTTATTTCATTCTTTTAGTGTCCATTAGTATATAAATTATGTTTGTTAGAACATATGCCTCTTATATAATTGAACATAGGTAGTCAAATGATTCATTAATGGAATGTAAAATAATTAAAGGATCTATGATATTTTTGTGTGTTTCTTCATATCAAAAAAATTATAGGTATGTTGATTTCATTCTCACAAAATTCACTAAAACATGGTTTATTAGATTATTTAAATAATTTACATGTGATTTATTTGGAAAATATTTTTTCAACTCTTTTTGGGAAGAATTGTTTTTTACTTAGGTTATTAAAAACATGAATAATGGTTGATGCATGTAGTATGTTTGATAAACTAAAAAAAAATATGTGTTTAATGAAAATTATTATTCTATGAAATTGGCATACTTTCCTTGTGAGTGTGTTCTTTTTTAAAATCAAAGGTGCCTATTTTGGGTTCATACATGGGGATGGTGCTTGTGAAGAACAACTTTAATGATTAGTTGATGAATTTTTATGTGAACTACTTATTTTATAAACATTTTTTGGGACTATTAAAATGTTGGGTGTATTCATTAGGTGTGTGTGTAGAAAGTGGATACCAATTTAAATAGAATATTTTTATATCCTTTTTTGAAATATGAATTTTTTAAAACATATATTATATAATCCTTTCGTCTTCTATAATAAAATTTATTTAATATATTTTCATTTTAGTTTCATTCATGGGACATATTATGGTTTTGTACTAGTTTGTTATAGTCAACCCTTGCGTATTCACCTTACTAAGTATAAATATATTGTTTCTCAAAAAACATTAATAGGGAAGGTACATAACATATCTTGTAGTGAACTGTGATAAATTTTGGAGGATTGATAGGGTTTGAAGGATAGAGGTATTTTATCAAAGGAGATTCTATGAAGCCATGATGGTGCATTAGAGTCTTTCATGGTTGAAATATTTAGACAATGGTTATGTATTATTTTTTTCATTCTCTCTAATTGTCATATGATTATTATTGTTAGATTTATTTTGGATTTAATTTTTTTATCCTATTATGTCTCATTATTATTTCCTTATATAGGTTGTTTTATTAATAAATAATTATATCCAAATTTTGTAATTCCATTTGAATTTATTTCCAAACTTTGGAGTCGTATGTTTGTCCCCTAAGGTATGTTTCACAGACACCTCTTCCCAATCCAATGGTTTTGGGATTGATGTTACCCAATACAGTTATCAAATAAAAACAAAAAATAATAATAAAATTAATAGTATATACACACATAACATTATTAGCAAGATAGTATAGTCTCTCATTATTTATCAAGTTACACTTTCCAAATCCCCCATGAAACCCACTATATATATATATATATATTAAATGTATGTTTCTTCATTCACTACATAGTTCCTTTGATTTTTGGGAGTATATAACATGGTTTTGAACCAAAAATAAGGATCTTTATATATATTCCCCAATATATAATTGGGTTATAAAAAACAAACAAAATAAAAATATAATAAATGAAGGAAATTGCATCAAGTAATCAATTTCAAACCAAATAACCTTAACACATGAAACCACCTATTTTGGTAATGTCCTATAACAGGTATATTATATTTAACCATAAAAAGATCCAAATCTTTTTAATGTATGAAATAATAATACTTTTGTTGTGTAATATCATTTAGGATAAGAGTATAATAAATTGTTCAATCTATACAGATTCCATATCTTATTTTATCAGAACTTTTGAAAGGCAAAAAAATTTAAAATTTTTGTGTATAGAGTAACTTAGGATCCACACACTCATGGTTGATATTTCTAACACATTAGATGAATAATTACATGAATGATATAACTCTACAATCTAATCCCATTGACTCAAGAAATCTATAACTCATAGTAACCATATCATATTTGGATAAACATTTAGGAAATTGATGATACGAAGGAAAATCATAACCAAACATGCATAAAATATGAATCATATATCATTTCACTCTACTGGTGATCATTAAAGAACATGGAAATAATGATTACTGAGGTTGTGTAACACTACACAATGTTCCATATCATTCCAAACTAAAATATGATTAAAAATATATGCACAATATGGTTAGTTTATGACATAAAAAATTCATAGTAGACATAGACCATACACAGTACTGTATCTAGAGACAAATCTGTTTATAGAAATCTACTAATTGATCGAAAATAATATCTCAACACAAAAAACCCTGACCAACCACATTGGAATGACCATCTCAATCATAACTATATGAACACAATACACAATATGATCCCAATCAATTATTTTATAATATTACCAAAATCATATCTAACTATTCATACATTATAAGTTATATCTATTAGGCCAACTCACCAATTGAATGTTGTTCTCTCTACCCTCTATAGATACAACATGAAATACATATCTTCGTTGACCTGAAGGGGTCCCATAAAATCATTTACTCACAACATCGATATGTCAATATTATATAGAACACACTAATATTCATCATTTGATGCTCATATTTCAATTTTTCACTATTCATGAATTGTGTTCACATAGGGATAAAGGGATTACCCACTTCACACCTTCCTTATTATGAATCACATAGGTAAATTCAATGAAAGAAAAGAATTATTGTACTCATGGAGTCGTCACGAAACTCAATAATACTCACATATAAATCAATCACATCTGTTGTGTTTCTTATAGTTATACAGGAATCACAATACTCCCTAGGAATCAATACTCAATCCATTAAATTTATACACATAAAATTGGTTCATGTAAGAGACTACTAATTTCCAATCATTATTATCTATATTTACCACAATACAACCCCATTATGAGTGAACACACACTTTTGACAGTTAAAATAACCTATATTATAGGGACAATAATTCCTAATCGAACCTCCTAGTTCACCTGGTTAATTATATTTATTATACTCATTTATCCCTAGCAGATGATGTCTATACGCTATAAGATTATTTTTGTAGAATTTACTAGACAAATACAATGGTTGTACAGATTTGAACAATTTCCAAATGGTTAAAACACAACATTTAGTATACCCTTCAACATTACCAAAAATTTCCCTTATTGATTCATTACACAATTTATAATCACATCATGGTATAACCAGAATAACATGAGTTTAGGCACCATAAAATAATATACATCGAGCATCATAATTTTTTTTAAAACATGTATTTCAAAAATAAATTTTCTCTTATGGTCATTTATCAATGATTGGTATATAATATAAGCCCCATAAAAGCCTATTAAATAAATTCCAAAATTAAACCCCTATAGAATAGACATGATGATCACAAAAATACATGTAACATATGCTAAAATCTTAAATGATGGTCCTATAACAAGATTATGAGTTACACAAACTTGTGTAAAACATGAAAAATTAAATTATATATCATCTATGCATATCTATTGATAATCACCGATTCCCATCTTTCAAACCACATGAAACAATAAATTCATTATAAACATTTATATCTAATTATAAAATTAATCCCAAAGAGGCATAATAATTTGAATCTCTTCATGAAATACTAAATGATAAAATGATGAACATCAACATGAAGAGGAATCACACCATTAATATTTTAATTAATATGGGATAATTATATTTAAATTTTACCATATATAAATTAATTTTTTTAAAATAATATATAATAACAAAATAACTCTCTAGAGGATCTATGATAATCAATACCGTGAGAAAAAAGGTGGGTTTTATCTTCAATCAATAGCCTCAAAACACTAGACCATGACAACCATTTATAACAGAAATATTTCACTACTGATAAATATATTTTAATATAAAACCCTTAACCAAAAAATATAATATTAAAATATGAAAAACTGAAGAACATATAATAAAATGGTAAGGGAATACCACGATCATTCGAAACAAAAATCCAATTATCCCTTAATTCAGGGGGGTGATGGGATGTAAAGGGAGTGGGGATGGGATTCTTTTCTCTAGTCTGTCTTGATGGAGATGGTCACCTCAGAATTGTGATAAAAAGTATTTTTTGGAAATTACACCAGTTCTCTTTATAAAAGAAATAATCACAAACCTACCATTTACAAATTCATCCCATACAGGGGGAAAAGTGCCTCGTTGGAATCTATACATTGGGTTACCAGCACGATGGTAGAAAATCTATGTGAAAAACAAAGGTATTTTCATCAGGTACATAGTGTAGTTCTACCATGAACCACATGGATTTTTACTTCTAACATCAAATTTAAGGCAATCTTGGACCTACAGGAAACCACTTACATCACTTGAAACATTATAACATTCATTAAAACATAACATAGATATGTTTAACTCTTGAAATTCTTATTATAATTATAATTATATGAAATTACCATTATTCTATCTCCTAAATATTCAAATAACAACTGAAAACATAGACCCATAATGATAATGGTTTTTATAAACTCTAAACTTTATGGTTTCACAACTACCACAATTGAGATATATGACTTCCCAATTATTAGCAAATCAATTGAAATTCATTACAAATATTTCTTCATAATTTCAAATTAGATATTGAATAAAAACCCATTCCTCTGATCTAAAAACCCATACTTTAAAATGAAATCACGTAATCCAATATTCTATAGGAACTAATACTAACCCAAATGATTAGTTGAATAAGAGTAATATTTTTTCATCTATAATTATATGTGAAAACAACCAATTTGATCCCTATAAACTTATATAATTGATATATATTGTATCTTATCATCACATAAACTCTGGATCAAAAAATAGTGTATAAATCTGAACAATATCTCGAATCATATGATATTTTTCAAGAGGTTCTCTAAAACATATTCTTTGATAGATACTAAATTTAGTAATGGTTTTAATCACTATAAATTAAATCCTTGAAATTGATTTTTCATAATCTAATTAGGATTCATTATACTAATATCCCTGAAAAATGAATTCATCATCCAATTTGTCATACCCAAGATTACTGTGACATGGACAACGACCATATACCCCTGAAAGAAAAAAATCTATCACAAAAATATTGGTATGAAAGTTATAACTATATAAATATATAAACAATAAACTCCTTAATAAAATTCATAAAAATTATTCATTTAATAAAAACAATATTTTATTAACCTATGTCATGTTCTGGGTAAACATCAATCATCTCTACTAATCTATTATATGTTTTCCCAATTAAGGCTTCGTAAATTTTAATCAAGGGATAAATAAAAAAATTTCTAGTGGAACTTATCTTTTATCTCATATTTTTACAAACACCGCATACCATAACTCATTACTTTCATGAAGAGAATGTTGATCTATAAACATTTCCCATTTTTAAAAATCTTAAATATTCACATTGTCTATATCTTACCATTAAAACTAAATTTGATTATGAAAATCATTCCATGATTAAAATTACCCACATGTAGATGACATCCAAATCAAATCAATTTTTACCCATTCAGATTGAACTATAAATCTATCATAGACATCCTAAAATCCCTCACAGCCCTAAAAATATATCTAGAAGATCATATGATATATAATACCATCTCACCCTCTTCTAGGAAATGTTATTAGCATTATTTATGGTTTATAGAATCCTCAATCCCAATTAAGTTCCTATAAATATATTTTGTGGGAATTTTTCACATGCTACACATTACATCCAAATAGAAACTAAAACCCATGTGTTTCTACATGATCTTATACTACTCACATAATGTTATTTATAACAAACAATTCATTTCCACTATGATCATAAATTTTATATAATCACAAGGATTATTTATCCCCATATTAAAATTTATTTATAATTCCAAAATATTTTTTTCTAAGCATGAAACAACATATGTTTGCATAATCACACGATATCTAATAAGGAGTAACATATCTTAAGTCATATCCACTGGATTTACCCTAATATAAAATAGAACATTGGTTTTGAAACTTATTATAAAATCAAATTCCACAATTTATACTTTTATAGATTCATAATAAATCTCCCATTAGGCACACATGATATTTTTATTGTTGACATAAACATGAATAATTATAACAAAATTAAACATTTAATCCCATACTACGTGAATTTCATTATAATATCTATAGAATCCATCCATTGTCATATCAAAATATATCATTCTATCCTTTGCGCTTGTTATACCTAAGGATAACTACTTAATTTTTTTCATATAAAGAATGAATAATCAATATGTTAACTAACATTCTCAATCAAACGTCATGAAAAATAATAATCCAATAATAAAACATATATTAAAATGATTGCATCAAATTTTTTCATATCTCACCATCCTAAGAATGCACAACAAAAATATTTACCAACTCTATGGCCTTTATCTAACAGTAATTTATTAAAATGAAAAAACACTATATATAGACACTCAAATACGTAGTTCAACACATGGAATATCTCACCCAATCCTACCCATATAAGTAATTCCATCTCCATCTCCAATGAAAATATTCATAAAATCAACACAACAACACATGAAAACAACAACAGTAGTCTCAATTAAATAACGGGCCACAAAAAAATATTATTTAGGAAAAAATTTATTAAATTAATATTTTTATTTTTATTCATCAAATCCAATTAATAAAAAGGTTTTCCCAAAAGACATTATTTCCTAAAAATTATTCCCAAAATAAATTTCCATTTTCATAATTATTTTCACAACCATGGCTGGTCAAGAACATTTTTATATCGACTATGTGTGTTTTATGATGCATGGTAACATGAATTATTTCCACCCTTATCCATGAGTAAAATAATAAATAAAATTTTCTCATTATATTGTCTTAAATAAAATATCAACCCTAATAGTAGAAATATATATTTTAAAAATATCATATTTGGTAAAATTGAAATACCATATACTGAATTATTAATTCTTGAGTATAAGTTTTATCTAATGATTCAAAAATAGAATACATCTTTTTACAATTTAAACATAGGTATTCGACTAAAATAATTCATTAACACCATTTTTTAATGCCCCACACCAAGAATTCTTGAACAACTATTGGGATGGGTATCCAAATGACCTCAGGAATGATTTATTATTTGCAAGATATCATAAATAGGTAGTCAGAGTATATAAAAAAATGTATAAACCATAGTATTTCAAAAATAACATGAAATAACATTCAAATAATATATTAATCATGTATTATTCAACATTCAGATGGGTCAAAAATTAAGAATGAATTTTAATTTGTGTTACTTAATGGGTAAAATTTTTAATCAAGAGAATGAATGGAGTTTTAAATTTTGAATTTATCAGATTATTTTTTTAGATGATTAATTATTCGTGTGACGTATCATGGGAATTTTGATTTGTTTGGGAGGACTTGGGTTATGTTACCAGATTGTTGGAGTTTTCATCCAGTGGTTCGTAGTTTCTGAGAATGTGTGTGACACATAGATTATCTGATGGAAAGCAGTTACTTTTGAACTATTTACTATTGGGATTCACAGTTTGACCATGTTTTGGGGTAAAATATTTATGTAAAAAATGAATACTCATGGTAGGATGAGGTGCATTAGATGCATTTCATATGGGTTGTGCACAGTTTTTGACTAACTGTTGACCTTTCTATAGAAGGGAGACAATGATGAGAGAATGGATGGAATATGATCTATCAAACTCGGTGGATAAACAATAGGGTAAAGGGTTTTAGTCATTATAGTGTGTATAAATACTGAATGGTTTTTCCATTAGTTCGGCCAAATAATGCGAGTGGGCTTTCCTTGGAAATAGCCAATTTCAAGGTTGAAACATGGTTTGAAAAAAAAATTTGGTTGCCCAAATTTAATAAGAAATGGTGATTGAAACTAAATCCTCCTCAATTTTTTTAGAAACTGCACCAAATGTCTCTTCGTCTTAGTGTTTACGATCCAGGGAATTCCCAAACCCCTTCCTCCCCTACATCCATCAATTTTGTGGCATAATCATTGTTTTTATTTCGAGTTTAAGGTGAGATTCAACATATGTTTGCTTCCATATTTCATATTCTCCAAAGTATATAATTTTTGGGTTCTCTAGTTTAGGTATTATTGATGATTCCACTAGATCATGGAGGAATGATCTATTTTTCTTGGGACTTTATGTTTTCATTCATTTAATAGATCCCAATTTGGATTCCACACACTAATTTGTTTAATTTCATCAATATATTTGTTTGTGGTGAATTTTTTTAGGTCTTTTCAAATGGTTTCATTTAGATAGTTTTCTAATTGGTACGACATCTTAGTTACTTTACTATTAACTGGGAAAGGGAATTTTTGTGGTCCTTGCATAGTAGTTTCTTGGAATTTCAATGAATGATGTGTTACTAATAAGTTTTCTAGATGTATTTTAGGATAGTGTTTAATGAATTAATAAATTTTAGTTGAAATAATTAAATAATTAATTTTTCTTGGTATGTGTTTAAGGATTAGGTGACAAATATGAGTGTAGTTGGGTTCCAATGAGATAGGGTGACGCTTGCATGGGCCATGAAAAATCCATGCGCTTTAGAATTTTTTGTCAAATCATCTTTAATGAGTTAGATGGTGTAGGATTGTTACCCATATCATTCCTAATAGATTTATATGTGAATGTGTTATGTTCTACAGATCCCTAGTCTTGTGTGTTTTAAAATTGGTTTAGGTTACCAAAATTGTTCTTTCCTTTTCATCATTACACATTCTATAGATCTTGTTGTATATGTGGAGTCTTGAAACCAGAACATTGTCCACCCATATCATGTTCCCACATTTGAATGGTGGAATGTTTTTTTGTGAGGAATATTTTAAATATTCTAAGAGTCCTTTTGAAATGGATCAAATAGTATGATTTGTATTTTTACCCATTCATGTGTTTCAATGGATGGAAATTACATTTTTAGAGGAATTGGGTATTAAAAATATGTGTTGAACTCGTGGTGTTTACACATGAATTTTCAATTTTATTTTAAATGGTGATTGAAAATAGGTGACTGGTTCCCTTCAGTGAAGATGTCTTGTTGACTCCAATAATATTTTTCAGTGATAAATATGGTCTTGGACCTTATGTGTATTTTCAATGAATAAGAAACATTTGTTAAAGGGGTATATTCCAAGTGTTTATAAAGACGTGGGATTTTTTATATTATGATGTATGAAAAATGATGGGTGTTTATTTGATCCATGTGTTGCATTAATGGTCCGTAAGGACCATGATAATTGTTGTGGAAATATAAGGAAATGGAAATGGTAAAATGGGTCATTCATAATAGTTAAATGGTTTTCTTAACATTTAAAAAATATTCTATATGAAAATAGGATGAAATGGTTTAATTTTTAATTTGGTTTCTGGAGATGAATGTAACGGACAATCGAAAATTTGAATGAAATGGTAATGATTAATAATGATATTATAGGGGATGGATGATTATGTTATGATGAATCCTGGTTGGATACTTGGATTGATTCTACTTGTTCTCTGAATTACCACTAATGATTCTAGGACTTTGGACTAATGCTCTTCACCCTAGTTGTGGGTGGGTAAGACTAATGCACTAGGTTCATCGGAAAACAATTTTTTTCATAATAAGGGATTCACATTTCTAGCTCCAAGGGTATGGTCATGGAATTATATATCATGTTCTGGATGGTTAGACATAGAATTCTGATTTCTAGTAAGATAATTGGACCGATGGTCATTATTTTCCAATATGTGGTCTCTTGGTTGGGATGAAAAGACATGAAATATCATATATCAAATGGATAGTTGGACTAATGATCATTTTTTCCATCCCAAAACCACTATAATAAAATGATAGGATAACTATATTTCTCAAAGATAGGATTAATATAATTGTGTAAAACATGCAACAGAGAACAATAATTATAAATAAAAATATTGTCAAAAAATGAAACATATTTATTTTACCTATTTATATGTAGTTATTTACTACTCATGGATTTACTATTGTACTGAATTGTATTTTCATTAGACACCATTGGTTGGGTCCTATTGAGATTTACTCACACCTTAGTAGATGAGTAGCTGTCACATGTTATTTTAAAAACTGGTTTGGGATGGGAATTGTGTTCTGTTTTCCATGGTCGGGTTGGACATCTTAGATGGTATCTATAGAATTAATGAGGTTCATTTCCATGATATTTTTGAGACTAACTCACTTGTTTTCAGTTCATTTTTATTGGATCTCCCTAGTGGGTAATATAATTTTTAGGTGTGCCATGGTTTTTCAAGCCATTAATTAAATTCATTTTATCACAACATGATTTAGTTTTAGAATTTAATTATTGCACACAATATAATTTGTATAATGTTTGGTTATTTACTACTGGATGTGCACTATGATATGGGGGTATATTGTCATTATAGATCCCCCTTAGACCCAAACTTCTAGTTGGATGCCTATTTCATATGAGGAGATGTGCTAGAGGCCATGTGGTGTTCTAGATTAGATCACCAATATTAGTCAAAGTCGGGATGGGAAGTCAAAATCATTAATATATGTGTTTACCTTCTTATTATTTTAAAATTTATTTTTTGGTAGATTGGTGATATATGAATGTGTCAGATGATGAGATGGATATTGGGCAGGTGCATCACAAACACTCGTTTCAGTAGAATTTCCATATTACTAGGGGTCAGGATTGATGTTCTAGATTTGAAATGTTATGTTCAATATGATTTTAATTTGGGTGATGCACATGTCGTTTGTATTGGATTACATATTATGGGTTTCAATATATTTTTCCATTAGTATGAAGAATGTGATTTTTTTACTCTTATCCTAAAAGGTAATAGGAATCTCAGGGATTATGATATGCATGTAGGATCCATATATTATTGTCCTTTTAGTGTGTGATATTATGTGTTTTCTACTGAGGATAGATTAATTGGATTTATAATGAGATGTGCAGTATTGACAATGCTGGTGTGGTCTTCATACACGATTGGTGCATTGACCTTGGGGGTTCTGAATGGTATAAGTATATGACCATTGGAAACCATGTGGGAATTTATTTCCTGATAAGTTTAATTTCTGGGTCCTCTAAAGAGAGTACAAATATTCAAATGATCAGAGTGTACGATCACAATTGTTTTGGGAATTTAGTTATTAAATGAAACATTTATGATGGCATACCCATGAGGAGGGTGTTTTGACTTGTTGGTCTCATGTGATGATAATAAGCGTTCCCTGTTAATGTCTTTTATGTTGTACCCTTCGGTGATATGATGTAGACCATGGGTGGTTATACATAGTGACCTTGATGTGAATACAATTTAAGGAATTAAGGTCATATGGATTTTTTTGTGATAATTGGGCCTTGGTGATAGCACAAACACCTCATCTTAACATGGTCGTTGGGTCCTCGCCAACCAGGTACCACCAGTTTCCCCACAGACATGTAGTCCCCACCCTAGGGCCCACCTAAATGCCTAAAAGGGTCATCTAACTAATGAATGTTCTAAAAGACCAACACATGTCCTTTCCAAAGTTATTTTTTCTCACTCACATGCACAATATGAAATATCCTAGAACTTTACGCATCCTGAAGACTCCTCCAATCCATGCATGGATAACATTGTAGTTCTGATCAGATAGGCTCCCAAAAAAAAGGTTCACCTTGTTGACAATAGTCATATCATTAGTAATTTAACCCTTTATCATTTTTTGGTGTAACATTTACCCCCCCCCCCCTAGTGCACAATATCTTCATTGTGGGACCTACATCTCAACCCAGGAAATACACCACACTTAAGGCAGGGTTCCTCCTCTAACACCAAATGTGGCAACTTGGCCACAATGATAGCACAAACACCCCACCTTAACATGGTCTTCAGGTCCTCACCCACCACATACCACCAGTTTCCCCACATAAATGTGGTATACACCATAGGGCCCACATACATACTTGAACGGATCATATAACTAATAATATTCCCCACAGTACAACATATGTCTTTTCCAAAGTGCTTTTTCCTCACTCACAGACCCCCTAAAAAACATCCCAGAAGGTCACCCATCCTGATCAGTACTTCAAGAAAATCATTCATAGTTGTGGAGTTATATTCAGATAGTCTACTAAAAAGTAAGGTGAACCATGTTGACATGACTCTTGTCATTTAGTTATTTAACCATTTATCATTATGGGGTGTTACATTTGTACACTATGATATGGGGGTATATTTTATCCATAGATCCCCCTTAGACCCACATTTCTTGTTGGAAACCTCTGGTGTACGAGGAGGCATGCTAGAGACCATGTTTGGTTTTGTCTTGCGGCACTCAGATTAGTGGCACTGAAATCAAGATATAATAAATTGGTATTATAAGTGTTTACGTTCTTATTATTTTAATACTTATTGTTTAATATATTATAGATATAAGAATATGTCAAACATTGAGATGGATATCAGGCTTAAGGATCACAAACACAAGTTCTAGTTGGATGTCCATGTTACTAAAGGATATAAGTGATGTTCTAGATTTTAAATGTTTGGATTTTATATGATTTTTTCAGTGCTGTACACATGATTTATATTGGATGACATGAGATGGATTTCATGTTCTTGGCCCATTGGAAAGAGGCATGTGATTTGGTTTTTAATCTCATCCTATAAAGGTAAGAAGCATATCATGGATTAGGTTACGCATAGTGCATACACATATTATATGCCTTCTAGTGACTGACTTTATTTATTTATTTCTATGGTCATGTTATTTGGATCTATGGTGATATATTCGACCTTGATGATTTTATTGTATCCCTCATAGATGATAGGTGGATTTACCTTGATGGGAAGGAATGGAATATGTGTAGGATAATTGGACACCTTGTGGGTTGTTTTTATGTATAGGTTTCATTTCCATGTCATTCAGAGAGAATACTAATATGCAGATTCTCGAATTCTAAGGTTACAATAGTATTTGGATGTTGGTTGGTATATGAAACATATATGGTGTGAGACCTTAAATAAGGGTTTCTTGACATGATGATCCCATGTGATGATGAGACGGGAGAATGTTTGATGTCTTGTGAGTTGTACCATTCCGTGATATGACATAGACCATTGGTTATTAAACATAGTGACCTTCTTTATGTGAATACATTTTAGAGAATGTGGTTTTTTTGGATATCCAATGAGAGAGGTTGGATGAGTTTTTTGTCTTTTTCAGTTCATGATGTATGAGTTAATGTTTTGATATTTTTGTCAGTGGTGGACAATGGTTGAAACATAGAATGAGGTTTATATTCATTAGATTCTTTTGGATTTGAGAAACAGAACTACATTTGTAGTTTTTATAATCATGGTTTTTTTATAGAATGGTGTGTTCATTTGTGTTCCTAGCTAGAGTAATGGTTGTACATATGATTTATTCGAAACAATTATGATTTGGATCAGGAATAGAGGTGGTTCTAAAGTGTATGTTATTTTAGGGGTGTCAGTCTCATGGACTAGAGATCATATGGGTGAGGTAGTCCTTTTTTGTTGTGGTTTAAGGCTTGAGAAGATATCTTATTTCACAAGGATAAAATCAAATGGGGTGTTGGTGATTCAATAGAACATATGGTTATGGATGGCAGGAATAGTCAGTTTCTATGAAATGTTTTCTCTAGATGCATCATTGGAAATTTAGTTAGAGAGTAAGTGATCTTAGTGTAACATTAGAAGGAAACATATGTTTTGAGTTATCATTCAATCGGTTTTGGCTTAGTGAGTTCCCTGTGGTATTGGAACGTGCCAAGGTTTCTCTAAATTGGTATAGGTGGGAATGCAGGGTAGTAATGACCAGTGGATAGGTCTTATAAATCGTGTTATGTAATTATTCACTAGTTATAGTTGAAATTATGATATGTGGTAGGGTTACAGAAGACTATTTTTGATGGCTAAGAGTTAAATGTATATTGCTGGAATATGAATCCGGTGTCATACTATGTCTTTTGGTTTCTTAATCATATTTCATGGGAGAGTATTCCAAAGGATTTTGGGTTTAGCAGGAATCCTTGAGTTGTCCTAGATACAATGTGAGTGTGATGAGATGATTCCAGGTAGGTAGGTCCATGGATATTGAATTAGTTTTATATATCCCAATATTTATATGTGATATCGATAATGGATATTATTTTTGTTCTATTCTTGATGACAAATTATAATACTCATATTTACTAAAGATCATTCCCAATATCATGACATTTTCTTGGTAACAATGAGAGAACAGTGGACATATGCCTATATACAGAAATAAAGACTTTATTTTAATGTGTGGTATCTATACTATTGAACTCATGAATAGGTGTATATGGTGATTTATGGTAGAGTTTCCCCAATAGATGTCTATGACAGAGATCCATGGGATATATTAGATTTTGGATAATATTGTGGGTGTTGTCCTCGAATTTTGGTGTAGGTGATAGTGATGTTTTTTAGTTTCTCTAGTTATATCAAGAGGACTACACAAAATTCATGGATTGGAAGTGAATAGTACATGGGATATTGTGGATTCAATCTCCATAGTTCAATGATGATGAAGACACTCTTCTGTTGAAGAGTGATGTATCAGTTGGGATGGCACGACCCAGATGCTGAAAGGATCACATGTGTGTAGAATTGGCCATGGGTTGATCATGGTGGCATTTGGGTACCAATTATGAAACCCTGAGTTTCATTATTATATTTTTTATGTAATAAAAATGGTTCATAGAATTTGGTGGATGATGAAATTGACTAGAATTAGCATGGAGTGGTTTTGAAGAGTAACCTGGGGTTCTTGTTCCTAAGGGGTATTGATTTGTGTGTCCGTATACAACGTCTATTTTGATACAGTTCATGATAGGACTTTTTAACATCACTATGGTTGTTTATGGACCCTATTTGGAATATTTTGGAGCTTTTGGAATGAATTTTGGAGTAATATAAATTTTTTTCAATGAGAGAGGAATGGGCTAGTGGATGGATCCATGCTCTATAGAGATGAGTCAGCTGAGGATAGTCCAACATGGGTTACCACAAAATATGCACAACGATGGTTGAAAGCATTATCTTGTGTGTCATTTTAGAAACTATGGGTGTGTTTCTGTTATTTTGAATTCAATTAGATTCATGTATATTTTTATCTTGTGTACGGAAAGTGTGTATGCATCCACTTCAGTTGGTTTTCTATGATAAGGATATGTGATGATGAGGATTGGAATTCTTTTTGTTGTTGGATAATGGTTCTTTGAGAACTATTTTAGTCAATTTTTGGGACCTTTCATTCATGTTAGGTTGGGATTTATTGATCGAAATGGTGTTAGGAATTAAAAATATTTGGATATAAGCTGAAGATTATGGTGGGGAGCACCATATATCGATGACTGCTCGGGTGATGTTGTAATCATTGTTTCTGTTGTGTGGGCATGGTTAATAACAATTATGGTGTTTTGGATTTGTATTGGGAGTTATCTCTGAGTTTTGTACAATTTAAGATGTTGATTTTGAGGTTGTTTAATGGTATTGATTTAGGATATCATAATATGTAAGAGGATATAGGATAAAAATATAGTGACTGACATAGGTTGGGTAGTGTAGATGGATTTCCACTCAGAATTTCTTATGAACATATATATTATGGTGGGTAGGTTGTATAATCCCTCATTCGTATTATTCAATAATTCCTATGAAAATTTAATTTTCAATATTAAATGGTTTGGTTATTGAATTAAGGATGATATTATTGTTCTAAAAGTTATAATGTCTAAAAAAGATTTTTTTAAAACAATTAGAAATTATTCATCAAGGGTATACTGGGTGTATTGATTATTTTGGAAGATTCATGATAAGTTTCAAGAGTTTTTGGCTTTTTTGAAGGTGTGTCGGTTTCATGTCACCTGTTTTACCGAAACTATATGAGGCCTTAATGCTCCAAATTTTCATAGTTAATTATAAACTACTCATGGTTTAGTTATATGATTTTTTAATTTTTTTGGTTTAAACTATTTTGGGGAAATAGAGAAACTAACTGGGGGTGAGAAGGGTTAGAGGTAAGGAGCATGGGCTCCACATGGTTTTATAAAAACATTGTGCCTTGCTATAAAAGGGATGCAGTACTACAAGAATATTTTGTGAACATTTTATCAAAATTTGTAGCCTAGACCTGAGGTGAATATTTAATGTACAATATGGTGTACTTGTTTGGTGCATGGTTTGGCCATATGTATGCCCAAACCATGAGAGTGGTCTGGCCATAGATAGAGCCAATTTCATAGTTGGTGCACATTTTGTAAAACCATTTGGAAAAACTGTGCAGTTACCTAAATTTCATTCAAAATAAGATGATGATCAAAATTACCCTATATGTTTTTAGCCACATCACACCCATTCTTGTCCTTTTGGTTTTCATGAACCAAGGAATCCCCAAACCTCTTCCTCCCTCTCCTTCAATTTTGAGGTGTAATGAAATTGTATCTATTGCATTTGAGATAATATTCACCCTGTGGTGGATTTATTGTTTCTTATTATCCCTCCTATATAATTTTGGAGTTCTATTATTTATTTATTTTTTTGATTCCACCCAATCATGGTGGAATAATTAAATTTATATGGGTACTTTTTGATGGATTTCATAGAAGTGATCTTCATATGGATTCTTCACACAGATGTGTTGTGTTTGGTTAAGTAATGTGTTTATAATGAAGTTTATTAAGTTTTTAGTAATTGATTAATTTACATAGTTTTCCAATTTTTACTTAATATTAAGGATTTTTCCATGTAATGATGTCAAGAATAAATTTTGGACCTTCTAAGGTGGTTTCTTGGATATTTTATTATAGGTGGGCGACCAGTTACATTTTCTACATTATGAAAAGATGGGGTTTAATGTAATTATTAATTATGATTATTATAATTAATTAATTGATATTGTTTTCCATCTGGTTTAGGATTGGTTGATCAAGAAGATTTCGGTTTGATTACAATCATTGAGGGTGAGGATTGGATAGGCCATGATAAGTTCATCATTATTCAAAATTTTCTCAAAAAGCATAATTAATGAGTATGTTGATCTATGTGATTATCCCACATTCAAGAAATTTTTTTTATATGTGCTTATAGTTTGTTTTCTAGATCCCTAATTATGTGTGTTTCAACCTTGTTTTTAGTTAGTAGCTTTTTTAATTCATTTTTTCATAATCCTTCCATTTATCTCATTGTATCTATAGTGTAGCAAGACCAGACCTACAACCACGATTTAGGTGTTCCCACCGTTGAGTGGTGAAAATGTTTTGGTATTGAATTATTTAAAATTTTTATAAGGCGTTTTGTAATGGTTTATATTGTATGATTTTTATTTTGAATTGGTTTTGGATTTTAGGGAATAGAAATTATGTTTTAATGTAAATTATGATTTTAAAATAGGTATTCACCACCTCAGATAGTTTACAAAATGATTAAATTTGATATAAAATTGTGATTGGAAATGGGTGTGGGGTGCATGTTTATTAAAATTTAATAAGGAATATTTTAATAGAGTTCATAGAATAGTTAGGTCTTGGACATTTTGTGTATTTTAAAATGGATAGAGCCATGTTTCAAATGATTAGCTTCTAGGTGTTGACAATATTATTTTTGGTTTTATGAAATTCGAAATATTATTGTGCTTTATTTTATCCATGTGTTGATTTAATGGTCCTTTGGGACTATGATAAATTATGTGTTAAAAATGGAACTGCAAATTAAAATAATGGGAACGTTTAATAGTTAAATTTATTGTTGAAAATTTAATGAATATGTTAAAAGGATAGAGGATTAAATGATTTAAATGTGAATTTATTTCTATGTGATGAATGTAATGGACCATCAAAATGTTGAACTGAATAGTAATGATTAACAATGAAATGATTAATGATTGTCAAAAATGTTATACTGAATCCTCGTTGGATACTTGGACCAATTTTTGTTCATTTATAACGTCTGACTAATGTTTTTGCGATGTTGGACTGACAATCCACTCAACAGTTTTGGGCTGGGCAGACTAATTATCTAGGTTCCTAGATGCACCATTGTTTTTAGTTGATTGGGTGATACTCTTAAATAAAATGGCTTGTACATGTAATTTATAAAAAATATGGGATGTTCAAATAAATAAATTTTATTAAAATTTGAATACATGAACTAATGATCCTTGTTATACAGCTTGTGGCCTTGTGTTTTGGATAGTCGGACATGGAGTATCGGATTCTAGTTGGATACTTGGACTGAGTCTTTATGTTTTCAAACATGTGACCCGTAAGATATATCGATCCTATGAATCTCTTTGTATGATGTGTATTTTTGTAGAATTGGGTAACACATAAAACAAATAACAATAAAAATTAATTTAAATATTGAAAAACAATGAAACCTATTTATTTTACTTAGTTGTTTATATTTATTGACTTGTCCAACAAGATATATTTTAAATAATGGTAAAATAATTGGACACTATTGGTGGTGGAAAATTGAGTTTTATTCACAGCCTACTCAGGTTTACATTACTCTTGGTAAAGTGATAATTTATCACATGTCAATACATGAACAGGTTTGGGTTAGGGCCTTTGTTGAGATTTTTAGGGATGTGATGGATGGAACAGATGATTTTAGAATATTTTATGAGGTTTTACATGGTGATTTTGTAGGTACTATTGTACTTGTTTAAAATTTTTCATTCTAAGAATGAGATTTTCCTATTGGTTGATCGATGTTATATATGTGTGATGGATATTCAATCCATTATTTCCTTTTATTTTATTATAGCAGTCTTCAGATTTAGTTATTTATTATTTATATATACTCTAATGCATATTATGTTTGGTTATTTATTTCTAGTTATGCACTTTGATATTGTATATTATTTTCAAAGACCCACCTTGGACACCTATTGTCAGTAATCATCATCTGGAGTATGTGGTGGCACTTGTGGGGTCATGTGGTGGTCCTAGAGGGAGTATTGAAATTAGTGGAACCCAGGATGAGATCTTTCAAATCATATATTGTTAAGTAAAGGGAAATTAATAATAACAAACATCAAATAATCAATCATAAATATATATTGATGGGTAATATCAATAATTAATCTCATTCTCAACATGTTCACATAAAAATATGGGAGGTCCAATCAATACAATCAAATACAAACTCATTATGGTATAATACATGAGGAGTCATAACTATAGAACCAAAAACATTATAGGGTCTAGTATCCCAACACTAATCTTGTAACTTCATACAAATCCCCTATACAGAATAAAACCTATAAGTTAAACATAAGGGTTTGAATGAAACCCATTTTTTATATATAGTGTGTTTTCATCTAACACAGTAGATCAATACAGAAAAATCATTAATATTTTATAATATTTATAATTATAATGATTGAAAAATAAATTAAACATTAATAAAAACTTCATATAACAATGTGAGGTCATTCATTGAAAACCAAGTCACCAAAAAACCAGAATCAACCTTCTTTAGCCAATATTGGAAATGGATATATAAAAGTCACATCATATATAAAACATCTTTGGAAATTTTATGACGTATCCATAACCACATAATGGAAACCCATTATAGAATGATGTAATATATCTACTATAGAAAATACGAATACCATTTATCATAGGATACCCATATGTGAATGTTATAACATAGTGAGTCCAAGGATTAGAGAGAGTGTATGGATCATATCACTTGATAATGATTCATCTAATAATAGAGTTGAATAAACACCTTTGCAATGTAACATAACACCCTGATCCCTCAGTCCCATGAAATACATAAACCAGAGTTGTCTCTCATCATTAACAAAATATATAAGAAACACAATGTACTGATATGTAATATAGCTAAACGCAAATTACATAGTTAATGGAGATATTTACATTATACTAGTGATCTTTCCAAATCATTGGAAGGAAAATAAACTATGTGGTTAAACTCTATAAAATGATCCATAGGTCACTAGGCCACATCATCATCAGCTATAGTTGTAAAACATGTTCATGGTATAATAGAAATAAATACATGGAAATCAAAGAACGTACACTTTCTATCACTTATACAAAGACCTATATTACGTTATTGGATAGTGGATTACATGAATAAACAATACCAAAAATGATCAATCTCATTTTTTTTAATCCAAATCAAATGTAACTATACCCAAAAAAACACGAAATATAATCAAACTCCTATTGGACATACTCAAACCAGAATCATATACCACTAATAATAATCTACCATATATACATATATACAGACTCACTTACACACACACACAAACACACACACCCACAAATATATATATATATATATATATATATATATATTAGCCTAAATTAGTGTATGACATGGCTATATTCTTACTCCGTACCTCTCATAGGTCTGAAACATCATTTTTGACTTCGAGAGAAATCATATCATCACTTAATCGTATAACTAATTCAAAATGTATTATGACCCTATCCACTTATATATAATATTACTGAATTTTAAGATAAATATCATCTAAAAAATTACTAGAATCAAGAGGCCTACTATCCATAGAAAACAAGGTTCATAAATCATAAAAATAAATTTTGAACACAATATCTTTATTTTAAAATTCAAAATGTTCTCCTAGATCTTCTTAGCTTCTAAAACTAAAATGTCTAACATTGGGAATACATAAGCATAATGTGTAATGTATAATTCTTATTGAGTAAATGAGAATGATAACAAATAATATCTTATAAGTCAAATGGATTAAAAGGATATCATAAAATGTAAGGCTAATGAATAACCATATAGAAACATGACATATATAATATGAAATTATGATATCATGGAACTATTTGATTGTAGAAACGTTATAATACACATAATCATAATCATAAGTCTAGGCTCACTATTGGTACATCAACAATTATTTTATAGAGTCTCATAATAGATTAAGTTTACCCAATAATCCCTTAGATATATTCTCATTAGATATAAACATTACACAATATAATGAAGAACTATGTGGGTATACCCATCACATCATGTATATATATGTGTGTGTTCTGTATACATAAATAAAACATATAAAAAAGACTTGGTAAACCCTATAAATATGAAGTGGGTCACATAATAATTTCGTAGAAAATTCTAAAATAGAATAGCATAATGAATTCATAGAATGAAGTAACAACATATTAAATTATATTTCATATATAAAAAATTAATCTTACAACTTTAAAATGATGTCCATTTTAATTTAATACCAAAAATGGAATGGGGAAAATTTTTAAAAAAAATTATTTCAGGTGGTGTTTTAGGGAAAAGGGTAATAAATCATGAAATAGTGTATGAGCATAATAATTTCCATAAAAACAAAAATTAACTAAATTGGTTTTCCATAATAAAATTACTATTTTTAGAAATCATGGAAGGATAAAAATATTTTTTTGAGTGGTACATGAAATGAGATAATAAATTAACAAATTCCCTTTAATCGAGTTCACATAAACCAATAAATTGAGAAAGAAACATTATTGACGTTTAGATCCGTGAAAAAATAGAGGTTTGTTTCAATAGTGTTATATGGATAGAACATATATGAATAATATAAATGAAGATATAAAGAGTGTAAAAACATATCCTAATGAAAGAGGAGGGTAATTCTGATATTTTCTTTCCCTAGATCTAAATTCATTTTTCGCATGAAAATAATATCCATAATAATCAACTTATATTTGTTAAAAAAATATATTAAGAACATAATTTTACTATATATTATTATTTACGATGATTTTATTATATTTTAGTTTAATTTAGTTTTGATACCATGTATATCTCCATAGTACCCAGGTCATTCCTACCAGGAATCTATGGTAACATTAAATGTTGGTAATTATGATAGTTAAAATTGTTTGGATAAATGAAACTAAAAAATTAATGTAATGGTTTTTACATCTTTGTAGGAGTTAAATGGTGTTTGAACATCCAATATCATTCATTAATAATCCTAATATATAGACTATTGTTTTTATATTTTTAGTTCATATATCACGGTTTTGCAAAAATGATGAAATTATTTCAATTCATTTAATATTATAGATAAATGTTCATTTGAAAATATGAAACAATGTAGAATATAAATAGTTAGGTAATATGTAAATATTTTATGATTATTTCAACTATCATTGAAGGATAAGATGGAAAAAAATTGTTCATGGACGTTGTGAACCAACCCAAATATGAGCAATTTAAACATTTTTGAATCGATTAAGTGAAGGGTAGAAAGTTGATATTTTAACAAAATAAAAATACCTCAGAATATCTATGAACCTAAAGTAACTATTTATTTTTGTATGGATTTTATATTAGGGATGTTGAAGAATAAGTGAATTGAAAGAGACTCAGTTGAGAATTTTACCACTTCCTTGGGTAATATCCTCTTGGATACCGATTAAGTCTCCTTAGGATTGTATTTTTTGAAAAAAGAACTTTTTATACAAGTTAATGAGGGTTAGTTTGATAAATTTGATACTTGTTGGATATATTAAAGGCTTATATGGTGTAAAAAAAATTAGTTGTTCAAATAAGAGGAGGATAGTGTTTTTGTTAAATATAATATCAATTTTATTATTATTATGGAACAATTGTACCAATAGTATTGATTCTAGTGAATATATAGAGTAATTAGTGTATATAAGTACATGATAATGGTTTTTGACACCATCCATTTCCCTCTAATTTGTGTCTTTAACTTATATGGTCGAATGGCGTATTTTTTTCATTATGCATAAAAAATAATCAATTTTAGAAAAAATATATTAAAAATTACCATTACTATTTTTTAATTTATAGATTCAAAAAATTCAATCCATTTTGGGAAAATAATTTTTAAAATTTGATAAATTTAACTATTAAATAATATAATTATTTATTTGAAATATTTCAATTCTAATATTAAGAAAATTATTCATACCGTTTGAAATATTTCATATGGAGTTATTAATTTATATAATCACTATAATACAATGTTTCCTTTTTTATAAAAAATATTATTTAAATAAGTATAATTTAACTTTTTTTATTTACATTTAGAAAATATTTTTAAATCATAATGTTTTTTATAAAAATAATAACACCTATCTTATCATTTTTAAATCATTTCTTTATCTATGTGACTATATATATCTTGTATATTTTTATTTTATATGATTCATAAAAAATAACACATTCATAGGTGATGTAATTATTCTAATGGTCAATTTACAATTTCAGATTATTTTATTATTATTCAAAAGTTTAAATTACTATTCTAATGGTCTGATTTTTAATAGTTATATGGGTTTCCGACCTTATATTAATTACCCACATTTTATTCATTCTTCACTCACATTAATTTTATCTAAATATTTTGTATATTCATATTAAAATTGAATATTACATCACTAATTTTTTATATTATTATTATCCAGTTTGGTAATCATATGAGATTATGATTATCTAAATTTTCTTGTTATTGTTATCTTGTTTTATACTTTTTATCCAATTAAAATGTTATAAATTTTAATCAGTATATTATTACTCTTCATATAATTTCTAGCTAATGTAATTAAATATTATGTGTTTGATCATATGGTTCATGTGATTCATATAACACTTCTTTATAATGTATGAAACATTTATACAACTAGAAAGAAAATTCCATTGACAAAAGCATGTCATCACATTATTCGACCAGAAGAAATTTCACCTGTAACATTTCATTTCACCCATTATGATGAATATATATATAGTTAATTTTCCTTGATTACTTATCAAGGGTACTAGGTCACCTTCCCATGAAAATGGTTCTTCCATAGTACTCTAGATATGTTAGTATTTTTGTTTTATAGAACATTATCTATACATCCAAGATCATCACCAAAATATCCTCATCATATTGATCATACTAAAACTATATTATCTCCATATTAGATAAAAGTGATATATCTTGTATATATTTCTTCACAAGTAATATGCAGTATATATCATGATCTTAATATTGTAACGCCCCGACCCCAGTTACCCAGAGTCGGTGCATTATTACATTACATTGGCATGATCACGAGAAAGATCAAGTCTCGAAAGATCGATTAGTTTAGTAGCCTTGGAATAACTAGATACATCCATAATTTTTTTACATTACATCATAAAAAAACATCTTGTCTTCATATCCCCTCATACTATCCCTGCAGGTCATTCATAAATTACTTCTTCATAATCCTGGGAAAAATAAAACATTGAAAGGGGTGAGCTCAGATGCTCAGTAAGGATAACATTATAGCATAAGCTTTCATAAATAAGCATAAACACTTAAGGCAATTTATAACTAAAACAAAAGCCTTTTAAACTTGAACTTCAGCATAAAATGGCAAAGGTAAAATGAAATAATGCCATTTACATACTCACATGGATATTCTACTAGTCGAATGATCACATGAAATATCAATATCCACTTTCATAATGTTGGAATGCATAATGCCAGACTATCATAACCACTTAGCCAAGGCCTCGTGCCAAGACTACAAATAAGATTTTGTCAAGCCCTTGTGCCAAGACACTAATTTGTCTCATGAGACCTACCGATGCATCGAGGAGCTATAGCGGGCTCCACCCGTCACTTATTAAGTCCAATGCATTCCTCATATGAATAGGTTTAAGCATAAAATAAACATTCGTATTAAAACTAGTATACGAAATGTCAATACTTTAACCACAAACCATGAATGGTATAAAAATAGAACATCCACAGTCAAATATAACTCATTTGATACAATATGGAAGATTGTATTGTATCACATTAACCTCAATCATGAATAATGAAGGATGTTGACATAGATGAAAATAATCATCAAAACTATTTGAGAGAAATATCCCCCTTTTTCTTGAAATCATTTAAAACTCACACTATTTGTCAAGAAGCCATTTAAAAATATATTTTTGAATCAAAGTGTCCCATACCACTTTGAAACTTTTTAAAAGGAGTTTTAATTTCTAAACTTTAATGTCCATATAAATAAATCCTTAAAACCATTTTTTAAAACATGGACATTAATGAAAAAGATTTAGAAGAATAAGTCTTTAAAACATTTAAAAATGGTATTTTAGTTAGAGATTCTAACCAAAAGAGTGACACTTGAATACACATAATTGAGGTAATAAAAACTTTGTAATATCATGAGAATAAAGGGATTCATGATATACTATGTCAAAGTACATTATATACACCACATAAAAGTGATTTGGTGTATAACAACAAAGAAGTCTCAATGGAATTTAAATTGAGATGAAATCTCTCATAAAGGCTGTATCATTAGGTTAAGGATAAATCAACGACATAATTATGTGTGAAAAAGATAAATACACTAAATATGATTGGATATTTAGTGTAAATCAATCAGATGACATTCACACATATTCTTGTAAATACAACACCAATGAATTGGATATTTAACTCAACAAATGGAGATTGAGTTAAAATTACTCTTATCAAATTCATATCAATGACTTGAGAATTTTCAATGGAGTGATTATGTGTATCAAAAGTGTATCCACAGGAAGGGGAGTGGAAATTATGACATAATCAAATGAATAGTGATTCCACACATAATCTTGGGGTAGTATAATCAATGAAAAATGCGTAAAGCCAAATGAGTGGAAATTGAAATCTCAAATTCCCTTATCGATTAGGTAACTTATGAAACAAACACCCATGAAAGAAAGATCATACCATGATGATGTAAATACCCATAAAATAAAGTATATTATACAATGAATACAATCATGGGCAGTACACATACACCACATGCAATAATTAAGTGGTGATCAATGGAATTCTCACGGAATTAAAAGTGAGACAAGAAACCCCTTACCACGTTAATCAACTGAGTCGTATGGCCAAAAGTTAATATCCACCAAATTATTTCCAGAATAAAATGAATATAAAGAGAATTATGATAATATATATCAAATGGTAGTACACAATACACCACTTTCAATAATTTAGTGGCGAACAATGGAAATCTCACGGAATTGAAAGTGAGATAAGAAAATCCCTTACCACGTTAATCAACTGAGTCGCATGGCCAAAAGTTAATAACCACCAAATGATTTACAGAATAACATGAATATAAAGTGATTCATGATAATATATATCAAATGGAAGTACACAATACACCACTTCCAATAATTTAGTAGCGAACAATGGAAATCTCACGGAATTGAAAGTGAGATAAGAGAATCCCTTACCACGTTAATCAACTGAGTCGTATGGCCAAAAGTTAATATCCACCAAATTATTTCCAGAATAAAATGAATATAAAGAGAATTATGATAATATATATCAAATGGTAGTACACAATACACCACTTTCAATAATTTAGTGGCGAACAATGGAAATCTCACGGAATTGAAAGTGAGATAAGAAAATCCCTTACCACGTTAATCAACTGAGTCGCATGGCCAAAAGTTAATAACCACCAAATGATTTACAGAATAACATGAATATAAAGTGAATCATGATAATATATATCAAATGGAAGTACACAATACACCACTTCCAATAATTTAGTAGCGAACAATGGAAATCTCACGGAATTGAAAGTGAGATAAGAGAATCCCTTACCACGTTAATCAACTGAGTCGTATGGCCAAAAGTTAATATCCACCAAATTATTTCCAGAATAAAATGAATATAAAGAGAATTATGATAATATATATCAAATGGTAGTACACAATACACCACTTTCAATAATTTAGTGGCGAACAATGGAAATCTCACGGAATTGAAAGTGAGATAAGAAAATCCCTTACCACGTTAATCAACTGAGTCGCATGGCCAAAAGTTAATAACCACCAAATTATTTAAAGAATAAAATGAATATAAAGTGAATCATGATAATATATATCAAATGGAAGTACACAATACACCACTTCCAATAATTTAGTAGCGAACAATGGAAATCTCACGGAATTGAAAGTGAGATAAGAGAATCCCTTACTTTGTAATTTTTCCTTGGTCGATGGTAGGTTTACCTCCTGTATAATGGTGAAATAATTGTTATTGAATAATACAAGAATCATTTACTTTAATATGATATCATATATGATCTTTTAACATTGATTTGTTAATAATATCTTAGAATTATCGTCATTTCGGGTGTTAACGGGTTCATTTTACTTTATATTCTTTGTTATGTGAGCCATATTCGTTATTAATGGGATGTATATTATTCATATCCAGAATGATATAAAGTCCTTAGAAACTATTTTTAAATCATAAAATTATAATTATACTTGAATGGATATGATGGACAATGAATCTCATCGCGTTCGTGGAGACGGTAGTCCGCACGTACGCACGAACGCTACTTCTATTTAATTTTTCATTTTAAAAGAATTGAATCCAAATGATACATAGCTATATTATTATTCCAGTATAATATAATATTTTATATATGTTACTTATGTTCATTAACACCATCCTTTATACGTTCCATGTGTGGTATGAACGAGTCATATCATTTTAAGGGGGCGGTAGTCCGCACTTCCTCAAATGAAATTATCGTATGTATATACAACATGAAACGAATAAGGGTATGAAATAAAATGGAATTACAGAAGCTTATATATAAAATATATATCATTAATATCATATTTAATTACAGTTCCATCATAATGGCCACCATGAGAGGCGGTAAGATGTATTTGAACAATCATCGTTTCGTGAGGCGTTAGTTTGCCATCCACAGAAACATTATGTTCATCATCCATTAGATGGAGTTGTGTGTATGTGTAGTTTTAATCCTTCTTATAACAACATCCTAGTATATTTTGTATACTGGTGTTGTTACAAAAGAAAGGAAATAAAAAGAGTTTGGGGGTTGGAGAAGCAAAATAAATGAAAATAATTTAAGAGAAATCGTTACCTTTAATTTAGGTAACTCACTTTGGTTGGAACCAAAGGACTTCTTGAAATGCTTTCTGCCTAAGGGGAAGCTTCAAGGAGGAGGAGAGGATTGTGGGGAGCTTAGTTGGGAAGAGTTTGGACGAGCCAAGTGGCTTGAGAGGTGTGAGGAATGAGTAGAAGGGGTCTCCTTTTATAAGGGAGAAGAGGGGCTCTTTAGGAAAGAGTGAAAGTATTACTTTATAATATAGTTATATTCGGTTTATAATGGTCCAAAAATCATTGAGGTCGAAGATAAGATTACTCAGATTCTAAATAACATCAACCAATAAGAATTGGACAGGTTTTAGATAATATTTTAATCATTATAATCTTATTTATTTAAATGATTTATTAATGAGGTAAACATTGCATCATTATTGTGTCATTAATAATTTAAATTATTTGATGTCTAAAAATTATAAATAAAATATCATTATGTAGGAAATCGTTTTAGATTTCAATTGAATATTTATAATCGAAAATCCAACATGTATAACCCTATGTAAAAAATGTTCTTCTAAAAGATGTAAGCTTATGCCATTTTTATTTTTATTTTAACTTTATTAATATAAAGTGTCCCTACCACATACAAGTGGCTCCAAGGGGTCCCCAAATTGACCCAAGGATGCTCATGGTGGGGTATGTGTCCACCAATAAGGTTAGGACACGTTTTAGGGTAATTTTGTATTATTATAATATTATTTTTTTAACCCTTATTTACCGGATTTACCCTTAACCATGGTAAATAAAATATTTACCACAGTAATTATTCAAAATGTCTAAAAATAAAAGTTACCTATTTACACAATTTGGACATCCTGATTCCAAATATGGAATCCATTTTTCTAAATTCAAAACACAGAAGTGGCAGAAATTAATTTAAAATTAATTCCCGCTGTCAAAACAAAAAGCGTGTTTTTAAGTGGTAATAACTATCAAAAGATTGACACTTGTTTATGTTCGGTTTAATTGTAAAATTATGTCCAATGACCAACATTATATTAAATGGTAAAAATATATTCTAAATATACTTTAAAACCACTCAAATTCACAATTTATCACTATTAATTATTTTGATTAAAAAAGTTGTTTTTAATTAAAATTTAGTAATTTTCACTATTCATCAAAATATAAAAGTTATCCGAAAAGTACCAAAATTTCAGCCTAGGCTAATTTCAATATTCCGAATCCAAAAATGAAGTCCATTTTGAAATATAAAATATATATGATTTCAAAAAGTAGGTATTACTATTCACAACGGCTAGTTTAATTAGTTGTGGTGTGTGTTAGAACTCGAGGTTGCGTACAACACACGCTATCGCATTATTCGAAGGGAAACGTACCGTGGAAGCTTGGGGTGTTACATTATCCCCTCCTTCAATAAATTGCGTCCTAGCAATTTTTAAAATTTTGCTTGGGAATATAATGGAAAGTCCCACATCGGAAAAAGAGTCAATAAAACTATCACTTTAAAAGAAAGAAAGAGAGGTATAAGGGTCATCCAAGATAACCCATACTAGGATTCCATGTAAGAAAACATGGATATGGATGATAAACTAAGTGTCAAGTTCTGATGGAGAGGGATAGAAATCATGATCAGGAGAAAGTTAACAATGAGAAAACCACAAACTTGTGTTGGGACAAACGACCATTAGTCCCCTAGTAGGAATGTAAACGGACAACATTTTTTTTAAAGTTACATTACAAAAGGAAGAGGAATTCATTTATGATATTGACTAAGAACATTATGAGATATACTTACATTTTAAGTAAATTTTCACTCTTTAATAAATTTCCACCACTAACTCAATTTTTTTTAAAACGATGAGTATTCAAGAAGACTTGGTCACACTGGAAGAGCTAGAATAAACTTCTATAGAATCACATGATCCATGCAGGATAAACCATATATTTACATTGTCTTTGAAGATTAATCAGAACCAAAATGGTAAGTGAATGATCTAATGATCCCCCAAAAGGATATTCATTGAGATAAATATGCACTAATCTTAATTTCTAAAATTAAACCAACAATACCCCAAAGTTAAATAAATACCATTCAATAATCAATTGTCCTTAAAATCCTTCCATATAACCCAAAGAATTAAAGAATTTGATTATGTAGTCTCCCATGTTAAATTGTATCTCCAAATGAAAGTCACATACTCAAAAGTAATTAACCTAATCACATATTCTCTATTATAGGTTAATCATTTCCATAAATAACCCAAATCACTATAAATCCACAATAAAAACATAGATAAAAATCTACCATTAATCCTCAAATGAAACCCCATATTATTCTATTTTCCTTGGGCATATAGTGTTCCCAACAAATCGAACATCTTCCAAAATAATATTTACCACTTAAGCACCAAATCATTTTCCTATACCAAGGGTATTCATTTGATTAGAAATAAGAACCCAAATTAACTTATTATTGATCAATAAAATCATTTAACTAAAAAAAATAGTCACACTAACCAGGGACTTCACGTAGTCCAGTGGTAGGCGATAAATCTCAATCGCACTTTGGTTGTGGGTTCGATTCCCACAGCTTTGTCCGACGCGACGGGTTGTCACACGGTCTACGTGTTGTCCTTTTTCAAAAACTATATCTTATAATATTACCAAAATGAGATAAATTCCTCAAAATAACATTATTTAACCACAAATGTTATATCATACCTTGCAATTTCATCCCAAATTATAATAACTTATAATTTCCTCAAACCCAATGATCATATAAGACCAAATGGTTATTTATAACTATATCCGCAACAGAAAAGATAATTCTTCCTCAGATATCATTTTCACATGATAAATTGCAGGTTTACACATACAAGAGAAAATTATTCCAAATTAATCCCATCAATAAAGAGCACTAACACTTTTAAACATTTCACCATCCATTTATTTCCACATAGGTTCTTCATCATATGTTCCTCGGGTTCCCACATTGCCTCTTCCATCTTATGATTTCTCCATAGATCTTTTACCAGACAAGTCATCCGGTTTCTCAACACTTGATCTTTGGTATGAAGAATTCTGATAGGCTCTTCACAATAAGATAGATCGAGTTCCAGTTATAATTCTTCATAGGTGAGTACATTCATTGGGTCAGGCATGTATTTTGTCACTAGAGGTATGTGGATCACAACATGAACTCTGGAGAGACTAGGCGGATTTGCCTTTTGGTAGAATGCGTTCATGTGTCACAATGGTACCTCAGGAATTTTTCAAAATCATCTACTTCCTTTACCCAAAAACTCCTCATCCATTTTGGATTATATTGATGGAAGCATCGATGCATCATAAAAAAATAGGTATTTCTTATATATAATTTTGAGACATCGTCTTTAACATGTTTTTTTAGAAAAATTCTCACTGATTCATCTTCAAATATTTCAAAATAAGGTTTTGGTAAATCAGTTTTCGTATATCCCAGAAGACATAAATATATAATTTGATACATATAGGCTGCTCGAAGGTCTCCCTCTTCTGCAGCATCTAGAAAATCATTTAGTGCATCGTAATTTTGAGATAAAGTGAATAATTTGAAAAGACCCTGATGGTACTTCCCACGCTTAGCGTGGTAAGAAAGTTGAGAGCGCAACATTATCCCATAGTCGGTACTTGATCCTTGAAATAATCGTGCAATGCTAGAGGTATTGGATGTCTCATAAAGTTGTTTGCATGTAACTTGGACATTTGAAAAAGTTTCAACATCGTCTGCGCATGACTTCTGGATAATAATTGTAAGTAGTTCTTCAGGAAGAGAGAGAAGAGTTGTTCGTGATCTTGCTCCCTCCATGTTTCAACTAACAAAAGAAAATACAATTAGGGTTTTTTTGAATACTTATCTAATAACAATGTAAAAAAAATAGACATAATAGGATAATCTTGTAATTGAACAATATATGCTAACTTGGGGTACCCTATGTTAAAATCTAGGTTATCCACTATTTATTTGCCGACATATATTCTTAGGGGCATTTTTTTTATTCCCTTAATAATGGTTTATACTAATCTTGTGAATTTACCAAAGCATATCCCCCGGGAGTGTCGTAACCAAGAGTGCAGCAAGGCCCGTTGTCGTGCACCAGTTCCCGTTCGAGTCTAGCTCAAAGCGGTGTTTTCGGGTTTTACCCCTAGGTACATCTGTGCCAGAGCCGCCTCTACCTGCTCGTATCCAGACAGGGATGTATTGCTCGGAAAACTCACAAAATATCTACAATACCAAAATTCTAGGAAGTTCTTCTATACTAATCCTCAAAGTTCATCTTAGGTTTACGTGCTCTAATCAGAGTTTATCTAAATCTAGCTTCTAAGGTTTGTACTAAACTTCCTCTGATACCAACTGTAACGCCCCGACCCCAGTTACCCAGAGTCGGTGCATTATTACATTACATTGGCATGATCACGAGAAATATCAAGTCTCGAAAGATCGATTAGTTTCGTAGCCTTGGAATAACTAGATACATCCATAATTTTTTTACATTACATCATAAAAAAAACATCTTGTCTTCATATCCCCTCATACTATCCCTGCAGGTCATTCATAAATTACTTCTTCATAATCCTGGGAAAAATAAAACATTGAAAGGGGTGAGCTCAGATGCTCAGTAAGGATAACATTATAGCATAAGCTTTCATAAATAAGCATAAACACTTAAGGCAATTTATAACTAAAACAAAAGCCTTTTAAACATGAACTTCAGCATAAAATGGCAAAGGTAAAATGAAATAATGCCATTTACATACTCAAATGGATATTCTACTAGTCGAATGATCACATGCAATATCAATATCCACTTTCATAATGTTGGAATGCATAATGCCAGACTATCATAACCACTTAGCCAAGGCCTCGTGCCAAGACTACAAATAAGATTTTGTCAAGGCCTTGTGCCAAGACACTAGTTTGTCTCATGAGACCTACCGATGCATCGAGAAGCTATAGCAGGCTCCACCCGTCACTTATTAAGTCCAATGCATTCCTCATATGAATAGGTTTAAGCATAAAATAAACATTCGTATTAAAACTAGCATACGAAATGTCAATACTTTAACCACAAACCATGAATGGTATAAAAATAGAACATCCACAGTCAAATATAACTCATTTGATACAATATGGAAGATTGTATTGTATCACATTATCCTCAATCATGAATAATGAAGGATGTTGACATAGATGAAAATAATCATCAAAACTATTTGAGAGAAATATCCCCCTTTTTCTTGAAATCATTTAAAACTCACACTATTTGTCAAGAAGCCATTTAAAAATATATTTTTGAATCAAAGTGTCCCATACCACTTTGAAACTTTTTAAAAAGAGTTTTAATTTCTAAACTTTAATGTCCATATAAATAAATCCTTAAAACCATTTTTTAAAACATGGACATTAATGAAAAAGATTTAGAAGAATAAGTCTTTAAAACATTTAAAAATGGTATTTTAGTTAGAGATTCTAACCAAAAGAGTGACACTTGAATACAAATAATTGAGGTAATAAAAACTTTGTAATATCATGAGAATAAAGGGATTCATGATATACTATGTCAAAGTACATTATATACACCACATAAAAGTGATTTGGTGTATAACAACAAAGAAGTCTCAATGGAATTTAAATTGAGATGAAATCTCTCATAAAGGTTGTATCCTTAGGTTAAGGATAAATCAACGACATAATTATGTGTGAAAAATATAAATACACTAAATATGATTGGATATTTAGTGTAAATCAATCAGATGACATTCACACATATTCTTGTAAATACAACACCAATGAATTGGATATTTAACTCAACAAATGGAGATTGAGTTAAAATTACTCTTATCAAATTCATATCAATGACTTGAGAATTTTCAATGGAGTGATTATGTGTATCAAAAGTGTATCCACAGGAAGGGGAGTGGAAATTATGACATAATCAAATGAATAGTGATTCCACACATAATCTTGGGGTAGTATAATCAATGAAATATGCGTAAAGCCAAATGAGTGGAAATTGAAATCTCAAATTCCCTTATCGATTAGGTAACTTACGAAACAAACACCCATGAAAGAAAGATCATACCATGATGATGTAAATAACCATAAAATAAAGTATATTACACAATGAATACAATCATGGGCAGTACACATACACCACATGCAATAATTAAGTGGTGATCAATGGAATTCTCACGGAATTAAAAGTGAGACAAGAAACCCCTTACCACGTTAATCAACTGAGTCGTATGGACAAAAGTTAATATCCACCAAATTATTTCCAGAATAAAATGAATATAAAGAGAATTATGATAATATATATCAAATGTTAGTACACAATACACCACTTTCAATAATTTAGTGGCGAACAATGGAAATCTCACGGAATTGAAAGTGAGATAAGAAAATCCCTTACCACGTTAATCAACTGAGTCGCATGGCCAAAAGTTAATAACCACCAAATGATTTACAGAATAATATGAATATAAAGTGAATCATGATAATATATATCAAATGTAAGTACACAATACACCACTTCCAATAATTTAGTAGCGAACAATGGAAATATCACGGAATTGAAAGTGAGAAAAGAGAATCTCTTACCACGTTAATCAACTGAGTCGTATGGCCAAAAGTTAATATCCACCAAATTATTTCCAGAATAAAATGAATATAAAGAGAATTATGATAATATATATCAAATGGTAGTACACAATACACCACTTTCAATAATTTAGTGGCGAACAATGGAAATCTCACGGAATTGAAAGTGAGATAGGAAAATCCCTTACCACGTTAATCAACTGAGTCGCATGGCCAAAAGTTAATAACCATCAAATGATTTACAGAATAACATGAATATAAAGTGAATCATGATAATATATATCAAATGGAAGTACAAAATACACCACTTCCAATAATTTAGTAGCGAACAATGGAAATCTCACAGAATTGAAAGTGAGATAAGAGAATCCCTTACCACGTTAATCAACTGAGTCGTATGGCCAAAAGTTAATATCCACCAAATTATTTCCAGAATAAAATGAATATAAAGAGAATTATGATAATATATATCAAATGTTAGTACACAATACACCACTTTCAATAATTTAGTGGCGAACAATGGAAATCTCACGGAATTGAAAGTGAGATAAGAAAATCCCTTACCACGTTAATCAACTGAGTCGCATGGCCAAAAGTTAATAACCACCAAATGATTTACAGAATAACATGAATATAAAGTGAATCATGATAATATATATCAAATGGAAGTACACAATACACCACTTCCAATAATTTAGTAGCGAACAATGGAAATCTCACGGAATTGAAAGTGAGATAAGAGAATCCCTTACTTTGTAATTTTTCCTTGGTCGATGGTAGGTTTACCTCCTGTATAATGGTGAAATAATTGTTTTTGAATAATAAAAGAATCATTTACTTTAATATGATATCATATATGATCTTTTAACATTGATTTGTTAATAATATCTTAGAATTATCGTCATTTTGGGTGTTAACGGGTTCATTTTACTTTATATTCTTTGTTATGTGAGCCATATTCGTTATTAATGGGATGTATATTATTCTTATCCAGAATTATATAAAGTCCTTAGATACTATTTTTAAATCATCAAATTATAATTATACTTGAATGGATATGATGTACAATGAATCTCATCGCGTTCGTGGAGACGGTAGTCCGCACGTACGCACGAACGCTACTTCCATTTAATTTTTCATTTTAAAAGAATTGAATCCAAATGATACATAGGTATATTATTATTCCAGTATAATATAATATTTTATATATGTTACTTAAGTTCATTAACACCATCCTTTATACGTTCCATGTGTGGTATGAACGAGTCATATCATTTTAAGGGGGCGGTAGTCCGCACTTCCTCAAATGAAATTATCGTATGTATATACAACATGAAACGAATAAGGGTATGAAATAAAATGGAATTTCAGAAGCTTATATATAAAATATATATCATTAATATCATATTTAATTACAGTTCCATCATAATGGCCACCATGAGAGGCGGTAAGATGTATTTGAACAATCATCGTTTCGTGAGGCGTTAGTTTGCCATCCACAGAAACATTATGTTCATCATCCATTAGATGGAGTTGTGTGTATGTGTAGTTTTAATCCTTCTTATAACAACATCCTAGTATATTGTGGATACTGTTGTTGTTACAAAAGAAAGGAAATAAAAAAAGTTTGGGGGTTGGAGAAGCAAAATAAATGAAAATAATTTAAGAGAAATCGTTACCTTTAATTTAGGTAACTCACTTTGGTTGGAACCAAAGGACTTCTTGAAATGCTTTCTGCCTAAGGAGAAGCTTCAAGGAGGAGGAGAGGGATGTGGGGAGCTTAGTTGGGCAGAGTTTGGACGATCCAAGTGGCTTGAGTGGTGTGAGGAATGAGTAGAAGTGGTCTCCTTTTATAAGGGAGAAGAGGGGCTCTTTAGGAAAGAGTGAAAGTATTACTTTATAATATAGTTATATTCGGTTTATAATGGTCCAAAAATCATTGAGGTCAAAGATAAGATGACTCGTATTCTAAATAACATCAACCAATAAGAATTGGACAGGTTTTAGATAATATTTTAATCATTATAATCTTATTTATTTAAATGATTTATTAATGAGGTAAACATTGCATCATTATTGTGTCATTAATAATTTAAATTATTTGATGTCTAAAAATTATAAATAAAATATCATTATGTAGGAAATCTTTTTAGCTTTCTAATGAATATTTATAATCGAAAATACAACATGTATAACCCTATGTAAAAAATGTTCTTCTAAAAGATGTAAGCTTATGCCATTTTTATTTTTATTTTAACTTTATTAATATAAAGTGTCCCTACCACATACAAGTGGCTCCAAGGGGTCCCCAAATTGACCCAAGGATGCTCATGGTCGGGTATGTGTCCACCAATAAGGTTAGGACACGTTTTAGGGTAATTTTGTATTATTATAATATTATTTTTTTAACCCTTATTTACCGGATTTACCCTTAACCATGGTAAATAAAATATTTACCACAGTAATTATTCAAAATATCTAAAAATAAAAGTTACCTATTTACACAATTTGGACATCTTGATTCCAAATATGGAATCCATTTTTCTAAATTCAATGCACATAAGTGGCAGAAATTAATTTAAAATTAATTCCCGCTGTCAAAACAAAAAGCGTGTTTTTAAGAGTTAATAACTATCAAAAGATTGACACTTGTTTATGTTCGGTTTAATTGTAAAATTATGTCCAATGACCAACATTATATTAAATGGTAAAAATATATTCTAAATATACTTTAAAACCACTCAAATTCACAATTTATCACTATTAATTATTTTGATTAAAAAAGTTGTTTTTAATTAAAATTTAGAAATTTTCACTATTCATCAAAATATAAAAGTTATCCGAAAAGTACCAAAATTTCAGCCTAGGCTAATTTCAATATTCCGAATCCAAAAATGAAGTCCATTTTGAAATATAAAATATATATGATTTCAAAAAGTAGGTATTACTATTCACAACGGCTAGTTTAATTAGTTGTGGTGTGTGTTAGAACTCGAGGTTGCGTACAACACACGCTATCGCATTATTCGAAGGGAAACGTACCGTGGAAGCTTGGGGTGTTACAAATATAGTGTTGGAGGGATTTATTATCAACAACACACAATTCTGATGTTGTCTAGAATCCTAATAGTGATTATATATATAGGATATTTATTTTTCCTCTTCCAAAATATCATGACTCCCTTTCATAATGATATATATATATATATATGAAAACTTTTTCTCAAACTCTTATCATCTATTAAGGATATTATTATAGATATTTTTTTGACTATGAGTCTTCCTAATTTAATGATGTATGTTCTTGAATTTTTTAACATTTATTAATCATTTAAACTGCTAAAATCACATATTCACTATCTTCATCTCTACACATAGGTGTCCATTATCTCTTCCCATGAGGTGATTTATATGGATCCCTTTTGATTCATGAGTGGAAATGTTTATTATATGAGAACATGACCAGAATAATACATTGATCCCATCATCCTTTAAATTCCATTGATTGGGTTCTCAACATATCCTTAATTTTTAGGGTAGCATTCTTATATTAAAATTAATTTTGATGTTGATAACTTGTATTAATGATCAAATATATTTTTATGTCATATAAGAGACCTTTTCAGAATATGAGGAAACACCCTTTATCTTGATTGAATAGAATCAATAGTGGTGTTCCAAGTATCCTCCAAACTTTTCTATTGTATATATATGTATATTGACTAAGTGATAAGTCACCATGAATGTTAATGAAGTAAAAACTCATTATAAGATGATCTAATATAATTCATATTGAATTATTTCCAATGGATTTTTTAATATGATATATGATGAATTACCTATTTATATCTTCAAATTAAAAATTAGTTATGGTTTATGGTTTCATCATTACCTTCTATTGTTACCTCTCTTTCTTCACATATTGTCATAGCTTGAACTATAAATTAAATTTCATGGTATCCTTATTCATATTTTCCCAATAGCAGTTCTCATATAGATTTAATACATCTTCATTCTCCATGTGTGCATATAGAGTATGGAATTATTTTAATTATTTAATAGGTACTTCTTATATTAGACATTTATTATACACATTTTAATGACCAAAATATTACCACCCCTTCTTCATCAATTTTTCATTATTAGGACTCCTTTTTTCATATATTTTCCACCATCATCATGATTTTTGTACCGTCACTAGGGGAATCATGTATCTATTATAGATTGTATAGTTGTGAAATCATTCCAGCATTGTTGGATGTTGTTTGTTCTTTTATCACATCAATTTCCATCCATTAAGAATGAAAAATGATTTCAACATTCTCAGTTATAATCCTTGATAAGGTATCAGGATCCTTTCTTTTTATAGAATCATTAATTTACATTCCATCATAGGATGGAAATGGATTGAGTAGAGTTGGGTATTGATATTTTATAGCCATCTTCAGTGGTGAATATTAATATCCTTCTATTGGATTATATATTTAATTCTCCTATAATCCGTCTATATTTCACACATTCCCCATAGTTATAATACACTATAATAATAAATGAGAAAATAGTTCCATTAAACTGTATATCATCTAATGGATAGTTATACTCGTGTACTTTAAACATCCATGAATATGAGGCCTTCAATTTTTCATTTTATTTCATTATATAGCCTAAGACCATCATTAATATATCATTGTATATCGTTGAAATGTCCCCACTTGAGGGTAGTGTGAGGGAAAGTGTATTGATAAGCAGTTTTTTATTCTATGAATCCATATTCAAATTAATTAGTCCAAAAAAGGCACTCCCTTCTATTTTAGCTTCATGAGGGAGTTCTATAATGATGAGGTGATCCTAAAAAATCATTGATAGTACAAATATTGTCCATGCGAACTACAAATCTAAACTACCAATTTATTTCTTAGATACACCTATATTTAATTTTTCTATTATGGATCCACATATATTCTTTTGATGGTGATAACATTCCCCAATAATGATAATTCATTCATTCAAAATAAAAATGTACTATATTTTGAAATTTTATCATTTCAATAAGTCGTTAGTTCAATATTCAAATCCTCATCATTTTTATTCATTTTATTTGGAGTATATCATAAAATCATTAATAATGTCAACCATAAATTTATGAAGGTAATCTCTAAAAAATATTCATTAATTCCTTGGATATTTCTAATCATTAGTGGGTCCAAAATGTATCATTCTGAAATCATAGTGTCTATTCCATGTTCAAAATGAAATCTTTGTAATATCAACCTTATTTACTTTTAATTAGTGATATCCAAACTGAAATTCTTCTTAAAAGATATGCAGGGCCCACATAGCTGATTGAATGATTATTTAATCAGTGATTGAGGATACATGTTCTTTATATATGTTTAGTTCAAGTTAATGTTAATTAATATATATGAATATTTAACAATCCTTCATAAAATGGATGTGTGATCCGACCCTCTATAAATAAATCATGTTTATAAAACCCACATCCAGATTACAATGTATTGTTTTCATATTTTCCTGACTCTCCCCAAAATGTGACCATGTTTTGACGACCCCAATCCAACCTCTAATAGGCCAAATGCTTGTGACTAACATTGAGTAGAAATATCCCAAAAATATTAGGCATTAGCCTATGTAACTGTATGCATGAACACACACACATCCAAGCTGGAAAAGATAAAATGTAAAAACACTATGTAAACAAGCATGAAAACAACTAAGATCCCACAACAAAATATTGAATGACGTACAATAAAGTAATCATGTTTAGAAAAAAATCCCACCAAATAGAGTATGCAAACAAAACCAACAAAGCACTGTAATGTGTATTCTAAATCATCTCAGTCATAACAAGAGAATGCAAAAGTTATTGAAACTTATTCAAAGAATACCCAACATATTCCAATCCCAGGGAAATGATATTGGGACTTGTATCTAAATTCATAAGAGCAAAACTCATCTGTCTGGCCTTGCTAAATAGTACTAGATTTTGGTCCACCTATGAATCCATCAAAGGTTTGGTCATCTGCAAAAGACATGACATGTGTAAACAAATCCCATGCTGGGCTGAGTAAAACAATACTCATTAGGACACCCAAAATAAAAAAGTAAATACTGTGAAGGAAATGACCCCCCACGGAAATACCAAAAGGAAATACCATGAGGGAAAGTACCAAAAAGGAAATACCATGAAGTAAATGAATAGTATGATACACATAGGTGTATGTCTACCACACATGTAGTTAGAACATCTAGGTATAATTAATCCAAGATTCATAGTCTAGAGGTGTGCCATAACCAATTACAAGTCCTAGGATTTTTCTAGAATCATGATCGTTCTGGGAGAACTCACTCCACGAGCCACGATAACATTGGAGATGCTACCGAAGAGGTCTACCTCATTTGGTCCCTTCCAAAATAAGATCTTATTGGTCAAGGAGGATCGTGATACCATAGAGAGCGCATCTCACCAAAGCATGCTAAGGGAACCCCTGGATCGTGATAGATACACTGGGGAATACCATGTAGCCAATACTGATCAATTCACAATATAGGGTATCACACCCGCAAAACCGAGGGGATACCACAGATCATACCCATACATTCTGGGGGATACCACATGACCTATCGATATATCCTACTAGGTGGTGGATAAGCGCACTGCTCATGTAGATTACACGATTCTACACACTCCATTAGGGGTGATAGAGGATCACATTCCAGTCTCGGGGAAGGATTCGTGAATATATCTAGGACTCAACATCTAAAAGAGATTATAATCCAGTTATTTGGATGTAATACCATTCAAAACTCTAAATGAAAGTTCCAATGGAAATGAATTCAGACTATAAATTTAGAGACTAAAAACTCACCAAAATTGTCCAAATGGATCATCTCATTGTTAGGGACCCAATGTCGAATACAACTCATCAAACAAACAAATCATTCAAATGTTATGGGAGTTTGATGTTTTATAATGGTGTAAATGGGCCCATGGACTGACCCGACCAACCCCACATGGTCTAATCTGTTGGTTTAGACAATCTTGGGATGCTCTATTTGTCCCGCTCTGTCTGGGCCACTCTGCCTGGTCTGTCTTGCATAATCCATCCTAGCCTGCACTTCCTATTTAGCTAGCCTCTACATCCATCACATACTAGGGACACTCCACATTCTATGGTATACTTATGTAACCCCTAAATCTCCCATGTGGCCTCTCTCCATGTTCTACATAGTCGCTTCCCCTTCGTTGCTTCATCCTCTGATCATTTTCACCCTTGTCTGCAAATGCCACTATCTCACCTAACCACACCATTACACTAGAGGTCACTTCTGCGGACCACTAAACCTCCTCCAATGTCCAAATTTTGAAATGGTCATATATCTGGGTTCCTTGGGTCCCAATCTAGACATATGTGGCCACCATTATTAGTTTGACTCTAATTTGGGGGGTCTAATATCATTTAGAGCCTCTTAGAAAGTCGAACTATTCCCACATAAGTATAATGGTGAAGAATGTAAAGGACGGGGGAGACAAAATCATGTAGAAAAAATTTCAGAACAAAGCTTAACATTTTTTCATGTCTTCCTCAATCCATTTTTACTGGAATGAAGAATGATGAAAGAAACAATTCCATCAATTTAATTCTACTTGTTATGCGTGTATCAATTAAAGTTCTTTGAATTGATCTATGTTTTTCCTAGATTATGAATGGGGTGTAAAATCATAAAATAGATGTACTACCTATTGTTTGGATCGATCATTGATGAAGAATGGTTGGTTTGTCATCATTTACAAGATCCTCCAATGCCATTGGAACAATGATCCACGATCTTCTCAATCTATCATCTTTCACTGAAAAAAAAATCCAATAGTTTTCTAAATCTCTAGAGTTTGAGTGGACAAAACTGAAGAAATCCTATAACCTTACATTTATAGTATAAATTGTTGTTCCATCGAAATAATTTTTTATTTAATTTATTTCATATCAATTACGTCAATTAAATGGTTTTTCATATAAGACCTTTTTCAGCTAAGGTTAAGCCACGCATAGTGAAAACACCACATTACGAACTCAATGGTGGTCATAGACGTCCAATCTGAGTCACCGTTTATGAGTTATAATTATTTTAAAAATAAAATAATTTCACTTATGGTAACATCCTTGGTGACTTTTTCCATATATGACAAGTATTTAACAATGTTATGTCTCACCAAGGATAAATTAATTGCTCTGAGCTCAACAGTGTCCTCATTTTTCTAAATCGAGCAACCATTTAAAATTTATTCCACTTTTTTAGTAATACTCTACACGAGAACTATTAAAATTTTAATATTTTTCAACAAATTGTTCTTAGCACACCGGGCCTTGACATCACACACTCTCTCAATAAATCATCTCAAAATTAATACATATAATTTCTAAAAATAGTATATAAAAAATCTGATACATTACATTATCCCCACATTGGAGCTTCATGTCCTTTAAATCCCAAAAAATGATACAAAAACTTATGATGGTGTTGATCATGAATCTGAACCTCATAACCCCATGTACCCTCCTAGAGAATCTAATGATACCAATTGATACACACCAATGGAATCTATTTCACATGAAGGGTCCTCTCTTTTCAAACATTGATATACATTGGGTACTTTGTAAAATTCACACAATACATGATGTCCATCTCAAACCAGTCAATAACATGTGGTGGTTCATTCATTTACCTCTTCAGTTGTGGTATAAAGACGACATCATGTACTCTCTATAATTGTGGTCATAGAGCCATGCGGTACTCCACCTTGCCAACTTTAAGCAGTATCTGGAAGGTCTGATGAACATTGGAGAGAGCTTGCTGCCCCGACCAAATCATCATAATCTTTATCGAGGTGAGACATGAAGGAACATGTGTTATCCTTCCAAAAACTCTAGATACCTCCTCCACCTATTAAAAAAAGGAATCTGATGGCTCTATCTAGTCTTCATCTACTTCTTGATGATATAAACCTTCTCATTATTAGATTACACCAACTCTAATCACATAATTGTCAACTCTCTTATGCTAGTCCAGCAATGTTTTGACCAATAGGGTCTCTCGTACAAGTCCTCGAATAGTACCAAACCAATGGTGTAATGGTAGCTAATTTTGAATGCAAACTCCACTAGTGGTAGGATATCCTACCAACTATGTCATTAATATGACATGCACACCTGCAACATGTCCTCTAGAATTGTAATGTTCCCCTCATTTTGGCCTTCCATTTGTGGGTGTAACGTTGTGCTCAAGTGTAAATGTGTCTGAAAATCCTCATATAATACCCTTCATAACTAGGATGTAAATCAAGGATCATGATCAAGAACTATTTTTGGTGGGAATCCATGGAGTCGAACAACCTCTTACACGTATAGGCTTCCCAAGATTACTACCGTACTCTACTCTCAGATAGCAGGGAAGTGTGACGACTTGGTGAGTTGGTCAAAAATCACTTATATTGAATTTTGTTTCCTAGAAATCATTGGAAAACCCTCCTCAAAGTCCATTTATATCCCACCCTACGTCAATTTTGGCACCTCAAGGGGTTGGGATAAACCGGCTAGAACTTGGTGCTTAGACATCACTTTCTAACTTGCAAGGCATCGAGAGATGAACTATGAAACTTCCATTTTCATATCTGGACACCAAAATTGACACTAAAGGTATTTATACTACTTTTCTGCAACTAGATGTACCACAAAATGGAATTTTTGGAAATCTATCAAAACCTCCTCCTACCACGTCATTGGTCCCACCGTGCACCCTCGGAAAATAATGACATGCCCCCCAACTTTTGAATATCTATCATGAGGATGCCCTGTGAACAATTGAGCATATAAGATATCACATTCAGTATCTCCAATTTGTGCATCCCTGAATCTTTTTAATAGTGGAGGGTTGACAACCATCAACGGGAGGTATGTTTTCTCTATCTCCATCCAAAAATGATATCTTCAGCGAGACCAACTCCTCTGATGCCTCAAACATAATCTTCAAGCTAAATATTCAGTTTAGATCATCTTCCATGATATTCCCCTTCCTCAGAGTATAAAAAACCTAAAAGTCATAGTCCTAGAGGAACTATATCTATCTCCTCTATCTCATGTTTAGATCCTTCTGAGAGAAGATATACTTGAGACCCTTGTGATTAGAGTATATAAAAACCCACACTCCCATCAGGTAGTACCACAACATATTCAAAACAATGACTACCGATGTTAGCTCTAGTTCATGGGTTACGTATTTATACTAATATGGACTAGGCTAATGAAATGCATAGGCAATCAATGATTTCCCTTACATCATGGAACAACCATGTCTGTTCCTTGATGCATCACAAAACACCACGTACACCAATCCCACATCTAGGAATCTCAATATGGGAGCAGTCGTCAACTACTACCTCAGCTCTAGAAAACACTACTTGAACTTATCTATCCACATGAATGTATATAAATATAATGTAAATGTTTTCAAGGGTGATACCACTCTAGAGATTTATTTTTATTAACCTATAATAATAACCTACCAAACAAAATAATCTTCGCAACTTGGTAAAACTTTTTATTACCTCCCAAATAAAGACCACCTCAACCTTCACTAGATCCACTACAAAGAAAACCTCTGAGATGATGTGTCCATTAAAATGGTCTTCTATAATATAGAAATAACACATCAAGAGAATCCCATATTTTTTTTCTCTTGAATCATTTCTAGGACCATCCTTAAGTGTCTATTTTTCTCTTCCTCAGATGTTGAGTACACAAGGATGTCATCGATGAAGACAACCACAAATTAATCTATGCAAGGATGAAATATATGGTTCATGAGCCTCATAAACACTTATAGTTATTTTTTCATTACATATTGAATCACCAAGTACTCATAGTGATTGTAACGACACCTAATGGTCTTCTTCGGTATTTCCTCATCATATACTTGTAGCTGATGACATAATGATCTGGTGTAAATCTTCAAGAACCACCAAACCCTTTACAACCAATCGAAGAGGACATAAATCCTCGGTATTGGATACATGTTTTTCATGGTCAACAGGTTTAGGAATCATAAGTACACACATAACCTCAAGATCTTATCTTCCTTCTTGAAAAACAAAATTGGGGCTGCCTAAGGTGAAACACTAGGTCTCACTAATCTCTTCCCCTATAATTCATCAAACTCTACCCTCAGCACAATAAGATCTACAAGAGCCATCCGATATGTAGGTGTAGATATCAGTGTCTTCCTAGGTTGTAGATCAATGCTGAAGGATTCCTATTTATTGGGAGTTAAACCTTGAACATCGTTAGGAAAAATATTCTCATACTATTCCACCACTGCTGAAACTGAGGGCTCATATCATCCACTACACTAAGGGTGAGGCTAAAATATTTATGAGTAATTTTTTTCACCTTCATATGAGTGATTCCATCCTACACTACATTTATTTCATTATAAATAACAATGTAAAACTTGGTCCCATCAATGCGGACAAACCACACTCTGCGCTGGAAATAGTCAATCTGAGCATCAACTGTGGATAACAAGTCCATACCAAGAATGACATTATAAGGAATTGATTTCACTAACATGATATCCAATCTTTAACTATAACCTCCAATAGTCAAGTCACACTTTTGGAATGAGTGTGTGATCAAATAATCCACTTTTGTACGAGTCACTATGTGTAATGGTTTAGTAAACCATTCAAGTGGAATCTATGTGTCCCGAACAAGGTTTATGGAAAGAAAGGAATGACTAGAACCTATGTCTATTATAACTGAATCGAAATTGTAAAATATTTATATCACAGCTATAATCATCCACAGAGTTTCATGGTCATATGCCTTTATTGCCTATAATATGCCTCGTCGCTGCCCTCCAGCTCCCTAAGCCTGGCATGGACCACATGCGGGTGGTGTTGGTAATGGGTCAAACCTCTGACCACCTCCTTGTGCCTTTACTTCTCCTCTTCCACGTCCTTCTCCCTATGAAACACACCTCTCTTGTTTTTTATCTACCTCGATGGTCCTTCAACCATCCCCAGATCGGCATTTTGGTAGGTCAGAAAATCTCATGCCAGATATCTCTGATCACTATATGTGTAACACTGTCTATCCCTAGGTTGGCCAAAGCCACAATGGGATCCCAGCACCACTGACCCTATGTCCAGGGATTGTCCCCTGAAGAACCTGACCTTCTTGGATCCCTGTGAATATTGGCATCTACATTCATTTTGTTGTCTTAGGTACCTGATTCCAACTTCTAGCTCCTATTTTTGGTGTCCACTATTCTAGAAAACACTCCACTAGTAGGGCTCTCACAAGTACTTTCACATATGTAGGAATTCTATGGGATACCATTTACTCCCTGATGTCCTATAATAATCCCTAAACAATGTATGAACCCTGAATAACTACTCATGTCCCATACCCATGGTGTAGTGTGAAAGATCAATAAATCTTGATGAGTACATCACCATAGTCATTCTACCCTACTCTAGATGCCAAAAATCATATATTCGTACCAAACACAATGTGGTTGGATATAACTGTTCTCTAAAGATGAGTTCAATGCCTATCCAGGAGAGAGTTATCTCATCATGAGACTATGTCTCATAGATTCAGAATCATCCAATGTAGATCTGATGAATTCTCATGGTGAGAAATGACATTTGGTCGATAGGTTTCCTCACAAGATGGAAAACAAGGGTGATCACCTTTAGCCATTCCTCATCCAACTGGGGGTTTGTCTCACCTAGAAGCCTAGAAGTTTTTCCCTTTGAAACTCATGAAATGCACTCAGTTTGTGTGAATCCTCATCTAGTAATACTAACTAATATTTTTTTGGTGGTGGTACATTTGGTAACCCACCTAGAGGTTCTATCTTAGTTACAAGCCCCTGTATTGATGCATCCTCACTAAGAAGATCATCCTTGTCATCATGCAATGGAATACTTGATGGATATCAATATAGAGGTATCTTAAAGTAAAACAATATGTACAATATTCAATAGAGTATATCTGTGAGAGTGGACTCAGTAATGACATTGAAAAAACAACCATTTCTATATTATGCATGTACCATTATTTTTCCTAAAATCAGTGTTTTCATATACTGAGTAAAAAAGTAGGTACTGAGAGTCCTTGTGTATGGATACATTTGATGAAACACCAATACTAGGGTCCCAAGACTTAATTTTTAACTCAAAACACTAAACACCATTTATCAAAACCAACCTCATAGAATCATGGTCCTATGATAGAATTTATCCCTCTGATGCCACATAGTTACCAACCGACCAAGAGGGGGTTGTGATGTGACTACCACAAGCACTCATTCCATAGGCCAGGCGCTAGTGACTAGAATCAAGTAAGAATATCCCTCAAATGGGAGGCATTTCTCTATGTACCTATTTGTTTTTATACCCACATATCCAATCCACAAATGATGAAATGTAAAAACACAAAGTAAAAAATTCATGAAAACCACTAATTTCCCACAATAGAGTACGATAGGAAGTAAAAAAATGTAAACATGGCTAAAATAAAATCCCAATAAATAAATTCTATAAAAAATAAACAAAACAATGTGATTTGATTCCCACACCATCCCATTTTAGGAATGTGAATGAAAAAGTTCATGAAAGTCATCTGCAAAAAAAACCCTAACTAATTCAACCAAATAAAAATAGTACTACAACTTCTATTTGAAGCCAGAAGGCTACAAATCATGTGTCTAACTTTTATAAGAACTTTTAGGTTCTGGTTATCCTAGGTCTCCATCAAATGGTCAATCTTCTACAAAAGACATGACACGTATGGGAAAATCCCATGTAGGAAATACTCATTATGACACCCCTGAAACCAAAAAGAAAATACCATGATGTATAGTATCACAATGGAAATACCATGAATGAAATACCATGAAGGAAAGTACCACAATGGAAATAACAAGAAGGAAAATCCATGAAGAAAATGCACAACTAGCTCCACATAGGTGTAGGTATTCCATACATATTGCAGGAATATATAGATATACTCAATCCAAGACTCACAATCTAAATGTAAGCCACAACCAATTACCATCTCTAGGATTTTGCTCGAAGCATGCCCATTCTGAGATAAACCACTCCTCCATCCACGATAACATGAGATATTCTCATTAAAATGTCTATCTCATTTGATCCCAATAAAAATGAGAACAAATTATACAAGGAATATCATGATACAATAGAGAGGATATAGCACCCATTCACACAGAGGGATACCATAGACCGTACCTAGATAAACAGGGGGATACGACATACTCAATCTATATCAATTTGCAACATATGGGATCATTCCCTAACACCCTGGGGGATACCAAATATCACACCCAGAAACATTGTGTAATACCTCATACCCTAGTGATGCAGCCTACTAGGTAGAGGATTGGTTATCTACTCATGGAGGACACATGATTCCAAAGAGTCCAAAAGGAGTGATATGTCATTGCACTCCTATATTGGCGAGGGATTTCTGACTCTATATGTGACTTAGCCTCTAGTGGGGATTATAATTTGGTGATGTGGAAGTAATACCATATTGAACCCTCAAGGAAAAGACCATAGCAAATGATCTCACCCTATACTGGTCCAAAATAAAAACTCACCACAATATTCCAAAAGCATTGTCTCATCTTCAAGGTCCCAACACAAAAAATGACTCATTAAATAGGCACACCATTTAAATGTAATGTGGGTTTGAATTTTCATAAGGGGTCATTGGGATAGTGGACTGACCCCACCAGACCCATCCCATTGGGCCTGACTCGACCCACATGGGTTGCTATGCTCAACCAACTCTTCCTAGCACACTTTCTCTAGGACACTTTGACTAGCCCCTCTGGCCCACTTAGACTTGGATCACACCGGTTTTCCAGCAAACCCTTCGTGTCTTCCACGCTCTACGGACCCACCATATCATTATGCATATGAACCACCTGGTCATCGACAGTGCATCACGTGGCAACGACCAATGTCTACATCCACAGGCCCAACCAACTCCCATTTGTACGCACGCCGAATTCCATACAACCACTACTGTCATCTCTAGTGCTACCCCCTCTGGTGTTTCCACCACCGATCACTGTAGTTGTGGGTTTTCAACATTGATGCCTCACCTCCTCAGATAGTCACACCAGTGGTACATTCTGCATACCACCGGCCACCATTGATGCTCAGATATCTAAAAAGTCATATATTTTGGTTCCCCAGGTCTTGATCTACAAATATTTGTACTTTGGTGATGGATTGAATCCAATCCATAGGTGTGATCACATTTGGTGCCATCAGACAATTCGGGCCATGGCCACGGGGGTCCTCTGTAAATGAATGTGAAGAATGGTGGAGATAAAATCATGAAAAAAAACATCTGGAATGATCTTATTCCTTTTTTTATGGTGTCATCAATCCATTCTCATTAAAATAAAGATAAAAAAATTAAAACCATTCATCAATTTATTTCTACTAACAATGTGTGTATCAATTCCTATTCGTTGAATTATTCATTATCCATCCTATATTAATAATGAGGTGTAAAATAATGAAACTAAGATCCTATATATATTTAAAATTTATTATTGAATAAGAACAGTTGTGTTACCATCATTGACAAGTTCCTCCAACTCTATTGGCATGAAGATCCATAGTATGCTCAATATGTCGTCGTTCACTGAAAAACACGCTGATGATTTTTAAAATATCTAGGGTTTGAGTGGGAATCCATGTAGAAATCCTATAAGGATACATTTAATGGTTAAATTTTCACTGTGTAAAAAAATTATTTAAATTATTTATTAAAGATTACATTCTTTCCAGGTTTTTCTATACAATGCATACGCCATCTATGGTTAAGTTGGGCCTAGGGAAAAAACACGACAAACTCAATGGTGGTCTCATATTTCCAATTTGAGTCACTATTAATGAGTTTTTATGATTTTAAAAATAACATAATTCTATTTAATTATTTTTTTATAGTTTTGTACTTGGTGACTTTTTCAACAGATGACCTACAACAACAAAAGATAGGTCATTTTTAGGGATAAGTTACTGATATGAGCTCAATGATGTCCTCATATTTTTGATTCGGGAACCCTTTAAAATTTATTCCATTTTATTATGAAAACTACACACATGTGCAATTAGTAGTTTCATATTTTTCAAGTAATAGTTATTGGCACACCGATCCTTGGAATCACTCATTCTCTCAGCATTTGGTCTCAAAATTAATATATATAATTTCTCTAAATAGTATATGGGAAATCAATGATGTTACACTAATGTTATTCTAATTTTATGGTGTTTATTATATAGATACTCTTTCATATGGGTAAATATCCTGGTATATGTTCAATTGGGAACTCAACCACTCTGCTTGAGTGAAGAATAGGAAATCATTCAGGTAATACATTAGTATAGTCCCACATAATAGGTATTTTATCTTAGGTGATTCTCTCATTATTAATATTTATTTGATGAAGATATAAATTCTCATAAGTAGACAACGTACATGAATGAGTGTCATATACCAAGGTAGATTCATCGTCCTTCATATCAAATTACAAAATAAGAGAATAATTCCTGATATGAAGAGTGATTTCCCACTCCTAGTAGTTGAAATAGGTTTTTTACAAAGTCTGTCAATCCATTCTCAAAATGAAAAAAATTACACTAAATGGATTATAAAAAGATTTTCAAAGAGGTAAATTCCATAAATATTGACTAAGGAGGAGTTATATACATGGGATGTAATAATTGTTTCATTTAATGATACCATATATAACAAATCCTTTATTCTTTGAGGAGGTGTTTGAACAGTTATACTAAAAATTAATTACACAAAGTAATTTGAAGAACTATAATCATATAAAACAATTTGAGATCATGAATGGATAATGATTGATCATTTAACTATGTAATCCTTGATCAAGAAATTTTTGCATCAAAAATAATCCTAAGGATGAGAATACGAAAACTAATATGTATATAGAAAGGGAAACTCTGAATATATAAGAAAAAATATATAAATGAATTCTTTATCATAACCTATGAGTCTATAAAATTCATTCTGAGTTATCCATGGTAATTTTTCTATTAAATTTTCAAACATATAAATATATTTAATTATTTTACAATGGTTCTTAATGAGTTTTTGAATTTACCAAAGAATATTTCCAAAGACAATCAAACCACATGTGAAACAAGGCCTCTTTTTCATTCACCATGTATATAGAGATAAAATAGAAAATGTTCCCCATTTTGGTTTATTACCTCTAGGAAAATAAATACTAGATCCACAACTAGTTTCATTATCAAGACATATAATTCATTTCAGGGAAAACACTTTTTTTATTGTTTAGCCACATTTTAGGCTGTATTCCAATGAATGGAATTATACCTAGGGTTTTTACAAATTTATTTTTTTCATATTCAATAAAAAATTATTGAACCTCACTCTGATACCAACTACATATATCTAATATTCTTCCACATTAAATTACATAATTTTTAACCTAAATATCATATAAAAATCCCAAAATCTTGACTCATAGTGTCCACTAAATACTAGGTTTGCAAAACATGCACATTAATTTTTAATAAAACAAATTTATTTTAAACAACATAATTTCATCTTAGATTACATTAGCTTCTACAACATAATTGTATAACTTAGGGAATACATAAAAAAAGAGTGAGATATATATATCCTAGTAAAATAATTAAAATAATAATGAAGAATAGGATATGACCCTAATAAAATAAAATAATATCATAAAATGAATGGATCATGAATAATGATTTGTAAGTATGTAACAAAGAGTAAGGAATTATGAGATCATTTCATCATAAGAATGTTTCAACCACATAATACATTAAATCAAAAGCGTAATCTTATACTCACTCTTTATACATCATAACATCGAAGACATCATACATTAGTTTGCTAGAAAAACCTCATAATCCAATAAATATAATCTCATGAAATATAAATGTAACCCAATTCCATAGAGAACTATCTCGGTGAACCCATCATAAATTTAACATTAATATGGCTTCCATGTATAGAAATAAAACAATAAAAAAAATTGGGAAACCCCATGAAAATGAAATTTTATGCATAATAATTTCTTATACCATATCCTAATGGAATATAATAATAAATTCTATGAAATAAGGGAATAAATAAATATTAAAAATTGATATATAAATAAACATTCAAAAGACCAAAAAATTATTTCCATTTTAATTGAAGGAATAAAATGGAGTGAAGATGTTATTTTGGAAATATTATTTTAATTCTTTTATTAGAAAAAATGTTGATGAATAATTATAAATCGAAAAAGGAACAATAATTTACATAAAAATAAAAATTATCTATAATTTTTGTCCGTAATAAGATTTTTATTTATACAAAGGGATGTTGAAAACATTTTATAATGTGTTATATTGAATGTGATAAGAATTGAACAACTTCCCCTTAATTGGGTTCTCTTGATGAGATAAATAGAGATAGAAATTCAAAAACCCGAATATCTCTAATAAATAGATTTATCTTTAACATGATATATATGTGTGTAACATTAACATAAAATATTAATTAGATAATTGAGAAAACTAGAGAGATAATTTTTTGTTTAAAGAGATATAACGTAACCCAAATAAAGAGGAAGGTAGTTTAAAATTTCACATACGTTGTGTTCATATTATTTCATCACTTGTAAACACAATCTATAATAATAATAAAAAGATTCATTAAAAACATGATTGAGATCATAATTAAAAGACATTTGATCTATAATGGTTGTTTATTTTAGTATAGTTTTATTTCATAACGATATTATGCCTATTTCTTCTGTCCCAATTCATTTCATAGCATACATCCAAGATCCCATTAGTTTTAGGTCATTATGAGAGTACAAATAGTTCTGTTCCAAAACAATATAATTTTAATGTAAAATTTTACATTTATTTACAATATTTTAATGGGTTATAAATATAAAATATTATTTATAAGTAATCCTGATTTATATAATATAGTTGTTACATGCATAGTTTATTTAGGTTGTTCTTCCAACCATGATGCACTAATTTTGATTCCATTAATATTATGTATATTTATTTACTCGAGAATATGAAAAATATATAATATACAAAAATATATCATTTTTAATCATTATTATTGTATTTAAACTATCCATGAAGTAAATAATGGGAAATGAATGTCATTGTTCCTGGAGGAGGTGAACCGACCACAATTTAAATGATATTTTAATTTTTAATCGATTTTGTGTGGGAAGAAAATGGATATTCCACAATAATAAAATCATATTTTTTACAATATAAATGTTACTATTTCAATGTGTATGGAATTTTTATATTATATATAGATGTTGAAATGAATGAAATAAAATTTTATTGATAATCATGCCTTTATATGGGAGTCTCTAATTGGATACCCCTTAGGGAACCATGGGATAGAATATTGGTGAGGCCAAAATTGGATGAATGTGGGGAGTAGGGTTTATAATATAATAATGGTAGTTTTTTGGAATGAACTAATAATTAGATGGTTTGGGGAAATGGGGTCTTGAGGGGTGGTGTTTATAAGATGATAAGATGGGAGTTTTGAAAAAAAATATTAATTTTTTTATAATTTTTAATGAATACTACCAATATTATTTTTTACAGTGATTAAAAATCATAATTCGTTCATGTGAGACTAATATAATGGTTTTTTACATCATCCATGACTTAATAAATAATGTTTGAAAATTATAATGATAAATACTATATATTCCCGTATTTCATTCCGCACAAAAATTTAACCTATTATAGAAAAATAAAAAAACTAACAACACGTTTTTTTATGTTAAAATTATATATAGTATATACATTTTAAAATAATTATATTCTATATATTTTATATTAATGTCTAAAAAATCCAAATTTATGTGAAAATACCACATTTATATTTTGATCAATATTCTGAAACTTATATTTTAACAAAACCATATTAACATCTAAATAAAACATAGTAATGTTTTCTAAACTCCATTTTATGAAAATAAGTAACCTTCTCATTTTTTGTATTTTTTATAATAAAATCCAAATAAAACATTAATATTTTATAAAAACACAAATACTTTCTTGGTTATTTTTAAAACAATTATTTATCAATGAGATGATAAAAAACTACTATATAATCATTTCATAAGATAATTAAGTGTTATATTAAATTTACATAGGTGTTGTTGTTATTCAAATATTTCTGTTACTATTCTAATGGTCAGTATACTATTCCAACAGTAAAATTTATTACGGTCATATGGGTTTTCAACCTTTTTAAATACCCCATATTTTATTTATTATTCATTCACATCTATATTCTCAAACTTTAATATATTTTGATTTTCAATATAATATTTATGTTAATAACATTCTATTTTAGGTTTATAGTGTTGTTCGCAAGTTTGATAATTTCTAGATAACAAGATGATCCAAATTTTCATATTATAAATATCTTATTTTCTATTTTTTTCATATTCTAATGTTTTTTATTTTAATGAGTATATTATTACACTAAATGTAATATTGTATAAAATAAAATAAAATCATGTTGGTTATATCATGTGGTTCATATGTTTTATGTAATAATATATTACTAAATATGGCATATTTATATAATCATAAGGGAAATTCCATTAATCAAATTATTTTTTTTATTTTATAATAAATCCATAATCACTCTCTTAAATTAATAAAATCAAGAATAATTTCCACTCCTATAATTCACATTCTCTAGTCCCTCACATAGAATGATGGATTACCCGCAATATCCTTTAATAATGTATCACACTCCTAGGAGTAATATAATTAATAAAATTTTCATCATACTCTATATATCAATATATAACTAATCTAAAATCTCATATCAATCCAATATAATGTATCCCAATTCATTAGGCTACCAACTAATAATTAGAAATTATACTATCTGTCCATAAAAAACCATTCAAATTCATATCATTAAGAGAGGTACAAGTAGAAAAAATATCATTACCTAACATTAAATTATCTAACTATCACTAGGAACCTGATGTCATAGTGATTATACCATTCTATCTGTCTAAAAAATTCAACATCTTCGATCCTCTATGAACGTTGAAAATTTTAGTATGAAAATATAATTCACATAATTATACTCCAATATCTCTAGTAATTTCATGTCAAAAATATTATAACAATAAACATTATCACATAGAAACTATGACTATAATATATGGAATAATTATATCTAGAACACCACAAGGAATACCTTATACATGTACACTCTGGGTTACCCAATTCATTCATGGTTCATTGCATGATCATAAATCCTTATCTGGTCCAACTTATATAATTTGATGTCATTCTCTTTAGTGGCATAGCTTCTAGCTGTCATCAAAATCTCTAATCCATGTGTGTCATACAAAATACACTCTAATGAGGCCATACACTGAATTTGAAAATAGTTAGACTGCCGTAGATTATTTGAATGAATTATAATAATTGGACCCCAGATGGAATTATATTAATTTTATATACAAATATGAAATATTTGGTGTATAAGAAAGGACCCAACTACTATATGAATAGAATATAAACATCATTTAGACTCCTAAACCCATACTCATTAATTCCAATCCATGCATAACCATAATAAAGCATTCAATCCCTTATCTCACTACAGGATACTCAATCATTTTTTTAAAATTATTTATAATTAAGGAATAAATTTGATTAAATGGCTCATAATAAATGGAAAGTCACTAAAAATGGACTTGAGGGAAAAACCCGAAGAAACTACATTTGGAAGGGGCATGCAATTCCTCAATCACTAAATCATGAAAAATTCCATTAAATTGATATCTAATAAAAAACTAATTTATAAACAATATTTTTGAAAAAAAAGTACCCCAAATAGGTTGAATATATGTAATTGAAAATAATAGGTGTTTTCCCCCTCATTTTATGTTCTCTATCCAATTTACCATGAATCCCTTTAATAATATTCTTGATTCCCCTTGAATTTTAAAATCAATCATAATTCCATATATTAGGTATGGTGAAATAAATTCAACTAATGGTGATGGAAACTGAAAGAATAAATTATTTGGAATAACATTGATTAGTGTTGATAATTTATTCAAATATAGCACTTAACCATGTGTACGAAGTGATGGAAAAGTGAGGGTGAGTAGGACATCTCCCCTCTTTTTAATAAAATTGGACAAAAACTGAAAAACATGATGAAATTTAGGATCTATTTTTTTCCCTATATTACTGTATTTAAAAAATAATGCATGGACATACCATGTATAGATTCAATCCATATTTGGTACTTCGTGTCTTACTAGCTACATTTTAATTGTCTATCAATTGGCTGATGGACAATTTTGGGCCCCAACCAACATAGATGTAATGACTAGTTACAGGATGTTTGGAAACATGTTACTTAGTTTCAACCTAATGATATTATCAATTGCAGTACAACCTTGAATCACTTCTAATCAAGCATAAGACGCTTAATCTTCCAAAACATTTAAAACATCATGTTGATTTCTCAACTCCTAATATTATAATTTGAATCATAACCATCCAAAATCTCTTTCCCTAAGGAAAATGAAATCAAATTCCAACAAAACATACCAAAATATAGTGATATGTGTTTTCAAATTAATGCGATAAGGTAGAATTCATAAAATAATTATAATGATATACAACACTATAAAAACATAAATATTTAATTACTAATTAAAGGATTAAATTTAAAAATCAAAAAATATTGTTTTCCTTTCCTTTTACAATCCATTCTTTGGATTTGTGACCTATTATTATTATTTACTATTTTTATTACAGTAATTTATATCATTTAATTCATGAAATTTATTAATAACTATTTCCCACCATAATGAATTAGTCAATTATGAACTTTTAAAAAAACAATAAATTTATGAAACATCATTCATTTAAAATCAATTTTTAATTATTTTTTCTATATCTGAAAAGTTAAGGAAAATTTTATATATATATATATATATATATATATATAATAATTATTTGAATATTTTATTACATACACAGTCACTATTAAATGGTAAAACAAACATATAGTGACATTATTATTCCCATGTTTTTATAATTATTCACCTTATCTTATCTTAATAGTTGTAACTCATTTCCATCATTATTATTAAAACAAAAACAACTATTGGAGAGGTTATTCAGATCATAAATAGGTTCTTTATATTAATTTACCATTCCATTATACTGACATGTTAATTTAAATTTTCCCTTCAAAGATATTTTTATAAAATATATATTTGTGGGTTAATAAATAACCACATAATAATTTTATAAATTATTTTGTTTTTTATATTTGGTTATAATTTTATTAAGTAAAACGGTTTAAAAAATGACTCATTGTAGAGAAACATGAAATTTAATTCCATATATTTCTATACTGTTTCGTTGATTCAACAATAGTGATTCATATTTTTACACAATTCATCAAGAATAAAATGATAAAATTCATCATAATCATTAATTAATATCGAGGATACTATTTAATACAACAAATTTAATAATAATAAAATTTATATGAAAATGGAAAATAATAAATCATGATAATGGAATATTTGTACAATACAAAACCTTTAATTATTTAACTATTATATTAGAATACATCATATAGAAATATATTTTGAATATTCATAAAAATGGAACATCATGTTCTGTGAATACCATATAAAAGTAGAATTTAATTGATTCTTCAGTACAAGATTATATTAAATTATATATTTATATATTATTATATTTTATATATTAATAACCATATTTAAGAGTTGTGAAAAAATTAACACAATATAATATCATTTAATAAATTAAACATCATTAAATATTATATGTGATGGAAGAAATTATTTTACTTTCAATTTGACCAAATGTATTTTATTTTAAATTCATTGAAAATATAAATATTTAATATTTTAATACTCACTCATATATCTTATATGTGAAAAATAATGAGACTCAAACTCCCATAGAGAGTGATTATATTATTATAATAATCATTATTTAACGATCTGATCCATTTATAATGTTTTCAATAACATTTGAACATAAAATTTATAATATAGAATGTAAAGTATCCAAGTATAAAAATTAATATTTAGATATTTGATTATTTAACTTGGTAGACGAAAATTGGCACATGTCAAGGTAATATTAATCAATGGAATATCAATTTACTATGAAATCATTAACATAATAAAAAGAATACATTATTGAAGTGCCCAGACTAGTGTGAATCACTGAGAGGGGGAGAAGGTGAATCAGTGATCCCTTTTTAATCATTTGCAATTTTATTCTTCTCAATTAAACCTCTATGGTTGGTTAAAGCTTCGATCCACTATTCATGTATCTCCCAACCTTTCCTCGAATGATGCAGTAAATGTCAAGGAACAGGACACAAGAATTTTCAAGGTTCGGCACCAAAGTCCTACGTCTTTGTCATGTTGGTTAAACGCCCCAACATGGTTTATCCACTATAATATGTCATAATTACAATGGTCGATACAGAGTCACACTTTATCTTTCCTGAGTCCCATAAGAGGGTCATTATACTACTTCACACAGTGTTACTAGAGTCGCACTGGCCTGCTCTAGAGTCGCACTGAAGACTTCTTCTCCCTGAGTCTCATAGAGATCTTCTCCTGGCTCACCGAGTGACACGAGTAGCTCTTCTTCTCTTTATGCTCTTCAAGAGTCTTCAACAGCCTTGGATATGGTCTATTGCCCTTGCTCACTTCTTCTAATTAGTATTAGTGAACATGACTCCTCTTCTTTGCTTAGGATTTATCTCCTTCTTCTAAGGATGACCCGACCTCTGTCTTCAATAATCTTCAACAGCCTCTAATAAGGTCTGTTGGTCTTGCTCAAATCTTCTTATCACTTCAGTTGATTAGGCTCTACTCAACAGCTGAAAACTCAGGCAGATGATGTCTTTAACTTCAGTCTGGCTTCAGTCTCTCTCAAATCAACTTCATGCACTGAGTGCATGGCATCTATGACTCTTCATTCACTCACTGCATGGCTCCTCAATATCTTCAGGAACCCTTGTTCTTGGTCTTATCAAATGAACAGACACAGATTAAAACTTTGTTTACGTGTGCACGTGCATGCATGCAAACATGCACTCCCCTATTCTTCTTTGGTGTGATAAACCCTCAATGGGTGTTAACTCTTGTTGCACACACACCTACTCCTTTGCTTTCACACACTTTGTTCTTTTTCATACACACATAAATGTGTATTTTTCTTTGGTGTGAGGGTGTCTCCTTATTCTTCTTCTAAGAGTGTACACTCCACTTTGTGCACCCACTAGGTTTTGGCCTCTTCACATGTTTACCACACACAACCAAAGTATGTTGTGGCCTTCTTCTTTTGCACATATACAACCTTTAGGTGTGTTCATCACTTTGCACACACAACTTGGTGATAGTGGCCTTCCTCTTCAATTAGCACACACAAGAGGTGTGATATACTGTCCACCCAAACCCCTGCCTCAATGAGGGCGCGCAAGTGTGCGGCCCCTCTCATATTCTTGAATTGCGCAAGGTTCTTGGAGCACAAGGGCACACAAGGGTGTGTGGGCAGCCTCTGTCGTGCAGGGTGGAATCACCTCGGGCGCGCAGGGTGCAAAGACCCTTCAACCGCGCATGGTACGCGGTAGATCCCTCCTCCTATCGTGTAAGTGTACGTGCAGGGTGGAAAAAACCTTGAGGGCGCAAGTCGTGCGACTCGTGTTCTTCCTTCCGTGCAAGGGGAGCATGTAGTGGACCTTCCTTCGCCTCTTTAGCGTAAGGGGTGTGCAAAAGGAACTCTCGAAGCTAAGGGTGGCTCCAGGCTTCTCTACCGCGCAAGGGGTGCGTGGGGATCTTACTTCGCGTAGCATCAAAGCTCCACGGGACTACTATTTTCTCAAAGGATCAGCAAGGATTCCAAGTGCTCAAGCTTCTCCTTTTATAGGCGAGGAGTGATTTGGATCATCCGCGAGAGATAAGACTTCATCTCTCGAACTTTTCGAGATTTCAAGATTTTCTCAAATCTTGATTTTTTTTCCATTCTGTTTATCATGGGTTCCCATTCCTTTATTTTCCTTCATGTGCATGCATCGACGAATGCATGTTAACCTTTTTTAGGAGAGAATGAGCGACGTGGCGTGGCCTCGCACCTTTTCTTGCTTCGGCCACGTCCGAAATTTTTGTCTCGTTGCATGCATGCAATGTTTAATGCATGCACGAATTCATTATGCTCAGAAGATCACCTTGGAGGCTTCATCTTCGATAGAGGTGGCTGGGAACTCCTTCTTTAGTGCTCCGGTGGCCACTCGTTCGACGGAGGCTACGGGATGCACTTCAGCTCGGCGCGAGGTTGAAGACAACTCCTCGGTCGTCGGATCCGTGATTAATGATCGCAGACAGCCACAATTAGATCATGGCGCGGCGGATGGAACGTGCGGCTGATATCGGCACACGATTTGTAACATCCCAAGTAAGTAATGAATAATATATATTTTTATCTATGTCTATTAATGAATTATATAGTGTTTTAGAGGCCTAAAATGAAAATAAATACAATCTTATGCATGGAATACACTAACATTCTTAAAAGATTGTTTTACTGCCTTTTGATGGTAAACCCTTTTCAAATAAACCTTTTGACAATTTTATAATCTATATTTGTCAAAATAAACATATTCATTATTATTGGGACATTGAAATTTACATTGTATAAATTTTTGGTATTTTTCTGACAATGTTCATTTTTTAATGAATAGTGAAAAATACTCCATTTTACATCAAAACTGCTTTTTCATTTAATTTAATTATACGGTTGGATTATCTTTTTAATTGTTCTTAAAGTTTATTCTGAATATATTTTTACCATTTAATCCAATGGTGGTCATTAGGATTAATTTCACTTTGAAATTGGTCATAAACGAATGCCAAGCTTTTCATAGATATTGTTTCAAAAAAACCCGCTATTTGTTTTGACAACGGGATTTATTTTTAAATCAATTATTGAAATTTATGTGTTCAGAATTTGGTAAAATGGACTACATATTTGAAATCCGAAGGTCCAAATTATGTAATTAAGACTCTTTTGTTTTTGGACATTATGAATAGTAACGACAGTAATTATCTTTAATTATCTTGATTAATGAGTAATCAGGTAGTTAAAGATAATAAAATGATATCATAATAATAAAAAAACACCACAACATGTGTCCTAAGGCTACTGGTTGTCTCATGGCCGACCATGGGATGTCTTGTGCCAAACTTGGGGGCCCCATGGAATCACTTTTGTTAGAAAGTGACTTTTTATCTTTTTATTTTTAAAGAATGTTAAATGTGACAAAGAATGTATCACCTAAGTAAAGTATTTTTAATTTTGTCTACATAAATGATATTTTAGACTATAAATATTCATTTGAAATCTAAAAAGGCTTCCTACATCATAGTATGTTTTTATAATTTTTAGACATTAAATTTATTAAATTATTTATGACATCATGATGATGTAGTGATGACCTCATTATTTAACGATTTAAATAAAATGGAAAGATAATGTAATATCTAAGACCTACACATGTCCAAAACCTATTTAATGGGTATATTTCGAAGCCTTATCATCTTATCCTTGAAATATATCAATGTGGGACCTTAAAAATTCGAAACACTTTTGATAATAAAATAATAGTTTCATGATTTCCAAAAGTGCCCCTCCTCTCCTCTTGTAAAAAGGCCCCCACCTCTACCTCCTCACAGACACCTCTCAAGCCTTTGGCTCGGCCAAAACCTACCCATTTACTCTCTCCACATCCCTCTTCTCATCCTTGAGGATTCCCTTTGTGCAGAATCCTTTCCAGGGAAGCCTTTAGGCTCAAATCAAAAGGAGTAACACTTTTAAAGGTAATTCATTCTCTCATGTTTATTTGTTTTATTTTGCTTATCCAACCCCCTAAACTCTTTTTATTTATTTCTTTTGTAACAACGCCAGTATCTTCAATATACTAGGATATTGTTATAAGATGTATTCGAGCTACACTCTCACACAACTACATCTAATGGTTAAAGAACATACGGTTTCTGTGGATGGCGAAATTCTACCTCCCGAAACGATGATTGTTCAATACTCATTAAACACCTTCAAAGGTGGCCATTATGATGTCACTATTTTTATATATGATATATAATATGTTTATTCATTCTTTAATCTTCTTTATTTTTAATTTATGGCATACCATTATGGATTCCATTATGGGTAAAAACAATATCTTCATTTTAGGAAGTGCGGACTACCGCCCCCTGAAAGTGATTTGATTCGTTAATACCATATGTGGAATGTATAAAGGATAAAGTTAATGATATTATATATGTTATTATTCTGGAATTATAATATACTCTTATATCATTATGATTCCATTCCATAAGATACGAAATAGAAATGGAAGTATCGTTCATGCGTACGTACGGCTTACCGTCTCCATGAACGGTGCATTTCACTTCTTACCTCTTAATGTGATGTAATATTATAAATACGTGTATATGCTGAATATATATGATATATATGTTATCCAAATCATGAATATCATTCTAGATATAATGAACCTTTGAACAACATGTAAGTGTAAGAATTCTATTTTTGACTTAAGAACCAAATACTGACAAAATGAACATTGTTAACTTACATAATTACATGACGTTAATAACATGGTATAAAAGGAATAATGAACTTGAAAAGGTTCTTAAGAAAGTAGAGATTAGCTCAAGTATATTATTCAGAAGATTAAAGAATGGTCGAGTCAAGTCAGATACAAGGTATGGGACTTCGTCTCAATCTCCTTTCATTGAGCAATATTTTATTTTATACACAACCATATTTTATATGGTGTATGAACCCCTTTGACTTTTACGCTTATTCGAAAGGAATCTTTTTTATAGGAAGCGTCTTACTAAATGACAAAAGGGAATGTTTTTCTTGTCATACGTATGCGGTGACAACGACTTCTCTGCCGCCGTGACCATTATTTGAGTTTCAGCTTCCTCTACAAGCCATACCCTTTTTTTTAAATGAAAAATAAATACCATGTTTTACTTTGGTATTGAAAATGGTTTTCATAATGTTTTTATTATATCAATGTCTTATATTGATATCTCGTGATCGAAATGTGGAAATGTTATGGTTCCTTTATGCATGTTTTATGTGATATGATTATGTTATGGTTCTTGGGAATTATTATGAAGACGGGTGGTTCCGTGATAAACTAAGGGCGGGTGAGCCCGTCATAGCTCTTCAATGCATTGGGTAACGTGAAGGAGTGAAACGTTAAGGTTTCTCTAAAGAGATTTAGGGAATATACTGTGATGGGTATTCCAAACGTAACCAAGAGGGTTACTCCCTACGTAAGAATGTTATGAATGCCTCAAGTTACCTTTATGTTTTATGATTTCTATGATTTATTCATGATTTTATGAGGAATGTTAAAGTGCCTATGTTTTATGGGTAATGTATGATTTCATTCTTATGTATATATGAACTCATGTTTCCTTTCCATGTTTTTTTAACCCATACTGAGATTTTTATGCTCATCCTAAGTTTTTTGAAATTTTTTTCACAGGTCAAGGGAAAGGTACATGATAAGATGATAGAGTCAAGGAAGTGTCAAGAATGAATCCATGTTTTATTTTCAATATGTTTCCGCTGATGGGAAGAAAAGAGTACTATCTTTTATTGTAACCACATTGTTTAAATGTGGAATGTAATGAAAGCTTTATGATCTAATTCTCTAAAACTCTAAACCTGAAAAGATCCTCAATGTGTAATCTTGCGATAACACAAGATTAAGTAATGTTTAAGGATGGGGTCTTATAGTTGGTATCAGAGGTCGGTTTAGATAACTTTAGGAGTTAGAATTATATAAAATTATTATCCAAAAGTTTTTTTATGGTCAAATTGAAATGATATATAATTAGAAGATTACCATGTTGCTTCATCTAAGACATGTTTGTTCAGAATGGTTTTCCGCAGAGGAAACAGGGAAGCAGTGCTAGGAAGGCATGCAGAAGGAAATAACCTTCCAAACCAGTATCCTAAGATGGTCGGAATTGGAACTGAACAGTTTGTTGCAGTAATGGCGCAGTTGACTCAAGCGATAAATGGTGGTGGTATACATGCACGAGATGAACCAGATCAACCGCAAAGGAACATGTTAGTGGTGGAACATTTCATGAGGCAACATCCCCCATCATTCAGAGGATCATCTGACCCTGTGCTAGCTGAAGGGTGGATTAAAGCACTGGAGAATATTTTGGATGTCATGGGGTGTTCACACAATCAAAAGGTTAGTCTTGTTATTTACCATTTGGAGGGTGAAGCAGATCAGTGGTGGTCGATGGTTAAAAATATCAGGGACGCTGATGATATTGATGCGCTGGACTGGGATGAATTCAAAGGTATGTTTCTTGAGAAGTATTTTCCTAAGGCAGTTTGACTTTGGATGGAAAAACAATTCCTGGAATTGAGGCAAGAGGAAGACTCAGTGGCTACCTATGAAGAAAGGTTCACTCGATTGTCAAGGTATGCTTTAAATTTTATCTGAGACCTTGATAGTAAAATCAATCGTTTTTACTCAGGATTAAAGCCAAAACATCGAAGGGCTTTAGCTTCTCGTGAGTTCAAAAGTTATGAAAATCTTGTTCGATGTGCTAAGAAGGTGGAAATGGAGTTTTCTGATGATCAACTGTTCTACAACAACCAGCAAAAGAAGAGACCAAGGTGGCAGCAGAAAGGAAAGAATTCATCAAAAAAGTATGATGGTAAGAAAACTAAGTTTCCAGTTTTTGATAATTGTGGAAAAAGGCATGCTGGGGAGTGTCTTATGAATTCTGGAAAGTGCTACCGATGTGGTAAGATGGGACATAAGGCTCATGATTGCACTGGAAAAGATCAGGGTGATGGTAAGACCAAATTTGATTTACAGTTAGTAAAATGTTTTATGTTCAATGAGATGGGTCACTATGCAAATGAGTGTCCAAAAAAGAGCTTGAGTGATGGGAAGCAGTTAGACTACAAGAAGAAATGGGTGGTGAAATCCATTGCAACAACTTCAGCAGATGTCGGGCCATCAAATGAAGTTGTATCAGGTACTTTGTATGTTTTTTCAGATTATGCCAGTGTGTTGTCTGATTCGGGGTCTACACATTCTTTCATCTCTGAAAACTTTTCTAGTAAAATGGGAATACCATATCAAGAAATGACTCCTGAACTTGTGGTAAAAACACCTGGGGGAAATGTTGAGGCAAAAAAGATTTATAAGAATCTTCCTATCCTTATCTGTGGAAAGAACCTACTTGAAAACCTTATTGTTTTACCTCTATTAGAGTTTGATGTTATCCTGGGTATGGATTGGCTCTCAATTTACCATGCTAAGATTGATTGTAGAGCTAAAGAAGTTTCTTTTCAGAAATACATTCAGTTTGTGTACAAGAATGAACCCTTACTTTTGATAACATATCAAGAGGACGAGAAACTTGTAAAAGATGGAAATGAATGTTACCTTGCACACATTGTTGAAAACAAGGGAACTGTTCAGATTAATGATGTTCCAGTGGTAAATGAGTATCCTGATGTTTTTCCTGATGAGTTTCCTGGAATAATACCAGATGGGGAAGTTGAATTTACTGTTGACTTAGTTCCTGATGCTAAGCCAATTTCAAAACCCCCTTATCGAATGGCTCAAATTTAACTTTTAGAGATGAAGGAGCAATTGCAAAATTTATTAGATAATGGTTTAATTCGACCTAGCACATCACCATGGGGTGCTCCTGTTTTATTTGTTAAAAAGAAAGATGGTTCTATGAGACTTTGCATTGATTATAGAGCCTTGAATAACATCACTGTTAAGAACAAATATCATTTGCCTCATATCGATGATTTGTTTGATCAGCTCCAGGGAGCTCAGTATTTTTCAAAGATTGATCTGAGATCGGGGTACCATCAGCTGAAGGTAAAGGAAGCAGATGTTCTGAAGACTGCGTTTCGTACAAGATATGGCCATTATGAATTTGTATTAATGCCTTTTGGGCTAAACAATGCACCTACTGTATTCCTGGACTTAATGAATAGAATTTTCCATGAGTTCTTGTATAATTTGGTGGTGGTTTTCATTGATGATATTTTGGTGTTTTCTAAAAGTAAAGAGGAGCATGAAAGACATTTAAGGTTTATCTTGCAAACCTTAAAAGAAAAGAAACTATATGGAAAATTCAGCAAGTGTGAGTTTTGGTTGCAATAAATTTCTTTCCTTGGTCACATTGTTTCTAAAGATGGGATAACCGTTGATCCTGCAAAAACAAAGGTTGTTGAAGAATGGCCAAGGCCCACAAATGTAATAGAGATTCGTAGTTTCCTTGGTTTGGCAGGCTATTACCGAAGGTTTGTTAGAAATTTTTCACGGTTATCTAGTCCAATGACTAAGCTAACTCAGAAGGGTGTTAAGTTTATCTGGACAAAATAATGTGATGATTCCTTTCAGGAACTGAAAATAAGACTGGTGAATGCTCTAGTTTTGGCACAACCTTCCAGAAATGGTGAGTTTGTTATCTACAGTGATGCTTCATTGAAAGGACTTGGTTGCGTCCTAATGAAGAATGATCAGGTAATTGCATATGCATCACGACAGTTGAAAACTCTTGATGTAAATTACCCTACACATGATTTGGAATTAGCTGCTGTTGTTTTCGCTTTAAAAATATGGAGACATCATTTGTATGGAGTAAAGTGTGAAATATATACTTATCACAAAAGTTTAAAGTATATATTCACTCATAAAGAGTTAAACATGAGACAGAGGATATGTATGTAATTAATCAAGGATTATGATTGTACAATTCATTACCATCCAGGAAAACCAAATAAAGTGGCTGATGCTTTGAGTCGAAAAAGTAATGCTTCATTAGCAATGTTGTGTTTGGAACACGGTCCTTTGGTTAAGGATTTGATGAACTTTGGCATAGAAGTTGTTGGTGCAGGAAGTTCTTCTGCTTTGTTTCAGGTATCAGTGAGATCATCTCTGTCAGACAGAATCAAGCAAGCACAGAAGCAAGACAGTGAGTTGCAAAAAAGGGTAGTGCTGGTTCAGAAAGGTATGTTGCCTGAATTCAACATTGATAGTGAATGTGTTTTGAGATTTGGGAAGAGATTGTGTGTGCCTTGTGACTCACAATTGAAGAGGGAGTTGTTATGTGAAGCTCATAGTTCTCCGTTTTCAGTTCATCCTGGAAGTACTAAGATGTACAGAGATCTGCGGGAGTTTTACTGGTGGGATGGAATGAAAAGAGATATTGCTGATTTTACTGTAAAGTGTTTGACTTGTCAGCAGGTTAAAGTAGAGTGGAGGTTACCGAAAGGGATGCTTCAGCCTTTACCAGTGCCAGGGTGGAAATGGGAGAATATATCCATGGACTTTGTTGTGGGATTACCGAAGACATCTGGTGGTAATAATGCAATCTGGGTTATTGTTGATCGCTTGACTAAATATGCTCATTTCCTTGCTATACGAGATACTTTTTCCCTAGAAAACTTTCCCATTTGTATATTAATGAGATAGTCAGGTTACATGGAGTTCCCGTCTCCATTGTATCTGATCGTGATCCCAAGTTCACTTCTAACTTTTGGAAAGGCCTTCAGAAGTCGTTGGGTACTGAATTAAATTTTAGTACAGCATTTCATCCTCAATCAGATGGGCAGTCAGAACGAACAATTTAGACCTTGGAGGATATGCTACGAGCTTGTTCGATGGATTATTAGGGATGTTGGGACCAACATCTTTCTTTGGTTGAGTTTTCATATAATAACAGTTTTCATTCTAGTGTACAGATGGGACCATTTGAGGCGTTATATGGGAAGCGGTGTCGAACTCCAGCTTTCTGGGATGAAGTTGGTGAAAGGAAGTTGATGGGACCAGAATTGGTAGAAGAGATGGCAGAAAAAGTTTAGCTGATTCAGAAACACATGAGAACAGCTCAGAGCAGGCAGAAGAGTTATGCAGACAATAGGAGGAAGGATCTATCTTTTGAGGTAGGTGATCGTGTTTTTATCAAGGTTTCTCCTTGGAAAAGTGTGATGAGATTTGGTACAAAAGGAAAGCTGAGTCCAAGGTTCATTGGACCATATGAAATTCTAGAGAGAGTTGGATTAGTTTCATACCGGGTGGCTTTACCTCTGAGTTTATCTCAGGTACACAGTGTTTTTCATGTTTCGATGTTGAGAAAGTATATGCCAGATCCATCTCATGTTTTGAGTCCATAGGTAGTTCAGCTTGAAGAGAACCTATCTTATGAGGAACAACCAGTCCATATTCTTGACCACAGGGAGCATGTGTTAAGAAATAAGGTGATTAATCAGGTAATGTTTTGTGGAAAAACCACATGATGGAAGAGGCAACATGGGAATCTTAAAATGAAATGATGGATAATTACCCCCATTTGTTCGATAAGTAAATAAATTGCGAGGACGCAATTTTCTAAAGGGGGGAAGGATGTAACATCCCAAGTAAGTAATGAATAATATATATTTTTATCTATGTCTATTAATGAATTATATAGTGTTTTAGAGGCCTAAAATGAAAATAAATACAATCTTATGCATGGAATACACTAACATTCTTAAAAAATTGTTTTACTTCCTTTTGATGGAAAACCCTTTTAAAATAAACCTTTTGAAAATTTTATAATCTATATTTTTCAAAATAAACATATGCATTATGATTGGTACATTGAAATTTACATTGGATAAATTTTTGGTATTTTTCTGACAATGTTCATTTTTTAATGAATAGTGAAAAATACTCCATTTTACATCAAAACTAATTTTTCATTTAATTTAATTATACGGTTGGATTATTTTTTTAATTGGTCTTAAAGTGTATTATGAATATATTTTTACCATTTAATCCAATGGTGGTCATTAGGATTAATTTCACTTTGAAATTGGTCATAAACTAATGTCAAACTTTTCATAGATATTGTTTCAAAAAAACCCGCTATTTGTTTTGATAACGACATTTATTTTTAAATCAATTATTGCAATTTATGTGTTTGGAATTTGGTAAAATGGATTACCTATTTGGAATCATAAGGTCCAAATTATGTAATTAATAATCTTTTGTTTTTGGACATTATGAATAGTAACGACAGTAATTATCTTTAATTATCTTGATTAATGAGTAATCAGGTAGTTAAAGATAATAAAATGATATCATAATAATCCAAAAACACCACAACATGTATCCTAAGGCTACTGGTTGTATCATGGCCAACCATGGGATGCCTTGTGCCAAACATGGGGGCCCCATGGAATCTCTTTTGTATGAAAGTGACTTTTTATCTTTTTATTTTTAAAGAATGTTAAATGTGACAAAGAATGTATCACCTAAGTGAAGTATTTTTAATTTTGTCTACATAAATGATCTTTTGGACTATAAATATTCATTTGAAATCTAAAAATATTTCCTACATCATAGTATTTTTTTATAATTTTTAGACATTAAATTTATTAAATTATTTATGACATCATGATGATGTAGTGATGACCTCATTATTTAACGATTTAAATAAAATGGAAATATAATGTAATATCTAAGACCTACACATGTCCAAAACCTATTGAATGGGTGGATTTCGAAGCCTTATCATCTTATCCTCGAAATATATCAATGTGGGACCTTAAAAATTCGAAACACTTTTGAAAATAAAATAATAGTTTCATGATTTCCAAAAGTGCCCCTCCATTCCTCTTATAAAAAGGCCCCCACCTCTTCCTCCTCACACTCACCTCTCAAGACTTTGGCTCGGCCAACCCCTGACCATTTACTCTCTCCACATCCCTCTCCTCATCCTATAGGATTCCCTTTGGGAAGAATCCTTTCCAAGGAAGACTTTAGGCTCAAATCAAAAGGAGTTACACTTTTAAAGGTAATTCATTCTCTCATGTTTATTTGTTTTATTTTGCTTCTCCAACCCCCTAAACTCTTTTTATTTATTTCTTTTGTAACAACACCAGTATATTCAATATACTAGGATGTTGTTATAAGATGTATTCGAGTAACACTCTCACACAACTACATCTAATGGTTAAAGAACATACGGTTTTCGTGGATGGAGAAATTCTGCCTCCCGAAACGATGATTGTTCAATACTCATTCAACACCTTCAAAGGTGGCCATTATGATGTCACTATTTTTATATATGATATATAATATGTTTATTAATTCTTTAAGCTTCTGTTTTTTAATTTATGGCATACAATTATGGTTTCCATTATGGGTAAACATGATATCTTCATTTTAGGAAGTGCGGACTACCGCCCCCTGAAAGTGATTTGATTCGTTAATACCATATGTGGGATGTATAAAGGATAAAGTTAATGATATTATATATGTTATTATACTGGAATTATAATATACTCTTATATCATTATGATTCCATTCCATAAGATACGAAATAGAAATGGAAGTAGCGTTCATGCGTACGTACGGCTTACCGTCTCCATGAACGGTGCATTTCATTTCTTACCTCTAAATGTGATGTAATATTATAAATACATGTATATGCTGAATATATATGATATATATGTTTCCAAATCATTAATATCATTCTGGATATAACGAACTTTTGAACAACATGTAAGTGTAAGAATTCTATTTTTGACTTAAGAACCAAATACCGACAAAATGAACATTGTTAACTTACATAATTACATTATGTTCATAACATGGTATAAAAGGAATAATGAACTTGAAAAAGGTTCTTAAGCAAGTAGAGATTAACTCAAGTATATTATTCAGGAGATTAAAGAACGGTCGGGTCAAGTCGGATACAAGGTATGGGTCTTCGTCTCAATCTCCATTCATTGAGCCATATTTTATTTTATACACAACCATCTTTTATATGGTGTATGAACCCCTTTGACTTTTACGCTTATTCGAAAGAAATCTTTTTTATATGAAGCGTTTTACTAAATGAAATAAATACCATGTTTTACTTTGGTATTGAAAATGGTTTTCATAATGTTTTTATTATATCAATGTCTTGTATTGATATCTCGTGATTGAAATGTGGAAATGTTATGTTTCCTTTATGCATGTTTTATGTGATATGATTATGTTATGGTTCTTGGGCATTATTATGAAGACGGGTGGTTCCGTGATAAACTAAGGGCGGGTGAGCCCATCATAGCTCTCCAATGCATTGGGTAACGCGAAGGAGTGAAACTTTAAGGTTTCTCCGAAGAGATTTAGGGAATATACTGTGATGGGTATTCCAAACGTAACCAAGAGGGTTACTCCCTATGTAAGAATGTTATGAATGCCTCAAGTTACCTTTATGTTTTATGATTTCTATGATTTATTCATGATTTTATGAGGAATGTTAAAGTGCCTATGTTTTATGGGTAATGTATGATTTCATTCTTATGTATATATGAACTCATGTTTCCTTTCCATGTTTTTTTAACCCATACTGAGCTTTTTATGATCATCCCATGTTTTCTGAAATGTTTTTCACAGGTCAAGGGAAAGGTACACGATAAGATGATAGAGTCAAGGAAGTGTCAAGAATGAATCCATTTTTTATTTTCAATATGTTTCCGCTGATGGGAAAAAAAGAATACTATCTTTTATTGTAACCACATTGTTTAAATGTGGAATGTAATGCAAGCTTTTTGATCTAATTCTCTAAAACTCTAAACCTGAAAAGATCATCAACGTGTAATCTTGTGATAACACAAGATTAAGTAAGGTTTAAGACTGGGGTCTTATACGATTGGATTGACGGCGGATATTAGCTTCGTGTTTTTTAAAACTCGTCCCACATTGAAAGCGGCCGCGGTATTTCCGTGGTTTAACAAACACTTCCGCCGATGCTCAGTTCAATTGAACTTCCTCCTCCACGGTGCCGCCCCGCACCGTGTTCTCCCTGCGGGCGCACTCTGTGCCCACTCTCTGCTACCTACGGGCGCACTATTCTCCCACAATGCATCCTCCGGGCGCTCCACTGGCACCCACGCTGCGCAGATTTGATCACTGGGTGGCCTCGGGCTTACACATGGCCCGACCGCTTTGGGCTGGCCCCATGGGATCCCCATGGGCGTGGTGACTTCAGTCCCACATGTGCCTTGGGTTGAACCCTTAAGGCTGTACCTTGAGTTGAATTATTTTTTACATAACAAAATAGTGAGTACTTTGTATAAAAACAAAGTAACCCCATACCAAATGTAAAATTCCAAGCTACATCTTCCCCATATTCTCTACTAGAATTCCTCAAATCCTCTTCATCATTTATTCTCTACTTAGGAGGTAATTCTCCAAGGTTCTTCTTCAACTGATGTTCTTGAATCAAATCTTTCTCTAATGTTCTTCGTTGATCCAATCAATGGTAAGGTTGGATCATCTTAAAATCCCCATGCACTAAGAAATAGTGCATGGTCTTCTCTAAACCACTTCATCCACTTAGTAGTTGTGGATGGATCTCATCTCTCTCCTCATGCATTGTGAAGACAATGCATGGACTTCTAACAATGTTGTGACATTGTATCCTCTTGATACAATTACATGGAACATTAAGATCATCTCAACAATCATCTGATTTAATGATGCTCAATCATCATTCTTCAAGTGTTGTAACATTGTATCACCTTGATACAAGTATTGTAACTTCAAGACCATTACATCAATCGTCTGATTTATCTTGGAGAATGTTTTAACCATAACCTCCAATTCCACTTAGTGAATCTCCTAAGTGACATGCTTCATAATACCATGGTTATTCTCCATTCATCACTATCACCATCACATCCTTTTTCATTACTATATTGACACTCCTTTTCATCCATTCATCCATGACCCCCTATTGACAACAACATACCTCATTGAACACAATTACAACACAGTGCACATGAATCCCCCTCTTTGTATTTGTTGTTAATACACTACTTCTACACATATGAATGGGTCAAATTGTGTGCCAATATTTTCTCCCCCTTTATTGGAAATCAAATGCAAAGGTGTGGTGTGGTTCTCTTAAAAGAATCACTTCCTCCCTTTGAAAAGCATCTTCTCTTGAAAATCACTACAAGCGGGATGATGTCACATGATCACATTAGCATGAAGCCTTTAGTAAATCATCTCTCAGTCTACTTAGGCTATCTTGATGTAGAAAAAAAGAGTGATGTAACCAAGTTCATATGCTTTCCACAATTCACTATACATATGAGATCATGCATAGGCTTTAAGGGTTGAAATTTTTCAGGATATATCAATGAATTGCTAAATCCTGCACATGATTCACAAAAATCATTAGAAAGATCAGGGGAAAAGATAAAGCTCCCCCTTTCATCCATTTTCCTTCAATCAATACTCCCACTTAATTGTCATGATAAATAAAATTAAGAAACAAGGGATGGAAGTGTGATTGGAATACCTTCATTTTTTCACAAGATGCTTTGTATCTCAAAATATCATCTTCTACAGATCGGCTCCCCCTCAAGGGGTGCACTCCATTCTGTCCAAACCATTCTCCATTTGAGAATGATCATCATCTTTAATTCCCTGAAATGTTAGCATATGTAAAAAAATAGTACAACAGAATACGATGGAACCTCCTTGGTTCATCAATGTGAACAACAAGGTTGAGATGATTCTCTGAACCGATATGTCCCACTTTCTCCATTCATTACACTTGCACATTTGATCTTCAATGATGTTTGTGCTGGTGTGGATATCAACACCTCTTCAACTTCTTTGTTTGTGAATCCTCTCTTTCTAGGTGCCTTCTGAGCACTATAGTCTCCTGGTGAAATCTTCATTCTTTTCAATAATTCTTTTTGAGCTTGAATAAGTGTCATGCATTTATTACTAATAAGACGATCTTTATTGCACCTCACACACAGAACATCATCTTCATGTGAAATCTTTTGTTTCCCGTTTTGACTTAACTTCATCTTCATCTCTTTGTAGTTCTCTAGAAAGTTGCAACTGATTAGGCCATATGACTAATAAGTCATTTGAAAGTGAGGCCTCAGTTTTGGATATTCCACATGGTTCTTTTGATGCTTTTAAGCTACCTTTCTCAGGCAACTTATTTTAAATCAATCCCTTCTTCTCCTACTGGATTGATTGTCCTGTTGAGTACAGTTTTCATCTATTTAGTTCCATGGATTGTTTACAACGATCCATGGTATGTCCATTCTTTCCACAGTTGAAGAATTTCTTCATGTTGGTCCTTCTAGATGCATCACCCTTCTTGGATCTGGAATCCAAGGACTTCTCTTCAATTTTCAAAGTCATCTTGGGAGCATTTTCAACTTTCTTCTGCTTGCTTCCCAAGGATTCTCATTGAGCCAGGTTTTGTGATCTTTTCTTCTTTTCAGCATTGGATACAGTTGGAGATTGACATGTATCAATTTTGTGACCACTTTTGCAACCATCCAAGATGTTATCAAACATTCCAACTCTATCTGTAGTAAACAGATGTTTCTAGACCTGTGGATGTTGCCTCTTTCTCTCTAGATAACTCCCCCATAGCATGGGCTCCCTTTGTGCTTTTACATTAAGAGGATTGTACCAGCAATCCATTTCCCAGTGCCCATACCTCTTACAACACCCAAATTGACCCACAAATCCTGGCTTCTTGAGTATTTCATGTTGCTGGGTATCATTCTTGAATTGTTGTGTTGTTTCAAGAGAACTCACTTTCTTCATCTTCTTCATCCATACTATATTGGAGTAACCCTTACTTCTTGCACTTTTTGTGGAAACACATTTAGAAGCATGAGTACAAGATGGGATGGATGGTACATTTTTCATAGAAGATGTTTCCCTTTCATTAGGAGATATCCTACTTTTGGAATCATCCTTCCGAATGCACAGTTGAGTGGAAACATTTCTTCTTTCCAGCTAACTGGGATGTTTGGCTTTGGGTGATTGCTGATTTTTCAATATCACCTCTAGTTCTACGCATTTCATGTTGAAGGAGTTATTCTCATCCTCAACAAATCTTAGCCTACCTTCCCAATACTCTTTCCGCTGTTTCATCTGGTCTTCATGCACCTTCTTCATTTCATGCAATGAATTGTCAAGCTTCTTTACCCTTTTTACTTTGTCTTCAAGTTGAGCATCATTGACAACCATTGACACTCTGTGCCTCTTTTCCAGTGCATGGAAAACATCTTTGATCATTAACTCAAAGAATTCTTTCTTAGAAATACCACATTGCAGTTCTTCCCTAGTGTCTTCAAATCTATCATTGCAAAGGGAAATTGTTTCATCTTTGTTCTTCACCAGCTTTCTGAGAGTGTTGGTTATGCCAATCCTTTTTTCCAATTGATCTTCCATAGAATTGGCTTCTTCTTCTAGCTGTAATTTTTCTTCTTGAAGATCAGGGATGCATGTAGCAATACACAATGCCACTTCCCTGGGGACTGTCTTCTGAAGATATTTGATTGCATTTAGAAGATCATTGATTGTTCTATCACCATCACTACTAGGGAAGGCTTCATCAGAAGAGTGATAAAAGGAATTGTCATCTATTGTGACTTTCACAGTACTTTCCATAGAAGGTGTTTCTTTATTAGTAGCAACCTTCTTCTTCATCTTCTTGGCCTATTTCTTCTTCCTATTTTTCTATGTCTTGGCAGATATCTCCATTTGAGTTTGTTCCATAATTTCCTCAAATCTGAACTTCATAAAGACTCCCTTGGATATTTTAGAGGTAACCTTCGCTCTGATAACAATTGAAGTGCCCAGATCAGTGTGAATCACTGAGAGGGGTAGGGGTGAATCAGTGATCCATTTTTAATCATTTACCAGTTGATTCTTATCAATTAAACCTCTATGGTTGGTTAAATCCTCAATCCACTCTTCATGTATCCCTCAGCCTTTCCTCGAATGATGTAGTAAATGTAAAGGCATAAGACACAAGGATTTACAAGGTTCGACACCAAAGGCCTATGTCCTTTCCATGTTGGATAAACGCCCCAACATGGTTTCTCTACTATAATCTGTCATAATTACAATGGTCGATACAGAGTCACACTGTATCTCTCCTGAGTCCCACAGGAGGGTCTTTATACTACTTCACATAGTGTTACCAAAGTGGCACTGGTCTGCTCCATAGTCGCACTGAAGACTTCTTCTTCCTGAGTCTCACAGGGATCTTCTCCTGGCTCCTCGAATCACATGAGTAGCTCTTCTTCTCTTTAAGATCTTCAAGAGTCTTTAACAGCCTTGGATAAGGTCTAATGGCCATGCTCCCTCTTTCTGATCACTTGTGGTGAACTGGACTCCACTTCATTGCTCAGGATTTATCTCCTTTATCTAAGGATGACCCAGCCTCTGTCTTAGAGAATCATCATCATCCTCTGATAAGGTCTATTGGTCTTGCTCAACTCTTCTAATCAATTCAGTTGATCAGGCTCTGCTCAACAACTGAAAACTCAGGCATATGATGTCTTTAACTTCAGTCTAGCTTCAGTCTCTCTCAAATCAACTTCATGCACTGAGTGCATGGCATCTCTGACTCTTCATGCATAGACTGCATGGCTTCTCAATATCTTCAAGAACCTTTGTTTTTGGACTTCTCAAATGCACACACACAGATTCAAACTTTGTTTACGTGTGGACGTGCATGCATGCAACCATGCACTCCACTTTTCTTCTTTGGTGTCATAAACCCTCAACGGGTGTTAACTATTGTTGCACACACACCTACATCTTTTCTTTCACACGGATTTCTATTTTGGATAGACACATAAATGTGTGTTCATCTTTGTTTTTAGGGTGTCTCCTTCTTCTTCTTCTATGTGTGTACACTCCACATTGTGCACACTCTAGGTTTTGGCCTCTTCACTTATTAACCACACACAACCAAAGTAAGTTGTTTCCTTCTTGTTTTGAACATATACAACCAGTAGGTGTGTTATTCACTTTGCACACACAACCTGGTGATATTGGCCTTACTACTCAATTAGCACACACAAGAGGTGTGACATACTATCCACCCAAACCCTTGCCTCAATGAGGGCGCACAAGTGTGAGGCCCCTCTCCTCTTCTTCAAACGCACAAGGTGCTTGGAGCACAAGGGTGCACAAGGGTGCGTGGGCATCCTCTCTTGCACAGGGTGGAATCACCTCGGGTGCGTAGGGTGCAAAGTCCCTTCTACCACGCATGTTATGTGGTAGATCCCTCCTCATGCCGCACAAGTGTGCCGGCATGGTGGCAACAACCTCGAGAGTGCAAGTCGTGTGACTCGGGTTCTTCCTGCCACCCAAGGAGAGCGCACAGGGGACCTTACTTCACCTCTTTCATGCAAGGGGTGCGCAAAAGGAACTCTCGGAGCCATTGGTGGCTCCGCACTTCTCTGTCTCGCAAGGGGTGCGCAGAGCTCTTACTTCACGTAGCATCAAAACTCCGCGGGACTACCTTTTTTCAACAGATCAATAAGCATTCCAAGTGCTCGGGCTTCTCTTTTTATAGGCGAGGAGTGCCTCGGATCATCCGCAAGAGATAAGACTTGATCTCCCGAAGATTTCGAGATTTCAAGATTTTCTCAAATCATGATTTTTTCCTTTCTTTTTAACACGGGTTTCGTTTCCTTTATTTTCCTTCACGTGCATGTGTCGACGAACACATGTAAACCTTCTATAAGAGATAATGAGCGACGTGGCGTGGCCTCACACCTTTTCTTGCTACGGCCACGTCCGAAATTTCTGTCTCGTTGCATGCATGCAATGTTTAATGCATTCATGAATTCAGTATGATCAGACGATCACCATGGAGGCTTCATCTTCGACAGTGGTGGCCGGGAGCTCTTTCTTCAGTGCTCGGGTGGCCACAGGTTCGACGGAGGCTACGAGATACACTTCAGCTCGGTGCGAGGTTGAAGACAACTTCTCGGCCGTTGGATCCGCGATTAATGATGGCGGATGGCCATGATTAGATCGTGGCGCAGCGGATGGAACATGCGGCTGAGATCTGCATGCGATTGGATGGACGGCGGCGACTAGCTCCGTGTTTTTTAAAACCCGTCCCACATCGAAATCGGCCGTGGTATTTCTGTGGTTTAAGAAAAACTTCCTACGATGCTCAGTTCAATTGAACTTACTCCTTTATGGTGCCGCCCCACACCATGTTCACCCTATGTTCATATTGTGCGCCCGTTGTGCATCCTCCGAGTGTGGCACTAGCGCCCATGCGACGCTGATGTGATCACTGCGTGGCCTAGGGCTTTACACACGGCCTTGCCGCTTTGGGCTGGCCTCATGGGATCCACTTGGGCATAGTGACTTTGTTCCCATTGTGTTAAACCATAAAGGCTGGCCCTTGTGTTGGATTATTTTTTTACTTAACAAAATAGTGAAATAGTGAGTAATTTGTATAAAAACAAACCACATACCAAATGTAAAATTCCATGCGAAACCTTATCCATCTTCTCCACTAGAATTCCTCAACTCATCTTCATTTCTCCATAGTGACTTTGTTCCCATTGTGTTAAACCATAAAGGTTGGCCCTTGTGTTGGTTTATTTTTTTACTTAACAAAATAGTGAAATAGTGAGTAATTTGTATAAAAACAAACCACATACAAAATGTAAAATTCCATGCGAAACCTTCTCCATCTTCTCCACTAGAATTCCTCAACTCATCTTCATTTATTCCCTACTTAAGAGGGAAATTCTGAATGTTCTTCTTCAACCGATTCTCTTGAATCAAATCTCTAATGTTTTTTGTTATTCCAATCAGAGGTAAGGTTGGATCATCTTCAAATCCTCATGCACTATGAAATACTGCATGGTCTTTTCTAAACCACTTCATCCACTTAGTAGTTGGGGATAGATCTCCATCTATCCCTGCCGCTTTGGGCTGGCCCCATGGGATCCACTTGGGCATAGTGACTTTATTCCCATTGTGTTAAACCATAAAGGCTGGCCCTTGTGTTGGTTTATTTTTTTACTTAACAAAATAGTGAAATAGTGAGTAATTTGTATAAAAACAAACCACATACCAAATGTAAAATTCCATGCGAAACCTTCTCCATCTTCTCCACTAGAATTCCTCAACTCATCTTCATTTATTCCCTACTTAAGAGGGAAATTCTGAATGTTCTTCTTCAACCGATTCTCTTGAATCAAATCTCTAATGTTTTTTGTTATTCCAATCAGAGGTAAGGTTGGATCATCTTCAAATCCTCATGCACTATGAAATACTGCATGGTCTTTTCTAAACCACTTCATCCACTTAGTAGTTGGGGATAGATCTCCTCTCTCTCCTCATGCATTGTAAAGACAATGCATGGACTTCTAACAATGTTGTGACATTGTATCCTCTTGATACAAGTTCTTGGAACTTTAAGATCATCTCAACAATCTTCTGATTTAATAATGCTCAATCATCATTCTTCATGTGTTGTAACATTGTATAACCTTGATACAAGTATTGGAACTTTAAGACGAGATCATCAATCATTTGATTTAGCTTAGAGAATGTTTCAACCATAACCTCCTATCCGACTTATTGAATCTCTTAAGTGACATGTTTCATAGTACCATGGTCATTCTCCACTCATCACCATCACCATCACATCCTTTGTCATTCACATATTGACACTCCTTGTCATCCATTCATCCATGACACCTTATTGAAAACAACATAACTCATTGACAACAAATGGAACACAGTGCACATTAAATATTTAATATTGTCTCTATAATAACCCCCAAGATTACTCCCTCTTTCTACAGAATAACTCATTAAATTATAATAAAAAATAATAATTCAACATAAATACCATTAATAATGAATGATATAATTGAAATTACTGAATATAAATAGTAGAGGATTTATTAATTTAGTAACAGCTCCTGATATATCTCTAAATAAAAAAATGCATGTAATTATTAAATCTGAATGTTCTTCTTCAACCGATTCTCTTGAATCAAATCTCTAATGTTTTTTGTTGATCCAATCAGAGGTAAGGTTGGATCATCTTCAAATCCTCATGCACTATGAAATACTGCATGGTCTTTTCTAAACCACTTCATCCACTTAGTAGTTCGGGATAGATCTCCTCTCTCTCCTCATGCATTGTAAAGATAATGCATGGACTTCTAACAATGTTGTGACATTGTATCCTCTTGATACAAGTTCTTGGAACTTTAAGATCATCTCAACAATCTTATGATTTAATAATGCTCAATCATCATTCTTAATGTGTTGTAACATTGTATAACCTTGATACAAGTATTGGAACTTTAAGACGAGATCATCAATCATTTGATTTAGCTTAGAGAATGTTTCAACCATAACCTCCTATCCGACTTATTGAATATCTTAAGTGACATGTTTCATAGTACCATGGTCATTCTCCACTCATCACCATCACCATCACATCCTTTGTCATTCACATATTGACACTCCTTGTCATCAATTCATCCATGACACCTTATTGACAACAACATAACTCATTGACAACAAATGGAACACAGTGCACATTAAATATTTAATATTGTCTCTATAATGACCACCAATATTACTCCCTCTTTCTACAGAATAACTCATTAAATTATAATAAAAAATAAGAATTCAACTTAAATACCATTAATAATGAATGATATTATTGAAATTACCAAATATAAATAGTAGAGGATTTATTAATTTAGTAACAGCTCCTGATATATCTCTAAATAAAAAAATGCATGTAATTATTAATCTCTGACAAATACAACTCATCATCGATAGAAATTGATAAAATTTTCATCCTCTCCATGGTGTTCTCTCTATCAATACCTTTAACATAATATAATTTATTAATATAAACATCTTAATTTCATTATTAAATTTATATAACATATAAAATACATTGTATGTTATTAAAGACAATGCATGGACTTCTAACAATGTTGTGACATTGTATCCTCTTGATACAAGTTCTTGGAACTTTAAGATCATCTCAACAATCTTCTGATTTAATAATGCTCAATCATCATTCTTCATGTGTTGTAACATTGTATAACCTTGATATAAGAATTGGAACTTTAAGACAAGATCATCAATCATTTGATTTAGCTTAGAGAATGTTTCAACCATAACCTCCTATCCGACTTATTGAATCTCTTAAGTGACATGTTTCATAGTACCATGGTCATTCTCCACTCATCACCATCACCATCACATCCTTTGTCATTCACATATTGACACTCCTTGTCATCCATTCATCCATGACACCTTATTGACAACAACATAACTCATTGACAACAAATGGAACACTGTGCACATTAAATATTTAATATTGTCTCTATAATGACCACCAAGATTACTCCCTCTTTCTACAGAATAACTCATTAAATTATAATAAAAAATAAGAATTCAACTTAAATACCATTAATAATGAATGATATAATTGAAATTACCAAATATAAATAGTAGAGGATTTATTAATTTAGTAACAGCTCCTGATATATCTCTAAATAAAAAAATGCATGTAATTATTAATCTCTAACAAATACAACTCATCATCGATAGAAATTGATAAAATTTTCATCCTCTCCATGGTGTTCTCTCTATCAATACCTTTAACATAATATAATTTATTAATATAAACATCTTAATTTCATTATTAAATTTATATAACATATAAAAAACATTATATGTTATTAAAGACAATGCATGGACTTCTAACAATGTTGTGACATTGTATCCTCTTGATACAAGTTCTTGGAACTTTAAGATCATCTCAACAATCTTCTGATTTAATAATGCTCAATCATCATTCTTCATGTGTTGTAACATTGTATAACCTTGATACAAGTATTGGAACATTAAGACGAGATCATCAATCATTTGATTTAGCTTAGAGAATGTTTCAACCATAACCTCCTATCCGACTTATTGAATCTCTTAAGTGACATGTTTCATAGTACCATGGTCATTCTCCATTCATCACCATCACCATCACATCCTTTGTCATTCACATATTGACACTCCTGGTCATCCATTCATCCATGACACCTTATTGACAACAACATAACTCATTGACAACAAATGGAACACAGTGCACCTTAAATATTTAATATTGTCTCTATAATGACCCCCAAGATTACTCCCTCTTTCTACAGAATAACTCATTAAATTATAATAAAAAATAAGAATTCAACTTAAATACCATTAATAATGAATGATATAATTGAAATTACCAAATATAAATAACAGAGGATTTATTAATTTAGTAACACCTCCTGATATATCTCTAAATAAAAAAATGCATGTAATTATTAATCTCTAACAAATACAACTCATCATCGATAGAAATTGATAAAATTTTCATCCTCTCCATGGTGTTCTCTCTATCAATACCTTTAACATAATATAATTTATTAATATAAACATCTTAATTTCATTATTAAATTTATATAACATATAAAAAACATTATATGTTATTAATGGTCTTGAAATCCTTTTTTAAGGTTCATGTTATGTTATAATTAATTAAGAAAATATCCCCATTTTAAAAAATATTCAATATTTCCGAATATTCATATATGTTGAAAATTATGACATAAATCACTATGTAATGGTGAAATTATTTACAATTACCAAATCTCATAAAAATAATTTTATAATGGTTATTTAATAACTCTAAAATAATAGACTTTAAAATCTAAAACATTCACTATATTAATGTGTTATTGTGCTATAAAATCAATTATGTTGTTGTCCATGGAAACATCCTAAATCAAGGCATTCTACTGTAGCCAAATATATGAACTATAACAAACATCTCTATCTAATATATTAAATAATAAATCCCCACAATATATTTTCATTCAATATAGTTTGTTTTACTAGCCTTCAAATCTTGTCCATCAAATGTATTTTATTTTTCATCTATATCTAATATCATTAACACTTTTTATATTATAGATTTATTTTCGATTTTTATTTTCAACACTCAATAAATTGAAAATTACCAATTCCTCATCATTAAATTACATCATGGAGTAAAAAATATTTTTCATAGTGTAATATGTATTCCTCTACATAATATATTTATCAAATAGTAATTATTATGAGACCATTATTATAATGGAATCATTTTTTAATATCTCACCAAATAAAATCAAAGTCTCTTAAAAATAATTTCAATTAATAAATAAATTTAAATGTTAAAATATTGTATCCAAATTACCTAGACTCATACAGACATTATAATATATCAAATCCATTTACAACATTCTTCTTATTTTATCAAACTGTGTTCTAATATCATCCCGCATTTAGTTTTTTTGAAATATATAGTCAATAATAATATTTTTAGGTACTGTTAATACAATAAAAAAACATAGGATATAGAAATAGTAATAATAGATATTATCAAACAACAAAACTCTATATACAACTTTATCAATGATAAAATATAAGTTATATAAATATTTAAATGGCAATGTTAATGATTTAGTTTTATAACCCACTGATATAATACTACTATGATTATCATGAATAATCCTTATATTATTCCCCATATATTTTATCTTTCCATAAATTTTCTATTAAAAATGCCTCCCCTCAATAATAGATTCTAGATACATTACATGATGGTATGATTTTCTCTAAAAACACTTGTCCAGACTACTATGTTTTCTCAAACACATGAACTAATTTTCATAAACTGAATATAAAAATTTCTCTTCATTTATTGAATCTTCCCCCATTTACAATAATCAAAAATTTTATCAGTCATTAAATTATTAAATTATTTTATTTAAAATTATATAAATATTTGATGTGGGGATACATAAACCATCTTAAATATTTATGAGTTGATTGACCATTTTTTTGATTGATGTTTTATAAATATTAGTATGGAAGATTGTATGTTAGATATGTGTAGCAAATTTTTTATATTTTCTAATATTTTCAACCATAACAACTCCATGTTACAACATTTTATTAATAAATTTAAAATTATTAAAATATATTTTTTTTGTTATTGTTTTACCAAATTTATTATAATATCATATCTCTTTTTACTATCACATAATATCATCATTTGATTCCTTACTTCACTACCATTATATTCTAACTATTTATTCACCCAAATCAGTTGATTATAATATACAATCATTAATTTATGTCCTATTAAATTTTTGTGAGTGATATAAATTAAATCTTCTTAAAAATTCAGATATTGGATTCACATTTAAAGAAAATTTCATCTCCACTAATATATTTTCAGTCAATTTTCTATCCAATAAAATGTATATTTGAATATTATTTAAATTTATATATATTTTATTATCAAACACATCATCCTTTAATTAATGTTTCTATTAAAATATAATATTATTAATTTCGCTAAAATAATTTCCCTTTGCCATTATATTTCATTGAAATTAGTCCTCCAATCATCTTTCATAAATAATGGCTCAAAAAAATTCATAAAAAATTTAGAATCAAATAATTAAATGTTACTATGAAAAATCTAAAAAATAATATACAAACATATAATCTTTTGTTCTGATAGTAATTAATGTTCAATCATGTCTACAATTAGAAATGATAAAAAAATTAAACATCTCTGTAGAATGTTTTTGATATAAAATATAATAACAATTTAAATTTTCATAATATATAATAAATGATTTAATTTCACAAGCTATATATATCATCAGATCAAATATCATTAACGATGAAAATTGTTCCACCCATTGCATTATTTATATTCCAAATATTATATCATAATTATAGTGAACATTCATAATTTTTCGTTAATTAGATATCCTAACAAGAGTATTACGATTAGAATCACACCTCATGAAAAAAATCAAGTTCATAAGTTTAAATGATTATTCCAAGATCATGGTTCCATCATTTTCTTTACATTTATTAAACTATAAGTCCCGTAATTTGTTTCATATATATTTGTTTTTATAACTCTATTAATAAAGGATATCATCGATTATATATTTTATATATTTAACCCATTTTAATTACAATAAAAAATAGAGGAATTTATTCATGAATTATTATGTGTGAAAATGTCTTATAAACATTTATTCCATCAATTTTATTATTTCATTGATAAATAAACCATGATATGTTTCGAATTAAATTTAATTTCATGTCTTTGTTTTTAATTAATATTAATTTAATTTTTATAATATTTTTATCTAATTTATTTTTTATAATATTCCATGTTTGATTAATCTATATATATCCATGTTCATCATGAATGGCATGAACCCATGATTCATCCTATTCAAAATATTGAAATGATATCAGATCCACATCAGATAATATGATATTTTTATTTTAATACATCATTCACTAATTTTATATTCGACATATCATAATAATAAGGAATTAAACAAAAAAAATATCTCATATTTTTTTGGATTTTATTAATTTACTATCTCACATTAACACATATTTCAGCATTTTATTTAGTCACTGAATAATTCTCAAGTGGTAGATCATAATTTTCTTTGGTATTGTTGTCCTTATTAGAATCTTCTTAACGAAATTCATATAGATTTGAGATTTCATATTTTGTCTATATTTTTACCATAATATTATCATTATATATTTTAATAAATTTATTATTCATTTTATATTAGCATTATTATACATAAACATGGATTAAAAACTTATAAATACATATTTATACGGTATATTATAATAAATGACAGGATTACCATATTAATTTGAAATGTAAGACATACATAATAAAAATTACATTTTTCTATGGTTGGATTTCTTCCCTAAAAAAATTCATTTTCATATTATTACCAAAAAATAATTAATACATATATTATGTAAAGTTAATGAAATTCACTACCTCTATTCAATAATTTTTTCATATACCAACCTCGATGAGTAGTCTCTTATAAGTGTTATACCCAATTTGAATTGGTAATTTGATATATCTATTCTTTTATGATGTTCCCACTAATGAAAATTATGCAAGATATGGTGATTCACATAGTAATTCAATTTCACAATATATGCCCACTATGTATTATTTCTTGATTAAACAATCATGGACATTTTATATCTTTAATTTGCATTATTATTCAGTAATATTTTTATGTGTTCCATTAAATATTTCATTTTCAATTTGAACATTATATAGCTCATCAGACTATATTCAACAATAATTTATATCAAATAATATTATTGTTGTGTTACTATATATGGAATAAGACTAAACATTTTAGTGTTTGAAAAATATGGATTGTGTAAAGCTATTTACATCCTACTATTATAAGGATTTATAAATTTATTTAATCTCTTGAAAACATTATGTGTTATTTTATTATCTCTATTTTTATTAGTTATATCTTTCTCTTCTTGAAAATTTCTATTAATTTACCTAATTTGATGATGAATTGGTCTATTTCATCAACACCATATGCTATTTTCCACAACGATAAAATAATATTATATTTTATTATATTTTTAACGTGTTATTGATTTCAATTTTCCCTCTATCCTCCCGTTATTTAATATATTTCATTTACATTGATCAAGCATCCTTTCATACATAAAATGTCTATAAATACTGAGTTGAAAAGATAAATAATAATAAAAACCTCCCTTGAAGTACATACACAAAAAATAAATATATATTATGATATTATTCTTTAAATTACATTATTATACAACTTATCATAATCTCTAATGATTCATCATTTATAGTTAAATCCATTCCATGGACACTTGTATTTTGGTTCTTCAATAAACATGAATTTTCTATAAATTGGGGGGAACACTCAATATCCTATATCTAAGGGCTACCTTTCTATCTCAAATTGAAATAAAATTTATCTAATATAACCTTATCCAAATTTAAATTTTCTTCTTAAGTGATTATAAATTATATTGATGAATTACGATGTGTTTTTAGTTTTCTTGGTAGAAATAATTAATCATATTTTCCAACAAATTTTCTAGGGGAATTTAATTATAAACTTGAATAATTACCAATATCGTCAATTCTTTATATTTTGCGTTACTAATTTTTTTTACCATTATTCAATAAAATATTTATACAACTCATTGACAAAATTAAATTTGTACAAAAAAGTAGATGAAATTAATTTATTTTGTATGGTAAAAATTAGGCTCCCATCCTTTTTTCATGATGTGTGAGTGACTCCCAATATTTTCAGATTGATATATCATAAAAATAGGTCAGGGATTCACCTATATAGTATTAATAATAGCTTTTTATTAGAAGAATAATATTCTCACATTCTCCCTAGATTTTTTTCCATTGAAAACCCATTTGAAAAATAGATAATAATCAATTATTCAATTTCATTATTAACTCAATCATTTTCCTATCCTTTCTATATAAATATTATTATTTAAATACATTTTTACTCACCTTCAAATCCAAATAATATCTCAAAAATATAAATGATCCATTAACCAATTAAATAATTTTTAACTGTCCACATTACACATTCAAATTTTTCATAGACATACTCATCTAAATAATAAAATTACCATTTTCACTGAAATTCGATGCCTCAGATTAGATTATATCCATTAATTTGGTTATCTTCTAATTCATTGAAATAGTTAATCCTCTTTCCTTAGGAAAAAATATATAATTATCAAAATATTTTATTAAATTCTATTTTTATTTTAAAATTACCTTCAATTTAATCACATTCCTCTAATTTTATTATTTAAATTATTACTCTTCAATAAAATTATCTACCATAGTGTATTTGTTTAACATAACAATAAAAATAAATGATCCTCTCATAAGTCAATAAACCATTCTATTAATTTTAATTTTAAATATTTTCACCCTATAATTAACCAGGATGCACCAAATAACGATCTACTACTTCATCTTCTTGATATTGAAATTTGATTTTTTTTTCACATTACCAATTTAATCCACATATAATCTTATAAATATTATTTAAATTAATTTTTTACATCCTCTTGATAAAAAATTTTACTGGTTCTTCATTTATACTCGATTCATAAATTGAATATTCATTTATCGATTTCTTCTATCAAATATCATTTTATTCTAGAAAAATATAACTTGTTTGTTTTTTGAGTAGTAACACTTACCCTCCATTATGAATCACTTTTATTTAATCCTAACTAATCTAAACCAACCAGTCAACTAATTAAGGCTTTCTATATTTCTTTTTAATTTAATATTCCATTTAAGTGATTAATATTTGTTGAATCTAATGATGGAAATCCATCAATTCTTTCATCTTTTTATATATTATGGTGAAAAAAATTTAGAATCTCCATTGACATTGATATATATCTCCATTTCTAAATGAATATCCATTAAAACTTATTTATACCAAATTTAATTATATACAGACAAAATATTCATTATAATAAGTGAATTCTTTATCTAATGTAATTACTATTATTTTGTGGAAATTTTATTGTATAATATAAGTTAATTTTTCAATATTTATCTCAAAATTTCAATATCATCAATTATATCATAAACTCTATAAGATGTTAATATATCCTACAAAATTATATTAAATAAACCATTAATATTTTCCTCTAAAAGGTAATTAATGGTTTTTAATTATTCTTAATTTACTATACAAAATCCATTGAGAATATTAGATGAGATAATTTAAATTTATTTTATGAAATAAAAACAGTAATATTTATGTATATCTGACCTAAATGTTACACAGTTAAGGAAAATTGTGTCATCACGTCACTATTTAGAATCTTATTAACTGTTCATTCAAACACAACTCTTTTGGATTTATTAAATGGATTCCATGAATTGAAATGAAAATTTAATTTCTCATAATATTCTATTATTTAAATATCAAATATTTTTTCATGACATAATATTTATCTTAATTAAAAATATAAAATCCATTTATTCTCACATAATTCTCCATTTATAAAAATCCTCTTGATATATTTATTTATCAATGACTCATTGAATCTAATAATACATTTTGTAAGAATGGGTCACCAAAAACCAGGTGAGTGGGTGAAATAAAAATAAACATTTTATTACAAGATCCAATAATTTTCTCAAATTCGTAAGAACATAAGATTTATTATATTTGAATCTATCATTGATGATATATAAATATGAAATTTAATGGGTGTTAACATGATTATTTTACTTAAAGTTCCTAATATGTGCTACATCTAAGAAGAATATACCAATAATATGTCAATGTTGTATGAAATCACTATCAAAGTATCCATATTTCAACATTTAGGATCATCTTACTATAATTTACAAGGATAACCTCATCTATATACATAGAAAATAACTTCGAAAATAATGTTAAATGGAGAATATTAATAAATGGTGTCTTATAAGGAAATATCTCATAATAATCCACTCATTGTACAATAATGGTGTTTCATTGTAGATCCATGTTGATATATATCTACAGAACAACAAAGTACCATTTCCCATCATATTTATCATAATAAAAATATTATATATTCATTTTTAAACAAGTTTCATTATTAAAAATGTGTTTCTAATTTTAATTAAATTTTTTCTCTTCAATCTATCAAATAAAACAAATAAATCCCTTAATCTTAAATACACATTATATTATAAAATTGTTCACCCTTAGATTATTCCTTAAAACCATTAACAATGGTTTTGTTTATATAGTACTTATTCATGGAAATTTTTTACATTTTTGTAAAATATATCAAAATTGTAACTATTCAATTATCTAAATAATAATTTTTAAATTAAAATTTCTATATGGTAATGAATTTTAATATCTCTATATCTAAAAAACATAATTCATGAAAGATATTTTTCAATCCTAAAATCATTATCATCATTATTTATTATATTTAAAAAAATTATTATATGGTTATAATATTCATTAATGAAAAAATCATAAATTATAATAAAAATCTTATCAATAAATTTTAGTTAAATCATAGAATCGTAACTACTAACACTACATGGCCCTTTTTTGAAATTTAGTTCTCCACTATTCATGGAAATTTTTTTTTCTATAACTAACAAAAATCATATTCATGGTGATTAATTTTAGTTACATTTTCCAAAGATAGATTATATATTAAACAACCATTCATTTTGTATTTCTATTATAACATGATATGAAATAAACAACTAAACACATCACACAATGTTCATTTATATCAAATAATAAATAATATAAAATTCACTTTTTATGGTTCTATATGTCATTTGATATGAATTAAAATTTCTCAACCATAATTATGAAATGAAGATAATTATTATATACTAATTTTTTCATATCTCACAAATTAAAATCAATGATCATTTAAAAATACTTATTCTTTCATAAAACATTATTATTATGATAATTCATCTATAATAAACTATTTCTAAAAATGATAATCACATATAAATGACATTACATCCTTATACAAATAATATCAACCATTGATAAAATAATTTCACATATTTTTATCATGGATTTAGATAAAATTGTAACATAACATAGTGATTTATGTTATTATTGTCATGGATAATCATTGTATATGTAATACCCCAGAAAATTCCATGTAAAATTTTTGTGTTTCAATGGGATTATTTTGGTACTAATATTTGAGATGACACATGATTTCGAAGCCCAGAGAGTCTTAAACGTGTTTTTAATCATTATTTAATGTACATTTTGTAATAGTCTGACTCGGTTTTTTTATCTATTGAACTGGTGATGGGATCAAAAATACAAGGAAACTGTTGAGTTCAAAATGTCGAGACTCACCTAGGAATAAATTAACATCGACTGGTGTGGGTCGAAAAAATGATATAAATTTTAGACCTTTTTTAATGAAGAAGAGAAATTAAATGTAATTTTTTTTAATGTTTATTTATCTCAATTTTTTTTGTAGTGACATATTAGCCAGTTGGTATTTTAGTGTAGAGTGGAATAAATGATGACTCATTAACGAATCTCTTTAACGAATCTCATTAATGAATCTCATTAATGAATCAGTGTGGTGACACGCAATGATTCTCCCACCTCTCTGATTAATCAGAGATCCAGGGTTGACAAACTACCCTGGGGAAAACCTTTTCTGAGGAGAATCTCTATCTATATCACTCTCTCTCTCTCTCTCCCTCTCTCTCTATCTCTCTAATGATGAATTTTGAAGGATCATAATGGAGGTGAATGCCAGTCGATCATGGATGGATGAATGACAGTGATGGATAGAGGATCACAGATCGAAGAACTATGGCAAACGCTAGCAGATCACAGATCGATGATGACTTGTATCACCATCCATCATCAAATACAGATCTAAAACCAAAGTAGGGGTTTATTCTTACTATTTGATTTAGGTTTCATTCCATTTTTTTGAGGAAAATTATGAACGCATACCAACGGACAAATGGATTTATCCCTGATCTGATCATTCTTTCAGGAGTGCTATAATGAATGATTGAAAATGGGGATTTAATAAGTTGTGTGGTTATTATTATTTTCCTTATTTTTAAGCATTAACACGGAGGACACAGGTCGAAATGAACTAGGCCTGGGTCCCTATGCCATGGATGTTTCTTGGGAGTTCTTTGTGGCTGAATGATCTAGTTGGCAGAAATGTGATTTTGAGGACATCTGAGTAATGGTGAAGCCCTACGGAGTCTGTAAGTGTATGCGGTTTGAGAAACAAAACATTGTGGCGACATAGGTGGCCCAAAAATAAAACTGTCAGTGGATTGCGGGAGTGGTTGTGGGTTGATGGAGGCGTCGCATTCGTTGGCACCCCATGGTGGTAGAGGGTTGTGTCCATCTAACTATAGCGGAATGGAGGTGCAGCCCTCGTTTCACTAAAATTCTCGCAACTAATCGAACAAGCCTCTGATTGAATCTCCTACTTTGGTACGAGGACCCTTACAATTAGGTAGCCCATATGAGATACTATACATGAGTTTTGGAAGATGTTGGAATACATCCGGGTTGGATCGGACTCGAATCCATCTTTTCCATTATTACAATAGTGGTTATATCTTACAGATCAGGCGTCCGTTCGATGTTGCGTCTATTGCATAGTGACCCTTACGATAAGATAGTTCTATGGGTTACTCTATGTGGGACTTCCTGCCAGTTGAGGTATGACCAATTTCTTGAGATGCAGAACCTTCCAGAATCAAGCGTTATATGTGCTGGAATCCAGTGGTTTACAGTGACGTGAAGAATAAAGAGTGGCCCTTCGTGGATCAGCAAATGGAGCGACCCTTCACGGATCAGCATGAGAGAGACCAAATGTGAATGTGAATGACAGTGACCCTTCGTGGATCAATAAAAACATGAACCATAATGTATATACAGCAGAGCGACCCTCCATGGATCGGAATGAGATATACCCTTCATGGATCAGCAGTAGATTGTCCTAGTCATAGATCAGTCGTAGAGCGAATTGTCATGGATCAGCAGGAGAGCCACCCTTCATGGATCAGCAGTAGAGAGACCCTTTATGGATCAATATCAGAGCCTCCCAATAGAATAAAAATATCTATCATTATGAATAACCATCATTACTTCTGTACTCTAGTCATACCTTGTGTGAGTTATATTTCGCTTTGTGTTTTACATTGAGATCTTTCATTGTGGTATTTCCTTTATGAATTTTTGAGAGGCCATTGGGGGTCTCAATTCCCTACTGAGTATTGTTATACTCACCCCTACACAGGCTTCACCCACACATGTTGTGTCTTGTGCTGACGATCAACACTTAGACACATACCATGGTGGTCCAGGACTAGGTGGAGCTCAGGGACTCTGTAGTAGATGGGGCATTACTTATATAGCTTCATGAGTCGATCCTACACCTACTCTTCAGGTAGGGACTTGAGTGGACAGACCTTGGAAGTATTTTTTTCTATTTTTTGATTTTAGTCTAGTATTCTGGCCCCTTTTACTTTCAGTTTACTCCTTACACTCAGTGGTGGTACTTAGTAGTGATTGTGCTTTAATATTATTTAATTTATATACTCCTCCCTTTTTGTGTGTATAGGTTCAAATTAAACTATTTCCCTTTTTGGGATAATCTTGCATGGTTCTATTCACCAACCCCTAACCAATAGAATGTGATCATGGGGTTGTCATGACACAGGCCCATAGGGGACAGGTCATGACAAAGTGGTATCAAATGGATTTCAGCTCTACCAGAAGAACAAAAAATCTACAATTTTTGATGGGGATAAATTGTGTTAAGTGTTTTGAGTTTTTCATTTAGGCCATGGAGTCTAGTATTGTTGTGGAGGCCGAAATATCCGTACACCAGGACCTTGAATTATGTTTTCTGACGAGGTACACGAAATCATTGGTTTCTTGTGTTTTGAAAATTCATTTATCTTGACATCTTTGAGTCATCTCACAAGGTATAACTTATTGATCGTGGTATATATTTTTCTTAGGTTGACTCCACATATATAGCCATCTCTTATCTTAAAACTAGATCATGATGATGGTCTACTAAGTGATGAGGTACTGGTGCAGGGACTAGTTCCAGAGATAGAAAATCTCTGTGGTGTACTATAGAAAACACCACCCGTAGGGAACTAGTTGCTACCAGCTTTACTAGTAGAAAATGAACACCGAATAAAAATGTTTTTTGAGATACATAATAATAAGAGTCCATGGTTTCAAGGTGATACAAACTCTCTGGCATTTGAGGATTGGCTGGAGGAAGTTACACGGGTTGTCCACCTAGTGAGGATGCCTATAAATGAGGTCGTGGTTCTAGATTTTGTCCTTCTACAGGGTGCAGTAGAGAGATGCTGGACCATCACAATATAGAGGGTCACGCCGTGATACTGGACCAACATTATGAGGTCCCATGAGCAGTTTACAGTAGTAGAGAGGCATGTTATTCAAATCATTAGGTGCGATGGGACACTTAACTCGAGACTGCCAGACCTGCCATACAGATGACCAACAGACGGTCGGGGGGCCACTGAGGTAGAGGATTGAATAGGGTGGTCTGTAGAGATGGGTATGTTCTAGAGGAGTGGGAAGAATGTCATGAGGTGATTATAGGATTGATGTACTACCACCGCCACCCTAAGGAGGTCCACCATGAGCTCTAGGAGTAGGTGGAAAGGGGTAGGTCCAGCTTTAGGAAATCGACTCCTATGAACCTATTGTCTTAGAAGGTGAGAATTAGGTATTCTATACATTAGATGCCATTTTTATAGAAACTCATCCAAATCACTCTTTCCTTACCACAAACCTTTTTCAAAGCTCAGAGATTCTGATCAATCCATAGGCTTTATTCTTACAATTAAAAAATTATACGGGAGGAGATTCAGTGATCCCACACTTGTGCTGACATTGTGAGATTACTCTAGGAGGTGATTTATTTAGCTAGGATATCCTTGTAGCAGAATCAATTCTTTACAACATCATTCAAGGTATGGACTGCTATGATTCATGCCCATATTGACAATTTTAGGCACACTGTGTCGTGTATCAACAACGTTGGAAACCAATTTTCCTTTTTCAGTGAGAAGTAAAATGGAGTAGTGAACGATGGACTCACACATATGAGGGTGTAGCATATCACTCATTAGTTGGATAGCATGACCCTCGATGTGGTTGATGAGACAAGCTCGGAGTTTCTTACAGTGGTGGAGGAATACGAGGACATCATAGTGATTTTATATGGTGTAAGGAACGCCCTTGCAGTATTCATTGGACATATGAACCAGATATTCTAGCAGTACATAGACTAGTTTATAATAGTCCCCATTGATGACACTATTGTGTATTTAGCATCTGAGGAGGAGCACGTGAAACAACTAATGATGGTTCTAGACACATGTTAAGATGACCATCTTTATGTAAAACAATAGAAGACTGAGTTCTAGATACGTAAGGTCCATTTCCTTGGACACGTCATTTTGGAGGTTGGTGTTGTAGTAGATCCAGTGAAGGCAGAGGTGATGCTTTCTTGGGAACCACCCATGACTGTTACTAAGGTGCAGAGTTTCGTTGGGCTGGCTGGGTACTATCAGATGTTGGTACCTGACATCTCTATAGTATCAGCACCCATGACAGCATTGACGAATAATGGAAAACCCTACGTTTTGATAGAATGATGTCAAGAGTTCTTTTAGCAGATGAGGTAGACTATGAAGAGTGCTCATTTGTGGAATCTACCAGAGGAGGGTACCAGCTACATAGTGCTCTATGATACCTCAACAACTATGCTTGGTTTTCTTCTGATGTAGGGATAAGTAGTGGTTGATTATGGCTAACGATAGTTGAGACCACATGAGATGAGCGATGCGACTCATGACCATGAGTTGATAGTGGTAGTATTCATGATGAAGATGAAAAAACATTACATGACATGTCATCATTTAGATGTGTACTCAGACCACAAGAGACTGAAGTATATCTTTTCTCAAAAGGATCTAAATCTGAGATATCGGTGATTACTGGAGTTCTTCCTAGACTATGACTTAGATATATTCTATACTCTTTGGAAGGGGAACATTATTTAAGATTCAATGATCCCAAGATCGATTTCACAATTAATAATGAGTCCTTGGAGTAATTTTCCTCACTTTATATTTCCATCATCGAAAGGGAGATGTTATATATTCTTCTGTCTATGGTAGATGCCCCTCCACTCTTACAATGAGTCAGGGAGGTGCAACACAGAGATTTTAGTTTTGAGACTACACGTGCTCAGATATCCATTGGGCATGCTTTTGATGGATATAAAAATGTTATATAGCACATCATCCTTTAAAGAGGGAACATCACAGTACCAGTGAAATTACAATAGGAGGTTTTTAGGGAGTTCCATACATCCCCTTTTTGATGGTACATTCAGATATGTCAAAGATGTACCATGACCTCCAACTTTAGTGATTGTGGATGAGGATGAAGAAGGTAGCATAAGAGTTTATGTTGAGATTCCTAATTTTTCAGTATGTGCAGGCTGAGTACTAGGTTCCAGTAGGTTTAACATAACCCCTCGAAGTACTCGAGGGAAATTGGGATGGGGTATCAATGGACTTCAGGACAGGCTTACAATGCTTCTCTAGGAGGCATGATACCATCTCGGTGATTATCGACCGACTCACCATGTCGTCTCACATACTACTAATTAGAGAGTTTGGTTCATTAAAGGGAATGCGATTCTTATAGTTTTAGATGATAATTCAACTCAATGGATTCCTTTATACGATAGATTGAGATTGTGATATACGCTTTACATCTCATTTTTTAATGGATTGTTGGAGGGTTATGGGTCTCAGTAGTGCTTGAGCACAACTTTTAACACACAGATAAATGGTCGGACTTAGTGAACCATTCAGAACATGGAGGACTTGCTTCATGATTATTTCTTGAATTTTGGTCATTTTAGGTAGGATCACCTACCACAAGTGGAATTTTCATACAAAATAGTTATAACTCCACCATTGGTATGGAATTGTACAAGGCACTATACAGATGGCCATGTCGATCCCTTTTATTTTAGGCAGACCTAGGGGAGCTAGCACTCATGTGTCCATAGATGGTACAGGCTACCATTGAAAAGTTGAAGGTCATACATGAGAAAATGATTACTTCATAGAGCTGAAAGATGTCATATATTGATAGGCCACAGAGACCCTTGGAGTTCAAGGAGAGAGATCATGTGTTCTAAAAAGTCTCTCCTCGACATGGGATACTGGGATTTGGCTGAGGAGGAAAATTTATCTCCGTGGTTCATTGGATAATTCTTGATCTTGTGTAGATTAGGAGATGTAGCGCATGAATTATACCTACCACCATAGTATGATAAGGTGCATGACGTCTTCTACATATCCTAGGTGAAAAGATATGTGACTAACCTTTCTCACATCATCGACCATGGAGAGATGGAGATTAATGATGAGATGACCTTCTTGGAGTACCCAGTGGAGATAGAGGATCGACAGGAAAGGATCCTTTGATGACGGTCGATTCGTCTGGATAATGTTTGTTGGAAACTTGAGAATCTCTAAGAGAGAACATGGGAGGGAGAGGATGAGATTCATGCTCACAACTCCTTTTTTATTATACTTTGTTGGCTTTCGAGTATGTAATTCTATAAGGTGGGGAGAATGTAATACCTTATAAAATTCCATGAATTTTATTTTTGCATTTTAATGGGATTATTTTGGGTCCTGGCTCATAGATGACACTTGATTATGAGGTCCAGAGATCCCAAAACATATTTTTAATCCTTATCTAATGTACGTTCTGTAATCGTGTGAGAGGGTTTCTATAATTAATAAACTAGTGTTTGAATCGAAAGTTCAAGGGAACTATTTAGTTAAGAACACAGAGATTCACCTAGGAACGATTTAACATCAACCAACATGGGTAGACCGAAAGATATAAATTTCAAAACTTTTAAGGAAGAAGATAATATAATCTTATTTTTATAATGTTCATTTAGTTAAAATGGTTTCGCTGCAATATTGCAGTTAGTCAGTGCTGTGGTACAGTGTCGAGGCATTGCTGAATCATTAAGGAATTTCAATAATGAATCCTCATAGAGAAACAAAATGTGTCTCCCACCTTTATTTAATCAGAGATCGAGGGTTGGAAAACAACCCTAGCGAAACACTCTAATGAGGAGAATCTCTCTCTCTCTCTCTATCTCTCTCTAGTGACGTCAAACGCTGGAGGATCGGAACAGTGTTAAATGGAAACAGATCATGGATTAACAAATGGAGGTGAACACTAGTGGATCATGGATCAGCGAATGGCGGTGAACACTAGTGGAGCATGGATAGACAATGACTCAGATCACCATCCATCATTAATGATAGATAATAAATCTATGTATGGGTATATTCGTTCCTTGTGATTGATGTTTCTTTCCCTGTTCTTGAGGTTAATGATTAATGTGGACTAACCCACAAATGGGTTGATTGATAATCTGATCATTCATAGAGGAGGATAATAATTCGGAATATAATAGGGATTTAATATGTTGTGCTGATATTATTATTTCCCCCCATGTTTTAACTCTAACACAGAGGGCGCGGGCTGACACAAACAAGGCCCAGGTCCCTTCATCGTGGATGTTTCTTGTGCATTCTTAAAAGATGAATGATAAAGTTGTTAAAAATGATATTTTTAGGAATTCACAATAATCGTGACACCCTATGGAGCCCAGAGGTGCAGGAGGATTGAGAAACAGAGCATAGAAGCAACTTTGGTGGTCTGTATAAGAAATTTCCAGCGTGACAGCGGCCTAAGACTATGGTCACAGGTAGAGGGAGGTATAATTACTGTCAATGTTTCATTGATAGAGATGGCCATGGCTAGTTGGACATAGTGGCAAGAAGGTGCAGCACTGATCGGCGCCGCATGGATGGGGCGACCCGCGTCTGGGCCGCCCGGGTGAGATTTTATTGCCCGGTTTTTCCACCACATGTAGGTTGACCGACTGACCCTGTGAGATTCAACCGACATGGAAGAGCTCCATCTGGCTGACAAAATCTATCCCATAAAAGGACTTGTTATGAGGGGACATTGTGCTAGATGGCATCATTAGGGGATGAATCAAACGCAGCTAAGTAGCATTCGTGTTAGAGAAGCTGGCCAGCCACACTAGAGCGAGTTTTTGTGGGTAGCCAGCATCCCCATAGATGGGACAAGACAACCATGGGCCGAACTTGTGGCCTAGCTGACTAGGATGGACGTAGTAGGTTCGGGCCCCGATCGAATTGGGCCCAAACCCAACTGGCCTCATTTACCTAAAAAGCTAGTAACTATAAAACGGAGATTATGATTAACACACCGTCTCCTGAAAGAGAACCCGTCCACTAAGGAGGTACTTCATAAAGATTCTATGTGAGTTTTGGTGGATGTTGGTGTATGAATGGGTTTCATCAGACTTGAATCCAATTGTGTCATTTTTACAAAAAATCCCATATCTTACAAACCGGTCGTCCGTTCGATGCATCGTCTATTGTGTTGGTGCCCTTACGATGAGACGATACTTTGAGTTAATCTATGTAATACATTTTGGATGATGAGGTATGGTTGATGGATTTATTAGAATATCCTATCAGAATAAATCAGGAAAAGTCTGGGAATCCATTGGATGGATTTGATGTGAATAATGGAGATATACCCTCTGTGGATTAGCTAAAATGAAATCCACTTTTAATAATCATGAGAGAGACCAACCTAGGCTCATCCTGAGAGTAACCCTTCATAGATTATCAGTAGAGCAACCCATCATGGATCATCTGTAAAGTGACCCTCTGTGGATAAGCATGAGAGAAACCTTTCATGGATCAGCAGTAGCGCAAACCGGGGTGGATCAACCAGATAGTGACTCGTCGTGGATCATCAGCAATGTTACCCTTTATGGATCAACAGCAGATATACCCTTCGAGGATCATTATTAGATCCTCTTAACAGAATAATATGATATATAATTATGACAAATCATATTTACTTTTGTACTTATGTTATACTGGTGTGAACTAACTTTTTCATTATGCTTTACTTTGAGATATTTCATTGTTGTATATACTTTGTGGATATCTGAGAGACCATTGAGGGTCTCGTGTTCCCTAAAGAGTATTGTTATAATCACCCCTATATGGGCTTCACCAGCTCGTGTGGTGTCTTGTGTAGATGATCAACACGTTCACACAATCTTTGGTGGTCAAAGACAAAGTGGAGCTCAGTGACTTAGGAGCTGACAGGGCATTGATTATACAGCGTTTAAAATCCATTCTACACCTACCCTTTAGGTAGGGTCTTGAGAATGCAGACCTCGGTTGTAGTATTTTCTCCATGTGGGGTTTGGGGTTTGTATTCTGGTCACTTTTACTTTTATTTTACTCTATAACCACTATGGTGGTACTTATTGGTGGTTGTAGTTTCCTAGTATTTACTTTCTACAGTCATTACTTTTTTTCATGGGTACAAGTTCAAAGGAAACCTATTCCCTTTTTCGGATACACCTTCATGGTGCAAGTAACCAACCCATGGAATATGGAAGGCGTGCTCTGGGAAGTCACGACATGGGCCCCCGAGAGATGGGTCATGACAGTATAAGTCAGTTTCCTTTCATTACAGGTTAATCATTTTTTACGCTAAATTTTTTCAATTCATTTAGGATTTTTTTAAATATAATACAATTGATATTCCATTTTCTATTCCATATTTTTTTTATAACTCGTCACTTTAAATTTTTTAACTATGTCATTAATCGTGCCTTATATAAGTGGAAATGGTTATCCTAAAATTTGAATAACTGATTCCTAATGTTTCACTTAATTAATATAGAAACACGATTTTATATTTATAAGGAATATTTTTTATTATGTTTATTATCTATGATATTTTATTATAAATAAAATATGTTTGAATATTATTTTCTTTAAATTTGGAATTGCTAAACTCATTTTTATATATATTTTTATTCCTTATGGTTAATGGTAATGAACGACATTTACTAACTGACTTCCATTTAGGTTCCGGCCACAAAATAACCTCATAAATATATCTCAATATGCAAGATTTTCTTTACTAGTGAACAGTGTTTATAAAAATTATGGGTATGCAATAATAAACTTATAAAAACATACAATAATAATGATATTTCTGAAATACCATAAAATGTCAGAGTAAGAGGGAAAATTATAGTTTATTTCTAATAAAAAATAGTATTAATCTAAACATGTTGAATATAAATTCATACCATATTATGAAAAATAAACTATACATGCATTCATTTGATATATCAGTCATCAGGATGAGTAAGTGACAAAAAAAATTCTTGGAAAAAATATATGGAGAACTCTCTACCAACAATGAGTCATTCTTCGGCCCTACATTGAATAATCTATCAAACTACTCTACCCATATTCAATGTACAACCTAATACCTAAAATTAAATAATATTGTATTCAAATACAACAAAAAAAGAATGGTTTAAAAATATAACTTAGTTGGGAACCACTAATTAATCAATTATATACACCCTCTTATAAATGTTTTCATAAATGTAAAATAAATAAGTTACATATAAGAAATTATAATAGGTTATTATATTTTTATTAGGGCACCATGAAATCTATCCCCACTTTCTTCAAAGAAAAAGATTATCAGATTTTTTTGACACAAATCATATGTAGTTTAGTCAACGTAAAGAAAAATATATCAAGACTCATGAATATAATAGTCTCATCCTGGGAATAGAAAAACATTGTAATACCCATGTATATAGGAATAACATTAGGTAATGGAATAATAAATGAGATAGAACCTAGAATAATGAGTAGCTATGTGTCCTATAAAATTATTATGATATACACAATAATCGAGAATGAAGATCAATATTGAATCATAATCACTAGAGACAAATTCCTAGGTCACCTCTTAGTTTTCATCCTAGACTATATCTATAATAATCCAAACATAAAAATTTCATAAATTGGAGTTATTTAGTAATTTTTTCTTGCATTGTCAAGGATCATTATTGTTTACAATTTTAGAGAATTAGGTCATAATTCATACATAATTTACCCATACATTAGAAGTGCAAAGTTTATCTTAGTGTACTTTTTCCCTGTAATATAAATCATTTAAAATAAAACACATTTTATTTTCATAAATAATCTTTATAACATTCCACTTGGATTATTTATTTCGTATACCCATACATAAACACTATGATTGTTTTTATTAATGTAGGATGAGAACAAAAATCATAGTAATGGACCTAAAAAAGAAGAATCTTTTTAGCCTAATAATAAACACTAAAACTCTTAAACATTTTTCCATTATCTCAATGTTCTATATTGTAATTAAATAAATCAATTCCAAATTTAAAAACACATATTTTTTTTCTCAATGAAAAACATTAAACACCAATGAATGAAAATAAAAACAATTTTATGACAAATAGTTAATTTATATTTAGATTATTATTTTTAAATAACTAGATCCCATTTACATCCATAGTATAATCCTCCTAAATAACTCTATCTTTCAGGCCTATTATTATAAGTAACATTACCAAATGCATTGGATCGTTATATGGGCACACAACATCTTATAAGCTATATCGGGTGAACCAATTCATTCTTATATATAAAGGGGATTAACCCATCATATAATAAATATCGGGATAACACATTTCTTATATTAAATTATTATGTAACATATCATGAATTAAGAATTTTATTCTTTTATCTTTTCATCATAAAATCTTTGAAAACTCATTTAAACCCATTGGAATAACACTTTAATATTTTTAAAGACCTTTTATTTTAAAAGCCATTTCTAAAAAATTTTCTATAATGAATGTAATGATAATTTTCAACAAATAAGACATAAAAACATTTAAAAGAATAAAAAAAATAAATTATGTGTTTTGAATATAAGAAAATTTTTGTTGTCTTATACATTAAAAATAAAATATTCATTTTGTCTTTTGTAAAGATCATGAATAAATTCTGTAAAAATATTCCATTATAAAAATGTTTCATGAAATGAATAAAATTAAAAAAATGTATTTGATTAATATTTTATTTCTATATAAATTCATTAATAATATTTTTAAAAAAATATAAACATGCAAGAAATGAGATGGATTAGAATATTTTAAAAAATTATTTTAAAATGAAAGTGTCATAACTTGATTATGAATCATATTTTATGTTATTTATATTAATAAATAAAAAATTTATATTACTTTTTTAATTTTTTAAGATCCATTATCATTTTCATAGTTTCTTTTACTATGTTATTGTCAACTACATAATCAATTAAGTTCATATCAGATGTTTTGATAATATTTTGTTCATATGACCAAAATGAGTTCCGTAGGATGAATGTGGTCTAAGAGGTCATTAATATATAAAAATCATAATAATAATCATGAAATAATTATAATTTATATATATAAACTATTATTTTAAAACCACATATGAATGATGATTATGGAAAATCAACTATGTTACAATCATAATGAAAGTAGGTTGTGTGTATACCTGAGTAACATTTCCATTGTTCAACAGTTATTATGGATATAAGCTAAATATTATTTTATTATTAATGAATGATAGTTATATAATAAAATAAATATTATTTTTTAAAATGTAATTATATATTCTATCCATGTTATGTGGTGATAAAAATAAATCACATCTCTTTTTTGGGTAGTCAACATGTATGCACGAATGACTTAATCTTTTTTATGTGAATAAAAAGGTAATAAGGTAAATGAAATTTTATCATTTAAAAATTATAAATATACCATGAATACCATATATATAATTTAAAAACATCATTACAAACAACAATAAGAGGAGGTTATGGAAAACAATACATTACTTTGTGAGGTGGAAATAAGCCGTACATTTGATTGATGATTACATTTCAAATTTTTTTGAAACAGGATATGGATTTAGTTTATAAAATTAACGAAATAAAATATCATTATATCATGGAATATTATGTTATTATTAAATCACAGTTGAAATATATTTGAATAATTTTGATAGTGAAACAAAACAGAATCACTTAGTTGATAACTACACCTTTTCTTTAGACAACCTCTAAATGATTGCACCAAAAGCATTACAATAATTGTTTTACAATAATATAATGCTCTATAATACATTTGGAAGGATTTTATAAAGTTATCTGATCTAGGATTGAATAAAAAACTAGTTCTAGAAGTGTGATAAAATTAGATTAAAATGATTCCTTTTATAAGAGAGGGGAGGGGAAATCATGGAATTTCATAAAATATTAAATTAATATAAATTATTTTTTATATAAAAATAAATTTATATTGGTATTATTAGAATATTAGATGATTTGTGGTCTATATTACATCAACCATTAAAAATTATGCATGTTAAGTTTTTTTTTCAACTATCGTCTATTTGTTTAAACCAATGTCAACACCTTTTGTTAATTAACGTAGTGTTAAATATTTTACTCTATAGGGGAAAAGAAAGAAACTATAAAAAACAATTTAACAATAAATAGAGATTTAATGATATTTTCAACCATTTATACATAAAATTTCATAAAATATTATTTATTTTAAAGTTTTAAAAAATATTATCAAATATTAATTATTATAAAATAACATTAATGTTTATTTTGGATCTATACATTTAGTTTGACTTTTAAAACAAAAAGGCAGCAAGAGAATTTGAATATAATAAATTAAAACCTATATAATATTCCATTATTATATGAAAATCATGGAATGAAATAATTTATTAAAATAATATTACTTTTACAATTTTAAAGGTAATTATATAATTTTTCTATTAATTGAATAAATATAGTATCAAAATTGTTTAGGAATTTATTTTAATTTTTTCATCAAAGAAATAATAATAAATTTCCATGTTAATAAATATAATTTATATTTTAATGGAATTATAATACAATTATACATTTTCTTTTACCATATCTCCAAAATATAAATAAAATAACACCAAGAGAATAAAATTTTATAATTTTCATCACATAAAATATTATAAAGGTAGAAATCATTGATATATGGATACAAAATGTAATAACTCAAACATTCATAAATAAACATCTATTTTTGGATTAATTAAATTTATTATTATGTGGCATATTTATAGAAAACACATTCACTTTTTTTTATAACATATTATATTTAAAAGACTATTACATATCATTAGCAATTATAATATAACCATTGAATAGTGATCATAAGATATGTATAAATATAAGGTTCTAAAAAATCCAATTGACATAGAAAAAGGATGTGATGGAATCAACCTTTAGTATCAAACCCTAAATATATCATTTATCTGAGCTTCCATGAGAGATATCATCATTAGGATTTTCCATTGACCAAGCCCAAGATGATATCCATAAAATTAAAAATGAGATAAACTGTTTGTGGGAGAAGTTCAAGCCTATCAAGATCACATCCCAAACCATGTACAATGAACCACCCTATAAAATGATCAACAAAACATACCATAATCATTGATAATTTTATGGTGTATTGATATCCCCATGGGAATCATTAATTTTGGACAGGTTACTGAATTTATAAATTTATATACATGAAACAAATGAAGCACTAAACTATAGGTAGTGTAGGAAGTGAATGACCGAGGAAAATCCTGTAGAGATATAGTTTGAAAAAAATATAAATTCAATAAAATAAACCAAAACTAATTATGATTTAAAGAAATTGAATCTATGCTAGTGAGCATTGGATTTTTAAATAATATGGGATAAGAAAATATAAAATGGATATTTGGTATCAATAAATCTAGGTTAATGAATTGACATGGTATAAAATAAATAATTAAAAATAATGAAGTCATTAGAATCGTGTCCTAGAAAATCCAATGATCATGATAAAGGCCCTCCATCCTAAGTTATCCCTTTCTCATTATCCCGTACTTCGGATTATAGATGATGGGTGACTTGAAACCAAATTTAATCATAGTGAAAACGAAAACCCAGTGGTTATGGAGGAATTATAAACCCTAGATCTCACATTAAATAAAGGAAGTCATTCAACTAACAAAAAAATAATGCTCTAAGATATAAATAATGTTATTCTAATCTCTAACCCTGATCACAATGGTCATTCAAGAAGAATTAGAAAATGGATAGAAATGAAGAATGCATATGAAATCCACACATGAATTGAAATCCAAATAAATACCTTATAAATTAATTCTTTTTCATATTTTACGCAATAGAACAAATAAATTACACACATATTATATCCCTAAGAGGGTGTAAAAGAATAATGATAAAAAATATTATAGAATGTGTGTAAGTAGAGCTCCAGAGTAGGTGGGTGCCTTTTTATAGGCATTAATTAGTGGTCCTCCATCCAATCCCCCCTCTATAGTTTGGAAAAGCGTGTTTTGTATAATGGGTTTGGTAAAAATCATATCTGTATAGAATATATGGCGAATCTATTTTTTTCTATTTCTGGAAAAATACATGACGTGTAATGGAGTATCACAATGTGTAATCAATGTCAGTAGCGGATTTCTCAGAACATTGTATTATGAACATTCATGATGTGTATTTAATTAATGATGTGTCACTGATTTTCACTGTATGTATTTTATTCATGAATTTTCATAGAGGTTGTGTCCTCGCTTGATAAAGACATGTTGAGTAATGAAATACACGATGTGTAAATGGTATTTTTCTAGTTTCCATCCTAATTCGACTTAAACAATATGGTGTCACATTGAATTTCTTTGCTTGCGGTGTGAAGTGTCTTTTAGCTCCAATATTTCATCCCATTTTCTACCATTTTCATAACCCTGTTATTCCTTCCATAAAACATAAAAACAAATCTAATTATTAAAAAATTTGAATGATTCACCAATTAAATAAAAAATTCAATAAATTAATGCACCAAAATTATTATGCATGAAATATAGCTATCATTTTTTAATGAGATATGTATAAAGAACCTAAAAATGTAACACCCTATTATTATACCATATTCCCCTTCTTAAATAAATTAAATTTCATTAATATGATATGTTACATGCAAGACCCAACCAAAATGAACAAGAAAATATTATTATAACGAAACCATTAAATTTTTGGGTATAAATAATATTAACCATATTATAATATTTTTTTATATTTAAAATTTTGGATATTAAAAAAAATAGATTTTATAGGAATAATATAAGAATAATTTAAATTGTAAGTATACAAAGCTATATTTTTCTAAATTTAATTTTTCCACCTTTTAATGGTGAAATCATTCTAAACATATTTTTTTTGACTCTTTTAAAAATCAATTTGAAAAAAATAAACATATTTTTCTAAATAGAATATAAAAACTAAATTTGGTTTATTTTTTGGTATTTTTCCGATATGTTTTTTATTTTGATGAATAGTTATAAAATTTTTCATTTTAATTGAACGCATATTTTTCTTCAGAATCATTTATAGTGTTAAATTGTTTTTTAAATTTTCATTAAAATGTAATTTGAAAATTTTTTATCATTTAATGAAATTGTGGTCATTTTAATCAATTTCACATTGAGTTTGGATATAAAAACATTTTAATATTTTTATGTTTTCACTTTAAAAGCATGATTTCTCATTCCGCCTACAAGAAAAATTTGAAATTAATTTATCCAAATATGTGTTCTGAATTTTGAAAAATGGTTCCATATTTGTAATGAAAATGTTTAAATTTAGTATATAGTTCTCTAATATTTTTTGGATAATAGTAATATTAACTTTAGTAGTAATTATTACCACATTTAAGAATTAATCAGTTAATTAAGTATAAAAATAATATTATAAATTTTATAAAATTACCTTTAAACTTGTCCTAATTTTTTTGGATTGGTTTCTTTAACCAAAATCATTATTTGTCCATTTTTTTGGTGTCTTGGACCCACTTGGTTGACTTTAATCCCTTTTTAGTCATTTATTTTTAGAAAAGTCCAATATATCATAATCATGTTTTTAATGAGTATTAATTTTTTTATATGTGATAATTAATAATATAAAGTCATTTGAAATATATAATGTTGATGTTAATCATTGTAATTTAATTTTGAATTTTATAAAATAAACAATTACCTTAAAGGCTTACATAATGGTGATGTAGTAAATGTTTAATTAATAGAAATATCAAATAAATGACATTAGAAATATGATAATAAATAAAATTTGAGATACTTAATTTCATAATTGAATTTCATAGATGGAGTAGTCATATTTTTGATGTATTAAAAGTCATGGTTCAAATTTATCTTATGTATTGATATTTTTAAATAAAATCCACTAATGAATAATTTCAAAAGAGACATTAATAACATTTTAAAATTAAATATATTTTATTATATGATATAAAATTTATTAAAAAAATAAACATCTACCAACTAATTGTTATATTGTTTTAAATGTCACCCATTTCTCATTTATGGTCCGTTTGTCATTTTATTGTAACAATATTGACCATCAAATAGTAAATAACTATGTTGATATTGTAAGAGTTAAAATAATTAAATAAGGGTTAAATCCAAATAATAATGTTAAGGAAGGGAAATAAAAATTTCTAAAAATATTTGATGAGAATATTTTGACCCATACTCATCTTAACTTTGAAATAACACATTTTTGTCCATTTATGATTTATAATTAATTTATATTAATATAATATTTTATGTGTTTCCAAAAGTGTCGTCACATCAATTATAAAAGGGAATATCATCCCCCACTTTTTTACACCACCTTTATCCCTCTAGATTAACTAAAACCAACCCAATTCTCTTTTAAACATCCTTATCCATGTTCTTTATGTTCTTCTCCTCCTAAACATCAAACCATAGATCCATAAGACGATATCTAAAAGAATTCCGCAGAAAAAAAATGATGTTATTTAACATGAAAGAAAACAATTGTGTGAGGTAAAGGTTTTTCTCAACTCACTTATATTTTTATGATATATTAATTATCTACACCTTATATAATTTTTGGTTTGTACTGCCCCATTGATATATAATATCATGAATCACTTAATCATTATGTTATTTAATGATTTATTTGATAGTTATTTACCTTTATGGGGATTATAATTCAAATATTTAAAAGAGGTATGTGCCACTTTTATTTACAAAAATAGTTTTAAATATATACATTGATATATGAGAAATTATTTGGAAATGAAATAAGGGAGTTGGGTACAGGTAAATGAAACCCCTCGATGCATCTGTAGTCTCTTAAGATGAAATTAGTTAGAGACAAACCATTGATGTTTGTTTTTATGAAGAATGAGATGATTTTCTATGCATAGACTTAAACTATAAAGAGTATTAAACGTGATAATAAAAATATATAAGTTATATATTAATAGTTCAAAAGTTTAACATTATAAATTTCGTTCATTTTATTTATTACAACTCAAAGAATTTTTACTGTGAAAATATTTATGGATGCATTTTCTTTCTTAGTTTATTAATTACATATAATGTGGGTTCATTTAATTACCTTTTCATGAGGATTATTATTTATTGATATATTATAAATTCCTCTATATGTAACCCTTACAAGTAATTTCATCTCACCCCATTCTTATATTTTATGTTCCCTTGGTGTCCATGAAGTTTATTATGACTGGTATAAATGGTTAATATATGTTAATAATGGCTTCTCAAAGAAAATACTTTCTGTATTATATTATTAAAATGAATTTTTAATTTAAAATATGTATCTAGTTTACCAAGCCTACTAAACTATTATGTCCTTTTGGATGTGATTCCTAGTATCTTATGGCAATGAAATAATGTAATACCATATATTCAGGCTACCAGGGTCTATTTCATGAATGTTGGTATCATTAAATGTTTAGTAGAAACAATGTGAACTAGATTTAGAAAAACATAGATTAGTGAATATAACCATATGACTCTCATTAATGATAATGAGATGTTTAGGCTATAATCATATTCAATTTTCAATGAAAATAGATTACCTAGGATAAACCTAAGTGTTCATAAATTGAGAAAGTGTTCAGATTTATTCATTCTATAAATAATTATTTATAACTATACCACTAAGATTACTGTGATCACATTGTGATTTGAGTTTTCTTCAATGGTTAAAATAATCAAGGTCATACTAGAATTGGTTTTATAACTTATAATGGAGATACACAAAATGAAAAATGAAAGGAATGAGGTATTAAGGAATAAGATGACCAAGAATAGTCAATGGTTTAAGAATGATGTAAAATGATTAAATTTCATCTGTATTTAGATTCAATATATATTTCTTCAATGGTTCTATGGTTATAATAGTCAAGATATATATAATTATTTTACTAATGTACTTCTTATATATGGATATGGAAGAACATACTCTTTCATTAAGGTTATTACGGTGATAAAAAAATTGGTATGTGACAATAATAGCTACATTATGTTGTTTGGGGATCTAATGTTAATTATATTTTTCAAATTAGGATACCATCCTTTTAAATCTTTCAACATTAAATTTCTATTGAAGTATTTGGGATGAGTCTTATGGTTATCAACTTATGGAATGAATTATGTTGATCTTTGGATATTATTACATTAAGATGAATTATGATTTATCATATGGGAAAACTTATTCTAATCATTTTTTATTAGTATTTAATGGTTGATGGAATGAATTATGGATGAGTTAAAAAAGGTTCTTCATGTATAAAATTCATATTAAATATCTATATATTGGTATAATAAATGATGTGTAAATAGATCAAAGAATAACCAAAGGATGAGATTGTTATTTTGAAATGGAAATTAATCAGGTATGTTTATATTGTCAAGTTAGTATCTAAAATTAATAAGAATCCCTCAACTCTAGTAAGTATATTTTTGGAGAAAACCCATTATCTGTTTAATTTTTTTACTAATAAATCATTGGTCTTTTAAACAATCAGATGTTTTTTAGTTTTTGGAGGGCTAAATTTTCATTGACTATGTTCTCTATCACAGTCTATTCGAACATTATAGTTAGATTTAACTTCCATGTCCATGCTTTCACTTTATAATAACATTCTCTTATTCGAAACCCTAATTTTGTGGTGACCTTCCTATTTCACATTCCCTCCTATTAAGAGTATGTTTTATTAACCCTATATCAGATGCGAGTTTCCCACAAAATAATTTTCAAGTATCAAACATTCATTCTTGAAGTTCAATTTGAAATTGTCAGAACAAAATTTATTTAATGAGGGGAGAATATAACACCCCAATTTTTTATGATATGTATCCGGCTAAATAAATTTAATTTCATTGATATCTTATGTTGCACACAACACATAGTCTAAAAGGATGATACAATATTATTATGGAATGAATGGATTGTATTAACCAAATTATAAAATTTATATATATATTCAAATTTTAATACATTCAAACAATATATTTTATAAGAATAATATAAGAATAAATCAAATTGTAAGCATAAAAAAGCTATATTTTTCTAAAGGTAATTTTCCACCTTTTAATGGAGAACTTGTTTTAAATTTATTTTGTGATAGATTTATAAATTATATTTGAAAAAATAATCTTATTATCTTAAATGTGAGTATAAAAATTTACTTTGGTTTAATTTCTTGCATTTTTTCTGATAAGTTTTATTTTTTGATGAATAGTGATAGAATATTTCCTTTTAATTGAAAAATGAATGTTTCATTTAAATAATATATAGTTTTAAATTATATTATTATTATTTTAAAATTATAATTTGATCAATTTTATATAATTTATTCAAATGTAGGTCATTGAAATAAATTTCACATTGAATATGGATATAAAAACAGTTCAATCTTTAGAACATTTTCATTTTAAGAGCATGTTATGTCCTCAGATCAATGATACAAATTTTAAATTATTTGTTACAAATTTTGTGTTTTTTATTTCAAATAATTGATTCCATATTATTAATTTGAATTTCTAATTTTAATAAATAGGTCCATTTAATTTTTGGATAATTTTAACAGCAACATTAGTAATTTTTTATTTCTACGTTTATTGTTAAATCATGTAATTATATAGAAAAATAATATTTTAAATATCATAAATTTACCCTGAAAATTGTCAAAATTTTACTGGATGAGTTTTTATCATCAAAAAACATCATTGGGGATATTTTATGTCCTCTTGGAGCTACATGGATCACATTAAGAATTATTAGTATTATTCCAAAGAATGTCCATTATTCTATACTCATGTTTTAAATAAGTATTAATTTTTCTATATGTTTTTATTTAGAGAATAAATTCCACAACAAATATTAATTTGAAATATAAAATGTTTATATTCATCATGGTTATTTATTTTTAATTTTTTGGAAATAAATAATTACTTTAAAGGTTTTCCAAATGATGATGCAGTAATGGTTTCATTAATCAAATTATCAAATAAATGACTTTATAAATATTAAAATAAATATAATATTAGATAATTATTGTCAAACATGAAATTTTTAGCTGATGTAGTTATATTATTTAGGTATTTATGGTTTTTTCATTGTTATTGTAACATCCCAGGTAAATGAAGAATAATACATATTTCATATTTATTAATATCTGTGAATTAAATATTAATTTTAATTTAAAAGCGTTTCTATGTTCGATAGCGTACCCAATACGCAACAACAGGTTTTTTGGAACCTTACGTTGCACACTAATAATATAATATTATTATTTTAAATGGTCGTTATCTTCTAGCCGTTGTATTGGAGGGACTAAAAAAACTAACTACAATATGATTATACATGTATTTATTTTTATCCGATAAATGTTAGAGGCTTAAAATGTGAATGAATCTAATTTTAAGCATAATTTACATTAAAAGGACGATTTACCGCCTTTTAATGGGGAACCCATTTTAAATCTAGTTTTTGAAACTTTAATACATTATAAATAACCAAATAAAATCCTAATTTATAATGGGGACATCCAAATTTATTTGGGTAATTTTTTTGGTATTTTTCTGCTAAAGATCATTTTTTATGAATAGTGAAAAATATTGTATTTTAATTCAAAAGTGCATTTTAATGTAATTTATTTATATGGATATATTATATTTTTAATTATATTTAATGTAAAATTAAAATATATTTTTACCATTTAATTCAATTTTGGTCATTGGAATTAATTTTACTTTGAAATTGGACATAAACAAGTATGAATCTTTTGATAGTTTTTAATTCTTAAAAACACGCTCTTTGTTTTGAGAGTGGGAGTTAATTTTAAATTAATTTCTTCCACTTATGTGTTTTGATTTTGGAAAAATGGATTCTGTATTTGGAATTAGGAGGCCCAAATTGTGTAAATAGGTAACTTTTATTTTTAGACATTTTATATAATTAATTCAGTAAATATTTTATTTACCGTGGTTAAAGGGTAAATCAGGTAAATAAGGGTAAAAAAATAATATTATAATAATATAAAATTACTTTAACACTTGTCCAAACATTATTTTAAGAGTAATGGCAGACCATGGGCATCCTTGGGTCGATTTTGGGGCCCCAGGGAGCCACTTATTAATGATAATGACTTTTTAGATTAATTAATTAAATGTGAAGACAAAAGTGACCTTAACAAAACATCGTTTAGTAATTAAATTTTTTATGGTGTTATATAAGTCCTATTTTCGACTATAAATATTATTTGGAAAGATAAAAATATTTCTTACATCATGGTATTTTTTCATGATTTTTAGACACCAAATAAATTAAATTATTTATGACACAATAGAGATGCAGGGTTTACCTCCTTAATAAATAATATAAATAAATAAGATTATATTGATTAAAATATTATCCAAAACCTGTCTAATTCCAATTGGTTGATTATATTTCGACCATGACTCATCTTATCTTCGACCTCAATGATTTTTGGTCCTTTTGAAACCGAATAAAAGTTTATAATAAAATAATATTTTCAAACTTTCATAAAGATCCCCTCCTCTCTCCTATAAAAAGAGACCACTTCTATGCAACTCCTCACACCCCTCAAGCCATTTGTCTCGTCCAAACTCTACCCAACTACGCTCACTACATCCCTCTCCTCCTCCTTGAAGCCTCACCTTATGCAGAAGGTACATCAAGAAGTCTTTTGGTTCAAACTAAAGTGAGTTACTGAAATTAAAGGAGATTAAAGAACGATCGAGTCACGTCGGACACGAGATAAGGGATCTGACCATTCTCTATCTCCATTCAAGTACTCTCTTGTATGTCATTCCATTTTTGATCCATGTTCTTATGTTGGAGGATGTTCTTTTATATTCACCATACTGTAATTTGTATTTTTATATGATGAGAGACCCTATTGGATCTCATCAATCCATTTTTGGATGTTTTAAGTAGCGCCGTTAGGCTACTGAATTTTCATAAGGGATTTCCTATCTCACTTTCTATTCCGTGAGATTTCCATTGTTTACCACTATTTCTCATCATGTGGAATATGTACCGCCCATGATTGTACACATTTTTGATATACATTAATTTATGAGTATTTACCTCTTCACTGTATAATAAATCTTTCATGTGGCATATGTTTTGTAAGTTACCAAATCGGTAAGGGAACCATTCACCCTCCTCTTTTTAAAAGACATCATTTTGATATGTATTTTATTTAAATCTTCTTATGTTGGGAAATGTTCTTTTATATCCTCATTGATGTAAATTTTATGTTAATGTGATGAGATACGCTTTTTATCTCATCAGTTCATTTTTTGAATTTTAAAGTGACATTGTTAGGCTGTCAAATATTTTTAAAGGGACATCATAACCCAATTTCAATTATTTGGGTTAAATATCTACATGATGATTATGTCATGCTATAAATATTTGTTATTGAACTTTGATTGTTTTACACTAAATATCCAGTTATATTGGCTGTATTTATATTTGTCACACATAAATTATGTCATTGATTTATCCTTAATCTAAGGATACTGTCTTTATAAGGGATTGCGTATCAATTTACATTCTATTTAGACTACATTATTTTTATGCACTAATTCACTCTTCTATGGTGTATATATTTTCCTTTGACATATTATATCATGAATCCTTTTATTATCATGATATTATAAAGTTATGATTAAATGTTATTCCTCATTTATTTGTATTCAAGCGTCTCCCATTTTGTTAAAAACTCTTTAACTAAAATATCAATTAAAATGTTTAAAAGATTTCTTCTTCTAAAAATTTATAATTAATGACCATGTTTTCAAAATGGGTTTTAGGATTTATTTATATGGACATTAATGTTTTCAAATGATAATTCATTTAAAAGCTTGAAAGTTGTATGGGACACTTTGATTCAAAAATCTCTTTTTAAATGGTTTTGAAAATGGTTTGATAAAGCATTGTTTATTTAAATATCTTGATATGAAATATTCTTATTGGAATGTGGAAATTTTATCTTTCCTTTATGCTTGTTTATGTGTTATGTTATGGTTATTGGGCAAGGTTTACATATATGGGTAGTTCCGTTATAAACATAGGGCGGGTGAGCCCGAGATAGCACTCTAATGCATTGGGTAACGTGATGGAGGTAAACGTGAATGATTCTCCTAAGAGATTTAGGGAATATACTATGATGGGTATTCTAAAGGTGAATCCCTATTTATCTATGATAGCTACAATGTATGGTTGATATCGATTCCATAATTATCCATTATGGTTTATGATTTCTATGTGTAATTCATAAATCTTATGATTTTGTAAGGTATGTTATGATTGAAAAGTAATTCTTTCATTGATTTATATTTATTGATGGGATAATGTTTTCCTTCCTTATATTATAACCCTTACTGAGCTTTTTATGCTCATCCCATGTTTTTGAAATGTTTTCCACAGGACTTAAATATGAATAGGGTCAAGGATGGGATCAAGGAAAAGTCATGCTGTCTAAAACATGGAACTAGACATTTGTCTTTTTATGAGATTTTATTTTTATTAAAAAATGGATTCTGAGTAGTAGTGTGTGCTTGTAATATTCAAGTTGTAATGTAATAGTTATGGGATAATTCTCTAAAACTCTAAACTTGAAAATATCCTCAATGTGAATTATTCAATTGATTCAATATTAAGCAAGGTTTAAGGCTGGGTCCTTATAGTTGCTATCAAAGGTCGGTTTAGACAACTTTAGGGATCATGAGTTTTTGTTAGACACATGCTTAGTCCCTATCTATTATTTCAATTAAATCTTTGTTTTATAAATTTTTTAGATCAAGGAAGGTCAGTTACAAATGGAAGGAGGAGGATCTCAAATGACATTCCTATCTCTTCCTGATGACATGCTTGAAATAATTATTTCAAAGTCATGTTCATATGATTTTGAAACTTTTTGTTGCTTACAACTCACTTGCAAGCAGTTGTTTGAGATATCAAACACCTCCACTATACCTCGTTATCATCATGGGTCATGGGTTGTTTTTAGAAAAATCATATTTTCACAATATTCTCATATTTTCAAGAAAGGTAAATATTATCAAGACTTTTTCAAATATTTTACCTTATCACAAGATTATGAAGCATATTATGATTTTAAAAAATGTGCTGAAGAAGGAGACCCTTGTGAAACCTATTTATATTTGATTTTAAAGTATATTCTCTCATCACATACTTATGATATTTTAAAGGACCATTAATTGATAGTTTCAACTCAAATTCGGTTCGACTGTTTTATAGAAATCATGTTTTAATAGATTTTTTAAAATTTTATGTCATACATGGTTATTTCCCAAAACTGTTTTTCTCTGAACACCCATATGACTCATGTTATACAAGGTGTATTTGGATGGAGGAAGAAAATTATTTCGAAGGATCTCTAAATCATTGTTGCAATGCATGGACCTTCTACCTACGTGAACAAGATGACGATGAAACCAAATGGACACCATGATCAAGGTATGATGTTCTTCTTTTTTGGGATTGTTTTATTTTATCATATGGTGATGAAATAAGTCTTTAAGAATTAAGATGTTGAGATAATAAGGAATTTTTATGATAATGGTAGGTATAAGGAAACCATTGAAATTAAAACATATCAAGGTTATTTTTTAGTTTTATAAAAAGAACAACCCGTATGATGGGTGACAACCAGTCACATCCGGTAAGGCTGTAGGAATCGAACCAACAACCGAAGGGTGACAAGGGTGCATCGCCTACCACTAGCCTACTTGATGTCCCTAGTTAGTATGAATTATTATTTTAGTAAAATGTTTTTATGCAACAAGAATAGGTAGATTTTTGGAACTTAGGTTTTATCAAATAGATATAATTAGTATAGAAAAATGATTTAGTGATTACGTGATAAAAGGTTGTTGTGGAAGACGATCTCTCTTTTGAGAAAAAACAATATCCCTAATGTAGATAGAATACTTATGATTTTAATTGTGGAATAATGGATGAAATTTTATTTTGGAAGAATCTTTGTTCTTGTTATGGACACATGATTATTTGATTATTTTTGAAAATGATTAACCTATCATGGAGAATATGTGATTGGGTTAATTGCTTTTCAATATGAAACATTATGAGTAATTGGTGGTACTTGGAGATAAATGTTAAGATATATCATGGATGTCTATGTAATTAAATCCTTATGAGATTTGGGTTACAATCACAGTTTGGATTACATTTGAAAAATTTTAGGTACAATTGTTTATCAAATTGTCTTTGTTGAACTTTGGGTTTTGTTGGACAAATTTTGGAGATTAAGAATAAATTTTTTTAAAGGATTGTCTGTTTTGGGGATTATCTGATCCTGTACTAACATTTTTGGTTTTTGTTTTGGTTATGGTCTAAAGACATGGAAAATATATAGTTCTTTTTTGAGGATTATGTGATTATCATGAAGTTGATTATAGTTAATTTAATGTGAACAAGTCTTCCTAAATACTCATCTTTTGGAGAAAATATGATTTTGAAATCTAGTAAAAGTTGAAAGTAAACATGAAAAGTATGTTTCATTACATTTTAGTTAAGCTCATAAATAAATTCATCAATGAAAGGTAACTTAAAAACAAAAAATGTTGTCTCTTAACTTTTCCTACCGGGGAATGAAATACTGTTTAACCCATCACTTGTTTTTGATTTTCTTGTGGTTAACTTTCTCCTAGACATGTTTTCTATCACTCTCCCTTAGAAGATGACCGTTTGTTTTTATCTTCCATATCTATGTTTTACTACATGGGATCCTAGTATGGGTTATCTCGGGTGACCTTTGTACTTCACTTTATTTCTTTTAGAGTGATATTTTTATTGATCCTTTTTCTGATGTCAGATTTTCAATGAAGATTCCGAGCCTTTTTTTTATAAAATTGTGAGGATGCAATTTCCAAAAGTGGGGAAGGATGTAACATCCCAGTTAAATGAAGAATAAGACATATTTTATATTTATTAATATTTGAGAATTAAATATTAATTTTAATTTAAATGGGTTGCTATGTTGGACAACATACCCAATATGCAACAACGGGTTTCTTTGGAACCTTACGTTGCACACTAATAATATAATATTATTATTTTAAATGGTCGTTAACTTCAAGCCGTTGTATTGGCAGGACTGAAAAAAACTAACTACAATATGATTATACATGTATTTATTTTTATCCAATAAATGTTATAGGATTAAAATGTGAATGAATCTAATTTTAAGCATAATTTACATTAAAAGGACGATTTACCGCCTTTTAATGATGAACCCCATTTAAATCTAGTTTTAGACACTTTAATACATTCTATATAACCAAATAAAATCCTTCTTTAGAATGGGGACATCAAAATTTACTTGGGGTAATTTTCTTGTATTTTTCTGATAAAGTTCATTGTTTATGAATAGTGAAAAATATTGTATTTTAATTAAAAAGTTCATTTTAATCTAATTTATTTATATGGATATATTATCTTTTTAATTAGTTTTAAAGTAAAATTGAAATATATTTTTACCATTTAATTCAATGTTGGTCATTGGAATTAATTTCACTTTGAAATTGGACATAAACAAATATCAATCTTTTGATAGTTTTTAATTCTTAAAAACATGCTCTTTATTTTGAAAGTGGGAATTAATTTTAAATTAATTTCGGCCACTTATGTGTTTTGATTTTTGGAAAAATTGATTCCATATTTTGAATCAGGAGGCCAAAATAGTGTAAATAAGTAACTGTTATTTTTAGACATTTTAAATATTTACTTCAGTAAATATTTTATTTACCATGGTTAAAGAATAAATCAGGTAAATAAGGGTAAACAAATAATATTATAATAATATTAAATTACCTTAACACTTGTCCAAATCATATTGGATGAGTAATGGCCGACCATTGGCATCCTTGGGTCGATTTTGGGGCCCCATGGAGCCACTTATTAATGATAATGAATCATTAGATTAATTAATTAAATGTTATGATAAAAATGAAATTAACAAAAAAAAATTTAGTAATTATTTTTTTTATGGTGTTATATAAGTCCTATTTTCGACTATTAATATTAAATGGAAGGATAAAAAGTTTTCCTACATCATGGTATTTTTTTATAATTTTTAGACACCAAATAAATTAAATTATTTATGACACAACAAAGATGCAGGTTTTACCTCATTAATAAATAATTTAAATAAATAAGATTATATTGATTAAAATATTATCCAAAACCTGTCCAATTCCTATTGTTTGATTATATTTCGACCATTACTCATCTTATCATTGACCTAAATTATTTTTGGACCTTTTGAAACCGAATATAAGTTTATAATAAAACAATATTTTCAAACTTTCCTAAAGTGCCCCTCCTCTCCCCTATAAAAAGAGACCACTTCTATGCAACTCCTCACACCCCTCAAGACATTTGGCTCGTCCAATACCCAAATAAACTCCCTAAATCCTTCTCTTCCTCCTGTAAGACTCACCATAGATATAAGGTACTTCATGAAGTCCTTTGGATCAATCCAAATGGAGTTACTCAAATTAAAGAATATTAAAGAACGATAGAGTCAAGTCGGACACGAGGTAATGGATCCGACCGTTCTCGCTTTCTTTTCAAATCTTCTCTTGTATGTGATTTCTTTTATGCTCCATGTTATTATGTTGGAGGATGTTATTTTATATTCACCATACTTTAATTTGTATTTATATATGATGAGATACCCCATTTGATCTCATCAATCCATTTTGGGAAGTTTTAAGTAGCGTTGTTAGGCTGCTGAATTTTCATAAGGGATTTCCTTACTCACTTTCAATTCCGTGAGATTTCCATTGTTTGCAACTATTTCCATTCATGTGGAATATGTACCACCCATGATTGTTCACATTTTTAATATAACTTAATTTATGAGTATTTACCTCTTCATTGTATAATAAATCATTCATGTGGCATATGTTTTGTAAGTTACCAAAACAGTAAGGGAACCTTTCACCCTCCTCTTTTTAAAAGACATCATTTTGTTATGTATTTTAATTTACATATTCTTATGTTGGGAAATGTTCTTCTATATAATTATTTATGTAGATTTTATGTTCATGTGATGAGATACCCTTTTTATCTAATGAGCTCATTTTCTGAATTTTAATGTGACGTCGTTAGGCTATCAAATATTTGTAAAGGGACTTCATAACCCAATTTCAATTCTTTGGGTTAAAATTCTACTTGTTGATTATGTCATGCTATAAATATGCGCGATTGACCTCTGATTATTGTAAACATAATGTCCAATTATATTGGGTGTATTTATATTGGTCACACATAAATTATGTCAATGATTTATCCTTAATCTAAGGATACCGTCTTTATATGGGATTGCGTCTCAATTTACATTCCATTGAGACTTCATTATTTTTATGCACCAATTCACTCTTCTATGGTGTATGTACTGTCCTTTGACAAATTATATCATGAATCCTTTTATTCTCATGATATTATAAAGTTATGATTAAATTTTATTCCTCATTTATTTGTATTCAAGCGTCTCTCGTTTTGTTAAAAACTCTTTAACTAAAATATAGTTTTAAATGTTTTAAATATTTATTCTTTTAAAACATTATAATTGATGTCCATGTTTTCAAAATGGGTTTTAGGATTTATTTATATGGACATTAATGTTTTCAAATGATAATTCATTTAAAAGATTCAAAGTGGTATGGGACACTTTTATTCAAAAATCACTTTTTAAATGGTTTTGAAAATGGTTTGATAAAGCATTGTTTATTTCAATATTATGATATGATATATTCTTATTGGAATGTGGAAATGTTATCTTTCCATTATGGTTGTTTATGTGTTCTGTTATGGTTATTGGGCATGGTTTACATATATGGGCGGTTCCGTTATAAACCTAGGTCAGGTGAGCCCGAGATTGCTCTCCAATGCATTGAGTAATGTGATGTAGGTAAATGTGAATGTTTCTCCTTAGAGATTTAGAGAATATATTGTGATGGGTATTCCAAAGGTGACTCCCTATGTAGCTATGATAGCTACAATGCATGTTTGATATCAATGCCATAATTAACCTTCATGGTTTATGATTTCAATTTGTTATTCATAAATCTTATGATTTTTTTAATGTATGTTATGATTGAAAAGTAATGCTTTCATTGATTTGTATTTATTGATGGGAAAATTTTTTCCTTCCTTATTTTATAACCCTTACTGATCTTTTTATGCTACTCCCATGTTTTTGAAATGTTTTCCACAAGACATAAAGATGAATAGGGTCAATGATGGGATCAAGGAAAAGTCATGTTGTCTAAAACATGGAACTAGACATGTGCCTTTTTATGAGTTTTTATTTTTATGAAAAAATGGATACTGAGTAGTAGTGTCTACTTGTAATATTCATGTTGTAATGTAATAGTTATGGCCTAATTATATAAAACTACAAACCTAAAAAGATCTTCAATGTGAATTATTCATTTAATTCAATATTAAGCAAGGTTTAAGGATGGGTCCTTATAGTGATCTTGTGTATTAAAATATTTTAAAAAGTAAAATAATGAATAATGTAAAAATTAAATTTAATGATGTTTCAAAATAAATAATATTTTATTAAATGACATAAAAATAATATAAATATAAAAATATTCTAAATTATTGGGATAATGCTTAAAATTTTCCCTATGAATTTGTAATTATTTTAGTGGAATTTTATAGAAACAACATTTAAATTTAAATTGTTTAAAACCATTTCCTGATGGTACACCATATCGTGGTTAAATAAGAGTTAAATCCAGATATATAGTTTTTAAGAGGGCATAATCGTATATAAAAAATATTTGATGATATTATGTTGACACAAAATCATTTTATCTGAACATAACTCAATTTGGATCTATTTGGATTTGATATTATTTTATATTAATTTATTACTTTGAGTGATTTAAAAAGTGTCCCTTTCCTGAATTATAAAAGGAAATATACCCCCCCACCCACTTATTCACACCCCCGTGATATTAATATATTGACCAACCCATGTCTATTTCTCCTCCTAGTATCTTTAGCCATCTTCTGGGGGTCCTCGTCTTCCAAAAAGACTGACCCTACATCCCTTAAGAAGAGATCTAAAGGAATTCTACTAAAGAAGAGGATGTTAATGCACGTGCAATGAAAATAAAATACAATTTAATGATTTTTATCATCTCAATTTTATTTCTGTGAGATATACCATATTTACAACTTATTTATATTTTTGGTGTACTTAATATTTGATATATCATATCATTAATCTCTTTATCTTAATGGCATTAAATGTTTCATTTGATAATTATTTACTTTTATAGGGCTTATGATTCAAAAATTTCAAAGTGGTATGGGACAGATTTATTCAATAATATCTTTTTAAATAAATTATTTGTTATGTGATGAATTCTATGGACATGAATGAAAGGGATTGGTGACAAATTAATTAAATCCCATTGATTCATCGATGGTTTGTTAAAATAAAATCATTTGTTGAAAAAAATCATGTTTTTTCCAAGAATAATAATATACGGTTCTTCCCACATACTTAAACTATCCAGAGGATTGATGTTGACAATAATTATCTATATGTTATATCTTGATAGTTCATATGTCTCACATTATGAATTTTTATCATTTCAGATATTACTATCCATTGGATTTTCACTCTAAGAAAATATATGGAATCATTTTCACTATCATTTTATTTAATACCTGAAATATGTGTTCAGTTATTAATTATGCCATGTGGATTATCCTTTATTTATTTTTGATATCTTCCCTTGTACTTAGCCATTACTAATTATTTCATCTCACCCATTTCTTATATTCTATTTTTCCAAATATTCCAAAATGTTTATAGTAATGGATATGCAAGGTTAATCATGGAGAATAATGGTGTTCTCAAGGAAAATAGTTTTTATATTTTATGTATAAATTTTTATTTTAATTTCTAATATGTCTCTAGTTTAACAACACTACTAAACGATTCATTCCCTTCTCATGTGATTCCATGTATCTTATTCTAATTTAATAAAGTATGCCAATAACTCCAAGATAATAGGGTATCGATAATTAAAACAATATGGATATATAAATATATTTCAATATAATAATGGTTATATTTTCTTCTTGTTATTATTTTATTAATTATTCATTTTTTGAAATAATAAAACATAAATTATATTTTTTTGTAATATTCAATTTCAAGAAAGACATTTATTTTGATGAATAAATTTATTTTTTAAATAAAAAATATATCAATAAAAAAATATTATTAAATAATTTTTATTAAATATAAATGTTCATACAATTTTTATGAAGACAAATGTAATTTTTATATAGGATTGAAAAAAGTCATTGTCAAAAAAACTAAAAATTTCCCAATAAATATCGATTTTATTTTAAAATTTATAATTCAAATATCTATAATATTATTTGTTTCAAATAAAAATTATCTTTTTAATTATAACATCGAAATTATCCAACGGTGAAATTTTCATAATTTTATGCAACATTCTATTTTTTAGGTAAAAATTAAAAACAACACATATGTACTGTCTGTATTATAACATCATAATGATCCAAAAATTATGTAACAAATACAATAAATTGTTTCAACAACCAAATCAATGTTTTTCGTTTTAATTAATGTAATATTTTTTTTATTAATTTTATAAATCTTTTAATATTCCTCCAAAATCGATAATATATTTTAAGGTTTTAAAATCATTTCTTTTAGGAAATGACCCACTTCCACATCTTCAAGTGTAATATTTTAAAAATATTATCCCTTTTTTTAATAAAAAATAATTGAAACCCTCCTTTTTAGAAACCATGTCAAAACACCTTGGTATGTTTTTTGGGTTTGGTTATTTTATTATAATTTCTAAAACCTATTTTTTAGAAATAATAAAGAATTCAACATTAATTTACTATATGAGCCCACCAAAGATCACATATCACTCCACCTAAAACCATTAGAGCATGACCATAATCTATCCTTATTTTTCAATAGTCTGCACAGGGTTCCCCAATCACTCAACAAGCTCCTCCCATGTATTTGGAGTCACCCTCTCAGTGTATGGGATCCTCTATTTCTCTGATTAATTGATTAATATTCTTTATCATATGATATTTATATTCAATTATAAATGTATAGATATGTTTTTAAATATCCCCATATTTATCCATTGTATTTATAAATTATTAGATACCCCGTCCACTATCAGTATTCCCTCCCGTGAACATTCATATCAAGGCATTTTGATGTTGAAATTTCATCTTGATTTTCCATAACAAACTATTGTGTAGTGAATACCCGTACCCATTTCCTATCATTTTTGGTCACCTTTGTAAATATAAATTTCATTATTAGTGGATTAAATGTATTTATTTTACACTCTTTTATCATGTAATAAAATATTATGATTAATGAATCCATGTATTCTGATCTCTGTAGCACACATAATCATGAGAATAAAATGAAATTGATGGGTGCACTAAAAATTATATATTGATTCAATTCATTTTTTATTGTTTTAGTTTCATGAAAAATCATGAATGGGATTAGTTAGTGACCTACTCTAACCTCAGACTTTTCCACCTTTATTTCATTAAATTTTTCCTTTACCTATGTTTATGATGTGATGTTTTATGTTGTTCCGACATTTCCCAAAAATTATTTATAATTATCAAATTAAATCATGCCTCATTGTTTATATATATGATTCTAACTCATTTTATACACAATTTATATACATATTTGATATCATGTATTACATTAATCATTTTATTCCATGTTTATTTCTATAATGGGATATATACTTGTCAACATTCTTATGTATATCCTCAGGTTATCAAATGTAGAATTAATTTTGAATGCGTATTTTTATCATGTTAAGAAGGTATTCAATAATAGGGATGTATTCCCTATTTTATTTTTTCATAAATTCCAAAATATACTTTACTTCTAGATCATTCAAGTTGTATTTTGTGTATACTTTTGTAATAAATTTTGATTTAATTGTTATGAAAGTGTATGGTTTTCATAGTTGGTATCAAATGAAATGTTTAGTAATTTTTTTGATTGGGATTTGAAGACTCTTGAAAAATCCTCAGGGTTAAAACTGATTGAAAGAAATGCCCTTAATTTTTGGTATAGTATTTATTTTTTTATTAGTAAATTACAATGCTTTATGAATACAAAATGTTTATGTGGCTCAAGAAAATATGTACATTGGATAAAAACCAAAAACACTATGTTGAGATATAATCGACCAAGATCTAGCGAATGGAAATACGTATTTTTTAACACCTTTTTTAATCAATTGGAGTGTATGCATTGTTAAATTCCCTAAATCATTATTAACCATTATTAACGGAACAAAAAATCTCATGATAATATATGTTAGGAAAGAGATCATGGATAACATAGGTTGAGGCCAATAAATTCATTAGACACCAAAAAAAATTTATTTATAATTTAACCATTTAATGTCATTAGATCCCTATTTATGTGTGTAATAGTTCAAAAGTATCCATCCCTAATTTTACCTTCATTCTATATAATGGCTAGAAATATGTGGGATTGGGAAAAAAACAAAGTGAAGGGAAATGTGATGACTACCCAAATGAGATTCCCAACTTGAGGGGAATAACAATATAGAACTTTATGACTATACTCTAACAACTAACTTGTGATATGAATAAAAACCTGGATTATGATGCATTCCCAAATACCCCAAATAATGAATAAGATACAATTGAGACCATTATGTGACAAAGGACTTTAATGGTCAATGGATCATCTGATCCAATAATAGTTGAAAAATGAATCAACTCCAATGAGAATATATTCTCCATACATCATTATTCTGAGAAAAAGATGGTTCTGCTGAATGTTTATTAGATAGAGGGATACGATGATCAGTGGTTGATATTGATTGAGAATTTTAATACTAATGAAGATATCAAAGATATTTATGGGAAGGAATTCCATAAAATGATTTTCAATAAATATTTTCCTTGTACTGTCCAACATAAAATGGAATGGAGTTTATTTTCCTCAAGAAAAATGATGATAAATCTATTAGGGAGTACGATGAAAAAATCACAAGAATTCAATGATACACCAATATCATTGTCATTAACCCCAAATTCAAGGTTGAAGGATTATTTGATGGGATAAAACCTAGACTTTAGATGGACCTGGATATCTAATACATTGATTTCAATGAGGAAATTATAGGATCTGACAACAGTGTCGATATAGAGATAAAAAATCTCAAAGTTTTCATGTAGATATAAAGTGGTATTTATTGTTCAATTATGGAAGTCTGATAGATAAATATAACCATTCTATGATAATTAGACATCCCACTTGTCAAAATGGTGGAATGAAGTGCCCTAGAAATTTCCTAAGCTGGATGATGAAATGCTTTAGGTGTAGAAAAAAAGGATGTCTTGGCAGTAGTTACCAATAGGGGAAACCCACTAATTAAATGGAGGAAAGGAATTATTAGGTTAACCCTTAGTTCATTATTAATTAACTAAATTTCAAGGAACATGGTCCCTTTATAAACAAAAACACTAATTCAATGGTTTTGGGGATAACCATTAATCCATAAGTATCAAGGTTGATCTTATGAGATCACAACCACTAACAGTGAAGAGATGATGGGTACACTAGTTATTCATCCATGAATAAAAAATAAACTTTTCGATTCTGGTTTACACATTATTTTATATCATGTATGTGTAGTAGAACTATTAAATCACCACCACAAAGTATGTAGTTGGATTTGTCGGTGAAAATGGAAAATGGGGAAATTATTACATTACAAGTATATAACAACACCACTATAAAAATTGGTGGGATGAATTTCCTAGTGAACATTATGATAATCCTTTTATTTTACTTTTATAGAACTCAGGAAATGTATTGAATTTCCCTATATATTTCTAACATATATTTCCACAAGAAGGAAATCACTTTTCATATAGTGAATCATCCCCTGATTCTATACAAGGGAAAATAGGAGGATGAATCATCTTTGGAACCATCATCATTGTGATGGATATTATTTCTTTATTAGAATGAATATCTAGTCAAAATTATTATTTCTATTGAAAGGATCATCCTTGAAGACATTCCTATTGTGAGGGAATATGCTGAAGTATTTCTCGATAAATTTTTTGGACATCCCCCTAACCGAGATGCTGAATTTTCAATCGAGCTTATACATGTGGTGTTTCCATTATCCAAGAAAATGTATACAATGGTTTTTTTGAAACATAAGAATTTATATAAACAACTGCTCAAGAATATATATAATGGTTTTATATGCCAATTTTCTTCACCTTGGGCTACACTAGTCCACTTCATGAAGAATAATGATTGGTCAATGCACCTTCACATTGATTATCATGATCTAAACTAGATCACGATAAATAATATTTATGCTCTACCTCTGAATGATGAGTTTTTCATTCAGCTATCTAGGGCAGGATACATCTACATGTTGGGACATTGGTCTGGATATTATCACGTAAGGGTGAAGGTGTATATCTACAAGTCCTCTTTACGTACATGATATGGGCTCAATAAGTTCAAATTTATTTCATTCAAACTCACTATTTCTCCAGAAATAATTAGGGAATTTATTTAAAAGAGTGTTTAGAAATTTTATCAATGAATTTTATGTATTATTTATATATTATATTAAAATATACCCAAAAAGATATGAAAAGAATGAGAAGAATCATAGCACTTTACTAAAGACCTTATGAAATGAGAATATTTATTGAGATTACAAAAAATGGAAGTTATGGTTGAAGGAAGTCTCACTCTTATGGAATATTATCAACATTAATGAGATATTTGTGGATCCTTCAATGATAGAATAAATTGTGGGATAGAAAAGGACAAAAAATTTGAAAAAAAAATCAATAGTATGCTTAGGTTAACTGTGTATGAACACCTATTTGTGACAAATTTTTAATGATTGTCAAACTATCTAACCAAGATAATACAGAAGTGAGTCTTGATTTTTTGGAACAATGGCCATTAATAAGTCATGAAGGAGTTGAAAAAGAGTATTATCACTACACATGAACTTTTTCTACCCAAAAGTGGAGAACTTTTCATGTTATTCAGCGATGCTTTAAAAAAGGGATTTATATGTGTACTAATTAAAAATGAAAAAGTGATATCATATGGTTTAGGAAAATTGAATGTTCATCAACCAAAATAACCAACACATTATCTAGAGTTTTATGTAGTAATATTCACATTGGAAATATGGAGGCACTATCTCATTGGCAAGAAGTGTGATATATATATGGATCATAAGATCCCCATAAATATATTCACATATAAATAGCTGATTATTTTCAAATAAATATTGTTAGATCTGATCAAGGACTATATCTACTTAATCCATTATCTTTTGTACAATGTGAATAAAGTAATGGATTCTCTACGTAAAAAGGATCCTGCAATTTTATCACTAAATAGAATTGAGAGGGATCCCATCTTTTTAGACTTAAAAATGATGGAAATAAGAATTATAATGGAAGAAACATCATCAGTACTTTAAAAAATGATTGACTAACCATAGTTTTAGGATAAGATAAAAGATTATAACAGAGATGACATATAAATTAAGAAAAAAGTAGAAGCTATAATAAAATGAAAATCTATGTAGTTCAATGTTAATGAATATGCAGTTGTGATATGGGGGACTTGACTATTTTTACAATCTAATATAGATTTTAAAAGGAGTTGTTTAATGATGCACATAACTCAACCTTATCCAATCAACCAGGAAGCACAAATATGTATTGATATATATTATATCACTATTAGTAGAACAATACAAAGAAGTATATATAATAGTACACATCAAATTTTGTTGTATGTAAGTAATTATGGATGACAACATAAAATCCCAGGGGATACTGCAACCATTACCCAGACCTACATGGAAATGGGACAACATCACCACGGAAATTTTCATTATTTGTCAAAATACATCAATAGAAAATATTGTTAAATGGGTTTTAGTTGATCATATTACAAAAAACTACTCACATAATTGAAATTTGAGATGATATATCACTCGATCAACATCAAAGAATACAAATTAGAGAAGTTCTCGGGATACATGGGACACCACTATCTGTTGTACCAGATTGAGATCCAAGATTTACCTCCAAGTTCAAGAGAGTCTCCAATATGTATTAAATAATGAGTACAACATCATCACAACTTATCAACCTCAAACTGATTTCTAATCTAATTATTCAATCTAGACACTCGAGAACCTGTTGATGTCATGCTAAATTGACATCAAAGGAGGATGGTACTAATATCATTCTCAGGTCAAGTTATCATACAATAATAGTTTTTACTCAAGCATAAAAATGGATCCCTATGATGATATTTATGTCAAGATGTGAAAAACCCATGAATGTTGGGATGATGTTTTGGAACACAAACTTCTAGGTCCAGAAATGTTTGAGGAAATGATAGAAAAGGTCAAGATCATTCAACAACACATCAAGGCTACTCAGATTCAAAAAAGAACTATGCTAAAAAAATTAATGAGACCTAGAGTTTTAGTTTAGAGACATGGTATTCCTCTTCATATCTCCATGGAAGAAAGTTTTGATATTTGGGAAGAGGGTAGAGCGTAGTCCAATATATTATGGTCTCATTGAGATCCTTGATCAAATAGTGGTGTCCTATTAACTAAAACTCCCACCTAGCCTATCTGATGTACATGATCTTTTCCTTTAATACCTCTTGATGAAGTACATACCATACCCCTCACATAAACTGAATCCATAGGTTTTACTGTGTGAGAATAATCTCTCATATGAGGAGTATCCAGTTATGATCATAGATCATAGAGATAATGTTTTATTGAATATGAAAATTCACCTAGACAATATATTTTGGAGAAACCACAAGTTTTATAGTATGAAGTGATGAAATAGAATTTCCATCATTTTATTAATATGTTAAATGAAAATTTCAAGGTAAAAATTTTTAAATGGTGGAATATTGTATTGACTCACACTTTTAAAAATACAAACCTCATTGTGGTTGAATGAAATGTCTTATTATGTGACATGTTTATATAACACACAATGACATATTTGGTTTTATTATTCTCTATTATATTATAATTAATATTAATAACAATTACCATATATAAAAATGTTGTTGAGAAGTGTTCATAATATTAATATAAATTTATGTTTTTATCAAATCCTATTGAAACAGGAAAAGGAATTTATAGACTCAACCAGTATGATCATACCATATAAATCTTATTTATCAGGAATTCTGAGGTTGATAGAATATCTAGGCATTCCCATTAACAAATACCAAACTAAGATTCAGCAACATATGTTTGAGTGAAATCAATTATGGGACAAGTTCAAGATTATCGAAATCACATCCCAAAACCATGAACACTGAACCACCCAATGAAAGAATCAATATCACTCACCTTACTCTTAGGGTCATTTCTAGTGTATTAAATGGATATGTATGAAGACACTAAAAATATGAATATGTATGTGTTATTTTAATAGAATAATTTTAATATTTAATTATTATTGTTATTTTATAACCAATTTTGATTTTGATACAGTAAAAATTAGAATTTATCGGTAGTATTATATTTCAAATAAGATATTTATTTTGATGAAATAATAGATTTTTGAAATAAATAATATATTTTTTAATATTATTATTAAATAATTTTTATTAAATATAAATTAGAATATATTTTTTGATATTATATGTAAATTTTATAAGGGATCAAAAACAATTATTGTAAAAAAACCCACCATTTCCAAATAAACTTCGATTCTATTTTAAAGTTGAAAATTCACATACCTATAAAAATATTTGGTTAAAATAAATATTATATATGGATTCAAATATAGAAATTTTCCAATGGTGAATTTTTCATAATTTTTTGAGAGATACGAATTTTTGGGTAAAAATTATATACAGAATAAATATACATTTTGTATTATGACATCATATTGATCCAAAATGATGTAATAAATTCTATAATTGTTATAAAACACCAAATATTTCTTTTTCTATTGAATATAATTTAATATTAATCTTTTTTTTATGATTTTATAAATCCATTTTGATTACCCCCAATCATATAATATATTTTATGGTTTTAAAATCATTTCATAAAGGAAATGACTCACTTCCATATCAGTAAGGGAAATATTTTAATAAGTTTTTCCCTTGGATGAATAAAATAATGAAATCCACCACTATTTGGAAGAAATCATGGGAAATCCCCATGGGATGTTTTTTTGTTTTTTTAACATTATTATGTAAAGTCAAAAACCAATGTTTGAGAAATAATAAAGAGTTCTGCACTCATTTTCTATATAAACCCACCCAAGATCCCATTTCACTTCACTAAAAAACATCGATAATGTACTTACCCAAACCTCCCCTCTCTATAGTCCTCCCGGGGTTCCTAATGATCCCAATAATCTTTTCCCAATCATTTTGAATCACACTCTCAAGGTAAGGTGTCCAATCCTTCCCCTCTTTATTCATGTATCATTTTAGCTTATGTCTTTCATCATCATTTCAAAATACTAGGATTTGTTCTTACATATCACCATTAATATCCATTTTATGTCTAAATTATGATATATTAATTAATTTTTCATTAATCCCTCCCGTGAACATTCATAGGCCCCCATTATTCTTCTGAAATTTCACCATGATTTTCAGGTCAAAACAATTGTGTAGTGAATATCTGTACCCATTTTCTATCAAGGGTGTTCACATTTATTCACTTTTACATATCTATTGGGTAATTAAATTTATTTATTCTACACTATTTTATCATGTATTAAAATATGATGATGAAATAATCCAAGTTGTTTCACCTATGTGGTACACTTATGAAATAGAATGAAATAAAAGTGATGGTGCACTTGAAATAATACAACACTCCAATGAGTTGGGTAATCATTTAGTCTGATGATACATCATTTAAGGTACAAAATCATGAAACTAATCTATCAAAGGTCTCTCTCAATAATAATTTATTAAAATATAGCATTGTAACTTGTTTGTGCTATAGTATTTTTTGTTGTTCCCACATTTCCCATGTTTCCATTATGGTTATCATGTTATATCATTCCTCATTATTCTTGTTTTTTATTATCCCTCCATTTATTCCACATTTATATGGCTATTTTATAAAATTTATTACTTTATTTTGTTCATTCTATGTTTATTCGCTTACTGGTATTTATATCTCATCACTTTCGTATGTTTGTCCCCATGTTATCCCATTCAATTTTTAGTATGAAGGATTATTATGACCATGTTATGTAATTTTTCAATAATGAAGATATATTCCTTATTTTATGTTTTTATTTAATGTACCTAATTCCAAAATACACTCAACTTATCAATCTTCTATGTTGAATTTTGTGTATTTTATGTATGAAATCAAGAACTAATGGGTATTGAAGACCATGGTTTTCACACAGAAGGTATAAAACAATTTTTTGGATTATTTAGGATAAAATATAATCATACTGTAATATTAATTCATGTTTTAGGGCTACTTTATAGTCATTTAAACATTACTTTTACCCTTAACTAACCAATTTTATCTATACTAGGGCACCAAAAAAATTGATTTTTATTTGAAATAACTAAAATTTTAATGGGAATATAAACATATTTTGGACCTACTAACTCAAAATATGAAATCCTTATTTCATAATTTAAAAAATATAATAATAAAATTTTATGTTATAATTAAACCCCCAAAATGTGATGAAATTTAGTTTTAGTGAAACATGCCGTTTTTATTTTTAAAAAATAGTTTATAATAATTTTCACTACAAAAATAATCCAAATGACTAAAATTGAATTATTTTTAATCAAAAATAACTAATGAAAATTTAAAACTAATCCAAATATTTTTGTAATAAAAATTAATTTAAATAAAACATCCATTTTAAATAAGAACAATATTTTTTTTACTATTCAATGAAAAATAAATTTTTTTAGAAATTTAAAAAAATTCATAGTAGGGTAATTTTAGTATTATGAATAAATAATTGAAATTAATATTTTCAAATCATTTTTATAAAAGTTCAAAATTTTTATTTTATCCTTTTTTCAAAATAATAAATAATAATCATTTAATAATAAAACATATTTTTGGATGAATAAAATATCATTATTAAAAATGGGATCTTATTTACTATGAATATATCATCAAAATTAAATTCAATAGGATATTTATGTATGTTTCATAAAATTGATAATATTATGCATACCTAACAATTTATCAACTAGGTTATAACATTCATATTTATATAACAATATTTCATATTTCATTTTGGCTTGGTGTTGCTTATCGTATGCACTATTGTACATTGTTTTCTATTTAAATAGAATAAGTTATTTCATTCCACCACCCTTTAATAAATTCTTTACTCATAAATTTAAATTGTTCCTTATAATTAAAAAAATTGAAAGTACCATTCTTGAAATCCCACATCCTAAAAAGGGTTAATAAAAATATTCTTCATAAGAGAGAAAGGAAAGTATCAAAGTAATCAAGATAAAGACCTAACAATGTTAAAAATAATAAAAAATCAGTCTGAAGTTAATATATTGTCATGGTGGAAAAAATTAATGTCCAAATGATTATAAAGAGTGACAGAGATCATTGATCATAAGAATTTCATTGATATATAAAAATTTAACATCCATAACACCATAAACCATTTTTTTGTGAAAAATGACCATTGATTCCCTAGAAATGAAGGTAATACGGTAACATATTCATTTAAATATCATTTATCGAATTTTATGGAATTAATTATCATATAAACAGAGAACATCTAAAAAATAATCACTTGATAAGTAGAACGTCATCCTTTAATAAATTTCTACACAACACCGTCTTTTTCTCCATGTGATATGTATTGAAGATGAATTTTTTCATGCTCTATGAATTATAATCAACACTTAATAGATCATATTATCTAAAAGGTAAAAAAAATACTTTCCTCCAACATTTATATATTATCCAAAAAAAAATGGTTAGTAAAATGAAATTATCAAAATGTATAAGCCATCACAAGAAGAAATACAACAATAATAACCAATGATTGAATAATAACTCTCAAATTTATACATACAACAATAAATTTATAACATTCCTAAAAATTCTCTAAAATATTATTGAATCAGATTATAACACTAAAATAAGTAATATTTGATCAAACGTTATACAAAGATAAATTTAATATTTTTCTCCAAAAAACATCAACCACTCATGATGTATCATAGTAAAAATGTATATTCCTTAATCATATAATATTAATTATATAATAATCATTTCTATTAATAACCTGAATCTACATAAACCCTAATTTAAAACATATATACTTAAAAATAACACTCAACCATTATTCCTCAATTAAAATCCAATAATGTTTATTTTTCATTAATATTATAAGGTTGAATAAATAATGAACTTATTCCAAAATACAAAAAGTAATGATACCACCAAATCAATTATAAATTATAGGAATATCTATATAATACAAAAAATATTTACCAAAATCATCTTAATCATTATTTTTTAGCTTTATTTTATAGTATAATACTTAATATGAAACCATATAGGTTAGTAGTTAGCATATCACCCTTATCACAATTCTGTTGTTGGTTCAAGCCATATGGCATTGTTGGACATAACATGTTATATTTTTCAATAAATATATATCAATATAATTCATTTAAAATTCCCAAAATAATAATAGTGAACATTTACAATGTATCATTAATCATCAAACCACATTTCATCTTCTATGGTTTTTATACTGATATTTTTTTACAAATTCAAATAATCATAATTTAATATCATCTCTTCAACATCAATAATATATTAAAACAGTGGTTTATTTTCTCGGTTGTCAACTACCCTTAATTGAGGGTCATAATAATTTTCACCTTTTCAGGAAAACACTATTCAAAAGTATCAATTTTATTTTTTTTACAAATTTTGAAAACATAAACATCAATCGAATAATCTTTAAATGATTCATGATATTCATAATATTTTGAATATATTACAATATCATTGGTAAATAAATCCTTCATTAAACATTCTTCCTAAAAATTTAAACATGATTTGTAATATTATTCCATAATACCTTATTTCTGTATGAAATATGTCCATGTATTTTTCAGTATATCCTCAATCATGTTTCCTTCAAAAAACATAATAAAATAATTCCTACATTATATATTGATATCAAGGTATCCTTTTACGATGTTGGTATTTTCTTAATATTTTATCATGATGTTCATTTCTCTATGTAATAAATAGTTATGTCCTTTGTGGTATTTTCATTTCAAAAATATATGGATGAGTTGGTATTTTGAAATCAAGTAAAATATATTCTATGTTACATGAAATTATTGAGAAATAAAATGCTTATGGATAGATCATATAGTTTCTTATTAGTGATTTGCACTAACAAAAGGCAATCCAAATCATTTGAACATAATTATTCCATGATAATGGTTAATAATTCATCTGAAAGCGATAAGAAGGTTATTTGAAATCATTTTTTTATCAAGATGATGAATGAACATTAATATGTAGAAAATAACAACATTAAATAAAGAAATGTATTATTTTATGTTGAAATTAAAATATCATTTCTAAAAAAATACCAATAGAATGATTATATTAAATTATCATTTATGTCCTAAAAAATAACCATAATAAATTTTAAATAATTTTTCATTCTCAATGATTACCTCTTAACATTACACTTGTATCACAAGAAATTAAATAAAAATCATATAAAATAATAATTTACCATAAACATAATGGTTACATATAATTCATCCAAATGAAACATCTCTTAATCTATCATATATAACATTGAAAATACCATTATTTAAAACCAAAAAATGGGTGTATAAGAACATGATCAAATGAACAATATTAAAATTATTAAAACATGATGGTATCCATAACCATTAATATCACATTAAAATATCCATATATCTAATGTTATATAAACATCATTGATGATACCACCAACATGAACTCATCTATAAACAACTCATAAACCTTAGTTTTTATTCAAGAATTCATTTTATTTCATTCCTGAAGATCGTTATGGTTTAATTTTTTTTAATTAGGTCATAACTCTTATATTATAAACGTATACATTCCAAGGGAAAACTTCTACTCAATATCCATTTTTCCAATAATAAAAATGATTTAATATAAAACATGTTTTCTTTTCATGAAAAATATTTATGGATTTTAACATTTCTTCATTGGTTCCCTCACCCATCCTTATGTCCTACGAAAAACATATTTAAAACATGGTATAAAAACAAAAAGATAAATAAGGTACACAAAAAAGAAAAAAATATTTAGTCTAGTGAAAAACATTTAAAATCATCAAATGTTTACATTAATTTAAATGTTATTTGAGATAATGAAATAAATCATTTCCACATGAAACAATGACGAACTTATTTCATAATGAAATACTCTAAAACCCATAGCTAAAAATTAAAAATCCTTTCCCACAACATAGAGAAATTATATTTAGTATTTATTTTAGAAATAACTAGATATTAGTTAAATCCATAGGATTAACCACCTTGGTAACTCTATTCTTCTTTCTAATGAATATAGAGAACATTACCCAATTCATTGGAATGTTATCTGGGAGGACCAAACGTATAAAATATATTGGGAACACCCTTTCACTATAATATATAAGAGTCTCAACCAATAAAATATGTTGTATTGGGCTAACCCATTATATATATATAGTTCTCAATTACCATATCATGAATAAAATAGTTTATTCTTTCATGTTTTTATCATAAAACATTTTAAAAACACTATTAATCCCTTATGTACAACACTTTCCGATATTGATATAACCTTCCTTTTCAAAACATATTTTAAAAACTAAAATACCCAAAAAGAATGGTGATAGAGTTTTTATATTAAGAAGAAATGAAATAATACAAAGGAGTTTTCAAATAAATTAACTTCTATGGTGGTAGGAATATATTTTTTTGCAATATAGACTAAAAATAAAAGAATAATTTCATCCATTTTAATGAAATTAAATTCATTCTAAATAAATATATCATTATGAAAATGTTAATATAAAGTAAAAACGAGGCAAAATATATTCTATAAAATTATTTTATGTCTGTATAAAATAATTAATAATTCATTTTTAAAAAAAGACCTAGATGAAATGAGTAGGAAGGGAAACATTAAAAAAATATTTTTAAAATAATGTATCTTACATTGAGTATGAATCATGGTGTACATTATTTTTATTCATTAATAACAAAATTGGGTTAATTATTTACTTCCTATGAACATTTTTCAGTTTTATTATTCCTTCTACCATGTTATAATCAATTATTTTATTAATTAAGTCTATGTTGGATGATATTCTACTCATATATCCAAAATCGATCTGGTATATTGACAATGGTAAAATGGGTCATTATTCCATAACCAATATTATAATATTAATTAAATAATAATCATTCTTATCTATAAATTATACTTTAAAAACCATCTGTGAAATACTATGATGAAAAATGAACTATGTTACAATCATGAAGATGGTAGGCCGTATATATGCATGATTAACATTTTTTCATGAATAATTATAGAAAGAATTTTTATATTATTTTTTATATATAATTATCATTATATCATAATAATGATTAATATTTTGTATATAGGATTATATAGATAATTCATCTGATGTGGTGATGAAAAATTAATTAAATCGCTTCATGGAAGAGGTAGTCTACAAATACGCATGCACGATACAATCATTTTTTATTAAATGGAAATGAAAAAAAGGTAATTGATATATTATCATTTACTAATTAATAATATTTTATGAATACAACATATATACAAGAAAATAATTTTTGAAACAAACATTAAGTGTGAGTGTGGAAAAGTTAATTACATCAGTTTGTGAGGCGACTGTCCGAAGTACACCCGAACAATGGTTTCGTTTCCCATTTGATAGATGAAGGGATTGATATATTTTTAATAAAATAACATAATAATATATATGTATATGGGAGATACATTTATTATTATTTCATCTTGGTTTAATAAAAAATTAAAATGTTTTTAATATAATCAAAATAAATATTCATGGTTAAGAAATATACTTCTTCCCTGGAAAAACTCTTAGGTTTACACTATTGTATCTCTTTGGATGGTAATATAGTAAAACCAATCACTCAAAGACACAAGGTGGTATTTATGAATTAATTTGCGCCAGTATTGTCTGAACCAAATGGTTCTTGAAGTGTGAATATTTTAGGATAATAGGTTCCTTTTATAATAGAGGGGGGGGGGGGAATCGTGAAAGATCTTAAAATATTAAATTAATATAAATTAATATCTATATCAAAGGGATAAAAATTAATAGTTTTGTAAGATAATGTTAGGTTGATTCGAAATAATTTCATAAAAAAATAAACAACTTTAGTGATGTATTCAACCTTATTTTTTTAACCTTTTTTAACCTTTTTGAGAATTACCATATTATTAATGATTTTACACTTTAATGGTCAAGAAAGTTGATATGAATGGGATATTAGAAAATAAATGGACCATGTTACATATTTTTTCAACGACATCCAAATTTTGTGGATGAATATATTTTCTATTTAGGAGTTTTAAATAATTTAAAAGAATTATATTAGTTATAAAATAACATTGATGTCAATTTTTTTACAATTCATTTATTTTGACTTTTAAAACAATAAAAGAAAAATTGAATTAGAATATAATCTATTAAATCTAATAAACAATTTCATGTTTATATAAAAAAATATTATAACACTAGAATTCATTAATATAATATTAACATTAACGTTTTTAAAGTCATTTATTTAATATTTTTATTATGTGAATTGATATAGCATCGACGTAATGTTGTAATTTAATATAATTATTTCATTATTAAAAATTAGAAAAATATCACCATAATAAATAAAATTTTTTTATATTTAAATTGAATTTTTATAACCTACCATACCTTTTTTTATAAATTTCAAAAATATAATATAAGAAAACAAAGAGAATTGCATTTTTTTTCTTTTCGTTACATAAAATATTATCAATGTGAAAATAAAGGCCATATGTCAAAAAAGGTAATACATTAATTTTTTTATTATTGTGGATGAAATATACTCAATAATAAAATCAATTAAAGTTTAATGGTTACTTTCTAGTCTTTATCGCATTAGTTTTACCCATAATTAATGCATTTTATCTGTACCTTGGTAAAAAAATTAACTATGATTACTAGTAATAATGAATAAAAATAAAATGAAAATATTTATATAATTTTGAACCCTTTATTAATAATATGGAATCAATTTATAAATATTTATTACTCATAATTGGAAGAATTTAATATTAATTTAATTCTTAAAACCCAATGAAAAATAGTGTTTAAAAAAATGGAATTTTATGAATTAAATTTTTCTATAAAAAATTAAAGTATAAAATTCATTACATGGAAAATAATTGTATTAATTTGAATAAAATGTATCTCCTGAAATATAAAAATTAATATAAAATATAATATGATCATATAGATACTATAATAAAAAGTATAGTTTTCAATAAATATAAATAATATTTAACTATTCATTGAAAAATCATACATTTTTAAAATTCTCAAACATTAATTTTAGGAAAATTTGTAATTATGAATTAAAAAATGAAATTCAATATTTCTATAAAATTTTATAAAATTTCAATATATTAATTATAATATATTCTCATAAAAATCAATAAAAATGTTTTTAAAGAAAATTATTTTTATAGAATAACATGTATTCATTAAATAAGAGCATCTCTTTTTAATCAAATAATCAATACATTTATATTGGCTATGATATTTATATATATATATTAGTAATTACTTAATATTATTCATACCTACCTATTTAATGGTTCTGTTATAATGGTCATATTTAAATAATAATATTTTAGGGTTTATTTATACTCGGTGTTATGTATCGTGTATGCTGTTGAACATAGATTTATTTTATTAAAATATTAAGGTGTTAAACATCATCATAATCAATAATATATATTGTAAATCCATATAGTAAATGATTATTGTAATAATTACCATCTGGTATATTTAATAGAGATCATCTTACTCTGGCTACAATTCTCCTAGAACTTGGGATGCCTGATCACAAAGGGGGTATGACTATAAAACCTTATCCCTATCCCAGTAGGTCATAACTCATCATCATTATCTATTCAAAAAGATCATGGATTAAAAATATGATACTCATAGATTATAAAACTCATCCTATAGATCAAGGATATTCACTAATATGTATATAGTGCATTCTAAGTGTGTATCCCATAATCCTCATTGTGATAACTTCCCTAAAGTGTATCACCATATGCACCCTTTACATCAAGACTACAGCTAGTCCATTCCTATAATGATCATAATTAATAAATACATAATAATCCTACCTATTTCCATAAACTAAACATAATAATCCATGATAATATACATTCCCCATTCAATCTATTTACAAACTCATACAACCACATAAATATCACACAACTTCTATATATACAATGGGAATACACTAAAACAACCTAAGATATATAAACTCACTCTATCCCATTTCATATAAATTTTTTATCAACCAAATCTATAAAATATCTATGTTGAAACCCAAGATTATCAAACATTAAACAACATCCACATGGAAGTACCTCGTGACAATAATCAGTCTATCCATACAAGAAAAATTACACAATAAATTTCCATTTTATTACAAATACTATCTTAAATAAATCATTTCTCTACCCTCAGGTAAATTACTAATATCTCCTCACTCCAATCTAAGATGATCAAATTCCAAAGTCTATTCCTAGATCGATTTTTGTGATCCAAAAATATAACGAGATTCATCAATAAAACCATCAAATGATTCCCTTGGTGATAATGTCCCCAATATTCTATCATGTTCTCAAAACATACTCTATGTACCAATTAATTTACATTAATGTCTACTAGATCTAATTAATAAACATTTAACAAAAATGGTCCCTACTCATTCACTCTGACATAAACCCCATTCATGTATAAGCAATTGAAATGATAAAAAATATGTTTAGGTATTAAGGTGACCTCATAAACTATATAAAAATTCCGATCCTCATATCATTTTTTTAAGATCATATGGAGCCTCAAAAAATTGTAATCATATACCTCATAACATAAACCACCAACAGTTAATCATATACATTTATAATTATTTTTTCTTTTTAACAATTTTGTAATAAGTTAATAAATTTCATGAAGTTGTCTTCCATGGATGAAATATTAAGAAATTAAATGGTAAATTCTTATGTCATGCTTCTCACACACCTAAAAAATGCCTTCATCATACAACATCCAATAATTTTGATATTCAAAAAAATCATAGAACCAAAAAATTTCATAACACTAGATATTATTTATAAAATAATAATAAATTAGTTATATTATTAATATATTGATTTCCTTTAAAAAACAAATATTATTCCATATAATTTAAATAAGATTTTACTATGATCTAGTTCAATCATCACCAAAGCACTAAAATAAACCCACCCCAATCTGAAGGAGATAAGGAAAATAAAAAACAAAGGGAAATGTCTACGGATTTCTTATGTTATGAATATAAATATAATAAAAATTAAACCAATATTAATGGGAGAAAATAATGTGTGATGTGATGGAGAATGGGGTGTCGCCCCTCATGTTTGACTGACTATGGGAGGAGACTACCGGTGTATTATAAAATTAGGTATCTAGAATGATCCATTTTTTCCTATGAAACTGAAAAATGCTTTTTGAAACATGCTAAAAGTGTTCACAGTTCCAGGAATAATTCACAATTTCATATAAAAGATTGACCATATGGGATTATACTGAAACATCCCACCTTAGCCAAGAACTCATAATACTAATTTGATGTATTTTGGTGTATCCACTCAATAGTTATGTAATGACGCACCCTCTTAGAGCATCCCATAAGGTATTTAACCATTAATTATTATTTAATATTCCCTCAAACCATAATTTAAAAATATGTTGCCTAATATTCATATTTTTAAAATATATTACCACACGATTGGTTGAATTCACCATAAATCATCACTTTGATTACACTCAACTCTAACACGGTCTAAAAATCATAATGTTTAAACTCCATTCACCTACACTCAAAAAACCTACTTATAGAATAGTATGGAACCTATAAAAATTATCATGTCAGGATAATCACCTAAACCACTATATCTTATCATTCCGATGGATCACCTAAATAACATCAAAATTAGGGAAACACCTCTTATTAGAGTTCTGTCCTTCAAAATTCACAACTCATATCTGAATTTTTAAATCTACTATGTTAAACAAAATATTTATAAATGGAATTATATTTTTAAATGAATAAATTCCTTATTGAGATATGAAATTATATTTTAAAATGGACTATATTGTTTATTTTAGACAATTATATGTTATATCTTTTCATGTTTAAAATATATTGGAGCATCATAATTTTTTATAGTATAGCTATTATACAGTGATCATATGATTTTCATATATATATATATATATGATTATGATATATCCAATTGGCATCAACAAATGATGTAAGGGCCTCAAATAGTATAATAGTACCCTATGATGCTCATTTATGAAAAATTTAGAGGTAGATAACATCTCTGGTATTTTCCATTGACCAATAAAAAATGATATTTAACAACTAAAGAATGATTCAAAATTTTTACTAGAGAATTTCATTTTCATCAACATTAAGGCCCAAACAAGTTTTACTGAACCATCCCATGAACAATCTCACCATCACACACCTTACCCAGATGGAATTCACTACTATAATAAAGGGTGGTGTATCATAACCCTGACAGTAATAATTATTATGTTCTAAATTCAATAACGATAATATTTATCATTTATTACATAATAATTTCTATAAAATATGTTTGATAAATTTTTTATTTTCATATGATAAAACAAAAATAATATTTTTTGGGAACTAAATAGTTTCAATATACACATTGTTTTCAATGAATTAAATATTTTTTAAAATAAATTATATATCAATAAAATATTATTATTTAATAATATTTATTGATTATAAATGATAAAATAATTTTTTGATGTCAAATGAATTTTTTACGAGTAAAAAAAGATTACATTAAAAAAACTAATATTTTTCATTAATCGTGTAATTTTTATTTAAAAGTTTATATTATAAAATTTATATATTAATTTTGGTTAAATAAATTTTTTTTGTCAAATAAAAACATTAATATTTTCCAATGGTGATGTTTTCATTATTTTATCAGTCATTTGAATTTTTGGGTAAGAATTAAATACAGTATAATTATATAGCATGTATTATGACATTATAAAAACAAAAGATTGATGCAATAAATACTATAAATATTATTCTTTAAAAATATTATTTTTCACCTTTAAAATAATTTTTTCAATGTTATTTGATTAATTTTATAAACCCTTAATGAGTCCTCCAAAACCTATAATATATTATACGATTTTAAATTCATTTCTTCATAAACTTGACTCACTACCACATCACCAATAAAATTATTTTATTATGTTCACTTCAAATAATTATAAAATATTTAAATTAAATACTCTTTAGAATAAGAATTTGAAAAAAAATCATTGTTTTTGGTTTTTATTACTTTGTCATACACAGTTCAAAACCTAAGAATTTAAATTAATATAGAATTCCCCTCTATTTTGATATAAAAACCCACCAACCCTCTGATTACTATTCATTATAAATCTAGTGTGAGGGATAAGTGTTCCATTCAACACATAATTATCACTATCAACTTCAATAATAGTTATTGAATGTGATTTTACATGTTCCCTTAGTCCTGGAGGTTTTCATAGTTGATTTTCATACTAACCACTTGGATTACTTCATTGGTTTGTCTAGTGTTGAAATTATTCACATATAAAACCTAGAATTAATAGATGATCTATTGGGAGAACAATATTTTTCCCCATCATGTTAACTAAAATATTCATGTTACCTATGTTATTTTCTCTCAATTCACCATTTAATGTAGGAAAAAATAATTCTAGTTACATTGATATATTCCCCATGTTTCACATCACAGATTTCTAATATGAAGGATATTGGATCTTCATTACATCAATATATTCATCAATTAAAATTTCTTGAGACACTATCCATCTCTTCTTTGATGTGTTTTAAATATAAACAATATTTATATAATTAATAATATTTCATGATTTTTTGTTTGGTATAATCACATAATATCTCACCCATTCCCCCATTTGGTTGGTTTTCTGTTCAATACTCCACATTATCTCTAACCCCATTGAATTCTCATAGTTCTATCTGTTACTAAAATTGAATGTGGGTTGCTTGAGTAATGAATAATTAACATTTTAATATTATTATAAAAAATAATCAGAAGCAAATGTGACCACAAGATGACCTTATTTAAGAAAACATAATGTTAACCAAATTTTATTTTAGTTCATCCAAACTTACTCTAAATTGCACTTATATTATTCTTTATCCAAAAATGGTTACTTTATGTAAAATTTTATTTTAAATCTAAACCAAATCCTAAAAAATAAACCAAAAAAAATCCTTTATAGATGTTTGTATAGTGGGAATTATTAACCAAGACATATTTCTTATGATTTTCATACCATGTTTAAAATCATGCCAATTTTTCAGACACTGTGTAATGAATTTCATAATACGCAATCTACCCTTTTCGGCTTATTATACTTAGAACTTTTTTTATAGATCCTATATCCACATACACTATTCAAATAATGATTTAATTACCAGAAAAATAATAAACTCAACATGTTCCAAAATTTTAGGATGTTATACTACAGTTAGACTTATCACTAGTGTTTTCACAATTATTATATCATCATTATACCCAAAATGTTTTATATTACCACAACCAATCTAAAATCTTATCTAGATCTTTAAAATCATGACAAATCATATATTATCTACCCTTAAATTATCATCCAAAAACTTCTATCCTCTAATTTTGTCTAAACCTTATTATAATATCAAATATGATGACATAAACCCTAAACACACTTTATTATATAATTTTTCATAAAAATATTCAAAAAATATAGATGAATGATCTAGAATTAGTGTATTTGGAATATTATGAATAAAAATAAATTATCATTAACATAAAAAATAACTTTTTTTAAATAAAACACTATATAGTGATCCTAACACCCATAGATATTATAAAATTTTATAGCATTCCTGGGGTAAAATTCATACAAAAAAGTGTGATATAGAAAGCCTATCAAGGGAATCAATATGATATAAATGTATAACATTATATTAAAGATGCATTACATAATATCATAAATGTAATTAACATAATCATTGAAATATGGAATTAGAAGAAAAAAAATCATAAGATCATGGAGTCAATGAATATGTGGAAACATCACAAGACATGATAATATAATAATATGGTATGGGTCACTTCCAAATCAACAATCATAAACTGGAAAAAGTATCATTGAAGATTAGGTTCACTCCAAACTCCATTATATATAATTTCATGAGGTATAAATCTTTACCTAATGAATTTTAGGGCTATATAATTCTAGGACCAACAATATATAATTATAATTATGCATATACATGAAAAATGGGGAAAGAAAACCATACATAAATTATAATATTTATCAATCCCAATAGAAGGAAGTATATTTCAAAATTCTGAATCAGGGAATAAATAATGGATAAATAATAAGCATTCCAATTAAAAGATTAATTTATATCATTTTAATAAATCACAAATGAAAAAGTTACATATGTACTAAAGAGAAATAAAAATTTCATACAACGATGTTATATATTTTTATATGAATATTAAATACATTATAGATAATATTCCTAACCTCTTTAATAGTTTACTATATTTGGAGACTAAGTTCACATTATTAAAATTTATTGAAATATCTTCGATATATCCCATAACGATATCTCCATTTGGTACTCTTCACAAATATATCATACATAAAAAATCTTCATATCATAGGGAAAGAAAAAATAAGAAAGGGTGAGATTAGATTATTATTGAGGGTAAATAAAGAAAATACATAAAAATAATGCGATCATAAGGGTATTTTAACATGATTATAACATTTTAAATCCATACCCTATGTAACAATTACCAAAATCATGGGTCATGTTATAACTATGGGAAGTTTATAAGACATGCATCACAATAAAATCAATGAAATGAGCCATATAATAATTACGTTAGGAAGAGAGATAAATTATCTACATATACATGATCATAGAAAAACAGATGCTAATCCTACCCACCAAGACATTAATAACATGTTATTCTTTAGGTAACCACCTGTTTACATAGTTTGGTCTTGGGATAACATCTCATATATCATCTTTCGGGCATAGGATAACCTATCATGTACCCATTGATCTCACATAATATTAATCATTACCCAATTCATTGGATATAGAAATAGTTCCCACCATTCGCATAATTAAATTCCTAAATATGTATTCCAAAATATAACAACTAATACATTATATCATACATCATTAAAGGAAATGGGTTTCACTAATATTACATCATATCATTACCTATGGAAAAGAGACAAGTTCTATAATCATTTCAACATTTCATCATATCAAAACTATGTAAAAATATGAAGTTTTAATAATAATTTTATAACAGTATAACCAGTAGAATAGAAATTTGTTTCATAAGAATATTTTCATCATAAATGTAATCTATTCAGAAAATGAAAAATAATATTATTCTTGGATCATATCCCTAGTAAAAAAGTTACATCAATGTAGGTAATGTTACATAGAAAATTATTTTGAAATATAAATCACATAGAATATTTCTTGAGTAAAATAATAATTTTGTGAAAATACGTTTTAAAAATTAAATATTAATAAAACAATTTGGAAATGATTTACATTCAAAATAATCATTGAAACTTATAAATTAAGATTTAAAATAATTAAAACATTTATTGAAGAAAATATACATTCTACATTGAAAACACTTTTTAAAAAATTTTTAAAAATACTTTTCTTTTTAAAAAAACATGAAAAAAATGGATAATTTAGAGTAAATACTATTGATAAGAAGGGTAAATTTCATTCGTGACGTATGTGTTAAAACAAATACTACTGCCACATTTTCAGTAAAATAAAAAAAAATTTGGAATCCCACTATAACATTCATTTAATTTGTTTAAAAAACCCAAACATGGGTAAAAATTATTTGATAATTTTTTTTTATAATTATAATAATATTTTTGAAAACATTTTTAGAAAACTGAGTTTTTTTGAAAACGGGTTTTTGAATGGATAGAGAAATAAAGCTGATTTTTTATAAAGATATTCATTTAGACTCTTGAGTACATAAGGTGATTAAAAAGAAGGGAAAACATGTATTATAATGGCATAAATATATTAGAATACAATTAATTATTTTATTTAGATAAATATCACAATATCTAATCCTTGGAAACATAATCATAAATAATCCTGATAAATGATGACACTATAACATAGAATCATTACAGCTTTTGAAACATTAAAATACAGGCCCCCTAAATTAATATCATTAAATGAAACTACAATTATAATGAAGATAAATAAATAAGGATATTAAATTTTAAATTTTTTATATATAAAAATAATTTAGGAATTTTGGTGTATGTCATTATCATATTCCACAAACATGGAAAATTGAGACAAAAATAACAAACCAATTTGGTAAAAATTGAACGATAAACTTCATTAAAGAGTGGTCCGTATATGTATATTTAAATTCAAATAAATTTAACTATATGTCTCATAAAATACCTTAAAGGGTAGTATATACATAAAATAAATGAAACAGATGGTGAATATGAAATGTGTCTCCTAGAAAAATAAAAGTGAGACGGAAATCACTTGCTTTAAGTCTCAACTTCCTTCATACTCATTCAAAACGCTTAAAAAATATAATTTTGTTAAACAGATAATATGTAAAAAATACATACATATAACCTACCTTATATGATTTATTTATCCTTATAATATTTTTTTAATATTTTTAGGATAATATGACAATTTAGTTAATAAGAGCATTTTATTTTTCAAATATGTTTTCATTATTTATTTTTGGTCCTATGAACATTGTCATGTTTTTATCATATTCATTATGAAAATATTGAAATAATTTTCATGTTTATACATAAATTATACTTTTCACACACATATTTAAAGATGGTTTGGATAAATGATGTATGATATGATCATAGAGATGGTAGGTCGTACATACGGATGTGTAACATTTCCATTTTCAACGATCATTATGGAAAGGGGTATGTAATATATTAACATCAATGAATGATAATAATATCTTAACTGACCTACTATTTTATTAAATATAGTTATACATATAGTCTATGTGGTGTGGTGATGGAAAAATAGTCGCATCGCTTCGTGATGGTGGTAGTCCCATCATACATGAATGATGTATTCATTTTTCAGTGAATGGAAAGGTAATAAATAAAAAGATATATTATATTTTGATAATTATAAATATGAAATTAATAACATAATTATGTATTTTATATCAAATATATTCATTAAATTTATACATATGATCTTCCATGTAAACTGTTAGTGAAAATGAATCACATCACTTCTTATGGTGGTAGTCCACCGTACACATGTGTGACATTATCATGTACCCTATAGGATGAAAATTAGTATATATATATATATATGATATAATGAATTACCACACTCATGAGCGACATTATCTTGTCCCCTATTGGATGTAAATTAATATTTATATATATGTGATATAATGAATTAATAGGGATTATTATTTTATTGGTAAAATATATATACTTTATATCCATCATCATTCCCATCCTTAAAATGTGGTGATGAAAAATTGAATAATAATGTTTTGTGAGGTGGTTGTACTCCATATACATGAATGATAATTTCATAACCCATTTAATGGAAGTAGTGAGGGTTTTATGTCATGAAATTTAAAAAAAAACTAATTATTTGGAATATATTTATTTATTATATAATTTTGTTTTAATGATAAATGAAGGAGGTGGATGAAGAAATAAAATAAAAACACACAATAAAGAATGTAACATCTTTTTTAGAAATCCTGCTTTTGTTTTAACCAAAAGCTTTCTAGGTTGTAATTATACAAAAAAAATAATTCCACTACTACAATTAGGGAATGTTGGGAACTTATTTTGGATATAATCTATTAAAAAATATCTATGTTGTGAAGAATATGGGATTGGGTGACCTCTCAAATGTGAGGTCAGTGGAACACTTGTATTTTTTGAAAAGATAATTTTCTGACCTTGTTTTTCTTCATGGAAAAAGGATCAAAAATGAATTATTCTCAATTATTATAAATTATAGGAAATAAATATGGCCATAAAATATATTTTATATATGTTTTAAGGACATTTTAACCCTTGTCATTTAAGTTTAACACCTATTAAACTCAATGTTACCTTAACTACAGTAATTTGTTTTTACTATTTATGTGATTAATTTTAGTTAAAAATATTATTGAAGTTATTATATAAAAAATTAATTTTATTTAAAAATATTTACTCTATTTTTCAAACTTCATTTCATATAAGTTGAAAATTTCAATTTAAAATTAATCTCATAAACACGATGAGAAAACGAGTTTTCAAAGAGAAAATGTTTAATGTTTTACAAGGTTTTTATCTCAATATTCAATATGAAAAAGGATTATAATGACATAAATTATATTAATAGATATATATTATTATTAATATTATCTTGATGAATAATAAAATCTAATTTAACATTTTATATAATTTAAATGAAAAGGTAGCTTTCAATTAAAATTTAGTATTTTTAAGTATTCCTCAAAATGTTAATCATTTCATAAAATTAAAAACATTCCCCTTAATCCAATTTTTACATTCATATTTCAAATATAAGATTTATTTTTTCACATAAATTTTATAAAATATGGAAGATAATAATTCAAATTTTGGAAAAGGTGACTAAACTGCTTTTTAGAAAGAAAAAAAACTGTTTTTTAAAATAAAAATAGATTTATTATTATCTCTTGTCTAGAAAAAACATAAAATATTTTTTATTTATTTATTTGAATATATAGAATATAAATTTAATTAAAACAATTCACTAGAAGTGTTTTTTTAATTTTTTTATTAATTAATGTTTTTTTGTGTTAAAATAGTTTTCGTGAAAATAAATCTTTTATTTTCCAATAGTTTTTATTTTAATTATTAATTAATTTTTTTCCTAATAATGAATTTTATTATAAAAAATGACCTTATATTTTCATAATTTCATTAATAATATTCATGTCCTCAATTATAATGGTTATGTGGTAATTATAAAAATAAATAATATTTTTTTTAAATTTTATGTTACATTTCAATTAAACTCAGTGTAGCGTGTATGGAAAGATAAACTCAGTGATGGGTTTAATGCATGTTAAAATCAATATTGAGTGAAAAAATATAAAAAATATTTAATTTATTTGAAATATATATATATATATATATATAATAAAATTTATGTGTGTTACATCCCCCACCCCTTAAAATGAACTTATACTCGCTCATGAATTTCCATGGCGATATGATCCAGTGCTCTAAAAATGATCAACTATTCAATAAAAATCATTATACACTTCTCAATTAAAAAACATGTTCCAATTCTCTAATAGAATATCTAATTGTCATATTAAATACATGATGCACTTCTCTAAGAGAGTACACGATCCAGTACTCTAAAAATTTAATCACATGTCATATTTAGTATATGTAAAATAAACTATTTACTAAAACAGAATAAAATGACTCTTTGCTCCAAAATATGCCCTTGATTCACTCTTCTATGGTTGTGTATTTTTTCAAAATCAAGTGTTCCTCAGCCCTATCAAATTTTATGCAGGATCGAATCCCAACATTAATATTGATTATATTAAATATACTAAAATTATAAATTAGTGGTATAGAATATTTTAATTAAAGTGGTTAAATATGGATACAATTAATATATTAGAAAACATATAGGATAATCATATTTTCCCTTTTTACTAAATCTTCACCTTTAATATATTCCAAAACATTTAAAAATATCATTATATAATAACTAAAAATATTTTAAATATAATGTATAAAAATTAAAATTAATGTTAATTGTAACATACCAAGTAAGTAATGAATAATATATAATTTTATCTATGTTTATTAATGATTAAGATAGTGTTATAGAGGCTTAAAATGAAAATAAATACAATCTTATGCATGGAATACACTAATATTCTTAAAAGATTGTTTTACTGCCTTTTAATGGAAAACCATTTTTGAATCTATATTTTGACAATTTTATAAACTATGTTTGTCAAAATAAACTTATCCTTTATTATTGGGACATCAAAATTTACCTTGTGTGAATTTTTGGTATTTTTCTGACAATGTTCATTTTTTAATGAATAGTGAAAAATACTGCATTTTACATCAAAACTGCTTTTTAATATAATTTATTTATATGATTAGATTATGTTTTGAATTGGTTTTGAAGTTAAATTAGAATATATTTTTAGCATTTTATCCAATGGTGGTCATTGTAATCAATTTCACTTTGAAATTAGACTTAAACTGGTGTCAATCTTCTGAAACTTATTGTTTTGTAAAAACACGCTATTTGCTCTGGCAGCGGGAATTAATTATTAAATTAATTAATGTGACTTATATGATTTGAATTTTGTAAAATAGACTTCATTTTTGAATTCAGAATATCAAATATAGCTTAGGGTGAATTTTTGGTAATTTTCTGAAAAACTTCAATTTTTGATGAATAGTGAAACCACTAAGTGGTAATCAAGCAAACTGATTTTTCAGTTAAATGAAAGTTTACCACTAATGTGTATTGAATATTGAAAATCCGACATACATGGTTGTCATTAAGAAGTAAAATGTGGTTCAATGAGATTAAAATAATTTTTTGGTGAATAGTAACTTATTAAGTTCTTAATCACGATTAGTGGTAATTAAAGTAGTTTAAGGTATAAATAATACATTAATAAAATGAAATGACCTAGACACATGTCCCAACCTCATTGGTTGTGTCATGGCCGACCATTAAATGCCATGGGTCAACTTGGAAACCCCATGGATCCACTTTTGTTGGGAAATGACATAAATTACTTTTTATTTAATGTTAAAGTGAAAATGACACAAACATAATATGTTTTAAGAAAACAATTTTTAAGTGGGGTTATACAAGTCCAAAATTTGATTATAAATAGTAATTGGAAAGATAAAAAGATTTACTATATCATAGTATTTTTTTTATAATTTTTAGACATTAAATAAATTTAATTATTTATGACATAATAATGATGCAGCGATGACATCATTATTTGACGATTTAAATAAAATAGAAAGATAATGTAAAATCTATGAACTACACATGTCCAAAACCAATTGGATGAGTGGATTTCGAACCCTTATCACCTTATCCATGAATTATATCAATGTGGGACCTTTTTAAACCGAAACAAATTTTCAAATAAAGTAATGTTTCTTTACTTTCCAAAAGTGCCCCTCCTCTCCTCTTATAAAAGGCCCCCACCTCTACCTCATTTCACACACTACTCAAACCTTTGGCTCGGCCAACCCCTGACCATTTACTCTCTCCACATCCCTCTCCTCATCCTATAGGATTCCCTTTGGGCAGAATCCTTTCAAAGGAAGCCTTTAGGCTCAAATCAAAAGGCGTTACACTTTTTAAGGTAATTCATTCTCTCATGTTCATTTGTTTTATTTTGCTTATCCAACCCCCTAAACTCTTTTTATTTTCTTCTTTTGTAACAAAAACAGTATCATCAATATACTAGGATGTTGTTATAAGATTTATTTGAGCTACAATCTCACACAACTACATCAAATGGTTAAAGAACATACGGTTTCCGTGGATGGTGAAATTCTGCCTCCCGAAACGATGATTGTTCAACACTCATTTAACACCTTCAAAGGTGGCCATTATGATGTCACTATTTTTATATATGATATATAATATGTTTATGTTTTCCTTAAGCTTCTGTTTTTTTTATTTTGGGCATACCTTTATGGTTTCCATTATGGGTAAAACACGATATCTTCATTTTAGGAAGTGCGGACTACCGCCCCCTAAAAGTGATATGATTCGTTAATACCCTATGTGGGATGTGTAAAGGATAAAGTTATTGATATTATATATGTTATTGTACTGGAATTATAATATACTCTTATATCATTATGATTCCATTCCAGAAAATATGAAATAGAAATGGAAGTAGCGTTCATGCGTACGTACGGCTTACCGTCTCCATGAACGGTGCATTTCATTTCTTACCTCTAAATGTTATGTAATATTATAAATGCATGTATGTACTGGATATATATGAAATATATGATATCTACATCATGAATACCATTCTGGATATAATGAACCTTTGACCAAATTAACATCATGTAAGTGTAATAAGTCTATTTTTGACTTAAGAACCAAATACCGACAAAATGAACATTATTAACTTAACTGATTACATGATGTTCATAACATGGTATAAAAGGAATAATGAACCTGAAAAATATTCATAATCAAGTAGAGATTAACTCAAGTTTATTATTCAGGAGATTAAAGAACGGTCGGGTCAAGTCGGATACGAGGTATGGGACTTCATCTCAATCTCCTTTCATTGAGGCATATTTTATTTTATACACAACTTTATTTTATACGATGTATAAACCCCTTTGAATTTTACGTTTATTCAAAAGGAATATTTTTTATACGAAGCGTTTACTAAACGACAAAAGAGAATGTTTTTGTCATACGTATGCGGCGACAACAACTTCTCCACCGTCGTGACCGTTATTTGAGTTTCGGCTTCCTCTACAAGCCATACCTTTTTTTTAAAAGAAAAATAAATACCATGTTTTACTTTTCTTTTATTTTAGTATTGAAAATGGTTTTCATAATGTTTTTATATCAATGTGTTGTATTGATATCTCGTGATTGAAATGTGGAAATTTTATGTTTCCTTTATGCATGTTTTATGTGATATGATTATGTTATGGTTCTTGGGCATTATTATGAAGACTGGTGGTTCCGTGATAAACTAAGGGCGGGTGAGCCCGTTATAGCTCTCCAATGCATTGGGTAACGCGAAGGAGTGAAACGTTAAGGTTTCTCCGAAGAGATTTTAGGGAATATACTGTGATGGGTATTCCAAACGTAACCAAGAGGGTTACTCCCTACGTAAGAATGTTATGAATGCCTCAAGTTACCTTTATGTCTTATGATTTCTATGATTTATTCATGATTTTATGAGGTATGTTAAAGTGCCTATGTTTTATGGGTAAAGTATGATTTCATTATTATGTATATATGAACTCATGTTTCCTTTCCATGTTTTTTTTATAACCCATACTGAGTTTTTATGCTCATCCCAAGTTTTTGAAATGTTTTTCACAGGTCAAGGGAAAGGTACATGATAAGATGATAGAGTCAAGGATGTGTCAAGAAATAATCCATGTTTTATTTTAAATGTGTTTCCATTGATGGGAATGAAGAATACTATCTTTATGTAACCACTTTGTTTCTATGTGGAATGTAATGCAAGTTTTATGATCTAATTCTCTAAAACTCTAAACCCGAAAATATCCTCAATGTGTAATCTTGTAATAACTCAAGATTAAGTAAGGTTTAAGGCTGGGGCCTTATAGTTGGTATCAGAGGTCAGTTTAGATAACTTTAGGAGTTAGAATTCTATTAAATGATTATCCAAAATTTTTTTTGAAATGATATAGCATTTAAAGATTACCATGTTGCTTCATCTAAGACATGTTTGTTCAGAATGGTTTTCCACAGAGGAAACAGGGAAGCAGTGCTAGGAAGGCATACAGAAGGAAATAACCTTCCGAATCAGCATCCAGAAATGGTCGGAATTGGAATTGAACAGTTTGTTGCAGTAATGGCGCAGTTGACTCAAGCGATAAATGGCGGTGGTATCCATGCACGAGATCAGCCAGATCAACCGCAGAGGAACATGTCAGTGGTGGAACATTTCATGAGGCAACATCCACCATCATTCAGAGGATCATCTGACCTTGTGCTAGCTGAAGGGTGGATTAAAGCACTGGAGAAGATTTTTGATGTCATGGGGTGTTCAGACAATCAAAAGGTTAGTCTTTCTATTTACCGTTTGGAGGGAGAAGCAGATCAGTGGTGGTCTATGGTTAAAAATATCAGGGACGCCGATGAGATTGATGCTCTTGACTGGGATGAATTCAAAGGTATGTTTCTTGAGAAGTATTTTCCTAAGGCTGTTCGACATAGGATGGAAAAGCATTTCTTGGAATTGAGGCAAGAGTAAGACTCAGTGGCTGCCTATGAAGAAAGGTTCACTCGATTGGCAAGGTATGCTCCAAATTTTATCCGGGACCTTGATAGTAAAATAAATCGTTTTTACTCAGGATTAAAGCCAAAATATCGAAGGGCATTAGCTTCTCGTGAGTTTAAAAGTTATGAAAAGCTTGTTCGATGTGCTGAGAAGGTGGAAATGGAGTTTTCCGATGACCAAGTTTTCTATAACAACCAGCAGAAGAAGAGACCGAGGTGGCAGGAGAAAGGTAAGAATTCTTCAAAAAAGTCTGATGGTAAGAGAACTAAGTTTCCAGTTTGTGATAAATGTGGAAAAAGGCATGCTGGGGAATGTCTTCTGAATTCTGGGAAGTGCTACCGATGTGGTAAGATGGGACAGAAGGCTCGTGATTGCACTGAAAAGGATCAAGGTGAAGGTAAGAACAAATTTTATTTACAGTTAGTGAAATGTTTTAAGTGCAATGAGATGGGTCACTATGAAAATGAGTGTCCGACAAAGAGCTTGAGTGAAGGGAAGCAGTTAGACTACAAGCAGAAAGGGGTGGTGAAATCCTTTGCAACTACTTCAGCAGATGTCGGGCCATCAAATGAAGTTGTATCGGGTACTTTGTTTGTTTTTTCAGATTATGCCAGCGTGTTGTTTGATTCGGGGTCTACACATTCTTTCATCTCTGAAACCTTTTCTAGTAAAATGGGAATACCATCTCAAGAAATGACTCCTGAACTTTTGGTAAAAACACCTGGGGGAAGTGTCGAGGCAAAAAGAATTTATAAGAATTTTCCTATCCTTATCTGTGGAAAGAACCTACTTGCAAACCTTATTGTTCTACCTCTAGTAGAGTTTGATGTTATCTTGGGTATGGATTGGCTCTCTATTTACCATGCTAAGATTGATTGTAGAGCTAAAGAAGTTTCTTTTCAGAAATACTTTCAGTTTGTTTACAGGAATGAACCCTTACTTTTGATAACATATCAAGAGGCCGAGAAACTTGTAAAAGGTGGAAATGAATGTTACCTTGCACACATCGTTGAAAATAAAGGAACTGTTCAGATTAATGATGTGCCAGTGGTAAATGAGTATCCTGATGTTTTTCCTGATGAGTTTCCTAGAATAATACAAGATCGGGAAGTTGAGTTTACTGTTGACTTAGTTCCTGATGCTAAGCCAATTTCAAAACCCCCTTATCGAATGGCACAAATTGAACTTTTAGAGTTGAAGGAGCAATTGCAAGATTTATTGGAGAAAGGTTTCATTAGACCTAGCACATCACCATGGGGTGCTCCTGTTTTATTTGTTAAAAAGAAAGATGGTTCTATGAGACTTTGCATTGATTATAGAGCCTTGAATAATATCACTGTTAAGAACAAATATCCTTTGCCTCATATCGATGATTTGTTTGATCAGATCCAGGGAGCTCAGTTTTTTTCAAAGATTGACTTGAGATCGGGGTACCATCAGCTGAAGGTTAAGGAGGCAGATATTCCGAAGACCGCGTTCTGTACGAGATATGGCCATTATGAATTTGTAGTAATGCCTTTTGGGCTAACCAATGAACCTGCTGTATTCATGGACTTAATGAATAGAATTTTCCATGAGTTCTTGGATAAGTTTGTGGTGGTTTTCATTGATGATATTTTGGTGTTTTCTAAAAGTAAAGAGGAGCATGAAAAACATTTAAGGGTTATCTTGCAAACCTTAAAAGAAAAGAAACTGTATGGGAAATTCAGCAAGTGTGAGTTTTGGTTACAAAAAATTTATTTCCTTGGTCACATTGTTTCTAAAGATGGAATAACTGTTGATCCTGCAAAAACAAAAGTTGTGGAAGAATGGCCAAGACCCACAAATGTAACCGATATTCGTAGCATCCTTGGTTTGGCGGGCTATTACCGAAGGTTTGTTAGAAATTTTTCACGGTTATCTAGTCCAATGACTAAGCTAACTCGGAAGGGTGTTAAGTTTATCTGGACAAAAGAATGTGATGATTGTTTTCAGGAATTGAAAAGAAGATTGGTGAATGCTCCAGTTTTGGCACTACCTTCCAGGAATGGTGAGTTTGTTATATACAGTGATGCTTCATTGAAAGGACTTGGTTGCGTCCTAATGCAGAATGATCAGGTAATTGCTTATGCTTCACGACAGTTGAAAACTCATGAGGTAAATTACCCTACACATGATTTGGAACTAGCTTCTGTTGTTTTTGCTTTAAAAATTTGGAGGCATCATTTGTATGGAGTAAAGTGTGAAATATATACCGATCACAAAAGTTTAAAGTATATATTCACTCAGAAAGAGTTAAACATGAGACAAAGGAGATGGCTGGAATTAATCAAGGATTATGATTGTACAATTCATTACCATCCGGGAAAAGCAAATAAAGTGGCCGATGCTTTGAGTCGAAAAAGTAATGCTTCATTAACAATGTTGCGTTTGGAACGTGATCCTTTGGTTAAGGATTTGATGAACTTTGGCATAGAATTTGTTGGTGCAGGAAGTCCTTCTGTTTTGTTTCAGGTATCAGTGAGATCTTCTCTATCAGATAGAATCAAGCAAGCACAGAAGCAAGACAGTGAGTTGCAGAAAAAGGTAGAGCTGGTTCAGAAAGGTAAGTTGCCTGAATTCAACATTGATAGTGATTGTGTTTTGAGATTTGGGAAGAGATTGTGTGTTCCTTGTGATTCACAGTTGAAAAGAGAGCTGTTATGTGAAGCTCATAGTTCTCCGTTTTCAGTTCATCCGGGCTGTACTAAGATGTATAGAGATCTGCGGGAGTATTACTGGTGGGATGGAATGAAAAGAGACATTGCTGATTTTACTGTGAAGTGTTTGACTTGTCAGCAGGTTAAAGAAGAGCGGCAGCTACCGAAAGGGATGCTTCAGCCTTTACCAGTGCCAGATTGGAAATGGGAGAATATATATCCATGGACTTTGTTGTTGGATTACCGAAGACATCTCGAGGTAATAATGCAATCTGGGTTATTGTTGATCGCTTGACCAAATCTGCTCATTTCCTTGCTATACGAGATACTTTCTCTCTTGATCAACTTTCCCGTTTGTATCTTAAAGAGATAGTCAGGTTACATGGAGTTCCTCTCTCCATTTTATCGGATCGTGATCCCAGGTTTACTTCTAACTTTTGGAAAGGCCTTCAGAAGTCGTTGGGTACTGAGTTAAATTATAGTACAGCTTTTCATCCTCAATCAGATGGGCACTCAGAACGAACAATTCAGACATTGGAGGATATGCTACGATCTTGTTCTATGGATTATCAGGGAAGTTGGGACCAACATATTTCTTTGGTTGAGTTTTCATATAATAACAGTTTTCATTCCAGTATACAGATGGCACCATTTCAGGCATTATATGGGAAGCGGTGTCGAACTCCAGCTTTCTGGGATGAAGTGGGTGAAAGGAAGTTGATGGGACCAGAATTGGTAGAAGAGATGGCAGAAAAAGTTCAGCTGATTCAGAAACACATGAGAACAGCTCAGAGCAGGCAGAAGAGTTATGCGGATAACCGGAGGAAGGATCTATCTTTCGAGGTAGGTGATCATGTTTTTCTCAAGGTTTCTCCTTGGAAAAGCGTGATGAGATTTGGTAAGAAAGGAAAGTTGAGTCCAAGGTTTGTTGGACCATACGAAATTCTGGAGAGAGTTGGATCAGTTGCATACCGAGTGGCTTTACCTCCGAGTTTATCTTAGGTACACAATGTTTTTCACGTTTCGATGTTGAGAAAGTATATGCCAGATCCATCTCATGTTTTGAGTCCAGAGGTAGTTCAGCTGGAAGAGAACCTATCTTATGAGGAACAACCGGTCCAGATTCTTGACCACAGGGAGAAAGTTTTACGAAATAAGGTGATTAAGCAGGTAAAGGTTTTGTGGAAAAACCACATGATTGAAGAGGCAACATGGGAATCCGAAAATGCAATGAGGGATAAGTACCCCCATTTATTCGATAAGTAAATAAATTGCGGGGACGCAATTTTCTAAAGGGGGGAAGGATGTAACATCCCAAGTAAGTAATGAATAATATATATTTTTATCTATGTTTATTAATGATTAAGATAGTTTTATAGAGGCTTAAAATGAAAATAAATACAATCTTATGCATGGAATACACTAATATTCTTAAAAGATTGTTTTACTGCCTTTTGATGGCAAACCATTTTTGAATCTATATTTTGACAATTTTATAAACTATGTTTGTCAAAATAAACTTATCCTTTATGATTGGGACATCAAAATTTACCTTGTGTGAATTTTTGGTATTTTTCTGACAATGTTCATTTTTTAATGAATAGTGAAAAATACTGCATTTTACATCAAAACTGCTTTTTAATCTAATTTATTTATATGATTAGATTATGTTTTGAATTGGTTTTGAAGTGAAATTAGAATATATTTTTACCATTTTATCCAATGGTGGTCATTGGAATCAATTTCACTTTGAAATTAGACTTAAACTGGTGTCAATCTTCTGATACTTATTGTTTTGTAAAAACACGCTATTTGCTCTGGCAGCGGGAATTAATTATTAAATTAATTAATGTGACTTATATGATTTGAATTTTGTAAAATATACTTCATTTTTGAATTCAGAATATCAAATATAGATTAGGGTGAATTTTTGGTAATTTTCTGAAAAACTTCAATTTTTGATGAATAGTGAAACCACTAAGTGGTAATCAAGCAAACTGATTTTTCAGTTAAATGAAAGTTTACCACTAATGTGTATTGAATTTTGAAAATCCGACATACATGGTTGTCATTAAGAAGTAAAATGTGGTTCAATTAGATTAAAATAATTTTTTGGTGAATAGTAACTTATTAAGTTCTTAATCACGATTAGTGGTAATTAGGGTAGTTTAAGGTATAAATAATACTTTAATAAAATTAAATGACCTAGAAACATGTCCCAACCTCATTGGTTGTGTCATGGCCGACCATTACATGCCATGGGTCAACTTGGGGACCCAATGGATCCACTTTTGTTGGGAAATGACATAAATTACTTTTTATTTAATGTTAAAGTGAAAATGACACAAACATAATATGTTTTACGAAAAAAAATTTTACATGGGATTATACAAGTCCAAAATTTGATTATAAATAGTCATTGGAAAGCTAAAATTATTTCCTATATCATAATATTTTTTTTATAATTTTTAGACATTAAATAAATTTAATTATTTATGACATAATAATGATGCAGCGATGACATCATTATTTGACGATTTAAATAAAATAGAAAGATAATGTAAAATCTATGAACTACACATGTCCAAAACCAATTGGATGAGTGTATTTCGAACCCTTATCACCTTATCCATGAATTATATCAATGTGGGACCTTTTGAAACCGAAACAAATTTTCAAATAAAGTAATGTTTCTTTACTTTCCAAAAGTGCCCCTCCTCTCCTCTTATAAAAGGCCCCCACCTCTACCTCATTTCACACACTACTCAAGCCTTTGGCTCGGCCAACCCCTGCCCATTTACTCTCTCCACATCCCTCTCCTAATCCTATAGGATTCACTTTGGGCATAACCCTTTCAAAGGAAGCCTTTAGGCTCAAATCAAAAGGAGTTACACTTTTTAAGGTAATTCATTCTCTCATGTTCATTTGTTTTATTTTGCTTCTCCAACCCCCTAAACTCTTTTTATTTACTTATTTTGTAAAAACAACAGTATCATCAATATACTAGGATGTTTTTATAAGATTTATTTGAGCTACACTCTCACACAACTACATCAAATGGTTAAAGAACATACGGTTTCCGTGGATGGCGAAATTCTGCCTCCCGAAACGATGATTGTTCAACACTCATTTAACACCTTCAAAGGTGGCCATTATGATGTCACTATTTTTATATATGATATATAATATGTTTATGTTTTCCTTAAGCTTCTTTTTTTTTTATTTTGGGCATACCTTTATGGTTTCCATTATGGGTAAAACACGATATCTTCATTTTAGGAAGTGCGGACTACCGCCCCCTAAAAGTGATATGATTCGTTAATACCATATGTGGGATGTGTAAAGGATAAAGTTAATGATATTATATATGTTATTATACTGGAATTATAATATACTCTTATATCATTATGATTCCATTCCAGAAAATATGAACTAGAAATGGAAGTAGCATTCATGCGTATGTACGGCTTACCGTCTCCATGAACGGTGCATTTCATTTCTTACCTCTACATGTTATGTAATATTATAAATGCATATATGTACTGGATATATATGAAATATATGATATCTAAATCATGAATACCATTCTGGATATAATGAACCTTTGACCAAATTAACAACATGTAAGTGTAATAAGTCTATTTTTGACTTAAGAACCAAATACCGACAAAATGAACATTATTAACTTAACTGATTACATGATGTTCATAACATGGTATAAAAGGAATAATGAACCTGAAAAAGATTCATAAGCAAGTAGAGATTAACTCAAGTTTATTATTCAGGAGATTAAAGAACGGTCGGGTCAAGTCGGATACGAGGTATGGGAATTCGTCTCAATCTCCTTTCATTGAGGCATATTTTATTTTATACACAACTATCTTTTATACGGTGTATAAACCCCTTTGACTTTTACGTTTATTCAAAAGGAATATTTTTTATACGAAGCATTTACTAAACGACAAAAGGGAATGTTTTTGTCATACGTATGCGGCGACAACGACTTCTCCGCCGTCGTGACCGTTATTTGAGTTTCAGCTTCCTCTACAAGTCATACCTTCTTTTTTAAAAGAAAAATAAATACCATGTTTTACTTTTCTTTTATTTTAGTATTGAAAATGGTTTTCATAATGTTTTTATATCAATGTGTTGTATTGATATCTCGTGATTGAAATGTGGAAATTTTATGTTTCCTTTATGCATGTTTTATGTGATATGATTATGTTATGGTTCTTGGGCATTATTATGATGACAGGTGGTTCCGTGATAAAATAAGGGCGGGTGAGCCCGTTATAGCTCTCCAATGCATTGGGTAACGCGAAGGAGTGAAACGTTAAGGTTTCTCCGAAGAGATTTTAGGGAATATACTGTGATGGGTATTCCAAACGTAACCAAGAGGGTTAATCCCTACGTAAGAATGTTATGAATGCCTCAAGTTACCTTTATGTATTATGATTTCTATGATTTATTCATGATTTTATGAGGTATGTTAAAGTGCCTATGTTTTATGGGTAAAGTATGATTTCATTATTATGTATATATGAACTCATGTTTCCTTTCCATGTTTTTTTTATAACCCATACTGAGTTTTTATGCTCATCCCAAGTTTTTGAAATGTTTTTCACAGGTCAAGGGAAAGGTACATGATAAGATGATAGAGTCAAGGATGTGTCAAGAAATAATCCATGTTTTATTTTAAATGTGTTTCCATTGACGGGAATGAAGAATACTATCTTTATGTAACCACTTTGTTTCTATGTGGAATTCAATGCAAGTTTTATGATCTAATTCTCTAAAACTCTAAACCCGAAAAGATCCTCAATGTGTAATCTTGTAATAACTCAAGATTAAGTAAGGTTTAAGGCTGGGGCCTTATATTAATCCAATCTGAGAATAAAAATTCATGTTGGACATCTGAGATTTTATCAATTATAATGTATAATTTCTATACATTCAAGATTTTATGTAATATAATGTTTATAAAATTATAAAAAATACTAACAAATATTGGAATTTTAAAATTTAATGTTATACTAACACATTAGTAATAATAATAAACATGATTGAATGCTTGTTCTATAATTATTTCATGTTTTGTTTTGTGTATTCACTTATCCACTCAGTTTATAGACTCAAAACTATCATGGAAGACTAAATTTATACTTTGGTCATTGATAAATAGTTCATTAGTCACTAGGGAAATAGAGATCCCGATATAGTCATCTAAAAGAATCAAATCTGATGCTCAAAAATATGAACACTCTTTCATCACTATTGACACATTTCTATTATGATTATTACAACCTTCTGGTCTGAATACTATATATGTATTTTCTAAAAGATATGTGACACATGAACTCCAAAAATATAATATCCAATATATTATACATCTATAGGTAAATATGCACAGAACATATATTACATGATGAAGAAATTTTATGGGGATGAAGCATGCTCAAAATTAGTTAATCTATTTAGCCACATTAATAATACAGGTGTTAAAGAATTTGGATTTATGGATGCATTATTAGGTGTTCACAGTGTGTGTGATATTGGTATCAGTATTTGTTGAATATTATGGCATGTAATCAAGGTCAAAGGTGGATCTGTTTATCATTTTCATTACTAATGGATCTGAAAAATATAAATTTGGATGATCATATTGCAAAACATATCCTGTTATTCCTCTTCCACTCCACACATCTACTATATTAAAATCAACCATTGAATGAAGGCTTTATAATGTTTTCACTCATTAATTATGCAATGATATGTCCAGTTTTATTGAGAAACAATGATTTAATTTTCTACTTTAGTGAGTGGTTGAAACTATTAAATAAAAAATAAAAATAACTAAATGATTTTTCAAAGCAACCTAAATGGATTAAAAAAGGAAGCATATATATCTATTGAATTAATTAGGTAAGAAATCCCCCAAAATGTAATAATATATTCAAATAAAATCGTGAAACATAATTGCTGATTGACTAAGTGGAATGGATTTTCAAATTGAAAAATTGAAAAATTAGATGTATCGAAACACAAAAAGTAATTTACCGCCAAAAAAATAAATTCAGGGTGTACTTGAAAATGAGGTCATAAAATATATTAATACATGAAAATTTCACCTGAAAAAGTATTCATTGTGTACATGGAAATGTGTTCATTAATATACATTCATTGTGTAGCTGTAAATAATGAAAAGTGTATCGGTCATAAAATAATAATGTAGTGAATATGGGGACAAATTTTAGCGGTTATAAAAAATGTAGCCTAATAAAATTAATGTCACAAAAAATATTATATGCACAAAAATCATAGTACTTAAAATAAAATTAAATATTAAAATAAAATAAACTGAATGCTTTTTCGAGGAAACCAAAAATAAAAAATAAAGGAATCATGTATGTCTATAGAATAAAAACTAGAATAAATACCCTAAAATGTAATGACATCATCAATTGAAAAAATAAAAATAATTGCTGATAGATTGAATTGAATGGATGCTATAATTTATAACATGAAAATTATGATGTATTGTAACAACAGAAGAAAACATCATCAGTAAATAAGAATACAAATAATTTAACATATAATAAATTAGGAAAGGTGTAAAAAATGATTTAACATATGCGGATAGTGAAATGAATAACATCGGTGATTCTGTCGTAGAAGGATCTTGGAACGTTATGTTGGAATAATATTCAACAAATTAAATATTAGTGTAAAAATATTAAAATAAGAGATAGATATTAACTTGAGTACAAGGATAAACATCTTCTTTTAAATATTAAAATGATGACACATTTTTATCATATAAAAAATAATGTATTACCTATACATTTAGTAAATTATAAAAAAAATATGAAATATTTGAGTCATATGATGTATCTACAAAACATATATGTAAGTATATAATTGAAAAATTTAATAAGAAGTTTGAATTCAAGATGTATATTGAATATGTTGTCTATGTCTACTTGGTTCCACTTGAAGAGGATGTGTTGAAAAAAATGAATATTTCACATAGAGTTTAATTATAGACATGTTCATAGAATTGGTACATAAAAAATATAAAACTAGAAATGAAGATATAAAATTATAGATAGTGGATTAAACATAAATTTAATTTAATGTATATGTGTAAGAACTTTTTAGAATCAAAATCGACACCATTTATCTTGAAAATGAATTTTATTTATCATTATTATATTGTAAACATTTGTAAAATATAACAAATGATGTAATACATGTACATTTAGTGGATGCCAAAAAAATATTCAATACTTGAGTCTTATAATGTATCTGAAAAAAAATTTAACTATTGGAGTGAAAATTTTAATAAGCAATTTTATGGTAATAAGTATTGTGAATAAAGTAGCCATGTACCATTAGTTCCATATGGAGTAGTTGTTTTGTACAAACATGTTGTTGAATTTTTCAGGTAGAGTTGTAGTCTATCCATGTTCATAGAAGTGTCACATACAAAATATAAAAGTAAATATGAATGTATTAATGTAATGAAAATAGAGTAAACAAAAATTTAATTTAATGTATAAGTGTAAGTGTTTTTCAGAAACAAAACCGACACCATTTACATTTAATACGAATTTTATTTATAATTATTATGTTGTAATTATATTTTAGAAAACGATTTCAAATGTTGTAATTTTATATTTATGATTGTAATAATATTTCAAATAAATAAATAAAATAAATATAAATAAAATAATTTCAGTCGAAATTTCATTAACACCTATCATCCCCATGACATGATTGCTGAAAAAATTAATGCTAGAAACAATCCAATAAAATGGGAAGATAATAGTCTTAAATCCATATATTCAAGACAACACAAAAATATGAGTACACATATATCATATAAATTTATAATATTGTGAAACAAATCATTCCAAATGAATGTACTGGAATGGATTTCAATGTGGAGAACCAAAAGAAAAAAAATGATTCAAAAGGAAGCATGAAAAAAATAATATTAAAGGAATATTTTTACCTGTATTATTTTTCTTAGTAAAGAGTAACTTAGGGACCAAATAACATTTTATCCCTACAAAAAATGAAAATATTATTTGTAGTAAATACTTTAGAACATTCATAGTAGAATCATAATAGATTGGGATTTCTAACACCAATTTCTTACTGAAATATACAGAGCTCCTTTTTTATAAAGAATGACCATTCTTCCAATGTTATGAAAAAAATTGTTTTATTGGAATTTTTACTATTTAAATAACAAATTAAAATTTGAATATTCATTAAAAATGATGGGGGTGACGACATTCCTAATGTAAAAATTATAAAATTCTAAAGGCGAATTTAATCTGATGAGGGAATGGTCATTAGTGATGAAATTTTATTTTTGGTCCTTATTAATTTGAAAAATAACATTATGAATATATCAGTATTATGATAAAATAGAAATTCTAATAAAAACTTTTAAATGCACATGTTCATCCCATGTTTTAAGGGAAAGATTCAAACGAAAAAAAAACAAATAAAAATAAGTAACATATATATGTTTTAGATAAATTGGATTAAATATTTTTCATATACAAGTTATAAATATATATAATGTGAAAAACATTTCAGAAACCATATATATATATCAGTATTTTCTATTAGTATATATGAAAACTATAATTATGTTCTGAAATCATTACTCATTATGTGTTTGTGTGTACAGTGTGTGTGTGTGTGTGTCTCCAGTTTTAGTATATCACGATAAAGTAGTTCATGTTTGGTAAAAAACTAAAAAATAAGTAAAAATATTGGATGTGAAAAAAGGTTAAAAATCATAAATCATAACATAGATAGAATGTGAGAAAACATTTGAATAAATATCAAAGCAATATCATACAATATGATACATGAAAAAAATTAATGCAATCGAAGGGGAATAGTTTTTTTTTGAGAAAAATCATGGAATATGTTAATAATTTTTAATAAAAATAATAATTATTATAAAAAAATTATGAAGAGAATCCCATTTTCTATTCATAAATACATTTATAAGTAGTTTAACTAATTGAGATCACTTAATATTCTGTTCACCCTCATAAACTATATAAAATTAAAATAATAAAATGATAATGTAAATGAATTTAGGAACTATATTTAAACATGTTATGAGAAATAATGAAAAATAGAAATAAAATCTTAAAGGAATGATTATTGTTCAATCCGGAATGTAATTGAAATTTGTTTCACATTATGAGACTGCATAACCAAAATAATTTTCTACATTCTGAACTTTCTAGAAGTAAGAGATGAAATATTTAATAGAAATGAATTTATAAAATAGAATTCATGTTTCTCAAATGTGAAATAAACAAATCACTAAATCAGCGAAACTAACATTTTTTGGATGACTAGTTGAATTCTAAACGTATATTCTAAATTAAGAAAATAGTTTTCATATAAGAATTAGTCAATAATGTTAGTAAGGCTTATATATACAGGAAGATGTTATGGTGATCTGAAAAAAAAAGTAGTAAAACATTTTTTAGATAATAAATAGTCAATAATAATGGTTAGAGATACCTGTACTGCAAGTTGTTATGGTTTACTAGAAGAAATAATAATAGATATTAAAAAAATTGGGGATTGATTACTTCATTGGTCAAATGTAGTAACCAATAAAGGGATTCTGAAGAACAAAATTAGTGGAATTAACCCACAATGGAAGAAATGTGATTTTTTAGAGAGATGAACTAGCTAGAGGTGCAATAATCTGAGGTGGACCAGCCCAAAGAGGAGAAACATGAGGTAGAGGAGTGTGAGGTGGGGAGAAGAAGGTATAAATTCCAGACATGGAGGAACTGAACATGGTTGAGTCAGACATGGAGGATCCATACATTGTGGAGATGAATGTGTAAGATTTGGACTAGTAGAAGTCGAACTATGGGTAGGTAGTGTAGAAGGGAGCTAAATTGGGAACCCTAGGAGAGTTGGAGTGAAATTGTGAGCAATGGTCATTAAAAGAGATATAATTAAATAGGAACAATACAGAAGATGTATAATGGGAACGGGGTTTAAGGGATTTGTTGAGGATGATGTTGACTCCCTCGTAGAAGGATATATCATTGAGGAATTTTGAGGAAGAGATGGTGGCGGAGGCCAAGCCGTGGCTGGAGAGGTGTGTCAGGGAGGGACGTGGGGAAATAGACTGAGAATCTTAGTACCAACCGAGGTTAATCCTAGAAGGGGGAGGGTAATGGGGTGAGTGAATGAAAAAATGGATAGGGAGGATTGATGTTAAAGTTTATATGGAAGAAAAATCTGTGATGAGTAACCCAACATTAGTATGTATATTATATTTCCCCCTATAAATTCATATTGATCATCAAAGGTTTAACTTTTAAAAATTCCGTCGTGGAAACCCACATAAAAAAAATATTGATTAAATATCCTCTTGAAAAAGAGAAAGGGATATGAAAAAGTCATATGGAATAACACATATAGGTTTCCAAATAGAAGAAAAAATGTGGGAAGTGAATACATGGACATAAAAGAGAATCCTAACACTCAAATATTGATGGATATTGATAGAGAACATGTTAATGGGAATTTTAAGAACCATAAATCTATAAATTAAGGAGGCGTGAAAAATTTCATTGATATCATCAAAAATGATAATAACAGGAAAATATTTTATTTCCAGATTTGTTTCTTTAAATTGGGGAATAGATTTTCTATCTTGATTATGAAAATATGGAAATTTACATACTTTATATTTTTTTATTTCATAAGAAAAATTTCATCCATTAGTTTTTCCATGATCAAACATTAATTCTTCTATTACTCTAAGAGATGAATTTTTATCATGTCTGTAGAACATAATAAATACCCTAATATAATGATAAGTCATTCTTTCTATATCTAGTAAAAAAAATTAACATTATTTATCAAATATCAATTAATATTCATATAGTGTTGTAAAATTTTAAACTCTAAAACCTCGTCCAAATATCAACATAAACTATTATAAAAATGGTCAACTATATAAACCTTGCAAAATCAAAAAAAATAATAATAAATTTTTTTATTAAATTTCTCAAAATTGACTTAACATTAATACCACATATATCATAATGTAACTATATATTTTCACATACCAAACATGTGAATAGCATCATCAATTATTATCTTGAAAAATATTATTAAGCTAAATTATTTTAAAATCATATTAAAATATAAATTATTCCTAATTCATTACATAAACCACATATATTTTGATATAGACCTTATATATAGAAAAATTAAACTCCATAAATGGTATCATAGACCAATTTGTCCCAAAATAATTAATCAACACCAAGGTAATTAGTACTATTTGATTTACTTATTTATATCCCACATATCTATATCCCAACATCATTATCTCAACATAATTAACATATTAAGGGTTATATTTCCCTTAATCAAGATTCATTTATGAATATCACATTTCTATTAAATAACATTTCTAGTTCATCAAAACCATTCAATAATTCATCAAAATCAATTAGGAAAAAGTTATAATAATCAATCGTTAAATATTTCATAAGTTCTGAATTCAAATATATAAACACTTCAACCTTTTTAATTTATTCTTAAAAAATAACATGGATTTAACATCTTATCAATTAATACCTTCTTCCATTCATATTTTATTCACATTCTCTTCATCATCAGCATAAAAACCATTACATGTAACCCTTACTAATAATCCACATAGGATTTCCCATTAGGATAGAGATTTTCATAACACCCTTTCATTCGACATTAAAAAAATTTAAAATTCAATTATACCTTAGAGAGTTCATTACTCTAATCTATTTTTTTTAACCAAAAATGTAATTTTACCTTTTAAATTATTATATTTGTGTCCTCATTTTCCACTCCCAAAATAACTTCTTATCCCACTAAGGCATTCCCCTATGTTATTCTGTCCACATTCTCAACTAATAAGAATTTTAATCTTATATATTCTATGGTGTCAACTACTTTAACACCCAAAAAACTCAATCTATAACTTATTTTTTGACTATGATAGTTAGTTATGGTGAAAGTTTTTAATATTGTTCATTGATAACTAATTAGTTATAATCATAATATCCTTCACTCATGTAATAATCCAATTTGAATAATCATCAAAAAATGGTATTTCACATCTAATGTTAACATATTTCCTTCAGGTCCCCTCCTTGGATGAAAAAAATAATAATAGTGTGAGAAACATGAGTAATAGTGTAAAACCGTATAATAATGAAAACACCACTTATAGAATGTCTAAATCATTAAACATTCTTTTTAATATATGATAAATTATTTTTATCTTTGTCCATTCATATTCATAGTATATTTAAATCTTTCATTATATTTCATAAATAGTTTGTGAATTTACCAAGAATATCTCCAAAGAGTTTCAAACAATGAATGTAACAAGACCCTTTTTCGTGTATCAAGTGACAATCCAGTCCAAATCAATATGGCCTTTTAAATTTATTACAACAAGGTAACTCTATTCCAAAGCCACATCTATATGTAGTATCCAAAAATGGATGTAATTTCATTGAAACCACACACTATATCCTTTAATCAAATTCTTGGACATTTTAAATTACTTTTACTCATCCTTAGAATTTTCCTTAGAGACACCCCCATATATATCGTTATAAATATTCTAAGTGATATCCCAAATGTTTCCTCAACCTTATTTCCAAAGGATAAATATATCTTTCCTAAGATACCAATTATATGTACCCCAGATTATCATACATCGTTATTATATTTTTTGATGAATATTCAATACTTTACAAATATCATTTGTGATGACTGTACTTGTTTAGCTTAGATAGATACTAAGTCTATAATATCATAATTTGGTGAAATAAAATCAATACATCCCTTAAAGAACTCCCACTTTATTATTATTTAAAAACATACCCTACTTAATACCATTATTTATAACCTAGGGAAAGGAATCATAAGAAAGGGTAATTCATGGCCTAAATATTGTAATATCATTAAAAATGGATCATAAGGAAATCAAGGAAAATAGTTTGTTGGAGCTAAAAATTATCATAAGACATAATTTTTTTGTGTACAAATAAACATAGAAGATATTATATCAAGTCAACCCACAAATAAATTAATAACATTTTGGGCTTGAATAACCATCTATGTACCTACACCAGGATTGGAAGAAACTCTTGTGTACCCTCTTTCAGGCTTGGGATAACCTTTGTTGTTCCCTTTGAGATAATATAACATTATTAATTACCAAATTAATCAGAGGAAGATATGTGTCTCAAATATTACTTATTTGTTCCAAAAGATCAAAATACATTAATCATGTCATAACCCATGAAATGAAATGCATTTCACAAACATTTCATCATGTCAAAACCTATGGAAAAGTGATAGGATTCATAATAATTTCATCATTAAATCAATTCATAATCCATGTAAAATAACAAGGTTTCATCATAATTTTATCATGGTATTACATGTGTAAGTGAAACATGATTCATAAACATCTTGTTATTATAATTATAAAACATTCATTTAATGTATAATAATTGTATCTTTGGATCATATCAATACTAAAAGAAGGTGCATCACAATTTGTCATCTTATATGGAAAATATTTTTGAAAGATAAATCACAATGAACACATATTGAGTAAAATAACATTTATTTGAAAATCAATTTTTAGAACTAATAATTCATAAAACCTTCTGTAAATACTTTTATTTGAAAATAAATATTAAAAAAAATAAATGATTATTTAAAAATAGTATAAAAAATTTCTTGAGTAAAATATAATTTACTCATTGAAAGTATTTTTAATATTTTTTAATTAATTATATTTCAAAATAACCTTTAATAATATAAAATAATGATTAATCAAAACAGATTTCATAATAGTATGAAATTTCGTTCAGGCGATAAACATTAAAATAAATATTCTTTTAATATTTTCATTAAATATGGAGAATTGTTTGGAAAATGACATGAAAAATACATTAAATAAATTATAAAAAAATTCAAACAAGGGTAAAAATATATTTAATAAATCATGTTATAATCTGGAATAAATTTTTAAATACATTTTTAGAGGGTGTGGTTTTGGAATAAAATGGTTTTTTGACTTAAAAAAGAAATAAAGATGATTTCATTTAAAACATTATTTTGAAATATTGAGTGCATAAAGAGTGGAAAATGAAGGGAAAAAATAATATCAGGATATAACTAGTGGAGAATAATATTCAAGAGTTTCTTGAGATAAATATCATTATATTTTATGATCCTAAGAACAATCATAAAAAATCCCGATAAACAATGAGATTGTAACATAAGATATTTACAATTTTGGTGACTTTGAAACATAATACTCAAGAAGTAATATCATTAAATGAAAAATTAAATGTCATGATGATAAATAAATTCATTATATTACATTAATAAGTATTTTTATATAAAAATGTTTCGTAATATGTGTTTATAATAGAATCATATATCTCAAAAAAGAAAATTGGGACAAAAATCCATTACCGATTTGGTAACATTTGAACCGTGAACCCTATGAAAGGGTGATCATAATATGGACATCTAATTAAAAATAATTTCATGTATATTTTTCTCAATATAAATTCATGGGTATTATATACACCACATAAAATAAACACATGTTGAATATGGCTTTTGTCTCTTAGAAAAATAAAAGTGAGATGAAAATCTGAGACCATAAGTATTGAATTAATTTGTACTTGTTTGATCCTATTATATAATAAATAAAATATTATTATAAATAAATTAAAAAACCAAATTTACATATATCATACAATTTATTATTTACATATGTCATTTTATTACCCATTTACCAATAATTCTTATGTTCATTTCACGTTTCGGGAAACAATCGGTATATTTTTTATATATGTATTGATTTGTTTTCTTTGTATTACATTTATCAGGGTTCCATAAATTATAGAATAATAATAAATAAAAAATTAACAAATTTATACATAAATTATAAATTTAATTTCAATCATTTTTATGGTTTTCAGAAATAATGTATGTTACGATCATAGAGATAACATGCTGTATATACGCATGAGTAATGTTTCAATTTTTCAACAATCATTATGGAAAATAGGTAAGTAATATATTAACATTATAGAACAATCATAATATTATAAATAACACACTATTTATTTTTATTTACTTATACATATTATCCATGTAGTGTGGTGATGGAGAGGGAGTCACATTGCTTCATGACGGGGGCAATCCACATGTGCACAGACAACGTTGTCATATTCAGTGAGTAAAATGGTAAAAATGAAAATGATATATTTTACATTAATAATTATAAATATTTCATTTATATCATAATTATTTAATATATACTATATATATTCATTAAATTTACACATATTATTTTCCAGTTAAAGCATTAGTGAAAACAAATCACATCACGTCGTGTGGTAGTAGTCCCCCATAAACATGATTGACGTTATCATGTATCCTATGGAGTGGAAAGTAAAAAAGGTATATATGATTTCATGAATAAATATATTTAATCATGTTATAAATTTCATATATATATATATATACTCAAGATACTACATCATACCCAACCTTAAGAGGTGCTAATTGAAAAAATAAATATATTGGTTTGTGATGTTGTAGTCTGTTTTACACACGAATAAGGATTTTATAACCCATTTGATGAAAGTAGATATGGGTGTAAGACCTAAAATTTAAATAAAAAATATAAATATATGTAATAAAATTAAATTTTTATATCACCATGTTTTAATAAGAAATAATCGTTTTGGGAGATGAAATAAAATAAAAACACTTGTTGTACAATGTTACATCTTCTTTTAGAATCCTCTTTAGGTTTCTACTAAAATCATTCATAGGATGGATTTATACCCAACATAATAATTTTAGTGTATGATGAGGGAATTTGGTAATTTATTTTTGTATGTATTGTATAAGCCAAGATTGATTGAATGAGTGAAGAAGAGATGAGAGGGTGGCCTTTTATATGTAATGTGAGTGATAAGCTTTTAATTGTTAGAAGTAAAATGATGTAACAATGTTTTTATCCTAAAACATGGAAAATATTTTACTATAATTAATAATTATACATTATATTGTATATATTTTTCAATAAAATAGATATTAATTTCTTTTTTACGCTATTTTAACAATTAAATATTATGTTTAACCTCTTGATAAACCCATTTTTATCTTATTCATGGAAATAAATTTTTCTCTATTTTTAATATTCAATTCCTGTAAAAATTAATGGTTAACATATTAAATAATATATATTATTATTAATAATAAAATTTTATTCATTTTTTAAAATTCAATTAACAAAATCGAAAAAAATTAGTTTAAAACTAACCTAATAGATGCGATGAGAAAATGAGTTTTCAAAGAGAAAAAGATCAAAATTTTACCAGGTTTTATATAAATATTAAAAATTAAAGAAAATTGAAAACAAATGAATAGAATTAAAATATATATAATCAATCTAACATGACATTAAAATAAAATTAAAAAATAATTTGACTTTATAAATAATTTAAACAAAATGGAAATTGTCAATAAAAATTTTGTTTTTCACTATACATTAAAAAATTTATTATATTTAGAAAATTATAAAGAAACCCACGATAATTTTTAAATTATTATTTCAAAAATTAAATATAAATTATAAAATAAATAGTCTATGTTTTTAAAAAAACAAATTTAAAAATTACGTGCAAAAAAGGTCATAAGACTGTTTTTTAGAAATATACAGTTTTTAAACATAAAATCTGATTTACTCTTATCAATTTTATAAAAAATACATAAGACTAATATTAAATAGTTTATAAAATATATACTATATAAATTAATTTTAAATAATTCACCAAAATCGGTTGGTTTAATTTATTGAGAAATATTTTTTCTATTCTCATAAAAATAGTTTTTCAGAAAAAGATTTCATTTCATTCGAAATAGTTTTTATCTTCATATCTAATAAATTGTTTAGAAAATTATTCATGTCATATACATGTGACAAACATATACTTTTATAATTTAGTTAATAATATTCATACACTCTATTCAAATGTCTAGGTGATAACAATCATGTGTAACAATAATATTTTAATAATACGATAAACTTTTTTTAAACATGGTGTAGCGTATATCTCAATTTAAACTCAGGGTTTCATGTAATGAAATATAAACACAGAGTTTCATTTAAATAAATATTTAAATGAAAATTTATTTAAAAATATATATTTATGAAAATATCAGAGTGTTACAAGTCTTGAATATTGAGTTCCAATATAAAAAATTCATTGGAAGGATCTAGAAGATGGAAGAATAAAAACAAATGACATGAGTAATTCTTTGTAAAATAAGTAAGTGATATTTGTAAATAATTAATGAGTTTACTGATTTCCATTAAACCAAAGTCAAAAAAAAATTGGATCTATATAAAATAATTATTTATTTATAATCTTTTCATGGTTTATGATGATTTGATTGTATTGATGCTTGACCTTAAACATGAAATGGAAATGTTCCCTTAAATCGAGTTTGCTGAAAAGTTTAAATTTCAATGAAATATAAAATCATTGCTAAACATATATATGAAAATTATATTTAAATGTAATTATATTTAGAGTAAATAAATTATAAAATAAAATAATTTTATAGTAATATTATTTTGTAAATGTTAAAAAAAAGAAAGATAATCTGTAATCTACAGGTAACGAGGGCGGTAAAAAAATCCCTTGCCTTATATTTAAATTTTCTCTATACATGATCTTAAAATCAATAATATTTAATTTTAGGTCATTAAATATATATACATTAACCTTATTCATATGAATTTTATTCTATATTTTCTATTTATCATATATAATTACTAATTTTAAATACAACTTCCACTTACCCTGGTTACTTGAGGTTGCTTGGTTAATTTCATTATAAATCATTTAGTTTGTTGAAAATGTAAAAGTTGATTTGATTTAACTTTATTATCTATTTAATTGTATTATTTTATAAATATTATTATCCCATCATAAAAAACATATCTTTTTTTAATGGATATCCAAAATTAGACCCAAATTATGAATGGTTCTTTGATAAGTCTATTTAATGTTATTAAAGATACTAAAAACAATAAATGTTAATGAAAATATTGAAAGTACAAAATTATTTTTTGAAAATATTATTTGTTTCAGAAATTTATTCTTAAATTGATCTCTGTAATGTGGTCATGGAAAACCAATCTTGTTTTTTCACGGAGGTAGAAGTATTCTCATGTTCACAAAAACAAATTTCATTTTAAATGGAATTGGAGTGGGATGAAATTAGATAATTGACATTTTTGAATCCCAATAATGTTACAAATATCATATTATTTAATTAAATTACCTTTTAGAAAATACCATTTAAGGTCATAATGATAAATTCAGAATATCGCTCATAAAGAAAATAGTCTGTACATATACATTATGACATTTTCATTTATTCTAAATTATTTGGGGGGAAGGTAAAAAATGAATATTACCATTGTATAATAAAAATCTAACATAGTGATAAATTAAAAAACCTTCAATGATATATGCGAATTTTGGTCTATATATGAAGAAAAGATCCATTAATGTTGGGCAGAGAGTACTGCATATCCCTTTGATGTTCTCCAACGTTTACCTCCATAAGGATCTCTAGATCAATATTCTGGTCAAACAAAGCCTTAATGAGAATATGTAGGGTGTTTAGGAGAGGCTGTGGTATAGTTTGGGATAATCCAATATTTTTAATGGGTGTAGATATGGGGAAGAGTTGAGATATTTTTTAAAAAAAATGAGTTCCATTATTTGTAAAATCTCTTTACATTTAACAATCATAGTCCATTTTTCAATGTAGATGGATAAAAAATGGTAAATAATGATTTTTACTCATATTTATGGTCGACTATACCACCATCTTAAAAGCATATAATTTTTCCTTCTTTATCATTCTTTTACATAATATTAAACCTCTTTTACTCAAATTTACCCTTACTGCGGTAATTCTACTTTCACCCTAGGTAACTAAATGTATTGCCTAAAATTATAATCCACATTATTCCCTAAGTTTTACATGATTATTATAAATATAGAAATAATTTTCTAAAATAAATCAATGATGAGTTTGATAAATTAGAATTTGTATTAATGAACAAAATATGTAAAAAATTATTCATATAAAAAGATCATTTTATGGTTTAAAATTATGTGTTGGATAAAATTATAGTTGTCTTTTTAATGTAATAAATATATGAACTATAAATAATCTAATGTGATTCTAAAATCAATCTAAAACTGAATTTTAAAAAAATAATGACTAATTAAATAAAAAACCTGAAGTTGTTTTTTATTATAATTAAAATATATTTTTATTATAATGTTAAATATAGGATTTATAAACTTTAAAAACATAATTAAAATACATAAAATTATTAATTTAATACATATATCATCAATTTAATGGTTTTATAAAGTTATAATTCTTACCTGTATATTGATAATTTAAAAAAAGTCACCATTTAGAACAAATTGTATTCTCACCATTCATCTAAAATCAATTATTTTTAGAAAATTACAAAATATTCATTTTATGAAAGTTTTTATATGTGGAATTTCAATATGATTTAATTTTTTCCAAACTAAAATCCTAAAATTACTTATTTTCCATTTTAATTTAAAATAAAAAAAATAAAAAAAAATATAGAAACAAAAATTAATTTTTACAATTTATGTGTTCTTAATCCTATATCAAATAAATTAAAAAATAAATTACAATTAATATATATATTATAATAAACATTTTCTCATCATTGTATATTTATTCTATAAAAACAAATTCATAGGGCAAGAAAAAGTCAATTTTTTTAGAAATACATTCTCTAGTATTAACTAATCATAACAAAAATATATTTATAATTATTTAATTATATCCTAATAATTTAATTTTATCATTATATTAACATTCAAATATTTATTTTATTTTTATAACATAAATATTTTATTAATAAAATTCATTTTCATGGAAATAAAATATTTTAACTAGATATTATATTTTTTTCATATTTGTTATTATTTCAAAAATATATAATTTAAACACATTAATAATAATACATAACTCTAGTATACTAATTTTGGACATGTATTTCTCATTTTCATTTATGAAATGACCATATATTTAATGACTATATTGAAAAAACCATATTTTCAATGGTTATATTTGTAAGGACCATATGTGAAATGATTAGATTCCCTTTCTATATATAGTATTACAGAAATTATACATTCTATTCACATATCCTAAGACACGCTTCTTATTTACATTGTTTTCATTTTTTATCTCACAATAATATTTATTCCTTCTTTGCATTCTTTCCCATTTTCAACTTTGGTACACTAATGGTTATTCTAAAAGGTGATGGCGGTCTATGTGAGTTGTTATTTCTAATGATATTATTCTTTTAAATTTATTATTACTATTATTATTATTTATTTTTTAATGTATGTAGTAATCTATGTTGTGTAATAATCAATTATATGCGACATATGGTTTCATGTACCTTCATTTCAATGTTCTATTAAAATTCATTAATGTGTCGTTATCTTGTTTCATATCCGGTATGTCCAAATCTCTAATAAAGTACTAATTCTTCTAAAAGAATATATATTCATTATTTAAATTATTGGTAAAAAAATTAATGGCTCTTAAAAACTGGGGAAATATATCGATGATCAATTCTGGGGAAATTTGTATCTCATATGTATTGAGGATCAAATACACATAAAATGGATTTATATTTAATATATATGTTTTATTCTAAAAAAATATATATCTCATATATATTTTGTTTTATTCTTTTGGATTACAGTTAAGAATATTATTTATTGAAAATATATCAAAATTTAGGCTTGTATATACTATAGTGAAGTTGGAATTTCCCTCTACATATGCCTCTAGAGATTCTTATATGTAAGGGTCACTACAATATAAAATTTTCACTCGAAAAAATTTTAATTTATAATATATTACCCTCACATAAAAGATAATTCCATTAGATAGAATATTGAAATCTATGATGTTTATAATATCATAAATTTTTCCATTCAACTTAATATTCAATATGAACCATATTTCTATTGATATGTAAAATATGTATTTATTCATAATATATTCTCTTTATGAACATTATTTTTTACAAAATTGATTACCAATGTCCACTTCATATTCAATGGATACATGATTAGTAATTGTAAACCAAAACATTTATAAAACGAGAGTGGTTGACCAATCCTAAGACTTTTCTCTTACCCGCCAAACTATTCATGAAAGAACCCTCGTATCAATCCCACAACATATCCCAAAGTTAAAAAATATTATCTATAGCTATAAATCCCTTTCATTACCCATCATAGACACCCAAAAAACTATCAAAACCAAAAAATGATAAAGGGGGTAGGAAATTTTGGGGCATTAAATTAGATACCTCTCAAATTATTTTCATTCTTTATAATCAAAATAAACTTTAATAATAAATAAACCATCCCATGTAAAAGATATATATACCCATGAACTCCCATTAAATGCCTCTCGAATGATTCTCATCCAAGAGAATATGAAATTATCATAAAATAATAAAATCCAAAATCATAATAGCCATGGGAATATATCCCTTAAAAATAAATGATTTTCAACAAACACTCTCTAGTATGAATTATAATGTCACTGTAAATAAATTTCAAAAAACAAAAATTACAAAAACACATATCCATGGGAGATACCACTCAGAGAAAACATATTAAACAAGGTGATAAAAATATATCAATGAAAGGACACACCAACCACATTAACACACAACCGACTTATTGAGAACTAAATACTTATTCATAAGCATAAATGTTTAAAATATAATTACACTATAACAAAACACAATCATTTCAAAACCATTATATTTATTGAAATAAAAAACCCGTAAAAATATTAAAGTATTTAAACTAATTTTATAAGAATTAATTATTTTATTTTATCAAAAATAAAACAGAAAATCATTTTTTGTAAAACATGATTTTATAATTATCAAAAAAATAATATAAAATACATTTAATGAATGGAATGTGGTAACTAAACATTTTCATACCTCTCCTTCCAAACTATAACTACCCATTGAATAATGTGATACTTATTCAGCCTCTGAAGATTTATATAAATAATTATTAATCTATAAATAACGAAACATACAAATATAATAACGTAATAACACTCTAAAATATCCCAATGAATATCTAAGTATCAATAAAATAAATCTAGGGGATAATTTCACACTAAACATACATATGTGTAATGACCCAAAAAATCTCATTGGCGTGGGAGTACAATGAGTCATTAATTTACATTTAGAGACATCCTTAATATTCCAAAGGATGGCACTAAATGATAGAGGGTATCAAAGAAAGGGGGATGATTTACACATTAAGAATAAATTCATTAACTCATCAAAATATATCCAAACAACTCACTAAATGATGCATGAACAGTGACATGCAATTCTAATACTTTATTCATAATAAGAAAACAAATGAGTGGACAACAACAAATTACAAAGAAACTATCAAAGTAAACAATTGAAAGGGAAAATAAATAATCCCAGAAGACCGTAAGACTCCAGGATCCACTATATCTATACTCCATGATCTTTAAATATCTCAAGTATCATGAAGTGGTTCCAACAATGTCTGATATGTATCCTTTTCCCCTATCCCAAAAGATAGAATCTACAAAAGAGACAAAGTTACAAATATGATGTGTGTGTGAAACACATTAGGCTTTCCCCAATAACTACACTACCCATTTCACTAGGATATAAGAGTTGGTAAATTTTCCATAAATGAGTCTATATAAAACAAAATCCCAAAAAAGTTTATAACTAAATTTAAACAAGTTCAAAAAACACTTGCAACCAAAAGTACACAAGTTCTATTAAAACTAATTGCATAGAAATTTATCATTCCATAAAATTACTAATAACCCTTAAATAATGTCTCACAATATCCTTTGAAAATACCTGAATCATTCCACACATTCATATTATCAAACATGAATTCTTCGTTATGACATTTCCATGCTCATGAGTGGTTTCTCGTCGATTTTCCATGTCATCCCAAGGTAATTATATCCCATGTTCCATTAACCCTTTGGTACCAAGAAAAATTAATTATTTCAACCAAGCCTTATATATTTAATTTTAATTCACACACTAATATTCCCAAAGATCATGCCAAAACACCTTTTCAATAAAACCATATTTTTATTAACTACCATTATTCCACCAAAACCATTTCTATGACAACCCTTTTCAATAAAACACCCATTTCATTGAAAACACCATTCCAAAAAACCCATTTATATATTCAAAAAAATGCACAATTTAAAATCGCTATTTCAAATTCATGACACTTAATAAATTTCTGCAACAATTCATATATATTACACAATTTCACAAAAATGATAAATCATGGATAATGAAGTTTTATTCCATGAATTGAAAAAATATATCAAAATAAATTTAATTAAATTTAATGAATTTAAAACAAATATAATAAATTCTACAAATAGGATATGAGATTGAATCCACCTACATTGAATGTTTTGATGGAACTCGACAATGGTCAAAGAACGCATAAGAAGTCGGGTCGATTCTCCAACAAACGGCCTTAAATATCTTATCCTAGTAAGAAAATGGAAAAAATAAACTTATTGGAATCGATATAATTAGATCTACCCCTCACATGCGTTTCTCTAAGGAACCAAGAGTGTAGGATAAAATTATATAAGTAGATATAAGAATGTGTGAGATGAATGGGGAGGAATGTAGACATACCTCCGGAATCGGGGTAAAGATTCCAAAAAACTAGAGAAGATATCCTCTCCAATCAATAACCACTCTATATATGTTCATATTAAATGTAAAAAATCATATATCAATGCACCATGGTTGTAGATAAAATAAAATTATAAGAGATGAGATGGAGATCTTTGAAAATAAGACAAAAATGACGACGATTGGGCACATACTATGAGAATCAAGCTTTAAAACACCAACAGAGGGCTTTAGGATGGATCCAAAGCATTTGAAAAATGTTCTAAAGCCATTAAGGGTGTGAAATCTCAAGTTAGGGAGTTCTTAAATCTAATATGAGAAAATTAGAGGAAAAAATGAGCAACTTCCAAAAAAATAGGATCTGGTTGTTTACTCTGTGCATGGGTAGGCAAATTGTGCACTACCATGCATTAGATATAGCTTTAAGATAACTCATACATAGAATCATTTCATTGAATCCATATCTTTTCTCAATCTCTTAGAATGATACAGCCTAAAAACTAAAACTATGTACTATTTATTTTAAGATATCTGCACGTTTTTGACGAATCGTGTGCATCTCGTTTAAATCTACTTTATCCCGAAAAACATATTTGTGAGTTCCCAGAACTCTAAAATCCTTCACCCTTAAAATGTATAACCACGAATAGCATCAATTAATGGAAACACAACAGAATCCAGGGGTACTTAATTATCCCCACCATTGGTCTTTCCTCCCTCAAAAAGTTTAATTCCATTGTTTCCCTAAAATATTTCTGACCATTAAGCTTTCATTTCTTTCTCATGTTCCCAAGTGTCTTCCTACATCTTACCATGTTTCCATAAAAGCCCCACAAGACCAATTCTTTTTCCATGAAATACATTCTCTTTCCTATCCACAATAAGCACCAGGACATGTACCAACAAACCATCCATATCTTTGTAAATGTGATCCCATCAGATCACATGGTAAATATCAGGCTGATACTTTTTAAACTAGGATACATGGAAATCATTATGCACTGAACTAAACTATGGGGGTAATTTCAAATGATATTACACCTCTACAACATAGTCTAGTATCTTAACAGGGCATCTGTATTGAGGAGATAAATTTACATTCTTACCGAATTGATGATTTCCAAGCCTTAGAGAAATCTGCATGAACACATGATCACTTACTACAAAACAAAACAGTCATCAACAATGATCTCTAATAGATTTATGATGACTCTGAGCCATTTAAATCCTCATTCTAATAAATTGGATCATCTTCGTTGTTTCATGGACAGTACAAGGCTCAACTTGTGATGTCTCACCTATTTACACCCAGAATAGTGGAGAACAACAAGGATAACCATAAAACACTTCAAACAAAGCCATATGTATTGAGGCCTAAAAGATGTTACATTATGGGAACTCTACTAAGGGTACATAATCTTCCCATGAGCCACCAAAATCCATTACACATGCCTGAAACATGTCATAAAACATTTTAATCATCCTCTTAGACTAGTCGTCTGTCGGAGGATGATATGTTGTGCTCATAGTCAACCGATTCCCAGGTTTTTTCTTTAAGGATTTCTAGAAATTGGATGTGAACATCAGATCATTGTCTAGAACAATTGAAATTGGTACACCATGTATCTTTACCACTCCTTGTATATAGATTTTCGATTGATCATCCACCATATGAGTTTCACAAATATGGATGAAAAGGGACAACATGGTAAGAAGATACACTATCAACCATATGGCATCATTTTTTCAGACCATTTTTTGGGAGACCTGTGACAAAATCCCTAACTATATTCTCCCATTTCCACACTAGAATTAGTAAATACTACATCATACACATGGTTCTATGGTTCTCTACTTTAACCTATTGACAAGTTAAGAACTATGAGATGAACTCGGCCACCTTCCATTCCATGTCGCTCCACCCAAACTACACCATCAACACCTTATACATGTTATTTTTTCCCTAGATGTACATTCTATCTAGAATGGTGGTATGCATGACAGAATTTATCTAGACAAGATAAAGGTTCAACCATCTGATTTAAAAATCACAAAATTGAACTCTTATAATCATTCCAACCCTCAATGGTCACCCCAATATTTAGATTTGAACACATAACCAGTCATTCTGCATCACATGTTTGTACCAATTTGACCATCATTACCAAATCGAAAACAAACATCACTACAAATAAAATCACAACATCACCTCATTCTTGACATTTTATATGCATGTCACTTAGTACCGACATCGACATCCATTCATCTTAAGCCTCTTTCAAAAACTAACCGAATGAGTTTCCACTAAACGCATATGACACCAAATTCCCTTTAACTAGTGTATAAATCAAGTCAATGTAAAATATTTAGAGATACTCCATACATCTCAATTTCCTTATATTAAAATATCACTATTTGAAAATATGTTTTAAGACTTTTTGGTGCTTAAACACAGTGAATATATCACTAAATATATAATGACTTTAGGTCTCTAAAGAATGGATGAATGCAACTACATTCAAATAATGTGGTGGGTAATTATTCACATGCACTCTCAACTACCTTGATTCATAAGCCACAACATGGTCTTATTGCATAAGAACACATCCAAACCCCAATCCTGATGTATCATAGTACACAACAAATACCCATCCTGATTCTGGAAAAATAAACATCGGTGTTGATGTAAGACAAAATTTTAGAGCCTAGAAATACTTACGAAATTCCTCTGTCTATTATAATAGAGCATTCTTCCTTTTAAATGTTTTCATTGGTGAGGCTATACATGATAGGTCATGCCCAAAACACCAGTAATAACTAGCTCAACCAAGAAAACTGTGTAACTCAAAGACATTCATCATTGGTTTCCATGATATCACAACTTTTATCTTTTTAATATCCACCAAAAGAAATTTTTTAGAAATCACATGGCCAAGAAAGAATACATCCTATAACCAAAAGTCTCACATAGATAGTTTCTCATAAAAACGGTGATCTATTAGAATTTCTAACTCTATCACTAAGTATTCCTCATTCTTAGCCCTAGTCTTTAAATTCACCAAGATGTAAATCAAAACACAACAAAAAATAGTCCAAATATCACTGAAATATCTTATTCCACAAATCGGTGCATAAATTTGGTGTATACATAAGTCCGAAGGGAATGATTGCATATTTGAAGTGTTAATATATGCTTCTGAATATTTTCACCAGAATGTATTCCTTCCAAACAAATATTTGATGATATCTTTGTCATAAGTAAATTTTATAGAACCACTGATCTCTCCTCAATTTATCTAACATGTCATCAATGAGTGGAATTAGATACCAATTATTTATGGAAACATGGTTAAGCTTGTGATAATTGATGTACAACTGAAGAGTTAAATCATCTTTTTTCATGAACAATATTGGTGCTTCCCACAGAGATGAACTTGGATCAATGAAATCCCTTCGTTCCAACTCATCCAACTCCATCTTCAATTCCATTAACTCTATTTGTGTCATCCTATAAGGTGGAATGTAAATAAGACTGGTCCTTTTATGTAGATCCACCATAAACTCCATTTTATTTATAAGTGGTAACCCTAAGATGTTCTTCAGAAAGACATCTAGAATTTAATCCACAACTACTAGAAAACTAATATCCATGAACTCTTCCTTTGATGTTAAATTAAATTCCACCAAATGGTAGGTCCTAATTCCCACCAATGGTGCCAACATTCTCATTTCCCCATTCTTTACAACCTTCTATCCTATGAAAAGATGATCGAAACCTTCATCATATTTGAAAATAAATGTTATTATATAAAAATAGATGTGAGACATGAACATTTTTAACAAATACATTACTAGGATTACATCATAAACATCCATATCCAACATAGAGATGTACCATTTTTGGTCACCTCCATCAACAGTTATAGCACGTGCTCAAAACATAAAGACATGACATTCTATTTCACTAAGGGTGTTTGTAGTTTTATCAAAAAGGGTATCAAATATTGTTTTAAACATAGATGTTCAACAAAATGATAATCGATGAAGGAATTCAATGCACTGGTATCAAACAGTACTTTCATAAATTTATAATTCAAAGGAATCATACCTCTCGCTATAGATTGTGCATCCCAATCTTCAACAATCATCTTCTCAGCTATATACATTTTCTTCATCACTAAACTCTTCACCTTATTTCTTTACTGAGATTTACCTTGCTAAGGAGTCATGATATTCTAAGAATCACCATGGATAGCCTTTCTCTTCTGATTAGACTATTTCTGTTTGCCTTGTCATGTCAAATGATATGATGCATCCGACACCTGAGAAGTGTCTCAATCACCTGACCTCAGAGCACATTGACAAAAGTACTTAAGGTGTCTCATCTAGTTTTAATTATGGAATTCTATCGGTGGTGTTGTTTACTCCCTCTTTATGTTGTCAATGGAACAAAATTGGTAGCATCCCACATGGATCTTTGGTCATGGAAGATGATTTATTGATCCAGTTTTCTGAATCTGATTCCCACTCCCACCATGGAAATGGGTGTCTCTCTTTCACTTTCTCCCAACATTAATGTTTCCACTATTTCCAGTAGGTATCATCATGATTCCTCCTCCCATAACACCTGAGATGTCTCGCTCATTCAACACTACTCTTTTCACCATATTTGTATAATCAATAATACAAAACACCGTAATCATCAATCAAAATTCTTTCCTTAGCCCAGATTCATTGATGCATACCTTCAAGGATTCACTCGCCGCAACTTCTGGTGAAAAGCATACTAAATTAATAAATTTATCCACATGTTATGTGAAAGATAGATTCTCATTCTTTATTATAAATAAGTCTATCATCCTTTAGATCTTGAATGACTAAAGATATAATTTTTCATTAAACAATTATTTAAAATTCTTCCAAGTAAGGCTTTAATACGCTTTATCATGAAAAACAAGTTCCCACCACTGGCATGAAACATCCTCGAGCATGTACATGGCTATATTGAAATTAATCTCTGATGGTTTGTTGATGAAATTATTGATATGATTCATCCTATTTAACCAAAAATCAACCATCTCTGGTTCCGAGTCACCCATGAAGATTGGTGATTTTCTATGCTTGAATTGTATGGAATGATCTACGTGACATGGATATTCCATTTAGTTCTCTATTTTTATGATCTGAAACACCTAGATTATACATTGAACCCACTATCAGTTCACTTGCGGCTCAGGTGCAACAACATTCCCTACATCTTCTTCAAATTGGTTTCTATGATGCCTATTGGGTTCTGATTTCTAACCCAACAACTAAATCGGTAAGTCTCCCTCCAAGGCAGTATATTTATTAGAAAATAAAATATTATCACATCAACTATAATTTTTTTTTTTGAAAACAACAATTTTTTCCATGTTCAACCTTTTGTTTAAACATCCATTATTTCTTTTGAAAATAATATTATTTTGAAAATACACCAAACATGTCGTTTTTAAATGTATTTCTTTTGAAATTAATTTTTTATATTTCAAAAATCGATATTTTTGCACAAACTTGTAATCCATTACTCACGATGAGATATGAAATCCTAGTGAGAATTAATTCCTCTAAAGCGTGGAATTCTTGTATCGTTTGGTAAAACCATGAAAATAAGATTTCAAAATCCTAGAAGTGTATCCAAACTCTTATATACCCAACTCCCAGGTAACATGAATATCATCATAAAAGGGTTAGCTATATCCTTTTATGTTATACATTCCATTTTATAAAAATTATAATCCTTTATAATATTCCAACCCAAGGAATAGACAAGAAGAAATTTCAACTCTATGACCAAGATCAAAGATGACTACTTGTTAGGTAAGGATAAGAATCTTTATACCATTTTTAATGGCCCATGAATTCCCATTAGATTGGGAGTAAAATGAGTAATTACATATCCTTATAAGACATCCCCGAGAATCCAATGTTTAAAAGTAAATGATGTAGGGTTTCAAAAAATAGTGGGGGATGATTTATGATTTAAGAATAATACTGTTAACTCAACAAATCATATCTAAATAGCACACTAAATGACGCATGAACACCAAAAGATAGTTCAACCACATTTTTCATATTAGAAAAACATCAGAGTGTGTAATAGAAGAAGAAAAATATGCTAACAAATTAAATAGTATAATGACAAATAAAGACTCTAAGAAGACAACACTACTCCAGGATCCACTAGCTCTATTCTCAAAGATCACCAAACACCCCATGTATAGAGATGTGGTGCTAAAAATGTATGATATGTTACCTTTTCCCATGCCCTGGAAGATAGTATCTGCAAAGAAATAAATGTGCCGAAGAAAGGGTGATTATAAAACTAAGTAGCCTTTCTACAATGAATTCCATACACATTACACTAGGATAGAAAAGTAAGAAACATTTATATATAATAGTTTATGTAAAACTTTTTCTGAAAATAGTTCATAACTAAATATACACATGTTCTTAAAACCGTTGTAACCAAAAGTAAAAAAGTGATACTAAAACTAATTTTTGAGGAAGTTATGATTCCATAAAAATATTAATAATTCTTCAATACAGTCTCAAAATATCCCTTTGGCAAACCCAAACTATTCCACACATTCAAAATATAACACAAGCATGCTTCTTTATGAAAGTTCCACACTAATGAGCATTTTCTAATTGATCTACCATGTCGTCACAGGGTAATTACATCACATGTTCCATTAAACCTTTATAACAAAAAACAAGGTCATATTTCAACTAATACCCTTATATAAAATATCAATTCACACACCAATATTCCTAAGGATCATGCACAAAAACATTTTCAATAGAACCACCCGTTTAATGAAAATAAATTTCTATAGAAACTATTTCTAAGAAAAATAAATTCAGTAAAATTAAATTATCATTTAAACTCCTATTACCAATAGCGCATTTAGATATTCCAACAAATATATAATTTTAAATCACAATTTTAAATTCAAAAAACTAAAAAAATTCACAAAAATTTATAGAGATTACACAATTTCACAAAAATGATAAATCATCACTCAAGAAGATTTATAACACATATTGAACCATTATTTCACAATAATTTTTTTAAATTTAATAAATTTAAAACTAATCTAATAAATTCTAGAAAGATGATATAAGATTTAATCCACCTACTATAAAGGTTTTCACTAAACATGACAACGTACGAAGAACACACAAGTGGTCAGGTAGATTCTTTTAGAAACGGCCTTATATCTCTTCTCATAGAAAGAACAAGACCAGAACTCAATATACATGGCATCCAAAATTATATATGTACCCCTCAAAAGAAATGATCTAAAACTAATTTTATAGGATAAGAATATCTATGTAGATCTAAGAAAGTGTAAGTGGAACGAGGTAGAACGAAGACATACCTAAAGAATCAAGGTGTATATTCAAAGAAACATGATTAGATATCCTTAACTATGAAGAAAAACACCAGATATATCATTATTTGATGTTATCAATATTATTTCTACCCACAATTATTATAGATAAAAAATTAAGAAGACGCAAGAAAGAGATCAAAGAAACCAAGACAAAACTGATGAAGATCATGATTTACTAAGAGAATATGGTGGTAAAACACCAAGGTAAGGCTTCGGGTAGGGTCCAAAGAATTTGGGAAAGGTTATCTAGCCTTCAATGGAATGAAATCTCGAGTTAAAGATGTTTTTAATAAAAAATAGAGAAATGGATAAACAAATGAACAACTTTCTAAAAAATAGGATCTATTTTTTGACTTTATGAATGGTTAGACTATTTGGATAGATAAATCATATTCTAACCATACATTAGATACTTTTTTAAATAAACTATTACATATTTTCCTTGGATGATCTCCCTAACCATTATGAAATAGTGCTTAATCTATTTCCTGAAAACTGCAACTGTGCACTGTTTCTCCTAAGATATCTACACAATTTAGTAAAACCGTGTGCAGCCCATGCGCATCTACATTAGCATGAAAAATTTATTTAGATTTCACCCAACTCACCCATGCTACACCCTTACACTTTATATCAAAATCATAATGAAAAGGTAACATACCAGAAACTGAGGGTAATACATTTTCCCCACCATTAATATTTGCATCCATAGAAAGTAGAACACCATTACAACCCTGAAAGAGTTCTGGACTTTTCCCTTTAATTTATGTCTTGTGTTGCAAAGTCTCTTCTTGAATGGTACCATGTTTTCATAAAACATACACTAGATTAAATCTTTTTCAACAAAATACTTTCTCTTTCCTATCCACAATCTGCACATAGTTATGTAACAACAATGCATCCGTCTCTAGGTCAGCATGATCTCATCTGACCATGGGCCAGGATCAGGATAATGATTTTTCAATAGGGATACATGGATCATATTATGCACTATAAAAAACTAAGGTGGTAATTCTAACCAATATTACACCTCTCCAACCTATTCTAGTATCTAATAAGTAATTAGGTATCCAAGAGATATCTTTCCCTAAATCCCAAAATGATGATGTCCAAGCAATGGAGATATTCGCAAGAACACATGATCAATTACTAAAAAGGACAACAATCGTCATTGATGACCTGCACAATATTTTTGATGACATTGAGTTGTCTTCATATTTTTTGTAATCAAATTGAACTTCTCCATTGTTTCTTGGACAGTACTGAGCCCAAAAAGTGAGGTTTACCCTATTTCCACCCAGCATAGAAGATAATGACAAGGATACCAATACAACATTTCAAACAAAAACATAAGTATCAAGGCATGATAGATTTTATTCTATGAGAACTCCACTAAGGGAAAATTCTCCTCCCATGAGTCATCAAATCCATTAGACAATCCTTCAACATGACTTTGAGTGTTTGTATCATCCTCTAAGACTGTTCTTTAGTCTAAGAATGATGTGTCATCCTCATAGTAAACTGAGTCCCACGGGATTTCTATAAAGATTTCTAGAAATTAGACGTGATCCTTGGATCTCTATATGACATGATTGAAACTGGTATTCCATGTCTCTTTACTGCTTATTTGATATATATTTTCGAGAGATCCTCAACCATATGAGTTTCCTAAATTGGGATGAAATGGGTCAACTTGGTAAGACAGTCCACTATCAACCATATTTCATCATGTTTCTGGACTATTCTTGGTATACCTATGAAAAAATCATATCTATCTCCTCCCATTTTCACACTGTAATTGGTAAAAACTGCAGCATACCCACGGGTCTATGGTTCTCTTCATTAACCTACTGAAAAGTTAAGCACCGTAAGATGAACTAGACCACCTTCCTTTTCATGAAGATCCACCGAAACTATTTCTTCAATTAATTATAAATATTTTATTTCCATTGATGTACCACCCATCTAGAATGGTGGTAATCATGAAGGAGTTGTTCCTGACAAGCCATAGGTACAACCATCTGATTTCTGAAACACAAAATTCAACTCCCACCAAGTTTCCACCCCTCAGTGGTTTCCCAACTATTGAGTTTTGAACTCATAACCAGGAATTATTCATCCCATGTTTGAACATATTTGAAAATATTTACCAAATCATGAATAATCATAGCTAAAAATAAAACAACAAATCACCCCAGTCTTGAAATTCAACATTCATGTCTTCTAGTACCAACATCAACTACCATTCATCTGAAGATTGTTCTACAAACTGATCATATAACTCTCTAATCAATAAATAAACCACTAAATTCCCATTTCCCATTATATAAATCAAGTCAAATTCAAAAAATTTAAGATACTCCATCCATCTCTCTTGCCTCAGATTTAGATATCCTTCTGACAAAATAAGTTTCAAACTTTTATGGTCTATAAACACAGTGAATTTATCCCCAAATAGAAAATGACTCTAGTTCATAAAATCATGGATGACTACATCTAACTTCAAATCATGTGTTGGGTAATTATTTTGATGCACTCTCAACTACCATGAACCATATTACACAACATCGTCTTCTTATATAAGAACAAAGCCCAACCCCTATCCTGAAGAATTACAGTACACCACATATCCCCATTTCGATTTTAGAAAAATCGTTATAGGTTCCAAAGTAATATGAACTAGAATATCATGGAACGACATCTAGTTTTCCTCTATTCATTGAAATGGAGCATTCTTCTTTTTAAAATATTGCATTGGTGAGGCAAGCTATGATATGTCACACACAAAGTATCGGTACTAACAAGATAGACCAAGATAAAATCATATCTCAAATACATTCTTCAGTTGTTTCCACGAGATCATGTCTTTTATATTTTCAAGATCCACTAAAACACCATTTTTGGGAGTCACATGGCCTTTAAAGAATACCTCTTGGATCAAAAAAACACACTTTTATAGTTTGACATACAAACGGTGGTCTATCATGATTTTTAACACTATAGCTAGGTGTTCCACATTATTAATTTTTTTTTGGAATACACCAAGATGTATTATAAAAACTTGACAAAAAAGAGTCTAGATATCATTGAAATATATGACTCCTCAAAGCCATGATAACTACTGGTGCATTCATCAGACTGAAAGGCATGACTACATATTCATAGTGTCTATATTTTCTTTTGAAATTTGTCTTCGGAATGTCTTCTATCATAAATTGAAATTGATGATATCCGACTCCCAATTAAATTTTAGATAAACACTAAGCTCCCCTAAATTGATAAAACATGTCATCAATTCTTTGAACATAACAAAAATTCTTTATCCTAACCTAGTTAATCTTTCTATAACTCACACATAGTGAAAGATTTCCACCGGCATTCAAGGTGAATAAGATAGTTGTCCCCACTAGAGACAGACTTGGCTGAATGAAACCCTTTCTTTCAAACTTTTAAAACTACACATTAAATTCCCATAACACTATTAGTGCCATCATGTAAGATGAAAGGTAAATAGGACTAGTCCCTAGATGGAGATCAATTGTATGATCCAATTTCCTTATATGTGGTAACCCTAAGAAGTTCTCTGGGATGAAATCTGAAAATTTATCCACCACTACTGGGAAACTAAAATCCTAGATCTCTTAAATTGATTCCAAATTTAACACCACCAACTATAAAGAGAAAATTTTCATCGCTAGTGACAATAATCTTGTTTCACCTTTCTTTACATTCTTGTCTCCTCTAAAGAGACTCTCGACGTCATCCTCAGATGTGAAACTCACTATTTTTCTAAAATAGTCGATGTGATCATTGAACATTGTAAACCAATCCATACCCAATATTACATCATATTAATCCATCTATAACTTTGAGAAGTCTAATTTTAGCTCAGATCCATTAATATTAATAGAACATGATCTACACATAAAGGATTGACATTCATTTTCACTATATGTATTCGTCATAGAGGGCATCATTTAATGTTTTAAACATTGGAAGTCAACAAAAGAAGAATAAATGAACGAATTCAATGCACAAATATCAAAAAAATACTTTCAAAATGGTATAATTAAAAATAATCATACATCTTACTATAGATGGTCTAGCCTTATCATCAATAATCATTTCCTCATCTACATACTATTGCTTCGTGACTAAACACTACTCTTCGTTTCCCAGCTATGATTTCTCATGCTGAGGAGTCATGGTATTCTGAGAATAACCATTGATAGTGTTCTTCTATTGATGAGAAATTTTGTTCTAAATTCATCCTGTTGAAGTATACGATTCTTGCAACACCTGAGAAGTGTATCAAGAACCTAACTTCAAATCACTTTAATAAACGCGCTTAAGGTGTCCCATGTAGTTTCAATTATGAAATTCTCTTTGTGGTGTTTTACACTCCCTCTTTAGGTGCTCAATGGAACCACATTTTCATCATCCCTCTTGGCTCTTTATATATTGAGGAATATTTACTGATCCAGTTGCCTCATTCTATTTCTCGCTCAAACTGTGAAAATAGGTGTCTCTATTTCACTTGCTCCCAACATTGGAGTTCCCACCATTTCTAGTAGGGATTATCATACATGCTCCTCCTATAGCTCTTGAGATGTCTCTCTCAGCCACAACCACTCTTTTCACCATCTCTGTATAATCTATAATACATAGCACCACAATCATTGATCAAATTTGTTATATTACCCCTAACTCAATGTTGTGTGCCTTAATGGTCACACTTTCTGCAACATCTTGTGGAATGGATACTAAATTAATGAATTTAGCATCATATTATATGACTGAGGGATTCTCTAAATTCCAGATAAATAATTTTTTTATCCTCTTGATCTTGAATGTTTGAGAATATAGTTGTTTATTAATATATTCCTCAAAACCCTCCCAAAAAAGGAATTGATCTTCATTAACATGCAGAACTAGTTCCCTTAACTCGAATGCATGATCCTTGAGATTGTATGTGGTCAGGTTGACCTTATTCTCTAATGGTGGGATGATAAAATCAATGATATGATTCATCCTTTTTAACCACACCTTCGCCTTTTCCAGTTCAGAATTACACCTAGTATTTTGCTTCATGAAATGGATGGAATAACCTATGATCCATAGATCCTCCCTCTGGTTCCCTATGTTTATAGCCTAAAACATTTTATGATACTCTAAGCATTCTCTTGGTTCAACTACAGCTCTTGTATAACCACGTTCTTTCCATCTTCTTCCTGTTGGTTTTTACGATGCCTACCAGGTTCAATTTGCTTTACAAACAAAAAAATTTGTTAGTCTCCCTCCCTAAAAACTGATGTCATAGCATTTAAATTCTTATCACATCAACTATCACAACATTGGTTTTCAAAAAAAATCATTTTGATGTTCAATCGTTTTTTAAAATATCCATTCATGCTTTTGAAAATCCAAGTACTTTCACCAAGTCCTTTTTCATAGTATCTCATTTCAAATAAAATTATATATATTTAGAAAATATGATTTTTTCACAAAATTATAAATCATTACTCACAATGAGATATGAAATCCTTTTGGGGAGTCATTTTTATAATGCACGGCATGGATGTCTCGTTGGATAAACCCATGACTATGATATTTCAAAATCCATGAAATGTCTTCAAACACGTATGTACCCAACTCCCTCATAACTTGAAGTTTTTCAAAAAGTTTTAGCTACATATTTTTATTCTATAAATTCAATGATTCAACAATCCAAATCTTTTATAAAAATCCAAAACAACGAATAGAAAAAAAGAAATTTCAACTGCAAAACCAAGAATGCTCTTTATTAATTGTTGTGCAAGGACTGAACAAGTTGATACCAATTGAAATTACCCATTAATTTTCATTGTCTTGAAAGTACAATGTGTCATTACATGGCCTTATGTTACATCTCCAAGACACTAATGGGTCGAAATAAAGGTTTAAGTGTTTAAAAAAAGTGTTTTTTGATTTACCCTTTAAGAATAAAATTATTTACTAAACAAACCATATCCAAATAGCTAATTAAATGATTCATGGACAATGAAATACAATTCACCCATATTATTCACATTAAATCAACATCAGAGTGTGAGACAACATAAAATGGCCTAACAACTCCACTATCTCTACTAAATCAATGATCTACTAGCTCCATGATCCCTGATCACAAGACATCCTATGTATCATGAAGTGGTGCTAAAAATGTGTGATATGTTAAATTTTCCCCTATCCCAGAATATCGCATCTACAAAAGAACTGATTTGATAAAGAATGGGTGGGTATAAAACAGAGTATGATTTACCCAATGAATTACCTACTCACACTACTAGTATAGAATAATTAGCTATATTTATATGAAACATTCTATAAAAACAATTTCCCATAATACTTTATAACTAAATATAATCAATTCACAAAAACTGTTTCAAAAAAAGTTAAAAAGTTCTATTAAAAGTAATTTTTCACAAATTTATAATTCCATAAAAATACTAATAAATTATTTTTAGTACCTCACAATATCCTTTAAACATTCCCTAACCATTATACACTTTAATACTAGCACACCTGCACGCATTGTTACAATAGTCCCTTACTCATGAGTAGTTTCTCATTGATCTTCCAATTCATCACAAGGTAATTATATATCATCTTCCATTAACACTTTACACTTATCAAAAGTCCATATTTCATCCAAGACTCTTATATGAAATATTATTTCACACACCAATATGCCCAAGGATCATGCTAATACACCTTTTCAATAAAACCACTTTTTCTTTAAATCCATTTCTAAGCCAATACATTTAAATAAAACACCATTTCCATTGATAAAATATTTCCCAATAAACCATTTATATATTCCATTAAAACCAAAATTTAAAATCACCATTTTAAATTCAGAAAACTAAAACAATTTTAATAACAATTTGCTGATATTACACAATTTTACAACAACGATAAATCATTACTAAAGAAGATTTATTTCATGAATTGAACCAAGATTTGTCAGTCCAAATCATTCAATTTAATCAATTTAAAACTAATCCAGTCAATTCAAGTAAGAGTAGATATGCTGGAACCCACCTACTTCAATGGTTTTGGTAAAACTCAGCAACGGACGAAGAATGCAAAAGATGTCGGGTTGATTCTCTAAGAAATGGCCTTAGATATATTATCCTAGAAATAACATGACAATGTTTTATATTATTTTTCATATATAAACATAGATATACCCCTAAATAGCATGGATTAGAGAAACCATAGGGATAAGAGAAGAAGATCTAAGTAGATCTAATAAAGTGTGAGAGGAATGAGTAAGAATGATGACTTACCTCTAGAATTGGGTTCATGATTCCAATAAATCAGATTAGATCTTCTCCTCTATCAGTAACAACACCAGATCTGTCCTTAGTGTTTAGTAAAAATTTTAGGTCTACCTATCACATGTATATATCTCAGAAAACAAAAATAGATGGGAAGGAGATCAAAAAAAATGGGACTAAAATGATGATGATTAGGCACTTACCATGAGAATCGAGCTTGAAAACACCATGGGAGATCTATGTTGTCTCCAAAGAATTTGGGAAAGGTTTTACAGCGTTAAATAGAGTGAAATATCATGCTAGGGACATTTTTAATCCAAAATGAATGAATTAGAGAAAAAAAGAATCTTACTAAAAAAATAGGATCTCGTTTTTTATTGTAAACTTGGTTAGACCACACGGTCAGACAAACCGTGCACTAACCATTTTCTAGATACGACTTTTAGGAACCCCCTACATGGCCTCATGGTATAGTCACCCTAATCGTGCTCAAAATATCCCAAAGTTACTGCCTAAAAACCGCAACTGCGAACGGTTTCTCCTAGAATATCCTCATGGTTTAGACTAATCATGCACTACCCGTGCACATATACTTTATCCCAAAACTCATATTTATATTTCACCCAAATCTCCCATTTTACACCCTTAAACATTATAACCATGAAAATATTCATGTAAGGGTTACATTCCAAAATCTGGTGCTACTACATTAGGCCTTGATATTATTCAATAAAATGTATCCATTTTTATCATAACTACTCTAATTCACTTATATTCACATATTTATTTATCAACATATCAAATATGATATCAATATTGAAATTTTCAAGAATCATTGACCAATGTGCCTCATCTAGATGTACATGTAACATTATTCGTCATATTTGAGGAAATTAATAATGAAACAATAATGTAACCACATATCAAAAAAATCATATCAACAATATAAGAAATATCAAATCTAAAAAGAGAATATATTATTTAACCAAACATATATTTTACCATAAAATAAAAAATCACTATAAAAATATAAATTATTTAATCTCAACCATTAAGCAAACTAAGACTCATGATTTAGCTTGAAATAAATGAAACGAATGTATCCAATGAATAGAAATGTTGAATAATGTATCACAATGTAAAAAATATATGACCAGTAGTTATAAGGAATATGATGTATCTCTATATGAATGATGTGCCACCAACAGAAATAGGGAAAATAATGTATTGCCTAAAGAATGATGTTTCCTCAATATCTATATAGTGAAAATTTCATCTCCATGTTAACAATATATAACAAACAAAAATATGGTGATTTTTCTATCGCTAGGGAACAATTTATCACTATAAAGAAAAATGGTGAAAAATATAATGCTAGATGAATAATGTATCACTAACAAAAAAATAGTAAATGATATATATCTAGGTGAATGATATATCAGTGACATCAATATGTATAATTGTGCATCTCTAGGGGAATGATATATAACTAAACCATGACAAGGTAGTTAAGATATTGTAAGGTGAATGAAAAATCAACAATATAGAATATACATGGAAAATAATATACCACTATGAATTTACAAAAACAAAATTCTATTTCCAATACAAAAAACTTATAGTGGATGATGAATAACCTATACCATGGATGAGGACAATTATCCACCCCTAAGAGCAAAAAAATTAATCAATCAATCTCATCTCTATAAAATAGACATGTAAACCCATTTTATACTCTTAGTGAATAAATAAAAACAATAACATCTAATATTGTTAAAATAAATTATTAATTCAATACATTTTCCTATTATGTTGTAAACCTTATACACATACCCCAATTTGGGATTTCTACAACATTTCTCAGGATCTTATAAAACAACCCATATCACAAGGTTCATTCCATATAGACACTCATTAGAACCAAATCTTGACACAAACACAAATATACAACATTTCATAACCAACAAGTGGGTGTCCATAATATGGGATAACTCTTGAATGTGGAGAAATGTTTTGAAAAAATCTAGGGTGTATATAACCCCTCTTATTTTTAAATACTTATGTTATTATCCATATTCCATTTATTCTATCCCATTAATGGAAATATGATAAATATATAATGATTAATGGAAATACCAAAATCATGGTTGTAGAACTTCTAACATTAGAGGCAAGGGAACCACACATTGTCAATCTTGAGTCATTCTCACATAACCAAACAAATCTATGTCTCACATGGCCAATTTTTTCATAAATAATGAAAAAAAAATTTATATATTAATCTTCATGATATCCACATAACACTACTTCATTTCCCTAGGTAATAAGAGATATAGTGAAAGGAATTTATTACTCTTATAGTTCCATATCTTTCTAACTGAGTCTCTCCATTTGGCTAAATTGAAACTATAATATGAATTATAAATTCATAACCTATCAAGAATTAGTATGAGTCTAACTTATCACCTTATTCATTACATGTATAGGAAAACCAACCTTGGATGTGGGGACCCAACCTAGAATACCCAGAGTATGTTCCTTGAAACATGATGTGTAATTTTTTTTAAAAAACATGTTCTAATAAACTACACATCATGTCCATATAGAGGATCAAATTTGGTTCATGTTTTGGGAATACGGCCACTTCTGTCATAGTCCTCTAGCTCAAACAGATACCCGAGGGGCTGTAGCGGGCCCCACCCCTCACTTTCTTTGTCCAATACATTACTCATATTCCATGTCGGGTCATATATTCAAAATTTCATATATCAATTGAATAATTTCTTTCTCATTTCTTATTATTCAAGGTGTCCCATACCACCTTGAATAATTAAATTTTACTTCATACTACTCAAGGTGTCCCATACCACATTGAGTAATTTGAATTTCTCATCTCATTATTATTATGATATGCCACATACACACATCATAGAGTGATACTATAAATAAAATATAAAATGAAACCATTTAATACATAAATACATAATATGACAGATAACATTGAAGATATGGTAGAAATAGTTTATTGAAGGCAAACATGGTTTATTTAATATTCTTTGCACAAGAGATAATTAATAAATCACATCAAACAATTAATGTTATGGGTTTTGCCATATGAGATGTTAAAATGACAACACTTTAATTTAAAATCCTTATTACCTAAATAAAAATACATGTTATTTACTATGCAGATTAATGTGTCAGTGATCATACAATTAGATTACATCACGACTCAACAGACAACAATAACCGCAACTGATAAAACCATAAGTGGGCATAACATGATCGCATTGTTTAACACACCCTTTTTATTATTTTATATATTTTGGTCAAATAAAAATTATATTTTCTTTTTAATAATAAAACTCAACAACATCGATCATGCATTACTTTTCAAATAGAAAATTAGGGTTTTGGAAACTATACACAAAGTGTAAATATGATTTTTCATAATTACTAGGTATATTAATTTCTTATAAGTAAGCAATACATTTAAAACATATTTAATATAACATTATCACATTATTAAATTCCATACCATGTTAGGTTTGTAACATGTGTCACAGTATATATATATATATATATATATATATATATATATATAAGAACATACATAACTGGTTAATAGTGTTATACAAAATATATTTCATTGCATTTTGCGGTTCTTAATTTAACTTCGAAACACAATCTTAAAAACATAAAATCTGGACATGCCGAATTTATGAAAATCATAGAGCTATAAATTTATTTTTTATATACATATATATATATACATAACAGATTATATATATAAGGTTTGAAAATATTTTTCCTTGAGCTAATTATATTTTTGATCTACTAATACCTTATAAATCAAAAATACAGAAGATCTAAATCGGGTAAAGAAGGGTTCAATCTCAAATCAAATGATATATATATATATATGTGTGTGTGTGTGTACAAAAATATAAAAAGTCAACCAATGAGAAAGACAATATAAATCCCCCCCTTAGCATGAGAAGGAAGAGGGGATCAAGAATAATGATGGAAATTTCAGAGGATAATTGTTGTGGCCTTCTTGAAGATTGAGGGAAATGAAATGAGGGGTTCTTGGGATGACTTTGGTTTATTTTATAAACTAAACCTATAAATTTTTTTTTAATGCAAGTTGCATCCGATTCGTGGCCCAAATGGTTTATAAAAGACTAAGGGTCGGTCTTTGTGGGAACTGCGTGAATGTTGGGGGACCAACGACTATGATGTGTTGAGAAAACAGTGCAAGAATAGGGTGTAGGGTACTGGTGTACTGCACACCGTGAGGGAGAATGAGACAGAGCTTCAAGAAGACACCAAAAGAAAAAACAGACGGTCAGGATCATGTCTGACCTTAATCCAATGGATGGGGCGTGTTCATGGGTAAAAAAAATTAGATGGCTTAGATTAAATCTGAGTTTGATCAGATAGTCCTAGATCAAGATGGAATTTTAAAACTCTCGGATGGTCGTGATTAGATTTAAGAATAATCGAACATTCCAAAAAAACGCGGTGGCACTCCGCAGTTGTTGAGGGTCGAGTGTGGGATTGGGATCGATGGCCCAGATCACGCATGACGTGATCAAACAACCCAGATCCGATTTCAGCCGAAATAACTCATCCCACATCAAATTAGAAGGACATTATCATCCCCTTTATAAGTTTGAGTCTCTGAATGATGGCTTAGAAAATGCACAACACACACCTTGGGTGCCTTACATATGGGCTCCCACCCCCACATGCTTCGTCCTACCTCTGCCTCGTCATGGTCTCGCGCACACGGTGGTGCACTCCAAACTCCCATGGACTTCTACAATCCCTTTGGGGAACCTATGCCCATGCTCGGGATAGACTTGGTTTGGGCTAAGGGCTAGGCTCAGCCACCCCGCGTGAACTGCCTACCTTGGCCCAACTATAAAGTGATGGCCCTAGCGAGCCTATTTTTTTTTATAAAAACTGGTTTACAAAATTATAAAGTATTCATGTAAAATAATAAATTTATTTTAAGTATATAAAAATCATCCTTTTAAACATGACTTTTATTTAAACATTATAAAGCTAAGAAACACAAATTATACTTTGTCATATCTAAAAGTATTATTGAAATTATTTATAAACACTAAACCTTTAACATACAGTGTTATAAATTGAGATTTAATATACACACATGAAATTTCGTATACAAGTATTATATAAGACAAAACATCGTTTAATCAAAACATAGTTTAATTATAAAACAATTACACATTGTTTATAAAACTGTTTAGAAAATGAAAATCATTACAATATAATTAAAATATTTGCAAAGGGTTTTGAATTATTTATTAGATTACAAAATCACATAAGTGTAATTTAAAAAATTTCACCATGTCCTTCTAATGTTCATGATTATGGGGGGTTTTATAATATATCAACCCATACATAATTATTTGGAGAACTAAATTACACTCACATGTTTTCAATTACTTCACCAACTACAACAATGGCTATATTTATTGCCGTTAGAATTCCCCGGTCACCCAAGGGAACGATCAAATCAGTGTCTTATAAAACCAAACCTTTGGGTGTCCTAAAACACAAGACAAAGAAGAATATGGTTCACATCATACCTTTGGTGATTAGTAGGGCTGCAGTGTCTTTGACCATTCTTATGTACGTTATGAAATATTCTAAGGACCCATGTTATCTTCTTGAGGTTCTCATTGTTTTGAGTGGTCTCCCTGTAATTTTGATAGGTTTTTTATTAATTATTTTTGGGTAGAATGGTTGCATGTGATCTTGATACATTGCAAACACTTCGGTTTCCTATTTAAATAAAATGCCTTGAATTTTCCCTATAATTTTTATTGTTTAAAAAAAATTTAAACAACAACAAACATAATATTATCCTTATATGAGGCACATGTTTTGGAATGTTACAATATTCTCCCTATCGAAGAATTGTGTCCTCTCAATTTTTTTTACATAACCTCAATAATTGACTCAATTACAAACTTCACCACATCCTCCATTGTAGAGGGTCCTCTAGTGTGGATAGGTGTATTCCTATATTGGTGTTCAACTCCTCTACTTCCTTGGCCCAAACACACCTTGGGAAGAAAGGGTTGAACTCTTACATAGTTCATTCAGGCATCCAAAGTATGGCTCAGACTGTGGAATCCTTGGAGATGTCTGAATGGACAAAGTCTCTAAGGACTTGCTAGACTATCTCCCGATTGAGAACATCTATGTTTTAAATTTAGTTGTACAGGCTGAAACTGAAGAGTTGGTACATGTAGGCTGCCTAAAGGTTTCTCTATAAAGCAGCCACTTGGAGACTTACTCTAGAAGTGAAGTTTTGGGTAAGAGTGAAACATAGGAAAAACCCGTTGTAGAATTTTTCCCTTCGCATGTATTCGGCCGGATGGATCGTGGATCTGTGGTGGTATAAGTAAGAATTTTCATGGAAGGAGTGAAGAATGTCTGGAATATTTGATAAATCATTATGATTCTTTCACTATCTCAGTAAGCTCGAAAAATGTCGGTACACATCCTCATAGGTTTTGACCAAGATAGTCTCTATTATCTCGGTAGGGAGCGATAAGATGTGAGTCTATCCTTCCACCTGAAAAAAAAAATTGAATGTAAAATTGGTTAAACCCATCCGAATGTATAAAAAAAGAAAAGATATCAAATAGAAAGGATAACAAGTTTTATTCTCATATAACCATTGCTACATGAAAAGGAAAGGGCTCATGGTTTCCCCAGTTCTCTAATACAAAAATCCCCATATCATGTTCAAAACTCTCGATCTCTCTAAACCATATGCAACCCGAGCTGTCTCGTTCAATCTCATGAGTGCACTTATGGTGTCTCCAGAGTCTAGCATGAGAGGTGTACAATAGAGAGGCATCAGTATGTTCTTGTTGTCTTTACATAGAATGGGAAGATTCAAATGCAAGAATTTCAAAGTCCATTACTTGACTAAAGTGGCCACAGGACAAAACATGACACATATATGCCAGACAGAGGTATCATGCCACCACAGATTCTTGGAAATCCATGAGGGTCGAGACAAATTCTACTATGGTAAAGCATGTAAAACTTCCAACATTGTACTTTCCCCATCATGCATAAGAATAAAATTGGTTTTTTATCATAAAGATATGGTCCAAACCCGCTCCTCGGTGTAGTTGTTGTACTCCGAGAGAGTTGGATACATCATAGAGATGTTTGCATGACATACGAACATTGGAATAGTTTATTAAATTTTCATGGCTGGCTAATGAAATTATGGATTATTAGGACTCATATGGAAGAGACAGAAGACTAGTTCTTTCATTTTCCTTCTGAAAATTAGGAAGTTCCTCATAATTAGAAATGATTAAGTACATTTTTTATTGTTTATGTTCTGGTTTTCTAGAGTTATCTAAAATGAATCCTCTGATAGCAACATTGAGGATTTGACCACAGAATACCCGAATCCAGTTCCTTAAATCATGATGTGTAATTTTTTTACAAAAAACGTGCACTGATAAACTACACATCATGTCCATACAGAGGATCAAATTCAGTTTATGTTCTAGGAATCCAGCCACTTCTATCATCCTTCTTTTGCTCAAACTGATACCTGAAAAAATTTAATCAAAATTTAGGGTGATCATACAAATTCCCAAAAAGTGGATTTAAAAATAACTCAATATAACATTTTAAAACATTCTTTAAAATGTTCCATAAAACTATTCACTTAAAGGAAAGATGCAACACATGTATACATCATAAAATTTCTAAATAAAAAACATATTAAAAAATTACATGGATTCACAATTCAAATATGCCTGATCATATGGAGTAATGAATAATAGACATTCTAAACATGAATGACATATGAAAATGGAAGCACAAATTAAATAGATAAGAGTAATGAATAATCAGAGTTACGCATAATAGTAATACCATCAATTTCATACACCAAATACTAAATCACTAACTTCTAAACATATGTCATTCCATACAGATTTACTTTTTGATACTCATAAGCACTGGCTCATAACCATGGATATTATACGAGTGGAATATCTATTTGGTTAATTAATTAACGTACAGATAATGAGGTAATGTATAATGTTGGATAACATAATCATATTGTCAAGGCCTCATGCCAAGACCATAAATACTCTTTTTGTCAAGTCCTTGTTCCAAGACCATAATTTGTCTCATCATACCTACCGGTGCACCAAGTGTCTATAGCAGGCCCTACCCATCACATTCTATGTCCAATACATTCTTCATATGACAAGTCGTGTCATATATTCAAAATTTATATATCACTTGAATAATTTATTTCTCATTTATAATTATTCATGGTGTCCCACACTACATTGTATAATTATATTATATGTCATATTAATCAAGGTGTCCCATACAACATTGATTAATTTGAATTTCGTATCTCATTATTATTATGACATTCCACATACATGCATCGTAGAGTGAAACAATAAATAAAATGGAAAATGAAATCATTTATTCCATAAATACATAATATGATAGCTAAAGTTGAAGATATGGCAGTAACAATTAATCAAAGGCATACATTTTTTATTAAATATTTTTTCACATGAGATAATTAATAAATCACATCAATCATTTAATGAGAAGGGGTTTTCCATATGAGATATTAAAATGATAAGTCATTAATTTAAAATCATTATTCCCTGAATGAAAATATATGTTATCTAATATGCTGATTAATGTGTCATTGATCAAGTAATTAGATTACATCATGACTAAACTAACAATAATCACCACAGTTGATAAAACATTTAGTGAGCATAACATGATTTCATGGTACAACTTACCCTTTTTCCATTAGTATATTTTGGTCAAACAAAAAGTATATGTTCTTCTTATTCATAAAACACAACAAGATTGATCATGTATTACCTTTGAAGTTGGAAATTAGGGTTTTGGAAACTATACACAAAGTGTAAATATGTGTTTTCATAATTACTCGGTTAATTAATTACTCATATGTAATCAATACTTTTAAACCATATTTAAAATACAATTATCACTTGATTTAAAAAAACATGTTAGTATTATATCATCTATAAACATTTATATATATATATAACATCCATAATTGGGTAAGAATGTTATAAAAAATATAGTTCTTCCCATTTTGAGGTTATTAATTTAACTTCGAACCTCAAGCTTCAAAACCTTAAATCTAAACATAAAGAGTTTATGAATATCGAAGGGATATAAATTTTTATATTTATAAACACACACACACACATATATATATATATAACCCATTATATATATAATTTAAGAAAATATTTTTGCATGATGTAATTATGCTCCGGGTCTACTAATACCTTATAACTCAAAAATCCTAAAGCTCTAAATCGAGTAATTAAGGGATCAAACTCAAACTGAAAGATGCATATATATATATATGTAAAAGTATACATAAATATAAAACTTCAACTCACAAGAAAGACAATATAAATCCCCTACCTTAGCTTAATGAGGATTATATGCTCAAGAAAAACATTGGAAATATCGTCGGAGACTTGTTGAGGTCTGATGGAAGCATGAGTGAAAAGAACTGAGGGTTTCCTGGGATTCCTTGGGTGTATTTTATAAAATAAACCTATAAAAAATATTTTAATGCAAGTTACATGGGATCTGAGGCCCATATGGTTTATAAAAGACAAAGGGTCAGTCTTTGTGGAAACCACAAAGAATGCTAGTGGACCAGTGGCTGTCAAGTGTGGAGAAAATAGTGAAAGAAAGGGGTGTAGGGTACTAGTGAAGTGCACACTGTATTGAAGAAGAACACGATGCTTTGTGAAGAATCCAAAAGAAAAAACTGATGGTCAGGATCAAGTCTGACCTTGATCCAATGGTTGGGGTGCGTCTGCGGTTAAAAAATAATTTGGTGGCTCATATTAAATCTGAGTTTGATCAGATGGTCCTTGATATATGCAGAATTTTAAAACTCTCATACCACTAAGATTAGATCTAATGTTGATCGAACGGTCCATAAAAATGTGGTGGTGTTCCACAGTTGCTGAAAGTCGAGCACGAGATTGGGATTGATGGCCCAGCTCACACGTGACGTGATCCAGCGGCCCAGATCTGGTTTCACCTGAAAAAAATCATCCCACATTGAATTGGTGAGACATTCTCATGCCCTTTATAAGCATGATTATCTGATCAAAGGCTCAGAAAAAACATAGTACACACCTAGGGATCCTTACACACGGGCACCCGCCCCCAGAGGATGCGGCCTACCCCTACCTCACTGTGGGCTCGCGCACACGGTGGCATGCTCCAAACTCATGTGTGCTTTGCGAGCCATTTAGGGAACGTATTCCCATTCTTGGGCCAACCTTGGCTTGGGATAAGGGCTAGGTTCTACCAACTTGTGTGAGATGCCTGCCTTGTCCCAGCTATAAAGGGCTGGCCCTAGTGGGCCTATTTTTTTTATAAAAACAAACATGCAAAATTTTAAATACATAAAGAAATTTTTACATTTATTATAAATATATAAAAATTATCCTTTTACACGTGACTATTTTTTAAACATTAGAAGGATGGGGAACGCAAATTATACTTTGTCTTAGCTAAATGTATTTCTAAAATAACTTCTAAACACTTAACATTTAACATACATTGTTATAAATTGAGATTTCAAATACACACATGAAAATTCTTATACTAGTATTATAGAAGTCAAAACATAGTTTAATAAAAACATACATTAATCGATGAAATTTAAATTTAGTTTAAAACACTCTTTAGGAAATGAAAATCTTTACAATATAATTGAAATATCTGAAATGTGTTTTTAATTCCTTATTACATTTCAAAAGCGCTTAAGTGTAATTATAACTAATTCATCATGTCTGTTTAATGATCATGATTAGGGGTGGTTTTAGAATTTTACAACCCATACATAATTATTTGAAGAACTAAATTACACTTACATGTTTTCAATTATTTCTAAAATGAGGCCAATGAGTATCTTTATAGATGTTAGAATTTCCTAGTTACTCAAAGAAAAAATTGAATCAGTGTCTTATAAAACCGAGCATTATGGTGTCCTAAAACTCAAGGCAAAGAAGATGATGGTTCAAATCATACCGTTGGAGCTTAGTGTAGCTACACTGGAATTGGCTATTCTTATGTTCGTTATATCGGATGCTAAGGACCCATAGTATCTTCTTGCAGTTCTCGTTGTTTTGGGTGTTCTCCCTATAATTTTGATTGGGTTTTTATTGATTATATTTGGGGTATAATGGTTGCTTGTGATCTGGATACCTTTTAAAAACTTCAGTGTCCTATTTAAATAAAAAGCCTTGTGTTTACCTAATGATTTTGTTCGATTAAAAGAAATTTTTAAAAATAAAAAGCATAATATTATCCTTATATGAGGAACATGTAATGGGGTGTTGCGAGGGATCCCTCTCAAGTCACTCACACCCAGATAACCATGATTTCACTTCATATAATTAAAGTATAATAGTATACTATGGTAATATTATGAACCACCTAACTTAGTCAAACTTTTCTACCCTTATGTAAATCTTTACCACAACAGTAAATTATCATCAAAGTTCAAATTGAAAACTAGACATTTTCATGATCCCCAATCTATACAGTGAAATAACAGTATTTAGTTATAAAACATAGATAATTTATTTAAACATTTATTTAATAATTAATTCAGTTACTCATAATTAAGATAATATATCCATGTTGATTATTCTTGATAAAACCACATGAAATATCACGTGGTTATCTTTTGGCACATATTCAAGTCCATTTATGGTAGAATCAGAATCATCTAATACATGATTTTTTGCAATAAAATTCCAATTTGGAAAAACCCAAAAAAAATATTAGCGTTATTGAGGTAACAATAAACAACACTAACCTTTCTGGTTCTAAAAACACAAACATGAAACACTAGATTTACTACAAAAGATGGTGACACAATATAAAAATATCTTTATTTTATATCAATTCATAATTGAAGTATTATATCACATAAATAATATCTCATTCACAATAACAAATGTTTTAGATAATGACTAAAAACATAAGAAACGCTTTTATGATACTTGTTAACATTTCTCTGTAATTGGACAAAAATATCCCCCTTATATACTTTACAATGGTTATACTCATTATCATAACCTAGGAGAAAAAATATATGTAAAGGATGTTCTTAGAAACATAGTATGGTAAACCTTCTCAAAAATTTATCAAGTGTTGGATCATAAGAAAATATGAAAACTAGAGCATGGGGAAATATATTATTAAATAGAACATGGAACTATAAGAGTTTTATAGAAGTCATAATACCAGGAAATTTTACATAAAATAAATTAACATTTTTCCATGGAATATTGGTGTGAGATAATATACATGAGCCATGAATTATAATCATAGGAATATGAAAAAGAAATATATAATTCATTAAAACATATCATAACAAGGAATTGTGGTAGATACATAAGAATAATAAAATATAAAATTATGGAAATATTTAATCATACCCACACATTATTTTATGAAAAACAAAAATTTACAAACATCATGTTGTGTAAAAATAACATATCCACACATTTATTGTTAACAAAACAATATTTCCATAGATAAAATATTTATCTCAAGATCTTAAAATCATTAACCAATGAATTGTAGGGATATATATTCCCCCAAACAACACCATACATAAAAATTTATTTCATAATTAGTCAATAATATAACATATCATGAAAATAATATGGATGTGAAATCGGTTGTGTAACGTTTCAAAATGTTATCACATTAAAATACTTTAATAATTGGATCATTCTATACGAATATTTCAATCTCCAAAAAAATTCCATAAGATAATTTAGCGTCTGAATCATCGAACATAATATCAAAAGATATAGATCATTTTTTGATAAAGATGAAAATACAATCCAAATCAAAAAAAGAGATTTCTTAAAACATTTTTCATAATATCATAAAAGGATGAAGGTACAAGTTTTATTAAAAATCATCGAATGTAGCTTGTATTATTAATTTTAAATAATTTATTAAATGAAATCCAAAAAATATATATTTGAAAAATTAATAAAATTTATCCAAATGAAATTTGAAGGGAAATATAAAAATTTGAACATTAAATACAAATCACATTCAATACATTTAAAATACATTTATTGAATCCCAAGTCATAAAATGGATAATAATTTTTTATTGAAAATAGATATTGATAAATATTATTTTAACATGAGAAAAAAAAATGTAGTATTTGAAATAAGAAATGAAAACATTTTTGGAATGGAATAATTTGTATAGGGAGGAGAAAGATATTTTAAAGAATATGAGAAATATACTTTAAAATGTTATACTTTTATGTGAAATAATTTTATAAATGATGAGAATTTGAATTTCAAATGTAAATCTATGTAGATATAGTAGAAGGAATATAATATAAATGTGGACATTTTATAATATCAGTGCATTAGAATAATGGGATCATGAAGTTACCTTATAACTCATAAATATTAAATTGAGTTAGAAAAAACCTTATCACATTTGTAGTATTCAACTCAAAATCCCTCAAAACAGTGAAATTTAAATAAAAACTAAATTTAACGAATAAATATATAATTATGATAACACGTGTAATATATGTACTATATATAATATATAAATATGGTGGGTGAATAATAGAAAACCATTCTAATAAAAATAAATTCTGAGATGAGAAACCCATATGTACATCATAATTCGTGAAGTAAGAAACAGTAGAATTTTATTTTGATAATAATATAGATACCAAACAATTGTGTAAATAAAACATCACAAAATCATAGGTGTCTATTAACCAAATATATTATTATAAACTTTTTAAAATAAAAATTATAACTCTTTGAAGGTGTATTGAGTTATGGAACGCCCTTATATTTTCCCAGGAGTTTAATAATGGAATTTTAACGTTCTCTAAAATAATCATAACCTTACTAATACACAATTTTAAAAAAAATATTCATATTTATTTTCATTTATTCTCGTTAATCATAATAAATCATTATAAATTCATTATCTAGTTAATTTTTATTTGTGTTATCATGTGATGATAATTTTGATTTTTTTTCATAAACGATATATTATAGAGACACTAAAACCCATTAAATGATACAACATTCATCATTCCAATATTATAAATTATAAAACCCCATTACCTTAATATTAGAAAATTTTTTACATTCGTTTTTGGTTTCCTCTTTTGTTGGTCGGTTATTGATGAGAAGGAATTGGGAGGATACTTATAATGGTGAACATAGGGATGTATTGGAGTTTTCTGCATAAATCCTATAGCTTATTCTATTCATTGGGTGATTACAAAAAAATGTAATGGGAGTACATGACATTTAATGGTTACCAGAAATAACCTGTGAACTAGATATAGAACATGAGAACACTGTGTGTCGTTTTAAGGGTACACATCGTGTAATTAAAAAAAATATTTTTAATAAAAATGTGACATGTTTTTTGGTGTATATGGGAATTGAGGTTTTAAATATGTGTAATGGGATTACAATATATGTAAATTCATGAGGGATGGATTAAGCCATGTGGTTTTGATGATATTTATATTTCATTCATACAGTCTTCCTTTCTATCATCCTAGAGGCTCTTTCTTTGAGATTTTGGGAGAATTCCTCTCATCTAGATTGCTTAATTTAGCAATTTATCACTATTGTGGTTGCAATTTTTTTCTCTGCATATGAAATAATTTTTCATCTTATTCATATTTTTTACTACTGTGGTTTTGATGTTAATTTTTGAGAATATAATTTTTATATTGATTTTTTTTTGTTTTTTGGAGTGTATTGCCTTTCATGAGTCGTTCATTCAATTTCTAGTCACATTTGTAAAAAAAATATAGTTTTCAACAATACTGAGGAATAATGTTCTATAAAATTGGTTAATTTTATGAATTGATTGTCATTTTTGATAAATTTCATTGGTTTTTTCATTTATTAGAAATGATAAATGGTTTTAATTGATTTCATGGAATGTACAATGTTTTCAAAAGAGGTTTTTTTCTTTGAAATTGAATATTATGGTTTTAGAAATGGGTTTTTAATCTCTATGAAGGATTGTATTGGATTCCAAAACATTTAAAAAATTATGATCATGGTTTTTATTGAAATTTGAAAAATTAATATTGGGAACCATTGGTGCATCGAGATAGTGACACAGTTATCCATAGTGTGTGTTCAACCACTATGATGAACCTTTTTGTGATTTATACTAGTAAGACTCGATATATAATAGAAATTTTATTCTCGCATAGTCTTGTGAATTTCTAGTACAAATGTTACTATATTCTAAGTCCAGATACAAGTTGGTTTGTCATTATTCATTTACGGTTATTTATTGCATGGTTTTTTAACATGTATTTGATCACAGGTTTTTATATGAGGTTTTATCACATGTCTTTGAATGATCATTTTTTTCAGCGGATATGTTTATACATATTTACCTCTTGATGTAAGGATTTTATTTCTTATTTTAATCACTTCTAATTATAATACTTTTAGTTTCAAAATATGAAATTCTCTTTATGAGAACCGAAGGAAGAAAATGGAATATTATTTATAAATGGTTTGGATTATAAAAATTATTTGTAAAACATTTTATAAAAAAAATATTGAGTTATTTCATTCTTGATATTAAACCATGTATTGAAAAATATTGGTGGTGTCCTACTAGGATTTTGATCACATCCTACATGTTCCATTGGGAATTTGTAGTTGTTGTGTTGCAGGATTCAATTAAGGGGAAGAGAGTATTGTAGCATTTTGTATTCTCTTAATGTTGTTTCTTTTATTTTAGGTTATTCAAGAGAATATTCTTGGTCACATGAGGACATGAAATAATTTCTATTTTTTCTATTTTTTATTGAATTTATATTATTTTATATCATCTATTTTTTATTCATACTCTTGTTGTATGTCTCATTTTTTATATTCATGACTAATTTTTATTATCCCTTATTACCCATTTCATCTGATGGGACAGTTCAAGTGGTTGTCTAGTTACCCTGGGTTGGTTTGTTACAATTTCTTATTAGAGGGTATGATCATCTTGATGTCTGTTAGAAACTTCAGATATTGGATCAATTTCTTGGGTAGAATAGAGTTATGACCATTAAAATTCATATAGTAGCTATGAAAAAGGGTCCTGGATAGATCACTTTTGTGACAGAAATTGATTAATCATAAGTGGTCAGAGATTTTTACTTGGTTTGAGACTTGAAGTTTGAGTTCATTTTTATGAACTATATTAAATTATTATATAAATTTACCTATTTCATTTTATGTATGTTTTTTTGTTTCATTAAATTTTTAAATTTTTAAATTTTTTATCAATGCTTAAAGTTGGCCCTATGATTTTGGAGTTTAATCCTGACTAATTGGTATTTATCTATTCCTAGAAATTCCTATGATAATATATCTTCCAAATATGAGAAAGGACGCTGTGATACTTGTTCTATACGAGGAACCTAAATTGGATTTTATATTGGTAGAAGCTGTTATCTTCACTATTTAGAATTTTGATCAAGTGGGTGTCTGGATCCTAGGAAGTATAGTGCCTCATGGATCAAAATTTACTGAGTCGTTTCCAGTATTCTATCATGGTGAAAAAAATACCCTATGAATCAGTGGAGTGTCTTTAGTGTATAGAGAGGATTTTCAAACTTCTTAAACACTCTTAAAAACTCTATGATGGATTTTCCTATGTGTATACTCATGGTACTGGGAAGGGGATTGTGGGAATCTATTGTACAAGTTATGTTTCTTGATGATCTTAACTATGATATCATTAAGAAAATATTTAACTAAAAGTATTACCCTGAGATATTAAATGTGGCATAGATAAATGAGTTTTTATCCTTATAAAAGGGGGAGTATACCATTCTATATTATTGTACACATTTTTAGGATCTATTGAATCTGGTATAGGTACTTATCACTATTGAGTTCCTAAATTTGTAGATGATTGGGTTAGAATTGAGGACTGATATTTCGTCGATGTTTATACTTGTTTTTCTTCCAAACATAGTGGTGTTTGTTTTAATGTATGATTGTAACGCCCCGACCCCAGTTACCCAGAGCAGGTGAATTATTACGTAACAATGGCATGATCACAAAATATCACGTCTCGAAAGACCGATTAGTTTAGTAGCCTTGGAAACACTAGATACATTCATAAATGTTACATTACATCATAAAGTAGAAAACTACAATAACATAGTCTTCATAGTCCACACTCATATCCCCTTCTGTTTATCCCTGCAGATCATTCATAAAATACTTCTTCACATCTTGGAAAATTTAAAACATTAAAAGGGGTGAACTTAGATGCTCAGTAAGGATAATAATATAGCGGAAACTATCATAAATAAACACAAACATTTAAGGAATTGTATAACTGAAACAAAAGCCTTTTATACTTGAACTTCAGCATAATATAACAATATAAAATTAAATAATGTCATTTACTTATTCACATGGATATTCTACTAGTAGAATAATCACATGCAATATCAATAAACACTTTCATAATGTGGGAATGCATAATGCTGAACTTTAATTTCTTTGTCAAGGCCTCGTGACAAGACCTTGGGGCTAACTGTAACCGGAACCCAACCCAGAGTGCCTCTAATTACCGGACACCATCCCCGAGTGCCTCTAATAACAAGACAACATCCCGGAGTGCCTCTAATAATAGGACACCATCCCAGAGGATCTGCTGTAACCGAACCCCAACCCGGAGGGCTTACTTTTACCGGTCCCCAACCTGAAACATACTATTCCAACACATTCATATAATGAAACCATTTTCAATACCAAAATAAAAGAAAATAAAAACTTGGTATTTATTATTTCATTCTAAATAATGTTATGTTTTGTAGTGGAATCCAAAAGTCAATTAATGGTCACGGTGGTGAAGAAGTCGTTGTCGCCGCATACGTATGACAGAAAAAAAATTCTTTTTTGTCATCTAGTAAAACTCTTTGTATAAAAATATTCCTTTTGAATAAACGTAAAAGTCAAAGGGGTTTATATACTATATAAAAGAATGTTGTGTATAAAACAAAATATGCCTCAATGGATGGAGATTGAGACGAAGTCCCTTACAATGATCATTTTATTAAATAAAATAGATCTATTATGTGTATTCACTATAAGTACACATAAAAAAATAACAAAAACAATTTAATACATAATAATATCAAGACATAATTTGAATGTAGAAGATTAACCAAAAGAATGGAAATTGGATTAAGAAGTTCCCTTACCTCGTATCTGACTTGACTCGATCATTCGTTAACCTCCTGAATAATGATCTAGAGTTAATTTATACTTTCTTAATAATCTTTTTCATGTTCATTATTCATTTTATATCACTTATTTCCATGTTATGAACATTATGTAATTATTTAAGTTAATAACAGTCGTTTTGTCGATCTTTCATACTTGAGTCAAAAATAAACTTCTTAAAATTACAAGTTTCTCATGTGGTAAAATATACATTATATCCAGAATTATTTTCATGACATATATATCATATATATCCAGTATATATATGCATTTATAATATTACATATCATCTAGAGGTAGGAAATGAAATGCACCGTTCATTGAGACGGTAAGTTGTACGTACGCATGAACGCAACATTCATTTCTATTTCATGTTTAATGGAATTAAATCATAATGATATAAATGTATTTTATAATTATATTATAATATCATATATAATATCATTTACTTCATCTTTTACACATCCTACATATGTCATTAACGAATCAAATCACTTTGAGGGGGTGGTAGTCCGCACATCCTTAAATGAAGATATCGTGTTTACCCATAATGGAAACCATAAAGGTATGCCGTAAATTAAAAATATAGAAGCATATGGAAAACATAAACATAATATATATCATATATAAATATAGTTACATCACAATGGCCAACATGAAGGGTGTTAGAAGGATTTTGAACAATCATCGTTTCGTGAGGCAGAAATTCGCTATCCACGGAAATAGAATGTTCTTTAACCATTAGATGTATGTGTGTGTGAGTGTAGCTTGAATCCTTATTATAAAAATATCTTAGTATATTAAAGATACTGGTTTTGTTAGAAAATAATAAATTAAAATATTTTAAGGGGTTGGAGAAGCAAAATAAAATAACATAAGAGAAGACATTACCTTAAAATCGGGTAACTCTTTTTGATTTGAGCCAAAGGCTTCCTTGGGAAGACTTCTACCCAATTTGAGGCATATAAGAGTAAGAGAGGGGTATGGAGAGAGGAAATGGTCAGGTTTTGTCTGATCCAAAGGCTTGGGAGGTATTGGAAAGGTGGTAGAGGTGGGGGCCTTTTATGAGAGAAGAGAAGGGGCACTCTTGGAAAGTAATAAAAAGATACATTATTATAAAATGATTTTCGGATTTTAAAGGTCCCAAAATGATAAATTTCTAGGATAATATTATAAGGGTTCGAAAGATACTCATACAATAGGTTTGGGACAAGTGTATGACTTAGCTTTTACCTTACCTTCTTATTTTATTTAAATGATTCATTAATGAGGTAATCACTACAACGTCATGGTGTCATAAATAAATTAATTTAATTAATGTCTAAAAATAATAATAAAAATTAAAATAATGTAGGAAATCTTTGTAGATTTCCAATGAATATTTATAGTAAAAAAATGACTTGTATAACCCAATGTAATAATTATTTTAGTAAAACAATACATGGTTGTGTCATTTTTTTCTTTTACTTTAAATAAAAGGAATTAATGTCATTATCTTACACAAGTGGCTCCATGGGGTCCCAAAAATCTACCCATGTGTTGTCTTGGTCGTCCATCACTCATCCAATAGGGTTAGGACAAGTGTCAAGATATTTTCATATTTTTATAATATCATTTTTACCATAAAATACACTAATTACCTTTAATCAGGATTAATAAAAAAAGTTACTATTCACCAAAAAATTATTTTCATTACATTGAACCCTATTTTACATACTAATTAAATCCATGTATGTTGGATTTTTTAAATTCAATTCACAGGAGTGGTAAAGTTTCATTTAAACGAGAAATCAGTTTGCTTAACTACCGCTTTGTGGTTTCACTATTCATAAAAAATTGAAGTTTTTCAGAACAACACCAAATATTCACCCTAAGGTATAATTTATATTCCGAATTCAAAAATGATGTATATTTTACAAAATTTCCAATATATAAGTTTCATTATTTAATTTTATATTTAAATCCCGTTGTCAAAATAAATAGCGTGTTTTTAGGAAATAATAACAATCTAATGTTTGTCAATCGTTTATGTCCAATTTCAATGTGAAATTAATTTAATGACCACCATTGGATAAAATGGTAAAATTATATTCTAATTATACTTTAAAACCACTCAATAGTATAATTTATCACTATAATTTATCACTATAATTTATTTTGATTAAAAAATTTGTTTTTATGTATTTTCACTATTCATCGAAAATTGGAAGTTCTCCGAAAAATACCAAAAATTCAACATGGGATAATTCCGATATTCCAAATCCAAAAATAAAGTCCATTCTGAAATATAAACATTATATAATTTCAAAAATTAGGTATTACTATTCATAACGGCTACTTTGATTGGTCGTGGTGTGTTAGAACTCGAGGTTGCGTACAACACATGCTACTCTATTAATTCAAAGTGAAGCATACCATAGAAGCTTGGCGTTTTACATTCTCCCCTACTTCAATAAATTGTGTCCACGAAATTTGAAAATGTTCCGTGAAAATAAAAGGTTGAAAATAGAAAATATCTTTGTGGAAAAACTACATCGGAAAATGGATTAATGACGCCTCTATTTAAAATAAAGAGTGGTATGTATGAAGGTTACCGAAAATAACACATACTAGGGTTCCATGTAGGAAAATATGGATATGGAAGAGAAATATAACAATCAATATCTGATGGAGAGTGGTAGAGGAAATGGCTATGAAAAAGCCAACAATCACAAAGCTATAAATTTGTGATGATATAAGGTACTATCTAGGACAACGTTTTTGTCCTAAGTTCCTTTTCTTAATGTTGAGAAATTTATTTATAATATTGGACAAAATCACAACCAGATATACTTACTTTATAATTAGTGTTTTATCCATTAATAAATTTCTACCACAAACTCATCTTTCACTCCAAATCATAATACAACTCAAAAATACTCTATTTATCCTAACCGTACAAGGTTCCAAATATTAGAACATTCCATTTAGATTAGAAAAACTATTTTTTAATAACCAGGGACTTCCTCTAGGCTAGTGGTAGGTAATAAAGGCCTGTGGCACTATGGTTGTAGGTTCAATTCCTACAGCCTTGTCCGACGCGACGAGTTATCTCCTAACCTGCAGGTTGCCCTTTTCCTAAAACAATAGTATTATAATATTCTTAAAACAATCTTCTTAAATGTTTTAACCATAAATGATACTATCCAAAGTTCAACATAATCCATTCCAACCTTTATAGTAATCCAAAATACCTCTGTCCAGACTTTCTCAAAAAGGTCTCTAAATTCCAAAATCAATTGTAACAACAGATTCCCCAAACAAAGTAAAGTTTCTCTTATTTTCACATAATATAAATATGATTACCTTCATCATATTAAAACCTTAATGAAAACAACAAGTATTGAAGTATAATCGTTATATATATCACATTATTAATATTACCAGAATATAATCCTTGAGTCCAAAATCACCAATACATTAATTATTCTGCGTCAACTGTAGTAACAACATAATATTGGCCTTGATCCCTTGACCTTTTTTGAGGTATGTTTCCCTGACACTTAGGACATTCATTTTCATAATTCCCCATTTCCCTAGAATTGTAGCTTTCAACATTGATATCCTCTTTCTTTCCCTTGCAATCCCGAGCCTAGTGACTATTCTCTCCACATTTGTAACAAACTCCCTTTCATTTTAGGCATGTTTCAGGGTGATTCTTCCCACAATTATCACATAATGGAAAATCCTTCTTTTCCTTTTTCCCTTTATCTGTCTCTTGTTCCACTTTTCTCTTCTTCTCTTGATTTTCTTTATTGTCATAATATTTAGAGAGTTCCTTTTCCGTCTTGATAGCACACAAGACTATATCTTCATACATTAAGAATGATTGTGATATTATGTTCAAGGAGGAAAAGGTTTTAACCCATCAAAGAAACGATCAATCTTAATCCTTGGGTTACGTATATAATCTGTTGCATGCCTCACTAACCTTGTAATGTTAGACTCATACTTTGCGACATTCTCATCCTCCTTCTACTTAGACTCAGAAATTGCCTTTCCATATCTGTTCGATGGTCCTGTGGAATGTAATTTTCAATGAAAATTTATTTGAACTCCCTCTATTCCATATTTGATACTTCATCATCTACCTTTGTGTTTTGCATCAATACCCACAATTAATCAGCATCTTCAGCGAGGCGGTAAACTACCATGACAACTTTCTACCTTTCGCTACTCCCCAAGGCGTGGAATATTTTATCTAAGGAGTTTATCCATTTCTCAGGTACTAATGGATATGTACCTTAATTAAACGTTGGTGGTTGTTGCCTCATGAAGCGATCTAACATTGATCCCCCACGATGCAGATCAGGGTGCTCCATAAGAGTAATTTTATTATCCGTAGCCTGAGTGAGTTGTCCCAGTACGGTAATTAACTGTTCAGCACCAGTTTCATCACTAGCTCCACTATAATTATCTTGAGCTGGAGGGAAATCCATACATGGAGTGCGTGCATTGATACAGTTTCCATTCCTTCCACTATATGCCATTTCTAAACAAGGGAATAAACTATATTAGTTTATGAATCAAAATTAATAATTCCATAATTGTAAAATACTTAACATAAATTGTACAGTATATGGATATAATCCATAATCAAAAAAATATTTTCATTGACAAAGTATATACTCATAAACCATTCATAATGGTTTGTAAAGAAAAATGAGAATAATCCTAAGCATGTCCCTCGGAAGTGTCGTAATCAAGAGTGTAGCAAGGCCCGTTGTCGTCCACCAGTTCTCATTCGAGTATAGCTCAAAGCGGTGTTTTCGGTTTTTACCCCCAGGTACATCTGTGCCAGAGCCGCCTCTACCTACTCGTATCCTGACAGGGATGAATTTCTAGGAACACTCAAAAAATCTCTACAATAACAAAATTCAAGGATGTTCTACTATACTAATCCTCAGAGTCTATCTTAGGGCTATGTGCTCTAATCATATTTTATCTAAATCTAGCTTCCAAGGTTAGTACTAAACTACATCTGATACTATCTGTAATGCATCGACCCTAGTTACCCAGAGCCGATGCATTATTACGTAAAATTGGCATGATCACAAAAGATCATGTCTCGAAAGACCGATTTTTTTAGTTGCCTTCGAAACACTAGATACATTCATAAATGTTACATAACATCATAAAGTGAAAAACTAAAATAACATAGTCTTCATTGTCGACACTCATATCCTCTACAGTCTATCCCTACAGATAATTCATAAAATACTTCTTCACATCCTGGAAAATTTAAAACATTGAAAGGGGTGAACTCAGATGCTCAGTTAGAAAAATAATATAGAAGAATATTTCATAAATAAACATAAACATTTAAGGCATTGTATAACTGAAACAAAAGCTTCTAAACTTGAACTTCAACATAACATGGAAATATAAATTGAAATAATTCCATTTACTTATTCACATGGATATTCTACTAGTCGAATAATAACATGCAATATCAGTAACCACTTTCATAATTTTGGAATTCATAATGCTGAACATTAATTTCATTGTCAAGGCCTCGTTCCATGACCTAGGGGATAACTATAAACAAAACCCCACCCGGAGTGCCTCTAATTACCGGACACCAACCCGGAGTGTCTCTAATAACCGTACACCATCCCGGAGTTCCTCTAATAACCAGACACCATCCTGGAGGATCTGTTGTAACCGAACCCCTACATGGAGGGCTTACATTTACTGGTCCCTAACCTAGAACAAACTATTCCAACACATTATTATAATGACACCATTTTCAATAACAAAATAAAAGAAAAGTAAAACATGGTATTTATTTTTCATTCTAAATAATGTTATGGCTTGTAGAGGAATCCAAATGTTAATTAATGGTCATGGCTGTGGAGAATTCATTGTCGCCGTATACGTACAACAAAAAAACATTCCTTTTTTGTTATTTAGTAAAATGATTCATATAAAAAGATTCTTTTTGAATAAATGTAAAATTCAAAGGGGTTTATACACGGTATAAAAGAATGTTGTGTTTAAAACAAAATATGCCTCAATAAATGGAGATTGAGATGATGTCCCTTACAATGATCATTTTCATAAATAAAATAGATCTATTATGTGTATTCACTATAAGTACACATAAAGAATGTACAAATACAAGTTAAGACACAATAATATCAAGACTTAATTTGAATGTGGGAGATTATCCCATAGAATGGAAATTGGGTTATGAAGTTCCCTTACCGTGTATCCGACTTGACTCGATCGTTCTTTAATCTCCTGAATAATGAACTAGAGTTAATTTATACTTTCTTAAGAACCTATTTCATGTTCATTATTCATTTTATATCACTTATTACCATGTTATTAACATTATGTAATTATTTACGTTAATAATGGTCGTTTTGTCGATCTTTCATACTTGAGTCAAAAATAAACATCTCATAATTACAAGTTTCTCATGTGGTAAAATATCCATTATATCCAGAATTATTTACATGATGTAGATATCATATATATCATATATATCTAGTATATATATGCATTTATAATATTACATATCATTTAGAGGTAAGAAATGAAATACACCGTTCATGGAGACAGTAAGCCGTACGTACGCATGAACGCTACATTCATTTCTATTTCATACATTTATGGATTTAAAACGTAATGATACATAGGTATATTATAATTACAGTATAATATCATATATAGAATCATTAACTACATCCTTTATACATCTCACATATGGCATTAACGAATCAAATCACTTTGAGGGGGCGGTAGTCCGCACTTTCCTAAAATGAAGATATCGCATTTTCCCATATTGGAATCCATAAATATATAGAATAAATGAAAAATACAGAAGCATAATGAAAAAATAAACAAAATATATATCATATATAAATACAGTGACATCATAATGGCAACAATGAAATGTGTTAGATGAATATTGAACAATCATCGTTTCATGAGGCAGAAATTCGCCATCCACGGAAACAGTTTGTTCATTAACCATTAGATGTAGGTGTGTGTAAGTGTAGCTAAAATACATCTCATAACAACATCCTAGTATATAGAAGATACTGTTTTTGTTACAAAATAATGGAATAAAAAGAGTTTAGGGGGTTGGAGAAGCAAAATAAAACAAATGAACATAAGAGAAAGCATTACCTTTAAAAGAGTAACTCTTTTGATTTGATCCCAAAGGCTTCCTTGGAATGGATTCTGCCCAAACTGAGGCTTCTAAAATGAGGAGAGGAATTTTTAGAGATGAAATGGGTAGGTTTTGGCCGAGGCAAAGGCTTTAGAGGTTTGTGAAAGGTGGTAGAGGTGGGGGCCTTTTATAAGAAGAGAGGAGGGGTACTCATGGAAAGAAAAGCAATGTTACATTATTTTCAAAAGAGATTCAGATTTAAAAGGTCCCACATTGATATATGTCGAGGATAAGGTAATAAGAGTTCGAATTATACTCCTCCAATAGGTTTTGGACATCTGTAAGTATTAGATTTTACATTATCTTTTCATTTTATTTGATTCATTCATTAATGAGGTAATCACTGCATCATCATGATGTCATAATTAAATTTATTTATTTAAGGTCTAAAAATTATAAATCAATTACCATGATGTATGAAATCGTTTTATCTTTCCAATGAATATTTATATTCAAAAATATTACTTGTGTAATCCCTTCTAAAAATTGGTTTAGTAAACTAATTCATGTTAGTGACACTTTTTCTTTTACATTAAAATAAAAGGCATTAATGTCATTATCGTACGCAAGTGGCCCCATGGGGTCCCAAAAATCAACCCATGGGTTGTATTGGTCGTCCATGACTCATCCAATAGGGTTAGGACAATTGTAATGGTGATTTCATATTATTATAACATTATTTTTACCTTAAATTACACTAATTAACTCTAATCGCGATTAATGATAAAAAGTTACTATTCACCAAAAAATTATTTTCATTCCAATCAACCACATTTTACATACAAATGAAAACCATGTATGTAAGATTTTTAAAATTCAATACACATAAGTGGTAAACTTTAATTTAAACGAAAAATCATTTTTCTTGACTACAACTTAGTGGTTTCACTATTCATCAAAAATTGACATTTTTCAGAAAAATACTAAAAATTCATCCTAAGCTATATTAGATATTCTGAATTCAAAAATGATGTCTATTATACCTAAATCAAAGAATATAAATATAATTATTTAATTTAATAAATAATTCTTGTTTTCAAAACAAATAGCATGTTATTAAAGAACAATATTTATCAAAATATTGACATTTGTTTATGTCAAATTTCAAAGTGAAATTAATTCCATCATCCACCATTGGATTAAATGGTAAACATATATTATAATTCCACCTTAAAACCAATTCAAAAGATAATCTAATCATATAAATAAATTAGATTAAAAAGAGGTTTTGAATTAAAATACAACATTTTTCACTAATTCATTAAAAATGAACATTATCAGAAAAACAACAAAAACATACACAAAGTAAATTTTGATGTCCCAATTATAAAGAAGGATTTTATTTGGTTGAAAAGAATGTATAAGAGTGAACAAAACTATATTTATATAGGATTCGCCATCAAAAGGTGATAAATTGACCTTTTAGTGAATATTTGAGTATTTATGCTTAAAATTGAATTCTTTTCTTATTTTATGCTTTTATCTATAATTAGATAAATGTAGAAACACTTAACCAACATATATATTCATATTTTAGTTATTTCTATTCCATCCCTCCAATACAACAGCTACGTGTTAACTACCATTTGAAATAAAATTATTATATTATTAGTGTGCAATGTAAGACTTCAATAAAACTCATTTTTGCGTATTGGGTACGCCATCAAACAGAGAATCCACTTTAAAGTAATATTAATATTTTTTTCAGAAATTTAAATAAAAAATAAAAGGTAATATTATTTATTTACTTGGGATGTTACATCCTTCCCCCAATTTGGGAATTACATCCTCGCAATTTTAAAATTGTGCTCGGAAACTTCATTTAAAGTCCCACATCGTAAAAGGAGTCAATTAAACTATCACTTTAAGAGAAATAAAAATAAGTAGAAAGGTCACCCGAGACAACATATACTAGGATTCCATGAAAATATGGATATAGAGGAGAAAACAAACCATAAATGTCTGATGGGGAGTGATTAAAAAACAAGATTAGGAGAAAGTTAACAATAATAAAATCACAAACTCGTGATGGGTTAAACGTTATTGGATCCCCCAGTAGGAAAAGCTAACAGACAACATTTTTGTTTTAAGTTACTTTTCATTGAGGAATTTATTTATGGTCTTAACTAAAACCTAAGGAAACATACATACTTATCATGTTGACTTTCAACTCTTACCTGATTTCTTACACAAACTCATATTTTCTCCACAAGATGAGTATTTAGGACGACTTTTTCACAAGAAGAGTACTATAACCAACTTCTAGATAATAACATAATCAAAAAAAGAGGACCATATACTTCACATTCCTTTAGACCTTAACCAAAACCAAAACCAAAAAAGATAGTACAAGGTCTGATAATCCTCAAAAAGGATAATCATTTATAAAAAAAACTATTCTTAATCTCAAAATTTTTCCAACAAAACACAAAGTTCAACAATGACCATTCCCTAAACAATTTTTCATAAAATTAATCAATGTAATCCAAACTAATATGGAAACCCAAATCATTGGAGGATTTAGTCACATAGTCTTCCAAGATAAATCTTAACATTTACCTCCAAAATAACATCATCATCTTTTAAAGTCTCGTATTGAAATGTAATTAGCCTAATCACATATCCTCCATGATAGGGTAATAATTTCCATATAGAACCCAAAATCAACTTACTATTGATTCATAAAATCATCTAACCAGAAAGAATTAGTCAAACTAACCAGGGACATCACGTAGGCTAGTGGTAGGCGATGTGCCATTGTCGCCCTTTGGTTGTGGGTGCGATTCCTGTGGCCTTTCCAGACGTGATGGGTTGTCACCATTCTTACAGGTTGTCCTTTTTATAAAACTCAAAAATAAACCTAACATGTTTTAACCTCAAAGGATTCCTTATACCTCAAATTTTCTTCCCAAATCACTATGATCTCAACATCTTAATTCTTGAAGTCTTATATTTAATGTCTTTTTTTCACCACCACATGATAAAATAAGTCGATCTCCATAAGGAAGATAATCATAACCATAACATATTTTAACATCAATTTTATCTCATGCCTTTAATTTTCCAGCAAAAAATATAGTATCCCATAATTACCTCAAAACTAAGGATCATATAAACCCAAATGGTTACCTTTATAATTATTACCTGATCTTCCACATCGAGTTGTTTCTCTCATACATGATGCATTAGAGAACTCACCAAGGTTCAAGTGGTGAATCATGACTCTTTTATAGTCAGATTAGAATAACCACAATATTACTCATTGGATCACCCATTTCATCCAATTTCTTAATCAGAGAAGACATTACCTTAAAATTAGGTAACTCTTTTTGATTTGAGCCAAATGCTTCTTTTGAAATACTTATTCCCAAAGTGAGGCTTCTAGGAGTAAGAGAGTGGTGTGGATAGAAAAAATGGGCAGGGGTTGGCTAAGCCAATGGCTTGAAAGGTGTGGGAAAGTTGGTAGAGGTGGGGGCCTTATATAAGAGGATAGGAGGGGCACTCTTGGAATGTAATGAAAAGTAACATGATTATAAAATGATTTTCGGATTTTAAAGGCCCCACAATGATAAATTTCAAGGATATGGTGATAAGGGTTCGAAATATACTCGTCCAATAGGTTTGGGAAAAGTGTAAGACTTATATTTTACCTTATCTTCTTATTTTATTTAAATCATTCTTTAATGAGGTAATCGCTGCATCATCATGGTGTCATAAATAAATTAATTTATTTAATATATAAAAATTATAAAAAAAAATACTATAATGTAGGAAATATTTTTTTCTTTTCAATGAATATTTATATATTAAATGATGACTTGTATAACCCCAAGTAATAATTGTTTTAGTAAAACAATACATGGTTGTGTCATTTTTTCTTTTACTTTAAATAAAAGGCATTAATGACATTATCTTAACCAAGTGGCTCCATGGGGTCCCAAAAAGCGACCCATGGGTTGTCTTGGTCGTCAATTAATCATTCAATAGGGTTATGACAAGTGTAAATCTATTTTCTTATTTCTATAATATCATTTTTACCATAAATTAAACTTATTACCTTTAAAAGCGATTAATAAAAAAATTACTATTCACAAAAAAAATTGTATTCATTTCATTGAACCACATTATACTTACTAATGACAACCATGTATATCAGATTTTTGAAATTCAATTCACAGAGGTGGTAATGTTTCATTTAAACGAAAAATCAGTTTTCTTAACTACCACTTAGTAGTTTCTGTAACATCCTAAGTAAATAAAGAATATTACCTTTTCCTTTTTATTAAAATTTGTGAATAAAATATTATTATTACTTTAAAGGGGATGCTATGTTCGATGGTGTACCCAATACCCAACATTGGGTTTCTTTGAAGTCTTACGTTGCACACTAATAAAATAATAATTTTATTTCAAATGGTAGTTAACACATAGCAGTTGTGTTGGCGGGAATGAATATAAATAAATAAAATATGAATATATATTTTTGTTAAATGTTTCTACATATATCCAATAAAAGATAAAGGCCTAAAATAGGAAAATATTTCAATTTTAAGCATAAATACTCTAATATTCACTAAAAGGTCGATTTATCATCTTTTGATGGCGAAACCTCTTTAAATATAGTTTTGGTCACTCTTATACTTTCTTTTGGACCAAATAATATCCTTATATAGAATTGGGACATCAAAATTTACTTTGTGTATGTTTTTGTTTTTTTTCCGATAAAGTTCATTTTTAATGAATAAGTGAAAAATGTTGTATTTTAATTCAAAACCACTTTTAAATCTAATTTATTTATATGATTATATTATCTTTTGAATTGGTTTTAAGGTGAAATTATAATAAATTTTTACCATTTAATCCAATGGTGGACATTGGAATTAATTTCACTTTGAAAATTGACATAAACAAATGTCAATCTTTTGATAAATATTGTTTCGTAAAAACAAGCTATTTGTTTTGAAAACCGGAATTATTTATTAAATTAATTAATTCTATTTATACGCTTTGAATTAGGTAAAATTGGCATCATTTTTGAATTTGGAATATCGAATATAGCTTTGGGTGAATTTTTGGTATTTTCCTGAAAAATGACAATTTTTGATGAATAGTGAAACTATTAAGTGGTAGTCAAGAAAACTGATTTTTTGTTTAAATGAATGTTTTCCACTTATGTGTATTGAATTTTGAAAATCCGACATACTTGGTTGTCATTACTATTTCAAATGTGGTTCAATGGGATGAGAATAATTTTTTGGTGAATTGTAACTTTTTTTCATTAATCGCGATTAGAGGTAATTAGTATAATTTAAGGTAAAAATAATGTTATAATAATATGAAATCACCATGACACTTGTCCAACCCCTATTGGATGAGTCATGGCAGACTAATTAAACCCATGGGTCGATTTTTGGGACCCCATGGAGCCACTTGGGTAAGATAATGACATTAATGCCTTTTATTTTAAAGTAAAAGAAAAAGTGTCACAAACTTGAATTAGTTTACTAAATTTTTTTTAAGGGGTTACACAAGTAATATTTTTGACTATAAATATTTTTTGTAAATATAAAAATATTTCCTACGCATAGTAATTTTTTTTATAATTTTTATACATTAAATAAATTAATTTATTTATGACATCATGTTGATGCAGCGATTACCTCATTAATGAACGATTAAAATAAAATAAAAATATAATGTAAAATATAAGCCTTACACATGTAAAAAACCTATTAGAGGAGTATATGTATAACCCTTATCACCTTAGCCTCGACATATATCAATTTCGGACCTTTTAAATCCGAAACTCTTTTGAAAATAATGTATCATTTCTTTTCATTCCATGAGTACCCCTCCTCTCCTCTTATAAAAGGCCCCCACCTCTACCACCTTTCACACACCTCTCATGCCTTTGGATCGGCCAAACCCAGCCCATTTCATCTTTCCACATCCCTCTCCTCATCCTAGAAGCCTCACTTTGGGCAGAATCCTTTCCAAGGAAGCCTTTGGGCTCAAATCAAAAGAGTTACTCTTTTAAAGGTAATGCATTCTCTTATGTTCATTTGTTTTATTTTACTTCTCCAACCCACTAAAAACTTTTTATTTCATTATTTTGTAACAAAACCAGTATATTATATATTCTAGGATGTTTTTATGATATTTATTCGAGCTAAACTTACACACACCTACATCTAATGGTTAAAGAACATAATGTTTCTGTGGATGGCGAATTTCTGCCTCACGAAACGATGATTGTTGAATATTATTCTAACACCTTTAATGGTGGCCATTATGTTTTCACTATATTTATATATGATATATACTATGTTTATGTTTTCCTTATGCTTCTGTATTTTTTATTTATTCCATATCTTTATGGATTCCATTATGGGAAAACGCAACATCTTCATTTTAGGAAGTGTGAACTACCGCCCCCTCAAAGTGATTTGATTCGTTAATGCCATATGTGGGATGTATAAATGATGGAGTTAATGATTTTATATATGATATTATACTGTAATTATAATATACCTATGTATCATTACATTTTAATTCCATTAATGTATGAAATAGAAATGAAAGTAGTGTTCATGCGTACATACAGCTTACCATCTCCATGAACGGTGCATTTCATTTCATACCTCTAAATGATTATGTAATATTATAAATGTGTGTATATACATGATATAGATGATATATGAATCATGAATATAATTCTTGAGATAATGTATATTTGACTATATTAACAACATGTAAGTGTAAGAAGTCCATTTTGGACTTAAGAACCAAATATCGACAAAACAAACGTTATTAACTTAAATAATTACATGGTGTTCATAACACAGTAAAAAGTGATATAAAATGAATAATTAAATTGAAAAGGTTTATTAAGCAAGTAGAAATTAACTAATGTTTATTATTCAGGATATTAAAGAAAGATTGAGTTAAGTCGGACACAAGGAAAGGGATCCGACCTCTCTCTTTCTTTTCAAGTACTCTCTTTTATGTCATTCCTTTATGATCCATGTTCTTATATTGGAGGATGTACTTTTATATTCATCCTACTGAACTTTTTATGTTAATATGATGAGAGACCCTCTGTTTCTCAAATCAATTCATTATATGAATGATTATGCGGCGCCATTAGGCTGCTGAAATCTTTGTAAAGGATTCTTTCACTCTTCTCATTTTCAAAGTTCTATTTTCATGTCATGTCTTTTATGTTACATTTTATTATGTTGAGGTATGATATATATATCCATCATAATATACTTTTATGTTCATATTATTAGATACCCTATTTAATCTCATCAATCCATTTTTGGATGTTTTAAGTGGCACCGTTAGGCTGCCGAAATTTCATAAGCGTATTTTTCATCTCACTTTTATTCCTCTAAGATTCATGCTACATTTTCCACTATTTTCTTTTGTGGTGTGTATGTAATGACCATGATTCTACTATTTTTTAATATAATCTCATGTATGGGTATTTACCACAGAATTGATTGGTCTTTTTTCATGGGGTGTACGTATCAAAAGTTTCCAAGTCGGTAAGGGATTCTTTCACCCACCTCCTTTTTAAAAGACTTCTTTTTGTTATGTCTTTTAATTTGAATCTTTTTATGTTGGGTTATGTTCTTATATATCCTTATTGATGTAAAATTTTATTTCTAGGTGATGAGATACCATTTTATCTCTCATCAACTAATTTTATGAATTTCAATGTGACGTCGTTAGGCTGTTGAATTTTACCAAGGATACTTCTTTACCTAATTTCGATTTCTTTGGGTTCAACATGTAGTTATTGAATATATCATCCATGATTTATGTGTGAATTACATTTGATTTTTTTACACTTAATATCCACAAATATTGGGTGTATTTATATTTTTCACACATAATTATGAGATTTATTTATCCTTAATTTAAGGATACCTTCTTTATAAGGGATTTCATCTCATTTTACATTTCTAATGAGAATTTATCATTTTTATGCACCAATTCACTCTTATATAGTGTATATACTGTCCTTTGGAATATTATGTCATGAATATTTTTATTCTCATGATATTATAATGTTCGGATTAAATTTTATTCCTCAATTATTTGTATTCAAGTGTCTCTCATTTTGTTAAAAACCCTTTAAATAATGTTTCGTTTTAAATGTTTTAATGATTCATTCCTATAAATATTTCTCCTTAATATCCATGTTTTAAAAATGGTTTTAAGGATTTATTTATATGGATATTAATGGTTTAAAATGTTAAAAGCATCAAAGTGGTATGGGAGACTTTGATTCAAAAATCATTTTATTAAATGTTTTAACTAGATTTGAAAATGGTTTTTAGAATGGATTCATTATTTAAATATCTTAAAATGTTATATTGTTATGACAATGTGGGAATGTTATCTTTCCATTGTTGTTAAGTTATGTGCTATGATTATGTTATGGTTCTTGGGCATTTCTTATGAAGATGGTTGGTTCTGTGATAAACTATGGGCGGGTGAGCCCAATATCGCTCTCCAATGCATTGGGTAACGCGAAGGAGTTAAACGTTAAGATTCCTCCGAAGAGATCTAGGGAATATACTATTATGGGTATTCCAAACGTAACCATGAGGGTTACTCCTTCCGTAATAATGTTATGAATGCCTCAAGTTACCATTATGTATTATGATTTCATGAGATATGTTGAAGTGCTTATGTTTTATGTGTAAAGTATGATTTCATTGATGTTTATGTATACATGGACTAATGTTTTCTTTCTGTATTCTTACAACCTTTACTGAGATTTTTGTGCTCCTCCCTAGTTTTTGAAATGATTTCCACAGGACATAATGATGAATAAGGGTTGAGGATGGGATCAAGGAAATGTCATGTTGTATAAACATGGAACCATACATGACTCTTTTGATCATGAGTTTTTATCTTGTGAGAAAAATGGAAATTGAGTAGATTTATCTACAATGTAATCTTTTGAGATGTAATAGTTATGTCATAATTATCTAAAACTCTAAACCTGTAAATATCCTCAATGTGAATTATTCATTTAATTAAATATTAAGTGAGGTTTAAGACCGGGTCCTTATAGTTGGTATTAGAGGTCGGTTTAGATAACTTTAGAGGTTAGGTTGTTGTTTAAGCATAAGTGAAAATTTTTGTATAATAACAATGGGTAGTATATTTGATAGAGTCTTGGTTGTTAGAATGAGTTTGATATTTGTTTTATAAGTATAACTTAGTGTTTATATTCATTTTTATTACATGATGATTTTTTTGACATACTCACACTGACCTTTTTGGTTTTAGTAAATGGATGGACCTAGCAGGAACCAAAGTGATAATGGGTTTGAAGGAAGCTGTGGAGGTTCTCTGAATAAGAAACTTGATGAAATGGGTGATCCAATGAGGAATATTGTGGTTATTCTAAACCAACTATCAAGGAGTCATGATTCACCACTTGAAACTTGGTGAGTTCTCTAATGCATCATATATGAGAGAACCAACTCGATGTGGAAGATCAGGTAATAATTATAAAGGTAACCATTTGGGTATATATGATCCTTATTTTTGAGGTAATTATGGGTTACTATATGTTATTCTTAAAAATTAAAGGCATGAGATAAAATTGGGGTTAAAATATGTTATGGCTATGATTATCTTATTTATGGGGATCATCTTATTTTATCATATGGTGGTGAAAAAAAAGACATTAAATATAAGACATCAAGAATTAAGATGTTGTGATCATAGTGATTTGGGATGAAAATGTGAGGTATAAGTAAAACTTTGAGGTTAAAACATGTTAGGTTTATTTTTTAGTTTTATAAAAAGGACAACCCGTAAGATGGGTGACAACTCGTCTCGTCTGGCAAGGCCATAGGAATCGCACACACAACCGAAGGGCGACAAGGGCACATCGCCTACCACTAGCCTACGTGATGTCCCTGGTTAGTCTGACTAATTCTTTCTAGTTAGATGATTTTATGATTCAATAGTAAGTTGATTTTGGGTTATTTATGGAAATGATTAACCTATCATGGAGGATATGTGATTTGGCTAAATACTTTTCAATACGAGACTTTCAAAGAAGATGATTTTATTTTGGAGATAAATGTTAAGATTTATCTTGGAAGACTATGTGACTAAATCCTTCAATGATTTGGGATTCAATATTAGTTTTTCTTACATTTATGAATTTTATAAAAAATTATTTATCGAATGGTCTTTGTTGAACTTTTGGTTTTGTTGGAAAAATTATGGAGATTAAGAATAGATATTTTTCATAAATGATTATCCTTTTTGTGGATTATCTGATCTTATACTAACCTTTTTGGTTTTGGTTTTGGTTAAGGTCTAAATACATGTGAAGTATATGGTTCTCTTTTGTGGATTAAGTGATTCTATATATGTTGGTTATAATACTCTTATTGTGAACAAGTCTTCTTAAATACTCATCCTCTGGAGAAAATATGAGTTTGTGTAAGAAATCAAGTAAGAGTTGAAAGACAACATGACAAGTATGTATGTTTCCTTATGTTTTACTTAAGCTCATAAATAAATTCCTTAATGGAATTTAACTTAAAAAAATGTTTTATGTAAGCTTTTCTTACTGGGGGATCCAATAACGTTTTACCCATCACGAGTTTGTGATTTTCTTGTTGTTAACTTTCTCCTAATCTTGTTTTTCAATCACACCCAATCAGACATTGATGGTTTGTTTTATCTTGCATATCCATATTTTCATGGAATCCAAGTATATGTTGTCCCGGGTGACCTTTCTACTTCCCTTTGTTTCATTTAATGTGATTGTTTAATTGACTCCTTTTACGATGTGGGACTTTCAATGAAGTTTCTGATCCCTATTTTAAAATTGTTAGGACGTAATTTCCAAATGGGGGGAAGGATGTAACCTCCCAGGTAAATAATGAATATTACCTTTTCTTTTTTATTAAAATTTCTGAAAAAAATATTAATATTACTCTAAAGGTGATGCTATGTTTGATGGCGTATCCAATATGCAACAACGAGTTTCTTGAAAATCTTACGTTGCACACTAATAATATAATAATATTATTTCAAATGGTAGTTAACACGTAGCTTTTTTATTGGAGGGAATGAATAGAAATAACTAAAATATGAATATATATGTTTTCTAAATGTTTCTACATTTATCCAATAAATGATAAAGGCTTAAAATAAAAAAAAATTCAATTTTAAGCATAAATACTCTAATATTCACTAAAAGGTCGATTTAACGCCTTTTGATGGCGAAACCTCTTTAAATATAGTTTTGGTCACTCCTATAAATTCTTTTTGACCAAATAAAATCCTTCTTTAGAATTGGGACATCAAAATTTACTTTGTGTATGTTTTTGTTGTTTTTCTGATAAAGTTCATTTTTAATGAATAAGTGAAAAATGTTGTACTTTAATTCAAAACCTCTTTTTAGTCTAATTTATTTATATGAATAGATTATCATTTTAATTGGTTACAAGGTGAAACTATAATATATTTTTACTATTTAATTCATTGGTGGATGTTGGAATTAATTTCACTTTGAAATTTGACATAAACAAATGTCATTATTTTGATAAATATTGTTTCTAAAAACACGCTATTTGTTTTGAAAACGAGAATTATTTATTAAATTAATTATTTCTATTTAATTTCTTTGAATTAGGTAAAATAGACATCATTTTTTAATTCGGAATATCGAATATATCTTAGGGTGAATTTTTGCTATTTTTCTGAAAATTGTCAATTTTTGTTGAATAGTGAAACCACTAAGTTGTAGTCAAGCACACTGATTTTTCGTTTAAATGAAATTTTACCACTTTTGTGTATTTAATTTCAAAAATCCGACATACATGGTTGTCATTAGTATGTAAAATGTGGTTCAATGAGATAAAAAAAATTTGGTGAATAGTTACATTTTCATTAATCACGATTATAGGTAATTAGTGTAATTTAAGGTAAAAATAATGTTATAATAATATGAAATCACCATGACACTTGTCCTACCCCTATTGGATGAGTCATGGCCGACCTATAAAACCCATGAGTTGATTTTTGGGACCCCATGGAGCCACTTGGGTAAGATAATGATATTAATGCCTTTTATTTTAAAGTAAAAGAAAGTGTCACAAACATGAATCAGTTTACTAAAACAATTTTTAGAAGGGGATAAACAAGTCATAGTTTTAACTATAAATATTCATTGTAAATATAATAATATTTCATACATCATGGTAATTTTTTTATAATTTTTAGTCCTTAAATAAATAAATTTATTTATGACATCATGATGATGCAGTGATTACCTCATTAATGAACGATTAAAATAAAATGAAAAGATAATGTAAAATCTAATCCTTAAACATGTCCAAAACCTATTGGAGGAGTATATTTCGAACCCTTATCACCTTATCCTAGACATATATTAATGTGGGACCTTTTAAATCCGGAATGATTTTGAAAATAATGTAACATTGCTTTTCTTTCCATGAGTACCCCTCCTCTCCTCTTATAAAAGGCCCCCACCTCTACCACCTTTCACACACCTCTAAAGCCTTTGACTCAGCCAAACCTTGAACATTTAATTTCTACAAATCTCTATCCTCTTCTTAGAAGCCTCAACTTGGGCAGAATCATTTCCAAGGATGCCTTTGGTCTCAAATCCAAAGAGTTACTCTTTTGAAGGTAATGTTTTCTCTTATGTTCATTTATTTTATTTTGCTTCTCCAACCCCATAAACTCTTTTTATTCCATTATTTTTTAAAAACACCAGTATATTATATATACTAGGATGTTGGTATGAGATGTATTTGAGATACACTTACACACACCTTCATCTAATGGTAATAGAACATACTGTTTCCGTGGATGGTGAATTTCTGCCTCACGAAAGGATGATTGTTCAATATTCTTCTAAAACCTTTCATGGTGGCCATTATGATGTCACTGTATTTATATATGATATATATTGTGTTTATGTTTTCCTTATGCTTCTGTATTTTTCATTTATGCCATATCATTATGGATTCCATTATGGGAAAACGCGATATCTTCATTTTAGGAAGTGCGGACTACCGCCCCCTCAAAGTGATTTGATTCGTTAATGCCATATGTGGGATATATAAAATATGGAGTTAATGATTTTATATATGATAAAATAATGTAATTATAATATAACATTGTATCATTACGTCTTAATTACATTAAAGTATTAAATAGAAATGAAAGTAGCGTTCATGCGTACGTACGTCTTACCGTCCCCATGAACGGTGCATTTAATTTGTTACCTCTAAATGATTATGTAATATTTTATATGTGTGTATATACTGGATATAAATGATATCTAAATCCTGAATATCATTCTTGAGATAATGGATATTTGACTATACGGACAACATGTAAGTGTACGAAGTCCATTTTGGACGTAAGAACCAAATATCGACAAAACGAACATTATTAACTTAAATAATTACATGGTGTTCATAACAGAGTAAAAAGTGATATAAAAGGAATAATGACCTTGAATATGGTTCTTAATCAAGTAGGAATTAACTCAAGTTTATTATTCATGATATTAAAGAATGATCGAGTCAAGTCGGACATAAGGTAAGGGATCCGACCTCTCTCTTTCTTTTCAAGTACTCTCATTTATGTCATTCCTTTATGCTCCATGTTCTTATATTTGAGGATGTTATTTTATATTCATCGTACTGAAATTTTTATGTTAATATGATGAGATACCATCTTTTTCTCACATCAATTCATTTTAAGAATGATTAAGTGGCGCCGTTAGGCTGCCGAAATTTTTGTAAAGGATTTTTTCACTCTTCTCATTTTCAAAGTTCTATTTTCATGTCATTTCATTTAAGTTACATTTTATTATGTTGTGTTATAATATATATATCCATAAAACATTACTTTTATGTTCATATGATGGGATATCCTATTAAATCTGATCAATCCATTTTTGGATGTTTTAAGTGGAGCCGTTAGGATGCAGAAATTTCATAAGGGTATTTTTCATCTCACTTTTATTCCTGTGAGATTCATTCTACATTTGCCACTATTTTCTTTTGTGCGGTGTTTGTAATGACCATGATTCTACTCTCTGTGTAATATACTATCATGTATGGGTTTTTACATCATAATTGTTTGGTCTTTTTTTCATGTGGTGTACCTATCGATAGTTTCCCAAGTCAGTAGGGGATTCTTTCACCCACCTCCTTTTTAAAAGACTTCTTTTTGTTATGTCTTTTAATTTACATCTTTTTATGTTGGGATATGTTCTTATATATCCTTATTGATGTAAAATATTATTTCTAGGTGATTAGATTCCATTTTCTCTCTCATCAACTAATGTTATGCATTTCAATGTGACGTCGTTAGGCTGTTGAATTTTACCAAGGGAACTTCATAACCCAATTTCGATTTTTTGGGTTCAACATGTAGTTATTGAATATGTCATCCTTTATTTATGTGTGAATTACCTTTTATTGTTTTACAATTAATATCCACTTATATTGGGTGTATTTATTTTATTCACACATAATTATGAGATTGATTTATCCTTAATTTATGGATACCGTCTTTATAATGGATTTCGTCTCATTTAAATTTCTATTGAGACTTTATCATTTTTATGCACCAATTCACTCTTATATAGTGTATATATAGTCCTTTAGAATATTATATCATGAATACAATTATTCTCATTATATTATAATGTTCGGATTAAATTTTATTCCTCAATTATTTGTATTCAAGTGTCTCTCATTTTGTTAAAAACCCTTTAACAAAAGTTTCATTTTAAATGTTTTAATGATTTATTATTATAAATATTTCTCATTAATATACATGTTTTAAAAATGATTTAAAAAATTTATTTATATGGATATTAATGGTTTAAAATTTTAAAAGCTTCAATGTGGTATGGGACACTTTGATTCAAATATCTCATTATTAAATGTTTTAACTAGTTTTGAAAATTGTTTTTAGAACAGATTCATTAATTCAATATCTTAAAATGTTATATTGTTATTACAATGTGGGAATGTTATCTTTCAATTGTGATTACATTATGTTCTATGATTATGTTATAGTTTTTGGGCATTGTTTATGAAGACAGGTGGTTCTGTGATAAACTAAGGACGGGTGAGCCTGATATAGCTCTCCCATGCATTGGGTAACGCGAAGGAGTTAAACGTTAAGGTTCCTCCGAAGGGATTTTGGGAATATACTGTGATGGGTATTCCAAACGTAACCATGAGGTTTAATCCCTACATATAAATGTTTGGAATGCCTCATGTTACCATTATGTATTATGATTTCATGAGGTATGTTGAAGTGTTTATGTTTTATGTGTAATGTATGATTTCATTGATATTTATGTATACATGGACTAATGTTTCCTTTCTGTATTCTTACAACCCTTACTGATATTTTTGTGCTCATACCTTGTTTTTGAAATGTTTTCCACAGGTCGTAATGATGAATAAGGTTCGAGGACGGGATCATGGAAATGTCATGCTGTCTAAACAAGGAACCAGACATGACTCTTTAGATCATGAGTTTTTATCTTGTGAGAAAAATGGAAATTGAGTAGATGTATCTACTTTGAAATATATTGAGATGTAATAGTTATATACTAATTCTCTAAAACTATAAACCTGAAAATATCCTCAGTGTGAATTATTTATTTAATTCAATATTAAGTGAGGTTTAAGGCTGGGTCCTTATAGTTTCATTATTAATCAAAAATTGAAGCTTTTCATAACAACAAAAAAATCAACCCTATGATATAATTGATATTATGAATTCAAAAATGATGCATATTTTACAAAATTCCCAACATAAAAGTTTCATTAATTAATTTTATATTTAATTCCCGTTGTCCAAAAAAATAACATGTTTTTAGGAAATAATATCAATCACAAGTTTGTCAATCTTTTATGTCCAATTTTGAAGTGAAATTAATTCTAATGACCACCATTGGATAAAATGGTAAAATTATATTCCAATTATACTTTAATACCCCTCAATAGTATTATTTATCACTATAATTTATTTTTATTAAAAAAGTTGTTTTTATGTATTTTCACTATTCAATGAAAATTTGATGTTCTTGGAAAAATACCAAAAATTTAACATAGGCTAATTCCGATATTCCGAATCAAAAAATGAAGTACATTCTCAATAATAAAATTTATATAATTTCCAAAAGTGGGAATTACTATTCATAAGGGATTCTTTGATTTGCAGCGGTGTGTTAGAACTCGAGGTTGCTTACAACACACGCTGCTCTATTATTTCAAAGAGAAGCATAACATAGATGCTTGGGGTGTTACAATGATTTAGCTGATGCAGACGTAGATGGAATGATAGGTTTGGCTGGTTCTTTAGTTGGTTCCATGGTTATCTTGAGTGTATCTTCTAGCCAAAGTAGAAAGCGTAACGGTGGTCAGTTTTTCTCAGGACCAGTCGTATGGTCGATAACAGGGAAATGTCAAGTTGTCTACTATCAGTGTAAAAGTATAAGTCATACCATGATTAACTATGGGGAGGATCCTATGACATTTAATCTTTTTGGATGCTCTATCCATCTATAGTGTTGTTCTGAAAAGATATCTCAGGGGAGTAGGTAAATATCCACTCTCACCAAGGGATCCCAGTTCCATGTAGATGCTTCCAAGGGTTATTGGTCTAATCCTTTGGAATAGAGATATGTTCATGTGGCTATGACTATATTTCTTTATGCATTGGAGTTTTCACTACAGGAATCTAAAGTAGAATAATCTATTGTCAGATGCACATTGTTTATCATATATTTTATGGTGCTGTCTTTATCTAATATGGGTGATAGTCATTATTTTATATCATCAATGTTAGTTTACATGTTTTGATTGCATTAGGATCATATTCCATTCTTATTGGATCCTTCCCTAATTTTATGAAATTGATATGAATAGGGGTTCATATGTCATATTTGTTCGGTGATGATAACTGATTTTGAGGAGTGGGCCTTTTTTGTGCCTGATCTTGACATCATGAACTTGATTATATACATGGGTTGGATGATTAGTGTTAAGTCTTAGATATATTTTTGTTGTTTTCATGTTTAGTTCTTATCTGTTGATGGTGTCACCCTTTTCTTCTAGGGTGAGTGGGACTCTATAATGGGAAGGGAAGTACATACTGACCCTTATTTTAGGTATCATTATGCCAGTTTTCAATAAATTTCTCTAATATAGTTCACCCTTTCTTGGGTGGTCAACTTCCTGGAGATGTGTATGAGTACCCATAGGTATTTTTGGATGATTTTTTAAATTTTCCATCATAGTGAGTGGTCATGTTTACAGTTGATCCTCCCTATGGTTTGATTCTCATTTCAATACCATCCTAACATATGGAATCTTTGAAGTTGGTGGAACATAATGTAAAAATTTGGAACCTATAGACTAAATTATTTTTACTTCCTAGTATGTCAATATGGGATTTACCTGTCCTATTTTCTATTAAGGAATATCAGATCCATATAATTTCTATTTATTATCATAAGTTGAACTAGGTTACTGTTAAGAACAAATATACATTCCCAATGATTTATGGTCTCTTTTATTAGCTTATAGGGGCTCGTTGGATTTCAAGGAGTGATATGTTGTAAAGGTTTCACCAGTTGGTGGTAAGAGAATAGGATATACCTAAAATAGAATTTATGAGTCAATATAGGATTTAGTGTTTCTTATTATTCTGTTTGGAACCACTAATTCTACTTTGGTATTTTTTGATTAGATGAACTAGATGATTCATCAGTTCACGGAAACATTTTTTGATCCTTCATTGAAGATATTTTGGTGTACTCTATTTTAGAGAGAAGCATGTGGACTAATGTTATATAATTCTTTTAACCATGAATGAAAACAATATGAATATAATGTTTTCAAAGTGTGTGTTTGGGATCTATGAACTGATCTTTCAAGAGAATGTGATATATGAGAGGGTAATCTCAGTTTATCCTGAAAATGTATCTGCATTTATGTTCTAGGATAATCTTAGAAATGTGTTTGACATCAAGAGATTGTTTTGATGAGCTGGTTACTATAGATAGTTTGTTCACGAATTATCTATGATCAGTTCATTGATTGAATTTTTAACCTGTAAGTGTGTAAATATTAAATGGAATGTAAGGTGTTAGAGAACATTTGAGGTTCTATAAGAGAGGTTAAATAAAACACCTATTTTGATTCTTTTGGAATCAGTGTTGGGTTATGACATATTCTAAGATGCTTCTAGTATGTTTTTGAGTTGTTTCTTTATGTATGTGAAATAGGTTGTTGCTTATGGATTATTTCAAATATGAAATCATTATAAGAAGAAAACTACCTAAGATATTGAGTAGGTAGGTTTTATGCATTCACTCAAAATTTGGATTCATTATCTCATTGGGGAGGAGTTAGTAGTATATTATGATCATTAGATCCTAAAATATATTATTATTTAGAGGGGTATCAAAATATGATAGAGACATTGGGTGAATTTTATTTAATCTTTTGATTTAGATATTACTTATTCCCTTGGGAAATGAAATTTGGTTTCTGATGCATTGAGAAGAAGATTACAAATAGAAGTATTGAAGGAATCAATTGAGGAGTTGTCTCTGAGGGTATTGATTGTTGGGATGAACGTGAAAGTGGAAGAAGATGGTGGAAAGGTGTTTATTGATTTGATAATAGTTTACTCACCTTTTAATGACTTATTTCAGTCAAGTAGGTTGTATACACTGAGTGTCAATGATTTATTTACAACTTTTATTGTGGGAATACTTTAACAGAGTGGTTTATGCCTCCCAATGGTCAATTGTGTTTCCATAGTAGGTTGGTTGTTATATTTTTTAAATATAGGATTTATTATAAAATGGACAACATTATTGTTAGTCCATGCACCCTGTAGTTACTAATAGGTATCATGAATTGAGGCATCAATATTTTTATTAGGGTATGAGATAGTTGATTTTAGTTTTTTTGTGGTGCCTTACTTGTCATAGAATTAACGCAGAGTTCTAGAGATATACAGGGATGTTGGAGCCCATACCTATTCAGATATGTAATGTGGGTTCACATTTCTATGGATTTCATCATTTTTTTCCATATACTCCTAGTGGAAATGGGGCGATTTAGAAGATCATTCACCAAATCATGAAATCAGAAAATTTCCTACCTCTCTATGGGGATGATGAATGTGGAAAAACAAGGTGACTTGTATGTTATGAGAGATGTTGACAATTCACTTGGATTTCTCTATATTTTGTTGATAGGGTTACAAGGTTCACATCCATGATATATAAATTTTGGCAGGTGTTAATGGGTTCCTTGATTAAAATAAGCATATATTATCACTCGTAGATGGAAAGACATATTGAGTGGTCTATTCAGGTTCTAGAGGATATGCTCTGTACTTGTGAGCATGATTTCAAAGGATCTTGGAAAAATAATTTTCCTTTTGTTGAGTGTGGGTAAAAAAATATTTATCAACCTTGGATAAATATGGTTCCCTTTAAATGATTTTTATGGCCATACATATAGATCCCCCTTGTTCATGGAAGAGTTGAGAGATTACTCTCGGGTTGGGTTGAGTATTGTTCAGGATACGATAATGATGGTTTAGTTGATCTAGTGGCATTTGATATTTGAATAAAGTCATTAGAAATAATATGTGTAACATTTGTGTCAGATGATGAAGCTTGTGGTTTTTGATTTTGTCTTTCTTATAGTTTCACCTTTCTTGCTACATTTTCTATTGAGTAAGCAAGGTTAGCTAGAACTGATATTTGTGGGCTCCTTTCAGATGATTGGATGACTGAGAAAGGTGACTTATCAGCTGAACATTTCATCTTGTTTGACTATTTTCCATCATATATTTCATGATTCCCAATTTATTATGTACATAATAGATCCTTTCCATGTTATTAGATGGAATAATTTTGATCTTGATCAGGACACCACATTGTTTGACCAACCAGATCATATTATGGATCACAAGGATAACATGATGTTTGTTAAAACAATCACCCATGTCTGAGTAGTGTGGTGGTGCAGACCAAATGTCCATTAGAGGTGGGAGTGGGAGTCATTGATGAGGAAGTAGTGGGTATCTCTTTTTTTGTTTCCATTATCTTGAAAGATTTATGGGGGGAGAAAGTTTTTATGGTGGGGGGCATTGTTACACCTTGTAACCTTTCAATCTGGTATGATTTTACCTATTTTTGGGTTCCCTTTTTTGTTGGATGGAAAATTCCATGAAGGGATTGCGAGGAAACCATTAATAGTGATGTTTGGGATTTTTTAGAATTTTTATTATAACTCTTATAGTTTCAACATTTCGTTGGGTGATTCCACGATGTTTAATTAGAGTGCACGATATATAATCGATGTCAGATAGACCACATGAACTAAATACACAATGTGAGAAATTTACATTTTGTGTAAAGGGTTTACAACATGTAATGATAAAAATATTGTTTCTAATAAAAATACAATAGGTTTTTCTATATATTTGGGAGTCGATGGTTTCTCGATGCGTAATGGGATTAAACAGAATGTAAATTCTTGAGGGTTAGTTTAAACCACGTGGTTTAGTTGAAATTTATAATTCATTAATATAGGCTTACTTTATCTTGACCTATAGGTTCTTCCTATATTATTTTTGGGTGACATTTTCTCATCCATATCGATTCATTTAGTGATTTATTAACATAATAGTTGTATTTATTCTCTTTGTATATGTAATGATTTTGGTTTAATTGTTTCTATTTGTGGTTATGGATTGGATATATATTTGTGATTAGATAGTGTTTTCTATCAATCCTTTTCAGTTTCATGGAGTGCCTTGTCTTTCAGAAGATGTTCTGTTAATTTTCAATCATAATTGTAAAAATAATCTACATTTCATCCATATTGATGAAGGTGTTTCTATAAAATTGGTTAATTTGATTAAATTTATGTCATTATTGATAAATTACATTTTATTTTTCATTTATTTGAATTGATAAATGGTTTTCAATTATTTATTGCAATGGAAGATGTTTTCAAAAATAGATTTTTTTTAGAAGTAGATTTTCTTGATTTAGAAATATGTTTTCAAGCTCCGAAGTAGATTGTCTTGTCTATGAAAATGTTTTATAAAATTTTGATCATGGTGGATATTCACATTGGCAACCTTGGGTTCATCCAAATAGAGACACGAGAATACTTAGTGCCTGTTTCACCACTACAAGGTAACTTTTTTTATATCGACTTGTAGGAGATGATAGTTATTAGATTAAACATATGTCTATTTAGGCTTGTTAGAGTATATTAATTATTTTCCCATAGTCATGAGCCAAATAGATCGTTCATTGTTATTTTATATTAATTATTATTTTTCACATGAATTTTTTATCATGGGTTGTTTCTCATAGGATTTTATATGAGTTTGTATCACATAGCTTCACATGAAATGATGTTTTGTGCATATGTGTATACTCGTTTACCTCTTTATGCATGGATATCATTTCCTATTTTTACCACTTCGTCTTTTCATATTTTTGGATTGAAAATATTAATTTATTTTTATGAAAACCAAAATATAAAAAATGGAAAATTATTTATAAATGATTTGGATTTATGAAAATACTTTGTAAAACAATTTTATTTTAAAAGGTCGAATTCTCACATTATTGATAATAGAATATTATAGAGACTATGGTGGTATCCTCACATGATTTGGATCAAACACTAATTGTGCTAAAAATAATTTGTAAATATTTGTTGTAGGATTTGGTTAATGGTATGATATTCTAATAACATGAGATATTTTCTTATTGTTATTTCTTTTGGTTTAGGTTTTTCTAGAGGTGACTATAGGTAATGTGGGGAGTCGAATTTATTTTGGGATTAGCCTATTTTGGATTTTATTGTCTGTATTTCTTGTGTATCTAATTTTATTGTAAATCATGCTCTTGTTTTATGTCTTGTTTTTATTATATTCAAAATTAGTTTTGGTTATCTTATTTTAAACATATCATGTGACAGGCTAGTTCAGGTGACCAATCTAATTAATCCCAGTTGGATAATTACATAAATGATATTGGAAGAATTTTTTTTCAATAATATATACAAAATCCTTTTCATTTTATGGAAACTATGGGAATAGTTTGTGAGAATAGAATCTGTGATCATCTTGTTTCGGTTAATTTACTGATATCAATAGATTACCTTTTAATCATTGTTGTTTTATCCATTTATAACCATTTTAATGAAATATATTACATATTTATATTATATAAATTCATAAATTATATTTCATAATGCACTATATAGTGTTTTGATTTAAAAAACATGTTTCTCTATGTAGGCACCAGTCCACACTAACAAAAAAATGACATTTATGTTTCACAAAAAATTAAAAGTGGGTTGAATTTTTTTATATTTTTGAATCATAGTCTTTTTTATAAATATCATATTTATTCAATAAATAACACCTTTTATCTATCCACATAAGATGATATTAAAATATAACATGTTTCTCATGGAGGCGATAGTTTACATGTAACATTTGTAATTTTTTCTATTTTTTATTATTTGGTGGAAAGATAGAAAAGCATTTAACAATGAATATAATAAAATATAAGTATACCAATGATAATTATTTAATTATATAATGATGGTTTGAATATATTTGGATTATCATAAATGTGGAATATAAAGATGAAAAGATTAGGGAGTGGATAATAATTAGGTCGAGAGTTTATATATTCTCTAGAAAGACCTTTTTGGAAACGGGTGACTTGAGAAAATTTATGGTAAACATGTGGTTAAAAATACTTAGGAGAATTTTAAGAGATGAAATATTATTATGGGTTTAAGTGGTATTCATATGATATAGTGTTCATATGGTGTTTGTGGTGAGTCCCATTTATTGGAGAAAAAGATGTACTTTCTTGTGGAAAAGAATGTTAGGAAATGTGTACGAATGTAATTCCATGCATGTTATCTGATTTAGGTGAGTAAATGTTATAGATAATTATATGGGTATGAATTTCAAACACAATATAGGAATTATAGATGGTTTATGTGTCTTTTATAAGTAATATAAATTAATCCACTTATGTTACCAATTTTTAGCTTTTAATATCACTTATTGTGATTTACCACAGTAATTTTTTATAATATAAAATAAAAGATGACCCTACTAGCACAATTAAACATGATGAATCCAAATTTTTACTCCATTAAATCTAATTGAAACTCTAAATATAGGGTAATTTAGTTTTTAATTGAACAAAATAATATATATATATATATAACTATTTGTTTATAAAAATTCCATTTTAAAATATTAAGTGGTCTCTAACTAATAAAATATCAATGCATAATTAAATTAGTCTAATTTATAAATATGTATAATTATATTAACATAATTTCTTATAATATATCAAATTTAATTTATTTACGTATAATTAAATAACACTTATAAAAGAAATTTTTTGAAATTAACTTATTACCTTTATCGTGGTAATTAACTCTAATATCGTTATCTAACTATTATGACCAAAACAGAAATTGCACACATTAAAAAATATGAATTTTAGAATAAAAAAATAAAATTATTTTAATAAACTCAATTTATAGAGGTGATAAATATTATTTTAAATATAAGGGAGAATAATGTAAAATAAACACTTTTTAGAAGAAAAAAATGTATTTTTTGAACAAATTGAATTCATTTATTCTAATTTACATGTAAAAATTACAGGATGACTGTTAATTAATATAATATATTTTCTTTATATTTTATTAAAACCATTTTTCCAAAATGGTTAGTTTTTTATAAAAAACAACACAATCAAAAAAATAGTTATTTGAAAAATATTCATTTTATTTTAATTGAAGTTAACATTAATGAAACTAAAATTAATTATTTATATTTTAAAATTTTAATTTTATAAATTTATTTATAGAAAAATATTTATTTTTATATTATGATATTATAGTAATAATTTTATGAATAAATTTCTTTTATAAGAACATATTTTAATTCAATAAAATATTTTTTTAATTATTGATTATTTTTAAAATATATAATAATATTTTTCTAATATAAATACAAAATTCGATAAATATATTGGACACACATATATCCAATTACAATATTCTTAATGAATAAATTTCTTACAATCATATTTCCAAAGACCTTATTTATTTGGCCATATTGATTTCCTATATATAAACATACTAAAATTATTCATGCATTTCATTAACACTTCCTAATACTAGATTATATTTCCTTATTTAGGATAATTATTTCTTATTTCAATTAATTTGTTCTCATCATAGTTTTTTCTATTAATAGTTCTTCTTAAGTATGATGATGATTCAAGGGACCTCTTAGTATTAATTAAATTACAATTCTCTATTTAGTAACCCTTTATATTTTATCGATAAATATTTTTTGTAACGTACTAGTGAAAAATAGAGAGCCACAACACATGATACCATCTCCTAATACAATGCTTTCAAATTGTAATGATCGTTATTGTTACAAGATATAAAATTAAGATGAATTTCAAATTTTGGGTCTCTTGAGGGATTATTCAGAAAATTATGATTCAATTTATAATTCCAAGAGTATGAGGAACCATTTATAATTGTTCTCTATGTGGTTTTAGTCTTGGGAGAAAGATCATGTGATTAGTAAATTCTTAGTATCTTCAGGTGTGAGTGGAGTTTTCAAGCACTTTTGTCTTAACGCGTGGTTTAGTGTGCACAACATCATGCAAAATATGAGAACCATTAAGGCTTATGGAATTTTATGTTTGTATATTTTATTCAAAAAAAGTTGGCATATCTTGCTCATAGTTATAGTTAACCTATGTGGATTCCAATAAAAACTGTCCAAGATGAGTGGATTTCTGCATCAGGGTGTATGACTTGTAGATTTCATTATATGAACCTTGCAAAAAATATAAATGATGTTTTAAAGGGATTATAATGTATTTTCATGGTTGGTGTAGAGTTTCTAAACCATTTAACGGATATCAAATTTGGACTATCTAACTATATAGTTTGTGACTTATTTGGAAACCATTATCACAATCAATATTTCTTCTAATGGTGGAAATAACAAAAATAAACCCTCAATAGTTTTTCCATTTTCCTCCTCACTTCATCTATTCTACATGCGTAGACCATGGTGTCTCTTTACCACTTTTCTGCTTCAAATATCTCTATATTTAGGCATTATTAAAAACATTATTCAAAGATTATAGTTAAAAATATTCTCCTCCTTTTATGATATTTTTCTTCATTTTTTCTTTCTATGTTTTTTTCTGTACTTTTGGTTTCATTTCAGATTCCACTAAAGCATTGTAGAATACACTATAGATGATAGGGTTTTAACATACCTTGGTGAAAATTAATCCCCTGATAGTTTCTATACGTACTCAATAATTGTTTCATTGGATGTATGTTGCCCAATTAATATTTTAAATAATTTGAATGTAAATTAAAAAAAATAGACTAATTGGGAATCATGTATTTGGGAATTTTTCCATCATAGTGTTAAAGGTATGTTACAAGCCTTCCACAGATGATTGATCATGGTTTCAAATAGTGTATGTGCATGAATGATTTTGTATTCTCTATACCAGTATGAGTTTTATTAAATAATTTATTTTTAATTATTTAAATTAATTAAAGATTATTGTGTGAAATCAATTAGGTGCTTATCTCATTGGCAGAGTGGGATTATTCTTGAATCATGGGTGTTTTTTCATCAAAGTAGGTTGAGGGTTTAATATTATGTCATTTCATAGATTTATTATCATTCAAATTATTAAATTTTTTTCAAGAGTATTTCAGATCCCCTTGAGGGATTTTCTGAATTTTATTATGGATTTGGGGGTCACATGTACCTCATAGTGGGATTTTGTTTAATACTCCACTATTTCATAGCTTGTTCATCAAGAACATGCCTATTGTTTCAATAGAGGTGTGTATATGTAGTTATAGAGAGTACCTTGGTTTCTATACCCATCCAAGGAAAGTTATATGGCTGGTTTGTTTTCCCTTTTGAACGTCAATTCTTGAGTATGTTTTGTTTGTGAGGTCCACTATCATGTAAAGGTTATAGTGTAATCCCTTAGGTTCATCGAGGTATGACAATATGTTACCATTGATAATTTTAATTTAAAAAACATGGATTAATTGGTTATGTCTTGGTTTCCCCTTGGAATTCGGGAAGAAGGTATCTCATAATGGAAATGTGGTTTTTTGACCTATATAAAAGTTGTGATCTTTTATGAATACTCAAAATTAAAATGATTAGAATAATAAATTCAACTTCTTCATATAGTTCTCATATGTTAGGAATAATTGAGGTTATGGATAGGGTTTTATTAACCTAGTATCTTGTTTTTTAGATTCCTTATTTGTTGTTTCGGGATCATTTGTATCCTCCATGCTTGGATGGCATCATGGGTTCTAGTTAAAAATGGTTTTCATGGGCTGAAGATTTGAGATAAATCTAAATAACCCCTAAGGATTCTCTTATGGGTGATATGTGTTGATTTCATTTTAATTTGGGTTTTAGAAGATTCATTCTAGGATGGGAAGACACTGTGGCCTATTAATCATGGATGGATGTCAATCAGATATATTTTTTTAGGTCCAAGATAACCTAGGGTATTACCTTGAATAAACTTTGTTGATATATGACTGATAATGTTCTATTAAGGGACTCTTACACATATTTCTCAAGGAATGATTTTCTGATAATTTTAGTTGTGATTGAAAATCCCCTAGTAGAGAGTTTATCTTGAGGATGTGACATGGGAATAGATGGATCCCTATATTCTGTTTGATCCCTTGATAATGTTGGGGAGAGATCGGGATGTATTTTTTTTACTGTATTGTGATCCAAGGGACCATGGGATCCCTGATCCATATTGACCCTAGGATGGATAATGATTTGAGTTTACCAGATTCTATGATGGTTTCTAGAGTAGATCGACTAATTATTTAATTGAATATGGTTGGAATGTTTGAGGTAGTTTCTATATAGGTGATATATATCTAAGGTGATCATTGGGATATCAGCAGTCTAGGTGGTGTCCTAGAGTTTTATTTGAAGCTTTCTTACATTGGATGGCCAGTTTTATGTGAGGATAGAGACATAATGGACATTCTAGATGAGTATAACCACCATTTTCTAGAAAATAAGTGTTCCCTATATAGTGATTATAGTATTTGGTCCTTAATATATGAAGGACTTTGGTTACAGGGTTATCCTTCCTCTACCTTCTTTTTTGGATATTCTTAGTTCAATAGAATTATCATGCTTTGAGAAAGAACTCTAATAGTTAGTAGTGTTTCTGTCCCCAATTTAGATTCTTACATTGGATTCCATTATCATGATAGAGTTTTCAGTTTTTATCATAGAAACTTATAGTCACAACATATGGTCATGCATTCATGCATAGTGTTTGAGTTTGAGTTCTCCTCTTGATTCTATTAGAATTGCATGATGGTTTTGTCTCTAGGTGATCCATCTTCATTAATTCCTCCTAAGTGGGTCAAAAAATGTGTAGATTTAACACGCATTTCACCAATGATATTAGGATTGGCTTCTTTGCCTATTTTATTTATAGCCCATATCATTTATTTATGAAATTTTTTATAATTAATATAATTTTAATTTTAACATGGTTGAGCATATCTAGTATTGCAAACACAAGAATATGATCACATATAATAGGTTCTTCATTAACTGTTGCCTAAAAAGATTCATTTCTAACCCACTATGTGTATAACTCAGATTAAATTCAGTCCTTATATATTAATTTAGACATAGAATAGGTTTCATGATGGATCAAGGGGAGACTTGGTGTTTCCTCATTGAGTCTATCCACTCATGTAGAGTTTGTGGATTGAGTGGTTTCAGTTCATCCACTGTGTGTACTGGTTATAGAGTTTATATCATAGTTTTTTATGGAGTCTTGTGTAGTTATTTCTGTTTATTTATTAATTATATATGGTCCACCTAGTGGGTGACCAGTTGATGTGTATTTGATAACTATTTGTCTATAATTATATCTACATTCCATTCATTATATAATGATTATATGTAAGTTATTTATCTTGAATACTTTATTTTTTGTATATTGATGTGTTTCCTTTAATTTCTACATTTATTATCAGATAATTTGAAGTCATAATCTCTATATTGCTTATATTTTCCCCTCACAACTTTATGGAATCCTCTACTACATAGGTAATTAATCTTAAGGACCTATAATGAACTAGATCATGTGACACATTAGGTTAATCAGGTAAGATTCATTATAACATGTTTTCAAATCTTATATTATTTTTCTTTAGATGGGGAGTTATAATATAGGTAGTTTAGGTATTTTTCTTCTATTGAATTTATTTTTATATTATGTATCATTATTCCCTTTTTATTGGAATTTTTTAGTTACTAGGGAAATGGGTTTGGTGTTTTTATTTGTTTTTACAGTTAAGTTATTGTTCTCAATATATCCTAAAGATATTTATTGTTTTTACGTATTTTTGGATCATTTATAAAGATATAGTGGCCTTTTTTACATTCATCAAACTAGAAACATAGGATCCATATCACATATTCCTATTTGTGTGTTGTTTTGTTGAGGATGGAGGTTCAAATCCTTAAGGTATATGCAATGACCAATATTGCTTTATCCTATAATGCTCTTTCATGGAACTCCACCCAACTAAATCATAAGATTTTTTCTTTTGATAAAAGATCATGTAGATAAAATGGTGATATATTCCATGGGGATAGTAATGTAGTTCCCTCCTCAAGGGATGCATGGGGGTCCAAGTGGATCAGTGTATGCATTGGATTCCCTATTACTAGTTTTGGATCGATGATGTAATGAGATTCCAAAGAGATGTTAGATCAATATCATGATTCCCTAAGGATCTGGTTTCCCATTTGAGAGAATGCGTCCCTTACTAGATGTTATCTATTATATTATTGTGTGGGGGTCATGGGACTACTATCAGGTAAGGGATTTGGTGGACATGGTTGATCATCCTATTGGTGGCCCCCATCATTTTATCTATCTCTATAGAATTCATTCATGAATTGTGTTAGGACCCAACACAACGATGCTCAAGCTAGAACTACCTAAAAACCACCTTCATGTTCTAGGGAGTGGCCATAAGAATCAAAATTAATAACTAATACGAGAAACCATTTCCTACTAATCCTTTATGCACACACATGACAATCTCAATGAATAAGAGCAAATAAATAATAATGAAAAGATTCAAATCTAGATCATAACCATGCATGTGGAAACCTCTAGGGTGGACAAGAGTACAATAGTACAAACTGAATATATAGGGAAAAACGAAACACTCAACCAGAATGATGTCCCAATAGAAAAAACTAAAAAAGTAAAATTTTGAGAGATCCCAACTCTTGATCTCCAATCTCTAGCCACCGTATATAGTCCAATGCATCCAGTTTCTTTAAGCTCTTCTATAGTCACTTCTGACATGTATGTCATCTACTTGAGACATGAAATTTGTAGGAAAATCTCATGATTGAGTGAGAATATACATACCCTGTAGGACACCCTGAAAGTTAAGGGGGAATGATATTGGAGACACAATAGAATTTTAACAGATAGTAAATAATAAACAGCTCAACCCAAAGTAAGAGTTACTTCATCCAAAAAATGAATTCAACACATTGTGTAGGTGGAATACCTATTGTGTCTCTTACATCCATAAAAAGAGAGTAAAAATATCCAACAAAAATGATTTATATATATATATATATATAATCTCAAACCTAATTATCCAAAACATGAGATAAAGGTGATCTCTATCTCATAACCCAACAAAAGAAAAGAGTCTCCATTAGTTCCAAAGGTACAAAAAAATGCCCAATATCTCACTTGTCTGTCCATATGTAACAAATAAAGGGTTCTCGCCTCCCTACAATGTCATATAGTCGATGGGGCACAATCTAAAACATATGGAGGTCCCGCTCCCTATTATAATAAGGGACTATTGTCTCTGTTGATAGGGGAACTACACCCTGGTGAAATAGGGGAGTACCATTTCTATCTACACAATTATTATATAGGACTAACAATTTATCTAGTAGGGGAGTACCATCTCCGAAGAATGTGGACTCATGCCCCGGTACGATATGGGAGTACTACGTCTATATATTTATGTGTATGGACTAAAAGCACCCTAATGCAATAGGAGAGTAAAGTAACTAAGGATAGACAACCCACATGCTAACATGACAGTGTAGTATTTTCTCTATCTTGAAAAATAAATTATAGGGACAACGTGCTGTTATGGTAATTAGTATTATAATCTCTATCTTTATTAGGAAAGTAGATGATGTACACAATGATATGATATTGTGGTACCTTCTCCATGGATAGAGGAAATACACTCTAATATGAAAGTAGTGTTTCATCACTATCTCGATAAGTAGTATGGAGGACCCACAATTTGATTGGATAGTAGAGTACCATCTCTAATGATAGTGGGGTCATACCCTATTAAGACAATGGATTATTGTGTCCCTCTAAACTCTCTGATGATCCTTCTCGGTCAATTATATCATCAAACATTTCTTATGAAACGAAATAGACATAATATCTAATATTTTTTCTCAAAAAGAACTATGGAAGAATACATCATCTTCTACATGGAAAAAAATTAGTGTAGACTACTCATGGTCCAAAATATGATTCCATATAAAGGAGATACAAGAGATTGAAGGTTCCTCAAAAGAGAGTTACACCATGTGTGATAGATTCCTTGTGGCATATAGATCTTCTTTTCTTCTTGGATGTGTACATAGATATGTTTGTGTACAAGGTCATGCCCATGTACCCCTAGAATTCATGTTTACTCTTAGATTACAAGACATATAATTCCAAAAGTCTAAGGAATAGGCAAGGCTCATCATCCGTTCAAATGAAAAATTACAAGTTCCACTAACATACCACTTAATATGTCTTTGGATAGAAAAACATACCATATAATCTTCGTCATCATGGAAAAATTAAGGAAAAAAATATTCACTTGGCCCAATCAGACACTTTTATAAAAATGCATTTCACTGCTTCACGTTTGAACAAATTATTGTGGGTTGAAGCCAAGAGTTTGAATTAAATACCTGATATTATTATTAAAATTCCTACCTCAGTACCAGGGTCTCAATACCAAAAATAGTTCTCCAATTTTATGTCTTATAATGAAGTTATGATCAATGCACAATTTCTATATTATTATTATTAGGGGTTTCATTGGCCTAGTCACGAGTCAGAAAAAGGTATCCATCACTTGTTTTAAAATGACCATCATGATACCATGATCACAACTCTGTTGATGAATTTCCAATCTAACATCACATGAGATATTCAAAATCGAATTAAGGGTTGAGAACCAAAATTATAATATTATTATAATTTTCTTATTTTCTTTTTATTTAATCATTGATTCAAATGTAAGGGAATATGCCTCCCCCTTACTCATGTGAACCATGGGCAAAGAATTTTGGTTCTTCCTCTATTTTAGTAATAAAAATATTATCATATAATAGTTATTATTATAATCTAATTCATAAATATATGAAATGAAGATCAATGGTGTGCCTCCTCATCTTTTTACACTTTTTTTTCATACTATTTCTGTTTATCTTTTTTTTCTATCACCCCTATCTCCGTCATTTTTAATTCCAAATTAAATCTCATTTAATTTTATTTTACAACCACAATTTTTATTCTATTATTATTATTTAATATAAAATTAATAACAATCCTCATATAATTTTATTAAGTCATCACCTATAATATTAATAATAATATTATTATTAATCACCCTTATTATTATTATTAAAAACTATCACATTGAAGATGCATGACCACCTCATTGGAGATCAAAGTTTGGCCACCATCATTTCCATGTTGAGAAAACTCTAACATGAGACCCCAAGCATGGTATACACATAGAATTGTTCCCGTCACACCACGTGTGGTCATCGTACATCAACTGGGAAATCACGGATCACCGATCAGAACTATAACCACCCACGATCATGAAAACCACACAAGTGATTCCTATCTGATGCAATCACAGAACCACATCCTACTCATTTTTCAATATATTCACATCATATCAATCTTCCTGTTATTCATCATACCATAGTGAATATGGGGGTTCATTCACTGTCAATCCTTTCCTAGAAATGTCGAATTGTGACCCCATGGTCTATAGATGAAAATGCAGAGAGTGGTGGGTGAAACACCTATAATAAAGTTGATTAAAAAAATTTTCCAAACATTATTGGACAATATTTTAATAGTAAGGAAAGTGAGGTATTAAAAACTAAATATTCATAAAAGAAATTAAAATAATAATTTATTTCGATACACAGAATCGTGAAAGGCATCATTTAAACACAAATAAAAGAAAACCAATTTGATCATGAATAGAAATTTTATCATATGTGTGGAAACCAAAAAGGATAATTCCAACTACAATGATTGATTGATTTATGGAAAAAAAATGCATTCTCTAGAAATGAACATGATCTCCTACATCTATTACATTTTGATTCGTCTTGATCTAATCATTGGTCATCATCCAATCTCGATTCTCCAATGATGAACACTCTTATCATCATATTAGATATAGAAAGCGTTATGGGGATAACCATTGAAAATTCATCATAACAGTGTTTTTTATAGAGTTCAATTACTTTATTTAGTAAAACAAATAACAAATTCATTTATATATCTTAATTAAATATACCCGCCAAAAGCTACCTCATCCGAAAATCCCACACTGACCAACATTAGATCCCGCTTAGGGGTATACCCAATGTTTCGAATTCATATGTGGTATCATATTTCTGATTTGAGACTCATTATATGAGATATTCCACATTTTTATTAAAAATATTCATTCCTACTATATAATATATTTAATATTTCTGTAAAAAAATTTCCAGGCATACCTGGCCTTGGAATCACGTTTTTTCTCAGATATTAGATCAAAAATTATTTTGAGAAATATTCTAAAGTGTTACAAGAATAAAATAGTGCCCCTACATTATTCACTTCATCAAATATTTTCATCATTGAAATTCAAAATCTATGGAAATAAGTGGGGTTTTAATCCCTCAACTATGTATCTTACTACCATGAGGTCCCATGAACGGTCTTTCTCTACTGGTTCACAAAACCACTAATTCAATGAAAAAAAAAATCCACTATCACATTCTAGATCACTCATGTTGGTATCATACAATGATTTATGTACATACCTCTTCAACATCAGAATGTTGATAACATGAAGAATATGGTTTAACTGTAAATAGGTCATCTACTCTACTTCCTCTCTTGACAACAGCAAATGAAAACATCATTGTTAGCATCTACTTCCAAGACCACATCCTTGGGGGGCTCAAGCTCAGTCTTCAAAAAATCTTCATGGTACATTATCACACTCCAGTATAATAATATATGACACTAGAAGTGGAACTTCAAATCTAGAACTAACTGAATGAGTTTATAATATGACTAGTGTATAGACCGAAACCTGACATACATAGACATTAAATCACTTTTGAGGAATACTTATTAAATAACAAAAATAGACACCCAAGGTTCATAATAGTTTAGTGTCTTTGGAAACTCGGATTATAATCTTCTAATCATGGTGAAAGATCTTCAACATCTCCCATAAAGATCTTTCCTTTCTTTTATTACCTAATACCATTCATTATTTCCTAGGGAAAAGAAAACATAAAAATAGTGAGCTCAAATGATCATTAAGGGTAAGCATGGAAAAAATAATGCAAACCATATACGTTTGAACATGAACATAATGTTTAAACATCAAAATCATGAGTTGTGAAATAAATCTTGGATGTATGTAAGGCATAGATCATAATGGAACTCCAATCATGATAAAATAGAATATGGATAAAACTTGAAATTGTGTAACCATTAAGCACATGTTATGATTCAACAGTAGCCAAGGCATTTCTGCGAAGACTATCATAGTGGACAAAGTCCATTAATGAACCGGGTTTACTTGTCATTCCAGCCTGGTATTACGGAACCAGATTCACTTTTCGTTCCAGCCATGTCTATATCATGAAATATAAATCATTACCCAATGTATTGGAGGGAGATATAGGTCCCATCGATCTCATAATGAAATCATTCTTACATGTGACACAAAATAATCATGATTCATTCATAATAACCCAAAAGAAAAAATGGGTTTCATAATCATCATCCCAACTTAGAATAATCCATATAAAACAAATGGATTTCATTTCATCATGATAAAAATTATACCATTTAAATAATAGAGACATTTTACATGAAACATAAACACATTAAATAATTTCATATTAGATGGAAAATAGTTTTGCTAAAACACATGAAATTAATTCTTGAGGAAAATATACTTTCTTCTTAAAAACTCATTTTATTTTCAAAAAATGTCATTCAATATTAAAAGAAAATGATTTTGTTGAAAATAACCATGAAATCTTGTAGAGGAAGCTTCATGAAAATAAGGTGTTATAAAACCATAAATATCCGTTCACATTGTATAAGATAAAAAACATTTTTCTCGTACTTTCGCAGGAAAAGTAAAAAATTACCTTAAATGGTAAGCAATGGTAATATTACTTCAATACATTGTGGTAAAAGTAAAAAAAGGATAAAAATAAATTTACAAATAAATGAAATAATTGTAAACATTTTATGAAAACATTTTTAGAAAACATGGACATGAATGATAACCCCAGTAAATACTTACGTATAAGAAATCTCGGATAAAAATGAGAAATGAATAATTATCCCTTACCTATTTCCAACTTCTTTCGTATGTGTCCAAGACTCTTGTATAGTGGGTTTAAACATATTATTAACTTGTAACATAACCATGATAATATTTATGATATCATATATGACTCACTCATGACTTTATATTACCCATTATTTTGTAAATTTCATGTTAAAGCAGCATATTGGGTAAAATCGTTCCAATTATCGTACGTGTTTCAAATTTTTGTACTTTATATTATTACTTATATCCTAATTTACATAATTATAGATTGTAAAACATGATTTATATATAATATATAGTCATCATATAATTATATATGATAGATCGATAAATGCAATGAAATACACCGTTCATGGAGACGGTAGGCCTTACGTACGCATGAACACTGTTTTCGTTTCCTTATTGAATTGAATGGAAATAAGTATATGTACATAAATACAGTATAAATATTATGTAATATCTTTCATTATTATTTATTATATGTACTTTATAATCATACTTGAATCATTTATCATGGAAAATGAATCTCATCGCGTTCTTGGAGACGGTAGTCCGTACGTACGCACGAGTGACAATATCATTCTTTTGATATTAAAATAATATATAATTGTATGTTATATCATATATAAAGAATAATAATAATTTTATATTTATTATTTATATCTTTTATACTAAATATTATACCCATCCAAATGATGAAATGTTTTAATAACAAACTACACCACGACGTGGAGACGGTAAGCCGTACGCATACACGTGTGGTGAATTATTCATTCATAGGATAGATAAAAGAAAAAACATGGTTGTAAAATTTTTATAATAAAATCTCATTATATTTAAGATACTATAGTTATTATTATTGAATTTAAACAACAATGAATATGGAAGTGGAAGAAGAAATGAATTTGAAATAGGGGGTGAGATATTTACCTCTTTTTCAGGATCTTTCATTTTATTTGATCAAAAAGGCTCTTTAGGTTGACTTTCTGACTAAAGGAAGTCCTCTAGGATGAAGGGAGTATATTTGACTGTGTATTTGGTAGGTTTTTTTCCATCCAAATGGCTTTGTATGTGTGAATTATATAGAAGAGGGAGTTCCCTTTTATAAGAGGGGTGAGGGGCACCTTAGAAAAAATTAAAATATTTTTTTATAATAAATCCATATTCAGTTTATAATTGCTCCAAAGTGACTTTATTAGAGGATAGAGTTGGGATGGGTCTAAGTCCTCTCAACCAATAGCTTAAAACAAGTTTAGGTTACCATTTTAACCTTATCATTTAGATTTAACTCTAAGTTAAATAATCTAACTTTTACTGTGTCCTCTTGTATTCTTACACTATATGTTAATAAACATACTATAAACTCCCAATCGAACCCCAATTGGTTCATTAATGTAATATATATTAATATATAAGTCTTTTGGCAGAACCATAGATTTTTAGGGCCATTATATCAATTAATAATATAAAATTTGTTTTAAAAACACTTTTATGTCAATTTTGACAGTATTTGGTATTTTGTTTTTTTTTAATTTATAACAACATTATTACATTGAAAAAAATTAATATAACCAACCCAAATATGTTATAAAAACCTATAAAATTAGTGTAATTCATAAAAAGTGTCAAATTACATTACTTTGTTTATTTATAATATTAATTATGTAAATATTTCCTTAATAAGGTAATTACTACATCAACATTGTGTCATAAATAAATTAAATTATTTAATATATGAAAAATATAAATAAAATACCATTATGTAGGAAATCATTTTAGATTTCTAATAAATATTTATAGTCGAATTTATCTTATGTATATCAATATATATTTAAATTTTCTTAGTTATTAATCATTGATTTTAACTATTTTAAATCTTCATTAAATAAAATAATAATAAATGTCATAATCAAATCCAAGTGTACCTAAAGGGTAATATTATATTCCTATAGTATTTTTGAAAGAATTACATTTATCCAATAGAATTAGGACATGTTTTAGGGTAATAATAATATCATTTGTACCCTTAATTACCCTATTTAGTTTTAACCATGGTAAATAAAAGTAAAATTTTATTATTCAACAAAAATTATTTTTATATCATTAAACTAAATTTTACTTATTGATATCAACCATGTCTCTTTAATTTCTGAAATTACACTCCCTGATGTGGTAAAATTATGTTTTATGTAAATTTTTAAATGCTCCTAGGAGTTGAGTTAAAGACGGTGAAAATTTCAATAAAAATTTTATATATCTAAAATTATTATAAAATCACTCTAATGAATTACATTGAACATATATAGGTATCATGTATCTATTTTGACCAAAAATAAATTTAAAAAAAAATAAATCATTTTTTAATTAAAAAGACGGTTTCAACCAACAACTCAGTGTTTTCACTATTCATCAAAAATTGATAGTTTTCATAAAAATACCAAAAATTCACCCTAGGAAAATTTTGATATTACGAATTCAAAAATGAAGTCCATTTTGAAGGCTAAAATTTATAAAATTTCAAAAAGTGGTTATTCCTATTCATATGGCTAGTTTGTATAATATTTAAATAACATATCGTTGTTTAGTGGAACTCAGTATTGCGTACATCACAAGCTATTGAAGAAGGTTTATCTTGCATTCAACACAAGCCAAGAATAGAGTTTGCGTATAATAAAATATAATTCACTATTTTTTATAGCTCAAGCTAATTTTGGTGTAGCGTACAACACTAAAAATCAATGAAATTAAAACAATATTTATCATAAAATCTCGGGGTGTTACATTCTACCCCCCATAAAATGAATTTCTCCTTACAAATTCGTTGGGGTTATAAATGGTTTACTACATGAATGTTTCTTTAGTAGAAACCCACATTGTAAAAAATAATACAAAAAATTAACTTTAAAAAACTAAATTATGAAACGTAACAGTTACCCAAATTAACTAATCACTGGGTTTCCACATAATAGAACTTAAGTGAAAATATGGAAATGGAAGAGAAATCTAACCATCAAGATCTGATGGAGAGTGGTAGAAAACATGGCTATGAAAAAGCCAAAAATCACAAAGCCAAAAATATTGGTTGATCTAAGGTATCATATGATTCATCCGATATGAGGGCAATAGGAAAAAATTTTGGTTTTCAATATCATTTCCCTAATGTTGAATAATTTTTCTATTAAAAGAAATACTTAAGTGATTTTGGTACAATCTCACTATTGTTAATGCCTTGAATAATTTCCACTTCATCTCTTAATGAAATGATGTGGAATTTATCTTCCGTGAAGTGTTAGCGGATCATGCGATAGAATGATTGGTCATTCTATCTGACTAAAACATAATGTTAGCAATAGCTATATACATAAGTCCATATACGGTGAGATTAGTCATATATGCTTCCAAAAATGATCATATTCATCATCTATAAAACCACATAATAAAATGAAACTAATTTCTACTAAATAGGGACTTCCTGTAGGCCAGTGGTAGGCGATGAAGGCCTGTCACACTTCGGTTGTGGGTTTGATTCCCACAACCTTGTTTGACGTGATAGGTTGTATCCCATCCTACAGGTTTCCCTTTTTCTAAAACTATACTGTTATAACATTCTAGAAATAATATTGAAAAATGGTTCTTGCCTTAGAAAATATTATCTTATATCCAACATAATCCATTCCAATCTTAGGCTTATCAAAAATACTTCTGTCCAATCTTGTAGTATAATGAAAAAGTTTACTAAAGAGGTCATCTATCAAGCATTTACTACCATCATTTATCCCCCATATATCATAAAATATATCTTGTTGGTCACATTCCAATCATGTGAATACCTTAATTATGAATTCTCTTGAAAAATTAATAACCATATAATCTTTGTGAAAACATGAATGCTATCAAAAGTTATCCCTTACCACATACAAAAATTTCAAAAATTCTATATACTCAATCCATGATATCACGTTATCCTTATATCAGTCATGAGCTCGTTAATACTATAAAACATCTCTTTATATCTTTATCCCTTCATTATGTGCATATTAGGTTCTTTCTAAAAATATGTCAATAACATTTCATGGATACCAAAACCATTCAACATATACATTAAAAAACATAAGAAAAAACAACAGTGTAACAATCCTTAGATGTACCTTTATTCCAATGTACCAAGAGATTACTTATAAAAATTACTCTTGATAAACATGTAATCATTCCACTACCTTATTAAACCATTGACAAAGATTTATCACTTTATTCCTCAACAAATCTTTCATCTCATATATCATTTGTAGTCTCTTCATCATCATAAATATAATTACTACCCATTCGACCATGATGATTCTCTTTATGAGATTTTCCATTAGGGAATTGGTTTGCGTAATTCCCATACATCCCACATTTAAAACATTAAACCATTGTTGATGTCTTAGAAATAAAATTATCCTTTTCCATGGTGATAATCGAACCTTTTTCTTTGCACTTACTGGCTTTCTGTCCTTCTTTTCCACCCACAAATCATCTTCCAGTTCCATTGAAACATTCTCCTTGATGCCTCTTCCCACATGATTGACATGGGAGAAATTGAACTTTATTTCCTCTATGATCATCATGAAACTCCATCATTCCCTTAATATCTATTTTAGGAAACATACCAAAGTTGAGATTATTGATCATATTATGAGATTTCTGATTAGGAATAATAATGATGTTTGGACTTTCAAATCCCATTTCATTTGGTTTCTCATCAAGAATATCATTCCATTTCCATCATCACCTCCATTATTGTGAATCTTCCTGCTTCCAGCAATTTTCTAAAACCCAAATATAATATTGTGATATGAAAAAATAATGATAGGAAAACAACATAATAAAGAGGGAGTACCTTCAATATCTAACAACGTAGGTTTAATTCTAAGATCGTTCACATAATTCTTGGACTATAACCCATACTTATAATTAACCTTAGAGACATCTCTAGACTTACCTTAGAAATATCTCTAGGATTTCACTAGAGTTATAACATCCTAGTTTCCAATGGTTAACTAAAATTTTCTCTGATCCCAACTGTAGAGACCCACACATTACATACTTGGACATTACATTACTTTTCGAGAATTATTAATACATAAGAAAAACAGACACCCAAGTATCGTAATAGTTTAGTGTCTTATGAAACTCGAAACATAATCATCAAATCATGGTGAAAGATCTTAAACATATCCCATAAAGATCTTAACTGTTTTTTTACCCAAAATCATTCTTTATATCCTGGGGAAAAGAAAACATAAAAAGGGTGAGCTCAAATTCTTAGTAAGGATAAGAATGGAGAAAATAAAGCAAAACATATACATTAGAACATGAACATAATGTTTAAATATCAAAATCTTGAGTTGTGAAATAAATTATGGACGTACGTAAGGAATAGTTAATAAAGGAAAATCCATCATGATAAAATAGCATGGGAATAAAACATGATATTATGTCAACCATTAAGCACATGTTATGATTTCCATAGTATCCAAGGCATTGCTTCCACGACCGTCATAGTGGACAATGTCCATTATTGAACTAGGTTTACTTGCTATTCCAGCCCTAGATTACTGAACCAGATTCACATTCCATTCTGGACATGTCCATCATATAAAATATAAATCCTTGCCCAATTCATTAGAGGGAGATATAGGTCTCACCCATCTCATAATTAAATCATTCATACTTGTTCCACAAAATAAACCGGATTCATTCATCATAACCCAAATGAAAAAATGGGTTTCATAAACATCATCCCATAATAATATAATCCATATAAAACAAATGGATATCATTTCATCATGAGAAAAATCACAATATTTTAAAAATAGATACATTATAATTGAAACATAAACATATTAAATACTGTCATTTTAGATGGAAAATAGATTTGATAAAACACTTAAAATGAATTCTTGAGAAAAATGTACATTATTTTTAAAAAAAATATCTTCTCAGAAAATGTCATTTAATTTTAAATGAAAAGTATTTTTTTGAATATAATCATGAAATATTGTAGAGTAATCTTCATGAAAATAAGGTGTTATGAAACCGAAAAAATCCGTTCATGCTGTATAAGTTAAAAAACATTATTCTCGTACTTTTGCCAGGAAAGTCAAAAGTTACCTTATATGGTAAACAAAAGAATTATTCATTCAATACAATGTGGTAAAATTAAACAAAGAGTAAAAATTACGTTAAAAATACATGGATGAATAGTATCAATTTAATAAAAATATTTTTAGAATACATGGACATGGATGATTACCCTAGTATATACTTACGTATAAGGAATCTCGGATAACAATGAGATTTGAAAAATCATCCCTTTAATTTATGTCCAATTTCATTCGTATGTGTTTGAGACTCTTTTATAGTGGGTCTAAACATATTATAAACTTTTAACATAACCAAGATAATATTTATGATATCATATATGATTCACTTATGACTTTATATTACCAGTTCTTTGGTAAATTCCATGTTAAAGCAGCGTATTGGGTAAAATCGTTTTATTTATCTTACATGTTTCGACTTGTTGTTCTTGATATTATTACATATATCCTGATTTACTTAATTTCAGAATGTAAAACTAGATTTATATATAATATATATTCATCATATAAATATATATGATAGATCGATAAACGGAATGAAATACACCGTTCATGGAGGTGGTAGGCCGTACGTATGCATGAACATGATTTTTGTTTCCTTATTGAATTGAATGGAATTAAGTATATGTACATAAATATAGTATAGTTATTATGTAATATCATTTATTATTATTCATTATATATACTTTATAATCATACTTGAATGGTTAATCATGGAAAATGAATCTCATCACGTTTGTGGAGACGGTAGTCCGTACGCACGCATGAGTGACAATATCATTCTTTTGATATTAAAAGCGTATATAATTGGATGGTATATCATATATATAGAATCATAATAATGTTATACTTATTATTTATATCTTTTATAAACATTATTATACCCATCCAAATGGTGAAATGTTTGAAAAACAATCTACACCACGACCTGGAGACGGTAAGTCGTACGTACGCACGTGTGGTGAATTTTTCATTCATAGGATGGATAAAATAAATAATATGGTTGTAAAATTTTAATTATAATATTAAATTATATATAAGATACTGGATTTATTATTTTAGAATGGAAACAACAATGATGGTGGAAGTAGAAGAAGAAAGGAACTTGAAATCGGTGGTGAGATATTTACATCTTCTCCGGGTTCTTCCATTTGATATGATCAAAATGGCTCCTTGGTCTGGATTTATGAATAAAGGAAGGCCTATATGATGAAGGGAGGATAGTTGATAGGTTATTTGGGTAGAGTTTGGCCGAGTCAAATGTATTTGGAGGTGTGAATTAGAGAGATGGGGTAGTGCCCTTTTATAAGAGGGATGAGGGGCACCTTAGGAAAAACATAAAATATTACTTTATAATAAATTCGTATTAGGTTTATAATGGATCTAAAGTGACTTATTTTGAATATAGGGTGGGTATGCATCGAAATCCTCTCATACAATATCTTTTACACTAGTTATGGTAACCATTTTAACCTTATCATTTAGATTTAACTCTAAGTTAAATAATTTAACTTTTACTGTGTTTTCTTGTATTCTTACACTATATAGGTAATAAACATACTATAAACTACCAATCAAACCTCATTTCGTTCATTAATGTCATATGTATTATTTTATAATTTTTTTTTCTGAGCCATATATTTCTAGGACCATTATATAAATTAATAATATAATATTTGTTTTAAAAACTCTTTTATGTCAATTTTGACACAATTTTGTATTCTGTTTTTTTCTAAATTCATAACAGCATTATTACTTCGAAAAAAATTATTATAACCAACTCCAATATGTTATAGTAACCTAGAAATTTTTTTTATTCATAAAAAGTCTCAAATTACATTTATTTGGTTATTTATAATATATATTATGCTAATATTTCATTAATAAAGAAATTACTACATCATCATTATGTCATAAATAAATTAAATAATTTAATATATAAAAAATATAAAGAAACTACCATTATTTAATAAATATTTTTAACATTTTAATGAATATTTATAGTCTAATTTTTCTTATTTATAACCCTATATTTAAAATGTTTTAGCTATTAAACATTGATTTTAACTATTTTAACTCTTCTTTAAATAAAATAATAATAAATGTCCCAATCTAATCCATGTGGACCTAAAGGGTCATCATTTATTCCTAAGGTTTTTTTGGTTGAATTACACTTATCCAATATAATTAGGATATGTTTTAGGATAATAATAATATCATTTTTACCATTAATTACCCTATTTACTTTTAACCGGGGTAAATAAAAGTAAAAAGTTACTATTCAAAAAAATATTTTTATCTCATTGAACCACATTTTACTTACTAATATCAACTTTTTCTCTTGGATTTTTAAAATTCCACTCATAGAAGTGTTAAAATTAATGTTTATGTAAATTTTTAAATGCTACTAGAAGGTGGGTAAAAGTCGGTGAAAAGTTCAATAAAATTTTTTATATCTAAAATTATTATAAAATGACTCTAATGAATTAAATTGAAATTATATAGGTATTATGTATCTATTTTGACCGAAAATAAATTTAAATAAAATAAATTATCATTTAAATAGAAATTTGGTTTTAACCGATAACTTAGTGTTTCCACTATTCATCAAAAATTGAATGTTTTTAGAAAAATATAAAAATTCACTTTGGGATAATTTCGATATTCTGAATCCATAAATGAAGTCCATTTTGAAAGATAAAATTTATAAAATTTTAAAAGGAGGGTATTTCTATTCATAACGGATAGTTTATATAATATTTTAATAACATATCATTATTTTGTGAAACTCGGTATTGCGTAAAACACACGTTATTGAGGAAGGTTCCTCTTGCATGAAACACAATCCAAGAATAGTGTTTGCGTATAATAAAAGCTAATATGGTGTTTCATATAGCGCAAGCTAATTTTGGTGTAGCGTACAACATAATACATCAATGAAATTAAAATAATATTTTTCATAAAATCTCAGTGTGTTACAACTATCATCCACGAAGGAATTATAGAAATATACTAATTTGTCTCACATTCTCTATCTAGGATAATGATAAAATGGGTATACCATAATAAAATTTTAAAATAAACCAATCAAAGGAAGGTTGAGGATCTGAATCATAAGTCTTTCAAGATTTTTTGGTGGAGTTCAACCTACCAAATTGTATCACCAAGAACTCAAAGCAACCATAGTGGTGATAGGAATTGACACACGGTATATCCACCACTTGAACATGGAGCTGACGATAAACCATCTTAAGTTTAAACTATGATAAAAACATCATCCCATACCACTTGTCCAAGAACTCATCTATTCTCATGTTTGGATATTATTCCTCATGTCACCTGGTTCAAGTTACACTAATCCAGTCCTAATATCAAGATATCATCCACCTCATAGGAGAATGACACTGAGCTTCTTAAGAAAACACATTAGGTCTTATAATGCCCCATCTTTACAAACTGTTGCAACCGCACGTCCATCTATAATAGCTATATAGAATCATCTGATGCGCTAGAAACTATTTTTGGTCATCCCTGATGAATGTCTATGCAAGAAGAAACTCTTGATATTCAGATAAACCTAGAATGTCCACAATAAGGATTCCATCACACTCTTACACTATCATATGAACTGAAACCTTGTGTAATATGTTGCACCATTGATAATACTAGCCATGTAATAATGAAGAAGATGTAAAATCATGTGAATGAGATCATCTTTCCTAGCCTGGGAATTTCTCTTTATTTAAGGAAGAATCCTCATTCTCATAAAAGTAAAAGCACTGCTACACCCACAGAAAGTAATCATATGGGCAAGGATGCGAAATGAATAGTCCATACTGATGAAAAAAATCTTAAGGTCTCTCTAACTCTTTGAAAGTATTTCATGTGATTCTCTCTCTCATTATACAGTGAGGTCATCCCATCATTAGAAACATGCAATCTCTAAATCTATATGTGGGATCCTATAACTTAAGGGGTGGAAAATAAGGTACTTATCAAGTATCTATACGTCTGGAATAGGGCCTACGTACAGGGAAATATGGATTTCGACTTTATGATATAATCCACAGTTAGAGAAGTGGAGACATAGGTCTTACCATGAACTACAATCGAGCCTTGTGGCCAGAAGAACCTTCTTCTAGACACTCATCTTTTTTATTGACCACCATCTTTTTCAGTTATATATGATGCTCAACAGGTAGGTGTGATGCTACCTGCCCTCCTGGAGGAAGGACCTTGTGTGATGGCCTTTGAATTGAGACCTCAGGATGCATAAGATTGTTCTTAACATCCTGAATTAGTAGTCTATCCAGATTTCTACAAGGAGACATCTCAAAAGTGGTCAATACATATCACAGTAAAATGAGAATATATATATGGAGAGATAACATAAGAATGATAATTAATGATTTAGTCCTATAATATACATGTATCATTCTTCCTTTCAACCAATGTCTCAATATGACATGTCTACAAGAAGGTATTCATTGTCCTGTTGTATGGATATATCAGTCATTGCACCAATTCTAGGTTCCTTATATGAATTCCACACTCGAGACACGCTAACAATGTTTTCTATATATCCCAACAAATTCCTCATAATGGGAATAATCTAAAAAATATACCATGGATCAATCCATCTCTGATACAAATCATTAACGACCCGACCATATGGGGCAAGAGCTGAATCTACCTGAAGTCTGGATCCATAGGCCAGGGGTGGAGACAAGCGTGAAAATTCATAACAAATGTGGGAGGACTATACCTAATGTGGATATAGGCACACACCTAAGAATAAAAATTCATAAGTGTAGATAGATAATAATAAAAAGATAAAATATCATGAATATGACCATGATTGTGAAAACATCGTGGGTGTACAAGAGTATGACCATGAAAACTGAAAGTAAATGAAAAAAATACATGCCCATATAGAAATATTTCCCAAAAGAAAAAACTAGAAATGTAAATTTTTTAGAGATATCAGATCCTGATCTCCAATGTCCAACCACCATACGTTGTCCAATGCACTCAATATCTCTATGCTCCGTTATAATCATTGTAGTCCAGTCTGTCATCTGCATAATACATGACACATATTGGAAAAGCCCATGAATGGGTGAGTGTATACATACCCAATAGGATACACCTAAATATGAGGAGGAAATAAATAGGATACTTGATTGAAGTAGAAAATCATGTAAACTAGAAACAACTCAACCAAAAGAAATAGAGTAACATCATCCAATGATAATGAGCTCAACAGAATGTGTGGGGGGACTACATGTCATCTATCTTCGACACATAAAAAGAGAGAAACAAGACCCCCAAACTAGGATACAGTGATATATATATATATATATTGTCAGAATAAATAATATCAAACAGTATATAAAGGGGGTCTCTATCTCACATTTCAGACCAGAAAAAATGTCTTCGTCAGTTCCAAAGGTCCATAAATGATTCTCATCATCTTGTGTTTTTGTCCAAAAGTAAATGGTCAGAGGGTCATCACATCCCCAATATGCCTCACATTCTAGGGCGGTAACCGCCAATGTATGGATAACTCACACCCTTATGCGATAGGGGACTACCTTCACCATGGATAATGGACCTACACCCTAGTGTGATAGGGGAGTACCATATATATCTATATATAAAATTTTGAGGACCAATTAACTGAACTGATAGGGGAGTACCATCTCAATGTAAAAAATGAGATATGGATAAGTACAACATGTGAATACCACCTATGTATATGTACGAGTATGGAGGACCCGCACCCAGATGTGTTGGGGGAGTACTGTCTCCGAAGATAGAGAACCTTTACACTAATAAAATTACAAAGTACTTACTCTATAATAGTATGAAAATTAGAGGACCTGAATGCTGATACGACATAATAGTTATATATCCATTGATAGAGGACCTTCATGCTAATACGATAGTGGAGTACCATCTCTATATCGATAAAGAATGTGGAGAACATGCATGCTGATATGATAGTGGAGTTTTATATCCATGGATAGATTACCCTGATGTTGATATGGAAGTGGGCTACCATCATTTTATTGAAAAGGAATGTAGAGCAACCAAATTCTAATATGACAGTGGAGTACCATCTCTATGGATAGAAGACCCACACACCAATACGATAGCGGAGTACAGCCTCTTCTGAACTCTTTGATGAACTTGATCGATCACTGGTATTATTAAGCATTGTTTAAAAATAACCACACTTTGAACATCCCACATCATATCTCTTAAGACATTATAGAGGCCTCTATTGCGATTTACATAGAAAAAACATACGAGAGGCTAATCAAATGCTAAAATATGAGTCCAAAAAAACAAGATATGAGAGATGGAAGGTTCCTAAAATGGAGTTACACAATGTGTAATTGGTTCCACACAATTTGTGGTTCCACTCTGTTGCATGGCCATGTAAATGGTTTTTATTGATTACTAGGTTGTTCTTGTATGCCCCTAGGCATTCCTCTCTACTCTTAGAGTACATGACATGTTTTTCCAAATCCTGGAGAAATCACAAGAATCATCATCGGTTCGAAGAAAAAAACATAATTTCAATAATAATCGTCTGAAAACATCCTCATATGCCCAAAAGGATTATAATGTGTCAATCCACCTAGAAAAACACTCATTATGGTCCATTAACTTGTCCAAATATGACACTTAGTGAAAACAAAAACAAATTTCATCACATAATGTTTGAACAACATTTCATGGGCCTGATCCATGAGCCCCATTTAAATACATAATATTTTTATTAAAACAACCTTTTATATATTAGGGTTATAATATCAGTGATGGTTTGATAATATGATTTTGTGTGAATGAGTTATGAAAAATGAAATATTTCCACTATTATAATATTATTATTATCATTCAGCATTACATGGACCCATGTCACAAGTCTGAAAATATTATCCATAATTGGTAATGAAAGGACCATCTATATTCCACAATCTCAAAATTGTAGATGGATTTCTCATATGCATCACATGAGTGATTTACGACTAAATTAATGTTTGAGAACCAAAATAATAATTTTTTAAATTATTTTCTATTTATTTAAAAATTAATTCAAAGGGAATGGGAAACACCTTCCCCTTACTCATGAACGCCACCAATTTGGCTTCTTCCTAGAATTTAATAATAATAATAATATTATTATTATTATTATTAAAAATATAATTCATAAATACATGATATAAAGCACAAGGGTGAACCTATCCCTTTTTGTCTTGTTTTTTATTCCATTTCTATTTATTGTTTTTATCACTTTCTCTAATATCCACCATTTATTTATTCATAACTAAATCTAATTTAATTTTATTATCCAATGACACTTATATTAATTCATTATTATTATTTCATATAATTATAATAAAAAACCATCATTTAATTTTACTAATTCGTCACCCTTAATCATAATAATTGTTATTATTTTAATAATCATCGTTATTAATATTAATAATAATAATATTATTAATTTACATCACGTTGATCACATCCGACAGCATCATCAAAGATCATAGTCTAGACACAATCTTTTCGATATCAAAAAAACTCCTATATGATAACCACATATGCTGTCTTTACATGGAACTGATCCCATCACATCGCATGTCATCGCCACACATAAACTGGTAAAATGGGGATCAATTATTCTATTCTGAACCACATAAGATCATAAAAATTGCACCCATGATATAGATGTAATAAATTCACATTACACCATCTTGTTCCTTTATCAATCATTACACAAACCATAAATCTACATGTCATTCATTATACTACATTGAATCTGGGGGTTTAGTCACACTCAAACCTACCACATCAATGTCGAATCGTGGAACCACTGTCCAATGATAAAGAATTCAAAGAACAATTATGGAAAATCACCACTTACAAGGGAGATAAACCTCATTTGTCTAAAATTAATGTCTAAGGATTTCATAGTGAGGAAACTGGGGTGAGAAAATGGCATAAAAAATAAATAAATTGCAATAATAATTTTTTTTCACATACAGGCTCATGAAAAAGTTCAATTAAATGTAGATTAATGAAAATAAATTTGATCATGACCAATATTTTAATTATAAATAAGGATTCCAAAAATTATGAGTCCTACCACTTTTTTTGATTAATCATTCATGAATAACGAATCTGCTATTGATGATGAAAATCTCTTATGTCTGTTACCTTTTGATTCACTATGATATGAACATTGGTCTTCATCCAATCTCCATTCCTAAATGAGGAATGATCACTTCCTTCTATTAGTTCTAGAAAAGGTTTTGAGTATAACCCATTATGTTGAACCATTTTTTGGTCCATTATAGATGTTTCATGTTTTGAAAATCTATTTTTTATATCTCATGAAGGACATATCGAGGTTTAGACTCATGTAGTGGTGTGAGGGATACCTTGTCGGGGGAATCTCACATAGGCCATTAGAAGACCATTTTTCCTTATTAGTTGAAAATGTCTGATGGTTGGAATTTCATGATTATGCTCTGGTGAAAGCTAGTTGACCACACCCAAAACATATGTTCATTTATTGACATAAAATGGGTTATGGAGTTAAATTTATTTTGGTTACTCAAAAATTGTGAGGATACTTATATTGTAGTGATAGTCCTATTTTTTGAGGTGTCGATGAATTTAATTATGTGTTTAATATCATTATGGATCTAGTTTAATAGGATATATCATATTTAGAATTTAGATGTAGTTTTGGATGGATTTTTTATTTTAGATTCAACTCAAATTATGGTTTTAATTGACTGTTGGTGAGTCCAATTGGTAGTGCTTCAGTGGATGAGGTTTATTATTTTTCATGAAGTTGGATACAGAATGTTCGAATGTTAGTTTTGAGAAAATTTGGATGTGGTGTATTGGAAACCACATTGGTAATGTCATTTGAGACATGGTTTGGGTGGTTAAGGTATCAAATCATTCCTTTTAAGATAATTTTTGATGTGTATAGGCATGGTTGTTAGTGACACATATTGAAATGTAATCCAGTATTCGAATATAGGACACAATTATTTCTAGATAACATGATGATCGATGTTGGTTTATCTTTTCAGTTTATAAACCATCAAGTCTTATTGGGGGAAGGAATCATTTATATTGGGGAGTATGTAATTATCATCATCATTATGGGATATAAACCTTTTAGGGATTTTTAATTATTGGACCATCATGGGGTCCTTATTTAAATTCCGATACATATTGGAATAATGGTTATTTGAGCCTATTTTAAAAATTATTTCGAGAGTTATTTGAGGTAGAGAATAACATTATGGTGATCTAGAAATGATCGCAAGGCTTCGGTGCTTGTTGGTGTTTTTTTAAAAAATTATTTGTTACTCACATTTTTGTGTGCATGACTTAGTTAAAACCATGTGTCCCATTGAGGAATTAGAGACATTCATTTAATTTGTTTCTTACATGCTTTGGTTAGAACGGATAACAAAAAATTGAGGTCAGACCATATCAATTTCATACAAAATCATGCGGGGTCACTAGCCTTATGGTCTAGGGAACATGGATTTCACACAGTTGTAGAAGAACCATAAGGAATCATTATGGGATGTGGTAGACGAATTCTACTACTATTGTTCATGGTGGGAACATTTTTTGTGAACTATGTGGTCAATCTATGTGAGAGAATTTGTCATGGTTAGTCCCTTATGCATGGTTAGTGCATCGTATGGTAACCCATGTAGCTTTCCCACATTTGTTAAAATTTTTGACAAATAAAATTTCCACCCAAGATTTAATCTATACCTATCTTTTTCCATTATGTGTGTGAGGACTAGGGGGTCTCTTTACCCTTATATATTATTCAAATCCCACAATCAGGAGGCATTCTTAGTTGAGTCCTTTAGTCATTGGAAGATTAGATCTTCCCCTCTTGGGTTTTCCCTTTTTCCTTCTTTGTTTATAATATTTATTCACTCCTCTTAGGGATTCAATTTTGATTCCACCTTAGCGTAGTGGTATCAATGGAAAATGATTGTGCTTTACATTGTATTAGTGATAGGGTATGTCGAAATCATTCTAGGAATTCCTTGAATTTCATTTTGATATAGGTTTTATTCCAAGTTAGTTTTTATAATAATATCATTTTAATTATGTTGATTTTTAAATTAATTAGGCGTTTTATGTTATGTATTTTACTTTCCTTGGTTATAGAGATACATTGTGGGCCCTTTTCAGATGGTTGATCATAGTTTCAGAGAGTGGATATTATTACAAGAAGCAGGAAACCAGTGGGAGCCCCAAATAGGTGTTTTTCTAAAAAAACTCTTCAACGGTCGATGTGAACTTGTCGACGTCAGCGAACAACTGCCCATCCAAATATGAGGATCTCACGTGGAGGGTTTTAAGAACAAAAATAAACCATAAAATACCTTGTTTAATCTAAAGCTGTGAATAATGTATGCTTGTCATTGGCAATCACTGCTCAATGAATCTGAAGATGAATTCATATATATTTTTCACATGTGCTTCATGGAATTTGTGGGAGCACAGATCATCGTAATCTGGGTGCTAGCGCGAAGCTACAATGACTCCTTTGACGCTCTTATGATCACCAAATCGCTTCGCTTGTGATGATAGAGAGAGATCTTCCTGGATCTAGAAATTCTCCCTATAGAATATGGGAGAGAGAATAGGTGAGATAGTGGTAGTGACTAATATATGGGAAACAGATCTCATCTATTAATAGAGTGAAATGAAATTACACAGAAATGTTGGACCAGCCCCCAATCAATTAATCACACTATAAATAATATTTCGGCTACTATATTGAGTCAAGAATATTATTAAATATTATTATAACTTTTTTGTAATATATTAAATATATTATATGATAATAATTAATCCTTTAACATAGCTCTTACTCCCCCATATATTAATTGAACCGTGAATATATAAATATTTGTTCAAATAATATGTTTTCAGCTATTTACTTAAAACATATAAATAAAATTAATAAATAAATTGAATGATCATTATTCTAAACTCAAATAATATGAATTTATTTATTTCATTGGTGATTTTTTAACCTTGGACAAATCCCAGACCCCTATGGTGGGGCATACCATGTCCAAATCTTCTATTCAGTTAAATAGAAAATATTCTCAAATACGCTATTTTGTGTGACCCTCTGGGCCCTTCTCATGATGGAATTGAATAGTATTCACATACCAAGAGCAGGATCTAGAAACCCCTCATAGCCCCTAAATAGATAAGGATTGTCATAGCAGTGACACCCAATGTATAAACACACACTGTGTAATATAATCTTGTTGTCTGTAATATTTCATAAAGTTGGATGCACCCACCTGTCATATCCCTTTTCTTTCTTTATTGTTAGTTGATCTAACTAGATGGATTTTCAATTGAATTTTTTGGCCATGCCCTTTTGAAGGTACTACCATCCTTATCAGCATTGCCTGAGATATATTACATCCATTAATCAGAAGAGACAAATCCTTTCTTGACCATTCAAACAATTCCATGCCACCAATGATGCACCAAACAAAAACAATCTCACCAAGACTTCATTTCCATGGTTTTCATCTTGAATCAAATTACACTATCAAATGACATACACTGGTAATGATCTCAATTCAAGAGACTATTACATAGGATTGTATATAAAAACAACCAATGACACCCAAAACATGTGTTGTTTCTAGTGGTGGATCTTTCCTCATAATATCACTACTAGAAATCACCATGTTCGAACTTCATCAAGAGAAGTCTCAATTCATATGAGCCCCCAGAACCTGATAGTCAAGCATCTACTTTGTCCAGTCGCTAATATGTATCTAGACCATAGAAAATATATTTAATATTAATATCACAGTATCTTGAGGTTCCCATTATATCCTGGTATCTTCTATAACCATTCGATACAATAATTAATCTTTAGACAATACCATTTCAATAGTGAATGTAGAAAAGTATACACTATAATGGTAAGATGAAATCATGTATAGTTAAATATATACATAGTATGATAATAAAAATCACAGAATAGTTGGGTCTAGGGAACGTACTATTTCAACACTCCCACTTGCACTAGAGTAAACTTGCTAACCAAACATGTTAGGTACTCATATGATAATGATCATGTTTCTGTTGATTTCTGGATTTAGCTACTAGGTCTATCACAGTTCCTCTTCGTGTCTATTCTTCTATTGCGACCTTGTCTTGTTGAGAAAAACTTCTCAAGAGATGGTATTCCCGAGTATATCTGACATGTACACTATCATAACATTGCATATGGGCACGTAGTTATATAATAATTTACATTATGATAATAAATTTCTCACCATGTTCAATTCCAGGAATTGTAACAAATAATTTAATTTAATAACTACTTCTTAGCTGCCATGAAGCTACACATACTCGGTATTTGTACATATAGCTACCACTGGCTTATATGATCTTGACCTGCTCATCGTCTTTAGCCTAACTATGATAGTAGATCACATTGATCTATGGAATACTAGTTTGTATCCCTGAAAACTAGTATTCTATCTTCTCCACATACCAGGTACATATCTTTTGTACTTCCCTAAGTACAATTAGATATTTTTTACTGCATCCCTTGTAGTGCTCCTCAAAAAAACTGATATTTTCCTAATGTAAAATATATCTTTGTAATATCAGTTATTGTGCAAGTGATGGAATACGTGATTGATCAATCACTTAAACTTATATATTTAACTCATCACATTTATCTCATCCCATGTCTTGGACATGTCAAACTAAAGAGATTATGCCTTGTGTCAAAGGCAACAATTCATCTCTTGAATTGTTCCAACTTGTGTTTTTCAATACAATGTATCTATATGTAAAATTGAATACAGCCAAAAAAACCATTATATTCACCTTATTAGATCTTTTTCCCTATATCATAGGTTTGTACATCACGTCAGTCATTGGTGTATACATTTCATTCTGGTCATAGCTAATATAAAGACCAATCTAATTTCCAAATGTTGTCAATCATATTTTTCATCGAAAACCATGACGCTCCAACTAACCTCTCATAGACACATGGAAATCATTTGTTGTAAATATATTTTCGATGATATTATTTCATAATTTAATCCTAAACTCGATTTTAATAACTTGCACCCTTTATTAAAATATTGGGACATGACCATCACTTTCTTTTTGCATTTTATAGATACCATCCATGATTAGAGTTCAGGACAGCCAATTATAAATAATTTGATCAAAGATATTAACTATGATAAGTTAAATTATAACAAATTTAAGAATAATGAATTGGTCAAAACAATTGAGCCTTATTGGTACTACACATGTACCATCCATGTATCAACTCACTTGAATACCCAAGGGAGTATTTAAAATAATAAGCCCCATTTTCAATTTGTTACCTGGAATTCATTAATTGAATTTTAGTTGGTCTTATCAATTTTAGATATTTTCACTACATTTCATACTTGTTGGAAATTTTATTAACATTGAATAATAGATCACCGACCACGGTGAATATAAAAACCATCACCATTATTTTATCCTTTTTATGCAGTATGTGTCTTTGGAACATACTTTGTTCCAAATTATCTTCTGGAACTAGTTCCTATTATAACTATTTGGGAATTTTGAGAATTGACTAAACACAAGTCAAAATAACTCCTAATATCACTAATAGAGATGTGCAGCCTTATATAGAAGTATAGTCTATTACTTGACTAACTTCTTTTCTATCTTAGGGTTTTATGTAATATTCAATGAAACCATTAGGATGAGTACCTTAGATGCACAATATGTTTATCATTATTCAAGTTTGTTTGTATCCAAACAAACTATTGGCATCCAAACACATCCTTATGATATAATGGATTTACATCATACTATGACTCGTATAATGTCCATTTTTCATTTTATTTGGCATATGAGTATGGGATATCACCATTGTTTGAAAATTATTTCATATAATAAAATGGATGTTATTACAGGTTGTAACATTGATACTCTATACATCAATAATCTGATGAATAAAATGGGTGATTATGAATTTATCCATGCTATATTTTTTTGATGAATGTTAACATGTAAGACATATTCATCGATCCTTATCATTAAAATCAAATTCATGATACGGATAAGGTAATGTGAATTAAAGAATTTCTCCACCCTACATTTTCCTGATCGATGGTTGCACATTCAATATATTCTTTGGCATGCCATCTTAAAGAAACTCATATCTTTTGACCATAAACATACATTATTTTACAATTCCTTAATATCTTAAATGACTCATTTTAATTATACATACCTTTATATTATAATTGTAATAGTTCAGTCTCACTTGTCGAACTATTTCTAAAAGCTTTTTGACATACCTTTATTTTAAATGATCCATTATCCAAACTAAATACATATATAATACCAAAAGTATTTAGATGTGCTAATACATAATACCATACTTGGTATACACATTATGTCATCTTTTATTATTACTTGAGAAAGGATTATCTTTCCACAACGAGGTATAATTCTTAAATTTATATTCATCACTAATTGTCCATGATTCATGTATCTATAAACTAGTGATTGAGTTTTAAATACAAAAAACAACATTTATTCCAGAAGCAAAAAGAATGTCTCCTTGCATTCCATGGACACATGAAATTAATGTGTGTGGTTATACTCAAAAATAGTTCAACACTAATCTTTCACTTGGAAATTAATGAAGTCATTTACTTCTCACCACTGGCTTAGGAATCACCCATTCATAGCCTCTTAGAGAATACACTTGACTTTTATTAAGGTTTCTAAACTTACATGGTTACTATATTAGAATACACATATATCACCAACATATTTTATTTACTTCCAATATAGTAAAACTGAAACATTACAATTGATGAATATTTTTGAAGAAGAAGTAGGTAACATTCTTCATTAATTTAGTTTATTGCTTTGAAACGTCGATTGATTTATTTTATAATATATCATTGGAAATAACCTTTTTCAATACCTAATTCATTGAAGGATGTCGCAAATCATGCATTTTCATTACTTGACTTTTGGCATTTTCGCATTGTCATTCAATTTATTCGCCATAATAATTAATGATGATTTTTTTTGATATTCTTATTATCTTAGTGAACCATACCTAAATTAGTAATGAATTATATACTCAATACTTGTCAGTTTTTTATCATAAAAAGAGACTTGAGTAATGTGGTGAAAATGATACGAGAAAGGGATGCATTTAAATATCATGATCAATCATTCAATTTATAAATCGTGATGTACTATCGCCTTATTCATAACATTGCTTCGTTTTCTCCTTGTTATCTTATTAGAGAAGAGACTTCATGTTATATCATCTGTGTCCTGGTGTAGCGACCAAAAGAGACAGATGATGATGATAGATGCATAATGATATAACTATTATACACATTGTATAGTAGTCTCATGTATTCATTTTTACCCTCGCTTCTTTACGTAGTTTAATAGGTGTTGGGGACACTGACACCTTGGGTTTCATATATCGTAATATTATTATCAAGCTCTGGTATTATTCATGGATACTCAGGCCAGTTTGGACCATTATTTTTTCCATTATAATTATCAGAGTTTTTAAACCTGTTGTACGACATGAAAATTTTCTTCAAAAATGAATTTTAGAAGATTAGTTATTTTTTCATGATTAACATTTAAGACATTTTTATTAATCACTCAAACCATTTATTATCTCCCACTATTTTATTGGATTATTGGAATCTTCTATTCTAGAATCGAAATACTCTGTCTCATGAGTATTCTAGTGGAAAGGTTCCTGAAACCACTCCTCATATTCTACTAGATATAGAAATGTCACTACATGAAGGGTTAAAGGTGGGATTTTGGTTGGCTGACCGCTTTAACTTGTGGTTCCATGATATGTTGAGTGAAGTCCCATATTCTAAAATCAGAACTTGATTTACACAATGATTTCTTATAAAACGATAGAATGTTATCTATGGATATTCCTTAATAACACTTTAGTTATGTCAACCCATCATTCTTATAAGGACACTTTGGTAGTAAGAGGCACTCTCCGCTATGGAATAACTAATAACTCAATCATCCGGTTTTGTCCAAATTTGATTGATGGAAGGCAGAATAGACTCAATATATCTATGAGGGTTTTTTTATTTTTAGTGTGACGAAAGAAATAATTTTCTATTTTTAGAAGAACGTACTATGTAATCGCACTCACATCAGAACATTAATGAAATATAAATTTCATCATGTCAAATTTTTATTTTATCTAGAATGCTTGTTTATTATTATTCAATGTGACCACGCTCTATCTACACATTCACAAAATAATAAACAATGAAAAATAAAAAGACAACTTGATCATGATCCAGTAATAATGGTAGATCCATTGAGTTTATAATGAACCAACCTAAATTCTAGGGGAAATACCTTGAGCAGCGTCGCTTGTAACTCGATTTACAGCTCCTACACCTCCAATGCATTCAACTCCGGTCTGGTGTGTCACCATCACTTAGCGCAAAGTGTGTCACAACACATCTTGTCATTATAAAAATATATTCTCATGCAGGTGGGGGGTCTTGGGGTATAAAATTACAACTCTGAAAATGGGTGTGCATGACCTTATTCATATAACGACTCTATACCGATACACAGATGACCCTTTATTTATATAATTATTAAAAACCATTATGAAAAAATGAAATAAATAATACCAGACATACATTGGTCAGTCTAAGTATCGTTATTAGTTATATACACAATAGACTCACGTATATTAAATAGATGCAGAATAACAATTAAAATTGCATTAAATAAATTTGAGGGAATAATTTAATTGAATTAAAATTTCATTATAATTTTAATTCAATATTAAATACAGAGTTTAGTCCCAATTAATTAGTTTAATTTTAAAAATAATAATTAAATTAAAAAATTAATTTAATTATTTACCATGTTAAATTAATTACACCGCAACAAAATTTTAATAACAAAAAATAAATGTATAATGTATTTAATTCTCAACTAAAATCAAATAAACAAATTTAATTAATTTTCTATCAAATTAAATCCCTAGGACCCATAAAACATTGGGAAGGGCCTGTACAGGTTGGGGAGACCTATGCATGCCAAATCTGGGTGGTACTGAACCCATGCAAAGGCATGTTAGACAAGGTGGGTCTACCCAACCTCGTTCCTGTCTAGTCAGACCCACCCCGAACTATTTTTGGTAGTTAAAATATTTTTCTATTAAAAGGATCGCATGGCAGGTAGAACAGGGCCAGGTCAGGGGTGGTGAGGGCTGGCCGGCATGGTTAGGGGTGGCCTGGTAGAGCTCCACCGCGGGTAGAGGAGATTTTTCAGGAGCTGGCCGCTTGGACCATATCTGGCCGATGGGAGTCACCGGCTTCCGACTGCCGGGTTGAGGTAGGTAGCGGCATGAGAGAGAGCAGCTGTTGGGAGAAGACATCAGTTGGGTGGGTGTAGCGTAGTGGCACTGTAGGGAGATTTTTAGCTGGGGTGGTGAAGCAGCGCAGTAGGGATCTGGCGTGGGGAGGGAACTCGGGGGTGGTCGGGGTGCTGGGGTTCCGGGGTGTTGGTGTGGTTCTCAGGGTGCAAGTATGCACCTGGTGAAGCCAGCGGATGACGGAGTAGGGAGGAGGCGAGCTTCCCATGGGGTACTAGTGGCTGAGAGAGGAGGGCGAGGAGGAGGAAGCCCGTGGGGTGGTACCTAGAAGTGTTAACGGGGTGGGGAGGGTAGGCCCACGGGGCAAATCATGCAGGTTGCATATTTTATTGAGCAGTCTAACCCCGTCCACAAATAATGCGGGCATAAAAAAAATAAAAGCCCGACCCTATCATGTGGGACCTGCAGATTAACGGGCTAGCTCAAGGGCTTAAAAAAGAATATATAAAAATATTTTCTTTCTTTCTGAACCATAATAAAGTTAACCGGAAAATTAAAAATATTTGAGATTTAGCGAAAATATTTTGTTTTTAATTAACAATATCCCAAAAAAAAATAACAAGCATTAAAATATTATATATTTGATGATTTATGGGATGAATATTGTCTCAGGTGGGACATTTAACTTAACATTCTGAGCTAGTTTATAAACAACAATACTCTTGCGCTTCTCGTTAACACTGAAACTCAAGTATATAATATTTATTACATATACATATAATAATATCTATTGTTTATTATATAAATTTATTTAATAAAAATAATATATTTATTACATATACATGTAATATATATTATTTATTATATGCACATATGAAAATTTCCAATTATAATTTCAATTAATTTTTTTGTGCAGATTTATATTGAAATTTTCATGTGTATTTTTCCACTATAAATGTACAGCTAAAATTTTTACTTAAAATTATAATGAAAATATATTATTACATAAATTAAATAATAAAAATTTCAATAGAAATTTTAATTGCAAATTGTTGACAAAAAAATGTTTACTACAATCATCTACTGAAAAATTAATTTAAATCTCCACTTAAATTTATAGTGTTAAATTCAACTTGTTTTTTATTATAATTATACTGAAAATTTCATTAAAAAAATTCTAAAATAAATGAATACTTAAATTTTTAGTTTAAATATATCAATACATAAATAAATAATATAATTTTACACTAAAAATCTGAACTATAAATTTTTTATGGAAATATTTTGTGCAAACTTCTGTTTGGAAATTTGAAATTCAATTTTTCATATTAAATTATAATGTAGATGTATTTAAACATAAATAAAAATTTCAATTTTTAAACTAATTAAAACTAAAATAAAAATGTATTAATACATATATATAAAAATTTAATTTTTAACTGAAAATTTTCATTGGAAATTTATACGAAAAACTTTTATTAAATATTTTCACTATAAATGTTTAGTGCAAATTTCATCTTAAATTTATGATACAAAATTTCATTTGACTTTTATTATAATTATACTAAAAATTCTATTAATTAAATCTAAAATAAATGCATGATCAATTTTTATTATTGAATTTTCTAGTCCCAACTACCACTGAAAAATCTCAGTGGAAATTTTCTCAAAAACTCCACTGTTTGATTTTTCCATTAAAATTATAATGTAGACACATTAAAACATAACAAAAATGTAAATTTTCATTGGAAATTTACAATTAAATTTTTCATAGTAACTTTTACAGTAAACTTCCACTCAAAATGTCCACTTAAAACTACAATAAAAATACAAGGATACATAAATAAAAACTATAAAATTTCAACATAAAATTATATTGCAAATTAACACTAAAAACTATGGATGAATATTTCCATTAGAAAATTTTAGTTAAAGTTTATATTTAAATGTTTACTTTAAATCATAAAATTATATTTTCTGTGCATTTAAATTTTAATCTTACGAGTGAAAATTAGTGTTAAAAATTTTCTAGGAAATATTTATAATGGATACATGATTATCAAAATTTTAAAATAAATACATGTTTGTATTTTCAATTCAAATATATTTACACATAATATTAATATATATTTATTATTATTGTTTCTTATTTATTAATTTGTTCTAAGTTTTTTCTAAAAACTCACGGTAATATATATGTATATAGTAATATATACATATCTATGTATATTGTTAAAATGAAATAATGGACGTTAAATTTTACTAATTGTATGATATTATCAAAAAATATAAAAATAAAAACCTTCTGTTAACAAATATTCTAATTTAAAATAAAATTATAGACATTATTTTTTATATTAAAATGATTTAAAAAATATATACACAATTAAAGTAATAAAATTAAAATACATAAATCAAAATATTAGTAGAGTGATGTATTAGAAACAAAATTTTAGTCTTGTATATCGATTTTCATAATTATTGCTTCAATTTATTTAATACTAAAATCATATTATGCTCCAAATAACCACATGTGCATCATCTATCCCACGACCAACCTTACCCATAGGTTTAAAACCTACCATTAGTCAATATTTACCCTGATTTATGTATGGTTTTATTAAACATGGAACTATATTTTCACACATTCATTCTAATTTATTGTATTAAATTATTTTGTTTTATTTTTCAAGAATAATATTTTTTAATACCATTTATAATTGCGGGTCAAACAGGACCCATATACACCCGGCGGGTTAGTCCGCACGGGCTGTGGGTTTTGTGTGTTGGATCAAATACAGTCTGAATGTTTGCAGGCCTAAAATTTCAAGGTCCTAACATAAATAAATCCACTGGCTAACGGATGGGCCTGGAGTCTAGCGGATTTTTTGACAGGTCTATTGGTACTAAGAACAGTGAACCAAGGGTAGAGGGGAGCTCACCAGGATGCGGCTCCAGCTGTGGGTGATGGAAGATGTGGCTGCCACAACACATCAGGAAGAGGGAGGTGGCCCTATAGGCCCCCCAGGGCCTCTTGGCCCCCAAACATATTCTTAATTTTTTTTGTTGGAGACCTGCAAAGAAGGTCTCCCAAAAACATTTTTTTTGTGTTGGAAAATTCGGGCTTTTTCATATCATCCCTTGAATCCCCTTTTTTTAACAAAAAACATGACCCACAAAAGTGGTTCATCTTATCTTTATATATTTTTCCAAAACACACATATTAGGATCTTTAAAATTATTATTATTGTTATTATTATTATTATATTAAGATTATTATTATTATAAAGTAAATATTATTATTTTAAAAAAATTAATATTATTGTTATAGTAATAATCATATAAAATTTATTACTATAATAATAATATAATTATTTTAGGGAATTTAATTTTGACACTATACTATTTTTCCGGTGAGTATTTTTTCCATGGTATTTCTAGTAGAAATACAAAACACCACCGAAATTCAATCGTCAATCTGAATTCAAAACTTCGGATGGACGCAGACTGGCCATCTGATGTCCGATTCTAACTCTGTTTGCGGCGTTGGAAATGTAACGATGCCCTCTATTAATATTATTGAAAATTTTATATATTTTGATTAAAAATAAACACACGTACCTCAAATAACACTTTATGAATGTAGACGTTCCATAAAATCCCCAATAAAGTGCGTATTTAAAAAAAAGTCATTTAAGGTCGACGTGAACATGAAGATGTTGGCAAACAGGTACTCAGCCAAAACTAAGAATCTCACGTTAAGGGTTTTAAGCACAAAAATAAACCATAATCTACGTAGATTAATCTGAAACCGTGGACGATGTCTTCCCATCATTGGTGATCGCAGCTCGAAGACCCTTAAACCGAATTCCACTAGATCATCCACAGATGCTTCAACAAATTTGTGGGAGTACTGATCGTTATAATCAGGGTGTTAGCGTGAAACTATGATGAATCCTTCGACACACCAACGAAAATTTCATCGCTTCAATTATGATTCTAGAGGGGGAGATCCATGGATCTAGATCCTATCTATATAAGATGTGGGAGAGATAAGTGGAGAGAGAAAGAGTGTGTGGCATTGAATCGTATATGGGAAACTCTTTTCCTCCTCTATTTATAGAGTAAAATGAAATTACCCCACAATGTTGGATTGGCCCTGAACAATTAATCACACTATAAATAATATTTTGACTACTATAGTGAGTCAGAAATATTATTCAACATCATTATCACTTTATTGTAATATATTAAATATATTACGTGATAATAATTAAGACAATAACTCGGATCTTACTCTAGAAAATATTAATTGAACCTTGAATATATTAATATTCTTTCAAATAATAATTTTTCATGTATTTACTCAAAACTGGTAAATACAATTAATAAATAAATTCAATTCTTATTATTCTATACTAGTATAATATGAATATTTTTATTTCATTGGTGACTGTTTAACCTTGTAAAAATTCCAAACCCCAGTTGTGCGACCCACCATGTCCAAATCTCTTATTCATCTAAATATGGCAGATTCTTGAATACGCTATTTTGTGTGACCCTCTAGGGCCTTATCTTGATAGTAGTGAATATAATTCAAAGAACATGGGATAGATCTAGCAACCCATAATTTCCCCTAAAACGATAAGGATGGTCACAATTGCTAAATCCTACCTACGAACATGCATTGCGTAATATAATATTTTTTTCTATTATATCTCATAAAGCATGATGCAATCATGTGTCATTGACCTTTTCTTGCTTTATTTTTTGTTGATCTAACTGGACTGATTTACCCTTGACTACAATGGACATGGTCTTATGAAGGTACTACCATCCTTATCAACTAGGCCTGATATATATTACTACCATAACCTGGAAGCGACAAATTCATTCCTGGCCATTCAACCAATTCCATGCCACCAATGACACACCCAACACAAACTACCTCGCCACGACTTCATTGCCATGGTTTTTCTCCTGCATCAAAGTACACAATAAAATGACATACATTGGTAATGATCTAATGTCAGGAGACTATTACACATGATCAAATACAAGAACATCTAATGACACATGAAAGATGTGGTGTTCTTATTTTCAGGTTTGTCCTCATGGTATCAATACTAGGGATCACCAAGTGAGAACTTCATGAGAAGATGTCTAAATGTTTATTACCCCTCGCACCTGATAGTAAAATATCTATAGTTTCTAGTTAGTAAGATGTATATAAACCATAGAACGTATATTTTAGATTAATGACACCGTATCTAAAGGTTCTTAGTATATCCTAGGATCTTCTATAACCTTTCAATGCAACAATTAATCTTGGTACATTACCATTACAATAGTGGAAACATAAAATTATACACTGTAATTATAATATGACATCATTTATAGCAACCTATTTACATGATATGGTAATCAAAATCACTGAATAGTGGGGTCTAGGGAACCAACTATTTCCATAATTTCTCTGTGAATTTTAATCATTATTCCTATTTGAATTTAATTAATTGTATTATTAACTATTTTTTTGATTAATTAAATATGATTTTATGGTGTGAGTTATGTTATTTGGTTATTAGTAATGTTTGGATTCGAGTATATATTCTCAATGGAATGTTACATCAATGCTTTTTCTAGGTGTTTAGTTTTGATTCATTTCATAAAATTATAGTCAATTATATTATATAAATGATTATTTGTGTTTATTGAGAAAACCATGAGGGTTGTTTTGGTTTAAATTGGGAAATCATGGGTCATAGATTCCTCCTACATGGGTTTATTAGAAAACCCCATTTTTTAGTTTGTTATTTGAGAACACACCTAGTATATTCTATAGGGGTTCATAGAGGTAATTATAGGGAAGATCATGGGTGTCGTCCCCATCCCAGAATTGTAGTAGGACATATTTAAATTCTATTGCAATCATCGATTCCTGATTAGATAATATTTTAATGGCATACGGGTTGGTTGATGTTGTATATGATATTCCAATAAAGCTATTCTCTAACTCATTATATAACTAGTTTCTTGTCTAGTCTACCACATGACCTCAGGCATTCATCCCCATATGTCAGGGGATTCCATGTAAGAGCATGGGTGTAAGGTGGTCCTATAAAAGGACTATACCCCCTATATCAGAGTGTAGAATAACAAATAAATAAACAAATACCAATCACAACATTAAATAATAAGATTACATGAAAAATAAGAAACATATGAAAATTTTAAATGGACTGTAGTAAAACCCTTAATAGCCATGTTGTGCATACAATTCCACCTAATGGATTGGTTATATATACACTCTTCTATGTCTAGGCCCGTGGAGTTCTTGCAACAAAGTATATGTCTCATAGGGTACCAAAATTTGGTGTCGGCCCGAGAGGGTTGTGAGTATATAAATCATTGTGGAACCACAAACACGGTTCAGTACTAATCAATTTATGGACTGATATGTTCAAGTGGAATGATCAAATAATCTAATGGGAAACTCAAAATAAATAAAATATTATCAATCCTTAGGTCCATGACCTATATCGATGATACCTTATATGAGTACCTTGATGGATATCCCTAACAAAGGATGAATCCTTATGCATTAGAACAATTCACTCAATCAGAGTAATATTATCCTTCCAAGGATGAATCACACAAAAAATATTATCAAAAATCATAGAAGACCATTGTACAACAAGAATATTTCCCTCATGCGTCAAAAATATCATCCTTAGTCATACAATAACATCATCCTTAGCCATCAAGTGACTTTGAATCCATCCATTGGGCACCAATTATGATCATTAACTCTTCCCTAGAGCATTAAGTACCTATGTGCCTAGTACACCAGCAGTATGAACTCAAGAAAAATGCACTCAGGTGTCATGTTTTCATGTGCCTATTCCTCATGAATTTTTTACCATAACTCAACCATTTAGATCGTATATATCATCTATCTTAGCATCAATTGGTACCTATGGCACCTTCCCACACCAAATACAATCACAAGTATAGTTATAAATGAACTCAAAGTCTATGTATTGTAAAATCATGTCATCTAAACCTTTTAAAATATACATTGAGGGTGCATAAAAAGGAAACAAAAAAACTGTACACATACCCATGCTCTTCATCACAATCCAGGACCCCTCGCACCTCGATCCATGTATATTTTCTAATATTAAACTCGTTACCATATCACCTCACATACATAGGTTTAGTTTGTTCACTAGAAACCCACTTTTCCCTTTGGTAACAACACTTTTAATGCAATCTCATATGGTCATCAGTCTCAGAAATTGTCTCAAGTTGACACCAAACACATCGGGGCAACGCATCACACAACATTGTCAACAATGTATTATGGCCTTGTTGACAACATAGTGTCACATCACATGGGAGTCAGTTACGAGATGGACCATAACCCACCTCAATCATCAAGGTAACATTGTGTTGGACCACTCACCAAAACCCGTTTTTGGTATACCTATGCTCTGTCTACCTGGGCTAGTTCAAATCAAGCAGGGGAGGGTTTCTCATCTTGTCCTCACCAAGATGAGCTTGAATGGACCATAGTGAATTACAGAGTTCTCTATGGTCTAAATTCTCAATTCATGGTATAAGGATCTCATGGTCTTGCCTCACATCTTATGTGTTCTAGAATCCGATTGATATATCAAAATCCCATCCTGTTCCATCTGTGGCCAAGGTGACAATCTATCATGCAAGGGTTTTTCATGACCCTCGATTCTCATTTATTTTAAAATTGTCTTTTATTTAATTTGATCATTAAATATAAACTAAATAAATAAATTTACTAAAATGGGTCCTAAATGTATCGACAACATATCACAAGGGTTTTGAGGTCGATTTATAGTCTCAAGGTCTCAACATCATCCATCGGTGGTAGATGTTTCAAGAAATATCTACAAGGATTTTCATTACCCCTAGATGATACCACATTAATAAGAAATTTTAAATTAAATAAATAAAATTATGTAAATACGATAAATTGAGAAACCCCACTCAATTTTGTGCACAAGTATTCATATTCATCATAAAAGAAATGTAAATTCCATAGTGAAAGTACATGGGACCACTAACCATGAATAGATCTTTTCATGTTTCACACTAAGGGACAGAAGCATATTTTAAGGCCTTCTTACCTCAAGCTTCATCACCATTGATCATATATACTCATCTTAATGAATGAAGTACCTAATTCATACCCAGAAACCAAAATTAATTAACTATAGTAGATATAATTAATTAATTAATTAAATCCAATCATTGAATAAATCCTACTAAATCACATGGTCAATATGTATCACTGACACTACTATCAATAGAGTGTGTTATACTCAAGATATACTAAACACTTTGTATTCAAAAAATCCCTAATTATAAATATTATTCAATATAAAGTGGAAATAAATTTAGGGTAACACCCCTTCTTAAAATCAAAATGGATTCATACATTAATAGATCTATAAAAAATTGTTGGAAGACATCCTCTCTAGTTTCCTTTTTTCTAGGAATCAATAAATAACTAACCCAAACATGTGATTTCACTATTATTTGATGAAATTATCATTTTTAACTTAAATGGAAACTTTCTAAAATTTGTATTATGTGGTAATTACAAAGGATAAGGAAGGAAGGGGAATACCATACTCATTAATTCCATCAATTCTCACCCAATATCTTCTTAATTAGAACACAATGGAGGGATATGGGTTTTAGTTGAGAGTGCACACATGCCCTGCATCGTGATCGAAGAAAAATTGGGGAAAATACTATATTTGATTTTTTTTAAATACAGCCTTGTATTATTCATGATGTGATCTAGATTCATTTCATGAATTCCTTTGATTGTCGGATTCTCCTTTGATGCCTTGCATTTCCTTAGATCACACCCAATGATTACAATTCACATTATAAATTATATTCATGACATGAATGGATTGTTATATCCATTTTAGAATCCCATCATTCCCATTATTCCTCAAGTGTTCACCCAAACCCCTGGTACCTCCACTGGAACATGAAACTCCTAGAAAAACAAAACTTTTCATGTCAAAACACTCGAAACCCTGTTCTAATTACCAGATTTTAAAATAACTGATCCATAAACTGATAAAAAATAAAATTTCCATCAAAATGTCCACTGTTTTGGATGTGAGTTTATCTAATATCCCCATAATAAAAATAATCATCCCCATGAATCCTTAATGTCCATTTACATAAAGAACCAAAGCAACATAGTATCTTACCCATGATCAATTACCCACATTCTACCCTAGAACGTCATATGAGCTTCCCATATGATACATTAAACATGACACAAATTGTTCCCTATAACCCAAGCCAACATTCATCACAAACACCAAAACACAAGATGATATTCCAGAACTCTATTCTATTTAAAAGAATTACTGATTCATTATCTGTGTGATAAGTAGGATTCAAGTTCTCCCCACCATAAAACTCAACATGTCATGAATGTTTCATACCCACAACATTCTCTAATGTCTGAATATCTTATCAAAACACATTATAGATTTTCCAAAAACCCACTCGACATATTTTTTTTATCTCACCATACCCAAACACAAGTAATTCATCCTCAAGATATAGAACCACATTTTTTTATTCTGAGCTAAAATGGAGGAGTATCCACTACCTAAGAATAGTGCCTATATATACTGATATATCCACAGAAAGTTCCAAAAAACTAGGAAATAAAACAATCATACCTGATACATCCTTTTAGAACCATTAAACCATCATATTAATATTTTCTAGGAATTCCCACCCAAATAGAAACCTCACCACTTTTCCCCATATGTTTCTCCCCCTGAAACATGACACAAAATTATTCATCACATGTTTCACCATTGAAACTTGTCTCGAATCCTGGAACACCTCACCAAAAATCTAATGAAATTTCTATCCCCCCATTAACCATGCCCCGAAACAGGGGTCACCTCATGATTCATCTTTCCACCACACTGGAACAATCCAAGTATGATGACAATACACCAAATCCATCTAGTTTCTTATCCTAATTCAAAATATTGTGTTTTCAAAAAAAAATCTTATTAGACATACATCATACCAAAATTCACACACCACCTCAATCATCCAACATCCAATTCCACAATTAAAATGAACCATCTCACACAAGGGTCATCCCCTAACAGTCTATGGTGATCTCCCTACAATATGGATTTCTTTATTGTGCTCCATGAGCGTAACCACAAAGTGTCCCTTTATCCAACTCAAATATATATATATATATATAGACAATGCACTCTTAGTTTACACTAGAAGATGTTCATATATTTGGAATGATCATCTATAGAAAAATTACACTAATATTTCAACAAGGATTATCTATCTCACGACTTACTACATGGACATGGAAACACTCGAAATGGTATTGGACCTCTTTACATATAATCATCTCATTAGGTCAAAATACAACAATCCAATGAATCATTCTCTTACTCTCACTAATGTCTCATGAATCTCCCCCAATACTTCATGAATACAACTATTTTGCAGCCCTACAACAACCACATTACACAATTTCCTCTTCCTCAACCCGAATAATTTCTAATGAAAACACATTTGATCCACCACAACAATCTAAAATAAAACATTCCTAAAAGCGATCAGTGCACATTACATCAATTCTATCGTAAGAAATAGATTCTCACTTCTATGTCAGCCATCCACATATGCCGAATAAAATCATGCATGTTCAACATATTTCTATGATGTTAGCTCACCCACATCCCCTAGGTCAAAAACTTTGTTATGACCACTTTCCATACCCAACTCAAAAATCCATGAGTCGTTCATCATAGAAAATAGGATCATAGTCCCATTACAAAAAATAACCCTATGACTAGGCCCACCAACCACCTCACTTTAAATGTTCCCTTGAAACCCCTCTTTGGAAAAAGGTAACAATAGACAAGACAATACTACTCATATGACCATCTACCTCATGGAATCATTCAAGCACCATAAGTGCTCGTCCATTTTCTACAATGCGTCAACCTCATAAACATGTATGGACATCACTATGTTCTCCTTCATTCACAAGTATCCACTTGTGATCGCAGTACACAAATAAAGTGTTCTCTGCATTAAGGACATAGAATTACCATGGTGTTATCCTCAAGGCCACACATTGATTCCCAAGGCACCATCATTATAACAACCCCAACCCCAGTAGCCCAATGTTGGTGTTTATTTTATAACTATGGCATACAAACATGAGATAAACTCACCAAGGATTGATGATCTTAGTACTATTGAATAACTAGATACATTCATGGACCACTTTTTACATTTTTAATTAATCATAGAACATAAAAATGAAAAGTACGCTACTTAATTGAAACTTATTCTAAGATATCATCTTCGTAACCTCTAGAAGGAAAACAAATAAAAGGGTGAGCTCAAATTCTCATTAAGGGTTAAATATTATAAAAACATGAATCAATAATAATGGAAGTATAATAAATAAGGCATAATAAATATGAAAAGGTAAATAGATGAAGAAAAAACCATTTAATCAATAAACTGAGATTGGAAATGCATCCATATATTTCTTTATATTAAAAATATATTTGATAGTAGTAACTGAACACATAATAAAAGAAATGTTTAATTATTGGATTTAATGTATTTGGAACAATAACCACTACCTTCAATACTATTCACAATATATTTTATGTCTTTGAGAATAAAACCATCTGATTCTACCTTGAAACAAACAAGAAGGCTTTGTCACCAATTGTTTTTTCTTAGCAGACTTGTCGATGCATCAAGGGGAAATATAATGTAGGGACCCACCTATAACTACAGGTCCATAGAATTATCAATATATAGATTTTAAAAAACGAACAACATGACTTATCAAAATATAAGTATTGAATATATTATATGGATTTATCAATATTTCTCTATTTAAATAACATTCTAATTAATCACCATATGTAAAAATGTTATACAGATTCGAAAATAATCTTATAAATGATATAAGAAATATAGATATTTTACAGAAATATAATTTCATATCAAAAATGATTTCAAAGGAGTATTAGATAAACTTTATGGAAATTATTTGGTGCACAATTCCATGTAAGTCTCAATGAAATAGATATTTAGAAGAAGTCCCTTACCTTTTTCCTAAAAGTGTTCTCCACCTGTACTTTATTTCATGGATAATAATATTATGTTAGTTGATTAATTAATTAATGAAATCTTATTAATATATTTTATTTATTATAATTTTATTATATTCATTTATTAACATTCATATGAGTTATAATGTTTAATTTCACTTTTTCAAGAGAATTGTTTATGGGTTTTATGGTTGGATCAATTGTGTATAATTATGAGGCTTATTCTTAAATAGACGAAAATAATCTAGAAGTGAAATTGTTTATTATCAATGAACCTATATGATTTCAAATTGACTCATTTATCATTTCATTACATTTTTTGATTATGATTCATTTTATAAAATGTTAACGAAAATATTTTAATCCATTTTGGTGGTTTTTACAACCATTAAAAAAATTTGTCATTTTAATTAATATCATGTTTATATGCTGGTTCTAGAACATTATATATCATATAATAATTCTATTAAAATCATATTTAACTATAATAATGTTTTTATGACTATCCTTGAATGAGGTAAGGGAAAATAAAAACTCATCATCCATGAAGGCGATGAATCGACAAGTCACGGACGATGTTTTCATTTTTAGGAGAAGAGAATAGATTTGATGAGGGATATTACATTATCTAAAAAAAGTACAATATATATATATATATGATATTTTTGTTTCCATAACACTTTGAATAAGTCGGGTGTGGATAGGATGTGAAAATAAAAGAAAATAAAAGAGAAATAATCAATATTTTACCTCTTGAATATTATCTCTTTTGGAACCTCCTTAAGACAATTGGATTTGGCATTTAAGTAAGACCAATAGGTCTTGAACGAGGGGAAGAGTGTTGAGAATAGAATTGGGAATAATTTAGACAATCCTCACGGATTATATGGTGTTATGAGAAGGGTTGTTGAGGGTTTTTATTTATTGGGGGAGGAGAGGAGTGTTTTTGACTTTTTTATACATTTGTGTATTATTTTCCCTTAATACTATCAATAGTGTCGATTCGTGAAAATAAGTACTCTTACTAGATCATGTGAGTTTGAAATAAATAGTGTTTACCTCATCCATACATAATCCATGACCCAAAAATTTATTTATTTACTTATAATGGTAAATACCGTATATTGTGAAATTTTACTATTCACCATATATTCAACTATATTAAAAAACCTAAAAAATTAAAACTAAATTTTTTTAAATGTGTATATTTAAAATATATACTCAATTTTTTGGAAATAATTTTTTAAATATGAGATATATAATTTTTAATTAAAATAATCATTTATTAAAAAAATACTGATTTTAATATTATAAACAATTTTATGGCACTTTGAAAAATTCATTATGGTCTCATAAAATTATCTTATAATTATAGTTAAATAATAACAATTCATGAATAAATTTTATGAAAACAAATTTTATTTTAAATCATTATATTAATAAAAAAATTCTACATAATCATTTATGTTTCACAAAAATACGAACACTTAATTTATCATTTTTAATACATCTATTGACTTATTCAATGATAAAAATATATAATATTTTCATTTATGAGATATATAAATTCTATATATTCTTTAAAAGGTGAGGTTATTATTTTAATGGAAACATTACAATTATTACACTCATATTAATATTTAATAGTATATCATTGTTCAATAGTTCAATTTAAACTATCGATTACATAGAATTTATTTAAGAAGATACATACCATAAAATATTTGGGAGTTATAATCATTCATGGTTTACATCACCAAACCACTGAGAAGTCTTGTACGTCATTTATAATCCCGGATCAAAATTTTCACTAAATCACTAGGGTTTGAGTCAAAATTGAGGATAACTGACACTTTGCCTCCCACCAAGCCCTAGAGATCAAGTATCATGAAAGCCACTGGGTTTGACCACTTATTAAATATATCAATCTCTTAGAAGGTCACTCCTCTTAAGTATTAAACATGAACCCATCCCAACATCACATACCATTAACATGTTAGAAAATTTATCTATAGGTCCCACAAATGAAAAAGAATAAAAATTTAAACCTCTATCCAAATACTAGTGTCACTTTTCTCTTTGAGAACCTACACAATAGGCTGATCCTAAGAGGAAAAGGCAAGAAAACTGGTCACGAACAAGGACCAATCACAATGGAACCAAATGTTAGTCACAAAGTTCCACATCATCCAACCTATTTCACTACACCGCATATGCATGAGTACTAAATGATTAACCTCATTTTCAATCACCTAACCATATATACACATGACCTTTCTTCATCAAGAACTCATATAAATCACACAGTAGTGATCCTATAGGTCCTGTGAATCTTACGTTTCTAATATGATAAATGGGACGCCTCATTACTCTACAATATAAGAGTAAAAATCAAACCATTGGCCTCTATCAATAGGATAAGATCCATATTCTCATAATAAAATAAAACATCAAAACCACATTTTAATTGCATTAGGTGGAAATCAGATACAACTATAATAGCACAAATCAAAATAGCATACCAATGCATGGGTAACCAGGACTTCATACCGGAATATGTGTTTTTGATGCACTATCCCAACATCCATCTCTGGCTCTAATACATTCTTAAATCACTTTTCTACTAAATTCATAAATCATACGATAATTGAAAAAACCTCCTCTAATACCACATTATAATATCCTATAATGGCAAACTATATGACCAGTGATTCAACCAATATGCAAAACGACCTCAAGCGTACCTTCACAATATTCTAAGAGATGATGAATAGTAGCATGAGATTATGGTGGTTCTATGAGGATATTATACCATCTATATCGCAGTGTTCAAAAATAGATAAATAAAAAAATACCATCCAAAATAATAAATAATTATTGTTTTTGGAATGAAATAAACATATGAAAATTATAAATGAAATGAAGAAAGGTACTGAACATCCATGTTTTATATACTAGACTTCCTACTTGGTTAGTAACATATACATAATAGAGTAAAATAAAATAAAAAAGGGATCTAGTGCATATGTAAGACTAAAATAATCTAGCCTTCTTATACCAACTAATCAATCCTACTCAACCACACAACTATAGGTCTCGAACCATCCTATTTCCATAACCATGTGAGCATCTGGTCAGGTACCCAAGTACACTGGAGGCCTGAGTATCATGTGAGTATATAACATAGTAGGGAACCATCAATTTGGTCCTGTAATAACTATCATATGTGGTGATATGTGGAAGATGCATGATCAAAAAAATAAAGTGCATCTACAAAAAATAAAATATTTTTAATCCATGGGTGTCTTACCACCGTAAACAATACCTACATAGAGTTTATGTGAGATATAACATCATGTATTAGAATAAATCACTTAGATTGTGGTGGATTCATTTATCAAGGAAAAATGACAATAAATATTTTAAGAATAATCATTCCAATCCTCCTGATGCATGAATATCACCATTTGGAATCAGACATCTCATCCTTAAGAACAAAATATCCTCACCTTAGGGAATCTAATGACTCTTCATTTAGCATTTAAGTTCTTATTATGATCATACAATCCACCCTCATGTATTAAGTACCTATGAACCTAGCACTTAGGTAGTATGAAACTATTGGTCGGAGTGGATACTCAAGAGGGGGGTAAATTGAGTTCCAATTAAAATTTCTATTACAAAATTTTCTCTTAAAATCCCCCTATTTAAAAACAAGTTAAACTGTATTGAATTTATATAGAGTGTAAATGTTCAATTATTTTCTCAATGATTGATTAAATCTCCATTAATTTAATCTGAGGATTAAACTGACTTTTGAAACTAACTAGATGGTTTACAATAAGTATAAATACATGCTAATTTAACTATAAATGTAACTTTAAAATAGATTTTTATATCAATGTAACAACATCGGAATATAAATTAGATATTATATACATTAAACTTAAACTAAAATGCACAGCAGATGTAACCAAGAGGTTCAGTATCAAGCCAAGAATTAGTCCTCTCAAACAATTTTTATAAATTGATCCACACCCTGGATCGGGGTAAACAAAAGTACAAGACTGTCCAGGTACAAAGACCTCTACCACAGTTATATGAGGGAAAACAAACAACAACCCACAGGTTGTCCAGGTCTTACTTGGACTCTACCATTGTCCATAGTGGGATACAACGGAGTTATAGAGTTTGAATGAGGATTTAGAAATCCTCCAGCATAGCAAAGAAGACAGTGTGTTTAAAATAAACATGATACACACACTGCTCGAATGTAAATATTGAAATCACTTAGAGAGAGTATATGAAAGTTCTGAAATCTCTAGTGATTGGCATTGCAGCTCTGGACTCTTTTGATATATGAGAAATAATTCTAAGTTCATCTCTGGTTTTTGTCAAAAAACAGTGTTTTATTTTGATTTGGTTCATTGTGATCAGCTTGAATGTATGAAGAGCTTGTGGTAGTTCTTCACTCCATGACTATGATGTATCCTGTGTTCTACTTCAAAGAATGAAAATGCTTCGTATATGATCAGTGCTCTTCCAGTTTGAATGAATCTTTTTCTTTTTTAGTGAATGCACCATGTTTCAATGTTGTTTAGCCTTACCATTTAAACCCTTCACGTGCCTTCTTAGTTCTTTGATTCTCTGTCTATCTGCACGGGTTCATTCCTCCGTCTAGTCTGGACTATTTCCTTTTATAGCTTTCTGCTCCGGTCAATGAGAATGATTACTTTTTCATGGATACTTGGTACGGTTCCCTAAAATACCATCATATATCATTAAATAACATTAATTGAATTAAAATAATCAAATATAACCGTTTCTTAATTAATAAATTATATTGAGAAGATTAGAGTTGAGTTTTATTGGTCATCCATTTGTCTGTAGCCTTCTGTAGGTAGCGGTTGACATTATGTAACAGTGACCTTCCATCAGTAGCTCTATGATCATGTACTAGTAGCTCCTTGCATCGGTAGCTATTTGAAATTGTATCAGTAGGTCATGGAATCGGTAGCTGTTTGATCTTGTACTAGTAGCTCATGGCATCAATAGCTGTTGGTATCAGTAGCAATTAGTATCGGTAGCTCTGCATCTATCGGTAGCTTGGAAGACTTGTTCTATCGGTAGCTCTGCTTTCATCGGTATCTCGGAAGAACTGTTTTATCGGCAGATATGCTTCCATCGGTAGCTTCACATCGGTAGAATTACTTATATCGGTAACTCTGGTGTACCAGTAGGTAGTTGGTGCATATCAGTAGCTCTATTTTGTTCCAGTGATTTGTGTATATTGGTAGACTTATGCATACCGGTAGACTTGTTATATCGGTATCAGTCGGCTTCTATCAGTATACACATACCATCGGTAGCTCTACATTGGTTTAGACTGTCTATTCTGTATATCGATAAACTTTGTTTATTGGTAGACTAATTCAATCGGTAGACTAGATACCGGTAGATCAGTTTGTCTGCATCAGTAGCTAGAAACGTATCAGTGACTTATACTTATCTATTTTATGAAAAACATATCTGATTGAGTTAAAATTGATCCATAACTTATATAAACATGGATAAACATTGATTAACTTATTTCAAGGATTATTTTAATATTATTATCATCTTGATAATATAATATCATAGATTTAGAAAAATTAATTAGGACTATCAATGTATGTGAAAGCATAATTGAGATTATCAAAGTATGTGAAAGCATAATTGGGATTATCAAAACAAGTGAGGTCAACAATCTCCCCCCTTTTGATAATCACAACTTATGATATTATAGTTTTAAAATAGTGAGTAATTGAATAAGAGGATATATCAGGAAATTCAATTGTATTAGAGAAAACAATATATTATAGAACAGAATGTATCAGATGTATTGTTAAATGCAGTGGTATCAGAAGGGAAAAGAATGATAGCTCTTTCTTAGATAATTTTTACCCCCATTGATACTGTGAAAGTATTTCTCCCCCTTTGTGATAATCAAAAAGTGGGAAACAACAAAGAGAAAAAATGAGAAAATAATTGAAATCAATTTTTATTGCATGTTGCAAAAAGGTACATGGAAATAAAACAAAATACAAGGGATTCATATCAAATATCTTAGCCATCTATTCAATCCACGTCCTCAATGTGATATTCTCCCTTTCGATCAGTAGAGGATTCAGTCTGTGTTGATGCAGTTGATGGCTTATGAATTACAGAAATGATCACAGGAGGCTGAGCCACAGAAAATTTTCCTGGCTTGTACTAAGGAGTTCTTTGAGTGATCATAGTAGTACTTCATTGAATGGCTTGGGCTAGAGTCATATGAATAGGAGAAGTCATAGAGGCAGAGGCAGGTAAAGATGAATGTATAATCAATGGTCTAGTATCGACATGCAGGAAAGGAAACAAAAGATTTATAAAATCTATAATTATTCATCCTCCTCTCTCCATAGCAGATATGAAATTATCTTTGTTCTCCATGAATTTGTCTAAGGATGGAGTCAATTCCCTTAGCTTGCTGGCTTTCTCAATGAAGGCTTGAGTCATTGGTGGCAGCTTCATATTTTCTAGCATGAGCTTGATGTCATTGTTGAGATGGTGCTTGGTATTGACCCTTTGGAAATAGTAGTCTACCTTGTCTTTCACTTCTTTTTGAGAGGAAGAGGCTTCTATCATATAGTTTTCACAATCTTCATTATTTCTTGAGGTGAATCTCTAGTAGAAATCACAACTTTTCTCAGGTCAGATGAGTCCACAGAGCCACTGTTTGATGCTGAGCTGAGCTTCTCCTTCATAACAACTCGAATCTGGTTCAAATCTACTTAAGGTCTAGAAGCAACAGAACCCATAGAGAAGGTTGCTATTTCCATGAAGTTTTTGGTCAACCCACTAATAAGATTTTTGAATTGGGAATCCTGGGTGGTGACATGATCTTTAATTGAGGTTTTAAAACCGTCAAAGACAGATACCATCTGGATCACAACACATTTTTAATAAGCTAAATCTTTATCGGCTTGGGATTTAGAAATCATATAAGTTTCTAGTGAGATAACAGATTTCATTAGTGCTTCAACATTCGCTTCCAGTCTAGACACTTTAGTCTGGCAGGTTGTAACTTCTTCCACTATTTCTGCCACAATGGTTGACAAATTACAACCGAGAGAGAGTTCAAATGATTTTTCCAAATTGCTCATCTCTTCAGCGAAACAACTCTTTAACTCAGCAACAGAATCACTCAAATACACTTACATTTCCGCTTTTAAGGATAGTAAGTCATCCCTTGGATCATATTAGTAGGTTCCACTGCAACACATACTCTTTCAGATTCTAAACTATCCATTGAGTCAGTCATAATGGATTGGAATGACAACACCAGAAAGCATCCATCTTCATTACCTCTTCAACAAAACTGTCCTTATGATTTTCTTCAAAATATCCAGTTTATGCATCCTGACCACATCTTTGGGTAACAACTCAGTCTGAATATCATAATTGACTTTTTGTCTATTGAGAGATACCTCATTATCTGAATCGGGATAGTCCAATCCAAAAACCACAAAACCTGAGTCTTTTTTCTATCCTTCAATATCAATATCCACGGAAACACTACAAAAACTAGTTTGATGCTCCCCACAACAGGTGCATTCACTTGTATAGAAAGAGCATTCCTATCAGGTCTTTCTTACTTTGAATAATTTTCTACTATCAATTCCATTTCTGCAACAGCATGATGGTCCTTTGGATTAGGCACATGTCCTTATATCTCATCCACTACTTCATTAGCAGGCACAACTGAGCTTCCAATCAATGGACTCAGACATAAGCACACAGAATCAGAGGCTTCAGGTTCATTTTCCCTTTCTTCCTCATTCTCAGGGACTGGCTGGCCTTCCTCCTCAGCAAGTGTCTCTTCTTCTAAATGCTTTTTCTTTAGAGATGATACAGTTTCAGCAATACGACTTGGTGTCATGTTTGGGTCTCTTCCATCATCCAATGAAGTCTCCACTTAATCAGTCTCATCACTATACTCAGGTTCTTCTTCATCAGGTCCTAGTCCTGGATCTCTCACATCCTTAGGTCTTGAAGGATGATCCACAGGATTAAATTTATCATATACCTTCTTTTCATCATTAACCAACTCTCCTCTCCATGGGTTCTAGTCTATCTTCATATATATGCAAACTGTGTTCGTGATACAGAAGTTGTTCCTTTCTACCACAGTCTCATCTTGAGACTCAGTTACCCCTTTAACTTTGATCATCATTGAGATCATCTTCTCAAAGAATAATGAATTAGCCTTTGATTTTCTCCTAGTCATTTTATCCATTTGAATTATCAGAAATCTGCACATATTCACTTTCACACAATGTCTCAAAAGATGCAAGAGATAGATATATTTATATCTTAAATTCACAAAGTCCCCTCTCTTTGGTATTAAGACATGCTGAACAAATTTGAACAGCAATCTGTTCTCTCCATCCATTTTAGCATCCACCACTTGTATTTGATTTCCATTGCCAGTGAGTTCTTCCAAGGAGGTTTCATAATCGAATATATCACTTGTAGGTGGTATAGATTTCATGTCATTTCCAGATACACCATAATGTGGAACCATCAGACATTCAGCCCACTCAATGGAAGAAAAAGACATCTCATTTCCATTCACAAATGAAATCACTCGGTTCTCATCTTCTGATTTCTCCAAGCTCACGAACTCATAGAATTGTTTCACTATCTTTGGATAGTAGGGACCATTATTGTTCAAAAAGCAATCTACACACTTTTGATCTTCTAGTACCTCGAGCAGTAACAATTTTCTAACAAACAACCATTCCATGCACAGCTCTTTTTCAATCACAATAACTCTATTCTGAAAATGCGGTTTTACTGGTCACCTTCCCGACCTTATTCTACCAATACATCCACCTGCTTCTGGCTCAGACTTCTACTTCATTTCATTCTTCTCATCACTGTCATCTCTGATGGTATGCAGTTTGGTTTTTGCCATCTCTGGTTCGAGGAACTTAGGGTTTTTGAATGAATCGAGAGCTAAGGTTTGAGGGTAAAGGGTTTGAGGCTAGGTGGATTGAGAAGTAACTGGGACATTGTTTTATAATTTAAGAATTATAAAATAAACAAAATAAAATAATTTAAAAATGATTTAGATTCTCACTGTAGACAGAAGATTAAAATAGTGCACTCGTCGTTAGGGTTTATCGGTGAGAATTTCTATCAGTGAGGTCCATCGGTGAGGTTACATCGGTGAGGTTACATCAGTGAGGTTACATCGGTGAGGTTACATCGGTGAGGTTACATCGGTGAGGTTACATCGGTTAGGTTACATCTGTGGGGTTACATCGGTGAGGTTACATCAGTGAGGTTACATCGATGAGGTGTCTACCAATTAATGTGAATCATTCCTAACTCATGTCTAATGTAACTTAACCTATCCGAACATTATGGTTTGGTGAAAATGTCATCTAATTGATGTTCCGTACCAATAAATTCAAGAGTAATATCACCCTTTTGGTAATGATCTCTCAAAAAGTGGTTTCTTACATCAATCTGTTTGCTTATATAGTGAGAAACAGGGTTCTTCAATATATTAATTTCACTAGTGTTGTCACAATTAATTGAAACATGCTTGAAGTCATATCCATAGTCCAAAAGAGTGTGTTTCATCCCCAGAATTTGTGCACAACAACTACTAGCAGCTATATACTCAGCTTCGGTAGTGGACAAAGCTATAGAATTATACATTTTATTACACCAAGATACTAAGGATTTTCCCAATAAATGACCTGTTGCAGATGTGCTTTTTCTATCCAACTTGCAACTAGCAAAGTCAGCATCTAAATACCACATTTACTCAAAGTATTGTCCTTTCGGGTAAAACAAACCTAATTTTACAGTGTGTTTAAGATACATAAAAATTATTTTAACAGCATGTAAATGATATTATTTTGGATTAGCTTGAAATCTTGCACACATACACACATTAAACATAATATCTGGTCGACTATTAGTAAGGTAAAGTAAGCTTCCAATAATTCCTATGTAATTGGTTTGATCAACTGGTTTACTATGTAAAACCCCAAACCCAGTTACCCAAATCTGGTGCCTTATTACGTAACATTGGCATGATCACAAAAGATCAAATCTCAAAAGACCGATTAGTTTAGTAGCCTTGGAAACACTAGATATATTCATATGTCTTACTTTACATCATAATGTAAAACAAAACTACAACAACATGTTGTCCAAATATCCCCTCATAATATCCCTGAAAGTCATTCATAAAATACTTCTTCACATCCAGGAAAAATTAAAACATTGAAAGGGGTGAGCTCAGATGCTCAGTAAGGATAACAATATAGTAGAAACATTCATAAATAAACATAAAAATTTAAGGCAATGTATAACTGAAACAAAAGACTATTAAACATGATCATCAGCATAACATGTAAATATAAAATGAAATATTTCCATTTACTTATTCACATGGATATTCTACTAGTCCAATAATCACATGCAATATCAATAACCACTTTCATAATGTTGGAATGCATAATGCTACACTATCATAACCGTGTAGCCAAGGCCACATGCCAAGAATGCAAATAAGATTTTGTCAAGGCCTCGTTCCAAGACACTGGTTTGTCTCATGAGACCTACCGATGCTTCGAGGAGCTATAGTGGGCTCCACCCGTCACATAATAATTCCAATTCATTCCTTATATGAAAAGGTTTAAACATTTCATAAACCATAACATAGTTGTATCACATAAAACATGCATAAAGGAAACATTACATTTCCACATTTCAATCACAAGATATCAATGCAACACATTGATATAATAAAACCATTTTCAATTCCCAAATAAATGAAAAGTAGATCTTGGTATTTATTTTTCATTTTGAAAAATGTTATGGCTTGTAGTGGAATCCCATTCCCAAATAATGGTCACGGCGGCAGAGAAGTCGTTGTCGCCACATACGTATGACCAAATAAACATTCCCTTTTGTCGTTTAGTAAAACTTATCATATAAAAAAGATTCCTTTTGACTAAACATAAAATTAATAGTGGTTTATACACCATATAAATAATAGTTGTGTATAAAACAAAATATGCATCAATGAAAGGAGATTGAGACGAAGTCCCTTACCTCATGTCCGACTTGACTCGATCATTCTTTAACCTCATGAATAATAAACTGGGATTAATTTCTACTTTCTTAAGAACCTTTTTAGAAGTTATCTATTCCTTTTATATCACTTATTACCATGTTATGAACATTACATAATTATTTAAGTTAATAGCAGTCATTTTTTCGATCATTGGTACTTGAGTCAAAAATAATCCTCTTATACTTACAAGTTGTTAATGTGGTAAAATATCCAATATATCCAGAATTATATTCATGATGTAGATATCATATATATCATATATATCCAGTATATATATACATTTATAATATTACACAACCTTTAGATGTAAGAAATGAAATGCATTGTTCATGGAGATGATAAGTCGTACGTACGCATGAACGCTACTTTCATTTCTATATCGTATTTAATAGAATGAAATCATAAAGGAATGTTAAAATTCCAGTATAATGTCATATATATATAATATCATTTACTCCATCCTTTATGCATCCAACATATTGCATCAACGATTCAAATCACTTTGAGGGGGCGGTAGTCCGCACTTCTTAAAATTAAATTATCGCATTTACCCATAATGGAAATCACAAAGGCATGCCATAAATGAAAAATACATAATCATAAGGAAAAAAGAGACATAATATATATAAAAAATAAATATAGTGACATCTTAATGGCCACCACAAAAGGTGTTAAAAGAATATTGAACAATCATCATTCTGTGAGGCAGTAATTCACCAACCACAGAAATAGTATGTTCGTAAACAATTAGACAAAGGTGTGTGTAAATGTAAACCAAATACATCTCATAGAAACATCCTAGTATATTGAAGATACTGTTATTGTTACAAAATAAAATAATAATAGAGTGTTTGGTGTTGGAGAAGAAAAATAAAACAAAATAACATAAGAGAAGACATTACATTAAAACCGGGTAACGCTTTTTGATTTGAGCCAATGGCTTCCTTGGGAAGACTTCTGCCCAATGTTAGGCTTCTAGGAGTAATATCATAAAGTTGAGAGAGTATTTGGGCAGAGGTTGGCTGAGCCAAATGCCTTTGATGGTGTGAATAGGGTGGTAGAGGTGGTGGCCTTTTATAAGGGGAGAGGAGGGGCACTCTTGGAAAGTTATAAAATGCTACATTATTATAAAATGTTATTTTTGGATTTTAAAGTTCCCACAATGATTTATTTATAGGATAAGGTGATTAAATTTTAAATCCACCCATCCAATAGGTTTTGAACAATTTTATGTTTTAGATTTTACATTATCTTTTCATTTTATATAAATCATTCATTGATGAGATAATCATTGCATCATCATGATGTCATAAATAAATTAATTCATTTAATGTCTATAAATTATTAAAAAAATAATACGATGTAGGAAATCATTTTAGCTTTCCAATTACTATTTATAGTCCAAGATATCAATTACACAGACAAAACTAAAAATGTTTTACTTCGGTGATACGTACTTTGGTTATACATTCCTTTTAAAAACATAAAATTAAAAAGTGTCACAATCACCCAAAATTTGATTCCATGGGGTCCAATGATTGGAACAAGGCATCCCATGGTCGGCCATGACACAACCAGTAGCACTAGAACACATGTTTGGGTCGTTTTATATTTTTATGATATTATTTTCTTACCCTTAATTACCCGATTACTAAATAACCACGATAATTAACGATAATTACGGTCGTTACTATTTATAATTTCCAAAAACAAGAGACTAAATTACATAATATGGACATTCTATTTCCAAATATGTAATTTATTTTTCCAAATTCAAACATATAAGTTGCATTAATTAATTTTATAATTAATTCACGTTGTCAAAACAAATAGCGTGTTTTTTAGAAACAATATCAATCAAAAGATTGACAATTTTTATGTCCAATTTCTAAGTGAAATTAATTCTAATGACCAACATAGGATAAAATAGTAAAATTATATTGTAATTATACTTTAAAACCACTCAATATTATAATTAATAACAATAAATTATTTTGAGTAAAAAATTGGTTTTTAAGTATTTTTTACTATTCATTGAAAATTGGAAGTTCTTAGAAAAATACCAAAATTTCAACATAGGCTAATTTCGATATTCCGAATCCAAAAATAAAATCAATTTTGAAATATAAATGTTATATAATTTCAAAAGGTGGGTATTAATATTCATAACACCTACTTTGATTGGTCGTGGTGTGTTAGAACTTGAGGCTGGGTACTACACACACTGCTCTATTATTCAAAGAGAAGCTTACCATGGCAGCTTGGGGTGTTACATTCTCCCCACATTCAATAAATTGCATCCTCGCAATTTGAAAATGTTCATCGAGAATAAAAGGCTGAAAATAGAAAATACCTTTGTGGAAAACCCACATCGAAAAATGGATTAATGATGCCTATATTTAAAATAATGAGTTGTAAGTATGAAGGATACAGAAAATAACACATACTAGGGTTCCATGTATGAAAACATTGATATGAAAGAAAAATCTAAACATAAATATCTGATGGAGAGTGGTAGAGAACATAGCTATGAAGAGGCCATCAATCACAAAGCCATAAATTTGTAATGATCTAAGGTAATATTAAGGACAATGTTTTTTTTCTAAGTTTCTTTTCATAATGTTGAGAAATTTATTTATAATATTGGATAAAATCATAATGCAGATATACATAATTTATAATTAGAGTATTAACCATTAATAAATTTCTACCACAAACTCATCTTTCACTCAAAAAGATAATAGAACTCAAAAATATTATATGTATCTTAATTGTACAAGGTTCCCAATATTAACACATATAATTTAAGTTAGGAAAACTATTTTTTAATAACTGGGGTCTTCCTGTAGTCTAGTGTTAGGTAATAAAGGCCTGTCTCACTATGGTTGTGGGTTCGATTCCTGCAGCTTTGTCTAACTTGACGGGTTATCCCCCAACCTGCAGGTTGACCTATTCCTAAAACTATAGTATTATAATATTCCAAAAATAAACTTCAGAAATGTTTTAAACATAAACAATACTATCTGAATTTCAACATAATCCATTCCAACCTTTATAGTTATCCAAAATACCTCTGTCCAGACTTTCTCTAAAAGGTCCCTAAATTCCTAAATCAATTGTAACATCAGATTCCCCCAACAAAGTAAAGTTTCTCTTATTGTCCCATAACAAAAATTTGATTACCTTTATCATATTAAAACCTTAATGAAAACCACAAGTACTGCAGTACAATTATTATATATATCACATTATTCTTATAACCAGAATATAATCCTTGAGTCCAAAATCACCAATACATTAATTATTTCGCTTCAACTGTAGTAACAACATAAGATTTTCCTTGATCCCTTGAACTTTTCTGAGGTAAGTTTCCCTAACGCTTATGAAATTCATTTGAATAATTCCCCTTTTACCTACAATTGTAGCATTCAACATTGATAGCCTCTTTCTTTCCCTTGCAATCACGAGCCTGGTGACCATTCTCTCCACATTTATATCAAACTCCCATTCATTTCAGGAAAGTGTCAGGGTGACTCGTCCCATAATTATCACATAATGGAAAATCCTTCTTTCCCTTTTTCCCTTTATCTATCTCTTGTTCCTCTGTTCTCTTCTTCTCTTTCTTTACTTTATTTTCATAAGAATTCGAGAATTCTTTTTTGTCTTGATAGCACATGAGACAGTATCTTCGTACGATGAGAATGTTTATGAGACTAATGCTCAACGAAGAAAAGGTTTTAACCCATCAAAGAAACGATCAATCTTACTCCTTGGGCTATATATATAATCTGCTACATGCCTCTCTAACCTTGTAAAGTTAGACTCATATTTTGCGACATTATCATCCTCCTTTTGTCTTAGACTTAGAAATTGTCTTTCCATATCTGCTCGTTGGTCATTTGGAAAGTATTTTTCCAATAAAATCTTTTTGAACTCCCTCTATTCTATACTTGATATTATTTATCTTCCTTTTTTGTTTTGAATTAGCGACCTCCATTGATCGGCATCTCTAGTGAGGTGGTAAACTGCCATGATAACCTTTTCCCTTTCACTACTCCCCAAGGCATGGAATATTTTCTCTAAGGAGTTTATCTATTGATCAGCTACTAATGGATTTATACCCCCATTAAATGTTGGCGGTTTTTACCTCATGAAATGATTTAACATTAATCCTCCACATTGCGGATCAGGGTGCTCCATTCACGTAAGGTTATTATTAATAACTTGAGTGAGTTTTCCCATTATGGTGATTAGCTATTCAGCACCAGTTACATCACTATCCCCCTTATAATTATCTTGAGAAGGAGGGAATTCCCTACACGAAGTGCGTGCATTAATACGGTTTCCATTTCTTCCACTAGGGGCCATTTCAAAACAATGTCATAAACTAGATTAGTTTATGAATCAAAATACAAACCTAGAATTAATTGAACAGTTTATAGATATAAACCATTATCATAAAAATGTTTTCTTTGAGGAAGCATATACTCATAAACCCATCATAATGGTATGTAAATAAAATGAGAATTATCCTAAGCATATCCCCCGGGAGTGTCATAACCAAGAATGCAGCAAGGCCCATTGTCCTATACCAGGATACCCAGGGTTAAGCCCGAAACTCCTAGTCAGAGTTTTCACTCCTAGGTACATCTGTGCCAGAGCTTCCTCTACCTGATCATATCCAGACAGGGATGTATTGCTCGTAAAACTCACAAAAATCTCTATAATACCAAAATTCTAGGAAGGTCTTCTATACTAATCCTCAAAGTCTATCTTAGGGCTATGTGCTCTAATCAGAGTTTATCTAAATCTAGCTTTCAAGGTTAGTACTAAACTGCTGATGATACCAACTGTAATGCCCCGACCCCAGTTACCCAGAGCTGGTGCATTATTACGTAATATTGGCATTATCACAAAAGATCAAGTCTCGAATGACCAATTAGTTTAGTAGCCTTGAAAACCCTATATATATTCATAAGTATTACTTTAAATAATAAAGTAAAAAAAACTACAACAACATCTTGTCTTCATATCCCTTCATAATATCCCTACAGGTCATTCATAAAATACTTCTTCACATCTTGGAAAAATTAAAACATTGAAAGGGGTGATCTCAGACGCTTAGTAAGGATAACAAATAGCGGAAACTTGCATAAATAAACATAAATATTTAAGGTAATGTATAACAGAAAAAAAGCCTTTTAAACTTTAACATTAGCATAAAATGAAAATATAAAATGAAATAATGCCATTTACTTATTCACATGGATATTCTACTAGTCTAATAATCAAATTAAATATCAATAACGACGTTCATAATGTAGGAATGCATAATGCCATACTATCATAACCACGTATCCATGGCCTCGTGCCAAGAATACAAATAAGATTTTGTCAAGGCCTCGTTCCAAAACACTAGTTTGTCTCATGAGACCTACCGATACATCGAGGAGATATAATGGGCTCCACCTGTCACATAATAAGTCTAATGCATTGATTATATGCAAAGGTTTAAACATATCATAAATCATATCACAGTCGTATCATAGAAAACATGCACAAAGGAAATATAACATTTTTACATTTCAATCACAATATATCAAAACAACACATTGATATAATAAAACCATTTTCAATACCAAAATAATTGAAAAGTAAAACTTGGTATTTATTTTTCATTTAAAAAAAAAGTTATGGCTTGTAGAGGAAGCCAAAAGTAAAATAATGGTCACGGCGGTGGAGAAGTCGTTGTCGCCACATACGTATAACCAAAAAAACTTTCTATTTTGTCGTTTAGTAAAACTCATCGTATAAAAAAGTTTCCTTTTGAATAAACGTAAAAGTAAAAGTGGTTTATACACTTTATAAAATAAAGTTGTGTATAAATCCAAATATTCCTCAATGAAAGGATATTGAGACGAAGTCCCTTACCTCCTGTCTGACATGACTCCATCATTCTTTAACCTCCTGAATAATAAACTAGAGTTAATTTATTCCTTGTTAAGAACCTTTTTCATGTTCACTATTCCTTTTATATCACTTATTACCATGTTATGAACATTACTTAATTATTTAAGTAAATATTGTTCATTTTGTCGATCTTTGGTACTTGAGTCAAAAATAAACATCTTATAATTACAAGTTGTTCTTGTGGTAAAATATACATTATATACAAAATTATATTCATGATGTAGATATCATATATATCATATATATCCAGTATATATATACATTTATAATATTACACAACCTTTAGAAGAAAGAAATGAAATGCACCGTTCATGGAGACGGTAAGTCGTACGTACGCATAAATGCTACATTCCTTTCTATTTCATATTTAATAGAATGAAATTATAAAGGTATATTATAATTCCAGTATAATATCATATTTTATATCATTTACTCCATCCTTTTCACATCCCACATATGGCATCAATGATTCAAATCACTTTAATGGGGCGGTAGTCCGCACTTCCTAAAATGAAATTATCGCGATTACCCATAATGGAAATCTCAAAGGGATGCCATAAATGAAAAATACAGAAGCATAAAGAAAACATAAACATAATATATATCAATAATAAATGTAGTGACATCTTAATGGCCACCACAAATGGTGGTAAAAGAAGATTGAACAATCATCGTTTCGTGAGGCAGTAATTCAACAACCATAGAAACAGTATGTTCATTAACCATTAGACGAAGATTTGTGTAATTTTAAACCAAATCCTTCTCATAGAAAAATCCTAGTATATTGAAAATACTGTTATTGTTAAAATATAAAGGAATAAAAGAGTTTTATGGGTAGGAGAAGAAAAATAAAACAAAATAACATAAGAGAAGACACTACCATAAAATCGGGTAACTCTTTTTGATTTGACCCAAAGGATTCTTTGGGAAGACTTATGCCCAAAGTGAGGCTTCCAGGAGTAAGAGAGGGAAGTTGAGAGAGTATTTTGGCAGAGGTTGGCCGAGCCAAATGTCTTTTATGGTGTGAATAATGTGGTAGAGGTGGGGGCATTTTATAAGAGGAGTGGAGGGGCACTCTTGGAATGTTATAAAATGATACTTTTTTATAAAAAGTTTTTTTTTCGGATTTTAAAGGTCCCACAATGATATATTTCGAGGATAAGGTGATAAGGTTCGAAACCCACCCATCTAATAGGTTTTGGACAAGTTTATGTTTTATATTTTACATTATATTTTCATTTTATTTAAATCGTTCATTAAAGAGATAATCGCTGCATCATCATGATGTCATAAATAAATTAATTTATTTAATGTCTAAAAATTGTAAAAAAATATACTATGATGTAGGATATCATTTTAGATTTTCAATGACTATTTACAGTTCAAGATATAATTTATGCATACAAAACTAAAAATGTTTTACTCGGGTGATACATACTTTGGTCATACTTTCCTTTTAAAAACATAAAATTAAAAAGTGTCACTATCACCCCAAAAGTGATTCCATGGGGTCCCAAAGTTTTGCACAAGGCATCTGATGGTCGGCCATGAAACAACCAGTAGCACTATGACACATTTTTGGGTCGTTTAATATTTTTATAATATTATTTTCTTACCCTTAATTATACGATTACTAATTAACCACGTTAATTAAAGATAATTACCGTCATTACTATTCATAATGTCCACAAACAAAAGAGTCTTAATTACATAATATGGACCTTATGATTCCAAATATGGAATCCATTTTACCAAATTCCAAACATATAAGTTTCATTAATTAATTTTATAATTAATTCCCGTTGTCAAAACAAATAGCATGTTCTTTATAAACAATATCAATCAAAATATTGACAATTGTTTATGTTCAATTTCTAAGTGAAATTAATTCTAATGAAAACCATAAGATATAATGGTAAAATTATATTCTAATTATACTTTAAAACCACTCAATAGTATAATTTATAACATTAATTATTTTTATTTAAAAAGTTGTTTTTAAGTATTTTCACTATTCATTGAAAATTGGAATTTCTCAAAAAAATACCAAAATTTTACCATAGGCTAATTTTGATATTACGAATACAAAAATGAAGTCCATTTTGAAATATAAAATTTATATAATTTCAAAAGGTGGGTATTACTATTCATAATAGTTACATTTATTGGTCGTGGTGTGTTAGAACTCGAGGCTGCGTACAACACACATTGCTCTGTTATTCAAAGAGAATAATACCATTAAAGCTTGGGGGTGTTACATCCTAGTTTCATATTCATCCAATTTATATAATAAACTCATAGGAATATCAATTTCTATAATACTATCCAAAAAATGTTTTGAAATATCCTTTGTGTATTTACTTTGATTCAAAATAATACCTTTTTTATTTTGAAAAACATGAAATCCCTGAAAATATTTATGTTGTACCATTAAACTCATTTCAAATTCATTTTTCATATTCTTTGTTAAATCAGTACATAAGGAGTGTTTAGAAGATCCATAAATAATGTCATCAACAAAGATTTGTACTATCAAAAAATCTTTAGAAATTATTTTAATAAAAAAAGATCGATCAACAATCCCTTTAGTAAAACTTTTTGAAATAAGAGAATTACTAAGTCTATCATACCAAGCTCTTGGAGAATGTTTTAAACCATAAAAGCCTTAGAATGATTGAAACATAGTTTGGAAAATGAGGATTAACAAATCCAGTTGGTTGTTCTACAAAAACATCTTCAATTAAAAAACCATTTAGAAAAGCACTTTTAACATGCATTTGATATAACTAGAAATTCAGATTAGCAGCATAGGCAAGAAAGATCCTAATATCTTCTAATCTAGAAATAGGTGCAAAGGTTTCCTCAAAGTCTATACCTTTTTATTGACAATATCCTTGTGCAACTAACCTATCATTGTTTCTAACTATATTTCCAGATTCATCAACTTTGTTTCTAAAAACCCATTTAATGCCTATTGTTAAAGTGTCCTTAGGTATGTCAACTAATTCCCAGACATTGTTTCTTTCAAATTGATTTAACTCTACTTTCATATCCATTACCCAAAATTCATCATTGATTGAATCATTGACATTTTTAGGTTCTAGTAGTGAAAGAAAAGCTTAATGTTCAACCTGGTTTTTAGAGAAGCTATATATGTATCCCTCTATCAAGATTGCCAACAACAGCATCCAAAGGATGATTCATTAGAATCGTAGTTGATATAGTAAAGGTTAGACTAGAAATTCCAGGTTCATCAAGAGGTTCGGGTTCAACATAAATTGATTCTAAAATATGTCCCAAACTAGATATTTTTACAGCAGGTTCTTTAGTTTTATCATTAAGGTCCAAAACACTCAAATATTCTTGATGATTTTTAATAGTGGTTTTAGGATCATGTGGATCAGTTTCATCATACTTGATGTGAACAGATTATTCCACACATTTGGTTCTTTTCTTAAAGACTCTATAGGCTTTTCTAGTTAAAGAATAACCATGAAAAATTCACTCATCAGTTTTAAAAACAAACATGTCAAGATTATCGTTTTTATTTAGAAAAAAAAACATTACAGCTAAAGACTCTGAAGTAAATAACTTTGGGTTTTCTATTTTTCCGTAGTACATATGGGGTCTTATTGAGAATAGGTCTTATTAAGACTCTATTTATGATATTACAAGTTGTATTTATAGCTTTATCCCAAAAATAATTAGGCAAGTCATACTCATTAAGCATAGTTCTTGCAATTTCATGAAGGGTTCTATTTCTTCTTTCCACTACACTATTTTGATAAGGTGTCCTAAGAGTAGAAAAGTTATGACTGTAGCCATTGTGTGAGAAATAAGAATCAAACTCTTGATTTTTGAACTCATGGCCATGATCAATTCTCATGGTCCTAATCTTAAGTCCACTAAGATTTTCATTAGACATGGATTATTTAACAAAGTAAGAACAAGATTCACTTTTATGAGCTAAGAAGTATACCCATGTATATCAAGAAAAGTCATATACTAAGACATAAACATAGTGCTTCCCAATTAAACTAGAAACCCTAGAAGGTCCAAACAAATCCCTGTGATCTAACTTGAGAGGTTGAGAAGTTGAAACATATTTCTTTGATTTAAAAGAAACTTTATGTTGCTTTCCATTTTGACAGGGATTACAAACTTTGTCTGATGGGAATTCAAGTTTAAGTAGGCCTCTAACCATGTTCTTCCTAGTCAATTTTCTATGTGAATGGATGTTGCAGTGTTCTAATATTTTGTGCCAAAGACAAGAATCATTATGAAAATCATTTAAACAAGTAACATTTTTCTTAGCTAAAGAATTCAAATCAATAGCATAAACATTTTCATTTCTTAAAGAAGAAAATACTAAAACATTTTTTAGAGTTAAAAACATTACAAGAATCATTTTCAAATTTTACTTTAAAGCCATCATCACATATTTGAGATATAATTAACAAGTAATATTTAAGTCCATCAACAAATAAAACTTTAGAAATTAAAACTGAATTAATGTTACCATTCTGGAATAGGCCGATTATTTTTCCCATAGAATTATCACCAATGGTGACATGGCCTCCATCAACCATTATTAATATTTTTAAGCATGAGTAATCTTTAGACATGTGCCTTGAACATCCACTGTCCATGTACTATACCTTCTTATGAGAACTCTTCAAATAGGTTTCCTACAAATAAGATTTAGATGGAAAATGATTTTGGTACCCAGATTCATTTGGGTCTAGATAGGTTAGCATGTAAGGCTTTAGGTACCCAAATTTGTCTTATGGGTCTCATATAATCAATAGATTCAACAAATTTTGAAATATAGACTTTATTTGATCTATAAAAATGTGAGTAACTAGGTGAAGCACGTGAATTTCCAGAAATGGAACTAGTAGAATTTTGTCCAAATTTAGGATTAAATCTATTTTTGGTGATCTATTTTTGTCCAGGTTGGTACCCCAAACCAGCAGTATACTATGGTTCCATTTGTTTACCTAGAATTTGAGTAAGAGTATCTTTTCCATTTGTGAATTTTTCTATGTCATTTTTATGTTTCTCATTTGATAGTATGAGTTGAGTGTTTTCTTTCAATATTTGATCATTCCTTTCTTTTTATATACTTATATCTATTTTAATAGTACTAGTCAAGGCTTGTTGTTTCTTCAATGATTTATATTTATCATTTAGTTCATTGCAGTTATCTTTCAGTATATTGCAATATTCAAACAATTCAGCCATAGACATATTTTCATCATTATCTGAATCACTGTTATTTTCAAAATAATAATCATTTAGAACATAGGAAACAGGTACCATGAAAATTTTAGTCATGAAGCACATCTTGGCATGATTCTATTAAGAATCTGTAGCCTCTGATTCACTTGTGTTGTCTTCTGAAGCACTCCAGGTCGCTTTCATTGCTTTCTTATACTTCATGTCATTATAATCATATTTCCTTTTGAATTTTAACCTCAGACAGTCATCCATTATTTGTCCATTCCTCATGCATTCATAGGATACTATATCATCTTTCTTATCATATTTCTTCCAATATTTTTTCCACTTACCTTGTTGATCATACTTACCCTTGTAGTTCAGTTTTCTAAAAAACTTCCTCTTCCTAGAGAACTTCATAAATCTTTTATCTATTTGAGCCATCTCAACATCACTGTTAGAGTCTGAACATTCACTTGTTGAGCTTACAGTTTGTATGTGAACTTTCTCCTTGTCCTTGCTTTTTGAAGAAGTAGACTTAAATGCCACAGATGTTTTCTTGTGTTCATCATCTTCTTCCTTGTTCACCATTAGTTTTTCCTCATACATCATAAGCTTACAAATAATCTCTTTAACAGGTAGAGCACTAATGTCACATGATTATATGATTGATACAGAAGTGCCTCTCCATCGGTCTGGTAGACATCTCAATATCCTCATAATTTGTTCCTTTTCTAGAACAACCATTCCAAGGGAGATCATAGTGTTTACAATCTCATTAAACCAGAGATACATATCAGAAATAGGTTCATGAGTCATCATTTTAAAATTACCATATTTAATAGTATAGGTATTCAGCCTCATTTCATTAACATTGGTTGTTCCCTCAAGGGAAATAGCCAAAGTGTCCCATATTTCATAAGAAGTTTTACATGTAGAAATTCAATTGAATTCATCATATCCTAAAGAACAGTACAAGGAATTCATAACATTACAATTATTATTGTAAGCAGTATTAGTGGGTTCATCCTAGGTAGTTCTATAAGTTTCTAGAATTTTATATTGAGTCTCTATAGCAGTCCATTTATCCAAACCCACACTCTCCAAATAGATTTTCATTTTACGTTTCCACTGGTCATATTTATACCATTAAAGAAAGGTGTCATGTTGGTAACAACACCTTCTTGTCTATTTTCCATATCTAGATTTTAGAAAATAAACTTACAACGATAAAATTTTTAACTAACATAAATTTAAGATCATTAAATATGAAACTAAAATCACTGTTGAAAAAGAGAGTGGTTTGAAATTCTATATTAACAAAAACAACCTCAGATACGAAATGTTGGTGGGAGTGGATACTCAAAAGTGAGTTCCAATTAAAATTTCTGTTACAGATATTTCTTTTAAAATACCCCTATTTAAAAACATGTTATACTGTACTGAATTTATAATGAGTGTAAATGTTCAATTAGTTTCTCAAAGATTGATTTGACCTCAGTTTATTTAATCAAAATATTAAATTGACTTTTGAAACAAACTTACTGGTTTACAATAAGTATAAACAAATTCTAATTTAATTATCAATGTAAATTTAAAAGAGATTTATATTTCAAAGTAACAGTTGCGGAATATAAATTAGACATTATATACAATAAACTTAAACTAAAATACAGAGCATATGTAACCAAGAGGTTCAGACTCAAGCCGAGACATAGTCCTCTCAAACAATTTATATAAATTTATCCACACCCTAGATCTGGGTAATCAATAGTACAAGACTATCCAGGTACATAGACCTCTACCACAGTTATACGTGGGAAAACAAACAACATCTCACTGGCTGTCCAGGTCTTACTTGACCTCTACCACTATCCACATTGGGATATAATGGAGTTATGGAGTTTGAATGAGGATTTAAAAATCCTCCAACTTAGCACAACATATAGTGTGTGTGTAAAATAAATAGGATACATACACGACTCGAAGGTAAATAAAGAAATCACATAGAGAGAGTATATGAATGTTTAGAAAGATCTAGTGATTGGCAGTGCATCTCTGGACTCTTTTGATTTATCAAAAATGATTATGATTCCTTCTCTGGTTTTTGTCAAAAAAATAGAGTTTCATTATCTTTAGGTTTAATTTGATCATCTTGGATGTATGAAGAGCTTGCAGTAGTTCTTCACTCCTTGGATTTGATACATCTTGTGTTCTCCTTCAAGGAATGAAAAAGGATTCTTGTATATTCAGTGCTCTTCCAGTATGAATGCAGTGTTTTTTTAGGTAATGTACCACATTTAAATTTTTTTCAGCCTTTCCATTTACACCCTTCACGTGCATTCTTAGTTTCTTGTTTCTCTGTCTATCTGCACAGGTTCATTCATCCTTCTAGTCTGGACTTTTTCCGTCCTTTTATAGCTTTCTGCTCCGTCCAATGAGAATGATTACTTTTTCATGGGCACTCGGTATGGTTCCCTGACTTACCAAAAAATATCATTTAATAACATTAATTGCATTAAAATCATCAAATATAAATGTTTCTTAATTAATAAATAATATTGAGATGTGTAGAGTAGAGTTTGACTTTTCAGTCATTCGTCTGTAGCCTCCTGTAGGTAGCAGTTGAATTAATGTAACAGTGACCTTCCATCGGTAGCTCTTTGATCATGTACCAGTAGCCCCATACATCAGTAGCTATTTGAACATGTATCGGTAGCTCATGGCATCGGTAGCTGATTCATCATGTATCGGTAGCTCATGGCATCGATAGCTGTTGGTATCGGTAGCTCTGCTTTTATCGGTAGCTTGGAAGACTTGTTCTATTGGTAGCTCAGCTTCCATTGATAGCTCGGAATACTTGTTCTATCTATAGCTATGCATCCATCGGTAGCTTGACATCGGTAGACTTACTTATATCGGTAACTCTGGTGTACCAGTAGGTAGTCAGTGCATATCAGTACCTCTATTCTATTCCAGTTATTTGTGTATATCGGTAGACTTATGAATACCAGTATACTTGTTTTATCGGTAGCTGTCTACATCTATCAGTAGACACATAACAACGGTAGCTCTACTTTTTTTAGACTATCAATTCTGTCTATCGGTATCCTTTGTTTATCTGTATACCAAGTCTATCGGTAGACTAGGTACCGGTACATATGTTTGTCTGTATCAGTAGCTAGAAGCGTATCAGTGATTATACTTATCTTTTTTATGAAAAACATATCCTATTGAGTTAGAATTGCTCCAAAACTTATATAAACATAGATAAACATTGATTAACATATTTCAAGGATTATTTTAATATTATTATCATCTTGATAATAGAATATCATAGATTGAGAAACATTAATTGGGACTATCAAAGTTTGTGAAAGCATAATTGGGATTATCAATGTTTGTGAAAGCCTAATTGGGATTATCAGAAAAAGTGAGGTCAATAGAAACCAAGCACATTTGATCAATAATTAACTAGTCATGCGTCAATAATTTAGTTGGTTTCTACCATGATTCAATCAATCCGGTATTATGTATCATTCATCTCACCCACAAGTGGTATAGATGGTGCATTCATACACCCAACGCAAGAACAAATCATTTATAAAATAAAATCAATGGCCAATTACCATACACTCATGGAATGAAAACCATTTCACATCTACCCAAAGGGTGTCTAAAAAGAAGAAACTCAAAAAATTGTTGGACACCCATGCCCATCATCCATCTCCATATCCCTTCATCATCTAGTTATAGCATGTGTTATTTGATGACACTCATTAATGTATCATGTCACCTAATTTGGGTCATTCTATCCATGGGGAACCCACAAGCTCCTTTCAGTCTCTATGATATTGATGAAATCTAATTTAGTCCTCAGTCTTAGTTATTGTCTCTTGTCATCATCTGATGCACTGAGAAAATGCATCCCATTACATGTTCAAAAGGGTATAATGACTATTACCACTACACATGGGCCCACCACATGGGTGTAAGTCATGATATGCCCATAGACTATCTCTATTTTCGTGGTTACTCTATGTCGTTCCATTCACTATACCCTATTTTGGTCATCCTATGGTTTTCCAACCAAGGCTTGGTCAAATTAGATTGGAGAGGGTCACATTCTCTGTCCACACCTCGATGAGCCCAAATGGTCGAAGTCCATAAGGGAGTCTTCAAAGGTTGTAAACATCAATTCCTAAGATAATGATCTCATGGTATCACCTCACCTCACAAGAAGTCTAGAGTTTTGATCATATCTTGCAGTCCTATCAATGTCTATCAGTGGACACAATGACAAGCTAGTGCATAAGGTTCGTTCAAGACCCTTGGTTCTTATTTATTTTAAAATGATATTATATTTAATTTAAATACATTAATTAAATAAATTACCCATTTTATAAAGTGGGTACTAAATAGGCCCGACCTCACCTCACAAGTGTTGTAGAGGCCATTCATTGTCTCAAGGTCTTGAAATATTTCATTGATGTCTAATGTGTAATGCAAGAGTTCAGGGGATTTTGTGACCCTCAATAGTTACAGCTTCAATCATTCCTTTTAAATGAAATGGAGTCATTTATTTAAATAAGATAAATAGGTAAAACATCCTCATTGGTGTTCCAAGGAATCCATGTCTATCCAAAACCAAAGTTAAATGTCATAGGAAAAGTAAGTCAGACTGAATACCTCGAAAGAATATTTTCTAGTTTGCTGTTAATGGTCGGGAGCATCTTCTAAGGCCCACTAAGCTTCACTAGCATCATCATTGATCATATAGGCTCATGATAATTCTTTGAGTCCCTAAATCTATATACGAAGTCAGAATGAGTTGTTAATAGTAGATATAATTAATTGATTATTTAATTAAAAATTTGCTTGGAATAAAGCATGTTAACTGACACGGTTAATCTATCATACTGAAACAGCCATAAATTGGGTGTGTTTTACTCTAGAAGCACCATCAGATTTAGGATTCACAAATTCCTAAATTATATAGCTTATTAAATAATAAGATAAAATATATTTATGGGGAAACCCCATCAGGATATCAAAATGAAGTCATACCTCAACAAATCAACGGGTGAATATTGGAAGATATCCTCTCAATATACCTTATTAATTGGTTGCAAGGAATCGTTATCAAAAACTAATTATTTCACTATCCTATAATAATATTATTCTTCTGAAATAAAATAAAAAATTTAAAAAATTATGGGGGAATAACATGTAGGAGGGAATAGGAAGAACATACCAACCAATTTAATCGAATGCACCCATGATTTGCCCAATCATTGAAAATGGAGGGAGAGGGATTTTAGTAAACTGTCCTCATGGGTCCTAATGTTTTCCTAAACGAATTATGGGGTAATTTCAATATTTAACATTTTAAAAAATACAGATTCAAATGATTCATAATGTGAACTAGATTCCCATAGTTAATTCCTCGTTGTCTTTAAATTTCATTTCATGTCTTGAATTTCCCAATAAAGCACCCCATGAAAATTAATCATGTAGTGAATAATATTCATGACATGAATGGATTACCTCAGTTATTTTCCTTAGCCCAACATGACATTCCTTCCTCCGGGGTTCACTTTAATTCCCAAGATCTCCACCATAACATTAAACACATCTAAAAACCATATATTTTTACTTTCAAACATTGAAAAAAATATTTTTATTCCGATATTTCCAAATGACCCATCCATTAACAGAGAAAAAATCAAATTCACGTTGAATCACCAACCTATTCAGACACAGTTTCTTACAAACCACTAAATATTTTATATTTTGTACTCTCTGACTAAGTGGGTTATGTATTGGTTTACCTTAATGTTTTGTATTGAGATATCTCATGTTGGAGAAGTGCTTTGGTGACATGTGTTAGAGCTATGGTCTTGGTCATCAACTGTTCTTGGTAAAGTTGTGAGGGTTTCTATAGGATTATTCCAGTAGTTATTGTATGGAGGTAATGGGTTTTTTGGATAAAGGCTTATAATCCTAGTAACTTGAGGTCTATATCCTGGATTTGGAGTTTTGGAATCTACCAAATCCATCATGAAGGGATGGGACCATGGGATCTAGCTATGGAAGGGTGTCATCTAGTGCATATATGAGATGGGTTTGAGGAATTCTTGATAATTCCTTTATGAGAATAATATATTGATATAATTTTTGGTTTAGTTTTGGATCATCCCTTCTGGACTCAGATGGAAACATGTTGTTCTGAACATGGTTGTGTTTCATTTATTTTTTTTGGAATTTGGTCCTTGAGACCCCCAAGGATAACCATGCAGTTGAAATTTTTATTAAGGATCAATAATGGGATATTTTTTTAATGTGGAGATATTTAACATGATAGGACATGCATGAGTTTCATGGTGTTGTTGAGGAGCCCTAGGTAGGAAGTTTTTATTAATAATTTTCCTCTATAACTGAGGGGTCCTCTATTATGATTGACCCCATATCCTGGTTGATGAGAGATCATGGAACTTATTCTGAATTTTTATGATATAATTATTGTGGTAACCCCAAGACATGATGAACCTGGGTGGGTGGAAGCTGATAGTTGAGTGTTTTCAATAATGGGTTCAATAGTTGATCGACCCGTTCATTGAAAATCTATGTTTGGGATTCTTGATGAAGTTTATGGATGGGTTTTGGATTTAAGAGAAGAAATTTAGGCTATAAATGGACTTTATATATGCCCTGACTTTTATATGACACTCTCCTCCATTATGAAGATGTTTTTAGATGGAAATAAATATCTAATACACAATATTGATGAGTGAATCCTTCCAAAAAAAAGTGGATGTTTTAGACTAGATTTCTCTGTGAGTCCATGTTCTTTGATGTTTTATTGACTTTATGTAGAGGTTAATGATTAAATTATAATATTCTATGGATTTGGATAGTTATATAGTACTATAATGTTATAGATTGGTTCTATTTAATGTTATTACAATTTATATCACCAGTTCAAACCATGTCATGGGAGTCATAGGGATTTTATTATCCTAGATACTTATGAATACTATATATTATTTAACATTCAATCATGTAAGTTTTTTAGTTCATGATCTTATTTTAATTAGGTGGATTCACCTAATGTTATATGGTTGGGTGAGTTGTGAGCTATAAATCATATTGCATGGGTCAGATAAGGGTAGATTGAAATCATGTGTTACCTTATATCCCAAGGTTGGATAATTTGTTATTTTTATATCTACCCCCATAATTTTTTTATGAAGTGTCTTCTTTATTAAATCAGTTTCATTTCAGATAGACTGGGTATATAACGTTTTTTATACACATTTATATGACGGAATATGATAGATTCTCTATTGGGGTAGCCTTTTGAGATTCATTTCTTACACTATGTGTGAAACATTGTGCATATGAAGACCTTATATCTCTTTTTTGATAGATCACGACTTAAATGATTGATTCAATAGTGGATTATTGAAGAAAAATCAATATAGGGAACACATATAAATTTTTAGGATCCTAATTTAGTAGTTTATCCATTTTGTAGACCAGTTATGGGGTTCAACACAAATTTTTGAAGTGGAGCCTTGGGTATAAATTATCAATTTAATTATTTTATATATGTGGTCAAAAAATTAAGATAATATTTTATGTAAAAAATAAATAGTTTGTTTATATATTCATCTATTCATTCCATTTATTATAGCATTCTTCTGTCTTTGTTATTTATCACGTGCACTCTGATGTTTGGATGTGGATGTATTTGGTTTATTTTTTTCTTTCATTATACTCTAATTTGATTGCATATTTTTCCGTTGTATGGATTACGTCGTCACTTCTTTTCAAAATCCTCTAGTATATAGGTGTATAATTATGTCTTTTTGCAGAGCCGGATCATGTGATGTCCATATATACATGGTCCAATTTTTTACCCCAAGCAATATGAATTTCCCAAATGAGATGATACATTGGGATATTTTCAACACTAAGAGGCTGTTTGAATTTGTGGTTAATTCATTTTGATCAAATTTTAACTTTTAATCACTCTTCTTACAATTTCAATTCTCAAGTGTTTATATCTCTTAGTCTCCCACCTTAACTTTGTTTTTTAGAACACTCTAATGCACACATATAAAGAGTATAGAATTATTTTAAGGTTCCCATCAAAAAATCCAAATATTTATCCATAGTGTGATTAAAATTCATCCAATATCACATGAACCACTACTATAAACATGTTGAAAATGGTGTAGGTATTATCCTAAACTAAAATTACATGTTTTCTAATAGTGATTAGTGCATATCATTCTCTATTTCATCCATCACATTACAATTATTTGAAATATTAGTAAAAAAAATAAAGATATATTCAATAATTTTGACTATTTTTTGAACATTCATGTGTATCTACATTAATATTCTAATTCTATTTCATTATGGTAATTCACCTATTAATTTTTAGTGGAAAACGTTAAATAAAAATAACAATTTATTCATCAAAGCAAAAAATTATATGAATCATATGATATCTTCTTCCTCTTCCTCTTCCCTTACAAAGCTTCATGACACATCACCTTTCTCTTCATCTTTTACTTGTATAGTGTCAAGTCACATTCTTCTTCTTTGTTTGCATAGTTAATACACTACTACTACTTCTCCTTATTATTCTACATCAGTGAAGATTGAAAAAACAAGATCTCCCACCATTTTTATTGATTTTTAAAAGACTTTATGATAGGAGAATCATGAATCCACTTTGCTTTCTTTTATACTCAATTATATCTCTACTAGAGTGTAGTATCATTCTAATAAATGTATTTATTTCACATACATAGTTTTTTCTCATAAAAAATTATATTATCCCAATTATTCTTATTCTTCTTCCAAAATTAACCTATAATAAAATATCTAATGGATATTTAAATTTATATCCATCAAGGATCATTATTAATTATACTCCAAAAAAAATGATGTTTTTAAATTCATTAGTAGTTGTATAAGAAAATGTAGGAATATAACAATTCTTCTTCCTTCGAATATTTCACTATTTTTCACATATTCTCTATTACCCTAATACATCCATAGAACATGTTTCATAGACATCTAATCATATGCATGATACCCTAAATATAATAATCATGGATCTGGATCCATTCTTCTTGTCATGAATCTCTATTTGGATTTTATTATTCATTAATAACTTCTAGAATCAGGCATAAAAATTTCATGATATTTATATCGAGGAACAAAATCATATATAGAATCATAATATCCAATCAATAAGAAATACTCATTTTGATATTTTTCATATATTCAACTGATTACAAAATAACATACAATGTTGATCCTTTAAAAGATATAATCCTTAGGAAGTTATAAATGAATCTTATAATATAATAAATGATCTCTATAGAGTTACATAATCATCCCTACAAATAAAATAATCCTTACATTACACTAGATGATCCTTTCGAAATCAATGATTATCCATGTGAGGTACGTGTTTATAATAAAGATATATGATACCACCCTTATGAAAATTTCACTATAATAATAACCTATTTATGATCTTTTATTATATCTTATTCAACATCTATTAACTCATTTTACTTTAAAATTTATGAACATAGTAGTTGAATTAGTTTATATAACACTACTCGATCATCAATGTCATAAAATTTTATAATGTGGAACACATTACATTTCACGATATTTAGGTGATTATGAACCTCTATCATTATCTTCTAATGACCTGCTGATAGTTCATGGTGCAATCAGAATGGGCATATTGAAAATTAGTTGTGAATAGGAAGTTTATAAAAGGGAAAACATCAAATTTCAGAATAAAATATTATTCTTAAATGATAAATAATATACACATACCTCGATCCCATATTGGATTTTCCCTGAAGAGGTATTATTGTTTAGAAAATAAAATATGCTACCACTTGGATATAATATCTCATGTTACAACATCATTCCATGTCCACAACCAATTTTCATGTATGTATAGTTTCACACTACCCTAGAATGAACCTATATTATTCCTCCTTATGATAACCTACACTCTATATATGTATTAGCATATAGTCATTCCCAGCTATCACTTACCTTTGAGCTTGTCCAACTACCTCTTTGATAGATTGGATACTCGAGTCATGTGCTGTATTTGAGTAATGGGATAATTTTGTTTGTGAATTAACCTATTGTTCCTTTCCCAAATATCAAATTTTGAGAAATATATTATCATTCTAAATTGTATAATCGTGTAATCAAAAAGACAAAACACTCAACTTACATATTTATTTTTAAACATCCTCAAATTCATCAACGTATATTTTATTCTCCTAAAACCTACTATAACCCATGATTTGAATTCTTCAAATTAATAGGATTTAGCATTATCAATTCATCATGGAACTAATGTTCTAATTATAATTACCATATTATATTTCATTTTTTAATGCATACATTCTTTATATAAAAAAGAACATGAAAATTACCTCGAAACACTTCAAATAGTGTTTCTTTCATGTGAATAATTCTCTAGAACACCAATGGTGGGTTCATCCATTTTCCTATGAGAAATATTGATAAATTCACAAATACAACTTCAAATATGTGTCTTCAAATTTATTCACATAATATAACATGATTAATTTCATGATATCAATATCATTCTTATTATTAATATGTTATTTAACTTCTTTATGTTCTCTTATTCATTAAATATTGACAACATGTTCATTGAAATTTCATGTTCATGGAAAAAATGAAATGATATTTCAATACATAATATTTCATACTTTACCTTCTTTACTTATTTACAAATTTCCCAATAACATTTCATTTTCATTTCACCTCTCAAACTTATTTATAATAAATGAAAATAATTCTATAGATGAAGGTGTCATTTAATTATTAGGAAATGTATCAACAATAATTATACTATATATTTACATGATCCATGATCAGTGTAGAAAACAATAGGGTTTTAATTAGACATCAAATATGCTCGTTACAAAAATTATTATGATTCCAATATGAAACTGATTACTATATATCATTGAAATATTACTAAATTTTCATCAATATTAAACTAAGTGATACCAAATAATAACTATATTTTAAATAGGTTTCTAACCGAAGTTAATACACACACTTCAATATAGAAATTAAATACATTAATATATATATATATATAATGATTTAATTTTAAAAATTATACCTGGATTTTCCTCAAACGTTCTCATTCAATTCATTCATTATATTAACTTTTCCTCAATGATCTGAGTATTTTATTCTTTTCACCAATTATAAAATATTCTTAAATAAAACATTTTTCATTGACACCTCTTTATGAACCTTCCATGTAATAGAATTTCATTAAATGGTAATTGAAGAATATTCTTCAATGTCTCCACAAATTGTATCCACCTAGGGAGACACTATAGTTATCTTCATCATGTAAGATCTAATTCATCTAGATTAATAAATAATTGTCCAATTTCAAGAATGATATCTTCATCATATCTTATATAATTGGTATTTTGACCAAAATCATCAAGGAAGTTATTTTCATATGATGTTATATAGAATACCAATTTATAGATCATTATAGAATAGTGTAATCATCACATTATTGTTTATTTTTTGGAAAATTACCCATCCAATTTTTCACTCCCTCTATGAACTTCATTCACTTTGGATTTAGTGAATATTTTGCACACTAATATAACATCAAACTTATAGGTATAAGGTTGATTTATTTGTTACTTAATGTGAATGGAATGGTTGAAAATGTTTTTTCAATGATGTTTCCCTATTATTAATTTGTTTAAAATTTATTTCATATATATTTTTAAATTTTGAATTGTTGGTTTTTAAATGCATCAACCGAGTTATGTGGGATTTTAAATTTTCTATTACAATGAAATCAAATGCATCACCTAATGAAATCATAAATTTTTTTATATTTTCTTCATATCATAAATGAAATTAAAATCAATCTGTAAGAGTGTTTTAAAACCAATTTACCCTTCTCCACAATACATGTGACATTTTTTACCTATCATTTTTGGAAAACCTATGATGAAATTAATCTTCTTTATGTGTAAATTATTATTTCCCGTTGGCACCGAATATTTCATGTGCTTATTACTTTTCCCATAATTTTTAAAATTATATGGTGAGATTACCATGCATTATTATTAACTATGAATAACCGTTTTAATTGGACCATTAGGATTATTGTTATTTTATTTGAAAAAAGTTGTTTTATCTCTTTAATGAAATTTTATTCATATATACTCTATATTATGTCCATTAATTTATATATCCATTGAATGTTTTCATATTTCTCTTAGGAATATATTTCCATTTGATATAAAAACCCACTTTGACTTAAAGGGATCATTTTTAGCTATAAAATTATTTTATTTAATACCACTAAAATTCATTGGTGTACATTTTAAACATAATGGGGATAGTCTAGATACCATATATCCAAAGCTTACATCCCAAAGATGTCTCAAATTTATTCATTAATTTCTACAGTCAAATTTACCTATTTATTTTGGACACATGATTAGTTCAACATAAGCCATTCCTTGGACTAGTTAAATTGAAACCACTATATAATTCAGTGATTTTCAAAAAAAATTGAGCCAAACACATTATTTACTTTCATCTGTTGATATTTCATAATCCCAAACATTAAGCAACATAAAATAGTTTTATATTTTAAATTAGATAGTATATATTTTACTCCAAAATATATATATTTTTAACCTATTACAAGACAAATAATAACATAAAAATATTGTTTTTATTCCATGTATAGTAATATTTTCTGGTAGGGATTCGTTTAATTTTATGTATTTATCTCAATATTTTATGAATCTTTAATGGTAAGGTCTCTTTTACACACACTTCTCTCTCAATCTAACATATTGGTAGGATTTTTACTACTTTTATTCAAATATATTTTTGTATCATTTTTAAATTTCAACCAATATTATTCATTATAAAACATTTACTACAGTTTTTTTAAGACAAATTTCACCATTTCCATTGTGACCTTCAGAGACTATTTAATGAATGACCTAAATATATTTTTTCCATGTGTCAAAATTACATCATCATAAAAATAACTATTTTAATTTTTACTGAAAGTAAAAAAATATATTATTTTTTAAATGAAAAGGTATGAGAAATATATAAGCCTAATTATTTGATTGAAAGATAATAAAATTCATATTGAAAATATTATTTTTATCCTCAACCATTTCAATTATATCCATACTATGTATATTAATTATAATGACATCTTCGTCATGTATTTTATTACCTTATTAGATAATATTTTTCATTTATTTAAACCATTTATACTTATCATTATGTTATGAAACCTTTACATTAGTTTTATTCTTTCAATTAATTTCAAATGTATGTAGTATCTCTCAAAATTATTTTTTTCTTCTTTAATCTCTAGAATATCATTGTTCTATTCATTTCAAAATCATTGAGAACATTTCCACTAACATAAATTTTATATAATTCATTTATATATATTTTGTGGATATATTTATATATATTAGAGACTTTTTCATAATGCATTTTCTACATTTTATATCCTGTCTTCAGCATGAATGGCCTCTTGTGGGATATTTTAAAATATTGAACTAATCAGATAGAAAATTTCATTATTAGAAGTATCTTTTAATTCTTTTATATAATAACTGATATAAATAGTGATTATTTTGGTATGTGATCACTCCCATTAATACTGGTTCTAAATGAAATGAATTTTGACATGATTATTTACGTACAACTAGAAAAACAAAATCATTGATTCTACAGGGGTAGAAATGATATCTATTTACTTGAATGTTTATTAAAATAATAATTCAACAACTACCCAGAAATATATATCTTTTTCAGAATTATTTTATAGAGAATTAAATGACCTTCTAATTTTCACAAGATTTATTCCTACAAAAAAAATTTATTCTTTTTTTTATATATTTTATCATAGTTTTATGTGTATAAAATTATGAATAGAAGTAAAGGTATCATATCAAAAAATAATTTCATTAAAAAATTATAATTAGAGACCCAATTTTTTAGAAATAAAATAAAATTATGGACATAAATCATTATTGAACTAGGATCTAACACTAACTGTAAGGTTTATTTATTAGGATATGATTGACGTGGAGATGGGGTATGAATTATAGGTGGGTTATTGTTGAATGACTTAAACCTTTTATCCACTTATTAATATATACATATACATAATGAATGAATCTATCATTATCTCATATTTACATTGTTTATTAGAACATCAAAAATCACAAATATGAGGGCCCCAAATTATTTATAAGGTTAAACTCTGAGAACATGAACACTAGCACAAGGTTTGATTTTGGATTCACTATTGTCACATGACCCACTACTGTCAACCAATGTGTTCCATGAAAAAGTGTTATCCTAAACTCATATATAACATCTTCAAATAGGTTTTGGCATATCCTATACTATATTTCATCCAACACTTGAATGCAATATTTCATGTGGCAAAGAAGTTAAAGATACCTTCAACAATTTAGACTATTATCAAATTGTCCATGTGATTATTATTCCTTCTTCTAAATCCCTTAAATAGTTTAATAAACCTATTTCTTTTTTTATTCATAGCATGAAATATAATAATATCTACTTATTTACTATATTAAACTGAATGGACAATAAGATAACGACTTCCTCTACATATCTTACATAGTTATATGACACTTAATATTCTCCTTCCTTTTTTACTTGCACAATGGTAAGTCACCTTGTTCTTCCATGTCTGCACAATGCATACATTATTTCATATCCATTATCATCATCATCAGTAGAAGCATCATCATCCTAATTATTATTTCACATGAACTACACATATTCCCAATGCCATTTTTTCGACTCTTAAAATATATTTGATGGAAAAGTTAAAAACCCTTTAAATTTTCCTCGACAATCAATTCATTAACTTATTGAGTGTCATATCAATTATATACACATATTTATTTTACATAAAAGGTATTTATCTAGTCAATATAGTTTCATCACAACATTTTTTCTCATTTTTTTAATTCTCTATATTCTAAAAAAAATTCGGTAAGGATATTTATATTTAAATCCAAGAAGACATAAAATTTTGTAATTTCATTCAAGAAATGTTATTTTTAAATTCATTTATAGCTAAATATAGATATGTCATAAACATCAATTTTTATTCTCCTATTTAATACAACATGATTCAAAAAATATTTAACTTTATCATAAAAATTACAATAAAACTATTTCATATAAATTGAATCCATTTATTTTTGAGACCATCCATCGTAATGTTTGGGTCATGGATCCTTGCATTGTGGTGTAAAGATTTCTATGGATTTTCTTCTTCTTCCACAACATATGGAATCATTACTAATAAAATAAATATAAATATATTTATTATTTTTATCTAACTATAAATATTTAAATCTAATTTTATAAAATAAATCATTCAAACATTATTTTATTTTTCCATTCACCACAATATATTATAATGTGATGATTCTTATGAAAAAATATTCATTAATAATTCGAAAATTATTCTCCTATTTTAATTGGTAAACATTAGGGTCTTCCAAAATCATTATTACATTCAAAATAATCCTTATGTTGTGCTAGGTTATTTTTATATAAACTGAAATCATCCTTACAATGTAAGAGTTTACCCTTACAAAATTTGAGGTTATGAATATGGTAAAATTAGAAAAAGGATAAGATGTCCTTGTAATATTCTTTCAGATCATTGTGGACATTATCTTATTCATTATACTACTATATACATGATATTTTCATTTCCATTAATTCATATAAAACTACTCAAACATAAATGTTATATGGTTTCATAAAGCGAAAACCAATTCAACCATGACAATATGAGGATTCTAATTAACATCCATAATCTTATAAATCTCCAGTGATAGTTTATAATGCATTTATAATTGTCATTGTAAAAATTAGTTATATAATAAAAATATAATGTTTAATATTTCATACCTTCAAATAATTTGTTTTTAAATTATTTATTATACTATAATACCTTAATCGAAAATTATAAATTTTTATGGAGATTGGATTTTTTTTCAAGTGAAACACACTATTAGAATGAAATAAAATATGGTTGTACCACATCATTCTATAATCATAGTTTTTATAATTACCCATATGGTAGTTCTATATCCTATTGTCTCCATATGATGTTCGTGAATTTATAGAATCACACTATATCTCAGTATTTTTTAATAGACTCTCTTTCATATTTCTTACCTTGGATCTTGGTCAGGTGTCTATGAAATGGTTTGGATGAATGGGTTTTCAATGGATTTGAGAATAGGAAATATTTTTTTTCCTTTAAAATTATTCAAAATTAAAATTTTAAAGTCTTGATGATTTAATAATATTCAGAATATTAGTCTCTTTTCATCCAAAAACCATGACACTAAACCTTGAGAATTCGTTTTAAACAATGTCAACATCATCGAAGTATATTTTATTCTCCTAAATCCAATTATATAAACAAAAATTGAATTCATGAGTGATATAATAGTTAGAATTATAATTATTCATCGATATCAATATATACTTGTATTTGTCTTTTTAAATTTCCTTTTCTAATACTAGTATTCTTCATGTTGAAAAAATCAGGGTGGTGCATCAAAGCACAAAAAAAATCATTCTTATATGTGAATGAATCTCCAAAACTCCAATGAGAGTGCAATAAATTTTTTTATGAGAAATGAAATGAAATTGAAAAATATAAATTTTAATATTTCTCTTCATATTCATCCACTTATCACAAATTGATACTTTTCTTGGGAACACTCTTCTTCTCATAATTCTTAGTTTTCTCAACATCCTTACAAAATCTTCATCATTTTCCATTGTAATCATGTTCATTGACACTCTATGTTCATTAAAAACAAATACAATAAATAAATGTGGTATTAATAAACTAACTCTTAGTATGTATTGTCAACACTAACTAAAAATGATATGTAAATACATATAACAATATTATCTCTCTTATTCATAATTCCGTGTTTATAAAATTATATTTAACATTTATGCTTTATTATCTATATCCACCTTATTTATTGTAAATACAATGTATGTAATGTATTATGGTATCAATTAATTATTGGTAAATTTTCCAATAATCACTACATTATAGTTCTATATGTTAAATTTGTAGTTTATAAAATAAATGGTCTTAATTTAGGCAAAACAATTATCCATTATTAAACGATAATGATACAAAATTAGAACATGTTAACCTATATGATTTAATTGTAATTAAACTATCATTAAGTTGAAAACAATATTTAATTTCTAATACATATATTTTTATTTGATTTCCAACATTATTTTCATTATTCACTTCAACAGGCGTATGAAAAATAGTCAAATAAAAATGGAAACATTTAATATCAAAATTAATATGTAAGTTAATCCTCCAACGTTAAAAACAATTTCATTAATTAAAATAAATTCTCTCCCTTAATATAAATATTTTATTATTTTAACTAAGGATGAGAAATTTTGAAATACTAATTTATCAATGAAGCCTTTTTCTAGCACCTTCAGTAATTGAAATTTTTAGGAGGTGATAATTTTATACGATTTATAAAAACATTATTTACATCTATTCGAATTTTGAAGACAATTCAGATATATTTATCAATACATGTTCACTTATTATAGAGTGTTAAATGATGGAAAAATTTCAAAAATGATATCTCTATCAAGTTGTCTAATGATGTCATCATACTCAAAATCATCATGAATAAACTGTTCATTAGTTATTCTTCAAAATACTAATTTAATTCTCAAATTAAGATATATGAATCTTTAAATTACTTTTCAAATTATAATATCATTCATATCATCTTCAGATATCACCTTGATAAATAGAAAGACTATAAATTATCTTCATAGTGAGCACAAAAATACAACTCAAATTGTAGGGGAAAAAGATGTAAATATTTTTTCTTAAATATTGACAATAAATTTGAGTGTTTTTTTCTCAATAATTTTTCTCCATACTTTATTTTTTAAGATCATCATTTAATTTTTTGACTTTAATCATATATTTTTAGTTTTCTTCAAGTTCATTGTGAGGGATGCTTCTTTTTTTGACTATTAATTAAAACACATCACCTAGTAAAATCTTCATCCCCTTTGTGGATTATTTTTATATTTGTGTAATTATTATAAAATATTTTGATGTGTGTCCATAAAAATTTCCCCATGAACATATTTCTTCTCAGTTTAATGGATTATCATTTGTTAACTCTCTCTCTCGAAATTAATATTTTTCAACTAGATTATCATCCATATCTTTAGAAAATGATTTAATGTATATTTATTATATTTCATACAAGTTTTCAAAATTATCTATCCAAAATATCATTAATTAAATGTTTTTTCTCAGACATATTAATTATTCCACAAGAATTCATGATATAGTTATTCTTTATAACATTTCCTTTGTATATTTTTTTTGGAAAAATCACACATTTTTATCTTAGTTTTTTCAATTAATACATACATGAATGGCCTCTTCCATGTGTCCATGGTATGTCATCTACATCCACAATAAATTAAATTTGTCCCTCTGGATGTATCACCCATATTTTAATTATTGGTCATGTTATAAAGTATTCAATTCTTCTGTATACGACCCACTTATAAATCAATAATATTATTTTGATCCTTCCTAGGAATATTATGTTTAAAATTGTAATTCATCTTCTTTACCAAGGTTATCTAAACAGTATTCATAAATTAATATATCCTAATTCTCTGAATTAATCCTTCTATATTGTCAGTATAACACATTCTATTCAAGTGATAAATTCCATTTCATATACATCATAGATTTCAATTTGTTAAATCCTCGTAAGGCTAACTAGTTTTTTATATTAATTTGTAGATATTTTCTCTTATTATGATTGGTACCCCTTTATATAAGATACATATTTTTTTAATTTTTATGTTCCTCCAATAATCAAAATACATTTTTAAGACAGTTGATTTGCAATGTTTTTTACAAATATGGTTTTCCCTCTTTTCTCATTACTCTATCAAGACTTGATTGTTCACTAGCCTTTAGAATTTATCTACATTGATTAGGATTGTATTGGGGAAACAATTATTTTATAAGATATTATATAAATTATTTTTATGGGGGTAGGCTTCTCATAAATTTTCTTCAACCATTTTTAATTGATTTGGAATTTAGACAAGCATTATTCATGAAAACATATTTAGTTTAATTATTATATTTTAGATTATAAGGTGTATTTTCCTAAGAGAATTTTATATAATGACCAATGAATGATATAAATATTTTTTTAATAGTTTGATGTCTTTCATTATAAGAAAATATATTGTTATTCTGTGTGGCTTTAGTTCTTATTCCATTGACTTTTTATGAGGATTGATACATTACCCTCATACTGATGGAACAAAATATTGAGTATATTATTTTTTATATTCCATAATATTAATAATAATATTACAATATATTTTAATTCTTATAATTATATCACCATGTTTATTATTTCAATACATGAGTAAATTTTGATGTTTATTAATTCATTTAGATTTATCATTCCATTGTGCATCCTTGAAATCAATGTTATTATTCTAATTCCATTAAAGTGTAAAAAACACCTCTTTAAATTTTTTTATTTTCTTCATATTTTTTCATTAACTATAATGATAAATTCATTACCAATCTTAGAGAAGCATTTATCTCTATCATTGTTTTTGATATCATTGAGACAAAAGTTTTATAGATCTTTATACATATTAGTACCATTTTATCAAAATCCTTGACTATATTTTTTATTCTTTTTCAAGATAGGTGAACTCATTTTTTGTGATTTAGAATATCCCAAAAATAAATTTAAATATATCCTTTTGATATTTATTATAATTATTTTAATTAAAAAAATTATATATATTTAATTCTATTAATTTGTGGTCACCCCCAATGATTCTGGGTTATTCTTGATGATAATTTTTATAATAATTTTTACTAACCACATGATCACATAATTTATTTAATTATACTAATGGTAAAATAAATTTTATTACCTTGGTATAAGATTTAACTATAAATTATCTACTTTTAAATATTGATTTTTATTCAATAGGTGGACTGAATTGAGAAAATCAAGCTTCCTACTCAATTCATAAGTTATATTTCTTCATCAACATTTTCCTATAATTCTATCTATAGCTCATCATTGCCTTTTTAAAGATAAAATTCCCCTAAAAATAAATTTTTATTCACCTAAATTACACTTCATTATAAAATAAATAGGGCGACCCATATCATAATAAAATAAAATAAATTTAGATAATTTAATCATATGTGAGTTTAGATTAGATACAAATTGAGAGAACTGCATTCCGATATAAAAAACATAGAGAGGGTAAATCTAGGTTAGGGTACTTTAGATCAATTTAAAAATTTTAAACTCTTTATTTACCTGTTCACTTATTATTTGAATGGATTTATAATTCAATCAATTCATCATTATTTTACATTATATCTAATTATACACTCACACAATACACACAATATATTTATAGGGTTCACATAAAAAATTGAGAAGTTTAGTATTTAGTGTGACATTGATTTCTCTGTGGTCACATGACTGCCTAATATCAACCATTGAGTAAAAAGATTCAGAATTATGTTTAAATAATATTAAATGTCACATTATAGTTTTTAATACATCTTAAAATATAAGTTGATATGAAAAGTGGGTAAACCACCAATAGGTCCTCAAATAATTAAGTTCACTATTTGATTATTAATGTACTTAATATTTCATCTTCTTAATATCTTCTATATTGAAAGGTCACATCTTATTTTTATATACGTAAAAAAATAAAATAGTATCATATAATTTACAACAATAATATGAAGGGATGTTATGAACCCTAATTCCTCTTTTTTTATCTTACAGTGTTTTATGAAATATCACCTTCTTAATCCACTTCAATCATTATAGTGGGAGGTAACATTCATTCTATTTTTATTCATTGTTCATACACTGCTTCTTCTTCTTCTTCTTAATATTATTTAGTGCACATGGATAACACTATAGAATTCTACTTTTTTTTCTAAGAGACTTATTATTTCTATAATAAAATAGTTTCAAAACCTCTTTGTCTTCTTCAATGATTAATGATATCTCTACTGAAGTGTTGTATTGGAATTTTACATTTATTTCTTGAAAATATCGGTTATTTATTTGTCCATTCTAATATTGGATACTCTCTATTTTTAGGCATCTATTTCATTATTTATCTTATAATAATACAGGTTAAGGATATATTAATTTAAAAACCTTGAAGACAAATGAATATTAAAACATCCTTAAAAAACTCATATTCGATTGTATATGATCTTTCATGAACTTATGAAGGATTCTATTCTATTAAATAGTTCACCAATTATAGAATCATATAATTTTTCAAAATAATTATATGAAATATTTTTCATATAAATGGAATCTTTTAATGCATGATACCATGAAAATTATGTTCATGGTCATGGATCCATAATTAAGAGTGCAATTCAATAAATATTGTTTTTTTTACATTCCATCACTAATATATTCCATAAATATTAAATCATAATATTCAAATTAATAATGATCCACTTACATATAAAAATAAGATCTAATTTCTTATAATAATAATTTTTTATATTTTTGATATTTTTAATTCATCATGAAATTTCACAAAGTGATGATATAATTTATAAAAAATAAATTCTAAAAGTTTTTGTTATATATTTATTAAAAATAAAATTTTATTCTTTAAAAGAAAAAAATGTTTTCTGAAAAATGATATTTTTTAAAAAATTATTTAGTCACACTTTGCATGGAAAATATAAAAATTAATTTTTATATATTTTAAAAAGTTAATTTTGAAAGATAAATTCATATTTTAAAAAATAATATTCACATCATCATAAGTTTAATTTTTTTTAGCTTTATGAAAAGATTCATTTTCTGATTAATAGGGAAAACTACAATTTTTTATTAAAAAATGAATATTCATTTAAGTAATTTAAATGTTAAATTATATATTAAATTTTCTTTTATGTAAAATGAGAACTATTATATTAAAATTTAACTATTTTAGGTCATTTTAATCATGTTAATATTTAATTTTATTCTTAAAATCTTCTCTACTTATGAGAATTTTCTCTTTAGAAACCCATGTTTTCATTACGTATGTGGGTATGATATTAAATTTGATTGTAACACAACTTATAATTTAATTTTTTTAATAATTATTCAATATTTTAAATAAGAATAGAATATATTATCTAAAAAGGATAACTTAATGTTTTACACTTAATTATTTTAAAATAAGTAAAAAAATTAATTGTCGTGGTTAAGGTAAAAACTGATTTAATGGGAGTTAAACGAAAAATTTTAAGGGTTAAAATTACCTAAATAATTGTAAAAAGAATATTTTATAGAAAAATGTAGATCCTATGACATATAAGGGTCTGTAATGACCCATTTTAAGTCATTTAAAATGATAAAAATTTGTTATTAACTGAAACATTTAAAAAATTTCATGTGTGTCCTCTGCCCCCCTTATAGAATTTCAAACACTCTATTCCCCAATGCCCGCATAAAAGGACATTTGGTAGAGAAAATACCTTCCCAAATAAATTATTTACTCTCATAAAAACATGTTATGACTCTATTTTGTATCATAAATCTATCATAGGAATACATTGGTGAAAACCGAATTTTGTTTTCTGAAGAAGAGGTAACATTCATAAACATGTGTTTTTATTTTGTTTCATATTAAAACTAAATTAAATATAACTAAGATATAATTATTTAAAAAAAATATCATAAATATTATGATATGTTTTTATTTTAAGTTAATGACCAATATCCAACTCAACTTCAATCAAATGGGAAATGAAATAGTTGATTGAGTTTATGATGGAGTACCACCTCATGAACTACTGTAAATCATTTTCCATGACCACATTTCAAGGATGTATATATTGATATATTTGATACATTTATAAAATAATACTTTATTTTTAAATCTCAGAAATTTTAAAATCACATACAGCTTCTTATAATCAATTCCATTTCAAATATGATAACACCACTCATTGGTACGGAAGATTACTGCCTTATGAAGTGACGTGATTAATTCTTCAAATATGATTTAAATTGAAGGCAATGAAGATAAATTTTGTGAATATATGTTATATATATGATTATTTATTGATTTTTGAAAATTATTATATCCCCCACTTCTTTACCCTTTCACCCGTTAAAGAAATAATAATGTCCCTCATGCGTACACACGCCCTACCATCTCCACGAAACGATGTGATCCATTCTCCCTGATCAAATATCTACATTGATTCTAAAAATTTATATAAAACAACATTTATCGCATTAATATAATTATATATATGATTTCACTATATAATATTTTCAATAACAAAAACATTCTTGACAAAACTCACATGAGAAAACAAGGTAATTAACACATCAAAAAATAAAAATAATGAAATATTATTAAAAAATTGGTGGTAAAAATGTTATCGTGAGATCATATATGAAATTATAAATATCATTATGGTTCTTGTATAAGATACTACGATTCTTAAAACCATTATGAAATAGTTTAAATCACGTTCAACCAAAAAGAAACATGAGGTTAGGGACTTCATCTCAATTTCCCTTCATTATGGAATATTGTAATTTTATGCATAAAATTTATATTATATGTTATATATAATACACATTTGATATGTAATATCATTATTAAATCATAATTAATTTTATTTTAAGATTCAATTTGAATTATTTCATCCAATTATATTTTATAGAAAAATTACTAAATGTTAATGAATTTAAAAACAAAATTTCTTTTCATTGGGATATATTACATATTAATTATTATTGGGATTTTATGATTATGTGTGTAAATAATTTTTACCATATAATTATTTATTTCCACTTTTTTTATTGTGTCTACATTTGATACATATAACTTATTTATTGATTAATACTCACTTCAGTGTAATGATCTTTGTAAGGATTTATTACACAATCTCATTTTAATTAGGATTGTTTATACATGAATTTTCAATGAAGTAAATTATATAATAATTTTCAAATAAAATTCATTAATTTTATTCAAATCTGGTTATTCATGGTGTTTCAAACTAATAGTACCACTTTTCTACTCTTTGGTACTTAAATTGGATGAGAAAATGTTTTTAAAAAAATCTAACATCATTTCACTCTTTGATTGGAATCTATTTTTCATCAATATCCATGTTTCTTAAAAATTAATTCAAAAATATTTTTAACCTTATAAAAAATATTTATAAAATTAATTTTTATAATTTTTTATTTTTAATTTATTTTTTATTGGAATCTTTATGTATTTTTCAAACAAGGAAAATTTGGATTTTACTAAAAAAGTAAAAGGAATATTGGTTTTAATGTTTGCAGCATGAACAAAATTTCTAAATGTCATGAGGACTCATATTTTTAAATATTATTTTATAATATTTATATTTTATTTTCAAAGAAAATTATTTTCAAAACATTTTTTGATCGTTGAGTTTGAAATAAAAATTTTCAAGATGAGGAAGATATTTTCATCAGAAATTATTTTAAAGGTCTTTTTGTGGTATATCTATTAATCAATGAAAGAAGATATATATTTTACTTATAATTAAATAGAAATATGTTATATCGCTACCATCCATATAAATTCTAAGGAAGGTTTAGTATAATTTAGTCAATAGAGTGTAATGACATTCACTTTCATTAATTATTTTTTTAGTCGTTAGCTATTCCTTGAAATAATCACATTCATGTTATCATGGACATTAATTTTCCCTTAAATATTCATATTATTTATCATGGATAGGTTTATTAATTAAATTACATATCATTTTCAAATAACGAGTTCTACATTGATATTTATCTTTTTATCTAAGAAAATATTGATAAATTTCAATTCTTTACTCAATATATATATTTGATAATATGGGACATTATTCATGAATTAAATTGATGATTCAATAAATGATTAATTAATTAGACCAATAGTGATGGGTGGGCCCCATAATTATACAGCCCTTCAAAGAATCAGTAGATGATTTGAATCAATAAGAAATCATAATGTGAATTTTTACACATAAATTTAAATTGTCTTGTGAACAATCTTCATAGTTAAAGAAAAATAACGTATGAGATCATGATGTTCAATAATTAGGAATTTCCATAATTAAAAATCTAGTTATTGTTATCCAACATATTTTTGCAATGATTTTATCTTAGGATGCATTTTTTCCCCATTTATTAATTAAATGGAATGTGTTTTTAGTTATTTACCTTTCCTTATTGATTATGTATAATCTATTTATGATATTCTTGTTATTTAAATGGAACATGTATTGATTTATTTACAATTTAATATGAATTATTCCTTATCTATTCATAATAATAACGTTATTCAAATATCATGTGTGTTCAATTATTTAACTTTTCATATTGATTATTCCATATCTAATCATGATAGTCATGTTATTGAAAAAATAAGTTGTGTTTTGAGATATTTAAAATTCCATATTGATTATTTTGTATTGATTATATTTAATTACTATTGATTTCATTCTCTTTATGTAACTCAAATTGATAATTTGAGCTCACCCTTATTTTAGTTCCTTTTCAATTAATATTAAATTTATACTATGAATGATATGAAGGGATATTCTAGAGAGAATTATTATATTTTGAAAATAATTTTTTTAATTTTTATATTCTTATGTAAAATTGTAATCATGTATAAATATATATAGTTTAGTAGGACTAATAATCTATTCTATCCAGGGGTAAGAAATTTCTTATATCTTATGAAATTTTAATAAAGTAATCACCAACTCTGGGTTACTAGAGTCAGGTCATTATAGTTGGTATCAATGTAATTTAAATATAAACCATGGGATCAAGATTTATTAAAACATATATTATTGAACAGAAACCTATTATATTCATTGAGGATAATTATAAAATAAAATCCTAATTTTTATATAATATAATATATTTTATTTTTACTACAAATACATCTCTTTCCTGATACTATAAGTGGATGTGGTTCTAGAATAACATTTCCTAGTGGTGATAACATAGAAAAACACATTGAAATCATGACTCAAGAATTACTTAGTACATGAAATTGGTTTTTAATTCTTGTTTTTATACTTCCAAAGGATATTTTATAGATAATTCATATTTTTATTACAAACCTTGATGAAGGATTTGAATAGATGGTGATAGTGAATAACCTAGTTTAAAGAAAATTTGTTTTAGATTTAAAAGAATGTATCATTACATAGATTACATACAAATGGTTATATATGTTACACCCTAAGCATCCACGGTATGCCTTCTTTGAATAATGCAATAGCTTGTGTTGTACGCAACATTGAGTTCTTGCACACCATGACCAATCAAACTAGCCGTTATTAATAGTAATACTCAATTTATAAAATTTTATAAATTTTATTTTTCAAAATGGACTTTATTTTTTATTTGGAATGGCAAAATTAGTTTAGGGTGAATTTTTGGTCTTTTTTTGAAAACATTAAATTTTTGATGAATAGTGAAAAACACTATGTTGTTTAAAACCTACATTTTATTTAAATATTTTTTTAATACATTTTAATTAAAAATAGATACATAATACCTATATTTGTCTGATGTAATTAATTAGTGTCATTTTATAATAAGAATAGATGAATAAAATTTTATTGAACATTTTAATGTCTTTTATCCACATTCTAGACACATTAGTAAATTTTCATAAAATTTAATTTTACAAGTTATGTGAATTTAATTGAAAAAAATTTGAGAGACATGGTTGACAACAATAAGTAAAATATGGTTCAATGGGATGATTTTTTTTGCTGAATAGTAACTTTTGAATTTTATTTACCACAGTTATATGTAAATTGTGTAATTGATAGAAAAATGATATTATACTTACCCTAACACATGTTCTAATTATATTGGATATGTGTATTTCGACCAAAATCAACCTCATGAATAAAAGATGATTTTTTTGTTCCACAAGAATTAGATTAGGACAGTTATTATTATTTTATTTAAAAAAGAGTTAAAAGTGTTAAATTCTATGTTTAATAACTAAACTATTTTTGATATTGGTTTATACATAAGATTAATTAAAATATAAATATTCATTATAATTTAAAAATATTTCATATATAATGGTATTTTATTTATAATTTTTAGACCATAAATAATTAAATTTATTTATGACACAATGATGATACAGTAATTACATTATTAATGAAAGATTAAAATAATTGATGTTATAAATATTAATATAATTTTAAATTGAGACTTTTGATGTATTAAAATAATTTATTGATTAATATTACATGTTTATGTTGATTAAATATATTTTTTTCATAGGGGTAATGTTGTTATGACTTTCACAAAAACAAAATACCAAATAGTTCTAAAAGTGACATAAATGAGTTTTTAAAACAAATACTATATTACTAAATGATATAATATTAATAAAAATAAAAGGTTCATCCAAAGCACATAGATAAGATTATATATATCAATAATGAACCACTTGTGATTATTGTGGCTTTCTGTAGTAATTTTATTAACCATTTATTAAAATAATACAAGAATACATCGTAAAATTTAAACTATTTATATACGAGTTAATTCGAAAAGATAATGTTAATATGGTGACCTAAATCTATAAAAAAATATATTTTTTGATAGGTTATAGACCCATACCCACCTTATCCTTATAATAAATCCTTTTGAATCCATTATAAATCGAATATGATTGAATAATAAATAAATATTCCATGATTTTCCTATAGTGACCCTCACCTCTCTTATAAAAGAGGACTTCCTCTTCTCTTAATTTCACCCATAAAAAGTCATTTGGATCATCCCACCCCTACTCAAATATCCTACTAACATCCATCAAATAATCCTTGAGTTCTTACTTTGATCTGAAGCTATTCTAAGTAGCCTTTTTGATCAAATCCAAAGGAAGCACCCGAAGAAGAGATAATAATTTCATCACCTCTTTCAAAGTTATTTTTTTCTTCCACAACCTATTTCATTGTTGCTTCCATAACAAAATAATAAATTCATTACCTTATTTTTAATTAGAAGGTATTATAATTATGGTAAAACCATATTCATTATTCTATCCATCCTATGAATGAAAATGTCATCGTACAAGCGTACATATGGTTTACCGTCTCCACATCATGGTGTAGTTATTATTCAACACTTCATAATTTGGATGAGTAAAATAATGAGTATAATTGATGTAATGAATAAAAATGACATGTTAATTATTTTGTATATATGATATAACATCCAATTACATTAGATCACACCATCAATAGAATGATATTGTTGCTCGTGCGTATGTATTGATTGCTATCTCCATGAACACTATGTGATTCATTCCCCATCAAAATTATTAAATAATAATTTTCATTTTATGATTAAAAATAATGTTTAAGAATATAATATCATTCTGGATATGAATCAAATACATCATGTACATAACAAACATGACTTATGTAACAAAACATATAACAGAAAACAAATCAGTTAACAACCGAAACATTAATGCTACTAAAATATTATTAACAAAAATATATTAGAATATAATATATGATATCATATTTATGTATGTGGTTTCTATATAATTTAATAACAATTATTTAACTATTATTCAGGAGGTTATAGTACCCTATATCAAGGAAAATATCAATGTAAGGGTTAATTTTACAATCTCTTTTATCTGATGTTATTTATACATGAGTATCTATTGGGACCTCTTTACCATCCACATCCGTGTTTCATAAAAATTTATTTCAAAAACATTTTTACTATTTTCTAGACTAGGGGTTAAAATAATTTATACCTTTGTTTGAATTTTTATAAAATTTTATCAAGTAATCTTTTAGTCATTTTTTAAACAAGGCCCTTTACGACCTTTTCGAAGAAAAAAAATTTATGATAGAATGTTTTTTTAACTTATATGGAGTGTGCTACTATTTTACACCATTACAACACCTCTAAAGCTTCCATTACAATATTATGATAATATTTTCAAAATAAATATTTTCTTTCATAATTTTGTGACTTTTAAAAAATTTCAAAATAAAAAAAAGATATTTCAATCAAATAGATTTGATTTCGTCTATGTCAACATCTATTGATAAATTTTACACTTGGTTGATATTGATTTATCATGATAAAATATTCCATATTGTATTGAATGTTTTTTTATATGTTTGACGATAGATGTATTATTTTTATTCCATTCATGGTTTAAGGTTAAAGTATTAACATTTCATATGATAATTTTAATATAAATGTTTATGTTATGTTTCTACCTTTTCATATGATGAATGCATTAGACATAGTAAGAGATGGGCGGAGACCGCTATATCTACATGATGCCTCGGTATATCTCATGAGACAAACTACTGTCTTGGCACAAGGCCTTGACAGAATATTATTTTTAGTCTTGGTACGAGACCTTGACTATGTGGTTATGATGTTCGACATTATGCATTCCATCATTATGAAATTTGTCATTGATATTAAATGTGATTAATCGAATAGTATAATATTCATGTGAATATGTAAAGGGAATTATTTGATTTATCTTTTCCATATTATGTTGAAGTTTATGTTTAAAAGGATTTTGTTTTAGTCTTATACATTGCCTGAAATTTTTATGCTTATTTATGAATGTTTCCTCTATATTGATATCCTTACTAAGCACCTGATCTCACCCATTTCTATGTATGATTTTTCCTAGAATGAGAAAATGTATATTATTACTGACCTACAATTATATTCTATGGGAGATGAATGTGTTCAAAGGAGAAAAAAGTTGTTTTTTTCATTTCATAATGTATTTTAAAACTTATGTATGTATCTAGTACTTCCAAGTCTACTAAACTGATCGGTCTTTCAGGACATGATTGTTTGTATCATGTCAATGTTATGTAATAATGCACCGACTCTGGGTAACTGGGATAAGGGCATTACAGTTGGTATCTGAATAAATTTAGTACAGACCAGGGAAATTAGATTTAGAAAAAAATTTGATTAGTGAATATTACCCTGAAATAGACCTTGAGGATTAGTATAGAAGAATTTCTTAGAATTTTGGTAATGTAGATATTTAGTGTATTTTCCAAGAAATACATCAATATCTAGATAAAAGAAGTTAGTGATTGATCGGGAATAGATGTACCTAGGAATGAAAACTCCAATAAGCAGTTATGGGCCTGACTCTAGGTATCTTGGTACATGAAAATTGTCCTTGATTTTCTCTTAGTTACAACACGCCTGAGAGATATGATTCGTATAATTCACATTTTCTATATAAACCATCATTAAGAATTTATGAGTAGATACCTCTTAATTGATTTTTTTATGATTATGGATTATATGCATAAACTATTCAATTTTTGTTAGGTATTTTACTAGTTTAGAATTATGTATTATGATTCATAAAGTAATCTAGTGTATTCCATTGTTTAAAATTGTGTCAAGTGGAAGGAATGAAAACTATATCAACAGACTAAATACATGTAGGGATTTCCCTCCTACTCCAGATAATTATAGTGGAGCTGGTGATACAACTACTGCTGAATAACTTATTACCATACTTGTAAAACTCGCTCATGTTATGAATAATAACCTTAGCCATATGGAGCACTCTGATCACAATGTTGAGGATCAGTGATAGATCACATCATGAGACAACAACCACCAACATTCAATGGGACTACAAATTCTTTGTAGTTGAGTAGTGGGTATGTTCCTTAGTTAAATTATTTCATGCATTGGGGAGTAGAAAAAGGTGAAATGTTTTCATGGCAGTTTTTCGCATCATGGGAGATGAAGATCAATGATGGTAATTAATTCAACACACAAAGGAGGATGAAGAAGTATCAAATATGTAACAGAGGGAGTTTAAAGATATTGTCATAGAAAAAATACTTTCCTCGTGAACATCAAGTAGATATGGAAAGGCAATTTATGAGTCTGATGTAAAAGGAGGATGAGAATGTTGAAAAGTAGAAGGTCAACATTACAAGGTTAGCAAGGCATGATGCCGATTATATACATAACCCAAGGAGTCAGATTGATCTTTTCTTTGATGGGTTTAAACCATTTCACTATTGATAATTAATCTCACAACCCTTATCATTGAATGAAGATATTGTCACATGTGCTATCAAGATAGAAAAAGAATTCTCCAAGTCTAACAACATTAAGGAAATGCAAGAGAGAAAGGGATCTGTTAAACAGTATAGAAATCTAAATACGGGGAAGAATGGAAAAGTTGAATTTACATCCTGTAGTAAATGTTGGAAGAAACACTATGGTACTTTTCTAAAGGGAATGAGAGTCTTTTACAAGTGTGATGAAAAAGGCCACCAAGATTGTTATTTCAAGGGAAAGAATGAGTCTATCAATGTTGATTTCTACAATTTTATAAAAATAGGGAATTATGAAAATGAATGCCCTATGTGCCAAGGAAACATAGCGTAAAAAGGACAAGTGAGAAAGACCAAGATTATGCGATCACTACTATAGAGGTTGATGCCCCGAATGATGTGGTGCCAGGTAATTTAATGGTTTCCAAAAATTTAGCCAATACATTATTTGATTCTAGATCATTGAATTGTTTCATATCTTCCATGTTTTCAATGAAAATTAAATATTTCCAACATGATTTAACATGGGAGTTGTCAGTCAAAACTCATAACGGAAGCATCATTGAAAAATTGTTTTGTGAAACAGTTCCCATTAGATAATATAAATGTATTTAATCTTCTGATCTCATTGTCATACCCTTGATTGAAATAAATATAATCCTTGATATGGATTAGCTTTTGGACCATTTTTTTAATATTTTGTGTAAGAATAATGAGGTTACGATTTTCAATGATGATAAGGTGTACCATATCATTAAAGCGGAAACATCACTGTCTGATTCTTATCTAGATACACCACATATTTTTCTAATAAATTAAATTATTAGGGAGGAAGGGTGTGAAATTAATATGGGTGAGGAAAGGAATTTTTAAATATAGGGAATTCCTATTGTGCAAGAATATGTTGATGTCCTTCGAGAGGATTTTTCCAAACATCCTCCAAAATGAGAAATTGAGTTTTACATTGACATGATATTTAGTTCACAGCCCATATCAATGAACCCTTAAAGAATGGCCATTATGGAATTAGTGGTACTCAAGAAACCACTAGAGAAATTTAGTAATAAAGGATTTATTCCCCCTAGTTTTTCTCCATGGGGAGCCCCTGTTATTTTCATTAAGAAGATATATGGATCTATGAGGTTGTGCATTGACTATAGAAAAATCAATGCTATAAAAATAAAGATAATGTATCCCCTACTTCTCATTGATGATTTATTCGATCAACTTCACAGAGCTCATTATTTTTCAAAGATTGACCTTCAATCTGGATATCATTAGTTGTGTGTGAAGAAGGAAGACATTATGAAAATAGCATTTCGCACTAGGTACGTGCATTATGATTTTACAGTATTGACTTTTGAACTAAATAATGCATCCTTTGTTTTCATGGATCAAATGAATTGTTTTTCAAGGAATATCTTGATGACTCTTTGTGGTATTTATTGATTATATCTGAATATACTGAAAATTCTACGAAGATCATGAAAATAATTTGTGCACTATTCTAAAGACTCTTAGATGAAATGAATTATTTGGGATGTTTTGGAAGTGAGAATTATGGGTTCAGAAGATTTATGTTATTTTCCGTGTTTTCTATAAGTGTTGAATCCTTGTTGATATTTTTATGACAAGTGTGATACAAGAATGGCCATCACCGACAAGTATAATTGAGGCACTCAGTTTTATTGGTTTATTTGGTTATTATCAGCATTTCGCCCAATATTCTGCCTGATAGGAAAACACATTAACCATGATCACACTTAAAGGGGTTAAATTTGTTATAAAAACTATTTGATGAATGTTTTGAATAATTAAAGAAAATAATAGTCATTTCTACTATCTTAACTCCACCATCGAAGAATGAAGGGTTTGTTATTTATAGTGATGCTTCAATGAAAGAACATGGTTGTGTCCTTATGTAGAACTATAAAGTTATTTCTTATGCATCACAGAGCTAAAAATTCATTAAAAAAATAAAACCCACTCATGATCTTGGGTTAGAAGATGTAATATTTGCATTGAAGATATGTTGACACTATCTCTATGGTGAAAAATGTGAGATATATACCGATCATAAGAGTTCGAAATATAATTTCGCATAGAAAGAACTCAACATGAGGAAAAGGAGATGGCTTAAACTACTCAAGGATTATTATTTCACTACACACTACCACCCTGGGAAGGAGATTAAGGTGGAAGATGCTTTGAGTGGAAAGGATCTTGGAGTTCAGAACAAGATGAATGTTTAACGGGATCCTATGATCATGGATCAAGTAAATATGGATATAGGAATAATCATGGAAGGTGAAACCTCAATACTTTTTCAAATGGTTGCCAAAACATCTTTACTAGAAAGGATGAAATGTTATTACAATAATGATGAGGAGTTTCAAAAGAAAATTAATTCTATGAAAAATGGGAGATTTATTTGCTTTGTATATGAAGATGGAATTTTGAAATATGGGAAAAGACATTGTGTTCCAAACAAACCTCATCTAAAAAGAGAAATTTTGGTCGATGCTCATTGCTCCAATTTTACTATAAATCACTGTATCACTATGATGTATAGTGATTTGAAGGATCAATTTTTTTAGTTCAACATGAAGAATGATATTACTGATTATGTGTCTAGATGTATGGTTTACAACAGGTTAAGGCTAGATGACAACATCCTAGAGGAGTCATGCAACCTCTTCCCAAACCATAGTGGAAATGGGATGATATTATGATGGAAATTGTCATGGGGCTACCAAATAATTATAGAAGGAATGATGCAATATGTGTCATTGTTGATCGTTATACCATGTTAGTAGATTTTCTAGCTATAAGAGAAGATTTTCGACTTGAACGTTTAGAAAGACAATATTTATTGAAGTTGTAAGACATCATGGAGTAACCTTATCGATTCTTTCCGATCATGATCCCTATTGAAATCGTGATTCTGGAAAAGTAATCAGAAGGCACTGGATATTGAACATTATTTGAGTTATACCTACCACCCTCAAACTGATGGAAAAATATAATGGACTATTCAAACCTTAGAAGACATGTTGAGATCTTGCTCACATGAAGTTAATGGTATGTGGGATCAATATTTACCTTGGGTAGAATTCTTCTCTAACAATAGCTTCCATTCACGTACTTAGATGGAACCATAAGAAGCGTTATATGGAATGAGATGTCACACACAATCATTTTGGGATGTTTTTGGTGAAAGAAAACATGTAGGTCTAGAACTTTATGAGGAAACAATGGAATGGTTAAGATTATCAAAATTCACATCAAAGCAATTCAAAGTAGGAAAAAGAGAAATGATGATAACCAAAGAAAAAATTTTGAATTTTAATTAGGAGATCATGTTTTCCTGAAGGTCTCTCCATTGAAAGGTGTTATAAGATTTGTTAAGAACGGTAAATAATGCCTCATGTACAACATGCCATTCAAAATTCAAGAATGAATTGGTGTTGTAGCTTACAATTTGGCAATGCAGCCAAGTCTCTCCAATGTTTATGATGTTTTCCAAATATCACTGTTGAGAAAATAAATTCCTGACCCCACACATGCACTCACATATAAAGAAATAGAACCATAACCTAATCTGTCTTATTGTGATGATCCTGTCAAGATTATTGATACAAAATAACAACTGTTGAGAAACAGGATGAATCGTCTGGTAAAATTTCTCTGGAGAAACCATAATATGGAAGGGGAAACATGGGATCTTGACAAACATATAAACAAGAACCACCCGAATAATGTTATGTAGAAATATTCTAGAAATTTTCAGGATGAAATTATTTGATGTAGGGAAAATGTAACACCCATATTCAATGATATACTTCTTTTTGAATAATGCAATATCCTGTGTTGTACGCCACATCGAGTTCTAGCACACCACGATCAATCAAACTAGCCATTATGAATAGTAATAACTACTTTTTGAAATTTATTAAATTTTATTTTCCAAAATGAACATTATTTTTCGATTTAGAATATCAAAATTAGCTTTAGGAAATTTTTTGTTATTTTTCTGAAAAATTCAATTTTTGAGGAATAATGAAAAAAACTGCGTTATTGTTTGAAACCTACATTTTATTTAAATATTTATTTATTTTATTTTATGTAAAAATAGATACATGATACCTATATTGGTTCAATATAATTCATTGGAGTCATTTTATAATAAGATTAGATGTAATAAAAATTATTGAATTTTTTATCGTTTTGTACCCACCTTCTATGAATGTTAGCAAATTTGCATAAAATATAATTTTACCACTTCTATTAATTGAATTTTAAAAAATTCCAAGAGACACGGTTAAAATCATTATGTTTAATGTGGTTCAATATGATGAAAATAATTTTTGGTGAATAGTAACTTTTGAATTTTATTTACCACTGTTAAATGTAAATAGTGTAATTGAAGGTAAAAATGATATGATAATTATCCTAACACATGTACTAATCATATTGGATATGTTTATTTCAACAAAAATCAGCCATATGAATAAAATATGATCTATTTGGTCCATTTGTTTTAGATTAGGTCATTTATCATTATTTTATTTAAAGAAGAGTTAAAAGTGTTAAATTCAATGTATAATAACTAAGACATTTTTAATAGAGGGTTATACATAATATAAATTCGAATATAAATAATAATTATAAATTTAAAAAAATTTCCTACAAACTTTTATTTTCTTTATAATTTTTAGATATTAAATAATTAAATTTATATATGACACAATGATGATGTAATGATTACCTTATTAATGAATGAATAAAATAATTGATATTATAAATATTAATATAATTGTAAATTGAGACATTTTATGTATTCAATGAATTATATTTGTTAATATGACATTTTAGGGTTGATTAAATAAATTTTTTCGAAGTGAAAAAGTTTTTATGACTTTTACAAAAACAAAATTTTAAATAGTATCAAAATTGACATAAATGAGTTTTTTTTTAATTACTATATTATTAAATGATATAATATTTTAAAAAATATAAGGTTCAGAAAAAAGACATAGATAATGTTATATTTATCAATAATTAACAACATTAGGTTTTCATGGATTTTTATCGTAATTTTAATAACCATTTATTGTAATAATATAAAAATACATGCTAAAAGTTAAACTATTTAACTACGAGTTAAATATAAAGAATATGGTTAAAATGGTGACCTAAACCTACATAAAACCTATTGGTTGATAGTTTTTCAACCCATACCCACATTATCCTCAAAATAAATCCTTTTGGATTATTTATAAACTGAATATGATTGTATAATAAATTAATATTCCAAACTTTTCCTAAAGTGACCCTCACCTCTCTTATATAAGGGTACTTCCCCCTCTCTTAATTTCACACATCAAAAGTAATTTATCTCAACTAAACTACGCTCTAATATCCTCCAAACAACTCTCAATTCATCCTAGAGTCCTTACATTGATCATAATCTAACCTAAGGATCCATTATGATCAAATCAAAAGGAAGCACCCGAAGGAGAGGTAATAATTTCATCACCTCTTTAAAAGTTCTTTTGTTCTTATTCTTCCACTTTCTTTGTTGTTTCCAGACCAAAATAATAAATAAAATACATTATAATTTATTTTATATTATTATAAATATGTTACAAACATATTCATTATTCCTTCCATCCTATAAATGACAATGTCACCATACGTGCAAAATTACGTCTTACTATCTCCACATCGTGGTGTAGTTGTTATTCAACACTTCATTATTTTGATGGGTATAATGATGATTATAATTGATTTAAATAATATATATAACATGTTAATGATTCTGAATATATGATATACCATCCTATTACATACTATTTTGCAATCAATAGAATGATATTAACACTCGTGCATATGTATGGATTACCGTCTCCATGAACGAGTTGAGATTCATTCCCCATTGTAATCATTCAACAATAAATTTCATTTTATGATTAAAATTTTATTTTATGAACTTAATATCTTTCTGGATATGAATAAAATACATTCTATAGATAAAAAAATGACTTATATAACAAAACGTATAAAGGAAAATGAATCAGTTAACACCTGAAACAATGATACTACTTAAATATTATTAACAATGAAATATTAGAAGATCATATATGATATAATATTTATGTATGTGGTTTTTGTATAACTTAATAACAATTATTTATCTATTATATAGATTTTTGATGTACCCTCAATCAATGAAAAGTACAAGGTATGGGTTAATTTTACAATCTTTTTATTGTCTGAGGTTTTTTATATGTGAGTATCTACTGGGACCTCTTTATTATACACATCCATGTTTCTTAAAAATGAATTTCAAAGTATTTTTAATATTTCCTAGACTATGATTTAAATTCATTAATACTATTGTTTGACTTTTTAAAAAAAATTATAAAGGAATCTTTTATTTGTTTTCTAAATAAGGTTCTTTACGACATTTTTGTCCAAATTAAGGAAAGAATGTTTTTTAACTTATACGGAGAGTATAGATATTTTCCACAACTATAACACCTTCAAAGAATCCCTTACAAGATTATAAGAATATTTTCAAAATAAATTTTTTCTTTTATAATTATTTTACTTTTAAATAATGTCAAAATACAAAGATATATTTCCCTCAAATAGTTTTGATTTCATATATGTCAACACACTTTGATGGATTTTACACTTGTATGAAGATGATGTTGATTTATTATGATACAAAAAGTCATATTTTGTTAAAGGTTTTATGATATGTTTGAATATGGATGTATTATTTTTATACCATTCAAGGTTTGTTGTTAAAGTATTAACATTTCGTATACTAATTTTAATATTGAATGTTTATGTTATGTTTCAATCTTTTAATATGAGGAATGTATTGGACATAGTAAGTGACGGGTGGAGCCTACTATATCTCCTCAAGGCATCAGTAGGTCTCATGATACAAACTAGTGTTTTGGCACAATTACTTGACAAAATATTATTTTTAGTCTTGGAACGAGGCCTTGACTATGTGTCTATGATGTCCGGCATTATGCATTCCATCATTATGAAATTGACTATTAATATTACAAGTGATTATTCGACTAGTAGAATATCCATGAAAATAAGTAAATGGAATTATTTGATTTATTTTGGACATATTATACAATAGTTTATGTTTAAAATGCATTTGTTTTAGTCTTATAAATTGACTTAAATGTTAATGCTTAAATATGAAAGTTTCCATTATATTGTTATCTTTAATGAGCACCCGAGCTTACCCGTTTCTATGTTTTATTTTTTCAGGATGTGAAGAAGTATATTGTGACTGACCTACAGGGATATTATAAGGGAGATGAATGTGTTCAGAAGAGACACAATGTTGTTTTTTTTATTTCATAATGTGTTGTAAAACGCAAGTATGTATCTTTTACATCCAAGGATACTAAATTGATCAGTCATTTGGGACTTGATTCACCGTATCATGCCAAAATTATGTAATAATGCTAACAGGGGTCGAGGAGTTACAATATAGGTTTTTCAATATGATTATTATTTAGGAAACTATTATTTATGGTTTTAGTTAATAGATAGAACATGATGGAATCCTGTTAGAATTCAATATGAATGAAAATATTAAGACCTTGAGTAACAAAATGGGATGAAGACAACAGCGAAAGATATAATGATTATGAATATTAATATATCCAATAATATTACTAACAGCTTATATCATAAATAACTCCAGGACTCAGAAAATATAAAAATATGGAGTTCTCTAAGATCTTTAGTGATAGAGACCACGTAGGACTAAAGGTATGATTTCTTTCATGTCATAAACCAGGAAAGAAAACCCCTGAATATTTGTTAAATGAATCATAAAATTATTTTGTTGTTGAAAAGAATGGTATAATTTAATAATTATTTGAAGAAAAATTATTAGTATTGTAGAAGGAAATAAATTTCATCCTAACTATAATAACCCATGATTTTGTGAATTATTTTTATGTATTAATTTATTAATTTTTTAAATTTTTCATCTCACACAACATGGGAAATTGTAATTATATATATATATATATATTAATGCACTAAGTCTGGATTTTCAATTGTAAAGTTAATCTTCCACTAAACACAATATAATTTTCATCATTCTCTATACTGAACACTAATGTTAGCTTATGTTATATGCAAGGCTAACATTCCTCGACAACCTATGTACCACGCAAGACTGAGTTTTAACAAAAAATAATATATGATTAAATTTATAATAATTTCATATATAAAGACATGACATATCCATTAATTTGGAGGTTTTTAATAGTATTAAATTACTTATGAAAACCTACAGTTCACAAAAATATAAAATGAATTCATTAGTTATGATGAACTAATTTAATATAAAGGGAATATTTTTATAGAAAACTATTCTCATGTTCACACAACTATTTTCCCCTAATAAAATAATTTAACAACAATTAGTGATAAATATTTATGTGCTATATATATATATATTCAATAAAATGTATTTTATATTCATCCAATAGATTCGATAGGAATAAGATAAGAATACATCAAATTTTATACATAAAAACCTATATTTTTATTAAGGAAATTTTAAAACCTTTTGATAGTGAATCTATTTTAAATATAAATTATATTTGACAAAATGAAATTCATTTTTTTATAGAAACATAAAAATTAAGTTAGGTAGAATTTTTTTATCTTTAACAAATGTTTCATTTTTTTAATGAATAGTTCAAAATACTAAAATTTAACTACAAATTGCTTTTTAATCTAATTTATTTGTATGGTTAAATTAGATTTTTATTTGATTTAATATTTAATTGGAATAAAATTTCATAAATTTATGTAGTTCAGGTCATCGAATCAATTTTACATTAAAATTGGTTATAAAAAATCTAGCGAACATTTGAACATTTTTACATTAAAAACAGTATTGTTGTCCTATCTACATGAATGAATTTAAAGAAATTTCATCTACTTATGTAATTTTAATTTGGAAAATTTTATTGCATATTTTGAATCATAATAATTTATAATTTATAATAATATCAACATGTTTTTTGACAAAAAACTATTAGCGAACCCAAACCCTACACTTAAGGCCTAATGTGACCTATACACTTGTATAAACACCATTATATGAATATATTTCTACAATATTCTCCATTTAATCATCTTTGAAAAATTATTTTATCCACTTTAAATAAATAAAATGCTTAGGGTTTCTCTTTTCCAAAATTTTACAAGAGTTCCACTACTCCTCCACTATAAAAGCCCTCCTCTCCTCCCACTTCCTCACACATCACAAGCCAGTAACTTTCATAAAATATCTAACTAATTAGTTCATTAAAATCACGAACTTTTTCCTCTAATACCCTCTTTGGGAAGAAACCAATCCAATGATTCCCTTTAGTAAAAACCAGAAGGAGTTACCCAAAGAATAAGTAAAATCCTTCCCCATGCACCTTTCTTTTATTTTCTTTCTCCACCCTATTAACTATATTTATTATATTATTATATAACAACACTAGTATCCTAAATATAATTATTTATTATTATAATATGTATTTTACATACACTTACACACTCTTCTATCAAAGGGGTAACGATCTTACCATTCTTTTACAGCAAACTACCGCCTTATAAAGCAGTGATTGTTTTTTTTTCATTCCCACTATTCTTTTTTGAAATTATGATGTACAATCTATTTATATTTGATATATATGATATATATAATTTATCAATGATTAATTAATTATTTTATAACACTTCCCATTATTCATTCCATTATGTTTAAACAAAATAACATCATTTGTGGAAGTCTAGACTACTTTTCCAAAAGAGATGTGATTCGATCACACGATAGAGGGAATGTATAAAGGATGGGTTTAATTAAAAATATGTGATATAAAAAATATGATATTAATTGAATAATTCATTTTATAAAATATAATATATACCATTTTCATTATTACCTTCCATATACTTAAAAACTGATAACATTGTTCGCAGGCGTGTGGACTACGGCCTCATCGACATAAGGTGATTCTCTTTTACATCATAAGAATTTTTAATATAAGTAAATATGATTAAACAATTTTTATTCATTATATAATGATAATTATGGAAATATAAATGTTAATTACATTCTTTCCATAATAAATATTGTGAAATAGAAATGTTACTCATGTATAAATACGACGTATCGTTCCCATGATTATATCATTCATTAATTTTTCATAACAATATTTAATAATAGGATTTAAAAGTATAAATTATGTATAAAAATTATTATTATTTAATGATTATTATTTGATCTATGTTTATATAATGAACCTTTTTACCATAGTCAACAGACCAAAGTTGGTTTTAACACATAAACTGAATTTAATCAAAACACCTGACATAATCTTAATTGATTAAGTATATTTATTAAAATGGTAATAAGTAAAGTAAAAGTAATAATAACCATGAAAATATTTATGAATCTATTAATTAATTAACATATGTTTATTATTCTGGAATATAAGTACACTTGAGATAAGATAGACTCAGTATAATGGAATTTCATCTCACTCTTAATTTCCATGAGATACATGTCTTATTCACCACTCACTTATTTTGTGTGGTGTAATACTTATCATGAATGTACTATATTAATCATATAGTTAAAATTTCTTGTATTTAAATTACAATTTTATGATGTTTCTATCATGGTATTTAATTTTTAAAAGTTAGCAAATCGATAATGTAATTTTGTCTCAATTTTACATTTTTTGAGACACATGCCATGTTATACACCTATATTTTTATATGAGTTGTATCAAATGACTTTGAAATGTTATCTAATGAATATAAATATTTTACATAATATTTTATGCTACGTTCAATTTCATTTTCCCACATGGTAAGTAAGATTCTATGATACCATGTGGTAAGTGTTTTTTGAAACAATCTAACTGTTTATCAAGATTGTTTATGATCATGTTTTTATTGATAAATTATTATGAATCATCGTTCAAGAAAACTCATTACTTTTATTATACTATGGTTAGTCATGATATATTTATGAATTAGTACATGTTTTTCACTCTTTGATACTTAATAAAATTATGAAAATGTTTTTAGGAAATATGACATTACATCTCTCTTTAGTTATAAATATGCTTTCCTTCAAAACTATGCTTTCAAAAAATAGATTCTATGAATACTCTACCAATATCCTTATATCATGAAAACAAATTTTTACAATTTTTTAATTTTACAATTATTTAGAAGTAATATTCTTCTCTATTTCCAAAAAATGAGTTTTTCAAAACATTTTCTGTAATAAAGGAATGCTATTTTTTTTTCTTCATACTACAAGCATGGATTTACCCATAATCATTTCTTTGATTCTTCCTTTGCAGGTTTAAAAGCATAATTTTTATGAAATTTTTCTTAAAATATATTTTAAAAGAAATGATTTCAAAAGGTTTTAAAGAATATATTTTATGATTTCAATAAAAAAGGGGTTTCACATGGTTTTCAATCCGCTATACAAATTTTCAAAAGAAAAAGGATATTCAAAATGTATTCAATGCTTCATTTAATTTTTTCAAGATTATTTTTATGAAAATGGTATTAAAATATTTTTAATTTTTTAATTTTATTTTCAAAGTAGATGGATATTATCATGAAGAGTTTTTCTAAAGATATTTTAAAATTATTTCTTATCTATGAAGACATTTATTGGTGTTGATCATTCTTTTATAGAGAAATGATTCATTATTTAACCTCATATTATTTCTCTAAATGGTTATTTTTTGATGGTATGATGATTATGAAAGTCGTTTCTCTATTAAGAGATATATAATTTTAAAACCCCTTCTTTTCACAAGTTTTGATTTTGATGAAATGATTTTGAAACTTGTATAATTTTCCATAGGATGTGATATGATTACATGTTTATGATACCCATTCCATTTCATGGGTTATGATATATTTTTTATGATATTGCGGCTAATGTATGTATGATTTCATTAATATATTGGTGGGACCTATATCCCTCCCCATTGCATTGGGTAAATATTTAAATCTCATGAAATAGACAAAAATTATATTCGTAGGGAACCTTGACTAATAAGATGGCCATGAGAGTAAACCATGACAAGAACATTGGAATGAAGAGTGAACTCATACTACTAATATGGCCATGTGAGTGAACCATGAATAAAAAGATGGTACGATGATTGAACCAATATTATTATGTTGGACTTGGAAGAGATGCATTGACTACTATGGAAATCATTTTTATGTGCATATGTGTCAGCCAAAAAATGCATGCCTTACTCTTATGTTCTACGTTCATGGCTTATGTTATTTATTTATTTATGATTCATGTCATATGAACTACCAATATTTATTCCAAGATTAATTTTTATGATATTTTATATGCATTTTGCAATATTATAATGTTAATATCTCATTCTCATACCCATATTCTCTTGTTTATAGTTATATGTCTCCATTTTTATCATTAATGAGCAACTAAACTCAGCCATTTTTTATATTTCTTAACCCATGTTATGTAAATTTATATTATATATGATTTATCTAAGAATGGTGGTAGTCATAAAGAACCCATTAGAAGATAATATAGCTTACTTATATACTGTTTTTATGATTCTATGTTTCCAATGAATCTAAACTAATATATTCATTTGGAATATATTTTTGTAATGTTTTATGTATACTAAAAATTTGATGTTTTGTCCATATAAATTAATACATGATTATTATAGTTGGTATCATAGAAAAGGTTTATTTAACCTTTGGAAACTAGAATGAGTTAAACATAGTGATAACTCTAAGGATAGGTACAAGGAGAAGTCTAAGGATAAGGAAAAGTATAGAAAAAATGTCTTGGATTATTAGTAAAGATGGAGTGAGTGGTTCCCAAGAAGTAAACCCATATATGTATACTAAAAGAAGATGTGGATTTGGGATAGATGTGCTCTAGGGTAACTTCTCTTACAAGATGTTCTGAGTTTGAATCTGGGTAATCTGGTACATGACAATGGGTTGTGCTGCACACCTAGTTTGACACTCCCAAGGTATATTCATTGGGAATTCACAAACTATTCTTGAACCATTATGAATGATTTAAATGTAATTTGTTTATGTATAACCTATTATAAAACTATTTTTTCATATATTAAGAAATGTTTCATAACATATACACTATATATGTGATTTTTTATGATTTTTTGGTTCCTCACTATGATAATAATTTCTCATTCAATGATTTATGGCTTTAGAAAATGGAGGGAAATAATAAAGAATGGTATTAACATTGATTTTTATGGACAATCAGCAGGTGAGAAGATAAATGGGATGACCACTAGAGTGATGGGTGTTATAATCATGTCTAATCTGTGTTCATGGAACATGATCAACAATGTGTACCTTAGAAAACTATCAGACTCACCAATAAATAGAAGTAGGGAGATCACAAAGAGTTCAGGTAACAGAGACCCTATATATAAAAATATGTGGTTTCCTTTTTCTCAAGAATTTGGAGAAAATCACCTTGGATACTTTTTTAGATGAACAAGAACTTTTTTTGACTGTAGAAATATAGGATGAAAATAAAGTAACTGTAAATGAAAATGAATAGTTCAACTTACCAAATGGATGAGAATATTTTCCTCCCTAGTTCATCATCTTGTTTTAAATTCTTTATGTGTTGAATGAATGCTCATTATGAAGAACAATTTTTTATGTGTAAATCTCTTGAAGAGAATCTGCAAGGTGGTATGAGTAATGGTTATATTGTTGATGATGATGAGACTATAGAAAAAATGTGAATGTAAAAGGGGTATTAAGTAATAAGATGAAGTAGACTTCTTATGACTTATGGATGAAGTGGAATAATAAAAGATTCTATTTATTTTGATATAATAATTATGTAATATGAATGGTAAAATATGGAAGGATTGTTCAATTTATGTTTTTCACTATGGATTTACAAGATTATATTGAATGTTTTTGATGGACTGGAAAAGTGATTTAATGACAAGGGGAAATTCTGACTAAGGGAAAATAACCCTTAATATGTTCCTTATTTTAAGATAATGTTGTTTAGATAATGATATTTTGGATATTAATGAATAAATTAGGCAGTACAGATTACCGTGGAACAAATTATGGACTTGTTATCAAGTGGTTTATACTATCAACTTTAAATATTTTTTTAATTAAGGAATATATTCAATATAATTTTAAATAATGATAAATGCATGTTTATAATATGGATTTATGGTAATTTTGGTATTACCATGTTTCAAGATAATATATGATGAAGGTATTCACATGTTGGAAATGTAAAAACTAATAGATACTTTGTGATATACGAGGGATCAACATTATTCTGATTTTGTTACCTTATTTCAAATGTTTTTTATTTTTCTAACTTTATAAGGGTTATATGGTTAACCATTTATAAAAAGATTAAGTTAAATATTGGATGATTTTTATGAGAATAAAGTATTATATCACCACATGAAGATTTATTATTATTGTAAAAACTATTATAAAAACTTTTTTTAGGGTAATTGATGATATATTGGATGGTATATCATGGATCTAATGATCATTTATCAATTCACGAATGAAAAATTAACCTTCCTTTCTAGAAAAATAGTTGAAGTGGAACAAGTAAAAACAATAAGAGAAGATATCCTGAAATCATGAAATTATAACATTTTTAAAAAATTATTTATCTTTTGGAATATATATATAAAAAATTATCCATGTACCATCATTTTTGATGAATCCTATTGTCTTTTAATTCATCGCATATTTATGGCATTCTGATTTTTATCTTTATCTTGGCATTGTTCTCTATCACACTTCATTAGAATTTAATTGTAATATTTCTCATCCATGATCATGATTTCACTTTCCACAAATTTTCTCCCATGTGTAAACCCAATTATTTGTTTTTCAGGTAACATTTTTGTTTCAAACATTCTTTTTGAAAATGAAGTTTTATTATACATTTTTACAATGTCGGTTTCTAAGAAATGAGATTTAAAGTATTAATACATTAATAAACCATAAGAATTTCAAGGGAAAAATTCAATTTAAAGGGGAATAGTGTTACACCCTATGATTTTGTGAATTTTTTTTGAATTAATTGATTCTTTTTGATACTTTTCATTTCACTCAACACTAAAAATAGTTGTTTTATATTAATTAGCGCACTAATTGTTTCTTTTTTAAATAAAATCTAATCATGAAATACACACAATATAAAGGTTATCTTTCTCTATACAGAACCTAGAGGTTTTTCTTATGCTACACACAATATGGGCTTTTCTTTATAGCTTATATAACATGCAAGACAATGATTTACCAAACAATAATATATTTTTAAATTTTTTTATTGGAAATATTATAACAAAACCTACCATTTACGTTATAAGTAATAAATAGTATTAATTAAAATTTTAAATTATATGGTTTACACAATATAAAATGATTTCTTTAGTCACAATGAACTAATTGAATATAAAAGGAATATTTTTACAGAACAATATTTTTATGCTAACAAAACTATTTTCTCCTAGTAAATTAAAGTAAATACAATTAGTATGTTATATTAATTTAATATATATTAAATATTCAATAACATGTTTTTTATATTCATCTAACAAATTTTATTGGAATAATATAAGCACAAACTATATTTTACACATAAAAATCTATATTTTAATTAAGGCACTTTTATAGTCATTTGATGGATAACTTATTTTAAATAATTATTTTAGATATTTTATAAATTTTATATGTTAAAATAAAATTCATTTTTCAATATAATCATAAAAATTTGGTTTGGGTAAATTTTTGGTATTTTTTGTGAAGTGTCTTTTTTAATTAATAGTTAAAAATACTAAAATGTAACTGAAAACTGCTTTTTCCTATAATTTTTTTATAAAGTTAAGTTATATTTTCAATTTATTTATAAGATTAATTATAATATTTTATAATTATATCAAATTTAGGTCATTTTAATAAATACCTCAAAATTTTTTTATAAAAAACATAGCAAATATTTGAACATTTTTACTTTCAAAAACATATTTTGTCTTCCATTCTATAAGATTAACTTTCAATTAATTTCCACCACTTATGTGATTAGAATATGGAAAAATTGATTCCATATTTGGTATCAAAATAATTTATAATTTATATTAATATAAAATTATTTTCTGACCGAAAACATTAGTGAAGGTAATTAAAATTAATTACAACGATTAAGCTGAAATTAATTTTATTAAGTGAATAAACAGTAAACTTAAGGCCAAATATGACATATAATAGTTTTCAAAATCCATTATTTCGAAATATTTAGAACCTATACTCCCATTTATTTATCCTTTACTAATATTGGGTCCAATTTAAATAAAAAATTTGGGTGGGGTTTTCCTTTTCATATTTTTTTTACAAGAGTGACACTCCTCTTCCACTACAAAAAACCTCTTCTCCTCCCACTTCCACTCACCTATCAAGCAAATTATGTTCATAAAATATCATTTCAATTTTCTCATAAATATCATAATATTCCACTTTTAATCATCCAATTAATAAAAAAATCAAGCCAAGGAATCCCTTTGGTGAAAACCATAACGAGTTACCCAAAGAAGAGGTAACATCCTTAATCAAGCTCCTTTCTTTTATTTTCATTATAAACCCCCATATACTCTCACTATTAAATGATTATATAATAAAACTAGTATAATAAATATACTGATATGTTATTATAATAACATTTTTACCTACAATCACACACACTTCCATCTAATGGGTAATGAACTTATCATTCATGTATAATGAACTACCACCTCACGAAACAAGGATTGTTCATTTTATCTTTTCCCACCATTCATGAATAGAAATTATGATGGAAACACTATTTATATATGATATATATGATATATATATTTATATGAATTATTTATTATTCTTTAATTCTTTTATAATACATCTTTCTATTCTTTAAATTATGTGTAAACATGATAACATTGTTTTTTTAAGTGTAGACTACCACCTTTTAAAACTAATGTGATTTGATCACACAATACATAGAATGTATAAGTTATAGTTATAATAAAATTTATTTGACATAAAAAACATTTATATAATATTAATGAAATAATTAACTTTATTTAACTATAATGTGTACTATTTTTTTTATTACCCTTTCTCACACTTAAAAATTGATAACATCGTTCGTGCATGTGTGGACTACCACCTCTTCAACACATTGTGATTCCATTTACATCACAAAAATTCTATATATAATTATATATGATTAAATAATACAGTATTTATGATATATTTATAATTTTTAATATATTAATAATACTTACCTTATCTCTATAACGATCCTTGAGAAATGAGAACATTACTCATGCATACATATGGCATACCTTCTCCATACTTGTAATGTTGATTCATTAATGAAAACCATATTTCGTGGTTTGATTGAAAAGAATAATTGATTTATAAATAAGATAATTATTCCAATATTATTATTATTTATGTGTTTATATATTAACCCCTTTGACAATAATCGGCCAACCAAATTCTTTTTCGACACATGAGCCGAAATCGGTCGAAATGACCAACTTAAAATTAATTGTTTAAGTAGTAGTATACAACATTGTAAAAATTAAAGGAAAAGTAAAAATAAAAATGAAAACTTTTTTGAATCGATAAATTAATTAACATATGTTTATAAATGAGAACGTAATTACACACGAGACAAGTCAAACTTCGGGTAATGGAATTGCATCTCACTCTTTATTTAAATAAGATATATAAATTATTCACTACTCACTTCTTTTTTTGGTTTATATACTGACAGTTAATGTATTTTATGACTCTTATAATTAAATATATATGTATTTACATAACTATTTTATGATATTTGTATAATCGTATTTACGTTTCCAAAGTTACGAAATAGGTAAAATAATTTTGTCTCATTTTTCCTTCTTTGAGACAGATGCCATGTTTTACACCTATTATTTTATATGAGCTATATAAACAACCATTGAAATTTTATATCATGATTTTCATTATTTTAAATATATTTTAATCTCCATGTATCTTAATTTTTCTAAATGGGAATTATTATTAAATGTTATCTTGTGGTTAGAGTTTATAAAAAACAATCTCACTAATTATCATGATTGTTTATGATCATGTTTTTTTGATGAAATATTATTATCCATATGTAGACACCAAAATGTTGGACGCACAAGGAAGATAATGTAACCCACCTGGGAGCGGCCACGCAAAGCAAGGAAGCGAAGCTCCGGAGGTGGGATTGCTTCACAAATGTCCTGACGTTTGCGAACCCGCCGCGAAGACCCAATGGCGGTAAAACTTCGCGAACACCCGACGTTCGCGAACCTGCCGCGAAGACCCGAGGCGGGATTGCTTCGCGAACGCTATGACGTTCGCGAACCCGCCGTGAAGCGCCACACCCCCTTCTCGCCGCGTGAGCCCTGCTCCGCGGTGCCTCCTGCCTATAAATACAGAGCTCCCCCTGAGCTCTCTGGAGGGACAATCTGATCTTTCGGCTTCTGAATTCCCGAATCGTGAAGCACCGGCCGCTCTGGGAAGGATGAGCTCCACGAGGTATTTATGCTTCGTGAGAGGGCTTCATCTTGTCTTGTCCTAAGCCCCTCATCTGAGAGGGATGCTTTTCGCGAAGCCTAAGGGCATTCTTGAAGGAAGGGGAATCCCCTAAGGGACCCGGGCTGCTGCGGAGTGTTTAAGCTTTGTGAAACACCCATCCTGTACATGTGATCCACTTGCCAAGGTAGGGACACTGTACTTCGCGAAGCACATTGCTGAGCGACACATTGCTTCACGAGGTACCAAAGCTTCACGAAGCGGTGCTCTGCGAATACCATTCCACTTAGAGAAGCACCCCAATCACACCCCTGCCCCACGCTAAGGTTGAGGCACACCACTTTGAAAAGAACCTTTGCTCGCAAGCGTCCTCCCCTGTGCAAAACACCCGTGCTCCACATGGCCTTCACCTGTGGACCCTTCTGTGTGGAAATCTATCTTCTTGTGTGGCCCTTCAGGATCGTACGATGTGATTTCAATGTCCCTCGGGAAACTCCTCCCATAGCACTGCTTTGCCTAATGCTTCTTCGCATAGGCACGCTAATGGTTATTGCTTCTTCGCATAGCCACGCTAACGCAGGTCCCTCGACGGTTCGCTCTGCGACCCCCCTTCTTCATGGCCTTTCTAATTCCTTCCCTCCTATAAGGGGTAGAGGGCATCAGTTATGTAAGTCCTAGGGGTGCGGAGTAAACCCACCTCGTCTGAGATGTAGGACGTTAAACTGCCAAGCACCTCTTCCTAAACACATGACGTTAAACTGTGACATCACCCCTTGCCTCTCACACCGGGTTCCCCCAGCCTTGGACATTCTACACGCGCCCTAGTCTCTCCCGGAGATGACATCCTCTTTCTTGGAGTGGCGTTTGTCCATGGGGAAGAAGGGTAGCCACCTCAGTGTGATCCCCTTAGCCCCTCACAAGGAAGGTTTCACCTATGCACCTCCTCACTTCCTCGGTGCCGGAGCCAGTGAAGCCCCTCTTCCACTATGCTTTGTTGCACCATGGGCCTCCACCCTATAGTAAGTCCCAACGTCATGGGCCGCCTAACGCGTAAGCCCCTCTTCGTTCCTCATGGACGCACCCTTCACGACGTGATCTTCTGGCAATGCTGCCTCTTGTTTCCAACACCGAGCATTACTCATGTGGGCTTAGAGTGCGCATCGGCCATGACATCCTCCCATGGGCCGCCTCGGAGCGTAATCCCCACACCTGAACTGTGATATCTTTGATCCATGTCAAGGCATGGTATGTAGGAAGCCTCTACGAGGTTCAAGCCCACCACTCGGTCGTCCATTCACGTAGAGTACCTTCGTCCCTCATGACGTTAAACTGTTCACCTTTGTCCAACATGTCGTTAAACTGTACACCAGAACTATGGGGTCTTTGATCCATGTCAAGGCATGGTATGTAGGAATCCTCCACGAGGTTCAAGACCACCACCAGTGGACCCCCTTGGGTTTACCTTCACGCCGGTTCACCGACGAAATCCAACCGAAACTACGGGGTCTTTGATCCATGTCAAGGCATGGTACGTAGGAAGCCTCCCCGAGGTTCAAGCCCACCACTCGGTAGTCCATTCACATCAAGTGCCTTCGTCCCTCATGACGTTAACTGTTCACCTTCGACCAACATGACGTTAAACTGTACACTTGAACTACAATATCTTTGATCCATGTCAAGGCATGGTACGTAGGAAGCCTCCATGAGGTTCAAGCCCACCACTCGGTCGTCCATTCACATCGAGTGCCTTCGTCCAACATGATGCTAAACTGTACACCCGAACTACGGGGCCTTTGATCTATGTCAAGGCATGGTACGTAGGAAGCCTCCATGAGGTTCAATCCCACCACCAGTGGACCCCTTAGTTTCACCTTCACGTCGGTTCACCGACAAAATCCAACCAGAACTACGGGGTCTTTGATCCATGTCAAGGCATGGTACGTAGGAAGACTCCACAAGGTTCAATCCCACCACTTGGTCATCCCGGCCACATTCATGTCGGCTCTTCCATCACCACCAGTGGACCCCCCTGGTTTAACCTTGGCGTCGGCCTCCCAGTGTTCAAACCATCATGGGCCGCCTCAAAGCATAATCCCCACACCTGAACTATGATGCCTTTGATCCATGTCAAGGAATGGTACGTAGGAAGCCTCCACGAGGTTCAATCCCACCACTCAGTCATTTCTGGATGTCGAGTGTCTTCGTCCAGCATGACAATAAACTGTATGCCCTCATCCAACACGACGTTAAACTGTATATCTGAACTATGTGGACTTTGATCTGTGCTAAGGTATGGTACGTAGGAAGCCTCCACGAGGTTCAATCCCAAAGCCTGTGGATCCCCCTGGGTTCACCTTGACGTCTGCCATGCGATGTCCAGATCCATAGTGGGACACATCAAAGTGTAATCCCCACTTCATCGCGTCAACACCATTATCCATCCTGATTTCCACTCGGGCCGCCACGTCCCGGTGAGATCATGCCACCCTTCTCCCTTCCATAATGCTCGAGAAGCCACCCACATGCTGGCCCCAACATCGGTGTTCCCCCTTATGGGGTTATTCAATCTAATCCACTGTAGTCAGTGTTCTGATCAGGCCGATCCGTCTTCGCTGGAGGTTAAACTCACGGCATACCCCATGTTAAACATGGGAAGCTGAGGAAAACCTTAGAGACATTCTTATGGCATACAATTCCCCGCGTTCGATGTGGGATTCATTGGGCATCCACGCCCTCGAGAAGCCCTATAATAAGGGGCTAAAGATAGACACGCCAATCCCCAGCGTTCAGACGCAACAATGATGTCTTGACGTGACTACTCTCCCAACTGAAGGTTGCTGCCCTGACCGGACCCCTTGGAATGTCCCGACAGAAGAAGAGTAATTAACCGGCGTCCATGATGATATGGCACTGGGATGAGTTTCACGAACAACTTATAAAATATATCAGGGACACCCGGACTAGGTGACAAGTTCCGAGGAGGAATCCACGAAAGGATGAACCGACATCCCATAATCCCGATTTCGATAAAGGAGCAGACGTCCCTGAACAAGGAACTGATGTCGCCCACCTTTGGAAAGTGGGAATGCGGGGCAACAGAGCTACGCGGCCTCCACGGACAGACGCGCGCACCCCGACGAAAGCGTTGGAAATAAAAATGGTGAACCTGATGTGAATCTCTTCTCCTCAATGTGGACATTTTTAATGCTTGGGAAATTAGTAGATTGACGTGTTACCAGATCTAGATATTCGGCCCTGGGACCTGCTGAGAAAATAGCGGGCCTGGCATGAAACTCACCATCAGTTGGGATAGTGGAACATGGAGCATTCTATTCTGCGACGTTGTCGGTGTGGATCCCTCTTACCGACCACGGAAGACGGAGTGACGCTGGGGCACTGGTTGTCGATTTCTATCCTCGTAGTGCTGATGAGTTAACCTCCCTGTTTCCCAGGAACCAGGTTTCCACTGAGAAGACACGATCACCACCCGCTCACCTACACAAGGGAGGGGGCAATACCGGTGCGGCCATACCATGTGGCTCCACCACAGCCACCACGACATCGACATTCACGCATGCGGGACGCCCACGTCCCCTCTCCCCATTGGATATTATTCAAAGACGGGTGATCAACGACCTTGTACAAAAGTACAAGGAGGAAGGGGTCATCCTAGCCTAGAATATGGCCCGCCTGGACCTAGAGGCATCCAGGCTCTGTCGCCAACGCAACCCTCAAGGGCCGTGTAGGGAGCCCCTACTCCCTGTTCTGATGTCCAACCGTTTCGGGAGCCTCTCCCCGGAACAATCGGACGACTCCCTACCTCACGCCAATAAGGTGGGTGATGTCCGTCACTACCCAATCAGGGCCCTGGTCCGAGGGCTCCAAGAAAGGGCCCCCACTCGGCCGTGCCAGTTCTGCCATCCGGCACTACCAGAGGAGCAGGTAGGTTATGCCCCTGGACCGCCAGTACCGGCTCGCTTAACCCGACGCCAGCGCCGGGAACGAGGCAAGGAATCCCGCCAAGGGGCGCCCACATCAAAAGCTATTGTGGCCCTATCCACCGTCGATGAAGGTTACTAAGTCCCTCCACATGCTGAGCAGGGGCACTCGCATGCCCGACCAGGACGGAGACCCCAACTGCCCCACGGGCAGGTTGGGATGACTCCCCTAGTCGCGGGCCCGAGTGGTGACCACCGCGGACCAATCTGTGGCGATGACACCCCGTACGGAGGCCTTCCCCGTACCATCACTCCACAGAGTGTGGGCCTCCCCCTCTCTGATCCTCTTCATGAAGGTATGCCTCATGATACCCCCATCTCTAATGAAGACCTGCCCCGAGGTAGCAATACTCGGCGTAGAAGCCTCTCCAGCGCCCACCATTCCGGGCATGGAGTTCCTCCAGCCCCAGAACGCCGATGTGAAGTCATCGTCCATCCGGTCCCTCTCAGACGGGGGGATCCTCCCTACATCTTTCATGCAACTATCAAAGGTCCTCCTCGCCCTGGAAACAAGAAAGATGAGGGTCAGCCTCGCTCCGCCCACACCAAGCGTGGAGGTCCTCCACATGCTCCTGCCGGTTCCATCAGGGGTTCTTCCCGCACAGGTGTCATCCATGGAGGTACTCCCCATGTGCCCTTCAACATCTGCCCCGGTGCCCCTCGCACCCCGGCAGTCTCGAGTGGGAGTCATCTCCTCCCCAACACCCGCGCGACACTGAGAATACATGTCGGGAACCAGTCCTCTCCCGAAAAACTATCTCGGGGCACGGGAGCGGGTCGTCGCCACCATAAGAAGAACCCTGAGAAGGCCCGAGTGGAGATCAAACCAGTCCTCTTTTCGGATTCTGAAGTACATTGAGAATCAGTGATGGATTCTTCTCCTCAGTCCACTGTATCAAGGACCGAGGCAAGAACAAGGCATGTCAGTCTCATTCTCCCCGAATGAGAGATCCATCGGATTCCCACCTCCCTTCGTCGGTACATCTAGGAGGTGGAAATTGTGGGAAACCCGCAGGTTCCGACCGTGTAGCCACCACCGTTGCCGCTAGAAACACCCTCTACCTCTACCAAAGATCACAGAGAGCTATTTTGGGGGCCAGCGGTAGTTTAGCAGTGGCGCAACCCATCGCCAGTAACTGCACCCCCTGCACCAGAGTCTATGGTCTTTAGCCCGTCTTACCAGGACATCGTGATCATGTCACCTCACTCTTCAGATGAAGGCCCGAAGTTTGGTGGACAGTAGGTCCGTCCGCCGTATTCTCCACCACCCAGCATATTGTCCCTGTGGTCCACCTCGGTATAGATACCGGTTCTTCAGCCACCTCTGGTCGATGAGTGGGGCAACATAGAGCCAGACCCTGAGTCCGATCCCAAGAGCTTCTGGAACATTCTCGTAGCAGATCAATTCCCGGAGATGTTCTGGCACGCGGCGAAGTCGGACTTTCGTGCGCCAGAATCCCTCGCCCCAGAGGAGGTAGGATGCTTCCACCGAACCCTATGGGTGACGCACTTCCACCTTCATTATGAATCGGTGGTGTACCCAAAGAGCCTGCAGCACTATGAGGATGTCGGCGAGCAATGCAGTTTGGTTGATTTGGCCGCACTCCCAGTGGCCCAGCGCCCTGAGTCGCATGTTCTCCGAAGCTCCCTGCAAGAAAAATGCGTTCAGTGTTTCAAAGTACTCCGCAGAATTATTAGGCAAGCTTCACCCCATGTGCAAGTTTGTAGATCGGGACAGTACGCTGCTCTCCTCTTCAATCCCATCTGTCAGCAACCCGATTCGCTATGCGACATTGAAGACATGCCCCCGAGAAGGGTTCCGGTCCACATGACTGATGTGGCAGACAAGGAGGATGAGTTGGATCTATATGATGAATATTTTCCCCTTGTGGGTGTACCACCATTGTTGGATCCATCCAGGAGGGTTTCCCGTCAGCAGAGGAACCTTCTGGGACTTCCTGTACCCACCGAATCGTTGATGCTCAGTCGGAATGCTAGAAAAGGCAAAGAGCACGTCGGAACTCTCAGACACTCCAACTTGTTCACTTAGGTGATGAAAGTGGACAAAGACCCTGAGAAGGTCGCACTGTGCCAACAGCTCGTCGAGCAGAAGAGGCTAGTCGATGAACTCTTGGCTGAGCACACTGTAGAGCGGCGACCTGATTATGGCGATCCCAGGCCGAAACAGCAGGGGGAGGAACAATTCCCCCCCAGCGAGATGCCCCCAGGCAACCCTAGTCATGCTTCTCCTGCAAACAGGGCAGAGGTCGGGGCTCACGTTAAGAGGGCATGATATGTCTCGCCCAACCCTCCGGAACGATGTTGTAATCCGAGGAATCCAGCCTGGGTTCCGCCGACCGCCCCACTGGCCGTTCCACCAGCCGCTCCACGAGCCATTGAAACCAACTACCATGTCGAGGACCCCAGCAAAGCACTTGTGCTTAGGGATCCCCGTCAAGACGGGGACCCTCACCCAGACGATCTCATAGTGCCACTCATCGCCGTCTTGAGGCGTTGGAAACACGGCAGGTGGCCGTCCCACCGGATGGTTAGCCGTATCCTCCGTGGGTGGATGATATGCCTGCACCGGCCGGTTTTGGGAACCCCACTTTCTCACCCTTCAATGGGACAGGGGACCTGCCTCAGCACTTGGCCCACTTTTCTTCTAGGTGTGGCCCCATGTTGGGAACCCCGACGCAGCAAGAAGCCGCTAAGCTCCGATGTTTTGTGCATACATTGGAGGGCCCTGCATTTGTCTGGAACAACCAGCTCCCTATCGGATCAGTGACCGGTTGGGAGGATCTCCGCCGGCAGTTCTTGTACCAGTTCAACTCCACCACACGAAAGACCAGTTTCTCAGACCTCTTCAAGTGAAAACAATGGCCTGATGAGCGAGTCGCGGACTTCATCGCCCGGTGGAAAGGGTTGACATACTACCTAGATATGCCACTGACTCAGGAGAAATTACTGACGATGTGTGTAGGGAACTTCAAGACTAAGTTGCTTCCTTATCTATTCACCCAGAATTATCCCGAAAGAATCCAGGACTTATCAGACAATGTCCAGCACCTTGAGGAAGCTCTGCAACAGGTGAGTCAGGTGCGTTTGTCACCCCCTGTGATCCCAGCAAGGATGACAAGAGCCGAGCCCACTGCGGTGGACCAAGTAGAGGCCACCAGGCAGTTAGAGTTGCTAGAAGTAGCACCAGATCCACAACCCCATAGGGATCCTCCGCCCCAGGCGCAGCTTCCGGCCCAGCCGAGACCACCTCAGAACCGACAGGTTCCCCCGCCCAATGTGCCACCGCCGCCAAGCCAAGACAATCAGGCGCCGCCTCCTCTGCAGGCCCAGCAGGCCCCTCGTCAAGGCTAGGCTCCCAGATCCCTATATCTGGAAAGAAGGCACATTACTTACTCGTTCAGCAAGGATCAGGTCCCTGGTTACTTTCGAGGTGTCTTAGAGCGAGGGATCGTACGTTTTCCCGAGTGTAGAAGGGCGACAGAGGCGCACCTCACCGATCGTCCTGACTACTACTCCTACCCCCAGATCCTTGGGAATACCCTCAAGAACTGCTTTGTTTTTAATGATTGGCTCCAAGACCATGTCAATAACAACATAGCCAGGCTCGGCCCAGCTCCGACACAAGTGGCAGGTGTCTCTGCGAGGCCAGAAGGCGGTAGTGACGATGAAGGTGAGTGGCAAGAGGTTCCCAGCCGCGGTTCTCGGAAGTACAATGACTGGATGGCCCGTAAAACGGTTTCCGGTGACCATGGTATCATTCTGGCACTCCTGAATCAGCCAGAGCCTTTGGAGGGAGCGACCAATGCCTATGCGTCATCATCTCGACCGACCCCTTATCGAAAGAGTATGCAGTGACGGTGTAATAAGAAGGAACACGCTCTGCCATTTCCATCCTCATCCCGTACTCTCGGTGACTTCATGCCCCCCGAGATAGGGATTTCTCCTAGAATCCAGACAGTGGTGGATGATTCGTCAAGCGATAGTCAGGGGTATGCTTCAGTTAACACCTTATAGCGGGTAAATCCCTACATGACTCCCGACGATGGGGAATGCCAGGCGAACCTCCCCAACGTCCCCAGTCGACGTCAACATCAGTGGGAACGCAACTGTGTGGGTCACCGAGGCACGTCAGCGGACACTGTCAACCAAGCTGTGCACTCCACTAAAACCAAATAGCAGGTCCAGCGCAGAGCTCAGGACGCGTGACCTCATCTGGTGCCCTCAGATTTACCTCCACTGCCGTATGTGCTACTAGAGCTGGCAGAGTAATCTCACCCAACGACAAGCCAACCTCTGTTGTCTGGACATCCGACAGTCGTCTATCAGGCATCGACTAGTAGACAACGGGATGCACCGAGTACCAGTCAGCTGAGGGTGCAGCCAATAGGGCACGCCACACCTCTAATTATAAAGCGACCGTCTTTAGGCAGAGGTCCACGTCTGGCACAGAATTACGACATCCTGAAGCATTTTTCCGGAATCCCGGAAAGACTCTCTATCCTTGAGGCTCTCCACTTGTCATTCGAGATGCGTGAGGCACTTGCCGAGGCCCTATGGATCACTCTCCAGTTTGAGATAGAGGTCGCAGCTGCAGAAGCATTCCACGCCGAGGTGATTGAGCACGCCGAATGTCAGGAGATCATCTCATTCTCTAGTAAAGACAAAGACCTTCCCATACAGGGGTACATCCGCCCGATGTATATTACCGGACATTTTAATGGAGTGGAAGTCCGCCGCTGCCTTATCGACATGGGTTCTGGGATTAACCTGATCTCGACTCAGACACTACGGAAGCTGGGTTTGTCAGAGGATGATTTAACTCACTCCGACCTCAGAATCTAGGTGTATGATAGGACCGAACATACTCCAGTAGTAAAGATCCATTTGAAGACCCAGTTCAGCAGACTAGTTACCAGAACCAAATTCATGGTTGTCTCTCAGGACACCGCGTACAACGCATTGATGGGCAAACCATGGCTCCATCTGCATGCAGTGGTTCCCTCATCGTATCACCAATGCCTCAAGTACTCCCTCAATGGTCGATTAGGCGAGCTCCAAGGAGATGCCTCTCCCTTCGCCTCTTGTGAAGCCCGCTATCTAGATGCCGACTATTACAAGAGAAAGGACAAGAAAATCCTGGTGGATGAGGATGAACCCGCTCCGGTCACAAGCGACCCCTGGACGGGTCTAGACGACACCTATGTTTTCCCAATCCATCGATTGGAGGCCACAACCCCCAACATGGGGCAATGTTTTATTGTTTTAGGTACTAGAGGAAGACATATTCTCGGGTCCGAGTGACGTTGGAAAATCACCTCGTACTCCTACACCAATCTGGCTCATGTGATCCCGGAACCTCCTACCCCTGTACAGTACCGAAGCATCAGGCGCATGGCAATGGCAGTACATCATATATTCCTCTTCCGACGGGTTGGAATCAACCGGTTCGAACCAACGCGTCACCGCTACTTTGATGTCATTAAGAATGGCACCTTCGGCCGATGGCCGGATGGAATTGGATCGACCACCTTCGTCGCCATGGTCTCAGTGGTGCATGAACCTGCTGACGCGAGAACCACTGCCGCTCAGGCCGGAACCACCCCTTCATCAGAGTCTGGAATCTCGGAAGCAATTCCCGTTGCGAAATACCCAACCACGAGCATAGAATAGGATTTGAAGGATGCTCCCCTGCCTTTGAAGAAGGCATTTCTTCCACAGTCGATGAACTGGTACTGGTAAACCTCGATAGCGAGGAAACCCGAGGCCCACATTGATCAGTGCTTCCATGTACCTTGAGGAACAGCAGTGGTACATAGAATTCCTTAAGCAGAACCATGACGTGTTAGCCTGGAGTTACGAAGAAATTCTAGGACTAGATCCTCAGGTGGCCGTCCACCGCCTTGGTCTTCCAACGAACCATATCTGATTTAAGTAGCCTCCCTGAAGAATGCACCCTTCTAATGGTGCCATGGTTGAGGCCGATGTTGAAAATCTCATCAAAGCCAACTTCTTCAAGGAGGTCCAGTACCCCAAGTGGCTAGCGAACATTATGCCAGTCAGGAAGAAGAATGGACAGATCCGAGTCAGCATCGACATCTGTGATCTCAACTGCTACTGCCTGAAGGACGACTTTCCCCTTCCGGTGACGGAGTTGTTGATTGATGCCACGGCCGGGTTCTAGGCTCTCTCCGTCATAGATGGGTATTCCAGGTACATCCATATCCGGATGGCCCCTAAAGATGAGGATTCCACTGCTTTTAGGGCTCCCCAAGTTACCTTCTGTTACCAGGTTATGCCCTTCGCCCTGAAGAATGCAGGTGCCACTTATCAGAGGGCCATGCACTGCATATTCAAGCCGATCCTAGGGACATTGGTGAAATGTTATGTGGATGAAATGGTGGTTAAGTCCCGTCAGCACCAGGATCATCTCAGGGACCTCGAATAAGTGTTCGATTTACTCCGCTCCTGCCACCTGAAGATGAACCCGCTGAAGTGTGCCTTTGGGGTCACCTCTAGAATGTTCCTCGGCTTTGTTGTCAGGTACCGAGGCATCGAGATTGACCCAGAGAAGATCAAGGACATCAGCCAGATGCCTCCCCCGAGTAGTATTCGGGAGCTTCGAGGTCTCTAAGGACACTTAGCCTATATATGCCGATTCATTGCGAATCTGGAAGGCAAATGAAAGCCCTATTCTAGGCTCATGAAGAAAGGCTCCACCTATGAGTAGGATGAAGAGTGTCAGACCTCCTTCGAAGAAATCATGCAGTATCTTCTCCAACCTCCAGTCCTGATGCCACCCATCCCTGGAAAGTCACTGGTCCTCTACATGACCGCCTTGGAACGGTCTTTGGGCACGCTTCTTGCCCAAAAAAACGATGGTACGAAGAACAGTCGCTACTACCTTAGCCGCATGCTTCTCGACACGGAGACCGGATACTCTCCCATCGAGAAGAGTTGTATTGCGCTCATATTCTTCGTCCAGAAATTGCGGCATTACCTGCAGCATCATGAGGTACAGTTGGTCTCCCGGGTGGACCCGCTGTAGTACATCCTGAATCTCCCCATGTTGAATGGCCGACGACTAGCGCGGTGGGTGGTGATCCTCCAACAGTTTGACATCAGGTTTGTGCCTCAAAAGGCCATCAAAGGACAGGCATTGGCAGACTTTCTAGCTGCCCATCCAACTCCTGCGGATCAATCCCTGGACCTGGATTTTCCTGATGAGGCCATCCTCTCAGTCGATCATGCCGCCTCATGTTGGAAAATTCACTTCGACGGTGCCTCCCGGAGTCCCACCGGTAGGAGGCTCAATGATCCTAAGGTCAACAGAGTAGGTCTAGGTGTCATCTTCATCACCCCAACACAAGCTGTCCCACCATACTTGTTCTTGTTGTCATAAGGCTGCACCAACAACGAGGCAGAGTATCAGGCCCCCATCACCAGCCTCAAACTGGCCCTTGAAATCGATGAGACCCATTTTCATGTAAAAGGGGATTCCGAATTAGTCATCAGGCAGGTCAATGGCGATTATGTCGTCAGGAAGCCAGAGCTCGTGTCGTTGTTGGAGTGCACCCTCCGCATAATGGCCCAGTTCCCTTCTCGACCAAAGGTTACCCATGTCCCTCGGTCGCAGAATGGTCGAGCCAACACCTTGTCCAACTTGGCTGCGTCACTCGCAGAACCCGTGCAAGATGACCTGATCATACTTTTGGCGCACCGGAGAGTTATCGCTCCCGTCACCCCAGAGGCTCACGACGGTCTGTGGGTAATCTACCTTGCCACTAGACCCTCCACATCCGAAACACTATGGTCTTCAATTGCAGTCGCCGATGCCACCCCCGACTGGAGGGAACCTTTTGTCGAGTATCTCCAAAATGGTTTCCTCCCAAATGATCGAGCCGAGCGCGAGCAGATCTGACGCCACTTAATACAGTTCACCCTTCAGAGTGGTCCCATCATTGAGTGGATTCTCTATAAATGATGCTTTGATGGTGTTCTCCTCCATTGCATTCATGGAGTCGAGATTTCTCAGGTCATTCAAGAGGTTCATGCCGGTTCCTGTGGTGCCCACCAGGTTTGGCCAAATCTGTCCCATCAGATCTGGAGATTGGGGTATTTTTGGCCCTCTATGATCCATGATTGTATTGAGTTTGCCAAGAGATGCCACGCATTCCAAGTGCATTCTAATTTCCTGCATCGTCTTCCAGAGTCTCTATAGTCCACCAAGTACTCCTGGCCATTTGTTGTGTGGGGGCTCGATGTCATAGGACCGTACCCATCGGTGATAGCTCGCCAATGCAGGTTCATCCTGACCGCTACAGACTTCTTCTCGAAGTGGGCGGAAGCAGTTCCACTCAAAGAAGTCAAGGTCTGCTCTATCGTTGACTTCATGAGATCTAATATCATCCACAGGTTTGGAGTCCCTCATGTTGTCCTCACCGTTAACGGCACCAACATCCGAGCAGTCGAGCTGATGAAATTGTATGCCTAGTACAACATCCGTTCAAACCATACCTCCCTCTATCATGCGCAGGAAAATGGAAAGATCGAGGCATTCAACAAAACCCTCTCTAACATTCTACAAATGATGGTTGGTCAGAATAAGAAAAGTTGGCCAGACAAGCTCCCCAATGCTCTCTGGGCCTACAGGACGACAACTCGCAATTCCACCCAGGTGACTCCATATTCCCTGGTGTATGGAGCTGAGGCTGTCATGCCCATCGAGATTTAGTTTTTGTCCTTGCGCACTGCAGTCTATGACCAGAATGCGTCGGATAAGTTGGCCGATGTCCGTCTAGCTGAGTTGGAAGCATTGGACGAAAATAGGCTCCGTGCCCTGCACAGTTTAGAAAGTCATCAAAATAAGATGGCCAGAGCCTTCAACAAGAAGGTCCATCTTCGCTCATTTCTGCTTGGTGACCTGGTATTGGCCCTCTAGACGCCAATGATCCCCGGCATGAATCCACCTAAGCTGGATCCCAAATGAGAAGTACCTTACGTCATTCACAAGGTTTACCCCAATGGAGCATACTCCTTGGTGGCAACAAATGGTGATCGCATGACTCCTCCTACCAACGCCATGTTCCTCAAGACATACTTTTCATGAGCCTAATTGGTCTGGCATGACCTTAAACTGTACTGTCCCGCACGACCCTAAACTGTGCCCCCATGGTCCGAGATATAAGACCTAAACTAAGATCCTTGCATGGTCTAGCATGACCTTAAACTGTATGGTCTGGCATGACCTTAAACTATGTTGTCCTGCTTGACCATAAACTGCACACTCGTCCTTGCTGCAAGATTTTAAACTACAAGTTGGTCAGACCTCTCTGACCAAGGCCCCTTGGCCTTCTCAGGATCCTAACCTAAGTTCGTGTTAGGGATTGTACGGTATAGTATGGGACCATTTTCTCATCCACATCAGGCTACTCGCCGCATCGTACACCTCTCTTGACCGAAGTCCCGATTCAAGCCCCATGGTTATTTCTGGCCCCTGGACCAGGGTCTCTGTGGGAACTGTACGGTGTGGTATGGGACCATGTCCCTATTCATGTCGGATTACAGGCCATGTCGTACACATCCCGCAATCAAGGTTCAGCCTCAGGCCTATTGGCCTCCCTTCTTCGGGTCCATGGCCCACGTCCTTGCTGCAAGATGCCAAACTGCAAACTGGTCAGGTCTTCCTGGTCGAAGCCTCGTCCTGCAAGATGTTAAACTGTACTTCGTCCTGCATGACGTTAAATTGCATCTTGTCCTTCATGACGTTAAACTGCGCCTCTAAGAACTACGTGCGGCTTGATTCCCATCCTTATGGGATACATTGGAATGCTCAAAAGTCCCATCTATAGCCCATCCCTGGTCTCTTCCTTTTGTCTATACCCTCTAGGTATGGTTTCTTTGGAGGGTACTTGCATGTTATGGAATAGGCTTTCTTGGCCCCACTCATACGAGGATTATAATGGTCGCACTTTGCGCCCACATCCGTTCTTTTATTCTCCAACATCTTTACCGCATGACGTTAAACTGCATGGCCTTCAAGAACTATGTATGGCTTGATTCTCATCCTTATGAGATACGTAGGAATGCCCGGACATTTCTTCTGTTGGCCCAGCCCAAAAGCCAACATCTTCCCATCAGGTTAACAAATATGGCAGGGTGCACACCTTCCTCAACTTACATCGAGTAAGTCTCGACCGGTCATCATAGGGGAGATGTGTTTTCGAACATGGTCAATAGTTCCCTGAATCTTCAGGTCCACCCCAAGATCAATGATGCATCCTACCCCATCCCAGAGTGACAAAAATTCCTCCAAGTGGTGTCAATAGCCGGGCCCAAGACCCTAGTTCTCCTCCATGAAATAAGGGGGTTGTGCGGCGTAGGCATGTGATTATGTCCTCATTCACACAGGGTTACTGGCTATGTCATACCAACCCCCTGATCGAGGCTCCGCCTCAGGCCTCTCAGCCTTTTTAGGCCCATGGCCCTTGTCCTTGCTACACGACATTAAACTGCAAGCCGGTCAGGCCTTCCTGACTGAATCAGCCATATTGGCCCCTTGGCCTTTTTGGGCCCCCGGCCCAGATCCTCTATAAAACGGGGGGTGTACGGTGTGATATGAGGCCATGTCCCTATTCACATCGGATTACTGGCCATGCCGTACACATCCCGCAACCGAGGCTCAGTCTCAGGCCCCTTGCACTTTTCAGGCCCATGGCCCGCGTCTTCCCCGCAGGACGATAAGTAGCGAATCGGTCAGGTCTCTTTGACCGAGGCCCCATGGCCTTTTCAGGCTTTTGGCCCAGGTTCGTGTCCAGAGTGTATGGCGTAGTATGAGACCATGTCCAAATTCACATCGGGGTGCTGGCCATGCTGTACGCATTTCGTGACTGAGGCCCGACCTCAGCCTTTCTGGGCTCACGACCCCCCGTCCTACTTACAAGACATTAAACTGCATGCCGGTCAGGACTTCCTGACCTAACCCCAATTATCAAGCCCCTCGTCCTTCTTTGGAACCACACCCAAATTCTTACATGGAATGTATGACCTAGTATGGGATTATGTCCTCATTCACGTCAGGCTACTTGTCGCGTTGTACATCTCCCCGGTCTAGGGAGTCCTACTCTCTCCTTCATCCCGCATGACGTTAAACTACACCTTTAGAACTATGTATGGCTTGATTCCCATCCTTATGGGATACATAGGATCGCTTGAATTCCTAGGCATCAGGTCCAACCCCATCTCTCGGGAATCCCTATCCCGCTTCGGGCCCCTGGCCCAAGTTCCCCTTTGTGCAGGACGTATGGTGTGAACATGGGGTTATGTCCTCATTCACGTCGGTTTTCTTGCCGCACCATACGCCTCCCATTTGGGAATGTCCTACTCCCTCTCTTCATCCTCCATGACATTAAACTGCACATCCAGAACTACGTATGGCTTGATTCCCATCCTTATGGGATACGTAGGATCGCTTGAATGCCTAGGCTTCAGGTCCAGGCCCATCTCTTGGGAATCTCTATCCTGCTTCGGCCCCTCAGCCTATTCTCCCCTCAGAGTCATCTCGCCGACCCTTTTCGGTGGTTCACTGATGTGCCTAAGGGTACTCTGGTTATTACCTGGAATGTCGGACTCTACTCAGGACACGTTCCTTCCGCTTTTCAGGCTTTGTGCTTCTCTTCATCAGGGCTTTCATTACCTTCCACACCCGAAGGGACACCCTAACAGTTTTAAGGCCTGACCTATGGTATACCTGCTGTCATGGGCCAACGTTCCATGGGACCCCCTAACAGTTTTAAGGCCTAACCTATGGTCTACCTATGGTCATGGGAAAACATTCCAAGGAATTTCCTAACAGTTTTAAGGCCTGACCTATGGTCTACCTGCTGTCCTGGGCCAATGCCCCTGAGGGTTTCAGATGACAAATCGATAAAATCCAGCGTTGGGAATATGGCCAGTGGTTGATGCTCGTTTTTTGCTCCACTATGGGTCAGTGCGATATCGATGCTTCTTTTCCACCACGGTCAGCAGTACTCCCATGTCGTTACGCCCAGAATCTCATTAAACCCAAAATGTTGGTTACATGATTCACACCCTCCTTCACTTCATCATGTCCAAGTAGAGTCTCAATGCTCTTGGTACTACTCCTCAGTGGGTATCTTCACATAGGGGAACAAAGCCATGTTAAGGTGTTCTTCGGGGCCATTCACTGTCTTCCCTTTGGCGGCTATTCCAAGAATCGTGATAAGGATATTCCCCCCTTCTTTCGCACCCTGAGTTTCACTCACGTGGGCTTAGGGATTGGGTTGGGGTCTACGCTCACTCAGAAAGGCACCATCCACCCTCGGTCCAAGCTCTAAGACCTTAAACTATGATCTTCACAGTCAAAGCTCTAAGACTTTAAACTAAGATCTCCATGGTACAAGCTCTACGACCTTAAACTAAGATCTCCACAGTCCAAGCTCTATGACCATAAACTAAGATCTTCACAGTCCAAGCTCTAAGACCTTAAACTATGATCTCCATGGTCGAAGCTCTAAGACCTTAAACTATAATCTCCACGGTCCACGCTCTAAGACCTTAAACTAAGATCTTTGCAGAACTACGTCTGGCTTGATTCTCACCCTGATGAGATACGTAGGAACGCCTAGACCTCATGTATTTGGGTCCAACCCGACTTCAGCTAATCTGATTCTGTCATCCTACCTTCAGCACCCTGAACACGGGACTACGTGGCGTGATATGGGACCATGTCCCCATTCATGTCGGGTTTGCAATAGCTGGGCTGAGCACACCCCATTTTACGAATTAGCCCTTCTCACTGTCCCACATGACGTTAAACTGCACCCCTTAGAACTATGTACAGCTTGATTCCTATCCTAATGGGATACGTAGGACCACCTGACAATCTCTTCTTCGGGACCAGCCAGTTTGGGGAGCTAGTCTCTCCCTTGGGTTTTCACCTCTCACCTCCCCATAGGCCCCTCGGCTTGAGGTCTCTTCTTCGGAATGGTGCACGGTTTGATGCGAGATCATTTCCCTATTCACGTCGGTTATGTTTTGCGGCACCACGCACATTCCCTGTCTTGCATCGTCTCTGCTACGTCTACGCTGCATGACGTTAAAATGCATGCAAGGTCCTATCACATGACCTTAAACTGTGACATTATCGTCCTGGCCGCACGACGAAAAACGGCGCTGCATTGTGTTGACCTCATTATGGAGTACATCACGTTGTGTATTGGCCATGTGCCATACCATTTATCAACACCTACTATGGCTTGATTATTGTGGCGACATCAGGACTTACTACCCTAGGTCTGTCGGTTCACACAAAAAATCCACTCACCTTGAAGGAAAAACAAGACATATCAAATACCATTTCTCTTGGCATGAGGGCCAGACCCCGCGCCCCTATCATCCTTTGCACTGGTGCTTCACTGTACCGTGCCACTTTCCAGAACTATGTATGGCTTGATTCTCATCCTTATGAGATATGTAGGAGCACCCGGGTATTCCCCATGACCCCAGCCTCAACCTCATGTTCAGTCACTTGACCCAAGCGTCCCTCTGGAGAACAGAGAACACATGGTAGGAGGGGCTCACGCCCTCAACCATGTCGGGATGGTAACCGCCCTATCATGTGTCTCCTGTTCTCCATCCATCGTCCGAGTTCTACGTGTTGGGACCAATATGAAGGATGCTGAATGAAGATGAAGGTTGTCTTCTGTTGCTGAAGAAGTTTTCATAAATAACGTTTTTATCAAAGGCACCTAGGTGATTTCATAACAATGCTGGAAGTTCGGAACCATGAATCCAGAACTGAGGATTCAGATCCTGTTGATCGAAGTGGAATCGATATGTTTGGAACCGAGAAATAGGAGTTCAGAACCTAGTGTTCAAAGGGTATCAATGTTTGGGGATCAAGGAATCCGGAACTGGGGAGTTCGGATTGTGATTCATGTTGAACATTCGGAATGTGGTTGGGTGATGTTCGGATCCGGGAAATTTCATTTTCCTGAACGGTGGCTATTAGAGATCTGAAGAAATAAAATGTACTGATGCTTTGATGTTTTGTATTTTCTGTTTGTGAGTACAAGAAGGTATTCACATTCAAGAAGAAGTTGCTATGAGAAGGCATTCTGCATCAGGAGAAGTCATTACAGAGAACAGACATTCGGAGTGACTAAAGTACGGAGTAGACTCAACTTTCGTACTAAGAAGACTGTTCTGCAAGAGTTTGTAATGATGATCATAGCGAAGAAGATGCGGAGTCGACACACTGGTGAAGAGGTTCGTAACCAGGAGTCTGGAGCGGACTTGCTGAACCTGGAGTTCATTACAGAGGAGTTCAGAACTGATCTACTGAAGAAATGACTCGTAGTAAGATGTTCGGACTTGGCCGTATGATCAAGAAGTTCCTATCCAGAAGATCTGACTTAGAAGATCATACTGAGAAGAGCTGACGTGAAGATGTGTTGTTGAGAGTTCAGAGTCGTCAAGTCAGATGTTCGGATCTGACATTACAGAGTCGGATGTTCGTAATGGTAATGTTCGTAATCAAGGATTTGGAGACGGCGTTCTCATAGAGACGTTCGTAATGAAGAAGTTTGGATTCGACGTCCTGAAGAAGTTCGTAACGAAGAAGTTCAGGGTCGACGTCCTGAAGAATTTCGTCATGCGAACTTCATAACCAAGAGTTCGTAACGGGAAGAACGGAGTCGGCATGCAGTGGCAAAGTTCGGTGTCGACCTGCCATATTGAAAGTTCAGAATGGTGAGATTCGGAGTTACATTCTTGAACCTGATGTTCGTAATCAGTGATGCGGAGTCATGCTGAGGAAAGGTCAATTGCAAGTGAATCCGAGAATGCGACGCCAGAAGACAAGTGTAACAATGATAGATCTGAAATTGGGCCAGATCTCTAATCATGTGAAGGTGAAAAAAGTTTCGGGAAGGATCCAGAAGCATTGACAAAGTCTTAGATTACTCTGAGATTTCACGAGTAATTAAGAATTGAATAAATTTGATCAAGCTGGAAAATATTTGGTTTCCCGCCTAATATTTTTTTTGGGCTACCTATAAAAGGGGATCACTGTGCAACATTGATTGATGATGATGATTACTGAAAATCTAGAGAGAGAAGCTCTGATCATCTTGAGAGAAGGAAGTTCGGATTGAAGAAGTGTTAGCCGAACAAGAGTTATTGCATCTTCAGTTAAGAGATTTTGATAACCTTTTGTTATCATATCAAGCATCTTGGGTTGAAGACATTCGATGTAAAGAAGTATTCGAGGTGGTATTCTGGATTTAAGAATTCAGAACGGTGAATTCTGAACAGACTGAAGAAGAATCCGGAATGGAATTTCTAGAATGGAGAATTCGGAAAGGGCTGCCTGTATCAGCTTGTTATCATACTGAGTCAGACTGAAGTTGAAGTTCATAATGGGAATTCGTAACATAGAATTCGGAATGGGAATTCGGAACAGAGAATTCGTATTGGCGATTCAGAATGGAGATTTGGAATGGGAATTCAGAATGGGAGTGCGGACTGCAATTGATTAATATTAAGTCAGAGGTGTTCCTTACCTATCTTCTGGGTAAGTGAAGAAGTGAGCTGATTTTCATACACTTGTACAACTCTAAGAAGTACAGGTAACATAAGTTGTTACAAAAAGAAAAGAACCATTACCCTATTGTGCTAAAAGGGAGCACAAAAACTTGAGGATTGTTTTCCAAGTGATTCATGTGTGTAAGAGCATATCCTACTCGTTGTAATCCAAGGATTGTTTTCTTAGTGGAATGTATGGTCGTGGATTGTTTCCCACCATACCAAGGACATATCTATTTTTATTGAATAGTGAACCTTGTAAATACTTGTGTTCCTTTGGATGTGTGTTTGTTTGTTTTAGCAGGGAAGTTTGTTCTTAACAGGATACAATGGTTGTTCTCGTTAAGAGAACATAAAAGAATAGGGTAAGAAAGAAGAACCACTGATTCACCCCTCCCTCTTAGTGGGTATTACCCTGACTAAGTCCTTACAAGTGGTATCAAAGGTGGAGGTTCCATTGTTTTCCATGATAATGGAGTATTTGAATTGTGTGAACAGAAAAGGCATTCCGGTTTTCGATGGGAAAAACTATCACATCTGGAATGATAGAATGCTTTTATATCTCATGTCTATCAGTTATGAAGTTCATGAAGCTATAGTTGGGTATCCCCCTATTGAAGACAATGTTCCACTTACACCTTTTGACAAGTGATTTCTTGAGAATGATGGAAGAGCTAAGATTGATATACTTTCTTCACTTTCTGAAAGTGAATTCTTAAGGGTAAAAGGAGTTTCCACAGCCAAAGGTATATGGTACAAGTTGCAAAACATATACGAAGGCAATACAAAAGTCAAGAAGGCAAAACCTCAAATCTGGAGATTGAAGTATGAAGAATTGAAGATGGGTGAGCAAGAATTTTTTGGGGTTTTCTTCACCAGGGTGAACGATATTGTTAGCACCATCAGATGCCTTGGAGAAGAACTGAAAGACTCTACTGTAGTGGATAAGATCTTGAGGATCCATCCTGATAAATTTGATGCAAAGGTATCCTCATTAGAAGATAGAGATTCAGAGACTCTTTCACTCAATGATATGCATAGCAGACTCATTACTTACGTGATGAGAGGAGAAAAGGCTATGAAAACCAAGATGAAGGTTGACAGGGAATTATCTTTCAAAGCCATGAAAAAGGAAAAGTCTAAAAATATACTTGTTGAAGAAGATGGTGGTGACTCTGATTCCGAAAGTGAGGTATGTAAAAATCATAACAATATTTTATCCTTGTTTTCAAAGAATGTTAAAAGAGGCACATGTAAATATAAGGTAAAACTTCCCTTTATGTGCATTGAGTGTGGTGGCATCGGCCACTTTGTGGTCAACTGTCCTCGAAGGGAGAATGATGATGATAGTGAAGAAGAAGAAAGAAGGCCAAGAATGTCTTGGAAGAAAAAGCGTGATGAAAGAAAATCAGGGAAAGGCAAGAAGTTATTAAAACCTAAGAAGAAAAGTTTATTATCTATAAATGAGGAAGATGATGAATGTGATTATGGATCCGAAAATTTTGTTGTGCATGGTGTAGAAAATACCATCATTGCAACAGTAAATGATGATGATTTCGGAACCAGCATTTCAGAAGATGAAGAAACACAGCTTTAGATGCATCTGAAAGAAGAACTGAAGGAATGTTTAAGAAAGATCAGAAGGCTGGAGAAACATAACAAAAAGTTGGAAGAACAATGTTCCTCATCATGAAACCATGCCAACGTTAATGAAGAACTTGAGAAAGAAACTAAAAACTTGAAAAAGATGCTGGAAGATGTGAGAAACCAAAAGGAGCACATGATTTTCAAGCTACATGAAAAAGAGGAAGAATTATAGGTTGTTCAAAAGAAGCTCTCAGAAGTTGAGTCAAGGAACTCATGTTTCCAAAACTCAACTACTTGTGTAGGAGAATGCTCTCAACAAGACAACTCTAAGAATGTTCAACAAAAAGAAAATGTTGTTGCTGTAAAGAAGAAAGCTGAAAAAGTTACTTATGTGTCCAAGACCAACATTGCTGGGAACTCTGAAGTTGCACGGGAATCAAAGTCTAACATTGGGGAAGTGCAAGAAAAATCAGAATTCCAGCAGGACAAGTTTTCTTACAGAAGAATTGTTGGTGGGGCAGAAGAACGAGCAACGAAGAAGTACCAGTATAAAAACATCAAAAGAAGGTACTCCTTCTATGGGTATTGTTGGTACAGTGGTGGATTTGGGCATACAGCTAATATGTGTTGGTTTAACCAACCTTATTACCATTATCTCGCGAGTTATAAAGGATAGAGATTGAGGGGCAGTCAAACTCCTCAAAGGAGGAAGTGTAAGAATGTTTTCTTAATGAAAGATGAGAAAATTAATGTCAGGACCGAATACAGGTTTCAGTCTCCAGAGATCTTTTGTGAAAGATGTGAACAATCTAGACACCTTGCAAAAGGATGTCTTGTGATGATACCGGCTCAACAAAAATTTCTTAAGCTTAAGAAGCCGAAGTTCAATAAATATGTTAAGGAAGAAAAAACTCTTGTTGTTGAAACAGCACAAAAAGTTACAAAGGAAGAACGACTGTGGATACATGATAGTGGGTGCTCTTTACATATGGCAGGAGACTTGAAGTTGTTAAAGAACATAAAAAAGTTCAAAGAAGGCACGGTGACATTCGGCAATGATGAATCCTTAAAAATCAATGGTGTTGGATCAGCTATCATTGGGCATGAAAAATTGATGTCTAAGAAAACATTGTATGTTGATGGGCTAAAGAACAACTTGCTGAGTGTATCCCAATTGTGTGATGAGGGTAATGAATTTATCTTTAAGAAAGATGGTTTTGTTGTGAAAAGTGAAGAATATGGGGAGATTGTTACAAGAGGACAACAAAATAAGCAAATCTGTTTCAGATAGGAAAATCACAAAACTCTTGTTACATAAACAAGGTGGATGAAAATCAGTTGTGGTACAGAAGAAATGGGAACATGTGTCAGAGAAATATGAGAATGGTATCTCAGAGGGATAGTGTTCGAGATATTCTGGAATTGGTTAGAAGAAGAGATTGGTGTTGCACAATCTGTCAGAAAAGAAAGATAACAAATGTTGTGCATAAGAAAGTTGAAATTTGCTCTAAGAAACCTCTTGAGCTAATACATTCTAATATTTGTGAGCCAATGAGTAAACAATGAACAAATGGAGACAGGTACCTCATTACTTTCATTGATTATTTTACTCGTATTACATGTGTTATGTTTATGAATCACAAGTCAGATGCCCTGAAGATGTTTAAGAGCTTTAGAATGAAAGATAAGGAAAAATGTAAGTACCCAGTGAAGAAGTTGAGAACAGATAATGGTGGTGAGTATAGAAGTAAAGATTTTGAAAACTACTTTGAGAAGCATGGAATTGGGTATGAATATAGTGCACCATATACACCTCAACAAAATGGGGTTGCTGAAAGGAAAAACAGAAGCTTGGTAGAAATGGGAAGAACCATGTTGCTTGAACATGGATTTACACTCAACATGTGGAGGCAAGCTACAAGTACAGTTGTGTATATTCAGAATCGTTGTTTCTACAAGCCCTAGACTAACAAAACTCCGTATGAACTTTTCTATGGCATTAGTCTAAGAATGAATCATGCTAATGTATTTTGGAGCCCATGTGTAATAAAGACGAAACGAGGAAGCAGCGGGAAATTCTAGCAGAAAGGTGAAGACATAATTTTTCTTGGCTATGCACCTGAAGGAAGAGGTTACAGATGCTTTAACAAAGAAACAGGAAGAATTGGGGATGTTGTTGATATCAAATAACGTTTCATTAAAGAGAATGTGGAGCAGAATGAACTCAAACTTGAATATGTTGCATCTGATGAACAAGTTGTTGATATCTTCACGAAACCTTTGCCAAAGGAATCATTCTCAGGATTGAGGTTGTACATGGGTGTTCAACCTCCTTCACTTCAAGGCTAAGGTATGTTGTTTTCGTCCCCTCTATCTTCTTACCTTTGGATTGTTTTTTCAAGGGGGACAAATATGTCATCATTATTCTATTGTTCAAAGAGAGAGATGTGGGTAAGCTGTGAACTCAACAATGGTTATGTGTGTGAACTTTTCTAACCGTTTGTTGGAGTGCGTGTAGGAAAGTTCATGCATTTTCTTACAGGGAAAGATGAAGATGTTAGAGGAGGAAGTTAAAGATGTTGGAGATGTCATATTCACTACCGATGGACAACATGGTCTTGCTGTCAATAATTCTTTATTTATACAATGAGTTACCTCACGTAGGCTTAGAATTATTGATTAGTAATCCATTGCTTGTGGTTACAAATGATGGTGGTTTATGAAAACTTGGTTGACAACAAAATCCAAAGGGGGAGATTATTGGGACCAAGCTGACGGTTTCTGAATGAAGATGAAGGTTGTCTTTTGTTGCTGAAGAAGTTTTCATAAATAATTTATTTCACAAAAACAACTAGGTGATTTCATAACAATGATGGAAGTTTGGAACCATGAATCCGGAACTGAGGATTCAGATCGTTTTGTTCGAAGCTGAATCGAGATGTTCAGAACCGAGAAGTAGGAGGTCGGAACCTGGTGTTTAAAGGGTATCAAATTCTGGGGATCAAGGAATCCGGAACTGGGGAGTTCGGATTGTGCTGCATGTTGAACATTCGGAATCTGGTTGGGTGATGTTCGGATCCGGGAAATTACATTTTCCTGAACGGTGGCTGTTGGAGATCTGAAGACATAAAAGGTGATGTTGATTTGTTGTTTTTTATTTTCCATTTGTGAGTACATGCAGGTATTCACATGCAAGCAGAAGTTGGTACGAGAAGGCATTATGCGTCTGGAGAAGTCATTACGGAGAACAGACGTTCGGAGTGACTAAAGTGCGGAGTGGACTCGGCTTTCGTACTGAGAAGACCATTCTGCAAGAGTTCGTAACGAAGATTGTGGCGGAGAAGATGCGGAGTCAACACACTAGTGAAGAGGTTCATAACTAGGAGACTAAAGTGGACTTGATGAACCTGGAGTTCGTAATAGAGGAGTTCAGAATTGATCTGCTGAAGAAAAGACTCGTAGCAAGATGTTCAGACATGACCGTATGATCAAGAAGTTCGTATCCAGAAGATCTGACTGATAAGTTCGTACAGAGAAGAGCTGACGTGAAGATGTGTTGTCGAGATTTCGGAGTCGACAACTCAGATGTTCGGATCTGACATTGCGGAGTCGGATGTTCGTAATGGTAAAGTTCGTAATCAAAGATTTGGAGACGATGTTCTAATAGAGAAGTTCGTAATGAAGAAGTTCGGAGTCGACGTCCTGAAGAAGTTCGTAACGAAGAAGTTCGGAGTCGACATCCTGAATAAGTTCATAATGTGAACTTCGTAACCAAGAGTTCGTAACGGGATGAACGGAGTCGGCATGCAGTGGCGAAGTTCGCTATTGACCTGCCTTGTCAAAAGTTCGGAATGGTGAGATTCAGAGTTACATTCCTGAACCTGATGTTCGTAATTAGGGATGCGGAGTCATGCTGAGGAAAGGTCGATTGCAAGTGAATCTGAGAATGTGATGCCGGAAGACAAGTGTAACAAAGACAGATCCAGAAATGGGCCAGAACTCTAATCAAGTGAAGTTGGAAGAAGTTTTAGGAAGGATCCAGAAGCGTTGAAAAAGTCTTAGATTACTCCAAGATTTCAGGAGTAATTAAGATTTGAATAAATTTGATCAACCGGGAAAATATTTGGTTTCCCACCTAAGCATTTTTTTGGGCTACCTGTAGAAGGGGATCACTACGAAAATTTGATTGATGATGATGATTTCTGAAAATCTAGTGAGAGAAGCTCTAATCATCTTGACAGAAGGATGTTCGGATTGAAGAAGTGTTATAATAACAAGAGTTATTCCATCTTCGGTTACGAGATTTTGATAATGGTTTGTTATCGTATCAAGCTTCTCGGGTTGAAGACATTTGAAGTAAAGAAGTATTCGGAGTGGTATTCTGGATTGAAGAATTTAGAATGATGAATTCTAAACAGATTGAAGAATAATCCGGAACGGGATTTCTGGAATGGAGAATTCAGAACGGGCCGCCAGTATCAGTTTGTTATCATACTAAGTCAAACTGAAGTTGAAGTTCGGAACGGGAATTCGGAATAGAGAATTCGGAATGGGAATTCGGAATAGAGAATTCGGAATGGCGATTCTAAATGGAGATTCAGAACGGGAATTCGGAATGGGAGTGTGGACTGCATTTGATTAATATTAAGTCTGAGGTGTTCCATACCTCTCTTCTGGGTAAGGGAAGAAGTGAGTTAATTTTCTTACACTTGTGAAACTCTTAGAAGTGCAGGTAACATAAGTTGTTACAAAAAGAAAAGAACCATTACCCTATTGTGCTAAAAGGGTGCACACACACTTGAGGATTGTTCTCCAAGTGTTTCATGAGTGTAAGGGCATATCCTACTCATTGTAATCCAAGGATTGTTTTCTTAGTGGATTGTATGGTTGTGGATTGTTTCCCACCATACCAAGTATGTAGCTATTCATATTGAATAGTGAACATTGTAAATACTTGTGTTCCTTTGGATGTCTGTTTGTTTGTTTCAGCAGGGATGTTTATTCTTAATAGGATACAAAGGTTGTTCTCGTTAAGGGAACATAAAAGAAAAGTGTATGAATGAAGAACCACTGATTCACCCCCACCCCTCTCAATGGGAATTACCCCGACTGGGTCCTTACACTACGGCCTTAAACTAAGATCTCCCATAGTCCAAGTTCCATGACCTTAAACTAAGATCTCCCATGTTCCAAGTTCTATGATCTTAAATTATGATCTCCCATGGTCCGAGCACTACGACCGTAAACTAAGATCTCTCACGGTCTGAGCTCTACGACCTTAAACTAAGACCCTCTTGAGAACTACGTGCAGCTTGATCCCCATCCTCATGGGGTACGTAGGAACGGATTTGCACTTTGCTCAGGCCCAACTCGACTCCTGCTTTCGGTCCCTTGACCTGAAAGAAGGGGGAGGTCGTGCGGTGTGGTATGGGTTCATGCCCTCATTTCACCGCACCGTACACACCCCAGTCCTCATCCGCGTCGGGCTTTTCCTCATTTGCCCGTTACGCACCTCCGGTGTTTCCCCCCATCCATGGTCCGAATTCTACGACCCTAAACTAAGATCCCCCTCTAGGAATGGACTCGACCCTCTCTTCCTGATACCCCCATTGACGCATCCATATGCATTTAGACAAAAGCCCGGAGTGCGAAATCTTCAAGGGGACATCCACTCATTCCATGTCCAAGATTCCTGGGCTCGCCATTTGGATAATCGCCCACTTCTATGTCTGAAGGGATCCCCTAACAGTTTTAGGGCCTGACCTATAGTCTACCTGCTGTCCTGGGCCAATGTTCTAAGGAACCCCGTAACAGTTTTCAGGCATGATCTATGGTCTTCCCACTGTCCTGGGACAACCCCCCGGAATACATCAGACAACATTTGCGACAAGGTCATGTGTTTCTAACATGGTCAACGGTCGACCCTAATATGTCTGTCCCCATTCTTGGCTAATGCGGTATTGATGCTAATTCTCCTCCACAGTTAGTAGTAATCCCATATCGCCAGGATGTCACTACTACCATCCATATTTCGAGTGTCATGATTCACATATTTCCACTTCCTCGTGTTCAAGTGGAATTCTGACAATCTCGGCATTGTCTCTTCGCGCGTTTGAGTGTGACACATGGATGTGTTAGCGCCATTGGGTCGGGTATTCACCGAGCGTCCCATTTCCCTAGCATGCCCCCTCTTGTGTCAGGGAAAATTTATCATTACTTCTTGTTTCACACACCGAGTATGACTCACGTGGGCATAGTAGTTTTGGTGGAATGTGTACCGGTGCAAGCAGGAATCTCGTCCTACACGACGTTAAACTATACATCCAGAACTACGTTTAGCTTGATTCCCATCCTCATGGGATACGTAGAGACACCCTGGTACTTTACCCAGGGACCAGCCCCTAAGAGTTATAATACTTGTTCTTCCCCTTTCCAGCCCCCTGGCCGGAACCCTCATAGGGAATCGAACGACCACAACTCCGCCCTGGATAAGTTCAGGATGCCCCAAAACATTGGGAAGTAATAGACCCCGTCACCAGAGAGGCTCTGTATGAAAGGAGTAATGATCTATGATATAACCGATGTGCCCATTTGCCGTAATCCCACCACTGTGGCGTAATCTCATGAGTGTTGGACTCTGTCTGAAAAAACCCTCACTCCAAATCCCACGCTTTGCGTGCCCCATATTCGGACTCTTGTCCTTTCCCATGTCTGAAGGGACTCCCTAACAGTTTTAAGGCCTGGCCTATGGTCTACCTACTGTCCTAGGCCAACATTCCAAGGAACTCCCTAACAGTTTTAAGGCCTGACCTATGGTCTACCTGTTGTCCTGGGCCAGTGTTCCAAGGAACCCCCTAATAGTTTTAAGGCCTGACCTATGGTCTACCTACTGTCCTGGGCCAATGTTCTATGGAACCCCCTAACAGTTTTCAGGCCTGACCCCTAGTCCACCTTCTATCCAGGTCCATCTTCCCGGAAGACAGGGTGACAACATTTGTGACATGGTTATGTGTTCCGAACATGGTCAACAGTCGACCCTCATTTGTTTCCCCCATTTCAGGCTAACACATTAAGGAAATAGTTTTTCCACCATGGTTAACGATTGATCTTTGCTGTCACGCTGCCCTCACAATGTTCCGAATCCTGGGGATCGTGATTCACACTTCCCATCCCCATCTGTTCGGACTGATTTCAGCGCCCCTGGCGTTGCACCTTTCGTGCCCAAGAGCACGCTAAGAAGTGGTAATTCGGCTGTTCTGAGGACTACTTCCTCCTATCAGGTCCCTCATACTTCCTGGAAATCCGGACTGGTTACCCAAAAATCGGAGGCCTGAAGCCTGGTTTACACTCCTATGTAAGGATGCAATGAACCAGTGAAAATAGTGGAAATCATGCATGCTACGACATTCGAATAATAAAATCGAAGAACGAAAGTACCATTAAAGGGTTTGCAATTATTACAGTACTCGAGGGTCAACTCCACCCATGGATGGATTGACCCCGTCAAAAGAGCATTGCAGCTCTGCCACCCTCTGACTTGTGGAATCCAAGGATTGCTGCCACCGACTCAGCTCCCGCTCTTCGTTAGCGGCGACAGGGCGCAGTTCATCAGCCTCAGTTTGGGACCGCTATACGACGGCCTGGATGATGGCCATCTCTTCGGAAGCATGTATCAAGCCCTCCTCCGCCGCTTCCAGCTGGGCCTTTAGCCATGAGATCACCTCAGATTGCACTTTGAGAGTGGTCGAATGATCATCTTCTCGGATTAGTAGCTGTCGAACCTCATTCTAAGCCTCCTGGAGCTTCTTGATGTTGGTTTCCTTCCTCCGGTGCCAGCCCACGCTGAGACCATGATCATACTCCTGGATCTTCTCAGCCATAAGATATCAGATGAGTGCATGAGGACACTGGGCATCCACTCCCCCAGTACACAACTCGCGCAGTCATGAGCGGAGTCCACCCATCTCATCCAACCATAGCTCTTTGGGGGTTTCTACTATTGGCCATGGACGATCATGTTTTCCTCTTCATCGGACAGTCGCCTGGCGCAGTTGCGGAGTCGGAGACTCGCGTTCGCCGCGAAGCTCGATTCGCGATGGGAAGACGCAGAGTACGCGGAGCTTCACGAATCGAGAGCACAAGCCAAATGCGCGGAGATAGATGGATAAAAAAGATAGGTCATCACCCCTATATATATAGGCGGCGACCCGGAGCATCGCGGCGCGTCCGCGGAGCACGGCCGCTGGCCGATTCGCGCGTTTTCTTCCTGAGGCCTCGTCACGAACCGCCGACAATTTTGGCGATTTTCCCTCATACATCGACCATTAATTCTTTTGCGGATCCCAATCAGAGGGGGGGGAATTTGTAGACTCCAAAATATTGGACGCCCAAGGAAAAAGAAGCAACCCACCTAGGAGCGACCGCATGAAGCAAGGACGCGATGCTCCGGAGGAGGGATCGCTTCGCGAATGCCCTGACGTTCGCAAACCCGCCGCGAAGACCCAGAGGCGGTAAACCTTCGCGAACGGCCTGATGTTCGCGAACCCGCCGCAAAGACCCAGAGGCGGTAAACCTTCATGAATGCCCGTCGTTCGCGAACCCACCACGAAGACCCGAGGCGGGATTGCTTCACGAACGCTTTGACGTTCGTGAACCCGCCGCGAAGCGCCGAACCCCCTTCCCACCGCATGAGCCCTGCTCCGAGGCACCTCTAGCCTAAAAATATAGTGCTCCTCCTGAGCTCTCCAGAGGGACAATCAGACCTTTTTGCTTCACAATTCCTGAATTTCAAAGCACCCTCCGCTCTGGGAAGGATGAGCACCGTGAGGTATTTAAGCTTCGTGAGAGGGTTTCATCTTGTCTTGTCTTGAGCCCCTCTTCTGAGAGGGATTCCCTTCGCAAAGCCAAAGGGAATTCGTGAAGGAAGGGGAATCCCCTAAGGGACCCAGGCAGCCGTGGAGTGTTCATGCTTCGCGAAACACCCATCATGTACACGTGATCTACTTGCCAAGGCAGGGACACTATACTTCGCGAAGCACATTACTGAGTGACACTTTGATTCGCGAGGTACCTATGATTCGTGAAGCGGTGCTCTACAAATACCATTCCACTTCACGAAGCACCCCCAATCACACCCCTACCCCATGCTAAGTTTGAGGCACACCACTTCGCGAAGCACCTTTGCTCGCAAGCATCCTCCCCTACGCAATGCAACCGACCTCCGCATGGCATTTTCCTGTGAACACTTTTGTTTGCCAATATCTATTCCTGTGCGGCCCTTCAGGCTCACACGATGTGATTTCAATGTCCCTCGGGAAACACCTCCCGTAGCGCTACTTTGCCTAATGCTTCTTCGCATAGGCATGCTAATGGCTATTGCTTCTTCGCATAGACATGCTAACGTGAGTCCCTCGATGGATCGCTCTGTGACCCCCCTTCTGCATGGCCTTGCCAAGGCCTTCCCTCCCATAATGGGTAGAGGGAATCAGTTATGTAAGTCCTAGGGGTGAGGATTAAACCCCCCTTATCCGAGCTGTAGGACGTTAAACTGCCAAGCACCTCATCCTCAACACACGACGTTAAACTGTGACATCACCCCGTGCCTCTCACGCATGGTGCCCCCCACCTTGGAAATTCTGCACGCCCCATGGTCTATCCAGGGGATGACATCCTCATTCTGGGAGTGGCGTTTGTCCCTGGGGAATAAGGGTAGCCACCTCAGGGTGATCCTCTTATCCTTTCTCGAGGAAGGTTTCACCTATGCACCTCCTCAATTCCTCGGTGTCGGAGCCAGTGAAGCCCCTCTTCCACTGTGCTTTGTCGCACCATGGGCCTCCACCTTGGAGTAAGTCCCAATGTCATGGGCCGCCTAACACGTTAGCCCCTCTTCGTTACTCACATATGCACCCTACGAGACGTGATCGTCTGGATATGATGCCTCTTGTTTCCCACAATGAGCATGACTCATGTGGGCTTAGAGTGCGCATCGGCCATGACATCCTCCCATGGGCCGCCTCAGAGAATAAGCCCCACACATGAACTACGATATCTTTGATCCATGTCAAGGCATGGTACGTAGGAAGCCTCCACGAGGTTCAATCCCACCACTCGGTCGTCCATTCACGTCGAGTGCCTTCGTCCCTCATGAAGTTAAACTGTTCACCTTCGTCCAACATGATGTTATATTGTACACCAGAACTACGAGGTGTTTGATCCATGTTAAGGCATGGTATGTAGGGAGCCTCTACAAGGTTCTAGCCCACCACCAGTGGACCCCCATGGGTTCACCTTCACGTCGGTTCACCGACAAAATCCAACCAGAACTACGGGGTCTTTGATCCATGTCAAGGCATGGTACTTAGGAAACCTCCACGAGGTTCAAGCCCACCACTCATTCGTCCATTCACGTCGAGTGCCTTCGTCCCTCATGACATTAAACTATTCACCTTTGTCCAACATGACGTTAAAATGTACACCTGAACTATGATATCTTTGATCCACATCAAGGCATGGTACGTAGGAAGCCTCCATGAGGTTCAAGCCCACCACTCGACCGTCCATTCACGTCGAGTGCCTTCTTCCAACATGACGCTAAACTCTACACCGGAACTACGGGGCCTTTGATTCATGTCAAGGTATGGTACGTAGGAAGCCCCCACAAGGTTCAAGCCCACCACCATTGGACCCCCTGGGTTCACCTTCACATCAGTTCACCGACGAAATCCAACAGGAACTATGGGGTCCCTGATCCATGTCAAGGCATGGTACGTAGGAAGCCTCCACGAGGTTCAAGCCCACCACCTGGTCATCCCGGCCACATTCATGTCGGCTCTTCCATCACCACCTGTGGACCCCCCTGAGTTCACCTTGACGCCGGCCTCCCGGTATTCAAACCATCATGGGCCACATCAGAGCGTAATACCCACACCTGAACTACGATGTCCTTGATCCATGTCAAGGCATAGTACGTAGGAAGCCTCCATGAGGTTCAAGCCCACCACTCGGTCGTCTCTGCATGTCGAGTGTCATCATCCAGCATGACGTTAAACTGTATACCCTCGTCCAGCATGATGTTAAACTGTATATCTGAACTACATGGACTTTGATATGTGCAAAGGTACGGTACGTCGGAAGCCACCATGAGGTTAAATCCCACCGCCTGTGGACCCCCCTAGGTTCACCTTGACGTCTGCCCTGCGACATCCAGATCCATAGTGGGCCTCTTCAAAGTGTAAGCCCCACTTCAGCCCGTCACCAGCATTATCCATCCTGATTTCTACCTGGGCTGCCACGTCCCGGTGAGATAATGCCACCATTTCTTCTTCCATAATGCTCGGGGAGTCACCCACGCGCTGGCCCCAACATCGGTGTTCCCCCCCTAAGGGGTTCATCAATCTGATCCACTGCAGTCAGTGTTCTGATCAGGCCGATCTGTCTCCGCTTGACGTTAAACTTGCAGCATACCCCATGATGAACATGGGAAGATGAGGAAAACCTCAGAGACATGCCTATGGCATACAATTCCCTCGCGTTAGATGTGGGATTCCTCGGGCTTCCACGCCCTCGAGAAGCCCTATAATAAGGGACTAAAGACATAGACGCCAATCCCCATCATTCAGACGCGTCAATGATGTCTCGATGTGACTACTCTCCCAACCAAAGGATGCTGCCCTGACCGGACCCCTTGGAATGTCCCGACAGAAGCTGCATAATTAATAGGCGTCCATGAAGATATGGCACTGGGAAGTGTTTCACGAACAACGTATAAAATCTATGAGGGAGACCCGGACTAAGTGACGAGTTTCGAGGAGGAATCCACATAAGGAAGAACCGATATCCCATCATCCCGATTTCGATCAAGGAGCAGACGTCCCTGAACAAGGAACTGATGCTGCCCGCCTTTGGAAAGCGCGAATGCGGGTCATAAAGTCGCGCGGCCTCCACGGATGGATGCGCCCACCCTGGTGAAAGTGTCAGAAATACCATATTTCAAGAAAAATCGGGATTTTTATTCTACTATTTTTAATCTTGATGTATTCATTTATTAGTATGTTTTGTGCACTCTTTTTTACATAATATAATTAAATATTTTTTAAAAGATAATATTTCATTACCACTCTCTTTAATCGAAAACCGATGTTCCATGAAAACGATGATTTACAAAAATGGATTCCAATAATATTCACCTAATATCCTATGATAATAAAAATATTTTTTTACCATTTTATCTTTTAACAATATTTTTAATGGAATATTCTTGTCACTTTTTGAAAAAGGTTTTTTATAAACTTTATACCATGAAAATCGATAGGTTCTTTTTACCTTATACAACATGTATATACATAACCAGCATAATATAATTGAATCATCCTCTAAATGTTTAAAAGTATAATTTTTTAAGAAAAATATAAAAATTTATTTTCAAATAAATGGTTTTGCATATGGTTTCATTCTTTTTTATAATTTTTCAAGTGAAAATTATTTTCAAAATATTTTCCATATCCCATAAAAGTTTTCAAAGTAAAAGTCTTAAAAAATGATTTCAATGCTTTTTTTAAAAGTTTTTTACTTTACTTTAATAAAAATGGTTTTAAAAAGTTTTATTATTTATGAAGTATTTCTCAAAGAAAAAATTATATTTTCTTTATGAATTATTTCTAAAAGATATTTAAAAATTATCTCTCATCCAATAAGATATATTTTGGAGTTTCTCATGCATTTCTTGGAAAATTATTAAACTTTTCTTTTCATATTAAATTCATGAATGGTTTTATTTTAATGATATGATAATTATGAATCTTTATTTTTATTTTATGGTTTTTATATTTTTGAAAACCAATTCTTTTTATAGTTTATGATTTTGATGAATTGATTTTGAAGCCTATATATTTTTTCCCAAATTATGATATGATTACATATTTATGATTCTCATTCCATTTAGTTGGTTATGATAAGATTTTAATTATCTCATGGAAAATGTATGTATGAATTAATTATAATATGGTTGGGACATATATATCTGTCAAATGCATTTGTTAAATATTTTTATCTCATGAAATAGACTAAAATGGTCTTCGGAGTGAACATTTACAACAATGATGGCCATGAGAGTGAACGTTGACTAACAAAATAGTATTGGGAGTAAACTCATGCTACAAAAATTTCCATCAGAGTAAACCATTTCTACCCAGATGGTATGGTGAGTGAACCCATACTACCATAATAGACATAGAAGCAATGCCATAACTACTATAGAAATAATTTTATGTGCTTATGTGTCTGCCACAAATTCTATTCCGTATTCCTATGTTCGTCTTTCATGGATTTTGTTCTTTATTTCACTTGGATTCATGTTTTATACACTTCCACTATTTATTACATGATTCATTTTTATGATCGTTTATAGGTAGGGTTATATATCCTAATGTTATGATCACATTCTCATTCCCCTCTTCTCAGGTATATGCTAACATGATTCCCTTGTTTTTCATTACTAAGCATCCAAGCCCGTGCATTTTTATGATTATATCCCCACGTTATAAAGATTTTTATTAAGTATGACATTTAAAATAAGGGTTCTGGTCATGAATGACCTAGTAGTAGATAATATATCTCACTTATGTAGTGGTGTTTATGTTTCTATACACTAAACTAATAGGGTCTTTGGGAATCTATTTTTTTAATGTTTTAGGTATTCAGAAAATGTGATGTAAGTTCTATGTTCATTTAGACTATGTTGTTATACTAGGGACCCATTTAAATTTAATTTTCATAATTATGGGGATCATGGTATTTATTTGATACAATTACCTCTTCTAAAGGTTAAAATATAATCCAATAGAGGACATATGTTATAATAAAACGTTGTAATTACTTATGTATCAGGGTTTTAGAATTATATTGTGGAAGAATTTTTACCAATGATATTTTGGTTACATGATCCCTGAAACATATAAGGATTATGTTAAATTTTAAAAGCATAAATGTCTCATTAAAAAAATACATATGGATACCATATGTGTTTATTAGTTTAAGATTGACCATAAGTTCAAAATATTAAACAATACTTTTTAGGTTTTAGGTGTCATATGCCTAAAAATATTAAGGATATTTTCAGAGATATTTTATTGAAATATAACCCATTGGTTTAGAAAATAAAATGTTATTTTTAAGGAATAATTTCTTTAATATTTTTGGACACATGATTAAGGGTATTGGTATCCTTTATTGTTTATCTTATCTTTGATTATATGGTAATTATGGGACATTACAAATTTAGAATGTTATAGAAATTAAATAAATATAATTTTGATAAAATGACAACCTGTATGCTAGATGAAAACCCATCACATATGGAATGTTTGTGGGGAATAAACCCATAACTGAGTGGTAATGGGAGTTTAATACCTACAAATGGCATACGTGATCGTTCAGTTAATATTTCATTGTTTTCACTTAAAAAAGTTGATGAATAAATATTAATGAAGAACCATTGGTGTTATTGTTGTTGTTTAGATAATAATTTATTATATTGTATAACTTATGAAATATATATTAGTTTTATAAAATGGTTAGCGATAGATAGAAATACATGGCACTATTTTATGGATCATATGATCTATTAAAATGGAATTTTAGTGATTCATGTATAAGAAAATTCATTTTTATGTATTCATTTTTGGGAGTAATCAATGAATTATAAATTGACAGAGACATAACTAAAGGATCAAAATTTTTATTATGAAATACAAATATGTCATGTATGAATATTTCTTTATATTATTATAGAGTAAAATAATCTCTTAAATTTAGGAATATGTTCATAAAAAACATTTATCTTATTACCATCATATACATCGAATCAATGGTGTTTTTATTTATAAAATATTTATAGCTGTGTGGTTATTAACATTCTCTTAATCATTAACATTCTTGTGATCAATTAAATATATCACATATAATCATTTTTCATGCATTATGATTTTTTAAATTTCCATATCTTCACTTACAACCTATATTATCATATTTATAAACCTAATTATTTTTTATTCCAACTAACCTTTCATATTTCTATTTCTCTATTTTAAGCGGAAGTTTTTTTATACATTTTTAGGATGTGGATTTTCCATGAAGAAATTTTAAGATAAAAATCCATTGATTACCGAAATCAAGTAGAAATTGTGAGGATTCAATTTATTGTTGGTGGGAAGAATGAAACACCCCAGTATTTCAAAATATGACCATTTTATTGGATATCATATGAGACACACAACACTGAGCTTAAAGAATCTATTATAATTTTTAATTTCAATTTAATATCTTTTATAGATTTTAGAACAAGCAAACCTGATACTAAATAATCTTTAATATAGTATAGAATTATAAAATATCCATTAAGTTTTTGGTTATGAATTGTACTAACTAAATTTTTAAAATTCTGCTATATATTTGTTATAAATAAATTTATAATAATTCAAGAGAAAATGAATTATTTTCTAAAAAAATGTAATTTTCTACAAAATATTTTACTTGAGATTCTATCACTTATTTTTTAATTAATTTTTATCACTTTTTGAAAAATTACATTAAAAACTAAATATATTTTTTAAAATGAGAATATAAAAATTATCTTAAGAAGATTTTTTGTAAATTTTCTAAGAATGTTCATTTTTAGATGAATAGTGAAAATGTATATTTTTATGGAATTTTTTAAATTTTAAGTAATTTACAAGGATAAATTAAATTTAAAGTCATTTCTAAAATAAAATTAGTTCCATTATATTAAAATTTATCATATTTAGGGTTTTAGAATAAATTTATGATTAAAATTTTATATTGAAATCTTCTATATTTATGAGATGTTTCTCTTTGGAAACTCACCTTTTCATTGCTGCTATATGTATAATTTTAAATAGAAATATTCCACTTCTATGAATTTAATTTGATAAAATGGATTCCAAATTTTAAATCACAAGAATTTATATTGTCTAATAATTTCAACTTAAATTTTTACCATTATGTTTTTTAAAAGCAGTAAAAGTTAATTATGTGGTTATGGTATAAATTTATTTACCAGGGATGAAACATAAAATATAAGGGTTATAATGACCCGCCATGTCACACCATAACTATTATTTTCTTCTTTTATTTTGGTTTAAAAAATTTCATCAGATTATATCTTTTGTTTTGGATGTTTCAGGTTGAAATTTTCAGTTATAGGCTATTTTTTCTTATGTTGCATGGTTTTAGTGCATGATTAGGGGGTAATCGTGTGACCTCCTTAGGTTGAATATCTTTTTTAGTTAATTTTTAACTCTAATTTTTTTATTTTAATAGTTTTCAAATGGTTTGGTTCAAATATTTCATCTCCAAGGACAAGCTATGTGGGTCGTAGGATGTCTCTAGTCAAGGGAACATGACCTAAGCATGGTTAGCAAAACCGTATAGAAGGCATGCACATAGTTCTTAAAATTTTTATAGAAACAATGTCACACAGTTAGAACATAGTTTCTAAATTCATTCAGCTAAAGTATGTGGGTATCTAGTGTTTCCAGTACAGGGTGAAATATTGGTTTAATATTTTTTAAACCATGTTGTCGAACTATGTACACTGACCAATTCATTAAAACTGTGAAATTTCTTTTTCTACCCTTATTATATTTCAAATCTATAATTCCCCCATTTCCTCCACCAATTCTTGTGTGACTCCATGGGATATCCTTTCTTTTTCTCTATGCCTCACGAACTCTACTGTGGTGAATTTAGGTGGGTTTGATTGTGTTTTAGGTGATTTCTCAAGTTATTATCATCATATCTTCCCCCTCCTTTTTCTTCATTCATTTTCACTTAGGTTACTCTTATCACATGCTATCATTTTTCTAGGTTTTGTGTTTATTTGAATTTAAATTGTGGTTTTTGTGTTATTAATGTTCATATTTTTCGATATTTTCTTCTTGAACCATTGTGGTGTTATTTTGGGTGGTCGTTCATGAGGCCCATGTAGTTTGATGTAGGTTTATGTTGAATTTAGTTTTTAAATTTAAGAGTTATATAATTCATGTATTTATCACCTTGTTTTCATACTAAATAGTAATATATAACATTTATAATAATTTTGTAGGTGGTATGATGTGATTTCATTATTTTCATTAAATTTATGGAGTTATTATAACAAATATTACACAACAATTGTTTGCCGAAATTTTCGGTTGGCCATTAAAATTGATTTTTAGTCCTTAAATGATGGATTTGGCTTCCTAAATGTTTCTTTATTATTCAAATTGTTCTTAAGTGGGTTGTGATTTTCAATTGGTACGTTTTATCTTTTATGGAAATGGTATTTTGTTCAATTGTTCCTCGAGGCCCGTTTGGTACGTATATAAAATAAGTTACTTGAAAACTGTCTTTCAGATGAACCTCTTTCCTTGTTGGAATCTAATAGAAATAGGATGTCATTATGGAAATTTTCTAATGTGTTGATTTTTGAAGGAAAGAGGGGGAATGTTCTCTCAATTTATTCGGGGGTGATGCATCATTGTGTGGTTGTGAGATGAATGTGTTATATATATATTTTTTGTGTAGTTGGATGTTTGGTATTACATGGTGCACCCCCACTTGTAATGCCATATGGGAACATGGGAAAGCTAAGGGATAATCCAAAAATATTTTCTACACTAGTTTACATTAGGCTATGGCTAGTGTCTCTTAGTATAGATCTTGTACTTATTTGGGATTTTTCCCTTGGTATGGTCATAAAGGGTTAGAACGAGCATTTGGGCTTGTTGATGTCATCAGGATAGGTGCAACTATAGAATGAATCATGTTTCAATATGTTCTATATTATCCCATAATATATTAGGTATTCCAATTTTCCCCTGATACTCATTTATCTATAGTGGATGATTTTGGTGTCTTGGTTGGTTTGATAACTCATGTGTTCTCTTTCCATTTCCCTTGTTGTGTGATTGTGGTTCTTATTCTCTTGTATGGTGTAGGTATTCACTTAAGGTGGAAATTTAGTTTCTAAATGTTTGTGGAAACTATTTTGAAAATGTTTATACTTTTTTATTTCATTCCTAAATTAGGATATCATTCCGCTTCGCACTCAATATTAATTTAAAATTAAAAACATTATCCTTCAAAAGGGGGACATGTTTAGAATGAATAGAACAATGTATTATGATTTGTTAGAAATGAAATGTGTGAAAACCCCATTGATTACATGTTTTTTTTCAAAACTGAAATTGATGAAATTTTATTTAATGTAAATGATTTGGGAATGAATTATTCAATATTTCCTACTCATATTTAATACTCAATATGATACTTTATTCTTGTTTTTTTGTCTCAGGTGATGGTCCCAGATTGGACTCGATCATTGTGGGAAATGTTTGGTTTTAGGATCGGAGTGCGAACATCGGCATCACATACAGATGTGGTGGTCTTCAGTTTTGGTTGGTTTTACCTTTCTCTATTAGTTATGGAAATTTTCTATTTGGTTTATTTATTTAGTTAGCGGTGATCTCTTTTTATTCCGTTACTTTGTTTTTAATTATTGGAAGAAATAATTCACATTGATTCTCATTGATTCCCTTTGTGATTTTCAATGGCCTGAGAGGACTAGGAACTCCTCTCCGGACATATTGTAGGCCGAATTTCAGGACTAGTTCAGGGTCAAAACATGTTAGTTCATGAAAAAATTGTTTTAGATGTTAGGTTTTTTAGAGTAGCATGATTTTAGAGAACCCTTTATTTTATGGGTTGTCAAGTTATATAGAGTAGAACATTCAGAACATGGGGTATATGTATGAGGAAGTGTATAGCCAATACTTTCTATATAGAACCTTCGTTACTATGGGAATTTATTTTTTTTCATCTTATTTTTCATGTGGGTTGTTTAGTGTTTGGGAAACAAAGTGGGAGTTTTTTTAGTGGACTCGTTGAGATCACATGGCCTAGAAATCAAAGCAGACCACATACATTGTTTTGAAAAAGAATCTCTCTGTGATGGTGGAATTATAGGAATATGGAAACCAATGAAAAAATAACCATTATATATTGTATTCCCTTAATCAGTTATTTTTGGGTAATTATTAATTTTGAAAATCATGTTTCCAATTGTGAAAAAAACTGAAATTCAAGCTGTAATGTTTTATTTGGGAAAATGATAAATTATTTATAAAATTTATTCAAATAATTTTTTGGGAATAGTATTTTAAAATAATTTTTTTTAATAAAATGGGTTATGATTAAAATATATTTGCTAAATTAGGTATTTTTTAAAATTTAGGGTGTGTTTTTGGTTAAAAATTGGCTAGATTTATTAAGGGAATCCAATGTATTTTTTTGAAAGGAAATGGATCAGAGTGTGGATTTTGAAATTTTGTTTTAAATTGGTGTTCAGTGAAATTTTTGGAAAATATTTTGGGAAATTTTGGAGTTGGTTTCTTTTATGATATGTTTTTTTCTTATGGCATGTTTTCGATAAGGATTTGGTTTTGATTGAGTTGTTATTTTTCTTTTTGTTTACTATATACCCCCACGAAGGAATTGATTGATATTCATGTGCTGATATGAGTGGTTCACTGTTAGAATACCTTATAGTGGATAAACCCATATATTCCATTCTTGAGTTACAAATATTTAATCCTATTCTATTTTATGGTCAAGTAGATCCTTCTAATAAGAAAGATTGGATGTAGAAAATTGAATGGATATTTAGTTCTCTCATATTGAATGAGTCTTGAATTTATTTTGTTTCTTTATACTCAAATTACAATGTTAGAAGTGGTAGAAGTACTTAGATATAAAATTTTCATGATAATATCTTAACTAGGAAATATTTAAGGCCTCATTTATTCAAAATTTCATTCATGAGGCTCTGAAGGTGAGGAAAGAGATATGGATGTGTTCCCTCACGAATGGTTATGGATATGTGTAATAGTTCATTATCCATTTTTTGGATCTCTTTACTTATCTTCCAATGTGGGTTGAAGATGATTCCCTAAAGGCTCAAAATACTGAGAATATGCTACATCTTTATCCGTAGTTAGAGGTGTCAGCATTATTTCTAAGCACCTTTGATAAAATGGTGAGGAAAGATGTATAGGTTAATGGTATGTTAGATGGACTAGTAAATGTAATAAATCTCCCTCTAGTATTTGGAATTAGTGAAGGGAATTCCAATGAAGATATTGAAAATTAGCATGATTTTGGTGGTGTTGGTAGTGGAATTAAGAGACATGCAAATCATTAATTAGCTTATTCTACGTGTAAGACCCTACTATGTCATAAATGTGGTAGGCTATGTCACAAGAATTCATTTTGTCTAAGTGATCCAATGACCTGTCATACAGATGGATGCATAGGTCACCTTTAGAGGTTTTGTCGAGGTGTTTCAAGAAAATGACATGGTGCCAAATCGGCCTCTTCAAAAGACACCATAGCCCATTCTCAAGAGGTAAGTTTTTATTTAGGTTTAGTTTAATGACCCATTTTGAATGTGATCATAATATTTTTGTATAAATTATATCATTTAATTTTTTATTTTGTTTAGAAAGAAGAAATGTAATATTGTGTACCTCGCATCCTAAGATTATTTTTTAGTGAAAATGGATTGTGTGAGTGTCTAAATTTCATCACCTAAAATTATTGCAAGTCTTGTTGTGTTTTGGACATACTTGGTTCTTTATAGAGTTCATTTTTATGGTATTAGTTAGAAATAAGGATTGTAGTCTAATTTTTTTTGGATTCCACCACGGCCTCCCATGTTGATTGAGTTGAGCCCCTATTTTCATCTCATTATTTCTGGGTTTTACTACGATGAATTGTTAGGTAGTTACCCCGGAACTACCATCGAGGGAGGGGGGTTCTATCATTGTGGTTTCATTTTATTGGTATATTAATCCCATAGATTAGTCCCAATGGTTTTTGGTTGTGTCATGGTGTCCGGATTATGGTTTAAAAATTTTCATCATCGCTTGAGTAAGGGTTTGTGTTTAATGAATCATTCAAGGTATGGACTGTGGGATTATTTTTTTAGTGTTTGAGGTGTTATTAGATTGTGTAATTGAAACACATAAGTGTTTCAACGTTTTCTTCTATTTTATCAACTGGATACTTTGTATCTTTTTAGATGTAGATAGCGTAATAGTGGGAATTATTTTCACACCCCGGATTTTATTTTCATATTTTATTTTGGTATATATTTTTCATTGAAATATCAATATATTTTTGGACGATTCATGTTAAACATTTATGTTTTGTGATTCATTTCATTAGTTTCAGGGTTTAGGTGCGTGGTTATGTAATTCCCCGACCCTAGTTACCCAGAGTCGGTGCATTATTTTAATACATTGGCATGATTACAAGGAATCAAGTCCCGAAGGACCGATCAGTATAGCAGTCTTGGAAAATATATTACATACATGAACATTACCTTACAATTTCAAACAAAGAATACAACATAGATAGTGCTTTGAGAACGCCATTATTCCCTTGGCTTAACCCTGCTAATGTATCACAATACACTTCTTGGGATCCTGGGAAAAATAAAACATTGAAAAGGGTGAGCTCAGATGCTCCGTAAGGATAATAGTATAGCGGAAACTTTCACAAGTAAACCTAAACATTTAAAGAAATGTATAACTAAAAAAAAGCCTTTTAATCGTGAATTTCAGCATAATATGGAAATGATAAAATGAAATGATGCCACTTACTTACTCACATGGATATTCTACTAGTCGAAAAATCACATGAAATATCAATAACCACTTTCATATTAAGGGGATGCATAATACTGAACTTTAATTTCATTGTCTAGGCCTCGTCCCAAGGCCTAGGGGCTAACTGTAACCGGAACCCAACCTAGAGTGCCTCTAATAACCGAACACAAACCCGGAGTGCCTCTAATAACCGGACACCAACCTGGAGTTCCTCTAATAACTGGAGACAAAACCGGGGTACCTCTAATATCCGAAGACCAAACTGGAGGGCTTACTTTTACCGGTCCCCAACCCAGAGGGATTACTTTTACCGATCCCCATCCTGGAGGGCTTACTTTTACTGGTCCCCAACCCGGAACATACTTGTCCAACACATTCATCTGAAGAAAAGGTTGAAATATAACATAAACATTCGATTTAAAAATAACTTATGAAATGTCAATACTTTAACCATGAACCATGAGCGACATAAGAATAACTCTTCCACAGTCAAACATATCACAAAACCATCAATAAAATATGGATGTTTTGTATCATAATAAATCAACTTCAAATAAGCTTAAAATCCATCAAAGGATGTTGACACAGATGAAAATGTTTTGTAAAAATCATTGAGTGAAATATCCCTTTTTCATGAAAACATTTGAATGTTATACAATTTAGAAAAAAGGACATTTAAATACATTTTTAAATCAATGTTTTTCATACCACTTGGATACTTTTTAAAGTAATTATCATTTTTAAAACATTCATGTCCATATAAATAAATCCTTAAAACCCATTTTGAAAACATGGACATTAATGAGAATGATTTAGAATAATAAATATTTAATACATTTAAGATGATGTTTTAGTAAAAGTTCCCTTAAATGAATCCCTTTGAAAACACTTTTATGAAACATGGACATGGATAATAAATATGTCCCAGTAGATACTTATGTAAAAACAACCTCGGATAATAATGAGATTATAAAATTAACCCGAACCAATTTGGTATATTATGATACATAAACCAAATGAAAGAAGTGTCATAAAATGAGTATGTTAATACACATAAAATAATGTTTATTACCCAAAGAATACAATTATGGTCAGTACATACACCACACAAAAGGTATAGTGGCAATATGGCCTGAATCTCACGAAAATAAAGAGTGAGATGGAAATCCCTTACCTCGTGTCCAACTTGACCGGTTCCTTCTTTAATATCCTGAATAATATACTAAAGTTAACTTCTACTTGCTTAAGAACCTTTTTCAAGTTTATTTTTCCTTTTATATCAATTATTAACATGTTATAAACATTATGTAAACACTTAAGTTAATAATGTTTATTTTGTCGATATTTGGTACTTGAGTCAAAATGGACTTTTTATAATTACACGTTGTCCATGTGGTCAATAGTTCATCATATACAGAATGGTATTCATGATTTAGATATCATATATATCATATATATCCAGTATATACATGTATTTATAATAGTACATAACATTTAGAGGTACGAAAACAAATACACCATTCGTGGACACGGTAAGCCGTACGTACGCATGAACGCTACTTTCATTTCTATTTCATACTTTAATGGAATTAAAACAAAATGATACATAGGTATATTATAATTCCATTAGAATATGATATATAATATAATTAACTCTATCCTTTATACATCCCACATAGGGGATTAACGAATCACATCACTTTGAGGGGGTGGTAGTCCGCACTTCCTCTAATGAGATTATCGTATCTACCCACTATGGAAACCATAGAGGCTTGATATAATTGGGAAGTACAGAAGCATAAGGAAATAATAAACATAATATATATCATATATAAATACATTTCCATCATAATGGCCACCATGAGAGGAGGTAAGATGTAATTGAACAATCATCATTTCGTGAGGCGTTAGTTTGTCATCCACAGATACATTATGTTCTTCATCCATTAGATGGAGGTGTGTGTAAGTGTAGTTCGAATCCTTCTTATAAAAACATCCGAGTATATTTTGGATAATGGTGTTGTTACAAAAGAAAGGAAATAAAAATATTTTAGGGGTTGGAGAAGCAAAATAAATGAAAACAACTTAAGAGAAACCATTACCTTTAATTTGGGTAACTTCCTTTGGTTTGAACCAAAGGACTTCTTGAAGTGTCTTCTGCCTAAGGTAAGGCTTCTAGAGGGAGGAGAGGGATGTAGGGAGCTTATTTGGGCAGAGTTTGGACGAGCCAAGTGGCTTGAGAGGTGTGAGGAATTAGTTAGAAGTGGTCTCTTTTTATAAGGGAGAGGAGGGGCTCTTTAGGAAAGAGTGAAAGTATTAATTTATAATATAATGATATTCGGTTTATAATGGACCAAAAATCATTGAGTTCGAAGATAAGATTACTCCTATTCTAAATAAAATCAACCAATAAGAATTGGACAGGTTTTAGATAATATTTTAATCATTATAATTTTATTTATTTAAATTGATTCATTAATGAGGTAAACATTGCATCATTATTGTGGCATTAATAATTTAAATTATTTTTTTAAAAAAATTATAAACAAATACGATAATGTAGGAAATATTTTTATCTTTCTAATGAATATTTATAATCATAAATCCAACACATATAACACTATATAAAAATTGTTCTTCTAAAAGCTATAAGCTTATGTCATTTTTTCCTTTTCCTTAAATTAATTAATCTAAAGTGTCATTATCATTAATAATTTTCTCAAAGTGGTCTCAAAATCGACCCAAAGATACCCATGGTCAGACATGTATCAACGAATAGGATTAGGACACGTTTAGGGTAAATTAATATTATTATAATATTATTTTGTTACCCTTATTTATCGGATTTACTCTTTAACCATGGTAAATAAAATATTTACCGAAAACTTATTCAAAATGTATAAAAATAAAAGTTACCTATTTACATAATTTGGACATCCTGATTCCAAATATGGAATCCATTTTTCCTAATTCAAAACACAGAAGTGGCAGAAATTAATTCAAAATTAATTCTCGTTGTTAAAACAAAAAGCGTGTTTTTAAGATATAATAACTATCAAAAGTTTGACACTTGTTTTTGTCCGATTTAATTGTGAATTTATGTACAATGACCTAAATTATATTAAATTGTAAAAATATATTCTAAATATACTTCAAAACCATTCAAATTCATAATTTATCACTATTAATTATTTTTATTAAAAAAGTTGTTTTTAATTAAAATTTATTAATTTTCACTATTCATCAAAAAATTAAAGTTTTCCGAAAAATACCAAAATTTTACCTTATGATAAATTCAATACTCCGAATGCAAAAATGAAGTTCATTTTGAAAGATGAAATTTATAAAATTTCATAAAATTAGGTATTACTATTCCTAACGGCTAGTTTAATTAGTTGTAGTGTGTTAGGACTCGAGGTTGCGTACAACAGATGTTATTGCATTATTCTAAGAGAAGCGTACCATGGAAGCTTGAGGTGTTACATTGTAAATTATTTATATCTATATTCTATAGAATTAATTTATTTAGTCAAATTGAATATATAAAAGTTTAAAATATTGGATCTAAAAAGGGGTCACCATTAAAAGTCGGTAAAAGTGCATTTTATGAAAAATACTTCTTTTATCTGAAAAAAAAATTAATTTGTTCTTACATTATGTCTAAGAAACTAATAATATGGATTCAAAAATTATAAGGATTATATAAAGTTCAAAATTCATTTAATACTATTCATAACCTCTTTTGAACGGTTTGTTTGGTAAGTCATGGTGCGCTTGAACTCGGTGTTGCGTGTAGTGAAAGTTATTAATTTATTTTTGAAGAAGTAACACACTATGAAATCTTGGGGTGTTACACTCTTCCCTCCTTCAATAAATTGCATCCTCGCAATTTGATATTGTTCTTCAAAAATAAAGGTTGAAATTAGAAAATATCTTTGTGGGAAAACCCACATAGGAAAATAGATTAATGAGGCCTCTATTTAAAATAAAGAGTGGTAAGTATGAAGGTTACCGAAAATAACACATACTTGGGTTCCATGTAGAAAAATATGGATATGGAAAAGAAACCTAACCGTCAATATCTGATGGAAAATGGAAGAGGACATGGATATGGAAAATCCAACAATCACAAAGCCATAGATTTGTGATGATCTAAGGTACTATCTAGGACAACGTTTTTGTTCTAAGTTTTTTTCTTAATGTTGAGGAATTTATTCATAATATTGGATAAAATCACAAGGAGATATACTTACTTTATACTTAGTGTTTTATCCATTAATAAATTTCTACCACAAACTCATCTTTCACTACAAAACATAATACAACTCAAAAATACTCTATTTATCATAATCGTATAGTGTCCCAAATATAATGAATTTAGAATTCACATATCAGACCCTTTAAAAAAAAGAATCAACATTATACAATCCAGGGACTTCACGTAGTCCAGTGGAAGGCGGTAAATCCCAATCGCACTATGGTTGTGGGTTCGATTCCCACATCCTTGTCCGACGTGACGGGATGTCACATGGTGTGCATGTTGTCCTTTTATAAAAATACAAAAATAACCTTTCAAACTTAATCCATTCCAACCTTTAGACTTTTCCAAAATACTACTATCCAAACTCACAGTCCAAAATTTATAATGAATTTAAACACAATGAAGATCCCCCTTTTTTTGTAATAACATGTGAATACCTTCATCTTGTATTCTTTTAAAACACGACAACACCCTGAATTACATTAAAACCTTATTGATTACATTCATTCTCCCTTATTCTTTATATCCATAAACTTTGAATACTCCAACAATGACGAAATAAACAAACCATTAATCAGTCCCAAGGTTGTCTAGAATATTGGATGTAATTTATCCAAATCAACCATTACTATCTCAGTATCAGAACCATAATAAAGATTACCTTTCCTTCAACCATGTATTTTCAAAAAAAGTTTAACTTGCTGTTGAGTCACTTTTCATAGTACCATATAATCTCAAATTATCACTGAAATAGTACTGCAGTACAATCCTTATTTATTTCCATAATTCATATAACTGGAACATCATCGATACAACACTGAAATGACATAATTCTTTAATAACAACATAAGAACACTACCCATTCCTCTTCATCTGTGGTAGTATCATAACTTGATTATTATCCAATAGCATCATTTGCTGTATACTCTGATGACTGGGACATTGATGTTCATAGTTTCTGAACTCCTTGCAGATGAAGCATTGCACATTTGAATCCTTTTTCTTATCCTAGCAGTCATGTACTTTGTGCCCTTTTTCTCCACACTTATAACAAACTCCCATTCTCTTCAAGCATTTACCAAGGTGATTCTTTACACAATTATCACATAAGGGAAAATCCTTCATTCCCTTCTTCCCATTATCTATCTTTCTCTCTTCCATCCTTTTCATCTCTTTCTTCGCTTCAAATCCATAAGACTCAAGGAATTCTTTACTTATCATCTTAACACGCGACATTATTTCTTCATATGATGAGAGTACGTGGGAGACTATGTCCCTTCTTAATTCTGGCTTAAGACCATGAAAGATATGATCCTTCTTACTCATTGGATCATAGGTATTGCTGAAATTCTAATTCCTTCTACTGGGCGCCATTTCTATACAATGGCATACACTGTGTCAATTTATGAATTACAATTCATAATTACAAACATGTAAAATACCTAACATAAATTGAATAGTTTATGGATATAATCTATAAGCATAATAATGTTTTCTTTGAGTAAGTATATACTCATGATCCCTTTATAATGGTTTGTAAATACAATGAGAATTATCCTAAGCATATCCCCCAGGAGTGTCGTAACCAAGAGTGAAGCAAGGCATGTTGTCGTGCACCAGTTCCCATTCGAGTCTAGCTCAAAGAGGTGTTTTCGGGTTTTACCCCTAGGTACATTTGTGCCAGAGCCGCCTCTACCTGCTCGTATCCACATAGGGATGTATTGATCGGAAAACTAAAAAAATCTCTATAATAACAAAATTCAAGGAAGTTATTCTATACTAATCCTCAAAGTCTATCTTAGGGATATGTGCTCTAATCAGAGTTTATCTAAATCTAGTTTCAAGGTTATTGCTAAAATTCCTCTGATACCAACTGTAACGCCCCGACCCCAGTTACCCAGAGTCGGTGCATTATTTTAATACATTGGCATGATTACAAGGAATCAAGTCCCGAAGGACCGATCAGTTTAGCAGACTTGGAAAATAGATTATATACATGAACTATACATTACAATTTCAAACATAGAATACAACATAGATAGTGCTTTGAGAATTCCATTATTACCTTGGCTTAACCCTGCATATGAATCAAAATACACTTCTTGGGATCCGGGGAAAAATAAAACATTGAAATGAGTGAGCTCAGATTCTTAGTAAGGATAATAGAACAGCAGAAACTTTCATAAGTAAACATAAACATTTAAGGAAATGTATAACTAAAACAAAATCCTTTTAAACTTGAATTTCAGCATAATATGGAAAAGATAAAATGAAATGATGCAACTTACTTACCCACATGGATATTCTACTAGTCGAATAATCACATGCAATATCAATAACCACTTTCATATTAAGGGGATGCATAATGCTGAACTTTAATTTCTTTGTCAAGGCCTCGTCCCAAAGCCTAGGGGATAACTGTAACCGGAACCCAACCTGGAGTGCCTCTAATAACCGGACACCAACCCGGAGTGCCTCTAATAACCGGACACCAACCCGGAGTTCCTCTATTAACTGGAGACCAAACCGGGGTACCTCTAATAACCGAAGACCAAACCGGAGGGCTTACATTTACTGGTCCCCAACCTGGAGGGCTTACTTTTACCGGTCCCCATCCCGGAGGGCTTACTTTTACTGGTCCCCAACCCGGAACATACTTGTCCAACACATTAATCTGAAGAAATGGTTGAAATATAACATAAACATTTGAATTAAAAATAACTTATGAAATGTCAATACATTAACCATAAACCATGAGTGACATAAGAATAACTCTTCCACAGTCAAACATATCACAAAACCTTCAATAAAATATGTATGTATTGTATCATAATAAATCAACTTCAAATAATCTTAAAATCCATCAAAGGATGTTGACATAGATGAAAATGTTTTGTAAAAATCATTGAGTGAAATATTCCTTTTTCATTAAAAACATTTGAATGTTACACAATTTATAAAGGAAGACATTTAAATACATTTTTTAATCAATTGTCCCATACCACTTTGAATCTTTTGAAAGTAAATATCATTTTTAAAACATTCATGTCCATATAAATAAATCCTTAAAAACCATTTTGAAAACATGGACATTAATGATAATGATTTAGAAGAATAAATATTTAAAAAATTTAAAATGATGTTTTAGTAAAAGTTCCCTTAAATGAATCCCCTTGAAAAATCTTTTATCAAACATTGACATGGATAATAAATATGTTCCAGTAGATACTTATGAAAAAACAACCTCAGATAATAATGAGATTGTAAAATTGACCCTTACCAATTTGGTATCTTACGATACATACAAGAAATGAAAGAAGTGTCATAAAATGAGTATGTGAATACACATAAACTAAAGTGTATTACACATAGAATACAATTATGGTCAGTATATACACCACACAAAAGGTATAGTGGCAATATGGCCTGAATCTCACGAAAATAAGGAGTGAGATGGAAATCCCTTACCTCGTGTCCATCTTGACCAGTTCCTTCTTTAATATCCTGAATAATAAACTAAAGTTAATTTATACTTCCTTAAGAACTTTTTTCAAGTTTATTATTTCTTTTATATCAATTATTACCATGTTATAAACATTATGTAAACATTTAAGTTAATAACGTTTATTTTGTCGATATTTGGTACTTGAGTCAAAATAGACTTTTTATAATTACACGTTGTCCATGTGGTCAATAGTTCATCATATCCAGAATGGTATTCATGATTTAGATATCATACATATCATATATATCTAGTATATACATGTATTTATAATAGTACATAACATTTAGAGGTACGAAATGAAATGCACCATTCATGGACATGATAAGCAGTACGTACGCATGAACGCTACTTTCATTTCTATTTCTTACTTTAATGGAATTAAAACAAAATGATACATAAGTATATTATAATTCCAGTATAATATCATATATAATATAATTAACTCTATCCTTTATACATCCCACATAGGGGATTAACGAATCACATCACTTTGAGGGGGCGGTAGTGCACACATCCTCTAATGAGATTATCGTATTTACCCACTATGGAAACCATAGAGGCTTGATATAATTGGGAAGTATAGAAGCATAATGAAATCATAAACATAATATATATCATATATATATATATACATTTCCATCATAATGGACACCATGAGAGGCGGTAAGATGTAATTGAATAATCATCGTTTCGTGAGGTGTTAGTTTGCCATCCACAGAAACATTATGTTCTTCATCCATTAGATGAAGGTGTGTGTAAGTGTAGTTTGAATCCTTCTTATAACAACATACTAGTATATTGACGATACTGGTTTTGTTACAAAAGAAAGGAAATAAAAAGATTTTAGGGGTTGGAGAAGCAAAATAAAAGAAAACAACTTAAGAGAAACCATTACCTTTAATTTGGGTAACTTCCTTTGGTTTGGACCAAAGGACTTCTTGAAGTGTCTTCTGCCAAAAGTAAGGATTCTAGGGGGAGGAGAGGGATGTAGGGAGCTTATTTGGGCAGAGTTTGGACGATCCAAGTGGCTTGAGAGGTGTGAGGAATTAGTTAGAAGTGGTCTCATTTTATAAGGGAGAGGAGGGGCTCTTTAGGAAAGAGTGAAAGTATTACATTATAATATAATGATATTCGGTTTATAATGGACCAACAATCATTGAGGTCGAAGATAAGATGACTCATATTGGAAATAAAATCAACCAATAGGAATTGGACAGGTTTTAGATAATATTTTAATCATTATAATCTTATTTATTTAAATGATTCTTTAATGTAGTAAACATTGCATCATTATTGTGGAATTAATAATTTAAATTATTTTATGTCTAAAAATTATAAAAAAATACTATAATGTAGTAAATATTTTTATATTTATAATGAATATTTATAATCATAAATCCAATATATATAACACTATATAAAAATTTTTCTTCTAAAAGATATAAGTTTATGTGATTTTTTGCCTTTTCCTTAAATTAGTTAATCTAAAGTGTCATTATCATTAATAATTTTCTGAAAGTGGTCCCAAAATCGACATAAAGATACCCATGGTCGGACATGTATCAACCAATAGAGTTAGGACACGTTTTAGGGCAAATTAATATTATTATAATATTATTTTTTATCCTTATTTTTCATATTTACCTTTTAACCATGGTAAATAAAATATTTACCGAAGTAATTATTCAAAATCTGTAAAAATAAAAGTTACCTATTTACATAATTTGGACATCCTGATTCCAAATATGGAATCCATATTTTCCAAATTCAAAACACAGAAGTGGCAGAAATTAATTCAAAATTAATTCCCATTGTTAAAACAAAAAGCATGTTTTTAAGATATAATAACTATCAAATGATTGACACTTGTTTTTGTCCGATTTAAGTGTGAATTTATGTACAATGACCAAAATTATATTAAATGGTAAAAATATATTCTATATATACTTAAAAACCATTCAAATTCATAATTTATCACTATTAATTAATTTTATTAAAAAAGTTGTTTTTAATTAAAATTTAGTAATTTTAACTATTCATCAAAATATAAAATTATCCGAAAAATACCAAAATTTCACCTTAGGCTAAATTCGATACTCTGAAGCCAAAAATGAAGTTCATTTTGGAAGATAAAATTTATAAAATTTCAAAAAGTAGGTATTACTATTCATAACGGCTAGTTTAATTAGTTGTGGTGTGTTAGGACTCGAGGTTGCGTACAAAACATGTTATTGCATTATTCTAAGAGAAGCGTACCGTGGAAGCTTGAGGTGTTAAATTGTAAATTTTTTATATCCATAATCTAAGGAATTAATTTATTTAGTCAAATTGAATATATAAAAGTTTAAAATATTGGATTTAAAAAGGGGTCACCATTAAAAGTCGGTAAAAGTGCATTTTATGAAAAATAATTCTTTTATATGAAAAATAATTAATTTGTTCTTACATTATGTCTAAGATAATCATAATATAGATTCTAACATTATAAGGATTATATAAAGTTCAAAATTCAGTTAATACTATTCATATCCTTTTTTGAACGGCTTGTTTGGTAAGTCATGGTGCGCTTGAACTCGGTGTTGCGTGTAGTGAATGTTATTAATTTACTTTTGAAGAAGTAACACACTATGAAATTTTGGGGTGTTATAGGTTACGTGGTAACCATGCAACCTCCTATGTTTCATACACTTTTTAGTTCATTCTGAACTCATGCAATTTGACTTCCATAAGCTATATATTATTTGGTTCAAATTGATCAAATCTCAAGAGAAACCGTGTAGGTCCTTGGTTGTCTCAGGTAAAGGGTCCATGTCTTGAGAATAGTTATCCAAACCCTTCATAATGAGTGTTCATGGTTCAATTTTTTTTAACAAAACCATATCGCATTATTTAAACATGTTTTCCAAAAAAATTCTTCCAAACCGAGCGGGTGTCCAGTGTATCTAGTAAGGGGCACACAGTTGGTGCGTAGTTTTCAAGAACATTTTATGAAACCATGTACAACACCAAGTTTATTAAAAATGTGAAATTACATTTCCACCTTCCTCTAATTTTAATCCCAAAACACCTATTTTTCTCCCCTCATGGATCATGGTACTCTAAAAGAGAACCTTTTTTCTTCCCCGCACCTCTCATCCTATTCTATGTTGAATCTGAGTGGATTTGTTCATGTATTTGGTGATATTTATCTAGGTATTCTCTTCCTATATTCTTAATCATTCTTCTAAATTCATTTTCTATTGGGTTCCTCTGTAAATGTTTTCCCCTTGTTCTTGGTTTTGAGTTTCTAGGAGTTTAAATTGGGGTTTTTTATGTTAATTTCCCTCTTGTTTTCTCTTTCCTTTTAGGACCATTGTGCAGCTTTTTTAGGAGGTAGTTGTTGAATCACTTGTGGTTTGAAGTAGGTTTCATTGGAATTTACCCATTAAATTTAATAATCATCGATTTATTGTATTTTAAAACATTTTTCAAACTAAATAGTGAGGTGTTATTTTTAGAATAATTGTTTGATGTAAGGTGGGGTGATTTCCTTCTTGTTTTAAAATGTACAGAATTGTATTATTAATTATCACTCACCCAGTGTTTTCAAAATTCCCACTTAGACTTAAAAATTGATTTGTTTTCATTAAAGGATGAATTTTTCATGGTAATTGTGTTTGGGTTTCAAAAAATTATTTTTATGTGTATTTGGATTTACAAGTGATGTGTTTGATCCTTTTTAGAATTAGTTTTTCATTTAATGGTTTTTTGAGGGCCATTAGGTACTTATATAAAATTAGTTTCTTGAAAATAATACATGGGGCACACCTCTTACATTGTTGTATGCTAATGGAAATGGTTGGTCCACGAGTGGTACTTTTCTCAAGTGATGATTGTTGAAGGCAAGAGGGGGAATATCCTTAGAATGAACTAGGGGGGTGATGCATCACTGGGTGGTTATCTGATGGATGTTTTATATTTTTATGTATATGTTTGTGTTTGTGTTTGTGGTTGGATATGTGGTATTGTTTAGCTCACCCCACCTGAAATATGACATGGGAAACTAGCACAGCTATTCTGTCATGATGAAATGTTTTCTGCAATAGTGTATATTATTATATGTCTAGTGGCCCTTAGTATAGAAATTTTTTATACTCTAGGATTTTTCCCCTCAGTTATGTTATTAAGGGTTGGACTAAGCATTTGGTCTAGTTGATGGAATCCTGTGAGATGTGCCTATGGTATGAATCAGGTTTCATTATGTTCTAAATTATCCTCAGATCTCCTAGGAATTATCATGTTCCCCCAAAACTTATTTATCTGTGCTGGATGTTTTAGGTGACATTGTTGGTTTGGATACACATGAACTCTGGTCAATTTCCCTTATTGTGTGATTTTGGTTCTTTTTATCTTTTATGGTTTACAGTTTTTATAAAAGTGGATTTTTGGTTTTTTAATGTTTTTGGAAAATGTTTTGAACTTTTTTACACTTAATTTTCCCTTTATAAATTAATACACCATTCATATTTAATTCTTTATTTTTTTTTAAATTACAAAAACCAATGCCTTGGAAAAATAAATCTGTTTTGAATGAATAGAGAAATTGACTATGATATGTTTTGAAATGAAATGTTTGAAAGCCCCCGATGTTTTTGAATTGTATTTCAAACCTCAAAGTGATGAAGCTTTTATTTATGAGGAATTAATTGGAAATATATTATTTGGTCTTATTGATTGGTTTTTAATAATCATGGCTCTAAAAAATTTAGTCTCTGGTGAAGGTCACAACTAGGTCTCAATTGATGTGGGTGATGTTGGGATTTGGGGTTAGAGAGTGACCCTCAGCGTTACATGGAGATGTAATGGTTGTCAGATTCAATTGGTTTTTTCTACTTGTTTTATAGGACTTCTTCTAGGATGTTTTATTTAGTGGGAGATGCTCTTTGGATATTATGATACATTTTTTGTGTTGGGTGAGATTGTTCCCATTGGTTTTCATTGATTCTCTTGCCAATTATCTCTAGCCTAGGAGTATCAGGAATGCCTCTTGGGCCTTATCGTAGGTGAACTGAGGTTACTATTTTTGGGTCGAATCATGTTGGATTGTGACATAAAAACATATGATAAATACATTTTATAGGAATATAGATACCTTATCATATAAAAGGGTAAATAATATCTAATTTTAAAGGCTTTTGAATGTTAAAAACATGGGTGTAATTTAATATTTTAAAAAATTCCATGTGTGTCCTCTCCCCCAATTTTAAAAGGCCACCCCCTTTACTCACCTATTCACACTTCCAAATAAATTTGGTTCAGAATAACCTTGCCCAATTGAAATCATTAATCCCTAATAAAAATACCAAATCCCTTGGTTTCATAAAAAATCCTACAAATGGGGGATTTTAGTGAAAACCTAAATTAGTTGTTCAATTAAGAGGTAACCTTCCTAAACCATCCTTTTTACGTACATTTTTATTATACCTAATTTGAATATTATAAAACCATTATTGTATGATTTCCACATTATATTACATATAATGAGATATTATTATGTTATGTGAATGACCTATATCAATATCCTCTTCCATATAATGGGAAACTAAACTGCTGATCGTATGTATGGCGGACTGCCGCCGCTTAAACCGATGTAATTTGTTTTCAATCACCACCTTTCAAAGATGGATATAATTTTGGATTTAACACATGTATATTATATGTATGGTATTATTAAACTTCTTTAATTTCAATATCACATGTTCTTTCTAAATTTTAATTCCATTTAAAATATGATCACGTTGATCGTGTGTATCGCAAACTACCTCTCTGTGAAGTATGTGATTCATTTTTTCACTTAAAATTTATATAGAATGTAATATGGATAAATTTAATGAATATATGTGACATATATGATATTATATTGATTCTATGAAATTAATATATCAATTAATTCCTTTCCATTTAACCCATTATGGAAAGGATAATGTCTCTCATTTGTATGTATGATCTACCATCTTTACGAAGTGATGTGATACATTCTCCATGATAAAATTTATAAAATGATAAAAAATATTTATCAAAAAATAATTATATTCATATAATTTATATAATTTTTTATATTATGGAACTGTATAATAAGATAATTTAACATAACATTCATGAAAAATTAAGCTTGAGAAAACTAGGAAATTAACAACCATAACAATGAAAATCATGAAATATTATCAAAAAAATGTGGTAAAAGATTATTAGAAGTTCATATATGATAATATTAATATTAATATTATTATATAATAAATTAATAACCTAGTTAAAACCATTATACATGAGTTAAAATCATGTTTAACCTAAAATAATATTCAAGTAATAGAATTTTTCTCAATTTCCCTTCACCGAGTCATATTGTAATGTTATGCACACAATTTCTTTTATATGGTGTATATACTACCGCTTTTACATTTAATATAATGATTAATTGTAGTTTATGTTTCAATTTGAATTATTTCATCAAATTTTTATCGAATTTAAAATTACGAACTGGTAATGAATTTTATGACTCAATTTATTTTCATTGGATTAATTACATATTCTTCATATTTGGAATTATATGATTTTTTTGTAAATTAATTTATATATATAAAGATTTATTTAATTTTTTTATGTTAATTTAAATTTTATACACATTACTAATTCATAGATTAATTCTCACTTCAATCTTATAATATTTGTAAGGGTTTACTTCAAAATCTCATTTTAATCAAAAGTGTTTACAGTTGAATTTCTATTGAAGGATATATTTTTATCATATTGTAATAATACCTATTAATTTTATTCTCTTATGATTATTAACAAAGTTCACAAGTAAAAATAACATTTTTATAATATTTGATAATTAAAATTAATGATAATTTTTTTAATAAAATCCAACTTCATTTCTCTCATTATTCGAAAATCCTTTTTTCATAAGAATCCATGTCTTCTAAAAAAATTTAAAAAATATTTTTATCCTTTTATAAATGATTTATTAAATAAATATTTACCCATTTTTAAGTTTTAAAAATTTTTTTGACAGTAAGATTTATGTAGAGTTAAAAATATGGTTCATTTGGATTTTCTGAAAAAAGTGAAAGGAATCATTATTTCAACATGTGTCGAATGAATAAAATTTTCATCTGTCATACCCTCTCAATGTTTAAAATATTATTTTATAAGATTTAAATTTTATTTTAAAATTCTTTTATTTTCCAAAATTTTATGATCCTTTAGTTTTAAAAGGTGGTTTTCAATATGAAAATGATATTTTCCCAATGAATTCTTTAATGAAATTCTTATTATATATATATTTTTCAATGAAAACATCCCATTAGTTTACTTATACTAAATTCGGAATATATTTTATAGATACCATCATTATTCTTTTTATTGATGGATTCAGATCATTCTGTCTAAGGAATGTATTGAAATTAACTTTCTTGATTTATTTTTTTAGTTACTAACCATACATTGTATTATTAAAATTCCTATGATCATTAGAAATTAAATCTCAACTAAATAAACATATTATTAATCATGTATAAGTTTATTTCATACATTTTATTTCATTTATACATATGATTTTCTAAATTGAATGTTATTTCATAAACTGGGAAAATATAGAGATATCTGAATTCTTTTCTTAATAAGGAAATTTTATGAAAATGCCCATATTTCACTATCTAAATAGATTATTTGATGTTTGAGGAATGAATTGGACATGATGTTAATGTTGGCACTCAAGAATATTTAGCCCCTTGATGCATCGTTAGTCTAATTGGGAAAATTAATAAGCTAGGATTAAATGGGGTTTCACCTATAGTTTTAAATTGTATTATGGAAGGACTTCATAATAGAGGTATCATGATTCATAAGATCCTAACACCCAATTCATATAAATTTCCTTCATTAAGAATTAATTTTTTATTTTCCCAGATATTTTTATAATGATATTATGTTTCAATGAATTTTATCCTAGGATATTTGTTAAATAGAATGTGTTTTTGGTTATTTACCATGTCATATTGATTATACCTTATCTAATCAAGATAGTCATGTTATTTTAATGGAATCTGTATTCAGATACTTACCATTCTATATTAATGTTTTATTGTATTTTCATGATATTCAATTAATTTAAATGTAATGTGGTTTCATTTATTTACCATTCCATATTTATTATTTATTATCTAATCCCAAAATAATATTAATTTATAAAAAGGAATATCCATTCAAATATTTAACTTGTCATATTTATTATTATATATTTTTTATTCTTCATAGAATCCTTTAATAGGAATCTAGGATGTATGTAATGAATAATGATGTGAATTTCTAATCTCTTATTTTTTCGGATCAATAATTATAAAAAAATTTCTTAAAATTTTGTATTTTCTTGAATAACTATAAATTATTGATAATTTGTATTTAAATAATGAAAATACCTAATTCTCCAATAAAATATTTATTTAATTGATTAAATTTTTTTTTCTATAAATTATGTAATGTCATTATTTTTATCTCATTTGGTTGTATGAATATAATTACTAATTGTTTTTATTTTTTACTCATTCTTTGTTATTCATAGTAATAATTTTAATTAAATGTTCTACTTAAATATTTTGATTATTATTATTCTAAATATATTTAAAAAAATTCAATGTTTTTAATTTCATTATTTACAAAATAAATTAATATGTTAACTCTTATTTTTTATATTTTATTTAATGATTTTTTAATTTTATTTTTCTTTTGTTTCATCAATGGATACCACCGGGATGTGACTGTAGTCTTCTTCCTCTAGGTTGTAATGTTGACACACATAAATTGTTTCTTTTCCTCAACGGTATCACCCTACTTTAATTATCACATTCAATACAAAAATTTCTCCATCTATATGGTGATTTTGCTTTCTATACTACCATTAGAAACAAGGCACCAACCATTATCAACCCACTTATCCTATATATGCACACCCTTCCACCTGTAGCTCCCTTATCTATCATTACATTATCCCACCATCTTCCCCATCTATGCCTTAGGGTACAATTTCCTCTGTTTCACTCTAATCCACCAACACCCTCTGTTATTACTAGTCCAACACAATTCTTGTCTACCTCTAACCCATATACTATTATCCCCCTTCATGCCTCATACATCAATAACCCTTGTTTCATCAGTATTCACCACAATCCTTCTCCTACTTTCTAGATGATTTAATTTTATTCTACTTCCATCCCATCTACATCTCATCCCCTTCTCTGCCACAACAACCCATTTACTATGGGCCTCCACCTCTCCTATTACTAGTCCTCTATAGTTCCCAACAAACCACCATACTCGTCAACCACCTTTAGTCATCAACAACCTCCAATTAAAGCCCCACTAGATATAAATATTCAAACTTATTCCATAACTGAAATTGAGACATGCCACCTCGACCACTATAAATTGATGAGTATGAACGTCATATGATAATTTTACATCATTGAGTGAAGACAAGGATGAAAAAAGAAGTCCTGAACTGACTGGTGAAAAAAATATCATGCCACCTGAGCCAAACTCTATTCCCTAATCCACCACTAGTCGACCCGAGCTCCATTGTTGTGTGATATAATAAATATATATTCCCTTACCCATGCGGATGAACCCTTGTTGGGAATGAACAATAGAAAAAAAACAAAATAATAATAAATAAATTACAATAATAAAATTATAATAATAATATATAATAATAATGATATTTATAAAAATAACTATAATATATATATAATTACAATAATAATGAATTTATTTATATACTATATATATGTATTGATAAACAATATTAATATGTATTTATGTACATTATATATATAATATTAATGAGAATAATTAGAAATACATATATATCATTTATTCATTTTAATAATACATTAAATTTTATTTATTTTTTTGTGTGTATAAACTAATTGAAACACATGAAGTGTTGCAAGGATTCTAGGAGGGTTATCGAAAATGTGAAATGAGTAAGGGATTACTCAAAGCCCATGATTTACTAATTAAAATTAAAATATCAATAAATTATTAAACTTGGATTTGTAAATAAACAAATCAAGATCGAGTGCTTAAAGAGATTCTCAAAAATTCCATAGTTTTCTAAATTCCATCTGCTATTGTTTATTGGGTATCAAATTCACTTGTGAGGAGTGAAAGTAGTTGGGAATGAATTTCTAATTTCACCTAGGGATGAACTTGTACACTAATGTATATTTAGTGGAATTCACATTCACCAAAAATGATCTAACAGATTTGGAAGAATGAAAGGGTATGTAATTTTTCATCAGTACGAGGAATGTGAACCACTAAATAGGATAGCTATCCAAATAGTCATTCAATGGTGTACAACAGATCATGATGCCGATTTTTGGGAGGGGCAGTTTCAAGTAGTCATAGTCTATATTGAATTCCTTTAAGATCATTTGGTCATGTAATTTTACAAAGCCTATGGGGCATGTATGAGTTTCCCTTTAACCAATAAAAGATGATTATAAAAAACGGATAAAATGGAAGGCATTTGGGCTATTTGGGTAGGACTATGAGTGTGCATTGGTGAGTCGTGTAGGGTTTTAATGTTAAAAAGAAGATGAATAGCGATAAAAAAATAATACAATGAGGAAAATAAGATAGGGGTGATGCTTCCTGAAATAATAATTTATTAAGTAGAGCACACAAAGAGTAAGAGAAAATGGAGTCAATTTCTATTCTTTCTAATTTTGAGATGATTTCACTGAGTTTTTTTAGTTTTATTTATAAACATGAGTAATTAAATTAATTTAACCAATCATATTCGTATATTTTGAATCAATAATATGTGCTTCGTTTAAATTTAATGATTTTTAAGTAAAATTTTTTGCTCAAGGATATCATTTTAATTCTTAATGACTCTTAATTTTTCCAATTATATAGAACAACAAGTCATGATAGTAATCACTTTTCCATTGAATTCTAAATGAAGTACTGAAAATGGAAAAAAAATTGTATTTTGTTTTCAATTTATAACCAGTTTAATTCCTAAAAATTTATTGAAATATCATTTATAATGAAACATCAATTAGTTGTGTTGTACACAAAAGTGAGAGGTTAGTGGATCAACACCTTTTCTCAAATACTTTTAAAATGGTATAACCCTTTAGGTATGAGCATAAAGTCCTTAAATAAATTCATATAAGTATGATCTCCCTAATGTCAATTTCTTATTTTCTGTCCCTCCCAATCATTTCTCTCACTGCGTCCATTTTCATTTCACACTTTATTATCAAACACGTCTTCTCTTCCTCACCATATCGTTGTTCCCTTTTTTTTATTTCTTTTTTATTGATTTTTTTTCTTTTTAGTTCTATTTTGATCACTCACACACACTATTCTCCATAAATGCTGAATAAACACCCCTATAACCATTATACTATTTGTAATTATAAATTAGGGTTATAAAAATAATTAATTTATGAGAAACATTAATGACACAAATGTCAAATTTTGGTCCCATTTCTGAGAATGGAATGTGTGAACAAGTCAAAAAAACAACAAATATATATTTCAAATAAAATATAAACATAGAATGCCTAGAAATATAAAAAGAATACAACATATTAAAGTCATTCAAAAAATATAAAAACTATTAGGTGTGTTATGTATGCATGAAAGGTCATCTAATTCAGTCCTTGAAACTACAATTTCTGAAATTATAAAACAATATTATTATTTTATTAAAAAAATAAAAATGTAATGGAAAATTTTGAAAACATATATTTAAGAATCGATAAAAATCAAAACATCAATGTACCATTGCCAAGAGTTCATTCCCCTGAGAGATGTAGAAATAGGGAGTTTCAAATACCTATTGTGTCAAGTAATCCATCTATTATCAGGTTTTCCCCAAGGTATAAGACCTATAAATTTTAAAAAAAGACTTATCTATAAAAACATCCACCATTCATTGGATTCTCTATAGAAGATTCTCTTGATTATAATAGAATTTTTATGGTTCTATCCATCAATTTTCTATGTGAGGTCTGAGTGAGGTGGAGTTTAGGCTGAGGTTTTTTATTTTTCTTTAAGGGGTAAAAAAATTGATTCCAAAATATAGATGAATAAATATATAAAACTTGTGATGAGGTTTTCAATGCCATTGTATCAAAATTCTACTCCAAGAAAACCACCACATAAGTGAGGCATAAGATCATTGGGTTTTTCAAGGATGTTTGTGATTTCTTTCACAAGGCATGTGATAGTTTTTTAAATATTCTTCTATAAAGTCTCAATAATTAGTTAACTCCCATCCTGGTAATGAATTCATTTTACAAATCTATCACCTATTAAAGAAAAATCTATTAGAACAATTTTATGGGGGTGACTTCTCTAATTCCAATTATGATGACTATGGAAATGTTTTGATAAATAAGGATAAAAGTTTTAACATTAGTGCAATATGAAAAGATAAGTTGAGGTGAAATAAATTTTCAATCAACTGTTGTTAATGAAGAAGTTATTATGGAGTGGTTTTTCTCCTGTGGGATGTTTGGCCACACTTAGAAACATTGTCTTATCTTTTATCTCCCTATTCAATCTGATGAAAATGCATATTTTTTGGATTATGAGGCTAGGAATCAGGGTGCTCAATATTGCTCCTCAAATAAATATAATTCTGGATATAAAAATCACCCCAACCTATATTGGAAAGGAAAAGGTATGATTAAACAAAAACAGTCATCAAATTACCAGTCTCATCTCATAAAATTAAATTCAAATCAATAAGGGGATTAATATTCATATTCTAATTTTAAACTTAAATGAATGTTCAAATAGGTGTTAGTTGATAATTTTTTATTAAAAAATTATGAATATTCTAGAATTCATAGTCTAAAAAATTCGAATGTTTCGTATGGATAAAAAAATTGGTTGTAGAGATAAGGGAATGTTTTCTTGAACAATAGGATCAATACCAATAGATAATGTTATGGAATTAACAACCAGGAAAGGTTTAAAAATTCAATAATTAGTTAGGGATCATCCTAGGGATGATAAAATTGATGTTAAAGATAAAAATTGAAATAAGTATCTAACAAATCTCAAATCTGGAAATTTAGAAAAACCTGATGAATATGATAAAAATGATAACCCTTCATACGAAATAACCGTAAAAATGGAAAAATTAATTTTGAATTTATATTAGAGGGAATGATTAATTTGAGTTTTGAGGATGAGGAAAATAATCCCCATGTTTTGGATAATTATCCCCCAACCATCCCTTTTCTACAAATTATGATAAATAACATCGAACATGATTACAACAAATTTACTCAAATGTTTATGAGCTTCAATGTTAAAATTCCATTTGTATATAAATTGTAAAAAATACTATCTTATCTAAAACATAATAATTAGTTATTAAATAAAATGTGGGACTAGGATGAGATATGAATATAAAATTTGAATGAGTAGTATAGTGCTACAGTTCAAAAGAACATCCCCCAAAAATTGAAAGACCCCACAAGTTTTTTCATTTCATGTAAAATTGGTCAAAATGAAGAGATTAGGTTCTTATATAATATAATAGATAGTATTAAACTTATTCCATGATCCCTATTCAAAAAAAATTTCCTTCAGTTTATCAAACAAACTTTAGTGTCAATATCTAGATGACATGTCACATGCCTACCCCTATGGGATAGTGAAATATTTTTTAGTTGATTTAGCGAATGATTCATTAACAATATAAGTCTTTATTCTACATATGGAGGGTGATAAAATTGTTCCAATAATGTTAGTTATTCCATTATTTTCCACTATTAGGGTTGTTAGAAATCAATTAATGGGTAAAAATACCTTCTATATTAGAGAGGACCAATAAGAATTTCAGGTAACAAAGATTATCCACTTGAGGTTAGTTATAATTTCATTTTTATTATGGATGATGTATTTAGAGATAAGGTTGGAATGGAAAATCATTATCTCTTTCATGATTTTATCACAGAGTCTTTCAGTTGACATTATGAATAAAATTTTGCTGAATCATAGTCTACATAATAACTAGAAAAATGGTTTGGATTGAAATTTAAATAAAGAAATACCCTGTCCAAATGATGAACTGATCCTTCCTAGAAAAATCTACCGTGCTGATAATTTTTCATAATCTATTAATATTGTTAAACCCTAACATGATTCCGTTCTTTAAAACTGCTTTTTATTCTTATAAACCTTTGAAGATGGAGTCTATTACAGATTCATTTTCTACTAAAAATGTAATTTTTAAGGAAAATACTATATCTAAAATTTATTCCTGTCTTTATGGATTTTGAGTTGAATTTTTGAAATCTATTAACAGTATCCTATATGAGTTTATTGGAATTTTAACAAATAATGAAATAAATTATACCCCTACTTTTGTGCACCATGTGGATGATGAAATTTTGGTCTATTATTTTGATAGTTTCTTAGAATATCTTAATAATACGTAAAATGCCTCACATAAGGAAGTTACATTTGATAGAAACAATGAAATTGATTGTGAGATACCTATAAAAAATGTTATTTTATTTTCTATACATGAGAAACTCGCAAGTGTTGGGGGGATATCAGGGTTCTCTATCGAAGAGAAGATGGTCATCTTGAATATATTTCTTAGATATTTTCTACTTTACCCAAATTTTTTGTGTAATTTTATTGATTTTAAATCTATTGATTGAAGGATTTTTAGTCATATTGTGTTAGAATTTTTTATGAGAATTATTCAAGACGCACAATTACATAAGGTTTTGTGTAAACTTTATTAACTTTCAAAAAAAATATTGAGGGCCCAAGTAATGATGAATCTTATCCACAAAATGAACATGGTTAAAAAAATTTAGGTGAATGGAGTAAGTATGAATAATTTAAAGCTAGAATTGTATAAGATGAAACACATGATTTTATTTTTTTTTTCACTTTTTCTATATAAATTTACCTTGCATAGTTGTGTGACTCACTAGGTTGGTTAACCATAATTTTTTGATTTTAATTACTATATTCGGACTCATGTTTGATTCCATCTAGTTATGAATTATTGGTTAAAAGTTACTATGAGTTGTACATGGTCAATAGTTTGTCGTCCTCATTCATTGCATGATATTTTAATAGAGGAAGAATAATTTGAAAAACAAATTAATGATGATAAATCTTGTTAGAGAACATATGATAAATCCTCCCTCAACTAAAAATATGGTCAATTTAAAATTCTAATTTACATTCTATATTCTTATGTAAATATTTTCATCATCTATGAGATTTAAATTTTTATGTAGATGATTTTTTCCTTAGTCTAAATGGATTTTACAATATTTTATAAAACATTGATATGATATTATAAATATATAGGGTGTAACTGTTTAATTTCATTCAAATATTTTTAATTGATTCTATTGATTTCATTTAATTCAATATTTTATATTTCTTAAAAGATTTCTATCTTCCAAGCTGCATTTTTTGAATTTCTTTTTTTTCTCTATATAATTGCTGGATATATTTTGATTCCCCATTGAAAATAATTCATGAATTATTCTGATGAATGAACCCTTTTGGAGCCCCATATTATTTTCTTTATTACTTGGTAGTGGTAGTAGGGGTGCTTTGTAAATTTATTTTCTACTTGTTGTGTTGTAAAAATTTTGTTTTAACATTCCCGTTACAACTTTAAAAAATTTCCACTAACAATCAAATTCTTTTAACCACAATGGTTTACTTGTTTCCCAAACATTTATTTCCATAGTAAGTAAATTGATCAGTTTTTGTGTGTGTGAGAGGGGTCTTAATTAAGCTAAGTTTATTAACAACTAACACATAATTATTTTTATCTTTTTAAATTACCTCTCTACTAATCGTTAAATGCTATATTTGTTTTGTAGATAATGCAAATTTTTTTCTTATATATGTGACTGTTTCATTCTATATTGACGGGTTTCACTAATTCTTAACTTTCTAGAATAGTTTCATTTTATAGTGTTTTTTCATTAAATTTTATAAACATACAATTGTTGGAGCATGAAAAAGAGAGTTTGATATGAGATAATTTTTGTGAAATATAGATTATAACTTAATAATACTAGAAATTTGAAATTGATTTTAGCTGTAACATTATTTTTTTAAACTCCTCGTATAGACATCATAAATGATAGTCATTTATTTCTGATTTAACATGAGTATAATGGGTAAATGGGATCCAATATAGAATATTTGAGACATTAGGCTCTAGTTGTGTGTGTGATCCCTCTTTACATATCAAATAAATATTTTTTTCATATTTATCTACACATATATGGATGGGTAAAAAAAATAAAACACAAAAAAATCATAAAATATAATTATGTGCCTAATAGTGAAAATGAGTAAATTAAAGAGACATAAATTTTGAATTTTGTTGTAGAAGGGAAAAAATAAAATATATAACAATAATATGAGTTGTATCAATGATGTGAAGAATTGAAATTCTATTTTTGGAACCTAGGGGAGAGTGATAATTAATAGTATCTCTTATTAATGTTTTAATTACACTTATTTCAAACTTTTTTCAATCCTGCTACTCGAACCCAATTTCAAATGGAAATGAGGAAATGAGTATAAATCACATAGGAGGCATGATTATATTAATTAATTAGATGTATTTTTGATCTCATTTTATTTTTGAGTAATTATAAACCTAAGAAGTAAGTCATTTATTTTTAAGAGTCATTATTAATAAATAAAATCTGTTTAATTACTTAGGAGTACATTTGATTAAGTGTGGGGGTTGAGGTGGCCTTTTACCACTTTTTTCCTAGTAATAATTATAATATATTGATTTTTTTATTATAAAAATTATCAATTTTGTTAAAAAACTGAAAATTGATGATAATTTTATTTTAAATAATTAAAAAACATAATTATATGTTAAAATATTTATTTTATTAATTAATTTATTATTTAACAATAAATTATTTATTCTTTTCATGTTTTATCAATTGGTTATATAAATATAATTACTAACTGTCATTCATTTTATTTTTTACTAATTTCCAATTTTGATAGTAATAATATTAATTAAGTGTTTTCATTATTTCATTATTATTTCTTATTTTCCAACTGTATTGTAAAAAACTAATACATATCTGATATTTTTAATTTTATTTTTGTTATAAATAAATTAAATTTGATATTATTGATTTTTATTTGTCTTTTATCAATTTATTAATTTTTTTTGTATTCTATTTCAACTATTAGGACCACCATGGAGCGACCCATGTCTTCTACAACCAGGATGTAGTGGTAGCATGCATCTAAAATTACATTGACTTAATTATTGAACCATGTTATTGTAATCCCCCATTCTACTACTATTTATTCATTCATCTTTCAGTCTTCCATTTTCTACTATCGTCAGAAATAGAGCATCTACCATTCTTGATCTTCCACTTCTCCATATACAACCTCAACCACTAGTATCTCCCTAATCCACCATTCCATTTTACCACAACTATCCCCCTTCATGCCTCATGCTATTAAAACCCATGTTTTACTATGATCAACGACCAACCTTCCTCTTACCAAAAGTTTGACACAATTATCTTCTACCGCCAACCTATCTACCACCCCCACCCCCATACCTCATGCTAATATTTCCCTTATATCACTAATAATATACTACCAACCACCCTTGTTCAATCTGTAAAACAAAATTCCATTCTACCACCAAAAAATATTTCTCTCAATCCATTATCTATACTAAAAACCCATCACCCATCAGCCTATAACTCTCTTACTAACACTCCACCATGCTTCCATTCCTGACCACCACACTCACCGGCCACTGTGAGGAGTTGGCATCATTGATCCTCTAAATAAATCCACATTATAACTAAATACACCACCTTATTCATAAATGAATTTGATCCATGCCATCTCAACAACAAGAATTTGGTGAATCCAATCCTCAATAAGGGATTGTGTTTTTTTGGTGAAGTTGAAGAATTCACTAAAAGTCATGAACCCACCAGTGATGAAGAACACATGTCGTCTGAGCCAAATTCCACTCCCCAATCCACCATTGGTCGATTCGAGCACTACTAACATGTGAAAAAAGTCACGAATGATCACTTACCCCTGATGAAGAACCTATGGATGGAATTAATAAGAGAGAAAAAAAATAATAATGAGAAAATAAAAATAAAAAATTTATAATAATAATATTTATAATAATGAATACAATAATAATATTTATATATTAATATTTATATAATTACAATAATAATGATTATAGTATATATATATATATTAAATTATACTAATATGTATTTATGTTTATATATATATTTATATATTTAAATATTTAAATATTTGTAATAATAATAATAATAACACATAAATAAATATCATATATATATATATAATTTAATAATATATTTCATTTTATTTATTTAATGTTTTTTGTGCATAAACTAATGGAAACTCAATAAAGTGGAGAAATGATAATGGAAGGGTGCTGGTAAATGTGCAACAATCTTGGGATTACTTTGATCCCATGAAAAGATAATTAATATTAAAATGCGTACATATTATTTAACGGAAATTTGGATATAAAGGAAGTCAAGATAAAGTGAGAGAAGAGAATCTAGAATATTTTAGAGTTTTCTGGAATCTATCTACAATTATGTGTCAGGTAGCAAGCTGATGTGCGAGGAGCACATGTTTATGGGGAGAATTGTTCTTGTCACCTTGGGATGAAGATGTACACTAATGTACATGCCATGTAATAGACATGGAGATTTTTCTAAGTAGTGATAGTTATATCACACTATAAATTAATTCATAGAATATTTATTAATAAGTAGATTCATATAAATAAAAAACTAATATAATGAGTAATGGAATATCAAGGGGTGCTTCTAGACAAAATCATCTTTCAAGAGGATCACATAAAGAGAAAGAGACAGTGAAACTGATTTCTGTTTTCTAATTTTGAGATTCTATCTCTAAGATTTGTTATTATTTTATTTCTGAATATGAGTAGATATATTAATTTAAAGAATTGGATTGGTATTATTTTAATCTATAATATGTTATACATTTAAATTACAGAATTTTTTAAGTATATTTTTAATCTCAAAAATCTCATTTTCATTCTTAGTTTGTATTAACTTTTCACTATTATATGAATAAATAGGTGATGATTGAGATTATATTGCATATATATTTTAATTGAATTACTGAAAATGGAAATGGTTATCATTCAATTTTCCATGAAAAATCATTTCAATTTTTAAATGATGATTGAATGATCATTTTTAATGAAAGATAAATTAGATGTGTTATACACTAAAGTGAGAACATAGTGGATCGAAAGCTTTTATCAAATACTTTTCCAATTATGGATGTCCTACGTAAGAGAAAATAATATTTAAATCAATTCATAACAGTTTGATCTCCCTAATTTAAATTTATGATTGTCTCTCAATCTCTATCATTGTTCACATTGAATCAATTTTTATTTCACACATTACTCTCACACACTTCATATCAGCTTTACCATTTCAGTGTACCATTTTTTTATGTTTTCTTTTTGGTTATTTATAGTTCTGTTTTGGTCAATCATCCACACCATTCATCATCCCGATGGAATCAAAATTCTTCTCACTAGTATACTAGTTGTAAGTAGTAAGAAGGGTTTTATAAATAATTAATTTTCATGAAACTTCAATGAAACTTTTTTTAAATGATATGAAATTATAATATAGAAGAAATGATTATATTAAGAAATAAAATTATGTAATTTATATAATCAAATATAATTACGAATCATATATGTATCTAGTTTACCAAGACTACTATACAATTTGGTCCTTCAGGACATGATTCATTGTATCTTATCAAATGTAATAATGTATACATCGACTATAGGTTACAAGAGTTGGTTTATTACAAATAATACATATAAAGTTTGAAATGACACTTATACTGGAATATGTGATCCTTTTATTATTAAAAATCATATATACATTGGGGACCATCCCCATGATGCACAATAGTATTTTTAGTAATATTGAAATAATCTTTATTTTTTAAGATGACATCATTATAAAATATAATTTAATACTTGTGGTAATATGAAAGTAATAAAAAATTATCCTTCTAATCGTCATAGGGAACTTCATAAAGTTACTTAATGTTACTCGGATTTTGTAATAATGTAATGTTATGTAGCATTAATTCATTAGACTTTTCTCATGTAACGACCCAAGTTTTCATTATTGGAAATCCCTCTAGATATAATTAAATGGCTTTTTCTGTAAAATTATTATATAAAATATCAACTTCTTTGGTTTTATGTTATGAATTGTGACCATTTCTAATATAGTCGTTGAATAGTGACCATGTGATTAGTGTAAATTTAAGTCTTTAAGCAATCTATTTTACTCCGACAAAGGAAGCGATGGCCTCATCCAGTAGAATTAATCTATATGAATCCCATTTATCAGATCTCGGAAAAAATGTAGTGTCATTGGTCTTCACTCTTGACCAAGCCCAAGCCGAGCTTCATCATTACAAGCTCGAACAGAACTATCTATGGGAGAAGTGGAAGTTGATAGAGATCACCATGCGTGCAATGTTATTTGAGGCATCTCAACAGTCTTTCACCATTGCACAACTGAACCATAGGTCTTATGCAGCTATTTTAAGGGGTTATATAAAAAATCCCTAGTACTATGGTTAGTACATTATTTATTTTTATATAATAATGAATATACTTTCATTTTATTATTGTTACCTTGTAAATAGTTTCTAAAGAACAAGTAGTATTTTTAGATAGTGTTCTACTATGAAAGCTATTTTGATGAATTAATGGATTTTAGAATTAAATAATGTTTTAATAAAATAATAATAATATTATTAAATTAATTTTTAATGAATATAAATGATCTTATAATTTTATAAATGCAATTGACACTTTTATTATAGTTTGAAATCCATTTTTGTCAAAACCCATAAATTTTAAATAAATATCGGTTTTTATTTTAAAAGTAAAAACTAGCATATTTAAAAAATTATTTATATTAAATGATTATTATTTTTGAAATCAGGACATCGAAATTCTCAAACAGTGAATTTTTCATAAAATTCTGAGACAGTCACATTTTTGGATAAACATTAAATACTGATTAAATATATATTCTGTTATATGACATCATAATGACCCAATAGTGGTGTAATAAAATACTATAAGCCTTATTTTTGGCCAATATATGTTTTAACATTAAAATAATGTGACTTTGGGATTGTTTGACTTATTTTACAAAGTATTAATTGTCCCTTCAAGACTTTTTAAACATCTTGTCTTTTTAAGTTGTTTTATTTGGGAGTGTGGCTCACCTCCCGATAAGCATCCCCATTATTTTATAAATTTCGGACTTTGGGATTATAAAATATTCTGTTACACTTCCCTTTTCCAAAAACCATGGGAAAAAACCATGGAATGGTTTGTGGTTTGAATTATTTTACTATGAGATGTCCCAAACCTAAAAAATAAAGAATTCACTCACATTTCCTCTATAAACCCACCCAATCTCTTACTTTCTACTCACTCAAAGCCATTGGAGTTCATTAATCCTTGGCCGTCCTTTCTCTAGAATCTTCCAAAGGTGCCACATTCTCTCACGAAGCCTCTCTCAAGCCTCTCTCAAGCTATAGGAAGCACACTTCCAAGTAAGGGTTTTTCTTCCTGTCTCATTTTTCCAATTTTATTAATATTGTTATGCCCTTTTTATTTCAATTATAAATGTTGTGGATTTATTTTTCACCTCCCGCATACAACCCTATATATTTTTTAGTGATGGGAGAACCATTTATATTTCATTAAAAGCCTCCTATGTACACCCGTTACTATGCCGAAATTTCAAAAGGAATTTCTTTCTCTTATTTTACATCCAAGTAATCATTTTGTATTATGCATCTAAATTCCATTACAATTTATTTGACCCCCTTACTGTCTATTTCATGTATATATTATGAGAAACACCTTTCTCTCTCATCATCCATTTTACCTCACGCTGTTACTTTGTCGAAATTGCACCGATTTTCCAAGTCAATGCGATTGTGTAGTGAATACCACGACCATTTCCCTATCAAGGGTATTCAACTTCGTGTACATTTACTTATTGATTATAAAGTTTCATTTATTAATTCTATATTCCGTTATCGTGGAATAAATTATGATATTTTATTAATCCATGTTACATGATCCATGTGGCACACTTATGCATGGAATGAAATGTTTAAGAAGGGTGCGCCCTTATAGCGCTCTCCAATGCATCGGGTAAAGTATAGTATCATGATACGTCATGTGAAATCAGTGTTTACTCATTCTAATTCATGTGTAATGAGTTTTTACATGTGATTCATATGCAGTGAGGATTTACTCATGCTCCCTGTGCAATGAGCCTTGTCTCATGCTAATTCCATATTAAGTGTTGTTTCCACATTTCCATGTTATGATTATCATGCTATATCATTCCTTTATGTTTAGGATTATCTTGTGCTCTATTGATATGGCTAATTTCTAAAATATATTGTATTCCTCATGTTATTCCATGATTATTCCCTTACTAAGCTTTATAGCTCACCCTTTTCGTATGCATGTCCGTAGGTTATCCCTTGAAATACTATGTATGTGAGAATGTAGTGGTCATGTAAAAGAAGTATTCAATAAAAATATTATATTTCATGTCTTAAGTTGTTATGTAATGCTCCTAAGCCCCAAAGACACGAGACCTCTCGATCTTCCATGTTTTATCAAATGATGATTTTGAAATAAATCATGTATAACTGTGTACTAAAAAGTAGGGTGGTCATAAATCAAATATCAATATTTTAACATTTAAAAAAATTGAATAAAAAATTATTACATGATGTGCTTATTAAGATAGACCACTTAATTCATGTTCTAAAACTCCAATGATAAATTTTGGTGCATCAGGTTCTGAAATGGTGTGAATTTGTTTTGTAAATATATAAAATATATATTTTTAGAATATCCACTTGATAAAATATGATTTCATAATTATTACCATTATGCACACTCCATGATATCATATTATAGATTTTCTATGGAGGTCCATTTATTTATTAAGTGAAATAGGCCATCTAATGGAATACTATGCATGTGGTACCACCATTTTCCATTAATACAAAAAATGATGCATCAAACATGATGGTGATCTCTACCTCCCACCTAGAACCACCATGTGTTACTCCTAATAGTGTCTAACTACACAACTACACATAATTCATATATATGAGCTTTTTTTGACACGTATCATTGATTATGGTCAACAATCACGGTTCTGGCTTTTATTCATAGGTGTTGCGGTATATTTTAGATAATGAGCCATTTTTTAGACCTCAAATATCATTCAATTCCAAAATTTTAAAGTTTGGAGAATATATCAACATTCTGACTAGTAGAATCCTATAATATAAAAACCTAAAAACATAACCTCAATCATTCATTTTAACCTTCCTAACCATTAACCATATATATTTTATCCCCCACAATCTTATTGAAATCATAAAAATGTAATTGTTCATAAAAATTATATTTAGTATTATAACTTCTCCATGGATATCAATTACAACATATAAACAAATCTTCAAATTTAATTTTCCAAGATAGTAATTATTGAGAAAAAAATAATATTTCAAGTACCTAAGAACACATCAAATAATCTTTCTTTTAGGTGAATGAATCATCAAGACACTAATGAAAATTTCTTCCTTGTCATTTGTTAAATGCAAATAAATTCAAAAATACAACTTCCAAGATGTGTCCTATAATTTATTCACTTAATACAAAAATGAAAAATTCTTTTGGAGCACACTTATTCTCATAATTCATTAGTTCTTAAACTTCTCAATAATATCTTACTTATTATATATTGACTTAATGTTCATCGGATCTGTATGATCATTGAAAAAAAGACATAACACAAACACAAAGAAAGCTCAACACAGTCACATAATATAGAATTCACAATACTCTTATAAAATACACACCAAAAAACCCTAAAAGGGGTTATTAAGGTTAGAGGAGAGGAAATGAAGAGGAATATAGACACTGATATAGGAAAAAATATCCGAAATTGATTAATTGTAATCCAATAATAACCATGAATAAATGGTGTTAACTAATGTAAGAGTGTTACTCTATTAAGGAGTTTTGACTTAACTTACTATAAAATAAAAGGTTAAATCCTATAAAGAATTACTTTTATAATCCTTATATTTATGAAACCAACCATATTGATAATGGGGAGAATAAAATTCCAATAGATATTTAATGCGATGTAATAGATGATTGGTGGATCATCAAGGTTTAGATTGACCTCCGCTAAATATATTATGGGGTGGATAATGGTCCATGTCTGGGGAATTGGATATTAATACATCCTTCAAGAATCCACTACCATTATAAACCACCTAAATGATAAATTTGAGGGAATGAATCCCAAGAAACCATATCAAAAACATATCTCTAAATATTTGAACCATGTATATATATTCAAATTACAAATTTTAATTGAATATTAAAATTAAAACACGATTCCATCCCTTTGGCACAAGGTTTTTCTCTAAATCCATTTATAATATCAATAATGGGCCATTAAAACCTCCCCATCATAACAGTTCTTATCCAAAATTTGTCTATATATATATACAAAAATTGTGATCAACTCCAATTATTAAAATAGATTTCATGATAAAAATTTCAATATATATATTTTTATGGACAAGTTAATATTGTTTCAAAAGCTATGAAACTTACAGAACACTCAATTCATTAATATCTATCACAACCAATCGATATTCATTTATAGAATAATTCACTCTTTTAAATATCTAAATCAATACATCGGATCTCAAAAAATTGTTTTATGACATATTTCATTACCAGTAATCTTCGAAAAAAACCCATCAATATATACAATACAATGTCATATGAATCGTGAAATCTATAATGATTACCCAATTTAAAAAACATTAAAAAAAATCCCATTCGATGACCATATATTAAAATGATAGATGTTGTTGGCTTACTTTATAACATTTTGTAATTTCCACCACACCTAAATACTTTTCATCTATTTCAATTAATAGCCACAATATCACCCATAGTAAAGTATTCATAACACGAATCCGTACACCATTATACAATTCATTATAATCCTCCATGAACATTAAAACTTCTCAGAGTCAGTCAACCCACCATTTTTTAAATTATAAAAAAATACTCACCAGTTACCAAACATACTAACAAAATAAAATTCATATTTATTAGTAATTACATATTGGATCTCTTATTTACCAAAAACAATTTGATGACTTGCTCTAAACTCCAACATGAAACCATTAACATTAATTATTTTTATTCGTCAATCGGATAACACCAAGCACTCTTCTAATTTTAAATGTAAATCGAGGTGGTAATATAAAAATATAATGCCCCCACGTTAAAATTTATATTTTCCACAGTATATAAGAAATATCTATAAAAAATGTACTATCGTCCAATGATTTCATCCAACAGCACCACTCGTTACATCTAGATAGACTAATACTATAAGGCCAAAATGTTTTGAGTTTTATTGGATGATGTTTGGGGCATTATAAAAAATGTTTTTATTGATTTAAATTGGAAAAGAAAAAGAACATTATTAATGAATCTCAAATATATCATCATATAGAATCTTCCAACAAATTATTTTAATTAAATTTATAATATGAATTGCCTTAAATGTTATTTATTTTAAATAAGAATTACCTTGTAAAGATAATTCTTTCATCACTGATGATAAATTAAATAACCTATACAGTATCATTATTATGGTGAAGAATCCAATGTATAATTATTCTAATGGTATCCACTTCTGGTCCAAAAATACCATGATTTCTTTTTTTGGATTGTTGTGTGCTAGTAAAAATATACCAATATCTTTACATCATTCATTATTGATTTTATGAAGAATTATTTTGGTTTTTGAGGAAAATTTCTCTTGTTCCCTCAAATATCAAAGGTAGGAGGATGGTAGATTTTCATTTTTCAGAGTGTTATTTATGGTTCCTAATCGATTTTGATATAATTAATTATAGAAATCTTCTTTCATAATAATATCCATTGCATTAAAGAGTATATAATCTGGGAAATATACTCAGGTTTTAACAAGAATTAATATCATGGAGACCTTTAAACTAATTATAAATTCCATGCAGACCCTTGGAAAAATAATGAAGATAACAATATTGTTATATTCTATGATATGCACTAATTCTCAACAATTTAGATATAATTTATTAAATATAAAATCACTATTTTTTATTTGATATTATAAATATATATAGTTTACATTTTATACTTTTAACTAGGACCAATCAACCCTCCTCAAAATTTATTTAGCCCTGAATAAAAAAAAATTAAATAAAAAACTAATTTGAATTATCAATTTAAAAATAAATAAATCTTATTATATTAATCATCATGAGAGTAAATATTTATTAATATTCAAATAACATATATCAATGACTAAAATAAAATATTATTGAGTTTTTTGAATCAAAAAAACCTAATGAATTATTAATCCATTGTTTTGAGATTAATATTTACTAAAATATTACATTCCAGTAAAATTATTCTAAGATTATGAATAAAATTGTTATGCAACTATAAGGCTCTAATCCTATCAGTTAACAAATTTTGGGTTTTAGTCAATAATTTAATTTCATTAAAATTGAGGATATTTTATGGATTATAGTTTTAGATAATTAGGTCATCATTCATATATAACATCACGCATTCATACAATTTAAATTGTAATTCCATGAGTACATTAATCCCATGAAACAATTTAAACAATGTTATTATTATTACCCAAAAACATAAGAACTTTATCTTCCCTCATGAAATAATAATATTCATGTAATCCTCCATATTAAACATAGATAATAAAAGTATCTTGTAGAATCAATTTCATATCACTCATAAATTAACTATAGCTATCACGAGTACATAGAAAGTAACCTTCATGGTTACATTTGGAATACCCACCATAGTATATTACATCAATCTATTAGGATAAACCCTATCTATTTGCTCTTCCTCATTAGATAATTTCTTAGAGGGGTATAATAGGATCACCCAGCATCGGTTTATCCAGGAACCACCTGTACACATAAACAATTCCCAATAACGCAAACATAAGAACATCATATAATATTTCCATAAAAGAAAAATAACAGTTCCATTTTAAGATAACATTTCATTTTTACAAAGTCACACGATCATTAATGAAACAAATTTATATGAAAATAAAATTTTAAATTTGTAATGGAAGTATAAAAACATTAAAGTGACACGAAATTGAAAAATTCAATTTATGATGTATATTCTAAAAATATTCTTTTTTTTACTTTGGTAAAAATAGTTGAAATAGTAAAAATAAAAGGGGATTTTTAAAAGAAAGTCCCTTACCTTGAGTCTGAATCATCACATACAATATTTATCTTCTAGAATAATAAAATTTGGTCAATTTATTCCTTTCGTGAGAACTTTTTTAAAGTCTATTATTCCTTTTATAACTCTTATTATCATGTTATAACAATTAATTAATTATTTAAGTTCATGTCGGATGTTTTGATGATATTCTGTACTTAATTACTAAGTCAATTATATATGATACCAATAGTCAAAGTGATCTTAAGTTTATCATCTCTATAATAATATTTCTGACATGATTAAAAATTTTATACAACAATTAAATTGTTAAATCAATCTATTATATATGGTTATGAAAAATTAACTATGTTATAATCATGAAGATGGTAGGTCGTATATAAGCATGAGCGACGTCTTCATTTTACGATGATCCTCATGAAAAGAAGGTAAGTATAATTTTTTTCTTCTATACTGATCATAATATTATTAATATAATATTAATTATTAAAATATTATTATATATACCATCCACGTGATATGGTGATTAACAATGAATCTCATCACTTTGTGTAGGTGATAGTTCACATGTACGTATGAACGACATTATCATTTTTATGTGCATGGAAAGGTATGAACTTATTAGATATATTATTATTTAATAATGATAAATATTTCTTGAATATCATATATAAACATTAATTCCATCATTATAACCATTCTTAAGAGATCGTGGTGGAATTGAATATACAATTCGAGAGGTGGTAGTTCTTCGTACGCACAATGAAATAATTTGTTTCCCATTTGATGACAAAAATAGATGGATTTAGGTGATTATATTAACATAATATCATCTTATTATTTTAAATATACTGGATTAATTATTTTCATCATGTTTTAATAATATTTTAACTAAGTGGAAGAAGAAATAAAATAGAAATATTTAATTGAAAATTTTATCTCTTCTCCAGATAATATCTTTTGATTAACCTATTAACACATTTATTGAGGTTTTTTAGCAAAACCTATAGCCTCTAGAATGTGTGTATGAATTCTAGGAATATATTTGGGTAGATATTTGATGAAAAAATTTGTTTTTGAGTGTTAATAAAAGATAATAACAGTTGTTTTTTTATAAGAGAGGAGAGGGGTACTCCTAGAATTCATCAGCATATTAAATTAATATTAATTATTTTCGATTCCAAATGTGTAAAAAGTTATTTATTTCAATGATAATATTAGGTTGTTAGAAATATATTTATATAAATAATATTATAATATTTTAGAATAATTTTTTAGTCCTTACCTTTTTATTTTAACCCTTATTTAACCACATTAACTCTTATTGGGATATGAGATAATATACACGATGAGGGTTGATATAATTAAAATAAAATATAAAGATACCAATAAATGTGTCATTAATGATATTTAAAGACTTATCCAAATAATGTATTAATATTATATATTTTTTATAAATTTTATGTCATTTAATAAAATATTTTTTTTAAAGGATCATTAATGTCAATTTTGACACTATACATTAATTGGTCATTAAAAACAACAGCATAAGATAAATTCAAACCAAGACTTGAAAAAAATCAATGACGTGTCAAAGTAATAAAAAAATTATGACTTTAATCATCTCATATTTTATTTATTTTAATATTTTTAATACCATTTATTTGATATTTAATTAATTAAACAATCACTACGTCATCATTTTGCAAGCCATTAATTTAATTATTTATTACATTATAATTAAAAAAATACCAATATGAATATGAAAATTTTAGATTTCAAAATACTATTTATAGTTGAATAGATCTTCTATATAGCCCCATATTAAAAATATTTCACTTGTTAAAAATAAAAGAATGACAAATTTGACTTTTATTTCAATAAAATACATTAATTGGATTAACATCATCCAAGTTGTTTAAATAGCTCAAAAATCCATAAATAGATAATTTTAGTTTGAAATCACGCATCTAATAAAATGAGGAAAATTGTTAGGGTAATTTTCTAATATTTATAATATTATTTTTACCCTTAATTACTAGATCTACCCATAACTATGGTAGTAAAATTTACCAAAGTAAATATTCATATTGTACCAAAATAAAATGGACCTATTTACTAAATTGAAAAAATAATATTCCCAATATTAAGCCCATTTTTTAAAATTTGAAATATAGAATTCGGTAAAATTAATTTAAAAATAATCTCATCGACGAGGTGTGAATACAAGTTACAAAAGTCAAAACATTCAGAAGAGTGAAATGTTTTTATATACAAATTCTATGTGAAATTTATTCCAATGACCTAAATTGGATAAATAAGTGTTAAATTTATCTAATTATAATTTATAACTAATTGATAATATATTTTATCACTATGAAATATTTAGAAGAAAATGCTTTTTTCAATTAAAATACATTATTTTTCACTATTTATCAAAACATGAAACTTATCAAAAAATACCAAAAAAAAATCCAAACTAAATTTTTATAGTATAAAATCAAATAATAGTTTTATTTATTTATGTATAATTTCTAAAATTTATAAAATTTTGTTTTAAAATAAGGGCTCCATTAAAAGGTGATAAAATATCTTTTTAGAGAAATATAGTTTTTAAGCATAAAATTATGTTTATCATATACGCTATTGAACATAGTGTTTCTGTTGAAGTAAAAAAATATATTTCTAATTAAAAAATATTAAAAAATACTAAAAAGACTTATTCTCTCATTACCTTGGTTGTTACATTCTACCCCATTTTGGAACTTACGTCATCACAATTTTACCCACTTATTATATAAGTGGGGATATCTTTCTGTCATAGCATTTTTACATTCTCGTGTTTCCTCTCCATAAATAAGGTTTTTCTAACAAACAATAACCTAATGAAAAAATTTATTTTGAAACACATTCTCTCAATGGTCAAGAACCTGAACTGGGTTTTCCTCATAAAAAATATTATCTTCCATTAAAACTGCTTTATGGCATAAAACATGATATGGATTTGGAATATTTTTTCTTACCATAATACATTAAATATGTTATTGTACCTGGGATAAATTCATATGTAAACACTCTCTATTGAAAATTGATCCACCTATCTATAGTATTTAAATGTGTCCAATGATCTATGGGCTCAGCTTCCCCTTCTTACCAAAACACATCACACATTTTTACAGAGAAACCTTGAGAAAAACATGATCAACTTAATCAAAATAAAGAACCTTCCTCTAGTTATCTAAATAATGTTTCGGTCTAATTTGAGTTTTCCACATGTGTTACATAATGAACTAAACATTCTCAACCATTTCCACTACCAAATATGCTCAAATCAACTTCCTTACTCCTATTTCATCGTAAAATGCTAGAGTTCGACATAGATTTTATAAGGACCCAGCCATAAAATATTTCATAATCATGAATTTATTTAATAATTCACATTGAGGATATTTTCAGGTTTATATTCATAGATAATTATCCCATAACTATTACATTACATCACAAATATTACAAAGTATATACTTCTACTCAGTATCAATTTTTTTCATGAAATAAAAATTATTAAAAGAAAAAAAAAATATTTTCTTGATATAAATATTCTTGAGTTCTTCTAATCTCATACCCTACCTTATACCCTATGAAAAACATTTCAAAAAAATAGGATGAACATAAAAATCTCAGAAAGGGTAATAATATATTGAACGAAATCATTTGATCATCAATACATAAAAAATATAAGTTCTTTAACATACCTCATGAAATCATAAGATTTATGACACTACTAAAAAAAGGCCATTAGCGACCGCCATTGGCGGTCGCATTTGCTCCGTCGCTGTAGGGCTATAGCGACCGCCAAAGGCGGTCGCTAAACTTGAATTTTTTTTTTAAAAAAAATCATACCAAAATATATATTTATATATATATATTTATTTATTAAATCAAATATATATATATATATATAATATTGAAAATATTTATATATATAATATTAAATAATATATATATATTTATTAAATGAAAAATATATATTTAATTATTAAATTATATATATATATATATATATTAATGAAAATATTTATATATATAATATTAAATAAAATATTTTTCATTTTTTTAATGAAATGAACAAATTGTGTTTTTTTCTTCACGGTGGAAAAGCAGACATAAAACAAGGTAACAATCATAATAAATGGAAAACAATTTCAAACAGAATAAACATCAAAATCATCATAAACGATAAACGTGCTTCAACCATCCAAGCAGGTCCATCGATTTCAATCTTCTGCTTCAAAACCTACAATATGACAAAAAAACAAAACAAACTTAAATTGAACATAATTATTCAGTTATTATATACATATAATAAAATTAAATCTGACATCAAATCATGGTGATAATTTAAAACCCCCAATTTAATAAATGCTATCATTTCAGGTCATTCAGAGGACGTTTGCTCCGAATTCGACCGTCTCACACCGTTTTTATGTATTATGACACCAGAAACGCGTTTCTGGTCACCACGGTCAAACGACACATCCTATTGACATGTCGTCTGCTCGACCACATCAAAATTCACTCACCCTTTGATGTCGTCTGACTTCAGGCCATTCGGACCTCGTTCGGCCCATTTGGACCCCCCCCCCACGCGTGTTTATCAAATGCACGCAACACTTAAAGAACGCATAATGAGCCCGACCGCGCAAACCGCATGTCCGATTGATGTTCCGTCTGCGCGTACACGTCACGAATAATAATTATATTGTTTCCCTGTGATTTCAGGTCATTCCGATGTCGGCCGCTGTGACTTTGACCGTCAGACGCCCGTTTTGGCCATTTATGACACCGGAACGGCGTTCCCGGTCACCGCGGGCACACGGCACATCCGATTGATGTGCCGTCTGCTCGACCACGTCATAATTCACTCACCCTTTGATGTAGTTTTATTTCAGGCCATTCTCACCTCGTTCGGCCTGTTTGGACCCCCCACGCGCGTTTATCAAGCGGGCGCAACACTTAAAGAATGCATAATGAGCCCTACCGCACAGACCGCATGTCTGATTGACATTCCGTCTGCGCGTACACATCACGAATAATAATTATATTGTTTCCCTGTGATTTCAAGTCAATCTGATATCGTCCGCTATGACTTTGACCGTCAGATGCCTGTTTTGGCCGTTTATGACACTGGAAACGCGTTTCCGGTCACCACGGTCAAACGACACATCCGATTGACGTGCCGTCTGCTCGACCACGTCACAATTCACTCACCCTTTGACATAGTCTTATTTCATGCCATTTGGACCTCGTTCGCCCCATTTGGACCCCCCCACGTGCGTTTGTCAAGCGCATGCATCACTTAAAGAACGCATAATGAGCCCTACCGCGCACACCGCATGTCCGATTGACGTGTCGTCTACGCGTACACATCACAAATAATAATTAGATTGTTTACCTTTGATTTCAGGTCAATCCTCTGTCGTCCGCTATGACTTTGACCGTCATACACCCGTTTTGGCCGTTTATGACACTGGAACGGCGTTCCCGGTCACCGCGGGCACACGGTGCGGCCGATTGACGTGTCGTCTGCTCGATGACGTGACAATTTTCTCACCCTTTGATGTCGTCTGATTTCAGGCCATTCGGACCTCGTTCGGCCTGTTTGGACCCCCCACGCACGTTTATCAAGAGCGCGCATCACTTAAAGAACACATAATGAGCCCTACCGCGCACACCGCACGTCCGATTGACGTGCCGTCTGCGCGTACACCTCACGAATAATAATTAGATTGTTTATCTGTGATTTCAGGTCAATCCAATGTCGTCCGCTATGACTTTGACCATCAGACACCCGTTTTGGCCGTTAATGACACCAGAACGGCGTTCCCGGTCACCGCGGGCACACGGTGCGGCCGATTGACGTGCCGTCTACTCGACCACGTCACAATTCACTCACCCTTTGACGTCGTCTGATTTCAGGCCATTTGGACCTCGTTCGGCCCGTTTGGACCCACCCACGTGCGTTTATCAAGCGCCCGCAACACTTAAAGAATGCATAATGAGCCCTACCGCGCAGACCGCACGTCCGATTGATGTTCCCTCTGTGCGTACATGTCACGAATAATAATTAGATTGTTTCTTGGAGATTTCAGGTCAATCCGATGTCGTCCTCTATGACTTTGACCGCCAGACGCCCGTTTTGGCCGTTTATGACACCGGAAACACGTTTCTGGTCACCACTGTCAAAAAACACATCTGATTGACATGCCGTCTGCTCGACCACGTCACAATTCACTCGCCCTTTGACGTTGTCTGATTTCAGGCCATTTGGACCTCGTTCATCCCGTTTGGACCCCCCCCCCCCACGCGCGTTTATCAAACACGCGCATCACTTAAAGAACGCATAATTAGTCCTACCGCGCACACCGCACGTCCGATTGACGTACCGTCTATGCGTACAACTCACAAATAATAATTAGATTGTTTCGCTGTGATTTCAGGTCAATCCGATGTCGTCCGCTATGAATTTGAGCGTGAGACGCCCGTTTTGGTCGTTTATGACACCGGAACAGCGTTCCCGGTCACCGCGGGCACACGGTGCGGCTGATTGACGTGCCGTCTGCTCGACCACGTCAAAATTCGCTCACCATTTGACATTGTCTGATTTCAGGCCATTCGGACTTCGTTCGGCCCGTTTGGACCCCCCCACGCGCGTTTATCAAGCGCGCGCATCACTTAAAGAACGCATAATGAGCTTTACCACGCAAACCGCATGTCCGATTGATGTTTCGTCTACACGTACACGTCACGAATAATAATTATATTGTTTCCCTGTGATTTCAGGTCAATCCGATGTCGGCTGCTATGACTTTGACCGTCAGACGCCCGTTTTGGCCGTTAATGACACCAGAACGGTGTTCTCGGTCACCGCGGGCACACGGCACGTCCGATTGGCGTTCCGTCTACTCGACCATGTCAAAATTCACTCACCCTTTGACGTTGTCTGATTTCAGGCCATTCGCACCGCATTCGGCCCGTTTGGACCCCCCCACGCGCGTTTATCAAGCGCGTGCAACACTTAAAGAACACATAATGAGCCCTACCGCGCAGAGCGCACGTCCGATTAACATGACGTCTACGTGTACATGTCACGAATAATAATTAGATTGTTTCACTGTGATTTCAGGTCAATCCGATGTCGTCTGCTATGACTTTGACTGACAGACGCCCGTTTTGGCCGTTTATGACACCGGAAACGCGTTCCCGGTCACCGCGGGCACACGGTGCGACCGATTGATGTGCCGTCTACTCGACCATGTCACAATTCACTCACCCTTTGTCGTCATCTGATTTCTGGCCATTCGGACCTCGTTCGTCCCGTTTGGACCCCCCCCCCCCCCCCCCACGCGCGCGTTTATCAAGCGCGCACATCACTTAAAGAACGCATAATTAGCCCTACCGCGCACACCGCACATCCGATTGACGTGCCGTTTATGCGTACACCTCAAAAATAATAATTATATTATTTCCCTGTGATTTCAGGTCAATCCTATTTCGTCCGCTATGAATTTGAGCGTGAGACGCCCGTTTTTTCCGTTTATGACACCGGAACAGCGTTCCCGGTCACCGCAGGCACACGGTGCGGCCGATTGACGTGCTGTCTACTCGACCACGTCTCAATTCACTCACCCTTTGACGTAGTCTGATTTCAAGCCATTCGGACCTCGTTCGGCCTGTTTGGAACCCCCCACGTGCATTTATCAAGCGCGCAAATCACTTAAAGAACGCATAATAAGCCCTACCGCGCAGACCGTACGTCCGATTGACGTGCCCTCTATGCACACACATCATGAATAATAATTAGATTTTTTCCCTGTGATTTCAGGTCAATCCGATGTCGTCGGCTATGACTTTGACCATCAGACGCACGTTTTGGCAGTTTATGACACCGGAAACGCGTTTCCGGTCACCACTGTCAAACGACACATCCAATTGACGTGTCGTCTGCTCGACCACGTCACAATTCACTCACCCTTTTACATCGTCTGATTTCAGGCCATTCGGACCTCGTTCGGCCCGTTTGGACCCCCCACGCGCGTTTATCAAGCACGCGCATCACTTAAAGAACGCATAATGAGCCCTACCACGCAAACCGCACGTCTGATTGATGTGTCGTCTGCGCGTACACCTCACGAATAATAATTAGATTGTTTCCCTATGATTTCAGGTCAATCCGATATCGGCCGCTATGACTTTGACCGTCAGACGCCGCGATTGTGGCGTGACCCACGCGATAGCGTACTGGGACGCGACTCACCCGCCAAGAGCGGTGGTGCACCGCTCCGCACCGCACCAGCGCTATCGTGGGCGATACAGCACGATTTGACAACTATGGTCACCGCGAGCACACGACACGTCCGATTGATGTGTCGTCTGCTCGACCACATCACAATTCACTCACCCGGGCTGGAGGGCATGTCCGGGGTGTGGGGAGGGATGTCCGGAGTGCGGGAGGCCTCTCCGGGGTGCAGGGAGGGATGTCCGGAGTGCGGGGAGGGCTGTTCGGGGTGCGGGAGGGCTGTTCGGGGTGCGGGGAGGGCTGTCTGGAGTGCGGGGAGGGTTGTTCGAGGTGCGGGGAGGGCTGTCCGGGGTGCGGGGAGGGCTGTCCGGAGTGCGGGGAAGGTTGTCCGTGGTGCGGGGGGGGGGGGGGTGTTGTCTGGAGTGGGGGCATGTCCGGGGTGGGGGGCATTTCCGGGGTGCGGGGAGGGCTGTTCGTAGTGCGGAGGGCTGCGCGGGGTGCGGGGGGGATGTCCGGGGTGCGGGGGCTGTCCGGGGTGCGGGATGCCTCTCCGGGGTGCGGAGAGGGCTGTCCGGAGTGCGGGGAGGGCTCTCCGGAGTGCGGGGAGGGCTTTCCGGGGTGTGGGAGGGTAGTCCGAGGTGGGGGGGGGGGCTTGTCCCGGGTGCGGGGAGGGCTGTCCGGAGTGTGGGGAGGGCTGTCCGAGGTAGGATGGGGACTACAGATAGTGAACTTAGCTCATTCGGCATAAACAAGTTTAATGATTTATATTAGAAATCACGTATTTGTTTTAAAAATATTACATAACATACAATTCTAAACATTGAAAATTAAATGATAAAAAGCTATCCAAATCACAAAAAAACTCACTAGAAACCCAACATAAATATCAATAACAACCCTACCAAAGTAGAAACACACATCGTGATGCATCATGCGTGTTCATCACTGACCTCCATCCGGTGGGCCAAGGTCCTACTACAAATAAACATTATGAATATTTTCATAAAAAAAATAATTTAAATTAAATAAATAAAAACAGTATAAACCTGCGTCGTGTGATCCCCTGCACCATCACCCGGACGTACATATTCCCGCAGAGCTCTAACCTCAGCAGCCAATTGCGCATTTGCCTCCTCGGAAGCCCGCAACCATGCCTCGAAATCTGATAGCTGCTGTGACATCTAAGCAACAGCAGGACCGACAACCGCAACGTGTGACACTATAGAACAAGGAATCCCTGTTCCGTAGGTCAAACTATATCCATGTCCATCCCGACTAATGATGCGATGAAAGAACTCATCCCTTCACATGGGAAGCTGTCGCTGGTCCTCTGGCAGATGTTCTAATTCAACTTCAAATTGAGCCTGTGAAATATTTAAATATATATACATATATATCTTAATATAAAGATTTTATGTAAGTATTGGTAATGAGTACAAGCACTTACTATCAATACTGCAGCCTCTGGATCATTGCGATCATGAGTTCTCATCCACACCGACATTTTATAAGTTGGTGCACCTTGCTCCCACAACTATATATGAATAGAATATAAACACAAAACTGTATTAATTAGAAAAAATTAAAAAATGAATAATAAATACCACATGTTGGATCCGATACACGTGATGAGTCCCCAGCCTGTGAGGTGGTCCATGCAACGCTTGATTCTTAGAATGTCGTGTAGACACCTCCTGTATTCAATTCATTAAAATATCAAACAAATCACACATTCTTGAAAATATATATACCAAAATAAATATACAAACCGAAACACCCTCATTGGACCAATATGCAACTAAATCATGCCACTGAGCCGGGAGGACACCTCTTTGGACTTTTTCTAGAATGTCTGGGGCACCCATATTTGGAACCCAGTGGTCCCTCTTGACTTTTCCTTTATAGTCTTTCCACATCTTATGACATTTTTTCATACACACTGGCCGAAACTCATTGGGACATACTTTAAAATTTTGCTATTAAAGAAAAAAATCACATATGTTATTATTGTTTATACATAGGGAATAAAGTAAAATGGTCTTCTTGCCTGAACCTCCCTCCAAAGACGATCTAATGTGTCATGAGGGATAGAAGCCCAGTCACGCGTGGTCAATGAAAATTGATGAGGATCACGTATGATATGACCCAACTGACGAATAAATGCAGGGGCATTCCGTCCTACAGGATGAAATACCTCATCAAATGAAACATCAAAAGTCGTGTTGGAATTCCATGATAATATGCCACGACCAGGGCCTCTCCTGCGAGAGGAAGAAGCAGTCGGGTCTGATCCTGTTGAAAACAATTTTATATACAAATTTTCAGATGTTATAAATATATATATATATATATATGTTTATTAATTACATAAAAAATAGAGACAATGACATTCCAACATACCTCGACCCTGAGACGTAGATGACTCAGATGGATGATGTGGATCTTCTGCCTCTTCCCCTGACATTCCTGCAGTAATGGAAAACATTAGAAAGAGGACTATCCAAAATGTCCAAATGATAAATTGGATTGTTTTTAAAAAAATCAAACTTTTACAGTTGTTAATAAAAAAAAGTGATTGAATAATTAGTTGGGAATGAATTTAAAGAATCAGAAAGTTCACAAAACAGATATATAAATTATGTACAAAGCCAATCAATGCATAGCCAAATTTCAAATTAAATTAATAAAAATTCAAGAAGCACATGAAACAAATTAAGAATACCTAAATGGAAAGATACACCGACAATAACATCAATATAACATGAGGGGGCGGAGGGCGGAGAGCTGAGGGAGGAGGTCAGAGGCCGGAGGGGATGTAGGCCGAAGGATAGAGGGCGGTCGGAGGGCTGCCGGAGGGCTCCCGAGGTCTTCCGGGCTGCCTGAGGCGGGTGGCGGGAGGCCACAGTGCGGCCGGAGTCGGAGGGCGGAGGGAGGCCGGGGAGGGCGGGGCCGGCGGAGGGCGGCCAGAGGGCTGCCGGAGGGCTTCCGGGCTGCCTGAGGTGGGTGGCGTGAGGCTCGAGGGCAGAGGGAGGCCGCAGGGCGGCCGCAGGGCGGAGGGAGGCCGGAGCCGGAGGGCGGAGGGCGGCCGGAGGAGGGTGGGGTTGGCGGAGGGCGGCCGGAGGGAAGAGGGTGTCCGGACGAGGGGGGGGGGGGGTGGAGGGCTGCCGGCCAGAGGGCGGGCTGGCGGAGGGCGGGGCTGCGGAGGGGGGCCGGCGGAGGGCGGGGCGGCGGAGTGGGGGTCGGCGGAGGGCGGGGCGCCGTGGAGGGCGCGCGGCGGTGGGGCAGCGCGCGGCGGTGGGTTTGGGCGGGCGACGGGGGTGAATGGATTGGGGAGAGGGATCGTACGAGAGTGGCGGGGGGGGCACAGAATCCCCCTATTTTTTTAAGGAGGCTTAGTGACCTCCTATGGCGGTCGCTATAGGTAACAGGGCTCAAATGCCCATATTTCTAGTAGTGTGAATAACACATAAAAATCATAATTCAGAAAGGTAACTTATATAATCCATATCACATATACATTGCAGCGTTCACAGCTACATAGGGAGTTACACTAAGAATATCCATCAAAGTATATTATCTAAATCTTTTAGGAGAAACATTAACGTTTACATCCATCATATTTCCCAATCCATTGGAGAGCTATCTTGGGCTCACCCACCCTAGGTTTATAGCGAAACCAACTGTATGTGTGAAAAAAACCCCAATTACCATAACATATTAATAAGATATAAAAAAGTGTAATGGAAAGAAAACATTTTCACATTGCAATCACCATATATCATTTCAAGATATTGACATAATCAATGATTTATCAAACCATTTTCAAAAAAATTTAAACATTTAATAAAGAGATTTTTAAATCATAGTATCCCATACCACATTTAAACTTATAAAAAAATTTAATTTTCAAAAAATTCATATCCATATAAATAATTCCCAAAAATCCATTTTCAAAACACGATTATTAATGAGAAATATTTAGAAGAATAAATTTCTAAATCATTTAAAATGATATTTTCAATAGACTTATTAACCAAATGAGAGATGCTTGAATAAAAATAATTGAGTAAATAAAAACTTAATAATATCATTTTAATAAAGGTATTCATGATATTCTATGTCAATGTACAATATATAGACTATATAAATGTTAATTTTCATATAATAACAAAGAAGTCTCAATGGAATGAAAATTTAGATGAAATCCCTTATAAAAAATGTATTCTTAGGTTATAGATAAATCAATGACATAATTATGTGTGAAAATTAAAAATATACACAATATGATTGGATATTAATTGTAAATAAATCATAGAAAATTCACATATATTTATGTAAAAACAACACCAATGACTTGGATGTTAAACTCAATGACTAAAAATTGAGGTAAGATAACTCGTATCAACTTCACATTAATGACTTGAGAATTTATCAACAGAGTTATTGTGTGTATAACAATTACAACCACTCAAAGGGGAGTGTAAATTACTACATAAATAAAAAAATAGTGATTTCACACATAATATTGGAGTAAATTAATCAATGATAATTGTGTAAAACCCAATGAGTGGAAATTGAAATTAGAAATTCCCATACCGATTTCATAACATACTAATCATACAACACATGAAATAAGAATCAAAGAATGAAGATTTAAATACCATTAAATTAAATTATATTACACAAATAATGAAATAATGGGCAGCACATACACCAAAAAAAATAAATAGTGGCAATATAGTATGAATCTCACATGAATAAGAAGTGAGATGAAAACCCCTTACCACGATGTAATCAATAAAGTTTTATAACAAAAAGTTAATAACCAAAAAATTAATCACAAAACACCATGAATATATATATAATAATGACAATATATATAAAATTTCAGGACATAGTACACCACATGAATTAAATCAGTGGTGAACAATTGAAATCTCACAAAATTAAAAGTGAGTTAAGAAACCCCTTACCTCATGTCCAAATTGACTTATTTGTTCCTTGTTCTTCCTAAATAATAATCTTAAGTTAATTTATATATTCTTCAGAACCTTTTTCAATTTTATTATTCCTTTTGTATCACTTATTACATTGCAATAACAATGAGTTAATTTTTTGAGTTCATATCAGACATTTTGTCGATGATGGGAATTTGAGTTAAAAATTAGCTTGTTATAATTACAATTTTTCCATGTGGTAAATGTAAATTGTATCCAGAAATATATTCATGATTTATATATCATATATATCATATATATATTTATATAGTATTTATGTATTTATAAATAGTCTATAACATTGAGGCATACGAAATGAAATGCACCATTCATAAAGATGGTAAGTCGTACGTACGCGTGAACGCTACTATCATTTTTTCATTTTTAAGGAAATGAAAACATAATGATACATATTTATATTATGATTCCATTATAATATAATATTTTATATATGTTACATAATTTCATTAACATCATCTGTTTTATGTTCCATGTTTGGTATGAACGAGACATATCACTTTGAGAGGGTGGTAGTCCGCACATTCACAAATAAAATTATCTTATTTAGAAAACCTAAAAAGCATAAAAGTATGTTCTAAATGATAATTACAGAATAATAATAGTAATATATAGTATAATATATATCATATATAATTAAAATTCCATCGTAATGGCCATTATGAGAGGAGATTAGAGATATTTTAACAATCATCATTTCGTGAGGCAGTAGTTCTTTGTCAACCAAAATAGTATGTTTGTATCCATTAAATGGAGGTTTGTGGAAGTGTAGTTCAAATAATTATCATAAAAACAACCTATTAAATTTATAATAATTTTGTTTTTATAAAATAAAGAAATAAAGAGTGTTTAGGAGGTTGGAGATGAATAAAAAAATAAAAGAAGTTAAGAGATGATGTTACCATTAAATCAGGTATCTCTCTTTGGTTTGAACCAAATGCTTTACTGGAAGATTATTATTTCTAAGGTAAGGCTACTAGGTGGAATAGAGGGATCTTGAGAGCTTATTTGGGAACAGTTTGGATGATCCAAAGAGCTTGATAAGTGTGAGTAATGGGTTTGATGTGATGGATTTTTATAAAGGGGGAGGGGATCTTTAGGAAAGTTTGAAAATATTATTTTATTATATAATGGTATTCGGTTTCTAGAGGTGAAAAACATAATAAAAGAAAATATAAGATGAGTTTTGTTCGAAATAAAATCATCCAACAAGAATTTGATTATTTTTGGATATTGTTTTAATTTTTATAATATTATTTATTTTAGTCATTCATTAATGAAGTAAACACTTCATCATTATTGTGTCATAAATTATTTTATTTATTTGATGTATAAAAATTATAAATAAAATACCATGACTTAGGATATAATTTTAGATTTTTAATGAATATTTATCGTCAAATATATCAATTATATAACCCCATATTAAAATTGTTTTAGAAAAATAATACATGTTTATGATATTTTTATTTTTATTTTAAATAAAAAGTTGTTAGTGTCATTATCTTACCCAAATGGCATTCAAAGACCAAAAATCTCACCCATGGATTGTATGGGTCAGCCATGACTCATCAAATAATTTTAGGACAAGTGTTAAGGTAATTTAATAATATTATAATATTATTTAACCTTGAATTACCCAATTCTCCTTTAACCACGGTAAATAAAAGTCAAAATTCACTATTCCCCCAAAAAATCGATCTTATTGAACCACATTTTATTTAATAATAATATCTATGTATATCGGATTTTTAAAATTCAATTCACACAAGTTGTAAAATATTATTTAAATGATGAAGTTGGTTTTTTAACTACTACTTTGTGTTTTCACTATTCATTAAAAATTAATGTTTTTTAGAAAAATAACAAAAATTAAGCCTAAGATATATTTGAAATTACTAATTCAATTTTTTTTCTATTTTACTAAATTCAAAACATATAATTTTAATTAATTAATTTAAATGTAATTCACTTTGTCAAAACAAAAAGAGTGTTTTTATGAAATAATAACTATCCAAAGATTAACACTTATTTAAGTCCAATTTAAAAGTAAAATTTCATCCAATGACCAATATTAAATTAAATAGTAAATATATAATTTAATTAAACATTAAAACAAATTAAAAAGATAATCTAACTATATAAATATATTAGATTAAAAGGTAGTTTTGAATTAAAATACAATATTTTTAAGATTCATTAAAAATGAATTTTATCAGAAAAATAGAAAAAAAATTCCCAGAGTAAATTTTGATTTCCCGATTTTAAAGAATAATTTTATTTTTATCAAATAAAAAATTTAAAGGAGACCAAGATTTGATTTATACAGGGTTAAACATCAAAAGGATGTACATCGACCTTTTAATGAATATTTGTGTATCTATGCTTAAAATTAAATTCATTCACATTTTAATCTAAGAACTTTTATTGGAAAAATATAAAAGCATTTAACAAAAATTTAGAATCATATTGTAGTTAGTCCTGTTCATTCCTGCAAATACAATGACTATGTGTTTACTACCATTTAATATAATATTATTACTATAATATTTTTCAGTATAACTTAATTTTTTGTATAATGTATGATTTCAATGAAACCTGTTGTTACGTATCAGGTACGCCATCAAAATGGAATAACCTTTAAAGTAAAATTAATATTTAATTCATAAATATTAACAAATATAAAATTTCTATATTCTTTATTTACCTGGGAAGTTATGTCCATCCCCCCTTCGAGGAATTGCGTCCATTCAATTTTAAAATTGGTCTTATAAACATCACTAAAAGTCCCACATCGGAAAAAGAGTCAATTGAACTATCACATTAAAATAAATAAATATAAGTACAAAGGTGACCAGAGATAAACCACACAAGGATTCCATGTAAGAAAACATGGGAATGGAGGAGAAACTAAATTTCATGTTCTAAAAGAGAGTGATAGAAAACATGATTAGGATAAAGTTAACCACTTGAAAATCACAAACTTGTGATGGTCTAAATGGTCTTCGAATCCCTAGTAGAAAAAGTTAACGAACAATATATTTGTTTTATGTTCCATTTCATAAAGTTGAAGAATTTATTTTTGATATTGACTAATGAAATAAGGAAATATAATTACTTTCCAAATTGAGTTTCGTCCTTTAGTATGTTTCTATCAAAAACACATCTTTTCTCCAAACGATGAGTATTCAAGATCACATAGTCAGACCTGAAGTGATAGAATGAACTTTTAAAGAATCACATAATCTATAAAAGAATAACTATATATTTCCTCTATCTTTAGACATTAACCAAAACCAAAATGGTTAGTACAAGATCCAATAATCCCAAAAAAAGAATAATATTTTATAAAAAATAAATACTGCTCTTAAACTCCAAAATTTAATAAACATTACCCAAATCTCAACAAACACTATTCAATACAAAAATGTCCTTAAAATTTATTAAAATAATCCAAACTAGGTCTAATACTCAAAATTCCAAAGAATTTTATCACATAGTCTTCCATTGTAAATCGTAACATTTATCTCAAAAAAATATTGCCTGTTCTAAATGTATCATACAAAAAATTAATTAACCTAATCATATATTACTATGAAATATTAATCCTTTCCATAAATAACCCAAAACAATATATGTCGATAAAAAAACATATATTCCTCCAAAATAAAATTCCACCATTACTCATCAATTAAAATCCCAAAGTATTCTATTTTCCTTAGGCATTTAGTTTCCCAAAAAGAGAAAACATCTTCCTAAATAACCTTTATCACTTAATCCCCAAATCATTTTCCTATACTAAAGATATTCTTTTAATAAAACATAAGATCCAAATATAGACTGATTCTTGATCCGTAAAATCATTTATCTAAAAATATTAAGCCATACTAAACAGGGACTTCACATAGACCAGTGGTGGGTGATGTACCCTTATCGCCCTTTGGTTCTGGGTTCAATTCCCATAGCCTTTCCGGACAAAACGGGTTGTCACCCATCTTACGGGATTTCCTTTTTATAAAACACAAAAATAACCCTAACATGTTTTAACTTAACAAGTTTTATTATACCTTTCATTTTCATCCCAACACATTAATTCCTCAACATCATAATTCATTAATCCTTATATATATTGTCCTTATTTTATTTCACTTGTATATGATAAAATTAATCTATTCCTAATAGAATTAACATCTTACCTTAATCATGGTGTCTATAGGTCTTCATCGTCATCTTTTTCACGTAGGTAGAAGGTCCAATTATTGCAACGATGATTTAGAGATCCTTCAAAATCATCTTCTTCTTTTATCAAAATACTACTCATAAAAATTGTTTCATATGGGTGATTATAGAAAAAAAGTTTTAGAAAATAATCATGTAAGACATATAATTTCAAAACATCTGATAAAACATTCTTTCTCTAAATCATTCTGACCGAGTTTGAGTTGAAACATTCAATCAATGTTCCTTTTAAAATACCATAAGTTTGTAACGAAAGACTGTAATTTAAAAGAAAACATAAATAGTTTACACAAGGGTCTCCTTATTCACCACTTTTTTCAAAATCATAATATACTTCAAAATCTTGTGATATGGTAAAATATTTGAAAATACTTTGATAAAAAAAATTTCTTGAAAATAAGAGAATATTAAGAAAATATGATTTGATTAAATACAACCCCTGATCCACAATGGTATTGAGGTATAGTGGAGGTGTTTGATATCTCAAAAAATTGCTTGCAAGTGAGTTGTATGTTAGAAAATGTTTCAGAGTCATCTAGACATGACTTCTCAATAATTATTGAAGCAAGTCATCAGGGAGAGATATGAATTTCATTTGAGATCCTCCTCCTTACATTTGTAACATACATTCATTGATCTAGAAAAGTAACAATATAAGGATTTAACTTAAGGAATATATATAGAGACTAACCATGTGTCTGACAAAAAAATCATAATCCATAATGTTGTATAAACCAACCTTTGATACCAACTATAATAACACAACCTTAACAAATTAAATAATCATGAATTATGTTAAGAATTCACATTGAGGATATTTTTAGGTTTATAGATTTGGACAATTAGTCCATAACTATTACATTACATCTCAAATATTACAAAGTAGACACTTATAATAAGTATCCACTTTTTTCCTAAAATAACAATTCATAAAAGAAAGCAATAATTCTTTTCTAGATATAAATATTTTTAAGATCTTCTTTTCTCATAACCTTTCTTATAACCAATGAAAAACATTTCAAGAACATGGGATGATAATAAAAAGCTCTGTAAGGGTTATAAAATAATGAAATAAAACATTAGTTCATCAATACATACAAAACATAAGCTCTTTAACATACCTCATGAAATCATAAGATTTATAAGTAAAACACAGAAATCATAAATCGTAAATGTAACTTATGGAATCCATATCAAAATTACATAGTATATTTTATAGATACATAGGGATTTACTCTTACAATACCCATAATCTTATATTCCCTAAATCTTTTAGGAGAAACATTAACGTTTACCTCTGTTACGTTACCCAATGAATTAGAGATCTATCTCGGTCTCATCCGCCATAGGTTTATCATGGAACCACCTGTATGTGTGAAAAATGCCAAATAACCATAAAATATTCATAACACATAAAATAAGAATAAAGGAAAGATAAAATTTACACATTGAAATCCCAATATATAATTTTAAGATATTGACATAATCAACACTTTATCAAACCATTTTCAATACCATTTTAAACATTTAATAAATATATTCATGAATCAAAGTGTCCCATAACACATTGAAACTTTTAAAAGGAATTTAAATTTTAAAAAATTCTTATCCATATAAATAAATTCATTAAAACCATTTTTAAAATGTGGATATTAATGAAAATGTTTTTGAAGAATAAATATTTAAAACATTTAAAATGATATTTTAGTTTGAGTTCCTAACTAAATAAAGTGACACTTGAATTAAAATAATATAGGTAGTAAAAACCTTATAATATCATTATAATAATGGGATTCATGATATAAAATGTCAATGTAGATTATACACACCATATTGAAGTGAATTGGTGCATAATAATAAAAAAGTATCATTGGAATATTAATTGAGATGAAATCCCTTATAAAGATCATATCCTTAGGTTAAAAATAAATTAATGACTTACTTATGTGTGAAAAATATACATACAATCAATATAATTGGATAATAATTGTAAATAATTCATAGGAAACTCCCACATATTCTTGTAAAACAACACTAATGACATGAATGATTAACTCAATGAATGGAAATTTAGTTAAGATTACTCTGATCAAGTTCACATCGATGAATTGAAAATTTATCAATTAATTAATTATGTGTACTAAAAGTATACCCACTGAAAGGGTTGTTTTAATAACTACATAAATAATTAAATAGTGATTTCACACATAATATTGGAGAAAAATAATCAATGAATTTTGCGTAAAATTGAATGTGTGTAAATCATTATTACAAATTCCCTTACCGATTTGGTAACTTAGGAATCATACACCCCATAAATGAAGAATCATTAAATAAAGATGTATATAACCATAAATTAAATTATATTACACAAATAATAAAATCATGGTCTGTACATACACCACACAAAAGGAAATAGTGGCAATATAGAATTAATGTCACATGAATAAGAAGTGAGATGAAAACCCCTTACCACATTGTAATCAATCGAGTTGTACAATAAAAAGTTAATAACTAACAAATGAATCAAACAATTACAGGAATATAAATATAATAATGATAATATAAATCAAATGGCGGTACATAATATCCCACATGCAATAAATAATTGGTGAATAATGGAAATGTCACGAAATTAAATGTGAGATAAGAAACTCCTTACCTCGTGTCCGACTTGACATGTTTGTTACTTTTTATTCTCAAATAATAAACATAATTTATTTTCAAAATTATTAATAATGTTTTTAATGTTTATTATTCCTTTTATTTCACTTATTACCTTACAATAACAATTTGTTAATTTTTTGAGTTCATATCGGACATTTTGTCGATGTTCAGAATTTGAGTTTAAAATGAACTTTTTATAATTACAATGTTTACATGTGGTCTAAATTACATTATATATAGAATTATATTCATGATTAAATATCATATATATAATATATATCCTGTATATTTGTATTTATAATAGTCCATAACATTTTGACATTAGAAATTAAATGCATCATTCATGGAGACGGTAAGACTTACGTACGCTTGAACGCGACAATCATTTATTTTTGTTCATTTTTAAAGGAAAGATAACTTAATGATAAATAGGTATATTATAATTATATTATAATATAATATTTTAAATATGTTAAATAATTTCATTAACACCATCATTTAAACATTCCCTATATGATATGAAAGTGTCAAACCACTTTGAGGGGGCGGTAGTCTCAACTTCCTCAAATGAAATTATCATATTTATACAACATGAAAAGAATATATGTGTGCTCTAAATAAGAATTGAAGAATAATATTGATAAAATAAAATAAAATAAATATCATTTATAATTACAGTTCCATCATAATGGCCCACATGATAGGCGGTTGGAGATATTTGAGTAATCATCATTTCGTGAGGCAGTAGTTCACCGTCAACAAAAACAATATGTTCGCATCCATTGGACAGAGATGTGTGGAAGTGTAATTCAAATATTAAAGACCCGTAAATTTCAAGGAAATTTTTTCTTCTTAATTTTCTTTGGAATTTTACAAGAGCGTAGCTTCAGACAGCACCTGATTCCGAGGCCCGGTGTGCCCGGAATCATTTTCCGAAGTTTGGCTCGGGTACGTTCAGTGAATGGACAAGCGGGTTTTTCTAACTTTTGAACCGGTGCCCGGAATCGAATTCCGAGGGCACCGATGAAATCGAAGCGCCGATTTTTGCTTATAAATGCCTCTTCCGGAGTTGCATCTTCTCAGGTGTGGTTTTTAATTTTCGGGTTTTAAGTTGTGAAATAAAATAAAATTGTGCGACAAATTTTATTTTCATTTCACTTGAAGCCGCTTAAAAGCCACTTAAAGCCACTTCAACTGAGTTGGTGCGGATAGGGTGCTATCCAGAAATATCCTACCATATTGGTAGGATATTTGTGAGGTGGGGCCCGCACGAGCCCCACCATTTTTTTCGCTAAGTAACGCACCCGCACCCTCCTTTAATTGAAAGTCAACTGGGGCGTTTCTTAATCTATTAAACGCTCCTTTTAATGGGTCGTTAATTAGCTTAGTTTTTTTCGTTGTTGGAATGTAATAAAATAAGGCCAACACTTCCCTCCATTGGAAATGTTTTGTTAAACCTTTGGAGGAAAGTGTTCTTCTTTGGCGAAGAACGCGAAGAACGCCGGCCTTCGACGAAAGGCGATGAAGAACGCCGAACCTTCGGAGATCGACGACGCGAAGCCTTGTACCGCGACGCCAACAGATCTCCCTTCACGACGCTTCATCTGCGACGATCCAACCTCGCGATAGCCTTCAATAGACAACGACAAGGTAGGGGTTTGTTTAAATGATTTTATCCTCATGTTTAGTTTCTTTAAAAATTGAAGAAACTGAATCATAACAACAATTTTAATTCATTAAAATTGTTTTGGTATGTGTAATAATGTGTTGAAAATTTCTCCCGCTGTTTTTATCTAAAACGGAGGGTGCGGGCCAAACGAACACGGCCCAACAACCCTCCTTCGTTCTTCGTGTTTTGCGGATTTGGCAGCCGACGACGAATCGGGACGCAAGGACGATTCGATGATTCCGCAGTGAAGAACGAAACCCGGGAGGAGCAAAGGCGCAGACGGGAAAGAAAACGGGCCACCGGAACGACTCCGGCATCCCGCGGAAGCCGGCACCGGCGCGGGCCGCCGGCATGGCGGCGCCGGCGACCGGAGGCTGCGGCGCCCGCGGGACGCGGCTGAAGCCGCGTCCGGGCGACAGGGTGACACCCCGCGGGTGCCGCGGGGGTGTCACGCGGGGGGCGGGGGCACCCCCCCCCCCCCCCCCCCCCCGCGTCAACCGGGACGCGGCTTTAGCCGCGTCCGGTTGTCCGGCCGACACCCCGCGGGTGCCGCGGGGGTGTCACGCTGGGCGGCGGCTCGCCCCGCGTCGGGTCGACCCAGGGGGGTCGGGCCGGGTCGGCCCGGACCCGGACCCCCCATTTTGGACCGTTTTCAGTCAAATGACCGTAACATGAGCTAAGGGCCTTTGTTTGACTATCCGTCTGCGGCAACGTGATCCTTGGATCAAGGCGGTCGTTTCGGTATATTACACTCAAGGTTTCGGAGAACTTCGGGTTTGGCCGGGTTGGTTCGTACACGAAGCCAACCGGGCCCTCGGAGCGGAAATGCTCATATCTTGAGCTCCGGACGTCCAATTCACGTGTCGTCAACTTTGTTGGATTCCTCTAAGTGAGACGGATCTTTTGGCTTACTCCGCTCGAGGTTTGGATGCCGTCGGAGTGCAGTTGGGTTAGTTCGCTCACGAGACCAACCGGGCCCCTGAAACAAAAAAGCCAATAACTAACAGACCGGGCGTCCGATTGACGCACCGTCTGTTGCGTTGAGTTCCTCTTGTCGATACAGAACTTTTGTCATACTCCGCCCAAGTTTTGCATGCAGTTGGTTTTGGGCCGGGTTGGATCGTACCGGAATCCAACCGGGCCCCTGGAGCGGAAAAGCTGATATCTTTCAGACAGGACGTCCGTTTGACGAACCGTCAGCGGCGTTGGTGATCTCGTTGAGAAACGGTCCCTTTGGGTATACCCTATGAGGGTTCGGGGTACAGTTGGATTATGGCCGGGTTTGGTTCGCACACGAAACCAACTGGGCCTCTGGGACGAAAAGGCTGGTAACTCACAGATCGGGCGTCCGATTAACGCATCGTCTGTTGTGTTGAGACCCCTATGACGAGGCGGTCCTTTGAGATACTTCTTCGTGGGACTTCGTGATACTTGGAGTACCGGCCAATAGCTCGTGGAGCGAACCCTCCCGGAGACGAGCGTGCGGAGTACGGAGACCGTGTAGCCGACTGAGACTTGACGAATACTTGATCAACTCGACTCGGTGTGTTTCGTAAAAACACGGCGGGAAGCGCTTGGTTGTAGCGGAAGACCCACGACAGAGGTGCGCTTGGTTGTAGCGGCACAAGGGAGCGCTTGGTTGTAGCGGCAGACCCACGACAGAGGTGCGCTTGGTTGTAGCGGCACAAGGGAGCGCTTGGTTGTAGCGGCAGACCCACGACAGAGGTGCGCTTGGTTGTAGCGGCACAAGGGAGCGCTTGGATGTAGCGGCAGACCCACGACAGAGGTGCGCTTGGTTGTAGCGGCACAAGGGAGTGCTTGGTTGTAGCGGCAGACCCACGACAGAGGTGCGCTTGGTTGTAGTGGCACCAGGGAGCGCTTGGTTGTAGCGGCAGACCCACGACAGAGGCGCGCTTGGTTGTAGCGGCACAGGGGAGCGCTTGGTTGTAGCGGCAGACCCACGACAGAGGTGCGCTTGGTTGTAGCGGCACTGAGGAGCGCTTGGTTGTAGCGGCACGGGAGAGCGCTTGGTTGTAGCAGCAGGCCCGCAGTACTCGACAGGAGGAGTACCTCAGCAGTATTAGGTTTGTGAGCAGTACCTCGGAGTCGTGACCGGACCACTGTACACTCCAGAGACGGAGGTCTTCAACAGTTATGGTTTCGATAATGAAAATCCTGGTTTGTGCTGAATCTTGACCTTTGTGTTTACCTCATGAATGAGATGGGTCACTTGATAACTTAGTTATATGTATGGGCATATACCTAGGTAGTGGTTATCTGTTGATTTCATAATCCTTGTGTTTCCTCATGATTGAGATGGGTTACTTGATAACATAGGTATGTGTATGGGAATATACCTAAGTAGAGGTTATCTGTTGAGTTCTTCTTTGTGGTTATCCTGTGTGGATTTTGGGAGACCCTCGGGGGTCTCGGGGTCCTTACTGAGTATCGTTATACTCACCCATGCACGGGCAATGCCGACATTTCGTTGTGTTGGATGCAGACGACGGACAGTGCTGGTCGAGGCTGAGGCTTGTTGAGCGAGTTGGTACCCGGAGGTGGACGTGACGATGAGACGTTACTTGGAGGAGGACCTCACGACGAGACGGTACCGGAGGTGGACGTTATGACGAGACGGTACCCGGAGCTGTGGTGGCCATCTGTACCTACCCTTCAGGTAGGGACTCCAGAGGACGATCCAGGAGTAGCTTGACGCCTTCCTGCTGTTTTTCTTTTCTTGTACTTTACAGTTGGGCTTGTATTTCCGGCCCCTTTACTTTCCACACTTACTGTTGTACTCAGTTTCTTACTTAGTGTTTACTTCTTCCGCTTGTACTCTGTGGTGCTTGTTTACTTTACAAAGGCAATGCCTTCCCTTTTTATCGGGATTTACGCCTTTGTGCTAGTCGCCAGCCCCTGGCCTATGGAAGGCGGGTTTGGGGTAGTCACGACACGGGACCCGAGGGTGGGTTGTGACAAATTGGTATCAGAGGCGGTCGGTTCTATCGCAGACTCTGATCATTCTTCTATGTGAAGCAATAGTGTTAAGAGTACTGAGTGTGGTTTTCAGTTCAGGGAGTCCAGTGTTGGTGCAGGCGGCCGACGTATCCATACACCAGGACCCTGACAACTGAATTCCGACTTTCTGCACGAAGACACTTATTGCGTGTGTGTTTCCTAAGTGTTTAAATGTCAGCTCAAACCAGGTCAGCTCACCTGGTATAATCATTTGACAGTGTCACGATGTTTCTTTCAGGATGCTTTTTCACGGACCACCAGCTAGAGCCCAGGGGGATGTACGTACTGATAGCCTGCCGAGCGACGAGGCTTCGGTATAGGGCCCTCTTGCATTTGAGGCACCAGCAGTACTACCATACGTTGGGCCACCAATGCCACTAGCCCTAGCAGCAGAGAGTGCACGTCGCTTGAGCGCGCTGCATGAGTTCCTGCACCAGAGGCCACCCAGGTTCCGGGGAGAGACGGACCCGCAGGCGGCTGCGGATTGGCTGGTGGCTGTGGTGGGAGTCTTCACGCTAGTGGGGACGCCAGCAGACTTCATGGTGATCCTTGCTTCCAGCCTTCTTCAGGAAGCAGCAGGCAGGTGGTGGAGCCACTTGTTCCAGTTTTGCGATGGAATGGCCTTCTCATGGGGAGACTTCGAGACCTTCTTCAGGGTGGAGTTTGTGCCAGTAGCTCTACACCCCGAGCGTGTTCAGGAGCTGCTGCCTTTGCCCCATGTTTTTCGATCAGTAGCCGAGTCATCTGTGGGCAGTAGAGAGATGATGCATAGGTCCAGGAGGACCAGACCAGTAGTTGGGTGATCTCGGGTTTCAGGATCGGTGGTGCGGGGCCCCCGAGGTGGGGTCAGAGCGAGGCGTGCCAGAAGAAGACTGTGTTACTCGTGCGGCGGAAAGGGTCACCTGGCACGTGACTGTCCGACTCCTCGTACAGTTGATCTACAGGCTTTGGAGGAGCCACCGAGGCAGAGGCAGCGACGTGTGCTTGAGCAACAGCCGAGCAATGGACATGGCAGTAGAGCCCCTGGAGCAGGTGGACAGGAGCGGAGCTAGTGGATACGTCTCTTGTACTTCTAGTTCCATGTTGATTTTGTTTTTTGTGTCTTTGTACCATGAGCTACAATAAAATAAGACACTTATCTTTGTGATGTTTTCTTTCCTGTCCTTTTTTTGGTTGATACTGAGTGGTCTTGGTTAAGACTGTTGACTTGACCCTCACTTTCGAGATTCGTACTAGAGGAGACCCAGTGACCACACACTGATGCCGACAGTGTGACTCGACCCTTGGAGGCGAGAGTGGCAGTTGGATCTCTCGGTAGTTACATCGAGGCCTTACGACGTCATCCATGGCATGAATGCATCCTTCATGTCAGGATTGACTGTATTAGGCAATGGGCGTGGTTCATCCAGGGGGGATGATACCGGGTTTCTCTTTTCGGCAAATGAGAAATGTTAGCATCTCTTCTAGATCTTATGCAAAGGGGTGCAGATCATCCGGGATTGGATAAAGACTGCACAGTGCAGTAAGAAACAGGAAACTGGTGCCAATCGTAGAGACTCAGGCGTGTTAAATGTTTCAAGAAGAGGAAGCTTTAGAGATAGATGAGTCTGCGAAGCGGCAGATGTGGAGGCAGAGCAAGGAGAGAAGCATGAGATGGTGTACATCTTAACGTGCTACAACCACCCGCCTTAGTTATCCCTGCCAAGCTCAGGGAGTTGGAGGGCGGAGGAAGAGTGCGGCTGCATGCGGTCAAGGAGTGTGACCCAATGGCTCTAAAAATGATTCAAGGGACAGTCTGTGTCCACTACTAGCTGCTGTAGTAACAGACATCTATATGAATCATTCCTCGCTTTCAAAAATCTTGTCCCATACCTAGAGTTTCCGGTAAGCCGTGGACTTGACCCTCACGTCTGGAGATACCTTGGGAGGAGACTCGATGATCACACTTACGCCGACGGTTTGGTCAGACCCTCGAGGCGAGAGTTTCGGTTTGAATCTCTTGGTGGCAGCAGTTGTTTTGAGTTTCAGTTCCAGCAGGAATTGGAGACCTCTAGAGTTCGAGGATGACGATCAAGTCCTTATACGGGTCTCACCTCGATGAGGGTTACGAAGATGTGGCCAAGGCGGCGAGTTATCTTCAAGGTTCAACGGACCTTTTTAGGTCCTCATCTGGGTAGGCGGGTTGGTTTACCGCTTGGCCCACCCACCTCAGTTGCACTAGGTCACGACGTTTCCACGTATCTCAGCGGAGGAGATACGTGCACGACCCGACACAAATCTTTGACCATGAGGAGCTGGTCTTGGGTGATGGGGCAACTTTTGCGGAGGTCCCAGTGGGGATCGAGGATCAACGGGAGTGGTCCTATGTGGACGATCGATTCCTCTAGTGCGCTTTAAATGGCAGCTCGGGGAACTCCAGGAGAGCACTTCGGAGCGGAAGGCTCAGATGCGTGCTCAGTACCACCTTTGTATCCCTAAGTTTGTGATGAAGATTTACGGGGACGTAAAGCCCTGTGGTGGGAGTAATGTAAAGACCTGTAAATTTCAAGGAAATTTTTTTTCTTAATTTTATTTGGAATTTTAAAAGAGCGCAGCTTCTAACGGCACCTGATTCCGAGGCCCGGTGTGCCCGGAATCATTTTCCGAAATTTGGCTCGGGTACGTTCAGTGAACGAACGAGCCGGTTTTTCTAACTTTTGAACCGGTGCCTAGAATCGAATTCCGAGGGCACCAATGAAATCGCAGCGCCGATTTTTGCTTAGAAACGCCTCTTCCGGAGTTGCGTCTGCTCAGGTGTGGTTTTTAATTTTCGGGTTTTATGTTGTGAAATAAAATAAAATTGTGCGACAAATTTTATTTTCATTTCACTTGAAGCCACTTGAAAGCCACTTAAAGCCACTTCAACTGAGTTGGTGCGGATAGGGTGCTATCCAGAAATATCCTACCCTCTTGGTAGGATATTTGTGACGTGGGGCCCACACGAGCTCCACCGTTTCTTTTCCGCTAAGTAATGCACCCGCACCCTCCTTTAATTGAAAGTCAACTGGGGCATTTCTTAATCTAATAAACGCTCCTTTTAATGGGTCGTTACTTAGCTTAGTTTTTTTCGTTGTTGGCATGTAATAAAATAAGGCCAACACTTCCCTCCTTTGGAAATGTTCTGTTAATCCTTTGGAGGAAAGCGTTCTTCTTCGGCGAAGAACGCGAAGAACGCGAAGAACGCGAAACACCGGCCTTCGATGAGAGGCGACGAAGAACGCCGAACCTTCGGAGATCAACGACGCGAAGCCTTGTACCGCGACCCCAACGGATCTCTCTTCGCGACGCTTCATCCGCGACGATCCAACCCTGCGACAGCCTTCGATCAACAACAACAAGGTAGGGGTTTGTTTAAATGATTTTATACCCATGTTTAGTTTCTTTAAAAATTGAAGAACCTGGATCATAATAACAATTTAATTCATTAAAATTGTTTTGGGATGTGTAATGATGTGTTGAGAATTTCTCCCGCAGTTTTTATATAATGCGGAGGGTGTGGGCCAAACGAACACAGCCCGACAAACCTCCGTCGTTCTTCGTGTTTTGCGGATTTGGCGGCCGACGACGAATCGGGACGCAAGAACGATTCGACGATTACGCAGTGAAGAACGGAACCCGGGAGGAGCAACGACGCAGACGGGAAGGAAAACGGGCCACCAGAGCGACTCCGGCTGCCCGCGGAAGCCGGCACCGGCACGGCAGCGCCGGCGGCTGGAGGCAGCGGCGGCGGCGCCCGCGGAACGCGGCTGAAGCCGCGTCCGGGCGACAGGCGGACACCTCGCGGGTGCCGCAGGGGTGTCACGCGGGGGGCGGCGGCACCCCCCCCCCCCACCCCCCCACATCAACCGGGACGCGGCTTCAGCCGCGTCCGGTTTTTCGGCCGACACCCCGCGGGTGCCGCGGGGGTGTCACGCTAGGCGGCGGCTCGCCCCGTGTCGGCCGCTCGGCCACTCGGCCGAGCCGAGCCGGACCGGCCCCGGCCGAGCCGGACCAGTCCTGGCCGGGCCGGGCCGGGCCCACCGGGTCGGACCCGGGTTGGGTCGACCAGGTCTGGGGAGACCCGGTTCGGGTCGACCCCGGGGGGGGGGGGGGGGGGGGGGGGTCGGCCCGGACCCGGACCCCCCCGTTTCGGACCGTTTTCGGTCAAATGCATGTAACTTGAGATACGGGACTCCATTTGACGAGCTGTCTAAGGAAACACGATCCTTGGATCGAGACGGTTGTTTCGGTATATTACACTCAAGGTTTCGGAGAACTTTGGGTTTGGCCGGGTTGGTTCGTACTCGAAGCCAACCGGGCCCTCGGAGCGGAAACGCTCATATCTTGAGCTCCGGACGTCCGATTGACGTGCCGTCGACTTTGTTGGAATCCTCTAAGTGAGAGGGATCTTTTGGCTTACTCCGCTCGAGGTTTGGATGCCATCGGAGTGCGGTCGGGTTAGGTAGCTCACGCGACCAACCAGGCCCTTGGAACGAAAACGCCAATAACTAACAGACCGGGCGTCCGATTGACGCGCCGTTTGTTGCGTTGAGTTCCTCTTGTCGATATGGAACTTCTGGAATACTCCGCCCGAGTTTTGGATGCAGTTGGTTTTGGGCCAGGTTGGATCATACCGGAATCCAACCGGGACCCTCGAGCGGAAAAGCTGATATCTTTCAGACAGGACGTCCGTTTGACGAACCGTCAGCGGTGTTGGTGATCACGTTGAGAAACGGTCCCTTTGGGTATACCCTATGAGGGTTCAGGGTACAGTTGGATTATGGCCGGGTTTGGTTCGCACACGAAACCAACCGGGCCCCTGGGACGAAAAGGCTGGTAACTCATAGACCGAGGGTCCGATGGACGCGCCGTCTGTTGCGTTGAGACCCCTATGATGAGGCGGTCCTTTGAGATACTTCTTCGTGGGACTTCGTGATACTTGGAGTACCGGCCAATGGATAGTGGAGCGGAACCTCCCTGAGACGAGCGTGCGGAGTACAGAGACCGTGTAACCGACTGAGACTTGACGAATACTTGATCAACTCGACTCGGTGTGTTTCGGACAAACACGGCGGGAAGCACTTGGTTGTAGCGGCAGACCCACGACAGAGGTGCGCTTGGTTGTAGCGGCACAAGGGAGTGCTTGGTTGTAGCGGAAGACCGACGACAGAGGTGCGCTTGGTTGTAGTGGCATAAGGGAGCGGTTGGTTGTAGCGGCAGACCCACGTCAGAGGTGCGTTTGGTTGTAGCGGCACAAGGGAGTGCTTGGTTGTAGCGGCAGACCCACGACAGAGGTGCGCTTGGTTGTAGCGAAATAAGGGAGCACATGGTTGTAGCGAAAGACCCACGACAGAGGTGCGCTTGGTTGTAGCGGCACAGGGGAGTGGTTTGTTGTAGCGGCAGACCCACGATAGAGGTGCGCTTGGTTGTAGCGGCACCGGGGAGCACTTGGTTGTAGCGGAAGACCCATGACAGAGGTGCCCTTGGTTGTAGCGGCACGGAGGAGCGCTTGGTTGTAGCGGCACGGGAGAGCGCTTGGTTGTAGCAGCAGGCCAGCAGTACTCAACAGGAGGAGTACCTCAGCAGTCTTAGGTTTGTGAGTAGTACCTCGGAGTCATGACAGGACCACTATACACTCCAGAGACGGAGCTCTTCTGCAGTTACGGTTTCGATAATGAAAATCCTGGTTTGAGCTGAATCTTGACCTTTTTTTTTACCTCATGAATGATATGGGACACTTGATAACTTAGGTATATGTATGGGCATATACCTGGGTAGTGGTTATCCATTGATTTCATAATCCTTGTGTTTCCTCATGATTGAGATGGGTTACTTGATAACTTAGGTATATGTATGGGAATATACCTAAGTAGAGGTTATCTGTTGAGATCTTCATTGTGGTTATCCTGTGTGGATTTTGGGAGACCCTCGGGGGTCTCGGGGTCCTTACTGAGTATCGTTATACTCACCCCTGCACGGGTAATGCCAGCACATCATTGTGTTGGATGCAGACGACGGACAGCGCTGGTCGAGGCTGAGGCTTGTTGAGCGAGTTGGTACCTGGAGGTGGACGTGACGACGAGACGTTACCTGGAGGAGGACCTCACGACGAGACGGTACCGGAGGTGGACGTGATAACGAGACGGTACCCGGAGGTGGATGTTACGACGAGACGGTACCCGGAGCTGTGGTGGCCATCTGTACCTACCCTTCAGGTAGGGACTCCGGAGGATGATCCAGGAGCAGCTTGACGCCTTCCTGCTGTTTGTCTTTTCTTGTACTTTACAGTTGGGCTTGTATTTCCGGCCCCTTTACTTTCCACACTTACTGTTGTACTCAGTTTCTTACTTAGTGTTTACTTCTTCCCCTTGTACTCTGTGGTGCTTGTTTACTTTACCAAGGCAATTCCTTCCCTTTTTATCGGGATTTACGCCTTGGTGCTGGTCGCCAGCCCCTGGCCTATGGAAGGCGGGCTTGTGGTAGTCACGACACGGGCCCCGAGGGCGGGTTGGGACAAAAATATTTCTCATAAAAAACCTATTATATTGATGATACTACGTTTTTTATAAAATAATGTAATAAAGATAGTTTATGGGGTTGGAGAAGTAAAATAAAAGGAAAGAACTTAAGAGAAGACGTTGCCTTTAAATCAGGTATCTCCCATTGATTTGAACCAAAACGTTTATTTGAAGTGCCTTCTCCCTAAGGTATGATTTATAGGTGGAAGATAGGGATTTTGAGAGATTATTTGGGTAGAGGTTTGATGATTCAAGGGGCTTAATAGGTGTGATTAAAGGGTTTGTGGTGAGGGATATTTATAGGGGGAGGGGCACATTTGGAAAGTTTGAAAATATTATTTTATTATATAATGATTTTCGGTTTCTAAAAGACAAAAAATTATTAAAGTAAATGATAATATGAATCTTGTTCAAAATAATATTATCCAATAATAATTTCAAATGTTTTGGATATTGTTTTAATTTTAATAATCTTATGTATTTTAATCATTCACTAATGACACAAACACTGAATCATTATTGTGTCTTAAATAATTTTTTTTATTTGATGTAAATAATTTTCAAATAAACTAACATGATGTATAAATTCTCTTTTTTTTATAATGAATATTTATAGTCAAATATATCAATTATATAACCCCACATTAAAATTGATTTATCAAAAGATACATTTTTTTGATATTTTTATTTTTTACTTTAAATAAAATGTTATTAGTGTTAGTATTTTACCCTAATGGCCATAAAATGCCAAAACACACACCCAAGAATTGTATTTTTGGTCCATGACTCCTACAATAATGTTATGATAAGTTTTAAGGTAATTTTATATTATTATAATATTATTTTTACCTTGAATTACCCTATTTACCACTATCTGCGGTAATTAAAATAAAAAATTACTATTCACCCAAATTTATTTTCTTATTACTGAACCAAATTTTACGTACTAATAACAACCAAATATGTCATATTTTTTAAATCCAATTCATATATGTAGTAATATTTCTTTTAAATGGAGAAGTCAGTTTTTGAACTACTACTAAGTGTTTTCATTATTCATAAAAAAATTTGTTTTTCAGAAAAATTCCAAAAATTCATCCTAATCTATATTTGATATTATAAATGTATAAATGATATATATTTTACCAAATTCAAAATATAAAAGACTTATTAATTAATTTAAAATCAATTCCCATTTTCAAAACAAAAAATGTGTTTTTCAGAAATAATAACTATCAAAAGATTTACACTTGTTTATGTCTGATTTAAGAATAAAATTCCTTACAATGACCAAAATTTTATTATATGGTAAAAATATAATCTAATTAAAATTTAAAACCATTTAAAAATATAATCTAATCATATAAATAAATTAGATTAAAAGACAATTTTGAATTAAAATATATTATTTTTCCACTCTTCATTAAATAAATGAATTTATCAGAAAAATAGTAAAAATTTACCCAAACTAAATTTTGATGTCCCGATTCTAAAGAATAATTTTATTATTTTCATATAGAACTTATGAAAGTGACTAAAACTATATTTAATTTGGGTTCTTCATCAAAATGCGGTTAATCGGCCTTTTAATGAATATTAGAGTATTTAAGCTTAAAATCGGATTGATTCACATTTTAATCATCTAAATTTTATTGGATTAATGTACAAACTTTTTAAAAACATGTATAATCATATTTTAGTTAGTCTTATTCATTTCTTCCTATAAAACGACTATGCATTAATGACCATTTAAAATAATAATAATATTAAATTATTTTTCTATATAACTTAACATTGGGTGTAATGTTAGATTTCATAGAAACCCATTGTTGTGTATCGGGTATGACATCGAACATGGAATCCCCTTTAATTTAAAATTAATATTTAATTCAAAAATATTAATAAATATGAAAATTCCATATTCATTATTCTTTTTGGATGTAACAGATTTCCATATAATGCCTCAAATGGATCCATCTATATACTAGAATTTAATATTTTATTATAATAAAACTCATCGAATAAAATATGTTGATCCCAACATCCCTAGTAATTCATTGAACAAGCATGTAGAACGCCCTTCAAGGTGAGAATATTTCATTCCAACTATCCATCAGACTGAGGATAAAAGGTTGTAATAAAATTTAATTTAGTTACCAATTATTTTTGAAGGTATTTACCAATGATAGATGTCCACCTAGAGTTAATATCAGATACAATGTTGATAGAAACTCCATGTAACTTGGTTATCTCAATATGATACAACAGGGAATGTTGATCTATAAATATAGTGTCTTGAGTAGGAAAAATGTGAATATTTACCCAGTCGACCATTGATAACCCAGATCACATTATTACCTCAAGAATTATTTTGTATTCCCACTATGAAATCCATGGAAATGATTTTTTATTTATACTCTAGTACTAGAAAAGTATGAAGAATACCCTTCAACAACTTCCATTCTGCTTCAACTTACTGATATATTAATCACATCATGATAAAGATAGCAATATCACTTTTCATTGCATCCCACCAATAATACCCTTGAAGGTCGCTATACAAAATAGCTCTTCTATGATGAAATGAAATTAGAGAACTATGAGCATCACATAACAACTCTTTATTCAATTATGAATCCAAAGACACATATTATCTCTTCAAAAATCTTAAAACACTGTCCCTGTCAACATTAAATTCAAGTAACATACTCTTTTTTACCAATTCTTCTTTTTTTCTATAACTCTTGATCTTCCTTCGGTGCTTTCTTAATTCTATCTAATAGAGTTAATTTCATAGAATCCTAAAGAAACACTGATTAATTTCATATTCCAACAACTTCGGATCCAAAATTAATCTAATCACTTAAAAAAGGGTCACATTCCAAATGTAACATAGTTATTTTCACTTTACATTTTTGACTCATTACATCAGACACTTTATTTTATTTTCTATGATAATAACAAATCCTAAAATAATTATCCTTGATTAGTTATATCCACATTATTTGTCTCATGTTAAACTATTTTTTTGTTAATATATACTTTAAGCATTTATGATCAGAATATAATTCTCATTTTACTCCATAAAAATAATTCCATCAAATTTTTAATGGAAATTTTTTTTTCTAATTCCAAATCATGTGTAAGGTAATTTAACAAAGGAGGTTTAAAAATACATGGAGAATATGAAATTATCTAATTATTTTTTATTAAGACACGTCCAAGTCCTTTTAATGAAGCATCACAATAGAGGAATGAATCAGCATTCAGGTCTATAAGAGGATTATTCAACAAATCTTCATTTTAATTTCTAAAAATAATCATCACATACTTTTATCGATATGTACATAACTCCCTGACTTAACATAGTTAGTGGGCTACAGAGCCATGTAATGTTTCCAAGAAACCTTTAGTAATATTCTATTGAACCAAGAAAAATATGAATAATTTTTTTTATTTGTGGGACTTTTATATTCTTTAACAACATTAGTTTTATCAGGATCAATGGTTATGACATCATTAGAAACAATGTGACCAAAGAATGAAATTTTTTGCAACCAAAATTAACACATCTAAATTTACCAGATAGTGTATTTTTTTTACAGTTTTCAAAAATAGCCCTTAGTTGTTATTCATGATCTTATTTAATTTTATACTATACAAAAACAACATCAACAAACACAACTATAAACATATTCAAGAACACCTAAAATATTCAAATCATAATATCCATGAATACATAAGGTAAATTAGTTAACACAAATAGCATAACCAAAAAATAATAATTCCCATCTCTAATACAAAATAGTGTCTTAGGAATGTTCACATCCTATACATTCAACTGATAGTACCTCGAACTATCATCACCATTGAAAAATTATTTCTCCCCTATATCTTGACAAAAAAATCATCGATATGATGTAGAGAGTACTTATAATTAATAGTGAATTTATTCAAGGATATATCATCAATGAAATGTCTCATTGAACCCTCATTATTTTTAACAAACAAGACAAATGATCCCCATAGTGAAATGCTAGATCGGATGAAACCTTAATCAAGAAACATATGTAACTACATTTTCAATTCAATATGATATACATGAGCCATTCGACAAGGGGGTTTTGAAATTGACTTAGTGTAAGAAACAATGTAAATAGTAAATTCAACTTCCTGATAGGGTACATTAAAAAGAAACCCATTAGGGAAAACATCCTGATACTCTTTTACCATTATCACATCATGGTTATGAATAGTTATTTTGTTTCTAATAATATGTGTAAGGTAACATTCATTTTAATATTATAACATTTTTGTAGTTTCTTGATATTTACCAATGGTTTGGGTTCATTCATTTACACGAACTAAAACTATTTTTGAAAAGAAAATTCTATATATCAACATTCTATCATAGTATGGTAAACAGAAAGCCAATCAATACCCATAATAAAATCAAACTGTACAAGAGGAAAAACAAAAGGTTTTTAGGTAAATTGTTTTCTAAAAACAAATAACCCAAAATTATTATAATTTCTTTTTAACTTAATATTTCTTTCTAGTTTTTACTCCATATGTCTTGGATTCATTTCATGAGGTGGAATTTGTAATTTTCATGAAACTTTATTATAAATTAAAGAATGTGTAAACCCTAAATCAAACATCAAATTTGCATAATCTGAATAAATAATCTAATATACTTGATACCACTTCATTTTATGACCTAATATCTGATGAAGTAGTTAAAAAGTATATCACCGCCCTTTTTGGTTATATTCTGGCTACTTCCTATCATGCAGGTTCTTCTTGGGACACACATTTTTATAATGAACCATATATATAAATTTAAGACATTGTAATAAATATATATCTATTTTTTTGACTATCGCGATCTTTTTAATTTTAATTATGAGCCTTATGCCTTATTTTTTATATCGGATGCACTTACCGGAATTCCAAAGGCATTCCCTAGTGGGTTTTTTTACCACATTTCTCACAAACTATAAACATAATTTCCATACAATCTAGATTATTTGATTAGTTATTTTCTTTTTCTATCCATATAGACCACATTTTTGATGGTTTTCAAAGAACACGTGATTATTTAAAAAATCTACTTCCCCCTATTTTGTACATCGAATAAGTTTTTTGAAACTTCAGAATTCATGATTTGCTAATGCCCTTCCATATTTTGGATTTTTTCTTCTATAAAAACAACAAATTATATTAGAAAGATACTATAATGAATTTGGAACATCTAATGCCATTTTAGAGACTATTTCTTCGTATGAAGCCATAGAATCCTCCAATTTTCACAATTCCAAGATTTTTTTTCTCATCATAAGTCAAATCACCTTATGAAATTATTTATCAAGGAAAATATATTTGAAATAATCTCCTTCGAAATCATGAATCTCTTCACTATCACTATTATTTTTATCCATCAACCACCACTGTTCATATAAAACTTCAAAAAAATAATGATAAAGAATAACCTTTTGATTGTATCAACACCCCATAACATGGAAAATATTTTCCAAGGATTTAATCAACCCTTCAACAACCACTGGGTTAGAATAACCACTAAAAGTAGGAGTATGTTTCTTTCTAAAATGTTTCACTTTTGAAATATTACTCTATGAATGATCTAGATGATCTCGTTCATGTATGAAATTTCAATTTATAGCCTATTTCAACTGATCCATCATAGCAACAAACTATCCAGCTCTGATTTCAACTATCTTAAAATGTTGATTTTGAAGGATGTTGTCCACTTGATTCTTTCAAATCATTGTTTCTCAGTTTCCTATATGGAAAATATTCTGAAATGAAATATCATAGAAGAAAAATCATGGTAATATTAAAATTCTATATCATTCAAATTAACTATAAATTAAAAATCATATATAGATATTATATTAACAATATCCTAAACCCTAAATATATATAACCCATTATTTGATACCAATAATAAAGACATGTCCATAAACATTACAAATTAATTAGTTTTAGTATAGAATTTAATTTATTACACATTATGAATATTTTTCAGTTTAGAGTTTTAGAAAATTAGGCCATCATTCATACAAAACATCACACATTAATAATAAGTGGACACTACTAAAAAATATCTATTTTTTAAAATATAAAACAATTAAAATAAAACATGACTAATGGTTTTTGAAAAAACAACCATTACATTTAACTTTACGTCCTATGCAATCCTACCCATCCTTACACTATGTTAGAAACATTTTAAAATATATTATGGGCATAAAAAACTCATTAATGGTCATAAAAAATAACAAAACTATTAGACTATGAATACTTAAAACCCGTGATTTTTTTCATAAATTTATACTTTTCAACCATAAAACATAATCTATTTTGATTACCTCATAAAATAATAAGATTCATGTAAAACTACATATAAAACAGAGATCAAAAATGTAACTTGCAGAATCAATTCCAAAACACTCTTACATTTACTACAGATATAATGACTACATAGGGAGTAATATTCATGGTTAAATTTGGAATACCCATCACTGTATATTCCCCTAATCTCTTAAGAGAAACCATAACGATTAACTCTGTATCATTTCACAAATCATTGGAGAGCTATAGTGATCTCATATTAACTTGATTTATCATGAAACCACCCATAATCATAAAAATTACCAATATAAAAAATAATCATAACACATAAATACTTCATAACAGAAAAATTACTTTTTGGATTTGAAATAACATTTTCTTTTTACAAATCCACACACTCATAAATGAAAATCTTTTATTTGAAAATATTATTTTAAAATTTTAAAGGAATCATAAATAATTATAAAAATGAAATAGTGAAATTAAATTCATGAATTATATGTTAATAATTACCTTTGTCTTTCTTAAAAATAGTTTAATGTGTATCCTTAAAAGTGGATTTTAAAAGAATGACCCTTACATTGAGTGGGACTCATCATGTACATAAATTTATATTCATGAATAAGAAAATTTAGTTAATTATTTATTTTATTAAAAACTTTTTTAAAGTTTATTTTTCCTTTTATATCACTTATTATCATGTTATATCAATTACTTAATTATTTATCTTCAAGTTGAACAGTTTGTCGATATTCGGTACTTGAGTCCAAAATGAATATGGTATGATGTCAATAGTCAAAGTGGTCATAATTCTAACATAACAAGAATAATATTCATGAGATATTATCATTTTTATACATCGCATATACTTTTAAATGAAACAACTATGTATGGTTATGAAAAACTAAATATGTTATAATCGTGGAGACGGTAGGTTGTACGTATGCATGAGTAACATTTTTATTTTTCAATGATCATTATGAAAAGAATTTATGTTTAATTTTATCATTAAATAATGATCATAATATCATTAATATACTATTAATTATTTAACTATAGTTAAATATATCTTCAATGGTATTTGGTGGTGGAAAATAAATTGCATCACTTTGTTGAGGTGATAGTTCATAGGTACACACCAACGATATTATCATTTTTATGTGCATATAAAGGTAAAAACATATATTATTTATTATTCATTAATAATGATAAATTTTTCATTAAAATCATATATAAATATTAATTTTATCATTACAAACATGCTTCATTGATAGTGATGGAAAATAATTTATAACAGTTCGTGAGGTGGTCGTACGTCGTACACATGAATGAATAATTAATATTCCATTTTAAAAAAGTGGAGATGGATTTAGGTGATAATATTAAAATAATAAAATTTCAATGTATTTAAGATATATGATTTATTATTTCATAATGTTTAAATAATATTTTGAGGAAATGGAAGAAGAAATAAAATATAAACACTTAATTAAAAACGATGCATCATCTTTAGATGATCTCCTATGATTAACACCTTAACAACTCTACGGAGGGTTTTATACTTAAAATAAGGCCACTATAATGTTTAGAGAGAATATATTAATATATTTGGTAATATATGTTTTGAGAAAAATAGGTTTTCAAGTGTTAGTCAAAATAAAAAGAATATGTTCCTTTTTATAAGAGAAGAGAGGGGTACCCTTGGAATAATTCAAAAAATAAAATTAATATAAATTACTTTTTTATTAAAAATTTGTACATAGTTAATTATTTTTAATATAATATTTGTATGGATATAAATCCATTTATACAATTATTATTATTGATGTTTTGAATATGTTTTTATTCCTTATCGTATTGTTTTAATACTTATTTAACTTTATTAACTTTTAATGTGATATCATGTAATTAACACATTTAGGGTTAATATAATTATTCTAAAATTACAAAAAAAATTAAATGAGTAATTGATGATTTTTTATTACTTATCCCAATAATTTTTTAAGAAATTATATTTTTACCAGCCTTATATGATTTAATAAAACATTATTTATTTTAAAATATCATTAATGTCAATTTTTAGACAATTTATTATTTCATATAATAAATTTTTTTTAAAAAAATTAATTCAAAAAAAGTCATCTAGAAAATCAAAAACAAGTAAAATTAATATAATAAATAATTTTAAGACATTACTAATCTAAAATATCTTTATTTTAATATTTTTAATATCATTTATTTGAAATTTCAACTAATTAAAAAATTATCACATCATTGTTGTGAAAGAATTTAATTTATATATTTTTACCTAAAAATTTTAAAAAAATACGAAGAAACTAAAAGATTCATATTTCAAAATACTATTTATTGTCGAATAGATCCCTTATATTTCTCTATATTAAAAATATTTCGATCGTGAAAAACAAAAGTATGATGAAATTGACTTTTCAAGGTATAAAATAAAATAAATGGATTAAATTCATGAAAGTGTATTAAAGAGCCTAATAAATTTTTTCATGGATGATTATGGTCGAAAAAAAATTATTCAATAAAATTGGGATAGGTGTTAGTGTAATTTTCTAATATTTATAATATTTGTTTACCCATAATTACATGATTTCCCCTTAAATATAGTAATAAAAATTACCAAAGTTATTATTCATGTTATCCAAAAATAAAAGGGGCATATTTAATAAATTGTATGCTTTTAATTCCAAATATGAAATAAAAATATTGATAAAATTAATTTAAAATTAATCTCGTTGATGGGGTGGGAAAATGATTCTTAAAGTGAAAACATTTAAATGGTTGAAATGATTTTATTTCAAAATTTAGTGTAAAGTGATTCCAATAGAATATATTGGATTAAATTATATAAAAATGATTTAATTATACATCTAAACCAATTTCAAATATAATTACACAATACTAGTTATTTAGAAGGTTCATATTTTACAATTAAAATGTAGTATTTTTCACTATTCATCAAAACATCAAACTAATCTAAAAAATACCGAAACATGATAAAAAGTAATTATTTATAATAAAATTATAAATAAGAAGATTATTTATTCAAATATGATTTATAAATTTGACAAAAGTTATTTTTAAAACATTTTCTCTATTAAAAGGTAACAAATGACTTTTTTAGAAAATAGAGTTTTTAACCCTCAAACATGGTTAATCATATATTTTATTGATCATTTCTTCCTATATTAATTAAAAGTACCATCTAATTAATAAATATAAATCAATACGAAAAATATTTATTCTATCATTACATGGGTTGTTAAAGTAACCCTCTTGGCTACTTTCTTAGTGGAATTAGGTAATCTTTCTTGAAGTACTTGATTAACATTTAGTAATATATTAGGGAATCCCAAATGAATGAAGTTAATGTCTCAATGAAAAAAACCTAATTCAAAGCCATGTTTTGTATTATATATCCTTTATATTTATATCCCTTCAACCAAGTCATATAATTTTCTTATCAAACTGTATTCTTGTTATATATTTCATTATCTACTTAATCTTAGATCTTCAAAAACAATTTATTGTTGAGGACTTAATAAATAAAAATTCATTAAAGGTCTTTCCATATCTACTTCATTTTAAATGGAATGGAATCTAAACTTCTTAAATCAATTTCATAAATTATATAATGAACCCATCATACCTAATTTCACTGTAAGCACATTTCATCAATGTTTCATGCAATGCATCAATGTATATGATTAATGATATATATTAATAAAAAATAGCCATGAGGACTAATACGTATGTTTGTATGTATAAATATCTAATTACCTATTTATCAAGTGGAATTATAATTGGTGGTACTATCCATAGAACTTGTCATCATATATATTAAAAAGTGTAAACAATAGAAGAAGAGGTCTCAAAGTCATTTGATAACCAAATACCTAATAATAAAACCAAAAATATGTCCCCTTAGATAGATTTCATCCATGACATTTCCCAAATATCCTGATGGCCTTCTCTTTATTGGTTTTTGATAAAAACCTATTTCAATCGATGAGAGGGAACCCATATAAGGCATGTAGGCTTAGAGATTACATGACCTGTAGGACTTATAAAATTTTCAAACTGTACTTGGAACTGATGTTCTCCATCATCATCATCGTGATATCAACTCTCGACCTTTGCATGGATTTTTCAGATAGGCTTCCTATGCAAGCACAGGCTGGTCCTGATGGCTATAACATATTATCTCTTTATGAAAAATCCACTTAGCTTATACTCTTGTAAATGCGCCTGCTCTGAATACTCATTTGGAGTGTACTCCTTGTAGAGTTTGTCTAGTCATTTTTAAACACAATTTTCAGGTGGCACGAAGGCCTTGAGGTGGCGCGATGGCCTTGAGGTGGCTCGAAGGCCTTGAGGTGGCCCAGAATCCTTACTAGCCCAAAACCATGGGTGGCCTCAATGCCTTAATGAACCTAAGGACAAAACCTATTTCCAAAAATCCCAAATGGACGAATAGTTCTAGTTGCTACAGTATCGAACTGTGTCTGCTATATTTCCTTCAACATTACTACTACAGTAACCTCAAAATTATGTCTCCATCCAGTTTTGAACTCGGGTCTCTTGGATACACTTTTTGAGTCCTCAAAAACTGGTCTGAGACTTTTGTGTCATCCATTCCATTGTATATATGATTAAGAATATTTTTATAACACTTCAATGTTCTTAATATAGTCAGGAAATACAATAAATATTTGATGCCACAATCATTATAAGAATATAATTTCATTAATTTTATATATAATAACATTAATTATGTGATAAGATATTTATTAATATTCAGATATTTCAATATACTGATAATAAATATAAAAAACATATTAGGTTTGAAGGAACCAACATTAACATGTAATTCTTACGGTTTAATGGAAAATCATTACATTTCAGGACACAACACTTCATCTTGATATACCAACCATAATGCAACTAATCTATTCTAAGTCACTAAATACTCATACAATCAATTATTATTTTTTTGAATACTAATAGACACTCACCACTTTTTAGTTTAAAAACATAAATAATCCTTTGTTGATCACAATGTGGTAGTCATTCTTCAAGTGCTTCATAGGACCCAATAGTTGTAACAACACATTTCACATTCTATAAGAAGATCGTATCTCATATCAGAAATGAGATGATTATTTTATTATAACCAAAATTTATAGGCCACTAGATTCGTCACACAATTAAAATAAAAATAAATGAACACTCAAACAACTCATACTTCAATCAACTCATTCTTATTGGATGTTCTACACATGATCAATTCTAGTTCATCCCCCAATTTCCACATGCTTGACATGAAGTTGTAATTTTTGTTATACATGTCCATTTTTCAATTATCCCAAGGTTTCTTGAACTTCTCAATGTTTTTTTCACACCTAATCACAGACCATGTGTGGTTATCTATTTAATTACACTTGAATCCCATAACCTATCTCTATGTAGTTGCAGGAAAATAAGGAATAATATAACTTATTACAATATATGTGAACCTCTCTAGGTTTTACATCTTATAAAGTCTTTAAGGGACCAAAAAAAATCACCAACTAGAAAAATGATATAATACATGGTCATCAATCACTATCACCATGAATTACTAAACAAATCATCACATAACTCTTGGTGTTACATGATTGGCATTCACACTCTCCCTAACTTAAAGTGTCTTGAAAATAATACACCCTCAAAATATCCAATCTAATATAATAGGATGATAAATAAAATAAAATCATGATTTTAAATATATAATTTTGAACAATAAATTAAATTATCCCATTATAAGAGTTTCAAACTCACTCTGTTATTCCCAAGATTAGAGACACGTCAAAAAATCACTCTCATAACTGTACATAATTTTTTCCATTTCTAAAAAAACTAAAAACCCAAATAAAAATACATCATTGTATTACTAAACCAATAAGAATAATTTTATCCAAATGAGTCATATTCTAAAAATATAAGGCTCAAAAAAATTATTACCACTGTACATGTGTTAAAATAATTCTTTATATTGAATGTTTTTTGTTCCACATATTCTGACACATAACTAAAGCATGATGAATAACATATTTTCATATAATATATAATATATATTCAATGTTTTAATCCAAAAAATATATTTTTTAGTTTAACTGTCACATTTTATGGTTTTTCAAATAATTTAATCTTAATTTTAGAAAATAATTTAATTTCATATTTTCATGTTTTTTAATTAATTTTTATATTTTTTCTAAAAATATATATATACTGATCCAAATTGTGAAATAAATATTTATGGTTAAATTTTTATTTGGATAAATATTAATCAACTATAACTAAATATAAATCTAATAATTAGTGGTCCAAAAGAAACACAAATGTGGGGACTTGAAATATGTTCATAGTTTGGGAAAATATTGATGATGAGCCCATATCTCACAAAGTACTGCTCTCAATTAGCTAAAATTATAATAGAGTATAATGAAAACTGTGAATATTTTTTTAAAAAATAAATATATTATTGGGATTCATCATGTTACAAAGACATAATTACATGAGAAACTAGATAATTAGAAGTAAAATATTCTATAATACCATAAAATATTTCTTGGGTTATTAAAAAAAGGATAAATCTATCAAAAAAATATGAAATTTTGTGGTTGAACTTTTATATCAGAAAAAATATATTTTTATAATAATTTTATCCAGTATTATATCTTTTAATTGGTTCAAAACAAGCTACCTTTCATAGGAACAATTTGGAGTGAAAATTGTTCACCCCTATTTCCTATGAATGTACACCTCAACATTCTCTCAATGTTGTGAGGAATTCTCATTATAATGTGATGGTTTATAATGTTTTAATTTTCTTCTATATGTATAAAATATAAGTTTTATACATAAATGTTTTTCTATTAATTATTTATTTTCTCCCACAATGAGTCATATTTCTTTTAAAATGAATATTTAATTAGACAATTGTAAGATGATATGGGCATTGTAATGCCTTTTTTTCTTTTCATTTCAGTAATTATATTTAGTTTCTTATAATACTTTCCTGTTAAACTAATTTATGTTTTTGGTCTCTTCTTTTTTATTACTATAAATATCTTCTTCATGTTTATCTTTATTCAACTCAATTGATATTGTAATGTTGTGTGATGTGGAGTAGCATTATGATGATGAAGTGTGTTAAAGACGACTCATGGACATAGTTCAAGATATTATTATCCCATATTTAAAAGGTAGGTGTTGGGTATTAACACTTTGAATAAGAGGGTGTTGAATGATGTGTTAGATCTCAACATTGGATATAAAATTAAAAAAATGTTTTAAGAAAAATGATGTATTCGGGATTAACCACCAATGATTGTATCTCATATTTCTTACCACTAACTTCATTGTGGGTTTTGAATATTTTTATTTGGGGCACAAATTTTTATATTCCATGGAAATTAAATTGTTAAATTTTTATTTTACACAAGTAGTTTATTCCAAAAATTATTGATTGGATGATTTGTTTTTTGAAATTCTATATAACAGTTATAATTTGTATTTATACATTTTCAAACAATACAATTGGATCCCAAATTAAGAAGGGTGAATGGTGTTCATCGATTCCATGAATGACTATATTCAACAGATAATCCTTTACCTTAAAATTTAAGAATTATATTATTTATCCATTCAGGAAATGGGGAAACATTTTTATAGATTTTATATATTTTATTTTTGATAAATTCATTCTAATAGAGTGATAGTTTGTTCTCAGGGTATCTCTAATGAAAAATAATATCAATATGAATTCAATTTTTAGAGAGAAATTATGTATCTTTCCTAGTTGTAATTTTAAACCATATCCCTACCACACTCTATTAGATTAATGTTATTACACTTGGGGTGGTGGTTGTAGATTTAGAGGATTATTTTTGATGTAATTTTTTTATTCCACCTTTATATGCATTTTAAATAAATCTTTTTAAAAGGATCTCTTCCAAGTAGTCTCAAATCCTCTTCTTCTACATTTTATTGTGAATTTGTTCAATCATTATTTTAAATATAAAAATAATTTCTACTTTTTTCCTATTTTAATTTTATTTGTGATTCTTTAATAAAAAATAGGATATCGTATTGGGTTATACATAAAAACAATAGCTTATGAAAATCATCTCCATAAGGACCAATATACCCATTCAAGTATAATTATTTTTAGGGTAGATATAATTATTACCTCATAACTACATATATTTTATCCATGTATTCACTATAAATATTTCAAATATTTTTAATTAAATTTTTTATATAATTTTTTATTAGTTAAATGATCCACTCATTTCAAGTCTTGCATGACATGAGTGATTTTTTATAGAAATAATTTAATTGTCAAATGTAATCAACTTAGGATCGATTCATATGATAAAAATATAATGTAAAACGTAATTTATTCTAATTTTTAGAGTGGATTTGTTGTCCAAATTATCCACTGGTCATATATTTTTTTGGGGACTACCATCAATGAAAGGTATCATGATTGGAAATCTCAAATAATGCTTATGGTTTATTAATTTAAATCCTAGTGGTTAGGTTACAGTTCATAGGGTTAAAGGGTCATCAAATTTGTGATCCATAATTTATTGAATTTACCCATAATGTATGATGATTAATGATTAAGAAAAGGATATATTATATTTATAATGATCATTTATATAGTATTTTCCAAAACTAATTTTCTTCTTCCCCACTTTATTATGTTTTAAAATCACACAAAAACATCATAATTTTTATTCCATTTTTCACAACAATTATTTTCTTCTTAAATCCTATTAGTGGTAGTTTAATTATCATTTCTATTTATATAATTACCTATTATGTCCCCAATGTTTAAAATAGTAAAAATCATCATTATTTTGAGAATTTCTCTAAACGCACACATCATAGACTAAATATATTGTTTAGTTTCAAAGTTTGTGTACTATTATTAGGGTATATGACTAAATATAACACAGTTTTTTACCTTGGAAAATTTTATTAATTGTTAAATTGATCTCATATTGAAATATTTACTCATTTTATGAATTTTGGTAGAGTTTTATGCTAGTTAATGTAAAGTGATATTAAAATTATATATTGTGAGTGAAAAAATAAATAAATCCTAAATAGAGGATTCCACCAAGATATAAACATAGTGGCTGGGTATTAAATGATTTTATTTCCCTAGGCATGGTATAATCATTTTTATTTGGTATTGAACCCTTAATAAGACTTTTTTGGTCATTAAAATATCAATGAGTAATAAAAATAAATAATATAATATAATATTTTTTTACATGAGGCGATGGTGATGTTTCATAGAAATTTCTAGTTAGTGATGACCCAAATTTTTTAAGAGGACTTGTTGGAAAAAATATTTTATTTTGTTATCCAAGAACTAAAAGGAGATTTAATAAGTGGGTGAATGATGGAAAATCATTAAGGGGATTCAATATATAATTAAAAGAATGACATTATATGGTAGATAATTTCTCCTCAAAAATTCATTCTCCCCATTGGAAATTTCTACGATGTCCCCTTCTCCTTTTTTTTGAATAAAATATCCAGAGTGAAATCATAAAGATCTTCATTAATCAATATGGTATACCTCATGTTATTTATGTACATTGCAGTGGTGGTGACTATAAAGATCAATTAATATAGAATGATCAACAAGAAATAAGAAATAATCATCAAGGTATGACACTTTTATACTTTATATTCTGTGTTATTTGTGAGATTCAATCATCTTCCCTTCATATTAGAATTTGGTAGTTTTCTACAAAGGATTCATTAACATTACGATAATATTATCATGATGAAATTCATAAAAAACTATGAATGGAATTTTTCAGTTACAATATTAATTATGTTAAAAAGAGTGGTATATTTTAATTTTTTTATTAAATGATTTTTTTATAGAATCATTAAAAAGGAAAATAATTATATTTATCATATTCTCCTTGGATACATTATTGTGGTGATTAATGGAATTATTTCAATTTGAAATTTTATTTTTCCTTCAATTGATGTTTCATAATGATAAACATGATAGATATTGTAGAGAGATAATAATCAGTTTATTTAAATGAAAATATTTTATTATAGAAGTAATTTTTTTGGAAGTTTTTCTATTTCAAATCAAAATTAAGTTTCATTTATTAGAGTAATTTTTATATGTTCATGGATATTTATATTTTTATTATTAAATAAAAATAAATAATTGACTAAATTATTTAATTGAAGTATCTTATTGTCTAATGAAAAATTTATTTTATACTTAATTTATATTTCCTCCATCAGGAGAACCTAGTTAATTTGATATTTATTTAATTAGATCAATATATTAACATTAGTATGAAGCATATATATTTATCATAAATAATTTTTATTTAATAAATTTTTCTTGTGTTCATTTTCAGTCAACTTTTATTCTTGTTTTCTCGATATTTAACATTAAATGTTGAATTAATGTATAATTAATGTATTTATTACTTTAATCATCAAAAAAAATTAAGTCATTAATCATGTATACAATTTCTTTCCTTCCTTTCATTGTAAGTCTTTATCTGGATATATTCATGAATCCATTTTTGCTGATATTCAATTGAGATCCATTCTAATCACAATTTATCCATGTCATATCCCATTGATTTTCTCTTAGTTTTGAGGTTCTATAGTGATTTAAAAAATAAGAAAAATGCTTTTTTCTAGGTGTAGGGGGTTTCAGAATTAGTCAGTAGTGGAAGCACTACTATTTATTGTAGCGATGGTGACTTTGGTGTTTTGAAATTGATATTTCATGCATTCCAAAATTTTTCTAACGTCATGGAATGTAGTTCTGAATCACATATCATGTGTATTCTTAATTATGATTAACACAAATCCATTAAATCCAAATGCAATTTATCACCGTGATAATAATCATACACATCAGCTTCCATGATATTTAATTATTTTATAGAAAATTAAATCTCACACATTATGTAAGTCGAAGTCACACGATACGTATCATGAGACTAATTTCCACACCATATAATCTATGTAAATTACATAAAAACAAAAAAAAAATTAATGTTCCCCAACACACACATCATCTATTTTGGTGGGAGTTTCATGGATTATATAGGTTTTAAATCCCATGTATCTATATAGTACCATTCCTATTGTACTTATCAGATACATTATATTATAAAATGAGGTGAATCAATGTGTATCCACAATACACAAAATCCATCCCAAGTTCATATACACATCATGTAATTTATTGTAAAATAACCTATATTAACATCACATGAATTAGGTGGAATCATTTTTGGATAGCTTGTATAATATAGCCAATATATTAGGTACTATATAGTGATACACCATAATCAAAGAATATTTTAGTATCCATGAAATATTTTTATAAATGTATTGGTTTTGGATAAATTATTTTTTTATTCAGAATGATTCCCCATGTAAATTTAATGGTATATACATCTTCATTGTATTGTTTTTGTATTCATTTAATTCAAAAATATTAAGTTTCACAAATGTGTAGAGATGATGATGTGTGTGGGAAAACGTTTACAATATTCACACGGTGGAAATCATTGTGGTTGTATATTATCTCTTGTGCTCATGTCATTAATTTATTTAGTCGGTTTGGTAATAATTTCAATGTGATGAAGTAGGTAATAATCTCCATCATTTTACACTACACACATCATGGTGAGGTTCCTCTATAGGGATTTGTAACCCTCTCGACTATAATATTCAATAGGGTGTAAGTCCCCCTCGGATTCGGCTACTAAGATTTGATATGGAAGTGTTATCTATGATATAAACTAGGCCGTATGGATCTTAATACATATATGATTTTTATTTGTCAACAGTTACTAATGGTATGTTATATTTTTTTCATGTATTCTAAATATTTATTATAATTGGATGATGAATTTAAGATTTATGAGATTTATTATTTTGGGATCCTCTGTTTTTTTATAAACAACCACTCATAAATATATTTTATTAATATTTATATTCTAACATTATTTCCTAGTAGTCTTGTTACATTTGAAATGTATCAATATTTATTTGGGATATTACTAATGTTTCTCTTAGAATTGAGATTTGGTATGGATTATCATTTTTTTATTGTTTTTTTATTATTTTATATTTCAATTAAGTATGTTTATACTCACCAATTCATGGACATTGTTCCCATATATGTTGAGTCTGTATAGATGTTACACTATTCAGTGACGGTTATGGTGTATATGGATCCATTGGTAGATCATGGTTTATTTCATAGTGGGTGGTGGTGTGTTGTGGGATATAGATGTTAATTTAGTTTGTTCCATGAGAATAGGTAGAGTGGAGGTTTCCTTCCACTCCAAGAGTCAAATTCATCTTATTGTTTTTGTCTTCTATTCTTTTATTTCACATTGGTGTTTAGCCTATATGGTTTTTTACTAGATAGATATATCCTAATTTACGAAATTTTATATATTTCAATTTTTATATATATTTGATAGTGATTTTAGATATTATTGTGTATTGGAGATGAATTTATGTTATGGGTTATTAAAGGTTAAGTACTCCCATGTATGAATTTTCTTTTTTAAGCCAGTCACCTACCTGATGTAAATTAATGGAGCGATTGATGTGGCACACATAGTTTACTATTGGCCTAGGAGGGGCTTCATTAGGTTAAGTTATATCAAAATTGTATTAAGTCATCTTGATTCATATGGATATATTTTAGAGTTTGTTTTCATATGATGATTGGTTTTTCAATTTGGAATACAATCCTAAAGTGGCCTTGAGTCCAATTATTAATATATAGAGACTTACATGGGAGTAGTGGGGGAAGTATCCTTTTTGAAGAACATTTTTAATCTATTAGTCAACCCAAATCACTATAATAATATTATTTGGGTAAAATTTGGCACATGCATTATATAACCATCAGTTATGATATTTTATTCCCTTCTTAGGTCAGCTCACCTAGATATTCTCTATTAACCATGCATTAAACCTTTATAATAGGTGATATTACCCATGTATAGTGTTCTCTTATTCATAGGTATGTTTATAACATACATGTACATATGATTTAACCTCATAAATAAAAATCAATTAGGAAATGAGAAAAATTATTAGAATGAAAATCTGTGGTATTTGTACCCCATAAGAAAGGATCAAATACATTTTTAAATATTCATTGTATGTATTACTTTATAGATTTTATATAAGTTACTTCTAATTTACACAGGACTAAATATAGACTAAATGTGCTATGAAATCTCCATAAAATGATTAAACATGAGATTTTAATGTAAGATTCATCATCAGATGGTATTGGATTTAAATTAGTTTGTGATTTATACAACTTTTTTGTTCTAGAAAATAATTAACTACAAAGTTATTCATATATTAGACTTACTATTTATGGTGAATTATAAAATTTTTAGATGTTTATTTAAACACATGATGATATTATCCAACATTTCAATAAGTTTTATCTAGAAATCAGGAATCCATACTTATTTATATAATGGATTCTATGAGTATGGATGATATTAAACCCTCTTCTTCAAGGATTCCTAATTATGACCAAGAATATGTTTGTGTTTATAGATGGGGTGCACATTATATGTGACTTGGGATATATTTATTATTATATTTGGAGTTTGAGTGAGTCCTTTAGAGATATTGTTATTTTTTGGGGGTTATAACTCCTCGTATTCCCCGTCTATATTATAGGAATAGATCATGCCTTATAAATATATGTTTTTTGTTATAAGTGATCCATATTTTTTATTGGTCTATAAATACCCTATAATTAGTTGGATTTCTATAATAAATAATCCTCTATGATATAAATATATTACATATTATATGATTTCATGTTACATGGATTTATATCCTTTAGAAGTAAAAATAATTATTTGAGTTGGTCATGAAGGACTGGTAAGATATTGGAAATTAATTAATCTATCTTTGTCACAAACATCTTTTAATCCTTTTTATATTCAAGGTTATGATAGTTAGAAATTATATTGTTACATAAAATGGATGTATTTTAGTAGGTCGAACCTAATAATATTTTTAGTACAATTGTTTCCTCCTCTCTAATGCATGTGTTATTAACATTTTTGAGATCTCTATCCGTATATTGGTTTTCTCTTTTGAAAAAAAATATTATATAATATATTTTTTTTTAAATTAAACCATTATTTCGTGGAAATATTACTAAAGGTTGTTATTTTATTCTCAAAAAGACTGAATATGTTAGTTTCTCTGATGTTATGAATAGATTTTATGAGATTCCAATATAATGAGATGAGACCTTATGTTAGCATTCCAGGTGTATGCTGGAACGAATGTGATATTTGTGAATAATTTTTTCATTATTATGGATTCATTCATAAATGATTAAATTTCCTTGAGTATTTATTAAGTGGATGTATTTATATCTCATTCAATCTATCATAAAACCTTGATAACCTCAAGGATATAATTTATAATTGGTTAAATATTTGTGTAATTTTTTCTTTGTACTTGGTGAGACCACATTGACCTGTAGTTCCTTGAGTTCAATATTATGCAAATTTGGTAATGTCATCAATTTTTTGAGAGTGACGTTCTAAGAGAAATGTTCAAATATATCTTGACATATCTCAATATTACTACAAATGTTTTGGAGAGTAATAAATTAAATGTTTTGATTATATGACACAGGTATTGTTTTTTTACATCTTCATTAATTTCACCCCATTTAAAATTAAAATTTAATGAAAGAGTCTCTATAATTTGGAGGTTTTTTGGCCTACTTCAGGTATTCCAATGGTTTGGAAAACACTCAAGGTATGAGTTATGGGTTTTTGAAATCCATACAATGGAAATTCATATTAAATATTTTGGTGTATAATCTCATCTAAATTATACTCATGGTTATAACAATTTATTAATTTAAAATATCCTAGGGGTGTCATGGTATCAAATTCCCCAAGATTGAGTTGGTTGCTCAGTGTATGTCAGTGAAATCTGGTTAGCAGGCCTCGGTATAGTTGGTATCATAAAGACAGGGTTATCATTTTACTAGTGATGATATCCATCAAACCTCAAAGATTTTTGGAGGTCCAATATGTTATATTTTATAATGGAATCACATGTGATTGATAATATATTGATAGTTCAATTTATGGATTCACCAAAAGTTGTAGATCATATCATATTAAATCACGGTAAAATGGTTGTTCCCTTTAAGACCCATCTATGTTGTTTTAATGCATCATTTTTAACTATATATCCATATTCATTATGGATACATAGTGGTGAAAGTATACCAAATAATTGGTTTTTAACATGTTGTGATCCAATATATTAAAATGAAGATATTTCTCTTAGGTATTTTGATTTAGTCATTTGAGTTTGGGAGGAATTATCTTATGGTCTTGATATGATTGAGTAGGGTTATTCTAAGGGTTTTAAATTTATACTCTATATTTCAAGGGAATAGTTCAATAATAATACTTGGGAATGTTTCATGGTGGTTTAAAGATGATGAAATCCTATCATGGTAGGCTCGAAAATTGTTTTCATATAAAGTTACCCCAACCAAAACATGTGATATTTATAAATTGATAAAAACATGTATGGAATTATTGGTGTGATTGAATGTCATCACTGGTGAATTATTTTTTTTCTTCTCATTATCAGTTTGGATCATGACTCTCTCAGATATGGTTCCCTTGATAATAAATACTTTTAATGCTGATGATCATGGTTCGTGGGTTTTATGTCATGCCATGTGAAAGGGTGAAATGTGGTAGGAATGGTGTTGAATGTGTTATCATGGAGCGAGTTATATAATAACATATTAATACCTTTGTTAAGTGTTTATTGGGATAGACTAGTGTAGGGTGGTTCCTATAAATAAGAGAAGGATGTTTCTCAGTGTTTTTTTGTCGAAATTGTTCTTGAGTGCCAGACATCTATTGGTAAATTGTGAATTCATGGTGTTGGGTTGTACTCCGTATGAGGTTGTTAAATGAGGTTATTTGTTTAATAAATCGTGCTATATCATTTTTAATAATGTACATGTTTAAATGTGATAAGGATATAGTGGTCCAAATTTTTTATAAGTATGAATTCATTATTTTTCATGTTTTCGATACCATGTCTATTAACGTGGAAAAAATATAAATTTTCCCAAGTGATTAAATTTTGAAAAAATTATAATGGTTCTTCTAAACATTGAATACAGTTTTTTCCATTGGTGTTAATTTAAATGAATATCCAAGATAGATATATCTAAAGGGATAATTCATATTTATTATATAGAACACTATTTATCCTCAATAGAAAACTATTAATAAGGGAAATAATTTAGGGTAGTAAATGTATTTTCAAGGGACAGATGTTATTGGGAGATCTAATTCCTTTACAAAATATAATTTTACACATTTGAAAGAACTCCCCTCTAATATTTTTTTAGTGGATTGATGTATCTAGAGAGACTTATTTCCTATATTCTCTAATATGTATGGTGTACCATGTGTTCTTGTGATCATTATATTGGTGGTGACAATGATAATTGTGGAATGTGAAGTGATCACCATGTGATAAAGATTCACCTTCTAGCTAATGTTCCTCTCTATTTTATATGACATTAATATTATATTATTCGATCTAATTCCACTCATGTTCACTTCACATATTTTGTTGGTGGATTATTGACAAAATCCATTAATAAGTCATTATAAAATTCTAGAATAACTATGTAAAAATTTCTTCATTTAGATGAATGATTATGTTAAAATTTTTGGGTATATTCATTATGTGAATTATTTTATAGTTTTCATTGAATTTTTTTAAAATAAAACTTTAAATTAACATATTTCCCTTAACATTGGATTTATGTTCCCTAAATAAATTGTTTCAATTTTAAAATTTCGTTTTACCTTTATTTATATTCTTCGGAGTAAGGAAAATGATACATGTTTTATAGAGATAACTATTTGATAGTTTAAAAAAATAGATGACAAAATTGTTTCTTTTCTAACATATTTTTATAGGTCCAATTAAAGAAAATCTCTATCATATAATCATAGGAAATCCCATAGATTTTAAACATTTAAAAATTATATAAAAATAAACATGTGACAAAATTATTAAGTTGAATTATCTTTTTGTTTTCTAAAAAATAGTTTAATACGTTCATTATTTTATTCAATTATAAAAACATGAGTATATTAAAAAAATTTAGTTAAATCATGGTATTTACATGGGGATGAACACTCCATGATTATATAAATTTTTTATATAAATTTTTTGATTTATTAAAAAATGTTGTTTCTTATTATTGGTTGATATTATCATTATTTTTAAATTAATTTATAATTAAGGGGATGATTATTTTAAATATACTCCAAATATTAATTTGATAATCAAGGATTGAATTTCCTCGCCTCCTTTTGTTCAACATCGTTCATTAGTTGCATTCATGAGTCAATTATTGGGGTTGTATATTCTTCTAGCCACTATTCATATCTTTCCTTTTCCTCATTCTCCCCAAATGATCTAGTCGTTGTTTATGGGTGACGTGATTAATAGATTGAATTCTAAAATATTAATATATAGTTTCATAATTGGGTTTAGTTATTAGTGTATGTGAGGCTAGTGATAAACATGAATGTGACATTTGTGATGTTAATTATAATGTTATAGTGTTATGAAATTTTATCTAACTACACATCATGTACTTCTTGATAAAATATATTTTATGCCTATAATTTAAATTAGTGTTTCTCTATTAATTCCATGTGAAATATATCTGTGAGATACACTCTATGAATTTCAGTAACTATGGAGGCTACGATTTTTATGGAGAATTTGATATCACGTACCATGTGACTTTAGTTCACACACCATGTATTGTGGACCAAGTGGATCAATGATTACTTTGTGTATATTCCTTATTAATGTTAAACACTATCAAAAAATATTCCACATCAAATATACCAATTATTTTAAATAAAGAAACTCAACATGAATATTCTATAATTTTTAAGTAGCCACATGGTCCAACATGTTCTGTACTTCTCAAGGATTCTATGTATAACCAGTGTGGAAACTCATTGTGTATAACAGATTCACCTTAGATAACCCAATATCATCTACCAGTTGTATATATTATTAGAAAAAAATATATTTTATTCACGTATATTGGGATTTATATGTATGTGATTATCCAAGATGAGATATCATATGAATCATGTATCCAATATGGACAAACAGTGTAATTAGGAGATTTGAGTAGTCGATATATATTTCTTCCCTTATTCTAGTTTTAAATATATTATAAATTCATATTATAAATTCATTTAAATATAATATAATGGTATATTTATATATATATGTCATATAAGATATATATTTTAGGTGTCTGAGAAAATGTAATTTCAATTTTTTCTGTAGATGTAGATTAGTATAAGAATATGTTTAGAGAATATATGGGGTTGTAAGCCTCATTGGACTATAATTTCCATAGTGAATAATTTATATATGAATTTATTATAAAAGGTAAACCTAAAATGGTGATTGTTCATGGGTCCTAAACTCATATATTATATAACCCTATTATTCGATTTACACTACACATTCCAACGCATGATTCCTTTATTTGTGTTAGTAACCATCTCAACTGCACTCTTTAATATGGTACAGTTTCCCAAATACTATTTCTATTGATGGTTGATGTATTAGTTATATTTTTCGGATATTTTGGATATTATTTTTCTTATAATGTATCATGTTTTGTGTATTTTATTTGTTGACTGATGACATTAAAAATCTTTTTCTCTACCTTCTAGATATTTATAAGCCCAATAAATAGTAAACCACAATCGAGATGAGGATGAATCAGAGTTTGAAAAAATTTACAATATCTAATAATAATTTCCGATCACTTTTTAGTTCATATAGTTAAAATATATAATTATATAAATAAGAGATAAAGAGTGAGAATGAACCCACACTTTATAATAGAAAATAGATCATTCATAAATTCTTATTTTGAACATTCTTTTTTTGGTGTGAAATTGTAAGAGTCTCACTATGCACATTTTTATTTTATTATAAATAATAGAGAAATAAAATAAAAATATATATTTAAATACCCATCTACATGAGTGAATGGTAAGACTCAACAAGTCAATCAACTTCTACTTCCCTAATCTCAAGTGCCTCTACAATTTGCATCCCATGTTCTTCCGTGTTATTTTCAACAAATATCATTAAACCCCCTCAATATCACTATAGAATGAATTATATAATAATTCAATTATCCAATAATATATATCTAACTTTAATGGTTGTCATATCATACTATTTATAGAACATGTATTCATTGGGTTGTGATTTCCATCCTCATGGCATGACAATTATCTCGGATTGATATTGATACTGAATACCAAATGCCACGGACCACATTTTTTGGTGTGTAATACTATATCATAGATTGATATTTATATCTACTCATATCAAATTTTATATTTATAAGACATATAAAATGTTTTAAAGAGTATTTATGGCATGGATACTTTTTCTTTCTAATTCTATTGAGGCACCTTAATTTCAGGGAATAAACTATGTAACCATATCAAGACCATCATCACCAAAATCTTGCCAATGATTCATTAGAAAATTTGGATCCCAAACAAATTAAGAGCCAATTTTTTAAAGGTAAATCCTTATGAAAATATTTCCCCTCCAAAATCCCTTAGATAAATCCTTCATGTGGTGATAAGTTTTACTACAACATGATACTCCTCAATCATAACTCCGTCACATTAATCCATCCAAATTAGGAAATTTTTCAATATATTAGATTGAAACATCTTCCCCTAGTTTAGCTTCATCACGGAAAAAATACAATTCAATCTACGATGCACATCCTCTATGAAAAAATTCTCACTCAACACAAAAGATAATATAACTCCTCCATGAGCATGTATTCAAAAAACAAAATAAATATTGGATCAAGAAATTTCATATATTAATACATTGAGATAAAGGTTATTTAAAAACATATAATATGATACAATTGTGTTTATCAGAGTACAACAAATCTTAGCGTATGAAAAAATAAATTTGAAAATGTCTTCACATAGGTCAAGTCACATATCACATTTTTTAATTAACATAATGTGGGATTCATTGAACTATAACACTCATTTACTCCCCAAAATACTAAATGAATCATCAATCTCGTAAGGGAACATCAATCCTCATCATCATAATGTAATATTCAATCCTAACATTTTTCTTTTTTGATGACTTGAAAGAAAATAATAGAACACTTATTAAATATTTATCTTTATTAATAAAAAATTCAAGTTTCTCCCTTGATCATTTTCTACAAAGAAATCTTGGTTCTATTCCAATTTACAAGAATTGGTCCTTTTTTATTCTCCCCTACAATAAATTAATGAAATATTATAAAAGATTAAAAATTTCCATGATCAATTAAAAATATTTTATGAGGTAATACACTCATTAAAAAACTCATGTACTAGAAGGAATCCCTTGTTAGGAACTATTTAATAATATATATAACATTATAATTTTTTGAATCAGAGTACATGAAAATATCATCATGCTCTACCAATTATTTGATGAAGTTAATAGAATGTAAATATAAATTAACCATAAATGTTTCACTATATTACATTACAAGTTGAATTAACTTTGTTTGTGTCACACCTAATCATAAATGTGTACATGTAATCCACTTCCATGTATTGATGATATGACTTAATCCTCAACATATATGACATGTATTGAGTTTTAAAATGTTATTCATATTTAATTATTTTCAATGTGATGTATGTTTTTTTCTTAGAGTGTTATACATCCTATATTACTTCAATGAAGAATATTCCTCCTATGGTCGACTTTCTATCTCCCACATATGTAGCCTAGTTGGAATCAAAATTACCATAAATTTAAAATTATATGTTTTTTTCATTCCAAAAACTATAATCTAGAATTTTTTTATTTATTGTATGATTTGTTTCACCACTACAGAAAGAAACCCATTAAGATTGTTTTAGAATCATTCAAAAATTATAACTACAAACATGATGATGGTGATATACTCATTTAACTAATATGGGATAATGATAAGTCAAAAACAAACCATTTTATTCACATTTTATCTTTCTTTATCATTGAACAACATGATCAACAATATAGAAGCATTAGAAACCATTTCAAATTCATTTATGAAAATTTTAATTAATAACTCATCAATATAAATCTCATTTGTGAGATAAATAGAAACATCAATATTTTCAACATAAAATTAAAAAAACACTTATATTTCACCTCTAATGGATCGCTAAAACAATATCTATATTAGGGGTAAACTCTACCTGTTATTATTATTTGTATTTTAGAAAAAAAATATTCCCCAAATGTACACAATCACAATAATTTTTTTTTGTTTTTCCATTGACAAGGAGATTCGAATTTAGCATGCCTTTTATAAATTGAGTTATCCAAATTTTACTTTCGATATTTGAATACCATATTAGTGGGTTCCTGTTTCAGCCCACATAATTCCATAATTATTTTAAACAATTTTGAATAGCTGATATGAAGGTTAAACACTTATGGTTGTTTATTATCGACCTATTTCTGAAGTTCACTATTTAAAAATACTAATATCACTTCCATTTTAAAAAATTGTAATTTCTTTCTGCATGTATCATTTTAATGATTTGAATATATTCAATCATTAAAACCAGACGAAACATATAACCAAAAGATACACACTATGTTTTTCTGTATCATAGTGAAATAATATGTTACGACTTTTAATTTCATGATGGTATAATTTGTTATTTTTTTAAAATCATTAGATTAATCTTGGTAAATGTGCTCTATGGAATAAAGAGGTTTCCAAGAGAATGTGTGGCTTGTTCGAAGCTAGAAGTATAAAAAAAATGGGAAAATATGGTAAGTCACATGGTTACTGCAAGGTTAGTTGAAATTGTGTGGTGTAACTGTTTTGGGACCCTTTCAGTAGCACCAGGTAGCAAGGTTTGTTTTTAACCTTGAGACCCAGGGCACACACCCATGAGAAAACACTAAAATTGTTCAATAGTGAGATTTGATATAGTTTGTTTGTGGTTAGAAAAATTGTGTGCCATAACTATTCAGGGTCTCTACCTTGGCATTGGGCTGAGCACGATTTGTTCATGGTTTTTCAAAACTGTGTAGAAAAATTTTGGGTCCCTAGTTTTTTGGGTGAGATTGCATTTTTTCCATCATTAATTATTTAAATCCATTTATTTCTTCTGCACTTTATTTTTCTAGAGTATGAAATCCTCTATCTCCCATTAGGCTCCTACAATTTTGCTATTAAGTATTGAGATAACATCTTGATCTGAATTACGAATCATGATCTGTTAATGTTGTTGGATAGCTAGAGGTATGATCATGATTCTTATCCCTTCCACTCTAATTTTATCTTCAGATCAATTTTTCTATTTAAGTGCAAGGTCATTTCCCATAATTTCATGAATTTCAACCATTTAATTTACCTCCCCCCACCTACTTTTTATTTGATCCCTCTATAATATTAGGAGTCATCAACGGCCCTAAGGTAGGTAGTCTCATCATTTTCCCCATATCATTTTGTGTTTTAATAGTCATTCCATTGTGTCACACATTTCCTAGTGTTGTACATCTCCATAAAATAGATTTATTAAATATAAACTGATATATCAATATTGAAATACTATTGGAGAATTTTGGGTTTGTAAATAGAGGATGATAACCTCTATCACAGACAGCCCTTCAGTGTGTTCGCTTTATGATCTCCTTTAAGATTTAATGTTTAAATTATGAGAATAATTTCTAAGAGTTCTTCATAGATTATAAATTGAATTGAATCATTTATAAGGATTTTAATTTATCTCAAGTCACCTCTAAATTTCTTAGCCCAACAAATAAATTGAATTTCCCAAATTTATAGTTTTCTAATTGATAATGAAACCTTCTACATTTCCCATTGAGACTTAGAAAATGAATAGTAATGTTTTGATTTATTATATTGAATTATTAAATTAAATTTTCTTAAAAAAATTTTCTCTTTCCCTAAATGAATTAAATTGTTTCATTGAAATGAATTATAGAGGGTTGAAAGGAAACATCAATTATTTAGTGTTTTTGTTAAATGATTTAATTGAATTGTAATGACTTATTTATAATGGGTAGGGTAAATATAATGCATGAGAGGTAATTCCTCATGGATATTACTATAAATATGGTTACACCATTGATATGGGATGTGTAATGATGGTAATGGTTTTTTTAGATTGAAAAATCATTCTACCTAAAATCAGGTGATGAACATGATATCTCGCACCGTTAACACTATTAAGATGGTGGAAAAAATGCACCACATCCCTTGTTTGGGTGTTGGCATGAAGACTCACCCAAACATGGGTTGTGAGATTAAATATCAATAGGCCACCACCAACGGTTACTAGGTGTTGACAAGAAGACTCACTCACACCCTAATCGTACCTCCTTCGGTACCTCGGTATATTATTTTTTATTAGGTATGGATAATGGTATGTTTCCTACTATATATATTTCATATTATTTACCTATAGATGGATCATCAGAGAAGGGGAAAAAGAATGTGATCAAGATTCTAGTGCTAATTGATTTCTATTATATGTTTTATTTTTTTTATAGAATATTGTATATTCATTTCCCATATTCCCCTTTTTGTATATCAAAATTACATGCATCCATGTATATGACACTACCCGGTGGCTTTTGAATGTATTATTCAGTTTTTCAATTATATATTCATCAAATTTTTATTTGTTATATTTGTTATATCATGATTTTGATGTGTTCTCCATCTTATTTTATATGTTTCCCACTATGATATGAGGTTATAGCCACCTCACTATACAACCATTGCACCCTTTCTTCTTGTATGCAGCCTCTGGCATATGGGGAGGTGCACTTGAGGCTATGTGACCAACCCAATAAAGGAACAATTTAAGTGGATCTTAGGATGAGATATCTTAAAGTGGTATCAACGTTCTCATTTTTTGTTGACTTATTGTTTGGGTATTATAAAAGGGATTAGAAGTTAATAGAATCTAGAAATAACCATGTGTATGAATGTAGTTGACCCATGTGTTGGGGGCTCTCAAATTACTTGGGATGGGTAATTGAACTTATTATTTTCATCTATTATGGTTGATACAACATCATCATTGGGTAACAGACAAGTCATATGATGTTATTATTATATATATGATAGAAATGGTAATTCATTCACCCAGGCCTGATGAAATAAGGGTGTTGTGTCATTTCATGCATCATTATTGGAACAATAGGACTAATATGCCATAAATTGTTTCATTTAAAATTTATATTAATCAATAATTTTCATGTTTCATATTATTAGTGTCTGGTTATTATGTGTTGAAATATGAATAAATTTCTTTATGGGATAGAGAAAAAATAATAGACACATAATGTTTCTATTATAACCTAACAGTGTTTTCCTAGATAGGTTAAAGAAGACACCTTCAGCAGTCATTTATGGAATGTCGATTCATGGAAAATTGCTCGAAAGGGGTGGAACACGTTATGGTATGGGTTAAGTGGGCTCTATATTTTAGGTCATGAGGAGTTTAGGAACTTGTGGAATAGAAATGGCGATCTATATAATTCAATGATTTAAAAACAATCAAATACATTAATGGGTACAAATTTAACCAGAATATTACATTTTATGTAAAATGGTCATATTATGCATGTAACGTGAGGCCAAAAACCCAAACACTTCCTTAGTAGTGGTTAGTTTTTGTGTCTCTTAGTTCTTAGAGTCTGTTATGGTTTTTCTCTATTACCCAATTTTGGATTTTTTTGGCTGGCAGAGGGGTATGATCTGTCTATAGGACGAAATTACTCCTATCCTAGTTATCTATATTAAATATTTTAATTCTTTAAGATATCTTCTGAGGTGTGAATTTGGCATTATACAATCATGAATCAATGAAGTCCTACAATAATGTTCAATGAATGCCGTGCTGATGATGCACTAGAGGTGGTGGGCCTAGATCCACCAGTGATCCATCCTCTAGTTCCACCGATAAAACTTATTCATATTCTTAATATGGTAACCGAAGCCCAGTAACAAGATGGATTTTTACATATGTTATAGAATATTCACGGTGTTTTCAACCTTATTTGAGTATGGAAGAGTTTAATTAGGAGTTCCAGTAGTAGATTCCTACCACCTTTTCAGAGGATGGAAGACCAATAGATTCTAAATATTGTATTATATTTATTATTTCAATATTCATGAATCTGTAGATTCATCCATATCAGAGAATCAACCATACTTCTTATATGTTGTGCAATTATTCCAAGCGATGGTCAGATGTTATTACCCAGAAATTTCAGCATAGAAATATGGTTTGGATAGACTTCCAATCTATCTTTTATGGATATTTCTTTCCCCAAACTCTAAGGGCTGACATAGCATCATAATTTATGAACATTTAGTAGGAAGAAATTTCTTTTATAAAATACTCAACTCATTTTACTGTGTTGTAGTGGTTCACTCCTACTCTAACAGGTGATGATATTATTTCCAAGAGGGGATTTGAGGATGGGCTAGTATACACCATCCAGTTATTGGTCAATGTCCTTTGGATGATGACCATATTTGAGATAATCAGCCAAGAACTTCTTACAAAGAATAATTTGAGGGAATATAATGGTGAATGTCATGGTGGTTTGGAACCTAGAACTATCAGTGTTTCTTCTTCTGAGAAGAAGAGACATTTAAAGGCTAATCATGGATATAGCAATAGTTAGGCTCCTCATGATAATAAATTTATGAAATTTCAGTAGCTTGGGAATCCAGGACATACAAATCCTCAATGATTACATGATCCAAATGAATTCAGAGGTTGTGGATGTATGGTGAATATCTAGTGTTTCTATATGACTATTCCATAAATTCATAACAAACATGGATCTATGTCTATTCCATAATTAAATATGGGGCCAATATTAGCACGATAGGCATGTAGTGGGAATACCACATGATTCTCATGTTGATGATTTGGTCAAGGTAGAGGATGTCAAATTCATGATTCTCAGCGCCAACAAAGTGGGTTGCTCAGGGAAGTTAAGTAGTGATTCAAGGATTTGGTATAGGAAAACTACATGCATTACAACCTATGTTAAAAGATCAGAGCACCAGTTCTTCTAGAGTTCAATGTACTATTCTATTAGAGTACACATTAGTTTCTATTTTATTTGACATAGGCTCACCTCACTCATTTATATCTAAGACTATTATGGAGAGTATGGGCCTCGAGATCGAACAATTCTAAAACATTATGAAGCTTGATACCTCGTTAGGTATGCAGTTAGAGGGTGTTCTCCATTGTAAGGACTATCCACTTAAAACAAGTGGATATATCTTCATATGGAATCTCCTCATTCTTGACACAAATGGATTTTATGTAATCATCGGTGTAAAATGGTTTTCTTTGTCAATTCCATATTTACTGTTATCTCCATAGGGTGAATTTTTCAACAATACATGGTGGTAGACAAGTGTATAAGGGTTAATGGGATGTTCTTATAATAAGAGATACAACATAGTAGAATAAGTTAGGTAGTATCATAGCTTAAATCCCAAACCATTTATCAGATAACCAGACGTTATGGCCCACTATTTTACCCCCAATAGGGTTGTGTTTAAGGGATGTATTCCCCAACAGCTTTTCAGGACTACCTCTATTGTGATAGGTTGAATTCAACATTGAGATAGTTTCCGGAGAAGCACTATACCATTCTTCATTATAGGATGGAACTTATGGATCTTTTGGAACCCAATAAATAGATATAGGATCTTCAAATGATAGGATTTATACTCCCCATCACTATTACTTAGGGTTCACTAGTCCTTTCTTCAATGAAGATGGGTGGTACCCTCATGCTTTTTGTGCATTAAAGATGGTTCAATTAAATTACTATCAAGAAACAGTATCCACTGCCATGAGTAGATGACCTCTTTAATCATCTTTGAAGAGAACGATTATTTTTAAATATTGATATGAAGTCAGTCTATCATCATGTGTGTTTCAGGTCATTAGGCATATTTTTCATATATTCAAGAGAAAGTATGGCCTTTTTGAGTACTTCATCAAATGTTTTGGTCCCATAAACGCACCAGCAGTCTTCATGACTATGATGAATCATGTATTTCATCCATGTCTGGATTCATTCATGGTTTTCATTTTTGATGACATCTTATTTTATTCACTGTATATGCATAAACATGAAGATAATATTGGGATCATGATGAATACACTTCGAGATAATCAGTTCTATGCTATTCTCATTAAATTCCACTTTTGGATCTAAATAGTTCACATAATGGGTAACATTGTCTTTGAGTCAAGAGATTCAGTAGAACAATAAAAAGTTAGAGTTATTGTTTTTTGTGAGAATCCCATGAATGAATTTAAAATATGTAGATTCTCGGGACTTTTTGGATATTACAAATTCATCATATAGGATTTCTCATGCCTTTCAGCAATGCTTATAGAATTGAAAAATAAGGGTTTTAAATTTTTATGGTTAGATTCATGTGAAGTATCCTTTCTAGAGTCAACGAGATGTATAGCTTCATCATCGATACTAATTATTCTAGATCAAGGAATAAGCTAAAAGGTTTACTAAGAAAAATTAGGTATCAGGATTGGGGCTACACTAATATAGGATGAGCGAGTCGTAGTGTATGGTTCTTATCAGTTGAATTCTCAAGAGAAGAATTACCTGATGCATGACCCTGAGCTAGCTGGTGTAGATCATTCTTTATGTGTTTGAAGACACTATCTACATGGAGAATTATTTGTGGTATAAACATATCACAAAATCTTCAAGTACATATTCATGTAGTGGGATCTGAATCTTAGGCAGCATAGATGCATTGAGTAATTGTAATCCTTTGATTTCAATATTGCTTATATGCCTGGTAAAGGTAATATAGTAACCTATGCTCAAAGCCAAATTAATTAGACACATGCAATTCACAAGTCTATTGGATGATGGAAGCTCATAGAATTATTCTAAAATATGTACATTAATGTTCATAAGAATCATGGTTAGACAATATTATATCCTTAGTACTGACCTCTACTCTTCTATAATGGGTAATATTGGGTAAAAAATCTGATTCTGAAGGACATTTCCTAAGATAATGTGTCTTAGATGAGGATATATCTTATGATTGGACCATGTATGTGGATGATACTATAAAATTCCATGGTCACATATGAATTCTAGAAAATATCAAATAAGAGTTGATATGGTACATTCACATCTTAGTATGGGAAGTGAATCCTAGTGTCACCAAGATTTACTATGATTTTAATCAATGGTATTTGATTCCTAGTATGAAATGATAGATTGCCAAATTCATCACTCAGTTTTCTACATGTCAGAAGGTGAAAGTGGAACATAAATGATCAGATGGGATTTTATAGATATTTTCCATTCCAATGATTAAATGGGATAAGTTTTTATAGATTTTGTGAATGGTTTACCTGGATCAACTCATAGAAATGAAACAGTTTGGGTTATAATTGATCATATTAAAAAGGTTGCACACATATGTCTTTATTAGAAGATGATCAAGGGAGGTTATAAATCATGGAGGTTATATGAAATCATAGAGATCCTCATTCTATTGCTTCTGAAATATATGTTCACTTTGCATCATAGTTCTAGCCTAGGTTGCTGAAAGGCTTGGGTACATAGGTGATTCATAGCATGACCTATCACTGTCAAACCAATGGAAAGATAAACCATATGATTTAGGTGCTAGAGGACATTTTTCATGCATATGTCCTTGAATTTAGGGGTTCCTCAATGACACACATTCCCCTTTTTTAGTTTTCAAAGAATAATATCTTCTAAGTTACCATAGATATGAATTCTTATGAAGCCTTATATGGTAATTCTTTTTATCACTTAGGTGTTGGATAGTGTTAGTGTAGGAAGCTTTACATAAACCACATCTCATTTAGGAGATAATAGAGCGGGTTTAGTTGATCATAAATGGAATGATGATAGATTAGTCCAAGTAGCAGTCATATGGTAATATATGCTAAAGACCACTTGAGTTCTAGGACAAGGATCATGTTTTCTTATAAGTGTCACCTAGTTTTAGCCATAGATGTATTAGAAGGTAATTTAATAACTCACCATGATTCATTGGACCCTTTGAGATTGTCAAATTAATTATACAAGTAGCTTACAAGTTAGAACGTACATAGAGATACCGGGCTATAAATGATTTCATTCACGTATCTCAACATCACTAATATCATCTAAACTTGTCTCATGCCATTCATCTTGATGAGGGTAATTTGGATGTAGATTCTTCTTTTAATGAGTATCCCATGCATATTGTTGATCAAATCATGAAGACTCTGTGAGGATGGGGAGTTCCTTTGGTTTCAGTGCTATAGAAGTAAGTTCGTGTATAGGACGAGTCCACTGAATGAGAAGATGATATACGAGGTCTGTGGCCATAAATATTTGTTGATGATACATTTTTACGCTTAGACTTCTAACATAGCGATTAGTATCTTTAATGATAAGAGGTTATAATGACCCATCATTTAATAAAGGTATGACACATTGGTTTTTCATTTAAATACTTGGTTTAATCTTGGTAAATGTGTGATAATGTCTACAAAAGATCTCAAGAGAATCTGTAGATTGTTCGGATCATAGAATACTGGAAAATGTTCAAACAAGGTTGGCCTCATGGTTACCAAATGATTATTAGAAACTAGTAGGGGTAATCATGTGTGTTTCCTTTGAGAATTAGGGGGTCATATGGTTTTATCTACAACAGTGCACCCTCGACCACAAGCTCATGAATAAAAATGTAGAGGGTAAACAGTGATATTTCATATGGTTTTTTAATGTTTTGGAAATCATGAAACTTAACCATGAGGGGTCTATCTCTTGGTAGTGTGAGGAGCATGATTTTTTCATGGTTTTTCCAAAGCATGCAATCAAAACATAATGCCAAAATTTTTATGGTGAATTTGCATTTTTTTCCTTAATTATTCTTATAAATACTTTTATTTATTCTCTCCTTCATTTATCTAGTGGATGAACTCATCCCTCTAGTATTCATCTTCCAATATTCTCCTCCTATGTATTGAGAAAACATCGTGATCCAATGTCCTAGTCAAGATCAGTTGAAGGAATTTTATAGCTAAAGGTGTGCTCTCAATATATCTCCCTTTCAATTAAAATCTACATTAGGATTCATTGTGTTATTTAATTGAAATATCATCTTACTAATCTTCAGTGTGTTGGACCATTTATTTTATTTTGCACAACCTACTTCTGATATGAGGCCGCCATAAGATGAATAGTCATAAAAACACTATGGAAGGTTGTCCCATTGTTCCCCCCAAAACAATTTTGTTTTTATATCCGCATTGTTGTTCTGCACACCAAACAATTCCTCACATTTCTTTACAATGTATTTATTAATTATAATTTTATATATTGACCTTGATATACATTTTTTATTGTTGTTTAGTAAATAGAGTATTCTAACATCAATCACAGACACCCCTTGTGTGTTCCGACTTGAATTGACCCTTTAAGATTAAGTTATTAAATGCTTCGAATGGCTTATAAGAATATAGATTGTGTTAAAAATTGAACATCATCAATAAATGGAAATTGATTGAACACAAGTCACCTCTTATGTTCTTATTCCCACTTATAAATGGAATTTCCAATGTAGCTAATTTCTGAATAGATAATCAAGTTTTCTAGGTTCATCATTGAGCATTATAAAATGAATTTTCATGTTTTTAGTTTATTAAATGGTTTGATTAAATTGAATGGATTGTTAAGGATGGTTTTACATCCTTAAATTAATTAAATGGTTTTACTAGAGTGATTTATAAATGGTGGAAAGGTCATTCTGATCATTTCATGCTTTATTAAATGCTTTAATTTAATTGTAATTATTTGTGATAATGTGCATGGTAGATATAATCCATGAGAGGTAATGCCTCAAATTTATTACTATAAATATAACTAAAACATTGATAATGGTTCTGAAATTATGTTCAGGTTTTATTTGGAATTATGATTCATGCACTCTTACATCGGGTTTTAGAAATGATGTCTCACAATATTGACACTATCTGAATAGTGGGAAGGACACACTATGTCCGTTATTCAGATTTTGACATGAAAACTCACCTATTATCACTAAAAACAAGAATCAATTCTCCAAATCATTTTAATATGTAGTGATTTTAATTTCTATTGGTGCTTATAATTTCATTTAGACTAGTAATGGATGGATGAGTTATGCCCTAGTCTAACTAACACAAAATATTCCAGGTATATTCCCACTTACACCGTTATGTACATCGTCTATATAGGTGGAGAAAATATATATCTATATTATATATATTATTACTATATAGATAGCTATTAATCATAAATTCATTCCATTTATGATCTGCTGTAGGTAGATCCCCCAGGAATCCTTATAGAACCTGAACAGGATGGTTATTTATTTAGCATTGTTTCATACTCTGTTTATGCCAACATGTTGTTGTTGCTTTGTAAACTACTTTATCTTCTAGACGCTATTGGTGGTGGACTAATTTGATTTTATCTCACACCTTACTGATGTGGCCTTTTGTACGCTGGTATATTACATGTCCATATGTATGGACATGGGAATGTTCTTAGCTATGGATCTTTATATGCTTTACCTAGGGTAGAATAATAGTATAAAAGGACTGAGCTTTTTCTCAAGATTCAAGTGGAGTTTCCTTTTTTTCATTTTTATTTTCTTTTAGAATATTGTATATTATTTTCTTCTTTCTAATTTTTTTATATCGTTATTCCATGCATCCATGTATGTGACACTTCTTGGTGGCTTTTGATTATAATATGTTGTTTCATGGTTATTTATTATTCTGCTTCTTTTTTATTATATCTATTACATCATACTTATACTATTTTTTATTAACATTTTTATCTCTTCTGTCACTCTGATATGAGGGCATAGTCTCCCCAACGTACATCCTTTTCACCCTCGCTAGTAGTTGACAACCTCTAGCATATGGAGAGGTGTGCATGAGGCCATGTATAAGGCCCCAGCCTTAAACATGACATAATCTTGAGATATTTCAAGAATACACATGGAGAATCTTTTCAGGTTTAGAGTTTTAGAGAATTAGATCATAAATCATGCATTACATCCCACCTTTAAACAAGGTGGTTACATAAAAGATAGTGTTAATTTCCCAACATCGGAAACACTTCCAAAAAAAACATTTATTCTTTCTTGAAACTTCATTGACACTATCATCACATCATGTACCTTCTCCATGACCTGTGAAAACATTTCAAAAACATGGGATGAGCATAAAAAGCTTAGTAAGGGATATAAAAGTACAAAATGAAAACAATAGTCCATGTACGAAAACATACTTTACTCATAAAACACAATCACTTTAACATACATCATGAAAACAGAAGTTTTATGAATAACTCATATAAATCATACGACATAAAGGTAACTTGAGGCATTCATAACATTATTGCATAGGGAGTAACCCTCTTGGTTACGTTTGGAATACCCATCACAGTATATTCCCTTAAATCTCTTCGGAGAAAACCTTAACATTTAACTCCTTCATATTACCCAATGCATTGGAGAGCTATATCGGGCTCACCCGCCCTTAGTTTATCACGGAACCACCCGTCTTCATACTAATGCCCAAGAACAATAACATAATCGTATCACATAAAACATACATAAAGGAAACATAACATTTCCACATTTCAATCACAAGAGATCACATCATGATATTATCATAAATAAAAACATCTAATAAAATCATTAAAACTCTATGAGAGAAAAATCCCTTTATACTTTGAAAATATTAAAATAAGACATTTAAAAGAGATTTTATAATCAAAGTGTCCCATACCACTTTGTAACTTTTGAAAGGTCTTTAAAACATTCATGTCCATATAAATAAATCCTTGAAACCATTTTTAAAACAAGGACATAGATGATAAATATTTAAAATAATAAATCATTAAAACCATTTTCAATACCAAAATAAATGAAAACTAAAATATGGTATTTATTTTTCATTTTAAAAAAAGTATGGCTTGAAGAGGAAGCCGAAACACAAATAATGGTCACGGCGGCGGAGAAGTCGTTGTCGCCGCATACGTATGAAAAAATATTCCCTTTTGTCGTTTAGTAAACGCTTCGTATAAAAAGATTCTTTTTGAATAAACGTAAAAGTAAAAGGGTTTTATACACCGTATGAAAGAATGTTGTGTATAAAACAAAATATTCCTCAATGAAAGAAGATTGAGACAGAATCCCTCAAAAAGATGGTATCCATGGATTAAGGATAAATCAATTACATAATTATGTGTGACAAAATAATACACCAAATATAAGTGGATATTAAGTGTAAAACAATCAGAGGTAATTCACAAATATTCATAGAACAACATATTCAAGGAGTGGATGTTTATCCCAAACAATTAGAATTGGGTAAAGATGTTCCCTTGCAAAAACATTCAACAGCCTAATGGCGTCAATTCAAAATTCAGAAAATGAGTTGATGAGAGAGAAAATGGTATCTCATCACTTAGACATAAAATTTACATCAATAAGGATATAGAAGAACATATCCCAACATAAAAATTTGTAAATTAAAAGACCCAACAAAAGAAGTCTTTAAAAAAAATGGAGGGTGAAAGGTTCCCTTACCGACTTGGGTAACTTTCGAAACGTACACCCCAAGGAATAAGGGTAATTCAATGAAGATGTAAATACCCATTAATGAAAGTGTATTACACTAATTTTAAAATAATGGGCAGTACCTACACCACCCAAAAGGAAATAGTGGCCAATGTAGCATGAATCTCTCGGGAATAAAAAGTGAGATGAAAATCCCCTTATGAAAATTCGGCAGCCTTACGGCGCCACTTAAAATGTCCAAAAATGGATTTATGAGATCAAATAGGGTCTCTCATAACATGACCATAAAAAGTACAGTATAAGGAATATAAAATAACATCCCCAAACATAATAAATATGAGCTTAAAATAAATGACATAAAAGAGAGTACTTAAAAAGAAAGAGAGGAGTATGATCCCTTACCTCGGGTCCGACATGACTCGATCGTCCTTTAACATCCTGAATAATAAACTAGTGTTAATTTATACTTTCTTAAGAACCTTTTTAATGTTCATTATTACTTTTATATCACTTATTACCATGTTATTATGTAATCATTTAAGTTAATAATGTTTGTTTTGTCGATATTTGGTTCTTAAGTCGAAAGTGGACTTCTTACAATTACATGTTGTTCGTGTTGTGAAAGGATCATTATATCCAGAATGATATTCATGATTTGGATATCATATATATCCAGTATATACATGTATTTATAATATTACATAATCATTTAGAGGTATGAAATGAAATGCACCGTTCATGGAGACGGTAATCTGTACGTACGCATGAACGCTACTTTCATTTCTATCTCATACATTAATTGAAAGAAATAATAATTATATAGAGGTATATTATAATTCCAGTATAACATCATATATAATAAATTTAAATCCATCCTTTATACGTCCCATGTATGGCATTAACGAATCAAATCACTTTGAGGGGGCGGTAGTCCGTACTTCCTAAAATGAAATTATCGTGTTTACCCATAATGGAAACCATAAAGGTATGAAAAAAATGAGAAAATACAGAAGAATAAGTAAAACATAAACATATTATATATCATATATAAAAATAGTGACATCATAATGGACACCTTTGATGGTGTTGAATGAGTATTGAACAATCATCGTTTCGGGAGGCAGAATTTCACCATCCATGGAAACCGTATGTTCTTTAACCATTAGATGTAGTTGTGTGAGAGTGTAGCTTGAATACATCTTATAACAACATCCTAGTATATTGAAGATACTGGTGTTGTTACAAAAGAAATAAATAAAAAGAGTTTAGGGGGTTGGAGAAGCAAAATAAAACAAATAAACATGAGAGAATGAATTACCTTTAAAAGTGTAACTCCTTTTGATTTGAGCCTAAAGGCTTCCTTGAAAAGGATTCTGACCAAAGGGAATCCTCTAGGATGAGGAGAGGGATGTGTAGAGAGTAAATGGGTAGGGGATGGCCGAGCCAAAGGCTTGAGGAGTGTGGGAAATGAGGCAGAGGTGGGGGCCTTTTATAAGAGGAGAGGAGGGGCACTTTTGGAAATCATGAAACTATTATTTTATTTTCAAAATTGTTTCGAATTTTTAAGGTCCCACATTGACATATTTCGAGGATCCAATGATAAGGCTTCTAAATATACCCATACAATAGTTTTTGGACAAGTTAGGTTTTATATTTTATATTATCTTTTCATTTTATTTAAACCGTTCATTAATGAGGTAATCGTTTTATCATCATGATGTCATAATTAAATTTATTTATTTAATGTTCGAAAATTATAACAAAACTATCATGATGTAGGATATATTTTTATCTTTCCAAATAGTATTTATAGTCTAAAATCTGATTAGTATAATCCCTTCTAAAAATTGTTTTAGTAAAACAATTTATGTTAGTGTCATTTTCACTTTTATTTAAAAAAAAGAACTAAAGTCATTATCTCACCCAAGTGGATCCATGGGGTCCCCTAAATCGACCCATTGGTTGTCTCGGTCGGACATGACTCATCCAATAGGGGTAGGACAAGTGTCATGGTGTTTTCATATTTTTATAATATCATTTTTACCTTAAATTACACTAATTACCTCTAATCGCGATTAATAAAACTAAAAAGTTACTTTTCATCAAAAATTATTTTCATCCCATTGAACCAAATTTTAATTAATAATGACAATAATTTAAATTGGATTTTTTAAATTCAAATCACAGAAGTGGTAAAGTCCCATTTAAACGAAAAATCAAATTTTGTAACCACCACTTCGCGGTTTCACTATTCATCAAAAATTGAAGTTTTTCAAAAAAAATACCAAAAATTCACCCTAAGCTATATTTGATATTCCAAATTCAAAAATTAAGTCCATTTTACAAAATTAAAAATATATAAGTTGCATTAATTAATTTAATAATTAATTCCCGCTGTCAGAACAAATAGCGTGTTTTTATGAAACAATATATATCAAAAGATTGACACTGGTTTAAGTCAAATATTAAAGCAAAATTAATTCCAATGATCACTATTGGATTAAATGGTAAAAATATATTCTAATTTAACTTTAAAACCAATTCAAAAGATAATCGAATCATATAAATTAATTAGATTAAAAGGAGGTTTTGAATTAAAATACAACATTTTTCACTATTCATTAAAAATTGAACTATTTCGTAAAAATACCAAAAATTTACACAAAGTAAATTTTGATGTCCCAATTCTAAAGAATAATTTTATTTTTTCAAATATAACACATAAAATTGTCAAAAAGTGGATTTAAAAGAGGTTCGCCATCAAAAGGCGGTTAATCGCCCTTTTAAAGAATATTTGAATGTTTACGCTTAAAAAAACTGTATTCATTCGCATTTTTAATCCTCTAACAATTATTGTAAAAATAAAAAATATTTGACAAACAAATATAATCATTTTGTAGTTAGTTCTGTTCATTCTCGCCATTAAAATAGCTAGGCGTTAACTACCATTTAAAATAATATTATTTTATTATTAGAGTGCAATGTAAGATTTCAAAGAAACTCGTTGTTGTGTATTGAGTATGCCATCGAGAATAGCATTCCCTTTAAAGTAATATTAATATTTTATTCTCAAATATGGATAAATGTGAAAATGTCATATTCTTTATTTACCTGTGGTGTTACATCCTTCCCCCCTTTTTGGGAATTGTGTCCTCGCAATTTTAAAATTCGGCTTGGAAACATCATTGAAAATCCCACATCCGAACATGAGTCAATAAAACAAAAACTTTAAAAGAAATAATGAGGAGTACAGAGGTCACCCGAGATAACCCATACTAGGATTCCTTGTAAGAAAACATGGACATGGAAGAAAAACAAATGGTCATGTTCTGAGGGAGAGTGATAGTAAACATGTCTAGGAGAAATTTAACCATAAAAAAATCACAAACTTGTAATGGGTTAAACGGTATTTGATTCCCCTGTAGGAAATGTTAATGAACAAAATTTTTTTTTTACGTTACTTTTTATTGAGGAATTTATTCATAAGGAAACATAATCACTTATCATGTTGACTTTCAACTTTTATTAGATTCCTTACACCAACTCATATTTTCCCCAAAAAACGAGTATTTAGGAAGACTTGTTCGCATTAAGAGTAATATAATCAACTTCTTGAAAATCACCTAATCCACAAAAGAGAACTATATATTTCCCATGTCTTTAGACCTTAACCAAAACTAAAACAAAAAAGGTTATTATGAGATCAGATAATACACAAAAGGATAACCCTTTATAAAAAGAAAATCTATTCTTAATCTCCAAAACTTGTCAAACAAAACCCAAAGTTCAACAAGGACCATTTGATAAACAATTTTTCCATTAAATTATTCAAAGTAAACCAAACTAAGATTGAAACCCAAATATTTGAAGGATTTAGTCACATAGTCTTCCAAGATACAAATTAACACTTATCTCCAAATAACATCAGTTGCTCTAAAAGTCTCATATTAAAAAGTAATTATCCTAATCACATATCCTCCATGATAAGATAATAATTTCCATAGATAACCCAAAATCATCTTACTATTAAATCATAAAATCATTTAACTAAAAAGAATTAGTCAAACTAACCAGGGACTTCACGTAGTCTAGTGGTAGGCGATAAATACCAGTTGCACTTTGGTTGTGGGTTCGATTCCCGTAGCTTTGTCCGACGCGACGGGTTGTCACACGGTCTGCGTGTTGTCCTTTTTCAAAAACTACATAGTCCTTAAAACATTTCCAAAAACGAGATAAAACCTTCAAAAATAACCATAACATAATTTAACCTCAATTTTATCTCATGACTTCCACTTTCCATCATAACATATAGTAACCCATAATTACCACAAAAGTAAGGATCATATAATCCCAAATGGTTCTTTATAACTATATCCACAAAAGAAAGGATAATTATTCCTTGAATTAAATCTTCATATATCAAACATCACGGTTACATATACTATAAGAAATTCTTTTAATGTAACTCCATCATCAAAAGAGACTTAATGCATCTAAGAATTTCACCATCCTAAAATCTGCCATAACTCTTGAATCCCTTATATGATGAATTCTTACTCATTGAACATTATTCATGATCCATTTAGCCATTCCTTTTCAACTTATTCTGAAATACTTCCTACAACAAAATCATGAATCATATCATAAGATTCCAATAATAGGAAAACATATGTTAAGAAATAATCCATACCTTTCATTCTTCATTGTCAGTTTCTTCATCCTCAATTGGAATGACATTAGGTATTGGTAAATGAATATTTGTACGATCTTGGTGACCCCATTCCTGAAACTTCTTCGTAGGACATGTGTTTGCATAATGACCATGCACACCACATTTAAAACATTCAATTGATCCCTCAGAAAGAAATTCTTTTCCTTTCCTCGAGTCAACTCGATGCTTTTTTTTCCATGGAAGGTTCTTGCTTTATGACCTTCATTTCCACATCTATAGCATATTTCTGTCCCTTTGAAACATTTTCCTAGGTGTTTCTTTCCACATCTTTGACACATAGGTTTTTGAACACACTTACCATTATGATTATTACCTGAACTTCCGTAGGGATTTGTTCCTCGCATATATGATGCCTTATAAAAATAACTAAGGTTCAGGTGGTCAATCCTGACTCCAGATAGTTGGTTGAGGATAACCACAAGAGTTCTCATTGCATCTCTCATATCATTCAGTTGTTCTTTCATAAAACCGCCACAGTTTTCTTCAGATCCACTGTGACTTTGGTGCCTGCTAGATCCAGCCATTTACTAAAACCAAAAAGGTCAGTGTGAGTATATCAACAAAACCATCATGTACTAATGAGGAAGATAAACACTAAGATATACTTACTCGTTTAATTTATCTAAAACTAGGACTCTTTCTGAAATCCTAACCATTATGGTAATGTCACTTATGCTTAGAGAATACCCTAACCTCTAAATTTATCTAAACCGACCATTGATACCAACTATAAGACCCCAGCCTTAAACATGACTTAATCTTGAGATATTTCAAGAATACACATGGAGAATCTTTTCTGATTTAGAGTTTTATGAGATTTAGATCATAAATAATGCATTATATCCCACTTATAAACAAGGTGGTTACATAAAATATAGTGTTAATTTTCCAACATCAGAAACACTTCCAAACAAACATTTATTCTTTCTTGACACTTCCTTGACACTATCATCACATATTGTACCTTACCCTTGACCTGTGAAAAACATTTCAAAAACTTGGGATGAGCATAAAATGCTCAGTAAGGGATATAAACGTACAAAATGAAAACATTAGTCCATGTACGAAAACATACTTTACTCATAAAACACAATCACTTTAACATACCTCATGAAAACGTAAGTTTTATGAATAAATCATAGAAATCATATGACATAAAGGTAACTTGAGGCATTCATAACATTCTTGCATAGGGAGTAACCCTCTTGGTTACGTTTGGAATACCCATCACAGTATATTCCCTTAAATCTCTTCAGAGAAAACCTTAACGTTTAACTCCTTCACATTACCCAATGCATTGGAGAGCTATATCGGGCTCACTCGCCCTTAGTTTATCACGGAACCACCCGTCTTCATTCTAATGCCCAAGAACCATAACATAATCGTATCACATAAAACATACATAAAGGAAACATAACATTTTCACATTTCAATCACAAGAGATCACATCATGATATTATCATAAATAAAAACATCTAATAAAATAATTAAAACTCTATGAGAGAAAAATCCCTTTATACTTTGAAAATATGAAAAGAAGACATTTAAAAGAGATTTTAGAATCAAAGTGTCCCATACCACTTTGAAACTTTTGAAAGGGCTTTAAAACATTCATGTCCATATAAATAAATCCTTAAAACCATTTTTAAAACAAGGACATGGATGATAAATGTTTAAAATAATAAATCATCGAAACCATTTTCAATACCAAAATAAAATAAAAGAAAAACATGGTATTTATTTTTCATTTTAAAAAAAGTATGGATTGAAGAGGAAGCCGAAACTCAAATAATGGTCACGGCGGCGGAGAAGTCGTTGTCGCCGCATACGTACGAAAAAACATTAGCTTTTGTCGTTTAGTAAACGCTTCTTATAAAAAGATTCTTTTTGAATAAACATAAAAGTCAAAGGGTTTTATACACCATATGAAAGAATGTTGTGTATAAAACAAAATATGCCTCAATGAAAGAAGATTGAGACAGATTCCCTCAAAAAGACGGTATCATTGGATTAAGGATAAATCAATTACATAATTATGTGTGACAAAATAATACACCAAATATAAGTGGATATTAAGTGTAAAACAATCAGAGGTAACTCACACATATTCATAGAATGACAGATTCAAGGAGTGGAAGTTTATCCCAAAGAATCATAATTGGGTAAAGAAGTTCCCTTGCAAAAAAATTCGACAGCCTGACGGCGTCACTTCAAAATTCAGAAAATGAGTTGATGAGAGAGAAAATGGTATCTCATCACATGGACATAAAATATACATCAATAAGGATATAGAAAAACATATCCCAACATAACAATTTGTAAATTAAAATACCCAACAAAATAAGTCTTTAAAAAAATGGAGGGTGAAAGGTTCCCTTACCGACTTGGGTAACTTTCGAAATGTACACCCCATGGAATAAGGTTCATTAAATGAAGATGTAAATACCCATTAATGAAATTGTATTACACTAATTTTAAAATAATGGGTAGTACCTACACCACACAAAAGGAAATAGTGGCCAATGTAGCATGAATCTCTCGGGAATAAAAAGTGAGATGAAAATCCCTTTATGAAAATTCGTCAGCCTTACGGCGCCACTTAAAACTTCCAAAAAATGGATTTATGAGATCAAATAGGGTCTCTCATAACAAGACCATAAAAATTACAGTATAAGGAATATAAAATAACATCCCCAAACATAAGAAAGATGAGCTTAAAATAAATGACATAAAAGAGAGTACTTAAAAAGAAAGAGAGGAGTGGGATCCCTTACCTCGGGTCCGACTTGACTCGATCATCCTTTAACGTCCTGAATAATAAACTAGTGTTAATTTAGACTTTCTTAAGAACCTTTTTAAAGTTCATTATTACTTTTATATCACTTATTACCATGTTATTATGTAATCATTTAAGTTAATAATGTTTGTTTTGTCGATATTTGGTTCTAAAGTCGAAAGTGGACTTCTTACAACTACATGTTGTTCGTGTTTTGAAAGGTTCATTATATCCAGAATGATATTCATGATTTGGATATCATATATATAATATATATCCAGTATATACATGTATTTATAATATTACATAATCATTTAGAGGTAAGAAATGAAATGCACCGTTCATGGAGACGGTAAGCCGTATGTACGCATGAACGCTACTTTCATTTCTATCTCATACTTTAATGGAAAGAAATAATAATGATATAGAGGTATATTATAATTCCAGTATAACATCATAAATAATAACTTTAAATCCATCCTTTATACGTCCCACGTATGGCATTAACGAATCAAATCACATTGAGGGGGCAGTAGTCAGCACTTCCGAAAATGAAATTATCGTGTTTACCCACAATGGAAACCATAAAGGGATGAAAAAAAATGAGAAAATACAGAAGAATAAGTAAAAAATAAACATATTATATATCATATATAAAAATAGTGACATCATAATGGCCACCTTTGAAGGTGTTGAATAGGTATTGAACAATCATCGTTTCGGGAGGCAGAATTTCGCCATCCACGGAAACCGTATGTTCTTTAACCATTAGATGTAGTTGTGTGAGAGTGTAGCTTGAATAAATCTTATAACAACATCCTAGTATATTGAAGATACTGGTGTTGTTACAAAAGAAATAAATAAAAAGAGTTTATGGGGTTGGAAAAGAAAAATAAAACAAATAAACATGAGAGAATGAATTACCTTTAAAAGTGTAACTCCTTTTGATTTGAGCCTAAAGGCTTACTTGGAAAGGATTTTGCCCAAAGGGAATCATATAGGATGAGTAGAGGGATGTGGAGAGAGTAAATGGGCAGGGGATGGCCGCGACAAAGGCTTGAGGAGTGTGGGAAATGAGGTAGAGGTGGGGGCCTTTTATAAGAGGAGAGGAGGGGCACTTTTGGAAATCATGAAACTATTATTTTATTTTCAAACTTGATTCGAATTTTTAAGGTCCCACATTTACATACTTCGAGGATCCGATGATAAGGATTCGAAATATACCCATACAATAGTTTTTGGACAAGTGTAGGTTTTATATTTTATATTATCTTTCCATTTTATTTAAACCATTCATTAATTAGGTAATCGTTCCATCATCATGATGTCATAATTAAATTTATTTATTTAATGTCAAAAAATTATAACAAAAATATTATGATTTAGGAAATCTTTTTATCTTTCCAAAGAGTATTTATAGTCAAAAATCTGATTAGTATAACCCCTTCTAATTTTTTTTAGTAAAACAATTTTTGTTAGTGTCATTTTCACTTTTATTTAAAAAAAAGCACTAAAGTCATTATCTCACCCATGTAGCTCCATGGGGTCCCCTAAATCGACCCATGGGTTGTCTTGGTCGGCCATGACTCATCCAATATGGGTAGGACAAGTGTCATGGTGTTTTCATATTTTTATAATATCATTTTTACCTTAAATTACACTAATTACCTCTAATCGCGATTAATAAAACTAAAAAGTTACTTTTCATCAAAAATTATTTTCATCCCATTGAACCACATTTTAATTAATAATGAAAATCATTTAAATTTTATTTTTGAAATTCAAATCACAGAAGTGTTAATGTCCCATTTAAACGAAAAATCAAATATTGTAACCACCACTTTGCGGTTTCACTATTCATAAAAAATTGATGTTTTTCAAAAAAAATACCAAAAATTCACTCTAAGCTATATTTGATATTCTAAATTCAAAAATGAAGTCCATTTTATAAAATTAAAAACATATAAGTTGCATTAATTAATTGAATAATTAATTCCCGCTGTCAGAACAAATAGCGTGTTTTTATGAAACAATATATATCAAAAGATTGACACTGGTTTAAGTCAAATTTCAAAGAGAAATTAATTCCAATGATCAATATTGGATTAAATGGTAAAAATATATTCTAATTTAACTTTAAAACCAATTCAAAAGATAATATAATCATATAAATAAATTATATTAAAAGGAGGTTTTGAATTAAAATACAACATTTTTCACAATTCATTAAAAATTGAACAGTTTCAGAAAAATACCAAAAATTTACACAAAGTAAATATTGATGTCCCGATTCTAAAGAAGAATTTTATTTTTTCAAATATAACACATAAAATTATCAAAAAGTGGATTTAAAAGAGGTTCTCCATCAAAAGGCGGTTAATCGACCTTTTAATGAATATTTGAATGTTTACACTTAAAAAAATTGGATTCATTCGCATTTTTAATCCTCTAACATTTATTGTAAAAATAAAAAATATTTGACAAACATATATAATAATTTTGTAGATAGTTCTGTTCATTCTCTCCATTACAACAGCTAGGCATTAACTACAATTCAAAATAATATTATTTTATTATTAGTGTGCAATGTAAGATTTCAAAGAAACTCGTTGTTGCGTTTTGGGTACGCCATCGAGCATAGCATTCCCTTTAAAGTAATATTAATATTTTATTCTCAAATATGGATAAATGTGAAAATGTCATATTCTTTATTTACCTGGGGTGTTACACCATGTAACCCACCAAATAAGGGAAAAAATTAAGTGGATCCATGGTTTGGATGTTACATAAGATTATCTCTATTCCAATAAAATTATCCCTTTTTTATTGGCTTTATTCCTAAAAACCCAATTTTCCCCAATCATATTATAATCTTAAAGATGTTAAACCAATTCCAAAGGTTCACATTTTTCAGTTTAACTCGTATATTCTTATGTTATAGTTATCCTACCATTGTATTCCAATGTTTCATATAAACTCATTAGTTAAATGATTCAATTTAATCTAGTATGATTATAATTACTAATACTCATCATGGTTGGTCCTCTATAACTAATGTCACCAGGAATGATCTCATTTTTTGTATTATTTGTATGAAATGAGAACATGGTTTCTTATTTCTTGTGTAATTTTCCATCGTTGGATATTTTATAATCATCATGATCATCAAGATAATTTCTTGTGAATATATAATATTACAATGTTTTCCAATTTTCTCTCTAATAGGTTCATTTGTTTCATCGTTAATATGTAATGCATTTTTTTATATATATTGATTTTCAAAAACAATTATATAAAATTTATTAACAATTTTCATGGTATTTTAATTGAAACACTTGTATCTCTATCTACTGGGTGTGTATCCAATAAATATAATTTCTTTTGGTCTCTAAGTGAACGTACAATAAGATATTTCTTTAATAATTATACAACATGGGATATTGAAAACATTCCAACTTCTCATCTTCTGATTATTTACAAACCATAACACATATGTTCTATTAATAAAATTGGATCAAATTGGAAAATCATTAAGAATATAAATTATAGATATTGAATCATTTCTATAAATTAATTTTATGGTTCCATGATCTAATATTATTATTATTTCCAGTTATACAAATCATTGATTCTTCATCACATAAACATTACTTAGTTAGAAATTTTTTGATGACATATACTCATTATGTATTATTCCATTTTCAATATATACAGTCAAAACTCTTTATTTTTTATGTGGATTCATTATCAGGTCATAATATTTTGATTGAACATCCCAATTGATTCTAATACTTTCAATGAATGTGTTTCTATATATTAACCTCATGTGATTTACTCATCATGAAATAGATTGATTTCAATTGATTTAAATCATAAAAAATGTTTTAAAATTACAATATAATTTGGTTTACTATAATATAATTAGTCCACACACATTACAGTACATAATAATAAGAGGTTTATTTGTCTTGATTCCCACAAGCATATGGCAGTTATTCACCTTTTTTACATTATTTAATGTTTTATATGTGTTGAGACTTTTGTGGTATTTATTTGGTAAATTCTTTATAGTATAATATTTTATAAGATTATCAATCATATTCTTTAAAAAATATCCATTCATATTATATAAAAATTTAATTTCCTCATTCATTCCCCTGGATAATGCTTCCTTACAATTGAAAATTTTAAATATACTGTTTCTTGTTCACTGTCCCTTCATCAATATGTTTTCATCATTCAACTACCTTATGACACATCCATAATATTAAAATACCCCCTAATTCTTTTTATTATAATGATAAGAAGAAATAAATAGATTCTGTTTCATCCCATCAATATGGAGAACATGATTTTATTTTATCTCCTAAATCATGTTTAATACAACTCCTCTAAAACTATGTGATGAATTATTTCCAAAAGTAACTAATCCACAGTCAAACCAATGGATATCTTTGAAAAGATTTTTGTGGAGTTGACCACTATATGTTATAGAATTCCTTTATCCTTTATATATTTATATGTGACCAAAACCAATATTTTATGATCTTGTTTATTTATCCTCTTAATAGATTTGGAATTAACCTATTTCATTATCTAATCTATCAGCAGTGTGAGATTATTGTTAATGATGTTTTTAGGATAATAACACCAAAGAAATATTTCCTCATTGAAAACATGTGTGTTAATTATCTGTACCTTTTCATTTAGATATTCTCACTAATAGATTTTAGGTTTATTAGGCTGGATCCTTCATGATTCATATCTTACATTTTATTTATGGAGTGGAATAGTGTGTATATATAAAAATTAATTGAGTATTTAGAATAAAAAACAACAACATATTTTTTGAAATCAATGTATCTTTGTATTATAGATATATTATTGAAAACATTATTGATTAGTTTCATTCCAATTGTAAATTTTTCTTCCTATTCTCAATATTATCATTCATTTGAGATTTATACTCTACATTGAACATGAAATTTGGTATATCCTTAGTGTTCATATCACACTCCGTATTAATTTAATTATTATTAGAAACAATATTGATATTACCAATGATTGATTCCATATTAGGTGATGCAAAAAAACATTCATCCCTTTATCATGGTTTCCTCAATTTTCATTATAGTCGTCAATTTAAAAACAATATTTCAAATCACTAAAGGATAATATTTGAGTTTCCTAGTTGAATTAATAACCTTATTAATTATATAATTGAAATTACTAATTTCATAAAACAAATTAACCCTTGATGAGTTCTTTTCACTGAATTTTTATTATCAACAAACATTACCTCAATATATTTTACTTCTGGATTTATTGGGATGATATCTGATGCGGTAATCATTAGATTCTTATACCTTATTTCATGAATTCCACTGATATATCAAATGTTTTTCGTCAATTACACTTGTATCGTATCAATTTTATAATCGTTTTATTTATCATTATATTTACTCAATCAATCATTCTTACATTTAATTAATTTTTTTCTCTGTCAAGATTTCTATTTTCCTTAAATGATATAAAGAATAATTTCATAATTAGAAATATTGTATGGTTTACTCATAACTATTTCCTTCTAATTAACTTCTACTATATTATTCATCACTGAACAAAGATTTGGGAATATTTATTTATCCATTAATTTTGTTGTTCCTTCATACACTGATTTATCTTTCTCTCATTCAAGTACCTCATTATAATATATTATATAATTAATTGAGATAAAATTAATCATTATTATTTAATTTTCTATCCCCTTTCCCTTGAATAATATTCTTCAACTTCAAATCCTTTCCTTCTTATTTCTTCTTGAAATAATGTTTTCTTGGTCACAATCTTCATTCTAATATTCTATCTTATGGGGAAAATTTTTTAATAGTTTCCAATATTTCATAAATGAGACACATAAATCAAATTTTACCCTTATATATATGTCTTTATAATTAGATTAAATTCAAAGATAAATACATATAATTTCACTGAAATCCATTTAAACATCATTTTCATTTGTTTTCTTCTCATTATCTTTCATTAGATCATGATATTTAAATCCTTTTGATGCTTTAGTGTTTTTCTACTTACATGATTTTTCTTTTCTACAAAAGAAATATATCTTCTTATATTTTATGAAATCAATACATTATTCAGTATTTTATGGCCCACTCATCCATGTCTTGATCCTCTAGTTTAGAAATTATTGAATAAAATTTATCTTAATGGATTTTAATCATCTTATTTTCCATGATAGATTATTTATGAATTCCTACATAGCATTGAATCAGATTTACAATTTTTTCACCTAAATAATGAACTCATAAACAATTTCCTATTCTTGAATATAGATATCCTTTTAATAATAAAATAAAAGCTAAATACAGAAATCATTTTAAAATAATTATCCTGTATAGATTTCAAATAGTTTCTCATTATTATATTCATTATTTCCCCACATAACTCAGGTCAACTAATTCTCCATAATGAATAAAATTAATGTATGTTTATCTCTCCAATTATATTAAAAGTTATTTATATCTAATTGTATATAGTTTTTTCCATATTTTGGAAGATGAACACAGTTCATAGTAATGTTATGAACACTAAAGCCATGTTTTAGAAGATACAAAATCATCTTATCTATCCTTATATGAAATTCATCTCTATCCAACATAGGGGATCCCTTATATTAAACAGAATTAATAAACACCATATATATCACTTTTCAATAATATAATATTTGAAAACAATATCATATACATGCTAATTCATAGATCTCTTTCTAGAATGATGTGGTACCAATTATTAGGCCCAAGAGAAATCAAACCACAACTAGGGGGAGGATGAATTTGTTGTAGACATGGAAAACCTTCCCTTTGAAAATGATTATACATCATTAGTTAGTGTGTATGAATCTCAAATATTATGATACTATGATTAAATAAATTATGGGAAAGGAAATATAGATTATAATGATTAATAAATGGTTCACCAACTATTTTTATGAAGTGATTAATTCACAATGTTCAATTTTTGGGATACCTCTACCCACATTCCTATTTTGTAATCAATAACAACACTAAATGATGTTTGTATTTTAATTAAAATCATATTTAGAAGAAATAATAAAAAGCATCAAAAATCCAATAAATATTTTCTTTTACATGACAAGTTTCATTTGTAATTTGATCTCTTATGAACCAATGTCCTTCTCCACAAATCATTACCAAAACCTAATAGAATATCTTCCAAGAATGAATATTATGATAGAATATGTTATTTGAAAAAAAATTAATCATACATAACTAGACTGACACACCCTTGTTTATTTATATTTCATGTTCTGTGAAACATGACCTTTTATCAGATGGCATGATGTCTAGTTTTGGTTGATTCATTTACTGAATCATAATTATCCATAAAACCCAAAGTATTTTGGTAAATTAATTCAATGAATTGTCTATATATATAATTTTATCTACCCATATATATGGAATACATATATTGTATTATCTACAGTCCTTGATGTGTGGGAACATTAGTGTTGTCATTCATGTGAGTAAAAAAATATCATGACATAGTCAATACAGTGTGATGATCACCTTTATGAAATGATTTATTCCATTAATGAATGCCCCAAATTGTCTATAAATTTTTTAGATCACCTATTCTTAATCCAATAAGATTAAAATAATAATAAGGTCTCCAATATAAATTATATTAATTCTTCATGATTCTACATGTTTCAATTTGGTGTGATTCCCCTCAATATAAGCACTTTATAGTGTAGCTAACCTAGTTGTAGAATGGGAATAGTTTTAGAATGAAATTATTCCTTTGGTTTGACTTTATCATAGTTTCAAAATACACATAATTTTGTGATCCACATCAAAATCCAAAAACTCAATTCATTTATATTTTCACTCCACATCAAATAGCCACTAAATCATCCAGGAGTTTATTATCGACAAATATAAAAATGAATTGTTAAAAAAAATTATATTATAATAACTATAATGTTAAAGTTATATATACCCCACAATATATAAGGGAGTTTTGTTTTTTTAGTACTCCAACTGTTAATGTAAATAAAATTTCATTCACACCATGTCTCGATTGACATCAAATCAAGGATCCTAATATTTGATTAAATTATTGAAAGGATTCTCTAAACATAAAATCTCATAAAATCTCCACAATTATGATATTATATTTAATACACTATGTGATGTTTAGATATAGATTATATATGAACATTAAATTCAGGAATTATGTGTATGTTTACTCAAGAACCAACCCCTCATGAGATCCAACCCCTCATTATATTGAGTTATTGATATTATAATTCCTCCATTATTTCGTGGTTGCCTTTATACCTCTAAGACATGTTTTGTTTTTACTATAATACCACTTACTATTTTAATCATACATAGTTTTTAGTTATCTTATTGTTTTATCATTCTTTTTTTGTTACTAATTCAACCTACTTGGTTTTTTGTACTCACCCATGCATGATCCATGTTCTGATGCACATTGTGTCTATGCATAAATTTCACATTTCATAAAAGGCCAATAAGGATGTATAACTAGTTGTTTTTATTGAAATATTTTATTGTTATTAGTGGGGGTGTGTAGTGGGATATTGAATCTAAATGAGTTGTTTTAGTAAAAAAATAAATGAGTACATTCCATTCTAGACTATAAGTCAGTATAAGTTGATGTTTTGACATCTTTATTTGTATTCGTTTTTTAACATTTAAATGATTTTAATGGATAATTGTTTTCACATGTATTCCCTATAATATAGGTCAATTGTTTTTATATATTTTTAGTGTTGTTTTCTAATATTTTATATCAAATATTTATATATATTTTGGGTTATTATGGCATAAGACATCCCATGTATGTTATTCACTCATAGTGTTATTTTTTAGACCCGAGCCTATTTAAGGAAAGCATGGGATAGAAAATTTAGTTCACCACCAGCTTGGGTGGGGTCACAATGAGTTGGTACATTTTGGAATTGATGGGGATCATTTTTGGAACTCAACCATTAATTATGATGAGAAACATTTAATTGATAATGGGGTTTGTAGTATAGTTGAACATGGTTTCTCAAGAACCATTCTATATGATAGAATATTGGGGATGATTGGGAAATGGGTAGGAACCACATGTAAAATATATACATTCGGGATTTTACAGAATGAACCATAGGGAGGACCTCCATGGATTGTGAATTATTGACTTATAATACATTAAACTCTTATATATATTTATTATATTTTTTAATCAGGAGTAAATTAACAATAGATACCATGAGAGGATCATGGTTTTCTTCTTTATTATTGTGGGGAGGACATCCGTAATGAGATTCATGGGGTAGAAATTTTGGATAGATGGTTTATTGATTAGTGATGTATGGGGAGATCCTCCTTGTATAGATTCTTAAATATGGGGAATACATTCATGGTGTGTTTCACAAAGAGGGCCTAAATGGTTGATGTTTTATTTTTTACAATTACAGGTAGGACCACCATTCTGGATATTTTTTCTACCATGGGTTGGTCCTTCATGAAAAATAATCTAGGGATGACCTCCAAACATGCTTTATAATTTTTCTAAATGGGAAAAATATTTTCATCTATTGGATATCATATTGTGTGGATGAAATCAACAACTAGTATCTCATAGAGGACCTTTATTAATGTAGTTCAGAATGGACATGACCTCCATGGAAATTCATCAATGTGTTTTGGATAGGACCTTCAAATATGGTATTTAGAGAATACATTCAATGCTTTCTATTTATCTTTTCCATGAAATGAACCATCATGGTTACTATGTTAATAGTGGGTACCATAGGGGTAACCTTTGTAGTTTATATTCATATTATTATGGGGTGTGCATACATAATGAGTTCTTAGTCGGGGAACTCATAGATTCATAATTTGTTACTATGGGAAGGGCCTCTATAGTCGTAGTTTTCTTCCCTTACCAGAAAAGGATATATTGGAGCCTTCATTAGTGATTACATTGATAATATTTGAGTCAATTAAAAATCATGATATAGAATCACAAATTGGTAGTTGTCAGGATATGTCAATATGTATTGGGTATTTCAGAATCATCAATGAATAAATCTTATAATGTACTGAGATAGTTGTTCTCCCACTATAGTTCCTTCTTTTAGGTGCTCTTTTCTAACTAAAGGAGGTTAGAGGTTCATTAATATATTTTAGGGATATGAATGAATCATGTGATTAAAGACAAAAATTTTTGTTAGGATCCCTCCTAGATAGATCTATGGTATCCATATAGATATAAGAAATTTCATCATCAACATATTACATGTATATAAGGTATGACTTATTAAATAATGGGGAATGGTTCTTGAAACAATTTGAAGCCATCATATAGGGTTCTTTCCCCATCCAATACATTTTTTTGTATTTACAAAAAACCACATAAAGGTTAACATTTACCCAAATATTATTAAATTCAAATAGAGAAACACCATCCTAATTAAAAATTCAAAACAGACTTAAAAATAATCCATGAATTCAAAATTCTAAATCGCACCAAGGTCCCAGCACCACCATCCACCTTGGGCTCTGAGATTCTAATATTTGATCCACTTCTTACATTAATTCATGTCATGTTGAGTCCATATCATCAACCAAACCATTATACCCCTAAAAAAATATGTCCCAATCATCTCATCATTATCATCAAAAAAGTTGATGGCCACAACCAAAACTCATACTAGTTACCCAGCTGACAAGAAACCAAAAACTAGAACATATATAATCTTCTATGTCAACCCAGACTGAACCACCACAATAATAAACTCCCCACATAACCGAAAAAAATAATACCTATAGCATAAAACTACCAAAAAATAAAAACAAAACCTTTAACACCCCTTGGAACATAGTAAATCGAGCCGCCACCTAGAGAGAAAATCCAACAGAGATCTAGAAGAAAATAATTCCACACTAGTTTCACCTCATAGAATGTCAGTGGATCTTAATAAAATCTTATTTAGAATGTAATATTTTACTATAATATCTATCACATTTCATTGAAGATGCTGAGTGGGTGAAAATTCTCATCATATTGTAGGATATGATTTTGACCTTATTATAGCATTTTATGTTTGGGGCACCAGTGCTTGATGGAAAATCACAACATCGGTTGTTCTGTAGTTTCACTCATCATGATTGTGGAGTAATACTCCTTACAATACATTGAATGGGGATTCAATATATTTACTACATATGAAAATAAAAACATTAAACCACTTACTACATTATCACAAATTAGAATTTATGGTCAGAAAATTTCATTCATCGGAAAAGGATTTATTTTTTATTTTAATATATTTATTTTTTTGATTTTTTTGTTTGTATTTTTTAAAAAACATCATCCAAATACGAGTATACATCAATGTGAGTCAAAATATCTTTAGGTGTTAAGCATATAAAATTTGTGGTTTGTAAGAAAAATTATCTTACAAGGAATCTTAATTCATATTTAAAGAATCTTTTATATCAATAATAAATATTAATAATATCCTTCCAAGTTAAAATATTGGTTGCCCTTATCATGAAGATCGTTTGATTAATAACATGTGTTCATGAGAACAATGTATATATGATAGATTCAATAAATTCTCCCTTGGATTAGTTGTGTTATGATTTAGAGCTACATAAGTAGGAACTCTAGAATTGGTTTTGATATAAGGAGGAACAAGGTGTTATGGATATTGGATTGAGACCATTATAAATGATTACTTTTTATTACTATAAAGGATATAAAATCATGTTTTCTTTAGTGCCTCTTAATGAGGTGGGTGGTTACTTTTATGTTCTTGGTAAAAGGATCATATAAGATCTTTTTAAGATCACTAATCTATGATGAAAGGTTGTTACCTTTATTTTGGGGAATTCATGAACACTTTGGCTTATTTTAATATCTTGTTGAGCGTACTACTAGGATAAAGGTTCATAAAAATAGTTTAGTGTGGGACATATGAATCAGTGGGCCATTTTAGTTATACTAAAAATTTATTTCGGAAGGTGTAAGTTTTGAATTACGCCTGATTAAAGGCCCATCAGTTTTCATATCTTTTTTATTAGTGATTATTAATAATGAAGGATAACAACAAACATGAAATATAATAAGTGGTAATACAAATATTTAGATTACATTGGATTGGTAGCCCACATATGCTTTTGGGTTACTGATATCGCATAAATGGTGTAGCTAGATACCTGAGGGATATGAATTCTATTCTAAAGCAATAAAGATGAGATCTGTTATCAAGTATTATTCTCTTTGGTTTTCCAAATAGAATAATCCAAATTATTATGGGACTACATGATTGATTATTCCCTGAGGACCTCTCCCATTATAGAGTACACCCCATGGAAGATCTCTCACAATATTATATAATTTGTATTTTAATTGAAATAATGAACAAAATTGATATAAAACTAATGAAAATAACTCAATCATGCATATTAGAAATTCATGGGGGGGACTATGATAAAATAGGATGTTGTGGTGTTTGACAATGGTTAAAGGGTGTTAATAATATATTTTGGTCCACTATCATGAAATGGGTATGTCTATACCAAGAAGGTAATTTGGGATATTGGGGAACCTAGGTGTGGACATAAGGGATATAGATACCTTTAGTTTGAAGTATCATGGCACCAAAATTTTATGAACCTAGTCTTAAACTCAACATAGTTTCTTGTATGAAATAGCTTTCCAAGTGGTCCTCCTAGAAGGATGGGAGTAGTTACACTAAAGGATATACTAGATATTAAATAATCATTCCCTTATTTAATGGTAGATCTTATATGTAGGTATCATCAACCCCATAACAATTAGTGTCTTGGTAGATGTTTTATTTTTTCATTATTTTTGGTTTCACAATCATCTGATGAACCAAATAATGCTCGTTTCCATCAAAATATATATTTTTTACATGAGTTGTAATATGACAGAAATTTAGGAGATATTAGGTATGTAAAATAATATTCAATATTCTCATGTATTATAGTTTCACAGATGGTAATAATGTGGGAGTTTGGGCAGCCCTTTACAAGAAAATGTGACTTGGGAACCTAGAATTTTAAGGATAACCCTCATAATAACAACTAGTTTCATGGTGCGGTGTCCTAAAAAATAGCATCATATGGTTCCATACATAAGTTTTGATTTGAGAATTATGGTGTATGGGATGGAGTATCAGGATAATGTTGTGATGAATCGATTGAAATAGTGAATAAAAAGGAACCAATCAGAGAAAACAAATTTAGGGCACATAGTGTGTGTATCAAAGAACATTATGTTAGTACTATGATGGAGTAATATGAAACCAATGTTATAGAGTAGTACATAACTGGGGATGGGGTGTGAGAAATAAGATGACATGCTTGTGTATAATGGTTCCAAACCAGACTTTCTCCTATGATATAATTTAAACTTCCATCAAGGATTCATGGAGTCATATTTTTTTATAATTTAAGTGCCACTAGTTATATAATTAGAATAAAGGGAGAAAAGTGTAATCTATTTACAAAAAATCATAAGAACCCACTGGACCAGCTAATGAAATATCAACTTTTTTGTATTCAAACGATGATCCCACTAAAATAAGTGAATAGATTTGTTGACTATTAATGAGTCCCTAGATTATCAAATAATTTCTATTCAATAGAGAATCAAATAAAACTTGGTATTCATACACTAGTATAGGTGTTATTTGGTCGATAAAACGAATCAATGGGGATGGTAAATGAGGCTAAAAAAACAAATATTGACAATGTGGTACCATAACATGCACACTCTAAGGGTTTTTGTAAAAAAAATTATAATGGTTGGAAAAGCTAGTATAGAAGAAATGGTAGTAGAAGGATAGATAGAGGATATTGTGGTCTATGTAAGGGATATACATACTTTTGAAGAAAGGATAAAATAGACAATTATCTTTTCCTTTCTCTAAATTAATGTTTCATTATGAATATCTCAACTTTTAAGATACTTTTATAAAAATAAATTCATCTTTACTTTTATCACCTGATTTTCTTTTTGTTTTCCCTTTCATTTTCCTTCTCTTGTTTCTCCTCTTCCATGTTCAGTTTTTTTGAGGACATTAAAATATCATGATATTTATGACAAGGATCTTTCTCAAAATGGATTATCTTCATGGAGGATTTAATTTCTAATAGTGTAATTCCCTTAGAAACTAAAATTTACTGATTTTATCCATTCTAAAAATAAATTCATAAAATTACTAATCATATATATATATATATATAATTTCATATGGTTTGGGTTTGGTAGTGTCAGATGTTATAGGAATGTCAAAAACCATCCCATTTAATTCATTTTATAAAATCCTTATTAATCCATGACAATGCCTGAGGGGTTTACCTCATCACCATAGCTTTCCTACAAGTACTATTGTTAAAAAATTACTCATTCAGAATGATTTAACCTAAGTCAATAAAAAATTCTATATCTATCGAATTCAAATGAAATTATGGAATGATTCATCTATATGTAGGACTCTCATTCCAAAATAAATAATAATAATTAAATGAACAAAAAACTATAAAATCAATCCCATGACATACCTCAAACTCCCCCACATATAATAACCCCTTTTAAATCACCCATAACTGCACATATATAGTAATTTTTCTATAATGTTTAAAAACAAAAGTAGATATATCTGATTTAAAGAAAATTGATATGGTATTAAATATAAACCATATCATACCTAATCTTGATACCCCCATGTGACTATGTGAACACTGGATCCCCCATTATAAAATCACAATCCATCGGTTGTCTGAAAAAATATTTTGAGAAGTGGCACACTTCATATTTGGTACCTAAACCAACTAGCGCCACTCGGTCTACAGGCACAAAGTGGTGTATATAGAGTGTGAGATAAAATTACAATAGTTTTTCAAAAAAGGATCTAGTCATTCACTTTTAGCAAATTATATAGTAATTATAGTTCAAAATATACTAAATTTAAAAAATATTTTCATATAATTTGAAAAACTTATGCATGTATTTAATATAAAAAATCTATTTCAAAAACCAAATAGTTTGAACACAAGTGAAAACTGAGAATAAATCATTTCTAAATAATTTTTTCAATTTATCCTGAAAATAATTTTAAAGTGAAATTGACACCCCGAAATAAGTCACTAAAAATAATAATCGAAATAAAAAAAATAAGTATGTGAATTATAATAATATAAAACCAAATAAGTTGAAGGAAGTATCATGTAAGTACAAAAAAGATCAAATTAAAGGGTTGTATATTCATAAGTAGTATATATTATAGCTAATGTAAAATAAGAACCAAATAATCAATAATTTAAAAACCTGATTCCATAGAGAAACACACTTAGGTTACTAAAGCTTGGGGAACCTATAACATACACAAAATCCTAGTGGTATAATTTCTCTTTCTAATATATCTTTTTCCATAGGGTATTCCACACAACAAACTCACTATAATGGATAGTGATGAAGGACCTCTCTCATTCTATGTATTTCTATACAAGTACTCATAGTATAATATGTGGTTTAAACACATAAATATAATCATTAGAATAAATAGATTCCTTATATAATTAGTAAAAATGTTATTTTATAAACATTACTAAAACCCATTTCTACCATATATTTTAAATGGGAACCATGTGATACACATTTCCATTTTGAAATAATTCTCAACAAGTAGAATATATTATATAAAAATTTCAATGGAAACCTTTAATAGTTGTAAGTATAATAAAAATAATAAAACAAATATTTTCATTCATTGTTTACTTAATAAATTCCAAAAAACAATGAATTAAACATTAGAAATCAAATATTAAAATATAATTTGAAAATCATTTTGAAAATATAATTCAAATATAAAATTAAATTTAAAATATACCATTTTATTTTAATACACATGTGCATTTATATATATATATATATATATATATATTAGTGGACATTTTTCCATGTCCTCATGTGAATATGATCATATGTATATATACCCATATATGTATGTATAAACACTAGATAATTCATGAAGCATCCATACATCCACAGAAATAAGTAAACATAACATAATTTTTCATCGAAATAAGCCGCAACATAAATAAACCTTTTTAACTCATATTACAGCACATAAAACCAAAAAAAATGAGTGTATTCCTTGTTAAAAATTCACTAAGATTCATTTTTCATTTTTCATCCTTATTTACCTAATAGGATTTTCTTATCCATTCTAGTTAACATAATATATAAAATTTTCATCATGATTAATTAAAGAGAATGTAAATTAACAATTCCATAACCAATGGGAGTGTCTAGAATGTTGTATAGTTATGAAATGTTTTCATATTGCATGTCATTCTTATGTTAATACCAAGAATTACCTCTTCAGAGTTATTAAATATAGGTACATATTTTCTAGAGCCTACATTCACTTTATAGTATACATATGAGGATTTATATTCAAGGAAAACCACTTACTGAAGACTTTTCCAAGATTTTAGGATACCATCCTATACTTAGGCATGTCACTAAAAATTTACACAATGGTTATATTACATTAATTCAAAAATTAGCTTATATAATATACAAAAATAACTCAGCCTTTTCATTGATACCAAATATAGAGACCCATGTTAAACATTTATTTATTTTACATCATTTTTATTATTTAAAAAATTACATTTCATATATAAAAATACCCCAAATATATATAGGTTCATTGTCTTTTGATATTTCCAACATTATAATATTATTTTATAAATCATTTGATTATTTCCCCTTAAAGAAAACATAATAGATCATATTCTAGAAATCCCATTAGTTATACTAATCCTCATAACAAATGGACCAAAAACATAAGTAATGGGTATGATAAAATACACATTAAGAGCTGTATAAAAATTTCATCATTGAATATTTCCAAAGAATATAAAAAAATATGAGCATAAGATAAATTTAATAATACCATTAATGATAACCATAAAACAAAAGTGAGCTTCATATTACATGGTATAATTTCATAAATCCATGAAATATCTACCCAAAAAAATATCTATAACAAGGATTCGAATCATTCAATATATATTTTGAATCATGGTAGAATAAGATCAAATAAATATTATCACTTATTTATGGAAAAACATTATCTTGTAGAATCATTAAATAGATGATTCATTCATTAGTTCCCATTCATACAAGTAACTAAAATATACCAACTAATAACTATATCATGATATAAATATTCATAACCAATACATCGGAGGGAGATATTTGACCCCACCCATCATTCAACCAAAATTACATGTGCTAGTAAAAAATAATTCACATTTCACATCATAAAGAATATAATGGAAATACAATTGTTTTAATAAATATTATAAATGAAAATCATTGACTTTTTGTAAATATTTCATGTAAATTATATAGGTTTACAAAAATATCTATATGGAATAAAATAAAATCATTAATTAAATTCATTGATATAGAAACCCTAATCACACAAACAAATAAAATAATAAATGAAAATATATGGTGAAACATGAAACAAAAAACTATAGTACAAATATGATTTTTAAGATAATATAAAATTAAAACTAAATTATAAGAAGATATTTATTGAAAACATATTGTATTATTTTATATAAAACCCATTGTTATAAGTATCTTTCCAAAAAGTCTGTATTAAAACAAAAAGGTGAAAAGAAAATTATTCAATGAAGTGGATTTGTATCAAAAACTCTTTTTTCCCAGAAATATTTTAAGAACGTTATTTAAAACGGATAACCATGTAAAATTAAGATCAATAATAAATTTTATTACTCATTGAAATGAGTTTCAGTTACAAATTCCCATACCTTTACCCCATTTCCAATTGAAGTGTTTTAACCTCATCTTTCATAATGAAAAACATCATAATTACTTATTTCATAACCTTGTTAAGATATATTTTATTTTATATTATAAAATAAAAATAATTCTCTTCATGTGTGGGACTATTAAAATCTATTTTTCAACATCGAGTGTTAAAAATCATGACCATTTTGAAATATGATTATATAAGTGGTGTCAATGTTCTTTCTTCTAACAAATATCATTATCTAAAAACAATAAAATTTAAAATAATTGTTTTTCATGAATACCTAAAATGTTATAATGTCTTCACATGGAAATTTTAATTTCAATTCTGGAAGACGAAATCAATGTTGAATTTATTTCATGTAATTCAATGACATCAATGGATTACCTTAAAATGATCTATAATTTTTATGTTAACCATAATGAACATATTTATGATATAAATTACTTATATATATCATATATATACTCATAAATTATGAACTAAAACCATCCAAGATGATAGTAGTGAAAAATGAATTGCATCATTCCATAGAGGTTGTAGTCCTCATGTACGTACAATTAACAATATCATTTTTCAATGAATGGAATGAAAGATGAATCATTGAAAATTATAATTTAATATATATATATATATAAATTTGACATATATAAAATTTAAAATTCATAAAATTCTCCTCTGTTAACATCTATTTGATATTCTAATATAAAATGAACAATATTGTTTTATAGAGGCTGTAATCCATGCATATCAATATTTGATATTATTTGGTTTTCTTAATTGACGGAAAATATTGAATAAATATATTAGAATTAAAATAATTACTTTTAATTATAATAACAATATTTATTTAATAATATTAATAATGTTAGATATGATTTTAAAAGGTGTCGAGTAAAATTAAAGAATGAGAGAAAATAATAGTTACGTCGGAAGCATAAGTTTTCTTTTGGAAAACCCCTTGTAAATGAATGTTTTAAGAAAATAAATGGTGAACAGAAGTGTTTTAAAGTGTAAAATATTTCTAAGAAGTACCAATTGGTTGAGTTTAAATAAGAAATTGGTTGTATAGGTGAGTATTAATGTGGTGTAATCTTTACCATTTTATAAGTGAAGAGATAGGTTGTTTTAGAAGTACCAATTGATTTTCAAAAATTTTATTTAAAAACTAAGGGGTTAAGGGGTTGAAAATGTTAAAATGAGAAAAGGGGGTTAGTTTTTCTCATGAAAACACAAAAAAAAATATTTTTAATCTTTTTATTAATAATTTTTTTCTTTTTTCCCTTAGTAAGATACTTTTAAACATTTCTAATTTTTTTCCAGTGTAACTCATTTTTTACCATAGTAATTATTTATAATGGAAGAAATTAAAATTATTCTTATTATATAATATAAATCTTTTGGTTTAAAAAGTGAAAATAATTTTATCATATAAAATTTGTAATAGTTTAAAAGGATAATTTTAAAATAAAAGCATGTTCTAACATAAAAACAGTTTTTTAGAGAAAACATACTTTTACGCTTAAAAATATGTATAAACTAAAATTAACATGGTTAATTATTTCCATGTAATAAATTTATTTATTTTAAAAAAATGCATGAGGCTCTCAAATTAATAAGAAAAAATGAACTTTCTCTTTAAAAATTTGTTAATTCATGGAAAAAACCAACATTCATTTTTTATTAAAGAAACATTTTTCATTTTCTCAAAAATTATTTGTAATAAGTTTTCTAAGATAAAATAATTTTTTATATGGTATAATTTCATTCTATAAATTCATATTTTGTTATATAATTGGTTCCATATTCTTCTAGGATATACAAACCAAATGATAAAATCCTAAATATTTTAATTTTTTAAAAATATAAAATCAATATTTTCTTGGAAAAATAAAAAGTGAATAAAATGAAAATTTTGATTTTAGTAATTTTTAAATGAATTAAATTTTATCAAATTTATGTTATTTAATTTATAAATGTATTTATAAAAATTAAATATTTAATATATTGTGCATTATTTAGCATTCTAAAGAAATAAATTTTTATAGTTCACCATCTTAGTGATTATTTTAGATTTATTAATAAATTTTTTCTACTATTTTTGAGTTCATTTACACTGGTTTTATCATTTAAAACATGTTATTAAACAGAACACCAAATATATAGGATCTATAATTTTGGACTATAGAAAAACCATACTGGTGTAACATCTATCCTTTCCCCAGAAACATACACCAATGGTTTCAATTATCAATTCAATAAATATAATATTTCAAAACAACCATAGCCACATAAACCCTTATAAATGAAAATTCATGTTAAAAAGTCAAGCACATAACCAAAAAGTATAAAATCTACAATAAACAATTGTGTAGGAACCTACTGAAATTTACTCAACCATGGACTAACTCAAAAACATGAACAATCATGTACCCATAATAGACAATCACCAAGGATTCAAAATACTCACAACTTTTTGGGGAAGAATATTCTAGGAACATAAAACGTGAACCCAAATTAATACCAAATCCATCAGAAAAAATAAATTAACAAAATCACATCACAACAAACCAAAAAATCAAACAATAGTAGAAATTTTTTTACAAAAAAATCTTTTTTTCCTCAAAATAAAAATATCAAACCCTTTTGGTATATAAAAACAAAATTAAAAAATATAATACCATGAATAATTCACATTCCAAAACAACACCTAAGAGAGTAAACTAAAATCACATCCCACATATTTTTTAAAAATAAAAAAAATTCATGGATTTCTCCTTTAAAATCATTTAAACCCCATAATTGATTTTAAAAATTTATAACAAAAATTAGAAACTATATTAAAAAGTCTACCAAAATTTAAAAACCATATGATCTCTGTTATATTCATTTTAATAAAAATGACATGAACTTTTTGAAAATCACTCTATAGATCTAAAGATACAAAATCCATTATATATTTTTTTAAATTCAAAATTATCCATTTTTATAATAAACATTAAAATTATATATTCATTTTAGAAACCACCTATTTTAATTTTCATATGGAATATATTTAAAACCATGTAGGATCTATTTGAAATCACAACATTAATCTCTAAAAAAAATTAACATTATATTAGTAAAAACCCTATTTTTTCATATTAACATATAGCTGATTTATAAATAATTTCTATTATGATGCATACATACATTGGACAAAGACACCAAATGAAATAAGTAGAATAAAACTAAACCATAATATAAAATTAATCCATATACTCTATTCAAAGTCTCTTCATCATAAAAACCCCTTTTCAATCATCCATAACCCACATATATAATTCACCAACCTTAATTGTTATAATAAAAAGCAGGGGTAGTTAGTTTGGATTAAACTACAAAGGCAGTAGAAATTAAAAATAACATAGATAATAAATCTATCCCATATGACCTAAGGTTACACTCTATTCACAGACATAATATATGTTTATAGGAGTGGTTTGGAAAAAATTCCAAGATGTGGAACTTTTCACAATTAGACCCTAAACCTATAAGGACCGCTTAGATGAGAAAAAACATGTGGTGTATGTATGGTGTGAGTTAAAATCCCCATTGTATTTCACTAATGTCTCCCAAAACTAAATTTTAATAAATGATATATAAATAATTGTTTTAAATAAACTAATTATAAAATAAATTTTCTTGTAATTTGGAAATCAAATCCAATATTTCTTTTGAAAATAACATTTTATAAACTAAACATTTTCAAACATCCATTTTTTGGAATTAATGGTACCTAATTCATTGATTAATTTATTCCTAAAAACATTAAATGGATCTCAAAAATATGAAATATGTCACCAAAAGAAAAAATATGACAAAACAGAAAAAAAACATTTAGTGGTTGATAATTATTTATAAAACAAGTGGTTATAAGGAAAATAGTGTATATAATAAAAATTTCAATATAAAGGTTTTAATTTTCATGGGTGGTATAACATATATCTTTATTAAAATAATAATAAAAATCAAATTTCAAAGCATACATAATAGGAAAAAAAACCAAAGTTCCCTAAGTATTAGTGAACCTATAACTTCTATATCTCTCAAGTAGTGGAATTTGGATTTATATTGCATTTATAAATAGAGAGGGGCTATCATAACTACCTCACTAGCATAGATAGTGATGGTTGAACTCAACCGATCTAGGATATTATACCCAATTACCTATCATTGACCATATGGTCTAAAAACATTAATGAAATAGTTATAAAAAGTTATCATTAAAATATAAATTAACACTTTTCCTAAGAAACCATACATCAAGCCATTTACAGCATTCATTTTAAACACACGCCATGGGAATCAATTTTACATTATTAAACGAGTCACAACTAGTATATTATATTTTATATAAATTTCATTAGAAACATTCTAATTTAAAAACTATGTTATTGATAATAAAAACAATAGTGAAAATCATTATTTCCATTTAAATTACAAAAAAACCTTTCAATTCATCTTCAGAAATAAAAACAAAAAAAAATCCTACGAAATTCCTTTTATAAATAAAATTCAAACCTAAAATTAAATTTCAGATAACCAATTTTATCATTATGAAAATATTCATATATATATTTGTATATATATATTGACATACATATTCACATACCCTCATTTGAATATGTGCATATTTATACACTAATGCATGCCTATATAAAGACCATACATATAATGAGGCATACATACATCCACCTAAATAACTAAAAATAATAAAATTTCCCAAAGAAGGATTTTAAAAAAATAATCATTCTAAACTCATATTAAAACACATAAAATCAAATATATAATCTCAAAAAATTGTAAAAAACAAAATTTTTGTATGAAAACTGTTATAAATATTTTATTAGAGAAAAATATTTTTATCCTTTAGGTTCAAAGTTTTAAAAAATAAAATTCCATATAAAACCATTTAAAAATTAGCCATAATCTCTTAAATACCTTGACTTGTAAATATATTAATATGCATTTGAACTAACTATAATGGAAAATTTTAATAAAACACAAATTTTAAATATCTATCATGTGGGGTATCTTTAATAAAAGTCAATTCATAGAAGGAACCCGAGGAACAAAGTGAAAAAAAAATTAAATAACGAATAATGATCAGATAAAGCCTTGAGAGGGACTCTGAATGCCCTATAAGGCCAAATCTATATGTATTATCACTAAAATATTCATAGGTTATATCCCATTAATCACTATAGTGAGAAAAAGTGGAAAGAATAAAAATAAGAGAAGTGGTGGATGAGGAGGAGGAGAGGAAATCTAAAATAGACAACACTTATTGAAACTACAAAAAAGATCACCAATAACAAGTGAAGTCAATTAAGAGATGTGCATGTGGGGATACTCCCTACCTGGTGCATTGTGTGAGAAGGGTAGGTTGAAGAGGGTTAATTTTAGGTGTTAAAACATTTTTTGTATTTTAAACAATTTTAATTTTTATGAATAGTGTGAATCCCATGGTTTCCACACATTTTAGAAAGCCCTATTCAAAAAAGAAACCCCATACTGGACACACCGAGGAAACCTACCTTGGTTGGTAACAGGTTAGGTAAAACCAATTTTTATCCATAAAATACATATTTGGTAAATTACAAAACCCTACCACCTATTTTTTATTTGGTTTGGCCAACTGTTATACCAAACCATAGGACATGTAAGAATAGTTAAAAAGTAAATTTTTTAAAGTATAATTCTCTAGAATTAGAAAGAAAATAATATTAACTAATTTATTAATTAATCATGATTAGAATTTTTAGGGCATTATAAATTACCATATGTATAACTAGGTCACCAACATTGGTATTATTAGAGGATGGTGTAGTTGCATTAGTAATATTTAAGTATAATACATTAGCCACATGAGGAATGATGTTATTTGGGGAAACTATGGTCAAGGATGGTATCATAGGTCATCATTTAACGTCATATAATCTCAAGGCATAAGAAAGGGTGGTAACTCAACACAAACCTCTTAAAATAATATTCTAATCACTTAATTTTCTTAATCTTGGAGTTATATTATATATTCCACCATATCAAATAAATTGGTGTCAATATACTCAATAAAATCAAGTAAAGGGGAATATAAATATAGTAAAATATATATTTAGCATAATTTATAGATTATTTTTTAAAATTCTATTTCTAAAAAATAATTTTATTCGTTTTTAGTAGTTTTTTATATTGATATGTATAATCCAGTATTTAGTGGTAGTATTAATAAAAAACACTATTAAATAATATCAAATAATTTATTATACAAATCATGACTATGTTTTTTAAAAAACCCCTAACATTCCTTATCCACCATAGACTTGAAAATCCTTAATATCATAGGCCATATGCACCAAAATCATCCACTAATGAGGTTCTCCTCCGTTGAAATCTATCATTCCATTACTACCCTCAGCACATTAACCTCTTTTATCACGAACCACCCTAGTCTGTTGAGCCCTAGAAGCCATGCTGCTCTATTTTTTCTTCATCCACCATCATTGATCCATCATTAATAACCAACCTCTACACATTCACCATACAATAAAATTTGATTCCCCTCCTTCTTAGACACGATGCTCTTTCACTTATCCATTATTAATCCTCCACCATCATTGACCACCACTCTTATTCCATTTTTATTTATTTATTATATTCCATAATGATATTCTATTTTTATTCCAATATATAATACATAGAAGATAATTCAAATTATATGGAATGTCTTCTCTATTGTGACCCCTAATAACCATTCAAATTACTTACTCCTATATTCCAATATCATAAGGACTGATATTTAGTAATTTATTCCCCCAATATATATCTGTATAATTGTTATGATATTGACACATTCCATTAATAAAATCACTAATTCTAGTAATTTTAAAAATCATCCAATAATATATTATGTAATATTTTCCCTCTTAAAGACACTTTTATATAAGGTTTTATATAATGTATTATCTATAAAAAGATAAAAATATCCATGATTTTTAAATGACATATAAAATTATACTTGATTTATTTATTTTATTTGGTATTTAAAACTACTAAATCCTCTAAAATCTTGTTAAAAAAATACATCGAGTTGAATCCTTTTTTATATTTAGTTATTACTTTTTCTTTTTTATTAACCCTTCCCTATGTGATTTTTTTAATTAAAGAATATGTGACCTTAGTATTTGGCTTCTATGAATGTATATTATACTTTATACCCAAGGCAGTTTAAATAGATCCTTTAAAATATATTATTTGAAATGAACCAAAATTTGTTATGTAATCATGGGTATAAAATACTATTAAGGTCAAGATTAATCATTTGTATAATCATTTAGATCACATTAAAATCCTTCTTCTACTACATGAAATTAATCAAATACACATATTATATCTTCAAATTATTATAATATCCATGTTATATACAATAGTATACTACATAATATTCTCTATGAATCTATGTTGAACATTTACGTTTAAAATATATAGTCTCTTTATGTAAAATTTACAAATAAATTTTTTTGATAATACCCAAGAATAAATTCTTTTTTCGGATAAAATACATTGCAAATAAGACTATAACTTTATTTTCTACATTGGAAATATATTTAATGTCAATTTATGTTCGTTTGATGTTAACTCCATTAAAATGGAATTCAAAATGTATCATTATTAATGTCTCACTATTGGGTTTAGAAAGGAAGAAAGTTGGTTGTTATGGACTAATCACCATTCTCTCTTAAACTGATATTGTTTTCCTTGATTTGGTTTTTTCACCATTATTTTAAACTATTTGTTTTTTTGGATGATAATACTATTATGTTTATGTTCTTATAGTGCATAAACTCATTGTAGATGTTTTTTCATGTTCAATGTTGATTAATACATAAATATGATAAGTACAAAGGATGTCATAAATGAATAGATTATGTTATATTAAAAGTTAATCATGAGATATATGTTTAATAAGTATTTATTTTACAATCTAATTTATGACTATAGATTGATGAAACAATTGTTAATTATAATGTATCATATTAATCATAATTAAAAAATATTCAAAATATGTAAATATAGGTGATCATGGAGTTTTTAATTTAATAATGTTTTCAATAATGGATGGATTTTTTGAAAAATTTGGAGTATTTTGGAAAGAATATAATTCCTCTATTTATTATTGGGATACTTAAATTAAAAATGGGTTTCCTTTAATATGTTTTATAATTAATTTAAGAATGTTTTTTGTTATTAGCTCAAGGTGTGTTTTTTATTTTAACTAAAATATATTATTTTACACCTATATATTATATAACTCTGATTTTATTATTCTATATGAAATTGGATATGTATTGAAAAAATGGGAATAAATTACCACAAAACACACCTTATTATATTAATAGTTTAGATATGTTTGGGATTCTTCAATTAAAATTGATCATTTAATTGAATGATTAATATCACAAGTAATAAATATAAATTCAAATGATTTATGAAGGGAGATAAAGTATTTATGAACATGATATTAAAGAAATATCCTCCATTATATGTGTAGTAGAATTTATATAGACAATCAAAATTTACAAAAAAAATTAACGAGTTATATGAAATTTTATGAATGAATTGGTTAAAGACTTGAAAGGTGATAATGAAATCAAAACATGATTAATGATTATTTAGACATAGTATGGAAACACCATAAAAATACATCAATTGATCCAAATATTGATATTTCAAATATAAATGATGATTCTAGTATTTATGAAAAACATGATCAAGTTGATAACCAATTAATGAACGATGTTTTAAATAGTAATACATTAAAAATCCTAACATAGAAAACAAATAACATTTTTTAATTTTCAAAGAATGAAATCAAAAAATATATAAAGAATGTTCTATGTATCCAAAAAATCTTTCTATATTGAATTTATAATGCATCAAGTGCTTATGTGGAATTAAAAATAATGAAATGCATTTAATTTTTTAATTTTTTTTCATGATCTATTTTTTAAATAAATTATCCATCCATCATTTTATAAAATGAAGAAATTTATTATAAATCATGGACTTAATTATATAAATATAAATTCATGTATCAATAATTTTATGTTATACAAGGGAGAATAATATAATATAGAATAGTATAAAAGATACTATACATCTATATTAATGTTAATAAATAATGATGCTAGTCTGAATAAATTTATTATCACGATGAATCAAAAAATAAAAAAAATAGTGAATGTTTTATATTACATTCCATTGGAACAAAAGCTATTAAAAATTTTTATATCAACTATAACCCTTTTAAATATGATGTTTCATTAATTAAAATAACTATTATTGGTTTATGAAGCATATAAGAGACTCAAAATCACTGAAAACCTTTATTTAATTACATCATGATTGCTCCTCTAATACTAGAAATATGGGATTGGGATTGGAAGAAAATTTATTCAATCCTTTTAGAAAATTAAGTTGAAATTATAGAATATGACAAGTTATTTTGAATCCTCATAATTTACCTACCTCGATGTTTATAAAATAAAGTTCACTCAACATAGAAATTATTATTCTGATAAGATAAATTCCATGAAATAAAATTTATGTATATCTTCAACATCTCAACTGATAATTATATTAGTTATGAAATAATGGTGGAGAAACATATTATTATAATTCTAAGAAAATTTTCATAATACTCAATATCATAATATATACCACCAATGAAATTCCTATATAACAATAATTATTATTTTAATAATCAAATTGGTTTGTATTTCCTAGTTTGTAACTTTTATTTTGATCCTCAAACACTGATTGATAGTAAAAAATGATGTTTTATGTTTCATTATTGATAAATGGACACATCTCATTAGTTTTAGTTCAATTATTCATGGTTCAATGGAAAAATTTATTAAATACCTTCACCAAATTTATAATCTAAATTATAGACCTTTTAATAATTAGAAAATGTTATTATAGATTTTGGAAAAAATTTTACTTTATTTAATGTTGAAGAAGGCTTAAAATTTTATCAGATTTAAGTATATCACAAAAATTAAAGAAAAGGAACATGTTTTTTTATTTTATATATTGATAATTATATTTTTTATGCCATAATTTTGATGTAATTTTAAATTTGAATAATATGTGTGAAAATTTTCCTTATAAAATTATTAATGAGTAATGGGAATTAAAGGATCATAAAAATCCTCATATGGACATAGATGCATTGAAGATACAAAATAATATATTGGAAAATTAAGAAATAATGTATCCAGTGTCATTTTTTTACTGTGCAAATTTACCAAAAAGTTATTTTTTATCCTTGAATAAAAAATTTAATGTTAATGATATATATTAAAGTATCATTTCACGATGTGTTTTATTAAATCATAAAAAATTACATATATAGAAAATTCAAGATTAAATCATTTTGATGGAGTAGTTTCTAACTTTTAAAATTAATTTTTTCTTACCAGACTATATAAGTAATATTATAATTGTCTTTTTATCATTATTAAAATAGATTTGTGAGAAAACCGTGTACCCAATTGAGCTAGATAAACATTAAGAGATAATGTATAGAAACAATTTTATTTTTATATAATCATTCCATATTTAATTAATTTTGATGACTAATTTATATATACATCAATTTAAGGAAACTAATGTTGGATTACACATACATAATAAATGTTGAATCCCATAGAGGGTACTTCATTTTTTTCTTCGTTTTAATGAATTATAATTATAAAATTCAATAGTTATAAAGATTACTTATAAATTAGTACCTTTTTTATTTGTTATCTTGGTCATTATTACTAATATGTGACCCATAAATTTCAATAAAAAATATTTATTACTTAATGTTACCATGTTTTGGTGTTTTAAATTTTTGGTAGTGGTATTCATATTTTCTAGAAACAATATTCATTCATGTAAGATGTGTTAATGAAAGTACATGCCATTTTATGGTTAATAATAAAACATAAATCTTATATAAGTTTATTGATGATGTTGGAAAATTATCTTAGTTTTTAATAACATAATTATAATTAAAAATATATTTGTCACACAATAAAAGTATTCTATGTCCATATATAAAATAATTTAGGACAGAAAGGGAAACAAATTTTAGGATTCCAACTCAAAATGAGAAAACTATAACAAAAGTTGTTAACAAAGACATTATTGATTCGATTATTCATATTTTAATTTATTAATATAATATATATTTTTAATATCAATATGTCTATAGTTGTATAATGTATATTATAATATTTTATTTCAATTTGGTATAGCTAACCAATGAGGATAATCATGTTGAACTACTATATGATTTGAATTATTTAGCTTAAGGCCCTATAAATAATTAATGGATATTTTATGATCATAATAGTCGTGGTTTCATGATAAAAACAATATATTTTAAGGGCTATTTAAAAAAATAATGTGGTGTTATATTTATATTTAAATATTAGGGTTATAATGGATTATTTTTGGATATTGTAATTTCCTGAGTTATTAAAAGAGTAAATTTTGATTGGCAGCGTATGTGATATGAATAACAAAACATCAAATAATAATGGTTATTTAAATATGAAAATTGTATACATTTTATTAAATTAATAGATATATTATGATTAAATAATTTATGATATATATATATATATTTCTAATATATATAGATAAATTCCTAGTAAATAATCAATCAATTTACAGTAATGCCCTTTCATTCATCAAAATATGTTTTCTTAAAAAGTGATTTTTATTGATAGAATGTAAATTAAATGTATTGGATAAAACAAAATAAAATTTTAATATTAGGGTATCGAAATTAACTAGTGATAAATATTCTAGATTTTTTAAAAAGTATAGATTTTTTAGAGGAAGTAAAAAATACTATTTTTTTATGTAAAATTGGAATTTATTTTAATAAATAAATTAATTTAAAAGTATATTGTTATTTTAATTAAATTTAAATGTAAAATAAGTATTATTTAGATATATTTAATTCATTTAATTAAATTTAAATTATCTATTTATCAAGTTTTATTACAAGTTTATTTTTACGATTAAAAACAAATTTTATGAAAACTCTTTTAAAATGAATTATGTTTCTGCATTATAAATAATTAAAATAAAAACAAATGATAAGGGATTTATATAAATTTTTAGACTATATTTCAGTTTTTATGAATTTTAATTGACATCATTAAGGTTACTACTTAAAGAGTTAAATTAAAAGAATCTTTTCCTTAAAAAATGAAATTTTTTTGGAAAAACATATTCTATTGTGTTTATGGGTTTTATATAAAATTAAATTAATCCACCTATGTGAATTGACTTTGATAAAATAGATTCTGTATTGGGAATAATATTAATTAATATTTGGTAATATGGTCTACTTAGTTTTTTTATAATATGAATAGTAAATGTATAAAATATTATTTACCATTATAAAAGGAAAATAAGTTATTTAAGGGTAAAAATAATGTATCTAATAACAGAAACAATGTATCCCTAGTATTTATATTTAAGTTAATTATCAATAAATATTATATATATTCCTGTTTTTTTGATTCATAAAATATTTTGCAATCAGTTTTATATAAATTATATTAAAAGTGAAAATGAACATATTTATAAAATTATTTAGATAAAATGGATATTATTTTTGAAATAATAACATTAAAATAAACCAAATAGTGAATTGTTCATAATTTTATGAGACAATCGAACTTTTTTATAAAAATTTAATATCGTATAAATGTTCATTTTGTATTACGACAACATAATGACCCAAAATTGATGTAATAAATAATATAAATCGGATAAAATAAAAAATATTTTTTCCATGTAATATAATTTTATTTTATGTTTATTTTTTTAAAGAGCCTTTATGCATCCTCCAAAACCTTTAATATCTTTTAATGTTTTAAAATTATTTCTTTAAGAGTATGACTCACTTACACATAATCAATGGTATTATTTTTTTAATTATGGACATTTGACATATAAAATAATTCAAAACAATCAAAATTTTCATAAACCATGAGAAAAAACCATGGTAAAGATTGAGGTTTTGGTTATTTTATTATATAGTGTCGAAAACCTATGTTTGAGAACTAATAAAAAAATCTCTACTCATTTCATTATAAATCCACCTAATACCCCCAGTTATCTTCACTAAAAATATTTTTAGAACATCATTTATCTTCTTGACAGTCTCTAGATTCCCCCTATTGTTCCTAAAAACTCTCAACAATATCCTCTCAAGCATTTGGAGTCACACACTCAAGTAGAAGATCTTTTAATTTCCCTTCTTTATTCAAGGATCTTCATTAAATTATGTCTTTTATATTCATTTAATTATGTTGGGATATATTATTCCATATCCCCTAACTATATTTTTTTTAATTTATTAGATTCCTTGTCCACATTCTTTAAATCCATGCAATAAACTTTTATGTACACCTATTTCATACCGAAATTTATTAACGGATCCACTCCTTCTATTATTTGATCATGTTCCTTTATTATATTATTCTTTATATTTAAAATTACTAATGTTGTTATATTTCCTTCTATGAACCTATTAATTCCTATTTAATTTCAAAATTTTGAGTTACCAATTTATCTATTATCACTCCATTATATGGATTTTTAAGTGACGTTGTTATGCTGCTGAAATTTCACTGTGATTTTCCATGCTAAAAAATATTGCAGTAAATACCATACACATTTCCTATCATGGTATTTCACTTTTATAAACCTATAATTATTTGACATGGGACTTACATGAATTTGTTCCAAAATCCTTGATCATGGAATGAAATATTTTGAGTAATGAATCCATTTTTTTATCTATGTGGAAAAATTAAGAATGAAAATGAAATGAATGTTATTGGTGTGTCCAAAATTGTACAACGCTTCAATGCATGGGTAGTTTTTAGTCTAATGATATATCAGGTTGGGACTAGGAGTGGAATTTGTTATTTTATGTGTCTTTTTCCATCATGATTTATTTTAAGTTATCCTTGACCTATGTTTATGATATGGTGTATTAATTTGTTTCCATATTTCCCATGTTAATATTATCATGTTATATCATGACTTATTATTCAGGTTGATTTTATTCTTCTTTGTTGTATATAATATATAACATGTATTTCCTTTTTACATTCTTATTCCCTTACTTGTATTTTTGGATCACCCATTTATTATATATCACCCCAGGTTAACCCGTGCATCTTTAAGGAATTTTTGAATCATGTTAAAGAAGTATTGAATAATGTTGTTGTATCCCTTGTTTGAGATATTAACCTATATACCTATTTCTCAAAGACAATAGAATTCTATATATTCATTATTTTATAACCTGTAATTTTATGTAATAAATGTATAATTAATTTGTAATAAAGATAATGGTTTTAATAATTGGTTTCAAAGGATTAAGTTTAGTTATTTTTGGGATTGGGATTAGAAAACTCTAAAGAAATCCTTAGTCATTATAACCTAGTACATGACAGTGTTCCCTACTACAAACCTGGTTTGACACTCCCAAGGGATATGCTTTGGTAAAATAATTATCTCATTATGAACCAATATTATGGGAACAAAAAATTTCCTATATGAATACATGTTAGGAAATAGATCACGTGTTACATATATTTATTCATAGAAATTCATAAGTTAATAAAATACAAGTAATTTGTATGTTATCTCTTTAATGTCATTGGATTAACTTATATGTGTTTAATAGTTTAAAATTTCTGATAGCAAATTTTCTATTTATTCTAATAAATTTATAGAAATATTAAGAAATTATTTCATGTTTAAATTGTTAGGAAACATTTTATTAAAGGCGGTAAGAATGTAAGAACCTGAGTTTTTAAAATAGAAAACTATGTTTGATAGTGTATATGATGTGCAAAACCGAACCTAAAAAATAATTATTTAAATATGATAAAATTAATATTTAAATTAAATTCATGAATATGAGTATGATGAACTAATTTATGAAATATGTATATCTATAATAACATATTTCTTATATACATAGATAAATACTTAGTAAATGATCAAACATTTTTTGGTAATGACTTTTCATTTATCAAAATATGTTCTCTTAAAAAGTTATTTTTATTTATAGAACAATTATAAAATTTATTGGATAAAAAACTCCATTTTTTGTATCAGAGTATCAAAAATATCATAGGTTGAATATTTGAGATTTTTTGGAAGGTATATATTTTTTTAAGAATAGTGAAAATGCTATTTTTATGTTAAATTGTCATTTATTTTTATACATGAATTAATTTAGATGTATAATTATTATTATAATTTGATTTAAAATTAAAATAGATATTATTTATATTTATTAAATTAAAATAAATTTATTTAAATTATCTTTATACCATATTTTAATACAAGTTTATTTTAAAATTAAAAACATAATTTTTAGAAAAATATTTTAAAATGATTAATGTTTCACCATTATAATTAATTATAATAAACCAGAAGGATAAATGATTTAAATTAATTTTTATACTATATTTCAATATTTATGAATTTAAATTAATATAATTATGTATTACTAGTTATATAGTTAATGTAAAATCATATTTTCATAAAAAATGCATTTTTCAAAAAAAACACTTTGCATTGTGCTGCGGGTTTTAAATTAAATTAAATTATTCAACATATCTAAATTGATTATAATAAAATGTATTCCATATTTCGAATAATAAAAATTAATATTAATTAATAAAGTCAAATTAGTTTTATAGTACACTATGAATTGTAAATTCTGTAAACTTTAATTACCAAAGTAAACGAGAAATATGTTAATTAATGATAAAATTAATATAAAAAAATGAATAGAAACAATGTAAACCTAGTATATTTATTTAATTTTCATATAAATAATTATTATACATATTCCATATTTTTTAACTTTATAAAATATTAATTAATCAATTTTATAAAAAATTTATTTTGATACAATTTTTTTTTGAGTTATGAAAAATTTCAATTAATACATTCATTTTAATGAATTAATGTTTTTTTGAAATAAATAATATATTAAAAAAAAAATTTATTAAATATTTTTTGTCATATATAAATGATCATATAATTTTTATAATGTCAAATGTAATATTTAAATGTGTTCAAAAACCGTTATTGTAAAAAAAAACCCATCATTTCTCAACAAATGTCAATTTTTATTTTAAAATTACAAAATGCACATATTTATAAAATTATTATCAATAAATGAATATTATTTTCAAAATCAGAACTTCTAAATTTCCCAATAGTGAATTGTTCATAATTTTTTGAGACAACTGAATTTTTATGTAAAAATTTAATACTGTATAAATATATTTTTTGTATTATGAAATCATCCAAAAAATGTTGTAATAAATTTATAAATGGTATCCAAGACCAAATATATATTTTCCATTTCAAATAATTTTATTTTATCTTTATTTTGTTATTTTTATAAAGCCTTTATGAATCCATTAAAACCATTAATATATTTAAATGTTCTAAAATGATTTATTTAAGATTTTGAATCAATTCCACATAATCAAGCGTATTATTTTATTAATTTCAGCCTATATAATTATCAAATAATTAAAAACACTCACATTTAGAAAAAACCATGGACAATAACCATGGTAAGGTTTGTAGTTTTGGTAATTTTATTATATATAGTTGAGAACCTATGTTTGACAAATTATAACGAAATCACCACTAATTTCCAATATAAACCCACAGACGCTCCCATTTATCTTAACTATAACTCATTATAAAGTTATTTTAATATTTATTATCATCTCTAGATTCCTCTCATGGTTTTCTTGAACTCTCAATAAGCTCCTCCCATCATTTTGGAGTCACACAACGAAGTAAGATATATTTTCCTTTCTCCTCTTTATTCAAGTATCTTCTTTTACATAAGTCTTTTATATTCATTTAAATATAATGTGATATATTATTCCATACTACACATTAATATTAATATGATGTATAAATTTTTGCATTCCCCTTTCTCTCTCATTAAATGCATCCAATGAACCTTTGTGTACACCCATTATTGTGCCAATATTTAATAAGGGATCGTCACCTTCTCTTATTTATTGAATCTCCTTTATTATCTAATTCCATATATTTCCAATTCATAATGTTTGGATATGTCATTGAATGTCCCCATTACTGTAAATTTTATTTTCAACTGATTAGATTTCCCTCTCTCTATCATCATCCCATTTTTTGAATTTTTATGTGAAATTGTTATGCTGTTGAAATTTTACCATGATTTTCCATTCCAAAATATTGTGTACTGAATACCATGCCAATTTCATATCAAAGTATTTACCCTTTATACAATTATATGTATTTTACTTAGGATATATGTGTATGTATTACACACTCCTTTAATGAGGAATAAAATATTATGATGAATTAATCAATGTTATATGATCTGTGTGCCACACATAAGCATTAGAATGAAATGAAAATAATAGGTTCACCCGAAATTATATAGCACTCTAATTAATTGTGTAATGTTTAGTATAATTATATATCATTTTTGGATTGAGAGATAACCTTATTATTTTACGGGATTTTTTAAATTCTGTTATCTTAGAATTTATCCAAGAATTGTGTTTATGATGTAGTGTTTTATGTTTTTCCCACATTTTTCATGCTATGATTATCATGTTATATCATGATTTATTTTTTAGGAACATTTTTTAACCATTAATATGAATATTTTCTAACAAGTATTATCTTATTCCATATCTATTACCTTAATGGTATTTATAGGTCCCCTCTTTCTTATGTATGTCCCTTGCTTACCTTGTGTAGATTTAAAATCCATGGAATTTTGGAATCATGTTAAGGATGTTTTCAAAAATATTGTTGTATACCATGTTCAAGATGTATTTCTATATACCTAATTCCCAATTATAGTAGATATTTTTATCATATTGGTTTAATTATGTTTAATTTTATTTATTAAATAAATAATTCATGTGTAATAAAGAGAATGGTTATCAAAGATATTGTTGAGTTAAATTATGATGAAAATTTTCTATCCAAGCTTTTCAAATAAAAGTGGGCCAATATTAATAGGGTTATAAGGAATGAATCATTACAATTCACTTATATAAAATTCTATCAATTGATATATACTGGTTACTATGAGGATCATGGTTTATATATTTCATCTTCTCATGATATAATGGTATATTCTGTTGATGATATACTAAATGAATTGTAGAGTATTGTTTTCCATGAGAATGTAAGATAAATATATGATATATGTGATGAAGGGTAAGTGATTTCTGATAGTGAAACCCCTGAAAAATTTCACATCGATGTTTTTACCCCCAAAATTATTTATAATATAAATCTTCTGAGTAAGGGTGATGATAAAGAAGAAGATGAATTAATTTTAAAAATGAATGTTGATAATAATATTACCAAAAATTAAGAAACTAATTATAAGATCAAAAATAAAGTATTAAATAAATATGTAATCATATATATATTATTGCACTAAATTTTTTATGAATTATAGGTTCACTTGAATTAGTTTTTTTACTAATATTTTTATAAAAATTCTACTCATAAAAAGGTTTCAATATGATAGATACTCTATTACAAAGAACAACCATTCTACTCATGCTACCTAGAGTACACTAAGTGTATAGGAGAGTCAATCTGCTGATTAAACATAGAGTATAATTCAAAACATACCATGTACTATTTTTGTTAATATATTTCATTTTCTTATTATTCTATCATTCATGTATAAGCATGTAATTTTGGAATTTGTGGGATTATGCATTTATACTGTTACTCAGTTATAATAAAGAGGCTACCAGCAGGGGAATGTTATTGGTATATATTAAAAATTAGCAACATTAATTTCATAAACATCATAAACTCACAATTACATCCAATATTTTCATAATTAATTTTTTCGAATAGACTCGTTCACTAATAAACATAAATAAATTACAAAATTACAACCATTTTTTATGTTCTATATCTTATTTGTGGTAACATTAAATCAATTATAAAATATTTTCAATAAAATAATTCAAAACCCTAACAATGAATTCTAATTATAATTTAAACATACTAATAAATTATAAAATAACCATAAACATCAAAAATAACATAAAAGTAATCAAGACACTCACTAAAAGATATTAAAACATATTATATGCCCAAAATATATAATCGATCCACCAAAAGAAAATACACGCATTAATTAGATTTCTAAAAATATATATTTATTAAACTAAAATTTTTTCAAAATAAACTCAAGAAACCAATGTTTTAGTATATCAAAACACAATATAAATTAACCAGTCTCATAATAATAATTTTAAAATATCCATTTGAACAAGTAAATACTTCTACAATTCAATCCAAACAACACTTCAATATTGGATGACAATATAATTTTTTCATTCTTAACTAATGATAACACATTAAATTTAATATTATTATATAATAATTAAATGGGGATATATTGAATAAACTAATAATATTGAATCTTTTACCGACAGACATGTAATTCCTTAAAATGATCAAATTGTTCCAATTTATATAATTAAATCTAATCCTATATTATTCACAATTCTATTTCCAATTAACCCAAATTGACCCTATATAAATAAAAACACATATTATACAATAACATTCTCTTTTAATATAATCATATTACACTAAAACATCAAAAAATATAAAAAACTATATATAAATAAACATTGACCATGTAATAAAAAATGTATGATAATTGAAGAAAATAAAAGAAATTAGTCATCATGTAATATAGAATAATAATCAAATATAATGACATAAGAAAAGAAATATTCAACACACTTGTTATAACTTAATACACCCTAAGAGGTGTGGGTTGATTCAAGGAATAAAATATTTATTTTTGAATTGATGGATCTTGAAACATGATTGTAAAAACTCATTAAACGTGAAAACTTTAGTAGCACATCCACCACAAAAACCATTACATAAATAAAACTAGGATCATGTGTTTTTACAGAGATCACCACTAAAGGATAGTCAAAGTAAAATACACATGAATTTGTGTTGGTGTACTAGATTCTAAAAATATTCAATAGTTTTATTGATACAGGATTAGTCAATTTCAAACTTTTATTATCTCACTATCTTAAAAAAGAATTTAGGTATTGAAAATTACCTCCCCCATATCACTTCATTTGAAATTATCTCAACACACTATTTTGGTTAATGAATTCCTCAGTTTAACAATATAAGGGTCAATTCAATATTATCAAGAATGTATACCTTTATTTTCATCATGATATCCTAAATATGATACAGTAATATAATTCTCAACTTCCCCAAATAATTTACTAATGAAAATATTTCTCACACAACTCCCATTATTAAGGTGAGTTCACCCATATACATTCACATGATTACAAACATCTAATTTTAATACTCTTATAGTTCATGAAACTAACATTTCATGTGTCATATTATTGAATTTATCTAATGTAGATTCATTTTCTCAACCATATTAATTGAAAATTTTCATCTTAATACCTTAACAGAGCATACTTTACATAGGTATTATCATAGAACATATCTCAAATTACTTCATATTATTAGGTTAGTTCATGGAAAATATCTCATGAAACATCAATTTACATAACATCCATCTCTATGATATTCCACTCAAGTCCAGCTTTCTCAATTTATACATACATAATAATAGAGTCTCTAATCCTTTTGTAAATATTATTTAATTTAAAATGAGTGGGTTTAACTTGTATTAATATGTAAACCACAGTCTTTTTTCAACTATTCTATGCATTAACATGCATATTAAACCCAATTTCACTATTTGTATTCAACTCCAATAGCACACAATGTTCTTGAATCATCAATTCCCATAGGTATTTTAGGACTAACCTCAAATTATTGTATTTTCTTGGATCATGCCCTATGTTGTGTGAAACCACCAAAAATGCATCAAATATCTTACACCTTTTCAATTCCATTTATAGCATAAAACTTCCCATAACCCATTTATCCACTTATTTAAACTCTTTTATCAACTTATAAATGTATTAAAATGATGTAATACACCAAAAATATTACTCAAAAGTCATTTGTTACACCATTCTCCTCCACAATATTTTTTATCAATTCAAATGAAGTTTAATTTTATAATAGAATCATACATATTCAAGATAGAAGTTATATAATGCATCCATAACTGTATCTCTATATTAGTAAGGCTCGGAGTAGAAAAGAATAGTTAAAGACAGAATTACATGCCTTATGTCAATCCTTTTTTTCATAAAATTTCCCTGAAATTAGTACCATTAACACCCCCTTCATGGGAGATTCTCAAAACTAAATCAACTTGATAAAACAACCATTCTTTATAAAAATTCATGCTCCCCCTTTATTACTCCATTTTTGATATATAATAAAAACTATTTCATTTAATGAATTCCACCATTGTTTATATACCTTTTTCAATAATCCTAATGTGACAATGATTTTATTTTTTCCCCCCATAAGACCCCATGGATAGTATCTCTCCTAGAATTTTCTATCACTTAACAAATATTTAGCAATATTAAAATTTTTTGGGATAATATCACTTATAAACCGCTTAAATATGATGGATATTGTATAATATTTTGGTTTAATCGATGATTCTCATCTATTTTTGTGGTAAGTCACTTAGTAATAATATCCACCACTTATTCATTACTTATAACACTGTCTGAATTGATCATTCTATGCCCTATTTTTTGTTTGATATGGTTATAATATATCTCATTATATTTGGTAAGATACTGTTTTATGTGATTATTATTGAGTTTGATAAAACATTTACTAATTTACCATCCTTATGATTTCTAATCCTAGTTTTATACACAACAGGGGTTTAAATTAGTTTGAAATCATTCATATTAAATTTCTTTAAAATTTTTGGCATATACATATCCTAGGAGATAAATGTTTTTCTTCCATCAAAGTCCCCTATCTTTCTGAAAAAAAATTTGAAATTAAAAATCAAAAACATATCAAACTATGGACTCATAAAATTTTAAAAAACCTATAAATAATTTTATTTTTACTTCCTCTAAAAATGAGGACATCAACAAAGACCATAAAAATAAAAAATTATCCATGAGATGTATATACAAAATAATTATGATAAAAACCTTGAAGAAATTTAGTTTATTTGAAATATGAATCTTGGTATGCATACAATTCTTGTGGGGCCTATTTTAGACCATAAAATTCCTTTTCTAAACTATTCTATTTAGTTGTATCTACTTCCAATCAAAAATCTCACTGGATATTCAATATAAACTACTTCCTGAAGTTGAAATATAAATAATTCTTTTTAACATACATATGATAAATCTTTAATCTTGTTTAAATACCCATTTCCATGAAGATATAAAAAGAATCAATTTGATCCACTCAAATAAATGTTTCCCTGACATAATAACCATTATGATATTCATAGCACTTTCAAACCAAATGTGCCTTATTTTGGATCATGGTTCCATTCTTCTCAAATTTAATCCTAAAAATTCACTTTTTCTAATCACATTTTGATGTTCGGAATTCTTTACCAGTTAGAGTGTTTGAATTTTATTGATTTTGAAGAGGTCATTATTCAAGGATCTGGCCTATAATTCATTATTTTCTATTTCTTAAAATGATGTTTGTTCTACCATTTATAGTATAGAATCATACTCAATATTCCTCATTATTAGACTCTGTGTATGTGGAATTTTGTATTTGTTAATGTTTGATAGATCAACTTCTATTTTCTCCTATACCATTTGATATTGATGCTAAATTTCATCAGGAATTATATCCTATTTATATTTAGCCTTACAATTTTCATCATTTACAGAGCTTCATGCTACATTAATAGTTGTTTCAACTTCTCCCTCTTCATTATATATGTCATCCAAATTTTAAAGCCTTGGGTTCTTATCACCGTTTTTCTTATTGAATTGTACATCAATACTCTCCTATTTTTTATTTAAAAACTTATTAATACTTTTTAGGGCATACTATTTGTTGAGAAATAATAAAACATACCCACATCTTCTAAATCACCATATTTTCAATGATTAACTTCGTTGAATAAAATATAGAATCTACTTTCAATAATTAGAAAATTACGATGAATGATTCCTCACATTCCAAATTTCATATTCTCCCCTCTCTTTCACTTTCACTGTTCATTGTGTACAAATCATCACCCCCTACTTCCTTCTAATAGTGGAAATAGATGCTACTTTCAATGAGAATTCTTTTTTCCATATTATTCACCTTGTATTTCTTTCATTAAACCATTCTAATCTATTATAGAGTATGTACACACGATACATCATTATTTGTTCTATTTTTCTCAAGGTAATTTTTAAATTCAATGAATGTGTATTATATTCCATTTGTTGATACTAATATCTTCATTGTATATCCAATCTCATAATCAATACTTTACATGTACCTCTTCATGAAATCCACAACGTTCGTCTTAATCTATATAAAAACATGAAATCCATTCTACTATAATATATAAAAAAATTAATGAAATTACAATATCTATATTTTTTTGATATATTCATTATTCCACAAACATCATTACAAAAAACATTTATGGGATTAGATTCCCTTTTCTTAATTCTAATGTACATATTTAGAATCATTGTTCACCACATACAAGAAAAAAAAGTATTTTTTCCAACTATTGTCATAATAATCCATATAAAAAACATCAAATCAATTAAACTATAATCTATATGAAAATGAATTATATTACATTCACTATTTTTCCTGATATATTTATTATGCTGCAAAAATTAGTAAACAAAACCTTTATGGGATTAGAGGACCTTATATTATTTTTAATGTGTATATTTGGAATCATCTTTCACCACAAACTAGAAAGAAATTTATTTTATTGATATACTATTAAGATATTTTTTTTATCCACCTATTAATGATTAAAACTACCCCTTATATGTTTATTATCATTTTTTCATAATTTACATTGAAAAATCAACCCTTAAAATAAAATGTATCTTCAAGACCAAGGTGAAAGAGTTGAATCATACTTAAGAAAATTTGGTATAACCTTTTTACATAGAGCATTTCTATTTTCTTTATCCCATAACATACCAATTAAGTATTTTCACTTATATTGACCTTAAAATATACATCATTTCTAAAATAATATTTTCCAATTACTCATTACTTCAGATTTATTATTACTTTCATATTTTCAGTCATATAGGATGAGTAACCAATATCAAGAATCTATATTCAATTATAATTTGTGAATTAGAATGTTATTTTAGCTAGATTGACCATATATCTCTTCTAATTTTTCATCTGTAAAATTCATGGTTGTGTTGTAGCATAAGATGGACACTTTTATTTATTTTTATCACTGGTAGTGTAATTTTTACCCATCTTCACACTCTGAGGGATAGTACCTATTTAAAAAAATCATATTAGGAATACATGTATTTATGTTCTTCTGACTTCACTAGTGGTAATTTCTATTTCTTATTAGTTTGAAATTTATTTCTTTTGAAAAAAAATAGAATATTAAAAACAATATAAATAGAAAATATTTCATCTCTCTGGTGAAGGATATGGAATCATTGTTATTTATTTATTTATTAGTGATTCCCAATTTAGATAGACCAATGTTTTCTTCAAATTAGGGCATGGTGTGGCAATGAAAATGGATGAAATAACATTTCATAAGTGTAAATATATTATAATTTTTATTCACCCTCATTCCCTCATCCTGTGAGAAGCTTTTGAGTCATTGAGTAACTCTTGAATAATGAGAATTGATTCCATCCCTTTGGATTACAATATTCATAGCAGTCTTTGTCTGTGCAACTGGAATATTAGTGTCAACCTTAGAATAACCATACTTATTCTTTCAAATATTCTGATCTTTTGCAATTGTTACTTTTTAGGTCATAGAATAAAATTCAATACCTCATTTTCCAAAGAACATGTGACTTTGTTTATTTGGAATTTTTTTAATGCCTTCAAATCCATTATTAGATCTTTATAAACATCCCACTTCTATAAACCACTAAATATTACATTTCTTATTTGAATCACCTGATTTTATACCTTATTTAGATTGGTTTCAAAATCAAACATCCTATTCTTTATAATAATCTACATTCTTAATTTTATCCTATATATAGGAATTATGTCTTTGAATCACCGTACCATGTCTTCCAGACATAATCTTGAAGTTCAGTACATTATTTAAATTCACCAAATGGACTAATTAAACATCTATTATTTTCTCTAGTATACTAATCATATCATTCAACTAATTTAAATATAAACATGTTCAGTCAATTTTCCATTAATCTTTTAATTTTTCTTTTATTCTAAATCAATCTCCCAAAAAGATCCCTAATGATCTACTTATAGATCCACAATTACTTTAGGATGATTATGTTAAACCTTTTCTGGTTCATCCTTTTCAATAGTGGACATAATAACATGTTTAGAATACAATTTAAATTCTATTTTCACCTCCCCTAGTTATATATCATTATTATCTCCTTCATTGATCCCCAAACTCATACTCTGAAACATAATTTTGGATGATTTTCTATGTTTGAAATATATTTTTGGAGGAAACCTTATTTTTAATCTGTGTAAGATTTATTCTTCAATGTCATCATCATAAAATATATATAAACATCTTATTGTATTTTTTTACCTACGGCATAAAAATACATCCAATGGGATCATCCCTCTAAATCATCTTTCACCTATTTTGAATTTTATGGACATAAGGGATAAAAATTATTCATTCATATCCACCTCAATATGTATTACTTTAGTTATATGTAGTTTTCCTATATATTTTAAGGCCATGTACATGTCTAAGAGACTTGATGTTTCTTCTAACATAACTTGAATTTCGTATTCCACCAAACATCTTATTAGGTCATTCAAATGTACCGTTCTCAAATCACTTTCTTCAAGAGTAGCAACTTTTGGTTTATAAAATAGTATCCACAGTCATAATATCTTATAAAATATATTATTATAATTTATTTATTTATTTATAAAGATCCCAAATAGCTTCTATAACCTGCCAAATTCATTTAAAGAAACTATCAACATTTTTATTAAGGTGTATATTCACATCATTAATGATTTTATGCAACACCTATAGCATTGTTACATAAACAATATTATAGCCTTCAAAAATATTGTCCTCTTTATACCACATTCACTTGAAACTATCCTAGCTTATCACTTTCATATAGATCATATTTATTTTTTCCTAAAACAATCTATTCTAAGCCTTCGTATCTACATCAATAAGCATCTTATTTTATTTTATCATAGAGAGTTCTACTGTATCACAAACTTATATCCCATTAATAGTATTATAGAATAATTATAATCCAATTTATTTTAGTTGAGATAACATTGATCATGTCTTCATTGAGAATTTGTCAAATTAATTGTTTTTTAAACCTACTAGGAACTGTTAAAGAGGAATGTAAGAGTATCATATCCATAGAAAAGGAAAAAATATTTATTCAGCTGAAACAAAAAATAAAAAATAAAAATGAAAATAAAACAATGGAAATGATGATTTGAATGTGGAAAAGAAACAAGAGAGATGATAGAGAGAGACTACAAGTAGATTAATTTAAGGGAATCAAGCTTTTCTATGTTGAAAAAAAATTATGTATTTCATTTAAATAAACACAAGTACCCCATAGACTATTAAAAAAATTTATTGACACACTTAACATTCATTAAATTTCTCTAAAAAATATGCTGAACTCTCTTTAATGATGATCCAAAAATATAATTTAGGTCGAAAGATATTCATCGATGGAAAAGACCGACATCAACTTTTTCCAATTTTTAGTAATATAGATAATGATCAAATGAAACAGATTTACTATCATCTCATGTCAGTACATAGTATATGATAAAAATGATAAAAATCAATACTAAAAATAAGTTTACTGAAAGAAAAATTGTCTACCATGATTAAAAATATGAAATAAAATAGATTTAAAAAAACATTTCAATTCATAACAACCTGAAACCCCTAAATGTTAACCCTCTCATGATTAGAGTTTCAACTATAAAAAATGTATTCACGAATTTCATTACAAAAACAAAAGAATGGATAAAATAATAAATAACGGATGAGATATTGTTTATTTATGATGTCTTCTTCTTCATCTTGAGCTTCGTTGTCTTTTCATTATCCTTCTGAAACTCCTGGTCTTCTCAAACACTTTACACCTTTTCTCTAACATAAAAATGTATTTTTTTCCTGCCTCCTACAAAAATTATCTTTCAAACATCCTTTTATATTTTAGAAGGTTTGTAGCCTCTGATTAACTACCTTCTTTGTTGAGTAACCAACATAAAATTATTTTTTTTCCTTTTCTATCACATGTGTCGTCACTATAAAAAGTCTCCATAAAAACTCCTTTTGATTATTCAATTCCGGCTTTTTCCTATCCCATCATCTTTTTTTATGAAATTAAAGTTCAAATATTATATTTTTTATTTCTAACTCGCAGCGGGTATGTATTTTATAAGGCATGTGATCTTTGAATGATCCATTTTTCATTGCAATTTTGCAAAATCATTTCCATGTTAAATCATTTATCTTGGTTATCCTCACACAAAGACTTCCATGATGGTGGGTGTATTCTCTTCATTGAATTAAAACATCAACCAACTATCATTTTCTCTAGTCTAGTTGTGAAACCATAATATTGGAGCTGAAGGTATTCATCATCGACACTAATAGAGATTATTCAAATGAAAACAACGCAGGTTGGAAAAAATAGAAATCTCTTAATTAGATGTTGTCAATACGCTAACTGAAATACCTTAGGCTCATATGGATTACTTCTGAACCAGTATCAATGTCTTAATCAAGAATGTACCATATACAACAGAGAAATTCTCTACCAGAAATGACTCTGAGGTGACATAGATGACCCTCTGTTCTTAGGAAAGGGCTTTTTAAGAGTTCATTATAAGATGAAATTATCTTATTTTGCATTTCTATTGCATCAAAAATTACTTATTGGGTGTTTTATTTTATGTGGAAAGACTGAATTTATCTTTTTAGGGAATTCTAAAATTATTTTACAATATCTACATTATCATGATAATTCTTTTATGTAGATCGAATCAATATCTAACTCGCTATTGTGAACATAATAATTTATCTTACAAACTAAAAATTAGAACACCCTATACATCATAAGTTAAAATAATCTAATAACAGATTAAAACAAATTCATAATTACTTTCAAATTGAAAAAACAAACTAAGATTAAAACATACACTTATTATAATAAATTGATTAATTGATTAAAAAAAGAAAGAATAGATAGATATTATGAAATAAATGATATAAAAAATAAATGTTAAAAATTATTAAATAATTATTTATGGAAAATTAATTTAAAATATAAAAAAATTAATTTATTTATATATTAAAACTAAAAACACAATAGGAATAAACATTAATACAGAGTACAAAAAAATTAGATAATACTAAACAGATTAATAAAAAAAATATTCAAAAAAAGTGATAAATAAAACACACATTAATAAATAAATACCAATAATGAACAATTGAATGATGAAAAAAAATAAATTATTATGATAAAAATATTTAATATATTAATTCACCTTAAATTAAACAAATATGGCTATAAACTAAATGTAAGACATTTCAACATTAAATACATATAAAAACCTCCCAAAAAGATGTTGAAGATGTAATTAATAAAGGCCACATATAATTTCCCCCCACACAATATGATTCTTTTCCTTAACAAACTACATATTAAATTTCAATAGTAAATAATAAATCTCTAAATTTAAAATCATATATTCTATAATGAATTGATTTTCATAGTAATTTTCCCATAGGTATTATATTTTAGTCGAAAAAATGAATGCCCCCACAAATTAAATTTATTTGGTGAAATTTAAATTACTATTTTACTGTAAAATTGTTTTAAATTGAAAGTTTTAAAGAGAATTTAACAAACATTAATTTTCAACCATCTAAATGTTCAAAATTCTCATAACCAATAAGCGAGCTGACACACATAATTAAATTGAATAATAAACAGACACTCTCTTTGTATGTGCGGATTTAATAATTATATAGAGAATAAATAACATATCATTTCTCATAATGGATTGATGAAAAGAAGAACATATGGCTTAACCTGAATTAATATTTTAATTTCATAATCCATGTGGATGCATATCTTATGAGTTAAATTCAAATTAAAATGTTCAATGTAAATAAAAAACATATATCATTTTCCAATGACTTTACTGAAATTAATTTTTTAAAAGGGGATAAAAATTTGTTTACTCAATCAGATTCATAATGTATTAAAAATTAATATCATCAACCTGGTATCACATCACATAAATTGGAGGAATAAAAATTCACATAGTGAAGATTTTGAAGTTATGATTCAAAAAACAATTACAAAAAAAATGTTTTCGATGGAATTACATTGGAACACAGTTCAAGTATAGTTAAAGACCCCTCCCCCACACATAACACCCTACAATGTCCTCATTTTTGAACTCATGATGGCATAACATCATGAGAATTTACGTTCTAAAAGATTTTAAAATTCACTAGTGAACATATACTTTTTAGGGTCCCATTGAAGTTAAAATATTAGTCTTCTAGACAATAATAAATATCATAATATTTTCTAGCATAAAATGGAAAAATCATAGTAGTTCGTCATAGAAAATGTAATCTAGAAATGATACATGCTATCACATCTTTAATTCAAAAATTATTTTTAAATAATTAGAAAATTGTTCATGCATGAGCACTTTACAAGATCACACAATAGTCAACAAAAAGATATATGAACAACAGACTGAATAATAATTTTAGCAAGTAGTAGAAAGTCTTAAATTAATATTTATCATTGAATGAAACAAACTACTATTTGATAAAAAATGGATTTAGAGGCATCAAAAATTAAAAAAAATCTAACAAGTACTCTTCCGGTATTAAGAGGCGTTTCCCATTTCAAAATAATAAAGAACTTCCCTGTTAGCTTTAATATCAATCAATATAGACACAATGATAAAAAACCTATAATATTGTGAATATATGACATAATTAAGCAGAATATGATGTTTTGTAATGATTGTAGCTAAAGATAAATTGAATTAAGCTTGAAGAAGGTTGTTCATGTTATTATCTCCCATGGCAGTAAAAATAATTCATGAATTTGTTTTTGATAATCATAACAATGGACCACTAAAAAGAAAGACTGAGTATCTACAAATCTATATGAAACTGATTGAGAAACAATTATTAATAAATAGAAACTGAGAAAAATTAAAATTCATTGGTTCCCTCACATGCATTTCTGGATTGTAAGTCTTTTTTTGATATGTTATCCCTTAAGGATCTATCCATGGTCATTCAATGGGAAGATTTCATTGATGAATTTGACATAATTTGATCATATTTCAATAGAGTACTCAGACTCCTTAAAATCACCAATAACAATAATTGATTTAGTATGTACTATTAATAATTGATCACTAAGGTTGTTTTCCACCGTTTCATCATTGTCAAGATCGTTAAATTTAGGAAAAAATCTTAAACCAATTGCCTAAAAATAATCAATATAAACCACATGTGATCTCAGGGTTTTCCCCAACACTTTGTAAATAAAAATACTCAAAAATATGTGAAAAAACTTTTCTAACACTCTTACACAATGATGAATTTTGTGAAATATAGCTTTTGAAAATGAAAACATAGAATGATCCCTACTAAAAATTCAAATTGATCATAAAAAAAGAAAATATTTGGATACTACTAAAGACTAAAAAGAAGTGAATTTCTCACAATCTGGTGGGTAAACATCAATGAAAGGTTCAACAACAACATGAGTGAATCCTTTTAGAAAAAATTCTTGTTCAAGATGAAAAATATTAAGTTTTTAAGAGAGAATCAATACAGATATTTTTCCAGTTTTATACACCTCTGAACTTTCAAAGTCAATAGAAAAAAAATCATAATCAAGTTCAGAAAACTCAAATTTAAATATTTTCAATTTTAACACCATAATTGGTTTCTAGATTGGGTTTTCTTAAAAAAACAAATGGATGAAAAGGTAAAACAACTTCATAAAAATAATTTCAATGGAGGGGGTAATTCTAATCTTTATAACCTCATGAGTTAAAAAAGCATACTAAAGTTTGACTTTGATTTTAAAACACTCATTCTCAACAACATCAATAATGATTCATCTAAACTCATGCTTTGAATTTTCAAAGACCAGAATCTCTATCATGTCATCTATAATATGGAGGGTATTTTTTTCTTTAGAAACATCTATGAAATAACCTACATTAACATGTAATGGTCAAATTAATATGATCGGTACCTTTTCATCACACTCCATATGTGGAATGAGAAAATAATTATGTAATGTATGCTTTCTTATATGACTAATAAGTCATCAACCCTTCAATAAAGATGATTTAGTGACCTATTAGAGTGATGAAGGTAAACATAATATTGATGAATATAAATAAGATCCAGCTTTTGAATGGGTATTATGACATCAAATTGATACTTTCCCCTAAATCAAAAAATAAATTTATTATCCCACTATATCCTTTTCATCATTGAATAATAATTCCTCTTGGGTCCTTTAACTTTGGAGGAAATTTCTTAATATGAATATAACTTTATGCCCCATTGAGATTGATGTTATCAAATTTCCTCCAATAATTTTTATTAAAAAGATACATTTTAGTGAATTTGAAATATGGTGGAATTTTATCCACGACATCCAAAAATTTCATGTTGATTTTAAAGCACCAAATCATTTTAAAAAATCTCACATTTTCAGGTTCATCACCCTTTTTATTACTTTAAGTAAATGGATGTAAGGGGAATACTGTCTCAAAAATTTTAGATTAACCTCATCATCCTCAAATCTCACCATTTTCTTTCCCCCCTATAATAATCTCTCATTTTATCTTTCTTTATTATGAGGATTTATCATGTCATGATTTGGCATTTTATTGAGCCTAGGCATTATTGTCCAGTTTTTTAGATTTTTAATTTTTTAGAATATCAACCTAAGATTTAAATTTTTCATTAAATTTAACTTCATCTTTTTTTCTGAAATTTTTATAGGTGTTTTAGGCCTTATTTAGTTGTTTTAACCATTACATTTTCCATGGGTTATGGATGATTTATTTAGTCAACAATCATTTTTATCTTACACTAAAATCCCTTCCCATTTAACGCAATTTAACAATCAAATTATTGATACTAGAATGGTGAGCATCAACCAAATAAATAAATTTCTTTATAATACCTATAAATCATAATTGTAATTTAATGGTCCAACATTATTTTGAAATTGATTAATGGGATTATTTGGGAAACTAGGGGCAGAAGCATTTTTAAACGCACCTTGTTCTCTCCTAGAAGGATTAAAGTGATTTTTAAAACCATAGTAATACTAGTTTGTAAAAATATCACTAAACCCTTGATTCAAATATCTGAATCCCAAAAAATTACAACTCTCCTTAGGTAAAATAGAGAGGTTAATGTTATGGAAACAATAACAAGAATGATTACCATCCCACATTCATAGCACTTCTCCCTAAGAACACTAGCATCAAATAAAGTATCTTTAGTATTTTTTTTTCCAGAGCAATAACTCTTTTCCTTTTGATTTTATGTTCAGAATTTTTTGAGAGTTTATTAAAAAAAATTAGCATATATGTTGTCAAGATTATGAAATCATCACCACATGACCGATCAATAAGATTCCGATTGTAAGGAGTGATTATGTTATAAAAATTATCTATAAAGAGATGGTAGTAATGTTGGAGATTGGGTAATTCTCTGAGAAGTCCATGAAACTTATCATAATTTTGATGAAAAATTTTATTCTCATTTTTAATAAATCTGATTATTTGATGCCTCAATTTATTAGTGGTATTACTCAGATAACAATTAGTCACGAAAGGATTTAAATGTTACTCCCATATGACTGAAAATTCTTCATCTAAATTTTGAAACAAACATCAAGACTTTTTATTGAATAAAAATAAAATATTATCAATATAAGATCATCCTTGTTAAACCCATTAAAATATAAATGTTGAATTGCACCATAAAATTAACAAATTATCTCTAAAAATCATTTTTGGGTTGTCCATTAAAATACGGTAACATAGATAGATGGTATTGTTTCAATTAAAAGTTCATGTACATTTGGGATAAATGTATACATGAAGAATGAATTGAAATAGTTAAAAGAGTGAAATATATATTCATATCCCTATAATCAATTTCATTCCTAGGTTGAGGAGAAACTAGATTTTGATTTCCCTCCACATCTCTCAGAATTTCTAGATTTGGATTTTGGTTTTGATTTTCCATTTTATTCTTCTTCTAAAGGGATTAAAATTATATATTTATCTCAAATATTAAGGTTAATGATAATAATAATTAAACTTGTTTTCATGACTTGTTAAATTGATTATATTTTTATGGTTTATTTATCATATTGGGTAGACTCTAGTTTATCTATCAAGGATAATTTATAGGTTTATAGTTTGTATTTTTAATAAAAATTACATAAAGAGGGGGTGGTTTTGAAAATAGTTTTAAAAATAAAATGACTTAATTATATAATTTAATAATTGATAAATAAAGGTTGTATGTTTATAATTATGGGAGAAATGGGTCATTTCATGTTCACTACACAACTAGGCTACTTCATTATTCTGAAAAGATCACATGGTCTAATGAAATTCATTGGTTGAGGGTTGTCAAGATCATGATTCCACAATTTCCTCTTAAAGAAATACACAAAGAACAACCCCTTGAAAAAACAATCATGTTGTCAAAGTTTAGACCACAGGCATAGATTGAGGGATTCCTAATAATAATGATATCTCATGTATGTGTTATAGAAATAGGATTCATGTGTTGTCCAATCGGAACCGCCAATCATTCCCACTTGAACATTCAACTCAATCAGTGTTGAAATGAAAAGTGTTTCACTTAATTAAACCCATGAAATAAATTCATAGGAGAATCATGAAAGGATAAAACATAATTTAAATAATTCACACAAAAATTTCACAAAACCAGTAAAAAATAAAGTACCAGGACTCCCTCCCAAATATGTGCAGCTCCCTTTAAATGAATTTCCACCGTTTAACTCACCATCGAGAGAAGGAGGAGGCTCGAGTAGAACTTCTCCTTCATCCTTGATCCCCCAATGAAAATAGGGGCCTATAGAACTCATTTTATAAGTATATTACTACTTTGGACTCAATAGTTCCAAATATTTTCGTCCTTTCCAAAAATGAAAATGGGGATCCAAAGCTGTTAAATTATATGAAATGTTGAATGTGGTTTTCAGAACCTAGATTTTGGTAAACCACTTGAACCATGGTTTTTATGACCAAAAGTTTTATATCACTTTTAAAAGAACGAAAAAATTGTATCCCCACCACCTTATCTTATCCACTAATGATTTGGCACCATCTGGACAATCACAGCCAAAGATATGGGAAGAATACAAAACAAACGTTTTGACTTCACGATGATTTGATTCCATGGACAAATTAGTTTGGATAGGACCTTTAATGTACTAATGGGGATTTGGTGTCTTGATATAAAATTTATCCCATTTTATTTTGGACCTACCCAAAAAATATAAGCACCTTAGGATTCATGATTTAGAATAATTTTGAGGTTGATTCAACTAGTCTTCTTGGATCCTGTGTAATTTGACCCTTTTTTGAACATTTTCATGGAACCCCCAAATAACATCCACCTAAAATATAATTATCCATCCAAGTGGCATTTCCCTTTTTAAAAGTGATAAACACAAAATAATTAAATCAAACATGAAGTGAAATTTGTTATTATTTTTATAATTTTATATACAAAAATAGTTTAGCATGGTGCTGTAAGGGTGAAAATGAAACAAGGAATCACGGTAAGATCAATTATTCATTTCCCTGGGGTTCATAAAAGTTCATGTTAGAAAATAAAAACAATTTCACACATAATTGAAGCATAATTTTTGTGAATATTTTTTAAAATGTTTTCTATAATTTTATGTGATAATATTTACTGTTTTTAAGTAGTTTGTTTTGTTGGTCAAATACATATTCCCTAAAAATGGTGCAAAAATTTAATCACATCATCATTGAGAACATGTCAAAATAAATATTTTTAAAATTAATAGAAACTAATGAAGTGGAAATTAATAGTATCACAACCATATGGAATGATAAAATAATTGTGAAATTGAAAAAACAAGAAAAAAACAAAATAACACAACTATGGAAATGATGTTGAGAATGGGGAAAATAAAAACAACAAATCATTGAGACAGATTGGAAGTAGAGGAAATTAAGGGTATAAAAATGTTATGGGTTGATAAAAAATAATTTTCTCTATTTAATTTTAATAAACTAAACTATTCCAAAGACTTTGAAAACGGGGTATTGATACACCTTACGGCAGTTCAAGTGATCTACGCAATCTAGTGAACCCTCCAAAAATTTGATCAAAAAATCACATTGAGTTAGAATGATGTTCATTGATTGAAAATAGAGACATTATATTTTTTAATTTTTCATGCTTGAGATGATTATAAAATGAAATAGATTATTTATCATCTCTTATTGGTATTTAGTATAGTCTATAAATGATACTCATCAAAAACAAAAACAAGTTAATTGAATAAAAAATGATCTGACATGATTATGGAAATCAAATTGAACAATCTGAAATAAAATTATTAATTCATAGCAATTATAAATCCTTAAATGTTTATCTTCTCAAGATTAGAGAATAAAATATTGAAAATATATTCATGGAATTCCACAAAATAGTAGATTATTGAAGAAAAAAATAAATAATGAAAGAAAATATCCACTATAAATTAGCCAAAAAGTGATTATTAACTAAATTGAAGTCAATTCTACATTAAATCCATTTGGAGCCTTCATATCATCATCAATTATCTTCCAATTTTCTTATCTCATTGATATTTTTGATGTATCACAAACTTATATCCCATTAATAGTATTAGAGAATATAATTAATCCTAGTTATTGTATGTGAAATAAAATCATTTCCACCATTATTTGATTATGGATTCCATAAAATAAATCATGTCAAGTTATAGTATGTGAAGACTTCTAATACATGTTATAGTATGTGAAGACGTATAAGCTCGTTTCACCTATTTTTATAACCCTTTGTGATTTAAAGAGATGCTTGATGTTGTTATCAATTGCAAAGCTAAACATTCTGCTATAACAATCAATGTGATCCTTGAATATTTTCAATTTGTCTATAATCCGTATTACATCAAAGACATTGATTTCCAAAATTGAAAATTCCCACTGTTGCTCTGCTCCATCAACGGTTACAAAACATTCTCTACACACAGAGGCTCAACATTTTCTTTTACCTAGAAGAGTTTGATGTTTTAACATAGAGGGAATCAAATCATGTTTTAAACTGAAGTAATCAATAGGATGAGATTTAATGAAGGAATATGATACACCATCATCAAAAAGCTCTTTTATAAGGATATACATTAATAAAATTTTACCTCACTCCATCGATGGTCTAACCTGATCAACCATAATCACCTTCTTTGCTCCATAAATTTTCATCATTGCTACATTCTACTTCTTGTTTCGTTATTCATATTTCCATTACTGAGCATTCATAGTATTCATTCAATCACGATGGATAGATGTTCTCTCATAATGAGTTTGTTTTTTATATCCTCACCCCCATTGAAGAATATGATGCTGGTGACACCTGAAAAGTTTCTCGAGCACCTGACCTTGGAACTCTAGGACAATAGGGCTAAATATTACCCATCTGCATGAAGTTAGGATATTTTCTAGATTTTTCAATACAATCTTGCATTATGTGGTCAAGAAAATCACATTGAAAACAACCTTCATTGCTCTTAGGTCATGGAGGAAGGTTCACTAATCCAACTGTCTGATTTTGATTCCTTCTTTAACCATGGAAATTGGTTTCACTATTTCACTTATTTCTATCATTTGAGTTGCCTCCATTTTACATAGATATCATTATACTTCCTCCTCCAATAGTTCTAGAGATATCATGTTCAGTAATTGTCTCTCTATTCACCATCATTGTATAATCTGTAACATAGAGAACTATAATCTTCGATACAATATCTTTCATTAGCCCAAATTCAAATATGTGTGCCTTCATGGCCACATATTTCACAACTTCAGGTGCAAAGTCCACAAAATTCATGAATTTAGCTTCATATTCATTGAGAGAGATATTTTCATACATTAAGATGTATAAGTCCCTCATTCTCTTGATCTTGAATGTGTGGGGATAGAATTGTTTGTTGAATAATTCCTAAATATCCTCCCAACTAAGGCATTAATCTTGTTTAGACTGGACTTCTAGGCCTCACCACTAGAATGAAACATCCTTGAGCATATACTTTTCTGGTTTTAATTTCAACTCCACTTGTGTTCAGATGAAATCAATAATACTATTCATTCTATTCAGCAACACCTCTGCCTTTAAGAGTTCAAAATCACCCCAGAAAATTGGTGGATTCTAAATTCTATACTCAATTTAATGATCCACATGTCATGGATCATCCCTCTAGTTCCTCGTGTTCACATCTTGGAATTCTTGGACGATACTATGAACCAAATATTTGTTCACCTATGGTTCAAGTAAAACCACATTCTCTACTACTTCATCTGGTTGGTTTCTTTGATACCTACTAGGTTCCATTTTCTAAACAAACAACAAACCCTATGAAGCAAAGTATCTAGAAACTACTGGATTAAAAACTAAAGTTTTATCACATCAACAAGAAAAACATTGATTTCCAAAATCATCCCTTTCCAAGTTTAACCATTTTTTAAAATCTATTCTTTTATTTTAAAATTAACTCATTTTCAAAATTTACCTACCATGACCTTTTTCAAAATCATTCGTTTGAAAACAATTTCAAATTTTTTTAAAAATCAACATAATGAATCACATCACATTTCATTTTTCTAAAACATAAAATGAAATCATACTGCGAAGTAATTTCTCTAATGCATTCCATTCACTTCACATTGGCCAAACCCATGAAAATGAGATTTCCATAATCCTATAAGTGTATCCAAAACACTTATGTACCCAACTCCATAGTAACATTGAGTTTTGTATAAAAAGGATAAATATGCCTTTTATATGCCCTAAATTTCAGGTCCCAACAATCTTAATCCTTTATAAGATTCCATCCCATGGAATCGATAAGAATAAATTCAACTCTATGACCAAGAAACTAAAGACCACTTTCTATGAAAGGACCGAACAAGATGATACCATTTGTAACATCCCTCTTTCTTCTCATTGTATTGAAAAGGTGTGAGGATGATACTAGGCTTTAATAAAAATCCTCAAGATGCTAAAGGATATAAATAAATGGTGAAGGTTTTCAAGTACGAGTGGGGGATGATTTACCCATTAAGAAATAAAAACATTTACAAAAAAACCATAACCAAACAACTCACTATATGATGCATGAATAAATGAAAGGCAACTCAGCCACATAATTTATATCAAACCAACCAAAGTGTACTAAAATGGAATAAAAATAAACTATTAATGTAAAATTAAATTAAATGACTAAATAATCCAAGATGACAAAGACTCAATGCTCTATAATCTCCATGATCCAATATTACCAAATAGCTCATGTATTACGAGGTGGTGCTAAAAATTTGTGATACATTACCATAACCCACGTCCCAAAAGATAACATAAGAAAATGAACCAAATATCCAAATTAGGGGTGAGTATAAAACATAGTAGGTTTTCCCTAATGACTTCCCTACTCATGCCACTAGGATAGAAAGGTTAAAAACATTTAAATAAAACATTTTCTCAACACAATTTACAACTAGATATAGGCAATTTCCAAAACCATTTCTAACCAAATGTACACAAGTTTTATTTTAACCAACTTTACAGCAAGTCACATTTCTAGTGGAGCAACCAGAAAAATCCTTAAAACCATTTTTCAATATTATTTTGGCATAACCATTCAATTATTCTCCACACAGCCACACATTCATGCTTTCTTGAGAGTTCTATAATCATGAGTAGTCTCTCATCCAAATCACCTTATGCCCCATTGACACACGCCCCCAATATAAGGTCCAATAACATGTACCCAATTGTTACATGTATCTTATTTAGGGAAAATCAACATTAACTCACACAAAACCCAATTTGGTCCACAACCATTTCAAATAACCAATTTAGAAAATTTCAAAAAAACCCATTCTTCTATTAAAAATCATTAAACCAACCAATTCCAATAAACCATTTCATTTTAATAAAATATTCATTTTATTGAGATCATATTAATCAAATAATTGTGCCATTGATCCATAAAATCCCCATTTTAAAATCCAAATTTTAAAATCAAGATCAAAACTACATTTTCAAGAACACTACTTGTCCATAATTCCACCATTCACCAAATCGTCACTAAAGAGGGTTTCTAACAACTGTTAATCAGACAATTCACAATCCATTAAACACAAAATATTAAATATTATAAAATTAAAATAAATTATACTCATATTTTTCAAGAGTTAAGCCGCCTACCTGGACTGTTTTGGTGACAATAGAAAACAGATGAAAAATGATCATGAAACTATGTAAATTCTCCACGAAATCGCCATAGATATCATCCCATCAAGAATTGGGCTTGTAAAATCCAAAGGAAGGGAAAAAATATATTCAAAATCAAATAGTAGAGGTTTCAAAACCTTAAATGGATATGAATGTTGAGGTAGGTATGAAAAGGTTCAAAAACAAGGGAGTTGATGTAAAAAAAATGTAAGATCCACTTTTTAGGATCTCACTTGGACCACGAGCATGGTTACTTCACACTGTTTGACAAACTGTGTGTTAATGATGTATTAGCTACTATCTGCGTATACCCTTGCATGAAATCCTAACACAGTATCCCTAACCATGGAAATATTTTTCCAAAGATACTATCCAATATCTACAACAGTGCACCGTTTCTCCAAGTATTTCGGCATGGTTTATACAAACTGTGCACTACTCATGTGCTTCCCCATTAGCCCCAAAAACTCCTTTAATGTTCCCTAGAATCTCCCAAACATCACCCATATAATATTCATACATAAAAACCTAAATAAAGAGTCTTATAACAGAAACTGGTGGAATTATAATGTAGATATTCTGGATCTCTTCCCATAAAGGAATTCATATGGGGGAATTTTGATTCTTGTCTGGAAACTATTATTACATGAAAACTCAACTGTAGAAATATTTATATTACTTCCTTAATAAATACCATTGATTATCCTATAAATATTTCCTCGAGTTTATGGATATTTCTCTTTTATTGACCATTAGTTTGATGGTGATATGTAATGGTGAAGTTCAACATAGTATTTATAGAATGATAGAGACTCTTCTAGAACATGGATATAAATCTTGGATCTCAATCAGATACAATCGATGGTGGTGTTTCATGTATCCTAACCATATCTTATATATATATCCTTTCAATTTGATCAAGTGACATGTCCTATAAAATTTCAATGAAGTGAGTAGTATTTATAATATGATCAACCACAATACATGTAGCATTATTTTTAATTGACATCTTTGGAAGACTAAGGAAATTGTAAATGGTAATGTTCTATCATTTTGATGTATGTATGGGTAATGGTCTGCATAATTCACATGGATTGTTTCCTTTTAACCTATAATTGCAGAAATATTAGTCACTTTGATGTATATTCCCTAATCCTATTCTATCATATTGTCCCACCAATAGTTCTCTCAGAGATATCTATACATCTTTGTGCTCTTTGGATGGATGGAGAAGGTTCAGCTATGTAAATCATTCAAAAAATCCTTTTTTAATTATAATTTGATGGTACACATATATGTGACCCAAATATTACAAATCCTTCTTCAATAGTTTTGAACTCTGGGTATTTCCCTTTTCCTATATCATCCACCTTCTTCAGAATTTTTACACTGTATCTTTTAGTATCCTTTATATTCTCCATAAGGAATGGTTGAGAAATTAGTTTTGAATGAATTAATAATTTCCATTTTTATGATTCCCATGCCCATCCTTTTAAATTCTAAAAAGATAGGATCCTTCTCAATTCTCATCAATCATAAAATTGTCAGATCCTTTCAACATAAAGCATATACCACTTTATTTTATTTTCTATGATGGTAGTGGATTTGGAGTTAATAGTTCTTAATCACATATAAACATATTCATTAGTTCTTATTCATGTCTTTCTATGTGAATATATACTTGAGTCTCTTATGATCAGTATGTATTGCACAATTCTCCCAAAAGATATAATGATTCCAAATATTCATCACGGAGATCACTATAGCCAACACTAGATCATGTGTTTGGTAGTACTGCTCATGAACATTTGGATTCCTTGAGGCATAGACTATCACTTTTTCATTCTTTATTAGTAAAAAATCAATCCATTCTTCAATGAATCATTATATACCATAAATTTTTTCCACTTGTGGGTCGCAGATGTACAGGTTAGGTGATAAGACTCTTTTTCAACTCCTCAATGCTATATTCACATTCATTATTCTATAAAAACTTAACTAACTATCGAGTTATCATGGTTAGTGGGTCAGAAAATCAAGATAAATTTATCAAAAATCGACAATAATGCCCAACTAAACCAAGTAAAAAAGAGAATTTATGTCAGAGATTTTTTCCTCATTTATCCTTAAATTTCTTCAATCTTTAATGGTCCATATATTTCTCACTACTTATGATAATATTCCACAATAACAAGTCTTCCTTCAGCCATAAATAATTTTTCTATATTTTTCATAAATATTCTCTTTCAATAAGGTCTTTATAATATTTATAAGATTATCCTCATGATCCTACTTGATATTGGAGTATATTAGAATATCTTCAATAAATATTACCACATATTTTTCAAAGTAATCTCTAAAGACACTATTAATCACTTTCATGAAGATTTCTATCGCATTAGTGATTTCAAAATATAATTATTATGAACTCATAGTGCACATACCTTGTATGAAAAGATGTCATGGGGATATCATCCTTCCTTACCCTAACGTGATAATACCCTGAATGAAGAGCCACCTTGTAGAGGTATTAGGATCCATATAGCTGACTGAACAAGTCATCGATCCATAGAAAAGGATACTCATTTTTAATTATGATCTAGTTTAACTCACAATAATCAATGTAATGTCTCATTGACCCATACTTCTTCAAGAAAAATATGACTGGTGAACCCCATGGTGGATCAATTGGGTGTATAATACCTTTATCAAAATTATTATTTAGTTTTTTTATCTCCTCAAGATCCACATAATTTATTCAATATAGATTCTTAGATAATGGAAATTCCTCAGTTTTAATATTGATTTAAAATTCAAACTCTCGTCTCGAAGGAAGACCAATAAATATTCATGAAAGACATCAGTTTATTCCCTTGTAATGGGAATGTGATCAAGGATGTTCTTTTCCTTACACACAACCATTTTAGCTAGATATTCTTTCTCATACAAAAATAATATCCTTGATTTAGATGTGACTTCTGAATAAGATTCACTCCCCTCATTCCACTGGTATAGAATCAGAGGATGATTCACGATATAGAGGGTGATTTCATTCTCCTGGAAATTTATGTTGGATCTATGTATTGAATGTTCATTCCCATAATTTCATCAAATTACACAGAAGGGAGTGTCACAAGGTTCATTGGGATATTCAACCCCCATATTTCCATATAAGAGAATTTATATACTTGGGATTCAATAATTTCATCACTTCCATTTTCAGAGACAACTCTACTTCCATGATTTATTGTGGTGTTTGAATAGTTCTACTAAACGTTCATGACATGAAAGAATGCATTGAAATATAATAAAAAAGTATGCTCACAATTAATGAAGGAATAATTAGTTCTCCTATCACCACTTTATTTTCATGATCCACCTTTGTGTTTATAAATGAATAAGCTATCCCTTTCTACCTTAGTAGTTGTTGGCACTAATTTTCTCTAACCACCATAGGATTAATGAATTGGTTTTAAATGTTTTCATATTACTTTCAAATAAAACATTGAAAAAAGGATGAGGGTTGAATAAAAAATTCCTATCATCTATTAGTTTGTGGGTTTATCCCATTAGTAATCACTCCCTAAGTTACCTTCCATCCTACACCTAAATAATTTCTTTATCCCCTTCATGAAAGTTCTAACATTCTTCTTTCTACACTTTAAAAAAGTGGGATGTTAAAATTACTTACCAAAATTAATGTTCTCTATCTCACAACTAGAATTACAGTCCATTTCTTGTCCCTACTATGCCCATGAGATTCACCGATCTCCATTTCAATATTGAGGGAACCATAAAAAATTCCCTTATATCTATAAAAGTCTCAAATCACAAGGGATTCTCATAGGGTTTGTTTTATCCCACTAAAATAGTAGTAAACTTTTAATTCAAGGTTAATAATAATGTTGAAGGTATATCATGAATGTATAGTGATGTTTTCCTAATATTTCACAATAGATTTTTCATCTTTTTGCTGAGGGAAATAAAATACCTTTCCACTTAAATTTAGAGATTCTATAGAAAATATTTTTCAAATGACATTTTCCTAAAAATATTCAATCTCATCACTTTGATCTCTTCCTCATGCTTCGTATTCTTGATCAATGTACACTATTGATCAGATTCTTCCTCCATTTGATAAATAGCCAGTATCACCATCTATTTCTCAAAATATTAAATGATGAAGAAGATTATCTCCATGGAGATGATCCATGGTTCTACAATTAAGGAATTGGGTGTTCTATTGAAAGTCATGGGCCTTTATTTCATAAATGTATCAATATAATATTTTTATGTAATTGGAGAGTTTGGTGTTATTATTGATTCGGGATTCTATTCATAACTTGAGTCAATTGAGGAAGTATCTTCAAAATGTTCATGATTCATACTATCATTGGCTTAGGAAACTTGTTTGGGAATTCATTACGTTTTTCTTAATAGTGGTTGTCTATTTGGTTCCTCCTATTTCTACCCATTGGATAGAATAAAGGTAAAATTAGGGATGATTAGTTTTAAACTATTAAACACATAAATGGGAATCCAATAACATTAAAGGGATAATTATAAATAACAATCATTTTCTTATCTTCTGAATTTGTAGGATTCAATCTATTTTATGAATGATTTATTTTCTAACATAGACTCTTATAGTCAATTTTTATTCCCTTAATAATAGTTCATAATGAGATTTTGAATATACCAAACCATATCCCTTGGGTGTGTAAAACTAGAATTGTATCAAGGCTTATTTTCGTGCACCAGGTGATGATTAAATCCACCTCAATCAACCTTTTCAGTTTGATGACCTCTGCAACCTTTGTTCTTGAGCCACATAAACTTTTAGTTTCCAAACCATAATTTTTTTTGGAAACCACCTAATCTATATATTACAAAAATTTAGTGATGTTTTTTATGTTTATTAATATCCATAAGTATTTAACTAAAGATTACTAATCCTAATCCAGTAATTATTTAAATCGTCCTTTGCTACTGACTATAAAAACCCTTGTCTTTATTAAATATTAATTCATGATATATTACACAATATAACAAATTATACAACCTAGACGATCATGAAGACTTGTTTATTTGGGTAATTAGGTACAATATATAACAACATAAAATAAGCGGTATAACACCATTATTCAAATGTTTTTTAAAATGATCATAATATTTTATCATTCTTAAAACAGTATGGGATAACCTGAAGACATATATAAGAAATGGGTGAGATATAAATCCCTATAATGAAATAAAAATGGAATAACATGAAAAATTTATTACATTTTAGAAAATTGACATTTAAATTGGACATATCAGGGGTCAGAATCATAAACATTAATAAATAGGCATTATATATCATGGTAACATATTGTAAAAATGGGAAAGTGGAAACAACATTAAACATGACATAATAAACATAGGTCATGGTTAACCTCAAAGACAACATTAATGGTGAAAAATTACCATAAGGGGTTATTTTAACTCCCTAATCACTTTCAGGATGTATACTGAGACTAAAACATTACCCAATGCATTGATGTTCTATACAATAGTGGTCACACCTTACACTTTCACATCATGTACATGCATAAGTGGGCCACATAGATAATTCAACATAGGATTATATTTCATCACACTTAAATCCACGATCAAAGAATTTGGAATAAATAAATTTATGTACCAAATAAAAGAATTGTAAGTGTATAATGGAGAACAAATTTGATAGTAAATGGGTTCATTTATTCACTACATAATTGTTTGGAAAGAAAATTCATAGTGAAATTTTGGCTGCATAACGGGGGAATATAAATGTTAATGGGATGGATTAATGAGAGTGAAAGTGTTATATCAACATTTATACATCGCAAGTATATTAAGGGGATATGGTATAGAATATCTGAACATTAGTAATTAGAGATAAAGTCATAATATAATGAATATTCTTAAATAAAGAGGACAAAGAGAGTGTCCCTTGCCTTAAGATGGTGATTCCAAAATCATTAGAGGAGCTTTCTGAGAGCATGGGGTACCATGGGAGAACCCTATAGAAGGTATGTCACGGTAAGGACATGATAAAAGTTTTTTTAGTGAAGATAAATGTGATATTTTGTGAGTTTATATAGAAAAAGAGAGGGGAGTTTTTTTATTATTTTTCAAACATATATTTTGAGTGTATATAATAATGTAATAAAAAACAATAACATAGCATGATTTATTGCTACGATTTTTGGCCAAAGAGGATATGTTTCTGTTATTTCAATATTCGTAGGTCCTAAAATATTAAAATATTACCTTTGGTGATGTGGAAGTCAGTCATTTTTATAAAAAAATTATTTTAAAACATAAAAATATAGTATTGGTATTGGAGGATTCATAAAGGCATTATAAAATTAACAAAATAACATTAAAACCCCAATATATTAAAAGGGAAAGATTTTTTTTTCATATATACAATTTATATTATTTATTAAATCACTTTTGGGTCATTATTATGTCAAAATAAACAACATTTATTTATTCCATATTTAATTTTTACATGAAAATTTGATTATCACAGAAAATTTTGAAAAACACAATATTGGATAATTTTTATGTTTTGATTTAAAAAATATTATTTAATTCATAAAACTATTTTCATAAATATTTTATTCTTTATAGTTAAAATAATTATTGTTATTTGTTGAGAAATGTTGGGTTTTTTTATAATAAATGATTCTTGAACCCTTATAAAAATACATGTGAAATCACAAAAATTATATGAAAATTAATATACATATTTAATAAAAAAAATATTATATATATATATATATATATTTAAAATTCATTAATTAATAAAAAGAAATATCTTAATTGAAATTTCAAATTACCCAAAAATACAATTTTTATTTTATCATATCTAAATAAAAATCATTATTAAAATAACAACAATAATATGAAAATATAATTATTATTCTATAGAAACTAAAATATTAATATTCATATTATTAAGGTATCGATACATATTCCTTCATTAAACCATAAAAATCTTGGAGGGTAAGGTACATGATGAAGATATTTTCTTGGGGTGGTTTAACGTACATGGTTGGTGTCATGATATTGATGAGCTTGAACATCTCCTATAAATGGTTTAACTCATGATTTGGTTATTGGATCTTAGATTCACATTGGTCCAGGGATGATACCAAGGATGATATATACATTGTATGAACAAATAAATGGGCTTTATTGGATACAATCATACTAATTTAGGACATCACATTCTTTTTCTATGTCAATTGGATTTATCAAAACCCTTTATTTATAGTAATTTAAGGACCACTATTAAATGACTATATTATTAATGGTTATAATGCTTAATAGTCTTTTAAATATGATATTATATAATAAAACCAAATAAAGTCATGTTTTTTCTAAAATTTAATACATAATAGGAAATTTATTTCGACCACAAAGGGAATTTTACTTATAAAAGATTTGTTCATTAATCTACTCAAAAATAATATTGAAAATAGATAATGAGTTACTAATATATTTATTTGGAATAGCGGTAAATGTTGTTTATAATAGGTTATAGACATGAATATGGCTCTTAACTATGTTATTACCATGCTAATTTTTTTTTCCTATATGAGGTTTGTGTGCAATCATGAAAGCATAAATGTAACACCCCAAGCTTCCACATTACGTTTCCCTTAAAATAATGCAATAGCGTGTGTTGTACGCAACCTTGAGTTCTAACACACCACAACTAATTAAACTACCAATTATTAATAGTAATACCTAATTTTTGAAATTTTATAAATTTTTCTCTCAAAATGGACTTCATTTTTAGATTCGGAGTATTGAATTTATCCTAATGTGAAAGTTTGGTACTTTTCAGATAACTTTTATATTTTGATGAATAGTGAAAATTACTAAATTTTATTTAAAAAAACTGTTTTAATCAAAATAATAAACAGTGATAAATTATGAATTTAAGTGGTTTTAAAGTATATTTATAATATATTTTTACCATTTAATACCATTTTGGTCATTGGACATAATTTGACATTTAAACCAGACATAAACAATTGACAATCTTTTGATTGATATTGTTTCTTAAAAACACGCTATTTGTTTTGACAACAGGAATTAATTATAAAATTAATTAATGCAACTTATATGTTGGAAATTTTGTAAAATGGACATCATTTTTGAATTCGGAATATCAATTATAGCTTTGTGTGAATTTTTTGTATTTTTCTAAAAAACATCATTTTTTATGAATTGTGAAACCACTACGTGGTAGGTAAAAAACTGAATTTTACATAAAACTTAATTTTACCACTTCTGTGAATGGAATTTCAAAAATCCAAGAAACATGGTTGATATCTGTAAGTAAAATGTGGTTCAATGAGATGAAAATAATTTTTGGTGAATAGTAACTTATAACTTTTATTTACCACGGTTAAAAGTAAATAGGGTAATTATGGGTAAAAATGATATTAATATTACCCTAACACGTGTCCTAATTCTATTGGAGAAGTGTATCACGACTAAAAAAACCTTAGGAATAAAATATTATCATTTAGGTCCTCTTGGATTTGATTAGGACATTTATTATTATTTATTTAAAAGAAGAGTTAAAAAAGTTTAAATCAATGTTTAATTACTAAAACATTTTTAATATAGGATTACACATAAGATAAATTCAATTTAAAATATTAATTAGAAATCTAAAAATATTTCCTACATTATGATATTTTATTTTTAATTTTTCAACATTATATAATTTAATTTATTTCTGACACAATGGTGATGCAATAATTACCATGATAGTGAAAATCTAAGATAATTGAAATTATAAATACCAAAAAAAAAGTAATTGTAGAATTTTTATGAATTCCACTAATTTCATAGTTTAATATGACATGTTTTGATTGATTTAATTAACTTTGTTTGAAGTAATAATTCTGTTAAGATTTTCAAAAAAAATCAATTTTCCAAATTGTGTCAAAATTGACATAAAATAGTTTTTAAAACAAATATTATATTATTAATTGATATTCAATTCCTAAAAATCTAAGGTTAGGCCAAATGACATAGATAAGGATATATATGTTAATAATGAACCACTTGGGGTTCGGATGGATGTTTATAGTAAATTTATTAACCATATAATATAAAAAAACAAAGAGACATAGTGAAAGTGAAACTAATTTAGTAAGCGTTAATAATTAAAGATAAGTTTAAAATAGTAACCTAAACATGTCTAAAATCTATAGGATGAGAGGCTTTCAACCCATCCCCACCGTATCCTCGAAATAAATCACTTTGGAGCCATTATAAAATAATATTTTATGTTTTCCTAAGGTGCCCCTCACCCCTCTTATAAAAGGGCACCCCCCCTTCTCTCAATATCACACCTTCAAAGCCATTTGGTTCGGCCAACCCCTGCCCAAATACTCTCTCAAATTCTCTCCCTTCATCCAAAAAACCCTCCATTAGTCAGAAATCCATCCTAAAGAGTCCTTTTGATCAAATCAAAAGGATGAACCCGAAGAAGAGGTAACGTTTTCACCACCCTCTTTCAAGTTCTTTTCTTCTTCCACTTCCTCTTTGTTTATTATTTCAATTATAAAATTATAACTCCAGTATCTTCTATATACTGTGATGTTATTATAAATGTGGAACAACCATATTCTATATTCTACCCATCATTTGAATGACATGTGACCATACGTGCGTACATACGGCTTACCGTCTCCACGTCGTGGTGTAATTGTTATTCAATATATTATTATTTAGATGTGTATAATAATGATGTGTATTTGAATTAAATAATAAATATAACATTATAAGGATTTTGTATATATGATATACCATCCAATTATATATGATTTTAATATCAAAATAATGATATTTTCGCTAGTGCGTACGTACGTATTACCGTCTCCACGAAGCGATGACATTCATTTCCAAGTTCACACTTCATCGACGATTATAAAAATATATATTACTAATAAGTATTTAATTAATTACATAATAATTCTAATGGAGACATATATATTTATATATTTACTTACATATATCTTATTCACTTACTTCTGTTCAATACTATATGAAAACAAAAACAGCGTTTATGCATACGTACGGACTACCGACTCCATAAACGGTGTTTTACATTTCATATATATGTCTATTATAAATATTTATATTCTAAATATATATGATATATAAATCATGTTTTATAATCTGGAATTTTTTAAATCATGATCTAAGTGATACAATCAAGAGTAACAAGTTTAAACACGTAAGATAAAGAAAGCGATTATTACCCAAAATGTTAATTTAACATGGAAATTATTATTAAATGGGTAGTATAAAGACATAATTCAATAATGTATGATATCATAAATATTAATATGGTTCTGGTATAAATTAATAATGTAACACCCCGAGCTTCCACGATACGCTTCTCATTCAATAATGCAATAGCTTGCATTGTACGCAACTTCGAGTTCTAAAACACTGCGACTAATCAAAGTAGCCGTAATGAATAGTAATAACCACTTTTTAAAATTATAGAAATTTTCTATTTCAAAATGGACTTCATTTTTTTATTCGTAATATTGAAATTATCCAAAGTTGAATTTTTTGTAATTTTCTGAGAACTTCCAATTTTTTATGAATAGTGAAAATTACTTAAAAACAACTTTTTTAATCAAAATAATTTATAGTGATAAATTATACTGTTTAGTGGTCTTAAAGTATAATTAGAATATATTTTTACAATTTTATCCAAAGGTGGTCATTAGAATTAATTTAACATTGAAATTGGACATAAATAATTGCCAATCTTTTGATATAAATTGTTTCTTAAAAACACGCTATTTGTTGTAACAGCGGGAATTAATTATAAAATTAATTAATGCAACTTATATGTTTGGAATTTTCTAAAATATACATCATTTTTGAATTCGGAATATAAATTATAGCTTAGGGTGAAATTTTGGCCTTATTCTGAAAAACTTCAATTTTTGATGAATAGTGAAACCACTAAGTGGTAGTTAAATAACTGATTTTTCGTTTAAATGAAATATTACCACTTCTGTGATTTGATTTTAAAAAATCCTACATACATGGTTGTCATTAATAAGTAAAATTTGGTTCAATGAGATTAAAATAATTTTTTTGGTGAATAGTAACTTTTAAGTTCTTAATCGCGATTAGAGGTAATTAGTGTAGTTTAAGGTAAAAATAATGTTTTAATAATATGAGATGAGCTTGAAACTTGTCCTACTCCTATTGGATGATTCATGGCCGACCCAGACAACCCATGGGTCAACTTGGGGACCCCATGGAGCCACTTTGGTTGGAAAATGACATTAATATATATTTATTTAATGTTAAAATTAAATTGACACAAACATGAGTTGTTTTACTAAAATAGTTTTTAAGTGGGGTTACACAAGTCCATATTTTGACTATAAATATTCATTAGAAAGCTAAAAAGATTTCCTACATCATAGTATTTTGTTTTATAATTTTTAGACATTAAATAAATTAAATTATTTATGACATCATTATGATGCAGCGATGACCTCATTATTTAACGATTTTAATAAAATGAAAAGATAATGTAAAATCCAAGGCTTACACTTGTACAAAGACAATTGGATGGGTAGATTTAGAACCCTTATCACCTTACACACGAATTATATATGTGTGGGACCTTTAGAATCCGAAAAGCATTGTGTAATAATGTAACATTTCAATCTTTCCAAAAGAGCCCCTCCTCTCCACTTATAAAAGGCCCCCACCTCTCCCACCTCATTCACACCTTCAAGCCATTTGGCTCGGCCAAACTCTGCCAAAATACTCTCCCAACTTCCCCCTATTACTCCTAGAAGCCTCACTTTGTGCAGAACGCTTCCCAAGGAAGCCTTTGGCTCAAATAAAAAATAGTTACCCGATTTTGAGGTAATGTCTTCTCTAATGTTGTTTTGTTTTATTTTTCTTCTCCAACCCCCTAAACCCTGTTTGTTCATTTCTTTTGTAACAAAACCAGTATCCTCAATATACTAGGATGTTTTTATAAGAAGTATTAGAGCTACACTTACACACACCTACATCTAATGGTTAAAGAACATACGGTTTCTGTGGATGGCGAATTTTTGCCTCACGAAACGAAGATTGTTCAACACTCATATAACACCTTCAAAGGTGGCCATTAAGATGTCACTATTTTTATATATGATATATAATATGTTTATGTTTTACTTATGCTTCGGTATTTCTCATTTATGGCATAATTTATGATTTCCATTATGGGTAAAACGCGATAATTTCATTTTAGGAAGTGCGGACTACCGCCCCCTCAAAGTGATTTGAATCGTTAATGCCATATGTGGGATGTATAAAGGATGGAGTAAATGGTATTATACACTATATTATACTGTAATTATATTATACATTTATATCATTATGATTTAGTTCCATTAAATATGAAATTGAAATGGAAGTAGCGTTCATGCGTACGTACGGCTTACCGTCTCCATGAACGGTGCATTTCATTTCTTACCTCTAATTGTTACGTAATATTATAAATGAATGTATATACTGGATATATGAGATATATATGACATATAAATCATGAATATAATTCTGGAGATAATGGATATTCTACCACATAAACAAGTTGTAATTATAAGAAGTTTATTGTTGACTCAAGTACCAAAGATCGACAAAACGACCGTTATTAACTTAAATAATTACATAATGTTCATATCATTGTAATAAGTGATATAATAAGGATAATGAAATTGAAAATGGTTCTAAATAAGGTATATATTAACTCTAGTTTATTATTCAGGAGGTTAAAGAACGGTTGAGTCAAGTCAGACACGAGGTAAGGGAATTTCGTAACCCAATTTCCATTCTTTGGGTTAATCTCCTACATTCAAATTATGTCATGATATTATTATGTCCTATATTGTATTTGTAATTTCTTTATGTGTACTTATATTGAATACACATAATAGAGCTATTTTATTTTAAAAATGATTTTTTTAAGGACTTCGTCTCAATCTCCTTTCATTGAGGCATATTTGGTTTTATACACATCTTTCTTTTATACGGTGTATAAACCCCTTTGACTTTTACGTTTATTCAAAAGGAATCTTTTTTATATGAAGCGTTTTACTAAATGACAAAAAGGGAATGTTTTTCTTTCCATAATTATGCAGCGACAACGACTTCTCCGCCGCCGTGACCATTATTTGAGTTTCGGCTTCCTCTACAAGCCATCGTTTTTTTTAATGAAAAATAAATACAAAGTTTTAACTTTCTTTTATTTTGGTATTGAAAATGGTTTTGAAAGAGTTTTTATTATATCAATGTGTTGTATTGATATCTTGTGATTGAAATTTGGAAATGTTATGTTTCCTTTATGCATGTTTTATGTGATACGATTATGTTATGGTTTATGATATGTTTAAACCTATTCATATGAAGAATGCATTGGACTTAATAAGTGGCGGGTGGAGCCCGCTATAGATCCTCGATGCATCGGTAGGTCTCATGAGACAACTAGACATGGAATTGGCCGAGGCCCTTTCCCAATTTGATTTATGGTCTTGGCCGAGGCCTTAATCATTTTAGACGTCTTGGCCAAGGCCTTGACAAAATGTTTCAGAATGTCCGGCATTATACATTTCCTCATTATGAAAGTGGTTATTGATCTTTCATGTGATTATTCGTCTAGTAGAATATCCATGTGAGTAAGTAAGTGTCATTATTTGATTTTACTTTTTCCATATTATGCTGAAGTTCAAGTTTAATAAGGCTTTTGTTTAGTTATACATTTCCTTAAATGTTTATGTTTATTTATGAAAGCTTCCGCCATATTGTTATCCTTACTGAGCATCTGAGCTCACCCCTTTCAATGTTTTAATATTTTCCAGGATGTGAAGAAGTATTTTATGAATGATCTGCAGGGATTGTGAGAAGAGGATATGAGTGTGGACTATGGAGACTTTGTTATTATAGTTTTTCACTTTTTGATGTAATGTAACATTTATGAATGTATCTAGTGTTTCCAAGGCTACTAAACTAATCGGTCTTTCGAGACTTGATCTTTTGTGATCATGCCAATGTTACGAAGTAATGCACCGACTCTGGGTAGCTGGGGTCGGGGCGTTACAGTTGGTATCAGAGGAAGTTTAGTGCAAACCTTGGAAGCTAGATTTAGATAAACTCTGATTAGAGCACGTAGACCTAAGATGAACTTTGAGGATTAGTATAGAAGAACTTCCAAGAATTTTGGTATTGTAGAGATTTTGTTAGTTTTCCGAGCGATACATCCTTGTCTGGATACGAGCAGGTAGAGGCGGCTCTGGTACAAATGTTCCTAGGGGTAAAACCCGAAAACACCGCTTTGAGCTAGACTCGAATGGGAACTGGTGCACGACAACAGGCCTTGCTGCACTCTTGGTTACAACACTCCCGGGGGATATACTTAGGATAATTCTCATTTTCTTTACAAACCACTATGAATGGTTATGAGTATATACTTCCTCAAATAAAACCTTTTTATGATTAGGGATTATATCCATAAATAGTTCAATTTATGTTAAGTGTTTTATAAGTATGGGATTATGTATTTTGATTCATAAACTGATCTAGTTTATGCCATTGTTTAGAAATGGGGCCTAGTGGAAGAAATGGAAATCGTATCAATGCACGCACTCCATGTAGGGATTTCCCTCCTGCTCAAGATAATTATAGTGGGGCTAGTGATGCAACTGGTGCCGATCAGCTAATCACCATACTGGGACAACTTACTCAGGTTATGAATAATAACCTTACCCGTATGGAGCACCCTGATCCACATCGTGGAGGATCAATGTTAGATCGATTCATGAGGAAACAACCACCAACATTCAATGGGAGTACAAATACCTTAGTAGCCGAGGAATGGATAAATTCCCTAGAGAAAATATTTCAGGCTTTGGGGAGCAGTGAATGAGAAAAATTTAACATGGCAGTTTACCGCCTCACTGGAGATGCTGATCAATGGTGGTCATTGATTCAAAACATGAAGGAAGATGATGAAGTATCAAATATGGAATGGAGGGAGTTCAAAGATCGGTTTTTAGAAAAATAATTTCCTCGCGACCATCGAGCAGATATGGAAAGGCAATTTCTGAGTCTGAGACAAAAGGAGGATGAGAATGTCACAAAGTATGAGGCTAACTTTACAAGGTTAGCGAGGCATGCTGCCGATTATATACGTAACCCAAGGATTAAGATTGATCGTTTCTTTGATGGGTTAAAACCATTTCTCCGTCGATCTTTAGTATCACAATCCTTCTCATCATACGAAGATATTGTCTCGTGTGCTATCAAGACAGAAAAGGAATTCTCTAAGTCTTATGACAAAAAAGTAAAGCAAGAGAAGAAGAGAACGGTAAAACAAGAGACAGATAAAGGGAAAAAGGGAAAGAAGGATTTTCCATTATGTGATAATTGTGGGAAGAATCACCCTGGTACGTGCCTAAAAAGAATGGGAGTTTGTTATAAATGAGGAGAAAAGGGTCACCAGGCTCGTGATTGCAAGGGAAAGAAAGAGGCTATCAAAGTTGAATGCTACAATTGTAGAGAAATGGGTCATTATGCAAATGAATGTCCTAAGCGTCAGGGAAACTTACCTCAGAAAAGGCCAAAGGATCAAGGAAAATCTTATGCTGTTACTACAGTTGAAGCAGAATAACTAATGTACTGGTGCTTTTGGACTCATGGATTATATCCTGGTTATTAGAATAATGTGATATATATATATATAAGGATTGTACTGCAGTAATTGTTGATTTCAGTAAGGTTTTAATATGATTAAGGTAATCATATTTTTAGTATGTGACAATAAGAGAAACTTTTCTTTGTTTGGGGAATCTGATGTTACAATTGATTTTGGAATTTAGAGACCTTTTAGAGAAAGTCTGGATGATGGTATTTTAGATAACTATTAAGGTTGGAATGGATTATGTTGAACCATGGATAGTATTGTTTAAGGTTAAAGCATTTCTAAAGATTATTTTTGGAATATTATAATACTATAGTTCTAGGAAAAGGACAACCTGCAGGGTGGGGAATAACTCGTCGCGTCGGACAAAGCTGCAGGAATCGAACCCACAACCATAGTGCGACAAGCCTTTATTTCCTACCACTAGCCTACAGGAAGTCCCTGGTTATTACAAAATAATTTTACTAATCTAAATGGTATGTGTTAACATTTGGAACCTTATACAATTAGGATAAATAGAATATTTTTGAGTTCCGTTACCATTTGGAGTAAAAGTTGGGTTTGTGGTAAAAATTTATTAGCGAATGAAAGTATACATAACAAGTATGTATATTCCATTACGTTCTTAGTAAATCTCCTAAATAAATTCCTCAACATTATAAAAGGTAGCTTAAAACAAAAATGTTGTCGGTTAACTTTTCCAACTGGGGATTCAATGACCGTTTAACCAATCACATGTTTGTGATTTTATTGTGGTTAAAATTTCTCCTAATCCTATTTTCTATAACTCTCCATCAGACCTTGATGGTTTGTTTCTCCTCCATATCCATATTTTCATATAATCCTAGAATGGGCTATATCGGGTGACCTTTGTACTTATCTTGCTTTCTTTTATTGGTGTATATTTATTAAACTTATTTCCGATGTGGGTTTTCCTCAAAGGTATTTTATATTTTCAACCTTTTATTTTCAAAGAAAAATTTCAAATTGTGAGGACGCAATTTATTGAAGGAGGGGAGAATGTAACACCCCGAGCTTCCACGATATGCTTCTCATTCAATAATGCAATAGCTTGCATTGTACGCAACTTCAAGTTCTAAAACACCGTGACTAATCAAAGTAGTTGTTATGAATAGTAATAACCACTTTTTAAAATTATAGAAATTTTATATTTCAAAATGGACTTCATTTTTTTATTCGTAATATTGAAATTATCCAAAGTTTAATTTTTTGTAATTTTCTGAGAACTTCCAATTTTTTATGAATAGTGAAAATTACTTAAAAACAACTTTTTTAATAAAAATAATTTATAGTGATAAATTATACTATTTAGTGGTCTTAAAGTATAATTATAATATAGTTTTACCATTTTATCCAAAGGTGGTCATTAGAATTAATTTAACATTGAAATTGGACATAAACAATTGCCAATCTTTTGATATAAATTGTTTCTTAAAAACACGCTATTTGTTGTAACAGCGGGAATTAATTATAAAATTAATTACTGAAACTTATATGTTTGGAATTTTTTAAAATAGACATCATTTTTGAATTCGGAATATCAATTATAGCTTAGGGTGAAATTTTGGCCTTATTCTGAAAAACATCAATTTTTGATGAATAGTGAAACCACTAAGTGGTAGTTAAATAACTGATTTTTCGTTTAAATGAAATATTACCACTTCTGTGATTTGATTTTAAAAAATCCGACATACATGGTTGTCATTAATAAGTAAAATTTGGTTCAATGAGATTAAAATAATTTTTTGGTGAATAGTAACTTTTAAGTTCTTAATCGCGATTAGAGGTAATTAGTGTAGTTTAAGGTAAAAATGATGTTTTAATAATATGAGATGACCTTGAAACTTGTCCTACTCCTATTGTATGAGTCATGGCCGACCAAGAAAACCCATGGGTCATCTTGGGGACCCCATGGAGCCACTTTGGTTGGAAAATGACATTAATATATATTTATTTAATGTTAAAATTAAATTGACACAAACATGAGTTGTTTTAGTAAAACATTTTTAAGTGGGGTTAAACAAGTCCAAATTTTGACTATAAATATTCATTAGAAATATCAAAATATTTCCTACATCATAGTATTTTTTTTATAATTTTTATACATTAAATAAATTAAATTATTTATGACATCATTATGATGCAGCGATGACCTCATTATTTAACGATCTTAATAAAATGAAAAGAGAATGTAAAATCCAAGGCTTAAACTTGTCCAAAGACTATTGTATGGGTATATTTAGAACCCTTATCACCTTATCCACGAATTATATAAGTGTGGGACCTTTAGAATCCGAAATTTATTGTGTAATAATGTAACATTTCAATCTTTCCAAAAGAGCCCCTCCTATCCACTTATAAAAGGCCCCCACCTCTCCCACCTCATTCACACCTTCAAGCCATTTGGCTCGGCCAACCTCTGCCCAAATACTCTCCCAACATCCCCCTATTACTCCTAGAAGCCTCACATTGGGCAGAACTCTTCCCAATGAAGCCTTTGGCTCAAATCAAAAAGAGTTACCCGATTTTGAGGTAATGTCTTCTCTAATGTTGTTTTGTTTTATTTTTCTTCTCCAACCCCCTAAACTCTTTTTGTTCATTTCTTTTGTAACAACACCAGTATCCTCAATATACTAGGATGTTGTTATAGGAAGGATTAGAGCTACACTTACACACACCTACATCTAATGGTTAAAGAACATACAGTTTCTGTGGATGGCGAATTTCTGCCTCACGAAACGATGATTGTTCAACACTCATATAACACCTTCAAAGGTGGCCATTAAGATGTCACTATTTTTATATATGATATATAATATGTTTATGTTTTACTTAAGATTCTGTATTTCTCATTTATGGCATACTTTATGATTTCCATTATGGGTAAAACGCGATAATTTCATTTTAGGAAGTGCGGACTACCGCCCCCTCAAAGTTATTTGAATCGTTAATGCCATATGTGGGATGTATAAAGGATGGAGTAAATGGTATTATACACTATATTATACTGGAATTATATTATACATTTATATCATTATGATTTAGTTCCATTAAATATGAAATTGAAATGAAAGTAGCGTTCATGCGTACGTACGGCTTACCGTCTCCATGAACGGTGCATTTCATTTCTTACCTCTAATTGTTACGTAATATTATAAATGAATGTATATAATGGATATATGAGATATATATGAAATCTAAATCATGAATATAATTCTGGAGATAATGGATATTCTACCACATAAACAACTTGTAATTATAAGAACTTTATTGTTGACTCAAGTACCAAAGATCGACAAAACGACCGTTATTAACTTAAATAATTACATAATGTTCATATCATTGTAATAAGTGATATAATAAGGATAATGAAATTTAAAATGGTTCTTAATAAGGTATATATTAACTCTAGTTTATTATTCAGGAGGTTAAAGAACGGTTGAGTCAAGTCAGACACGAGGTAAGGGAATTTCTTAACCCAATTTCCATTCTTTGGGTTAATCTCCTACATTCAAATTATGTCATGATATTATTATGTCCTATATTTTATTTGTAATTTCTTTATGTGTACTTATATTGAATACACATAATAGATCTATTTTATTTTAAAAATGATCTTTTTAAGGACTTCGTCTCAATCTCCTTTCATTGAGGCATATTTGGTTTTATACACATCTTTCTTTTATACGGTGTATAAACCCCTTTGACTTTTACGTTTATTCAAAAGGAATCTTTTTTATACGAATCATTTTACTAAACGACAAAAAGGGAATGTTTTTCATTCCATACTTATGCAGCGACAAAAACTTCTCCGCCGCCGTGACCATTATTTGAGATTCGGATTCCTCTACAAGCCCTCATTTTTTTAATGAAAAATAAATACAAAGTTTTAACTTTATTTTATTTTGGTATTGAAAATGGTTTTGAAAGAGTTTTTATTATATCAATGTGTTTTATTGATATCTTGTGATTGAAATGTGGAAATGTTATGTTTCCTTTATGCATGTTTTATGTGATACGATTATGTTATGGTTTATGATATGTTTAAACCTATTCATATGAGGAATGCATTGGACTTAATAAGTGACGGGTGGAGCCCGCTATAGCTCCTCGATGCATCGGTAGGTCTCATGAGACAACTAGACGTGGAATTGGCCGAGGCCCTTTCCCAATTTGATTTATGGTTTTGGCCGAGGCCTTAATCATTTTAGACGTCTTGGCCGAGGCCTTGACAAAATGTTTCAGAATGTCCGGCATTATACATTCCATCATTATGAAAGTCGTTATTGATCTTTCATGTGATTATTCGTCTAGTAGAATATCCATGTGAGTAAGTAAGTGTCATTATTTGATTTTACTTTTTCCATATAATGCTGAAGTTCAAGTTTAATAAGGCTTTTTTTTAGTTATACATTGCCTTAAATGTTTATGTTTATTTATGAAAGCTTCCGCAATATTGTTATCCTTACTGAGCATCTGAGCTCACCCCTTTCAATGTTTTAATATTTTCCAGGATGTGAAGAAGTATTTTATGAATGACCTGCAGGGATTGTGAGAAGAGGATATGAGTGTGGACTATGGAGACTTTGTTATTATAGTTTTTCACTTTGTGATGTAATGTAACATTTATGAATGTATCTAGTGTTTCCAAGGCTACTAAACTAATCGGTCATTCGAGACTTGATCTTTTGTGATCATGCCAATGTTACGAAGTAATGAACCGACTCTGGGTAGCTGGGGTCGGGGCGTTACAAATAACATACTATGATCTTCCTATAGGAGGATAAATGTACCCTCGACTAAAGAAAAATGCAAGATAAGGGGTCCTCATCTCACTCCTTATTCCCGTGAGATTCATGCCATGTTGCCACTATTATCTTTTTTGTGGTGTATCTACTGCCCATAATTGTATTTGTTATGTAATACACTTTAATTTGTGTATATTTACATATTCATTGTATGATACCTCTTTCATGGGTTGTATGTTTCATAAGTTACCAAATTGGTAAGGGTTAGTTCCTCAATCTCATTATTATCCGAGATTGTTTATGTGTAAGTATTTACTGGGACATTTTTTTATCCTTGTCCATTTATCATAAAAATGATTTCAAAATGAATATTTATAGGATTTTTTAAGGGTACTCTTTATCAAGATCATAATTTTAATTGTTTTAAATATTTATCTTTCTAAATATTTTTAATTAATGTCCATGTTTTCAAAATGATTTTAAGGATTTATTTATATGGACATTATTGTTTTGAAATGATAATTCTTTTCAAAAGTTTCAAAGTGGTATGGGATACTTTGATTCAAAAATGTCGTTAAATGACTTCTTTTCTAAATTTTATGACTTTTAAATGTATTCATGAAAAAGGGGTATTTCTCTCAACAAGTTGTACAAATCATTTTCATCTATGTCAAAATTCTTCAATGAATTTTAAACTTGTTTTGAAGTTGATTTATCATAATACAAATCATCCATATTGTGTCAAAGGTTTCATGATATGTATGATTGTGGATGTGTTATTTTTATACCATTCAAGGTTTATAGATAATGTTTTGACATTTTGTATGATAGCTTTAATATGAATGTTTATAATATGTTTAAATCTTTTGATATGAGGAATGTATTGGACTTAGTAATTGACGGGTGGAGCCCGCTATAGCTCCTCGATGTATCGGTAGGACTAATTAGACAACTAGATGTGGAATTGGCCGAGGCCCTTTCCCTATTTGATTTGTGGTATTGGTTGAGGCCTTAATCATTTTAGACATCTTGGCCGAGGCCTTGGAAAAATGTTTCAGAATGTCCGGCATTATGCATTCCCTCATTATGGAAATAATATTGAAGGTTCATGTGGTTATTTGAATAGTAGAATACCCATGATTATATTACTCAGCTCATATTCTGGCCATAAAGGTATTCATGTTTATTATTAGTAAATGCATCTGGTTTTCAAATATTCACCATGCTTAATATTTATGACATTTTTCGCTGTATTACTTACACTTACTGAGCGTTTGAGCTCACCCCTTTCATATGTTTCATTTTTCCCAAGATTCCATGAAGTGTATTGTAATTGATAAGAAGGGTTAAGCTATGGGAATAATGGCATTCTCAATGAACTATCTTTGTTGTGTTTTGTGATTGAAATTGTAATGTAAAGTTCATGTATGTAATCTATTTTCCAAGACTTCTAAACAGATAGGTCCTTAGGGACTTGATTCCTTGTAATCATGCCAATGTATTAAAATAATGCACCAATTCTGGATAACTGGGGTCGGGGCGTTACAATTGGTATTAGAGGATGTTTAGCAATAACCATAAAAACTAGATTTAGATAAACTCTAATTAGAGCACATTACCCTACGATAGACATTGAGGATTATTATAAAAAAACTTCCTAGAATTTTGATATTGTAGAGATTTTGTGAGTTTTCCAAACAATACATCCTTGTCTGGATACGAGCAGGTAGAGGCGGCTCTGGCACAAATGTACCTAGGGGTAAAACCCGAAAACACCGCTTTGAGCTAGACTCGAACGGGAACTGGTGCATGACAACGGTCCTTGCTGCACTCTTGGTTACGACACTTCCGGGGGATATGCTTAGGATAATTCTCATTTTCATTACAAACCATTATGAAGGGTTTATGAGTATATACATTCTCAAAGAAAACATTTTTATGATTATGGATTATATCCATAAACTGTTTAATGTATGTTAAGTGTTTTACATGTTTGGGATTGGGTATTTCTATTCATAAACTAATCTAGTGTATGCCATTGTTTAGAAATGGTGCCTAGTAGAAGAAATGAGAACTCTAGCAATACGCATGATCCATAGAGTAAGAAGGATCATATCATTCATGGTCTTAAGCCATTATTTTTAAAGGAAATAGTCTCCCATGTATTATCATCATATGAAGAAATAGTATCATGTGTTCTCTGAGTCCTATGACTTTGAAGGGAAGCCAGAAGAGAAAAGAATGGTAGAAGGAAATATGGATAAAGGGAACAAGGGAAATAATAATTTTACAATATGTGATAAATGTTGAATGAATCACCTTGGTAAATTCATGAAGGGAATGGGAGTTTGAAATAACTGTGGAGAAAAAGGACACTAAGTACGTGATTGAAAGGGTAAAAAAAGTTTTCAAATGTACAATGCTTCATCTACAATGAGTTGGGACACTACTCAAACCAATGTCCAAATCATTAGAGTATGCACAAAATTATGTTATTGGATAATAATAATGTTATGATACTACCTCAGATAAAGAGGAATGAATAGCATTCTTATGTTGTTATTATAGAATTATTTTATTTAAGTGTTGTATCAACAGTATACTGGTTACCTGAATTATGGAGATAAATGAGGATTGTACTGCCGTACTATTTTACTGAGGATTTGAAATTATACGGTTATAAGAAAAGTGACTTAATAGTATGGTACACTTTTTTTCGAAAATACATGGTTGAAGGAAAGGTAATCTTTAATATGGTCCTGATAATGAGGTAATGATTTTGGAATAAGAGATGATTGATTTGAATACATTATATTGGATATTCATGACTACCTTTTTGGAGTATACAACATTTTTGGATAGGAGTATATCCAGTATTATATAAAGAATAACGGAGCATGAATGTAGTCAATATGATTTTATGGTAATTCAGGATGTTACCATGTTTTAAAATAATATGTGATGAAGGTGTTCACATGTTATTACATAAAAAACGATCTTCATTGTGTTTAACTTACTTACAAATTTTGGACTATGAGTTTGGAAAAAAGTATTTTGGATAACTATAGTTTGAGATTATTTTTGATTTCCATAAAAGGACATACCAGAGGTCGGGCGGCAACCCGTTGCGACCGGTAAGGCCGCGAGACATGAACCCACAACCGAAGGGCGACAAGGGTGTATCTCCTAAAACTGACCCACGTGATGTCCTGGATTGAATAATGTAGTTTTTTATCGTTCTGGCAGATGAATTATAAATTCATTTTTCTTGAACATTATACGAATAGAATAAATATGATATTATTTTTATGTTCTATTATCTTTTAGAGTGAAAGATGTGTTTGTGGTAAAAATTATTATGAAACTCTACTTGTCAAGTATATATATATATATATATATTATTCTATGAATAAATTAATTCTTATACTTTATTAAAGGGATATTAAATCCAAAAATGTGTTATCCTAATACCTTATGTTTTGTTGAACCGATGGTATTTTAAATCATCATAGATTGATAAATTTAAGGACCTCAATTTTTCACTTGTTTGTGATTGATGACCTCAATCACTACCTCTAAATATTTACATTTTTCCTCCAATTATATGTCTCTAATTTGCACCAATGATTTCATAATCAAGATCATTATTTGGTGGTGACCCTTTCATTTCTCTTTCCCCTTTTTAAGACTAAATTTTATTAACCAAATTCCGATGTGGGCTTTCCCACAAAGATATTTTCTATTTTCAACCTTTTATTTTCGAAAAAAAATTTCAAATTGTGAGGATGCAATTTATTTAAGGAGGGGAGAATGTAACACCCCAAGCTTCCACGGTACGTTTCCCTTAGAATAATGCAATATCATGTGTTGTACGCAACCTCGAGTTCTAACACACCACAACTAATTAAACTAGCCGTTATGAATAGTAATACATACTTTTTGAAATTTTATAAATTTTACCTCTTAAAATGAACTTCATTTTTAGATTTAGAGTATCGAATTTATCCAAAGGTGAATGTTTGGTACTTTTCGGATAACTTTTATATTTTGATGAATAGTGAAAATTTCTAAATTTTAATTAAAAAGAATTTTTTTAATAAAAATAATTAATAGTGATAAATTATGAATTTAAGTGGTTTCAAAGTATAATTAGAATATATTTTTAACATTTAATAAAATGTTGGTCATTGGACATAATTTCACATTTAAACCGAACATAAACAATTGACAATATTTTGATTGATATTGTTTCTTAAAAACACGCTATTAGTTTTGAAAACGGGAATTGATTATAAAATTAATTAATGCAACTTATATGTTCAGAATTTTGTAAAATATACATAATTTTTAAATTTTGGAATATCAATTGTAGCTTATGGTGAATTTTTGGTATTTTTTTGAAAAACATCATTTTTTGATGAATAGTGAAACCACTAAGTAGTAGTTAAATAACTAAATTTTTCATAAATCATAATTTTACTACTTATTTAAATGTAATTTCAAAAATCTGAGAGACACGGTTGATATCAGTAAGTAAAATGTGGTTCAATGAGATGAAAATAATTTTTGGTGAATAGTAACTTATTACTTTTATTTACAACAGTTAAAAGTAAATAGAGTAATTAAGGGTAAAAATAATATTAATATTACCCTAACAAATGTCCTAATTCTATTGGACAATTGTTTCTCGACTAAAAATAGCCATAGGAATAAAATATTTTCATTTAAGTCTACATGAATTAGATTAGGACATTTATTATTATTTAATTCAAAGAAGAGTTAAAAGAGTTAAAATCGAAGTTTAATTACTAAAACATTTTTAATATAGGGTTCCACATAAGATAAATTCGATTTTAAATATTCATTAGAAATATAAAAAGATTTCCTACATAATGATATTTTATTTATAATTTTTAGACATTAAGTAATTTAATTTATATATGACAAAATGGTGATGCAGAAATTACCATGATAGTGAAAATTTAAAATAATTGATATTATAAATACAATAATAAATGTAATTTTAGACTTTTTATGAATTCCACTAATTTTATAAGTTAATATGACATGTTAAGATTGATTTATGTAACCTTTTTCAAAGTAATAATTCTGTTATGATTTTCAAAAAAATCAATTTTCCAAATAGTGTCCAAATTGACATAAAATAATTTTTAAAACAAATATTATATTTTTAATTGATATTCTATTACTAAAAATCTAAGGATTGGCCAAATGATGTATATAAGGATATATATATTAATAATGAACCACTTGGGGTTCTCTTGGATGTTTATAGTACGTTTATTAACCATAAAATATAAAAATACAAAGAAACATAGTAAAAGTGAAAATAATTAACTAAGAGTTAATACTTAAAGATAAGGATTAAATATTAACCTAAACTTGTCTAAAATATATTAGATGAGAGGATTTATACCCATCCGCACCTTAGCCACGAAATAAATAACTTTGGACACATTAGAAACCGAATATAAATTTATTATAAATTAATATTTTATGTTTTCTTAAGGTGCCCCTCACCCCTCTTATAAAAGGGCACTCCCCCTTCTCTCAATCTCACACCTTCAAAGGATTTTGGTTCAGCCAACCCCTGACCAAATACTCTCTCAACTTCTCTCCCTTCATCCAAAAATCCCTCATTTAGTCATAAAGCCATCCTAAAGAGTCCTTTTGATCAAATCAAAAGGATGAACCCGAAGAAGAGGTAACGTTTTCACCACCCTCTTTCATGTTCCTTTCTTCTTCCACTTCCTCTTTGTTTATTATTTCCATTCTAAAATAATAACTCCAGTATTTTCTATATATATTTATGTTATTATAAATGTGCAACAACCATATTCTGTATTCTACCATTCATTTGAATGACATGTTACCATACGTGCGTACGTGCGGCTTACCGTCTCCATGTCGTGGTGTAATTCTTATTCAAAATATTATTATTTAGATGTGTGTAATAATGATGTGTATTTGAAGTAATAATAAATATAACATTATAAGGATTCTGTATATATGATATACCATCCAATTATATATTATTTTAATATCAAAAGAATGATATTTTCACTCGTGCATACGTACGGTTTACCGTCTCCACAACGCGATGAGATTCATTTCCAAGTTCACCATTCATCGACGATTATAAAAATATATATTACTAATAATTATGTAATATATGACATAATAATGCTACTGGAGACATATATATTTATATATGTACATTCATATATCTTATTCACTTACTTCCGTTCAATACAATATGAAAACAGAAATAGCGTTTATGCGTACGTACGGACTACTGTCTACATAAACGGTGTTTTACATTTCATATATATATCTATTATAAATATTTATATTCTAAATATATATGATATATAAATCATCTTTTATAATCTGGAATTATTTAAATAATGTTCTATGTGATACAATCAAGAGTAACAAGTTTAAACACGTACAATAAAGAAAGCGATTATTACACGAAATGTTAATTTAACATGGAAATTATTATTAAATGGGTTGTATAAAGACATAATTGTATCATGTATGATATCATAAATATTAATATGGTTCTGGTATAATTTAATAACATACTACGATCTTCATACAGGAGGTTAAACGTACCCTCGACTAAAGGAAAGTGCAAGGTAAGGGGTTTTCATCTCACTCCTTATTCCTGTGAGATTCATGCCATATTTCCACTATTATCTTTTGTGTGGTGAATGTACTGCCCATAATTTTATTCTCTGTGTAATACACTTTAATTTATGTGTATTTACATATTCATTGTATGATACCTCTTTCATGGGTTGTATGTTTCGTAAGTTACCAAATTGGTAAGGGTTAGTTCCTCAATCTCATTATTATACGAGATTGTTTATGTGTATGTATTCACTAGGACATTTTTTATCCTGTCCATTTTTCATAAAAATGATTTCAAAATGAATATTTTAAGGATTTTTGAATGGTACCCTTTATCAAGATCAGAATTTTAAATTTTTTAAATATTTATCTTTCTAAATCTTTTTAATTAATTTCCATGTTTTCAAAATGATTTTGAGGATTTATTTATATGGAAATTAAGGTTTTGAAATGATAATTCTTTTCAAAAGTTTCAAAGTGGTATGAAAAACTTTTATTCAAAAATGTCTATAAATGACTTCTTTTCTAAATTGTGTGACTTTTAAATGTTTTCATGAAAAAGGGGTATTTCGGTCAAAAAGTTTTACAAATCATTTTCATCTATGTCAAAATCCTTTAATGAATATTAAACTTGTTTTAAAGTTGATTTATCATAATACAAATCTTCCATATTGTATTGAAGGTTTTGTGATATGTTTGATTGTGGATTTGTTATTTTTATACCATTCTTGGTTTACAGTTAAATTATTGACATTTCATATGATAGTTTTAATATGAATGTTTATTATATGTTTAAATATTTTCATATGTGGAATGTATTAGACTTAGTAAGTGACAGGTGGAGCCCTCTATAGCTCCTCAATGCATTGGTAGGTCTAATGAGACAACTAGACATGGAATTGGCTGAGGCCCTTTCCCAATTTGATTTATGGTTTTGGCTGAGGCCTTAATCATTTTTGATGTCTTGGTCGAGGCCTTGACAAATTTTTTTCAAAATGTCTGGGATTATACCTTCCCTCATTATGGAAATAATATTGATGGTTCATGTGGTTATTCGACTAGTAGAATACCCATGATTATATTACTCATCTTATATTCCTTCCATAAAAGTATTCATGTTTATTATTGGTAAAGGCATGTGGTTTTCAAATATTCACCACGCTTTATATTTATGTCATTTTCTGCTGTTTTACTTACCCTTACTGAGCGTTTGAGCTCACCCCATTCTTATGTTTCATTTTCCCCAGGATTCCAATAAGTGTTTTGTAATTGATAAGAAGGGTTAAGCTATGGGAATAATGTCTTTATCAATGCACTATCTTTGTTCTCTTGTGTGACTGAAATTGTAATGTAAAGTTCATGTATGTAATCTATTTTCCAAGACTGCTAAACAGATCGGTACTTCGGGACATGATTCCTTGTAATCATGCAAATGTATTAAAATAATGCACCGACTCTGGGTAACTGGGGTCGGGGCGTTATAATAAATTCGAGTTAAGGGTTTCATGTCACAAATTTAATTTATTGTGACATATTTCATCATTTAGACTATGAAATCATTGATATGATGTGATTATAACCTGATAAATTTATTTAAATATATTGATTTATTTCATGGGTATTTAATATCAAAATAATGTTCAATTCTATAATGTCTTTAGATTCAAAATATAAGAATAGTTTTAGTGATATCTATTAACTCAATTATCAATATTGAGTTATAATTCATATTATTGAACATAAATCTTACAAGATCAGATTATTCTACCATAAATGTTTATTTCGTGGAAAATAATATCCGGCTATATTTTAAAATTAAATTAAATTAAAAACCTTTTATTTATGTAATTTTCTTCTAAAAAATTATATAATTGTTGGGAATAATTTTCATCCTCATAAATGATTGTTTTCCCCCCTTATAAAAATTTTGAATTTTTTCCAATGTTATACTTTTATTTAGAAATGTGATTATGTTTATTATCATGTGGCATTAACATTTACCTTATCCTATTTTATAATGGATTTTTGTCACTATTTTTGCAATGTTATATTTCAACAATGGTATATTAAAATATAAAAATGGTTTTCTATATTTTTTAAATAAAAAATTTTATCTTCCACATCACATTTCATTTTATAACCTTTATGGTAGTTCCCTTCTATTGGTATTTCATTTACATAAGATATCATTTTTTCAAAATTTTCACATCACATTTTTTGATTTTTTTCAATGTGAAGTATAACTTTATATTTTTATGAATGCATTTTAAAATTTATTTTTTACATTTTTCATGTGAACATATCTTTATGATGTATTTATAATTTTATATCAAACATTCTATGTAAATTTCAATATATTTGAAAAGAAATTATATAATGAAAAAACTCCATGCACATGTAACCATCTTAGGCTTGAAATAGAGGAAGGGAGATAAAGTCCTCTGAGTCCCTCACACAATAGTCCCCCGGTTGTTGACTAACACAAAGGGTATAAATAATGTCACAGAATCAGAGGTATTTCCCCCAATAGATTATTTGGGATTGAAAAACATTATTTGAACCACTAAATAAATCCATAACATATTATAATATAATTGAAAACAATCCATCCCATGATTTCTAAAATATTAATAAATACAAAAAAAATTATACAAGTGAAACTAGAAGAAAAGTCATACAATAGAGAATCAACAATGACTCCAGTATCTAAGCTAGTAATGTCCCTCTCAATACTTGAAGCCATCCTAGAAACCTAAATATTTGTTTCTATATACTTAGATAACTAATAATATATATAATCAGTGGGAGAGTACCTAAGAACACAAGTGAAAATGTGAGGAGAGCATATTAATGAACTGGTGGATAAATAGATGAATCAGTAATCATCTTTCAGGTAAACCATTTCCTGGCCTCACCAAGTCTCAATCACAAAAAAAATTAATTTATAATAATAATGTAATAAAAATATTGATAAAAGAGTACATTTTATGCTTCTCTATTGATTTTTATCTCTCACACACTAATGTCGTACATCCTAGAGCTCCCATCTAATCTGTATAGCCATGAACCAAGGCACAGAGGAACTAAATTACATTTCACTGGAAGACATATAGAAAATCACATCATACCATGCACCCTATATGAAACATGTCATCTTTTCCACATCATCCAATAACCAATTCCAAATAATCATAATAGTGGGGTATCATGAACCTGAAGGACATAAATATTTCCCCCACTCATACCATGAAAAACCCCCTATAAACCACATCATCCTCTCATCAATCATTAACCCCCATTCACTTTTGACTTATGACCATCACACCAAGTTAATATATACCTCCCCAGGAAGAGAGAGTGGGGAAGAGTGGGTCACCAACCATCTATTCCTCACAATCTAGATATTAAGGAAACAATCCCTCAAAACATTTTGGGGAAATGTGAACACACATCTCAGGTGAGGTGCATATAGAAATCACAAAGAGAATAAAATATAAATTAGTTACACAAAATAACAACATATAGACTCACAAAAATAAAACCATCAGACTACTACATCCTATGAATCACCCCTATCTAATGTCAGCATTATTTCAAGAACTACTGCATCACACTACACAACAACCATTCATAAGCAACACAATCCATATTTTATTAAAATTTCCACTTTTTAAAAATTATTATGTTTTAACTAAATCAAATTCACTAATTCATCCCATTTCTCATTTACACAACCCATTTATTATCTTTTATTTCATTTAATTCAATAAAAACACATCAATTATAGTTCATGCATCTTTATTTTTTTAACCTATGTCATTTCAGTTTTAGAATATCAAATTAATTCCATGGATTACAGTTCAGGTAGCATAACCACATAATACCACAACTCATCTATCCCACATTAACCAATAATCGTTACAACATAACTTATGCCATTCCATCACCACAAACCAACCATATCACCACAACAACCACACACTATCTGAAATCACATCTTCTTTAGTATGGGTAATATCAAAAATTCCATATTTTTCTTAGAAACCCTATTCCATAAGCATCCATAATTTATTATTCTTTTTATACATGGAGGGATCAAAAAATAATCTCATCATGGGCCGTATAACCTCCAACATTTATACTACATTCAAAATTCCCAATTATCTTTATTTTAATAATGGAATTGAACATGGAAAATCTGTTAAATAATATCATAAAATATGTAATGTGATGGCCCTGTCCAGCCCACGATCAAGGTATTGTCTTCTTTAGGCCTAGCCCATATAGTTTTATTCTCCCTAGGCTCTTGACTTCTAGAATCCTCCCAAGAAAAGGCCTTATTATGGGATAGGTATCCACACCACCTTATAAAGAGATGATTTGTTATCCTCCACCTTCAATATGGGATTTTCATAACCCACCCTCCCTAGAAGGGCCTAGATTCTTTACTAGAACATAAAATGGACACTAGCTCTGATATAATTTGTGATGGCCTCATCTAGCCCACAATCTTGATATTGTTTTCTTTGGGGAAAGCCCACATGGTTTTGTTTTTCCTAGGCCCTGGACCTCGAGAATCACCCATGAAATGGCCTCCGGATGGGAGATGCATCAACACAAACTTATAAAGATATGATTCATTCTCCTCCTCATTCAATGTGGGATTTTCATATCCCACCTTTGTAATGTCCCAATTCTAGGTGCTGCACAAATGTGCCTCGTACCTGGTTGGTCACATGGCATCAATAACTTTTTCGCAAATTCCAAAGGCTGCCGACTAGAAGCGAGGGCCAATGACTAATAATGGAGAAACTATTCCGTCATTAGCATAGTATACATAGTAGAATATAAAATATTAAAAAATCGTGGAATTAGTAATACCATACAACAGATGTAAACACAAGAAGACTGATTATATAAAACAACAACAACATTTATGTAATCAATTATTCATGTCACATGTATATAGGAAAACATCCAAACAGGTCAAAATGCACCAAATACAATACTGAAACCAAAGTACAGAAAAGAAGTAAAATCCAACTGAATTGCAAGCCTCTACATGGTCCAATGCTCTGTTGCTCCAACAGAAATCAAGTACTTGATAAAGAAGGGAACATTCCAATATCTATACCTGCCACCATGTAATCTGATTGGGTCCAAAAGCTTGACCGAAAAGGGTGTGAGATAAATCCCAATAAGAAAGAACCAAAACATCTATGCTTAACTATCAGTGAATATATATTGCAGAAAATATAAAAAATGAAGCAATAAACCAAGAAGTACTCAAAAGTAAACAATCCTACAGTTTCCAATTACATTCACTAACATTTATTACTTATTCAATCCATTGAATAATGAATCTTAGTATATATACTAAGCTCTATATCCCCTATGTAATATCAAAAAAGACATCTTAAAAGACCATATAAAAAACAAGTAAGATTGAGTTTAATCTTGTGCTTTGGCTTGGCAAGCTCGTCACATTCATCAAGCATTAAAAGAAACCCTCTAGGAATGTTCTCACATTCAGACCCCTCTTTTTTAACCTATCATCAATTCAAAAAATGATGACCCTCTGGGAAAGCTCGCACAGCCTAACCCCTTTGGTCTTACATATCACTATTCATTTACAAATGACTACCCAGGTAGCTCTCATGGTCAATACCCCCTTGGTCATTCTAGAAAAAAAATATAGTGACCACCTATTAGCACTCATAGTAAATTCCATATGGAACAAAAATGATTTAATAATGACCCTCTCGGTATCTCTCACGGTCTAATCCCTCTGGTCTATGACCACCCGACAGCTCTCACAGCTAGTACCTCTAGGTCAACATCACTATAAAATATACATAAAGGACCATACCGTAGGAATATCTCATAGTCAATTCCCATTGGTCATACCTTCACAATGCGAATCATAGGCATCTCAGATAAATAATATCTTTATCCTAACAGCGCGAGGAATGTAAAACTAAGAAATCCTAACATGTATTCTAGACCAAACAGCCATAATCAATCAAACATCGGAAGCACCCCCATAATTGAGGCATTAAACCGTACCCCTAAGAGATAACACTTCCTCAATCAATCAAACCATATAAGGTATTAACCAAGGTTAATTTCCAAAACACACAATACCGCAAACAAGGGTATTCATCATTTTAAGCATATATAATCCAAATACAATAAAAAAAGGAACAAACCACCTACCTTGATGTCGTAATATCACTATAGATGAATTCTGAGACATGAATTAGCCTAGATCATCATAGATATACAAGAAAGGTTAAAATCATTCATCCTTGAATAACCCATGAAAGAAGAGGAATTAGGATGAGAGGATATAAGGAAATAGAGTACTCCCTGGTGGGAATCCAATTCCCCTAGTGTTATTTTAATTGGAGCTCAGTCAGAGGAAAGAGAGGAGCTCTATGTTCTTTGACCATACATCACTCTCTTGTATGAAACCAGGAGAGAATAATGTGTTTCTGGACGTGAGATGGGTTCCCGCACCGATATAACAAATAACAAAATTACATGACATGTTCATTTAATTTAAACGTCGTGTACTATCCTCAACCAGCCCCCCCTTTTGGTGGTCTTTTAGGTCACCTACATGATCATGTGATCGGTTGTTACATTGATAGTACATGTCTACATGTGACAACCGAGTACATAGTTTGTAATCAATATTACGTGGTGTGTGCTTATAAAATATTCCCTTCTTCCTTTTTCCTCAAAAACAACCCGGAAAAAGATTTATACATGAAATGAAGACTGGTGTTTTTACAATCTTTCCCCCATAAATCAATTTATCCTCAAATTTTCCTTCCAAGGGTGGGGAAGAAGAAACATCCAACAACTCTGGCCATTGTGATTGTACGTCGACCTCCCTTTCCCATGTCTCATCTTGTACTCACCCATGCTGACATAGAACCCATGCCCAAGGAACAAACCAGCCATAGGGATCCTTTGTGTTGTGAACCGCAATCTGAATACAGTGCTCCTCGAAAGATGCATCCACCTCCATCTCAACTTCCTCTGGTTGAAAAACATGTGATGGGTCTGAAAAATAATGTTGTAGCATATAAACATTAAAGAAGTCGTGCATGTCTCATTACCTCTAAGGTAACGACAACTGACATGAAACCATCCCTACTCTCTCTAAAGAATCAAAAAACCCGACGCATCTCAGTGAAAGTTTACCCTATCTCCTAATCCTCATGTGTCCCAAACTCAGTGTGACATGTAAGAAAACATGATCTCCGACAATGAAATATATAGGTCATCTCCGTCAATTAGAATAAGATTTATACCGAGACTGTGGAGTATTCATCCTCTCCCAAATCAATTATACCTGGTCCATGGTCTCCTAAACAAGATGAGGTCCCAGCATATCTACCTCTCCAACCTCCATCCAACATAGGTGTGATCGATATGGCCTACCATACAAAGCCTCATAACGGGACATCTAAATAATTCCTCAAAAATGTTATTATTGGAAAACTCCACTAGGGGTATCTATCTCTCCCAAGAGTTCCAAAATTCCATAATGCATGATCATACCAAGTCCTGTAAAATCTAAATTGTATGATCAGCCTGACCATCTATCTGGGGATGGTAAGCTATACTCATAAGTCCATGTGTACCCAAATCCATCTGTAGACCCTTGTAGACTTGAGAAGTAAAACGGGAATCCTTGTCTAAAATGATAACGTGTGGATCCCCATGAAAACGTACAATCTATTGGATGTAAAACCTTCCAATCTAATCAACACTGAATGTTTTCTTGATTAGTAACAAATGTGAAACCTTCGTGAGTCTGTCAACAACAACCCAAACTGCATCATTTCCTTGAGGTGACCTCAGTTAACCCATCACGAAATCCATCAAGGAATCATTCCACTTGTACTCAAGAATTGGTAATAGTTTTAAAAGCTTAGCTGGTCACTAATGATCTGCCTTCACCTACTGATAGGAGAAACTTATCATAACAAAACCATATACATCCTTCTTCTTACCTAGCCACCAATACTAACTATGTAGATCATTATACATCTTAGTGACCCTAGGATGAACTTCCCAAATCAATGAATGGAAATCTGGCATCATCTCCTCACACATGTCTTCTGACACCCATATGTGTCTATGAAAATGAAGGATCTCATCATCACCTACAATATAACAATGAGTAGGGTCCTTTCCTAACACACTCTATCATAGGAAAAGGCCTTAAAAATATAATAGATACCTCATTCTCACTCGATCAAGTAGAGTAGATGTAACAGATACAGAAGAAAGAAACGTCTTCCCTTGTATATCTTGCACCTCTAAATGCATCTCAGAGAATATATCCATAAGCTACCCTTCACTAATAGCCTCCAGAACTACCTGTATATAAGTCCTCATACTCAACAGATCATCCACTATGTTGCCATTCTTAGGTGTGTAGGGATTCTCAAGGTCAAATGACTGAAAGTACTCAACCCATCGTCACTGTCTCAAATTTCAATCATGTTGAGTAAAGATATACTTGTGACTTTTGTGTTCAATTTACACCAGAAAATTATCTCCTAAAAGATAATGTCTCTAATAGTGTAATTCATGTACAACTACAGCTAACTAGAGATCATGGGTCAGGTAATTCCTCTCATGTGGCCTCAACAGAAGACAGTCATACGTAACGACTCCTTCCCCTTTCATAATCACTGCTCTCATCCCAATACCCGATGCATCATAGGAAACGCTATATCTTTTTCCTATACATGAAAAAATTAGTATCGGTGATGGCTTCAATATCCCTTTCATCTCCCGAGAGGTTGAATCATAGGTATCTGTACTCAAGTACTTCACACCCTTCTTAGTTAGGCTCGTCAGTGGAACTACTAAGCATGATTAGTCTCGAATAAATCCTTTGTAGTAACCATTCATCTTCATAAAGCATCGTACCTAAAAGATGTTCTTTAGATTATTTTAGTAAAATACTTCTCTCACTTTCTTTGGGCCTTCTAATATTCTTATATCTGAGATAACATGACCCAATAATTGAATTTGGTCCATCCAAATATGGAATTTTGGGAGCATAGAATATAACTGATGTGCTCTCAGTGTACTCAAAATGATCTCAATGTGGGTAGGATGGCCGTGTAGATTGTGACAGTTCACCAAGACATTTTCCATGATAACTACCAAAAAAGAATCCAAGTAAGGATGGAATAGTCGATTCTTCAGTTCCAGGAAAACTGTCGGTGCATTCATAAGATTGAATGGGATAACCAAATAATCTTATAGACAATACCTACTCTTAAAGGTTGTAAAAGGTCTATCTGATTGTCTATCCAGAAACCGATGAAAACTGGATCTCAATTCGATCTTTGATAACACTCTGGATCCTCAAAGTTGATCAAAGATATCATCAATCCTCAGTAAGCGATATCAGTTCTTGACCATTAACTAGTTTAGCTTCCGATAATCCACACAAAGATTAAGGGTACCGTCTGCCTTCTTTTCAAAAAGGATGGGCGAACCCCAAAGGGAAGTACTGGGTCAGTTGAATCCCTTTTCCTAAAAATACTCTAATTACTTCTTGAGGTCCTGTAACTCTACTGTAGCCATCCTATAAAGAAAAATGGACACTGGTGTCGCTCTTGGAACAAGCTCAATAGAGAAATATACACCTCACTCCAGAGGAAAACCCGAAAATTAATCTAGAAATACATCTCTAAAATGATCCAAAACTAGATGAAATTCTTTTTGTGAAGTCCCAAAGTCATCTAGATATAAACTAGATATATGGCATCTAATTCCTCCCAACCCATGAGGCTCGGGTCTAGATATGATCTCTAGGACAAATCATTCACCCTTGTGTAGAAAAGACATTCCATTTGGTGGCGTGAAACTCACCCTGTGGTGATAGCAGTAAACAATGGAATGAAAAAAGACTAACTAGTACATTACAAGAATGAAACTTAAGCCTTCCATATCTAAGACATAAAGGTCCCATAAGAATTGACACCTACCAACATCAAGAGGGAACTCCTTGAATTGACATGCAATAGTCATCCTAATCACCAATGGAGTTTCTAGAATCATAAAATCATTATATGTAAAGATACAAATTCCAAGGATCTCCACAAAAACAACATATATAAATCTATGGGAAGTCCCTGTATCAAAAAGATTATAGGCTAAAACTATGGAAACTAGAATCATACCACTAATAGTAGAGGTTCTGGGATCCTGCTCTTATTGGGTCTACTACACTGCAAATGTATGACCTATACCATGGCACTGTAGCCCTTCCAAAATACCCTGAGATGATCCACCCAACTTTTGCTGAAATCCTTTTATCTGAATACCATGTACATGACCTCCTCCTCAGGCTGAATGGCTTGATGAACTCGAGTTTCCTGACTGATGAGAAGCTAGTGGTCATGCTCCTAAAGGAGGAGTCATAACAGATCACCTATCACCCGCAGCTAGTGAGGAAATTCAAAAAAACAATGATGAAGACCCATATTATCGCAAGATCGACACTCGACTAGGTCCTTTGGACAATGTGTTCTCATATTCCCACTCTTCTTTCACTGGTACCATACCAGCTATCTACCTCAAGAAACAGTGAATGAAAGATCCATATAGTGATTTCTACCATCTATCGAAGGTGTACCAAACCAAGATGTTAAACCGCCCTAGCTCGCAACTCCCAACTCCCTCATATTGCACTTGGTAATTAGTTCGTGGTTCACTATAGTATTCACTGAAGTCGTCCGAAAAACAGTCACATATGATCAAATGTCATACCTATGACCATCCTCAAACCTCCTAGCCAAAGATTACTCATCACCACCCAGAATAGGTTTGAAGCACTGATGGTATGTAAAATGAGAAGAGTAATCCATCACTAAAAGAGAATCCTTCCCCAAATTCATGAACTCTCAGACTCGATCGGACCTCAACATCTCATTATAGAAGTAATCACTGAAGCTCCACTAAAACTCTTACCAAGACATATCCCGATGAATTCCCTCCTATGAGATAACATCCCACTATCTCATAGTGATATCATATAGCATTTACTTTGTGAGCTTCAAACTCCTCTCCATAGGTTTCTCCTGATGATCAATGATAGAAAGCATGGACTCCAAACATGACATTGCAACATGTGGTCCTCTATCCCCAGAAATAGTGACAGGATGCTACCACTGAAACCCCCTCATAAACAATTCCGTATTCAGGGAAGGATGTGGATCTCCCTAAAATGTTTGCATAATCCTCATAAATCCTTAACAAAACTATGCATCAGCACCTGCGTCTGGTATAATAGTAGGTTCTAAGATAGGAATGACGGGAGGATCTACTGGTAGTCCCTGATATATCATTTTTTATATCAGATCATTGCTTTGTATCTAGCGTTCAACTAAAGTAAATCATGGTGGAATGACTCTACAAGGTCAATCGCACACTTCAATTCTAGATTATTAAGGACAACAACTTATAAGTTCATGAACAGAATAACATAAGAAAGATTCATGTTTTACAAAATTAGGGTGTCACGGCATGTATAAAACCTACACAACATGTTCCTTTGAGCTTTTAACATGGAGTGTACCTCTACCAAACATGGTCGTGTAACACCCATACACATGTTGTGTTCTTCCTGAGACATGGAATGTACTGGAATTTTCCCTCATTCTTAGGTTCCCCTACATGGTTAGAACTACACAGTTCTCTCCTAGGTAACACTACACGACTTGTTCAACCTAAACACAATGTGTTCTACTTCCGTTTTAACCACCCATGACATTATTCACCTGGTCAGATACATGGTTAACTCTACACGATGTTCATAGATGGGACATGGTGTGTACAACCAATGTTTCGTCCACCCGTGTTGATGGTCACATGGCTGGATACACGGTTCTCTAAAACATATCGTGTATAATCTAGAAAAGGCATGATTATAATGTCTTGTAATATATATGGAACTCAATAATGAACACAATGATATAGAAATCCAGCTACAATTGAAAAATATTGTTCATGATAAACATGAACATTGTCATAGCATTTTTCATCCCAAAAATGAATAACAAGATACTCATACCCCTCATACCTACTCCAAAATGTTATCTCATGATGAAATACACTCTGAAATGAAGATTATGGTTGAAAAACACACATAAATCTATGAGAACCACTGGCATCCCATCATCATGTCAAACATGTCTTCTATGATCCGAGAAATAGAAAATCTCAAACATCATATCTTTTTGTGACTCATTTCCTACCAAAGGAGGATCAAATTTAATGATCCCTATAATGCAATATATGTTGGTAAAAACAATCACTATATAGTACAAGAGCTCCATGATCTCTTGATAATGGTACAAATTAAAAGAATATGAAAATAATTATTTGAATAATGGATCCTTGAATGTCACTAAAGCCACCCCTTCATATTTACTAGCATTAAACATCATATCCTACTATAATTGAGTTGTTTCTTAAAGCATGATGGTCATAATATTAACCTTCCAGTCATATGGGGTCTCTACCAGGTCAAATATCATATGAATGAATCATATCTATTATTCTATGTAGTGAGGGACTCTGGTTCCCTAGGATAACTGATGGTGATAGAGCTCGAATTCACATGTGGTTTCAACCATTGTTGACACATCCCTATGGGTGTTTCCACTCAGAATAGGAACTAGTCGATAGATTCATGGTGGACTGATTATATTCTTAATCCATTAAATAAACTAAGGAATCATTCTTGGTTTTGTACTCCTCTATTGGTGGTATTACAATATCATAGACAAACATTCTATGAGTTTAAATTTCCTAAAATACTAGAAAACACCTTAGAGAAAGCCAATAACATAAATAAGGAAAAAGAAAAAGATGGTATTTAATATTTCATAGGCACACACAAGGTCTTACAATATGTATAGACCTAATATACTTCTCATAAGGACAGAGAATAACCCCCTCAGTACTATCCAAACACATGTCAATCCTTTAGAACCAGCATGTTTGTCATAACCACAGACATACTCAATCAATCATAGAATACAACAAGCTCAAATAATGAATGAAATAAAATAATTCACAAAATAACATATCATAATTTCTGTAGGATTTTAATTATTTTGGATATCTCTAAATCAATAAACAACTATATATGGTTAGTGAACATTCATGTAAAGAATGACACATTAAAAAACACCAATTCATATAAATCAATATATTTGCATCAGGTGAATCACCCAATGTAAATTTAATCAAGGATAACCATAAAAAACCACATATAGATTCCCACATTATGTTAACTTGGAGTTACCCAATACAGTTTTATCCAGGAACTAACATAGTTACCTTGCCAATGTCCCAACCATCATATCTCTTTTCTACCCAATCCCAAACCCAGAAAAAGATAAGAAATAAGTTAGTTAAATTTCCATTGATACCATTTTTAACCCCTCATCCTGAACCAATTTGTCCGATCCATGAATAAAACACGATCTCATGTGTGCCTCCCTATACATAAGATTCTTCTAACTATAGGAGAGGGAATATGGAACAGTGTGGGAAGACAATGCCTTCAGTACTGGTTGAACATCAGAGTACATAATAATAACAAAAAAATAATAATCAGTAAGTTTATAATAATAAATAACCACCAAAGTAGTTTCATGAAAAAATATAACTTCTATAGTAATATTACTGTATTCTATATAAAAACTCTAAATTAAAAAAATATATAATGTATGGTAATCTCAAAAAGTGAAACTAGATACCGTGGACATATAGTACAAACTATGTTCAATAACATCTACATCTTCTTATCTACCTACTGAAAAATCCACCATAAGTCCCTTTCCCATTATTGTATCCCTAATATTAAATATAAATGAACACAAATAATCCTATTTTAGGTGTTAGAACAAGACTCAAAATAACACAACCAACGACAATTAAGAAGAGTAAAAAATATATTCAGGTTCATTTTGTAACACCCTGATATTTTATGAGATATATTCATTTTAATTTCATTGATGTATTATTTTTTATGTTATACCAATATTATCATGAATTATATGCAACATCTATTAGCTTTCATTATATGAAACAATATTCTTGTCTTGTGTTACACACAATTTGTTTTGACAGAATTCATTTCACGAAAAACTGATTATAGATTATGTTCAATTTATAAAAGAAATTTGTTTGGATTATGTTATAAAAAATACCAAAGGAATATTGTAGTAAATGAAACACTGACTTGTTTTGCATTACATGCAAGAGCAACCTTCCTCAGTAGCTTGCGTTGTATATAATACTAAGTTTCAATAAATATTGATGTATTATTAAAATATTATTATTTAATGGGATATAAATTAGAATTTATGGATTGTATTATCTTTATTTTTAATTTTATATAAAATTAACATTAAAATTATGTATTTTATATAATGATATAATAATAAATTCAATTTTCTGTGTAAGAGATGAATTTTTAAAAAAATGTCATTTTGTGGCCTTTTGATGGCGCACCCATTTTAAATATAGTTCTTAAAAATTTTATATATTGTGTTTGACTAAATAAAGGTATTCTTTGGAATTGGGGAATCAAAATTTAATTTGGTTAAAACAATTATTTTTTCTAATAAAATTTAAATTTTAATGAAAAATGAAAAATACAACATTTTAATTAAAAACTGCATTTTCATCAACTTTGTTTATATAGTTAGCTTATATTTTAATTGTGTTTTAAATTATATTTGGATTATCTTTTTATCATTTAATTTAAATTTGTTCATTAGTAGTAATTTTAGTGGGTCCAAATTTTTTTAATAGGTTACATTTTTTTAGATATTATGAATAGTAACTATGGTAATTTTTATTTACTACGGTTAAAGGTAAATTGGGTAAATTATGGTAACAAAAAATACGATAAAGATAATAAAATTACCCTAACACCTTCCAATAGCCTATTGAATTAATTAAAGGAGACCAATGTCACCTATGGGAATGACTTGATTCGTTTAATGGACTTTTGTCCATGAAGGTGATGTAATTATAATTAAAACAAAAGAAAGTGACAACATGTTACCCTCTTATCTCTTATAAGTTTAATAATTTTAATGTAGTGATAAAAATGATAAAACATAAAAAATAAATAGAATCCAGAAATCTAAGGAAATTATCTACTTTGTTTTAATTTAATTATATTTTTAAGTGACTAAATAATTTCCATTAATTATGAAACAATAGCGATGTATAAATTATTTTATTAATATAAATATCAAATAAATGGTTTTAGAAATATTAAAAGAAAAATAATATTAACAAATTAATGTTCTTCAAGAATTATTATGGAGACTATGACATGAGAGAAGTTTATTATATATTTTGGTTCGAATGTAACTTTTTTTGTGGATTTTATTTAAAGTCAAATAAATGAATAGTGTCAAAATTGAGAATATTAATATCTTATAAATATAACATATTATTAAATTATTTAATAATGAAAAAAATCTGTAAAAAATACAAATTGGAAATTATATGGTCAAAAATTTCATAAAGTATCCAATTAGGGACAATTGAAAACACATAAGTAATTACTTATAACCATTTAATATTTAGAATATTATTACCATAATTAAAATTAAATAGATTAAATAATGGTAAATCAAAATGATAAGTTTTAAAATAAAATCATAACATGTATAAATTTTATTTATTTAGAGGATTTCAACCCATCATCATTTGATCTTATAAATAAACCACTTCAGAAGAATTTTAATTTAAAAGTTAATTTATATTAATTTAATAGTTTTGGTATTTCAAAAGGTGTTTCTCCCCTATCTTGTAAAAGGGAACCTCTACTTATCATTTAGTCAGACCTCCAAAGTATTTTGGCTCCAACAAAACCTAGAAAAATCTCTTACCAACATCCCTCACTTCATCATAGAGGCCACACTTTGGGTAGAAACCCATCCTAGGGAGATCCTGTGTACAAATCAAAATAAGATACTCAAAAAAAGAGCAAACTGTTTTATCACCTCTTTCAAAATTGTTTTTCATTTTCTTCCTACACTTCATATGTTGTTTCCATACTAAATTAATAAATCCAGTATCATATTCATTATAAGATGATATTATAATCATGGTAAATATTTATACCTCCTTTTATCCATCTTACGAATAACTATATCACTATGTGTGCATACATACAGCTTACCGTCTCCACCTCATGGTGTAATTTTTTATTCAACAATACTTAATTTGGATTGGTATATTGATATGTATAATTAATTCAAATAATTAATATAATATGATAATTATTTTGTATAATTAATATACCATCAAATTCTATACCATTTAACCATTAAGTAAATGATATTGTCGCTCGTGCGTACGTACAACCTACCATCTCCATGACGCGATGAGATTCATTCTCCACATAAAAAATTAAAAAATAATTTTAATATTTATATACTAAATAATCATGAAATATATGACATAAAAATTCTACTGGATTTATGTGTGTGTATATATATATATGTCAGTTTCTTGCTTCCATTCAAATCAAAAAGGAAACAGAACCATCATTCATGCTTATGTACAGCCTACCAACTTAATCAACGGTGTATTTCATTTCATTTATCTATATATTATATTGAATATTTATGATATATAAATCATTTTTAATATTCTAGAAGTAATTAAATTACGATCTAAGTAATAATATCATTAATATCAAATCAAAACATGTACGATAAATAATATGATTATTACCCAAATATTGCATTAACGTGGAATTGATAAATTAATGGATCATATAAAGTCATAAGTGAATCATATATGAAATCATAAATATTATTGTGGTTATGTTACAAGTTAATAATATGTTTAAACCCACTATATTGTAGTTTCAAACACATATAGAAGAAATTTAACCTATAGTAAGGTCTAATTTTGCAATCTCAATTTTAAACGAAGTTCCTTATACGTAAGTATTTACTAGGGATATATTTATCAACCATGTCCATGTTTTTTAAAAGAATTTCTATTATTCTATGTATGTTTAAATTCATTTTTACACTTATTTTATTTTTACTACATGGTTTGGACGGAATATTTTTTTACCAGATGATGTAATTTTTGAATTTTCCAGTAAAACTATGTGGGGAATGTTTTTTTACTTCATATGGGAAGAATAGATTTTTATGGTTTAATGACACCATATTTCCATAAAGATTTATCTACAATATTTCAAGATTATTTTTAACAATATTCTTTTCTTCTAAAATTTTGTTTAATTTTGAGTAAAGAAAATGTTTTTTAAGAAGAAATGATATTTTTTTCAAGAATTCAGCTCAAGTGTTTTATCAAAATTATTTTCCATCAAAGATAATTCTCTTTAAATTGGGTCATTTTTATATCCCTATTATTACTGTGATTTTATTATTTTAATTATGGAATGATATTTTATATGATGTAATGATTTTAAAAAACCCCATTTTATTTCTTTGGTTATACTATTATGACTTATTTATGTTTTGGTGGAACCTATAAGAATGGTTTCATTATAAGATGGGATAGACATATATCTCCCATTAATGGATTGGGTAAAGACTTATATCTCCGGATATATACATGAATGGAAAGGAAAGTAAATATGGTTCTGTAATATAGAGCCAGAACAATAAGTAAATCTAGTTTAGTAATACATGGATGGAACGACATATAAACCTGGTTCAGTAATGGACTTAGTCCACTATGATAGTGTCTTAGCAGCAATTCCATAGCTACTATCGAAATCATATTATGTGCTTATTTGGTTTCCAGAATTCCATGTTTTAGGTCAATTCTATTTTATGATTGTTAATGATTCTTTATGATCTATTCCATACGTGCTTCGGTGATTTATTTTATGGCTCAATATTTTGATATTTAAACATTATATTCATATTTTTACATTATTATTTTTATGGTTTGTTTTATGTTATCAATGTTTAACATATTTATCAATTGACACCAAACTTTTTTTGGATTTTCCCCATGATATATATAATGGTTTTAAGTATTAAAAAAATGGGAAGATCTTTATGGGAGATCTTGAAGATCATTCACCAAGATAGAATATTATGTTACAGATTTCCAAATACACTAAACTAATATATTCTTTGGGATTATATTTGTGACATTAATTAAGTATTCCACAAAAGAAATGTAATGACCATTTATTCCAAGACTATATCGTTAGAGTAGGCATTAGAGTGAAGGATTAGTCAACCATTAAAAATTAGGATGTGATTCCTTTAGTGAGATCCCAAGAGATATTTCTAAGGATATATCCTGGGATGTCCTAAGGATAAGTCAAATACTAGTTACAATCCTAGAGTTTTTCTGAAAATCATGAATAACCTAAGATTAATACTAATATATCATAGATTGAAATATTAACTGTAATTTAACTTAATTACGTGTCTTTAATCTCTGATATATATTTTCCACACCTTTTTCTGGTCTTAGTAAATTTCCATAACTACCAAAAAAATGGCTAACCATTGAATGTCTTAGATGTATAAATTTTAGGAATAAAGAAAACCTATTTCCTAATTTGAAATTTCTTGAAGAGAATCATGATGATGATATGAGTATTGGTCATACTGTAGAGGATAAAGTGATTATAAACAATATGTGAAAGGTATGTGATGTTATTCCAGTATTGTTTACTTTAAACCTAAGAAGATAGAGGTTGATAAACCTTAATACTTGATTCATATTTTTGGAAAGATGAAGATGATGGATCACGGGTAATGGTTTTTGAATAATGTTAAATTATTGCGGTGTATATATTTAATAATTCATATATTATGTTATATTAATAATGAAATATATAAGTGTTTTCAATATGTGTTTTTCATTATGGATAGAAAAGGATATGTTGAATAGTTATAAGGATCCAAAAAGGTGATTTAAGTATAAGGTGATGTACTTGGAGAACTCATGATTAAGGGAAAGATAACACATAATATGTCCCTTATCTTTAGATAATGATTTATGGATAAAAATATATTAGATTTGAAAAAGTAAATTGGATGATGCTATTTTCATGGGAAATAATTATGGAGTTTTTGGAAAGTGGGTTATGCTATCATGGATGAACTACAAATTTTTTTTTCACTTATGTAATATATACACTATGTTTTGGAATATGGAAACATGCATGTTTTCAATTAAAATATCTGATAATTCAGGTTGTTACCATGACTCAAGAGAATACATGATAAAGGTTTTCACATTTTTGGAATGTGACAAGCAATAAATATATTATGGTGTATGGGGGATAAATGGTAAGACATTTTGTGGACATTATTCTATAGTTTTGGATTTTCTTCTTCAAGAAGGATTGAATGGTAATCAAATTTTTGGAAAAACATTGGATGATGTTTGTTAGAATAGAGTATTATCTCACCATATATATGCTAACCTTTTTTTTGGATATATATGATGACCAGTCATTCTATTTATGTATCTCATGATCTGCTAACACTTTGTGAATGAAAAAATCAACTTCATTTCTTTGAATTAGAGATATAGTGGAAATTATTCAAAGAACAACTAATAGTGAAATTGTACTATAATCAAGTAAGTATTTATTCTCATGTTATTAACAATTAGGAAAAGGATCTTGAAACCCAAAATGGTATCTTTTTTACTTCTATATACGATGAATTAGATGGTCCCTGAAAACGTTGTAGATTTATGTCATTAATGTTGTTAACTTTCTCAAAACCTTCTTCGCTATCACTATCCATAAGAACATGATGGTTAGATTAATCTTCCATATCCATGTTTTCACTTCCCACTTTTTTCTCCTATGTCAAACCGAATTGATGAGTTATGTTTGGTAACCATTATGCATCTACGATTAATTTTTAAAATGAAGTTTTAGAACTCTTTTATATGATAAGAGATTATATGAAATAAACATTCATGTAGTAAACCTTTTATAACCTTGATGAATTTTGAGGGTGAAATTCATTTTAAAGGGGGTAGATTGTAACACCACGAGATTTTAGGATATATATATTTTTAGTTTCATTGATGTCTTTTATTGAAAGCTACACCAATATTATCTTGCGCTATATGAAACACTGTATTAGCTTACATTATATGCAACATTATTCTTGGCTGTTGTTACACACAATTTATTTGGATAAAATTAATTCCACACAACACTGTATATATTATGTTCAATTTATAAAAAAAATTGTTTGGATTTTGTTATATGAAACCCTAAAAGAATATTTCACTAAACTCGACACTGACATGGCTTGAATTACACGCAAGAGCAACCTTCCTTGATATCTTATGTTGTACGCAATATAGAGTTTCACTAAACAACGATATATTATTAAATTATTATTATTTAATGAGATATAAATTACCTTTTATGAATAGTATTAAGAACATTTTTTAAATTTTTATGAATTCAACATTTATCATTATTATTTTCTAGACATGATATAAGAAAAAATTCAATTTTTCAAATAAAATAAATATTTTTCAAAAAATATCGTTTTGGCACATTTGATGGAGAACCCATTTTAAATCTATTTTTTAACACTTTGATATATTATATTTGACCAAATAAACCACTTATTTGGAATTAAGACATAAAAATTTACTTTGGTTAAATTGTTTTTTATTTTTTTGAAAAAATTCACTTTTTAATGAATAGTGAAAATACTGCATTTTAATTCAAAACATCATTTTCATATAATTTATTTATATAGTTATATTATATTTTTAATTGGTTTTAATGTATTAATAGATTATTTTTTTATCATTTAATCCAATTTTTTCATTGGAAGTAATTTCACATATATATTAGATATAAACACATGTCAATCTTTTGATAGTTTAAACTTCTTAAATACTCATTTTCTGTTTTTGACAACAATAATTAATTTTAAATTAATTAATGCACCTTCAACATTTTAAATTTTTAAAAACATATTTGACATTTGTATTTATTTGGTCTAAATTATGTTAATATATAAAGTCATGTGTTTTTGAACCTAGGTTAAAATATGATGGTGTTCGATTTTTTCAATTAATCAACAGGTTTGTTTTTTAAACCAAACTCTGGATTTTATTCCATGTGTTAGAACACCTAAAGGTGTCAATTTTTGGGACTTGTGTAATTATCCTATAATTTTAGTGGGTGCCTTGATGAGTCCTGGGGGCATCGGATCCGAAAAAGTTCACTTTAATGGATCTCCACGGGCAGCGCACGATTATGGTCCAACCCATGCAGCGTAACCTATTTAATATTTTATTTATTTTAATAAAATAATATTATATGTGTTTTTTATGTTTAAATAGAGGAATGTGATAATAATAGTAATGTTATTATTATTATTATTATGGTTTCATACATTATTTTGATGTTTTCACATCTTAATTTCATGTTAAAGGAGTGTAACATGTATAAAAATTTAATGTGGCTTTTGAGATTTTCAAAAAAACGTTTAATTAAATGATGGGTTTCAGATTTAATGAAACATTTTTATTAAATATAATCATTAGGTTTATCTAAGGTTTGAAAAATAATAATGATGAGATTATTATGATTTTAGTTTTATAAAGGTAATGATTATTATTATTAAAGAAATTAAGGTAGGGGTTATGGGTTGGATTTTTTATCATATTAATGATATTAAAATAAATTGGGGGTTTGGGTTTTAAATAAAATAATGTTGGAATAATAATAATGATGTTATTATTATTATTATTTTTGTTTAGTTAAATAAATGTTACAAGAATTTAATTAAATGATCAATAGTGATTTTCATAATTAATTATGAAAGGTTTATTAAAAGAATAGTAAATGATGAAGCATTTTAAATTAATGGGACGTTTTTCACTTATTAGATAAGTGTTTAATGTGTATAATAAAATATATAAAATTGGTATTATTATTTTAATTATTAAATAAAATTAATTAAATTAATTATAGTGGAAAAAATGAAATGGAAAATAAAAAGGTGATGTGTGACCTGCTGGTGAGGTGCAAAACCCCCCTATTTTCTTCTTCCTTAGGCGAAATACTAGGTGTACAATGCCCTCGCACACCAGATACTCTGGCCCCTTCCTTATGGAGAAACCTATAGTATCACATGGCCCCTTCTCCCAAGTGTGCTGCACTTATCCAGACCCCCTCGCAGCAGCGCATGACACTCTCGACCAGAACCTGTAATACGTCACCCCCTCACTCGGACTCCACTTTGTGTGTGATGGTTCCTCATCTAATATTCAAGAATCTTGTCTATCTCATCAAGGTGATTCCATCTGCATATAACTTGTTATTCTCATCAGTCATTTGACTCCTCTCTCTCACCTAGTTTGCTCGGCCAAAACCCTAAGGTTCAGGTTTAATCTGATCTTTATGTTATTCTATTTTTACAATTTGTGAATGTTGACTCAGGACCCGTTGGTCCATAATTCATAATCTTCTACCATGGGTGAGGAAGACGGAAATTTTTTCCTTGTCTTCATTTCATTTCATAAGGATATGCATTTCCGTTGTTTGTTTTTCACCATCTAGTTTAGTGTCTGAAACATTATACGAGTCCCTAGTAAATTATATGGGGTATATTGAGTCTTATCGTTGCATTTTTATGCTTCTATGTTATGTTGTAGTGGGTTCTGATCAATTTATATGGAGCACACATGTATATATATATATAAGTATATATTTATATTCATAAAGGTGTGTGTGTGCGGTTACAGACGAGCTGCAGATTGGTTGTCGTTGTATGCCAAGCAGCTGGATATTGGTTTGGTTTAACCATGAGGTAGGGTCTCAAATATCTATCAAATTATTTAATAATTAATTTCTTCTTTAAGTAAGTTGAGAGTATGTGTTTCCTTGATTTGGGAACTGCTAAAGATTCTTTAAATAACGATTAAAGATAAACTGTTTGTTGGTGGTAATGTCATATCTTTCATGATTACTATTGGGATTTTGTATGTATCACTAATAAATGATAAAATAACCATGTGTTGGTGTTAATCATTTATTAATAGCTATTGAAAATATTGTAATCTTATGTCTTGAATATTAAATGGTTAAATAGGAAGCAACCGTGGGTCTTCCTTGGAAATTGGACTTAATTGGTGTTGGACTTGGGCACCCTTTAGTGTGTGTGTTTTTAACCCATGTCACGGAATGTTAATTACACAAATGATGAATTATCAATTTTCGAATAAAATTATTTAATGAGGGAATATGGGTAATTGGGTAATTAATTCAATAATTAATTAACTTGTCATGTGATGGAAAAATTGTTGAATTCACTAAATATTGAGAATATTGAATATTTGGACAAGTTCAGAATATAAATTAGAAACTAGTAATAATTAATAGATGGATTAATTATTACATGATAAATGGTAAATGGTTAATTAATTGATGAACTGATTAAATAGTCAAGATTTAATTAATTAATTTTTGAATTAATTAATTTTCCTGCATTAAGTTATGATTTTTAATTGATTGATTTTTATGATTGTTGGCTAATAATATTTTTGGATGTGTGTTTATTTTCTATGCATTAAATTGTTTAGGATTGAGTGGTTTAAATACTTGATATGTTATTTGAGATGGGTGCTAAATATGTGGGCCTTGTTTAGCATGTTTGACTTGTGATGTTTACGACATGCATGTTAACTGTTAATGTCCAGGATGAAACACTGTTTCAGTAGAAGGGTTCAGACTTTTTAAATATTATAGATAATTAATTGAGAATAATGAACTGATAATAAATTATTAACAATAGATATGTTTAATGGTTATTTCACTGTAGAATTAATTGGCAAGAGATTTATATTGATAATTAGTTATTGAATTAATTAACGGATTGGATTAATTAATTTACGAATTAATTAACGAATTGGATTAATTAATTTACGAATTAATTAATAGATGGTTTTGGGGTGTTAGAATTGGCATTATACACCAATGATAAATATGCATATGTGATTGATAAACAGGTTGTGAGATAGGGAGTGATGATCCAAATACTCACGAGATGCTATAAATGGCATTCTACGCCCAGATTTCGAGAAAAATATTCTTTAATGGGATAGGGACTGATGATCCCAATACCCATGGGATGTGAGATAAGGACCAATGCTCCAAATAATCACAACGGTGCTAGACATGATGTTTTACACCCATTAATTGACACTGGACTGTGATTCCCATTATTTGTATATGGAATAAGTTAACTAGTTAATAAAAACTATTGTGACATAAGGATTTGTGAATTGAATATGAGAAAGGCATCAAACATATCAATGAATTGGATAAATCCCTATTAGTGGATGGAACCAGGAGTGAAAAAATATTTTTAGTGGACAATCTTGGACTTTGTATATAAATGATTAAATAGAATATCTTATTATGTGTTATCGAAGCCAAAGAAAAAACATGGATTTGGTCGTTACACTGATTACTTATATAGCCTTTAGAGACATCTGTGGTGAGTGACTTATACGGGGGATGTCGGGGTTAAGCCGGATCTAGAGGATTTTGTAATTTATAACTGTATGAATAAATGATAAATGAAAAGGAATGTGTGATGACTATCGGGTATATTTGAATATTTTATAATGCAGGTTTATACATCAATGAGAGCTAAAGAATGTATTTGGGTATATAGTTATATTGTACTACTTTCTTAAATTATGCATGATTAACTTTTTAAATTATTTATTGAATGTCTGTATTTGGGGTTTATAGTAGTCATCTCGGCCTACAAATATTTATATCTAACACCCTTCTCGTGCCACCATTGTCTTGGGGTAACTGAGTAGATTCTCTTTTGTTGCAGGATTGTGTTGTTAAAAAATACATGGGAGATTGGAGCATAGGACCGAGGAGGAGCTGAGGATGCTCAAGTTGAATGCTTGTAGGGCTTGGTTGTATTTTATTTATATTATAAATGATATGTAAATAATGTTGTATTGTTTATTTCTCTCAATTATGTATCCACAAATTGTCATGAATTCATATACTATATAATTTACGTTTGCCACTTTTATAAAATGAGTACAATTTTTCTTCCATTTTGTTAATTATATACTACTTCTTCTGCTATTGTTTGTTATTTACTCTGATATACCATTGTTCATATCTGATAATAGTATATAGTCTCTCCACTAACTATCCTTATACAATATCTCCTATTCGGCATCCTATGGAATATGTAGAGACATGATTGAGGTCATGTGGCGACCAGTCTAGCCATTGGTTTTGGGGTGAGATGGGTCGGGACATTACAATGTTGTATCATAGGGTTATTTTCCTTTTTCCTTTCTATTTTAGGTTGTTAGAGAAGAGAGTATGAAAGTGTTGTCACTTGGGTTAATAGTCGTTCTTGGGACTGATCATCCCATGTATGGTAAATGACCATGTTTCTAGGGATTGGAATTGATGTCTGTAGTATTTTAGGTTATTGTTGATATGATTTCACCAGGAGTGACTAGTGTATTTTCAACAGCTTATTGTTTTAGATAATTTTTATAAAAAACAATTTCTTTTCCTGATGGTGAATGGAAGTTTCAGACATGCATCATCTTAAGAATATAGAGATACACATGCATTGCATGTAACATGTCATGTAGTTGCATTAGTATGATGCCTTCTAATTTGGATTGTGTGCCTTTGGGGAAATTCCATGTTTTGATATAATTTATCATGCCTCTTTAGATAGCATGTTTCAGTGATATATTTTACATGATTGAGTGATTATATTCCTTACTACCTAAGTTATTAGCATGTTTTGTTGTCGTTCTATGCTTTTGTGTTATACCATGTAGTTGTTTTACTGCATGTGCTAACATGATAGAGATGTTTGATATATGAAAGGGCAGCTAAATTTAAAATGTTAAATGAATGTTGATTGTGATAAATGGGAGCCAAATTTCAGCGATAAGGTGTATGGGCCCCTTATCGATTGGTAGATGGCCACCCATGTGTTTGAACCTTATATTACCCTAGTATGATTGAAAATGGTTATAAAGGTAAAAATGATGAGTTTTGATTGAAATGAAATGTTGTTGGATTTCTTTTTGAAGAACCTGGATTGAATAAATTGGTCCCTTAGAGGTCTCATTTTCAGAAAAATGAATTTAGATGCTAAATTTCATTTCTATATTTTAATAACACTGAATGATAAATGTTTAATGTGGTTTTTTTTGATAGCGTGCCTCTTTTGTCGTAGAGAATTATTTTGGAAACCAAGTGAATTGTTATGAATATGTACTTGTGTGTTTATTGAAATTAATTCTAATGTTAAAAGGTTGAAATTAATTAATTAAAATGTCTAAAATGAAAAAAGGGATTTTGAACCTCATGATTTTGGTTTTTTGGGACTAAGAGAGAGGGTAAGGATTTATGCTTCGTAAGGGGATAACATGTGGTAGGTAGCACCTTTAGAATTTTCTAAGGAATTAAAGTAAGTTTGTCTCACTACTCAGGAGGAATTCTTGGTACTCAGGTGTTAGGAAACTCTGATAGGTTTATGTTATGGTTTTTATGATCAATTTTTGACGTGGTGATCATGGATCGAGGAACATCACATGCACACATTATGGTGTTCTGAAATATCACATTCATGAGTTGCTGATTATTTATTTATATGTCATAGACAATACAAATATGGGTAGTGTCGCATTTATTTAATAAATGTGTCAGCAGGTCACATAGATAATTTCTTGAATAGAGTCGTTTGTAAGTAGTTCATATGATCTTCTTAATGACCTTGGTTTTCTCTTAGTGCACTCTTCTCAATATGATGAGCATGTCTCCAATAGCGACCACATCATGGAGACACAAATATAGAATTGGTTATATGCTGCGCTACAGTTTAAATGTTATTAGTATTGAGGAGTAGTTGTTATCTGGGTAGTAAGTGGGATAAATGGTTATATTGAACTACTCTTTTATTCGTGTTGGGGCACGGTTTTCTAAAAATAGACTTGTGATGGAATGACTTGGAATTTTCACTAGAGGTTGGGTAAAGACATTTGTATACATGTGAATGGTTTTGAATAGTTTTAAAGACACAACGTCAGATAAAGGGTGATTGTTGGTTTTGGATCTGGGATGTCTTTCAAGGGAAGCATGTGCTACATGTTTTGTTGGTTGATTGAGATTCAACCGTTTTCGTTGATGAGGTCCCTATAATGGCCTCATATATAAGATTGGTTTCTAGGTTTAAGTTATAAATTGATATTTGGATCTGGTTTGAAAGGCTTATCCATTAGTCTTTTGAAGGGTTAAAGGTGTGTTTGGCGTTGGGAACACAACACATCAATTCTAAAGAGATTAAATGACCTTGGTAGGTCAGTTGTTTTAGTAGTGTTTCTTGATGGCTTCTTAGGGATGAGATGTTTTTATGGTGTGTAGATTGTAAAGTCCCATGTTTTTGAATCAGGTTCAAATATGAATGTTTATAAAAAAATGTGTTTATAAGCGGGTTGGTTTTTTAAACTGAGCTCAGAAATTTTATTCTGATTGTTGGAACACCTAAAGGTGTTTTTTTTGAATTTTGTAATTAACCATTAATTATAGTGAGTGTTTCGATGAGTCTTGGAAGCACTGGATCTGAAAAATCCAACTTAAATGGATCTTTACGGGAAGCACATGGTTGCGGCCCACTATGTGCAGCTTACCTTGTTTAATATTGTATATATTTTAATTATATAATATTAAATGGATTTGTTGTGTTTATGTAGAGTAATGTGCTAATAATAATAATGTTATTATTATTATGGTGTCATAAATTATTTTGATTCTTTGAGATTTAAATTTCATGTTAAATGAGTATAACATTTATGAGAATTTAATGTGACTTTTGATCTTCTCAAACAAACATTTAATTAAATGAGGGGTTTCATATTTAATGAATAATTACTATTAAATACAGGTGTTGGGTTTATCAAATGTTTTAATTATATTAATAATTAGATTATTACTATTTTATTTTTATGAAGTTAATAATTATTTTTATTATGGAAATTAAATTAGGGGTTATGGGTTAGAGTTCTTATCATTTTATTGATATTGTAATAAATTAGGGGTTAGGGTTTTAAATAAAAGAAATATGGAATAATAATAATGATGATGATATTATTATTATTGTTGTTATATAGTTAGAAAATGTTAATAGAATTTAATTAAATGATCAATAAGAAGTTTCATAATTAATTATGAAACATTTATTAAGATAATAGTAAATGGAGAACTGTTTTTAATTAAATGGGGAGTTTTTCACTTATTAGATAAGTGTTTAATGTATGTAATAATAATAATAAAATAAGAATTATTATTTTAATTATTACATCTAAACAATTGGATTAATTTTTGGATAAAAAATAGATAATAAAGAAAATAACAAGGGGAGGTGCGACCTGCAGGTGAGGTGCATGACCCACCTGTTTTCTTCCTCCTTAGGTGATGCACCAGGTGTATAGTGCCCTCATTCTCCAGCTACTCTGGATCTTTCCCTGCAGTGAAACCTCCATGAGTGCATGGACCCTTCTCCCTTGAGTGAATCCCTTGGCCAAACCCCCTCGATGTAGCGCATGACACTCACAAGCAAAACATGTAGCGCGCCACCCCTATCCTAAACTACACTTTACACGTGAAAGTTCCTATCAAAATATTTTAGAATATTTTCCACCTCATCATGTTGACTCCGTCTATGTATAACTCGTGATTCGCATCACTCATTTGACTCCTCTTTCTTGCCTTATTTTCTTAGTTTAAACCCTACAGTTTTGGTTTAATCTGATCGTTATGTTCCGCTATTTTTAGGAAATGTGAATGTTGACTCGGGACCCATTGGTCCATAATTTAGCATCGGCCTCCAAGGGTGAGGCGGATGGACTCATTTTTCCTCGTCTCCATTGCTACGATTAATGATATGCCTTTCTACTATTTGTTTCGCCCCATCAAATTTTGTTTCTGACAAATTATATGAGTCCCTAGTACTTTATCTTAGGTTCTTTAAGACTTATCGTTGAATTTTTGTGATTCTAAGTTATGATTCATTGGATTTTTTATCAATGTAAAGGTTTCTCACTTGTATATATATATAAGTATATAGTTATATACATAAAAGGGTGTGCATCCGATTGAAGACCAGCTGCGGATTGGTTGTCATTGTATGCCAAGCCTCGGAATATTGTTTTGGTTAACCCCCAAGGTAGGGTCCCAAATCTCTATCACATTATATATTAATTATTTTATTCTTTAAATAATTTGAGTGTATCAGTTTCCTTGAATTTGTAACTACTAAATTTTCTTTAAATGACGATTAACGATAAACTGTTCATTGGTGCTAATGTCATGTCTAGATTGCATAAGGTTGGGATTTTGTATGTATCCCTTATAAAAGAGAAAATAACCATGTGTTAGTGTTAAGCATTTATTATTGTCTATTAAAAATATGTTGAGCTTATGGACTGAATATTAAATGGTTAAATAAAAAGCACACATGGATCTTCCTTGGAAATGAGACTTAAATGCTGTTGGACTTGGAGATCTTTTTGTGTGTATTTTTTAACCCATGTCATGAAATGTTAATTAAAAAATTGATGATTTAATAGTTGGAGAATAAAATGACTAAATAGGGCAGGATGGGAAATATGGTAAGTAATTGATGATTTAAATATCTAGTCCTGAGTTGTAAAATTTTGGGAATTTACTGAATAATGAGAATATTGTATATTTTGACACGTTTAGAATATAAATTAAAAACTGGTAATAATTAATGGATGGATTAATTAATACATGATAAATAGAAAATGGTTGATTAATTGATGAACTGGTTAAAGAGATATGATTTAATTAATTAATTGTTGAATTAATTAATTTTTATGTATTAAGTTATGATTGTAAATTGATTGATTTTTATGACTGTTGGACAATTATATTTGTGGATTTGTGTTTATTTTCAATACCTAAAGATTTCAAGGATGGATTCGATTAAAAATATGATATGCTATGTGTTATGGTTTCAAAATATGTGGGACTTGTTTAACATGTTTGACTTGTGATGGTTATGATGTGCATGTTAATTGTTAAAGCAGGAGACAAAAAACTGTTTTAGTGGATAGGTTCAAACTTGCTAAAGATTTGGGATAATTAATTGAGAATAATTAATTTATAATTAATTATGAAATATTGATATGTTGAATGGTTAACTGATTATAGAATTATTTGATGAGAGATTTATGTTGCTGATTATTTTTTGAATTGATTAACAGACTGGATTAATTAATTTATGAATTAATTAATGGATGGTTTTGGGGTGTTAGACATTTAATTCAACACCAATGATAAATATGTATGTATGTAGGATTGATAAATGGGTTGCGAGGTAGTTATTGATGCTCCAAATATTAATGGGGTGCTAAAAATGGTGTTCTACACCCATCTTTCATGCAAATATTCTTTTATGGGATATGGACTAATGCTCTAAATACACATGTGTTGTGAGACAAGGATTGATGCTCCGAATACTCACAAGGGTAATATACATGATGTTATACACCCATTATTTGACATTGGACTGTGATTCCTATTGGTTGTACATTAAATGAGTTAAATGGTTAATGACAATTATTGTGACATAATTATTTGTGAATTGAAAATGAGAAAAGGTTCAGACTTATCAATGAATTAGGTGAATCGCTATTAGTTGATGGATCTAGGACCGAATCACTATTTCTAGTGGACCGGCTCGGACGCTGCATATGAAATATTAAATAGAATGTCTTATGATGCACTATCCATGACAAAGAACAGGCATGGATTCAGTCTTTACTATGATTACTTAGATTTTCTTTAGAGACATCTATGGTGAGTGACTTATACGGGGGATGTCGAGCATATGCTAAATCTCAAGAATTATGTAATTTTTCAAGGTTTGAATAAATGATAAATAAAAATGAATGTGTTATGATTGTTGGGTATACATGAAAAATGTATAATGTAGGTTCAGACACCAAGTGAGAGCTAAAGAAGGTACTTGGGTATATAGTTACAATGTACTGCTTACATTAATTATGAATGCTTTAACTATTTAAAAGATTTATTGAATGTCTGGATTTGGGGTAGACACCAGTGGTCCCGGCCTACTGAGATTTATATCTCACTCCCTACTCCGGACACCCTTGAACTGGGGTACCTGAGTAGAATCTATTTGGTTTCAGGATTGTGTTGTTAAAAAAATACTTGGGAGATTGGAGCATAAGACCGAGCGGGAGCTTAAGATGATTGAGTTGAAAGCCAAAGGTCTTGGTTGTCTATTATTTGTTATTTGTACATGATATGTAAAGAATTATTTATTGTTTATTTAATTCAATTATGTATCCACAACATGTCAAGAATTCATCTACTTTATAATTCATGTTATCCAGTTTTATAAAATGGGTATTATTTTTCTTCTGTTGTTTTGTTAACTATGTACTACTTCTTCTGCTATAGTTTTTTATTTACTCTAATATACCATTGTGCAACTATGATAAGAGGGTATGGTCTCTAGACTAACAATACCTAGACCCTCACTGCTATTCGGCAGCCTCTGGCATACAGGGAGACGCATTTGAGGTCATATAAAGACTAATATGTCAACTGGTTTCGGGATGAGCCAAGTCGGGATGTTACATAATTGGTTATATTTATTTATTTTGGATATTATGAATAGTATCTACTGTATTTTTTATTTACCATAGTTAAAGTTAAATCGGGTATATTAAGGTAACAAATAATATGAAAAAGATTATAAAATAAACCTAACACCTACCAATGTCCTATTAGATGAATTAATGCCTAACAATATCACCTAAGGTTCGGAATTTATTCATTTAATGGAATTTTTTTTGATGAAAGTGATTTATTTATAATTAAAACAAAGGAAAGTGAAAACATTTCCCTCTCTTATCTCTGATTAGTATATTAATTTTAATTTAGTGGAAAACTGATAAAACTTAAAACATAAATAGTCTATAGAAATCTAATGAAATTGTCTACATCATTTTGTTATATTTTTAATTTTATGTGATGAAATAATTACAATTAATGATGACACAATAGTGATGTAGAAATTATTTTATTAATAGAAATATCAAATAAATGGTTTTAAAAAATATTAAAAGAAATATCATATAAAATAATTAATGTTCTCCACATATTCTCTAAGAGACTATGAGATGTTAAAGTGTATAATATATTTTGTTTTGAATTTATCTTTTGTGTGTATTTTATATAAAGTCAACTAAATTAATAGAGTCAAAATTTACACTCTTAATATCTTATAAACATTTCTTATTATTAAATTATTTAAAAACCACATTAATATTTAAAAATTAATAAGCGGAAATTATATTCATGAAAATGTCATAAATTATTCAATTATGGATAATTAAAAACACATATTTATATATTTATAACCATTTAATGTATAGAATACTATTACCATAATTAAAATTATATATATTTAATAAGGATAAATCAAAATGATAATGTTTAAAATAAAATAAAAACATGTATAAGTTTTATTTTATGATATGATTTCCACCCATAGACATATTATCTTAGAAATAATCCACTTTGGAGTCATTTCAATTCAAAAATTAATTTATATTAATTTAATAGTTTTGGTATTTTCAAAGGTTCCCCTCCCATCTTTTATAAAAGGGAACCTTTCCGTATCTATTAATCAAACCTCCAATGACTTTTGGCATAGAAAACACCTACCAGCATTCCACCATTCATCCTAGAGGACACACTTTTGGAATAAATCCATCCATGGGAGACCTTTTGTGAAAATCAAAAGGAGATACTCAAAAAAAAGAGGTGATTTTTTATCACCTCTTTCAAAATTATTTTATTCTTATACATCCTCTTATTATGTTGTTTCTGTACTAAAGTAATAAATACAATATATTATATATGACGATATTTTATTAAAATAATGAGACAACCTTATACCTCTTTTTATATATCCTATGAATAACAATATAACCATATGAGTGTATGTACAAATTACTGTCTCCACGCCATGGTGTAATTTTTTATTCAAAAATAATTAATTTGGATGGGTATAATGATTTGTATAATGGATGTATATAATCAATATATTATAATAATTATTCTGTATAATTAATATACCATCCAATTTTGTACCATTTATCCATTAAGTGAATAATATTGTCGCTCGGGCGTACGTACGGCCTACCGTCTCCACGACGCGATGATATTAATTATCTATGTCAACCATTTAAAAATTATTATTAATTATATATAATAAATAAACATGAAATATATGACATAATAATTAAACTATATTTATGTGTGTGTGTGTTTTTATGGTCAATTTATTTCCTTCATTAAATTTCTTAAGGAAACAGAATCATCGTTCATTCGTACGTATGACCTACCGTCTCCATGAACGGTGTATTCCAGTTAATTTCTCTATCTACTATACTAAATATTTATGATATATAAATCAAGATCTAAATTCATGAAGTATGTAAATTATGATCTAAGTAAGAAGATTAAGAATTACAAGTCAAAACATTTATGATAAATAAGAATATTATTACCCAAAATGTTACTTTTACATGGAATTGATAATGAAATGGATCATATAAAGTAATAAGTGAATCATATATAATATCATAAAAGTTGTTATTGTTATGTTACATGTTAATAATATGTTTAAACCCACAATACAAGAGTATAAAACAAATCCATAAGAAATTGGACTTAAGGTAATAGATAATTCTATAATATTATTTTTATCTGAGATTTTTTATACGTAAGTATTTACATGGGATAAATTTATTATCCATGTCCATTTTCACTAAATAAATTTCATAAAAAAATTTCTATTATTTTATGTATGTTTAATTTCATTTTTACCCATTTTTATTTTTAGTACATGTTTTGTAAGAATACATTTTTTTAAATATGACGTACTTTTTTACTTTTCCAACAAAAGTACGAGGAGAATGTTTTTTAGCTTATATTTCAAGAATGATTTTTTACTGTTTCATGACGCCTTATTTCCTTGAATATTCCACTACCTGATTTAAATATTATTTTAAAACAAATTTTTATCTTCTAAAATTGTGTGGAATTTTTAGAAAAGATGTTTTTTAAGAAGAAATGATATTTTCCTCAAAAATTAAGTTCAAGCATTTTATCAAAATTATTTTACATCTAAGATAACACTTTTTAAATAGGTTTATGTTTATATCCCTATTATTATGATGATTTTATTCTTTTAATTATAGAATGATATTTTATATGATTTAATATTTTTTAGGAAACCCATTTTGTTTCTTGGTTTATGCTATGATTAATGATTTATGTTTTTATGGAACATGTAATAATGATTTCATTATAAATGGGTGGGACCTATATCTCTCTCTAATTAATTGGGTAAATATTTATATCTCATGAGATAGACATGAATAGAATTGAATGTAAATCGGGTTTTGTAATATAGGGCTGGAATTGTAATTCTGGTTCAGTAATACATGGTTGGAATGACAAGTATACCTAGTATAGTAATGGACCTTTTCCACTATGATGGTCTTGTCAGAAATTCCTCGGCTACTATAGAAATCATATTATGTGCTTTTTTCCCACAATTACATGTTTTAGTATTATAGTATGTTTTTACATTCTTATGATTATGGTTTGTTTTATTTTCTAAATGTTTACCCTTATTGATCATTTGAGCGCACCCTTTTTTATTTTTTTCTATAGGATATAATTAATGGATTTAGGTAGGAAAACCAAAGGGGAAGATCTTTAGGGGAGATGTTGAAGATCTTTCGCCAAGATAGAAGATTTTCTTCCATGTTTCCAAAGTCACTAAACTAATATGGTCTTTAGGAGTATATTTTTGTAATGTATTAAGTATTAATCAAAAGAAATGTAATGTCCATGTACGTCAAGCTTGGGTCATTAGACATTCATTAAAGGAAAACATGTTTGATATGACAAAAAATATATCACACTTGTAAAAAATATATTTTGGGTCTTTGGAAATAATCTATACCTACTTCATCATTATTCTATAAATATTATCAGTCATCAAACTAACATATCCCCCTTGAAGAGATAATCCAAAACATTGATGATACATCTCCCTTTAGATGGGATAGTCTAATTCATACCATTAAAAAGACTAACACATCCCTCTATAAGGATTTTCCCATAGTGTCAACTTTCACACTCAACTATAGAAGATAAAATAATAGCACAAACAATACAAAAATAATATAATAGATTGACATCATGTGAAATAAATTAGTACCATAATCATAATAACCCATATGAATTAAATATAAGATTTTATCATGGGGGCACATTCACACACACCTCATGTGATAAATAATTATTCATAATCTTCTCTCGGATTAAAAACCTAGCCAAAAATCAATCTAAAACCCTATATAAAACATTTAATTAATTCCATGGATTCTTACCTTAGGTGAAATAATGATGATCAATGAAAGGGTCGTCATCTAATTCTACAAAAATGACTGGATTTATTAAATATTTCTATTTTTACATGTTTAGAACTATATGATTGAGTTAGAAGAGGAACTATTACTCAGAAGTATAATTCATGATCAACTCACCATGGATGATCTTTTATAGATAATGATCTTGGTCTAAATGTTGAATATAATTTAAATACTGGAATATTGATAATGATTCTATCAACAATGATCAAAAACATTTTTATATCATTCCACAACCCTTACATAAGATCAGAAAGTGGAATATATAATCGATTTTGATCAAGATGTATATGAAATAATTTTTCATGATCAAAGAAGAACATATTGTATTGGTTATGAAGAAATGAGCAAGAATTAAAGCATCACAGAGAGGAGTCAAAAGTGGACAGAAGAGACAAAAATTGGCTAAGGAGATCATATGGTTCAGGGATAAAGGAAATAGTAGAATGAGCAACGTATTTTTACACTAAAGGGATTAAATATTCTGAAACCAGCTACATTAATGGCATGAATTTAGGATTCATGTCTTGAAATTTTGGACTGGCTGATACACCAAAAAAATGTATTGCCTCAATTTTAAATCCCACAGATCATTCACATCATGAATTAACCATTAATTTCATGAATCTATTACACATCGTGAATTTAGATTCATGAATTCTAATTATAACCCATTCACATCATGAATATCAATTCCTTGAGTGAACTGGTCCTAGAGAAAAATCATCAGCATTTACACCATATCCTTATCTGAACACTCCTAAAAAGACTAAAAACATTTAATTAAACACATATGATGTGAAAAAACATAAAATATAAATAACATGAGATTTAGGATATTAAAATATTATGTTCATATATTTGTTTTTTTATTTTTCTAAATTAATTTATTTATAGGTGAATTGTGAAAAATACAAATATAGCTAAAACCATCACTTTAATGATATTATATTAACAACATGATGGCATAATAGTTTTTGAAACTTTTTATATATAAAAATTCATATTTATACGACAAAATAATTTATTTTAAAATACTACATTGAATTCATTAATCCAATGTTGAATGTTTTGGAAACTTAATTAAAATTTTACTCTAAAAACTAATTTTTTCGCTTAATTTAAAATTATTTTTCATCAGTTGAATAAATTAAATCTATAAAAATAGTTTTCAAATTTTTAATCAATATGATAATATTATTTAATATGGTGAAATTCTTTTTTGGGAATAAAATTATTATTACTCACATTAAAGTTAATGACCATGATAATAGAAAACCCATTATTTTCAGTGAATTATTTAACTAATATTTTTTAATTTTTAACGAATCAAAAAAATAAAATAAAAATTAAAAAATTTAGTTTAATATAATTTTTAAACCTATATATAAATATATCATCACTCATTCAATTGGTAATTAATACTAAATAAGATTAAAAACACATGATGTTAAAAACATTATTTTTCTACAAAACAACATTTCAATATGTTAAATTATTTCACATAAATGTTAATTATCTCTTATCAAAAAATTTAATTACAATACATTGATAAACAATTTACGTATAGAGCATCACAATTTTCTTATAATGAATTCTTTATATTTTTAAGGTAATGTAAACTAGTAGTGTAAAAACTAGTTAACAACGTAAAAGCAAAAACTTATAAAAGTAAAAATTTAAGTGTTAAAAGAGTTAAACAAAGTATAAAAGATGTGGTAAAATTAGTATTAGATATCTTATGTAACATCCACAGATTTCAGTATATATATTTCTTCCTTCAATTAATATTGAATTTGATAACATAATTCACACACACTAAAATGAATTTAATAATACATTAGTAAATTAATTTAACCTTAATTAAAATATAATTACAGTCACTTATAATATAAAAATATATGATATAAAATAATAAATTTATTTAAATTTTAAAATAAGTATGAAATAATATTATAGAAACTTAAAGTTTAAGAAGGTTTTTTGATAATAAAAGTAGATTATCTTTATATATTTTTTATATTTAATTTTATATATATGATTATTAGAAATATATTTTTTAAAAATTAACTACATATTTAAATTTAAAAAACCAAAGTAATCTTAATTTTATTTTTTGGATTTTTATTGAAGTACTTTATATTTAGGAGAACTGTGAAAAATACCTATTTTGACGGATTTTATCACAAATCGTGATATTATCATGACATAATAATAACAAAACTGTTTATTAAAACATTTTTATGTAATGTTATATATATTAATTTAATATGTTTAATATATCATTGTTACTAACAGATGATTTACATTTTTGAACACAAGTGGTATTTCGTTATAAAATTCATTTTTCGATATATTATTTATTTTAATTTAAAAGATAATTTTGAAATATTTAGAAATTAAATTATATTAAATATACAAAAAAATATGTATTCATAACATCTAATTTTTGAGGCAATGGTCATCTTATATTCTTAGTAATAAATTAATTACGATGATTACTTTTTAATTAATTCTAATTATTGTTTAAGAGAGTAATCTAAAGTGGCATGAATTTTATTAAGTTTACATGACATTTGGACCCACAAGAAGTAATTTTTTAGTTTTAAATTATTAAATAGATGTATTACCAACCATCTCTCACCTACATCACCTAACTATCTTGTCATTCCATTCTTTCCCTTTACATAACAGTATTATCCATGAAAAGTGCCTTTTTATCACTTATAAAAGGCAACACTCCCATCCCTTCAAGATACACATTTCACTTTTGTTACCTATTCAAAAACTCTTCACATTTAATCATATAAAATACTATCCCATTAACCTCGGATTTTTTTACTTCATTATTTAGGTTAATGCCTTCAATTCCATGGAAACATCGAAAAAAATCATGGTTCCTGACATGAGTCTTACCATCCTCTTAGTATTTATTTTTTATTTTCCTCTTCCAAATCATACATAAATTTTTTATTAAAATGAATTCAGTATCATATATATACTTAAATTTAATTATATTAATTTCAAAACAATAATTCATTCCTTTAGTATCATCCTCTAATAAAAACAAATGCATCGATCGTGCGTAGGTGAAAACTACCACCTCAACAACATGATGCGGATAGTTTTTCATCACTACCATTTGGGGATGATATCACGGATTAAATACATGAATAATTAAAGTTTATATTTCACTTATAAAATTATTAAATTTTCAAAAAATTTATTTACCTTCTTTCCATCAATTCATCGAATAATGAGATCATTAATCATGTGTATGTGTAGACTACCGCCATTAGGAATGACGTGTCTTGTTTCTATTAATCACCCAAAATTGATGATCTTTAAAGAGTATTTAATGAAATAATATAATTTTAATAAAATTATTTTATTTATAAAATGATATTTTTTATATACCATCAATCATTACAATCATTGAGAAATCGATACATAAATCATTCGTACTTATGGTTTAACACCTCCAAGAACAATGAATTATATTTGGAATCACCACCAATAATTAATTGTTTTAACAATGAATTTAATATTATATATATATATATTAAATTTATAATATTCTAAAAATTTTATATTAATAATATTTAATATAACTTTGGTACTCATTCAATCATTAAAACACACTTTTATTTTAGTCGGGTTACCCCCTACTTAAGTAATAATTTAATACATATATATATAGTGAATTAATGAGGAATATTTTATACTATAAGTTAATTTTAATAATAATTATTAAATATTCATTAAATTTTATTGACGTATAATATTAATTTCTAAACATGTTTTTAATATATCATCATTATTTATTAATAAATGTAAAAACAAGTTTATCTCGAGGATCACCTCCAAGAATCATAATTAAAACTCTCACATGATTAAAGTGTAACATTATAAATAATCATGGGATATATATTATAATTAAATATTTCCATCATAGGAATTATGATCATAATATTAATGATCAAGGATCTATATTAACATTAAAAATCATGTGCAAGGAAATTAATACTATTATAACCATATATTAGAAATATGCTATAATGAACAACTATATTCATAGTAAATAATTGTAAATGATGCATATAAATGGTTTATATATATTAATATGGTTTTGAAATATAATATTATGATAGTTTTTCTTGTTTTATATGAAGTTATAGTTTACCAACTAAGAAGGCGAATGAGGTAAGGGATTATTTTCACAAACTCCTCTCACTGAGACACATTTTACATTAGGTACCAATTTACTTCTATATGGTGTATATGCTTCCCAGTTATTATGTTATCCTAAAATAAATTTATTTCATGGCATTTGAAGTTAATTTTCAATATATTTAACCTTTATGAGATTTTCATAATATTTTACTCAATTTGTAATGATTTTCTCAACATAGGTCCCTTTATCTATTAGTTGTCAAATATTTTTATGATTTGATCATAAATTTTTATTTTCCTAACCTTATCTTTTCAATTGTAAGATTTTTATTTTCTATGGGTATATTACATTTCTTCATTAATATCCCCCCTTTTATGAAACAATACCTGAAATAAAATCATGATTTGGATAAGAATAACTCGTATATGTTCCAATGGATATTTATCTTTTGTCTCTATGTTTTAGCTATCAAAAGTAATTTCTATAATGTTGAATTTTACCTTCAAACTATGCTTCACCACTTTTAAATGAATCATTTTATCCTACATTATTTTATGTTAGTTAATCTATATGGGGTTAATAGACTTGAAACATTTTCATCACGATTTGTTTCCAAAAAAAATTCTTCTAATGTAATGATTTAAATTGTTCCTAAATTCTATATTTCAAAATTGTTTTAAAAGCGTAATTATTTAAAACATCAATTTATCAAAACATAAATTTAAAAGATAATTCATTAACTATTTACAAATTTTGTTTTTCTGCAAAAAGTAATATATTTTACTTAAATCCATGTGAATGTATGTTTTCTAGCATTTTTTTTTCAAAGAATGCTTTCTATCCATTATTAAAAGTTTTAAAAAAACGAAATTATTATTGTTGTTGTTTAATAAAATATTTCTTCTTAAAAAAACCAATGCTTAAGGGGAATTTATAATTTCAAAATTTGTTTAATTCTTATAATATTTTTTTTCATCTATGGAGTGTTATTGATATAGTATATTCAATAAATTATACCATCCAAATTTTTTATTATGATTTATTATGAAATTTTATTTTACATATATAGTATGATCTATCACATTTTTTGTTTTTCCCGTTCATCAACTTTTGTTAAAATGATTTATTTCCAATAATTTCCATATTTGAATTCCCTGTGTTCTATTACTTGATTGAAGTGAGTTCACCTAGATGCCTATGATATAGATTTATTATGTTAATTATTGTTTAAATAATATATCCATTTCTAATAAGGTATAAATTCCATATACAAAGTCAACTTTTTTTATTGGAATTTACCTATAATGATGATTAAATTCATTGGATACCAATTTACTTTCCAAGTGTTTATCATGTTATATTTATTGATGAAATAATGAATGTTTCATTTAGGATCTACTTGAAAGGATACCTAACCCATTATATATTCATAGGTTTTTTTGATGTGCTGATTGAATTATTATTACACATATATATATGATTCTCCTTATGTGATGGGTTGTTTCAGAATAATATATCCCTCTAATACCATGGATAATGATTCTATATCATGAGATATCATGGTGTGTAGGTAGTGATCTTATCCAATTATGGTGTGTGGGATGTTTTATTAGAAAACTATGTTATGTTAACAAAAGTGGTGGCCTTGACCAATTATTATGTTGTTATGTTTATGTTGTTTTCAAATTCCAATGATTCCATAATATTGTGTTAATAATTATTTAATCCGTATTAATATTATATTATCTCTTTTTTTCCATTATTCCATGATTATGATCATATTAATTATGATATCGTTGTATAAATTTTATATCTCATGTTATGCTTTATTATTATGTTTTCTCTTACTCAGATTTCGAGCTCACCACTTCATATATTTTCATTTCCCTATGTTTTGAAACAAATTATTTAGTATTCTAATCGTAGAAGAGTTTCTTTTTTTTGAATAATTCAAGGGAGATTTTCAAGACTCAATATAAGTTTATTTTCATAATATATAGTGTTAATAATTTTACATTTTATGAGAAGGCTTCATATATCATAGTTGGTGAATTTTCATAATTCACTAAAATAATGAACTAAAATTTCATTGTATTTTATATGTTTAAAATATAATATAATTTTATATATCAAATATAATGTTGTGAGTTATTTTTTCTTAACAGTAGATTAAAGATCACGAGTCTAGGGTGGAAACAATATGTATCAAATTAGAATTTAGATAAAATTAGAGTTTAGGATTTTAACATTTGAGGATAATTTATGATCTCTGAATGACATTATGAATTAATATATCAAATATGATATTTATTTCAATGATTTTGATAAAACATTTTGTTTTTATATTTGGAATATTATATATTTTTTTTGGGTATTATGAAAATAAAACATTAGTGTAATCCCTATGTATAAGAATAAGTATCGGATAACCTTTAGAAACATTGATAATGTAGAGATTTCTTAGATTAACTAGAAATTACATCTTTTTCTTGATAATGGAATGTGGATATGGTTTTGGAATAGATGAATCATGGGGTAATAATCCCAAAAAGTGTTGATTAGGTATATCTTGATTATCATTATGCTGCATGGTGAATGGGACCTAACATGAACATAGCATGACATTCTGAGGGGTTATTTTAGGTTAACTCTAAATCTATTTATTGAATATTATGAAGTATTTGAAAATATTCTTTTTTATGATTACTATAATTTAAAATATAATGGGCCATGGATAACCTATATTAAAGATAAAGACTAATAGTTAGTGTGTGAACATAATTTTTTAATTATTTATTCTAAGATCACATTTTCCATTTTTACATACTAATTGATTTTTTCTCATCCGTAAAAAATATTTTAATGTATTGTATGTAGTTAGAATAAACTAAGCTAACAATGGATGCAATGGACATTGTAGAGACTTTACGAACCTGGAATCATTTGGGATAGTAACTATCGTTATAAATATTTTAATTATTCCAAATAAAATATCATTAATTTTTATTAATAATTTTAAAATATATGAAGTCCAAAACACACCAAAGATAATTCAGATTGAGTTTCAGGAAAGTTCAAGTTATTATGATGATGAAAGAAAAAATGTTTAATTTATATTATGTTAAAATTATGGGAAGAAACACATTAAGAAGTGTATAAAAGGAACATGAAAATGTTTTATGTTTTAAAAATTAGAACATAAATAATCTAATTGATGGGGTAAAATTAAGCATCCAAATAACTCTATAGAGGAAGAAGACTGGACATCTAGTTTTACATGGGATATTAATGTAAAAATTTCATTTTAAATTTTATCCTAAGTCATATATATATTTTTAATCAATAATAGATTTATTTCTAAAAGAGTTTAAAGGATTTAATTTATTTAGGGGTTGTTAATGTATCATCAAACAAATACAGTATATATATTTTATCTTCAATTAATAAAGAATTTTATAACTCTATTCACACACATTAAAACAAGGGTCCTTATAGATTAATAAATTAATATAATAATAATTATAATATAATTATGATCATATATTATATATCTATAAAAATGATACAAAATATTAAAATTATTTAAAGTAGAATATTTCTATGATATAATATTACAAAAACAAAAGGTTTAAGAATGATTTTTTTAAATAATAACACCTTATGTATCTATTTTGTATCAGTTTTTAAAAGTGAAATATATCATTATTAGAAATATAATTAGATAAAAATAACTCTATATTTTAATTTAAAATATAAAAATAATTTTAGTAATATTTTTTATTAAATTTTTGGATTTATTTAATTTTAATGTGAATAGTAAAAAATATTGGTTCTAGTTTTTTATCACTAATTTTGATATTATCATAACATAATATTGACATAAATATTTGTGATTCCACATTTCACTTAAATTATATATATATATATATATATATATATATTAAAATTAATATATCTTCTTTACAATCACTTGATTATCATTTTTTGAACATATGTGATATTTTATTAGAATGGTTGTTTTTTGATATATTATATGTTTTTTTAAAAAATAAATGATAAATTATTTATAAATTAAATTATATTAATTGTAATATATATTTGGATTCAGAATATGTTTTTATAGTTCCTATTATATTTTCAGTAATAAATTAATTACCATGATTGATATTTAATGAAGACTAATTAGTTTTTAATAGAGTAATCTACTGCAGAACATATTTTACTATGTATAAATGTACTATAGACCATACATAAGAAATACATTTCTTAAAATCCTTTCCAGGCCTACCTGACCAATCATTCATGTCATTCTATTCTTTCCAATTACTTTACATTCATTTCCATCGAAAGTTCATTTTTCAACACTTCTAAAAGGGACCACTACCACCCCATAAAGGTACACACATTATTTTTTCCCTAGGGATAAATCTTCTCATTTAATCTACACACAAAAATCTCCCACATCCATAATCCTTTTTCATTATTTAAGTCACGTAATTCCTTCCTTTGAAAGTATAAATTCAATGAAAATCAATGATTCTGACATGAGTATTACCTTCCACTTTGTCATTCAATTTAATTTTCTTCTTCATAATATTTCCTAACATTTTTATAAAACAAAATAAATAACATATGTATGTATATATTAAAAAACTATATTATTTGTTCAAAAAATCATTTATTTAATAGCATTTTCTAAGAAATACAAGTGCATCAATCGTGGGTATGTGCAGAGTATCTCCACAATAACATGATGCAGATTTTTTTCATAACTACCTATTAGGTATGGAAAAAAAGAGATAATTTATGAATAATTCGGTTTTATATTTCACTTATAAAATTCTTAAATAATAACCATTCTTGTTAACCTATTTTTTATCAATTCATAAATAAATGATATCGTTAATCAAGAGAATGTGCAGACTTCCACCTCCAAGAATCATACATCTTATATATATTAACCATACTAAATTTAAGAACAAAAAAATATAAATTATGAACTAATATTATTTTTGTAACATTATTTTCATTCTGAAAATATAAATTTTTATATACCATCACTTCTTCACTTCATTGAAAAATTGGTTTGTTAATCATGCATACGTGCATAGTAACTCCTCAGTGAATGATGGATTATATTTGAAATCACCACCCATAATTAATGGTTATATGAATGTATTTTATGAAGAAATATAATGTGTATTAAATTTATAATATTATAATAATGTTTTTTTCACATTTTTTAATATCACTTTCTTACTCATTTGATCGTTACAACACACTTTTTTATGGTTTACCTCTTTGTTATGTGAATCTGTAATAATTTTATAGAGAATGATTAAGGAAGATTATATAATATAAATTAAATTTAATAATAATATATTAAATATTTTTAACTCTTTGTAGTTATAATATTATTTTCTAAACATGTTAATAATATATCATCTCCATTCATTGAAAAAAACCGAAACAAGTTTTTCTCTAGCATCATCATCAAGATCTATAATTATCACTCTAATTGAATTAAGGTGACATATTATAAAAAATAATGGGATATATATTATAGATTTATATTTAATCTTGGAATTATTAACTTTTTATCAAATACCATAGATCAACAATAAGGTTACAAAGTATGTGATAGATAATTAAAAGTGTTCACACCTGGTGTTAAAAATAAGCTACAATGAACCACAATATTCATATGGAATAATTATAATTATGGTATATAAATGTTTTTTGGATATGAATACAGTTCTGAAATAGAATACTAATATAGTTATGGAGGTTTTGTAGAATGATGGAGTTTGAAAACTAAATGGGGAAGTAAGGAATGTGAATTGTTTCTCAAAATCCCTTCCTTGAGACACATTTTACTTTATGCATCAATTTACATTTATATGGTTTATATTCTATACGGTTGTTATTTTATCATGAAATATATTTATTTAGGTTATTTTAGGTTCATTTTCAATATATTTTTTTTTCATAAAATGGTTTTTATTAAAATGTTACTCAATTCATAATTTTTTTCTTGACTCAATCCATTTTTCCCATGACTCATGAAATGTCTTCATGATTTGATTATCCTAGTGTATTTTCACTAAAATTATCTTTTAAAATGGTATATTTAATTTTTATATAAGAATATTATGTTTATTCATAAATATAATCCACTTTAATAAACTTATTCTTAAAATATAACAATTATGTTGAAAAGAATACCTCATGTACATTCTAATAAATATTTTTATTCCATATTCATATTTTATATATTGAATGATTTTTTAATAATATTTCATGTAACAATAAATATTGTCAACACCTCTTATAAATTAAAGTGTTTATCATCCTTTTTATGATTTGGGATTTACTAAATGGGTTTAATATACTTAAAAATTTTCCATGTGATTATTGTTTCAAAAAGAAATCATCTAAATAAATATTTTAAAACCTATCAAAAAAATTTTATTCCATTTAAAAAAATGAAGTTTTATGTACCTTGAATTTCATATTTTATTGTAATTAAATATTTTAAATGTTTCTATAGGAACATTTTTTGGCAAAAATTAATCTCTTTTATTTGTTTCTTTGTGAATATATATTTCTGCCTCCTTTGTTATTTTCTAACAGACATCCTCTCTAGGATTTCAAATTTTCAAAAAATAAAATGTCATTCAGATAGATTAATGAAATATTCTTTTTAAATTACTTTTAAATTATAATGGGATTTTTTATTTTCAAATAAATTTTATAATTCTTCTAAGACTGTTCTTTATCAATGTCGTATACTGGATCAATATTATTATTCTAATGATACCATCCACCTTCTTTAATAAAATGGATTATTAAATTCTATTTTAAATATATGGTATGATCTATGACATCTTTTTTCATTCTTAATTATCTAGTTGTGTATTCATGATTTACTTTCAATTATTCCCTCTATGAATTCCCTATATTCTATTACTTTAATGAAGTGTTTTCACCTAGATGCCCATTACATACATTGATTGGGGGAATTATTCTCAAAACCACATATCCATTTACAATGTGATGTAAACACCATATTTTAATCCATATTAATTTATTATTATTTAATAAGAATTGTTATAAAATTCATTTTATACCCATGTATTATCCATGCGTTTATCATTTTATGTTTATTGATGAAATAATGAATATATCTTAAGGAAATACCTAAAAAGGATATAAATCTCATTTTCAATCCTTGAGTTTTTATGATATTTATATTTAACCAATGTGGAACACATACGTACATTTTCTTTATCTAATGTGTCGAACCATAATTATAGATACCATCAATGGTTTCGGTAATGTTTCCATATCATTAGATATCATAGTGTATGAGATGTGACCCAGGACAATTATGATGTGTGGGAAGTATGCCTAGAGAACAATGTCTTGTTAATAAGGAATGGAGCATTAAATTATAATTATTGTTTTATGTTTATGATTTAATAAAATTCCTTTTATAATATCATCTTAAATTATGATCATTTATTAATCCAAGAATAAATGATATTATATCTTTATTCCATGCATCCATTCTAATAATTATCCTAATTATTACATCTTGTTGTGCCTCACATCCCTCATGTTATAATTTATTATAATGTTTACCCAGATAGAGCATATTATCTCTCAACTACATATGTTTCCCTTCCCTAGGTCATTAAAGAAAGTATTAAATATGCTAGGCGAAGAAGAGTATCATGTGTGGAGAATTTATGGGTTACGTTTAATACTCATTATAGATTTATTAACTTATTATAAAATGGAAAAAATGTATATTTGATGAGAATACTTATAATTTATTTATTTTTGATTTATTCTAACTATATAAAACTCTAATACAAGAAGTTATTGTATTATAAATGTGGGAAAAATATCATAATATTAGATGAATATCAAAGTCAGTGGTGTAAGTTATGTGTTTTAAACACTTAATATGGGAGATTGGATCTTGTGGAACTGTACTTAATTAGTATTATCTCCCCCACAGTCCATTATTTCTAACTCTTGGAATCATTGATCTATGATTAGTTTCCTACATTATTTAAAAATAACAGGTGTTCATCAATGATCGCTTTTCATCAATTTTAAAAGGGGAAACTTCCACCCCTTTATTCCAGACCCATTCTTTGTAATTTATTCTTGAAACTATTATATATTTCTCCCACAAGAAAACTCAATAATTTTTAAAATTCTCTGGTCCCATTTATTTACCCTAAGAACTTTATCTTCATGTCAATTTCTAATAGAATGTTCGAGATCCCAAAATGATTGTTAATTATTCATTACCATTTTATTATTTATTTTTATCTTCAAGAAATATCATAAACATATTAAGATAATGGTCTATGTAATTTTTGTATATTGAAGTTCTATTATACTAATGTAAAAACATTATCTATTTTTTTATATCCAGTTATTAAAATAAAATAATGTTAATAATGCATTGTGAAAACTACCACCTTCATGAGGTAATGTTTTTTGTTTTTCAAATTGATTTTCATTATTTATCCAAAACTTTTCATGTCATGAAGAATATTATATTACCTAAATAAATCAAAAATATAATCAATCTTGACATGGCCAGAATGGATTTTTTGTTCCCCATTAGATGGGGACATCGACTTGGGAATCATAAACTACCTTTGGAAATAATTTTTATACAAAATCCCAAAAAAAAGTTGATGAATATATATATATATATATATATTGGTATACAAAAAAACTACAAAATCATAAATTCACAAGAAATAAGAAAATCATGTACTAAGATACATATAAGCAAATTAATAAACAACTTCTATGCCCCAACTCTATATGACATGGTTCACCTCAAGAATACTACACTCATATAAAGAAAGAACCCACTTCTTCCATGTTGAACCTTTACGTTATCGGTATTAGATAAAAAATACCTTCATACACCAAAATATGGATTAAGGGTGTGAGAAAAAGATCCCATTTTGATTACACAATGTGTTTCATAAGAAGACTTTATCAAATAAACTAATTTTTCTCAAAAATCAAAATCATGACAGTAGATATAGTATAACGTAAAGCTTGGATAAATAACCCATTTCAATGTTCATAAATCATGATGATGAAACAGGTTTTTAATGAATTTCTATAAAATTAAAAAAAAGAAATTAAAAGATAAAAAATATAGAAAACAACACCATTAGTCATAATAGTTTTAGATTGGTGACGATCTTCATATCATAATTATTAGGCCACCTAATGTTCACATTACCCACGAAAAATCATACAAAGTGAAAAGATGACACTCTCAAGAAAAAATCCATGACCCAATTTAGGAATCCTAATTGACACATTGCACTATATGAACAAATATATGGGTAAAGAGTTCATCCCAGATGATATCTCCCTACCTCTTCATCAATCAAATTGGAGTTTACCACAATAGTGTTATAAAGGGGTATTTTATCTTTAAAACCCTAAACATCATTATTTAAAACCATTTCTATTAACAACACCATGAGGGAAATCCAATTTCATAAATTTTTCTCAATAAAATACATTTTATCAAAACATTTCACATTACCTTTTCAAAAACCACTTCAAAATACATCTCAATAGTATTACTATAAACCATTTTTTCTAATCATTTATAAATAAATTTATTGAGGAATATAAATCATATTCGTTATAAAAATCTTAATAATGATCCCAGTTTTCTCAAAACACATGGAATGTCATAATTCGTGGGTAAATAACTATCCAATATGAGTTGAGGTTACAAAGAAATGTGAAGTGATCATAGATCATCATTTCCATATCATAAATCAAAAAAAAACTATTAATATAATGAGTAAATCCAAAGGGAAACCACACCACCACAACCAGGGATAAAGAATGATTCTATAGTATTAATAGTATGTCCCTAAAAAATAATTAAGGAATACAAACATTTATTACCCTTAAAATGATCTGTCAGTGAAAAATAATAATAAAAGTTCATGAAAAACTTAATCTTCTTATAATGTAGCTAGAATGCCCAATACTCACTCAAGAACACACCAAATCTGAAATTTGTGAAAACTAATAAATAATGGATGGTTTAAAAAAGATAAAAATATTTAATAAACTCATTAAAATATTCATTTTTTTATATGAATCTCAAGAGATAAAATGGTTGTTCAACCATTTCTAAATTGATATCCTCATGAGATGACCCTATATGTTCCCTAGTTTTGAAATCCATGGTATTTTGGCCCACCGTAAGATCCACCATGGTCGTGGTGAGGGTATATAAGTCATGGTGGACACGGTGAATTCCAAGAGTCCAGGATTAGGAAATTTCTTAACTATGGTTATTTTGACATAATGTTTTACACATGGGCCTCCTAGGTGAAAGACATATTCGATAGGGTTTGGTCCAGCCTATTTTGAACAAACAAAGACCAAAAAAATTCTAAACCAAAAATTCTCTCTAATTATCCCAATGTTGTTTTCTAGATCTTGTGTGTGAGGATCACTCTACTTCCTAAGAGTGTTCTTGGAGAAGAAATAACTCTCTATTATTGAGATATTTTATCCTCTTTGTTGTGCACAACACCATCATCATTGCTTGGATATTACTTGGCCAATAAGAGAATAATATAACCAAGTATTTTATTCACTATGGTAATAATAAATAATATTCCCAAGTGCCTTAATTATTTTATTAATCCATGAGAAACCCCCATATCAAAAAATAACTACAACATTATAATTTCCTAACATTCACTTATCATGCGAGTTATAATTAAATGATTAATTAATCAAAAAATATTCAATATTATTATTTCTCACTGGAAAATTAACATGGCCCGCCAATCCTACACTATAATTATTGAACATTGAATAATTAAATTTTATTTATTAAATAAATACCACTAAATTATCCTTCAAAAAATATATAAATTTTATATTGACTAAATTGAAAATAAATATTTAGTAATTAATATGCACACATTATATTCTCTCAAATAACAAGTATCGATATAAATACTATTAGACATCCATTAATAATTATTAAACCACAAATGGGATTAATATTTGTTCAAATTTTTTAATTAAAAATAATATATTATTTAACTATGATACTAGATAGACTTAGTGTGTGACCATCTAGGCCTTTCTCTTAGGGGAATTAGGCGAAGCAGCCTAAAGCCTAAGGTTTGTTTCCAGTAACATGACAAGGCACCCATAAAGAAAAAAATTAAATGTTGAATTGACATTTCACCTCATATGAGTGCCTACCATTTATTATAATTCTTTTTCCTTAATATCTCTAATCAAGTGGGTTGCATGCAAGTGCCATTAATTCATGTTCTCGATTTATCCTTCTTTGACTTATCAAAAATTGAATATACGTATAGAACACCATGGACATGGTTTTATTTAGTATATATCATTTCCATAAAAAACCCTACGATATTAACATCTGTTATGGAATAGAAGGGACAAATCCTTTCTCACATTATTCAATAATGTAGTATTACTCGTGACATGCCCATCCAATCCTAAATCACCGTGAAAATATTTCATCGTAGTTTTCTCCAATACATCTAAGTTCATGATTCTTAATAGCCCTTAATAAAAATCCTAAAGTCTATAGAACAATACACACGTTCATAGTTAGAAACATATAATGACACTTATAATTGTGGATTTCTTACTGGAGGGTCTCGTTCTCCTTGACATTACCAAGGGCGTACACCATGAGAAGGTTCTATAAGTCTTATGAGTATCCACCTATGATATCTTGTATCATTTGTGACCTTTTAAATAATATCATCCATCTATACAAAAATATTCAAGAATAGTGTCATGGATCTTCAGGGTTCTCATCATAATGGGGATCCAATATGACCTTTTAGTGTGATAACTACTCTAAGGACATTATCACATACCATGTCATACAGAATAACAATCATGATGTTATAAATAGTTATTAATATCCATCCAATCAATACATGATTATCATAAAGTACAAAACAAGTTGTTTGTAGGTCACCAACTCTAATAGACTCCCACTTTCACAATAGCCAACAACTAATGGACTTCTGTCCGCTAGCTCTCACATGATACGCATGCTTCTACTAAGATAGGACTTTAGTCAAGGGGTCAACCATGTTCCCTTCTATGGATATTCTGCTCACTAAAATATTATGCCTTTAATAAAAATATCCCAAGAGTTGATACATCAAGAGTATGTGCTTTGTCTATTTATGTTACCTTCACTCTTTTTCAAGAGCCACCGTGGCAGTATTGTCAAAATACAATGTGATTGGGTCTTTACTCATAGGTACCATATCAAGCTCCTAGACGATGTTCTAAATCTAGAAGGCTTCATTGGATGCATCAGATGTTGCTCTGTTTTTGGACTCCATTTTATAATTAGCTGCAACTTTCTTCTTATAACTCTTCCAGCTCACATATATTCCATTCAGACTTAAAACAAATCCTAATTATGAATTCAGATCATTTGAATCTGTCTGAAAACCAGCATCAACATACCCTCTAATAACAAGCTCCTCATATCCTCCATACACCAGGATCATATCCATAGTTCTTCTCAGATACATAAAGATAGACTTAACAGTAGTCCAATGTGGTTCTTATAAATATTCTTGATATCTTTCTACTACACTCAGTGCATAGGGAACATCATATCTAATAAATAACATTGCATAGACGATAGATCTTATCGCCAAAGTGTATGGGATCTTACTCAATTAATCATTATCTCTTTGTGTATGGGGACACATATTATAAGAATTTTATAACCCATTTGACAGAAGAACCCATACCCTCTCGGATTGTTCCATACTAAATCACTCTGGTATCTTTTAAATATATGTACTTTGACATAGTCCATGAAGCCTCCTGGATCTATCATCAATCATCATGATCCCTAAATTTTATGCTACTTCATATAAGTATTTTATGGAGAATCACATGTTCAACCAATCCTTAATAGATGGTAATATTGGTATGATGTTTTGTAGAGACCCAAATCCTGACGTACATTAACATTACATTACTTTTGTGGAATACTTGATACATAATGAAAACAGACACACAAGGATCATAATAGTTTAGTGTCTTTGGAAACATGGAAAAAATAATCTTCTAATTGTTGTGTAAGATCATCAACATCTCCCATAATGATCTTCCCCTTTTTGTTTTCTTACCTAAAACCTTTCTATTAATCCTGGGGAAAAGAAAACATATAAAGGGTGATCTCAAATGCTCAGTAAGGGTAAATATAGATAACATAAATCAATCCATAAACATTTGAATGCAAAAGCATTAACAAAAAATCTAAACATCAAAATCATGAGCAAAGACATAAATCTTTGAAGTACATAAGGCATAGATCATAAAGAAACATGAATCATGATAAAATATCATCGTAATAAAACATGTAATTGTGGCATCCATTAAGCACTTGTTATTATTTCCATAGTAGCCAAGGAATTGCTTCCAAGACCATCTTAGTGGACAAAGTCTCTTTTTGAATCAAGTTCACTCCCCCTTCCAGTCCTATAACACTGAACCAGATTAACATACCATTCCAACCATGTCTATATCATGAGATATAAATCTTTACCCAATGCATTGGAGGGAGATATAGGTCCCACCCATATCATAATGAAATCATTCTTACTTGTGCCTCATAATAAACATACATCATTCATAATAACCCAACGAATAAAATGGGTTTCATAAACTTCATCACATAATCCATATAAAAGAAATGGATATAATTTCATAATAAGAAAAGTGAAATCGTGTAAGTCGTAGAGACATTATACTCGAAACATACACATATGAAATAATGTCATCTTAGATGGAAAATGTTTTTGATAAAACACTTGAAATGAATTCTTGAGGAAAATATTCTTTCATATTCAAAATCATTTTCTTTTCACAAAATGAGTTGCAATTTGAGAAGAAAATAATTTTTTCGAAAATAGTCATGAAATAATTTGAGGAAGATTCATGAAAACAAATCTTTATAAAACCGTAAAAATCCTTTCATGTCGTATAAGTTAAAAAAACATTCTTCTCACACTTTTTCCTGAAAAGTCAAAAAGTACCCCGTATGGTAAACAAAAGAATGATTCCATACATACCATGTAATAATCATAAAAAATGGGTAAAATGGACTTTTAACATACATGAAACAATTTTTAGAAAACAGATACAAAGTTGATAAATATAACCCCAGAAAATACTTATGAATAAATAATCTCGGATAAAAATGAGATTGGAAAAGTTATCCCTTACCTTTTGTCCGATAAGCTTCGTATGTATCTGAACCTCATGTATAATGATTTAAATAATGACATTGACTTATTACAGAATCATATTCACTGTTATGATATCATATATGGTTCACTTTTGACTTTATATTATCTGTTATTTTGTAAATTCCATGTTAAAGTAGTGTTTTAGGTAAAATCGTTTCATTTATCGTATGCATTTGGACTTGTTGTTCTTGATATTATTATTACTTATATAATTATTTACATACTTCCAAAATGTAAAACATGATTTATATATCATATATATTTAGTATATATAAAAAAATATAATAGATGGATAAATGAAATGAAACACACCGTTCATTGAGACGGTAGGCCGTACGTATGCATGAACACTGTTTTCCTTTATTTATTGACTTGAATGGAAGTAAGTAGATGACATATATATATATATAAATACATAAGTCTAGTAGCATTATTATTTTATATATACCATTATTATTCATTATACATACTTTATAATCATTCTAAAATGGTTATCATGGTGAATGAATCTCATCGCGTCGTGGAGATGGTAGTACATACGTACGCACGAGCGATGATATCATTCCCATAATTATTGAATCTAATTGGAGTGCATAATATAATATATCAGAATAAGTATAATGTTATAATAACTATATATAGTTATTCTTTACACCATTGTACCCATCCAAGTAAGGTGGTGTTGGAAAAACAGATTACACCACGGCGTAGAGATGGTATTCCGTACGTACGCACGCGCGGTGATTTTGTTTTCCGTAGGACGGATAGAAGGTGAAATAGGGTTGTTTCGTATTTATAATAAAAAATAGGTATATATTTAATACTGATGTTATTACTTTATCATGAAACAACAAATGAAGAAGTTGAAGAAGAAAGAAACATGAATAAATCGGTAGAAGAGATTACCTCTTATTCGCCGCACCTCCTTTAAGCTTCCACTTAAGGGACTAGAGTTAGTCTTTTGAGAAGACCAGAACCACTATAATGTTTCTATGAAAGTTTAGAAGAGATATGGGAAGGGTTTGTCCGAGATTGAAGGAACAATATTGTGTAAAGAGAAGAGGGAGGAGGTGCCCTTTTATAAGAGGGGTGAGGGGCACCTTAAGAAAAACTCAAAATATTATTTTATAATAAAGTCATATTCGGTGTATAATAGCTCCAAATTGATTTATTTTGAAGCTAAAGTTGGTATGGGTCGAAATCATCTCATCCAATAGATTTTAGACAAGTTTAGGTATCTATTTTAGCCTTATCATTTAGATTTAACTCTAAGTTAAATAATTTAACTTTTACCGTGTCTTCTTGTTTTCTTACACTATATGGTTAATAAATATACTATAACAAGACAAACGAGCCCCAATTGATTCATTATTAATATATATATCCTTATCTATGTCATTTGGCCGAACCATAGATTTATAATATTTTTTTAGATATCTATTTTATGTCAATTTTGACACTATTTGATAATTGATTTTTGTGAAAATCATAACAGAATGATAAGTTCGAAAAAAGTTAATTAAATCAATAATAACATATCATATTAACCTAGAAAATTAGTGGAATTCATAAAAAGTCTCAAATTACATTTATTTGTGTATTTATAACATCAATTATGTGAATCTTTCATTAATAAGATAATTACTACATCATCATTGTGTCATAAATAAATTAAATTAGGTAAATTCTAAAAATTATAAATAAAATACCATTATGTAGGAAATATTTTTAGCTTTTTAATGAATATTTATAGTCGTATTTATCTTATGTATAACCCTATATTAAAAATGTTTTAGTTACTAAACATTGATTTTAACTCTTTTATCTCTTCTTCGAATTAAATAATAATAAAGATCCTAATCTAATCCAAGTGGACCTAAATGATCATATTATATTACTAAGGTTGTTTTTGATCGAATTACACTTATTCAATAGAATTAGGACATGTGTTAAGGTAATAATAATATCATTTTTAGACTTAATTTTCTTATTTAATTTTAACCGTGGTAAAAAAAATAAAAAGTTTCTATTCACCAAAAATTATTTTCATCTCATTGAACAACATTATACTTACTGACATCAACTGTGTCTCTTGGATTTTTTAAATTACACTCACAGTAGCGGTAAAATTATGTTTTATGTAAATTTGCAAAATCTCCTAGGAGGTGGATAAAAGTCGGTAAAAAGTTCAATAAAATTTTTATATCTCTAAAATTATTATAAAATGGCTCTAATGAATTACAGTGAACTTATATAGGTATTTTGTATCTATTTTGACATAAAATAAAATAAAAATAAATAAATAATTATTTAAATAAAAAGTCGGTTTTTAACCAATAACTCAGTGTTTTCACTATTCATCAAAAATTGAATGTTTTCAGAAAAATACCAAAATTTCACCCTAGGATAATTTCGACATTCTGAATCCAAAAATGATATCCATTTTGAAAGATAAAATTTATAAAATTTCAAAATGTGGTTATTACTATTCATAACGACTGGTTTGTATAATATTTTAATAATATATCGTTGTTTAGTGAAACCCGATCTTGCGTACAAAACACGTTATCGAGGAAGGCCGTGATTGCGTGTAATGAAAGCCACATCAGGGTTGGTGTGGTGAAAGACTCCTTTGTTGTTTCGTATAACTAAATCCAACCATATTTCATTTATACATTGAATATATATATATATATATACACTCAATGTTGTATTAAATAACTACTATCAAACAAACATGAAATTGTGTTTAACACGATCCAAGATTAGTGTTACGTATACTGAAAGCTAATACGGTGTTGTGTATAACACAATATAATTTTGGAGTAGCGTACAACAAAAGACATCAATGAAATTAAAAATAATAATTCTCATAAAATCTCGGGTTGTTACGTTCTACCCCCCTTAAAATGAATTTCGCCCTCGAAATTCGTCGGGGTGATAAATGGTTTACTACTTGAAAGTTTCTTTAATAGAAACCCACATCGTAAAATGGAATACCAAAGCATAACTTTAAAAAATAAAGTATGAAAAGTAATGTTTACCAAAATTAACTAATCATCGGGTTTCCACAGAGGTGAAAATATGGATATCGAAGAGAAATCTAACCTTCAAGTTCTGATAGAGAGTGGTAGAAACATGGCTGTAAAAAATCCAACAATCACAAAGCAAAAAATTTGTGATGATCTAAGGTACCATCAAATTCATTGGACCTGAGGACACTAGGATAACATTTTTGGATTTCAAGATCATTTACCTAATGTTGACGAATTTGAATTAGAAGAAATACTTACTTTATTTCGGTACAATATCACCGTTGTTCATGACTTGAAAAAATTCCACTTCATTTCTTAAAGAAATGAAGTTGAATTTTCCATTCTTGAAGTGTTAGCAGATCATGTGATAGAATGATCGGTCATTCCATATGTCTCAAACAAAAGGTTAGAAAAAGTTATCAAATATACATAAGTCCATCTATGGTGATGTTAATCATATATGATTCCAAAAATGGACTTATACTTCATCTATCATACCACTTAATAAAATAAAGCTAGTTTCTACTAACCAGTGACTTCCTATTGGCCAGTGGTAGGTGATAAAGGCCTGTCGCACTTTGGTTGTGGGTTCAATTCCTGCAACCTTGTCCGACGCGATGGGTTGTCACACGTCCTATAGGTTGTTCCTTTTTCTAAAACTACATTGTTATAACATTCTAGAAATATTATCGAAAAATGTTCTAGCCTTAAACAATTCTATCTGATGTCCAACTTAATCTATTCCAACCTTTAGGCTTATCAAAAATACTTTTGTCCAATCATGTAGAATAAAGAAAATCATTCCCAGAAATTTCATCAACCAAGCATGTAAATACCATCATTTATCCCCCATATATCAGAAAATATATCTGGTTGGTCACATTCTAGACAATTTAATACCTTAATTATGTATTCTTTTGAAAATTGAATACCCATTTAACCTTAGTAAAAACATGAATGTTGTCAAAAGTTAGCTCTTTCCACATACCAAAATTGCAAACTTTCTGTATTCTCAAAACATGATATCACTTAGTCCTTATATCAATCACGAGCTCATGAATACTATCAAAAATGTAACTACCTTGTAATCCTTTCATTATGCACATATCATCTACCTTCCAAAAATATTTGAATAACCTTTCATGGATACCAGTACCATTTAACATATACTTTCAAATACTTTAGAAAAACAATAGTGTAACAATCCTTAGATGTGTTTTTATTACATAGTACCACTACCCATACAAAATAACTCTTGATACACCAAAACCATTCCACTACCTTCTCAAACCATTGATCGAGGTTCTTCATTTTATTCCTCGACACATCCTTCATCTCATATATCATTTTTAGTCTCATCATCATCATCATCAATATAAATACTACCCATAAAACCATGCTGATTATCTTCATGAGATTTTCTCTTTTAATGTATTGGTTTGTATAATGCCCATACATACCACATTTAAAACACTTAACCGTAATTGATGTCTTGACAATACCATTATCCTTCTCCATGGTGTTAACTAAACCTTTTCCTTTAAAATTACTAGATTTATGGCCTTCTTTTCAACACTCAAAGCATCTTCCAGTTCCTTTGAAACATTCTCCCTAATGCCTCTTCCCACATGATTTACACGAGGGAAATTGAACATTCTTTCCTCTTTGATCATCATGAAACTCTATCTTTCTCTTATTAGCTGAGTCTGGAATCTTACCAAAGTTGATATTATTGATCATATTATGAGATTTATGATTAGGCATAATAACGACATGTGGACATCCAAATCCAATTTCATTTGGTTGCTCATGAAGAATATCATTCCAATGTCCATCATATCCACCATTATCTTGAATCTTCCTCTTTCCATCCATTTTCTAAAACCCAAAAATAATAGTGTGAGAGGCAAAATCATGACAGTTAAAACAACTAAATAAAGGGGGAGTTCCTTCAATATCTAAAATCTTAGGTTTAATTCTATGATCATTACCATAATTATAGGACTATAACCTATACTTATACATATCCTTAGGGACATCCCTAGACATACCTTAGAAATATCTCAAGGGATCTCACTAAAGTTTTCGCGTCCTATTTTCCAAATGTTAACTAATCCTTTCCTCTAATACCAACTGTAGAGACCCAAATCCAGACGTACATTAACATTACATTACTTTTCCGGAATACTTGATATATAATTAAAACAGACACACAAGGACCGTAATAGTTTAGTGTCTTTAAAAACTCGTAAAAATTAATCTTCTAATCAGGGTGAAAGATCTTCAACATCTCCCATAATTATCTTCCCGTTTTTGTTTTCTTACCTAAAACCTTTCATTAAATCCTAGGGAAAAGAAACATATAAAGGGTGAGATCAAATTCTCAGTAAGGGTAAACATAGATAATATAAATCAAATCATAAACATTTGAATTCAAAAACATTAACATAAAATATAAACATCAAAATCATGAGGAAAGACATAAATCTTGGAAGTACATAAGGCAGAGATCATAAAAAAACATGAATCATGATAAAATATCACCATAATAAATTATATAATTGTGACATCCATTAAGCACTTGTTATGATTTCCATAGTAGCCAAGACATTTCTGCCAAGACCATCTTAGTGGACAAAGTCCCTTTCTGAATCGATTTCACTCCTCGTTCCAGTCTTGTAACATTGAACCGGATTAACATACCATTCTAGCCATGTCTCTCTCATGACATATAAATATTTACCTAATGCATTGGAGGGAGATATAGGTCCCACCCATCTCTTAATGAAATCATTCTTACTTGTGCCACAAAATAAACATACATCATTCATAATGACCCGACGAATAAAATGGGTTTCATAAACATCATCACATAATACATATAAAAGAAATGTATATCATTTCGTAATAAGAAACGTGAAACCATATAAGTTGTAGAGACATTATACTCAAAACATACACAGATGAAATAATATCATCTTATATGGAAAATGGTTTTGATAAAACACTTGAAATGAATTCTTGGGGAAAATAAACTTTCATCTTCAAAATCATTATCTTTTCACAAAATGTCTTGAAATTTTAAAAGAAAATGATTTTGTTGAAAATAGTCATGAAATAATTTGAGGAAGCTTCATGAAAATAAGCCTTTCTAAAACCGTAAAAATCCTTTCATGCCATATAAGTTAAAAAACATTTTTCTCGCACTTTTCCCGGAAAAGTCAAAATGTACCCCATTTGGTAAAAAAAGAACGATTCCATACATACCATGTAATAACGGTCAGAAATGGGTAAAAAGGAATTTTAACATACATGAAACCATTTTTAGAATACACGGACAAGGATGATAAATATGTAAATACTTACGAATAAATAATCTCGGATAAAAACGAGATTGGAAAAATTATCCCTTACCTTTTGTCCGATAAGATTCGTATGTATCTGAACCTCTTGTATAATGATTTAAATAATGTCATTGAATTATTATAGAATCATATTCATTGTTATGATATCATATAAGGTTCACTTATGACTTTATAGTATTCGTTATTTTGTAAATTCCATGTTAAATTAGTGTTTTGTGTAAAATCGTTTCATTTACCGTATGCGTCTGGACTTGTTGTTCTTGATATTGTTATTACATATATCATTATTTACTTACTTCCAAAATGTAAAAAATGATTTATATATAATATATATTCAGTGAATATATATATATATATATATATATAATAGATTGATAAATGAAATGAAACACACCGTTCATGGAGACGGTAGGTCGTACGTACACATGAACACAGTTTTTCTTTCATTATTGACTTGAATGGAAGTAAGTAGATGAAATATATATATAAAAACATAAGTTTAGTAGAATTATTATGTAATATATACCATTATTATTCATTATACAGACTTTATAATAATTATTTAATGGATATCATGGTGAATGAATCTCATCACGTCATGGAGGCGATAGTCCGTACGTACGCACGAGTGATGATATCATTCCCATTATTATTGAATCGAATTAGAGTTGATAATATAATATCTCAGAACACATATGATATTATAATAACTATATATAGTTATTAATTACACCATTATACACATCCAAGTAAGGTGGTGTTGGAAAAATAGAATACACCACGGCGTGGAGACTGTATTTTGTACGTACGCACGCGCCGTGATTTTGTTTTTTGTAGGATGGATAGAAGGTGAAATAGGGTTGTTTAATATTTATAATAACTTATCAGTATTTATTTAATACTGATGTTATTACATTATCATGAAACAACTAAAGATGAAGTTGAAGAAGAAGGAATCATGAAAGAATCGGTAGAAGAGATTACCTCTTCTTCGACCCACCTCTTTTTAGCATCCACTTAAAGAACTAGAGATGGCCTTTTCAGAAGACCAGAACCTCCAGAATGTTTCTATGGAAGATGAGAAGATAAATGGTCAGGGTTTGGCCATGCTTGAAGGCTCAAAATTGTGTAAAGAGAAGAGGGAGTAGGTGCCCTTTTATAAGAGGGTTGAGGGGAACCTTAGGAAAAACTCAAAATATTATTTTACAATAAAGTCGTACTCGGTTTATAATAGCTCCAAATTGATTTATTTCTAAGCTAAAGTAGGGATGGGTCTAAATCCTCTCATTAAATAGATTTTAGACAAGTTTAGGTTACTATTTTAACCTTATCATTTAGATTTAACTCTAAGTTAAATAATTTATCTTTTACCGTGTCTTCTTATTTTCTTACACTATATGGTTAATAAACTTAGTATAACAACACAAACGAACCCCAAGTGGTTCATTATTAATATATATATATCCTTATCTAAGTTATTTTTCTTAACCGTAGATTTACAATTGTTTTTTAAAAAATTATTTTATGTCAATTTTGACACTATTTGGTAATTGATTTTTTTGAAAATCATAATAGAATAATAAGTTTGAAAAAGTTAATTAAATAAATAATAACATGTCATATTAACCTAGATAATTATTTGAATTCATAAAAAGTCTCAAATTACATTTATTTGTGTATTTATAACATCAATTATGTTAATATTTCATTAATAAGGTAATTACTGCATCATCATTGTGTCATAAATAAATTATATTATTTAAAGTCTAAAAATTATAAATAAAATACCATTATGAAGGAAATATTCTTAGCTTTCTAATGAATATTTATAGTCATATTTTTCTTATGTATAACCCAATATTAAAAATGTTTTAGTTACTAAACAATGATTTTAACTCTTTTATCTCTTCTTTGAATAAAAAAATAATAAAGGTCCTAATCTAATCCAAGTGGATATAAATGATCATATTATATTCCTAAGGATGTTTTTGGTCGAATTACACTTATCCAATACAATTAGGACAAATTTTAATGTAATAATAATATCATTTTTACCCATAATTCCCATATTTACTTATAATCGTGGTAAAAAAGTAAAAAGTTACTATTCACCCAAAATTATTTTCATCTCATTGAACCACATTTTACTTACTGACATCAACCGTGTCTCTCAGATTTTTTAAAATTTCACTCACAAAAGCGGTAAAATTATGTTTTATGTAAATTTGCAAAATCTCCTAGGAGGTGGGTAAAAGACGGTAAAAAGTTCAATAAAATTTTTATATCTCTAAAATTATTATAAAATGGCTCCAATTAATTACATTGAACTTATATAGGTATTTTGTATCTATTTTGACTTAAAATAAATTAAAATAAAATAAATAATTATTTAAATAAAAAGTCGGTTTTTAACCAATAAATTAGTGTTTTCACTATTCATCAAAAATTGAATGTTTTCAGAAAAATAAAAAAAATTCACCCTATGCTAATTTCGATATTCCGAATCCAAAAATGAAGTCCATTTTGAATGATTAAATTTATAGAATTTCAAAATGTGGTTTCGATTCCCGTAACCTTGTCCGACGCGATGGGTTTTCAAACATCCTATAGGTTGTCCCTTTTTCTAAAACTACACTATTATAACATTCCAGAAATAGTATCGAAAAAAGTTCTAGCCTTAAACTATTCTATCTGATGTCCAAAAGAATCCATTCCAACCATTAGGCTTATCGAAAATACTTTTGTCCAATCTTATAGAATAATGAAAATGATTCCTAGAAATATCATCAACCAATCATGTGAATACCATCATTTTTCCCCCATATATCATAAAATATATCATCTTGGTCACATTCCAGACATGTGAATACCATAATTATAAATTCTCTTGAAAATAAAATTCCCATTGAACCTTAGTGAAAACACGAATGTTGCCAAAAGTTAGCTCTTTCCACATACCAAAATCCCGAAATTTCAATAATCTCAAACCATGATATCACTTAGTCCTTATATCAATCATGAGCTCATGAATACTATCAAAAATATAACTGCCTCATTATCCTTTCATTATGCACATGTCATCTACCTTCCAAAAATATTTGAATAACCTTTCATTGTTACCTGTAACATTCAACATATACTTTCAAATACATTAGGAAAAACAATATTGTAACAATATTTAGATGTGTCTTTATTCCATAGTACCACTACCCATACAACATAACTCTTGACAAACAAAAATCATTCCACTACTTTCTTAAACAATTGACCAAGCTTCATCATTTTATTCCTCAACACATCTTTTATCTCATATATCATTTTTAGTCTCATCATCATCATCAATATAAATACTACCCATACAACCATTCTGATTCTCTTCATGAGATTTTCCCTTAGTGCATTGGTTTGCATAATGCCCATAAATACCACATTTAAAACACTTAACCATTTTTGATGTCTTAGCAATACCATTATCCGTGTCCATGGTGTTAAATGAACTATTTCATTTACAATTACTAGCTTTGTATCCATCTTTTCCACACCCAAAGCATCTTCCAATTCCTTTGAAACATTCCCCCTAATGCCTATTCCCACATGATTTACATGAGGGAAATTAAACATTCTTTCCTCTATGATCATCATGAAACTCCATCTTTCTCTCATTAGCTGAGTCTGGAAACTTAACAAAGTTGAGATTATTGATCATATTATGATATTCTTGATTAGGAATAATAACGACATGTGGACTTCCAGATCCAATTTCATTTGGTTGCTCATGAAGAATATCATTCATTTGTCCATCATATCATCCATTATCATGAATCTTCCTCTTTCCATCCATTTTCTAAAACCCAAAAATAATTGTGTGAGAGGAAAAAATCCTGATAGGTAAAATAACTAAATAAAGGGGGAGTACCTTCTATATCTAACATCTTAGGTTTAATTCTATGATCGTTACTGTAATTCTAGGACTATTGTAATGCCCCGACCCCAGTTACCCAGAGTCGGTGCATTATTTTAATACATTGGCATGATTACAAGGAATCAAGTCCCGAAGGACCGATCAGTTTAGCAGCCTTGGAAACACTATATATATTCATAAGTCTTACATTACATCATAATGTAAAAAAACTACAACAACATCTTTTCATCATATCCCCTCATACTATTCCTGCAGGTCATTCATAAATTACATCTTCACATCCTTGGAAAAATAAACATTGAAAGTGGTGATCTTAGATGCTCAGTAAGGATAACAATATAGAGGAAAATTTTATAAATAAGCATAAACATTTAAGGCAATGTGTAACTAAAACAAAATCCTTTTATACTTGAAAATCAGCATAATATAGAAAATATTAAATGAAATAATGCCATTTACTTATTCACATGGATATTCTACAAATCGAATAATCACATGCAATATCAATACCCACTTTCATAATGACGGAATGAATAATGCCAGACTATCATAACCACGTATCCAAGGCCTCGTTCCAAGACTACAAATAAAATTTTGTCAAGGCCTCGTGCCAAGACACTAGTTTGTCTCATGATACCTACCGATGCATCGAGGAGAAATAGTGGGCTCCACCTGTCACTTATTAAGTCCAATGCATTCCTCATATGAAAAGGTCTATACATAACATAAACATTCGTATTAAAACTAGCATACGAAATGCCCATACTTTAACCATAAAACATGAATGGTATAAAAATAACACATCCACAGTCCAACATATCACAAATTCTTCAACACAATATTGAAGATTTTTATTATGATAAATCATCTTCAAAACAAGTTTAAGATTCATTAAAGGATTTTTACATAGATGAAAATGATTTGTAAAACTCTTTGATAGAAATACCCTTTTTTCGTGAAAACATTTAAAAGTCACACAATTTAGAAAAGAAGTCATTTAAAGAAATTTTTGAATCAATGTGTCCCATACCACATTGAAACTTTTGAAAGGAATTAACATTTTGAAAACATTCATGTCCATATAAATAAATCCTTAAAAACCATTTCGAAGACATGGACATTAATTAGAATGATATAGAAGAATAAGTATTTAAAACATTTAAAATGTTGTTTTAGTAAAAAAGGTCCCTTCAAATAATCCTTTTCAAAACTCTTTCATAAAATATGGACAAGGAAAATAACTATGTCCCAGTAGATACTTACGTAAAAACAACCTCGGATAATAAAGAGATTGTGAAATTAACTCTTACCAATTTGGTAACATACGAAACATACAACCCATGAAAGAGTATCATACAATGAATATGTAAATACATATAAGGTAATGTTTATTACACAAATAATACAATTGTGGGTAGTACATACGCCACACAAAAGGTAATAGTGTCAATATGGCATGAATCTCACGGGAATAAGGAGTGAGATAAAAACCCCTTACCTTGCACTTTCCTTTAGTCGAGGGTACGGTTAACCTCATGTATGAAGACTATAGTATGTTATTAAATTATAATAGAACCATATTAATATTAATTATATCATACATTATTCATTTATGACTTTATACTACCTAATTAATAATAATTTCCATGGTATAATAATATTTTAGGTGATAATCGCTTTCTTTATCAAGCGTGTTTTAACTTGTTACTTTTGATTGTATCACATAGATCATGATTTAAGTACTTCCAGAATAAAGAACATTATTTATATATCATATATATTTAGAATATAAATATGTATAATAGACACATATATGAAATGGAAAACACCGTTTATGGAGACGGCAGTCCGTACGTACGCATAAACGTTGTTTCCGTTTTCATATAGTATTGAACTGAGGTAAGTGATTAAGATATATGTAAGCACATAAATACTTATATATATAAATATATATCTCCAGTGGAATTATTATATCTTATTTTACATACTTATTAGTAATATATATTTTTATAATCATCTATGAATGATGAACTTGGAAATGAATCTCTTCGGGTCCTGGAGATGGTAGTCCGTATGTACGCACGAGCGATAATATCCTTCTTTTGATATTAAAATAATATATAATTGGATGGTATATCATATATACAGAATAATTATCATGTTATATTTATTATTCATTTGAATTACACATCATTATTATACCCATCTAAATAATAATATATTCAATAACAATTACACCACGACGTGGAGACGGTAAGCCGTACGTACGCACGTATGGTGACATGTCATTCAAATTATGGGTGGAATACGAAATATGGTTGTGCCATATTTATAATAACATCATAGTATATAGAATATTTTATAGTTATTATTTTATAATGGAAATAATAAACAAAGAGGAAGTGGAAGAAGAAAGGAACTTGAAAGAGGGTGGTGAAAACGTTACCTCTTCTTCGGGTTCTTCCTTTTGATTTGATCAAAAGGACTACATAGGATGGATTTATGACTAAAAGAGGGCTTATAGGATTAAGATATTGAAGTTGAGAGAGTATTTGGGCCGGGGTTGGCCGAACCAAAAGGCATTGAAGGTGTGAGATTGAGAGAAGGGGGAGTGCCCTTTTATAAGAGGGGTGAGGGGCACCTTAGGAAAACATAAAATATTATTTTATAATAAATTTATATTCAGTTTCTATTGGATTAAAAGTGATTAATTTTGAGACTATGGTGGGGATGGGTCTAAATCCTTTCATCCAATAGATTTTAGACAAGTTCAGGTTACTATTTTGACCTTATCATTTAGATTTAACTCTAAGTTAAATAATTTAACTTTTACCGTGTCTTCTTGTTCACTTACACTATATGGTTAATAAACAAATCCCAAGTTGTTCATTATTAATATATATATATATATATCCTTATCTATGTCATTTTTCCGAACCATATATTTTTAGGAAAAAATATCAATTAATAATATAATATTTGTTTAAAAAACTATTTTATGTCGATTTTGACACTATTTGTTAATTGATTTTTGTGAAAATCATAACAGAATGATAAGTTCGAAAAACGTTAATTAAATAAATAATAACATGTCATATTAACCTATAAAATTAGTTTAATTCATAAAAAATCCCAAAATATATTTATTTGGGTATTTATAATATCAATTATATTGAGTTTTTACTATTATGGTAATTACTACATCACCATTGTGTCATAAATGAATTAAATTATTTAATTTTAAAAAATTATAAATAAGATATCATTATGTAGGAAATCGTTTTAGCTTTCTAATGAATATTTTCAATCGAATTTATCTTATGTATAACCATATATTAAAAATGTTTTAGTAATTAAGCATTGATTTTAACTCTTATAACTCTTCTTTGAATTAAATAATAATAAATTTCCTAAGCTAATCCAAGTGGACCTAAATCATAATATTTTATTCCTAATGTTGTTTTTGGTCGAGATACACTTGTCCAATAGAATTAGGACACGTGTTAGGGTAATATTAATTTCATTTTTACCCTTAATTACCCTATTTACTTTTAACCGTGGTAAATAAAAGTAAAAAGTTACTAATCACCAAAAATTATTTTCATCTCATTGAACCACATTTTACATACTACTATAAACCTTGTCTCTCGGAGTTTTTAAATTCCATTCACAGAAGCGGTAAAATTATGTTTTATGAAAAATTCGGTTTTTTAACTACCACCTAGTGGTTTCACTATTCATAAAAAAAGTAGTTTTTCATAAAAATAGAAAAAAATCACGCTAAGCTATAATTGATATTCAGAATTCTAAAATGATGTCTATTTTAAAAAATTCCCAACATATAAGTTTCATTAATTAATTTTATAATTAATTCTCGTTGTCAAAACAAACAGCGTGTTGTTAAGAAACAATATCAATCAAAAGATTGTCAATTGTTCATGTCCGGTTTAAATGTGAAATTATGTCCAATGACCAAAATTATATTAAATGGTAAAAATATATTCTACATATACTTTAAAACCACATAAATTTATAATGTATCACTATTAATTATTTTGATTAATAAAGTTGTTTTTAATTAAAATTTAGTAATTTTCACTATTTATCAAAATATAAAAGTTATCCGAAAAGTACCAAACTTTCACCTTAGGATAAATTCGATACTCCGAATCTAAAAATGAAGTCCATTTTGGGAGGTAAAATTTATAAAATTTCAAAAAGTAGGTATTACTATTCGTACCGGCTAGTTTAATTAGTTGGTGTGTGTTTGAACTCGAGGTTGCGTACAACACACGATATTGCATTGTTCTAAGGGAAAAGAACCGTGGAAGCTTGAGGTGTTACAACTATAACCTATACATATACTTAACCATAGGGACATCCCTAGACATTCCTTAGAAATATCTCTAGGGATCTCATTAAGATTTTCGCATCCTAATTTCCAAAGGTTAACTAATGCTTTCCTCTAATACCAACTGTAGAGACCCAAATCCTAACGTACATTAACATTGCATTACTTTTGCGGAATAATTGATACATAATCAAAACAGACACATAAGGACCATAATAGTTTAGTGTCTTTGGAAAATCGGAAAAAATAATCTTCTAATCGTGGTGAAAGATCTTCAACATCTCCCATAAATATCTTCCCCTTTTTGTTTTCTTACCTAAAATCATTTTTAAAATCCTGGGGAAAAGAAAACATATAAAGGGTGATCTCAAATGCTCAGTAAGGGTAAACATAAAGAACATAAATCAATCCATAAACATTTGAATGAAAAATCATTAACGTAAAATCTAAACATCAAAATCATGAGAAAAGACATAATTCATTGAAGTACATAAGACATAGATCATAAAGAAACATGAATCATGATAAAATATCATCGTAATAAAACATGTAACTGTGGAATCCAATAAGTACTTGTTATGATTTCCATAGTAGCCAAGCCATTACTGCCAAGACCATCTTAGTGGACAATTTCCCATTCTGAATCGAGTTCACTCCTTGTTCCAGTCATGTAACACTGAACCGGATTAACTTACCGTTCCAGCCATGTCTATCTCCTGAGATATAAATCTTTACCCAATGCATTGAAATGAACAATTTGGGATCAATAAGAATATAAACACTAGTATCCATGGAATTTAATCAATGATTTAGACAAAGGAAAAGAAACCCTGAACCAAGAGAAGATAAACATATATGGTTTAAAATTAAATTAATTAAATTAAAGAATTGCCTCCCAGGTGATTCTTTCTTTTTGTATGCATTCACCCATAGATGTGCAGGTTTATTATCATTTTGTTGTAAAGATCAAGAGTAGATATCAATTAGTAGTGATCCAAATGTGTTTCGTGTATCTCTGTATGTCACCGAAGGAGTCTCTGGGTGTTACAACAGAAGATCCTTGGGCTTGCTATGCCCACCTTTGACCTCATTGAGAACCACTTCTAAATATTTCTCCTTGATCTGGTGGATGAGGATCACTCTCATTCTTGAGAGTGATCTTGGAGAATAAATAACTCTCTAGGATTGAGATATTTTCTCCCACTCATTGTTCGCAACACCATCATCATCACATGGAAAGCTTTTGGATAATAAAGGAATAATATAATTGGGTAATAATAAATAATTTTCACATCTGCCTTAATTAATTTATTAATCCTAGATAATTTTTCAATACAAATAATAACAACAACATTATTATTTCTTAACATGCACTTATCTTGTGAGATATAATTGAATTATTATTTAATCAAAAAATATTCAATATTATTATTTCTCACTAGATCATTAAAATGGTGTTCCAATCATCAACTATATTTATTGAACCTTTAATAATGACTATTTATTCAATAAATAAATATCACGTCATTATTCTCTAATAAATATATTAATATTATATTTAGTAAATAGAAAATAATTATTTTTCAATTGTTCCTCACACATTATATTTTCTCTAATAACTAGTGTCGAAATAAATGTGATTGATAATCCATTAACAATTATTAAACCATTATCATAAATATCATTTCTTCAACTTGTTAAATAATAAATAATATATTATTTAACTAAGATACTGGATACACATAGTATGTGACTCTCTAGGCCACTTTCTCAGTGGCATTAGGCGGATCGGCCTAATGTCGAAGGTTAGTGTCTACCAACATACCAAGGAACCCATAGAGAAAGAATGTATTTCCACAACAACATATCACCTTATATTAATTCTTATAATGTAATACAATCCATTTGTCTCAATATCTCTAATAAAGCAGGTTGCATGAAAGTGCCATCAACCCATGTGCTTGATTTCTCATTCTTTGACATACCAAAAATTGAACTTGCCTATAGAACACCATGTCCATATATTTATTTAGGCTATATCATTTCCATAAAAGGGAATCACATATCATCTTTTATTATGAAACAGAAGGGACAAATCCTTTTTCACATTATTCATTAATGCAATATTACTTGGGACGCACACAACATATACTACCTCACCGAGAACATATGTCATCACTATTTTTACCAATACATATAAGTGTGCTATTCATAATACCCATTAATAATAATCTTAAAGTCTACGGACCAGTACAAACATCCTCATATTCAAACATCCAATGACACTTATAAATGTTGATTTCCTACTAAAGGGTCTTGTTCTCGTAAAATCCTCTTGGACATTACCAATGATGTACACCATGAGAAGGTGCCTCAATGTCCTATGAGTCTCCACCCCTGATAAACTGTATCATTTTTCCCTTAAAATTATATCATCTGGGTATATAACATATATTAAACAATATTTTCATTGCGCTTTTGGTTTCTCATCATAGTAGAGATCTGTTATGACCTTTTAGTGTGATAACTACTTGTAATACATTATCACATACAATGTAATGGATAAAAGATCATGATGTGATAAATATTTTATTAATATAAATCCAATGAATACTAGTTTATGATAATTTACAAAATAATATTTTTCTAGGGAACCTACTCTAACACATATAAGGTTCTTTGTCGAGGTCTTTCCAATTCAGAACCAGATATTAGTGTAGATGATCCTTTTTTTGGCTGAGATATAAGGAAAATGTTTTGGTTAAATAAAAATAAGGCAGTAAATCAAATTTATATTCCACATTTTTTATCAATTCATTGATATCAAAAGGATCCATAAACCTATTAGTGAGTTTCATTTTTAGTCCAAGCTATTAGTGGCCCAATAGAGTATAGAATTTCAAGAATACCTTATCCCCAATAAAGAACTCTAAATGATGATGATGTTGATCCATATAATACTTTTACATTTATTGATCCATCACCAAACACTAACTATCCAACTAGATCATCATCATTGACTCATAAATCAAATATGGTCTAACCAAAGATGCTTACCTAACCTCAGACCAAAAAATATGATAGGTACAAGTAATTTTATAAAAAATATTGAATGGTTCCATTCTAATGGATGAATATTATTATATGAAACTTTAACTAACCCCAAATTACCACCCCATGCGCCACTGAAGTACAATACACAGTCACAGATCCCATCATATAAAATTTCATTATCTATTTTTGATTTTTTATATGTCTAGGGATGATATGTTGTTCCCAACCAAACCTAGATTCTCATTACCTCCTGGAGGACCTTCCAAAACCATGAGGTAAAGTGAGGTTCCCTTTCTAAGAAAATAAAAAAAATACCAAAAATCCTTATAATATCTTGGATATATATCTTTTCTAGGTCATCCAATATAGTGGTGTCATAGATCGATATAAACTGATATGATTTATTCAACTAATCAATCACCTCCCATAGAGTATTCTCACCTTAGGGAGTTTAGTTTAAAGGAAAAATTAAATCCATCAATAATGAATTATATTTCCATATTGGAATGGGAAGATGATGAAGAAAACATGAAGGCTTTTGGTGCTCAACCATGATATTTTTGATAGTATAACACAAAGTTAAAAAAGTAAGATATATTTTGTTTCATATCAATCCACTAAAAATGATGTTTCATGTCATATAATATATTTTTGGTTCGAAGATGGATAACACAAAAACAATGGTGAAAATATCCCAAAACGTACTTTATTATACACAAAAGAAAAATTAATCATATCTTGAAAAATGGATACCATTCTAGGAGAGAGACAACGCACTAAAGGTCTCCCTATATTATAATTAATTTTCTATAGTTAGAGACAAATGAAAATATTTTTCTCTATAAAAATATTCCCAAGGAAGAAATGATGTCACACTGAAAGATGATATAACATGACTAGACTCTTCTTCCTTAAAACCCATGTTCATATTAGAAAAAAATTCCAACCAATTTTCATTCATCCTTTTACTTCATAAGATTTTGAGATGGAAATTTATTTTTTGTAAATTAGAATCTACACTATGTTTTACTAGTTTAACGAAAAATTCGTTATTGATGAAATGAAATTATTCCTCTAATTTTCCCAATCAAAGGCTCAAATATTTTTTATAAAATATATAACACTTAATTTTTTGGTAATAGTATATGATAATATTTCTTCAAAAGATACTGATTCCAACTTTTGGGGATGTGCATAGCCACTCAATGTTCCATTTCATGAGTGGGATAATTTCTATCATGATGCCAAAGTATATGTGAGCTATACACTCCTACAATATCTCCATATATAAGGACACAATCCAAACCTAAACATAATGAATTATTGTAAAACAGAAATACATGACCAGCTTTAGGTAATGTCCAAATCAGTGATAATTTCAAATTCTTCTACAATTCATCAAAGGATTTCTAAAATATCAAGTCACATGAGAACATCACCCCCTTATGGGTGAGATGATCAAATAGGGTCAATGATTTTATAAATCCTTTATGAATAGATAATAATATCCTACCAAACCTAGGAATCTTCGAATATCAAAGGTGTTTTATCATTCTTTCCATGATATAAAAGTCATACCCATTTAAGATCAACTGATATACCATGTTTTGAGTTCACTTATCCTATGAAAATAATATATGATATCGAAAATTATAACTTTTATAATTTAGAATAAATTTGGTGATCCATAAAAATTTTAATACATGCCTCAATTGACACACATGATCATCGTCAATTTTAGATTACACCAAGATTTCATCCAAAAAATCTAAAACCAAATTTTCAAGGTACTCATGAAATATATTTTTCATCAAAGATATAAAGACATCATGAGTGTTAGTTAGGCCAAATGGAATCACAAGGTACTCAAAATTGAAATACCTACTCTAGAAGCTAGTATTTAAAATATCCAATTCTTTGATTCTGGGCCAGTGATAAACAAACCAAAGATCCATTTTATAAACCCACTTAGACCATTTACATTAATCCAATAAGTCCTAAATACAAGGAAATTGATTATTTTTCTTGATTGTTAAATTATTGAGCTTTTAATAATCATTGTATGCGTAAAGAGTTCTGTCAGATTTATTAATAAAATAATGAGGGTTTCCCAAGGTGATACACTTAGGAATCTAATTCACTTGTTCCTCAGATAATATAACTAATTTTTCATCTCCTTCATATCAACTTGAGATACATGGTATAATGAATTGTGTGCTAAGTCAATATGCAACTCCATATCTTTATCCATATGTGAACCTTAGAATTCATTCAAAAATCATTTGGAAAACCCATTGACTTATGTAATGATATTAAAACTAATGTATTCATGTAATATCATAGATACAAAAACGAGATACATCTTAATGATCACAGGATGATATAAACCCACCCAATAAGTCTTTAGATCCAATTGTCCATAAAACGCATGGGGGCTCCAATAAGAAGCAATGAAAAAAACCCACTGAGGTTAACAATAAATCAAAGACATATGAAGAATCAACCAATACATTAAAAAAAATTACATTAAAGAGTTAGTAATAAATAACTATTAAATCATATACAACCTCTATGTCACACATAAATAAAAGTCCTGAGGGGTATTAGAAACCAAACTACTTCTTATTTTCTAGAGGCATTTCTAGTTTCACAATGAATGGAATGAGTTTTTTTGTATGTATTAGAAGGTTAAACACACATGTCAACATAATGTTGTGAGAGTAACCTATATAAAATATTGGATTCAATCGGGTAGAATAAATAGAAATGGTACATCTCACAGTCAAAATACCCAAATAAACAGTCACTATATGATCCAAAACTACATGTGAATACATCATTTTGGAGGCCTATGGATAGAACCCTATAGTCTATGAAGCATAAGAATACCCCAAATATCATTTATGTTTTGATGATGTTATACAATATTTTGGATAAGAAAACGCTAAAAATACTTCCACAAGTGGCCATGCAACCCACATGAGTTGCAAACCTTTAGAGGCGTGGGAAAAATCACTACATATGTCATGTTTTGCCACACTGATAACATTTCAAGACACTAGTTTCTAATTATGGTGTGTGGTGAGACCTATGAGAATAAATACCATGTTTTACATTATGAAACTCGTATTTATTCTTATTTAATTTATCAAAAACCCTAGATCCACAACTAGTGGGAAAATGAACTCTTGTTAATCATAAATTACCTACCAATTCAAGATCTAACATCAAGGCCATATCCACCACCTAATCATAGTTAGTTGGATTTAACATGATGACCTTTGACCAGATATAAAACAAACGACCCATCATAAACCTTTGATCCTTTATCTTCTAATAAGACAAAACCTCATAAGAAAACACTATGACCTTGGTGAATTGATTAACATCATCCCTCACCAAATGATACCCTTGATCATGTTTTAAAATGTCATTTTACATCACCATAGTAATGAATTCGGGGTATAAATGCTCAGTCAAAATGGACATGAATTCATTCCATTCTAATACCTCATACATATTATCGAAGACAACCATGTATCACCACCTTATACTTAGTTATTCAATCTTAATGACAATTTAAATCACTTTTACTAATTCAGGAGTCTCAATGAATTCAAAATTCCCCATAAGCTATCCCAAAAAAATAATCCTACACTTGATGATCATTCATCCCGTGAAAAGATGGTGATTTCTAGTGAAAAAAACATTAGTTTAATTAATTTCTTTATTCATTGAAGATTATTACTCTCCAGAATAAATAGGAGAAGGTACCACACCATGGATTATATCTTAAACCTTGTGCACCACTGGTTTGATCAAATTCTGATCAACTAGAAGGTTTTCCTACTATGATTCATATAAAAACCCTCTTGATGAATCACATGAATTATTCTATAGGACATGGTAATAAAAATAAACAGAAAATAAGACACACAAACCTAAGATCCATGATTCAACTCTAGTTTGGAATAACATAAATCAATAGGGATTACCAAGAGAAATAAAAAAATAAATATTTGGATTAAACACTCTAAATTCCAAGAAATGGATTTAAAAAAAAAACTCATGGTTAAAAAAGGATTTTTATAATCATATAATGCCAGAAACTCACTCAAACCTACCTGTTATGTCCCCAAATTTCTATTATATGACAATAAAAATGTATCAAAATGCATATAGAAAATGGAAATAGGAAAACATATCATTGATACCAATTTCTCATGAACCATCAAAGATTACCCAAACAATCTATAACCCAAATTAGTCCTAACATGGACAAAATGGAGTTAATAATCGCTATGTTCTTGAAACAAGAACATGGGCATTAAGAGATAACTTTTGGAATGGTTTTACCCTAATTAACCCAAAACAAATGCAATGAATTGATATGTAATATATAAGTATACAAAAAAATTCAATAGCATTAATATAAAAGAAAAAAATGAATAACAAGTTCTAAGATACATATAATTGTAGTGCTCAAAATCAAATATATTAGTGATCCATGTCACATTGATTCTGTTAGGGCCAATAGGGGCCTATATACCCTGAGAGGGGGGGGGGGTGAATCAGGGTATGAATATTCTTTTTCAAAGTTCTTCCTGCCCCACTGGATCTTGACCTCTTTGTTACAAGGGTAACTTTGTTTGCTCTTGTGTGCATACTATGCTCAGTTCTTTTCTGGTTTGTCTGATGATGATGCTTTGAGTGCAATGCAGGGAAGAAACCAGGCAGACACATCGATTTTACTTGGTTCACCGATAAGGGCTACGTCCAAGGAGCATACGCCGAGAAGTTTCCGGTTCATACCAAATTCCACTAACTTCACTAGCTGTGGATTACAATGTTCGGGCTAGATCACTTCTATGCCCAGGCTCACTGCCTATAAAGGTTTAGGGTTAGCTCACTGCTTTCCCAAGGGTCACTCCATGTTTCTCTCTCTATGGCGCACTGCCGGTGGAGAGGATCACCTGTTTCCTCTTCCTAAGCTCACTGCTCTTGGAAGGGATTCACAAACAGTTTATAGACTTGTTTGGTCTTTAACAGACAATTTAAAGACTTGTTGGTCTTCTTCACATTCATGAAAGAATGCATCTTTGACTATTGATAGATGCTCTGTTGAAGTCCAACTTTCATCCACTGATGAATTCCACTTTGCCTCTGACCACTGGGCAATTTCCTTTTGGAAACACCTTCGCAAAGCACACTACTATGCGAGGCTCCCAATTTCACGAAGCTCAAACAAGCCTTCGCGAAGCTTCTGCCTTTTCGCGAAGCTCTCTCGCGAAGCTCAACTCGTTTCAAAGCAACTTCTCTCGTGAAGCTCACTGAGCCAACGCGGAGCACACATATTTCGTGGAGCTACAATAGCCTCCCCGAAGCTCCTCCTTCGCGAAGCACACGGGCTCCGCGAACTACATTCTCAAATCGAGAGCAAATGATCTTCTCTGAAAACGCTCTCTGCTTCGCTCGAGGGGGTCGGCCTCTATTTATAAGCAATTCCACCGACCCTCCAACTTTCCACGTGAAGTGAACGCCACCTCATCTCAAATCGCGGAGCTCTGGAGTTCCCGCCAGAATTCTCCTCAAATTGCGAAGCTCCACGGAAGTTTTCCATTCGTGGAGCTTGTCATAATCGCAGAGCTCTCCTTCAATTCTTTCGCGCCTTCGCCGCGAAGCTCCCTCGCAGAGCCCTTCATTTTTCGCGCCTTCGCCGCGAAGCTCCCTCGCAGATCCCTTCTGCGCTGTGAAGCTCCCTTGCAAAGCCCTTCACCACTGCGATGCTCTTCGCTCTCTGGCGTTCGCGAAGCCTTGTCGTAATCGCGAAGACCCTCGCCTATTTTCTTCTGGTCTTCGCGAAATCCAAACCATTGACCTTCTCTTCACGAAATTCATGCCTTTTCAATATTATATTTTTATCTTCATGGATATCCCCTTTTCTCGAAGCTCACCAACTTCCAAATTTTGGAGTCCAAGAATTTGGCAATCTCTGGAAAACGGCGCCACCTTGTACTGCTCCTTTGTACCGCCTCCAGATCGTCCTTTCCTTTGTCATCGTTCATTGTCAACAAGGATTGTCAACAACTTCTCGGGAACTCGACAAATATCCATGAAAACCTTCTTTGTCAACAAACAAAATCAACCCAAAAATACTGCAATGTTACCTTAAGAGATTTTTTCCCAACAGATTCAGCTCCAGAATCCCACACCCTATTTACGTACAGACATTCCACCCCCTTATGGTTCATTTCTCTTACCTATATTATATGAAATGAGCTCTAGATTCACCCATAGGTGTATCCAAGATATGGGAAAAGAAGCACAGTAAAATCCCACTAACTATTTCATAATATTTATATAAAATAAAATAGTTATTACCAAGTAAAAAAAAGAAATGAGATTCAATTTAACACAAATCATGTATAAATCACCATTTTCACAGTTCATAAATCAAACTAATTAAAAATGTTTTCAAAGTACTTCTATAAAATTAAAAACATGAATTTAAAAAATAAATAATATATAAAACAATCCCTTTAGTCACAAATAATCCTATTTAGTGAGGATTCGTGATCAATTATAATGATTAGAAGGCCGCCCAATGTACACTTCACCCTAGAAGAATAGATATCTGGTGTAATATGTCACTCCCAAGAGTGAATCCTTTCCACAACTTATGTAACTTTGTGTGCACATTACAATAGAAGAAAATGTCTAGAGGGACATATTTCATCCATGAGGTTAGATCCTTGAATCATTATCGAGTGCATTCGAGTTTACCAAATTATATTTATATAATGAAATTCCAACTTTGAAACAATACACAACAATCTTTACTACCCTTTTTGTTAAGATCACTAATGGAGAAATACTTTTTAACAAACATTTCCGTAGACGACACATTTTATCAAAACATTGTTCATTAAATTTATAAAAACAATTCCAAAATCCATTTTCATGATATTTACATAAACCTTGAATTATATCCAATTAGATTCTAATTTCCAGAAGATGGAAAACAATATTTACATGATAAAGAAATCATGAAACAACTTACATTGAGACACTTCTAATACCAAAACCCATGGGTAAACAACCATTCAATATGATTTGAGGGCCTTAAAAATGATAAAGTGTACAAAATCAAGAATTCCAAAACATAAATATTCAATAAGAAAAGTTCAATAAAGATTAAAATCAAGGGAAAAATTTACAACCATAAATTTTGAGGAAGAAGGATCCCATAGTAGCAATATGAGGACTCTGTAAAATAGTCAAAGAAAACCAACATCGATTACCCTTACACTAATCAGTCAGTATGAAAGAAAAATGAAATGATCCAAAAGAACCATATATCGTTCTATAATAGTTAAAACTCCCAAAACACAGTCAGGAATTCACCAAATATAAAACTAAAAAATGGATATTAACCAGTTTAAAACAAGTAAAACATGTTAAGAGCCTCAATAAATTATTCTATTAATTTTTCATGTTGTTGACATAAACCACAAGGGAGATCCAATGGAAATTTCACTATTTCACAATTAGAACCCTACCAAACACCCTGAACCACACCATGGTGATGAAACATCGGAAATTTTGGCCCACCATAGATTCCATTAAGGATGTGGTGAGGTTATTTAATACATGGTTGATATTGATGATTCTAGGAGGTTATGTCTTGGGTAACACCAATATATGGACATTTTGGCCAAGAAAGATTATACAGGGAACATCCAATTCAAAAACAGCATAGAAAAGAGTGTGGTTATACACATTTTTAACTAGAAAAAGCCAATAAACATCAATAAATCCTCTAAACACCTTAAATGGTCTAAAAACTAAAAAGAAAAAAAATTTAAGGCTCAAAAGAAAACAATGTATACCAACGAGTTTACCTAAAAGAAAATTTTAGGATGTTACTCTTAGAATCGTAGTCAACAACATAAAAATAGTAAACAAATATCATTATTCTTTTTTATAATTATATGATACCCTTCCTCAACCATAATCACCCACCAATATATAGTATTTTCATGTTTGGGTTTTTTTATCTACCTACTTGAATAATGTTACAAAAATCGATCATGAATGAATATAGAGACATGAATAAAAATATTTTTAAAAGTTAATAAGAAATTAATTTTTTGTTTTTTATATGGAACGGTTATATTAATCATTTTACATATTATTAAAATATAATCTCTGATTACTAAAATTACCTAAATAAGACAATTTAGATTAAATTATCATACAAAAAATACAAATAATATTATATAATAAATAAGTATCATATGATAATAAATTGTCGATACAAAATGGAATATATAAGAGTAATATTCTTGATAATGATTATAATAAACTTAATCTTATTATATGTAATGATCGGTTCCTTCATGGAATTCATCAGAAATATGGTAAATGATTTTGTCTCAAATTACTTTCTTTGAGATACGTTTGTATTATGACCAATTTTTTTATATCGTGTATATGAGTTCTATTTGACTCATTAAACCACTATAAGTCTTTAATTAACTGTATTTTATGAATAATTTCATGATCATTATCATTTAAAGGGTATTGATTTAAATGATACTTGAGCCTTAACCATTTTATTTATTGACTCAGATTCTTTATAATTGAGTCATAAATATTTTACTAGATTATAATATTCTAAGACCCATTTTCACACCCAATTCATTTTATCTATGGAAGTTTCAATTTTTTATTTTTGGGATGTTACATCCTTTCATTGATATAATCTTCTTTGATGAAATACCTTAACAAATAAAAGTTTCAATTTTTAATGAATAACTCCCGTTATTTTCAAAGGATATTTTCATCCTTGTATATATTTTAAATAACACCATAAATCATTGTTTTAGAATGATAAAAAATCATTATATATTGTTTACCACAAAACACCAATTTTTATTTGAACTGAGATATATTAGGAAACAGTTCTTATTTATATGTGACTCTTATAACCAAATAGCTGAATTGGAAGGTATGAATATAAGTAAAAACAATATGAAATATATTTATAATGGTCTTATTCAATAAAAAATTTATTAATTAATTTTAATTAAATAAGAAATCAATTATTTGTGAGTCTATTTAAATGCATCAATGTGAATTTTCTTCCAAAAAAGGGTTTTATAATTTTTTTTCTGTGAAAAATATAATTAATTTCTATAAATTTTAGAAATTTTTTTTATAAAATAAAATTAATTTCTAAAATCATCATATCTAAATTATCTTAGGGTGAATTATTTTTTTAAAATGATCATTTTTCAGTAAATAGTGAAAGAAAACCAATTTCTCAAATACTCTCTTATATTTTCATTAAATGAATTAATTTAAAAGTCATATTGTACTTTTTATTTGGTATTAGAGAGAAATACAATCCATTTTATTTATAATAATATAATTAATTTCATTTTAGTTATAAAGTTTCATGATTTTTCTATAAGTTATTTTTTATGCTTAAAAATGAATTTATCTATAAATTGTTTTTCATTGTGTTTTATAAATTTGTAGTTAATTTTATTTTTCCCACTTCTAGATATTTAATAATGAAAAAATACCATATTTGGAGTCATGATGTACAAATTTGGTAAATAGTTTCCTTTTATTTTTGGTCATCATGGATAGTAATCGATGTAAATATTTGTCACATAAATAATGGTATTATATGTAAAATAGTGTTAAAACAATTAGATAAGATCTCAAAAACATCCCAAAACATGAAATTATTTCATTTAATTATAGATATTATTCCATATTCATATAAAATTTGAATATATTTCATTTTTGTGAAATTTACCCTTGATAATGATATTTATATTATTTTAAGTAATGAAAATTCCAAACTCACACTCCACTACATTTAATTTTGTATTTATGTTCAAATATTGATAGGAATATGTTATGAATGAATGAGAAAGTTTATTTAAAACATTATTAATTTACTTTAATTAATTTAATTCAATTTTAATTTTTATTAATTGTATAATTACCTTAGAAGAATACATGACACTAACCTTGTTTTTTTATAAAAATCAGTGACATGAATTGTTCACCCCATTCATGTCACAAAATTTAATTAATAGAAAAAGTGATTGTACAAGAATGAGGTTTAAATAGATTACACTAGTAGGGATTGTAGGGAAAAAGTATAGTTATCAAAAAAAATGGACAAACTATTAACATGGATGGTGCCTCTCTTCCTCGAATCCATCGATGCTCCATTGTATTCATTGTTGATAATGATTATAATCCCTTTGAAATATTAGTTTGTGCATCAAAGAATTTTTTAATTCAATGGAATCTATTGTTTCATTTCAATCCACATCATCAGCTCCATGAAATTCTTGATCCTAGGAGAGACAACCCATTCTTTACTTCCAACTGTGCCAGTAGTTTGGGATTTATTAGGATTTCAAGGCCCACATGAACAAAGGAATAAATTTTCCAATTTGATGATAATGAGTTCTTGTTTTGGGTCTTTAATTGACTCAGCAACATCATCTTTCAGATTTCCTTCATTTAGGGTTGGTATCATATTATGGAATATGTCCTATTGGTTTCAAGAATTCCTTGAATGAACACTAGCGAGTAGAACAACAGAACACCATTGAAAAAAATAGATTAAACCAAACAGTCCAAACCATAATGCAGCATATCCAAGCAGTCCAGAATAAACCAAAGGGTAGGTATATGCAAAACAAGAACAATCAATAGTGGATAAAAAAATATCACCAGTGAACAGAACTTTTAAACAATATAAGTCATTCCAATGAAATATTCCTAATTTTGAAATCAGGGTTCTTTTTGTATTAATCAACCATTCTCATAAACAAACTCTTCATAATTTAGAGGTACCTCTCAAGTGAAATATAAATACTGAGGTATTTATGGAATATATTTTCATCTTGTTATCTTTATGTATAGAATGTCTAATTAACTGAATACTTTAAAAATAGGAATTAATGATATTTTAAGAAAAATAATATTTTATAAAAATGTTTTAAAATCATAAAAATATATAAATATGATTATAAGTTTGATAAGTGGTCTAAAATTTTATATGTTAGAAATTTATTAGCTAATTTTCACTTTATAGGTAATATAATAACCATTTAATATTGAAACATTCAATATAATTGTTAAGGTTATAAATATTAAATAAAATGTTTAATCCAAATGATAATGTATAAAATACCCCTTAAACAAATTAAAAAAATTTTGGTTGAAGGTATTTAAACCATATGCTATATTTTATTTCAAATTCATACAATATGGTTCAACTTTCATATGGAAATTTTTTGAATATATTTTAATATTATATAAAATTCAAAGTGTGTCCTTTCTCCTACTTATATAAGGACACACCTTCTTTATTTTATTTACACCACATTGATCCATAAATCTGAACCAAACCATACAAATTTCTACAATAAAATTACCTAGACACTAATTATAGGTTATGGTCTTCTTGAAAAACTATTCCAAGGGTCATTATGAAGGGATATAACATATGTCTACATAAGAAGTGGTAATCATCCCACCCGACCTCTTTCATATTATTTCTTATTCTAACTCCATAATGTTTTTTGTATTCACCAAAAAAATAATAAATCTATTACCATAATTATAATGAAATGTTATTATTTTTATGGAACCACTTTTTTCTCCTTTTTTTCAATTAATGGGAAGTGAAATTATCACCCCTGCATATGTGTGGACTACCCACTCTATGTATTGATACAATTCATTTTCCATCACTATTTTTTATGTATGGTTATTATAATGGGTTTAATATTTATAGATGAAATTTATGAAATAATTATACTTCATTAATTATAATATGAAATCTATCTTCTCACCTTCCAGTCTATTGGATAACGATAATGTCGCTAATACATACGTTTATATCACCACCTCTATGAAGCGATGTGATTAATTTTTCATTTAAAATTTACTTGAACTGTAATAAGGATATATTTAATGAATATATATGATATATATTGTAGCATCCCACCCCAATATCCACTTATTGTTTCCCTGAGATGGTTGGCTATAAGACCTTAAGCATGCCTCCCCGCACGACAGTGGTTGCTGACTATTAGCTATGGCGTAGCGTGTGTCTGTAGAGAGACTATTCTCTTATTGATCAGAGTCCAACACAAATGTCTATAATAGTGGTAATTGATGGAATCAGAACCAATAGAATGTATTGAAAATAATAATGAAAAATTATAATACATAAATATTCCATAGGAAGAAGCTGAATAAACAATGGATATAAAATTTTGATGATCATCATGTAGATTTAAAAAATGAGTACTAGAGAGAAACAGAAGATACAGTCATATAACACATTCAATAAAAAATAATAAAGGCCTAAAAGAATCTATTACTAGAATCATGCTCATAGTCTTAGTCCTCTGCACCTTTAATCTATCTTAGAACTTAGAATCAAGCATCAAAAGGTATATACTTCCCTTTATCTATATGTAAAATCCTGATGACTTCATGGGTTTCAAAGGAGGACCAATAAGGGTGTGGGATATAATCAGTAGGTGACCACAAATGGTGTCTATATAAATCCATTTCATGCAAATAAAATTATAAGTGTGAAAATAAAGACAAATGCAAGTAAATAATTAAATAAATAAATAAATACATCCCACTCGGTTCCTCGTTCTATAACCATCCAACTCTACCTCCTTCAACCTGAGATGGATGTCTCTAAATCACATTGACCTATAAATGAATGGTGTAGGGTGAAATGTAATAGATGAATATTATAATGAACATTCTAATATGTTTATTTTTACTGTTGATGTGATTTGGCTTGGTGGATGCTTCCATGGAATGTCAATCATAGATTCTTGATCATTAATGTAAAATAAATATTTAATGTTTAATAAGATTCACGCTTAGCCCTTCCAAGGTGATCTATAGGGATCCCAACTATTGGTCAAAGACACTATGTATAAATAAATGTTCATGGGTGTCTTTATAAGGAAATCTTGAGTGATTACAAGTGTCACATTTGTCATGGTATGAAATCAACATGTAAAAACCTCTGATTCCATACCAGGAATCTCACATAGGGGTCTGAGTCACTCTTATGGCATTGTGTAACCATCTATCCATTATGTCTATCCATATTTTCTCCAATAGAAAACTGATATCACCCATCTGGAGGAAATGGAAAACAAATGGTGATCCCATACAAGGAAAAGTTAGTATCATTGTCGGTGCACTTAAAATTTATTAACAAAATTTTAACTATAAGTTACGATGATCCCATCAAGGGTTTCCTGATGTTCAGACACTTTTATCCCCTGCAGCACTTCGTTAGGGTGTTATTTTTCTATCAATATCATCCCATTTAACATGGAAATAATTTATAGAATAATTAGTAGGTTATATAAGGCATTTAATTAAGGCAGCCATTTATAGCATAATGTGTAATGCATAAGGGACTAATTCAAGAATATCCAATTCTATAAATTTAATTCATTAGTTAAAAACATTTATTAGTAGAGAAAAAAACCTCATTGTATGTTTATCTCATTTGGTTTAATGGGTTAAGTGTCCTTTAAGGTAAATCACACCCATTTGGATGGACAAAGACAAGGCGATCAATCCAAAGGGTTGATTTGTCACTTGTGAGGATCTCATTGTGCATGGAAAAGAATTTAATTTTATCTACTAAAACATTTAGAGGAATAAATGGAAAGGACGAGTGCATCTAACAATATATAATGTTATAAACACAATGAAACTTAAGGGAAATAAGCAAGACCGCCTACATTGGGTTTTGAGCACTCTCATCATCTCGAATCAGCCTTTGAATCGATCCTGAACAAAATATATCAGAAAAATATTCAAATCTCTTAAAAATGGGAAATATGATCTCACACAAAAATAGTTCGTCATAGGATTCTAGAATAATATAACGTAACAAAAAATAATTGATATGTCACCATAATCATTCCAATGCATCTGATGGAAATTCATTTTAATTTTGGATGAGGGAGATGTTAAAGAAGCTATAAGAGGAGGAGAAAACCCCTAAAGGAATGGAAGATGAGAACACCTCCGCTAGAAAAGAAGTGGGAATGAGGGATGATGTATTTTAATACATTAAGGGTTAAATGGTCATTTATCCTTTATAACATGGTTCACATAGTTTTACCACACTATTGGCCAAACCGTGCTCCAACTGTTTTCCACCCACTACTTAAAGAGGGACCCCCACATGGCTAGGAACACATTTTAGCTAACCAGGCACAAGCCTATATCCCACACACCTTAAAAACTACACAGGAGAGAACCTTTCTTTAAAATTTTCATAAAATAATGCATCTCATGATCCATTCAATTACACACATGTATGGTTCAGAAAACCATGCAGGTTGGGATGTGTGGTTTCTCATAATCATGTGATCATGTTTATTTCTATAAAAACATAGTCTTTGAGATCTAAAAAGTCCTCAAACACCCTCATGACCACCATGAAATCATTATGTAACATTAAAATATAAAAACCTTGAAATTAAATCCAAAAAACAATGGTTAGTATCTTTGTTAATGGTAAGGATGTTACAACCTCTCCTCTTTAAGACAAATCATCTCCAAGTTTCCCTTCTAAGGATGGTAGAACGTCATCTGAGTAATGTTCTAGCCATTGTCTAGGTATATTAGCTTAAAACGTTTATGCCTCTTTCTAAACAATTTCATGCTTTCATATCACTTAGACGAGTTGAATGGACCTACCTCAGAGATCCTCCGTGCTCTGATCAACAATAAATATTAGATGCTCCCCAAGGTACAAAAATTCTTCCAAATCAATATCTTTAGGGTAAAATGAAGGATGCAGATAATCATGATTGTAAAAAAGATGTGATATGTTGAATATGACATTAAATTCATGATTTCATTGAGTTAACTACAACTGATAGGCTATTAGCTCAATTAACTCCATTATCCATAAAGTCCTAACATATCAGGGCAATAAGTTGCCTTGTCTATGAAGTAATCTAGTGACTAATATAGGTAATACTCATATAAATACTTGATGTCCCACCTCTAACTCTATAGTTCAACAATGAATATTTGTGTATGTATTCATCTGTAAATGATTTGCATCCATATGTTTCAGAATAAGGTCTATTTTCTATGAAGTCACTTGAATGAGATGAGAACCAAAAGTGCTTCCTCAGATTCCTCTTACCAACAAAGAGGAGAATTGAATGACCTACAATATAAAAACTCATGTAGATCTAATTGAATCATTTCATGAAATCATTTACTATAGGATAACTATGACAAAGGTATATGTTTATTCCACGATCCTGCAAAATCAATGACTTATTACCGAAACTTGTCCTCCAACACCTATACCATTAGATCGGACATCCCATTGGTCTAATGGTGATATGTTTTACTCAATAGAACCTCTGAGCCCAGTTCTTTTTGCAACCCATATCATAAAAACGAAGTATAATGGGTGTCTTATTATGACCTGATAGAACAGGTAACACTATAAATGTGAACTATCTCTTGAATATAATGCCTTCCAAGCTCCAAAAATGAGATGGTCTCTTAGATCAGTGTTAAGTGTGAAACCTTGGCCAACCTGTCACTGATCACCCATAATGCATCACTACCATGAGAGGATCTCATCAAGACCATCAAAAAATCCAAGGTGATGTCATTCCATTTACACTTAGGAATGGATAAAGGATATAAAATTCAAGCAGGTTGCTGGTTCTCTTCCTTCCCCTTCTAATATGTGGATCATTGAGTGATGAAAACTCCAATTTCCATCTTTATATCTATCCACAAATACTAATTATGCATGTTTCATTACATATAGGTAATTCTAAGAAGAAATAACTATATAGAGGAGTGAGATTACATTATAAAATCTTCTTATATATCATAAGGAACCCAAACACTCCCATAAAACAATAGGATCTCATTATCATCAATAACCCAACTGAGTTGTGGGTTATCATTAGGGACGAATACACATAGGACAAGAAACTCAGGATCTAAGTATTGTATCATGCACACCCTATCCAGAATGGATGAAGCCACTATTAGAGCATCTAAAATAGGTTCCATGTGTTATTCTTGCACCTCATAGTGAAACATAGAACATAGAGACATTAACTCCCAGTCACTACTGGCCTCCTATATGGCCTATGTCTGAGTCTTCCGACTCAATGCATCCGTAACTTCATTACCCTTTTATAGTGTATAAGGAATCTCAATGTATAACGGCAACAAGTACTCTACCCACATTCACTATCCCAGATTCAAGTCACATTGTGTTGATATTTATTTGAGACTTTTGTGATCTATTTAATGAAATAACCACTTTCATAATAGATAATTCCTCCATAAGTGTAAGCCATGAATCATAACTGCCAACTCAAAGTTGTTCATAGGGTAATTCTGCTCATGAGGTCTCAACTGGTGGGAACCATATGCTATGACGTAATCATCATGCATTAGAACTTCTCCTAGCATGATTCCTGAATAATCATAGTATACAGTATAGCATATTCCTTGGACTGGATGAATTATGATTTGAACTGATGTTAGTATTCATTTTACCTCATGAAAATATGTCTCAAAAGTTTGAGTCCAAACTAATTTCACACCGTTCATAGATAATCCTTTAAGAGGAACTAACAAAGGGGAGAAATCATAGATATTTCACCTTTAATATCCATCATAACCTAATAAACTGTGTATATCAAACAAATTATGGAGTTGTTCCTAGAAAACCCAAACACTCACAATCTCTGTTTCAATAGATACACTTACCTATAAGATGATATGTCCCAATAAGTGAACCTTACTTATCCAAAAGTGGAATTTATTAAGCTTCCCTTATAGCTGGTGATCTCTCAGTGTATTCATCAAGATCTCAATATGGTTTACAGGGTCTAGTATAGTGATACAATACATTTATATTTTATATACAGAGACTATGGAAAATAAATCCAAGTGGTGGTGGATAAATTGATTCATTGAAGCCATAAAGAATATCAGCACATTTGTAAGGATGATATTCATAACCAGATACTCGTACATACCCTAACTTCTCTAGAACGTATTATGTGGTATGTCTGATGGTATTACATGAACTTGGAGGAATCTCGAACTCAAATATATCATAGAATAAATCTTTCTTCCTCAGATATGGTTGAAGATTATCTCTATATGAGGCATTGGATACCAATTCTTCATCATAATCTAGTTTATTCGGTTGTAATCCATGAAAAAATGTAGTTTACCATCCACTATTTTGTGGAAAATGATAGTTGTCCCCCAAGAAGAAGTGATGGGTCATATAAAATCCTTTTCCTCTATATCCTCCAACCTCTTCTTAAGTTTCTAGAACACTGTAGGTTCCATATTATAGGGAGAAATTGACATTGGTTCCACACCTAACACTAACTAAATGGTGAACTCAACCTCTATCGTAGGTAGTAAGATAGATAAAGCATTAGTTAAAACATCCCTGATGCGATCCACGACAAGAGGGAATTCCAAAAACATCATTCTCCGATTCCTTATAAAGAGAGTCTCTATCTGTGTTGTTACCTTACCTAGACTCTTACACATGATTCCAACTCAACAATCCTAGATATACCATTCTCCCTTATTAAGATACATTCTTCCCTTGGGTGGTTTGAATGACACCCATCATCGGTAAAAATCAACATGGTCATGATAATTAAAAAGCCAGTCCAAACCAAGATTGATGTCAAAGTCGGTCATCTCAAGGAATATGAAATTCCATGAGAAATAACACTCACATATCTCAATGGGTCACTCCCTAAATTATCATATACCCTCTTTTCAAATCCCTAATGGTGTGTTGAAAGTCATAACACCCATTTTATGCTCTATCACTAGGCTAATACTCTCCATAATTGTAGGAGATATAAAAGAGTGTGATAAAACTTTTTAAACTAGGGAAGAAATTAATTATAGTCTTCTAGCATAATAACACATATAGTAGAAGTCGTTGGACTTTGCTTCTCTAGCACATGATTCACTCCATATATATGTCCCAAACCGCTTCCCTGAGATGAAACCTGAAAAATCTTGTTAGGTCCTATCAATTGGTGTTGAACCTATGAATCCTAGATTCCTCGATCTCTAACACTACATATTCCTAATCATTTGGTAGAATAGAAACTCTATGAATGATGTGGAGCCACTGTTCTTTCACCTGGAAGTGGTGTTGGAAAAGATCCCTATTCACTGGGCACTTTAGGAAATGATTGATAGAAACGCTAAAGGATAACCATCCTACCACAAGCTTGGAAATCGATCAATTTCTTCACACACAAGTGATTATTATAGTTCATCCTACCACACTAGTGACACACCACAACGTTATTAGTGAATTCCACCTGGATAGTACTTCCCTGTCATGCACTCCTGATACAACATTTATTTCTACTATATAAACCACTTCCTTTCCTAAAAATTCAACCACCCTGGATCATATTTTCAGATTTTCTAATGTTACACTCAATTATGAGATCCTTTTTAAATATATATAAAATTTTATTCATTTGAAAGACATTCACCAGTGATCAGATGGTATATGAAAAACCATCCTCAAACTATCTCATAGTCGTCAACTAGTCACCCGTCATGGTTGGTGTTAATCACTATTATTTGGTAAAGGGAGATAAATACTCCATCAGAACAATTTCACCTTACTAGAGATGCATGAATTATTTAGTATGGTCTAATCTAAAGGTATGTTGAAATAACTATTCAATGAAGTCTTTCTGGAAGTCCGCCCATACTATGCCCTGATGTTGACTAGCCTGAGTGATGAAATCCCATCAATGGTTAACATAGTCACATAGCTTGTATGAGGAGAGTTTTACCCTCCAATCTAGAGGCATGTTGATATGATCTAAGATAGTTAACATGGCCTCTATCCATGACATATCATCTTAATTTCTTTCACACCCTTTGAAGGTGGGAGGATGCTGCTGCTGGAAATTTTCAGTAAATTTTACCGTAGTAGGGGTAGGTTGGGGAGCACCTTGTATGGACTACATGAAATGGAAACATATGCCACTGAACTAGGAATCAACATCCAATGGAAGATATATAGAAGGTTCTCCATGTGGAACTATAGAAGGCATTGCTGGTTGCACATGTCCCACCACCTCTGGAGTTAGCTCATTGCCACTTTTTTGGAGTATGACATGAGAACATCATAGTAGAATAACTCTAAAATTTCTAATCACACCCCTCATATATTATTTTAAAAAATATAGGAAAAGTAATATCAATAAAGGAATGGTAACAAGACCATCTACAAGAGAAACACACTTATCTACCTACTCTTAAATCTAGGTTCAGCTAATAATAAATGTCACATAAGGATTATGAGACATAGCCTACTTACCATTACTAAAGTTAGGGCAAGTTCCTGGTATAATACCACAGTATATGTCCCCGTATATAATGTTTCAAATGAATGTTATATCAGAAAAACCCATTAGTTTTCTTTTTTCATCCCTATTTAGTGGTATCCCTTAAATTTTAAATTATTAATTTATTTATGTTCATTATTGATTATTTAGATATTGATATCTCAGTCTACTTAAATGTATCCCCAATTGCAATTTTTTAAAGACCCATACTCTTTATAATCAAAAATTGGTATGTCATGTAATAGTGACCTTTCATGTACATTTGATATCAATATGTATCTGGCCATGTATAATTATTTTATTTGGTTATTACCATTTCCAATTTAATAAATCACTCACCTCTTAAATTTCCATTGGAATTCACTAATAAAATCAACTAATTTGGCATAACTGGTTAATTATGGTTCCATCATCAATCAATATAAGAAAAAACAATTAGATTGATGTAGAAACTTTAATTAATCAAATTATTTCATTTCTATGAGAAACACTAGAAAACTATAAGGCATAAAAAACAAGGCACCACAACAAGCACAATAAATATATGAAATTCTCATTGAAATACTGATATGAAACAGAATAATTCCTGATATATGAGTCCTTTGGTTCTGAGTATATGCATGACTTGTACACACCCTCATATCATTTATCCAGGTAGTATACATACCCTCATTATAGTATCAATAAAAATATTAATGAGTCAAAGAAATTATGTCACCTAATAGTGAAATCTGTAATACCATACCAAACACAACCAATAATAGCATTTACTCATCCATGGAAATTTGGGTTTCTCTCATACACGGGTTATCTACTCCTATGCAGATCCTTAATAAAAAATCCAAGTACACCATAGTCTCGTATGTAAAACTAAATAGTAAGATGAAAAATAAAATCTTCTGAAACCACTTTGTAGCATCCCACCCTAAGAGACACTTAGATATTCCCCAAGATGGTCATCCACATAACCTCAAGTGTACCACCTTGTATGCTAGAGGCTTCCAACTAGAATTGAGGGACTATGGTGTGTCCATGGAAAGACTATTCCATCATTGATCATATTACAACACAGTGGTAAATAATAGGGGTAAGAAGAAGAATTATAATCAATAAGAAACAATTGAAATAATAATGACAAATTATACATGATAAATAATCAACAGTAAGAAACTAAATAAACAATGGATGTTAAATGATGATTAACATAATGTAGTTATGACATGAGAAAATTGGGTAAACATGCATATATCACATTGTTTCCAATGGAAAAACCATTCTTGACGATTGATTATAGGGGGTTGAATTTTGTGCAACCATTCACGTCAGGTTCACTTGTCCAAACGGTTTCCATCAACCTTTATTTAGGGAATCAAAAACACCCAACTATTCTATATCCATGTGAGACCATCTTTTTAATGAAAGGTTCTCATTAGTGGTTTTATCTAATAATACTTAAGAAATTTCATGGGTTGAGAGGATGGGAGGTCGGGATCTCACACCCTTTTGGAGGGAGTTATTTCCTACATTGATAGTCTCTTTTGGATTTATGATATGTTTGAGAATTCTTCATTAATTCCCGAGTATGGAATGGGTCACAATTGAATTAACAATCAATTATTAGTTTTTATGGAATAAATAATCATCTATTTGTATCCAAGGTTCTTCATCAATTGACATTCCAGTATTTATCTGAGGTTCTCCATCAATGGTATCCTCATATGTACTGATTATAAATTATTTAGTCATTATTACGATGATGATGGTTTTTTTGCCAAACAATAGGGTGCTCTAGAGTGTGTCATCATAAAAAAATGGTATTTTTATTGATGTTCGGATCGAACCCATAAATTGGGATTCCAATGTACCTTTGTGAAAGTAATTAGAAACCACGTAGTTTGGTGTCACTTAAATAGGCACATAATAACTTTTAATATCATGTGATATGGAACGAATCATGCAGTTTTACATCATGTGGTTAGGACTTCTAGGTGGAAGGTTCCCAGTTAAATTTAGGTGTTGGAATTACATCAAAATGACCAAAGTGACATACACAGGTTATATAATCTCGAGTTGAAAAAGGATTTATAAGGAATATGGTTCAGAGAGTATAGTGTTGATTTGGGGGTGTTGGGTTTGGACCTTAGAGGGGCTTCCTACGTATCATGTGTGGACGAGAATCATATCCCACATAGTTTGGTAGTGTGTACAAGAACCTATGGGGGGATTATGAATGTTTGTCTCATAGGGGAGTATGGCGCTTAGAGAGGATTGATTTTGGTCTTATTCTTGAGAAGGATGACCATGTTGATTGGAGGATTGGTTTAGAGATTACCCATGAGAACGATAGAAATTATTTCATGAGTTTTTACTTGGTAATTCTCTAGATGATGTTTCTTGGTGAAAGGTTCCTTGAGGGATGCATTGACTCATGATGATTTCGAGGCTTGTTTAGGGCTTAATTTTAAGTAGGAGGCCAATGGATGAGTATGGTGATATGATTGAGACTTATACCTTTTATGTTTCCCATGGATTATATTTCAGGTCTTATTCATGAGGAGGATACCTTGTGGTTTGGTTGGGACATACACATGCAATGATTTATATGGATTGGTTTAATTGGTGCTTGCTCTAGAGGAGGATGACCATGTGAGGTTTGGTTGGGGATTATTCCTAGGAATAATGCCCTAATGAGATGTTGGGGTTATACCAAATAGGAGTGTTTCTGACACTTTCGTCGGGGCGCGCGCGTCCGTCTATGGGGGACGTCGGTGCGACTCTTTGTTTTTCCCTGCATTCCTGATTTCCAAAGGCGGGAGGAAACAGTTCTTTATTAAGGGATGTATACTCCTTGATCGAAATGGGATGATGGGATGTCGGTTCCTCCTTCAACGGATTCCTCCTCAGAACTCATCACCTAGTCCGGGTCTCCCTCATATATTTAATATGTTGTTCGTGAATCTCTTCTCAGTGCCATGTTTCTATAGACGTCATTTAATTACGTTGATTCTGTCAGGACATTCCCCAGGGTTCGGTCAGGGAAACAACCTTCAGTTGGGGGAGTAGTCACGTCGAGGCATCATTAACATATCTGAACACTGCGGAATTGGTGTGTCTGTCTTTTGTCCCTTATTATCGGGAATCTCATGGGTGCCAAAGCCCGAGGCATCCCACATCGAGCGTAGGGAACTGCAAATGCCATAGGTATGTATTTGAGGTTTTCCTCAGCTTTACATGCTTAACACAGGGTATGTCGCAAGCTTAACATCTTTCGATGATGGATCATACTGATTGAAACACTAACTAGAGTGGATCAGATTGAAGAACCCCTTAGAGGGAACACCGAGGTCAGGGCCAACACGTGGGTGGCTTCCTGAATAATATGGAAGGGAATGTGGTGGCATGATCTCACCAGGATGTGGCGGCCCGGGTGGGTATCAGGATGGATGATGGTGGTGATGGGATTGAGTCTCGAAGAGACTTCATACATATCCTCATGGCGAGGGATCAAAGTCTGCGTAGTGCGATGATACGGTGAGACACCTTAGAAGACGACCCGTGAGAATGGACGCATGGATGGGGCCCAGAAGATGTGGAACCTCAGGGTTGTAGCATGACCTTCCTAAGACACATAGGCTTGAGGGAGAGATCAGGATGAGACATGAGTGATGAGCTTGAGCCTCATGGAGGCTTCCTACGTATCCATGTGGCTGGGAATCAATGACTGCATAGTTTGGGATGGAATGGGGATTACACTCTGAGGAATCCCAGGGATATAGGTTTCATGAAACGACGTGAAGGGAACAGGGGTCTAGGTGGGCTTGAACCTCATGGAGGCTTCCTACATACCATGCACTGGCATGGATCAAAGACCACGTAGTATAGAATGGACGCCGGAGGGCCGACGTGAAGGTGAACCCAGGGGGTCCACTAGTGGTGGGCTTTAACCTTGTGGAGTCTTCCTATGTACTATGCCTTAGCATGGATCAAATACCACGTAGTTCAGAATGGATGCTAGAAGGCTGATGTGAAGGTGAACCCAGGGGGTCCACAAGTGGTGGGCTTGAACATCGTGGAGGCTTCCTACGTATCATGCCTTAGCACAGATCAATGACCACGAAATTCAGACTGGATGCTGGAAGGCCGACGTGAAGGTGAACCCAAGGGGTCCAATAGAAGATGGTATTGAACCTTGTAGAGGCTTCCTACGTACCATTCCTTAGCACAGATCAAAGACCACGTAGTTCAGATTGGACGTCGGAAGGCCTACGTGAAGGTGAACCCAGGGGGTCCACTGGTGGTGGGCTTGAACCTCGTGGAGGTTTCCTATATACCATGCCTTAAACCGGATCAAGGGCCACGTAGTTCAACATTGACGTCAGGGGCTTACACTCTAGGATTCCCAAGCTAATGGAAGAACTGACGTTAATGCGGTCGGGACGACCATGTGGTGGGTTTGAACCACGTGGAGGCTTCTTACGTACCATGCCTTGACATGGATCAAAGTCCTCGTAGTTCGGGTATACAGTTGAACATCATGCTGGATGAGGCATACAGTTTAACGTCATGCTAGACGGGGGAATTTGGGGCTTACTCTCTGAGGCGGCCCAAGGTGTCGGTGAACCGACATGAAGGAGTCAGAATGACCGGGTGGTGGGCTTGAACCTAGTGGAGGCTTCATACATACAATGCCTTGACATGTATCAAATCCCACATAGTTCAGGTATACTATTTAACGTCATGCTAGATGGGGTAATACAATTTAACATCATGTTGGATGGGGGCATTTGGGGATTACACTCTGAGGAGACCCAAGGTGTTGGCGAACTGACATGAAGGAGTCGGAATGACCGAGTGGTGGGGTTGAACCTCATGGAGGCTTCCTACGTACCATGCCTTGACATGGATCAAAGTCCTCGTATTTCTCTATAAGTGGTGGTCATGGTTGGTGCTCTCTCTAAGCTCACGTGATTCATGCTCAGTGTGAGAAACAAGAGGTTTCAGGGACCTGACGATCATGTCATGAGGGGTGCATTCGTGGGAAATGAAGAGGGTCTTACTCATTAGGCAACCCATGGTGTTGGGACTTACTCTATGATGGAGGCCCAAGATGCGACAAAGCGCAGTGGGAGAGGGATTTGAGACCCACGAAAGGAGGTGCCTCGTTTCCCATGCTGCTCTCTGCTGGCATTGGCAGTGAGGAAGTACGGAAGTGCATGGGTTCTACCTTCTGGAAGAGGGGCTAGGGGGCTTACACCAAGGTGGCTTCCCTTCTCCCTAGCAGAAAAACACCACTCTTAAAATGAGGATATCATCCCTTGTAGAGATCAGGGGGCATGGAGAATGTCCAAGGTGGGGGATCCCTATGTGAGAGGAACGAGGCGATGTTGCAGTTTAACATCATGTGTTGAGGACGAGGTGCTTGGAAGTTTAACATTCTGCAGCTCGGACGAGGTGGGTTTACTCTGCACTCCTAGGACTTACATAACTAGTACCCTCTGTCCCTTGGGTAAGAGAAGGAATCGGCAAGTCCGTGTAAGAGGGGTTTCACAGAGGGAACCATCGAGGGGTCCTCGTAAGCATGGCTATGCGAAGAAGCAATCGCTGTTAGCGTGTCTATGAAAAGAAGCATTAGGCGAAGCAATGCTACAGGCGGTATCATCTAGCGGACTTTGAAATCACATCTTTCAAGCCTGGAGGGCTGCACAAGAAGTGGGATTGCCAAGAAGAGGGGTCTACAGTCAAGGGCCTTGCCAAGCTTGGTTTCTTTGCGTAGGGGAGGACACTTGCGAGGGGTGGTGCTTTGCGAGGTTTTTTGCCTTGGACATAGCATGGGGAAGGGGTGTGAATGGGTGGTGCTTCGTGAAGTGGAATGGTATTCGCAGAGCACTGCCTCATTAAGCTTAGGTGCCTCACGAAGCAAAGTGTCGCTAAGAAATGTGCTTCGCGAAGTACAACGTCCATGCCTTGGCATGTGGATCACGTGTAGAGGATGGGTGTTTCGTAAAGAATAAATGCTCTGCGACTACCTGGGTCCCCTTGGGGATCCCCCTTCTTTCACGAATGCCCCAGGGATTTACGAAAGGCATCCCTCTCAGAAGAGGGTCTCAAGACGAGACCATGCGGAGGTGCTCCGCGAAGCAAAAATACCTTGTGTAGCTCATGATTCTCCGAGCGGAAGAGTGCTTTGTGATTTGAGAAAAAATAAGCCGAATGGTCGTATCGTCCATTCATAGAGCTCCGGGGGAGCTTGGTATTTGTAGGCAAGATGTGCCGTGAAACAGAGCTCACGCGGCATGAAGTGGACTCAGTCGCCTTGTGGTGAGTTGTGAATGCCAACCGGGATCGCGAAGCGTTACCACCTCCTTTGCATTACGGAGGGCTGACGAACGTCAGAGGAGTTCATGGAGAGGTACCTCTATTTTTGCTTCACGACGGTCTCACAACCGTCAACTGGGATCGCGAAGCATTACCGTTTCCTTTTATTCTCAGTGGGCTCACAAACGTCAGTGTCATTCGAGGAGAGGTAACACCTCCAGTTATTCGCGGTGAGCTCGCGAACGTCAGGGGCGTTCATGAAGCGTTACTGCCTCCTTTTCTTTATGGCGGGCTCGCGAACGTTAGGGGAGTTCGCGGAGAGGTACCGCCTCCTTTGCTTTGCGGCCGGCTCGCGAACGTCAGGGGCGTTCATGATGGGTACCGCCTCCTTTGCATCGCGTTGGCCACATTGCTTGGGGGTCCTTCGCGTCAGAGCGTCGTGAGGTAGTGAGCGGGCCTTTTCTTTTTCTCTCCTTTATTCAAATATTTTTGGAACCAACAAATGCCCCCCCCCCTCAGACTTGGAGCCGCGAAGAAATAAAAGGTCGAAGTCTGAGAGAAATGGCCAAAATCATCCGCAGATCACGGTGCTGACTCGTGAGTCGGGCGCGCGAGGCGGACAGAGACCGTGCGCTCCGGACGCAACATGAACCTCTGCGCAGGATGGATGCGTCGTGAAGCTCTGTGTGGTCTAGAGGAACCGTGAAGCTCCAGGGGTCGACGCCTATAAATAGGGGTAAGACCATTCTTCTCTTTTTCCTTTCTTCACGACATTGTCCTCTTGTGCTCTCGATTCGGGAAGCTCCACGTACTCCAGGTCTGCTCACTACAAATCGAGCTTTGCGGCGACCGCAAGTCTCCGACTCCCCGACTGCGCCAAGAAAACATTTTCTTGCGGGCCGAGGCCAGGCTTCACATCTGTGCTTTGCGACCGAGATCTTCGAGTGGGATTTGCAAACAACTTCATAGCCTGGCCCGAAATTGTCCATGTCCTGATACCCAATGGCCCATCGAGAAGCTGTGCTGGGGGTGCTCACAGACGCTTCTTGGAGGGATGAGATTGCCAACTGTCTGGGTTTTGAGGAGGTATTCCGAAGACATCCAGACCAAAATTCTCTGATAGAACTCTTGTCAGAGGGTCAAAAAAACAATCTGATGTGCAAGAAGCTGCACTTGTATGGCATTGGGATAAGGGATAATGTCTTTATCCCTGTGGCGAGCAGGGATGAACCAACTTGATGGTTCAGGAGTACGTCGTGCCAGCATCAATGGTTCTGGGCGGCTGATGGCCATGCGCGAGAGGACTTCATACCTATCACCGCCAACTGCCTATACAATCATCTGAACAACATTGATGGGAACCTATTGCAACCTGATACATTCCCACCCCTGTACCGAACCATTTTGATGACAACTTTGAGGGATTCAAAGAAGGGGTGGTCTAATGTGTGGGACCTGCGCAAGGGTGGCAACTTCACCAATTACTAGGCATGGTCCCACTAGGTAGGTGCCTCGTGCGAGGAGTTCGGGGCCGAGATGAGGAGAGTGGGATTGTATGAGGCGGCATGGGCATCAAAATTCCACATTTATCAACCGAAGTAGCTGATGCCGGAGCTGTTGAGCAGCTGGTCGTCTGGGACCAACACTTTTCACCTACACCATGGGGAGGTGGGCATCAGTCTATGGGATGTCCATCAGATTTCGGGGGTCCCGATCTTGGGGGCCTTTTATGTTGAGTTCCTCTCTGTCATGAGTGCGTGGGAGGATCCAGAGTAGATGTCGCGGCTGGCGCTGGCATTGATGGGATTGGTCCCAAGAGAGGACAAGGAAGCAGTGAGGGATGTCCACTTCATGAAGTGGTTCAAGCAATTACTAAACCTCTCGGTAATACCACAGTTCCCCTGAGGCCTCAATCATTCCCGAAGGGGCCTCAACGAGGCAAGGAGCACTCATACTGGTGGCTCTTGGAGGACAGCCAATGGAATACTTAGGGCTTCAGTGTCAATACTTAACATCGGCTGATAGTCAGGCTGGTGGTGTTTATCGCGGCCTTTATCTATAGTTGGATCCTATCGGTGAGAGATTCCAATATGAGGGTGTGACCCAGCTCATTCATCGTGGTGTCCATGCTGCCAATGGGACGCCGAGTCAATCTGGGGGTCCCGATGCTCGCCAGGTTGTACAGGATGTTGCGGCGCGTTAGCGAGGGAAAGAAGCTGACGAGGATATGTGGGCCCTTCCACATTCTATACAGGTGGATCGCAGTGCACATCAGGGGGTTTATGAATATCCAAACCCCATCTCACCACCGGGGTCGAACATCTGCCCCTCTATTCTGAATGCTACCAAGAGCTTCTCAGTCAAGCTAACATTACCGACGGTGCTGAACCGGGTATGGAAAGTGAATGAGTTTAACATCCACCAGAGAGAGGAATGTATGGTGTAGTATGGGATTATGTTCTCACTCATGTTAGGTGTTGTAAAAACCATGTCATTTACCACCTCCTGTGGATTTTCCATCCCCATGTTCTATCCTCATCTTTTCAAACCATCCACTCTCAAGATGAGACCCTAGGCCCTCTTCAGTGATTCACCATTGTGCCTAAAGGTACTCTAGTTTAGTACATGTAATGTCGGACTCAACTCAGACATGCCTTCACTTGTTTTGCAGGCTTCATATTCCCCCTCATTAGGGCTTCCCCCACCTTTCACATCCAAATGGACCCACAAATGGTATGGATTCTCGGACTAAGGGCCCTCCTACCATTACGGGCCAACGTCCTCTAGGACTCTAGACAACAAATCGATACAAGTCCCGTGTTGCGAATATGGTCAGTGGTTGATGATCATTTGTTTGTCCCCATTTCAGGCTAATGCGATATGGATGCTGTGTTTCAAACACAGTCAATAGTTATCCTCCATCGTCATGCTGACCCCATTAATCAAAAAATTTTGGTTATATGACTCACATCATTCTCCACCTCATCATGTCCAAGTAGAACTTCGAAATTATTGGTACTATTTCTTAGTGTGCATCCACACGTTAGGAGGGAAAAGCCGCAATAAGGAAATCATTTGGGGCTCCACCGGTTTACCTTTTTCATATATTCCACATAGTTTAAATACCTTATTTGCCCTTATTTCCAACACCGAGTTCTCACAAATGCTTATGGATCGGGTTAGGGTTTTCCTTTACATGGGATAGTCTCACTTCTCCATGGTCCATGTTTTATGACCTTAATCTAATATATTTCTGTATTACCCCCTTCATGGAACAATAGACAACTTGATTCCCATTCTCATGAGATACGTAGGACCGCCAGAATGCCGAGGCATTGGGCCCAGCCCCATCTCCTAGAAATATCCCTTTCACATTGGCTCCTTGACCTAGCCTTTTCCAAGGAGGGGAGTATATGGTGTGGAATGGGACGATGTTCACATTCACGTTGGGTTTTTAATGACCACGCCACGTACCTCTCCCTTCTAGGAGTTCTCTATCCCTGTATTATGTACTCATCCCTTCAAACTGGTTACTCTTAAGTTGAGAATCCTCATTGACCCTCGTCGTCGATTCACCGATATGTCAAAGAGCTCTCTTGTTTAGTACCTGGAGTGTCAAATTTTTAGTGGACATGATTTTTCCCATTTTTCAGGCTTCATGTTCCCCTTCATTTGGGCTTCTATAATCTTCCACACCCGAAGGGACCCCCAAATGGCATGGATGCTCAGCCCAAGGGCCCTCCTACAATTACTGGCCAACATCCTTGAGGGTTTCAGACAACAAATCGATACATGTACCATGTTGTGAATATGGTCAGTGGTCGACGCTCATTTGTTTTTCCTCATTATAGGCTAATGAAATATGGATGTTGTGTTTTGAACATGGTCATCAGTCATCCTCCATCATCATGCCAACCTCTTTAATCCTTGAATTCCGGTTACATGATTCACATCATTGTCCACCCCATCATGTGCAAGTGGAATTTTGACACTCCTGACACTATCCCTCAGCATGCATTTTCACATTAGGAAAATAAAGCGGCGGTAAATGTGTCACTCGAGGCTCTGCGCCGACTTCCCTTATCCATGGTCTGAGCTCTAAGACCATAAACTAAGATCTCTTCCAAAACTACGTGTGGCTTGATTCCAATCCTCATAAGATACACAAGAACACCCAGACATCTTGTTTTCGGGTCCAACTCAATTAGGAGCTAGTTTGTCCTACCCCTTACCCTCTCACCACTATTTTGGCCCCTTGGTCCGAGGATTCATTCACAGAATCCTATATAGTGTGGTATAGGATTATGTCCTCATTCACGCCGGGTATCTTTTATTGCACCGTGCACATTCCCCATTTAGCCTCATCTCTACTACGTCTATGTCTCATGACGTTAAAATGCATGCTTGGTCCCATCACATGAACCTAAACTCTGACATTATCATCTTGGCCGCATGACAAAAAATAGCACTGCATCGTGATGCCCTCACTCAAGGGAACACCATTTTTGGTATCGGTACATGCCATACTGTAATGACCCAAAATTTTTAATAAATCTTTTTCCCTAATTTTGTGAGTTATTTTATTTTTTATACTCAACAAAAATTTTTCATTTGATAACATGAGTATAATTAAAGTGAGACCATTGGGTTTCAACAGTTATATGACCATTGGTCAATATGACCGTTGGAAACTAAATGTTGTAATTTGCCTCTAAATACATGTGATCTTGGTTAATTAAAATAGAAAGAAGATTTGATGGCCTCATTCAGTAGTCTCGGGCCAATCGAAGCCCCTCTAACAGAACCTGGGAAGAGGGTAGCACCACTGGGCTTTGCTCTTGACCAAACACAATCCGAAGTTCATTGTGTGAAGCTAGAACGGAATCGGCTTCACGAGAAGTTCAAACTGATAGAAATTAATACTCGTGCTATGTTTGCCAAGCCACCATCAGATTCTCTCACCTTAGCACACCATACAATTAGGTCCTATGCTGGGGTTATAAGAGGCTATGTAAGGATACCGTAACTACTTTGTGTAATCCTTTGATAAATAAAAATTGTGATTTTTTCTTATGGTAAAGTTTGTGAATTTTCAAAGTGTCCAGATAAATATACGCTGTATTTTATTGATGAATTTTGAAAAAAGGATATTTTAAAATATTTATGTAAACCTTAAATAATTAATTAAGTGTAATGATTTTCAAAAAATGGTCTTCTACAATTATGTTCAGTATGAAATTTAGAGTCTAATAAGATCAACATAATTTTTTATGAATAGTAATTTATGAATAGTGATTTTATGATTAGGATTAGTAATGTGACCAAATGGATTAATAATCTCACTTAAAGAAAGTACTAATATAATCTTGGAAACTTGATTAAGTAACGTGATTTGATAAAATAGGTAAATAACTGTTTCATTAATTTTTAGTCAAGTATTAGTTTTTTCAGGTGAATATAGTTTTTTAATTAAAAATTAAATTAAAAATATTTAGAAAATTATTTTCATAAAATGGATTTCATTTTTGAACTTAGAGCATCAATATTATGTTGCGGTAAATTTTGGGGATTTTTCTGAAAAAAATAAATTTTCGGTGAATAGTGTATTTATTTAAAAATTAAATTAAAAATATTTAGAAAATTATTTTTATAAAATGGAGATCATTTCTGAAATCAGAGCATCAATATCTGGTTATGGTGAAATTTTGGGATTTTTCTGAGAAAGTCGAATTTTTAGTGAATAGTAAAAATACAGTTTTAGGGTTTCGGTATGTTTAATGACATCATAACTGTGTCATGATGATGTCCTGAGATATTTTAAGGGTTGGCTGACCAAAGGTGGTAAATTATTGTATGGGGGCCCCATGTGGCCTAACTTGATGGTAAACACCATGGGGGCCTATGGTTTTGAGAAAACCATTAGTGAGGTGTCCCTTGGCCATTAATGCCTTGTCCCCTCACTTCCCCTATAAATACCAAGCCTATATCTCATCCATTCGATTCCAAAATCCTTCTCAACGAAGTTATGGTCTCATTACCTCCCAACGAGTCCTCCCAAGGTTCCCTCATGCCCTCAAGGTCCCAACCATTAAGTTTTAAGAGTTACGTTTTAAGGTAAGGGATCTTACCTCTCTCTTTCGTTTCAAGTACTCTCGTTTATGTCATTTCTTTTAAGCCCCATGTTCTTATGTTGGGGGTGTTATTTTATATTCATCCTACTTTCATTTTCAGGTTCATATGATGATAGATCCCCTCTTACTCTCAACATTTCATTTTATGAATGTTTAAGTGGCATCGTTAGGCTGGCGAAATTTTTGAAACGGATTCTTCCACCATTCTCATTTTCATGTTCTATTTTCTTGTCAAGTCTTTCAAGTTCCTTTTTATTATGTTGTGGTATTATCTCTATATCCATCATACTGATATTTTATGTTCATATGATGAGAGACCCTATTTTATCTTGTCAATTCATTTTCCAAAGTTTTATGTGACGCCGTTAGGCTGCCGAATTTTCATAAGTGGGATCTTATTTATGTCTTCCTTCCATGTTTTCATTTCATATGGTATGTCTTTAAAATTTCATTACCATGTTCTTATATCCATTTTATTCTGTCCCTCTACTGTTCTTTGGATCATTTATGAGTGGGTGACCCATGTCCCCTCTCTTTTCATTGTTTTCTAAAATCCCGAAACATAGTCGTTATGCTGCAGAATGTTCGTCTCAAAATGTATCTCTCTTTATCTCAAACTCTATTATTTTATTAAGGGGATACTCAAGATATTTCATCTCTAAGGGTATTCACATATATACCAAAATTTTCTATTTTAAATTTTGGGATTTACATACATGAGACCCTCTTTCCGTTTTTGTGGGTTTAAGTGACATAAAGATCATGTCTTTAAAGATATTTTTAAAATGTTATTATTATGAAATGAAACCAATTTCGTTTATGTTATATGGGTTCTTTATGAAATGTTTATGATGATATATGTGGATCACCTGATAATAAAGGCAAATTTAAGGGTGCGGCCTGATAGCGCTCAAATGCATTGGGTAATGATGTAACCACTAGAGATTACAATTTTAACGATACCTTGGGGTTTACCTTGGTAATTTCAAATGACACCTTGGGGATGGACCTTGGTGATATGTTCATTATTGTCTAAGTTAAATGTTGTAGCCAGATCTTCAAGTTATGAAATACGTTATTTTAATTATGAAATGCCTCATGATTCTTTTCTCATGCCTTAATGTTCTTTTTCATGACTTTATTGATGTGTCTCAAGTTCACATATTAAATGTTTCCCTTGTTTCTTTTACTGGGCCTTCTGCTCACCCTTTCTTTGGATGTATGTCTCCAGGTAATGAGATGCAGTAATGAACCTAGGATGAACATAAGAATAAGACTTTCAAGTGTTTATGACAAATGTTTTATGTTTTCATGTATTAAGTTCCTGGTTTCCAAAACAGTAAACCTTAAAGATCCTCAGATTTGTATAATGTAATGAATGTTTTTGTGAAAAAAGGAAGGATTCTATAGTTGGTATCAAAATATGGTTTAGTTATTTGTGGAAATTAGGATATGAAAACATTAGGAAGAACCCTATAGAAGCATTTAAATATAGGAAATCTCCCTGGTATTTTGGTTAGTATTGAGTAAGGGGTTGCCAAAAAAATACATCCATGTCTGGATACGAGCAGGTAGAGGTGGATCTGGCATAGATGTACATAGGGGTAAAACCCGAAAACACCGCTTTGAGCTAGACTCGAACTGGAACTGGTACACGACAACGAGCCTTGCTACACTCTGGGTTACGACACTCCCAGGGGATATGCTTTGGTAAATTTATAAGCATGGTATGAACCATTATTAAAGGATCAAAGATAAGATAAAATAAATATTCGCATAGGAATATATGATCATGGATAACCTAGATTGGAACCTAGGGGATCACATGTTAGGATATACTTTTCTTCTACAAGTTTATCCTCATATGCTTAAAGTTTCCTTTTCATTATTATTGGCTATGTATTTAAGCCCCTAATTATACTTTCTTTTCTTAGTTAATGGATGGAAATAAAAGAACATGTACCAACATCCAATGTGATAGGAAATGTGACTATGACCCTATTAATATGACAGAGATGATGAGATATCAAGTTGATCATATTGTGATTATGCCAATCCATCTATCAAAAATCACAATTAATAATTGTTACCTAGTCGAATGCCAAAATTCATCAAGGATGAAGAAGACAAAGTCTCAAGGATATTCATCTGATAATGGTGATTTGGAGATTAAAAGATGATTATTATTTTTGAAGACGTTGACTATTTTGGGAACCCTTTTTGATCATGGTAAATAGGTTACTATCGTATTTATTTAAGGAGTAAAGGTTGACTTATATTTTGAAGAATCGATGAATTTAAGGTGAATTTATTGTAATTTAGGTTACTTTTGGAAATGATTAACCTATTTTGGGGAAAATCTTATTAGGTTAGTTACTTTTGTTGTAAGACGTTAAGATTTGTTGATGTTGTTTGGAGATGAACAATGAAGTTTATTTTCAAAGACTATGTTCTCAAATCCTCCTTGTTTTTCGGTTTCAATCTTAGTTTGGTTTATTTTGAATAATTTTATGGATAGTAATTTATGGAATGGTCTATGATGAACTTTGGGTAGTACCGTGGAACTTTGAAAATTTATAGTAGTTTCCCATCCTATGAGTTTTTTTTTCTTTTGAAGAGTTGTTTTATCTTACCCTTTTTGTTTTTTGGGATAGAAGAAATAGATAGTTAATCATTTGTTGATTACGTGACGCTCTAGAAGAAAATTCTTGTGTTTTGATGAGACCTAGAATTTTTGAATGCTCATCATTTGGAGAAAAGATTAGTTTTGGTAGAAACGTAAAGGATGAAACTCTACATGAAGGTTAGTATATTTCCTTATGTTTTTATTCTATGTAGTAAATGAATTCCTCAAAATTATGAAAAGGAAAGTAAAACAAAAATGTGTTTGGTTTACGTTTCCTACTGGGTAATCAATGACCATTTACACACATCATAAGTATGAGATTTTCTTGTGGTTAACATTCTCCTAATAATGTTTTCTATCACTCTCCCTCAGAACTTGACCCTTTTTTTTCTTTCATATACATGTTTTCCTACATGGAATCCTATTATGGGTTAACTCGGGTGACCTTTGTACTTCCCGTTCTTTCTTTTAATGTAATAGTGTTGCTGACTCTTTATCCGATGTGGGACTTTCAATGAAATTTCCAAGCCCAATTTTAAAACTTGCGAAGATGCAATTTCTTAGTGGTGGAATATTGTAACAACCCAAATTGGAATAAATCTTTCTCCCTAATTTTGTGAGTTATTTTATTTTTTATACTCAACAAAACATTTTCATTTAATAACATAGGTATAATTAAAATGAGACCATTGGGATTCAACTGTTATATGACTATTGGTCAATATGACCGTTGGAAACTAAATGTTGTGATTTTCCTCTAAATACAAGTGATCTTGGTTAATTAATATAGAATGAAGATTTGATGGCCTCATCCAGTAGTCTCGGGCCAATCGAAGCCCATCTAATAGAACTTGGGATGGATGTAGCACCACTGGGCTTTGCTCTGGACCAAACCCATGCCGAACTTCATCGTGTGAAACTAGAATGGAATCGTCTTCGCGAGAAGTCCAAACTGATAGAAATTACAACTTGTGCTATGTTGGACGAGACGCCCTCAGATTCTCTCACATTAGCACACCTTACACTTAGGTCATATTCTGGGGTTATAAGGGGCTATGTAAGGAGACCGTAACTGCTTTGTGTAATCCTTTGATAAATAAAAATTGTGATTTCTTCTTATAGTGATGTTTGTGAATTTTTAAAGTGTCCAGATAAATATAGGATGTATTTTATTGATGAATTTAGAAAAAAGGATATTTTAAAATATTTACGTAAACCTTAAACAATTAATTATGTGTAATGATTTTCAAAAAATGGTCTTCTACAATTATGTTCATTACGAAATTTAGAGTCTAATAAGATCAACTTAATTTTTGATGAATAGTAATTTATGAATAGTGATTTTGTGATTAAGATTAGTAATTTGACCAAATTGATTAGTAATCTCACTTAAAGAAAGTACTAATACAATCTAGGAACCGTGATTAAGTAATGTGATTCAATAAAATAGGTAAATAACCGTTTCATTAAGTTTTAGTCAATTATTAGTTTTTTCGGGTGAATATTGTTTTTTAATTAAAAATTAACTTAAAAATATTTACAAATTTTTTTTACAAAAAGGATTTCATTTTTGAACTCAGAGCATCGATATTATGTTGCGGTAAATTTTGGGGATTTTTCTGAAAAAAATGAATGTTCAGTGAATAGTGTATTTATTTAAAAATTAAATTAAAATTATTCAGAAAATTATTTTTGTAAAATGGTGTTCATTTTTTAAATTAGAGCGTAAATATTTGGTTAAGGTGAAATTTTGGGATTTTTCTGAGAAAGTCAAATTTTCAGTGAATAGTAAAAATACAGTTTTAGGGTTTCGGTATGTTTAATGACATCATAACTGTGTCATGATGATGTCATGAGATATTTTAAGGGTTGGACAACAAAAGGTGGTGATGTATTGTATGGGTGCCCCATGTGGCCTAACTTCATGGGAAATACCATGGGGAGCCCATGGTTTTGAGAAAACCCCTAGTGAGGTGTCCCTTGGCCATTAATGCTTTGTCCCCTCACTTCCCCTATAAATGCCAAGCCTATCTCTCATCCTTTCGATACCAAAATCCACCTCAACGAAGTTCTGGTCTCATTACCTCCCATGGAGTCCTCCCAAGGTGCCCTCAAGACCTCAAGGTCCCAACCTTTGAGTTTTAAGAGTTACGTTTTAAGGTATGGGATCTTACCTCTCTCTTTCATTTCAAGTACTCTCGTTTATGTCATTTCTTTTAAGCCCCATGTTCTTATGTAGGGGGTGTTCTTTTATATTAATCCTACTTTCCCTTTCATGTTCATATGATGAGAGATCCCCTCATACTCTCATCATTTAATTTTTGAATGTTTAAGTGGCGTCGTTAGGCTGGCGAAATTTTTGTAACGGATTCTTTTACCATTCTCATTTTCATGTTCTATTTTCTTGTCAAGCCTTTCAAGTTCCTTTTTATTTATTTGGGGTATTATCTCTATATCTATCATACTGATCTTTTATATTCATATGATGAGAGACCCTATTTTATCTCGTCAATTCATTTTCTGAAGTTTTAAGTGACGCCGTTAGGCTGCCGAATTTTCATAAGAGAAATCTTATTTTTGTCTTCCTTCCATGTTTTCATTTCATATGGTATGTCTTTAAATTTTCATTACCATGTTCTAATATCCATTTTATTCTGTCCCTCTACTGTTCTTTGGATCATTTATGAGTGGGTGACCCATGTCCCCTCTCTTTTCAATGTTTTATAAAATCCTGAAACATAGCCGTTATGCTGCAAAATTTTCGTCTCAAAATGTCTCTCTCTTTAACTCAAACTCTTTTATTTTATTAAGTGGATACTCAAGATCATTCTTCTACAAGGGTTTTCACATATATACAAAAATATTCAATTTTAAATTCTGGGATTTACATACATGAGACCCGCTTTCATTTTCTGTGGGATCAAGTGACATAAAGATCATGTCTTTAAAGCAGTTTTTAAAATGTTATGATTATGAAATGAAACCCATTTAATTTATGATATAAGGGTTCTTTATGAAGTGTTGATGATGATATATGTGGCTCACATGATAATAAAGTCAAATTTAAGGGTGCATCCTGATAGCGCTCCCACGCATTGGGTAATGATATAACCACTAGAGATTACAATTTTAACGATACCTTGGGGTTTACCTTGGTAATTTCAAATGACACCTTGGGGATGGACCTTGGTGATATGTTCATGATTGTCTATGTTAAATGTTGTAGCCACATATTCAATTTATGAAATACGTTATTTCTATTATGATATTCCTCTTGATTTTATTCTCATGCCTTAAAGTTCTTTTTCATGACTTTATTGATGTATCTCAAGTTCACATGTTAAATGTTTCCCTTGTTTCCTTTACTGGGCCTTCTGCTCACCCTTTATTTGGATGTATGTCTCTAGGTTATGAGATGAAGTAATGAACCTAGGATGAACATAAGGATAAGCCTTTCAAGTGTTTAAGAAGAATGTTTTATGTTTTCATGTATTAAGTTCCTGGTTTCCAAGAAACTAAACCTTAAAGATCCACTGTTTTGTATGATGTAATGAATTTTTTTGTGAAAAAAGGTGGGATGCTATACATACCATTTTTCAAAGCCTTCATAGGGTTTTATTCTTGTGGCGATGCCATGAATTTCTATCCTAGTTCAATTACATAAGAAATCTCCTTAATGGACAAATAAGATAAATCAAATACCCCTCCATTTGGTGTGAGGGCCATGCCCGCACACCCCTTATATCCCTGGAACTGGTACCTTACCATGATTCCTCTTATAAATACGTACAGCTTGATTCTCATTCTCATGAGATACGTAGGAATGCCCGAGAACCTCCCCAATAGGCCTCGCTTAACTCTCGTTCCCGGTCCCTCGACCTAAAACCTTCTCGGGGAGCACATTTTAATATAGACTTCAAGTCCTCATTAACATTGGGTTTCATAATAACTTTGACATGTGTCCCTTGCACTTCTTACCAATCCATTGTCTGAGATCTATGACTATATACTAAGACCACTCTGTGTCCTTACCACATGATGTTAAACTACATGAAACCTCTCATAACTATATATGTCTTGATTCCCATCCGCATGGGATAAATAGAGACACCTATGCATGTCACCTTGGGTACAACTCCAGAGATCATCAATCCTGTTCTTCCTCATTTCCGGACCCCTGGCCTGACTCCTTGTGGGTAACCATGTAACTGCAACTTTTCCCTGAACATTTTTGGGATGCCCCACGATGACATTTGGAAGTGACGACTCCCTCGCCAGAGGGGTCTAGTCTAAAAGTTGTAATGATCCATGATCAATATTTTGGGCACATCTAATGTGCTTCCACCATAGTGGTGTAATTTCAAGAGTGATAGATTCTGTTCGAACGAACCATCACTCCACATTCCACGCTTTGCATGCCGCTTATTCAGACCCTCATCCCCTTTCATGTATAAGGCAACCCCCGAATAGTATTGATGCTCAGTCTATGGCCCACCTATTTTCATAGGCAACCGTTCCAAAAGACTAATGGATGACATTTTGAGTCAGGCCCTACGTTTCAAACGTGGTCAGAGGTCGGCCCTCATTTTCTATCCCCATTCCAGGCTAACACAATAAGGATACTGTGTTTCGAATGCGGTCAACATTTTTTATTTATTATCATGCCACCTCCCACAATGTTACAAATCCTAGGTATCATGATTTACACCCTCCATTCCCATATATTCAGATTTATTCCAGCACCTTCGGCGTTATCCCATTTGTGCATAAGGGCAGACTGGGAAAACGGTAAATCTGTTATTCTGAGAACATTATTCTCTAGGCAGGTCTCTCCCATTTCTTCCTGGAAATCTGGGTCGGTTGTTCAAACCCTAAATGACCAAAGTTTAGTTTGCACTCATATATTTGTATGGGGGTGATAAGGTGGTCATATCTTGTTTCTCACATCGGTCCAGACCCACTTGAGCATAGAGAATGATCATTGACGCCCCACGAATATCACGTGAATGCAGTAAAACAATGTAAACAATGGAACTCAGGCATGCTATAAAATAAAATAATCAAAGCATGAAAGTGAATTTGAGGTATTGTAATCTTTATAGTACATGAGGGTCATTTACCCCCATGGATGGGTTATCCTCGTCAAAAGAGTGTTGCAGCTTCACCACCCTCTAGCAAGTGGCGTCTAGGAGTTGCTGTCGCCAATTCTGCTCCCGCTCCTCTTCAGCAGTGTTGGGGAACAATTCATTTTCCACAATCTGGACCTGCTCTATGTCGATCTGAAGGATGGTCATATCCTCAGAGGCTCGCTTCATGCCCTTTTCTACATCTGCCAGCTAGGCTTTCAACCGCGATACGATATCTGATTACGTGCCATGGGAAGCGGAATTCTCATCCGCCTGGGCCTCCCGCCATTGAACCTCGTCTTCATCCCCCTTGAGCCTTTTGATGTTTACCACTTTCCTCCATTTTCAACCCACACTGATGCCACAGTCATACACCCTAATCTTTTCCACCATAAGATTTTTGACAAGCATGTGAGGATGCTAGCATTCCACTCCCCCAGTACACAGTTCACGTAGTCACGAGTGAAGTCTGTCCATCTCATCCAACCACAGTGCTTGGAGGTGTCATCAATAAAGAAAATGTTCCGCTTCTAAGATTGGAAATAGACTATTCTATTGTCCTCTTCATTAGAGGTCGTCTCATCCCAGTCAGCACTATTGGCGGGCTCATACGCGGGGAACACCCCCAGGAACTCATCAGCAAAGTCCACATCTGGTGTTTGATCGGCCATGGCGGGACCTGGACAAACTGATCGATTCTCATCATCGGATCCTACCTCAATTCTCTCAGGTTCATCCCTGCTGACAGTACCATCATTGATTGGGAGCACCACCACTTGGTCGGTTTGGTGCTCCGCCTCCACGGTCATCGGTAGTCCCCAGGGAAGGATGCCGTAAGAAGCCCTGACCAACCCCGCCAAGGAGAACCATGCCATTTGAAGAACTGTACACACTAAAAAAGGGCATGGATGTTAGTAAATATGGTTAGAGGATGATAGTCATAAAATTGGTATAGGGGACCTACAGAGATCGAATCCCTAGTATCTCTCTTGGGTTGATGTCTTCGAGAACCCTTAAGTGTGGCCCCACGTATATGATTGGAATGTCTGAAAGCTTCAGAGGGGTCGCCATAATTATTCTAGCCCTGTTAGAGGTAGAATCAGATTCGGCAGTATGTGTAAATATTGAGGACCCCGAATCTACATCAACTGAGGGATGGGAATGAGTCCTATATATAAGACTGTCTTGCATGGTTCAGATGTTAGAAAAGAGCCCAGAATTACCTCAATGCAAGTCTCGAAGAACAGGGTTTCAGACTGTTACCTCCATGGCCTCTACGAACTCTTCACGATCTGAGTCTTGATCTTCAACTTCTCACTCCTCCAATGGGATCCCTCTCCCGATCTCATCTCCTTAGAAAGACTCTTCTGATTCTTTCGGAAGAGGGAAGCGTTCTCTCAAATTAGCGGCTGACAACTGCGGGGGAGTAGTGCGATCGAGAAACACCTTGACTCGATCTTTCATTGGATGAGGAGTACCCAGGGAGGGCACGATTTCCTCCTACTCAGTCAGATGTTGTTCCCCTTCAGATTGGGACTGCACAAATTCAGCCCTGATGGGGCCTATTCCCGGAAAATCCATCCCGAGACAGTTCAGGTGCTGCCACAACTCGGCGGGGCCATTGAATTGCATTTTGACTTCCCAGAAGTCCCAGGCCTCCGAGAAGACATCATTCTCCAGTATGTAGATATGACGCAACTGCTTACTCAAAATCCTGGGAGGGTATCCTGTGGAATCCTCTCATCGGTCTCCCCTTTGTATAACTTAGCTCTTCCAGAATCACCAGGTTGGTGGCCGCTGCCGGATCCTCTACAACTGCTTCCCTCTCAACTAGTGCGGGCCCAACTGCCACAGCAGCCCCACCACTGCGGGATGCACTTTATGCCTTTCATCCCCGGTCTCGAGGTAGGGAAATCTCACCATCACCGACTCGAATGGTTGGTTGCTTCAGCATCCCCCCAGGTAGGCCATCTCCCAGCTCATGGCATATTCTTTTACTAGCCGGAGGATGGCGGTCGGCGGAGGAAAATCATTCTGCATTTTCCCATCTTCCTGTGTGAGCATGAGCCACATTTTCTTCATCACGCATGAGTATTCTTCATAGCACACCTCCAGATATACATGTGGGGTCAGTCGCTACATACAGCAGAATTTCTTTGGAAACCAGTGTGGGGTATATGACTTGCAGAGGGGATCATGATTCACCCTCTCTACTAGGACTCTATCTCGAAAGGCAAGGAGATAAGCCCAGTGCTCTTTTGTCCCCTGACTGTCATCAGAAAATACCCCCTTCCGTAATGAGAATATGTGGAAGTTGAATTCCTCCACCCTCCACACCCGGTCCAGAACCGACGGTGTGGTCAGCTTGGTTGGAAAGCTCCCGATGGCGTTAAGGATTGATGGGAGGATGTTCGAGCCTCGAGGAGAGATAGAGTTAGGGTATTCCTAAACCCCCATGATATGTGTGGCTATCCACCCATACAAGAGGTGGAATGTCCCACATGCCCTCTGCGGCCATTTCCCCTTTCGGATATGACACAGTACCTTATATAACATGGCGAGCATTGGGATTCTATATTGACTCAACCTCCTGTCGCCAACTTGGACACCCTAATAAATGTGCTCATATGTACTCCCATGTTTGTATCCCTCACCGGCAGGATCCAACCATAGATCAGAGCTTCGATAAATGCTGCTAGCCTAACTATTGTTTGCTGCTCATTGTTGATGCTAAACCCTCAGGTCATCCACTGGTTGTCCTCCAAAAGCCACCAGTTCGAGTGCTCCTTTCCCCGTTGACCCCCTTTGGAGAAGTCTAAGTCCTCATGAGAAACTATCTATTTTCTGGGAAGTTTATGAATTGTTTGAACCCCCACCTGAAGTGGACATCCTTTACTACTCCCTTGTCCTCCAGAGGCACAAGCTCCATCAGCTCCATCACTAGTAATGGAATTTTCTCTGGATCCTCCCACACACTCATGATGGGGAGGAATTCATCGTACATCGCCCCTAGTATCGGGACCCCCGATATCTTGTGGACATCTCACAAGATGATACCGACCTCCCCATGGTGTAAGTAGAAGGTATTGGTCCTCAATGACCATCTACTCATCATCTAAGGCATCTGTTGTTTCAGTTAATATATGTGGAATTGGGAATCCCAAGCCATCTCATACAAACCCACTGTCCTCAGCTCAGCACCAAACTCCTCACATGAGGTGCCTACCCAATAGACCCAGGCCCAATCGTCTGTGAATTTTACACCCTGGCACAGGTCCCATTCCTCAAACCACCCCTTCCTCAAGTTCTTCAATGTTGCCTTGAGAATCATCTGGTACAGAGGGGGAGACGTCTTCTACAATAATTCCTTCCCGTCGACATTATTCAGGTGGTTGTATAAGCAATCAACATTGACAGGTGTGAAATCCTATCTAACAGTAGCTGCACCAGAGAATCGTGGTCGGAGTTTCTCCATAGCAATTCCCCAAGACATAGATTGTTTTCCATCTGGTCCGTCCGGGCAGCATCCGCAAGGACACCTCATAAAGCTTCTTGTCGAGCCATTCAGTTTTGAAATTTGGGAGCATTTCAGTTTGGTTTGCAAAGCTAGTTCATGGAGGATATTCGCGAAGCCTGTTCACGAAGACCTGTCTCGTCCTTCAAACACATAGTCGTGAAGCACTGAGATGCGAAGTCAAAGACTCAAGGAAGAGCTGTGAAGCAGAAGGCCATATTTCTATAGAGAAATCGTGGAGTATGTAGAGTTTCATGAATCTAGAACACTAATGTACAAAATCGTGGAGAGGAGAAAATAAAAAAGATAGTTTAGGTACCCTATTTATAGGCGAGGGACCCCCAGAGCTTTGTGTCGCGTCTTGACTGAAGCGAGCTTCACGGCGCATCCGATCGGAGCATCGATTTCTAACTTGGCGATCCCTCTTTGTGAGATTGCTTCGTGAACAATCAAGAATTTTAGAGATATACCCTCAGACTTCGACCCTTGATTTCTCTGCAACTCCAAGTTTGAGGGGGGGCATTTGTTGATGCCAAAATGTGGGGAGGAGATAAAGACACAGACCTAATGTCTTCCTCATGAAGCCCCTTCGCAGAGTCCCTGTTGATGTTCATGAACCGCCACAGAGCAAGGAGATGGTAATGGTTCGTGAACTCACTTGACGTTCGCGAAACCGCCGCGAAGCAAGGAGGTGGGCCGCTCTACAAACGCATTTGACATTAGTGACCTGCCATGGAGAAAACAAATTCCTCTTCGCACCGAGCATGTGCTACTTCACAACACCTCTCCTATATAAATATCGGCCTCCACCAAGTCCAGGGGGTGGAGATTCTGACCTTTCAACTTCCAAGCTCTCGAATCGTGAAGGACCTTATGCTCTGCAAACTATGAGCAATGCGTGGTACTTCTGCGCTGCGAAGTTCTCCCCTTTACCTTGTTTTAACACCCACTTCCGAGAGGGATGCCTTTCATGGAGCCCTAGGTCCTCCGTGAAGGAAGGGGACCTGGGTCAACGCGATGCGTTTATGCTTCGTGAAACACTCTTCATGTACCCATGATCCACATGCCAAGGCAGGGTCATAGTACTTTATGGAGAACATCACTTCATAATACCTTGCATTGTGAAGCACCTTTACTCCACAAGGTAGTTCTTCGTGAATACCTTTCCACATCACGAAGCTCCTCTTACATGCACCTCTGCAATATTCTTCGGCCGAGGTTCCCCACTTCATGAAGAATACCCCTTCGCATGTACCCTTTGCCACATGGGGTAGCAGGGTTTCACAAGGTTCATTTCAATGAACCCCTCTTCTTTGCAATTTTTTTCCCATGTGGCCCTCTTGGTTTTCATGATATGATTTCAAAGTCCCTTGGACTTTACTTCCCATTGTGTCGCTTCGCCTCATGCTTCTTTTCATAGGCATGCTAATGGCTATTGCTTCTTCACCTAGACAAGCTAATATGGACCCCCCAATAGTCTCATCCATAACTCCCCCGATCCATGGTGTTTTTGATGCCTTCCCTTCAACAAGGAGTAAAGGGTAACAGTTATGTATGTCCGAGGGGTGCACTAAAACCCACCTCATCCGTGCAGCAGGATGTTAAACTACCAAGCACAATCATCCTCAACACATGATGTTAAATTATGACCTCACCCCGTGCCTCGCACACGGGGTGCCCCCACCGTGGACATTCTGCATGCCCACTAGAGTCCACAAGTATGATCTCTTCTCTCACAGGGGATGATATCCTCTTTATTTTAGTGGTGTTTTTCCACGAGGAAAGGAAAATCACTCTTGTGTAAGACCCTAGCCTTCCTCGCAGGAGGTAGCACCTCATCTTATCCTCTCTTCCTGGGTGCCAAGTCCCTCTCCTGCTAAGATTTTTCACCATTCAGGCCTCCATCCTGGAGTAAGTTCCAACCTCTTCAGGCAGTTAACCATGCATAATCTTCTGTCTCCACTTTGGACAACTAGCCACCTGTAATCCCCACTTCACATTCCACAGATGCCCCTTTCGCAATGTGATCGTCAGGTCATTTTTGTCTTTTGTTTCTCACACTGAGCATGACTCTCGTGAGCTTAGAGAAAGAACCGACCATGACCAACACATAGGGTAGCCTAGAGAGTAAGCCCCAAACCAATATCCAAACTACGAGGTCTTTGATCCTTGCTAAGGTGAGGTACATAGGAAACCCCCACGAGGTTCAAGCCCACCACCCAAAGGGAACCCATGTCACTGTTCACGTCGGTTCACCGACCACCCATTCGAACTACAAGGGATATGATCCGTTCTAATGTGAGGTATGTAAGAAGCCTCCACGAGGTTCAATCCAACCAACAAAAGGGACCCCAGGTCCCCCTTCATGTTGATTCACCGACCACCCATCTGAACTACGAGGACTTTGATCCTTGCTAAGGTGGGGTACATAGGAAGCCTCTGCAAGGTTCAATATCACCACCCAAAGAGACCCCAGGCCCCACTTCACATCGGTTCATAGACCACCCATTCGAAATATGAGGACTTTGATTATTTCTAAGGAAAGGTACGTAAGAATCCTACATGAGGTTCAAGCGCAACACCAGGTCATTCTGACCATCTTCACATCAGATCACCAACTCAAGGGGCTTCCTCAGAGTGTAAGGCCCAAATTAAACCTCCTAAACTATTCGGAATTTGATCCTTGTAAAGCCTTCATGAGGTTAAATCCCCATAACCATTAGTCCTGAATACCCCATGTTGGTGCACCTAGCCCCTTTCCATCCGGAACTATGAGGACTTTGATCCTTGCCAAGGCAAGGTACATAGGAAGCCTTCCTAATGTTCAATCCCAACAACCATTGGACCCCAAGTACTCCTTCACATCGGTTCACCCTTGTCCCACATGACGTAAAACTGTGGACCTCATTCAGTGGAAATTCGTTGCCCCCTCTATTCAGCGGTAAGTCATTGTCACTCCATTAAGCGGTAAGCCATTGTCACTCCTTTCAGTTGAAATCTGTTGTGATCTCATCTAGCGGTAAGCCATTGAGAACCACAATTGGAGGTAAGTCGTCATCAGATGAACTATGTGGACTTTTATTCCCTTACACGCAGATACGTAGGAAGCCTCTTCAAGGCTCAAGCCCAAAACCATCAGCATCCCCATGACGGTTCCATCCCATTCATCATCCACTTCACAAAACCTTACTTTATCCACCGTGATTCCTACCCGAGCCACCACATCTCAGTGGGATCATACCGTATCATACCCCATTCCCCTAAGCAGTAACTGGGAGGTCAACCTCGCATTGGCCCCAACATCGGTGTTCCCTCCAGGGGGTTCCCCAATTTGATCCACTCTAGTCAGTGTTCTGATCTGTCTGATCTGTCTTCATTGGACGTTAAACTTACGGAATACCCTGTGTTAAACACGAGAATATGAAGAAAAACTCATATACATTCCCATGTAATATGATTCCCCGCCCTCGATGTGGGATTCCTCAGGCTTATGCGCCCTTGAGAATCCCTATAATTAGGGACAGAAGACTGGAAGACCAATCCCTCAGTGTCCAGACACGCCAGTGATGCTCAACGTGACTACAACCCTGACTAAAGATTGCTTTCCTGACTGGACCCCTTGTAATGTCCCAACAGAAGTAGTGTAAATAACTGGTGTTCATGAAAATATGGAGATAGGAAGAGTTTCATGGAAAACGTATTAAATCTATGAGGGAGACCAGGACTAGGTGATGAGTTCCGAGGATGAATCCACAAAAGAATGAACCAACATCCCATCTTACCATTTCTATCAAGAAGCAAACATCCGTGAATAATAGACGGATTTCACCCGCCTTGTAAAGTGGGAATGAGGGGCAACAAAGCTGCACATTTCGTACTCAAGAAGATGGATGCATGCACCCTAACGAAAGCATCAGAAACACACTCATCATCTCATTTCTCTAGGGGTGGTATCTCTCAAGCCCCTACCAATGGATCATACTCTTTTTTTATTTCAGTGGTCATGGTCATAAGTAATGAAAGTTCCTTACCATTATGAGAATGATGCATGGAGCATGTGTTTAGCTTCAGGTTCAACTATTGTTGATGTTTCAGTTGAGGAGGTAGAAGTAGGGTTCTCCGGATTCGGATCAGTAGAGGGAAGATGGGGCTACCAGGGGATAGCATCTTGATTATCCTCATATACGGAGAACATAGTGCATCCATGGAGGTGTTAATCATTAGGTTCATATGGGATATCAATCAAGTTGTGGTCTGTTTCATGCATATTAGTTTCTAGAGCCATGAAAGTTGGACATCATTCGAGGTACCCTTTTCTATTTTCATTTTGGATTCATACTATTTTGACTAATGAGATATGTACTCCTTCATATCACCTTCTCTATTCCATTATTTGGGACATGAAGTAGAGATGCTTCTGTATCCATTAGCATTGAAGGAACTAGTTGGAGTGTGAGCTTATCAATGTGTATTATGTATAGATTGTGATCTTATTATATGAAATCATTGATCATTGTGAGACATCTTATGTTTATTGATAGACCCATAAAACATCATCCTTATAATGGATTTGTTGTATTTAGTGTTGAATATCATGGATTAATTCAGGAGTCAGATTGATTTTTCTGATACTAAATGAGAATATATCATTTTCATTGGAAAGTGAGATACTCAGATAGGATGGAGATGTCGTTCATCCGTGTCATTATTGATTTTTGAGATGAAGTTTAGTTCATAGTAGGAACAACTTATGGTGTTTACAAGGGCCATGGAAGAATACCCATATGTATTTCTAGAAGAGGTTGTGGAATTACCTCCCTCAATAAGAGATTCTGTTTGGTATATATTTACAACTGAGAACTTCTTTGATCTGGATGTCTTTATATAGGAACGTGCCTTTTGTGATGTGAGAGTTGCGGGTAAAAATTCATAATCTTTTGTAGTATGGTTTTTTCAATGTTGTGTGCCTCCTTGGGTTGTATAATTATTTCATAAAGAAGGTCAATTTTAGACTATGACAATGTTTCAATTATTATCAATTGAATCATGTGGTAGTGACGAACTATTATCAAGTTATATGTATTTCTAATATATTTGATCCAACAGAAAGGATCTAGGTGTTCCTAAAATATTTATCTATGACTGAGATATCATCTGATGTGGGAGAAGGATGAGGATATACCAAAGAATAATTTATGATGTTTTTTAGTAATTATTATTTCACATTAATTTTTTCCCATATAACAAACTCCCTGAAATTTATCACGGGTTTGATGAATGTAGTGTTCCAAGAAACCTTGGATTGGTTCATGGTGGTTTTCATTGATGAAATACTTGTGTAATTGACATATGATGATGAGAACGTAGATTTTCTATGGAAATTTCATGGATTCCTTCATCATTAGTACTTTTTCGACAAGATATCAATTTGTAGATTATATTCTCAGGAGGTTATTTTCATATAGAATTTCATATCCCGCCATGGAGTAGTTGTGGGTCCTTCAAACATCTAGCTAGTTGTTTCATTGGAATCCTCCAATACTATTGAATAGGATTTGAGTTTCCTTAGTATTATAGGCTATTATAGTGTATTCAATAAGATGTTTCTCCTCTGCTCTTTCTTGCATGGTGACTTATTATTGGCCATCCAGACACTAATGATCCCTGGTAGAAAACCACCCTCATTGGAGCCAAAATGGGAAGGACCTTGCATAATCCACAGGGTTTACCCCAATGAAGCGTACTCCCTTGTAACCATGGATGGTGAGCATATAACTCTTCCCACCAATGCCAAGTTCCTCAAGAAATGATTTTCCTAAGCCTACTGGTCTTGCATGACCTTAAACTGCTAGTCTCGGATGACCCTAAACTGCATGTCGGTCCCACATGACCCTAAACTGCATGCCAATCCCGTATGACCCAAAATTGCATGATGGTCCTACAAGATCATAAATTGTCCAATCCAACATGACTTTAAACTTTTCTTCATCCTTCATGAAATTAAACTGGACCGTTATAACTACATATGGTTTGATTCCCATCCGTATGTGATATGTAGGAATGCTCAAGCATTTTTCTCTAGCCCAGCCCCCAAACTCTTCTCTTTGACTATTTCCCCTGGGTATATATCTCTCAGAGGATCCGTTCATGATATGGTATAATCATCATTATCCCCACTCGTGCCATGATTATAATGTTCGGACCATGTTCCCACTCCCCATTCTTCTATCCTCCCATATCCTTATCACATGACGTTTAAATGTATGGCCTTCATGAACTTTGTATGGATTGATTCCCATCCTTATGGGATACGTAGGAACGCCCGGACATTTCGTCTGTTGGCCAAGCACAAATTCCATATATTCCTCTCGGGTTAAGACATATGGTGTGGTGCAAGCTTTTTCCCCAATTCACATTGAGCTAATCTCGATCTGGTCATACATCCCGCTTCTTGGAGATGTTATCCTCTTTTATAGATGGGTACAGCTATGCTTCACTCACTCCTTTGATTATGACTCCATTATCTTTACCATCTAAAAGGGACCTCGAATCGTATGGATTCTAGGCCTAAGGGATCTCCTACTACTTTGGGCCAATACAATCAAGGATGATCAGCAACAAGCTGATACAAATCTTACGTTGCGAATATGGTCAGTGGCCGAAGCTCATTTGTTGCTCTCAGTCCAGGTTATTATAGGCATGTTATGTATCGAACATGATCAACATCTATCCTTTGTCATTATAACCACTCCCAAATGTCCCAAACATTGAGTTTAGTGGTTCATTCTGCCCTGTTGTATCTCTAAGAAATGAACACCCTTTAGGAGATGCAAGCTGTTAGACCCATATATGACAGGGAAAGCAGAGTCTGGCTCCTTGTTTCCCACACCGAGAACTTCTCACGTGGGCTTAGAAGCTATGATGAGGCGGTAACTACGCGAGAGGTCATATGGCTACCGTAGACTAGGATGCCCAGCCACAGGCCTCTCATCCTTTTCAGTCTTATGGCCCATGTTCTCTCTTACAAGATTGTACGGTGTGGTATTGGATTATTTCCTCATTCACCCCGGGTTACTCACTATGCCGTACGCATTCCCAGATGAGATATCTTATCCTCTTCATCTTCTCTGCAACATGTTAAAATTTAAGTTGACTGGTCCTTCCCATCTGAGGCCTAGCCTCAGGCCCCTTGGCCTTTCGGGCCCCGACCCATGTTCTTATTTTGGGTAGTACGGTGTGGAATGAGATTATGCCTTCATTCATGTTGGGTTACTTGTCAGGTTGTACATCCCCCTTATTAGGGTATCTTACCCTTATATGTAATTCCAGAACTACGTATGGCTTGATTCTAATCCTCATTGGATATATAAGACCTCTCAAACATCTCATCTTCAGGTCCAGCCCCATCTTGGCCCCTTGGCCCGCATTCCACTAGAGAGAGGAATGTATGGTGTGGTATTTGATTATGTTCTCACTCATGTCAGGTGTGGTAAAAACCATGCCATTTACCACCTCCTTTGGATTTTCCATCCCCGTGTTCTATCCTCATCTTTTCAAACCGGCCACTCTCAATATGAGCCCCCGACCCTCTTTAGCGATTCACCAATGTGCCTAAGGGTACTCTAGTTTAGTACACGGAATGTCAGACTCAACTAAGACATGCTTTCACATGTTTATCAGGCTTCATATTCACCCTCAATGGGGATTCTCTCACCTTTCACATCCAAATGGACCCTCAAATAGTATTGATGCTCGGACCAAGGTCCCTCCTACCATTACGGGCCAACGTCCTCCAGGATTCTAGACAAAAAATCGATACAGGTCCCGCATTGCGAATATGGTCAGCAGTTGATGCTCATTTGATTGTACCCATTTCAGGCTAATGCGATATGGATGCTGTGTTTTGAATACGGTCAATAGTTATCCTCCATCGTCATGCCGACCCAAAAATCCCAAAATGTTGGTTACATGACTCACATCCTTCTCCACCTCATGGTGTCCAAGTAGAACTTCGAAATTTTTGGTACTATTCCTTAGTGTGCATCCACACATTAGGAGATAAAAGCCGTGATAAGGCAATCATTTGGGGCTCCACTGGTTTCCCTTTTCATATATTCCACATAGTTCAAATAACATATTCACCCTTGTTTCCAACACCGAGTTCTCACAAAGGCATAGGGATCGGGTTAGGGTTTTCCATTACTTGGGATAGTCTCGCTTCTCCATGGTCCATGTTCTAAGGCTTTAAAATAATATCTTGTTGTATTTCCTCCTTCATGGAACTATGTACAAATTGATTCCTATCCTCATGAGATATGTAGGACCACCGGAATGCCTAGGTTTTGGGCCCAGCCCCATCTTCTAGAAATCTCCCTTTCACATTGCCCCGTGGCCTACCCTTTCTCAAGGAGGGGAGTATATGGTGTTGTATGGGATGATGTCCTCATTCACATTGGGTTTTTAACGACCACGCCACGTACCTCTCCCTCCTAGGAGTTCTCCATCCCTATATTCTATACTCATCCCTTCAAATTGGTTACTCTTAAGTTGAGCACCCTCATTGACCCTTGTCGTCGATGCACCAATATGTCAAAGATCTCTCTGGTTTAGTACATGGAGTGTCGGATTTTAAGTGGACATGATTTTTACCCTTTTTTAAGCTTCATGTTCCCCTTCATTTGGGCTTCTATAATCTTCCACACCCGAAGGGACCCCCAAAAGGAATGGATGCTTGGCCCAAGGGCCCTCCTACCATTACGGGCCATCATCCATGAGAGTTTCAAACAACAAATCGATACAAGTCCCATGTTGCGAATATGGTCTGTGGCCGACCCTCATTTGTTTGTCCTCATTATAGGCTAATGCAGTACGGATGTTGTGTTTTGAACATGGTGATCAGTCACCTCCATCATCATGCCAGCCTCTTTAAGCCCCGAATTTCAGTTACATGATTCACATCATTGTCCACCCCATCATGTCCAAGTGGAATTTTCGCACTCCTGACACTATCCCTTAGTGTGCATTTTAACATTAGGAGGACAAAGAGGCGGTAAATGTGTCACTCGAGGCTCTTCGCCGACTTCACTTATCCATGGTCTGAGATCTAAGACCATAAACTAAGATCTCTTCAAAAACAACGTGTGGCTTGATTCCAAACCTCATGGGATACATAGGAACACCCAAAAGTCTCATTTTCGGGTCCAGCTCAATTAGGACCTAGTTTTTCCTACCCCTTACCCTTTCACCACTATTTTGGCCCCTTGGTCTAAGGTTTCATTCCCAGAATCCCATATGGTGTGGTATAGGATTATGTCCTCATTCATGACAGGTATGTTTTATTGCACCGTGCACATTCCCCATTTAGCCTCATCTCTTCTACGTCTATGTCGGATGACGTTAAAATGCATGCTTGGTCCCATCACATGAACCTAAATTGTGACATTATCGTCTTGGCCACACGACAAAAAATAGCACTGCATCGTGATGCCCTCACTCAAGGGAACACAATTTTTGGTATCGGTCACATGCCATACCATTTTTCAATGCCTTCATACGGTTTTATTCTTCTGGCGATGCCGAGAATTGCTATCCTAGGTCTATCTCATAAAAAACAATTCACCTTAATGAACAAATAAGATAAATCAAATAGCGCTCCTTTTGGTGTGAGGGCCACGCCCACACACCCCTTTTATCCATGAAACTGGTACCTTACCATGACTCATATTATAAATACATACGGTTTGATTCTCATTCTCATGAGATACGTAGGAATGCTTGAGAACCTCCCCAACAGGCCTAGATTAACTCTCGATCCAGGTCCCTCGACCTAAAACCCTCTCGATGAACACATGGTAATCTAGACTCTGAGTCCTCATTCACATTGGGTTTCATAATAACTTTACCATTTGTCCTCTTCACTTCTTACCATTCCATGGTCCATGATCTATGACTATAAACTAAGACCTCTATGTGTCCTTTCCATAGGATGTTAAACTACATGAAACCTCTCATAACTATGTATGACTTGATTCAGATCCAAATGGGATACATAGAGACACCAAGGCATGTCGCCTTGGGTTCAACCCCAGGGACCATCAATCCTGTTCTTCCTCATTTTCGGACCCCTGGCCTGACCCCTTGTGCGGAACCATGTAACTGCAGCTTTTCCCTGAACATGTTTGGAATGCCCCACGATGTCATTAGGAACCGACAGCTCCCTCGCCAGAGGGGTCTAGTCTAAATTATGGAATGATCCATGATCAATATTATGGGCCATCTAATGTGCTTCCACCATGGTGGTGTATTTTCAGGAGTGTTATATTCTGTTCAAACGAACCATCACTCCACATTCCACGCTTTGCGTGCCCCTTATTCAGACCCTCATCCCCTTTCATGTATAAATAACCCCCCCTAATAGTATTGATTCTCAGCCTATGGCCCACCTATTGTCATAGGCAACCATTCCAAAAGACTATTTGATGACATTTTGAGTCAGGCCCTACGTTTCGAACATGGTTAGAGGTCGGCCCTCATTTTCTATCCCCATTCCAGGATAACACAATAAGGATATTGTGTTTCGAATGCGGTCAATAGTTTTTATTTATTATCATACCACTCCCACAACGTTACGAATCCTAGGTATCATGATTTAAACCCTACATTCCCATCTATTCAGATTGATTCCAGTGCCTTTGGCGTTATCCCATTCGTGCATAAGAGCACACTGGGAAAACTGTAAATCGGTTGTTCTGAGAACTTTATTCTCCAGTCAGGTCTCTTCCATTTCCTCCTGGAAATCAGGGTCGGTTGTTCAAACCCTGAATGACCGAAGCTTATTTTTCACTCTTATATTTGTATGGGGGTGATAAGGTGTTCATCCCTTGTTTTTCGCATTGGTCAATACCCACGTGAGCATAGAGAATGATTGTTGACGCTCCACGAATATCCCGTGAATTCAATAAACCAATGTAAACAATGGAACTCATGCATGCTATGGCATAAAATAATCAAATCATGAAAGTGAATTTGGGATTTTGTAATCGTTATAGTACATGATGGTTGTTTCCCCCCCATGTATGGGTAAACCTCGTCAAATGATTGTAGCAGCTTCGCAACCCTCTTGCCAGTGGCATATAGGAGTTGTTGCCGCCTATTCAGCTTCCGCTCCTCTTCAGCGGTGATGGGGCGCAATTCATTGGCCGAAATCTGGGCCTGCTCTACGTCGATCTGAATGATGGTCATATCCTTAGAGGCTCTCTTCATTCCCTTTTCAGCATCCGCTAACTTGGCTTTCAGCCGCGAGACGAGCTCTGATTGCGTGCCAAGGGAAGCGGAATTCTCATCCACTTGGACCTGCAGCCATTGAACCTCATCTTCACCCCTCTGGAGCCTCTTGATGTTTACCGCTTTTCTCCATTGTCATCCCACCCTGAGGCCACATTCATACCCCCTAATATTTTCCACCATAAGATTTCTGACAAGTATGTGAGGACGCAAGCATTCCACTCCCTCAGTACACAGTTCGCGCAGTCGCGAGCGAAGTCTGTCCATCTCATCCAACCATAGTGCTTGGGGGTGTCATCAATAAAGCACTTGATCCGCTTCCAGGATTGGAGATGGACTATTTTATTTTCCTCTTCATTATTGGTCGTCTCATCTTAGTCAGCACAATTGGTGGGCTCATACATGGGGAACACCCCAGGAACTCTTCAACAAGGTCCACATCTGGTGTTTGATCGGGTATGGCGGGACCTGAAAAAACTGATCGATCATCATCATCGGATCCTACCTCAATGCTCTCAGGTTTATCCCCACTGATAGTACCATCATTGATTGGGAGCACCACCACTTGGTCAGTTTTGTGCTCCGCCTCCACGATCATCGGCAGTCCCCTGGGAAGGATGCCGTAAGAAGCTATGTCCATCCCCGCCAAGGAGAACCATGACATTTGAAGAATTGTACGTGCCAAAAATGTTAATTGACATTAGTATATATGGTTAGGGGATGACAGTCATAAAAATTTGTATAGGGGACCTACAGAGATCGAATCCCTAGTATCGCTCTTGGGTTGATGTCGTCGGTACCCTGAAGTGTGGCCCCATGTATATGATCGGAATGTCTGAAAGCTTCAGAGGGGTCGCCTTAGGTATTCTAGCCCTGCTGGAGGTAGCATTAGATGCGGCAGTAGGTGTACATCTCGAGGACCCTGCATCTGCATCCACTGAGGGATGGGAATGAGTTCTGTATATAAGACTATCTTGAATGTTCATATGTTAGCAAAGAGCCCAGAATTACCTCAAATAAAGTCTCAAAGAACGGGGTTTCAGATTGTTACCTCCATGGCCTCTACGCACTCTTCACGATCTGAGTCTTGATCTTTAACTTCTCACTCCACCAATGGGATCCCTCTCCCGGCCTCATCTCTTTAGATAGACTCTTCTGATTCTTCCGGCAGAGGGAAGAGTTCTCTCAAATTAGCGGCTGACAACTGTGGGGGAGTAGTGCGATCGAGCAACACCATGACTCGATATTTTATTGGATGAGGAGTACCTGGGGAAAGAACGATGTTCTCCAACTCAGTCAGATATTGTTACCCTTCAGATTGGGACACTGCAAATTCAGCCCTGATGGGGTCTATTCTCGGAAAATCAATCTCGAGACAGTTCAGGTGCTTCCACAACTCGGCAGGGCCAATGAATTGCCTGTTGACTTCCCAGATGTCCTAGGCCTCCGAGAAGACAACATTTTCCGGTATGTTGATATGGGGCAACTGCTTCCTCGATGCCTGGGAGGGTATCCTGTGGAATCCTCTCACCGGCCTCCCCTCTGTATTCCTCAGATCTTCCAGAATCACCAGGTCTGTGGCCGCTGCCGGATCTGCTACAACTGCTTCCCTCTCACCTGGTGCGGGCCCAACCGCCACAGCAGCCCCACCACTGCGGGATTCACTTTATGCCTTTCATCCCCGGTCTCTAGGTAGGGAAATCTCACCATCACCGACTCGAATGGTTGGTTTCTTCAGCATATCCCCCAGGTAGGCCATCTCCCAGCTCATGGCATATTCTTTTACCAGCTGGAGGATGGCGGTCGGGGGAGGAAAATCATTCCTCATTTTCCCATCTTCTTGTGTGAACATGAGTCACATTTTCTTCATCACGCATGAGTATTCTTCATAGCGCACCTCCAGATAGATATGTGGGGTCATTCGCTACATACAGCAGAATTTATTTGCAATCCAGTGTGGGGTATATGACTTGTAGAGGGGATCATGATTCACCCTCACCACTAGGACTCTATCTCGAAAGTCAAGGAGATAAGCCCGGTGCTCTTTCGTCCCCTGACTGTCATCATAAAATACCCCGGTCTGGAATGAGAATAGGTGGAAGTTGAATTCCTCCACCCTCCACACCCGGTCCAAAACCGACAGTGTGGTCAGCTTGGTTGGAAAGCTCCCAGTGGCGTTCAGGATTGATGGGAGGATGTTCGAGCCTGGAAGAGAGATAGAGTTAGGGTATTCATAAACCCCCCTGATATGTGTGGCTATCCACCCATACAAGAGGTGGAATGGCCCACATACCCTCTATGACCTTTTCCCCTTTCGGATATGACACAGTACCTTATACAACTTGGCGAGCATTGGGATTCCTATATTGAATCACCCTCCTGTTGCCATCTTGGATGCCCTGATAAATCTGCTCATACGTACTCCCATGTTTGTATCTCTCACCGGCAGGATCCAACCATAGATCAGAGCTGTGATAAATGCCACCAGCCTAACTATTGGTTCTTTCTCAGTGTTGATACTAAACCCCCATGTCTTCCACTGGTAGTCCTCCAAAAGCCACCAGTATGAGTGCTCCATTCCCCATTGACCCCCTTTGGAGAAGTCCGAGGCCTCGTCAGAAATGGTTTGTTTTCTGGGAATTTGAAGAATTGTTTGAACCACCACCTGAAGTGGACATCCTTTACTACTTCCTTGTCCTCCACAGGCCAAAGCTCCATCAGCGCCATCACCATTCGTGGAATTTGCTTTGGATCCTCCCACACACTCATGATGTGGAGGAATTCATCGTACATCGACCCTAGTATCAGGACCCCTGATATCTGGTGGACATCCCACAAGATGATACCGACCTCCCCATGGTGTAAGTAGAAGGTATTGGTTCTCAATGACCATATGCTCTCCATCTAAGGCATCAGTTGTTTCAGTTGATATATGTGGAATTGGGAGGCCCAAGCCAGCTCATACAAACCCACTCTCCTCAGCTTAGCACCAAACTCCTCACACGAGGTGCCTTCCCAATAGGCCCAGGCCCAATCGTCTGTGAATTTACCACCCTGGCACAGGTCCCATTCCTCGGACAACCCCTTCCTCGGGTTCCTCAATGTTTCCTTCAAAATCATCTGGTACAGAGGGGGATACATCTTCTACAGTAATTCCTTCCCGTCGACATTATTCAGCGGGTTGTATAAGCAATCAACATTGACAGGTGTGAAATTCTCTCTAACAGTAGCTGCACCAGAGAATCATGGTCGGAGTGGCTCCGTACCAATTCCCCCAGACATAGATTGTTTTCCATCTCGTCCCTCCGAGTAGAATCTGCAAGGACCCCTCAGGAAGCTTCTTGACGAGCCATTCAGTTTTGAAATTTGGGTGCTTTTCGGGTTAGTTCGCAAAGCTAGTTCATGGAGGACGTTCACGAAGCCTGTTCACGAAGCCCTGCCTCGTCTTTCAAATGCATAGTCACGCAGCACTGAGACGCGAAGTCAAAGACTCATGGAAGCGCTGCGAAGCAGAAGGCCCTATTTTTATAGAGAAATCGCGGAGTATGCGGAGCTTCATGAATCTAGAACACTAATGTCCAAAATTGTGGAGAGGAGAAAATAAAAAAGAGATTTTAGGTACCCTATTTATAGGCAAGGGACCCCCGGAGCTTTGTGTCGTGTCTCGACTGAAACGAGCTTTACAACGCATTTGATCGGAGCATAGCTTTCTGACTTGGCGAGCCCTCTTTGTGAGATTTCTTCGTGAACAATCGATGATTTTTGAGATCTACCCTCAGACTTCGACCCTTGATTCCTCTACAACTGCATGTCTAAGGGGGGGCATTTGTTGATGCCCAAATGTGGGGAGGAGATAAAGAAATATACCCGAAGTCTTCCTCATGAATCCCCTTTACAGAGTCCCCATTGATGTTCATGAACCACCATAGAGCAAGGAGATGGTAACGGTTCATGAACTCACTTGACGTTCGTGAACCGCAACAAATAAAGGAGGTGGGCCGCTCCGCAAACGCATTTGACATTCATGAACTGCCATGGAGAAAACAAATTCTTCTTCGCACCGAGCATGTGCTACTTCACAGCACCTATCCTATATAAATATTGGCCTCCCCCAAATCCTGGGTGCTGATAATCTGACCTTTCAACTTCTAAGCTCCTGAATCACGAAGCACCTTCTACTCTGCGGACAATGAGCTATGCGATGTACTTCTGCGCTGCGATGTTCCTCCCCTTTACCTTGTTTTAACACCCTATTCCAAGAGGGATGCCTTTCATGGAGCCTAAGGGCCCCCATGAAGGAAGGGGATCCACAAGGGGACATGGGTCAACGCGATGCGTTTATACTTCGCGAAACACTCATCCTGTACACATGATCCACATGCCAAGGCAGGGTCACAGTACTTTATGGAGAACTTCACTTCATAATACCTTTCTTAGCAAAGCACCTTTACTCCACATGGTAGTGCTTCGCGAATACCATTCCACTTCACGAAGCTCCTCTTACATGAACCTCTTCCCTATTCTTCAGCCGAGGTGCCCCACTTCACGAAGCATACCCCTTCACATGTAACCTCCGCCATGTGGGGTGGCAGAGTTTCTCAAGGTTCATTTCTATGAAACCCTCTGCTTTGCAATTCCTTTTCCCATGTGACCCTCTAGGTTTTCATGATGTGATTTCATTGTTCCTTGGACTTTACTTCCCATTGTGTTGCTTTGCGTCATGCTTATTTTCATAGGTATACTAATGGCTATTTCTTCTTCACATAGCCATGCTAACGTGGACCCCCAATAGTCTAATCCATAACACCCCTGAGCCATAGTGTTTCTGATGCCTTCCCTTCCAAAAAAATTAATGGGTACTAGTTATGTAAGTCCAAGTGGTGCAGAAAAAACCCACCTCATCCGTGCAGCAAGATGTTAAACTACTAAGCACCATCGTCCTCAACATATGATGTTAAACTATGACCTCAACCCATGCCTCGCACATGGTGTGCCCCCACCATGGACATTCTGCACACCCACTAGTGTCCACATGGATGATATCTTCTCTCATAGGGGATGATATCCTCTTTATTGTAGTGGTGTTTGTCCACGAGGAAAGTGCAACCACTATTGTGTAAGACCCTAGCCTTCCTCGCAGGAGGTAACACCTCATCTTATCTTCTCTTCCTGGGTGCGAAGTCCCTCTTCTGCTAAGATTTTTCACCATTCAGGCCTCCATTCTAGAGTACGTCCCAACCTATTCAAGCTGTTAACCATGCATAATTCTCTTTCTCCACATTGGACAACTAACCATGTTTAAGCCCCAATCCACATCCCACAGACGCACCTTTCATGACGTGATTGTCAGGACTTTACTGTCTTGTGTTTCTCACACTGAGCATGACTCACGTGGGCTTAAAGAAAGAACCGACCATGACTAACACCTTGGGTTAGCCTAGAGTGTAATCCCCAAACCCATATCCAAACTACGAGGTGTTTGATCCTTGCTATGGAGAGGTACATAGGAAGCCTCCACGAGGTTGAATCCCACCACCCAAAGTGAACTCAGGTCCCCCTTCACGTCGATTCACTGACCACCCATCCGAACTACAAGGACTATGATCCTTTCTAATGTGAGGTATGTTGGAAGCCTCCACGAGGTTCAATCCCACCAACAAAAGGGACCCCATGTCCCCCTTCACATCAATTCACCGACCACCCATCCGAACTACGAGGACTTTGATCCTTGCTAAGGCGAGGTGCATAGGAAGCCTCCATAAGGTTCAAGATCACCACCCAATGGAACCCTAGGCCCCACTTCACATCGGTTCACTGACCACCCATTCTAAATATGAGGACTTTGAGCCTTTTTAAGGAAAGGTACATAAGAATCCTCCATGAGGTTCAAGCCCAACACCAGGTCATTCCAACCATCTTCACATCGGTTCACCAACTCAACAGGCTTCTTCAGAGTGTAATCCCCAAATGAAACCTCCTAAACTATGTGGAATTTGATCCTTGTTAAAGAAATGTATGTATGAATCCATCATTAGGTTCAATACCTATAACCATTAGTCTCGAATACCCCATGTTGGTGCACCGAGCCCCTTTCCATCCTGAACTACGAGGACTTTGATCATTTCCAAGGCAAGGTTTGTTGGAAGCCTTCCTGAGGTTCAAGCCCAACAAACATTGGACCGCAGGTACTCCTTCACATTAGTTCACCCTTGTCCCACAAGACGTTAAACTTTGAACCTCATTCAGTGGAAATTAGTTTCCCCCTCTATTCAGCGGTAAGTCATTGTCACTCCATTAAGCGTTCAGCCATTGTCACTACTTTCAGAAGAAATCCATTGTGATCTCATCTAGCGGTACGCCATTGAGAACCACAATTGGAGGTACGCCGTCATCAGATAACCTATGTGGACTTTGATTCCCTTCACATAGATACGTAGGAAGCCTCTTTAAGGCTCAAGCCCAAAACCATCGGCATCCCTATGACGGTTCCATCCCATTGACCATCCACTTCACAAAACCTTCCATCATCCACCCTGATTCCTACCTGGGCCACCACATCTCAGTTGGATCATGCCATATTATACTCCATTCCCCTCAAAATAACTGGGAGGTCAACCTCGCATTGGCCCCCACATCGGTGTTCCCTCTAGGGGGGTCCCCCATCCGATCCACTCTAGTTAGTGTTCCGATTAGTCTGATCTGTCTCCGTTGGACGTTAAACTTACGGAATACCCTATGTTAAACACTAGAATATGAGGAAAAACTCATATAAATTCCCATGGAATATGATTTCCTGCCCTCGATGTGGGATTCCTCAGGCTTCCACGTCCTTTAGAATCCCTATAATAAGGGACATAAGACAGGCATTCCAATCCCCTAGCGTCTAGACATGCCAGTGATGCTCAAAGAGACTACTACCCTGACTGAAGGTTGCTGCCCTGACTGGACCCCTTGTAATGTCCCTAAATAAGTAGTGTAATTAACTGGTGTTTATGAACATATGAAGATAGGAAGAGTTTCATGGAAAAAATATGAAATCTATGAGGGAGACTCGGACTAGGAGACGAGTTCCGAGGAGTAATCTACAAAAGGAAGAACCAACATCCCATCATACCATTTCTATCAAGTAGCAAGCATCCCTGAATAATAGACGGATTTCACCCACCTTTGTAATGTGGGAATGCGGGGAAACAATGATTCATATTTTGTACTCAAGAAAACGGATGCGTGCACTCTGACGAAAGCATTAGAAACACACTCATCATCTCATTTTTCTAGGGGTGGTAGTTCTCAAGCCCCTAAAAATGGATCATACTATTTTTTTATTTCAGTGGTCATGGCCATAAGTAATGAGAGTTCCTTACCATTATGAGTATGATTCATGGAACATGTGTTTAGCTTCAGGTTCCACTATTGTTGAAGTTTCAGTTGAGGAGGTAGAAGTAGGGTTCTCCAGCATTGGATCAGTAGAGGGGATATGGGGATTCCATGGGAGAGCTTCTTGATTCTCCTCATCTATGGAGATAATAGTGCATCCATGGAGGTGTTAATCATTAGGTTCATATGGGATATCAATGAAGTTGTGGTTAGTTTCATTCATTTTAGTTTCTAGCACCATGAAAGTTGGACTTCATTCGAGGTGCCCTTTTCTTTTTTCATTATGGTTTCATACTTTTTTGAATAATTTGATATGTACTCCTTCATATAACCTTATCTATTCCATTATTTGGGACATGAAGTAGAGATGATTATGTATCTGTTAGCATTGATGGAACTAGTTGGAGTGTGAGCTTATCTTTGTGTATTAGGTATAGATTGTGAGCTTGTTATATGGAATCATGGATCATTGTGTGAATTCTTATGTTTATAGATAGACCCATAAAACAACATCCTTAGAATGGATTTGTTGTATTTAGTGTTGAATATCATGGATTAATTCAGAAGTCAGATTGATTTTTATGATACTAAATGAGAATATATCATTTTCTTTGGAGAGTGAGATACTCAGATATGTTGAAGATGTCGTTCATCCTTGTCTTTATTGATTTTTGTGATGAAGTTGAGTTCATCGTAGGAACAACTTATGGTGTTTCCAAGGGCCATGGAAGAATACCTAGTTTTATTTCTGGAAGAGGTTGTGGGATTACCTCCCTCAATAAGAGATTGTGTTTGGTATATATTTACAATAGATAACTTCTTTGATCTGGATGTCTTTGTATAAGAAGGTGCCTTTTTTGATTTGAGATTTGTGGGTAAAAATTCATAATCTTTTGTAGTATGGTTTTTTCAATGTTGTGTTTCACCTTGGGTTGTATCATTTTTTTCATAAAGAAGGTCAATTATAGACTATGCCAATGTTTCAATTATTATCAATTGAATCATGTAGTAGTGAAGAACTATTATCAAATTATATGTATTTATGATATATTTGATCAACAGAAAGGATCTAGGTGTTCCTAAAATATTTATCTATGACTGAGATATCATTTGATGTGGGAGAAGGATGAGGATATACAAAAGAATAATTTATGAGGTTTTTTAATTATTATTTCACTATAATTTTATCCCATATAACAAACTTTCTGATATTTATCATGGGTTTGATGAATGTAGTCTTGCATGAAACCTTGGATTGGTTAATGGTGGTTTTCATCGATGAAATACTTGTGTAATTGACATATGATGATGAGAACGTAGATTTTCTATGGAAATTTCATGGATTTCTTCATCATTAGTACTTTTTCGAGAAGATATCAATTTTTAGATTATATTCTCGGGGGGTTATTTTTGTATAGAATTCCATATCCCACATTGGAGTAGTTGTGGGTCCTTCAATCATCTAGGTAGTTGTTTCTTTGGAATCCTCTAATACTATTGAAGAACATTTGAGATTCCTTAGTATTATAGGCTATTACAGTACGTTTGAACCTACATTATGTAAAATTTAATATCATCATACATCCTTGAAGAGAATGGATCAATAATTCTTGTAGATTTACCAGTGTTAGAAATCATTTGAGTACTAGAAGGACAAGTTATTCAACACTCAAATTTTTCAATTTCAAGAAGACATAGTTCAGTTGAAGGTTTTTTATGATGCTTCATGTCTTGTCTTGTAATGTATAATCATTCAATAAAGATTTGTTATTTGTGATGTCTTTCATATATTATGTCCCCGTAATTGTAATTATTCCACCAATGATCTCAAGTTGGCAGTGGTTGTGTTTTCCATGATGTTGTGGACACACTACATCATCCATGAATGTTTTATGGTTTTCATTAATTAGAAGATCTTGAGATATGTTCTATATCAATGTTACTTGAACTTATGATTACCATGGTCGTTGGAATTCATATAGGACTTTGAATTTGAGGTTTCCTATACTCCACGAAATGTTAATGTTGTATCTAATTTTCTATACGAATAATTCACATAATGATTCCATGTTGAATCTATATATTCTTAGTTACTTTTGTATGAAATATCTATGATCAGTATTGATATAGGAGTGTTTGGTTACAATTGATACCTTTTAGAGATGATAGTGAATTCATCTCTGGTGTATTAGGTGTACAAGTTCTAGTTGTGAGATTCTAAGGTAAAGGTCTGGTGAGATTGATTTTTTTGTAGTGATTCTCTTGCGGGTTGGTGTAAGGATGATCAACACCAGATGATGTTCTAGGAAGTATTTTCATTCCTTTTGTGATGTGTGATGTGGTATCCCTGAGTTCCATAACCCACCTTTCTCACCACATCCTGGCTTGATAAATTTGTATCATACTCTGGGAGGTAACATTTTGTGACATGGGTAAAAGCCTTTAGTTTTTGGAGTTTGTGTCTTAATGTTTATCTTGCAATAAGGTGAAGATTAAACACCATGTTTTAAATGGTTTTCTTCAACCATTGATGTTCCTTTGTGGAATTGGTAGTAAATTTTGATAGAATTAATCACTTGTTTACTTCAATATTAGGGATTAAATTATTCAATATGGTTTATAGAGGACCATTTGAAAAACGTATCCCACTTCTTATAAATCATGGAGTCAATCTCTATAGATGATTTTTTTGGGGCAGTACATGGATGAGGTGGTGATTCTTCTTGGGGTCCCAATAAATATTATCTTGAATCATGATCTCTACTTTTACCTTCAATGTGTGGAGAATTATTTCTTTTATTTTTCCTCTCAATTATTCCTAAAAACAAATTTTTTTCACAAATAGGTTCTTAGAAAAAGTGAACTATCTAGACTCTTGAAGAGATATTGTTGTCTTATGTCTTGGACATTGGAGGATCATTGATGAGGTGACTACACTTGACCTATTTTTCTTACAATAAGAGTTTTCACTCAACTGTTGGTATGGACCCATTTAAATAATTTTGATTCCAACATTGTTATTCTTTTTTATGATAGACTAGGGTGATAGAGTTAACAGTTATTGGTAAATAACTAGTGAAAACCATGATAGTGATAGTTCAGGTGATTGATAAAAGGATGAGGGCATCAAAACATCATTAAAAGACATATGTCGACCATAGGAGGATACCTATAGAGTTTTACATTGGTGATCATGTTTCCCATAAAGTGACTCCCCATCATGGGTAGTGACGGTTTATTCAATGGAGTAAGATTTATCCCATATTTTTTAGGCCTTTTGAGGTTTTAGATTGTGTTAGAGGCATTCTGTATAAGATTGAACTTCACACACAAATGATCCATATTCATTATATCTTTTATTTTTCACAAATTCATCATTATATTCATGTTTAATCTCACACTAATTATCAGAGATAGATTAATGTTTATGATGATGAAAATTTTGAAGAGTGTCCGATAGTGATGTAGGACTTCCAAGATAAATTATTAAATAAGATTTTTATTCCTTGGTTCATGTATGTTGTTTTCATGTTGACTTGGGTGAGATCACATGTAAATGTGATTCATGGATATGGGATCATTATTCTATATTTATTGATTCTTATTTATTAATTTTCGTGGAATCTTTTGTAGTTATGTTTATCTGGATTATGAAATGTTTTTACATTCTTTGACTCTTTGGTTTTAGTCTTTCTATTTTTTGAGAGGTATCGCTCCTAGTAGAGTGTTTCAAGGATGTTTTTTTAGTGTTGCATAGTTTTTTACATTCGTCGTATAATTGAGGTGGTTGTGATCTGGTGATGGTGAGATTCTTGGTATGTATCTCATGCTGTGGATGTTTCGTGGACACATTTTCCTCTTCTTCTCTTGATGTTTTTTAATTCAAGATTTTGATAATTTTTTGATTAGTATCTCATCTGATGGTATGGAATGTTCTTGACTTTTACATTATGATATTTTGAGACTTGAAAGAGTTTACGAGGTATTTGGTGGTGTTTGAAAACATTTTTGTCCTAAATAGAAAACACCACAACCATTTTTCATGCCATGGGCCCCTGGTATCCTGCTATATGAAATAGTCTTGCAGAATTACCCAGCAAGGTATTGGTTTCAGGTGTAGATCCTTAAAGATACTCATGTCCAAAATAGTCAAAAATGGAAATTGATTGCTACACCATTGTTGAATCCATAGTGTGGGGAAAATGGATTGGCATTGAGAAAATTTACCTAGCACTAGATGTTTTAGGAAGACACACTAAAAACTCACTATGACCATGAAAAATGAATGGTGGAATCTATAAGGTTGTTTAGTATTACATTGAAATGGAACAAAGGCAACCATTCTTCATGGATATTGACCATTTCAAAAGGGAAAATGTGTGTGGAGTTAGTGGGGATATTAAATATATTTTTATGTCGATACTTATCCTCTCTTAATGAATCTATGCACCTCATATTGACTTTCTTTTATTTCTAGGTTCACTAAATGAAATGGGTCTTGGTCAAGTGATTACTTTTATTATGGTTTCTTCAATGATCTTTTTTTTTGGTAAGTGTTCATTTTAACTCTCTTGGATCCCATTGATCATCACCATGCTAATTCATACCTCTGGTTCATGGAGAATCAAACACTCTTAGGTTCAAGTTATTTTTTTCCTCCTCATTTCCAACCATATGCTATTCATCCCTTTTGAATAGATGTTCAATGTTATAATCCCTCTATTTTTATGAAAATAAATATTTCTTATTTTTCTCTTGACTACCAATGATAGGATCTAAGTAAATATTCCTTTGGTTTTAGTGGTGTCTGATCATTAGTCACCAATTCTTATGAAAGGAATGTTCATATTCTAAAAAATAGGGTTGGTGATTCATTGATTCTCTTATTATTTTATGTGAAATCATAAATTTATCTAGATTTGTATCTTTAGGTAATGTTGGAATTTACCTTAATAATGATTAAACCAGAAATAATGTATTCATATGGTTTATGGTTGTAGAACTCACATGTCTTTATACCATGTTAAATATTTCCACCTTTTTTATATGATAATATGTTATATTTTTGTTTGTTATATGGTTATCATGTTTTCTTGTTTTATGATATAGAGTAATTAATATTTTTAAATTGTTAAAAAATATATATCCTATAATTTTATTGGCCAAAAAACTAAAAAGGCACGTTTTAATAAAATTGTTCATCTTATGATATGATTGAAATAAAAGAGATGTTTTTTTTCATGTTTAATTGAAATTATTCATCCACATGTTAATGTTAATTGGATAGAGAATGTAAAGGTGGTAATTCTTATTAATTAAATAATAAAGAGGTGTGATAATAGGAAATGTTCTTCCATATAATATTATGAAACTAGAAGTTATTATTTGAAAAACATTTAAATAATTTATAGTTATTGATAGTTAATGCCTTAGGTTTCATGTGGCTATAACTTGTGATAAATGAATTATTTAATTCAATAACATAATGAATAGGTTGTTTAATACAGATTAATATTTTGGGTCGAGCGAGTCCATTTTTTGTAAAGGATGAATGTCTTGGTTTTAGGACCTGGATACCCTATTGAATATTTGTTGTTTCATTACTACCTTGTGTTATTTCTATATTATTTGTCATTTCAGTGAGACATTATGAGACATTAGGGCAGATTAAGGTTGATGATACATGGGTTGGGAGGCCTTGGGTTGTGGAAATAGTTGGAATTAATGATGGTGGGATGGATTTATGGTGGTTTTAGGTATAGTACCTGGATCGGTGGAATGTGTTGAAGCTAATATTTCCTATTTTAATTATGTTGAAATTTTTTATACATGATTGATAATGATTATTCATTAAAGTATAGATGTATGTGTTTCTTGTTTCTTCATTTCATTTCCCACTTCTTGATGTAGGTAGTTAACCATGGTTTATGCATATCTTGATGATGGATTTGGATGAGTTATAGAGTACCTAGAGTATATGGAAATAAAATGAATAAATATTGTTTTAAACCAATGATTCGGTGACTTACTATAATTCCAATTACGAAAATGTTTAGAAACCATGTGATCGGTTAGTTAATGTTTTTAGGGAATGAGAATCAATTGATTAGCATGTTAAATTAATTTTTAGTGGTTAATAAAAACAATTAATGTAATATAAAGTGTTTAATAGGGAAAAATATGTTAATGTATTATTTGATGTTTCTATTCTTAAAATATATCTAGTATATAGCGGTGGAAGCCAGGTGTTCGAGTGAAGATAGATATAGTTGATCCTAGGATATGGTCATTTCCAATAGTGTAGTTTTGAGCTATATATATCATATATGTTATGTTATTAAATATGGTACCCCACTCATGTTGATAGGGTGACTGAAACCATATAGACTCCATGGGGTTACCTTCCCCATCATCCATGTTGTAAGGAATTGATGACTAACTACACCTTCTTTCAATGATCACTTCTCCTAGTAATATTATGTCTTTATATCCATGATTGTTAACTTTCCCATATATGTGTATTAAGGTATGTAATGGAATATAGTTATTTTAATCACATGTATCTCTAGTTATAGTATCTATGGATTACTACTGGTATGTTATGTATTGGATATACATGATCATTGTATAATACTTCATATACATGTTTTAGTGGTTCCCAAAAACAATTTGGTCACTATCTAGAGATGTGTCGTGAGATGATGATATGATGTCACGCTTGAGATTAATGTTACATTATGTTGATATGATGTGATTTATGGGGACAATAGTATGATAGGGCATCCCAAGTGTCTTCTATCATGAATAATTTATGAGAGATATGACTCAGGACATGTGTTGTTGGAGCATAGTGGGAAACCCATGAAGAAGTTGTAGTAGCATACCATCATTGATATTATGTTTCATATAATATTATTCTTATATGAGATACTTTTTGGGAGATCGGTGCTAAGGTTGGTAACTTAGCATACATGATTAGATTATGATTTAACATTACATGTTTTTCACTTATCTATTGCATTAATTGTTTATCCTTTAAATGAGATTATATGGGGAGGATTTACTGATTATACATGTTATTCCTGACCTAATTAAATATATATAAACTATATTTCTAGTTCATAATGGGATAGTTAGTAATTTATCTAGAAATTAATTCCTCATGGTATTATTGATGAGATGGTTGGGATTTGATGTGACTATAAAGTATTTCATTAGGTTACTGTAGTTTCTTTTGTAATTGTCCAGTTTTTATGAAATTACAAGCATGTATCAAGATATTTCATTACATTTTTATAATCAGGATTTGTTGGGTGTATCTATCATACCTCTCAAATCAAAGATGGAAATGCCTCCTATTTATGTGTATGATATACTCTTAGTTCATTCCACCATCCTGTGACCATTTGGAGGAAATCATAAGTTCTTTTTTTCTCCATTCTCTCATTTTTTACCCATGAGGCATACCATTGGGGGGATTAGGTTGTGATCAAGTCATATACCATCAGTTCTTATAGCCAACCCAAAACCTATTAGAGGCAGGATTTGGTAATCATTATCTTCCTTCAATATTTTTCTTCTTAGGATGGGTACCATTGGGGGGAGGGGGTCATGACAGAGTGGTATTATATGGACTTGTTAAGAGATAGAATGGATTTTAGGGGTAGTAAATTGTGATAAATACCTTTGATAGTAGCCAAAAGGTGTTAGATAAACTTATTAATCAAGGTAAACAAGGTAGACCAGATACCACATGGGTATTTAGGCTTCCTCAAGATCTGATTCATAGACCATTAAGTTTACAAGATTGCTGAGTATTGATATATTAGATGTAATGTTGATACCTAGGAATGGGCTATGCATATTTTTTCTTATCACCTATGTTTGAAATGGGTAATCCTTGGGATTTAGATAAACATTAAATAATTAATTAATAAATCATAAATATTTCATTTTCTAAAATTTTGAGTTCTTAACCACTTTTTCTTTTACAAGTATGGATCTTGTTTGATGTCCTTGTAAGAATCATTTCATATATATTATTTAGAAAGTTATAAAATATAACAACAAGATAAATGTTGATGAATATTATATGAATAAAATGAAACTCATAGATATTTAGTTCTTGACTATATTGAATTATGATGGGTTTTTTAGACTCAGTGATATAACACTGATTAAAGGAGGTTGACATATACTTTAGTTCTTTATTTGCTCATATGGAGCACTGAAATTGATTTGTGGTGAAAATACTGCATGGGGATGCCATGGATTATTGGGTATTGTTCCATAAAGATCATGAAGATCTAGTTATCTCATGGGAGAAGTTATGAGACAAGTTTGAAGTGGTGTTCCTTTATTTGGACGTTAAAGAAGTCAGTAAACAGAATTTGTTTACCATTCAACATTGGTGTTCCAAAGTGTGGGTGTTTGGGATCCATTTTATGTCCCTTATTAGATATATTTCAGACCTTTTTCTAGATTAGTTAGACAATGAGAGGAATTTAGAGGATGTTTTATATCTAGAGATCCATTGTTAGGTTGCCCCATTTATGTTGCCAATGTATCTTATAGTAGTCATGAGAGAATAGGTTATATATAAGATGTGGGATAGAACCAGATCATCATGAGAGAGAAGACATCATGATTCTCTACATAACATACATATGGATTTGTGTTTCCATTTTCTAAGAAATAAGTTTTTTTAGGTAGCTGAGAGTGTGTCCCATCCCACATCATTTTGATTCTCTATGGGTGGAGGATCTCATGCCCTTTCCAAGGGATTATATGATTTTTTATCTTATGTATGTTGTGGCCATCATCAATAAGAGTGCCCTAAATTTCTTAGCAAGTTGTGTGAGGATGGTGAAACACATTATGTTCCACCATTGGAGATGTTTTTGCTAACACATTAGCAGTAGGGTTCTAAAGAATTGGATCATTCCATGGGATATGGGGATTGTAGATTATATCCTTGTTATTCTTCTCATCTAGAGAGAGTATATAATGTCCATAGAGGTGGTTTTTATTATGTTTTTAGAGTCCATGGAGAAGGTTGTGGCTAGTTTCATGATTTAGAGTTCCCAGTGCTATGGCAGCTAATCATTCATCGAGGTACCCTTGTAATTATTTCTACTTGGGTCAATGTTTTTTGACTACATAGATATTCAATCCTTCATATATACTTCCCTAGTTTGTACGTTGGTACTTGAGGTAGAAAGGATTCTATTTTAATTAGAATTAACTACACCAGTTGATGGTTGAACTTATATGTATGATGTATATAGACAGTGTGAGATATTTTAAGGGCACGACCTCACTTTGGTTGACTTCTTATGTTTACAGATACAACCATATGACATAATACATATCATGGACTAACTATATTCAGGGTTGGATATTGTGGATTAATTTAAGAGTAATAATATTTTATATGATCCTAATAGAGATTATGCTACATTCATTGAATATAAATACCCTCATATGGTTGAAGGAATATTCCATTCTTATATTTATTGATGGTCGAGTTGATAATAATTTTATCAAAGGTTTAACCAATGGTGTTTCCCAATGTTGTAGAATAATACTATGATTTCTTTCATGAGGGTGTTTTGGTGTTACACCACATAACGTGTTATTTCATTTGGGATAGATTTATAGCTGAGCACTTCACTAATCATGATGTCTCCATTATGATAAAACCATCTATGTTATGAAAGTTGTAGGAACAATTCTTTTAACTTTTGTAGTGATGTTTTTTCTATCTGATCATTTTACCTTGGGGTGTAACAATTTTATTTAACAATAATTTTGATTGTAGAATACTCATATGTATGAATTATCATTACATGAATTATGTGAAACTGAAGAACTGTTATAGTTTTTTACAGATTGGTAATTTATTCAATCTGATGAATATAGAAAATTGGTTATTTAAGATCAATCATCGATCATAATATCATTAGATGATGTTAAAGGAAAAGGATATATAAATTTATAATTTATGTTATTGTTATGGGAATTTATAGTTTTCTATGATTTCATTCGATGTGATGAAAACTCTTATAGTTTTCGTGGTTTTAATGAACAAAGGGTTTCATAGATTTTTTTAATCAGTTTGTGGTGGTTTTTATAAATGAAATCATTATGTTCTATGTTTTTATGGATGAGTGATCAAATAATATTCATGTATTTGTGGGATTAATTCAACATTATATGTTTTTTTGGAAAGCTATCAGTGTGTTATTTCTAGGATATTGATGTTTTTTTCTTTTGGAATGTCATGTACTCAAATGAATTAGATTTGGAACCTTTGAATATGTTGGCATAAATTTATTGTGAATCACCAATACTTTTGTATATGTGAAAAGTTTCCTTGGTATTTCAGGTTATTATAGAAGGTTTATACCCAGCTTCTCTTAGATTACAAATCCTCTAACATCCTTTATTACAAAGGTTTAAAAATTATTTTGTACTGACTAGTGGAAAAAACATTCAAGTACTTGAAATAGATGCTGATTAATTCTCTAGTTATTCATTTTTCAGAAGATGGATTTAATATTTATGTTTTTTATGTTGTTTCATGTCTTGTATTATGATGTTTATTGATGCTATGAAGTTGTATTTTTTTGTTATGGGTCTTGGAAATTATATCCACAATAATGAAACTATTCCACCCATGAACATGATTTTTAGTGGTTGTGTTTTCCATTATGTTATGGTGAAACTACCTCATCAACGAACAGTTTGTTGTTTTCATGGATCATAAGATATTGAGGTTTGACTTCTCCCAAGGTAACATAAACTTACAAAATTTATGATGGATAGAATTCATATAAGACTATGACTTAGATATTTCCAATACCATGGGAAAGGGAAATATTGTTGTAGAAATGTTAATCATGAAGTCACACAATGATGTCATGCAAAAAATTTAGATATTCTTTGAGATTAATATAAGAACTCTATATGATAAATCTTGATATTGGAGAGGTTGGTGTAAAATGATTCCATTTTTATATGATAATGAATTCATATTTAGTGTAGATATTGGAGTCTATATATGGGGGATTATGTGGTGGATGTATGGAGAGATCAAGTTTTATTTTTTTCATTCCCCTGATGGTTGTTCCTAGGGTGGTCAACACCAGGTGTTGTTCTAGGGGAATATATTCATTCCATTGGTAATTTGAGGGTTAGTTATCCAAATGTTATATATATCACCTTTTTGGGTAGATCATAGTTTCCAAAATATGTTTAATTTTTTTATAGGTCAGTTTTAGTGACCTTTTTAAAATCATTCTATTATAGATTTTTCATCTTTGTGTTTGGTTTTACAAAAGGTGAAGGTTGAACATTATGTTCTTGATTTTTTTCTTCAAGAATTAGATGTAACATAATATAAGTGGGAGTAAATTTTGATGGTCATCATCACTGGTTTAACTCATGATTTGGGAGTTAATTATTCTATATGGATGATAGTTGATATTTTGGAAAAACAATTGAACTTATTTGCGATCAAGGATTTAAGTTCAGGGAAGTTTCTATCGTGGATGTTCACGGAGGTGGTGTTGAGGCTTAGGAAGTCCAAATGAAGATTATATCTAATCATGATACTTTATATTCAGAGTTTATATAGGCCTTCAAAAATGAATTCTGATCATATATGTGCCTTAAAACTACTTTTCAAATGTAGATAAATTGTCAAAGAGAGTAGACCATGCAGATTCTAAGAGACTTTTTGTGTGCTTGTGTCCTTAGTATTAGAGGTTCCTGAATAAGGAACCCGTCTTTAGTTAATTTTTCTTATAATAGTAGTTTTCACTCCACTAATTATATATAATAATTCTAATATTTATATGGATTACCATTTCATTTTTTTTCTAGACTAGGGTCAAATATTTAACCATTCTTGGATCAAAACTAATACAAATAATGACATAGATTGTTGAGGATATTTATGAAAGTATGAGGATATCATAAGATCAAAATATGTTTTATTATGGGCATGGGAGGATACTTTTGGTCATTAAAATTAGAGATCATGTGTTCCTAAAGGTGACTCATCATCGTGGGTAATGACGTGTTGGTCATTGGTGTAATATTTCTTCCTAGTTTTTCAAGCATTTCAATTTGATTTCTCATATAAGAGTTATTAAATATTAGATAACATTTCTCCCATAAACAAGATGTATTCATGATGTATTATATGTGTTGTAGCTTTTTATTATCTTAATAATGACTCTCAAATAATATATTTGATTGAGAACAATGTTGATGATGATGTGACATTCAAGTATTGGCATATCGAGTTCCAAGACCACCAGGAGAAGGTGTTATGCAGTCATGTGATATCTTGTTTTTATTTTTTATAGCGGCACAATTCCATAAAGAAACTAACTTGGGAACATCAATCACAAATATTCCCTCATCATAAAATTCTTTTTTATTCATAGTTTATCTTTTGTATGTATGATTATTTTTTTTCTTTTTTGGTTTATGAGAATTTTTTTCTCTTCACCAATGTCTTGTTTGTGGAATACACTTTTTTGAGAGGTATCACCCTTCAGAGAGTTTTTGGGAGGTGGTTTTTATAATTTCATACTTATTAACTATGTTCCTCTAAGTGATGTGGTTTTACTACAATTATGAAAATATTGTATAGAGGTATCTAGGGGGTTGATTGTTCAGACGACCAATTTTATTTACCATATATTTTTTGTTTAAAAAAAACTATTGATGATAATTGTTTAATACATTTCTAATGTAACTGTACATAACTTCCTAGATTGGTATTTGGAAATTTTCAAGGCTTGGTGGTGTTTATGAAGAGTTTTTAGTAGTTGTTTGGTGTTTGGAGACCTTTCTATCCAAAATAGTAAACACCACATAATATTTGAAAAATGTGGTGGCCCTAGTTTCTTCCTATCTAAAATAGGATAATGGATATTTCTAGGGATGTTATAGAGTTGTGAATGGAAACATGAAGGTCCACTATACCAAAACAGATAGAATAGAAATGTCTTGATAATCTATTTTGGATGCCTTGGTAAGGTGAAACAACAATATTGTGGGAAAACACACCATCACATGATGTTTTGGGATGCCACACTAAATAACCAACATGAACAAGAATATTACATGGTGGAAATAATTTTGGTGATCATCATTTATTTAAAACATCTGAAACATATTTTTTCCTTCATGGATATTAATCCATTTTAAAGAGGAAACATTTATAATCTAATTGGGGGTATTAAATTAATTTTTATGTTCACTTGTCCCCTATATTAACTGATATGTGTACTTCCCCTTGCATTAATTTTATTTCCAGATACATCAGTTGAACTAGGACTTGATCAAAATATTTCTCACATTGTGTTTCCATCGATGAATTTTTTTTTGGGTAAGTATTTTTTAGACCTCACATAGTTCTATGTGATAATCTCCTTGTATAATAAAACCCTGGGTTTGTTGAGAATATAACACTCTTTGGTTCAAGGAATAATTTTCATTTTATTTTAGACTATTTATGTATTCATATTTTTAAAAAGATATTTATGGTGTTATGGATTATATTTTATTATTGAACCAGTGTGTGGTTTTTTGGAGGCTTTTGGGTGATAGGTTCTGGTGAATTTTCCTTTGGTTTCAGTGATAGTTGATCCCCAGTCATCTATTCTTGAGAAAGTGATGTTAAACTTGTTAATCAATGTAGGGGATTTATTATTCTCATGTTATTTTATATATAATCCTAACTTTATCATTATTTATCTCTTTAGTTAATGCTGTAAATAACATTAATGAATATTAAATCGGAAATTACAAAAAGATGTAGTTTATGGATGCAACGATCACATGTGTTTTTACCAAGTTAATAGTTTGCTTCTTATTTTAATAGATTGAATTACTTTTATTCTTATGTTATGTACATCATGTCTATTTTTTATATGATTTATCATGATTGATAGATTTTATTTATTAATGATCATAAAGTCGATACTATTTTTTTTGATAAAAACATATTAAGGAGTGTTTAAATAAAATCATTATTTTATGAATTGATTGAAATCAATGTGATCCATAATGTATGTATACTTTAAATATTTATTTATTATATTTGTTTAAATTATCTAAACAACATTAGTTGTTAATTCTTTTTTATGAAATAATATGGATGAGTGATAATTGAAATTTTTTATCTTTATAGTTTGATGAAACATGAAGTTATCATTTCAAGTGTGTTTAAATAATTAATGGTTAATGATAGTTGATTCTTTAGGTTTTATGTAGTTATATCCTATGATAATGGAATTGGTTAATTAAATACTGTAATGAATCATCTATTTGATAATCATATATGTTTTGGGTTAATTGAGTTCATCATATTTTGAAGGATTAATTTATTGGTTCTATGTTGATTGTTTGTTGTTTCCATGATGCCTTGAGTGTTTTATATTGATGCAAGCCTAGATATATGACATGATGTGGGCCAAAAATGGATTAGGGTTTACAATACATGGGAGGAGATTCTTATATTTATTGTAGTAGTTGGAATCAGTGATGATGAGATGGATGTATGATGATATACATGGTGGTGTGGGGCAGCACTAAAACTAGTAGAATGGGATGAATCTGTTCTTTCCTATTGTGTTTGTGCTGAAATTTGGATTCATTATTGATAATTAATCTTACATTAAGGCTAGATATCCAATCTTCTTATTTATACATTCCTTTTCCGGCTACTTGAAGTAGCATGTTTTGTACACTTTATGCATCTCTTTATGAAAGATTAAGATGGGTCTTAAAATACCTAGAATTATGGAACTCCAATGAACTATAATTTTTTTTACTTATATGATTGGTGACTTGTTGAAATACTGAAGATGATAATCTTAAGAATCACTGGGATTAGTTTTTTAATTTCTAGAGGCAATCAAAATTAGTTGTTGATTATGTTAATGAATAATATAAATAATTAATGTAATTTTAAATATTTAATATAAATAAATATTTAAAATCATTCTTGAATGATTTTTTACTTATAGGATAACTAGTCCTTATAAATGGCAGTCATATATCCCAAGAATGATAGTTATAGTTGATATTAAGGGTATTTTGATAGCCATGGTGTTATTCTAAGCTATATATGTCCTACAAATTATGTTATTTAATATTCTACCCCACCCAGGAAGGTAGGGAGACTAATACCTCTTGGAATTTGGGAGGGTGTTTTCCACAACAACTAGGTTGGAGAGGAAAAGATGTTAGACTACCCTCTCTTTCCTTAATCTCTTCTTTTGATAGTATTATTTATTGATATGTAAGGTGGTTACCATTCCTATATACTTTTATAGAGGGTTGTAAAGTATTATGGTTATTTCAAACACTTATATCATAAGATATAGTATCAATGAATTATTATAAGTATTTAATATATGGATTATGATGAATTGAGGTATAATACTCAACATATGAATTGGGTGGCTCCCAAAAGCTACTCAATTACTATCTATATATTTAGCATGATATTATGATATGATTTGATGCTTGTGGTGAATGTTAAGTGATGATGAGATAATGTGATACATAAGTTTCATGGTATAATATAGTATCCTAGGTGTATTTATAATGGAATGCATTGGGATGGAGATGGCTCGGTATGTTTTATATCAGGGTAGAGTGGAAAACCAGAATGGAAATGATAGTGAATTGCCTTATTTGATATTATGTTTAATATTATATTATTCTTTTCTGTGATACTTTATCAGAGATTTGTGGTGAGGCTGGGAACTTAGCATGCCTGATTAGGTGATGAGTTAGCTTTACTTATTATTCATTGGGCCTTATTATGATTTCTTTAAAGTTTTCACAAAATGATCCAAGGAAGATCATACTGAGAATAAAATATATGATCACCCTATGTATATATATATACCTTACTTTTTATAGAATGCAGGGTCTGTTTGGTGATTGGGATGAACATTACTAGCTCATGGGTTATTTTAGATCTTTTCAAGATTTTAGGTCTTTGCCAATAATTTATTTTTGTATGGGTAGTTTCCTTTTTAGTTGTTCAATTTGAATGAAATTGCATGTATGTATTAGGATCTCCCTTTATTTTTTTCATAAGGATAATTTGTTTTGTGTTTCTATATTATCTCTCATATTTTAAATCTTAGAGGGAAATGCCTCTCATCTATGTGCCTGATATACCCCCAATTTATGTCACCAAACCATTACCAATTTGATGTGGGTTTTATGTGTCAATATCTCTCTTCAGTCACTATTTTCCAAAGAAAGGTTCCTTTGGGGGGATTCATGATTGAGTGATATACTCTTAGTGCTTGTACCAACCCATGACTTATTAGTTGTAGGTTTCATGTTTCATTATCTCTCTTCTGTCACTGTTTTCCAAAGAAGGGTACCTTTGGGGGGATTCATGATTGAGTGATATACCAGTAGTGCTTGTACCAACCCATGAATTATTAGACGTGACATTTAGGCGTCATTATCTCCATTCTCTCATTATCATCATAAGTGGGGTTCCTTTGAGTTGAGTGGTTATGATAGATATAAAATAACACATTAAGGTATACGTCACATTGGAAGTTATATCTAAAATAATAAATATTTTCATAATACCATATTTGATTTTCATTAGTGGGTAATAATTAATTTTGTGAAGACACAATTTATATAAGGGGGTAGATTGTAATGATCGGTGATTTTGGATCCATTAATTTAATATTATCTTAAATAGATTGTGTAACACACATCCTTGAACTAAAATGAAACCATAATATATATATATATATATATATATCATTAATCCAATCCATTGATGTCGTAGGTTTAAATATGAGAAATATAATTATGGAATATATATATAAGTTATATTATAAAAATTTAAATAATTCAATATTTTTTTATGAAACTACCATTCTTTGTACTAAAATTTTTATTAATGAGAACTAAGTATATTATTTTTAAATTATCATATTAATAAAATATAACATTGACTGATTAATGTTATCTTTATAACCATTCTATATATTTTTATAATAAAAAGAATTAGTATTTTAGAAATATATATTTTCAAATAAATTTTTTTTCTAATTGTATTTTATTATTTTATTTGAATTTTAAAATTAACAATTCATAAAATAGATTTTGAAAAAATAAACATTGTTTTTTTCTTCAGAAAAAAACTTATTTAATTTTTTTAGGGATTTCTCAAAAACAATTTTTTAGGTGAATAATGAAAATACAGATTTTACTAAGACTATAAATTTTATGAAATTATTCCATGAATTATTTTAAAAACATTTTTATGATAAAAAAAATTATTAAAAAATTTAAACTACTTATTTTAAAAATATATATTGAATTATAAAACTCACACATAACATCTTCAAAACATTAGGTATTGTTTTAACAAAAACTATTTTTTGTTTATTTCTTCTAAAAAAACTCCCATGGGAAAAATTATTTTTTTCTACTTTTTTTTTTATAATTAAAATTTATATGACTAATAATAAACATCTAAATGTTAATAAAATCAATAAAAATGATAATTTTATGCTAACCTTAAATCTTATTCAAAAAATATGCTTTTTCTAAAAATGGTTTTTTACACGTTATATAATCTAATATTGAAATTAATTTATAAAAATCACAGAAATATTATTCTATAAATTTTTTTACATGTTTAAAACAATCATGTTAAATTTTTTAAATAATTTCAATTTTAATTTTTTTTATTAAAATTAGTTTCCATGGGTGAATGTGGAGTTATCACATTAAAGGTAAATTAGGGTAAATGTTTTTTAACATAGTGAAAAAAGTTAAAGCATATGAAAATAATGTTTTATATTTTATTATCGAGGTAATATCATACATTTATGATTCCCCAAACCATTATTTCATATTTTTGAAAAATTAGACCTAAATAATGGAGTGATATTATTAAAAAATAACGCGTTTTTACAAAACTTTCCTTTTCTTAACTTATAAAAGGAGACCACCTCCTCCCCATTTCCACACCCTTTACAAATACTTGTATAAAAGAAAAATATCCTCTAGCCCTTCCAAAACTCCCACTATATTCCTTTGAATCATTATTCTCCCCAATGTTCAAAGATATGGAGTCTTAATGAGTTCCCCAAGGTAGAACTCCCAAGAGAAAGGCAGTACACTCAACCCATCTTCTCCATGTTATTTTCTTCTTCTACACATCTCGACTCCCATATATCCATGATGGTATCCTAAAGAAAATTTATATACTTTTTATTTTATTAGGAAATTATAATATCAATTTTTTACTTTGCTCCATAATCCTTGTTAGAAATGAAAATGTCTTCATTTGTGTGTGTAGATTAACCCCTCCATGAAAGAGATGTTTAATTTTCCAATACCACAAAGAATTAATAACTTTATATTTTTATTTAGGATGTAAAAAATTATATTTTTTAAAATATTAATATTATATAATTATAATATATGGTAATCTATAAGAAAAAATAATAACCAGTAGTTATAATAACTTTAACAACCTTAAGTGGACTTATCAAGGAACCTTTCATAATTTGGATATTTTTTAGATAACCATTAAAAGTATTTAATTATTTTCATAATAAAATAATAAACAACATAATAATACACATTTTTAGATATCATAAAATTATTTTAAAACACCATTGACCATGACCAACAAACTGAAAATTTTATAAAGAATTTAACCAAACAACCCTGAGTAACCTACATAACTGAAAATTGCATTAAAAATCATTATCAAAATAGATTTTATAGAACATAAAAAATTATATATAGATGAATAATATTATTGGGTATATATCTAATCAACATTATTTAATTATTCAGGAATTTAATTTCAATTGTTGAATGCTTTCAGAGACAAAGTAAGGCTTTGGTCTCAAAACATCCTTCTTTGAGATGGGTTATATTTCATACAAATATTTTCATTTAAATGGGGTTTATAATGAAAATTAGATATAAAATATAATAAATTTTCTTTATTCATGGAATTTCAAATTCAAATTAAATATTTTTTTTCGTGGTATTTTATTTAAATATATCTTATTTCAAAAGGGTTCTATCACAATCACCCTTTATTAAGTCGTGCTTTAATATCATTAACCAATCATCATTTAAATGGTTTATATAATACCCCCATGAAAGGTAATATCATAAATTATTGTTGAAATGTATTATTTGGTTCTATTGTTTCTCATTCTTATTTTTTACTATTATTTATGGCTTCCCTAAAATATAAGGGTATTTCATAACTCATTCTGATTTATTGAGTTATGATGTTTCTCCTTAAAATTTATCTTAATTTCATATGTCATGATCTACTTATATCTTGGTTGATCCAAATTTATTAAAATTTTCGTTATTTTTTAATTATAATGCCTTTTTAAAATGACACTATTTTATGAATAATTAAAATCCATTTAAATGATGGTTTCACCTCCTTGTACATAATTTCTCTTCCCTCCAATGTTATATTTTTTAATAATAAACCTCCTTATGTTTTATTTCATGTTAAAATAAAATTAAAATTAAAATATTTTCAAAATATAGTTGTATTATATTATTTTTTGATATGGTATTTCAAAAAATTTGTTTTATAACATAAAAATTGATCATTTGTACCTCCTTCAGGACTTGTCAGTTCCACATTATCTTTTTTCCATTTGTATTCCACATTATTCTCATGTACCACATATATTATTTTAAATATGTACCTTAAATATATATCAAGTTTTAAATACATTTCATCATTGAGTTTATAAAATTATCTATTTCCCTTTGAAATTTTCACTTTTAAGTATCCTCGATTTAAGGGAACAATGTTATTTATTGTCCCATGTCAAGAGCCAACAACATAAATTTTTTAGACCACATATAGCTTCTCAAAATTGTTATTATTTTATATATAACCTTATTGGTTCAATTCTATATTTGTGAAAAATATTATTTTTATTTCTTCTTTAGAAATATCCTTTAATGAGTTCCTAATGTTTCTCTTGAGTCATTCACATTCAGTCTTTCTTCATCAAATATTTCACATGAATTTTCTAAATTTGAACTCCATTTTCAAAACCTATGTTGATTTTTCCATTATTGAATTTAAAAATTATTTTTTCATTTATTTTCATAATAATAAATATGATATACTATTCATTTTTCTCTTAATTCATATTTATGAAACCAACTTACTTAATTTGGGTTATATTATATTTATGATTTATGTATGGATTCTTTTTTTATTCTGTCAAATATATCTATGTAAATATTATTATCTTGTTGGTGGGTCTATTATATCCCTTCAATTTATTGGGTATTGTTGATGTCACATGAGACACCATGTATGGTGCGTGTTTTGTTATCCTATACACACTATGTTAGGATAACAGTTAGCTTATGCACACTACGTTATGATAGTTAATAGACTATATTATGTTGTCATCATGGTTAGACTTAAAATATTCTTATGATGCCCTATTTTATGATGTCTTCATATTTTTCTGATCCAGTGATCTTATTATTTAATTTCACTATTCCATTTTTTCATTATTTTGATCATTATTTTTTGATATCATGTTATGCCTCTAGACTCTCATATTATGCTATATTGGTATGATTATTAAATGACTGAGATTTATAGATCACCCCTTTCCATAGGTATTTTATCGGGGTGTCCTATATTGTTTTAGAATATATATGAGAGTTAGGATCACTATGTGGTGTTTTAAATAAAGTTATATTTTTACATTTAAGATGATGTATTTATGAATCTAATCATATATAGAATCAATACCTCTATATATATCGATTAATTTTTTTTGGAAATCACATTTTAATTAATTAATTAATTTTTTTAAATATATGATAACCATAATTCATGAACAAATAAAAGACAGGATGCACCCATGTCAAAAAAACTTATATAAATGTCAATTTAAGAAGAATGGGACCTTATAATGTTGATGGACATGATTAGTATTCTCTGATCATCTTCTTAGAACCAGGTAATTTCTTACTCACTCGCGCTTGATCTCACCATTCATTCTATTGTTTCATTACATGATGAGTTAGGGTGTTCTTAGAATCACTTTTATTCTATCTATATCGAGGAAAATTTCTATTTGGATGAGATCATCTAGCTAAATATTATGATGTCTAAGAGATGTGACATGTGTTTCCAACAGTTTAATTTGTATAAATTTGAAAATAATGTTGAATATATCTCATCTGATTATAGTTGTGACACACCTATGGTTGATTCACACAATCTCACATCAAATGCATGAATAAACCACATTGGAAACATCTATTATTGCTTTTGGGTATGGGGTAAAGTAAATTGGTTGAGTGGTTTTATTGTGATAAGAACTACCACCATTGTAGTTTGTGTCCCTCTTCCATGAATTTTCAACAATAGAGTTTCAACTTGTTCATTTAGTGGAAAACATACTTCCTCCAGTTAGATTTTCAGATATATCCATTTCTTCCATTTTATCTCAATTAATCATCTCTATATAATAATTAATATAGAACACAACAATCTTAGAGTGAATATTCAATCATATTCCGGATTCAAAGATGTCAAACTTAAAGGATGCACTAGTAGATACTTATGAAGAAAAAAACTATGTTCATGAATATAGATATGTATTCCACTACTGGTATATTTTATTTCTTTAGTTTAAATAAATAAATTATTACTACTACTATAAAGTCCTTATAAAATAATTTTTTAAATAAATATTCATAAAATCCTTCCCATGTAAGGATTTAGTTAACATTATATTGGATATCTAAATCCCACCATTGGCATGAAAGATCCCCCAACTTTTATATTGATATTTGACTATAAAGTCATATGCAGTTCTATAGAAATAAAATATATTATTCTTATAATTAATATACACTTTTGACTTTTCAGGTTCAAAATCACCCTAAAATATTTGTGGATTCTATTTCTGAAACTATTTAGAATTATCACCTTTCTATAGTTTATTTTTTTATTTTCATAATATTAGCATTAAAAGCATTAACATTTCTCCACAAAAGATGTGGGTTCACTTTGGGTTTAGGTTCATCCATGTTTTGACTGATTCCTACTGTGGGTTTCTAGTGCACCTAAGTGAGGCCATTTCCTTATAGTCATAAATAAAACACAACTTAGTATTACACATTTGAAACTAAATGGTTAGAATATATTAAACAATTTAATGACATGATATTTATTTACACATTCTCAAAAACAATAATCATAACATGGTAAATGAAATTCAAGATCTAATCCTCACTACTAATGAATGATATGATAAACTCAATGGCTAAACCATCATTGATAAGATCACAACACCCCTAGAAGTGTTTTAGAAAAAAAATTCATCATACCACCCTAGAAACTTGTTTTTTTTGTATAAAGTTGTTAGTTGAATCTTTTATGACATAAATTTTGAGTTCTGACATTCCTATCTCTTTCCATGCTTCCAAATCTGGCAGCCAAACCAAGACTGATAACATTTGTAACATACTTTCCTAAACCATTGTCTTAGGCTAGGTCAGAGGTGTATTAACCCCCTGAGATATCTCCATGACACCAAAGGCTAGAAATAAATTTTATGGTCATATATGAACACTAGGGGATGACTTTACATTTTTATAATAAACACATATATAAGAGAGAAAATATAGGCAAACAAACCTTATATATGATTCAGGTGAATAAATCATATAAGTCACATGAAAACCAATAAAACAAAATATCATATTTGTCGTGAAAAGGTAAATTAATTTTTCTTTAGGAATCTAAATTTCATCCCAACATAGCAACACTGATGGTTAATCCCTTTCATTAATCTAAACAATATACTCTATACATTAAATATCTTGAGAAAGTATAATCATGATCCTCTATTGGAGAAATAAAAGACATGTACTTTAGCTATGTCATGAATAATGATGTATACATATGCAAAAAGTGTATATATAGGGGTAAGTAATCATACTTGGAAGTCATTACCTAATATACTTCTTAAAACATTCCACAGGGGAGAATCATGTTCATCTCACTGCTTGAAAAATAATTTATTAAAAAAGAGGGAAAACATTAAAATATTTCCAATTAAAAAAAAAAATTTAATGTAGTAACAATTAGTCAATTTATCGATTTATTCCACTTCACATACCCAAACAACATCCATATGCACATACACATATTCATGGTAGGTGATATTCCAATACTCATGATTAGTTACTCACTGATTCACAAAGTTATCACTAGGTATGAAATCCCTATGTACATAGATTCATAAACCACAACACTTATTTAGGTTCACATTCAATGAAAATATACTCTCAAAAATCATATACACCAAGTTATCATATAAAATAATTCAAAAAAAATTATTCCATTTTAAACATTTTATCGAACATATTTCTTTTGTTAAATAAAAGACAAAATTTTAAAACCATATTTTAAAATTATAAATTGATGGGTTTCCCCAAATCTATTTAAATTTTTATATTAACAATTAAAAAAAAATTAATGAAATAATTTAATATTTCTTTTTCAAAATTAAAAAAAAATAAACAAAACATTCATGTTCTGTAATAAGTGTAGAAGAGTGATAATCCACATACCTCTCAATAGTTGATAAAAATGGTGAAAAACACTATGAATGTTCACAAAATAATTTCATCAAATCCTCATTCATTTTTCTACTCAAAACACCGTCATTTATTTTACTAATGATTTTATGTGAATTTAAGTTTTTTATTTATTTTAATAGTTATTTTATTTTCCATCGAATTATGGAATTTCACCAGATATAATTCAGATGATGTTTTATTTTCAAATTATTCTAGTTGTTTTAAGGATGTCTGGAATAACTATTCAAAACCCTATGTTTCAGGTGAATGTTTTATTTGGGAACCAAACATTTTATTGGGAACAATACTTTGAAAAATTTAGTTTTGATGTAAACATTTGGACTGGGAACCTATCTTTGGTGAATAACTATGTGTTTGAGTATCTAAATTTAATGTTAGTCAAACAAAATTTTTGATTCCATAGTATATTGTTTACAATAATTTTTCTACGCATAGAGAAAACCCTATGTTGATGCATCCATATGTGGGATTTCAATACTGAATATTTTCCCAGATTTCAGTTTGGGTATCACTAATGTAAATATCTCATTATAATATATTTTAAGACCATTTCAAATTCTCTTCAGTAATAGATTAAATTGTTAAAGGAAGTAATTATTTTCAAAGGGAATTAAAAATAAAATTTTAAATTTTGTAAGTGTTTTAAAATCCTGATTTATCTGGTGGTAGTTTTTGATCTTCATAAGCAAGTTCAAATCATTTTTCTTATTTAATCTCAATATATTTTATCTTTTAGTGGTGTTAGAGATACATTGTGAATATATAGTTAAAGATCGAGTCAAATATTTTTGAACAACTCTCTATTTATATGAAGTCCCAAAAGATAATTATTTTTATAATTTCATTTGAAATATCATAGATTAATTATGATTCTTTTTTATATATGTAATGATAGTCTTCTGTTTTTAATAAAATTTATTTTTAGGGCTACACTTTAGAAACATATATTCAATATCATGTTGAAATGAATTTTTCCTACTACTTAAAAGTTTTGGTTTTTTACTTCTATGTTTTATGGTAATTCTATACAGAAATGAAGAGATTATTTTAAATTACATTGTTATGAATTATTTCTTATATTAATTTGAAAATCTCTTCATTTCATCAGTTTTGGAGGTAGCTAAAAGATGAAATTGATTTCAAAATTCATCATTTATTTCCTATTGAAGTTTTAGCTTCTCAAACTAAGATGTGTTTATCATGGTTCCCTTTAAAAGAAGCTGACATTTTGATTGTTTTCAATTATCATCACTAAGTTGTTGAGGTCCCTAATAAAAGGACCAATTTAGAGAAAATTGACAAGATTACAAAGAGATTATTAGAGGTGTGGACTAAGGGATATTTTCCCTCTGAACTACTATAAAATGATTATGTTTTTTATTTATTTTTATAATTTATAATTTTATTTAATAAAATATTATTAGATTTCAATCTTAATCATAGAGGGGGATCGGTTGTAAATTATCCAGGTATTTTAAAAAATAACACAATTCACCCTACCCCTATGTCTTCATGTTTATTATAACTAAAAATTAATATAAATGAGTGATTTTTAATGAATCATGTTAACTAATAATAAAAATGAAAAAAGTACTCTATAAAAAAATTTGTTTATTGAAGAACTCAAAGAAGGAATGCTAATGATTAAGGAACCATACATCACTGTAGAAAATTATGGATACTAGAAATCTCATATAATCATTTACATAAATAATCTATGTTTCAAATGTTATATGATGGTTTTTAAACCATATGAAATCCCAAAAGAAGATCCAAATAATTAAGATGCTATAAAAGAAGGATAACATGATTTTAATTCAAGATCTATGAGTGAAATCATCTATAAAATTGGTCATGATGAATTCAATCACGTTTCTCGTTGACATACTACATATGAGATGTTAAATATTATTATTATTCTATAGTGGAACTAATAACATTAGATAGTTGAGGTAAAATGTTGTAAAATTAAAATTTTATATGATTAGAATGTATGAAAGATAAATTATTAAAAAAATTAATAGAAGATTGAAGTAAATAGTATATGGATTTATAGACCTTGGAACTCCAATTCCAGAACTATATTTGGACTTTATATTTTATATAGTTTTACCCTCAAATAAAAATGTTGAATGTATTTCTATCATACAATCTAAACTTTTTAAAAGTTTAAAAATGAATAATTCTATTAGTACTCAAAGGAGGTATGGTGATGAAATGAAATATAGTGTAAAAGATCATAAAATTATCACGATGGTTAATACTTATCTCAATGTTACTCTTCCAAAAACTAAAATTAATTACAAGAAATATTTTATATCCTCAAGTGATTATAACTGTTCCAACTAAAGTGGAAAAATAGATTAATTGGATAAACCATTCCACAAGTTATATATAAAGAAGAAAGGCATGAATAATTCATTCAATGGTTCCAATAATAATAGTTACAGATTGAAGGTTTTCTAATGTTATTAGTGAAAACATATGAGACATATCAACCCTGATTTCTCATAGCTGAAAGAGTATAAATGATAAATGGAGAATAATCAGAAGAAGTTACAAATAAAACAATACTACAAATGTAATGGAAAGAATGTTATGAAGGCCATATATAGTGTTTCTGAAGACTCCATGATATATTCATGTTCTAATTTAGAAAATAAGAAATTAAATCTCAAATAAAAAATTTGATTTAATGGAAATAAAAGTGAGGCACAAGCATAATATTCATTTTCATTTTATTTTGAGATCTATAAAAAAGATAAATTATTTTAATATTATTACATTCTTGAAGAAACATATAAATCTCTTCTAAATGGGAATAAATTCTTAAATAATATTCACAATACATTCTTAAGTGAAAAATATTCCCTTTTAAAAGAGAATAAAAAAATAATATCTATGTAAATATTCTTCAAGCCACACTATTCAAAAAATAGAATTAAAGAATTAAAATATGAATAGAATCTTCTAAAAGTTATTCAAATGTATTTACTAAAAGAAAAGTATATTTAAACAAGATTATTATAGGTAATGTTTGAAGAACATCAGATTTTTAAATGGAATGAATGTTGAAAAATCTAAGTTGTATAAAAATTATTTTCTTCTTCATTTTAAGAACGACAACATGTCTCCGGTTACCTATTTTTATTAAGGTATTCTAGGTTATTATATTAATAACAACATCATAAAAAACCTCACATTACATCTGTTAATAAGGCTTATATTGCAATATATTTATCTAATTTTGTTTGTTTCAAGATTAAATAGATCATGTTTCCCATATCTTTAAACGTTGACACTTTAGGACCAATGAGAATTTGGGTACCAAAACAATCCTTTGTTAAATGTTTTTATAAGTCAAAATCCATAATGAAAAAAAATTGAAATATGGATTGTGGATTGTGACTACTCAAGGCACATGAGTGGAGACTCTTAAAATTTCCATGAACTATCAAAACCATATAGAGGCTTGATCACCTTTGGACACAATATTAATGGTCATATCATTGGAGTTGGATCAGTGGGAGACCCAAAGAATATCTTGATAAAAAAATTACTATATATTCAAATATATAATCAAAATTTTATAATAATTACGCAACTCTGTGATGTTCTATTTTCTATTTATTTTCCTAAAAAAATTATATTTAAAGATAAACTCATTATGTTTTGACCACCTGAAACTGAAAATGTTAACACATTTGACCTTAGTTATTTGTGTAAATAGAAAGATAATTTTTGAACTACTAAAAAAATAAATATTAATATGTAATATGATACTTTTTATTTGTAATATATATTTCATATCTATATTTTCTATGAAACATTAAGTTTCATATATAAAAATTCATAAGTTTTGTCATAATAGACATTATGAGGCATGCCAAATAAGAATGAATCATAAGACATATTTCAAATAACTCTTTTTTTTGTTCATGGTTTTTATAGATTATCCTTGGTTTATATATTAAAAATTAAAGGATTTGTTTTTTATGTTTTTTATAGTTTTTTAAACATTGTTAAAATTGAAAAATATTTTAAAATAATTTCATTGAGAAGTTATCATGGAAAAGTGTTTGGGAATCAAGAATTTAATACTTCTTTATCAAACCTTTGTATTATACATAATTTTTCTGCTCCTAGAATACCACAACATAATGGATTTATAGAAACAATGAACAGTATTATTCAAGAAATTTCATGAACTATGTTTATTTAATAGAGTCATCCAACTTATTTTTGTTTAGAAGCTATTAATACAGCTTATTATATCCTTAATAGAGCTTTAATAGGTCCATTTATTAAAAATATATCCTATGAGTTATAAAATAATAGAAAACCTAAAGTTGGTTACTTTAGAGATTTAGGATGAAATGTGTATATCATGAACACTAAGGAAAACCATGGTATGTTAGATCGAATATTTTATGAATGAATACTTCATTGATTTTCTTCTACTACTAAATCATTTATAGTGTTCCATAAAAAAATAAATAATAGATGAAGAATATGTTCATGTGATGTTTGATGAAAGGGATATTTTTTATTGAAAATGTATAAATGATGTTCTTAATTATTTGAATAACTTGAGGCCTCACTATTTTAAATATATTTTTTAAATTAATTAGAATAAATAAAATTATAAATAACATGACACTATGAAACCTAAAATTGCCTTACATAGATATCCTAGATCCTTAAAAGAAAACCATTTATAAATTTTTATATGAGAGATAGATAAAATAGTTAGGATAATAAGAAATGTAGTAATCCAATCTAATTTCCCTACCCTCTTATCAACGTTTTAACCTAAATATACAGAATAATCCTTAGTGGTTAAAGGTTTGATGTTATCTATACAGGAAAAAGTAAACCATTATAATATAAATGAATTATAAGAATTATATGCTATTTCCTAAAACCATCCAATGATAGGAACCAAATTGGTATTTATAAATAAGTAATATGACCAAGGTATAATTACTAATATTAAGTCTCTGAGTTTCTAAGGGTTATAACTATGAGTAAGAAATAGATTATGAAGAAAAAATTTCCACTATTTCTACGATAGAAGTTATTAAGATAATTTTAGCCTACGTGTCCCATATTAAATTTAAATTACACCATATTGATGTCAAATAAACATTTTAAAATTTTAATTTAGTAGTGGAATTTTATATTGAACAACCTCCTGGTTTTCAAAACCCACATCTACCAAATTCTGTTTTTAAACATACTGAATATCTATATAACCTTAAACAATCACCAAGGAGATGGTATAAATGAGTGAGTTCTTTTCTTAAAAAAAATATATTTTTTGTAGGATTTGAAGGTACTACTCTTTTTAAGGAAAACTCTTATTCTGATATTTTATTATTTCGAATCTATATAGATGATTTATTTTTTGTGTCAAAAAATTAAAATTCTTGTTAATAAATTTTCAAAAGTTATACAGATGAAATTTGAAATAAGTTTTATGGGGTAATTAAATTTCATTATTGTCTTTCAAATTTATCAAATTGATTTTTTAAATTTTTATAATCAAATATAATATTTTACTGATTTATTGAAAAAATTTGATCTTTAAAATGGAAAGTCTTTTGCACCTTAAATATGTACTAATATAGGGCCTAACTTGGAGAGAGTTGGAAAACTAGTTGACAAAATTTATGCATGGTTGTGATTGGTATTTCTGTATATCTTACTTTCAGTAGACCAAGCATCATGTTTTTCAATTTCCATTATGAAATATTTCAGCAAAACCCAAAATAATATCATCTTACTACTGTCAAAATAATTATTAGATATTTAAAAGGAACTATTTTTTATCTCTATCGTATCTAAAAATTATCGATTTTATTTAATTTCTTAATCATATTATGACTTTAGAGGGTGTTTATTAGATAGAAAAATAACCTCATGTGCTAGTCACTTTATAGGAAGGTCCTGGTTTCATAGTCTATTAAAATAAAACATATTGTTTTAATGTCAATAATGGAATCTAAATAAATATTTGATGGATGTTTTTTTTCATACGTCTTGTGTATAAAAATAAATGATGATTCCATGAAAGTAGAGGAATATAGTGGTCCAGAAATTTTAAAATTTTTATCAATGATGTGGAAGAACTTTTCATCTCCGAGGATTTAATCCTCGATATGGTCTGAGGATATCATTTTAATTAAATAGAGCATATAAATTAAATTGAACATGTAAATTATAAAATTGTAGTACACTTATGTGCCGCTCATTAATGTAAACCATTTCTCAATGTAACTAAAGATAACTCCATCTAAGTCCATGCAGACTTCAAAATTAAGAAGGAGATCAAATCGTCGAATTCTTGGTTCTAGCGTGGTGATCCGATGATGCCTTTGATGTCTTGAAAATCACCACATCGACACCCCTCCAATGTAAGGAGATGATCTTTATCCGATCACTTAAATCGAGAGCTTCTCTATCAAGAATGAAAAAGAGGAAAGATACGATTTAAAGAACATATGGTGAATAGTATTTTGAATGAATCTCCTCTCCTCCTTATATTGTGGATTTCCAAATATTCAAAAAGGGTTTTCTGACCCTCGTATATTTTTAATCCACTAATTATGTAATAAATAAATAATCATAAGAAACTGAAGAGTTTCATAAATATTATTTATATTTTATCAGATAATTTTAATATACATTAAATATATTACCTGATAAACCTGATTCATTGACTCAAATCATAAATCCCGCATAATATTAAACAAACCTATAATAATATAATAATATTGGTCATAAAATATTTTTCATATATTCACTAAATTAATTGTGAATACTTCTAATAAATTAATTCAACCCAATTATTATATACTCGAATAATAATAAATTTATTTATTCTTCACTAATCGTTAATAATATGACAACCCTGGGACCATGTGGCGCAGCCCACCATTTTATATTTTTTTATTCAATATAAAAGTAATGATTATTGAATATGTTATTGTGTGTGACCCTCAGGGCCCTTATCTCGATAGCATTGAATAGTATTCACATACCAAGATAGGAATAGCAAAACTCAAACCACCAAGGCCCCTATAGATATAATGAATTGTTATAACAATGAAAACTAACCCTAGAACACATACTATGAAATATAATTTCTTTGACTTTCAATAACTCATAAATAAAAATGTATACTTCTGTCATCATCCTTTTTTGATTTATTATTTAATAAAATAACTAGAAATATTTACCCTCAATTACCTTGGCCAAGGATTTATAAAGGTAATACCATCCTAATTGACCAGGCCCGAGATATATTACTTCCATAATTCTGAAGTGACCAATCCTATCTTGATCATTCAACCAATTCAATACCATCCCGGATGAACCCAATATAAGATACCTCACTAAGATTTCATTATCATGGCATTTTTCCTTTCATCAAAGTTCTCAATCAAATGGAAGACATTGATAATGATCACGAGATGGGACACCAATACACATGTCGATAGATATGAATAACCAATGAAACCTAAATGATGTGGTGTTATTATTGAGGTTATGACCTCATGATCTCAACTATTAGAGATCACCATGCATGAACTTCATGAGAAGATGTCTCAATGGTTATGAGCCACCATCACCTGATAGTCAAACATATACTATGTCTAGTCAATCTGATGTATCTAGAAAATTGGACATTTATTTTAAGTATAATTTCATAGTATCTTGAGGTTCTTATTATATCCATAGATCTGATATAACCTTTTGTTTTAACAATTAATATATGGACATTATGATTAAATATTAGACATGAAAATTTCTACACTATAATGGTAAGTGTACATCATTCATATCTAACTATACATGTGAAATGGTAATCGAAAAGTACTGTATAATTGGTTTTATGAAACCCACTATTAAAAAACTCCCTCTAAAACTAGGGAAAACATTTTAACAACTATTGTCAGCTCTTAGATGACTAAAATCATATTTTTCTGAGTCAGTTATTTATTTTTTGGGGTCTTCAACATCTCTAATTTGTGACTATTATATTATGTGTGACCTCACCTCCTAGATTAAATATTCTCAAGAGGTATATTATCCAATTACATTCTTTTTATACACTATAAAAACTTGAAATCTTGGCTAGTACTAGTACTAAAATTATCATAATGATAAAAATTTATATACTATATGTGATTCCAAGAACTGAAACAAATTTTCTCATTCAATTACTGCTTCCTAACTACTTTGGAAGCTATAATATACTATGTATTTGAAGGTGTGGATACCAATTTCTTATATGAGCTTGAATATCTCATTCCCACTGCTTGACAATGATATTAGATCACCCTGATCTATGGGAGACATGTTTGTTTCCCCTCAAAAATAGTATCCATTCTTATTGACATACTAGTTATATATCCTTTTTTACATGATGTATCACTATTAGAGTGTTTTGACAACGTCCCTTACATTTCTTTTGGATATAATTAATATTGTTCAAACATAATTCATATGATGGAAATATCATTTCCTGTAAATATATCATTGAATATGTGACTAATATATCATTGAATAATATGGAATTTAACTCACCACATTAATATCATTCTATTCCCATGGATCTATACTTGGAGAAATATATGTCTTGTAACCCTGGTAACAATTATCTCTCAAATTTTTACAACATTTATTTTTCAGAACCATGTCAGTATATATATGATTGATTTGGTTTATAAAACCATAAAATCTACCTTAGTAAATACTATTCTATAAAACATAGTTTTCTACTTCATGTCAATCACTATAAAATTACTTTCATTTTGATATTAGCAAACTATAAGACTAATAATTGTTTCCAAATGTATCTAGACATATTTCGATTGGAAAATAATAGTTCTCCCACTAACCTCTAGTAGACACATGGAAAATATTTATTCCAAATGAATATTCTATGATCATGTTTCTTACTTCATTCCTAAACTAGATTTTAGCAACTTGAATTGCTTAATAAAATTATATGATGCCACCATCCCTTTCTAGTTGGGTCATATAGACACATTCCATGATTAGTGGTCCTGAAATCAAATGATCAATAATATGAAAATCAAAGTTAGATATGACAAGTAAAATTCTAATGGATTTTGGAATAAAAACATCATAAAATTAATCAGTCCTTATTGGTACAATGCTTGTACCCTCCATATATCATGTCCCTTTAATACCTATTAGAGTATTCAAAATAATAATTGGTTATTCATTGAGACATGGAATCCATTATTAAATTTTAATTGTTCTAGTAAATTTTAGCCAATTTACAAATACTTTTTACTTGTAAGAATTATTATTCTAATTGAGTAATGTATCACGATGCATGGTAAATATAAAACTATCACAATGGTTTTAACTTTCCTATGTAGTATGTGTCTATGTCACATTCTTCTTCCACGTCTCTTAGGGATCTTGTTCTTATGCCAAATATTCATGCATCTCTGGCATTGACAAAACCCAATTTAGTCATTCTCCGACTATCTCAAGTACAGATGTACACCCAAATATAGAAACAAATTCCATTACATGACTTGAATTTTTATATCATATGTATTTCTATAAAATCCTAAGACACTTTAGTATAATTATTTTAGATTCACTTTGTGTTTTTCTTAATACAAGTTTGTTTATATCCTGAAAAACACTTTTCATCTAAACACATGTTCTTATGAAATTATGGATTTCTATTATACTATGACTCATATGATTTACATTTTTCAATATAGTTGGAATATAGTTGTGGTATATCGCTTCTATTTGAGAAGCACATCTTGAAATGTAATTTATGCTTCTACAATTAAAATATATATCAACATTTATAGTCTTTTTACTTACATCATGACTTTGATTTTTATAAATAAATATGTTTCTAGGAATTACTCTACACTAAATTTTTGTTGATCAATGCAAACATTAAAGAGTCGTCATTTATCCCCCTTACAAACATCATATCATTGATGTGGATAAGGTAATATGCATTTAATTATTAATTCACTCTAGATTATATTGATCGATGAATGCATTATCAATATATTTTTGGTAGAATAGCCCAAGGCATCTCGTATATACTGAACATGAATATACCATACTTCCCTTCAAAATTACTTAGTAAATAGTAAAAGGAATCTATAGAAATTTATTTACCAATATCATACCTTTGGAATAGTTCATTCTCTCTTATCAAAATAAATCCAAAAGCCTTGTGGCTTACCTTTATCACTAAAGTATTAATTTTTCAAAAATAAATATGTATATTCTTGGATAATAGTTATCGTGTTTATCTCCAATGATTCTAAATACCATACCAGGTATATCATTGAATTTAACTTTTAGTTTTACTCAACAAATAATTATCTTTTCATAACTTATTATATAAGTATAATATTTTATATTCGTCACATATGCGATGAAAATAACCACCTATTTAATACTAATTTCTTTGAAGAATGTTGTGAAGGTGCCTTTGATGTCACACTTTTCATTTTAGTTTAACCTTGTCTTTTATATCATTCTCCATAAGAACAATAGATAAGACTTTATTTAATGTTCTTATTGATTGGTGAGCCTTACCAAGAAGGTAACAAACTGTTTTCTCAATGGTGTTTATTTTTTTAGCATAATCAAAATTGAAATATATGGGTGAAAAGAATATGATACGGGATCCACTAAAAGGAAATGATTCATCTTTCCATTTACACATATCCATTGTAATCATCACCTATTCATATATGAGCTTCACTTTCTCCTCACAATCGTCTCAGTGATGAGACTACTTAAAAAATCATCCATGATAGGGTGTAGTATCCACAACTAAAATTAGAAATTGATGATAAGATCATGACCTAACCATCATATTTATAACACATGAGTCTCCAGAAATTATTTTTAGCACCCTCTCATTGTGAGGTGGCTTAACTGGTATTAGGGAGACTAGCTCCTTGAATTTTTGATATCATAGTTTTGTAAGTAAGCGCTTGTACTACTCTTTAAAAATTCATGTTGGATAGGACATTGATTTTGTCCATGATTTTCATAGGATTTCTTATGGTATTACTTTCCATTTTATAAAAAAATCTAGTAGATTAGAAATTTTATATTAATAACCGATTTATTCATTATTGATTAATTAAATAAATCATTAAATATATATGAATATTTAATCGAATTCTAGGAACCCTATGTACTAGAATAGGAATAATGTATTGCTAGATTATTGTAGCGGAAAATATATTTGAACCTCACCTCATATTCTACAAGATTTAGCTACCCTACTACTCATATAATTCAATGTAGAACTTTAACTTCCCATCCACATTAATTCACAACTTCTTGATTTGTTGAGTGAAGTTCCGGTTTTGAAAATCAATAATTTTTTTACCCAATGATTTATTTACAATTTTTAGCAATAAATATTTTTATACTTCATTTATTCCAATTTTAGTTAAGTCAACTCATTACTCTCATAATAACTCTTCTGTAGTAAGATATGCCCTCAACGTTGAGTGAACAGAATCCTGAAATCCCAGTTTTGTTCAAACACTACAGATGGAAGGTGTTTACAACTTGATATTTAATTTAATGTATTTTTAAGATTTATCATGATGAATGTAATATATTTCAATTAATTTTTACATATTATGTTTTCATGCTAAAAAATGAACAATAATATAAAAACATTCATCCCATCTTTATACATTTTTGTTTAATATTTTATTTCTTTCCAGTTTTCATGAAAATGAATAAAATAATTAACAAATTCATAAAGGATATAAACTACTCGACTGATCATGATTATCTAGAACTAATTGATCCATTTAAACTTCACGTATCAACAATGGATGAGTGGTATCATACCACAGTCATATCTTGATTCAAGATGTATCTCATCCCCATCCAGTGTATCTGCTTCTCGTATAGATTCAACACTCACTATGTATTATCGGAATCTTACATCATCCTTGTCATGGTATAAGTATACTCAAACATATGAAAGGGGGACTAGGGGCATAATAAACAATAGATAAATTTAAATTTGCACGTCCTTATACATTTATACTTATTGGATGAAAATAAGATGATGTGCATGCCATCAATAAAACTAATTAATTATTTATGATAATCAAATGTAGATAATTAATTAAATAAATAACTCTATCATACATAGGTTGGTCAATTTCTCAAGTCTGATTAGTTGGTAAAAATTAATCGTGATAAAAAAACTAAATTCAAATAAATTAAAGTATGAGGGTACCTAATTATATTAAATAAATTTAATAAAGTCAAATGTTTTATTTCTCTTTGGCCCTGTAATTAATTTAATTTTAATTCCAAAAATTTTATTAAATAATTAATTTAATATAATTCCAAAATTAACTAATGTATTAAAAATTCTATTTTAATCCAAAAAATTACTATTTTAATTAATTTAGTTTATTTCTACAATTAAATTAATATTGATTAAACCAGAACCTAACAACCTTCTCATTCACAATGCGGGTTATGCCAAACCCGCACAGACCCAATTTGGGACGTAAAAAGTTCATACATTTCTATTTTGGGTCATAATTGTTGTCCCAAAAAACTTCTGGGATAGGTAGACCTAACCAAAACCTGTTTCCGGGAAAAGGCTGTGTAAAGAGGTACTACAGAGTACCTCACATGGCCGAATCTAACAACTGGTCCAAGAGGAACATCGGTGATGGTCACGAAGGTTCTAGGTGGCTCGCTGGTCACGGCCAAAAATATGTCATCTGAGTAAGCTGGATATGATATATCTTAGATGGTATACATGATGGGTGGCATCCTGGGACTTATGTGGCTCTAAGATCGCGGGTTTGGATGTATGTGCCTTCAGATATGGCTAGGAAATCCTTCTATCATTATGACAACAGACAGTGCTCACTACGAAAGACGGTGGTCGTAGTGATCATTCGAAATCAGGCAGTAGCTACCTCTATGGGTGGCCGGAGGTGGCTTCATCCATGGAAGAGATACTACTGCGAGATGATGGAAAAGTTAGAGAGAGTTAGTTTCATCATTCAGGATCATCCCTGGGAGGAGGGATCCAGCGATGGTGGGAGTAGGCTTACTACCTCGGCAATGGTAGGCGGCGATGCTCGGGAGGCTACGTGCATCGTTCGACTAATTGGCCTAGAAGAATATGATTGACAGGGTGGAAGCCCGGCTGGGGAAGCATGTGGTAGATGTGTCTTGGGATGTCACTGAATAGATGGGTAGGTGACACTTGGGTGAGATGGATTGATCAGGTGAAGGAGGAGGCAACTCCTGGGGTGGGTTGTTGGATGTTGGAGGGGAGGAGGTCGTCTAGAGGGTGGCTAGAAGGGAAAAAACTGGAGGTGGATGTAGCAACTTGAGTTAGGGCATCCAAGGAAGAAAGATGATAGAACTGGAGGGATGAGGTCTCTTTATTCCATAGAAAGCTTGACCTCATTTTTTATTAAATGAATATCACACTAGATTAGTTTTGTGAGAAATCGCATTAAACGGCCAAATATTTTTTGTGTGACTCCAACACTAAGTCTTGCTACCCAATTTGGGTGAATGAAATTTTTTTCTTTGGGATTTTATAAACGCTATTGTCATAGACTATAAATAAAAAAGTATTTATTTGTTATGAAATTTTATTAATGGTTGTCATAATTGTGACATTAATGATGAATCCTCAATTCCCAATTAATTCTCCTCTTAATGACCAACCATTCATATTCTCACTGTGGGATCAGATCTCATGTACTCTATAAATATGGAGATATGGTAATGAAATGAGATTCACATTTGGCTCTACGTTGCGTTTTCTTCTTCTTTTATTTATTTTTCATTTTTATTCTATTTGTTATTATCATCATCATATGAAAATTCAACATTAACTTTCTCAACGATGCGCTTCGCCTACAATCAATCTTGCATTTCTGGATTGAAAATGCTTCGTTGTTTCAATCGGTGTTCGATCAACTTCATAACACATTATCAGCACTATTTTCTTCTCTGCATTGTGCATCGTGATGTATTTTTCTTCATCCCCCTCATCGACATAAGAAAAATATCCTAGGAAAAAGGTATGTTACATGTTTTTATAAACATTCTTATTTTGACATACTCTTTCATATGCGCATCGACTCCACTCATTCAAGGTGTTTTGTTAAAAAGTGAAACTTATTTTATATTTAAGATATTATTACATTTGTTTTTCCCCATTTGATAAATCTGAAAATAATATATGATTTCCTTAATCATTTGTCGTGGGAAAAATAATGTTCTCTTTAAGAGTTGTAATGACTCACATTTGACAAATTTCACTTCATTTACTAGGGAGAATGTGTCTGATTAATAACCAATTTGGTTGATGTCGAGGCAAACATCATTCATCAAATGAATAAAAAACTGCACAAGTAGAAGTAGTTGAATGATGAACATTGCGTACCCATCATATGTTGAGTCGTTGAATGATGAACATCGCGTACTCATCGTATATTGAGCCATTGAAGGATGAACATCGCATTCCAGTCATACGTCGAGCTGTTGAATTTTTAACATCGCGTAATCTTTGTACGTCGAGAAAATGTTTGATTAACATTGTGTACCCATCGTACATTGATCCATTCTATTATGAACATCGTGTACCCATCATACGTCTATCCATTGAATGATGAACATCGCGTACCCTTCGTATGTTGACCCATTAAATGATGAACATCACATACCCTTCGTACGTCGACCCATTGAATGATGAATATTGTGTACCCGTTGTACATTGAGAGGAATTTTGATGAACATCACATACTCGTCGTACGTCGAGCCAAAGTTTGATGAAAATCACGTAACTGTCGTACGTCGATACAATGATTTAGAAACATCACATAGATGTCATACGTCGAGATGAAGTTTGATCAACATCGTTTACCCCTAGTACGTCGAGCCATTGTTTGATGAACATCGTGTACCAGTTGTACAGTGTGCCGAAGTTTTATGATCATCATGTTCCTGTCATACGTCGATCATAAGTTCAATAATCATTACATGAACCATAAAGTTTCATATCTCTTATTTCATGTTCACCCTGAAGGTGTCAAGTTTGATTATACTATATAAAGGTTCATGATGGAGATGAACTTTACTTTAAATCTTTTAAAATATTTTTTTATTTATTTTCTCTTTATTTTATTTCTTATAAAATGTTTTAGATAAATTAAATATTCTTGATTATAACGACCCATACTTTACATACATTGTTAATACTTCAAAATTGAAGCACACTTATTACAACATATGACAAAACCACAAAGGACCGTATAGGTATAGTGTCTTTAGAAACTGGGAAACATAAACAACTGGTTCATAAATCTTCTACAGTATCTCCCGTTTATTTCATCATATCTAGGGTCCCTTTTAGCATATTCAATTTAATATCCATCTTCCTGACCTGGGGAAAAGAAAACATAAAAGGGTGAGCTCAAATGCTCAGCAAGGGCAAATAAAGGAAATAAAAATCATATCATATCTTTATGAAGATCAAAACCTGCAAAAGAGATCATAATATCTTAACATGGAATAAATCATAGAAGTGAAAATGAGATCCCCATAATCATAACATAAAACTTGAAACTTTGTGGCATGCACACATAATCATGGAAAATCATTTCTTGTTAGTCATGACTCATTGCCAAGACTATCTTAGTGGACAAAGTCCCTTTCTGAACCGAGTTCACTCCTCGTTTCAGTCCTGTATCACTGAACCGAAATAACCTTCCGTTCCAGCCATGCCTATCTCATGAGATATAAAATCTTTACCCAATGCATTGGAGGGAGATATAGGTCCCACCCATCTTATAATGAATCCTTTCTTATGTGTGCCACATAATCATAAAACATACATCATCGCATAACACATATAACAAAAATGGGATTCTTGAAACATCATGACATCATAAATCAATTCATATATGATAAAGGAATTCATAAACATAATTCCATCACAACATAGTCAGACCAATGTAAAAATATGGATAGAAACAGAACCCTTTATTATCTTAGATGGAAAATAATTTTGATAAAACACTTGTATTGAATTCTTGAGGAAAATATCCTTTCTTCTTCAAAAACAATTTTCCCTTCATAACATGTCATACAACTTTAAAATAAAAGAAGTTGATTAAAAATAAAATTGAAAACTTGTAAAGGAAGCTTCTTGGAAATAATGTTTTAAAAATCCATTCATGCCGTATAAGTTAAAAAAAAACATTCTTCGTACTTTTGTCGGAAAAGTCAAAAAGTACCTCGTACGGAAAAACGACAAAAGATTCCTTTCATATTCTTTACTAAAAACTCACCTAAGGGTAAAATTGGATTTAAACTATTGCAAGTGGATGGAAACAATATTTCATATTGAGGGAACATGGATGTGGATGATAAAATACACCCCAGTAAATACTTACGAATAAACAATCTCGGATAAAAATGAGATTGTGATATTTCCCTTACCTTAGGTCCAATTTGCTTTGTACGTGTCCGAAGCTCCTGTATAATGGTTTAAATAATGTTATTGACTTATTCCAGAATCATACATATTTATATGATATCATATATGGTCATATTATTAGCTTCTTGTTAGTAATATTTCATTGTTACTTGTTACTCGGGTCTTTATAACTTTTTGTTCTTATGCGTGTTTTGTCGAATAAATTCTTATTCTTATCTTTAGGTTATAGATAATTCATTTCCAGAATGGTATTAGTGTAGTATATACCATATTCATTCATTCAATTCATTTATATAATCATTATGAAATGAAGATCATGTAGAACGAGTCGCATCACATCGTGGAGACGGTATTCCGTACGTACGCACGAGTGATGATATCGTTCCTATGATCGTGGAATTGTATTGGAGTATATATATATATTATTTCAGTATCAATATTACTTAATAATAATCATATATAGTTACTCATTACACCATTATACCCATCCTTGTAAGGTGATGGTGGAAAATAGATTACACCACGGCGTGGAGACGGTATTCCGTACGTACGCACGCGCGGTGATTTCATTTTTTCCGTAGGATGGATAGAAGGTGAATTAGGGTTGTTTCATATTTATAATAACATATCAGTATGTAAGTAATACTGATGTTATTACTTTATCATGAAACAACTAAAGAAGAAGAAGTTGAAGAAGAATGAAATTGAAAAGATCGGTAATGGATATTACCTCTTCTTTGGAACGCCTCTTTGAATCCTCCACTTAAGGAACTAAGATTGGTCTTTGGAGAAGACCAGGACCTCTAGGATTATTCTAGGGAAGTGGAGAGGAGAAAATGGCAGGGGTTGGCCGAGCTTGAGTGCTCAAATTGGTGTGAGGAGGAGGGGGAGGAGGTGCCCTTTTATAAGGGAGGAGAGGGGCACCTTAGGAATATCTCAAAATATTATTTTATATTAAAGTCAAAATCGGTTTATAATGGTTCCAAAGGGTCTTATTTAGAAGCTAAAGTGGGGATGGGTCGAAATCCTATCAACCAATAGGATTTAGACAAGTTTAGGGTATTATTTTAACCTTATCAATTAGATTTAACTCTAAGTTAATTAATTTAACTTTTACCGTGTCTTTTTGTTTTCTTTCACTATATGGTTAATACACTTACTATAACATGCCAAACGAACCCCAAATTGTTTATTATTAATATATATATCCTTATCTAAGTCATTTGGCCGAACCATAGATTTTTAGGAATAAAATAACAATTAATAATATAATATTTGATTTAAAAACTATTTTGTGTCAATTTTGACACTATTTGATATATGATTTTTGTGAAAGTCATAACAGAATTATATGTTCGAACCAAGTTAATTAAATCATTACTAATATATCATAGTAACCTAGAAAATTAGTGGAATTCATAAAAACTCTCAAATTACATTTATTTTGGTATTTATATTATCAATTTTTTCAATATTTCATTAATAAGATAATTACTGCATCATCTTTGTGTCATAATTAAATTACATTATTTGATGTCTAAAAATTACAAATAAAATACCATCATGTAGGAAATCTTTTTAGCTTTCTAATGAATATTGACAATCGAATTTATCTTATGTATAACCCTATATTAAAAATTATTTACTTATTAAACTTTGATTTTAACTATTTTAACCCTTCTTTAAATAAATTAATAATAAATATCCTAATCTAATCCAAGTGGGCCTAAATGGTCATATTTTATTCCTAAGTTTGTTTTTGGTCGAATTACACTTGTCCAATAGAATTAGGACATGTGTTAGGGTAATATTAATATCATATTTACCCTTAGTTACCCTATTTACTATTAACCGCGGTAAAAATAGTAAAAAGTTACTATTCACCAAAAAATTATTTTCATCTCATTGAACCACATTTTAGTCCTTGATATTAACCGTGTCTCTCGGATTTTTGAAATTCCATTCACAGAAGCGGTAAAATTAAGTTTTATGCAAAATTCAGTTTTTAACCTACCACTTAGTGGTTTCACTATTCATCAAAAATTGAAAGTTTTCAGAAAAATACCAAAATTTCACCCTAGGCTAATTTCGATATTCTGAGTCCAAAAATGAAGTCCATTTTGAAAAATAAAATTTATAAAATTTCAAAAAGTGGTTATTACTATTCATAACGGCTAGTTTTAATAGCATATTGTTGTTTAGTGAAACTCGGTATTGCGTACGACGCAAGCTATCGAGGAAGGTCGCGATTGCATTTAAAGCAAGCCAAGCAAGTGTTGTGTAGAAAAAGATTCCTTTGATGATAACATAAAAGTCTCGGGTGTTACATTCTACCCCCCTTAAAAAGAATTTCGCCCTCGAAATTCGTCACTTTGCAACAAACAAATGAGGATACTTCTCCCTCATCATATCCTCAAGCTCCCATGTAGCTTCTTCAAGTTGGTGGTTTCTCCATAAAACTTTCACCAAGCGAGTGGTCTTGTTTCGTAGGACTTTTTCGCTACGATCTAGAATCTCTATCGGATGTTCTTCATAAGAAAGATCTTGCTCCAGCGGTACAACTTCTGAGCTGAGTACATGTGAAGGATCTGGTATGTACTTTCTCAGGAGAGATACGTGGAACACATCGTGAACTTGAGAGAGATTCGGTGGAAGCGCCAATCGGTAAGCTACCTTCCCAACACGATCCAGTATTTCAAAAGGACCGATATATCTAGGGCTCAACTTCCCCTTCTTTCCAAATCTCATAACCCTCTTTCAGGGAGATATTCGTAAGAACACTTTATCGCCCACTTCAAACTCTAGGTCTTTTCTTCGGTTGTCGGCATAACTTTTCTGTCGACTCTGAGCTGCTCTTATGTGTTGTTGAATAGATCTAACCTTTTCTGCCATTTCATCAACGAGATCAGGTCCTAATAGCTTTCTTTCCCCAACTTCATCCCAGCAAGTTGGAGTCCTGCATTTCTTTCCATAGAGAGCTTCATAAGGAGCCATCTGAATACTGGAGTGAAAGCTATTATTATAAGAAAATTCCACCAAAGGTAGGTGTTGATCCCAACCTCCTTTGAAATCCATAGAGCAAGCTCTCAACATATCTTCTAGGGTTTGAATTGTTCTCTCAGACTGACCGTCTGTCTGGGGATGATAAGCAGTGCTGAAACTCAACTCTGTATCCAGAGTATGCTGAAGACTTCGCCAGAACTTCGAGGTAAATCTCGGATCTCGATCAGATATAATAGAAAGTGGTACTCCATGCAATCTTACCACTTCCTTTACATATATCCTGGCAAGCTGATCTAGAGAGAAATCCTCTCTAATAGCAATGAAGTGTGCAGACTTTGTAAGACGATCAACTATGACCCAGATAGCATTATTGCCTTTGGATGTTTTAGGAAGTCCTGTGACAAAGTCCATAGTGATGTTTTCCCATTTCCATTCGGGTATGGGTAATGGTTGTAACATCCCCTTAGACTTCTGTCTCTCAGCTTTAACTTGTTGACAAATCAAGCATCGAGATACATACTCAGCAACATCTCTTTTCATGCCATCCCACCAGAAGTACTCTTTCAGGTCCCTATACATCTTCGTGCTTCCAGGATGAATAGAGAATTATGAACTATGAGCCTCATCCAGCAGCTCATTCGTTAATTCGGGGATGGGAGGAACGCAAACCCGATTCCTGAACTTTATTATCCCATCACAATCAAGGTTGAATTCAGGAACATTTCTCACCTTATTTTGTAACTCGACATCTTCTTTCTGTGCCTCTTTAATCTTCACATGTATAGATGGTTGAACATTCATTTGAGAAAGATAAGATTTTTCCCCTTCCATTATAATTCCAAGATCCATCCTTTGTAAATCCATAAATATTGGATCTTTTGTGATCCTCATCATGGATAAACTAGCATGGTCTTGTCGACTTAATGCATCTGCCACCTTGTTTGCTTTCCCAGGGTGGTAATGGATTGAGCAGTCATAATCCTTAATCAGCTCCAACCATCTTCTTTGACGCATATTCAACTCCTTTTGTGTGAAAATATACTTTAAACTTTTATGATCAGTATAAATATCACACCTTTCACCATAAAGGTAATGCCTCCAAATCTTTAATGCAAAGATTACCGCAGCCAACTCCAAATCATGTGTTGGGTAATTTTGCTCATGGATTTTCAACTGTCGTGAGGCATAAGCTATCACCATATCATTTTGCATAAGAACACACCCCAATCCCTTCTTGGATGCATCACTGTAGATCACAAACCTTTCTCCACTACAAGGCAGTGTGAGCACAGGTGCACTGGATAACCTTCTTTTCAACTCCTTGAAATTCTCTTCACATTCCTCTGTCCAAACAAACTTAACTCCTTTCCGAGTCAACTTGGTGAGTGTATTAGATAATCGTGAAAAATCTTTTACAAAACGTCGATAATATCCAGCCAAACCAAGAAAACTTCGGATCTCAGTTACTGTTGTTGGTCTTGACCATCTTTCGATAACCTCTGTTTTTGCTGGATCCACAGATATCCCCTCTTTTGAGATTATATGACCCAAAAATGCAACTTTTTGAAGCCAAAATTCACACTTGGTAAATTTGGCATAATGCTTCTCCTTTCTCAGGGTCTTCAATATAATTCTCAAGTGATCTTCATGCTCTTCCTTGCTCTTTGAATAGACAAGAATATCGTCTATAAAGACTACCACAAATTGATCAAGATAGTCTCTAAAGACTCTATTCATTAGATCCATGAAGATAGCAGGGGCATTAGTAAGACCAAATGGCATCACTATAAATTCATAGTGTCCATACCTTGTACGGAAAGCCGTCTTTGGTATATCCTCCCTTTTGACCCTTAATTGATGATACCCTGAACGAAGATCAATCTTGGAAAAGTATTGAGCTCCGCGTAGTTGGTCAAATAAGTCATCAATGCGTGGGAGAGGATATTTGTTCTTGATAGTGATCTTGTTAATTTCTCGATAATCAATGCAGAGTCTCATTGATCCATCTTTCTTCTTAACAAATAGAACAGGTGCTCCCCAAGGTGACGCACTAGGGCGTATGAATCCCTTATCAAGATTCTCTTGGAGTTGCTTCTTCAATTCCTGCAACTCAATTGGGGCCATTCTATAAGGTGTCTTTGAAATAGGCAAAGCACCCGGTACGAGTTCTATTGAAAACTCAACTTCACGATTTGGTGGAAGACCCGGTAATTCCTCCGGAAAGACATCATCAAACTCCCGTACAATGGGCATATTCTTAATCGTGAGTTTCTCACCAACCATTTGAGATAAATAACCTTCATTTAGTGGAATCAATACCCATAAGATGGAAGAAATTTCCACTGGAAGGTTATGTTCATCCTTGCATTGATAGACGATCGTAGATTGATCTGGAATATGAAATGTGACTTCCCTTCTTTGGCAATCGATATGAGCTCTATGTAGAGAAAGTCAATCCATGCCAAGAATCACATCAAATTCCACTAAAGGAAGGATCACAAGATTTGCAGGAAGCACTTTCCCACAAACTTCTATCGGAGAAGAATTATAAACTTCTGATGCGATTGATGTGCCATTAGGTGTTGTCACAGCTAACTCAACATCTAATTGTTGAGGTAATACGGTGATACCCTTAGAAAATTTTTCAGAAATAAAAGAGTGGGTGGATCCAGAATCAAATAAAACATTTGCTACTTTAGAGTGGATGGTAAGTGTACCTTTCACCACATCGTTATCGTACTCCACATCGCTGATAGAAATTGCATGTGACTTTCCTTTTTCTTTAGCCTTAAGAGTTTGTTGACGTCGACCATCATCATCAACCCTTGGATTTGGGCATTGATTGGCATAATGCCCCATCTCCTTGCACTTGAAACATTGAAGTGTAGCAGGTTCATTTTGTGTATCCCTTCCTTTGTTTGCATCATTAGACATCTTCTTCCCATTATCACGGCATTCAAATGCCCGATGACCTTCCTTTCCACATTTAAAACATTTACTTGTCCCTTTAAGACAACTCCCTCCATGTTTCTTTCCACACTTTGAGCATAAGGGAAAGTTCATCTTCTTTTCCGTGTGCTCTTTAGATTTTTCTTTGAATTCCATCTTCCTCTTCTTATCAAACCCATGTGACTGATGGGTTACTCCAATCTCCATCTCGACTTTGAGAGCACATCGAACGATTTCCTCGTAGCTATTGAAGTCCCTTATGGCTAACGCCCTTCGAAGACTTGGTTTTAAGCCACTAAAGAATCGATCGATCTTACTCTCAGGTTGGATAATAATACCAGAAGCGTACCTTGCAAGTCTTGTAAAATTTGCTTCATAGGTACTAACAGATTCATCATCCCTTTGCTTCAGTTCAAGGAACTCTTTCTCCATCTTTGTTCGGAGAATACGAGGGAAGTACTTATTGAAAAATAAGTTCTTGAACTCGTCCCATTCCATAGACTCAATTTCATCCCTTTGCCTCGTATTCTTAACAAGATTCCACCATTGATCAGCATCTCCTTCCAAACGATACACTGCTAGGATGACTTTATCATGCTCAGAACATTGAAGAACTGAAAATATCTTTTCAGTAGTACTAATCCATTGTTCAGCAACTAATGGATCAGTAGACCCGCTGAAAGAAGGTGGACGCTGCCTCATGAAGGATTCAACAGAATGTTGCTCCCTCCTTTGCTCGTTTGGAAATCCTGCATGATTCATAGCTTGAGAAAGTTGTGTGAGCATGGCTACAAGATTTTGCATTCCAGCTCCCATATCGTTTGGTTGCTCAGGGGGACAATCATTGCATTGCCCATCGCATTCCGCATTAACACGGTTCCTTCGGGTTCCAGCCATTGACTAAAACCAAGAAGAATAGTGTGAGCAACACTAATTATAATAGGAAACCACATAATTCAAGAATAAAATTTTCATGCTTAAGGTCTTATCCTAGGTTATTCAAGGCCATTTCTAAAACACTAAGATTGTGTTCTATGCTTAGACTTATCCTTTTGGTTCTTACTAAGGCTTTCACATCCTAGTTTCCAAAGGTTGACTATACCTTTCCTCTGATACCAACTATAACGACCCATACTTTACATACATTGTTAATACTTCAAAATTGAAGCACACTTATTACAACATATGACAAAACCACAAAGGACCGTATAGGTATAGTGTCTTTAGAAACTGGGAAACATAAACAACTGGTTCATAAATCTTCTACAGTATCTCCCGTTTATTTCATCATATCTAGGGTCCCTTTTAGCATATTCAATTTAATATCCATCTTCCTGACCTGGGGAAAAGAAAACATAAAAGGGTGAGCTCAAATGCTCAGCAAGGGCAAATAAAGGAAATAAAAATCATATCATATCTTTATGAAGATCAAAACCTGCAAAAGAGATCATAATATCTTAACATGGAATAAATCATAGAAGTGAAAATGAGATCCCCATAATCATAACATAAAACTTGAAACTTTGTGGCATGCACACATAATCATGGAAAATCATTTCTTGTTAGTCATGACTCATTGCCAAGACTATCTTAGTGGACAAAGTCCCTTTCTGAACCGAGTTCACTCCTCGTTTCAGTCCTGTATCACTGAACCGAAATAACCTTCCGTTCCAGCCATGCCTATCTCATGAGATATAAAATCTTTACCCAATGCATTGGAAGGAGATATAGGTCCCACCCATCTTATAATGAATCCTTTCTTATGTGTGCCACATAATCATAAAACATACATCATCGCATAACACATATAACAAAAATGGGATTCTTGAAACATCATGACATCATAAATCAATTCATATATGATAAAGGAATTCATAAACATAATTCCATCACAACATAGTCAAACCAATGTAAAAATATGGATAGAAACAGAACCCTTTATTATCTTAGATGGAAAATAATTTTGATAAAACACTTGTATTGAATTCTTGAGGAAAATATCCTTTCTTCTTCAAAAACAATTTTCCTTTCATAACATGTCATACAACTTTAAAATAAAAGAAGTTGATTAAAAATAAACTTGAAAACTTGTAAAGGAAGCTTCTTGGAAATAATGTTTTAAAAATCCATTCATGCCGTATAAGTTAAAAAAAACATTCTTCGTACTTTTGTCGGAAAAGTCAAAAAGTACCTCGTACGGAAAAACGACAAAAGATTCCTTTCATATTCTTTACTAAAAACTCACCTAAGGGTAAAATTGGATTTAAACTATTGCAAGTGGATGGAAACAATATTTCATATTGAGGGAACATGGATGTGGATGATAAAATACACCCCAGTAAATACTTACGAATAAACAATCTCGGATAAAAATGAGATTGTGATATTTCCCTTACCTTAGGTCCAATTTGCTTTGTACGTGTCCGAAGCTCCTGTATAATGGTTTAAATAATGTTATTGACTTATTCCAGAATCATACATATTTATATGATATTATATATGGTCATATTATTAGCTTCTTGTTAGTAATATTTCATTGTTACTTGTTACTCGGGTCTTTATAACTTTTTGTTCTTATGCGTGTTTTGTCGAATAAATTCTTATTCTTATCTTTAGGTTATAGATAATTCATTTCCAGAATGGTATTAGTGTAGTATATACCATATTCATTCATTCAATTCATTTATATAATCATTATGAAATGAAGATCATGTAGAACGAGTCGCATCACATCGTGGAGACGGTATTCCGTACGTACGCACGAGTGATGATATCGTTCCTATGATCGTGGAATTGTATTGGAGTATATATATATATATTATTTCAGTATCAATATTACTTAATAATAATCATATATATTTACTCATTACACCATTATACCCATCCTTGTAAGGTGATGGTGGAAAATAGATTACACCACGGCGTGGAGACGGTATTCCGTACGTACGCACGCGCGGTGATTTCATTTTTTCCGTAGGATGGATAGAAGGTGAATTAGGGTTGTTTCATATTTATAATAACATATCAGTATGTAAGTAATACTGATGTTATTACTTTATCATGAAACAACTAAAGAAGAAGAAGTTGAAGAAGAATGAAATTGAAAAGATCGGTAATGGATATTACCTCTTCTTTGGAACGCCTCTTTGAATCCTCCACTTAAGGAACTAAGATTGGTCTTTGGAGAAGACCAGGACCTCTAGGATTATTCTAGGGAAGTGGAGAGGAGAAAATGGCAGGGGTTGGCCGAGCTTGAGTGCTCAAATTGGTGTGAGGAGGAGGGGGAGGAGGTGCCCTTTTATAAGGGAGGAGAGGGGCACCTTAGGAATATCTCAAAATATTATTTTATATTAAAGTCAAAATCGGTTTATAATGGTTCCAAAGGGTCTTATTTCGAAGCTAAAGTGGGGATGGGTCGAAATCCTATCAACCAATAGGATTTAGACAAGTTTAGGGTATTATTTTAACCTTATCAATTAGATTTAACTCTAAGTTAATTAATTTAACTTTTACCGTGTCTTTTTGTTTTCTTTCACTATATGGTTAATACACTTACTATAACATGCCAAACGAACCCCAAATTGTTTATTATTAATATATATATCCTTATCTAAGTCATTTGGCCGAACCATAGATTTTTAGAAATAAAATAACAATTAATAATATAATATTTGATTTAAAAACTATTTTGTGTCAATTTTGACACTATTTGATATATGATTTTTGTGAAAGTCATAACAGAATTATATGTTCGAACCAAGTTAATTAAATCATTACTAATATATCATAGTAACCTAGAAAATTAGTGGAATTCATAAAAAGTCTCAAATTACATTTATTTTGGTATTTATATTATCAATTTTTTCAATATTTCATTAATAAGATAATTACTGCATCATCTTTGTGTCATAATTAAATTAAATTATTTGATGTCTAAAAATTACAAATAAAAAACCATCATGTAGGAAATCTTTTTAGCTTTCTAATGAATATTTACAATCGAATTTATCTTATGTATAACCCTATATTAAAAATGATTTACTTATTAAACTTTGATTTTAACTATTTTAACCCTTCTTTAAATAAATTAATAATAAATATCCTAATCTAATCCAAGTGGGCCTAAATGGTCATATTTTATTCCTAAGTTTGTTTTTGGTCGAATTAAACTTGTCCAATAGAATTAGGACATGTGTTAGGGTAATATTAATATCATATTTACCCTTAGTTACCCTATTTACTATTAACCGCGGTAAAAATAGTAAAAAGTTACTATTCACCAAAAAATTATTTTCATCTCATTGAACCACATTTTAGTCCTTGATATTAACCGTGTCTCTCGGATTTTTGAAATTCCATTCACAGAAGCGGTAAAATTAAGTTTTATGCAAAATTCAGTTTTTAACCTACCACTTAGTGGTTTCACTATTCATCAAAAATTGAAAGTTTTCAGAAAAATACCAAAATTTCACCCTAGGCTAATTTCGATATTCTGAGTCCAAAAATGAAGTCCATTTTGAAAAATAAAATTTATAAAATTTCAAAAAGTGGTTATTCCTATTCATAACGGCTAGTTTTAATAGCATATTGTTGTTTAGTGAAACTCGGTATTGCGTACGACGCAAGCTATCGAGGAAGGTCGCGATTGCGTGTAAAGCAAGCCAAGCAAGTGTTGTGTAGAAAAAGATTCCTTTGATGATAACATAAAAGTCTCGGGTGTTACATTGATAAACAAGAATAAATATATTTTATACATATTAATCCCCTAAAGTGGATGAAATTGATGAAATTTTTGAATTGAATATTCATGCAATTGTGTTGCAGATACTATAAAACTCAAAAATATAATAATTTTATTCTCTTCCCTCGAGTGAATGAGAATATTTAATGAAAATTATTTATTTAATTCATCAAACTGAATGAAAATACATATGATTTTATTATAAGTATAGTTCGTGTAGAATATTATATTTTGCGAATGATAATTGTGTTGTAATTTTTTATAACAAATAATGAAAATATAACCACCATAAGTGGTTTGATGATAATAAATATTTATAGAACACAATAAATTTTATGAATATTTATAAAATAATACATCCCTAATGGATGATATGAAAATAATGTCCTTTGACATTATATTGAATAATATATTCATTTATCATTTATTGTTTCTACAGTAACAATATCAAGGGAAACATTATTATTTATTATATTATTAGGGATTATCAATATCATCTCATGTAATTCAGCTATCCCCTAAAGTGGATGTTGTTGTTCTATAATTCATAAATGAAATAATTGAATTACATAGTTTTGATAAACTGATATATATTATGAAAATTATTTTACCACATGAAGTGGTTAAATCAATTATCAACATAATTAATAAAATATATATTTTATGCATGATGATAATTATTGATAAATAATAAATTATCATTCATGTATAATGAAATATGATGAATAAATGAATTCTCAGATTTAAATGATGTATTAATTACTATATCTCATTCGTTGAAGTGAATGAAATTATTCTTGAATTTTATTTCGAATGATTTATGATATCATGAATATTTGAGAGTTGATGAGGTTTGATCAAATGATCTATCATTCATTTGATAAAGTGAATTTTGCTTATGAATTATAATATTGGATGGAAATAAGGTGTGTTGTGAATCAAGAAGATTCTTCCACATTGGTTCTTGCTACCTCATTCACCAGCTTCAAAAGATGGGGGGCTATCCTAGTTATATGTATTTTAAAATAATATTTGGGCCTGAAGATCCCAAATATTTTTCCCAGAAGTTCTATATTATGCAATAATCCACTTGGTGATGGGCTTAACCTGTTATGATTATATTATGAAATCAAAAACCACCACTATTAGAAATTATAACGACAAATATGAGTTTGCACAATAAAGTATCTTAGAGATATTATGTTATTTTGATTAAATGATTCAAAAGAACTCGGATGTGTGTTAGTATATGCTCATATTAGAACCTTTACCTATAGTGAAAATTAATAAATGACTCCAGAAGAGTGAATATATTCTTACCTGGTAGTATAAATTCTTAATGCTTTGTTATATCTAATGTCTCAATGAAATATATGAATGGTATTCATGAAAATGAATATCATATGGAGATAAAATAGGTACCTTGATATGTAAAAAGCATTCATAAAAGTGATTATAAATAATTTTTTATGTACAATCGAATCAATAATGGTAAACCAAAAAATTAATGATCCTAAAACATCAAATATATTTCATGATGATTTAGGTCATCCAGGATCAATTATATTGAAAGATATTGATTCATGTATACACGATCATCGATTTATTGATAACATAGTATACATCCATCAGGGGGAGAATTATGAATTTATTTATGGGATGCATGTCTACAAAATTATCATTGAATTTATTATCATTAATTCATTATTAATTCCCCCTGTATGAAACTTTACCATGAGGTACCCATTTTGTGGTAAATTATTTATATCATTAGCTGCTATTATTGAAATAAATTTCTCATATACTTATAAAGAAGTATATATGGGTGCACCCACCATGTGATCGATCTATATGAAAGATGCGTCCACTAAATGATCACGTGTGTTATTTTCTGCTGGTGAGTATACATTGCATGCTACACATGTTGATTAAAATAAATACTAAGTATTGAATATTATATGGTCTTACAGAACAATTGACAAGATACTCACAATGCATTAATGAATGTAATGTGTTGAAAATCAATAGTCTCGTTATATACACTTGAAGTGTGGTTGAACCGATTATATAAAATCATTGTCTGTAATGAGTTGAAAGCAATAAATATATTTTTCCTTGAATATGAAAATGAATATATCGGCAACATTATATCTTTTTAGATTTTTTCCCTGAAGTGAAACCGATACCAAAAAAATTATGAGATCTCAATCAAATGTTGTTGATGATATATTTTGTATGAATTCTTTTAAAACTCAATGATGACAATGGGTTTTGACAAATGTACACATCATAATAATTGGAAAATTTTATTAAAGGAACTTATGAAATGTTCAACATATAAAGTTCTGGATTGATTATCCAAACTATCAAGACTATTGAATATCGATGATCATATTATAAAAAATAATATTCCTTGTATATTTGGATATTTATATGAATTCTAGAAGGGTTAAAAATGCCTGATGTATTTTCAAAATAATTAACGTTTCACATAATCTAATAAATTATGGGGTGAACTAAATAAGGTTTATCCATATTAAGGAAGAATATAAATTGAATTTATCATCCCATGGCTTGTATGATTCATTGTATTCATCATATTGTTAAGATGTTTTGAAAAGAATCTAAACTCTCAAAGATCCCTCTAAAATCAATGAATTATTTGATCATGAAATTACATTGAATGTCCTTGTATTTTTAATTTATCATCCTAATGATGATATATTAAATTTAGGAATGGGTTTACCCTTAATGAATAAATATATCTTTTGCTTCTAAGAGTGATATATTTCATAAATAAGGGGTTGATAAAGAACATACTTACCCCAAAATGATTAAATATAAATGCACATTTTATTTATCCCTGATGTATATACATGTACATGTGCCTATGAACCATAAAAATAACAAATCATATTATAATGTAATGTTCTTCCCTATTCCTTGAAATCTTAATGGTAGGAATTATTATTATTCCAAAAATCATAACTGAATGTTTTGGTTATGAATTGATCATAGAAATTCTATGAGTTAAATGATGATCATTATGAATGGGAGATCTAACGGTTGTTCTCTTTTTTCCCTTAGTCATGTTTTTTTCCACTGGGTTTTCTTGATAAGGTTTTTAACGAGGGAACACACTAGGGACATGATGTTATTGTACTCTTTTACACTAATCAAGTATTTTCCTCCGAAGTATTTTTCCTTGATGAAGTTTTTAATGAGGAAATCATACATCATAATAGATATCCAAGGGAATGTTATAAATTAATATGTAAATCTATAACTAATGGAACTTTTTGGTCTTCTCCAGGAGTAGTAATTTTCAATGACACCATTAATTATTACATTTTGTCTTCCTCTCATATCAGGAAGACGTAATTAAATAATAATATTAAGTGATTTCTTAAAGACACAACAAAATAATATTATTAGGGGGAGTTTGTAACGTTACACTCGTTTTCCCTTCATCAGTATTTTTTAAACTAGGTTTTCCTGATAGGGGTTTTAATGAGGTAGCATGACATGGAATTCTTTTAATTTGGATTCAATTATTTTTCCCACATGGTTTTTTAAGTGAAGATAAAAATAAGGTTCCATCAAATTATGACATCCAAGGGGGAGTATTATAAAACAATATTAATGGATGCCATAATTGTGAAAATAATGATGACTCCTCAATTCCCAATTAATTCCCCTCTAAATGACCAACCATGCATATTATCAATGTTGGATCAGATCTCATGTACTCTATAAATATGGTGATATGTTATTGAAATGAGATGGATTTTTTTCTCTATATTATGTTTTCACATTCTTGTATTTATTTGGAATTTGTATTTATATTTGTTATTAGCATCATCATACGCAAATTCAACATTCGCTTTCTCAATGATACGCTTTGCCCGTGATCAATCTTACATTTCTAGATTCGAAAAGCTTCATGGATTCAATTGATGTTCCATCAATTTTACACCATTATTATTATTATAAAATAATATTGACAATTTTAATAATAAAATCCACATATTCACAGGAATTATATTCCAGCAGGTAAAACTATTTCGTTGACTGGTTTTCGGCCAGAAAATTTGTGTGACCAAAAAATAAAACCCGATGACACATATATAATATATGTTCTGATTTTAATTCCATAAATGAAACCCCAAATGATCTATAAATTTTTTTGATGACCATAACCAAGTCTTCTGAGATCGGATCTAAATGTCATCATATCCAATGAATCCGAAATTAATATCTCTAAATAATTTAATACAAATTTATTTTTATTTTGGTTTATAAAATTTATGTGATCCCTAAAATACATATTGAAGGTACCAAGGTATTAGATTATTCCAATAGATTGGGGATTTCAAAATTTTAATCTCCAGAGTGATATAACTCATTGTATCTGATGATCCGAGCCTAGATACGGTTTGAGGATCTTTTCCGAATTAAAAAGTGCATATAAATTATACTGAATGTGTACATCCTTCAAATTGAAATTTCCCCATGCATCATTCATCACCGACAACCATTGATCAAAGTATCAAAATCATAATCTCTCTAGATAATCCACAAATTATTTAAAAATATGAAGAGTGTATATCATTGAATTTATGGTGCTAGAAAAGTGATCTGATGATGCCTTCGAAATCCCAATTGTCACCACGTCAATGTTCCTTAGATGCAAGGAGATAAGCTCAATCTGATAACTTACATTGAGATCTTATCTCTCTAGAAAGTGAGACTGGAGAGAAAGGCTATGAAGAAATCAATGTGAATATTCATTGGAATGAAGTTCCTCTCATCTTTATATAGTGGATTTCCGAATACCCAAAAAGGGTTCCTTGACCTCTGTCTATTTAACATTCACTAAATAATTAATGAATAAATAATTATAATGAACAAAACTGAATCATAAATATTATTTATATATTATCTGATACCTATAATATATATTAAATATATTAAATGATAAACATGATTCATTATCTCGGCTCATAATTACTTATTAATATTAAATGAACCTAGAATATTAAAATAATATTCGTTCGCACAATATTTCTCATGTACTCATTAAACACCTCATGAATACTTTTAATTAATATATTCAACCTAATTATTCTGTACTCGAATAATAATGAATTTATTTATTATTTGGGGATAGTTAATACATGGACAACCCTTGGCCCCCATGGTGGGTCCCACCATGTTATATTTTCCTATTCACCAGAATAGAAAAGATTCTTGAACACACTATTGTTTTTGACCCTCGACAACATTATCTCAATAGAAGTGAATAGTATTTTGAGACCATGGGTGGGGTCTAGAAATCCATCATGTCTCTTAAAGAGATAAGGAATATTCATAGAAACAACAACCAACCCACGAACATGTATTGTGTAATATAATTCTTTTGTATTTTTATATCTAATAAAGTAGAACAAACAGTTGTGTCATCATCCTTTCAAGAGTTTTTAGTTATTGATCTCACTAGATTGATTTTTCCTTGACTGTCTTGGCCACAGACTTATGAAGGTACTACCATCTCTATCAAATAAGTCTAAGATATATCAGTCCTTAACTCAAAAGTAAAAAATCTTATCATAATCATTCATCCAATTCCATACCACTAATGAAATTCTCAATACAAGCTACCTTACCATGATTTCATTTTCATGGGTTTTTCCTTTCTTCAAAGTATGTGATCAAATGGAACACAATGATAATGATCTCATGTTAAGAGAACAACACACATGTTTGTAGATAATAACAACCTATGACACCTAAAACATGTGGTGTTCCCATTAGAGAGTATGTTATCATGATCTCAACTAATATCGATCCCCTAATGAAAACATCATGAGAAGAAGTCTCAATGCATATAATCACTCAGAACCTGATACTGAGACATCTATTGTGTCTTGTCAGTATGATATATCTAGACCATATAATGCTTATTTAATATTAGTTTCATAGTATCTCTACGTTCTCATTATAGCATGAGATCTTATATAACCTTTTGAAACAATAATTAATCTATGAAAATTACTATTAAATAGTGGTATTGAAAATTTATACACTATAATGGTATGTTTACATCATTCATATATAACTGTATATGTGAAATGGTAATAGAATATTACTATATTTTAGGGTATAGGGACCCACTATTACAACAATACACACATTAAGACATTGAACATAAATTCAATCATATTACAATTTTATGTGAGAATACAGGTGCATTAATATTTTGAATGAACATATGAGTCACTCTAAGACAAACCATATTAATCATTGACATCACTTTTTTGGATATCATGTTTAAAAGTGGGATATATATTTTGAATTTTTAAATATTGAGTATCAACATACTAATATTTTTACAAAACTACTTCCCATAATAAGTTTTCATTTTATTAAGGTTGAATTAGGATTATTTAATTTCAGGTAAAAAATTAATTTTCATTATTATATATATTTTTTTGGTTTTCTAAATTTATGTTTTTAAATTTTTATTTATTTATTATTCATTAATGAATTTGTTCGTTATTTTTTTCATATTTAATTTCATGAAATTGTTTTTTCAATTTTTAAAATCTCAAAGGATTACACTGCAAATTAGGCTTATGAAACTGAAATGTTTTATTAAATTATCAGAGTAAAAACCATCTCTATCTTCTACCATTGAACCCACACCATTTCAATATCTCAAGAACTCAATCTCTCATGTACCCTAGTTTTCAAAAATCAAAATTTCATCTAATCCCGGATTTTTACATGTGAAACCCTTGAGAAAAACAGTCTTTGTAATATAAGAATATATATAAAATAAATTATTTTGTTAAAATAAGATTATCATTATTTCATTATATTTTATATTATTTTATATTTTTAAGAATTTTTCATCAAAATGAATTATTTTTTTGAAATAACATTCCCTAAAAGATTATGTGCTATATTTAATGTGTTTTAATCTATTTATATGATTTTTTATTACATAAAAGCAGACGAAAATTGGACAAATACAACATTTATTTTTTGATTTAATAAATCTCAATTTTTCTTAATATTATTTAAAACCTATAAGTTTTTTCTGTTTAAATTTATATGGGTTCAATGATCACAAAAGTGAGAGATTTTTGGGAATATGAATTTTGATCCAACAATTTCATTAATTTCTCATTTATTTGGATTCTCAAAAAACACATCAATTTTTTTTAAATAAAGTTAATTTATGTGAATTTTATGATTTTATTTATTGGAATTTTATTTTATATTACCTGGAATTATGTATGTTATTATATTAAAATTCAGTTGATGTATTAGTTTTTTAGTATCCTATATGTTATTATGAAGTCTGAAATCATTATCTATATCCCTAGGTTTAAGGTGAATGTTATGTTTTGGAACCAGAATTTTGATTAGGAACTCTACCTTTGAAACCATATATTTGATGTAAGTATTATTATTGGGAACATAACTTTTGTGAGGAACTTTTCATTTTAGTAGATAACATTTGGTTAGTTAACCCAACTTTTGGATTCAACAACATGTTATGTGCCTTACTTATTTCCATATGCATAGAAAACCCTATTTTTATGTTGTCATTTTCAGGATTTGATTTGAAATATTTTCTATGATTTTATCATTAGTTTCACTAGAGTAAAAATCTCATTCCAATCAATTCGAAGACAATTTCAAATGGTCTTCAACAGTGAATAAAACCTTTCTTATTTAAAATGTAATTTATATTATTTATTGGGAGATTAAATTCAAATTTCAAACCTGCTATGTTTTTTAAAATCAATATTTTACTAGTGATATATCTAGATATTCTAGACAAAACTCAAATCAGATTTATTTTTTAATATCAGTGGATTTTATCTTTGAGTGGTGCATGAGTTACAGTGTGAATACACAACTAATCATATACACTATGGGAAAAACATATTTTTGTGATGGGTTATTTGCAACAAAAATAAATTTCATCTCAAATAGTCTGTTGAAGAGGTTATTTGCGACATGAGAATCAACACGTCACAAATAATTAGAAATTTGCGATGGGACTTGGAGTCCCGTCCCAAAAAATTAGACTCGGTTTGGCGTGGTTTGCGCACCAAATCACGAGAAGGGTATTTGCGATGGGGAGGCACCTCTTGTCCCAAATACTGGGAGGCTATAAATACTATTTGCGATAAAGGAGTTTCCTTATCACAAATAGCAAATCCACTGGAGGGTATTTGTGATGGGACCCATCACAAATACATAGCTTCAGTAAATACTATTTGTAATGGGATGTTGTCTCATTGCAAAAATGTGTTGGTAGGTCACTTTTTACGGTGGGACCCATCGTAAATACCCTTTTAAACATCGAGAGTAATTATAGTGGTTGAAGGTATTTTTAATGGGTATCTTGTTGCAAATATTATCGTCATAAATAATCTAACCTATGTATACCTCTATCCGTTTTTCCCTCCCTTCCCCTCAATTCCTACTTCCTCTCTCTCTCCCTCTCAAAACTCTAATTTTAGAGTGAAAATTTTTCTGAGTTAGTTTTTTATGAAGAAGGTATGTAGCCGTCTAGATCTATAAGAGATCAAGTTTAAAGGAATTTATGTTTTATTTAATTTATTATATATTACATTTTTTTTATATTAATTTTAATTATTGTTGATTAGTTGTAAATAAATTAGATTTAAATTGTTTTGTCCTTAGTATTTATTTGTAATAATAAATTGAAATTTTTAGTACTAATTCTTAGTAATTAGTAGTATTTAATAATTATTAACAATAATTAGTAATGAATATAAATAATTAGTGGTAATTGGTAATTAGTAGCTGTAATTTGTAGTAATTAATAGTAAATAACACTAATTAGTAATAATTAGCGGTAATTAGTAATAATTAATGCTAAATAGTAATAATTAACAGTAAATTGTAGTAATTAGGAAAAATAGTAATAATTAAGAAAAAAATAGTAATAATTAGGGAAAAATATTAATAATTAAACAAAATTGAAATAATTAGGAAAAAATATTGATAAATATTTACAATTAGTAATAAATATTTAACAAATTAGTAATAAATAATAATAATTTGTAATAATTACTAATAAATAATAATAATTCGTTATAAATAGTAATAGACAGTAATAAATAGTAATAAATAATATTAATAAATAATAATGATAAATAGTAATAATTATTAATAAATAATAATAAATGGTAATAAATATTAATAATTTATTATCATTAGTAATAATTAGTAATAATTATTAATAATTAGAAATAAATAGTAATAATTTGTAATAATTTGTAATAATTAATAATAAATTGTATTAAATTGTATTAAATAGTAAGAAATATTAATAATTAGTAATAATTAGTAATAATTGGAAATAATTGGTAATAATTAGTAAAAATTAGTAAAAATTAGAAATAATTAGTAATAATTGGTAATAATTTGTAATAAAAAGTAATATATAGTAATATATAGTATAATTTGGAATAATTAGGATTAAATATGAATAATTCTGTATAATTAGGAACAATTAGTAAACCAACAAAAAATTTATGGCTTTGGGAAAAAACACAATTGGATAAAATGGATCATTTTTTGGGATCTTCCATATTGGTCTGATTTGTTAGTCCGACACATGTTGGATGTCATGTTAAATGAGAAGAACTATTTTGATAATGTATTTCATACAGTTTTGGATACACCAGGTAAGACTAGAGATAATGTAAAGGCATAATTAGATCTTGCCCAAATTTAAAGGTGACCGAAACTTGAATTATTTCAAAATGATAGATCACAGAGGTTAATGAATCCAAACACAGCTTATACACGGTCCAAAGAAAGTCACTTATTATATTGTCAGTGAATTGCAGATTTGATACTTCCAGATGGCTATGCTTCCAATTTGGGATGATTTGTTAAGAATAGACATATTGCCAGATTAAAAAGTAAGGATTGTCATGTTATAATGGAAAGAATTCTTCCAAATTAGATTCAGAGGTTTTTTGAATTCTGTGATTTGGGAATTGATAAATGACATATCATATTTTTTCATGACATTTGTGTGGTGATAGAATACTATGATAAACTAAGAAAACTAGAAGAAGATTTTGTTGTAATTATATGTTAAATAGAAAAAATCTTCCAGCTAGTTTTCTTTGACTCTATAGAACATCTGATATTATGTTTTCCACATGAAGCAAAATGTGTAGGCCCGGTATAGTATTGATGGATGTACCCATTTGAGTGATGCACTCCGAAATTGAAGAATAAAGTACATAACAAAGCATTAGTTGAAGGCTCAATTGATGATGTTTATTTTCATGTTGAAATTGATTTTTTCTGCTATCATTATTTTGAATCTGAATATCCTTCAATAAAACATAGAAAGAAATGAGGGGAGTGTTGATAATTAAATGGACAATCAATTATCAATTTTTAATCAGCTAGAGCTTGGCTTTGATGGAGTTCATCAATGATGGCTTTTAGATGTTGAACATTACAGAGCTTATACATATGTTCTTCTCAACGTTAACAAAATGACATCATTTATAATGTGATTTCTTCTATCACTTATTCTATAATTTATGTTATAGTAAGTAAATATATTTTATATTTTTGTTATATAATAATAATATCAAGAAATATCTTCTACAAATTACAATAGTTTCTCTTGAAGAACTCCGACAAAAAAAATTCACAATGGTTTCAAAAACTGTTAACATAAATTATTGATGGTTTAACATATCAATTTAGTTTATCATTTATTATTTTGATTATTGTTTTACAAATTTTCAGGTGTCTCAACATGATAATAAAATAGATAAGTGATTGTGTATATTGAATAACCCACAATCCAAAACTGTTAAATCTTATAATGCATATTTGGTGAATGGTTTTTAATTTCATACATGTGCATATGGCGAATATAAAAACAATGAATAATGGAGTTTGCTGGAGACGATTACATCATAGTGAATCTGAAGTTGACTTTTATAGCATGTTGGATGAAATTATTAAACTGTGTTATCTAGGGAAAAAATACAAAACGATGTTTAAATGTCGGTAGTTGGATACTGAGAGAGGCTTGCATATTAATCTAATTCATGGAATCATCAATATTAAATATAAATGTATTCTTGTAGAAAATGAACCATTTTTACTGGATCAACAAGCACATCAAATATATTACACATAGTACTGGGCTATTTCAAGAGACCTAAGTGATTTGTAGAGCTTAATAAAAAGGAAATATCAAAAAAATTTGTTTACTCAAACAAAATGTGGTATCACTAAAATTCAAGGAATTGAAATTTTTCAAGAGACTACCCAAAATCAATTTTTTTCTCCAAGAGACATGAATATTTGATGATGACACCTCACAATTTATGGTTGATGGTGACGATGATGTTAATGATGTTACAAATGAATTTTAAATAGTAAGAGATGATGAAACTGAAATTCATATTTATATTGATGATGCTGAGGATGAATATGAAGACCTTGACATCGTTAGATATGAAGATAATGAAGAAGGTAACATTGACATTGTTAAATTTTGGTTATAATCATAACTAATATATATTTATATATAATTGTTATTTTCAACAATCTGCTAAAAACAATCATTTTGTATTTCAGATGGACCATGATCTACTTCATGAGTTGCAGAAGGATGAGCTACCATTGGATGATGTGGATTTGGGATCATCTGACCCTCAACCTACTAGTGGTTTAGGGGGTTCATGGAGGGGGTTTGGTCTTGCACAAGTGATGATTCCTGACCCTATCCCAAAGTGTGGTCCACGTCTTGGCCTCAATCAACGCACGCGGAGGTTTGGTAACCAGTGTATTTTAGTTATATTTCATTAATTTATGTATATACTAATTTTTTGATTATTTATTCTTTTATCACAGTTTTGTGCATCTAGATATTGGATAAGGGAGTGTCATCTTTTGAAATTATTTTTCTCATCCATGGATCACATGGGAACATATTATAATTTATATGTAGCTCAACATGTTTAATCATTGGTTGGTACATAAATAAATAATATTTATTTTAAAATTTACTTCTTTAATAAATTGATGTTATTAATTATTTGTAGGGTTTATGGTATCCCATAGATAATAGCATGTGTGAAGCAATCCATGCGGTATGGGAGGTTTCTATGTGTGACCATTTCCATCAATTTTTGCACAATTTGATAAGGAGAGCAGGAGTGACATTATTTGATGAGTCATGTATAGCCCACCAAACAGAGTATATTTCATCTCATGATTGGTATAGATTATGTTTAAAATAATTGAGTGGTGGATATTAGATGAGATTTTCATTGGGCCAGCAGAACTAAGGGAGACAAGAGGTGATGCATCGAGATTGTAGTGGTACATTCAGTACACATAGAGAGCATCTGGTAAGAAGATTTTTTAAATATTTTATATAATATTAAATATAAATAGGTTATCTTATATTCATATAGGAAGTCAAGCAACCCAATATTATGGAGTACGATGATTATCGGATGATGTTTGGTGATCCAACCACTAGAGAGATTAGAGGTGATCACCAACGTCATATTGTGGTCAGTATTATTTCATTTTCATTTTCAACATTAACTACATAAAATATTATCATTATTTTATTTTCAAATTGGAACTGGAGGAGTCATATGAGACTGCGACCTCTCAGACACAGGCTGAGAGTCTAGCCGAGATGGCTGATTAGACTAGTGCCAACTATTTCGATGATGCGACATGGATGTAGGCAACCCGGTATGCCTTCGAGAAGGGCCAAGTAGTTGGTATCATCTTTCATTTGACTCATGGGACTTATTATGGTACTGCAGTGATTTCAGCGTCCATCTCGAGAGGAGCTCATGAAGAGGAATCATCTTCTGGATCACAGTATCGGGAGCAATTGTGAGCTCAAAATGAGTTTTCAGAGGGTTTACAGAAGCAGCAGAAGGAGATGCATCAGCAACAACAGCAGTACGAGGAGGATATGTGTCGATGGAAGTAGCATCAACAACATGAGGAAGAGATGCATTGATGGTGGCAACAACAGTATGAGCAGATGAAGAACATGCATCATCTGACTCATAGTTTAGGGATGGAGTTTCCTCCGCCATCTCCTCCAGCTCATCCACATCTTCCAGAAGACTATCCCCCTCAGTAATTTTTTTGTGATGTTGAAAAATTTTGATTTCAAGATTTTTTGTAATAATAAACCATTTATAGTTTTTTCTTTTATATTGTTGCGAATATAGCATAATTTAATTTTTTTATTTATTATTTTTAATATTATATTATCTTAATATTTACTATTACTGTTATATTTTTTAATGTTTGTTTGTTTTACCAATAATAATAAGAATAATAATAATATTTTATAATATTTTATATTTTTTTCCAATATTGAGAATTTAAGTATTTATTATTTTTTATTATTTTAATAATAATATTATTATTTTTTCATTAATCATAATTTTATTAAATATATATTTATTTTATTTTTTTCAGTGTTTGTAATAGGACCTTCACAGTGGGGTCCCATCGAAAATAGTATGTATATATTTTTTTAAAACGATATTTGCGAAGGTAAAATGGCCATTGGCAATTACCTTTTTGCGACGGGCCTGTTGCAAAAGGTTTCGGTATATATAATATATATAAACAATGAACTTTTTGTGATGGGACGACGGGCCCATCACAACATGTTTTTATATAAATAATTTATATAATTGGTGATCTATTTTTGACGGGAAGGTTTCCCATCGAAAATAGTATTTTTTGCGATGGGGCTCTCATGAAAAATACTATTTGAGAAGCCGTTTTCTACAAAAGGATATTTTCAACAGGACCCCGCTGAAAAATCTAATTTGCGATGGGATCCTGTTGCCAATAGCCCGTTGCAAATACCTCAAATTCTAGTAGTGATAGTTGAATCTTTTTGAAAAAATATCTACTTCTCTAAAGTCCCAAAATATAAATATTATCATAATTTCATTATTACTCTATGATACTAATTATATTGTTGTTGTTATACCTATAAAATTATAATATTCTATAGTTCATTGAATCTATTTTAAAGGCTACAGATTGGAGACATAAATGTTATATTATGCAGTGCTGTATCTTTCCCGCTACTAAGAAGTTTTTTTTACGGATGATGTGGATTAGGGTAATTATCTATAGAAAACCAAAGTTTCTTCAGATAGATTGTGTTCAAAATTCATATTTATATTTCTATGAAAATATCTTCATTTTTAGTTCTGGAGGAAACTATGATCTAAACATATTTTCATCAATCAATATGTCTTTTTTATTTCATTGTCACCTTCTCTCACTATGATGTCATTGTCATTGTTTCCTATAAAAATTAAAAATTATTCAAACTACACCCACTCAATATTTTATGGCCTTTAAAAAATTATATGTTTTGTTAAAATCACCTAGATGGTGATGAGGGTATTGGTGGTGTGGAGTAAGTTATATTTGTACTCTGAACCACTATAAAATTTCTCTATTCTTTTATTTATTATTATACTAATTAATCCTATTAATGAAAATAGAACATCATAACATTTCAAATCATATAGGGGGATATGTTTTAAATTATCCATGTGTTTTTAAAGGACAAAATTGACCCCCCCCCCCTTGTGTCTTCATGTTTATTATGATCTATTTTTTAATGAAAAGGAACTCACACCAACCATATATGAAAAGTTCACATATCAAAACATTCCACATAAAAATTTTCTTCCCATCAAAACATTTCCCCAAACATATTTATTATGTGAAATGAAGCCCAAAATTTTAAAACCTTTATTTAATATTATAAATCTTGGGGTTTTCCAAAATACATTAAAATTCTAATGTTACCCAATAAAAAATCAATAACCATTTTATTATTAAAATTATTCAAGGATTCCATTACAAATATATAAAAAATATTAAATTAAAACTAACCCTTCTAATTATAGAAAAAATTGTGAATAGATAGAATCATCATACCTCTTATTGTGTGATTAAAACGAGGATCAACAGGATGAAAAACCAAGATCCATGATCAAAATATTTTCCCTTCAATGGATCCAATCAATATCTCATAAAAAACAACATAGATATTATATATATCCATAAAATATTTGATCTAACATTCTAGGAGGGAGGAGATGATATGATCTAAATAGAAAGAGGTAAAACAAAGATTTAGCATTTATAATGAGGATCCAATCCACTTGGATCCATAAAAAATTTCATCCAAATCAATGGGAATCTCTTATATTCTTAGGATAAGAGAGGAGATTGGGATCTAAAAGAAAGAGGTAAAAAAATACATGTTCATATTAAAAAACAGTGTTAGAATCTAATTTTTAGAGCATTTAATTCACTTCGCCTGGTTAGACTACATAGTTTAGGAAACTCTACACTAACCATGTTAGTGATACTATCTTGAAACCACCCAATCACATGGTTTTTCTTCATCATTTGACAAACCATTTTCCAATTGTGATCTTTCCCTATATCTCTACGCACATGGTTTCTCCAGGAGCCCACACGGTTTTGAAAACCCATACACTAACCATGAACCAACCCAAAAAATCATAAAATGTCTTTAATGGATTCCTAGAGAAGGTGCATTGTTTCCCCAAACCATTATCATAATGTTAACACATAAAAACCCTTATAAAACCTAAAAACACATCCAAAACTCCAAAAACTCAACACATGTATTATATAACATCATAATATATAATAAAAGGGTTTAAATTATGAAATTGGGTGTATTACACACCTCTTCCACACCCATGAATCTACATTTTTCTCCATTGTAATCCATCCATATGAAATATAACCTCATTGTTGTTTTTAAAATGCAAAGAATCACTCAATTGATTGTTCTTCAAACCATCTATAATTAAAACATCATTGGATTCTAGTTTACTCACACCAATTTTGGTTCATCAAACTCCATTGAAATTATGTAAACCATCATTTAAAAAATAGTAGCACATTCATCAAACCATTGTACATTTTTAAAATAGTTATTTTTTCCTTCATGTGGGACAAGAAACCATTACCATGTATTTAAGGCCTCATCCATTTTATAGATTTAAAAGTGACCTCTACTACAATCACATTCTTATAATTTTTCTTATTCTTGATTGATTTAGAATTATAATTTGTCTTCAAATACTTTAGTATCATGGTAAAAAACATTTTATTTTGTTTTCTTGGTTTATAACACCTTCTGTGAGTTTACTCAGTATAATTAAAAGTGTTATTTAATTTTACATTTTTTAATGTTTTCTAGATAGGTATTCAGGAGATTCATCTTCACCCCTTGATTTAATTCCTATCTCCGATTAGGGAAGTGAAAAATTATAATATCAAACATAATCTTTTTCATGTACACTCTATAGAACTATAATCTTAATTCTAATAAAAATATCATTAGATAGTATATATATTCTATAAAATATTCATCTTGATTGACATTATGTGTTAAAATACAATGATTTTTTTCAATCCTCTCATTCTTAGAAACTTTTTCCTTCACTTTGAAATTATTATTAGGATTTTCATTGGTATTCTTCTTTTTCCACACCTCACTTATCTTTTAATTGTCAAAAAAATCATTAAATTTAGATATATATGTATTCCCCATATTAGATGATATAATCATAATTTTCAAATTATTTTCACTACATCCACCATTTACATTACGTGATTAAATGTACAAAATTATAGTATGTTGTGGAATCATATAGTATCCATGTAGTATGGTTTCATTATAAATTTTTTCCATTTTTTGGACTATTTACCAACTTATTAAAATAATTTTTAACTTCATAACATTTTATTTTCTCAATTAATGTTTAACTTCCAACAACGTTTCATTAAGATAATTCACCACATTATTTTTTTAATTTTATTTATCCTAGTAATATCAATAATTTTATCATTATAGTCAAGTATATAATTAAATTAATAATTTTTTATTTGAACTCTAGTTGTATCCCAAAAACATATTAATCTATTGATTCATAGAAATATATTCCAAATGAATCATTATCATATTTAAAACATTATTTTTTTAATCAAGATTAATATTTTTCATCAATCACACCATTAACTCCGCCCTTAATTAGTACTCTATTGGTATTTCCTCATCAGAAATTTCTTACTCTTTTCTATTACATTCTTCTTCTCAACTCAAGAGATATTTGTGTTGTTTTCACTTATCCATGAAACTCGTTTTTATTTCATCCTCTGAGTACCCTTTCTCAATCTCATTTTTCACATCACAATATATTGAATCATGTTTTGACATAAAGTTATTATTCTTTATTGTGTTGTGGTTTAATTTTCTTTTGAAATAATATCATCTCTTAAAATTTATTTCTATATTTTTTGATTTAATGACAATGACTATTGTTCATCTTCATCATATTCTTATTATTTATCATGTAAATTAACTAAAGGGTCCAATTTTTCAACAACTGAAACACTTCAATGGATGTTTACCCTTATATTTAACTTTTCATTATTGTATGACTTGAAAATAATGTTATTAAAATACTAAAATTAATAGAATTGAATTCAACATTGGTTTCCTCCCAATGAAAACTATTTGTATTATGATACTTTGATCCCATTGAAGTTTTTAAATCCTTATCCATATCACATTTTACTTTTATCCTTAATTTTTTCGTCTCCAGAACTTGTAATTAATAAAGGTGTTGTTGTTTTTTTTATTATCCACACATAAAATTTTTGTTTCTCAAGGGTAGAAATATTTTTATTTTTTTTATAGGATTATTCTCAAAATTTTATTTTCCATGATAAATTGTTCAAGAATTTCTATATGGTTTGAAGATCAAAATTTTGTTCACCCAAACAAAGAATTTATCAATATTCTCATCATCTCAAATTTGGATTCCCTAAAGTTGATCCTAGAATATTTGTGGTGGTGAATCCACATCCATTTTATTTTCATATAGGATATCATAGAGTTTTCTCTAAAATCCATTCATCATCTTAAATAATTTCTATCATGTTAAATTCTTCTCTGAGAGGCATAAAGTTTATTCATTTTAAAATAAACCATAAATTTTTACTATTCATATTATTATGTATTTTATAGGTTATTGAAACATTAATATGATTAAAATAATTACTTGTGATGTCAATAATATCCAAGAAATTATATATAAGATACGAATCCACCATGTACTCTTATTTATGGAATAAATTTCCATCAAAAATATATTCTAATTTATTTTTTATGTTTCTCATGGACTATATAGATTATATTTATCAAAGGATTTAAGAAATAAAAATAATATTGAATCTATAAGAATATTAAGAACCGTAACAACAATTATTTTATACCAACTGATAGGACCATGTGGGAGTATGCCACCACTAATTTGGGGTAAATTGTGGCTACCAAAATACCAAATCTTAAACAATTTTAGTAATATAATTATTTAGTGTTGTTTGATCTAAATGGTGATTATGAGATGATGATAAGGATGTCTAGAAATAACACACATGGAATAATTTTTTGTAAATTTTTTACTTAACCTTTTTTCAGCTGGATAGTCCTTGGTGATCAATAGTTTTGATGACACTATACATATTATTATCTTATTATCAATACAAAAATGGAATGGAACAAGAAGATTGTCATTAAATCTTGTTACATGATTGAAATATGATTTAAAAAATGTTTATAAATCCTTTATTCATAATTTCAATTTTTTTCCAAATTTGGATCATATGTGTAAAAATGTTTCAATATTAAATCCTAAATAAAAGTTCCACGTAATGGGTAGTAGTTTATCCTAGAGTTTCATATTCTTCTTTTCATGCTTTGATCTAAGAGAGATGACTAAAATTAATAATCATCACTACCATTGTGAAAAAATAGATTTTGATGTTTTGTAATAACCATATACAAAAAATATAGAAAATAAACAATTCCAAATAATTAACTAGATCATCAAAATCTAAACAAACATTGTGAAATTTCAATAAGAATTGAGGCATGTTCTCACTTTCTCCTCATATATAATGAAACAATATATTTTAAAGGGATGATTCACCCTAATTTGTCTTTCTCCTTTGCTGAATAATTTACTACATTGTGTAATGTATTCATTGAAACTCCAAACTAGTACTTCACTAATTTTAATGGCCTTCATATCATGGGATAATTAAACCCCCAAAATTTTATAGGAACATAATTATGGATTAACTCTATTGGTTGTCATGTGACTCTTTAACATAATAGTAAAATCTTCTCTATATCATCCTCATCCTAGTGAAATTGTTCCCTTCATTTTGTGAAGTTATTTGTTTACAAATAAGTACATTCCATTTTCATAATCTTATCTCCAATTGGCCTTCGAGTTACCCATGAACATGTTGTAAATAAATAAAACATGAAATGGCCATCAGAACTCATGAATTAATTTCTTCAAGAAACAAATCACAACATGTCTGTAGTATGAAGGTTTTCTAATCACTATACCAATAGACAAAATTTTATTTGTGAGTGTGATACAAATCTCTATGAAAGTGTAATGCTTTATCACCCATCTCCCAATTAAGAACAACTAAGTACTACCTCTTTATCAATTCACTCCACTAGATCTCATCATCCATAAAACCTCATCTAATCCCCTATAATCAATAAAAATATAATTGGGATAATTTTTTTCAAGGGATGTATTATAATAATTTTAAAAAATTAGGTTATTTTTAATGTAGAGTAAAATCAACGTATATTTTTTTTCAATATACATGTTTTATATCTCAATTTAGATTGATCTACATAGTATTTTTTGGGATACATGGATATATTTGAGAATAATGTTATCTTCTCAAATATATAATTAGATCCAGCAAACTTTTGACAGACATATAGTTAATTAATGATTTTATATGCTTTATTTAGTATGATATTGTAATGAATTAAATTTATTTGTTTGGTTTAGATTCATAATAATTGGTTGATAATGTGAAATCATTATAAAATATGTTTAATGGCCATGTGTAAAGTAATGTAGGTGATTTTACCTACCTTTGTTATTTGTACATTGAATTATTGAATTTTGGAAGTCTTTTATGAGTCAGGTATCAATAAGTTTATGTGCAAGCACAAATGACATTATATAGATATTGTAGTAAGTAATTTTATTATTTTATTGATCAGTGATGGTAGAGTATTAAAATATGGAATAATTTTTATATAAATATGATTATCCTCAAATGATATCTGTGGAGGTTTGTATATGTATATTAAGTACATATTTTTTGAAATAATACATAGATTTGGTAAAATCTATTAGGATTATTCCTTTCTCTTTTATATGAAAATCATTAATAATGGAGAAACTAAAAAATTATAAATATTTTTTAAAATTACTTAGATTATACTCAAAAATCATTTTCTATTTCGATTCAAATGAATTATTTGGTGCCTTTATTTTTTTAATTTACTATTAATAAGTAATAATTGAGAAGAAAGAAAATTTTTGAATGAAAATATTGAAATTTAAATATTTTAGAGTTATCAAACCATGCGGAAAATTATAAAAAAATTATTATTACAAGTTTTAAAATAGTCCAATGAAATATATTTTGTAAAATTATATTTTATTATGTGTTATGATTCAATATTTAAGGGTTTCAAATCCATTTTAATCTATGTTTTATAGTGACATGAACCTTTGGAAAAGGATGGAATGCAATAAAGCAAAGACTCCCACTGATTTAGATCAATCATGAATTTGTAATGTGTAATTTGGATATGTTTTGAATTTTAATTTAAATATTAATGGTAGAAAATGGGAATAAAAACTTAGAAATATTATTCATGTTTTTGGTAATGAAATGGAATTTGGGGAGTTTCTACAACAACCACAATGTACCCATTATAGTACTACTGGGAAGTCTGTAGAGAAACTTGTAGGTTTTTTACTCAAATAACCATCCAGGGATTGGTGGTATTCTATTGAGTACCCCATTGAACCTAAGATCATTTTTTATTAATAGGAAAATGTTATTTTATTCTTTTATATTAGGAATCCCATGGTTTCCCTTAGTAGTTAATCATGAAAGAGGGTTAGGTTATATCCTACTCTCTCTCTTCATTCTCTTGGTTCCTCCTTCATTTAAATGTTTTTTAATTTACTATTCAAGAACATTTTAGCTATTATCATTCTCATTTACACCCATCATCTTCTCTATATATTATTCAATAGAGAAACAAGATTTTAATACATATATATTACATCCGAATATACTAAAATCCATTACATAACATTATGATCCATGCCATAATCATATAGGTTTGGTGTATTTTTAAATAGGGATATAGAAATAAATTCTTCATAAGAGATCTACATTATTTTTCACTATGTTCATAATATCTAGCACCCTAATTAGTCATATCATACTTAAATACATTATTCATACCTAGGAAAAGAAAACATAAGAAAGGGTGAGATCAGATGATGAGGAAATGTAAACTAGGTAGATATCAATAATCATTTAAATATAACATGAGAATTTGTTTTTGAGAACATGAGATTAAAATTTTAAAACCAAACCCTAAATATCCTAGATCATAATATGATGACATGAAATAAAGAATGAAATTTCATAACACAAGAATCATAAAAGAATCAAATAACATGATCTCTAAGAGCATAATATTAGAAAAAGATATATGTTTATATAATATACATAAGAATAGAATATTATTTCCTTGATCAAGGATTAATTCAATGACTTTAGTAGTAGATTTGATTCACACCCCATTCAATCATGTCTGTAGTCAATGTTCACTCCCAAAACTATCATAGTTGATAGAGTCCCATAATGAACTATGTTCACTCCCTATTCTTATCCTTATCATCAAATGAGATATCCATATTTACCCAATACATTGGAGGGATATATAATTTAGATACCACCCATCACATAATTAAAATAATATATATGTAATAAATAAGAACATAAAACGTTTATCATATCATAACCCCTGAAAAAAAATAGGTTTCATAAACATTTTAACATTTCATATAGTATAACTGGTGAAAAATAAATGGGTTTCATAAACTTGTTTCAATTGTAGTAATAAACCATTTAAAGAATTAATTAGGACGTAATCCTTTGATAATATACTAATTAAATTATAATTAACATCAAATAATATTATCTTAGATATTCTTTTAAATAACTCTCGAATATTTCTTGAGTAAAATATAATTTTCACATTGAAATCACATATTTAAAATCTGAAAAATTAAAAAATGTTAAGGAAAATATTTTTATTTTAAATTACCATCAAAACTATATAATGTAAGATTAAAAAAATTAATAGGTCACGATAGTGGGTAATTTTGTTCATCATGTACTTATAAATAAATATTCCTTTCACCTTTTCACTAAAAAGTCATAAGTACCTCATTTAAAAAATGTCAAAAAGAGTACATTTAATTTTTTTTATAAAAATTCAATCATGATTAAAACATAATTTAAAAAGACATATGAACAAGGTAAAATTATTATTGGAAAAAATTTAGAAAACCTAGGCATAGAATAAATTTAATATTTTAATGACGACATAAATAAGGTAGGTTTTCCTTAAAAATATTTTTTCACTATCATGAGTACATAAAAGTGGAAGGTGAAATAAAATCTTGTGAAATCTATAAATAAACATAGGTGAATAAAATTAAATATATTCTTGATATTTTTAGCATGAAATTTTATTAAAAAGAAATCTTAATCATAAACAATCCAAATAAAAAATGTTATTGAAACATAAAACCCTTACCACTTTGGTGTGTTTTTTTGTAAGCCCCATGAAATTATAAATTAAAATAAAACATTAAATATCATTAACATAAGTATATTAATGATATAACATGAAAATTATATAATATATTCACTAAAAAAAGGTTCATCCCATCAAAAAATCCTCAATGAAGTAATAGAGTTGAAGAACCCTTACATCAATGTGAATCTCTTCATAAAATCCTTATAATGAAGATAAAATTATATGGTTTTTTCAATCCCAATAAATTTCATGAAAATCCTCACTAAATAAATTCATGGTCAGTAAATAAAACAAACAAAAGAAACATATTTTTAATATGGCATAAGTCTCAGAGAAATAAAACTACGACAATAAATCCCTTATAATGAGTTTGGATTTCTTCAAAATTTCTCGATCCTTGCAATAATAAATTTAATTGTATTATACATATATAAAAAATTAATAAAAATACATAAAATAACATATATTATCCACTTATAACATTTTATCACCCATTTATTTATAAAAGGTTGGTCTATTATTACACACACGCTACAAAGTAAATCGGCTCAGAAACTCAACCTTGTGATGGCACCCCCACACCCCAAAACACATGAAACACCAGCTCTATTTGATGAGATACATCCATTTATTTATAATTTATTATTTAAATAATTGTTTTTAGGTATTAACAATTTATTTTTTTTATGAGAATTATTGTTCATTATTTTTGGTCATTGTATATTGATCACAGATTCAACATACCCATGATATTAATCATTATATAAACATTATATATGTGTGTGTGTGTTTATGTATAGTCATCCATAAATGGAGAATATATTAAACTGAATTACATCATTCGTAGAGATGGTAGGTCGAACGTACACATGAATTTTGCTTTCACTTTTTTAATGATCGAATGAAAGAAAATAAAATTATACTTTAACATGATAGAATAACTTTTATATCATATATATTATATATATCTATTAAATTGATATTTATTACTATATATGTAAATCATAATAGAAATGATTATCACATTACTTCATAGATGTTCTAGTCCACATGCTTGTTGTAGTGATGTTGTCCTTTTCCAATAGATTTGAAGGTAAGAAGATAGACCTGGTATTATAATTCAAAAAGAATAGTTATATTATTGATATAATTTAAAAATATTAATTCCATCATAATAATCATCCCTGAAATATGGTGATGAAAAATAAATTACATCACTACGCGGAGGCTATAGTTTAGTCTTACACACAAGTGATAGATTCACTTCCCATTTAACGGAATAGAGGGTGGATATTAGTGGTTCCATAATCATAATAATATTTCATTTTATTTATGATACCTAAATTTTTATTTTATTGTTAATAACAATGATTTATAAGGGGCATAAGAATAAATAAATTGAACTATTTTCGGCAAGATGATTAACTCTTATTTGGTAGGTCTCGATTAGAACTATTCTTCAGGAACCTTTTACTGTTCGTTTAATGAGATTAAAACTGTAATTAATTTATATAGGGGTTTATAAGGGAAATGAGAATATTTTGGTGAGATATATGGATCCTGGAGGTTTAATAAAAAGATATAAGGGGTGTCCTTTTATAATGGAGGTAAAGGACACTCTTGTAATTTCTAAAAATATTTCAATATAATTGTTGTATTTGTCAAGAATAATGCTTTCAAATAACCATTAATTTGAAGAAAAATAGGAAATTTTGGAATTATCATCATAAAAATAAATTTATAAATGTTTTATGTCATTTTAAAACTTTTATTTTTGTTTAAACCCTTTGTTAACAAAATTTAACTATAAATGCAGTAAAAAAAATTTAAATCTTAAAGGGTTATAATTTTACTTATAAGATAATAATGCGTTAATAAATGGTGAATAAATGGAATTTTAAAACATTTCTCATCATATATTCCATATTTCATGTTTTTTATGATTTTTAAATAATTAAATAATATATTACTTTTTTAATATATCATTAACATCATTTTTGACACTTTAATTTATGTTGACTTTAATGTCATTATGATACTTATGAAATTTGGATCTATACATTTAAAACAATCCAAATATGTTTTTTCCTATAAAAACTGTTTTAAAATAATGATTCACCCAAATTATATTAATTTTAATATTTTCAAAATGAATTATTTGTTTCTTTTAATAGAATAAATATTATATGGGTGTTACATAATAATTTAACGTAATTATTCAATCAATAAAATTTTAAAATAAATTACTATGATAAAAAATTAATATACCATTGAAATTTTTTTATGTAAACATAATATATTTTTATCTTTATGAAAAATATAAGAGATATTAAAGTCAATAGAGTTACATTTTTTATTTATCCATTTCTTAAAATGATATAAAAGCATTAATCAAACAAAAATGACACTAAATTTCCAAATTTTCAAAACATGGTTGAAAATTATTGAACAAAAAACATAAAATAGGATAAAAATTTATAGAATCGTTTAATCTATATCCGAATGTTTTGATCATATTTATCTAATTTTACACCTACATGGTGAAAAATAAATATGAATCATACTATTGATAATGAAAAAAATTGACCAATTTACAAAATTTTATCCTCACAATTCCAAATATTTTATCTATTTTTCAAGATTATATCTTTTGAAGTGGAAAAATCAATTGTAATATAAATTCTTAAAATTCAATGAAAAACAGTTTCGGAAAAATGTGTTTTTAGGACTAATAATTAATTTACATCATAATAATTAATTAAAATTGAATTAATTAGATTATTATAAATAAAATAGATCATATGTTACTTTATATAAAAATAAAAAATATAATTTTACTTATAAATTACATTATTTATGTAAATGAGAGTATTTGATAAATCTGATTTTTTACTCTTAACAACAAACGATCATTTTAGAAAAATAATAAAATATGACATAAAGAAATTTTTGATATTATAATTTTAAAAATTTTATTAATTTTATAAAATATAATTTCTAAAAGTTTAATAAATTAATTATAATTTCCACACACATGATTAAATAAAATTCACTTTTGAAAAATATTAATTTTTCAAGCATAAAATGGTATCACTAAAAAAAATCTCATTTCAAAATAAATAATCAATAATTTTTTCCTGAGTATAGAAATTATAAATTTTTTTAATAATGAATTTAATCATATTCCTACCCTCTAGTTTAACAACTAGGTTATAATGATCATATTTAAATTAAAAAAATTTTTATCATATATAACAATTTTCTTAAAACTCAATGTAATGCATTAAGAAATCTCTCGAGATTATTTTTTATTTTAATTAAATTTTCATATATTTAAATACTACGATCAAGGTTAAATTAATGTTTGGATTTTGATGTTCAATTATAAAATAGTATGGTGTAATTTCATTGAAGCCAATGGTCTTTCAGGTGTAGTGCATATAGGAGGTTCAAGAAGGCTGGTTTATCATATTTTCATTCCTTTTTTATAGATTTTTAATTCTTGATAGATTTATTATGGTATTTTGGATAGTTTCGATTGAATTAAAAGGTAATATATCTTTAATATATTTTTATGTTTCTTATTGTTGGATCGAGGGTCCATTGTGGTGCATCTACCATTCATTGTATGAGATTATGTATCATATTTTCCTGTGGTGTGTTTTCTAACATAGGACCAAGTATGGTTTTATGTAAATAAATACTTTTAAGCATAATTTTTTTATTTATTATTAATAATATGTTTTTTTCATTGAAGGAGATGTCTATGAGGTTGTATTATTTGTTGGACTGAATAATTATGGTTAGTGGCCTTTATATATTGATTATATTGAATTTTGGATTATTTTATTTTGTAGTTATATTATTATTATTCTATTAAAGATTATATGACATCATATAATATTCTTACATCAATGGGATTATCTTGAGTTATTATAATAATTTCCAAAGGAACTTATAGAATACTAAAGTGTTTATTTGGTTTCACATATATCAAATGAGTATTAGTGTCTCTTTTATAAACTTTTTGGTGGTTTGAGTTGGTGTTTGGTTTAATTTTCTTAAATAATATTGTTTTATCTTAAAAATAAAATTTTAAAGTATGTATTATTTTTATAATGATATTTAGAAAATATTTAATGGTTCTCTAAATATTACATCATTGAATATTATCTAAGGGGATTATGTGTTTATATATGATATTTTTGGGTCATGTCAATGATATATAAAGAGGTATTTCACCCATCATTTAAATTGAAGAATAAAGATATCGTTTAAAGGAAAAAAAAAATTTTGGTATAACTCATGAGGGTAATGCTCTATTTTCTAATACTATTATACTTATTTTATTCATATTTGTTTAATGTTTCTAGATATGTTATATGATGTTTTATTTTGAATGCATAATTATATATGAATAATAATTCATTCCATCAGTATTGTGATGGTTTGGTTTGATTCGGTTAAGATACTAAGTAGGAAGTTTTTTATGTTTATTTATATGATTCTTAGTATATCCTTTAGGTAAGGATAAAGTGTATGACACTTTTTTTACCTAAAATACTTGCAGTGATTCATAGGATTTAGTGAAAAATTTATAGAGTGATTATAACTGGGTAGTGATCAATTAATGGGGTGACCCTTAGGTTTCATGTGAGGCATTATAATGACTAAATAAGGTTTAAAATATTCACAATTAGTCTTTAAAAATAATTATCATTTTTCATGAATGATTGGAATATTTATTTACTTATATATGTGCCGATTTATTTACCTTAATGTTAATAGTGATAGATAGTTCTTGGATTGTTGGTGTATAAGGATAATCTCAATGGAGGGAATACCACTATTGTAAAAAAAACTTATTATTTGTCAGAATATGGGTTTATTTTGTATATATTTTCCCTTCTTAGTGTTGTAATAGAAGGAGAGTGTGGATTCCTAATGCATAATTTTAGAATATGAATGGGTGAGTACAGAAACTGGTCACATATCCTATGAGGTAGTGGTATGTTGGTCAGATACAACATAATTAGAATATTACCCATATAGAAGGTGACATCAAGGATTCACTAAGGATCCCGGATTTGGCTCGAGAATCATAGTTAAATTTTATTGTGATTTCGCATGAACTAATTTGCTTTTAATTTGAGAGTCATATTAACTCTAGTATTTCCCTCTAATTTTATGGTTTAGATGATATTTTGTAGTTGATGAGGCTCTATAAGAGAGGTAGTAGAGGTCTTTTAGAATGAGTTATTATATAAATATTATAGACTAGATCCATGTTCTATAAGGTTCCCCCTAAGGTAGGACCATGGAAAAAGAACACATTAATGATCACACCAATATACAATTTTAGGGATTAGGGTACAACCATAGTATTTTAGAATCATATTGTTGTATCTAGCCTTTGAAATGGCCTCAGAAATATAATAGATATTAGGAGGTTATCTATATGTAGTTTGTTTGATAGTTCTAATTAGGATTCAAGATATTAAATGGGGTAAGTTAGGATCACTACAGTTTTTATTTCAAATTATTATTTCAAAATATTTTTTTTCCAATTTTATCAGGGTATTATTATTTTATTTAATATTTTTTTACATTGCACCTTTTTGACTTCTATTCATGATTTTCATTTTTATTTAAAATTTGATTTAATGGTTGTTCTGTCTTTGTTTTCCATTTTTTTATTTCTTAATACCTTCATTATTTTCTATGTATTTTAGGTTTTAATTATTGAAAAATATTTTGGTGACCTGTAGGTTAGGTGAGAATATGATTTGTCATTCATTGTGTATATAAGTGATACATCTTAGAGATAGCACCAGTATAAGAGAGACTAGTCATGTGGTATACCATATTATCTAAATAGTTGGTATATCATCCCTTGTCTATAGGTAGGTTTGACCAATATTGTGTTGAGTATTTGAAATTGAGTATTTTTTGTTCATGTATCTTATTTTAAATGATGACATGATGTTATGGTTTTTCATGAGCATACGTTGATTATGTTTCTTGTTGGGTTGAGATGCACACACTATATACTTGTACATTCATCCACTTGATTGCTAGTACATACGGATTCAAGGTAAATTATTTAATTGAACTAGGCCATTAGATTTACTCTATGCCTATATACAATACATTTTCATTAATTTATGTGGGTAGTCCTTCATGTTTACATTTTAGGAATACTTTCCATTTTGGAGCTGGAATCTTGTCTTGGGATGATTAGCATAAAATAACTCATTGATTTGATAGGAAATTATTAACATTTTTGACTAATAGATATATATTTTTTATATCAAAAATATATTAGTATGAGTGACATCTATTTTATTTTTTAATCATTTTCATATATATCATATTGTTACAAAAATTATTTAATTGATACATCATTTTTACAAATTTCTTTTATATTTTTGATTTGGGAATACATAGTGGATCTATGATATAGACCTATAAAATATTGGTATATCTATTATAAATTTGGTTCACACTAAAATTTTATAATATTCATGCATTTCTCATGAATATTTTATTGTAGGTAATAGTCTCCCCACATATGTTATAGGTCCTCAGCACCAGTTTGAGCCCTTAGGTATATAAGGGGGTGTGCCTGAGGTCTAATGATGGTTCATCCTGGAAACCACTTAGGAAACCTGAGATAAGTTTTTATAATGTTATATTATATCGTGTTTTTGGTGGGATATATTTAGTTAAATGTGTAAATGGGATGCTAGAAATTTATTGCAGGAATGTGATCATGATTGGTCAACATGGATTTAATTAAAACACAGGTCCCCATGGGTTGTCTTGTATCATATCTTAGCACACTAAATATATGTGAGAGTTTAGGATTTAATAATAGTGTAGGATTCACGATATGGTGGATATTTTGTAGGTATCATCTAGGATGTAGTGTAATTGTTCAAGTGTCATGGTAGTGTAATTCTTAGGACCTGATACATGTATATGCAATAAGTGTTGTTTAGCATAATTTGTTGACAAGTTCGATTAATAATTTTCAAAAATTAATAACTTATTTTATGTTTTCTAAAATATATTATTATGTTTTATTATATTATAATGAATATAGTTGATTTTTTAATTGTTTCTCAGTTTTATTTGGCCGTCATAGGATAATGGTTTTTGGGTGTCATGGGTTTTTTAGAAAAACATACCATTTAAAAAATAAAACATATGTTGTGATACGAGGAATGTGTAAAAAAATTTTTATGTTAGATAAACATGAAATATATTTTGGTGATAGTAATGTTGAGTTGTATTTAGATCATGATAAAAAATATATTTTAAAAACTATATTTTATGGGATTACAATGAATGTGTAAAATGGGTTTATAGTTTAATTTTCTTGAAAAACACATGTATATTTTTTAAAATATATTGTTTTATAAAAAATTCATGTGAAATTATTTTGAACATAGATTTAAAAATTGGTATTTAATATGGTTTTAATTTTCGATGAAAATACTAGATTTGTTATAGGTTTTTAATATTTATGATTTAGAGAAAACCCTTGGTTCCCAAGAGGGTTTTATGTAAACATGGGATATCTAATGTGAGAAAAATGAATAGTTTTAGTTTTCAAAATAATTAATCAATGTGGTATGATAAATTTTTTTATATTTATTAATTAACTCGTATAACCATTGTGTTTTAAATTTATTAGATATATTCACATGATTTAGGCTTAGCGTACGGGTGTTTAGTGTAAGAGTAGAGAATATAGACATGAGAATTGATGGATTTATAGATTAGACCACTTGGGGTACATTTTTAGTATATAATTCTTATAATAAGTATCATCATTAGGTGAAATTTATTTTAGAGGTTAATATTTATATTTGGAAGAAACATAAATGTATATTTGGGTTGATCATTAATGTTTTAGGATTAGTAGGTACTTTCAAAAACAATTTTTGTATGGGAATTATAGATAATATTTGAGTGTTGGGTTGATTAAGGTTATTTTATAATAATGTGTATGTAAAATTTAGAGTAATATGACTTTAGTAAGTATATGATGATCGTAGAGATATTATTAGGAGTCTTGGTAATCAAGTAGCATGAATTTTAGTGAATACTATGATCAATTGTGGGAGTAACACAATATAAGTAAGTGTTATATGTATTTATGAATTGGAAATGGTGAGATAGTAGTGAATTAGAAACAAGTATATTATGATATTTATGGATGAATCATATATGATTATTATTGAGAGTGAGAAGAATTTTGTTTGGGATTTTGTAATAACTCATTCGTATATGAGTCAATAAAATTGAAGTATGTTTAGACTTTAATTGATTTAGTTCATATAATAATTTGGAATTTGGGATTTGTTTTGAATAGAAGATGTTTTGAATATGTTTTAAATGTTTAAATAGAAATTTAAAAGGTGGTATGAAATACATAAATGGATTTTCATGTATTTATTATTAAATAGAATTTGGAAGGGGTTGTACTATCCACCATGTACAGGGTTTGGTACAATTATGTACCTAGTGGAGTGACCAATAGGGCAGTCCCATTGATATTTTAATGGGTGGTGGGTGGTATTAAATCGAGTACACGGTGATCCACTGGGTATCAAGTAAATATAGACCGATTACTTGATGGATCCTGGATCCATTTTTTAAAATTGATTGTAAAAAACAATTTTACCCTTTTTCTATTTGGAACCCTATTGGGGGTTACCTTTTTTATGGGAGTCCATTTCCCACTACAAATATTCAAATTACTATATCCTTTTTTATCCTGATAGTTCAAGATTACTTTTTCACACTAGTTTAAAATTTGATTGTTATCTTTTCCTTATACATTTACACATTTTCTTCATCTGATTTCGGTTTGATAAATTTATGAATTCAGTTCAGTTATTCTAATATATCATGGTTGAATCACCTTGAAACCATAAAAATTACAAGTATAGATCATAAAGATGGTTTAGGGGGATTGTTTCTCATTGTTTCATGTTATTTTGATTGAGGTATCATACCTTGTGATTTTATTTAGTGTTTTTGTAAAATATGAATGAAATTTATAGTTAATCATGATTTAATATATGTAGATCTATCTTATATAGGGACCATGGTACCATTGTGTTGAATCTACACATCATTGTAGGAGATATTGATCTTTCTGCATCATATGACCTTTTTCCAAGTTAATTCCATGTATGTATGTTAGCATTAAATTTTGTTATGATTTGTTAATTAGAGTTTATTGATAAGATTGATGATGGTTGGATTAAAAGTGGTTGTAATGAGCTTATATTATTAATTGTATTATTCAATTAGGGTATTTAACCTTTATGAATTAATTATATTGATTGATTGATTTTTTTCATATATTATAATGACCCAATTTGTTTTATTACATTACATTTTTAGATAAACAACATAACAATGATACGAATCCAAATGTTTAGTAACATTGGAAAATATGTTTGATACATAACTTGTAAAATATTAAACATAACAATTATAAAAATTCATATTTTTTATCCTTCTAAATATCTCATGATCTCAGTAGTACATGTAGTCACCTGATAATATACATCAAAGAATGGGGTGATCTAAAATCCTAGTAAGATGAGGAATATGGATCATGAATTAATAGTACATGGTTGAGTATGATCATCATCATCATCATATAATAATAATATGAACATCAAAAAATCATGAGGGAAACATTTGATAATGGAATGGAATGGGTCATATTCATAATAATAAAACATCATAACATAGTGGTCAACAAAGCTAGCATCATGTCCACGCATAAAAATGTTCATATATTATAACATCCTAATTCAAAAACAAATCTATCATCATGTTCATAAATAATAAATATTATCTCATTAGATATATTACATTACGCAATGCATTGGACATTACATAGGTCCCCAAGGGTTGTCTTGTATCATATCTAGGCACACTAAATATATGTGAGAGTTTAGGATTATAATAATAGTGTAGGATTCAGGAGATGGTAGATATTTTGTAGGTATCATCTAGGATGTAGTGTAATTGTTCATGTGTCATGGTGGTGTAATGCTTAGTACCTGATACAAGCTTATGCAATAAGTGTTGTTTTGCATAATTCCTTGAGAAGGTCCATTATTAATTTTGAAAAATTAATAATTTATTTGATGTTTTCTAAAATATATTATTATGTTTCATTATATTAGTATAATATAGTTGGTTTTTTAATTGTTTCTTATTTTTATTTGGAAATCATAGGATAATTGTTTTTGGGTGTCATGGGTTTTTTTAGAAAAACATACCTTTTAAAAAATAAAACATGTGTTGTGATACGAGGAATGTGTAAAAATGTTTTTATGTCAGATAAATAGGAAATATGTTTTGGAGATAGTGATGTTTAGTTGTATTTAGATCATGATGAAAAATATATTTTAAAAACTATATTTTATGGGATTACAAAGAATGTGTAAAATGGGTTTATAGTTTAATTTTCATGAAAAAAACGGAATATTTTTAAATATATTGTTTTATAAAAAAATCAAGTGAAATTTTTTTGAACAAAGATTTAAAAACTTGTATTGAATATGGTATCAATTTTGGAGGAAAATACTAGATTTGTTATAGGTTTTAAATATTTATGATTTTGAGAAAACCCTTAGTCCCCAAGAAGGATTTATGTAAATTTGGGTTATCTAATGTGCAAAAAATAAATAGATATAGTTTTCAAAATAATTAATCAATGTGGTATGATCAATCTTTCATTATATTTTTTAATAAACTCGTATAACCACTATGTTTTAAATTTATTAGATATATTCACATGATTTAGGCTTAGAGTATTGGTGTTTAGTGTAAGAGTAGAGAATATAGACATGAGAATTGGTGGATTTATAGATTAGACCATTTGGGGTACATTTTTAGTATATGATTCTTATAATATGTATCATCATTAGGTAAAATTTATTTTAGTGGTTAATATTTATATTTGAATGAAACATAATGGTATATATGGGTTGATCATTGATGATTTAGGATTAGCGGGTACTTTGAAAACATTTTTTGTATGGAAATTATAGATAAAATTAGAGTGTTGGGTTGATTATGGTTCTTTTATAATAATGTGTATGTATAATTTAGAGTAATATGACTTTAGTAAGTGTATGATGATCATAGAGATATTATTAGGAGTCTTGGTAATCAAGTAGCATGAATTTTAGTGAATACAATGATCAAGTGTGGGAGTCACTGTAACGCCCCGACCCCAGCTACCCAGAGTCGGTGCATTACTTCGTAACATTGGCATGATCACAAGAAAGATCAAATCTCGAAAGACTGATTGGTTTAGTAGCCTTGGAAACACTAGATATATTCATAAGTTTTACATTACATCATTAAACGAAAAACTACTACAACTACATATTGTCTCCATAATCCACACTCATATCCCCACATAATATCCCTACAGGTCATTCATAACTTACTTCTTCACTTCCTGGGAAAAATAAAACATAGAAAAGGGGTGAGCTCAAATTCCCAGTAAGGATAACAATATAGCGGAAACTTTCATAAATAAGAATAAACTTTTAAGGCAATGTATACCTAAAACAAAAGCCTTTCAAAAATGAACTTTCAACATGGTATGGCATAAATAAAATGAAATAATGCCATTTACTTACTCACATGGATATTCTACTAATCGAATAATCACATGAAAAAATCAATAACCACTTTCATAATGATGGAATGCATAATGCCAGACTATCATAACCACATAGCCAAGGCCTCGTGCCAAGACTACAAATAATATTTTGTCAAGGCCTTGTGCCAAGACACTAGTTTGTCTCATGAGACCTACCGATGCATCGAGGAGCTATAGCGGGCTCCACCCATCACTTATTAAGTCCAATGCATTCCCATATGAAAAGGTTTAAACATAACATAAACATTCGTATTAAAACTAGCATACGAAATGTCAATAATTTCACCATAAACTATGAATGGTATAAAAATAGCACATCCATAGTCAAACATATCACAAAACCTTCAATACAATATAGAAGTTTTGTATCATAATAAACCAACTTCAAATAATCTTAAAATCCATCAAAGGATGTTGACGTAGATGAAATCAAAATTCTTTTTAAAGAAATATCTCCTTTTATTTTGAAATCATTTAAGATCCATATAAAATAAAACATTTTCTTTGAAAATATTCTTATAAGCTTTTAAGGAAAGCTCTGAAGATTTTATAACGGCGTAAAATAACCGCACCTGCCGTATAAGTTTGAAAAAACATTCTTACCTCAATTCTGTCGAAAAGGTTAAAAAGGACCTTGTTTTGAAAACGACGGAAAGATTCCTTTATAAACCTCTTATAAAAAGTCAAACAAGGGTATAAATGACTTTAACCCATATTCTTGTAAATAGTAAAAATGTTTTGAAATACATTTTTAAGAAACATGGATGTGGATGATAAAGATATCCCGGTAGATTATTACGTATAAACAACCTCGGATAATGAAGAGATTGTGAAATAACCCTTACCTTGTACTTTTCCTTGGTTGGGGTAGGTTGACCTCCTGTATAATGGTGAAATAGTTGTTATTAAATTATACAATAATCATATACATTAATATGATATCATATATGATCTTTTAGTATTGATTTGATAATAATATCTTAGTATTATCGTTGTTTCGTGTGTTAACTTACTTGTTTTCTTTTGTAAGTTTTGTTACGTAAGACATGTATGTAAAGGATAGGTTGTATATTATTCATATCCAGAATGATATCAAGTCCTTAAACATCATTTTTTAAATCATCAAATGATAATTATACTTGAATGGATACGATGGAGAATGAATCTCATCGCGTTCGTGGAGATGGTAGTCCGTACGTACGCACGAGCGACAATATCATTCTTTTGATATTAAAATGATATATAAATGGATGGTATATCATATATACAGAATCATTAACATGTTATATTTATTATTTACATGAGTTACACATCATTATTATACCCATCCAAATAATATTATATTGAATAACAATTACACCACGACGTGGAGACGGTAAGCCGTACATACGCACGTATGGTGAAATGTTATTCAAAGGTTGGATAGAATACTGAATATGGTTGTACCATATTTATAATAACATCACAGTATATGTAAGATAATGGAGTTATTATTTTAGAATGGTAAGAACAAAGAAAGAGGAAGTGGAAGAAGAAAGGAACTTAGAAAAGGGTGGTGAAATCATTACCTCTTCTTCGGGTTCTTCCTTTTGATTTGATCAAAAGGGCTCCTTAGGTTGTCTTTCTGATCAAACTAAGGCCCCTAGGTTGTAGTGAGGGAAGTTGGGAGAGTATTTGGGCAGAGTTTGGACGAACCAAAAGGCTTTGAAGGTGTGAAGAAATGAGAAGGAGGAGTGCCCTTTTATAAGAGGGGTGAGGGGCACCTTTGGAAAAGCTAGAAATATTAATTTATAATAAATTCATATTCGGTTTCCAATGGCTCCAAAGTTGACTATTCAAAGGATAATGTGGGGATAGGTCGAAAACCACTCAACCAATAGAATTTAGACAGGTTTGGGTACTTATATTAACCTTATCTTTAAGTATTAACTCTAAGTTAATTAGTTTCACTTTTACAATGTCTCTTTGTATTTTTATATAATATGGTTAATAAACTTACTATATACATCCAAAAGACCCCAAAGTGGTCCATTAATGATGAACCTATCATGATATAAGTCTCTTGGCCGAACATTAGATTTTTAGGAATTTAATATCAATTAATAATATAATATTTGTTTTAAGAACTCTTTTATGTCAATTTTGACACTATTGAATAGTTGATTTTTGTGAAACTCATAACAGATTTATTACTTCGAAAAAAGTAAATTAAATAAATCCTAATATATCATATTATCCTATAAAATTAGTTTAATTCATTAAAAGTTTCATATTATATTTATTTGGGTATTTATAATATCAATTATTTTAATTTTTCACTATTATAGTAATTACTCCATCATCATTGTGTCATATATAAAATACATTATTTAATGTCTAAAAATTATAAATAAAATATCATTATGTAGGAAATCTTTTTAGATTTCTAATGAATATTTATAATCTAAAATCCAACATATATAACCCTATGTAACAATTGTTTTGCTAAAAGATATATGCTTGTCTCATTTTTGTATTCATTTTAACTTAATTAAAATAAAGTGTCATTATCACTTACAAGTGGATCCATGGGGTCCCAAAATAGACCCAAAGATGCCCATGGTCGACCATGTATCAACCAATAGGGTTAAGACACGTTTTAGGGTAATTTAGTATTATTATAATATTATATTTTAACCCTTATTTACCGGATTTACCCTTAACCATGGTAAATAAAATATTTACCGCAGTAATTATTCAAAATGTCTAAAAATAAAAGTTACCTATTTACACAATTTGAACATCCTGATTCCAAATATGGAATCCATTTTTCTAAATTCAAAACACAGAAGTGGCAGAAATTAATTTAAAATTAATTCCCGCTGTCAAAACAAAAAGCGTGTTTTTAAGAGATAATAACTATCAAAAGATTGACACTTGTTTATGTTCGGTTTAATTGTAAAATTATGTCTAATGACCAACATTATATTAAATTGTAAAAATATATTCTAAATATACTTTAAAACCACTCAAATTCATAATTTATCACTATTAATTATTTTGATTAAAAAAGTTGTTTTTAATTAAAATTTAGTAATTTTCACTATTCATCAAAATATGAAAGTTATCCGAAAAGTACCAAAATTTCACCTTAGGCTAAATTCGATATTCTGAATCCAAAAATGAAGTCCATTTCAAAATATAAAATATATATAATTTCAAAATTTAGGTATTACTATTCATAACGGCTAGTTTGATCGGTTGTGGTGTGTGTTAAAACTTGACGTTGCGTACAACACACGCTATTGTTTTATTCAAAGGAAAGCGTACCGTGGAAGCTTGGGATGTTTCATTCTAAATTTTTTGATGTCTCCATTTAGTCAAAAAGCTTAAAATATTGTATTTAAAAAGGTTTCACTATCAAAAGTTGATAAAAGTGCAATACTGAAAATGAATCTGTTCTTGCATTATGACTAAGAAACTCATAATATGGATTCTAAAATTATAAGGATTATATAAAGTTAAAAATGTAGTTAATGCTATTCATGACCTCTTTTAATGGATTTTTTTTTTGGTAAGTCATGGTGCAATTGAACTCGGTGTTGCGTGTAGTGAAAGTTATTGAATTATTTTGAAGAAATAACACACTATGAAATCTTGGGGTGTTACATTCTCCCCTCCTTCAATAAATTGCGTCCTCACAATTTGAAATTGTTCTTCGAAAATAAAAGGTTGAAAATAGATAATATATTTGTGGGAAAACCCACATCGGAAATTGGGTTACTAAAATTTAGTCTTAATATGAGGAAAAGAGAAATGAAAGGGTCACCACCAAATTATGATCTTGATTAGGAGAACATTGGTGGCAATTAGAGACATATAATCGGAGGAAAAATGTAAATATTTATAGGTAGTGATTGAGGTCATCAATCACAAACAAGTGTATAATTGAGGTCCTTAAACTCATCAATCTATGATGATTTGAAGTACCATCGGTTCAAAAAAATATAGGGTATTGGGATAACACATTTTTGACGTTTCAAAATATCTTAGTTGAAATCCTACATCGAAAAATGAATTAACGAGGCCTCTATTTAAAATAAAGAGTCGAAAGTATGAAGATTACCGAAAATAACACATACTAGGGTTCCATGTAAGAAAATATGGATATGAAAGAAAAATCTAACCATCAATTATCTGATGGAGAGTGGTAGAGAACATGGCTATGAAAAGGCCAACAATCCAAAAGCCATAAATTAGTGATGATTTAAGGTACAATCTAGGAAAACATTTTTGTTCTAAGTTGCTTTTCTTAATATTGAGTAATTTATTTATGAGATTGGCTAAGATCATAAGGAGATATACTTACTTTATAATTATAGTTTTATCCATTAATAAATTTCTACCACAAACTCATCTTTCACTCTAAAAGACAATAGAATGTAAAAAAATTCTATTTACACTATTCGTATAGGGTTCCAAAATAAACGAATTTATAATTCATCTACATGATCTTTTAATAAAAACTACATTATTTAATCTAGGACATCTCGTGGGCCAGTGGTAGGTGATACACCCTTGTCTCCCTTCGGTTGCGGGTTCAAGTCTCGCAGCCTTGCCGGACGCGATAGGTTGTCGCCCGACCTCCGGGTTGTCCTTTTATGGCAATCCAAAATAATCCAAACTAGAACTATCCAAAATACTTCTTTCCAAACTCCCAGTCCAACATTTATAATGAAGGTAAACATAATGTAGATCCTTTTTACCCCGTAATAGCATTTGAATACCTTCATCATGTATTACCATATTCCTTATTGATTACATTCATGCTCCCTTATTCCATATAGAATGCTGGATATACTTCATTAATCCAAAAATGTTTTAAACCCCAACAATGATGGAATATACAAATCATTAATCAGTTCCAAGGTAGTCAAGAATATCTAATATAATTTATCCAAAACAATCACATATTATTCCAAAATCACTACCTCAGTATCAGAATTATATTATGATTTATCATTCTCTCAACCATATATTTTCCAAAAATTTATCCTGCTATTGAGTCAAATTTCTTTGTTCCACACAATCTCAAGTCCTTAATGAAATAGTACTGCAGTACAATCCTTATATACTCCATAATTATTATAACAAGTACATTGTTGATACAACACTCAATTGACATAATCAACATAAGAACTCTAATCATTCCTCTTCATCTGTGGTAGTATCATAACTTGATTATTATCCAATAACATCATTTGCGGCATAGTCTGATGACTGGGACATAGGTTCGCGTAGTGTCCAAACTCCTTGCAAATGAAGCATTGTACATTTGAAACCATTTTCTTACCCTTGCAGTCACGTACTTTGTGCCCTTTTCCTCCACACTTATAACAAACTCCCATTCCTTTCAGGCAAGTTCCAGGGTGTTTCTTTCCACAGTTACCACATATGGGAAAATTCTTCTTTTCCCTCTTCCCTTTATCCATCTTTCTCTCTTCTATCCTTTTCTTCTCTTGCTTCCCTTCAAAGCCATAGGACTCAGTAAACTCTTTACTTATCTTATCAACACATGATATTATTTCTTCATATGATGATAATAAATGGGAGACTATTTCTCTTATAAATTCTAGCTTAAGACCATGAAAGATATGATCCTTCCTTCTCTTTGTATCATGTGCATTGATAGAGTTCTCATTCCTTCTACTGGGCGCCATTTCTAAACAATGGAATACACTAGATCAGTTTATGAATCAAAATACATAATCCCATATTTATAATACACTTAACATAAATTGAACTATTTATGGATATAATCCATAATCATAAAAATGTCTCATTTGAGGATGTATATACTCATAAACCCTTCACAATGGTTTGTAAAGAAAATGAAAATTATCCTAAGCATATCCCCCGGGAGTGTCGTAACCAAGAGTGCAGCAAGGCCCGTTGTCGTGCACCAGTTCCCGTTTGAGTCTAGCTCAAAGCGGTGTTTTCGGGTTTTACCCCTAGGTACATCTGTGCCAGAGCCGCCTCTACCTGCTCGTATCCAGACAGGGATGTATTGCTCGGAAAACTCACAAAATCTCTACAATACCAAAATTCTCGGAAGTTCTTTTATACTAATCCTCAAAGTTCATCTTAGGTCTACGTGCTCTAATAAGAGTTTATCTAAATATAGCTTCCAAGGTTTGTACTAAACTTCCTCTGATACCAACTGTAACGCCCCGACCCCAGCTACCCAGAGTCGGTGCATTACTTCGTAACATTGGCATGATCACAAGAAAGATCAAATCTCGAAAGACCGATTGGTTTAGTAGCCTTGGAAACACTAGATATATTCATAAGTTTTACATTACATCATTAAACGAAAAACTACTACAACTACATATTGTCTCCATAATCCACACTCATATCCCCACATAATATCCCTGCAGGTCATTCATAACTTACTTCTTCACTTCCTGGGAAAAATAAAACATAGAAAAGGGGTGCCCTCAAATGCCCAGTAAGGATAACAATATAGCGGAAACTTTCATAAATAAGAATAAACTTTTAAGGCAATGTATAACTAAAACAAAAGCCTTTAAAACATGAACTTTCAACATGGTATGGCATAAATAAAATGAAATAATGCCATTTACTTACTCACATGGATATTCTACTAATCGAATAATCACATGCAAAAATCAATAACCACTTTCATAATGATGGAATGCATAATGCCAGACTATCATAACCACATAGCCAAGGCCTCGTGCCAAGACTACAAATACGATTTTGTCAAGGCCTTGTGCCAAGACACTAGTTTGTCTCATGAGACCTACCGATGCATCGAGGAGCTATAGCGGGCTCCACCCGTCACTTATTAAGTCCAATGCATTCCCATATGAAAAGGTTTAAACATAACATAAACATTCGTATTAAAACTAGCATACGAAATGTCAATAATTTCACCATAAACTATTAATGGTATAAAAATAGCACATCTATAGTCAAACATATCACAAAACCTTCAATACAATATAGAAGTTTTTTATCATAATAAACCAACTTCAAATAATCTTAAAATCCATCAAAGGATGTTGACGTAGATGAAATCAAAATTCTTTTTAAAGAAATATCTCCTTTTATTTTGAAATCATTTAAGATCCATATAAAATAAAACATTTTCTTTGAAAATATTCTTATAAGCTTTTAAGGAAAGCTCTGAAGATTTTATAACGGCGTAAAATAACCGCACCCGCCGTATAAGTTAAAAAAAACATTCTTACCTCAACTCTGTCGAAAAGGTTAAAAAGGACCTTGTTTTGAAAACGACGGAAAGATTCCTTTATAAACCTCTTATAAAAAGTCAAAAAAGGGTATAAATGACTTTAACCCATATTCTTGTAAATAGTAAAAATGTTTTGAAATACATTTTTAAGAAACATGGATGTGGATGATAAAGATATCCCAGTAGATTATTACGTATAAACAACCTCGGATAATGAAGAGATTGTGAAATAACCCTTACCTTGTACTTTTCCTTGGTTGGGGTAGGTTAACCTCCTGTATAATGGTGAAATAGTTGTTATTAAATTATACAATAATCATATACATTAATATGATATCATATATGATCTTTTAATATTGATTTGATAATAATATCTTAGTATTATCGTTGTTTCGTGTGTTAACTTACTTGTTTTCTTTTGTATGTTTTGTTACGTAAGACATGTATGTAAAGGATAGGTTGTATATTATTAATATCCAGAATGATATCAAGTCCTTAAACATCATTTTTTAAATCATCAAATGTTAATTATACTTGAATGGATACGATGGAGAATGAATCTCATCGCGTTCGTGGAGACGGTAGTCCGTACGTACGCACGAGCGACAATATCATTCTTTTGATATTAAAATGATATATAAATGGATGGTATATCATATATACAGAATCATTAACATGTTATATTTATTATTTACATGAGTTACACATCATTATTATACCCATCCAAATAATATTATATTGAATAACAATTACACCACGACGTGGAGACGGTAAGCCGTACGTACGCACGTATGGTGACATGTTATTCAAAGGGTGGATAGAATACTGAATATGGTTGTACCATATTTATAATAACATCACAGTATATGTAACATACTGGAGTTATTATTTTATAATGGTAATAACAAAGAAAGAGGAAGTGGAAGAAGAAAGGAACTTAGAAAAGGGTGGTGAAATCATTACCTCTTCTTCGGGTTCTTCCTTTTGATTTGATCAAAAGGGCTCCTTAGGTTGGCTTTCTGATCAAACTAAGGCCCCTAGGTTGTAGTGAGGGAAGTTTGGAGAGTATTTGGGCAGAGTTTGGACGAACCAAAAGGCTTTGAAGGTGTGAAGAAATGAGAAGGAGGAGTGCCCTTTTATAAGAGGGGTGAGGGGCACCTTTGGAAAAGCTAGAAATATTAATTTATAATAAATTCATATTCGGTTTCCAATGGCTCCAAAGTTGACTATTCAAAGGATAATGTGGGGATAGGTCGAAAACCACTCAACCAATAGAATTTAGACAGGTTTGGGTACTTATATTAACCTTATCTTTAAGTATTAACTCTAAGTTAATTAGTTTCACTTTTACAATGTCTCTTTGTATTTTTATATAATATGGTTAATAAACTTACTATATACATCCAAGAGACCCCCAAGTGGTCCATTAATGATGAACCTATCATTATATAAGTCTCTTGGCCGAACCTTAGATTTTTAGGAATTTAATATCAATTAATAATATAATATTTGTTTTAAGAACTCTTTTATGTCAATTTTGACACTATTCAATAGTTGATTTTTGTGAAACTCATAACAGATTGATTACTTCGAAAAAAGTCAATTAAATAAATCCTAATATATAATATTATCCTAGAAAATTAGTTTAATTCATTAAAAGTTTCATATTATATTTATTTGGGTATTTATAATATCAATTATTTTAATTTTTTACTATTATAGTAATTACTCCATCATCATTGTGTCATATATAAAATACATTATTTAATGTCTAAAAATTATAAATAAAATATCATTATGTATGAAATCTTTTTAGATTTCTAATGAATATTTATAATCTAAAATCCAACATATATAACCCTATGTAACAATTGTTTTGCTAAAAGATATATTCTTGTGTCATTTTTGTATTCATTTTAACTTAATTAAAATAAAGTGTCATTATCACATACAAGTGGATCCATGGGGTCCCAAAATCGACCCAAAGATGCCCATGGTCGACCATGTATCAACCAATAGGGTTAAGACACGTTTTAGGGTAATTTAGTATTATTATAATATTATTTTTTAACCCTTATTTACCAGATTTACCCTTAACCATGGTAAATAAAATATTTACCGCATTAATTATTCAAAATGTCTAAAAATAAAAGTTACCTATTTACACAATTTGAACATCCTGATTCCAAATATGGAATCCATTTTTCTAAATTCAAAACACAGAAGTGGCAGAAATTAATTTAAAATTAATTCCCGCTGTCAAAACAAAAAGCGTGTTTTTAAGAGATAATAACTATCAAAAGATTGACACTTGTTTATGATCGGTTTAATTGTAAAATTATGTCTAATGACCAACATTATATTAAATTGTAAAAATATATTCTAAATATACTTTAAAACCACTCAAATTCATAATTTATCACTATTAATTATTTTGATTAAAAAAGTTGTTTTTAATTAAAATTTAGTAATTTTCACTATTCATCAAAATATGAAAGTTATCCGAAAAGTACCAAAATTTCACCTTAGGCTAAATTCGATATTCCGAATCCAAAAATGATATCCATTTAAAAATATAAAATATATATAATTTCAAAATTTAGGTATTACTATTCATAACGGCTAGTTTGATCGGTTGTGGTGTGTGTTAAAACTCGACGTTGCGTACAACACACGCTACTGTTTTATTCAAAGGAAAGCGTACCGTGGAAGCTTGGGATGTTTCATTCTAAATTTTTTGATGTCTCCATTTAGTCAAAAAGCTTAAAATATTTTATTTAAAAAGGTTTCACTATCAAAAGTTGATAAAAGTGGAATACTGAAAATGAATCTGTTCTTGCATTATGACTAAGAAACTCATAATATGGATTCTAAAATTATAAGGATTATATAAAGTTAAAAATGTAGTTAAAGCTATTCATGACGTCTTTTAATGGCTTTTTTTTTGGTAAGTCATGGTGCAATTGAACTCGGTGTTGCGTGTAGTGCATGTTATTGAATTATTTTGAAGAAATAACACACTATGAAATCTTGGGGTGTTACAGTCACTCAATAAAAGTAAGTGTTATAGGTATTTATGAATTGGAAATGGTGAGATAGTAGTGAATTAGAAACAAGTATATTTTGAGATTTAAGGATGAATCATATGAGATTATTATTTAGAGTGAGAAGAATTATCTTGGGGATTTTGTAATAACTCATGCTTATATGAGTCAATAAAATGGAAGAATGTTTAGACTTTCATTGATTTAGTTCATAGAAAAATTTGGAATTTGGAATTTGTTTTGAATAAAGGATGTTTTGAATATGTTTTAAATGTTTAAATCGAAATTTAAAAGGTAGAATGAAATACATAAATGGTTTTTTCATGTATATATAATTAAATAGAATTTGGAAGGGGTTGTACCATCCACCAAGTACAAGGTATGGTACCATTAGGTACCTAGTGGAGTGACCAATAGGGTGGTCCCATTAATTTTTTTAATGGGTGGTGGGTGGTATTAAATTGATTACATGGTGAGGCACTGGGTATCAAGTAAATGTAAATCGATTACTTGATGGATCCTAGATCCATTTTTTAAAAATGATTTTAAAAAATGATGTTACCCTTTTTCTATTTGGAACCCTATTGGGGGTTACCTTTATTACGGGAGTACATTTTCTAATACCAATATTCATCCTATTAAATCATTTTTTATCGTGATAGTTCAAGATTAATTATTCACACTAGTTTAGAATTGGATTGTTATCTTTTCCTAATACATTTACACCTTTTCATTATCTGATTTCGGTTTGATAAATTTAGGAATTCAGTTAAGTTATTCTAATATATCATGGTTGAATCACCTTGAAACTGTCATGACCCGACCAAGCAGGGCTCGAGCCGTGACTCCCCAAGCCCGCCTCAAATAGGCCAGGGGCTAGCAACTAGCGCCGAGTAGGCTATCACACACACATGGGAGGAATTAGCCTATGGTAGTTGTACGCACGCACCTACAAACATCTCCATGAAAAAGTGTAGAGATAAGTAAAAACTTAAAAGAAAATGCAAGAATACATCTATCCCAAACCAGAGTACAACAGAAGTACAAAATGGAAAAATAGGTCCCACTAAAAGAAAACTACAAAAGCACGTTCAACCTGCTCTGATGAAGGAGAACGCTGCCACAGACATGCGCCAGAAAGCTCCCTCGCCTCTGCACTGGTAAACACCCCGGTCAGTCTTGCTCAATCTACTCTGCCTGCTCTGGGTCCTCCTGAGACTCCATCGAAAGTCTTGTGGTCTGCACAAGACACAAACATGTGCAGGCAAAGCCCGTGCAAGGGTGAGTATAAACATACTCAGTAGGCACCCCAAAAACCCAAAACAAAAGAGAGCAACTGAAAGGCAACAGTCCGCTCATCCCAGCCAGAGGCAACCCAGACGAGAGAGAAACTCCATCTTAGGACCATCCTCAGCAAAACACAACTAGTCAGCTCAGCTCAGGTGTATGCCCATATATACACCTTGAACAATCTAGATATACTCAACATGCGCACCTTGCCACATGAGGTACCGACCTTATGACCAGCAACTATCCAGAACTAGGAAAAATACACTCATGATCACTGTCATCCCTAATGACATCCGTCCAAGAGATACACTCTATCGGGTCCCAAGTAAACATCTCAGACGTTCACCCGAGAGACCACGCTTGTCAGATACCATCACTGAGAAAAACCTTGCTAAAACAACATAATCACCCAACTCCTCAGATAGGGGATCACTCCTAGGGTCTGCTAGGGGATACCAGAACCCACTTCGGTAGATGAAGATCACACAGATAAGGGATCACTCCCAGGTTCCACAGGGGGATACCACAAGACGATCTGGCATTCCTAGATCTCACAGATAGGGGATCACTACCAGTGTCCAATGGGGGATACCACAACCTGATCTGGCGCTCAACAGATGCATGTAACTCAGAATGAGGATCGTCGCCCATACAAAGGTGGTCATGACGATATCGGAACCCTATCTGGTATAACATGCGATGTAGGGTTTCGAACTAACGATACTGCAACCCTACTATAATCCTGATCTTGAGCAAGGGATCATATACCTGATGATGCCACAACCCTACTGAGCACGGCCCACTGCATAGGGGATCATATTGCCGATGATGCCACAAACCCTACAGGGTTATCCTACTAAATAGTGGATCACCGCCCATGAATAAGCGGTCACAGCGATACCCGGAACCCAATCTAGGGAAAAGATGCTAGAGGATCCCACTCCGGGCCCACTAGATGGATGCCAAAACTATAACAGTTTAAACATCCCATCGAGAAGACCACAAACCTATACGAAGGATGTGATGCCGCGTGGACCCTCGTGGAGATGAACCAAGGGAGTACCCTCAACCACTGCTGGTCCAAAACGTCACTAACCTGAGCAACCCACAACAACGGCACACTGCGCAACTCCTAGACCGATATCGAGGCCACCATCGCGATCTACGCAGAAAAACATGCAGGTTAGGCTGTTTAATCGCCCGAAACGGAGTACCGGTGAAAAATGAACTATTCACCATAGCTAGTATAAGGCCCCAGCCTTAAACCTTACTTAATCTTGAGTTATTACAAGATTACACATTGAGAATCTTTTCAGGTTTAGAGTTTTAGAGAATTAGATCATAAAACTTGCTTTACATTCCACATATAAACAAAGTGGTTACATAAAGATAGTATTATTCATTCCCATCAATGGAAACACATTTAAAATAAAACATGGATTATTTCTTGACACTTCCTTGACACTATCATCATATCATGTACCTTTCCCTTGACCTGTGAAAAACATTTAAAAAAACTTGGGATGAGCATAAAAAGCTCAGTATGGGTTATAAAAACATGGAAAGGAAACATGAGTTCATATATACATAAGAATGGAATCATACTTTACCCATAAAACATAGGCACTTTGACATACCTCATAAAATCATGAATAAATCATAGAAATCATAAGACATAAAGGTAACTTGAGGCATTCATAACATTCTTACGTAGGGAGTAACCCTCTTGGTTACGTTTGGAATACCCATCACAGTATATTCCCTAAGATCTCTTCGGAGAAACCTTAACGTTTCACTCCTTCGTGTTACCCAATGCATTGGAGAGCTATATCGGGCTCACCCGCCCTTAGTTTATCACGGAACCACCCGTCTTCATAATAATGCCCAAGAACCATAACATAATCATATCACATAAAACATGCATAAAGGAAACATAAAATTTCCACATTTCAATCACGAGATATCAATACAACACATTGATATAAAAACATTTTGAAAACCATTTTCAATACCAAAATAAAAGAAAAGTAAAACATGGTATTTATTTTTCTTTTAAAAAGAAGGTATGGCTTGTAGAGGAAGCCGAAACTCAAATAACGGTCATGACGGCGGAGAAGTCGTTGTCGCCGCATACGTACGACAAAAACATTCCATTTTGTCATTTAGTAAATGCTTCGTATACAAAAGATTCCTTTTGAATAAATGTAAAAGTCAAAGGGGTTTATACACCGTATAAAAGAAAGTTGTGTATAAAATAAAATATGCCTCAATGAAAGGAGATTGAGACGAAGTCCCATACCTCGTATCCGACTTGACCCGACCGTTCATTAATCTCCTGAATAATAAACTTGAGTTAATCTCTACTTTCTTATGAACCTTTTTCAAGTTCATTATTCCTTTTATACCATGTTATGAACATCATGTAATCATTTAAGTTAATAATGATCATTTTGTCGGTATTTGGTTCTTAAGTCAAAAATAGACTTCTTACACTTACATGTTGTTAATTTGGTCAAAGGTTTGTTATATCCAGAATGATATTAATGATTTGGATAACATATATATCATATATATTCAGCATATACATGTATTTATAATATTACATCACATTTAGAGGTAAGAAATGAAATGCACCGTTCATGGAGACGGTAAGTCGTACGTACGCATGAACGCTACTTCCATTTCTATTTCGTATTTTCTGGAATGGAATTATAATGATATAAGATTATATTATAATTCCAGTATAATAACATATATAATATCATTAACTTTATCCTTTACACATCCCACATATGGTATTAACGAATCAAATCACTTTCAAGGGGCGGTAGTCCGCACTTCCTAAAATGAAGATATCGTGTTTACCCATAATGGAAAACATAAAGGTATGCCCAAAATGAAAAAAACAGAAGCTTAAGGAAAATATAAACATATTATATATCATATATAAAAATAGTGACATAATAATGGCCACCTTTGAAGGTGTTAAATGAGTATTGAACAATCATCGTTTCGGGAGGCAGAATTTCGCCATCCACGGAAACCGTATGTTCTTTAACCATTTGATGTAGTTGTGTGAGAGTGTAGCTCAAATAAATCTTATAACAACATCCTAGTATATTGAAGATACTGGTGTTGTTACAAAAGAAGTAAATAAAAAGATTTTAGGGGGTTGGAGAAGCAAAATAAAACAAATGAACATGAGAGAATGAATTACCTTTAAAAGTGTAACTCCTTTTGATTTGAGCCTAAAGGCTTCCTTTGTAAGGATTATTCCCAAAGGGAATCCTCTAGGATGAGGAGAGGGATGTGGAGAGAGTAAATGGTCAGGGGTTGGTCGATCCAAAGGCTTGAGGAGTGTGTGAAATGAGGTAGAGGTGGAGGCCTTTTATAAGAGGGGAGGAGGGGCACTTTTGGAAAGTAAAGAAATATTACTTTATTTGAAAATGTGTTTCGGTTTTAAAAGGTCCAACATTGATATAAATCGTGGATAAGGTGATAAGGGTTCGAAATACACTCATCCAATTGGTTTTGGACATGTTTTGTTCATAGATTTCACATTATCTTTCCATTTTATTTAAATCGTCAAATAATGATGTCATCGCTGCATCATCATTATGTCATAAATATTTTAATTTATTTAGTGTCTAAAAATTATAAAAAAAATAATATGATGTATAAAATCTTTTTATCATTCCAATGACTATTTATAATCAAAAATCTGATCTTCATAACCCCATGTAAAATTTTATTTCTTAAAACATATTATGTTTGTGTCATTTTTACTTTTACATTAAATAAAAAGTTATTTATGTCATTTCCCAACCAAAGTGGATCCATGCGGTCCCCAAGTTGACCCATGGCTTGTCTTGGTCGGCCATGACACAACCAATAAGGGTAGGACATGTTTCAAGATCATCTTATTTTATTAAAGCATTATTTTTACCTTAAACTACACTAATTATCACTAATCGCGATTAAGAACTTAATAAGTTACTATTCACCAAAAAAATTATTATAATCTCATTGAACCACATTTTACTTCTTAATGACAACCATGTATGTCGGATTTTTGAAATTCAAACCACAATGATGGAAAAATTTCATTTAAACGGAAAATCAGTCTTTATAAGTACCACTTAGTGGTTTCACTATTCATCAAAAATTGAAGTTTTTCAGAAAATTACCAAAAATTCACCCTAAGCTATATTTGATATTACGAATTCAAAAATGAAGTCTATTTTAAAAAATTAAAAACATATAAGTCACATTAATTAATTTAATAATTAATTCCCGCTGTCAGAGCAAATAGCTTGTTTTTATGAAACAATAAGTATCAAAAGATTGACACTAGTTTAAGTCCAATTTCAAAGTGAAATTGATTCCAATGACCACCATTGGATTAAATGGTAAAAATATATTCATATTACACATTAAGACCAACTCAAAAGATAATCTAATCATATAAATAAATTAGATAAAAAAGCAGTTTTGATGTAAAATGCTGTATTTTTCACTATTCATTAAAAAATGAACATTGTCAGAAAAATACCAAAAATTCACACAAAGTAAATTTTGATGTCCCAATCATAAAGAATAAGTTTATTTTAACAAACATAGTTTATAAAATTGTCAAAAGATAGATTTAAAAAGGGTTTTCCATCATAAGGCAGTAAAACAGTCTTTTAAGAATATTAGTGTATTACATGCTTAAGATTGGATTTATCTTCATTTTAAGCCTCTAAAACACTATCTTAATCATTAATAGACATAGATAAAAATATCTATTATTCATTACTTACTTGGGATGTTACATCCTTCCCCCTTTTAGAAAATTGCGTCCCCGCAATTTATTTACTTATCGAATAAATGGGGGTACTTATCCCTCATTGCATTTTCAGATTCCCATGTTGCCTCTTCAATCATGTGGTTTTTCCACAAAACCTTTACCTGGTGAATCACCTTATTCCGTAACACTTTCTCCCTGTTGTCAAGAATCTGGACCGGTTGTTCCTCATAAGATAGGTTCTCTTCCAGCTGAACTACCTCTGGACTCAAAACATGAGATGGATCTGGCATATACTTTCTCAACATCGAAACGTGAAAAACATTGTGTACCTGAGACAAACTCGGAGGTAAAGCCACTCGGTATGCAACTGATCCAACTCTCTCCAGAATTTCGTATGGTCCAACGAACCTTGGACTCAACTTTCCTTTCTTACCAAATCTCCTCACACTTTTCCAAGGAGAAACCTTGAGAAAAACATGATCACCTACCTCGAAAGATAGATCCTTCCTCCGGTTATCCGCATAACTCTTCTGCCTTCTCTGAGCTGTTCTCATATGTTTCTGAATCAGCTAACTTTTTCTGCCATCTCTTCTACCAATTCTGGTCCCATAAACTTCCTTTCACCCACTTCATCCCAGAAAGCTGGAGTTCGACACCGCTTCCCATATAATGCCTGAAATGCTGCCATCTGTATACTGGAATGAAAACTGTTATTATATGAAAATTCAACCAAAGAAAGATGTTGGTCCCAACTTTCCTGATAATCCATAGAACAAGATCGTATCATATCCTCCAATGTCTGAATTGTTTGTTCTGACTGCCCATCTGATTGAGGATGAAAAGCTGTACTAAAATTTAATTCAGTACCCAACGACTTCTGAAGGCCTTTCCAAAAGTTAGAAGTAAACCTGGGATCATGATCTGATACAATGGAGAGAGGAACTCCATGTAACCTGACTATCTCTTTAAGATACAAACGGCAAAGTTGATCAAGAGAGAAAGTATCTCTTATAGCAAGGAAATGAGCAGATTTGGTCAAGCGATCAACAATAACCCAGATTGCATTATTACCTTGAGATGTCTTCGGTAATCCAACAACAAAGTCCATGGATATATTCTCCCATTTCCACTCTGGCACTGGTAAAGGCTGAAGCATCACTTTCGGTAACTGCCGCTCTGCTTTAACCTGCTGAAAAGTCAAACACTTCACAGTAAAATCAGCAATGTCTCTTTTCATTCCATCCCACCAGTAATACTCCCGCAGATCTCTATACATCTTAGTACTGCCCGGATGAACTGAAAATGGAGAACTATTAGCTTCGCATAACAACTCTCTCTTCAACTATGAATCACATGGAACACGGAATCTCTTCCCAAATCTCAAAACACAATCATTATCAATGTTGAATTCAGGAAACTTACCTTTCTGAACTATCTCCACCTTTTTCTGCAACTCACTGTCTTGCTTCTGTGCTTGCTTGATTCTATCTGATAGAGATGATCTCACTGATACCTGAAACAAAACAGAAGGACTTCCTGCACCAACAACTTCTATGCCCAAGTTCATCAAATACTTAACCAAAGGATCACGTTCCAAACGCAACATTGTTAATGAAGCGTTACTTTTTTGACTCAAAGCATCAGCCACTTTATTTGCTTTTCCCGGATGGTAATGAATTGTACAATCATAATCCTTGACTAATTCTAGACATATCCTCTGTCTCATGTTTAACTATTTCTGAGTGAATATATACTTTAAACTTTTGTGATCGGTATATATTTCACACTTTACTCCATACAAATGATGCCTCCAAATTTTTAAAGCAAAAACAACATCAGCTAATTCCAAATCATGTGTATGGTAATTTACCTCATGAGTTTTCAACTTTCGTGAAGCATAAGCAATTACCTGATCATTCTGCATTAGGACGCAACCAAGTCCTTTCAATGAAGCATCACTGTATATAACAAACTCACCATTCCTGGAAGGTAGTGCCAAAACTAGAGCATTCACCAATCTTATTTTCAATTCCTGAAAACAATCATCACATTCTTTTGTCCAGATAAACTTAACACCCTTCCGAGTTAGCTTATTCATTGGACTAGATAACCATGAAATTTTTTTAACAAACCTTCAGTAATAGCCCGCCAAACCAAGGAAGCTACGAATCTCGGTTACATTTGTGGGTCTTGGCCATTCTTCCACAACTTTTGTTTTTGCAGGATCAACAGTTATTCCATCTTTAGAAACAATGTGACCAAGGAAAGAAATTTGTTGCAACCAAAACTCACACTTCCTGAATTTCCCATACAGTTTCTTTTCTTTTAAGGTTTGCAAGATAACCCTTAAATGTCTTTCATGCTCCTCTTTACTTTTAGAAAACACCAAAATATCATCAATGAAAAGCACCGGAAACTTATCCAAGAACTCATGGAAAATTCTATTCATTAAGTCCATGAATACAGCAGGTTCATTGGTTAGCCCAAAAGGCATTACTACAAATTCATAATGGCCATATCTCGTACGGAACGCGGTCTTCGGAATATCTGCCTCCTTTACCTTCAGCTGATGGTACCCCGATCTCAGGTCAATCTTTGAAAAAAACTGAGCTCCCTAGAGCTGATCAAACAAATCATCGATATGAGGCAAATGATATTTGTTCTTAACAGTGATATTATTCAAGGCTCTATAATCAATGCAAAGTCTCATAGAACCATCTTTCTTTTTAACAAATAAAATAAGAGCACCTCATGGTGATGTGCTAGGTCTAATGAAACCTTTTTCTAATAAATCTTGCAATTTCTCCTTCAACTCTAAAAGTTCAATTTGTGCCATTCGATAAGGGGGTTTTGAAATTGGCTTAGCATCAGGAACTAAGTCAACAGTAAACTCAACTTCCCGATCTTGTATTATTCCAGGCAACTCATCAGGAAAAACATCAGGATACTCATTTACCACTGCCACATCATTAATCTGAACAGTTCCTTTATTTTCAAAGACGTGTGCAAGGTAACATTCATTTCCATCTTTTACAAGTTTCTCAGCCTCTTGATATATTATCAAAAGTAAGGGTTCATTCTTGTAAAAAAACTGAAAGTCTTTCTGAAAAGAAACTTCTTTATCTCTACAGTCAATCTTAGCATTGTAAATAGAGAGTCAATCCATACCCAGGATAACATCAAACTCTACTAGAGGTAGAACAATAAGGTTTGCAAGTAGGTTCTTTCCACAGATAAGGATAGGAAGATTCTTATAAATTCTTTTTGCCTCAACATTTCCCCCAGGTGTTTTTACCAAAAGTTCAGGAGTCATTTCTTGAGATGGTATTCCCATTTTACTAGAAAAGGTTTCAGAGATGAAAGAATGTGTAGACCCCGAATCAAACAACACACTGGCATAATCTGAAAAAACAAACAAAGTACCTGATACAACTTCATTTGATGGCCCGATATCTGCTGAAGTAGTTGCAAAGGATTTCACCACCCCTTTCTGCTTGTAGTCTAACTGCTTCCCATCACTCAAGCTCTTTGTCGGACACTCGTTTGCATAGTGACCTATCTCATTGCACTTATAACATTTCACTAACTGTAAATCAAATTTGTTCTTACCTTCACCTTGATCCTTTTCAGTGCAATCACGAGCCTTATGTCCCATCTTACCACATCGGTAGCACTTTCCATAATTCAGAAGACATTCCCCAGCATGCCTTTTGCCACATTTATCACAAACTGGAAACTTAGTTTTCTTACTATCAGACTTTTTTGAAGAATTCTTACCATTCTCCTGCCACCTCGGTCTCTTCTTCTGCTGGTTGTTATAGTACACTTGGTCATCGGCAAACTCCATTTCCACCTTCTCAGCACATCGAACAATCTTTTCATAACTTTTAAACTCACGAGAAGCTAATTCCCTTCGATATTTTGGCTTTAATCCTGAGTAAAAACGATTGATTTTAATATCAAGGTCTCAGATAAAATTTGGAGCATACCTTGCCAATCGAGTGAACCTTTCTTCATAGGTAGCCACTGAGTCTTCCTCTTGCCTCAATTCCAAGAATTGCTTTTCCATCCTAAGTCGAACAGCCTCAAGAAAATACTTCTCAAGAAACATACCTTTGAATTCATCCCAGTCAAGAGCATCAATCTCATCGGCGTCCCTGATATTTTTAATCATAGACCACCACTGATCTGCTTCACCCTCCAAACGGTAAATAGCAAGACTAACCTTTTGATTGTCTGAACACCCCATGACATCAAAAATCTTCTCCAGTGCTTTAATCCACCCTTCAGCTAGCACAGGGTCAGATGATCCTCTGAATGATGGTGGATGTTGCCTCATGAAATGTTCCACCACTGACATGTTCCTCTGCGGTTGCTCTGGCTGATCTCGTGCATGGATACCACCACCATTTATAGCCTGAGTCAACTGCGCCATTACTGCAACAAACTGTTCAGTTCCAATTCTGACCATCTCAGGATGCTGATTCGGAAGGTTATTTCCTTCTGTATGCCTTCCTAGCATTACTTCCCTGTTTCCTCTGCGGAAAACCATTCTGAACAAAAATGTCTTAGATGAAGCAACATGGTAATATTTAAATGCAATATCATTTAAAAAAAATATATTTTTGGATGATCATTTAATAGAATTCTAACTCCTAAAGTTATCTAAACCGACCTCTGATACCAACTATAAGTCCCCATCCTTAAACCTTACTTAATCTTGAGTTATTACAAGATTACACATTGAGGATCTTTTCAGGTTTAGAGTTTTAGAGAATTAGATCATAAAAATTTCTTTACATTCCACATATAAAAAAAGTGGTTACATAAAGATAGTATTCTTCATTCCCATCAATGGAAACACATTTAAAATAAAACATGGATTATTTCTTGACACTTCCTTGACACTATCATCATATCATGTACCTTTCACTTGACCTGTGAAAAACATTTCAAAAAAAAACTTGGGATGAGCATAAAAAGCTCAGTATGGGTTATAAAAACATGGAAAGGAAACATGAGTTCATATATACAAAAGAATGAAATCATACTTTACCCATAAAACATAGGCACTTTAACATACCTCATAAAATCATGAATAAAGCATAGAAATCATAAGACATAAAGGTAACTTGAGGCATTCATAACATTCTTACGTAGAGAGTAACCCTCTTGGTTACGTTTGGAATACCCATCACAGTATATTCCCTAAAATCTCTTTGGAGAAACCTTAACGTTTCACTCCTTCGTGTTTCCCAATGCATTGGAGAGCTATATCGGGCTCACCTGCCCTTAGTTTATCACGGAACCACCTGTCTTCATAATAATGCCCAAGAATCATAACATAATCATATCACATAAAACATGCATAAAGGAAACATAAAATTTCCACATTTCAATCACGAGATATCAATACAACACATTGATATAAAAAAATTGTGAAAACTACTTTCAATACCAAAATAAAATAAAAGTAAAACATGGTATTTATTTTTCTTTTAAAAAGAAGGTATGGCTTGTAGAGGAAGCCGAAACTCAAATAACGGTCACGATGGCGGAGAAGTCGTTGTCGCCGCATAAGTACGACAAAAACATTCCCTTTTGTCGTTTAGTAAACACTTCGTATACAAAAGATTCCTTTTGAATAAATGTAAAAGTAAAAGGGGTTTATACACTGTATAAAAGAAAGTTGTGTATAAAATAAAATATGCCTCAATGAAAGGAGATTGAGATGAAGTCCCATACCTCGTATCCGACTTGACCCGACCGTTCTTTAATCTCCTGAATAATAAACTTGAGTTAATCTCTACTTGCTTATGAACCTTTTTCAAGTTCATTATTCCTTTTATACCATGTTATGAACATCATGTAATCATTTAAGTTAATAATTTTCATTTTGTCGGTATTTGGTTCTTAAGTCAAAAATAGACTTCTTACACTTACATGTTGTTAATTTGGTCAAAGGTTCGTTATATACAGAATGATATTAATGATTTAGATAACATATATATCATATATATTCAGCATATACATGTATTTATAATATTACATCACATTTAGAGGTAAGAAATGAAATGCACCATTCATGGAGACGGTAAGCCGTATGTACGCATGAACGCTACTTCTATTTCTATTTCGTATTTTCTGGAATGGAATTATAATGATATAAGAGTATATTATAATTCCAGTATAATAACATATATAATATCATTAACTTTATCCTTTACACATCCCACATATGGTATTAACGAATCAAATCACTTTCAGGGGGCGGTAGTCTGCACTTCCTAAAATGAAGATATCGTGTTTACCCATAATGGAAACCATAAAGGTATCCCCAAAATGAAAAAAACAGAAGCTTAAGGAAAATAAAAACATATTATATATCATATATAAAAATAGTGACATCATAATTGCCACCTTTGAAGGTGTTAAATGATTATTGAACAATCATTGTTTCGGGTGGCAGAATTTCGCCATCCACAGAAACCTTATGTTCTTTAACCATTTGATGTAGTTGTGTGAGAGTGTAGCTCAAATAAATCTTATAACAACATCCTAGTATATTGAAGATACTGGTGTTATTACAAAAGAAGTAAATAAAAAGAGTTTAGGGGGTTGGAGAAGCAAAATAAAACAAATGAACATGAGAGAATGAATTACCTTTAAAAGTGTAACTCCTTTTGATTTGAGCCTAAAGGCTTCCTTTGTAAGGATTATGCCCAAAGGGAATCCTCTAGGATGAGGATAGGGATGTGGAGAGAGTAAATGGGCAGGAGTTGGACAAGCCAAAGGCTTGAGGAGTGTGTGAAATGAGGTAGAGGTGGAGGCCTTTTATAAGAGGAGAGGAGGGGCACTTTTGGAAAGTAACGAAATATTACTTTATTTGAAAATGTTTTTCGGTTTTAAAAGGTCCCACATTGATATAAATCGTGGATAAGGTGATAAGGGTTCGAAATACACTCATCCAATTGGTTTTGTACATGTGTAGTTTATAGATTTTACATTATCTTTCCATTTTATTAAAATCGTCAAATAATTATGTCATCGCTGCATCATCATTATGTCATAAATAATTTAATTTATTTAGTGTATAAAAATTATAAAAAAATACTATGATGTAGGAAATCGTTTTTTTTCTTTCCAATGACTATTTATAATCAAAAATCTGATCTTTATAACCCCATGTAAAAATTGTTTTCGTAAAACATATTATGTTTGTGTCATTTTTACTTTTACATTAAATAAAAATTTATTTATGTCATTTCCCAACCAAAGTGGATCCATGGGGTCCCCAAGTTGACCCATGGCTTGTCTTGGTCGGCCATGACACAACCAATAAGGGTAGGACATGTGTCAAGCTCATCTTATTTTATTAAAGTATTATTTTTACCTTAAACTACACTAATTACCACTAATCGCGATTAAGAACTTAATAAGTTACTATTAACCAAAAAATTATTATAATCTCATTGAACCACATTTTACTTCTTAATGACAACCATGTATGTCGGATTTTTGAAATTCAAAACACAATGATGGCAAAATTTCATTTAAACCGAAAATCAGTCTTTATAAGTACCACTTAGTGGTTTCACTATTCATCAAAAATTGAAGTTTTTCAGAAAATTACCAAAAATTCACCCTAAGCTATATTTGATATTATGAATTCAAAAATTAAGTCTATTTTACAAAATTCAAAACATATAAGTCACATTAATTAATTTAATAATTAATTCCCGCTGTCAGAGCAAATAGCGTGTTTTTATGAAACAATAAGTATCAAAAGATTGACACTAGTTTAAGTCCAATTTCAAAGTGAAATTGATTCCAATGACCACCATTGGATTATATGGTAAAAATATATTCATATTACACATTAAGACCAATTCAAAAGATAATCTAATCATATTAATAAATTAGATAAAAAAGCAGTTTTGATGTAAAATGCAGTATTTTTCACTATTCATTAAAAAATGAACATTGTCAGAAAAATACCAAAAATTCACACAAAGTAAATTTTGATGTCCCAATCATAAACAATAAGTTTATTTTGACAAACATAGTTTATAAAATTTTCAAAACATAGATTTAAAAAGGGTTTTCCATCATAAGGCAGTAAAACAATCTTTTAAGAATATTAGTGTATTTCATGCTTAAGATTGGATTTATCTTCATTTTAAGCCTCTAAAACACTATCTTAATCATTAATAGACATAGATAAAAATATATATTATTCATTACTTACTTGGGATGTTATAGCTAGTTCGTGCAGGGCCCACACAACTATACTGAAACCCATCGAGCGGATCATACCACATCGATCCCCTCGGAAAAACAAGCAGAATCGACTGCTCGTTCATCCAAAACGGACACCCGGTGAAAAAAGAACTATTCACCGGAGCCAGCTCGGGTGGGTACTATGCCTCGATCCTGAAACTCATCGAACGGATTGCACCATTGCGATCGTCTCGAAAAAACACACAGGAGGGACTATTCATCCTCCAAAAACGGACTCCTGGTGCGGAAGCTGCGTTTCTCCGCAAATGCCAAAACCAGGCCTCGTGGGGCCAGCACCCCGATCATAGTCCCAACACCCTGAACCCATCTCAAAAATTCTGTCATGCCATCACGGTCACAATGCCACTGACGGCATGTCAAACAGACACTCTAGGAAAAAGTTACGGCCAATAAAAGTCGAATAATAATTAAATTATTATAATTATTCGACGTTTCGTGACCCCAGACAACGGACCCATCCCGAAAAAAACCCGAACCAATCCCAATAGGTCCGTCTCAACACAAGGAACATGTCGCAATAATCGGCTCACAAATCAGATTTACGATTTGCGAGTTACGGGGGTTTAAAGAACGAAAATCACGGTCGGACCACCGCCAGCCTCGCCGGAAACCACCGCACTGCCGCCAGAATCTGCCGTGCCGCCGCCGCTGGAATCTGCCACACCACCACCTCACCACCGCCGTGCCTCACCGGATTCCGCCATGGCCATCGCCCCTCACAATCGGAAAACCGGGATTTCACCGGAAAACATCTAGGAGCCACCGGAAGAACCCCCGTGCTCAAAATTCAGATACGAAAAATGTTTTGGAAATCTCGGGACCTAAACAACATAACCCTTACGAAAATTTGATGAAAACAATACAAAAAAACGGGATCAAGGATTGTAAAACTCTAACTGCCTACCTCATGGGTGAAACACCGACGTTCTACCTTAGATCCACGCTCTAGAGCTTTCGATGCACGATCCTGGAACGTCCGCCATCGAAATCCGAACTCGTGGGTGCTTCGTTTTCTCGATTCGACAGATTGGCGGCAAAGAACGGCGAAGAACGCCGAGAGGAATGAGAAAAGTGGGGGCTGATATTTATTTATGTTTAGAAAAAATATTTGCCGCCCGTCGGCGCCAAACCCGCCTCGGACCCAACGCCTGATGCAAACAATGGTAAGGTCACCCCTTGGGTAAACGCGTCATTCTGAACGCAACGGCAGACTCAGAGTTTCCATCCGAGACTCTATTCAGAAGTTATTCTAGCCGACGCTCATACACTAACTTTTCCACTTAATTATGAAAACCCCCCTGGTGGAGTTTTCCACAGCAGGCCCGTTCCCGTGATGTTTACACCTTGACTAGGGTAAACGGCACGCTTCGGACGCAACCGTCCCCTCAGATTCCCATTCTAAGATACCGTTTAGAAGATATCACACCCCATCCATGGGCATAGTATATAAAATACTTCATATTTTTATAAAATTAATTCTGGGCACACCGGGCCTCGGAATCGCATGCCGTCTTCGCGCCTAGCTCTGGAATTATTCGTAGAAAAATTCCAAAGTCTGACTGGGCCAAAACTGAGTCGCTATATCCTCCCCCTCTTAGAACTTTTCATCTTTGAAAAGCCATAAGCACAAGGAAAGAGACTGGACTTTCAACTGGGTCTCACACACCAGCGAGTTCACCAACAAACACCCATGCCCGAACACATAAGTTAGAGGGAATCATCCACCGCACCTCGATACAATCCTCTTTGGGAATCATTGACTCGCCCGCATGATTTTAATCGCAACAAAAAAACGTGTCTCAGTGGGGGAAGGATCCCACTTCCTCACGCCTTCAAAGCACGCCAAAAAACACCCACACATGGTCTTACCAACACCCTGAACAAAACGCGAGAAAGAAACAGAAAGGAAAGGTACCACTAAACAATGTCTATCAAACTACTGCAGGAATTAGAAAGGACACAAGGCATACCTCTATCCATCCACGGCACCTCTGGGTCAACAGTCTCCATGGAATTCAGCTGTCCTCAGCCTCGGCCACTAGCTCCCTGAGCTCGGCGTGGACCACCTGGGGGTGGGGGTCATGGTAACTGATATCGCCTACTACCTCCTGTTGTTGCACCAGCTTCATTGCCACGTCCGCCGCCCTGCGGACCTCTTTGCTCGAGAGGATGCCTCTTCCAAAATGGTCCATCGACCGACTCTCTCTCAACAGCACGACGAGTCGGACAATCTCTAGAAAGATGTCCCCGACCTTTGCAAGCATAACACTGCCTCTCTTACGGCTGACCAAAACTAGCCTATGAGCCCTGTGAGCCCTAAGATCCTCCATCCTGGGGTCGCCTCTTGAACCGTCGGTCACGCCTGGGTCCCTGAGTCTGTTGTCGGCTAACAAATGCCGATCCGACTGACAAAGTCTTAGCTCTAGCGTGCCCAGCACTAACAGGTGGGATCTGCTCAGCCAGAAAGCTCTCCACCACCAACGCTCGCTCCAGCACTCCAGCATAGGTGGGCAGACAGAAAGAAAACACACTAGCTCGGATGTCTCTACGTAGGCCCTACTCGAAGGTCTAAGTCCTAAATAACGGGTCTCGAATCATATCCAGAGAGTTGCATGATAGGTCTGTAAACCTCGCTGAGTACTCCGACACAGTCTTGCCCTCCTTCTGAAGATGCAGAAGCTCCTAGATCCGCACTGACCTCAGTTTCCCCGGATAGAACTCCTCCCTGAAGAGCCACTCAAACTCTGCCCACGAGAGCATCTCCTCATCATGGTATTGCATCACTAGGCTCGACCATCGCCCAACCGAACCATTTAGATAGCGCGCCGCAAGGACCACCATCTGATTTGGAGGTGTCCTCACTAGGTGGAAAACTCGGGTGATGACCTCAAGCCAGTCATCAGCTATCTGGGGGTCTGGATCACCCTAGAACCTCCGAGGTCACTGGCTCTGGAACTCGTGCAGCTCACTCAGCCTGCATGCAACCTCATCCTACACTGCCGGCACAACCAGTTTCTCGAAAGGTGGCAGATGAACTGGCAGACCACTTGGAGGTGCAACCTCAGAACCTGCGCCCTGGTCCACAGCCTCTGCACGGGGCGGATCATCACCACAATCCCGCTGCGGAACCCTCACTTGTTGTCGTCGTGGAGGCATCTTGAAATACATTCAAGACGCACCACAGTCAAAGAGTATATCTGGAGAGCTGACTCAAGAAGGACAAAGAAAAACCCAAAAAAACTAGTCTTATAGGATGCATGTATCGTTATATCCCTGCGACCAGTGTACGAATGTCACAAGTCAAAAGGCAGGTTATCAGAGTCCTGGTGTGTGGATACGTCGGTCGCCGCACCAACACTGGATTCTCTGCCTCAATGTCGAGCTCGAAACACCCTAACACTACCGCTATGTAACCCAGACCAAACTCATAGCTAGACTAGCTATGCTCTGAGATCCCAAAGGTGGAACCTCCTCTGATACCACTCTGTCATGACCCGACCCAACGGGGCTTGAGCTGTGACTCCCCAAGCCCACCTCCAATAGTCCAGGGGATGGCGACTAGTGCTGAGTATGCTATCACACACACATGGGAGGCATTAGCCTAAGGTAACTATATGCACGCACCTAAAAACATCTCCATGCAACAGTGCAGAGATAAGTAAAAACAGAAAAGAAAATGCATGCATACATCTATCCCAAACCAGATTACAGCAGAAGTACAAAAGAGAAAAACAGGGCCCACCAAAAGAAAACTACAAAATGCGTCCAACCTACTCTGAAGAAGGGGAACGCTACCACAAACCCCCAACGGAATGCTCCCTCGCCTCTGCACCGGTAAACACCTCAGTCAGTCTTGTTCACTCTGCTCCGCATGCTCTGGGTCCACCAGGGACTCCATCGAAAGGCTTGTGGTTTGCACAAGACAGAAACATGTGCGGGCAAAGCCTGTGTAGGGGTGAGTATAAATATACTCAGTAGGAACCCCAAAAACCAAAAAAAAAGCAACTGAAAGACAATAGTCCACTCATCCTAGCCAGAAGGAACCCATATGAGAGAGAAAATTTATCTCGTGACCATCCTCAGCTAAACACAACTAGTCAGCTCAGCTCAGGTGTATGCCCATACATACACCTTGAACAATCCAGATATACTCAACTTGCGCCCCTAGCCACATGAGGTACCGACCTTATGACTAGACACTATCCAAAACCAAGAAAAACACACCCATGATCACTATCATCCCAGATAACATCCATCCGAGAGATACACTCCATCAGGTCCCAAGCAAACATCTCAGACGCTCACCCGAGAGACCACGCTCGTCAGATACTATCACTAAGGAAAACCCCGCTAAAACAACATAACCACCCAACTCCTTGGATAGAGGATCACTCCTAGGGTCTGCTAGGGGATACCAGAACCCACTCCGGTAGATTAATATCTCACAGATTGAGGATCACTTCCAGGGTCCGCTGGGGGATACCACAACCCGATTTGGCATTCGTAGATCTCACAGATAGGGGATCACTCCCAGGGTCTGCTGGTGGATACCACAACCCGATCTGGCGCTCTACAGAAGCACGTCACTCAAATAGAGGATCATCACCCATACAAAGGTGGTCATGATGATACCAGAACCCTATCTGGTATTACTTGCGATGTAGGGGATCGAACTGAAGATACTGCAACCCTACTATAAACCTGATGCTGAGTAGGGAATCATATACCCGATGATGCCACAACCAAACTGAGCAAGGCCCACTGCATAGGGGATCATATTACCGATGATTCCATAAACCCTACAGGATAATCCTGCTAGATAGGGTATCACCGCCCATGAAAAAGTTGTCACAGCAATACCAAGAACCCGATCTAGGGAAAAGATGCTAGAGGATCCCGCTCCGGGCCCACCGATTGGATGCCACAACTCTAACAGTTTAAACAACTCATCGAGAGGATTAGAAACCTATAAGTTGGGTGTGATGCCATGCGGACCCTTGTGGAGACAAACCAAGGGAGGACCCTCAACCACTGTTGGTCCAAAATGTCACTAACCCGAGCGACCCGTAACAACGCCACATTGTGCAACTTCTAGGACGATACTGAGGCCACCATTGCGATCTACATGGAAAAACACATAGGGTAGGCTGTTTACTTGCCCGAAACGGAGCACAAGAGAAAAAGTCACTATTCACCATAGCTAGCTCATGCGGGGCCCACACAACAATCCCGAAACCCATCGAGCGGATCATACCACGGCGATCTTCTCGGAAAAACAAGCGGAATTGACCGCTCGTTCATCGAAAATGGACACCCGGTAGATAAAAGGCACTATTCACTAGAGCTAGCCCGGGAGGGGTCCACAGCTCGATCCCGAAACTCATCGAACGGATCGTACCATTGCGATACTCTCGGAAAAACACACAGTGTTGACTATTCATCCGCCAAAAACGGACTTCTAGTGAAGAAGCTGCGTTTCTCCGGAAACTCCAAAACCCTGCCTCATGGGGCCCGCACCCCGATCACAGTCCCAACACACAGAAAACATCTCAAAAAGTTTTTCGTGCCGTCAGAGTCACAACGCCACTGACGGCACGTCAAACGTACACTCCAGGCAAAAGTTACGGCCTGTCAAAGTCGAATAATAATTAAATTATTATACTTATTCGACGTTTCGTGATTCCAGACCATGGACCCATCCCGGAAAAAATTCCAAACCTATCCCAATAGTTCCTTCTCAACACAAGGAACGTGTCGCCGCAAACGGCTCGCAAATCGGAGTTATGGTTTGCGAGTTACGGGGGTTTAAAGAACCCCCGGAAAATCCTGGCCGGACCACCGCCAGCCTCGCCGGAAACAACCACACCACTGCCGGAATCCACCGCGTCGTCACCGCGCCACCGGAATCCGCCACGCCACCGCCACGCCTTGTCGGATTCCGACATGGCCGCCACCCATCGCCGCCAGAAAACCGGGATTTGGCCGGAAAACACCCAAGGAGTCACCTGAAGCACCCCAGTGCTGCAAATTCAGATCCGAAAAAGGTTTTGAAAATCTCAGGACCTGAACTACACAACCCTTATTAAAATTTGAAGAAAAACAACAAAAAATCGGTATACATAATTGTAAAACTCTAACTGCCTACCTCGTGGGTTGAACACCGACGTTCTGCCTTAGATCTGCACTCCAGAGATTTCACTGCACGCTCTTGGAACGTCCGTCATCAAAATCCGAGCTCGTGGGTGCTTTGTTTGCTTGATTTGGCGGATCGGCCACAAAGAATGTCGAGAGGAATGAGAAAAGGGGGCGCTGATAATTATTTCTGTTTAGAAAAAATATCTGCCGCCCGCTGGCGCCAAACCCGCCTCGGACCCGATGCCCGATGCAAACAAAGCTAAGGTCACCCCTAGGCTAAACACGCCATTCTGAATGCAATGGCAGACTCATATATTCCATTCGAGACTCCATTCAGAAGTTATTCGAGCTGTCACTCGTAAACTAATTTTTCCACTTATTTACAAAAATGCCCCTGGTGGCGTTTTCCACAGTAGGCTCGTGCCCGCGAAATTTACAAATCGCCTAGGGTAAACGGTACATTTCGGACGCAACGGTGCCTTCAGATTTACATTCTGAGCTACCGTTTAGGAGATATCACACCCAACCACATGCATAGTATAAAAAATACTTCATATTTTTATAAAATTAAATCTTGGCACACCGGGCCTTGGAATCACATGTCTTCTTCGCGCCTAGCTCTGGAATTATTCATAGAAAAATTCCAAAGTCTGACAGGGCCAAAACTGAGTCGCTAGGGAAACCATAAAAATTTCAAGTATATATCATAAAAAGGATTGAGCGGGATTGTTTCTCATTGTTTCATGTTATTTTGATTGAGGTATAATACCTGTTGATTTTATTTAGGGGTTTTGCAAAATTAGAATAAAATTTATAGTTAATTCGGATTTAATATATGTAGATCTATCTTATATAAGGACCATGGTACCATTGTGGTGAATCTACACATCATTGTATGAGATATTGATCTTTATGCGCCATATGGTGTTTTTTCCAAGTTAATTCCATGTATGTATGTTAGCATTAAATTTTTTAGGGATTTAATTATTAATGTTTATTGATAAGATTGATGATGGTTGGATTAAAAGTGTTTGTAATGAGCTTATATTATTAATTGGATTATTCAATTAGGGTATTTATCCTTTTTTAATTAATTATATTGATTTATTTATTTTTTCATATACTATAAAGACCCAATTTTCTTTATTACATAACTTTTTTAGATAAACAACATTACAATGATACAGATCCAAAGGATTAGTGACATAGGAAAATAAATTTGATACATAACTTGTAAAATATTAGACATAAAAATTATAAATATTCTATTTTTTCTCCTTCTAAATCTCTCATGATCTCAGTAGTACATGTAGTCACCTGAGGATATACATCAAAGAAAGGGGTGATCTAAAATCCTAGTAAGAGGAGGAATATGGAACATGAATCAATAGTACATGGTTGAGTATGATCATCATCATCATATCATAACAATATTGACATAAAAAAATCACGAGGGAAACATTTCATAAAGGAATGGACTGGTTCATATGCATAATAATGAAACATCATAACATAGTGATCAACATAGCTAGCATCATGTCCATGCATAACAATGTTCATATATTATAACATCCTCATTCTAAACAAATCTATCATCATGTTCATAAATAATAAATATTATCTCATGAGATATATCATATTATAGAATGCATTGGACATCACACAGGTCCCCATGGGTTGTCTTTATCATATCTAGGCACACTAAATATATGTTAGAGTATAGGATTATAATAATAGTGTAGGATTCATTAGATGGTTGATATTTTGTAAGTATCATCTATGATGTAGTGTAATTGTTCATATTTCATGGTAGTGTAATTCTTAGGACCTGATACATGCATATGCAGTATGTGTTGTTTAGCATAATTCCTTGACAAGGTCTATTATTAATTATGAATAATTAATAATTTATTTTATGTTTTCTAAAATATATTATTATTTTTCATTATATTAGTATGAATATAGCATGTTTTTTAATTGTTTCATATTTTTATTTGGCCACCATTGGATAATGGTTTTTGAGAGTCATGGGTTTTTTTCGAAAAACATACCTTTAAAAAATAGAACTTGTGTTGTGATACGAGGAATGTGTAAAAATGTTTTTAAGTTAGATAAACATGAAATATATTTTAGAGATAGTGATGTTGAGTTTTATTTAGTTCATGAAGAAAAATATAGTTTTAAAACTATATTTTATGGGATTACAAAGAATGTGTAAAATGGGTTTATAGTTTAATTTTCATGAAAAACACATGTATTTTTTAAAATATGTTTTTTTATTTAAAAATCATGTGGAATTATTTTCAACATAGACTTAAAAATTGGTATTGAATATGGTATCAACTTTAGAGGAAAATACTAGATTTGTTATAGGTTTTTAATATTTATGATTTTGAGAGAACCCTTGGTTCCCAAGAGGGTTTTATGTAAACATGGGATATCTAATGTGATAAAAATTAATAGTTTTTGTTTTCAAAATAATTTATCAATGTGGTATGAATAATCTTTCTTTATATTTATTAAATAACTCGTATTACCATTGTGTTTTAAATTTATTATATATATTCACATGATTTAGGCTTATAGTATGGGTGTTTAGTGTAAGAGTAGAGAATATAGACATGAGAATTGATGGATTTATAAATTAGACCATTTGGGGTACATTTTTAGTATATTATTATTATAATAAGTATCATCATTAGGTGAAATTTATTTTAGTGGTTAATATTTATATTTGGAAGAAACATAATGGTATATATGGGTTGACCATTGATGTTTTAGGATTATTGGGTACTTTCAAACCCTCTTTGGGTATTGGAATTATAGATAAAATTTGAGTGTTCGGTTGATTATGGTTCTTTTATAATAATGTGTATGTAAAATTTAGAGTAATATGACTTTAGTAAGTATATGATGACCATAGAGATGTTATTAGGTGTCTTGGTAATCATGTAGCATGAATTTTAGTGAATAGTATGATCAAGTGTGGGAGTCACGCAATATTAGTAAGTGTTATATGTATTTATAAATTGGACATGGTGAGATAGTAGTGAATTAGAAACAAGTATATTTTGAGATTTATGGATGAATAATATGTTATTATTATTGAGTGTGAGAATAATTATGTTGGTGATTTTTTAATAACTCATGCTTGTATGAGTAAATAAAATGGAAGTATGTTTAGACTTTCATTGATTTAGTTTATAGAAAAATTTAGAATTTGGGATTTGTTTTGAATAGATGATGTTTTGAATGTGTTTTAAATGTTCAAATAGAAATTTAAAAGGTGGGATGAAATACACAAATGGATTTTCTTGTATTTATAATTAAATAGAATTTGGAAGGGGTTGTACCATCCCCCAAGTATAGGGTACGGTACAATTTGGTACCAAGTGGAGCGACCAATAGGGAGGTCCCATTGATTTTATTAATGGGTGGTGGGTGGTATTAAATCAAGTACATGGTGAGCCACTCGGTATCAAGTAAATGTAGACCGATTACTTGTTGGATCCTAGATCCATTTTTTAAAATTGATTGTACAAAACGATTTTACCCATTTTCTATTTGGAACCCTATTTGTGGTTACCTTTTTTATGGGAGTCCATTTTCCACTACCAATATTCATCCTATTAAATCATTTTTTATCCTCATAGTTCAAGATTACAATTTCACACTAATTTAAAATTGGATTGTTATCTTTCCCTTATACATTTACACCTTTTCTTCAACTGATTTTGGTTTGATAAATTTAGGAATTCAGTTCAGTTATTCTAATATATCATGGTTGAATCACCTTGAAACCCTAAAAATTCCAAGTATAGATCATAAAGAGGATTGTGAGGGATTGTTTCTCATTTTTTCATGTTATTTTGATTGAGGTATCATACCTGATGATTTTATTTAGGGGTTTTGCCAAATTAGAATGAAATTTATAGTTAATCAAGATTTAATATATGTAGATCGATCTTATATAGGGACCATGGTACCATTGTGGTGAATCTACACATAATTGGAAGAGATATTGATCTTTATGCGCCATATGGTGTTTTCTCCATGTTAATTCCATGTATGTATGTTAGCATTAAATATTTTAGGGATTTATTTATTAGTGTTTATTGATAAGATTGATGATGTTTGGATTCAAAGTAGTTGTAATGAGCTTATATTATTAATTGGATTATTCAATTAGGGTATTTATCCTCTATGAATTAATTATATTGATTGATTGATTTTTTTTCATATACTATAACAACCCAATTTTCATTATTACATTACTTTTTTAGATAAACAACATAACAATGATACAGATCCAAAGGTTTAGTGACATAGGAAAATAAGTTTGATACATAACTTGTAAAATATTAAACATAAAAATTATATAAATTCATATTTTTTATCCTTCTAAATCTCTCATGATCACAGTAGTACATGTAGTCACCTGAAGATATACATCAAAGAAAGGGGTGATCAAAAATCCATGTAAGAGGAGGAATATGGAACTTGAATCAATAGTACATGGTTGAGTATGATCATCATTATCATATCATAATAATATGGAAATCAAAAAATCATGAAGGATACATTTGATAAAGGAATGGAATGGGTCATATGAAAAATAATGAAACATCATAACATAGTGTTCAACAAAGCTAGCATCATGTCCATGCATAATAATGTTCATATATTATAACATCCTCATTCTAAACAAATCTATAATCATGCTCATAAATAATACATATTATCTCATGAGACATATCACATTACGCAATTCATTGAATATAATTTTGATCCCCCATCACATCTTAAATGCTCATAATCATGCATGCCACCTGGAATGATAACAATTGTAGTCCTGAAATAACCCATTGAAATGAATGGGTTTCATAAAATTTTTCACATATAAAACTTAATTAAATAAAATTTAATATTACAAAATAAATATTAAAAATCATACATTAAAAAAATATCATTTTATTCTTTGAAACTAAATCCAATTCAAGAGGATTTAATAGATGTTTGGACAATTGATGCCTTTATGAAAAAGAATTATAAATGGATTAGAAAACATTTTGGAAGGAAAGAAAAATGTATATCACAAAAATAAAAGGGAATGAATATTGAAATGAAATATTATAGATATTATAAGAACATTTATAATGAATTTAATGTGAAATAGAAGATAACACAACAAAAATATTTTGTGTTTCAGAACCCCCTTACCTTAAATCCTGCTTTATTTTATCTCTTTTCCGCCTCCTAAATAATTAATTTAGGTTTATTAATACATTTAAATAGAATTTAATTGAATATATTTGTGTATATTTTTATAAATTATAAAAATTTTATTATATTTATCAATTTATTTTGTTAAAATTAAATCATTAAAATATAATGTTTTCCTTAGAAATTTTTTATTTTACTTCCATTTTCCTATTTTTGATCAAAGTCATTTTTACAGAAGTAAATATAATTATATAAAAATAAAATAAATATATTTATACATTATATATTATGAATATTTTAGTGTAACCAACCATAATAGTGCTGATATGATATAATATGATTGCATCCTCATTGGAGGTTAAATGATTGTTATCTTGAACGTTGTCTAAAGTTGAAGAAAAAGAGGTACAAAATTAAAATAATTCATAAAAATATATTTATTGTATGATAAAATTATTAATATAATTTCAAAATAATGACTAATTTGTCTTATGATATTTTATTAAAATTAATTATGAATAAATAAAAGATAATAGGAGAATGATAGAAGAGTTAATAAAAACATACCCTTTTCTCGATGTTGCTTATCTTGTACGTCTTTAAACATCCTTGATGAATGGAGTGGGTTTAATTAATTACATAACAATGATTTATAGGATTCTTAAGAGAGATAATTTGGGATGGAATTTTTATTTGGTATGTAATAGAGCATTGGTTTTCAAATGGGAGGGAGCGGTGTATTTTTGGATTAAAATATTGAAAGTTATACAATATCAAAGTAAAACCTTGTAATAGTGATGTTTTGACATAATGAATAAGATATAAATAAAAAATTATTTTTTTATGAATTTAAATCATCATATTGTTATAATTCAATAGTTTATTAAAATGAAATGTAAAACAATGAAAAAATAAATAAAGGATTACTTTTGAATTTAGATTGTGGAAAGCAATATTTAGGTTGGGAAAACATGTTTTTTTATATTTTAATGACTCATTTAGAAAATTAAATAAGTTTTTCAAGAATAAATATAAATAAATTATTGGTTAATTTTTACATCATCAATTATATTATTTAAGTTACAATAATTATGAGAAAATGATATTTTTACTATTCAATAAAAATTGAAATATTTCAAAAAATTACCCAACAACACAATTATATAATTATAAAATGCTAGTTTAATAAATGACCTTCATTTAATCAAAATAATTTTTTAACATAGTTTGGTTTAATTTTTAATATTAACGTTATCATTTTCTTGAAATAACTAAAAATATAATTTATTAAAAATTTTGTATGATTTTCTATGACATTAAAATCATGATATTTATTTTATAGAAGCCTAATATTTATATATAATTAAATTTCTCAAGATAAATATTATTAACGTTAAATTTTACTATTTTATGGTCATATTATTATTCTAATTGTCAGGTTACTATTCTCAATGGTCATGTTACCATTCTAATGGTCAAATTACTATTACAGTACTCACACTTGCTCATACAAATACAACTTAATTCCTTAATTAATTATTCACCTAAATTACTCTCAAGGATATACATTCCCATTTTCTATAATGTTGATTGGTTCACTAATATTTTATTCATTTATATAGTGTTATCCATTGGGAAATGATTCTATCATATTGGTAAAATTCATAATTTCTCATTCACCACTTTCTAAATAAATTTGTTATCCCATTTTAATTTTTTAAATTTTAATGGGGTTTAGTTTTTTATTAACATAATGATATTTCCTAATGAAAATAAATTTATTTTGTTTTATTATGTGTTTTAGTTTGTATAAGACTATATAATATAATATAATACACATTAATTTCATGAAACCAATATCACATCTGAACTTTAGGTTGTTACATTATTCCCCCTTTCAGAACTTTTGTCTCTAAAATTTCAATTCATAGTGTCGGTTGATAATGGGATAATGTACTTTTGTTTCATTTTTTCCTCTAGTTCTCATGTCATCTATTCATACTTATGGTTTTTCATATCACTTTGACCTGGTAAGTTGTCTAATTTTGTAAAAAATTGTATATACATCAAAAAATTTCATCAGATTATCCTCGTATGATAGTTCACTCTCCATTTGTACCACCTTTGAATTTAGTACAAGTGAGGGGTTGGGTATGTACTTATTCCTGTGAGATATAAGGAAAAAATCATGAACCTGAGAAATATTTGGTTGAAATGAATGATGATAAGACAATTCTCCTATGCAGTCAAGGATCTCAAAGGGGCCAATGTACCAAAGGCTTGGCTTCCCTTTCCTTCAAAACTGCATGACTCTCTTCCATGGTGATATTCAAATGAAAAAATTATCTCCAACTAAAATCTCCAAGTCCCAATGATAATTTTTAGAAATGAACTTCTATCATATCTGAGATACTTTTTTACATTTTTTAATGGCTTGAACATTATAAATCTTCTCTTTCACAAGATCAATTCTAAGTAGCTTTCATTCCCTAACTTCATCCCAATTGTAGGAGATTTGAATCACTTTCCAAGCAATGATTCATATAGAGCCATGTGAATTCTTGAGTGAAACCGGTTTTTTAATGAGAAATCAACTAATGGGAAATATTGACTTCATGCTCATTTAAATTCTATTGAGATGGATATCATTATATCCTCAAGTTTCTGAATAGTCCTTTTAGATTGGCTATCAGTTTGGGGGTGATAGGCCATGCTGAAATTCAATTCTATATACAAATCACGTTGAATACTTATCTAGAATTTATAAGTGATCCATAGATCATGATAAGAGGTGATCCAATGTTTTCCTCATGTAGCCTCACCACTAATTTTACATATATATTGTCATGTTAATTAATAGATAAATCTTCATGAATAGAAATTAATTAGGTAGTCTTGGTTTCTTGATCCATGTAAACCCATATCACATTGTTTCCTTTAGATATCTTGATAGACTAGAGATAAATACCATGATGGTGTTCTCTAATTTTTTAATGGGTATAAGTAATGTTTGCATCATCTCATTGTACATATATCACTATGATATAACTTTTCGACATACCATGTTCTTTAATGTTTACTCAAGGATCCCTTTCTTCATGTTGTCCCACCAAGAGTTATATTGGAGAGAATGGTACATCTTTAGGCTTCTAGGATGAATATAAAAATATTTGTTATGTGCATTATCCAATAGCTATTTATTTCTATTAGATGATAAAGACACAAAATTTCTAGTTCCAAAATGAATCACAACATCATAATTGATATGGAATTCAAGAAACTTATCTTCCATTACTACGTTCACTATTTTTTGATGCTCTAGATCAACCCTCTGTTCCTCTTTAATCTTATCTTTGATAGATGGTTCGGTGTAATTTGGAAAAGGTATGTTTTCTTTCCTTATATTATAATTTATAGATCCATCCTTTGCATGTCAATGATGATTTGATCTTTCTCAAACTGAATCATGGATAGAGTAATAGGTTCATTTATGATAATAGCACCGTCTACGTTGTTCACCATTCCTAGATCACAATAAATGTATAAATTGATGTAATATATTATCTCTAACCATATTATTTTATCTATGTTGATCTCCTTCTATTTGAATATATAATTTAGACTCTTGTGATATGTATATATATAACAATTTTCAATATAGAGGTAGTGCCACCAAATATTCAAGGTGAAGATCATATCATCTAACTAAAAATCATGCATCAGGTAGTTCTTATCATGGATCATCAACTATCGTGAGGAATAGGCTTTCACATTTTCATTATATATGAATAAAAAACCCATTTATTTCTTCCAAGCATCTTTATATATTTCAAAATATTATCCATGTCATAGTAGTGTGATTGAAGGTGCATTTATTAGCCTCTTCTTGAGCTCTTTAAATATTTCCTCACATTCCTTTATCCATACCTACATTACCCGTTTATGTGGTATCTTATTTATTAGGCAATAAAGTCATGATAAATTTCTCACAAAAAATCAATTTTACCCTACTAATCCAAGAATACAATGGATTTCAATGGAACTAGTGGGTCTGGGCCATTTATTGATTACCTTTGTCTTTGAAGGGTCCATATAAATTCCCTCACTTGTGATCATGTGCCCCAAGAATGTGACTTCCTGTATCCAAAAATAAAACTTTATGATACTAGAATACATTTTATCCTTCCATAACTCCGCCAGTACTATCCTTAAATTCTCTTCATGTTCCTCCTTTCTATTGGAGTAAATGAGAATTTCATCGATAAAACTACCACAATTTTTTTAAGGTATTATCTAAATACTCTATTGATCAAATCAATTAATATGGGGAATTAGTAAGTTTGAAGGGAATCAATATGAACTCATAGTGCCTATACCTTATATGGAAGGCTGTATTCTAAATATCTTCATTCTTCACCTTCAAAATATGATATCTAGAATAAGGATCTACATTTGAGATGTACTGAGATCCTCATAGTTGATTGAAAAGTTATCAATCCTTGGAAAGGGATACATGTTCTTTATAGTGATCTTTTTTAGCTCTTGGTAATTGATACATAGTCGTATTGATCCATACATCTTCTTTACAATGAGAATTTTCTCACTATAAGGTGATTCGCTAGGGTGTATTGACCCTTTGTTTAAATTCTTTTGTAGCTTCTAAATTAACTACTCAATTTAGATAGTTTCCATCTGATTGGGTAATTTGTAGATGGGAATAGCTATGGGTATAAGAGATATTAGGAACTCTACCTCATGATCTGGTGAAAGTTTAGGTAACTCTTTAGGAAATTCATCACTATATTACTTTACTATGGGAATTTCTTCAAGTGTGATCATTTCTTATAAGTCAACCATTTGGGAAAGAAGTTAATCTTCATAGAATATTATAACACAAACCATTGATGGATTTTCTTGAAGCTATTCATGATCTTCCTTGATTTTTTACAGGGGAATTTTATTGTTCACAATATATAAAGAGTTTACTTCTACTTATAATAATGATTAATCTATATAATGAGATCCAATAGATACCTAGTATGGCTTCAAATTCTACCAGGGGAAGGATTACAAGATTACCTAGAAGAATCTTCCTACAAAAGCTAACGAGATAAGAATCAAACACTTTTGTTGCAACAATAAAAACACTAAGTGTTTTTAAATATGTATCTACTAAAATGAATTGGGGATTAGATTCAATAGATCTAGAAAACATTCAAGATATAGAAGAATATATAAAATTAGAGTTAAATAAAAATTTATACATTCTTTAGTGAATAGGAATATTATATTTTATGACTTCATTTTGACACTCCACTTTGGTAGTAGTGATGGAAATTTTATTTCCCTTTCTCCATTGGCTAAAGCGGTTGCTAATGCAGATTACATTAAAAGACATGTGGATTAGTACATTGCATTTCATAGTGACCTTCATCCTTAAAGTTGATGAATTAAACCATAGGTGGAACATTATGAGGTTCCTTCATTTACTCCATTGTGATGGAGGGATTATTCATGTCTCTTAAACATTCTGAAGCACAGTGGCCTTCTCTCCCTCATATAAAGCATTTACCCATCCATTTGAGAGAATTCTCCAGATACTTCTTCCCAAATTTTTGACATGTGGGATTTTGGATACTCATTCCTCCTTTTTCATTTGACCCACCAGCTTGAAACTCCATTATTCTATTATTATCTCTATAACCATGAGACCATTCTCTAAACTCTATCTCTACTTTGAGATTACATCAAAATACATCTTCATAATTCCCAATGTCCTATATTTCTAAACACATTTTAAGATATGGTTTTAAACCTCTAAAGAATATATATGTTTTTTTATCATTATAGATAACAAACACCAAGGAATATCCTGATATTATTGTAAATTTTCCTTGTAATTCATACCATATTAACCTTAATTTTTCGTTATCTCTATGAATTTTATCTATTTTGTTTTTTGAAGAGATTTATAGAAATATTTTCTAAAATTCTTTTTACTCCATATATTCCATTTTATCCTTCAGTTTAGTTTTCCTTACCAATGGAATCCATTGATTAAATTATCCATATAAATGTTATACAACCAAATTCACTTTATCCTTCCTAAAATATGTAGTATATAAATGATATACTCTATTGAATTCAGCCACTATTTTGTGATATGTGAATCAGAGGATCCAGAAAATATTATCAGTCATCCCCACCTAAAATACTAAATGGATAGTTTATCCTTTATGGTTAATGGTATACATTCTATATGGTTTAATTGTTTTATTCATAACCTGAGAAAAATGTATAATAATCACAATGATGTTTTAAACATCACCTCCTAGGGAAATGAGTATGTCATTCAGACAATATTTATATTGTCCCTCACATGGGTTATCACCCAAGTTTCCCATGGTTCCAACTATTTTACAAATTAAAAATGGTATTAACAAAAAAATGTTTCAATAAATAATGTGTAAATAATTTATCCTTATGCATAAATTAATACTAAATGAATATCTTATGGGATCCCTATGTTTATCCTTTTTCAAAAATAAATCTTCAAGGATGTTTTATATATAAGTAGACTTATAATTATTTTTTCACATAAATTTTCTAATACTAATTCCAAAATTAACTTAACCATTCCTTTATTCCAACAAGATATACCCACAATTCATTTATTGCATCACTTTTTATTATAAAAAACATGATAGTAATACAATCAAAGATTCAAAGTTTTAATGTCTTGGAGAAATTAGGCACATAAATCAATTGTATAAAATAAAACATAAAAATTATTTGAATTAATATTTTTTATCCTTTAAATATCTCACAGTATCCTTATTACATATAGTCACATGAGGATATACATCAAATAAAGGGGTGATCTAAAATCCCAGTATGAGGAGGAATATGATACATGAATCAAAAGTATGTGGGTGAGAATAATCATCACAATTATATCATAAGCATAGTATCATCATAAAAATCATGAGGGAAACATTTTATAAAGTCATGAAATTTAGAATATTCATAAAAATGAAACATCAAAACATATTTTTCAAATACCACACATATTTATGAACAAAGCTAGCATCATGTCTATGCATAAAATATCTGTATAAATCATAACATCACAATTATGAAGAATGATTGAATCATTTTCATAGATAGTGAAAATTATATCATGAGATATATCACATTACCCAATTCATTAGAGTTATATATAATTATTTTATCACCTATCACATCATAAAATTATCATAATCATGCATGCCATATAGAAGAAAAAGAATTATAGTCATGAAATAACCTAAAGAAGAGATTGGTTTTTGTAAATGATTTAAAATATCATACTTAATTAAAATAAACATTAAGATTCCAAAATGATTAAGAGAGATCATAAATTTCCATAAAAGGTAATTTTTTTCTTTTAAAGTAGAATTATCTCTATTGGATTCAAGAGATGTTTTAGAAATTTAATCCTTTTTTAAAAAGAATTGTTAATTGCTTAGAAAACATTTTTGAATGGTAGAAACATTTATATCATAGAAATAAAAGATAAATAATATTTAAAGGAAATATTTTAGATATTATAGGAAAAATAATGCTGAAATCAAGGTTAAATATGTGATTACCTAAAATAACTAGTTTGGGTTTGAGAATCTCATTACCCTAAATCCACATTTATTTCATCACGTTACCCCACCCTAAATGATAAACTTAGATTTATTAAAAAATTTAACTAGAATTAAATTATGTTAATATATTTTATCTTTTACAAATATAAAAATTGGATTATATATATTACTTTCTATTGTTAATGGTGAATCATTTTGATATCATTTTTCTTTAGAAATTTCCCATTTTGCTTCGATTTCTCTTTTTCTATTCAAAGTATTATATACATATGTAATTTTAATTATAGAATTTAAAAAATATATTTACAAATAAAATATTATAATTAATTTAGTATAAGCATCCATAATGGTGGTGATATTAGAGAATTTGGAAACATCCTCATTCGTGAATAACCAACCATTCCCAAGAAAAAGAAAGAGATATATAAAATACAAATAATTTGTAAATATAATATTCATAGTGGGTTAACATCATTAATATAATTTTAAAATTTATACTAATTAATCTTATAATATTATATTTTGAAATTAATAGAGAAAAAATTAATATATTATTAGAATTAGAGAATAGCTCATAAAAACATACTCTTTTTTCGATGTTTCTTCTCTTGCATGACTCTAAATTTTTTTGATGAATGGAGATGGTTTTCTCCAGAATGTACCTAAGGATTTTAATAGGTTTAAGAGAGATGATTTTGGCTTTAATTTATCTTTTTTATGATATAGAGGATTATTTTTCCAAGGGGAGGGAATTGGTTATTTATACATAAAGAGAGGGGTATTTTTAGAATAAAATATTGAATATAATACTATATAAAAGGTAAACCTTGTAATAGTGATATTTTTTTACATAATTAATTATAAAATAATAAAATATAATTCTTTTAGGAATTTAAAATTAATTATAATTATAATTCAAAAGTTTATTAAAAAGTAAAGTGAAAAATAGAAAAAAAAAATTATGTAATACAATTGAATTTAGATTTTGGAATGTAATTTTTAGTTTTATAAAACATGATTATTGTATTTTAATAGACCATTTTAAAATTAAATATATTTACGTCTATATTAAAGTTATATAAATTTTTTTACATTATTACATCATTAATGATGTAATTTAAGATACACTAGTTATGGAAAAACTGTATTTTTACTATTCAATTAAAATTGCGGTTTTTCAAAAAAAAATTAAAAAATAAACTCTGTATATTTTCAACATGTAGATTTCAAAAATGAAATTCATTTTATCAAAATAGTTTTCTAACATAGTTTTTCATAATTTTTAATATAATAATTATGATTTTTATAAAATACCTTAAAATATAGTTTATTAAAAATGTTCTAATATTTTCATTGAGTTTTTAATCCCGATTTTTTATTGTAGTATAATAATTATATTTAAATAAATTAATCATGCTAAAATTTATTAATGTTTCATTTTATTATTTTGAGGTCATTTTAAAATTTCAAAGGTCACATAAGTATTCTAATGGGGACATCACATCCTATAAATACCACTTCATTTCTTCATTTATTTTTCAATTAAATTCTAATTAAGGATCAACATTTCCATTTTATAAAATTTTAATTTCATTACTAATATTTTAATTGATTTATATATTTTTGGAAACGGTATCAATGATTCATGATTTTTAGGGTGACCTATATTTTCCCATTCCACTATTCATAATTTATATTTGTCCCCTATTTTAATGTTTGTCATTTTCATGGGCTTAGTTCCTGGTAAATATAATGATATTTTATAATGAAATAAATTTATATTGGTTTCTTTATGTGTTGTATGTGTATAATAATATATAATATTATATAATACACAATTACTTAAAGAATAAAATATCATTTATAAACATTGGGTTGTTACATGTACTATTATTATTATTATATGCAAAATTTTATGATATCATGTGACATATTTCAATAAATAGTATAGGATCATGTCAGATAATAGTGAATAATGTACCATATAAATTTTAAAATGGTTTATTTTGTGCAAATTTTGTTCAATTAGTGTCAAAATCACATTTTATAGATTTATTGATGGTTTGACCTAGTGAATTATTAGGTTTTTGAAAGAAAAATTATCTAATATTTAAAATAATAATTTAAAGGATTTTGGAATTTGAAATAAAAGATCAAATAAAATTATGTGAATTACAAATATGTATTGAAATTTTATTTGAAAATAATTTGAATATAATTTCATCGAATGTTTTAATAGTTTTTAATGGACTTATATGTTTAAATCCAACATATTTCTCCTTTTCAATTATTTATAATGAGGTGTTCATCTGATGTTTTAAAGTAAAAAAAGGGAAAAATATGAGACAAGATTTTTTTCTAGTTGACCATGTGAGGTAAGTGCCCTTTTTCAATGATTTTTTCGTGTATGATCCCTATTGGTTTATGGTTTCCTTTAATATTATCTCATATTTCATTTTTTAGGATAACATAAAAAACATAAGTAATACCACCACCTGGGTAACAAGAGGTAAGATTTTATTGAGATACTAAGTAGGATTCCATTTAATGTATGTTTCTATAAAGATTGGGATATACTTAAGGATCAAACCAATTATATGGCTATTTGGTTACCCAAAATACTTTAAATGGAACAAATTATTTTGAGAGACCTTTATAAAGTGATCAAACACATGTTATGGTCCTTGAATTGGGTGACCCTTAGGCTGGGTGTGAGGAACCATATTGACTATCTTGACTCACCATCACTAAGAATCCACCTAATTTAGAAAAATAGTTAGAGTGTGATTGATATGACAAAGCCCATTATGACCCCTCTTGGGTTAGTTATGAGAAAAGTGTTTCACCCAAAGAACACCTTAAATAGGAAAAGGGTTGATGACTATCACAAATAAGGAACAATCACAGGTGGGATTCTATAGCTTCTGACCACCTATAATTGATATGTAATACAATATGATGAATAAAATCATGAATTTGTATTAGAATATGAATAATTGTACTCTATATCATAATTGAATAAAAAAATATACACCATCCTGCCACCTGGTAAACCCTAACAGGTAACAAAAACACATAAAACCATACTGTGTAATAGATGTATAAAATGGAATCCTTTATTCCTAATTGAAGGGGAATATAAAAAATATCCATAATGTACCACCATACAATAACAATTTCTAAACAGGGTATGTCACAACAACCTCCACTTCGAAGTATCACCATGAATCATCCAATATTTTCTCTATATAAACTACTCTGGCACATGTTCATTAATTCCATATATATATTTTAAAACATCTTCATGGACACAACATGTATGGGATGAAGGTAAATTCAAGGGTGAGTATAAACATACACACTAGGATTTAAAGAGTTCAAAAAATGGGAGATAAAAAATAGTCAATATAAGTTCCAAGTACAATAATGAAACTAGCTAAGGAGGATAAAGCTGTATTTTATTTGATAGAAACATAGTAACATGGGAAGTCACCAATTACAATATCTCAACTTTTTAAAAGATCATTTTATACAAGTATCTAAGGTCACATAAATCCTTAAATACCTGGTGTGTCCAATGTTTATATCCAAGATTCACGTCATACCTCAGAGGTGATCCAAGGTTATTTGGAGGATTCTCAAAACCAATAAATTTCATCCTGTCATATCTTGAGTACTGAACGAATCCAAGGACATCATAGAATCCATTTTACCAAAAAAATACATTGTTGAACAATCATTTCATTAGCACTATAAGACTAATATGTGGGATAAAATCTCATTAAATCATCACACATAAATAACTATAACTCAACTCTATTGATGTATAATTCAATAATGAAATCTGGATAACAAAGATCATAGAATAACATATTGTAACCAAAAAATATTATATATATATATATGTCCAATATAATATCCCTCTATATTAGTAGTAAAGTGGGACTATATCATATTGGAAGACACCTTTCTCTAGAGGGTAACTAACCTCTATAGAGGGCACATACATCAACATGTGTAGTGTATATAATTAGGGAGGGTTACCAACTACATGAGGGTTAAACCCACACCTCATATCTCTGAAAGGGTTACCTACTCCACTATATACATATAGAATTTATAACTTGTACATAGATACTCTCTAGATGGTTACCCCCTATAGCCACTATATTAAACCACCCATACACATCACTATATCTATGAATCTATGAAACTCTAACCAGAAAAAATATAGTCATCAAATTATAAATATATATGTAACATCATTTTTGTAAAAAAGATATTATCGACTTCCCATATATGCAAAACTAGATTTTATTTGGAAATATGTGAATAATATTACACATTACTCTATATACGGGGTTTCCATTAGGGTACCTATTGTGTAGGCACACTTGGTATATCTGTTCATGTACATAAATATATTAATCAATGTGAAGAGATATTACATGGTAAGTGTAATATAGTACACAACATGTAAATATCTTTATGTATTTTAGTGTTTAATCATGATATATGAAAAATCACCTCACCAACTTTGTATGGACTCTCTAGAATATACAAAGTTTTTGGTTCAAATAACTAATATTATATATGATTTAAACATACATAATCAAAAGGAACATAAAACTTATCCTCACATTGAATAGAGAAGATGGTGTGTACAATTTTAGTACATAGTGTATTTGTCTTGTCGATTATACTTGATGTGTATGCATGATCCCTATCATGATACTCAATCTAGCATTACAGAACATGTGTCCTAGTGTCATAGGTGTGTGATTTTCAAAATGTTACATCAAACCAATCAAGTTAAATTGGTGAGTCACTGGGAGATAATTCAAGGGGTTAAATGTCATGTGACATTCATTTCTTGGGAAAAATTGAATTTGGTGACATGCATGGAATGTGACTTAGGATTGTAATCTATATAGTGAAATATTTTAAAAAGATCAAAACATTATATTCTTACCGTGAACACAACTCCCACCTTTTTAAATGGCAATGTTGTAACTCATAGACCACTGTTTTCCAAACAGTGCATGGGTGGGGAGTGAAACATGACCTCAATCATTCTTCTCCATACCCTGGAGGTTTTTGACTACTGTAAAGGGCCCACCACAATCATGGGGATATAATTATCTCTAAAAAAGTCATGGGGATCATGTCCAAATCTAACTAAAATTCCAAATGACCCAACTCTATTATGGATACACCAAAAACATTTAGATATTAAAACGGGATCTCACTAGGCACCCTCCGTCAAGAATAAAAAATCAATAAAATATCTACATGATGAATTAGATAAAATAGAGGGAAAAAAAGAAAATAAAAACAATAACTTCAATCATATAAAAAAAGGAACACTAGCCAATACAGGTTTTCTATAACTAAAAATAAAATACACTAGACTATGGACCAACTCTCATATGAACCTACAAAATTTACTTAATCGATGATCATCTATCATTATAATGATCCCATCTTCATGTAGTACATATAATCTAATAGAAAACATGAAGGTATTCCCATGTACACTAAACCCCATGCCATGTATGCAGATAGATGGGAAATCAAATGATCCAGTTGGTATTCCTAGTGCCTCAACCAAACTGAGTATTGATTTGATCATGTTTATGTGCATGAGATATATAAAAGGAGGCGTAGTAGTGTCTGTAAAACACATCCACCTAGAAAAATTTAACAAAACCACAAACAATCACAAAATCAAACCATATTCAACAATACACTAGTATCTACACTATACCACAACTTATACAGTATCTACTTCAGCACCATTCCAGAATCTATGGTGTACCATAACCCATACACTACCTTCCTTAGTTCCATGTAGGAAGGAACATATATCATGAACTCTATAACAATTGTATTCTATGGATTTAACCTTATATTCGTGTTATGTTATCATCAAGTACCCTGACCCATCCCTGTGTTATTAGTGAGGTCTATTAAGTCACTATGACCCATCCTTTTTGAATATAGGGAGGTAAAACATGCACACTATTCTAACCCCATTGGTTCTGGTGTGGTAACCATCAATCATCCAATCCCATCCCTGTTGGATCTGGGGAGGCTAAATCAAAGGACACCGACCCATCCTTGAAGGTTCTAGGGAGTCCACAGTCAATCAAATCGACCAATCCTATAAGGTTTTAGTGAGGACACAATTAGGTACTGAAACCCCTCCCTATTCACTCAGGGTGGTTACACAAACATTAATATAGCACACGTAGAAAAAATAAAAAACATGGAATGTAGCCTAGTCTATATCTCACCAACTCATTATTAGGGGACTAGTACCACGAGACCTGGTCCCGCACACAAGAATCCACTCAAGATCCTTAGAACTATCTCAATGTTATAGGGGTCCATCACATTCACATAGATCATCCCACCACTTTGATACCATGAAAAAATTACATTAGATAAAACACACAACACATGTGAGATGATTGTAATTATACAAATGAAGCATACAAACATAAAATAAACAATAGACAATGAGACTCAACATATGTTGAAGGACCCAAACTCCAACCAATTCCATTTCCTTTAAATGATATCTCAACGTCTCACTGTTAGATATCATCCATGGATCAACTCTATTCTTGAGAATCCGTATCACACCTAGTGTCTCCAATAATTAATTTTATCAACTTATAATTAATTAAACAATTAAAAAAAAGACATGATGCCTCAAGACTAACCCAACAGTCCAATAAATCCATCAAAGGTCCATACAGGCCTACAAAAGGTTCCAAATAACTTTCCTATCCCATGAAAAAAAAATAATTATTTAATATAAACCAATATTCTAAATTTGAATAATTAATTAAAAACTAACAGGACAATCCATCAATGTCTGAATCACGATATACGATATGTTCTAATCCAGAAGCACCACTGAAACGATATAAAAAAAATTAACTTTTTATAAATCCAAATTATTGTTCAACTTGTCTTAAATTAATTTAATACATTTTAGAAACTCACTGGTAAAAATACCTTATGACGAATGGTGCATGGAGGAATGGCTTCAACCCTTGGGATGTCCTCTATAACCCATACATGAAATCCCCATAGAGGGGAATAATTTTTCCTTGATCTGGAGAAATCATCCCCTTTCAAAAAATACAGAAAAATTAACATAATTCATGAAAAAATAATTAATTTGGGGGATGTAAGGAGAGAACCATACCTTGAGTCACGAAAAAAAGTCCTTAAAACGCTCTCACTTCAAGAGGAAATCAATAAATAAAGAGTTTTAGCCCATACTCATGCAATAAAACAAGGAGGATAAGAGGCAAATAACCTTGTAAAATCCAAAGGGGTCATAAATTTCACCTTAAAAGCCCTACTGGTGAGACGATGGTGCCTACCAACTAACCAATAATTTTACTACATATTTGGATGCAATAGCCACCCAGTCTCTTCTAAGGCTCCTCCATTACACTAAAACTTCTACCAGGCTCTCACAAAGACTAAAAAAATATTTGGAATTTTTTAAAAATCATATAATTTTATTTTGAATTTTGTTTGTCCAAATGACCTCGCCTCTATAATCAAAATTTCTAATTACCTCAAAAATATCGATTCTCAAAATGACCTAGAAACTAAAAGTGAATTGTCATTATTTTAAATAAAAGAAAATTATCTTACATTATGAAATCATAAAATTTTCACAAAATGATTATCAATAATATTAATTTCTTATGGATTTTTTTATATATCATCTTTAAAAACCCATATATGAACACTTAAAAACAGAATGACCTAGTTGGTTAATTCAAATATAATTCCTCAAATAACATAATTTTTACCCAATGAATTAGAGAGATAAATCAGGCTCACCCATCATCCTAAATAGTGTCCAAGGACCATAACCATCGTGAAAAATATAAAATATTTCATTCCCATCATCAAACTCTAAAAAATTATACATTTTAACGAATAAGTAACACATTTTAGGATATTGATATTTTTTAAAAACCGATTTTCAAAACTAAATACCCAAAAAAGGAAGAAGGGTTTTTCTTTGAAAAAAACTTGGAGTCTTGTAATTTATCCAAATATAATATAACTATTATAGGGGTATAAATTGTTTGATGTTATATACATTAAAATAGAACATTCATTTTTCTTTTGTAAAGAAATTCAAATCATTTTATATGAAATATGTAAAAAGATTCATTTTGGAAACCTTTGAATGAAAGTTATAATAGTCATAAAATGAACATTATAATTTATCAATTTTAGTATAAATAAATTCAAAAAAATATATTTGGAATATGTACCTAGATGACAAATATTTATAAAATAAATATTTAAAACATTTAAAATGATGTTTTAAGGTAATATGTCCCTTACCTCAAGTTTGACTTATAACATAAGTTGTTTATCTGCATGAATAATAATGTTTTTATAAATATTTAATTATATAGGTATATTTTTAATGTTAATTATATTTTTCATTTTTCATTTTATTTCAATTATTACTATATCACACTTAATCAATTAATTGATTAAGTTTACATCATTCATTTTAAGTATGTTTTGTTCATAAGTCCAACATGAATTTAGTAGGTTCACATTAGTCAAATTGATCATGATTATATAATTTACATAATATTAATCATTTTATAATTCTAATTTTTATACATTAGTTATAATTTTATAACCACCTATATAAGGTGTTTATCAAAAATGAATTGCATAACAACATAGAGATGGTAGGTCGTACATACACATGAGTAATGTTTCAATTTTTCAAAGAACATGACTGAAAGAAAGTAAGTATAAATTTATATTTAAAAAATTATTATTAAATAATAAATATAATAATATTTATTTAAATACAATTATATATAATATCCATATCATGTAGTGATGTAAAATATAATATATTGGTTCATGAGGTGGTAGTCTCCACGTACATACGAGCGATGACATTATTTTTCATTGAATGGTAAAAAAAAATTTAAAATATTTATTTGCCATTATGGAATTAAATTTATATCGTATATATAATTTAATTTATGTTTTACCATCATTAGAACCAAACATAAGAATTGGTCATTAAACATGAAATACATCATCTCATGAGGAGATAGTTTTCACGTACGCGTGAGGAATGTTTTTATGTTCAAAAATATGGATAAGTAGATGAAAAAAGGATATAAAATTAACATAATAAATTTTTAGTACATTCTAGAAACTAATTTTGTTATATTATAGTGTTTAGGAGAGGTTCTAAGTGGTTGAAGAAGAAATAAAAAGAAAAAAAATCAATTAATCACTATAACTTGTCTTCAAACAACCTGTTTAGGTGGATACATATAGCATTACTAAGAGGGTATTTTGATAAAACAAAGACCTATAGGGAATGGTAAGTGATTATAAGAATGTATTTGTTTATTTATTTTCTGATATAAGATAATTTTGAGGTGTTTATAAGAGAGGTGAAGGGGATTCTTTTAAAAAGTGAGGGAGATGACACAATTGGATTTTTTCAATGGCATAGAAAATAATAATGTATTAATCAAAAATATTTCACCAAAATGAAATTTTTTTATGAATATATGAGATAGGGTTTAAATTTTACAATAAATTAAAATTTATACCGGTTGTTTTGTCATTTTTATCCTTATATATTTATTTTTAATCCTTTTAACATATTTCAACTCTTATCATGTTAACAAACATTGATACCAAAGTTATGATTCACAACAATAGAAAATTAAAGTGACCACATTACAAAATTTTTACATGATAATTAAAACTATGGAATATATTTTTTTAAATTAAATATCAATAAGTGTTTGAAATTATTTTGAAAATAAACCTACAAAAAGCATTGCAAAAAAAATTCTAACGAATTTATATTTAAGTACAATTTTTTAATCAAAAAACTAAAGAATAATATTGATTACAATGAAATTTATTTTATTATTTTAAATAAAAATTAAATAAAAACATTTTTAAACTATTAAAAAATAGAATTTTACATTTTAAAAGAATGTAAATAAAAGGCCTTTTTCTTTAAAACATATATGTTCTAATATTAACTTAAAAGTAAATATTTATATTAAATTATAAATAAATTACTCAAATAGAAAATTAAATTTATGATATCAAGAATTATATTATTTTTATCAAATTGAAAATATAAAATTTGGAATGTAAAATTTTATATAAAACAATATAATGAATGAAACCCAATTTCATTAGAATAAAACTATTTTCTTTTTTAATATGAAATTACCTATTATTCATATAATAAATTTTAATAAATTTAATATAATTTGTGAATATTAATAAATATTGAAATTGATATATTATTAATATTACCTATGATTTCAAATTCTTACCCCTTTTATAAATTTCATCGTCATAACTTTTATTCACTTCATAACGAAGTGGGGATATTTTCCATCATAACATTTTCAGATTCCTTTGTATCTTATTCAACCTTATGGGTTTTCAAAAAACATTTAATAGATAAATCAAATTATTACACAACACATTCTCTCTATGATCAAGAATATAAATATTTTAGTTCCTTATAAGTAAAGTTATCTTACAACTAAACTAATTTTAGACTCTAAATATTAGAAGAATATGACACATACTTACCTAACAATGAAACATGAAACACATCCTGTACCTAAGATAATCTTGGAGGAAATTCTACTAAATTAGAAACTAGTACATATTTCTTCATAATTTCAAATGTTCAAATAAACTATAGTCTAAAACATTCCATTCTTTCCAAAATGCATAACCTTTTTATGGATATTATTTAAGAAAAAATTAATCGACAACCTCAAATGAATTATATTTCCACTAGTTATCCACAAAACTATTATGATTACACTAAGATTCCATAAAAATTAACTAAATAAACTTCACTTTCTTAACTATCTATTCTATTAATATTCATCCCCAAAACATAAATTCACCAATATCATTCGAAAAATCTAATGTCTGACAATTCTTTCCATATAATACCTCAAAAGGTGAAATTTTTATACAACAAAAAACAACAATTGTAATAAAATTTAACTAGTGAAATATTTTGATCCTAAATTCGATGGTAATCCAATGAAAAAACCTTAATCATGTCTTCTGAATTTTTAATTATTCCCTCTAACTATCTATCTGATTGAGGATGAAATGTTTTACTAAAATTCAATTTAGTACTAACTGACTTCTGAAAGATTTTCTAAAAATTATAAGTAATCATGGGATCATGATTAGATAAAATAAAAATAAGGACCCCAAGAAATATAATTATCCCATCAAAAATAATTATAGGTTTATGATATAAATCTATATTATATTCAATATAAATAAAATGTACATATTTAGTCAATTGATCATCAATTTTAAAAATTTCATTATTATATCAAGATGTCATTGGGGATCTCACCACAAAATCCATGGATACATAATCACATGAACATTTTAGTATTGGAAAAGGCTGAATCATTCCAGTCTAGAATTTTCAATCCACTTTAACCTATTAATAACAAAGATATTTCTTGTTAGAGTTAACAATATCTCTTTTAATTCCATCCCAACAGAAATGCTCAAAATGGTCTCTATACATCTTAGTGTTTTCGGGATGAACAAAAAATATTGATCAATTCCCTTAAATCAATAATTATTTCTTCAAATGGGAATCAAAAGTCACACATAATATTTCAGAAAATCTCAAAACACATTATTTTTTAATTTTAAAATTAGGAAACATACCTTTACATTCCAATTATATCCTTTCCTATAAAACATGATCCTCCTTTTGATCTTACTTAATTATATCAAACAATTTTGATTATAAAAAAACCTGAAAGAAAACAATGGAGTTTCTATATGAATAATTTCTAAAACAACATTCATTAAATAATTAACGCAAAGGTCATGTTTTATTCATATAATATTTAATGATTCACTGTCTTTCCAATATCAAAAAACAACTACTTTGTTTTCTTTTTCTCTATGGTGATAAATTGTGAATACTTGATCCTTAATTAGTTTCATCCGTCTTCATTATCTCATGATTAGTCATTTTATGAATATACACTTCAAAATTTTATGATCATCATATATTTCACATTTTACTCTATATAAATAATGTATCTATATTTCACATTTTACTCTATATAAATAATGTATCTATATTTCTAAATAATACATTACATCTCCCAGTTCAAGTTCATTTGTAGAATAATTTAAATTATGAGCTTTCAATTTTTTGAGGCATAATAAATTACCTAATCAATCTAAATAAAAAAACCATTTCTATTAAAATAAACTTCATTGTTTATAAAAAACATTCCATTTCTAGAATCCAGTTCCAAAACTAGATTATTCACTAATCGTATTTTGAATTCCTTAAAATATTTATCACAGTCATTCTTCAAAATGAATTTAACTCAATTTTATTTTACCTTTGTTATTGGGATAGATATCCAAACATTGTTTTCAACAAATCATCTATAGTAACATGATGATCCAAGAAATATAAGAATCATTATGACATTAATTTGTCTTAGAACATATTCAACCACATTGGTTTCAACAATATCAGTGGTTATTCCATATTTATTTATAATATTCACAATAAAATAAATTTTTCAAAACCCAAATTCTCATTAACTAAATTTTCCATAATTAAAAATTTTGTTTAAGGTTTTTATAACAACCCTTAAATGTTTCTTGTTATCATTATAAATTGTAGAATATATCTATATGTCATTAATAAACACTTCTATAAATTTATCTAAGAAATCAAGGGAAAATCATTTCATAAGATATATAAATATAGTTAGAGAATTTTTCACCCAAAAGAGATTAACCCTGAAATCATAATGCCTATACATAGTAAGAAAAAATTCCTTTGAAATATCATCCTCCTTCACCTTTATCTAATAGTACCTAGACTTGATATCATCCTTCAAAATATACTGATCTTCTTGGATCTGATCAAAAAATTCATCTATATGAGGCAATGGATACATATTAATAATAGTTTTGTTATTCAATGATCTGTGATAAAATAATATCCTTATGGAACTATCTTTCATTTTAATAATCAAAGCAAAACACCTAATATTGAGGTTCTATAATGATTTTATATTTTATCAAGAAACTATCCTAACTGATTTTTCAATCACAAAATTCCTAATTGATCCATTTGGTAATGCATTTTTGAAATTTTATTAGCATCCAGTACTTATTCAATAGTAAATTCAATCTTCCGATCATATATAATATCATGAAATTTAATAGGAAATACAACCACATATTTATTTACTATAATAACATCACCAATTTTAGCAGCATACTACTTCTCAAAAATATTTGAGTGATAAATTTAATTTCAATATTTAATAAATTTGTCAAATTATTCATTTTTTATCAAATTAATTGATTTATTATAGTATACAAAATCAAACTCATTAGGAATAATATATTCTTTAGATATAAAATCTTCTTTATCTTGATAAGATGAAAGCCAATACATACCTAGAATAAAACTGGACTTTATAAGGGGAATGGCGACATGGTGTATAGGTAAATTATTTCCAAATAAATTATGAATCAGATTCTTATAAGTTAGTTGTTCTTTATTACTTCCTCCAACTATATTTAGAAAAACTTTTGGATTCATTTCCTAAGGAAAAATTTCTAATTTTCTTTAAAATTTATTATAATTGAAAGTGTGTATAGACACAAAATCAAATAATACACTTGAATAATATGAAAAAACAATATATCTACCTAAAAAACATCACAGTGTGGTCCAATATCACAAAATTTGTCAGAAAATATTTAGCCACCACTTTATTCTGTTGATACTGATGAATTCCACCATTCATTCCTTTATCTAAAAATGTATTCACATAATGACCCATTTCATTATAATTAAAACATATTAATCCTAGAATGTAATTATTTTTATAATATTTATAGTAATGTCCCAATATTTTATATGTAAAACCTATGTTCAATTGTATACAAGATACATAACACTGAGCTTAAGAGAATAAGAAAATATTATTATTTAAATGTTTTAAAGGTTGGGGCCAAAGCCACATTTTATTATAAAATCAAAGCATATTCCTCTTTAAACTAGGTAGTGAGATACCCATTATATTAATTGAAGGCCAAGTGGGCATATATCCCATTACATGGCCCATATGCCCAAATTGTTTGCCCAAAGCCCATTCTGTGAATAGTAATGCTATAGTACCTGCCACTTCTACAGTGTCCTTTCACTGCTACAGTATACTACTGCCACTGTAGTGCCCACCATTTCTACAGTGATTCTACTACAATAGTACCACTACAGTACTATTCCCAATGGGATTTGAACCCCCATTTTTCATGTAGGATTAAAGGGAGCATACCACTAAGCCAAACCCCAACTACTATTAATATTTAAATGTGACTGTTATATCATATCCATTTAATTGGTGAGAATGAAAAATATTAAATACATTATGAAATATATAAAAATAATTCATAATTTATTAATAAATTATTTTTAAAAAAGTAATATATTTTTATTAACATCATTTTATTCATTAAAAATCAATTTCTCTAAAATGATTTTTATATCTTTTCATATACAAATAATATAATTAATTTCCAGAAATTTTAAAACATTCATTTTTTAATATTAAATTAATTTTTTAAATCATCATATTGAAATTTTCCTATGGTGAAATTTTAATAATTTTTTGAAAATTTTAATTTTTCAATGAATAGTGAAAATTAACTATTTTTGTAAAAATGTCATTTCTTTTTATTAAATTATGCAATTTAAAAGTCTAAATTTATTTAAACATCGTTTTATGAAACAGAAATATTATTTAGATATATTAATCCACATAAATTCTTTTTAATCAAATTTAAATTTTATTTTAGAATAAATTTATTTTTGGGTTTATAAAAGGGATTTTTTTTCTAAAAAATGTTTTAAAGTGCGTAATGTTTCTCATTTTTAATTAATTAAAATAATATCTAATGGAGAATGTTTGAAAAGAAAATTAAATATTATATATCAAAAAAATTAACTTTGTTTCATAAAATTATGTTTCCTCTGGAATTGGGGATGAACTCAGTGATTAAAGTTTCAAACATTCCAATCGGTTTCTAATAGGTTTGTTCATAGAATAGGAAACATCTTTTGATTCTATATCCATTCGGACATACATTACAAAGGTAGGTGCTCACTAGTTATGGACCAATGAGGCTTAATTATTTTCATTGGTCGATAGGATGGGAGGTCGGACTCATCACACCTTTTTTAGGGGAATTATTGTCTACTACGGGACTCTCTTTATAGATTTATGTTAAGTTCATGAATCCTTATTAAATTACCAAGTATAATAATGAGATTTCCTTTAAAACATTCAATCAATGATTGATATGTAGGAATTTTAGAGAATCTTTTTATATGTATTCTAGGTTCTTCATTGATTGAGAATAATCTATATTTGATAGAGAATCGTAGTTAATGGTATCAATCAATAAATTATATAGAAGTCTCTTGGTCATTATGATGACCATATGGGTTTTTAAGCCACTCCGTGGGGTACTTGATGTTTATGGTCATTCAGAAGGACATGGATTATTTCATTGTTGAGATTGTACCCACAGATGGGCTACCTACGTATCCTTATTTAGAGAAGGAATCAGAACCCACGTAGTTCGAGTAAAGAGGTATGAGGTTTATGCATGATTGATGGCCCAAAGAAAGTTGTCATAATTACTTTTACACTCTAAGCTCACATGAGTGATTCTCAGTTTGAGAAACAAGAGGTATTGGTAAAAAATGTTAATTATGCCACGAAAGATACCATCATGAGAAATAATGTGGGGCTTATGTATGTGTGACTACCCAGATAAATGAATATTAGGTCTGGGATTTACATTAGGGAAGAAACCTAGAAATAAGGTCCATAAATGTATTTGTGTTTTATAGAAACATAGATACTTAACATAGGACTTAATCCTGAGAAGGATGCCCAAATAAGAGGGTCTTCTTGATTGGGTTTTATTCCTGAGAAAGAAGTCCAAATCAAAATAAATTAAGACTGGTTATGAGAAATTTATGACTGGGGCTTACTCCTAAGGAGGAGGCCCAGGTTAACGGAACTTGAGAACTGGGGCTTATTCCTGAGAAGGAGGCCCAGGTTTAGGGGAATTATGGATTTGGGGACTTGGGGCTTACTCGTAAAGAGGATGCTCAGATTTCAGAAATTATGGATTGGGGATTACTCCTGAAAAGGAAGCATGGGTTAAGGGACTGGGGATTACTCCAGAAGAGGAGGCCCAGGTTAGAGATTCTCTCATCTTAAAGAATGAGGTTGGATGAATGAAATATCTAACCTTAGTAATATAAAGATATGTAAATCACTAGGTTTTGAGAGATGTTCAACAGAATTCCTTTCAGTTAAAAACTCCAACCAAGATATCATGTCATTAATGACTTTGAAGAGAGCTATGAAGGATTAACCTTGAAGAGGAGAGGTGGAATTGAAGAAAATAAGTGAAAATAAGTAGGAGATGCACCCAAAAAAGGAGGTGCGCGCAAGTCCTCCCTGGGTGCGCAAGTCATGCGTGGGCCTGCAAGTCATGGTCGTGTAGGTATACCTGTGCGGCACATGGTTACTTGCGTGATGGTCATCCCATGAGGTATTACATGGGAGAGTCTTGTCTCAAGCCTTTAGTATTATCCCTAGGAGATTCCAGAAGAGTGGCGCACAAGTTCTGATGAAGGAGTAAGGCGGCACGCAAGTGGGGACATTTCCCTTAAGGGATAACCACTTAGGAGTGCAGGTGTTGATGATTTTCAACACTTACACATTGTTTCTCCACTTTAGAGCTTCCGTTCTAGGTAATAAATTACCTTATATGTCTTCAGAAAGCATCGAGAAAAGACTAGGGCGCAGAGAGCTCAAATCTGGGTTCTCAAATTTTTCGTCCGTGAAATGGGGGGCCCGCTATGGGTTTTTATAGGTTGTTAAAGACCCTGGGTGAAAATCAAAGAGGGCGTCCAAGTCACCTTCATGCGCAAAATATAGCGTGCATGTATACTTGTGCAACCATTATGGAACTTGTGCAACACAAGTGAAAATGAATCTTTGTTCATGCCTTTGACAATTTTTGATGTTTTCTTCAATGGATGAATCACTTTATTCTAAGGCATTCCCCTTTTTTAGTCGTTTAGACTCTGTGATAAAAATTAGCATCAACAAAATTCCCCCCTCGAAGTTGGATCTAGGGAGAAAAGAGGATTTGAATTTGAGGAAAAATAGAAACCAGGGGTCTAGAAGTTTAAAGTCATGCATGTCGGACATAAAAAGGCTAATGTTTACGATTGAAAAAACTTTGACCGAATAGATTAAACTTGACTCAATTCCTTGATAATTTATCTGAAAACATATTACCATATTCAAGTATGAGGGAAAACATGTAAACTAAGACTTAAGAAATTTTGAATCTGAGGAATGATATGAAAAGGGCTAAAAGTCATTATAAGTAGTTCCCAAGAATGATGTTACCATTATTTAACAAACCCATTAGGGGGTTGAATTATACAGGGCCACCTAAGGGCATTGGCTGCATAGTCAAATAATAGCATCTTTTGACTGATAGGTCCATTATGTAGACTACTTATGCAAGGCTGCCTAAGGGCACGTGCTGCATAGTCAGAAAAAATAACTCTCAGAAATTTACTTTTCTAGTGCTAAAAAAACAAGTGAATGTTTATGGAGATTCAAATTTTCCAAAGCATAGAGTTTTCTGTATGGAAAGTGGTACTTGAATATGGAGAAGATATTTCCAAAAAATATTTTCTAAGAACTAGATGAATGCCACTCCTATGAAGGTTTTAACCAAACGTAGGGAAGGAAAGTATAAACTATAGACTTGAATACTTTCAGATCATGAAAAGAAAATATGAGACAAATATGTTAAGGGTGGCTATTTTTATGGATCCATACATATTGTTGTCAATACAAATAAGGAAAAAAGAGTTTTTTCTCCCAATAATGAAGTTACTACCATTTAACAAACCCAATAGAGGGTTGAATTATGTCGGGCCACCTAAGGGCATTGAATGAATAATCAAATAATAGCATCTTTTGGCTGGCAGGTCCGTCATGTAGACTACTTATGCAAGGCCACCTAAGGGCACATACTGCATTGTCAGTAGAAAGAACTCTTAGGTATCAAAAATTTTGTTACCAGAAGTCAGGAAATGGGTTATTAAGATCATAAAATATTTAAGGTTAGGGTTATGACACATAAAAATGGGTATTTTCCAATGTATGTAATGATACAGAGACCAATGCTAACCATAATCATGTCGTGGCTGGGTCCTGAATTGAAGTGTTGGACTTCACTACATATCCCATAAGGATGGGAATCAAGCCCACGTAGTTCTAGAAATACAGTTTAATGTCGTGTGGATGAGAGTGTAGGAAATATTATTTTAGGGTCATAGAATTCAAGCCAAGTTAAGGAAGTCACATTTTGTATTTTATAATCCTGATGAGAATGAAGACCAAGGTTTTCATATCACATTCATATATTCACAGGGGACTTTTTAGCCAAGAGACAGAAAGTGGAATTTGGGGTTTAGGCCCAAAGACTTGGGGCTGGATTCGAGGGACACTCGAACATTCCTTCGTATCCCATAAGGATGGGAATCAAGCCCACGTAGTTCTAGAAATACCCTATGTACAGATTTGATTTGTACATGTGAAGGGTGAAAGGGGACTTTAGTCCAATGATGGTTTGACCCAAGATGAAAGGCTCGGGATTTTCCATGTATGCACGTAGTCTTTGTAATATAACATGATTGGAAATCAATGAAAATAATGATTCTCTCTCAGGTGAGGCTATCAAAGAATGTCGTAGTTTGTTTTCATATAGGTCAAAAGTGTTGTACGGTTTAACTTCATATAGCCAAGAAAAAGGTGAACCAATGTGAAGATATTGGTTTTGGGCATGAACCTTAAAAGGATGCCTACGTACCCAGCCTAGAAGGAAAGGATCAAAGTATGCATAGTTCAATTAATGAATGAATTAGTGATCAAGGTGTTTTTTGAGATCAATGACCTAAAATAATGGAGTTGGGACTTAAGCATGGTTAGAGGCCCTAGAGAGAGTGTTATGGATTATGTTTTCTCTAAGATCACGTGAGTTATACTCAGTCTGAGAAACAAGAGGTAGAAAAAACCTAAACAATGCACAGTTTAATGTCGTGTAGGAAATATGAAGTGACTATGTAGTTTAAAGTCTTGCAGTGAGGATTATTGGTGCTGCACAGTTTAGTGTCATGTAGTAGGGACAAAATAAAGTTTAATATCATGTTGGACAATAAGGGTGTCGTACAGTTTAGCTTCATGTAGCTAGGACAGTGAAGGGGACACAGTTTAACATCATGTTGGACGTATTATGGACTTTCTCATAGTTTAACATCATGTAGAATGAAAGTGAAAATAGTTTAAGGTCATATGCATGGAACATAGGTTATGTATTTTGTGATTATACAAAATACTTCTTCTGAAATATGGCATTGGTTGGAGTCGTGAGGAGTTCTCCATCCATTGAGATTAAAGAATATGCTCCATTAGAGTAGACCTTATGTATTGAGTATGTTCCTCCCCACTATGGCTCAAGCTTGGACAATTTTTTTCCTAGTATCATTGGAGTTCTAAGAACCAATACCAATTTTCCCTGAATGAATGAACAAATATGAACTTTTTTGTTGAAATCTTGTGCTATTCAATTTTGATAGACTTCCAAGTGATGCAGGGTGCACAATCTTTTCTCGTCTAATCATTCCAATTCATCTAATCACTTTTGAGATTGTTCATCTGTAGATGACTGATCACAAATGGCTACTCTGAGCGAAGGTAATTGAACTTCAATAGGCAAGACTGCTTCTGTTTTATATATCAGTGAATATGGAGTTGACCGCGTTGCAGTGCGGGTGGTGGTATGATAAGCCCATAAAGCATGAAAGAGTTTGTCAGGCCAATATTTCTTATCTTTATACACCATCTTTTGCATTATGTTTGACAGAGTCTTGTTGATGGATTCTATCTGGCCATTGGCCACTACATGATATTGAGATGAATGATTGGATTTGATGTTGTATTCTTGATACAACTTCTTCACCTCAGATGAACAGAAGTTGGTGCCATTGTCTGTAAAAATTGTACGAGGAACACCAAATCTGGTAATGATGTTAGATATGATGAAACTAACAATGCTTTTAGAACAAACTTCTTTGAGAGGTATTGCCTCTTCCCATTTGAAAAAGAAGTCAGTAGTAGTAAGAATATACTTAATCTTCTTGGCTATAGCTTAAGGGTAAGGTCCCACCACATCTATTTCTCATGTGGACAATGGCCATGAGTATTTATCTGTATGAAGAAACTCTGGGGGATGATGAATGAAATTGGCATGTATTTGTCATGAATGACATTTCTTCGTGAAATCAACACAATCTTGTATCTTTGAGGGAAAAAGTATCCAAGCCTTCAAATATGATCAGACAGTCTATGTCCAGACGTTTGGGCACCACAGACTCCTATGTGTACTTCTTTCATGATAGCCATTGTCTCTTCACCATCAATGCATCTGAAGAGAACTCCATCGAAACCATGCATTTAGATAATTTTCTCTAGGTGATCTGGGCCATCATAAAAGGTAAATTTAACCACACGTCGTCGGATTTGTTCTTTCCCAACTCTATCAAGTGGAAGTGCTCCATTTTGAAGGTATTCCCTGACAGGTGTCATCCATCTAGTAGTATGACTATATGGCTTAGGAATGGGTCTAATTTCATTGACTTCTTATGTTCTGGTTCGAACATAAGGTGAAATTGTACGATGGTGGGCATTGCTAATGCTTGTCTCGTCCTGATTTGGATCTTCTAGAGATGTGGCTATGATAGCCAATGCATCATCATGAGCATTTTGTGATCGCGGGATATAAGAAAATGTTATTTCAGTAGAAAATTCCGCTAATAACTCTCTGACATAATCATAAAAAGGGATCAATTCTTCATTTATGATTTTGTAATCCCCATTTAATTGTTTGATTACCAGGTCTGAATCACCTTTCATATTTATGTGATTCACTTGTGCATGAAGCGCCAACTCCAAGACTACGATGAGAGCTTGTTATTCTTCTTAATTATTGGTACCGCCTTCCCATAGTAAGAAGAAATAGGGTAACACTGCCTTTTCTGGGAAAATATGAACGAATCCTAACCCAACTTTGATGAATCTAGGATCTTTCATTTTCTTCCCAGTTGGACTTCTGGAAGCACCATAAATATACATTTTCCATACTTGAGGACTATCCAGAATAGACAAGACTTCCTCAATAGGGAGTTCAATATCTGAAGATGTAACTTCTGCTGAAGGGTGTTCAGAAAGAAAATCAGTTAGAGCATGGCCCTTTATTTCCTTTTGAGACACGTATTGGATATCAAATTACTGCAAAATAACTGCCCACCTTGCCAGATGTCCTGTAAGCATTGGATGACTGAGGATGAATTTGAGTGGGTTATTGCGAGATACCAATTGGGACTCGTGATGTTTCAGGTAGTGTCACAACTTCTGAACTGAAAATATTAATGCTAGGCTGCACTTCTCAATACTTGAATATCAGGTTTCTACTTACAGCATAGTCTGAATGAGGTAGTAGAGGCTGTTTTCATTCTCAACATCATTCTTCTGAGCAAGAAAGGAACCCAATGATTGCTCTAAGGCTGTCACATAGAGGATAATTTGTCTTCCTTCAACAGGTGTCATTAGTACTGGTAGACTCAATAGGTATTTCTTGAGAATATCTAATGCTTCTTGACATTCTGTAGTCCACTGGTAAGTGACTCCCTTCTTCATCAATTTGCTGAAGGGTACACTTTTTCCTGCCAAATTGGCGATGAAACACCGAATATAGGCTTAGTGTCCTTGAAACCCTAACTATTATTTCAAATTTCAAGGAGGTTACATACCAAGGATTGACTTCGTCTTCTCAGGATCGACTTTGATACAACGATGGCATACAACAAAGTTGAGAAATTTTCCCGAGGTTACCCCAAAAGAACATTTTATGGGGTTCATCTTCAAATTATGCTGTCGACGCTTGTGGAATATGATTTCCAAATCAACCAAGTGATTATAATGTTTCTTGTATTTGACTACCAAATCATCCACATAACATTCAATAAACTTCCCTAAAAGGGTTTGATGATACGATGCATGGCATGCTGATATGTTGTGCCCACATTCTTTAGGCCAAAGGGAATTACCCGATAGCAAAACACACCCTGAGGGTACTTGAAGGCTGTAGATTCTTCATCTTTTATATCCATTCATATTTGATTATACCCAGAATTTCCATCAATGAAGGAAAGTTCTTAATAGCCAGCTGTTACATCAATCAAGAGTTCTGTAATCAGAACTGGAGAATCATCCTTAGGACAATGCCAATCAAGATCCCTGAAATCAATTCAAACTCTAATTTTCTCATTCTTCTTATTCACAGGGACAATATTATCTAACCACTAGGGATATTGAACTTCTTTTATGAAGTTAGCTTTGATAAGCTTATCCACTTCCGCTTCAATTTTGGAAGCATAAGTTGGTTGTGTTCTTCTCGTGGATTTCTTAAATCCTCGATGTTCTTCTGGCAATCCCAAACGATGAGTAGCAACATCAGGATCATGCCCTGGAATCTCTGTATAGTTCCAAGAAAATATGTCTCAATTTTTCTTCAAAAAATAAATATACATATCTTGTTCTTTAAGAGTCATGGCCACACTAATTAATGTGGGGGCGTGGATCTTATTTGGAACCCAGATTTATTTCTATGAGTTTATCCACGGCGGTAGAGATACCTTCCTCAAATGCTGGGGGAGCATCCCTGAGATCTTCCGATTATTCTTTAACTTGAGTTATTTCTTTTGTTTCCACTTGCATAGTAGATGATGAAGTAGAATTTACATGATCAGAAGAGGTGTTAAAATTTGAACATCTTGATGAAGAAGCTTCCATTTCTAAATCAATTTATGAGGAAGGGTATTCCCTGGGTAATAAAGAGGATATGATGTATTGAAAATCGACATCATCATTCACCTATGATGTTGCTATAACTTTTTCTGGCCTAATTGGATAAGTATAGACTTGATGGATTTAAATAGATGAAATGAAGACATCCCTATTGAGGCTTTCATCATTTCTCGGTGGATCACCAATTTCTCTTATGTTGCCTGGCTCGATTGCTGTTATTGACATTATGGAATTTTCTATAAGAGTATTTTGATTTGGGTCTATCTTATCAATTTGACTGATAGGCAACACATAATATGAACTCACATGTGTAAATGGATTTACTGGAATTTTTTTTAAACCAAATGGAGAAATAACCTTGGCAACCTCCTTTGTTGTGGATTTCTCCTCTCCCTTTATGTGATAGAATTCTGCCTCAATGTATTGAGATTCACATGTCTTGAATTGGGATTTATCACCATAAAATGTCCTAAATTGAGCATCGAAACAATATTGAAGACATTGATGGTATGAGGACGGGATAACCGCATGTTGATGTAGCCAGGGTATTCCATGGAAAATATTGAAAGCTTTATCGTGATCAATAACCATGAAATCTGAAATGGATACAAGGTCACCAAACTGAGTTCTGAGTGTAATCTCGCCCAATGGTTCTTGTTCATTTTTATCATACCCTTGCAACATCAATGTAGTAGGAGATAAATCAGATTCAGTGAGTCCTAATCGACGAAGTGTACGAATCGGGATGAGGTTGACTCCTGAACCATTATCAAAAAAAGCTCTTCAGATGTCTACACTATTGACCTTTCCAGATAAGTAGAAAGGTATAATATTCCCATGCATGACATCATCTTCATCTTCATCTGTGAAAGATATCATTGCATGACATTCTGCGGGATTATTCTCTATGTGGTAGACATCAGCTACAATAATTTCAGTTTCAATCTCTTGAGGACTTGACAAAGCTTCAATGAGTGCCTTCTGAAGATCCTTTGACAGATTCAGTGCATCCAAAATTGATAATGTGGCTGGTACATGGGCTGGGTTTTTCAATACATCACACATTTTATCTAAAGTACTGCATTTCCTAATAGGAACATGTGGTTTTGCAGGTGCCTTGGAAGTTGATTCTTTGGAAGTAAATGCATCATGTATTGAGATAGGAGTTGGAAATACTCCTAGAACTGGAAGATTGGACTGATTAGATCCATTTACTCATTGAGAGGGTGAATGTGGAACCTCCAACAGATCCTCCATAATAACTACGCTAGGACTGGATCTGCTATTGGAGGAAGAACTTTCTTGTTCTTGATGAGATTGCAGAAGGGCTCTACCACGAGTTTTCGCTCCATACACAGTTCTAGTAGGGGTAGAATTTGAATAGTGGCTTCTGGGATATCCATGTCTTCCTCTATATCCCAGACCCTTGGAACTTCCTCTAATTCTTTTGCTTGATACATGGAATTCAGGATCATCGAGATGGAAACTACGACTGGCGTAAGGATCTGTTAAGTGAATCATATTAACAGAACCAAAGATCAACTCTTCATCCGATGAAGACTATGCCTGACTAGCCAACATTGGGTGTGCCGTTTGGTTGGGCGGTTCCCATTGCTTCGAAGTAGATGGCATAAAATCTGCCATATTCAAAGACAACTTAGGCTTTGATACATACTCATCTTATTCTAATTCTTCTTCTTTCCCTGAATTATGCTGCCATTTTGAGGATTTTTCTTTTGAAGGAGGTTTCATTGCGGCATTTACAGTAGAAGACACATTTGGTTTCTTCAATTGCATTCACAAAATGGAATGAGTTCGGTTGATCATTTTTCTGACCATCCAATCATCATATTTCTACACATTTTTTTTGACTTCTTGACTCTCGCCTACTTCTTCTAGATCTGTAGCAGTAACACATGCTACCTGAGATAAAGAACCCTTCAATTTGACTTGTACCGAGTCCACCAATTTTTGCAGGAGGTCTTTCAAGACAAAACACTCCTGGATAAAATGCCCCATCATCTGATGAAATGGGAAATAATTGGGATGGTCTTTTTCTCTTCTTTGTTTGGCCTTTTGGGCCATGACAGCTGAACCGAATTATTTTCCAAATCCGAAATGAAGTAACAAGTAACTTGTTTATTTCGGAAAGAATAAACTTTTCTTTTTATCTCATTAAATTGTTTTCATCTTCGATCTCTTTGATTGTCTTCAAACAAAATCCTTTGTTGCTGACGCTCAGGAGGTGAAGCCTTTCAAAAATATGAAGGTTTTGAAGTTGAAGCAGGTACAGGTGCTTGATTAATCATGATTGTTGTAGTGTTTGCTCTACCCATTTTCATTCCTGGAGCTGATGGAATTACATGAGTTTTATCCTTAGTCTTCGTAAGATAATATTCAATCTGCTGAGCAATCGAAGTAAGGTCTCGAATTCCACGTGTGTATTCCACAAGGATCAACAGCGTGCGTAATTCATCATGAAAATTTGTCACATAGATTGGCAACAGCTCCTCTTGATGGAGTGCTAAGATGAGGGAATATGTTAATCCCTTCTAGCATGCAATGAAATATGAAACCCTTTCATTCTCCCTTTTCTTACAGTTTGTAAGATCGAAAACTATTGTCCTTGGAAACGTGAAGCTGAACTGAAGAAGAAATCATTTACGGAGATCTTCCAATCCGGTATTTCACCGGGATTGCAAGCTTGTGTACAAAACAAAAACAGGCCCTTGTAATGACTATACAAAGCACCGGAGCTTAACTAATTTTTGTTGCAGAGGGGTTCCCATCATGGGATCACAATGAGAAACAAAATGTGTTAAGTGTTGCCTTGGATCTCCCGAACCATTAATGATTGGGAATGTGGTACTTGAAAACTTTTATGGGGGAGGAATATCATCATCCCATTCAGGTTAAGCTCTCTTTTCTGGTTGAATTTGAGCACTCTTTACCTCCATAACCTCCAACCGAGCTATTAATTACTCAATAGTAGTTATTAACTTTTGAGAAACATCTTTTTGAGCTTGGTCCTGAGCAGGTGTACTGAATAGAGCATGGATAGGTTTGGAGGCTGGTACTGCAACTGATGGTAGCACCACTGACTGTTGTTGCACATGACTCATAAGATTAGACCTATGAGGGTGTACTGATAGAGGAGGATACTCTTGAACTATCTCAGTACCCATAATATATCCCCTTGGCTGACTGCCTCCAACACACTTAGGAGGAAGACTACCCTGAAGTAGTTCTGCATTTATCCTCCTTAATTTCTCCATTTCTTCCTCCTGTTGTGCAAACCATTTCTCTAATGAGTGCGAATGGCTTTCTCCAGAGGAAGGGTGGGAAGTAACCTGATTTTTTCCTTTCCCCTTATTGGACACCTTTCGGAGAGGGGGAAGTGGGTTACTTAAAAGAACACCCAGATTTTTTGTAAGCCTTTGATTTTGTGTACGTACACCTTCGTGATTTAAGTCTATGTGTACAACTTCTTGAGCAGGAACCTATTCATTTGATCCCTTTGAATGAGCATCATCTGGTGGATCAAAGACAATGGAATTGATGACATTAATTGTTTCATAATGCATTGAAACCCTTCTATAAGCATTTCTGTGATATTGTCTTCTTCCATGTCTTTGATGAGACATTTCCTTCCGTTGATTCAATCCCTCACGAACTTCTTGGTGAACCATAACATTGAGAGAATCTTCTGATAATCTGGATCATCGTTCCTCTTAGGGATTCTTCCCTAATCAATAGAAGATCAACTTTATCTGAGGTATGGATTGAGGATTTGAAAAATTTCCCAGTCTAGTGGACTGGGGCTGTTCCTGCTGTTCCCGCTCAACTCCTCAAATTATATTTGTTGATTTTGAGGGTTGGGTTAAAAGAGTCTCCAGTCTGACAAGTTGGGGTGGTTATTGACATTCTATGTCTGAGACTTTCTTACAAGATCTCTTGATCTTGCGGACCTTAGTCTTGAAATTAGTTGGATGCATCAATCGACGTCCACTTTTATCACCCGGTTCAAAAGACCGTTGGATGATTTCTGACACTTCTGTCACATGATGATGTTCTTGCTCCATACGAGAGGCCTATTAAATATTCTTGTTTGCTTTATGTAGGAGTAATTCAAAAACTTGTTCTCTGTAAACTTGATTTTGAGAAGAAATAGTTGAGGCATGTTGTTGTGAAAGCCTTTGATTACAAACAAAGCCAATTGAATGTGGCTGGCCATGGGCAATAACATTTCATGAAACAATTTTCTACGGGCATTGTTGATTGGTGAGCATAGTGAAATGAAATGCTCCATGAACACCCCATCCTCTGATATGAATACCAGATGGGGCATTGGAAATTAACTGGGGCAATCTTCTTAGTGCGCCAAGGCAGAACGCTGAAGGGCTCTCCGCTTCTTTTCAGCCTTTAGATATCGAGAAACTGATAGAGATGTCAAGTCAATTTGGCGTTGTAATCCTTCTATTATCTTTACATGATTTTCATATTCATCATAATATAATACATTATTTTTTAATTGACAAAGTTTTTTCCATATGTTGAGATGAATATCATGAATCCCATCATCCGTCAACATCTCTGGAATGTCGTACTGAGAATCAGCCAATGGCCAGAACTTAAATAGTACTTCACCATTCACTAGTTGTTTTCTGATGTTTACCATTTCCTCTTCATCATTCTATGCAGATTCTTCTACCTGTTTAGACTAGAGAGGGTTCATCCTTGTTGCTTCATCAGATTCAACAAGATTGGTAGAAAATTCACTAATTAAACTAGAAGATAAATGAGCCAGGGGTGGTTCAGAAAATGAACTACACCCCAGACTATATTCTGATTGAGAATGTATTTCACTTGCTCATGGTAAAGCATCAAACATGACCGGCTTCACATTTTCATGTGACTCAAGATAATAGGGATTTCACATCACTTCATTTTCCTCTGAAGAATTTTCTAGGCAATGAGAATTACTACTGCAGAGAGGAATTTTGCACCTAAATTCATCATCATGGGGAGACCACCATGGTGGGTTATAGAAAAAGATGAAACCTATTTCTCTTTGATCTTCTGGTCATGAAGAGGGTTATTGTGGCTCTCATCTGAAGATGAATCTTCGTGATGGATCGAATTTTCATGAAGCGAGCCTTCATGAGGATGTTTCTGATGAAGACCTTCGAAATTAATGTTCCCACTATTGGGAAATGAGAGAGAAGAATCTTGAATTGCAACAGATAATTTTATGAGTGCATCAAGAACTCCCACATTGAGCAAGGCCTGATTACAGATTGGCCCATGATTTCTTGACTGTGCTGGGCGGGTCTTCTTCTAAAGGCCTTCATACTCACTTTGTCAGGTGTATGTTCCTACTCAAGAGGAATGATCGGGTTAGGCTGGTTATCTCCTCTCAAACCAGATGTATGTTCCAGACTTTGTTGTCCATATGATATGGGGGAGTGTGCCCCACAACCCTCTTGGACTGGAACAGAAGTGTGTGTGTGTTCCGAAGTGATATGTTGATGTGTCACTCCACTAGTAGGGAAAGATTTACGTGTCTTTCCCTGAGATGCTGCTGAAACTGTTATAATATCCTGACAGGAATCCTAGATATGAGCAGGGATTTTCTTCTGCTCTTTCACCAATAACAGAATGTTCTTGGTGACTTCAGCTACTGGAACGGGGATATACGTCCATTCTGTTCAGGGAGTAGGTGTATGTTCGTGCTCCTGTCCTCCTTTTCCTATCAGTGAATCCTGACAGTACTCTTGTATGGGGGCAGAGAGTTGAGTCTGCCTCCTGTTTGTCACTGGAGCTTTCCGACTGACTTCTCTGAGGGCTACCAAACGAGACTTTTAATAGACTTGATCAATACTAGCAGGTGTATGTGCCTACTGATTGCACTTCACCAAGCGTGGTTGATGAGCTTCCTTCAATTCTGATAGACGAGGCTACTGGAAAGATTGATGAGTGTAAGCAGGCGTATGTGCCTGTTTACAAGTTGTCAACATATTAGGTTGGAGGGCTTCATCGTATGTAGTCATACAAGACTACTAACTAGATGATGATTTATAAATAAGTGTATGTTCCTATCTATATTAATCCACTAGAATTGCCTGGCGGGATTTTTGGGATGCTTCCAGACGAGTCTGCTAGACAACGGTATTAAAACGGACAGGTGTATGTGCCTGCTTTTTTCTTTCCACCAAGATAGTTTGGTGGAATCCTCTAGAAATGCCAGAGATGAGAACCTGATCACTTTTGAATGGATTTCGCCTCTGGTGATTCGTCTTGCCTGCTCGGGTTCGAGGAACTAGAGCCGAACGCCTGGAGACGATACCTTTGTCATGTTGACGGCGCACCGTCCACGAGTCTGGCGGCAATTGTTGATGGGAGCCCTCAGGAAGGACTCCTGTCTCTTTTAATTAAGGCCCTGAGGGACCTACTCATTCACCTCTCTAGAATAAGGGAGGGACTGGTGATTGCGTTCCGGGGATAACAACTTGAAATTGTTAAAAACGGTGGTTAGCACCTCATGCTTCGTGATCGCTAGTCGTCGCTGTCCGGACAACCAGGATGAATTATTGACTTGGAGGGCTTGTCGAGTTTCCTCCAAAGTAGGGATAGTAAATTTTTTATGGTACTCTGTAACCAGTGGGTTTGATACCCAGCATTGAAGACACTGAGTAGGTGATACCATCCTCAGAGCGGACGCCGATCTAGTAGGAGTAGCAGTAGTGGCATTTGCAGTAGAGGTATTCACGGCAGAGGTATTCACAGGTGTGAACATGAGAGAATCCATTTCTGTAATGAAGAAGATCTTGGAAAAGAGTGCATGTTTGATATAACAGACATAATCAAGGTAAATTCAGTCACTACACCCTTTGGATGAGCATATATGTTATTGATTGCTTTTTTGGCCCTCTCATTGAGTTTAAATAAGGGTCTAACAAAGAAGTAACACATCATTTTTACTTGGTTAAGGATTCACGTTAGGTTCACCATTTTTTGTTTCCTCTAGAATTGGGGATGACCTCGTTGATTTAAGGTTCAAACATTTCAATCGGTTTCTAACGGGTTTGTTCGTAGAACCAGAAACATTCAATGATTCTATATCTATTTGGACATACATTCCAAAGGTAGGTGCTCACTAGTTATGGACCAATGAGGCTTAAGAATTTTAATTGGTCAAGAGGATGGTAGGTCGGACTCATCACACCGTTTTGAGGATAATTATTGTCTATTCCGGGACTCTCTTTATAGATTTAAGTTATGTTCATGAATCCTTATTAAATTACCAAGTATAAGAATGAGCTTTCCTGTAGAACTTGCAATCAATGATTGATATGTAGGAATTTTAGAGAATCTTTTTATATTCGAGGTTCTTCATTGATAGAGAATCATATGTATTTGATAGAGATTTTTAGACAATGGTATCTTTCAATACATTATATAGAAGTCTATTGGTCATTATGATGACCATACTGGTTTTTAAGCCACTCAGTGGGGCACTTGAAGTTTATTTTCATTCATAAGGACATGGATTATATCATAATTGGGAATGTACCTACATATGGGCTATCTACGTATCCTTGTTTAGGGAATGAATCAGAACCCACGTAGTTTGAGTACAGAGGTATGAGTTTATGCATGATTGATGGCCCAAAGAAAGATGTCATAATTACATTTACTCTCTAAGCTCACGTGAGTCATGCTTGGTGTGAGAAACAAGAGGTATTGGTAAAACCTGACAATTGTGCCACGAAAGATGCAATCATGAAAAATAATGTAGGACTTATGTATGTGTGACTGCCCAGATAAATGAAGCTTAAGTCTAGGATTTACTTCAGGGAAGAAACCCAAGAACAAGGTCCATAAAGGTATATGTGTTTTATGGAAACTTAGATACATAACATAGGAATTAATCCGGAGAAGGATTCCCAAATTAGAAGGGTCTTCATGATTGAGTGTTAATCCTGAGAAGGAAATCTAAATCAAAAGAAATTAAGACTGGTAAAGAGAAATTTGTGATTGGGGCTTACTTTTAAAGAGGAGGACCAAGTTAAAGGAACATGAGAACTGGGGCTTATTCCTGAGAAGGAGGCCCAGGTTAAGGGGAATTATAAATTTTGGGACTTGAGGATTACTCCCAAGGAGGATGCCCAGATTTGGGAAATTTTGGATTGGGGATTACTCCTCAAAAGGAAGCCCAGGTTAAGGGACTGGGGATTACTCTTGAGGAGGAGGCCCAGGTTAGGGATTCTCTCATCTTAAAGGATGAGGTTGAATGAATAAAATCTCTAACCATAGTGACATAAAGATATGTAAATCACTAGGTTTTGAGAGATGTTCCACAAAATTTCTTTTAGATAAAGAAACCAACCAAGAAATCATGTCACAAATGACTTTGAAGAGAGTTATAAAGGGTTAACCATGGAAAGGAGAGGTGGAATTGAAAAAAAAAGTGAAAATAGGCAGGAGAGGCACCCAAAAATGAAGGGGTGTGCAAGTCCTCCCTGGGCGCGCAAGTCATGCATTGGCGCACAAGTCATGGGTGTGCAGGTATACATGTGCGGCACATGGGTACTTGCATGAAGGTCAACCCATGAGGTAGTACTTTGGAGAATCTTGTCTCAAGCCTTTATTATTGTCCCTATGGGATTCCAAAAGACTGGCACGCAAGTTCTGATGAAAGTGTAAGGCGGCGCACAAGTGTGGCCATTTCCCTTAAGGGATGACCACCTAGGCATGCAGGTGTTGATGATTTTCAACACTTAGACCTTCTTTCTCCTCTTTAGATCTTCTGTTCTAGGTAAGAAATTACCTTAGAAGTGTTTGGAAAGCTTCGAGAAGAGACTAGTGTGCTGGGAGCTCAAATCTAGATTCTGGAATTTTTTGTCCTTGAAATGGGGGTCCCAGCAGGGGTATTTATAGGCTGCTGAAGACCCTGGGTGAAAATCAAAGAGGGCACACAAGTCACCTGTGCAGCCAAAATATGGCGGGCAAGTATACTTGTGCGACCATGACAGAACTTGTGAGACACAAGTGGAAATGAATCTTTGTTCAGGCCTTTGTCAATTATTTATGTTTTCTTCAAAGGATAAATCACTTTATGCTAAATAATTTCCCTTTTTTAGTCGTTTGAACTCTTTGATGAAAAGGAGGATCAACAAATAATTATTATTGGTCATAGAGTTAAGATAAAATGATATTTTTCTTTAAAAATACACTTAAAATCTTGGTTTTTCATCGCATTAGTGGGTTTTGTCTTAAATTTAATTTTTCCATTTATATGAATTTAATTAGATAAAATGGAATCTATTAAAAAAATTCAAATTAGGTAATAATTTAATTTTCAATTTTAGGCATAAAAAGGTTAACATGGTAAAAAAATGATTTACCGTAGTATAAGTAAAATAATAAAATAGGATAAAGTTGAAATTTAAAAGCATAAAATTACAAAAATATAAAATAATAAATGGGTGTATGATGTTTTTCATAAACATAAACATAAATTAAAAATTCAATTATCAATATAATGTGTTTTATTTAATTCCACACAAATTTGGTTGTCTTTAAATACAAAATAATCCGTATTTAATCGGTTAAAACCACCAATACTCGGGTATAAATACCACTCTGTGCCACCCCATTCTTCTAAATTTCCTTGAAGATCTAAAAATACCTATAAATACATATTCTCTCCACTCTCCATATTTCCATGGGTTGATTTTATCACCCAAAAGAGCAATTTTATGTTCTTGATGGGATCGTTCAAGGATGTGATATTCAAGAGGTAACTTTGTCCAACCAGCTCCTTTAATTTAATTTCTTTTTCTACATTCTCTTCACCTACTTCATCAATAAATGAATAATAAATCTAGTAAAATTAATATACATTAATTTTTTATTTTTAATAGAATATCATATATCTATCCCTTTTATTATATCCTCTTATTCAATGAAACGAAACCACTTTCCAAATTATGGAGGTTAACCATCTCTTTAGATAATGTGTTTTCATTATCCATTACCACATTAAATGATGGAAAAAATAATAATTATGGTTAAATAAGATTTTATTAATTATGTTTTAACTTATTTCTTTTTTTTGAACTAATATGTAAATATAATATTAAAAAAAATGAAATGAAATTGTGATTTTCGAAAAAACTGTGAAAATAAACTAATCATTTATCAATAAAATTTTATCGAATGAATCAAACTCATGTCATAAAAAATTGATATAATGGAAAATTTAAGCTTCTATAAGTGAATTAATAATACTTCATTCAACTTAATGAGTTTTATTCCCAATTTACTGGAAAATCCATAATTTTAATCAAGTGAATCGACTAGGAAACCTTGAAATGAATGCTCCTGAAATGATGAAATTGATCTTTATAAATAATCAAAATGAATATAGATAAACATAATAAAATTATAATAAATAAAATATAAATGAAAAGATTTATTAAGTAAGTAATTAATGAATATAATTTTATTATCTGGTACATTAAGAGCATGTTCATAACTTTTAGACATAAAATAAGGGACTATTTGACTAAAAAATTGTTTTAAACATTATAGAGATTTTTTTTCTAAATATTTTTATTTCATGCACATGATTTTAAAATTTAATTTTTGAATTTATTTATCTGTACATGAATATTTTCAAAAAATATATAATTTTCTAATTTCTCTCAATTTCTATAAAAAATAGTCCTTATTAATTTATTATGTAATGGACATTCATTTTAAAAAATATTTTTTAATGTTTATTTTTACCAAAATAAAAATGAATTTTTTATATATATGTAATTAATAAAATTACCCACCATCATTTCACATTAATATTTTGAAGCATACATTTAATGTTTATATGGTTATTTTCAAATACAATGTTTTCAATTGTACATGTGTAGTTTTTCAACATGAGTGATTTCAAAATGAGAAGTTTATTTTTTCCAAACAAAGCATTTATAATGAAACATTTAATGATTTATGGTTATGTTATGGTTATTGGGAATTGTTTATAATAATGGGAGGTTCTATTATAATCCAATTATGGATGTTTTCATAAGAAACCAAGGATATGTGGTTATATTATAAACCAATGATGGGTGGTTCTATGATAAACCAAGGATGGGTGGGTATGTATAACATCTAATGCATTGGGAACTCTTGAGGTGGAAGTTGACAATATTGTTTATTCCAATTATATGAATGGTTGAGCCCCACTATAGCTCACAGGTGAGCTAGATAAATCTTATACGAAGGGATTAACCCCATTATATCTCATAAAAATGTGTAAACCTGATATATCTAATATGAAGGTTTTTTCCCCATTATAGCTCACGAGTTAGATCGAGAGAGATTTTACAAATGGCAAGCCCCATTATAGCTCTCCAATACATAGTGTAATGATTATATTGGAATTATTCCTTATGGTTTTTTCAATTAAAAAGGTTTTGAAATGGATTTATGAATGCGACGATCTATGGTTTCAAAAGGGTTTTTCTCATGATATGGGTTTTAATGATTTTATATGAGCTATAATTTTGTGTGTTTTCATTTAAAAATAAATTATATTATTTTATCCAAAAATATTAAGATAAAATAAAATATTTTATGGGTTTTATTATTTTTCATTAGACTAACAGATTTCCTATTTTATGTTTCTTACAGATATTTTATGCACATCCCACGTTATAAAATGATTTTCACATGGTTTAAGGATAAGTTGTGATAAATATGGGTTCAAGTTGAAGATTGTGAAGATCGATCATGAAAATAAACCATGTTTTATTTTAAAAAGTTCTTTTTGATAGAAAATGGGCATTGGGTTGTATTGTTCTATTTGTAAAATACGGGTTTTCTAGGTAAGATTTTTTTAATTACAATAAACTACAAATCCAAAATGATCCTTGGGATTGTGATAATGTTAATTATATTTTACAATCAATGGAATATGTGAATTTTAAGGTTAGTTCCTTACAGTTGGTATCGATGGTTGGTTTAGATAACTTTACTGGTTAGGATGTTATTTATGCATATGTGATAAGTACTATATAACCACAATGGTTAGCATGGTAGGGAGAGTCATTGTAATTTTAGATAAAATTAATAAGTTTGAGATAACATGAATAAGGATATCGTAGTGTTTATACTCTTCATAAGATGGTATATTATGATTTTATTGACATCCTCACACTAAAATTATTGGTTTTATAAAATGATTGGATATAGTATGAACCAAGGTAACAATGAATCTGAATGGAAATGTCATGGTTTTACAAATGAGTGGTTGAATAAAATGTGAGATATAATTAGAAATCCTTTGGTTATAATAAACTAGAAATCAGGAATACTGATTGACCATGTGAACCATGTTTAGTTTCCTAATGCATTAAGTATGAGATAAATAAAGCCATGTGGATGTTCAGGTGATAATGATTATAAAGGTAAATATATTACATGACCTATTTGTCAAGAATGTGAAAAGAAGAACCTATGAATATGTCTTAAAGGTATGGGATGATGTTCTATATGTGGTAAAATAAGTTATAAAGAGATAATATTCCAATAAAAATTAGAGTTCAGTTACCTTCATGAAGAAAATAAGTTATCCCAGAGTTATCAATTGATTTTTTTAAATGTGGTATGTATAGTAATTATGAATATCAATGACCTAAGAAGAAGGCTGATGAATTAGATCAGAAGTACTGTACATATGTATGTATATAAATACCGAATTCCAATTGTAATGACCCAACTCATTGACCAAGGTGTGTATCACTGGGTTTTCTTTTTTGAGTGTCTTAAATAGACCTAATGGATTCACCTAATCCTGCTAAAAGGGTCTCGGGGGGCATCCAAGGAATTTTGAGATCTTGAATCCAAAGAAAGAGAAATAATTCTAGTCCACATGGTTGGTTTGTAACCATGCGACCCAACTGCTTGATCGTGCGGCCTGTTATAGAGGGGTTATAGAGCCCATCTCTACAGTCTGCACATGATTAGTGAAATCATTATCAATGTTCTTGAAAAGTTCCATGTGAGGTAGTGATGTACGCATGGTGTGCGCACGATTTTCATAACCATGTACAAAAACTGTGTGTACCAATTTTTTAGAAAAAAATGACCAAAATAACCCTCTTCTACTTAAATATATATTCCCTTTATCCCTTAATTTGTGCATAGAAGAACCCTACATTCCTCCCCTTGAGATCTCAAAGATCCCCCTCCTTCAATCCCTTGATAATCCTCCATTCGGCGTCTGGTATTCAATCTGTAAGTGGCTTTGGATCCCTTGAGGTAAGGATAATATTGAGTACCCATTCTTCTTCGCGTAATCTCACCATCAGTTGCACTGTTTAGATGGGTTCTCAATCTCCCTATTTTTAGTGAGTTAGAAAAAAGCTCAATTCTACTCCAAACTACTCCGAATATGAGGTTGATACTGAGTGATTCATCATCTATAACCCTAAGGTAGGTGGTCACATAGTTTTCCATTTTATTTAGAACTTTTTTTATTTAATCTCATTGTTCCATGAGACGACCTTTGTCGAGCTCTCCCATAGTTATGATTCCTTCAGGTATAAATGATCCTAGTGTGATGAAATAGGTTAATTAATTCATAATTAGAGTTTTAGAGATCACCGTAAAATTATATGGACTTATAGGGGGTGTTCCACCTAAATTAGCCATTTTTGGAAAATTTCCCAAAATTTCAATTTATGGTTACGTTGCTCGCCTTGGATTTAATTCAAATTGACCATTGTCTGATGTGTATTTTGATAAAACCAAGTCAACCCATGACTTTCTGGACCTCTTAGTCATGGAATTGCCAATTTGATCCTATTAATATTTTACATGAGCTTCCCTTTTACATGTTCCAATAAATGAATTCTCTATGCCAGGGAAATGTGATCGATAACATATATAGGATAGCTTGACTGTGATAGCTTGAACCATCAAATGAAATTTCATACATTGGTTTTCTTTAAGTGATGGAATGGCCTTTATCATGTATTGATTTATTTATAATATAAATGAATAATTGGTTTATATTGTTAAGCCTGAAATCATATAAGATGAATTACCATATACTGTATAGATGAGAGCATACTAAACTTCATGCTAGTTATACATATCACATTGTGAATGAAGGCATGATGATCTCAATGCCAGTTATAAATAACATTTTGTTGATGAAGGTATGTTGAACTTCTTGTCATGTCTGTGTGTATATATATACACCTCTATTTGGAAAATTTATTGATGAACTTTGGTCCAGACATATAAATGTATGAACAAGTGGTATGTTGACCCTTGTTCTAGTTATATATATGTATAAATAGTGATTTGGACACACATGCTCACATCGAGCTGATGTAGGTAGACCCTCCAAGTATCCTTTAGGAACCTGAGCAGGAGGGTAGTTGATTATTCTATTTTTCATTACTTTTTAGCTGTTACTTTCACACTATTTACTTATGAGTGCCACACAGATTACACGTAAACACCATTTGTGGTGGCATACTGAGATTTATCTCACACCCTACATGGGCTGCCTTTGGTACCCAAAAATATTGTTTTCTGGTATGTATGGATAGAGGTAAACACCCCTTTTCAGGTTGTTAATTCTTTCTATTAGATGGATCATAGGAGCCAAGGACTAGGCTTTGGATCGAGATGATATGGAGAAGTTTTTTTATTTTTGTTTACTTTTGTACCTTTTATATGTATGCCTACTTCCCGTTTACCTGTTCCCATTTTTTATTAGAATACCATGCATGAATATTTTTATCAAAAACTTCCTATGAGGATTTTTATTATATTATTCTATCTTCAGTTTTATTTTTTATTCTTCTGCAACTTTTATCCTCTGTCTATTTGATTATGCATCAACTACTAGTTATTTTTATTACATTTTTTGTGTACTCTAACATGGGTTTATAGTCTCCCCACTATTTTACCATTACACCCTAACTTCTAATCAGCAGCCCCTGTCTCATGGGGAGACGTGCCATGGGTCATGTGGCTAACTGGGCTTGGGGCATGGGTCACGTGGCAACCAGGTCTGGGATGTCAGAAAGTGGTATCAGAGTAGGTTTCCTTATTTTTTTAATATTTTTAGACAATATATTGGAGTTTGGGAATGCTTGGGACTTGGTGAAAAGTCATTCTTGGGCATTGTGAACCCATGTAAGGGGTAAGGACAAAATTTATTGAATTATTTCTATTATTAATTATATTATTACCATTGATATTATTTCACTGTTTGGTGCTTCACTTGTTTTATGATGTTATCTATAATTGATGATATTGGGATTGTGATTACATTGATTGACCAGGTGAAATGAGGGTGATCTGTATAACATGCATCATGATAAACATTGAATGAATAGGCCATGAATTTTTCCATGTCATGCTGAGACTTCTGGTATAATTTTCCTTTTGCCTATTTTGTGCCTTGTTTTACATATATACTATTGTTTTGACACCTTTCTGCAAGATCTGTGTAATTATATTGCATGAGTATAGTGGCTGCCACTCTTTGGTTTATAAGGTGTATGAGCCCTTATGGATCATAAAATAGCATTTAAACTGGCTCAACCATTTGGGGTGTGATATAATCACATGGATAAGCACAATTTAAAATGAAAATGACATCCAAGCGAGTGTCATCTTTTGGACTCATAAGGCGTATGGGACCTCATGGGACATGAAATGAAATTTCATTTCTTTTAACCATTTTAATTGAACTATAACTTGATAATATCCTTTTTCACATGTCAAACTTAGAATCTTGACCCGAACCTAAAATTAGTAGTGGGTAGTGGGTGTTTCTTATTCTTAAGGTATGTTATAACATCTAGTCCTGGATTACGAAGTAGGTGGAGAGGCATGGTTTTTCTTAAATGAAGGTTGTACTACCTATTATAGTTTCTTGGATTCAACCCTATAAAATTTTCAAATCCCTTCTGAGATGTTTGTCTGGCTTGTAGAGTTATACATCCATGATTTCCTTCAACTGTACATCTCAAAGGTAGTGATGACTATGTTCCTGAGGTGGCGGGACTTGAGCCACAAGTTGTTATTCCAGTCGTGCCACCAATGGTTCCTCCTTCTATACCTAAATTGGGTGATGATGCCTAGTTTCAAGAGGGTTTCTTTCATATGTTGAAGAATATACAAGATGGAGTGTGACCTACCCTGATCTTGGTAGATTTGACCCATGAGTTTTAGTAGTCGCATCCTCCGAATTTCTCTAGGGATGGCTAACAACTTGTTTCAGAGTCATGAATTGAGGTGACCCTATATATCTTTGAGCACCTATAGAAACCTATAGTGTGTAGTTTCAAGATAGATACATACATTTTATATGACTCAGCAAAGAGGTGGTGGGAAGTCATCAACCATACATGCTTGTATAGAGAGATGGTTTGGACTGACTTCTAGACTGTTTTCTACGACTACATATTTCCCCAGACTATAAAGGCTGACAGAGATAGAGATTTCAGGAATTTGTATTAGGGGACCATATAGGTTTTGAATTACTCAGCAAGATTCAATGAGCTGTAGTGTTTCACTTGTTATTTAGCTATTGATGACCTTATGTATTCTAGGAAATTAGAGTATGGGTTGGGTTACTCCATATGGTTGCAAGTCAATGTTTTCAAGATAATAATTATTTTGGAAACCATCAACCAGAGACTAATTACAAATTAGAATCTAATAGATGATGAGGGTGCAAGTAAAGGACATTCAGCACCTATGTCTTCTAGTGTATCTTCTCTTGTAAAAAACTGACACTTTGAATAATCTCTTAGAGGTGGTGGTGGTAATGCTCGTTTTTCAAGTAGTTCTCTTATCTTCCATTAGTGTAGTGTGCTGAGACATTATAAGAGGAAATGTATATTGAATCTAATGGAGTGTAGATGTTGTGGTAGTATGGGCCATCTCCACCATTTCTGTGAGGTTTTTCCACCAGCTCCTAGTGAGAAATGATATGCACATAACCATCAATCCGAAGTAGGATCACTAGGATCACGATAGTTAGGCAGTCGAAACATAACTGGTCAATCAGGTTGTGGCGGTGGTTCAGGCAGAAGAAATTGGACTTATGATACTCAGTGATAGTAGAGTGTTCTTTTTCAGGGAAATCATGTAGTGACTTAGGGTCATGGTATTGGCTAGATACATGTAGTCCATCCTGAGCCACAAGATCAGAATGCCAAACCATCTACTGTACACAGTACTATTCTACAATCCTCTACTTTAGTGTCTTCTTTGTTTGATACATAAGCACCTTACTAGTTCATATCTAAGGGAATCACATAGATTCTCAGACTCAAAATTGAGTAATGTCACAACATCATGATGTTATACACCCCTAGGTATCCGTTCAGAGGGCGTTAACCATTGTCAGAGTTGTTCCCTTGATATAGGTGGTTACCCATTTGAATGGAACCTATATGTTCTCGGCATGACGAGTTTCGATGTAATCTTCAGGATTGACTGTTTACTTCCCTAAAGAGTCCATATTGATCATTATCATTAGAGGGAGAATTTTACATCACTATAGGGTGTTACACATGGGCATAATGGAGAATGGAATGTTAGGGTGGCATGAGAAGAACCTGACTAGCAGAGGTTGGGTAGTGTTACAGAACAGGTTTCCAGTCCTTACCTTGATGACCATGGGTTGTAACATTGAATTTTCCCTTAAGTGGAGGATCATTTCAGAGGTGTTTTTCATAAAAAATTCACTTTTCTACCTCTAGTGTGAAAGGTAGAGTTTACTATTGAACATTTTCAAGGACCAACACCTATGACCATTCCTCTATATAGAATGGAAACTAAGGAGCTTCTATAAATCAAAAATCAGTTGGAGTATAAAATCCCTTACATGATATATACCTTTACATGGAATGTAAAATGATCACATTATGTACTCAATTCATAGATTCTTCATTGAGGTTATTGAATGGAATTTACACCCATTACATGGCATTAAATTACCCCAAGAATAGAAAAAACTATATGTTAAGCATAACACCTCCAAAAAAGGATTGAATTTTCAATTTTATGTATCCTCCCAATTTTATATCAACATTAACCAAATAAAAAACTGAATAAAATTTAATTTCATAAAAGTGCATGCCTGAAAGACAGTATGGAATTATAATATACCCACAATATGAACTTCCACCGTCCACAAATCCTCTAAGATCCTTGATTTTCTCAACGAGAAGGATTATAATGCATCATCAACAACATCCATTCCCATGTGTTGTGGATACCCTATCTACAATGATAATGTACTTAAACCAGGGGGATTGTTTTATTATATAGAACCTTATCATAGATATCCATTAATTTAAACCGGTTAATCAACAGTAGTGTTAAGGGGATCATGATCAATATTTTCCCAACTAAACACATGGGAAGAATCTAGTATATATATCCTCAATTTGGAGAGAAGAAAAACATTGCAGATAAATTTCAAAATAGATAGAAACTACATCTAATAAACCACCCTTGTACTATTTTCCATAATCTTAGAGGGACCTACATACCTCAGTTCTAACATACCCTACATACCCAACTGGTGATGTCCCACGAAAGTAGAAACTTTGAGAAATACCTAGTCAACAACTTCAAACTCTAGTTGAACACACTAATGATGCATATAATATTTCAGATGAATCGATACATGATCAAATGCCTCAGAATCAACTATGAAATCTTCATCATCTCATGAACTATGCTCATTCTAACCAAGGATCGCTCTATGAACTCTGCAAACTACAATGAATATATTTATGTTCGACTATACATATTTTTCTAGGAATAAATCCAGATGGATACTTGATAAATATTAATATAGGATAAGTAATCCAAATGAAATATTTTCCCCACGATTCTATTAAATAATGTATATAATCCTAGATCATATCTTATAGAATGTGGATAATAATCTCATCTAATCATGCATATGTGGATGTAATTTATGATCAAGATAATATGGGGCCCCATATACTCTTGTAAAACATTCCATAACATGGAAGTGAACCTCGTGTCCCTATAATATAATACTATAGTGGGAGCCCAGAAAATTATCACATTCTCTCGAACATGTAATTCACTAAGAAATTATAATTTCACCAACTCCTTGATAGGTAAGAAGTTCAGTGACATAGTGTGTCAGTAAAAGATCACCTAAATATCGTTCTTCCCTATATGAGTCTATATAAAACCAATGAAAATATGATTAAATATCATACAATGTCCAAAAAAGAATGGAAAAATGATTCAAAAACCCTATATGTATTTGGGGATCATCATTAATTCTCTACCCAGTGGCGAACCATGATTAAAAATATACAACTAACCACTGCTTTACCTGCCACAAATACAAATGCCCCAACTCAAGATACATCTTTGTTTCTCTAAACTTTGTATAATAGCAAGACATGCTTCTACTTTCAATATGCTAATTCCTCAATGAAATTAGAACAACCACCCTACAAAAAAAATTAAATCTCCACTGGGGTGGCATGACCACTACCCTATGGTCTCCCCACCATAAAGGCTTTCACCAATGTGGTGGTACTCGTTGTCTTCAAAAGTCTCGATCCTAACACACTATTCAAAATATGACTTTTCATTCATCAAATACTATAACAACATTCAACCAAAATATTTCATTATAAATATCATCTCAGTAAAAAATCTCATTATAGACCATTCCTCAACAGATTAGTTTGTGGATTTATTCTTCAATTTTCTTCTCAATGCATCGATGATGACATTCCATTTCATAATTGTTGACTAATATTCAAAATAAATATTCTGAAGATACTCCACCCAACATCTCTATAACAAATTCAGACACCACTATGTAGTTATATGTTTTTATGGCATTTTCATCATAATAAACTATATATATCATCCAAAAGCGACTGTGACATAAATTTTTGAGTGCATGTGTAAATGGGGAAAAGTTAATATCATGGGTATGGTAGATATTATCTTATTAGGATAACTATACAAACAATTCTCCTTCACATTTTGAATAATTACCTCCAAATGGTCTATTTTCTTCATATCTAACATAGATTACCCAATGATATCATCTATGTAAAGAAACAAAAAATTTTATGGAATCTATTAATTTTCCATTTCATCAAATCTACAAACAGTATAAGAGAATTTGTTATACCAAGAAGATTGACTAGAAACCCAAATTTCCCATATTGAATCATAAACACTATGTTTGGTATAAATTATTCTCATACTTTCAATAGTTGGTGCCACGATCACAATCCAATATTAGAAAACCCACAATCTTATCTATGAAGATCAAAGTGATCATCAATCACTAGAAATGAATAATTTTTTATAAGAGTCAATCGATTCAACATTTGATAATCAACACCTTGTTTGAGTCCCCCATATTTTTTTATATAATAGAGTAGTTTATAATCCCATAGTGTCATGTATGACGATAAATTCAATTCACCTCCATGTATTAAAGTGGAACCTTAACATAAACCATTTTAGTAGGTTATGTATGGTATGATGACATAGAAATGGGAATTATAAAAGGGATAATGTCAATAGTAAACTAACCCTATCTCTATAGAGGTAAAACATATAAAAAATCAAGAAAGATAACATGGCACTCAAAAACCATTACAAGAAGTTTAACATTAAGAAATTGATCAAATGAATTAATAATCATCTCTAATAATAATCAATGATTACACTGACATAAGTAACCACATTTCATACCCTTATTGGAAAAGATTTTCACTCGCCCTATAAAATATTAGAAACCACAATAGGATATATAATCTAAACAAGAGAAATAAAATATTCTATCAGGTCCATAACACGGATTGTAAAATCCATGTTGATAATCAAGTCAATGAGGTAAATATCAACACTATGGTGTCCAATATAATGATGTAGTCAGTTATTATCACGTAACATGAGGGATATCTAAAACCTTGGTTATAATTCACTAACAATGTCATAAGACGAACCGACAAGAATATAATTTGTTCCAAAAATATAACCTACATGAAAAACAACATTGATGTCATGAAATAATTACTAACAAATGTGTAATCCAACTATACAACAATTTAAGATGAGAAAAACAGCATACCACTAATAGATGCAGGCACTGCATCAAATTCCTCTGATGCGTACTCTACTACTTAAATTAATCCAGTCGTAGTCACATGTACACTACCCATGGTAATAGGATTAAACCCGCCAACCTTGTTAGAATCGTTATAAAACCACATATCCTTGTTTACAATGGATCAGTCTTTGCTTCATGGGGATATCATCACATAGAAAATTTTCAAATGTAATTTTCTTCAATAATGACTAGAAGTCATAAGATACATCATAAGTTTCAATTGGGAAAGAAAAAACCTCCCACACTGGGAGAAGATTACATTTTACTGTCATGGTGAATCCCATGAAATTGGTCATATTGAATACTAACCATCTATCTGTTTCATTTTCTAGAATGATGAAACACCCTATTTAACAACAATTAAAACTGATGATTCTCCCAAAACTATCTTCCTATATATGTCCGTATCATCAATATATTTATTTTTCAACCACTTCAATAAATTTTCATTGGGGTATGAGTATAATACTCTAACAAATATTATTACTCAGTCCTAACTAAAACCTATGAGACTTCAGGAACTAGTTAGTGACAACATTTGTTGTAAGACGCACCAACTCCTAAAAATGGGTAGAATACTCCAAAATTGTATTATCTTATTTCTGTATTTCTAAAACTACCTGGTCCTAATTAGAAAAGATTATCCAGATAAATCATCTGATTAAATAATTTCATGAATGAATCCTTGGTAAGATCCTTGTGAAACATATTTTGAACAATAGAGACCCACAATCTCTTTGTGAGTCCTTCAAGCATGTAAGTGGAAAATTAGCATTAGGAAATTAAATTGACTTAAAAACGTTTTATATCCTCTCTATCTACTCAATCCACTCTATATATTCTGGTGTACTATTACAACCATGATATACATGTGGATGTTTAATGGTGAATTTGATGCCATTATCCACTATTCATTTTGAGTCCTAAAACCTACATGACCTCGAGTTTGAATATTTTGGATAACAGACTATACCAAAGTTGGGTATATTAAAGGGTTTGATTGTGGTACATGTCTCTTAGCATCACTACATATATGTACAATAACTCAAATCTGGTTCATTGTCTTACCAAAAAGATTCATTCAAGAGAAATTAAAAAATCATTAGTCTAAACTTATATATTGAAAAAAAATTAAAAATATTTAGAATATAACAAAATGATGAAAAAATATTCTTCAAAAGGATAATGTAAATTTAAATAAAATTCGACCATAGTTCATTAAAAATACATCAAAATATTTGTCTCATACCTAGTCAATTATATGACTACCCATGGTAACTCTATTTCAGTCATGGAAGAGAGCTGGCCATGCCCCTTTTCAGCCTATCTATCTGAATTGAAATGGTCCCTACTCCATTCTAACCAATACATAGAACCAAACTCATGTAGTGTAAGAAATCATAAGGAGTATAAATACCCCTTAAAAAATATGAAACAAACAAAGGACTACATGAATGGACAGTTGAACCATCACATCACATTATATAGGTGAAATAATAAAACAAAAAACAAGTATTGAATATAATAAAAACAAGAAATGTAAAATGATTAAAAATTGGAATCAAAAGAGATACCATATATTGAAAAAAACCAATAAAATTATCCTAAATTAAGAAATATGTCCAAACCATATGTAATCAATAATCACCTCTATACCAAACTAAAACAAATGATGAAATGTCAAAAGAAGCCTGCAAGCTATAAGACGCTCTTCCATTTACCTGAATAATAAAATTCATCATCTAAAATTTTCCAATGTCACAATTTGGGTGTTATCCCATGACCATTAGCATACCAAATTAGTTTCATTACATGATCTATTATCAATAATGTAGCAATTCATTATTAAAATAAGTTTATCAATTCAACTTCATACACCAAATGTAGTTTTTTGTCATTCTCCCTTTGGTTTTAATAATGTCCATGAATATTGTCAGACATGATACATGAAGAATAAATTTTATATAAATAAGAATGAATATCCACTCATCAATGGAATTCATGTAAACACATATACATAAAGTAATCAATCAAATGATTCTCTATGAAAAATCATCATATAAAAATATGTATGTAAGAATCCATGATAAAAATATAATACGATAAAAAATTGTAAGTTAAAAATGAAATGTCACCTTATATTAGACTATAGACTAATGGGAAATTAATACTATACACTCACAACCATAAATATTTATATGTTATATCCAACAGATATTGTGTCCCACAAGTTTATATCACAAAATGTTACCTCCGATTAGAGAAACATTCACTATGGATTTCTATGTCTCATTCCCATGGCACACACTGTTCCCATTGTAAAATTAATCAAATATATTTCGAAACAATGTGAAATATATTATAAAAGAATTACAGTCAATCTAAAATACATTGGAGTTTGAAAATAAATTTATAAATTAGATTATTATTTTTTCAAGTACAAAAAATTGAAACAATTTGGGTATTAAAAAATCCTGTTGTAACCACTTATCTCTTCAAATAAATGAATGATCCAAATTAATATATCATGAAAAAAATTTAATTCACCAAATTTAGAAATTGTATAGAAACACTAGCATACACAATATAGATTCCAATATAACTATGACAATGGTAACAAGAAACAATGTGAATGGAATTTAAAAGAAAATGAATTAAATGAAACTGAAAAGGATTGATAAAAAAATTCTACCCAATAAAAAAGACTCAATCACAATTGTAGTAAAAAAATAATGGAAAAAAGAGAAGTATTTCTTACCTAAAGATACAAACCACCCCAACACGATCGATCAATCTCTGAATAGATTTTCATGAAGCAAGTGTGGTTTATAAAAAGGCATAGGGAATGTGTAACGACCCAAAGTTTTCAATGGAAATTCCCTTCTTATATTTTAGTCATAAAATAACATAATAACACAACATAATGAACTACTAAGTGATAAGTGACCTTTAAATATAGGTTTGTCCCTTCTATGTTTCGAATTTTGAAAATACGATATAGACGATTGTGTTCAAGATGATTTTTGGAGTGTAATGAAACTTAAATAATTTTTGGTGAATAGTGACCTGCCCTTATGAATAGTAAAATATCCTTATGAATAGTAATATTACCCTTATGAATAGTAAATTATCCAACATAAGAGTAAAATTACCTATGATTAATTAAATAAAATTTAGGCATCTTAGAATGTGACAATTTGACCTTAGTAAAGGTTTTTGTATTTTGTAAGTCATAAATAATTAATTAGAAATAATTAATTAATTTTATTGAATATTTTTTCCCTAAAATGTCTTCATAAATTATTGAATCAATGTCATATATATTTTAGATAATTTTATATGACCCTACATAATTTTTGAATGCACAATAAAATCAGTTTAAACATTAAAAACTGTTTTTTATGTAAATTAAGATTTTAATTAAATATTAAATAAATCGTATTTAGAAATTTATTTTTTAGAAATGGACTTAATATTTGGATTCTAAACGTTGAATATTGGTGGGGGTAAATTTTTGGGATTTTTCTGAGATACTTGTATTTTTTATTAATAGAGAAATATGGTAATTTACAAAATAATCTAAATAAGCTAATTATTGGGTCATGTGTGATGTTCTATCGATGTAAGCCCACATTGTTTGGGATTACAGTATAAAATTACTATTATTGGTCATACAAGACTCGCTATTCCATGTCTTTTGGGGAAATAATAATCAAATGAATTTTATATTATGGAAATCCCTCTCCCCTACACTATAAAAGCCACCCTTCACACTCTCATTTCCTCACACCTCTCAAGCTCCAATCCGTCACTGAATTCTTCCCAAACATCTTCCCTAGCCCCTCCCCCACGTTGAAAATCTGATGGTCTCATCAAAAGGCCAATCCTAGCTTCCTCAAAGAGGATCTCAAGAGGAAAATGTAAGAAGTAATTTCCCTCCCCCTTCTCCTTTAATATCCTTTCAAGTTCAAGTTCATTTCTTAATGTCTTCTCACCTATCTTCATCAATATTGTATGTTAACTCTATTATTATTCATATAATAAAATTTTATGATTCTAATGTGATATTATATCACCCCATCCCCTTTCCTTCTTCCTTTTATTTTATTAAAGTGAACGTTGTTCATGAGGTGTTAATTTATCACCTTCAAAAATGACATGCTCTCTTCTTCCATTTATACCTTCAGATATGGTCATGAAACCATTTTGATGGTTTAAAAAGAATATTTTATATGTATTATGTCCTATATAATGTTTTTTAACTGAATTATGAACATATTACTAAGGGATAAATTAAAACAAGTTCTTTGTGATCGAAAAACCGCTCAAATTAACCCACACAATCTTCGTTTGATTCTTATCTAATGATTCATCCTCATGGATATAATTTGATTCATTATAAGATAATTCTAACTCCAGTAATATCATTAATAACATGTAATATCATTTTTTTATGTTTACTCATGTTCTACCCAAACATCCATTTAAGAATACAAGTGAACCACCCAAGAAAAACCATAAAAATGAACATCCCCAAACAATGTTTTTAAACTCTATAAGCCATAGAAATAAACATAATATGAAATAATGAAACCATAATGAACCATATTAATTTAAAAATGGTTTTGGATTTTTAATTATTTAATATAATGTCATTATATAATACATTAAAGTGAAGGAAGAATTCAGGTACCAGGTAAGGGGAAATCTCAAACACAATTTTCTTCCTTTGGGTACTACCTCTTTCACTCTATTTTTGATATGGTTACTCCTCAAGGATCATTTTTTCATCATGGAAAATAATTTTCTGGGATAAAAATGTTTTTCACCGGTTTTTATGTCCATCAAAATGTTTTCTAAAAGAACTCTTCTTTTAAGAACACCCCTTTTACTTCTCACTCAAGATGGACGGTTCTTGTAACATTTATGTTATTCCCTTTTTCTTTTGGGAACCCAAAGCTTATGAATGTGTTATTATGAGATGAAACCCATTAATTTTCAAGGGTTTATTATGTTAATTTATGTTATATGTTCATTGTGGTAATCATGATAAATGATAATTTATGATGTGACGGGTGCGCCCGGAATTATATAGCGCAATATGAATGTTTAAATGTGACGGGTGTGCCCGGAATTATACAGCGCTCCAATGCATTGGGTAAAGTGGTGAATCTCATGAGTAAATGTGAAATGATGTGTGAAAATGATGCTATCTTGGTTCACAAATATGTGTGTAAGTTAACCACTAAGACATGATGTTTCATTTTTATGCATTGACACATTTCAAGCCTTTTATTTATGCTCCTCTCATGTTCATGATCATTATCCTGTGTTATGTTTATGCTCACCCTATGCTATATTGTTCTTATATATACTCTAACTGGGCTTCTAGATCACCTTTTTTGATGTATATCCCCAGGTGGCTACATGTACTAAGGAGAAGACAAGTTCCCATAAGAAGCTAGAGATGAAGGAATTAAATAAATGTTTATGCTTGATGTTTTATTTGTTATGTCAGGTCCTAGTATTCCCAAGACACTAAACCTTTGGATCCTTTATGTGTAATACTATTATGTTGTTTATAATTGAAATGATGTAATATTAATTTCAGAAAAGTCTGGGTCACTATAGTTGGTATCAGAGGAAAGGTTTAGTTAATTTGGGAATTTGGATAAGTAAACCCTAAAGAAAACCTCTAGTATGAGACTAAGTAAAAAAATGCACACAAGAATATTTACCTAGGGATACCATATGTTATGTTTTTGGAATAAATTGTTTAAATGAATAAGATATTCATGACTCGTTTACTTATGTTTTTTTCTATCCTTTTCTATTTTAGAAAATGGTGGGAACCAGGAGAAATCCGGCCAACAACTCATGCGAGGGCCAGTGCAACTATTGCCAGAACGACATCCCCAATGACTTGGGAAGTGGAGTTCAAAACATCATGGCAATGCTTACCCAATTATCTCAGGTTGTGAATAATGACCATAAAAATGGGGAACGTCCTCTTTCACCAAAGAGGGAGCAACTGGCTATCGAATGTTTTATGCGACAACGAACACTGATGTTTTGTAAATCTTCTGATCCACTAGTTGCGGAACAGTGGGTCAACTCCATGGAGATGATATTTTATGTGCTTGAATGTTCTGAGATAGAGAAGGTGACTCTAGCCGTTTACCGTCTAGATGGAGAAGCTGATCAATGGTGGGCTTTGATTAAGAACACCAAGCCAAGGGAGGAAATTGAAGAGATGGAATGTGAATACTTTAATATAAAGTTTCTTAATAAGTATTTCCCACGAACTATTCACACGAAGATGGAGAGAGAATTCATAAAGCTCATGAAAAAAGATGGAGAATATATCACAACCTATAAAGAAATTTTTACAAGGCATTCAAGGTACGATTCAGGTTTTTTTAACAACAATGATTGAAAAATTGATAGATTCTTTAGAGGATTAAAACCAAACCTTAGAAAGGCTCTAGCAATTCGAGACTATGGGAGTTATGAAGAAGTTGTCCGTTGTGCTCTCAAAGTGGAGATGGAGTTTGGAGAATGGTCCCATGGGTATGGTGATAAGAAAAGAACGATGGAGTTTCAAGTTGGTGGATCTAGTGATAAAGGTGGGATGAAAACTCAAAGACCCACATTCCAAAACTGTGGGAATTTGCACAATGGGAACAACCTCAAAGGGACGGGGAAATGCTTCAAGTGTGGGAAAGAAGGAAACCATGCTCAAGATTGTAGAAAAGAAACGAAAAGGAAGGAGAATGTAGCCGATGAAAGGAGAGAACCACCCATGGTTCAATTCTACAATTGTAGGGAGCTAGGGCACTATGCAAACTAGTGCACTAAACCTCGAGCTCTCAAGGGTAATTAGCGTCAGCAGCCGCCAAAGCCAAAAGAACAAGGGAATGCTTATTCCATCACTACTTCAGAGGTGAAGCATGATAATGAAGTCATACAAGGTACACTTCCTATTCACTCAAGAATGGAAAAAGTCTTATTTGATTCTATTTCTACGCATTATTTTATATCTTGAATGTTTGCTAGAAATATAGAATCCAAGCCCTGAATCCTTAAAGTATAGATATCTGTAAAAACACCAAGTGGTGCAATCTTTGAAACCCAAGTGTTTGACTCTTCTCCTATTGACGTATGTGGGAAGATTCTTCTGGAAAATCTCATAATACTTCCCTTGGTGGAATTAGATGCTATAATGGGGATGGATTGGCTCTCTTTATATAGAGAACATATCAACTGTTGGGAAAAGGAAATATATTTTCATATTCTGAACCATTCCATGCTTCTCTACAAATGCAAGGAAGATCATGAATCTTCTCTGAAAAATCCTTCAATGTTGTGGGTGTTAATTCCCTATGAAGAAGCATACCTCGCCCAAATGGTTGAGTCAAAGAAAAGTTCCATCCTTGAGGAAATTCCCATTGTGAGGGAATACGATGATGTATTTCCCAAAGAGTTACCCGGAATTCTCCTGGATCATGAGGTAGAGTTCTCAATTGAACTTATACCCGAAGCTACTTTTATCTCGCAGTTCCCCTATAGGATGGCTCCTATCGAACTGGAGGAGTTAAAGAAGAAGTTGCAAGAGCATTTGGAAAAAGGTTTCATATGACCTAGTGAATCACCTTGGGGTGAACCAATGCTCTTTGTGAAGATGAAGGATGGAAAAATGCGGATGTGTATCGATTATCAGGAACTCAACAAGATCGCCATAAAGAACAAGTATCCTCTACCAAGGATTGATGACTTGTTCGACCAGTTAAGAGGAGCTCAATGCTTCTCAAAGGTGGATCTTCGTTTTGGATATCATCAGGTAAAGGTGAAGGAGGAAGATATTCAAAAGACTACCTTCCGTACATGGTATGGGCACTATGAGTTTTTGGTGATGCCCTTCGAACTTACTAATACCCCTACAATCTTCATGGATTTGATGAATTGAGTCTTTAGACATTACCTAGACAACTTTTTTGTAGTGTTTATTGATGATATTCTCATCAACTCCATGATAAAGGAAGAACATGAAGAACATCTAAGACATGTGTTGATGACATTGAGAAAAGAGAATTTGTACGCCAAGTTCGGTAAGTGTGACTTTTGGATGAATCAAGTCACGTTCTTGGGACATGTGATCACAAGTGATGAAATTTCTGTGGATCCTTCAAAGACAAAGGTGATTGAGGAGCGGCCCATGCCCTCTAGTGTCACAGAAATCCGTAGTTTTCTTGGATTATATGGGTACTACTGACGTTTTGTGAGAAACATCTCACGATTGTCAAGCCCGCTAACTAAGTTAACAAGAAAAGGGGTAAAGTATGTCTGGACTGAAGAATGTGATGGAAGCTTCAAGGAGATAAAGAGATGCCTGATCGCTGCACCTGTACTCACACTACCGAAAAGTATAGAATGTTTTGGGATATACAGTTATGGTTAAACGAAAGGCTTGGGTTGTGTACTCATGAAAAATTAAAATGTGATAGCCTAGGCCTCACGATAGTTGAAGATCATTGAGCAGAACTACCCAACGCATGATCTAGAGCTGGTAGCCGTGATTTTGGCCTTGAAAATTTGGTGACACTACTTTTATGGTGAGAAGTGTGACATATACATCGACCATAAAAGCCTAAATTATTTATTCACACAAAAGGATCTCAACATGCGTCAATGGAGATGGTTAGAGCTAATCAAGGATTACAATTTCTCTATTCACTATCATCATGGAAATGTTAACAAGGTAGCTGATTCTCTAAGCAGGAAAGAACCTACTACTCTATCCATGTTGCGGATTGAGAAAGACCCTATCTTTTTTGATGTGCAAAGAATGGATTTGGAAATCATAAGGGCAGGGGATACATCCTACCTTGCCCAAATGATTGCGCAACCATCTATCTATGAGAAGATTAAGGAATCACAAAGGGATGATGTGGAGATACAAAATAAGGTGAATGTAGTAAGGGAATGGAAGCTGCAAGAGTTCCATATTAATAATGATGGTGTGATTCGGTTTGGAGCGCGGCTTTGTGTGCCTTCATCACCCAGGATAAATAAGGAGCTATTGGATAATGCACACAGGTCAACAATATCTATTCATCCTGGGAGTACCAAGATGTACCGTGATCTCTGGGAACACTTCTGGTGGGATAACATGAAGAAGGAGATTGGGAAATATATATCAAGGTGATTGGTATGTCAGCAAGTTAAAGTTGAGTGAAAAAATTCCAAGGGTATGATGCAGCCATTGCCTATACCCATGTGGAAATGGGAAAATGTTACTATGGACTTTGTCATGGGTCTCCCAAATACATCAAAGAGAAATAATGCGATATGGGTTGTGGTTGATTGACTCACCAAGACAGCCCATTTTATCGCTATTCGAGAAGATCTCTCGGTTAACCAACTTGCAAAGATATATGTGAAGGAAGTGGTGAGACTGCATGGTGTTCCACTCTTGATTGTCTCTAACCGTGATCCAAGGTTCTCCTCTAAATTCTGGAGGAGCCTCCAATAAGCTTTGAGTACTGAATTAAATTTCAGCACGACCTATCACCCCCAAACTGATGGCCAATTTGAAAGGACTATTAAAACGCTTGAAGATATGCTAAAAGATAGCTCTCTAGAATTAAAAGGTGGTTGGGATCAGCATCTCCCATTGGTTGAGTTCTCATACAATAATATCTTTCACTCAAGTATTCAGATGGCTCCATATGAAGCTCTATCTGGAAAGAGATGTAGAACTCCATCTTATTGGGATGATGTTGGAGAAATAAAGCTACTTGGACCCAATCTTGTTCAAGAGATGACAGAGAAGGTACAAGTCATCCAAAAACACATCAATGCTGCTCAATGTCAGCAAAAGGGCTATGCTGACAACTGTCGAAGGGACTTGGAGTTTGACGTTGGAGATAAAGTCTTCCTTCAAATATCTTCAAGGAAGAGAGTCATGCGATTCGGGAAGAAAGGGAAGTTAAGCCCAAGGTATATTGGCCCCTTTGAAATCCTTGACCGCATAAGAGTTATGGCCTATCGGCTTTAACTTACACCAATATGGATCATGTTGATGATGTGTTTCATGTATCACTACTGAGGAAGTTCATACCAGACCCCTCACATGTACTAAACTCAGAGGTGGTGTAGCTGGAAGATGATCTCTCCTATGAGGAGAAGCTAGTAATGATTATCGACTAAAGTGATAAGGTTATACACAACAAGACAACAAACATTGTAAAAGTGTTGTGGAGGAACTATAAGTTTGAGGATGCAACTTGGGAACCAGAAGAGGCGATGAAGGATAAGTACCCTCACCTGTTTGTGTAAAGTGAAATTTCGGGGGTGAAATTTCGTAAGAGGGGAAGAATGTAACGACACAAAGTTTTAAATTGAAATTCATTTCTTATATTTATGTAATAAAATAACATAATAACACAAAATAATGAACTACTAAGTGATAAGTGACCTCAAAACCTATGTTTGTCACTTCTATGTTTTGAATTTTGAAAATCCAGCATACACGGTTGTGTTCAAGATGATTTTTGGAGTGTAATGAAATAAAAATAATTTTTGGTGAATAGTGACCAACCCTTATGAATATTAACATACCCTTATGAATAGTAATATGACCCTTATGAATAGTAAATTATCCAACATAAGATTAAAATTACAAATGATTAATTAAATAAAATTTAGGCATCTTAGAAAGTGACAATTTGACCTTAGTAAACGTTTTGGTATTTTGTAAGTCATAAATAATTAATTGTAAATAAATAATTAATTTTAAGGAATATTTATTTCCCTCAAATCTATTCATAAATTATGGAATCAATTTATTATAGTTTTTAGATAATTTTATAAGACCCTACGTAATTTTTGAAAGCTCTATAAAATCAGTTTTAACCATAAAATCTTTTTTTTAAAGTAAATTATGATTTTAATTAAATATTAAATAAATCATATTTAGAAAATTATTTTTTCTAAATGGAATTAATTTTTGGACTCTACATGTCGAAAATTGGTTGGGGAAGTTTTTTTGGATTTTTCTGAGATACTTGAATTTTTGATGAATAGTGAAATACGGTAATTTAGAAAATAAGCTAAATAAGCTAATTATAGGGTCATGTATGATGTTCTGCTGATGTAAGCCCCCTTTTTTCTGGATTACATTACTAAATTACTATTATTGGTCATTCAAGACTCACTATTCCTTGTCTTTTGGGTAAATAATAAACTAATGAATTTTATATTAGGGAAATCCCTCACCCCTCCACTATAAAAGCCACCCTTCACACCCTCATTTCTTCACACCTCTCATGCTCCAAGCCTTCTCTAAATTCTGCCCATACATCTTCCCTATCCCCTCCCCCACGTCCAAAATCTTCTGGTCTCATCAAAAGACCAATCCTAGCTTCCTTAAAGAGGATCTCAAGAGGACGATTTAAGAGGTAATTTCCCTCCCCCTTCTCCTTTAATTTTCATTCAAGTTCAAGTTCATTTCATAATCTCTCATCACCTATCTTCATATATATTGTATTCTAACTCCAGTATTAGTCATATACTGTAATTTTACGATTCTAATGGGATATTATATCACCCCATCCCCTTTCCCTCTTCCTTTTATTTTATTAAAGAGAACGTTGTTCATTAGGTGTTAATTTATCACCTTCAAAAACGATATGCTCTCTTCTTCCATTTCTACCTTCATATCTGGTCCTAAAACCATTTGTGTGGTTGAACCAGAATATTTTATATGCATTACATCCTATTTAATGTTCTGGAACTGACTTATGAACATATTACTAAGGGATGAATTAAAACAAGTGCTTTGTGATCGAAAAACCGCTCAAATTAACCCACACAATCTTCGTTTGATTCTTATTTAATGATTCATCCACATGGATATAATGTGATTCATTATAAGATAATTCTTACTCTTGTAATTTCATTAATAACATTTAATATCAGTTATCGAAATTTTCTCATGTTCTACCCATACTTCAATTTAATAATACAAGTGAACCACCCAAGAAAAACCATAGAAACGAACAACCTCGAACAATGTTTTTAAACTCTATAAGCCATCCAAAGGAACATAATATGAAATAATGAAACCAGAATGAACCATATTAATTTACACATGGTTATGGATTTTTAATTAATGAATATAATGTCATTATACAGGACATTAAATAGAAGGAAGCATTCGGGTACAAGGTAAGGGGAAATCTCGAACCCAATTTTATTCTTTCGGGTTCTCCCTCTTTCACTCCATTTTTGATATGGTTAATCCTCAAAGATCATTTGGTCATAATGGCCTCTAATTTTATCGGATATACATGTTTGTAACTGGTTTTTATGTCCAACAAAATTTTTTCCAAAAAAACTCTTCTTTTAAGAACACCCCTTTTACTTCTCACTCAAGGTGGATGGTTCTTGTAACATTTATGTTATTCCCTTTTTCTTTTGCGAACCCAAACCTTATGAATGTTTTATTATGAGATGAAACGCATTCCTTTTCATGGGTTAATTATGTTAATTTATGTTATATGTTCATTGTTGAAAGCATGATAAATGTTAATGTTATGATTTGACGGGTGCGCCCGTAATTATATTGCGCAATATGAATGTTTAAATGTGACGGGTGCGCCCGAAATTATACAGCACTCCAAATCATTGGGTAAATTGATGAATCTCATGAGTAAATGTGAAATGATGCGTGAAAAAGATGCTAGCTTGGTTCACAAATATGTGTGGTAGTTAACCACTAAGACATGATGTTTCATTTTTATGCATTGCCACATTTCAAGGCTTTTATTTATGCTCCCCTCACGTTCATGATCTTTAGCCTATGTTAGGTTTATGCTCACCCCATGCTATATTGTTATTATCTATACTCTTACTGGGCTTCTAGATCACCCTTTTTGTTGTATATCCTCAGGTGGATACATGTACTAAGGAGAGGACAAGTGCCCATAAGAAGCTAGAGAAGAAGGAATTAAATAAATGTTTATGCTTGATGTTGTATTTGTTATGTGTAGTCCTAGTTTTCCCAAGACACTAAACCTCTGGATCCTCTATGTGTAATACTTTTTTTTTGTTTATATTTGAAATGATGTAATATTAATTTATGAAAAGGATGTGTCACTATAGAAAGACCTATGTACCAGGGGATAAAGATGGGAAAAAATATGAAACCTCGAACACTAGTTCAACAAAATTAGAGTAATGTACATGACATTTACACTGTTAAAAATGTCTTCACTCATCATCTAATCCTCTGAACTGTGATACACTAAAACCCAATTTCATATTAATTTAAAAACATTCATTGTTATTTTATACAATGAGAACCATTTATAAGGAATGTTAACCCCTCATTCTATGTACTCAATTAATGAAATATATATTGAATCCATTACATAGTGTTGACTAACATTACACAATTTCAATTTTAACTTTTAAAATAGAACAATATAGATTATGCAGAAAAATCATAAAAGATCCCTAATATCACTATTATAGGTAACCTCCTTATTCATATTTTGTATTATTCAACCGATTAATGAGGAAACCCATAAGAATGGGTGAAACAACCCCAACATAAAAGTAAAAATGATATTCAATGGTGGTAAAACATTGAGGTTAACTATATTTTGTGATACCTATTTTTTTCTTCTTCACATATAATTTAAAATGTTCTCTATTGGGACATTAGAAGTCATTTGTACTATGTTTTATTTTTACCCAAGTAATTGAAAGATATATCATGATATTAATTTCAATGAGTTTTTTTATCCTTATATGAAAATATTTTCCTACATATTTTCTAGATTTTTAATATTATGTTGATTTTCCCTTAGTGGTTAACCATGAAAGATAAAATAATTTACTTAAATTCTATTTAATTTTCTCCATAATCCATGCTATTTAAATATATTATTTCCTAAAATCCATTTTATTAGTCTAAATATATATAAATATTTTATTTAATAGAAAAATTTAAAATTAATTAATTGATGGTTGAAATAATCTTTACTAGTGTTCTATATACTGAGAATATGATAAACTAACTATTTCCCTTAAGAAAAAAATATTGATCCCATAATATTTTTAGTTCCATCAATTTACGATGCCTCATATGTATCACAGTGATTGGTTTCACCTCGGATCCTCAATGGTACACCTCTACAAACATAGTATATATTACCACTAAATTTTATTTACACACATGTATGTGATTGAAACCTGTGGAATGGGAATCTGGTTTACAAAAATGAAACATACACAATAAATCAAAAACATAGTAATAATTTTATGACATAGATCATGCACCATTAATTATGATATTATTATCAAAGAACCAAATAATTCATGATGAATTTATTTGAAATCACATACATACGCTGTTCATTCAATTTCATGGTCATTTACGCTTTAAATGAGTGCTCATTGTAATATTGAAATCATTCAATTCAATTTATATAATATACGAAAACATTTTATAAGTAATAAATAAATAATTAAATTTAATTATTTATTATTATGTGATTTTGGTGAATCGGATTATTCATAATGATTATTTTTTATGATAGTTTTAAATAAATAATAAAAATTATTGAATTTAATATTCTAGTGTAAATGATGTGCACTAACAAGGAAAACAATGTGTACAATTTTTTCATGTCATAAAATTTATTTTTATAAAGAATTCATGTACTAGAGAAGGCATGCCATATTAGCACAGACATTATAGAGAATTTAATATCACTCAAATGGTATGTGACTTCATTTCCAAATAGTTTATTGTATTGTGCAATTATATTGAATGTATGGATATATGTTTTCGAGCAAATATTACATTTAATTTGTTTTATAAGAAAACCTACGGATAATACATGACATTTATGGAAACACAACATATATTTAATATTTTTTTCAATTATTAAATTAATTGAAATTGATGTACATGTCTTGTATTGAAATAGCACATGGGATATATTTTGAAATTATGTTGTTATTTTTTTATGAATTTGATATTACATATAACTTGATAATACTACATGTCATGCAACATTACTTGGTAAAACCGCCAATTTAATGAAGAGTACACCATCTACACATTGTGTATTTTGATATAAATTGATTAATTAAATTCCATTAAATGTAATTAATTTTCTCATTCTACAGCCTGGGAAAATTTCTAGTCCAGTTGAGTGGTTATGAATCAAACATACAATACCATCCACCTACAAACATTGTACCAATTTCATTGTAAAACATTATAATTGATTTTTGGAATCATGATGTATGAAGAATTGGAATTTTTTTAGTTATAAGAAATGTATTCCAACTACATGTCATATTAGTCAGCAAGCCCCATCATGGATGGTTTTTATTAATAAATGGAGTGTATTTATTCTGTATACTAAATTATTCATGGATTATGTTAATAAATAGAATAATTTCATGCTTTTTGGGGTAACATGGAATTTATACAATGTATTCTTCAATTATCCATTGTAGGATCGAAATATCTATGAATATTATCACAATACAAGAGGGGGGGTGAATTGTATACATTAAAAATTTCCTTAGACAAGGAAACGTTCTATGTTTAACAATGTTAAACTAGGTAAATTCACAACACCTTTAATTAGATGAAAACTAAGGATTATAATATAAGATTCTACCATAAAACGTATAGAATCAAAATGAATCAAAGTACAACTGTAAGGAAATATAAGAGATATACTTTCCTTACAGTATATAAAGCAGTGGAAAAAACAATAACTCTTTTGACCAAAAGAGAATGGTATCTAACAACCTTGGATAAAGGTATTCTTTGGTTTATACTTCCAAGAAAGTCTGTCTTACCCAAACCTGGGTAAGCCCTCAATCCGAAGACCGGTATCTGTCTTACTATCTTCGCAATCCCTCAACTTCAAAGTAGTTGGAAACCTCTGTCTTCTTATCCTCGGAAGCCCTCGAACTTTAAGGTAGTCGGCACCTCTGTCTTCCTATCCCCGGATGCCCTCAAATGTAATCACCAACATTCGGAGTCGCACGAATCTTGAGAGTTGATACGAGCCTCTCACTCTAGAAATCACTTCAGCAGCACTTCAGTATCAAAGCATAGCCAAAAGTACAAAAGCTCTGAGTCAGTTCAAATGAGCTCCTATTTATATGTGGAGAAATGCCCTCCTCCAATGATCACATTTTCCATGAATCTCGGAGGGGCCTGTACACATGGAACTCAACCAACGGTTAGTTTAATAACAGAATGAACGACATCGTTTTGTAATAAAACAAATGTTACAGAAACCAAGAAATAGTTTTTCAAAACATGTGTAAGCAAATTTGGTGTTTCATATATAAGCAAATAAGAATTCAGAGTATAATAAAATAATAGTTCGAAGTCTAACAAAACTGGAATTCAGAATGTATACTAAATTGATATTCGGGTTCTGTTTTGGTTGGAATTCGGAACCTGTATTCAGTAGAAGTTCGGAGTCTGAATTTCTAGTGAAATTCAGAGTCTGGCTATTATAGAATTCAGAATTTGAACTTTCAGAGTTCAAAGTTGAACTTAATAATAGTTCAGAGTCGAACACTTTTGAAGTTCGGAGTCGAACTGAATAAATGTTTGGAGTCAAACATTTTTTATGTTCGGAGTCAAACTTGCAAAAGTATGGAGTCGAACTATATTGAATTTCAGAGTCGAGCTCACAAAAGTTCAGAGTCAAACTATTTTGATGTTCGGAGTCGAACTCACAAAAGTTCGGAGTCAAACTATTTTGATGTTCAAAGTCCAGAATTCGGAATGGAACATTATTACAGTTCATATCCGTAATTCGGAATGGAACTTAATTATAGTTCGTATCTGGAAATTGGAAAGGAACATTATTACAGTTCGTATCCAGAATTCGGAATGGAACTATATGAGAGTTCGTATCTGGAATTCGGAATGGAACTATATGAGAGTTCTTATCCAAAATTCGGAATGAAACTATATGGGAGTTCGAATCTGGAATTTAGAATGGAACTTCCTTACAGTTCCTGTCTAGAATTTGGAGTGGAACTTCATTACAGTTCACTTCCAGAAATCGGAGGGGAACGTCATTACAGTTCATGTCCAGAATTCGGAGGGGAACTTCATTACAGATCCTGTCCAGAATTTGGATCCTAAATAGAATGCTTCATATCGAAGTATTATATGATTCCGAGATTTTGGATTTGATTCCGGATTTTTTACTTAGACAGATTTTCCATATGTATAAGGAAAAATATTGTTGGGATAAGATATCCTTAAGGAAATTTTCCTTAGGGAAGGAGAAATAAATTTCCCTATGGTTAAGGGTGTGTGATTTTCAAAACCAGTTGTGAAGGTGTTTGTGATTTTCAAGACCAAGTGAATCTTAAGACAAAGAATGGAAAATTCAATAAAGAAAACCTTAACAAATTCCTCCTTGACTCAACAATCTCCCCCTTTTTGGAATGCACAAACAAATTCTTGAAAAATAATAAAGGGTTTTGAAAAAATTTATTAGACATGAAAATAAAACTTATCTCCCTTTGTTCATGATTGGAAATGAACATAGCTACCTCCCCCTTAGGAATTGAACCTCTAAGGATTGTATTCTTGTTTTTCGGAAAGGATTTTCATTTCCAAATGGAATGAAAATTTCATAATGGAATGCTCCCCCTTACATTAACATCTCCCCCTTTTCCTTGGGGATTAGTTTTTTTTCCTTCTCCAGATATATATTTTTTCCTTTTCTCCCCCTTTGTGATTTTCCAAAAGTATTGACAGAATGGAAAAGTAATAAAAGTACCTGAAAAATTTGTAATGAAACTATAAAAATCACTAGGCCTAGTTTCATTAGAGATCGAAAAAAAATTACAACAAAAGAAAGTACAACAAAAGATCGTAATGGGTATATTTTTTCACTCTTATTCCTTCGAGATGAGTTTCTTTAATAAAGCCTTCAGCCTTGTCATATCCTTCTGGTCTTTCTCAACTTTCCTCTCCAAGGCTGCTATCCTTTCCTCTTGAGCATTCAACGCCACTTCTTGAGCGCTGATAATTTTCTCTTGGTTGGCCATTCGTTCCAAAAGCTGGATCCATATGTCTCTATCACTCTTTACCACTTAAGCCAGGGAATTCAGCTTCCCATTCAGGTCTCTTTCTACATTGTTCCGAGAGCTTTGTTCAAAAACCAATTCTTCATGGATGTTCTTTATCTTTCCATTTGCAGTCTCAAAAGAATCTTGCACTTCGGATTGAAAACGTTCAAACTAGCTTAAATATTACTCAACCTTTTTCATCCACTTTGTTACCATGATGCAGGATTTTCTATGAATATCATAATCCATAAGAAAATTTTTGAAATCTGCCTCTACCTTCACCACTTTGTCCATCAGCATATTCACCGACTCAGTTTTCTGATTCTGAGAGTGTTGACGCATTTGACAGTGAGAATCAATGGAGGGGAAAATTGGGATAACATCCACCAACTTCTTCAAAGACTGAACAATGAAATCATTGCTCTCTGTAGATGACTACAAATCAGATATTTTTCTTGGAGATTGCTGTTATTAGATCTGCACTAACCACTTTCTAGAAGTTCCACCAACTTCTTTCTTTCTGATTATATCATTTATTGGGGTTTCCATCAAAACTTGTTTCCCCTTATCAGTTTTTGGAACGTACTCTTCTTCTTGCATTTCTTCTTCAGATTCTGAAACCTAAAAAATCTGATCATCATCATCCATCACTAACTGAGTTCCTTCAGCAACAAAATCATTATCATTTGCCTCTCCATCATCATCCAAAACATTTTCTTCTTCAGCAACATCTTTGTTTTCATCTGGCTTTCCCAGAGTGGCTTTCACTGACTTTGCCATCTCCTGATATTGTTCTACTTGCATTATCAAGGCGTGGAAATCCTCACGCTCTTTCTCTTTTTCTTCTTCTTCTCCTTCATCAGTATCATTTTCAAGTACTTGGTCTTCATCCAGTTCTTTCTCTTCCACAACATCCTATTTTTCTTGCAATCTTTCCGGAGTGAGATGGCTTTTTCCCGGAGTCTCGGGTAGAGGTTCGGAGTGGAAAGATTTCGCAATGGGCAACAGCTCTGAAGCTAACTCTGTAGCCATCAGCAACGACTTAACAATTTCTTCTTCAGAAAACTTTTTCTTCAGCTTCATTTCCTTCGCTTCATTCACTAACACTTCTGCAGCTTTCTCTTTCAATGCTTTTGCTTCAGCAGGGTCGAGTCCAAACTGGGAATCACCCTCTTTCCTCTTCTCTTTCATTTATCTCTACTTAACCACTACATCATCAGGATAATCCTTTTTCTACTTTGGCTTTGGTGAAGTAGATTGTGTATCCTTATCAGCAGGATTTCATTCCTCAATAACTTTCTTCAATTTCCTCTTCATGGGTGCCTTCTTCGATGGCTCCGGTTTCACAACAGTTTCCTGAATGGCTTCAGCTTCTTCCATAGATAAGGAAATGAATTCTACTGATTCACTATAAAACCGCATTTTCATCCTCTTCAGGGAATAATCGCTTATCAACAACATCTTACAAACCCAAACTTTTGACTTGCATGCGATTCTGAAAGATTCTAAACATTGAACAATCATCATTGAGAGTAAGGCTGGAAACATAATGATCTGTTCTCTTAGATTTCCTTCCTTGATGTTCTTGACTATGATCAGATCATGTCTCATCAAGTTGATCTTCCATAGGTTCACCAGAAGATCTAAGATATATATATCACTTTTCCTCAAGTTATCCTTGTCACATCTTCTCGGAACTAGAAAACATTGCACCCACAACTATTATATCCTGATGTTCAGAGTGAGGTGCGCTATCTTCGCAGTTGTAGAATCATCCCGCCCAAGGCATTTGAATACCTCCTTATTAAAACTTCCTTCCTGATCTGAAAGTCTATGAGAACAAAATTCTGCTTCTCCTTCATAAGTTAAACCAACCAACCTCGCTGCCTTAGTGAAAGATAGCTTGTAAGTACTCCCATAGGACTTGTATGAGAATATATCTCTACTATCTTATTTTTACTTCTGAAAGGAAACAGTCTCATAAAACTCGAAGATCAAATCCGAATATACCGGATCATGTTTCTCTGGCTTGGCAAGGCACACATCTTCCCACTTATTCAGCCTAATGTTCATAGAGATAAGAGAATCTAGCGCATAAAAATCAAGATGAACTAACCTTTCATGAAAGACTAACCACTTCGAAATAGGTTCAGTAGATGACATGTCTTGAGATGCAACTTCAAGAGACATTCACAAATGAGAAACTAAGAGTTCAGGACTGCTTTACAGATATTCGGAACGACCTTTATGTAGAGGATCAGGGGTTCGAGATGCCAAAGCTTTGAAGATCAATGTGGGACAGCCATTTATATAGGTGAAAAAATCTGACCTATCAGCTTCCACATCCCATCTGCCTGTTGAAAATCCTTTGATTTGATTTGACCGCTGAGATCAATCCTACAAGAAAATATCTAGATACGATCTTTTTAGTTTTTTAAAAAAAATTCTCATGTTTAAGAAAAATAGAGTATGAAAAAAATATGAAGCATAAGAAATTACCAGCAATAAAGATTGACTACGAAAACATGAGTAAGGAAATTGTACCATTCAGATTTTCCAGGAATTTCATTCATAATAGGTAGTATTTCTTATTGAATGAAAATTTGGTTAAAAATTTCACTACGATAGAATTTGGGGAAAAAACTAAGTACGAAACCTTCAGTATGAAAACATCAGTACGAAATCCCAGTATGAAATCATCAGTATGAATGTCTCAGTACATAATGTATGAGTCCGGAAAATATGATTCTGGAATCATTCGTTACAGAACTTCTCGGTATAAAGCTTTTTGTTACGAACAATCTGGTTCTGAGAATCGCATTACAAAAATATCGGTTCTGAATTCATCATTACGAAAAAGTAAGGTACGAAATTTTTCATTAAAAAGGTTTCGATTATAAAAATTTGATTACGAAAAATTCAGATTAGAGAACTTCATTAAGAAATATTTTGATTCCAGAAATCTCCATTACGAAAATTTCCATTTCCAAGAATTTACATTAAGTAAATTTCCAGTACAAAAATTTGAACTCTGAAAATTTTAGTTACAAAACAGTTTGAAAAACAGAGTACGAAAATTTTGAAAAAATGATTACGAAAAAACACTTTTCTAAGACTAACAAGGAAATTTACTCCTCCTATGAAATGGAGTTTATTACTGTAAGGAGATTTGTTTAACAAAAAGTTAATGATGGAAGATTACCTTACAGTTATTATTCCTAACTTTTGTTTAATGTATTCAAATCTATCATAAGGTAATGATTTTGTGAAAATATCAGCATGTTGATCTTTCATTCCGATAAATTGTAAAATGATATCTCCTTTAGTTTTGATATTCTTTTTGAAGTAGTTTTTTGTTACTAGTCATATAACGGGAACAACCACAATCCATGTACCATATGTTGTTGTTGGTACTTTCCTTATCATCATGAAAATTAAAAAATGATTAGTCTTTCGGAATCCAAACTTGTTTGGATCCACGATTTTCAGATAATAAAATTTTTGGGACCCACATTTTCTTTGAAAAGTATTCTTTGTGAAAACCAAGAGATTGGGTTTTGTTTAATGAACAATATTTTTACCAGTGACCACCACATTGACACTTGGTTCAAAATGGGGCACTTTGTGGAATAAAATAATTGTTACTGAAAATTGGTTTGGTATGTGTAAAACCAGATCCAGATCTATTTCTTAATGGTCGTATTTGTGAATAAATTTTATCAAAATTTTATTTACCATGGGTAATGTTTGAAAAACACTTCTTTAATGAAAATATTTCGGATTTTAATTTCACAACCAAATTCCTATCCTCAGGAATAATTTCCTTAGGGTTAGGTTTTTCTTCAAAAACATTTACCTTTGAAATCGCATTCTTAAGATCTTTTGAAAGTTTTTCCTTTTCAGAATTAGATTTCTCAAGGTCTTTAGAATTTTTTTCAATCAAATCATCTTTACTCTTAAGATCATCAGATATATCTGAAATCTCTTTGGTAAGAATTTCCTCTCAAGCATTTTCCTTGTCTATCTTTTTAGAAATCATAGAATTTTTAGCTTCACGTAATTTGGAAAATCTAGAAACTTCTTCATATGAAGGTTCTTCATTTTATGAAGATGAAGTATCTTCTTTTGAAGTATTATTTCTGTAATAGTAATTCTTATCTAGAGATATGTTTGTTAAAGCCTCGGCAGAGCATACCTTGGCCATAAGACATTTTTGAGGAAAAGATGTATTAGCATAGAATCTCATAGTCTTCTGAGATGAAGAATCATATTCTGATTAATCACTATCTGAAGAATCTCCACAACTAGCACTCCAGGTAGTATTATCTTTGAGACATTTCTTAGCTTTATCTTTGTAATACCTCTTCCTATTCCTTTCAGAATTCCTTTCCTTCCTTTCCTTCTTTTTGAGCATAGGGCAAGCAGGTCTGATGTGACCAGCTTTCTTACATTTGTAACACATAACTACTGAATCTTTCTTGTCCTTTCTATCCTTCTTTTTATATTTGGATTGAAAATTCCTTTGACCAGCTATTTTATTCATCCTCCGAAAAATATTGTCTAGTTCATTTTCTGAGACTTCACTCTCGCTGGATTCAGATTGAATAGATACTTTTTTTGGACATTGATCTTGTTACTCTTTTTTGGAGTCTTTTCTTTCATATGGTTTACTGTAGCTGTAAATGAAATGGTTCCATTGCCATTCTTCTTCTTGATGTTTTCAGCATCTCTTTTCATTCGAGTCTCATGTTGAAGAAGAGTTCCAAAAAGTTCATCTAAGGATATTTGCGTAACCTTCCTTTTTTCATCAATGGCTGTTCTCTAAGACTCCCATTCATTAGGTATGGTATCAATGATCTTGTTAACTAAAGCTTCATCATCAAGTCTTTTCTCTCCCATTGATTGAAGACTATTTACAATAATCATAAATCTTTGTTTTACATTGGTGATGGGCTCTCCATAAAGAATGTTGAATCCGTGATACTCTGCTCTCAACATAGCTCTCCTGGTTTCAATCACTTTGGAAGTTCCAAAATGAGTAACCTTTAATTTCTTCCATATACAATTTGTTGTTTTACAAAAGATATTTGGCTATATATATTTCTATTCATTGCAAATAAAATAGTATTGTGTACCTTGTAGTTGAGTTGGTACTCATGTTTTTCCAGATTTGTAAAGGTGCTAACTTCTTTATCAGGTATTTTATATCCTCCAGTAAGCATCACGAAATTATCTACCAATGTATTGATTATGAATGTCTTCATTTTGTCTCTCCAATACTCATAGTCATTACCATCAAAAATTGGTGGTCTTGTAGGATTTATATTGTCAATTGAACCAACAGTTAAACCTTCCATCTATAACAAAACTTGGAAAACCAAACTTGCTAGTAGTAAATAGTTTGTAACCAGAATGTTCGAAATGGACAATTCGGAATGAAAATTTCAGAATGTAACAGTTCAAAATGATACAGTTCAGAATATAAAAAATTCAGTACAGAAAAAGTTCAGAATGAGAATTTCCGGAATGGAAAAATTCAGAATGTAATAATTTTCCTAATCAAGGAAAACAATAATAAAGAAAATGAATGTGAGAAAATCATAGACCTCTAATAAATTGTGGAATTGATTCAGTATTTGAGGTTAGAAACTCTCTGATACCAATTGTAAGATCAAAAAATCTATTAATATGCTCACAATAAAAGAGGGGGGTGAATTTTATACTTTAAATATTTCCTTAGACAAGGAAAAGATCTATGTTTAACAAAGATAATCTAGGTAAATTCACAACCCCTCTAATCACATGCAAACTAAGGTTTACAATATAAGATTCTACATTAAAGCGTATAGAATCAAAATGAATCAATGTACAAGTGTAAAAAAATATAAGAGATATACTTTCATTACAGTATATAAAGCAGCTGAAAAAACAATAACTCTTTTGACACAAAAAGAAGGGTATCCAACAACCTTGGATAAAGGTATCCCTTGGTTTATACGTCCAAGGAAGTCTATCTTACCCAAACCCGGGTAAGCCCTCAATCTGAAGATCGGTATCTGTCTTGCTATCCCCACATGCCTTCAACATCAAGCTAGTTGGCAACCTCTGTCTTCTTATCCCCAGATGCCCTTGAACTTTAAGGTAGTCGGAACCTCTGTCTTCCTATCCTCAGAAGACCTCGGATGTAATCACCAACATTCGGAGTCCCACGATGCTTGAGAGTTGATACAAGCCTCTCACTCTATAAATCACTTCAGCAGCACTTCAGTATCAAAGATTTGAAAAAAGTCCAAAAGCTCTCAGTCAGTTCAAATGAGCTCCTATTTATAGGTGGAGCAGCGCCCTCCTTCAACGGTCACATTTTCCTTGAATCTCATAGGGGCATGTACACGTGGAACTCAACCAACGGTTAGTTTCATAACAGAAGGCACGACATCATTTTTTAGTAAAACAAATGTAACAGAAAGCACGACATAGTTTTACAAAACAATTTTAAGCAAATATGGAGTTTGATATATAATCAAATAAGAATTCGGATTCTAACAAAATAATAGTTCGGAGTCTAACCAAACTTGAATTCAGAATGTATACTGAATTGATATTCAGATTCTATTTCGGATGGAATTCAGAACCTTTATTCACTAGAAGTTCGGATTCTGAATTTCTACGGAAATTCAGAGGCTGGCTTCACCAGAATTTAGAATCTAAACTTTCAGAGTTCGGAGTTGAACTTAATAATAGTTCGGAGTCGAACTCTTTTGATGTTCGGAGTCGAACTCAATAATAGTTTGGAGTCGAACTATTTTGATGTTCGGAGTCGAACTTGCAAAAGTTTTGAGTCTAGCTATATCGATGTTCGGAGTCAAACTCACAAAAGTTCGGTGTCGAACAATTTTGAAGTTCGGAGTCGAACTCACAAAAGTTCGGAGTCGAACTGTTTTGATGTTCGGAGTCCGGAATTCGGAATGACCATTATTACAGTTCGTATTCGGAATTTGGAATGGAACATAATTACATTTTGTATCCGGAATTCGGAATGGAACTTTATTATAGTTCGTATCTGAAATTCGGAATGGAACTATATGAGAGTTCGTATCCGAAATTCGGAATGGAACTATTTGAGAGTTCGTATCTGGAATTCGGAATAGAACTATATGAGAGTTCGTATCTGGAATTCGGAATTGAACTATCTGAGAGTTCGTATCCGAAATTCGGAATGGAACTTCCTTACAGTTTTTTCCAGAATTCGGAATAGAACTTCATTACAGTTCACTTCCAGAATTCGGAGCAGAACATCATTACAGTTCCTGTCCAGAATTCGAAGTGGAACTCCATTACAGTTCCTATCCAGAATTCGGATCCTAAACAGAATGCTTCATATCGAAGTATTATATGATTCCGAGATTTTGGTTATGATTACAGATTTTGTACATAGAAATATTTTCTATATGTATATAGAAAAATATGGTTGGGATAAGATATCCTTAAGGAAATTTTCTTTAGGGAAGGGAAAAAAAATTTACTTAAGGTTAAGGGTGTGTGATTTTCAAAACCAGTTGTGAAGGTGTTTGTGATTTTCAAATCCAGGTGAATCTTAAGACAAGGAATGGAAAAGTCAATAAGGAAAACCTTAACAAATTCCTCCTTTACTCAACATCTTTGATGTATATTCCCTTTGTCTAGTATATAGATGATTTTTTTATTATGATGTACTATTACCACTAATCATGGGGTGAATTATGTGGGGATTTCCAATTCAATTTTTCTAGATATACATTCTGTAATTTTCAATTATGTACTTGTTATCTATGCTATCTTATAATAATCACCATGACATATAGGTAGAATCATATATAATTATTCATCATTTATTATGCTCATTTATATCTTACAAATAATATTGATCAAATTATTGTACATATCAATAAAAATAAGAAATAAATTTAAAATGGAAAACCAATTATAAATGTTTAATTTGACAATTATTAATAAATTTATATCAATTAATATGTGATTGATCTAATATATCACAATGGATGAGGGGAAATGTGGAAATTTTTTGGCCCATTAACTCCATTATTTAATCACAAACGCCATTTTAATTCTCTTTATATCTAGATGAAAACAACACCAGAATCCATGAGAGAATATTATTCACATATTTATAATAAAAATTTTATAAATAATTATTAATTTGATTTTCATATAATTAATTAATAATTGTTAAATATACTGAAAAATATTATTCTATTGTCATGGTTATGAAGGATTAAGTGGTGTAATGCATATAGAAGTGATCCAAAAGTGATCAAAATCATTAACAAGTAATCAAAGAATCATTGGGTTTTAGTATGGCAGAACCTGATTAGTTTAACTTCCCATATTTTCACCATATCATGAATAGATTCATAGATTGAAGGATAAACTTCAATTTTATTGATGATATGAGAGGGAGTTGGGAGATAAAATATGTCATTTTTTGATAGATTCAAACTAAAAAATTATTTATATGGTTGAGATAATTTGTTTTGGGTTGTTATTTTGAAAAATATATATTATTTTTCTAAAAGTAAATTAAATAGTAAAATATAACAATGGTAAAGTGATGGTATTTTCACATAGCCATTTTCAAATATCATAATCCCTAACATAACTGTAACAGATCTACCCCAGAAGCTTAGAGCCTGTGCATTATTTTAATACATTGACATGATTACAGGGAATGTTGTCCTAAAAGACAGATTAGTTTAGTAGTCTTGGAAACAAGATACATACAGAAGTTCAACATTACTACTTGAAAAGGAATACCACACTAATTTATTCCATTAGAATCATCCAATCCACCAAGATTATTCCTAAAAGTTACTCATAACTAACTTCGTCAAATCATGGTAAAATTTAAACATAAGAAAGGGTGAGCTAAAACACTCAATAAGAGTAAGAAATACAACAGAAGATAACATAAACAATAGGCATGGTGAATAATCTAAAATACGATCATTTTGAAATAATAAAAATGAACACTTTATTGTAGGAATATGATCAGAGTAAATAATGCCATAATAAAACATATTCATGGGTATTCTACTAGTTGAATAACCACATGAATCATCAATATTATTTTCATAATGAGGGTATTTATAATGTGGGTCATTGTGAAACATTTTTTCAAGTCCCATGCCAAGACGTCTAAAAATGATTAAGGCCTTACACAAAACCATATATCAAATTGGGAAATGTCTGCACCAATTCTATGTCTAATTATCTCATGAGACCTATCGATTCACTAAGGATTTATATCAGGCTCCACCTATCAAGTACTAATTCCAATACATTCCTCATATGAAAATTTTAAAAAATTTTATAAACATTTATATAAAAAATGTGTAACAAATGTCAATAGATTAAACGTAAACCATGAATGGTATAAAAGTAGAATATCCACAATTGAACATTTCATAACTCATTAAATAAAATATTGAATATTTTATTTATAATAAACCAACCTCAATCAATAATAATATCGAAAAACGATATCCACATAGTTGAAAATGATTTCTAAAACTCTTTGAGAGAAATATCACTTTTCATGAAAACATTTAAAAGTAAAACAATTTAGAAAGGAATACATTTGAAGACATTTTATAATCAAAGTTTCCAATAATATTTTAAAAATATAGAAAATAATTATCATTTCAAAACATTCATGTTCATATAAATAAATTCTTAAAACCATTTTGAAGACATGGACATTAATGAAATGGTTTTGAAGAATAAATATTTAAACAATTTAAAATGATGATCTAGTTAAAGAGTACCACACAATAAACCTTTAAAGATTCCTTTTGATAATTTTTTTTATAAAACATGTTAATGAATGATAAATATTTCCCAGTAAATACATACATATAATCAATCTCAAATAATAATAAGATTGAGGAATTAACCCTTAACTTGCACTTTTCTTTAGTTGTGGGTATGTTTATTGTAACATCCCAGGAAAATAAAGAATATTACGTTTTCTTTTTATGAATAAAATATTAATATTACATTAAAGGAGATGCAATGTTCGATGGCATACCTAATACACAACAACAAGTTTCTTTAAAGTCTTACATTGCACTCGAACAATATAATAATATTATTTGAAATGGTAGTTAACACGTAGCCATTGTTTTGTTAGAAATAAATAGAAATAAATAAAATATGATTATATATGTTGGTTAAATGTTTTTACATTTATCCAATAAAGGATAAAGGCTTAAAATAATAAAAGAATTCAATTTTAAACATGAATACTCTAATATTCACCTAAAATGTCGATTTATCACCTTTTGATGGTGAACCCTCTTTAAAAATAGTTTTGGTCACACATATACGTTTTATCGGACCAATTAAAATTCTTCTTTAGAATTGGCACATCAAAATTTACTATGTGTATGATTTTGTTATTTTTCAGATAAAGTTCATTTTTCAATGAATAGTGAAAATGTTGTATTTAAATTCAAAAGCACCTTTTAATATAGTTTATTTATATGATTAGATTATATATTGAATTGTTACTAAAGTGAAATTATAATATATTTTTACCATTTAATCCAATGGTTGACTTTTCAATTAATATCACCTAGAAATTGGACATAAACAAATGTCAATCTTTTGATATAAATTGTTTCTTAAAAACACGCTATTTGTTTTGACAAACCGGAGTTAATTATTAAATTAATTAATTCTACTTATATTCGTTGAATTAGTTAAAATAGACATCATTTTTGAATTCGGAATATCGAATATAGCTTAGAGTGAATTTTTGGTAATTTTCTGAAAAACATCAATTTTTGATGAATAGTGAAACCACTAAGTGGTAGTCAAGCAGACTGATTTTTCATTTAAATGGATGTTTACCACTTATGTGTTTTGAATTTAGAAAATATGACATAAATGGTTGTCATTAGAATGTAAAATTTGGTTCAATGAGAGGAAAATAATTTTTTGGTGAATAGTAACGTTTTCATTAATCGCGATTAGAGGTAATTAGTCTATTTTGAGGCAAAAATAATGTTATTATATTATGAAAACACCATGACACTTGTCCTACACCTATTGGATGTGTCATGGCAGACCATTACAACCCATGGGTGAATTTGGGGGACCCCATTGAGCCACTTGAGTGGGATAATGACATTAATGCCTTTTTTAATGTAAAAGAAAAATGACACATACATGTATTGTTTTACTAAAATAATTTTTACATGGGGTTATACAAGTCATATTTTTTATTATAAATATTCATTTGAATGCTAAAATAATTTACTACATCATGGCAATTTTTTATAATTTTTAGACATTAAATATGTTAATTTATTTATGACATCATGATGGTAAAATGATTATCTCATTAATGAACATTTTAAATAAAATGAAAAGATAATGAATGATCTAAGACCTACACATGTCCAAGAACAATTGGATGAATATATTTCCAAGCCGTATCATCTTATCCTCGACATATATCAATGTGGGACCATTTAAATCCGAATATCTTTTGAAAATAATGTTACATTTCTTTACTTTCCAAAAGAGCCCCTCCTATCCTCTTATAAAGGGCCCCCACCTCTGCCACATTTACCACACCTTTAAAGCCTTTCTCTCGGTCAAACCCGGCCAATTTCCTCTCTCCAAATCCCTCTCCTCATCCTAGAGGCTTCACTTTGGGTATAATCCTTTCCAAGGAAGCCTTTGGCTCAAATCAAAAAGAGTTGCCCTTTTTAAAGGTAATGCTTTCTCTTATGTTCATTTGTTTTAGTTTGCTTCTCCAACCCCATAAACTATTTTCATTCCATTATTTTGTAACAACACCAGTATCTCCTATATACTAGGATGTTTTTATGATATGGATTCAAGATACACTTACACAAACCTACATCTAGTGGTTAAAGAACATACTATTTCCGTGGATGGCAAAATTCTGCCTCCCGAAACTATGATTGTTCAATGCTCATCTAACATCTTCAATGGTGGCCATTAAGATGTCACTATATTTATATATGATATATAATATGTATATTTTTTTCTTAATATTCTTTTTTGTTCATTTATGTCATACCTTTATGGTTCCCGATATGGGTAAACACGATATCTTCATTTAAGGAAGTGCGGACCACCGCCCCCTCAAAGTGATTTGATTCGTCAATGCCATATGTGGGACATATAAAGGATAAGGTTAATAATATTATATATGATATTATAATTTAATTATAATATAACTTTGTATCAATATGTTTTGTTTCCATTAAAGTATGAAATGGAAATGAAAGTAGCGTTCATGCGTACGTACGGATTACCGTCTCTATGAACGGTGCCTTTCATTTCTTATCTCCAAATGTTATGTAATATTATATGTACATTTATGAAATGGATATATATTATATATAATATTTATAAATGTTTAATATCATTCTGTAATTATAATATATATATATATATATATCTCAATTATTTTTAATACCATTAATATGACAACGAAATGGAAGTAGCGTTCATTGTACGTACAGCCTACAGTCTCCATGAACGGTGAATTTCATTTCTTTTTATCTCCAAATTTTATGGAATAGTATAAAATGAATATATACTGGATATATATGAAATTAAAATCATTAATACTATTCTGTAGATTATGTAATTATTACTACATGGACAATTCTTTTCAAACAAGTTCATTTTTGACTCTTGTACTGAACATCGACAAAAACGTCTGATATGAGAAAACATAATAATATAATAATTATAACAATATAATATGTGATATGATTTGAATAATAAACATTAAAGGAGATAATTAAGAAATTATTAATTTACCAAAGTTTATTATTCAGGAATATAAAGAAACGAACAAGACATGTTGGACTCAAGGTAAGGGATCCTACCTATCTCTTTCTTTTCAAGTACTCTCTTTTATGTCATTCCATTATGCTCCATGTTCTTATGTTGGAAGATGTTATTCCTACTGACCTTTTTATGTTAACATTATGAGATTAAATCATTTTCTCTCATCAATTCATTTTAATAATGTTTAAGCGGCTCCGTTAGGTTGCTGAATTTTTGTAAAGGATTCTTTCACTCTTCTCATTTTCAAAGTTCTATTTCCATGTCAAGACTTTTTAGTTCATTGTTCTCATGTTGGGGTATGATATCTATATCCATCATACTATTCTTTTATGTTAATATGATTATATGCCCCATTTGATCTCATCAATATATTTTTGGATGTTTTATGTGGCGTTGTTAGGCTTCCGAATAGTCATAAGGGGATTTTTCATCTCACTTTTGTTCCCGTGAGATTCTTGCTACATTTTCCACTATTTCCTTTTTGTGGTTTATGTACTACCCATTATTGTATTCTTTTTGTAATACAATCTAATCTATGGGTATTCAGAACTTCATTGTATGACCTTTATTTCATGGGGTGTACGCTTCGAAAGATACCCAAATCGGTAAGGGATTCATTCACCCTCCTTTTTTTAAAAGACTTCTTTTTGTTATGCCTTTTAATTTACATCTTATAATGTTGGGATATGTTATTATATATATATCCATATTACTATAAATTATATTTCCAAGTTATGAGATACTATTTTTATCTCTCTCATCTCATTTTATAAATTTTATAATAACGCTGTTAGGCTGTCGAATTTCCGTAAGGGAACTTCTTAACCCAATTTCAATTCTTTGGGTTAAACCTCTAATTCTTTATTATGTTGTTATATGAATATGTGTGGATGATCTCTATTTGTTATACACTTAATATCCTTTTATATTGGGTGTATTTATATTTTTTACACATAATCATGTAATTGATTTATCCTTAATCTAAGGATACCGTCTTTGTATGGGATTTTGTCTCAATCTCCTTTTGTTGAGGCATATTTTGTTTTATACACAACTTTCTTTTATACGGTGCATAAACCCCTTTGACTTTTACTTGTATTCAAAAGGAATCATTTTGTACGAAACATTTTACTAAACGAAGAAAATGAATGTTTCTTTAACGTATGTGGTGACAACGACCTTTCCGCCGCCGCGAGTATTATTTGATCTTTGGATTCCTTTACAAGACGTAATTTTTTTTTTAAAAGAAAATAAATACCTTATACTAATTTATGTATTTTGGAATTGAAATTTTTATTGAAATGTGGAAATGTTATGTTTCTTTTATTCATGTTTTATGTAATACGATTATGTTATAGTTCTTGGGCATTGTTTATGAAGACGGGTGCTTCCTTGATAAACTAAGGGTGGGTGAGCCCGATGTAGCTCTCCAATGCATTGGGTAACGCGAAGGAGTTAAACATTAAGGTTTCTCCGAAGATATTTAAGGGAATATACTGTGATGTGTATTCCAAACGTAACCAAGAGGGTTACTCCCTATGTAAGAATGTTATTAATGTCTCAAGTTACCATTTTGTATTATGATTCCATGAGGTATATTGAAGTGCTTATATTTTATGTGAAAGGTATGATTTCATTTATTCTTATGTATACATGGAATAATGTTTTCTTTCCGTATTTTTGTAACCCTTACTGAGTTTTTTGTGCTCATCCCAAGTTTTTTAAATGTTTTTCATAGGACATAAAGCAGAATAGGGTCAAGGATGGGATCAAGGAAATGTCATGCTGTCAAAACAATGAACTAGACATGACTCTTTTGTTCATGAGTTTTTATCTTGTGAAAAATGGAAACTGAGTAGATGTATCTACTTTGTAATCTTTTGAGATGTAATAGTTATGTCCTAATTCTCTATAACTCTAAACCTAAAAAGATCCTCAATTTAAATTCTTCAATTTAATTCATGATTAAGTATGGTTTAAGGCTGGGGCCTTAGAGTTGGTATCAAAGGTCGGTTTAGATAACTTTAGAGTTTAGGGTATTCTATAAGCACATGTGACATTATAATAATGGTTAGAAAGAGTCATACTTTTAGATAAAGTGAATGGGTTTAAGATAACATGAATAACTATATCATACTAATTACCCTCCTCATGAGATATTATATGATGATTTTACTGATATACACACACTTACCTTTTTTGTTTTAGTAAATGGATTGATCTAGCAGGAACCAAAGTGACAATGGGTTTGAAGGAAACTGTGATGGGGATTCAATGAAGAATCTCATGGTTATTCTAAACCAACTATCAAAGAGTCATGATTAACCACTTGAACCCAGGTGAGTTCTCTAATGCACCATGTATGAGAGAACCAACTCTATATGGATGCTCAGGTAATAATTATAAAGGTAAGCATTGGGGTTTATATGATCCTTACTTTTGAGGTAATTATGGGTTACTATATGTTATGCTAGAAAATTAAAGTCATAAGATAAATTTGAGGTTAAAATTTGTTAAGGTTATTTTTTATGATTTATATATTTTTGGGAATGTTTTAAGTATTTTATAGTTTTGGAAAAAGGACAACATGCACACCGTTTGACAACCCGTCGCGTCGGACAAAACTGCGGGAATCAAACCCATAACCAAAGTGCAACTGGTATTTATCACCTACTAATGGACTACGTGAAGTCCCTAGTTAGTTTGACTAATTATTTTTAGTTAGATGATTTTATGAATCAAGAGTAAGTCTATTTTGGGTTATTTATGGAAATGATTAACCTATCATGGAGGATATGTGATTAGGTTAGTTACTTTTCAATAAGAGACATTAAGAGTAACTGATGTTATTTTGGAGATAAATGTTAAGATTTATCTTGGAAGACTATGTGATTAAATACATTAGAGATTTGGGTTTCAATCATAGTTTGGTTTACTTTGAATAATTTTATGGACAATTGTTTATTGAATGGTCTTTGTTGAACTTTGGGTTTTGTTGGAAATTTTTTGGAGATTAAGTATAGATTTTCTTTTTATAAAGGATTATCCTTTTGGGGGGTTATCTGATCTTGCACTAACCTTTTTGGTTCTGGTTCTGGTTTTGGTATAAAGGCATGGGAGATATATGGTTCTCTTTTGTGGATTAGGTGATTCTCAAAAAGTTGATTATAGAACTCTTAATGTGAACAAGTCCTCTTACACGTATTTTGGAGAAAATATTAGTTTGTGTAAGAAATCAAGTAAGAGTTTAAAGTCAACATGAAAAGTAACTATGTTTTCTCATATTTTATTTAAGCTCATAAATAAATTCCTCAATGAAAAGTAACTTAAAACAAAAATGTTGTCTGTTAGCTTTTCCTATTGAGGAATCCAATACCGTTTAACCCATCATAAGTTTGTAATTTTCTTGTTGTTAACATTCTCCTGATCATGTTTTCAATCACTCTCCATCAAACCTTGATGGTTTGTTTTTTTTCCTCCATATCCATATTTTCATGGAATCCTAGTATATGTTGTCTCGGGTGACCTTTGTACTTCTCTTTTTTTTCTATTAATGTGATAGTTTAATTGACTCCTTTTCTGATGTGGGACTTTCAATGAAGTTTCCGAGCCCAATTTTAAAATTGCGAGGACGCAATTCCCAAAAGGGGGAAGTATGTAACATCATAGGTAAATAAAGAATATTACTTTTTCTTTTTGTCAATAAAATATTAATATTACTTTAAAGGGGATGTAATGTTCTATGGCGTACCCAATACGCAACAAAAAGTTTCTTTGAAGTCTTACGTTGCACTCTAATAATAAAATAATATCATTTCAAATGGTAGTTAACACGTAGCCGTTGTTTTTATAAGGCCCTAGCCTTAAACCTTACTTAATCTTGAGTTATTACAAGATTACACATTGGGGATCTTTTCAGGTTTAGAGTTTTAGAGAATTAGATCATAAAACATGCTTTACATTCCACATATAAACAAAGTGGTTACATAAAGATATTATTCTTCATTCCCATCAATGGAAACACATTTAAAATAATACATGGATTATTTCTTGACACTTCCTTGACACTATCATCATATCATGTACCTTTCCCTTGACCTGTGAAAAACATTTCAAAAAAATTGGGATGAGCATAAAAAGCTCAGTATGGGTTATAAAAACATGGAAAGGAAACATGAGTTCATATATACATAAGAATGAAATCATAATTTACCCATAAAACATAGGCACTTTAACATACCACATAAAATCATGAATAAATCATAGAAATCATAAGACATAAAGGTAACTTGAGGCATTCATAACATTCTTACGTATGGAGTAACCCTCCTGGTTACGTTTGGAATACCCATCATAGTATATTCCCTAAAATCTCTTCAGAGAAACCTTAACGCTTCACTCCATTGCGTTACCCAATGCATTGGAGAGCTATATCGGTCTCACCCGCCCTTAGTTTATCACGGAACCACCCGTCTTCATAATAATGCCCAAGAACCATAACATAATCATATCACATAAAACATGCATAAAGGAAACATAAAATTTCCACATTTCAATCACGAGATATCAATACAATACATTGATATAAAAACATTGTGAAAACCATTTTCAATACCAAAATAAACGAAATGTAAAACATGGTATTTATTTTTCTTTTAAAAAAAGGTATGGCTTGTAGAGGAAGCCGAAACTCAAATAACGGTCACGACGGCAGAGAAGTCATTGTCGCCGCATACGTACGAAAAAAACATTCCCTTTTGTCGTTTAGTAAACGCTTGGTATAAAAAAGATTCCTTTTGAATAAATGTAAAAGTCAAAGGGGTTTATACACCGTATAAAAGAAAGTTGTGTATAAAATAAAATATGCCTCAATGAAAGGTAATTGAGACGAAGTCCCATACCTCGTATCCGACTTGACCCGACCGTTCTTTAATCTCCTGAATAATAAACATGAGTTAATCTCTACTTTCTTATGAACCTTTTTCAAGTTCATTATTCCTTTTATACCATGTTATGAACATCATGTAATCATTTAAGTTAATAATGTTAATTTTGTCGGTATTTGGTTCTCAAGTCAAAAATAGACTTCTTACACTTACATGTTGTTAATTTGGTCAAAGGTTCGTTATATCCAGAATGATATTAATGATTTGGATAACATATATATCATATATATTCAGCATATACATGTATTTATAATATTACATCACATTTATATGTAAGAAATGAAATGCACCGTTCATGGAGACGGTAAGCCGTACGTACGCATGAACGCTACTTCCATTTCTATTTCGTATTTTCTGGAATGGAATTATAATTATATAATATTATATTATAATTCCAGTATAATAACATATATAATATCAGTAACTTTATCCTTTACAAATCCCACATATGGTATTAACGAATCAAATCACTTTCAGGGGGCGGTAGTCCGCACTTCCTAAAATGAAGATATCGTGTTTACCCATAATGGAAACCATAAAGGTATGCCCAAAATGAAAAAACCAGAAGCTTAAGGAAAATATAAACATATTATATATCATATATAAAAATAGTGACATCATAATGGCCACCATTGAAGGTGTTAAATGAGTATTGAACAATCATCGTTTCGGGAGGCAGAATTTCGCCATCCACGGAAACCGTATCTTCTTTAACCATTTGATGTAGTTGTGTGAGAGTGTAGCTCAAATAAAACTTATAACAACATCCTAGTATATTTAAGATACTGGTGTTGTTACAAAAGAAGTAAATAAAAAGAGTTTAGGGGGTTGGAGAAGCAAAATAAAACAAATGAACATGAGAGAATGAATTACCTTTAAAAGTGTAACTCCTTTTGATTTGAGTCTAAAGGCTTACTTTGTAAGGATTCTTCCCAAAGGAAATCCTCTAGGATGAGGAAAGGGATGTGGAAAGAGTAAATGGGCAGGGGTTGGCCGAGCCAAAGGCTTGAGTAGTGTGTGAAATGAGGTAGAGGTGGGGGCCTTTTATAAGAGGAGAGGAGGGGCACTTTTGGAAAGTAAAGAAAAATTACTTTATTTGAAAATGTGTTTCGGTTTTAAAAGGTCCCACATTGATATAATTTGTGTATAAGTTGATAAGTGTTCTAAATCCACTCACCCAATTGGTTTTGGACATGTTTAGGTTTTAGATATTACATTATCATTCCATTTTATTTAAATCGTCAAATAATGATGTCATCGCTGCATCATCATTATGTCATAAATAATTTACTTTATTTAATGTCTAAAAATTATAAAAAAAATACTCTGATGTATTAAATATTTTTAGATTTCCAATGACTATTTATAATCAAAAATCTGATCTTTATAACCCCATGTAAAAATTGTTTTCGTAAAACATATTATGTTTGTGTCATTTTTAATTTAACATTTAATAAAAAGTTATTTATGTCATTTCCCAACCAAAGTGTCTCCATGGGGTCCCCAAGTTGACCCATGGCTTTTTTTGGTCGGCCATGACACAACCAATAAGGTTGGGACATGTGTCTAGGTCATTTTATATTATTAAAGCATTATTTATACCTTAAACTACCCTAATTACCACTAAGCGCGATTAAAAACTTAATAAGTCACTATTCACCAAAAAATTATTATAATCTCATTGAACCACATTTTACTTATTAATGACAACCATGTATGTAGGATTTTTGAAATTCAAAACACAATGATGGCAAAATTTCATTTAAACGGAAAATCAGTCTTTATAAGTACCACTTAGTGGTTTCACTATTCATCAAAAATTGAAGTTTTTCAGAAAATTACCAAAAATTCACCCTAAGCTATATTTGATATTAAGAATTCAAAAATGAATTCTAATTTACAAAATTCAAAACATATAAGTCACATTAATTAATTTAATAATTAATTCCCGCTGTCAGAGCAAATAGCGTGTTTTTATGAAACAATAAGTATCAAAAGATTGACACTAGTTTAAGTCCAATTTCAAAGTGAAACTGATTCCAATGACCACCATTGGATTAAATGGTAAAAATATATTCATATTAAACATTAAGACCAATTCAAAAGATAATCTAATCATATAAATAAATTAGATAAAAAAGCAGTTTTGATGTAAAATGCAGTATTTTTCACTATTCATTAAAAAATGAACATTGTGAGAAAAATACCAAAAATTCACACAAAGTAAATTTTGATGTCCCAATCATAAAGAATAAGTTTATTTTTACAAACATAGTTTATAAAATTGTCAAAAGATATATTTAAAAAGGGTTTTTTATCATAAGGCAGTAAAACAATCTTTTAAGAATATTAGTGTATTCCATGCTTAAGATTGGATTTATCTTCATTTTAAGCCTCTAAAACACTATCTTAATCATTAATATACATAGATAAAAATATCTATTATTCATTACTTACTTGGGATGTTACATCCTTCCCCCCTTTAGAAAATTGCGTCCCTACAATTTATTTACTTATCGAATAAATGGGGGTACTTATCCCTCATTGCATTTTCAGATTCTCATGTTGCCTCTTCAATCATGTGGTTTTTCCACAAAACCTTTACATGGTGAATCACATTATTCCGTAACACTTGCTCCTTGTGGTCAAGAATCTGGACCGGTTGTTCCTCATAAGATAGGTTCTCTTCCAGTTGAACTACCTCTGGACTCAAAACATGAGATGGATCTGGCATATACTTTCTCAACATCGAAACGTGAAAAACATTGTGTACCTGAGAAAAACTCAGAGGTAAAGCCACTCGGTATGCAACTGATCCAACTCTCTCCAGAATTTCGTATGGTCCAACGAACCTTGGACTCAACTTTCCTTTCTTACCAAATCTCAACACACTTTTCCAAGGAGAAACCTTGAGAAAAACATGATCACCTACCACGAAAGATAGATCCTTCCTCCGGTTATCCGCATAACTCTTCTGCCTGCTCTGAGCTATTCTCATGTGTTTCTGAATCAGCAGAACTTTTTCTGCCATCTCTTCTACCAATTCTGGTCCCATCAACTTCCTTTCACCCACTTCATCCCAGAAAGCTGGAGTTCGACACCGCTTCCCATATAATGCCTGAAATGGTTCAATCTGTATACTGGAATGAAAACTGTTATTATATGAAAATTCAACCAAAGAAAGATGTTGGTCCCAACTTCCCTGATAATCCATAGAACAAGCTCGTAGCATATCCTCTAATGTCTGAATTGTTCGTTCTGACTGCCCATCTAATTGAGGATGAAAAGCTGTACTAAAATTTAATTCAGTACCCAACGACTTCTGAAGGCCTTTCCAAAAGTTAGAAGTAAACCTGAGATCATGATCTGATACAATGGAGAGAGGAAATCCATGTAACCTGACTATCTCTTTAAGATACAAACGGGAAAGTTGATCAAGAGAGAAAGTATCTCGTATAGCAAGGAAATGAGCAGATTTGGTCAAGCGATCAACAATAATCGAGATTGCATTATTACCTCGAGATTTCTTCGGTAATCCAACAACAAAGTCCATGGATATATTCTCCCATTTCCACTCTGGCACTGGTAAAGGCTGAAGCATCCCTTTCGGTAACTGCCACTCTGCTTTAACCTGTTGACAAGTCAAACACTTCACAGTAAAATCAGCAATGTCTCTTTTCATTCCATCCCACCAGTAATACTCCCGCAGATCTCTATACATCTTAGTACTGCCCGGATGAACTGAAAACGGAGAACTATGAGCTTCACATAACAACTCTCTCTTCAACTGTGAATCACAAGGCACACACAATCTCTTCCCAAATCTCCAAACACAATCATTATCAATGTTGAATTCAGGCAACTTACCTTTCTGAACCAGCTCCACCTTTTTCTGCAACTCACTGTCTTGCTTCTGTGCTTGCTTGATTCTATCTGATAGAGATGATCTCACTGATACCTGAAACAAAACAGAAGGACTTCCTCCACCAACAACTTCTATGCCAAAGTTCATCAAATCCTTAACCAAAGGATCACGTTCCAAACGCAACATTGTTAATGAATCATTACTTTTTCGACTCAAAGCATCAGCCACTTTATTAGCTTTTCCCGGATGGTAATGAATTGTACAATCATAATACTTGATTAATTCTTGCCATCTCCTCTGTCTCATGTTTAACTCTTTCTGAGTGAATATATACTTTAAACTTTTGTGATCGGTATATATTTCACACTTTACTCCATACAAATGATGCCTCCAAATTTTAAAGCAAAAACAACAGCAGCTAATTCCAAATCATGTGTAGGCTAATTTACCTCATGAGTTTTCAACTGTCGTGAAGCATAAGCAATTACCTGATCATTCTGCATTAGGACGCAACCAAGTCCTTTCAATGAAGCATCACTGTATATAACAAACTCACCATTCCTGGAAGGTAGTGCCAAAACTGGAGCATTCACCAATCTTCTTTTCAATTCCAGAAAACAATCATCACATTCTTTTGTCCAGATAAACTTAACACCCTTCCGAGTTACCTTAGTCATTGGACTAGATAACCGTGAAATTTTTTTAACAAACCTTCGGTAATAGCCCGCCAAACCAAGGAAGCTACGAATCTCGATTACATTTGTGGGTCTTGGCCATTCTTCCACAACTTTTGTTTTTGCAGGATCAACAGTTATTCCATATTTAGAAACAATGTGACCAAGGAAAGAAATTTGTTGCAACCAAAACTCACACTTACTGAATTTCCCATACAGTTTCTTTTCTTTTAAGGTTTGCAAGATAACCCTTAAATGTCTTTCATGCTCCTCTTTACTTTTAGAAAACACCAAAATATCATCAATGAAAACCACCACAAACTTATCCAAGAACTCATGGAAAATTCTATTCATTAAGTTCATGAATACAGCAGGTGCATTGGTTAGCCCAAAAGGAATTACTACAAATTCATAATGGCCATATCTCGTACGGAACGCGGTCTTCGGAATATCTGCCTCCTTTACCTTCAGCTGATGGTACCCCGACCTCAGGTCAATCTTTGAAAAAAACTGAGCTCCCTGGAGCTGATCAAACAAATCATCGATATGAGGCAAAGGATATTTGTTCTTAACAGTGATATTATTCAAGGCTCTATAATCAATGCAAAGTCTCATAGAACCATCTTTCTTTTTAACAAATAAAACAGGATCACCCCATGGTGATGTGCTAGGTATAATGAAACCTTTCTCTAATAAATCTTGCAATTGCTCCTTCAACTCTAAAAGTTCAATTTGTGCCATTCGATAAGGGGGTTTTGAAATTGGCTTAGCATCAGGAACTAAGTCAATAGTAAACTCAACTTCCCGATCTGGTATTATTCGAGGCAACTCATCAGGCAAAACATCAGGATACTCATTTACCACTGGCACATCATTAATCTGAACAGTTCCTTTATTTTCAACGATGTGTGCAAGGTAACATTCATTTCCATCTTTTACAAGTTTCTCGGCCTCTTGATATGTTATCAAAAGTAAGGTTTCATTCCTTTAAACAAACTGAAAGTCTTTCTGAAAAGAATCTTCTTTATCTCTACAGTCAATCTTAGCTTGGTAAATAGAGATCCAATCCATACCCAGGATAACATCAAACTCTACTAGAGGTAGAACAATAAGGTTTGCAAGTAGGTTCTTTCCACATATAAGGATGGGAAGATTATTATAAATTCTTTTTGCCTCAACATTTCCCCCAGGTGTTTTTACCAAAAGTTTAGGAGTCATATCTTGAGATGGTATTCCCATTTTACTAGAAAAGGTTTCAGAGATGAAAGAATGTGTAGACACCGAATCAAACAACACACTGGCATAATCTGAAAAAACAAACAAAGTACCTGATACAACTTCATTTTATGGCCCGACATCTGCTGAAGTAGTTGCAAAGGATTTCACCACCCCTTTCTGCTTATAGTCTAACTGCTTCCCATCACTCAAGCTCTTTTTCGGACACTCGTTTGCATAGTGACCCATCTCATTGCACTTATAACATTTCACTAACTGTAAATCAAATTTGTTCTTACCTTCACCTTGATCCTTTTCAGTGCAATCACGAGCCTTATGTCCCATCTTACCACATCGGTAGCACTTTCCAGAATTCAGAAGACATTCCCCAGCATGCCTTTTTCCACATTTATCACAAACTAGAAACTTAGTTTTCTTACCATCAGACTTTTTTGAAGAATTATTACCTTTCTCCTGCCACCTCGGTCTCTTCTTCTGCTGGTTGTTATAGTACACTTGGTCATCGGCAAACTCCATTTCCACCTTCTCAGCACATCGAACAAGCTTTTCATAACTTTTAAACTCACGAGAAGCTAATTCCCTTCGATATTTTGGCTTTAATCCTGAGTAAAAACGATTGATTTTACTATCAAGGTCTCTGATAAAATTTGGAGCATACCTTGCCAATCGAGTGAACCTTTTTTCATAGGTAGCCACTGAGTCTTCCTCTTGCCTCAATTCCAAGAATTTCTTTTCCATCCTAAGTCGAACAGCCTTAGGAAAATACTTCTCAAGAAACATACCTTTGAATTCATCCCAGTCAAGAGAATCAATCTCATCGGCGTCCCTGATATTTTTAACCATAGACCACCACTGATCTGCTTCACCCTCCAAACGGTAAATAGCAAGACTAACCTTTTGATTGTCTGAACACCCCATGACATCAAAAATCTTCTCCAGTGCTTTAATCCACCCTTCAGCTAGCACAGGGTCAGATGATCCTCTGAATGATGGTGGATGTTGCCTCATGAAATGTTCCACCACTGACATGTTCCTCTGCGGTTGATCTGGCTGATCTCGTGCATGGATACCACCACCATTTATAGCCTGAGTCAACTGCGCCATTACTGCAACAAACTGTTCAGTTCCAATTTCGACCATCTCAGGATGATGATTCGGAAGATTATTTCCTTCTGTATGCCTTCCTAGCATTGCTTCCATGTTTCCTCTGCGGAAAACCATTCTGAACAAACATGTCTTAGATGAAGCAACATGGTAATCTTTAAATGCTATATCATTTTTAAAAAAAAATAAATATTTCTGGATAATCATTTAATAGAATTCTAACTCCTAAAGTTATCTAAACTGACCTCTGATACCAACTATAAGTCCCTATCCTTAATCCTTACTTAATCTTGAGTTATTACAAGATTACACATTGGGGATCTTTTCAGGTTTAGAGTTTTAGAGAATTAGATCATAAAACATGCTTTACATTCCACATATAAACAAAGTGGTTACATAAAGATTGTATTATTCATTCCAATCAATGGAAACACATTTAAAATAAAACATGGATTATTTCTTGACACTTCCTTGACACTATCATCATATCATGTACCTTTCCCTTGACCTATGAAAAACATTTCAAAAAAACTTGGGATGAGCATAAAAAGATCAGTATGGGTTATCAAAACATGGAAAGGAAACATGAGTTCATATATAAATAAGAATGAAATCATACTTTACCCATAAAACATAGGCACTTTAACATACCTCATAAAATCATGAATAAATCATAGAAATCATAAGACATAAAGGTAACTTGAGGCATTCATAACATTCTTACGTAGGGAGTAACCCTCTTGGTTATGTTTGGAATACCCATCACAGTATATTCCCTAAAATCTCTTCGGAGAAACCTTAATGTTTCACTCCTTCTCGTTACCCAATGCATTGGAGAGCTATATCAGGCTCACCCGCCCTTAGTTTATCACGGAACCACCCGTCTTCATAATAATGCCCAAGAACCATAACATAATCATATCACATAAAACATGCATAAAGGAAACATAAAATTTCCACATTTCAATCACGAGATATCAATACAACACATTGATATAAAAACATTGTGAAAACCATTTTCAATACCAAAATAAAAGGAATGTAAAACATTGTATTTATTTTTCTTTTAAAAAGAAGGTATGGCTTGTAGAGGAAGCCGATACTCAAATAACGGTCACGATGGCGGAGAAGTCGTTGTCGCCGCATACGTACGACAAAAACATTACCTTTTGTCGTTTAGTAAAGGGTTCATATAAAAAAGATTCCTTTTGAATAAACGTAAAAGTCAAAGGGATTTATACACCGTATAAAAGAAAGTTGTGTATAAAATAAAATATGCCTCAATGAAAGGAGATTGAGACGAAGTCCCATACCTCGTATCCGACTTGACCCGACCTTTCTTTAATCTCCTGGATAATAAACTTGAGTTAATCTATACTTTCTTATGAACCTTTTTCAAGTTCATTATTCCTTTTATACCATGTTATGAACATCATGTAATCATTTAAGTTAATAATGCTCATTTTGTCAGTATTTGGTTCTTAAGTCAAAAATAGACTTCTTACACTTACATGTTGTTAATTTGGTCAATGGTTCGTTATATCCAGAATGATATTAATGATTTTGATAACATATATATCATATATATTCAGCATATACATGTATTTATAATATTACATCACATTTAGAGGTAAGAAATGAAATGCACCGTTCATGGAGACGGTAAGCCGTACGTACGCATGAACGCTACTTCCATTTCTATTTCATATTTTCTGGAATAGAATTATAATGATATAAGAGTATATTATAATTCCAGTATAATGACATATATAATATCATTAAATTTATCCTTTACACATCCCATATATGGTATTAACGAATCAAATCACTTTCAGGGGGCGGTAGTCCGCACTTCCTAAAATGAAGATATCGTGTTTACCCATAATGGAAACCATAATGGTATGACCAAAATGAAAAAAACAGAAGATTAAGGAAAATATAAACATATTATATATCATATATAAAAATAGTGACATCATAATGGCCACCTTTGAAGGTGTTAAATGATTATTTAACAATCATCGTTTCGGGAGGCAGAATTTTTCCATCCACGGAAACCGTATGTTCTTTAACCATTTGATGTAGTTGTGTGAGAGTGTAGCTCAAATAAATCTTATAACAACATCCTAGTATATTGAAGATACTGGTGTTGTTACAAAAGAAGTAAATAAAAAGTCTTTAGGGGGTTGGAGAAGCAAAATAAAACAAATGAACATGAGAGAATGAATTACCTTTAAAAGTGTAACTCCTTTTGATTTGAGCCTAAAGGCTTCCTTTGTAAGGATTATTGTCACGACCCGACCTCGGGGCCCGTGCCGTGACTACCCCAAGCCCGCCTTCCATAGGCCAGGGGCTGGCGACTAGCACCAAGGTGTAAAATCCCAGTAAATAGGGAAGACATTGCCCTTATGAGTAACAACCACACAGAGTCAGCAAGCGGAAAGTAAAGTGCAGAAAAGTAAAGGGGCCGGAAATACAAGCCCAACTGTAAAGTACAACTGAAAAGTAAAGTACAACAACTGAAGAAAAGACGGCGGCCTCGTGTTGTCCACTGGTAATCCCACCTGAAGGGTGGGTACAGATAGCCTCCAGGCTCCTCGGGTCCCACGTCCGCTCCAAGCACGTCCCGCCCAGTGGTCCACCTCCAGGTACCGTCCTACTCCACGCCCCAACCGTGATCAGCGCTGTCCGTCGTCTGCAACCAACACAACAAGGTGCGGGCATAGCCCGTGCAGGGGTGAGTATAAGCTACTCAGTAAGGACCCCGAGACCCCCGAAGGTCTCCCGAAATCCACAAAGGATATAGCACAAAAGAAAGATGCAATCGCGAAGTAACATCTGACTCGACTTAGGTATATGCCCATACATATACCTAAGTCCCCAATTCTAGCTCTGCTCACGAGCTCAAGAACAACTCAATCCACAAAGGAAAGCAAGACTCAAATCCATAAAGGAGAGTAAACAGTAAATCCACAAAGGATAGTTCAACACAATCCACAAAGGAGAGTAACATACGATTCAGCTCAACCAGGTATACTTTTTCAGATGACGTCAAAGATGATCACTGATCCATCTAAGTCGTCGGACCCACGAAGGATCGATAGATACTAACCCCCGCAAAAGACCCACACAGGATCGGGCTCACACAGAACCTGTAGGCAGTGGCTCACACAGAACCGGTAGTAAGGACCCACATAGGATCGGGCTCACACAGAACCTGTAGCACTGATCCACATAGGATCGCTGAGTACAGTAGTCAACGCAGTCCACTGAGGATCTCTGCTCTGTCGTCGCCGCAGTCCACTTAGGATCTCTGCTCTGCCGTCGTCGCAGTCCACGGAGGATCTCTGCTCTGTCGTCGTTGCAGTCCACGGAGGATCTCTGCTCTGTCGTCGAAGTCACAGCCAGCGCTAGGGTTCCCGCACATAGCGAGCTCGTTTAGGAGGGTCCGCTCCACGAGCCGAGAGGCTGATACATCAACTGACACGTAGTCCGAAGTTGATGTATCCAAAAGTTCCGTATCGACAACAGGATCTCAACGCAACAGACGGCGCGTCAATCGGACGCCCGGTCTGAGAGTTATTGGCATTTTCGTCCCAGGGGCCCGGTTGGTTTTTAGGGCAAAACCAACCCGACCGTACTCCACCTGTATCCGATCCTCGGGCGGAGCATGCCAAAAGTTCCGTCTCACTTATAGGAAACTGCCACAGCTGACGGTACGTCGATCGGACGTCCGTAGCTCAAGTTATGAGCGTTTCCGCTCCGAGGGCCCGGTTGGTTTCGTGTACGAACCAACCCGGCCGAACCCAAAGTCTTCTGAAACCTTGAGTATAATATACCGAAACGACCGTCTCGATCCAAGGATCGCGTAGCCGCTGACGGTTCGTCAATCGGAGGTCCCAGGCCCAAGATATGGGCGAAAGACCGAAGAGGGCCCGTAACGGGGGTTCTGGGCCCGGGGCGACCCGGCCCGAACCCCCCCTGGGTCGGCCGAACCGGGTCGGCCCGACCCGGCCCGACCCGGCGAGGCCGGGTCCGATCCGGCCTGGGCGTGGCCCGGCCGACCGGACCGGCCGGCTCGGCCTCGGCCGAGCGGCCGAGTGAGCCGCCGCGGGTCAAACCCGCGGCTTTGGAGAAACGCGGCCCGCGTGGGCCGCGTGCTAGGTGGCCGGACCGCGGACGCGGTCCGGTGGTTTGCCGCCGCCGCGGCTCGGCTGCGGCGGACTCCTCCGGTGGCGCGCCGGGCGCCGCCGCCTCTGGTCGCCGGCGCCGCCGCGCCGGCGACCCGCGCCGCCGCCCCCTTCCGCGGGCCGCCGGAGTTGCTCCGGTGGCCCGTTTTGCCTCCCGTCTGCGCCATTGTTCCTCCCGGGACGCGTCCTTCACTGCGGAATCAACAAATGGCCCTTGCGTCGTGCTTTTTCCGTCGCCCGCCAAATCCGTACAAAAAGGAAGATCGGCGGAGGGTTGCCGGGTCTTGTTCGTTAGACCCGCACCCTCCGCGTTAGTCATAAACAACGGGAGAAACAAGAAACGACCAATCAACAATTTTAAATAAATTTAAAATTGTTCCGTGATCGGTTCTTTATTTTAAAAGAAATAAAATCACGGGAAAGGAAAATATTTCAAATCAACCCTTACCTTGTCGTCGTCGTCGGACGAGAGGTCGTCGCGGAATCGCTTGTCGCGGAAGAAGGAGATCGTCGCGTCGTCGCGGTATCCGGCGTCGCGTCGCCAATCTCCGGATCAAGATCAAACGGATTTAATTAATTTAAATCTGTTGATTTCGAAATTAAAAAGGGAGAATTCAAACGATTCGTTTCTCACCTTAGTTGCCGAACGAGGATCGGCCGCGGAAGAAGAGGCGTCGCCGAAGAACGTCGCGGGTAAAGCTCGTCGACGTCGCAGATCTCGGTGTGCGTCGTCGAATTCCGGTCGCCGGCGTTCTTCGCGTTCTTCGCATTCTTCGTGTTCTTCACGGGGAGATGAAGAAACAAAGATCCTCTCAAATCCTTTCAAAGGATTTTTAGGTTGGTCTTATTTTATAAACATGCCAACAAACGCAAAAGCGTAAGTAACGACCCATCCGTTCGTTGAATTAATTCAACGAACGAAACAGCCCATTTAATTCACGAAAGAAACAGCCCATTTAATTCACGAAATAAACCGCCCAATTAAATGGTCTGTTAAGAATTAAAGAAAACGCGTCGGTTGACTTTTCAGTTACTTTGACGGGTTTTCGCGGGTGCGTTACTTAGCGAAAGAAACGGCGGGGCTCGTGCGGGCCCCACCGCACAAATATCCTACCAAGGGGTAGGATATTTCTGGATAGCATCCTATCCAGTTCAACTCAGCTCAAGCCGCCTTTAAGTGACTTCAAGTGGCTTCCAAGCAGCTTAAATGAAATAAAATAAAGTTGTCGCACAAACTTTATTTTATTTCTGACTTAAAGCCGCAAAATTTAAAAACCACGTCTGAGCAAACGCACCTCTGGAAGAGGCGTTTCTAAGCAAATACCGGCGCTGCGATTTCATCGGTGCCCTCAGAATTCGATTCCGGGCACCGGTTCAAAAGATAGAAAAACCCGCTCGTCCGTTCACTGAACGTACCCGAGCCAAACTTCGGAAATTGATTCCGGGCACACCGGGCCTCGGAATCAGGTGCCGTCTGAAGCTGCGCTCTTGTAAAATTCCAAAGAAAATTAAGAAAAAAATTTCCTTGAAATTTACGGGTCTTTACATTACTCCCACCTCAGGGCTTTACGTCCCCGTAAAGATACATCAAAAACTAGGGGAACAAATGGGGGTACTGAGCACGCATCTGAGCCTCCCGCTCCCAAGTGCTCTCCTGGAGGTTCCCGTGCTGCCATCTGATGCGCACAAGAGGAATCGACCGCCCACGTAGGACCCGCTCCTGTCGATCCTCGATCTCCACTGGGACCTCCGCAAAAGTCGCCCCATCGTCCACGTCCAGCTCCCCAAAGTCGATGATGTGCGTCGGGTCGTGCACGTATCTCCTCAGCTGAGACTCGTTGAAAACGTCGTGCACCCGGTGCAACTGAGGTGGTAGAGCCAGGCGATAAGCCACCTCTCCTATCCTGCTGAGGACCTGGAAAGGCCCGATGAAGCGTGGAGACAACTTTCCGCCTCGGCCAAATCTCCGTAAACCACGTCGAGGTGAGACACGCAAAAAGACGTGGTCGCCATCCTCGAACTCTAGTGGCCTCCGCCTCCTGTCAGCATATGACTTCTGCCGGCTCTGAGCTGTCCTCATCCTCTCCTGGATGATCTGGACCTTCTCTGTCGTGTCTCGGACCATCTCTGGTCCCACGAGTGCTGACTCCCCAGGGTCTGTCCAGCACAACGGTGATCTGCAGGGTCTGCCGTACAACGCCTCGTATGGTGCCATCCCGATGGTGGAGTGGTAGCTGTTGTTGTACGCGAACTCCACCAAGGGTAGGTGGTCCTCCCAGCTGCGACCAAAGTCGAGAACACATGCACGGAGCATGTCCTCGAGTGTCTGTATGGTCCTCTCCGTCTGACCATCCGTCTGAGGGTGGAAGGCTGTGCTCAGATGGAGCCGCATCCCGAACGCCTCCTGCAACCCCTTCCAAAGCCGGGAAGTGAAACGAGCATCTCGATCAGAGACGATAGAAGATGGCACACCGTGAAGCCGTACGATCTCCTGGACGTAAAGATGTCCCAAGCTCTCCACTGAGCCCTGCTCTCTGATGGGTAAGAAGTGTGCCGACTTGGTGAGTCGGTCGACAATCACCCAAATGGAGTCGTGACCTCTGGAACTGTGTGGAAGTCCAGTCACGAAGTCCATAGATATGGCATCCCACTTCCACTCCGGGACCTCCAAGGGCTGTACCAAGCCTGCTGGTACCTGATGCTCTGCCTTCACCTGCTGGCAGGTGAGGCATCGTGAAACGAACTCTGCCACAGCTTTCTTCATGCCCGGCCACCAGTGCTGTCGTCTGAGATCCTGGTACATCTTCGCCACTCCGGGATGTACCACCAAGGGAGAAGTGTGAAACTCTCTCAGCACCTCCTCTCGTAAAGCGATTGGTACGAAGGTACGTCCCCTGAAAAGGATGTCGTGCTCTGCTCCAAGGGAGAAACCATCAGGCGCCTGACCTGAGGATATCAGTGCACGCCGGGTCTCACAGTCAGCGTCCCCACGCTGAGCCTCTCTAACCCGCTGTAGAAGTGGGGGAGAGACTGTGAGAGACTGAAGAAAGGCTGCTCCGTCTCTATCCACGAAGGATATCTGTAAGGAGGCTAGCTACTTCGTCTCCTCCTCAAGTAGCTGAATGCCCGTCCTCCTGCTGAGGGCATCGGCTACCACGTTCCCCTTCCCAGGAGTATAGACTATCTCAAAGTCATAGTCCTGGAGGAACTCAAGCCATCTCCGCTGTCTCAGGTTCAGGTCCTTCTGAGAGAAGATATACCTGAGACTCTGGTGGTCAGAAAAGACTGTGAAGCGCTCGCCCATCAGATAGTGCCGCCAAGTCTTCAGAGCGAAGACCACTACTGCTAACTCCAGGTCATGAGTGGCGTAGTTCTGCTCGTGCGGCCTCAACTGTCGTGATCCGTAGGCGATCACGGCCCGCTCCTACATCAGGATGCACCCGAGTCCAGTCCCTGATGCATCGCAGTAAACTACGTACCCAACTCCCTCCTCAGGCAACCTCAAGATAGGTGCGCTGGTCAATCTCTGTCTCAGCTCCTGGAAGATCTGCTGACATCTGTCTGACCACACGAAGGGTTTCCCCTTCTTCGTCAATGCTGAGAGTGGTGCCGCAACTCTGGAGAAGTCTGGCACGAATCTCCGATAGTATCCCGCCAGGCCCAAGAAGCTCCGCACCTCTGTCACGCTCCTGGGTGGCTCCCAAGCTAGCACTGCCTCGATCTTCGCGGGATCCACTGCAACTCCCGCCTCAGAAATGACGTGCCCCAAGAAATGGACCTCACGTAACCAGAACTGGCACTTTGAGAGCTTTCCATAAAGCTGGTGCTCTCGGAGTGTGTCTAGCACAACTCGCAGGTGGTAGGCATGCTCCTCCTCAGTCGTCGAGTATACCAAAATGTCATCAATGAAGACCACAACAAATCGGTCGAGGTATGGCTGGAAGATCCTGTTCATGAGGCTCATGAACACTACTGGAGCATTGGTTACGCCAAACGGCATAACCAAGAACTCATAATGGCCATACCGACACCTGAAGGCCGTCTTCTGCACGTCCTCGTCTCGAACTCTGAGCTGATGATAGCCTGACCGGAGGTCTATCTTCGAGAACCACCGCGCTCCCTTGAGCTGATCGAAGAGGTCATCAATCCGTGGCAGCGGATACTTGTTCCTCACTGTCACCTGGTTCAGGCGACGATAGTCGACACATAGTCGCAAGCTCCCGTCCGCCTTCTTGGCGAACAAAATCGGGGAAGCCCAGGGTGAAACACTGGGTCGGATAAACCCCTTGCTCTGCAAGTCCTCCAACTGTACCCGCAGCTCCCGAAGCTCGGCGGGGGCCATCCGATATGCTGGAGTAGATATCGGGGTTGTCCCGGGGTACAAGTCGATGTAAAAGTCTACCTCTCTACGAGGAGGTAGCCCTGGAACGTCGTCGGGAAAGACGTCCACGTACTAGTCCACCACTGCAGGAAAAACTGGACTCCGCACGTCCACTGCTCCTAGGATGAGGCTAGCCAACTGATGAGAGATGGGCTGCACTCTCCTCCGCGGAAGTCCATCCTGTGCTGCAAAGGTTCCCTTCTCGCCGGTGAAGGTAAACCTGCTCCCGTCGGTGCGAACACATCGCACCTTGCGCCTAAAACAGTCGATCTGGGCATGAACCGTGGATAGCCAATCCATTCCCAAGATGACGTCGTAAGGCCTCGACGCCGCTACAAGGAGATCCCAGCCGAAGCTCTCGCCTCCTAGAGTAAGCTCACACTGCCGGCACCAGTGCGTAATCGTCGAGTCTGCTCCCGTAGGAGTCTCTAGCCGTAAGGATCGAGCCAACGGCTCAGTCGGAATCTCCGAGCTCCGAACAAGGGCAGAGGCTATGAAAGAGTGACTCGCTCCTGTGTCTATAAGCACTGCAGCAAGGGTGGAATAGACACAGATCGTACCTCGAATCATCTCTGCCATGTCGGGGTCATAAGCCTCCACTGCCTGGAGCTGGGCCTGTCCCTGCCCGCCAGCTCCCTGTGGTCGAGGTGGCCCTCCTGGTGGTGGTGGGGGTAGAGCCTGGAAGCGTCGCCCACCACCCGCTGCTCGGCCAGCTCCTCTGCCTCGTCCGCCTCCTCCCTGCGGACCGCCACGGTCGACCCTCTGCCTCTGCCTGGGTGGCCCCTCCACCGTCTGCTGCTCCTCTGGTCGGCGAGTCGGGCAATCACGAGCCATGTGACCCTGCCCGCCGCAGGAGTAGCACAGCCTGCCTCTCGGAAGGCTGGCACTCCGCTGTGTGCCCCGTACTGCTGAGCCGGTGTCCTGAGGCAGTCTGCGTGGGGGTCTGGTCTGCCTGGACCCGAGAGTCATCTGTCGGCTACCTGCTGCCGAAGACTCAGCTACCTGCCGCCTTGCGCTAGGTCTCGCCGCTGAAGAAGGCTCTGCCAAGAAGCTCTCGATCAGGAGGGCTCGCTCCAGCACTCCCGCCTGGGTCGGAATACTGAGGGAGATCAGCGACGCCCGAATCTCCTGTCGCAAGCCCTGCTCGAAGGTCCGGGCCCGGAAGAAGGGGTCCCGTACCATGTCGGTCGAGTAGCGAGATAGGTCAGTGAACCTCGCCGCGTACTGAGCGACCGTCATGCTGCCCTGGCGCAGCTGGAGGAGCTCCTGGATGCGCACCGCTCGGAGGGTGGCCGGGACGAACTCAGAGCGGAAGAGGCTCTCGAAGTCCGCCCAGAGCAAGGATGCCTCATCGTGAACCTGGAGCATCAGGCTCCACCATCGTCCTGCCGCCGCCTGCAGGAGGCTCGCTGCGAGAATCACCATGAGATCCGCTGGTGTCCTCACTAGCCTAAAGATCCGTACCACCGCCTCTAGCCAGTCCTCGGCGGCCTGGGGGTCCGCCTCACCGCGAAACCTGGGCGGTCGCTGGCTCTGAAACTCATGCAGTGCCCTGAGGCGACGTGCATCGTCAGCGTCTGGTACTGGCAGCATCGGTGGCTCGGCGGGTAAAGCTACCGCCGGTGCCACTGCTGGAAAAGGGCCCTGCACCGAGGCCTCGTCGCTCGGTGGGCTGCCGTCGCGCCCTACACTCGGAACCCTAGCTGGCTGTCATCGCGGGGCCATCCTGAAAAGGAGAACAAGAGCACCACAGTCAGAACAGTATACCTGGTGAGCTGGCACAAGTAATCACAAGGAAAACTTGAGACTTTCATAAAGCAGATTAGTATACCCGGTGAGCTGACATAAGTAATCACAAAGAAAACTTGAAACACACACGCAATCAATGTTTTCATGCATTAAGTCGGAAATCAGGAGTCAAGGTCCTGGTGTACGGATACGTCGGCCGCCGCACCAACACTGGGCTCCCTGAACTGATAACCACACTCAATACACTAAACACTATTGCTTCATATAGAAAGAAAAGACGATCAGAGTCTGCGGTAGAACCGACCACCTCTGATACCAATTTGTCACGACCCGACCTCGGGGCCCGTGCCGTGACTACCCCAAGCCCGCCTTCCATAGGCCAGGGGCTGGCGACTAGCACCAAGGCGTAAAATCCCAGTAAACAGGGAAGGCATTGCCCTTATGAGTAACAACCACGCAGAGTCAGCAAGCGGAAAGTAAAGTGCAGAAAAGTAAAGGGGCCGGAAATACAAGCCCAACTGTAAAGTACAACTGAAAAGTAAAGTACAGCAACTGAAGAAAAGACGGCGGCCTCGTGTCGTCCACTGGTAATCCCACCTGAAGGGTGGGTACAGATAGCCTCCAGGCTCCTCGGGTCCCACGTCCGCTCCAAGCACGTCCCGCCCAGTGGTCCACCTCCAGGTACCGTCCTGCTCCACGCCCCAACCGTGATCAGCGCTGTCCGTCGTCTGCAACCAACACAACAAGGTGCGGGCATAGCCCGTGCAGGGGTGAGTATAAGCTACTCAGTAAGGACCCCGAGACCCCTGAAGGTCTCCCGAAATCCAAAAAGGATATAGCACAAAAGAAAGATGCAATCACGAAGTAACATCTGACTCGACTTAGGTATATGCCCATACATATACCTAAGTCCCCAATTCTAGCTCTGCTCACGAGCTCAAGAACAACTCAATCCACAAAGGAAAGCAAGACTCAAATCCATAAAGGAGAGTAAACAGTAAATCCACAAAGGATAGTTCAACACAATCCACAAAGGAGAGTAACATACGATTCAGCTCAACCAGGTATACTTTTTCAGATGACGTCAAAGATGATCACTGATCCATCTAAGTCGCCGGACCCACGAAGGATCGATAGGTACTAACCCCCGCAAAAGACCCACACAGGATCGGGCTCACACAGAACCTGTAGGCAGTGGCTCACACAGAACCGGTAGTAAGGACCCACATAGGATCGGGCTCACACAGAACCTGTAGCACTGATCCACATAGGATCGCTGAGTGCAGTAGTCGACGCAGTCCACTGAGGATCTCTGCTCTGTCGTCGCCGCAGTCCACGAAGGATCTCTGCTCTGCCGTCGTCGCAGTCCACGGAGGATCTCTGCTCTGTCGTCGTTGCAGTCCACAGAGGATCTCTGCTCTGTCGTCGAAGTCACAGCCAGCGCTAGGGTTCCCGCACATAGCGAGCTCGTTTAGGAGGGTCCGCTCCACGAGCCGAGAGGCTGATACATCAACTGACACGTAGTCCGAAGTTGATGTATCCAAAAGTTCCGTATCGACAACAGGATCTCAACGCAACAGACGGCGCGTCAATCGGACGCCCGGTCTGAGAGTTATTGGCATTTTCGTCCCAGGGGCCCGGTTGGTTTTTAGGGCAAAACCAACCCGACCGTACTCCACCTGTATCCGATCCTCGGGCGGAGCATGCCAAAAGTTCCGTCTCACATAGAGGAAACTACCACAGCTGACGGTACGTCGATCGGACGTCCGTAGCTCAAGTTATGAGCGTTTCCGCTCCGAGGGCCCGGTTGGTTTCGTGTACGAACCAACCCGGCCGATCCCAAAGTCTTCCGAAACCTTGAGTATAATATACCGAAACGACCGTCTCGATCCAAGGATCGCGTAGCCGCTGACGGTTCGTCAATCGGAGGTCCCAGGCCCAAGATATGGCGAAAGACCGAAGAGGGCCCGTAACGGGGGTTCTGGGCCCGGGGCGACCCGGCCCGAACCCCCCCTGGGTCGGCCGAACCGGGTCGGCCCGACCCGGCTAGGCCGGGTCCGGTCTGGCCTGGGCGTGGCCCGGCCGACCGGACCGGCCGGCTCGGCCTCGGCCGAGCGGCCGAGTGAGCCGCCGTGGGTCAAACCCGCGGCTTTGGAGAAACGCGGCCCGCGTGGGCCGCGTGCTAGGTGGCCGGACTGCGGACGCGGTCCGGCGGTTCGCCGCCGCCGCGGCTCGGCCGCGGCGGACTCCTCCGGTGGCGCGCCGGGCGCCGCCGCCACCTTCCGCGGGCCGCCGGAGTTGCTCCGGTGGCCCGTTTTGCCTCCCGTCTGCGCCATTGTTCCTCCCAGGACGCGTCCTTCACTGCGGAATCAACAAATGGCCCTTGCGTCATGCTTTTGCCGTCGCCCGCCAAATCCGTACAAAAAGGAAGATCGGCGGAGGGTTGCCGGGTCTTGTTCGTTAGACCCGCACCCTCCGCGTTAGTCATAAACAACGGGAGAAACAAGAAACGACCAATCAACAATTTTAAATAAATTTAAAATTGTTCCGTGATCGGTTCTTTATTTTAAAAGAAATAAAATCACGGGAAAGGAAAATATTTCAAATCAACCCTTACCTTGTCGTCGTCGTCGGACGAGAGGTCGTCGCGGAATCGCTCGTCGCGGAAGAAGGAGATCGTCGCGTCGTCGCGGTATCCGGCGTCGCGTCGCCAATCTCCGGATCAAGATTAAACGGATTTAATTAATTTAAATCTGTTGATATCGAAATTAAAAAGGGAGAATTCAAACGATTCGTTTCTCACCTTAGTTGCCGAACGAGGATCGGCCGCGGAAGAAGAGGCGTCGCCGAAGAACGTCGCGGGTAAAGCTCGTCGACGTCGCAGATCTCGGTGTGCGTCGTCGAATTCCGGTCGCCGGCGTTCTTCGCGTTCTTCGCGTTCTTCGCATTCTTCGTGTTCTTCACAGGGAGATGAAGAAACAAAGATCCTCTCAAATCCTTTCAAAGGATTTTTAGGTTGGTCTTATTTTATAAACATGCCAACAAACGCAAAAGCGTAAGTAACGACCCATCAGTTCGTTGAATTAATTCAACGAGCGAAACAGCCCATTTAATTCACGAAAGAAACAGCCCATTTAATTCACGAAATAAACCGCCCAATTAAATGGTCTGTTAAGAATTAAAGAAAACGCGTCGGTTGACTTTTCAGTTACTTTGACGGGTTTTCGCGGGTGCGTTACTTAGCGAAAGAAACGGCGGGGCTCGTGCGGGCCCCACCGCACAAATATCCTACCAAGGGGTAGGATATTTCTGGATATCATCCTATCCAGTTCAACTCAGCTCAAGCCGCCTTTAAGTGACTTCAAGTGGCTTCCAAGCAGCTTAAGTGAAATAAAATAAAGTTGTCGCACAAACTTTATTTTAATTCTGACTTAAAGCCGCAAAATTTAAAAACCACGTCTGAGCAAACGCAACTCCGGAAGAGGCGTTTCTACGCAAATACCGGCGCTGCGATTTCATCGGTGCCCTCAGAATTCGATTCCGGGCACCGGTTCAAAAGATAGAAAAACCCGCTCATCCGTTCACTGAACGTACCCGAGCCAAACTTCGGAAATTGATTCCGGGCACACAGGGCCTCGGAATCAGGTGCCGTCTAAAGCTGCGCTCTTGTAAAATTCCAAAGAAAATTAAGAAAAAAATTTCCTTGAAATTTGCGGGTCTTTACAATTATGCCCAAAGGGAATCCTCTAGGATGAGGAGAAGGATGTGAAGAGAGTAAATGGGCAGGGCTTGGCCAAGACAAAGGCTTGAGGAGTGTGTGAAATGAGGTAGAGGTGGGGGCCTTTTATAAGTGGAGAGGAGGGGCACTTTTGGAAAGTAAAGAAATATTACTTTATTTGAAAATGTGTTTCGGTTTTAAAAGGTCCCACATTGATATAATTCATGGATAAGGTGATAAGGGTTCGAAATCCACTCATCCAATTGGTTTTGGCCATGTGTAGGTTTTAGATATTACATTATCTTTCCATTTTATTTAAATCGTCAAATAATGATGTCATCGCTGCATCATCATTATGTAATAAATAATTTACTTTATTTAATGTTTAAAATTTATAAAAAAAAATACTCTGATGTAGGAAATCTTTTTAGCTTTCCAATGACTATTTATAATCAAAAAATCTGATCTTTATAACCCCATGTAAAAATTGTTTTCGTAAAACATATTATGTTTGTGTCATTTTTAATTTAACATTTAATAAAAAGTTATTTATGTCATTTCCCAACCAAAGTGTCTCCATGGGGTCCCCAAGTTGACTCATGGCTTGTCTTGGTCGGACATGACACAACCAATAATGTTGGGACATGTGTCTAGGTCATTTCATATTATTAAAGCATTATTTATACCTTAAACTACCCTAATTACCACTAATCGCGATTAAAAACTTAATAAGTTACTATTCACCAAAAAATTATTATAATCTCATTGAACCACATTTTACTTCTTAATGACAACCATGTATGTCGGATTTTTGAAATTCAAAACACAATGATGACAAAATTTCATTTAAACGGAAAATCAGTCTTTATAAGTACCACTTAGTGGTTTCACTATTCATCAAAAATTGAAGTTTTTCAGAAAATTACCAAAATTTCACCCTAGGCTATATTTGATATTACAAATTCAAAAATGAAGTCTATTTTACAAAATTCAGAAGATATAAGTCACACTAATTAATTTAATAATTAATTCCCGCTGTCAGAGCAAATAGCGTGTTTTTATGAAACAATAAGTATCAAAAGATTGACACTAGTTTAAGTCCAATTTCAAAGTGAAATTGATTTCAATGACCACAATTGGATTAAATGGTAAAAATATATTCATATTACACATTAAGACCAATTCAAAAGATAATCTAATCATATAAATAAATTAGATAAAAAAGCAGTTTTGATGTAAAATGCAGTATTTCTCACTATTCATTAAAAAATGAACATTGTCAGAAAAATACCAAAAATTCACACAAAGTAAATTTTGATGTCCCAATCATAAAGAATAAGTTTATTTTGAAAAACATAGTTTATAAATTTGTCAAAAGATAGATTTAAAAAGGTTTTTCCATCATAAGGCAGTAAAACAATCTTTTAAGAATATTAGTGTATTCCATGCTTAAGATTGGATTTATCTTCATTTTAAACCTCTAAAACACTATCTTAATCATTAATAGACATAGATAAAAATATCTATTATTCATTACTTACTTGGGATGTTACAGTTTTGGTGGGAATAAATATAAATAAATAAAATATGATTATATATGTTTGTTAAATGTTTTTACATTTATCCAATAATGGATAAAGGCTTAAAATATTAAAAGAATTCAATTTTAAACATAAATACTCTAATATTCACCTAAAATGTCGATTTATCTCCATTTGATAGAGAACCCTTTTTAAAAATAGTTTTGGTCACTCTTATAAATTTTATCGGACCAAATAAAATCCATCTTTAGAATTGGGACATCAAAATTTACTTTGTGTATGTTTTTGTTATTTTTCCGATAAAGTTCATTTTTTAATGAATAGTGAAAATGTTGTATTTCAATTCAAAACCTACTTTTAATCTAATTTATTTATATGATTTGGTAATATTTTGAATTGGTTATAAAGTGAAATTATATTATATTTTTACCATTTAATCCAATGGTGGACTTTGCAATTAATTTCACCTTGAAATTGGACATAAACAAATGCCAATCTTTTGATATAAATTGTTTCTTAAAAACACGCTATTTGTTTTGACAACAAGAGTTAATTATTAAATTAATTAATTCTACTTATATTTTTTGAATTAGGTAAAATAGACATCATTTTTTAATTCTGAATATCAAATATAGCTTAGAGTGAATTTTTGGTAATTTTCTGAAAAACATCAATTTTTGATGAATAGTGAAACCACTAAGCGGTAGTCAAGAAAAATAATTTTTCGTTTAAATGAAAGTTTACCACTTATGTGTTTTGAATTTCGAAAATCCAACATCCATGGTTGTCATTAGTATATAAAATTTGGTTCAATTAGATGAAAATAATTTTTTTGGTGAATAGTAACTTTTTTTCATTAATCACGATTCGAGGTAATTAGTGTATTTTGAGGCATAAATAATGTTATTATATTATGAAAACACCATGAAACTTGTCCTAACCCTATTTTATGTGTCATTCCTGACCATTACAACCCATTGGTCAATTTGGGGGACCCCATGGAGCCACTTGGGTGGGATAATGACATTAATGCCTTTTTTAAAGTAAAAGTAAAAATGACACAAACATGTATTATTTTACTAAAACAATTTTTACATGGGGTTATACAAGTCAGATTTTTGATTTAAATATTCATTATAAAGATAAAACTATTTCTTACATCATGGTAATTTCTTTATAATTTTTCGACATTAAATAAATTAATTTATTTATGACATCATGATGATGAAACGATTACCTCATTAATGAACAGTTTAAATAAATGAAACTATAATGAAAAATCTAAGACCTACACATGTCCAAGAACTATTGGATGAGTATATTTCGAAACCTTATCACCTTATCCTAGACATATATCAATGTGGGACCATTTAAATCCGAATCTCTTTTGAAAATAATGTTACATTTCTTTACATTCCAAAAGATCCCCTCCTCTCCTCTTATAAAATGCCCCCACCTCTACCACATTTACCACACCTCTAAAGCCTTTGTCTCGGCCAACCCCTGCCCATTTCCTCTATCCAAATCCCTCTCCTCATCCTAGAGGCTTTACTTTGGGCATAATCCTTTCCAAGGAAGCCTTTGGCTCAAATCAAAAAGAGTGACCCCTTTTAAAGGTAATGCTTTCTCTTGTGTTCATTTGATTTATTTTTCTTCTCCAACCCCCTAAACTCTTTTTATTCCAATATTTTGTAACAACAACAGTATCTCCTATATACTAGGATGTTGTTATGAGATGGATTCGAGCTACACTTACACACACCTACATCTAGTGGTTTATGAACATACTGTTTCCGTGGATGGCAAAATTCGGCCTCCCGAAATGATGATTGTTCAATACTCATCTATCACCTTCAAAGGAGGCCATTATCATGTCACTATATTTATATATGATATATAATATGTGTATTCTTTTTTTAATCTTCTGTTTTGTTCATTTATGGAATACCTTTATGGTTCCCATTATGGGTAAACGCGATATCTTCATTTAAGGAAGTGCGGACTACCGCACCCTCAAAGTGATTTGATTCATTAATGCCATATGTGGGATGTATAAAGGATAAGGCTAATAATATTATATATTATATTATACTGTAATTATAATATACCTATGTATCAATATGTTTTCATTCCATTAAAGTATGAAACTGAAATGAAAGTAGCGTTCATGCGTACGTACGGATTACCGTCTCCATGAACGGTGCCTTTCATTTCTTATCTCTAAATGTTATGTAATATTATAAGTACATTTATGAAATGGATATATATGATATAATATATTTATAAATGTTTAATATCATTCTGGAATTATAATATATATATATATATATCTCTCTCAATTATTTTTAATACCATTAATATGACAATGAAATTGAAGTAGCGTTCATGCGTACGTACGGCCTACCATCTCCATGAACGGTGCATTTCATTTCTTTTTATCTCCAAATGTTATGGAATAATATAAAATGAATATATACTGAATATATATGATATTCAAATCATTAATACTATTCTGGAGATGATGTAATTATTACTACATGGACAATTATTTTCAAACATGTTCATTTTTGACTCATGTACCGAACATCAACAAAAACGTCTGATATGAAAAAACATATTAATATAATAATTATAACATTATAATATGTGATATTAATTGAATAATAAACATTAAAGTATTTCCTTAAGAAATTATTAATTTCCATAGTTTATTATTCAGGAATATAAAGAAACGAATAAGACAACTTGGACTCAAGGTAAGGGATCCTACCTATCTCTTTTTTTCAAGTGGTCTCTTTTATGTCATTCCATTATTCTAAATGTTCTTATGTTGTAGGATGTTATTACTATTGACCTTTTTATTTTAATATTATGATATTACATCTCTTTCTCTCATCAATTCATTTTAAGAATGTTTAAGCGGTTCCGTTAGGCTGCCGAATTTTTGTAAAGGATTCTTTCACTCTTCTCATTTTCAAAGTTCTATTTCCATGTCAAGTATTTTTAGATCATTGATCTTATGTTGGGGTATTATATCTATATCAATCATACTGTACTTTTATTTTTATATGATGAGATAAACCATTTTATCTCATCAATCCATTTTTGGTTGTTTTATGTGGCGCTGTTAGGCTGCCAAATTTTCATAAGGACATTTTTCGTCTCAATTTTGTTCCCGTGAGATTCATGCTACAATTGCCACTATTTCCTATTGTGTGGTTTATGTACTGCCCATGATCGTATTATTTTTTTAATATAATCTAATATATGGGTATTCACAACTTCATTGTATGACCCTTATTTCATTGGGTGTACGTTTCGAAATATACCCAATCGGTAAGGGATTCTTTCACCCTCCTATTTTTAAAAGACTTCTTTTTGTTATGTCTTTTAATTTAAATCTTATAATGTTTCGATATGTTCTTATATATTTCCATATTACTTTAAATAATATTTCCAAGTGATGAGATACCATTTTTATCTCTCATCATCTCATTTTATGAATTTTATAATAACGTTGTTAGGCTGTCGAATTTCGGTAAGGGAACTTCTTAACCCAATTTAAATTCTTTGGGTTAAACCTATAATTATTTATTATGTTGTATTATGAATATGTGTGGATGATCTCTATTTATTCTACACTTAATATCCTTTTATATTGGCTGTATTTATATTTTCCAAACATAATCATGTAATTGATTTAGCCTTAATCTAAGGATACCGTCTTTTAATGGGATTTCGTCTCAATCTCCTTTCGTTGAGGCATATTTTGTTTTATACACAACTTTCTTTTATACGTTGTATAAACCACTTTGACTTTTACTTTTATTCAAAAGTAATCATTTTGTACGAAGTGTTTTACTAAATGATAAAAAGGAATGTTTCTTTAACGTACGCGGTGACAACGACCTTTCCGTCGCCGCGTGTAGATCTTTGGCTTCCTTTACAAGCCTTAATATTTTTTTTAAAAATAAAATAAATAACATATACCCTTTTATGTATTTTGGTATTGAAATTTTTATTGAAATGTGGAAATTTTATGTTTCCATTATGCATGTTTTATGTGATACGATTATGTTATGGTTCTTGGGAATTTTTTATGAAGACGGGTGGTTCTGTGATAAACTAAGGGCGGGTGAGCCCGATATAGCTCTCCAATGCATTGGGTAACGCGAAGGTGTTAAAAGTTAAGTTTTCTCCAAATATATTTAAGGGAATATACTATGATGGGTATTCCAAATGTAACCAAGAGGGTCACTTCCTATGTAAGAATGTTATGAATGCCTCAAGTTACCATTTTGTATTATGATTCCATGAGGTATGTTGAAGTGCTTATGTTTTATGTGTAAGGTATGATTTCAATGATTATTATGTATACATGGACTAATGTTTTCATTCTGTATTGTTGTAACCCTAAGTGAGATTTTTGTGCTCATCCCTAGTTTTTGAAATGTGTTTCACAGGACATAAAGTGGAATAGGGTCAAGGATGGGATCAAGGAAATTTGATGCTGTCTAAACAATGAACTAGACATGACTCTTTTGTTCAAGAGTTTTTATCTTGTGAAAAATGGAAACTGAGTAGATGTATCTACTTTGTAAACTTTTGAGATGTAATTTTTATGTCTTAATTCTATAAAACTCTAAACCTGAAAAGATCCTCAATGTAAATTCATCAATTTAATTCAAGATTATGTATGGTTTAAGGCTGGGGCCTTATATTTATCCTCCTATATAATGACCATAGTATGTTATTAAATTATACCAAAACAATATTCATATTTATTATAAAATACATGAAACATTTATGACTTTATACTACCCATTTAATAATGATTTCTATGTTCAAATAACATTTTTGGTAATAATCGCTTTCATTATCGTTTGGGTTTTAACTTGTTATTCTTGATAATATCACATAGATAATGATTTAAATACATCCTGAATATAAAACATGATTTATATATAATATATATTTATAATATTAATATGTATAATAGATAGATATATAAAGCTGGAAACAGCGTTTATGGAGACGATAGTCCGTACGTATGCATAAACTATGTTTCTATTTCATATCATATTGAACAGAAGTAAGTTGATAAGATATGTGTAAGTACACACACACATAGATATATATATATTTTTGTGTGTGTGTGTGTGTATCTCTCTGTGTGTGTGTGTGTGCATTATCATATTATGTCATATATCACATACTTATTAATAATACATATTTTATAATCACTGTTGAATGGTCAATGTGGAAATATATATCATCGTGTCGTGGTGACGGTAAGTAGTACGTACACACGAGCGACAATATCATTTATTTAATGATTAAAATATTTTTAATTGGATGCAAGATTAATTTTAAAGATACAATATAATGTTATTTTAATTATTTACATACATATTACACATCAATGTATCCATCCAAATAACATAGTGTTGAATAACAAATTACACCAGGATGTGGAGACGGTAAGTCGTGCGTATGCAGGCATGGTTACATTATCATTCATAGGATGGATAGAATAATGAATATTTTTGTACCATATTAATAATAATATCACATTTTGTAGAAGGAAAATGAGTAATTATTTTGGAATGGAAATAACAATGAAAACGCAAGTGGAAGAAGAAGATAACTTTGAAAGAGGTGATGAAAATATTACATCTTCTTCGGGTTCTTCCTTTTGATTTGAATTTTTAGGGGCCCATAGAATGGATTTTTTCTTAGGGTATAGACTATAGATTTAATTGAGGGTAGTTTGGAGGATATATGGGCATGATTTGACCTAGCCAAATGGCTTTGGAGTTATGATTATTAGAGAAGGGGAAGTACCCTTTTATAAGTGTGGTGAGTGTCACTTTAGGAAAAGCATGAATAAAATAACTATAAAATAAAAATAAAATGCCAAGAGAACTCCATGTTGATAATTAATGATATATTTATCATTATATAAGTCCTTTGGAATAGCATTATTTTTTTTGAAATATTATATCATTTCATAAAATATTATTTGTTTTAAAAATTTATTTATGTCAATTTTGACAGTATTTAGTATTTGATTTTTGTAAAAGTCATACTGACATTATCATAGAGAGTAAAATTTATTTTATCAACCCTAAAATGTCATATTAACTTATTAAATTCTTTAAATTCATCAAAGGCATCAAATTACATTTATTTTAATATTTATAATTTTAATTATTTTAATGTTTCATTAATAAGGTTATTACTCTATCATCACCATGTCATAAATAAATTTAATTATATAATGTATAAATATTATAAATAAAATACCATTATGTATTAAATATTTATATCTTTCTAATGAATATTTATAGTCTAATTTATCTAATCTATAACCCTATATTAAAAATGGTTCTGTTTTGAAACATTGTATTTAACACTTTTAACTCATCTATAAATACAATAATAATAAATGTTCTAATGTAATAAAAGTAGACCAAAAGCATAATTTTTTATTCCTAAGGTTGTTTTTGGTAGAATTACCCTTATAAAAATAATTAAGACATGTTATAGGGTAATTATAATAGCATTCTTATCATCAATTTCCATATTTACTTTCATCCATTATAAATAAACGTCAAAAGTCACCATTCACAAAAAAATTATTTTCATCTTAATGAACAACATTTTACTTACTAATGTTAACCGTTTGATATTCAATTCACAGAAGTGGTAAATTTTTTTTTTCAAATTTTCAAATGTTCCTAAAAGGTGGGTAAAAGAAATAAAATATTTTAATGAAATATTATATATCTAAACTTATTATTAAATGAATACAATGAATTACATAGAAATTATATAGGTATTATGTATCTATTTTTACCTAATATTCATTTAAATAAAATAATTAATTATATTAATAAAAATTTGATTTTAATCAATAACACATTATTTTCACAATTCATAAAATATTGTATGTTTTTAGAAAAATACCAAAAAAATCTCCATAAGAATATTTTGATATTCCAAATTCATAAATGATGTCTATTTTACAATTTTCAAAAAATAGAAGTTCCATTAATTAATTTAAAATTAATACTCATTGTCAAAACTATAAAATAGTTTTTTGAGAGGTAAAATCTATTAAAAGGATGATATGTATTTATGTCCAATTTAAATGTAAAATTACTTCCAATGACCAACATTTTATTAAACTATTAAAATTTAATCTAAATCTTCTGCAAACTCATTCAAATGTATAATCTAACACTATAAATTATTTTGATTAAAAATGTTATTTTCAAATAAAATATACTATTTTTCATTATTCATCATAATATGAAAGTTATCATAAAAACACAAAAAAAATTATCCAAACTAAAATTTTATGTCCCAATTCTAAATAAGAAGTTCATTTTGTAATATTCAATATGTAATAGTGCAAACTAATTGATTTAAAAAGGCAGTAAAATTTCATTTTTTTTTTAAATACGTCATTTATCTTAAAAATTAATTTTTTATTATATTATGTCTAAGAAACACCTAATATGAATTCAAAAATTATATTGACTACATAAAATTCAAAATTCTGTTAATACTATTCATAACCACATTTTGGACTACTAGTTTGGAAAGTCGTGGTGCGCTTGAACTCGATGTTACATGTAGCGCATGTTATTGAATTACGTCGACAAGATAATGTACTATGAAATCTTGTTGTGATACATTCTTCCATCCTTCATTAAATTGTGTCCTGACAATTTGAAATTTTTCCTCAAAAATAAAATTTCCAAAATAGAAACACACCTTTGTGAAAATCCCACATTGGAAATTGGGATAATAAAATTTAGTCTTAATAAGAGGGAATGTGTAATGATAAATTCACCACCAAATTATGATATCGATTATGAGAACATTGGTGGAAATTATAGAAACATAATTGGAGGTAATACATAAATATTTATATGGAGTTATTGAGTTCGTCAATCACAAACAAGTGTAAAATTGATGACATCAATGCCATCAATCAATGATGAATTAAAATAACATCGGTTCAATTTTATTTTCATATTATTAGGATAACACATTTTTGGTATTAATATCCCTTCCCTAGATTTTTTGAATTAATTTATTTGTTGAATAATAGAGATAAAATATACATGATAGTTATATTTTCAACCATCAAATAATTCCTACCACAAACTCATCTTTCACTCTTAAAGATAATATAATTCAATAATATTCTATTAATCCTAATCATATAGGGTTCCAAAAATAATTATTTTACAATTCATATGTCACACTATTAAAAAAAATACATTATACAAACTAGGACATCACGTAGGCCAATGGTAGGTGATGCACCCTTGTGGCCCTTCGGTTCCATGTTCAAGTCTTGCGGGCTTTCCAGATGCAACAAGTTATCGCCCAAACTCTGGTTTGTCATTTTTATAACTATCCAAATATATCCTTAATAAATAAATTAACCTTAAAAATATAATCCAATGTCAAACATAATACATTCCAACCTTTAGAATAATCCAAAATACTTATGTCCAAACTCACAGTCTGAAATTTATAAGGTAAATACAATGAATATCTTTTTTTCAATGTAATAACATGTTAATACATTCATCATGTATTCTTTTTAAATCATTATAACAACCTAAATTACCATATAACCTTATTTATTCCATTCATACTCCCTTATTCCTTATATAATAATAGATATATTCTTTATATCCGACAACAATGATTGAATAAACAAACCCCTAATCAGTTCAAAGGTAGTAAAAAATATCCATTAAAATTTATCCAAATCAATAATATCTTATTCAAATATTACTACCTCGGTAGCAGGACCATATTACTGTTTATCATTCCTTCATCTATGTATTTTACAAGAAGTATAACTTTTTGTTGAGTAGCAATTCATAGTACCATTTAATCTCACATACTCTATGAAATATTACTGTAGTACAATCTTTATTTATTTCTAAATTTCATTTAACCAGTACATCATTGATAAAACACTCAAATGAATTAATTCTATTATAAAAAAAAGAACACAAGTCATTCCTCTTCTTTTATGGTAGTATCATAACATTATTATTATACAATAGCATCATTTGGTGCATACTCTAATGATTTGTAAATTGATTCATGTAGTGTCTTAACTCCTTGCCGATGAATCATTGTACATTTGAAACAATTTTATTAACATAACAATCATGTATTTGGTTTTCTTTATCTCCACACTTATAACAAACTCTCATTCCCTTTAATCATTTACCAAGGTGATTCATTAAACTATAATAACATTCGAAAAAATCATTCGTTCCCTTCTTCCCTTTATCTATATATCTCTCTAAAATACATCTCTTTTCTAGCATCCCTTCAAAGACATAGAACTCAATTAATTATTTACTTATCTTATTAACACATGATACTATTTATTCATATGATGAAAATATTTTGGATACTAGTTCCCTTTTAAATGCTGGCTTAATACAAAGATATATATGATCCTTCTTACTCTCTAGACCATATATATTGTTGGAGTTCTCATTCCTTCTACTTGGCAATTTTTCTAACGAGTTGCATACAGTAGGATTAGTTTATGAATCACAATTCATAATTCGGAAAATGTAAAATTCCTAATGTAAATTGAAAAATTATACATATAATCTATAAAAATGTTTTTTTGAGGAAGTATTTACTGTTAAATCCTTCATAATGTCATGTAAAGAAAATATGCTTTATCCTATGAAAATCCCCCGGGAGTGTCATATCCAAGAGTGAAGCATGGGAACATTCTCGGGTACTATGATACCCTAGTTCTAGCCCGAATATCTTTATCGGATATTTCACTCCTAGGTACATCTCTTCTAGAGTAGCCACTACATGCCAATATGTAGAGAGGGATATATTTCTTATATATTACAAAAAATCTATATTTTACCAAAATACTAGAAGATCTTCTATACTAATTCTCCAAGTCTATCTAAGTGTAATTTAATCCAATCAGATTTTTTTCTAACTCTAGTGTCCAAGGGTTGTAATAAATTCTCTCTACTACCAACTGTAATGCCCCAACCCCAGAAGCCTAGATATGGTTCATTATTTTCATACATTGGCATGATTACAAGGAAACAAGTCTTGAATGGCCGATCCATTTAGTAGTCTTGGAAAAAAGATACATAAATATGATCAAAATTACATCTTGAAAAGAAAAACAATACTAATTTATTCAATTGGAACATCCAAGACTCCTAGATTATGCCTAAAAATCACTCATAACTAATTATTTCATATCCTGTGAAAAATGAAACATAAAAAAGGGGTGATCTCAAATGATCTGTAAGAGTAACCAAAACAGTGGAAGATAACATAAACATTAGTCACTGTGAATAATTGAAAACACATGCGTTTAAAAACAATAAACACAATCTCTTTATTACAAGAATATGATATGAGTAAATAATTCCATAATAAAACATAGTCATTTGGAATTCTACTAGTCGAATAACCACATGAACCATCAATATTATATTCATAATGAGGAATTGTATACTGTGGGACATTTTGGAACATTTTTTGAAGGCCTCATCCATGTCGTCGAAAATGATTAATGCCGCGGCCAAAACAATATATCAAATTTTAAAAGGCCTCAACCAATTCCACATCTAATTGTCTCGTGAGACCTAATAATTCACTGAGGAGCTATAACAGAATCCACCCATCACATAGAAATTATAATACATTCCTCGTAGGAAAAGGTTGAAACGTAACATAAACATTCATATTAAAACTATAAAACTAAATTTCAATACATTAAAAATATTCTAGGAATGGTATATAAATAAAACATCAACAATAAAAATATCATAACTTATTCAATACAATATTTAATATTTTACTTATAATAAATCATTCTCAATCAATAATAATATCTAAAAAGGATATTTACAATATTTAAAATGATTAGTAAAACGGTTTGAGAGAAATATCCCTTTTTCATGAAAAAATTTAAAAGTATAACAATTTGAATAGAAGAAATTTAATGACATTTTTGAATCAATGATTCCAATTAAACATTGAAACATTTGAAAATAATAATTATTTCAAAACATTCTTTTCAATATAAATAAATCCTTAAAACCATTTTGAAAACATGGATTTTAATTAGAATGATTTAGAAGAATAAATATTTAAACCATTTAAAATGATGATCTAGTTAAATAGACCCTTCTATAAAACATTAAAATATTAATTTTGAAAACATTTTTATGAAACATGAACATGGACGATGAATATGTCCCAGTAAATGCATACATATAATAAATCTCCGATAACAATGAGATTGAGGAATTAACCCTTACCTTTCATTTTCCATTGGTTGCAGAGGGTTCATTTAACCTATTGTATAATGACCATAGTATGTTATTGAATAATAAAATAACCAAATTAATTTTTATTATATCATACATGATTCATTTATGACATTATACAACCCATTTAACAATGATTTCAATGTTAAATTAACATTTTGGGTAATAATGGCTTTCTTTATCGTATGTGTATTAAGTTTCCATTCATTATAGTATCACATAGGTCATGATTTAAATACTTCTAGAATATAAAACGTGATTTATATATAATTTATATTTATAATATATATATATATATAATATATAGATATATGAAATAAAAAAACCGTTTATGGAGATGGTAGGTCGTACGTACGTATAAACATTGTTTCCATTTTCATATCGTATTGAACATATGTATGTGAATAAGATATATGTAAGTAAATATATAAATATATATATAATAAGTAGAATTTTTATGTCATATATTAGATACTTATTAATAATATATATTTTTATAATCATCGTTGAATAGTGAATGTGGAAATGAATCTCATTGCGTCATTAAGATGGTTAGCCATACGTACACACAAGCGACTATATCATTTCCTTAATGATTAAAAGTAGTGAAATTGGATGGTATATTAATTTTATAGAGACATTATCATGTTATTTTAATTATTTATATACATATTACTCTTCATTATATAAATCAAAATAATATATTGGTGAATAATAAATTACACCAAGGCGTGGAGTCGGTAAGCCGCACATACGCACGCATGGTGTCATTATCAAACATAGGATGGATATAATAATGAATATGTTTTCACAATATTTATAATAAAATCTTATTATGGAGAATTTAATGGAGTTTTTATTTTGGAATTGATATAACAAATAAAGAGAAAGTGGAAGATCAAGATAACAATGAAAGAGGTGATAAAATTATTACCTCTTCTTCAGGTGCTTCCTTTTGATGTGGACAAAAGGGATCCTTCAGATGGCTTCCTGCCCCCGGGAATAACTCTAAGATTATGTGAAGATAGTTTTGAGGATATTTTAGCACTGGTTGGCCGATCCAAATGGTTTTGGAGGTGTGATTTATAGAGAATGGGATGTAACATTTTATAATAGGGGTGAGGGACACTTTAGAAAAAGCTTGAATTATTATTTTATTATTCAATAATATTAGGTTTATAATGGATCTATGTGAATTTTTTTAGATCCTTAGGAGGTTATGGTTCTAAATAATCTCAACGAATAGGTTTTAGACAAGTTTATGTTACCATATTAACCTTATCATTTAGATTTAATTCCTAGTTAAAGAGTTTAACATTTACCTTGTCTCCTTGTATATTTATATTTTATGGTTAATAAAATTACTATAAATTTCCAAGAGAACACAAAGTGGTTATTTAGTGAAATATTTATCATTATATATGTCTTTTGGCCACACATTATATTTTTAAGAATATTATATCATGTATTAAAATATAATTTTTTAAAAAAACTCTTTTATGTTAATGTTGACCCTATTTAGTATTTGATGTTTGTGATAGTCATAAAAACATTATCACTTCGAATAAAATTTATTTAATAAGATATAAAATGTTATATAAACCTAAAATGCTTTTTTATTTCATTAGAATGCACATATTAAATTTATTTTAATATTTATAAAATAAATTATTTTAATATTTCATTAATAAGGTAATTACTACATCATTATTGTGTCATAAATAAATTTAGTTATTTAATATCTAAAAATTATGAATAAAATACCATTATGTATGAAATATTTTTATATTTATAATGAATAATTATAGTCGACTGTAACTTATGAATAACCCTATATTAAAAAAAAGTTTATTTATTAAACATTGAATTTATCTCTTTTAACTCTTCTTGAAATAAAATAATAATAACTGTCCAAATCTAATACAAGTAGACCAAAAAGGATAATATTATTTTCTAAGGTTGTACTTGGTTGAATAACATTTATCAAATATAATTATGAAATGTGTTAGGGTTATTATAATATCATTTTTACCTTTAATTACCAAATTTATTTTTTAACCGTAGAAAATAAAAGTCAAAAGTTTCTATTCACCAAAAATTATTTTAATCTCATTGAACCAAATTTTACATACTGATAACAACCATGTCCCTGGTATTTTTGAAATTCAATTTACAGAAGCAGTAAAATTTTGTTTTAAGTAGATTTGTTAATGCTCCTAAAGATGGGTAAAAGACGGTAAAAGGTTCAATAAAATTTTATGTATCTAAACTTATTATAAAATGACTCCAATAAATTAAATTAAACATATATAGGAATTATGTATCTATTTTGATGTAAAATAAATTTCTATAAAATAAATATTTTTTAAATAAAAATTCGATTTCAAACAATAACATAGTGTTTTAACTATTCATCAGAAATTGAATGTTTTCAGAAAAAATACCAAAAACTAACCCTAACAAAATTTTGATATTAAAAATACAAAAAGGATTTATATTTAAACAAATTTAAAACATAGAAGTTTCCTTAATTAATTTAAAATTTATTCACAATGTGAAAACTTGAAAGCAGGGTTTTGAGATTTAAAATCTATTAAAATATAGAATTGTGTATATGTCCAATTTAAATGTATAATTACTTCTAATGACTAAAATTTGATTAAACAATAAAATATAATGTAAATATGCTTAAAATCCATTCAAATGTATAATCTTGTACTATAAAATATTTTGAATAATTTTTTTTTCAATTAAAATTTACTATTTTTCACTATTCATCAAAATATGAATGTTATTAGAATAAACACCAAAATTTTATCCAAAATAAATTTTTATGCCACACCTACAAAGAAGAAGATTATTTTGCAAAATTTAGTATATAAATTTGTTAAATGTTAGAATTAAAAATGGTTCTCAATTAAAAGGTTATAAAATGGCATTTTATTAATAATACTTCATTTATCTAGAAAAATTATATGTGTTCTTATATTATGTTTAAGAAACACATAATTTGGATTATAAAATTATATGTAGTATATAAAAATCAAAATTCAGTTAACATTATTCATAACCGATTTTTGAATAGCTGGTTCGGTATGTCGTGGTGCGCTCGAACTCAGTGTTGCATGTAGCGAATGTTATTGAATTACATTGAAGAGATAACTTACTATGAAATATTGTGCTGTTAAAATTACCACATAAAATACAAACTGTAATATTATTATTTTTATGACTCATGATGGTTTTTTCGGTTATCAACATTCATTTTAATAAAATAAATATATTACTTTAAATTTATTCGTTATTTGGAATATCAATTCCACATAACAATTTAACTTATTCTATAAAACTTCCTCATTATTGATAAATATTTTATAATTGTTTATGAAATAAATACAATATAGTTATTAATTATTTTGAAAAATGAAATATATTATATATTTAAAATTAACGATGAAATATTTATTAAATAACTTTATTGCATACGTAACAATTCAAATAATTATTGATATAATATTTCAGATAAACAAACAATTAATAAGATTAAAACAACATGGCGAAAAAAATATTTCTAGTAACATGTAAAATAATGATATTCTAATAAGTGACTTACTTTATACCGGTCAAAGGGTTTCAATTGCTTTCTAATGATGAAACATCAAACAAAAATGAAATTGTGATATATTTAGTTAAAAAAGAAATTGTATGTATATATATGAAAACATAGCCATTAAATTAATCTTCATGAATATGAGTAACCACTTAATGAAGTATATTTATTCAGAAAATAAATTATAAATTATATATAAATGAATTTATATTAGTTTACGTAAAATTATTAATATAATTATTTATTATTTAAATTAATTTGATCAAGAAAATGCCATTTTATGCAATATGAATTTCTATTTCACATAATTTTATATTGATAAAAATAATTACTTTTTAATATTAGTAATCTTCTTAGAAATAATTAACTCTTAAATTATATAAATCATGAAAAATAATAGGTAGAATTTGAAAATTTCAACTTCTAATAAAAATAGTTTTTTGTTATGTTTTATAAATTAATTCATAATAAGAATTTATTAATTTTATATTTGAAAATTGTTAAATTTATCTTATTTTATTATTTAAGATACCAATATGACTTAAAAATTATATATTTTTTATTTTTAAATTGAAATAATTAATTATTATATAAATATTGAATAAATACTGATTTTGCAAACAATCAATTTTATGACATTATCTTAATAGAATAATGGGATAATTTTTTTTATTTAATTTATAATATATATTTTTTAAATGTAAAACAATTCATTTAATATTAATATTTTTTTATAAAAGAAGGTATATCAATTTGGAAATAAAAGTTAATTTTATCGTAATTTTTTATTCTCTTATATATACAATTTCATTATATAAATTTATAAAATAAATAATCATAAATAGCCCATAATTTAAAAAATAACACCATTATATGTAATATGTTTAACTTCATAATTGTGCATAAAATTATGTTTAATATTTTATTAATTATAATGATAATTGAACAACTCTTATTTTTAATGAGTTTTATTAAAACTAATGTTTAATTTTTAGCTAATAGTTTAATTAATACTTTTTATATTATAAAAAAAATATTATATTTATAAAAAAGTTTATAAATACATAAGAACATATTTAATATGCCCCATGGTCCTTGTAGGCCTTGGACGTTCAAGAAAGAATTTTAAATTTTTTGATTTGTACACATGCTAGAATTTTAATCTGGATAATGGAATTTTGTGAGTTGGAACTACATAATGTGATAATTTTTTTATGGAATGGGGATTTTAAGGTGTAAAACATATTTTAGTGATTCATTTATTCTTGGGGAAAAGTTTATATAAATATACAGAACATAGAACAAGGTTAACATTTTGGGACACACTGTTTAGAGAAAACCATGTCTCTACCAATGCGTGAGAAGAGTTTTAGTTCAAATTATAAAAAAATGGTTTTATAGAATACATAGTGTATTAAATTTGTGAAACCATGTGGATCTTTGTTGAAACTATTATGAATTGGAGGGATTTATTCATTATTTCCCCAAAATTACATATAATTAGAGACCGACATTGGGAAGTTTTTTTGCATATTTTTTCCACAGTTCGAAAAAACATTTGAACTATCATTGATGAGTGTTTTTCATTTTATAGTTATGTCTATATGGTTGGTCAATGATTTGTAAAAACATTAATCAAATCCATGATATTCATTAATGTGAAAAAAATATTTTTTTCCCAGTCATCTTTTTATAAGGTAAACCACATTTTTCTTCGTCATCTTGTCAAATGTTTCTATGGGGATTTACATCCATATGAAAATCATTATTCCAATTTAAAGTGGTGTTTTTATTTAAATTCATTGTTATTTTTGGTAATCCTCATGTTTGTACCCTATTTTTATTTACGCACCATTTATTATAATCTATAATTAAATTTCGATAGTTTTACATTGTCTTTCTACCAGAACATGGTGGAATCATAGGCTTTCCATGGTACTTTTGATCAGCATAAAATGAGGATTGTACTAGATTCAATATGAAAATGGGTTCATGATGATTCTACAAAGTTTTTTGGCACTATTATTTTTTAGGGATTTTCTATTTAGGTATAATTAACATTGAAATCGATGTAAAATTGGATGTTTGGAATTTCAAATGGTTTAGGTTTGAGAGTGTGATACTCTACAATAGGGAACAATGGTATGTGTTTTGGGTGTGGTGTGTAGACCAGTTGAGTTTTTAGAAAATATGAAATGGGTAAATTTTAAAAATTATTTTTAAATACTATACTCAGATAATTATTTTTTTCATCGTGATTTACGATCTTCGGTCGTTGATATGTGATTAACATTCCAAGGGTTATGTGAGATGTGATTTTATGTGCCTTTGTTGATGCTTCCATAGAATGGATGAAAAATAAAATATTTTTTGTAGGTATGTAGTCTCAAATAAACACCAAATTGACTATTTATATGATTATATTCATATTATTATCTATAACCTAATACACAGTTTTATGATACATCATATTAATTGATTTTATAAATTTTAAAATTATGTTATAAAACTAAACATATTTAAATTTTTAGTTTAAATTCAATTCCTCATTAATATGAATAATAGTAAAATTCGAAAAGGGCTTTCATAAATTCAAGATTTTTGTGCATGCCAATGGAAGAAGTCATAAATTGTATCATGCATAGAAAAAATTGGTAGACTATAGTTTAATTATGATGAGTGTGGTGAGTAGACTTCCATAGGCAGAAACTAAAAATATGTAACATACCCTATGTAGATTTTGTGTCTAAACAAAATGGATAATGATATCTAGTGACATATTATCACATCCAAAATTGTTTATTATTATAAGATATGTAATGTTATTAATGCTTAATGTAAGAGTTCCTCCATTGTGCTGTAAATAAGGGGACCTCATTGGGATCCCTATTGATTGACTGATATTGGAAACGTGTGTATGGAATCAGTAGATATATCATAGGCTACCACCTTAGAATAACTAATAAAATTATTATCCATAAAGAGAAACAATGATGGTAATTGGTTGTCACGTGACAAAACAATGAATATTATATACACATTATTTGTAAAATTAGTTGTTGGGATTTATTTCTTGAAGTAATTTCTGGGATCTGAAATATGTTTGTGATCCGATAATTGTGTTATTGGGTTAATTACCCTGGGATCCTCATTTTAGCAAAATTTATAATTTCTGTGATACAAATTTAAGAGTAAATGGACAAGAATACAACATCATAGAGTCATAGTACCACCTAGGATCTGATTGTTTATCAACATGATGAATTTCTTCATCACAGAGATTTATCCTTTGTATATATTGATTAAACTGAATTTATTATGATCCTAATTCGTATACTTACTATGATCTAGTTATTTCAGTATGGTAGATTAATTGAATTTGAATTGTTATTATGATACTGAGATTATTCGATTATCCATTGGTTCTGTCCATTAAAAGATGATATTATACATGTTCAAGATGGGGAAGCCTATGTTTCTAATGATCAATCTATCAGAAATGTTGATTTGGGGAATTATTTGTATACAATTTTTGTCATGGATACAAGGAATGTACCTTAACCCATGAATCATATCAACAATTAAAAAGATGCACAAGATTATTGGTATCTATCCTGAATATCTTTTAACCAATGATCATATTTATAAGAGGTAATTGGGTGATAAAATGATCCCGAATTAGTATGGTTTTTCTAATAATTGAGCCTTGGATAGAGAAATCACAGCAATGGATAAATATATAATTTTAGATCTTGGTGACGATTCTAAGGATCTGTAATGTAATTGTTTTTTATATGGGTTATCATGTTATGTGAGTTGTGATCAGATATATTCTGGAATGAGGGGAAAATAGGTATTTCTATTTAATTTCATTTATTTTCATGTGATACATTTTATTTATTTAATAATATTGAGTGAATCACATAAAAAATTCACTTTATATGATATTTAGTGTAGATCAACATTTTTCATGAACTGTTAATTTTTTTAATCAGACCGTACATGGGATGAAATTTCACATTAGTACACAACCATATATCAAAAGGTTATTGTTTACCCAGTTTGGGGAAGGATTTCAAATAATATGGTTGAGAGGGTGACTACGTTGTGGATGGATATTCAGATGAGTTGAGGCTCGGTGTATACATGGATCCAGTGTCATTCATTTATTTTTGTTTGTAGATATAAGTGACATTCTTTGTTGGTAGACCAATGTAGTATATATATCATGGGTCTGTGGTAATTTAAATTAGTTAATTTAATTTTTATATCATATATATAGATATATATATTAGTTGTGCATTTTAGTTGTAAATTATGATAAATGATTATTTATTTTTTCACTATGCACTATGGTACAGGGGGTGTGTCATCCCCAGTGTACCTCATTATCCCCTCCTAGTTCACATCATCAAGAAAATTGGGGTGTGAAGGGGGTCTATTTTTGATATAGGATATGAAAAAATATATGTGGTGTCCATATAATAATAATAGAATGTGGTATAAGAATTATTATTATTATTTTCATATTATTTCATGAGATATTGGATATGAGATATAAAAATTGGTTTGGGATTGTGTTGGAATATAGACTACTACCTTGTGAACAACTTTTTCGATGTATGTCCAAGATACCAAGGGTATTGGATAGATATATTTGGTTTAAAATGTTATAGTTCATTTTCTAATCACTGTCATTTAAAAATGTGATGTTTGATATCATTGAATAAGGTTAATGAGATGTTGGGTTTTGGAAATTGGCTTGTGGGTATGAGACTGAGTGTGGATTTTAGCTCATTCATTGAAAATGTAAGCGGAAAGTTATTTATCATATTTAGCATATAGGATCACATGATATAGGACATATAGAGTTATTGTTTACAATGAAGTCTAATACTAAACTATTTAATGTTTTAGTAAATAATTTAAATATTTTCTAGGTATTAGATCACTGTTTAATTTTTTATGGTTGTCCTGACCTACATATTTAATTAATTCTGATGGTAGTTCACATGGGTCATAAATCATTGATTGTGATAAAATCCCTTCTACACAGGATGAGTATAGAACCTAATGGGTATGTAAATATATAATTTTTTTAATGAAAATCTCATTGAGGTCTAATTTTATAATGTATTTCTTATTTAATGATCCAGTAATAATTTAAATTTAATTTCCACATATATAATAAAATGGTATTCTCCATAACATATTTAATGGTAGTGTATCATTTACTATGTTTCATGTAGTATGGTTCTAATGGTTTGGGTAGAATTTGTTGATGTTATTTTATTTTTAACAAGAATGTTTTATACATGGATTATCTTAAATAAACAGATATTTTTTGATTTTTTTTCAATTATAATCCATTTCTCTAATATCTTACATTGAATGTGTTTTTAGAACCATAATATTCTCTTTATATTGTTGTTTTATAAAAAAATTTATAACCATGATGTTTTAAATGATATTATTATTTAGAATAATCTAACTTTGAAAAATATTTTGTATAATATTTTATGATAATGAAAATATATTGATAAATGAGTAATTAATTTTTAGTAAATGTTTTTATGCTTCAAAAATAGTTTTCCTCAATAAAATCATTTCGTATTATGTGAAAAAAAATAATAAGTAAAAGTTTAATACTGTTAGAAATATATTATTCTATAATAAACTAAATTTTGTAAATATATTTCTTAAAATAATATTTTAGTGAATTATTTATTATTTTATTCATCGATTACTTTTCCAATGAATAGTAAATGTTTACCAATTATTTATTAATATACATCCCTATTGATTAATTAATTTACAATATACATTTTCTTCATAATATATTGAAAAAGTGAAGTCTGTTAAAATATAAACATATTAATCTAGTTAATTCATTCTAATCAATTACATATTGAATTTTTATATTCATACATTTTATACATACAAATATTATCAATTTTGAAAAAAAAAATTATCACCCATTTTGTTTAATTTAAAATTAAAAATTTTAAATTCATGAAATGGAATTTGAAAAATTGATCCAATTTTTTAATAATCATATTAAATATTATACAATTAGAATAATGTATTTTTTGGTCTAAATTAACAGTAAGTAAAAATGTATAATTAATATCTTTCAGTTTAAAATAAGATTACCGTACGTTTAATGAAAGAAATAACTGTTTTTTTTTTCAAATATAACTTCTCTAAATATAATTTTATGGCCATATTAACTCATTATACCATCAAAATACAGAATATATTGTCATTTGGAAACATTTTTTATGGGAATTAATTTTTAATTTTTAATTTGTTTTGGGATATTTCCATGTAGTTTGCATAGTGGTTATCTTCCCTAAATATAAAATGAATTATCCTCTCCCCCTCTTGACATATCAAAATCCATTTGGTTTGTCAATTCTATTTTCTAATATCATTCATTATTCCATAACAACATCATATAGGCCATATTTTTGTTATGAAACCTCATTATGAAGGATTTACATATGAATATATTGATTATCTCTGAAGAGGATGTATAACTCCTAATCATTCATTATTATTATTATTATTCTTCCAATTCACTAAAATATTTTAAAATTAATTTTGATATACTAAAAGAAGTATCTCTAATATACTGAAATTTAGTTATCTTAGGGTAATATCCTATATTATCGCTTCATTTTACATGGGGGAAATGAAATTGATGATCATTTGTATGATGAACTAACACCTCACGAATTGATGTACATATTTTACTATAACCACCTCTCATGGAAGGATATAATTGTAGATCTATCATATATGTGTGTGTGTATGTGTGTGTGTGTGTATAATTTATTACATTACTATGTCTATGGTACAATAATATGACTTATACCTTCTCACATTCCTTTCCTTAAGAGCATGTTAATGTCACTCGTGTGTACAACATAGAACCATGTCACATTCCCTTCCATGTAATTTTTATGAGAATAAAAAGTCACATCACTTCATGACATGGTTGTTCGTGAGAGCAAGTTAAGGTCACTCGTGTGTACAACGGACAACCACATCAAAATGTGATGTGGATTTTTATACAAATAAAAATTACGTGGAAGAAATATAGATAGGTTTAGTGAAATAATGAGGAATATTTTATATAAAACCTATTATATAATGTTAATAAAATATTTATACTTTTCAATTCATATATCTAGAAAATGGAAAATGCATTCAAGCATATGTATGTTCTGTCATCTCCGTGACTAGTGTAATTTTTATCCCTTAATAAAATTAATATATTAATATAATTACAAATACAATTAATTCATATGCAATTTATATCATGGTTAAAATTATTGAAAATATGAGACAATGATCATTATGAATGAACTGAAATTATAAAACAATAGTATACATAAAAATTTAAGCAGTTATAACCAAAACCATGATTTGAATAAGGAATTCAAAATAAATGGGATATTAATGGAAATAAGAAAATAATATATCTTATAATTTATATGATTATGTATCATTAATATAATTAAAATTAAGATATTTATTATAATGTAGTTTATAATGTGTAAGAAGGAAGATGAGACTTATGTTGATGGGTTTTCATCTAATTTTTATATCTTTGTGGCACCTGACTTATATTCCACAGGTTTCATTTTTTGTAGTGTATATAACCCCATTTAATTTCATTTATTACTAATTCTAATATAATTATGGTATATAAAAATAAATTTAATTTTCTTACATTTAAGGGTCCTACGAATAAATAGATACAAAAAATGTAATGGATTTATGTTATAATAATATTATTTGTCAGGACAGTGTAGGAATATATTAATAATGATGATTTATTATAATTTTCTCCAAGAAAACTCAGTTACATTATTCTCTAATTTTTATATCTTTATAATTCATGTTTTGTTTCATTTTTTTCTCATAATAAGATAATTAAGAAAACAAGCATTTATTTAAAGAAAAAATTTCTTTATCTCACTCCTCAACTGATAAATTTTTTTCTCTGAATTCAATGTTTTTTAAAAACTCCATAAATAGTCATGTTTAAATTCTACAATAATTTTAACATTAAAATTTTACAATTATTTAATTTATATATTTTAAAAAAAATTAATTCTCTAGTCATTTTTATAATAATTAGCTTTTAGTTGTTAACAAATATGTGAATAGAATATATTTTTTAATAAGTATAACATGAACAATATTTCTCATCATCATGAATACTCAATGACATAATTCTTCCATGAAATAAATAAAAATTATTTTCAAATGACAATTTTTCATTCATATTTTTGTTATAATTATATTTTAAAAATATATTTTCAATGTGGAAGGGATATTTTTCTCAGGGAATTCATCTAATGGACTTTCAAAATCACTTTCCATATACTATGACATCCATTTATGATATTTAGGATTTAATTGGGGCATTATCCAAATATATAATCATTATTATTTAATAATATATTTATGTTTATGATTTCAGGATTTTTATAAAACATGTTTCATTTTAATGGGATATTCTTTGATTACATGTTCATAATACTCATTTTTGTAATGGGTTCAATTATGATTAATGAATTATGATATTTTGTAAAATATATGATTTTTATGTGATTATTTTTATATAAAAACAACGTATGAGAGTCACATTATAACCAATGACAATGATTATGTTAAAACCATGAATGATGGTCAATTTATAACTATAAACATATAAGGCCTATGTGTCACTCTAATACACTGGGTATTAATTAATGTTTTATTAGATCAAATGATATATGAGAGTATATCATATTAATTATAAATAGGTTTCATGAGAGACTTTTCTATGATTAAAAATGTGTACACATGGGTCTATTGAAAGCCCAATAAAGGGTACACAAGATTTTATCCCACAACCAATGTAGATAGATCGGTAGTTATCTCAATAATAACATATCAAAAATATGTCAATGGATATCATTGATATAATATTTTAAATGCTATGTTTATTCCAAAAAAATATCTAAATCCAATTTTTTTCCATGGACCATGTTCATTGATTCCATTATGATACATGAAATATGAATTCCTATTATTTATACAATGAACCAATTTTATGCTCATTGATTTGTAGGGTGTGGTTTTAAAATATTATTCTCATGTCATAAAACCCTTATAGATATGTTATATTTATATCCCAATGTTCACCCTTAGGGATAATATGATCATACCCTTTCTTTTTTTTCTATTCCCCAGGTTATGATGAAAGTATTTGAGTAGGTTATGTTATTGATGTATACATTTTGGGATTATCTTTATGGGATACATTGAAGAAACATAATTTAATAACATAATTATTTATCTTATATCATAATACACTAATCCATTAGGTCCTTGGGTATGTATTTTTTTAACATATTGAATACTCATAAAAAATTGTTCTATTTGATTTAAAAAATGATGGGTGGTAATAGATTGTATCAAATGAAAGGTTTAGTTAACCATTGGAAACTATTATGATAAATATTTTGAGATATCTCAGGGGATATTTCTGTAGAAAACAAAATTTGGATAATATTAATAGTAATAAACTAAATTTAAATTTTGGTTAATTATAGAGTCTGTGGTTTCATTGAAATCACATCCTTTTCTAGATACTTTCAGTTGATGTTGCTTGAGAAAAAATGTACTCAGGGGTGAAAACACATAAAATGGTGAATTGAGATAGACTTGATCATCATCCGGTGAATAACAATAGTCATTTCTATACTCATTAGTTTTTTCTCATAGGGTGATATGCTTTGTATATTCGCAAAAAGAATATGAAAGTAAATAAGCCCGTAAGGGGCTCTGCGGCGCTAGGGTTCCCTCCCGCCGCCGTCTTCCTCTCCCCCGTTGGTTGACCTTCCATTGGCTCTTTGCTCCGCACATTTGCATCATCGCCTCTTGTCGTGCGGGCTCGTCAACATCCTCGGCGCTTCCCATCGTTGCTTCCTCCTCGGGATTTGAGGGGGTGTGATGGTGGTCCAGGGTCCGGGTTGAGATTTGGAGCTTTAGTTGCATTTCGTGTCGGCTGCTCGGGTTTTGGGTTGATCTGGCCTTCGGGCGTGGTTCGGAAGGCGGCGACGGGTTTTGCTCTGTGCCTTTTTGTCTTGTGTTTGTTGTGCTGTTGAATCCGTTCAGGTATGTGGTAATATTTTGGTGTTTCTTATGGAAGAGGCGATATTGTTGATGGTTTGGACCAGATCCCATCAATTCTGACGTTTTTTGGTTGCCTGTTATGCTGTATTTTGTGTTTTTGTGGTTTCCCCTCTTCGGTTGTTCCAGTTAGGAGTATCGCGGTATGTCGGCGATGTTTTTGTGATGTGCTGAGGGTTTCTGTCTCGTTGAATTAGATGGTGTCTTGACGGAAATCTGGTTTGGCGGCGTTGCTGGTTTGGAGGCGAGGCATCTGTGTTTCATGTTTGGTATGGCGGCGAGGTCCGGTGGTGATCTCTGGTGATGTAGAATTCTGTGAGGTGATGTCGGGGGCGTGGTGCGACTGTTGCTGTTATTGTACTGTTTTTTTGAAGTATTTGATGCTGATGGATTTGGTGATGTTGGATGGGAGGCACTCATGCTGCTGCGGTGCTTGTTTTTTTTGTGTCTTTTCCCTTTCTTTGCTTTTATTTTGGGGATTGTCTTTGGGTTTGGGTCGATTGACCCTGCCACTCCATGGTCTGCAGTGTACTCTTTTTATTAATAAATTTTGGGGGGGCCAGGATTAGTCTGGTTCCGCACTTTCCTTGCTATATTCGCAAAAATATTTATGAACCATAATGAACGACTTTGGAAATGACCATTAATGAACTATGATAAGCCAATGCTTTCACGAATTAGGAAGAAGATGTCTTGATTGTAATATACAATAAGTGATTTTTATGATTATGTGGATTCAAACAGTGATTAATTTTTATTATGATATGATTTTAATGATTTATACAATTGGTAGAACCCAAATGAATTATGAAAATGATGTGTATGATAAGAAATGAAATGATTTCCCACCAACAAAACTATGAATTTTGTGAGATAAAATAAAAAATCACATTATTATGATTAAAAAAATTATTGGAATATGACTCATGATGGACATCAAATCATGATAATTTGTGAACAACATTATGTCGAGGTTTTCATGCGGTATCAATCAAATTATATTAGTGGTTTATATGATCGACATGTATCCACACAATGGGATAATATCACTGAAATGATATTTTTCATTCCCTAATGTTTGGATAATGAATAATTTAATGACCCAGAATTTCCATGTAAATAAATTTTTTTATTTAAATAGAGATTTTTTGAGTCCGTGAAATCATACAGTGCGTGATTCGGAGGACCGGAGTGTCTGAAATGATTTATCAATGTTTTGTTAAGCTTGAATTAACGTGAGTAAGTAGTTTTCCTGAAAAAGTGGAATAAATCCCAAACAGTTAAATGGATAAGAAATATGAGGGCATGGTTTCACTCAAGATGGTGGGTTTACCCTAGGCACGACATACGTTTAGTCGGTGTGGGCTTCCTGTGAGAAATCCCATAAATGGAAAAACTGTAAATAAAATAAATAAAGAAATTATTATAATTTTCAAATTATTATAACCCACAAACAGTAGATCAAATTAAAAATTTGAGACCACAGATGATCTCATGAGGGCATGCTTTATTTAAGAAGAAAATAACTTTGACCGGTACTGGATACCGGAAAAAGTTATTTTTTAGCCGCAAATGAAATAATTAAGTGACAATTATTTTATTTTAAAATTCATAACATCTAAACGGTAACACGGATTGAATATTCAAGAGTAACATTGTGTTCTTCGGGGTGTGTTTCACTTAGGCAGAGCCTATCCTCTACCCTACTGTGTTGAGGGTGACTAATAATAATTTTCTGATCTTTTTGGGGGTACATTCAGTAAACACGCGAGCGACATTTTGTAACTTTTGAACTGGTGTTCGGAATTGAAATATGAGGACACTGTTGAACTTGCAGCACCGGTATTCTCTTAAGAATACTTTCGCCTCGATGGCCGAATATTTGGAATAAAATTTAGTTTTGACTTTTTAAAAACAAATTAATAATATAATGTTCAACAGTTTATTTAATTTGTTTTCAACTGCCTTGTGTGACTGCAGGTAGATGGAACCTCCACTTGGGAGTTGAGGGTGGGACTGCCACACCTCATCCTCCCATGAGAGGTTATAGTGGTGGTATCCAACCAAGAATAACCTATTGCGAGGGGTTATGATGTTGGGACCACCTGAGACGCTTAACCTCTCATTAGTGAGGGAGGATCTCTTGACCTCCTCTGCCCAATTAATTGTGCCAATGCACATGCCAATTAATTTTTCCAATGCACATTCCAATTAATTGAACCAGAACGTGTTACAATTAATGTCACCGACATGTGTAAATTAATTATAGTGAGTCTCTTAACATCCTCTAAATTAAGTGTGCCACCTCTCATGCAATTATTTTAGTGTGGCCAATTAATTTGTACTCCTTTTTTAAATTAATTAACCACATCGTTGGAAATTAGGAAGGTTCTTAATAAATGAACCATCATAAATTCCACGATGGTTACTTACATATCACCCTCTCCTATATAAAGGAAGCTTGGGGAATGGTTTTGGGATGACTTCTTCAAGCGACGAAATGCTGGAAAATGGATGCGACACCAAACCCTTGGATAATTACTCCTCCAACGAAGAATCGTCTCCCCCGAAGAATGAAGAACAATGAATGTCATCTTCATCATTATTCAACATGGGAAAGAAAGGGAAGAATTGCCGCCCATGAGGAATGTCGATGACATCATCTCGACTCGTCTTCTTCGAGATCTTCTTCCTCCAACGTCAATGGAATGATGCTCGCTACCCACGACTTCGACAATGACTAACAACAAGCAAGGTAGGGGAATATTTGTGTTATTTTAATTATGAGAATAAACCCTCATTCATCGTCAGTCATGTTATGGTATGAGAATCTCCATTTTCTGTCACCATAATGAGGAGGGTTCGGGCCGCACGAACACGGTCCAACTCTCCCCTTGTTTGTTTTTTTTGGTGACAATGAAGGTGGTACACGTGGCGACGACGACGAAGGCGGAAAACCAAGCCCACGCTACCTGCGACCCCCATGAAAGGTGCCACCCCCGCGGAGCCCCGATGCGCTATCCGCATCCATGAGCCCCTGCCGGTGTGCCCCCGGTGCCCCACACCACTGCTGGTGGCCTCCCAGCTCCCCTTGCCCATGCCAGAGTGCTCCCGGCGCCGCGCGCCCTTGCCGGCGCCCTACCCGGTGCCCTGTGCCCCTACATGGGAACTACCCAGCACCCGCCCTCACAGAGCCCATGCTGGCATGAAGCCTGGAGCCCCATGCCCCTACTGGCAGGCTACACGGCGCCACACACCCCTCCTGGCGCGCTCCTGGAACCCCTCGCCCCCTGCTGGCGTGCTGCTCGCCTACCTGGTTCCTACCGCAGCCTGCCCAGTGAGCTCGGAGACTGCCGCCAGCCGGCCGGCCGGCCCGCGCCTCACATGACCTGCCGGCTGGTTTCCCATCCACCAGCCCCTCAGGCTGACCCACGGTGTCCTCTACGATGTCGCTAGCCGAACCGATAGTCTCTCGGGCTGAGTTACCGAGCTGCCTCTATGTTGACTAATGGGCCGACCCGCTCTCACGGCCCGCTTGGCCGTGGCCAGCGGATCGGGTCAAAACACAACGGGATGACCCGCTAAACGGGCGGATTCAGACCCAGCAAATCCGACCGGGTAAACCCAGACCTAATCAACCCAGACTGGGTCGGGCCGAGTCGGTCCGACCTGGTTGGACCAGACCCATGCCCACTAATGACCCATTGCGTACTTTGGCCATATCTTTGGCACCAGACGCCTGTTTGACGAATCGTCAACGGAGCTACTAATCTCATTGAGAAATGATCCCTTTAAAAATACCCCCATGGTAGTTTGGGGTATAGTTGAGATATAGTCGGGTTGGTTCGTACACGAAAACTACCGAGCCCTGTGGACTAAAAGGCTAATAACTCACAGACCAAGTATCCGATTTACACGCCTTATGTTGTGTTGAGACCCATATGACGCGGCAGTCCTTGTGATACTTCTACATAAATATTCATGAAACTTGGAGTATAATCTGGTGGCATGTTGAGCGGACCATCCCGGTGATGAGAGAGAAGATTTCCAAGACCTAGAAGCTAGTTGATATTTGATGAATTCTTATCGATCGACTCAGAGTGATTCAGATGGCACAGTGGGGAGAGATTGGTTGTAGTAGGGGACCCACAGCGGAAGAGATCTTGGTTATAGTGGAAGACTTTTGGTACTCGATATAAGGAGTACCTATGTACGCTATAAGGGGGAGCACTTGGTTGTAGTGGCAGACCCATGGTGGGATGCGCATAGTTGTAGCCGCAGGCCCACAGTACTCGACAGGTGTAGTACTTCAGCAGTCCAAGGTTAGTGGGAAGTGATTTTTTGTAGCAGCAGGCCCACTGTACTCGACAGAGGAGGAGTTCTCCAGCAGTTGTGGTTTCGATACCATGAATAAAATTCCTGGTTTTAGCTAAGTAAATGACCATTGTGTGTTCCTCATGATTGAGACGGGTTACATGATAACTTAGGTTAATGTATGGGCATATAGCTATGTAAGGGTTATCCATTGATTTAATACTTTGTGGTTTATCATTGTTGGATTTTGTGATACCTTGAGAGTTTCAGGGTCTCTACTGAGTATCGTTATACTCACCCCTGCACGGGCAATGCATGCACCTCGTTTTGTTGGATGCTGATGATAGAGAGTGCTGACCGAGGTGGAGTGTATGAGGATTAGACAGTACCCGGAGGTGGACCTCATGATGATTCGTTACTCGAAGGAGACAGACAAACATGGATCACTGAGGAGGCTAACATTACCTACCCTTCTGGTAAGATCCGTGATGGACGATCCAAGACCTTCCAAACACCATCCAAATATTTTTCTTTTTAGTTGTACCTGTTTGTCATTTCCATGTACATTTCTGTTGGACTTGTATTGCCGGTCCCTTTACATTCAACATATCTTTCATACAGTTTTTAATTACTGATTGCTTCTGCTTTTACTCTAGTTGTGTGTGTTTATGATTTATAAAAGTAATTTCTTCCCATTTTTTGGAAATTATGTCTTTGGTGCTAGTCGCCAGCCCCTGGCCTATGGAAGGAGGGCTTGGGGTTGTCACGAAATGGGACCCAGGGGACAAGTTGTGACAATTTGGTATCATATGAGTCATTTCTACCACAAACATAGGACTCTTATATTTTCTTTTTGTTAAGAAATAATGTTAAGGGTACTGAGTGTGGATTTCAGTTCAGGGAGACTAGTGTTGATGCGGTGGCCGACATATCCATAAATCTGGACACTGAAAACTGATTTTTGACATAAATACACGAAAACACTGATTGAGTGTTTATTTTTAAAAGATTTATTTAAGTCTGCTCAAACCAGGTCATCTCACCAGGTATATTATTTTGATCATGTCGCATCAGTTCATGATTCCTCTATGCAGACAACCAGTTGGAGTTTTGAGAGAGTACCCGATGACAGTGCACCGAGTGACGAGGCTTCAGTGCAGGGCCCTCTTACAATGTTGGCTCCTTCGAGTGGTGTACCAACAACACGACCACCCGTTGGGTACCATATGACACCAGCTCCACTAGAGGATAGTGCACGTTGACTGAGCGCGTTGCACAAGTTCTAGTGGAATAAGCCTTCGAGGTTACGAGGCAAGATAGATTCCAAGCCAGCAGAGGACTGACTAGAGGTGATTTTTAGGGTTCTCCGCCTAGTTGAGGCACCAGTAGAGCAGATGGTGATCTTATCTACTAGTGATTCCCATTGAGTGACCATGATGTTGGTCCACATAGTTATGAGGCTTTGGTATGTGGACCATTTCCAGAGATTGTACCTTCAGGTAGTGTGTCTGTTATATCACTGCTTGTTGGTCAGGAGTTTCAACTGGTGGCACAGGTTGGTGACACATGTATGCTTAGTTCGTTACACGTGATAAAGAATCATATACCTCTCAGTTTCCGAAAAGAGCACGACATACAGGCGAATGAGGACTGGCCTGAGGAGGTGGATGAGATTTCTCTAAAAATTCTATAGCTTCGGCAGGACAATATGTCGGTAGCTGAGTATTCATCGAGGTATATCGATTGTTCTTGGTAATTGATGAATACGATATAATCATTTCATTAGTTCTTTGACCTCTTATTGACGTGTGTTTAGGTACATATGAGCTAGTACTTTCTCCTCTATGCATTCCTACCTATGTTAGGATGCTTGAGAGAACCATTGTGGTTGAATGTTCATTGGCTGAGCAGATACAACCAGTGAATGTTAGTTGTCAGAAAGCAGGAAATTAGCCTTAGTCTCAGAGACTTGGGCGTGTAAACTATTTCAGAAAGCAGATGTAATAGGGACAAATGAACCTGAAGGGTAGCTGACGTGGAAGCAGAGTTAGGAGAGTAGCATGATGTGGTGTGCATTTTGACATATTACAACAACCCACCTTTGAAGTCCCCGCCAGGCTTATTGAGCTGGAGGGAAGAGAAAGAGAATAGCTGCATGCAGTCAAAGAGTGTGACCATAGGGCTCTATGAATGATTCGAGGTACAAACTATGTCTACTACTAGGTGTCGTATCAGTAGACATTGGTACCAATCATTCCTTCCTTCAACGAATCTTGTCCCAGACCTAGAGTTTCTGGTTAAACCGTTGACTTGACCCTCGTGTATGAAGAAACCTTTGGAAGGTTACTCAATAATCAAAAATAAGCTAATGGTGTGATATGACCCTAGAGGTGAGAGTTTCAGTTGGAACCTCATGGTGGAAGCGTTGAGGACTTACGACCTTATTTTGGGATTGGACATGACATCCACAGTTCACACTCAAATTGACTATATTAGGAAAAGTGGTTCTGGTTTATCTACAATGTTGAGATGAGGTTTTTCTTAGTTGGTGAAAAAGGAAACCCAGACAGCATAGGTTAAACTCATGCATTAGAGGGTGCAGGTGATCACCCTTGAGTGAGTCAGCCTTACCCTCATGGCAGCAGTAGTTTTTGAGTTTTTGGTTCCTATAAGAATATGACTTCATGAAAGTCTATACGCCTTGGAAGGGCAACGTTGTTGCGGATGCTCTCAGTTGGAGATTAGGCAATCAGTTTGTAGGAGAGGCAATAGAGTAGCTAGCTACCTTGCAGATATCCTTTGAGAATAGCGATGGAGTAGCCTATCTTCAGTATCTTACAGCCACTCCTCCTCTTCATCAGTGATTCAGGGAGACACAGTGTGGAGATGCTGATTGTGAGATGCGACGAGCTCAGATATCCATAGGGTAGGCACCTGAAGGATTTTCTGAAGGTGGGGAGCATGTCATCCTTTTCAAAGGAAGTACCCTTGTACCAGTTGCACTTCATGAGGAAGTCTTGAGGGACACTAGTGAAGAAAACATTATTTACATCGGTTATTTTTCGTTTTTTACGTCAGTTTTTAGCCGACGTTAATACGGACGATGATATAAATAAAGTTTTTTACACCAGTTATTCAAAACCCGACGTAAAAAACGTAAGATCGCTGTATTTATCACGTCGGTTAATTAATAACCGACGTGGTAAACAAGCCTGGCGGGGTTTGTTCACGTCGGTTCAATGAGAACCGACGTGAAAAAACGCCTGGTAAATGGTTTATCACATCGATTATATAATAACTGACGTGGTAAATAAGCCCGGTGGGGTTTTTTCACATCGGTTCATTGAGAACCGACGTGAAAAAATGCCTGGTAAATGGTTTATCACATCAGTTATATAATAACCGACGTGGTAAACAAGCCTGGCGGGGTTTATTCACGTTGGTTCTTTGAGAACCGACGTGAAAAAACGCATGGGAAATGGGTTACAAGTTGGTTATATAATAACCGACATGGTAAACAAGCCCGACGGGGTTTTTTCAGGTCGGTTCGTTGAGAACCGACGTGAAAAAACACCTGGGAAATGGTTTATCACATCGTTTATATAATAACTGACCTTGTAAACAAGCCCGGAGGGATTTTTTTCAATTCGGTTCTTTGAGAACCGATGTGAAAATATGCCTGGGAAATGGGTTTTGACGTCGGTTATGTAAGAACCAACGTGGAAAACCATTTCCCAGGCATTTTATCATGTCGGTTGTTTTAGAACCGACGTGATAAACCATACCAGATGTGTTTATCACGTCAGTTTTAAAAACAACCGACGTGATAAACCCCTTCCGATTTATTTATCACGTCGATTATAAAATATCTGAGGTGAAAAGAAATTTTTTTTAGAACTAGAATGCAGTCCTCTGCTCTCCCCCAAAAGTAACCAAAAACTAAATAAGCAATTCTTACCACAAAAACAGAAGGGGATCAAAACAAGAACCACAAAACCAGAAGGGGATCCAAACAAGAACTAAAGCAAATTTAAGCATTTACATTGATAACATGTAAAACTTACCCCACCTGACAGCCCCCATTCACACCCCTGGACTGCCCTCGACCCCCTGGACAGCCCCGAACACCACGGGACAACCCCCCACCCTCATGTATACCCTCCACACCCTGGACAGCCCTCCCCTACCCCATTGAAGCCCCCACCACACCCCTGGATTGCCCCCCGACCCCTTGGACAGCCCCAAACACCCATGGACAACGTCAAACACCCCGTGACAACCCCCCACCCTCATGTATACCCCCACACCCTAGACAACCCTCCCACACACCATTGGATCCCCCACCCACACACCTGGACTGCCCCCCGACCCCCTGGAAGGCCCCAAACACCCCTGGACAGCCCCAAACACCCCAGAACAACCCCCCCCCCCCCCCCCACCCTCATTTATACCCCCCCCCCCCCCACACCACCGGACAGCCCTCCCAGACCCCTGGACACCCCCCAAGCCCACTGAACACCCCCACCCTCATCTATACCCCCCCCCCAAACCCTGGCCAGCCCCCACCACACCCCTGGACTACCCCCCGACCCCTTGGACAGCCCCAAACACCCCTGGGACAGCCCCAAACACCCCAGTACAACCCCCCCCCCCCACCCTCATTTATACCCCCCCCCCCACAGCACCAGACAACCCTCCCAGACCAGAATCCAGACCAGAAAAACCATCATAAGTAGACCAAAACAAGAAGTAGAGAAAAATTAAACATTCACATATATAACATTCAAAACGTACACTGTCAACTTAAAAAAAACTAAATCCAACCTAAAAGACTACCAAAAACACAATTACAATGACAATATTCCAAATTACATTTTACATTACAAACAACTAAAATTCAATGAAACTTGTAAAATAATTTAACCACTCCACTTGTAAGTGTTTGATGTCTTCAGTAGTATAGGGTTGAGGGTCATCAAAAAGATACTAATGAAAAGGATAGTATTCAACGTGTATAATGAAGAAATCAAATTGAAAAATTAGGAGAACATATAAGAGGAAATCTTACCAGGTCAAAATTCACAACTTTCCCAGTTGTCATTATTTCATACATGAATATTAACATGTAATATCCACATTGGATGATGCCTTGTTGTTCATGACAATTCTATTTGAATGAGTGTAAATTCAATATATTATATTTATGTAATAAATCAAAAAGTACAAATTATAAATGGATATTTACTTTCGCATGTACATATTTGATCTTTGAATTTTTTCGAAAGAGGACCCATGCCCTATTAGAAAATAATACGAATGGGGTAAATTTAAAATTCATTATAATATATAAAATAATTGAGAAATTGAAACTTACATTTCCAATATCTTCTTAAAACTTTTCCGCACATCATCATGGACAGAGAATATCTAATAAAGTGCTTTCTCCCTTGGGCAAAAAACCCATAACATCCAATGATCACTGATAAAATGAAATTTAACGTTAGTGGTTTTTTATGTTAAAAGATAATTAACTCTTTGAGAGAGATGTGTTTCATACCTCTCACAAAAAGGCATCAGCCAACATTGTGTGACTACATTCTTTTCAAGTCTTTCACAAATATAAATCATTCTTTGTTCCTCATCCAATGCACATGCTTCAGGGGAAATCATTTGTGGGTCCATGAATCCATATATATCTGTCAGCTCATTATTCTAACAAATTTTATAAAGATACCGAATACAAAACAGACATAAGTATACATTTTTATTAAATATAACCCAAGGAAAAGGAGTTAAGACTTACATGGTAAAAATTTGAACCACGTTGATGCCCAACTTATCTCCAGTAACAAGCTCCATGATATCAGTTTTCATAATCCCCACACTTATTTCACGTCTACAAACATGAGCTTCCATTGGAAAATCATAATGATCTACCAAAAAATTTGAATATCTTGACAATCTGTCAAGACTGCTAGTATCTGCATCTGATGTCATAGATATTTGTCTTTGTTGTTGTCTATACAGTATTTTTTTACCTTTGAAGTATTCCTGTAAAAATAAATTGAAAAATATATTAGTTTTAAAATGATAAAACAACTTTAATAAAATTATAAAATAAAAGATATAATATCCATACCTCTATGGTAATGAGTCAAAGAAGTCTGTATGGCCAAAGTAAAAAATGGCCGATACTATGTCCAACTATCGTCACCTCATCTGTAGGTAATGGTATCTGAGTTGAGCTATCTATAATATCCTGTATAGTAACCCTCTGATTCTCTACCTCTAATTGTTGATGATGAATTGTATATCCTATACCATATACCATACCATATGCAACTATATGATGTTTATGATTATCAACATACAACTCGCAATAAGTAGGAAGCTGCGGCGGAGGAGTAGGATAAAATATGGGGTCCGCAGGCTGAGGTGGGTGAGTGGGAGCTACTGGGGGAGGTGGTGTAGTGGGAGCTGCAGCCTGAAATTGTCTTTGCAAGTCCTCATACATAGACTGCACCGATGCTGTAATCTTTTCCTCCATTATCGCATTAATATTATAGACTTCAGCCTCCAAGGATTCTATTTTTTTTATAAAGTCCTTCAACATTAGATGTTGAAGAACTTGGCAACACCTTTCTTACCGATACACCTGCTGGATATCCTATTACACGACCAGGATGTTCGGGCTTTCCCAATTCCACATATAAAATATCTTCCCTCCCAGTAGGTGTAAATGTCCCCTGTGAACTCTGCTCCTCAAGAGAGTCCTGTATTAATTAATTGAACATTTCTATAATGATTGAAATTATATGACGAAAATTTTTCCGCCATCATTTGTTCTTCCAATAATGCATACCCTCCCCGAGATAAAATATGAGTGTATACATTTTTAGATTGGATCTCCTGATGATATTTCCTTGTTTGCTGTAAATTAAGATTAAGAAATCATTAACAAACCAGTAATAAAATCATTTATATAAGAAATCTTATAAAAGTTTACATTTCCCTTACCAAAAATTATTCTTTTCTTCTACTTTCAAAAAACTGTCTCCATGTGTCTTCATATATAAAAGGAGATATACGACATGGATTGTCATGACTATTATGACCATAAATGAAATCAGATGAGAGGGTTGATTTGAAATCCCTCCATCTCCTAGCAGCCAATGATAATCATTTCTTCCTGACTCCTCCAGTGTCAAGAATATCAAATGTCATCTGATAAAAAAGAGGTTATAAATATTATATAAACTAGAAACATTTATAGAATAGTCAAACAATAGCAAAAGATCTTACGCAAATGGTCTACCACAACTGAGAGATTATCACTTTATCCACACTTCTCCAGTCATCATACAGAATGCTTACTTTTCTCTTAGCCTGAGTTGCTACAAAACTCTTAAAATCGTTAGCATTTGGACCTCTTGGAATATCGTCGTCATCAAACTCCACGAGTATCCTCGGATCTTGCGTACGGGCAAGTGCTAATTTTGGTAAACGTGTGCACCCACGCTTACCAACCTTTGAATAATTTTTCGTAATAGGAGCATGTGAATGTTCCTCCCCAGAGGTATGACCAATATGCTCATCTCCAGAATCATGTGGTTGATCAACTGATTGATCTGTCATTATCTTTCAAACCAAAAAAACAAGCATTATTTCAGAAATATACAAATTCAAATATTGTAATACTAATGTAATCAGAAAATAGAAAAGTGTACTAAGTTACGTAATAGTAAACATTGGTAATATGGTAAGCATGTTAAACAATGGTAATGATGGTAAAGATGGTCAAGATAGTCAAGATGGTAAACATGGTAAAAATGGTAAACACGGTAAACCTGGGAAACATGGTAAAGTAATTGTCACTGAACAAAAATAATAGATATATAATTCATGTAATGGTAAACATGATAAAGTAAACTAAACAAACATAAAAAACATAGAAACATATACGTATTTTGTTTTAATACATGTTTTAATATAAAGAAACTGACCATATCTAACATTATATGAAAAAATTAAATGTAAACAAGAGATAAACATATGTTACCTGTAATTTTAGGAATGTACAATTGGATTGTTTTCCCAAATTCCTTCATCGTGATCGTTCCTTATGGCACATGCCATGTCTTCAACATTCTCATCATTATGATCTGTTAATCTTTCCATAGAATTAGGGATCTCACATAAATCAGCATCTTCATCATGTTCATCCTCACCAACATATTGTTTTTTCCCTAGTAAAACAATATCCCATTGCATATCTGATTGCTTTACTACATAGAAAATTTGTTTTGCATGTGTTGCCATTATAAAAGAATTAGCTGTGTCTTCCAATATATTCAGATTAACAAGTGTCATTCCAAATTCATCGTGTCTGACACTGTTGTTACCGATAAACCATTTACAGTTAAAAACGGGAACTTTAATTTTGAAGTAATCAACCTCCCATATGTCTTCAATCACTCCATAATATGCACTTGATGGAGAAATTGGGTTTTTTCCTTAGCACTCGAAAAATGCATTGCTTCTGCAAACACCAATACATCACTATTCTGAACTGCACTTCTGTTGTCCTGAGCTTTCGTATGAAATGTATAGCCATTAATGTCATAACCTGACCATGTTATCACATTTAAACAGGAACCACCCACTATCCATTTTAATGTCTCTGATACATCTGATCTACCAATAAAGGTCTTTTAAACCACGACAAAAAGGTTTTGTTGTGCTCATTCAAAATCCACATTTCTTTCTTATTTGGATGACATTTTTTCAACTCATTAATAGGCAATGTGATATACGGTTGAGCATCATCTATGTTATTCAAGATGTATGATTCTAACTTCTTCATCTGGTCAGCTGACAATGATTTGACTTTCAAGCCACGAATCCCCTTTCCCTCATTATTAACTCGTTCATGGTGAGATAGAGGCAAACCTATGTGTTGCGCCACAGCCATGTAACTCGTACAAAACTTTGCGACCTCCTCAGAAATATACTTTTCAATAATGGAGGCTTCAGGTCGATATGGATTTTTAACATACCCCTTTAATATTTTCATATATCTTTCAAAAGGATACATCCAACAAAGATATACAGGTCCACAAAACATTATTTCTCGAACCAGATGAATCATTAAATGCACCATTATATCAAAAAAAGTTGGACGAAAATACATTTCCAATTGACAAAGTATAAAAATTGCATCCTTTTCCAAAATGTTCAAAGCATTCACATCAATCGCCTTGTTACAAATTGAATTGAAAAAAAACAACTTCATTATAGACTTTCTGATACGGATGGGCAATATTCCACGCAGTGGAACTGGTAGAATTTGTTGCATCATGACGTGACAATAATGTGATTTCATACCTATCAACTTCAAGTCCTTCAATGGGACAAATTTTTTTACATTTGATGAATAACCCTGAGGCACTTTAATATCATGAGGACATTGATAAAAGCTACTTTTCTCCCTCTTCAATAATGTATGACAATCCGAGGGAGGAAATTTTCGTCTTCCTTTAGGAGTGGGAGCTAACTCCAAATGTATTCCCATTGATAGTAAGTCTAATATTGCATTCAACACATCTTTTGTCTTTCATTTAATATCTAACAATGTTCCAATCAAACAATCACAAATATTCATCTCCACGTGCATGACATCAATATTATGTTTAACTTCATGATACCTCCAATATGGTAGCTCAAAAAATATTGGCCTTTTCTTCAAAATATGTCTATCATTACCAGATTTCTGTGTCTTTCCCAATGTCACATCAAGGTTTTTCACCCTCTCAAAATACAAATCAGGGGATAAAGGTTTTGGATCAGTATCAAATTCTTGTGAGCCATTGAATGCCTTTTTTAGTCTTTTATAAGGGTTATCCATATGCAAAAACTTTCGATGACCCATTTACACTGTTTTCCTCCCATGATGCAATTGACAATATGAAATCTGTTGTTCGCAAATTGGACATGCTTTATGCTCTTTAACACTGTATCCAGAAAAATTTCCCTACGCTGGGAAGTCATTTATATTGAATAGAAGCACTGTATGCAGTTGAAAATATTCCATTTTATAAGAATCATACACCCTAATACCATCAGCCCATAAAAGAATAAAATCATCAATCAACGGTGACATGTAAACATCAATATCATTGCCGGGTTGTTTTAGACCAGAGATCATTATACTCAACAAGACATATTTGCGCTTCATACAAACTTCAGAAGAGAGGTTGTAAATTACCAATAAAACAGGTCATGAACTATGTGTGCTACTGAGGGTTCGGTATGGATTCATTCCCTCTGTGCACAACCCTAGTATGAGATTTCTAATATCATTTCCAAATGTAGAATACTGAGCCTCAATTTTCTTCCATTGTGGACAATCAGCTAGATGACGTATTTTTCCATCACATAGCCACTCATCAGCATGCCATATTATCCTTTTTGCATCATGTGAATTAGCAAATAAACATTTTAAATGATGAATTATAGGAAGATACCAAAATACCTTTGAAGGGAGCTTTGTAATCTCTACATCAGCCTGTGATTTTTCTTTCACATTATACCGTGATGTCCCACATTTAGGAAACTCTGACAGAAATTCATATTCCTTCTAATATATAATGTAGTCATTCAGACATGCATTTATTTTCTTGTATCCCAATCCCATCGGGCATAATATTTTCTTGGCCTTATAATGTGAATATGTAAGATCATTATCTTTTGGAAGAATGTATATCATCAATTGTAGCAGCTCTGTAAAAATTATGTCACTCCATCCATGTTTCGCCTTCAGGTTAATCAATCTTAACACCACCGACAAAACCATAAAATATGTAGAACCAGGATATAATGGTTTTTCGGCATCACCATATAGACGTACAACTATCGGTTCAATCTCAATTTGTTCTGGTACAATATCGTGAATCATTTCATCAATTCCATCAGAGTTACCATCTTGCGAATCATTATCATTAGTGACATTCTGTCCAGTTTCACCATGCCAAATCTAAGGGCTGTAACTCGGATTAAAACCATGACAAATCAGATGATCTTTTATCTCTCTACTTTTCAACTTCTTCATATTCAAACATTTCAAGCATGGACAAAAAAATGACACTACTTAGAACATTTCATTTAGCAAATTCCAAAAAGGCATCAACACCTTCCTCATATTCATTGCTCATTTGATGTGTCGTAATCCAACTTCGACTCATTATTACCTATAACAAATATCAAAAATATGTATATTTTTAAGATAAGACAAATATATGTTTATATAAAAAAATCATAATTAGAATGTAAAACAATTTGGAAATATAAAACAAATCTATGCATATTTAAAATTCTTTAATATTATTTTTATAACAAAATATAGTAAGATATAACTGTTTTAAATTCTATTGAATCAAAGAAAACCATGGGGCCTATAGTGGTTGATAGAAAATTCGAGAAATTGGAGTAAACCTGAGAATCAAATCATATTTAAATTAAAATTTCAGATAGAGAAAATCACAATGTAAATCCAATCATCATGGCACCCCCCACCCCTCCTGGACACCACCCCCACCCCCTACCACCTTGGACACCCCCCTAGACACACCCCAACCATCTGGACAGCCCCCACCCCCCAGACAACCCCCAAAACCCTCTAGAGAGGCCTCCACCCCCTTGGACAGCCCCCCCACACCCACCCACCACCCTGGACACCCCCCAACCATATGGACAGCCCCCCACCCCTCTAGAAAGCACCCCCACCCCTCCTGGACACCACCCCTCACCCCCTACCCCCTTGGACACCCCCGTGGACACCCCACAACCCTCTAGACAGCCCCCACCCCTGGACAAACCCCAAAACCCTCTGGAGAGGCCGCCACCCCCTTGGACAGCCCCCCACACCCACCCACCCCCTTGGACACCCCCTGGACACCCCAACCCTCTGGACAACCCCCACCCCCCCGGACAACCCCCAAAACCCTCTGGACAGGCCGCCACCCCCTTAGACACCCCCCACACCCTCCTACCCCCTTAGACACCCCCCTGGACACCCCCATCCCTCTGGACAGCCCCCACCCCCTGGACAGCCCCCACCCCTCCTAGACACCACCCCTACCCCCTACCCCCTTGGACACCCCTAGACACCCCCCAACCCTCTCATAAAAATATGAGAAAACATGAGATGGGGGAAATATCAAATTATAAAAAATTTAAAAATAAGAGTGGTACATAATCCCTGATAACAAGACATTTATTCCCAAAATCAAAAATTTAAAATTTAATACTATTCTTGAAACATGAGACAATAAAAACCATTCATAGGGAATACTCATAGGAATAAAGTTACCTATTTCATTAAACTGAATCATAACAGTAATATACAACACTAATGTAAGAGTATAAATTATAAAATCATAGAGTATGAATCACTGAAAATTTACCATAATAATGTGGAGTAGAAAAAAACACTTATATACCATACTAGAGTATACATGAATAACTAATTTTCATAAATAGAGTTGAGTAGGATTCACTACATGATTCCGATAAAAATATTGGAGTAGGATTCACTACCTAATTCTTATAAACCATGTGGAAAACTATCAAGTAATAATTCTCAATGTATATAGATCATAAATAATCATTTTTTAGAATCATATAATATGATATTTATAATTAACCAATGAATAAGATAGATCTTATAGACACAAACTGTCTCGGGGATTTATTATACCCAAAATGTCTCAGGGATTTATAGAAAACGATGAAAAAGTAGTGAAATCATAAAAGTAGTGAATATTGCGAGTCGATCTAATAGATCTGGGGATGATAAATAAGATTATGCTACCAAAACGAGGTAAAAGGGTTCGCAATCGAAGAATCTTACATAGTTTCAACAAAAAAAATCACAAAACGCAATATAGACTATCCGCGAAAAAAAAAACTAACGAAATAATTGCGTGGGAGGCTTACCTGAGTGTTGAAAGTTTAGATGATAGATCTGAGGAGAGTAAAGATGAGAAACAATGATCGCAAAATGAGTTTAAAGCAATGAAATCGATGAGTCGATTAGGGTTTACCACGCAAGAGAGATGAGTCACGGACTGTCGAACGAAAAATCGTAAATGACAATCCACGGTGTTGTTAAGTTTTTAAATGGATTATAATGTCGGTTATTTAATAACCGACGTTATAAACTGGTTTTTACATTTATATCATTGGTTATTATAATAACTGACATTATAAATGTATCAGATACAGATTTTATTACATCGGTTATCAGATAACCGATGTAAAAAAATCCTCGAGTTGGTTTTTTATAACGGTTATTTAATAACCGACATAAAAAACATCAGAAATCACTGTTTTTGATGTCGGTTATTGCATAACCGAAGTAAAAACATTCTACGGATTGTTTTTTTATGTCGCTTAATAAATAACCAATGTCAAAAAGGTTTCAAAATCCGGGGTTTTTACGTCAGTTATGTCATAACCGAAGTAAAAAACTTCTGCGGATTCTTTTTTTATGTCGGTTATCGAATAACTGATGTCAAAAATACCTCAACAGCCACGTTTTTTACATTAGTTATTGTATACCCGACGTAAAAAACGCGTAGATATCTCGTTTTTTACGTCAGTTATTAAAAAACTGACGTAAAAAACGCCCGCACTTCTATTTTTTACATTGGTTAATTTATAACCGACGTAAAAAATGAAGTTGCGTGATTTGTAACGTCGGTTATTAAAATTACTGACGTTAAAAAGTTACTTACCGAATTTTTTACGTCGGTTATTTTATAACCGATGTAAAAAACGATGTTTTAAAGATTATGACGTCGGTTATACATAACCGACATAAAAAATGGTGATGTAAATAATGTTTTATGCACTAGTGGGAGTTCCAAAATTTCACTCTAACATTACATCCATGAGTGGAGAAGATATACCAGGACCATGGACGACAACACTGGTGGCCAGGTATGAAGAAGGTGGTAGCAGAGTTTGACTCACTGTGGCTCACTTGTCAGTAAGTGAAGGCAGAGCACCTGGTACCAACATGCTTGGTTCATCCTTTAGAGGTCCTATAATGGAAGTGGGGTGGGATATCAATGGACTTCCTAACGGGTCATCCACATATGTCCAGAAGACATGATCTATTTGGGTGATCGTCGGCTGATTCACCATGTCGGCCCACTTTTTACCAACCAGAGATGGTATGAGCAACCACAATGAAGGTGTAGATAATCCAAGATGGATGAAGAATGCAAAGAGTAGACAAAAGACTTATAATGTCTAGAGACGGAGACCTCTGGAGTTCTAGGATGGAGACCACGTCTTACTAATGGTCTCACCTTGATGAGGTCAATGAAGATTAACCCGCGGAGGAAAGTTATCACCGAGATTCATCAGACATTTTTAGGTCCTCAATAGAGTTGGAATAGTTTCTTACAACTTTTCTCTACCACCTCAGTTGAACCTGGTGCATGATGTATTCCATGTATCTCACCTGAGGAGATATGTGCACGACCCTTCACACATCATAGACCATGGAGAGAAGGACATCGATGATGGGACTACTTTCATGGGGTTCTAGTGGAGATTTTGGATCGATAGGAGTGTGTCCTACGTTGATGATCGATACCTCTATTGCGCGTTATCTTGAAGCATGGGAACCTCCAAGGGAAAACATGGGAGTGGGAGACTCACATGCGTGCTCAGAACTCCCATTTGTATGCTTAGTTTGAATTTTGGATTACGGGGATGTAGAGCCCTCATGTGGAGAGAATGTAAAGACCCCTAATTTCTATGTAAATTTTTATATTTTTTTATTTTATTAAAATGTGAATTTTACGAGTTCGCAAAATCCGACGGTGTGAGATTTAAGGGGTTGGAGTGCCTAAAATGATCCGTTGACATTTTGTTAAGCTTAAATTAATGCACTTAAGCAGTTTTACTGAAAAAGTGGAATAACACTAAAACAATTACATGTATTAGAAATCTGAGGGCACATTTGCACATAGGATGGTGGGTTTACCCTAGAAACGACATAATTTTACTCAGCGTGGGCCTCCTATGAGAAATCCGAAAATTGCAAAATCTTAAATAAAATAATTAAATAAATTATTTTATTTTTCAAATGCTTATAACTCAAAAACGGTGGATGGGATTAAAAATTCAAGACCACAGCTGAACTCATGAGAGAATGATTTATTTATGAAGATAATAACATTGGCCAGTGCGGGCCACCAGAAAAAGTTATTTTTGGCGGTAAAAAAATTAATTAAGTGACAATTATATTATAGTAAAATTCATAACTTCTAAATAGAAACTCTGATTGAAAATCCGAGAGTAGTGTTGGGTTTTTTGAGGCATGTTTCACCTATGCAGAGCCTAACCTCGGCCGTAGTGGGTTGAGGGTGACTGATAATAATTTTCCAATCTTTTTTTCGGGTACATTCTGTAATGGCGCAAGTGGCATTTTATAACAATTGAACTGGTGCACGAAATTGAAATCTGAGGACACCGTTGAATTCGTTGCACCTATATTCACTTAAAATGACTTTCACCTAAACGGAAGATGATCAGGAATAAAAGTTTGTTTTTGGATTTTTATAAAAAAAAAATGTTCAACAATTTATTTTATTTGTTTTTAGCTACCTTGTGTGAGTGCGGGTAGTGGGAACATCCACTTGGGAGTTGATGCTGGGACTGCCACTCCCCAACCTCCCATGAGAGGTTAGGGTGGTGGGATCCACCTGAGAATAACTATCACGACCCATCCTCGGGGCCAGTGCCATGCTTACCCCAATCTCACCTTCCATAGGCCAGGGGCTACCGACTAGCACCAAAGGTGTAAATCTCAAAGAAGGGGAAGACATTTCCTTTCTAGGGTAAACAAACACAACATAGTATGCATGTGAAGTAAGTACTAAGTAAAACTGGGTACAAAAGTTAGTGCTGAAAGTAAATAGGCCATTATACAAACCCAAATGAATGTACAGTACAACTAAATTGAAATTACAATAGTAGTAAGTAAAACAGCAACACCGAGTCATCCTCCAAAAATCCCACCTGAAGGGTGGGTACAGATAGCCTACTCAAATCCTCGGGTCTGGTCGTCCTCACTAGGGTACGTCCCAAAAAGTGGTCCACCTCTGGGTACCGTCCATCTCCACAAGCCTCCACCTCGGTCAGTGTTGTCTGTCGTCTGCATCCAACACAATGTAGTCCGGGTATAGCCTATGCAGAGGTCAGTATACGATACTCATTAAGGACCTCGAGACCCCCAAAGTACCCTCAGAATCCACCAAGGATAATCCAAAAAGGAAATATAAAATCTCTATGTATCAACTGACTTTACATAGGTATATGCCCATACATATACCAAATTCATCTATTGAAAAATAGCTCCAACTCTCGAGCCCAAGTACAACCCAGTCTACATAGGAAAACACAACCCAGTCAACAAAAGAAAGCACAACCCAGTCCACACAGGAAAATGAGTCAATCAGATCAATGATAATGATTGAAAACAAGACTCAGATCACATAGGTAATCATCATTATTATAGAAATAGATATGATCAGATGTAGCCACTGATTCATCTAGGTAGTCAGACCCACATAGAATACAAGACCAGCTAAGCTGTCAGACCCACATAGGATACAAGAGTAACTACTATACCAGACCCACACAGGATACAAGTACAATTGTCATCACTTTCAAAGCCATGGAGGATTCCAGTACGGTATTCATCCCTGTCGATCCCACAGTGTATCCAAGCATAGTCTTCGTCATCGTCACAGTCACAGCCAGCTCTAGGGTTCCCCCACACAGCACGCTCGATTCAAGGAGGGTCCAATCCACGAGCCAAGTGGATCGATACATCAACTTTCAAAAATTCCAGAGTTTATGTATCCCAAATTTTCGTATCGTCAAAAGAAACCCAACGTGACAGACTGTGCGTCAATCAGATGCCCGGTCTGAGAGTTATTGGATTTTCCGTCCTAGGGGCCCTGTTAGGTTTTTAAGCTAAAACCATCCTAACCATACTCCAGCTGCATCCAAACGTCAAGAGGAGTAAACCAAAAGTACATTCTCATCAAGATAAATTTAACACAGTTGAAAGCACATCAATCGGACATCCGGTCCTTATGTTATAAGCGTTTCCACTCCAAGTCCCGGTGGGTTTCAGATTCAAACCAACCTGGTCGTACCCAAAGTTCACATAACCTTGAGTGTAATATAGAGAGACGAACTTATCGATCCATGAATTTCTATACAATTAACGGTGCATTGATCGGAGTTCTGCATCTCATGTTATGTGAAAAAGACCGAAAAAGGTCTGAAGTGGGGGGTCTGGGCTCTGTCCGACCCGGCCCAACCCCCCATGGGTGGCCCGAACCGGGTCGACCCGACCTGGTTCTGGTTCCGGACCGGTAGGGCGAGGCCTGGTGCGGCTGGGTGCAGGCCAGCCCGGCCCGGCCGGGGGGCACGCTGGCTCGGCCAGCAAGCTGTGGGGGGGGGGGGGGATGTGGTCCCCCCATTGCGTTCCGCGGAAGAGGTGCCTGGCATCGCGTCAGACACGGATCCTGCACGGCCTCGGGATTCTGCCTTCGCCGCCGCGGCTTCATCCGTGCCGCCTGGGACTTCTGTGAGCCATCAGAGTCATTTTGCTTGTCTAATTTTTCTTCCGTCTACATCTGCGGTCATCTCGGGACCCTAACATCATTGTGAAGGCCTCCAATCGCCATTTCGGTCCCACTTCGTCATCGCCAATTGACCCGCACATCAAGAACAAAAAATAGTGGTGGGTTCGGACTTGTTCGTTAGTTCACACCGACAACGTTAGTGGATATAAACATCCTCGAACAATTTTCACGCCATACCGAGGGTATAAAATCACATAAATAAAATAATACAAATTACCCTACCTCAACAAAGAAGTCGAATGTCGGTGTCACGGTAGACGGCGTCGCGGGGAAGAGGATCGTATGCGTCGTCAGAGCGTGCTGAGGAGAAAGCAGCGTCTCCTCTCTTTCCGCAAAGAAGAGGATTTGTGGTGTGTCGTTGTTCTTCGAGGAACTGGCATTCTTCATCATTCTTATTAGAAGAATGATTCACCTCCCTTTTAAAATCTTTCTAGCGCCTTTCCCAGAAGTGTTTTTCCAACTCAAAAAGAATAATGTGGCTCACAAATTAATATAATTTTCCTGAAATTCATATTAATTTCAATGTGATGTCAAATTAATTTACGCTGACATAAATTAATTGGTTGGCACCTTTAAATGGATGATGGAGGTAGGAATGCTCCATCATAATCAATATTTGGAGTTTCCAAGGAATTAAACAAGTGGTATTAATGGGGGGAATGTCAATGTAAACAACAAGGGAATAAATGGGGAGTTGAAGGATGGGCTCGTATGGGCCCCACCAAACCCAAATAAACTTTGTGCACCACAAATTATATTTTATTTCATTGTATGAAACCCCAAAAACTAACTTCCAAACCGCACAAAATGCAATTGCGATAATGGTCCCCTTATGCAAATATTAGCGCTGTGAGTTCATCGGTGCCCTCAGATTTCAATTCCTGGCACCAGTTCAAATGTTATAAAATCCCGCTCGTTCTTTCACTGAATGTACCCGAGCTAAACTTCGATAATTGATTCCAGGCACACCGGGCCTCAGAATCAAGTTCCATCAGAAACTACGTACTCATAAAATTCCAAAGTATTTAAAAAAAATTCCATGAAAATTCTGGGCCTTTACATTACTTCCACATCAGAGCTTTACGTCCCCATAAGGATACAACATCAATTAGGGAATCAAATGGGGGTACCGAGCACGCATCTGAGCCTCACACTCCCATGTGCTCTCCTAGAGGTTCTCGTGCTGCCATCAAATGCGCACAAGAGGAATCGACTGTCCATGTAGGACCTGCTCGTGTCGATCCTCAATCTCCACTGGGACATCCTAAAAAGTCGCCCCATCGTCGATGTCTAGATCCCCGTGGTCGATGATATGCCTCGGGTCATGCACATATCTTCTCAACTGAGATTCATGAAAGACGTCATGCACCCGGTGGAACTGAGGTGGAAGGGCCAGGCGGTAAGCCACCTCGCCTACCCTGTTGAGGACCTGGAATGGTCTGATGAAGAGCGGAGATAACTTGCCGCCCAGGCCAAATCTCTGTAATCCACGTTCAGGTGAGACCAGTATGAAAACATTGTCACCATCCTCGAACTCCAGTGGTCTCCGTCTTCTTTCTGTATAGGACTTATGTCTTCTCTGTGCAGTTCTCATCCGCTCCTGGATGATCTGCACCTTCTTCGTCGTAGCATGAACCATCACTGGTCCTACCAGTGCTGACTCCCCAGGGTCAGTCCAGAACAGAGTTGATCTGCATGGTTGGTTGTAAAGTGCCTCGTATAGTGCCATCTCGATAGTGGAGTGGCATCTGTTGTTGTATGAAAACTCCACCAAAGGTAGATGATCCTCTCAACTGTGACCCGAGTCAAGGACACATGCACCAAGCATGTCCTCGAGTATATAAATCGTCCTCTATATCTGGCCATATGTCTGTGGGTGAAAGGTAGTGTTCAGGCATAGCTGCGTCCCAAAAGCCTCCTGTATCCACTTCCAATTACGGGAGGTAAATCAAGGGTCTCGATCAGAGATGATAGACAATAGAACACTATGAAGTCGTATGATATCCTAAACGTAAAGGCATCCCAAGCTCTCTACTGAGCCCTGCTCTCTGATCGGTAGGAAGTGGGCTGAGTTGGTGAGTTAGTCTACAATCACCCAGATAGTGTCATATCCTCTAGATGTCTGTGGCATCCCCGTCATGAAATCCATGGATATTCTATCCTACATCCACTACAGGACCTCTAAGGAATGTACCAAGACTACAGGTACCTGGTGCTCTGCCTTCACTTGCTGACAAGTAAGGCATCGAGAAACAATGTCTGCCACAACCTTCTTCATACCCTACCACCAGTACTGTCTTCTGAGGACCTGGTACATTTTCTCTACCCCTGGATGTACTGCTAGAGGGGATGTGTGTAACTCTTTTAGCACCTCCACCTGTAGTGAAACTAGTACCATGGTACGTCCCTTGAAGAAGATGATGTGCTCCCCGCCTTCATAAAATCCATCGTATGCTAGCCCTGAGTATATCTGAGCACGTCATACCTCATAGTCAACATCCCCACGCTATGCCTCTCTTACCCGCTTAAAAAGTGGAGGAGTGACTATGAGGGACTGTAGATAGGCTTCCCCATCCATATCCACGAAGGATATCTGCAAAGCGGCTAACGGCTCTGTCGCCTCTTCAACTTGCAGAATGCCCAATCTCTTGCTGAGGGCATAATCCACAATGTTCCCCTTCCTAGGAGTATAGACAATCTCAATGCCATAATTCTGGAGGAACTCAAGCCATCATTTCTATCTCAGGTTCAGGTCCTTCATCGAGAAAATGTACCTGAGACTCTTGTGTTCAGAGTAGACTGTAAAGCGCTCCTCCATCATATAGTGCCGCCACATATTTAGGGCTAAGACCACTGCTGCAAACTCTAGGTAATGGGTAGCATATTTCTGCTCATGCTGCCTCAACATCCGTGAACTATAAGCGATCACAGCTCGCTCCTGCATTAGGACCCACCCGAGTCCGGTCCCGGATGCATCGCAGTAAAATACATACCCTACGCCCTCCTCCGACAGCCTCAAGATGGGCGCACTTGTCAAACCCCGCCTCAGCTCCGGGAAGCTCTGCTGGAATATGTCTGACCACAAAAAGGGATTCCCCTTCTTCGTCAAAGCCGAAATATGTGCTGCAACTCTGGAGAAGTTTGGAACAAATCTCCAATAGTACCCAGCCAGACCTAGGAAACTCCACCCCTCGGTGACACTCCTGGGTGGCTCTCAAGCATGTACCGCCTTGACCTTCATGGGATCCACTACAACTCCCACCTTAGATATGACGTTCCCTAAGAAGTGAACCTCTTGAAGCTAGAACTCGTACTTAGAAATCTTACCATAAAGCTGGTTCCTGTGGAGTTTATCCCGTACAACCTGTAAGTGGAAGGCATGCTCCTCCTCGGTGGTAGAGTAAATCAGTATATTGTCCATAAATACTATGTCAAAATGATTGAGGTAGGGCCGGAATATCATGTTCATGAGACTCATGAACACTTCTGGAGCATTGGTCGCACCGAAGGGCATGAACAAGAACTCATAGTGGCCATACCAACCCCTGAAGGCCGTCTTCTACACATCCTCATCCCGAACATGGAGATGATGATAGCCTTACCCGATGTCTATCTTCGAGAACCCACATGATCTCTTGAGATGATCAATGAGGTCGTTAATCCTAAGAAGCAGATACATGTTCATTATAGTCACCTGGTTCAGAAGATGGTAGTTGACACACAGTCGCAAGCTCCCATTTTCCTTCTTGGAAAAAAGAATTAGAGAAACCCAGGGTGAAACACTAGGTCTGATGAATCCTTTCCCCTATAAGTCCTGTAGCATTACCCGCTGCTTACGAAGGTCAGCGGGAGCCATCTGATATGATGGAGAAGATATCGGTGATGTCCCGGGGTACAGGTCTATATCGAAATCTACCACTCGGCGAGGAGGTAGTCATGGAACATCGTCAGGAAAAATGTCTGCATACTGATCCACCACAGTAGGAAACCTCGGACTCTGCACGTCAACTTCTCGGAGGATGAGACTAGCCAACTGATGTGTAATCGGCTGCCCTCTCCTTTGCGTAAGTCCATCCTATACTACAATGGTTCCCTTCTTGCAGGTGAAGGTGAACCTAGTCCCATCCATGCGAACACACCGCAGTTTGCACCTAATACAGTCGATCTGGGCATGGACTTTAGATAACCAATCCATACCCAAGATGATGTCGTAAGGGCTTGAGGCTTCTACAAGAAGATCCCAACTGAAGCTCTCACCTCATAGTGTAAGATCACACTACCGGCACCCGTGTGTAATTGTCGAATATGCTCCCGTAGGAGTCTCTAGCCGTAAGGATCAAGCCAATAGCTCTGTTAGAATCTCGGAGATCCTAAAAAGGGATGCGGCAATAAAATAATGACGCACACCTATGTCTATAAGAACAGAATCAAGGGTGGAGTAGACATAGATAGTACCTCGAATCATCTCGGGTGCGCCGTGGTCATAATCTTCTGCTGCCTGGAGCTGATCCTATTTCTGCCCGCATTCTCCTTGTGGTAAGGGAGGACCTCCTGGGGGCGGTGGTGGTAGCACCTTAAACCGTTTTCCACCACCCGCTGCTCGGACAACTCCTCTTTCTCATTCTCTAGCTCCCTGCGGACCGCTACGGTCGAACCTATGCCTCTTCTTGGGAGGTCCCTCTAATATCCGTTGCTCGTCTACATGGCGGGTCGAGAAATCACAAGCCATGTTACCATGCTCGCCACATGCATAGCATTGTCTGCTCCTCGAAAGGCTGGCTCTATATCATGTGGCCCGCAAAGCCGAACATGTATCCGGAGGTCTCTCTTCTGAGGGCCTGGTCCTCTTGGACCCTTGTGACATCTATCGATTGCCAGCTGCAGAAGTCTCTTCTCCGTGCCATCCTGCGGTGGGCCTCACTGATGATGGCTGCTTGGAGAGCAAGCTCTCCATTAACATGGCTCACTCCATCACCCCCACCTGCATCGGTATGCTGATGGGAATCGCCGATGCTCTGATCTCATGCCGCAACCCCTACTCAAAGGTCTGTGCCCAGAAGAATGGGTCACATACCATTTCCGTGGAGTAGTGCGAGAGGTCAGTAAATCTCGTCGAGTACTAGGCTACTATCATGCTTCCATGCTGCAGCTACAGTAATTCCTGGATGCGCACCGCACATAGGGTGGATAGAACAATCTTCGAGCAGAAGAGGCTCTCGATGTCCCTCCATAGAAGAGATTCCTCATCGTGCACCTGGAGCATCAGGCTCCACTTTAACACCCCGAGATTTTATGAGAGATATTCTTTTTAATTCATTTTATGTTTTCAATTATACACCAAGATTAGTTTAAACTATACGCAACACCGTATTATCTTTCAAAATACACACCACTATTCCTGGAAAGTGTAACACACAATTTCAAGTTTGTTTTGTAGAAATTAATCTACGCAACAATAATTATTGATTTTGTTTAATGCATAAATGAAATACGTTTTGATTATTTTATATGAAACACCAAAGGTATCTTTCACTACATGCATCCCTGACTTGGCTTGCATTACACGCAATCGCGACCTTCCTCGATAGCGTGTGGAGTACGCAATATCGAGTTTTACTAAACAACGATATATTATTATAATATTATAAACTAGCCGATTATTAATAGTATTAACTAGTTTTTTAATTTTATAACATTATTCTTCATCTTACATATTTTCTAGAACATGGTATGAGAACAAAATAAATTTTTCGGGTAAAATAAGTATTTTTCAAAAAATGCAGTTTTACCGCCTTTTGATGGCGCACATACTTTAAATCATGTTTCTGACATGTTTAGAAGTTCAATTTGAAAAAATAAAATTTTTCTTTGGCATCAGGATATAAAAATTTACTTTGGATAAATTTTTCATATTATTCTCATAACATTCATATTTTAATGAATACTAAAAACACACTATATTTTAATTAAAAACAACTTTTTTCATCGCAATAATTTATATGGTTAGATTATCGTTTTAATTTGTTTTAAAGTATAATTAGAATATGTTTTTACCATTTAATCCAATGTTGGTCATTGGAGTAAAGTTTTCATTGAAATTGGACTTAAACATGTATCAATCTTTTGATAGTTATTGATTCTTAAAAACACGCTATTTGTTTTGATAACGAGAATGAATTTTAAAATTAATTAATGTCACTTCTATGTTTTGAATTTGGCAAAATGGACATCATTTTTGAATTTTGAATTTCAAATATAGATTAGGCTGATTTTTTGGTATTTTTCGGAAAAACATCAATTTTTGATGAATAGTGAAACCACTAAGTGGTAGTTAAAAAACTGAATTTTTCATAAAAAATAATATTACCGCTTCTGTGAAAGGAATTTTTAAAATCCGAGAGACACGGTTAATATCAGTATGTAAAATGTGGTTCAATTAGATAAAAATAATTTTTGGTGAATAGTAACATTTTAATTTTATTTACTGCGGTTAATAGTAAATAGGGTAATTAAGGGTAATAATGATATTACTATTACCCAAAAACATGTCCTAATTCTATTGGATAAGTGTAATTTGACCAAAAAAAACTTTATGAATATAATATAACCATTTAGGTCCACTTGGATCAGATTGGGACATTTACTATTATTTTATTTAAAGAAGAGTTAAAAGAGTTAAAATCAATGTTTATTAACTAAAACATTTTTAATATAAGGTTATACATAAGATAAATTAGATTATAAAAATTCATTAGAAAGCTAAAAAGATTTCCTACATAATGGAATTTTATTTATAATTTTTAGACTTTAAATAATTTAATTTATTTATGACATAACAATGATGTAGTAATTACCTTATTAAGAAAATATTATCATAATTGATGTTATAAATGCCCAAATAAATGTAATTTGAGACTTTTTAAAAATTCCAATAATTTTCTAGGTTAATATGACATGTTAGTGTTGATTTAATAAACATGGTTTGAACTTATCATTCTGTTTTGAGTTTCACAAAAATAATGTACCAAATAGTGTCAAAATTGACATAAAATTGTTTTTTAAAAAAATATTATATTATTAATTGTTATTTTATTCCTATAAATCTAAGGTTCGTACAAATGACATAGATAAGGATATATATATTAATAATGAACCACTTGGGGTTATTTTGGCTTGTTATAGTAATTTTAGTAACCATATATGGTAAGAAAACAAAAAGTCACGGTAAAAGTTAAATTATTTATCTTTGAGTTAAATCTAAATGATAAGGTTAAAATAGTAACCTAAACTTGTCTAAATTCTATTGTTTGAGATAATTTCGACCCATACACACCTTAGCTTCTAAATAAATCAATTTGGAGCCATTATAACCCGAATGTGACTTTAATATAAAATAATATTTTAAGATTTTCATAAGGTTCCCCTCTCCTCCATTATAAAAGTGAACCTCCTCCCTCTCCACCTCACACCATTTTAGGCATTAAATATCGTCCAAACCCTGACAAAATCTCTTCTCCACTTCCCTTGAATAATCCTAGAGGTCCTGGTCTTCTTCAAAGATCATCTCTTGTTCCCTAAGAGGAGGTTAAGAAGAGACGTTTCGAAGAAGAGGTAATATCTATTACCGATCCTTTCTAATTTCTTTCTTCCTCAACTTCTTCTTCTTTAGTTGTTTCTTTATAAAGTAACAACATTAGTATCAAAAATATAATGATATGTCATTATAAATATGAAACAATCCTATTTCACCTTCTATCCATCCTACGGAATATGAAATCACCACGCGTGCGTAGGTACGGAATATCGTCTCCACGCCGTGGTGTAATCTGTTTTTCCAACACCACCTTACATGGATGGGTATAATGGTGTAAAAATAACTATATATAGTTATTATAACATCATACTGATTCTGATATATTATATTATTCACTAAAATTCAATTCAATAATTATGGGAATGATTTCATCGCTCGTGCGTATGTACGGACTACCATCTCCACGATGCGATGTGATTCATTCTCGATGATAAGCATTCAAGAATGATTATAATGTATGTATAATGAATAATAATGTTATATATAACATAATAATTCTACTGGACTTCTGTATATATATATATATATATGTCATCTACTTACTTCCATCCAAGTCAATAAGGAAAGGAAAATAGTGTTCATGGGTACATACGGCTTACCGTCTCCATGATCGGTGTGTTTCATTTCATTTATCTATCTATTATATATATATATAATGAATATTTATGATATATAAATCATGTTTTACATTTTAGAAGTAAGTAAACCATGATATAGGTAATAATAGTATCATGAACAACAAGTCCAAACAAGTAAGATAAATGAAGCAATTTTACCCAAAAAGCTACTTTAACGTGGAATTTACAAAAGAACTAGTAATATAAAGTCATAAGTGAACCATATGTGATATCATAACAATGAAAATGATTCTGTAATAAGTCAATGACATTATTTAAATTATTATATAGAAGGTTCGGATTTATATGAATCATATCGGACCTAAGGTAAGGAATAACTTTTCCAATCTCGTTTTTATCCGAGATTGTTTATACCTAAGTATTTACTGGGGTTATGTTTATCATCCATGTCCATGATTTCTCAAAATGTTTTTATAAGATGTTTACTATTATTCCATGTATGTTTAAAGTCATTTTTACCCTTTTACCACATGGTATGGATGTAATCTTTTGTCATTTTCAGTACGAGATACTTTTTGACTTTTCAGGCAAACGTACGAGAAGAATGTTTTTTTAAAATTATACAGCATGAAAGATATTTTTACGATTTTATAAAGCCTTATTTTCATGAAGTTTCCCCCGAAAATATTTCATGACTATTTTCAACAAAATCCTTTTATTTTAAAATTGTATGAAATTTTGTGAAAAGAAAATGATTTTAAAGAAGAAAGCATATTTTCTTCAAGAATTCATTTCAAGTGTTTTATCAAAACCATTTTCCATCTACGATGACATTATTTCATATGTGTATGTTTCAAGTATAATATCTCTATGATTTACATGGTTTCACTTTTATTATTATAAAATGATATCAATTTTTTTATATGGATTACGTTATGATGGGATGATGTTTATGAAACCCATTTTATTATTTGGGTTATGATGAATGATTTATGATTATGTTGTGGAACAAGTAAGAATGATTTCATTATGAGGTGGGTGGGACCTATATCTCCCTCCAATGCATTGGGTAAAGATTTATATCTCATGAGATAGACATGGCTAGAACGGTAAGTTAATCATGTTCAGTATTACAGGACTGGAACGAGGAGTGAACTCAATTCAGAATGGGACTTTGTCCACTAAGACGGACTTGGCAGCAATGCCTTGGATTCTATGGAAATCATTACAAGTGCTTAATGGATGCCACAATTACATGTTTTATTCCCATGGTATTTTATCAGGATTAATGTTTCTTTATGATCTATGTCTTATGTACTTCCAAGATTTATGTCTTTGCTCATGATTTTGATGTTTAGATTTTATATTCAAGTCTTTGCATTCAAATGTTTATGGATTGTTTTATGTTCTCTATGATTACCCTTACTGAGAATTTGAGATCACCCTTTATATGTTTCCTTTTCCCTAGGATTTAATGAAAGGTTTTAGGTAAGAAAACAAAATGGGAATATCTTTATGGGAGATGTTGAAGATCTTTCACCACGATTAGAAGATTTTGTTCCAAGTATCCAAAGACACTAAACTATTACGGTCCTTGTGTTTCTGTTTTCATTATGTATTATGTATTCCGCAAAAGTAATGTAATGTCTATGTATTTCAAGATTCGGGTCTCTATAATTGGTATTAGAGGAATGGTTTAGTCAACCTTTGGAAACTAGGATGCGAGAACTTATGTGAGATCGTGAGAACATTAGTGAGATCCCTAGAGATATTTCTAAGGTATGTCTAGGGATGTTCCTATGGTTTTGTAATGTCCCTAAGGATAAGTATAAGTATAGGTTGTAGTCCTAGAATTATGGTAACGATCATAGAATTAAACCTAAGATGTTAGATATTGAAGGTACTCCCCTTTTATTATGTTGTTTTACCTATCATGATTTTTGCCACTCACACTATTATTTTTGGGTTTTAGAAAATGGCTAGAAAGAAGAAGATTCACGATAATGGTGGATATTAAAGACAATGGAATTATATTCTTCATGATCAAGAAAATGAAATGGGATTTGGAAGGCGAAACATCGTTATTATGCATAATCAGCAATCTCATAATATGATCAATAATCTCAACATTGGTAAGTTTCCCGACTCAGCTAATAAGAGAATGATGGAGTTTCATGATGATCGTAGAGGAAAGAAATTTAAATTTACTCCATGTAAATCATGTGGGAAGAGGCATCATGGAAAATGATTCAAAATAACTGGAAGATGTTTTGGGTGTGGAAAAGAAGGACACAATGCTAGTAATTGTAAAGGAAAAGGTTCAGTTAACACCATGGAGAAGGATTATGGTATTGCTATGTCATCAACAACGGTTAAGTGTTTTAAATGTTGGATGTTTGGGAATTATGTAAACCAATGCCCAAAGGGAAAATCTCAAAAAGAGAATCAGCATGGTCATATGGGTAATATTTATGTGGATGATGATGAAGAGACTATAAATGATATAAGAGATGGAATAAATGATGAAGCTCAGTTAGTGGTTTAAGAAGGTAGTGTAATGATTGTCTGTTTATCAAGAATAATGTATGGTACTTTGGAATAAAGACACATCTAAGGATTGTTACACTTTTATTTTTCCTAAAGTATTTGAAAGAATATGTTGAATGGTACCGGTAACCTTGAAAGGTTATTCAAATATTTTTGGAATATAGATGATATGTGTATAATGAAAGGACAATGAGATAGTGAGATTTTTGATATTATTCATGAGCTCATGATTGATATAATGACTAAGTGATATCATGGTTTGAGTATATAGAAATTTTGGGATGTGGAACGAGATATCTTTTGACAGCATTCATGTTTTCACTAAGGTTCAATGTGTATTCATTTTTTCAAGAGAATACATGATTAAGGTATTCACATGTTTGGAATGCTACCAACAAGATATATCGTATGATATATGGGGAATAAAAGATGGTATTCACATGCTTGGTTGATGACATTTATAGTAATCATTTTTTTATACTATATGATTGGACAGAATTACTTTCGATAAGCCTGAAAGAGGGAACTGGTTAAGTGGAACATCAGATAGAATTTTTTAAGGCTAGAACTTTTTTTGATACTATTGGTGGAATGTTATAATAGTGTATTTTTAGAAAAAGGGACAACTCATAGGACGTGTGACAACCCATCGCATAAGACAAGGCTGTGGGAATCGTACCCACAACCGATGTGCAACATGCCATTATCTCATACCACTGGCCTACATGAAGTCCCTGGTTAGTAGAAACTAGTTTTATTATATTAAGCAGTATGATATATGAAGTATAATTCCATTTTAGGAACTATATACTATTAATCTCACTATAGATGGACTTATGTATATTTAATAACTTTTTCTATCCTTTTGATTGATATAGATGGAATGAACTATGATTCTATCCCATGATCTACTAACACTTCACGGAAGAAAAATTCAACTTCATTTCTTTAAGATATGAAGTGGAAATTGTTCAAGGCACAAAAAACAGTGAGATTGTACAAAAATCAATTATGTATTTCTTCTAATTCAAAATTTTGATCTTTAAGGAAAGGATATTAAAAATGTTGTCCTAGTACTCTTATATCTGAGGAATCTGATTGTCCCTAAGATCATAACAAATTCATGGCTTTGTGATTATGGGCTTTTTCATAGCCATGTTCTCTACCACTCTCCAAGAGAACTTGAAGGTTAGATTTCTCTTCCACATCCATATTTTCACCTATGTGGAAACCCAATGATTAGTTAATTTGGGTAAATGTTATGTTTCATACTTTAGTTTTTAATGTTATGTCTTGGTATTTTTTTTTATGATGTGGGATTCTATTAAAGAAACATTCAAGTAGTACACCATTTATAACCCCGACGAATTTTGAGGGCGAAATTCATTTTAAGGGGGGTATAATGTAACACCCCGAGATTTTATGAGAGATATTCTTTTTAATTTATTTAATTTTTTCTATTGTACAAAAAGATTATTTTAAACTATACGCAACACCGTATTAGCTTGTAGTATACGCAACACTATTCTTAGAACGTGTTACACACAATTTCAAGTTTGTTTTGTAGAAATTATTCTACACAACATTAATAATAGATTTTTTTAATGCATAAATAAAATATGTTTTGAATATGTTATATGCAACACCAAAGGTAGCTTTCACTACATGCATCCCTGACATGGCTTTCATTACACGCAATCACAACCTTCCTCGATAGCATGTGTAGCACGCAATACCGAGTTTTATTAAACAACGATATATTATTATAATATTATAAACTAGCCTATTATGAATAGTATTAACTGAATTTTTAATTTAATAACATTATTATTCATCTTACATATTTTCTAGAACATGGTAAAAGAACAAAATAAATTTTTCGGGTAAAATAAGTATTTTTCAAAAAATGCAGTTTTACTTCCTTTTGATGGCACACCTACTTTAAATCTAGTTTTTGACATGTTTATAAGTTTAATTTGACAATGTAAAATTCTTCTTTGTAATCAGGATATAAATATTTACTTTGGATAAATTTTTCATTTTAATCTGATAACATTTATATTTTAATGAATAGTAAAAACACGTTATATTTTAATTAAAAACAACTTTTTCATCGCAATAATTTATATGGTTAGATTATCTTTTTAATTTGTTTTAAATTGTAATTAGAATATGTTTATAACATTTAATCCAATTTTGGTCATTGTAGTTAATTTTTCATTGAAATTGGACTTAAACATGTTTCAATCTTTTGATAGTTATTGATTCTTAAAAACACGCTATTTGTTTTGATAACGAGAATGAATTTTAAAATTAATTAATGTAACTTCTATGTTTTGAATTTGGAAAAATGTACATCATTTTTGAATTCAGAATATCAAATATAGCTTAGGCTGATTTTTTTTTTTTTTTTCGGAAAAACTTCAATTTTTGATGAATAGTGCAACCACTAAGTGGTAGGTAAAAAACTGAATTTTTCATAAAACATAATTTTACCGCTTCTGTGAATGGAATTTTTAAAATCCGAGAGACACGGTTGATATTAGTAAGTAAAATGTGGTTCAATAAGATGAAAATAATTTTTGGTGAATAGTAACTTTTTAATTTTATTTACCGCGGTTAATAGTAAATAGGGTAATTAAGGGTAAAATGATATTACTATTACCCCAAAACATGTCTTAATTCTATTGGATAAGTGTAATTCGACCAAAAACAACCTTATGAATATAATATGACCATTTAGGTCCACTTGGATCAGATTTGGACATTTAATATTATTTTATTTGAAGAAGAGTTAAAAGAGTTTAAATCAAAGTTTATTAACTAAAAAATTTTAATATAGGGTTATACATAATATAGATTCAATTATAAATATTAATTAGAAATATAAAAAGCATTACTACATAATGGTATTTTATTTATAATTTTTAGACTTTATATAATTTATTTTATTTATGACACAACGATAATGTAGTAATTACCTTATTAAAAAAATATTATCATAATCGATGTTATAAATGCCCAAATAAATGTAATTTGAGACTTTTTAAGAATTCCACTAATTTTATAGGTTAATATGACATGCTAGTGTTGATTTAATAAACTTGGTTCGAACTTATCATTCTATTTTGATTTTCACAAAAATCATGTACCAAATAGTGTCAAAATTGACATAAAATAGTTTTTAAAACAAATATTATATTATTAAATGTTATATTATTCCTAAAAATATAAGGTTCACCCAAATGACATCTATAAAGATATATATATAGATATATATTAATAATGAACCACTTGGGGTTCATTTGGATTGTTATAGTAAGTTTAGTAACCATATATGGTAAGAAAACAAAAAGTCATGGTAAAAGATAAATTATTTATCTTAGAGTTACATCTAAAAGATAAGGTTCAAATAGTAACCAAAGCTTGTATAAATTCTATTGGTTGAGAGGATTTCGACCCATCCACACCTTAGATTAGAAATAAATCAATTTGGATCCATTATAAACATAATGTAACTTTAATATAAAATAATATTTTAAGCCCCTCTCCTCCCTTATAAAAGGGCACCTCCTCCCTCTCCTTCTCACACCATTTTGAGCGTTCAAGATCGGCCAACCCCTGACAAAATATCTTTTCCACTTCCTTAGAATCATCCTAGAGGTCCTGGTCTTCTTCGAAGACCATCTCTAGTTCCCTAAGAGGAGGTTAAGAAGAGACGTTTCAAAGAAGATGTAATATCTATTACCGATCCTTTCCAATTTCATTCTTCCTCAACTTCTTCTTCATTAGTTGTTTCTTTATAAAGTAACAACATCAGTATCACCCATATAATGATATGTTATTATAAATATGAAACAACCCTATTTCACCTTCTATCCATCCTACAGAAAATGAAATCACCGCGCATGCGTACGTACGGAATATCGTCTCCACGCCGGGGTGTAATCTGTTTTTCCAACACCACCTTACATGGATGGTTATAATGGTGTAAAGAATAACTATATATAGTTATTATAAAATCATACTGATTCTGATATATTATATTATCCACTCCAATTCAATTCAATTATTATGGGAATGATATCATCGCTCATGCATTTGTACAGACTACCGTCTCCACGATGCGATGTGATTCATTCTACATGATAATCAATCAAGAATGATTATAATGTATGTATAATGAATAATAATGTTATATATAACATAATCAATCTACTAGAGTTATGTATATATATATCGGTCATCTACTTACTTCCATAGAAGTCAATAAGGAAAGGAAAACAACATTCATGCGTACGTACGACTTACCGTCTCCATGAACGGTGCGTTTCATTTCATTTATCTATCTATTATATATATATACTGAATATATATGATATATAAATCATGTTTTACATTTTGGAAGTAATTAAACCATGATATAGCTAATAATAGTATCAAAAACAACAAGTCCAAACAAGTAAGATAAATGAAGCGATTTTACCCAAAAAGCTACTTTAACGTGGAATTTAAAAAAGAACTAGTAATATAAAGTCATAAGTGAACCATATATAATTTCATAAAAATTAATATGATTCTGTAATAAGTCAATGACATTATTTAAATTTTTATACAGGAGTTTTGGATTTATACGAAGCATATCAGACCTAATGTAAGGGATAAATTTTCCAATCTTGTTTTTATCAAAGATTGTTTATACCTAAGTATTTACTGGGGTTATGTTTATCATCCATGTCCATGATTTCTCAAAATGTTTTTATAAAATGTTTACTATTCTTCCAGGTATGTTTAAATTCATTTTTAACCTTTTAACACATTGAATGGAAGAAATATTTTGTCGTTTTCAGTACGAGATACTGTTTGACTTTTCAGGAAAAAGTACGAGAAGAATGTTTTTTTAACTTATACGACATGAAAGGATTTTTTACGGTTTTATAAATCCATATTTTCATGAAGTTTCCCCCAAAATATTTCATGACTATTTTCAACAAAATCCTTTTATTTTAAAATTTCATGACATTTTGTGAAATGAAAATGATTTTAAAGAAGAAAGGATATTTTCCTCATGAATTCATTTCAAGTGTTTTATCAAAACCATTTTCCATCTAAGATAACATTATTTCATATGTGTATGTTTCAAGTATAATGTCTCTATGATTTACATGGTTTCACTTTTCTTATTATGAAATGATATCCATTTTTTATATGGATTACGTTGTGATGGGATGATGTTTATGAAACCCATTTCATTCTTTGGGTTTCGATGAATGATTTATGATTATGTTGTGGCATAAGTAAGAAAGATTTCATAATGATATGGGAGGGACCTATATCTCCCTCCAATGCATTGGGTAAAGATTTATATCTCATGAGATAGACATGGCTGGAATGGTAAGTTTATCCGGTTCAGTACTACAGGACTGGAACGAGGAGTGAACTCGATTCAGAATGGGACTTTGTCCACTAAGATGGACTTGGCAGCAATGCCTTGGCTACTATGGAAATCATTACGAGTTCTTAATGGATTCCACAATTACATGTTTTATTCTCATGCAATTTTATCAGGATTAATGTTTCTTTATGATCTATGTCTTATTTACTTCCAAGATTTATGTCTTTGCTCATGATTTTGATGTTTAGATTTTATGTTCAAGTTTTTGCATTAAAATGTTTATGGATTGTTTTATGTTCTCTATGCTTACCCATACTGAGCATTTGAGACCAAACTTTATATGTTTCCTTTTCCTCAGGATTTAATGAAAGGTTTTAGCTAAGAAAACATAATGGGAAGATCTTTATGGGAGATGTTGAAGATCTTTCACCACAATTAGAAGATATTGTTTCATGTTTCCAAAGACACTAAACTATTACGGTCCTTGTGTGTCTGTTTTCATTATGTATTAAGTATTCAACAAAAATAATGTAATGTCCATGTACGTCAAGCATCGGGTCTCTACATCCACCATCTACCTTCTGCTGCGTGCATGAGTCTCGCTGCAAGGACCACCATGAGGTCTGCTGGTGTCCCTACAAACTTGAAGACTCTGACGATAGACTCCATCCAATCCTCATCTACCTAAGGATCCATCTCTCTAAGGAACCTGGGCGGCCTCTGCCTCTAAAACTCATGAAGCGCACTCAGGATGCGTGCACTCTCCGACGTTGGTGCTTGTAACATCAGTGGCTTAGTGAGTAGTTGTACCGCTAGTGCCTCTGCCATAATGGGGCCCTACACCGAGGCCTCGTCACTCAGTGGGATTCCTTACCGCACGTAACTGTAAACCCTAGCTGGCTGCCACCGTGGGGCCATCCTTAAATGAAACAGGTGCGCCATAGTTTTACAGTATACCTGGTGAGCTGACACAAAGTAATCACAATGAAATGTTTTGAAACACACATGCAATCAGTGTTTTCAAGCAATGAGTCAGAAATCCGGAGTCATGGTCCTTGTGTATTGATACGTCAGCCGCCGCACTAACACTTGAATCCCTGGACTAGAAATAGCACTCAATATTCTTAACATTATTGGTTCATTGAAAGGAAGGGTCAGATTCTTGAGTTCTGTAGTAGAACCGACTCCTCTGATACAAATTTTTCATGAACCATACTCGAGGCCCATGCCATGACAACCCCAAGCCCTCCTTCCATAGGCCAGATGCTGGTGACTATCTCCAAAGGTGTAAATCTCGAAGAAGCGGAAGGTATTGCCTTTCTACGGTAAACAAACACAATAGAGTTTGCAAGTGAAGTAAGCATTAAGTAAAACAATGTACAAAAGTGACTGCTAAAAGTAAATGGGCCTGTATACAAACCCAACTAAAAGTACAGTACAAATGAAAGGAATGTACAACAATAGTAAGTAAAACAACAACACCGAGTCATCCTCCGGAAATCCCACCTGAAGGAAGGGTACAGATAGCCTCCTCTGCTCCTCGGGTTGGGTCGTCTGCACCGATGTACATCCCACCATGTGGTCCACCTCCGGGTACTGTCCAGCTCCACGAGCCTCCAACTCAGTCAGTGTTGTCCATCGTCTTCATCCAACACAACGTAGTGCATGAATAGCCTGTGCAGGGGTGATTATATGATACTAGGTAGGGACCCCAAGACCCCTGATGGTCTCTTCGAATCCATGAAGGATAATCCACAAAGGGAAGATACAATCCTGAAATAACAACCGACTATACTTAGGTATATGCCCATACATATACCTAAGTCAGCTATTATAAAACGACTCCAACTCTCGAGCCCAAGTACAACCCTATCCACATAGAAAAACACAACCCAGTTCACACAGGAAAGCACAACCCAGTCCACACAGGAAAGAAAGTAAATCACATCAATGATAATGATTGAAAAGAAGACCCAACTCACACAGGTATACATCATTCATATAAGGATAGAGATGAACATATGTAGCCACTGTTTCATCTTTGCTATCGGACCCACACATGATACAAGACTTGCCAAGCTATCAGACCCACACTGGATACATGACCAGCTACTCTACCAGACCCACACAGGATACAAGTTCAGATGTCAATACTGCCAAACCCACCCAGGATACAAGAATAATAGTCATTGTTGTCGAACCCATAGAGGATTCTAGTACAGTAGTCTTCGCTGTCGAACCCACGGAGGATCCAAGCATAGTAGTCGTCGTCGTCATAGTCGCAGCCAGCTCTAGGGTTCCCGCACTCAGCATGCTTGATTCTGGGAGGGTCTACTCCATGAGCCAAGGGGATTGATACATAAACTGTCAAGATGCTCAGATTTTATGTATCCCAAATATCTGTCTCGTCAAAAGAAACCCAATGCGACAGATGGTGCATCAATCGGATGCCTAGTCTGATAGTTGTTATCTTTTCCATCCAAGGGGCCCGGTTGGTTTTTTAAGCTAAAACTGATACCATCGTAATCTAGATGTGTCTAAACTTCAAGGTAAGTAATCCAAAAGTACATTCTCATCATGTGGAATTCAACACAGTTGATGGAACGTCAATAAGACGTCTGTTTCTTAAGTTATAAGCGTTTCCGCTCCTAGTGCCCGGTTTGTTTCAGGTTCAAACCAACCTGACCGTACCCAACATCGCCGAACCTCATGGGTCATATACTGAAATGACGGTCTCGATCCATGGATTAATAGGAAACTGACAGTGCATCGATCAGAGGTCTGTAGCTCATGTTATGGGAAAAATACTGATAATGGTCCGAATAGGGGGGTCTGGGCCCGGCCTGACCCAGCCCAACCCCCCTGGGTCGGCCCGAACCACGTTGACCTGACCTGGGTCTGAGTCCGGCCCAGGAGGGAGTGGCACGGTCTTGCTAAGCACGGCCCTGCCTAGACAGCGCGGCTTGGTCCGCATGACCCGGCCTGGCTGGACCGGGGGGCACGCTGGCTCAGCCTGTGAGCCGAGCGAGGGGGATGCAATCCCCCCTTTGTGTTCTGCGGACGCGACGCCTGGCACTGCATCTCCCCTGGATCCCACGCGGTCACGAGAACCGACATTCATCGCCGCGGCGGGATTCTTCCCACAATGCGCCGGCGACCCACGCCGCCAGGGACTTCCGCGGGCCCCCAGAGTCATTCAGGTGGTCCGATTTTGCTCCCGTCAGGGTCTGCGGTCATCTCGGGACCCGATCATCAATTTTAAGTCCTCCAATATCCATTTTGGTCCCTCTTCGTCGTCTCCAATTGATCCACACATCAAGAACAATAAATATCGGTGAGTTCGGATTTGTTCGTTAGTTCGCACCCTCTATGTTAGTGGTTCTAAACATCACCGATCAATTTTCATACCATGCCGAGGGTATAAAATCACATAACGAAATTAATACAAATTCCCCTACCTTAAAAAAGAAGCTGAACGTCAGCATCACGGTAGACGACGTCGTGGGGAAGAGGATTGTAGGCGTCATCAGAGCGTGCCAAGGAGGAAGCGATGTCTTTTCTCTTGCCGCATAGAAGTGGATTGGTGGAATGTCATTGTTCATCATGCAACTATAATTCTTCATCGTTATTCATTGAATAACGGTTCACCTCCCTTTTTAAATATTTCCATAGCCTTTCTCAAAAGTGTTTTTCCTACCCAAAAATATTATGGTGGCTCACAAATTAATATAATTGTCATTCAATTATTATAAATTCTAACGTGGTGCCATATTTATTTACGCTTCCATAAATTAATTGGTTGGAATGTTTAAATGGATGAGGAGGGCAGGAAGGCTCTATCATAATCATTTTGTGGAGTTGCCAAATAATTAAACAAGGGGTCTTAATGGTGGGAAAGAGAAGGAAACTGCATACTCGTAAAATTCCAAAGTATTAAAAAAAATTCCTTGAAAATTATGTGTCTTTACAATAAACTCACGTGAGGGGTTTCGATGTGAGGACCACCCGAGATTCATAACTCATAATTAATGAAGGAGGACCTCTTGACCACCTCTGGACAATTAATTGTGCTAATGCACGTGCCAAATAATTGTTCCAACACACATGCCAATTAAATGAGCCAACGCGCGTGCGAATTAATTTATCTAACGCACGTAAATTAATTATAGGGAGCCTCTTAACATCCTCCAAATTAAGGGTTCCACCACTTGTGCAATTATTTTAGTTGATCCAATTAATTTTATCTCCCTTTTTGAATTATGTAACCGCAATGTTGGAAATTAGAAAGGGTCATAATTAATGAACTATCATAAATTCCACAATAATTATGTACATCTACCCCTCCCTATATAAAGAAATCTTGGGGAAATGTTTTGGGACGGCTTCTTAATGTGGCGAAATGTTGGAAAAGAGACATGATGCCAAACTCATGAAGAATTACTCCTCAAATGAAGAACTATCGCCTACGAAGAATGAAGAACGACTAACACCATCTTCTTCCTTCTTCAACCGTGGAATGAAAGGGAAGCACCGCCTCCCATGAAGAATGTTGACAATGTCATCTCGACTCACCTTTTTTGAGCTCATCTTCCTACGACGTCAATGGAATGACGCATGCTTCCCGCGACTTCGTCAACGGTGAACGACAAGCGAGGTGGAGGAATTTTTGAGTTATTGTAATTATGTAAATAAAACCTCTTTCTTATTCAATAGAGTCATGGTATGAGAATCCCCGATTTCTATCACCATAATGAGGATGGTTCGGCCTGCACGAACATGGTCTGACCCTCCACATGATTGTTCTTGTTTGGTGATGACGAAGGCGGTACATGCGGCGATGGCGACGAAGGCGGCGAGCCAAGGCCGCAGTACCCACGGCCTCCGTAAACTGTACCACCCCTGTGGTGCTCCGGTAAGCTACTCTCATCCCTGAGCCCCTGTCGGTGCGAACCTAGCGCCCCGCACCCATGCCGGCACGCTCCTGGAACACTGCGCCCCTACTGGGGCACTCCAGCCACCCCGCGGCCATGTCGGCGCCATCCTGGCACCCCACGCCCCTATCGGCATGCTTCCCAGTTCTCGGTGCCCCTACCAGCGTGCTGCCCAGCACCCCGCACCCCTCCCGGTGCACTTCCAGTCGCCTGGTGCCCCTGTCAGCGCGCTGCCTGGCACCCCACTGGTGCATACCCGGTGCCCCGCGCCCCTGTCGGTGCACTCCCGGTGCCCCTCTCCCGTTCCGACGTGCTCCCAGCCCCCTGTGCCCCTGTCGTTGCGCCGCATGGTGCCCCGCGCCACTATTGGTGCACTGCTCAATGCCCCACGCCCCCTGCCGGCATGCAGCCCCCCTACCCAACTCCTACCGCGACCTGCCCGGTGCGCCCGGAGCTTGTCGAAATGAGTCGGCCGGCTCGCACCCCACGCGGCCTGCATGATTCCACCCGGCCACTAGCCTCCTATGCCAAACCATGGCGTCCCTCGTGATGTCGATGGCCGAACAAGCCTATCTCTTGGGCCGAGTTACCGAGCCGCCAACTTGGCAACTAACAGGCCGAACCACCCTCGCGGTCCACTAGGTCGGGCCCAATGGACCAAGTTGAAACATAGCGGGCTGACCCGCCAAAAGTGCTGAGTCAGACCCAGAAAGTCTTATCAGGTCGACCTAGACGGGTTCGACTCAGACTTGGTTGGGCAGGGTCAGTCCGACAGGGTCGGACCGGACCCGGGCCCTCAAATGACTCATTGCTTACTTTGGCAATATCTTTGTCACCAGACATCCATTTAACCCACCATCAGTAGATCTGGTAATCTCATTGAGAAACAATCCATTTAAAAATACCACCATTGGTGTTCGGCATATGGTTGAGATACGGTCGGGATGGTTCGTACATGAAACCAACCAGGCCACCGAGACTAAATGTTAATAACTCACAGACCAGGCGTCCAATTGATGCGACGTCTATTGCGTTGATACCCCTATTATGTGGTGGTCCATTGATAATTCTAGATGAGTTTTCTGGAAACTTGTAGTATAGGCTTGTGGCATGTGGGGTGGACCCTCCCGGTGACGAGCGAGCAGATTACAGAGACCGAGTAGCTGGCTGAGACTTGATGACTGTTGATTGATCAACTCGGAGAGATTCAGATGGCCTATTTAGAAGTGATTGGTTTTAGCAGTAGTCCCACGGTGGAGGTGTGCATGGTTGTAGTGGCAGATCTGCAGTACTCGACAGAAGGTGTACCTCTGTAGGCTATGAGGGGTTGCGCTTGGTTGTAGCGTCATACCAATGGTGGGAAGCGCATGGTTGTAGCTGAAGTCACAAAGTACTTGACAGGTGGAGTACTTCAGTATTCCAAGGTTAGTGGGAAGCACTTTGTTGTAGCGGTATGCCCACTGTGCTCAATAGTGGAAGAGTTCCCCATCAACGGTGGTTTCGACATCATGACTAAAATTCCAGGTTTGAGCGGAGTCAATGACCTTTGTGTTTTCCATGGGTTACTTGATAGCATAGGTAAATGTATAAGAATATGCCTACGTAATGGTTATTAATTGATTTCATACATTTTGGTTTATCGTTGTTTGATTTTGTTTGACCTTGAGGGTCTCGGGGTCCCTACTGAGTATCGTTATACTCACCCCAGCATGGGTTATGCATGCACCTCATTGTGTTGGATATAGATGACATACAGTGCTGACAGAGGCGAAGTGTATGAGGTCTGGACGATACCTGGAGGTGGACCTCAAGACGAGTCGGTTCCCGGAGGAGACGAACAAATATGGAACACTAAGGAGGCTATCTATACCGACACTTCAAGAAGGATTCATGGTGGAAAATCCAGGAGCTGCTAGATACCTTCTAGATATTTTCCTTTTTAGTTGTAACTGGTTGTCATTTCCTTATACTTTAATGATGGGCTTATATTTCTGGCCCCTTTACTTTCAGCATACTTTTCATACAGTTTTTTTATTTAGTGTTTGCTTCCTTTTGTACTCTGGTTGTGTGTGTTTATGATTTATAATGGCAATGCCTTCACAGTCTTATGGAAATTGCGCCTTTAGTTATAGTTTCTAGCCCCGGGCCTATGGAAGGCGGGCTTGGTGTAGTCACGATATGGGCCACAAGGGACGGGTCGTGACAAATAATTAATTTTGGATGTCTATCATTTGGAATGTTATTTTTATCAAGGGTGGAATATTAACAAAAATACCTGGAAACATGATAAAATAAAATCCATAGAGTGTAATGAGATTAAGAGATTATTTTTTAATAGTTACTTCCAAATAATTCATCAAATGAAAATATAGAATGAATTAATTGAGGAAAGTTAGAAGGATGATAAATCTGTTTGTACCTATGATCCAAATTTAACAAAAAGGGGAGGTAAAAATTAGGTATTATCATTGAAACTATAGGTAAGGATGACAAAATAAATAGTGGCATAAAATAGTGTCTCCATAGGGTGTTTTCTAAAAGGAACAACAGTAGAAAAAAAATGAAATCATTCTTTCTGATAACATGGTGGAAATGGATCTAAGAGATACCCATCAATTAGATGGATTCTATATGAAAGGAAATATGAAATAAAAGGAGAATTGTAAAATCTGTTGATAAATGAATACGATAATTCTTTCATTCTCAATATATGGTCAGAAACATTTTTGAAATTGCTTTAAGGGGGAAGAAAATGTATTCGGTGTGTAAATAACAGATATTGAGATATTCATCATTAATGTTTCTAGAGGATGTTAGAAAATAGTACGGATAAAGAGAAATCTCTAAAATATATTCCTCACAAAATATAGTGTTACAAATTCAAGAGTATATGGATTATTCTAACTAGTATTCCTCTCTACTAGTTAATAATGATGATCAAAATCAGTAACCAATTAATCCAAGAGGAAAAGTTAAATCATATGAGATAACTATATTTATGCTCAGCATGTTAGTGATTTCAGAGATGTCACACCTACAATCAAGTATAGAACTTGTAATGTTGTAGATGACTCTAGATCATCCAACTAATTTATATATCTATGTATTTTTATAGTTATATCCCAAAGACATTAAAATATTTTGTTCCACAGTTGTGATTTAATTTAATGTGATGAATAATCATCTAAATAAATATATAATCTTTGTATGGGAAGCCTGAGAATCTATAAACCTCACAAAACTAACATATGAGAAATTAAACCCTGGAGGGAATGTCTTTTATGGTGGTGTATTAATTATCTAAATCATTACAGGGTATCAACATTTCCACAATGTTGGGAAAATAGCATTAATTATTTTTAAAACCATTTTCATTTGGAATATTTTATGTTCAAAAAATAATTAAAATTAGGAAAATATCAATCTCCATTTATATAAAAAAAACCCCTTGTCGGAATGTACATATTTACAAAACCTTATGTGAATATGTCTAATGTTGATTGTAACATATATTTATATTTTCTATTTTGAAGGATTACTTCTTAATTTCATTTCCATTAGTATTTGAAGACACCAACACATTCATAAAATCAAATTGACTAAATTTTTATATCCAATGTGTTTTTGTTTTATTGTATAAAACATTATATTTTACATGTCTTAATTCAGATCATTCAGTTGAGCATGAGTTTGATTAATCGTACATACCTTTAATCAGAGGAGAAGTTGGGCATTTGTATTGTCTAACGTAGAGAAAAAAGTTTTGACTATCAGAGCAATTTTATAATCAACACTATCAGAATAACCCTCATAAGGATCATGATACTGACAAATTTGAAGGATGTCTATCTTAATATATGATTTTTTTAATTTTTATACATATACTTTTTCTAAATTATGTAATAAACATTAACATTATAATAGTTTTAGAAAAAATGACATCAAAATTTCTATTATTCTAAATCATTGTGACTTGTCCATTATCCTATTATATGAGGACTTTTTTATAATATCAGAAATATTTTTTTTGGATCATCTCCTATAAACAATTTTTCATTTTATTAGTTTTGAAGTAGATAAACTTCATAACTCAATACTTTTGATGTTTTCTCTTTTTTTAAAATTTTGTTTTTCATCATTACAATACATTAGTGAGTGCCAAAAAAGGTTGATTAGAATGTGATTTTATAGGTGGTTATGGAAAACCGACATTAAAATCATTTTATCTAATAATTATATTAGGTTATGCACCACCCCGATAACTAGAGAATTTAATGGGGGTTCTCCAACCCACCTAAAATTATATGCCATATTTTTTTAATATTTGTTTGGATTATAGATGGGATTATGTCAAAACCATAGCTAATTTAATAATTAATGGCATAATAAGTTGTGTTTTATATTAGAGGTGCTATAAAAAAATTATAACTATATTGATTTGAGAGCCTATATATATAATGTTAATTGTTATTCTAATATGAAGTGGGGCTTCACAACCCCCCTCTAATCTCTAATATTATAGGTGGGTTTGAACCCTGTCTAATTTATTTCATAAGTGAGGGTTTCAAACCTTCATTAATATAAGAGATTATAGGTGGATTTCAACCCCCTAAAATCTAAATGATTAGTGGTGGTTTTCGACCCCCTCTAATATATGGAATTAGAGGCGGTTCATGAACTGCTTCTAATCACATCAAATTTGAGGGGGTTTTGAGCCACCCATAAATTTATAAAAATAGTGGTGTTCATGAACCCAAAATATTTTCTTGAAGAAACATTCCCTAATATATATATATATATACATATATAATTAAGCAAAATATATAAATTTATTTATGTACATCATTTATAAATATTAGATTAATATATTTATTTTAATAATTTGTGAGATTGTATTTAATTTTATTTATATGTATACATAAATATAATTGTATAATGTGTAGATATTTTTTATATAAAATTGTATATCATATCATATTAATTATAATAGAAAACCGTAAATATATTTTATAAATATATTCACCTTTCGATTTTAAAAAAATTTATCATAAAAAATATTGTTGTTTTTATTTTTTATATAATAACCATAAAAATAATCGATTATACTGATACGTTCAGACACTTGAACATAAATAATCATGTATGTTTTATATAAATAATGCGTTTGATTTTGAATATATTAAATATTTATTTATATTCATAATATATAAAATAAATTCATTTAATTATATACATAATTTATAATATAATTCATACACAGGTATACATATAAATGAATATATATTACCCTATATATTTATAGGTTTTTAATTTAATATTTTAAATATATACATGTATACATAATATAAAAATATTCTTATAAGTATATATATATATTTAATATGTAAAATATATTTATATAAATATATAAATAAAATTTAACTGATATTGAAATATTATATTATATTATATGAATATATAGAATATGAAATTATATGTATATATATTAATTAATTAGAAGGTAGTTGGGGTTTGGCTTAGTGGTAAGCACCCCATAATCCTACATGAAAAATGGTGGTTCAAAACCCAATGGGTGCATGTACTGTAGCATACTATAGCAGCAGCAGCACAGTAGCAATGGCGGGCACTATAGCGGCAGCAGGACACTGTAGCAACGAATGGGTACTGGAGTAGCGGCTAGCACATTACGGTAATGTAGCAGCTAGGTACTGTAGCAGTACTATTCACCGAATGGTCTTTGGGAAAAAATTTGGGCTTACAGGTCATGTAATGAGATAAATTCCCACTGGGCCTTTGGTCTATGGAATGTGTCTCCCACTACCTAGTTAAAAGTGGTCTTTGCTTTGATTTAATAATAAATGAGGCTTCGACCCCAACCTTTAATAAAAATTAATTATTTTGATCATATATTATATTATATATATTAAAATAATATATAATATAAATATAATATATTAGATTGTAAACATATATAAATATATAATATATATATATATATATTCTTATACAAATAAATAAATTAATAAATCTTATAACATATATTTTTATTCGTATAAATATGGAATATAAATATTGTATTATTTTGACAGTTTTTGTATAAATGTAATATATATATTAGTATAATATATTTGGCTAATATATAAATATATTACATAGAATATATATAATTGTACATACATAAAAATAGATTTAATATTATATACAAATATATTATATAAATATGATGTATATATTTATATTATTTGAACATGCATACATATAAATATGTTTGTATATGTGTATATATATATATATATTTCACCTGAAATGTATGTGTATATATATAGGATTGAATATAGAGTTTGATATATCCCCTTGACATTTAAATATTTTATAAAATAAATAAAAAATAAAAACATAAATACATTAAATCATATAAATGTTTATTTAGAATATATACTGCAATGTAAAGTATATTATAAAAATAATTATTTTATTTAACATTAAAATATATTCAAATATACTAATAGGTAAATAATAAATATAAAAAAGATGTCGTATATTGGAAAATAGTTATGGCACTACGGAAGCGGGGTTTGCATCAATCCTTAGTTCAAATCTATCTTATAAAAGATATAGAGGGCGAGCATGCCAGATTTATTTTTGTGAAATTGTGGTGTTAAATGGGGGAAGTGTTGGAATGATTTGTGATTTCACAGAAGGACTAGAGGGCATCTTGCATCAGTTGTGTGTGTGGATAGGGAGGAACTATTTGTGGGCATAGATGGACGTGTCAGGGTGTGATTCAATGAAAACCTGAGTGGTTGTTGGGTGTATTTGAGTGTGTGGATATAGGTACGGGAGTGGGTACAATAGGGAGTGAGGTGAGGATCAGTTTTCTATAACTGCTTCTAAAATTTCCTATCAACAACAATTCAGTGATGTTAAAAATGCCCAGTAATGTAGCTATTTAATTAAAGGGGGTTTAAAACCCTCCTCTAAACCAGTTACTTCATGGAAATTAGGCTATATTTTGTGGGGGTTTAAACCTCCTCTAAAATAATCACATCTAAATCCAATCATATATTACCACCAATTACTAAAAACAACCTCTATCAATATAATGAAAATAGTTTAGCTATGATGACATGTTGTGATGACATGTAGCCAGCACTAGTGTGTTTTGATGGTGTTATAACACCTTCTTAATGAAAAAAACCCTATAATTCAGTCAATATTTTCCAACAAATTCATAAAAAAACTTCAAAAAACATAGGGGTCTAAATTTAATCAAGGTTATATGTAAGGGGAACTGATGTGATTAGAGGGGGTTATGACCCCTTCTAAATGATAAAAAAACACCTTCTAATTGATGTGTCTTCTTGTAGTGAGCTCTAGTTCTAAGCAATCACCATTAGATTCTTTTCCTCATGAACATTATCTTTTTTAATAATGTTACATCTTGTGGGATTCCGTGGATAAGAACATAGAAAATCCAATCATTCATATTCATGGATGTTGAGGATATGATGCCATACACTGATCATTATATCGAGGACTTCTAGTGATATGAGGATAAAAAATTGTAATCATTGTATCATGTTATTTCATATTATGTAATGAAAATTATATCATTAATTAAAAAACGTTGAATAAAATTAGTCAATGATATTGAGTACCTTATTCTTGATGTTAAAAGAGTGACACATTTTAATATACCTTATACGAAATTCATTCAATTATAGCTATTGTATTACTTGTTTTTACATGATTCCATTTTGTTGTGAATGTTATATAATGTTAGTGATCATTCTATTCTACCTATATAACTTGTTTTATCGGTATATCATTTTGTAAATTAAAATCCTAATCTGTAATAATCTGATCAAATATGATGACATACTATGATGAAATCCATTTTAGCTTATGTGACAAGATGTGATGACATGTAGCTGACACTAAAGTGTATCAAAGGGTTATAACCCCTTATAAATGAAAAAATATAATCAAATAATATTTTAACAAAACATTCATAAAAATCCCTCTAAAAACAAAGGGCGATATTTATTGAAGAGGTTATGTGTAATAGATGATAATGTATATAGAAGGGACAATAACCCCTATTAAATTATAAAAATCACCCTCTAGTCATCAAGTCTTCTTAAATTGAGTTGAGGTTCTATAGAATCCATGTTAGGTTGTTTCCATAAGAATATTGGATTTTGTAATCATGTCAGATCATTGTTATTATTGATGGATTCCAGGTATTATATGATAGGGAATCTAATCAATAAGATTGAGGGATTATGAGAACATGAAAATTAATATTGATCTTCATATTGAGGGATTCTAGGGAATAGATGACATAAAATTAAAATCATCATATCATGGTAATTCCTGTTAAAAGTGAAAAAAAATTACATTCAGTATAAAACTATCGATAATATTAGTAGAGGTTAGTTAGTACCCACCTCTTTACATTAAAATATTTACCCCTTTTAATATATCTTGTTATAAATTCATACTGATAAAGATATTGAATTTATATTATTTAAAAGATTCTATTATTTTGTTCCAGATATATGAAGTTAGTCTTTAAACTACTTTCTCTATGCAATTTGTTTTATAATAATATCATTGAATAAAATGAAATCCCAATTTTCATTAATCAGATAAAATAAGATTCTAAATTACACAATTTAATAACCATACATTGTCGGATTCTAATAAATTTACATTTATATTTATCATGTTTTTTTAATTTATAATATTAACGTATAATTCCCCCAATATCTTGTAATTATAACCATATTAGTTACAATTATGATGTTATACCTCATATTGGAGAATTTTTAACTACTTATATACATAATTCATGTTTTAAATTCTTTTTATTATATCAATTCATTTTAATTTATCATATATATTATATTATTATAAAATCTATTACAATAACGTGTATATATAGAAAACTGTTTCAATTTTTTATGATGGAAAGCATGAATTGTAGATATCTTGATCACATGAATCCTAGTTGACCACCTATCATTGATGGTAATGACAGTGAATGGAAACTATTGTGATCAATAATGGTGTGTATAATTTCGTGATTCTTAGATAAAATCAAAAGATTCATGATAAGGAAGTTTCTTCTTATTCTAATGATAAGAATTTGGATTATTAGTTGAAATAAGAAGTCAGAAATATTTAATTTTAGTATATAACAGGAAATATATATATCTTGATATCATATTTTGATGTTGTAAATAATACATGGATTAAATTGGATGAAACACATATTAGTACATACAACATTATGGGAACATGAATATATATCCATAGAGTTGATGAAAAATTACATGGTAATCTACCTAGAGATTGAGTTTTAATAATGAATCAAATAATCATGACTATTATAATTTTTTTAAACTGTTGGATAAATGGTATTGAAGATAAAATTCTTCATGAAATAATTATCTATATAATAGCCAAAGAATGAGAATAAAAGATAACAATTATGGATTATATATAAATGATTACTAATTTTACTCTAGACGATATGATTAGTACTCTCATAAAATATGATGGAAGAGTTAGAAGATATTTGTAATAATATAATAAGAAAAATAGAGGGGTTTCATTTTCTAAATAATTACTCTTCCTTATAAAGGTCAAACACCTAATAAAGTGGTAAAATATTTTAGGTTGAATAAAACATTAATTTAGTTTGATTAATGAACATTATAGAATTTTGAAAATGAGTATCTTATATTCTCAATAAGGATAAATAAGTTATTTGTAATGGAAAATATTAAATAAACATATAAAAACGTTCTTAATGGATAAATTTATAAGAATGATTCTATGGTCACATACTATGAATGTCAGAATGATGGACCTAATTGGCCCAATTTTACAGAGATGATAAGTAAGGAGAGAAAATATGGGTGTTATAATAGAAATTATTATATATAGTATAATACTAGAGTTAATAAATTTGTTAAATCTTATCACACATATACTTCCAATGGTTATTATTATTCTGATAATTCTTCTGATAATGATTGCTCATGATATGGGAATATTGTTATTTTTTATAAAGGAACCATGAAAAATAAATGTATGATGGAAATGGTACAATCTTCTAAAGACACTAAAAATATATCTTTCTGTTATAATTCCCCTAGAAGTGATAATTAGAAATGACCTGTTTCTTTTGATGAATAATCATCCATGTTATGAGAAAAAATACATTACAATGTTTGATGAGGACTCAAGATTTAACAAATTATTAACGAATTTAAATTGTATATTTTGTACAAAATATGATAATTATGATGCCATAGTTGTTAATTCCAAATCAATAAATAATAATTTTACTAATGAAATATCATATCTTTATAAATAACATGATTAAATTAATTCATTAAAATATAATATTTTATTTTTTTAAAAAAAGTTTTTTATGTGAAATTTTTTTTGAAGAAAAATATAGTTTTAAAACTAATAAATATGAGTATAAAAATATATTTATAGAGCCAAAAAAAGAATTTTTTTAGTTTGTATAAATTTTCATCAAATAATCCCACTGACATGAAATACATCGATAAAATTAATAATAAAATTTTACCTTAGTGTGAAAGTACTAGAATAGTTTTAAAAAATAAAAAACCTATTTTCAATAATGATTACTTTGTCCTAAAAAGATTCCATTTTTCATTAATTTCCAAAGTGGTGAGAACTGGATGAAAGTTTGTTCGAAGAATATAGTAAAATCTATTGGATTTCAGAAAGAAATCAATGTAAATGAGTATTTCTTGTAATTTAAACATTTTAAAATTGGTAACCTCAAATTTATTTATAAAAATATATCATACCCAAGAAGGATTTTTTTTGAAAATAAAATATATATTTTTCTGTAAAACTATTCAATTACAAAAAGTAGATAAATTTGGTACATTTACTGTGGATATTCCTTGAACATGACTAGAAAAAAATATTTCCTCAGAAGATAATCATGATGGATGATGGAATTGTAACTTTTAGAGACAACTATCAATGAATGATTATCAGAATGGGTAACATTGTTTTCTTGGAATATCATTTATATCAGATCTTTTATTTATGTTTGTACTTACCCAAAACATTATAAGAATAATACAATTATATGATGAGGGTTGACATGTGAATTTTAGGATTAATAAATTTATAGTGCATAGTTCCAAGGAATAATTTATTTTTTATTACAATCAGTATGAGAATGTGTACACATTAAACATAAATGTTCTTAGGATCTAGAGAATTCCTTTATTATGTGAAATTAAAGATCAAACATTTCTTTGGAATAAAATTTTAGATCATTGTAACATAAAAATGTCATATAAAATTACTATGAATGGACTTATAATGTATTTATTGGAACTTAATTTTGATAATTCAAATATTTTTGACCCATGATAATATTGTGAGAATCATATTTCCTGATTAAAAATATTAGTGAGATATCATCTTCTGATATGTTTCATTTACCACACATGGACTTACATGTTCCTACATAAACCTTATGTTTCAATTGAAAATATTATGTATATTTCTTATTTGATGATTATACTAGATATACATGGGTCTATTTTCATTCAAGGAAATATGAAGGGTTTTTTATATTAATACTTATGTATCCAATGATTGAATTGTGAAAAGAATTATCATTGATATCTATTCATAGGGATCATGGTGGAGAATTTGAAACAACTAATTTTGAAATATTTTCTTGTTAGAAATGTATAAAACATATCATTTCTGCAAATAGTGTTTCCTATTAAAATACAGTATTTGAAAGAAGAAATATTTTGTTAGATATAAGTAGAACCATGAGGAGTGAATTCTACGTTGATAAACATTTATAAAATAATGTGTCTATTACTACTTGTTATATAATAAATCAATTTTTAATCATACCTTTTATTAATAAATCTATTTATGAGTAGTGTAAGGGTTGAAAACAAAAAAAAATCCTACTTCAAAGTTTTTGGTTTTAGAGTATTCTTCTTGAATACGAAATTAAATTTACATAAGTTTTCATCCAAATAATATGAATGAATATTTTTATGTTATTCCACTACTTCCTTGTCTTTTAGTATTTTTAATAAATTTATATTTACTATTAAGGAAACAGTGCATTGTATGATTTATAAAACTGAGCCTTTAATTTTCAACCAACTACTACCAACATTCTCAGATGTTATTTACAAAAATAATATTCAACCTACAATAGAAAATAATTAGAATAAATATATAACACGATAATATGTATATAATGTTATTCCATAGGAATATTTTCAACCTTATTTTGATGAACATACTTTTTATAACCCATGAAGTTAGTTTTTTTGGTAGGAATCATCCAATTGAATGTATCATTGGAGATGTAGATCAACCAATTTGGACATGATGACCGATAAGAAATTAAATAGAAAATCTAGATTTATTATCTCAATTTAAACAAAATAATATTTATAAGGCTATAGTTGATGATGATTGGATTATGGTCATGAAATATGGAATCAGTGTGTTTAAAAGGAAAAAAGTATGGATCTATTTTTATTGATATAATGAAATTTCTATAATTTGAGTAAAATGGTTTTTCTTGGAACAAAATTAATTAAAATTATATAATAGATATAAATTATTATAATCTTATGGTAAAGGATATAATCTACAATAGGAAATAGATTATAAAGTATCATATTCTACAGTATCATGGCATGAAACTATTAAAAGAGTTCTATCCTTCATAGCATTATTTAATTTAAAGATTTTTATAATTAATGTGAAATATTATTTTCATAAAACGTATATTTAATAGGATGTTTATATACAACAACCACTAAATTTTGAAATTTATAATAATATATTCATAAAAATAAAACATATTTATATGGACATACACGTGCAAGTAGATCTTGGTATGATAAGTTAAACAGATTGTTGTTTAAAGGTAATTTTTTTAAGGGAGCAGACGATACAACAAATTTTATTACTAATGTAAATAAAAATAATATAAATATATACATTTATGTTAAGGTCATTATATTAGGTTCAACTCATTAATATTAAAATGTTTTTTAGATCTTATTAAATCATAGTTCTAAATGAGTATGATGGGTGAATTAACATAAAATGTGATTTTGTCCTAAGAGTAGTTGTTGTGATAAACTGTCAATGTAATTCTCTACTATGATGATATACAAGATGTGCTACAGAAAAATTCATTAATTCTATTTAATATAGGCGAATGATATCATTTGGGGACATAAATGATATAACCGCTAAGGGGTACTGACTCATTGAGCATTATGGATCATTCCAATTTTGTACACCCTTATTAATATAAAATGTAAAATATTAGGAAATGAGACCCGCTAGTAGAAAATCCACAATTATATGTTTCATTAGATATTTCTATATATTAACATCTATATTGATTTTTATTGATTAATATTATAAAAAATTAATTATATGAGACATGTATATAGATGTATTGGAAAATAATATGAGGAAATCTATTCGCAATGATGTAGGATATGTTGGGTGAGAAAAATATAATATTTTATTAATCTACAGGGTGAGAAATCACTTTCCCAACTTGTATATGATGGAAGTTAATATCTCATTCCCATTTATGTAAATTATATAGACTAAATAAATCAATGACCATGGTGTTCTATAGGCATGTTTGATTTCTAATAAGTCATATAAGGAGACATCGAGCACATAGGTTGATTGTACAAGAATGCAACCTACAGGATTTGATATATCCCGATGAAGAGATTATATTAAACAGTAAGCATTCATATGAGCTGTTATGTTGTAGTGGAATTAACTTGTCTCTCTATGGGTTCCATGTAATTCTTCTTGATGAAAACTCTAGACTTTAGTCTTCTTTTCATAATTCCACTGTGAATGCGGCACAGTGAGTAACATGGCATGACTTTCCCCTGCTGAGCATATGTCGTGACTCCCCAAGGTTTCTCCAATAGGCCTTGGTCTGGAGACTAGCACTGGAAAATAATATCAATGGAATTGAAGGACTTATGATATTCACATGGACACACACACACATTCATCTCCAAGACTATACAATGGTAAAATGTAAAATTTATTAAACAACCATAGATACATTCATCTAAATCCCACGATCGTAGTAAAATACGAAGTAAAATAAAGGAAACAAAGATAAGTAATAGTACTCCACAACGAGTTTAAAAATAGAAGGCCATCATGATATTATGTACTAGGACTATTAATATAATTTCCCAAGAACACACCTCGATCTGTCTGGTCTCACTAAGCACTGTCAAGTACTAGTCTTCCTAGGACTCTAAAAAAGGTTGATTGTTTGCACATGAAGAAATACATGTAGACAAATAATCTATAAGAGTGAGTATAAAAATACATTTTAGGACCCCATAATACCATAAATAAATAAATAATTTAAATACAATCAGATATACATTGATTTATTTCTACATCATATATAACAAGAAGATCCAGATATACTCAAAAAATAAAAATATTATAGAGGTATGAAATAACCATATTATACCAGCTTATGATTCTAATTATTCCACATATAACTCATCCATGAGAATAAACTCCTACGATTAATTGCAGTGATAATATCTGTATGAGAGGTACAACTCATCTAGTCTCTTTATGGGAAAGAAAACTCTGATAGATTGAATAGAATATAAAACAAATTTATGGATCACTATAAGAGACATGGTGTGATACTAATAACTCAATATTAATTAACCAGCTATGTAGAGGATCAATTCCCATATCTAATTTCTTATGTTGATACCAATAACTAAATATATTTCATTAAGACAAATAGATGATCTCACTTTAGGACTCTGAGATAGATTCTATTGTCTTTAACTAGGATGTCCTACTGAATATATCAATGTGCCAGGTGAAGGAAATGATTCCATACCAACATTCAAGGAAATTTAAAGGGGAACAAATCCAAATGAAATATGTCCACTATACAAAGGACAAGAGATCCAAGATAGGTATAATAATGTATATTTCCTATTGTGGGGGACACATGTTGGGTACCAGGAACTCTGGGTCCTGCCTATATAAATGGACCATGTAATCAAATCATGTATGTGTAGTAGAACACCCTATGTAGGGATCTCATGTACTCTAACGATGTTTATGTACATGGATTATCCCATTTTCATGGTCCAATCTATGTCTATGTGGGAGAGTATTCACCCTATATGATTTCAATGTACTCCACTGCATCCTTATACCCTTTGATGGACACACCAAGTCACCTGGGATGGAAGACACACTATGTGATAGGGGTATCATGTTGTGTGATATTTAACATCCAATATAAACCCAATCTACCACTCAAGGGGCCCAACATGGCATGTTTATATGGTTCACTATATGTGTTGATTGGGATTTTGATGAATAATAGATCTTCTTTGATGTTTTATCCTATTCCTTTGGTCTTCTACACAGTGATCATTTCACCATGAGATCAATGATCAAAACATTTAAAGTCCTCAACATCATTGATGAATGTGTTCCACCATCAAATCTTCATAGAAAATTGATAAAAGGGACATTCTTCAATATATGCCAATGAACTCCGAAGAAGGAGAAATCGATTATCCTTTTCATCACTCCTTTTTTATGTCATGATGTTCTTAGATATACGATATTGTATCATCTCACTAAGAAACTGTTTCACAATGATCGATGGATCCAGATAAGTTAATCCAATGTGGAATATGAAGAACTCCCATGATTAGTGATGAACGTTGGGAGAAAAAAACAATATTAGATTTAAGAAACTATCCATTGTTAATGTTCATCTCAATAATGAACAATATAATTTATAAATTAAATCAATATAATCAAATCACAGTAATATTCTCTAGTCAAAACCCTGCAAAAATAACCCATCTCATATGAGGATCGATCCTCAGATCAATATGTTTGTTGATTGATTTATGATCATCATAGAAATAAATAATAGTCAATAATGAAATAACAATAGATATCCAACATTGATTTATATAGATATTTGATGAATAATGTTGTTGTATCAAATTTATTGGAATGATCCTTTATCTCCAATGTGCATCGATCATTGATCCCCATTTTCATCATCGTTCAGTAGACATATATATCCAATAGTCTCTCCATGGGTTTTCCAAAAAATATATATGGTTATATACCTAACCTTAGATTTCAGACATAATATTTATTTTAAATAATATAATATTGTTGTGTCAAGAGTTATAAACCAAATAAATTATTAGATTATTTTATTCATTTTTGTGTCCATGATAACCATTCGACAAATGACTCTCGCTGAATAATGATAAAACATTCCTAGGATAAGCCTAAAATTCTAAACTCCACGGTGCCCTAATATTATTGTATTTTCTAGAAATTTAGATGATATTTTACATTTTTTACGAAAAATGTGATCACATGTTATAAAATGTAACTAATATATTTCATAAATTTATCTCGAGCAAAACAGGTCTCATAATCGCACTACAGCATAGAACCTGGTCTCAAAAATATTCTATATAATATTCAAAAAAATAAATGTTAAATCTAAGTCATAAAATTCTCTAGAGCATCATTCTTGACATTCCAAAAAATCAAATTCAAGGTACACTCAAAAATATTTTGGCATGGAGATAGAATCTTATCCTACCGCTCCAATATTCTATCTGGGAGGCTCCTATTCTAATACTAAGAGTGCACTAATGTAATCGAGCACCCATGAAAGATCATATCCTTCCATCCCTTTATCTCAACTGGTTATTCAAAAATGGTCACTCTATCTTCAAATTTCACCTCTCCCAATCAATAATATATTATGGGTCATGAATGTACCAACTATGAATCAACATGTGGAAGATATCATATACCCGGTAAAACTAATGAGGTAGAGATATGTAGTACGAAAACCCACTATATCTAGGTTGTATTTTTAAATTTATAATGAAAAATTTAGATATCTTGAAACCCCATCCAGGTATCCATAATACATATAAAGTATAAATTGATTTGAAAAAACGGTCTCTTTCCTCAAACTCGAAATGATTTCATCTCCTGTCAACACAAAACTTCTGAAGGACCTTTGTTGTCTTCATCAACTACTTAATTATCCTCACCTTCTCTGTTCTAGCTCTCACAAACTCTAATCCCATGAGAGATGACACTGCTATGTCACTCCAACAAATTGGTGACCTAAAGGGTCAACTGTAAAGAGCCTTGAGTGGTTCCATAATGATGATGGATTGGTATTTGTTATTTTATACAAAATAATAATGTCTTAGGTGATCCTCCAAAATAAGGCCAAAGTATATCTTGTATGATCAAAGAAGGTACTCCAAAATACGAATTTTCCACTTTTACTGACTATCAAGTTGGGATTGGAATGTTGCGCTCAAGCATAACTATCTCTCAAACACATCTCGTAATCCCTTCCATAATCAGGATGTAAATTTAGCACCATGATAAAAATTGTCATCAATGTAACTCTATTGAGTCAGTGTATCAATTGAACACCTAGCTGGAATCATATCCACTGTCTTTATGTGGTATTCCCATCATGAATCCCATTGATATTGTATCTCTTTTATACTCTAGAACATTTAGTTGTTAATCTAAACCGAGTAGAAATTAGCGTATAGACTTCACATGAAAATAAGTAAGTCATTGAGAGAAAAACTCTACAACTCCATTATTAATACCTAGACAAAAATATAGATTCTATAGGTCCTGGTATATATTTTACACACCTAGATATACATTAAATTGAAATGTATGTTATTCTCTCTAAACCTCATCATAGAATGTCACAGGTACCATCATTCATCTCTGAAAAAGACTGATGTGGTCCCCGCCTTTATAAAATCATTCAAAATATTTTCTATTGGAAATTTGTGTTTGTTGGGTCTTATAATCGGCATCCCCAAGATATGACTCATGTGATCAGTATAACATAGGATTCATGACAACCTTATACTAGAGGTATGTTCTTTCATCTTTATCCATAAAGGACAACTACAACAAGGCAAACAACTCTAATAACTTGTTTTGGAACTGTGAACAAGGTCTCTTAATGAGAGAATCTATAATCGTATTCCCTTTAATAGGTTTATAGAAAATATTAAGGTCTATATCTCATGTTAATTTAGCCATCAAACCTATATAATGTTGAGATCCTTCTAAGAGAAGATATACATGAAACTCTTATGATTAATGTAGATGATAAACGACATGTCCATTCTGTGTTTTTTCCACATATTAAATGGGAATACAACCACTTCTAGATCGATATCCTTGTCCACATTGTTACGCTCAGGTGGTCTATGATATAGTGAACCATATGAAATCCCCACATTTCTCTAAATCAGAACAAAAGCAATACTAGGTAATGATGCATCACATAACTATATGTACTCAACACCTTCCTTTGGTAATATAGATATGGGATTTGACATAAAAATATTAATCCAGTGCTAAAAATACTATTGGGACATATCCATCAATATGAAAGAATGTCCATTTCAAGTCAAGGAAGGCATGGGTGATGATATTCTAGAGAAATTAGGTAGGAGTCTCTGCTAATATCCTGTCAACCCATGGAAGCTTGAAACATTTGTCATGCTCTAGGGTGGATCCCAAGGAAACACTAACTCAGCCATGGATTGGCCCACTTCCACTCCATCTACTAAGAAAATGTGTCCCATAATTCATACCGCCTGAATATAGAACTACTAGTTAGAGAGATTCACTTAAATATAGTGTACTCATAGTACATCTAGAATAGTTATTAATTGTTTCATGTTCTCCTCCTTGAACGTTGAGTACACAATTATATTATAAATTAACATCACAACAACTTATCTATATAAGGTTAAATGATCAGATTCACATGTCAGTTCATCATTTTTTGACTATTCCCCATGCGAATGGAAATCACCGTGTACTTATAGTGTCTAAAGCGATATCATAATTCAGTCTTCTATATATCATCATCCAATATTAGAAACTTGTTATTTCCACATCTAAAGTAATTATTTGAGAACCATCATTCCCCTCTAATCTAATCATATAGTTAGTTGATCCTTGGTATTGGAGAATTTTTTTCCATGGTCACCATGATCAATAATTTGTTGTCCACACGCAATAGAATTCTATTGTATTCCTTCTCAGAAAACATGACTATAGATTCCCAGGGTGAATCAGTGGGTTGAACAAAGCCCTTCCAATAAAAGTACAACTTCTTCACCCTTAATTCTCAAATCTCTATGAGTGACATACGATTAATTAGATTATATATTAGTTCCGTCATAATTTGACGATTGATTCTAATGTCTGTTGCTTGGAAGAGTGGTAAAATTTGAACCTCTTCAAGAAAGACATTCTCATAGTCTACGACCTCTTCCTAGAACTAGGAGCTCATAACATTCCCTACATTAAGGGTTATACTAGAAAACTGTTGAATAATTTGATGAAACCTACCATTCATGTGTTTATCCTATGATTCATGAGTATCCTTTTCTCAGATAAATTAGAACCTGTTTCCATCACTACAGAGAAACATCATCTATTTTCTAAAATTTTCAATCTGTTCATGAACTCTAGAGAACCAATCCATTACAAGAATCCATGAATAAGATATCCACACTAATCCTAATAGATTATAAAAGAAAATTTCATCCCCAAAAATAAGGTCACATTGTCATCATAAGTATGTGATCACTGAGTACTATCCAGTAGGATTTTATGCATGGATCTTTTAATAAAAATTCTGAAATATAATTTGTATGTCCAGTACAAGGTATGTTGAAATTATGGAATAACTACATCCTATGTTTATCAGAATATTATATTAGGTAGAAAAGACACAAATTCTACATTTAATCCTTCATAGAGCCTCTAGTTTATAAGAATTGATCACTTGAATATGTTAATGTCAATGTCATCTAACTCCCTAATCTTGGAGTGGTCCACATGGTATGGTGGTGGTAACAAGTCAAAACACCATCCATCCCCTGATGCTCATCTATCTCATCTTCCATGTACACCAGTCTCCAAACCACATATCCCCTAATGTTATCTCTACCATGATGACCCATCCAAGATCTCTCTGTCAATTGTAAGATGAGTTAGATAATCATGGGTGAGATATACCCTACCATCACATGAGTTGTACAAACCCTCTCTCAAATGATTGGACAAACCTTATGAGCCTCGAACATCATATAATTTCTCATGATACCTCCTCCGGAAATGTATTTCATGTCCAGACCGCTGAGACTTCCATAAACTCCATGTTGTAGAGGTATTTTCCCCAACTATCACCCTACTAACATGAAATTGAATTATTTGTTCATCCATAAAAATATTGAGCACAAAATCTCTCTCTAGAATCCCATCATAAGTATTCTTTCATAGAGGGATAACACTAGCTCATATGTCTCTACGAAGACAACTCTCGAAGGTCTTCTCTGAGAATAACTTTTCCTGAACCATGTCAGTCGAGAACATGGAGAGGTTCATAAACATTAATGGATAGTAATCTACAATAATGATTCCATACTAGAGTTATTGAATCTCGAGGATATGTACAATCTTCAGCGTAGCTAGTGAGAACTACTCTATGAAAAATGTCCTCCAACTCTACCCACGAAAGAGTTGCCTCATCATAAGACTTGGTAACTATTCAACACCATCACCGTGTTGATCCCTAAATAATTCTCGCATATAAGACCACCATATGATTGTATTGTTCCCTATCAAGATAGAAAATAGGGGTCACTATCTCAATTCATTCCTCAACCGCCTATGTGTTGGGGTTTCATTAGAACCTGAGGGTCCTATTCAATTAGAACTCATAAAGCACACTCAACATGTTCCCTTTATCAGCTAGTATTGTTGGTGCAATGTGATTCTCTACAATTTGTAGTATGGCTGGTGCACCACCTTGTTTTACGATCTATAGAAATAGTACTTGTATTGATTCCTCATCACTAAGGGGATCACCCTCGTGAACATGGATAATCCTAGTTGGCATACGACATGTAGGAATGATGAATACAAACAACATGTACCACATATAATGAGTATATCTTGATATATGAACCCTGAAGTATATAGAAACTGCAACACATTATTAATATTATTAATTTACCACTATTTACCCTTCCACACATTTTGTCATGTATCAAGACGTAATCAAGGTTTCTAGAGTCGTAGTGTATGGATACATCGGCCACTGAACTAAAACTAGAGTCCCTATCCTGAAAATCGAACTCGAAACTCAAAACATTATTCCCCAAAACAATATCATTTACTGTTAGTCCTATAATATAAGTGGATTTTCTAATACCACACTATCATGACCCATCCTCATTGGGGATGTACCAGGACTCCCCAATAGTTCCTCTAATATTTATGGGGTGGGCGACTGTCACTAAGAAGTCCAATTGCAAACAAGAGAGACCTTGGCCTATATACATGTATACACCCACACATCTCCATGCCTATAGAATGTTTAAATATAAAAACACAATAGGAAAATTTGAGCTTACATATAAATCCCCCAACCATAGTACGACAAGAAGTCAATGAATGTAAATAAGGAAAAATACAAGCCCACCATAATGAGTTTTAAAAAACATTTCCAACATGAATGTAATTACTTGGACATCTCTTATAAAGTAAAACGATAAAACCTCTAACATTCATGTCTCACTAGGAACCATATATTTCTGGTCTTCCAATGACATCACCCAATGGTCGATAAACATTACAATATATGACACATGATGGAAAAACCCATACAGGGGTGAGTTAATAATCAATATTAAAAACTGAAACCAAAAGTCATACAACAATGGAAACACACTCAACTATACATTGGTATATGCATACATAACATATAACAAGAATATATAGTTATAGTCAACAAATAATAATAATATATATGTAAGACACAATAATAATATAGAATCCTAGGATTCCAGCATGAATATTCCACAAAGCACTCAACCGAGAGAACATACACTAGATTCTAATAGTACTGATGATCACAATATGAGGAATATTACATAGTAGGTCTCATCAACAGAATGAACATGGTGATAATCCAAAGATAATATTATAGGTAGATAAAGAACACATATAGGGCTATGAGGTGATACCAAAAGTCAATATGGATTAGCCAACTATGAAGAGGATCTGCATTGGTGATGTTTTTTGTTATGAAATTATCAAGAACTCCAATTTGAGAACAATGATGAATTGAGGATCTCACTTTAGGCTTCTCGAAGGGATTCCATTGAATTTATCTTGGAATTAATGATAAAGGTATCATATTTTAAGGAGTAGGAATTGATTATATACTAAAATTCATGGAATCAAAAGGGGGTAAAACCCAAATGAATTTTATCCGCAATACTGAAAAAATATATGCAAGCTATGTATAATAAAGTAATTATTGTGTAATAAGGGTCACAAGTTGTGTAACTTGATCCTTGGTCTAATCAGTTAAAAGGAAATATGTCATCAAACAGTGTCTATGTAGTAGTAAATTCTGTATAAGAATCCTATGTACTCTACTCGAGTACCCAGACACAACTCAACCCATATACTTTTTCCAACTACTGTTCATGTGGGAGAGAAAATGAAATGTTGGTTGTTCATGAACTCCACCCCATGTCCATGTACACATTGACATACACATTGGGTCACTGGGGAGGGAGAACACATAGTGTGATAGGGGTCACACAATATTTGGTAATTAACTTCTTTCTAGAAACCACATATGTCTCCCAAGGGACACTACATGACATGTAGATCCGGTTTGCACATCATGTTGTTCGAGATTTTGTTGAATCCTAGATCTCCTCCTATATTTGAAATATCACAAACAGACATTGACCCAACAATTGAATTGATAAAATATCAAATAACAAATCTTTTTTAAGACTTTCCATTTATGACAAATGTATTACTCTTTCAAATATGTAAGGAAAACAGATCAAATCATCATTCATTGATTTTCACCGAAGAACGAGAAATTGTGTATCCCCAATAATCTAAATCACTCTATCTACATCATCATTATTAATCCCTTATATTATAATCATTGATCAATGATATCATATCATTGTGCCAATAAACCTTTATGAAATGATTGATCGATCAAGATATGTCAAGCCACCGGCCAAACGAAGAACATCTACAACGAACAATGAACATGGTGAGAAATCATAAGAAAAGGTTGGAGAAATATACCCTAAACAACGTTTATCCCTATAATGGTTTTCAAACGTCTCTATGGTTATTCATCTAACCCTATAATTTTGAAATAGTTTTATTTTTAACAAATAGATATTTTTGTGTCAAAACTAAAAATAAAATAATTTATTATTATATTTTTATCTTTTATGTCCATGCGATGAATTTTTTAAAATTGACCTTTATCGGGTAATGGAATGTTGTTCCAAGGTTAAACCTCACTTTTTGGACCCAAAAATTCCCTCATATTTATAATCATGGCATCCAATGTGAATCTATTCCACTTTATCTACAAAACTACACTCACATACTATTTAATATATTAAATATATTTCAAACAGTTTTTTCTATCACAATGGGCCTTGAAACCCCACATCATATCATTGCATGGTCTCCAAAATGATCCATATAAAATCTATAAATAATACATGGAACATACATGACATTACATTACACAATATGAGTATATAGAGTGTAAATTGAATAAATTTTATTCCCAAATGTGGTTTAATAATTATTTAGGTTTTCTTGATCGTATGTATTATGTCATAAGTTATTTGAGGGAACATAATGTGAGGGGAATATTTAAAAAGAAATTAATTTTCTCTTTAAGAATAAAATATTAATTTATTTATTGAGAATGAATGAATTGATTTTTATTTTATAAATATGCAATCTATATTCAATACCCGATAAATATTATTAAGGAATAGAGGACAGAGTTTAACGGTATGATGAGAATTAATATGTATTTAATATTACTTGAATAAATAATATTTAATATTCATTAGAATGTTATGTTAATGTAAATAAATAATAAAAATTGTATTATTATAGACATGGGGTTCTCCAAGGGATTAAACAAATATCAAGGTGATCTTGTGCAATTAATTATTAATAAAACTAGGTATATTTATACCCAATTCTCTTATTTTCCAAATAACACATTTTTTTGTTTTGTTCTCCAAAAAAATGAGTCTTATTAATTACTCTTAAGATTAAAATATAAGAATCATCCAAATAACATAGAACAGTTTTCATCTACCTCCCACTATCGAATATAGAGATATTATGGAGAATGTTGTAGATGGGATTTTCATTGAGATAAAAGAATAATGATTCTTGTGTTAGGATCATAGATGGAATTACATGAATATTCTTATGTTTGGATTCATTTATATTTGGAACACATGTGTATCACCACTAGAGGGAAAAATATCTTTATTCCCCCAATGAAACAATAGTGCAATAGACATATATTGTCAGATACATATATGCATCTGACAATATATTCATTCAATTAAATTTTATAACTAATGAAAGTAACTATAAGAAATATGTGATGATCATCCCTCTAGTTCTGCTGTTTTATCTAATTTCTGATTTCACTAATCCAATTATGTTGATCACATAGTTTATCATCATGTACATGTCATGTTGATCATCGATCATGAAAAAAATAAATGTTGGTCCTGAACTATCATATACTTCTGCTACACCCAGAACATAGAAGTGGTATCAGAGTGACGACATATTTATTTAAAATTATTTAAATATCATTTATTGATGGATACATTTGTGATATACTTTTAAATTCATGATTAATGATTTTCAAACCTAATTGTGTGTTTTCGTTCATCTAATTGTTTTTCACATTGATCTAATAAAGATTATTAACATTATGATAGAAATAAAATTAATGACTTCATCTAGATGTGCTGACGATTCAAGATGGATAAAATATGGATGTCCATCATTTACTAATATTTAATTCACTAGTAATTAATTTTTAGTTAATTAAAACCTTGTTCATTGAATAAATGAGGTGCATTTCATTTCATACACCACATGGTAACTGGGCTTACCTTTTACTCTATCAGTAGATATAGAAGTTGTGTATCCAACATACATAGTGAGTAGTCTATTAGGTAATGAATTTTAATGCATTTCCATGCACATCTTTTATGACTAGTGACAATGTAGCTCGAATACCACATTCCATTTAGCCCTTAGTACACTCCGTGTACTCCGATTTTTCAGAGGTATGGTTTACACATCGAGTCCATAAGAATCTTCATTGGATAGACAATGATAGACATACACACCATTTAGATGAAATGTACATGTTATTTATTTCCCACGAAATAGAACGTGGTGGAATCCTTGAATAAATTCTTATTTAAGTAGAATCATCAGTATCATGTGTAAGCTAGCTGACTAAGGGTTGTTATTATTTTTCTCAAGTTAATGTGGGTTTCTGTTTGAGTTTCTTCCCTCGAAACAATATTTCGGTAAATTAGTATAACAGTTATTCAAAGTAATTTATATTAATAATATCCTATTCTAATCATTATTGTTCCTCTCAATAACATAGTATGTGATAATTTCATAAGAGTAGTTGTTGGGATGAATGTTCAAAGAAGTTCCCCTATATGATGAGAACCTGAATGTTCTACAGTAATATTATTTAAATGTATGAGCTATAGCTGGATTATTTTATTTTAGGGACCCAAATGACACAATATATAATGTTTATAGACACAGAAGACATTGAGAAACATTCCCTTCATGTACAAAAATGGTAATATCTATTGTTGGATATTATTATAAGGAGACATGCTAGTTTGAAATCCACATTTATATATGTCACTGTATATTCTTATCATCAAGAATGTGTTTGACCCATATACATAAAGAGTATTATGATTGAATGTAATGAGTTATTTATATTTATATTTTTTTAGAAATTGTGAAGACATATATTCGCAGAGTGGTAGGATACATTGGTTGCATCACGAGTAACATTTAATTTTTTTAATAATGTGAGAAAAGAATTTTCAATTATGTAATTTAATGGAAGATGATATATCTTGAAAATTTATTTTTATGAATGATCCAAAATAAAACCATTGTACTATCATTTCACAAGATTGTACTATTTATTTGATGTCAATTAATGGGATATTAGATACATTGGTTGATAGAACCAACTTGAAACCTGCATGATTAAAAATATAGTGATAAAGAGAATATATTACATAATATCTATATGTATTATGAAATACTTTTATGTGGAATTAACTTCTTTATCAATGGGTACATTGTCTTATTTTTAGTTTTTAATCTTGGACATTAGGGTGCTTCTCCGAATGAGATTATGAATGATCCCTAGAGGGTCACCCACTAAGTGTATCTATAATATTGGATAAATACTATATTATTATTTAATATTTAATTAGTTAAACAAATACTAACCCCATATGGTGTTTAATTATAATTAATGTATTATATATCACATATTTCATGTCACCATTTGTTCAAGAAAATATAATATGAGAAGAATATTTGATAAAAAATTATTTTCAATTTAGTGTAAACAATATTTATTTATTTATTGGTGAATATTGTAGTGTTGTTTTTTTAATATGTAAATATGCATTATTCAAGGCCTGATAAATATTTTGGAGGAATGGAACAAAGAATTTAATAGTCTACTGATAATTAATATATATTTAATATTATTTTAATAAATAATATTTATTTTAAATTCGAAATTTAGGCGCATGTCGAGAAATGACAATAATATTAACATTATAGACATGGGATTATAAAAATGAATAAATAAGTAATAAGGGGAACATGGTGAATTATTTATTCAAACTATATAGATATTTAAATCCAATTTTATTATTTTTTAGGAGAGACAATTCATTTTTTTTGTGCACAACGATAGCTGAAGTGGGTCCTCTTAAACATTAGAAAGATCCATATCAAGAACAATTCGATGAATGGACAAATATGTTTCTCCAACCCATAAACTTGAATCTGTAGAAATGAAGGATAATAATTTGGAAGCAATTGTTAAGGAGATAAGTGGAAATGATGCAAGGGATAGGATCAATCATGATACCACATGGACATTCTTACTATATAGTTGTATTTGATGACATGGAGAACTCGTGTGGATCACTACTAGAAGGACTATACTAATGATTTATAAAACACACTGATTGTCCATCCCAGATCATTTTCAGATTTGTAAATGCATAAATAATTTAAACAAGGTAATTATATAATAGATTAAATAAATTATAAATAATATAAGATGATCCTCCCTCTATTTTTTGGGATTAATTAACTATGTTTTTATTCAATTTAATTGATCACCGTGTTTATCATTAGGAAGATATCACATTGATTATTAATCAAGAAAAAATGAATAGTTGTCCATAAACCATCTCACACATCCACTATATTAAAAAACTAAAAATATTAAAATTATATTCAAATCTAATATTTCCCACAATAAATTAGATCTATTTGAATTTAGACAATCAGTTGATAATTTTTTTTACTAGTATGATGGAATGTAAAATTTAATTATCAACTAGTCATCAGGATTAAATGCCTTTGGTATTCTTACGTGCAACATATAAATTCAATTGAACATATTCAAATATTAAATCTATCAAACTAATTTTCCATTATGTAAAATGAACTATAGATTTTGTTATATTATATTCTATTGGAAATATTTTTTAACAAAAAAGTTTCCCAGATTCTATATTTCTTTGGTTTTATAATTGATATAAATATTAAAAATAGAACATTTGCGTTATTATGAGATTATTTAGTTTCTTGGTATTTTATAAAACCACAGTTATTATAACATTCTACTACTGAGGAAAATATGTGGTTGTTGAATGTTCTTTTACCCATGTGTTGTCGATGTAACACATGCTCAATGGCTTCATTAATAGATTTACTAAAAAACAAATACATTGTGATCACAAAAGCGTAATTTAATTATGTAAAAATATAGAATGTCATCCATGTTATAAAAACAATGATATAAGAAACCATTGTGGTTGGGATGATGTAACTAAAGGAGATATAATTTTAAACATTATCGGAACACAAGAAAAAAATGCTCATAGTTTATCAAATCACCTTATTTCTCATATAATTGATTATAATAAATAGAAACACAGAATTGTGAATGTAATGTGATTATTCATATATACTAATTTTTTCCATATCATTAAATTAATATAATACTTTTTATTTGGGGATTATTTATTTTTTTATCAAATTCATTTAGTTTTTCATGAAAACATTTATATTCTAAAATGTGTTAGTTTTCTAAGGAAATTTTTGAGTAATGAGTTTTTACAAAATTTTAAATTTATAAATTATTTTTCTGATTTATAAATATAAAATATAATTCCTAAAATAGAAATTATTTTAAAAATAATGACATATATTTGCATTAAAATATATAAAATTTTAAAAAAACCATCATAATCATTATACTTAAATAATAATAATAATATTTTGTTTTTTTATTTAAAAATATGATCATTTTATCAAACAAAACATTCAAATTTAGATATTATTTAAAAATAGTCATAATTAGATTTCATTTAAAATATTTCAAAATATTTTTATGTTACAATATCCAAGAAGATAAGAATAATCATAAAGATGAAACTTTTGACTCTGAATGGTACTATTATATTATATTAATTTTGTCATTATTTCATTACATTAGTTCATAATTCTTTTTATAATTCAGTTTTTTTTAAAATATTGTGTTTTTAATAGATTTAAAAAAATCATATTGGAATGATCCAAACTCAAATTTTTGTATTAATACATTAATAGTTCAAATATAATTTAAAAAAAAATTCGATTAAATATCAACAAACAAATTAGAAAGTGATTCAATTAGAACCATTGGATTTCTTATATGTGTTTATATAATAAAAAATAGTTCTGATATATTGGTGGTTCAACCCATCTCCCGCATCTTTTAATCAGACTTTCCAAACATGAGATTCTATATAATTCAATGAATCTTATCTGATATTCATTATTTTTTCTGATCACTAGTCCCAATTCTAGTACTGATAGAAAAAAATGTGGACTATATAAAGTGGTTTATTTTTAAAGGAAATATAATATAAATGTATTTTGTTTTATAAGATTTAATCTACATTGAAGATAATTATTTAATTCTATACATGGGAATCGGTTTGTGTAATTAATTCAGATATGTATTTTTAAGGTTACTATCAAAAGGGAATTTTTGGAAGTATTGGATTTAGTCTAGTACTTAAAAGTGGTTTCTATGGAAAAAGTTTCCATTACCTTGTTTTGTAAAATATATAATCATTCATATATAATTATTGTTTATTTATTTAGTGTAACCCCTAAAAGAGAATCATACCAACCTCCTCCTATGTTTCAGAATAGAAAATGATGTTTTGATTAGAATAAATATGATGATTCTCAGTTTTCCTTCTATAAATAAATAAGGAAAGATCATATTTTACTATGGAAAAAAGATTGAAATAGTATTGGATGAAATGGAATATTTTCCTTATGAAAGGTGGTATTGATACATTTAATGATTCAAATTTTTTTCATTTGTTATTACATTGTGAACTTGGTAATGATTGATCTAGTATAGTTCATCATAATTATGATAGAAAATATCTAAACTACTTCTATCTAGTCTGGGATTATTTTTTTATAGGATTTCATTATAATCAAGAATTTTATTGGTATTGAAATTTTTTAATTATATAATTTATATAATTTTGATATGTGAAAATATTTTCTTCAATTATTCCATGATGTTGAAAATGAAGATAATTATTTATATTATGAATGACAAGCATGTTGATAACGATGAATAAGCTATGTCTAAATATCAACCGTCATGGAAACATGAATATGAAAAAAAAGAAATTAAAATCCAAGACCTCTACAAAAATAATAAAAAATATATACATGAAAATACATAATGATTTTTTAGAGTATGACATATCATAAGACTTTGAAGAAGCTCGAGGATCACAAATTCATACAAGATCATACTGATGAATACTTTCTAAATATTCAAGCAACAAAACAATTAGATTAGAAGATAGTATAATGAATAAATAGAAATGGTTACAAGAATACTATACCGTCAAAACCATTCTAATGGGATTTAAAATAGATTTTTTTTAAAATATTACATCCAATATGTCACACCAGTTAATGAAATATAGATGATGAATTAGTTTTTGAATACAACACATTTGTTCCTGCCAATATCCCTCTGTAGAAGATAAGAGAAATTGAATTTTTTTCATTGAATAATTATTTTAAATCGATTTTGAAAATTAATAATAATCTAAATTAGTTGGTAAAGGGAAATTACAAATATCTAGATAGTTTGAAGTTGAAATTGATAAGGAATTTGTAGAGGAAGAATTAATATATAAAGAAGAATAAGTAGAATAATTTGGATAATAAGAAGAAGGGGAAGAAGAAGTTTGAGATGAATAATGAGTAGAAAAACGTGAAAAATAAGTAGTTGTAGAAATAGGATGTGGAATTTGAAGAGGAAGTAATATAAGAAGATATAGAATAAGAATAAGAATATGAATAGGAATAAGAATGTGGAAATGAGGATAATAAAGAGAATGAATATGAAGAATCTAAATTAGAAAATTAATCATTAGAATCATCCTAATATTGATTTAATTTATCATCAAAATATGGAAAATATTATAAATCATGATGTACATAGGATTTAGAATCATCATTTACAAAGTAAGTACAATCATTCCCCATGGAAGGAATGCATGATCAATAAGATTAGGAAAAAGTATCTAACAATTCTAAAAACCCACGATGAAATTCAAATTATAGAAATCACATATGATAAGAATTTATTATTGAATGTTGATATGACTATCTCAACGAAAGATGAAAATAAAGGAAAAGAAGTTGACACTGGAACAACTAGGTGAAAACCTCCCCAATCTATGCCCTATCAACCGAACCCTAAATCTATTATTGCTCTAAAGGTGGTTGAAAATGATTTTTGAGAACTAAAATTATTAAATGATAATATTATGTACATTCCCAAAATATAATCAAGGTGTATTTATAACAACCTAATTTTAATGTATGTTAACATTACATCATTATTAAATAATTTTTATTATAATACACAAACAGATTCCTAATGACCTTACTTGTTTATTACCTTGGGAAAAGTAGAAATCAACTTCTAAATCATTGAAAGATATTAATTATATCCCATAAAGATATCCCCCTTATTAATTATACTTAAATTCATTCTTCCTTACCTATAAATAGTAAACCTAAGAAATGTAGTGATCTTGAATGCTCAATAAGGGTAAATAAATGAAATTCATAATCAAAACATGAATATAAATGTACAAGAAAGTGATCATAACATTCAAGGATAAATTCCTACATATCAAATATCCAAAACATGAATACTAGATAAAGGATGGAAAATAATAAGCGTTGAATATAAACATAATAATGAGTGTATTCCTTAAAAAGAATAATTTTGGAATACGATGTAGAATTGGGGTCATAGACAGAAGCATATATTATAATATGTGAATGATACATACCATGAACATTATAACATGTTATGATTAATATACTACACATATAACTATGATGGGTTTGGGATAACAAAATATATTCCCACTTACTTTTAGTCTTGGGCCACAACCTGTGTTCCCTCTTACTTTTAGGTTGGGCATAAAACATGTGTACCTTTTTGTTTCAGGGCTTAGGCTACAACCTTGGAACCCTCTAACAATAAGGCGTGTGATACAACCCATACAACCTTTGATATCATATGATACTTTTCATTACATAATTAATTATATGGATATATAGATCCCACCTATCACATAATAAAATCATACATACATGTGAATCAATATAAAAAATAATCATCATATCACTACCAATAAAAATAGATGGGTTTTATAAATATAAAATCCAAATGCATGAGACGAAATAGTTATCAAAGACATTTCATCACATAATAACCTATAAAAAAGATAGGTGTCCTAGTAATTTTGTTAAATCAAAAACCAATTAAAATAAGTGTGTTTCAAAATCATATGACTCATGGAAGAGAATCAATTGTCATAATTATCATTCTATTAAAATATAATCCATTCAAGGAATCATATGAATTAAACCATTATATCAATTCCTATCAGGTAATTGGTGAGGACAAGAAATACCATAAAAGATATATAAATATTTTGATATATCATAACAAAATAAATCATGAGATAAATATACATTCATCTTTGAATAATTCTGTTTAAAACATTAATCCTATTGAAACACATTTTCATAGAAAATACATTGAAATCAAAAATCAAAAGCATGAAATTATATTGAAAACAATATTAAATAAAAAAACCTAAATGTAAGGAATTATTTTTTCTTTAATAAAACATAATTTTTTATCTTGTAAGAGAATAATCAATGGAATAAATGTCATGATATATATATATAAATCTGTACATGTCGAATATTCTTTTTTCACCATAAATTGTTTAGAAAATTACCTTGACCAAAAAACCATGAGAATATTCTTTTATAAAAAACCATTTTTAAATGGAAAAACATGAGTAATGTTATATTTTAATTATCCTAGCTTAATAATCTAATATTATTTAGAGAACATTAATAAAAACCTATTTTTAAGGAACATTTATTTCTTACTGAATAAAGGGATAAAATCTGACTTTCTTAAAAAAACAATCCAATTCATTATATGTATAAAAGTGTAAAAAATTGGTTCCATTAAGTGGGTATATCATGAATATCACGAAGATAATAAAAATATTAGTTTTCTTGAGAGATTTCTCATAAGGTTTGATAAATAAAAGCATAATCATTGACATTAAAATAAATGATAATATTGTTTCAATAAATTATTATTAGAAAGATATATTAAATATTACTCCCAAAGTAAGAAAATGAAATTATGTATAGCATAAAATATAATTAAAAAAATTATATTCATTATATGATATTTTAATTTGATGTTTATAGACCTCATAAAAACATAGATTCATAACAGAACATGTCTCTCAAAGATAGCATACTAAGAAAATATTACAATTTTCAATTTTCAAATTTAGGAACCATAAAATCCATTAAAGAATGATAATAAAATGAATATGAAAATGAACATTAATTGAATTTTAATTATTATAGAATACAGTAACAATAAGTATATACACTACCTAAAATATTTGAGTGGTGAATAAAGAATGTTTCTCACTGAAAAAATGTAAGCTAAAATTATATTACCATGTATCTTGACAGTCATAGTACTCATTCAATCATCATGTATAATAAATAAATGTTTATAATAAATTTTTCAGACAACCGTATTATTATATCTAATACATATTCTTTTTATTATGACTTTATATTACTCTATGTTTAAAAAATTTAATGTTATGCCTATGCTTATGGTAATATTCACTTTGTCGTCATATGTGACTTAATTATTTATATCGTTGGCACTTATATAGATATCATTATTTAATCAAAGAAAATCATGATATAAATTAAATTTATATTCAATACATGAATATTGTAATAAAATATATAATAAATATGTATGAAATGGAATACACTATTCATGGAGACTGTAAGTCTTACGTACACATGAAAATTGTTTCTGTTTTTTTTGTAATCTTGAAATTAAAAAACTAAAATAAATAATATTTACATATAATGTAATTATATTATAATTATAATTTCATATATTTCATATAATTTTTCTAAACCATTCCTCAATCCATTCCATTTAGTGTGTAAATGGATGACATCTCTTTCAGGTGGTGGTAGTCCCGACTTCCTTTAATGAAATTATCGCATTAAAAAAGGAATGTATAGTTATAAGTATTGTAAAATAATTACTGAATAATTTAAACAATAAGTATCATATATACCATATATAAATAAAATCTCTATCATATTAACCAACCATCAATGGTGGTAATGGAAAATAAAACAATGATAGTTACATGAGGCTGTAGTTCGCCATAAATATAATAAATATGTTCATTAACCATTAGATAGATGTTTGTGTAAGTTTAGGTATAATCCTTATCATTAAATAATCATATTATATTTAGGATTATGTTGTTGTTTTAAAATTACTAAATAAATATATTGTAGTGGTGGAGAAGTAAAATAAGATAATGGGGGTTTAAGATGTTACCATGTATTTGTATAATACCTTTTGGTTCTCACAAAAGGGATTCCTTGGTTTTCATTCTACCCAATGGGATTATTCTAAGATGAAGGGAAGGACATTAGGCAGTGAATTCTGAAGATATTTTTCTTACCTAAGTGGTTTTATAGGTTTTAATAATTGTAAAAGGTGGTGTTATTTTATAGGGAAGGGAGGGGATATACTTTTCATTTTTTACAAAAATTTTAGTTTACCATCATTTTTAATAATCAAAAGTCATAAAAAATAAAAAATAAAATCATGAATGGATATTTTATGGAATAAAATTGTTAAAAATGGATTGTGGAAAATTGTATAGGTAATTTGGTACATTATGATTTAGAATTCATTATTTTTATGCTTAATTGTATCGTAATAATTTTAATTAATTTTAACTGCATTCAATAATAATTTTGGACAAAAACTAATTTGATGACCTCACCTGTTTTGATAATACCAAGATGTGTTAATATGTTTTTTTAATACTATATTGACAAAACAATATCAAAATAATTATTGGAATATGTTAATCACTGTTTATCTATGTTTATACGTATTTTGAAATAATTATAACTCAATCTGGATCTGATTTTCATAGAATAGATAAGTGTTAAGTTTACTGGTATACATAAGGTCCACCTAATGCACATAGCTACTGATACAGACCAATAGACAGACCTACTGTTACTGCAAGAGCTACCTATATAGAGATCACTAATACAAACAGATACACAGCTACTGATAAGGATAAGTACACCGGTACAGAATAGAGCTACCGGTATTTAACCCTACCGGTACACCAAAAGTCTACCAATGTGTGTAAGTCTACCGATTTGAGTATTTCTACTGTTATGAAGTCCCCCTATATATGTGAATCACCACTATGCAAGTCTACTGAGATAAGCTATCAATATAAATAGACAGACACACAACTACAATTATAAAGACATACCGATACAGACAGAGCCACAAATATAAGTAGTTACTGATACGACCAAGTTACTGATAGAACAAAGCTACCGAAGAAGGATTTACCGGAACATAGAGCTACTATTACACGGAGTAACTGCTACCAATATAATGAGCTAGCTGTATAAGAATAGAGAGCTACCAATATGAGCTCACCGCTATACAAATTTCACTACTACAAGTCTACCGATAGAGAGCAACTGAAGAAAGATGACTATTAACCAGTCACTGCTACCTAAACTCTTTATTTATTTATTTATTAATCAATGATCATATTTGACGTGTTTAATGCAAGTAAAATTAATTAATGATAGTTGTCGGCTTGTCAGGGAATCGTACCTCGTACCTAGGAAAAGGTAATCATTTTTATAGCCAGAGCCTAAGGTATAAAAGGAATATTGATCTGCAAGGAGGAACAATAATGAGATGTATATACACAATAGAGAAATGTGACATCCATACACCTGTGTACGTGATGAACACTAGACATATATGAGGTCATTAATACAAGAAGAGAACACAAGCAGAATCTTAGTCATAGAGTGAAGAACTATATCGATCCCTCCATACACCCAAGCTAGTCAAACTAAACCTGATAATCAAGGAAGCAAACGACACTCTGTACATAAGAAAAAAACTAGAGGAGGACTCAGAAGCATTTATGCTTAATCAATAGAAGTCCAGAGTTGCACTTCAAATAAATAGAGCATTCTAAACTCAAATCTTCTCTCTTAGTGATTCTTTTACACTCTTTTGAATAGTGTGGGTACTCTGTATATTTCATACACACACTAACTTTTGTGCTAAATTGGAGGATCTATTCCTCACTCACTCATTCCCTATAAACTTATTTCCCACTATGGATAGTGGTAGAGTTCATGTGTGACCTGGATAGCCTGTGTGTTATAGTTTTTATATTTTCCCACAAAGAACTGTGGTAGAGATCTTAGTACCTTGACAGTCTCTGTAGTATTTTTTACCCCGATCCAGGGTGTGGATAAAAATGTAAACAAATTGTTTGAGAGGACTAAGTCTCTTCTCGATATTGAACCTCTTGGTTAGAACTATTGTTCTTATTTATTTTGTTTTAAAATATATTGAATATTTTGCTGATATGTACATTAAATATAAATTTTTATTAGAGTAACTCTGATATTTAAATTATCAAGTGTTTACAAATTTTGTTTGCCAGTAAGTTTGTTTCAAAAGTTAATCAATCTTCAGATTGATTCAACTGAGAAATAATCAATATCTTGAGAAACTAATTGAAAACATAAAATCTATATAAATTCACTACAGTTTAGCTTATTATTCAATTTGGGGGATTTTAATATAAATTGTTTTAACAGAAAATTTAAATTGGCACTCAATTCAACCCCTCTTGAGTATCCACTCTGACAAACATTTGGTATCAATGGGTGGTTGTTATTTTTAAAGGATTTCTAAATAATCTGTTTTTCAACTGTTATTTTCATTGTATCTAAATGATATTAAATTTTTGTTCATTATAAATTTTATCTTTTTAAATATATTTTCAAAAATCTAGTTATCGAAAATATACTAGAAAGTGCTGCTAGAAATAGGGCACTATTCTTTAATGGCACAATATATGCCCAATGGAAACTTAAAATGAAAATTCATTTAGAAAGTCTTGGATTTGACATCTAGATACCTATAGAGACTCAATATAAGATTCCAGAAACTGAATGAACTACTTGGGATGAACCTACTAAACCACCTTACAATAATAATTATAATGCAATGAATGCCCTGCATTGTGCCTTAAGAGGTGATAAATTTAACTGAATATCTACTTGTAAAAATGCTTATGAAATATGGGACACATTGGCTATTTCCCATGAGGGAACAACCAATGTTAACGAAATGAGACTAAAAACCTATAATTTTAAGTATGATAATTTGAAAATGAAGCCTGATGAACCTATTTTGAATATGTATCTCTGGTTCAAAGAGATTGTCAACACTTTGAGCTCACTTGGAAAGGCTGTTCTTGTAACGAAGCAGATTCTGAGAATAGTAAGATGTATGTCTGACAGATGGAGAGGCACATCAGTTTCAATTAGATAATCTTGTGACATTGGTTCTCAGCCTATTAAGGAACTTATTGGTAAGTTAATGATGTATAAACAAGAGCTGAATGTAATCAAGGAAGAAGATGATGAACCAAAAAAGAAGTCAGTAGCATTTTAGTCTACTGCATCAATGAAAAAGCAAGGAGAAAGTTCACATACCTATTGAATGCTCAACAAGTGGAAGATCAGATTCTGATAGTGATGAAGAGATGGATCATATTTCCAGACAATTTATGAAGTTTTACAGGAAGAAGAAAATCTTTAGAAAAACAAATTATAATGGAAAATATGACAGCAATGGTCATTGGAAGAAGGATTGAAAAAAGTATGATAAGAGTGATGAAATTGTCAGTTATTAATGAAAGAGAAAAGGACATGTGAAATAAGACTTCCTAAAGTTAAAGTTCAAGAAAAAATATGATTATATAGACAATAAATATAAGAAATATATAAATGCAACTTTGAGTGTTTTAGAAGATAGTTCAAGCGATTCTGATTCTTCTGAGGATGAAAAATCTCGAAACGCTAATATGTGTTTCATGACAAACACATCTGAGGTAACATTGGATACTCCTTATTTAAATTCTTATGATTATGGAGTGGATTCTGATTTCGAATATGAAAATATGACCAGTAAAGAGTTATTTGAATATTTTAATATGCTAGAAGAAAATTGTATTGAATTGAAGGACTAGTTTAACACCTTGATGAAATAGCATGCTTTGACCATCTATGTTAATTCTGCTCTTAATATAGAATAGGAAAAGAATGCTCAATTACATAAGAAAAATACTGATTTGAAATTGTCCAAGGAGAAATTAAGGAATGACATAAAAAAATTCACATATTGAAAGAATACTCTAACTCAATTGCCAGGAAAACATGTGGCACCAAAATATACCATTGGAATAGGCTATCAGCATAGAATGAGACTGATTAGTAAAAATAGATTTATTTCTGAATCTTGATAGAATGATGCTATTTCTAGATTTGAAAATTCATATGCTTCAACTGGGTATTCACATGGCTATATATCAAATAAATATTATCATTCAAATTTTTTTGAATATATTGATTGTATGACACCCATCAGACAAATATGGGTAGAAAATGTTTTTATACCTAACCTACCTGGACCCAAGAAAATCTGGTTAACAAAATCATTCTATGTTTAAACATGTTTTGTAGTAAACATGATTGAAAATTTCCCATAAGAAGGTATGGTACTTGGACAGTGGATGTTCAAGAAATATGAATGGAGATTACTCATGCTTCAAGACTATAATTAATCTTGATTGAGGCCATGTCACCATTGGTGATAATTTAAAATGAAAAATCATCGGCTTATGCCAGATTGGTAACACTGATTCAATTTTAATTTACATTGTTTTATTTTTTGATAGACTTAAATATAACATGTTAATTATTTCTCAGTTTTGTGATGATGGTTTCAATGTTAAATTTGAATATGATTATTGTAATGTTTTTAATTCTAATTTTTTTAGTATTTTCTTCTTTGATAAATGAAAATTTTTATGCAGCTAATTTGAATTACTTATCTAAAAAGAATATTTTTTGCTTAAATTCTTTTCATAATGATTCTAGGCTATGGCACAGAAGATTAGGACACTGCAACATTCATTCCCATAGAAAAATGACTATAAAAAACTTAGTTAGAGACCTACCTAAACATGAATTCCAAGCTGATAATGTTTGTAGTCCCTGTCAAAAGGGAAAGTAACATAATGTTTCTTTTGAATCAATGATGGAAGTTTCAACTTCTCAGCCTCTCGATTTGGATCACATGGACTTTTTTTGACCTTCTTGAATTTCTAGTTTAACCGGGAAGCACTATGTCTATGTCTTAGTAGATGACTATTCTTGGTACACATGGGTATACTTATTAGCTCACAAAATTGAAGCTTATTCTTAATTTATTAAATACTCCAAGTCTATAGAAATCCTTAGTGGACATAAGTTTAAGACCCTATGAAGTGATAATGGACATGAGTCTGAAAATCATGATTTTGAATCATACTTCTCACCCAATGGCAATAGTCACAATTTTTCTGCCCCTAGGACACCTTAACAGAATGGTGTAGAAGAAAGAAGAAATATAACTAATCAAGATTTTGCAAGTACTATGCTTCTAAATGAATAGGAATCCTAATGTTAGATTCTTCAGAGTTTTTGGTTATAGAGTCTTTATTCTTAATACAATGGATTATCTTGATAATTTTTCTTCAAAAGTTATGAGGGAATTTTACTAGGTTACTCTATAACCAGTAAATCTTATTGATTCATTAATAAAAGAACCAAATGTGTGGAAGAATCTGTTCACATCAAATTTGATGAAATTGATCCACATGAACCTAAGTCTTCTCTTGGAAATCATGAAGAATATCTGTCTATTATGAACCATAATGATAAAATAAATGAACCAACTGTAAAGGAAACTAGTCCTAGAAATTTCCCAGAATCTGCTCATGGGGAACCTAAATCTAGGGAAGAACCTAAAATTTCTAGTCCCACGTTTACTATATTAACTCGAATTCTAAAGAATCATCATTTAGATATTGTTGTTAGTAATCATGATAGAGGGGCGCCGACTATAGCTTCTCGAAGAAACTAGGTTGAACATCAATATTTTCATTCACAGTTAGAACCTAAAAATATCAATGATTCTATCAATGATGATTTTTTGGTAAGGGATAAGAAAGAAGAATTAAATCAATTTGAAAGAAACAAAGTCTTGTAATTAGTTGACAGACCAAAAGACACCTTGACCATAGGAACTAAATGGTTTTTTAGAAATAAAGTTGACGAATCAGGAAACATAGTTAGAAACAAAGAAATGCTAGTTACACAAGGGTATATTCAAGAGGAAGAAATAGACTATGAGAAAAACTTTTCTCCTGTAGCTAGATTAGAATCTATTAGGATTCTACTTGCCTATGTTGCTCATCTGAATTACATGTTATATAAAATGGATGATAAAAGTGCTTTTCTAAATGGTTTTATAATTGAAGATGTTTTTGTATAACAACCACCTGGATTTACTCATCCTCATTTTCCAAATCGAGTTTTTAAGCACTCTAAAGCATTATATGGATTGAAACTAGCTCCACATGCTTGGTATGATAGACTTAGTAATTTTCTTATTTAAAAATGTTTTTCTAAATGGATTGTTGTTCCAACTCTCTTTATCAAAATAATTTCTAAAGATGTTTTGATTTTCCAAATCTATGATGATGATTTTATTTTTGGATCATTTAAAAATAATTTGGGAATAGATTTTTCAAAGAGTATTCAAAATGAATTTGAAATGAGTTTAATGGGAGAACTCAATTATTTTCATGTAATTCATGTTTGTCAAAATAAAAATGGTATTCTTTTAATTCTATGTAAATATACAAAGGATCTTTTAAAATGTTTTGGTTTAGACAAGAATAATAGAAAGTGATACTCTCGTGAGTAACACCTGTACATTGGACATTGATGAATCTGGGAAACCAGTTGATTAAACAAATCAAAGAGGTATGATTGGAAGTCTACTTTACCATACATCTAGTCAACCAGATGTTATGTTTAGGGTTCGTATGTGTGCATGATTTCAAGACAATCCTAAAGAATCCCATTTTCTTGCTGTTAAATGAGTTTTCAAATAACCTAAACATACTGAAAATATATATTTGTTTTATCCAAAAGGACAATCTTTTAATTTATTCAGTAATTCAGATGATGACTTTGTTGGTTTTAGGTTAGAAAAAAAGAGCACTTATAGAACATGTCATAATCTAGGTAATTCCCTAGTATTGTGTTATAGTAAGAAGAAAAATTCTGTTTCATTATCTACTCCTAAAGAAAAGTATATAGATGCTTGTAGTTGTTGTGCACAAATTATGTGGATGAAACATATTTTTTTGGACTGTGGATATGATTTTAAACATGTATTAATAAATTGTGATAACACTAGTGCAATCAACATCTCTAGTAATCTTTTGTCTCACTCTAGGACCAAAGACATTGATGTAAGGAACCAATTTTTGATCGATCATTACCAAAAAGGTGACATTACTCTTGAATTTATAGAAACTGAACATCAATTAGCTGATATTTTCACCAATACCTTAATATCGCATAGGTTAAAATACATTAGACATGAATTAGGAATGATAGACTCTGTCCGTTAGAAACCCCAATGTTAGAAACCTCACTGTTAGAAACCTCACCATTAGAAACCTCAGTGTTAGAAACCTGAGTCTTAGAAATATCACCGTTAGAAACCTCACCGTTAGAATCCTCACTATTATAAACATCACGGTTAGAAACCACCCCTTTAGAAACCCCACCATTAGAATCCTCACCGTTAGAAATCTCATAGTTAGAAACCTCACTGGTATAAACCTCACTGATATACATCATGGTTAGTGAACCTCACCGATATACCTCACCGTTAGAAATTCTCACCGGTATATTTTTACCATTAGTATGCATTGTTTTAACCTTTGTTTCTTTGGTCGCCATAATCTGTATCATTTGTATTTACTTATTATATTTTATTTATTTATTTTATAATTCCTAAATGATAAAATCTAAGCTGTAGTTACTTCTCATTCCACCGTACTCTCCTCTCTTAATCTCAACTACTTAAATCCTTGAATCATGTGAAAAAACTATGTTCTTCAATCCAAAAATGGAAAAAACCAATCTTCTGACTTTCATAGATGACTTTGATGAGCCGAATGGGAAGAATCATAAGACAAGACCTGAAGCAAGTAAGAGTGTCAATAGAACAAGGTCAGGGAGGCATCTACTGAACCATCACATGCAAATAGAGAAATTGTAATTGAGAAGGAGATGTGTTCAGAATGGATTTTGCTATGAAAACCGATGAACCTAAGAATATTGGAGCAGTGGTGGTTATAATGTTTCACTAAAAACAATGGTCCTTATTATCCGAAGTTGATAAAATAATTCTATGATTTTGTGCGCTTTCAGAAATCTGATACGTAGAATAGAATGGTTTCATTGCTAAATGGAAAGGAATTAGATTTTTCATCCATTAAATGGGATGAATGCATGAAGGTACCACATGAAGGAGTATTTGTGTATTAATCAAAGTCAATACCTTCTACCAGTGACTTATTTGACTATAAAACTACATTGGAAGAGTTGACAGGAGATGTCACACATAAGAAAGTAGTGGCTGCTAAGATGGATGAGGATAATAGATTGCTGTTCAAATTCATTCAACATGTGCTATGTCCATGGAGAGGTGACTTTGTAAATCAGAAGTATCAAGATATTTATTTGTTCCATATCTTATGGAATGGTATGAAAGATAATCTATACAGGCTGCTAATGATTCAAATAGAGGATATGACCATTCCAAAATCAAAAACCAATGCATTATTATTTTCCAAATAGATTTTGGTTATGATTAATGTAAAGGGAGTTGCTAAGTCTCGGGATGAGACAGTGGTGGTAAGAATCAATTTTTGTATCACCAGTATTGTATGTAAGTACATGATGATTAGCAGGAACCCATAGAGAAGGAAGTGGGTTACTAATGATGAGAAGATATATGACAAGTTCAATCCAGTGGACCATCCAAATAGTCCAAAATAAATGAGAGATCTAGGTCTAGGACTTGATAACGAGGAGCCACAGTTTAGTTATAATTCAGATGAGGAGGATTCCTCTAGAGCAGATGGAGGAGATTCGGACTTGCCTCCAAGCCCAACTCCTGAAGTTGTATCACAAGAAAAGGTAAATGCTTCATTGAACCTACCTAGTACAGAAACTGTTTTGGTTTTAAGCAATGAAAAGGAACCTATGAATGAGGAAGACAACCAAATATCAGATCTAGAAGATGATGCCCCAGAGAATGAGGAAGAAGAAAGAAAATCTGAAATTGAAGCATCTGCTTCTGATACTTTGAGTTTGAGTACTTTGATTGGTAGTTCTAATGTTCCTTTAGAGAATATTTTTGTTGATGTTGATGGACCATCTCCTATTCATGAGGATCTTCCTTCTGTTAGAGAAATAGCGTTGGTTGTGGAAGATTATCTGAGGAAGACCGAGCTGATGAGGGTGATATTGCTATGTAGGAGAATGCACCAGTAGAGGGGGAGCATCCAACTGGGCATGGAAGTGTCTCGGTAGCTGATGGAATTGATGACTGGGCTGAAGAACCAATTTTAGTGGTTTGTGGGAAAAAACTACCATGAACTTGAGGATGAGACACTTGTTAGCAGACCAGAAGTTAAATATGATATTCTCTCTGAGTTATTACCCGCCGATGAGGTCAGAAAACATGATATGGATCAGTTAAAGTCTGAGCTAAAGGCCAGCATTGTGGAAAAAGTAAATAGATGTAAACATCACTAATTTCATCCATTAAATCTATTTTGGATGAATCTGTAGCCAGTATTGTGTCAAAAATATCACCTATTTTTGTGCATGGTAGTATGGTAACTAGGGCTGACCATGAGTCTTTAAAGGCTTAGATGAAAGGATATTTGAATGCATCTATTGTCAAGTTAAATAATTGTTTTTTTGAGGAACTGATAAACATGGAAAAATCCATTGAACTCTCTCTTGGTTGTAGTGTGTCATCCACTGTGGTAGAGATGGTAGATGAAATCAAAGTTTACCAGAATCAAGTGTTGACCTTGGCAGAGGAAGTTGAATTTCTAAAAAAATAAGTTGTTTATCTGGAATCCTATATGAGTTTTAAATCTCAAGAAGACAAGGATTTGGATTTTGTGAAGAGTGTAGTTAGCCAGATGGCATCAGTTTTTGAGGAATTTAAGCATTCCATATAGAAGCATGTGAGAACCCAAGATTTTGTAGCGAAAAATCTTATTAGTGGGCTAACAAGATGTTTCACGGAAACTATATCATTTAATATTGGTTCTCTTACTTATAGACCTTCAATAGAATTAGATCAGATTAGAGATTTGATGAAAGAGGAGTTTGGTTCAGTATCAACCAGTGGCTCTATGGACTCATCTGCACTGACCCAGGTGGTGACTTCTACTAGTGAAAGCATGAAAATTGATATGGATTATATGAGAGAAGATTCTACCTATTAAATAGAAGTAAAAGATAAAGTTTATTCTTATTTTCAGAAATTGTATACCAAGCATCAGTTGAACAATCACTTCAAACATCTTTTGGAAAATCTGAAATTCACTTCTGTCAATCAAGCCTTTAAAGAAAAAGTAAGCAAGCTCAAGGAACTAACTCTAGCCTTAGATAAATTCATGTAGAACATGGATGATGTCATTTATTCTATAGAGAGAGGAGGAGTAATTATAATGGACTTTAGAAATCTTTTGCTGCCATTTTTGCATGTAGACAGTACTCCAATCATTACCCCTCGAGCTCTGCCTACCTCATATCAGTCTGCCTCCATTCCCCAGATGACTCCAGTCCAAGCCATTCAGAGGCTCACTTCTATGATCACCAAGAGAGCTACACATTATAGGCATGGCACTGTCTCAGTATCTCAGCCTCCTCTATTTATATATGGTTTTCTTAATCTTCCTCCTGCATCCACCACACCTCAATCCTAATCTAATCCCAAAAATAATATATATTATCTTACTTTTTTTTACCCTCTCTTCCTTCTCTTTTCCTATATTTCCTTTTTGTCCCACTTTTTTCTAATCACAATGGGGGAGAAATAATATCTAAAGAAAGCATAATATCTAAGGGAAACATATCTGTGGGAGAAATAATATATATGGTAGAATATAGAAAACTAATATGAAAAGTCATTATATTTTTTGAGCATAATACAATTTTAACTGGTACATTTGTTTTATATTTTTACATCTGATACATATTTTGTATATCTCACATACAGTTGCTTCAAACCTCTGATACATTTTCATCTAATAATCTATTCTCTGATACATTTGTTTTGTAACTCTAGAACACTGTTTTTACTATTTACACTAATAAAAAAAAATTAATACAATATCCTCTGATACTTTTAAAATCTCACATTTGAAAACATAATTACTCACACTGATTATTTAGGATTATTATAACATAATTTGGGATTATCAAAAAGGGATAGATTGTTGACCTCACCTATTTTGATAGTCCCAATTATGTTTTAATATGTGTTTTTAATCCTATGTTGTCAAAAATATCAATATAATCATTGGAATATGTTAAGCACTCTTTATCTATGATTATACATACTTTGAAATAATTCTAACTCAATTTTGATATGATTTTCATAGAACAGATAAGTGTTACGTTTACTGGTATGTATAATGTCCACCGGTATACACACAGCTACTGATATAGACAAAAAGACAGACCTACTGTTATAGCAAAAGATACCAATATAAAGATCACTGATACAAATAGAGACATAGCTACTGATAAGGCTATGTACACTTGTGAAGAATAGAGCTACCAGTATTTAAGCATACTCGTACACCGAATGTCTACCGATGTGTGTAAGTCTACCGATTTGAGTAAGTCTACTGTTATGAAGTCCACCGATATATGGTAGCCACCACTACACAAGTCTACTGATACAAGCTACCCATACAAAAAGGAAGACACACAACTTCCATTATAAAGACCTACCGATAAAGACTGATCCACCGATATAAGTAGTTACTGATACCAGCAAGTTACCGATAGACCTAATCTACTAAAGAAGGAGTTACCATTACATAGAGCTACTATTAAATGGTGTAACTACTACCGATACAAGGAGATACCAGTACAAGAATAGAGACCTAGTGATAGGAGCTCACCGTTATACAATGTCCTCCGCTACAAGTCTACTGAGAGAGAGCTATTGATGAAAGATGACTGTTAACCAGTCACTGCTACTTAAACTCTATTTCTATTTATTTATTAAGCAACGATCATATTTGATGTTTTTAATGCACTCACTATTAATTAATCATAGTATTTGGCATGTCATGGAACCGTACCTCGTACCTATGAAAAGGTAATCATTCTTATAGCCGGAGCCTATGGTATAAATGAAATATTGAGCTACAGAGAGGAACAACAATGAGGTTCATATACACAATATAGAAAGGCAACACCCATACACCTGAGTACATGAAGAACACTAAACATATACGATGTAATTAATACAATAAGAGAACACAAGATGAATCTTAGTAAAGGAATGAAGAAATATAAGGATCCCTTCATACACTCAATCTAATCAAACTTAACATGAAAATCAACGAAGCAAATGACACTTTATTTTCAATGCAAAAACTAGACAAGGACTCAAAAGCATTTCTGTTTAATCAAAATGATTCCATAGCTTCACTTAAAATCACTAGAGCATTCTAAACTCATATCTACTCTCTTAGTGATTTTTTACTTACTTTTGAGCTGTGTGTGTACTCTGTATATATCATACACACACTGAATCTTGTGCTGAATTGAAGGATCTGTTAGTCACTCACTCTTTCCCTATAGTCTTATCTCCCACTATGGATAGTGGTAGAGGTCACGTGTGACCTGGATAACATGTGTGCTATTGTTTTTATATTTTCCAACGAAGAACTGTGGTAGAGGTTATATTACATGGACAGTCTCTGTACTGTTATTTACACCGATCCAGGGTGTGGATCAAAATTTATACAAATTGTTTGAGAGGACTATGTTTTGGCTTGAGACTAAACCTCTTGGTTAGGACTCTTGTGCTTATTCATTTTGTTCTACCGATATGAGCTCACTGCTATACAAATTCCACCGCTAAAAGTCTACCGACAGAGACCTACGAATGAAAGATGATTGTTAACAAGTCACTGCTACTTAAACTCTATTTCTATTTATTTATTATGCAACTATCATATTTGATGTTTTTAATGCATGTACAATTAATTAATGATTGTTGTTGGCATGTCAGGGAACAATACCTCATACCTAAGAAAAGTTAATCATTCCTATTGATGGAGCCTAAGGTATAAAAAGAAGATTGACCTGCAGAGAGGAACAACAATGATGTGCATACAAACAATAGAGAAAGGTGATATCCATAAGCATGTGTACATGAAGAACATTAGACATTTACGAGTCCATTTATACAAGAAGAGAATACAAGCTGAATATAAGGCCCCAACCTTAAACATTTCATAATCTTGAGATATTTCAAGTATACACATTGAGGATCTTTTCTGGCTTAGAGTTTTAGAGAATTAGATCATAAAGCATGCATCACGTTCCACTTTTAAACAACGTGGTTACATAAAAGATTGTACTTATTTCTCCCAACAACGGAAACACATTTAAAATAAAACATGGATTCTTTCTTGACACCTCCTTGACACTATCATCACATCATGTACCTTTCCCTTAACCTGTGAAAAACATTTAAAAAACTTGGGATGAGCATAAAAAGATCAGTAAGGGATACAAAAGTACAAATTGAAAACATTAGTCCATGTATGAAAACATACTTTACTCATAAAACCCAATCACTTCATCATACCTCATGAAATCATAAGTTTTATGAATAACTCATAGAAATCATACGACGTAAAGGTAAATTGAGGCATTCACATCATTCTTACGTAAGGAGTAACCCTCTTGGTTACGTTCGGAATAACTATCACTGTATATTACCTTATATATCTTCGGAGAAACCTTAAAGTTTAACTCCTTCGTGTTACCCAATGCATTGGAGAGATATATCGGGCTCACCCGCCCTTAGTTTATCACAGAACCACCCGTCTTAATAATCAATTCCCAAGAACCATAATGTAATCATATCACATAAAACATGCATAAAGGAAACATAACATTTCCACATTCAATTATAAGATATCAATACAACACAATGATATAATAAAACCATTTTCAATACCAAAATAAAAGAAAAGTAAAACATGGTATTTATTTTTTTTAAAAAGCAATGGCTTGTAAAGGAAGCCGAAACTCAAATAATGGTCACGGAGGCAGAGAAGTTGTTGTCTCCGCATACGTACGAAAAAAAACATTCCATTTTGTCTTTTAGTAAAACACTTCGTATAAAAAATATTCCTTTTTAAAAAACATAAAAGTCAACGGGGTTTATACACCGTATAAAAGAAAGTTGTGTATAAAAAATATGCCTCAATGAAAGGAGATTGAGACGAAGTCCCATACCTTGTATCCGACTTGAAATGATCGTTCTTTAATCTCCTGAATAATAAACATCAGTTAATTTATACTTTCTTAAGAACCTTTTATGTTCATTAATCCTTTTATATCACTTTTTACCATGTTATGAACACTATGTAATCATTTAAGTTAATAATGTTCTTTTTGTTGGTATTTGGTTCTTATGTCGAAAATGGACTTCTTACACTTAAATTTTGTTCATTTTGTCAAAGGTTCATTATATCCAGAATGATATTATTGATTTGGATATCATATATATCATATATATCCAGAATATACAGGTATTTATAATATTACATAACATTTAGAGGTATGAAATGAAATGCACCGTTTATGGAGACGGTAAGTCGTACGTACGCATGCACGCTACTTCCATTACTATTTCGTATTTTTATAGAATGGAATCATAATGATATAAGGGTATATTATAATTCCAGTATAATATCATATATAATATAAATAACTTTATCCTTTATACATCCCACATATGGTATTAATGAATCAAATCACTTTCAGGGGGCGGTAGTCCGCACATCCTAAAATGAAGATTTCGTGTTTTACCCAGAATGGAAACCATAAATGTATGCCATAAATGAAAAATACAGAAGCTTAATGAAAGACTAATCATATTATATATCATATATAAACATAGTTAAGTCATAATGGAAACCTTTAAAGGTGTTAAATGAATATTGAACAATCACCGTTTCGTGAGGCAAAAAATTCTCCATCCACGGAAACCGTATGTTCTTTAACCATTAAATGTAGGTGTGTGTGATTTTAGCTCGAATAATTCTTATAAAAACATCCTAGTATAATTAAGATACTTGTTTTGTTACAAAAAAAATAAATAAAAAGAGTTCAGGGGTTGGAGAAGCAAAATAATACAAATAAAAATTAGAGAAAGCATTATCTTTAAAAAGGGTAACTCTTTTTTATTTGAGCCAAAGGATTCCTTGGGAAAGATTCTGACCAAAGTGAGGCTTTTAAGATGATGAGAGGGATGTGGAGATATAAAAGGAGAAAAGGTTGTTTGAGACAAAGGCTTGAGAAGTGTGAATAATGTGGAAGAGGTGGGGGCCTTTTATAAGAGGAGAGGAGGGGCACTTTTGGAAATATATAAAAGGTTACTTTATTTTCAAATCAGTCTCGGATTTTTAAGGTCCCACATTGATATATGTCGAGGATAAGATAATACGGGTTCGAAATATACTCCTCCAATAGGTTTTGGACATGTGTAAGGCTCAGATTTTACATTATCTTTTCATTTTATTTTAATCGTTAATTAATGAGGTAATCGCTGCATCATCATGATGTCATAAATAAATTAATTTATTTATTGTCTAAAAATTATAAAAAAATACCATGATGTATGAAATCGTTCTATATTTCTAATGAATATTTATAGTTAAAAATCTGACTTGTATAACACATTCTAACAATTGTTTTGGTATAACAATTTATGTTTGTGTCATTTTTTTACTTTTACTTTCAAAAAAGCATTAATGTCATTATCTCACCCATGTGGCTCCATGGGGTCCCCTAAATCGACCCATGGGTAGTATGGGTTGGCCATGACTCATCCAATAGGAGTAGGACAAGTGTCATGGTGATTTCATATTATATTAACATCATTTTTACCTTAAATTACACTAATTACCTCTAATCGCGATTAATGAAAAAAATTACTATTCACCAAAAAAATTATTTTTTTATCCCATTGAACCACAGTTTACATACTAATGAAAACCATTATGCTGGATTTTTGAAATTCAATACAAATTAGTGGTAAACATTCATTTAACCTAAAAATCAGTTTGCTTGACTACCAATTAGTGGTTTCACTATTCATAAAAAATTGATGTTTTTCATAAAATTACCAAAAATAAACTCTAAGCTATATTCAATATTCCGAATTCAAAAATGATATTTATTTTACCTAATTCAAAGAATATAAGTAGAATTACTTAATTTAATAATTAACTCCCACTTCCAAAACAAATAGTGTGTTTTTAAGAAACAATATATATCAAAAGTTTGATATTTGTTCATGTCCAATTTCAAAGTGAAATTAATTACAAAGTCCACCATTGGATCAAATGGTAAAAATATATTATATTTTAACTTTAAAACCAATTCAAAAGATAATCTAATCATATATATAAATTAGATTTAAAATAGGTTTTGAACATTTTTCACTTATTCATTAAAAATGAACTTTATCGAAAAAATAACAAAAATTTACACAAAGTAAAATTTGATGTCCCAATTCAAAAAAGGACTTTATTTGGTCCAAAAAGAATGTATAAGAGTGACCAAATGTATATTTAAAGATGTTTCACCATCAAAAGGTGATAAATCGACCCTTTAGTGAATAATAGAGTATTTATGCATAAAATTGAATTCGTTTCTTATTTTAAGCCTTTATCATTTATTGGATAAATGTAGAAACATATAACAAACATATATATTCATATTTTAGTTATTTGTATTCATTCTCACCAATAAAACAGCTACGTGTTAACTACCATTTGAAATAATATTATTATATTATTAGCGTGCAACGTATGATTTCAAAGAAACTCATTGTTGCGTATCGGGTACGCTATTGAACATATCAACCCCTTAAAAATAAAATTAATATTTAATTTAAAAAATATTAACAAATATGAAAATGTCTTATTCTTTAATTACCTGGGATGTTACATCCTTCCCCCCTGTTGGGAATTGTGTCCTCGCAATTTTATTCACTTATCAAAATAAGTGGGGTTGTTTATCCCTCATAGAATTTTCAGATTCCTATGTTGCCTCTTCAATCATGTGGTTTTTCCACAAATACTTTACCTGATGAATAACCTTATTTCGAAATACCTGCTCTCTGTGGTCAAGAATATGGACAGGTTGCTCCTCATAGGAGAGATTCTCCTCCAACTGGACTACCTCTAGGCTCAAAACATGAGATGGGTCTGGCATGTACTTCCTTAACATCGAAACATGAAAAACATTGTGTACCTGAGATAAACTCGGAGGTAAAGCCACTCGGTATGCAAGTGATCCAACTCTTTCCAAAATTTCATATGGCCCATTTAACCTTGGACTCAACTTTGCTTTCTTAACAATCCCATAACACTTTTCCATGGTGAAACTTTAAGGAAGACATGATCACCTACCTCAAAAGAGAGATCCTTCCTCCTGTTGTCCGCATAACTCTTCTACCTGCTTTGAGCTGTTCTCAAGTGTTTCTGAATCAACTGAACTTTTTCTGCCATCTCTTCTACCAACTCTGGTCCCATTAGCTTCCTTTCCCCTACTTCATCCCAAAAAGCTGGAGTTTGACACCGCTTCCCATATAATGCCTCAAATAGAGCCATTTTTATACTGGAATGAAAACTATTGTTATAAGAAAATTCAACCAAATAAAGATGTTGGTCCAAACTTCCCTGGTAATCCATCGTGCAAGCACATAGAAAATCCTATATGGTTTTAATTTTTCATTTTAACTGCCCATCTCATTGCGGATGAAAAGCTATACTAAAATTTAATTCAGTACCCAATGACTTCTGATGGCCCTTCCAAATGTTAGAAGTGATCTTGGGATCCAGATCGGATACAATGGAGAGGGGAACTCCATGCAACCTGACTATTTCTTTAATATACAAATGAGAAAGTTGATCTAGAGAGAATGTATCTCGAATAGGAATGAAATGAGCAGATTTAGTCAATCGATCAACAATAACCCAGATTGCATTATAACCTCGAGATGTCTTTGGTAATCCCACAACGAAGCCCATGGATATATTTTCCCATTTCCACTCTGGCACTGGTAGTGACTGAAGCATCCTTTTTGGTAACTCCTGCTCTACATTAAAATACTGACAAGTCAAACACTTCATTGTAAAATCAGCAATAACTCTTTTCATTCTATCCCAGAAGTAATACTCCCGCAGATCTCTGTACATCTTAGTACTGCCAGGATGAACTGAAAACGGGGAACTATGTGCTTTACATAACAACTCTTTCTTCAACTGTGAATCACAAGGCACACACAATCTCTTCCCAAATCTCAAAACACAATCATTATCAATGTTGAATTCAGGAAACTTACCCTTTTGAACTAGCTCTACCTTTTTCTGCAACTCACTGTCTTCTTTCTGTGCTTTCTTTATTCTGTCTGATAGAGATGATCTCACTAACACCTGAAACAAAACAGAATAATTCCATGCACCAATATCTTCTATTCCAAAGTTCATCAAATCCTTAACCAAAAGATCACATTCCAAACGCAACATGGTTAATGAAGCATTACTTTTTCGACTCAAAGCATCAACCACTTTATTTGTTTTTCCAAAATGGTAATGAATTGTAAAATCATAATCCTTGATTAATTCTAGCCATCTCCTCTGCCTCATGTTCAATTCTTTCTAAGTGAATATATACTTTAAACTTTTTTGATCAGTATATATTTCACACTTTACTCCATACAAATGATGCCTCAAAATTTTTAAAGCAAAAAACAACAGCAGCTAATTCCAAATCATGTTTATGGTAATTTACCTCATGATTTTTCAACTAACGTGAAACATAAGCAATTACCTGATCATTCTGCATTAGGACGCAACCAAGTCCTTTCAACAAAGCATCACTGTAGATAACAAACTCACCATTTCTGGAAGGTAGTGCCAAAACTGGAGCTTTCACCAATCTTCTTTTCAATTCCTGAAAACAATCATCACATTCTTTTGTCTAGATAAACTTAACACCCTTCCTAGTTAGCTTAGTCATTGGACTAGATAATCGCGAAAAATTTCTAACAAACCTTTGGTAATAGCCTACCAAACCAAGAAAACTACGAATCTCAGTTACATTTTTGGGTCTTGGCCATTCTTCAAAAACCTGATACCACTTCATTTGATAGCCAAACATCTTCTAAAGTAGCTGCAAAGGATTTTAACACCCCTTTCTGCTTGTAATATAACTTCTTCCCATCACTCGAGCTCATTGTCGGGCACTCATTTGCATAGTGTCCCATCTCACTGCACTTGAAACATTTCACTAACTGTAAATCAAATTTGGTTTTACCATCACCTTGATCTTTTTTAGTGCAGTCAAGAGCTTTATGTCCCATCTTACCACATCTGTAGCACTTTCCAAAATTCAAAAGACATTCCCCAGGATGCCTTTTACAACACTTATCACAAACTGGAAACTTAGTTTTCTTACCATCAGACCTTTTTGAAGAATTCTTTCCTTTCTCCTGCCACCTCGGTCTCTTCTTCTATTTGTTTTTATAGAACACTTGATCATCGAAAAACTCCATTTCCACCTTCTCAACACATCGAACAATCTTTTCATAACTTTTGAACTCACGAGAAGCTAATGCCCTTCGATATTTTGGCTGTAATCCTGAGTAAAAACGGTTGATTTTACTATCAATGTCTCTGATAAAGTTTCGAGCATACCGTGCCAAATGAGTGAACCTTTCTTCATATACAGCCACTGAGTCTTCCTCTTTCCTCAATTCCATGAATTGTTTTTTCATCCTAAGTCAAACAACCATAGGAAAATATTTCTCAAGAAACATACCTTTGAATTCATCCCAGTCAAGAGCATCAATCTCATCAGCGTCCCTGATATTTCTAACCATCGACCACCACTGATCTGATTCACCCTTTAAACGGTAAATAACAAGACTAACCTTTTGATTGCCTAAACATCCCATGACATCGAAAATCTTCTTTAGTGATTTAATCCACCCTTCAGCTAGTATATGGTCAGATGAACCTCTAAATGATAGAGGATGTTGCCTCATGAAATGTTCCACTACTGACATGTTCCTCTGCGGTTGATCTAGCTGATCTCGTGCATGGACACCACCACCATTTATCGCTTGAGTCAACTGTGCCATTACTGGAACAAATTGTTCAGTTCCAATTCCGACCATCTCAGGATGCTCATTCGGAAGGTTGTCTTCCCCCTGATGTTGTCCCAACATAGCTGCCCTGTTTCCTCTGTGGAAAAACATTCTGAACACAGAAATGTCTTAGGAAAAGTAACATGGAAATCATTAAACGCTATATCATTTCAATCATACCATAAATTAATTTAGGGACATAAAATTTTACTTTTTTTCTAACTCCTAAAGTTGTCTAAACCAACCTTTGGTACCAACTATAAGGCCCCAGCCTTAAACATTTCTTAATCTTGATATATTTCAAGAATACACATTGAGGATCTTTTCTGGTTTAGAGTTTTAGAGAATTAGATCATAATTTATGCATCACGTACCACTTTTAAACAAGGTGGTTACATAAAAGATAGTACTTATTTCTCCCAACAACGGAAACACATTTAAAATAAAACATGGATTCTTTCTTGACACCTCCTTGACACTATCATCACGTCATGTACCTTTCCCTTGACCTGTGAAAAAAATTCAAAAACATGGGATGAGCATAAAAAGGTTAGTAAGGGATACCAAAGTACAAAGTGAAAACACTAGTCCACGTATGAAAACATACTTTACACATAAAACCCAATCACTTTAACATACCTCATGAAATCATAGGTTTTATGAATAACTCATAGAAATCATACGATGTAAAGGTAACTTGAGGCATTCATAACATTCTTACGTAGGGAGTAACCCTATTGGTTACATTCGGAATAACCATCACTGTATATTCCCTTAAATATCTTCGGAGAAACCTTAACATTTAACTCCTTCACGTTACCCAATGCATTGGAGAGCTATATCGGGCTCACCCGCCTTTAGTTTATCACAGAACCACCCGTCTTCATAATCAATGCCCAAAAACAATAACGTAATCATATCACATAAAACATGCAGAAATGCAACATAACATTTCCACATACTATTATAAGATATCAATAAAAAATAGTATATAATAAAACCATTTTCAATAACAATATAAAAGAAAACTAAACGATGGTATTTTTTAATTTTTTTTAAAAAAGTAATGTCTTGTAGAGGAAGCCGAAACCCAAATTATGGTCACGGCGGCAGAGAAGCCGTTGTCTCCATGTACGTATGACAGAAAAACATTCCTTTTTTGTAGTTTAGTAAAACGCTTCGTATAAAAAAGATTCCTTTTGAAAAAAACGTAAAAGTCAAAGGGGTTTATACACCGTATAAAATAATGTTGTGTATAAAAAATATGCCTCAATGAAAGGAGATTGAGATGAAGTCCCATACCTCGTATCCGACTTGAAACGATCATTCTTTAATCTCCTGGATAATAAAATTGAGTTAATTTTTACTTTATTAACAACCTTTTAATGTTAATTAATCCTTTTATATCACTTGTTACCATGTTATGAACACTATTTAATCATTTAAGTTAATAATGTTCGTTTTGTCGGTATTTGGTTTCTAAATCAAAAATGGGCTTCTTACACTTACATGTTGTTCATTTGGTCAATGGTTCATTATATCCAGAATGATATTATTGATTTGGATATCCTATATATCATATATATCTAGAATATACTTTTATTTATAATATTACATAACATTTATAGGTAAAAAATGAAATGCACCGTTCATGGAGACGGTAAGCCGTACGTACGCATGAACGCTACTTCCATTTCTATTTCGTATTTTTATGGAATGGAATCATAATGATATAAGGGTGTATTATAATTACAGTATAATATCATATATAATATAAATAACTTTATCCTTTATGCGTCCCACATATGGTATTAACGAATCAAATCACTTTCAGGGGGCGGTAGTCCCCACATCCTAAAATGAAGATATCGTGGTTTACCCAGAATGGAAACCATAAAGGTATGCCATAAATGAAAAATACAGTAGCTTAAGAAAATAATAAACACAATATATATCATATATAATCATACTGACATCATAATGGCCACCTTTGAAGGTGTTAGATGAATATTGAATAATCATCGTTTCGTGAGTTAGAAAATTCGCCTTCCACGGAAACCGTATGTTCTTGAATCATTAGATGTAGGAGTGTGTGAGTGTAGCTTGAATCATTCTTATAAAAAAATTATAGTATAATTAAGATTCTGGTGTTGTAACAAAAGAAATAAATAAAAATAGTTTAGGGGGTTGGAGACGCAAAATAATACAAATAAACATAAGAGAAAGCATTACCTTTAAATAGGGTAACTCTTTTTTATTTGATCCAAAGGATTCCATGGGAAGGATTCTGCCCAAAGTTAGGCTTCTAGGATGAGGAGAGGGATGTGGAGAAATAAAAGGAGAAAATGTTGTCCGAGCCAAAGGCTTGAGAAGTGTGAATAATGTGGAAGAGGTGGGGGCCTTTTATAAGAGGAGAGGAGGGGCACTCTTAAAATGGTATAAAAGGTTACTTTATTTTCAAATGATTTTAGGATTTTAAGGTCCCACATTGAAATATGTCAAATCTTAGATGATAAAGTTTTAAAATATACTCCTCCAACTGGTTTTGTGCATGTTTAAGGCTCATATGTTACATTTTAATTTCATTTTATTTTAATCGTTAATTAATGAGGTAAAAGATGCATCATCATGATGCCATAAATAAATAAATTTATTTATTGTCTAAAAAGTATAAAAAAATACCATGATCTAGGAAATATTTTTAGATTTCTAATGAATATTTATAGTTAAAAATATGACTTGTATATCCCCATATAACAATTGTTTTGTTAAAACAATTTATGTTTGTGTCATTTTTTTACTTTTACGTTAAAAAAAGTATTAATGTCATTATCTCACCCAAGTGGCTCCATGGGGTCCCCTAATTCGACCCACGGGTTGTCTTGGTCGGCCATGACTCATCCAATAGGAGTAGGATAAGTGTCATGGTGATTTCATATTATATTAACATCATTTTTACCTTAAATTACACTAATTACCTCTAATCGCGATTAGTGAAAAAAATTACTATTCACTAAAAAATTATTTTCATCCCATTGAACCACATTTTACATACTAATGACAACCATGTATGTCGGATTTTCGAAACTTAATACACATTAGTGGTAAACATTCATTTAACCGAAAAATCAGTTAGCTTGACTACCACTTAGTGGTTTCACTATTCATCAAAAATTGATGTTTTCAAAAAATTACAAAAAATTAACTCTAAGCTATATTGGATATTCTGAATTCAAAAATGATATTTATTTTACCTAATTAAAATAATCTATATATAATTAATTAATTTAATAATTAACTCCCGCTTCCAAAATAAATAGCGTGTTTTTAAGAAACAATATATATCAAAAGATTGATATTTGTTCATGTCCAATTTCAAACTGAAATTAATTCCAAAGTCCTCCATTGGATCAAATGGTAAAAATATATTATTGTTTCACATTAAAACCAATTCAAACGATAATCTAATCATATAAATAAATTATATTAAAAAGAGGTTTTGAACGTTTTCCACTTATTCATTAAAAATGCACTTTATCGAAAAAATAACAAAAATTTACACAAAGTAAATTTCGATGTCCCAATTCAAAAAAAGGACTTTATTTCGTCCAAAAAGAATGTATAAGAGTTACCAAAACTATATTTAAAGATTTTTCACCATCAAAAGGTGATAAATCGACCCTTTAGTGAATAATAGAGTATTTATGCATAAAATTGAATTCGTTTCTTATTTTAAGCCTTTATCTTTTATTGGATAAATGTAGAAACATTTAAAAAACATATATATTCATATTTTAGTTATTTGTATTCATTCCCACCAATAAAACGGCTATGTGTTAACAACCATTTGAAATAATATTATTATATTATTAGCGTGCAACATATGATTCCAAAGAAACTCCTTGTTGCGTATCGGGTACACTATCGAACATAGAAACCCCATAAAAATAAAATTAATATTTAATTCAAAAAATATTAACAAATATGAAAATGTCATATTCTTTAATTACATGGGATGTTACACTGAATCTTAGTCAAAGAGTGATAAACAACAACGATCCCTTCATACACTCATGCTGATCAAACTGAACATGAAAATCAAGGAAACAAATGACACTATCTTTTCAAGACAAAAACCAGAGGACTCAGAAGCATTCCTGTTTAATCAAAAGGAGTCCAAAGGTACACTTAAAATAACTTGAGAATTCTGAACTCATATCTACTCTCTTAGTGATTCTTTTACTTACCTTTGATCCTTGTTTGTAGTCAGTATATTTCATACACACACTGACTTCGGTGCTGAATTAGAGGATCTATTCCTCACTCAATATTTCCCTATACTCTTATTTCAGACTGTGGATAGTGGTAGAGGACATGTCTAACCTCGATAGCATGTGCGCTATTGTTTTTATAATTTCTCGTGAAGAATTGTGGTTGAGGTCTTAGTGCCTGGACAGTCCCTATACTATTGTTTACCCTGATCCAGGGTGTGGATCAAAAGTTATATAAATTGTTTGAGTGGACTAAGTCTCGGCTCGAGACTGAACCTCTTAGTTAGAAGTGGTGTGCTTTTTTATTTTGTTTTAAACTATATTTAATATTCTTCTACAATTTACATTAAATATAAATTTGTTTTAGTGTAACTCTGATAGTTAAATTAGCATGTGTTTATAACTTTTGTTAGCCAGTATGTTAGTTTCAAATGTTAAACAATCTTCAGATTGAGTCAACTGAGAAATAATAAATCTCTTGAGAATCTAATTGAAAATATACAATCATTATAAATTCAATACAGTTTATATTATTATTCAATTTGGTGGATTTTAATATAAATATTTTTAATAGAAATTTTTAATTGGTACTCAATTCACTACCCTTTTGAGTATCTACTCCGACCAACATAATTAATCATAGTATAAATTATATATTTTTGTGAATTATAATATGGAATCCATTTCTCCAAATTTTATTCACATAATTGTCATAAATTAATTTATGATTGATCCTAGATTTGGGATGGCACTTCGGGGTTTTAAAGTAAAAATGATTAAAATAAAATAATTGTTTTTATATCAAATTTTAATATGAAATTGGTTCCAAAAATAAAATATTTGAATTCATGTATTTATGATGTAATACAACTTTAAACAAAAATTAAAAAATAATTTAACTATAAACATATATAAAATGAAAATTTTGAATTTTTCACTATTTATAATGAAATGATATTTCTCATAAAAATAAAAAAAATCTACCTAATATAGATATTACAGTATAAATTAAAAAATAATGTTTATTTTATCAATTTAAATTTATAATTGCATCACAAATTAATTTTCATATTTTTTATAAGAGGACATGAATATCATTTCAATTGATAGAAATATCATTATTAAACCTATAAGGACTGCACCAAAATTATATTTTTCATTATCAACATGTTTTAATTAGAGAAAACCATTATAAAAAATGTTTTTATGTATTTATTAACATTAATATATATATTTATGATTGTTAGTTTCTATATATCTTGTTTAAATAATTATAATAACAAAAATATGTTTTAAATGAACTCACTATTGCACGTAAAGTATGCCAAATTTGTGTTGTGTATAGAGAATTTTTTATGGTGTCATGTGAAAGTAATTTTTGAAATAGTGGAATTAATTTTTTAAAAGTAAACAAATTAATTTAAGAAAATTCAAAATAAAAATATGATATTAAATTATACCCCCACTAAAAATGAATTTCTCCCATGAAATATAAATAGTTTCGAAAAGGATTAATATTTAAAAGATTAATTCTCATAATTCCACATTGTAAAATGGAATAACTAAACCTCCTTTTAAAAATAATAATTTTTAATCGAAATAATTAATTTAAGTATCACATTACATGCTTTCAACATAGGATAACATAGGTGGGATTCAAAAACATGGAAACAGAAGGGAAATATAACTATCATGTTCAGCTGGAGGGTGGTAGTAATCATAGTTAGGAGAAAACTAATATATATATATATTATTCTATATGTGGCCATTTGATTCATTAGAAACTACTATACTAGGATAACCATTTAATATTCAATATCATTTGCTTAATATTTATTAATATTCATGAGAAGATATACGTACATTATTTAGTATAATATCACCCATTTTGTTCCCAAATCAATTCCCACATCGCCTAATTTTCCAAAAAGGTATATAATTTTTCATCTTATTTAGGAATTAGATTAAAATGTGATCCATGATATTTTATCCCATCTATCATCAGTTATCATCAACATAATATTTTTAGAAAATTAGTCCAATATTCATAAATCCTCATATTGTGAGATAAAAATTTAACACCAAAAACATTAATGAATGTTTACCTTAAACATTACATAAATGGTTAACTTTATAACACATTATAATGTGTAAAATGAAAATCATTAGAAAGAAGTCCATGAAATCAACATAGCATTGATCCCCCATTTGTCATCCCATATGAAACATGTCAATACATTCATCATGTATATTCTTTAATACTTGGTCATATATCTGAATTTTCATAAACACCTAATGAAAAAATACATGATTCCACAAGGCAATTGATCCATTATTTCATAAATAGGCTCATATCTATAAAAAATATTTACTTAATTCTTGGGTTCATCCCACTAAATCTTGAGTAACAAAGTGTTTTTTCAAATAAAAAATCAATGTAGAGATATATAATCAATTATTATACTCATATACAACTTCATTAAAGGATAATCATAATGATTTTCATATTTATTATTTAAATCAACCCACATTAATTTCACACTATTTAGTTCCCTAATTATAATGGTTCACTTATTCCATTGTCATTTAATACACTGTCCCTTTGTCCTTTTTCTTCATAGTTTATTGGAACAGATCACCTTTGTTAACTTTAAGATTTATGATCATTTTGGAGAAATTACTTATCTCTATCAAATTGAAAAAATGATGTGTAGGAGTTTAATTCTGTCGAGTTTTCACATTATTTGCCTCGTTTAAAAAATTGTTTTCAATCACTTTGGCATTTAAATACTCGATGTCCTTCCTCTTAACAGTGAAAACATATACTTGTCAAATTAATCTAATTATATAAATTATTTATTCAATGATTAGATTATATGGGAAGGATCTTCTTCTTATATCCACATGTTTTAGATTATCCTTCAGACACGATCTTCCACATAATTTTTAATCCAGGAGAATGATATGTAAAGCTAATATATATTTCGAATTTGAAAACACAATTTACAATATCTTAATAGAAACTAAAGTATCTTATGGTAAATTGCCTTATGAGATTTTGATTTATGCCACTAATGAACCTATCGACCTTACTTTCTGGTAGGGTGATAATTTTTGAATGGTCCCCAACATGTCTTATAAAAATAGCCTTGTTGGTACTAACAGATTCATAATCAGTTTTTTCTTCAACTCATGGAACTGATATTACATCTTCGTATGAAGAACTTGAAAAAAGTAGATATTGTATATTATTTAAATGAACTCTTCCAATATCATGTATTTAATTTAATCATGCTTACTCATAATCTTGATTATTGTCCACCAATGGTTTTCTTCACCTTCCAGCTGATAAAAATAGAAAATGACATTCTATTATTCTAAAACATTATAAAAAGAGAATATTTTTTCATTCTTATGGATCTAGTGTTCGGAAATAAGTGGGTCAGAATAATGGATGTACGATGGATAAAATTTCCTCATGAAGGACTCAACAAGATGGTTTTCCCTCTTATGGTCATTTGGAATCTCAGAATGATTCATAATGTATAAAAATTTTGTTTTTATAGAAATGGGGTTTGGTATTCTATATCCCATTTCATTTGGATTCCCATGAGAACAATCATTGTATTGACAATCATATTCACCATTGAAATGGTTACTTCGAGTTAGATTTATTGACTAAAACCAAAAAAACTAGTGTTAGTAATATTTTTTATTGTGGGGAACTACATAATCATGTAAACCCCTTACTAGATATTTAAATTATGTAACATTAACTAATAAATTACAAACAGGTTACACCAAGTCAGGCCCAACAAACCTTTTCATAGTAATTAAATCTATGTAAATATTTTCTGGAACAAAATCTTCTTTTGGTATCCACAAATGAATATATTTTTTTGAATCCCCTCTGTCAATAATTTACCAATATTCCATTACATTTTTCTTAATGTTAACTAAACATTATACTTATCCTTATAGTCATTCCTAGAAATATCTTTAGAAATACATTTATATATCTCAAATATACACCTCATAATAGTTTCCAAGGGTTGAAAAATCCATTTACATGATATCATCTTTAACAATACAATATTAACTTACATATATGTTATAAAAGTATTATAGAATACATAATAAATTAAAAAAATAGAGACCTTAAGACCATGCTAGTTTATTTCCTCTGGAATCATGGAAAAAATATTATATCTCAATGAAATATCATCAATTGTTCCCAAAAATATCTTCCCTATTTGTAATTATATATAAAATACTTTCACCATAACTTTGGATCAGTAATTATACTAAAGGGGTTATCTTGAATGATCAGTAATGTTAAATAATGGAAATATGTAACCACAACATGCACAGAAGGGTATGAGAGCATGGGTATAATATTTGAAGACTAAACCATGCATATAAAATATCATAAACCTAAACCATGACATAATTGTTAGTAGTTAATAGGACATGAATTCGAAGAGATTCATGGGTATAAGACTTGAAATAATAACTGAGGAATAATAAATATAATTGGTGGAATACACATAATAATAGAATATTTAATTTCAATGACATCTATCAATACATTTATAATATTTTATGCTATCACTAGGAACCATAGACTTTATTCTGCCATGGGTTAACTACCCATGTACACTCTTACTTTTGGGATTTCCCCACAACCTGTGAGCACTCTTACTTTCTTTCTTGGGATACAACCTAGGTAACTTCTTGTTTCGGGCGGGGCTTCTACATGTGTACCCTCTTACAGTCAGTATTGGGATAAAACCGCTTTTCACTTTGAGATCATATAGAACATATCAATACACAATTCATGTTATGTCGGTATATGTCCCACATATCACATAATAATATCATACATACATGTTAGCCAAAAATAACAACACATTCACCATGTTAAGACCCATGAAAAGATATGGGTATTATCAATATCAAATCATAACCCATGAAAGGAAATGGGTATTATAATCATTTAATCACATCATAACCTATGTTAAATTGATATATTTCTAAATAATATAATTAATCATAAACTGTGAAGAATTATGGTGTAAAAAACATATTACTCGTTGATGAAAACAATTTCCATAATCATTATTCCATAAATACATAATCCATTCAATAAATAATGCGAATGAAACCATTTGATAATTTTGTTGAAAGCAATGAGTAATATCATTCGATTTCATCATAAATAGAAAATATGTTTGAAATATTTTTTAATGATATTTAAGGAGGAACATATCCTTTTTTTTTAAATATTATATTTTGAAATCTAAAACATTTTGAAATCCTTTTTCATAGAAAACAAATTGAAAACATAGAAAGAAATATTGAAATTATTTTGAAAAACTTATTCATTGTAAAAACATAAAATATAATATCTACTATATTAAGAAAACGTTTTTACTTAAAAATAATTCTTTTAATATTATAAAATATGTTTTAATGGAATGGTGTTGTGGATTCCAAGTCAATCCGTTCATATCATTCATTCGTTTTACAACATAAAATGTATAGAAGAGTGCCTTGGCGATAAAATGAAAAGAATATTCATTTTACAAAACCACATTATTTTAATTATAAAATATCACAATGTATTTTAAGGATAATATTAAAATAATATATAAATTTTTTATAAATATTATAAAACATGGTATTAAAAAAATTAAGACTTCTAACCGAAGAGAGTGGTAATGTCCAAATTTTCGTAAAAATATGTTCCTGGTAATCAAATGTAAATAAGAGTTAAAATATGTATCATTACATGGAAAAAAATAATAACAAGAGGTAAAAAATATAATGATATTTCATGTGATATGTCTTATATGATTTAATAAATGGATGCACAATCAACATAAATCTTGATAAATAATGATATTTTCTTAAAAAAAAATTAATAACATGGTAACATTGAATCATACTCCCCTAATAAGAAAATGAAATTATATGGAGCATAAAATATATGGAAATGAAAAATATTAATTATATAACATTTCAACTAACCATATCCACCCCATATAAGAATATTGGTGCATAATAAAACATGTGTCTCATAGAAGGAAAATTGTGAGAAAACTACATTAACAATTTTGTAACATTGAACCCTATAACCCATTAAATAAATATCATAAAATGTATATGATAATAAAAAAATAATTTTATATGAAATATAGAATAAATTTATGTGACGTATATACATTATAAAAAATATGTGAGTTCTGACTAAGTCACGTATCTCACAGAAATAAAAAGTGAGATGAAATTCCCAAACCTTGTGTCATGACTCTTATCATACTCATTAAGACATCTAATATAATAAATATAAGATTATTATAAATCAATCATATAAAAATATTGTTGAAATATAATAACATACATGTTTTTGTGAAGACTTTATATTTTATAGTAGTTAACAATTTCATGTTAAGATTACACTTCCAGCAATATTCTCTTTTCTTTCCATTGTGTGTTACTTTTTCACATCATTGGTACTTATACATATATAATGATTTAATGAATTTTAAAAATTATATTAATATAATGTATATTCTGAATATCTATATTATGATATTATACAAAATATATATTTTTGAAATGTAATACACCGTTTATGGAGACAGAATGCAACATGTATGAAAGAACGATGTTTCTATGTGTATTTGTAATATTGAAAGTAAAAAAAGTAAATTAAATATATTTATATATAATTACATTAAATTAGATTTATAAATTTAGATATATCACATAAATTCACTTGATGAATCCTTAATATATTTCTTTAAGTGTGTGAGTAATTAACATCTCTTGGAGGGGCAGTAGACCACACTTTCTCAAACGATATTATTGAATTTATAAATAATGGGATGTATAATTATATGTGTTATAATGACTTATAGAACCCTTAATACCAACTATATATTGTAAAAATCATATAAAACAACAGTTTCCATTATAATTCCAATCCTTTAATGGTGGTAATGGAAAACAATGAGCAATCATCATTTTTTGTGGTGGTAGATTGTTGTACAAATAAAAGTATGTTCATAAATCATTAGATGAATGTGTGTTTCCCATTGGGTTGAGAAAGTATAATTAAATATATAAATATATTCATGATACGAGATTTTTTGAATAATAATTGAAAAATGATGGTTGAAGGGGTGGATAATTAATATATGATAAAGAAGTTTAAGAGAGAAGTGTACCTCTTCATTGGGTAACTACATTGTGTTTTCACCGAAGGGATTCGATGGATTTATTTCTGACCATATTGATGATTTATATAGAAAAGTTCATATTTTTCTGATTTAAATGGCAATATCATGGCCAAAACTGTGCGGTTTGAGAGGTGTGAAGATGTTCGATAGGTTGTGTCTTTTAATAGGTATGTGGGGGGACACACTTGGTATTACTGATAATAAGTTAATTGTACCTATTTTTTAGGCTAAAAAACTCTGAAACAATCCCCACTTAGTAGAAAAAGGTTTATTTTCAAATGATTCCAATTAAATTGTTTTTGGAAAATTTTATTGATCAGTATATAAATTATTACTAAGGTTAATCCTACTTTTAATATTAATTTTACATTAATTGTTGTAATTAATTTTAACTACATTCACTAATATTTTTGGTAAAAAAGAGATTTGAATTTATCAGAGTATATAAATTAATCTCATTTAAAATATATAATCCTTCTTTACAAATTATATTCATTTCCGTGGAGGAAATTAAGTTAAAATTAATTCCAAAATCAAAATGACACTACATGTTTTAATCAAAAATTGATCAAATGTTTGTTATATTTGAATATTAAATTTCAATGTTAAATTGGTTCAAATTATTTTAATATGATAAATATATGTATTTATGATATAATTATTGATTATATAAAAATTGAAATATAATTTAACTATATAAATAAATTTTAAAATGAATATGTTAAAATTAAATTTCAGTTTTTCACTATTCATCCAAAAGTGATGATTCCAAGTAAAATCCAAAAAAATAAACATAATATAAATGAGAAATTCTAAATTAAATAATGAATATTATTTAATAAAGTTAAATTTACAATTTTTATAAATTTACTTTATTTTTTTTCATTGAAGGAAATGAAAATTATTTCATGTGAGAAAATATTATTTTTAAACGAATTTGGATTTCACAAAAAATTATAATTTTTATTATCAATATTTTTTATTAATATAAAATAAACAAATAATATATTTTAAAAGTAGTTATTACTATCAAAATTATTATGTTCAATTGGTACATTATAACTATAATTTTTTTAATAATTATTGTAATAAAATGGTGTTTTATAGAAACTCATTGATGCAATTAATGTATGCTAAATCTATTTCTTGCGTAGCGCAATACACATTTGTTACATGTGAATTTTTTTTAGTTTTATGAATATCTATTCATAAATTAAAATTGTTTCATTTAAAAAAAGATCTTTAAAATGCAAGGTATTAAAATATGATTCTTTAGAAATCCAAGAATGAAAAATAAAAATCTCTCTATGTTTTAACCAGAACAGTTATATAAATTGAGGAAATTCTCTATGTTTTTAATGAGAAGTTAAAAATGTACAATTTCATCATAAAATAATGGTTTTGTGTTTTGTGATTTACAAAAGGGGTGGGTTGTTGAGTAAGATTTTTTAATTCATACTTTTCTATTTCCATAGTTTTAGAAATCACAAACACTTTCTTAAATATTTTTTACTATCTTTTTATGTCCCATGTCATTTGGGATGTTTATGTCGAAAGAACTATATTTTACAATAAATAGAAAAAGTTATGAACTTTTATGTATAAGAACATATAATTCTTTAAAATGATACTCAAATTAAAAATTCATTTAATTAATTGGACTTACCATTAATTTGACATGGAGTAAAACTTTTTCCTTGACTGTCATACTAGAAAACATCATGACCATCAGACTGATTTTGGTATCAACACAATCAGACTGACCCACATAAGGATCATCATAGTGAAAAATGTTAAGGAAGTCGATTAAACTATAATCGTTTTATAATCATAATATATGGTCTTGTTTATATAGTATGGAATAAAATTTAATAGTGAATGTCTTCATAAAAAATGATATCAGAAACTCTATTATTCTAGATCAATATATGAATTAATGATACAGGTTTTTGAGGGTGTGGTAACCAACTAAGAAATATGATCATTAGATCATTGCTTATAAATTAATGGTAATTTTAAGAGTATGAATTTGATCAAATTCACATATCTTGTATTGTTATGTACTCCTGGCATTAACATATTATCCATAGTCACTGTAAACATTAAATGATTTATAGTTCTAAGGAATCATTAATATCTTGTTTCATTATGAACATTTTCTATTTTAATTATATCTAATAATTTTTATGATCGAGGTATTCTAGAGATAGGATGACGGTGAATTTGATGGACTTGATTAATGTCTCTATATATATGAATATAGATGATAGTCATCAAATAATGTTTTTCCAGGGATATGAAAAAAGATAATTGTAATCATCTTATTAATCACATTACTGGTAACGAAAAAAATACATTATCGAATGTTTAAAATTTTGGATAACTTTACTCAAGGTTATTGGCTACCATTATCTTATGGTTAAAAGATTTATATATTTTAATATAGATTATAATTAATTAATAATATTTCTAGATATTGTAAAATATGATTTCAAAAGTATCTATATTATTGGTTGTGTTATATTAAAATAGTATTAATACTAGTCTATTTATAGAATTACTTTTATCGGTATGTCTATGAATACATTAAATCCAAATACGAATTAAATGTATCAATTGTGATTTTGAATTATTGACTATGAAAATTGGACTAAGTATGAGTCTTATAAATTTACATTTATAGGTGTTGTGTTTTGTTTAGAATAATATATTTTTTATCTACAATTCACCCCTCTTGAAATAGTAACCATCATAGATACTCCGACAATCCAACACATATATAGATGTAAATATATATGTGTGAGTGTGTATATGTAATATTGAAAATAGATATAATATAATTTAATACAATTATGATTCTCTATATAAATCAAACATTGCATTCAACCATTATGGGAGTTGAGGAGGTGATGCGAACAATTGGGATCCCCTCATATGAATAGAGCATTACAATGTGATGGTGTGGTGGAGAAATTCCTTTATGTATTTCAATTTATTATGGGTAAACTGGGGATATGGAAAATTTAAAACCAATCAAACATTCCATAGTGTTGGATTCATGGTTGGATACACTATGCAACTCTACTATAATACATAGAGAACCTTGCATCGATTGGGATCATAGTTTTGAAAAATATATACCATCCTTGTTCCATCTCACTGATACCATAATGTTATTTCATTATTTTATTAGTGACTCATAAAGTTTGATTAAATATGTTCCCAACATATTCATTAAAACCAGGGAACAAAATACATGATCTGTAAACACCCCTTCTTAAGGGTTGTTACATAGATTCAAGAAACATTTTTTCATAACTGTAAACTATCCCATGACTAACATAAAACTCCAATAACATATGATTTCACTAGGAACTCAAAAAAAATCAAGCAAAGGATTAAATACCTAAAATTAAATAAAATAATTAGTAAAATAAAATTAGGTGAGTGAAATTAAGAGTATTATTGGTAATTGTTTTGATATTCATTATTGGATAACACAATTTTTTTTTAAAATTTTATAATATTTTTATATTAATAGTTACTATTTAAAAATCCATTTTCCAAGAAAAACTAGAATTAATTATACAATATAATTTTATAAAAAAATTTATTTTATAAATTTTTGAAATGGAATTTTAAAAATAAAAATTATTATTGGATTTGTATTAATAATATAATCATTATAATAATGTATCCGAATTTTTTTTCTAAATTAATTAATTTTTATGTGACTATTTAAAAAATACTTTGTAAAAATGTCACACCTATTGAACATATTATAATACCAGAATAACATAATTTTCTTAAATATTTTTATAGTATAGATAAATATTATAATTGTAAAAAATATAAAATTCCTATTATATTTCAATAAATCCCATGTACATCATTTTTGAAACATAATTAACATTAAATTCAAAAAACACTATTAATTTTATTATATTAAAAACAAATTTTGAACACATCTATAAATTAAATCTATAAAAATGGATTTCATACTATAAAAAACACGATCATATTATAGAATAGTTATAATACCCATTTTGGAATAGACGTATGATTATTGTTATTAATGTTAGTAAATAAGACAATAATAAAATTGTTATTTTCTACTATTTTTTATAAATATTAATGAATTTTTCTCTGTTTATTTAAATAATATATTTTAAATGATGACTTATATATAATCATTAATGTTAGGTATTGTTATAATGACAATTATATAATCAGTAATCAGCTCAAAATAAGATTATAAAATTAAGGTAAAATATATTTTCCTACAAAAAGATATTTTAAATTATATAACATGTTTTAACGTAAAAGATAATGATTTTATAAATATAAATGGAATAGTAATAAATAGATATTATATATTGGTTCCATTCATCAAAATTTGGAATGAGTTGTTATTTTATAGGTTTAGTGGTTCATAATTTTCCTGTGTAAATATATTTTCAATGGTAAGAAAAAAAAACGTAAAATAGTAAATGTAAGAATAAATGATGTGTACTATGTTCAAAACATTTTAGAGAACAAATTTATGACCCATTATCAACCCAATATAAAATAAAATACATTATTTATAACATGTATATCATGATAAAGGTGACTAGATCAGTGATATCATTAATAATTATAGGGATATTAAAAAATGATATAAATTCCTCGGTTATAAAAATAAGACACTAACACAACTTAATTTCAGACTAACTCCATTTATTTAATTCCAAATAATAAAACATTATTCGCCCCATATAATCAATTATCATGTTCATAATTATATTCTCTCAATTAGTTAGCATATTCCATTCATTTCCAAGGCGATTTTCATGAGAAAGTTCAATGTCATAAATTCAGTATTACATAATGATTAAAATTTTATTCATAATATTTCTATTCTATACATATCAATAGTAAATAAATATGTTAAAAAAATATAATTATTTTTATGAAATTTTTTACAATTATTTCAAATACCATTATTTATTTATTTCCATTATGTTAGCGAAATGAATGAACATTAAACGTGTGATGGGAAAACTATCACCTCCACAAAGTATCGTCGTTTATTTTTTCAATATATGATTTTTTGAATAATAGAATACAATATTAGTCACCATCATAATGAAGACCAAAATAACATTATTTCTTAATTATTTATAATTATATTATCATCCTCTTTATCAATATTTACTCATCGATATATATCATGTTCTTATATGGATTGATTTAATGATGTCTATGAATAATGATATTCAACTATATCATTAATGAATATGGGGAATGAAATAATTATATTTATATATGTTAGTAAGATAATAAAGGTTAGTTTTTGGGCCTATAATTACTTTTTATCTAATTATATTATCATGAATAAATTATCTTTAATCACAAAACATACCAATACAAGTTGACATCAATTCAACATTCAATAAAACCTATGAAAAATATATTTTTAATAACTATAATAGCATAAAAATTAATATGAAATAAAAATTATTGTAATATGGTTCCAATGAATGTATATAAAAAACATAATTTGATTTCATTGTGATGGTAGTGGTATACAGAGAATAGATATTGATGAAGTTAACCATTTTCATCAGAAACACCTCTCACTAAGATATGATTGGTATTATTCATATTATTTAGTTACTTTTGGTTATATATTTTCATTATAAAATAACATATCATGATTTATAAATTAATAATTTTATTTTAGGAATAATTAGTTTCACTTTATTTTAAATAATTTTGAATCTAATTTCACTCATGTTTTAAAAGTTCATTATCCTAGATATTAATTCAAGGGAAAACGTTTATGGTGTTCACTATGTTTTCAATATAATGGTTTATTCGACCCCGCTAGGTTTCCCTGTCAAAAAAATTTCTTATTAATTGATATACTAATGAAAAAAGATCATTTTCATCAATATTCTATTGACTCAATTGTTTGAGAATGTGAATGGATTTTTGGAAATAAATGTTGCATTCATTTACCTCTAAAACTTTCGTCTGTAATAATTTTATATTAGTATTATAAATTGATTATATTATTCCATATATTCATTAATGCCATTTGTACTTCATTAAAGCCATATTAGTTAAATTTATTATTTTAATTTTTTTGTTTACTATAAATTGTTTTGATAAATCAGGACTCATTTACATAGGTTAAGTATTCACTTCCAATTATAATATCAATTTCAATATGATTTAATAAAATGGGGTTTATTACGATTGATTTATTTGCAAATATATATTTATCATTATTTGAATTGGACTAATGGAATTAGGAAATCCACTACTTAGAAACTTGTTTGATTATTGAAATCTATTAATGGGGGAATAAACAATGACAAACATTATAAACACTTGATCAAGGCCTTATTCTAGGTCATAATATTTAAATTGGGAATGAATCATTCAAATAACCGCAATATAATGTTTCTTGATAACTATTGATTCATTGAGGGGATATATCGGGCTACACCCAGAACCCTCATTCTCCAAAGAATTCCTTATATGAATGGGCTGAAGCATAATCAGCTTAAAAATTCATATTGAAAAAATTGAATTAAAATCATTATAATTCTCCCAATCATTCAATATAATCAATGTAAATATTAATATTTGAAAACCACCACAAAAAATGAAAACATAATAAAAAATAAATAAACATAATCATAACCATCTATATTATTATAGAGAATAGTTTAAAAATAGTACATACCCAATATAATTCATCCCAACCCATATACCAAAATAATATGGATAGTTTTATTACAATATAAATATATATTAGAGAAAAATTGAAGTAAAATTTGTTGTTGTTAATGTATATAAATACAATAAAGTTTTTTTAATAACATTCAGGAGGAAAATATACATATAAAATTGAAAATAACATTTTTTTTAAAAAAAACAACAACAATATTAAATAAATATTTTATTTTAAAAGGATTCATTTTAACAAGAAAAATATTCTTTAAAACAGCAATGTCAGATAATTATGTGCCTTTAGTATAAGTTAAAAACTATTCAATTTAAAAATGTTAAAATATAAATCAATCAAAAAACTACTAGATGATTCTATTCAATTTTTTTTTAAAATTAAGAAATGGGTAGAACATTCATTAATGATTTAATGGATAATTTGTAAACATTTTTAAAAATACTTTTAAAAAACATGTATATGGAAGAAAAAGATTGACGACCGAATAGTCAAATGATGTGATCTTTTCATAATAGTATTTTCTAAATAATTTGAGGTACACATGAAAGCTATATGATTTTATAAAATGAAATGTTCATAAATAATAGGAGTAGAATAAAATATATTTTTTTCATAAGTTAATAATCAAATATTTTCCAATGATGTGACTTAAACGTAAATAATTGTAAATAATGATCATATTGAGAAATAAACCTTTATCACATTGGTGAATTCAGAACTGTAATCCTAATAATGGAAAATAATTCCAATGATGCATTAAATTTCATTAAAATACAAATATTCTTGATATAACATTTCAAATTAGATTTATATACACCATAGAATTTAAATGAGTGTTGATCATGAAATTTTTATTACAGAAGTAAATGTCAAATGAGATACCCATAATCGAGGATCAATTTCATTCATTCTTGTCTATTCCTTATGAGTAATAAATAAAAAAATTTAGTTAATATATATTAAAATACCAAACCTATATATTTTAACCCATATTTGATTAACATATTATTCATTATGACCCATTTATTAATAAGTCATTATAAAAATCACTATTTTGGGTGACAATTGTTTCATTGTGATTATTATTTTCTTTTATTAATTTTGATTATTATTATTTGATAATGGTGGAATCACTTAAATAATTTTAAAAATTCTTTTTATGTCATATAAAATAATTATATAGAAATTTAAAATATTCCAAAAAAATATAGATATATGAAAATGTATTACACCATTTATGGAGACCGTTGGTTGTATTTGAACAAGAATGATGTTTCTATTTTTACAAAAAATAGAATGAATGAAAGTTACATAATTTTTATCATTAAGAAATATGTTATTATATAAAATATAAAATTTCAATTTATTTACTATATAATTATCACTATCAGTATGAAAATGCAATGAATTGTTTTAAATTGTTACATGGAGATCATAGTTTACACATACATAAGAGAAACATTTTTGTTTTTCAACGGAATATAATATAAGAAGTTATATATGAAACATTAATTCGTAATGTATAGTAATTTCCTTAATATATTATATAAATGTGTGTTTGCGTGTTTTTGTGTTTGTGTGTTTAATCAATCAATATATATGTGTGTGAGAGGCGGTGATGGAAATTGTATTACATTGTTTCACAAGGTGGTAGTTCTCTGTGCACAATATAAATTATTATTGTTCACATTTGATGGACAATAAGAAGGATATAGGTTATGAAATAGAAATAGAAAAATATATTAATATAAAATACAATTTTTTATTAATTAATTTTGTATTACATTTTAAGGAGTTATAAAAAGAAATAAAATGAAAAGACAGGGTTATGAACATTACCTCATTTATGGAAAACTATTGTAGGATTATACATAATTTCATAGAATAATATAATTATATAATTAATGGAAAATATTATATAGGGAGTGATATATGGATGATATTATTTCATTTATTTTCTAATCATAAATTCTATCTATGTGTAAGTTGTATTTGATAGTGGTGGCCAATTATAAGTGTGGGAGAGAGCAGAGTTTGAATTTTTGAAATGAAAAGTTTATTCAGATGTTTATAAATTTTTTAAAGGATCTAAAATAGACAATTAATTTTTTTTAATTATATAGGGTATATATTTCTACAAATATTAATAATTTAGCATGTTTTTATTCTTGTTTAATAATGAAAATTTTTGTTTCAAAAATTGTAAACCTGTTTCATAATTAATCATATTAATAAATTTTGAAAACAGTTATTATTAATTATGAAAAGAATAATGATTAAATTAACATATAGATTTATTTATTATTATTATAAATATGTTATATATTTTTAAAAATAAATTTATATATGTGGTATAGCTAAATTTAAAATAAAACTCTTAGACGTATTGAGAAAATAGTTTATAATGAAATTTATGTTACAATCATAAGAATATTTTCTATTAACTCAATAACAACTAGTTGTCATTATATAAATTTCAGTATAAATTTATATATATATATATATATAATCTATTTATTTATTTAAATCATTATTATATCAGGATTACATTAATTAAATAAAATGGAGAAACTTTTTTCACATAAAAACAATTTTCAAAAAAATGTGTAATATGAATAAAAAGAATCATATAATAAAATCGAATATAATGATCATTCAATTGTAATTAATTGGATTAAAAATAAAGATATAAAAATATGTTACATTAAATTAAATTAATAATATATAATTTTAAAAAATGCAGTTCTTTACTGAAAATAATTTATAGTTTTAAAATAAGTGTTATTTTCACTATTTAGTAAAAAATAATCATTTCCAAAAAAATCACAATAATTGTCCTATTATAATTTGAATATGGTGATTTGAAAATTTAAATTATTCTTATTAAATAAAATATCTAATAGGTGTAGAAATTAATTATAATTCCAAAACAAAAAATGAAAAATACCATTTCAGATGAAATTTTATTATGAATCATAAAATTACATTACATAAATTTTAGTTCTTATTTACTAATAAATTATCAATTAATTTCTTTTTTAATAGGAACTCCCTCTGTATATATATATCATTAATTTTTTAATGTAGTTCATACTCTCAAATATAACATCAAGGATATAATAGTTATATTTCATTAATAAATTTCATTTTCCGTTATATGTGTTCTTTCATATGATATATGTTATTGAACATAATTTTAATATTTTAAAAAATGATTCTATTGAATTATCCCAACCGTAAAAAAATTGAATCCTCAAAATTTTACCATTAACCAATGAAAAATGATTTATATATTTGAAAATTCCTTTGATAATAATCTGTATCACAAAATGTGTTAATGAAACTTGTTCTTACAATAACGAAAGCATTGGTGGGATGTAAAAATTTCGATATAGGTGAAAAGTTTAAATAATTATTCATTGTAATAGATATCATTTATCAAAATAATGTGACCGAGTAAGAGATACATAACGAACACAAAACCCTTAATTTATGATGAGTTAAAATGGCGTTGATTCTTTTTATATAATGTTAATATGAAATATTTTTCTTAATTTCATTTTTATATTTTTTATGAATTTTTATACTATCCATTAAAATATTGAAAAATATTGACATGATAAATTTCTATTTAACAATCACAGTTTTATCCATTGGTTATTTTAAATCTATTCCCACTTTATTATATACTTTATTAAATAAATATCCAATTCGATTTTTATGCCGGAATCACAGAAATAATCATTCATTGGATCCATTAAATAATTATATGTTATCCCTTATATCAATAAAGTTTCACTAAAAACGATATATTTACAACATTATAAGGTAATAAATAAATATATAAGTCTTTATTTGATGAAACAATACATTTTACATGAAACATTAACAAAATATTTCAATCTATATTACTCCGCAAATAATTAATCCTACATCCAAATTATCTACAATACTCAGTAAAAAATAATGTGTTCACCTCAATTTTGATTTTGTTCCTTGAAAATTAAATCTGAAATAATGTTTTATCATTTTTATATAATATTCCATTACATTACTCCTAATGTATATTTTTATCTCATTCTAATGGTAGTCTCATGATATATCATTATTTACCTCAAAATAAAGATATTTGATCATATAATATATATCCCTATATGAAGATAATATTTATCCAATAATATATTTAAGTAATTAAAATTAAAACTAATAGGTATTATATATTTGTTGAGTCAAGGGGGAGTTTGTTAAGTCAATAAGGTTTTCGTTATAAACTTTTCCATTCCTGCGTGTCTTACGATTCACCTGGTTTTGAAAATCACAAACACCATAACCATAAGCAAATTTATTTTTTTCCCAAGGAAAATTTCCTTAAGGATATTTACTGTAACGACCCAAAATTTCATTAATGGAAAATACCTCTTGATCCAGTTAAATGTTTCTTTATGAAAAATGTTTTTTTATAAGATGTCAACTTCTTTAGTTTTATGTTAAGATTTGTGACCGTTACTTTTATAGCCGTTGAACAGTGATCATCTGGGTAGTTTAAATATAAGGCTTTAACGAACCAATTTTCTACTCAGACAAAGGAAGCGATGGCCTCATCCAGTAGAATTGCCCCTTACGAAGCCCATTTGTCGGAGCTCGGAAAGAAGGTGGTGTCTTTGGGCTTTGCCCTTGACCAAGCCCAAGCTGAGCTTCATCAAGTCAAGCTCGAACGTGATCGTCTACGGGAAAAATGGAAGTTGATAGAGATTACCACTCGAGCGATGTTATCCGAGCAACCCCAAGAGTCTGTCACCATCGCACACCATACCCTTAGGTCTTATGCGGCTATTTTAAGGGGTTATGTAACAAATAAGTAGCACCATGTTCATGTACATTATTTTTGTATATAATAATGAATATAATTTCTAGTCATTTTTGATACATTGTAATTAGTTTTTAAAGTACAAATGGTGTTTTTAGTTATTATTTAATTAAGAATTATATTTTATTAAATTAAAGGATTTTCGAATTAAATAATATTTTAATAAAATATTATTATTAATATTAAATTAACTTTTATTAAATATAAATGATCTTATAATTTTATGAATGCAATTAAAATTTTTATTAAGGTTTGAAATCCATTTCTGTCAAAACCCGTGAATTTTTTTATAAATGTCGGTTTTTATTTTAAAAGTGAAAATTCACATATTTAGAAAATTATTTAGATAAAATAAATATTATTTTTGGAATCAGGACGTCGAAATTATCCAACGGTGAATTTTTCATAATTTTCTGAGACAGTCAAATTTTTGGGTAAAAATTAAATACCATTTAAATATATAATGTGTTTTATGACATCATAATGACCCAATGGTGATGTAATAAAATACCATAATCCTTATGTTCGGCCAATATGTGTTTTATCATTAAAATAATGAGGTTTTGGGTTTGTTTGACTCACTTTTCAAAGCATTAATGGAGCCCTCAAGACTTATTCAACTCTTTGCCTTTTTAAATTAATTTCCATGGGAGTGTGACTCACCTCCACATAAGCAACCCTAATTTTTTAATAACTTCGGACCTTGGCCTTGTAAAATATTGTTTTCCTCTTTCCTTTTCCAGAAACCATGGGCAAATACCATGGGATGGTTTGTGGTTTGGATTATTTTAATATAAGGGGTCCCAAACCTAAATAATAAAGAATTCTCTCACCTTTCCTATATAAACCCACCCAAGCTCCCACTTCCTCCACACCCAAAGCCCTTGAAGTTCGTCCAACCTCTGCCCTACTCTCTCTAGAATCCTCTCAAGGTGCCCCAAGCTCCCAAGAAGCCTCTCACAAGCCTCTCTCTAGCCTTTGGAAGCACACTTCCAAGTAAGGGGTTTTCTTCCTTTCTCATTTTTTTGTCAATTTTCTTTAAGTTTTATTTCCCTTTTTATTTAAATTATGAATGTTGGGGTATGGTTTCGCACCTCCCCCATACTGCCCTCTTATTTTTTGAATGATGGGAGAACCCTTTCTCTCTCATTAAATTCCTCCCATGTACACCCGTTACTATACCGAAATTCCGAAAGGAACTTCTCTCTCTTCTTTTACATTCAAGCAATACTTTTATATCATGAATCTAAATTTCATTTCTATTGTTGGGACATGTATATATATGATCTCCTTACTGTCCATTACATGTAAATATGATGAGGAACCCCTTTCTCTCTCATCAACCTTTTTTATGAATTCTTATGTCACGCCGTTACGCTGCCGAAATCGCACCGATTTTCTAAGCCAATGTCTTTGTGTAGTGAATACCATGCACATTTCTCCATCAAGGGTATTCAACTTTATGCACATTTACATATTGATTATAAAGTTTCATGTATGAATTCCACTTTCCTTTATCGTGGAAGAAATGATTATGTTTTATGAATCTATGTTTTATAATCCATGTGGCACACTTATGCATGAAATGAAATGTTTAAGAAGGGTGCGCCCTTTATAGCGCTCCAATGCATTGGGTAAAGTATAGTATCATGATACGTCATGTGCAATGAGTGTTTACTCATGCTAATTCAAGTGCAACGAGGGTTTACTCGTGCTTCAAGTGCAATGATGGTTTACTCATGCTCCATGTGCAATGAGCCTTGGCTCATGCTAATTCAATGTTAAGTGTTGTTGCCACATTTCCATGTTATGATTATCATGCTTTATCATGCCTTTATGTTCATGTCTCTCTTATGCTCTATTGATATGCCTATTGCCTAACATGTATTGTACTCCTCATGTTATTCATTGTGTACTCCCTTACTGGGCTTTATAGCTCACCCTTTTCTTATGCATGTCCTCAGGTTATCCCATGCAATGCTAAGTACGAAGGAATGTAGTGGTCATGTAAAGGAAGTTTTCAATAAGGATGTTGTATTTCAAGTTTAAAGTTTTTATGTAATGATCCTAAACCCCAAAGACACTAAACCTCTCGATCTTCTTTTTTGTATCAAGTGAAGTTTTATGTAATAAAGCATGTTTAAGTTGTAATAAAAACTAGGGTTGTCATAGTTGGTATCAGAGGATAGGTTTAGTTATTTTTGGTATTAGGAAACCCTAGTAAAGCCTTAGATACAAGACTAAGCATAATAAAAACATCCCTAAGTTTTGGTAAATACTAAGTAAGTGGTTTATCAAACAAATACATCCCTGTCTGGATACGAGCAGGTAGAGGCGGCTCTGGCACAGATGTATCCTAGGGGTAAAACCCGAAAACACCGCTTTGAGCTAGACTCGAACGGGAACTGGTGCATGACAATGGGCCTTGCTGCACTCTTGGTTATGACACTCCTGGGGGATATGTTTTGATAAATTCACAATCTTAGTATGAACCCTTATTAAGGGAAAAACGCCCCTAAGAATATATGTTAGAAGGAAGATCATGAAAAGCCTGGATTGAATCCTATAGACTCATGAGTTAAAGAGATTAAAGTTTATTTATAAGTCATAAACTTTTGTCTTTGGATTACCCTTTATGTGTTACCCCTAACTTTCCTTTTATTCCAGCCAATGGCCGGTAATAGGAGAACTCGGGCTAACAACCGTTGTGAAGATCAGTGTGATGATTGTACTTATGAGATGCCCAATCCAATGGGAGCGGGAATCGCGAACTTTGTCACGCTTCTCTCTCAGCTAACTCAAGTTTTGAATAGAAACACTGGTCAAGAGGAACGTTCAACCCCCCCTAAGAAAGAACAAGTCGCTATTGAAAGCTTCATGAGACAAAGGCCTCCTACTTTTAGTGGATCATCCGATCCCATGATTGCTGAACAATGGATCAACTCCATTGAAAAGATATTCTCCATCCTCCAATGCTCTAAAAAAGAGAAGGTTCTCCTGGCGGCTTATCGTATGGAGGGTGAAACTGATCAATGGTGGACGTTGATCAAAAATACGAAGCCTGAGGAGGAGATCGAGGCTTTGGAATTGAAGGTATTCCGGAAGATGTTTTTCGATAAATATTTTCCACACACCCTCCGTCTTAAGATGGAAAGGGACTTCCTTTCCCTCAAGCAGAAAGATAAGGAATCTGTGGGAGCATACGAGGAAAACTTCACAAGGCTTGCACGATACGCTTCCGGCTTTGTCATTACCCCCGAATGCAAGGTTGACCGCTTCTTTGGTGGGATGAAGCCTAGCTTGCAGAAAGCATTAGCGATCCGTGAATTCGACAGCTGTGAGGAAATTGTCTGATGTGCCCTCAAGGTCGAAATGGAGATCGGAGAATCACAGGGGTATCATGGGAACAAGAAGCGGAAGGTGGACTTCAATGCTGGTGGTCCGATGGATAAATCCAACGGCGCTAAGAAATTCCAGCACCCCACTTGCCAAAAGTGTGGAAAGAAGCACCCTGGAAATTGCCTTAGGGGGACAAGAAAATGCTTCAAGTGTGGAAGAGAAGGGCATCTAGCTGTTAACTGTCAGCAAGAAGGATCCGCGGCTGCGACGGAGGGGAGGAACGCTCCGTTCGAACCTCAACGCGTTGTTCAATGCTTCAAATGCAAAGAACCGGGTCATTTTGCGAATCAGTGCCCTAATCCAAGGGTTATCGGAGGCAATCAACAACCTCCAAGACAGCAAGGAAAAGCTTTTGCCATCACTTCTGCCGAAGTGAACCCCGACAAAGAAGTGGTGACAGGTACGCTAGTTATTCATTCAAGAATAGCGAACGTACTTCTTGATTCAGGTTCTACGCATTCTTTTATATCTCAAAAGTTTAGTAGAACAATCCCTGCACCACCACAAATCATGGAAGTAAAGATGTCGGTGAGTACGGCAAATGGGGCAATCATTGCATCCCATGAGTATAAGTCCTCCCCTGTTATAATATGTGGATTGAATTTCCCGGCGAACCTCGTCATACTCCCTTTGGTGTAATTTGATGCAATTCTTGGCATGGATTGGCTTTCCTTATATAGAGCCAACATAAATTGTCGGGAGAGGGAAATCACACTCCATATGGAGAATCGACCCCCGATTCTTTACAAGTGTCAGAAGGAAGATGAATCTCCTTTAGATCCATCATCTCAAGCATGGATATTACTGCCTTATGAGCACGCATATCTGGCTCAGATGATTGAGTCCAAGGATGAAACCACCCTTGAAGAAATGCCTATTGTGAGGGAATTCGCTGAAGTATTTCCCGAGGAACTTCCTGGTCTTCCTCCAAGAAGAGATGTTGAGTTCTCAATTGAACATATACCTGGGGCGCTACCAATATCCAAGACTCCATATATAATGGCTGTGGTTGAGCTTGAATAACTGAAGAAACAACTACAGGAGAATCTGGATAAAGGGTTTATACGCCCAAGTGCATCACCGTGGGGTGCACCAGTCCTCTTCGTCAAGAAGAAGGATGGGTCAATGCGGCTTTGCATCGATTATCGTGAACTTAACAAAATCACGATAAAGAACAAGTATCCTCTCCCAAGAATCGATGACTTGTTTGATCAACTGCGTGGAGCACAATACTTCTCCAAGGTCGACTTACGGTCGGGATATTATCAAGTAAGGGTGAAGAAGGAAGATATCCCCAAGACTGCTTTTCGTACAAGGTACTGTCACTATGAATTCATAGTAATGCCTTTTGGACTCACCAATGCTCCAGCAATATTCATGGACTTGATGAATAGAGTCTTTAGAGATTACCTAGATAAATTTGTGGTAGTCTTTATAGATGATATTCTAATATACTCCAAAACCAAGGAGGACCATGAGGAGCATTTAAGAACTGTACTGGGGACTTTGCGCAAGGAGAAGCTCTATGCCAAGTACAGAAAGTGTGAGTTCTGGTTGAAGGAGGTCTCATTCTTGGGCCATATCATCACAAGCAATGGGATATCTGTGGACCCCTCCAAAACAGATGCAATTGAGGGATGGCCGAGGCCAACATCGGTAACTGATATCCGTAGCTTCTTGGGGTTAGCTGGATATTATCGACGATTTGTGAGAAACTTCTCACGATTGTCCAACCCTCTTACCAAGCTAACTCGAAAGGGAGTAAAGTTTTCTTGGAGTGATGAATGCGAAGAAAGCTTCAAGGAGTTGAAAAGGAGGCTTATCACTGCACCCGTTCTCACTTTACCCACAAGTGGGGAGCTTTTTGTGGTATTCAATGATGCTTCAAAGAAGGGCTTAGGATGTGTGCTGATGCAGAATGATAAAGTGATATCATATGCCTCAAGACAGTTGAAAATCCATGAGCGAAACTATCCAACGCATGATCTGGAGTTGGCGGCAGTGATCTTTTCCTTGAAAATCTGGCGGCATTATCTCTATGGAGAGAAATGTGAAATATATACTGACCATAAGAGTCTTAAATATATATTCACACAGAAAGAGCTTAATATGCGCCAGAGAAGATGGATAGAGCTCATCAAGGATTATGACTGTTCAATACATTACCACCCGGGGAAGGCGAACAAGGTGGCAGATGCCCTAAGTAGAAAGGATCCAGCAATTCTATCAATGATGAGAATTTATAAGGATCCAATCTTCTTAGACTTGATGAAGATGGAAGTGGGAATCATAAAGAAGGGAACATCATCAATCCTTTCACAAATGATTTCTCAACCATCTCTTTTGGAAAGGTTAAAGGATGCTCAAAATGATGATGTGAGAATCCAAGAAAAAGTGGAAGATATCAAAAAGGGAAAATCCTCAGATTTTAATGTTAATGAAGAAGGAATTGTGCGGTTTGGGAAAAGACTATGTGTCCCATCAAGTTCGGAGATTATGAAGGAACTTTTGGATTATGCACATAGTTCAAATTTCTCTATTCACCCAGGGAGCACAAAGATGTATCGAGATCTCCGAGAAAACTTTTGGTGGGATAATATGAAGAAGGAGATCGCCGAATATACATCAAAGTGCCTGGTGTGTCAGCAAGTGAAGGCAGAGAGGCATAAGTCTAAGGGGATGATGCAACCATTGCCCATACCAGAATGGAAATGGGAGAACATCACCATGGACTTCGTCACTGGACTTCCAAGGACATCCAAAAGCAACAATGCAATCTGGGTTATTGTGGATCGTCTTACAAAGACTGCACACTTCATTGCTATTCGAGAGGATTTCTCTTTGGATCAACTGGCACGGATATATATCAGGGAAGTGGTACGGTTGCATGGAGTACCACTATCTATTGTGTCTAACCGAGATCCAAGATTTACCTCTAAGTTTTGGAAGAGTCTTCAACATGCTCTGAATACTGAACTGAACTTCAGTACGGCCTATCATCCTCAAACTGATGGCCAATCCGAGCAGACTATCCAAACACTTGAGGTTATGTTGAGAGCATGCTCAATGGACTTTAAAGGAGGATGGGATCAACATCTTCCTCTAGTTGAGTTCTCTTATAATAATAGTTTCCACTCGAGCATCCAAATGGCACAATATGAAGCCCTGTATGGGAAAAGGTGTAGAACACCGGCATGTTGGGATGAGGTCGGTGAACGTAAGCTGCTTGGACCAGAAATGGTCGAAGAAATGGTGGAGAAGGTGAAAACCATTCAGCAGCATATCAAGGCAGCCCAAAGTCGACAGAAGAGTTATGCAGATAATCGTCGACGAGACCTTGAGTTTAAAGTCGGAGACATGGTGTTTTTATGCATATCTCCGTGGAAGAAGGTCATGAGGTTTGGAAAGAAAGGTAAGTTAAGTCCAAGGTACATCGGCCCATTCGAGATTCTTGATCGTGTTGGGGCTGTGGCCTATCGACTAGCACTTCCACCTACTATGGCCAAGGTGCATGATGTCTTCCATGTATCCCTCTTAAGGAAGTACATACCAGACCCTTCACATGTACTCTCTTCCGAGGTGGTACAATTAGAAGACGATCATTCTTATGAGGAGCAACCAGTGAAGATCTTAGATCGTAGAGAAAAAGTTCTACAAAATAAGACAATGCACCTCGTCAAGGACTTGTGGAGAAACCACAAGTTTGAAGAAGCAACTTGGGAGTCGGAGGATATGATGAAACTAAGTTACCCACATTTGTTTTAGTGCGGGAAAAGGAAAATTTCGAGGGCGAAATTTCTTAAGGGGGGAATGTTGTAACGACCCAAAATTTCATTAATGGAAAATCCCTCTTGATCCAGTTAAATGTTTCTTTATGAAAAATGTTTTTTTATAAGATGTCAACTTCTTTAGTTTTATGTTAAGATTTGTAACCGTTACTTTTATAGCCGTTGAACAGTGATCATCTGGGTAGTTTAAATATAAGGCTTTAACGAACCAATTTTCTACTCAGACAAAGGAAGCGATGGCCTCATCCAGTAGAATTGCCCCTTACGAAGCCCATTTGTCGGAGCTCGGAAAGGAGGTGGCGTCTTTGGGATTTTCCCTTAACCAAGCCCAAGCTGAGATTCATCAAGTCAAGCTCGAACGTGATCGTCTACGGGAAAAATGGAAGTTGATAGAGATTACCACTCGAGCGATGTTATCTGAGAAACCCCAAGAGTCTGTCACCATCGCACACCTTACCCTTAGGTCTTATGCGGCTATTTTAAGGGGTTATGTAACAAATAAGTAGCACCATGTTCATGTACATTATTTTTATATATAATAATGAATATAATTTCTAGTCATTTTTGATACATTGTAATTTGTTTTTAAAGTAAAAAATGGTGTTTTTAGTTATTATTTAATTAAGAATTATATTTTATTAAATTAAAGGATTTTCGAATTAAATAATATTTTAATAAAATATTATTATTAATATTAAATTAAATTTTATTAAATATAAATGATCTTATAATTTTATGAATGCAATTAAAATTTTTATTAAGGTTTGAAAGCCATTTCTGTCAAAACCCGTGAATTTTTTTATAAATGTCAGTTTTTATTTTAAAAGTGAAAATTCACATATTTAGAAAATTATTTAGATAAAATAAACCTTATTTTTGGAATCAGGACGTCGAAATTATCCAACGGTGAATTTTTCATAATTTTCTGAGACAGTCAAATTTTTGGGTAAAAATTAAATACCATTTAAATATATAATGTGTTTTATGACATCATAATGACCCAATGGTGATGTAATAAAATACCATAATCCTTAGGTTCGGACAATATGTGTTTTATCATTAAAATAATGAGGTTTTGGGTTTGTTTGACTCACTTTTCAAAGCATTAATGGAGCCCTCAAGACTTATTCAACACTTTGCCTTTTTAAATTAATTTCCATGGGAGTGTGACTCACCTCCACATAAGCAACCCTAATTTTTTAATAAGTTCGGACCTTGGCCTTGTAAAATATTTTTTTCCTCTTTCCTTTTCCAGAAACCATGGGCAAATACCATGGGATGGTTTTTGGTTTGGATTATTTTAATATAAGGGGTCCCAATCCTAAATAATAAAGAATTCTCTCACCTTTCCTATATAAACCCACCCAAGCTCCCACTTCCTCCACACCCAAAGCCCTTTAAGTTCGTCCAAACTCTGCCCTACTCTCTCTAGATCCTCTCAAGGTGCCCCAAGCTCCCAAGAAGCCTCTCACAAGCCTCTCTCTAGCCTTTGGAAGCACACTTCCAAGTAAGGGGTTTTCTTCCTTTCTCATTTTTTTGTCAATTTTCTTTAAGTTGTATTTCCCTTTTTATTTCAATTATGAATGTTGGGGTATGGTTTCGCACCTCCCCCATACTGCCCTCTTATTGTTTGAATGATGGGAGAACCCTTTCTCTCTCATTAAATGCCTCCCATGTACACCCATTACTATGACGAAATTCTGAAAGGAACTTCTCTCTCTTCTTTTACATTCAAGCAATACTTTTGTATCATGAATCTAAATTTCATTTCTATTATTGGGACATGTATATATATGATCTCATTACTTTACATTACATGTAAATATGATGAGGAACCCCTTTCTCTCTCATCAACCTTTTTTATGAATTCTTATGTCACGCCGTTACGCTGCCGAAATCGCACCGATTTTCTAAGCCAATGTCTTTGTGTAGTGAATACCATGCACATTTCTCCATCAAGGGTATTCACCTTTATGCACATTTACATATTTATTATAAAGTTTCATGTATGAATTCCACTTTCCTTTATCGTGGAAGAAATGATTATGTTTTATGAATCCATGTTTTATGATCCATGTGGCACACTTATGCATGAAATGAAATGTTTAAGAAGGGTGCGCCCTTTATAGCGCTCCAATGCATTAGGTAAAGTATAGTATCATGATACGTCATGTGCAATGAGTGTTTACTCATGCTAATTCAAGTGCAATGAGGGTTTACTCGTGCTTCAAGTGCAATGAGGGTTTACTCATGCTCCATGTGCAATGAGCCTTGGCTCATGCTATTTCAATGTTAAGTGTTGTTGCCACATTTCCATGTTATGATTATCATGCTTTATCATGCCTTTATGTTCATGTCTCTCTTATTCTCTATTGATATGCCTATTTCCTAACATGTATTTTACTCCTCATGTTATTCATTGTGTACTCCCTTACTGGGATTTATAGCTCACCCTTTTCTTATGCATGTCCTCAGGTTATCCCATGCAATGCTAAGTACGAAGGAATGTAGTGGTCATGTAAAGGAAGTTTTCAATAAGGATGTTGTATTTCAAGTTTAAAGTTTTTATGTAATGATCCTAAGCCCCAAAGACACTAAACCTCTCGATCTTCTTTGTTGTATCAAGTGAAGTTTTATGTAATAAATAATGTTTAAGTTGTAATAAAAACTAGGGTTGTCATATTTACCCTAACCATATTTTTCCTTATACATATCATAAATATGTCTAAGTACAAAATTCGTAATCTTAACCAAAATCTCAGAATCATATAAAATCTGATATGAAGCATTCTGTTTAGGATCCGAATTCGGGAAGTGAACTGTAATGAAGTTCCACTCCTAATTCTGGATGCGAACTGTAATAAAGTTCCACTCTGGACTCTGAATGAGAATTATAATAATGTTCTACTCTGAATTCTGGAAGTGAACTGCAAGAATGTTCCATTCTGAATTCCAAACTCTGAACTTTAGTATAGTACTACTTCGAACTTTTACGCGTTTGACTCGGAACTTCAAAATAGTTCGACTCCGAAATTTTGTGAGTTCGACTCTGAACATTAAAATTATTCGACTCCGAACTATTATTGAGTTTGACTCCGAACTATGAAAGTTCAGACTCTGAATTCTGGAGAAGCCAGACTCCGAATTTCCTTTGAAATTCAGACTCCAAACTTCTGCAGAATTCAGGTTCCGAATTCATATCAAAACAGAATCCGAATATCATTTTAGTAAACATTCCGAATTTCAGTTTGGTTAGACTCTAAACTATTATTTTGTAACACTCCAAATTCTTATTTTCTTACATAACAAACTCCATATTATCTTACAATTATTTTATAAAATGATGTCGTGTATTCAGTCACATTTATTTCATTACAAAACTATGTCATCAATTCTGTTATGAAACTAACCGTTGGTTGTGTTCCGCATGTGCAGGCCCCTCTGAGATTCAAGGAAAATGTGACCATTGGAAAAGGGCGCTGCTCCACTTATAAATAGAAGCTCATTTTAACCGAGAAAGAACTAATGAACTTTTGGCAAAGCTTTGATACTAAAGTGTTGCTGAAGTGATTTCTGGAGTGAGAGGCTCATATCAACTCTCAAGCTTCGTGCGATTCCAAATGTTGGTGATTACATTAGAGGGCTTCCGAGGATAGGAAGACAGAGGTGTCGACTACCTTAATAATCGAGGGCTTCCGGAGATAGGATAATAGAGGTGCTGACTACCTTAATGTTTGAGTGTTTCCGGGGATAGGAAGACAGAGGTGACACCTACCTTGAAGTTGAGGGCTTGCGGGGATAGCAAGACAGAGCCGATCTTCATATCGAGGGCTTACCCTAGTGTGGGTAAGGCAGACATTCATGGAAGTATCAACCAAGGGATACCTTTCTCCAAGGTTGTTGGATACCCTTCTCTTTGGGTCAAAAGAATTATTGTTTGTTACTTGAAGTGTAACTACTTTTTCCCCGCTGCATTGTATACTGTAAAGAAATTATAACTCTCTAATATTTCCTTACACTTGTACTCTGATTCAATTTGATTCTATATGCTTTCAGGTAAAATCTAATATTGTAAACATTAGTTTACATTTGGTTAGAGGTGTTGTGAATTTACCTAGTTTAACTTTGTTAAACATAGAACTTTCTTTGTCTAAGGAAATTTTTTAAAAGTGTACAATTCACCCCTTCTTGTATTGTGAGCATCTTCATAGTTATTTCGATCTTAAAATTAGTATCGGAGGATTGATAACCTCTAATACTGAATCAATTCTACAATTGATTAGAGGTCTCTGATTTTCTCACTTTCTTTTTTCATTGTACTTGTTTTCCTTGCTTAGGAAGATTGTTACATTTCAAACTTTTTCATTCCAAAATTTGTCATTCCGAACTTTTTCTGTACTGAATTTTTCTATTCTAAACTATATCATTATGAACTATTACATTCCATATTTTTCATTCCGAATTGTTCATTCCGAACTTTCTGGTTATGAACAGTTTCCTACTGACATGTTTGGTTTCCCATGTTTTGTTATAGATTACAGGTTTACCAGTTGGATCAATTGATAAACGTAACCCAACAAGACCACCAATCTTTGATGGTAACGACTATGAGTATTGGAGAGATAGAATGAAGACATTCATTATCAATACTGGGGTAGATCATTTCGTAATGCTTACTGGAGGATACAAAATCCCTGACAAAGAAGTGAGTACCTTTACTAATCCGGAAAATCATGAGTACCAACTCAACTACAAGGTACGCAATACTATTTTATGTACAATGACTCGTAATATATATAGCCAAATATCTACATGTGAAACAGAAAATTTTATATGGGTGAAATTAGAGGTTATATATTTTGGTACTTCCAAAGTGATTGAAACCAGGAGAGCTATGCTGAGAGAAGAATATAACGGATTCAACATTCCTTATAGAGAACCTATCAGCAAAGTCCAACAATGATTCCTCACAATAGTGAACAGCCTTCAATATATGGGTGAAAATGGACTAGATGATGAAGATTTAGTGGACAAGATTATTGATATCATGCCTAATGAATGGGAGTCTAAGAGAACAATAATTGATGAAAATAGGAAGGTTACACAAATTTCCTTAGATGAACTCTTTGGAACTCTTCTTCAATATGAGACTCGAATGAAAAGAGATGGTGACAACATCCAGAAGAAGAATAGAAATGGAACTGTTTCTTTTACTACATCATCAAATTATATAAAAGCAAAGACTCCGGAAAGAGTAACATGATCTAAGACTATGAAAGTTTCTATTCATTCCGAATCTAGCGAGAGTAAAGTATAATAAAATGAAATAGAAAATATTCCTCGGAGAATGAATAAGATATATGGTCAAAGGGACTTCCAATCCAAGTATAAGAAGATGGATAGGAAGGATAAGAATGATTCAGAAGTGATGTGTTATGAATGTAAGAAAGCTGGTCACATAAGACCTAATTTCCCTATGCTCAAAAAGAAGGAAAGGAATTAAATACATTATGAAAGAAACAGGAAGAGGTATTACAAATCCAAAGCTAAGAAAAGTCTCAAAGCCAATACTACCTGGAGTGCTAGTTGTGGAGATTCTTCAGATAGCGATTCATCATAATATGATTCATGAGCTCAGAAGACTATGAGATTCTATGCTAATACATCTTTTCCTAATACATGTCTTATGGACAAGGTACGCTCTTCCGAGGCATTAACAATCACATCTCTTGATAAGAATTACTATTCAAAAAATAGTACTTCTAATGAAGATACTTCATCCTCATAAAATGAAGAACCTTCATTTGAAGAAGTAGCTAGATTTTCCAAGTTACATGAAGCTAAAAATTTTAAGATTTCTAAAAAGTTAGACAAGGAATATTCTAGGGAAGAAATTCTTACCAAAGAGATTTCAGATCTTTCTGATGATCTTAGGAGTAAAGATGATTTGTTAGAAAAACGTTCTAAAGACCTTGAGAATGAAAACTTTGATAAAAATGAACTTTCTAAAGATCTTAAGAATTCGGTTTTAAAGGTAAATGTTTTTGAAGAAAAAACTAACCCTAAGGAAATTATACCTGAGGATAGAAATTTGGTTGTAAAACTGAAGTACGAAATATTTTCCTTAATGAAGTGTTTGTCAATCTTTACCCATTGTAACGAAAATTTTGATAAGATGTATTAAAAAATACAGCCTTTAAGAAAAAAATCCGGATTTGGTTATACTCATACCAAAACAATTTTTTGTAACAATTATTTTGTTCCACAAAGTGATCCATTTTGCACCAAGTGTCAATGTGGTGGTCACTAGGAAAAATATTGTTCCTTAAACAAAACCCAATCACTAGGTTTTCATAAAGATTACTTTTCTAAAAAGATGTGGGTACCTAAAATTTTATAATAAAAAAACCGTGGATCCAAACATGTTGGGATTCCAAAATCATTTTTTTCACTTTCAGGATGATAAGGAAATTACCAACAGCAACATACGGTACATGGATAGTGGATGTTCCCATCATATGACTGGTAACAAAAACTACTTCGAAAAGATTATCAAAACAAGAGGAGAAAATGTAACTTTTGGAGATAATGCTCGTGGAGAAATTGTTGGTATAGCTAACATTGTTCTTCTTAGTAAAACTTCTATTTCAAATGTTTTGTTTGTGAAAGGTCCTAAGCACAACCTCATTAGCATAATCCAGTTATGTGATGAAGGATACCTTGTGAATTTTAGGAATGATAAATGTTTAGTACATAATTCCAAGGAAGAGTTTATTCTTTCATCCCATAGGCAAGAGAATGTTTACACCTTAAAAATAGAAGACCTTAGGAGCCAAGACTTACCTTGCCTTAGTGCAATGGAAGATCATTCTTGGTTTTGGAATAGAAGGTTATGACATTGTAACATTAAAAACATATGTAAACTTTCTATGAGGAAACTAGTTAAGGATATACCAGAGCTTAGATTTGATTCTTCTAAAGATTGTGATCCTTGTCAATATGGAATGAAACATAAATATAGTTTTAAATCAATCGGTTAAGTATCAACAACTGATGCATTACAATTTGTGCACATGGATATTTTTGGTCCAACACAAACTGGAAGTATTGGAGGCAAATACTTGGTATTTGTTTTAGTTGATGATTACACTAGATTTATATGGGTCTATTTTCTAGAAACGAAGTATGATGCTTTTTTCTATTTCAAAACAATTAGAGCGAAAGTTAAAAATGAAAAAAACCTTCCATTAAAAACTATTCATAGTGATCATGGAGGAGAATTTCAAAATTCTGATTTTGAATCTTTTTGTAGTAGAAAAGCTATTACTCACAACTTTTCAGCACCTAGAACACCTCAACAAAATAGTGTTGTTGAAAGAGGAAATAGAATTCTTCAAGAGATAAAAAGAACCATGTTGAGTGAATATTCTATAGCTAAAAATATTTGGGCTGAAGTTGTAAATACTGCTTGTTACACTATAAATCGAGTTTTGATTAGACCATTTCTTAATAAATCTCCTTATGAGTTATGGAATTGTAAAAAACCTAGACTTTCCTATTTTAAGGTTTTTAGTTGCAAGTTATTCATTATGAATACTAGAGATAACTTACACAAATTTGCACCAAAATCTGATGAAGGAATTTTCTTAGGCTACTCCACAACTTCTAAGGCTTATAGAGATTTTAATAAAAACACTTGCAGTGTTAAGGAAACAGTACATTCCAAATTTGATAAAACTGATCCCTTTGTTTTTAAACAACCCCAACCAACATCCTCAGATGTGTTTTCAAAAACTGTCTATCAACCTTTGATAGAAAATCCTTCTGATAAAGAAAATGTTTGAGAAGATCCTTCTGAAATATTTACCCCAGAAGATTTCCTACCCTATGTTGATGAACATGATTTACAAAATCCAAGACATGTGTTTCTTAAAAATCATCCCAGTGATGGTATCATTGGTGATGTCAATAAACCTGTAAGTAAAAGAGGTTTCTTAAGAAATGAAGTAGAACATCTAGCATTCCTTTCTCAATTGGAACCAAAAAGCACTGAAGAAGATTTAGGTGATGATGATTGGATAAAAGCCATGCATGATGAATTAAATGAACTTGAAAGGAATAAAGTCTGGACCTTGGATAAGAGACCTAAGGAAACTACTATTATTGGAGTAAAGGGGGTCTTCAGGAATAAGTGTGATGAAAATGGAGTCACAGTTAGAAATATGGCTAGACTTGTTGCTAAAGGCTTTAATCAACAAGAGAGAATAGACTATGAAGAAACCTATGCTCCAGTAGCTAGACTCGAATCTATTCGTATCTTACTTGCCTTTGTAGCATTATTCAACTTTAAACTTTTTCTAAGGGATGTGAAATGTGCTTTTCTTAACAGTTATGTTCAAGAGGAAGTTTTTGTTGAACAACCTCCTGAATTTGAAGATACAAAACATCCTGACCATGTATTTAAACATACCAAAGCTTTGTATGGCCTTAAACAAGCCCCATGATCCTGGTATGATAGACTTACAGGATTTTTGCTTCAACATAACTATGTTAAGGGAAATGTAGATCCAAACCTTTTCATAAAGAAGGATAAGAAAAATGTTTTGATTGTCAAAATTTATGTTGATGACATCATATTTGGTTCAACTCAGCAATATTTAACAGACTCATTTTCAAATATAATGAAATATGAGTTTGAAATGAGTATGATGGGTGAGTTAATATTTTTTCTTGGTTTCCAAATTTCTCAAAAACCCGAAGGAACTTACATATCCCAACATAAGTATAATAAAGATATTCTTAAAAAGTATGGGTATGAAAATACTAAAATTGTAAGTACTCCCATCTATACGTCAAACACACTTGATCTTGATAAAGCTAGGAAACCACTAGATCAAACATCTTATAGAGGTATGATATGAATTTTATTATACTTGACAGCTAGCTGACCTGACTTAATGTTTTCCATATGCTTATGTGCAAGATATCAATCCAATCCTAAGGAATCTCATTTAAAAAAAATGAAAAGTATTTTTCGCTACTTAAAGGGAACCATGGATCTAGGATGATTTTATACATCTGGAAATTATTTTATCTTAAATAGTTTTTTGGATGCTGACTTTGGTGGGTGTAGAATGGATAGAAAGATTACATCCGGAACTTGTCATTTCTTAGGAGATTCATTAGTTTCTTGGTCATGCAAGAAGCAACATTCTGTATCACTTTCCACTGTTGAGGCTGAATATGTAGCAGCTGGGAGTTGTTGTGCTCAAGTGTTGTGGATGCAACACACACTCACAGATTATGGCTTGATTTTTACTAAAACTCAAATTTTGTGTGATAACACAAGTGCCATTGCCCTAAGTAAAAACCCTTCACATCACTCCCATGAAAAACACATAGATATTAGAAATAACATTCTTAGAGATCACACACTCAAAGGATATATCATTCCACAATTTATCGGAATGCAAGATCAACATGCTGATATTTTCACAAAATCATTACCTTATGATAGATTTGAATACATTAAACAGAAGTTAGGAATGATAACCATAAGGTAATATTTCCCTTATTAACATTTTGTTAAGCAAATATCCTTACAGTAATAAACTTCTTCTCATATGGGAAGTACATTTTCTTGTTAGTCTAAGCAAAAATTTTTTGTAATCATTTTTCAAAATGATTTCATATCTTGTTTTCAAACTGTTTTGTAAACTAAAATTTTCAGAGTTCAAAAATTTTCGTAGTAGAAATTTCCGTAATGAATATTTTCAGAACTGAAACTTTTGTAATAAAAACTTTTGTACTCGACTTTTTCGTAATGAAGAATTTGGAACCGATATTTTCATAATGGAAATTTTTAGAACTGGATTATTTGTAACAAAAAGCTTCATACTGAGAAGTTTCGTAACGAATGTTCTTGGACTCATATTTTTCCGGGCTCATAGACATTTCGTACTGAGACTTTCGTACTGGTACTTTTATACTCATAGAATTCATACTAATGATTTCGTACTGAAGGTATCGTATAATATTTTTTTATGGCTTTACGTAGTGAAGTTTTTAAAAAAAAAATTTATTCAAGAAGCAATACTACCTATTATGAGTGAAATTCCTGGAAAATCCGAAAGGTACAATTTCCTTACTCAAGTTTTCATAGTCACTTTTTATTGCTGGTAGTTTATTATGCTTTATATTTTTCATACTCTACTTTCCTTAGTCTTGAAATTTATTTTTCCTAAAAAACCTCAAAAGATCGGATCTATATATTTTTTTGCGGGATCATTCTCAACCATCAGATCAAATCAAAGGATTTTCAACCGTCAGATGGGGTGTAGAAGCTGAAGGGTCAAATTTTTTGCTTATAGAAAGAGATGTTCTACATCAATTCTTCAATACTTTTTGCATCTCGAACCCCTTCTCCTCTATATAAATGTCGTTACGAACTCTCAGTCTCTCAGTTCTGAATGTCTGTAGATGCTGTATCTCAAGACATGTCAACATTAAAACCTATCTCGAAGTGGTTAGTGTTCAGAGAGTGGTTAATTAACCTGGATTTTTATGTTTTAGATTCTCTTATCTCAAAGAATATCAGGATGAATGGGTGGGAAGATGTATGCCTAGCCAAACCAGATAAACAGGATCCGGTGCATTCTGATCTGATATTTGAGTTCTACAAATCTGTTTCCTTCTAGAAGAAAAAGGAAGATGGTAGAGAGATGTTTTATTTCAAGTCCTATGGGAGGGCTTACAAGTTATCATTCACCAAGGCAACAAGCTTTGTTGGATTATCATATGAAGGAGAAGTGGAGTTTTGCTCGCACAGACTTTCGGATCAGAAAGGATGTTTTAATAAAGAGTAGGAATTGAAATGCCTTGGGATAAATAATGCTACTACTACCAAGATAGCACACCTCACTCCGAACAACAGAATATTACAGTTGTGGGTGCAAGGATTTCTCATTCTAAGAAGGGGAGACAAGGATAATATGAAAATAAGTGATATATATGTCTTAGATTTTCTAGTAAATCTAAGGAAAATTAATTTGATGAGACATGTTCTCTTCACAATCAAGAACATTAAGGAAGGAAACCTCAGGGCCAGATCATAATGATTCCAGCTTTACTATCCAAGATGATAGTTCGATGTTTATAATCTTTCAAAATCACATGCATGTCAAAAGTTTGGATTTGTAGGTTGATTCTAGTGAGTCATGATACCTTGAAGAGAAAGAAGATGCGGTTCTCTAGTGAAACCGGATAGTTCATTCCCTTATATGCTGAAGAGGCTACAACAATTCTGGAATCTGTTGAAAAAGAGGAACCATCCAAGAAGGCAGCTGAGAAGAGAAAGTCGAAGAAAGTTATTGAGGAAGGAAATCTTGTTGATAAGGATACTCAGTCTACACCACCAAAGCCAAAGAAGAAAAAGGCATATCCAGATGATGTTGTGGCTAAGTGGAGGGAAATGAAAGAGAAGAGGAAGGAGGGTGATGCCCAATTCGGACTTGACCCTACAGAAGAAAAATCATTGAAAGAAAAAGTTACTAAAGAGTTTTAGAAGGAAGATAAAGAAAAGAAGATGAAGAAAAAGTTATCTGAAGAAGAAATTGTTAAGTCTTTGATGATGGCTATGGAGTTATCTTCAGAGTGTTGCCCATTCCGTAAATATTCCACTACGAACCTCTACCGGAGACTCCGGAAAAAAGTTATTTCACTCTGGAAAAATTGCAAGAGAATGATGCTGCTGTGGAAGAAATTGAAGAAGCAGTTGAAGAACAATTTATTGAAAATGTTGTTCAGGAAGAAGAAGAAGAAGAAGAAGAAGAAGAAGAATGTGAGGATCTTGATGCTTTAATCAAGAAAGTTGAACAATACCATGAAAAGGCTGAGTCAGTAAAAGCTACTCCAGGAAAGCCATCTGAGAAGGAAAGCAAGGAAGATGAAGATGAGGAAGAAAATGTCATGTATGACGAGGAAGAGGCACATGATAAGGATTTTTATTACATAAGGAAATCAGTAAGTGAAGGTTGATGATGATTAGATTATTCAAATTTCAGAATCTAAGGAAGAAACACAAGAAAAAAAATACGTTTTGAAAACTGATAAAGGCAAACAAGTATTGATGTAGATTCCATTAAAAGATATTATTAGAAAGAAAGAAGCTGGTGGAACTTCTAGAAGAAGGTTAGTGCAACTTGAAGAACAGCAATCGCCTAGTAAAGTTTCTGATTCGGAGTCATCTGCAGAGAGCAATGATTTCATTGTTCAGTCTTTGAAGAAGTTAGTGGTTATAATCCTGATTTTTCCCACCTTTGACTCTCGATGTCAAATTTAATAACATTCTCAGAATTCGAAATCGGAGTCAGTAAATATGATGATGGACAAAGAGGTGAACGTAGAGGCAGATTTCAAGAATTTTCTTATGGATTCTGATATTCATAGGAGATCATGTAGCAGAGTGACCAAGTGGTCGAAGAAGGTTGATGAAGAATTAAATGACTTTGAAAGTTTTTAAACCGAAGAGAAAAAATATTTTGAGACTGCAGATAGCAAGATAAAGAACATCCATGAGGAGTTGGTTTTTGAACGAAGTTCTTGGAATAAAGAAGAGGGAGATCTGAATGGGAACCTGAATTCCCTGGCTCAAGTGGTTAAAAGAGATAGAGACATCCAGATCGAGCATCAGGAAAGGATGGACAAGCATGAAGAAGTTATCAAAGCTCAGGAAGTGGTGTTGAATGCCCAAGAGGAAACGATAACAGCCTTGGAGAGGCATGCTTAGGAAGATCAGAAGGATATGAAAAAGTTGAAGGCTCTGTTAAAGAAACTCATCCCGAAGGAAAGAGAGGAAAAATAGAACCCATTACGATCTTTTTTTGTATTTCCTCATGTTGTAAAAATTTTCCATCTCTAATGAAATTTTACCAAGTGATTTGTATTGTTTTGTTAATAATTTTTCAGGTACGTTTAATTACTTTCCCATTCCCTCAAAACTTTTTAAAATCACAAAGGGGGAGAAAAGGAAAAAGAATCAATATCTGGAGGAGAAAAATAAAAAAAATCCCCAAGGAAAGGAAAAAGGGGAGAAGCTATAGTAAGGGGGAGCATACCATTACGAATTTTCATTATAATGGTAATGAAAATCAATTTCGGAAATCAAGAATACAATCCTTAGAAGTTCAATGCCTAAGGGGGAGTTAGTTGTATTCATTACCAATCATGAACAAAGGGAGATAAGTTTTAATTTCAATGTGTAATGAAATTTTTCAAAACCCTTTATTCTTTTTCAAGAAGTTGTTTGTGCTTTCCAAAAAGGGAGAGATTATTGAGTCAAGGGGGAGTTTATTAAGTCAATAAGGTTTTCCTTATGAACTTTTCCATTTCCACTTGTCTTACGATTCACCTGGTTTTAAAAATCACAAACACCTTAACTGTAATAAAATTTATTTTTCTTTCCCTATGGAAAACTTCCGTAAGGATATTTAACCTAACCATATTTTTCCTTATACATATCATAAATCTGTCTAAGTACAAAATCCGGAATCTTAACCAAAATCTCAGAATCATATAAAATCATATATGAAGCATTCTGTTTAGGATTCGAATTCTGGAAGTGAACTATAATGAAGTTCCACTCTGAATTCTGGATGCGAACTGTAATAAAGTTCCACTGCGAACTATGGATGGGAACTGTAATAATGTTCTACTTCGAATTCAGGAAGTGAACTGCAATAAAGTTCCATTCCGAATTCCAGACTCCGAACATCAGTATAGTTAGACTCTGAACTTTTATGAGTTCAACTCCAAACATCAAAATAATTTGACTCTGAACTTTTGTGAGTTTGAATCCGAACTTCAAAATAGTTCGACTCCAAACTATTATTGAGTTCGACTCTGAACTCTGAATGTTCAGACTCTGATTTATGGAGAAGCCAGACTCCTAATTTCCATAGAAATTCAGACTCCGAACTTCTACAGAATTTGGGTTTCGAATTAATATCAAAACAGAATCCGAATATCATTTTAGTATAAATTTCGAATTTCAGTTTGGTTAGACTCCGAACTATTATTTTGTTACACTCCAAATTGTTATTTTCTTACATAAAGAACTCCAGATTTTCTTACACTTATTTTATAAAACGATGTTGTGCATTTAGTTACATTTATTTCATTACAAAATGATGTCGTCAATTCTGTTATGAAACTAACCGTTGGTTGAGTTCCACGTGTACATTCCCCTCTGAGATTCAAGGAAAATGTGACCGTTGGAGGAGGGCACTACTCCACCTATAAATAGGTGCTCATTTGAACTGAGCATGAACTAATGAACTTTTGGAAAATCTTTGATACTACAGTGTTGCTGAAGTGATTTCTAGAGTGAGAGGCTCGTATCAACTCTCAGGCTTCTTGCGACTCCAAATGTTGGTGATTACATTCGAGGGATTCTAGGGATAGGAAGACAGAGGTGCCGACTACCCTAATGATAGAGGGCTTCCAGGGATAAAAAGACAGAGGTGCCGACAACCTTAAAGTTAGAGGGTTTCTGGGGATAGGAAGACAGAGGTGCCAATTACCTTGATGATGAGGGCTTGTGGCGATAGCAAGACAGAGCCGATCTTTGTATCGAGGTCTTACCCTGGTGTGGGTAAGATAGACTTTCTTGGAAGTATAAACCAAGGGATACCTTTATCCAAGGTTGTTGGATACCCTTCTCTTTGGGTCAAAAGAATTGTTGTTTGTTACTTGTAGTGTAACAATTTTTTTCTAGCTGCATTGTATACTGTAAGGAAAGGATAACTCTCTTATATTTCCTTACACTTGTACTCTCAATCAATTTGATTCTATATACTTTAAAGTAGAATCTGTTATTGTAAACATTAATTTACATTTGGTTAGAGTTTTTTTGAATTTACCAAGATTAACTTTGTTAAACTTAGAACTTTCCTTGTCTAAGGAAATTTTTTAAAAGTGTACAATTTACCCCCCCTATTGTATTGTGAGCATCTTCATAGTTATTTCGATCCTATAATATTTCCCATTGGTTGGAGAAAAACACGTGTCACCATTAGGTTGTGGGTTCAAGACCAGTAGCCTTACCAGATATGATGGGTTATCACCCGACATACTAGTTATTATTTTTCCAAAACATTATTATAATAATTACAATATTGATATCAAATAGTATGAAATCATAATTACCACTACATAAAATATACGATAAACATTATAGTTTACCAATTCTTCTAATATTATCTCCATAAAATGTTAATGAATTATTGTAAAATAGACATTTAACTAAAAAAAATAATGAACCAATGAGTTGTATTTCAATAAATCTTCCTCAAAATACCCTTAACCATGATAAAATAAAAAATAAAAATATTAATTTTTTATGTCTGTCTTATGATAAACATAAAACACATAATAAAATTATAGGATCCAATATTAATTTATTAATCATAGATGAATAATTATAATCTCCCAAAAAAATTACACAACCCAAGATGTTTCATTATTCTTATAATCAAAATAAATTTAATAAAATGGATTCTAAAATATATTTATTGAGTCCTACCAAATTTATACATCCATACATTTATTTCATCATAATTACTTCCTTGGTCTATGATTTAATCCTTTGAAAGAGTTCATTAGAACAAATAATTACAAGGTTCCTGACAATCAAGAAAATGAACTATAAATGGTTCTCAATGATGAAATTAATATTTCTAAATTTAATTCCCTACTTGACCATAGTAATTTATATCTCCATAACCATATATTCCACACAGAAATCAATTTTTCATTCTTATGATATACTCTCTTGGGAGACCCATTTCACATTTAGGAATTAAAGGAAAACATACCTTTTTCATCCATGGTCTCCACTACTCAAGCTCATATAAAACTATATCAATATATTATTTTGTGATCCCATGTGATGGTTAAGGTTTTTGTTGTTTTGCCATATTTCATTTTCAGTGATTGATATTAATAATGATATCATCCCTCCAATCAACATCCCTTTTGGTTCCTCATAATCACCTCACCCTCCACTATATTCAATGTTCACATGACTCTTCTATAATCCATTCACTTAATAAAAAAATATGAATAATGTGCAGAAAAATAATCATAGTGGAAACCCATATAATCATTTGAGGATTTCTAAATAATGAAACCCAAATTTTAATATAAGAATCAATGGGACTATCATCGATCGATCATTATCATCATCTTTTAAAATTATTCACAATATTTCATAAAAAATGTTTTCATTAGCATAATCATATCCAGAGACAATGTGTAACTAGATTTGTACAGAGGACCATTTTCATGCATTGAGTGTTGAACAAAAAAATATAATGATCCCTTTTTAGAGTTCTTACCCCTCGGTATATTTTCACTAAGTCATCATCCTCATTTACCATCTAGAAAAACGTATTTCTTGAAAAATCACATAATATATATTTTTCCCAACCATTATGATAATATCATATACATTAATTTATCCTAGAAAATATCATATGATTATTTTCTATAATCTATTTTTTCCAAAATAATGTTCACAATTATTCTTCAAAACATCCTCGATACCAACTATAATGACCCGAACATTAATTTACCAATGTTAGTGAATAAATTATTTCATTGGGACTGGATACATGGGATCACATCCCAAAGCGATAAATAGTATAGTATTGTTAGAAAAATTGATAAAATATTGAATGTATCATTATAATTTCAAACCTAAAACAGTACCTAGAATGTTCATTGAGAATCCCATAGTTCCCTATAGGATAACACTACATATCAGTTATAATGCACATCCTAGTATCATGTTGAATGGAAACATAAGATTGGGGTGAAAAATAATGCTTATCAAAGACATCATTATAGAAAAATCTATCATGAATAAATAAGTTATAATCAATTTTGAATGTAAAATATAAAAAAACACATGGCATTAATCAATATAATCAACATGAGTAATATCATTGATAGATGAAATGTTTATAAAATAATTATATATAGGTAATCAGGATAACTTTAAACATATCAAGGTTCATTTTAAAAAATTGAATAATTTCATGGGAATCAATAACTATTTTCATAATGAGTAAAATCACATTTCTGGTGATCATAACCCTACATTAAAGGATTTTTTCTATAACATCATTCATAAATTTTCAATTCCATAGCCAAATACTCATTCTATATTATTTCATGATAACCTACCATGCATAATGGGGAAATAGTGTGTCCATTCCTTCACTAACAATCTCAAATTCATTCTGGGAATGATAGGGGAATCATTGTAATGGCCCGGACCCCTCCAGTCTATTACTTTCTGATAATGCGGAGTTAGAGGTGTTCGGTGAGGTCAAGGTAACTTAATTCCAATGCTTTAGCAAAATATTCATTTTTGATGAACCATTTCAAAAGTAGAGAGTTTTTAACTGTAACGTCACATTACGGCTTCAGGTACTTTTGATGTTTCTTAATACCCTTTTTTAGGAGTAGTTCCTTGGGGGGTGAGTTTGGGTGAATCTTTAAGGAAAACTAAAGGGCAGTAGCTTCCGCACAGGCTATGCACGGATTGGCTAAACCGTGTGGCCATACCATGAATAGTTAATACTGAAGGCAGTGGCTAACACACGATTTGCACACAGTTATTCTAGCCTTGCGGCCTAACCATGCGAAGAGTGTTTGACGAGGCAGTAGAAACCACACAGTTAGCACAAGGTTTTTCTAAACATACGAGCAGACTGTGCGGGCACTTTAACTAGATCATAATACTATGGATCTCAATCGTTTTGCCTCTAACATTCTTGTTTAATCTACTAAGTAGCCATAACACGAGATTACCCTCCCTTGAAGGTAGGAGAACCTCTCACAAACATTTTGGAGTTGATCTGAAGGATTACCTTGGCAAATCGAAGCATATTTCGTAGGGTATGTGATCGTTTGTGTTTGGGTTATTAGATTTACTTAGATCTACTTGTCCTCAACTCTTGGTTTCTTAGATCTACCCCATTTATGGGTATATCTAAGTGTGTGGATGACAAATATGATGGTTTTGGTCTTGATCATGCTAGTAGAAGAGATTTAAAGATGATTTTGAAGAATCAACCCAACTTTCTTTTGTGTTCTTCGTTTGATGGGGTTTTTGTCAAAAACCATTGAGGAAGGGGATTCATTTCTTCTATTTCATTTATGTGTAACTGTATTGTTAGAATGTTTAATCCCCCTGGATGACAAATGAAATTGAAATAATAATTATTTTAACCGGATAACAAAATTTTTATCCATCATTTGTTATTTCCTCTTGTTTTGCTAGATAGTGTCATATCTATGCATTCTTTCTAATCTGTTTGTTCCTGATGAAAATCGATAAAGAACATAAACCGAGATTAGTAGATAATTTTTTGGCTAAAGAAAAAGAGGTATGAAAATGGATCTTGTTCTTTTTGGAATTTTATTTTAATCAAATCGGTGTATTAAGCATGTTTAATCATTTGTTATAGCTTACTAGTTAGGTTTCCAGATGTTGGATCCAACGATTTATAAACCTATTTATTCAAGATGGATTAAAGTGTTTGATTGTTTGATAATTCCTTTAAGGGTTCTGAGTTAACCACTAGTTTGTAAAAGGGCCAAGAGACCAATTAATGTGATGTTTTTTTCCTGATGCTTGTCATGTGATGTGATAATTGATGGTTATTGTGATATGTGGTGGAATATAATACTTTTGGTTGTGGCTGCAGATGACTCCTAGAGTGGCGAGATGCATCGGTTTATGCATGTCGGTGTTGGGGAGGACACCGGGGTTGATGGAATGGAATGGATGTGATTTTTGGCTGATTTTTGGTTCTTTGGTTGTTTATCTACTTTACTTTTCTCCACAGCTCAAGGCAGCTAGTCTTGCTTACCCCTCTCCTGAAAGAGGCGAAGACACGAGGGGTATACCATGTGCTTTCTGTGTATATCTTCACCAGGGGAATGGGTCTACACTCTTTCTATAGGCGGAAAAGACTCGACGGGTTGTACATCTACTCACCGTGTTGACCCCCCCCCCCCCCCCCTTGCGTTTATTAGCATAGAATGCTTTTCTAGAATGTCTTGGAATATGGAAAAGTAATTCTGCAATGAATATTTGAAAAAATTGTGTTATCCCATGGGGTTGGTGTTTGCTAGAAAATAATGATGAGGTTGTAATTTTGAAGGGACAATGAATTTTTGGGTGTGATGCTAATGGAATTTTTTAATGTGGGATTTTTCATGGTTAAATAATGTTGAAAGAATTAATTAATATACAGTGGAGCTGAAATGAAAAATGGAATGATGTAATCTAATAATGTTCTTTAAATGGTTGTGTGCTTATAGGATACCTAGTCTTAGAACTAGTAGCCCAGATTCAGAGAGACGTTAGCTGCATTTGTGTCTAAGACTAGGTAATAATCATAGTGTGCTTGTGAGTTATAATATATCCTTTTCTTTTTGTGTCTCTATATGCCACTCCACCCAGCCAGTAAGCACAACTAACACCCCGGGGATTCTATGCCATGGGGGGAGGGGGTGTTTTCCCCAACATTCTGGTGGGATGATGAATGGATAACTACCCCCTTCAGCCCCTCTCTCTTCTCTAGGTCGTTACTTGTCTGATAGGCACATTTTTTAGTTTTACCCATATATGTGTGTAGAGGGTTGTAATTGATTTTGGATATTCATACACATATATTATATATATCGTATCCTATGGACTACGATATAGGTAATGTGTATAGGTTGTGATGGCTTGAGGATCCTTACTCGATGTGTGGGTTGTAATGGCTTGATGTATAATACCAGACGTATGATACACATCATACGAGTTGTGGTGGATCCATTAAACAACCTGGTTACATTTGGTTGTGAGGATGGTGTGGTGGTTCGCCTAGGTATCTGGGGGTATGCCTTTGTGGTGCATGAGGTGCATATTGTGGTGTTCTGCCCAGGTGTCTGTGGGAAAGCCTTTTTCGAGAGAGATGCTTATGACGTGCGACGTTAGGGAAAAGATGAAAAACTATGGGGATGTAGTAGTTGAGTACCCTAGATATTCCTTATTATATGATATATTCTTGTATGTGTAACTTGGTGAGGGTAGCCATTGTGAGGTTGGGAACTTAGTATATCTGTTTAGGTGATGTGTTAGTTTCACTTGATTTTCATTGTAATTTGGCATTCTTTTCTTTACTTTCGCATAGGTGGATTCAGGGAGGATCCTACTGATTGTACTGTCATACTCACCCTATGTATATATAAACTATTTTTCAGGTCACTTGGAACAGGTTGGAGATCATGCTAGTTTCTACTAGCACGGGGTTGCAGGAGCTGTTCGAGCATGTGGTTGCTGCTGTTTTTAACTGTCTTTTGGGTATATGTAGTTTTTCTATTCCATTTGTAGTACTTTCTTAATGACATATCATATGTGTACTTGGGTTTTAGTTATATTGCAGTCTGAGTTGGATTTGATTGGTGTCTATCATATCTCTCTCTTCTGCATGTGTTCTCTTAAGAGGGTAATGTCTCTAATTTGTGTGTTTATTTTACCCTCGGTGGTAGTCGCCAACCTGGGGCCTACTGGAGGCAGGACTCGGGGGGTCATTATCTCCCTTCTCACATTGCCAGCACAGGAGTGGTAAACATTGTGTGGAGAGGGTCGTGACAGAGTGGTATTAGAGGCTCTGGTTGAGTGATAGGATGGAGTTTGGAGTAAGGAACATGTGAGGTTACATGGGTTTGTAGGAAAACAATGTCATTCATGATTAGAATGTGAGGTAAAAACTGGATACCGGATGAGACATAGGTGTTTAGGGCCCCCTATGATCTGATGTATGGACCTTTAAGTTTATAATAGATACTAAATAAGGTGATACTGGTTTCATGGTAGAGACCTAGGAAAGGATCATACATCATTCTTCTTTATGCCTATGTTTGAATGCGTAGACCTTGTGATATGTTAACCTAAAATTAATAAATGAAAAAAATTAATAAATTAATGTAGAGTCTTTAAAATTCCATGTTTAGGAACTCTAACGATTGTTATTTTACAGATAAGGCTCCATGTCGACGTCCTCATCATGTTTGCGCAGAAAATATCTTGCAGGTGGTTCTAGCATATCACCATAGGGTAGAGGTAGACGACAATGAAACTTGGAGGAAGACACTCCGAGAGTTTTAGTGCGAGAGCCTACATAAGTATGAGGGCTCCATTTTAGAAGTAGTCACGAAATAATGGTTGGAAGAAATTGAGTTCGGCTTCAGTTTGATGCGTGCTCGGAAGGAGCACTGGGTGTCTTTTGTTGTGACGATGCTACCTAGAGCAGTAAGGAAGTGGTGGTACTTGAACCTCGGGGATCGTGAGAAGTCACCGATCTCATGGGGGGAATTCTGAGACATGTTTAGAGTTTAGTTCCTTTCCTTGTCTACGAAGGCATCCAGTTTCCAGGAGCTTCATACCCATTGACAGTGGAGCTCTATTGTTTGAGAGTGTGGAATCTGTTTTAGGATCCTTTTACGATATCCTTCATACCTGTTACCAGATGAAGAGGCCAGGGTGAGGAATTTGGAAGAGGATTTGCATCCAGAGATCAAACGACTGATCACCCCATTTATGCAGAAGACATATCTTGAGGTTCTGGTGTGGGAAGAGGTTGTCAAGTGGGCTTTGGCCTGGACCGGAACATCAAGAGAGGGGGATCGTCATGATCCCTCATGAAGTAGAGCTGTGGTCTAGGGTTCCTTGTTTTTCTGGGCAGAAGGGTCTTCATTCATTCGGTGTTAGGTCCCATCACTTATCATCTCATTTCTCCTGAGGCAACAACTATAAGGCCTATGCCAAGAGATCAAGTGATTTTTTTTCTTGTGGTGGTCATTTTCATCAGCAACGGGAGTGCCTGGCCTTTCAGAGCGGTCATCGTGCACCAGGTGTTACGCTTCAGGTTCCTCCATTGAGGCAGTTCAAGCTGAGGCAACTAAATCCAGTTGCAGTAGCTTTTAGATCAGCAGAGAGTAGACGGGGAAGGTAGATGACAGCCCCATGATGCTCCCCATCATCAAAGAGCAGAGAACGACCTTGGGGGTGGTTATCATCAGGGTCAGAGAGGCTGTGGAGGAGGTCGTGGTCAGCTTCATGCTCTACCGTTGCCACCCCCAGGTGAGCCATATGTCGTTCGAGGTTCCCATTTCTCATTTTTCTACCTTCATGTTTTCCTTGTTTGACTTAGGAGTGACACACTCCTTCATATCACCTACCCCTATCCTTGCTTTGGGACTTGAGGTAGAGAGGATTACAGTTCCCTGGGTGTTGACTACACCATTTGGAGGTCGAGCTGACTTGTTTAAAGTATGTAGAGACTGTGAGCTAGTGTTGGGGTAACACCACTCTTGGGGATATTTCCTATGTTTTAGAATACAACCATATGATGTCATCATTGGCTTGGTTTGGTTGTATTCGGTGCAGAATATTGTGGATTGATTCAGGAAAAAGTCATTTTCCTTGGTGAGGATGGAGAGAAAGTGGTGTTTATTGGTGAGCGAGATCCTCAGATGGGTCATAGGTGTGTTCTGTCCTTATCATCCATGATGGATGAGATGATGCTGAGTTCTTCATGGGTTTAGCAGTTTCCATTTCCTAGGTTCATAGAGGAGTACCCTGATGTATTCACAAAAGAGGTTGTAGCATTATCCCCTTGACGAGAGATCGATTTTGGGATCGAGCTACAACCAGCATCATCTCTTATATCTATGTCTCCATATAGGATGTCCCCTTCTGAGTTCGAGAGATACATATATAGCTTTATGGTCTGTTAAAGTGTGGTTTTGTTCAGCAATGTGTGTCACCATCGGGTGCACATTTTTTGTTCGTAAAGAAGGTCGACGACAGTTAGCTATTGTGTGTTGATCTTCATCACTTGAACAAGGTGACTATAATGAATCACTATCCTCTCCAATGTATTGATTACTTATTCGATCAACTAAAGGGTGAAAGTTGGTTCTCAAAGATTGACTTGTGGTCAGGATATCATCAGATGCACATGTAGGATGAGGATATCATGAAGTCTCCTTTCTTTTGTCGTCATGAGCATTATTAGTTTGTTTTAATGCAGTTTGGTGTGACGAATGCCCTAGCTGTATTCATGGGATTGATGAATGATGTGTTATGTGAGTTCCTGGACATGTTTGTGGTAGTTTTCATCGACGAAATCCTTCAGTACTCCATATCTGATGACGAGCATGTAGAGCATCTACTAGCCATCTTGGGAGTCCTTTGTCAACATCAGTCGTTTTGGAAGTTATTGAAGTGTGAGTTTTGGGCTTGAGAAATCCGTTTCATGGGGCATGTTGTGTCCCAACAGGGAGTAGATGTAGATCCATCGATGAAAAAAGCATTTATGTCTATGGAATCCCCCAAGACATTGTCAGAGGTGCAATGTTTCCTTGGTCTCACAGACTTCTACAAGAGGTTCGTAGCCAATTTCTCTCAAGTTATGACCTCTATAATAGCTTTGACTAGGAAGGATCTGGAATTCATATGGAATGATATGTTTCAGGCAGCTTTCGTGTATCTAAAGGATAAGTTAGTAAGTGCTCCATTCCTTTGTCTTCTAGCTGAAGAAGTTTAGTTTGATGTTTTCTATGATGCTTCACATCTGGGGTTAGGTTGTGTTCTCATGAAGTAGAGGTCAGTTGTTTCTTATGGGTCTCGACAATTACATCCCCTTGAATGTAACTATTCTACCCATGATCTTGAGTTGTCAGCCGTGGTGTTTGCTCTAATGTTGTGGAGACATTACCTCATTGGTGGGAGCATTGTGGTTTTCACTGATCATAAGAGCATGAGGTATGTTTTATCAAAATGTGACTTGAACTTTCGACAGCTTCAGTGGATGGAGATCTTATCGGAATACGACTTTGAAATATCATATACACCTGGAAAGGGGAATGTTGTGGCTGATGCGCTGAGCCAAAAGTCACATAGTGATGTTGTGCGTGAATCTTCTGATTCCTAGAGAGTATTGGATGAACCTTCATCATTACATCTTAATATGGGAGATGTTGGGTATAAAGGATGTCTTTTTCAGTTGATGGTAAAAACATCAATGGTGCAGAATGTGGAAGAGTCCCATTTGGGAGATCTAGAGGTGGATGTCTGGAAAGACCAAGTTGTTTGTTGTGAGGCCCCTGATAGTTGGACTGCATATGAACAACACCAAATTTTGTATCATGGAAGGCTTTTTGTTCCCTTGACGATGCATGAGACAGTTCTAGAGAGTTCCATAGATCACCTTTAGTGGTACATTGGGGAGTGGCAATGATTTACAGATCCTTGAGGAGTCAGTTTTGGTGGCATGGGCTGAAGCGTGTGGTTGCGGAGTTTGTGTATCAATGTTTAGTCTTCCAAAAGGTGTAGGTCGAACACTGTGTTCCTGGTGGTCTTCTCCAACCATTAGATTTTCCTCAATGGAAGTGGGGGGACATCACAATGGACATTGTAACTATTTTACCTTGAGATCCGGGAGGACATGATGCTATTTGGTGAGTAGAGGATCATTTAAAAAAATCAGACCACATCATAGCAATCAAGGATTCGAGCTCAGTGGATGTTTTGTTGAGGAAGAATCTTGAGGAGGTTGTTAGAATTCATGGAGTCCCTGAGAAGATCATTTCTGATCGAGATCCTCGTTTTACCTCTAGAGTGTGAAGAGGTCTCCAACAGGCTTTTGGTTCTCAACTATGTCTTAACAATACTTTTCATCCTCAATCAGATGGCCAGAAAGAGGAAACCATCTAGAGTTTTAATGACATGTTACACTCTTGTGTTCTTGATTTTGGTGGATCATGGATGAGGAACGTACCCTTGGTGGAGTTCGCATACAATAATAGTTTTCACTCCACCATCGGTATGGCGCCGTTTGATGCCTGGTATGGTCGGCCTTGCAGTTCTCCGTTGTGATGGACAGGGGTTGGAGAGTCACCAATTATCAGTCTGGAACTAGTGCAGAATACAACATAGATGGTTCATGTGATTCGTGAGAGGATGAAGAAAACACAAGATCGTCAGAAATCATATGCCGATCAAAGAAGGAGACCCTTAGAGTTTAATGTTGGGGATCATGTGTTTCTGAAGTTAACTCCCCGTCGTGGGAAGTGATGGTTTAGTCATAAAAATAAGCTTTATACCTGGATTTATGGGTGTTTCAAGGAGTTAGCTCGTGTTGGAGTTGTGGTGTATCGAGTTTCCCTTCCCCCACAAATGTTTCAGATACATGATGTTTTCCATGTATCACTGCTCCGTCGTTATCTTCATGATGACTCTCACTACATCAATTGGGGAGAGATCGATGTTGATGATGATTAAAACTTTGAGGAGCGACCTATGAAGATCCAAGACCGCAAGGATAAGGTGTTGCGCTAGCATTCTATCACCATAGTTCGCGTCTTGTGGAGAAACGGTGGCTTGGAGGAGAGTACCTGGGAGCTTGAGTCACAGATATGTTCTCAGTACCTAGAGTTGATTGTTGTTTACCTCTTTCCATGTATTGATGTATATTTTTTTTATGAATCTTCCATGATTAGAAGATGTTTCCCTTTGTTCATTTTGTGGCTTTCTCTCTTTTGAGAGGTATCTCGATGGGTGGTTGTTCAGACGTTGTTTCGTTTTCACTTTATATGGGTTTTGGATTCTCGAGGATGAGAAGGTTTTAAGAGGTATATTATGTAATGGGCCAGACCTCTCTAGTCCATTACATTGTAAAAATGTAGTCTTGTAGGCATTTCTGGAGGTCAAGGTAACATATCCCCAACTCTTTTCCAAAATCATCATTTTCGATTAACCGTTTCAACAGTAGATAGTTGTGAACTAGAATGTCACATTACGTCTTCAGGTACTTTTGATGTTTCTAACTACCCTTGTTTTGGAGTAGTGGCTTGGGGTGCGTTTGGGTGAATCTTTAAGGAAAACTAAATGGCACTACCTTTAGCATTGGCTTCACATGGTTTGTCTAAACCGTGCCACCATACCACACGTAGTTAATACTAGAGGAAGTGGCTAAAGCATGGGTAGCACACAGTTTGTCTAACCATGTTTCCTAACAATGTAAGGAGTGTTTGACGAGGTAGTAGTGACTGCACGGTTTGTGCACGGTTTGTCTAACCAAGAATGGAAACCATGCAGGCACTTAATCTAGATTTTAAAATGGTGGATTTCAATAGTTTCACCTCTAACATTCTCGTTTAAGCTTATAAGTGGCCATTACTCAGGATTACCCTCCCTTGAATGTAGGAGAACCTCTCCTACACATTTTAGAGGCGATCTGAAGGCTTATCTTGGCGAATCAATGCTGGTTTCTTGAGGTATGTGATCGTTCTTATTTGTTTTCATAGATCTACTTAGATCTACTTCTCCTCTTCTCTCGGTTTTTTAGATCTGTGCCTGTTATGTGTAGATCAATGTGTCTGGAGGCCAAATATGATCATTTTTGGCCTTGATCTTTCTAGGAGAAGAGATCTAAGGAGGATTTTGAAGAATCAACCTGGATTTCTGGTGCATTTTTCGTTTGTTGTGGTTTTCCTCAAAAACCCTTGAGGTAGGGGATTCGTTGCTTCTCATTCATTTACGTGAAATTGTATTTTTAGCATGATTAACACCATGGGTGAAAAATGGAATTTACATAATAAATATTTTAACTAGATAAATAAATTGTTATCGATCATATGTCATTGTCTCTTGTTTTGCTAGAGAGTGTGATATCTATGCTTGCTTTCTTAGCAGTTTGTTCCGAATAAAAATATTTAAATAATGTAAACCAGGATTAATTCATAATTGGTTGGCTAAAGATAAAGTGGAAGGAAAACGAATATGGATCATGTTGAAATTTGATGTTAATCAAATTGGTATAGTAAACATGTTTAATTTTTTGTGATAGATTACTGGATAGGTTTCCCGATGTTGGATCCAACGATTAATAAACATGTTAATTCAAGATGGATTAAATAATTTGATTGTTTGATAATTCCTTGAAAGGTTCTAATCTACCCTCTTGATTGTTAAACCACCAAGATCCCAATTGATGTGATGGTTAAATTCCTACTGCTTGTGTTGTGATGTGATCCTGGATGGTTGTTGTGATATATGGGGGCATATAGGCCATTTGGTTGTGGCAGTGGATGATGCCTATTGTGGCGAGATTCCTCTATTTATGTTTCTCGATGTCGGAGAGGACACCGGGGTTATGGAATGGAATGGATGTGATTGTTGGTTGCTTGCTGGTTTATTGGTTTTTTATCTGCTTTACTTTTTCCCACAGCTCAAGGCAACTGGTCTTGCTTACCCTTCTCCCGAAATAGGCGAAGACACGCGAGGTTTTCCATGTTCTTTCTATGTTTATCTTCTCAAAGGGGATTGGGACTATTCTCTTGCTATAGGCGGCATAGACTTGAGGGGTAGTACATCTACAAACCGTGTTGATCCCCCTTATGTTTAGTAGAATAGAATTATTTTCCTGAATGCCTGGGAATATGGGATTGTAATTGTTTAATGAATATTTTAATAAATGGTGTTAACCCATGGGGTTGGAGATTACTGGATCATAATGATGAGGTTGTATTTTTGATGGGACAATGGATTTTTGTGTTTGATGCTAATGTAATTTTTTAATGTGGGATTTTACATGGTAAAATAAATTTTAAGGAATTAATTAACGTACAGTGGATCTGAAAATAAATAGGGAATGAAGTAATATAATAAAGTTCATTAAATTGTAGTGTGCTTATAGGATACCTAGTATTAGAGGAAACAGCCCGGAGCCTGAGAGATGTTAGCTGCAGTTGTGTCTAAGAGTAGGTTATTCCCATAGTGTGGTTGTGAGTTATAATATATCATGTACTTTTTGTTTGTCTATACGCTACTCCACCCAGCCTGTAAGGGAAACAGACACCTCGGGGATTCTGAACCCTAGGGGGGTGTTTTCCCCAACATTTTGGTGGGAGGATGAATGGCTGACTACCCCGTTTGGCCCCACTCTCTTTTCTTGGTTGTTACTTGTGCAATAAGAACATTGGCTAGTTATCCCCATATACTAGTGTAGAGGGATGTAATGGCTAGTGGTTATTCACACACATATATTCTGGATATAGTATCCTATGGATGACTATATGTGTAACATGTATTGGATTTGATGGCTTGAGGATCCTTACTCGGTGTAAGGGCTGTAATGGCTTGAGATATAATACGCGACGTATGATACACGTTATGAGAGCTGTGGTGGATCTCGAAAACTACCTGGTTAATTTTTCTATGAAGGATGGTGTGGTGCTTCACCCAGGTGTCTACGGGCAAGCCTTTATTGTGCACGATGTGCATATTGTGGTGCTTCGCCCAGGTGTCTGTGGGTAAGCCTTTTTGGAGAGAGATGCTTAGGACGTGCGACATTGGGGAAAAGTGGCAAACTAGTAGGGAAGTAGTATCAGGGTCCCTTGATATTATTTATTATATGATATATTATTGTATACCTTACTTGGTGAGAGTCGCCATGGTGAGACTGGGAAATCGGTATACCTATTGTGGTGATGAGTTAGTTTCACTTGTTTCTCATTGTGCTTTAGCATGCTTTATTTACTTTTGGGCGAGAGGATTTGGGTAGGATCCTAATGAATATACAATTATAGTCACCATATATATATATATATAATCTATATTCAGGTCACATGAAGCAGGTTGGAGATCAAGCTGGTTTCTACTAACTTGGGGTAGCAGGAATTGTTTGGGCATCTAGTTGCTGCTGTTTTTACATTATTTTTGGTACTTGTAGTTTTTCCATACTAGTTGTAGTACATTTTCATGACCTTTCATATGTGTACTTGGGTTTTCATTATATTACAGTCTGAGTTGGAGTTGATTGGTGTCTATCTTATCTCTCTCCTATGCATGTGTTCTCTTAGAGGGCAATGCCTCCTATTTGTGTGTTTATTATACCCTCGGTGTTATTCACCTACCCAAGGCCTACTAGAGGTGGGACTCAAGGGTCATTATCTCCCTTCTCACATTTCCGGCCCAGGAGGGGTATACTTTTTTTGGGAGGGGGATGTGAAAATCCTAATCAATATAATAATTAATTTAAAAAAACTAGAATTCAATATGTTAATACATTCCCTAATATGAAATAAAATCAAAGTAAAAATTGTTATTGAAAATCAAGCATTAAAAATTATAATATATCATTAATCATTACATGTAATCATTATCATCAAGTGTAATATAATAAATAGTGTCAAAATAGTACAACTTCAATCAAAATTATCTTAAAACAACCAATGAAATAATATAGATTTTATTAATACAACATATACCCTAAGGACCATAAGATAAATAAGGGATAATTTTTTTAGGAAATAAAATATTATAAAATTGTAATCAAATACATTTTTTTGGGAAAAAACTATTTTCAATTTGAATGTAAATTTTGAAAACTAAAAACTTGAAGAATATTATGAAAAAATATTTAATTTTTAAATAATACTTGTTAAATTTTAGAGCAAGAATCGAATAAATTATGATTGCCTTTTATGTACAGGTCGTAGAAGCATATAAATAATTTTTTCTTGTTGATTAAAAATAGATAAAAGGTACCTCAATTAAAAAATGAGAAGAATGTTTCATTGAAAAATTTAATATAATGTTGAACCTAGGTAAAAATTAAATTTAAATGCTATGGATAATTTCAATATATTAATGATTATATTTTTATAAAAACATTATATGGTAACAAATGATTCTTCAACCTAGGTGAGAAATAATGTGAAATTTTGTTAAAAAAAATTCCAAATAAATTTATGTACAAAAAAGTGAGTAAATGGTTCATTTAATTTCAAATTTCATAAATAACCATTGGATAAATGAATAGACCATATTTATGATAGAAAAATATTTTCATACCAATATAGTGTTAAAAATTAATCAATCCTCAATAATATGAAGATTGTAAAATGAGCCCCTACAACATTGGTAGCTTTTTACTCGTATACAACAAGAATGAAATAATGCCAAAGTAAAAACTAAATACAATGAATATAAATTGATTCTTGATATAACATATCACATGGTAAATATATGTTCTATAGAAAATAAATATATTTTTAATATAACATATTTCTTATGGATATAAAGGTGATATTAGAAACCCTTAGCTCTATACTAAAATCCATTGTAAATGTATTTACTTCCTCTATAATATTTTTATTAATATCTCAAAAATCCATAATAGCATATTTAATAGAGCATATGATTTAAATATTTTCATTTTGTACATTGTATTATCTTTTCATTTTCTAATAACTATTTTTTATGATAATTGCATCGTTTTTCATATATATTATTGTTCTGTAATTTTGGACCTTTTAATTTGACTGTAATTTTTTGATAATGATATAAGTATCATTTAAAATAATAATATATTTTTATAATTTTCTATTAAATTTTTATATTGGAAAATGTGTTTAATTGTTCATTGAGATAGTTTTCTATATGTATACTAAATATTCATTTTAGTTTTCAAAAAAATTAAAACATAAAAAGAAAAAAAATATTTCACCACTAAAAATAAATTTTTATATCAAATATATCATGTATATTAATTTAAAATATCCTTATTGTGATCGATTTAAAATCAAAAATGAAATCATTTCACATCACTATATAGAGGTAGTAGCCCACACATACACACAAGCATCATTATGATTTTCACTACTGGAAAATTGCCCTATACCCACGGTTCAAAACCGTGGGTATAGCCCCCAAAACCGTGGGTATAGGCTATACCCACGGTTTTGGGAACCGCGGGCTGGAATGGCGTCGGGATAGGGGGGTCACCCTATACCCACGGTTTGGAGAAACCGTGGGGATAGGTTTGTGGCAGCGTGGCAAGTGGGTGGCCACGCTGGCAATGCATTGACCCCACGGTTTGAGAACCGTGGGGATTTAATTTTCAAAAAATCGAGCCCGCTGGGTGTTGAACCCAGGCCTTGCACAGCGCCGTCGGAAATCACAACACCCTCATACCACCCGAGCCATGAATTCAATTCGTTATTTATACATATATCAGCGTATATATATTAATATAGATTATTTTATTTAAAAATGCAGGCGGGGAGATTCGAACCCGCGATGGACTGGAGACCATGTAGCGCACCGCTGCATCGAACCAACTGAGCTATATTTTATATTTGTTATTTACACACATATCATCGTATATATATTAATATTGAGTATTTAATTCTAAAAATAAGCTGGAGAGAATCGAACCCGCACTTCACTACAGATCCCCGATGGCAGTGCTGCATATAACCAACCGAGCTACCGAAACTTTGAAAATTTTTATTCGTATAAATCTATATATATTAATCATAGCCATGTTCCCGCCAATGTTTTTTTCGTTGTCCCGCGTAATTTTGGTTCCCGCCTTATGGCGTCAAAGCTATACCCACGGTTCTCTAAAACCGTGGGTATAGGTCTTCCAAGAAAAAACCGCAATACCCACGGTTTTGAAGAACCGTGGGTATAGGTCATCCGAAAAAACTCTATACCCACGGTTTGTCCAAAACCGTGGGTATAGGTCTTCAAAAAAAATCACCTATACCTACGGTTCTGCAGAACCGTGGGTATTGGTCTTCAAATATAATCTATACCCACGGTTTTGTCCAAAACCGTGGGTATAGGGGACCTATACCCACGGTTTTTGAGAACCGTGGGTATAGGTCCCCATATTAACCCTATACCCACGGTTTTCCAAAACCGTGGGTATAGGCCAGTTTTCCAGTAGTGTTTCCTATGGATTTGAATAAAAAGAAGATATATATAAAATTATAACTCTAGAAGTATGTTAGTGTAATAAATATCATATAAATATGTTAAATAGCCCATTATATCAATATATTAGAGAAGATGATGGAAAACGAATTACATTGGTTCGCGAGGTGGTATTCCACCATACACACGACTAATGGATTCATTTCTAATTTGATTAAAGAGGATATGAATAAATCTTATTCAATTTTAGTAATAAAATATCAGTATATATAAAAAAATTATTGTTTTTAATTTATCATTTTGTAAAGTATTATAAGTACTTATATCAATAAGTAAAAAAATGGATGGTTAACAACTTTACATCTTCATTGAACAAAATCTTTAGGATTATCACTAAATACTTACGTGATTGTATTTTTGGTCAAACTATGTCCTATATGATATTTGGATGGATTTATATAATATATTTTGTGGGTTATTTTACGATTAAAATGGTTATAGAAGTGTTTTTTTGATAGGAAAAGGTATGACATTTTATATGTTGAAGGGAGGAGACACTTTGGAATTTTAGAAATTAAAAAGTTGTACGAGCATTTTTCAAACACAAAAAGAATCCAAAATGTCCAATATCATACCCAATATCATATAAAAACAACATATGCCCATATAATATGTATTAGATGATTTTATTTTTCATTTTAACTCTTACTCTTTTAGTTTAACTCTTGTTAAGTAACTTTTAACCTTAACCACAATAAATAATTTTAAATGTTTTTACTATTAATTATAATCAAAAAATAATAAGAAATAATTGTATAATTAATACTAAATTTTATAAATAATTTACTAATTTTTTTATATTAAAAACATAAAATTACATGTCTATAATTTAATATAAAAGCCAATGAAGCGATGAAAAATTATTTTTTCTTGGAAAGAAATTTTCAATATATAGATAATCTTATATAAAATATATGTTTTGTAAAATATGTTATATGAATTTTATTTATTAATTATAGATTCATAATATATAAATTTGATTGGAAAAGTTAATAAATAGTTTATACATTACTTAAATAAAATTGAGGATCATTATGTGATTTAGAGTATTTTTGAAAAATATTTATTAAGGATAAAAACATATAATAAAATAATGGATAAACATGATTAAAATGTAATTAATTGGATTAAACATAAATAAAGAATTAATACGTTTATTTGAAACATCATATAAAAATTTGGAATTTAATTTAATTAATTAAAAATATATTATATTATTACATTAAGAGGTACTTTTTAGTATTCACGTAAAAAATAATCCTTTCTAGGAAAATAAAAAAAATTAAAACAATTAAACTATTGATATTATAAATATAAAAAATATATTATTTTTTAACGTAGTATAAATTAGTTATAATTACCAAATATGAAATTCCAAATAAATCAATTTTTGAAAAAAATTTATTTTGAAGCATAAAAATAATTGACAAAAAGATAGTTGATTATTTACTAAGAATTTTTATATTAATTTGGGTTGATTTTGACCTATTTAAATTTATTTAATTATTAGGTTAATCATAATCCTCCCCTCCAATTCAATGGTGATGTTATGACAGCCATATTAATTATACATTTCAGATGTCGTTTATGATTTCTATTTCATTTCATATACCCCATCGAACATAGTTTTAATAATTTAATATATTTGGGGGTCATAAAACCTATCCAGTGACGTATTATTGTCACAATAACTATAACATCATACAAAAACTAATTATAAAATATAGACACATTATTTCTATTTATCAATACGTATATTGAAGTACTTATGTACGACCAATGTAATATTGGGATAAATCATGTTTAAATCTTATTAATACTAATGAATTATATTTTATTGAGTTGAATTAAATTAAATAATATAATGTTATTTTTTATTTGAAAATGAGAAACGATATATTTCTAGCCAAATTTGATTTAAATTCATTATATGTTATTATTATAATCATTATTTCCATGTTATAAAATATTAAATTTGAGAAAATTGAATTTATAAAATTATCATGTAAAAAATATCGAATGATGGTAATTGGGAATTTTTGGAGAAGTTTATTTTTATAAATATTGAAAGAAAATATGAATGAAACTTTATTCTTCAATGTATTTAAAAATTCACATTATATATTATCCTAGTTATAAAATTTTATAGTTAAATATGGATAAAAATTATAGAAATAGTATTTCGATCAACATTTTAATTGAATCAGTTAAAAAAATATTATTATACTGAAAAATGTATTTTTAAACCCTTTTTCATCACATTTTTATAAAATAAATTTAAATTAAATTTTAAGAAAAAGCTTTGATAAATTTTATAAAATAGATCAAATATTCTAAATTCAATTAATTATAATCAATAAATAGGCTCAATTAATGTTTTTTCCATAATGAATATTATAATTGTAAAGGTATATTTCAAGGGATATGGTTTAATCTAGTTTAATGTTGTGTAGAACAAATGAGAGTATAATAAAAAACAACTAAAAACATATCAAAATACTACTATATGGACATATGTAGAGACATTATCATCATATTCTTTTAAATGATCCATTTAGGATCGATTATTTATGAGACACTCAATAATATATTTTAATGTTTTTGAAGCTTCTTGTGTATCCATTCAAAAACATATGAATGTACACGCCCTATCCTCTCCTTTACATATAACATTGTCCATTGTAATTTGGTCGGATATGCCCAAATACCTTCTTTACATTACTCTCCATGATTTAATGGTCATGGTTTGATAATAAAACAATCTTAGGGGGCTTTATGAAATTACTGAAAGAGGTTGTTCGATGATAAGATATTGTTTTTAGCAATGTATTTTTGTTTTATTTATTTTTTTATATCCTTCACATATTAATTAACAGTGTTGAAATAATAACACAAATATCTTCTATAAACAAATAGTTTTTTATTTTATTATTATAACCTCTATCCATATAACTATTCCATCAAATTTGAAAGGAATCAATTGTTTCTCTATAAGTTGGACTACCTCATGGGAAACCATTGTAAAGTAATTTCTATATTAGACTCTCTCTCAATTGGTTATAATTATTTATTTATCGTATATATATGATTCTAATAACATATTTATTAATATAGAATGATAATATATTATTAAATATCTTATAATTATTTTAATTGGGAAATGATATTGTCATTCTTTTTTTACATGTCGATTACCTCCTCTGGGAAGTGGTGTGATACTTTAGTCATGAACACATTACATGGATTCTATATGTTATTTTATTTAGACATTTAATATGATATATATGTCATAAAAATCATTTGGTAATGATAAAATGATAATTATCTTCTTTCTCTCATGATAATAGAATAATGAAAAACGTATTCATGCATACGTATGACCAACCGTCTCTAGACAATAATTTAATTAATAATAAATAAAAATATTGAATGGTTGACTATAAATATACAATTAATTTTTCTAATTATAATTATATCATAACAACATTCTATATATGAACAAATAATGTCCACTTACGACATTTGACTTAACATATTCAATTTTTAATATGATCAGAGTAACATAGAAACATATAATGTGAACTAAATTGATTATGTAATTTTATATAGGATTATAATAGAAAAATAAAATTTATATAAATAATAAAAATATTATTATGATGTCAATAATTAAAATATGTCTATTATTCCTCAATATATGTAATATACATGATGATTCAAACTCTAGGTAAGGAAATCATTACCATAATTACTAATATTAAATATCATAATGGTATATTTTCTACATCTATTCATTATATTACCATATTCATAAATAATTTACGGATGTATTTATATGAATTTATGTAAAATATGAAATTATTTTTATTCAAAATTTTATAATTTCCTTTATGGGTATTCAGAAGGGAATTTTTTATGTATTTGACACATAATGTTTTGAAAAAAAATGAAATGTAATTTTTCTATTTTATTATATATATTTTAAATTAAATTTACCATAGTCATAATTATTATTCGATTTTTGGATTTCATTATATTATTTAGTATTTTTTTAATGAAAATACAAACATCTATTTATTATAGGTATTTTCAAATAAAAATTATTTATAATGTATATGATTATAATTGAAAACTATTTTATGACTTGTGGTAAGAATAGTTTTTTTACATTTGATTTTTATAATCAATAACATATTGTAAAAAATTATTTTATGCTTCATGGGAATATAATAGTATTATTTGTTATCCTGAAATATGTCATGATGATTTTTTTCTCATTAAATTTCTCATGATGACGGGTGATACCGATATATCTCTCCAATGCATTAGGTAATGGGGCAGAGTAAGCCAGTTATGTTTCTCCCAAGTCATTATTGATGTTTAATGGGTAAGATACTCTATTTGTAAATATGATTTTATAAATGATATTGAATATATTAACAATGTTCTCTATATGATTTATCTATGAATTTTATTTACTTTTATGAAAATCATATAAATACACAAGTTATTATAATAAGTTAATGTTTAAAGAGTATTTTAAAATACATCTTAAAAGTGAATGTATAACATTGTGAAAAAGTATTCTTCTAGATCTCATGGTTTCAATGAAAATTATTTAATTTCTATTTATATATTACTATAACTAATCAAAAATTTAATGAAATTATAATTTATTTAATGTTGATATCTTTTGAAAGAAAATATTTGTTAGGCTGATGTTTATTTTGGAAAAACTAGTTTATTTATATTCACTAACTAATGGGTTTTTTCTATCATTTTATATTTCATTAAAAAAATTTATCTCATTCCACAATATAAATTGTTTTTATGGGGATTTATTGATGATTAGGATAATTATGAGGTAAATAATAAAATTGGGATGAACTCCCATTAAAAGAAAATATTTTTTTCTTAAAAAATTGTACATTAGGAAAAATTTGATATTTATTGGAAGTGTTCACCATGTCATGTAATATTTATGTATGTAGGGGTATTGATATAGTTATATAAAAATATAAATTATAATTATTCTAAAATTTTTTGATGGTAAGTTATTTTCATAAATCATCAAACTATGGAATGTTTAAGTCTAGGGCCATATATGTGGTTTTAGATGAATTGTTTAGAATATTTCAAAAGATAATATAATTGAAGTAAATATATTTAAGAGATAATAATACATTTTTTCATGATATATTATTCTAATATTACTATGTTTTATCATCTATAAGATGTGTGTTCAGAATATGTTTCCATATGGGAAATATGGGAAATGAAGTCGGAACGATCCAAGAGGACAATATCCTTCCCTATCACCAATCTAGAATGGTTTGAATTTGAACTAGTCTATTTATTTCACTATTTTAATAGTTTACACTAAAAATAAATATTGGTTGAATCTATGATGTTATAAACTAGAACCTCTCTAGGGTAATATGTATATATTAGGTAATTGTATAATATAGATCAATTTTGCATTCAATACATATTCTTAAACATTGTTAGTTTAGTAATTGGTTAATTTACTGAAAAATAAGGATCATTAGAAATGTTTTTGATATAAATTGTTGTGAAATAGGATTCTTAGAATGTGAATCATTGATATCTAAATAATGATTTCAGTGGATTTAGTATCCCCTTGTATCAAGAGCTGACCTAATAATTTTACCTATACTGAGGACTCATGCATGGTTCCTCTACTATACAACGACCTTGGAGAACCAATTGGATTCCCCAAATATGTTATAACCCTAATCAGCAGAATTTGGCTTATGAAGTGTGGGTATATAGTGTCACTATATATCCCACACGAATCTTTCATTTCTAATGGGTATAGGGTAATGATAATATGTCACATTGGATGTAGAAATCGATACCTATATATTATTCATGCTAACTATATTATACTCCAGATAGGATGAAGGTGCTAGAGTAGGGATTCCCATTGATTCATCCTTGTTTTTGAAGTTATCTATATGAAATGTTTTTGGAATCTTCTGTTAAGGATGATATAACCATTAACAATGAGACCAACTTAATATGTGATAGTATAGAATCATGAATATTTCCTAATCAACTAGGAATCAACCATTATTCATATAGGACATCATGGAGTTTTTATGTCATATGATGGATTTATAGATTGGGATATTGCATCATAGTATTTGGATATTAATTTTATATCTTTATTATGATGAATATGTTTTTTGTTCATCTATTGAATCAATATAATTGATCCAAATTATTGATCATTTTCCTAATATTGATTTCCTTGGTGATTAGGACTTGGAAGTTTTACATTGTGTATAGGAATGATATTTATTCATTTATTAATTAATATTTATATAATCTTAGTCAAGTAATTATTTATAATAGATCTTGTAGAGAAGGCTTAGTATCAAAGTTTTTATCCATCGATACATTCTTGGTGATTTGTAGGTTGAGGAGATTGAAAATAATGGATTCTTAAGAGATTACAATATATGGTATTTATATGGTTATAAGTTCCACATTGACATACTCAAAGAAACCACAACTCAATTAAAATAAGATATGGTTGAACATGGTCGCATGCCTATATATTTAAAATGTTATGGTTTGGTATGATTGTCAACATGATACACTAAACATGTATAGAGAAATTCCTTGATTATGATGTATGAGGTATTTTTTGGAATAATTTATTTATTATTTAATGTTTTTTTTTTAATTAATTTGAAAAGTTAATAATAACATTTAAATAGAGATAATGATTTTTGATAGACTTCATTAATGGTAACCTTCTTAGTTATTTACATACATACTATATAGTCTTCCATTGTACATGGATTCCCCAGAAAATCTAACATTGTAATTTCATGAATCTATTTTGGGATGATTCTGAGATAACTTTTTTGTCTAGATGACATGTACTATGTTGGTGTTTTAGAAAATGCATTTCTTTATGTTGTTATAAAGGTAGTGTCTTGCATTAATTTTTCTTTTCATTAATATGTGACATCCCTAGTGGGTGGTCAATTGTTTTGTGTATAAAATGGGGTTTCAAACCTTTTAAGGAACATTATTTATTATCTATATTATTTATATGTTTTTCATAGAAATTTCATTTATTTTTTATGGACGTTAAACCTTATATATTTCACAATATTTTACTATGTTATAATGTTATAGCCTCCCATTGGTACCTTTTTATACCCAAATTACTAGTCTACAACCTTAATCACTTTTTGTGGAGCACCTAAGTCCTTTTGGAAAAGTTGGCCATAGAACAAGTTGTGTATCCTCCAGATTGAGATATTACTCATTTCAATGGAAAACAAGGATAAGTACATTTATAAAAAAATAAATTTCATAAAAAAATTATCTTTATTAATATGTAATTATAAAAATGAATCAATTTAAAAATATAATATTATCCCAATAATAAATTGAATTTGATTCATTGTAGAGTATTTTTATGTTCAACATAGAAAAAACATTTAAGTTGTGTTTTTTATATTATTAGTAAAATAAATGTAAATTAGTTAGAAAATGGATAGCAATTTTAAAAAATATAAAAAATTCTGAAGAAAAATTACATAAAAAATGTTTAAAAATTGTGTGGAAATACTTATTTTATACTTTATTCAGCCAAGGTCACCCACATGAATTAATATATAGTTTTTGAAGTCTTTGACCTATGAATAGTGTAAAAAATTATATAAAAGTAATGGCATATTTAGAAAGGTGAAGTTATTATTCAATTATAAGTTGCGAACCATCCAACCATCCATCCCACACCATTTGCTTCTACTACTTTTTAGAAACCCTATAACTTTTCTCCTCATAAAAACCACTATAATATTCATAATCCTCTGGTAATAATTAATTAGATTATTCCTTTCATTTCCAAGGAGACATTGAAGACAACGATCAATGTCCAAAATCGAGTATTATATAATATTTAAAATTTTATTCTTAATCATTCTGGTATAATCCTATACTAAAACATTTAATATCATAATGTAAACCTAATTATCATGATGATGGGTAATCATATTAATGGATGAAACATATATATTTTTGGATTTTGATATTTGATAATTCAAAAAAACATAAAATTTGATCCACCAACATAATAACAAATATATATTTTTTTATATTTTTTTATAATTAAATTATACACTTACATTACCATACTCAATCATTGAGATATAACTTGTTCATTTTTTCCTCTATTGAATCACCAACTTGAAAAACAATAATAAATTCTATAGTGAATTAATATTTGAACATAAATAATTAAATAATATAATTTTAGGATAAATTATATATTCATTATATGTTCAAATATTTCGTTATTATTTGTTTAACATAGTACAAAAATGTCTTATTTTATAAAAAAAATTACAAACATCAGATCACACCAATACAATATTCAGGAAAATATAATAAAAATATATATGATAAATAAATATCATATAACGATAAATGGTATATATTAATTAAAATAAAAATAAAAATTATTCAAAAGATGTTATTGTTAAAACATAATTTTATTATGAAGGATGTTTATTGTGTTAAAATGTTGAAATTAGGACAAGTTAAGGGTTTTTTGTTTTAAATTCCTCTTCACGACACATGTATGAAACTATACACATAATCTCACTTATGGTATTCATATAATACCATTTTGGGAAAACATATCACAAAATTCAATTTAAAAATGATATATTATGTTAAATAATAGGCTCACAATTTAAATGATATTTTTTAAAATTTTACTCAAGCAACAATGGTTCATTATATCAAAAATTTATTCTTTAATATATTTTTTAGTTATGTGGTAAGATATCCAAATAATTGTGTATTCACTACCCATGGATGAATAGTTTTAAATTTTTTTTACTCTTGGTAATTCAATTCCAAATCATTTAATATTCTTTATATAGATTTTGACCAAGTTATTAACCAATTGTTATTATTTTTAGAATATAAATTTTATTTAATTGAGATATCATTATTTTACTATTACTTATTTCATATACTCAATGATCATTATACCGTTTGATTTTAATATTTATTATTATAATAATTTATTTATCTTATACCAAAAACCAAATTTTTAAATATTCCACACATCATGATTATGTTTATCATAGGGGATATTGATTACTCAAGTCTCCTTTAATTGTGTTATTTTATATCATCATGAACATTCATTTTCAGTGCATGGGTTCTTATAAAAAATTATGTTTTATATGATCAGTTATGTACCTATTTTAGAAAAATGATACGTATAAATAATTAATTTTTTGATTATTTTTATAGTGTTTCTTTAACAATGGTGTGTTCAAATTATAAAAAAGTGTTTTATAGTGAAAAATTATATATTTTCTTCCTATCATTATTCCACCAAATTAAACATTATTTATTTTATATCCTTCATTATTATATAATCCTTATCATATTAAGGGTTTTAATAATCATTCAAATCAAATTTTTGAAAGACTTCGCTGTAGAAAACATGGAATTTTGTATTTTAAAACAACGTTAAAAATATATTTGTAGAATATATTATATTTATTCCCTTAAATTTCTATTATAATTTTAAAAAGTATTTACCCTAATAGGTTTTATATTTCATAATAAATTTAAATCACTAAAATTATCACTAATAGATTAATTATTCTTTAATAATTATTAATTTATTAAAACATTCAATATCAATGCATAAAAAATATATAACATTTCATAATAACATGATATTTATTGTATAAAAAACCTATGAGATATGACTGTATTGAAATGTGTAAAAAATATAACAAAATAAATTTCATTGAATATGATAATTATTATCTTCTTGATCCCCTAGTTTCATCATAACTAAGAATAATGCTACCAAATAAGACAATAAATTAGTAAACTAATCAACAATATAAAATAATGAAATAATAATGTTATTGATGTAAATTATTAATGAAATAATTAATAGGTACTTATAGTAGGTAATAAGATTGTTGTAATATTGATATAAACATTTTAGTAGTAACATGGATGTCAAGAATAGGGACCTTCCCATTACGGACTGTAACATGACTGATCGTCAATTTGATTATTGGTTGATATGTCAACTAAGAATTATGAGAATTGGTAATAATATTCCAAAATAATTATTTTTTATAATGCATAGTAGAAAAAATATTATTTATTTTGTAGGGTGAAATGATGTATTCCTTTAGTAGGATAAGTCCTTCTAAGTGCCATTTATGTGAAAATAAGATGATGTTAGTGTCCTTGGTGTTTAACATTGACTTTGTCTTAGAAGATCATCATGAATTAAGGATTGTGTAGAATCAACTACATGATAAGTAAAAAATTTTGGAGATCATAACAAGGTAAATGTTTTTTAGCAAGCCCATGAAAATACCTCCATCTTACACCTTACACGTAAGGATTTTTCTATTATAAATAATTACCATATATGTATAAAATAGTAAAATAAATTAATAATTCCCAATTTATAAATTAATTATTTATTTTGTTTGTAAAAGTTCATTAATTGTTTCATTTGATATAGTATATATGAGTATAATTTAAATTTTATAAACATATTTTTGAAAATAAATATTAATTAATTGTATTTTCAAAACATTTATTACCATTTATTTTAAATTATGTTGTTATAAATAATACTTATATTCTTGAAATTATCTTATAAAAACAATTTCTTTGAAAATATGTTATAATATTACAGTTTAATATACAAGGAATTTTTTATGAGTTCAAGGTAGTGGACTTAGTCAAAAAGAATATTATTTCCAATATTTTTTTTATTTAGATGATGAAATTATTATATTTTGGAATCTATTTTGTTTAAATATACATTGTTATTTAAATTATCATGAAAATTTTAGATTATGGTAAAATTTTAATAATTTAATAACATTTTTTTCATTAAATATAAAATATATTTTTTAACTTCAACATGATCTACAACATAATACATTGAAATCCTACGTTAGAATTTAATAAAACTATTTCGATGAAAATAATGGATTATTTATTAATATTATGTTTCTAAATTCATTTAAATTAATTTCAAAAATTATAAATAAATTTTTAATTGCTAAAAGAGAAAATAAGATTGGAAAATATATATTGAAGAAACAGTACTTATTGATGGCCAATGTAATAATTATAAATATATTTTGTATCTAATATATTAATAAATTATAAATAAATAAATTAATTTATAAAACCTGGAGAATTCAAATAGTTATTTATTTTCCAAAACATATAATTTTTTGAAATATATATAGAAATTATTATATAATTACTCATAATTTACTAAAAATTCCCTCAAATCTTCCCATTTCTCTATAATTTAAATCATATTGCAATGATTTTCCAAGATTATTAGCATCCAAAGGGTCCCTCTAATTTTTCTTATTATCATACAATGCTATAACCATATTCTATGAAGAAACACTTCTAGATAATGAAACCATCCTCATCTTCCTTTCCATTAAACTACATATTTTGTGGTATTTCATATAAATGATGAATTAATTTATTTTATAACCATTTTAATTTTAACATTACTATAAATATCATTTTTACCAATGATAGACCTTATTTCACTCTCATTATCACCTCATTTTAATCCATATTGTATATATGTAATGCAGGCAAAATATTTTCTTGAATTTCTAACATTTTCATGAAATTATTTTAGGATCCTTAATTTCCATAAATATTCTTTATAAATAGGTTTTCAAAAATATGAAATCATAATTTAATGATTGGGTATTTTGATGTTTTAAATAGACATTTCCCCTTCATGTATTAAAAATGATACTTTTTTGAAATAATTGAATTTAGATGATAACTGATAATATTCATCACAAGAAAAAAGTAGTTTGATTTTATACATGATTAATATGGATCTCATTATTTTAGATATATAATATTTTTAATTTGATAGCTTTCCAATCTATTGGGGTAGTTATTAATCTTCACAAATGACATGTTTTATGATACATTATTGAAAAACATTGGTATTTAGGTTTTTGGGAGCCTTAATGACTAACCAATGAGATATGAGTATGAAGGTACCATTCGTATATTATGAAAACATTTATATGTTCTATATAATACTGTTATAACTATTAACTCTTTCTATGAATAATTTTTTATCATTAATTAACTAAAAATTTCCATTTATGATTATTATACTTTATTGGAATTTATGAACATGATTTTTAATTGTTGAATATAAAAAGGATGTTATATCTAAAAACGATTCCTATTACGAAATAATAAAGTATTCTTATAATAGTTATTAATGATTTATTATTTTCTGTTTGCAATATATTATTCTTGTATTCTATATACTATTTCTATGAAATCAAATCACAAAAACATCATTCGATGTTATCAATTTCATACATTCTAAGAGAATGGTATTAATACACATTTATAAAAATTATGGGTCACCATTTTTCATATCAAAGATAAGCTTGTGTTATTTTTATAATGTTATATTGGAAATCATTATTACAAAACCATGGGATAAAAATAAAAAAGGAAATGGTTTTTAAATATTTGGTGATGTATAATGAGAATAGTTTCCATGGAATAAAATCAATATCAAGATACAAAAAGATGATATATCTATAGAATTGTTTTACACGTGATTAATAACCACAAAATGGTGAATTGGGTAATACCTCAATCATCACATGGTTTATGACAAAGAGGAATTGAGGGAAGCATTTTTTTTACACTCTCACAAGACATGATTTGGTTAAAGACATTCATCATAAAATGTATTATGAAAATTATGTAAATAATAATATTTATTTTTCAATTGATGTATATCATCCAAGAAGAATTATATTATAATTTTTTATGATAAAAATTCAATCTATGATTTCCAATAGTATAATGATTATTCCACTACTTTTCTTATTGAAAACAAATGATAAGAAATATAACGACTCAAGTAAATGAAAGAAAAAATGTATACTTTTGTGATTGTGTTTCTAATTTGATTAGTGTTATTGATGAAAACATAATAATAGTGGTGAATCTATATCCCATGTCATAAATATCAACTAAAACTAAATGGAGTATCTAAATTTACCACGGTTTGATCATCTAGAACATTAATCCTTCACATGCTATTGAACATAACATTTCCATCGAACCTCCAATCCAGTGAGCATTGAATAGTGGCTCAATACAATAGAAAATATATTTCTTTTAACCCATTTATTTGGAATTATTAGTGCACTGATTGTACATAATTAGTTGGGATAAAATGATTAGTGGTGGATGATGATCATAAACACAAATCTAAGGGATGTGGTTGAACCTATATAATGGGAATTATTCAAAAATTATTCATTCAAAAATAATATATAACCATGTTGGAAAAAATAATTTAACAAAAATTGAAAATGAAACTATAGGGAATTGTGAGATGAACATTACATGAATTAATAAAAACATTTCAATATTTTTCATCAACTTATATGGAATTTTTGTTCATTTATTTATTCTATTGAGTCCCACTCTATGAAAATAATTAACTTTACGAAAATTTGGAAGCTAAAAAGAGATAATATAATGTGATCTCAAAATTGAAACAAAGTGATGAGATACTAATCATACCCCATGATAAAATAATAATAAAGGGTCGACAAAGAAATTCCTTGTGATGAATCACGCCAATAAATTGTAAAACATTAAACCTTCAATAAATGGGGTAAGAGTCATTTGGGGAAGTAATTTCATGGTTGTTGAAGATGAAAAATGTGTGGATGATATATATTTATATCTTGAAAATATATTAGAATTATTAGAACTGAAAATATTAATTCCAATGTAAAAATGATGACTGTTAAAGATCAACCTATCATGTAATATTTATTCTATATAGAGACTGATTATTTCTCAACAAAATATCCAAATAATAATATAATGTGATAAAATAGACCACATCCAAAGAAGACAAAAATATAATAGTGGTTGATTTAAAATCACAATGAGTATATTTGATAATGAAAATAATGATATGAATGGTATGCTCATTGAAATGTTATGGATAGAAAGTGCATTGATTGATTTTGGTTATACAAATTCATTAATTTCAATTAATTTTTTAACAAACATTATCTTAATCATAGATAATATAGTTGTATACTTATTAGTTACAACTACAAGAGGTACTATTAAATAATTACTGATATATAAGGATTTTCCTATTTACATTAGTGAGTAAAATATCTCTATAAACGAATTGGTCATTATTATGGTGGAAGTTTATGTAATATTTGGGATTGATTAGTTGTCAGCATATAATGAAATGATCAATTGTGGACAAAAAATTATTCATGTTTTCTTGAATTGGAAGCCTGTATTATTATTCAAACATTAGTTATCACATACCAATTAAAACTAAGTACAACCTCATATTTCTTCTATTATAGAAATGTATTGTAATGAAAGAGAGGAAATATCATGTAAAAATATAGGATGTGTAACCATTTTTAAAGAATACAATGAATCATTTCTAGAAGAGTTTATTGGAATTCCAATTGAATAAGATTCTGATTATCATTTGAACTCTTAAAATGATCCAATAAAATATCAATGAAACCATAAATAATGAAATATTTTGTTTTTTGGGTATTAAAATGTTGCATCATGGAATTTTGGTTATGTCTTGTATTAATTTGAGAGTATCTTATTGGGGGCCTCATATTCTATTATTAATGAAGTTTGGTAGATCAATGTATCTATGAATTGGTTATAAAGGATATAATAGGATTATAGTGAAGAAAAAATACCACCTTCTATATTTTTATGACCAGTTTTATATGATTCACGTGGCTCAATTCTTATAATATGTTGACCTCTAATTAGTTTATCATAATCTATTAGTTAAGAAATAAGATATATAAAATACTTTTGAACAATATATAGAAATTATGTGTTGGTTTTTATGCCATGATGCATGAATAACACTCTTATCCAACATTGATATTTGATTAATATAATTTTATTTACATCCATGAAAATAATTTGGTGGTAGTTATTGATTATATAATGATATATTTGAAATTTAATATAGAGTATAAGTGTCACAACCCCTCCTACTAATGATACCTCTTTGTGGATAGAGAGATGAAAACCAATAAGTTGTTCCTCTAGTAATCCCTATGATAGAGACCATCAGAAAAGGTATGGAATTATCATATTATTGGAGTAATTCACTTATATAAATGAAACATGAATATGTAATTAGATAAATAAACAAAAATAAAAAAGTAGGAAAAAATAAGACTATAAAATAATAATAATCCAACAATCAGTGAATTTAGTTGAAATAATACTTAGTATTGTTTCCAATGTATGTACCAAAAAGACATGTCTATATCAGTGCCTCAATAATAGTTCAAACACTAAAAGTAATTCCCATCTCAGTCCCCAATTTCCTCATGGATGCATGAAAATATCTTATATATGTAGGATGAACAAAATATTTTTCGTCAGTTTGAACATAACCAAGGCCTCAATTTGGACTTGTGAAAAGAGAAATCAAATGTTCCAATGAACAAATAATAAAACAAAAAATAACATATAATGTCATGTAACCATACCCATCCTTATAATGTAAGCAAACCCAAATCACATATGTGATATAACAATATATCATTAATATCATAAAAGAATAATGGAACCACACTGCCACTTCCCCAGTGATTTTATACTCCCGTTCCCTAAATATGATCTTCCAATCCACCCATCTCTTCCATACATAGAACACATATCACATCAAATATCAATCACTGAAAAATGGTCCCCACATCACATGAAATCAAATATAACATACAGACTGATGTTATATAAATGTAACATCATAACCCTCCTATAGGAACCTAGTCCATAAACATTACATCAAAAAACACCCCCACCCGAATCAGACCTATAGGGTATCACGAACATGAATTAATTCAACCTCATATCATTTTATTACCTTGAATTACCTACACCACATACCACATCGCCCCACATCACCTCATGCCTATAAACACCTAGGTGAACACATAACAACATGATCGAGGACACTTTGGGATTCACATCTCTTTTAGTTAATATCCAATACTAACCCATATCACTACTATTGTAAGATGAGTGGGGTAGAGGGGGTATCCATCTATCCATATCCAAACAATCCTATATGTTGGTGAATATACCTTGAACCCAGAACTTCAATTCATTTCTATGGTTATCACAATTTAGTGGGCCACATATAAAAATAACATAAGCATACATCATATATATGTATCACACAAAACCCATCCTATGGGTTCACATAATTTGAACATGTAAAAACCATATCACCACCATATACTACACATAAAATATCTCAAACACTTCCACCACTATATGAAATACCACATAAACACCACACTTGGAAAAAAACATATCCAATTTTTAGTTATAGGATTGACATATTTTTTTGGATCTTACTTCATTTCACATTGCAATCCTCATTTATTAATTCAATTTATTTATCTATTTACCAAACCTTTTTCCCAGTCCATAAATTATTTTTACAAGATTTTATTTTATTTTATCATCATAGATTATCATATGGTTAATAGGGAAACTATCCCATTGATTTCTTTCTACAACTGGACCAACTCCCAGAACCACCACCATATCAAAAGATTCCCACCATCATCACCACACCAATCGCCAAAGCTATCTCGTAATATCAATCACTTATCACAACCATCATGAAATGAAATAATAAAACATCATAATTAAAAAATATGTGAAATCCACTATTCCACATCCACTATTCCACAACCACTACCTGACAACCATATCTTTAAAACCACAATGCCACAACCTTTGTCCCAGAACCACTACACGGCGAGCTCAATGTAAAACCTTTTACACCACAAACCATAAACAAAAACCTCATCGAACCACATAACACAACTTAGCACATCACATCCTTTATATCCAAAAACCATTTCACATCCATGTGTACTAAGAAACACGAAATTCATTAAAATCCCATAAAATAATCTCAAACCATGTAGGGAAAAAACAAGTACAAACACTCAATAACAAAAAGAAGAGGAATCCATAAATATTCGATGGAATTATAAAATATCATATCTTTATAGAAATAATATAATCATGAAATATTTGTGTCATATGGGAACCAATTTATTATCTGAATATAACTCATGATTTCTTTTATCTAGGATTTGACCACTCAACAACACAACACAAGTCATTACAAAAAAACAACTACAACACAAACAACATCCAACCATTATTATATTCGTAATTGAAAATAAAAATGTATAAACACAACATCGACATATATAAAAATATTAAAAAAAGTGATAACTCTTAATTTCTAGAAATTCAAAGTTACCTATTAATTATATAATTATGTTAACTGTATTATCCACCAAATGATAAGAAAATTAAATAAGATCACAGACATATAATGTCAATGGGTGAATATGTTGATCACCAGCAACATAGAAGATATCTTATCCCACTACACAAAGTACAGTGATGAAGAAACATCCCATAAATATCGATTACCGAAGGATGTCATGGATTAACCTACAACACACTTAAGGGTTTCCAATAATGCAACCCTTACTCACCCAAAACATAAAACACACTGCATAGCATATATCCAATGAATAATGGAAGGAAACCCATGTTAAATAAAAGAGAACACACAATTGATGTTCAAATAAGAATCACTGAAACAAATATATCAATGAGTGAGGAAGGTGCCTAATGATCCATTGAGTGTCAGATGGGGTTCAATAGAGACAAGAGTTAGAGAGAGGTACAACTAAATGAAAAAAATGTCTACAACTGAATTAACAAATCATATTGTATGTTTAATGTCATATAACCCTTCCACAACATGTAATATATATTGTCTAATTGTCTACAATCCATAAACAACAATTAAAGATTTGAAATATCATATCTGGGGTTTCAACTAAAATTCAAATTATATTAGCAATATTTATTTATATTTCATGTTCAATATTCCGGACCTGAATTCATTTCAATGTATCCCATAGAATGCATTCATTATGTTAGACTAGGTGATACAAAACCTATCAATCACCAATTCACATAGGGTAAATTGGCCATTATGTGAATTTCATATAACATCTATGGATCACCTTTATCAACATTGAATCTTCATCTAGTATCCATTAAAATACCTACAACAATAAAAACTAATATTGTAATGGATCAGGATGTAATGTACCATTACATTATATACCGCTCAATAAATTATATCCCTCAATAATTCAAAAAAAATACATGATGTTTAGAGGTCTAAATACCCACCCCTTGAGATATATATCAAGGATATCGTTATTCCTAAATGCTTCTACTAGCATATCATGCCAACAAAAAACACCGATGAACCACACTACCCATCCACATTACTACCTCTCAATAGAAAATATACTACATCATATGATACCAGTAATTACCTATAAATTTTAACATATTAAATCCACCCACTATTGTACCCAAATTAACCAATTCCACAATAAACACACAACACCACAATATGTACAGAAATATGTGATTTCCATCATCCATTTATAGAAACTATCATTTTTTAGCATTATTGACTCAATCAAGAAGGGTTAATCTTGTCGTAATATAATGCATATAGATAATGATTCATGTACTCTTATTTATATATGTCATGGGTTTTACTACACATCACACATCAAGGAAACCATCACATGTTGTAATATATAATGTTCCAAACATCAGACCACAAAAAACATAGTTAACAATATCTCAAAACTACTCTTGGTACTGGGTACCAATAATCATTTCTCTCTCCCTTGTACACTCAACAAGACACAATGACATTGTAATATAAGAACAAATAGAATGGTCCTCCAACAAATCATCTTCTCTAAAAAATCATGGATATCTACTTCATTCTATATGAATATCTTTTTTAATATGATATCTCACTCTAGAAATTAAATAATGTGTGATTCATCTTGATAATAATGAAAAATATGAGGCACAATGAAAAATTATTTGATTCACTCAATACATAGTGGCAATGCCAACCGATATTACAACTCTCTAATGCACCCGATCAACTCTATTTTCCCAGCAATCATGTCTGAAAGCTTACAACTATAACAATCATTTATAGCCCTTATCGAGGGGTGACTCTCAATAACACATTGTCTCAATACAAAAACTTGAGGTTATTCTATATATGGTTACAATATGCATCCTAACATTATCTCACTACCCTCCTCTACTAACTATCCCACATTATCTTTTTTTTATTCTCTACCCCACATAAGGACCATGAATTGTTGACTACCCATCCCATGTCTAGCCCAAAGAAGAATAAAAAAAATATCCAATAAAAACCCACAAACGAAGACATTCTAATGGATTATTGATGACTATTTTTTGAATGAAAACTCAAAAAACGTTAGGTATCATATAAAAGATTAACCATAGTATATGACACATTCCCTCAACAGATCCTATAACTTTTGGATGGTCTGCCCCATGTAACCATCGATCTAAGGGTTGAATGTATTAAAATTTCACAACATAAATCCAAAATCACTCTGTAATCCCTTAAAAAATAATATGATAATATGATGTACCCAATCATATATTATTATTCTCAGTAACCAATGAATTTGAAATACATTATCCATATGTTTTCATTATAAAACCTTCAATATCACACGACTCATGGATCACCATGATGTGAGAAAATTTTGTCAGTTGGAGCACTATAATCAAATATGCATCATATTCTCTGTGGGTCCAAGGCATGCCTAAAAAAATATATAGTTATTTTCTCCCATATAAACATAGGGACATACAATTACTAAAGAAAACATTTGAAATCTCACTTCCATGTTATCACCAACTGACAAACAAAACATTTTCACACATAATCATTTCTTTGTTTTTTATCCCTATCCACATAAGCTATCTCTTTAATCCGTGATATATATTTTTATCAACATAATATAATACTAATGGAAATATATGAACCTCATAGATAAATACATCATAAATCTCAAATAATATAAACTATATCCCCTACGACAACACCCAATCCTGGTCATCCTCTTACCAATCACCATGAAAGTCCCTATAGAGAACATGATCACACATTATATCTCTCTCCATGTGAAACCACTAAGAATAAAATTCCAGATACATCAATGATAAATCCCTGGATTGATGATGAACAATACCACAGACACTGTTCTCCCCAATTTTGAGATGCATTAATGTGAGTTCATGTAGTACCGTACAAACATCAGAACATTACCAAGGCACATCCTCTTAAGACCTTAAAATCAATGTAAAGAACACCAAAATACTATTCCCTAGATTGTAAGTTGTATAAATATCCTATTATAGAAAAAATATAACCATATCTATTGGAATAGAATCAGATTATTCAAATAGAAAAAAGATCTCAACATATTATATTCTTTTAAAACCAAAAAACTCCCACTGATGATGTAATTCCACAAAAACATTAGGATGAACACAACTACATCTAACATTAAATCATTGGAGGTATTATTACACTATTGGGGACATAACATCAATGATAAATAATGGATCACCACTCTCTATTTCATAACATACATCCCAAGCCTATTTAGTACACATCAGGGCATAGTTTAAACAACACATCCACCTCACGAAACAAAAGAACAAACAAACGTCAAGATTAGTTAACTAAATATTGACTGGAACTGATCTTTCATCCCAAAACCTTTTCATTTATGGTAAATGTAATTATTGGAAATGTAAATTTAGTATAGTCAATAAAGAACCTCTAATAATTACCTATGTGACAATGGTAAATGTAATTGTCTTCTACAATCCTGGGGGTCTCCTAAGAATCAACTTCCTAAACCATTGATGTTTCCACTAATACACCAAACTGCAAAACCAGATTTCCATGTAATATACCCTATGACAACCTATACTCACATTTATATGACTTTTCATAATGCAGCTGATGTTAATGGACCTGCAAATAAACTCTATTATACTCAAAATGATCATTTTATGTTATTTTGTAAATCAATATATCATTGATCAATACAATGAACAACATGTCTAAGAACTTAGGGATAATTGATTTCATAATCCTTATTAACATAGATGGTTCATTAATAAGACTGGGCAATGTGAATATAGATTCAGGGTGATGATAGCTACATCTGATATTGCTGTTATAATCATCTACAAATTTCACTCTAAAATACCAATATCTTGACTATAGAATGATCATAGAGAACCAAATAGCCCATATTAACTAATCAAATAAATCATCTATCATTGGAAGAGTGTAATATTTCTTACCTGTCAACAAATTCATTCTTTAGTAGTCTATAAACACCCTCCAAATACTATTTTCCACCATGGATAACATCACTAGAGAACCCAACGAAAATTCCATGGGTTGGATGAAAACCCATTACATTAGAACATCCACCTAAAACCAAATCTCACACCATTATATAGGTTTAATTCAAATTATATACATTGATATCATAGATGCACCAACCGATAACTATTTTTAGAATTCAATATCACATTTTTATGTTTGTGCGCGGGATGTATACTTTAAAGGGAAGACATATAAAAACCTATTCAAAATCAGGGAAACACTCTCTATAGTAACATAAATTATAATCTCCATGAGCTATGAAAAAATTATCCATATTCTAGCCATAAAAATTACAAACTTCCTCTCAAATGAACGCCACTTTCTAACACTCCACATTTGAAAAATAAACGCTTCACCGAATGTAGTTGATAAATACCTTAACAGAATATTGCTTATCCATTCCATGAGAAATATAATAATTTTTTATATACAATATGAAATAACACACCACATACTGGTAATACCATGCCAATATTATAAATCCATCGAACAAATCAAATAATCTTGGTTCACCGACAATTAGTGTAGATAAAACAAGGGGAAATTGAAGCTTTTCCAAATACAATATCAACAAATGTACCAAATGAGGGTGAAAATAATTGTTAGTTTTCCAAATTGAAACACATACACACAATTGTTTATGATAAAAAATCATACTTTGATAAAATCAACAATCTACTAGAACTAATAACTCTATTGCAGGAATATAAATATCCCCAACTCATTTTCCTCTATATTATCAGATTTACAGTTCATGTTTAGGACTAGTACTATATATATGGGAACCATTATGAGGACTCAAATTTATAACTCCACCTACTCTATTATAATGATCAAGAACCTCTAGTAGTTCACACTTGACATAACTCATATGAAACTACTGCAACTGGAAAGGGGAATGACATCTTATCCTAATATAACATCATTCTATAGTCCGACATTGAGTTAGATGGTTCTCATATCTCTCGCTGATATTAGAAAAAAATTGAAAACCCGTAGATGGTTCTTGGAAATCATATAACCCTAATAGTTGAGAAGGATACCGCTTCTGGAGATTACCAGTTGGATGAAATCCTAATTGTAGAGACCCAAAGATTGACGTACATGGAAATTACATTACATTTTCGGAATACTTGATACATAATGAAAACATACACACAAGGACCATAATAGTTTAGTGTCTTTGGAAACTCGGAAAAATAATCTTCTAATCGTGGTGAAAGATCTTCAACATCTCCCATAATGATTTTTCTTCTTCTGGTTTCTTACCTAAAACCTTTCATTAAATCCCGGGGAATAGAAAATATATAAAGGGTGAGCTCAAATTCTTAGTAAGGGTAAGCATAGAAAACATAAAACAATCCATATATTTTTTAATGCAAAAACATGAACATAAAATCATGGCATCAAAATCCTGACAAAAGACATAAATCATGGAATTACATAAGGCATATATCATAAAAGAACACCAATCATGATAAAATAGGATGTGAATAAACCATGTAATTGTGGAATCCATTAATCACAAGTTATGAATTACATAGTATCCAAGGCGTTGCTGCCAAGACCATCTTAGTGGACAAAGTCCCTTTCTGAATTGAGTTCACTCCTCGTTGCAGTCCTGTAACACTGAACCGGATTAACTTACCATTCCAGCCATGTCTATCTCATGAGATATAAATCTTTACCCAATGCATTGGAGGGAGATATAGGTCCCACCTATCTCATAATTAAATAATTCTTACTTGTGCCACAAAATAAACCTACATCGTTCATAATAACCCAACGAATAAAATGGGTTTCATAAACATCATCCCATCATCAGATAATCCATATAGAAGAAATGGATGTCATTTAATAATAAGAAAAGTGAAACCATGTAAATCATATAGACATTATACTTTAAACATACACATATGAAATAATTTCATCTTACATGGAAAATGGTTTTTATAAAACACTTGAAATGAATTCTTGAGGAAAATATCAATTTTTCTTTCAAAATCTTTTTCATTTCACAAAAATGTCATGTAATTTTATAAAAAATATTTTTTTTGAAAATAGTCATGAAATATATTGGAGGAATATTCAATAAAATTAGGAATTATAAAACCGTCAAAATCCTTTCAGGCCGTATAAGTTAAAAAACATTATTCTCGTACTTTTGTCGGAAAAGTCAAAAATTACCTCATAAAAGAATGATTCCTTACATACCATGTAGTAAAAGTAAAAAATGAGTAAAAAGAATTTAAACATACATGAATCCATTTTTAGAAAATAGGGACATGGATGATAAGTATAACCATAGTAAATACTTAAAAATAAACAACCTCGGATAAAAACGAGATTGGAAATCTTATCCCTTACCTTAGGTCTGATATGCTTCGTACGTATGAAAACCTCTTGTATAATGATTTAAATAATGTCATTGAATTATTGCAGAATCATTTTCATTGTTATGATATCATATATGGTTCATTTATGACTTTATATTACCCGTTCTTCTGTAAATTCCACGTTAAAGTAGCGTTTTGGGTAAAATCGTTTTATTTATCGCACGTGATTAGAATTATTGTTCATAATATTATTATTATTTATATCATGATTATATAAATTTAAGAATGTAAATAATTATTTATATATCTTATATATTTAGTATATATTTATAATAGATAGATAAATGAAATGGAATACACCGTTCATGGAGACGGTAGATCGTACGTACGCATGAACGTTGTTTTCCTTTACTTATTGACTTAAATTGATGTAAGTAGATGATATATATATATATATAAATCGAGTAACTTTATTATGTCATATATTTCATTATTATTCATTATATATACTTTATAATCCTTTTTGAATGGTTAACATGGAGAATGAATCTCATCGCGTCGTGGAGACGGTAATCCGTACGTACAGACGAGCGATGATATCATTCCCATAATTAATGAATTGAATAGGTGTGGATGATATAATATCTCAGAATCATTATGATGTTATAATAACCATATATAGTTTTTATTTACACCATTATACCTATCCATGTATGGTGGTGGTGGAAAAACAGATTACACCACGGCGTGGAGACAATATTCTGTACGTACGCACGCGCGGTGATTTCTTTTTCAGTAGGACGGATAGAAGGTGAAACAGGGTTTTTTCATATTTATAATAACATATCAATATATATTTAATACTGATGTTATTACTTTATCATGAAACTACAAATGAATAGGTAGTTTAAGAAGAAAGAATAATGAAGGAATTGTTAGAAGAGATTACCTCTTCTTCCACGCACCTCCTTTAATCTTCTTCTTAGGGCACTAGAGTTGATCTTTTGAGAAGGAAAAAACCTCCAGAATGTTTCTAGGGAAGAATATAATGGAAATGGACAAGGTTTGTCCGAGTTTTAAGGCTCAATGATGTGCAATGAGAAGAGGGAGGAGGTCCCTTTTATATGGTAGGAGAGGGGCACCTTAGGAAAAACTAAAAATATTATTTTATAATAAAGACATATTCCGGTTATAATAGATCCAAATTGATTTATTTAGAAGCTAGAGTGAGGATGGGACGAAATAATCTCAACCAATAGATTTTATACAAGTTTATGTTACTATTTTATCCTTATCGTTTAGATTTAACTCTAAGTTAAATAATTTAACTTTTACCATTTCTTCTTGTTTTCATACACTATATGGTTAATAAACATACTATAACAAGAAAAAAGAACCCCAAGTAGTTCCTTATTAATATATAAAACCTTATATAAGTCATTTGGAAGAACAGTATATTTTTAGGGATAAAAAATTAATTAATTATATAATATTTGTTTTAAAAACTATTTTATGTCAATTTTGAAACTATTTGGTAATTGTTTTTTTTGAAAATTATAACAGCATTATTAGTTCAAAAAACGTTTATTTAATCAATAATAACATGTCATATTAACCTATAAAATTAGTTTAATTCATAAAAACGTTCAAATTACATTTATTTGGGTATTTATAACATCATTTATGTTAATATTTCATTAATAAGGTAATTACTACATCATCATTGTGTCAATAATAAACTAAATTATTTAATGTCTAAAAATTATAAATAAAATACCATTATGTAGGAAATCTTTTTATCTTTCTGATGAATATTTATAGTATAATTTTTCAAATATATATCTCTATATTAAAAATGTTTTATTTATTAAACATTGATTTTAACTCTTTTAACTCTTCTTTGAATTAAAAAATAATAATTTTTTTAATCTAATTCATGTGTACCTAGAGGGTCATATTTTATTCCTAAGATTGTTTTTGGTCGAATTACACTTTTCCAATAGAATTAGGACATGTGTTAGGGTAAAAATAATATCGTTTTACCTTTAATTACCCTATTATCATTTAACCGTGGTAAATAAAAGTAAAAAGTTACTATTACCAAAAATTATTTTTATCTCATTGAACCACATTTTACTTAATGATATGAATCATGTCTCTCAAAATTTCAAAATTCCATTCACAGAAGTGGTAAAATTATGTATTATGCAAATTTGCAAAAGCTCCTAGGAGGTAGGTAAAAGACAGCAAAAATTTCAATATAATATTTATATCTCTAAAATTATTATAAACTGACTCCAATGATTTACATTGAACTTATATAGGTATTTTGTATCTATTTTGACATAAAATAAATTGAAATAAATAAATAATTATTTAAATAAAAAGTCGGTTTCCAACCAATAACTCAGTGCTTCCACTATTCATCAAAAATTGATTGTTTTCAGAAAAATACCAAAAATTCACCCTAGGATAATTTCGATATTCTGAATCCAAAAATGAAGTCCATTTTGAAAGATAAAATTTATAAAATTTCAAAAAGTTGTTATTTCTATTCATAACGACTAGTTTATATTATATTTTAATAATATAACATTGTTTAGTGAAACCCGGTACTAAGTACTTCACACGTTATCAAGAAAGGTCGCGATTGCGTGTAATACAAGCCATGTCAGGGCTACGGGTAGTGCACAATCTCTTTGGTTTTGCGTATAACATAATAAAAACTTATTTCATTTATGCATTAAACAAAATTTATACATAATGTTGCGTATAATAATTTCTAGAGAACAAACTTGAAATTGTGTGTAACACGAGCCAAGAATAGTGTTGCGTATACTGCAAGCTAATATGGTGTTGCGTATAGTACAATCTAATATTCATGTACAATAGAAGAAATCAAATATATTAAAAATAATATAACTCATAAAATCTCATGGTGTTACATTCTACCCCTCTTAAAATGAATTTCACCCTCGAAATTCATCTGGGTTATAAATAGTTTACTACATGAATGTTTCATTCATAGAAACCCACATCGTAAAAAGAGATACAAAAAATTAATTTTAAAAACTAAAGTATAAAATATAACGATTACCCAAAGTAACTCATCACTGGGTTTCGACATAAGAGAACATAAGTGAAAATATGGATGTGGAAGAAAAATATAACCATCAATTTTTTATGGAGAGTGGTAGAGATCATGGCTATGAAAAAGACAAAAATCACAAAGCCTTAAATTTTTGATGATCTAAAGTACCATCTAATTCATTGGATATGAGGACACTAGAAAAAAAAATTTGGTTTTCAAGATCATTTCCCTAATGTTCAATAATTTGAATTAGAAGAAATACTTACTTGATTTTGGTACAATCTCACTGTTGTTTGTGCCTTGAACAATTTCCACTTCATCTCTTAATGAAATGAAGTTGAATTTTTCTTCTGTGAAGTGTTAGCAGATCATGTGATAGAATGATATGTCATTTCTTCTGCCTTAAACATAAGGTTAGCAGAAGTTATATACATAAGTCCATCTATGGTGAGATTAATCATATATGGTTCATAAAATGGACTTATACTTCAGCTATCATACTGTATAATAAAATAAAACTAGTTTCTACTAACCAGGGACTTCCTGTAGGCCAATAGTAGGTGATAAAGGCATGTTGCACTATGGATGTGTGTTCGATTCCTGCAACCTTGTATGACGCGATGGGTTGTCACACGTCCTATAGGTTGTCCATTTTTCTAAAACTACACTATTATAACATTCCTGCAACAATATCAAAAAAAATTCAAGCCTTAAAAAATTCTATCTGATGTCAGACTTAATCCATTTCAACCTTTAGGCTTATCAAAAATACTTCTATCTAATCTTACAATATAAAGAAAAGGACTACTAAAAATTTCATCAACCGAGCATGTGAATACCATCATTTATTCCCCATATATCATAGGATATATCTTGTTGGTCATATTCCAAACATGTGAAAACCTTAATCATGTATTCTCTTGAAAAATGAATACCCATTGAACCTTATTGAAAACATGAATGCTGTCAAAAGTTAACTCTTTCCAAATACCAAAATCACACAATTCTGTATACTCAAACCAAGATATCACTTGGTCCTTATACAAGTCATGAGATCATTAATACTATCAAAAATCTCACTATCTCCTTATCCTTTCATTATGCACATATCATCTACCTTCCAAAAATATTTGAATAACCTTTCATGGTATCTGGTACCATTCATCATATACATTCAAAACTCAAGAAAAGGCAATAGTGTAACAATCCTTATATTTTTATTTATTCCATAGTACCATACGTTATTCTTGATAAACATACAATCATTACACTACCTTCTTAAACCACTGACTGAGCTTCATCATTTCTACCATCTCATATATCATTTGTAGTCTCTTCATCATCATCCACATAAATACTACCCATATGACCCTACTGATTCTCTTTATGAGATTTTTCCTTAGGGTATTGGTTTGCATAATTACCATACATTCCAGATTTAAAACACTTAACCGTTATTGATGTCTTAGCAATACCATTATCCTTGTCCATGGTGTTAACTGAACCTTTTCCATTACAATTACTAGCATTGTGTCCTTCTTTTCCACACACAATGCATCTTCCAGTTCCATTGAAACATTCTCCCTGATGCCTCTTCTCACATGATTTACATGGCGGAAATTGAACTTTCTTTCATCTATAATCATCATGAAACTCCATCTTTCTCTTGTTAGCTATGTCGGGAAACTTACCAAGTTGAGATTATCCATCATATTATGAGATTGATGATTAGGCATAATAATGTTATTTTGCCTTCCAAATCCCATTTCATTTTCTCGATCATGAAAAATTTCATTCCATTGTCCATCATATTCTACATTATCGTGAATTTTCCTGTCTCTAGCCATTTTCTAAAACCTAAAAAGAATAGTGTGAGAGGAAAAAATTATGCTAGGGAAAACAACATAATAAATGGGGATTACCTTCAATATCTATCATCTTAGGTTAAATTCTATGATCATTACCATAATTCTAGGACTATAACCTATACTTATACTTATCCTTAGAGACATCCCAAGACATACCATATAAATATCTCTAGGGATCTCACTAAATTTTTTGTATCCTAGTTTCCAACAGTTAACTAAACCTTTCCTCTAATGCCAACATAATGGACAAAAGCTTTACATACATAGACATTACATTACATATGCAGAATACTTGATGCATAATGAAAACAGACACACAAGGACCGTAATAGTTTAGTGTCTTTGGAAACTCGGAAAAATAATCTTCTAATCATGGTGAAAGAACTTCAACATCTCCCATAAAGATCTTCCCCTTTGGTTTTCTCATCTAAAACCTTTCATTAAATCCTAGGGAAAAGAAAACATGTAAAGGGTGAGCTCAAATGCTTAGTAAGGGTAATCATAGAGAACATAAAACAATCCATAAATATTTGAATGCAAAAACATGAACATAAAATTTATACATCAAAATCTTGAGAAAAGACATAAACCATGGAAGTACGTAAGGAATATATCATAAAAGAACAACAATCATGATAAAATAGCATGGGAATAAAACATGTAATTGTGGCATCCAATAAGCACATGTTATTATTTCCATAGTAGCCAAGGCATTGCTGCCAAAACCATCTTAGTGGACAATGTCCCTTTCTGAATCAAGTTCACTCCTCGTTCTAATCCTGTAACACTAATCCAGATTAACTTACCATTCTAGCCATTTCTCTCTCATGAGATATAAATCATTATCCAATGAATTAGAGGGAGATATAGGTCCCACCCATCTCATAATGAAATCATTCTTACTTGTGCCTCCAAATAAACATACATCATTCATAATAACCCAATGAGTAAAATGGGTTTCAGAAACATCATACAATCATCAAATAATCCATATAAAACAAATGGATGACATTTCATAATATGAAAAATGAAACCATGTAAATCATAGAGACATTATACTTGAAACATACAAATATGAAATAATTTCATTTTAGATGGAAAACAGTTTTGATAAAACACTTGAAATTAATTCTTTAGGAAAATATCATTTCATCTTCAAAATGATTTTCTTTTCACAAAATGTCATGTAATTCTAAAAGAAAAGGATTTTTTTGAAAATAGTCATGAAATCTTTTGGAGGAAGCTTTATGAAAATAAGGCTTTATAAAACTGTAAAAATCCTTTCATGCTGTATAAGATAAAAAATCATTCTTCTCGTACATTTTTCAGAAAAGTAAAAAAGTACCTCCAAAAAGAAATATTCCTTACATACCATGTAGTAAAAGTCATAAATGGGTAAAAATTATATTAAACATACATAAAACGATTTTTAGGAAACATGGACATGGATGATAAAAATAATCCCTGTAAATACTTATGAATAAACAATCTCGGATAAAAACAAGATTGAAAAAGTTATCCCTTACCATAGGTCTGATATGCTTCGTACATATCCAAACCTCCAATATAATGATTTAAATAATGTCATTGACTTATTACAGAATCATATTCATTGTTATGATATCATATATGGTTCACTTATGACTTTATATTACCCATTCTTTTGTAAATTCCATTTTAAAGTAGCATTTTGGGTAAAATCGTTTTATTTATCGCACGTGTTTAGACTTATTGTTCTTGATATTATTATTACATAAATCATGTTTTTCATACTTCTAGAATGTAAATCATTATTTATATATCATATATATTCAGTATATATATATATAATAGATAGATAAATGAAATGAAATACACCGTTCATGGAGACGGTAGGCCGTACGTACGCATGAACGTTGTTTTCCTTTCCTTATTGACTTAAATGGAAGTATGTTGATGACATATATATACACATAAATCCAGTAGCTTTATTATGTCATATATTTCTTTATTATTCATTATATATACTTTATAATCATTCTTGAATGGTTAACATGGAGAATGAATCTCATCGCGTCGTGGAGACGGTAATCCTTACGTACGCACGAGCAATGATATCGTTTCCATAATAAAGGAATAGAATTGGAGTGGATGATATAATATCTCAGAATAATTATGATGTTATAATAACTATATAGATTTTTTATTTACACCATTATACCCATCCATTTAATGTTGTGGTTGAAAAACAGATTACACCACGGCGTGGAGACGGTATTCCGTATGTAAGCACGCGCGGTGATTTCGTTTTCCGTAGGATGGATAGAAGGTGAAATAGGGTTTTTCATATTTATAATAACATATCAGTAAATATTTAATACTTATGTTATTACATTAACATGAAACAACTAATGAAGAAGAAGTTGAAGAATAAGGAAACATGAATGAATTGGTAGAAGAGATTACCTCTTCTTCGACGCACCTCCTTTAAACTTCTTCTTAAGGCCCTAGATTTGGTCTTTTGAGAAGATAAAAACATCCAGAATTTTTCTAGGGAATTTGGGAAGGGAAATGGGAAGGGGTTGGCGGAGAATTAATGCTCAATTTTGTGTAATGAGAATAGAGAGGATTTGACGTTTTATAAGGGAGGAGAGGGGCACCTTAGGAAAAACTAAACATATTATTTTATAATAAAGTAATATTCAGTTTATAATAGATCCAAATTGATTTATTTCAGAGATAAATTGGGGTTGGGTCGAAATCCTCTCAAACAATAGATTTTAGACTAGTTTAGGTTAATATTTTAACCTTATCATTTAGATTTAACTCTATGTTAAATAATTTAACTTTTACCGTGTCTTCTTGTTTTCTTAACCTATATGGTTAAAAAATGTACCATAAAAAGGTAAAAGAACCCCAAGTGGTTCATTGTTAATATATATAACCTTATCTAAGTCATTTGGATGAACCGTATATTTTTTGGAATAAAATATCAATTAATAATATAATATTTGCTTTAAAAACTATTTTATGTCAATTTTTGACACTATTTGGTAATTGATTTTTATGAAAATCATAACAGCATGATTAGTTCGAAAAAAAGTTAATTTAATCAATAATAACATATCATATTAACCTCTAAAATTAGTTTTATTAATAAAAATTCTCAAATTACAATTATTTGGGTATTTATAACATCATTTAGTTTTATATTTTATTACTAAGTTAATTACTGCATCATCATTGTGTCATTAATAAATTAAATTATTTAATGTATCTAAATTATAAATAAAATACTAATATATAGGAAATATTTTTAGCTTTCTGATTAATATTTATAGTCTAATTTATCTTATGTATAACTCTATATTAAAAATGTTTTAGTTATTAAACATTAATTTTAACTCTTTTCACTCTTCTTTAAATTAAATAATAATAAATTTCTTAATCTAATCCAACTGTACCTAGAGGGTCATATATTATTCCTAAGATTGTTTTTGGTCGAATTACATTTATCCAATAGAATTAGAACATGTGTTAGGGTAAAAATAATATCATTTTTACCTTTAATTACCCTATTTACTTTTAACCGTGGTAAATTAAAGTAAAAAGGTTACTATTCACCAAAAATTATTTTTATCTCAATGAACCAAATTTTACTTACTGATATCAACTGTGTCTCTCGGATTTTTGAAATTCCATTCATAGAAGCGGTAAAATTATGTTTTATGCAATTTTTCAAAATATTTTATGAGGTTTGTAAAAGACGGTAAAAATTTCAATATAATTTTTATATCTCTTAAATTATTATAAACTGACTCCAATTAATTACATTGAACTTATATAAGTATTTTGTATCTATTTTGACATTAAATGAAGTAAAATAAAATAAATAATTATTTAAATAAGAAGTCGGTTTTTAACCAATAACTCGGTGTTTTCACTATTCATCAAAAATTGAATGTTTGCAGAAAAATAACAAAAATTTACCCTAGGCTAATTTCGATATTCCTAATCAAAAAATGAAGTCCATTTTGAAAGATAAAATTTATAAAATTTCAAAAAGTGGTTATTACTATTCATAACAGCTAGTTTATATAATATTTTAATAATATATTGTTGTTTAGTGAAACCCGGTATTGTGTACTTCACACGTTATCGAGGAAGGTCGCGATTGCGTGTAATGCAAGCCATGTCAGGGTTGCGGGTAGTGCATTCTCTCTTTGGTGTTGCGTATAACATAATCAAATCTTATTTCATTTGTGCATTAAACAAAATCTATACATAATGTTGCGTATAAAAATTTCTAGAAAACCATCATGAAATTGTGTGCAACATGAGCCAAGAATAGTGTTGCCTATACTACAAGGTAATATGGTGTTGCGTATAGTAGAATCTAATCTTTGTGTACAATAGAAGACATCAATGAAATTAAAAAGAATATAACTTATAAAATCTCAGGGTGTTACACTAATGAACTAAATAACCATGGCCCATTTGCAAATGAATTTCCCCATGAAACAATTTTATGGAACCCCTAATGAATCTCAACTCCCAATTAATTCATCCACAAAAAAATATAAGCATTTTTATACACCAGTTGATATGTAAAGAGGGATAAAAGAGTGACTACATAAGTAATCAAAAAAATCATTCTTCATATTATGTGAAATGGATTCCTCATCTGATAAAACATATGGGGAAATGCTATGGAGGAATTAGAACAAAATTCAATATCCCACAATGGATGAATCTCCAAATAAAGGGAGAGAGAGTCAAGCCTCTTGTTTTCCGTTATCATTGATGACATGTGTTGACCCAAAGCCTCCCTCTAAAATAATTCTAATGACGCATGTACCACCGTGTAATCACCATGAGACAACACCCATTATCGACACCAAACTACCCATCTTTTACTCGTTTGCAATGATATAAAAAAACTCTTATCATGCTCAGACTAGAAAATATATATCTAAATCATCTCCAACAAGAACTCTTTCTCCATATTTGAGTAACCCAATTCATATGTAAAAAAACAATACCACTAAATGCATGTAAGAACCACATCGATGCCTAATCATCTTCTACTTGGTCCACCCTCTAATATTACAAAATATCAACATAATAATCATCAACTACCTAAGAAACCCATAGTTGAAAAACATGATCCATACAAAAAAATAATTATGAACTCTATATACTTGATTTCATGGAATCTTATCAAAATTTATTTTTTTACCTAATTTTATTTCCCAAAAACATAAAATTAAAACATTAACTCAATTCATCATTATAAATGTACAGGTCCTATAAAACTAACTAGGAAACATGTATACCTCACAATGTCTATCAATAAGTTCTGATTATATCTAAAAGATAATGGGTGATGGTAAAATATTGCGTTCGAGCTGGTACCCCTTACCTATCTCATTAACCATGGTTAACGGGATCCATTTCCATTACATCCCATGAAAACCATAGTGTGTATTAAACAGATCAAAATACTATCGCTCAACCAAAGCCCTGATACCACACTCTGATGTCCCCCTCCCACCAAGGATAATGTAATGAGGAGATAGAGAAGATGGCCAATGAATCCTACCTCTAATAGGAACTGGGTTGGTGACTAGGATCAAGGGTATAAAATCTCATCATATGGGAGGAATTACACTATATAAACGAAACAAAATTGGGATATAGCATTGAAAATCACAAAAAAAAATATAGTTGAAAATATAAAGGTAATAAAAAAACTACAATATAAGACTAAATAATGTAGAATGTATACATATATTAATGAATCTAAATTTAATATCAAAAATAAAAGACTTTGTATGTAACTCAAAAACATGTCTAGCCTTTCTAGTAATATCCTTCAACGTCACGAAATTCTTTCAAGAATGAAGAGAATAGTTTGAATACAAAGGGTCATCATCACATGTATAATCAATCAAACATATCCAAGTCCTCGTATGAACATCTAAAAGTATCATGCTATAGTGGTAGAGAAAAAAAAGAAATCTATAAGATACTATAAAAATTGATCTGACCAAACCATCCTCAATAAGGATCTCTCCCCATATCATAGATCCAATAATATATATATATGTATATATATGATGGAATAAAAAATTACTAAATCCCACTACCACTTCTGCACTAATTTTACACTCTCAAACCAATGCATCAAACATCTTATGATCCAATCACTTCTACACATAAAACATCACATCACCTCAAATACACCCAAGACACAATCTCTACACATCACATCACATCACATGCCACCCATAGACACATAATCCACACACATATAACCAAATTCTTCTTTTAGAAACCCAGTCCACACACATCATATAACATCACATCCTAATGAGAACAAGAAAATTATAATATAATGAACATGATGGACATAATCCTAAGGTCCCCCTCCCACCAGGAATAATTGCCGCCTCATATCACATCACACCACATTTCTCTTATCCAATAGACACCTAGGAAAACACATCACAGACCACCTTAACAAACCTAGATCATCACGTCACTGATGTATATTATTTGATAAAAACCCATATAACTACTTCTGAAGTATGTGCAAGAGGGGGGATTTATCAATGGATACATATAACAACAATCTTGGATGTTAGGGAATACATACAGAATAGAAATCAAATCAGTGTTGGTAAAGATATTCAACTTTGTTTGGGAACATATAGAAACATAAAAATATATGATATATATATAGATGACAATACCAAACCTATTGGCTCACATCAACAACCCTAGAGCACACCATGTCACCACCACACACTACACCACAACTACGAAATCCCCAGACATAATTATATATAACTCTTTAGAAACACCATATAAAACTTAAAACATTTATCACATTAAATTACACTTTCATAAAAATTTATTGAATACCCATTTCATTTCATAGTATAATACTCATTAGTTTATTCAATTTAGTTAGAATACTACTACTTATCCATTTTAAGTACACCTTGTTCTTTTAATAGCGTATTTTGTTCCACATATTATCACAACAATTGCTATGGATAACTAGGAATGTAACAAATCAATGGCATGATAAAATTGGCCCAACTCATGCAACCACCACCATAGAAGTACATGACCACCATTTTCAATGCACCAAATCATCCAATCCCCCTCAAAATATATTACACTTTTCCCGGCGATCGTGAATCACTATCACCACAATGTGAAAAACCATTGTGCCCAACCAATACCCCAATATTACTATGCCACAACCACTTCACTACGACCACTATTCCATGACCTCTATTCCAAACCTATACCCCATAAAAACTATGTAAAAACCTCTATACTTATAACTATATGCCACAAAATATGCACTATAACCTTATAATACCACATCACACAACATCCCACATTGCATCAATGGTGAACATCCACTATGTCGATACCCGATATAATAGACAACACGTTATGTCACTTGTATCATTTAAAAAGATATCAAAAGACATAGGTAAAAACAACAACCACAAAAACATAACAGCTACACAAAAATGATTCCAAATTTATTTAGTGGTATTATTATATATTTTATTTGTTTAAAAATGGTATTATGTTAAACACCAGAAGTCTAGGAGAAACCAATTTTTTAGAAAGATATTCATTTCTTATCCTTTTATTTGTGGTGTCATCATACAAAATCACAACATGGGTCACTATTTAATACCAACTACAATGAAAATAATGCTACCAACTACTTCTAATTTCAGAATTAGAAACATTAAAGAATAAAATTATATGGAATTTCTATAAAGTCATCAAAACATACAATAACACCCTATTCCTACAAATTATCTTTGAATAATACTTTTCTTATTACAATGAACCTTACATTCTTCCAAAATGAAATATATAAAATGATGATATCACACTTATAACATAAAATTGTGAGATTTAGGATCACCTGCCTCAAGGAATATTTTGGATATTGTTGTGCACATTATGAAAATAGATGATATTTTTTTAAATCAATAGAAACACACAAGGAACTCATTGAACAATTGACACTACAAAAAAGGGGTTTAAAAGATGAAATTTATATACACCATAATCCATAAATGATGAATGAACTGGGAACCATAGAGAAGAGATGGGAACTCAACATAGATCGAAGAATAGGATCCACCAGAACAATGTGATCAGAGCGATAAGAAGGAAGATTAAGATCCCTAAGAGATTCCTATGGTTTTAGAATATAGAGAGATATAGAGAGATATGGAGAAAGTTACAAATGAATGAATGAAAACATCTGAATAAAATGATATGAAAGCCAAATCTAGAACTTTTTACGTCATGTAACACTTTAAATTAAATTGTTCTCCATGGTATGGTATTTTAAAATCGATGAACATCACAGATTGTATGAAAATACAATATATTGTTTTTATGATTTAATTCACAACTCCTATGTCATAAATTAATTATAATCTATGTATTGTTTGAACAACATTGATTTTTTTAGAGTTTCCCTTAGCTCACATTAAAGCTATGAAACCAACAATCTATAGAAGCTATGAATCACAAATTCACATCATGTATACCATTAATGATGTGAAAATGATGAACCGTGACTGATGAATGATGAACCACTATGAGACCTTTTTTATCCTCTTCTAAAACACCTCAAAAACTCAAAACCAGAAATGTAATAGACCTTGAAGGAAAAATTGTTGTAGTGAGTGTTATCTTTAGATCATATTATTTACTCTAGGTAAAGAGATATTTGAGATCAATTCATTATAAATGACTTCTGGTTATGATATGTCACATTCTTATTAAACATTATATCTACTAAGGTAATATTAGTGGATACATAAATGATGAATGTTTTTAATGAGTTGCCATGTCCTATAGAAATAATTGAGATTCATAGTTTCCATTTCTAGGAGGAATCTGTAGAGTGTTTGTGAAAAAAAATCACTTGATTTAGAATCCACTAATTAAATTAAATAAAAATGGAATTATTTTCATTTGAACATCATAGCATGCTAATATAAAACATTAATAGTTTATTATGACTGATAGTGAACTTGTGCTAACATTACATTATAATAAGGAGGATTTTCATTAATAGTGATTTATTTTGGAATGGAAATGGATATATACTAATTAAGAAGGAATATTTGATAGCATATGCCTCAGGATAGTCATATAATAATGAAATTAATTATCCTGCCCATGATATGGAATTACCTATATTTACCATTGGGTTAATGATATAGTGAAAGTATTATTATAGGGGAAGTATGATATATAAACCAACAACAATAGATTAAATTATATATTCACTAAAAGGAGACATTACATGAGAAAAATGAGATCATTTGAACTTCGTATGGACTATGATTGTTTTACATATTATCACAATATAAAATATCTCTATGTCATAATAGTCTTGATTAAGAATGACACCATATTTATTTTGAGAATGTGGATTGATGGATATCCATTGATAAAATTCTTAGTAAAGACATAAAATGATGTCATATTTTATTTGAAACCACCAGTCTAAAATAAACTATTTACAAAAAATCATTACATGAGAATATCAAGAAAGAATAGAGAGATGATATTAAGTTACAAATTAACAAAAATTCATTGAATGATGGAATAATTTCAATGATCATTGGTTATCATAAGGAAGTACATTGGTTTTTTACAAGGATATATATCCCACATGAAACAAGGATAATGAATGAAATTATGGATAAACGTCATATCTCTTTATTTCGATCACATCTTCGAAGAAACAAAATATATAGAGATTTATGAGATCATTAATTATGGGATAAAAGGAGAATGTAAATTATTGATTTTAATTCAAGACATTGGTTTGATATTAAGTGATGGATGATTAAAAAAATACCTAAATGAGTGATGGAATAACTACCCATACATATATAGAATTGCAGTGACATCACTATATACATTATTTATTAACTTGTGATGAATTCAAAGGGAAAAATTAGTATATGGGTATTTATTAATAGGATAATAAGCTTTAAATTTTATCCCCATATGATATGATTTTCTAAAAAATATCCTTTATCATAAATATATATATTTCAATTATATGGTGATATTTAATGGTTATTCAGAATATATTTATTTTGAAAATGATCTAAGAGATTCTTATATGTTCTCAATGATCATTTAAAAGGGTGTGTATATATATGTAAACAACAACACATAATATCATCCCTAACCTTATGGGTAGTCATTATGAATAACTAAAACATTGTAATACATGTTACATACTTTATCAGATGATTTTCAAGAGAGATGGGATCATAATATTTAGTTTTTTGAATTCCCCTATACAAAAATATTCACTATATCATTCAAATGGATCCTTGTGAATAAATCTATTTAAATAGGTATAGATATCCAACAAGATTTTATGGTGTTTGAAAATTATTTTTTTGACTTGTTTTTGTGAAAAATAATATGGAGAAGATTCGTGATATCAAAAATATTCATGGATTCTATAGGATTCAATAATAGTAAAAATGAAAATATAACATTGAACATAGTGTTAAATGTTTGAGATTAAGTATTTGACAAAATTCCTCTATGGAAATGGATGATTAGGTTTTCAAGGAATGGTAAATTTAGTCCAAGTAAAATAGAAACATTTTAGATTTGAAAAAATTATGATGTAGTTTCCTATCAAGTAACACAACCTTAAAATTTATCAATTATCTAGTAAATCATCCACATGTACCTATTATGAAAATATATGTCTAATAGACAACATATTGTGTAATGATAAAAAAATTGAAATACTATGACTTGGTAAAATATGGATGGTTAGAGAACCTCATTTTTATATATTCATACACTAGGGGAACAAAACTAATAACCACTTTTTAATTGGTATATAGTGCAGACTATAACCCCTAGTAAAATGTTTCAATAAAAAATAAATAACCAAAAATAATAAATATAATATTCATAGATACATTGAGAAAAATAGTAACACATACAAATAGGTTGTAATATGAGGAACCAACATACCAATAATAATAAATAATGTAATTTCATACTAGACTACAAATAGAATTCAACTGAAATAAATATGATCAAAAAACATTTGGACACAAAATAACTCCTTATCCTAGTCCTAAACCGAATATGAATCCCGAATCAATGTAGGAACACATATAGATATCAATAACCAACAAAAATATCACATGGTATTTTCTAAATATGAATCTATTTAATCTGCTCAGGTACCGAATGGAGGACTGAACATAGTGTGAGTAAAACATATTAGGTCTACACCAGAGTGTATAAAAAGTAGTCTAATAAACAAGGGCCTGAAATAAGGTGATAAATAGCTTTATTATTTAATTAATTATTATTATATACAAAAAAAAATTCTTCATCTCCATGATAGAATATATATGAGCATGTAGCTCAATTATTCCATTTATAACCCTAAACCCATGTAATTATAAAAAAACTGGGTGAATTACCATTGTTAAAGAATTTTTGAATAACTAGTCATATACACATCAGAATAACAACATAATAAAACCAAGAACACTCTATAGGAATTTCAACATGTCGGGCCAAGCCTGGTATATAACATTTCTAGCATAAAACACGACCAATCACCCATATATTAGCACTTCATAATAAAACAAGTCCATATACACAATGTAAGCATATCATAATCAAAGGAGTCCATGCTGGATTAATAATATTTTTACCATAAAACATGGCCAACCCTACAGTTTATCCATTTTAGCATCAAACTCGAACAAGCACTCAATATAATCGTTATAGCATGATTCCTAAGACATGTCATAACCCTAAGGGTATCACAATATGACATCAAAAGCAAAAATGATCATGTTTTCCAATTAACCATTATATACTCCTTACACCATTAATGTTATATATATTTATCAATAGTCATTTCAATAATAATAAGCCATTTCCATGGTCAAACTATACCATTAAATCACCTGATATTTTATTTCATACTAAAAATAATTATTACATTATACAATTCATTATTATGCTTTGGTTTTCTCAACCATTTGCAGTCCATGAGTTAGGTCGCAACATGATAAGATCCAAATTGATCTAAATATTTATTCAATCCATGGCTTATCATTAATCATAATTAAATTAATTAATTCATTTTTTATTAGATTTATCAAAATCATTCTTACGCATGAGAATTTATAAGAGCTAATATAAAGGTTTTAGAACCAAATCATGAATCTAGTGATAAAATAATGATTCCAATAGTAATCACCAACAAGAACCTAGGTGAGGAAGATCACAAGATGGAACATTGGTCACATGATATCATTATCAAAACCCAATCCATATTCATTCAATATATTACACAGCTTGAAAAGAGAGTAATTTTGAGTTGATTAGAAGACCCAATAAATTTGATACACCATGGATTAAGGGAAATTTCATAATGTTTTGGAGATGATTAAATTACTCTATCTCCACTATGAGTATCCTAGGTATAAAGATGAGGGACAAACCAAAATGTGGAATTTGAAAATAGTAAAATTACACTACATAAAAAAACACATCTCGATATTTATATATCATGTATGCCCTTTACATGTTGTTTATTTAATCATAATTAGCTTCATAGAAAAACCCATATTCTATTGTTAAAAATTATTTTTACTAAACATTAATCATAGTGTAATGAAAACTCACGATGTGTATTTCATTCACAAAATGAATTTGTTCACATCATTTTACTATTGCAAAAAACTGTGTGGAAACATTTAAAATTCATCTAACACAATTTTATGGCATGTAAATGTTATAAAAATATTTTCCTACCTATTTTATACATATGGAACAGGGCCACCACCAAATATTTCAAAACCATGAAAAAAAACCTCATAAACAATATCTTAAATATTTTTCATGCACTCCATCAATAAAAATAAACATAAATCTCTGATATATGGGTCATTTATGGATTAAAATATATTCCCCTCTAAACAACACTCAACCACTAAGGAATAACGTCAATCAAGACAAAAATGAATGATGTTTAATGTGATACTCAAAGAGGTAGGTTCCTATAAAAGACTGGATCTTATAACATACCATCCATTTAATAGATCATCTCCAAGATCCTCAAATAATAATTTTTGGGTATCAATGAACATATAGGAATAATATTATCAGATATGAAAATCCATATCATTGGTCTCCTCTTGAACCCTCCCATTATACCAGTACAGTCAAAACAACATTGTGGTCTTTCACAAGTGGTATTTCTCAATATGGTTCATAATTCGTATAAGATGCTCCTCATTGGATTCATGTACACTAAGATTGATGACAAAAACATCATTCACATGAGAAGAATAATGACAATATCTCCAAAAAATGAATCATGAACCACTTCATTTATTAAAAAAAGAACAGTGGAATGGATAATGAGTATGCTACCTGACCAACGATTTTCACAATCTCAAACGACCTAAGAAACACGGGTGTTGGATTACCTTTTTCAAGATACAACATTGACCCAACCTTGGATGCCCATGAAGTAATCTTGAATTATAAACCAATAAAATCAGATTTCATTGACGATGATCAACATGATATTTCATCCATAACATTATGGAGACCAAAAAACCACTAATCAACTAAAACTACTCGGACATCTTATATATGATAATAGGTCCAACAATCACTCACTCAATATCCTATGACAAATAAATAGTAGAATGGATCACACTTCCATATAAATCATCCTAATTTGACATTTCGATCTATTCATGGAATAAATTACTATACACAAACCATATGGGTTCCATATACTACTACCATTAATCATCAAAATCCAAAATAATTGAACATTACATATCCTATTGAATTTGAATAGTAAAATTACGATGGAAATCATTTTGAGGATCATAGTTTGTGATCAAATAAACATATGATACCATTTCAATCATATGAACCTATTATAACCAAAACAGAAAATGATGATATCTATCATAAACTGTACTCCTCATAACATTATCAAATCGAACGACCTCTCGCATGTAATGATTTCTCAGATCATCAATAGTTAAGGCCACCCAAATAAGATATAAGTTCCATACCTTAATCTATCGAACCAAAATAATGCATATGGATTAATTTATGTGATAATTCCAAGGAAACCCTATCACAAAATTCATAATGGCATCATCAGATTTCAAATTCGGAATAGGAAGAGTTTACAATAGCCTACCTTCCATCAAATGTTCGGCTTTATCCTTTTGATAGGTGAAACGTATTGACCCATATCAAAAAATGTATCTCTTCATTCATGATCACTAGTAAAATGAATATTGATCTGGATATATAAATTTTAGGCATGGATACAACACATGTATGCAAGCATGAAAACCTCTCATCATCACTTTATAGAAGCCTATAAGAACCCATAATAGTAGTTAGAGAAGATAAAAAAAATTTCTATGAAACTATCCCAATTGTAAATCCCCACCATATATTTTATCAATTCTAGATAAGGCCACTCGATCACATCAAATCTTGTCCTTGATTTGGTAAAACCCCCTGGTAGAAAAAATTTCGATGAAATATCTATTTTTCCTTGAGAACCCTAAACATATATATGTATGTCATCAAAGAGTAATATAATCTTTCAGTTATAATATGAATGACAGACTACCTGTATCTACTTTTCACATCTCATGGAATGACAATGATGTTTCCCATTACAACAGTAGAACCCAACTGGATGTTGAAAGACTATAGAGAGTCATCCCATATCCTCTATAAATGGTTATGGTCCTTATTTTAAATGGGGTACATAAGGATCTAGAAGTATGCATACGCCACATATCCCTCTACCAAAATATAGTACTGCCAAAATCATAGGTCATGTAAAACCACAACAAACTCATGATCGTGAGTAAGATAATTCATATCATGTCGTGTAAAATTTCTAGACTATAATAAATCCACTTTTTCCTCATGAATAATAATTCTATGCTTAGAAATCATGATTACAAAAAGTACATGGTAAATGCATTAATATTGCCTGATGAAGGGAGTATATGTTCTATGATTTACCAACTCTTCATCTACCTAAAATATCTCTCACCAACATCCAACCAAAAACATTACCCCTTTCCTAGTATCCCTAACATTAGTGAATCTGAAAGGGATATGTCCAATATAAAATGATGATAATAACACTCATAACTGAGAAAAATTTGAATATTGAATAAATTTTAATTTTCTCCCAAGATACCATTGTTATAACCTTCTCAGGGTCAACTCACACTATATCCTCTGAGATGACATTTCCCAAGAGGTTCACATTAAAAATAAATATAATACATTTAAATTGATTAATGTGATGATTATTATCTCTAAATGAACTCAACATGGTACCAGGATGATGGGAATGAGTGATTACTAATTGGGAGTACCCTAACATGTTCTCGACCTGATCACCCACATTCAAATCTAGAATAGAATGAAATATATGATTTATCATATCCATTTATATACCCAATGAATTAGTCAGACCAAATAGAATCAGATTGAACTCAAAAAAGTCATATATTTTCTTAAATGCAGTCTGAGGTGTGTCTTATGGTAACAACCCCAAATAAATACCAAGTGATCTCAATTCCCTCTTAGAGAATATATGGGAAGACTCTAATTGATCAAAGAGATATCTGATTCATGAAATAAATGCCTTTTCTTGATCTTCATTAGGTTTACAAATTGATATTACAATAAATTTTCAATATTCCTAGAAAAAATTCTAGGGAAAAGAAACACAGAACCACGTGGTGATGTACTAAAACATATAAATACCTCATGTTCCTTAATATTAAATAGAACATTCAACTAAAGATTATATTTTGGTTCCATCCTATAAGGTTGGATTGATGTTGGATCCTCTCCAGGCACCATTTATATTGTTAACATGATTTATCTTAAATTTTATATCCTATAATATCCATGAATAATGACCTCATCAATAATGGTTCAAGAATTTTAGAAAAGATTCCTTCTACATTTCCCATCATTGAAAATAAGGCTTCCTATCTGACCCTTGAGACAATCTAATCTGCATTAAATTGGTCCACTACGGCCAACATAAAGATCTCACTCACACTGATGAGAATAATCTCCTCCATCATGAGATATAAATTTATCTCTGATATTGGGACAATCAATTTTATAGTACTATAAAACTAACCCAAAAAATCTATGAATGAAGTAAAAACCTATCAATTCCAGGAAACAAAAGTTTTGGATTGAAATGTAAACCTCCAATCTCATCGTAAAAACATTTAATAATTCGATATTCTCTGAACATACTCTCAATGGGGTATTTGTGGTAATAAGTGGATCAATGATTTCTAAAAACAATACAAACACATTTCAAAAAAATGATGAAAAAATAATATGTGATACTTTTATATCAACCATAATACATGAAATGGTATATTATACAAAAATAATACATCAGATAGTATATCATGTATCTGGAAAAGCTGGAGTAGTCTATATAGAATGTTGTTGACTCAACCTTATGATGTTGGATTTTTAGTGCCTACGCTTTACTTATTTCTCTACTAGTACTGCCTCTCTAGCACTAGGGTACCATGTCCCCTACGTCATCCTGACTGTCTTGTAGAAATCCAACTACCTATCTGCCATGGGTAACTATGTCCGTCAATGTATTTATATCTGTCCTAACCCCAACTGTAGAATTACTAGAATATTCCCCTATAAAACCTCTATTGGTGACAGAACCTACCATAAACATGGAACTCTAATGTAGGGTATATAAATTGATACTTCTTTACTCCCAAAATTTCACCATAATAGAACTATAATGGAATGTGATTGTATTAGTGCTTCCCAATGTGAAAAATTCTCTATTATTTGTTTCCATGAAGATAATAACCATATAATCACTTAGTGGACTAGGAATAAGAGACCAAATAATTCCCTAATGGAATAATGCATCCAATAACCATGGACTCTCTTAGATTCCATTTTATATTGTGTGCATCATTCATCACCTAAAATTTTACGTAGGTATAAAATTCACATGAAACCTGATCTCATAGAGAATACAATCATAAAAACATATCACCATATATATCATAATAGATGATAAAGATGGAATAATGGAGTGTAATTCGGTAAAGATTCAGGAATAGTCCATCATTTGAATGACATCTTGCATCAGTTTTATGAAATCAAATTCCTTCTCATCCAAAAATTACTTTGATAGAAGAGTATCGGCTACACCACCTCGAATTCCATCCTAAATAACACATAGTCATTTCTATATTACTCCATAATGTCCCACCAATGCTTAATGATAACGAAAACCCAAATGAAAGATTCTTAAAAAAATCAATGATGAACATAGTTGAGAAAAGATAGTTTATAATATATAGCAGAAAAAAATGGAATGTAATTAGAACATGATATATCATATTAAGAATAATCAGTAATGCCTGTGGATGAATGAATACAAGTACGATGAAAAAAGGAAACCTGAATTGTGAATGAATTTTAATGAAATTCAACATATGAAGATAAAACATGAATGGATAATGATTGAAATATATTAGTTTTTATTAAAATAGAACTCATTTCAAGGGAAAAGGTCGAACCCATGAGGAAATCAATGACATAAAATAATAACCATGCCCCACATACCAATGGTCCAGGGCCAAAACTACCAAATTCATGTCTTTATAAAGAATACCCTCCCCAACATCAATGGTTTTATATTTTATTTCACCTTCCCAACAACTCTCATCATGTTGTTCCATGAATGTGTTTATAGTCCTGGAACTGATAGAAATCATCATACCCTCTAAAAAATTTTATTCCAATAGCACAGATCTGGTGAAAACATAATTCTTTGAAGCCCTTCTAGAAAAATACCTTGATGGTGAACTGGTTTCATTGACAATAATGAAGGACCAGAGTTTGACAAGAAAATACTCATAGAAACCATTTCACATATTAAAAAATTCTATAATAAAAGACTATTAATATTACCTCACTTTCACCATAACATTTCCAATTCATCCTACACCATAGTCAATTTACTACAACAGAATCCCACAAAATAGAATCTTTCAAAATAGAATCACATACTTTATAAAATGAATCATAAAAAACAACATCGCAATTCTTGAACTCAAGGGTCAAAAAATACTCACCATAGCCAGCCACCAGAACATAATCCCAATGGATGAATGACCTCACTAAAATCAAGATTTTCAATCCCATCACTGCCTTCAATACCACACTCTAATGCCACAATGAAACTCCTAATTCACCCAATGCTCACACAGAAATGATGTTGAAACCCTCAGAGAAGTGACTTGACCACTAAACCATTACTACAACACTGTGGAAATCCTTATTCAGATCAACAAAAAAGAAATAAGGGAGGCCATAAATGGTGGAAACATTGAAATGTTCGAGCCAACAAAGCTGTGAGATTTATTCTAGGAGCCTCCATTTAGGTATGATGAGGATCAGACACCACATATATGAGATTTAGAATATTAAGGTGTAGATAGGGGAGTCCTTAGAATCCTAAAGCCCCTTAGGGTCTCATCCTTGTAATGATAACTTTTCTAATGAAGAAGTGAACATGAAATTTCTAGATTTCATTTATTTTCGGAAAAAATTTCCAATATAAAAATTTCATTAGGGGGAGAGTGTAATGGCATAGAATTTACATTTATTAATGATCTCATGTTTCCCAAAGAACATATTATTATATTTTGAAATAAAACCCATAGAATGTAAATAAAATTTCATGAACATGACAAATATAAAAAATTAATATCAATAATTATTGAAAGTATTACAATTCATATAAAAATATAACTAAATAAACATACTAGAATAATAAAATATGGATCATCGTGATCCCCTAGAATAATTAATCACAACAAATTACCAGTTTAATGATGAAAACTGATTAATTATTAAATCATTATTTTTTATAAATAGTACCATTTGGGGAATAGAATAAAATGTTTAATAATGTAATTATTATGTATTTATATTCAGTAATACGACTATTGGAATAATTGATACAAAGATAAGAATAATATCCTAACAACTAGAAATTGTGATCATATCATTAAGAATATTCACTTGATTGTAGGTGAATATAACAATTAGTCAATATGACTGTTGGTAATTAAGACCATTCATAAAATTGTTATTATTATAATTAGTTTTCTTGAAGGGAAATTAGAAAAATGTGACAAAAATGGCCATAACAAGTAGGACTATTCCATTTCCATACAATTTATTGGAACATTGGACAGAGGTTAAATCACCAAGGGTTACCCTTGACCAAGCCCATCTATAGCTTATATAAGAATGGTTCATGTGGAATCAAGTATGGGATATATTCTTGTAATTTTAGATCTCTATTTTGTCTATATAACCATAGACACCCAATGGTACAACTACTACCACACACCATTTCCTTATTGTGTATCCTAATATAGTAAGTGAAGTTGTATCATGATCATAATATAATAAAAGTGTAATTTCATTATTATAAATAATTTTGTTCTTAAATCCCATTTTAATTAATAATATATTTAATTAAATACACACGACATTATGCTGAATTTGATAAATATATTTTTAGATATAATTAAACCATCTTTTCCAAAAAAATATAAATACTTTTATTAATATAAATAATTTTAAATAAACAACTATTTAATTCATTTTTCTAATAAAAAAGTTATTTTATTAAATATAAATTATAATTTTATTTTAAAATTCAAAAGCAAAATTATTATTAGTGTTATAATGAAAACTATGTTATAAAGACTATTAATTTTCTACAAATAATGTTTTTTATTTAATGATAATATTTTGTTACTTAGGTTGTATTTTATATCATAAAAAAATAAATTTTAAATGATCACATGAAAGATAGTTTCAGTTGATTTTCATAATAATTTAATATAGTACATCATTTTTAATGAATAATAATATGATATTTTTGTGTTTGTGGTATGTTTTATGAAATTATAAATATATAATAACGTTTTCATAATTAATAAATTTAAATCAAGGGAAAAAATATTATTTTTTATTCTTTTTTTCATTTAATTTATTGAGATCATTTTCCAAACCTATAAATTATGTTACAAATTAATAAATTTTGAATTAAGATTTAAAAAATTCAAATTTTTGGGAAATTTTATTATTTGATTGGAAAAGTCAGATTATAAAACAACATTCATTTCATATACTATTGAATATAATTAAAAATTATATTAATTTAACAACCCATGAAAAAAATCATTGTTAATTTCATGGTTTTTCATTTCACAGAACCAATAATTCCATGATCTATAATTAGAAATAAAATGACTAGTCACAATATTTTACTATAAATACAAACCCAACCACCCATTTACTTATACTTAAAACATGTTATACGTTATTTTATATCATATTTACATCAAATTGACTCACTTCAAGGTTACATTATTATATAATGAATCCATCATGATGCTATAGGATTAAAATCTTAATGTTAAGAGAAATCTACTCTTCAAAATTTCTATTCAGGTACCACTTTGTTGTATATCTTCTAAATGTTGAATTAATATAATTTTATAAACATGTGATTATTCCATTACCAAACAATATTTTTTGAAAAAAGAAAAAATAATCATTCATTATCATTATTACAATTCAGAAATCCATGTTGTATAACTATTATGCTGCTAAAATTAATGATTCAATTTTTCTTTTTTATATGATCGATTATTATATTGTGAATACCATGGAAGATGTTTTATCCATAGTAATTCAATAAGATTTAAAAATAATATATTTACTTGGGATTAAAAATTATAAAACCCATATTTCCATTTCACTAAATAAAAAATGTGGTAATGTGAGAAAATAATGAAATCAATGATATTAAATGAATCTCATTAATTATTTTCCATGGGTTATTACAAAACATACATCATAGTTTATAACTGAGGGGATCCTTAATTTTGATATATTAAGGGTGTTGATTTATAGTTCTCTATTACATTAGGTAAATAATTAATTTCTATAGTAAACATTTCTATGATACTATAGTGAATTAATATGTTAATATTTATTTTTAATGCCTTGGGAATAAACCATAGTGATTTGAATATGAATGTACCACATTCATATATTTTCTACATTTTCATGAGTTGATTCATGTACAACTTTTTATTCATTAATGTAATTCATCGTGTTTTATACATGATGAATTATCATATTATATTTCTTTTTCTTATCTCGTACAATGATTTATTCTCAACCATTTGTGCTAAATTATTTCTCCATTAAATCAGTTATTGTGAGAATATATAGGATTTAATAATAAATGTTTCATTCCATGTGATTAAATAAATTCATTTTTATGTCATCTTACTGTAATTGATGTATTATTTACCCTGTTTATGATCTCTAAACATTAAATGGTCCATTGAAGGTATTAATGTAATGTAATTTTATTTCATTATGTAAAAAAAGTAATAAAAAGACTAATCGCAATAATGTATACACTAATATATATATGATAAATGGTGTTTTTAACTCATAGAATTGAATACTTATATTCATTATCACATATTTTACAGCACCTTTTAGATCATTCCTTTCCGGATGTTGTTTTAATTTATGTAAACCCTTTTCGATGAATCTGTTGATAGACTGGGTATGAATTATTTTGAAACCATCTATCATGATCCTTTAAATTAATTTTTATTAAGTTATTCCATCATTGACTTAAGTCTATACCACAATTCGCTAGTGGTTTATCATTAGAGATTATTTCATAAAAATATATTTTGTATATTTATTATGGAACTAATAAAAATCTATAATATTTTACTCTAATAATGATTTTTATTGATTAATCAAAAACATTTACAATGCATTAAATAACTATAACCATTATTCACTTGATGAATTATGATAATATTTTCAATTTTATTAAAATGATGAAATTGATTGACATTACATATGTTTTTTTAATATGTTTTATTATTTGAAACATTACTATATATTTATTTTTATCATTTACCTTCATTATATTGATGTGTTAGTATGTTTTTATCACATTTGTTGTCATAGAGAAACATATATATTATTTACATTATAATTATGATATATGTGATTTATGGAAAATGTGATTATGAATTATTTATTCATTAAATATTATGTACAATTCATTGAACATAAAACCATCAGTGGTTGGAACCTACATTATATAGTCCATCAATATGTATACATGTCTTAAGAGATAATACAACATAGAATTTTGTGCATACCACTCATTAAATTAATGTGTCTTTTTATAATGTATTGAAAAAACATATTGATTTATAACATTATTAATTCCATTAGTATGTGATTATAAATTATGGTTATGCAGATTATAATATATTTAATTATAGATAAAAATCACTAATTTTTATTTTATTATGGAATAATGATTATTAATTCCTAATACAATAATATTTTCCCATATTAATATCATGATTTCATTAGTTTTATATTTTTTCCTAAATGGTCATTTGATCTCACAATTTCTTATGTTTCTGTTTCCCAAGGTAAGGAATAAATTTTATACACCTGATATTTAAATGTAGAATAGGTTTATAGTGACCATTTGAGAGAGATTATAAACGTATTGTATATTAATTTATAATTATATTGTGATAAATGTCAATTAGTTGAGAAATACATGGTCTTTAGATTATGAATTTTCTGTATTCTTTAAATACATAAATGTAAAAGGTCATGTGAATGTACATAATTAATTATTTGAATGATTTCATGTAAATTTCCCATTATATATCCTTTATTATTGTTTTGGTATTGAATCAATAAACTAGGTGGCATGTTTATGGCCCCCAAAACCGGGATTGTTGGTCCACGGTGTAATACATTTTATCAAAGCATTGTTTAGAAATCACTGGATATCAATATAATTTTATAGGATAATTTATCTTTAAAAAATAAATATTTTACCAAAATAACATAGTCATAGAGAAACAAAAATTTACAATAATGAGTATTGTTAAGGTAAGAATGCTTATTTTTTAAGGGGGATAGGATTAGAGACCATTATAGAATACCCATGGGATTTATATAAGAGAATATTGAATGAATTAGATAACATAAATGGGATCTAATATTATATATATTATTTAGATATCATATATGAAATGTTTTTTTGGATCATACAATATTATGAAGAGTTTATGAATTATGTACTAGTGGTTAATAAAAACAAAATATAAGACTGGGTATTAACTCGATCATCACCTCGTGTGTGGAAAAGTCTCTGAACCACAAACCTACCTGGATACAATTGAGGGATTTTCATTAGTTAATCTTATTATATGCATATTCCTTTACAATGAATTCATGTTTTATGTCAACTAATAATTATAGAGAATCTATTAGAAATGATAAAATTTATATCTATAAATAGAACAAATAGATTCATTTATTGAATTGAATGTATCAAATGTTAATAATGATGTTTTTATAGGGTAATCCATGTTAACTCTGATTATTCTCGGTTAATATTTTTGGTTACACTGTATTCATTATGGTTTTTGTATATAATTGAATAAATTCCATGATGATTAACATGAGAAATGTATCTATCTATGAACCATTATATCTTATAACCAAATAAGGGAGATTAAAAAATGGATGAGATTTTATGTATTTTAAATTTATGATGGAAAATATTTTCAATGTTTTCCTAATAGAGTGATATCTGTTTTCTGATATATATATTTAATAATGATACACATAGATATTTTAATTATTGAGCGATATTTATCAATGGTATTTTGGAATAATATAATTTTTATGACGATTGTGAGAATTATTAATGTTGTATTCAATATCTCTTTAACATTAATGGTTAGAAAACATATATTTAATTTAATTTATTACACTGAAATATTATATTATTAATATTTTGTACATTAGGGATCAATATTATAAAATCTTTGATTTAATGATGGATAAATCATAGTTAAAAATTATCTACATATTGTGGAAATTTAGGGTTTATTGAAGTTGATAAATTGATGATTAATAAAATGTATAGACATTGTTTTGATTACTTATACAATGAAACGTAATCCATGATATTTTTATTGAATTATATCACATTTTTGGATTCAAATATATTCTTAAATATTTTTATCCTTAAGAGCTATTGTAAAATACAATTTTAGTGTGATTAATGGTATTTATTTATAGAGGAACTTATGGTTTCCTTGATGTTTAATGACATATATATTATGATAGTTTTTTGAACGACTGATATTTGTGATTTTACAACAATAGTATAAAAAATTTGACCATATTATTGTATGATAGGGTAAGGTAAATATCATATTAGAATATATATCCCAAATGAGAAAAATGTTAATAACAATATAAAATACATTCATCAATGTCATACATTTCAATGATATGGGGACACAAAATATGGGAGAATATAAAACCTTTATATTTGAACATTTGACTTCCACTATCTAATCAAAATGTTTTCAATAAAATTATATACATAGAAAAATGATGTAAATTGGAACATTGATATCAATATATACAAATCTTAAATTATATATAAACTTAAATATAATTCAATATTATTAAAATGAATGAATATGATTAACCAAATTCAAACATATAAGTACGAATAAAGTAAAATATTTTTTAATATGAATAAATACCAAGTAGTTCACCTAAATTTACTAATAAGTCGATTGATTGTATAGAAAATTATTTTCTTAATAAAATTATTATTTATTATATTTTATTTTCTATTTCAGGATTCAAATGAGATATTTATCAACCTCTGTAACACCCCCACCCTAACTCATTGTCTTGATGTGGCGTTGAGGGTTACGTGTCCATAAGCAATGTTCCCGAGGCCCCAAAAGCTGTAACTAAATGCTGAGGGATTTAAGGAACAGTGAAGAACTATTTTCCTTTAAGAAGAAACCAACCAAACCATCAACTAACAGTCACTATATGATGCATGTCAATAAAACATTCAAGTATGTATTCCCAAAATACAACCAATTTGTTCCACAATACTGCCCATAAACAATAAAATCTAATACAATATCAAAGAACATTGCAGAAGACTAAAAAAAAGACCCAAATAAACAAAGACACACTCCACGACTCCACCCCAAGCTTCATTCTCCATGCACTACTACATCTCCCAAGAATTACCACGAACCACTTGCAATGAGATGTCTTAACTTTTACTATGTCTCAAAATAAAACATCTGAAAGAGCTCCAATGTTCCAATGTAGGGGTTGAGTACTAATACTCAGTAGGTTTTTTCAAAATGACTTCACAACACATGCCACTAGGGTATAACTCTTAGCACATTATATAATGAAATTTATATAAAATAGAACCAAGATAACAATTGGTTATAAGGAAAACATGACATAATCCAAACATGCCATACAAGGAATCCAAATCAACCATTCCATGAATGGAATCCAATTCAACCATTCCATAATCTGATTAATATTTTCATATTTCACTCACAACCCCCATCTCCAAAAATCACTAATAAAGCACACACCAAACCATGGTGGCACATCCCGTCCGACCCATTCATTACCAATCCACTCAAGTAGTACATCCCACCCACTTGCTATTGATGGTGGCCCATCTATCCACTATCCGTCCCCTTTTTATAGTGAGGCATCCGGCCCACTTCAACACATCCAACATAGGCCATTACACTCAACCAACCTACAATCACAAGGCACCAGGGTCGTACAATAATCACACAACCATTTTCAACACATGACAATTCACATCAATAAATATCACTTTTATTGAAACCACCCTTAAATCATTTTCCATGCCAAAACAGATTCAATAAAAGAACATTTTTAATTGAAATACAATCACATCAACCATTTTCACAAATCAATCATAGTAACCCATTTTAAAATTCACAACAATATCATATCACCACAAAACCCCATTTTCCTCACAAATCCCCAAGACATCACTAAAGGGATTTCAAACAAAATTATCACATCAAATCACAATTAATATTAAGCATAAAAAATTAATTTTAACAAAAAATTACTAGTTTTACCCAAGTGGAGTTGAGAGAGATGCCACCTACCTTTAGTGCTCCGGTAAAATTGACCCACAAGCCATCACGCATCAAATCTGACAAACGCACGACCGAAGCATCTCTATATCCCCTTCCCTAACATTCACAAGCTGTAAGATGAACATACAAGGTAACCAAAACCCTATATATACACACAATGAGTGTAGATCTAGAAAAGAGAGAGGGAGAGAGGAAGATGTAGATCTAGAGGAAACCACAATGAAACCATGATTATAGACTTACCCAGGAGAAACCACCATTAAAACACCAAGAAACCCCTTTCAATCGCTTCCAAAATGAGTGGGAGTGAACCTTAAACCCATGAGAAACCACAATACTGAGTGAGGATCAAGTGAGAGAAGAATGGGATTGTTTTAGGTCAAGCCCAAGGTATAATCAATTTAAAAACCCTTCCTTTAAGTGGTTGCACGGTTATCCTACATGGTTTGGAAAACCTCGTGCATGCCACTATCTCGAGATAAGGGGTCATCATGGTTGCCTCACATAGTTTGGAAAATCATGCGTCGGCCGTGCGAACCCTACTGCCTCTCTTTACATGGTTTCCTAGAGAACCCACATGGTTTCCACCAACCGTGCTAAAACTGTGCTCCCTATGAAAATCCTCCAATTTTTTTCAAATCCTTTCAAAAATCTCCCAACCTCTTCTCAACTCACCTCATTCCCTTTAAACACATTGAAAAACATAATCAAAGTTTATATACCCCAAACTGGGGGGTGATACATTATCCCCACTATTGGACATTCCGTCCTCAGAAAGTAGTGAACCCACCCTTTACCGAAAGAGCTCATGCCATGGCTCGACAATCTCTTTCTCTCGCTCACAAGTCTCCACTTTGATCTAGCCATGATGCAACAAAACCAGAACTAGACTGATGCTTTTACACTGCAAAAATTTCTCATTCCTATCTCTAACCTACACTAGAACATGCACCAACGAAACATCTGAATCTAGCTCCACATGATCCCATCGAATAACAAGGCTCGTATCCATCTGATACTTTTTCAACTACGACACATGAAACAAATTGTGCACCGCCCTGAACCTAGGTGGAAAATCCAAATGATAAGCCACCTCACCAAACAGCTCAGGAATCTAAAAAGGTCCAATATACCCCAGTGATAGCTTTCCCAGCTTCCCAACCCGACGATGTCCAAACCTAGGAGAGATCCTCAAGAAATCATGATCACTCCCCTTGAACGAAAACAACCATCGAAGATGATCTAAATCTGATTTCTGAGGACTTGGAGCTGTATCCATTCTCTTCCTGATTAACATTATCTTCTCCATAGTCTCCTGGAGAAGGTTCGGTCCAACCATCGAGGACTCAACCATTTCCACCCAGTATAGTGGAGAACGACACATCTTCCTATACAATGCTTCAAAAAAATCCATATTTATTGATTCTAGATAAATTTTATTGTATGAGAACCCAACCAATGACAAGAGCTCCCCCACGAGCCACCAAAATCTATAAAGAAACCATGAAACATATTTTCCAATGTTTGTATCGTCCTATCGGATTGACCATCTGTCTGTGGGTGATACGCCGTACTCTGGTCAACTTTGTTCCAAGGGTTTGCTATATGGATTTTTAGAAAGACTATTTAAACCTCGGATCTCTATTGGATACCATCGATACTCGAACACCATGCTTCTTTACCCCCTCCCTAATATAGATTTTGGATAGATCCTCCACCTTATGAGATTCATGAATTGGAATGAAATGGGCCGACATTGTTAGCCGATCCACTATCACCCAAATGAAATCGTGCTTTCTGACCATTCTTGGGAGACCTATGACAAAATCCATCACTATTTTCTCCCACTTCTATATAGGTATTGGTAAAGACTGCAACATTCCCACTGGCCTCTGATGCTCTTCCTTGACCTGCTATCAAGTCAAGCATCTCGAAAAAACTCATCCACACTACTTTTCATACCTTCCCACCAGAATAGTGATTTCAATGCTTTATAAAATTTCTGAATTACAGGATGAAAAGTTCACTAAGAATGATGATACACCCTAAGAAGATCCTCCTGACAAGAAACTGGTACAATTGTCCGATTTTGAAAACAAAAAACTGAATCTCTATTCAGTTTCCAAATCTCAATGGTATCACAAACATTGAGATTTTACCTCAAGGCCACACACTTAGAATTAGATATTTGTTTCTCTTTAACCAGATCAAACAAGTTAAGAATAATAAAAACCATATATAATACCACTCTATCACCCTAGTCCTCCCATTCCAACTGCACGTCAGCAATAACCGACATCAACTGCCATGGGTCTGATTCATGTCCCACCACCTGAGAATATGATTTTCTATGTAATGCATCCACCACCAAATTTCCCTTACCCAGTATGTACATCAAGTCAAAATCAAACATCTGATGATATTCTATCCATCTCATTTGCCTCATGTTCAAATCCCATTGTGTGAAAATGTTCTTCAATCTCTTATGATCTGTATATACCGTGAATTTCTCACTGAAGAGATAATGATGCCACACATTCAAAGCAAGGACCACTGCTTCCAATTCCAAATCATGAGTTGGTTAGTTATTCTCATTCACCCCCAACTTTCATGATCCATACTCAACCAGATGATTCCCTTTCATGAAAACAGAACCCAACCATGATCTCAATGCATCGCAATACACCACGTACCCTTTTCCTCTTTCTGGAAAAACCAAGAATTATGCTGATGTAAGGCGACCCTTAAGCTCTTCAAAACACTGCAGACATTTTTCATTCAACTGGAATTCAACATTCATTCTTATCAATGATGTCATCGGTGAATCCAAATGTGAAAATTCACAAGAAAAAAAATCCGATAATACCAATCTAGATAGAGAAAACTCAGTACCTCAAACACATTCATTGGTGGTTGCCATGAGATAACAACATCTATATTTTCCGGATCCACTTAAACTCCCATTTCAAGAAATCACATGGCCATGAAATTGGGATTAATGAATCCAAAATCACAATCTAAAAATTTAGAATACAACTGATGATCCCTCGAGATCCCTAGCACTGTTTCCATGTGCTGCTCATGTACCACCCTTGCCTTTGAATACACCAGAATATCATCTACAAAAACCACCACAAATAAATCTAGATGTCTCTAAAATATATGATTCATAAAATTACATGAAAATGACTGGTGTATTCATTATACTAAAGGGCATAACCACATATTCATAATGAACATATCTACTTTTAAATGTTGTTTTGGAAATATCGTCATTCCTCACCTGAAATTGATAATATCCTGACCTCAGGTAGATCTTGGGGCACCATTGGGCTCCCCTCAACTGGTCAATCCTATCATCAATTCATTGAAGTGGATATCTATTCATTATCATAACTTGGTTATGCCTAAGATAATCAATACAGAGCCTCAATGTTTCATCCACCATTTTTCACAAACAACATTGTCGCTACCCATAGAGAAGTTCTATGCTGGATAATCACGTTGTTTTCTATCTATTCCAATAGGAAATTCAATTCTTTCAATTCAATAGGTTACTTCTTATGAGACGGAAGTGAGATAGGAGTGGTCACTAGAAGGAGATCAATTGTAAACCCCACTTCTCTTATGGGATTAAACCCAAAGAATTCTTCGGGGAAAACCTCCTTGAAATGATCCACCACCATCGTAATAACAGTCTTTTCAACACTCTCTACTAATTACAATGAAAAAACTGTCAACTGATATGATAACGTGCCTATTGATGGTTCCAACAAACATATTGCACCCTGCCTTTCATGCCTCTCTCCACAATAGTGTTGTCTGACACCATCGTGTGTCATAATCACCACTGTTTGCGCATTACAGTCGATGTGGGCCTTAAAATCCGCGTACAAAACCATTTCTAGGATTACGTCATACCCATCCATCTCAAGCACGGAGAAATTCCAAATTAGCTCAACTTTTCCCACAATGATACAGTATTCTATAGACAAGAAGGCACAACACTCTCTTCGACCCAAAGGAGTTTTATGTTTGAAAACCAAAGGCATAATTTCTACCCTTAAACCCAGCAACTCAACCACACGTGCAGCAATAAAAGACTGTGAAGCTCCCGTATCAAACAACACTTGAATCAAGGTAGAATTTAGAATAATAGTACCTCACACCATGGATGGTACTAACTTGTCATCCACCACAACCTGATCTTCTCCGAACAATGTCGTGGTTGCCATAGATTGCTCTTTATTGCCCTGCTGAAGAGTTTTGTTGTTCCGAGAATCACCAGGATTGAAATTGCTCTGTGGACGAGGGGTATATTGATGTCCTCTCCCCATCAAAGCATATGATGTCTATGATCCCTGAGGGGTGTCATGAGCACCCGACCTCAGAGCATTCCTACAATAGTGCTGAAGAATCCCCATCAGCTAGAAATTGTGACATGCCCTAGGTTATGTCGTACAGTCCCGCTTAATGTGTGTCGTAGAGCCAAACTAAAAACATCCTGGTTTTCTATGCTGCTTTAGATGAAGATTTACCGATCCTTCCATCGGATTATGTGCCATAATCCCACACTGGGAATAAGTGTCACTCCTCTGCATGAACCCAATGTTATAGTTTCCACTATTCACCATTGGTACAACCATGCTTCTTCCGCCCTGATCTCCCAATTGACCATGATCAACCACTGATTCTCGATTCACCATCTCTATGTAATCATTGATACACAACAGTACTATTTTTGTACGAATCTCATTCCATAATCCCACATCGAAGATCCTTTCCTTTTACAATGTGAAACCTACCACCTCGGGTGAAAACCACACCATGCTCATAATCCTAGCTGCATACTACGTCACGGACATATACTCTTGCTTACGACTGAAGAAATTAGTTGTGCACTAAATTTTGAATGAATGTGGGTAGAATTGATTATTTATCAATTCTTCAAAGCCTTCCCACATCATAACCTTGTCCGTCCCTGCATGGAATACCAACTATCAACAAGAAAGAGCAAGTTCCTCTAGCTTATACGTTTCTATCATTACAATCAGCTCTACCGGCATCCCCATGAATTTGAAAATTCTATTCATTCTGTATAGCCATGCCTCTTCTCATTTGGGGTCCGAAGCACCCCCAATATGGGGGGATCCTATTTTTGAAACTAAGCCGCATAATCAACATGATTTGGTTCTTCCACTCTATTCAATCATCCCACATCTTAGAAAGCATGTATTATGCTCTGGACTAACCGATGGTTCACCTGGTGCTCAGGTGCAACCACGTTCTCATCGGCAACTTCCGATTTGTCTCTATGACGCCTACCCGAGGCCATTTCCATAAAAAGAAAACAACCAACAACAAGTCTCACTTTATTAGACTTTAATAATTCCCATTTCAAATCGCATTACACAACACAATCACAAGGATGCTATCCACCTTTCCACATTTTCAATGTTTCACCACTTTTTAAAAACAAACCATTTCCAAAATATCAAATTTTATCACATTACAATTTCACACATATGAAAACCAATTTATCAATTCATTCCATAAATTATTATGCCCAATGAAATATGTATCAAAATGGATGTCATTTCTACCATATATTCCATTCACATTTCATTGGCTACAGCCATGTCAATGAGATTTCCAATGCCAATAAATGTCTCTAAGGAAATTATGTACCCAACTCCCTAGTAACTTGAATTTAATCATAAAATGGTTAGCTACATTGTTTTGTTCTATACATTCCACGTTCTGATATTATTACTCCTTGCTACCATCCCGACTCATGGAATATACCACAACAAATTTCAACTCCAAATCCTAGAATTCACTCTGAAGGACCGAACAAGCTAATACCACTTGTAACATGCCGCCCCTACCTCATTTTCTTGAGGAGGTGGTGGGGGTTACATAGCCTTAAGAGTCATTCCTAACGTGCCAAAGGCTGGAAATAAATGTTGTTGGCTTCCTGGAAAAATAGGGAATGATATTCCCATAAGAATAAACTATCCAAAACCATCCAAAAACATCCACTATATGATTCATGTCAATAAAACATTCAATCATGTATTCCCAAAAGACAACCATGTTGTTTCACAATACAATCCAAAACCAATAAAATCTAATATGATATCAGAGTACTATGGAGAATAATAAACAAGGGACCCAAATAAACCATGGAACACTCCACGAATCCACTCCAAAATGCAAGCTCAATGCACTAACACATCTTCAAAGCATCACCATGTACCACTGGCAATGAGATGCCTTACCATTACCTGTGTCTCAGAATACAACATCTACAAAAGCACCAAAGTCCCAAAGCATGGGGTGAGTACTATACTCAGTAGGATTCCCCCAAATGACATCCCTACACAAGCCACTAGGATAAAACTATTAGAAAGTTATATTAAGTAGTTTATATAAAACAGAACCAAGCTACCAATTGGTTATAATCCATACATTCCCTACGACAAACATGCCACACCAGGTAGCCAAATAAAACATTCCTTGAAAGGAAGCCAATTAAACCATTCCATAAGCCAATTACCATATTCATATTTCACAAACAAGCCCCATATGAAAACGTCACTAACAAAGGACACAACAAACCATGGTGGCACTTCCCTTTCCACCCATTCATTACCAATACAATAATGTGGTACTTTCCACTCACTTGTTATTGATGGTGGCCCTTACAACCAATATCCATCCACTTTTTATAGTGAGACTTCCCACCCAATTCCATACAACCGAGACAATCTATAACACTCAACCAACCAACAAACACAAAGCACCAAGGTCGTACAATAAGCAAACAACCATTTTCAAGACATGCCAATTCACATCAATAAATCACCCATTTAAAAACATTTTCCAAGGAAAACCACATTTCAATAAAACAAAATATTTAATTGAAAACCACTTTCATCAACCATTTTCACAAATCAATAACAACAACCCATTTTAAAATTCACAACTATAACATTTCACATCAAAACCCCCTTTTTACAAAAATTCCCAAAACATCACCAAAGGTTTTTCCACCCAAATTCAGACATCAAAACACAATTAATTTTAAGCACAAAAAAGTATTTGTAACCAGAAACCACTAGTTTTAACTATGTGGAGTCGAGAGAGAACCCCCTACCTTTAGGGTTCTAACAAAATTGACATAGAAGAAATTACACCCCTAATCCGGCGAACACAGCACCAAAACCTCCCTAGATTCCCTTCCCTAACATTCACGAGACATAAAATTAACATCCAATGAACCCAAAAAACTATATCTACTCATAATGTGTGTAGATCTAGAGAAATGAATTAGATTGAGATGTATATCTAGAGGAAACCACACAGAAACCAATAGGAGAGACGTACCCGGGAGAACCCACCTTCAAAACACCATGAAACCCCTTTTAATAGCAACCAGAATGAGTGGGAGAGCACCACCATCCCATTAGAACCCAAAATCCCAAGTGAGGCTCAATTGGGAGAAGTTGGGAGTGTTTTAGGTCATGTCGAGGGAGCCTGAATTTAAAAACCCTTCTATTAAGTTGTCCCACGGTTAGCGCACACATTTTGGAAAAGCGAGTGCTAACTGTGCGCACACCACTATCTCGATAGAAGGGGTCATCATGGTTGCCTCACACTGTTTGGAAAGCCATGCGCAAGCCATGCCAAGCCTACAACCTCCACTTGCATGGTTTCCTGGAGAACCCGCACAATTTCCCCAAATAGTTCTCAAACTGTCATCCCTATCAAAAGCCTCTAATATTTTGCAATACCATTCCAAAACTCTTCCAACCCCTTCTATACTAATCTCATTCCCTTTAAAAACAAAAAAAATCCTAATCAAAGACTACATACCTCAAACCGGGGGTGCTACATCCTCGTTTGGCCCCAAATCTAAAACTCAATCTATTCTAAAACAAAGCCTGAGATGAATTTCCAAACCTCAGAGGATGTAAACTGGTGTTTACAATTAGGAATAACCTAGTTTGTAATGATTTATCCCACCATAAATTAAGAATACAAATATATAATGAATAAGTATAACAAAAAATTTATCTAAAAATAAAATAAATAAAAACATACAACTACATGACCTTAATAGTTACTATCAAACATAGAACCATCCTCACTCCTAGAATGACACAAAAGATGAATAAACCAAGAAATAAAATTTGAAAGTATGTATAGAACCATGATGATCAGTATGTATGGAAATAGATAAACAACATCATATGACATCCTTTAAAGAAAAATAATTTCATAATAAATTTTAAAAATAAATATATCAAAATAAATGTTTTAAATTCATGATAAAATTAAAAGGCTAATATTTTATTAAAATATTCACCCCTTAAATATTATATACATCTTAAAAATATTAAATGACATTCCATAAAAACATTTATAAAATTAAATGTTAGACATAGTGAGATTTTTAGTAGGATATCGTTCAATAGAAATTAAATTATAAAACTATTCAAAAATAATTGAAGGTATATTCCATGTAAAATTGATATAATTAGATATTATGAGACATCATGTTAGGAGACCTTATATATAGAAATTTTATTATCATACTCTAGAATATATATTTATTCCTAAGTCTATAACAAACTTATCATCACTAATAAGCATGAATAGTGGATTATCTATCCATGACCATCCCCTACCATTTTCGTTGTTGTATATCTATGAAAGGATATATTGTAATTGTCTCTTGATTCATAATTAGATTCATAGTATCAGATGTATAATGAAATATATCTGAGGGGAGGGGTTTTTTATAAGATATCTGAATCTAGTACAAGAATGTCTACCTACTCCACATCCCCACAAGAACCCATGAAAAAATTTTCCATAGAAAGGATACCATTAACAAATGTGTTTTTTATTATGTAAAACATTCCATGGTACCAAATAGGTCTGATTGTTTTGAAGAGAACATTGATCATTTATTAAATAATTTTCAATTCAAATAATTGATGTTCTTTGACATCTTTGAACAAATAAACCCATATTGTCCTTAATATACATTAATACCCTTTCTCCCAATGTACATACTCAAACATCCGGTTATAAATACATATTAAATTGATATATATATATCTATGGATATTTTATGATATTATATATAAAAGACAGGGAAGATAATTTGAATAGATTTTGATGGTGTTGGGAAATCATATATTCCCTTATGACTTTATGGGGAAATGTTTTGAGAACAACAAATTAATTTCATTATCAATTTACATGTTAAAACCCATTTGGTAATCCAATGAAGATCCTATGATTTTTGACAATTAAAAAATAGTTTTAAACGTTCTTTTGTATGTTAAAAAAAGAGTACCATACTAGAAAAGTGTGGGAAACCTTGAATAAAATTTTTTTGGTCATCCAAAATATTTTATAGGAGATAATAATTTCACAATATAATGAAAGGCCCCAATAATACCATCATGATATTAGAGTTTTCTACATAATGGCTTGGACTGAGGGTAATCTACAATAAAAAGTGGTTAATCTATCTTCATTGACAATAATCACTACAATGTGGATCATGTAAGTACTCTCAAACTGTATGTTCTAAATATAAACTAGAAATAAGTCATGTTATTGGTTAAAATTCTCATATGTATCTCATATAATAAGAAACAAAAAATAATATAATAATTATCAAAGAAATTAAAATAAAGAGTATGAATCATCAAACCTATGATGAATTGAAAATTAATCTGATAACAAAACAGATAAAATAGTGGGTTATGGAGGTGGTGAGGCATATATCATGGATACCCTCTTGAATGTCAAGAATGAGTTGGTGAATGTGAGGTAGAGAAGACATTTTAGTGGTTTTATTTTTATAATGGAAAGCAAACATTTAAAAAATTAAACCCAAGATATAGTGCACTGTTTTGGATGAATGGTTGTACAAAAAATCCATCAACAATGTTCCCATACAAGAACACCTAGATACTACACATAGTCAGAAATCATGGTTAAAATAACCATACAATAGTTATTCAAAGTCTCCTAAAAACCTCCATGATCCCACACAGTTTCTCTTAAGACACACACAATTTTGGGATCAACTGTGCACTACCTATGAGTAGAAAACTATGAAATAAGAAAAGGAAGATAAAATAACCCATGTATAAGGGTAGTCACATTTTTTCACTCATATCATGAAAGGTAACCATGCACAAGAAACAAATCCAACCAAAAATCAATAACATAGTACTTTTCCATGAATTAGTCAATAAAATAAATAAATTTATAATAACTGTTAAATAATATAATATAATATTTAAAATAATATTTTCTAAATGATAATTCTACTCACCATAAAAACATTCAACCCTAGGAAAGACACCTCATCCATAATGGGATGTAAACTAGAAACTTTAACCCAAAAGAAATAACTCAAATAAATAAATCTCTAAACTGAACTTAAATAAATAAATTTTACTAACCCTAGTGTACACCTTCACCCCACAAGTACCAATTACCTCGAACCAGTGATAATTACTAGATATCCAAACTGGGTCTCCCTACCATTTAAAATATGGTTATCATGGTGGTTATGAAATTCCATATTTTAATTCAATTTAATTTATGATTCCCTACAAAAATATGCACATAATTAAATCATAGAAGATCATGTGTTGTACTGTATTATCCAAATTAGGTACATAATTAAATAAATTGACCTAGGATACACAAATATTATTTTAAAACTCTCTAAGATACCCTTAATATTCCATTTAACTTCTAAAACAACATGGAGTAACTAAGAGTGTACATATGAAATGGATGAGAAATAAATCATATTAATAGAATAGTAAATGATAATATTATGTTAAATAATTTGCAGTTTGTTTAGTGTTAGATAATTCTAATATAATAGTTCTGAGAGTCATAAACATGAAACTAAAATAAAGATATAACATGATAATAAAAATGTTTCTTGATAACATTGAAATGACATAAAACCTGATATCTGAATCAAATGCCAAAGATGAACACCAATTAATCATTACATTGTGATCTTAGGATATATACCCATTAACAATACATGAAATTTCATGATAATATTACAATACCCATTGTATTTTAGGGCTATATTATAACACTCGGTTGTTTTTATGAAATATTTTCATTAAATAGTTTTTTTCTTCTATAGATTACATTTCCTTCCATCATGAGTTTATTCAAACAATTAGATTCCCATAGTATAAAATTAATTTTTTAGAAAAGATGATAGGTTAAATTGGAATAAGAATTACTATCTTTTAAAAATGCAATGTGAATTCATTGGATATCAATTAATTATAAAAAATATAAATCAATTAGATATTTGAATTTTTGAGTAAATTATTATTGGTAATGTAATTAATGAGACATATATGTTATATAACTAAAAAAATATAATTGATATTCTTCTAATGGATAGTTTATAAACAGGGTATGAATAAAACATATTTTTTGTATAAAAACCTATATTTTTTAAAAGGTAATTTTACCCATTTGAGTGGATATTCCATTTTAAATTATTATTTTGACACATTAATAATTTTTATATAAAAAATTAAACACGTTATTTTGAAATAAGATATAATAAATTATATGGGTGGAAATTATGATATTATTCAAATTGCTTTCATGTTTTGATGACCTTTAAAAATAAAATACATTTTATGAAAACAACCACTTTCAATATAATGTATTTCATTATAATTAATGTTACAGTTTATTCAGATGTAAATAAATTTTAATCTTTTGTATTGTTTTTTCTTTTAAATCTGTTTCTCTCAAACCAAAAATTGGAATATTTTAAAATTAATTAATAAAACATTTGAGTTTTTAATTTTTACAAATTTAATTCCATCATTTGAATTAGTGGGTCCAATTTATTTAAATATATATATTTTATTTTTGCACACTATGAAAAGTAACTTCAGTAATTTTTATTAATATGATAAAAGAGAAAACTGGTAATTAAGTATAAGACACCTATTTTAAATGTATCGTAACAGATGTATTAAAATCATTGGATGTGTTTTTTACCTAAATCATTCTTGCGTCGAAATGGTATCCATTTTAGTGAACATGGATGAGATTAGGACATTTAATTTAATATTTTTAAATAAATGTTAAATATGTCTCACTTAAATTTTAATAACTAATTTTTTTAATATAATGATATTCTAAAGATAATATCAATTATAAATAATTATTTTTAATCTAAAATGTTTTCCTATATGATGGTAATTTATTTGTAATTTTTTGGGAATAAATAATTACATTAATATCATATAAATTAATGATGCATAAATTATTTAATTGATGAAAAACCAATAATGTAGTTTTTATTATAAAAATAATACACATTAAAAGATCCAAACACATGACCAAATCATATTTATTGAGCATATATCAACCATAATCATCCAACTATGGAGTTATGTACCATATAAAGCCTTATATAAGTGATTATGACACTTATATTATTTTATTTAAAGTGATGTTAATGTTTCCATGTTCATAATTTAATAAGTATGCGATTTTTAATACTAGATTTTACAAATGATAAATTAGACTACAAGTATTTTATTGATTACAATTAGATTTATCTTCCTAATAGTATTTTATTTTTAATTTTTATTCATCAATTAAGAATATTAAATAATTACACAATATTGTTGTATTAATTATTTTATTAAGTGAAATATCATATAAATTTTATTAAAAATATTAATGTATATATAATTTTGGACATTAAAATTTTTTAATGTATTTTATAGCATACCTTGATCTACTATAATTATAATAGAATATTTGGTTCAATGTTATCATTTTATATTAATATATTTAAAAATCAATGAGTTTAATAGTGTCTAAATTGATACAATTGATTGTTTATATAAATATTGATTTATTAAATTATTTATATGAATTATTTGTTTTCAAAATTTTATAATAATTATAAGTTTGTAGAAACTGGTCTAATAATTTATATGATCTATTTTACATAATATAATTATTTATTCCACCCTTTTAATATTGAATTATGTGTTACCAATGATAAAATTTAAAATGAATAACGAAGTGTTAATAAAAATGATAAAGTTTAAATTGAATGAAATACTTGTCCCAAATTTATATGTTAATAATATTACAACCCTATTTCATATCATCTTCTAAATTTTATAATTTTGGAGGTTTTTGGGTATAATTTTATTTAATTATACAATATTATTTATGGAGTTTCCAAAAGAGCCCCTCACATTATTTATAAAAAGAACCTACTTCATCACCACTTCACATCACATTAATCAATCATGCTCAGCCATCCCCTGTCCTTTTTTCTTCAAAAAATTCCTATTAACTTTGTAGAAGTTTTAGTTATCTAAAAATACCATGTATTGTTCTCTAATAATAGATTTAGAGGATTCACCTCGAGAAAGAGGAGGTTCAAATACATACGAAAGATATCATACATAAGGTACTTGATAATTCTTCTGTATCATTGTTATATGTGATTATTTATTTATAAGAATTTTATTCGGTATATTTATCATCTATATCCATATTCCTAAAATATGTAGTATTATTTATATTCTTCAATTGTTGTTTAATGTTATGTTTACCGATTTTTGAATTTTTACTAAACATTAAGAAATAAATTTTTTTGTCATTATTCAATACGAAGTAATATTTGACTATTACAGAAAAAGTACAAGGAGAATGTTTTTTAACTTATATGGTATGAATGTATTTATAGGCTTTCATAATGCCTTATTTCCTCAAAGATTCATTTATAGCATTTCATATGTATTTGTAATTACATTCTATTCCTTTAAAATTGTCTGTCATTTTGAGAAAAGAAAACATTTTTGATGATACAAGGTTACATTCCTCAAGAATTTATTTCATGTATTTTATCAAAATTAGTTTCCTTCAAATATTAAATTATTTAAATTTGGTTGTGTTTATATCCCTATTATTACTTTGATTTTATTTTGATTATGATAGAACCATTTTTATGACTTCCATATATTTTTATGGATTAGGATGGAGTGATTTTTATGAAATCCAATTTTTCTCCTTGGGTTATTCAATGATGAATGGTTTTTTTTCAACATGTATAAATGATATCATTATAAGATGGGTGGGACCAAAATGCCCCTCCAATTTATTGGGTGAAGTGTTATATCTCATTATATTGACATGGTAAAAAGAGAATGTAAATCTAGTTCAGAAATGATTTGATGTGATGGAATGTAAACTAAGAATATAAATGGAAAATGTTCACTATGATGGTCCTTGAAATGATCCTTCACGAAAATGAAATGATTTTTGATGTGTATGTATATGACCAAAAACATCATGTCTTATGTTATGTCTTTTGGAATTATGCATATTACTTCTTATATAATTTTATCCCATGGAGTGATATTAAAATCATTCATATACAGGATAAGTCATCTAAATGTTTTGCTATTACAACAAAAGATTATGATATGATTTATATTTCCCACTTTTATCCATACAGATTATTTGAGCTCGCTATTTCTTATGATTCTTTTCCATAAGTCCTAAAGAAAGGTATAAAGTATGATATTTCAAAAAAAAGTCTTCTTATGAAGATATAAGTGGGAGATAATGAAGATATTATATAAAAAACTTGTTTATGTTTCCCTATTTGAAAATACAGTATACATATATGGTCCTGTCATGGATTTATTATATGCTGTAATTAATATATTTCAATTTTGATGTAATATCAATGTGTGTAAATTTTAAGTAATTATACTTGGTATCAGAGGAAATTTAGAGTTATCCCTTTTTTAAATAGTATGATAAATCCTTTTCATGAACCCTAAGGATATCACTATGTATAGGTTACAATCTTAATGTTTTAGAAATGACCATGAAAAACCTAGGATAAAACCTAAATAGTCATAAATTTACATTTCATTCTTGATTATGTGGTTTTCATGTTCTGAATAATGTTTCTAACCCTGTGTTTCTTGGTTTTAGTCTATTAGATGAACCCAAAGGAACCACATTAATGTTAAATATGAAAATAAATGTAATTATTTTCTTCCTGATAAACCAATTATTTTAAGACAGGGATAGAAAGCACTTTTAGTTATGCTCACACAACATTATCACGTTATTAATCATACAAGACTTCAAAAAAATAAAATGAGGAGCCACAATCTGTTGAGTCCTTCATTATTTAGTGTCTACCATCTTTTAATGGGTCTTTTGATTCATTAGTGGATGAAAAATGTATCAGTACAACTGGAAAGATATTTTCAGTTCTACAATGCTCTGAACATGATAAATACATCATAGCAGTCTATCGTTTGGAAGGTGAAGCTGAACAATGGTGGAATATTATCAACAATATGAGTAAAATAAGTGAAATTGAGTACATGGAATGGTATGAGTTTGTGAACATATTTTTCAATAATTAATTTCATTATATTCATTGAATAAATATGGAGGAGTACCATTAATTTAACAAAAAGTATTATGAATCTTTTGGTATGTACAAGGAAAATTTTACAAGACTTGCAAGGTATGCTTCTGGAAATATTATAAAAGTTGAGAGTACAAAAGATCAATTCATTAGGGGCTTAAATCCAAGTCTCCAAAAGGTATTGTACATAAAGTAATTTAATATAAATGAGTAAATCAGTTCATTTTCTCTCAAGGTGGATATGGATATTGGAGTAACCAATCAGTACTATGGATTTTATAAGAATAGAAAAATGAAAATCAATGAAAAATATAATGACCACATTGAAAAGAATATGAGTTTTCCCTTTAACTCAATATGTGGAATGAAATATAGAGGATATTGTATTAAAGGTAATATTAAATTTTTTATGTTTAGGAAATAAGGTCACCGAGTAGCTGAATACCAATGTAATAAGAAAAATATGTATAATGATGCATATAGATAAAAGGCTACACATAATGAACCTTATAAATATTTATGGAAATATTGCAATGAAATTGGTAATTATTTCAATTAATTCCTTAATATAAGGGTTAGTGATTATGAATGATGTAAAAAAAAATTATGACCAAAGATAATGGAATTCCACAAACAATCAATATTGGGGATGTAAAGTACGATTATGATGTTGTGAAAGGAACACTTACCATCCACTCTGAATTAGAAAATGTTTTATTAGATTATTGATCCAATAAAAATTTTCATTCTGATGAATTTTATAATGGTATCACTATTTAACATAAAAATTTGATGTTGAGTTAGTTGTGACTACTTCTAATGGAACAAAAATCAGATAAAAAGATTATAATTATTCTTTGGATAATGTTTCTAGGAATATTCTTCCTGCAATTCATGTGATTCTTCCTATATTGAAATTATATGCGATTCATGGAATATATTTTAATTCACTTTATAGATCCTATATAAATTTCCAATGATGCAATGTGACATTTCATATTCCAGATCAATATATGATCATCTATTGACAATAAACATCAATGGAATTTTTATCCATTTAATGTTACTTGATTCTTATAATATAATGTTATCTATGTAAAATGGATGTGGAGAAACTCAAAATTATGAATACACCCAATTTATGGTTGGTTGATGATGTCTTCTAGAGTAATTTCTACGTCATTCACCAAACCGTGATGTTGTTTTTTCAATATAAGACATACTATGTGCAATGCCTATTTCAAAGACACCTTATATATTGGACACAATTGAGACCCAATAATTGAAGAAGAAACTACATGAGAATCATGATAAGGGATTCATTAAACCTAGTGTGTCACCTTGGGGACTATCTTTTCTATTTTTTATGAAGAAATATGGATCAATGAGACTCTACAACGATTATAGAGAACATAACAAGATTACTATAAAGAAGAAATATCCTCTTCCCTGTATTGATGACTTATTTGACCAACTACGTAGAGCTCAACAGTTTATTCACGATTTTTCTTCATTCATGATATCATAAATTAATGGTATAAACAATTATATACCAAACAAAAAATTCTATACCAGGTATGGACAATAAAAACTTGTAGTGTTCATTTTAGTCATACTAAGGACCCTGTTATCTTCATGGATCTAAGGTATAGAGTCTGTACAGACTATCTTAATATGTTTTTTGTATTCTTTATTTATTATATTCTTTTCTATTCGAGTATCAATGAAGAAAATGAACACCACATGATAATTGTACTAAATACATTGATTAAAGATACGTTTTATGAAAAATTAACCAAGTGTGAATTTTGGCTATAGATTTTTTCATCTATGGGTCGCATAATCTCATGAGATAGGATATCTGTGGATCCAACAAAAATAAAAGTTGATGAAAGTTGGATGAGACCAAAATCAGTAGCTGGGATCTAAATTTTTTTGGATTTGATGGATATTAAGGTTGTTTTTTGAAATATTTTTAATGATCGTATAATAAACTCATGAAATTGACTCAGTAAAGAGTAAATTTATTATGGATAGCGGAATGTAAAAATAATTTCAAAGAGCTAAAAATAAGTTTATCCAATGCACCCCTGCTCACATTACATAGTAGTGGTGAAAGGGTTTTGGTCTATAGTGACACATATATGAAGGGATTAGAGTGTATTCCCATGAAAAATTATATGGTAATAGATCATGCCACACGATAGTTGAAAACACATGAGAAAAATTATTGAACTCGTCATTTGGAGTTATCCATGGTAATCATTGCATGAGAGATATAACAACATTATCTTTATAGTGAATGGTGTGATATTTGTATTGATCATATATGATTAAATTATATTTTCACACAATTGTAGCCAAATATTCTCTATATAATATGGTTGGATTTGATTAGAGATTATGTCTCCTCAATAAATTGCCACACTGGGAAAGCATACAAGATTGCAGATTCTTTGAGTCAATAAGACCATGTTATCCTATCAGTGATGAGGAACACAAATGATTTAATATTTATGGATTTTCAAATGATTAATTTTAATATTTTAATGGAAGGGGAGAAAAATTATCATTCTCAAATGAATGTTCAACAATATATATATGTTATGATTATAGAGGCATTATAGAAAGATGTAGAGTTACATAAGAAGGTTAGAAATTCTCCTGAATTCATCCTTGATTGTGATTTGTGTGTAATGTCCATGAATCAGGTTTTTATTCCTCCCATAATAGAATTAAATACGGACCTATTGGATGAGGCTCATAGTTTTTTATTATCTATTCACCCATGAAGAAAATTGATGTATAGGGACCTAAATGAGTATTTCTGTTGTGATAGAATGAATAAATTTGTTTTTGAATTTGTCTCTTGATGCATTGTGTATAAGAAATTTAATTACATGAGACAGAAGTCTTAGGGGATGTTCCAACCACTACCCTTACTAGAATGAAAATTGGAAAACATCACTGTATTAATTTTATTCAGATTTCCCCAAACATCTAAAGTAAATTATGATATTTTTGTTGTAGTTGGTTTTCTTATGAACTCTACATATTTCATTTCTATTATAGTGGATTTAAATTTTTATCCACCTTCCAGGATATATTTAAAGAAAGTGGATAGATTTAATGATGTACCAATTTCCATTATATCTGATTGGGATCCGAGGATTACCTCAAATTTCATGAAATGACTTTAGTGGGCTCTGGATACAGAGTTATGTTTCATCATAGCTTATCATCCTCATATAAGTGTGTTGTACCTCTCAAACCCCTCGAGGTTTAATTTTCATGATCACAATCACCCTCTTATATTTCTAACATTGTTTCAAGTGTTTTTGATTGATAGGAATCAAATCAGGTGGCCAAGGAATTGGGCCAAGATAGAAAGAAGGCAGAACTGGTCTGAAATCCAGACCACCGGCCAGCCGGTGGCACACCAGCGGCCGGCCGGTGGCACCTGCACTCAGAGGGAAGCCACTGCCTCCACACCGGCCAACCGGTGGCCTTGTACCGGCCAGCCGGTGGCACCTGGGAAGAAGGCTGAGCTTCTGCCTCAGCACCGGCCAACCGGTGGCCTTGCACCGGCCAGCCGGTGGCCCCCTGCCCAAACAGTATTAGCTACTGCCTCACCACCGGCCAGCCGGTGGCTCTGGCACCGGTCGACCGGTGGCCCCTGGACAGGAATCCTTTGCCCTTTTGCAAACACTGGCCAACCGGTGGCCCTGCACCGGCCAGCCGGTGGACACAGTCAAACTAGCCGTTGGGCTGTTGACCAGCCTGTCCACTTGGCCTCCAACGGCTCCGAAAGCCTCTCCAACGGCTCCGAAGCCTCCCCAATGGTTCCTAGCCTATAAATAAAGGCTGAGGAAGCCCCGGACACCTACCGGAACACTTGTGAAGCCAACGGACATATTTTGGATCAATTGGCCAACCTCCGGCGACTTCCTTCAAAGGAACCCCAAGAGCTCCAACAACTTCCACATCCAAGGAGCTCCACTCAAGAAGCTTGGGAGAGCACGCCCATCAACTCCATCATCCATTGGCGCCCGAGTCTTCCCAATTACGGGTTTTATTGCATTTATTTATTTTGAGCTTAAAATTGGGTTTGTGCCTACAAACCCCAACCCTTTTCTCTTCCCCCTTTCTTTTGGGTTCTCACACCACTACTAAGGTGTGAAGAGGTTTTTCAAGCCTTTCCTTTTAAAGGGCTTGAGTTGTTGGTGAGCTAGCCTTCACCCGTTAAAAAGGCTAGTGGGTTCTTACTTAACCATCAAAAGTAAGTGGGTTCTTGCTCAACCAATAAAAGCAAGCTGTAATAGGTCCTAGTGCTACCTCAAAGCCTAGTGGGTTTCTTGCTATAACCATTGAAAAGCAAGCGGTAGGAATCTCTCAACGGTTGAGTTGGGAGCGGAGACGTAGGCCGGGTTTTTGGCCGAACTCCGTTATCAATTTCTTGTGTGATTGCCTCTTTATTTCCGCTGCACTTTACTTTGATTTTTAATTTGTTAATCAATTAATTTTAAAAGGCAATTCACCCCCCCTCTTTCCCTCTTCGGGGTGTTTCTTCCGACCCATCAATTGGTATCAGAGGACGTATTTGAATAATTCCCTAACCCGGTTTCAAATTAAAGATCCTATTTTTTTTTTGATGGCTTCTACCGCTTCTTCTTCTCAAACCCCCGAAGGATTTTCTTTGGATCGTGCTCCATTCTTTGATGGAACCGATTATAGTTTTTGGAAAACCCGCATGGCCACATTTCTTAAAAGTATTGGCTATCCAATTTATAGAATTGTTATGCAAGGATTTTCCCTCTCCTCTCCCGATGAGTCTAAATGGACCCCCAATGATATTGCAAATTTTGAGCTTGATGGCAAAGCCATGAATGCTCTTCATTGTGGCTTAGACCGTAATGTTTTTGATCATATTTCTTCTTGCACATCTTCTCATGATATTTGGAAGCTTTTAGAACTTACCCATGAAGGTACTAGCAAGGCTCCAAAGCAAGAACCCGCTCACAAGCAAGAACCCGATGCAAAATCCGTGTCCAATTGCCCACTCCACAAGAAAAGGGCCAAGAAAAAGGTGAAGAAGAAGGCTTCAAAGGCAACATGGAGTGATAGCTCCACCTCTTCATTATCCTCCTTCTCCTCAAGTGACCAAGGTAAAAAATGCCTAATGGCAAATCATAAGGTATCATCATCCTCTTCCTCCTCTTCCTCCTCTAGTTCTTCAAATTCTTTCAATCATTTGTCATATGAAGAACTCCAACATGCTAGAGACCAATTAGAAAATGGTTTTCATGAGCTTTCTTCAAAATTTGTTTCTTTGAAAAAGTCTTTCAAAAAACTTTCCTCTGAAAAAGACCAACTTCTCAAAGAGAAGGAGGAACTCTCCCTTAAAATCCAAAATTTTCCAAATGTTGATTCTATGGAATCAACCATAAAAGACCTTAGGGAGACCCTAGCCAAGTTCACCCAAGGTGAACAAAATTTGTCCAAACTTTTAGGTTCTCAACGAATATCTAGAACCACACATGGACTTGGCTATTCCAACCAAGCCCCCTTCTCCCATGCTCAAACTGTTTTTGTAAGGGGGAGCTCCGATTACAAATTTTGTAATTATTGCAAGAAAACTGGGCATCTCATTTATGAGTGTAATTGTAAAAACGCCCGGTATGGCCAACCCAAGTCTATTTTCTATAGTGACGAGTTTTATAGGAGAAGACCCGCCATGAGACAAGTTTGGATTGAAAAATCCATCCTTGCGAGTCTCTCCGGGCCTAAAATTGTTTCTTTTCAAAATCCCACTCCCCGGTGATTCATTATTTTATTTAGGGGGAGAACTTTCTCATTTTTGATTCAAAATCTCAAAATTCAAATTTTCAATTCTTTTTCAATTCAATTTAGAATTTTCAAATTTCAATTGGTTTCCAACAGTTGGTAGCGAATTTGTTTTTGTTTCAAAACATTCAATTCAAACTGTTATTCAAATTTTCATTTCAATTTCAAAAATCTCAATTGATTTTCAAATCTCCAATCTTGTTTTTAAAATCTCATATCCCTCAATCAAGTTTTATGCCCCACTCTATTTTGATAATCACAAAGGGGGAGAAATTTCTTGATTGATTGGGGGAGAATCATTTTCATCATGCTTAGTATCTCCTTTCAATTTCAGCATTTTACATTAATTGTTTTGGTGATTGTGATCATCAAAATAGGGGGAGATTGTTGTACCTCTCAAACCCCTCGAGGTTTAATTTTCATGATCACAATCACCCTCTTATATTTCTAACATTGTTTCAAGTGTTTTTGATTGATAGGAATCAAATCAGGTGGCCAAGGAATTGGGCCAAGATAGAAAGAAGGCAGAACTGGTCTGAAATCCAGACCACCGGCCAGCCGGTGGCACACCAGCGGCCGGCCGGTGGCACCTGCACTCAGAGGGAAGCCACTGCCTCCACACCGGCCAACCGGTGGCCTTGTACCGGCCAGCCGGTGGCACCTGGGAAGAAGGCTGAGCTTCTGCCTCAGCACCGGCCAACCGGTGGCCTTGCACCGGCCAGCCGGTGGCCCCCTGCCCAAACAGTATTAGCTACTGCCTCACCACCGGCCAGCCGGTGGCTCTGGCACCGGTCGACCGGTGGCCCCTGGACAGGAATCCTTTGCCCTTTTGCAAACACCGGCCAACCGGTGGACACAGTCAAACTAGCCGTTGGGATGTTGACCAGCCTGTCCACTTGGCCTCCAACGGCTCCGAAAGCCTCTCCAACGGCTCCGAAGCCTCCCCAAGGGTTCCTAGCCTATAAATAAAGGCTGAGGAAGCCCCGGACACCTACCGGAACACTTGTGAATCCAACGGACATATTTTGGATCAATTGGCCAACCTCCGGCGACTTCCTTCAAAGGAACCCCAAGAGCTCCAACAACTTCCACATCCAAGGAGCTCCACTCAAGAAGCTTGGGAGAGCACGCCCATCAACTCCATCATCCATTGGCGCCCGAGTCTTCCCAATTACGGGTTTTATTGCATTTATTTATTTTGAGCTTAAAATTGGGTTTGTGCCTACAAACCCCAACCCTTTTCTCTTCCCCCTTTCTTTTGGGTTCTCACACCACCACTAAGGTGTGAAGAGGTTTTTCAAGCCTTTCCTTTTAAAGGGCTTGAGTTGTTGGTGAGCTAGCCTTCACCCGTTAAAAAGGCTAGTGGGTTCTTACTTAACCATCAAAAGTAAGTGGGTTCTTGCTCAACCAATAAAAGCAAGCTGTAATAGGTCCTAGTGCTACCTCAAAGCCTAGTGGGTTTCTTGCTATAACCATTGAAAAGCAAGCGGTAGGAATCTCTCAACGGTTGAGTTGGGAGCGGAGACGTAGGCCGGGTTTTTGGCCGAACTCCGTTATCAATTTCTTGTGTGATTGCCTCTTTATTTCCGCTGCACTTTACTTTGATTTTTAATTTGTTAATCAATTAATTTTAAAAGGCAATTCACCCCCCCTCTTTCCCTCTCCGGGGTGTTTCTTCCGACCCATCAAAGTGGTTATTCTGAAATGGAAATTAATACTCTAGATGGCAGATTGATATCTTAATCTATGGATTTAAAAGATGTTTGGGACCAACATCTAACTTTTGTGGAATTTTTATACTAAAATAGCATTCACTACAGTATTCATACGGCTCTTTATGATTCCCTCTATGGATTGATGTACAGAACTCTAACATTCTATGAAGAATATGGTGAAACAATGCTCTTGGGTCCTTGTATTTTTGATTAAATGGAAGATAAGGTATGATCTATTAAATAAAACAAAATAATTCCTCAAATATGAATAAATGTTATACTAGAAATTCAATAAAAGACCAAGATTTTGATTCAGGTGATAAAGAGTTTTTGTTAATAACTCCCATGAATAGAGTAGTGGTATTTGAAAACAAGGGCATGATGAGCCTTATGTATATCGCTCCTTTTGAAAATTTGGATCGTGTTGGGATGGTAATTTACTGATTAGTAATTTAAACAAATCTATCTAAATTTCATTATTTGTTACATGTTGCTCTCCAGAAAAGGTACATACCTAACCATTCATGTGTACTAAACTCATAATCCATATAGCTAGAACAAGATCTTTCTTATGAACAACAACTGATAGAGATTCTTGATCGTAGAGAAAAGTCATATGAACCAAGAAAAATCCCTTGGTTAATGTTATATGTTAGAACCAAAAATTTTTTGAAAGTGATGTGGGGACTTTATGACAAGATTAGTGAGAGGTATTCTCATCTATTTATTTCACATCGAAGAATTTGGAGGTTGAAATTCATTTCACATGGGGAAGAATGTATCACTTTATGTTTTTATAACGTATTTTATTTAAATAATTTTTATTTCCTTCTGGCATTCATTGCATGAAGTCGCATGTTTAAACAAACCATGAGACACCCATTTTATAAAACTACCTTTATAACCAAGATAATAGGTTAGTGGGATTAAGTATAAAAAATATATGAAAACACATTGTGGATACATTAGCTATACATTATATATAAAAAATATAAATCAATTATATATTTTTACTTTTGAGGTAATACTATTAGTAATGAAATTAATGAGGTAAATATTATATAAATATATATAAATATTTTTCATATACATCTAATAGTTATTTTATTCATAGTGAATGAATAAAACATATTTGATGAATAAATTCCCATATTATTTAAATGTGTAATTTTACACCATTGAACGGAGAACCCATTTTAAATTACAATTTTTACACATTAATAATTTATATATGACAACTTAAACATGTTCATTTTATATGGGATAAAATAATTTTTATTTGATTAATTTTTTAATTTTTCTTAAAACATTCATGTTTTGATGAATTGTATAAATACACTAAATTATATAAATACATTCTATTTTCATCGAAATTATTTATATAGTTAAATTATAATTTTTAATGGTTTTAATGTATAAATATATTAAATTTTTATCATTAAATACAATTCATGTCATTATATTAAATTTACACTGAATTCAGATGTAAAATCATTTCAATCTTTTGCAATTTTTTATCATTTAAAAGTCGTTATCTCTTTATGAAAATAAGAAAAGTTTTAAATTATTTACTGAAATATATGCTCATAGAATTTTGAAAAAATGGATTCCATATTTTATATCAACAGATAAATATTATTTATCTTTTTTAATTTATTTTTGGTCATTATTAATAAAATCATCATTAGTTTTTATTAATATGTTAAAAGGGAATCCTTGAAATTATGTGTTAGAATCCTATTCTAAAATTACCCTTACACTTGTCATAATATTATTGAATATTTTTTATCTAAATAAATTATCCTTTGTTCGAAATTGTATCACTATGAATCCACTTGGATGTGATTTGGGCATTAAATTTATTTTATTTAAAGAAATTTAAAATATGTCTCACTAATATATTAATAAATTGATCGTGATTAATATATGGTTAAACTAAGATAACTTAGATTATAAAAACTAATTTTAATGATCTTTTTCTTTTATCTTGTTAATTTACTTGTAGTTTTTTTAAAAAAATAATTGCATTAATATATTATACATTAATGAGGCCGAAATGTTTTAATTGATGATAAATCAATAGTATAGTTTTTATTAAAAGAATAATACAAATTAAAAGATCAAAACATTTGACTAAATATTATTGATTTATTATATTACAACCATAATTATCCAAGTGTTGTGATATAGACTATTAAGAGCCTTATCGAATTGATTATGACACAAATATAATTTTATTTAAAGCGTTCTTAAAGTTGTCAACTTCATAATTTAATAAGTATACAATTTTGAATATTGTTTTTTCTAGAAGATAAATATTACTAAATTTTATCTAATGAAATGTACTATATTTATTTCATTATATTATTATTTTATTAAACATATAAGAACATTAAATAATTACACAAATCTCTTGCAATAATTATTTTATTAGGAGAATTATCTAATATAGGTTAGTAAAAATTCTAAATTAAATATTATTTGGGCTAATTTAGATGTCTAATTAATTTTATAGATAACATTTGTATAATAGGAATACAATAAAATTTTTTGTATGATTTTATCTAGTTATATTAGTATTATTAAAAAATAAATGATTTGAATAGTGTCAATATTGATACTATTGACTCTTTATCTAAATAATGATTTATTAAATTATTAAAAACAACTAAATTTTTACTAAAAACATATAATAATAATAATATGGTTTAAAATGATATAATATATTTATTTGGTGTAACGCCCCGACCCCAGCTACCAAGAGTCGGTGCATTACTTACATAACATTGGCATGATCACAAGAAAGATCAAATCTCGAAAGACCGATTGGTTTAGTAGCCTTGGAAACACTAGATATATTCATAAGTTTTACATTACATCATAAAATGAAAAACTACTACAACAACATAATGTCTCCATAAACCACACTCATATCCCCACATAACATCCCTGCAGGTCATTCATAATTTACTTCTTCACTTCCTGGGAAAAATAAAACATAGAAAAGGGGTGAGCTCAAATGCCCAGTAAGGATAACAATATAGCGGAAACTTTCATAAATAAGAATAAACATTTGAGACAATGTATAACTAAAACAAAAGCCTTTCAAACATGAACATTCAACATGGTATGGCATAAATAAAATGAAATAATTCCATTTACTTATTCACATGGATATTCTACTAATCGAATAATCACATGCAAAAATCAATAACCACTTTCATAATGTTGGAATGCAAAATGCCAGACTATCATAACCACATAGCCAAGGCATCGTGCCAAGACTACAAATAAGATTTTTTCAAGGCCTTGTGCCAAGACACTAGTTTGTCTCATGGGACCTACCGATGCATCGAGGAGCTATAGCGGGCTCCACCCGTCACTTACTAAGTCCAATGCATTCCTATATGAAAAGGTTTAAACATAACATAAACATTCGTATTAAGACTAGCATACGAAATGTCAATACTTTCACCATAAACTATGAATGGTATAAAATAGCACATCCACAGTCAAACATATCACAAAACATTCAACACAATATAGAAGTTTTGTATCATAATAAATCAACTTCAAATAATCTTAACATCCATCAAAGGATGTTGACATAGATGAAATCAAAATTCTTTTAAAAGATATATGTCATTTTATCTTGAAATCATTTAAGATCCATATAAAATAAAACAATTTCTTTGAAAATATTATTATAAGCTTGTAAGGAAAGCTTTGAATATTTTATAACGACGGAAAATAACTGCACCCGCCGTATAAGTTAAAAAAAACATTCTTACCTTAATTCTGTCGAAAAGGTTAAAAAGGACCTTGTTTTGAAAACGACAGAAAGATTCCTCTTAAAAAAGTAAAACAAGGGTGTAAATGACTTTAACCCATATTCTTGTAAATAATAAATATTTTTTTGAAATACATTTCGAAGAAACATGGATGTGGATGATAACGAGATCCCAGTAGATTATTACGTATAAACAACCACGGATAATGAAGAGATTGTGAAATAACCCTTACCAATTTGGTAACTTATGAAACATACAACCCATGAAAGAGGTATCATACAATGAATATGTAAATACACATAAATTAGAGTGTATTACACAAAGAATATAATTGTGGGCAGTATATACACCACACAAAAGGTGATGGTGGAAATATGGCATGAATCTCACGGGAATAAGGAGTGAGATGAAAACCCCTTACCCCGTTAATCAACTGAGTCGTATGGCCAAAAGTTAATAACCACCAAATTATTTACAGAATAACATGAATATAAAGATAATCATGATAATATATATATCAAATGCCAGTACACAATACACCACTTTCAATAATTTAGTGGCGAATAATGGAAATCTCACGGAATTGAATGTGAGATAAGAAAATCCCTTACCTTGTACTTTTCCTTTGTTGGGGTAGGTTAACCTCCTGTATAATGGTTAAATAATTGTTATTAAATTATACAAGAATCATATACATTAATATGATATCATATATGATCTTTTAATATTGATTTGATAATAATATCTTAGTATTATCGTTGTTTCGGGTGTTAACTTACTTGTTTTCTTTTATATGTTTTGTTATGTAAGACATGTTTGTAAAGGATAGGTTTTATATTATTCATATCCAGAATGATATCAAGTCATTAAACATCATTTTTAAATTATCAAATGATAATTTTACTTGAATGGATACGATGGAGAATGAATCTTATCGCGTTCGTGGAGACGGTAGTCCGTACGTACGCACGAGCGAAAATATCATTATTTTGATATTAAAATAATATATAAATGGATGGTATATCATATATACAGAATTATTAACATGTTATATTTATTATTTACATGAGTTACACATCATTATTATACCCATCCAAATAATAACAATTACACCACGACGTGGAGACGGTAAGCCGTACGTACGCACGTATGGTGACATGTTATTCAAAGGGTGGATAGAATACTGAATATGGTTGTACCATATTTATAATAACATCACAGTATATGTGAGATACTGGAGTTATTATTTTAGAATGGTAAGAACAAAGAAAGAAGAAGTGGAAGAAGAAAGGAACTTGAAAAGGGGTGGTGAAAACATTACCTCTTCTTCGGGTTCTTCCTTTTGATTTGATCAAAAGGGCTCCTTAGGTTGGATTTCTGATCAAACTAAGGCATCTAGGTTGTAGTGAGGGATGTTGGGAGAGTATTTGGGCAGAGTTTGGCCGAACTAAAAGGCTTTGAAGGTGTAAATAAATGAGAAGGAGGAGTTCCCTTTTATAAGAGGGGTGAGGGGAACCTTTGGAAAAGCTAGAGATATTAGTTTATAATAAATTCATAATCGGTTTCCAATGGCTCCAAAGTTGACTATTCAAAGTTTAAGGTGGGCATGGGTCGAAAACAACTCAACCAATATAATTTAGACAGGTTTGGGTACTTATATTAACCTTATATTTAAGTATTAACTCTAAGTTAATTAGTTTCACTTTTACAATGTCTCTTTGTATTTTTATATAATATGGTTAATAAAATTACTACATACATCCAAGCGACCCCCAAGTGGTCCATTAATGACGAACCTATCATGATATAAGTCTCTTGGACGAACCTTAGATTTTTAGGGATTTAATATCAATTAATAATATAATATTTGTTTTAAAAACTCTTTTATGTCAATTTTAACACTATTCAATAGTTGATTTTTGTGAAACTCATAACAGATTGATTACTTCGAAAAAAGTCAATTAAATCAATCCTAATATATCATATTATCCTATAAAATTAGTTTAATTCATTAAAAGTTTCATATTATATTTATTTGGGTATTTATAATATCAATTATTTTAATTTTTCACTATTATAGTAATTACTGCATCATCATTGTGTCATAAATAAAATAAATTATTTAATTTCTAAAAATTATAAATAAAATATCATTATGTAGGAAATATTTTTATATTTCTAATGAATATTTATAATCTAAAATCCAACATATATAACCCTATGTAACAATTGTTTTTCTAAAAGATATATGCTTGTGTCATTTTTGTATTCATTTTAACTTAATTAAAATAATGTGTCATTATCACTTACATGTGGATCCATGGGGTCCTAAAATAGACCCAAAGATGCCCATGGTCGACCATGTATCAAACAATAGGGTTAAGACACGTTTTAGGGTAATTTAGTATTATTATAATATTATTTTTTAACCCTTATTTACCGGATTTACCCTTAACCATGGTAAATAAAATATTTACCGCAGTAATTATTCAAAATGTCTACAAATAAAAGTTACCTATTTACACAATTTTAACATCCTGATTCCAAATATGGAATCCATTTTCCTAAATTCAAAACACAGAAGTGGCAGAAATTAATTTAAAATTAATTCCCACTGTCAAAACAAAAAGCGTGTTTTTAAAAGATAATAACTATCAAAAGATTGACACTTGTTTATGTTCGGTTTAATTGTAAAATTATGTCCAATGACCAAAATTATATTAAATGGTAAAAATATATTCTAAATATACTTTAAAACTACTAAAATTCATAATTTATCACTATTAATTATTTTGATTAAAAAAGTTGTTTTTATTTAAAATTTAGTAATTTTCACTATTCATCAAAATATGAAAGTTATCCGAAAAGTACCAAAATTTCACCTTAGGCTAAATTCGATATTCCGAATCCAAAAATGAAGTCCATATTAAAATATAAAATATATATAATTTCAAAAAGTAGGTATTACTATTCATAACGGCTAGTTTGATTGGTTACGGTGTGTTAGAACTCGGTGTTGCGTACAACACACGCTAGCGTACCGTGGAAGCTTGGGATGTTTCATTTTAAATTTTTGATGTCCCCATTTAGTCAAAAAGTTTAAAATATAGTATCTATAAAGGGTTCACTATTAAAATTTGGTAAAAGTGCAATACTGAAAATGAATTTGTTCTTACATTATGTCTAAGAAACTCATAATATGGATTCTAAAATTATAAGGATTATATAAAGTTTAAAATTTAGTTAACACTATTCATAACCTCTTTTGAACAGCTTGTTTGGTAAGTCATGGTGCGATTGAACTTGGTGTTGCGTGTAGTGAAATTTATTGAATTATTTTGAAGAAATAACACACTATAAAATCTTGGGGTGTTACATTCTCCCCTCCTTCAATAAATTGCGTCCTCAAAATTTGAAATTGTTCTTAGAAAATTAAAGGTTGAAAATAGAAAATATCCTTGTGGGAAAACCCACATCGAAAATTGGGTTACTAAAATTTAATCTTAATATGAGGAAAAGAGAAATGAAAGGATCACCACCAAATTATGATCTCTATTAGGAGAATATTGGTGGCAATTAGAGACATATAATTGGAGGAAAAACGTAAATATTTATAGGTAGTGATTGAGGTCATCAATCACAAACAAGTATAAAATTGAGGTCCTTAAATTCATCAATCTATGATGATTTGAAATACCATCGGTTCAACAAAACATAGGGTATTATGATAACACATTTTTGACGTTTCAAAATATCTTAGTTGAAATCCCACATCGAAAAATGAATTAATGAGGCCTCTATTTAAAATAAAGAGTTGAAAGTATGAAGATTACCGAAAATAACACATACTAGGGTTCCATGTAGGAAAATATGGATATGGAAGAAAAATCTAACCATCAATTATCTGATGGAGAGTGGTAGAGAACATGGCTATGAAAAGGCCAACAATCCCAAAGCCATAAATTAATGATGATTTAAGGTACCATCTAGGAAAACATTTTTGTTCTAATTTGCTTTTCTTAATATTGAGGAATTTTTTTATGAGATTGGTTAAGATCATATGGAGATATACTTAATTTATAATTAGAGTTTTATCCATTAATAAATTTCTACCACAAACTCATCTTTCACTCTAAAAGATAATAGAATGTAAAAAAAATTCTAGTTACACTATTCGTATAGGGTTCCAAAATAAACTAATTTATAATTCATCTAAAAGATCTTTTAATAAAAACTACATTATTTAATCCAGGACATCTCGTGGGCCAGTGGTAGGTGATACACCCTTGTCTCCCTTCGGTTGCGGGTTCATGTCTCGCAGCCTTGCCGGACGCGACGGGTTGCCGCCCAACCTCCGGGTTGTCCTTTTATGGTAATCCAAAATAATCCAAACTAGAACTATCCAAAATACTTCTATCCTAACTCACAGTACAACATTTATAAGGAAGGTAAACATAATATAGATCCTTTTTACCCCGTAATAGCATATGAATACCTTCATCATGTATTATTTTAAAACACTGAAACATCCTAAATTACATAATACTTATTGGTTACATTCATGCTCCCTTATTCCATATAGAAGGCTGGATATACTTCATCAATCCAAAAATGTTTTAAACCCCAATAATGATGGAATATACAAATCATTAATCAGATTCAAGGTAGCCAAGAATATCCAATATAATTTATCCAAATCAATCATGTATTATTCTAAAATCACTACCTCGGTATCAGAACCATATTATGGTTTATCTTTCTCTCAACCATATATTTTCTAAAAATTTATCCTGCTATTGAGTCACATTTCTTTGTTCCACACAATCTCAAGTCCTTAATGAAATAGTACTACAGTACAATCCTTATATACTCCATAATTATTATAACAAGTACATTGTTGATACAACACTCAATTGACATAATCAACATAAGAACTCTAATCATTCCTCTTCATCTGTGGTAGTATCATAACTTGATTATTATCCAATAGCATCATTTGCGGCATAGTCTGATGACTGGGACATAGGTTCGCGTAGTGTCCAAACTCCTTGCAAATGAAGCATTGTACATTTGAAACCATTTTCTTACCCTTGCAGTCACGTACATTGTGCCCTTTTCCTCCACACTTATAACAAACTCCCATTCCTTTCAGGGAAGTTCCAGGGTGTTTCTTTCCACAGTTACCACATATGGGAAAATTCTTCTTTTCCCTCTTCCCTTTATCTATCTTTCTCTCTTCCATCCTTTTCTTCTCTTGCTTCCCTTCAAATCCATAGGACTCAGTAAACTCTTTACTTATTTTATCAACACATGATATTATTTCTTCATATGATGATAATACATGGGAGACTATTTCTCTTATAAATTCTATCTTAAGACCATGAAAGATATGATCCTTCCTTCTCTTTGGATCATGTGCATTTCTGGAGTTCTCATTCCTTCTACTGGGCGCCATTTCTAAACAATGGCACACACTAGATCAGTTTATGAATCAAAATACATAATCCCATACTTATAAAACACTTAACATAAATTGAACTATTTATGGATATAATCCATAATCATAAAAATTTCTCCTTTGAGGATGTATATACTCATAAACCCTTCATAATGATTTGTAAAGAAAATGAGAGTTATCCTAAGAATATCCCCCAGGAGTGTCGTAACCAAGAGTGCAGCAAGGCCCGTTGTCGTGCACCAGTTCCCGTTCGAGTCTAGCTCAAAGTGGTGTTTTTGGGTTTTACCCCTAGGTACATCTGTGCCAGAGCCACCTCCACCTGCTCGTATCCAGACAGGGATATATTGCTCGGAAAACTCACAAAATCTCTACAATACCAAAATTCTAGGAAGTTCTTCTATACTAATCCTCAAAGTTCATCTTAGGTCTACGTGATCTAATCAGAGTTTATCTAAATCTAGCTTCCAAGGTTTGTACTAAACATCCTCTGATACCAACTGTAACTCCCCGACCCCAGCTACCCAGAGTCAGTGCATTACTTACATAACATTGGCATGATCACAAGAAAGATCAAATCTCGAAAGACCGATTGGTTTAGTAGCCTTGGAAACACTAGATATATTCATAAGTTTTACATTACATTATAAAATGAAAAACTACTACAACAACATAATGTCTCCATAAACCACACTCATATCCCCACATAACATCCCTGCTGGTCATTCATAATTTACTTCTTCACTTCCTGGGAAAAATAAAACATAGAAAAGGGGTGAGCTCAAATGCCCAGTAAGGATAACAATATATCGGAAACTTTCATAAATAAGAATAAACATTTGAGGCAATGTATAACTAAAACAAAAGCCTTTCAAACATGAACTTTCAACATGGTATGGCATAAATAAAATGAAATAATGCCATTTACTTATTCACATGGATATTCTACTAATCGAATAATCACATGCAAAAATCAATAACCACTTTCATAATGTTGGAATGCATAATGCCAGACTATCATAACCACATAGCCAAGGCCTCGTGCCAAGACTACAAATAAGATTTTGTCAAGGCCTTGTGCCAAGACACGAGTTTGTCTCATGAGACCTACTGATGCATCGAGGAGCTATAGCGGGCTCCACCCGTCACTTACTAAGTCCAATGCATTCCCATATGAAAAGGTTTAAACATAACATAAACATTCGTATTAAGACTAGCATACGAAATGTCAATACTTTCACCATAAACTATGAATGGTATAAAATATCACATCCACAGTCAAACATATCACAAAACCTTCAACACAATATAGAAGTTTTGTATCATAATAAATCAACTTCAAATAATCTTAACATCCATCAAAGGATGTTGACATAGATGAAATCAAAATTCTTTTAAAAGAAATATCTCCTTTTATCATGAAATCATTTAAGATCCATATAAAATAAAACAATTTCTTTGAAAATATTCTTATAAGCTTGTAAGGAAAGCTTTGAATATTTTATAACGGCGGAAAATAACCGCACCCACCGTATAAGTTAAAAAAACATTCTTACCTTAATTCTGTCGAAAAGGTTAAAAAGGACATTGTTTTGAAAATGACAGAAAGATTCCTCTTATAAAAAGTAAAACAAGGGTATAAATGACTTTAACCCATATTCTTTTAAATAATAAATATTTTTTTGAAAAATACATTTCAAAGAAACATGGATGTGGATGATAACGAGATCCCAGTAGATTATTACGTATAAACAACCTCGGATAATGAAGAGATTGTGAAATAACCCTTACCAATTTGGTAACTTATGAAACATACAACCCATGAAAGAGGAATCATACAATGAATATGTAAATACACATAAATTAGAGTGTATTACACAAAGAATATAACTATGGGCAGTATATACACCACACAAAAGGTGATGGTGGCAATATGGCATGAATCTCACGGGAATAAGGAGTGAGATTAAAACCCCTTACCCCGTTAATCAACTGAGTTGTATGGCCAAAAGTTAATAACAACAAAATTATTTACAGAATAACATGAATATAAAGATAATCATGATAATATATATATCAAATTCCAGTACACAATACACCACTTTCAATAATTTAGTGGCGAATAATGGAAATCTCACGGAATTGAATGTGAGATAAGAAAATCCCTTACCTTGTACTTTTCCTTTGTTGGGGTAGGTTAAACTCCTGTATAATGGTGAAATAACTGTTATTAAATTATACAAGAATCATATACATTAATATGATATCATATATGATCTTTTAATATTGATTTGGTAATAATATCTTAGTATTATCGTTGTTTCGGGTGTTAACTTACTTGTTTTCTTTTATATGTTTTGTTATGTAAGACATGTTTGTAAAGGATAGGTTTTATATTATTCATATCCAGAATGATATCAATTCCTTAAACATCATTTTTAAATTATCAAATGATAATTGTACTTGAATGGATACGATGGAGAATGAATCTTATCGCGTTCGTGGAGACGGTAGTCCGTACGTACGCACGAGCGAAAATATCATTCTTTTGATATTAAAATAATATATAAATGGATGGTATATCATATATACAGAATCATTAAAATTTTATATTTATTATTTACATGAGTTAAACATCATTATTATACCCATCCAAATAATAACAATTACACCACGACGTGGAGACGGTAAGCCGTACGTACGCACGTATGGTGACATGTTATTCAAATGGTGTATAGAATACTGAATATGGTTGTACCATATTTATAATAACATCACAGTATATGTGAGATACTGGAGTTATTATTTTATAATGGTAAGAACAAAGAAAGAAGAAGTGGAAGAAGAAAGGAACTTGAAAAGGGGTGGTGAAAACATTACCTCTTCTTTGGGTTCTTCCTTTTGATTTGATCAAAAGGGCTCCTTAGGTTGGATTTCTGATTAAACTAAGGCCTCTAGGTTGTAGTGAGGGATGTTGGGAGAGTATTTGGGTAGAGTTTGGCCGAACCAAAAGGCTTTGAAAGTGTGAAGAAATGAGAAGGAGGAGTGCCCTTTTATAAGAGGGGTGAGGGGCACCTTTGGAAAAGCTAGAGATATTAGTTTATAATAAATTCATAATCGGTTTCCAATGGCTCCAAAGTTTACTATTCAAAGGTTAAGGTGGGGATGGGTCGAACACAACTCAACCAATAGAATTTAGACAGGTTTGGGTACTTATATTAACCTTATCATTAAGTATTAACTCTAAGTTAATTAGTTTCACTTTTACAATGTCTCTTTGTATTTTTATATAATATGGTTAATAAACTTACTACATACATCCAAGCGACCCCCAAGTGGTCCATTAATGATGAAGCTATCATGATATAAGTCTCTTGGCCGAACCTTAGATTTTTAGGGATTTAATATCAATTAATAATATAATATTTGTTTTAAAAACTCTTTTATGTCAATTTTGACACTATTCAATAGTTGATTTTTGTGAAACTCATAACAGATTGATTACTTAGAACAAAGTAAATTAAATAAATCCTAATATATCATATTATCCTAGAAAATTAGTTTAATTCATTAAAAGTTTAATATTATATTTATTTGGGCATTTATAATATCAATTCTTTTAATTTTTCACTATTATAGTAATTACTGTATCATCATTGTGTCATAAATAAAATAAATTATTTAATGTCTAAAAATTATAAATAAAATATTATTATGTAGGAAATCGTTTTATCTTTCTAATGAATATTTATAATATAATATCCAACATATATTACCCTATGTAACAATTGTTTTTCTAAAAGATATATGCTTGTGTCATTTTTGTATTCATTTTAACTTAATTAAAATAAAGTGTCATTATCACTTACAAGTGGATCCATGGGGTCCCAAAATAGACCCAAAGATGCCCATGGTCGACCATGTATCAACCAATAGGGTTAAGACACGTTTTAGGGTAATTTAGTATTATTATAATATTATTTTTTAACCCTTATTTACCGAATTTACCCTTAACCATGGTAAATAAAATATTTACCGCAGTAATTATTCAAAATGTCTAAAAATAAAAGTTACCTATTTACAAAATTTGAACATACTGATTCCAAATATGGAATACATTTTCCTAAATTCAAAACACAGAAGTGGCAGAAATTAATTTAAAATTAATTCCCGCTGGTAAAACAAAAAGCGTGTTTTTAAGAGATAATAACTATCAAAAGATTGACAATTGTTTATGTTCGGTTTAATTGTAAAATCATGTCCAATGACCAAAATTATATTAAATGTTAAAAATATATTCTAAATATACTTTAAAACTACTAAAATTCATAATTTATCACTATTAATTATTTTGATTAAAAAAGTTATTTTTATTTAAAATTTAGTAATTTTCACTATTCATCAAAATATGAAAGTTATCCGAAAAGTACCAAAATTTCACCTTAGGCTAAATTTGATATTCCGAATCCAAAAATGAAGTCCATATTAAAATATAAAATATATATAATTTCAAAAAGTAGGTATTACTATTCATAACGGCTAGTTTGATTGGTTACGGTGTGTTAGAACTCGGTGTTGCGTACAACACACGCTAGCGTACCGTGGAAGCTTGGGATGTTTCATTTTAAATTTTTGATTACCCCATTTAGTCAAAAAGTTTAAAATATAGTATCTAAAAAGGGTTCACTATTAAAATTTGGTAAAAGTGCAATACTGAAAATGAATTTGTTCTTACATTATGTCTAAGAAACTCATAATATGGATTCTAAAATTATAAGGATTATATAAAGTTTAAAATTTAGTTAACACTATTCATAACCTCTTTTGAACAGCTTGTTTGGTAAGTCATGGTGTCATTGAACTTGGTGTTGCGTGTAGTGAAAGTTATTGAATTATTTTGAAGAAATAACACACTATAAAATCTTGGGGTGTTACATTTGGGGTCACTTTTACATCAAATATGTTTATATTTCACCGTTTTAATATTGATTTGTTTTTTACGTTAGTTAAAAATTATATAAAATAACTAAGTATTAAATAAAAAGATAAAGTTTAAATTGACCTAAATGCTTGTCGAAATTTCATTGGATGATGATATTACAACGCTTTCTTATATAATCTCTAATATTAGGCTTTTAGTGGGTTTTCGGGTTGGTTTTGAATGTATTATAAATTTTTATTCAGGGATTTTCCAAAAGCTCCCCTGACATCAATTTTAAAAGGGTGAATCCTCCCTCATATCCTTGCATCAATTTGAGACTTCAAGCTTATCCATTTCATACCCATTATCCTTTTAAACTTCCCTATTTATATTCTTGGGGTTATTTTCTTCTTTATACACTAATTCTAGGGCTCTACATTTATATTTGTAGAAAACCTGATGAGGAAGAGGAGGTTCAGATACATATGAAGGAGATCAGACCTATTGTAAGGGATAATTTTTAAATCTCATTAGTACATGATATTTTTTATTCTAATGTATTTTCTAGGTTATATTTATCATCCAAATACATGTTATTTATATATGTAATACTATTTTTATCTTTCTATATTTCATTAAAGTCAATTTTTTCCACTAGTTATTTTTTACTTTGCAGTATTAAAGGAATCTTTTTAAATTATTCAATATGAGGTACTTTTTGACTATTCGTACTAATATAGGAGGGGAATTTTTTTTATCTTATACAGTGTGAATAGATTCTTTTGATTTTATAACACATTATTTCCTCGAATCATCTTTTATAAAATTTCATGTGTATATTCAATTAAAGTCATTTCTTTTAAAAATGCGTCAAATTTTGAAAAAAAAATGTTTTGGACGAAGTAATGATATTTTCCTGAGGAATTAATATTTTTTATATTATCACAAAAAATTTCCCATCAATGAAGAAAATATTTAGATAGTTTTATGTTTCTATCTCTACTATTACATTGATTTTATTGTTTTTATTGCAATGAACCACCCATTCTCATTTTCATGAATGAAAAACGAGCCATTCCTAGGCCTTATGTGACATCCCCAAGACACTAAAGCCTGGAAATAAATTCCAAAGGGTTTCAAAAACAAGTTTGGGAAGTTATACTGTTTAATAAAAAATCAAATAAAATAAACAACCATAACCAAACATTCACTATATGATGCATGAACAAATGAAATACAAATCAACAAATTCATGTATCTGAAAACCACATCAAATTATGCAATAGTCGATGAATAATAAAGTATCAATGTACACATTAGATAAACAACTCAATAATCTCAAAAGGCTGCAAGAATCTATGCTCTATGAGCTCAGAGATCCACAATCTCTGAAAAGCCCAAACATCATGAGGTTGTGCTAAAAACGTGGAAAACATTACCTTTTCCCCTATCCCAGATGATGAAATATTCGAAATCACCCAAGTTCCAAAGAAGTGGTGGGTATAAAACTCAGTTGGTTTCCCCCAAGGACATCCCTACTCCCTCCACTAGATATAAGAGTTATAAAAAATTATATAAACATTTTAAATTTTAGAGTCTCATAGAAATAGTATATAAATAAATAAAAATAGGTTTCCAAAACCATTAATTATGAAACACATTCAAGTGCAATTGAAACCAAGTTTCCAAGAAAGATATTTTTCTAACAAAACAATAAACTCTCTTCAAAACAAATTCTCAATATCCATTTATGGAATACCCAACCCTACCACAAACCCATTCAAACATCCATGCATTCTAGGTTATGACAGTTCTATACTCATGAGTTATTTCTCACCGATCAACCATGTTGTGACAAGGTAATTGTATCCCATTTTCTATTAACCATTTGGCCCCGAGATCAACGTCATATTTCATACAATCCATGTGTATTAAATATTAAATTTATATCATGTGTGTCATATAGCCTTTATATATGAGAACAAGGTCATATGTCATTCATTCCCTAGAAATGCTATATGAACTCACACACAAATATTCCCACAGATCATACGAAAACACCATTTCAATGAAAACAAATTTTTTTAAATTCTATTTCCATAAAAGTCATTTCAATACATAATCCATTCAATAAAACAAAATTTCAATTGAATTTAAAATTATCATCAAACCATTTAACAAATCTATTAAACCAATAATTTAAAATCATCATTTAAAATCAGTAAGTTAATTCACATTCTACAAAAATACACCATGATTTAGAAATTTCACTAAAACGAGAAATCATCACTGAATAAGATTTATTCCATGCATTTATCAATAAATCCCATTAAAATGAACTTATATGAAACTAATGGAATCAATTTTATAAATAGTATATGAGTGTTAATCCACCTTCTTTGAAGGGTTTGACAAAAGTCAAAAAAGACGAAGAATACTCAAGAAGGCGAGTCGATTATTCAATAACGACCTTAGTTCTCTTATCCTAGAAAATGTAAGACTATACAATGACTTATTTTTCAATCAAAAATGTAGATCTACCCAAAATAGGTTAGAATATTTGAAAAAATTGAGATATGAGAAGTAGATCTAATATGATCTAAGAAAACATGACAAATCAGGAATGAATGGTTACATACCTCATGAATAGGATCAAGATTCCAAGGATGGAGCTTAGATGTCATCTTATATCATTAAAAACACCATATTTATCCTTTCATGACATTCAAAAAATCATATCTACCCATAAGAGGTAAAGATTTAAGAAAATGAGAAGGGGTGAAGGAGGTGTTTTTATAAAATACAAATGAACCCAGAAAATCGACACATACCCAAAGTAGCATGCTTGAATACACCAAGGGAAGGCTCTATGTTGTCTCCAACTCATGTGGGAAGGGTTATCCAGCCTTCTAGGGAGATAAATATCAAAATATGGGAATTTTAAATCCATAACAAAATATATATTGCAAAAAATGTGTATATTTCTTGAAAATAGGTTCTCAATTTGACATACGCGCATGGTTTGACCACATGGTTTGGGCCAACCATGTTTGGATTGTGCAACCGTAATTTTGGTCCCAAAACACCATATAAACCACCAAACTATCCTATCTATAACCATTACCCTTTTTATGGAAAATCCCCCTCTATTGAATCACCCCACTTTATGGAAACACCCCACATTATTAAAACACCCCACATTATGGAATAACCCCACTTTATAGAAACACTCCAATTTATGGAAACACCGCACTTTATGGAAACAACCAACATTATTGAAACACTATATTTTTTGGAAACCCTATATTCTATGGAAACTCACTATTTTATTGAAACTCCCTCTTTCATTGGTACTCCTTTTTCAAAGACACACCATTTGAAAACAAACATGAGGAAACGGTTATATACCCGAAATCGGGGGTACTACATTCTACCCACCATTGGTATTATCGTCATTGGAATGTTAAAAAAAATTTCAGAAAAAAAAAAGATTTCTTGTGACAAATATTTCATTTCCATTTCTCATTCCCAAGTCTCTTCCTGAATCTGACCATGATTCCATAAACCCGCACTAGGCCGATGATTTTTCCATAGAAGAATTTCTCTTGTCTATCCATGGTCTGTCTTGAGATATGTACCAATGATGTATACGGTTCTAGGTCAATGTGATACCATCTGATCACATGGTCAGGATGAGTGTGATACTTTTTCAAATGGGATATGTGGAACACATTTTGCACCGAGAAAAATCGTGGTGGTAATGCCAATCGATATTCCACCTCACCCACCCGTTCTAGTATATCAAATGAGCCAATGTATCTAAGAGACAACGTTCCCTACTTCTAGAAACAACGTCGTACAATCCTGTGAGAGATCCTCAAGAATACATGATCACCCACAGCAAAAATCAACATTCTTTGATAGTGAACTGTATAATATTTTTAATGACTCTAATTCATCTACAACTTCTTTTCTAGTATTTTGGTTCTTCTCCATTGTTTCATGGACAAGGCTCAACCAAACTAGTGATGTTTCCCCCATTTCCACCTAGAATATTGGAGAACCAAAATCGCACCCATATAATGCTTCAAGAAGTGGCATGTGTATTGAGGCCTGATAGATGTTATTGTATGAGAACTCAACTATGGTTATATTCTCTTCCCATTGGCCACCAAAATACATTACATAGGCCCACAAAGTGTCTTTCAATGTTTGAGTCATCTACTCGGATTTCTCATCCGTCTGAGGATCATATGCCATGCTCATAGTCAACTCAGTCCCAAGGTCATGCTGTAAGGATTTCTATAAACTAGACGAGAACCTTGGATCTCTATATGAGACTATTGAAAATGGTATGCCATGCCTCATTACAACTTATCAGATATTCATTTTTGAAAGGTCCTCCACCATATTAGTTGCACAAACTGGAATGAAATGGGCCGACTTGGTTAGAAAATCCACTGTAACCCAAATGGAATCACATTTTCAGACTATTCATGGAATACTTTTATCAAAATCCAATTCAATCTGATCCCATTTTCACGCTATCATTTTTAATGATTATGACATACAAACATGACTATGATGATCTGCTACAATCTACAGACAATTAAGCACCGTGAGAAGAACTCGACCACCTTCTTTTTCATTCCACTCCAATAAAATTGTGCCTTCAACTCCTTATACATCTTCTGTGTACCTGGATGTATAACCCATCTCGAATGGTGGTAAGCATGAAATATCTATTCCTGACAAGATATAGGTACAACCATACTATCTCTGAAACAAAAAATTGAACCCACATCATGTTTTTATCCCTCAATAGTCTCCCCACCATTGAATTTTGAAATCACAACAAGACATTCTGCATTAGATTTTTCTTCCTCTTTGGTCCTTTTTAATAAAGCAGTAACATGTGTAGTGGAAATAAAAACTACATCATGACCTTTATCTTTACATTCCACATGCATGTTTCTTAAGACTAACATCAAAATCCATTCATCCGAATATTCCTTCTCTAAATAAGCATATTACTTTTTCTTCAATACATCCACCACCAAATTTCCTTTCCCTTGTGTGTACATCAAGTCAATGTCCAAAATTTGAGGACACTCCATCCATCTTCATTTCCTCAGATTTAAGTCTCACTATGAGAAAATGAGTTTCATTCTTTTCTGATCCGAAAACACAATAAATTTCTCACCATAGAGATAATTTTTTTAAATTTGTTAAAGCATTGCTGACTTCTGATAACTCCAAATCATGTGTTGGGTAATTCTTCTCATGAATGATCAACTTCCTTAGACCATAAGCAAGCCCATGATCTCATTTCATGATAACATAGCCCAACACTAATCCCTATACATCACAATACACCTCATACACCTATCTTAATTCATGAAATATCAAGATATGTGTCAATGTAAGCTGAAATTTATGTTCTTATAATGACTTCTGAATGTGCTTTGTCCATTGAAATAGAGAAGTTTTCATTTTAGAGTTGTCATTGCAGAAACTAGATGAGAGAAATCACAAAACAAAGCTTCGGTAGTATCCATCTAGACCAAGAAAACATTGTATCTCAAATACATTCATCGGTGGTTACCCTGAGATAACAGCTTCTATCATTTCAAGATACACAAAAAATCATTTTTTTGAATTGATTATGGCCAATAAAACGTACTTTCTATATCCTAATATCACACTTTGATAATTTGACATACAAAGGATGATCATTAATGATTTGTCGCTATGTTCCTATGTGCTCCTCATGTTCAGACCTTGTCTTCGAATAGACGAAAATGTTGTCCACAAACACCACAACAAAAGAATCTATATATTCATAAAATATATAATTCATTAAGGCCATGTACACTGTCAGGGAATTCATAAGACCTAAATTCATGACTACATATTTATAGTGTCCAAATATACTTTTGAAATCTGTCTTTGGAATATACTCTTTATGAAATCTCAATTTGTGATATACTAATCGAATTCAATATTGTAGAACCACTAATCTCCACTTAATTGATAGAACATATAATAATTTTGTGTAAGTGGATATCTTTTCATTATCATAACTTGGTTAAGAGTACGATAATCAACCGAAAACTAAAGAATTATATCTGCCATCTTCACAATCAAAACTGGTGCGGCCCATGGAGACATACATGGTCAAATAAAACCCTAGATTTCCAGCTACTCTAATTGTACTTTCAATTACTATAACTCTGTTGGTTCTATCTTATAAGACAGAATAAAAATTGGACTGGTCCCCGGAAGGAGATCAATCATAAACTCCACTTCCCTTAAAGATGGTAACCCTGAGATGTTATTGGTAAAGACATCTTTTAATTGGTCCAAAAATTCTGGAAAACTATATTCCTTGGAAACTTTTAATGGATCCCAATGTCAACATTTCCAATAGGTAAGAGATTGTTCCCAACATTGGTGCCAACAAGCTCTTTGAACCCTTCTTTACAATTCTCTCTACTCTAAAGAGATTCTCGATCCCATCATCATTCATGAAAATAAATGTTCTCCTGTAACAGTCAATTTGAGCCGTGAATGTTGTCATCCAATCCATACCAAGGAATGCATCATAGACATCCATATAAATCATCGATAAGTCTCATTTCATCTTTTCACCATCAATTGTTATAGAACATGCTCTACACACAAAGGCATGACATTCTCTTTCACTAGTAAGAGTTTTTAGTTTCAAAACATTAGGAATCATTTCCATTTTTAAACATAATAAGTCAACAGCATGAGAAGTAATGAAGGAATGTGATGCACCATTATCAAACAACACTTATAGAAAGGTATAATTCAAAAAAAATCCTCTCATTTTAGATGTTCTAGAATGATCATTGACAATCATATTATCAACTCCATACAATTTCTTCTTCAATACACTGTTCTCCTTGATTCCTTGCTGATGTTTCCACGGTTGAGGAGTCTTGGAATTTCTAGAATACCATGGAAAACTCTGCTCTATTGAAAAGATTGATTATACAATCCTCATCCACTAAAATCATATGATGCTTGTGATGACTGAAATGTGTCTCAAGAACCTAACCATGGAGCATTGAGACAATAGCGTTGTAGATGTCCAATTTTGTTACAATTATAACAAGCTTTGAGTTGTATTGTGAACTCTCTCTTTATGTGGTCAATAGAATAACAATGGACAGAGAGTGCATTTCATCGGGGTCTTGGTGGAAGGATTTCAGATCTAGTTGTCTAGTTCTGATTTCAACTTAAACCTTGGAAATCAGTGTCCCTTTTTTGCGTTTTCTCCGATGTAGAGTTCCCACCATTTCCTATAAGTATCATCTTGCTTCATGCCATAGATCCTGAGATATCACGTTCAGCCACAGTCATTATCTTCACCATATCAATATAATCTATAATAAAAAGTACTAAAATCATCAATTGAATCTCTTGTCATAACCCAGATTCGAATATGCATTCCATCGAGGTGGAACATTCCACAACATCATGTGCAAAGCGCATTATGTTCATGAACATAGATGCATACTTTTTGATAAATTGACTCTCTTATTTATGGCCGATGAGGTATGTCATTTTATGGTTCTTTAATGGGTTATTATGGAATTGTTTGTTAAATAATTCCTCAAAATCCTCCCATGTAAGGCCTTTATCCAATTTAGAATACACCGTGAAATCGCATCACTGACATGCATGATCCTCAGCATATAAGTCGCTATAATGACGATTAGCTCTACTGGTGTACTGATGAAGTCAAATATATGATTCATCCTCCATAGCCATACCTCCTACTTCTCAGGTTCGAAATCCCCCTGGATGTTATGTGTATTCTGCTAATGAACATGAAGGTATGATCCACATGTCATGGATCCTTCCTCCAATTCCCAGTGTCCACAACATAGAGGGAATGCACAGTACTTTGAAACAGCTCTTGGTGCACATTTGTTTCAGATGCAACCACATTCTCTACAGCTTCATTGGGTGTGTTTCAACAATGCTTTCAGGGTTCCATTTTTTAAACTATCAACAAACTCCTTCAATATCACTCTCTAGAGACTGATGACTTAACATTTCAAATTCTATCACATCAACAATCAGAACATTGTTTTCCAAAGACAACATTCTTCCATGTTCAACCATTTTGGAAAAAATACATCATGACTTTTTAAAATAAACAATTTACAAAATAACATATTTATTCTCAATTTAATAATTTTTCATTTGAAAAAAAAATTATAATTTTTTAGAAATCAAAAAATTTTCACATGACAATAATTCATTGTAATGATGAATGAACTCCAAGTGGGATGTAATTACTCTACAATTAATTTCATGCTCTTCTTATTGGATAAACCCATAACAATGAAATTTCAAAATCTGAGAGGTGTTTCTAAACACATATTTACCAAACTCTGTGGTAACATGAAGTTCAAAATAAATGGGATAGCTACATCCTTTTATGGTATACATTTCAAGTTCTGGAAAACCTAATCATGTCTAATATTTTTGTTCAGTGGATAGACAAGAAGTAATTTAAACTCCAAGACTAATAACACTGATGACTACAAGTTAGTAAAAGACCGAACAAGCCTATACAATTTGTCACAACCCACTAATTCTCATTGGCTTGAGAGCACTAGGAGTCATTACTAGGCCTTAAGAGACATACCCAAGACGCCAAAGGCTGGTAATAAATTCCAAAGGGTTTCAAATACATGTTGGTGATGATTTAACCATTAATAAAAAAACCAATAAAAAAACCAACAGTAACCAAACATTTACTATATGATGCATGAAAAAATGAAAGAAAACTCCTCAACATTATGAATCTCAAAACCACATCAAAGTATGCAATAATAGAAGAATAAACAAGTATCAAAGTACAAATTGGATAAAAAATTCAAGACTATAAAAATACCACAAGACTCAATGCTACAGAAGCTCCAACCTCCACAATCTCAGAATACTCCAAATATCAAGAGGTAGTTCTAAAACATGTGAAATGATACTTTTTTCCCTAACCTAAAAGATAGCATCTGTGAGAGATCCAATGTTCCAAATAAGGGGTGAGTATAAAAATTAGTAGGTTTTCTCCAATGACATACCTACTTTTACCACAAGGCTATAAGAGTTATAAAAAAATATATAAAACATTTTATATAGAATAATTTCTCAAAAATAGTTTCTAACTAAATATAAACTTGTTCCCATAACCATTAATTACCAAACACATACAAGTGCAATTGGAACCAATTTTCCAAGAAAGATATTTTCCCAGATAAATAAATATGAAAGCATCAAAACAATTTCACAATATCCCTTTTTGGAATACCCCCCTTACAGAAACCCATCCAAACAACCATGAATGCTACATTTTGATAGTTCCATATTTATGATGGGTTTTTCATTGATCTACCATGTCATCACAAGGTAATTGTTTCCCTTGTTCCATTACCCCTTTATCACCGAGCACAATGTCATATTTCAAAGAAGCCCCGTGTATTCAATACGAAATTATATCATGTGTGCCATTTAGCCTTTGTCATTTAGAACAAGGTAATATTTCATCCAAGCCAAAGATATTCAGTATAAAATAAAACACCAATATGCCCAAGGAACATTCTAAAACGCCTTTTCAATATATACACCATTTTTATTGAAACAAAATTCAAAAAAAATCATTTAAATACCAAACCATTTCAATAAAAACACCAATTTTATATAATTTTTTCACCAAACCATTTAATAATTAATGAAAATAAATAATTTCAAATTTACATTTTAAATTCAAAAGGATAAATCATGTTACACAACAATTCATCAAGATTTCACAGTTTCACCAAAACAATAAATAATCATGAAAGAAGACATATTCCATATTTTTCAAAATAAATACCTTTAAAATAATAAAATTTGAAAATATTATAATCAATTATAGAAATAGGAGATGTTATTGAAGCCACCTACCTTGATGGTTTTGATGAATCCCAACAACAGTTGATGAATGAACAAGAAGGTGGGTTGATTTGTTGGATCTGAATCTACGGATTATACACAAGAGGGGGGTGAATTGTGTCTTTTTCAAATTATTACAATCTCTTCAATTTAGACAAATTCTGTTCACTATGCTTTTGCACGATTAAATATGCAGCGGAAAAAGTAAAAGCATGAACACACGGATGTATAGTGGTTCGGGGAACAGAAGGCCCCTAGTCCACTCCACCAACGCTCAAATCCACGAGCTTGGCGATTTTCACTATCTGGTCCTCGTTTCCACAGACCCGTCCACAACTGAGTACAGGCAGTTGACACCTTTACAAGATTCAGGCAAACACAGCCTTCCTGGTTCAAACACGAACCCACACAGCTTAGAACGAGAAGCTGATCACTCAAAAATAAAAGGGTTTCGATAAAGAAACACTTCTCCAGTTGTTCTTCACAATTGCAACAGAATGCATTTGACAGTAGATAGATCGTCGTCTTCAGAAAATAAAGATCCGTAATCAAAACAGTTCTGAGTCGATCTAGTTGCAATAGATATTACCAGAAACTTCACAACTTCAGCAGCAGTAGATTCACAACAGGTAGTCGATGTAGAACACGTGAATCTGCTATCAAAATCTTCTTTCAGTAATAAAGGTCTTACGCTTCTTCTTGATCACCAGAAAAGAACGCTTCTTCACAGTCTCTGTTTTCTTGCTCGTCAAAAAAAAAAGATCAATCATTCTATATTTCACACACTTTCCCGTGCATATATATATCTCCGAAGTTTCCAAGATAGAACATAAAAACATATTCAAATATGAGAAAATCTTCCGCATAAATAGATCCATGAAAATCTCCTTTAGATTCGCGATATTAAATGAAATAACAAAGCCATTGTAACTCCCCTGAAGAATCGGCATAAAAAGCTCCGTTTAAATCAAACATTAATCCGTTGTAAATCGTCTTTGATTCAGTCAAAGTCGTATTTATGAATCAGCTCGAAATCCGCCTAATAATCCGCTTGATTGACTAATTCAAAAGGAAATATCGTCTGTCAAAAATATCCCGACGCCAAACGTAGGGTTGATGACGTGGCTCCAAACGTAGGGTTCACAAACGTAAGGTTCAGAACGTAAGGTTGAACATACATACTTTCTCTTCAGCATTCAAACGTAGGGTTGATCATCCATACTTTGTCTTGCTTCAACTCTCCAAAGAACGTACGGTTGATTATAAAAGTAAGGTTGACGATCCATACTTTTGAGAAACAAACTCAACATTGAAAACTAACGTACGGTTTCTCTTCCATACTTGTCCAACAACAAAAACGTAAGGTTCCTTCCAAACGTAATGTTCTTCTTCCATACTTTTCAACAACGTAAGGTTCATTAACCATACGTTTCAAAATAACATAAAAAGTAAACTTTTCATCCATACGTTACGTTCATCAACGTAGGGTATGAACAGTGATTCCAGTACGCGCTAAAATTGATCTCGCGCTACAGTGATTCCAGAACGCGCTAAAATTGATCTTGCGCTACAGTGATTCCAGAACGCGCTAAAATTGATCTTGCGCTAAATGAAGTATAAAATCTCGTTATATAAAATAAATTCCTGCAAAATACTCAACGAAATAATTAGTAAATAATTAAGGGTATTTGTGAGCATCAAAATCATCATAAAGAGACAGAGTATTATTTAAAATAATTTCCCCCTTTAAAAAACATTATTTTGATTTGTTTAAAAACAATACATTGCTCAACAATCTCCCCCTTTTTGATGATCACAAAACCCATAAAATAATAAAACTAATTTAATTGCAATCTTGATTGAAAAAAAAGTTTTATAAAATTTTAGAATTTTGAAAGGATTAAAACAATATTTAACTATAAAATTTCTCCCCCATAACTAAAATTTCTCCCCCATAACTCCCATAAAAATAAATTTTCAAATAGATAAAAGATAAATGTCGTATATATCCAAATGCTCCTATATATCCAAATTTCTTCATAGGAAACGAATGAATTTAAATGTTGTGTTTATCCAAATTCTCCCCCTTTTTGTGATATCAAAAAGAATGAAAAATTACAGATTTGAACACATTCAATATTGCACTGGACTATAAGTAAATGCTATAATTAACTGTGTATGAATAAGTGAATTTCGTATACTGGCTAACTTAATCATAAATCAATAAATAATAAAACAAAAAAGATAAGAAAAGAATTTTCATTCACAAGCTATTATATAAAAACGACAGTGATATACAGAGGAATCAAGGTGTAGGGATAAGACAGGGAAAAAGGTGTCTATCTCCTTTGAATTGCGGTCTTGATCTCTGTAAACTGTTCTCTGAGCCTCTTCATCATCCCATCTCCTAACTTGATGATAAGATCTCTGTTCTCCTGAGTCATATGAATATCTTCAATCAAATTAACTCTGAAAAACTCATGCATTCTTTCTTCTTTTTCAACAAAAAGAGCCAGCTTTTCTGATAACTGATTCAAAAGAATCCTAATCGGTTGCTCTCCAGATGTCAACTGATCTACCAAAAATTTCTGATTATCTAGCAAAACTGACAAAGGGGCACTATTACACTGAAGATCGTGTAATCTGTCACTCATATTGCTCAGTGCTCCAGTAATTGCTTGAAATCTTCGAATCAAATCAGGTGAAGAACCTGATCCACTCACAGCACTATTTGCAACAGATTCAAATTTATTCTCCATGTAAATTTTCATCTCAGCCAAATCATCTTTCGTTACCATCTCTGATTTCAACTGATCAACAGCATGCAACATATCAGTCTTAAACAAATCTACTTCCTGTCTTGAAACAGTAGATTCTTTCAGCTTTTGAAACTTTAACTGCTCCAAGTTCAGAGAACTTCTGAGACTAACATTCTCAGATTCTAACTGAGAAATACGCTTGTATAACTCAACAACTTCTTCTTTTCTCGAATCAGGGGCACCCTGTGCTTGATTCTCATGTCCAGAATCAGATTGACGAAGCAGGACAAGGGGTAAAGAATCTGCATCTGATTGTTCTTTGTCCTGAAAAGGTTGATCCACTGAACTATTCTTTGAAGCCTGAAACTCTTCCACTGAAAAATCTTCCTGAAGTACCTCTGTATTAACTTCAGAAGTATGTTCATCACGAACAGTAGTCTCTCTGACTTCTACTGAATGATCAAGAACAATATCTTCATGAACTTCTTGAGGTTGGGCCACTTCTTCACCAGGCACTGCCTCCATAAGTTGTTCTTGTGGAATTGCTTCTTCAACAGCCACAGCAGTAGTTTGAGGTTCTAGCTGAATTTCCGGTTGAGCTACTGGTTCCTCTATCGGTGCAGTCTGCTCCACAACAGCTTCTCTCACAAAGGAATAAGAAATTACAGGTTCAGAAGACTTCAAGACAGGAGAGATAATTTCTTCATCAATTGACCTCTTCCTTCTAGATTGAAGTCCTTCTTGACTTCTCTCTTCCTCAACTTCCTCCATCTCAAAGCGAATTCTCCTTGCCACTGTACTAACCCTTGATTCTGCTTGTCCCTCCTTGGACTTAGCAGGTTGAGCCTGAGCACTCTCCGAGTCTTCCTCAGCTCCAACAGGTAAGAGTTTTCCTTTAATTGTGCTCCAGAAGTATCCGACTTTCCTCAAAGTTCCAGCATTAAAAACATTACTGTGGTGACATTTCACCCCAGCACTTACCAATCTGATCATTCCTCTTTTAAACAACAACAAAGAAATGAACCTTCCATATGGGAAAAAGGTCATTCTTGCTTCACTCTGACAGCAGTATCTCAGATATCTTATCATAAATCGAGGAAAATTAAACTTAATATCACTCATCAAAAGATACATTATATACATGTCAGGGTACAGAATTTTCTCCATCTCAGCCATCCTTGGTGCTAAACCAGTCTGAACAAACTTTACTAAGATTTTCTGATCGGGCTCCAAATCTTTAATAAACATCTTCTTTATTACTTTGGTTCCAAACAGAAAAGACATAATGTCTTCAGACTTATGTACAGAATCTCCAATATTCCGTAAATCGAAATGAAAAACTCCTTCATGAGGGCAGTTAAGAATTTGACTTATCTCTACAGATGATATGGAAAAGTCCTTATCCTCTATTTGAGCCAATTAACTATCCTCCGTATCTCCAAGGCTAAACTGAACAGATCTAAAGAAATGTCTCATTTCTGCCTCATAAAGAAACTCAGAGTTTTCACTATTAAAAGCTTGCTCAAGGCCTTGAAACGACAACGCTTGTTTCAACAGCAAATTAGTTTCAAACAGCCATTCTAAATCGATGACTTTACCTTGCAGTATCTTCCGACCAACTACTTTAGATTTCTTTGCAGCACTGCTCTCGGCTTCATCTGGACGCTTAGTCTTTGCCATTTCAACAACGATTTCTGAAGGTTCGTAAGTTTAGGGTTTGAAGATTCAGAAAAGGGTTTTGGAGCAGATGTGCGGTTTTAGGTTTTCGAAAGGGTTTCCGAAAAAGGTGAAAACAGGTTAGAAGGTGAAACGGTTCTGACAGCCTTGATTCCCGTGTAATCACTAATCATTACTTTTATTTAAAACAAAATAAAATAACTTATAGCGAGAAACAGAAAATTAAACAGAATTCGAAAACAGAATAAGATTAAAAAGAAACTATTTAAAATTAAATAAACCTAACTCCCCCTTAATAAATTCAAACCTTGCCGTGGGAAGTGGTTTAGTAAAAATATCTGCTAATTGATTTTCTGTATTTACAAATTCTAAAAATATATCCTTTTTTAACACATGATCTCTTAAAAAGTGATGTCTTATATCAATGTGCTTAGTTCTAGAATGACTAATAGGATTTTTTGAAATATTAATTGCACTAGTATTATCACATAAAATAGGCGTATTATTGAAATTTAATCCAAAGTCCATAAGAGTGTTTTTCATCCACAACACCTGTGCACAGCAACTACCTGCAGACACATATTCTGCCTCGGCTGTTGACAGGGCAACTGAGTGTTGTTTCTTACTAGACCATGATACTAAAGACTTTCCTAAAAAGTGACATGTTCCTGAAGTACTCTTCCTATCTAATCTACAGCTTCCAAAGTCAGCATCTGAATATGAAATTAAATTAAAATCAGAGGTTTTTGGATAAAGCAGAGATTGATAAATAGTACCTTTTAAATATCTAAAAATTCGTTTAACAGCAGTTAAATGGGATTCTTTGGGATTTGATTGAAATCGAGCACAAAGACATACTGAATACATTATATCTGGTCTACTAGCAGTAAGATATAACAAACTACCAATCATACCTCTATATAACTTGTTGTCCACTGATTTTCCAGTTTCATCCAAATCAAGTTTTATATTAGTACACATAGGAGTTGTAAATGTCTTGCTGTTTTCAAGCCCAAATTTCTTAAGTAAATCAGTAATGTATTTGCATTGATTTAAAACATTTCCAAAATCTTTTTGAAATATTTGAAGACCCAAAAAGAAATTTAATTCTCCCATCATACTCATTTCAAATTCTTTTTGCATTAATTCTGAAAATTCATGACAAAGAATTTTATTGGTCGATCCAAAAATTACATCATCAACATAAATTTGTACCAACAAAACATTATTTTTCACAGTTTTCTTAAAGAGTGTTGGATCTGCTAGTCCAACAGTAAAATCATTTTTCAAAAGAAAAGAACTTAGTCTTTCATACCAAGCTCTTGGTGCTTGTTTAAGGCCATAAAGAGCTTTAGTAAGTTTGAAAACAGAATCTGGTTTTTGAGAATTTTCAAAACCAGGAGGCTGCTCAACATAAACTTCCTCCATTAAATAACCATTTAAAAAGGCAGATTTAACATCCATCTGAAATAATTTAAAATTCATATAAGATGCATAGGCTAAAAGGATTCTAATGGCTTCTAACCTGGCTACAGGTGCAAAGGTCTCATCATAATCTATTCCTTCTTCTTGATTATATCCTTTAGCTACTAATCTTTCTTTATTTCTAGTTATTACCCCTTGATCATCCTGTTTATTCCTAAAGACCCATTTAGTTCCTATTACTGGATAATCATGTGGTCTTTCAACTAATTCCCAAACCTTATTTCTCTTAAACTGGTTCAATTCATCTTGCATTGCTATTACCCAGCTCTCATCATCTAAGGCTTCTTCTATGGTCTTAGGTTCTTGTTGGGATAGGAAAGCAGAGAATTCAACTATGTTTCCAAAGTTTCTTCTAGTTTGAATACCAGTCTCTAAGTCACCTATCACAGATTCTAAAGGGTGATTCTTTAAGGTTCTAGACTGTCTAGGCATTACATTCAAAGGCTCTTCAGTATCATGTTCTTCTGAACTGGACTGAATTTCTTTTATATCATTTTCAAAAACATTCTTTAAATTCTCAGGTCTCATGTTTTCATTAGAATCAGGTTCATCTATTTGTTCTATCCTTTTCTCAAAAGGATCAGATTCATCAAATTTCACATGAACTGATTCTTCAACAATCCTTGACTTTTTATTATAGACTCTATAAGCTTTGGAGGTTGCAGAATATCCTAAGAAAATACCTTTATCAGATTTTGGATCAAATTTACCAAGATTATCTTTGGTATTCAGGATGTAAACCTTGCATCCAAAAACTTTAAAGTAATTTACTTTAGGTTTTCTTTTATTCCATAGTTCATAGGGTGTCTTTTTCAAAATAGGTCTTATTAAAATTCTATTCATTATATAACAAGCTGTATTAACAGCTTCTGCCCAGAAATATATAGGTAGGCTATATTCATTTAACATAGTTCTAGCCATTTCTTGAATAGTTCTATTTCTTCTTTCTACAATCCCATTTTGTTGAGGTGTTCTTGGAGCAGAGAAGGTGTGTTTAATACCCATGTTTGAGCAAAAGGAACTAAATTCCTGGTTCTCAAATTCTCCACCATGATCACTTCTCAATGAGATTATATTAAAACCTTTTTCATTTTGAATAGATTTACAAAAACCTTCAAATAAACTAAAAGCTTCACTTTTAAATTTCAAAAAGAAAATCCAAGTAAATCTAGAATAATCATCAACTAATACATAAACATATAATTTACCAGCTAAACTTGCTACTCTTGAGGGTCCAAACAAATCCATATGGATAAGTTCTAGAGGTTTAGTTGTAGCAACTTTATTAACAGATTTGAATGATGATTTGTGTTGCTTGCCAAGCTGACATGCATCACAGAATCTGTCATTTTCAAATTTGAGACTAGGCAAATCAGAAACTAAATGTTTCTTAGATAATTTATGTAAAGCATATATATTGCAATGACCAAGTCTTCTATGCCAGATCCAGGATTCACTTATATTAGCAGTTAAGCAGTTTACTTGTTGTTTACACAAGGAATACAAATCCAAAGTATAAACATTATCAGTTCTGGGTGCTCTAAACTTAAACAGTTTATCTTTAGAAACAGTACAACTATTGTTAGTAAAATCAACAGTGTATCCATCATCACAGAGTTGAGAGATACTTATCAGATTGTGTTTTAACCCTTGTACATAAAGTACTTTGTTGATTGAGACTGTCTCTGGATCTCCAACTGTTCCAATACCAATAATCTTTCCTTTGGCATTGTCACCAAAGGTGACAAGTCCTCCTTCCTTTCGAGTAAGAGAAATTAGCTGAAGTTCCACTCATGTGTCTTGAGCAGCCACTGTCCATATACCATATTTTTTTCTTTCTTTGGTGACCTGCTACCTGCAAAGACATTCAAACAAATTGCTTTGGTACCCATATTTTGTTGGGTCCAGGAGTGTTAGCAAGCAGTGATCTGGGTATCCAGATTTGCTTTGTTTTCTTAAAATTGATTGAATCATATAGATCGTTGGAAATATAAGCTTTCTTAATTCCACATATCTGAGGTTGTCTTAGAAAACAGTTTTTAGCTATATGACCTCTTGTTCCACAGTAGTTACAAATAACCTGTTTAGTGCTAGGAACAAAATAATTTTTGTATAACTTAGGTTTTTCTCCTTTACTTCCAATTCCAAACCTTTCCTTTTTAATTACAGTTTTTCCAAGTATCTCATTTAAGGTGTTTTCTCCTTTTGTAAAAATTAATGCAGCCGTTTTATAAGATTCTACTTCATCCTGTAGAGTTTTTATTTTTGATTCAAAATTAATTTTATTTGATTCAGCAGAATTGTATTTGTCAATTAATTCCTTATGTTGTTTTAGCAAAGCATTTCTCTCATCTGAAATAGCTTTGTACAAGTTCTTTATAGATTTATATTTATTAAATAATGAGTCATACCTTTCTTCAAGCATATTGCAGTAAGCTGCAAGTTTTTTATTTGAGAAGCTTGTTTCAGAGTTTGATTCATTATTTGAGTCAGAGGAATAGTATGAGTGTACCTCATCAGTTTCAGCCATGAAACACATATTTGCTTTTAAATTGGCTTCCTCCTTCTCTGAGCTTGATTCAGAAGAATTACTTGAGTCTTCAGAAACACTCCAAGTAGCTTTCATAGCTTTCTTGTCTTTCTGCTCATAATCATCTCTTTTGAAGAATTTCTTCTTCTTTGCATCTCTCAATTTTGGGCAATCTGGTCTGATATGTCCCATCTTTTTGCATTCATAACATCTCACTTCCTTGCTATCCTTTTTAAAGGATTTCTTGAAGTCTTTCTTCTTACTATAAAACTTTCTGAATTTTCTGGCTAGCTGTGCCAGTTCTTCATCCGAATTTGAAGAATCAGAGCTTTCTGATTTAGCACTCACTTCTTTGTTCTTCATCTTTCTATCCTTTTGTTGAGAAGTCACTTTCAAAGCAGTATTTTCCCTTTTTATGTAGACTTTATGCTCATTTACCTCATCTTGCATTTCAGCTTCGTACATCATCAGTGTACCAATCAGTTCTCTCATAGTTAGATCTTTAACAGAAGTTGATTGTCTGATTGCTGCAGAGATTCCATTCCATCGAGTAGGAAGTACTCTCAGTACCTTCAACGCTTGATCAGCCTGCTTGATTGGTTCTCCTAGAGCTGTTATATTATTGACAATTTCTGTCAATCTTCCATTCATCTGAGTGATGCTCTCTCCTTCAATCATTCTGAAAGTATCGAATTTTAACTTAGCAGTTGCATATCTCATCTGTCTTACATTATCTGTTCCTTCATAAGCAACAGCTATTGTTTGCCACATTTCATATGCAGTCGGGCATTGAGATACTCTGTTAAATTCGTCTGGTCCTAGACCACAGATGATTGCATTCATAGCTTTTGAATTTATGTCATACTCAGCCTCTGTAGCAGCACTCCATGTATCGGGATTTTCAGGAATTTCATAGGGAGTCAGAATCTTTGAATAGACTCTGTAACCAAGATTTTTCAGATAAATAATCATACGTGATTTCCAGCAGCCATAATTGTCTCCATTAAAGTAAGGTGCTCTGACCATTGACATTCCCTCTCTCATATCAGCCATGATACACTATGTATAATCTTTAAATACTTCTAGCTTGATAGGACTTTAGAAATAAGAAGCTCCTCCTCTGATACCAATTGTTGGATCTGAATCTACGGATTATACACAAGAGGGGGGTGAATTGTGTCTTTTTCAAATTATTACAATCTCTTCAATTTAGACAAATTCTGTTCACTATGCTTTTGCACGATTAAATATGCAGCGGAAAAAGTAAAAGCATGAACACACGGATGTATAGTGGTTCGGGGAACAGAAGGCCCCTAGTCCACTCCACCAACGCTCAAATCCACGAGCTTGGCGATTTTCACTATCTGGTCCTCGTTTCCACAGACCCGTCCACAACTGAGTACAGGCAGTTGACACCTTTACAAGATTCAGGCAAACACAGCCTTCCTGGTTCAAACACAAACCCACACAGCTTAGAACGAGAAGCTGATCACTCAAAAATAAAAGGGTTTCGATAAAGAAACACTTCTCCAGTTGTTCTTCACAATTGCAACAGAATGCATTTGACAGTAGATAGATCGTCGTCTTCAGAAAATAAAGATCCGTAATCAAAACAGTTCTGAGTCGATCTAGTTGCAATAGATATTACCAGAAACTTCACAACTTCAGCAGCAGTAGATTCACAACAGGTAGTCGATGTAGAACACGTGAATCTGCTATCAAAATCTTCTTTCAGTAATAAAGGTCTTACGCTTCTTCTTGATCACCAGAAAAGAACGCTTCTTCACAGTCTCTGTTTTCTTGCTCGTCAAAAAAAAAAAGATCAATCATTCTATATTTCACACACTTTCCCGTGCATATATATATCTCCGAAGTTTCCAATATAGAACATAAAAACATATTCAAATATGAGAAAATCTTCCGCATAAATAGATCCATGAAAATCTCCTTTAGATTCGCGATATTAAATGAAATAACAAAGCCGTTGTAACTCCCCTGAAGAATCGGCATAAAAAGCTCCGTTTAAATCAAACATTAATCCGTTGTAAATCGTCTTTGATTCTGTCAAAGTCGTATTTAAGAATCAGCTCGAAATCCGCCTAATAATCCGCTTGATTGACTAATTCAAAAGGAAATATCGTCTGTCAAAAATATCCCGACGCCAAACGTAGGGTTGATGACGTGGCTCCAAACGTAGGGTTCACAAACGTAAGGTTCAGAACGTAAGGTTGAACATACATACTTTCTCTTCAGCATTCAAACGTAGGGTTGATCATCCATACTTTGTCTTGCTTCAACTCTCCAAAGAACGTACGGTTGATTATAAAAGTAAGGTTGACGATCCATACTTTTGAGAAACAAACTCAACATTGAAAACTAACGTACGGTTTCTCTTCCATACTTGTCCAACAACAAAAACGTAAGGTTCCTTCCAAACGTAATGTTCTTCTTCCATACTTTTCAACAACGTAAGGTTCATTAACCATACGTTTCAAAATAACATAAAAAGTAAACTTTTCATCCATACGTTACGTTCATCAACGTAGGGTATGAACAGTGATTCCAGTACGCGCTAAAATTGATCTCGCGCTACAGTGATTCCAGAACGCGCTAAAATTGATCTTGCGCTACAGTGATTCCAGAACGCGCTAAAATTGATCTTGCGCTAAATGAAGTATAAAATCTCGTTATATAAAATAAATTCCTGCAAAATACTCAACGAAATAATTAGTAAATAATTAAGGGTATTTGTGAGCATCAAAATCATCATAAAGAGACAGAGTATTATTTAAAATAATCTCCCCCTTTAAAAAACATTATTTTGATTTGTTTAAAAACAATACATTGCTCAACATGATTCTCCATGAACATCCATAGTTCTCCTGTCCTAAGAAGATCACAACTCTAAAATGAATTATTTCTCATCCAAAAACATATATATACACACCATAGGTTATGATCTAATAAATAATAGAGATCACAGAGGTAGATCTAATAAGATCTATAAAAACGTGGAAAATCACTAATGAATAGTCACATACATCACGAATCGAATCATGATTCCAAGAATGAAGCTTAGATATCATCCTCTATAATGATTAACATTATTATTATCATTTAATGACGTTAAAAAACTTATATTTACCCACAATTGGTTTATATCTATGAAAACAAGAAGGAGAGAAGGAGGAGTTTGCAGAAAACAGAAATGAACCAAGAAGAACAGCACTTACCCCAAGAATCAAGCGTGAAAACACCAAGGAAAGGATCTAGGATGACTCCAACACAAATGGGAGGGTTTTCCATCTTTTTAAAGAGATAAATATTGATCTATGGTAATTTTGAACAAAAAACTAAATATATAGGAAAAAAAGAGAAATCTCATAAAAAAAAGATCTTGATTTGACCTCTGCTCATAGTTTGACAACACGGTCTATTCCAACCGTGTATGGAACGTGTGACTAACATTTTGTTCACAAAACGACATATAAACCCCCAAAATATCTTAACCTTAACATTTACCATTTTTATGTAAACATCCTCCTCTATGGAAACTCCCTACATTATGGAAACACCACATTTTATGGATACACACCACTTTATGGAAACACCCAACTTTATGGGAACTCTCTATTTTATGGAAACTCTCTTTTTTAAGGGAACTCACAATTTTATTGGAAGTATTAATTTTAAATGAAATCCATATTTAAAGTCACACCATTTTAAAAAAAACATGATGAAAGGGTTATTTACCCGAATCTGGGTAGTATTACATTTATGAATTAGTTATTTTGATGATGTCCATTTATTGAATATTCATTATGATGAAATGATGTTTACGAAACCCATTTTTACCTCAGGTTGTGCAATTATGAATGGTTTATGATTATTTTTCACATAAAATAATTACATAATTATAATATGGGTGGGGCATATATCTTCGTCGAATTCATTGGGTAATGATTTATATAACATGAGATAGACATGACTAGAAGGAAACACAAATCCGATTTTGTAATAATGGGCTAGAACGATAAGTAAACATGGTTTAGTAATTGGAATTTTTTTCTATAATGTCCTTGGTAATACACCTTGACTAATATTAAATGATTTCATATCTTATGTTTATACCAATAAACATATTTTCTAATGTTATGAATTTTAGGATAATGTCCATTAATTTCTATGAACTTTTAACCCATGAAATGATATTATAATCATTCATATATAAGATAAGACTTCCAAATGTTATGTTGTTATGGATTATGATTATGATATGATTGATATTTACCTTGTTTATCCCCTAATGAAAATTTTTGCTCACCCTTTCATATGTTTCTTTTCACCATGTGATAAAGACTGGTATTGAGTAAGATATGTCAACATGGAGTCTAGTTATGAAGATATAAGTGGGATACAATTTATATATGTCTTATAAATAGGTTGTTTATGTTTCCCAGTTTCTAAATACACTATACCATTGCTATCCTTTCGTGGATTTATTATATTTTGTAATGTAAATCCTTTAAATTTAAAGTAATATCAATGTGTTTATAGTATAGAAAGTTTTATATAATTATGGGTCCACCAACCACATTGTAATCATGTAATTAAATATGGGTTGCATTTAGATCATATAAATAAGGATGTTTGTACACACTTTTAATACCAATCATATGGAATGTGGGTAAAAAACATTGATATACACAATAAGAGACTGATATGTACATCTAGGTGAATAACCTTGAGTAAAAATAGGAATGGGTATTCACTATAATGTTTTTTATATTGGAAAATAGCTGGATTACTTTTGTAGCATAACAGGGATACCTAAAAACTCCTGGAAGTGTTTAACAGCCATGAATGGGGTAAATGATCTCATTTATATAACAATTTATATAAGAGGGAATAGTAAAATAATATTCAAAAATGATATTTTGGCTCTCAAAATGTGTAATTTAATGGAGGTTTATGAATAACCAAGGGAAGAAGGGGGTCTATTCCACTAAGTGGAATCTTATACCAGATTGGTCGAAGATTCTTAATAGCATAAGACACCATGAGAGGTATCTTGAAAGGTAAATGTAATGAGTATTTTTAAATAAAAGGGTTTTTGGGCAGATGAATGCGAGATGGGGATTGTTTTTTAAACATAAGTGAGTGTAATTTTTTATTAATTTATAATTGTATCTATTAGAATATTTTTCATATAATAATCAAAACTAGAAACCTTATAAATATTTCCACCATTATTTCATACCTAGAGGAGTGGGTTTCTATATATTATATAGCTACAAACTGATATTTCTAAAATGATACCATCGATGATGTTGAGTAGATCCAAGCTGTTAAAGATTTAATTTTAAACCCATATAATATTATATTGGGTTTGGAAGATTAATTAATAGTTTACAAAAATAATAAAATGAATTCAAAAAATATATTTTAAGGGGAAAATAATGTTTTTTTTAGATCATTTTATAGTATTTATTAAATCAAATTAGGACATAAATGATGTCATAATAAATAGATTATATTTAAACCATATTTAAATATTACCCAGTACATTGAATGTATTATAAAATAAAGAATATATAATTATTTGATAATTAATATGCAAAAAACTCAATAACTATATGTATTTTATAATAAAAATTTATAAATATGTTAATGTACACTATTTTAGCACAATACAGATTTATTGAGAAACTATTTGTTTTAATGATGATAACATTATTCAAATCCATATTAAAGGAAAATTTGAATAAATAAAAATTATATTATTATTTATAATTAAATAAATATTATTTTGTATGAATATTTTAATAAATTAAAATTTATTTAATTATATAATAATTTTCTGAATTGAATTTTGTTTATTGAAACTATGTATTTCCTAATTATATTATTTAATTTTCATAATATCAAAATATAATTTATTCCAATTTTCATTTTTTATTATTCATAATGTAATAAAAATTGATAAATATAAAAATTATAAAAATATGAGAAACCATATTATGAGAAACAAGGTACATAATAACCATTATTAAAATATAATATGGCATAAGGGTAAGTGTTAAGTGGTTAATATTAATTGGGAATCATTTGTGGTGACCCAAGATTAACATACATGGATATATCATCATTTTATATGAAAACTCGACACATTAAAAAAAATAATTTCTCTATGAATTTAATTCTATAGTGTATTAGGAAACAAGAAAACACATTCTTTTATCATTTATAATGTTTTTAATCATCTCCCTTAATTTACTTCCCATTTAGCACTCCTACATAAAATTGTTATTCATAAACTTTTGAAATGAAACAGAGTCAAGGGGTTATTTAAGATTCTCTGAAATGGTAATGTTGGGAGGTAAGTGAGAATGAAATAATAATAAGGGTATGACAACACAATAATTACATTAGAATATTATACTCTTTATATTAAAGATAATAATCAGGGGTCAGGGAAGAAAATTGGCATTTCATAAGAAAATAATCATAAGTTAATCAATAGCATAAGCCATGATCCAATATCATAAGATTATGAAAAGGAATATTTGATAGAACCATAAACATGTAAATAATAACACTAAAACAACATTTATTTAGAATACATATATCATAACTACATTGGGATTACACCTACTTGGCGGGTAGCACAGCCATTATCTATCGTACTCTTTTCTATATAGTGGATGGGGTTTTCCTTTCATCTCAAAGTGTATCAGGTCGATCGAATTGTTACAATTATAATATAATGATATATAAATCTTTACCCAATGAATTGGAGGAAGATATTTGTACTATTGTTAATGTATGATATAATAGTATCTCATGATGTGTTGGGGGCCACCCCATCATATAATATGTATTGTGATTACTCGACAACATCTAGGCCACCCATTCATATAAACTGCAATATGCTAACAAAGAACAATTTGGGCACCCTATAGTATAATTTGTAATGTGATTACCTAATTAAATCTTTTGCATCCTATCATATAAGCAGATAAATTCTACCCAATGCTATCTAGGCTAGCCAATTGTATAAGCTGTAACATACATACCCAACACTATCTTGGATACCCCATCGTATATTACATGTCTATGAACTAAACATAGAGTAAGTAAAAATTGTTTCAATATAATAATAAAAACACATTAAATTTTTTATTTCAAAACATTGTTGAACTAGGGAAGAAATGGGTTTCATTCTAATATATTTGAACCATGATTATCCCATTGAAAACAAATGGGATTCAAAAAAATCTCATCGAAACATTTTTTTTCCAATGAAAATAAATGAGTTCAATAAACATTATTCCATCAAATCTAAGACCATTCAGAGAGAGAATATTAATGATATCCATGGATAATATCCTTATTTAATAATAAACTATATAAAATGATTTCAACTTATATAGAGGATTATTTGAAGATCGCATGCAACATAACTTTTCTTTGAAAATCACTTATCAAAATCGATAACATTTTCAAAATTATTTTCCATGAATTACAATTTGAAAACTTATAAAAGAATCATTAAAATTAATTTTACACATTTATCTATATAAAATACTATCCTACTTTAAAATATCATTTTAAATCATAAAAATAATTCATTTGAATATCACCTTCCAAATGATAAAATGAAACTTTCAATAAAAAATTAAACACTTTTTAAAAGATATAATATTTTTCAATACCATTTCCATTAAAAAAATATTTTAGAAAAAATAATATCATGAATATTAATGTAATATTTTTTAATTAAAAATTTAAAATGGAAATCATTAATATAAATGATTAAATGATATGACGGTAATAAAGGCAGGTCAATAGGTACATGCTGAAAATTTCATTTTCACTGTTAAATGTTTTAAAGATGTTTTGTTCAGATAAGGAGGATGATATTAATTCTATAAAAATTGTTGAAAAATTAAATAAATTGGTAAAATTTTAATTTAAAAATATATATAGTATTTTTGAAAACATTTTTTTAAAACTCATTTTTTGGAGAACATCGATTTCCGATCAAAAACCGAAATAATGTTGCATATTCTATAAAATTTCCTAATTATCATAAGTACTAATGAATGATAAATTTTACCATTACAAAAAGATATAATGTGTAACAATTTTAGAATAAAATTAAAGATATTTGTTGAGGGATGGATCATAATATTTCTTAAATTTAGTTATAATCATATACAATACATAAAATCATTGAAGTTGTAGCTAATAATATTTGTACATTGATAAACATGAATACTAATACTCAGGAAAGAATATAATTACATGAATATTACGATAAAATGAAAATAATGGGATTCATGATATAATGTTTCAATGGAAATTATATTAACATAATAGAAATATATTTTTTCATAACATGGAAGATATCTCTAAGAAAAAAAAATTAAGTCAATATTACATCACTAATATGTCAATTTTTGAACCATAAACCACTTGAATGAAAGATCATATAATGGATATATATATATACATTAATTTTATTGTATGGAACATATAATACATGTAAGGCCCCAGCCTTAAACCTTACTTAATCTTGAGTTATTACATGATTACACATTGAGGATCTTTTCTGGTTTAGAGTTTTAGAGAATTAGATCATAAAACTTGCATTACATTCCACATATAAACAAAGTGGTTACATAAAGATAGTATTCTTCATTCCCATCAATGGTAACACATTTAAAATAAAACATGGATTATTTCTTGACACTTCCTTGACACTATCATCATATCATGTACCTTTCCCTTGACCTGTGAAAAACATTTCAAAAAATACTTGGGATGAGCATAAAAAGCTCAGTATGGGTTATAAAAACATGGAAAGGAAACATGAGTTCATATATACATAAGAATGAAATCATACTTTACCCATAAAACATAGGCACTTTAACATACCTCATAAAATCATGAATAAATAATAGAAATCATAAGACATAAAGGTAACTTGAGGCATTCATAACGTTCTTACGTAGGGAGTAACCCTCTTGGTTACGTTTGGAATACCCATCATAGTATATTCCCTAAAATCTCTTCGTAGAAACCTTAACATTTCACTCCTTCGCGTTACCCAATGCATTGGAGAGCTATATCGGGCTCACCCGCCCTTAGTTTATCACGGAACCACCCGTCTTCATAATAATGCCCAAGAACCATAACATAATCGTATCACATAAAACATGCATAAAGTAAACATAACATTTTTACATTTCAATCACAAGATATCAATACAACACAAAAACATTGTGAAAACCATTTTCAATACCAAAATAAAAGAAAAGTAAAACATGGTATTTATTTTTCTTTTAAAAAGAAGGTATGGCTTGTAGAGGAAGCCGAAACTCAAATAACGGTCACGACGGCGGAGAAGTCGTTGTCACCACATACGTACGACAAAAACATTCCCTTTTGTCTTTTAGTAAATGCTTCGTATAAATAAGATTCCTTTTGAATAAACTTAAAAGTCAAAGGGGTTTATACACCGTATAAAAGAAAGTTGTGTATAAAATAAAATATGCCTCAATGAAAGGAGATTGAGACGAAGTCCCATACCTCGTATCCGACTTGACCCGACCGTTCTTTAATCTCCTGAATAATAAACTAGAGTTAATCTCTACTTTTTTATTAACCTTTCTCAAGTTCATCATTCCTTGAACATCATGTAATCATTTAAGTTAATAATGTTCATTTTGTCAGTATTTGGTTCTTAAGTCAAAAATAGACTTCTTATACTTACAAGTTGTTCATTTGGTGAAAGGTTCATTATATCCAGAATGATATTAATGATTTTGATAACATATATATAATATATATTCATCATATACATGTATTTATAATATTACATCACATTCAAAGGTAAGAAATGAAATGCACCGTTCATGGAGACGGTAAGCCGTACGTACGCATGAACGCTACTTCCATTTCTATTTCGTATTTTCTGGAATGGAATCATAATTATATAAGAGTATATTATAATTCCAGTATAATAACATATATAATATAATTAACTTTATCCTTTACACATCCCACATATGGTATTAACGAATCAAATCACTTTCAGGGGGCGGTAGTCCGCACTTCCTAAAATGAAGATATCATGTTTACCCATAATGGAAACCATAAAGGTATGCCCAAAATGGAAAAAAACAGAAGCTTAAGGAAAACATAAACATATTATATATCATATATAAAAATAGTGACATCATAATGGCCACCTTTGAAGGTGTTAAATGAGTATTGAACAATCATCGTTTCGGGAGGCAGAATTTCGCCATCCACGGAACCGTATGTTCTTTAACCATTTGATGTAGTTGTGTGAGAGTGTAGCTCAAATAAATCTTATAACAACATCCTAGTATATTGAAGATAATGGTGTTGTTACAAAAGAAGTAAATAAAAAGAGTTTAGGGGGTTGGAGAAACAAAATAAAACAAATGAACATGAGAGAATGAATTACCTTTAAAAGTGTAACTCCTTTTGATTTGAGCCTAAAGGCTTCCTTTGAAAGGATTCTGCCCAAAAGGAATCCTCTAGGATGAGGAGAGAGATGTGGAGAGAGTAAATGGGCAGGGGTTGGCCGAGAAAAAGGCTTGAGGAGTGTGTGAAATGAGGTAGAGGTGGGGGCCTTTTATAAGAGGAGAGGAGGGGCACTTTTGGAAAGTAAAGAAATATTACTTTATTTGAAAATGTTTTTCGGTTTTAAAAGGCCCCACATTGATATAATTCGTGGATAAGGTGATAAGGGTTCGAAATACACTCATCCAATTGGTTTTGGACATGTGTAGTTCCTAGATTTTACATTATCCTTCCATTTTATTTAAATCGTCAAATAATGATGTCATCGCTGCATCATTATTATGTCATAAATAATTTACTTTATTTAATGTCTAAAAATTATAAAAAAATACTATGATGTAGGAAATCTTTTTATCTTTCCAATGACTATTTATAATTAAAAATATGATCTTTATAACCCCATGTAAAAATTGTTTTTGTAAAACATATTATGTTTGTGTCATTTTTACTTTTACATTAAATAAAAAGTTATTTATGTCATTTCCCAACCAAAGTGTCTCCATGGGGTCCCCAAGTTGACCCATGGCTTGTATTGGTCGTCCATGACACAACCAATAAGGTTGGGACATGTGTCTAGGTAATTTCATATTATTAAAGCATTATTTATACCTTAAACTACACTAATTACCACTAATCGCGATTAAGAACTTAATAAGTTACTATTCACCAAAAAATTATTATAATCTCATTGAACCAAATTTTACTTCTTCATGACATCCATGTATGTCGGATTTTTGAAATTAAAAACACAATGATGGAAAAAATTCATTTAAACGGAAAATCAGTCTTTATAAGTACCACTTAGTGGTTTCACTATTCATCAAAATTGAAGTTTTTCAGAAAATTACCAAAAATTCACCCTAAGCTATATTTGATATTACGAATTCAAAAATGAAGTCTATTTTAAAAAATTCAAAACATATAAGTCACATTAATTAATTTAATAATTAATTCCTGCTGTCATAGCAAATAGCGTGTTTTTATGAAACAAAAAGTATCAAAAGATTGACACTAGTTTAAGTCCAATTTCAAAGTGAAATTGATTCCAATGACCACCATTGGATTAAATGGTAAAAATATATTCCTGTTACACATTAAGACCAATTAAAAAGATAATCTAATCATATAAACAAATTAGATTAAAAAGCAGTTTTGATGTAAAATGCAGTATTTTTCAATATTCATTAAAAAATGAACATTGTCATAAAAATACCAAAAATTCACACAAAGTAAATTTTGATGTCCCAATAATATAGAATAAGTTTATTTTGACAAAAATAGTTTATAAAATTGTCAAAAGATAGATTTAAAAAGGGTTTTCCATCATAAGGCATAAAACAATCTTTTAAGAATATTAGTGTATTCCATGCTTAAGATTGGATTTATTTTCATTTTAAGCCTCTAAAACAATATCTTAATCATTAATAGACATAGATAAAAATATCTATTATTTATTACTTACTTGGGAAGTTACATCCTTCCCCCCTTTAGAAAATTGTGTCCCCGCAATTTATTTACTTAACGAATAAATGGGGGTACTTATCCCTCATTGCATTTTCAGATTCCCATGTTGCCTCTTCAATCATGTGGTTTTTCCACAAAACCTTTACCTGGTGAATCACCTTATTCCGTAACACTTTCTCCCTGTGGTGAAGAATCTGGACCGGTTGTTCCTCATAATATAGGTTCTCTTCCAGCTGAACTACCTCTGGACTCAAAACATGAGATGGATCTGGCATATACTTTCTCAACATCGAAACATGAAAAAATTGTGTACCTGAGATAAACTCGGAGGTAAAGCCACTCGGTATGCAATTGATCCAACTCTCTCCAGAATTTCGTATGGTCCAACGAACCTTGGACTCAACTTTCCTTTCTTACCAAATCTCATCACACTTTTCCAAGGAGAAACCTTGAGAAAAACATGATCACCTACCTCGAAAGATAGATCCTTCCTCCGGTTATCCGCATAACTATTCTGCCTGCTCTGAGCTATTCTCATGTGTTTCTGAATCAGCTGAACTTTTTCTGCCATCTCTTCTACCAATTCTGGTCCCATCAACTTCCTTTCACCCACTTCATCCCAGAAAGCTGGAGTTCGACACCGCTTCCCATATAATGCCTGAAATGGTGCCATCAGTATACTGGAATGAAAACTATTATTATATGAAAATTCAACCAAAGAAAGATGTTGGTCCCAACTTCCCTGATAATCCATAGAACAAGCTCGTAGCATATCCTCCATTGTCTGGATTGTTCGTTCTGACTGCCCATCTGATTGAGGATGAAAAGTTGTACTAAAATTTAATTCAGTACCCAACGACATCTGAAGGCCTTTCCAAAAGTTAGAAGTAAACCTGGGATCACGATCTGATACAATGGAGAGAGGAACTCCATGTAACCTGACTATCTCTTTAAGATAAAAACGGGAAATTTGATCACGAGAGAAAGTATCTCGTATAGCAAGGAAATGAAAAGATTTGGTCAAGCGATCAACAATAACCCAGATTGCATTATTACCTCGAGATGTCTTCGGTAATCCAACAAGAAATTCCATGGATATATTCTCCCATTTCCACTCTGGAACTGGTAAAGGCTGAAGCATCCCTTTCGGTAAATGCCGCTCTGCTTTAACCTGTTGACAAGTCAAACACATCACAGTAAAATCAGCAATGTCTCTTTTCATTCCATCCCACCAGTAATACTCCCGTAGATCTCTATACATCTTAGTACTGCCCGGATGAACTGAAAACGGAGAACTATGAGCTTCACATAACAACTCTCTCTTCAACTGTGAATCACAAGGCACACACAATCTCTTCCAAAATCTCAAAACACAATCATTATCAATGTTGAATTCAGGCAACTTACCTTTCTGAACCAGCTCTACCTTTTTCTGCAACTCACTGTCTTGCTTCTGTGCTTGCTTGATTCTATCTGATAGAGATGATCTCACTGATACCTGAAACAAAACAGAATGACTTCCTGCACCAACAACTTTTATGCCAAAGTTAATCAAATCCTTAACCAAAGGATCACGTTCCAAACACAACATTGTTAATGAAGCATTACTTTTTCGACTCAAAGCATCGACCACTTTATTTTCTTTTCCCAGATGGTAATGAATTGTACAATCATAATCCTTGATTAATTCTAGCCATCTCCTTTGTCTCATGTTCAATTCTTTCTGGGTGAATATATACTTTAAACTTTTGTGATCAGTATATATTTCACACTTTACTCCATACAAATGATGCCTCCAAATATTTAAAGCAAAAACAACAGTAGCTAATTCCAAATAATGTGTAGGGTAATTTACCTCATGAGTTTTCAACTGTCGTGAAGCATAAGCAATTACCTGATCATTATGCATTAGGACGCAACCAAGTCCTTTCAATGAAGCATCACTGTATATAACAAACTCGCCATTCCTGGAAGGTAGTACCAAAACTGGAGCATTCACCAATCTTCTCTTCAATTCCTGAAAACAATCATCACATTCTTTTGTCCAGATAAACTTAACACCCTTCCGAGTTAGCTTAGTCATTGGACTAGATAACCGTGAAAATTTTTTAACAAACCTTCGGTAATATCCCGCCAAACCAAGGAAGCTACGAATCTCGGTTACATTTGTGGGTCTTGGCCATTCTTCCACAACTTTTGTTTTTGCAGGATCAACAGTTATTCCATCTTTAGAAACAATGTGACCAAGGAAAGAAATTTGTTGCAACCAAAACTCACACTTGCTGAATTTCCCATATAGTTTCTTTTCATTTAAGGTTTGCAATATAACCCTTAAATGTCTTTCATGCTCTTCTTTACTATTAGAAAACACCAAAATATCATCAATGAAAACCACCACAAACTTATCCAAGAACTCATGGAAAATTCTATTCATTAAGTCCATGAATACAGCAGGTGCATTGGTTAGCCCAAAAGGCATTACTACAAATTCATAATGGTTATATCTCGTACGGAACGCGGTCTTAGGAATATCTGCCTCCTTTACCTTCAGCTGATGGTACCCCGATCTCAGGTCAATCTTTGAAAAAAACTGAGCTCCCTGGAGCTGATCAAACAAATCATCGATATGAGGCAAAAGATATTTGTTCTTAACAGTGATATTATTCAAGGCTCTATAATCAATGCAAAGTCTCATAGAACCATCTTTATTTTTAACAAATAAAACAGGAGCACCCCATGGTGATGTGCTAGGTCTAATGAAACATTTCTATAATAAATCTTGCAATTGCTCCTTCAACTCTAAAAGTTCAATTTGTGCCATTCGATAAGGGGGTTTTGAAATTGGCTTAGCATCAGGAACTAAGTCAACAGTAAACTCAACTTCCCGATCTGGTATTATTCCAGGAAACTCGTCAGGAAAAACATCAGGATACTCATTTACCATTGGCACATCATTAATCTGAACAGTTCCTTTATTTTCAACGACGTGTGCAAGGTAACATTCATTTCCATCTTTTATAAGTTTCTCGGCCTCTTGATATGTTATCAAAAGTAAGGGTTCATTCTTGTAAACAAACTGAAAGTCTTTCTGAAAAGAAACTTCTTTAGCTCTACAGTCAATCATAGCATGGTAAATAGAGATCCAATCCATACCCAGGATAACATCAAACTCTACTAGAGGTATAACAATAAGGTTTGCAAGTAGGTTCTTTCCACAGATAGGGATAGGAAGATTCTTATAAATTCTTTTTGCCTCAACATTTCCCCCAGGTGTTTTTACCAAAAGTTCAGGAGTCATTTCTTGAGATGGTATTCCCATTTTACTAGAAAAGGTTTCAGAGATGAAAGAATGTGTAGACCCCGAATCAAACAACACACTGGCATAATCTGAAAAAACAATCAAAGTACCTGATACAACTTCATTTGATGGCCCAACATCTGCTGAAGTAGTTGCAAAGGATTTCACGACCCCTTTCTACTTGTAGTCTAACTGCTTCCCATCACTCAAGCTCTTTGCCGGACACTCGTTTGCATAGTGACCCATCTCATTGCACTTATAACATTTCACTAACTGTAAATAAAATTTGTTCTTACCATCACCTTGATCCTTTTCAGTGCAATCACAAGCCTTATGTCCCATCTTACCACATCGGTAGAACTTTCCAGAATTCAGAAGACATTCCCCAGCATGCCTTTTTCCACATTTATCACAAACTGGAAACTTAGTTTTCTTACCATCAAAACTTTTTGAAGAATTCTTACCTTTCTCCTGCCACTTCGGTCTCTTCTTCTGCTGGTTGTTATAGTACACTTGGTCATCAGCAAACTCCGTTTCCACCTTCTCAGCACATCGAACAGGCTTTTCATAACTTTTAAACTCACGAGAAGCTAATGCACTTTGATATTTTGTCTTTAATACTGAGTAAAAACGATTGATTTTACTATCAAGGTCTCGGATAAAATTTGGAGCATACCTTGCCAATCGAGTAAACCTTTCTTCATAGGTAGCCAATGAGTCTTCCTCTTGCCTCAATTACAAGAATTTCTTTTCCATCCTAAGTCGAATAGCCTTAGGAAAATACTTCTCAAGAAACATATCTTTGAATTCATCCCAGTCAAGAGCATCAATCTCATCGGCATCCCTGGTATTTTTAACCATAGACCACCACTGATCTGCTTCACCCTCCAAACAGTAAATAGCAAGACTAACCTTTTGATTGTCTGAACACCCCATGACATCAAAAATCTTCTCCAGTGCTTTAATCCACCCTTCAGCTAGCACAGGGTCAGATGATCCTCTGAATGATGGGGGATGTTGCCTCATGAAATGTTCCACCACTGACATGTTCCTCTGCGGTTGGTCTGGCTGATGTCGTGCATGGATACCACCGCCATTTATCGCTTGAGTCAACTGTGCCATCACTGCAACAAACTGTTCAGTTCCAATTCCGACCATCTCAGGATGCTGATTCAGAAGGTTATTTCCTTTTGTATGCCTTCCTAGCACTGCCTCCTTGGTTCCTCTGCGGAAAACCATTCTGAACAAACATGTCTTAGATGAAGCAACATGATAATCTTCAAATGCTATATCATTTCAAAAAAAATATTTTTGGATTATCATTTAATAGAATTCTAACTCCTAAAGTTATCTAAACCGACCTCTGATACCAACTGTATGGCCCCAGCCTTAAACCTTACTTAATCTTGAGTTATTACAAGATTACACATTGAGGATCTTTTCGGGTTTAGAGTTTTAGAGAATTAGATCATAAAACTTGCATTACATTCCACATATAAACAAAGTGGTTAAATAAAGATAGTATTCTTCATTACCATCAATGGTAACACATTTAAAATAAAACATGGATTATTTCTTGACACTTCCTTGACGCTATCATCATATCATGTACCTTTCCCTTGACCTGTGAAAAACATTTCAAAAAAAACTTGGGATGAGCATAAAAAGCTCAGTATGGGTTATAAAAACATGGAAAGGAAACATGAGTTCATATATACATAAGAACGAAATCATACTTTACCGATAAAACATAGGCACTTTAACATACCTCATAAAATCATGAATAAATCATAGAAATCATAAGACATAAAGGTAACTTGAGGCATTCATAACATTCTTACGTAGGGAGTAACCCTCTTGGTAACGTTTGGAATACCCATCATAGTATATTCCCTAAAATCTCTTCGGAGAAACCTTAACGTTTCACTCCTTCGCGTTACCCAATGCATTGGAGAGCTATATCGGGCTCACCCACCCTTAGTTTATCACGGAACCACCCGTCTTCATAATAATGCCCAAGAACCATAACATAATCGTATCACATAAAACATGCATAAAGGAAACATAACATTTCCACATTTCAATCACAAGATATCAATACAACACAAAAACATTGTGAAAACCATTTTCAATACCAAATAAAAGAAAAGTAGAACATGGTATTTATTTTTCTTTTAAAAAGAAGGTATGGCTTGTAGAGGAAGCCGAAACTCAAATAACAGTCACGACGGCGGAGAAGTCGTTGTCGCCACATACGTACGACAAAAACATTCCCTTTTGTCTTTTAGTAAACACTTCGTATAAAAAAGATTCCTTTTGAATAAATGTAAAAGTCAAAGGGGTTTATACACCGTATAAAAGAAAGTTGTGTATAAAATAAAATATGCCTCAATGAAAGGAGATTGAGACGAAGTCCCATAACTCGTATCCGACTTGACCCGACCGTTCTATAATCTCCTGAATAATAAACTTGAGTTAATCTCTACTTGCTTATTAACCTTTTTCAAGTTCATTATTCCTTGAACATCATGTAATCATTTAAGTTAATAATGTTCATTTTGTCGGTATTTGGTTCTTAAGTCAAAAATAGACTTCTTATACTTACATGTTGTTAATTTGGTCAAAGGTTCATTATATCCAGAATGATATTAATGATTTGGATAACATATATATCATATATATTCATCATATACATGTATTTATAATATTACATCACATTCAGAGGTAAGAAATGAAATGCACCGTTCATGGAGACGGTAAGCCGTACGTACGCATGAACGCTACTTCCATTTCTATTTCATATTTTCTGGAATGGAATCATAATTATATAAGAGTATATTATAATTCCAGTATAATAACATATATAATATCATTAACTTTATCCTTTACACATCCCATATATGGTATTAACGAATCAAATCACTTTCAGGGGGCGGTAGTCCGCACTTCCTAAAATGAAGATATCGTGTTTACCCATAATGGAAACCATAAAGGTATGCCCAAAATGAAAAAAAAACACAAGCTTAAGGAAAAAATAAACATATTTTATATCATATATAAAAACAGTGACATCATAATGGCCACCATTGAAGATGTTAAATGAGTATTGAACAATCATCGTTTTGGGAGGCAGAATTTCGCCATCCACGGAAACTGTATGTTCTTTAACCATTTGATGTAGTTGTGTGAGAGTGTAGCTCAAATAAATCTTATAACAACATCCTAGTATATTGAAGATACTGGTGTTGTTACAAAAGTATTAAATAAAAAGAGTTTAGGGGGTTGGATAAACAAAATAAAACAAATGAACATGAGAGAATGAATTACCTTAAAAAGTGTAACTCCTTTTGATTTGAGCCTAATGGCTTCCTTTGAAAGGATTCTGCCCAAAGGGAATCCTCTAGGATGAGGATAGGGATGTGGCGAGTGTAAATGGGCAGGGTTTTTCCGATCCAAAGGCTTTAGGAGTGTGTGAAATGAGGTAGAGGTGGGGGCCTTTTATAAGAGGAGAGGAGGGGCACTTTTGGAAAGTAAAGAAATATTACTTTATTTGAAAATGTTTTTCGGTTTTAAAAGTTCCTACATTGATATAATTCGTTGATAAGGTGATAAGGGTTCAAAATCCACTCATCCAATTGGTTTTGGACAAGTTTAGTTCATAGATTTTACATTATCTTTCCATTTTATTTAAATCGTCAAATAATGATGTCATCGCTGCATCATTATTATGTCATAAATAATTTAATTTAATTAATGTCTAAAAATTATAAAAAAAATACTATGATGTAGGAAATCTTTTTATCTTTCCAATGATTATTTATAATCAAAAATCTTATCTTTATAACCCCATGTAAAAATTGTTTTCGTAAAACATATTATGTTTGTGTCATTTTTACTTTTACATTAAATAAAAAAGTTATTTATGTCATTTCCCAACCAAAGTGTCTCCATGGGGTCCCCAAGTTGACCCATGGCTTGTCTTGGCCGGACATGACACAACCAATAAGTTTGGGACATGTGTCTAGGTCATTTAATATTATTAAAGCATTATTTATACCTTAAACTACACTAATTACCACTAATCGCGATTAAGAACTTAATAAGTTACTATTCAACAAAAAATTATTATAATCTCATTGAACCAAATTTTACTTCTTAATGACAACCATGTATGTCGAATTTTTAAAATTCAAAACACAATGATGGCAAAATTTCATTTAAACGGAAAATCAGTCTTTATAAGTACCACTTAGTGGTTTCACTATTCATCAAAAATTGAAGTTTTTCAGAAAATTACCAAAAATTCACCCGAATATATATTCGATATTCCGAATTCAAAAATGAAGTCTATTTTACAAAATTCAAAACATATAATTCACATTAATTAATTTAATAATTAATTCCCGCTATCATAGCAAATAGCGTGTTTTTATGAAACAAAAAGTATCAAAAGATTGACACTAGTTTAAGTCCAATTTCAAAGTGAAATTGATTCCAATGACCACCATTGGATTAAATGGTAAAAATATATTCTTTTTACACATTAAGACCAATTTAAAAGATAATCTAATCATATAAACAAATTATATTAAAAAGTAGTTTTAAAGTAAAATGCAGTATTTTTCACTATTCATTAAAAAATGAACATTGTCAGAAAAATACCAAAAATTCACACAAAGTAAAATTTGATGTCCCAATAATATAGAATAAGTTTATTTTGAAAAAAATAGTTTATAACATTGTCAAAAGATATATTTAAAAAGGGTTTTCCATCATAAGGTAGTAAAACAATCTTTTAAGAATATTATTGTATTCCATGCTTAAGATTGGATTTATTTTAATTTTAAGCCTCTAAAACAATATCTTAATCATTAATAGACATAGATAAAAATATCTATTATTCATTACTTACTTGGGATGTTACAACACATCCATATTTATAAAATATATCACAACAATGAAATCAGTGGCGAATAAGTCAAATGACTCGCAGAAATAGATGTGAGATGAGAAAACCCTTACCTTCTGTATTTAATTTCATCGTAAATGTTCAAACATCGATAATAATAAAATTAATTTTATTATAAACTAACAAAAGAACCATATTAGTATATATAATACCATATATTTTATATTGTGGCTTTATATTTACCATTTAGTAACAATTCTAGGTTAATGTTACTTTTCATGTATAATATATATTGAATTTTATATTTTTTCAAAATTGTTATTCAGGATTCTATTACATAGATAATAATTTACATATATATATATATATTGAAAAAATGTTATATAAAAATATAGATGAATATAATTTATATCCATTATATAAATAATTTAAATAATCTATGAAATATCTAAATATAAAATTTAATATAACTTTTAGGGTGATAAAAAGCCTTGTGTTCTCGTTGACATTATTTCAATTTTTTAACATATTTATAGAAAAAAGAAAATTAATATATATATATATATTATCATTTTAAGAAAATTATTATTTGATACATATAATTAAAACCATCATAATTTATTCAATGCAATGTGTGACCAAATCATATCGCTAAAAGGAGGCGATAGTTAACATGTCCACAAACAAAGTTTTCATATATGAAAAAATGTAAGTCATTTTGTAAGGATTTATATCATCATTAAGTAAATATTAATACCTTGTATATTTCATATATATAATTAAATAATAATTTTCCAATCTTAATTAAAAACTATGATAGTTGGTAACATAAAACTAATGATATCTTTTAGCAAGGCGGTAGTCATCTGTACAAATAATCAACATGTTAATTATCCATATTATGGACGTCTGTATAAGTGATGGTAAAACCCAAATAATAAATAAAATTCAGAATATGGGTGATAATAATGATAAAACATAATCGTGGAATATGAATAATTTATTTTTTTAGAGAATGAATGTAAAAAATTGCTTATTGAATTACGTTGCCTCTTATTTAGTTAATTCCATTTTGATTATAATAAAGGAAAAAATTAGTTTTCTTTTTTTTCAAATGTGAGACCTCAACGATGAATATATTTAATATAGGATCTTAATTTTTTTATGGTCTAGATGATAAAAATGTATTTATATGTTTTAACAAGTGAGGGGTGATTTAATTTTTATAGTGCATGATGAGTAAAATTCTTGTAAATTCTAAAAGGTAGTCACTATCGAGATGCATACGTTACATAATTTGAAAATAAAAATTTTATATTTTCATGAAAATGTTGATTATAGTATAAATGTGTCCATAAAATTTATTTTTTATAGCTTTCCTTTTAAATATTTTCACGTAGGTTAACATTTAACTACCATGTATAGTTGTTTTACCAAAATCACTATAATTTATTTAAATTACAGTGACAAATATTTTTTTGTCTAAAATTAATCTTATAATGATATTCATTTAAATTTTGATGACTCTAAATATGGAATAAACTATTAAAATTTATAATAACACATCTAATAAAAATAAATGAAAAACTAATCTCATAGGTAGGATGAGAGGCCATGTTTTTAAATTGAAAATTTTCAGAACAATGAAAAAATATTATATTTAACTTCATTGTGAAATTTATTCCAATGACCTTAATTAGATTAATATATTTATTATTTATCAAAATAAACATTAAACTGAAATTATTATATAATTTAACTATATAAATATAGTAGACAGTAATCAATTTTCAAATAAAATACAATTCCTTTTACTAGTCATCAAAAAATACCTAAAATTAACCCATTATCAATTATTATCTTATTATTTAAAATATTAATTTTCTTTTAAAGAAAATTATAGATATGTCAAATTTTGTATTGAAAATAGTATAACCATTAAAATTCATGATAAATGTTTTTAGGACAATATATAATTTGTATTCTAAAATTTGAATTATTCTTATATTATATGTATCAAATATATTGGATTTATATCCATAATATTTATTGAATATATTATATATAAATTTCATTAAATAAACTCATCTAAAGTACATTATTTATTTTATTGATATAAATTTTGTTTTTATATAGAAAATAAGTTTTCTTTGGATGTTAATATCATTTTTTAGAAAATATTTACATTATGATATAAATTATTAGCAAAAAATTATTATTTTTATATAAATGTTAACAAAATATTCTATCATTTTATTTATTATTATTTGAAACTTATATTTAAATTTTTAGGTGGTAAGTATAGTTATATTTTAATTAAAATAGTAAAATTATATTTTAGTTTGTAAATAGTCATCCTGGCATGTAATGTAGGAAATAAATGATATTCGACATTGTGTATAGTAAAATAAAAACATATTATTGCATGTATTTGAATCATAACATGATTCTTTGTGAAGTTAAAGACAAACATAAAGTATAAGATGTATTTTTTTTTTGTGGGGAAGGGAGAATATAAAAAATATCATATTTGCTTATAAAAAATCACACAAAATCATTGGGAATTACATTATGCCCCTATCAAATGAATTTGTACCTAAAATTTTGTATGGGTTAGAAAAGGTTTAATTCATTAAAATTACTTTCTTATAAACCCACATTTTAAAAATTAATACTAATAGTTCCTCTAAAAATTTAATGTTGGAAGCACAATGGTCACCCAAAGTAAATCATAACTACTATTTAACATAATTGAACATAGTTTGGGAGTAAATATCCGAAATTGAATAAAAACCTAGATAATTATAAATTGTGATAATGATCAATCATAAACAGTATATAAATGATCAATATAATGTTATTTACCTCAGATAAATAATTCTATGATGATTTATTATACCATCAGATCAACAAAAATAATGTCATTAGGATAAATTTTTAAATATGCTTTTTCTAAAGTTTCAGAATTATTTTATTGATTAATAATATAAATTAATAAATATACATGGTTTTATTCCATTTAAAATGAACAATATCACCAATTATTATTCCATTATAAAATTACACATAATCTCTTATTCCAAAAATTATGGTGAATGATTCATTAATTATGTACAAATAAATCATGAGACAGAATGATTTTTCATTAAATCTATCTATAGTAAGAAGCACTTTAAATATGAATTACCAGGTTATCCAATATGTTTGAATAATCATGTGTAATAAAAATACATTAATTAATAATACATCATCCAAATTTTATCATAAACTATTCAATTAATGTTCAAACTTATACGCCTTCTGTAAAATGAAAATCCAAAATTTTAGAAATAATCATAACATTGATTCCAAATATAGAATAATTTTAATTTTGGTTGTACAATCCCATCATGTTAATACCATTATCATTTATTCTATTGAAAAATAATAATCACTATACACCCTTATAGAAGACATGCATGTTTTCTTATTTATATTATCATTGTATATATTACATAAATGAATAAATCACCATCCAGGATAGGAAAAACCACATTTCTAAGAAATAATTTATCATATATGAAGTAATAGTTACTATATAGTTTATGTTATCTATATCATAATCTCTTTATCCATAACTAATATCTTTTTATCATCATAAAAATACAATAAATACCTTCCATTGATTCAAATATCACATTTTAATTACAACGCTACTCCATGTATTCAGCCCCATTAAACGTTATCTTATTTAATGCCTAATGAAATCCTTATTTAGAAAAATATTTATAAATTTCATGATTCATATGACATAATATTTTATTCCCCAAACATAAATATAGAAATCATCACAAATTATTCATAAAACATTACACTTTATTCATCACCTTATTACATAATACCCATGTCATAGAATTTGAAATATGAATCATGTCTTCAGTTTCATAACCATGTATATAATCATTATCCTATCATTTAATATAATAAATATTGTTATGAAATCCATAACATTCACATGAAATTGGTGGCCTCTTTTTCAAGTTGTATATCCATAACTAATACCAACCTCTAGATTCTCTTCATGATAATTAAACATTGGAAATCAATTTTCATAATTTCATATACCTTCCACATTTGAAATAGTCAATGTAAAACAAAATCCTTCTTGTTACCTCAATTGAGTAAATAATATAGAAGAGTTTGAGAAACATTTTCATCAGATAGGAAGACCTATTTTACAAATTATCACATATGATACCTAAATAGTGATAAATACCATTAAATAAATTACATTATATGATTATCCATATATATATATCCATATAAATATCCATAGAAATATCGCTAGAAATCTCACTAAAGTTATACCATTCTAGTATATTATTGTTGAGTAACCATTTTATTGAAACCAACTATAGAGAATTAGTCTTTACATATATGGATATTACCTCAGTCTAGATGAATGAGAATGATGTTATAAAATTAAATGTCTGAGGACCATAATAGATTACTTACCATGAAAACATGGAAACATAATATTCTAACATGGTGAAGTATCTTCACATATCCCTTAAACATATACCCCTTTAGTACTACAACATAAAAAAATTCATCCATACATAGGTAAAAGAAATGAAATATAAGAGTGATCTACGATTTCCAGTAAGGGTAAAAAGATAGATATGTAAGTAATAAATGAGGAGGATTGTATGATGACATGATCATAATATTATAAGATCATACACATTATTTAAAAGATCATAGTCATATGTTATGTAATATAGATTGGAAAATCAAAATATATGAATGATAATTTTATAATGCAAGTGATCCATGAAATCATAACATATAAGTATGAAATGGAATTTTCTATAGAAGCATAGGCATTTAGAAACATTCCCTAATAAAGAATAATTACTAAAACCTATCTAATAACATTGTGGGACTAAAACTACAAAGAAGGATACACCACCATCATCAGTACTAGTATATTCTATACCGTGGATCAGGTGTCCCCATCATTATACAGAGGATCAAGGACATCAAGTTGTTCCCATAATAATGTAATTATATATAAATCATCACCCAATTCGTGGGAGATAGCTATAGGTCCCACCCATTATGTATGTTGTATTGGGCTCACACTTCCCTATCTAGACCGCCATATCATATAAATTATAATAGGATTACCCAACACTATCTAGTACACCCCATCATATAATATGTAACATGCATATATTGAATGATTTGTGAAACCCAATCGAATATGTTGTAATGATGTTACCCAATGTAAGCTGGTCCACACCATCGTATATCTACAAGAGGCTTACCCGATTCTATTTGGGCTATCACGTCATATAATTCATGTCCATGAAACAATACATGAAGAATGTATAAATATATTTCTTTTTATAATTAAAATTCATTAATTGTTTTTTGTTTAATAACATGATTAACCCATGTAAAATAATTGGGATTCATGTCAATAAAATTAAAATGAGATTATCCCTTAGAATGAAATTGGTTTCATAATAATCTCTTTGAAACATGTTTAACACATGAAAATTAATCATGATTCATAATCATTATGACATCAAACCATATAAAATTTTGAGAATGTGTATTAATGGGACCTTGTATATCATAAACTATATAAAAGGATATCTATTTAGATGGAATTGAATTTTCCAATCTTACATGGAGCATAAATTGTCTTTGAAAATTATTTTCTAAAACAAATAACATTTTCCAAATAATTTTATTTATAAATAAATTTCGAATCATATAAATGAACCATTAAAAATAATTTAAAAAATTTTTGGATGCAAATATAGTTTTTTCATTGAAAAGATATTTTTATTAAATTAAATAAATTTCATTTTAAAATGACCATAAAAACATATAAATAATGATTTGAAAACCATTTGGAAAACTTTGTAAAAAATAATAATATTATTAAAAACCCTATGAAAAAATAAAAAAAAAATTATTTCTGGAATATTATAAAATACAATTTTTAAAAAACTAACCTTATAAACATATAGAAGAACATAAAATAAAATTTGGCTATGATACTGGGTAAATCTATATATACCGAACATTCCTTTTTCATAGTAAATAGTTTTCAAAAAATCTTTTATCCAAAAATTATAAAGAGATTCAGTTAAATAACAATTTTTACTTAATAGGTAAAACATGATTAAAATTCTATTTTATATATCATATTAAAAAATTCTTGAAAATACATTTAGAAAACATAGTTTTAGAAGTACAATGATTTATCTTTGAAAGGAGAAATAATTTTGGATTTTCATAAAAACATATTGATAACTATATAATGTACCGAATATGTGGAAAGTGGTACCATTACATGAAGATATTATTAGAAAACATAGGATAATAAATGTAATGATATTATTGTGTGATATAGATCACAATATTTAATCAATGAAATCACAATCATAATAAAATATTGAAAAATGATGAGATTTTCACAATAAGATACTACTATTTTGGTAACATAAAATAAAAACCCCCATGAATCATTTAAATTACATGAGACCTTAAATACCATAAAAAATATATATTCATTATTTAATCTTTCAGATGGTAGTATGTACACCTAAAATAAATATATTGGTGCATAACAAGGAATTTATATCAAAGAAGGTAAATTGAGAAAAAATCACATTAATGATGTGGTTTTATATATAACTATAAATCCTAATAAATAAATATTGCGAAATGGACATGAGAATTACAAAACAATTATGTATTATAATCATATAATACATCCATGGGTAGTATATTCACAATATAAAATAAATTATCTGTGAATAAGGCATATGTCTCACAGAAATAAAAGTACACAGGAAAACCCTTACCATAGGTCCTGAATATATACAAACACACTATAAACTAATGTATAATAAATTTACATTTTACATTATTCTAAAATAGATCCAAATTTTTATATCTAATATCATATATTAATTTTTATACATTTATATTACACATTTATTATGAATTCAATGTTAATGTTATGTTTCAGGAAGTATCTTGTTTGTTTTTTTATATGTTTTGACTTCATATGTGTTTTAACATGATATTATTGATAATATTTCATGGATAATGGTTTATTTATTTAAATTAAGTAAAAATAAATTATATATAATATATGTTAAGTATTTAAATATTTATAATAATCAATAAAATAATGAAATATTAAATGGAGAACATTTTTCATAGAGACTATGGGTTGTACATATGCATGAATAGTGTTTCCAATTTCTTATCATATATAAAGAATGAAATCAAATGATATATATATATATATATTAACTATATTATAATTATTATTTAATATATAAAATATAAATTTACTAAACACATCCTCAATAAATTTCATTAAATTTTGAATGAAACAAAAAATTTTTGGATGCGGCTGTCTAGGCACCCACAATTGATGTTATCCCCATTATAAAAATTAAAATCATAAATTTTTGGTTTAAAATAACTAAATAAGAATAATTTAATCATAAATATAATATATATATATTATATAAGTAGTATTTACATCATAATTCCCAACCATGATAGGTGGTCAAGCAAAAATGAACAATATTGTTTTGTGAGGTGGTAATATGCCCTACAGATGAATTTTATGTTCGCCCCAAAATTGAAGGAAGTGTTTGTAAGTGTTTTTAAATAATTAATAAGAACAAAATATGACTATAATGATGATACTGATATTATTATATAACCATGTAATATTAATAATTTTTTGGTGGATAATTAACATAAAGAAGATTCCATGTTGAAGGATGTGATATCTTCTTTGGGAAATTCCTTTTGGTTTTCAGAAATAATAAAACATGGTTTTTATTATGGAAAAATTTATGATTCTAGGTTAATAGTTTGGACGTTGAGATGATATTTTGATATGGTTTTTATGAGCCAATGGGCTTGATTGTTGCGATGAAGTGGGGGGTGGGGTGAGTTCTTTTTTATAGTGGTGGAGGAGTGGCATTAATGTAAACCCAAATTGTATGAACATTTTTGTTTTCATCTTTAAATAATGATGCTAAAAAAATTGACCCTTTTTTATATGAGTTATGATATGGTCAAAATATGTCCATATAATTTACTTTGGTCATGATTATCTGGGATTTTCCCCATTATTTAATGTATAAAATATATCTAAACATGTTATTACCTTAAACACTATAATAAACTTAAATTACTTTTACCTATATATTTTGTTTGAAACTATAATTAAATTATTAAAAATTATAAAATATTCATTTTTGATGTATGGAATCCACCCCTTTATATTCTAATCATAGATGTGATAGAAATTAATTTAATATTAATGCCACATACTAGATGATATAGATTATTTTAAAAAGAATAAGGTCAAAACATAGTAATGTTTTATCCAATTTAAATATAAAATAGGTTATAATGAAATGAATTGGATGAATTTATTTATAACTTATTTTGTTATAAAATAATCCATATTAAAATATAATTTAACTATATCAATAAATTAGTTGAAATTGTTGTCTTCAAATAATATTCAACATTTTTCTATATCCATCCAAAAATGTAATCTTTCAGAAAAATACAAAAAATGCACCCAAGGTAAATATATGTATTACATATTAAAAATTATAGTTTATTTTTTCATGTCAAATTATTATAGTGTCAAGACTTACTTTTAATATAGGTTCTTCATTAAAATGTGGTAAAATTGACTCGTTGAAAAATAAAACTTTTTATTCTTAAAATTTGATTTATTCTTTTCTTATACCCATCAGATCGACTGGATGAATAACAAAAATATTTATTGAATATTATATATATATATATTTAATAAAACATTATTCAAAAGTGATTATTAATATATTCATATAATATTTTTTCATAAAATTAAAAATGATTTTCTTTGAATAGTAATTTCTTTATTCTCAAATCATTCCTAAATTAATTTATAACTACTTTTAAACCAAAGGATTCATTTTAATTACATTTTAATATTATAATTGTAAAATTTAGTTAATATCATTCATAAATTCAGTTCCATTATCTAGGTGTTTAATATAATAATAGTTTTATAACAATGTTAATATAATATTTTAGTTTGGTTAAATATGGCATTACATGTAACACGAGATAACAAAGAAAATAAACATTGTGTGTAAATAAATAAAAACATGGTGATTCGTGTAGTGAAAGAATAAAATAGTGATTCATGAAAATATATCCAATCATATTAACAATAAATATCTTGTGTTTTGTGAAATGTAAAATATCATAAATTTTAAATTAATTACAATTTTTTCACTAATATATACGTGTTAAAAGTTCATAAAACATGGCTTGGGTTATTATCTCTATATACATTACATTTTATCTTAACTGTTGACAGCCATTATTTTTTGCAAAATATCATCTTGATCTTGGTTGCGATAATAGTTTATGGATTCAAACCCCTTCACATGTTTCAATATGTCATCCTCCTTTGGAACGATCCTACTAGGTGAGGCTATCATTTAATTATTCTATGGGAATTAGATATTTCATAACACTTAAAATAAAAAAACATAAATTTTACATAATTATAATTATATAATAAATAGGTATGATGTATAATGTTAATTTAAATCTGGTAGAATACAACATATAATTATAAAAAATAACCAATATTGTGGATTTTTTTTCTGTAATTTTGTAATTTAATAAGACCATTTTATATTTAAAATGTGAATTTTATTTATAAAGTACTAGGATATTATATTGGATAAAATAGACTATTATGGAATAAGAAATCTAACCACTATATGTTATAACCTATGGTAATTAAACCCAAAAACAAAACGAGATCACATTAATAAATTACTCAAAAAACTGTTTTCATTTCAAATAAAAACAAAAAACATTTATAAAAAATAATAGAAATTAATCATAAAAAATGTAAATTACTCAATCTGTGAAAATAACTATTCAGATTCTAATCATGTAGAATATTCTTCCTTGAAATGCTTTTTCCAATTAAAAAACTATTAGACGTTATCGAACCGATCATAGTGATGATTTCAATTTGAAACATCTAAGCATGAGAACATTTATTTCCTAAACCAACAAAATTTTTAATCAATTAATAAGAGGAATCCATTCAATAGTGTGCCAAACTGAATAGGGTTCACACAAGACACGAAAATCTAGTTTTCACTTCTCAGTATATTGTGATCCTATATAAACATTTAAAGGAATAGAGAAATTACCTAACAAACATTCCCTAAAAACTCCTACTCATATATTCATTCCATATTAATAAACTCCTTTAATAGAATAAGACCAACTGTATGTATATAAACACTAAGACTATAGTGATGATCCTTCATGAACATATGTTCCATCAAGTAATATCCTCACAAAACCTCTTGTGCAAAGAGAACCAACACATTAAATATTTTAGTCACACAACTTCACTCATTGATGACCTTGTTGGATGCTAATAAGACAGAATGCATTATTTTCTATATAGTCCACAGTAAGGAAGTATTGAAAACAATTGTCATAAATAACTTCAATTACATCATAAAATCTAACTAATATCGTATGATGATCATTCACTACTCCAATAATTTATTATAAACCAACCCATAATAGATTTTACCATTATAATGTTTTAAGTTCATAATGATCAGAAGACTCCAATATTTCCTCAGTCCACTATACTACATCTCTATAATTGATAAAACTACAAATGATTAGAATTAATCAAAATAGGTCAATTTTTACATCTCTATATTGAGTTTAGGTGGTGTCATCAATTGAGTAATCCATTATTGAATCCATTTGATCCATTGTAACTCTTATGGGAGGCGTTAACTATTTAGTAAATAAAATAAAAAATAAATTAAATTACAATCAAAATTTAAATATTCGAAAAAAATTAAATCATATATCTTAATATTATTCATTTAAAGAATATCCATCAATGAAAAAAAATCAATTTTAAAATCTCTTTCATTGAAGAAATATAAAACATCGTATTTCTCATTTTAATAATTTTAAATCTCAATCTAAAATCTAAGAGAATTTAAAATTCCACATTTTAATTTTAATTAAAAATTTCACATAATTCCATTATAAAACCACATAATTCATACCAATAATATTTTCCTGGGTCATCCACAAATTGAATCTATTAAACATTAAAGAAACACCATATGAAATAAAGTATTGATCTCTATTTGTAATTGGAAACAAAAAGTTAATCTCAACAACCATTTAATATCAATAAATATTCAAAATAAACTAGATAAAAATACCTTTTTAAAAGACCTGAAAAAATCCATAATTTCACTCATCATTGAACAAGATAAATGTATTTTATCATAAATTTGAATTAATTCCTTGTAGATATTCATGTTTTGGTTTTAGATATTGACAGATCATACACATACCATTTATCAACTTATAGAAGGTAATATAACAAGCAATAAGAACACTTCCTTATTTTCTAGACCATTTATAATAATCATTCACCACTAATTATTCATTCTTATTCACCCCCAAACAAGGGATTCTTGGAAAGACTCATTAATAATTAATGTAAGATAAATTTACATCAACGTAGGAAAATATATAAGAGAGACATATAAATAATAACTATATCTTATAGCCTTATGCCCAAAGAAACTATTATAACATGAGGCTCAAGATGAATAGGATATCCAAATAATCTACCACCCGCTACCTATCTAGTTCATAACATCCTAATATCTAACTAACATGAAATCTATAAAAAAAATTCAGAATCAGACACCATTTTTTTCATTAAACATCCCAGGTTAGCCTCGAATCAAGCACCCAAGCCTTCCTATAATAAGGCACTAGTGGGGATACTAATAATCATAATAGGGATACTAATATTACCCATACATCATAACCAATTTGGGAATGATTCGTCCCTTGAAATATCATATTTGAAATTAAAAACAACCTAAATAAACCAATCATTGATAGTGGAAAGGAATAAAAAATAAAACATACCTTCATGGGAACTCATGGGTCACAATATCCAGAGAATCATAATTTCTTCACAAATGACCATAAGGCCAACTAATACTAATACTAACATTATAACATAGTTATGATCACCATTATTCTTATAAGGAAATCTGTCATAAAAACCACACCATATGCTTTACCATTAAATACGAAAGTATTTTAGGTTTTTTTGAATATGTATAGATATAATATTTTATTCACGCTTCTGTAATACATGTAGAAAACTATTATATCTGAATAAATCATTATCCTTATTTATATTAAAGATCATTTAACAATAATGAATGACATTCCAATAAACATTTCAAAAAAAGGCTATATATAAGGTATTTGTTTTAGTGACAGATAATAATTATGGAAATTATTTCATAGAAGAGTTAAAAAACATAAAAATTAGAAAACATGTTAAAAATTATGACAGGAAATCTTACACATCATGTGAGGATACATTATGTTTAATCATTGCCAAATCATTAACCGGCATATCAGTACATTATTTATTATATTACCAACATGAAAAACCAAATATATCCTCAATGGTGTTAAAATAAAAGGAGTTTTAATACCATTACTAATATAGATATTTTAGTTAATAAAAAATAGTAACAATATTTATACATAAACAATTATTCATATGATCTGATAGACAATGAAAAAATTTGAGGTGAGGTGGCCTTCACTGGATATCCCAAACAAGTGAAATCACATCGTGATATCCCACCTTCTAATACCCTGATATTTTGTGAAATAATTTTTTAAAGTTAATTTAATTTTTTCTGTAAATTATATTGAATGAAATTCCATGTTAATATTGTGTTACACATGACACTGAATTATCTTTTATTACACACAATTTTGAGTTTTAGCAAAACGATGATATATTATTAATGTTATTAAACAACCAATGATCATCATAACATAGCCAAAAAATAGTCATACATATATATATATATATTAATAAATCCATTTTAAATATTTAAGATAATAGTTTTATATAAATAATACATATTTATAAAAAAAATCATAATTATTATAAATATCCATATAAGTTTGGAAGATTCTATTTTATAAAAAATCAACTATTTTTATTTTCTTTTTGAACACTAATAAAACTAATTATTTTTATAATTTTAGTAAATAAATTTAATCAAATAATCTATTTTTCTAAAATCCTAATTTCAAAATTAAATTAGGTTTATTTATTTTTATTTTGTGAAAACTTTATATTTTCATAATCTATATTAAAAAAATATAGAATTTTAATTAAAAAATGTGTTTTGATTTAATTTAAATATAATGAAAAACTATACATTTATTACGTTTGAAATACCATTAATAAAATTATATATAAAACAATCTAATATATTTAAATTTAATGATTTTTATATTTAATTCTGTTATAAAAAATAATAACCCATCCATCATTTCCTTTAAAAAACACATAATTGTTGCATTTGCATGCATAATATTAAAATATATTTTCCCATGTTATTTAATTGAATATGGAAAAATGGATTTATTTTTTGGAATAATAATAATTTATATTATATTATAATGTAACTACACTTAATAAAAAACTTATTTTGACAATAAAAAATATTAATTATCACGTTTAAGATAAAAATTGTTTTACTATGAGTTTAAGTTAAGAATATAACACATAAAAGGAAATACAATCTTTTCCATTAATAATTTGATGGAAACATTTCAACCCTTTAAACCCTATTCTATATTATTAGTAGTTTATAATGGATTAAAATTGTTTTATCATTTTAATTTTATTATTTTCAGATGATATAATTAGTTTAAATTTCTATTATATTCCACTGTAATATTTATTTTTTTATGAAAAAATGAAATATATAATCCTAAAAATATTTAATTTTATGTAAATTCAATTTATTATTGTGTTAAAGTTTTTTGGATGAATATATCATGATACACTGGTCTAAAAATTGTATTTTTTAATTCCATAATTTTTTGATATTTGTTTAGTTAAATTTTAATGAATAATGTAAAAATTGAAATTGAAATTATTTTATGAAAAACAATATTTTATAATATTACATAAGATTAATAATAATTTAATTTTATAAAAATTCATTTTATTATGATAATAAATTTCATCTATGATCTATTTATGGGTTAATTATTTTCTAATTAATATATTGACCACTAAGTATTAAAAACATTGTTGGTGCGGTTATAGTCTAAATAGTCATTTTACACATTAAATACACTTGTGATAAAATTGATTTCCAACACACATGTGAATTCTATTTTGAAAATTGTATTTCACATTTCAAATTATAGGGTCTAAGTTATCTATTAAGGATATATTTATTTTATTATTAATAGGTAAGGTATTTATATTAAGATATTATTGTCCATGGTGAAAAACTAAAATGATACAAATTAGGAATCATATATGTTATAGCGAAAAATGTTTTAAAAAAATGTGTTTTATTATCTGTTAGAGGATTGTATGTACCATACAATCTTACCAACAAATTAGTTATCGATTTTGGATCCACTTGTGGTATGTTCGACCTACAAATAGAGAATACATTTAGATATATACAAATATGAGACCCCCTCCCCAACTATAACAGAGAAAACACTCCCAAAACATATTTACACTAATCAATCCATTTTTATTGAAAAAAACCAACCACATTAGCATACCAACATCCCTAACATTATCTTACAATCCTTATACAATTATTCATTCCAAACTATGAAGGAATTTGATTCAAACCTATGGAGAATACCAGAAATAGAGGTAATGTATTTCAATAACTATTTTTATTTTATTTCTTCCTCCATGTTTGTCATTTAGTATTATACTATAATGATATAATAAAATAAATATCTCAAAAATAATTCGAATTTTTTATATTAATATCATTAAATATATCTTTCTCCACTTCCATCGAATGGGTTAAAAATCATTATTCATGTGTACGGTGGACTACCGTCACACAAACCGATGTTATTCATTTTTCCATTACAACATATCAATACATGCTGTAATTATAGTATTATATTATATATATATGATATATATGATTTTATTTCCAATTTTTTATTATTAAATAACACATAACTTCATTCATTCCATATTTGGGGAATATAATAACATCGCTCATGTGTACAATGGACAACAAAAACACAATGCGAGGTAATACGTTCACAGTTTATATAGAAGGGTTTAAGGATGAGTTTAATAAAAAAAATGTTATATATAAAAAAAATGATAAATATATAATTAAAATAAAAAATTTAATATTATTTTAATTCTATCTATCTAACATTAAAATGGGAAAATCGTTCATGAATTTTTATAGCTCAGCATCCCCATGAACAGTTTATTTCATTTATTACCAGTAAATATTATATATTAAATTAAATAAATATATAGTAAAAATATATCGAATTTATAACAATTTTTATCTTTTGGATAACATTATAAAGTGATTTATATAATAAGAAAAAAATAACTGGAAAAAATATACACTGAAAAGAAGTTAGAGCCCAAAATGTGACATTAACATGGAATTGTTAACTAATGAGTAAAAACAGGTCATAACAAATCATATGTGGTACTATATATCTTAATATGGTTCATTAATATATTAATAAAAACTAATATTTATTATACATTATCCTTTAATGATTGTGACATAATTCAAGAAATAATGAGAGGAATTTCTTTCTCAATTTTATCTTATAGGAGAATTATTTCCTAATCACCACCTATTTCATTAATAATCTATATATAATTACCATGAATGTAATTTATAATCATTATACCTAATATAATTTATATTTAATTTTCAATATTATGATCTATCTTTCATGGGTTTTACAATTCAATAGTAAACAAATAAATAAAGGAGTTAGATGTCAATATGCCTTCCTTAAGACATAAGTTATGTTTTGTACCTATATTCTATTATGTGATCAATATACATAGCAATTGAAATTTTTTATCATTATTATCCTTATTTTAATGATAAATAAATATTTAATTATTGTTATTATTTCTGGGGGATTATGAATCAAATTTATCAATGTGGAAAGAGTGTATGTGTACAATATCATCCTTTATTGGGATTATTTATGAATATGGTTCCAAAATTGAATACATATGATACATATCTCAAGAAAACCATTAACTTCTTCTTCTCTAGTTATATCATTAGAATATAAAGGTTCTATACATTTTTATCAATTTACTCAATGAATAGTTTAATATAATATCTACAAGAAATTTTTTTCACCTAAAATAAATTTTCCATCTAAATCAATTCATTCAAAAAATGATATAATTTTTTGTAAAAACTATTTCCAAAAAGAATAAATTATATTTTCCTTGAAAAACAAATTCTAGTATTTTTGGATTTTTCATTTATAATAATTCATGTTTATTTTCAAATTAATATAATAGAAAAAAGGTGATATGTTTTCAAAAATTAATTTCAAATATAGGTTATTTCCCTCTATAAATCTATTAAATGATAATTCTAATTAATTTTATAGTCAAGAAGACATATATTGATGTTTCCTATGATTTACTAGTGATATGAACCAAGGATAAAATTCTAATTCATTCATTGAATGGTTTTTATTAAAATATTATCTTGAAACACATTTCTCTTCATTAAGTTATACTATGAAGGAATTATTACAAAACCAGATTATTTTTAATGGGTGAAGCTTTGTGGAAATGATGAAATAATTATGAAACCATTTTTATTTCCATAGGATATGCTATGATGAAATGGTTATGAAAGACATTTAATTTCAACGGTTATGATATGATGAACAATTTCTAATATTATGGAAAACATATGTATAGTTATCACTATGTGAATAAAAGAGACCATTTTATCCTCTAATGTTATGGGTATTAAAAGATGTTCTTTGAGATCATAGTTTACATGGTTTATTATACCATGGCCATAGAGATGATTACATAGGTCATTAGCTCAGTTCATATGTATTTACATGAGTTGTTATACCATGCCTAATATATGTTTTGATTATTTTAATAGGTAACCAAGACATATGATTTTATATGCTAATGTATATTCCAAAATACTATGTGTCATATAAATGATATGATCCCATGGATCATGATATTTAATTATTTTTTGAATTATATATCATAAACATTAATGGTGTTGGGGAGGGTTATTTATTTGTAGTTATAGTCTTTATGAGTTCACTAAGACCTTTGGGTCATTTAATCTCTTAAGACAACGAGCCATGTAATCTCTAATCCTATGGGCCTTGTGTGGGATTCTCCTCATCCCTTAAAAGGGGAGTTATAAAAAATAAATAATTATAAAGTTATTCAATCCATTCTGGCTATCATGAACATCAAATCATTATTAATTTACTTATGCTTATTATCAATGATATTTAGTGTATTGTTTTCAATTGTGATTATCATTTTCCCATAAACATAAGTTCTTGATTTTAATAAGTATCTCCCTTTTTTCCCATAATGTGAATCAGATATCACTCTTTCTTATCTCCCAATTCCCAAGGATATAAATAAGACTCGAATATAATGTATGTATATAATGTGTAGTAAATTGGATGTCTATTGTGGGATTCATATATTATCATTCACCAGATTAGGATATTGGTTTGAAGTATCAGATAAAGCTACAAAATTATGTTCATAAGGAGTATGTCTATGTAATGTAATGATATTCATCTAGAAATATGTTATATCCATGTTTGGGAAGCATAGGATGCAATAATTCTTGTCGAATGATATGTTTATTTAACTATTTGAATCTATGATGAGAAAAAATTTTCGTGGCCCATAAGAATATCTCTATTGATTTTTATAAGGATATCATTAAGTATATGTTTATGGATGATTTATATTATTAGATAAAGACCTAGAAATTTTGTATAATATAGAGAGATTGGATTCAATGAAATTAAATATCTATCTAGAAACTATATGTGGATGTTTCTATGGTACATAGATTCCTTGCGGTAACAAATCTAAAAATGGTGCATTGACCTTGACTCATTTGTCACGTAGTTCATAAAAATGCGCCTTTCTACACATTTGGTTTTGCACTCATGTGTGATTTTATATTTATTTCACAGTCTTTTTACAAAACCATATAATGGCATTAAAGAGATGATAACCATGAGTAACCCAGGATAATCATAAGCTATCAGAGATTCAAAATAGGGTGTCATGATCTACCCATCATTGAACAAATTATAAATTTTATTTCATTTCCTTATTATGAATAGTGTTTCTCAGCATAATATTTTTTTTATTAAATGGTGGGAACAATAAATAACATGGTCAAAATTTTATGTGGAAAAAATTTTGTTAATGATAATCCAAATTGAATGATGACTAGAGTAAATCATATTGTGATTATACGTAATTATTTATCACAAAACATGATTAAGAATGTTAACATTGAAATCTACCAAACTGACAAGAGATGCCAACAATATAGATCATTAATATTTATGGTAGTGGATACCATAGAAAAAATAATATGTTGTTTCATATATTAGTTTAATGTGGGAATAAGCACTCATAGAAAATTCATAGATGGATGAGAAGTCTTATTGTTTGTGGAATGGAATGAAACAATTAATGTAATTAAAATTGAATAATGAAATGTCCATCTAAAAAATGGAATATAAAACTAGTCCTGTTAAGGTATTATTTATGGTTGAAGGTTCTAATTGTATAAATTATGGGAAAAATATATAATTCTTTCTAAAAGTGAATGATTATGGTAAAAATATGTTTTTCATAGTAATTTTCATATTATTGATGAAAATAAAACTAAAAATGATATTTGAATGGAATATGTTTGAAGTAATATGATGAAAATTCTTTGTTAAAAGAATATGAGGATAGTGGAATGATTTATGTATTTACGTATTTGGATTCAAATAATTGTATTTTTATGATTGGTATTTTTGTTATTATAATAATGTAACATAAATAGATTGTTACATAGTATTTTTTATTAAGGAGTTTCAAGAATATGAGAAATGATCCTAGAATAGTGATATAATGGTAAGGAAGAATTTTTATTAAGGGAAGGTAACCCTTAATATTTGATAGTAGTTGGGAAAATGGTGTATAGTTTGGATTAAGAGATGGTATTTAATAGATGATGATAAAATGGTGAAGTATTTGGAAAAATATATGATTGATATAGTTAATATTGATTTGTAAGTATTATGGACCTCATAACTAGTAAAGTAATTTTTGAAACACTTTTTAATTTTATAATTTATTGAGTTATATCATTATTATATGTACGAAATATGTTATATAATATATGATTTTACTGAAGGAATGAGGATGATTGAATGAATTAATTGATATTTTAATGTAATTATGTTTATTACCATACTTATGGATAATTTACATTGATGTTTTTCAATTGTTTTATATGTCATAATAAAGAGACACTTTGTAATATATGGGGGATTAATTTTATGTTTATTTCAAAAAAATAGTGACTTTATTATTAATGATTTGGATATGAATATTTTTAATGGCTCATAAGGCTAAACATTACGGAGATTTTTTATATTGAACCTTGGTTGGGGCTCTAGATATTAATGCAATATTTCACCATATGATGAATTATCTATATTGGATAACCCATGCTAACAATATTGTTGTCATTATAATTATATATATATGTAAAAAATTTCAATAAATTTATGGATCTTACAATATATTAGTGATTGAGGAACAAAAAAATCACCTTTATTTCATTGATTAAGAGATGATGTGGAAATTTATTAATTAACAACCAAAGGATGATATTTTTCTTATGAAGTGGAATGAAATAAAGTAAGTATAAATTTTTATTAAAATTATTGAACATTAGGATAAGGATATTAAAACAAAAAATTTCATGTTATAATAATTTTTAAAGATACAAATTTCCTTTTTTATGCATTTTAGGTTTATGGATTTGTAGTCTTTAGTTTTCAGCTGACTATGTTCACTATCACTCTCCATCAGTTTTTGGGTGTTTTTTCTCTTCTATGTTCAAGATTTCAATTCCCAATTTTTTTATCCTATTATTAAACCAAGTAAAAATTAGTTTTGATTAATTTTTTTCACATTTATTTCACTTTTTGAGATGATGATTTAATAACCTTTTTTATTATGTGGGTTTCTTATTAATGAATTTCAAAAAATTTAAAACACATCAACCATATATTATTTTTTTATAGAAAAAATAATATATAGGGTGGTGTAGATAGTAACACCCTCAAAAATTGGGAAATATATTTTTTCTAAATTAATTTATTTTATTTGATGAAATATATTAAATAAAATTCCATGCTAATATCACATTATACTAAACATTGGGTAAGCTTCTGTCACACAAAACAATGAGTTTAAAAAAACCTAAATATTTTATTAATATTATTATATAAACATGAACATTATAATAAATCTGTTAAACATAGAGATATGAATATGAATAATTTAATATTATATATTAATTATAATGGAATTATAAAAAAAATATTTATAAAAAAACAAATTATATGAATAATTCTACCATGTTTTAAAGAAACTATATTCTAAAAAATAATTTATAAATTTTATTTAAACTAATTCTTAACACTTTTATAAAATTAATTAGAAAAAATAAACATCATATTTTAAATCAATGTGTCAAGATTATGATGGGGTTAATATCTTTTATGTTTCTCAAAATTTATAATTATTGATGAATAGTGACCATTAATAAATTTAAATGAAAACTATTATTTCAATTAATATATATATAATTACAAAATTTATTCTGAATTGTTTTTAATGTAAAATTTTTTCAATAATATATAATCTAATAACATTTGGGTCATTTGAATCATTTATAAATTAAATTTTGATATTTAAACATACAAAACTATTGAAAATACTCTCTTAAAAACTTATTTTTCATCAAGACTATGGGACTATCATAAAATTATGATTTTCCACATATTTGAATAGAATTTAGAAAAAATGCTTTTTATAATTGAATTATAAAAATTTATATTATCTAATAATATATAATATATTTTTTACCAAAATAATTATTGAAAATGGTTGAAGATTATAATAGTGGTTAATGTAAAAAAAAATATCGTTTCATTATAATAATAAGATTAGTGTAGAAATGACACATCCAATTATAAAATAACAATTTCAATGAAAATTAAAACTCTATTCACCATAGGTTATTTTTTCTGTTTTTGGGAAATAATTTAATTAATGTTATGTATATTATAAAATTATTTAATGAAAATGTTAAAAAAGTAACCTTTTGTTCCATTAATATATATATAACGATTTAGATTAGGGACAAAACCCAAAAAAATAGGTTCTAAATATCCTTGTGAAAGATAGATTACTTTTATCAATTATAATATAATTTTATGTTTTTGAGAAGAAATAACTTCTTTATATTCATAAGAAACACTAATGTGGTTATCATTAAGTGAAAAGTAAAATGAAAATAATGAAACTAAATTTTCAAAAGAAGGTGATAATTGAATGAATTATTATGTTCCCTTAATTTTTTCTTCAGTATATCATGTTTCATTGGTTGTAAAATAAAATTTTTGTAGTCAATATTTGTATTGATATTTATATTTTCAAATTAAATTGGAATTTTCAAAACAAACTAATTTTATTTTATAATTATTTATCTTTTATTCAATAGCCTAAAATTTCAAAAAATCTAACATTCGGTATTTTAAATTTTAAATAATAAATAATATAAATATAATATGTTACATTCATGGAAGAATTATTATTTTATATTGACAATATTGACAGTTAAATAGTAAAAATTATACTTGGGTGGTCAATGTTAAAACAACTTTTTCCCCTGTTTATTGTACTTATGTTAAAAATAATTTTCAGCACACATAGGTTTTCCATTTTTAAAGGTGATTTAATATTTTTAATTATTTAGCCCAAATTATATATAAGGTAACTTATTATTCAAGTCATAATGGAAAAATTACCAATATTAAAAATAATAGATACCATATTGAAATAACAAAATAGTAATAATTAGGAATCATATAAGTTATGGAACAATTTCTTCAAAACACGAGTTATATTGTGTGATGGATATGTAAATAGAATATATAATCTATACACCAAATTAAGGAACAATTTATATCTATATAAGATAATATTTACATTCCAATATTCAATATTATTGTCTACATAAAGAACGACACTCCTCCTCTACTATAAACTATTACTCTCTCCCACACATCATTACGCCTCTCAAACGAGATTTATTTACTGAAACCTACCAAAGTCACATAAAATGTTTCCTTTTATGATCCAATATGACCAATTTTAGGAATAAATATATCGTAGGATAGAAATTGGATCAAACCAAAGGAGGATGACTTAAGAAGGAACATTATTTATAAATAATTGTTTTTTATTTTATTTAGACCTCAAATATTTCTATTATAATAATATGATTTTGTTATAATTATAATAGTATCAACTATATAATGAGAATTTTTTATGTTAATTTATTGTTCTAAAACCACCTCTAACTCTATTATATTGGTTATGATATCATTGTTCATTTGTTCGAAGGATTACCACCTCTCAAACCAATGCAATTCATTATTCAATTTTACTTCTCATGTATTGTTAATAATGATTGATTTATTTTTTTTATATTAAATATATGATGTTATTGTTATTATAGAATAATTATATCCCACATATATTAATTATTTACATTTATTGGAAATATGATAGCATCGCTTGTGTGTGTGGCTGACTACAGCCTCAAAAAACAATGTGATTCGTTCACACTTTATATGAAATGTACTATGTATGAGTTTTAAAAAATATGTGATATGTTTGAAATATAAATGAATATATGATGAATATATATATATATATATATATATATCTTTTACATTTCATTCTTTCAGTCTTAAAAAAACATAGACACAAAATTCATTTGTATCTATGGCCAACTAATTTCATAAATGGTGTTTTTCATTTCCTACCAATGAATTTAATAGGATAATATAAATACATAAATACTGAAATATATAATAATTTTATGATTTATTAAATTTTTTATATGATTATACCGTGATCACGGTAATAGGAATATAAATATAATTCTAAAATAAACATGAAAAATAAAGAAGTTTTTCCCTGACATGTGGCTTTTATAATGATTTATTTAGAAACATGTAATAATGTGTCATAATAAAATCACATATGGTGTGATATATATGAATATTGTTCTATAATATATTTATAAAAAACATAATTTTAATATATCAAAGGTTCTAATGATTATAAATAATGATAAGACTTAATGTAATGGATTTTTATTTTACATTTAACATTTTTGAGACAGATTCCATACTCAGCACGTGTTTTATTTATATGGGTTATATTTTATACATGAAAAAATATTATTATTATTATACATGAAATTAATGTTTTTTAAATTTTCTATATTAGTATCAACCATTCATGGGTTTTACAAATCAAATTTTATCAAATCACTACGTAATTTTTTTCCCAATTTTCATTATTTTGATATAACTAATCTTATGCAGATATCATATTTTATGAGGTGTATATACTTCCCATATGACATTTTATATCATGAATATACTTATATTCATTTTATTTTATGTTTATTATAATTGAATTCATTCAAAGGTATTATGATTCATTTTTATACAAGTGTTATGTGTTTTATGTTATAATATTATCGTTTATCAGGAATATTTTTTATTATGCTTCAAATGATGTTGTATTATGATATATCTCACATGAAAAAAAAATTATTTTCTTTTATCATTTTTAATTTAATGATACTACTTGTTTTACATTCATATTTCTATCTTTATCAACAAAGGAGTTCAAAATAATTTATTATGGATATTTTCTCTTTTCAGTCGAAAATAAATTTTCTTCTGAAATCTTGTATTCTAGAAATGTCTTTAAATACTCCATAAAAGATTATTATAAACATGGAAATTATATTTTCATCAATATAATTATAAATTAAATTTCATAACATCCTTAATATGCATATAATATCATTTTAATGAATTTAATTCTAAAAAAGGTTATATGTTTTAAAAAATTATTTTCAACAAGAAGTTATTTTCCAGGATAAATGTTTTAAATTATCAGTAATATGATTTTCAATCAAAGATTATATTTGTTAGGATACCTATTCATTAATTAATTATTGAACAAAATTTATCAATCTTATTGTCTCAATGAATAGTTTATTATTACATGATGTATATGACACTCCATTCTTGACAACATACTATAAAATGAATGAATTTTATAAAACCCACATATTTTTAATGGGTTTTGTTAACAAGAAATAATTATAATAGTTCAATCATGTCTATTTTTCATAGTTTATGATATGATAAAATGATTATAGAATCAATTTCATATAATGTGTTTGGATATGATGGTTTTTTAATGATACCTTGGCACAATGATGTATGATTTTCATTATATGATATTTGGGTTCAATACCTTCATCCAATTCATTATGTAATAATATATCGTTGACAATATCCTAGGGTACACAGACAGTTAGTAAAATACTGTAAATTATTGTGCATAAGTGGTTATCCCAATCACGAAATATGGTTCAGATGTGGTTATCCAAATTTGAACATGTTATGACTATCTTGGAGAGTTTCTTTGACATAAGATTTTATATGTTTTTGTGAATGACACAATTATATGTCTTATACAAATTTTATTATCTAATGGATCATTATCATTTATTCCCTTATTATATATGTCTTTATAAATGAAAATAATTATTCCATGAAAAGTGATTGTAATATTTCATATGTAGGGTATGGATTTAAAATGATATCATCATGTCTCCATAGGGATATGTTCATGTAATTCTTATGTATCTCACTTTATTATCTATAATGAGAATATAATATTATAATTTATTATGTATCATTTATGTTGCATATGAATAATGTTATTATGTATTTTATTTCTTTATATAAAGCTAAAAAGAAAGATTATTATGGGAAATAATGACGCTCTTTCACCAGATTAGATGATCATGTTCGATGTGATCACGACCCGCCTCTCCGGGCCATGAACCTTTTCATGTGACCCCATGGGTCTATTGTAATACATTGGATGCCTTAACATTACATCATAGCCTATTACTCACGAGGGTCACTTATCTAACAAATAATTTTCCCCACAGGCAAATACATTTTCATTCAGTGTGTTTTTTGATCACTCACACACAACTTGGTTAACTTCTCAGATGGTCTCCCATCCTTATTACTACTCCAGGACAAGCGTGCATAACATTGAAGTTATATCAAGTAGGCTCATGAAAATAAAGGTGCACATTGTTAACATGGGTAGTAACATTTATTCTTTTTAGCTTTTAATAATAAAGGTGAACCTTGTTGACATGGGTAGTAACATTTAGACATTTTAAGTCTCACTTTTCCAGTGGTGTCACATTATCCACCCATTTAATGAACAACACCCTCATTGTGTACCCCATGCCTCAAATCCCAGGTAGTGACTAAGCACATCCAGCTGGGTATTGTCTCTGATACCATTTGTCACGACCCACCTCCCTGGGCCAAGAACCTTTTCATCTGACCCCATGGGTCTCCTATAATACCATAGTTGCCTTCATAACACACCACAAGCTATTACTCATTAGGGTTTCTTATCAGAATAATTATTGTCCTCACATGCCAACACATATCCTTTCAGTGTGTTTTTTTCACACTCACACACACCCTGAGAAACTTCCTAGAGGGTCACCCATCCTGATTACTACTCTTGGCCAAACATTCTTAACTACGGAGTTCTAATCAGGTAGGCTCCCGAATAGAAAGGTTCACCTTGATGATATGGGTAGTAACATTTAGCCTTTTAAGTCTCACTTTTCCAGGGGTGTTACATATGCTTCCATGGGAACTCAACTATTGTGGTCACTGCTATTAGTTTTTGTAATATAAGTAATATTCATATAAAAATATAAAATATCCTTGTATGGGAACAATTTTTCCTTATATTCCTCCCAATTCCAATCCAGAAATGAATACACCATAGAATGAAAATCATTGTTGGAGGTGTATCCCATTATGTTAAACCATCCAAGGTATCAACCATACTACATTCTTTGAAAACAAAATTGATTAATTATTAAACCATTATCTATTCAAATAATTTTTGTTCCAATCCAACCATTTAAACATAGACAAATATTTAGCTCAATATATATATTTATATATGACAATTACCAATTTACATATTCACACTTCATTGTGTTATTATATAGAAAGTAGATTTTAATATGTGTGTGTGTGTCTGTGTGTTTTTATATTTGTAAATTTTCAAAAAGAAGTAATAGAATTAGAAACCATTTTGAATCGATTTGAAACTAAAACACAATTTTTGGTCTTTATGGGAAATTGGTGGGAAAACATAAAACCCCTTGTCATTATAAATTTACATGAATTTACCCATATAGAAATAAAATCATCACATATGATTATTTAAATTGAAATAAAATTTTGGAAACATAATTTTATAAGAGTAACATATATCAACAACATAAAAAATCTACGGAAAACCTGATATATTAAATTTCAACCATCCCAACCATTTTATAGTATCTCATTTTTTTGTAATATAATGAAAAATCATAAAAATAAAAACAAATTATCCATTTTGATTAATTGAATGTACATAGAATAACCTTTTCAAAATGATGAGAAATAAATAACCTTTTACAAACCACACTAAAAGTTGAATGTAGCCAGTTCTGAAGAACACTAAGGATGCATAATCTACAAAATTAATAACAATTTGGGTTATGATTCAAATAGATTGTTTTCTCTATATGAAAGTGAGAGTAAACCCATAACAATAAACAAAAGAATTGGCATGGGAAATAGAAACCTCATGTGATATCATGAAAAATAAGATATGAATGTGACCAATATATAGGTGGATATATGAGGTATGTTATAAAACATTGATCCCCTCATGAACAATTATGATGATTTGGTGATGGTGAGGGGGAGATACACCATAAATATAGTCAATTTAATAAGGGTAAAATGGAGATTGAAAATTATAAACCACATGAATATTTTCATATTTTTGGCCACATAGTTTTCCAAACTATGTTCCTTTACTAAACACCTAATGCAAGGTTCATTGTTTGGGAACATATTTTAGAATACCCTTCACTGAATATGTTCCACCTCCTTGAGATTTTCATGTTCCCACCCAGATTCTCTAGAGACGATTTCTCCTTGGGATCAATTATATGATACCAATGAATTAACACCTATGAAATAATATATATAAATAGATACAGTCCCATATTATGGTTATTAACATAGTTTCCCTTAATGTATGTGAAATTACCATTCACTTTCCCAAAAATGAAAAAAACTAAATAAAATTGAATTTCTCTCAGAAATAAACATAAAAATATATGAGTGGATTAAAAATTAAAACATAAATAAAATCATTCATAAAAATAGTTGAGTTATAAAATTATGATTAATAATGTTAATTGTTTTTATATTTATAATTATATATAGAAAATTTAGCTGGCAATTGATATGATATAAGAATAATAATAATTACCATTTTAAAAGGCCACTTCCCAATAAAAAATAAAATTTATTAGACATCATCATTATATTTAATTAATTACTTTTCAATTTTATATTTTAAATTACTGAATAATCATTATATTGGGTTTTTTATAAAATATAATATTAATAATAATTTATCATAATTTTTAATAAAATAATTTTTTGGGGATTATATAAAAAATAATAATTTCACTACAAATTGACATTTTATGACATTATTTTAGTAAAAGTATAACATATTTTTTTTAAAATATTTTTATAATATATAAAACTATAAGAAAAATAAAACAATTTAAATTTTTATTATATTATAATATAACTCATGTATATAATTTTTGAAATATATGTATTGTTTAATACTAAAATTCTCTTAATCCGCTTATATTAAAATTTTATTTTCATCAATTTTATAAATTAATACTATTTAAATATATTTCATATTTTTAATTAGTGTGATCATATTTTTTAATTAATATTTTTTCATTGATGTTCAAATAATTTTGATAACTATTATTTATCATTGTAAAAATAAGATTGAAAACCCTTTTTTCAAAGATTTTATCTTGATATTGTGTATTTTTATCTATTAATTGAAATAATTTCATAATAAATTTTAAACAATATAATATTTCCAAATCAAAATTCAATTTTATAATTTCATATTTTGTTGATTAAATTTGTTGAATTTATTTAAGAACCAAAATGGTTAAAAATATTTTTTCTTGTACATAACTACTTTTCAATTTATAATTTTTTTTAAATTAAAAGATAATTATATAATAAATTTATATAGATTAATATTTAATAACAAATATATTTTGGTTCTATACATAAAAATTTTGAATTATTTTTTAGTTAATAGGTTTAGTGAAACATCATTTTCTAATTTAATAAATCATACCAACGTAAAAAAGAAATAGATAAGAGTATCTTCTTAAAAAAAGAATTTTAGTTTGTTTAAAAAATTTCTATAAAACAAATTTGAAACAGCATATACCCAAAATCATCTAGAAATACATTAACTATTTTATTTACAACATTTAATATATATATATATATATAGTTTAATTATATCATTGATAAGTATAGTGGTGTTCAAAAATGGCCAATGACATCACTTATAAAAATCAGATACTTCCTCCCATTAATGAACAATTTATTCCATTTATTTGATAACCTATAATAAAAAATTATTCTCAACCTAAAATCCATTATCAATTTCATTATCTTATTGTCTCATTTGGTTTTCATATTCCCTTCATTTCCATGTAGTATTTCATGGCAATGATCAATGTCCCAAATTGATTTCTATATAATGATTATAATTTAATTGATAATATTTTTATTCCATAATTATCAATAATAAATTAATATGAAATAATTATTATTAATATTATTCTGAATATTTATAATATAAATTTAAATACTTTTATTATTTCATTTCCATTAACATAGTAAATCAATTGACCTTTAACCCTTTGATGGGTATTCAATAAAATCCAAAAATTATCATTGTTAAATTTTCATCCTGATTATATTTAGAAGTAAAAATAAACTGAAATATTAATCACCTACATAAATAATCCCAAATATTATGATTATTCTTTTTAATAATGATATTATACACCATATATTCCACACATTACCATCATGACATTATATGTTTATATTTATTTTTACTTTACCATGATCTTGAGTAATGATATAAATCTCTATCATGAATTACTATTGGAACAGAAATAATAATATTAATATAAGTTAATAAGATATTAAATAGTAGTTTTTGGTTCATAAATTGTTATTATATGTATTTATCTTATTGTGAAAATATTATATTTAATCATTAAAATTACAAAAATTTACAGACATTGATTCAATATTCAAGAAAACATATAATATTTATTATAACATAATTTAATAAGAAAATAAATGGTGAATTTTAAATTAAATATATATGAATAATTCCCTAGTAATGGTATATAGAAATATGAATTTTATTCATTATAATGTTAGGTGTATTCTAAGAATGAATCTTGTATAAGGCAAGGATTTTCATCTGAACATTCTATCAATTCAATATGTTTGGAATTATTATTTTAATATACTTAATGTGGTTTATATATTGAATTTATAAAATATAATATCATGAATTATTCTTTAGTAATGGTATTTCATGTCCACTTTTATATTCTCCCTTTCATGGAATATTTATTGTAATATTACTCAACTTGAACAAGTTATTTATCACAAACCATAATTCAATGAGACTTGACTATGTTGCACACATAGTTTTCTATTGAATGGTGTATTCAAACACTAACTATTTATTTTTCTTATATATATATTTTCCTTGGAAATACTAATAAAAATCATGTACTCTTCTTAAAAAGATTTTTTAATAAGTTCATAAAAAATAAGCATGTATTTAAAATAATAAAATTTTCATTCCATTACGTATAAAAATTTCTCTTCTGATATTTTAATATTCATACTTATAGTTTATTATATTATGTATTATTTTAATTAAATTAAATTAATCCCCATTATTATTCTATTATAACATTTTATTAAATAACAAATTATGATTCCTATAAGGGATATTGATAATAGAAATCTTTTTTCAATGAGTTATATTATTTTATCATGAAATTCATTCTTCTGTGTTTGGGTTATTCCACCATAATGTTTTAATATTTGGTGATTTCACTAAAAATATGAGGAATTAGTAATTTTTTTATATGATAATGTTTTATTAACGGTCTTCAATGTTAGCTTTGAATAATTTTATTTTAAAATATGTTAAAACGTATTCCATTGAATATTAATATTTTTTGTCTTCCTCTACTAATTTATTCATGTTAATAATTATTTATTTCCAATGATATATAATATTAGATTATAATGAAGTGTAATTTTTTATAAACTATTTTTTGAACCCTTTTCACAAGTTATTTTTGAATGGGTTATATAAATTTTTACTTGACATCAATGATAAACTGTTTTCTAAAAGATCATCTATGTTTGTGGTTCTATTTCACATAAAATATTCAGATTTATTTACTAATATGGGGTTTATGATTGTTAATTTATTCAATAATATATATTTATAATATGGGAAATGGGTCTTGTGGTATCAATAAATTTAATTATTGATCACTTCCTTGGGTATACACTTCAATTAATTATTTGTGTTAGATTATTTCACAATAATGTCAACACCCTTATATGTTCCCCCTATTTCACTAAGGATGAATTCATTTGAAAATATCCACCATTATCTATTGTATGTATTATTATTACTCTATTAATATATTTTCCTAATTATGTATCAATATTCATAATTATTTAATCTTAAGTGATTTTTACATATAAATATATTGCATTTATTTGTTGGGGAACTATTAAAAATACCAATATTTTTTGTTCTAATTTATAGGAATATTGATTACTCATGAATGTTTACGATAGATTGTTTAACCAACCACATTTTTCTACTCTATGGGTTTTGATGTTTTAATTCCATTTAATTATATGGGTAATCATATTGGCATTAATTATGTTTCAATTCTTATATGAAAGGCTATATACAAGCTGACTATATATTATTTGACAATGATCATTATTTCTAAATATGTGTTATTAGGATGCTATCCATTTTTTTATAATATGTTAAATTAATTTAGTTAGTTATATTGATATTATTATAGGTATAATTATTTAAAATGTTGATTATTAATATAATCATAATTTTATCATATGAAAAATTCTTGTGACATAAACAAGAGATGGTTAGTACATGAAATTATATATTCTAAAAACTCATTTTTTGGTCTCTTATATAACAAATATAGGGTTTCATATATACCTATCCCTATATCAATATAGTTTATTGGAAATTATCCTTAATAATATGTTTTTGAATTCAAAATAATGAATTCAATATTTATGTGATAAATGATTATTATTATCCTCATCATCATATATTTTCATAGATGTAGTATGTTATATTTTTAAACTAATTATGAAATTATAAGGAATTATAATACATACATAATATTAGTAATATTTTTATTTCCCTTATTTTTTAATAGTATAGTTTCCCTTACTAAATTTTTGAGCACACCCATTAAATATCTTTCAATTTCACATGGTTATGAATAAATGTTATTCACATGATATGTATAACATGGTATATTTTCTATGAAATTTATAGAGATTGTGAAATCATTGTATAGATTAAGTAGTTGTGGAATAGTGAAAAAGGACTACTAGATGAGAAAGAGAAGGGATATAAGAGTTTATGACTTTAAAAAATTATCTAATGAAAATAACCAAAATGGAATTCAGAAGTTAGGTAATGCAGTTTTTAATTATTTAATTTAAAACTATATAGTTATTTCAACGATTATATAAATTTTACTAAAAAGTATTGAAATTTAATGTTTATGGGTACCATATATTAGAGTGTGGATTGGGGTAATAAAAAAACAATATAATTTAAAATATAATTTATCTAATTTTTACAATATATATAGTGTGTTACAATCTATTATGTATTATTAATGGACTTAAAAAATATTAAGTTTCCAAAGGTAGAGAAGAGAAATATTCTTATGTAACTTTAATTAACGAAACCCTTGTATCCCAAATTTGGTTGATACATTATTTCTTTTGCCCTAGGAACAATCAATCACATCTATAAGGGCTATGAAATTTATTGTTCTTACTAAATTGAATACCTACATGAATGACACATTAAAATTGAACAATTTAAATAAAATGTATTATTTTCATTGAGAACCCTGATTTTATATATAAGACAATAATCATGTAAGTCATAATACACTTTAAAATATCATGGGGAAAAGAATAATAATAAAGGGGTGATCATTGTTTCTCATAACGGGTATGTATAGAACCTGGGATATCATGAATATAAATTTTTTAATCAGTATGGTATGGTAAATAACTAAAACACATTCCATTCACTTAATAATGTTGTAATGAAGAATAATATGATATGAAAAAATAATGATCAAATAATCCCAAATAAATAATAATAAGATTATAAACCTCATTAATGAATATTCTAACTAATAGATTAATAAAAATATAATCAATAATTTATCTTGTAATGAGGTAATATAAAATATCACAAATCATAAATAGAAATTCATGTCCTCTTGTAATGATATCATACATAAATGTTTAAAGACTCGGCCGAATTATCATGATAGAATGTCTCAAGAGATCAATCATTGCATTGAGGGGATATTATAGACCCCACCTAGCACTTACTATTTTCAATTTAGTCCCTATATGAGAGGGGTGAAACATAAATAACATAAACATTCATATTTAAAAACTATAAAAAATTTCATAACACATTTCTTAGAAAAAAAAATTAATAAATGTAGGTATTCATATTAAATAACATGCATAAAGTTTCAAAATGAATTCCCAAATCAATAAATATAATCAGAACCACTCATATTAATATAGATAATTATATCAAATTATTTCAAAAAAATTGATCCTAAAAAATTTGGAAAAATTATATGGATAATATCATTACAACATTTATATATTATTAAATAACTACAACAATCTTTCTTGTTGTTAATGAATATAAATACAATAAAAATGGTATTAAAAAATCATGAGGAAAATATCCATTAGGATATAAAATTAAATTTAAAAAACTAATGAAACAAAGATATTAGAACGAAATTCAATTTAGAATTACCATTGTAATGATGGAAATGAAGAATCAAAAAAATGATTGCTGGTGATTTTGAATATTCTATAGAAGATGAAAAATTATGTTCAAACTATTATAATAAGAATAGAAAGTAACTCATTTAGAAAATTCCAAGAAGATTACATTAATATATTTAAAATTAATAAATTGGTTAAAATATATATACCAAATCATTGGGATATTTTTAATATATTTTTAAAATATTTTTAGAAAAATTTATATGGAAGAAAAAGACATTTAGGTAAATAGTTGTATAAGGTAATTTTTTCTAAAAAATATATTCTCCAAAATATTAAATACCGAAATGATAAATTTGTTTCAATTACATTAGAATTTGGAAAAAAAATATTAGAAAATTTTTTATTGGTTTGAAAATTTATTGAACTATTATTTCCCTAGGAAGAGACTTAATTATAAATAATACATGAAAATGATGATATTGTGATATAAAACAATACCACATTGTTTACATATGAATCAAATCCCTCCTGAAATATTAAAATTCAAATGAAATAAAAAATATCATGAAGGTAATTTTTTTTATTATATATCATTTAAAAGGGTATGTATATAAACTATGGAAATTAAAGAATTGGTGAAATGGGAATATTACTTACTTAAGTAATATATAGATGTGAAACATCTACCTCAATATGGATTTCATTTGTACATGTATATAACTTATGTTTAATAAATAAATTTATGATAAATTTATATATTAAAAAAATTGATAAATTTAGTCTAATATATGATTTATTTATAGTTATTTATAACACATTATTTAACAATTCATTGTTAAAATAATTGTTTTCCGTGATAATTTCATTGTTTTTCATAAACGATTGTGTTTTTGTAATTTTGATTCTTTTATTATATTCTAGGTTCCATAATATATATTTAGTTTATAATTATATATATATATATACATATCTTATATTATCACCGTACATTTATATATTATATTCCAAAAAATATTTATATGGGAGAATGAGTTACATTATTCACGATGAAGGTAGGTCGTACGTGAACTTAAATTCCATTTCAATTATTAAAATTAAAATAATTATAGGTTTTTAATAATATTTAATATTTATATATACTTATAATTATATATAATATATAATTTATAAAAATTTAATATATAATTTATAACATAAATTTTAAAATTAAATGAAAAAAATTTGAAATCCCTACTTGATGGTTTTTGAGCAAAAGTACATAAGAGAGATATTATTACTGTTCAATGGAATTGAATGTAAAAAATTTAAATTTGATATTTTAATTAAAAAAAATTATAATTTCATAAACATAAAATATGCAAATTATTAAATTTATTATTATATCATTTTCTGATAGGTTGTGATGACATATTATTTTTATCGGTTCATGAGGTAGTTGTACGTCATACATAAGATATATTGTTGTGTTTCCAATATGATGGAGCTGGATATGTGTATCAGTTATTTAATTGAAATAATAAAATCTATTTATATATTATTCAATACCGTTATTATTTTTTTCATGTTTGGATAATATTTTTAGTAGTTATAAGTTGATGAATAATTAAAATATATGTTTAATGACATTACCACATATGTATAAAACCTCTGTAGATTTATATATAAATATTTACTTGATGGGAATTATGATAAATTAATGTACTCTAGGAAATGGTGAGTAATATATGGATGATTTTTTATAGGTATTTTTATAAGATAAATACTTTTTGTGTTTGAAGAGTATAAGATTGTGGGGGCCATTTTTATGTTGGGGAGTGGAAAAAGTGTTAATTTGGAAAAGAAAAATTGATTCTCATGGTTTTCAAATTCCATTGGGATCCAAAACAACCCAATAGAGAAAATAGATTGATTTAATGTCTATATTTCAATATCCATTATTAATTGGACATGCTTCTTATATTTTCTAACAATTTTCATTTTTTCCAACTAGAAAACATGTTTTGACCTTAACAATGATAAATAATTTTTAGTGTTTTTAATATTCATGTTTACCAAAAAAATGTTTACATTATCGTATTATATTATTTATTTTCAAATCATATATTTTATACAATAATTTTAAATACAATTCATTGTGGTGGTAATGTTTAATTTAAAATAAAATCCATAGATCAGCTAAAAAACTATATTTTTTAGAAAAGTGTTTTTCAAACATTCGATGATCTTATATTAATTATATAATATATAATGATCATTATATAAAATTAATTTAATATTATAGTTATATAATCTAAAAATATAATTACTCATGTTGATTAATTTTAACTAATTACAATTGATAAATTTTATGCACTTTAAAACTATTTTTAGATAAATGTGTTTTCAGAATAAAAAATATAATATAATAAAATACAATATAAATACGGTCCAAATGTATTTAATTATATTAATTTATATTTGGTAAAATATTATGTTACAATAAATAAATTTGAAATAATAATAGAAAATTTATATAAAATTATTTATTGATAATAAGTGATAGTTTTATAAAAAAAAATTATTTTAACCATTCATTGAGAAAAGAACATTTTATAAAAAAAATCACAATATTTCAGAATTAGATAATTGTTATATTATGATTTGAAAGATGAAATTAATGTTCAAAAATATAATATCTTTCATTTTTAAAAATTAATTATATTTCTATAACAAAATATAAAAAAATAGTTTTGAGGAATGTTCATTTAAATTCTTAAAACAACATTACAAAAATTTGTTTTATTTTTACTAAGAATATATCAATTAATTTGTGTTTATTAGGACCTATGTATACATCATTATTAATTTAATATTATTAACATAATAAAATCCAACATCATGGCTATAAATGGAATATTTAAATAATATATTTTTTCAATTTTATGTTTTGTGTTTCATGTAATATTGGATATTTAATATAATAATATTTTAAAATATAAATGTGTTACATTTGACCCACCTTCCAAAAAATAAATCCTTAATATTTTTACTTGCGATCAAGAATAATCAATATGTTGATTAAAAATTACATTTCAAGAAACCCACATCATTAAAATGTTTAATAAAACATCTGATCATAAGAGGGAAAGGTAAATAAAAAGGTCATCTGAAATACCTCATAACTAGATTTCCATGTGGGAGAACATTGATCAGAAGTAGAAATATGGACATGAAAGAAAATATTACATAATTATGGAGACATATATACATCATTGATCCCAATAAAGTTAATTTTTAAGAGAATATTAATGACATCAAAACAATAAATATATGATGATATAAAAGACCATTGATTTATTGGATATGAATATAATATGATTTTTGATAAATTTCATTATCTTAAAATTATTGAATTATTTTTATATCTATAAACATAATAAACTATACATGAAAAATATAAGTCTATTTCCAAAACACAATTTCATCATTAGGTCATTTTTAGATCAATTTCTTCTTTAATTAGTATTCTGGGAAATGAATATCAAATATTTATTTTTAATCTTGTAGTAGAAAAATTTTCATTTATAAGATATTTAAAAGAATAATATGTTATATCTAAAATCAATAAATATTAACAGAAACATAGATTTAATCCACACTGTATTATTATAAGAATTTGAATTATTCTTCATATGAAGAAATAATATATTTTATATAAAAATATCCATCAAAGGATCATCTTATATTACACCAAACAAATTATTCTTATATCAAACTTAACCTAAATATTCTCAATATTAATTATTTTTTCACCAAATTGGTGATTTATTACATTTTCAATGACATATAAAGAAATATAATTTAATTTTTCATTAATATTCTATCATGTTTAATATAATTAATATATATACCTCAACATAATATCAATACTTATTATATATAATTATTTACAAAAAAAATAAAATAATTTGGTACTATAATATGTTTCCTTAAATAATAATAATCATATTTAATAATCATATTTTTTGTAAAAAGTTGTCATACTAACCAGTTTATTAAGACCCCCCCATGATAGGTGCAACACCCTTAACACATATCGGTTGAGGCTTCATGCCATATAGACTTGATTGAGGTTACTAGTTATCACCTGTTATGAAGGTTGTCCTTTTACAAAAACAATATTCATATTATTCCTATATCATTCCCAAATTTTTATAACCCATAATTACTTATAATAAAATATAATATAATACATAAAAGATACCAATTCTTCTAATATTATGTCTACAAAATAAAAATTAATTATTCTTTAAATTAACAATTACCTAAACAAAATACTAAACCAATGTGTTTTATTTTCATAAATGCCTCCCAAAATAACATTTATCTCGATCACATTAAATAAAATGATGGTAGTTCAATATATTTACCTACAGATCAAGTGTAAACTCAAAATCCCATTATGATATTCATAATTATGGATTTAATATTATATGAATTCATGCATTATTCTAAAAATTAAAAATATCCATAGATGTTTCATGATTATTATAACCAAAATATCATTGATAAAAATATATCTAATATATAAATTTTCAATCCCAATACATATATACATATATAATTTTAATTAAATATAGGTCCATAATTGGTTTAGGATTATATCCTTTTATTAAGTTTAGTGAATTGAATAAATCCATTGTTCAACACAATCAATAAAATGAACTATAAATAGTTATAATTGATGAAATTAATATATATCCATTGAATTCCTCACATTGCCTTGGATATTGATTTCTCGATGTCCATATCATCCATACATAATGAATATTATTGTTCATTTAAGACCCTCTCCTAGGATTCTCTTTACACATCTCTGATATGAAGGAAGTCAAACAATATTTCTATGAGAGTCTCTACTAGTCAATATCACTGAAAAATACATACTTCTATTATTTTGTGAGTCTATGAGTTGGTAAAGGTGTATGTTTTTAATAACATATCATGAAAAATAATTATGAATAAACTTGAAAATTTTCTATATATTCATTACCACATTGGTTTCTTCATAATCACCAAATTTTTCATCATCATCAACACAAAAAAACCCTTTGGGTTCCATGAATTGAATTAATCCCTAAATTACAGTGTGAGAAGTAATAATCATAGTGAAAAAACAATATAGTCATTTTCATGGATGACTAAATCATTAAACCATCGTATCAATACATGAATCCTTAGTATTAACCTAGGTCATTCTCTTTCATTTTCTTTTCAAATAACTCTTGAAGGTACATAATTAAAATACGATTAATGTTATTAATATCTCTCAAGAGTTTCAAACATCTTTTGATAAAATGCCCATTTTCATTTTATAAGTAATTAGAGAGTCAAATAACAATTCTCCCTTTTAATATTTATTATTCTGATGTACATTTGTTCAAGAGAGACATCCTTATTTAGAAGCTCGAAAAGGATGAATTTCAAGTAATACAACACAATATATTCCTTACAAAACATTTTGATGATGTCATATATATTGAGTTATCCACAAATTTGGTCATATTATTTTGTTCTATAACCTATATTTCCTAAATCCATTTCTGAATTATATATTAAAGATCATCTAATACCATCTATAAAACCCCGATCCTAGTATCCTAGAGTCAGTGAATTATTTATTAAATTGGGACTATATGAATGGAACAAAATCATAATGGGACTAATAATAATTTTTTCAGAAAAAAATATATACAAATTTGAATATCACCTTATAACTAGAAACCTATAATACAACATATTATTTTTGTTGATAACACCATAATTTCAACTTTCATAACATTTCATACTAATAAAATTACAAATCAATTTATCCTAGGTAAAGTAAACATAAGAAAGGGGTGATCAATAATTCTTCTCAATGGTATGTGTACAAAAGATTATATAAGGAATAAATAATTCGTAATCAATATATAATGCAATATAACATAAAGACATAACAATTAACCATTATGAATCATATAAAAGTAATAAATGATGATTACAATTTTTTTATAAATTGTCCCATACTCTTTAAACATATCCATGAAGATTCTATGTAATTGAATAACCCATGGCCATTAATAAATATTCACACAATTATGAAATGCATATTTTTAGAGATCTTAACCATACCAAGAAGTTCATTTTCCACGAAATATTATATAAATGTGTAAGGGATTATCTAAATAACCATTCATGATTTTCTAATGAGACCTATCAATTCTTGAGGTTATAAATAGACCCACGTACATAAATAAATATTTCCAATATATTAAATATATGATAGGATAAAACCATAATAATTAACATTCAAATCGTAAAACTAGATTAAAAAATGCATATACATACCAAATTAATTAAAATTTATCAATATAAACATTGGTATTGAAACACTACCATACTTAATGCTAATAAATTCACCAATCAATAAATACTTTCATAACCATCCAATGTAAGATGAATAATGTTATCAAAATATTGCATCTTCCAACAATCTAATAATAAACCATACAAATAAATAATATAGATATTATCATTAAAAAATATCCCTAGGGAAGTATAATATTAATAAGAGTCTTTTTTGTTGATAAATTGGAATAAAAAATAGAATGAAAAACATTTATAAGGAATATGTAATTTTCACACTAAAAATTGTTTCTAAAAACAAAAACCATTACTAATATTTGGAAAAAAATTACATTAAAATAAACCATGATAAAAATTAAATGTAATATTCAATAGAATGAAATCATGTAATTCCATTAAATCCATAAAAGATAATGAATATTTTTTCTCCATTTATTTAAAAAGGATAGAAATTAACATATTTTGGTAGTGACTAGAAGATTACATTGAATATATTTCAAAATAAAAAATTAATTTTAAAAAAAAATTAAAAAATTACATAGGTACTTTTACGAAATTATTGGATACATTTTTAGAAAACATAGATATCAAATAAAAGGATATTAATTCAAAGAGAAAATGAATATTATATTCTCATGAAAATGATATATAAATCATTTTATGTTAAAAATATAGTAAAATTGTACTTTTTGATACATGTTTCATGAAGAACTGAAGTAAAATGAAACAGATCTTGTTTACGATATAAATATCCAATATTTATCTTTATAGTGTCTCGAAAATAATCTATCCTCAATAATTATTGGATTGTAAAAAAACCCTTAATGCATTGCAAAATTCCTAATCTTAATCATAAGGAAATTAATATCATAAAATGAATCTATAAATATCATGAATAAAAAATTATTTTAGATATATCATATCAAATATTAAATATATAAAACACACCATGGAAATAAGATAATAATATAAATTATGTCTTAAAGAAGTAAATGTGATATTAGAAACCCTTTCCATAAGCTCGATTTACATCATACGCATCAATACCTCATCTATAGTAAATTTTTATTTATTATTAAAATTTTATAGAACTATAATAATGTACTTATACAATATATTATTTAGTTACCATATTTAATGATTATTTTTTTAATAAATCATTTTTATATAAATGTTTTGTGAGATAATTTATCATTTTTCAAGTAGGGTTTTGTTTGGATTTATTTTCCTTTTAAATTTATCATGGTTTAATCATTTTTTGAATATTTACCATGATAGAAGTAGAATATATAATAATTATAATTTTATTTTTTAATTTTCCATAAAATATTGAAATAGAAAAATGAATTTCATTGTTCATGATGATAGTAGGTCGTACATATACATGAATGTTGTTTCTATTTTCCCAAAAAAAATCAATGGATGAAAGGTAAATAATATATCACCATTAAAACATAATTTTTATATATATTATATAATGTTAATTCATAAAATATATACTTGTTTCCATAAATTTTAAAATAAAATCAACAACATTTTACATCTCTTCAAGGAGGCGGTACCCTATAGGTACACATGAGTGACATGATTGTTTTCGAATGAATTGGAAGGTGACGAGTATTATGTGAAATTGTAATTATTGAATTATAATTATTTCATAATTATCCTATAAATTTGTAAAATACATAATTATATCAATATGTGAGAGGTGGTGATTGAAATATAAATATATTTTTTCATGAGGTGTTAGTCCACGAACAACACGATCAACAATTTCATTTCCCATATGTTTGATGAGGAGATAGATATATGTTATTACATTAACATTATAATAATCATTATATATAAAAATTAGTTTATTATTGTTTTATATTTGGATAATTTTTGAATGTGTTACATGATTCTGTAAAATAAAAATGAATAGAGAATAAAATTTCGTCTACTTCACAAAACCATTATTGGTTTATATCTGATGCCTTTCATAATTGGATATACTAATAAAAATAGACTCTAGTGTATGGGAATGAAATTAGGTATAATAATTGGGGATTTTTTAGATGAAAATTATTTATTTTGTACTATTAAGTGAAGAGGATAGGGTGTTTCATTTAATAAGTGGGGGAGAGGGGACACTTGAGATTTTTTGAAATGAGAAAGTGATGCCTACATTTTTCACAAACAACATGAAACTAAAATATAATATTATAAAAACATTTATAATAAAACATAATTATATATATATAATAAAAATTATAAATGTTTATATGCCATTTTATTCAATATATATTTCTTTTAGCCCCACAAAAACCTATATTAAAAAAACTGTAGTAAATAATTTTTAATGTTTTTACAATTAATTATGACCAAAATCAACATTAAATATTATATAGTAACAATTATGATGATTAAAATTATGTAATAAATTATTCTAAATTCAATTCATAGATGTATAGGAATTCAATCTTAAAAACCCTCACATAAGTGATGAAAAAGTGGTCTATCTAGAAATAAAATTTTCAATCATAAGATGATCATATTTTTATTCTATATGCAGTAACAATATTTATATGTATTTTAAATAACATTCATAGATAAAATATGTTCTAATTTTATAAATAATTAATTATAAGGGGTTATTTTTATAAAATAAAATGGAAAATCAGTATTCACATTACAATAGTTCTCAGATGATGTGTTTTAATTACTAAAAATAAACATATACTAAAATAATATAAATATATATATATATGATTATAATTTAATTATTTAGGTTAAATATAAAATATTAATAACCTTGTGACCTGAAATCAAATATTAGATTATATATTAACATTTATTTATATAATTTATAGAAAAGAAATGAAAGTTTTAAAAAACTGGTACATTTCACTATTCACGAAATATTCAATCTTTTCTTGAAATCCTATCATATGAACCTATGATAATATTTATACCCCAATTTATAAAATTATATTATATATAAAATATAATATATAATATTTTTTATAAATAAATTATAATCACTTAACAAAAAATGAAATATGAAAGGAATTTTGAACAAATTTTACATTCCACCATAAAATGAATTTACTAAATGTTGAGTGATTATTTACTCTGAAATTAGTCGTCCATATTTATTTATTAGTATCTATCAATATATATTCCTTATTTTTTTAATAATATTAAAACTATATAATTCAATTCCATGAATATGATAGTCGTACAAATAATATATTTTATATGTCGTTTATGTTTGGTGTTGTGTGTGTAATACAATATTAAACATATTATTTTTATTTTAAAATACATTTTTATTATAGTACCAATCAAGTGTGGTATTAGTATTATAATAGAAGAATGTCTCATACGAACACTCGTTGTATAATATAATCCCACTATCTCTATTTCTCAGTAAGTAGTATTCAATACATATGTAAAAACCTAGTATATTTATTGATAAATAATTTTCATATTTTATAATTATTCATTAATTGGATTTTATATATTTATATTTATTTTAATAATATTTTGTAATTATTTATTTAAAAGTATAAAATATATATTTTAAAACAATTTTTTTCATTTAATATACGGTATTATTTAAAATAATTATATCCATGTTATAGAATTTTAATTTTTTAAAAATGGCATTTATCAAATCATCATGTCAAAATTATCTAATGATGATTTATTAAAAAAATTATAAAATAAATTATTTTGCAATGAATAATTATTGTTAATGATTTCTATAGAAAAATATAGTTCTATTTATGGTATTTATAAAGTCACAGTCAATTTTTTTAATTAAAATGTTCATTAGATAATTATACCTTAAAAGAGTATTTAATTTTTGATTTTAATAATAAATTTACTTGAATTAGGTATAAAATAATTTTTTTTAAAAAGAAAATGTTTCTGACATTTGGTAAACATAATTTAAAATTAAATTCAAAAAAATATATGTATTTAACTAGAGTAAATGGATCTATTATTTGGAATGAAAAAAAGGTAAAAAGTTAAATTTAATTTCATCCATAGTGAATATAATAATAAAATTATTATGATACCAAAATTTGGATTCATATTGTTTTACCATCATTATGATTTAATGTGAGAATAGTAAAAATTACATAAAACAGGTTTAATTTCATCTAGAAGGACATATATAGACTCATTCACCTCTGGTGTTTTTTCTGTACCACTTGAGATAAATTCTTCTTTAAATAGGCAATAATATATTATAATGTATTTGAAAATTCCATGTGTATTCCCCCCCCAATATATGAAGGAAACCACCTATCATCTACTTTAAAAACATGAATATCTAATTCGATATGATAAGGCATGACTAAAAAACATACTTATATCTACAACTGGGTTTTATATTCCATGGATTGATCCTAAAACTGACTTGTGAGGTATTTATGAATTAATATAAATAGTATATTCTAAGATGAGTTATAGTAATTAATGAAGGTTTTTTTTCTTTCATTTTATTCATAATTCAAATATTATTCAACTAGGATGAAATTGTAACACCAGTATCAACCATATACTTGTAATTTTTTTTGTAATTGTATAACCTTTATCCATATCCTTATTCAATCAAAATGAAAATGAAACAATCATTTTAAAATAATTTTGGCTACCACCTTGTGAACTCATGTAAATTGATTTTCATCACATCCTATCACAAATTTTTATATTGATACAATTAATGTATATATTCGATAATTATAAAATTTTTATTAATTAAGATATATAATATATAATATAATTTGTTACCATTACAGCCTTTTAAATTCATTATTTCATTCATTTTTATGAATTTCCTCCTCCAAAAAGTGGTGTTCATCCCATTCATTGAATAATATATCACATTATCAATTACATGTGGAATGATAACATTAAAACTTGACACATAGAACAAATAATTCATAACCTATGTGGAATATTCACATCATGTTTCAATAAATTAAATATAATCATTAGGAACTCATGAGAACAACCATACACCATATAGAATCATAAAATCATATCTTTATTCAATTATAAAAATACTCACTCCCCTCCATGTAAGAATAAAAAACATCATAAATGATAACATCCCATCACACAATAATACCCAATCAACCAAGATTTCAAAAACATGATTCCTAGAACCCCACCTCAATTGAAGTTGCATTAATTTTCCATCCTCAACAGATGATCTAATAATTATTGTCTAATAACAATATAATATAACATAAACCCATGAAAATTATTTTATTAATAAAACAGTAAATTATTAGTCTCTCTATGTCCTCTCTCTGACCCAATCACATGATCCAAGAAGCATCTATCAACCAGTAGTTTCCTCTTCCACCTTAAGATGTTTTCTAACCATATAATCATGTGTATGGTCCAAATTATCAAGAATTTCTATTATGAGAAAACTATCCTTGTAAACGGGGAGACATCTGAGTCATATCATAATAAGATATCATATATTTTTGTTGAATGCATCTAAGTCATTCCCATGAAACTATCCGGATTCCCATCACACATCTCTACAATTTGATCTTTCAACCAATTTCATTCATTAAACCCTGCCATTTTTCATAATAAGAATAGATTTTCCTATTCTTCAGATGATACATACTAATATTCTGATCAGAACTGATGAGGATTTAAATGGTCACCTATAAGAAGCATCATCTTCTTACCTATCCCTACAAGCCTGAAGTCACTCATAAAAACCTAACCAACATTTGGATGGAAACTAGCTTATTCAAATATCATCTAAAGTCTAGAAGGACATATCAGGTCTCTTAAATCTTCATTTTCTATACCATTAACCATGGGTACATTTTCAATATTTGAGTCCAATTTCTAAATACATAACTAGAGCACATGCTTCCATCCTAAGAGGCTCAAAGACACGGCATCTTTATGATGGATCTAATTTTTTATTTCGCTTCATTTTTACCAAACATAAATTCCATGCAACTCTTATCATTTTATATTTACCGATACATTAAATATTAACTACTAAGGAATCAAACTTGATTCAAGGGTTCATCTTAGCACAAGACACATTATATATATTCATTTGAATTTAATTAGGGAGAAAATATGTCCACCTAATTTTCAATTATAATGAAGCGATGATACCACATATCACATAAAAATAATCCTGTGACATAAACCATAAGTAAATATTTGATGATCATAATCTTGATACATAGAGTTATCATCCATTTAATTCCCCATTCAATATCAACCAATAATATTTCAACAACCAATATAAACTTTTATGTCTCAACCTAAAAAAAATAAACATATCTTATTAAGTTTTATTTGAATTTTTTTAATGGAATAGTAGCCTAAACATATTGAATTGTATAGTTGAACTAAAATCATGGGAAAAAACATACCAACATCCATTGTAAATAACTTATTATGTAAATTAATAAAATCCACCGCAAAAGGTTCGTAGTTAATCTCTAATTGGATTCATCATATTGTATATAATAATAAATTCAATGAATAATTTACCTCTATAAATATGTAAACAAATAATGTTTTATCTTCATTCAATGAAATCTTAAATACTGACCTAGAAAACCCTTCATCATTCCTCCCTAATTCCTATATAATATAATATTATAAAAAATTCTTAACTCTAAAATGTGATTAATAAATGGGAATTAATGATAAAATAAATTAACTGAAATACGAGTGAAGACATATCATAATACACTGCGAAAAAATCAAAATAGCCTCCACCACGTGGAACGAAATGATTTTAATAATGAGGGAGTTGAAGTATGACCTAGAACATATTGTATCAAATAATCCTCGGTAACTCTATATACATTGTCTATAAAATCAAAAACCCTCTCATATTAATATTTATTGAAGTTAGTAAATCATATTAAAACATATTAGGTTCATTGTGTGACCAAGCAAAAAAATGGCTCAACACTGCTTCAGCATCCATTCCAATAAGAACACACAATAATTGCTTCATCACCTATCTGGGAACCATTATAGAGTAACCCATATTTTTCATCGTTTGATTTGAATCTTCTTGGAATGTCCCATGACTCCAAGCCACATACTCCCCTTTGCATGGAATGACCTTCATTTTACATCTCATTATGCCTGCTCTTAATAATCATTCAAATTTTTCTGATCTCATCAAAATATTACTTGCCTAATAATTCAAAATTTAGATAATGATTCACCCTAACCAAAATTTGAATTTAATTCATGAACTCTATGCATAAATAAATACTACTATCACATCCAATAATATAACCTTGTGTTCTTAAAAAAAATGAAATCATGATATAAAACAAAAATTATATTATTCCAATAAAATTATCAATTTATAATGTTCAATCATCAATAATCTATTTCACAACTATTATATGTATAGTATCATGTTTTTGAAATCAATTTGTATGGTGCAATGTTTTTGGATGCCATTTTTTATTATATCATTCATAAGGGGGGTTTGTCTGTTTATATATCATAGATGAATAAATTAATGAATGATCAATAGTTTTCCAATTTGATAAATATTAGGTTGATTTTATTATTGGGGTAATATTATTCTGAAATTATTTAGATTTTTAAATTATTTTATTAATATAAAATTTACATAACAAAACAATTTTCTCATCACAATTCCAAAAAAAAATATGCATTAATCAAAAAAATTACTATGGTATAAATAATAATTTTTAATGAGGGTTTATATAAACAAAAATCCTAAGGGTGATTCTGGTCTTATAGGTATATGACTAATTCATTTAAAAAATGATGATTCAATTATACATTTCACATTTATTTTAACATATATCCTAGAATTTAAGGAATTAGAAATTTTGAAAATCAATTTGACACATAGTATCCCTAAATTATGAACCATTATAGTGGGATATTTACAAATCCATTGAGATGTAACATAACTTGTGCATGTTATTTCACATGATGAGGTAATATAAAAATAAAATTAATAGGAAACTAAATGAATTGTATAATGAAAACTAACTCATTGAATCAATGATAACTACCCTAACATGAAAAGGTTTAGAGATGAATTTTTAATCATTTATCAGAAGAATAAATATTAATTTTAGAACTAATAATTATAATTATTAGAAAATTTTTTATATAAATATTTAATAATATTACATGAATTAATTATTAATCAAAATTATAGTTGAAACAAGTCTTCGATTAGAACATATAAATAATAATAACGTGAATAATAAATTTTTTTGGATGGTTTATCTTTTAAATAATGAATATGGATTTCCCTCATAGTCATTTATAATGAATTTTTCTATGCTAATGGGCCTCTAATGTGAAATTAATATTGAATATATAATATATAATAGGGGATTGAATTTGTATCCCATATTGGTGGGTAGATTTTATTCAAAAATTATCTTATATTTTCTCTCAACTAGTTTTTCACAACGATCATATTATCTCATGATAATAAATTTATAATGTAATATATATTATTAGAGAAATCAAACCAACCAAATTTATTTAAATTAATTCATTTATATACAACCAAATGGATATTTTAAAAAAAAAATGTAGCTGAACTAGATAAAATATAATATTTTATGATTTAAATTTGAATTTAGATATGGATATAGTGATGTTCAAGTATATTACATTGACTATTTAGAATAATATTCAAATATTTTTTTATTTTTATCATATAAAATTTAAAAAGGGGTTAACTTTTCGTTTGGGTGATATAGTCAAATCTATGATCTATACTACATATTAATGAATAACTGAGAGATTAATATTTAGTAAACTATTAGGCCATGTAATTGATATGTTGGCCCAATTTATTATAATACATGATTTAATAATATATTTTAGTATATATGAAAATTATTTAATGAATATTGGATTAAGAATTTCAACATCAAAATAATAAACTTCTAAATATCCCATTTAATTTCTAATATAATGATACTTATAAAGTCATTGAAAATGAAAACCTAAAAGGTGATCTAATTGAATGTATTTTAGAATCATTAAGCTTGAAAATTAAAACAGAATCACACAATTTGGATGAATATAGTTAATTTTTTAATCTATATAATTAACTATATAGTAATGCTGTGACTTATATATATAAGATCAAAACATTAACATTACTGCAATATTATTAATTTTCCATATAAAACTCATAATTGGTATATTTTAAAATCATGAATAGATATATAATATAAACCCCCTCACATGTATAACTGTCCATGTTTTAGGGAAAAATTACAAAAACATAACAAACATATTATTGTGAAATAGATGAAAAAAATTTGATATCTTCTATCATGGGGGATTCAAAGCATTTAGTCATCAAAACTGAATTTGAATACATTTTTTCACCGTGAAAATATGAAAAAATATTATTCTCAAAGATCAAAATTATTTTCAATATTATTATATCCTAAAATGATGTCAATTTTTTATTAAATTTTATCAATGGGGTTATAACCATCATATAAAAAGTTAAAATATTGTGTTTTAAATAGATTTAAGATTACATTAAAATTTTAATGTTTAAAAAATTAGTTTTTAGTTGTCATTTACAGAAAATATGAGAAAAGGAAAATTTTAGACATAAAGTTGGAATGTAAGGATTGAACTAAAAAAATATAAAAAAAATATCCGAATTGGGATAATTTACAGAATTGAAATTCATATCAATGAGGGAAAATGTTTTATTTATGGAATTACATATGTAGTTAAATATATGTTGATGAAAATCGAATATATTTATATTTAATTGAATATATATCATAATTAATCAATTAAAGAAGTTAAATGTGATTGTTTTTTGTTTTTATATAATTGTTATTTAATTATTATTTAATTATAGTTAATTTTAATAAATATTATATGTTTTACAATAATATTATGATAAAACTTTTTCGAAATATACATGCATATAATTGTATCAGAAAAATAACAGATTGAAAACCATTCACCCCGTCATAGAAATATTTTTCCCCTTTAAAGATGATGTTATATTGATAATCGAGTAATGTAAAACCTATATAAAATACATCCTAATAATATATATCAGAAATGTTTTTCAATTGTAAAAACATTTATATATTGTTTGAGAAATTATTTTTGGATTAAAACCTGATTATAAAAAAAATAAATTATTGGAATATAGATTCTTTATATAGAATTATTAAAATATAAAAACAATGTTGATATAATGAATTATTAATTGTCATTAGATTACAAAATTAATCTAATATATTCATGAAAACTAAATTATGGAATTCATTCTGATAGCCAATAATCTCAATACACACAAAAGTTAGTGAAATGAACATTATATGGAAAGTATGACATATGAGAAATTGGAATGTTTTTAAAAAAATTCCCTATAGGTTGGTGGAAATTATTTTTCATTTAAATTTTCTGCATTTAAAACATATATTTAATGAAAATATTTTTTATATTCTATTATAAAATAAACAACATTTTATATGATTATTAAGTTTTTTTGACACAATATTTTTTTGATAAAAATTTCAAAATATATGATGACTGTATATTTTTTAGAAAACAGTAATAGAATTGAGAAAAAAATATAATAATGAATGAATAATGTGAGAAAAAGTATTGGATATAAGGTAAAAAGGATATAGGATAAATAATGTGTTAAAAATAGGTAAATATGTAGAGATAATGGGGTATAGAGTTGTATTTAATTGAAATTTTTTGATTTCTCATTTGGATAAATTGTGTCTCCATATTCGTCAAATGGTGTGTCTACTATAATAGTAATTTATATAGTGAATGATGACTTGATTCGAGGGGAATATTTCCAAACATGGTGATTCTTTAGTCAACACATAATGAATGTGAATTTCCTTTTAGTGGTAATATAATAGGAAATAATATAACCAAATTGGAAATCATTAGGAATTCTAAAAGGACCTTTCCAATAGGAATTAACAATCCTTCTAGGAAGATTAATCCTTTAAACTGATGATAATTTAATATTTCAATTTCATGAACTACCATTCACAAGATGTTTTATTTCATGGATTACAACAGATTTTTATTTTCAAGGATTTAATGTTTCAAATTAATCAAGTCAATGATTATTCAGTTCATTGGGTTTTTTATGATATCTAGTCACAATATTTTCACAATAATAAGTTCATTTTTTAATGCATAAAATGATTATTACTAAATTTCATTTAATAGTTAACACACATTACCAAAAACAATAAATAATATAGATATTTTAATGTGTGACTTATAATTACTTCTATAATCACAAATTCAGCCTTTCATTTTATCTATAAGAAATGTTCATATGGGAATAAAATTATCTCAAGGTCGTTTTTAATATTATTATTTTAGTGTTCAGGCATTCTATTTTATTTCTATATTAATAAGTGGTTAATTATTATATAACCCCATTATTATTTCAATGTGAATACATTCATTGATTATATATATTGGATTATAAGTCGTGTATCATGTGACATGGAGTTAAAAATAATTAGATGATATGTGTTCTGATGAACACAATCATAATAGATTATTGTATTTAAGGAAAATAATTTAATAAATAAATTATGAAATTCATTAGAATATATGAAATGATTACAAAAAATCATACGAGTCCTTGATGAGTACAAAGTAGATGAGTCCAGTGTCCATTTACATTCATGAGATCTATCATTATAAAAAATGTTCATTTCTAAAAAAAGAGTTTAATAATTCGTATATTATTGAATACAACACTATAATATTTCATGTCCAAATTTTCTTTCCATACATTGTTTTATATTGATTATTTACATACAAATTATTTTATTTTGATTCATGTTATTCAAGTATAAATTTTCTATTTAAATATTATTATGAAAAATTAAATGACATTGTAATTTACCATTTTTTCATATCACATTAATTTTCATTTGATAGATTAAAAAGTTATAATTTTGAATTTTTAAAAAATAATTTTGAAACTATAATAATTGTAAATTCTTCTCAAGGGATCAAAATAGTTGTTTTTATATAATTATTACTCCTCAATATCAATGATAAATTATTAATCCATTACTATACATATTATTAGACTCAATTTCTTTTAACATTTCCAAGAAAATTATTCTTTAATAATACATAGACATAAAAATTTTGGAAACTAATTTGAAGAGAAAAAATTTTCTAATAAAAAGGTTAAAAGTAGAAGGTTCATTTTAGTTATTATTTATTAATATTTTGTTTTATATATTGTTATTTATTCATAAAAGAAGAAATTTGGAGTCATTTTTTTTTACTGAACAGGGAATTATCCTCTCTCTCTATCGAATGTGTCAAAAATATTTTCAAATGTTAGGTACTAGTGAATAGATTGGATTATTTGGGAATATGAGTTATTATTTCTATGTTAAATGAATGTTATCATTCTATCATCATCAATATGAAATTACATATCAATTAGAATTAATATAGTAATTGGTGGTGATAATATATTTTACCATTGTTGAATAAATGATAGAATCTTACATTTCCATGAATGTATTATATGTCTTAAATGTTCTTCTATTTTATAAGTGATTAGATTTAATAAATTTTGGATGTAGTAAATTGAATAACGACATTTGAGATTACGTTACTTGGAACTAACCCACTAGTATATAAATGTTATTATTTTAACTATACAATACATGATTATAGTATATGTATTTGTTAAGGAAAATATACATCAGATGTAAATATTATTAAAAAGGATTCATAATAAATTGTGATGTAATCTATGGAAAATCTATATAAATTATCAGTGAATTCAATAAATATATTTATTATGTCACTCAATAATTTTCATAGAGCATTAAAACTGCCATAAGTCATTTCATATAATCATAAGATTCATTTGGGTAATATAAATGTTTGTTTCATAGTACATATGAATGATTACGATTTTTAAATATCTATTGTATTCATCCATAATGTTATAGTGAAAATTTCTAGCTAATACATATATCATTTGTTAAATATAGAGAAATGTGTAGTGGTTTCTTCAGGTTTAAACTTTTAATATTAAATAAATAATTCTTACATTAGATTTTAAATTCAATTTTGTTTGGATCAAATCTATTTGAAAATATGTGATAATATTATTCCATAATTTATTGTCACCACATCAGTTCAACTAACCCACTACGTATCCGAAATTGAGTAGATAATATTATTAGTTGAAATCATGGAAATCTATTCTGATATAACATAAAATATGAGTTAAATTCATCACTATTAATGTTTCTTAATATGATTATATGGTTCATATAGATAATTTTATTGATTCTAGGTATGACTTTTGGGTCTCAAACTAAATGAAAAATGTATGCATCCAATAAATAAATGAGACATCATATCACACATTTTGTATGTTAAATAGGGTTTATGATACGAGAGTGATATATTATTGAATATTAATTCATAATTTCTTTTCCTTTTATTTTTTATATAGTATCATTTTTTGATAAAATGAAGTAGTATTATATTAATGTATTACATTATGTGGAAATTATTTTATTAATTTAGTCTAACATTTGAGTATCTTAGATAATTTTTTTAATTACAATTGTATAAATGAAACATCAAAATTAATTGTCAATTTAATTTTCAATATTTATCACTATGTTAATGGGGTTAAAATTCATAAAACTCCACTCTTACAAGTATTAGAAAATAATGAATCTTCATAGTTCATTCCAATTATGGATGTTTTTAGAAAAAATAATGGTGGATGTATTTTTATTATCTAGAGGGTAACACATTTTATTGATAATGATTAACAGATCAATTAGTCACTATATTACATGGGGATGATTTCATCATGGATATATATTGTGGTTTTTGATATTATGTGTAATTGAAAGAGTAAAATTAGAGGATATGAGATTGATGATATCCCACAATTCATTTTTAAGACATATAATTCACTAGTGGTGATTAGATCATTTAGTAAAATTAAATAAATATATTAAATTATGAAAAATATGTCATTATACAACCTAAACTAATATAATATTTGTTTGAAAGGATCATAATATAAAAATCAATATATTTGGAATTGAAATCAAATTTATTGAGATGCATAGTTCAATGATTATGCCATAAATTTTTTTAATTCATTTTTTGGATTGAACTATGATGGTCCCTAGGTCATTATACATTATAAAAATTTCTTATTGAGAGTGTATTTTTTCAATGGTATTGATTTTTTCATTGTGTGTTTATAATTTATTTATGTAATTTTCTAAAGCAAAAATTTCATTGATTACATATGATTGTTGTTTTTTGAATTTTAAACATTTTATCATGTCTAGTCTTTCATAATCATTTTCAAAATTGTTCAAAGATGAATAGATATATTATAGAAAATGGATTCATTTGAAAGGAATAAGAGAATGATGAGATAAATTATTTTTATATTATTTCATTGGACATTAATGTTTTCATATTGATTAGGTGGAGTTGTTCTGATGTGCTAAATATGTTGAATAGATACATTATTTCATGATTGATACTCAATATGACATACATTACCCTTATAGATATCTAATTATTGAGTTGATATCTTTAAATAAATATTTTTTTATTCCTAGAATTTAAGTAATGTATGTTATATAATTTTCATTTTCGTGTTATTAATGTGTAAGTGGGTGAATGTTTAATAATATAATATAGACAATTCATATTTTTCCAAGATAGTAAGTTCCATAATTTTTTTTGTTTTATTTTATATCTATAAATTCAAAATTATATATAATGCTTTTCAAATAGTAATGTCTCCCAAAGAATGAGAAACTTCATCCAATGAGGGGTAGAATTGTCTCTAAACATTTTTTCTATCAAATTGATACAATTATTCAATCATGATGAAAACATGAATATATTATAACTTATTTATATTTTTAAGACATCTTTGAGTTTTTGGGATACAATGATACAATAACACGTTTTATTTTCGTTCAATCTAGAATTATATGCATGAGAAAACATATTATAGTTGGGAGGCATTATGTTTCATTAATACTAACCAAGAGGTTTACATATCATGATTTATTGAGAAATTACTATATTAATCAACACTAATATAAAATAATTTAATTGATCACACAATAATTGTGGACATGTATTATAAGGCCCCAGCCTTAAACCTTACTTAATCTTGAGTTATTACAAGATTACACATTGAGGATCTTTTCAGGTTTAGAGTTTTAGAGAATTAGATCATAAAACTTGCATTACATTCCACATATAAACAAAGTGGTTACATAAATATAGTATTCTTCATTCCCATCAATGGAAACACATTTAAAATAAAACATGGATTATTTCTTGACACATCCTTGACTCTATCATCTTATCATGTACCTTTCCCTTGACCTGTGAAAAACATTTCAAAAACTTGGGATGAGCATAAAAACTCAGTATGGGTTATAAAAAAAACATGGAAAGGAAACATGGGTACATACATACATAAGAGTGAAATCATACTTTACCCATAAAACATAATCACTTTAACATTAAATAAAAATATATTATTGTCAATTTCCAACTAAAGTGGATACATGGGGTCCCCAAGTTAGGCCATGGCTTGTCTTGGTCGGCCATGACACAACCAATGAGGTTGGGACATGTGTCTAGGTCATTTTATATTATTAAAGTATTATTTATACCATAAACTACACTAATTACCACTAATCGCGATTAAAAACTTAATAAGTTACTATTCACCAAAAAATTATTATAATCTCATTGAACCACATTTTACTTCTTAATGACAACCATGTATGTCGGATTTTCAAAATTCAATACACATTAGTGGTAAACTTTCATTTAACTGAAAAATCAGTTTGCTTGATTACCACTTAGTGGTTTCACTATTCATCAAAAATTGAAGTTTTTCAGAAAATTACCAAAAATTCACCCTAAGCTATATTTGATATTCCGAATTCAAAAATGAAGTCTATTTTACAAAATTCAAATCATATAAGTCACACTAATTAATTTAATAATTAATTCCCGCTGCCAGAGCAAATAGCGTGTTTTTACAAAACAATAAGTATCAAAAGATTGACACCAGTTTAAGTCTAATTTCAAATCGAAATTGATTCCAATGACCACCATTGGATAAAATGGTAAAAATATATTCATATTACACATTAAGACCAATTCAAAAGATAATCTAATCATATAAATTGATTAGATTAAAAAGCAGTTTTGATGTAAAATACAACATTTTACACTATTCATAAAAAAATGAACTTTATCAGAAAGGTACCAAAAATTACACAAAGTAAAATTTGATGTCTCGATTCTTAATAAGAGTTTTATTTGGTCCAAAAGAATGTATAAGAGTGATCAAAACTATATTTAATGACGGTTCACCATTAAAAGGTGATAAGTGAACCTTTAGTGAAAATTAGAGTATAAAAGCCTAAAATTGAACTCTTTCCGTATTTTAAGCCTTTATCTTTTATTAGGTAAATGTATAAACATTTAAAAACATATCTATTCATATTTTAGTTATTTCTATTCATTCCCGCCAGTACAACGGCTACTTGTTAACTAACATTTAAAATAATATTATTATATTACTAGTGTGCTACGTAAGTTTCCAAAGGAACTCATCGTTGCGTATCGGGTACGCTATCGAACATAGCAACCCCTTTAAAATAGAATTTAATATTTAATTCATAAATATTAATAAATATTAAAATTATTTATTCTTCATTTACCTGGGATGTTACATCCTTCCCCCCTTTTGGGAATTGCGTCCTCGCAATTTTATTCACTTATCAAAATAAGTGGGGGTATTTATCCCTCATAGCATTTTCAGATTCCCACGTTGCCTCTTCAATCACATGGTTTTTCCAAAAAACCTTTACCTGATGAATCACCTTATTCCGTAACACTTGCTCCTTATGGTCAAGAATCTGGACCGGTTGTTCCTCATAAGATAGGTTCTCTTCCAGCTGAACTACCTCTGGACTCAAAACATGAGATGGATCTGGCATATACTTTCTCAACATCGAAACGTGAAAAACATTGTGTACCTGAGATAAACTCGGAGGTAAAGCCACTCGGTATGCAACTGATCCAACTCTCTCCAGAATTTCGTTTGGTCCAACAAACCTTGGACTCAACTTTCCTTTCTTACCAAATCTCATCACACTTTTCCAAGGAGAAACCTTGAGAAAAACATGATCACCTACCTCGAAAGATAGATCCTTCCTCCGGTTATCCGCATAACTCTTCTGCCTGCTATGAGCTGTTCTCATGTGCTTCTGAATCAGCTGAACTTTTTCTGCCATCTCTTCTACCAATTCTGGTCCCATCAACTTCCTTTCACCCACTTCATCCCAGAAAGCTGGAGTTCGACACCGCTTCCCATATAATGCCTGAAATGGTGCCATCTGTATACTGGAATGAAAACTGTTATTATATGAAAACTCAACCAAAGAAAGATGCTGGTCCCAACTTCCCTGATAATCCATAGAACAAGCTCGTAGCATATCCTCCAATGTCTGAATTGTTCGTTCTGACTGCCCATCTGATTGAGGATGAAAAGCTGTACTAAAATTTAATTCAGTACCCAACGACTTCTGAAGGCCTTTCCAAAAGTTAGAAGTAAACCTGGGATCACGATCCGATACAATGGAGAGGGGAACTCCATGTAACCTGACTATCTCTTTAAGATACAAACGGGAAAGTTGATCAAGAGAGAAAGTATCTCGTATAGCAAGGAAATGAGCAGATTTGGTCAAGCGATCAACAATAACCCAGATTACATTATTACCTCGAGATGTCTTTGGTAATCCAACAACAAAGTCCATGGATATATTCTCCCATTTCCACTCTGGCACTGGTAAAGGCTGAAGCATCCCTTTCGGTAACTGCCGCTCTGCTTTAACCTGCTAACAAGTCAAACACTTCATAGTAAAATCAGCAATATCACTTTTCATTCCATCCCACCAGTAATACTCCCGCAGATCTCCATACATCTTAGTACTGCCAGGATGAAAAAACAACTCATTCTTCAACTGTGAATCACAAGGCACACACAATCTCTTCCCAAATCTCAAAACACAAACACAAACTTATCCAAGAACTCATGGAAAATTCTATTCATAAGGTCCATGAATACAGTAGGTGCATTGGTTAACCCAAAAGGCATAACTACAAATTCATAATGGCCATATCTAGTACGGAACGCAGTCTTCGGAACGTCTGCTTCTTTTACATTCAACTGATGGTACCCCGACCTCAAGTCAATCTTCGAAAAATACTGAGCTCCCTGGAGCTGACACCACTTCATTCGATGGCCCAACATCTGCTGAAGTAGTTGCAAAGGATTTCACCACCCCTTTCTGCTTGTAGTCTAACTGCTTCCCATCACTCAAGCTCCTTGTCGGACACTCGTTTGCATAGTGACCCATCTCATTGCACTTAAAACATTTCACTAACTGTAAATCAAATTTGTTCTTACCTTCACCTTGATCCTTTTCAGTGCAATCACGAGCCTTATGTCCCATCTTACCACATCGGTAGCACTTCCCAGAATTCAGAAGACATTCCCCAGCATGCCTTTTTCCACATTTATCACAAACTGGAAACTTAGTTTTCTTACCATCAGACTTTTTTGAAGAATTCTTACCTTTCTCCTGCCACCTCGGTCTCTTCTTCTGCTGGTTGCTATAGAACACTTGGTCATCGGCAAACTCCATTTCCACCTTCTCAGCACATCGAACAAGCTTTTTCATAACTTTTAAACTCACGAGAAGCTAATGCCCTTCGATACTTTGGCTTTAATCCTGAGTAAAAACGATTGATTTTACTATCAAGGTCCCGGATAAAATTTGGAGCATACCTTGCCAAACGAGTGAACTTTTCTTCATAGGCAGCCACTGAGTCTTCCTCTTGCCTCAATTCCAAGAATTGCTTTTCCATCCTAAGTCGAACAGCCTTAGGAAAATACTTCTCAAGAAACATACCTTTGAAATCATCCCAGTCAAGAGCATCAATCTCATCGGCTTCCCTGATATTTTTAACCATAGACCACCACTGATCTGCTTCACCCTCCAAACGGTAAATAGCAAGACTAACCTTTTGATTGTCTGAACACCCCATGACATCAAAAATCTTCTCCAGTGCTTTAATCCACCCTTCAGCTAGCACAGGGTCAGATGATCCTCTGAATGATGGGGGATGTTGCCTCATGAAATGTTCCACCACTGACATGTTCCTCTGCGGTTGTTCTGGCTGATCTCGTGCATGGATACCACCACCATTTATCGCCTGAGTCAACTGCGCCATTACTGCAACAAACTGTTCAGTTCCAATTCCGACCATTTCTGGATGCTGATTCGGAAGGTTATTTCCTTCTGTATGCCTTCCTAGCACTGCTTCCCTGTTTCCTCTGCGGAAAACCATTCTGAACACCGAAATATCTTAGGCGAAGCAACATGGTAATCTGTAAATGCTATATCATTTAAATCATATTATAATTTAACACTTTTCTAACTCCTAAAGTTGTCTAAACCGACCTCTGATACCAACTATAAGGCCCCAGCCTTAAACCTTACTTAATCTTGAGTTATTACAAGATTACACATTGAGGATCTTTTCAGGTTTAGAGTTTTAGAGAATTAGATCATAAAACTTGCATTACATTCCACATATAAACAAAGTGGTTACATAAATATAGTATTCTTCATTCCCATCAATGGAAACACATTTAAAATAAAACATGGATTATTTCTTGACACATCCTTGACTCTATCATCTTATCATGTACCTTTCCCTTGACCTGTGAAAAACATTTCAAAAACTTGGGATGAGCATAAAAACTCAGTATGGGTTATAAAAAAAACATGGAAAGGAAACATGGGTACATACATACATAAGAGTGAAATCATACTTTACCCATAAAACATAATCACTTTAACATTAAATAAAAATATATTATTGTCAATTTCCAACTAAAGTGGATACATGGGGTCCCCAAGTTAGGCCATGGCTTGTCTTGGTCGGCCATGACACAAACAATGAGGTTGGGACATGTGTCTAGGTCATTTTATATTATTAAAGTATTATTTATACCATAAACTACACTAATTACCACTAATCGCGATTAAAAACTTAATAAGTTACTATTCACCAAAAAATTATTATAATCTCATTGAACCACATTTTACTTCTTAATGACAACCATGTATGTCGGATTTTCAAAATTCAATACACATTAGTGGTAAACTTTCATTTAACTGAAAAATCAGTTTGCTTGATTACCACTTAGTGGTTTCACTATTCATCAAAAATTGAAGTTTTTCAGAAAATTACCAAAAATTCACCCTAAGCTATATTTGATATTCCGAATTCAAAAATGAAGTCTATTTTACAAAATTCAAATCATATAAGTCACACTAATTAATTTAATAATTAATTCCCGCTGCCAGAGCAAATAGCGTGTTTTTACAAAACAATAAGTATCAAAAGATTGACACCAGTTTAAGTCTAATTTCAAATCGAAATTGATTCCAATGACCACCATTGGATAAAATGGTAAAAATATATTCATATTACACATTAAGACCAATTCAAAAGATAATCTAATCATATAAATTGATTAGATTAAAAAGCAGTTTTGATGTAAAATACAACATTTTACACTATTCATAAAAAAATGAACTTTATCAGAAAGGTACCAAAAATTACACAAAGTAAAATTTGATGTCTCGATTCTTAATAAGAGTTTTATTTGGTCCAAAAGAATGTATAAGAGTGATCAAAACTATATTTAATGACGGTTCACCATTAAAAGGTGATAAGTGAACCTTTAGTGAAAATTAGAGTATAAAAGCCTAAAATTGAACTCTTTCCGTATTTTAAGCCTTTATCTTTTATTAGGTAAATGTATAAACATTTAAAAACATATCTATTCATATTTTAGTTATTTCTATTCATTCCCGCCAGTACAACGGCTACTTGTTAACTAACATTTAAAATAATATTATTATATTACTAGTGTGCTACGTAAGTTTCCAAAGGAACTCATCGTTGCGTATCGGGTACGCTATCGAACATAGCAACCCCTTTAAAATAGAATTTAATATTTAATTCATAAATATTAATAAATATTAAAATTATTTATTCTTCATTTACCTGGGATGTTACATGTATCAATCGGATGAGTTGTTAATTTATTAATAAATATTTTTTAAATGTTTGGGGGATTGAGATATTATAGAGGATACTGGTGTTTTGAGAGATATGGATAGTCACCATAAAAGACTGAGGAGTTCATTTATCCACTTAGTCATTTATATTCACTTATGGTTTGACTATCATTGTATTATTTTAATTTAATGAGCTGTAATTTGTAATATGTTTTCATTTTTACAGCCACGTTTAATATGGTATAACAAGTAGTCGTGAGGGTTTTATCTGTACGAGAAACACAAATTTTAGAATCCATAATGTTTTAAAACATAAAAAATAATCCCACATAGTATTATTATACAAGTATATGTATAGGGATATTGTGTTGTAGAAAAAATTCAAATTTTTTTTGAAAAACTCTATGTATTTTTTATGTTATTCATTATTGAAATTCATAATACCATAAAGTTATATTCAAATAGATGTAGTTTCCGATAGTAGAAAATATTTCATATGTAATATTCAATTTATTTCTTTTTATTTTTTCACTAAAGTAGTGGAGAGATCAATGTTATTTGATTTATTATACTCAAACACGAAGATAGGGATTTTCCATAGATTGATTTTTTTCGATGGAAAATGATTGAGGATTCATTGTACATCATGACTAATGGATCATTTATTGGGTATAGATAAGGATTGCAATAGAATATTAATATTTATTGGGAAAATTTTACTCATATGCGACTTCTAATAGTTGTCATTATGGCCTCAGGTGTGCCAACCCATATGCTAGAAGCTTCTAACTAGCAGTATGGGTATTCAGTAATAATGTCGGGGAGACTATACCCTCTTAACTAGAGAGGAGAAAACATTTTTATAATAATTAGAAATTTTGATCTAAAATAATGGATAAGTGTATAACATCCCATCATGTTAATAATAATTAATATTAAATAATAATATCTAATATTTTATATAAAATATTTTGTTCATGAGGCTATACAAAAATAGTGGACACATTTGGAGTATAGTATACTACATAATAAACATTCATGAATTAAAAAACATAGAAATTGATATAATGATATATTTAATATATATAGAATCCTAATATTATGCCTTTACTCCCATTGATTATCAAATTATAATAAACCATGAATATATAGTTTTCACTTTCCTTTGAAATACTAGCATCAATAATTTTCGTCCACATACTAATTGCAGACCTGAATATAGTGTGAGTAAAACTCAGTAATTCACACCAATGGTTTCTAGGACTACCTGTTTTTAGTGTATATAAATATATAATTCTATATATAATAAAAAAGTATGTAATTAAAAAACCATGTCATTTTATGATCCACTTGGAATACGCTTCCTATAATAAAATATTCGTACGAATCTAGAGTTTCTATGAGCATTTATGTTTTTTATTCATATTTATAAGGATGATCCTAGAAGAATATAACTAAGGCACCCATATATAGTTTGACCCATATAACCATTGATAATTTTCTTGGAGTTTATTTTTAAAATGATGGTTGAAACCCATAGGGGTGTTCATTTGTTTATTCTTCTTAATGGGAACGTTTTACCAGATCCATAGGATTATGTCACAGGTATCCTCAAATATAGACATGATAGGATCCTATGGAATAATCCATGGCTATTCGTAATATCATTCTAACTCCCAGGAGAATCATTTTAGGTTTTCATTAAAATTTCTAGAAATATAGTTGAAACCTAAATGTTGAGAAGTGGAATTCAGAATCACAAGACAAAGAAAAAATCCATGTGGGTAAATTTACATGGAAAACATAAAAATGAATTGATTTCCATTTTATTATATTATCCATGGAAAACCATAATGGGGGTCCATGTATATCTATGGGGTTTCCAGACCATGACGGTTTATTCATGGTCCTTTACAATAGTCAACCATGATATAATTATTATTAAATTTTAAATAATAATAAAGATTTTAATGAGCATACATCATAATAAAACAAGGTATATGTTATATAATCAGAACATTAACCTTCATTCAAATAAATTAACGACTTATATTATATGGGGATTCAACAAACCGTAATAGCTTCTTTCATTACAAAACATTGTTTTAGGGTTATAGAATGTATCAGAGCTTACTATTTTAAAGGATTAATAAACTCACTTGTAATGGATATGTCATCACACTTAAAATATTGTTTGATTACAAAATAATATATTCCATTTCTATTTATTTTATATATTTCATAATTTGGGGGGCTCACATCAATGTAGATAACTTTTGACAATGAAAATTAGATGGTATAAAAAACCAACTCAATGTTGTATCAATTTATTTTAATAATGTTAAATTTAAATAGGTGTTTCATTGAAATTACAATGAAATGAATTATTATGCATCATATAGACATTAACAGTTTTTGGAAAAATATATTGCAAAACTTCCTTATACCAATAGTAGAATGTCAATCCTATATAAGGTCATAATATGTGCTAGAATAAGTGAAATTTAAGGAACTAGACAAACTTCATGAATATAGGTCATATTAGCTCATACTGATCCAATGTTTTTGATAGTTAGGTTTAAATTTAATGGAGTAAAAAATTATCATATATATTTAAATGGATATCTAATAATATGAATGATGGGTGATTCCAAACTCATATGTTGGAGATTGATCAATACCTTGGTGGAGCTCAAAGGGTGTTCTCATATCATGGGTGGATGAAAGAAATGGGTGAGGAAGAATATGTGTGAATGGGTTAAATGAATTTGTTGTAATATAATAAACTAAAACCTTTTTAAAATAATCTAGATTAGGAAAATCATTCTTCAATCATTTTCATAAATTTTATAAATATAATTCCCAATCCCACATTTTTGCATAATGTTATACAAATGGTGCAATAATCATATGTTTTCACATTGAAATTCACTATAGTTTCCCAAATGGTTGTGTATCCTTCCTCACATGGCTTAAGATATAGTTGGACACCTTTTGGGATATATGGTTATGCCTCATGGTTCTCCCTAATCATCTTTAAATTGTGTTCCTCAATCTTTTTCTCAAGAAAATGGATCTCTGAGCATTGAAAAAGCCCTGAATAGTCTTAAAAAATTCATTAAAACTTTACTACTAATACAATGTTAAATTAAATTCATTATAATTCTTTTTTTATGACACTTACCAAAATGAAATGATAACATCAAACATGGTACCCATCATAAAACAACTTAGCTAATATTTTTTCATAATGTTGGTCGATCATCATCATATAATAACTCAATCCATTAATGTTGAATATTATCATGTCACTCTCCATGGAACTATCATATACACGTTCATGGATCCATTGAACCTGAACTGGTGAAAATATCTCACCCCACTATTCCTGCATTATGTTTCCCAGCATATATATTGAATTTTTCTTAAATGAGTAGTCAACATCTAATTCAACCTCATTCGGTTAAATAACATGAGATAGTTTGGTATAATAACTACAAAGAGGTAAAACATGGATTAATTCATCCATGGATCGATTCCTATGAGAAAAATATGAATGATATGATACTGGTCTGACTATCACAAAAAAACACAGGGACAAACTATAATAGAACAGACTATTCCGACTATTACATTGCCAAAAAATCATATTTTTGAGGTGTCCAGGTGCATTTGGGTTGATTTTGGTCATTTCAGTCTTTTAAACTTTTTTCCAAATTTAATATTTTCCAATGGAAAATTGTTTAGTGGTGACTCATCTACTGGTGAATCATTCAATCAATAAATGATCTAGTAGTGACTCATCTAAAATGGACTCATTTTTAGTGATACATCTTAGTGGTAACCCATCTGGGAGTGAATCATATGGAGGCAAATCCCTTGTGAGTGACTTGTCTTGTGGTGACGCATCTACCCATGACTCATCCTAATGGTGATAGATTTTAATTATTTTCTATTCTTCCAAAATTATCCAATTACCAAACAATTTATAGAATTTAGCATTCTACATATTTTTAGATTAAGAGGGTTTCAATTTTTAATGGAGGTGTTTGACATAAATTTGAAATTATTAAATTGTATCAATAGTATATTTAAAAACCTAAAATAAATCTAAATGGTTATAACTTGTTTTCTATATGAGATCATATTTAATGGAAATTCAAAATAGTATATAATTTTTTTTGGATCTATTAATTATAATGAAAATATCATTTCTTATCTATTTATTTGAAATTCTTTTGAGACCGAACATCCCAAATCCATTTTCCTTGGAGTTAAGAAACATGGTTTCTACAATAAGTTTGCATTTTCCCATGATATTTTTATGTTTTACACCCACCTCTATTTTTGGGGAAATATGGCAATGTTGATCATATTTCTTCCATGTATGAATTCCTTTATTAATTTCACTTTACGTGTATCGTGTGATATGAGATTCTTATTTTTAAATATTGTAAACATTGATAAATCCTAATTATGAATGAAAATGATTTATTTAATAATATATATAATAGTCATGGGAATTTTAAGTATGATCATATATATTTTAATTGAATTGATTTTATTTTTCAGGATATTTTTTTTGTATGGGTGTAATTTCATGATAGAAATTGTGCATGTTTGTAAAGATATTATGCTACAACCCCATCCTCTTGAAACATATCTATTTGTGATTAATTTACTATCATCCTAAAATATGACTAACCACATATATTTTCATAATGAAATGGATTATACATGATCAAATATCTTATGTGACAACACCCATAAAGATATATTTGAAATTGAACAAGTTACCCTTCCATTTTTATAAATTTGAAAATCTGTTGTGTTGTGATATATTTTGTGATGAATGGAATGGTTTATGTTTATGTGGATGCAACATATGTGTTGTAATTTATGTATATTTATAATATTTTGTGGGAATAGGGTAAGATGTAATTGTGTAGTTGGCTTTGATGATTGTTATGGTGTGGTGGTGGAGCGGGGTTATGATACTGGATATGTTGTGGTTGTGAAATGGGGTACTGAAAATCGATTTGGATTTAAAATGAAGTGGATATTGTATATGGGTTATGGTGTTTTATTATTGTCGCATGTTTGGTTTTTTATATTTACAAAACATTTAATTTAATTAATAATCCTTATTAATAATTTCAAATGGTAATTTTTTAATGAGTATTTCGATAATGGGGTGTGTTTATATATGGTTTAATGTTTATATACACACTAAATGTCTAGAATTATGAAAGAATGTATCTTCCAGAATGAGGGAGGATACTTATAGATGTTAAATAAATAAAATAAATAGGCCATTATAGTTAAATACTTTTTATATATAGAGACTCTAGAAAATTGAGTAAATAAAAAAATTTGGACATTGTATTCTATTTTGTTTGAGTGATAATATCAATATAGAGGTGGAAATAATTTTCGGGTTTATATTAGATGGTTACTTATCCTTTTAGTCACAATGGATGGGAATAAGATCTCTAAATATATCATTATTTACACTATATGGTCATGTGATTTCTATACAAACCTCACCATCTATATGCATGATCTGAAGACTCCTGCATAGTCACATGGAGGTTTCTTTCCAAACACCCCGGTGGGAGGATGCATGGTTGAGCACCCAATATTCACTACTACCTCTTCCAGGTGATAATGTCAAATGTGTCTTCAGTATTGTTGATATGACATGTCATAGGTGCCTTCAGGATTAGATTTTATGTTTATTCCAATGTTTCATTGTGATGAGATGTGTTGTGATAGACCATGTTTGTATTGGTGGGATATGATGTGTTTTGAGAGTCCATTCATGTACGGGTGGGATGTTTTTTTATGGACCAAGTTTGTGCATCTAGGATGTGATGTTTTGTGATGGAATAGGTGTTTACAGGTGGGATCTGATGTGATGTGGTGATATTCCAAAGATGTGGGAGCACTATGATGTTTTGCATTGGGTTGTGAGAATGGAAAACCAATAGGAAAGTTGTGTGGGGTACCCAATCATTGATGTTCATTGTATTATATTATATTATATTATATTATATTATATTATTTTATTTTATTTTATTTTATTTTATTTTATTTTATTTTATTTTATTTTATATTATATTATATTATATTATATTATATTATATTATATTATATTATATTATATTATATTATATTATATTATATTATATTATATTATATTATATTATATTATATTATATTATATTATATTATATTATATTATATTATATTATATTTTATTATATTTTATTTTATTTTATTATATTATATTATAATATATTTTATTTTATTTTATTTTATTTTATTTTTATTTATTATATTATATTATATTATATTATATTATATTATATTATATTATATTATATTATATTATATTATATTATATTATATTATATTATATTTTATTATATTATATTATATTATATTATATTATATTATATTATATTATTTTATTTTATTTTATTTTATTTTATTTTATTTTATTTTATATTATATTATTTTATATTATATTACATAGATTTTTTATTTGGTTAGAGTGCCTTCAGGATAGTGGGGTTATGGTTAGTCTACCTGTTAAGTGCTATTTTGTTCTATTGAATTCATATGGATTCATTATTAGTATATTTTCATATATTCATGAAATACTTTTGTTTTCCTACTAAGTATACGATTATTCTCACCATATATATATAAAAACAACTTTCAGGATTCTAGGAGAACATTTTCATCCATGATGGAAATTAAATGTTTAGTCCTTTGGATTTTTGGTTGTGTCACTGCATTAGTTTTTACTATTTTTGGCTATCATTTGGAGACTTTTATATGTGTAATATTGGATTTTTACAAGAATTTTGGGATGATTTGAATTTTTTTATATTATTTCTAGGATTTTTCTTGGGTTTGTTCAACGTATCTCCCAATATATTTTTTGTTATAAAGGAAAACACCTCTAATATTGAGGGATAATTATAAACTCTGTGCTAGTCACCAATTAGAGGCCTACTGGAGGTAGGAGTCAAGGTTCATTATCTCCCTTTCATTATTTCTATCCTAGGAGGGTTATATATAGATGGTGGGGTTTAGAACAGAATGGTATCAGATCTGATAGCTGAGTTAGAGGATGGTGTTTAGATTTAGTCACATATTGGATTTCATGGTTTGGTATGGAAACAATTATAGTTTACCATGGTGCATGACACATTCAAGGATGACCAGTTATGGAATGGGATTTTACGGCCCCCATCATCTAGTACACTAACTCTGGGCCTACCAAACTACTATGTGGGGTGGAACGTCTTATAGGGAAGTGAACTATGAATGGTACATGCACCATGATAAATTTTTTTCTTATATAAATTGTATGACCATAGTAAGTAAAGTGAAATAAATAAATCATGAAATTTTATTTATATTTCGTTGATATTCTCTCTTGCAATTATTGCTAAAAATTCTTGTGATTGTTTTATGAATTATTCATATAATATAAAAAAAGTGAAATTCTAGTTATCTATCATGAGATGTATTTTTGAAATAATCATGAGGATTTATTTTGTTGCTTCCTTTCAATTTATTGCATGATTCAAAATGAATTGAATTTTCCTTCTATTGTTATTAATATATAAAATTCCATTAAGTGTTTATAATGCTTGAAAATGTAAGGGAATCATGATTTGTGTATTTTTTGGATTAAATGTTTAATTATAAAAACCATTTTGATACATGTAACCTCTAAATATATTTCATACCTGTATGATAATTTATTTTTAAAACCATTATTTGAAGAATTATAGATTACATGAGGGTTAATATGTCTTGTGTTTACTTTAATTATAATTTATCCAGATTCGGTGTTATTAAATTATTATAAAACATTGTTTAATACATTTTACATATGAAGTTCCTTAAAATGAAAAAATTAATTATATATAATTAGATTGAACATTTAATCCTCGAAAAGAATAGCATAATCATTAATTGGAAAGATTTATGTTATGAATTATTGATATTACTATATGATATAAAAATATTTTTGGCACAAAATTCTCCTGATATTTATTTCCTAATTTTCGTAAATGATAGGAACTCTTAATATAAACATGTTGAGAATTAAATCTATTTAAATGGATAAACTTATTATTTTATGAACAACAAAAACATTTATATACTAAAACAACATTACATCACATGTTAATTCATGTTTAGTTTGTAATTAGAAGTATTCGTAAAGTTTAAATAATTATTTTGCTGAATTAGGATCTTCTATAAATATATAATTGATCATGTATCAGGTTTAATGTGTTGTGTTTATTTTTTTATGTACAAACATTTTATCCACATATCATTAAGTAATCATTTTTTTGGTGATATTAAACTATGAAAGAATATTTTTCCCTATCATGATAATGCATGAAACATAGTAATACTTCATGATGATTTTCAATTGTGTATCTATAAAGCACGTTTTATTTTCGTTATTCTTAAATCATGTTTTCTTTGTAATTTTTTAGTTGAATTGAAAAAAATATCCTTGAATGTAAAATTTTTTAAATGAGTTTGTATGTATATTTACTTGGTAATGACATGATTTAGGAGTGTATTATTTAATCATATTAATCAACATTCATTTGAAAACATGTGTGTATTTTTATAAATATATTGGATTAATGTTAGAGCTATTTAAATAAGATAAGTGGTTTTTTACTTGAACAATCTTATCAATTTTTACAGTTTTTTATAGTTACATTCTTATAATTGCCTTGAATGGTTGATGTGACTTGCTAAAAATATCTCTATTTTAAACCATCCATGTGCTATTTGTGTTCTAGATTATGGGACATTGAACATGTATTCTTTCTTAAACTCACCAGGGAAAAATAATAAATTATATATGTCTAATGAATTGAGTTCCCTTGGAATGTGTTAAATTTTATGAAATTACCCATTTTAAATAATGAGATGAAGTAATATAATCCGATGGATAATTATAAAAGATGATATGTGTTGTTGACCTATGTGAATTTTCTTATATTAATTCTTTGTGTGACGTGTGATTTAAAACATGAATCTTAGGAAGATGGGGAACTATGATCCCTAACTAAAAGGATTTATACATTGATGTGATTAATACCAAGATAGAGAGTTAGTTCTACCCAAAACAGATAATATTTTGACATGGGAGAGTAAATTCCATGAATTTTGTGTATAGAGAATTTTTATGTAATGATAATAGTAATCGCTTCATGGGGGAAGTTTGAAGGTTGAGATAAAATAAAGTGGTTATGTGAAAAATTTGATATAATTTGGATTGTATGGTACTTATGTTATATGTCTGTGAAATTTTTGGTGAACTATTTCATTAGATAGTAATTCTTGAATGTGGTTGTGCTATTAAGTGGTAGTGATATGTGGTGGAAGGAATTTGTGGTTATTATGGTAGGATAACTATTCTTGTGATTTGATTATTTTGATATGGTACCCCACCCCCCATAAAATGGTTAATCAGATAAAGTATGTAATAAAATAAAATGGTGGATTTGTAAATCATTAAATAAATTATGATGATCATTCATCCCATGTGTAAAAACTTTATAAATGATGTGATGTGAATGTTTTACTACTATTATTTTGTTTGGGTTTGTTGTGATTGATGTTAGGATGATGATATGGGTTATGACCACAAACATTAGATGATAGGTAATCTCTTTTATACCACAATATATGATATATTAGGACACATTTTAAAACCACATGGGTGATTCAGTGCCGCCCAATTTGGGAAATATCATGGTATGGTGATTGATCTCCTTTGACATGTATTCTTGTGGTTAATCTATTAATATTTATAGTAGTGGTTATGTTGTTTGAAAATTTCTATGTCATATTTTTCATAGAGTGTTCTCTCAATAAATAATTATTTATTAGAAAACATGGGTGTAATAATAATAATAATTTTTTAGCCATCATAAAATGGATCTTTTCATCATTATTATTGGTTTTGTTTACATTTCATGTCATATGTCAAATTTTTGAAATGTAACAAATTATTTGAAAATGCATGGTGTATGTGATGAAAAACATTGACAGTGACTTAATCAGAATGAAAAAATCATTTATTTTTTATTTTGAAAATTTTTCATCATTTGGAATAATGATTTGAAGATGAATATAGTTAAAATAAAAATCGTGTGAAATGTTTTTTGATTTTATAAACGCCACTTGGTTTTTCAAAAGAAATAATATATATCTTATATTGAAATAAAATTCATTGAATTGAGAAATTAAATTTTTATATGATTTCAATGTATTGAGTGGAATAAAATTTTTATAAAATAATAAGTTATTTAATAGTAAGTAAAAGATGATTTTTAAAGGGACATAAATTTATTAAACTAATAATAATGAATTGAGTTAAAAATAATGTTTTTTTAATTTCATGATATATATTGCAAGTTGTGTTTTTGGTGAACACATATGTGTCCTTATTCTATTTGAGTGGTATGTATCCCCTTATATTTTTTAAGTTATTGTCTAGATTTATACTTCCATTCAAAAGTTATTAAGTTGTTCAAAATATATAAAGAAACATGAGAGATATCTCATGTGATTATTTTTCGGACCACCTTTATAATTCGTTATATTTTCTTTTATTATGATTCTCATGGATTCTTCATTCCCCTAGTTCAGGTGTTACTTGGGCATGGTGGCATGAGGGATAGTACTTATAATAGTAATGTATAGATATGAGCCATGTACTTGGAGTTTATTTTTAGTTTTCTAATCATGATTTTTAATGTTTATTTATATACTAACATGTGTATTTTATGAAATATGATGTTTACCTAGGACATGATGTGTTCTATGAGATATGTGATGAAGTTCCCACATAAGAAAATTTAAATATATGATTCCCAATCAAGATACATTTTACTATGGTGGGATTATAACTCTTTGGGAGAGATATTGTCACCAAGAGCTGATAATATCTTTACACGGCTGATAAAATTCACTAATTCCTATGATCTAGGTATTATGCCTTGTTTAGTTGTTATGGGTTGTTGGAATTAGTGGATTGGTTATTGGATGTGTTTTAGGTGTTATGAGATCCTTGATAGTTATCTCAATAGAGGGTGGTGTATACCCTCTCTCCCAATCCATATATGTTGGATTTTAATTCTATAAGGAAATAATTGTTTAAGAGTTATTATATGTAACATACTAGAGCATCCAGCCAATTATATTTCTAAAAATCTAAATTTTTAGGTATCTTTGGGTTGCCCATGGTGATTATGGGACATGTGATTCTTTCCAACTGTGAGTTATTGAAACAATTTTATATATTTCCAATATTTCAACAATGACATATTTTGTGGTGACTCATCTAGCAATCACTCATCTAGGTGGTGAATCATTGATGATGAATCTTCTGGTGATGACCCATATGGAGGTGACCCATTTGGGGATGAGTCATCCATTTGTGACTTGTCCAACAGTGACTAATCTAGTGGTGACTCTTCGATGTGGTAAATGGTTTAGTGAAGACTCGTTCGAAGATGACTCATATAGTGGCGACTCATCTGGTGGTGAATCATTTGTCAGAAACTTTTCTAGTACTGACTCATCCTAGTAGTAAACCATTTCAACAATTTTTAATTTTTCTATAATTTTACGGTTTTCAAAACAATTATAGAATAACCATTATATATCATTTATAACTAAAAATTGGCTTAAATTATTTAAATTAGGGTTTCAATGTTGTTTAAAATTTGTCAATTATATCTTTATTTTTCCTAAATTTATAGAATTCTTTTAAAAGATTAAAAGGCATTGTCTTGATAATACCCACATTAAGGGAAGTTAAAAACTGTATATGTTTTAAAAAATTCAGGATCTAATATTTCTAATGAAATTTTTTTTTTCTCTCATTTTTTGGTATTTTTTATGAGGCAAAACATTCAAATCCCACATACTTAGATTCAAGTAAATTGGTTACTGCAGATAGTTTATGTTTTCCCATGTGGGTTTTCATCTTTATTTGAGCCTCTATTTTATTTTCAACAAGGCTGTGTTGATCATATTTTCTCCATGTAGTACTTTCTTCTTTTATTTCACCTTATATGTTTTATGGGGAATGGGATTTTTATTTTTAACTCTTATGGTCATCAGGAAACCCAGATTAATAATGATAATGAATTAGTTTTAAATGAATATTAAGGGGTATATGAATGAAATGTATTACCCTATATATTTTTACTAAATTTATTTGATTATTTATATTATGTTTTTTAGTTGTAATTACTACAAATAAATTGCATTTCTTTTTGGTGATTATGCTATGAAAACTCCTTCTTTAAACCTCTATTTTTTGATTATTTAATTTTCATAATAAATAACTACATAACATCATCTATTTGGATAATGTAATATATTACTCATTATATATTTTTTTTGATAACACTATTTGATAATGAAGTGATGTTAAATATGTTCCCATTTCTTTTCAAAATCTAATTTTCTTTTGTTTTGTGATAAATGATATGATGTGTGGAATGGTAGAGGTTAGTGTGTGTGGGAATGATGTGAAATTAATTATCTATATTGTTATATTTTCTAACGATATCGATGAAATTTTATCATGTTGTGGGGTTTTTATGGCTGTTATGGTGTGGTGGTTCAGTAGTGTTGTGATGGTGGTTGTGGTGTGGTTGTGTCGGGGGGATGTCAAACTGGATGTGGCTGTAAAATGATTTGGATATTGTAGATAGGTTTTTTTGTTATTCTTGTGTTGTGTGGATGGTTCTGTTATATTTACTGAAATATTAATGGATTTATTACTACATTTTAACATATTAAAATGGGCATGTTTAATTAGAATGTTGATGATGGGTTGTGTTGATTAACTATTAAATGTCTTTATACAATCTAATAGTCTATAATAATGCAACAAGATCTATTATTAAATTAAATAGGATGTAAAAAGTTGTTGAGTAAAAAATTAAATTTTCTTTTAAAATGAAATTTATTGATATATAGAGACTCTAGAAAATTTATTAAAGGTTAAAATTAGACTTTGGCTAAATTGTTTTTTATTTTCTGCACATAGAGGTAGAAATGATTGTGATGTTTATATTAGGTAATTAGTTATTTGTATAGACCCACTGGATGGGATTTTGTGAAATAACTATATATATATATAAATCTAATGTTTTTGATATTTCTATACACACCACATCCTCATCAATCACTATGTGATGACACCTGTATAGTCAGGTTGGGGTGCGTTTCCCAATTTCCCAGTAAGAGGATGCCTAGTTAGACACCATCTCTTCCCTTCCCCTTCAACCAAATGATAATAGAACAAGATTCTTTGAGAATGTTTGGAATTTATATCCTACGTTTCTTTAAGATGACATGGGATGTTCACTCACTAATGTCTTGAGGATGAGATGTGTTGTGATGGCCCAGGTGTGTGTGGGTCAGATGTGATGTGTTTTAATGGACCATGTTTGTGCGGGTGTGATGTTATGTGTTCTTATTTACCAGGATTGTGTTGGCTATATGCGATTTCTTGGGATGGTCTAGGTGTGTGTGGGAAGGATGTTATGTGATGCGATTAGATTCGATTGTGGTATAGCTTCCATAATGTTTTCCATTGGGTTATGATAGTGTCTTATCAGTGGGAAAGTGGTGTGGGTACCCCATCATCAATATGGTTTGTATTATATTATATTATATTACAAGGATGCATTATTTGGTGAGAGAGCCTTGGTGAGGTTGGGGTTTTGGTTAGTGTACTTTTTTAGGAGATGTTTTGTTCTAATATGTTATTTGTGGGCATTAATATGTTTTATTCACATGTGCATGAGGGACATTGTTTTGACTACTAATTGTTCCTATATTATCACTGTAGGTATATAAAAACCTTTTTCATGATTCCAATATAATTTTTTGGACCATTCATGGAATTTCTAGTTTAGACCATTATAGTTGTTTCAGTTTTATTTCCTTATTTTCATTCCTTTTGTAATTTAACATGGATTCTTATATATATATCAATCTTGATTTATACATGCATTGTGGGATGGTATGGATATATTTTATATAATATTATGGAGTTTTTTTGTGACTTATTAATTCAATCATTTATATTATTTTCATATAAATGTTAATTCCTCCCTTATTGTATCATTATTATATCCTCAGTGCTGGTTGCCAACCTGGGGCCTACATGAGGGGGCCTATAGGGGTCATTATAACCCTTGTTTGTTTTTTCTAGACATATAATTTATGATAAGTTGTTCCTTCTTCAATATCTCTTTAATGAGATGAAGTCCTAAAAACTTTGCCTCCAATACCTCAATCTGGAGGCATGGTGATGATCATAGATTACCGTATATGGAATTATAAGAATCCATCTTGGTCATCAAATAGAATATTTTATTTTAAAAAAATGTGTTATGAGGGAAGTGTTCATCCATGGATCCTATTTAATTATGGGAATATGCTCAATGAATATATTCTACAATGTATTTTAATCTTTTACTAACCATCATTCTGAAGGTGATGGTATATACCTTACATTATCAATGAACATAGAAAATTCCTAAAACCCATCAATAACCACCATATTAAATGATCATCATTTCTAGATTCAATAGTATAAGGATACTCATGAAGGTATATGATATCACTGAAAAATATCCTCCCTGGAACATCTATTAATAAGGTCACCACAGTAGGAAATATGTGGGAATTATTTCTTACGATATCTATGTTCAACTATACAAGATCACTGCCCCAGGATGAATTTCATAATCATGGGAAAATTGTATACTTATAGTGTCCCATTTCTCCTCTAGAATGGGTAATGGATATATAAGAAGAACTAATCATTAGTGGTCAACATTATCATACTTATTGGTGGAAATAATTTCCACAAAAATTATTATATTCATATTCATCCTCATCCACAAATAATTTTGGTTTTAGTAAGAGTACGTATTACTGATTATATGATGTTACCCTCATTTATTGGCATGTTATTCCCATTTCAACTCTTCTATAGATTATTTTATAACCCAGTCATTCCCATAAATGCTAACAATATCATCCACATCAATGATCCCACCATGTTGTGGATCCTCAACCACAATGCATTCCCTATGGACAAAGAAATTTTTATCTAAAATTTGACTCAACATAACCATTTATCATTATTTAATATGTCACTAATAATTATGTGAGTTAAGGATTTGTAATACATTCATAAACATTAGAATTCATTTCAAAAAACAATATAATGAACTTTTATTCACTACTGGCCTCTTAAATTACATGATTCTCATTATTCTGATATAAATCAATAGCTATTGTAATGTCGTTCCAATGTGTAAAATGAATATCATAGTAGAACTGATTAATTAATTAAATACATCCTCAATATTATAGAATTAAATCACTATTATTGAATATGTAATTTTGAGCATTATGATATGTGTATAAAAAACCATTCTCCATGAAAATAATTCATCGAACAACAAAAGTTATGGAAAACAATACTTACGATTTGACTATGTATTGATTAAATAATCTCCTTAGGTCTCAACTAATGATACCCATATGGAATGAACAACTCGCATTAAATCCTAATAGGTCATATCTTAATTCCTATAGATAACAATAATCCTTTATTCCAATTTATGTATACTGTATTGTTAGAATTTGTGCATAATTTAATCTTCCATTTATCTTAAAATATTACTTTTAAAAGCATCAGAAAATGAGAATATAACACCATTCATTATTAGGTCTGTAATAGGTTGTGAAAGTCATGAAAATCCTAACTAAAATGCACATAATATTCAGTTTTCCATAGGAAACTCCATACATTAATGAAATTACATGGTTCTTCATTTAAATCCATAGCTCTCACATTCTATAGGTAAATAAACACACTTACCTATGAGATAATATGACCTAATAAGTGAACGTAATAAATTAAGAAGCTGAATTTTGTGAGCATGGAATACAATATATTGTCTCCAATTATACTCAAAATGATTTGTAGTTGATTTTCCCGATCTAAACAAGTATGATAATAGAAATAAATATTTTCAATCAAATATAAAATGAAATAATCCTTGTATGGTTTAAAATCCTGATTCATCAAGCCTATAAAAACATCCATCATATTCTGCAAACCAAATTTAAATATTACAAAAATTTAAATGCTATATATACTATTGAAATCTATACATGGTATATATGAAGGTTTAATTATTTCCTAGTGATTGCCTAAAATCAAATTAGTCTTTGAGAAGACATTCACTCCTCAAATATGGTTGAAGAAGTCATATATATCAACTTAATATTTTGTGTTTTGAAACGTATGTTGATTTAATTTTAGGTACTCTATGAATATCCTGAGTGTTCCATCTGACTTCTTGGGAAAAATTAGGAGTGATCATGATGGTGAAGTATTGGGTAATATAAACCTATTATATTCCAGAATATCAAATTATCTACAGTGTTTTTGAATATTAGTTTAATATAACCAATAAAAACATAAAAAATGATTCTCCATGAACAACCACAGTAGTACATTACACCACCCTATCAGGTGTTAGCTCAAAAATTAATCATGGAAAACATTATTTAAATAGTCTTCCATATAAGGGAAATATACCTATGATTTTCCTTGACCACTAAAAAACTAGATATTTTGGTTTTCACTCCACCCATCCCTAGATTCTATGTTACAACTCATATTTATACATCCCATTATTGATTTATTATGTAGGTTCCTCCCACTATTGATGTGAAGGGAATTCTTCATCGATAATCGTTGAAATTATAAATATAATGTACTAACTAATCAATCTATTGAATAATATCAAAGCAATTTATTACGAGGATGAATATAATCCATGAAAAATTATAACCACCAATATAAAGGGGACTCTCATTACATTAGAGTACACTATATAATCTACCTACAAATGGTGTATCAAGAGTCATCTCTACACATATGTATTTAATTTGGAGACGAATACATTCCAAAATTTCCAAATATATTAATGAGTGTGATTTTCATATATCAATAAAATAATATACTAATGAAGAGGCAATTAATGTTGTAGTATAAACTGTAGATGGACCAATACTATTATAATTTCCTAACAAATTTATTACATATATATATATATATATATCTTTATCCAAAACCTTGATCTATAACATGAATACCATGATTAAGTCCACTTTGTTGTTTCTATAAAATTAGTTTTCTCCTCCTTCAATCACGACTGCATTTTGACATAAAAAACTTGTAGTACTCAATATTCATTCCCAAAATGGCGATGATGATTCTTATTTGATATTTTGAGTTAGTGAAAATCCCCTCTAATTAAACATTGAATTAATGGTTTTTAAGAATATTAATAAAAAACCATCTTGATATAATTTTGACACACAATAGGGTTTTTACTATAATGGGGATTCATGTCTCCTAAAAAACCACATTTGTGTCATATCATGTGGCTACTTCATTTCACAATAAAACTACTATATCCAATTCTATAAATCACAAAAAATAATTTCCTATTTATTAATTAACTGCATCACAATATTGTTATTGAACAACATTTCCCTGCACCTCTATATTCCCTTTGGTTATCCTGTTAAACGGGGACTCGGTTTTCTATCCCCTTGAAAGTCGTCAAAAGGAAAATATTAAAAATAGACCAAATTCAATATAGATATATATCCCAAAATATCATATTTTTGAATACCATGTCACTATGGATGATGGAGACAATATAATAAAGCTCCACTAAACAAGAAGTGTAGTCCATAACAAATAAATTTCCATGATCCATACTGATAAACTCCCCAACTCCATAATCTATCCTCATATAAAGAAAAAAATAATCATATAGGTTAGAATGAAATACATCCAAACTATATCCTTATATTGGCTATTTACAGTCAAAACCTCACACAAACGCATGGAAGTCCCTCTATAAAGGTATTTTATTAACATCTCTCTGCTTTATTGATGTGTATCTAAATTCTACAAGATATATAAAATAGATTAGATCCATAACTCGACATCATAGGGAATAATTTCCCCATGAATGATATTAGGGTACTATTGATGGACATAGTAGTCAATTATACCATAAATTAAGAATTTCCCCAATCTCTCTACATGGATTGTAATATACATATGAATAATATCATTAATCCATGAATTATTTACAATATCAGGTGTAATATAAAGTTCAGTTATGGGACTATACAATAAAATACTAGTGGTGTTAGTCTTAGAACCTCCATAGCATGCCTGTATCCACCCTCCTAACATTTTACTAGAGGTTTTCATGGGGGAACGTCTCAAAATGTCAAAAAAATCTTTAAAATTTGGATTTTTAACAATAAATCTCATTGATAAATTAATTGTAAATATAAAAAACCATTACTATATAATTATCAATACCCATCTTCCTAATTTTTTATCTAGATTTATGTAATTTATTAGATCATAAGAAACTCAATAGACACTCCTAATACACCATATTAAAGTCTGGTCTAGGATAATGCCTCATATCTTATAAAATGGGGATTGATAAAAATAACATTAACTTCATGTTATAGTGCATAACTCTCATTAAAAATTAATTATATTCCACATTTTGGGAGCCATCTCATTAAATAATTATAATTTTTTATTTATAAATTTATATCATGTACATTTTAGATGTTATTTCGTTGTAATGAAATAAATACCTATACTTGATATGTTAAAATTAGAACTTCATGTAACTCTGAATAGACCTTTACATTTGGTCTCATAATGTAACACGTAATTATCAATTACATGACTATATGGATCCCAATTCAAAGTTTACTGAGGCACACCAATTATAAATTATAGTTGGAATCCATTTAATCATAAAAATACTGTTATAATCTATATAAATAATCATCCATGATTCATAATTGTTTTATAAAATTCTAATTAATGAATCACCATCAGTATTTATTGGAAAAATATTTTGGTTGTTATAGACATTTTATTTTAACCTAATTATTTTATAATTTCAAGAAACATTAACACATTTTAAATTATTAAAATCACGGAACTAAAACATTCTTCCATAAAACCGTTAAATAATATAAACAATTAATGGAATATGCATGAACTATAAATCTGTTGTTTTTATAATTATCAATGAAGAAATACATGTTTCCCATACTAAGAAAATTATAAAAATCCATAACCATTACAATCATCATCAATCAATGTAATCACCCAATAGTTAAATAAAACACCTATAATAAGAAAAATACAAAACATAATGGTCCATCCCTAGATAAATGGATTGTCCACTATACATGGGCTTGACACTATCTAGATGATTCTCGTTAAATAATTATTTCAATTCCACATCACAACTTCACTATACCAAAAAAATAAGGAAATTGAAAAAATCTATGGATATCTTATGAAATGTCCCGTGCCCAGACCACTAATGTATTACTCAATATGGTTACCCAAATGGGATCATTCTTTCCACCATGTGCACCAAACGCTACCATCTAGAACCGAGGTTCTATAATATTATAACAGGGGATGTTATAACCTCATTATCAGAGTTTAGTATATTAGTATATATAAAATTATAAAATTGATCAAAAAAAACGTAGTAGTGTAAATTGAATTTATTGATAACAATAAATAGTAATAAGAAATAGTATATGTTACCATGATCTAAATAATGATGTTTCGATTACGTACAAAAATGGTCAAGACATGGGGAACACGGTAGTAGTAATACATCATAATCACAAAATAAATAATATTGAAAAAGATGAAAATCTTTCACCAATATATTTTAATTACCAACAATGATCCCATTTTTAAATACATAATCTTTTTATAGAAAATGAATTTTCTTTAGATGGTATATTTTCATTTTCTCAACTTACTTAGATGAAGTCTATTTAGGTACTAACAAGGGGATGGAGTAGTTTGTGAGAAAAATTCTATAGGCCACCATCAACTGAGGCAACCAGTAAATAGTGTGTGAATAAATTATGTAGTGTTTGAAGATATAATAAATAAGAGAAGTAATAAAAAACCATTTAATTTTAGTTCCCTCAAGTGATAACTATCTGATACATTCTTTTTCAGCCTAAGATGGTATGTCTTTGAACATATTACATTTTTTCAAAATTATATATTCAGGACCTATGTTATAAAACCAATGTGACCACATAAGGTGATAATCATATAAGTCCCAAATTCACATGGAATTAATTCATTAAATATGGGGTGAAATCCAATGGGCTTTTCCCTCAAAAACTCACCATAAGGGGAATCCTCAACCTAAGACCCATAAAAAATTATAGCTATAATTGGTGATATAAATGAAATTGTCCCAATGGGATTTTTAAGGTGTTCCATAATAACAAGACAAATCTAAAGAGACTCATCCACAAAATTCATTTATTGTTCAGGAATTATAGGTAAAATCTGAGTTACAATATGGGGAATTAACAATAAAAACACAGAGACCAAATTCACAAGAGGCCTTTAATTTAAAAGATGTGTTAGTGAATTGGATGATGTTTCATGGGCTTGTACAATGAAAAACACAATGGGAGTCTATGTATCGCTCATGTGATTCCACACCGTCATTGGTAATTCATATTTTAAAACCATAGTGAAAATGATTTAATAATTATAAAATATTACATAATTATATGGCTATGCATGATTGTAAAACATTATCAAACAATGGCTCGGTGTCATGGTTAAATTTCACACCTTTCATCAAAATTAATTTTCCTCTAAAATAATAAGGTGAGTCTACACACCTTATGTGGTGTTTAAATTACATATCCTATGATTAATGAATTAAAATGGTTTCACATGATATATTAATCAATGTAGTTATTTAATTATAACGAATAGTCAGCAACACATTAATGGTAAATTATTTTCATAACATGATGTTATGTTCATTGGAACTTAATACATCAAAATCTATGGGGAATTCTTATTGATGGAGAAAACCTATGAATATGAAAATTATGTTTAAAAGGAAAAATATCATGGTTCTAAAAATTTATTAGTTAAATTTGACATATAAGTAGCTGTGGCATAGAATATCCATAGATCAGCAGTTCAATTGATGATATAGCCAACCAAAGTGTTAGGTATTATAGATAAAGCGCATTCCCAATAGAGGAAATTATAACCTTATCCAATAATGGCTCGTAATTCAATATGGAATGGGGAATTCAATGAAAATAAAAACTAACATTAAAATAGGGAATATTAGCTCACATAAATATTATTCCAAATATGGTGATGGAAACTAAAATAACAATTATGATGAATCCTAGATGTACATCTTACTATCCAATGTGATGAACAAAGATCAATTTCAAACTCATACATAGGTGATGGGTCGAATAATTGTTGGGGGCAAGGGAGATCTCTAATACTGGGTGGCTGCTAAAAATAATAGAGGATGAGGGTTTTCTAAAGGGTTATATAATATAATTATAAAATCATTAATTCAAACATTTTTAATGTGATCCTAGTTTTTCTGCATGTTTTTCCAATCCATTTTCATACCATGCACCACCACTCTATACATGGGATAACCTTTTTCATGGATAGGTTAACTTTTTGAAAAACAATCCCCCAACCTAATACTTCACCAAAGGATTTCCTGATAGTATATCAAATTTTCATGCGGACATTCTCTCATGGTTAAAAAAACTATTATCCACTCCATTAAGTAAAAAACAATGAGACATGGTTCGTATTAACTGATTGCAAACTCTACGCCTCAGTTTGATTCTCTATATACCTACATTCAAGGATCTAAACATGTCCCATGTTAATCTAAATACTCCTTAAATAATTTATCAATAATATAGAGATAAAAAATATGAATAAAAATAAAAATATAATTATCCCTTCCTCTGTAATTAATCATGATCATACATATATAATAATAAAATTAGGTTTAGGGTGATCCATCCCTTAATTAAATTTAAAATATACAAATATGAGTGAATCTTGATTATAAATAAATATATAATTCACATCATGATAGTGATTTCATTTGTGGTTTAATCCCTAGAAATTTTTTTATATCAATCAGATGAAAACTAAGAAGTCCAGTATGTATTGATTAATCATAATGGTACAACACTGTCAAAGAATGGTTTTCGGTATTTCACAATCAAAAAAATATGAGGGATTTTTTAGGAGATATTCAAGAATTCCCATCAAGTATGATAATTTTTGTAGTAAAATATTGTAAATAGATAATTATGAAAGAATGTTGTTTTAGAGTGGGAAATATATTAGTTTTCATTTTTTATCTTGTTTTATATTTATATTTATTTTTTATGGATATCATTTATACATAATCGGTATAGTATCATCCCAATATTTGATAATTTATGAAACATTTATGATTTTCTACTATAATCTACTAATGAAACTTATTATGCGATAATATTTTTAGTGACACCTAGTTCAAATTCATGATAATGGTACTATATTTTGTGAGTCAATTGTTTCTATTTGAATATTACTATCTGGGGTTGTAATTTCCTTATAGAATATATATTAAATTTATAATGGATGATTCTAAATATATCCATTTTATAGATATTTATGTGATTTGACTGTTTAATTCATTAGATTATAATATTATTATACATTTACTTATTTTACATTAAAGTAACATAAATGATAAATATATATTTTTTATTATAATTCAAAAAATCTATTATGCATTCTCAATTTCAAAAATGGGTATTATTCTTAATCAATTGTTTTATACTAAGAGTATAATATTTCATTAATGATATTGTATTTTTAATTCTAATAATTCATTGAATGAATATCAAAATCAAGAAAATATATTAATTAATTATACATCTATTTTAAGATTAACAATTTTAATTTAAAGATAATGTAAATAGAAAAATAACTAAATCACTTATGAACATAAATTTGGTCTCTATATAATAATAGTTATAAACATATATTCATATAGTTCCTAATAAATAGTTGTTATTTATACTTTTTATCAGCTTATATAAAATAAAATTAATGTGACATTATTATAATATATTAAATAATACTCACTGAAACCAACTATTTGAGGAAGTCTTTGTAAAGTAAATAAAATATAATTTATGAAAGGGATAAGAATACATTATTATCAAATTTTATAACTGAAAAAATAAAATAATATAACTTTTATAAGGACATGATATAACTACTATAAATGTATTAATGTTTAAATTAAATTACATTACTAATTATTTCAATATTGTAAAAGAAATTGGAGAAAAAAATGGTGAATAAATTTATAGGAGATGTTTGACTGGTGAAAATAGTGTATTTTACGTTCTATTATTCAATTTGAATGGACTTTTTTTATACTTATTGTAATGTCCCGACCCCAGTTACCCAAAGTCGGTGCATTATTTTGTAACATTGGCATGATCACAAGAAAGATCAAGTCTCGAAAGACCGATTAGTTTAGTATCCTTGGAAGTAGTAGATACTTTTATAAGGTTTACATTACATCATAAAATGAAAAACTGTGACAATATTATTTCCATAGAACCCACTCATATCCCCTCAGACTATCCTTACAGGTAAGTCATAAAATACTTCATTGCATCTTGGGAAAACAGAAAACATAGAAAATGGGTGAGCTCAGATGCTCAGCAAGGATAACAATATAGCAGAAACTTTCATAAATAAGTATAAACATTTAAGGCAATGTATAACTAAAACAAATGCCTTTTAAACATGAACATCATAATAATATGGCAAAATGAAATGTAATAATTCCATTTACTTATTCACATGGATATTCTACTAGTCGAATAATCACATTCAATATCAAAAACCACTTTCATAATGATGGAATGCATAATGCCAGACTATCATAACCACGTAGCCAATGCCTCGTGCCAAGTCTACAAATAAGATTTTTTCAAGGCCTCGTGCCAAGACACTAGTTTGTCTCATGAGACCTACCGATGCATCAAGGAGCATTATCAGGATCCACCTGTCACTTACTAAGTCCAATGCATTCCTCATATGAATAGGTTTAAACATAACATAAACATTTGTATTAAAACTAGCATACGAAATGTCAATACTTTATCCACAAACCATGAATGGTATAAAAATAGAACATCCAGAGTCAATCATAACTCATTCGATACAATATGGAAGATTGTATTGTATTAGATTAACCTCAATCAAGAATAATGAAGGATATTTGATATTGATGAAAATAATCATCCAAATTATTGGAGAGAAATATTCCCCTTTTTCTTGAAATCATTTAAAAGTTGTACTTTTTGTCCAGAAGCCATTTAAAAACAGATTTTTAAATCAAAGTGTCCCATACCACATTGAAACATTTGAAATGAATTTTAATTTTAAAACTTTAATGTCCATATAAATAAATCCTTAAAACCCTTTTTGAAACATGGACATTAATTAGAACGATTTAGAATAATAAATCTTTAAAACATTTAAAATGATATTTTGTTAGAGTTCCTAACCAAAAGAGAGACACTTGAATACAAATAATTGAAGTAATCAAAAAAATTTAATATTATGAGAATAAAGGGATTCATGATATACTATGTCATAGTTCATTATATACACCTTATAAAAGTGAATTGGTGTATAATAACAAAGAAGTGTCAATGGAATGTAATTTCAGATGAAATCTCTTATAAAGACTGTATCCCTTGGTTAAAGATAAATAAACAACATAATTATGTGTGAAAAATATAAATACACTCAATATGATTGGATATTAAGTGTAAATCAATCAGAGGACATTCACACATATTCTTTTAAAAACAACATCAATGAATTGGATGTTTAACTCAATAAATAAAGATTGAGTTAAAATTACTCATATCAAGTTCATATCGATGAGTTGAGAATTTTTTTAATGAAGTGATTATGTGTATCAAAAGTTATCAATATAAAGGGGAGTGGAAATTATTACATAATAAAATGAATAGTTATTCCACACATAATCTTGGATAAAATAATCAATGAAGTATGCGTAAAGACAAATGAGTCGAAATTGAAATTTCAAATTACCTTATCAATTTTGTAACTTACGAAACATACACCCATGAAATAAGGATCATACAATGATGCTATAAATATCCATAAATTAAAGTATATTACACAATGAATAAAATCATGGGCAGTACACACACCACATGCAATAAATAAGTGGTGAACAATGGAAATCTCATGAAATTAAAAGTGAGATAAGAAACCCCTTACCTCATGTCCGACTTGACTCGATCATTCTTTAATCTCCGGAATAATAAAATAATGTTTATTTATACTTTCATAAGAACCTTTTTCAAGTTTATTATTAATTTTTATATCACTAATTACCTTGTTATAAACATTAGGTAATCATTTATGTTAATAATGTTCATTTTGTCCATATTTGGTACTTGAGTCAAAAAAGGACTTCTTATAATTACATGTTGTTCATGTGGTCAAAGGTTCATTATATCCAGAATGATATTCATGATTTATATATCATATATATCATATATATCCATTATATACATGTATTTATAATAGTATATAGCATTTAGAGGTAAGAAAATAAATGCACCGTTCATGGAGACGGTAAGCCGTACGTACGCATGAACGCTACTTTCATTTCTATTTCATATTTTAATGGAATTAAAACATAATGATATATAGGTATATTATAATTCTAGTATAATATCTTATATAATATTATTAAATCTATCCTTTATACATCCCTCATAAGGCATTAACGAGTCACGCCACTTTGAGGGGGCGGTAGTCCGTGCTTCCTCAAATGAGATTATCGTATTTACCCACTATGGAAACCATAAAGGAATGATATAAATGGAAAATACAGAAGAATAAATAAAATATAAACATAATATATATCATATTTAAATACATTTCCATCATAATGGCCACCATGAGACGCGGTAGGAGATAATCGAACAATCATCGTTTCGTGAGGTGTTAGTTTTCTATTCACAGAATCAATATGTTCTTCATCCATTAGATGTAGGTGTGTGTAAGTGTAGTTCGAATACATATTATAAACACATCCTAGTATATTTATGATACTGGTGTTGTTACAAAATAAATGAAATAAAAAGAGTTTAGGGGTTGGAGAAGCAAAATAAAAGAAAACAATTTAAGAGAAACCGTTAACTTTAATTTAGGTTACTCCCTTTGGTTTGAACCAAAGGACTTCTTAAAGTGCCTTCTGCCTAAGGTGAGGCTTCAAGGAGGAGGAGAGGGATGTTGGGAGTGTAATTGGGCAGAGTTTAGACGAGAAAAATGGCTTGAGAGGTATTAGGAATTTGATATAATTGGTCTTCTTTTATAAGGAAGAAGAGGGGCTCTTTAGGAAAGAGTGAAAATATTATTTTATAATATAATGATATTCTGTTTAAAATGGTCCAAAAATCATTATAGTCGAATATAAGATGACTCATGGTCGAAATATAATCAACCAATAGGAATTGGACAGGTTTTGGATAATATTTTAACCATTATAATGTTATTTGTTTAAATTATTTATTAATGAGGTAAATACTACATCATTATTGTGTCATATATAATTTAATTTATATGATGTCTAAAAATTATGAAAAAAAATACCATGATGTAGGAAATATCTTTAGATTTGCAATTAATATTTATAGTCGAAAATAGGACTTATATAACACCATATAAAAAATAATTACTAAACAATTTTTGTTAATGTCAATTTTGTCTTTAAATTAAATTAATTAATCTAAATTGTCATTTTCACTCCCAAGTGGATCAATGGGGTTCCAAAATCGACCCAAAGATGCCAATGGTCGTTAATGAATCCACCAATAAGGTTTGGACAAGTGTTAAGGTAATTTTTATTTATTATAATATTCTTTTAACCTTGAATTACGCTATTTACCTTTAACTGCGGTAAATAAAAGTCAAAAGTTACTATTCACCAAAAATTATTTTCATCTTATTGAATCACATTTTACTAACTAATAACAACCATGTATGTAAGATTTTTTAAATTCAATTCACAGAAGTTGTAAAATTTTATTTCGATGAAAATATTTTTTTTAACTACCACTAGTGGTTTCACTATTCATCAAAAATTGAAGTTTTTTCGAAAAATATGAAAAATTAAGCCTAAGATATATTTGATATTCCAAATTTAAAAATGATGTCTATTTTTACATATTCAAAACATAGTAGTGCCATTAATTATTTTTAAAATTAATTCTCGTTATCAAAACAAATAGCTTGTTTTTATGAAACAAGAACTATCAAAAGATTGATACTTGTTTAAGTCCAATTTCAAAGTGAAATTAATTCCAATAACCAACATTTTATTAAATGGTAAAAATATATTCTAATTACACTTTAAAACCAATTAAAAAGATGATCTAACCATATAAAAAAATTAGATTAAAAGATAATTTTGAATTAAAATACAATATTTTCACGATTCATTAAATAATGAACTTTATCAGAAATATACAAAAAAATTGCCCAATGTAAATTTTGATGTCCCCATTATAAAAAAGAATTTTATTTGTTCATATATAATGTATTAAAGTGACCAAAACTAGATTTAAAAAGGGTTCTCCATTAAAAGGCGATAAATCGGCTTTTTAATGTAAATTATGCTTAAAATTAGATCTCTTTAAGTCTCTATCATTTATTGGATAAATATAAATACATCTATAATCATAATGTAGTTAGATTTTTTAGTCCCGCCAATAAAACGGCTATGAGTTAACGACCTTTTAAAATAATAATATTACATTTTTAGTGTGCAACGTAAGGTTCCAAAGAAACCTGTTGTTGCGTATCGGGTACGCTATCGAACATAGCAACCCTTTTAAACTAAAATAAATATTTAATTCACAAATATTAATTAATATGAAAGTCTTTTATTCTTCATTTACCTGGGATGTTACACTTATCCACTAATTACTTTTATATTCAATTCATATTTAGGTAAATGAGGGTCGTGAACATATAGGCCATGGTGGGTGACTATTTTTATTCTAAACAATTCTCTTACTATGATTGACTAGTTATCCGCCATGAATTACTTATCTCAGAACATAATCTTACACATAGATTTCAATATTTAGTTAAAATTTTTACAAATAATTCTTCATGATAAATATTCATCTTTATAAATCAATATAGCTACTTTGGAAAAACAATATGCTACTATTAATGATTTTAAATAAATTTTTCCAAGCATAATTTATAATTTATTTACAAATATGAAGAATAAAAAATATACACTATCTACCGTTGATCAATATTTTCCATTTTATTTCTCTTTTTTCTTTAAAAATTGCCTGAAACATTTACGCATGTGGTTTTAGTGATATTTTATTAGATTTTAGTTATACTCAAAATCTCATATGAATTGTGGTGATCATAATTTGTCCTTTATTGGGATATATAATGAATGGTGTTTGGAGTGATGTTTTTTTCCATTATATTTGTGATTGTTTTCAAATATAAAGGAATGTTATAATGAATTTCTTATTAATTTTTTCCAATTAAACTAAAAAAACCTGGATATTTATTCTAGATAGATTTGTTATCACTTCTTATTTTATCCAAATACCCCTTCACGAGTTAAAAGATGAAATTTAATTCTCCTTAATGAATTTTAAGAATATAAATTAAAAACCCAAAAAAATTAAAATCACACAATTTTCTATAATAGATAAATTTTTATAATAAATATAGTAAATTATATGGTATATGAAAAACTATAAGCAAATATGTACAAATAATTTTATTATCAAAAATACATTTTGTTTTTTTCTATGATTAACTATCAATGATTTTATTTTTTTTCTTAATTAATTATTAAATATTTATAAAAAATAATCATTGATATGAAATTCAAATGTATTAAAAATTTTACATTTATCATAACAAAACACATAATTTTGTTCTAGCACATATAATCCATCCCAAAATGTATCCAAATACAAATCCTTGTAAATATTATTGAATTACATAAAATTAAATATACTGACACAAAACATTATCAATATCATCTCTACTATATAACCTCCATAACGAAAGTAAACCATGACTATATTGGCGGGAGGTCAGACATCCATGAATGATATTATGATTTACATCATAATATGGACACCATATTATCCCAATAGAATCATTATTCCTGTTTTCCTTTTTAGATTTTCAAAAAAAATTATAAAATGATTGGATGTTATCAATCCCCTCGTACATGAGAACTTTTTTAAAAAATATTTTTACCCATATCAATATTAATTAATGTCGTATTTTATATCTTATAAATTAATTTTTATGAGTTTAACACCATGTAATAATGATTGGTGAAATACAACGCATTAATGTTCCCTTAAATTAATGTTTGTGAACATAAATTGATTTGTTCTATTATAAGTTTCCTATAATTCCTCACAAGACACACTTATCAAAAAATTATATAACCTATCATAGACATTGATTAGATTAAATATATAATGTTATGTAGATACTTTAACAAAACAACACAAAAATTATTCTTGAACAATGAAACCAACCAAATTTATCAATTTCATTACTTATTATAGTTAACAAAAACCCATCTTATTCATTAATTTTTAATATATATCATCAAATATGTCAAATTAATATTTGTCTTTAATGAGATTAAATTAAATTATAACATGATGAAATCAGTTATCAAAATAATTATATATATTCCCCATTTGTACATATCAATGTAATTATATAATTTAAATATCTCTTAGTATAGTAAAATCTAATTCTACTAGTCCTCTAAGAAGATTGACCACACTAAAACAAAACATCATGTAGTTGTTATAAAACAATAGGCTTATAATCTATCATAGTCCCCATGATGGGATACAATGTGGTTCATCATTTGAAATGTATTTATATCTAACATAAGTGTATAACATCTTATATTATTTAAACAAAACAAGTACCAAATTTACATTACATTTTGAGGCCCACATGAAATGGAAACCTAGGGATGATTATGTTAACCAATGGTTGATTTATTTATACTCCATATTTTCATTAGATTGTGACATATAAATAATAATGATTATAGTGAACATTCGACCATATCTATTATAAATTAAAATGATTCCAAAATATTTTCAATGGTGATTTCATTCCTTAATGTCATTTTCAATGGTGATTCCCCACATAAACTGCTTGAATTACATATAATAAAGTAGTGAAATAGGAAAATTAGATGACTCTATCATAACTTAAATGAAACATTTCTTGCTTATAAAACATGTAAAATTTTCATTACCCAATCTAACACGGTAATACATAATTCATTTTCGACAAACATTTTTTAAAATCTAATCATGACTGATCATTCCTCATAACTATATCCCCCATCAAAATAAGAAATAAAATGGAATTGTCAAATTAATGGGTATAAACAACCTTAACATCTCATTAATTTGATCCATTTTCATTGTTATCTATATTCATCCATTGGAAGAAACACCCAAATATCAAGTGGAAGATAATTATTCGCATACATACCGATGAAAATAACATTCCTAAAAATTTTCTTCATGTATAACTCTGTTTATATAAAAATATTATTTTATTATGATAATTACGACTATTATATTTTATATTGAGGGAAAGGTGGTAATCAACCAGGTTACTATATAATATCTTTTAACATATATGACCCGGCAGCAATAACATATAATGAAAATTATATAATCTAATTCTAATAATACATATGTAGTTTTCATCAAATTCTCTCATTAATCTAGTTTTCACCTTTATCGCGGTATATATAGATGAATACTACAAACACAATTTACATAATTTTCACACACATATTTATATCACAATTATCTCTCTAGATGGTGATAAATTCACATGAGGTCATCATATCAAAGTCTAATTAATAAATCCATTTTGAATAAGCCAGTCGAGAAAAAAATTTACAAGATATAATTTATCATTATATTAAAATTTTAAATTTTTTTGGTTATATTATTCTATCACATAAAAATATTTATATAACATCTAAATATATATACCGAGTATGATTCATATAAATCTGAATTAATCGATCAAAACCTTATGGTATTAAAAAGATAATATTATTTAACTAGTAAAATAAAAAACCATAATACAAAAATAAGAAATTAAAATTAAAAACCCATAGTAACATGGAATTCATAAATTATCATTAAATTAAATTATTTGTATATATTTAATTCTATTTTATGACAAAACAATATATATATATTTTTAATTCCTAAAAATGAAAAAGTAAAACAAGGTTCTGATACCACTTGAATCATCCCAGAATGGTCATAGATTCAAAATCCCATTATTAATCACCACCTGATATTATGTGAACCAACAGGTATGAAATATTTTTATATATATTTCTGAGATACATAAAATATATCAGGGTGAGAACTAACCTACTCTAGCATATAATAAAATAAAAGTGAATAAATATTTGAATATAAAATATTAATTAAATCAATGTCAACAAAATTATATATCAAAATGGAATTATAGGGATTATGTGTAAGATATATCATTCTACAAAAAAGCCACATTATAAATATTGAAGGTAAAACCTCAAAACACAATAACCCAATTTAGTGACCCAATACATAGAAATATATAAAAAATTAATTACTTAATGCTTTCTAATATTAATGATATCCTTCATTCCATGGAACTCACTCCACATCCCCATTTTTAAATTTCCATCTCAATAAATTTCCTTATAGCCCTTGTAAAATTGATTAAGGTAATATAATGTGTAAACACCATTGAGTTATTTTTTTAATACAAAACATAGTATAAAACTGTAAACATTTATTTAAAATGACATAGTCTATATGTGAATATATTTTATATAAAAAATATAATCAATAAAAAATCTCATGAAGCATTCATGTAATAAAATTTTGTGAACATGTAACCAACCCAATGATTGACATTTCAAAATTATATTTAAGATTATAAATGATTTTATTATTCCTATGAATGAATTACATATGTTTATAAACATATTACATGATTAGACTAACCTTGGAAAAGTTTATATTTTTCATATGTGTATATTATAATTTATATAATGTATACATGAGAATAACATATGTGAAAAAGTTGAAAGGATCCTGACTATCCTCCTCGAGATAATAAATTGTTTTTTCTATTACATCAGTTATCCTACCATTGGATATAAATAATATCAATCTGATATATTGGAAAGTATTTGGTATTGTATCAGCCAACAATTTCAATTAGAAATTATATTAAAAAAAATTATATTATATAACTATGACATAGTATAATAACTACAAACAATGACATCCGTACAGATTTTATATAATACAAGTATACATATTCTTCATATGTAATAATATATGTAGGATGAAAAATATATAAAATCATAATAAAATAAGTAATAACAAAATTAACTTTCTAATATATGGATAATAATCCCTTTTCACCTAAAAAATTATGCATTTTGGTTAAATAGTAATGAATGAATTTGAACATCTTTATTATATCTAAGTAAAATAACATGTTTAAGAGAACCCCGATTTGGTAAATTTTTATCCCAATTGTTGTTCATGGAACATTATTGTTTCTCATAGATGATGTAACTTTAGGAAAATACCCATAAATTCCATCCACTAATGTACCAAAAATGATTTATATACTACCGTTCAACACTACAAAATACTATTACAATTTCACCTTTATTAAAAATAAATTAATTAAAATTTTAAAAACAAAATATTTTATGATATATTTAAATTTTTCATGATTTAATTTCATTTATATCTTCATTTGTACAATACATTGAGGTTCGATAAATTAGGATATACAATTGTATTATTAGAAATGATAATTATTGCATAGTTGTGGGATTAGATAGAATAAATATGACCTACCAAATCATTAAAAAGTGTATTTTTTTACTCTTTTATAATATTATCTCATTATTTAGAAAATTTCAGATATTTAAATAATTACGTATATAAGAAAATTGATATAATATTGAGCAAGATGATTCAGAAAGTATGTGAAATAAATAATTTTCTTATTAATTTGAACAATTAACTTTTGATTAACTATTATAAAAAAATTATTTTAACTGTATTATATAATATATTTTTCATGCATATAATATCTCTTTCATAGTGACGAATCATGAAAAAATCGATTTTAAAATTAAAAATTCTCTTTTCTAAAAAATTGGGTTTGTTATATTTTAGACACTTATTTTAAAATGGTTTTCCAAAACATATTGAAATATAATATTATAAAATATCTTCAATATTATTAATCATAAAAAGAAACAAGATTTCATATATGATAACATATTTTTTGGTCATGATGATTTTTAAAAACTATAAAAATTTAGTTACTAATTTTACTTAAATTCAGATTTATTATGGGGTTAATCTAATTGAGAAATTTCAAAATGAATCATAAATATAAATAAATTATATATTTTTGGATATATCTCTCCCATATACCATCCTCAATTTTACAATTGTTACATTTAGATACAATTTACCAATAATGGTACTTTAAATTCCATAAATTGTTTTTTTATTCCATGTATGTCACTCGACTCATGTTTAAAAAGAAAATTATCCCCCCTTGTTAATCAAAAATAAAAAAAAAATATTATAATCCATTACCTATAATAAACCAATGTAGATTCATTTAACAAATTCTTTATAACTATGATTCATACTAATTATATCCTATGACACTCTAAGGTCTATTCCAATGGAGCTTTCTCACTCAAGAATTAATCATCACACCTGATTCATTCAATGTCTTTCTCTTATTATAGATCATATAAATGTGATTTATACCTCTTAACTTGGTGAATCTATTGTCTTAAATAGTATTATATTTCATTATTATTATAGTACAACCATTTCCTCTCCCTTTTTATCATATGTGAAATTAAAGGATCCCTTATGCATATATGTAGATTAACATATACATGTAATAATATGAATAATTTCCCACCACTACCATTAATATTAGGGTAATGTGATTTATTTTATGTTTACATATTATATTTATAACATTATTATCCATTTATAATTACATATTCATATAGACCTATTTACCTTTCAAACCATTTTTATATTATAATGTAGATATTCACAAATGTGTGGACAAACACCTCCATGAATCGATGTATTTCCTTTTTGATGTCCTATATACATGAATAGTAGAAATAATATATTAAATCAACATATATTAAATTTATGATATAATAATATATCATGAACGGTGACTTGTTACTTATCTTTCTTTCATTCCATCAATCTAAAATAGGAGATCATTTCTCATTTGTACAAGTAGCCTACAATCTCCATAATGGAATGTAAATATTTTTTCAAAAAATATTCATTCAAAAAATTATAAATGTGTATATGGTATATAAATATTATAAATATTTTATTACTAATATCATGGTGATAAGGAATCCATGACTCGGATGACTGTAAATGAACCATCAATCAGAATCATATATAGAAAATGGATCATTTTTCCTTATAATGTCCATATTAATGATGATATTGTTACGAAAATGATAAATGTAAATTATAACTTGATTATAACTATATTTTTATGTAATATTATGGATACAATGTTTTTTATAATAATTATATATATATTATACATGATAATTAAATGCATTGGGAGAAAAAAATACAAATCAAAGGGTTTATAATAAAATAGAATTTCTTTTTCGAGTGTTTATGATAAACATAAATTGAGGTATATTATATGTATAATTTCATTTAAAACCCATCCATTTTCATGTCATATTTTATATTTTTAATTATCATGTAAAATTACAACTATAATCATTTTTTTAGTAAAATTGAAATTCGGTTTTTTTTTAAATAACCTTATTTTTACATTGGTTGACAATCTTTTTTTTCTATATAAATGTTCATTAATATATATTTTATGAAAATTATTTTATATTATCCAATAATTTTTTGAAATTTATTTATACATTACTATTATTTGTTCTCATTTTTTAAAATATAATTTTCTAATGATTTCTTATCTTTCATCATATAAATTATCATAAAATAAATATTTTTAAAGGTGTATTTATTTTAATAGTTACTACAGGCTTGAATTTTATTATAAAAATTCATATTGTTATATTTGATAATTCCATTACAACTTTTTAAAAGACAAAAAAATATTGGCAATCTTATTAAAATTTGAAATTAAAATGTTATCAAAAGTAATTAAAAAATTTCTTACGTGTTCAAAGGTAGGTTAAATTTTTATTTTAAATGTATTTTTAATTTATTTAATCATTCATTGATTATTTTAGTGTATAGAATGAGATATAGTATTCTGATTCCACAAAATTTTCGGGATGAGATATGATTATTATTAACTTATGACGTTTACTTCAAACCCCATTTTATTTCAGGGGGATAATTATGTTATGATGTGGTAATGATTATATTTTGATACCTTCATTTAATTTATATAAATGAAATACTATTACTTGATGATTTATGTTGATTAAAAAAATTATTTTCTATAGGCTTTTGTTGTTTGAAAGATGAATGTTAAAGATGTTTGGGAAAATTTATTTATTATTTTCATTATATGATGGGTGGAAACAAAAATATAGATCCCACTAATGCTTTTTGAGAATAATGATATATTATTAGATAATAAAGACTATAATGATGATTGAATACAATTCAATAAGTAACTCCATACACAATGATACTATTGGTATTGAACAATTACATGGGACATGATTTAATAGAGAATAACGAAATTAACTATGATTTCCATGGATGTCATCCATGTCATTGTAAATGATTTTATACATAATTTGTTCCCTATAAACATATGTCTTATGATTATTAATATCTCATACGAATCATGATGATTATTATTTTTTCATCAATATTATTTATTATGGATTTTTTGTGAAAAACATTATTTCATTATTCATGATTAAGGATACTTTCATGATTATGTATGAATTTCAATTATTTTGATTTTTTATATAAATGTATTCTTATTTTCACTTGTGAACAATTATTAATATCTCCAATGTTTACCTTTACATGTCATGTGTACTCAACCCTTCTTATATGTCCTTCCCCGGATATTAAAAATTATATTAACTAATATATTTCCAATAAGGGTACTATAAGATAAGAAAAATATAAGATATATTGAAGATCAGTTTTAATTTATGTTGATTATGTATTATGTATCAATATACACTAATCCTTTATGTTCCTCACTCATTTAATACAATGAAATTATTTTAATATTTATTTAAAATAATGTAATAGATTTTTATATTATTCTTTGGTATCTTGAGGATATTTTTTTATTCAGTTATTTAATTTTATGAAATTTGGTATAACATATTTGGGGAGAATATAATGACCAAATCCGTTAAAAAAATATTATTACATGATTTCTGACATAAATATACATAAATACCAATAAAGGGTATAAATGGAATAATTTCCATGGAATACTATGTAAGAAAAATATTAATATGAAAATAACATATCATTATGTAAATATTTATAGTGTGAACAAATATCACTTTGATATCAAAAAAGTTTATGGAAGAACCTAAGGAATACATTTACTAAATTTGTTTGTGAAAAATTAGAGTACAAGAAAAACATGATATTAACACACAACATTTGGGTCAAAGTTATAACATGATATAATAAAATAGTTGGATCGTGATTAATAATGTGGGAGACTAACATAATAAAAATAATAATAAATATTCTTATGATAATATTAAATGTGGAAGATACATAAAATACGACACAAGTTTTGTATAGGATAATTTCTGAGAAATCATTTAATGGTGGAAAAATTCCATAGTGGATTAAATTGACTCCCTAATCTTAGGCATAAAATCTCATGACATAAAAGAATTTCCCAATTAATTAGAGTTCTATCATTAATTGGGCTTCATAACATGGTTTTGATTATGTAATCTAAAGAAGGAAATAAGTCATACTAAATATATATAATAAATACCCATGTAATGTATTTGGTGGCAAAATAATGTCAATAGAGTTTTCATAAAGAAGAAATATAATTAAATAACTTATTGATTGTGTTATCTAATCAATTGAATAGAGTATAAGATAGATATATAGTGAGATACATATAAAGATAATTTTTTTTCATTGCATAACATTTATGATGGAGAGAATATATGTTAGAGAGATAATGGCCATTACCAAAAAATTATTCTTAAAATAGACCCTTTAACTTGAGTTCAAATCATCATCTGATATCATTATATTAATAAATAATAAACTAATTTTATGTATTTATTTTCATAAACCATTTTAATTTATATTATTCCATATATTTTATCTATTACAATTTCGTATTCTATTACTCAATCTATAAACATTGAAGGAAATGTATTGATGATACTAGGCTCATCTGTAAAAAATGGAAATAGTATGATAAATATGTTCAAAAAAGAAAATATTATATCATAAATATAATTTTAATCCTAATATAGTTATCATATTTATAAATAAATTATTATTTTTAATTAAAAAAAGATATATAGTTTAAAAATGATCTATGTTATAACCATTGATATATTATGTCATATGAACACAAGATTAATGTTTCTATTACACAAAAATCATTTTTTAAGGAAGGAAAGTATTATTTTATCATTATAGAATGATCATCATCTAATAAATATAAAATTATTCTTTTCTATGAACTTTTATATATCATCCATGTGATGGGGTAATAAATAAAATATCATCATTTCAGGGAAGTGGTAATCCACATGTATGCACGAATGAAAATATCAATTTTAAATAAGACGAATCGAAACTAAATATATGAATTATCAATATTTGATAATGATAAATCTATCAGTAATTCCATATATATACATTAATTGAAACATTATTTATTTCCTTTATAGGCAAACAAGGAAAATGAGTTACATTGGTTCACAAAGTTTTAGTCAGTCATGTACATGAATGGTGGATTTGTGTCCCATTAATTGTAGTGGATAATGATACATTTCATTCCATTAAATGTTTTTAGTATTTTAATTACCTGTTTTATTATTTCATCATCCTAAAATAAGTTTTCAATAAAGTGGAATAAGTAATCAAAAAAAGTATGGTTATGAATTATACCCCTTCTTCAGACATCCTATTTTTTGTTATAGAAAAATCCACTCTAGAATATCATTCTATTAAAAAACTAATTTAATTGAGGAGTGATTAATGGAATTTATTTACGTAGGTATTTTCTTAACAAAGTGATTGTTAATGTTTATATAATAATTTATATGGTGGGTCCTTTTATATGTGTGGGAGAGGTGACAATCAGAACATTTTGAATCCAAAACAACATATTGATGTACTATTCAACTCATGCTTCTAAAAAATCATTGGAAATTATTTCTCTATATAGTGCCAAAATTTTTAAATAAAATTGAAATTAGGCATGTTTCTAAGTCATTGTAACACATATCTCATTATTTTAACCATCAAGAATATTTCTTATAACCTTAACCGTGGGAAAAGATTTATTTATTTTTATTTTTAAAAATACCCAAAATTGATGTTGATGTCAAAAAATAATTATAATTATTTTTTAAAATATTAATGTTTTTAATTATATTCTACTGATATAATTTTTAGAATATAATTTAAAATTTATCCTAAAAAATTCATTGAAATACAGTTTCTAGATAACATGTTTTTATATCATTAAAATGTATTTAATCGAAAATAACATATAAATACATTTAAAATTTATAAAATTATATAATAACTAACTAAATAATAACATTCTATCCATTAAATTAAATTTATGAATAACTATAGTATACATTTTTTCTATTAAATAAATTATCGACATTTTAATGAATTTTCGTATTTTTTACAATTTGCTGGAAAAAAATATCATTTCCAAAAATGTAAATAATCTCACCCAAAAAACATTTTTATATGATGATTTAAAAATGATACACTTTTTTATAAAATTATATTTCTAAATTTTATAGAATATAACAATATTTTGAACTCTAAAAAATGAACTTGAAACCATTTTTTTAGAAAACATTTTTTTCTAAATCATAAAATGACTTTACTCAAAAATTGACTGATTATTTACTTTGAATTTATTAAAAATTTATTTTGTTTGGACATATATATTTATATAAAATTATGGCGAAAACTATTTAAATAGATAAATTAAACTAAAATGATACAATGGTCATGTTTGAATAAAATATATATAGTGGTTCATTTAGTCTTGGTTTTAGATGTAGTATATTCTACAAGTCATATTTTCCAATTTAAAACATATGTTTTTTACCTTCAACTTAGTTAATTAATTTATGTTTTTAAATATAGTACAATAAAATAATTTGAAAATATGTGTAGCACTTATACTTTTATCTTCCCCCTATTTTTAGGTTGAGTATCTATATTTATGATCTTGAAATAGTACTTTACCAATGTGAGATGTATTATTATGTAGTAATTTTTTAATATTGTAAATTATCATCACCTACAACTACTAATAAGGGTGCTAATTTTCTAGTTTTAAATCATCTAAATTCAGTATATGTTCATGATTTGGTACGTAAATTATCAATATGGTTACATGAAAGATGTTGTTACCTTCGGAATAGTTTGCTGAGAGTGATACCTGATAAGACACAGCTCTGATGTGATCAAGAATATATATGGGGATGGTGTAGTTGGTACGTTAAATCCCATTTTTTAAATTTAATGGCACTCTTTCCGATAGATCTATATAGGGACAGTTTATCACAAACATCATAATATAGGTTTCCTTGTTGATTGTTATCTTATCTATTGGTCTATTTCATTGAGCGTAGATTGTGAAATTACGTCCAATCCATATGATTTTGAACCCCTCTAGAGGTAAAGTATTAGATAGAGTTGTGGTGACCCTCTATAAGACATTACTGAGATCCTCCATCATATTTTTTGCATATGTGGGGTTTGTGGAATCAGGGCCACATCACTAAGCATTGTGTTGGTCCTCCATTTTACGGTTGTATCAGTAGGGTTTGAGGTATCATTGACATACGATCACCTACATAGCTGGTTAATCCATATTGGGTTCATTTTGTCTCTAGGCATTTTTTTGGCAATACCCTAAATTTGTGTATCATGGTCTTATTATACTAGTGGTCATTTTTAGGCCCGCATAATGAATAGTGTTTCTTCATTCATTGTCTCAAATGATTGCATGGATTGTGGAGTTTATTCCCCTATAACGATCACTGCACCAAGCAAAATCTTGTGGAAAATTGGTGGTTATGAACACATTGGGGAGTGGATTATTTCTTGGGTATATCTTGGTGTTTCATTTATGCGTTTTTGGTTTTATATTAAATTGATATGAATAAAATGTTTATTCATTTATAACATTGCTCGGGTGTCCTACTAGTTATTTTAATACACACCATTGCATGATATTTTCCTAAAAATGTCATGTATTATGTAGACAATGAGCGATTTGATGGTGTCCATGAAGTAATGGTAGTAGGTGGGATGTAGATGGATCATGTTAGATCGAGAATTTTACAGGGAGCATGAATATGACTTTATTCTGGAACAAAGGAGTAGTTTGGACTCATTACAGTTTCTGGTTCGAAATGTATCGGTCCAATTTTCTTAATTTAATACAATAACTAATATGATATAATGTGATCATAGATGAATCTCAATATTGTTTCAGTTTCTCTACATTGATACATTTTCTGGTCTTGGAGATGTGTTCATATGTGCATGTACGTTAGGATAATTCCATTGAATTTTGGGATATTCCTACTCATCACTACTCACCGGCCCCTGGTATTTTGGAAAGGGGATTGGGGTAGTCACATGTCAGACCTAAGTGGGTGGAGTGAGGATAGTGTAAAGTAGAGGTGGTTGATTCTTCCATTCGAATGGATTCAATGATTTTTTGGGGTAGTGGTGATGTGTTTTTTGAGTTTGGATTTCTAGAAAATGACTCAAGTATTGGTTTGGTGGCCTACATATCCATACAACATGACTCTGATCACCATGCTTTCAACAATATATATGAAAAATAAGTTTCGGATTTTTTTAGTACATGAATCATATAAGAATGTTTTAGTTTTCTATTTCCATGTTGATTCGTCTCACCAAATATTCTCTTTTGACCATGGTGCATATTTTTTAAGGATTCTTCTAAGAATATAGCCAGTAGTGAAACAACTATGTGATCATGAGAATTATTGTCCAGGTAACTATGCATCAATACATGTGTATGTATTTGATATGGAACCACATAGTTGTTTACCATCTATAGCATCACCCATTTGGATAAAGATCATATAAGAATTACTAGATAAGGATGCATGTAGGTTTAGTGTGTTTCATTACATTCATAGGTACTGAACACATTTATTTATGTGTGTGATATCCCCCATGTGGTTGAGGACTGTCTAGAGGATGATACTTGCATTTCCTGCCTTGTGTGGATGCCTTCAGATCAGATGGAGGTCCTCAAAGTGATTTTCTTCAGGGAAATATTGGGTGATGGTGGAGTTTAGTGTCATTGTCACAAGAATAGAAAACTATCACCATGTAAAAAATTTAGTGTCGCTTTAGAGATTTGTTTTATATAGAAATGTTGTGATCAGTACACATACAAGAGATTCTATTTCTTCATCAGGGAAGTTTTACCATGGAGGAGTACTCAATGGGCATTACAGATCTCTAATGTCACTCCTTGGATATGGTGCATAATAATTTTTTCAGATATCATTCCTTTTAGAAGGGAATTGGTCATGACATCAAGGATTCTATGGTATCAATTTTTGAATCCCACATGTGCTAGAGTTCTTTAAAAATCCTTAATAATGGATAGGTTTCATGAATAATAGGTACCAAAATAGAGATCTAGTAGTGGTAAACTAGTAGCTAAGACCTTATCCATAGGAAGATCCCCACATTCATAGAGATGTAATAGTGAAACAAGCTTTGGGAGGAGATCCTCAAAAATAGGTTCTGTGGTGTAGAAATTTTAGGGTGATTCGAATTAGTTGTGGGATAGATGATGTTTCTACTGAAACATTTGGGGACATATTTCTCAATATTTTATATCTTGCAAAAATATATGATCATGTGAAAGTCATCGGTTGGTTAATATAAGGACAAAGGCTTTGATAGGTTTGTTTTGTAGGGATGTGGATGTGGAATATGGTCTGGGAGGGAACCATTTTGTGGATGGAGGATCAACCCATTTTCTCCATTATCCCAATGTGTTCTTCAACATGCTCTGTGAGAATATATATAGGGATGAGGCCAATTGTAGGATTTGGAGGCCTGTAAGACCAGGAATCCAAGGATGACACAAGGCTTGTTATTTTTCTTCTCTTCATTATTAGAAGTATTGATAGAAATATGTGTTAGTCATTCAATCCATGAAACATCTTTTTTAGACACATATAGATTTTGGTTGAGGAATTTCCTCGACCCTTGTAGTTGGAGACTCTGAAAAGTGGTGAATCAATGATTTCACACATTTTCCAATAGTGTAAATAGATTCATGGTGGTGATATATTCATATGGGGTATATTTGTAATATAAATGAGTCCATATGATGATATCTTAAGTATGGATTGTCTCTCCAAATTTCATTTAAAAAAATAAATCTTAAGAAAAGGATTTAGTGTTTCTGTAGTGATAGAATTTCATTTTTCAATGTGGGTGAAAAGGAGTCCTTGGAATAACATGATGATATTGGCTATAAGAGTGTGCGGCCATTTACGCACCAATTGGCTTGAAAGACTCTTTGATCTGTATATTATTTGGTCTATTGGTTTCATTTGGTTGTGTAAGAGTATGAGTATGCATTTATTGATGACATGCTAGGTATAGCTCCATACCAAGAGCTTGACATCCACATTTACATGAATACTAATATTTCATCGATATTTTCACCCATATATTGGATAGATCAGGTAAAACATTGATAGTTGAGGTTATAGTTAGTGTAATTTCAATAGAAGTTATTTTTTAAAACTTTTATTTCCCCAAGACAATCCATGTGTTGTTCGCAATGAAAACTGTTGGGAAAATGGGGTTATGTTTGGATAATTGATGATTGAATTAGGTGAATTTGTAGAATATGTATCCACTACATTAGAATGATAAAACCATTAATTAGTTTATAGGGTCACATTGGTTATAATATATTTACCTATAATCAGGCTATCACTAGCTAGAAGTACAGGAAAAGGTTATATTGATGATGGAGTTGAGATATATCAATGATAACTATGAGTTCTTGGGATTCCATTTAGCATGATGAGATCCCTATAAGTGTTCTTGAGACACATGAACCTAGTATTTTATCCATTCTTATATTTGTATGTTGTAGAGTTATTCGATGAAATTATAATGTATTAGTCATCCAATGAGGTGCATGTGAGGAATTTCAGAATTAGCACGGATGGACTCAGAGAGAAAGAGATATATGAAAAGCTATCTAAGTTTTAGTTCTGGATTCAATAGGTCCACATATTAGGAAATGCCTCTCAGAGGCTAGAGTTATAGTCGGCCCAGTGGATGTTGAGGTAGTGAATCTGTGGGATCCACACAAGAGTGTTATTGAGTTACAATGTTTTCTTGGGATGGAAAGGTATTATTATATATTTAAACATGATTTTTGTTGTGTCGAATCACCCTGTACAACACTGAAACAAAATGGAAAGTCTTCCACATTGGTGGAATGGTTCCAACAGTGCATTCAAGAAAAAATGTAATGGTTTGTGAGTTCTTCCATCTTAGGATATACACAAGTGGGAGACAAGTATGTAGTGTTCAACAATGCATTAGGGACCAGACATGAATTTTTCCTAATAATGATGGATGGTGTAATTCCCGATGTTACAATCTAGTTGAAACCACATGAGAAGAACAATATCACCCAACATCATTAGTTACCAGTTTTAGTGTTCGACATAAAGATGATGTAACACTACCTGATGAGATAGAAATTATCATTTAAACTGACCAAAAATGTATCAAGTATATATTCTCATAGAAGGAACTAATCTTTAGAGAGACGCTTTTAATGGAGTTTATCCAGGTATAAGATTATCAAATTTTATATACTCCTGGGAAGAGGAATGTTCTGTCATTCTCTGTCAGCATGTGGTCTTGTTCTCAGTTGTTGGTTGAGAGGTCTGAACAATTAAACTCATTTTAATATTCCATAGTAGACAAGGATGGTGAATTAAATATTAAATTAATGTTTGTTACTCCACCTCTCTTAGAGTGTATCATGGATTCTTTGAATTTATATATCCACATTGATTCATGACATACTCATATATTCACATCAAATTCTCCCGACAAATATTCCCAATGAGTAGAAAATGATATCCCTTCCAGAGGATGGAAAATGGTACATTTGAAATTGCAAGAGGAGGTGTTGTGGGAATTTCAAAATTCCACTTCGGTGGTAAATCCATGTGTGGAAGTGATGTAACATAACCTCTGACATCAGTTTTTCTAGAAACGAATGAATATGTAAATTGAAATGTTTTTCTCTTGATGCCTCACTTGATTACAGTTGAATTCAATGCATTAGATTCAAATATTTTTTAGGCCAATCATTGGAGGATCCATAATAGAATTTGAATTTGATTTTGGTGGATTTTATAATTTTATTAACTCATATGTCATAGAGAAATGAATTTATCTGGGAGATCACAATCCAACTCATCATGTCAGCCCAAGTCCAATCTATTTGAGAGTGGAGTTTAATATAGAATGTGGGATGCCTCTATGTTTATGAGAGAGTCCTACTTCATGTATTTACCTCAACAATAACCACTAACCTAAATTCTTTCTTCTCTATCACTTATTTTTCAGGTTATATGAGGAATTTTGGTATTTTTAGTCATGGTTATAGTGTTTATCCCCCAAACTAATATCCAAATATAGTGAACCATTCAGGTCTTTAAGAACATGATTTAAGATTTCATGTTATACTTTGATCATAGATGGGAGGATCACCAAACGATGTTTGTTATTGAATACAACAATATAAATCATTCCACTATTGGTATGAGTCCAATTGAGGATTTCTATAGAAGACACTATAAGACACCATGTTATTGGACAGATCTAGGTGATTCTGCACTATTGGGCCTAATGACGGTGTGTGATACTACAGATAATGTGAATATCATCTAAGAGTATATGAAAAATGCATAGATCCATCTAATTCCTTCTATTGATAGGAGATTGAGACCTATATAGTTTGAGGTGGGAGACCATGGGTTCATAAGTTTCTCACCTAAACATGGATTTGAGAGATTTGAATGTAATGGAACATTATCTACAAGACTCAGTGATTCATTCCAAATAATGAGTAGAGTTTCCGAGATGTAATACCACATATATTTAGTGACGTAATTGAATCAAGTACATGAAATCATCTACACGTCACAGTTGACGAGGTACATCCCTAAACCTATTAATTTATTGACTTGGGTTATTTGGACATCATGAATGGAGCATCCTTTATACAGTATCTAGTGTTGATCAAGGGAAAAGTATGAGATAAACCTTTTTGGGTGATATATTCTCCTTGTGTATGTACAGTGGAAGCATAATAATTTTCATAATACAACCATAGAGTGGGATACCTATCTGTAAAACCAATACACTCATGATTTTAAGTATGATTTTTTGTTTTTGAGACCAAATTACATATGGTCGGTAGATTGCAATGACATAGATTTCCATGTATTATTTTTTATATTTTATGTATTATATTCAATAACTGTCGTTGACAAGGCATGTCTTTCAGAGTCCCATGTTTTTTGAAATAAATGTTTGAAATATTATAAATATACTAAATTTCATGAGTAAAAAATATTCATTAAAAGATGAATAACTCTCGAACAGGGGACTATATCACAAATTTGATTGCTTTGTGGAGTTTCAAATGATGGATTTACACTATGTGTGACATAAACAATTTAAACATGAGGTTTTTTTTAAAATTAATCACAATAATAAAAATGAAATATGTGAAACAATTTTATTATTTTATTATTTTCTACACAACAACCCATTTCTTTTATAAGTATATAGTTATGAAATATTCTCATGGTTCCAACTTAATCCTTGAGGACTTAGTCAACGATTCCGGAGAATTCTTTGAGAACAATAATGTATCATGTAGGAATAATTAATCTTTATGCAAACATAGTTTGTGTATCTCTTCAAAAACAACAATGTAGAACTGTTATTCATCAGAAATCGATAAAAACTCCAATTAAGATGATTTGATTTTATATTTCCATCACTTTTCATAATCTAAGATGAATGAAGAACAATATTAAAAAAATATATCAAAATCGACACAAAACATTTAATTTCATTGAATAGATTTCTGTTAATTTTGATTAATTCATCTGTGTTCATTTTTTCAATGACAGTAGATTGAGGAAAAATGAATTGTGGCTAAGGATTGTAGCTTACATTTTTTGATTTTATATTTCTTCCACCATTCATCAAACATTCACTGTGAACAATTTATTTTGGATTATGGTTAATTGAATACATTGTATTTGATCATTGTGTGACTGTTATTCAACATAACAGACCAGTCTTGCTAGTGCGGGTCATGAATGACTGTGTTATTATTGTGAAATGATGGTGATAGTGTATCATGAGTAGAACAAACTATTTTTTTTGTTCCCGACCATCCATAGTTTGACGTGTGGTGGATTTTTTTATTGATGAATTTTTTTTCCTGATAAGATGTGAACCATTATTTGGGTTGTCGATGATGGAAAAGTTCAACTAAAAAAATTTTTATAGGTTTTATCCAGGGCTATGGGTCTAGTCGAGAACATGATGATGGAAAAGAGATATTGTTAGATCTAGAAATTCAAAAGAAACATGGCATGTATTTTTTAATTACACATCTTGAATAACACCTATCTACAACCTTAATATTCTAATTGTTGTTCAATATCAATCTTAATGTGACCCCTCCATGATAGCTTAGTGTGTACATTATGATGTAGACAAGAATGGAAAATATATAGGGCCATTAGTACGTAATGTGGTTGGACACAGAGAGATATAGGTGTGAATGGGATGGTATAGGGATACATCCAATATACAAGCACATAGATAGTATAACACATGATGGATTTGGGATGGTCTCTAAATTCCATTTACAGATTATACAAACTATGATTCATGATTGATACAGAGTGTTTTCGGATTTACCACATAGAAAGACTTGGGTATAGATGGAAAGGGTAGGTACTTCAATGTTCATGATGTATACAACCATCTAGAGTCCTTATATAATTTATTTTCCTAGTTTGGACTAGTGCGGGTTGATCATGTTTCCTTGGTCTGTTCCCATAAGGGAACAATGTGGAATTACATTCTTGTCACATGATTGTGACTCCCTCTAGAGGCTATGTTTCAGATTGATTTGTTTTGTACCTCGTTGAAACTGGATTGTGATCCAATAGCTTCATTGTTCCCTTGGTTGGTTTTTTGGATTCAATTTGCATCACTATTCAGGGTGTAAATCTTACATCTAAAAGACTATACTCGTAATGTTTTTTATCATAGCCTTATGATTCCCAACATAGCAGGTTGTTCCATAATGGGTTCATGGAATCCCCTATGTGTTATGGGCATGAACCCTAGATCAGTAGCAGGGGCTTTTTATACCAGTATGATTTAACAGGAGCGCCCCATTTATGTAGACCTCATAGTCGAGTGTCTCTATTAATAGTGTTTATCATGTTGTGGATTATTATAGAATGAGCGTTTATTCAACAAAAATAATATGGTTGATAGTTGGTTAGGACCTATGGTGGTGTGGTCTCTTTCTTAAGTATATCTGGGAGTTTCTGTTTTTCATTTGTTTTTATATCTTTTATTGATTGTTTTACACCTGGTGAAACATTTTTAGTGTTTTCAAGGAATCCTAAAATGTATTTGTATACTCACCCATACATGGAGGTTTCCCACATGGTTCATTTCTTTTGTAGATAATAACTCATCTAATAGTTTCCTGGGAGTATAGATAGTTGGGGGAGTATAATTGGATACAATTTGATCGATGTGTTTATCATGAAAAAAATCACTTAGTATTCTCCCTTTCAGATGTCCATACTCATTACAGTTTTTGTTAGGGATCTTCCCCCATTCCCACATTTAGTAAATTACTATTAGACTCTATTGTGTGATCATAGCTGTATTATCTCATTATTAAAATTGATTTAAATTTTATATTTTTGTGCAATTGGTGGTGTCTCCATATGAACATGTAATATACCCTAATTTCTTGAAATTTATGGAAGTTCCTACTCGGTGCTTGTCCCCAGCCAAGGACAATTGGAGGTGGGATTGGGGTAGTCATGGGTCAGACCATGGTGGTTATGGAACTAAAATAATCCCTTCTAATATCACCTACCAACTTCCCTAATTACATCCAAGAGCAATTATTTTGTAATTAATGATATCCAAAGTGGGATTTGGCCTAAACCTGAGGATAATACTTGAATATGTGGTAATATTCTTCGATGAGCATCATTATTTTATTTCTTTTCATAGTCAACACATTATTATTAATCCATTATAATATAATAACCTTAATAAAATCTATATAATAATATTTTATTATATTAATTTAAAAATCTAATTCATTATCCATCTCTATTAAATAGTTTAATAAATTATCATTCATTTGAACGGGGATTTTCCACCTCATGGACTAATGTCATCCATTTGTCCATTACCACCACACACAGCTGGTTATAATTTTAGATATAATGTGTATCTAAGATAATTAAAATATAAATATACCATTGGAGTCATTATATAATATATACTTAATTTTAACTCATTTCAACAGTGGATATGATAAAGTCGCATGTCGATATGGAAGTCTACTTACACAAGAAGAGATGTAATATATTTTTCATTAAAACATCACAACAATGATATATATAATTATATATAATTATATACAATTAAATATAATTTTTTTTGAAATGATTATCATAATTTTTATATAGATTATTACATACCTTCTTTCCATAATGATAACTAAATAATGGAAACGATACTCATGCATATGTATGAGATACCTTCTCAATTATCACATTAGTTCAGTTTTCATAACGATATTTTAGGATTGGTTTTAAAATTATTTTTTATGTATTAATATAAAAATAATGCAACTATTTTTAAGTATATTTTCATATAATTTTATGTTTTACTATTTTTAACCAATTGATGTCATGTATGATACATAACATGAATATGGTCAAAACATTTTTTGTAAACATAATTGATTGATTGAAAATATATAATAAGTAAAATAGTGTAATAAATGTAAAAAATATATAATATAGTTTCTTAATCATGAAATAAATATATATTTATTTATTATTCATAGTGATATAGTGAAATGGTGATGAATCAAACTATAGGTATGTGTTTTTTTATCTAACATATTTTTATGTGTAATATATTTGATAATCATCACTCATATTTATTTGGTGGTGTATATAAATTTGATGAATATATTTTCTGATTTCATCCTTATGTTAATTGGAATATCCAAATTCATTTTAGTATATATCATTCATCGGGTTAACAGTTTCCATTTAACCGAAGCATTAAGGGATTATTGTCTCAATTAACCATATGTGAAACACAAGATATGTTAAAAACATTTTTTATTTTATGAGGAGTATATTATAAATACATGACTTGTTATATTTTTAATCTTCTTGTTTTAATGAAATATTAATATTAAGTATGTTCAATTCATTCATCAAGATTACTATTCAATGAAAAAAAGTGGTAAGAGTGTTTTGGTATACTCTCATCATTTAGCGAGATTGTTTTTTATTATGATACCAATTTTGATATTTTTTTTATCCATATATGATTAAAAACATTAATTATATTATATTATATTAATTCATGTTGTTTAAATGTAATATTACCAATTTTCACTCTTTGTTACATAAATGTATTGATAAATATTTTGTAACAAAATCCTAATTTATTTCTCTCTTTAGTCGAAAGTCTATTTTATTCCAAAAAAATGTTTTCTATAAAAAATTCAAAAAAAATTATAATCATTTAAATGAATTAAATAATTATTATGTACACATTTCTTAATTTCTAATTTTTTTAACAGATCATTATTTTCATTGTCTCTTCAAGTCATATTTCTAAACTTTTTACATTTCACCAAAAACATTTCTTTTAACATGTATGACATGAATGCATTTACCTTTGTTGGGGACCAAATTTTCATTGACTATTAATTTCCATGATTACATGAACATTTTTAATGAATTTTTTTATCATAATATTCTATAAATAGTAGTTTTTAAAATATTCCTCCAATGAAGAGAATTTTGAAAATTATTTATGTTTTAAAATGTGATTTTCAAAATGAAAAGGGTATATTACTCAATGATGGATTAATGGTATTTTAATGAAATTTCAAATCAAAACAGTTAAAATTTCATTTGTTCTTATCATCAATTGGTGAGATTTTTATTTACTCAATCCTACTTATTTCTCCTATAGAATTACTGCTGTTATAAAGAGATAGTTATGGAAACCATTTATTTTACAGTAGTTGTGTTTTGAAATTTTTCCCATGAAAACCATTTATATTATGGGGTTTTATCATGTTTTGAAATGAATAGTTGTTTTAATTATGATTTTCAAGATAAAAATCAAACTCTATATACATCATTCATGTAATAGTTGTTGGAAATTGTATATGGAGTTTTTCCCTAAATAGTGCTAAAATATTTTTTGTATTGATTATGTTCTATGTGTAATTATATTGGATTTTTTCTATATGGTTATTCCAATTTTACGGGTTATATAAGTGTACATTAGAATTATCTCCCATGTTTCCAATACGGTTTTTCAATTATTTCTATTTTGTTTACTAAATCATTTTTTCATGATTGATATCACATGGGTCATTATTATTATTTCGTATGGGTATTTATTTTTTTAAAGACTAATTTAATGTTTCATGATTTATTATTTAGCTATTGTTTTGTAAGAGTACTTTTATGATTCATTCGTTTACTCAGATTAGATATTCATAACATTTTGCACTTGATATGATAAATAATGAAGTATAAATGTAAATGTTTATGGTTTTCCATACTTATCATTAGATTTAATCCTTATTATGTATATCTCCACACATTTTTTTATTAATATGGTTTAATAAATTCATTCCTAAAGGGATTTTATATGAATGATTTTGGTGACTTGATAAGAAAATTATAAATGATTTTTTATGTGAGAGAAATGTTCATTAAAAGAGATGGATTTTGTTTATCAAAGGGTATTCCCTAATTTTATAAAACTATTATCTAAAAAGGTAACTATGAATGTAAGTGAACCATGTAAACCTTATGATGTTGTAAGGTCTGTATTGGTGGAAAATTGTTTCACATTAATTATTATCAATTCCAAACATGTAATCATTATGAACTTAGTAAAAGACATGGTAGTGCATGTTTAAGGGTGTTATAGTTTTGTATTTGAGGATTGGTTTGAAAAAAATATTGGATAAGATGTTTTATCATGATGTTCTTTTATGATTTTTGGATACCAAAATTGGTTTACAATATTAAGGTTAATAATAAGGTCAGTATTTTATACACCTAATTTGATGGTTTTATGTAGTAAAAATGTTGAGGTTATTAATTAAATAATGGGAGATGTTTTACTAGGTTGATGTATTTTTATCCCCTAAGATAATCATAATTTGTAATTTATGGTTGAAATACTTTCATTATGATTAAAATGAAAAAAATATAAACCCAATGGAATGATGAAAACCTATCACATCCGGTAGGGCTGTGGGGTTTGATCTCACAACTAAAAGGTGACATGGGTGTAACAAAGAACCACTATATTACATGGATTCATGTTTAGTGTAAAAATTTTAATACTATTGATGATTTTTATTTCATAAATATATGATATTTTATTAGAGAATAAGATACATTAATTTTTATGTTATAACATTTTAACAAATTGAACTAATATATTTATATTGAACTTAGTCAAGAAATGATTTAATAATTACAAGGATATGTATTTATAGAATGATTTGGAATAATATTTGGGTATTATTATTGAACATTGTAGATTAATGTTTGAATGATTAATATTTTTTTGGAAATTATATTACAATGGTCTAACCATTTTGGTTTTGGTTTATGTCAAATGGAAGGATAATATATTTTATAATTTTAGGGATTATGTTGTACATTGAAAGATTATTTTAGCTCTTCATGAATGAAAAGTTAATTATGAACTCACATTATTTTGAGACAAACATGAGATTGTGGTGGATATTGATCATATGATGAAGTAATACTTATGAAGTAGGTATATTTATATATTTCATTAATCTCTATATTAGGATAATTACTTAACTCCATCAAAAGAATCTTGAATCAAAATTGGTATCTTATAAACTTCATATAGGATGATGTTATGGCCTTTTCAATCATCACATTTTTATCATTTTTAAGACCTTCACTATCCATTGATCTATCAATTTCATTTGATCAATTACTACTATCACGCAATATAAATATTTACTCTTTTTCTCCATGTATATATCATCAATTACCACCTATGTTCATTAACATGGAAACCTAGTTGTATTGTATATAGATGACCATCATACATAATTATTTCAATTATAAAGAATATATTTTTAAACATTTTTATTGTGGGTTTTTAAAATTGTTACATTCCTATATTTAACAATTTATTAATAAGATAATTTTAAATTTGTGAGGACAAGATTTATTAGGTGATGGGATGTAACAATCATATTCTTGAAAAGAATAATATTAAATTTGATAGCATAAAAACACACAAGATTATTCAATTAAGAGAATGTAATAGAGTGATAATTTAAAGTATATTTAAATTTTCTTGAAAATTCAACATCTTTGACTACTTGTATATGCATGCAATGTCATGTTTGAACAAAAGATGATACTTTATTAAAATATTTTTATTTAAACAATACCAATATAAATTACGGTTCAAATTTGATTCTATTAATATTAATATCTAAATTATAAAAATTTTACCCAAATTTATAAAATAATTTCAATAGTTATATATTATTTAGAAATAAAAAATACCCCATATGAAAGTGAATAAAATGTTTTTATAAAAATAACATTACTTGAAGACAATTTAGTCATGCATTATGACAAAATTTAATAATTATTTTTACCATATTTAGAATTGTTTTAGAAAGAATTATCATTATTTAGTAATTATTAATACCAAGATTAAATTTGTGGAGATTTTGTTGTGTATATGTAAATCATCATTTTTTTATCAATAATGAGAAATAATGATTTTGAATTGCAAACATCCCTAATATTTAAGTAATTTTAAAAGATAAATTATATTTATAAGTTGGTTTTCTATAATATTAGATCAATTTTATATAATGTAATTTAATTTATTTCATTGAAATTAGTCGCATAGTGTAATTTTATATAAAACACTATAAACATTTGAACATTTTTACTTCCAAACCATGTTTTAACATCACATCCGAATGATTATTTTCAAATTAAAACTATCAAATTAAATTAATTAAAATTGAAAATATGGATTCTTTATTCTAAATAATAATAATATATAATTTATAATTAATAAAACATAATTTTTTACCTGAATCAATAATGATCATCGTAAAAAATGAATTTTTCATTGTTGAGGTAAAAACTGATTTACCCCGGGATAAACTATATATATAATAGATTAAATGGAATAAAATATTATTTTATTTTATTTTTATGATAATATTTCCACCTTGTTGATTAAATTACATAACATATGGAAATTTAATTCCATTTTACGTTTGAATGAGACCATATAATAAGTTATTAAATAAAAGATAAAAAGGAAACATTCCTTGATTTCAGTATCTATAATTCATTGGGGTACGGGAGAAAACTACATAGATTTGGTAGAAGATATTATTTTTAAATAAAACTGAATTTATAAATCATAATTATTTATAATTATTTTTTATAGTGGATTTAATTACATAAAATTTTTAAGAAATGAATATTCAAAATTGATTTACATTATAATAAAATATAATAAATTATTATGAAAATATTAAAACTAAGGTAAATTAATTGAATTATTTACAAGCATTAATTTTTTAGATCAATATATCAATTTAAACATGTTATAAAATAATATATTTTAATTCCATCATAGTCAGGATATGTTTTTCAAATTCAAATAATAAAAATATTTTTAAATTCGGGAATAATGATAATTCATGAAAAAAAAATATTTTATTAAATGATTTCAAATATTTCAAAATCCAAGATATATCTTATTGATTTATACATTTTAATAAAAAAAATATTTTTTATATATGGTAAAAAAAATTATAAGGAATATAACAACCATTAAATAGTGAAAAAATTATTATTTGTGCATTTGTGGTTAAAATGGTGTTTTTGCACACATGTGTTCATGCGTTAAAAGATAATTTTAGAAATCATAAGATTTATTTTTGGTAATTTTTCAGTATTATTTTTAATAAATTTGTCATATTTATCTAATAATTATCAATATAATTTATTCTTAATGGATAATTTTTATAGTTTAGAAAACTTTTTATATAATTCATACCAAAATGGTAAAAAAATTGATAACATATAACTAAAGGAACAAAACGTTTAAAAGGTTAGTTTTAATTTGTTGTGATGTTTGGATCAACCACATCATCCATCAACCACTTTTATTATCAATTTCTGATCCACCGGACATATGATAGAACTCTAAATAGTGAATGTTTTTTTCAGTTACAAAAATACCAATCCATATCAACAATAAATGTTCACTAACTCCCCACACATCTAAACTCCTATAAAGATATTGGGAATGGAAAATAAACTACATAATAAATACCCAAAAACAATCCTATCATACTATAATAAATTTTTTGGGGTTAAATCTATCCAATGATGTCTATAATGTAATCTTACAGAGGATATCTGTGGAATAGTTAATGTACGAAAATGAGCTTCTTCATTTATTACATTCCCCAAATCCTTATATTATTAAAAAATGATTATATAATTTTCTAAATATATTAATTATAATTAAATTTTATTATGTTAATTAAATATCCTAAATCATTCACATATTCTATCATATGGTTTAACAAACTATCATTCATGTGTATAGATGACTACCACCTAATGAAGCGCTGACTTTCATATTTCCATTACATCCTCTCGTTTTTGGGAATGATGACATATATAAATTAGATATAGTATATTTAATATATATATATATATATATATATATATATATATATATATTGAGTAATTATATCATATATAAAATTTTTATTATCCATTATATAGAAGATATGATAACACTGCTTCCTGTATGGAGGATTACTACCTCTTGCAGCGATGTAATTCCTTTATTTCATCACCACATCACAAGAATTATATATATAAAATTAGATAATATTTTATATATGATATTGTTTTAATTATGCAATTAGATTTTATTAATTACCTAGTTTTTATAATGAAAATTTTAAATGGAATTGTTACTCATGCGAACGTATTACCTACCATCTCCATAAAGACAATGTTTTATATATTTCCAAAAACCAACTATCATGATTATTTTAAAAAGAATAATTTATATATATAAATAGTAATTATTTAATTATTTTTTTATTATTTATATGATTATGTAATGTTCTATTTGACCACAACGAGTCTACAATAGTAATTTCTGACATAAAAGCTAAATATGGTGGAAATATTCATCGTAAAACAAATTGATTAAGATATTATATATAATTATCTAATAAGTGAAGTAAAAAATAATAAAAAGAATGGAAAATGTTAATTATTCATTTAACTAATTACCATGTGTTTATATTTTTGGTATTTAATGGATCCATCGTAAAAAATCAGATTTAGGGTAAGGGTATTATCTTCTTCATTTTATTTTATTGAGATAGCAGAAATAATCAGCACTTAATTTTTGGTTTATTTAATATCCATAAATATATTTTATTATTATAATTCTTAAATTAATGTGGATTTAGATATCAATTTAAGTATCACTATTTTATGGGGTTTATGAATTCAATGCTGAAAAAGAGGTAAGGGATTTCTATCTCAATTTCATTTCATTGACACTTATATTTTGTTATACACCATTATTATTTCATAACTATTATATACTGCCACCATGAAATGTTATATAATTAATATATTCAATTATTTATATTATTATTTTTAGTATATTTTATTCTTTCATGGGGCTTACTGTTCAATGTTATAAATTTGGTATGAGGATTTTGTTATAATCTCAATGTTTAACAAAATTGTTTATAATTATGCTTCCAATTATGAAGCCATGTGATAAATCTGTTAACAAACACATGATGTATCTTATACTATGTTTTTCCATAATATTTATATATTAAAGAACTTTTTATACACACATCTGTAATTAGAATTGTTGATAAAATATTTTTGATGTAATGTAACATAATTTCATTATTTTTAAGGAAAAAAGTTTTCTACCAAATTTTTTTTATAATAATATATTCAGAAATATTTTTATACCCTTTCAAATTATTTAATAAGTAAATTTTTAACCATTTGTTAATTTTTAATAAATTTTTTTCATTTAATATTTCATTCATTTTATAATCAAGGATCAGTTCAAAAGTTATTATAGTGCAAAAGGAATGTTCTTTAATCTTGTATGATATGTACTAATTTACCCACCATGATTGTATTCATTTCATTTAATATTCCATTGCATGTTTACAAGGATATTTTATTTCCAATATACCTAATATTCTATTAAATTATAGTTTTTAGAAGTGATATTCAAATATATGTATTTTTAAAGTTTTTTACGTGCTAAAAATTGATTTTCAAAATGTAAGGGATATTTTCTGAAAAAAATTTAAATATTATATTTAATGTATTTTCATTGACAAAAAATAAACCCCCTAATTTAAATTTCCCCCAATAGGGATATATTTTATTGATAGTTTCTTCATTCATTCTGTGTATGGTTTTTACATTTTTTATGATGATTATTATAGAACACCTTTCATTTCCATAGATTATTCACGTTTCTAAAATAATAGTGTGGAACACTTGTCATTTTCATTGGTAAATAATATTATGAAATGAATAATTATTGTATTTATGAGCATTATAATGAAATTAATGCTCAGTGTGAATTATTCCTGGTGTTGTTCGTAGAAATTATATATGATGAGTGAGACCATCTAGCCTCAGGTGAGCCTTTTATAGCTTATACAATGAGTGTTCTCAGATAGAACTCCAATGGATTGTGTAGTAATTATGTTCTCTTGAGAATTATGTATGATGTTCTCTATATAGTTCTTCCAGTTTTAATGGTTCTATAATGGTTCTGTAATTGTTCAATAAAGATGATGATTCATGATAAAAATGTGTTTTTTATATTCTTTTTATAGGTTATAATCTTTCTTTTTATCATTATTGATATGACATGGGTCATGATTATTGATTATTATGTCTCCTACCATTTTTAATAACTTATTCTATATTTAATGATTTATTGTATATATATTTATAGGAATGAATTATTTTATGTTGGGTTTAAGAAAAATGATTATCTCTTCAAAACCATATTATCTTATTTGTTATCAATGATGACATGAAATGGTTATTGTATATTTTTATCCATTATGAGACATTGAGCATACCCTTGTTATGTTTCCTTTTAACCATGTTTAATAACATTAGATTGAATAAATTATATTTTTAAGGGATTTTATAATGATTATGATGATGAAATAATGTGAAAAAAAGTAAATATTGGTGAGCTGGTAGAAAGTATCGTCTAAAAACATGGTTATTGTTATTTTCAGGGTTTTCGTAATATTAACTAAAACACTAAATCTAATTGATCCTTGATAATATATGTGATCTGGATTTTTATTATTATGTTGTAAGGTCTATATGGGAAATAAATCATTTCACATTTATCTATATATTAGTTATAAATGTTAATATAATGAATTAATAACTGTATCCAGGAGTCTGAGTTTTAGGAAATTATAATAGTGGTTGAGTAAATTGTGTATATATCTTAAAAATTATGTTAAAAATATATATGTAAATATATAACATGAAACTTAAATTATTTATTTTATTAAGCATAACAAATATAACATTTAATTATAAAATTATTTTCAAGATTTTGAAATCAATAATCAATATCATTTTTTCTTAACCGTTGTCAAAATGTTTCCGAGATGCGGTATATAATTCCTTCTTCATGTAATATTTAATCTACATAAATTTCATTACATTACCAATATTACTCATCCAATATTATAATAAGATAAATATGAAAAGTATTTTTTGTAAAGAAAATTAGTATCCTTTTTAATAATATCCAAATGATTCATGTCACCAATATTAATTAAACTACCCTAAGGGTTATCAATTATAGCCTTAAGAGTCAATTATATTATTATTTTTTGTTGAATCAAAATCATAATATATTTATTGATATCCACGTTTCATTTTAAATTCCATAAATATATTGTAAATTAATATAAATCTAATAAAAAATTAATATTTAAAATATAATCTTCCTTTGATAAATTTTGATATTACAATTTATTAATCAATGTTATTGTATTATCTGATCATGATTCCCAATGATATATCCAGTGAAAATAATAATCCAAACAATGTATCAATTTCTAGATTCTCAAATATTAGAAATATAATTTTTATTGTTATATATTACAAGAGTGTGAATAATATCATAGAAACCCATATTAGTGTTGTCATACAACCTTGGGTTTTATGAAGTATCATTATGATCCAAGAAATTAAATGAATCCAAAAATTTAATAGTGCCATTTTTATATTGTTATATGAATATATCATAAAATTTTAAATTATATTTTAATATTTTTTATTATATATGATTTTAAAAAATATATAATTCCAATCTATAAAACTTTAGTTCCATTAATATATTTGGTATAATCCTTACATTTATTTTATGAATTGTGATCATAAAAATATTCATTAGGTAATATCAGGTATATTTTAATTTGTCCTTATTTTTCCCCACAATTAATTATATAGGGAAATATTTGGACACAAATGGTAGAATAGATTATTTCTTGATTCTATTTTATTATTACTATAATTTATATACATTGATATACATTTTTTTATTGATTTCACTCACATCTAAGTAAATATTAATCTTTACAAATGATGTGTTTTAAAAAAATCCATTTTCTAAAATGTTTTTTTCTGGGGATTTGTATTTGTAATGTTTTTTAATTATTATTTTATAAACACTTAATTTTATTTGGATTATGTATCAAAATTACTAATGTCATTGTGAGAATAAATTATTATTTTATTTTTTGAATTGAATTTTTCAGAAAAATATATTTAATATGTTTATATTTCAAATGTCATCATTAGGGTTTAGGGTTCACATTCATAGAATAATATAATTAAATAACATTTCTACCTATAAAAATTCAAGAATTTATGTCCATATACCATCACCCACAAAAAAATTGTAATGCATAATGATATCATAATTATATAATAAATTTTCTAGCTCAATAGGAGTGATTATTGATTTAGGCTAAATTATTTATTATGGGTTATTCATACAACCATAAAAACTACGATTTTAATATCACCATATTTCGTTTTAGTTAAAATTATTTTCATCTACCTATATAAATAATGAACTAGGCATACTAGTATAATAAAAATTTAATCAAATCAGTCATTGTCCTGGTGCTAAAAATAAATCAAAAAAAATTCTTTTTAAAGTAATATGATATGATTAATATGAGAACTATAAAATTTATTTGTAATGTTTCATTCTTCATATGACTATTTTATCATTCAAATGTAGTTCTAAATTATATATTTCAAGGAAGAAATAATTTTTTTATTTTGTGTTCATTTAATATTTGACAATATTTTTGATACAATGATATGTCATTTTAGGATCATTCAAGTTAATAATTAATAAAATAATTATGAATTAAAAATAAATGAGCTTTAGTTGTATCACATCAATTAAATTCTTATTAAATACTATTATATTAGAATTATAACTAAATGAATTCATACATATAAAAACCATTATGTTTGGTTAGCACATATCATAGACTTATTCTATTTTCATTTAAGAGAGGACACAATAAATTTCATCTTGTGAGAGATTATGATATAACAAATAACATAAATTGTAATTTTATGTTTTAAATAGATTTTTTTATTAATTGGCTTTTATTACCTCTAATATATATTAATTATTTATATAATAACATTCATATGAAAAGATATTGTATTCCATGGAATATATAAAAAAGTAATATTGATTAAATTTTTTATATTTTATAAAGATTAATTAATAGAATTCATCTGAATATTTGTAAGGGTTTAACATAAATAAGTGATTATAATAAAATTTGACTTATATCAATGATATGATTTTATAAATATATATACTGGTGTGTGTGTGTTTGTTTGTGTGTTTTTTGGTTTTTGTTTGAAACCATGAGACATCAACAACATATTTGTGATGTATTATGTTAATGTAATATCATTGTATTATTTTGTCCATATTTTTGTTAAATCCAAACATATCAATATTTTTTACATAATTTAAGAAAATATATTTATTATAGGGACCAGTTTCTTTCTACAAATATTATATAATTATTTTAAAAATAAATATCTGACTATTAAAAAATATCGACATAAAAGTCATCATGTTGTTATAAGAATAGGTTCATAATAAATATAATAGAAACAAACAATTATGTACTTGTTTTAATATTCATAATGGGATCCTAAATCCTTTTTAGATCCTAAAACTACATAGGATAACCTATAGAATACGAAATAATTTGGTTGGAATAAAAGGAGTAGTATGGTAATAAACATGATAAGGGAACATAACATCTAAATCAAATATATATTGTGATATCATAAAATAGAATGATAAAAAGTAATCATGTGTAATCACAACGTAAAAACATTGTACCACAAGATATTGGTAGAATAATTAATAAGCTATAAACATTTAACATGACATAGGATTGAGTCAAGGATACCATATTTGATAGTATCACATGGTGGACAATGTCCTATAAAACATTAAAATTACATTACATTCCCATACATATTGTATCATGTAAAAAATATATACCGAATGAATTAGAGTGATACAAAGTAACAAGAATCATAAAAATGTTCATGATCATGTGTGAAAAAAGGTAATAAATTACAGGGTATAAAGACAACCAATATCAATATAATGAATATTCATTACTAATCATTCCTCGTATACTAATAATAAGGTATTTCATATACATGGCATTTGATGAATGATCATAAGAAATATATTACCCTATAAACGTAAGATATAATTAGATATATATGTATTTAATAGACATATATAATGAATTTAGAAAAAATTGATAACATCATGTGCAGTATTCATTAATTAAAATATAATTATAAGAACACATGGAATATTTATTTACTAAAATAACATTTTCAATATGAAAATAGTTTTTTAAGATTAAAAAATTAACAAATTATATTAGAAAAAATCATTTTAATGAACCATGGAATCATGTATAGGAATCATCAAGCTATTCATCGATAATGATGGTGGTAAATTCCATTAATGAATTATAGTTAGAAAGAATCAATCACATTTTTATGAAAACGTCAAAAATAAACTATTTCGAAAAAGATAGAAAGATTACATTAAATTTTACTTAAAACAATTCATACACTAGAAAACAATGTATTAAATAAATTATTGTTTAATTGTAAAGATGGTATTTAAAATAATTTATATAAAATATTGTAATTGAATATCATGATTCTACACCCATATGAATATATAATATTAGTATTACATACCATCAAATTTATTTATAATTTACAATTTAATTAGGTAGGAAATAAAAAAACATATGAAACACACTGATGACCATAATAGAATATAATATTTATGGTTCTAGAAAATAATTGAATATTATTTTCAATAAAATTCTATTGATCATATGAAATCATGATAAAAATGTGGACTATCAAACAAATAATTTTACACTTTGGTAAATTTCGAATAAAATCTCTATAGTTGAAGTAAAAGGATTTGAAATAAAATATAAACAAATAATTTATGGATTCATCATAAAATACGTAAAATATGGGAACATATATAACATATAAAACAAATTAGGCACATAACATTAAAATATGCCTTAGTGATGAGAAAGGGAGGCAAAATCCCATAAAAATATCATATCAATGATGTGTGTATTAATCAGTGAATTTATTATAGTTATGAAATTTATATTAAGAAAAAAATATAGTAAATAAAAAATAATTAAATTATAGTCCATCTCATATATAATCATGGAATATCAAATTCAATGATGTAGATTTTTAAACTAGTGAATTGAAATTGATTTTAAAAAACACCTTATTGAAAATCCTATTGCAAGTACATAATTTTACATCAATGATAATAAATATATGAATATTATATAATTCCTTAAAACAAATTTCCAAGTTTATTATTCATTTTATATTATTCGTTAGTAATTTATTTGTATTTTTATATTAAATTATGTTTAGGTTATATGTCTTGATGATATTTGGTTCAGATGTCCAAAATGATTTTCCTAGGATTATTCTAATAAAATATGTTATTGATCCATCTTATCGCTAATGAATATCATTATATTATTATAATTTCTATTCATAAATTATATTTTTATGACCATCCATGAATGATGGTTAAGAAATATAAATTAAATTACAATAATCGTGAACAGAGGTCATACATACCCATTAATATCATTTCCATTTTTTCAACGATCAAGAAGATAAGAAGGAAAATATTATTTTTAATTTCCATAATTATAAAAAATTCATAAAAAATTTATTTCAATAAATACTCAAATATTTACTATTTCTGTAATGTAGTAATGAAAAGATAATCACATTGCTTCATGGAGCTTGTAGTTCAGACATGCACATGGATGAATTCATTATTTCATGATGAATGGAAGGGTAAATAAATTATATTATTTGTTAACTATAAATTGTAATAAATATTTAATAATTATAATAAATATATATATACATAAAATAGATCATTATAATTTGTCGTGATATGATACAATGTAAAACAAATTATATTAGTGCTCTTGGTGGTCGTCGTCCGTACACATGAATGACGATTTATTATCCATATGAAAAAAGATGATACATATGTAGGTTATTAAATTGACATAATAATATAATCAAATTTATAGGATACTAAAATTATTATATATTTTTGGTTGACTAAAATCAAGGTATGATGAAGAATAAATAAAACAGAAGGTTTGGTTAAGAAGGACACCTAATATTAGAAAAACCAATTTAGGTTTGCACAAAGTCCTTCCATAGTGGATTTTTTAATAAAACCATGTATTCTATGATAAAATGAGGAAGGTAAAAATATGATTTATCCCAAATAATTATATCATTATGATTTTAATAGGGGAGGTGGTTCCATTTTACCATTGATAGGAAGAGTGTTTTTTAAATAAAAAATATATGCAATATTGGGAATTCACTCTCTAAAAATTTGAATATAAATTTTATATATAATTTATTGGATTGAATATATTTTCTAATAACACCTCGAATACTAAAATTTTAAAAACGTTGTATACGTTAGCCCTTTTTCATTTATGATTTCATAAGTTTAACATTTTAGAATTCACCATGTTAACTAGTTTTTACCAATTTTAAGCATACTTCATGACTAAAAATAAAATCTGAATTACTATATAATTTTCACCCAATGAAAGGATTTATTTAATTAAATTCACCAATAATAAAATATTTTTTTGGAATATTATTTTGATCATAATTTCAAGTAACTAGAGAATCCCATTTCAGCATTAATAGTGGTAAATAATTATTAAAATATTTAATAACAATTATGATAAAATAATAAGTTGTGATTATGAATTAATATTTATAATTATTCTTAAAACTATATAATACCATTAAAACAATTAAATTCATTAAATTGGATGACAATAATTGAAAAATAATCGAGTAAATTGTGTCCTAATATGGTTTTCTATTAAAAAATTTGTTTATGGAGAAGATGGTCTTACACTAACTATAAAAATATAAATCATCATAATATATATTTAAATTCAAATAAATAGATATATAATATATATATTAAAATTAAATAATTAATAATTGAGTGATATTTTAATAAATAAAAAATTATTTTCATTATGAACATAAATAAAAATTTTGGAAAATTTTGTTTTTAATAATAAATTTAAAAATCTATGAAAATAATGAAATTTTTTGATTAAAATGAAATTAATTACATTATAATGTATAAAATGGATCTTATGTAACTTTATGAAATAAAAAATAAAATAATGGTGATTTTAAACTACATGGTTTAATGTAATGAAATGAAAGTTTTACTAAAAACTAATATTTTCCCAGAATCATTGAAAAATCACTCTATGTAGAAGAATCCAGAAATTTAACACTATGATAATTTTTATAAGTACATTTAAATAATTATTATTTATATTATAAACTAAATTTTCATGTTTATCTCAATATATAATAATAATATAATTTCAAAAAATTAAAAAAAATATTTTTGAAGAAAATATATTTTATAATGACTAAATTTTATTTATTAAATAGTTGAGTGCTTATTTGTTAAGAATTTATAAAAATATTATATTGAGATGAAAAATAATATAATTTTTTTAATTTAATTAATGCTATTTTTCATTATAAATTTTATAAAATAGTTAAAAATATCATATTTAATAAATCAATGTTTTTGTAGGATTGATGTTTCCTGTCAAATATGATATCAACCATAGTTTTTTTAGAATTTCTAAAGGTGTTACATTTTCTATCACTGACGTAATTTTTGACAAAATAAGTAATAATACATACTAATGTGAAAACATAGTTGTTTTTATATATTTCATGGATTCCTTTATTTCTTTGGATTCCACTTCGAATTTATTGTTCCACTATAATACTTTAAAAAGGTGAGTGATCTTGTTGTTTATAAAATTATCTCTATAGTAAAAGATATTCACCCAATCCTCAACATAAGTGACATCATATACCAGTTGTCCAACCTACGAATATAGAACATGTGATGTATTTGTAATGAGATTCATCATTATGGATGCATGCAATAAATCATATATTCGAGTATGGGTTGGTTGGAGTGGTAGTCAATAATCCACAACTTTGACATTGCCGAGTATCTCAAATGGAATTATGTAAATAGGGATTAAGTTTCACATCATCCCGAATCTCACGAATCTGCTCCGTGGAGATATTTAGAGAGTCAATTAAACCTCATCCTCAAACACTAGTTATCATCATTGATTGAAAATATATTTCATCTATAGTTTATGAGAATTCCTAATGTATGGTTTAATGGTCTTCAATCTTTATACTATATTATAAATAATTTTTGATATAAATATATTATTTCAAAAAACATTATTCAATCACAGTGGAGTTCTTTATATCAAACTATAACGGTATTCATAAAGTGAAATTTTGATTAGTTATATATTGATATTAAGCTAATATAACTCAACTAGAGGAATTGAATTATTGTATTCACAATTGATGTCAATATAGTATGATACCAACATATCGTATAGTGTTTTAATAGTCTTTATGAATTTTCTCTCAGTTTGGTCTTGATAATCCATAAAAATGTTCAACTCTGTATTTATATAATGTTAGAGGAACTTCCATATCATATAAGTAACTATTGGATCATAGACATATATAATCAATATTGTTGTCCCATGAAGCGTCACTACCTCTCTGATGTATATAATTGAATTTTAATCTAGTGAGATGTCATACAAAATTGCAATGATATAATCATTCATTATAAGATCATATTCACAAAATAATAATTATTTATTTCCTCTTTTAGTCTTTGGATGATATATGAAAAATGTCATGGTAATATTTTATCATTACCATGTATGTATGGGTAATGGTTTCATTATTCTGTTATAATTTTTAAATTCCAAATTTACTTACTAAAATATTAAAAACATTGATGTGAATTATGGAATATACTTCTTCATAATTTCCCAATAATAGTGCTCTTGTAGATCATTATTGTAACATCCCTAAATAATAAATAAATAACATTGTATTTAATAGCATTTATGACACGCAACACGAAGCGTAGAAAATAAAATAACATCCTGATAATTTAATATATATTTAATAGTTTAAATAAACATATTAAATAGGTTTTAATGCATTAAAATATTATTTAACATGCATTACATTAATGGATTTGATTTGTTTTTTTACGTTACACAAAAAATTATGTTCATATTTCTCTACACCGAACACCATTGTTGGCATAAGGTATATAAAAGATAGAGTTTAACAAAACTACCATATATATTTAATATTTTTAATATAATTTTTATCAAATATACTTCATAATTACTTTTATGAGAGGTATTAACTAAGTTTTGAAAATATTATTGACATATTTTTATATTTTTATTTGGTTTTAGAAATACTTATAGAAATCAAATGAATATAAAGGGAATGATTCTATAAAAATATATTTTTATGTTCCAAAGATATTTTGTCATAAAATAATAAATATATGTAAATTTTACTAATAATATATATATATAAATATTTTTTACATTTAGTGAATAGATTTTATTGTCACAAGATAAAAAATACCCAATACTATACACAAAATTTATTATTTTTAATCACTTTTAATGAGCATTAATAGAGAATATATTTGAAATAAAATTTTTGCAACTTTTAAAAACTAAATATGAAATGAATAAAATAATTTTTTAAATTGAAACATAATAATTAGGAATGGGTTAATGTTTTGGAATTTTTTTGAAATCTTTCACTTTAGGTGTATACTGAAAAATAAATAACATTAATACCAAACTACTATTTTTATTAATTTATTTATTGGGATAAATTATTTCTATAATTGGTTTTAATGTATAATTATATCATTTATTAATAAATTAATCAAATATTGTTCAATGGAATCATTTTAACATTTTAATTATATATAAAATAATAGCAATCATTTTGAACATCGGATCATTCAAACCCTGCTTTGTCTTCCCATATGCACGATTAAATTTAAATTAATTTCTATCAAATATTTGTATAGAATTTTGAATAATAGATTATGTATTTGGAATAATAATAATATATACAATCCAATAATGTGAACATTGTTTTTGACCAAAAAGGATTATTGAAATTGATTAAAATTAATTACAATGATTAAGAGAAATATTATCTTGATAAGTGACTAAAGCATATATTTAATCCCCAAAATGACCTAGAAATTATTCTAAAATAAATTTTCTTTAAATAGTTGGACCATATACACCATTTTATTTCATCAATTTTTTAATTGGGGCCACGTGACATGGTAAAATCGTGTGTGGATTTCCCTATTAAAAATTTTACATGATTTAAAGTCGTCCTCTACTAAAAAAATGCACACATCCCTCCCACTAATTAGCATCTCTCAAAGAATTTTGAATTCCAAATATATAATGGAATAAGTATTCAACATCTATCCCCACATTTTAAAATCCTCTAATGGGTATAAATCCATCCAAGGAATCTAATTGTTGCAATTGAAAAAGGGTTACTCAAAGAAGATGCAACATCATTCCTCATGCTCATTTGATTTATTTTCATATTCAACCCCATAAAATCAAATTATTTTGTTCTTACATAATATCATCTGAATTATAAATATAAATATATTTTTTATATTTTGATTTATAGATATACCTAAACACAACTCCATCAAATGGGTAATGAACATACCGTTCATGTTGGGAGAACTCCCACCTCGTGAAATGTTGATAATTCATTTTCATTTATCATATTTCATTGGGGGAATTATGATGGGAAAAATAATTTTATAATTATATATATTTTATTTATAAATTATTTATACTTATATAATTTTTTTATATTTCATTTAAATATTATTTTTATTTTTTAAAATACGATTACATCATTTGTGGATGTGTGGACTACCTCCCCATTAATGCGATGTGATATTTTTTCTCAAATTACATTAATTGAATTAAGTATTGTTTTAATTAAACTTATAAAACATAAAATATATCCAAATTATATTCATGAAATAAATAAACTTCAATAAATATAATATATATTCTTTTTTATTATCCTTTTCATACAAAAAATGTGATAACGTCGTTTATGGCTCTATCAAAAACCTCCTCCCCAATGTGATGTAATTCCATTTAAATATGTATATATATTTAATTATTTATTATTAAATTACATGGTATTTATGATATAATTATCATTATATATGTATAATGTAACATACCATCTCTCCATAATGATCATTTAAAAATTTTAATGTTAATCATGCATACGTACGACATACCATCTCCGTGATTGTAATGTTGGCTTGTTTTTCAATAATATCAATCATTATGGATTTAAAATGTAATTTTTACATATATATATTATAATTATTATGATATTTCAATGATTTATATTTTCATATAATGACATGTTTGACCATAGTCGACCTAGAAATGTTTTTTTTAACACAGGAACAAAATTTAGTCAAAACACACAACGTAAATATTGTTGTTTATGTAGTTCAATGACACATTGTAATAAGTGAATTAAAAGTTAAAATAAAATTGAATATGATTCTGATGTATGTAAATAATTATCATATACTTAATATTCATTAATATAAGAATACATGTGACATGTTTGACTCAATGTAATTGATTTTTGCCTCAATTTTCTTTCTATAAGCCATACACCACTTTCACCAAAAATTTCTTCTATATAGTTTATATTCTATTGTTTTACATGTTATATAATGATTATTATTATAATCATAAACTTATAATCATTATTAAATTTGAATGATTCATGGGTATTATGATTTAAATGTTTCAATTTGGTATGTGACACTTTGGAATGTTTAAAGAAAATTTTACTCAAGATTGTGTTAAATGATTACGTTTCCAATATCGAATACTTTTGTTATAGTTAAAATAATATCGAAACAGTCACATTATATTAAATAAAATTAGACATTAAAATCTTATTAAATTTCCATATCATTTATCGTAATAAGTAATTGTTCCATTTATTTAAAAAAAACTCACGATAGAAATGTTGAGATCCTGAATAGGTTAATTCAAATCACTTTGATTTGAAAGTAATGGATCATATGCCAAGACTCTATCTCTGTGAATATACACTATTTGATGTTAGACTATGTATGTGTAACAAAATAAGTTGTAATTCAAACTAGGATGAGGAATGTTCAATATCTATGTTATTTCCAAACACTTCATCAAATCCTTGAAATAATTCATTAAATCACCATACATATCAACCATGATCACATTCTTGGTCCATAAATAAATATGTTCTTACAAATTGGTATTCTTTTGGATAAACCATTAATAATAAATAGTAATGTTAAAAAAATTATGGATAACAAAAAAAATATTGGGATTGTAACATCCTGATATTTTTTCAGATATATTAATTTAATTGATATCTTCTGTTGTACGCTACACCAAGATTATCTTGGGCTATATAAAACACTGTATTATCTTGATGTATATGCAACAATATACTTGGCATGTGTTACACACACGAGCAACCTTCCTCGATAGCTTGAGTGGTACGCAATACCAAGTTTCACTAAACGATGATATATTATAATATTATTATAAACTATCCATTATAGATTGTATTAACTGCATTTTGAATTTAAAAATATTATAATTCATCTTACACATTTTCTATGTAGTATGAAAACAAATAAATTTTTGGTATAAAAGAATAATTTTAAAAAATGATGTTTTACCGCTTTTTGATGGCGCACTCATTTTAGATATTATATTTGACAAAATTATAAGTACAATCATACAAAATAAATGTCTACTTTTGAATCAGGATATAAAATTTTATGTTGGATAATGTTTTGATATTTTTCTGATAACGTTCATATTTTGAGGAATAGTAAAAAATGATAAGTTTTACTTAAAAGAAACTATTTCATTGAGATAATTTATATGGTTAAATTATAAAAATTAATGGTTTTAAAGAATAAATAGAGTATATTTTTTTACCATTCTTAATAATTTAGGTCAGTATTATTAATTTTACATTGAATTCATAGTTAAAAACATTACCATCTTTTGCAATATTTTAAACAGAAAACCTTTTTTTCATCAATGGGATAAATTTTAAATTAATTACTAAAACATATGAGTTTTGAATTTGGAAAAAAGGATTCCATATTTTGAATTAGGAGTTCCAAATTTTGAAAATACGTATCTTTTATTTTTAGATATTATGAATAGTAACAACTGTTAATTTGATTTACCACAGTTAAAGGTAAATTGGGTTATTAGGGGTAAAAATAATATTATAATATTACCTTAACACTTATATTAATATAATTGGATTATTATATTTCATCATAAAACATAATTGGGTCGAATTGGTATCAATTGGAACCCACTTAGTGGAGATTGAGATATTTGTTTTATTTTATTTAATGGAAATTAAAATATGTCTCACTAAAACATTAATAATTAAAGTATATTTAATATATGGTTATAAAGAATATAAATTCGATTATAAATACTAAGTTGAAAGCTTAAATGATTATATTTATTATGGTAATTTATTTTTAACTTTTAAGATATATTTAATTACCTTAATAGATTATACATTATTGATACATAAATTATTTCTTTAGTGAAAAATCAATAAATGTTTAATTATTAATATAATAATACCCATAAAATTCACCAAAAACCTAAACAAAACATATTGGTCATGTATATATAAACCATAATCATCCATTGGTCTAATTATTAATAACTTGGGACCATATAATGATATTATGACACTTATATTATTTTATTTTAAATGAAGTCAAAATTCTCACCATCATAATTTAATTAATATAACAATGTAAATGTTTGATGATCAATTTGAGTAAAATTAATCATATAAAATCTATTATATTTAACTTTATCATAGATTTTTTTTAAAAAAAATTCAAAAAGTAATTATATTAAATAATTATACCTAAATGTTGTAATAATTATTTTACTAAGAGAAATATCAAATAAATTGTTTTAAAAATATTAAAATAAATTTTATATTAACAAATTAATGTTCTCCACGAATTTTTTAGATTATTATGACATGTTAAGAATATATTAAATATTTTGTTTGGAATATCTCATCAGTGTAAATTTTATTTAAACTCAAATAATTGAATAGTGTGAAAATTGACATTGTTGAGATTTTATAAAAATAACATATTATTAAATTATTTAAAAAACACAAATATATTAAAAAAATTACACATTAAAAATTATATAATTTAAAAATTTATAATGTATCTAATTTTCTAAAATTCACAACATATAAGTAAGTATTTATAAAAATTAAAAAATTAGAATATGTCTATCTCAAATAAAATTAAATAGATTATATAACGATAAATCAAATTGATATGGTTTCAAATAAACTCAAAACATGTCTAAATTTTATTGGTTGATTAGATTACAACCCTATCTCATATCATTTTCTAATTGGAGTAATTTTTTTTTGGGTTTTTATTTGGGGATTATGTTTATTATAAATTAATATTTTGTATATTTCCAAAAGTGCCCCTCTCTACTCTTGTAAAAGGAAACCTCATCCATCTCCTCTTCACACCATTTTGAGCATTCAAGATCGACTAACCCGTCCCCATTACTATTCTCACTTTCCCTAGTAATATTCTAGTGTTTCTAGTTCTAACACCCAATTATTTTATTAGAAATATTTTTTTATGTCTTATGTTATATGCAACACCAAAGAAATATTTCGCTACACACAACACTGGTCTGGCTTGTGATACATGCAAGATCAACATTCCTTGATTGTTTGTGTTGTACGCAATACAATGTTTCACTAAAAAATGATATATTATTATAATATTATGAAATAGCCATTATGAATAGTATTAACTTAATTTTCAATTTTATAACATTACAATTCATCTTACACATTTTCTTGAATGAGGTATGAAAACCAAATTTCCGGATAAAATATGTATTTATCAAAAAAAGTAGTTTTACAGCCTTTTTATGGCACATCCATTTAATTATAATTTTTGAAAAGTTTATAAGATAAATTTTATAAAATAATATTCTTCCTTTGAATCAAGATATAAAAATTTACATTGGATAAATTTTTGTAACTTTTCTAATAACATTGATATTTTGATGAATAGTAAAACTTCGCTAAATTTGTCATAAAAACAACTTTTTCATCAAGATAATTTATATGGTTCAATGGTGAAATTTGATTGTTTTAAAGAATAAATTTAATATATTTTAACCATTTAATATAATTTATGTCATTAACATTAATTTTACCTTGAATTCATAGATAAATTATTTCAATCTTTGACAATGTTTTAACTTTTAAAACCTGTTATCTAAAAAATGGGAATAATATTAAATTAATTACTACAAATTTTGCCTTTGGAGTTTTGAAAAATGGATTCCATATTAAGATGTTTTTTTTCCAAATTATGTTAACAGTTTACTTTTAATTTCTTTTTATATTATTAATAGTAACTACGATACTTTTTTATTTACTACAGTTAAAGGTAAATCTGGTAATTTAGGGTAAAAATAAGATTATAAAAATAACACTTAAACCTTTCAAAATTCTATTGGTTGAATAAAAGTTGACCCATATCACCTAAGGATCGAAATAGATTCATTTCATGGACTTTGGACCCTGAAAATGATATAATTATTTTTAAAACAATTGAATATGTCACTCTCTTATATCTTATAAGTGTAATAATTTTAATATAGTGATAAACATCATAAAACATATAATTTAAGTAGTCTATAGAAAAATAATAAAATTTTCTACATCATGAAAATTTATTTTAGAATTTCTAGGGATTAAATAATTATCATTAATAATGATACAATAGAGATGTAGAAATTATTTTATTGATTGAAATATCAAATAAATGGTTTAAAAATATTAAAAGAAATATTATATGAAATAATTAATGTTCTCATCAAAATTTCGAGATTAATATGACATGTTATTAATTGATTAAATATTTTGGTTCGATTATATTCTCTGTGTGGATTTTATTTAAATGCAAATAAATGAATAGTTTCAAAATTTACTCTATTGTTATTTTATAAAAATTACATATTATAAAATTGTTTAAAAATCACAAAAATATTTAAAAATTATAAATTGAATGTTATATGGAATAAAATTTCATAATGTATACAATTATAAACAATTCACAAAACATACGTAATTATTTATAACAATTTAAAATTTAGAATATTATAACCACAAATAAACTTATACAGATTAAATAAGGATAAATCAAGTTAATAAGGTTCAAAATAAATTCCCAACAGGTCTAAATTTAATTTGTTGATTCGATTACATACCTATATCATCTAATCTTAGATGGAGTCATTTTGGAAGTATTTATGCGGGGTTTGAGTTTATTATAAATTAATATTTTCTATGTTTACAAATGTGTCCATCTCCTCTTTTATAAAAGGGAACCTCCTTCCTCTCCTCTTCACAACATTTTGAGCCTTAAAACTCATCGAAAACCCTACCAATTCTTCTTATCTACATCTCTAGTAATATAATAGAGGTTCTAGCCTTCTCAAAATACAAACTCTAGTACCCTATGAAGAAGTTTAAAAGAGGCATGTCAAGGAAGAGGTATTCTCGTCTATCGATTGATTTTTGTTTCATTCATCTTCTACTACATCATCATTAGTTGTTTCATTATAGAGAAATAAAATAAGTATCAATAATATACTTATATTTTATTATAAATATGAAACAACCCTGTTTCACCTTCGATCCATCCTACAAAAAATGAGATCACCGCGCGTGCGTACGTACGGCTTACCATCTCCATGTCGTCATGTGATCTATTTTTCGACAACCACCATACTAAGATGGTTATACTGGTGGAAATAATAAATATATAAGATTGTTATAACATCATATTATTTCTTATATATTATATCATGCACTCTAATTCCATTAAATATTATAGAAACAATATCATTACTCGTGCGTAGGTACGGTCTACCCTATCCACGATGTGATGCGACTCGTTCAACATGATATTCAATGAATAATGAATATATAAATGAATTTAATGAATTAATATGATATATATTATATTAATACCATTTTGTAAATTATATATCTATAACGTAAAAAGTGGAATAAGTATTTATTCGACAAAACAAGCATAAGAACATAAAGTAATGAACACCCAAATAACAGGTAGTGATGAAATATTACTAATAATAAGATAAGAATATGACCATATATGATATCATAACAATGAATATTGTTATGGAATAAATCAATGGAATTATTTAAATCATTATACAGTATGTTCGGATACGTACAAATTATATCAGAACAAATGTAAGGGAAAATATCACAATCTCATTTTTAACCGAGATTGTTTATACTTTCGAATTTACTGAGGAATATTTATCATCTACATCCATGTTTCCTCAATATTTAATATTATTTCTATCCTCATATAGTTTTTTTTAAATCAAATTTTTCTTATTGATGAGTTTTTAGTAAAAGATATGGAAGGAATCTTTTATCGTTTTAAGTACGAGAAACTTATTGACATGGAAGGAAAATGTACGAGAGGAATGTTTATTTATAACTTATACAGCATGAATGGATTTTTTTATGATTTCATAGACTTCTATTTCCCTAAATTTTACTTTACATGTTTTCATGTTTATTTTCAGATAACTTCATTTGTTTAAAATTGTATGACATGTTGAGAAAGGAAAAATGTTTTTGAAGAAGAAAGGATATTTTCCCCAGGAATGGGGTTCAAGTGTTTTATCAAAATTATTTTCCATATAAAATAATATAGGGTTATGTATCTATCCCTATTGTTCAATTTATTTAATTATGTTATTATGGAATTATTTTTATGAAGTCCTTTTATCTTATATAGATTATGTTATGGTGACATGATGTTTAAGAATCCCATTTTTATTACATGGGTTATGCTATGATGTATGATTTATGATTTTGCGGCACACATAAGAATGGTTTCATTATGAGATGGCTGGAACCTATATCTCCCTCCAATTCATTGTGTACAGATTCATATCTCATGAGATAGACAAGGCTGGAATGACATGTTAATTCAGTTCAGTGATACAGGAAAGGAATGAGGAGTGAACCTGGTTCAGTAATGGGCTTTGCCCACTATGATGGTCTTGGAAAAGATTATTGACTAATATGAAATGATTTTCTATTATATGGTGTGTATGCCACAAATTTTCATGTTTTATGTTATGTATATTGGGATTACATTTAACTACTATGATATATCACATGTCAGGATATTATGATCTCTTTTTCAGGTTAAGATTTTAAAAATGTTATGTTCTTTTGAATATGATATGATTGATATTTCCATTGTTTACCGTTATTGAGAATTTGAGCTCACCCTTTTGGATGTTTTCTTTTCCCCAGTTCAGGAAGAAGGATATTGTGTAGGATATGCCAAAAGGGACTCTAGATATGAAGAAATAAATGTGAGAAAATATAGATGATTTGTGAACCATATGTTTATGTTTCCTAGTTTCTAAAGACACTATACATATACAGTACTATCATGGTTTTGTTATATTTTTTATTAAGTTTGCATCAATTCCGAAGTAATAACAATGTGTGTAAATTGCAGATCATTATACTTGGTATCATATGAAAGGTATAGTCATCCTTTGGAAACTAGGATGTGAAAGCCTTAGTAAGAACCCAAAGGATATGTCGAAGCATAAAACACAATATTAGAGATTTAGAAATAGCCATGAATGACCTATGATAAGACCTAAATTGTGAAATTTTATTACTGATTATGTGGTTTCCTGATGTAATTAGTGTTGGTCAAACAATGCTTCTTGGATTAAGTCAATGGTTGGAACCCGATGGAACCGTTCTAATGATGAATTTGATGGGAAATGCAATGATCGTCCCCCTGAGAAACCAAACGTTATGGGATCTGGAATGAAAAATCTTGTAGCCATGATCACTCAATTTTCTCAAGCTATGAATCATGCAGGCCTTCCAAACGAGCAAAGGAAAGAGCACCATTCTGTTGAATCCTTCATGAGGCAGCGTTCAACTTCATTCAGTGGGTCTTCCGATTCATTAGTTGTTGTATAATGGATCAGCGCCACTGAAAATATATTTTCAGTCCTGCAATTTTCTGAACATGATAAAGTCATCATAGGAGTATATCATTTGGAAGGTGAAGTTGATCAATGGTGTAATCTTGTCAAGAATATAAGGAAAACAGATAAAATTGAGTCTATGAAATGGGAAGAGTTCAATAACTATTTTTTAATATATGCATCTCTCATATTCATCAAACAAGGATAGAGAATGAATTTCCTAAACTGAAGAAAAAGGATGATGATTTTTTTCTACCTACGATGGAAATTTTACAAGGCTTGTAAGGAATGATTTTGGGATTATTATCCATCCTGAGAGTAAGATCGATCAATTCTTTAGTGGCTTAAAACCAAGTCTCCGAAGGGAATTTGCCATAAAGGAATTCAATTGCTATGAGAAAATTGTTTGATGTGCTCTCATGGATTATATAGAGATTAGAGTAACCCATCAGTTATATGGGTTTGATAAGAAGAGGAAAATGGGATTCAAAGGAAAATCTAAAGACCACACTGAAAAGAAGATGAATTTTCCTTATGCTTAATGTGTGGAAAGTAATAAAGAGGGAATTGTCTTAAAAGGACATGTATATCTTTTAAGTATGGAAAAATGGTCATCAGGAAATTGAATACTACAGTGATGGGAAAAAGATGTCTAGTGATATGATCAAAGATAAAGCTATAGAGAATGCACCTCCTATACTTCAATGATACAAGTGCACAGAAATGTGGCATTATTCCAAACAATTTCATAATCCAAGGGTTGTGGATGATGATTTACATCAAAAAACTCTTAAGGACAATGACAATGGAATGTCACTTGAAATTTCAATCATCGATGTGGAGTACGATAACAAAGTGGTGAAAGGTACACATACTATCCACTCTAAATTAGAAATTGTTTTATTTGACTTTGGATCCACCCGTTGTTTTGTTTCTGAAAATTTTTTAAGGGTATCGACATATTACCTCAGTAATTAGATATTGAGTTTGATGTGACAACCCCAAATGGCACAACAGTCGCATCAAAATATTTCAATTCTTCTCCGATTGATGTTTGTTGGAAAGTGCTTCTTGCAAATCTTGTGATCCTTTCTATAGTAGAATTTTATGTGATTCTTGGCATGGATTGGCTTTCTTTATATGGATCTTATATCAATTTCCAAAGAAGTGAAATCCCATTTCATATTCCATATCAATCTATGATCATCAATCGATGCAAGGATTAATATAACATTCCAATGGATATTTCTTCCATCTTATGGGCCTTTATTCGAATAAATGAAGGTTATTTATCTCAAATGGTTTGATAGAAACTAATGATTAAGAATATTCCCATTGTATGGATTTTTGATGTTGTCTTTCAGAATTAAAATCTGGTCTTCCACCAAATTTTGATGTTGTGTTTTAAATAGAACTCATACCGGATGATATGCCTAATTTAAAGACACCATATAGAATGTCCCCAATTAAGTTATAGGAATGGAAAAAGAAACTCCAACAGAATCTTGATAAAGGATTCATATGCCCTAGTCCATCGCCTTTGGGATCACATGTTCTCTTTGTTAAGAAGAATGATGGATCAATTAGACATTGCATTGAATATCAAGAACTTAATAAGATCACTATCAAGAACAAATATTATCTCCCAAGAAGTGATGACATGTATGACCAACTATGTGGAGCTCAATACTTTTAAAAGATTGATCTTTGTTCATGGTATCATCAATTAAGGGTCAAAAAGATGGATATACCAATGATGGAATTCTGTATAAGGTATGGACACTATGAATTTATAGTGATGCCATTTGGTCATTCTAATTCCCCTGTTATCTTCATGGATTTAATGAATAGAGTCATTAGAGAATATCTTGATCAGTTTGTGGTAGTATATATAGATGATATTATTGTATATTCAAAGAGAAAAGAAGAACATTGTTTCTGATGCTTTCGTCAGGGTGGGCGCGTCTGTCTGTCGGGGATGTCAGTGCAGCTGTTTTGTGTTGCCTTTCATTCCAGATTTCCAAAGGCGGGCGGCATCCGTTCCTTGTTCAGGGACGTCTACTACTTGATTGAAACTGGGATGATGGGATGTCTATTCCTTCTTCCGTGGATTCCTCCTCAGAACTCATCACCTAGTCCGGGTCTCCCTCATAGATTCAATACGTTGTCCATGAAACTCTACCCAGTGCCATATCTTCATGGACGCCAGTTAATTACATTGCTTATGTCAGGACATTCCAAAGGATCCGGTCAGGGTAGAAACCTTCAGTTGGGGGAGTAGTCATGTCGAGGCATCATTAACGTTTCTTAATGCTGGGGAATTGGCGTTTCTGTCTTTTGTCCATTATTATAGGTCTTCTAGAGGGCACGGAAGCTCAAGGCATCCCACATTGAGCGCGGGGAACTGCATATTCCATAGGCATGTATCTGAGGATTTCCTCATCTTCCTATGCTTAACACAGGGTATGCCGTAAGTTTAACGTTCAGCGGAGACAGATTGGACTGATCGAAACAGTAACTAGAGTGGATCAGATTGAAGAACCCCTTAGAGGGAACACCGATGTCGAGGCCAACACATGGGTGGTTTCCCTAATATTGTGGAAGGGAATGTAGTGGCATGATCTCATCGGGATGTGGAGGCCCGGGTACGTATCAGGATGGATGATGGTGGTGACAATCTTGAGTCTTGAAGAGTCTTCCAACATATCCCCGTGGCGAGGAATCAACATTTGCGTAGTTCGATGATATAGTGGGACACATGTGGAAGCGGCCTATGAGAATGGATACATGGATGGGGCCCAGAGGAAGTAGAACCTCTGAGTTGTGTCATGACCTTCCCAAGACATAAAGGCTCGAGGGAGAGCTCAGGATGAGACATTAGTGATGGTGCTTGAGCCTCATGGAGGCTTCCTACGTATCCCCATGGCAGGGAATCAATGTCTGCGTAGTTCAGGATGGAATGGGGCTTACACTCTGAGGTGGCCCAGGGATATGGAGTTGGTGAAACGACGTGAATGGACCAAGGGTCTAGGTGGGCTTGAACCTCATGGAGGCTTCATAGGTACTAGGAATTAGCACGGATCAAAGACCACGTAGTTCAGGTTGGGCACCGGAAGGCCGACGTAAAGGTGGACTCATGGGGTCCATTGGTGGAGGGCTTGAACCTCGTGGAGGCTTCTTATGTATCCCTGTGGTATGGAATCAAAGTCCAAATAGTTCCGAATGGATGGCGCTTACACTCTAAGACGGCCCATGATGGTGGGGATTGAACCTCGTTGAGGTTTCCTACGTACCATGCATTAGCATGGATCAAAGACCACATAGTTTGGGTAATGTGGTATGGGGATTACGCTCTGAGAGGGCCCATGATGGTGGGGCTTGAACCTCGTGGAGGTTTCCTACATACCATGCATTTACACGGATCAATGTCCTCGTAGTTCAGGTAATGAGGTACGGGGCTTACGCTCTGAGACGGCTCCGGATAGTGGGGATTGAACCTCATGGAGGCTTCTTACATACCATGAATTAGCATGTATCAAAGTCCCTGTAGTTCGTGTAATGAGGTATGGAGATTACGCTCTGAGATAGCCCATGATAGTGGGTCTTGATCTTCATGGAGGTTTCCTACGTATTATGCCTTAGCACGGATCAAAGTCCTCGTAGTTCGGATAATGAGTTATGGGCCTTACGCTATGAGACGGCCCATGATAATGGAAGAACCAACATGAATTCGGTCGGGATGACAGGGTGGTGGGAATGAACCTCATGGAGGATTCCTACGTACCATGCCTTAGCACAGATCAAAGACCACGTTGTTCAAGAATAATGTTTAACATCATGCTGGACGAGGGCATACAGTTTAACGTCATGCTGGATGAGGGCATTTGGGGCTTACACTCTGAGGCGGCCCAAGGTGTTGGTGAACCAACATGAAGGATTAAGAACAACCTAGTGGTGGGCTTGATCCTCGTGGAGGCATCCTACGTAACTTGCCTTGACATGGATCAAATTCCTCGTAGTTCACTATAGGTGGGGGTCGGGTCGGTGCTTGCTCTAAGCCCACGTGAGTCATGCTCGGTGTGAGAAACAAGAGGTTGCAGGGACCTGAAGATCACGTCGCAAAGGGTGCGTCCGTGGGAAATGAATAGGGGCTTATGTTTTATGTGGCCCATGGTGTTGGGACGTACTCCTGGATGGAGGCCCATGGTGCGACAAACCGCAGTGGGAGAGGGACTCCACTGGCTTCGGTAGTGGGGAAGTATGGAGGGGCATGGGTGCTACCATCCGCAAGAGGGGCTAGGGGCTTACACCAAGGTGGAATCCCTTCTCCCCCACAGACAAACGCCACTCCCAGAAGGAGGATATCATCCCCTATGGAGACCAGTGGGCGTGTAGAATGTCCATGGTGGGGGTGCCCCGCGTGAGAGGCACAGGGTGATGTCATGGTTTAACGTCATGTGTTGAGGATGAGGTGCTTGGTAGTTTAACGTCCTGCAGCTCGGAAGAGTAGGGTTTACTCCCCACCCCTAGTACATACATAACAAGTACCCTCTTCCCATTGGGGAAGGGAAGGCATCATCAAGGACGTATAGGAGGGGTGTCACAGAGCTAACCATCGAAGGGTCTACGTTAGCATGGCTATGCGAAGAAGCAACATCCATTAGCATGCCTATGAGGAGAAGCATGAGGCAAAACAATGCTACGGGCGGTATCGTCCATGGGACTTTGAAATCAAATCATAAAAGCCTGGAGGGCCGCACGGGAAGAGGGATTGCCAATAAGAGGAGTCCACAGGCAAGGGCCTTGCGGATCTCGGTTGCATTATGTGGCAGAGGACACTTGCGAGAGGAGGTGCTTCGCGAAGTGGGGTGCCTTGGCCTTATCATGGGGCATGGGTTTGAATGGGTGGTGCTTCGCGAAGTGGAATGGTGTTTTCTGAGCACCGGCTCACAAAGCATAGGTGCCTCGCGAAGTGAAGTGTCGCTAAGTTATGTGCTTCATGAAGTACCATGACCCAGCCTTGGCATGTGGATCACATGTACAGGATGGGTGTTTCGTGCAGCATAAATGCTCCGCGACTACCTGGGTCCCCTTAGGGATCCCCCTTCCTTCGCGAATTCACTTGGGCTTTCTGAAAGACATCCACCTCAAAAGGTGGGGTCAAGAAGAGACCATGCGGAGGTGCATCATGAAGAAAAAATACCTTGCGTAGCTCATGATTCTCCGAGTGGAAGAATGCTTCACGATTCGGGAAATAAGAAGCTGAAAGGTTGGATCATCCATCCTGAGATCTCAGGGGGAGTTCAGTATTTATTGTCAAGGGGTGCCACGAAGCAGAGCTCACGTGGAACAAAAAGGCATCGGTTGCTTCGCGGTGGGTCGCGAATGTCAACGGGGATTGCGAAGAGTTACCACCTCCTGTGATTCACGGCAGGTCGCGAATGTTAGGGGTGTTCGCGGAGCGTTACCGCCTCTTCTGCTTTGCAGTGGGTTTCGAATGTCAATCGTTTTCACGAAGAGTTACCACCTACTTTGATTTGCGGAGGGATCCCGAAAGTCAGGTGTGTTCGAGGAGTGGACCACCTCTTTTGCTTCGTAGCAGCCGCTTTGCTTGGGGGTCCTCCGCGTCGAAGCTTCGCGAGGCAGTGCTCGGGGAATTTCATCATCTCTTTTTTTTTCAAATATTTTTGGCACCAACAAATGACCCCCCTCATACATGAAGCCACAGAGAGATCAAGGGTCGAAGTCTGATGGAAAATGCCAAAATCATCGGCAGATCACGATGCTGAATCGCAAGGCGGCGCGCGAGGCGGACAGGGGCCGCACGCACTAGATGTTCATTGAAGCTCCGTGTGGGTTGGAAGCGCCATGATGCTCCGGTGGTCGGCACCTATAAATAGGGGGCCGACCTCTCTTGTCTTTTTCCTTTCTTTGCGACTTTTTCATTTTGAGCTCTCGATTCGCGAAGCTCCGTGTACTCTGCGTCTGCTCACCGCGAATCAAGCATTGTGGCGAACGCAAGTCTCCGACTCCGCGACTACTCCAATCGAAATTCTTCTTGTGGGCCAAGGCCAAGCTCCACATCTATGCTTTGTGACTAAGCACCTCTAGTGTGATTTTCAAATGCTCTTCGCGGCCGGACCTGAAAATTTTCCAAGTCCTAGGGCCCAATGGCCCATCGAGAAGCTGTGTTGCGGATGCTTGCAGACACTGCCTGGAGGGATGAGATGGTCGACTGTCTGGGTTTGGGGGAGCTATTCTAAATCCATTCGGACCATAATTCTCTGACGGATCTCTTGTCAAAGAGTCAAAAGAACTATCCTCTGTGCAAGAAGCTTCCTTTTTATGGCATTGGGCTGTGGGATGACATCTTCATCTCTGAGGCGAGCAGGGAAAAACCAGCTTGCTGGTTCAGAAGTACGTCATGCCAGCAGCAATGGTTTCGGCCGGCTGATGGTCATTCCCGAGAAAACTTATCGCCTATCATCACCGACTGCCTACACAACCATTTGAACAACATTGACAGTAATCCATTGCGACTGGAGACATCCCCTCCCATGTACCGCACCATCATGAAGGAATCTTTATGGGATTCACAGAAGGGGTGGTCCGATGAGTGGGACATGCGCCAGGCGGCAACTTCACCAATGAATGGGCATGGGCCTACTGGGTATGTGCCTAGTGCGAGGAGTTCAAGGCCGAGTTGAAAAGAGTTGGCTTGTATTAGGTGGAATGGGCCTCACAATTCCACATTTATCAACCAAAGCAGCTTATGCCGGAGATGTTGATCAGGTGGTCGTCTGGGAACAACACTTTTCACCTACACCATGGGGAGGAGGGAATCAATCTGTGGGATGTCCATCAGATTTTGGGGGTCTTGATCATGGGGGTCATGTATGATGTGTTCCTATCCATCATGAGTCTGTGGGAGGAACCAGAGCAGATGTCGCGGATGGCACTGGTGTTGATGGGATTGGTCCCTGGGGAGAACAACGAAGCGGTGAGGGATGTCCACTTTAAGAAGTGGTTCAAGCATTTCTTAAACCTCCCGGAGGATCTAGATTTCCCTTCGATGCCTCGAACTTGTTCGAAGGGGGCTCAACGAGGCTAGGAGCACTCATACTGGCGGCTCTTGGAGGATAGCTAATGGAGGACTTGGGGCTTCAGTGTCAATACTGAGCAGCGGCCAATAGTCATGTTGGCGGCGTTTATCGAGGCACTTATTTGCAGTTGGATCTTATCGGTGAGGGATATAAATATGAGGGAGTGACCCAACTCATTCATCATAGCGTCCATGCTGGCCATAGGATGGTGGGTCAATCTGGGGGTCCCGATGCTCGCCAGGTTGTACAGGGTGTTGCTGCATGTTAGCATGGGAAAAAAGCCACCGAGGATATGAGGGCCCTTCCACCTTCTGTACGGGTGGATCACAGCGCACATCAAGGTGGGTTTATGAATATCAAAACCCCATCTCTCCACCAAGATCGAACATTCTCCCATCCATTCTGAATGCTGCCAAGAGCTACCTAGTCAAATTAACAGTACTAATGGCGCTGAACTGGGTATGGAAAGAGAATGAGATTAACTTCCACCTGTTTCCATTGCCAACAGAGGTGCTCACTGATGATGGTCGGGGAACGGAAGAGCATCAGGCCTATCTCTTGGGCTTTCGAGGAGGAGTCCTGGTGGCATGTGTGGACTGCGATCCGATCTGTGAATCGTACACCCCGTATAGGTTTGCGTTGCAATTTCGGTTCCTGTAGCAGCTGATCCCGCAGGACTACGGAGAGGTGCGTCATGAGGAGAACCCGTGTGTAATGAGGCAGCTGTGGCTCATGTTCACACGGGAAGACGGAAAAATGCGAACGGCATTGCCTCTTTCCACTGCCGCCTTTGGGCTGGTAAAGGAGTATTCCATCAGCTGGAAGGCAGCTTTCCCGGGGGAGATGTTGAAGCATCCAACCATTCGATCCGAGTATGGCGGACCTCCTTTATTTCGAGGTCGGGGTCAAAGGGCAGCAAAGGCCTCTCGCAGTGGCGGGGCTTCCATGGCGGTGAGACCTGCAGCAGCCGAGGATGAGGCAGTAGTGGTGGAATTCCACGTGGTAGTAAACCCGGTGGTCTTGGCAGAGCAGAGTCATCCAGAGGGGCGGCCGCCTAGGGGATTCCGCAGAATATCCACCCAGGCTCCGGGGAAGCGGCTGTGTCATATTGACATGATAGAGGATGTTGTTTCCCCAGAGGCCTGGGACATTAGGGATGTCAACCGTCAACTCCTCATCCTACCCGAGATGTGGTCACACCTGAATCATCTCTTGATGGAGTTACCGGGAATAGGCCATGTCCGGGCTGGTTTCACGGTGTTTTCGACGGAGGTGGAGCAATATCTGGACGATTTGGGGGACTACGTTCACTCCAATGGTGTCCCCTGCCCAATGACAAATCGGGTGAGGTTACTGCTACATTAGACAATTTCCCCACAACTATCGGCTGCTTAGATGAGGGAGCGCTTCCTCCTGTTGGACGAATTAGGCGAATCCTATGAGGAAAATGAGGCCCGTATAGGGAGCCCATTGGAGGATGGTGAAGTCCAAGATCAAGAATTAGATTTCAATGATTTCACAGAGGATCTCGAGGTAGAATTCTGAGATTCATTCCTCATGGTCTACTCTCAAGCCAATATGCATCTCTTACGAACATGTAAACCATTCAGGAGGAACTTGTACGCAGACTGTGCTCTTGCTCCTAGGTGGGTGACGACGCAAGGCCTCCGGGACCAGCTCCTGTGGCCATGTCCAGCTCGGTGTCTGGTAGGGCTAGGACACTTGAGGTTGATCTTCCAAAATCACTGAATCTTCTGACATTATACGGAGGGCCACTCTTAGGGGTCCCGTCAGTATTGACTCAAGAGAAGCACCAGGAGTTTGATCTTTGTAAGTTTCCTCCACTAGATTCCTTGTAGTCATATGTAGGTCATGCAAACTGATATCCATGTTCTTCCCTATCGTGTACAGTTATACGGCTGGCATGGGCTTCTGCGGAAAGGTTGGTTGGGATGCCTGGAGGTATCCCTCCTAGGAGCATGCCGGTGATTGTGGAGATAGTCACCATGCCTACCCGAGTGGCAGCGCTCCCTATCGTCGGTGGGACCACCAGCAGGGTCGTGCCCGAGGCTATTGAGGTGGAATCCATGATGAGGATCAACTGGCCATACCATGACCCTTCATGCCTTCTCCGGCGCCAGATGACGTGCCTGATTCAATGCTAGATGCCAATCCTGCCGAAGACTTCTTGTGGGCATATCTAGCATACAAGCCTTCCAATCGTGCGGGCTGGGATGAAACGGCCTCCAATGAAGAGGACAGCAAAATAGTATATCGCTGATCGTGGAAGTTGATCACTCGCTTCATCAAGGACACCCCCAAGCGCTATGGCTGAATGAAATGGACAAACTCCACTCTCGACTGCGTGAGTTGTGTGTTGGGGGACTGGATGCCCAGCATCCCCATATGCTCTTACAAGATGTCATGGCAGAGAGGATCCGAGAGTATGATTGCAGGATCAGCGTAGGCTGGTAGCAGAGGAAGATGGAAAATATCAAGAAGCTCCAGGAGGCAGAAAATGAGGTTCAGCAGCTGCAGATCTGGAAGGATGAGCGCTCAGCCTCTCTCAATTAACAGTCTGAGCGGATCTTGCGATTGAAGTCCCATCTGGTAGAGGCCGACGAGGCCCTGAAGCAGGTTGCTGAGGAGATGGTCGTCATTCATGCTGACCTGGAGAGGGCCCGAGATGGGGCCGATGAGCTGCGCCCCATCACCGCTGAAATGGAGCGGGAGCTGAGTCTGTTGTAGCAATTCCTAGATGCCACAAGTCGAAGGGTGTCGGAGCTACAACGCTCTTTTGACGGGGTCAATCCTTCCATGAGGGAAGTTGACCCTCGAGTACTATAATAATGGCAATCCTTTTAAATGTACATTTTTGATTCGATCGATTTTTTTTGAATGTCGTATCATGCACGAGTTTTGTTGTGGTTGCATCCTTACAATGTCTACGAAATGTCTGGCTGCAATCCCCTAAGATCATGTGGGTCGGGCCCGATTTTCCAATGTTCTCTTGTGCATGAGTGGTGCAATGCTAGGGGCACTAATATTGGTTCGAATAGGCGGGAATGGGTAGTGTGATTCATGATACCCAAGATTCGGAACATTGCAGGGGTGGCGTGACAATAAAGGGAAATCATTAACCGTGGCGGAAAAATTATGTCCTTAATGCGTTAGCCAGTAGTGAAAACAAAAAATGTGGGACGACCGTTGACCATGTTCAAAACACAGGGCTTAACTCAAATATCGTCGATCAGTCTTCCAGGATGTTGGCCCAGGATAATAGGCGGACCATTGGTCAGGCATCCATACAGTCAGGGGGTCCCTCAGAATGTTGTCCTAGGACAGCAGGCGGACCATAGGTTGGGAATCCATACTGTTAGGGGGTTCCTCCAAACATGATTAGTCTTTCAGAATGTTGGCCCAGTACAGCAGGCAGACCATAGGTAAGGCGTCCATACTGTTCAAGGGTTCCACCAGACATGAAAGTGGACGACAGTCCGAATAAGGGGCACGCGAAGCATGGAATGTGGAGTGAGGGTTTGTTCGAACAAAATCCAACACTCATGAAATTACGCCACCGTGGTGAGAGTACGCTAGATGGGCACATCGGTTTTATCATAGATAATTCTTTCTTTCAGACAGGGCCTCTCTAGCAAGGGGGTCTGTCACTTCCCAACATCGTCATGGGGCATCCTAAAATTGTTCAAGGAAGAGTTATAGTCGTACATTCCCCTACGAGGGGTCCGACCAGGGGGCCGGAAAGGGGAATAAGAGGATATATAACTCATGGGGGATGGACCCTATGCAAAATACCGGGGTGTCCCTACATATACCATGGGAATGGGAATCAATCCATACGTAGTTTTGGAAGCACATTTTAACGTCATGTAGGACGATGAGATGCCTGGTTGTGTAGGTACACATTCCAGAAAAACCACTAAGCCCACATGAGTCATGATCGATGTGGGAAACAAGAATTGATTGAGAACTTTCCTAACATCAGAAGAGGCATATTAGGGTGAAGGGATGCTCGGTGAACACCGACCCAATGATACTAACATGGCCATGTGGTGCACCTAGATGCGCGAAGAGATAGAGTTGAGTATGTCCGAATTCCACTTGAACATGAAGAACTGCAAATGTGTGAATCATGACACTCATGATTTGGACCGCAGTGATGGTGGCGTGACGATAGAGGATAGATGTTGACCGTGGCAGAAAAACAATCTTCATATCACATTAGCCTAGAATGGGGACATACAAATGAGGGTCGACCGTTGACCATGTTCGAAACATGGGACCTTGTAACAAATGTTGTCTGAAGTCTTTCGGGGTGTTGGCCCCGGACAGTAGGGGAGCCAAAGCTGCATGGGACCAGGACGTTAGGGGGTCCCTTCATACATCGAAGTGGCGAGGATCCAAATTGCGAGCACTTGATGTTTGGACATGGAACGAGGGGATGTCCTCGTGAAAATTCCACACTCCGGGATCTTTGTCAAAACGCATTTGGATATGTTAATGAGAGTATTAGACAGAGGGAGTTGAGTCCCCTCACATTGGGAGAGCATAGTTTAGGGTCTTAGAATTTGGACCATGGATGGGGAATGTGCTCAAGTCGAGGGTCCGAACACGAGAATCAGGCTGGGCCCGTGGAGAGTACTTGGGCAGTCCTACTTATCTCATGAGGATGAAAATCAAGCCAAACTTAGTTCTAGATTAAGTTCATCGTTTATTGTCTTAGAGCTCGAACTGTGGGAGCCCCGTAGGACGCCGTATTGTAGCTTTATCCCCCTGACATGCAAAGGTACACTGAGGGATAGTGCCAAATGTGACGCGATTCCACCTGGAATGGTCGGGGTTAGAACGTAACGTGAATCATGCAACCAACATTCGATGACTGAAGGGGCTGGCGTGGAGAAATGGGATTACTACTGACCATGGTGGAAAAGTAGCATCTATATCATATCATCCTGTAGTGGTGGGAGCAACAAATGAGCATCGACCACTAATGATATTCGCAACATGGGATGTTATCAATTTGTTGTCCGAAACCCTCAGGTGCATTGGGCCGAATCTATAGGAGAGTTATTAGGCGTGGTATCCAGGCTGTTCATGGGGGTCCCTCTGGGTGTCGAAGGTAATGAAAGCCTGAACGAAGGGGAAAACGAAGCTTGACACGTGAATGGAACTTGACCATATTGAACCAGACACTCTTGGTAATAAACTAGAGTACTCTTAACACATGGGTAAACCACTGCAAGGGGTCGAGGGACTCAACGTGAGGGTAACCAAGAGATGGCGGATTCCCGGGAGAAGGGGGAATCTCCAAGAGGTGGGGCTGGACCCGAAGTCTAGACACTCGGGTGGTCCTACGTATCCCATAAGGATGAAAATCAAGCCACACGTAGTTCTGGAGGCACAGTTTAACGTCATGCAGGACGAGGAGGGGAGTGAGGCACTCTCGAAGGAGGAAGGCACATTGTACGGTGAACATGACGAAGTGAACGAGGAAATAATCCCACCTCAGACCATACACCGCACATAAAAGGGGACTTGGGCCAGGGGCCCGAAAAGGATGAAGAGCCTGATAGTTGATGCTTTAGTCAGGAAGGCCTGACCGGCTTGCATTTTAATGTCTTGCAGTAAGGATGAAGGTCAGGGAATATGATTCCCTGGACACTAGAGGTGTACGGCATGATGAGAATCCTGATGGGAATGAGGACATAATCCCATGCTACACCACACTCTTCAGATACGAACCTGGGCTAGAAGCCCAAGAAGGCCAAGGGGCCTGATGCTGGGCTTCAGTCAGGAAGACCTGAGTAGCTTGTAGTTTAACATCTTTCAGCGAGGACGAGGGCCAGGGGACCGAGAAGGCCTAGGGTCCAGAGGCTGGGCCTCAGTCAGAGAATGTGTATGGTATGGCAAGCAACCCGATGTGAATGAGGACATAATCTTGTGCTACGTCGTACACCCCATATTGAAGGATTGAGACCATGGGCCTGACCATCGGTGCTACCCGAAGGGATGTTTGTCGCTTCGAGGTGGTGCAGGACGAACCACTGCAACAGATGCTTGCGAAATCTTGGGGTGGACCCAAAGATCCATGACCTTATTGACCATCTCCAAGGAGTGCGACGTACATCCGGGTTGAGGCCTGATCAATATAAGCTTGGGGTGAAAGTGTGCACCCCTCCATATGTCTTGGACCCAAGGGGAAGATTTCTGATTTTGGGTTGGGCTGACGGACGAAATTTCTGGGCATTCCTACGTATCTCAAAAGGATGGGAATCAAGTCGTACGTAGTTCTTAAAGGCCATGCAGTTTAACGTCGTGTGGTAAAGACGTGGAAGGATTGAAGAACGGGAGTGGGAGCATGGTACGACCATTATAGTCCTCGTATGAGTGGGGCTATGGAATCCTACTCCCCATCATGCGAGGACCCTCTGAGGAAACTATACCCAAGGGGGGATAGTCAAAGGGAAGAGATCGGGCTGGGCTCAAGATGGGAAGTCCGATCATTCCTACATATCCCATTAGGATGCAAATAAAGTTGTATGTAGTTCTTGAAGTGCAGTTTAACGTCATGTAGGACGAGATGCAGTTTAACGTCATGCGGGATGGGATACACATCTCGTCGGAGAATATGTATGGTACAGAGGGTAACCCGACGTGAATGAGGACATAATCCCACACCACATCGTACAATCCCGCGAGAGAGTCTGAGTCGAGGAAGGCCACCGGGCCTCAGTCGGAAAGGCCTGACCGACTTGCAATTTAACGTCTTGCAGCAAGGACTAGGACTGGAGAAGTTATCTCTTTCGGGGATGTGTTCAGTATGGTGTGTAACCTGATATGAATGAGGATATAATCCCACACCACACCGCACAATCCCATCATAGTGAACCTAGGCCAAGGGCCCGAAAAGGCCAAGGAGCCAGGAAAAGCCATGGGGCTTGAGGCAGAGGCTCGGTCAGGAAGGACCGACTAGCTTGTAGTTTAACGTCTTGAAGTGAGGGAAAGGGTGAAGATTGAGGTCGTTTAGGACAATGGGGACCCAAATGTATGGCCAAATGCAGTTTATGGTCATGCAGAACCGTACAGTTTAAGGTTGTGCAGGACCAAAATGTGCAGTTTCGGGTCATGCTGGACCATAAAGTTTAAGGTCGTGCATGACCAAAATGTGCAGTGTAGGTTCATGCGAGACCATACAGTTTAAGGTCGTTCAGGACCAAGGTGTGCAGTTTAGGGTCATGCGGGACCGATGTGTGCAGTTTAGGGTCATGCGGGACAAAGGTGTGCAGTTTAGGGTCATGCGGGGCCATGGTGTGCAGTTTTGGGTCATGTGGGGAAAAGGTGTGCAGTTTAGGGTCATGTAGGGCCAAGGAGTGCAGTTTAGGGTCATGTGGGACCAAGGGGATCAGGGAAAGTATTGCTTGAGGAACGTGGCGTTGGTGGGAGGATTTATGTGCTCACCATCCATGGTCACCAGGGAGTATGCTCCATTGGGGTAAACCTTATGAATGACATAAGGTCCTTCCCCTTTGGGCTCTAGATTAGGTGGTTTCCTGCCAGGGATCATCAGTGCTCGGAGGGCCAATACCAGGTCGCCCTACAGAAAGGAGCTAAAGTGAAACTTATTGTTGAAGGATCTGGCTATCTTATTCTGATGCCTTTCCAGACGGTGTAGGGCACAAAACTTGTTCTCATCCAGTGCTTCCAAATCAGTTAGATGGATTTTGGCCACCTTATATAGAACTTGTTGGTCATAGACTACAGTGTGTAAGGATTATAGCTAGATCTCGATGGACAGGGTGGCCTCAGCCCCATACACCAGGGAATATGGAGTCACCCGGGTGGAATTGCGAGTCAACGTCCGATAAGCCCAGAGGGTGTGGGGGAGCCTGTCCGACCAACATTTCTTGTTCTGACCAACAATTTTTATAAAATATTAGAGAGGGTTTTTTTGAATTCCTAAATCTGTCTATTTTCCTTTGCATAATAGCGAGAGGTATGGTTCGAATGGATATTGTACGTGGCATACAATTTCATCAGCTCAGTTGCTCGGAAGTTGGTGTTGTTATCGGTGAGAACAGCGCGTGGGACTCCAAACCGATGGATGATATTGGAGCTCATGAAGTCAATGATGAAACGGGCCTTGACCACTTTGAGTGGAACTACATCCACCCACATGGAGAAAAAATCTCTAGCGGTCAGGATGAACTTGCACTGGCGAGCCGTCGCCGGCAGATATGGTCCCACGACATCGAGTCCCCACTCCGCAAATGGCCAAGAGTACATGGTGGAGTGGAGAGGCTCTGGCGGTCGTTGCTGGAAATTAGCATGAACATGGCATGCGTGGAATCTCCTGGGAAACTCAATACAATCATGGATCATAGAGGGCCAAAAGTTCCCCAATATCCGGATCTTCTGGGACAGCTTTGGCCCAGTCTGGTGGGCACCACAGGGACAAGCGTGGACCTCTTGCATGATCATAGAAATCTCTACTCCTTGAATGAAACGGAAGAGAACACCATCGGAGCTCCACTTATAGAGGATCCACATAATATTGGGACCACTCTAATGGGTAAATTGCAGTGTGCGGTGCCGGATTTTCTCGCGCTCGGTTCGATTATCCAGGAGGAAACCATTTTGGAGATACACGACAAAAGGTTCCCGTTCAGTCGAGAGTGGGCTCATCCACTGCATTTGAAGACCCTGGTGCTCCTGACGTGGTGGGTCTAGCGGTATGATGGCTTACCCGTGGGTCTTCGTCATCCTCTTGGGTGATGGGGGCGATGACTCTTCGGTGTGCCACATGTATAATCAGGTCATCCTACTCAGGTTCTGTGAGTGACGTAGCTAATCCAGCCAAGTTGTCTTCTCGACCATTCCGTGAGAGAGGGACATGGGTAACCTCTGGTCAAGAAGGGAACTGGGCCATTAGGCGGAGGGTGCACTCCAACAACGGCATGATCTCTGGATTTCTGACGACATAATCATCGTTGACCTTCTTGATGACTAGTTCGAAATCCTCTTTTATGTGAAAATGGGGAACATCGATCTCAAGGGCCAACTCAAGGCCGATGATGAGAGATTGATACTCTGTCTTGTTGTTGGTGAAGCCTTCTGATAATAAGAATGAGTACGGCAGGACAACTTGCTTTGGGGTGATGAAGATGATAGCCAAATCCACTCTATTGAGCTTAGGATCGTTGTTCTTCCTACCGGTGGGGCTCAGGGAGGCACCGTCAATGTACATTTTCGAGCATGAGACGGTAAGATCAACTGAGAGGATTGCCTCATCAGTAAAATCCAATTCCAGGGACTAATCCGCGGATGTTGGATGGATAGCTAGAAAGTCTGCCAATGCATGCTCTTTGATATCCTTCTAGGGCACGAAGCTGATGTCAAACTGCTGGAGGATCAACGCCCACCACCCTAGTTGTCCAGTCAACATGGGAAGGTTCAGGATGTACTTTTGTGGGTCTACCCAAGAGACCAACTGTCCTCATGGTTTTTCATGTAATGTCGCAATTTCTATATGGAAAACACGAGTGCAAGGCAGCTCTTTTCAATGGGGGAGTACTAGGTCTCCGTATCGAGGAGCATGCAGATGAGGTATTAGAGGATGTTCTATGTCCCTTCATTGTTCTTTTGGGTGAGAAGCGTGCCACAAGACCATTCAAGGGCGGTCACGTAAAAGACCAGTGGCTTCCCGGAGACTGGTGACATCACATCCGGGGGTTGGAGCAGATACTGCTTGATTTCCTCAAAGACGATCTGACACTCTTATCCCATTCATAGGTGGATCCCTTCTTCATGATACAGGAAAAGGTCATACACTTGCAAGCCAGATTCACAATGAATCGACGTATATAGGTTAAGTGGCCTTGCATCCCTCGAAGCTCCCAAATATTACATGGGGGAGGCATTTGGATGATGGCTTTGATCTTCTCTGGGTCAATCTCGATGCCTGGTACCTGACCACGAAGCCATGAAACATCCTGAAGGTGACCCCCAAAGCACACTTCAATGGGTTCATCTTTAGGTGACGGAAGTGGAGGAAGCCGAACACTTTCTCAAGGTCCATAAGATGGTCTTGGAACTGGCGAGATTTAACCACCAGATCATCCACATAGCACTCCACCTATATCCCAAGAATTTTCTTGAATATGCGGTACATAGCCCATTGATAGGTGGAACCTACATTTTTCAGGCCGAAGGGCATAACCTGGTAACAGAAGGTACCTTGGGGAGACTTGAAGGTAGTGGACTCCTCGTCTTCGGGGGCCATTCGGATATGGTTGTACCCAGAATACCCATCCATGAAGGACATGGCCTAGAACCAAGTTGTGGCATCAATCAACAACTCTATCACCGGAAGGGAAAAATCATCCTTCGGGCAGTGGCGGTTGAGATCGCGGAAGTTGACGCAGACTCTGATATGCCAGTTCTTCTTCTTGACTGGCACAATGTTGGACAACCCCTTGGGATACTGGACTTCCTTGATGAAGCTGGCTCTGATGAGTTTGTCAACTTTAGCCTCAACCGTGGCACTGTGAGAAGGGTGCATCATTCAGGGAGGCTGCTTGAACCCGCAATGGTTTGTCGGGAGACCAAGGCGGTGGATAGCCATAGGAGGATCTAGTCCTGGAATCTCGTCTTAACTCCATGAAAACACATCACGGTGCTATTTAAGGAATTCTACATACCGCTGCTACTCTTCGAGGGACATGGCAGCGCTGATCAACATGGGTCTTGGATCTACCTCACTACCAAGGTTCACGTGTACCAGTTCATCGACTGTGGCAGAAGTGCCTTTTTCCAAAGCAGGGGGAGCATCCTTCAAATCCTCTTCTCCGCCTGTGGAGGGGTCTTCCGTGGGGGGAGTCATATCTGAGCCATCATACTCTGATGGGGGAATGGTGCTCGCCTGAGCGGCAGAGGTCATCATATCAGGAGACTCACGCACCACTGAGACCATGGTGATGAAAGTGGTTGATCCAATTCCATCCAGCCTTCGGCCCAATGGGCCACGCTTGATGACATTGAAGTAGTAGTGGTGCATCACCGTGATCCGGTTGATTCCAGCCCGACGGAAGAGACACGTATGACGTATCATTTTTGCCATGATCCTAACGTTCTGATACCATACTGGGGTAGGAGGTTCTGGGATCACCTGAGCCTGGTTGGTGTAGGTGTACGGGGTGAATTTCCGATGTCACTTAGACCTGAGAATATGCCTTCTTATAGTACCCAAAACAACAAAACACTGCCCCATGTCGGGGGGCTGTAGCTTCCAATTGATGGATCGGGAAGATGTATGCATCGTCCAGACCTGTCCAGGGATCACTTGTGACCGGGGCGGGTTCATCCTCACTTACCAGGATTTTCTTATCCTTAATCATGTAATAGTCGGTGTCTAGATAGCAGGCATCACAAGAGGCAAAAGGAGACACATCTCTTCGGAGCACGCCTACTCAACCATTGAGGGGTTATTTGAGGCATTGTTGGTATGAAGAAGGGATAGTTGAATGCAGGCGGAGCCACGACCTGCCCATCAATGCATCGTACGCGGTGTCCAGGGAGATAACCATGAACTCGGTGCTGGCCATTAGGCCACCAAACTAGGTCGTCAAGAAGATCTTTCCACCTGGAGTTTTCTCCATCTTGTTATAACTCCGGATTCTGAGGTCGGAGGGAATTTGATCATCATTAGACAAACCTAGCTTTCGAAGTGTCCGAGTTGGGTTTAGGTTAATCCTGGAACCCATGTCAAGATGGATGCGGCAGACTTCCACGCCGTTGAACTGATCAGTGATGTACAGTGGGCGATTGTGTCCCTGTATTATGGGGTCTTAGTCTTCTCCATAGAATGAGATAACCACCTGGCATTTGGTATTCTCAATTACCTCGGTGTGGAAGGATTCTATAGCTGTTACCTCCATCTCGAACTGGAGGGGGCTCCTTAGGACCTCGGAAATTGCCTTGCGCATTTTAGATGCCATGTGAAGAGCCTCAAAGATAGAGAGCCTCGCCGGAGATGATAGCGAGGTGCTTCAGAACATAATACTTTTGTGCCAAGTGCAAGCCTCTGCTTACGAGAGGTCGCTCTGCAATTGGAGACACGACAGACGCTGCCGGCTGGACAAGCGGCTGACTAGTACTGGGTACATCCTGCTGTCTGCTGGTCGAGGCCTGAAGAGTGGCTTCTGGACTAATACCGGACAACTGATATTGGCCTGTGGTAGGGTGAGACTAGTCGCAGTACAGATGAGGCATCTATGCCTGATCTAGTAGCACAAATGGCGGTGGAGGTAGATCTGAGGGCCCCGGATGAGGTTGCGCGTGCTGAGCTCTAAGCTGGGCCTACATTCTGGTTTCATTAGTGTGAATGGCCTGGATTTTAGCTCCCAATGACATGCTTTGATGACTCATGTGGTTGTGGTTCCATCGACGTTGACGTCGACTAGGGACATTGGGGAGGCTTGCCAGACCTTCCCCCTCAACTGAAGTCACATAGGGATTTATCAGCTCTACGATGTTAACCAAAGCGTACCCCTGACTGTTGCTTGATAAATCATCCACCACTGGGCGGATTCCGGGAGGAATCCCCATCTCAAGAGGCATGAAGTCACTGAGAGTGCAGGATGAGGATGACAGTAGTGGAGCGCATTAGTTCTTCTTACAGTGCCGCTGCTTGTCCTTTTGGGAAGAGGCCGACTGTGACGACGACGCAGAGGTACTAGTTGCTTCCTCTAAAGGTTGTGGCTGATTCAGGCGTGCTCGAATGATACAATGGGCATGGGTGACTGTTTTATGAGCCATCCAGCCATCTTACATTTGGGACTCACGGCTGGGAACCTGCTGCCACTCGCCTTCATCGTCGCTACCGCTTTCTGGCCTTACGAAGACACCCACCACTTGTGTCGGGGCCGGGCCCATCCTGACTATGTTGTTGTTGACCTGGTCTTGGAGCCAGTCTATAAACACAATGCACTGCTTGAGGGAGTGACCTGGGATCTGGTGATAGGCCCAGTAGTTGGGGCGATCAGTGAGATTCACATCTTCCGGCTTTCTGCACTCGGGTAAGTGCACGATCCCCTGCTCTAGGGCACTTCGGAAATAACTGGGGACCTGATTCTCATTGAACAAGTAAGTAAGGTACCTTCTTTCCAGATAAGGGACTCAGGGAGCCTGGCCCTGAAAAGGGGCCGGAGGGTCCTATCGAAGAGGCGGGGCCTGATTGTCTCGCCTAGGCGGCGGTGGCGCGTTGCGTGGGGGAACCCTTCAGTTCTTAGGCGGTCGCTGCTGGGTAGGAGGTTGTGCCTGAGGTGGAGGGCCCCTGCGGGGTAGCGGAGTCGGCACTACTGGTAGTAACTCTAGCTTCCTAGGGGATTCTATTTCGGCCATCACAGTGGTATCAGCTCTGGCCCTCCTTGTTGGGATCACAGGGGGTAGCAGACGCACCTGAGTAGCCTATCGTAGAGATTCTTTTTTGCATTGGGCCTTATATGAGAAGTCCTGGAACACCCCGGAGTAGTTTTGGGTGATTAGGGAAGGAAACAGTTCCATTTTAACATTCCCTATGCACATCATCAGTAATTTCTCCTGAGTCAGTGGCATGTCGTGGGAGTATGTAAGCCCCTACCACCGGGCGATGAAGTCTGCGACTCGCTCATCAGACCTTTGATTTCACATGAAGAGGTCTACGATACTGGTCATTCACGTGGTGGAGCTAAATTGGTACCAAAACTGCCGGTGGAGATCCTCCCAACCGATCACCGATCCGATAGGGAGCTGGATGTACCAGACAAATGTAGGGCCCTCCAATGTCTGCACAATAAATCGGAAATTTGCGGCTTCTTACGGTGCGGGGGTCCCCAACATGGGACCACACCTAGAGGAAAAGTGAGCCAAGTGCTGAGGCAGGTCCCCTATCCTGTTGAAGGTAGAGAAAGAAATGTTCCCAATACCAGGTGGTGTAGGCATGTCATCCACCCATGCGGGATTTGGCTTGCCATTTGGTGGGACTTCCACTCGCTGTGTTTCCAATGCCTCGAGATGGGCGATGAGTGCCTCTATATTATCATCCAGGTGGAGGCCCCTATCTTGTCGGGGATCCCTAACCACGAGTGCATTTCTAGGATCTTCAACACGGTATATGGCTTCAATGGCACATGGAGTGACTAGAGGAGCGGCGTGTGGGGAGGCTAGGGGAACCCGAGATAGATTCCTCGGATTTCCATGTCGTTCCGGAGGGTTTGGCGAGACGTATCGCACCCTCATACCATGAGCTCCGGATTCTTCCCTGTCTACAGGAATAGCCTGATCAGGTTTGCCCGAAGGCATCTCTCCAGGGGGGAATTTTTCATGCCCCTGCTTCCCCGGCTTGGGATTACCATAGTTGGGTCGTCGCTCTATAGCACGTTCGGCCAGTAGTTCATCAACTAGCCTCTTCTTCTTAGTGAGTGGTTGATGCAACGCAGCCCTCTCAAGGTCTTCGTCTGTCTTCTGCACCGAGGTGGATGGTTCGGAGTGCATGGTAGTTCCGACGTGCTCCTTACCTTTTCCGAAATTCCAAATGAGCAATAGTGATTCGGTGGGCGTTGGGAGGCCCAGGAGGTTCCTCTATTGATGAGTAACCCTCCATGATGGGTCTAAAAATAGTGGTATACCCTCAGGGTGTATTTCTCTATCAAGCGACTTCAGCTCGTCCTCCATGTCCGCTATGTCGTTCATGTGGACCACAACCTGTTTTGGGGCCATGTCCTCAATGTTGCATAACGAATCAGGCTGCCACCAGATGGTACTGAAAAGGAGGGCGGCGTACTGTCCCCAGCCATGTAAATTCACTTGGGGGATAGCTTCCCTAATGATTCTGTGGAGTACTTTGAAACTCAGAACACATTTATGTTGAAGGGTGCTCTGGCGACCTAACGACTCATGGCACTGGGCCACAGGGAGTGCGGCCAAATCAACCAGACGGCATTGCTCGCCAATTTCCTCAAAGTGTTGTTTTTCTCTGAGGAACACCACCCTCTCATAACTAAGGTGGAATTGCGTCACCCATAGGGTTTGGAGAAAGCACCCTACTTCCTCTGGGGTGAGGGATTCTGGCACACACAAGTCTGACGCTGCCACCGGCTAGAATATCTCCTGAAGCGGTCCACCACGAGAATGTTCCAGAAGATTCTGGGCTCGGATTCAGAGTCTGGATCCATATTTTCATACTAATCAACCAGAGGGGGATGGGGAACCGGTAACGGTACTGATGCAGACTGCTGGGTCAGAAAGCTAGGCGGTAGAGAATACCGCAAGCGAGCCGACTGACCACCGAACTCCGACCCATCCTCCGAAGAGTGAGGTGACCTGAACACAATGTTGTGATACAACATTCTAACAGTCACAGCATCCGGCGTAGTGATCATGGTTACTGGAGATGAGTCATTCTGTTGCTCAACCGCCATAGGTCCCCAAAATAGCTCTTCGTGCTCTTTGGTCGAGGTAGAGGGCGCTTCTGGTGATGACGGTGGTGACCACACGGTCGGAACTAGTGGGACTCCCAGAATTTCCTCCTCCTAGATGTACCTGCAGAGAGAGGAGGGAATTAGGTGGACTTTGCATTCCGGCAGGATGATACTAATATGCCTTATTTCTGCCTTGGTCCTTGATGCAGAAGAGTGAGGGGAAGGTTCCATCGCCGAGTCGCATTCGGTTTCAGAATCTGAGAAGCGAGATGGTTTGATCTCTACCCGAGCATTCCCAGGGTTCTTCTTGTGGTGGCAACGACCCGCTCTCCTGCCCTGAGATGGCTCTTCAGGACAAGGCTGATTCCAGACATGTAGTCTCGGTGCCGTGATGGTGCCAGGGCAGAGAGAACTTCTGCTTGAGACAGCCGAGGTGCGAGGGGAACTGGGGAAAATGTCAAAGAGAGCATGGGGAGGACCTCCATGAATGACACGTGTGTGGGAAGAACCCCTGTTGGAATAGGAAAGAGCATGGGGAGGACCGCCATGCTACGCACGGGTGGAGTGAGGTTGGCCTTCGCTCCTCTGGTCGCTAGGGTGAGGAAGACCTTCACCAGCTGCGGAGAGGCCGTAGGGAGGACCCCCCAAGTTAGAGAGGGACAGAATGGGCAATGCCTTCACATTGACGGTCGGGGGTAGGAGGGACTCCATACCTGGTGTAGTGGGAACGAAAAAAATATCTGTGCTGAGTATCACTGCCACGGGGCAGGCCTTCATTCAGGTTGGGGGTAGCACGGGTCATACCTCCATGACAAGTTTCAGAGCGGGGAAGGCCCACGCTCTGTGGAGTGGTGGTACGGGTAGGGCCTCCATACGGGGTGACATCACCATGGATTGGTTCGCAGCAATCAGCACTCAGACCTGCATCTCGGAAGGTCAACCCAGCCTGCCCATGGGATTGTTGGGGAATCGATCCCGGTCGGGCGTAGGAGTGTCCCTGCTCAGCGTATGCAGGGACTTCATGATGCACATTGGCTATGTCTCAGGCCACAGTAGCTGTCGACGTCAAAATTCCTTGGCGGGCACCCTTGACACGGGCCCGACGTTGGCGTCGGGTCAGGCGGGCGGTGCAGGTGGTGTAGGGGCATAGCCTTCCTGCTCCACCAGCAAGGTCGAATGGCGGCGTTGACATGGCCGGGTGGTGGCCCATGCTTGGAGCCCTTGGATCGGGACCCTGGACAGGTTGAGTTGGACATCACCCACATCATCGGCGTAATGTAGGGAGCCGTCAAGGAGTTCCAGGGACAAGCTCCCGAAACGATTGAACGCGAAGGTGGGGAGTAGGGGCTCCCTGCGCGGCCCTCGAGGGTGGCGTTGACGGCGAGGCCTGGACACCTCTAGGTCTTGGAGGGCCATATCCCGGTTTGGATGACCCCATCCTCCTCGTACCTACGCACGAGGTCGTTGATCACCCTTCATTGGATAATCTTTAATGGGGAAAGGGGGTGTTAGCACCCCACACTCATGGATGTAGACGCCATTGTGGTAGTGGTGGAGCCACGCAGAGCGGCTGTGTTGACGTTTCCCCCGCCCCTGCGTGGATGGGTGGGTGGTGATGGTGTCTCCGTAGCATTGACCTGGTTCCTGGAAAGTCGGGAGATTAACTCATCAGCACTGCGAGGAAAAGAAATGACAACCAGTGTCCCAGCGTCATTCTGTCTTCCGTGGCTGGTAAGACGGATCCACGCCGACAACGTTGCAGAATGGAGTGCCCCATGTTATACTGCCCCATCTTCTGGTGAGTTTCAAGCCAGGACCTCTATTTTCATAGAGGGGACCTGGCGCCGGATGTCTGGATCCGGTGACATGTCAATCTACTAATGTCTCGAATGCTACTAATCTCCACATTGAGGAGAAGAACTTCATGTCGAGTTCAACATTTCACTTTCCGACGCTTTTTATGGGGCGCGCACGTCTGTATGTTGGGGTCGTCAACACAACTTATTTTGTGTTGCCCCACATTCCCACTTTCCAAAGGTGGGCGGCATCTGTTCCTTGTTCAGGGACGTCTGCACATTGATTGAAACCGGGATGATAGGATGTCGGTTCCTCCTTCCGTGGATTCAAACTAAGAACTCATCACCTAGTCTGGTTCTCCCTCATTAAGTTGATATTATGTTCATGAATCTCTTCCCAGTGCCATATCATCATGGATTCCTTTTAATTACACTGCTTCTGTCAGGACATTCCAAAGGGTCCGTTCAGGGCAGCAACCTTCAGTTGGGGGAGTAGTCATGTCGAGTCATCATTAACATGTCTGAATGCTAGGGAATTGGCGTGTCTGTCTTTTGTCACTCAGTATAGGGCTTCTCTAGGGTGTAGAAGCCCGCGCCATCCCACATCGAGCGCGGGAAACTTCATATTCCATAAGCATGTATTTGATGTTTTACTCAGCATCCTATGATTAACACAGGGTATGTCGTATGTTTAATGTCTAGTGGAGACAGATCGGACAGATCGGAACACTAACTAGGGTGGATCAGATTGAAGAACCCCCTAGAGGGAACACCGATGTTGGGGCCAGCACATTGGCGGCTTCCTGAATATTGTTGAAGGGAATGGAGTGTCATCATTTCACCGAGATGTGGCGGCCCGAGAGGGTATCATGATGAATGCTGGTGGTGACGGTCATGAGCATCGAAGAGACTTCCTACGTATCCCCGTGGCAAGGAATCAAGGTCCGCATAGTTCAATGATACGGTGAGACACCTGAGGAGGTGGCCAGTGAGAATGGATGCATGGATGGGGCCCAGAGGAAGTGGAACCTCCGGGTTGTGGCATGACCTTCTTAAGACACATAGGCTCGAGGGAGGGATCACGATAAGACATGAGTGATGGTGCTTGAGCCTCATGGAGGCTTCCTACGTATCCCCGTGGCAGGGAATCAACGTCTGCGTAGTTCAGGATGGAATGTGGATTACACTCTGAGGTGGCCCAGTGATATGGAGTCGGTGAAACGACGTGAAGGGACCAGGGGTCCAGGCGGTCTTGAACCTCGTGGAGCCTTCCAATGTACCATGCATTAGCATGGATCAAAGACCACGTAGTTCAGGTTGGGCGCCGGAAGGACAACGTAAAGGTGAACCCATGGGGTCCATTGGTGGTGGGATTGAACCTCGTGAAGGATTCCTACGTATCCCCATGGCAGGGAATCAATGTCCGCGTAGATCAGAATAGATGGTGCTTACGCTCTAAGACGACCCATGATGGTGGGGCTTGAACCTCGTGAAGGTGTCCTACGTACCATGAATTATCACGGATCAATGATCCCATAGTTCGGGTAATGAGGTATGGGGCACACGCTCTGAGACGGCCCAGGATTATGGGTCTTTAACATCGTGGAGGTTTCCTACGTACCATGAATTAGCACAGATCAGAGTCCCCGTAGTTCAGGTAATGAGGTATGGGGATTATGCTTTGAGACGGCACATGATGGTGGGGCTTCAACCTCGTGGAGGCTTCCTACGTGCCATGCATTAGCACAGATCAATGTCCCCATAGTTCGGGTAATGAGGTATGAGGATTACGCTCGGAGATGGCCCATGATGGTGGGTCTTGAACCTCATGGATGTTTCCTATGTAAAATTCCTTATCACGGATCAAATTCCCCATAGTTCAGATAATAAGGTATGTGGCTTATGCATTGAGACGACCAATGATAATGGATGAACCGATGTGAATGCAGTCGGGATGACCGGGTGGTGGGCTTGAAACTCGTGGAGGCTTCCTACTTACCTTGCCTTAGCACGGATCAAAGACCACGTAGTTCAAGTATAAAGTTCAATGTTATATTAGATGTGGGCATATAGTTTAACTTCATTCTTGATGAGGGCATTTGGGGCTTACACTCTGAGGCGGCCTAAGGTGTTGGCGAACCGACATGAAGGAGTCGAAATGACAGGGTGGTGGGATTGAACCTTGTGGAGGCTTCCTACGTACCATGCCTTGACATGAATTAAAGTCCCCGTAGTTCACCATAGGTGGGGGTCAGTGTCGGTGCTCGCTCTAAGTCTACGTGAGTCATGCTCGGTGTGAGAAACAAGAGGTTGTAGGGACCTGCCGATCACGTTGCGAAGAGTGCATCTGTGGGAAATGAAGAGGGGCTTACGCGTTAGGCGGCCCATGGTGTTGGGACTTACTCTAGGATGGAGGCCCAAGGTGGGACAAAGCTCAGTGGGAGAGGGACTCCACTGGCTTCGGCATTGGGGAAGTACGGAGGTGCATGGGTGCTACCTTCCACAGAGGGGCTAGGGGATTACCCCAAGGTGGCTGCCATTCTCCCCCACGGACAAACGCCACTCTTAGAAAGAGGATATCATCCCCTGTGGAGACCAGGGGGTGTGTAGAATGTACAAGGTGGGGGTGACCAATGTGAGAGGCATGGGGCGATGTCATAGTTTAACGTCATGTGTTGAGGATGAGGTGCTTGGCAGTTTAACATCCTGCAGCTCGGGCGAGGTGGGTTTACTCTGCACCCCTAGGACGTACATAACCAGTACCCTCTGCCACTTGGGGAAGGGAAGGAGTCAACAAGGCCATATAGGTGGGGTGTCGCAGAGCGAATCATCGATGGGTCCACGTTAGCATGGCTATGCGAAGAAGCAATACCCATTAGTGTGCCTATGCAATGAAGAATTAGTCGAATCAACGCTACAGGCGGTATCATCCATGGGACTTTGAAAGCACATCGTGCAAGCCTGGAAGGCCGCACGGGAAGAGGGATTGCCAAGAATAGGGGTCCACAAGTAAGGGCCTTATGGAGATCGGTTGCTTTGCGTGACGAAGGACACTTGCGAGGGGAGGTGCTTCGCGAAGTGGGGTGCCTCAGCCTTAGCATGGGGCAAGGGTGTGAATTGGAGGTGCTTCGCGAAGTGGAATGGTGTTCGCGGAGCACTGCCTCATGAATCTTTGGTGCCTCACGAAGCGACGTGTCGCTAAGCAATGTGTGTCGCAAAGTACAATGACCCAGCCTTGGCATGTGGATCACGTGTACAATATGGGTGTTTCACGGAGCATAAATTCTCCGCCACTACCCGGGTCCCCTTGGGGATCCCTCATTCTTCGTGAATTCCCCTAGGATTCATGAAAGGCATCCCTCTCGAAAGGGGGGTCAAGATGAGACCATGTGGAGGACCTTCACGATGGAAAAATACCTCATGTAGCACATGATTCTCTGAGCGGAAGAGTGCTTTGCGATCCGGGAATGAAGAAGTTGAAAGGTCGGATCGTCCGTACTGAGAGCTCAGGGGGAGCTCAGTATTTATTGGCAAGGGGCGCCACGAAGTAGAGCTCACACGGCGTGAAGGGGACTCGGTTGCTTCGTGGAGGGTCGCGAACAACAATCGGGATTGCGATGAGTTACTTCCTCTTATTATTAATGGCGGGTCCCAAATGTCATGGTGTTCACGTAGCCTTACCGTCTCCTATGCCTCACGGTGGGTCGCGAACGTCAACCACATTTGCAAAGAGTTACTGCCTCCTTTGCTTTGCGGCAGGCTCGCGAACGACAGGGGAGTTCACGGAGCAGACCGCGACCTTTTCTTCTCGGCGGTCGCGTTGCTTGCGGGTCCTCCGCGTCGGAGCTTCGTGAGGCAGTGTGCGGGGCTTTTCATCATCTCTCCTTTCTTCAAATATTTTTGGCACCAACAAACATGAAGATCACTTGAAAATTGTATTGAAGACCCTAAAAAATTAAAACCATTATGCCAAATTTACCATGTGTGAATTTTGGCTTCAAAAAGATTCATTTTTGGGACACATAATATCATGATAGGGGATATCTATGGATCCCACAAAAATAGAGGTTATCAAAAGATAGTTGAGACCAACCACAGTAACTAATATCTGAAGATTTCATGGTTTGGTTGGATATTATCAATGTTTTGTGAGTTTTTTTCATGACTATCTAATCCACTCACTAGGGTGACTCGAAAAGGAGTTATGTTCGTTTGGACAGAGGAGTGTGAAGAGAATTTTAAGGATTTAAATAGAAGGTTATCCAGTCCACCTGTACTCACTCTGCCTTGTAGTGGAGAAAGGTTTGTGATCTAAAGTGATGTATCCAAGAAGGGATTGGGGTGTGTTCTCATGAAAAATGATATGGTGATAGCTTATGCATCATGATAGATGAAAATCCATATGAAAAATTATCCAACTAATGATTTGTAGTTAGCTGTAGTAATCATTGCATTAATGATTTGGAGACATTATCTATATGGTGAAAGGGGTGAAATTTTTACTGATCATAAAATTTTAAACTATATAATCAAACAAAATTAGCTGAATATGAGTCAAATAGGATGGTTGGAGCTGATTAACGATTATGACTGCTCAATTCATTACCACCCTGGGAAAGAAAACAAGGTAGCACACGCATTATGTAGAAAAGTCCCGGCTACCTTATCCATGATGAGGATCCCAAAAGATCGAATATTTATGGATTTATATAGAATGGATCATGGAATTATAATTGAAGGGGAAAAATATTATCTTTCCTAAATTAATGTTCAACCAGCTAAACATGTGATTATTAAAGAGGCACATAAAGAATATGTAGTGTTAAAAAATAAGGTGAGTGAATTCCACATTGATTGTGAAGAAATAATAAGGTTCAGGAATTGGGATATTGTTCCTTCCATCCATGAATTAAAGAAGAAAATATTGGATGTGTCTCATAGTTCATCATTCTCTGTTCACCCTAGAATCGTGAAGATGTATAGGGACCTGAAAGATTACTTCTAGTGGGATGACATGAAAAGAGATGTTGTTGAATATGTCTCTCGATGCTTGGTTTGTCAGCAAGTTAATGATGAGATACAAATTTCTAAGCGGATGCTTCAACCATTAACCATACCAAAATAGAAATGGGAAAACATCACTATGGAGATTTTAATTCAACTTCCTAAATCTTCCAAAGCCAATAATGCTATCTGGGTTATAGTTGATCATCTTATGAAGTTGGCACACTTCATTACTATTAGAGAATATTTCTCTCTTGGTCATATTTCAAGGATATATGTAAAGGATGTGGTAAGATTACAAGGAGTACAACTTTACATTATATTTGATCTGTATGGGAGGTTTACCTTGATGATTTGGTGAAGTCTTCAGCATACTCTAGATACTTAGTTGAGTTTCATCACTACTTATCATCCTCAGATAGACGGTCAATCCGAGAGGAAAATTCAAACTCTAGAAGACATGTTCAGATCTTTCTCTATGGATTTCAAAGGTTGTTCGGAACAAGAACTACCTTTGGTGGAATTTTATTATAATAATAGCTTTCACTCCAGTATTCAGATGGATCCTTATGAAGATCTCTATGTAAAGAATTGCAGAACTCCAACTTGCTGGGATGAAGTTGGGGAAAGAAAGATATTAGGATGTGGTCTTGTTGATGAGAAGGAAGAAAAGGTCAGATCTATTCAACAACACATAATAGTAGCTCAGAGTCGAAAAAAATGTTCGGCGTACAACCAAAGAAAAGACCTAGAGTTTGAAGTGGGTGATAAAGTAATCATACGAATATCTCTTTGGGATAGAGTAATGAGATTTGGTATAAAAGGAAAGTTAATCCCTAGGTATATTGGTCCATTCAAAATACTGGATCATGTTGGGATAGTAGCTTACCGAATGGCACTTCCACAAAATCTCTCTCAAGTTCATGATGTGTTCCATGTATCTTTACAGAGAAAGTACATACCTGATCCTTCACATGTACTATGCTCATATGTTTACCGCTGGAGCAAGATCTCTCTTATGAAGAACGACTAATAGAGATTCTAGATCATTGTGAAATAGTTCTATTAAACAAGACCACTCTCTTGGTTAACGTTTTATGGAGGAACCTCCAATTAGAGGAAGTTACATTGGAACTTGTGGATATGATGAGGGAGAGGTATCCTCATCTGTTTGTTTCGACGTGACAAATCCCTAGGGTGAAATTATTTTTAAGTGGGGTAGAATGTAACACCCAAATATATTATGAGAAATATTTTTTTATGTCTTATGTTATATGCAATAGCAATGGAATTTTTCACTTCGCACAACACGGGCTTGTCTTGCGTTACATGCAAGAGCAACCGTCATCGATAGCTTTAATTGTATGCAATACCGAGTTTCACTAAACAATGAAATATTATTATAATAATATGAACTAGCTGTTATGAATAGAATTTACTGAATTTTAATTTTTATATCATAATAATTCATCTTATACATTTTCTAGAATGTGGTATAAAAACAAAATCAATTTTTCGGATAAACGAAGTATTTATCTAAAAATGAAGTTTTACCACATTTTGATTGGGCACCCATTTTAAAACTAATTTATGACATGTTTATAAGATAAATTGTACAAAATAAACTTCTATATTTTGACTCAGGATATAAAAATTTACATTGGATAAATTCTTGATAATTTTCTGATAACTTTCATATTTTGATGTATAGTAAAAATATGCTAATTTTTTTATTAAAATCAGATTTTTTCATCATGAAAATTTATATGATTAAATTACGAAATTTTGTAGATTTAAAGTATAAATAGAATATTTTTTACCATCTGATATAATTTTTATCATTACCTTTAATTTTAAATTGATTTCATAGGTAAAAACATTTCAATCTTTGACAATGTTTTAACTTTTAAAATTCATTTTCTTAACAACAGTATTAATATAAAATTAATTACTACAACTTCTATGTTTTGAATTTACAAAAATGGATTCCATATTTTGATTTAGTGGATCCAAATTATGTTATGTTGTTACCTTTATTTGATTTGATATTATGAATAGTATCTACTGTATTTTTTTATTTTCTACTGTTTAAGTTAAATCGGGTGATTATGGGTTAAAATATGATTATCAAATTTTCTCTAACACCAACAAAAATTCTATTGGATGAATGAAAGTCAACCCATATCACCTAAGGGTCAGAATAGATTCATTTTAATGGACCTTTGACCATGAAAATGAATTAATTATTATTAAAACCAAAGAAAGTGACAACATGTCACTCTCTTATATACTATAAGTGTAATAATTTTAATTTAGTGATTAACCTCATAAAACATCATTATAAATAGTATGCAGAAAGATAATAAAATTATATACATCATGAGAACTTATTTTGAAATTTTATGGATTAAATAATTATCAATAATGATGACACAATAGATATGTAGAAATTATATTATTGATTGAAATATCAAATAAATGGTTTTAAAATTATTAAAATGAATATAATATTAACTAATTAATGTTCTACACAAATTTTATTTATGAATATGACCTGTTAGGAATCTATTAAATATTTTTTTTCTATTATGTTCTCTATGTGGATTTTATTTAAATGAAAATAAATTAATAGTGTCAAAATTGACACTATTTTTATTTAATAAAAATAACATAATATAAAATTGTTTTAAAATAAAAATATATATATATAAATCATAAATTGAAATTTATCTCATCTGCAATGTCATAAAGTATCCAATTATGGACAATTCTCAACACATAAGTAATTATTTATAACAATTTAAATTTTAGAATATTATTTCCACAAATAAAAATAAATATATTAAATAAGGATACATCAAGTTGATAAGGTTCAAAATCAATTTCCAACATGTCTAAATTTTATTGGTTGATGCGATTAAACCCTATATCCTCTAATCATCCATGTTGATTCATTTTGAATGTATTTAAGTGGGGTTTGAGTTTTTTATAAATTAATATATCTGAGGATTCCAAAGGTGCCCCTCTCCTTCCTTATAAAAGGGAACCTCCTCCCTCTCCTCTTCACAAATTATTGAGCCCTTAAGCTTAGCCAAACTGTAACATACCAGGTAAATAAATAATATTACCTATTCCTTTTTATCAAAATTTTTGAATAAAATATTAATATTACTTTAAAGGGGATTCTATGTTCGATGGCGTACCCAATACGCAACAACGAGTTTCTTTAAGTCTTACGTTGCACACTAATAATATAATAATATTATTTCAAATGGTAGTTAACACGTAGTCATTGTATTAATGGGAATGAATTGATATAACTAAAATATGAATATATATGTTTGTTAAATGTTTCTACATTTATCCAATAATATATAAAGGCTTAAAATAAGAAAAGAATTCAATTTTAAGCATTTATACTCTAATATTTAATAAAAGGTCGATTTATTGCCTTTTGATTGCGAAACCTCATTAAATATAGTTTTGGTCACTCGTATACATTATTTTGAACCAAATAAAATCCTTCTTTAGAATTGGGACATCAAAATTTACTTTGTGTATGTTTTTGTTGTTTTTCCGATAAAGTTCATTTTTAATGAATAAGTGAAAAATGTTGTATTTTAATTCAAAACCTCTTTTTAATATAATTTATTTATATGATTAGATAATATTTTGAATTGGTTTTAAGGTGAAATTATAATATAATTTTACCATTTAATCCAATGGTGGACTTTGAAATTAATTTCACTTTGAAATTTGACATTAACAAATGTCAATCTTTTGATAAATATTGTTTCTTAAAAACACGCTATTTGTTTTGACAATGGAAATTAATTATTAAATTTATTAATTCTACTTATATTCTTTGAATTAGGTAAAATAGACATTGTTTTTGAATTTGTAATATCGAATATAGATTAGAGTTAATTTTTGGTAATTTTATGAAAAACATCAATTTTTGATGAATAGTGAAACCACTAAGTGGTAGTCAAGCAAACTGATTTTTCGTTTAAATGAAAGTTTACAACTTATGTGTATTGAATTTTGAAAATACGAAATACATGGTTTTCATTAGTATGTAATATGTGGTTCAATGGGATGAAAATTATTTTTTGGTGAATAGTATCCTTTATTCATTAATCGCGATGAGAGGTAATTAGTGTAATTTAAGGTAAAAATGATATTATAAAAATATGAAATCACCATGACACTTGTACTACCCCTATTGGATGAGTTATGGACGACCAATACAACCCATGGGTTGATTTTTGGGACTCCATGTAGCCACAAGGGGGAGATAAAGACTTTAATGCCTTTTATTTAAAGTAAAGTGAAAATGAAACAAACATGTATTGTTTTACTAAAATAATTTTTACAAGGGGTTATACAAGTCATATTTTTGACTATAAATATTCATTAGAAATATAAAAATATTTCCTACATCATATTATTTTTTTATTATTTTCAGACATTAAATAAATTAATTTATTTATGACATCATGATGATGCAGCGATTACCTCATTAATAAACGATTAAAATAAAATAAAAATATAATGTAAAATCTAAGCCTTACACATGTCCAAAACCTATTAGAATAGTATATTTATAACCCTAATAACCTTATCCTAGAAATATATCGATGTGGGACCTTTTAAATCCTAAACTCTTGAAAATAATGTTACATTTCTTTACGTTCCATGAGTACACCTCCTCTCCTCTTATAAAATGCCCCCACCTCTACCACCTTTCCCACATCTCTCAAGCCTTTGGCTCGGCCAACCCCTTCCCATTTCCTCTATCCACATCCCTCTCCTCATCCTAGAGTCCTCACATTGGGCAGAATCCTTTCCAAGGAATTCTTTGGGCTCAAATCAAAAAGAGTTACCCTTTTAAAGTTAATGCTTTCTCTTATGTTCATTTGTTTTATTTTGCTTCTCCAACCCCCAAAAATATTTTTATTACATTATTTTGTAACAACACCAGTATCTTCTATATACTAGGATGTTGTTATGAGATTTATTCAAGCTACACATACACACACCTACATCTAATGGTTAAATAACATACTATTTCCGTTGATGGTGAATTTCTGCCTCACGAAACGATGATTGTTCAATATTCATCTAACACATTCATAGGTGGCCATTATGATGTCACTATGTTTATATATGATATATTATATGTTTATGTTTTCCTTAAGCTTATGTATTTTTCATTTATGTCATACCTTTATGGTTTCCATTATTGGTAAACACGATATATTCATTTTACGAAGTGCGGACTACCACCCCCTCAAAGTGATTTCATTCGTTAATGCCATATGTGGGATGTATACAGGATAAAGTTAATATAATATATCATATTATACTGGAATAATTATATACCTTTATATCATTATGATTCTATTCCATTTAAACATGAAATATAAATGAAAGTAGTGTTCATGCGTACGTACGGCTTACCGTCTCCATGAACGGTGCATTTCATTTCTTACCTCTAAATGTTATGTAATATTATAAATACATGTGTATGCTGGATATATATGATATATATTATATCCAAATCATGAATATCATTTTGGATATAATGAACCTTTTACCAAAGTTTATTATTTAGGAATATAAAGAAACGAACAAGATAAGTTGGACTCAAGGTAAGGGATTCTACCTCTCTCTTTCATTTTAAGTACTCTCTTTTATGTCACTTACTTTAAGCTCATATTTCTTATGTTGAGGGATGTTCTTCTATATTCCTCTTACTGTAATTTTTAGGTTCATATGATTAAATACCCTAATTTATATCTTCAATCCATTTTTGGATGTTTTAAGTGGCGCTGTTTGGCTGCCGAATTTTTATAAGGGGATTTTTCATCTCACTTTTATTCACGTCAGATTCATGCTACATTTGCCACTATTTCCTTTTGTGTGGTGTATTTACTGCCCATTAGTATACTATTTTTGTAATATACTCTCATTTATCGGTTTTTACATCTTCATCGTATGACCCTTCTTTCATGGGGTGTAGTTTCGAAAGATACCCAAATCGGTAAGGGAACCTTTCACCCTCTTATTTTTAAAAGACTTCTTTTTTTTATGTCTTTTAATTTACATATTATTATGTTGGGATATGTTATTATATATCCTTATTGCTGTAAATTATTTTCCAAGAGATGAGATACCCCTTTTATCTCTCATCGTCTCGTTTTATGAATTTCATAATGACGCCATTAGGGTGACGAATTTCTGTAAGGGAACTTCTTAACCCAATTTCAATTCATTGGGTCAAACCTCTACTTATTGATTATGTTGTACAATGAATATGTCTGGATGACCTCCAATTATTTTACACTTAATATCATCTTATGTTAGGTGTATTTATATTTTCCACACATAATCATGTAATTGATTTATCCATAATCTAAGGATACCGAGATTGTATGGGACTTCGTCTCAATCTCCTTTCCTTGATGCATATTTTGTTCTAATACAAGACTTTATTTTATAGTCTGTATAAACCCCTTTGACTTATACTTTTATTCAAAAGGAATCTTTTATATATGAATCATTTTACTAAATGACAAAAGGTATGTATTTTAACGTACGCGGTGACAATGACCTTTCCGCCGCCGTGAGTATTATTTGAGTTTCGTCTTCCTCTACAAGCCATAACTTCTTATTGTCAAATGAAAAATAAATACAATGTTTTACTTTTCATTTATTTTGGTATTGAAAATTGTTTTGAAAATGTTTTGATTATATCAATGTGGTTCTATTGATATCTTTTGATCGAAATATAGAAATGTTATGTTTCCTTTATGCATGTTTTATGTGATACGATTATGTTATGTTTCTTGGGAATTGTTATGAAGACGGGTAGTTCCGTGATAAACTAAGGGCAGGTGAGCCCGATATATCTCTCCAATGAATTGGGTAATGTGAAAGAGATAAATTTTAAGGTTTCTCCGAAGATATTTAAGGCAATATACTGTGATGGGTATTCCAAACGTATCCAAGAGGGTTACTCCCTACGTAGGAATGTTATGAATGCCTCATGTTACCTTTATGTCTTATGATTTTAATGAGTTATACTTAAATATTATGATTTCATGAGGTATGTTAAAGTGCTTATGTTTTATGAATAAAGTATGATTTCATTGATTTTTATGTATACATGGACAAATGTTTTCATTCTGTATTGTTATAACCCTTACTGAGCTTTTTGTGCTCATCCCTAGTTTTTGAAATGTTTTTCACAGAACATAAAGTGGAATAGGGTCAAGGATGGGATCAAGGAAATTTCATGCCGTCCAAAACATAGAACTAGACATGACTCTTTCCTTCAAGAGTTTTTATCTTTTGAAAAAAATGGAAACTGAGTAGTTGTATCTACATTGTAATCTTTTGAGATGTAACAGTTATGTCCAAATTCTATAAAACTCTAAACCTGAAAAGATCCTCAATGTGAATTATTCATTTAATTCAATATTAAGTGAGGTTTAAGGCAAGGGTCCTGATAGTTGGTATCAAAGGTCGGTTTAGATAACTTTAGAGGTTAGGGTGTTGATTAAGAATAAGTGACAAGTTGTGTATAAAAACAATGCGTAGTATATTTGATAGAGTCTTTGTTGTTAGAATGAGTTTGAGATAAGTTGGATAATAATAACTTAGTGATTATCTTACTCTTTAGTAGATGATGATTTTTTTGATATACTCACACTGACCTTTTTCGTTTTAGTAAATGGATGGTCCTAGCAGGAACCAAAGTGACAATGTGTTTGATGGAAACTGTGGAGGTTCTCTGATTAAGAAACTCGATGAAATGGGTGATCCAATGAGGAATATCATGGTTATTCTAAACCAACTATCATGGAGTCATGATTCACAACTTGAACCTTGGTGAGTTCTCTAATGCATCATGTATGATAGAACCAACTCGATGTGGAAGTTCAGGTAATAATTATAAAGGTAACCATTTGGGTTTATATGATCCTTACTTTTGCAGTAATTATGGGTTACTATATGATATGCTGGAAAATTAAAGGCATGAGATAAAATTGAGGTTGAAATATGTTATGGTTATTTTTGATGATCACTTTTTGGGGAATGTTTTAAGGATTATATAGTTTTGGAAAAAGGACAACACGTAGACCGTGTGACAACCCATCGCGTTGGAAAAAGCTGCGGGAATCGAACCCACAGCCAAAGTGCAACTGGTATTTATCGCCTACCACTATACTACATGAAGTCCCTGGTTAGTTTGTCTAATTCTTTTTAGTTAGATGATTTTATTAGTCAAGATTAAGTTGATTTTGGGTTATCTATGGAAACGATAAACCTATCATGGAGGATATGTGATTAGGTTAGTTACTTTTAAATATGAGACATTAAGAGTAACTGATGTTATTTTGGGGATAAATGTTAAAATTTATCTTGGAAGACTATGTGATTAAATCCTTCAGTGATTTGGGATTCAATCTTAGTTTGGTTTACTTTGACGAATTTTATGGACAATTGATTATCGAATGGTCTTTGTTGAACTTTGGGTTTTGTTGAAAAGAAATTTGGAGATTAAGAATAGATTTTCTTTTTATAAAGGATTATCCTTTTGGGGGGTTATCTGATCTTACACTAACCTTTTTGGTTCTGGTTTTGGTTTTGGTATAAAGGCACGGGAAATATATAGTTCTCTTTTGTGGATTAACTGATTTTCTAAGAAGTTGGTTATATTACTCTTATTGTGAACAAGTCTTCTTCAATACTTGTCTTTTGGAGAAAATATGAATTTGTGTAAGAAATCAAGTAAGAGTTGAAAGTCAAAATGACAAGTAAGTATGTTTCCTTATGTTTTAGTTAAGCTCATAAATAAATTCCTCAATGAAAAGTAGCTTAAAACAGAAATGATGTTTGTTGTCTTTTCCTACTGGGGAATCCAATACCATTTAACCCATCACAAGTTTGTGAATTTCTGGTGGTTAACTTTCTCCTAAACATGTTTTCTATCACTCTCCATTAGAACTTGACCGTTTGTTTTTTTCATCCGTATCAATGTTTTCCTACATGGAATCCAAGTATAGGATAACACGGGTGACCTTTGTGCTCATCTTTCTTTCTTTTAAAGTGATAGTTTAATTTACTCCTTTTCTGGTGTGGGGCTTTCAATTAAATTTCCAAGCCCAATTTTAAAATTGCAAGGACGCAATTCCAAAAATGGGGTAAGGATGTAACATCCCAGGTAAATAAATAATATTACATTTTCCATTTTATTAAAATTTGTGAATAAAATATTAATATTACTTTAAAGGGGATGCTATGTTCGATGGCGTACCCAATACGCAACAACAAGTTTCTTTGAAGTCTTACGTTGCACACTAATAATATAATACTATTATTTCAAATGGTAGTTAACATGTAGACATTTTATTGGAGGGAATGAATAGAAATAACTAAAATATGAATATATATTTTTGTTAAATGTTTCTACATTTATCCAATAAAACATAAAGGCTTAAAATAAGAAAAGAATTCAATTTTAAGCATAAATACTCTAATATTCACTAAAAGGCCGATTTATCACCTTTTAATGGAGAAACCTCTATAAATATAGTTTTGGTCACTTCTATACATTCTTTTGGACCAAATGAAATCCTTCATTAGAATTGGGACATCAAAATATACTTTGTGTATGTTTTTATTGTTTTTCTGATAAAGTTCATTTTTAATAAATAAGTGAAAAATATTGTATTTTAATTCAAAACCTCTTTTTAATCTAATTTATTTATATGATTAGATAATAATTTGAAATGGATTTAAGGTTAAATTATAATATATTTTTACCATTTAATCCAATGGTGGAATTTGGAATTAATTTCACTTTGAAATTTGACATAAACAAATGTCAATCATTTGATAAATATTGTTTCTTAAAAACACACTATTTGTTTCGACAACGGGAATTAATTATTAAATTAATTAATGCTAATTATATGATTTGAATTAGGTATAATAGACATCATTTTTGAATTTGGAATATCGAATATATCTTAGAGTTAATTTTTGGTAATTTTCTGAAAAACCTCAATTTTTGATGAATAGTGAAACCACTAAGTGGTAGTCAAGAAAACTGATTTTTTTGTTTAAATGAAAGTTTACCACTTATGTGTATTGAATTTTGAAAATCCGACATACATGGTTGTCATTGGTATGTAATATGTGGTTCAATGGGATGAAAACAATTTTTTGGTGAATAATATCTTTTTTACGTTAATCGCGATTAGAGGTAATTAGTGTAATTTATGGAAAAAATGATATTATAAAAATATGAAATCACCATTAAACTTGTCCTACCCATATTTTATGAGTTATGGCCGACCAATAAAACCCATGGGTCGATTTTTGGGACCCCATGTAGCCACTTGGGTGAGATAATGACTTTAATTCCTTTTATTTACAGTAAAAGTGAAAATGACACAAACATGTATTGTTTTACTAACATAATTTTTACAAGGGGTTATACATGTCATATTTTTTACTATAAATATTAATTATAAATATAAAAAGATTTCCTACATCATATTAGTTTTTTATAATTTTCAAACCTTAAATAAATTAATTTATTTATGACATCATGATGATGCAGCGATTACCTCATTAATAAACGATTAAAATAAAATGAAAAGATAATGTAAAATCTAAGCCTTACACATGTTCAAAACATATTGTAGGAGTATATTTAGATCCCTTATCCCCTTTTCCTAGAAATATATCAATGTGGGACCTTTTAAATCCGAATCTCTTTTGAAAATAAGGTATCATTTCTTTACTTTCCATGAGTATCTCTCCTCTCCTCTTATAAAAGGCCCCCACCACTACAACCTTTCCCACATCTCTCAAGCCTTTGGCTCGGCAAACCCCTGCCCATTTCCTCTTTCCACGTCCCTCTCCTCATCCAAGAGTCATCACATTGGGCAGAATCCTTTCCAAGGAATCCTTTGGGCTCAAATCAAAAAGAGTTACCCTTTTAAAGGTAATGCTTTCTCTTATGTTCATTTGTTTTGAATTGCTTCTCCAACCCCTTAAACTCTTTTTATTCCATTCTTTTGTAACAATACCAGTATCTTCTATATAATATGATGTTGTTATGAGATGGATTCAAAAAACACTTACACACACCTACGTCTAATGGTTAAACAACATTCTATTTCCATGGATAAAGAATTTATGCCTCACGAAACGATGATTGTTCAATATTCATATTACACCTTCAAAGGTGGCCATTATAATGTAACTATGTTTATATATGATATATAATATGTTTATGTTTTCCTTAAGCTTTTGTATTTTTCATTTATGTAATACCTTTATGGTTTCCAATATGGGTAAACACGATATCTTCATTTTAGGAAGTGTGGACTACCGCCCCCTCAAAGTATTTGATTCCTTAATGCCATATGTGGGATGTATAAAGGATAAAGTTAATATTATATATCATATTATACTGTAATTATAATATACCTTTATATCATTATGATTCCATTACATTTAAACACGAAATAAAAATGAATGTAACGTTCATCCGTACGTATAGCTTACCGTCTCCATGAACGGTGCATTTCATTTCTTACCTCTAAATGTTATGTAATATTATAAATACATGTATATACTGGATATATATGATATATATGATATCCAAATCATTGATATCATTTTGGATATAATGAACCTTTGACCAAAGTTTATTATTCAGGAATATAAAGAAACGAACAAGACAAGTTGGACCCAAGGTAAGGGATTATACCTCTCTCTTTCATTTTATGTTCTCTCTTTTATGTCACTTACTTTAAGATCATATTTATTTTGTTAGGGGATATTATTATATATTCCTCTTACTATAATTTTTATATTCATATGATGAAATACCATAATTTATATCTTCAATCCATTTTTCGAAGTTTTAAATGGCGCCGTTAGGCGGTCGAATTTTCGTAAGGAGATTTTACATCTCACTTTTATTCCCGTGAGATTCATGCTACATTTTCCACTATTTCCTTTTGTGTGGTGTATGTACTGCCCATTATTATACTATTTTTTTAATATACTCTCATTTATTGGTATTTACATCTTCATCGTATGACCCTTCTTTCATGGGGTGTAGTTTCGAAAGATACCCAAATCGGTAAGGGAACCTTTCACCCTCTTATTTTTAAAAGACTTATTTTTGTTATGTCTTTTAATTTAAATCTTCTTATGTTGGGATATGTTATTATATATCCTTATTCCTGTAAATTATATACCAAGTGATGAGATACCCATTTTATCTCTCATCGTATCATTTTATGAATTTTATAATTATGCCATTAGGCTGTCAAATTTCTGTAAGGGAACTTCTTAACCCAATTTCAATTCTTTGGGTCAAACCTCTACTTATTTATTATGTTGTACTATGAATATGTGTGGATGAACTCTGATTGTTTTACAATTAATATCCTCTTCTGTTAGGTGTATCTATATTTTCCAAACATAATCATGTAATTTATTTATCCATAATCTAAGGATACTAACTTTATATGGGACTTCGTCTAAATCTCCTTTCATTGAGGCATATTTTTTTCTAATAAAAGACGTTATTTTATATGCTGTATAAACCCCTTTGACTTATACTTTTAATCAAAGGTAATTTTTTATATACGAATCATTTTACTAAATGAAAAAAGTTATGTTTTTTTTATCATACACGGTGACAATGACCTTTCCACCACCGCGAGTATTATTTGAGTTTTGGCTTCCTCTACAAGCCATAACTTATTTTTGTTAAATGAAAAATAAATACCATGTTTTACATTTCATTTATTTTGGTATTGAAAATGGTTTTTAAAATGTTTTTATTATATCAATGTGGTTCTATTCATATCTTGTGATTGAAATGTGGAAATGTTATGTTTCCTTTATGCATGTTTTATGAGATACAATTATGTTATGGTTCTTGGGAATTGTTATGAAGACGGCTAGTTCCGTGATAAACTAAGGGCGGGTGAGCCCGATATAGCTCGCCAATGCATTGGGTAAGGCGAACGTGTTAAACGTTAAGGATTCTCTGAAGAGATTTAAGGAAATATACTGTGATGGGTATTCCAAACGTAACCAAGAGGGTTACTCCCTACATAAGAATGTTATGAATGCCTCAAGTTACCTTGATGTCTTATGATTTCTATGAGTTATTCATAAATCTTATGATTTCATGAGGTATGTTAAAGTTCTTATGTTTTATGAATAAATTATGATTTCATTGATTCTTATGTATATATGGACTAATGTTTTCATTCTGTATTGTTATAACCCTTAATGAGCTTTTTGTGTTCATCCCTAGTTTTTGAAATGTTTTTCACAGGACATAAAGTGGAATAGGGTCAAGGATGGGATCAATGAAATTTCATGCTATCTAAAAAATGGAACTAGACATAACTGTTTCCATCATGAGTTTTTATCTTGTTAAAAAATGGAAATTGAGTAGATGTATCTACATTCTAATCTTTTGAGATGTAATAGTTATGTCCTAATTCTCTAAAACTCTAAACCTAAAAAGATCCTCAATGTGAATTATTCATTTAATTCAATATTAAGTGAGGTTTAAGGCACGGGTCCATATACAAACCCTTTCTATTCTGGTTCTCAACATCTATAGTTATATCATAGAGGTTCCGGTCTTCTCAAAAGATCAACTCTGGTTTCGTATGAGGAAGTTTAAAAGAGGCACGTCAAGGATGAGGTATTCTCTTCTACAGATTCATTTAAGTTTCCCTCATCTTCTAATTCCACTTCATTAGTTGTTTCATTATAATGTAATAAAATCAGTATCAGTATTATACTGATTTGTTATTATATATACTAAACAACCCTATTTCACCTTCTATCAATCCCATGAAAAAGAAATTCACCGCGCGTGCGTACGTACGACTTTCCATCTCCACCCCGTAGTGTGATCTCTTTTTCGACAACCACTATACTGGGATGGGTATAATGGTGGAAATAATAATAATATATGATTATTATAAAATCATACTAATTCTAAGATATTATATCATCCACTCCAATTCCATTCAATAATTATTGGAATGATATTATCGCTCGAGCGTACGTACATCCTACCGTCTCCACTATGTGATGCGACTCGTTGTAGATGATCTTCTTTAAATTATAATTATACAAATGAATTAAATGAATAAATATGATATATATTAAACTAATACCATTCTATAAATGATATATCTGTAACCTAAAAAGAGGAATAAGAATTTATTCGACATAACACGGCTAAGAACCTAATTTAATGAACACTTGAATAACAGGTAGCAATGAAATACTACTAATAAGAAGATAACAATATGAAAATATATGATATAATAATAATGAATATGATTCTGTAATATGTCGATGACATTTTTTAAATCATTATACAAGAGTTTCAGACACGTACAAAGCATATCAGACCTAAGGATAAGGAAAATCTCTCAATCACATTTTTATGTGAGATTGTTTATACTTCTGAATTTCTAGGGCATACTTATAATCCACATCCAAGATTCCTCTATTTGTAATATTATTTCTATCCTCCTAATTTTTTTAAAAAAACTTACATTACTTATTGGTGAATTTTTAGTAAATGATATGAAAGGAATCTTTTTTCATTTTTAGTACAAGATAGTTATTGACTTTTCTGACAAAAGTACAAGAAGAATGATTATTTGTAACTTATACGACATGAATGGATTTTTTATAATATCATAGAACATTATTTCCATGAAGATACCTTCAAATGTTTTCATGTTTATTTTCAAATATCTTCTTTTAGTTTAAAATTTTATGTCATGTTGAGTAAGGAAATATATTTTGGAAGAAGAAATGATATTTTCCTCAGGAATGTAGTTTATGTGTTTTATGAAAATTAATTTCCATCTATGATAATATTGGGTTCTATTTCTCCCCATATTATTACATTTATTTTATTATGTTATGATGGAATTATTTTTATGAAGTCCTTTTATCTTATATGGATTATTTTATGATGGCATGATGTTTAAGAACCCCATTTTTATTACAAGGGTTATTCTATGATGTAAGATTTATGAATTTGTGGAACACATAAGAATTATTTCATTATGGGATGGGTTGGGAATATATATCCTACCAATTAATTGGGTAATGATTTATATCTCATGAGATATACATGGCTAAAACGGCATGTTAATCATGTTTAGTGATATAGGACTTGAATGAGAAGTGAACTCTATTCAAGAATGGGCTTTGTCTGCTATGATGGTCTTGGCAATGAGTCTTGACTAATAAGAACTTATTTTTTATGATTATGTCTGTATTCCACAATGTTTCATGTTTTGCATTATGTTTATTGGAATTACATTTAACTACAATGATTTACCCCAGGTCATGATATTATGATCTCTTTTACAGGTTATGATTTTCAAAATGTTATGTTCATATGAATATGATATGAATGATATTTCTTTGGTTTACCATTAATGATCATTTGAGATCCCCCTTTTGTATGTTTTCTTTTCCCTAGGTTAGTAATAAGGTTATTAAGTTGGATATTCCCAAAGGGACTATAGATATGATGAAATAAACGGGAGACAATGTAGATGATTTATGAACCAGTGGTTTATGATTCCCAGTTTCTAAAGACAGTATACCTGTACTGTTCTATCATGGTTTTGTTATATGTTGTAATTAGTATGCTTCAATTATTAGGTAATAACAATTTATGTAAAGTATGGGTCCTTATACTGGTCTTCTCAAAATACCAACTCTATCCACTTAAGAGCAAGTTTATAGGTGGTGCGTCGAGGAAGAGGTAATCTCTTCTACAGAATATTTCAAGTTTATTTATTATTATAATTCTTCTTCATTAGTTTTTTAACTATAATGTAATAACATTAGTATAAAAAATATTATTATATGTTATTATAAATATTAAACAACCCTATTTCACCTTCTATCCATCCTACGAAAAACGAAATCACCGCACGTGCGTACATACGACTTACCGTCTCCACGTCGTTGTGTAATCTGTTTTTACACCACCAACATACTTGGATGGGTATAATGGTGGAAATAATAACGATATATGATTATTATAACATTATACAAATTTTGTGATAATATATCATCCACTCCAATTCCATTCAAAAATAATGGTAACTATATCATCGCTTGTGTGTACGTACATATTACCGTCTCCATGACATGATGGGATTCATTATCCATGTTAACCATTCAAGAATGATTATAAAGTATATATAATTATTAATAATGTAATATATGATATAATAATGCTACAACATTTTTGTGTGTATATATATATGTTATTTACTTACTACCATTCAAAACTGTAAGGAAATGAAACCAGCGTTCATTCGTACGTACGACCTACCGTCTCCATGAACGGTGAATTTCATTTCATTTATCTATCTATTATACATATATATAATTAAAATATATGATATATAAATCATTTTTTCATTCAGGAAGTAAGTAAATAATGAAATAAGTAATAATGTTATGAACAACATGTCCAAACATGTACGATAAATGAAACAATTTTACCCAAAACGCTACATTAACATGGAATTCACAATTGAACGAGTAATATAATGTCATAAGTGAATCATATATGATATCATAAATATTATTATGGTTCAGTTACAAGTTTATAATATGATTAAACCCACTATACAAGAGCTTCAGCCATATATGGAAGAAATTCAACCTATGGTAAGGGATTATTTCGTCTTAGTTTGATTTCTTAAAGACATATGCCTTAATCACCACCTTTTTTTGTGGTGTTTATGCTTCCCATGAATGTTATCTGATTTTTAATATGATTTATATGATATTCACATATGCATGTAATATTCATTATTTTATGACATGTATGATTCCACCAATTATAAGTGGTAAGGGATAATTATTCTGATCTCGTTCTTATTTGAGATTGTTTATTCGTAAGTATTTACTGGGGTTTTATCTATCATCCATGTTTATGTTTTCAAAAAATGTTTGCATAAAATATTTACTATTATTACATGTAATTTTTAAGTCATTTTACCCTTTATTGACTTTTTCCACATGGTATGGAAGGAATCCTTCTTTTGTTTACCATATGAGGTACTTTATGAATTTTCATGAAAAAGTACGAGGAGAATGTTTTTTAACTTATAAATCATTAATAGATTTTTATGGTTTCATAACTCCTTATTTACATTAATATTAATATACATGATTACATGATAATCTTCAACAAAATTCATTTCTTTTAAAAATTCTCGGCATTTGTAGAAAATAAAATGATTTTGTAAAAGAAAGGATATTTTCCTCAATAATTCATTTCACGTGTTTTATCAAAACTAGTTTCCCTAAATGATGACATTAATTAATATGGTTATGTTTCATGTATAATTTACTTTAAATTTACATGGTTTGAATTTTATTATGGTGAAATTATATCCATTGTTTTATATGGATTATGTTATAATGGGATGATGTTTATAAACCCCATTTTATTTGTTCGGTTATAATGAATGAATTATGTTTATTTTTGGGATCATGAAATAATGATTTCATTATGGGATGGGTGGGACCTATATCTCCCTCTAATGCATGGGGTGCAGATTTATATCTCATGAGATAGACGTGGCTGAAACAACAAGTAAATCTAGCTATGTAATATAGGGTTGGAATAACTAGAAAACATGGTTCAGTAATGGACATTGTCCACTCTGATGGTCATGGAAGCAATTCCTTGGCCACTATGGAAATAAAATAATATGCTTAATGGTTTTCCACAATTACATGTTTTATTACCATGCTATTTTATCATGATTGATGCTCCTTTGTAATCTATGCCTTACGTACTTCCTAGATTTATTTTACCACTCAAGATTTTGATGTTTAAACATTATATTCATGTTTTTAGTTCAGATGTATATGTTTGTTTTATTTTCTCCATATTTACACTTACTAAGTATTTGAGTCCACCATTTATAAGTTTTATTTTCCCTAGGATATAAAGAAATGTTTTAGGTAAGAAAAAACGGGAAGATATTTATTGGTGATGTTGAAGATATTTCACTGTGATTAGAAGATTATGTTTCGAGTTTCCAAAGTCACTAAACTAATACGGTCATTGTGAATTTTTTTATTATCTATTAAGTATTCCTAAAAAGTAATGTAATGTCCATGGACATAAATATTTGGGTCTCTACAGGGATACTATCAAGAAACATCTTCTTGAACATTTTTATAGCTACACTAACACATATTACTCAAATATCAACTGAACTATGAAATGTAGATAGACCATCAAGGATTGAAACTTATATAAATAAGAATATATAAAATAAAATATCATATTACATAGGATGATATACACATGTTGGTGATGATCTTATGTGTGTTGGAGTACACAAATATTTCATCCAAAAAAACAAAAACTGATAAATTTATAGATCAAGTATTCTGTTTATCAATTCTATAAACATCGAAGGAGTGTTTGCTAGCCTGAATGGTATCCTGACAAACATATATAGTCCATAACTAATTATGGAATAGTTTTTGGGGTTTTATGAGGTCTTAGATTAAACTAATGATACCTAGACCACACATTGATCTTTGAGAATAAACCACCTCCTCTCAAATGATAAAAAATCATCGATTCATGTATTAAACTATCAGTTTATATATATCATCATGTTCAACTTCAAGAAGTAACACATAAACACAATGTCATGTCAACATTATTAAAAAAAACAGAATATCCTAAGGAGGTTTACTCTGAGGGGAAAATAGCTTATCAAATAATTTTTCCATTTGATTCATATGATATTGATGCAATATTAGTACCATTTGGTAAGGTGGCATATAAAATGGTTTATCTTCTAGCATTAGAATAATTGTCAACTCACCATATCACTTAGGTTAAAGTCATATAATATTTTTAGGGGTGACATCCTAAAATATTTCCACAATGATTGTTAGGAATTTTTTTTACACCACCATAATCCAATAAAAGTAAATAAAACATAGTAGTTATCTCCCATAATTGTTGATGAGTTTTCCCATAATGGACAACCTTTAGATCATATTTTATATGATAAACATAATTTTTACCCTAATTATTTTTTATATTCACTATACTATGGTAACAATCAATGATGTTTTGGTACCATACCATCCATTATATACAAATAAAGATAAAAATACATATCATGTCAATTATATAAAGATCCAAAAGTAAATGATACCCACCAACATTGAGAGAACACCCCTTTTAAAATCATAAGTCCCACGACCCCACTACCATTTGTACTACCAATACCATAATGGTAAATTGTAGAAGAACCCCTTATTGTACATTGGGTGTTTATATATATTCCATCACTAACAATCAGTCATGGTTTCTCTTAGAACCATTGTATATTCCTCATAATTTTACATTATCTGCACTCTAGCACTTGTTAGCAACATAGGAATTGAATGTGGCCCCTCCCAATGCATAGATGGAAAAGTACTTTTGTATTTGCTTGAGTAACTGATCATTCCCCATGGATACTCATCTTTCCACTTCTCCACAAAACATTCCTATAATGATGCTTCCTACCCTTAGTAGATTCACTCATTGTCCATATAGAATAATCCATATATCCACCACTGGAATCCCCATACAAGTTCCTTTAAAAAAGCATATCCTGATTCACCAACTCAGTAATCTTATTCAAAAGTATGATTCTATCATTGGATTTAGTCAAACCTCCATTATTTCAAAAAAAAACGTATCACCATCATTAAAAATTCCCTACAAAATCTAGGATAGTGTGTTGCAAATTTTTCAAGAAACCAGAATAGACCATCACTGAAACACTCCCCTATTTCAATGGAATCAACTCATAATCCCCCTTACACCTATGAGACAATAAGAACAAGTTTTTACAAAACATGTTATGAAAGGATTACCATTCAATGTTATGCAATTTCTCATCCCATGTCTCGATATTCCAATATGTATTCACCGAACTGAACAACAGTTATGTAGCTAACATGAACATATTTTCCACATGAGTCACCAAATGGTCATGGATTGTTTGGATATACACAATCTATAACTCAGCTACCCTATTCCCACATATTCTTTTGAATTTTAGAAGGTGTTGCAGGTATACAACTCATGTAAGATCAGACATACTCCGCATAGTTCTCTCTACATTTGTATATTTTAAGGAAAAATATAAGAAAATTTATCATGGAAAATCTCTTCTATCCCTTAACCTAAAATAATTATGTAATCTAGTTCAATTGGTGGGTGAAAATATCATGCAATGTCCTCATATCATCCTACTAGTAAACATCACATGAAAGAATGTCTCTATATTAAAAAACACATGTTATGGGACATATAACACATCAATATCAAATTTAATCAAGGTTAATTCACTAATATATATGTCAAATTATTACCAATACATTTCTACGTGGTCCAAATGGAGGAACTATCACTATCAATAACCATCCATAACATGGTTCATGGCTAACATTTACTAAAAACATTAATATTTTATGTTTGTAAATAGACACCAATTTCATCCATTTAGAATTACCTAAACAACATAAATTTAACAATATAATTTCATCATTAGAAACCCATTATTTTTAATATTCCATGTAATGAAATGAATTTTCATTTCAATAATTCACATGTCTATTTATTTTCCATACAATCCTAAAACGATTCATGTCACATAAAATCATGATTACCTAAAATGATGCATGTATACTCAATAGTCATGTATTTCAAAGACATGAGGGAAATCAAATAAAAAATAACATCACAAAAATGTGCATCAACCATGCTTAAAAAAGATTAAACTATAATAAAAAGAATCAAGAACAAAATTTCCACACTAGGTACATAGTTATTCCCCCACACATGGGTTAGATACTCTCTTTAATGAGCTCATGAAGAATTCCGGACTCAACCTAGTCACATGATTAACATTTAATAATAATAATACAACTAAAAAAATGAATCCTCTCTAATACTACTTTGTGATGTAATGATCATGGTGCCACATGTCGGTTCCATGACCCTAGTTTTCACAAGTTCTCAGGCGTGCATTTCCATAGACCTGACAATACCAACATGAAGTGAGGTACAATAATATATAACATGGAGATACTATACTAACATTACCAAATAATCATGAATGTAAAAATAAATAAACCAAATCCAAATTATAATAAATAATAAACAAGATAATAATAATAATCAATAATCCACCGATAAAGGCTAATATGACTTGATAATCCAAAAAAATAAAATAATGAACAAAAAAAATGTAGTTAATATATCATGCAATGTCACAGTCATGTTCAAAAAGCGGAAAAAAAATTAAATGCACGCTGACACAACCAAATTAAGTCCTGACATCATGTCTGCTTCGTAATTTTTGCCCAATCTATAACTCCAACTTATCAATCTATCATATAAATCATTCAAATAAAATGTCCTACAAACATGATGTTTAATAGGGCACTAATAAGGATTCCCATGTTGGGTGTGATTGAAAATCAATTAGCCACCACGAATTGTGTATAATTAAATATTGAGTCTATAATATTGTATGAGGTTTTATATTGAATAATGATCATATTTCATAATTCATCATGTTTTACAATTATTATTCTATATCCATCCAAATCATACATTTTTTGTCCAATTCTTGAATCTAAACCATAATCCATAAGAATATTAGATATCATCCTTCCATGGGATTTAATTATTCATTTCAGTACATGTCCACATTCAATCATTTGGGACCTAGAGTATTATTATAGCTCACCATGGGTATTTGAGAATAGATCCATATTAAAAATATAATGGGTATTTGTAGAATAACTCTATACACTTCCCGTTATTATTCCTAAGAATGAATCGGTGGAATGGAACATTAGTCTGGTGTCCCATGGGTAATTGGATCACCAGTCCCTAACCCACACCTCATTCTTCAGAAAATAAAATATATCAAAAATGCCATTTTTATGTCATTGTCCAATGTCAATATCCATATTGGAATATTTTTCAATAATGATTGACCATTTCTATTTTCAATTGTAAAAATGGATCATTTTTTAAATAACATTGATTTACATTAACAGCTAAACCTTGATTCAATTATAACCATTGAATCACAACATTCATTAACCCATCGAACATAAAAAATCATCCCATTAAATCATACTATAAACCATGAAATAATGATATAGTTCAAATCTATTAATCTAATATTTTCTTTCATGCAATTCATAAATCATCATTACGATTATATTGGAACACACCATGGATAACATTCACTTCCGATTTCAATACTCCGACCGGTCCATCGGTATGAATAAAGTGTCTAATAATCACTATAGAAATCACCAAATTAATATTATTTAATTTGAAATTTCAAAACATGTAGTATAATTGATACGTCTCCAACACATAAATAAAAATCCAGACATTGGTAATTATTAATCATACAACATACCTTATTGTTACTGATAAACACTATCCAAAGAAAAACCTTTAATTCAGTTCCTATTGGTCAAATTAATGATGTTGAATAAGATATATGACCCAAAATTAAGAAATTTTTCAAATTAAACAATAGATATATATAACTACATATAAAAAAATTACAATGAAATAAATATATAAAATTTATGGAGAGTAATATAAATGAAGAGAAAATCGCATAAAATATAGGGATAGATTTAATCCAAAAGGTCTTAGATTACACTATGAAGATATTTCATGAACATAGAAATCCATTTGAGAGACTCAAGGGGAAAGGGAAACCATTTTAGGTTGAGTTGGGGAGGATAGGAATAATAAATAGTTTCTTAGGAGTTTTTAATATAATTTTTGATGGTGTAAAATCCCACAATCATGGTTTCCAGGGTGCATTTAATAGACCGTTAATGATAAAAATTAACTCTCACTATATGTGGTGGACGATTAGTCCTAGTTTGGGTAATGTTTTGGGATTCCCTTTGTTGAAAATGAAAATCCCCACTATCTCGATCATCATGGTTTGGAGAGGGTGTCTACACTGTTTTATCAAATTGCACCCCACCTCCCATGGATACAAAAAGGGTTGCAAGATTTCCTTGGTTAAAATGAATATTTTTCCTTAAATATGAACCAAACCTTAAAATACATATATAATTCTAAATTTATATAAATATAACAAAAATAACCTCAATAAAAATCTGAACCATTGTATGATCCCAAAATGGGTAAAAGAGTACATGAAAATGAGTTTGAGACACCTCCAAAAATCCCAGGTTTCTAAAATATCACTCCTTATAAAATATTTTCCAACATTTGTACTCCCAATGATAAAAACATATCATGAGGTAAAATATCTTGCCATTAAGCCAACAAATATTCTTCTTTGTACAATGTTCAATATTGATCACAACCAAGTTTTCCTATTACTCTGAAAAATTGAAAAACCATCACCAATAACACTTTATCCATGAGATTAATAACATGAATATTATGCTCCTTATTGGTTCTATCATCATCATGTTCAACATCACCAACTTATATCATATAATAAGGGTCATGGTGATATATAAAATCTATAACACATGAAATACATCAAACATATAACTCTACCTCTAGGGAATATCCAATTGATACAATATCGGTATGACCTTCTCTGTAATCCCAAAAGGTCTGACAACCATGGGAGTAAACATTCCCTAAATGTGAATCCTATTGTGATGAAATATTAGTGACACTTGAATGAATAATCAATATCAAACTATAATAACAAGGGTTTGATTCCATTGATTAGCATACAACTTCATCCTACTCTATGTCATAGCCACATGTTTCCAAATCAGATAAACCTACACTTATGTCTCCTACATGAGAGTCTATCACAAAAACATAGAGTTAGATATTTTCTATTCAATATAATGATGATATCCATGGCCTATCATAATGATCCTCATATGTTTCCATGTTAATGTTCACCTGATAATTATTGTTATAGATGAACTAAATGAGAACTAAGTGTTTCTCCCACAATCCCACAAAGCCTAGGATGCATGCATGCAACATGTCCCTTAAACCCTGAACTGTAATCTCTTAATTATCCCCTAACTATATGTGGAAATAATAACATAGTAACAAATGAGTACCTAATTACATCTACTATAATTTCTAGAAGGATTATGAAAAATATCAATCCTTAACTAATATTATATCCCATGGAACCCCATGAGAATGTCTCTTATATATAACAATTCACTAACTGATCAACACTGAATGATTCCCATGTAGGAATGAAATGGGATACCATCATCAGATAGTCATCCATTACCCATATATAATCATTTATCTGATGATTCAATCGAAGAACCACCACAAATTTCATAGTAACTTCATTCCACTTCCATTTGGGATTGGGAACTGGTTGTAACAAATCACATATTCTATGATGTTTAGACTTCACCTTCAGAAATTAGTATCACCATGTCCTGAAACCAATAACCCCCATTTCCATTCCTAGTTAGAAAATAAAATAGTCATTTTCTAAATATATTTTGATCAAACTATGTTTCACATCCCACTCCACGTAATTAAACTCACACCTTATCTTCCACCTCATACTTGTAAAAACAACTACAAAACCACGAACATAGATGATCTCATACTCATATATATTCCATCTAGAATATAAATCCCAAAATTCTTGGTCTACACATCAAGGAAAAATAGTTGGAATCATCATAATTATTTTCAATGGTTCATCTTTGTCATTTGGAATGAGTGGATAATAAGAGAAGATTCATCTCATAAATATCCTTATAAACCTACATATTTATCTTGGCCTAATAAACCATCTTCTTCTACATATAATTACACTCTTGGGAAATATTAGTCTTTGTATTTTGACACATGGTGTTGGAAACATTGTATTAATATATAGGTGTATATTCTATATCATAATTAAATGAAAACATATAAAAGTCTCATCACATCCACATGAATTTATAATATCATTGTGAAAGGATGTACAATAATCTTATATGATTGGTATGAAAAGTTAATATTTATCCTAATGGTTAATATAAATGATAATTTATGTAATATTCTATTACAACAAACTTGATATCATGTGTAGGGTATTTTCATTCATGTGAAATAAACTATCATGACATATATAGAATGAACAGATATCCTCGTGTGGACATTTCTCCATGTTTGACACCAGAAGAATCACAAGTCATGATATACTTCTCCCCAAAATATGGTAGGATAAAAACGGATCTATTGGGAAATGTTTCATCAACTCCTATAATGCATTCTCAAATTCTCCATACCACTCAAAAAAGATAACCTTCTTGGTAATTCTCAAAAGTTGTATTTTTTAGTGCAAAAAGTCTAGGATAATAATTTAAAAAGATCATATTAATTCCATAAACTATAGGTATCAAAATCATTCATGTGATTATATAAAGAAAAAACTTCATGAACATTATCTAGGTCCACTATCACACCTTCCATAGAGATTTTGTGACCCATGAAATTTACACTATCAATCCACAAATTAAAAATTGATAGCTTATTTTTTATCAGGTTCACTCTCAATGAAATCAATACAATGTCATCATATTGGACGTGATCATCAAGAGTCTTGGAGTATACTATGAGTTTATAAAAAAATAAAAAATAAATATAGGAATTTATTAATGATTTGGTTCATCAATTCCATAAACATGGCAGGATCACTAGTAAACCTAAATGTCATCAAAAAGAACTCCTATAGGCCATACATCCATATAAAAGTAGTCTATATTATATTTTAAGTTCTATATTTAATTTAATGGTAATGTATAATCAAAAAAATATTGTAAAACACTTAATAACCTATAAACTGATCCCAAAGATCATCAATTCATGGATGAGGATGCTTGATCTTAACTATCCTAACGTTAAATATCTCGTATTTAACACATAATTGAAACATATCATCTATATTATTAGAGAAATATTCCAGATAACCCCATGGAGACATACTCAGATAGATAATTCCCTTATTCATAAATTTTTACGGCTAATTCTTAAGTTATTGATGCCTTATTGGGTCTATTTAGAAAGGCTGGATATAAAATGGATAAACTCCAACAATAAGCTCAATTGTGAACTCAAAATATCTCTCATATGGAATCCCATAGAAATACATATGAAAAAATTCATGAAATTATTCATTTAGGGATGAAATGACATTATGTTTCACACCCACATCATCCAACTATATACATAATGACTTGTTTTTTATTACCCCAATTTCTAATGAACTATCCTGCATGGCTTGCCTAGATATCTCAATTTCTCATATTAACATAAATAATACCCTATGTAGATGTAATGGTAACTCTCCTATTGTAAAAAAATCAACAAGTTCATGGTACAATACCAACAATTCTATACCCAAAATCAAATAAAAAATAAGACATTTTGATTACATAATGATCCCAAAGGAATTGATACATCAAAAATATTAGAGAATAACCCTTTGATAAATATATTTCTATCAACAACATAGCCAGTAATATTCCATCTACTAGACTGGTACGATGTTGAAGAACCCCACACAATACTTTTCTTTTTTCTAGCATCTCAGTCACCACCCATAATTCATTGGTTCTTGAAAAACCACTATAGATTCACAATCTATTTACATGATATTTACTCTACTGATGGCTGAGTAAAGTAATAATGACAGAGACATTACATAATAAACTGATGTAAAAGAAATTAATTATTTACCTAAAATAATAATCACTCATTTTGGCTACAACTAATTCCACTAATCTAGTTAATATTATCATAATGACATATCAAAATGATATAAGACATACATTCTGATCATCCAGTGGAATCTGTTGGTCATGTATTGTCTCAACATTACTCAATAAATTGTGAAGATTTTGATGCTAAAAATTACTCATTTTCTTCAAATGATTTTTTATTCAGTGAGTTTCCATTAATTTACATACTTTTTAATGTAATTTTACATTATGATAATTAATCTGGAAATATTGTTTCAAAACACTACATTCGGTACATGAATGCATGGTATCAACCATATGTTATTATGGAAGTCTTAAATGATTGCATATGGTGTCAACCCAACTAATTTGTAAATTGTAATTTTTTGGATAAGAATTCTAATTCTCAATGATTCATTATTTGTATAGTCTAGAAACCCTTCATTTTAATTTTATAATACAATTCATCAACTCTATGTTCATGAATTAAAATTTATTTCTCATCATTACAACATTCGAGATCTTTATCTATAAAAGGAGAATGTATGGATTATCATACCTATAATACTTTTCTCCTAAGATACATGAAGATGATACTACGTTCATGAAACCATACTTTGGAAAGAACCCTATGCTATGTAAATTAACCCTATGATATGTGAAGGAACCTTATGATATACAGTTCAAGCCTTGTTTTTCATCACAACTATGATGTTTTTAAGACACATTTTCCATTCACGATTACTGCAACTGTCAAGTAATAATTCAATAGAAATTCCTAGATCTATTGTGATTTGTTCAAATAATCATATTCATCAGAGAAAATCACTACTATTATTAAGGGATGTTATGACTCCCCTTGTCAATTTGAATTTTTATTTCAATAATGTATTAAGAGATTATTTTTGATATCGAATTCTGGAGGAAGCTATCAGTTCTATATATTTCATTACAATATCACTTCAAAAATATGTCTGTGACATGATATTCACATATGTTAAAATAATATTAAAATTATCATTTGCAGTGCTACTATAATGAATGATCAATTCTAAAATGAGATGCTCCTTAGAGATATACATGATCAATCTTTTTCTTCTATAAGATTAGTAAAACAATTTATGTATCTAAATTATTGAACTTCATATTTCAACAAATATCGATTTAGAATTTTTCATTATTGATGATATTACATTATAAATATTAATATCCATTTTCTATTAGTTTTTGTTTTTGCAACTGTGAAGAACAAGTTGAACCAACAAATCAAAATACTTTGATTTATTGGAATTTTAACTGCTCATTTTCTGTTGCAGGGGTGTATCGGCATCAGGATCTATGTGGTAGTTAACATGTTTTCTATTATAGAACCAATATTCTTTGTTATTAGTCTTATTGTTATGGTTTCAACTTACATCACTCTGTTGTGAATTAATTGTCTTGTTATAAGTGGATCATTGTAGTGAAATTTGACAGGCTCACATAGAGAGTGATTGGTAAAGCGGTCTAGGGGATCTTTCTTCCCCAACCTACTATAAAATTATGTGTTCCTTATTTCATCTTATCTACTTCATATTTTTTCATACTGATTAAAACCATTATTATCTTCATAATTCACAGTGGGTTTCAAAATCTATAATTGTGAAAGATTTCTAAAATGACTCAATTAACCCCCCCCCCCCCCCCCGACCTTGAGTTACATTATAAATTTTGACCAATGAATTTATATGAGATGAGATTTTCTTAATCTATATAATGATAAAAATATATTTTCATTATAAATATGGAAATACCTGATCCATGACAAGGAATTCCAATCGTACATGCTCCATATTTTAAAAGTTAAAATTATGGATGATGGAAATATTAGATGATTATATATCTAAAAAATCATGGATTAAAAGTCTACTAAAAAATCATTACACCTTATAAGATTCCTAAGAAAATAGAAATCTTGATTGCTGAATCAGAAGCTGACTATGATATTAATTATAATGAATATAATGTAACCATTTTTGGTCCTGGAAAATTTGAATTCAAACATGTATCACAACGTCCAACTACATATGAGATGTGGAAAACTATTGAATTTTAATTTTAAGGAACAAACAATGTCAGATATATGAGGCATTCCACATCTAAGCTAATGATTGACACATTTACAAAGTTTTATAGACAAATAATCATGTAGATGAATGGAAATGTTATAGAAATTATCAATAATATAACTACCATAGGAGAACCCATCAAACAATATAATCATGATTTCAATGTACTGAGAGTAATTCCCTTTAAACATAATGGTATATCATTTGATATTTGTAGATAATATCCTGTCAAGAATCTAAAATGAAAGAACTAATTGGGATACTAATGATATATAATGAAGAAATGTATGATAAAACTTAAGATTATAAGATTATAGTAAATAATTAAAATAATACTCTGAAGGATACATCTCATATAAATAATAGTAGAACAATACAAGAAGTCAAAGATGAGAACATTTTAGTTTTCTTAGATTCTAAAATGGAACTACCTCAACTATCCAAAAAGATTAGAAAATTATATAAAAATAAAATTGGATTCAGAAAATACTTCAGGAAGGATGACAAAGAACCAAAGGATGTTCAATACTATGAATATAAGAAATTGATTCACACCATACCTGATTATCATCAATTTAATGATGAATAAAATTTAAGGAACTAGATATTGTAAAATATTAGTTATCATCAAAAAAGAAAACGAGTAATTAAAGCTTCATCGAGTGTATATGAAGAATCCATTAATCCATCAAAGTCTACTTCAAAGATGGTTCTATAGATTCTAAAATTAAATATGTTATTAATGGATGAAAAATAATGTTTAAAAACTAATTACTCTTATTATTCTTATTCTACTAGTTTCTCAAATGATAATTTGATATAATAATAATATATATTAGAAGAAAAATAGAATTCATTGTTAAGAAATAAAAAATCATTGAAAATATCCACAATTTTGTCTTAGATGAATGATATACACTGCTAAAAAACATCAAGAGTTGATTTAAAATTTCAAATCATATCCCTCATACATTTTTTATCATGAAAATAGGATTAAAGAAATTTTAGATGAATTAGAATCATATAAAAGTGGTGCTCTTGTTTTTACTAAATGAGAAATTATTTTGAAATTATTTTTTCGGTAATAATGTCATTAAATTAAAATATTTGGAGTAGGAAGACAGGGAGAGAAATGAAAATTATAGAAAAATTGTTTTTTCAAAATTTTAAAAATACATCTTACTATTATTCTTAAATAAAATGTCATTTCTCTAATAATTTATATTTGAAAACTCCTCAAATTAGAGGTATGGAATGATACTTTGTCTTCAAATCTTTTTTTTATGTATGTTATATTAGATACAGAAAAATAAAGCAGATCTGGATTCCTAGATCATTCATTGCTAACTCATTTAGACCCAAGAAGATTTGGGTAAAAAAAGTATATATTTTTAATTACATTAGCAAGAAAGAAGACATAGAAAATGGAAATCTGTATAGTATGTGGATAGTGTTTGTTCTAGTAATATGAGTGGAAAATCAACAACCTGACATACACTAAATAAATTGGATAGATTACCAGTCACATTAGTGGATAATTCTAATGAAAAAATATTTGGAGTTGGAACTGTTGGAAATTCAAATTCTTTCTAAATCAATAAGGTACTATATATTAAAGGGATAAAACAAAATGTGAATGTATCCATCAACTCTGTGATGATGGATTTTATGTTCATTTTTTATTAAATCATTCTCTATATTTAATATATATTTCATAAATTTTGAACACCTAAAACTAAATATGTTTATACATTGGATTTAAATACCCTTTATGAAGAAAAATTGAATTGTTTAAATGGTTAGAAAAATTAATCATGTATTTGGAATTGAATAAATTGACACATTAATTTATATTCACCACATAAATTATCTGAGAAACAATTAGTTTCTGATTTTCCATTTATTATGATTCAAAATGATAGATTTTGTGAGGCATGCCAATTTGAAAAGAACCACAAAACATTCTTAAAATTTATTAAAAATATTACAACATCTCGACCTTTAGAACTAATCCATATGTATTTTTTTGTACCATCATGTATAGAAAGTCAATATAGTAAATTATTTTTTTTCGATTTTTTAGATCACTGTTCGATAATTACATAGGATTATTTTAGGAAATTCAAATTTGATGTGTTCAATGGTTTTGAATGTTTTTCTAAAATTTTCCAAAATGAAAAAAGTTTTTAAATAATTTCATTGATATGTGATCATGGTGGGGAATATGAGAATCAATAATTCAGTTTTTTTCTCCCAATTACTTTTATTATACACCCCTTCGCTGCGCTAAGAAAATCTAAAAAAATGGAATTGTTGAATGGAAAAAATTACTATTCCTAAAATTTGAAGCACAACGTAGAATGAATATAGTCTTCCAACCTTTAATTAGGTACATCATATATGTAAAAAACACTATATTATAAATATAGTCTTAATATATTCTATTGTCAAAAAGACACCCTATGAAATTTGGAATAACAAATAACTTAAAGTAATGTACTTTAATGTTTTTGATGCAATGGTTGTATCTTGAATAATAAAGAAAAGCTTGTAATGTTAAATCCAAACAGCAAGGAAGGAATATTTTTGGGATATTCATTTACCTCTAAATCATTAAGAGTTTTTAATAACATTTCAGGAGTTGTAAAAAAATTAGTTTATGAGAATTTTGATGAAACTGACCCAATAATTAAATATATAGATTATTCTAAGGAAGGTTCTAACACTTTTGAAAACATTAAACCTGAAACCTCTAAAAATTAATTTGAAGGTAATATTAATAAAATTCAATCATATTCAGAACAAAATGATACTAAAAATCTGGAATGTTTCTTCCCTAGATAGTTTATAACATTAACGATCTATCCTATAGAAGCTGTTATTGGAGAAAAAGAAATATGAGTTAGAACAAGAAGAAATAAAGGATACCTAGGTGAATTATTTACCCTTATATCTCAGTTAAAACATTAGACTATTTATGAAGCCTTATAAGATTTCATTTTAATGTTATCAATGAAGTCAGAGCTAAACTAGTTCAAAGGGAATGATGTTTGGGAACTAGTTGAAAGCCCAACCAATTATCCAGTTATAGGAACTAAAATGGTCTCTAGAAATAAATAGGATGATCATGATATTTTATCTATTAATAAAGAGAAATTTGTAGCTATCTGTTGTAATAAAGATTAAGGTATTTATTATGATGAGACATTTCCACCTGTATCAATAATAGCAGCCAAAATAATTCCATTACCCTATGCATCCCATATGAAATTTAATTTATATTAGAATAATGGTATGTATACCTTTATAAAGGGTTATTTAATATTGAAGGTTTATGTATAAAACCCAATAATTATTAAAACCCTCAGAAACCAAACTATATTTTAAAACTAGCTAAAAAACTATGGCCTTAAATAAGAACCTAGATCTTGGTGTAAAATATGATGTTCATTTCTTTATTAAAATATAAATACCATTGGACTAGTAGATCCATTTTTTTTTGAGAAAACCATTTTTTCTAAAATTGTATTTGTTAAAATATACGTTGAAGATGCTATTTTTTGTTCAACTAATAAAAAGAATTTTAAATATTTTTTAAAATTAAATGAAAAATAATTTCAATGGTGTTTCATGGGAAAACTAAATTTCTTCTTAGGATTTAAAATTTATGAAATGAATTATGTAATTGTTTTAAATGAATGTAATTGTAATATTTTTTTTCTAAAAAAATTTTTCACATGAGAACAATAAAAAATATATAAATCCCATTTATACCACTATAAAACATGATTTGGATGAAGCTGGAAAACATATAGACAACATGTTATATAGAGGTATGATTTGATTTTTGTTGTATGTTATTTATAGACTACCAAACATTATGTTTTCTGTACGAATTTGTGAAATATTTCAATAAAAAACAAGTCATTCCCATTTTTCTACTATTAAAAAAAATTATATATTTAAATATAATAGTTTTTCTATGTCTTTGTTACCCAAAAACATATTATATTAATTTATTTTCATATTCAGATGCTGATTTATGATGATGTAGATTAGAAAAAAAATAACCCCCGTAACCTAAGAATTTTTAGAAAAATCATTAGTTACATGGTCTAGTATAAAACAACACCTAGTAGACCTATCAACCACTAATATAGAATTTGTAACTATTTGAAGTTGTTGTGGTAATGTATTTTGGATTCAAATCACCCTACTATACTTTGGACGTCATTTTAATAGTTTACCAATTTTAGGTGAAATACAAGTGCAATTAATATTTCAAAACATCCTATAAATCATTATCGAACTAAGTAAATTGATATAAGACATCATTTAAAAAGATATCATGTTTTTAAAAAGGATATTTCATTAGAAATTTTCAATACCAATTACAAAATATATTATATTTTTACAAAACCACTTCTTAATTAATGTTTTGACTTTATCTAGGGATAGTAAGTATTATCTCATTTTTAAATGAATGAATGATTTATTTTATTTTATTTTAGTCTACCTGTTTATATTTTAAATACTGTATATGATGAATATAATCTTTTTTAACTAATTATTATATTTATTTATAAGATAATTATATTCTATAATATTTTTATTTATTAAATACATAATTAATACATTGTTAATCCTCGTGAGAATACTGTTTACCTTCTCTCACCCTCTTTCTCCTCTGCTACATTTTCATTAAGTTTACCGAGTATCTCTCACACTATTTTGATTACCATTTTCTAGGACTCTAATCCTTCTATACATTAAATCATGATCCTTTAGTGATTGAAATCTCTCCATGATCTAAAAATGATGATTTAGATGGGATTAATTATGCATTATTGAAATCTCATGAATTTCTCAAAGGAAAAAAATTACCTTTAGATTATTTTTTTATTAAAATATATTTCTCAAGGAATAAAAGTGATTTTGATGTCCAATTTATGCCATTGGATAAATAATAGACATGTAGATTATGAAATTTGTTTAATGTAATTTTGTAGAAATGTTTTTTTCATTAATGGATTCGGTAAAGATAATATTAACACTATGATCAATGATTCCATGTTTTCAACATCTTTTAGGAAATGAATGAGTTGGTACATTATCCCAATGAGAGGGAGTTTTTGTTTTATTTAATAAATTTAGTTATTGTGAAATATTTTTCAAGAGGACATTAAGTATTCATTTTTTGGAATGAGAACTAAGTAAAGATAAATGATCCTACTCTTGGACAATAGGTAATGCTGAAATTTATTCAATCTCAAATTTCTCTAAGGTATGCTTTGATAGGGAAATTACAATATCCTAATATGTGTTTAATTTTTTTAATTACAATATGTAAACATTATATTGATTTATTAAATGGTAACTAAACCATTGTGTCAAGAAGGATACCGAGATGGGATATTTTTAATATAAAAGTATTATTTCCATTTTTCTACATAGGAAAAGAAAAAAAATTGTTAATATCTTATTAGGTAAAACATGTCATCAAAAAATATTTTAAATTATAGGATTGTAATGATTTTTGGATTAGTGTGGATCAATTCTTGCAATAATCATTTTCCAGTTGATACAACCCTACAACAAAGGCATGTGAATGCTGCTCAAGGGAGAAAATAATTATTTAATTGATTGTCTTTATATTAAAGAGACCTGATGAAGAGTCCAAATCTAATCTAGAATGAAATATTTTTATAGAATAATTATTTCATTAAACATTCTTGAGAAAGTGGATGAATCTTCTACTGGAGAAACGCATGAGGTTGTAATGGGTGAGAATGTTGAGAAAGAGGCCCCCCATCAATAAAATCATAGGGAAGTTGTTCTAGATTCAGATCCTATTAGAAGATATTCCTTATGAGTCATATTATTTTTTAATCATGATCCATGTTTTACCTTGATAGAAGTTCATAATTGGGAATATATCCCTGACATTGGCCCTCAATCTCCGTATTCATCTTGTTCTTATTCTAAATAAATAGTTAGAATGGTACATATATTGGAGTCATAAAATTTCATTATTACGAAAAAATTGGAATCTGAGAAAAATATGTATTTTGAATTTAAAAATAATATAGTGATGATATTAGGTTTTGAGGATCATAAGTACCATCTCCGAAAATTCAAAGAAAATCTTATTTCTGTTGGAGACCTACAAGAGTTAATCAAAAAAATGTCCACAGAGTTATAATTATTGAAAGATGAATCTTTCATGAAGTCGTATATTGATAGGTTAATTCTAATGATAAGAAGATATCTTCAATCTCTCATCGAATGAAATCGATCATCGACCTCCACTCATCATACACCTCGATAACTAATCAGACGGCTTGATGAAATTTTTCCAGTGTTGGATGATTTCAATAATATGATGCACACTCTAAAGTGTGACAGTACCCATTTAGGTGTTCAGTTATATAATATATGATACCTAGTTTTTCAACAAACATCAAAGGAATCTTGGATGGGATTAGTTCTTAATAAATGTCTAGGATAAGTTGACTTCATTCATTCAGTCATAGGAAACTGTGACTGAGTTTATAAAGGTTAATTTGTTTATGAATATATATATTTGTCAGGATTCAAAGAGGCTTCTTCAATAGTGGTAACAAGTCTTCAACAATCATTTCTAGAGCATGCAGATGAATTTCATTGAGGTTAATCATGTTTTCCCAACCATTCCTTGTCCTATTGTACCTACTACATCAGGTGACTCTAATCAACGCCCATTACATTGAAGACAATGTTTCATTGACTATGGAGTGCGCTATTTTTTAAAACACTATAGTTTTTTTTTAATTCAATATAATTTATTATTATTATGTTTTATTCTTTTTTATTACAGTTTAACACTTCACTTCAAATCATATATTAATTTCTCTTATCAATTTTTATAATTATTAATTTCTAGAATAGTGCCACATTAAATATTGTTTATATAGTTTATTCATTCAAACCATATTTTTGATATCACAAATGTAAGGAAATAACATGTTAGAATATATATAATTATTATTTGTGATGACCCATCCTCGGGGCTCGTGCTGTGACTACCCCAAACCTGCCTTCCATAGGCCAGGGGCTGGTGACTAGCACCAAAGGCGTAAATTCCTATACCGAGATGGCACTGCCATTATAAAAGTAAAAAAACACAACAGAGTACGCAACTAAAGTAAGCACTAATTAAAATTGTACACAAAAGTAAGTGATGAAAGGAAAAGCTATCGGAAATACAATCCCAACAGTATGTATAGTACAACTGAAAAGCTAGTACAACTGCAGTAAAGTAAAATAGAAACCACTGAGTCATCCTCTAGGAATCCCACATAAAGGGTGGGTACAGATGGCCTCCTGTGAACCTCGGATCCATCTGTCTGCTCGGTGTACATCTCACCATGTGGTCCACCTCCAGGTACTATCCATCTCTACAAGTCTCTACCTAGATCAATGTTGTCAGTAATCTGCATCCAACACAATGTAGTGCAGACATAGACTGTGTAGGGTTGAGTATATGATACTCAGTAGGGACCCCAAGACCCCGAAGGTCTCCCAGAATCCACGAAGGATAACCCACAGAAGAAAGACATGATCACGAAGAATCAACCTGCTCTACATAGGTATATGACCATACATATACCTAAGTTATCAATCTCAGTTTGGCTCAAATTCTTGAGCCCAGGCACTACCCAGTGCAGACAGGAAGTAAAGTCAGTCACATCAATGATAATGATTGAATTTCAAGACTCAAATCACATAGGTATACATCTTTTGAATATCGATGGAGATTATCAGATGTAGTCACTGATTCATCTAAGATGTCTGACCCACACAGGATACATAACCAGCTAAGTTGTCGGTCCCACAAAAGATACAATACCAGCTACGTTGTCAGACCCACACAGGATTCAAATACAAAGGTCAATACTACCGGACCCACATATGATACAAGAACAGAAGTCATCATCATCAATCCCTCAAAATATATCAGTACAGTAGTCGTCGATGTCGAACCCACGGAGGATTCCAGTACAGTATTCGTCGCAGTCGCAGCGATCTCTAGGGTTCCAGCACACAGCACGCTCAATTCCAGGAGGGTCTGCTTCTCGAGGCAAGTGGTCAATACATAAACTATCATGATATTCTGATTTGATGTATCCCGAAGTTCCATCTCATAAAAAGAAACCCAATGTGATAGACGGTGCGTCCATCGGACGCCCGGTCTGAGAGTTATTGGATTTTTGTTCCAGGGGCCCGGTTAAAATTATGCTCATTCCATACACGACCATTTTCCAAAGTCATACAAAACTCACTTATGGTATTGCAAAAGAACTGCCTCATCGTAAGGGTCCCAATGCCATAGACGGCGTGTCGATCAGACGCACGGTCAAGAAGATATTCACATTTAAGCATAACGGGCCCGACCCGTTAAGCTCGGTGGGCTGACGGGTCGGCCCAACCGTGTTTGGCAGGTCTGACCCGGCTCAGCGGGTCGGCCCGGATCGGTGGAGCCCAGCCCAGCCCAATGGGGAAGGGCCTGACCGGGCGCTCCGTGGCCCGCCCCGTAGCTAGTCGCGGCTCGGCCTGCCGGCTGGCCGAGCAAGAGGCGTGGCCCCCCGGTCCTTCGACATGGCGGCATTGAGCGACGTCGCCCCTCTTTTCCGGCAGACCGAAGTTGTCCATCTTTTCAAGCCCGAGTGGCCCACTCATAAGGGCCTTTGTCCTCTGCACGTGGAAAAAAGTGGCATCGCGGCCTTCAACCCGACTGGCAGGCGGCCAACTGGTTCACCGCCGTAGCGGCCTGCGTAACATAGGCCGTAGTCCACCGCAGCGCGGCGCCCTCATGGCACCACGATTCCTTCGGCCCGACTGACATTAGCCAGCAGGTTATTCTTCAGCCTAGCAGCCTGCGTATGCGGGCCACAGTTCTTCTCTATGCAGTTGGCACATGGATGCCACTTCCTCCGGTCGTCGACAGCGTCTCTTTCTTCGGTCGTCGCTGCCCACGATCGCCACCAGAAAAATCACCAACGGAGGGTCGTCGGGCTGTGTTCGTTCAGTCCACGCCCTCTGCGGTAGGTGAAAACAAAAAGGAGAAGACAAAACATTGCATACAAGAAGAACGAGGTATAATTTAATTAAACTAAAAATTATACAAAGCCCCCTACATCGTAATTGACGTCGCACGTCGATGAGTTATGGAAGACGAGCGTCGCTGTAGTCGGGCGTCGTGGAAAACGGCATCACAGAAAATGATTTCATCCCTTCAACATTGGAGGAAGAGATTTTTTTGTGACGAGGGAAGATAATTCGAAGAGGACGTTGACTTTTTGACGACGGGGTTCAACCGAAGCGGAAGCTTAGTGGAAGAAGTTCTTCACGTTCTTCATTGATGACTGATGTTCTTCGTGGAGAAAAGGATGTTCTACCAAGAGTTTTTCTCCAAAATGTATTCCCACAAATATTTTCCAAGCAAATATAATAAGAGGCCCTCCAATATAAAAACATTTCTATGCAATTCAAAACAATTCAATATGAATTGTTGACACACAAATTAATTAAGAATGGGAGCGTGATTAATTAATTTGATGGGGTTGGCACAATAAATGGAGGGAGGTGGAGAGTTCCCATTAAAATAGGGATGTTTCCAGATTAATTAATGGGTGTTAGTGGGGAGTTTAAAAGAGTTTAGGGGAGGTGAAAGGGTTTGGGTTCATGTGGGCCCTCCACACTAAATCCTATCATGGGTGGTTATATAGGGGTGTAGGCCCCTCCTCCAACTTCCTTTTGGAGATTATAACCACCCACCAAATATTAAATATCTAACTGATTTTTTTATTTATTTTTTATAAAAAACTCAAAAAATTAAATTCTCCTCCCAATAAAACGCAACTACGGTAAAGGTCCCCTTATGGTGAATATCGGCGCTGCGAGTTTATCGGTGCACTTGGATTTCGATTCCGAGCACTAGTTCAGAATTTAGAAAATATCGCTTGTATGTTCATTGAACGTAGCCGAAAAAAACTTCTGAAATTGATTTAGGGAAAACCGGGACTCAGAATCAGGCGCCGTTAGAAACAGCGGACTCGTAAATTTCAAAAAAAAAATAGAAAAACATTCCGTTGAAATTTTCGAGTCATTACATTACCCCCACATCAGGGCTTTACATCCCCTTAAAGATACAACACACACTAGGGAAACAAATGGGGATACTGAGCACGCATCTAAGCCTCTCGCTTCCATGTTCTCTCCTTGAGGTTCTCTTTCTGCCAGTGAATGCGTACTAGAGGAATCAACTGTCCACGTAGGACCCGCTCCTGTCGATCCTCGGTCTCCACCAAGACCTCCGTGAAGTTCACCCCATCATCATTGTTCAGCTCTCCATGATCGAAGATGTGTGATGGATCTTCCATGTATCTCCTCAGCTGACATACATGAAAGACGTCGTGCAACCGGTGCAACTGAGGTGGAAGGGTCAGGCGGTAAGCCACCTCACCTACCCTATTGAGGACCTGGAATAGTCCAATGAAATGTGGAGATAACTTGCTGGCCTGGAAAAATCTCCACAGACCTCATCGAGGTGAGACCCATAAAAAGACTTAGTCACCATCCTCGAACTCCAGTGGTCTCTATCTCTTATCAGCATAGGAATTCTGTCTACTTTTTGTAGTCTTCATCCGCTCTTGGATGATCTGCACCTTCTCTGTTGTAGCCTGAACCATCTCTAGTCCTATCAGTGCTGACCCCCTGGTTTAGTCTAGCACGTAGGTTATCTGTAGGAACGGTCGTATAGTGCCTCATATGGTGCCATCCTGATGGTGAAGTGGTAGATATTGTTGTACACAAACTCTACCAAGGGTATGTGATCCTCCCAACTGCGACCAAAGTCAAGGACAAATGCATGGATCATGTCCTCAATAGTCTGAATGGTCCTCTCAGGCTGGCCATCCGTATAAGGATGGAAGGCGGTTCTCAAGTGAATTTGTGTCCCAAAGGACTTCTATAACCCCTTCCATAGCCGGGATGTGAAATGGGCATCTCGATCAGAGACGATAGTCGATGGCACACCATGAATCAATATGATCTCTCAAATGTAGAGGCATCCCATGATCTCTACTGAGCCCTGCTCTCTGATCGGTAAGAAGTGGTCCAACTAGGTGTGTCGGTCTACAATCACCCAGATATAGTTATGTCCTATGGATGTGCGTGGAATCCCCATCACGAAATCCATGGATATCCCATCCCACTTCTACTTTGGGACCTCTAAGGGGTGTAGCAAGCGAGCAGGTACCTGGTGCTCTGCCTTCACTTGCTGACAGGTGAGGCATCATGATACGAATTCTACTATTGCCTTTTTCATACCTAGCCATCAGTATTGTCATATGTGGTCCTGATACATCTTCGCCACTCCTGGATGTACCAATAGAGGGGATGTGTGAAACTCTCTCAACACCTCCTCCTATAGTGAAACTGATACCATGGTACGTCCCCTGAAGAGGATGATGTGCTCCTCTCCTTCAAAAAATCCATCATGCGCCTGCCCTATGGATATCTGAGCACATCGCGTCTCACAGTCAATGTCCCCACGATGTTCTTCTCTAACTCGCTTAAGAAGTGTAGAAGTGACTCTGAGAGACTGAAGAAAGGCAGGTCCATCTCAATCCACAAAGGCTATCTGCAACGCGGCCAGCTACTCTATCACCTCTCCTAGAAGCTGAATACTCGATCTCCTGCTGAGAGAATATACTACAACATTACCCTTCTTAGGATTATAGACTATATAGAAGTCATATTCCTTGAGGAACTCTAGCCAATGTCATTGTCTCAGGTTCAGGTCCATCTGGGAGAAAATGTACCTGAGACTCTAGTGGTCACAGTAGACTGTAAAGCACTCGCCCATCAAATAGTGCTACCTCATCTTCAAGGAGAAGACCACTGCTACTAACTCCAGGTCAAGGGTAGCATAGTTTTTATCATGCTGCCTCAACTTTTGTGAACTTTATGCTATAATCGCTCTCTCCTACATTAGGACACACCCGAGTCCGGCCCATGATGCTTCGTAGTAAACTACGTACCCAACGCCCTTATCTGTTAGCCTCAAGATGGGCACACTAGTCAACCTCTGCCTCAACTCCAGAAAGCTCTAGTGGCATCTATCTGACAACATGAAGAGTTTCCTCTTCTTCATTAAAGTTGAATGTAGTGTTGCAACTCTGGATATGTATGGAACAAATCTCCGATAGTACCGAGCCAGACCCAGGAATCTTCGAACCTCAGTCACACTCCTGGGTGGCTCATATGAAAGTACTGCCTCGATATTTGCTGGATCCACTGCTACCCCAGCCTCCGAGATGACATGTCCAATGAAGTAAACCTCTTGAATCCAGAACTGGCACTTTGATAGCTTACCATAAAGCTGGTTCTCTCAGTGTGTGTCCAGTACTACCCGCAAATGGTAGGCGTGCTCCACCTGAGTAGTCGAGTAAATTAGTATGTCGTCAATGATGACTATGAAAAATTGATTGAGGTAATGCTGGAAGATCCTGTTCATGAGACTGATAAACAATGTTGGAGCATTGTTCATGCTGATGCGCATAACCAAGAACTCATAGTGGTCATACCGCCACATAAAGGTCGTCTTCTGCACATCCTCGTCTCAAACTCTGAGCTGGTGATAGCTTGACCTGAGGTCTATCTTTGAGAATCGTCGTGCTCCCTTAAGATGATCAATGAGGTTGTCAATCCTTGGGAGTGGATACATGTTCTTCATGGTCACCAGATACAGGTGACTGTAGTTGACACACAGTCGCAAGCTCCCATCCACCTTCTTGGTGAACAAAATCAGAGATGCCCAGGGTGAAACACTGGGTCAGACAAATCTCTTCCCCTGCAAGTCCTCCAGCTGTACCCGCAGCTCACGAAGCTCAGCGGGAGCCATCTGAATTTCTAGAGTGGATATCGCTGTTGTCTTTGGGTGCATGTAAATGTAGAATTCTACCTATCTGTTACTATTTATTCTTGGAACATCGTCAGGAAAAGCATCTACATATTGTTCCACCACAACAGGAAAACTCGGACTCCGCACATCAACTGCTTCGAGGATGAGAGTAGTCATCTTATGTTTGATCGGCTTCCCACTCCTCTGCGTAAGTCCATCCAACACTTCAAATGCTCCCTTCTTGTCAGTGAAGGTAAACCTGGTCCCATCTGTGCGGACACACTACACTTTGCACCTAAAACAGTCAATTTGAGCATGGTCTGTAGATAACCAATCCATACCCAATATGACGTCATAAGGCCTCAACGCCACTATAAGAAGATCCCAGCCGAATCTCTCGCCTCCTAGAGTAAGCTCATACTTCCAGAACCATTGCGTAATCATCGAGTCTTCTCTCGTAGGAGTCTCTAGTAGTAAAGATCGAGCAAACAACTCCATCGGAATCTCTGAGCTCCGAACAAGGAGAGCGGAAATAAAATAATGACTCACACATTTGCCTATAAGTACTTGTTAGGGCCAATATGAGCCTATATACCCTGAGAGGGGGGGTGAATTAGGGTATCGATATTCTTTTTCAAAATCCATTCTACCCCACTAGAACTTGACAACTTTGTTACAAGGGTCGCTTTGTTTGCACTTGTGTGTTTGTAATAACCACTTCTTGTTCGTTATCTGATGTTGATGCTTTGAATGCAATGCAAGAATGGAAACATGCAGACACAAAGAATTTTACTTGGTTCACTCACACTACGCTATTTCCAAGGAGCATACGCAGATAAGTTGTCGGTCTTACCAAATCCCACTACTCTTTAATAGTTGTGGATACAAGGATTCGGGATCAGACACTCTGTCCCAGGCTCACTACCATTACAAGGTTTGGTATAGATCACTTCTATTCCTAGGCTCACTTCCTTTTAAAGTTTTATGGTCAGCTCACTGCTTTCCCAAGGGTCACTCCCTATGTCTCTATCTCTGGCTCACTGTCGGTGGAGAGGATCACATTCTTCCTCATCCTATGCTCACTGCACTTGGAAGGGATCCAGTCACAATTTATAGACTTGTAGGTCTCTTAATTTGCATGAAGGAATGCATCCTCAACTATTGATAGATGCTCTGTTGAAGTCCAAATTTCATCCACTGATGTATACCTCTTCGCCTCTAAACAATGGGGCAACACACTTTGGAAACACCTTAGCAAAGCACCCTACTTCGCTAGGCTCCCAATTTCGCAAAGCTCTTGCATTTTCGCAATGCTCTATTTCGAAGCACTCTCACGAAGCTCAAGCCTTCGCAATGCTTCATCTTCGCGGAGCTCTTGCCTCTTCACGAAGCACACTCCTAAGAGCATGCAGCCTCGCGAAGTGCACTTCCTTTCGCGAAGCTAGGTTAGCCACTGCGAAGCACCTTTCTTTCACGAAGTTCACCTCCTTTGTGAACCAACTTCGCAATCTGAGTGCAAAATATTTTCTCTAAAACTCTCTCTACTTATTCCAGAGGGGTCAGCCTCTATTTATAGGCGATTCCACCGACCCTCAAACTTTCCGCGTGAAGTTAATGCCACTTCTTCTCAAATCGTGAAGCTCCGAAGTTCCCACCGAAATTATCTCAAAATTACGAAGAACCTTGGAAATTTTCGGATCGTGGATCTCATCATTATCACAGAGCATTCCTTAATTTCCTTCATGCCATCGCCGTGAATCTCCTCCCACACGCCATGAAGATCAATCGCAAATCCCTTCACTGCTGCGAAGCTCTTCAACCTCTTCTGTTCGTGAAGCTTGTCATAATCACGAAGAATTACCGCCATCATTCTTCTGGTCTTTGCGATTTCCAAACCATGCAGCCTCACTTTGTGAAATTCATGCTTCTTCCATATTAAAATATTCTCTTCGTGGAAATCACTTTTCATGATGCTCACCATCCTCTAAATTTTGGACCCCAAAAATTTGGCAAACACTGGAAAACGACACCACCTTTTACTGCTCTTTTGTACCGCCTCAAGATCGTCCTTTCCTTTATCATCATTATTTGTCAACATGGATTGTCAAAAACTTCTCTATAACTTGACAATTCTCCATGGAAACCAGCTTTGTCAACAAACACAATCAACCCAAAAATGATGCAATGTTACCTTGAGGGATTTTTTCCCAACAATATCCACCTTTGGGTTTGTTGACAACTCTTCACAAATCTTCTTAGAATGATTTTCTGCACGTTGATACCTCACTGAGTCTTCTTCCAGCCACTACCACCATTCGCCACTTGTGATTCTAGTAGCAGTCAAGGATTCACATAACACGTACTCTATGCCCACAAGAGTAATGCTCGGAATGGGAAACAAGAGTAGTATGAAATGTTCATCAATGAACCACTTCATGTCAGACCCCAATTGTCGAATCCAAACTTATAGCAATTGAGAAATTGATACAAATTTTTGAACCACACTGATACTCATTCGTGATAACGGGACTCCTTTTCACACCATTCCAACATCACTCTTTTACTTTTATCAAGATCCTCAACTATCGGGATATCAATGCTTTGATCGATCACATCGAGCATCGTCAGATTTAAAATACTCCCCATATCTCATTACACTCCCCCTAACTCACTGCTCCACCTGTCAGCTTCTCCCCGTGTCTTTGAAAAAGACATTATTTTTCTCCCTTTAAAAGCCACAGTTTCAAAGACATTATTTTTCTCCCTTTAAAAGCCAGAGTTTCTCCCCCATGAGGAGTCACTATTTATCCCCATTTGTCAATGAACCCAAAGGGAACTCCTCTGCGATCTGAGACATTGGTAATAAAACACATCAACACAGTAGAGAAAAACACACCATACCTTAGGGAGAGGGGGGGTTTCCACATCCACACTCATTCAAGTGCAGGGAGTCGACTAAACTCCCAGAGCCAGTCGATTCCTCTCAAAAGCTTCCTTGGGTAAGGCCTTTGATAGAATGTCTGCAACCTGTAGCTCTATTGGAACATACTCCAACTTCACGATTCCCTACACAACCTTCTCCTTGATAAAATGATATTTGATATCAATGTGCTTTTTCCTTGAATGATGTACGAGATTTTTTCTGAGATTTATAGCACTTGAGTTATCACATTGGATTCTGATCAGAGAATTCACTTCAACTGCCATATCTTCAGGCTGCTGCTTCATCCACAATAACTATGTGCATGCTTGAGTGGTCGCAATATATTCATCCTCCGCGGTGCTCAATGAGATGCAATCTTTCTTCTTGCTTAGCCATGAAATACACAATCCACCAAGATGGAATGCACCTCCTGTCGTTTATTTTCTATTATCTGCAGATCCAGCCCAGTCTGCATCAGTATATCCCAATAAATCTGTCTGAGATTTGTCATTGTATGTCAAGCCGAAATCCACCATGCCCTAGATATACCAAAGTATTCATTTCACTAGAATCATGCGTCTTTCCATGGAATGACTCTGATATCTCGCTGCATGACATGTAGTGAAAACAATAACGGGCCTCATTACGGTCAAGTATAACAATCTTCTAAAAATTTGCTTGTTTTCAGTGATGTTAACTGCCCTACCACTGTCATTTTTTTATGATTTCACCCGGTTAACAAACTGAGTCTTTATCTCTTTGAAATTTTCAATTCCAAATCTCATCAGAACCTTCTTTTCATATTTCATAAAACCACCTCCACTATGCTTCATTTGAATCAGAGATTCTCCAAATATTGATTCTGCATTTAATACCATTCTCTCAGTTCTTGATTCAGCCCATATAATTCCTTCTTCAGCCGAAAAACCTTTTTCTCATCCTCATGAATGAGGAAACCATCTGGATTTTCGATATGCACTTCTTCATACAGAACCCCTTTCATGAATTCCTGATTTTACATCCATCTAGTAAGCATTGGACTTCTATTGCACTAAAACAACTAGTAATGATATGATTGTCTCCAGCCATGAAACCGATGCAAATGAAACATCAACATCTATTTCCTCTGACTGGGAGTATCCTTTGCACAGTAGTCGTGCTTTGTTCCGAACCACTATGCCATCTTCATTCATCTTGTCAAGAAAGAACCATTTAGTCCCGATGACATTCTTGTCTTCTAGTCTCGAAACAATCTCCCGCATCTGATTCTTCTCTATCTAATTTAGCTCTTCATTCATGGTCTGAACCCAGTTATCATCTTCAGTAGCATAAAAAAACAATTCGGCTCCACCTGTGATAGTAATGATATCTACGGTAGTGATTTCATTCCTCTTGTCTGAATTGGAGCTCACAGATCACTGATGATATTCTGCCTGTCAATTTCTGCTTGACTCTTGGGATTCTATGAAGATAAGGATGGTACTTCCACGTTCACACCATTAGTATCTTCTTCTGAATCATCATCAGCCACTTCTTCTCTCCAGAGTCTCTTACCACTTCATCACTTTTAACAGAAAACTTTTCACTATTTCAGTGTTCACTAATGTCATTTCGTTGAACATCTTCTCTGAGATTTTTGTTGAGATGCCTTTGATTTTATCTTGAAGCTTCTTGGAATCCCGATATCAGTCAGCTAATACCACATTGTTAGAGCAAAATAAATAATCATGAAATGATTGACTATTGCTGCTTCCCCACAATACATTTTCCTTCCATAGAAAACACTTGCGCTGAGTCATCCAATTATTGCGATGATGGCTCTTGGATCTAATTTTGTTATTAAATGCTCCCCTGTGTTATGAAACTCTTCCTGTTGTTAGGCCCAACTATGTAGACCCATAAACATTTATCTTCTTCTGAATCATTTATTATCATCTTCCACTTGGCATTGAGTCATTAACAAAATCTATAAGCCTAATGAGTTGAAACTCAGTGTAGGAAACAAGAGACAAAGTTAATAACACAATGACTTCATATTGTGCACTGTTTCTCCCTTTATTCTTCATCTATGTTACTAGATTTGAGTCAATTGAAACTCCAAATCATATAACTTCTCCACATTGCATCTTAAGATGCCACATCCCAATGGATCGTATCTCCCTAGAACCTGAAACACATGAATCATCAGTTAACAACATTTATATACATATGGAGAGGGGTACTTCTGGAATCCTCGGGATGAGGATGGTGGTTGATCCTGATGGGTCAACCCATTGATTATTTCTTATAGAGCATCACACTCTTTCTTTTCTTCTTCTAACTACCTAGCCAACTTCAACTGTTCTGGCCATATGACTAGGCATTATTTACTCACATTCTGATCCTTTTTCTGATATGTAGATTCTTCATGCTTGGCCTCTCTCACAATCTGGGGTTTAAACCCACTAATACACATTTCGGTCTTTGATGTTCCACTGAAATTCCATTTCTCTTGATTCCTTCTCTGAGCAGGAATATCTCTTCTTAACATCTTCCATGTATTCTTTGTCCATTGTAGGGATCTTTCATTTTCTTCCACTTCTCGTGGTGGGACACTACATCTGAATTTTTCAATGCATTCATTCCTCATATTTCTTTTATTAGATTTCTGAGTCACCACACTCTTATTCACTGGTGGTGAGTCCTTCATTGAACGTTCATTCTTCTTTATTACAGCTGAAGTAGATCTCCCCTTAATCTTCCTGGTTTGTTCACATTCTCTCCTTGAGAGCTATTGTGAGTATGACCTAGGAGGTGACTGATACACCTTTCATTCAGCTCCATGTGATTCTTCCGAGGCTCTAATCCTATTCTTATCCTTACCACTTTGTCTCCCGGTGTGTAAATTCCCATTATGCATCATTGGAGATGAGAATAACCTTTCAAGCCACTTTTCCTTTCCTGCTTTGTTCTTACTGCTCTGTCTTTCCATGTGCCCATAACCAGAACATATAAAACATTTTCCATCAAAGGCATACCTCATTTCATCATTTCTCAGTGGGGATGTTGATTCAGCTTGAGTTCTTCCTCTGACATTGATCTCCTGATCTTCATGACACATACTCATGGTGTGTCCCATTCTTCCACATCAATAACATCTAATATATGCTTTCCTATGATAGACACTTCTCTCTGATTTCTCATAGCACTTCTTCCTGTTCTCAGATTTATTAATGTTTTTATTTTCATAGCCTGAAATGTATTCCAGAGCCTCTGAACAGAAGCTTGATGTGTGGCCATGAATTTCACAGAAATTGAACATTTCATCATTTCATCTTAAAACTATCCTTTTAGGCCTATCTCCGTCACCTATAGGATTTTTCATACCTGTGGAGATTGTCACTGCATTTTTCTTGTCACTCATAAGAGTGGGATCATCATATCCAATTCCAGATTTTCCTAAAAAGGATGGTCTTTGAAAAGAGAAAATATGTTGTTGTTTCTCTTCAGAAATAGCATATTTGTTTTTCATTTTATCATCACTTGTTGAAGGATTATCGAATTGTAAGGTCACGACATCCTTCATTTTCGACTTTCCTTTAGCATTGCCATTCTCTATTTCTTTCTTCATTAATTCTAGATCTTCTTTCAACTTCTAAATATTCAAATCTCTTGTTTCAAGTTGAGAATAAAGTTATCTCTTGAGAGACTTTCCTCTACTCATCTCAACTTCCAATTCTCATGTGAGATTTTCTACCATTCCACATTGCTCATTTGCTTTCAATTTTTCTTGAGCAATGGAATCAGAGAAACATGAATTCTATTATTGTATCCTTTTATTCTTTTGAACTAGTTCCGAGAGCTACGTAGCAAGATCATCATTTTTAGATTTCTAATGCTGAATCTCATCTGAGTTTATATTCATTTCATAATCAACAGTCTTTTGTTTTCCCTACATTTTAGAAACCTTTTAATGTTCTTCACCTTAAGAATCACTCTTATCCTTTACCTCAGTAGCTATGTCAATAAGCCTTTGATTCAAAATTCTTATCTTGTTGATCTCAGTTTCCAGTGCTTGGATCCAAATGTCTTTAGACTTAATTTCAACAGTGTTTCCAACATCACTTGGAATATCAGGTTCTTCGATGCAGATGACCTGATCTTTCACTTTTCTGTTCAAGCCATCAATCTCCCTTTTCTATTCTTCAAGCATAAGATTATACTCACCAATTGATTCTGTGTTCTCTGGTACTGATAACTTGTGTTTCTCAATTTTATTCATCAACTAAGATATCTCTTCTTCCTGCTGTTGCATATAGAGTTTGGCATCACGAAAAACATTGTTAGCTTTCTTGGTTCTGGCTCTCCAAACATCTATCTCTTCAAGAGCAGCCTCTAACTCAGCTCTCATTTCTATTCTTCCTTCGATTTTATCTTCTTCATTATCACTTGTTTCAATATCACTTTGAAGTTCAAGTACTTCAGTCATTCCTGCATCATGCTTGAGTGATTCAATATTTTCCTTATCAGATTCTTCCAGGCCTTCCTTCAGTAAGTTGTTTGATTCTTTTATTTGAATCACACTTTTTCCATAAACACTTCCACACTGAGGGAAATTACCTGACTTCATATTCTTCTTTGATGAATTTCCCTTTCCCATGGTAGACCGAGATAAGAGCAATCTGAATCTTTAACCACACAACTCGACTATACCTAGTCGAAGCAAACCAATCTGATAAAAGTAACCAGTCCCTCTAATACCAATTGATAGGGATAATAGGGGCCTATATACCCTAAGAGGGAGGGTGTATCAGGGTATGGATATTCTTTTTCAAAATCCTTTCAACCCTACTGGATCTTGACCACTTTGTTACAAGGGTCACTTTGTTTTCACTTGTGTGTTTGTAATAACCACTTCATGTTATTTATCTGATGTTGATGCTTTGAATGCAATGCAATAATGGAAACAGGCAGACACAAAGATTTTTACTTGGTTCACCCGTACTGGGCTACATCCAAAGAGCATATGCCGACAAGTTGTTGGTCGTACCAAATCCCACTACTCTTTAATAGTTATGGATATAAGGATTCGAGATCAGACACTTTGTCCCAGGCTCACTGCCTTTACAAGGTTCGGGATGGATCACTTCTATTCCTAGGATCACTTCCTTTTAAAGGTTTAGGGTTAGCTCACTGCTTTCCCAAGGGTCACTCCCTATGTCTCTCTCTCTGGCTCACTGCCGGTGGAGAGGATCACCTTTTTCCTCTTCCTATGCTCACTGCACTTGGAAGTGATCCACTCACAGTTTACAGACTTGTAGGTCTTTTCATTTCCATGAAAGAATACATCCTCAACTGTTGATAGATTCTCTATTGATGTCCAAATTTCATCCACTAATGAATACCTCTTTGCCTCTAAACACAAGGCAATACACTTTGGAAACACCTTAGCAAAGCACCCTACTTCTCTAGGCTCCCAATTTCGCAATGCTCAAACAAGCCTTCGTGAAGCTCCTACATTTTTGCGAAGCACTCTCGTGAAGCTCAAGACTTTGCAATGCTTGGCCATCGCGGAGCTCCTGCCTCTTTGCGAAGAACACTCTTAAGAGTACGCGACCTCGCGAAGTGCACTTCCTTTCGTGGAGATAGGTTAGCTACCGCGAAGCACCTCTATTTCGCGAAGTTCACTTCCTTCGCGAACCACCTTAGCAATCCGAGAGAAAAATATTTTCTCTGAAACTCTCTCTACTTCTCCTGGAGGGGTTGGCCTTTATTTATCAGTGATTCCACCGACCAACGAACATTCCACGTGATGTCAACGCCATGTCATCTCAAATCGTGAAGCTCCGAAGTTCCCACCGAAATTCTCTCAAAATCGCGAAGCATCTCGACAATTTTCGGATCACAGAGCGCTTCGTAATCGCGGTGCGTTCTTTCATTTCCTTCAGACCTTTTCCATGAAGCTCCTTCTGCACGCCGCGAAGCTCACTCGCAAAGCCCTTCACCACTGTGAAGCTCTTCGACTTCTGCTGTTCGTGACGCTTGTCGTAATCACGAATAATTACCGCCATCATTCTTCTGGTCTTCGCGATTTCCAAACCATGCAGCCTCACTTTGCGAAATTCATGCTTTTTTCATATTAAAATATGCTCTTCAGGGAAATCACCTTTTTGTGATGCTCACCATCCTCCAAATTTTGGACCCCAAAAATTTGGCATACACTGGAAAATAGAGCAACCTTGTTCTACACTTTTGTACCACCTCCAGATCATCCATTCCATTTTCATTATTCTTTGTCAACATGGATTGTCAACAACTTCTCTAGAACTAGAAAATTCTCCATGGAAACTTGGTTTTTCAACAAACACAATCAACCCAAAAATGATGCAATATTACCTTGAGGGATTTTCCCCCAACAATACTGCAGTAAGGGTGGAGTAGACACAAATAGTACCTCGAATCATCTCAGGTGTGCCGTGGTTGTAGGCCTCGACTTCCTGGAGTCGATCCCACATATTTCCACCAGCTCCCTGTGGTCGGGGTGGACCTCCTTTTGGTGGTGGTGGTAAAGCCCTGAAACATCGTCCACCACCCGCTGCTCGGCCAACACCTCTTCAACATCCGCCTACTTTCGACGGACCTCCATGGTCGAACCTCTGCCTTTTCCTGGGAGGTACCTCTTGTAACACCCCGAAGATTTCAAACCTCATAAATGAAAATTGGGCGTTTTGTGCTATTGAAGTTCTCTCTTTAAAACAATCAGAATGTAAAATATAAAAAACACGTAACTTTTATTTAATGAACTCAACACTGAAGAGTCTTACTTTTTTTTCAGGTTACAAGAAAAGCTCACTAACCAAATATTCCAACCAAGAACCCGATTACAATAATGGGAAGACTGCTTAAAACTACTAAGAGCCCAAAAATGCGGTAGGGGTTTCGAGCATCCATCATAAGGAACATAAGGATTGCAGAAGCCACCGCGACCGTGCTCAGCACCAATGGGATCACACGAACCATCTTTGCTTCTCCTTCAGTCACTTGGGGTAAGGGACACCTGAGACCAAACCTTTCTTTTTATAAGCACCATAATATGACCGTTGGACCTCAAACAGCTATATTTTCGATCATAGGTTTATTTTGACCGTTGGGTCTCCTTATCCTCTATGTTGACCGTTGGAAATATGATGATTTACCCCAAAAAAGGATCGGTATGATAATTGTGTATTTTTCTTTAATATTTCAAAATGACATCAATGTTAATTTAGTTAATTTACCTCTTGTTTTCCCAAAATGATAATTTTATTTTACGTTTCAAAATGAAAAAAAATTAATATTATTGTTTTTCTACCACTATGCATATTAATTTGGACAATAACTTTTATTTTCTAATTATATTAAACCTGATGGATTTATATTTTATGAGTTATATATGTTGCATCAAATTAGATATATTATTTCTTTTATAATTTGACCTTTGTTAACTATTTTGGAAATTGTGTCAAATTATGGTTTTATTTACAAATTTCGCATCTTTAAGTTTACACAAATACTTTTAAGCAACCAATTTCGTTTTCTCTTCATAATAGAGTGTATCCGAATGTTTTCATCCAATTATAAATTAAGATAATTATTATGTAATTCAGAAAAGGAAATGTAAATAAATAAATATATATATATATATATGTTATGTTGAATAAACCAATATTTTATTTAATCGATTAAATGGACCTCTGTTTTTTTCCAAATATAATAATAAAAGATCAATAATTATTGTTTAAAAATAATATACTTAATATAATGTCATTAAAAAATATTGGTATTTTAAAAAAATAGAATATATATATATACTTATGTTTATAAAATAATATATTTTGATCAAATCAATTTATAATTTTTTATTGATCACTGATTTTTATTAAGATAATAAAAGTCAGCTTGATAATTGTGTTTTTTTTTGGAGAATAATAATATTTTTTTTAAATAGGGTTTTAACAGTTTAATATATTGGTGTATTTATAACCCCTGACTTAGGACAATAATAGTCTATTAGTGAATTTATAATAGGTTTAATAAAATATTAAAACAACCGTTTTTTTATGTTAAAAACGTTGAAATAAAATGATAATGCGTAAAAAAAACGAACGAAACCACGTGTTTCGTTTTTTTTATAAACCCCACGTCGACCGCGGGCCGTCCGATCTGGACCTTTTCAATCCGGGCCGTCCGTCGATTTCGTGTATCTCTCTCCCTCGCGCCGCTATTTCTTCTTCCTCGTCGCGCCGTTGAACCAGTCGGGTTCGGCCTTCGTTTCCTCCGCCCGATCCGACTGGTCATCCCCTCTCTTCTTCTTCCACAAATTCAGCGCCGCCTCTTTTTTTTTACTGGCCTCGGCTTCCCCGACGACTCCCCCGAAGTCCTTCATCTTCTTCTTCCTTTTTTTTAAAAACATACAGTTGCACCGAAGCCTGGGGCGGCGATTCCCTGGTGTTCTCTTCAGCGGCTTCCACAGAGACCATCGAGAGCACTTGCTCCTCCTCCTCTCAGTTTCGGTAAGGGTTGAGTTCTGTTTTGAGTTTTGTTTGAGTTTCGTTTTATATATATATATATATATATATAGATACGTATATATGGGTTATGTGCATGACTATCTATCATGTGTTATACATCCGAAAATCACATGCCTCTTTGCCGTATCTTTCTCATCTCCACTCCGAACTAAGGTAAGGGAGAAGTCTTGTTATGGGTTCTGTTTGAGTTCGGTGTATATAAATATATATATACATGTTATATATTTTCGGTATGTACGAACCCTGTGCAAACCCGAACCATGTGGACTTCCCTCTTAGCCTGAGGAACCGAATAGTAGAAAAAGGAAATCATATCCTTCATTTCTTTTCGTTTCCACAAGATTTTCAATGTTATATAATCAGGTTGTATAAATTTGTACAAGAATATACAGGACCATATAAACCAGTTTATACCTGTTTTACCTATTCCAAGGACCGAACTTGAGAAGGGGTGGTTCTCTTGTCTTTAATTTGTCACCCACTTTAGTAAATATACACGAATAAATATATGTATATACACTTCATGCGTATGTGTGTATATATATATAATCGCATTCGTGCATATTTATATAAGATAATACATGCATATGTACACCCTTTTTCCCATGTTGATAACCCTAAAATTCTTTTCACCTATGAAAATGGAGTGGTCGAATAATTGCATGAACATATATGGAGCTTAAAGATATACATGTACTTATAGTCATATAGGTGTACACGTACATCAATGTGCATAAGGGATTATTTGGGTTCTTTTTTTTTATACAATGTAACATGATAGTTTATTTACTCAAAGGAAAGTTACCTAAAAAAAACCAATTATATACCTTTTTATAATGAAGTTTAAAAGTTAGTTGTTATCAAAATAGTTCTTTATTTTGAAATTTTTTACTTTTTATCATTCTTGATAAACCAGGGTTTCGCTTTTTTTGAGAGGATGGAAAGAGTTCCTTAAACATTTATACACATGCATTCAGGTATTTGTACACATCGGCCATGTTCCATACAAAATCGATTTTATGCCAATAAGGGTCTTATGAAAGTTAGGCCCATTTCATTGATCTATAAAGGAACCCCACTCAGTTTTCCAAACATTTTTTTTATTTATTTATTTTATGTATAACCTGGGAGATTCTTTTTGAGTATGGGTTATTGTGGTAAACCCATGCATATGTACAGGTATATAAATATCATTATGATTGACTGCAACCACAAGTTTTATTCTTATGGTGTTTGCAAACTTTATAAAGAAAATGGGTCGTGTTGTTTTAAAGTGATAATAAATGGGAATTTATTTTATACAATTATGTACATGGTTTTCCCAAGAAAGTTTTAGGTAAACACCCACAATATCCTTTTATCATCATGTGTATAAGTTATGAATGTCCATGTTTAATTTGGGTTTTATGATGTTATAGAATGATAAGTGTTTTAGCAAGAATGTATCAGATTTTTTTATGATTGATCTGTCTCAGGTTATGAACATGAATGTGAAAAGAGGGTTGATTAAGAATGTATGAAACCCTATGAATGAATGACCACGTCAAGATATGTAAGGGATGTATAGGACTTAAATGTGACGGGTACGCCCAGAATTATACAGCGCTCCAATGTATTGGGTAAAGCAAGAGTCTCATGAGACTTTATGTGAAACGGTCTTGACGAATAGCCTTGGCTCGTGCTATCATGTGCAACGGTCTTGGCGAATAGCCTTTGATCGTGCTATCATGTGCAACGGTCTTGGCGAATAGCCTTGGCCCGTGCTATCATGTGCAACGGTCTTGGTGAATAACCTTGGCTCGTGCTATCATGTGCAATGGTCTTGGCGAATAGCCTTGGCTCGTGCTATCATGTGCAACGGTCTTGGCGAATAACCTTGGCTCGTGCTATCATGTGCAACGGTCTTGGAGAATAGCCTTGGCTCGTGCTACCATGGGAAACGAGATTGGCGTTTGGCCTTGACCCGTACTAAAGTTATGTTTTAAGGTCATGACGCGAGGTCTTGACAAAGTCCAGTATTATGCATCCCATCTGCATGTAATGATGAAGGTTAACCAGGGTTTAGTTCAACTAACAGGACAACCCCTAGTTGAAAGCTCCCAAGATCATGAAAATGTACCTTATGCAACAAGAACTGTTTTTATATGGTAAACTGTTAGATGATCTGCATTTTACTCATGAACCATGATATGCATGTCTTCCCTGCTTAGTCATATAATTCTTTTAGAAGTAAATTAACTTTGTTTTTAACATTATGCATTATTTATTCTTCTTATATTGCGCACTCTGATCATGTTTATATTTAAGCTCGTTTCAAGTACGTGCTTCTTTGTGCAAGTGGTTTTCAAAGAAAAATGGATCTCATGTTTTAAGAAAAGATAATGTTTTAGTTTTAACAAAGTGTTTTATTTTCTTCAAAAAGGTCTTCTTTGAGAAAGGATTTTCTTAAAATGTTTTTTTTAAACCCCTTACTGGGCATTTTTGCTCACCCTACGTTTTGTTTAAAATTTTTCAGGCATGGAATGTACCGATGAAGTTTATCAGAGCAGCTGGTTTCCCAGAATCCTGAGCCTCGCGATCTTCTGTATTCATGGGACATGATATAATTTTTGTAAATTTTGTAATGAAATTCTAAGTATATCATGTCTCATGAGGCACCCTGGGTACCGGGGTCGCTACAGTTGGTATCAGAGGATAGGTTCAGGCAACTCTGGAAAACCAGGTGATATAAATATATTGCTAAGACTAACTAAGTAAAAATGTTATAACTTTCAGATGGCTGATGTACCTACCGACCTTTTGTCACTTCCCACTAAGGCTCTAGAGAACATTATATCTGTAGCCAGTCGCGAGAACTTTCTAAACTATGCCCAAATTCGCATGACGTGTACGCACTTGTACGATGTGTCAAACTCATCTAGGGAGCTTAGTCTCCACCGGGGAATGGGGATGGATTATCTCCTAATGATGATGACCCAGTTTCCCTCATACGCACGTCGGGGAAGGTATCACGAAGGACTCTTCCGAGTGTTTACAACTGGGGAGGAATTTGGCACAGTGCTTGATAACCCTTTTCAAGAAGCTGCTGCTGCTGGAGACCTCCGAGCGGCTTATCTGTGCCTGGTCCTGCACTATGGTTTCTGGGGCCATTTAATGGACTTCGGAGCGTTGGAAAATGAGTCCACCCGTGTGTCTCTTAGGCAAGAAGTGTACACTGATGTTTCCCAACTCCACACCCTTCACGCTAAACTCAGGAGGCGTTATAAATGTTCCCATGAGTTTATTCATATATGTTCATCTTGTGTGTGGTTTGAAGAGTTAGGAAGTTTTGCCACTCTTTGTGGCGTACGTCTTGTGAACTCAGACTTTTCCGTGTATACTTTTTCATAAATGGAAGTTTCTTGTTTCTTTTCATGTCTTCACCGTATCTATGTTGTTAAGAGTTTCCCATCAATGTTTGTTTTCAGATGGCTGGACAAACGAACTTCTCATCCCTACCCGATGAGCTAGTAGAAGTAATCTTGATCAAGGCATGCATGGTGGATTACCCATCATTTCTCCACCTACGAGGGTCCTGCCAGCGTTTTCTCAATTTAGAAAACAGTCCATAGATTCTTTGGCTATGTCAAGAGAATAATCGCGTTTTTCAGCTCATCGCTGCTGCTCAACTCCCCTGCTATATGCGAAGGGGAATGTACTTTGAGGGCATGTTCCAATGTTTCACTCTGGCACAGAACTTTTCTGCCAAAGCGTGTTTCCTCGTGGCCACCCAGGATGGCCAGCTCAATGCAGCTTATATGTTCCAAGTCTTGAACATCAGTCTCCTCAACCGCACCGTCCCTCTCGACTACCTCGATCAGGATGTGGCCAGAAGAGTCGTCAAGGAGTTTATCTACTCGGACATATCCGAGCTTTGTATCGCACGAGCCTCCCTTTGGAAGCCCGTGTGCAGTACACACGACCAGGAGTTCAAGGAGCACTGTTCGAGGTGCATCTGGACTAGGGAAACTGAAGAGCTGTGTGCCAACTTTGGTGTCCCGTTTACCGAGCCAGATCCACTGTTTCGGTAGAGTTTTAAGTTTGGAGTTTCAGTTTCTCTTTTTTTTATGATAGAATTGCGGGGACGCAATTCTTTGAAGGGGGAGATAATGTAACACCCCAAAGTTTTCAAACCTCATAAATGAAAATTGGGCGTTTTGTGCTATTGAAGTTCTCTCTTTAAAACAATCAGAATGTAAAATATAAAAAACACGTAACTTTTATTTAATGAACTCAACACTGAAGAGTCTTACTTTTTTTTCGGGTTACAAGAAAAGCTCACTAACCAAATATTCCAACCAAGAACTCGATTACAATAATGGGAAGACTGCTTAAAACTACTAAGAGCCCGAAAATGCGGTAGGGGTTTCGAGCATCCATCATAAGGAACATAAGGATTGCTGAAGCCACCGCGACCGTGCTCAGCACCAAGGGGATCACACGAACCATCTTTGCTTCTCCTTAAGTCACATGGGGTAAGGGACACCCGAGACCAAACCTTTCTTTTTATAAGCACCTTAATATGACCGTTGGACCTCAAACGGCTATATTTTCGACCGTAGGTTTATTTTGACCATTGGGTCTACTTATCCTCTATGTTGACCGTTGGAAATATGATGATTTACCCCAAAAAGGATCGGTATGATAATTGTGTATTTTGCTTTAATATTTCAAAATGACATCAATGTTAATTTAGTTAATTTACCTCTTGTTTTCCCAAAATGATAATTTTATTTTACGTTTCAAAACGAAAAAAAAATTAATATTATTTTTTTTCTACGACTATACATATTAATTTGAACAATAACTTTTATTTTCTAATTATATTAAACCTGATGGATTTATATTTTATGAGTTATATATGTTTCATCAAATTAGATATATTATTTCTTTTATAATTTCACCTTTGTTAACTATTTTGGAAATTGTGTCAAATTATGGTTTTATTTACAAATTTCGCATCTTTAAGTTTACACAAATACTTTTAAGCAACCAATTTCGTTTTATCTTCTTAAAAGAGTGTATCTGAATGTTTTCATCCAATTATAAATTAAGATAATTATTATGTAATTCAGAAAAGCAAAAGTAAATATATATATATATATATATTATGTTGAATAAACCAATATTTTATTTAATCGATTAAATGGACCTCTTTTTTTTCCCAAATATAATAATAAAAGATCAATAATTATGGTTTAAAAATAATATACTTAATATAATGTCATTAAAAATTATTGGTATTTTAAAAAAATAGAATATATATATATACTTATGTTTATAAAATAATATATTTTGATCAAATCAATTTATAATTTTTTATTGATCACTGATTTTTATTAAGATAATAAAAGTCAGCTTGATAATTGTGTTTTTTTAGGAGAATAATAATATTTTTTTTTAAATAGGGGTTTAACAGTTTAATATATTGGTGTATTTATAACCCTTGACTTAGGACAATAATAGTCTATTAGTGAATTTATAACAAGTTTAATAAAATATTAAAACAACCATTTTTTTTATGTTAAAAACGTTGAAATAAAATGATAATGCGTAAAAAAAAGAAAACGAACGAAACCGCATGTTTTGTTTTTTTATAAACCCCACGTCGACCGTGGGCCGTCCGATCTGGACCTTTTCAATCCGGGCCGTCCGTCGATTTCGCGTCTCTCTCTCCCTCGTGCCACTATTTCTTCTTCCTCGTCGCACCGCTGAACCAGTCGGGTTCGGCCTTCGTTTCCTCCGCCCGAGCCGACTGGTCATCCCCTCTCTTCTTCTTCCACAAAGTCGGCGCCGCCTCTTTTTTTTACTGGCCTTTGTTTCCCCGATGACTCCCCCGAAGTCCTTCATCTTCTTCTTCCTTTTTTTTAAAAAAACCTATAGTTGCACCGAAGCTCGGGGCGGCGATTCCCTGGTGTTCTCTTCAGCGGCTTCCACAGAGACCATCGAGAGAACTTGCTCCTCCTCCTCTCCATGTCGGTAAGGGTTGAGTTCTGTTTTGAGTTTTGTTTGAGTTTCGTTATATATATATATATATATATTTACGTATATACAGGTTATGTGCATGACTATCCATCCTGTGTTATACATCCGAAAATCACATGCCTCTTTGCCGCATCTTTCTCATCTCCACTCCGAACTAAGGTAAGGGAGAAGTCTTGTTATGGGTTCTGTTTGAGTTCGGTTTATATAAATATATATATACATGTTATATAATTTTGGTATGTACGAACCCTGTGCAAACCCGAACCATGTGGACTTCCCTCTTAGCCTGAGGAACCGAATAGTAGAAAAAGGAAATCATATCCTTCATTTCTTTTCGTTTCCACAAGATTTTCAATGTTATATAATCATGTTGTATAAATTTGTACAAGAATATACAGGACCATATAAACCAGTTTATACCTGTTTTACCTATTCCAAGGACCGAACTTGAGAAGGGGTGGTTCTATTTTTTTTAATTTGTTACCCACTTTAGTAAATATACACGAATAAATATATGTATATACACTTCATGCGTATGTGTGTATATATATATAATCGCATTTGCGCATATTTATATAAGATAATACATGCATATGTACACCCTTTTTCCCATGTTGATAACCCTAAAATTCTTTTCACCTATGAAAATGGAGTGGTCGAATAATTGCATGAACATATATGGAGCTTAAAGATATACATGTAATTATAGTCATATAGGTGTACACGTACATCAATGTGCATAAGGGATGATTTGGGTTCTTTTGTTTTATACAATGTAACATGATAGTTTATTTACTCAAAGGAAAGTTACCTAAAAAAACCAATTATATACCTTTTTATAATGAAGTTTAAAAGTTAGTTGTTATCAAAATAGTTCTTTATTTTGAAAATTTTTATTTTTTATCATTCTTGATAAACCAGGGTTTCGTTTTTTTTTTGAGAAGATGGAAAGAGTTCCTTAAACATTTATACACATGCATTCGTGTATTTGTACACATCGGCCATGTTGCATGAAAGATCGATTTTATGCCAATAAGGGTCTTATGAAAGTTAGTCCCATTTCATTGATCTATAAAGGAACACCACTCAGTTTTCCAAACATTTTTTTATTTATTTATTTAATGTATAACCTGGGAGATTCTTTTTGAGTATCGGTTATTGTGGTAAACCCATGCATATGTACAGGTATATAAATATCATTATGATTGACTGCAACCACAAGTTTTATTCTTATGGTGTTTGCAAACTTTATAAAGAAAATGGGTCGTATTGTTTTAAAGTGCTAATAAATGGGAATTTATTTTATACAATTATGTACATGGTTTTCCCAAGAAAGTTTTAGGTAAACACCCACAATATCCTTTTATCATCATGTGTATAAGTTATGAATGTCCATGTTTAATTTGGGTTTTATGATGTTATAGAATGATAAGTGTTTTAGCAAGCATGTATCAGATTTTTTTTATGATTGATCTGTCTCAGGTTATGAACATGAATGTGAAAAGAGGGTTGATTAAGAATGAATGAAACCCTATGAATGAATGACCACGTCAAGATATGTAAGGTATGTATAGGACTTCAATGTGACGGGTGCGCCCGGAATTATACAGCGCTCCAATGCATTGGGTAAAGCAAGAGTCTCATGAGACGTTATGTGCAACGGTCTTGGCGAATAGCCTTGGCTCATGCTATCATGTGCAATGGTCTTGGCGAATAGCCTTGGCTCGTGCTATCATGTTCAACGGCCTTGGCGAATAGCCTTGGCTCGTGCTATCATGTGCAACGGTCTTGGCGAATAACCTTGGCTCGTGCTATCATGTGCAACGGTCTTGGAGAATAGCCTTGGCTCGTGCTATCATGTGCAATGGTCTTGGCGAATAACCTTGGCTCGTGCTATCATGTGCAACGGTCTTGGCGAATAGCCTTGGCTCATGCTACCATGGGAAACGGGATTGGCGTTTGGCCTTGACCCATACTAAAGTTATGTTTTAAGGTCATGACGCGAGGTCTTGAAAAAGTCCAGTATTATGCATCCCATCTGCATGTAATGATGAAGGTTAACCAGGGGTTAGTTCAACTAACAGGACAACCCCTAGTTGAAAGCTCCCAAGATCATGAAAATGTACCTTATGCAACAAGAACTGTTTTCATATGGTAAACTGTTAGATGATCTACATTTTACTCATGAACCATGATGTGCATGTCTTCCCTGCTTAGTCATATAATTCTTTTAGAAGTAAAGTAACTTTGTTTTTAACATTATGCATTATTTATTCTTCTTATATTGCACACTCTGATCATGTTTATATTTAAGCTCGTTTCAAGTACGTGCTTCTTTGTGCAAGTGGTTTTCAAAGAAAAATGGATCTCATGTTTTAAGAAAAGATAATGTTTTAGTTTTATCAAAGTGTTTTATTTTCTTCAGAATGGTCTTCTTTGAGAAAGGATTTTCTTAAAATGTTTTTTTTAAAACCCCTTACTGGGAATTTTTGCTCACCCTACGTTTTGTTTAAAATTTTTCAGGCATGGAATGTACCGATGAAGTTTATCAGAGCAGCTGGTTTCCCAGAATCCTGACCCTCACGATCTTCTGTAGTCATGGGACATGATATAATTTTTGTAAATGTTGTAATGAAATGCTAAGTATATCATGTCTCATGAGGCACCCTGGGTACCGGGGTCGCTACACCTCTACTATCTGTTTCTCATCTGCATGGCTAGTCGGGCAGTCTCGAGCCATGTGGTGCAGCCCGCCGCATGCATAGCACTGCCTGCTCCTCATAAGTCTAGCTCTGTTTCGTATGCCTTACACAGCTGAACCTATATCTTGGCGTCACCCACCTGATATTATGGTCCGCTTGGACCTCTACATCATCTATCTACTGCCGACTATAGAAGACTCTGATACGTGTCACCCTGTGGTGGGTCTCACTACTGGTGTCTGCTCAGCGAGGAAACTCTCCACTAGAAGGGCTCTCTCCAGCACCTTCGCCTGCGTCGGAATGCTAAGAGGAATCGTAGAAGCTCTGATCTCATGTCTGAGTCCCTGCTCAAAGGTCCAAGTCCTGAAGAATGGGTCCCAAACAATATCCGTGGAGTAGCGCGAGAGGTCGGTGAACCTCACTGAGTACTAAGCTACTATCAAGATGCCCTACTATAGATGATGTAACTACTGATTCCGCACCGCACGAAGGGTGGATGGAACGAACTCCGAGAAGATGATACTCTCGAAATTCGTCTATAGTAATGATTCCTCATCATGCACATGGAGCATTAGGCTCTACCATCAATATGCTACTGCATGCAGGAGACTCACCACAAGGATCACAATATGGTCAGCTAGTGTCCCTACCAATATGAAAACTCAGACGACAACCTTCATCCAATCCTCAGCTGCCTGGGGGTCTCTCTCTCCACGGAACCTAGGCGGCCTCTATCGCTGGAACTTGTGCAACACACTTGGGCGGCATGCAATCTTTTTTGTTTGGGCTGGTGGTATCGGTGGCTCAGTGGGTAGTGGTACCGCCGGTGCCCCACTGTGATGGGGCCCTACACCGATGCCTCATCACTCATTGGGATACCATCTCTTACATAACTCGGAACCCTAGCTTGATGTCTTCATGGGGCCATCCTGAAATGAAATAGGTGCATCATAGTCAAACAGTATAACTGGTGAGCTGACAAAAGGTAATCAAACGAATACATTTGAAACAAACATAAAATCAGTGTTTTCATGCACTGAGTCAGAAATCAGAGGTCAGGGTCCTAGTTTTTGGATACGTCGGTTGCCGCACCAACTGTCACGAACCAACCGGGGTCGACCCAGAACCATTCACCCGAGTCGGCCCGTGACATGGCCCAAGAGGCGTTCCTGATCCTCCCGGGCTGGCGACAGGCACCATTGCATCAAAGAGAGCAAGAAGGAACGATTTCGCCCAAAGAAAACAAATAAAGCAGTAGAAAGAAAATAGAACAACACAATGTAAATAGACAACACAAAATGAGTGAATGACCAACAACAACAACTAAACTGACCATGACCAAAACTCATCACGACTCTAAGAGTCTCTCACCAGTCCACAAACAAATCTCGCCCACAATGAGAGAACTCGAGTCAACCTGCAACAGAAACTAAAAATAGGAAAACACTATAGGCGTGAGTAATAAAACTCAGTAGGTAGGCCCGACTAATTCTATTCCCAATGCACATACCATTAAATAAATAGTTTATCAATTCCATGTCTAAACTAAATTATAAAAAATATTGGTTTTCACATACACTTTTATTTCTAAAATAAGAAACAATCCATTGCCCTTTTTAATTAATGAACTGGTTTACTGTTTGGAAGAAACAGATGCATTGCATTCTAAAACACTTTTGCAAACAATTTAGAAATCCAAATTTTAATTGTTAGTCAAAAGGAAAACCACACACAACATACAACACACACTAAGGGCAATAGAGAAAGTGACAAACATGGTCCAGCAACCGAACTAGACCTCTCAATCATCTACCACATATGACAAACAATAAAGAAAACATGGGTCGAACCTAAGTGATCGTGAACAATCAAGAACCTACTATACATCTGACTCATCCTGAAAGCATGCCCTAACTCGATGACGTCATAACGCTCATACTACTACCTATTATAGCCCTTCATGGCCTAACTGAGGGGCCCTATCCCTATAGCAGCAATATCCCAGTATTCCCCTGCTCTGGGGCCACTAGCCAGTGCGTGTTTTAAACTAGTGCAGCAATTGTTCTCAGAAGATTCACTCAATATTCCAGGTTCCCATGTCAACACACATAATAAAAAGGGGGGTGCGTCCACAATGTATATTAATCAGACACAATGAACAAACATCACATACAGCTCACGCAATCAACACACACCAATGATCACCCCCCCGAGTGGGTTTTCTAAAATAATCTATTTTAATAAATTACCAAATGGGCCTTCACCAATTTTAAAGAATGAAATCATTTCTCGAGAAAACCCAAAACACTTGTTCAAAAGAAATAATTTATCTTTAAAACTAAAAGTACATTTAAAGTGCTGTGAATTATGTTTAATGGTCAAACAAACATTCTTTTAATACTGGGTGTACACTCTTCAAGAAAATGATTCAAGTGTTCGGTATAAAATAAACGGCTATTTTCGAATCAAATAGTCATTTAAAAATTAATTAACTTATATTATTTCTCATTCATTAAAAATTAATAATATGACAAGAAATTAATAAATTCTAAATCTATAGGTAAGTGCAGTGGGGGACCTACCTCAGCTCATTGTCCAAACACAAAGGTGTGTCGCGCCTCACACAAATGCACAAACACGCGCACGTCGACGACCACAGTATCGCAAGGTTATCTCGCAAACGCACTGCAACAAACGCACAATTACTAAAATTACACAAACACATACTTATAAAAACCCATATGAGAAAACAACGTGAAAGAACCACCCCGACACATTTTCAAAACACCACTCGCACCATCGACACTATTTAATAAACCACTTCAAAATTTATTGAACAATTTCAAAGAGAACCCATAGTTGTACATACCCCCAATCTTTTCAAAACAACATTTTATAATTAACGCACACTCGTAACAAGTCCTATCAGAATGCGCAGCACTTGCATCGCTAATTAAACTAATTGCATAACAAAATAAAAATACACCGCACAATAAAACTCATTTTGAAACCATGCACACACCGCTTTGAAAATCGTAAACAAAAATTCTACATTTGAAGTCGAGCACGCCTCAAAATATTCCCAATGCACAATCAACACCACCAATAATATTTATTAAACTAGTAAAAAGATTATAGAATAATTTAATAATATCGCAAACCACCAATTAATTATCACAAACAAAGCGCAACACATGAAACATGTGAATACTAAATCAAGAAAACTTGTACAAAGGGGAAACTCACCTCAATCGATGAAGAAGGCCCCGAAAGTGGCGCGAAGCACCGTTTGCAACTCAATTACACACTTTAGAATTTCAATTAAACCCTACACAACCAAGATTGAATCCAAAATAAAGGATAACTTTCGAAATAGAACCCCGACACATATGGTTTTAGGAAAACAAAAAATCTAATCAAAGAACCTACTAACCATGAAATAAACTTACATCAAAAGTAAGGGGAAAAAATATACCAAGATGGGGAGGCCGCCGAAGAAGGACCGCTCTAGCAAGGCAGTGTGCAACAAGATTTGCGCCGGTTGGAATGGTCGCTGGAATGAGGGGTGCCAGAATAGGGTGCGTCGGCAAGGGAAGGGGTCATGCTAGCCGGAGGGATGACGGAAACAGCCAAAGAGCAGGGAGAGTTGGATCGAGGAAGGAGGGAGCGGTCTGGAAGGCCGTTGCCGGACAGGGAGGCCAGGAAGGGTGTGGCGTGCTAGAGGTTGCAGTTTGGTGGCAGAAATGAGAAGGGCTAATGCTGGACCTGTGCAAGGTGGCTGGAGGGTATCGGGCGACTGATGCGCAGAGGATGAAGGGGAGCAGGAAGATGCGGGTTCGAGCAGGGAGTGAGATGCAGACAGGGGAGGATCTGGGGTCTTGCGCAGAGGGAAGCATGATGAGGGCGAGGCGAGGTCAGTCGAGGTATGAGGTGAGGGTGGCGACCTGGGGATTGGTTGGAGCGTGTGGAGGTCGGGAGAGCAGGCAAGGCGGAGGAGCGCCGAAGAGCCGAGAGTAGGCGGGGGGGATGTGTAAGCGGACGAGGGGAGCAGGAAGAGGATAAGGGTGGTCGGCCAGATCATGCAGGGTCGAAGGGAAGGAGACAGGACTGGTGGCGGCAAGGAAGTAGGGTTTCAGGGGGGGCTCCTCACAATGGGAAGTGAGAGAAGGGGAGAGTAGTATAGTGGTGGGAGAGAAAAAAATAAAGTGGGTGAAAAAGAATAGAAGAAAGAAGACAACCATAAGAAACATAAATGAAAAGAAAAGAAAAATAATAATAATGAATAAATAAATGAATAAAGCATTAATATATAATAAATATACCTCCATAAAACCTCAATAATTCAAATTGTAATAATAAAAATTCAGTAATATTTTTAATAACAATAATCATTATTATAAACCCCATTAATAAAAATAATTCTAATAGAACTTCAGTAATAATAATTCGTATCACACTTTAATAATAAGATCAATGATAGAACACTGATAATAATAAAAATAGAACACTTACTAACAGTATATATATACACACATTTATATACATATTTACCCAATGTCTCATTTATTCACCATATCACCGCTTAACCAATTTATTTAATTACACTTAATGGTAGGTGACTGCACAGTCGCCCCACACTGCTCAGTCAACCATGTGCGGGCCATGTGGTGGCCCTAATTCACTCCAGTAGTGACCGCACGGGTATCCAAACAGTCTGCGTGACTTCTGCTAAGACGCACAGTGTTCGCGCACCGGCATAAAACCCACAAACCTTTCCAAACATCAAATATTTGAACCGGGACTCATCAGAACATTGAGAAAAAAACACCTGAAAGAAAAAATAAATAAATAAATAAATGAAATTATTTGAAAATGTCAGGTGTGACAAATCGCCCCACCATAACGCTTTCCACCCCCAGAAAGCCATGACAAGATCAAGACCCAAAGATAAAACTCTTTAACTGTCACTCACCCCCAAAAGTTTAAGCGCCCCCTGTTGATAGATCTAAACGAACACCGAATACCCCTGATTTTTAACTCATCCTCAAAACACAAACACCTTAACCACTACCGAACAGAACCCAAAACCACTATTTCAACCAGGTACGAACAAGCTTAAATCACCTCCCAGACTAATCCTTATAATCTTAGTCCATCAAAACTATTGGGTGTACTCCAATATCAACGTTTACTCGAGGGGACCAACTTAGGTTTAGGTTGTTCCGCATGAGACCACCTGTCACTAAACAATACATGAATAGAATCTCTGATACTGGCACGGGGAGGCCTGAATAGACTCCCCACCATAAGGATCAGGCTAACCCAAAATTAATTTCGGTGTAATTCTGTGAGACCCACTGTGGGTCTCCCCACCATAAGAACTGATGATATTGAACGAACTAAAAAAACTTTCCACACAGACCAGAAACCCCACCACACGAGTAGAGGAGGGAGAGGAAGGGCCCAACTGATAGAGCATCAAAACTATCATCGTCTCCCCATCAACAATGTCGCACCCTCAGAAGAACACAAATCATGCCACATTAATGACAATGGTTAAACCAAGGCCCCTTTCACCGTTATGGTTCTCCTAACTACATGTAAGCTTCACTCCGAGGCCTATGGATGGAGTACCGATGATTGAAGCATCTCTTTCCTCGCAGTCAGTATTCAAAAATCCCCAAACATAACACAAAAACTAGAACTTCACCAAACACATTCCAATAAAAAAAAGTTTTAGAAAGGTTCGTCCACATCCATTCTTACAACTGATGAAAAAGAAACACTACAAAACGCTACAAAAGACGATTATTATACTAATGAAAAACTACAAAGAGAAGACCACAAACGGATCCCCAAACATCGCCCTACTCTAGCTAATGAGCTGAGGTGACCTTCGATGAGCCAGGCTTGGCTTCCGCACGCTTCTTTGAAACACCACGGGAGAATCGCTGCAAGTGACCCCAACATCCACAGGTGTGGCAGGGTCTCGGAGCACTCGGACATGTCTACATCTTATGACCCTGCCAACCACACTGGTGAAAGATCACAACATTGCACTGTGATGAAGATGATTGATGGTCTAAAGGCCTCTTGATTCCTCTACCAGCACCACCATCATCAGGTCACTTCTCATTCTTCTTATAACCATCCTCTGCACTACTTCCCAAAGCTGGAGGACTCACCACCTCAAGTTCTCCTATTAACCCAACTTTAGCCAAAAAGACTTGCCCCACAACATCTGAGAGGGTGGTTAGGTTGAGCTCTTTCACTTTCGATCGCAGCTCAGGTCGGAGTCCAGAATCAAATTGTCGAGCCTTCCCATGATCATTTGCAACAAACCATTGGTCGTACGAAACTAGGTCTATGAAATGTCGATAGAATTCCAGTACCGATTCATCGCCCTGCTGAAGACAACACAACTCCATCCTCTTCATTAGCTTTGTCCTCTCAGAGAAGTGTTGATGGAAAAACGATGACTTGAAAAACTCCCATTATAGATCTTCCCGGGGCTTATTCCGAGACATGGACTTCCATGATTTCCAAGTCGGGCCTTCAAGCATAAAGGTATCCAACTTTACCATTAACGACTCAGACAGCCCAATGAAACTGAACTTCCTCTTAATATTCTATAACCACTCCTCCACCTCAAGTGGATCTTCTTGACGATAAGACAGGGGAGGGTTCAACTTCCGAAATTCCAGAACAAAGTCTATGGGCTGATCAACTGGAGGATTCGCTTGGGGCGCACCACCCGAAGCTGCAGCTTGGGAATCTAGCAAACCGTCGTGGGGGTGAACACTAAAGAACATGGAAACAAAGAACATAATCAAAACATGGTCATTGCCATTTCAATTATCAAAATAACACTTTTCAAAACGTTTTTCAGAAAGAAGGAAAACTCAAATGATTCACTAGAGGAAAACTAGTGATGATGGGTGACTCGGCCATATGGTTGGTGGTCATACACCAATCACACCACTGTCACTAAGAGCATTCTAGGGTAAATTCTATGGCTCAACATGGTTTTCCAGACCATGCGATTTCACGGAGGTCTCTTGCCCAACTCTCATTTCATTTCCCAACATAAAACAATTCAAAAGAACCAAAAGACACCAATAACCCGAACATCCCATGGTAACCTGAGGTTTGAAACGAGTAAGGTTTCATGAAGTCCTTCCCGCATGTACACCCTGAGTCCCGAATATTCTACTCCTTATACCATGACAACCCCAAATAACAATGGGTGATTCGAAAAACATGGTCCGCTCAAGAGCCAACCTCCTCTGATACCATTTTGTCACGAACCAACCCGGGTCGACCCTGAACCGGTCACCCGAGCCGGCCCGCGACATGGCCATAGAGGCGTTATCGATCCTCCTGGGATAGCGACAAGCACCAGGGCATCAAAGAGATCAAGAGGGAACGATTTCTCCCAAAGAAAATAAATAAAGCATCGGAAAGAAAATAGAACAACGGAATGTAAATAGACAACACTAAAAGAAAGAACAACCGACAACAACAACTAACCTGACCACGACCAAAACTCCTCACGACTCCGAGAGTCACTTACCAGTCCACAAACAAATATCGCCCAGAACAAGAGAGCTCGATTCAACCTGCAACAGAAACTAAAAACAGGAAAACACTATAGGCGTGAGTATTAAAACTCAGTACGTTGGCCCGACTAATTCTATTCCCGATTCACATACTACTAAATAAAGAATTTATCAATTCCAGGATTGAACAAAATTATTCAAAATATTGGTTTTCATAGAGACTTTCATTTCTAATACAAGAAACAGTCCATTTCCCTTTTTAATTTAAGAACAAGTTTAGTGTTTGGAAGAAATAGATGCATTGCATTCAAAAACACTTTTGCGAACAATTTAGAAATTCTAATTTTAATTGGTAGTCAAAAGGAAAACCACACAAAACACACAACACACACTAAGGGCAATGGAGAAAGTGGCACATGAGGGCCAGCATCCGAACTAGACCTCTCAATCGTCCGCCACATACAACAAACACTAATGAAAACATGGGTCGAACCTAAGAGATCGTGAACAATCCAGAATGTACTATACATCTGACTCATCCTAAAGGCATGCCCTAACTTGATGACGTCATAACGCCCATACTACTACATGGAATAGCCCTATATGGCCTAACTGAGGGTCCCATTCCCCATAATAGAAATAACTCAGTATTCCCCTACTATGGGGCCACAAGCCAGTGCATGTTCTAAACTAGTGCAGCAATCGTTCTCAGAAGATTCACTCAATATGCCAAGTTCCCATGTCAACACAAACAATAAAAAGGGGGATGCGTCCACAATATAAATTAATCAGACATGATGCACAAACATCACATACAACTCACACAATCAACGCACACCAATGATCACCCCCGAGTGGGTTTTCCAAAATAATCTATTTTATTAAAGCGCCAAACGGGCCTTCACCAATTTTAAAGAAAGACTTCATTTCTCGAGAAAACCCAAAACACTTGTTCAAAAGAAATCATTTATCTCTAAAACTACAAGTACATATAAAGTGCCATGAATTATGTTTAATGTCCAAACAGGCATTCTTTTAATACTGGGTGTCTGCTCATCAAGAAAATGTTTCAAGTGCTCGGTATAAAATAAATGGTACTTTTCACATGAAATAGTCATTTAAAAATTAATTAACATATATTCTTTCTCATAAAATAAAAATTAATAAAACGACATGAAATTAATAAATTCTAAATCTAAAGGTAAGTGCAGTGAGGGACCTACCTCGGCTCGTTTTCCAAACACAAAGGTGTGTCGCGCCTCGCACAAACGCACAAACACGCGCACATCGACGACCACAGTATCGCGAGGTTATCTCGGAAACACACTGCAACAAACGCACAATAACTAAAATTACTCAAACACATACTTAAAACAACCCAAAAGAGAAAACATCGTGAAATAACCACCTCAACACATTTTCAAAACACCACTAGCACCATCGACACTATTTACAAAACCACTTCAAAATTTATTGAACAATTTCAAAGAGAACCCACAGTTTTACATACCCAAAAACATTTCAAAACCACATTTTATAATTAACTTACACTCGTAACACGTCCTATCAGAATGTGCAGCACTTGCACCGCTAAATATACTAAATTCATAACAAAATAAAAATAGACCGCACAACAAAACACATTTCAAAACCATGCACACACCGCTTTAAAAATCGTAAACAAAAATTCTGCATTTGAAGTCGATCACGCCTCAAAATATTCCCAAAGCACAATCCACACCACCTATAAAATTTATTAAACTAGTTAAAAGTTTATAGAATAATTTAATAACATCGCAAACCACCAATTAATTATCACAGACAAAGCAAAACACATGAAATGAGTGAATATTAAATCAAGAAAACTTGTGCAAAGAGGAAACTTGCCTCAATCGATGAAGAAGGTCCCAAAAGTGACGTGAAGCGCCGTTTGCAGGGTATTTTAGCGGTAGGGGTTTTTTTTTTTTTTTTTTAGTTTTATGGGGTAGGTTATAAAACAATTGGGGAAATGAGGTTGTCCAGCGCCAAATGAAGTGGCGCTGGACAAAAAAAGGGAAAAGCGCCACATGAAGTGGCGCTTTGACCCCACTCCCCCCAAAACCGATATATATATATATATAATTTATTTATTATAATAAATATAAAAAAATACAAAAAATACATAATTATATTTTTTATAATAAATACAAAAATTATAATAAATTTACTTATTTATAATAAATATCTAATAAATATTATAATATTATTATAATAAATATACATTTTTTATACATTTATTACAAATATTATAATGTTATAATATTATAATATTCATTATAATAAATATCTAATAAATGTTTTAATAAATACTATTATAATAAATGCACAATAAATGTATAATAAATGTATAATAAATATTTATAATACATTTATATTTATAATAAATACTTATTATAATTAAATATAATAATATTTATAATAATAAATATCTAATAAATGTATAATGAATATTATTATAATAAATATACATTTATAATATCTATTATAATAAATATTATTATAATATTTATTATAATAAATTTATAATAAATATTTATGATAAATTTATTATAAATGTATATTTATTATAATAAATATTATAATATTTAATTATAATAAATATACATTTATATTTATATTTATAATAAATATACATTTATTTATTATAATAAATCTACATTTATTTTATACATTTATTATAATAAATACGTATAATAAATGTATAATAAATATTACAATAAATTTATTTTTAATTATAATATAATAAATGTAATATGTAATTATGTATCTTTATTGTATAATTATCATATCTATGAATAATTATATACTATAATTATATAATTATAAATATACATTTATTTATTATAATAAATAGGTAATTATTTATAAATGTAATATACATTTATTTATTATAATAAATATACATTTATATAAATATTATTATAATAAATATTATTATAATATTTATTATAATAAATTTATAATAAATATTTATAATACATTTATATTATAATAAATATTATAATATTTAATTATAATAAATATACATTTATATTAATATTTATAATAAATATATATTTATTTATTATAATAAATCTACATTTATTTTATACATTTATTATAATAAATAAATATTATTAATAAATGTATATTTATAATTATAATATTTATAATTAATGAATATATTTATTAAAATATGTTTATTTATATTTATATTTATAATTAAATTTATAAATATATATTTTGAATTTATTATACCTTTAAAAATATAATATTTATAAATATATTCATATAATTATATTTATTTATAAATATATTCATTATTTATATATATATATTTATATAAATTTATAAATATATATTTTGAATTTATTATACCTTTAAAAATATAATATTTATAAATATATTCATTATTTATATATATATATTTATTTAAATATATTTATAAATATAATCATATAATTATATTTATTTATAAATATATTCATTATTTATATATATATATTTATATTAATAAATATATTTATAATTATAATTATAAATAAATATAATTATATGACTATAATTTAAATTTATTTATAAATAAATATTCATGAATATAATACATTTATTATAAATATAAATTAATAAATATATATTTATAAAATGTATTGTATTTATAAATATATTTAATAAAGGTATATTTATAATAATTGTATTACATTTATAAATATAATAATAAATGTATTGAAATACATTTAATAAATATACATTTATTATAAAAAATACATTTATTAAATACATTTATTATAATGCATTTATAAAATACACTTACTAAATACATTTATTTAATAAATGAACTATATTTATAAATATGTTTAATAAATATACATTTATTATAAATACAATACATTTAATAATTTTATTTAATAAATATAATACATTTAATAAATATACATTTATTATAAATACAATATAATACATTTAATAAATATACTTTTGTTATAAATACAATACATATAATAAATATACATTTATTATAATAAGTGTATTTAATAGATATAATACATTTATTAAATATACATTTATTACAAATACAATATATTTAAATAAATGTATTTGATAAATATAATATAAATTTATTATAAATACAATACATTTATTATAGTTATTATTTTTATCATTATAAATTTATTAAAATTCCATAATTTTAATTATAATAATTACATAATTATAAATATAATAAATATAGAATTATAATAAATGTATAGTTATAAATAGAATAAATATATAATTATAATTAATATATTATAATTAATGTATGTGTTATATTTATAATAAATATAAATAAATAAATTTATTATAAAAAATATAATTTATTATAATTTATTTATTCATGTATTTATTATAAATAAATAAATTTCTTATATTTATAAATATATAATTATAATTATATATATATATAAATAAATGGGGGTTGGGGGTGGTGTGGGGTCAAAGCGCCACTTGAAGTGGCGCTTTGACCCAATTTTGTTCAGCGCCACTTAAGTGGCGCTGAACAAACCCATTTCCCAAATAAAAAAAAACCCTAACCCATTAAACTAAAAAAAAAAAAAAAAAACCCTGCACCCTAAATTACCCGCCGTTTGCACCTCAGTTACACACTTTAGAATTTCAATTAAACCATACACAACCAAGATTGAATCCAAAATAAAGGATAACTTACGAAATCCAACTCCAACACATAAGGTTTTAGGAAAACTAAAAATCTAATCAAAGAACATATTAACCACGAAATAAACGTACATCAAAAGGGCAAAAAATATACCAAGAAGTGGAGGCTGCCGAAGAAGGACCACTTTGGAAAGGAAGTGCACAACAGGATTTTCCCCAGTAGGAATGGTCGCTGGAAGGAGGGGTGCAAGAATACGGTGCGTCGGCACGGGAAGGGGTCATGGAAGCCGGAGGGTCGCTGGAAACAGCCAAAGAGCGGGGGGAGTTGGATCGAGGAAGGAGGGAGCGGTCTGGATGGTCGTTGTAGGATAGGGATTCCGGGATGGTTGTGGCGTGCTAAAGGTTTCTAGTAGTAGGTGGAAACACGAAGGGCTGCTGCTGGACCCGTGCAAGGCGGCTGGAGGGTATCGGGCACCTGGTGCGCAATGGATGAAGGGGAGCAGGAAGATGCGGGTTCGAGCATGGAGTGAGATGCAGACATGGGAGGATCCGGGGCCTTGCGCGGAGGGAAGTAGGATGAGGGTGAGGCGAGGTCGGTCGGGGCGTGAGGCGAGGGCATGACCGAGGGAGCAGTTGGCACGTGCGGAGGCCGAGAGAGCAGGCAGGGCGGAGGGGCTTCGAAGAGCCGGGAGCAGGCGGGTGGGGGGAGTGTAGGCGGCCGAGGGGTGCAAGAAGAGGATAAGGGTGGTCGGCCCGCTCATGCAGGGTCGAAGGGAAGGAGAGGGTACTGGTGGCGGCGTGGAATTAGGGTTACAGGGGGGCTCCTCGCGATGGGAAGAGAGAGAAGGGGAGAGTACTATAGTGGCAGGAGAGGAAAAAATAAAGAGAGGGAAAAAGAATAGAAGAAAGAAGAAAAAAAAGAAACATAAATGAAAATAAAATAATAATAATAATAATGAATAAATAAATAAATAAAGCATTAATCTATAATAAATATACCTCCATAAAAACCTCAATATTTCTAATTGTAATAATAAAAATTTAGTAATATTATTAATAACAATAATAATTATTATAAACCTCATTAATAACAATAATACTAATAGAACTTCTGTAATAATAATTCGTATCACACTTTAATAATAAGATCAATGATAAAACATTGATAATAATAAAAATAGAACACTCAATAACAATATATATATACACACATCTATAAACATATTTACCCAATGTCTCATTTATTCACCATATCGCCGCTTAACCAATTTATTTAATTACACTTAATGGTGGGTGACTGCGTGGTCGCCCCGTATGGCTCTGTCAACCATGTGCAGGCCATGTGGTGGCCCCTATTCACTCATATAGTGACCGCACAGGTATCCAAACTGTTTGCTTGACTTATGCTAAGATGCACAGTGTTCGCGCACCGGCCTAAAACCCACAAACCTTTCCAAACTTCAAAAATTTGAACCGGGACTCTTCCGAACATTGAGATAGAAAAAACACCTAACACCAAGAAAGAAAGAAAGAAATAAATAAATAAATGAAATTATTTAAAAAAGTCGAGTGTGACACCAACACTAGACTCCCTGGACTAAAAACCGCACTCAATACTATTTACGCTATTGCTTCATAGAAAGAATAATCAGAATCCTGAGTTCTGTGGTAGTTATGACTCCTCTGATACCAATTTGTCACAACTTGTCCTCGTGGCCCATGCCGTGACTACCCCATGCCCGCCTTCCATTGGCCATGGGCTGGCGACTAGCACCAAAGGCATAAATCCCTGTACTGGGAAGGCATTACCTTTATAAAAGTATACAAACACAAAAGATTACACAACTGATGTATGCACTTAGTAAAACTGTACATAAAAGTAAGTGCTGAAAGGATAAGGGGCTAGAAATACAAACCCAATAGTAAGTACAGTACAACTGAAAAGCTAATACAACTACAGTAAAGTAAAACAACAACCACTGAGTCGTCCTTCGGGAATCATACCTGAAGGGTGGGTACAGATGGCCTCCTATGCACCTCGGATCCATCTTCCTGCTTCATGTACGTCTCTCCATGTGGTCCACCTCCGGGTACCGTCCAACTCTACAAGTCTCTACCTCGATTAGTGATGTCCATCGTCTGCATCCAACACAATGTAGTGCGAGCATAACTCATGAAGGGGTGAGTATACGATACTCAGTAGGGACCCCAAGTCCCCAAAGCTCTCCCAGAATCCACGAAGTATAAACCACCGAAGAAAGACACAATCACGAAGAATCAACCATCTCTACTTTGGTATATACCCATTCATATACCTAAATTATCATTCTTAGTTCGGCTCTAACTCTTGAGCCCATGGACAACCTAGTCCACACAGGATGTAAAATTAATCACATCGATGATAATGATTGAATGTCAAGACTCAGTTAAAACAGGTATACATATTTCGCAATGTGATGGAGTTGATCAGATGTAGTAACTGATTCATCTAATCTGTCAGACTCACATGGGATACAAGACCAGCTAAGCTCTCGGACCCACACAGGATACAAGACCAGCTACTCTGTCGGACCCACCCATGATACAAGTACATAGGTCAATACTGCCAGACCAACACGGGATATAAGAACAGTATTCATCACCGTCAAACCCACGGAGGATTATAGTATGGTAGTCGTCACTGTCGAACCCACGGAGGATTCCAGTACAATAGTCGACGTAGTCACAGCCAGCTCTAGGGTTCCCTCACACAACACGCTCGATTCTAGGAGGGTCCGCTCCTCGAGGAAAAGGGTCGATACATCAACTATAATTAATTCTTGAGTTGATGTATCCTAAAGTTCCGTCTCATCACAAAAAAAACAACACGACAGACAGCACGTCAATCAGACGCCCGATCTAAGAGTTGTTGACTTTTCCATTACAGGGGGCATGGTTGGAATTACACTCGTTCCATACCCAGCCATTTTCCAAATTTGTCCAAAATAGACTTAAAGTATCTAAAATGTACCTAATCATCGTAAGGGTCCCAGTGCCACCGACAGCGCATCGATCATACGCACGGTCAAGATGTTTTTCGCATTTAAGAAAAATAGGCCCGACCCGTTCAGTCTGGTGGGCCGTCGGGTCGGCCCGGCCCGGCTCCGCAGGTCGGAATGGCCCGGAAAAAAACTGCCCATCCCGGGCGGGCACGGACCGACTCAGCGGGGCGTGGCCCGGCCCACGGTGAGCTGCGGCTCGGCCTGATGGTCGAGCCGAGCGTGGGGGCGCAGGTAACGCCGAGCAGCACCGCCCCTCCATCCCGGTCGGCCAAGCCGACCGGCATTTCCAGTGCAATAGGCACACTCAGCCGGGCCACTGGACTCCACATGCTGCGCCAAGGGGTGTCGCGGCCTTCAACCCGGCCGGTAGGCAGCTGACCGGTTCACCGCCGAAGAGGGCAGCGGAACACGGGCCGCAGTACTCCGCAACGCGGCGTCCACGTGGCAGTATGGTTCCTTCGGCCTGGTCGGCTTTAGCCTCCCGATTATTCTTCGGCCGAGCGGCATGTGGATGCGGGCTGTGGTTCTTCTCTATGCGTCTGTCACACGACCACCAGTTCCTTCGATTGTCGACGCCGCTGCTTTTTTCGGACGATGCCGTCCCCGATCACCACCACAAAAATCACAAACCAACGGAGGGACGTTGGGCCGTGATCGTTTGGCCCGCGCCCTCTGCATTAGGCAAAAACAAAAGGGCGAAGACAAACCATTGCATACATAAAAAATGAGGTATAATTTAATTCAACTAAAAAATATACAAATCCCCTACCTCGTAAATGTCATCGCACGTCGACGAACTGCGGAAGACGAGTGTCATAGTAGTTAGGCGTCACGGAAAACGGCGTCGCGGAGAATGGTGTTGTCCCATCAACGTTGGAGGAAGATTCGTTGTCATGATTCAGGAAGATAATTCAAAGACGATGTAGACTCGTTGACATCAGGGTGCGTCCAAAGAAGATGCGTCGTGGAAGAAGTTCTCTGCGTTCTTCATTGAAGAACGATGTTCTTAGTTGAGAAAAGGAAGTTCCACCAAGTGTTTTTCTCCCCAATGTTTTCCAACAAATATTTTCCAAGCAAATATTATAAAAGGACCTCTAATATAAAAACATCTCCATGCAATTCAAAACAATTCAAAATGAATTGTTGACACACAAATTAATTAATTAAGGGTGCTTCATTAATTCATTTGATTGGGTTGGCACAATCAATGGAGGGTGGTGGAGAGTTCACATTAAAAGAGGGATGTTGTCAAATTAATTAAGGGGTGTTAATGGGAAGTTTAAGGGAGTTGAGGGGTGGTGAAAGGGTCTAGGTTTGTGTGGGCCCCACCACACTAAATCCTTTCATGGGTGGTTATGTGGGGTGTAGGCCTCACCTCCAACTTCCATTTGGAGATTATAACCACCCACCAAATAAAAAATATCTAACTCAAATTTTTAATTATTTTTAATAACCAACCCGAAAAATTAACTTCTCCTCTCGATAAAATGCAACTACGGTAAAAGTCCCCTTAGTCAAATATCGGTGCTGCAAGTTCATCGGTGCTCTCAAATTTTGATTCCGAGCATTAGTTCAAAATTTAGAAAATCCTACTCATATGTTTATTGAACGTACCTAAAAAACATCAGAAATTGATTTCGAGCACACGAGGCCTCGGAATCAGGCGCCTTCTGAAACTGCGGACACGTAAAATTCAAATGAATTTAGGAAAAAAAAATTCCATGAAATTTCCCGGTCTTTAAACTATTAGGGAAAATTTTTATAAAAAAATTTCATTATAAGAAATGGTTTAATTTACAATAATCAATAATCATTTATTGAAATAATACTTTGAAATAGATGTTTGAAAAAAATTTCTATATCTATTTTTTGTTTTTAAAAATGAAAAAATATTATATATATTTTGTTATGGAATATGTTATGGGTTTTGTAATCACTATAATGGGGGTGATTTTTGGGAATGGGTTGTATAAAAAATACTCAATAAATTATGTTGATTTTGATGCTCACAAAAACCCTTGTTTGTTTAATAATTATGAATGATTGATCTAATTTTCATGAATTTATATAATTGTTAAATTAATTTTATGTAATGATAATTAATCTAGAAACACGGTTTCAAAAACCGACATTCAGTATAATATTGTTTGGTATCAACCCTACATTAGGCTAGAATAGTGAAACACCTACGTATGATATCAACCCTATGTTATGCCAAATTGTTTTCATTGGATATTCATCCTTACATTTGGAGAATCAACAACATTATGGGCCAGAAACCCTATTTTGGAATTTGGGTTTAATATTCATCTAACCTATGTTAAGGAATTTAAACTTCATGTAAATCAATTCTATTTTTGGGATCATGTCCCAAATAGTGAATGTCTCAATATCATCACTATGATATTATTTTTATGACATTACACGAAGATGAAAGTATGGTTAAGAAACTAGACATTATAACAAACCCTAACCTATAAAAAGGAACCCTACACAAATTGAAGGAACTCTATGCTATGCAGTTTAACCCTATTTTTTGTTTATAACTATGATATTTTTATGCCCCATTATCATTATGAGTATGCTGTAATGGTCAAGTATGAATTGAATACTGATTCAATGATTGATTATGGTTGTTTCAAAGAACCTTTTTCAATGGAGAAAATCACCCATGTTTTTAATGGTAGTTATGGCTCCCCTAGTCAACTAGAATTTGAATTTTCATGATCAATCAGGCTATACTATTGGATCTTGACAACTGATGAAATCTATTTTTTCTATATATTTATTCAGATTATATCCTCAAAAATATGTGTGTGATTAGAAATTAATATATATGAATATATTGGTAAATTTATCTTTTGCAGTGCTACTACAATGAATGATTGACTCTGAAAGAAGCTATTCATTGGAGAATTAAATGATAAATCTTTTACTATTGTAATATTACAACTAATATTAATGTTGATACTAAATTGAAGATAATTTTCAAAAGAATTTCATAAACTATTTTATTCTTGGATATATTAAATTCTAAAAAAGAAGATCCACCATCTATTAGTTATTGTTTCTTAATCTATTATGAACAAACTGAATCATCAAATCAAAATCTATTGATTTATTAGAGTTTCAACTAATCGTACTCAATTCGGGAGGAGTATCAGCTTATTGATCTAAGATGTAGATAATCTGTTCTCTGTTATAAAACCATAAAACTTTTTTATTATTCTTATTGTAATAGTGTCATCCTCTTGCATGGAGTTGTGAAATAATAGTATTGTGATAAGAGGACAATTATTGTAAAAGTTACAAGGCATGCAGAGACATTTATTGGTACACTAGACTCAAGGATCATTGTGCTATGAAGCACTATTGAATGTTTTGTTCATTATATTTGTTTACATGTGGCATATTTGTTTCATATAGAAGAGAATACTTCTTATATGAATAAGTCCTAGTTATTGTCCAAATCCACAATTATGGAATAATTGTGAAAATATAGAATTCACCCCCACCCCTCTTTTGTTGATTTGTATATTCTGACCTAAAAGAAACCACCTCTCTCCCACAACAAGCCTCCTTCAGTCTCCCCATATAATTGAGTGCCAAATATACCACCTCTAAAAATATATGAAAATGGATAATACTAACCTGGGATATAATATAACAATTTAGCCCTGCTTTAAATCAACTCTTTATAGTTTCCATATCCCCCTAAACTATTTGATTAAGAACTCCACATTGGTAAATAGACCAACATATTCCATTATAGACATAATCTTCTATGTTAGTAACAAAATCATAAAATAACTCTCCATATTATGATTAGATGGTTAAAATTTTTCTAGTAACTTCTCTTCTATAATTCTTCACACCATGTTCTCAATCATCCCATCCTGAGTATAGATATCCCACAACACATTGATGATATTCATAACTTATATACCAACAACATGACACACTTCTTAGTAGGATATACATAATTATTTAGAAAACTTTTGGATAGATAAAACCAAGAATTCATCTTCTTTATGTTCAGATTCTCTGATGAAAGTTATAGGGTAATGTAGCAGATTATCCCATGTCAGATCATACCCATTTTGTAAAACAATCAATTGGAATCTACTAATAAATTGATTATATCGAGAATATTTTTTTTATGAAAATGATCATCAATCCTTTTACCATGAACTATCAATTCCTCTAGTTCCACTTTTGGAGGGACATTTTCAATAATTTCCTTCTCTCTTCCTACCACCAAACATCGTTATGGAGGCATGACTCTATTTCTGAATACAAATTTCTTATGATATATATCACATCATTGTCAAATTTTCACATTGGGAATTCCCGTAATTCAATTAAAATTCATATTTTATATATTCACACATGGTTTGTGGCACTCTTAATGCACATTAAAATCCATAACATTGTTCATGAAAAACAGTAATCAAAACACATGCATATTTAATTTTTTTCATTATAGACAATTTTTATCCATTTCAAATTACCAAATATAGAATTATTTAAAAATATAAATTCTAAATTATGAATAATTATTTTTAAATTAAACTATTAATGAAATAAATTTCATTTCATCAAATCATCTATCACATTATATTCCATGAGTGCATAAAATGATGAATTTCCAATAAAATAATGAGTTCCTAAAATGGTGAATGCATACTCAAATATTTTTCTAGGCTTGTCCATGAGTAAAATCCTAGTAAAACAATAACATCACATGAAAATTGATTCACTGAAGGGGAAATAATTATCAACTACATTAAAAATAATCAAGAACAAAAATATCAACTAGGGTACTTGGGTTATCCCATGAAAATTGGTAAGAATATTCCATGCACAAGCTCATGTAAAAGGATTTACTCAAAAAAAATAAAAAAATATACCTTTCGCAAATAATAATAAATCCAAAAAGAAAATAAATTCCATATGATCAAATTATGTGATTCCATGACCTTATTTCCACATGCATATTCCCCAATACAGGTCATCTGTTACCTCACGAAATCCTTCTCATATACTAGAGTTTTATTACTAGTAATGGAAGTTTAATATATAAAACATGGGTAGACCATACCAGATATTTTTTAAATACCATGATGGCATAAATAAATAACCAATATCAAAATTATAATAAACATTAAAAAATATAATATAAGGAATCAATAATCAATGAACAAAGACAAATATCACATGATTACATAAAGTAGGAAAAATTTAGAAAATACAATGATGTAAATATGTTGTTCTATATTAGTGTCAAGTTCCAAGAGAAACCCCAAAAATAAATTCCAACTGAATCCTTTGGTGGTTTTCATTAAATCATGTATGGTTCCCTCATCCATGCACTATCCAGAATCCCATCACATTGATGTAATATAATTTTCTTGTACTTATTATATCCTACAAACACGAATTATAGTTGGGTACTGATAAGGAATCTTGTGTTGGGTGTGATTACAAATCCTTATACCAGTACTAATGAAATCTAAATAAATATAAAATCTATAATAGTGTATATGGTTTTATAATGAATAATGATCATATGAAAAAAAGTAAAAATGATTCACAATTATTAATATTTTTCGAAAAATATCATACCATTTTTCAGCCCACGATGAGTCTAAACCACTAGACATAAAAATATCAGAAATCATCCTTTCATATTATTTCATTCTCCATATCATATATATTTTACATTAAATCCTTGTGAACATAAAGAATCATTCTAGAATGTCATCGTTATTTTGAACAAATCTACCTTCCCCACACCTCATTGTTTTTGGGAGCATCAGTCCTTGTACCATACATTATTGGTATTGGAATTATCAGTTCCTTCCCATATCATTTTTTTCAAATTCATGCATCAAGGCAGTAGAGATTCAGTATGAAAAACCATTACTATTAGGACCATTACATTATGACCCTCACATAATTTTTCAATTAATTAAAATTAACACATATTTCACATTCATAACATGTTTTAATACCATTAACATTATATTCTATCATTATCATCACGGGTTACTACATGATCTATCAATCACAATCATCATTCAATACATTAATCACATGGAATGATATTGAAAACTAAATAGCGATCCAATTATCATCATTTGATATCATTTTTTCTGATATAATTTTGACTACTTCATGGAAATAATTATTTCAAAATGGATTCAAACGGGTTTGTTCATTGAACTGGAAATACCCAATGGTTCTATATTCATGGGGAACAACATTCGAAAGGCATGGGTTCATTAATGATTTTGACATACTATGCTTAATAACTCCCATTGGTCAAGATGATGGGAGGTGGGTCTCATCAACCCATTTTTTGGGGAATTATTTCCTACTAAATTATTATATTATATATTTAAGATATCTTCATGAATCCATTATTAATTCCCATGTTTCACATGGTTTTCCTAATATTAGAAATCAATTATTAGTATGTTTGGAAATCATATTACAATGTATGTATTTGAGGTTCAACATCAATGGAGATGTCTGTATGTATCCTTTTATATACTAAATAGAAACTATTTGGTCATTGTTAGGGTGATGAAGGATTTAAAGACATGTGGTGAAGAACATTGGATTTTATGGTCATCCCAATAGTCGAATTTCATGCTATAATTGTTTATCATCTATGGATACGGGAGTTGTTACGATGTTCATATCAAATCCATAGATAGGGTTCATTTGTATCATTATAAATAAATTAGAACCCATGTAGTTTTATTTTTCCTATTAATGGGTCACATCATATCGTTTAGGGTTATGTGATGAGGACCCAACCATAATGTTTAACATCATGAGGAAAGGACATCTATGTGGATGATTCCTAGTCAATGTATAGTGTTGGACATATATATAAGAATCCCATTGAACATTAAGGGTATATGAGTTTCAAAATTGAATTAAACCCCTCTCGGGATACGGAACAGAAGAACATGGAATGTTCGGGATGTTGGGTTTGAACCTCAGAGAGGATTCCAACATATCAAATTTGGATGGGAATCATAACACATGTAGTTCGTTAATGTGGACCAATGCTTATGGAGGCCATCATGGGTATGTATCACATGAAATTATTTACCATTAATATTATAGGTTGGGGTTTATTATTATGGAGGTACCATGAAAGATGTCTTCATTCTAGTCGATCTGGCGGATTATCATATGGTTTACACCTATGGAGGAAACCAGGATTAATATAATTATGAACGAGGCTTATTTCTAAGGAGGATTCACATTGTGATGACACCATAAGTGGGTATCCTATGTATCCTTGTTAACATGGATCAGAGTTCTTATAGTTCAATCATTTAGGTGGATTCTGTGGGTGTGTTTAAGATCCATACAATTTAAGACCACATGATTCGTTCTTAGTATGAGAAGGAAGAGGATGTTAACGATTCAACAAATCCATAAAATTTCTATTCATCGATTATAGAATTGGTTGGTGATGTGGCATAAGGGATCAGGATTTTGATGGAAGAGGTCCAGGCTTCCGAACATCCCTCTCATAACATTACATTGGATTCGAGTCCAACATATAAAGGAATGAAGGTGAATGATAAAGATATTAGAAAGACTCCATCCACCAATATGAAACAAAAAATGATTAAACCCAGATGGTTTCCCTAAAATTGGACTCATAGTGAGTTGGAAGATGTAATTCCATATCCAAAGGAAATTCAATCGTAATTCTCACCCACCCGACTATAGACCAGAGGATCAAGATCATAGAGAAGATAGAGGACAAACATATTTCTATCCCTAGAATCTAAAATTAGGAACACATCAACACTTCAAATAGGGTAAGGGTCCTTGTAACCCTAGATATAAAAATATTTTGATTCCCCATGTATTATTACCCTATTATATGAAAACTGTAGGCCACTTATGTCATCCAAATCCATATCCAAATTGGTGACATTCATATATACATTTTCCCAATGCATAGTAGATCAGAAGGACTTGGTGGAAGTTTCATTTAGGTCCCTTTCAAACATGGGATCCATGGAAGTATAGGCCAAGACATGGATGGTGTGGAAGATGGCTTAAATGTTAGAACATGTAGGTATTTGGCATAGGATCTCATCATATGTGCACCACATTGGTGGGCTACATAATTGTGTTATGCATATTCTAGGAGGTACTGAAAGGTGTTTGAATAGGGTAACAAGGGGTGTGAGGACAGAATATGGCTAGTGTAATAGTCTATTGAGAGACAACATATGGGCATGGACTTAACACAAGAACCCTGGGTCTCCTATGGTTTTCATTTAAAGTGTATCGCGTAGGTCTTTGATTAGGGAGAGAATTATCACACATGTGAATTTTTTGTGTGGAATATGGATACTCAGTCATGTGTCATGGATTTTAGAATTTGAAGGGACCTTGATTTTTCTTATCACATTTTAATTATCCATTATCTAATGTTTTAAAGTAGTACTTGAGAATTTTTTGGGACCTGGGTATTTTCTCCAGCACAATGAGAGCTCTGGGAGTTCTTCGAATTTTTCATTAGCATAAAATGGGTGCCAAAGGGTCATATTTATTAGCAAGAGGGGACCTAGTTGAAAGAGATAATTTCATGTAGGTATTACGTGATGGTCCAATGTGAAGGTATTCCCCACAGTTATGTAAGAATAACACAACCATGTAAGTCCCTGGTGTGGTTTCTTCACACAAATTTGTGGCATTTGTCATCATTATGGGTTGGGGGCTGTGCTTTTTGGGCAACATTGGTAGGAAATATTTTGGATTCTTGGAGCGCTTTTCTGTTGTGTAGTTCCATTTGGATAGAACTATTGGATTATATTGGAATCATTGATATTTAATAGATCTAATGCACTCTTCGTAATCTTTTTTCCTTCAATTATTAAAATGCACTGTGACACCCCCCCCCTTTTAGGATTAGATCTGAAAGAACATGGAGGATCTGGCCTAGGTAAAATGTCATGGAAAAGATTATGAAGGATCATCCAAATATCAAATTTCTTATCCATGTACAATTTCTGTAGAGTTTTTCAATGTAGGTGAGAAGGGTAGGGCACTGGTGCTTATGAATAGCATTTTCTTATTGTGTCTTTCTATATTGGAGATTTTCAATTTTTTCTCTCATCAGGAACATGTTGTTTTGAATTAAATCACATTGTGTTCCTTTCATGGTTCTCGAAATGTGTTATCAAAGTTTATAAACATATGAAAATGGGATAATAAGAGTTATCTTTTTTGAAAAGGATATGTGGAATGACCTGTTTATGTCCCTATATTTATGTACATACTTTGGAAACCTTGTTAATGGCCCTACGCAGGGAACCATTTCGAATGAACATGGTATGGAAACTTGTCAGGGAACCTATGAGGGGATTTAACTTTTTCAAATTATTGAATTTATCAAATTTAAAATTATAATTTTTTTAACATAGCCTTTTAACATAATGAGAAAAATTTGGTGTCTTCTATCATGTTTCCAAATGGATCCTTTATGGACCACAACTGAGTAAGTGACTATGAAACAATTTGAAATGATGAACTTCATTGGACCAAACTATTATGATGTTGATGATATTATTCTTACCAAAATAGTGATGGGTTTGATTCAATATCTGTCTGAGATGGGAAGGATCATGTAGTAGATCCAAAGGTCTCATTGCTTTGATTTGACCATTTGTGCATCGAAGGAATATAAATCTAATGGAGGATAGAAGTCTTGGATCTTCATTCTGGAGGGGGTCAAGATAGAATGTATTTGAGAATTCATGGTACACCACACATGTTGGGAGATCATGAAATATTTGAAAGATCATCACATTCATGAAGCTATCTAGATAGGACATACAAATGTTTACAAGAATATGAATATCAATACTGAATTATTAAGCTGATGAAGTCTGAAAAAAAAATTTCATTTTATGCATAGTGATGTCAGCATCAGTTTGTGGGAAGTCTACCAAATCTCTAGAGATCCCATTCTTATGGAAATTTATGATGAATTCATTTCTCCTACAATAACATGGTACTATTTTAGGAGGAATCCAAAACTAGACCGTGATATTGTCAAAATAGTTTAGAAGCTATATAATAAAAAAGATCATCATCCATGGTCTGATGTCAATGAGGCTTTGGGGATGGGGACTGTGTAGAACCATCAAATGAAAATGGACATACATGCTGCTGTCCTACCATTTTCTCCACTAAAGATAATTGGGGTTCTTCGGGTAAATTTTGGCCCATATTAGAGAAGGGTGATTACAAACATTGCGGATACAATGTTAAACCCATTATTGACACAAATGTACACCTGAATGGGTTCTATTCCATGAGCCTATTATTTCTCGTCTTCCAGTATATGATTCTCTTGGTTGTGTGAGGAAAGGGACGCCCGTAATTGTAGTCATGTTGGCATAGGGGGTGTATATAGGGTTTGATTCACCTATTTTAGCCAGAATATATCACTTAATGTTGAATTTATATAATGGGAAGCATCTATTTAGTCATTAAGGGACATTCTAGGTTATGTGGGGTTGGATAATTGAAAATTTCAATTCATATTCGGTGTTGTATTAAGTTTGGATCCCCAACAGTTGATTCACATTATATGATTAGAAAGCCTTTAGGATCCAGCCTCTGATTCTGAAGCTGGATGAGGTATTGAAGGTGCTAAATAGATCTAGAGACGCCATCATCATTTCAATATGGTAACAAATTGACATTAACATTCATTGATTATGGTAAAGAAGATAAATATTAGATAAGGGAACACATGATAGAATTCAGGGATAATTTACTAGTAGACCATATCGATATTGAGATTATGTGTGAGCCTTATGTATTTTATTGGTTTTCATTCTAGTTTAAATGTCTTAAACAGTAGAGATCCTTCCCTCCCAAATATGATATGCATGAGAAGCAGACATTGGTAACCCATAAATTATAGATCATGATGGCTCTTTGAAATCAAAAAATTTGATCATTCAACCTCCAGAAGAGGCATCAATTATACTAGAGGCCTGATATTCCATGGCAAGGGTTTCTCCATACTCTTAGTGGTTCTAACTAATGGCACATGTCTGGTAGACGTCGTGAGTACTACAAGTCATGGAATGCATTGAAAGATGGCCAAAACCAAATATGATATTTAAGATTCCAAACCCTCAAAATGTTATCGTAGAATGTACACCCTTAATGATATTGTATGGAGATTACTCTCTCAGTGACAATGAAATATTTTATCCATTATTAGGATGAGGATGAAATCTTGGCCCACTTCTCTCTAATGGTTAATGTCGGTCTAAGGATGAATTAAAAAATGAAGGCCATGAGTTTTTCCCACATCCAACCACCTAAATGATAAACTATATGCGACCCATTTCAATCAGTTATTGTTAAATAATGATATTTTATCTCAAGGATTCCTGTGAGCTTCTCTATGATGGACATCGATTTTGGGAGTTGGGTAATAGAAAAGAACCATATGATTTTCACCCTAACAATAATTAGTATGATGTAAATCAGTATATCAATGACCTAGATGATTTTATATATCAAACTGATGATAATTTCGGGGCCTCAAAGTCAGTATCCATCATACTAGATAAATTAGTACTTGAAGCTGTAATTTTTCACCATGGGGAGGAATAGGACATTTCTGTTAACACTAATGATGTATTTTTCTTTATTTATTTCCCATTTCATGTCTTCATCCACAATCACTAATCATGATGGGATTTAATTGTGAAGTTTAAAATACGAGAAAGGGAAGTGGCATCAATAGGACTTGAGCAACCAAAATATGGGCCTATGGATGCCCCTATTGAGATGGTGAATGAGGACCTCAAATCCCCAAAACACTCACTGTGTGGGAGGCCTATGATAAAGTGTATAGAAATGGAAAATCATACAGATTTACATTATCTCTATATTTCCAATAAGGGTAATAAATTCTCTCTATTATTTTTTGAAATGAATCAAAATAGGGTATTAAATTAGGTCCAACAAGTATGCCATAGTGGGGATTTATGATGTTATCTAATATTATAAATTGCATGAAATAATTATCTGACCATGTTAATTTTTTTAGAATGCACATTCATATATTCCATTAAAAGATCCTCTACTAGTCCTTTATGGATCGGTAAGGACACCTCAGGGGAAGTACTAGTTCCTACTGGTGGTTCTATTACTCTTAGAGATGAGATTTTAAAGGTTGCAACTGAATCTGCTCTTACATCTGCGGAGATGGATGGTGGTCACAATAATGTTATATAATCTTGTTCTAGGTATCATTTGATCTTTATAATATTCTTATTCATATAACATCACTGGTCTATTGCCTCTACTAGATTATTTGGAACAAATAAATACTGATATTCTTATTTCTCTAAGAGGGAGAAATGAGGACTGTTGGTAGTCTGATTATGATATCTGTGTTAATCCTCACTCCACAAGGAATGAAGACAATCTTCCTGTTAATGAGATGATGAAGAGAAATGTCAGTGGAGCTAAAGTGGGTCTTCATCAACATTTTATGGATACCATAAATTGTGGGGGTAATATGATATACATAGCAGAATACAATAAAAATAATGATTTTATTAATCCATATATTGATATTCCATGTTCAATCAAGGAGTTTTGGGACATTCATGAGGAACTACAAAGACATGATTTTTTGTCATTTTTCATTTGGAAAACATTGTTGTTTTTTATTTCTCTCATATTTCATAATCATGTTCAACTAATGTAGTTTTTTCAATAGATAAAATTAAAATGAACCTTCAAAAATAGGGTATTTCACACCATCCTACATCTAATTGTGTTGGAGATGTATCAATTGAGAATCTAGACATGGGAGGTTCACCTAAATTTTTTTTCATTGTTGTTAAACAAATTGAGATTATTTTCCATATCTAACATGTACATGTTCAAACATCAATAAATTTTAATGTTAGGAAGAATCCTACTCATGATGTTTACCTATTACTGGGTAATCTTCACCAACATTCATATTCATGCTCCATTCTTAGTTACACTTTTGAAGATAACAAGATTTTTGAATCATCATTTAGGATTATCATCTTCTATGTCTAGGTTTCATAGTGAAACTTCTATATTGTCTAGACTAGTAACATAATGTGAGGCCTCTATTGTTTCCTATGGTGTAGAGAATGGAACATCCTTGAGTGATTTAATTCTAGAGTTCATCATTCACCAAGATAGTTTCTCTGATTTAGAATTAGATATTTAGTTTACCATCTATGTTACGCAGTACAGGACATTGATGATCCTATAGAAAATGATTTATGGGATCCATTTAGAAGACCAACCTTCACATTTGGGTCTATATCCAATATTATTTAACATACTAGGATTTATAGTATTTTATTATCATTCAATAAATATTTCCATGAAGGAATCTATTCATTAATGAGAGGAAGCGACAATACTTCAACAAGACATTATAAAGCCAAAACTACTCACCAATGTCGATGGTTGTTTATTTGTAGAAAATCAAGAGGATACCAACCATATCAACAAATTTGATTAATTAAAATAGAAAATTAAATAGGTTACATTTTAACTGTAATTTTTTATAAACCATTAGATGAGGCTCAAAAAATACCCAAACAACTAAATTTATAATTATAATAATCTCTTTCAGAATGAGTAACTACCATTTCTTATTCCATGTAAGTTCTTCAAAAATCTAAAGAGACCGAACAAAATTTCATATTTGAGTGTCAACAAGTATATGATAGGGATCAAGAGGTTGTTCAACATATGGAGTGTTATGATGAAGGAATTTTAATATAAATTATAGTGTGACTCCATTTTGTGTATGTTTTTGTGATTTTAACACATTAATGAAAAGGTTTTTTTATCCGATCATAACTGTCTTCATTCCTCACTTCTTCCAATAATTATAATGTAAAATATAATTTCCAAAACATTACATCTTCATGGGAGATAATCATAATTATAAGGATAGGTATGGGTGTACTCTAATTTTTAGCAAGGCCAATGGGATTAGTGACCATAGTTTTACATTCACTACAGTCAAATAGAAAAACCTACAAGCTTTGTGTTATTTGTGCCACCACCCTAATTATATCATAAGCATAATATGCTTCAGATTTAGTGGGTGAGACACGAAATTATCATTAGATTCACTTTTTGTGTTTTTTCCCAAGAATGTTTTCTTTCATTATAAAATTTAATTTTGGTCTTTTGGATAAACAACTCAGAATGTTAGTCCAGAAATCTGAGACAGACCTTTTTCCTAGATTTCCCTATATGGGTTTCCAATCTTGTGAGTATTATGTCTATTTTTTATGGAATCTAGATTTCTTTCATGTCAGACTATAAGGGAAACAATTTTATGTTGAACTACATTGACCATGAGTTTTAAAATTATAACAAATTTTTTCCTAAAAATGTTTTATTATTATTTAGATACTTATATGGGGAACCATGAGACAAATTTTTTTAAATATAATTTTGGAATATGGTATTTGAGAATAGAGAAGGTTTTCTAATGAAAAAATTACTACTAGTTGAAAACCCTATTTTGAGGGTTTTTTTATCAATTCCAACTAAGAGATGTACTATATAGTCAAGATTCTGAATCCATAGTCTGATAGGCTCATTATTGGGGATACATATTCATGTCCTACTGTGGAACATACCTCATTATTGTGTAAATGATTTCACATGAATTTTTACGTTCTATTTCTGACGAACAAAGAATGGATGAGACACAGATGTCCCAAGACCACAGTTGGTGAATTATCCATGGAATTGTACCAAATATTAAAGGAGTCATTTGTATTGACACATGAGATTATTGGGAAACCAATCATATAATTTTTTGAAGTGTAAATAAGTTTACATTTAGTTAGAGAGGGGCTTTATGATATTGTCTTTTGCAGTTTAAAGTCAGGGAGCAAGGACATTTGAGGATGTGTATTTAAAAGTAATGTTTCATGGACATTAAGTGGATGTGATGTTCAAATTCATGGATCAAAAACAATATGTTATATAGTTTAAGGTCATTCTATATGGAAAATATGCTATGCTATGTAAATTCATGCATCAAGGAAAATATGTGGGATATAATATAAGATCATTATCTTTGACAAAAGTTTTTATGATTTTATGATTCATGGTAAAATATCTGGAAATGTACTACTATATTTGATTATAGAAGGAGAACATTTTAATCTATGATTTATTGATTTACATATCTAAACGGTATTACGAAATAAAAAGGTCTTATAACGTTAGAGGATGTATCACCCTAGAATGATGTTAAAACTGGTTGAAAAAACCACTATGATGGCTATTTTATTTAAGGACCATTGGGGAAAATACTGAATAACCATATATTAAAGTAATTTGGATGAAAACCTCATTAAGGGGGTGATATATAAAAGGAAACTGGGCACATACTGCATGTTCTAGGAAAGGATATGTCACAAATTCTTACATTCTATCACTAAAATCCAGTGAATGATTATGGATATTCGAATTTTCCCAAGCATGGAGTCAGGTTTGTGGAGAATGTAACTGAATAGAGTATGTCAATTTCATGTCATAATATGCAATGAATTGGGGAAATGGATTCTCTATATAGGTCTGACCAAAACATAGGATGTAAGGGGCCTATAGTTTAAGTTCTTATGTATTGGACCACTAGATTATGAAAATAATGGATTATTAATGGTAATATGATCCAAGGTTATTCTAGTATGGATTTAACAAGTTAATGGGAAAGTATAAACCATTCCCTTGGAGGCATAATGGTCATGAGAAATGATTTGGGGAAAATATGAAAATGATGGCTGCTGATTTGTGGGTTCTAGTATAATGTCTTCAAATCATAAAGGGACATATGAGGCATCTCCCATGAATGAAGTAACTGTTGGTTGGAAACTTGTTATGAAGTCTATTTTATGGATGTCAATCTAGGGTGAATACTACACAGCTGAATTGTAGAATCCATCGGATGACAAACCGGTTATGGGGGAGACATATGCAAGGTTAATAGGGATATTTTCTACATGGTCGGGAAAATATTCTCTTAGGTTTCATATATTCTACCACAAAAGCTGAGGAATGTGTATGGATGTCTAATGGTAATCAAGTTTAGGAGTATATAAAATAAACATGGAAGTTTCCAATACACTAGGTAATTATTGGTACAAGTATTTCCCATGAATTTGGAGTCAATTTTGTAAATCAAACTAATATGTTTAATCAAGGCATCGCATGTATCGTTGGTGGGCTCTCTAAGGAGAGGACACATAATAAAATATCATGAATAGTTTTTGGATTGAATGCTGGATAGGGGGATTTTATTTTAAATATTGGATGGGGATACAGATTAAAGAATAAAATTCACTATATGTATCGATTGTATGGGAATCAAGCCACACGTAGTTCTAGAGGTAACATGTTGTTTGACGTCATGCGGTAAGGATATTTGCCTAATTTTTTAACATCTTACAGAAATGACATGGGTGAATCCTATGTGAAACGGAATATCCTGGGTGGGCTAGGGTGTAGATCCCAAGTGTCACTACATAACTTTTCATAGCAATAATCATGTCACATATAATTCTAACAGATATAAGTTCATGCATAATGTTGGAACTCATATCGGATCCCCCATGAATATATGACTTGTGCATGGTAATGTAGGGGTTTTTTTATGTTGTGATGACGCTAGTACCCTGATAGAAGATATGGACACATCTACGCCTCTCAGCGGTATGAGAATTGAGACACATATAGTTCTTGTAAATAAATACATGTTAATATATTGCAATAAGGATGAAGTTAAACTAACGTGAATTGATGGAAATATTGTGGTGGGTAGAAAGAATGAATGTTTAGAAATCACAATGTATATCATTTGGGTAAGAATAAAGAAGCAAGTGGTCTTATATAAGCTCCCTATATAGATCAAATTTAGGCATAGTATGTAATGGGGCTATATGATTAATATTGGTTGGACCCAGGATTAGAGAATTTGTCCTTACTACATATTTCAATTGTATGAGAATCAAGCCACAAATAGTTCTTGAACTGTTTTCCCCAGACCAATCAGAGATTGATGTGGGAATGGGGACTTTTAATAACTCTCAAGATGATGGATGTTCCTATAGTATGATTTATAGGTATCACCACACGTCTCATTGTAATGGGAATTAAGGAATATGTCTTGGATGTTTTCTCTATGAAGATCGGGTTCATGTACGATGAACAGTTAGGGGAATATTATTTTCCAAAATCACATCGTCACATAGTATCTTTCATCAGGGAATGACAATGTAACTCAATAAGATGAGAATTGAGACACCAAAATTTCATGGTAGACTTTATAGTTTATTGCAATATAGTGACGATGTAAGGTCACTTGATCTGAATGCCACATTGCAGCAAGACCAAAGATAGAATATCTGAGTGTCACTACATATCTTTCTAGGGAATGAATCATGTCGCACTTAGTTCTTAAATGCTATTACTCATGAAGGTTTGATCCAAACAGAGGGAGAAATGGGGTTCAAGTTCCATAATTGAGTGGAAATCAGGTGAGTGTGTTTTATGCATGGAAGATACTCAGATTTTTATTGACCAAATAGAGTGGGTGATCATGGTATCAAGGGGATTATTTAATTTCAATCAAGAGAGATGTGAACCATACAATTTAATATAATTTGGTCTAGATAACTAGTGCTATATGAAAAAACGACTCGTAGTGTGGACCACTCGTCTTTATATTTATCACCATTTTAAAAAGACAATGATTTTATGAAGTTAACCATTATTCAACTAGGACACAAATTGTGCTTTCCAGTTTGACATTCACTAGCTAATACGAACTCTATTTGATTAAAAAAATTAATTCTTTAGGACTCTTGAACATGTTGGGGTTTTGATGATTTCTCTTTCCATTAATATTGTGGAATAAAATGCATTGTATTTTTTATTTTGTATGGATTAAGGTCCCTGCCACTTTGGATCAAGCTTTATAGGCTTCATTTCTTGTATAATCAGAGTCCTAACGACAAATACCAATTCTTCATTGAGGAAATAATGAAGATGAAACTTATTGTTAAAGGAATGTGCTATCTGGTTCTGATATACCTTGATGTGGTGAAAGGTGTGTAATCACTTTTCATCCAGACTGTCTAACACATTCATTATTTTTTGTTATTCCTCATCCTTTGATAGATGGTCACAAATGGAAATACATAGTGATAGAAACTAAATCTCGATGGGAAATATAGGTTTTATTCCAAACACCAATGACTATTGGGTTGCTCACATAACAGTATGGGCAGTATATTGGCAATCCCATAAGGCATGAAAGAGATTAACAGGGATAGATTTATTGTCTTTATCAACTATCATCTGATGTATGTTTGACAGGGTCATGATAAAATCCTCTATCTACATACTGGTCATTTCATGATAGAGTGGTGAATAGTTTGATCTAATATTGTATTCCTGATATATCTTCCCCACCTAGGCATAATATAAATTTGTTCCATTGTCCATAAAAATGGTATGAGGGAAACCAAATCTTTTAATGGTGTTCTCGTTTTCAAAAATAAGAATGCATTTTGATCTAACTACTTTGAGGGGTATTACATCAGCCAATTTAGGGAAGAATTCAGTGGATGTAAGGATATACTTGAACTGATTATCTGTATCTAGAATATGTGGTCAAACAACATCCATTCCCCATGTGTAAAAGGCCTAGGAGTATTTATATGCGTGTAAAAAATCTTGGGGGTTAATGAATGAAATTGGAATGCACTTGGATGGGATGAAATTTCATAGTGAAATTTGTGCAATCTTGTGTCATTGAATTCAAGAAGCTTCCAAGACATCAAAATTGATAATAAAGCCTATACCATGATTGGTTGGAACCATAGTCTCTGGCATGCAATTTTTAAACAACATTTTCAGTTTCTTCTCCATCAACTCATATGAGAATGACTCCATCAACACGTTTGGTGTATAGGATTTATTGGTGATTTGGGCCCTTATAAAGAGTCATATTAGCGGCATATCACCACTTATGATCTATTTCGGACCTACCTGGTGGAAGTAATAAATCATGTATATACTCTATAATGGGTTTCATCCATTCTATTTTATGGATATATGGCACATTAAGGGGACTAACTTCACTATTTTCTTCTTCTTGGACTAGAAGAAAAGGTGAAACCGTTTGACGGTGGAAATAATAATTAAAATTTCATCACATTTTATATCATCCTAATATGTTGTTTTAATAATCCTTGAATATTTCAAAGAATAATGTGATATCCGGATGTGAGTCGATGTTTTCTATGTGGTAAAATATACCACAGACCCTGAGACATAATAACATAGGGGAGTCAGATAATCTTTTATTTATGGAATAATTCCCATTTATCTATTTGATTATCAATTCTGAAACACCCTTCAGATCTTGGTTGTTCACACATACATGGGGTACCAATTCAAGGACTCTAATAAGAGCATGATATTCTACCTCATTGTTAGTACCACTTACTGATAACATGAAAGAATATGGAAACACCAATTTCTCTAAGGAGATAAGACCAAATCCCAACATGAAATTATTAAAATTAGGGTCTTCCATTATTTTCCTCATTGGACTTGTACAAGCACCATAAAAATAGATATCCCTTGATTGAGGGTTGTCCTTAATAGAGAATAGTTATTCATCAACGAATTCAGTATTTAATGATGTCTGTTTTGTAGATGGATGCATAGAAATGAAGTCTTATATGGATTTGTCTTTCATTTCTTTATTTGGAACAAACTATATATCGAATTGTTGTAGGATAACCGCCCACTAAATCATCAATCTGGTGAGAATAAGATAACTGGGGAAAAAATTTGATCCGGCTATTACAAGAGAAATAATGGATCTTATGAAGCTATATGTAGTGCCTTGGCTTCTGAACTATAAATAATAACACCAGAAATCATTCATCAATATCTGTATACTGAGTATATATATCTAGAATGGTTCAAGTGAGATAGTAAATGTTTTTATCATTCCATGTATCATTATTATATGTGTGGAATGAACCTACTGATGACTCTAATGGTGTCATATATAGAATCAGGGGCTTTCTCTATATAGGTGGAATAAATACTAGAGGGATCAATAGTTATTTCCTAATGGAATAGAATGCCTCTTGACAGTCATTGGTCTACTGATATGTTACTTCATTATTCATCAACACAGTGAATGGAAAAACCATTCCGACATGGTTCGATATGAAGCGCCGAATGAAGGACATGTTTACATGATGTAATCTTAACATATTCATGTTTCGAGAAGGTTACATGTCAGGGATATATTTAGTCATTTCATGATCAAATTAAATTCCATGGTGTCATACAACGAATACACAAAATTTTTCTAAGGTTAACCTAAAAGATAAATTTAAACGGTTCTTCATCATATTATGGTATTGAAGATTGAGGAATATGTTTTCTAAGTCAACAATGTGATCATAGAATTTCAAGGATTTTACCACTAGATCAATAATGTATAATTAAATAAAAACTCTCATGATGGGTTTGAAGATGTGATGAATAGAATGTTTATATTGGGCAATAGTGTAATTCAATCCAAAGTGTATTACCATGTATTAGAATATACATTCAGGTGCTCTGAATGATATGGATTCATCATCTTCTGGGGACATCTTTATTTTATTGTACTCAGAGTAGGAATCATTGATGAAAAGGAATAGGTGGACATTTCTTGCATCAATTATGAGTTTTGTGATTGGAATAGATACACCATCCGAGGGACAGTACTTGTTGAGATATATGAAATCAAGGGAAACTATAATTTTTCTATTCTTATTTTTTATAGGTAAATTGTTTGGTAGACCCTTTGTCTATTGTTCCTCTTTGAGGAAGTCTAACATGATGAGTTTTTTCACTGTGACATCAATATTGGAGGCATGAGTCTGGTGTGTCCTCTTAGTTTCTTTCTTGTATCCCTGATGATCTTCTGGCAAGCCCAAATATTCGGTTGCCACATCTGGTCCATGTCCAAGAATATCAATGTAAATAAATGAAAACACATCACGGTGATTCTTTTTGACGGAGGTGTATTGTTCTTATTCATTAAGAGTCAAATCAGCACTAACTATATTAGGGTGCGAGTCTTCTTTTTTTACATAGTTTTATTTCTTTGAGTTCATCCATGGAGATGGATATGCCTTCAGAAAATGCCATAAGAGCATCCTGGAAATCATCTACAACTTATTCTTCCTATTCCTCTTCATCATGCTTCAATATTGTTACTTATTCCATGGGAGTATATGATCAAACATGTTCCTCATAGGGAATACTGATGTTTCCAATCAGACATATGGAGGATGAGGCTATCCTTTGACACACACCTATTTGAATGAAGCCTTCTTGGAGTCCATAAAGAGAAACATAGAAATAATAATGTGACACTTCAAAAACTCTTGTAGTCATGGAATCTTCATTTAATTAATTTTATATAAGCAGTATTTCTGGAAGATTAGGGGATAGAATGATGATATTTTCATTGAAGATTGTTTTATTATTTAGGGAGTTGATAACTTTTTCAATGAAACTAGGACAAACATTCACGAATAACATTATGGAATTCGATAAATGAAAATGTGTATCATGAATCTCCAATTATATTTTATTTATTGAAACCATTTCATCTACACTGTGCTAATTTAACAGGATAGCTGGGATCATCTATAAGACATTTGGGCCACTGATTCGGGTATCATTAGTGGAAATTTATTTCATCCCATCATTGTGATAAAACCCTACATTGATTTATTGTGTCTCAGAAGATTTCAATGGGGCCTTTCACCATATACTATCCCAGTTTGAAAACTGATATAATATTTGAGGAATTGGTGTTTTGAAAAAGAAATGAATTCATGTTGATGTACTTGAGGTCTTCCCAGAAGAACATTGAAACCTGTTTCCTACCAGACCACAATGAACACGGAGTTGGAAACATGATTTCTAAACTGAGTCCTGAGTGTGATCTCATTGAGAGATTGTCTCTAATTCTTATCATAACCTTGTAACATCACAGTGGAGGGATAAAAGTGAGGTTTATTGGTTCCATGTTGAAAAGGTGTCCAAACTAGGATGAGGATGACTCCTGAACAATTATACATAAAGAATCAACATATATCAATGCAATTTATTCTATCGAATATATACCAGTGTCTAACATGTATTTGTATACCAAAATATAAATCTATTTTAGCAAATTAAATTACTGTATGGAATTTTGAAGGATCATTCCCTCTATGATATTCCTCAGCAGATACATCCTCAACATCAAATTCTCGAGGTCATGAGAATGACTCAATGATTTCTTCCTGAAAGTATTTTAATAGAAAAAATTCAAAAATGATTAGTAATATATTTGTTACATGGTCTAACATTATAAAAACCTCAATCATTTGATCCATAGGTCTACATTTCCTCAAATAGTGATTAAATTTTGCAGGAAGCGCAGGTGATTATATTGGTGATGTGGATGGTTTGTGCATTGGGATATGAGATAGAAGTGTTCCTGCCCTTGGAGAATTAAGACAACTATGTTTGCCTACCATCCCATGAGGTGGAAACATCACATCAAACTGGTCATCTATGATAATCATGTTAGGGAAAACCATGTCTTGTGTTTAGGAAGAAACCTCGTTTTCCTATGGAGCTTGTAACACCCCAAGATTTTATAGTGTGTTATTTCTTCAAAATAATTCAATAACTTTCACTACACGCAACACCAAGTTCAATCGCACCATGAATTACCAAACAAGCTATTCAAAAGAGGTTATGAATAGTGTTAACTAAATTTTAAACTTTATATAATCCTTATAATTTTAGAATCCATATTATGAGTTTCTTAGACATAATGTAAGAACAAATTCATTTTCAGTATTGCACTTTTACCAAATTTTAATAGTGAACCCTTTTTAGATACTATATTTTAAACTTTTTGACTAAATGGGGAAATCAAAAATTTAAAATGAAACATCCCAAGCTTCCACGGTACGCTAGCGTGTGTTGTACGCAACACCGAGTTCTAACACACCGTAACCAATCAAACTAGCCGTTATGAATAGTAATACCTACTTTTTGAAATTATATATATTTTATATTTTAATATGGACTTCATTTTTGGATTCGGAATATCGAATTTATCCTAAGGTGAAATTTTGGTACTTTTCGGATAACTTTCATATTTTGATGAATAGTGAAAATTACTAAATTTTAAATAAAAACAACTTTTTTAATCAAAATAATTAATAGTGATAAATTATGAATTTTAGTAGTTTTAAAGTATATTTAGAATATATTTTTACCATTTAATATAATTTTGGTCATTGGACATAATTTTACAATTAAACCGAACATAAACAAGTGTCAATCTTTTGATAGTTATTATCTCTTAAAAACACGCTTTTTGTTTTGACAGCGGGAATTAATTTTAAATTAATTTCTGCCACTTCTATGTTTTGAATTTAGGAAAATGGATTCCATATTTGGAATCAGGATGTTCAAATTGTGTAAATAGGTAACTTTTATTTTTAGACATTTTGAATAATTACTGCGGTAAATATTTTATTTACCATGGTTAAGGGTAAATCCGGTAAATATGGGTTAAAAAATAATATTATAATAATACTAAATTACCCTAAAACGTGTCTTAACCCTATTGGTTGATACATGGTCGACCATGGGCATCTTTGGGTCTATTTTGGGACCCCATGGATCCACTTGTAAGTGATAATGACACTTTATTTTAATTAAGTTAAAATGAATACAAAAATGACACAAGCATATATCTTTTCGAAAAACAATTGTTACATAGGGTTATATATGTTGGATTTTAGATTATGAATATTCATTAGAAAGATAAAAAGATTTCCTACATAATGATATTTTATTTATAAATTTTAGACATTAAATAATTTATTTTATTTATGACACAATGATGATGCAGTAATTACTATAATAGTGAAAAATTAAAATAATTGATATTATAAATACACAAATAAATATAATATGAAACTTTTAATGAATTAAACTAATTTTCTAGGATAATATGATATATTAGGATTGATTTAATTGACTTTTTTCGAAGTAAGCAATCTGTTATGAGTTTCACAAAAATCAACTATTGAATAGTGTCAAAATTGACATAAAAGAGTTTTTAAAACAAATATTATATTATTAATTGATATTAAATCCCTAAAAATATAAGGTTCGGCCAAGAGACTTATATAATGATAGGTTCATCATTAATGGACCACTTGGGGGTCGCTTGGATGTATGTAGTATGTTTATTAACCATATTATATAAAAATACAAAGAGACATTGTAAAAGTGAAACTAATTAACTTAGAGTTAATACTTAATGATAAGGTTAATATAAGTACCCAAACCTGTCTAAATTCTATTGGTTGAGTTTCTTTCGACCCATCCCTACCTTAACCTATGAATAGTCAACTTTGGAGCCATTGGAAACCGATTATGAATTTATTATAAACTAATATCTCTAGCTTTTCCAAAGGTGCCCCTCACCCCTCTTATAAAAGGGCACTCCTCCTTCTCATTTCTTCACACCTTCAAAGCCTTTTAGTTCGGCCAAACTCTGCCCAAATACTCTCCCAAAATCCCTCACTACAACCTAGAGGCCTTAGTTTGATCAGAAAGCCAACCTAAGGATCCCTTTTGATCAAATCAAAAGGAAGAACCCGAAGAAGAGGTAATGTTTTCACCACCCCTTTTCAAGTTCCTTTCTTCTTCCACTTCTTCTTTATTTGTTCTTACCATTCTAAAATAATAACTCCAGTATCTCACATATACTGTGATGTTATTATAAATATGGTACAACCATATTCAGTATTATATCCACCCTTTGAATAACATGTCACCATACGTGCGTACGTACGGCTTACCGTCTCCACGTCGTGGTGTAATTGTTATTATTTGGATGGGTATAATAATGATGTGTAACTTATGTAAATAATAAATATAACATGTTAATGATTCTGTATATATGATATACCATCCATTTATATATTATTTTAATATCAAAAGAATGATATTTTCGCTCGTGCGTACGTACAGACTACCGTCTCCGCGAACGCGATAAGATTCATTCTCCATCGTATCCATTCAAGTACAATTATCATTTGATAATTTAAAAATGATGTTTAAGGACTTGATATCATTCTGGATATGAATAATATAAAACCTATCTTTTACAAACATTTCTTACAGAACAAAACATATAAAAGAAAACAAGTAAGTTAACACCCGAAACAACGATAATACTAAGATATTATTATCAAATCATTATTAAAAGATCATATATGATATCATATTAATGTATATGATTCTTGTATAATTTAATAACAATTATTTCACCATTATACAGGGGGTTAACCTACCCCAACAAAGGAAAAGTACAAGGTAAGGGATTTTCTTATCTCACATTCAATTCCGTGAGATTTCCATTATTCGCCACTAAATTATTGAAAGTGGTGTATTGTGTACTGGCATTTGATATATATATTATCATGATTATCTTTATATTCATGTTATTCTGTAAATAATTTGGTGGTTATTAACTTTTGGCCATATGACTCAGTTGATTAACGGGGTAAGGGGTTTTCATCTCACTCCTTATTCCCGTGAGATTCATGCCATATTGCCACCATCACCTTTTGTGTGGTGTATATACTGCCCATAATTATATTCTTTGTGTAATAAACTCTAATTTATGTGTATTTACATATTCATTGTATGATACCTATTTAATGGGTTGTATGTTTCATAAGTTACCAAATTGGTAAGGGTTATTTCACAATCTCTTCATTATCCGAGGTTGTTTATACGTAATAATCTACTGGGATCTCGTTATCATCCACATCCATGTTTCTTCGAAATGTATTTCAAAAAAATATTTATTATTTACAAGAATATGGGTTAAAGTCATTTATACCCTTGTTTTACTTTTTATAAGAGGAATCTTTCTGTCGTTTTCAAAACAAGGTCCTTTTTAACATTTTCGACAGAATTAAGGAAAGAATGTTTTTTTAACTTATACGGCGGGTGCGGTTATTTTCCGCCGTTATAAAATATTCAAAGCTTTCCTTACAAGATTATAAGAATATTTTCAAAGAAATTGTTTTATTTTATATGGATCTTAAATGATTTCAAGATAAAAGGATATATTTCTTTTAAAAGAATTTTGATTTCATCTATGTCAACATCCTTTGATGGATGTTAAGATTATTTGAAGTTGATTTATTATGATACAAAACTTCTATATTGTGTTGAAGGTTTTGTGATATGTTTGACTGTGGATGTGCTATTTTATACCATTCATAGTTTATGGTGAAAGTATTGACATTTCGTATTCTAGTCTTAATACGAATGTTTATGTTATGTTTAAACCTTTTCATATGGGAATGCATTGGACTTAGTAAGTGATGGGTGGAGCCCGCTATAGCTCCTCAATGCATCGGTAGGTCTCATGAGACAAACTAGTGTCTTGGCAAAAGGCCTTGACAAAGTCTTATTTGTAGTCTTGGCACGAGGCCTTGGCTATGTGGTTATGATAGTCTGGCATTATGCATTCCAACATTATGAAAGTGGTTATTGATTTTTGCATGTGATTATTCGATTAGTCGAATATCCATGTGAATAAGTAAATGGAATTATTTCATTTTATTTATGCCATACCATGTTTAAAGTTCATGTTTGAAAGGCTTCTGTTTTAGTTATACATTGCCTCAAATGTTTATTCTTATTTATGAAAGTTTCCGCTATATTGTTATCATTACTGGGCATTTGAGCTCACCCCTTTTCTATGTTTTATTTTTCCCAGGAAGTGAAGAAGTAAATTATGAATGACCTGCAGGGATGTTATGTGGGGATATGAGTGTGGTTTATGGAGACATTATGTTGTTGTAGTAGTTTTTCATTTTATGATTTAATGTAAAACTTATGAATATATCTAGTGTTTCCAAGGCTACTAAACCAATCGGTCTTTCGTGATTTGATCTTTCTTGTGATCATGCCAATGTTATGTAAGTAATGCACCGACTCTGGGTAGCTAGGGTCGGGGCGTTACAGTTGGTATCAGAGGAAGTTTAGTAAAAACCTTGGAAGCTAGATTTAGATAAACTCTGATTAGAGCACGTAGACCTAAGATGAACTTTGAGGATTAGTATAGAAGAGCTTCCTAGAATTTTGGTATTGTAGAGATTTTGTGAGTTTTCCGAGCAATATATCCCTGTCTGGATACGAGCAAGTAGAGGAGGCTCTGGAACAGATGTACCTAGGGGTAAAACCCGAAAACACCGCTTTGAGCTAGACTCGAACGGGAACTGGTGCACGACAACGGGCCTTGCTGCACTCTTGGTTACGACACTCCCGGGGGATATGCTTAGGATAACTCTCATTTTCTTTACAAATCATTATGAAGGGTTTATGAGTATATACATACTCAAAGAGGAAATTTTTATGATTATTGATTATATCCATAAATAGTTCAATTTATGTTAAGTGTTTTATAAGTATGGGATTATGTATTTTGATTCATAAACTGATCTAGTGTATGCCATTGTTTAGAAATGGCGCCCAGTAGAAGGAATGAGAACTCCAGAAATGCACATGATCCAAAGAGAAGGAAGGATCATATCTTTCATGGTCTTAAGCTAGAATTTATAAGAGAAATAGTCTCCCATGTATTATCATCATATGAATAAATAATATCATGTGTTGATAAGATAAGTAAAGAGTTTACTGAGTCCTATGGCTTTGAAGGGAAGCAAGAGAAGAAAAGGATGGAAGAGAGAAAGATAGATAAAGGGAAGAGGGAAAAGAAGAATTTTCCTATATGTGGTAACTGTGGAAAGAAACACCCTGGAACTTGCCTGAAAGGAATGGGAGTTTGTTATAAGTGTGGAGGAAAAGGGCACAAAGTACGTGACTGCAAGGGTAAGAAAATGGTTTCAAATGTACAATGCTTCATTTGCAAGGAGTTTGGACACTACGCGAACCTATGTCCCAGTCATCAGACTATGCCGCAAATGATGCTATTGGATAATAATCAAGTTATAATACTACCACAGATGAAGAGGAATGATTAGAGTTCTTATGTTGATTATGTCAATTGAGTGTTGTATCAACAATGTACTTGTTATAATAATTATGGAGTATATAAGGATTGTACTGTAGTACTATTTCATTAAGGACTTGAGATTGTGTGGAACAAAGAAATGAGAATCAATAGCAGGATAAATTTTTAGAAAATATATGGTTGAGAGAAAGATAAACCATAATATGGTTCTGATACCGAGGTAGTGATTTTAGAATAATACATTATTGATTTGGATAAATTATATTGGATATTCTTGACTACCTTGAAGCTGATTAATGATTTGTATATTCCATCATTATTGGGGTTTAAAACATTTTTGGATTGATGAAGTATATCCAGCCTTCTATTTGGAATAAGGGAGCATGAATGTAACCAATAAGTATTATAGTAATTTCGGATGTTTCAGTGTTTTAAAAGAATACATGATGAAGGTATTCATATGATATTACGGGGTAAAAAGGATCTATATTATGTTTACCTTCCTTATAAATGTTGGACTGTGAGTTTGGACAGAAGTATTTTGGATAGTTCTAGTTTGGATTATTTTGGATTACCATAAAAGGACAACCCGGAGGTCGGGCGGCAACCCGTCGCATCCGGCAAGGCTGCGAGACTTGAACCCGAAACCGAAGGGCGACAAGGGTGTATCACCTACCACTGGCCCACGAGATGTCCTGGATTAAATAATTTAGTTTTTATTAAAAGATCTTTTAGATGAATTATAAATTCGTTTATTTTGGAACCCTATACGAATAGTGTAAATAGAATTTTTTTACATTCTATTATCTTTTAGAGTGAAAGATGAGTTTTTGGTAGAAATTTATTAATGGATAAAACTCTAATTATAAAGTAAGTATATCTCCATATCATCTTAGCCAATCTCATAAAAAAATTCCTCAATATTAAGAAAAGAAAATTAGAACAAAAATGTTTTCCTAGATGGTACCTTAAATCATCACTAATTTATGGCTTTGGGATTGTTGGCCTTTTCATAGCCATGTTCTCTACCACTCTCCATCAGATAATTGATGGTTAGATTTTTCTTCCATATCCATATTTTCCTACATGGAACCCTAGTATGTGTTATTTTTGGTAATCTTCATACTTTCGACTCTTTATTTTAAATAGAGGCCTCATTAATTCATTTTTCGATGTGGGATTTCAACTAAGATATTTTGAAACGTCAAAAATGTGTTATCCTAATACCCTATGTTTTGTTGAACCGATGGTTTTTCAAATCATCATAGATTGATGAATTTAAGGACCTCAATTTTATACTTGTTTGTGATTGATGAACTCAATCACTACCTATAAATATTTACGTTTTTCCTCCAATTATATGTCTCTAATTGCCACCAATATTCTCCTAATAGAGATCATAATTTGGTGGCGATCCTTTCATTTCTCTTTTCCTCATATTAAGATTAAATTTTAGTAACCCAATTTTCGATGTGGGTTTTCCCACAAAGATATTTTCTATTTTCAACCTTTAATTTTCGAAGAACAATTTCAAATTGCGAGGACGCAATTTATTGAAGGAGGGGAGAATTTAACACCCCAAGATTTTATAGTGTGTTATTTCTTCAAAATAATTCAATAACTTTCACTACATGCAACACCAAGTTCAATCGCACCATGACTTACCAAACAAGCTGTTCAAAAGAGGTTATGAATAGTGTTAACTAAATTTTAAACTTTATATAATCCTTATAATTTTAGAATCCATATTATGAGTTTCTTAGACATAATGTAAGAACAAATTCATTTTCAGTATTGCACTTTTACCAAATTTTAATAGTGAACCCTTTTTAGATACTATATTTTAAACTTTTTGACTAAATGGGGACATCAAAAATTTAAAATGAAACATCCCAAGCTTCCACGGTACACTAGCGTGTGTTGTACGCAACACCGAGTTCTAACACACCGTAACCAATCAAACTAGCCGTTATGAATAGTAATACCTACTTTTTGAAATTATATATATTTTATATTTTAATATGGACTTCATTTTTGGATTCGGAATATCGAATTTAGCCTAAGGTGAAATTTTGGCACTTTTCGGATAACTTTCATATTTTGATGAATAGTGAAAATTACTAAATTTTAAATAAAAACAACTTTTTTAATCAAAATAATTAATAGTGATAAATTATGAATTTTAGTAGTTTTAAAGTATATTTAGAATATATTTTTACTATTTAATATAATTTTGGTCATTGGACATAATTTTACAATTAAACCGAACATAAACAAGTGTCAATCTTTTGATAGTTATTATCTCTTAATAACACGCTTTTTGTTTTGACAGCGGGAATTAATTTTAAATTAATTTCTTCCACTTATGTGTTTTGAATTTAGGAAAATGGATTCCATATTTGGAATCAGGATGTTCAAATTGTGTAAATAGGTAACTTTTATTTTTAGACATTTTGAATAATTACTGCGGTAAATATTTTATTTACCATGGTTAAGGGTAAATCCGGTAAATAAGGGTTAAAAAATAATATTATAATAACACTAAATTACCCTAAAACGTGTCTTAACCCTATTGGTTGATACATGGTCGACCATGAGAATCTTTGGGTCTATTTTGGGACCCCATGGATCCACTTGTAAGTGATAATGACACTTTATTTTAATTAAGTTAAAATGAATACAAAAATGACACAAGCATATATCTTTTAGCAAAACAATTGTTACATAGGGTTATATATGTTGGATTTTAGATTATAAATATTCATTAGAAAGATAAAAATATTTCCTACATAATGATATTTTATTTATAATTTTTAGACATTAAATAATTTATTTTATTTATGACACAATGATGATGCAGTAATTACTATAATAGTGAAAAATTAAAATAATTGATATTATAAATACACAAATAAATATAATATGAAACTTTTAATGAATTAAAATAATTTTATAGAATAATATGATATATTAGGATTGATTTAATTGACTTTTTTCGAAGTAATAAATCTCTTATGAGTTTCACAAAAATCAACTATTGAATAGTGTCAAAATTGACATAAAAGAGTTTTTAAAACAAATATTATATTATTAATTGATATTAAATCCCTAAAAATCTAAGGTTCGGCCAAAAGACTTATATCATGATAGGTTAATCATTAAAGGACCACTTGGGGGTCTCTTGGATGTATGTAGTAAGTTTATTAACCATATTATATAAAAATACAAAGAGACATTGTAAAAGTGAAACTAATTAACTTAGAGTTAATACTTAAAGATAAGGTTAATATAAGTACCCAAACCTGTCTAAATTATATTGGTTGAGTTTTTTTCGACCCATCCCCAACTTAACCTTTGAATAGTCAACTTTGGAGCCATTGGAAACCGATTATGAATTTATTATAAACTAATATCTCTAGCTTTTCCAAAGGTGCCCCTCACCCCTCTTATAAAAGGGCACTCCTCCTTCTCATTTCTTCACACCTTAAAAGCCTTTTGGTTCGGCCACACTCTGCCCAAATACTCTCCCAACATCCCTCACTACAACCTAGAGGCCTCAGTTTGATCAGAATGCCAACCTAACGAGCCCTTTTGATCAAATCAAAAGGAAGAACCCGAAGAAGAGGTAACGTTTTCACCACCCCTTTTCAAGTTCCTTTCTTCTTCCACTTCTTCTTTCTTTGTTCTTACCATTCTAAAATAATAACTCCAGTATCTCAAATATACTGTGATGTTATTATAAATATGGTACAACCATATTCAGTATTCTATCCACCCTTTGAATAACATGTCACCATACGTGCGTACGTACGGCTTACCATCTCCACGTCGTGGTGTAATTGTTATTATTTGGATGGGTATAATAATGATGTGTAACTCATTTAAATAATAAATATAACATGTTAATGATTCTTTATATATGATATACCATCCATTTATATATTATTTTAATATCAAAAGAATGATATTTTCGCTCGTGCGTACGTACGGACTACCGTCTCCACGAACGCGATAAGATTCATTCTCCATCGTATCCATTCAAGTACAATTATCATTTGATAATTTAAAAATGATGTTTAAGGACTTGATATCATTCTGGATATGAATAATATAAAACCTATCCTTTACAAACATGTCTTACATAAAAAAACATATAAAAGAAAAAAAGTAAGTTAACACCCGAAACAACGATAATACTAAGATATTATTATCCAATCAATATTAAAAGATCATATATGATATCATATTAATGTATATGATTCTTGTATAATTTAATAAAAATTATTTCACCATTATACAGGAGGTTAACCTGCCCCAACAAAGTAAAAGTACAAGGTAAGGGATTTTCTTATATCACATTCAATTCCGTGAGATTTCTATTATTCGCCACTAAATTATTGAAAGTGGTGTATTGTGTACTGGCATTTGATATATATATTATCATGATTATCTTTATATTCATGTTATTCTGTAAATAATTTGGTGGTTATTAAATTTTGGCCATACGACTCAGTTGATTAACGGGGTAAGGGGTTTTCATCTCACTCCTTATTCCCGTGAGATTCATGCCATATTGCCACCATCACCTTTTGTGTGGTGTATATACTGCCCATAATTATATTCTTTGTGTAATACACTCTAATTTATGTGTATTTACATATTCATTGTATGATACCTCTTTCATGGGTTGTATGTTTCATAAGTTACCAAATTGGTAAGGGTTATTTCACAATCTCTTCATTATCCGAGGTTGTTTATACGTAATAATCTACTGGGATCTCGTTATCATCCACATCCATGTTTCTTCGAAATGTATTTCAAAAAAATATTTATTATTTACAAGAATATGGGTTAAAGTCATTTATACCCTTGTTTTACTTTTTATAAGAGGAATCTTTCTGTCATTTTCAAAACAAGGTCCTTTTTAACCTTTTCGACAGAATTAAGGTAAGAATGTTTTTTTAACTTATACAGCGGGTGCGGTTATTTTCCGCCCTTATAAAATATTCAAAGCTTTCCTTACAAGATTATAAGAATATTTTCAAAGAAATTGTTTTATTTTATATGGATCTTAAATGATTTCAAGATAAAAGGAGATATTTCTTTTAAAAGAATTTTGATTTCATCTATGTCAACATCCTTTGATGGATGTTAAGATTATTTGAAGTTGATTTATTATGATAAAAAACTTCTATATTGTGTTGAAGGTTTTGTGATATGTTTGACTGTGGATGTGATATTTTATACCATTCATAGTTTATGGTGAAAGTATTGACATTTTGTATGCTAGTCTTAATACGAATGTTTATGTTATGTTTAAACCTTTTCATATGGGAATGCATTGGACTTAGTAAGTGACGGGTGGAGCCCGCTATAGCTCCTCGATGCATAGGTAGGTCTCCTGAGACAAACTAGTGTCTTGGCACAAGGCCATGACAAAGTCTTATTTGTAGTCTTGGCACGAGTCCTTGGCTATGTGGTTATGATAGTCTGGCATTATGCATTCCAACATTATGAAAGTGGTTATTGATTTTTGCATGTGATTATTCGATTAGTAGAATATCCATGTGAATAAGTAAATGGAATTATTTCATTTTATTTATGCCATACCATGTTGAAAGTTCATGTTTGAAAGGATTTTGTTTTAGTTATACATTGCCTCAAATTTTTATTCTTATTTATGAAAGTTTCCGCTATATTGTTATCCTTACTGGGCATTTGAGCTCACCCCTTTTCTATGTTTTATTTTTCCTAGGAAGTGAAGAAGTAAATTATGAATGACCTGCAGGGATGTTATGTGGGGATATGAGTGTGGTTTATGGAGACATTATGTTGTTGTAGTAGTTTTTCATTTTATGATGTAATGTAAAACTTATGAATATATCTAGTGTTTCCAAGGCTACTAAACCAATCTGTCTTTCGAGATTTGATCTTTCTTGTGATCATGCCAATGTTATGTAAGTAATGCACCGACTCTGGGTAGCTGGGGTCGGGGCGTTACAGTTGGTATCAGAGGAAGTTTAGTACAAACCTTGGAAGCTAGATTTAGATAAACTCTGATTAGAGCACGTAGACCTAAGATGAACTTTGAGGATTAATATAGAAGAGCTTCCTAGAATTTGGGTATTTTAGAGATTTTGTGAGTTTTCCGAGCAATATATCTCTATCTGGATACGAGCAGGTAGAGGCGGCTCTGGCACAGATGTACCTAGGGGTAAAACCCGAAAACACCTCTTTGAGCTAGACTCGAACGAGAACTGGTGCACGACAACGGGCCTTGCTGCACTCTTGGTTACGACACTCCCGGGGGATATGCTTAGGATAACTCTCATTTTCTTTACAAATCATTATGAAGGGTTTATGAGTATATACATCCTTAAAGGAGAAATTTTTATGATTATGGATTATATCCATAAATAGTTCAATTTATGTTAAGTGTTTTATAAGTATGGGACTATGTATTTTGATTCATAAACTGATCTAGTGTATTCCATTGTTTAGAAATGGCGCCCAGTAGAAGGAATGAGAACTCCAGAAATGCACATGATCCAAAGAGAAGGAAGGATCATATCTTTCATGGTCTTAAGCTAGAATTTATAAGAGAAATAGTCTCTCATGTATTATCATCATATGAAGAAATAATATCATGTGTTGATAAGATAAGTAAAGAGTTTACTGAGTCCTATGGCTTTGAAGGGAAGCAAAAGAAGAAAAGGATGGAAGAGAGAAAGATAGATAAAGGGAAGAGGGAAAAGAAGAATTTTCCCATATGTGGTAACTGTGGAAAGAAACACCCTGGAACATGCCTGAAAGGAATGGGAGTTTGTTATAAGTGTGGAGGAAAAGGGCACAAAGTACGTGACTGCAAGGGTAAGAAAATGGTTTCAAATGTACAATGCTTCATTTGCAAGGAGTTTGGACACTATGAGAACCTATGTCCCAGTCATCAGACTATGCCACAAATGATGCTATTGGATAATAATCAAGTTATGATACTACCACAGATGAAGAGGAATGATTAGAGTTCTTATGTTGATTATGTCAATTGAGTGTTGTATCAACAATGTACTTGTTATAATAACTATAAAGTATATAAGGATTGTACTGCAGTACTATTTAATTAAGGACTTGAGATTGTGTGGAACAATGAAATGTGACTCAATAGCAGGATAAATTTTTAGAAAATATATGGTTGAGAGAAAGATAAACCATAATATGGTTCTGATACTGAGGTAGTGATTTTAGAATAATACATGATTGATTTGGATAAATTATATTGGATATTCTTGACTACCTTGAAGCTGATTAATGATTTGTATATTCTATCATTATTGGGGTTTAAAACATTTTTGTATTGATGAAGTATATCCAGCCTTCTATATGGAATAAGGGAGTATGAATGTAACCAATAAGTAATATGGTAATTTAGGATGTTTCAGTGTTTTAAAAGAATACATGATGAAGGTATTCATATGATATTACGGGGTAAAAAGGATCTATATTATGCTTACCTTCCTTATAAATGTTGGACTGTGAGTTTGGAAAGAAGTATTTTGGATAGTTCTAGTTTGGATTATTTTGGATTACCATAAAAGGACAACCCAGAGGTCGGGCGGCAACCCGTCGCGTCCGGCAAGGCTGCGAGACTTGAACCCGTAACCGAAGGGAGACAAGGGTGTATCACCTACCACTGTCCCACGAGATGTCCTGGATTATATAATGTAGTTTTTATTAAAATATCTTTTAGATGAATTATAAATTCGTTTATTTTGGAACCCTATACGAATAGTGTAAATAGAATTTTTTTACATTCTATTATCTTTTAGAGTGAAAAATGAGTTTGTGGTAGAAATTTATTAATGGATAAAACTCTAATTATAAAGTAAGTATATCTCCATATGATCTTAGCCAATATCATAAAAAAATTCCTCAATATTAAGAAAAGCAAATTAGAACAAAAATGTTTTCCTAGATGGTACCTTAAATCATCACTAATTTATGGCTTTGGGATTCTTGGCCTTTTCATAGCCATGTTCTCTACCACTCTCCATCAGATAATTGATGGTTAGATTTTTCTTCCATATCCATATTTTCCTACATGGAACCCTAGTATGTGTTATTTTCGGTAATCTTCATACTTTCGACTCTTTATTTTAAATAGAGGCCTCATTAATTCATTTTTCGATGTGGGATTTCAAATAAGATATTTTGAAACGTCATAAATGTGTTATCCTAATACCCTATGTTTTGTTGAACCGATGGTATTTCAAATCATCATAGATTGATGAATTTAAGGACCTCAATTTTATACTTGTTTGTGATTGATGACCTCAATCACTACCTATAAATATTTACGTTTTTCCTCCAATTATATGTCTCTAATTGCCACCAATATTCTCCTAATAGAGATCATAATTTGGTGGTGATCCTTTCATTTCTCTTTTCCTCATATTAAGATTAAATTTTAGTAACCCAATTTTCGATGTGGGTTTTCCCACAAAGATATTTTCTATTTTCAACCTTTAATTTTCGAAGAACAATTTCAAATTGTGAGGACGCAATTTATTGGAGGGGAGAATGTAACACCCCAAGATTTTATAGTGTGTTATTTCTTCAAAATAATTCAATAAATTTCACTACACGCAACACCAAGTTCAATCGCACCATGAATTACCAAACAAGCTGTTCAAAAGAGTTTATGAATAGTGTTAACTAAATTTTAAACTTTATATAATCCTTATAATTTTAGAATCCATATTATGAGTTTCTTAGACATAATGTAAGAACAAATTCATTTTCAGTATTGCACTTTTACCAAATTTTAATAGTGAAACCTTTTTAGATACTATATTTTAAACTTTTTGACTAAATGGGGACATCAAACATTTAAAATGAAACATCCCAAGCTTCCACGGTATGCTAGCGTGTGTTGTACGCAACACCGAGTTCTAACACACCGTAACCAATCAAACTAGCCGTTATGGATAGTAATACCAACCTTTTGAAATTATATATATTTTATATTTTAATATGGACTTCATTTTTGGATTCGGAATATCGAATTTAGCCTAAGGTGAAATTTTGGTACTTTTCGGATAACTTTCATATTTTGATGAATAGTGAAAATTACTAAATTTTAAATAAAAACAACTTTTTTAATCAAAATAATTAATAGTGATAAATTATGAATTTTAGTAGTTTTAAAGTATATTTAGAATATATTTTTACCATTTAATATAATTTTGGTCATTGGACATGATTTTACAATTAAACCGAACATAAACAAGTGTCAATCTTTTGATAGTTATTATCTCTTAAAAACACGCTTTTTGTTTTGACAGCGGGAATTAATTTTAAATTAATTTCTGCCACTTATGTGTTTTGAATTTAGGAAAATGGATTCCATATTTGGAATCAGGATTTTCAAATTGTGTAAATAGGTAACTTTTATTTTTAGACATTTTGAATAATTACTGCGGTAAATATTTTATTTACCATGGTTAAGGGTAAATCCGGTAAATAAGGGTTAAAAAATAATATTATAATAATACTAAATTACCCTAAAACGTGTCTTAACCCTATTGGTTGATACATGGTAGACCATGGTCATCTTTGGGTCTATTTTGGGACCCCATGGATCCACTTGTAAGTGATAATGACACTTTATTTTAATTAAGTTAAAATGAATACAAAAATGACACAAGCATATATCTTTTAGAAAAACAATTGTTACATAGGGTTATATATGTTGGATTTTAGATTATAAATATTAATTAGAAAGATAAAAAGATTTCCTACATAATGATATTTTATTTATAATTTTTAGACATTAAATAATTTATTTTATTTATGACACAATGATGATGCAGTAATTACTATAATAGTGAAAAATTAAAATAATTGATATTATAAATACCCAAATAAATATAATATGAAACTTTTAATGAATTAAACTAATTTTCTAGGATAATATGATATATTAGGATTGATTTAATTTACTTTTTTTGAAGTAATCAATCTGTTATGAGTTTCACAAAAATCAACTATTGAATAGTGTCAAAATTGACATAAAAGAGTTTTTAAAACAAATATTATATTATTAATTGATATTAAATCCCTAAAAATATAAGGTTCGGCCAAGAGACTTATATCATGATAGGTTCATCATTAATGGACCACTTGGGGGTCGCTTGGATGTATGTAGTAAGTTTATTAACCATATTATATAAAAATACAAAGAGACATTGTAAAAGTGAAACTAATTAACTTAGAGTTAATACTTAAAGATAAGGTTAATATAAGTCCCCAAACCTGTCTAAATTCTATTGGTTGAGTTGTTTTCGACCCATCCCCACCTTAACCTTTGAATAGTAAACTTTGGATCCATTGGAAACCGATTATGAATTTATTATAAACTAATATCTCTAGCTTTTCCAAAGGTGCCCCTCACCCCTCTTATAAAAGGGCACTCCTCCTTCTCATTTCTTCACACCTTCAAAGCCTTTTGGTTCGGCCAAACTCTGCCCAAATACTCTCCCAACATCTCTCACTACAACCTAGAGGCCTTAGTTTGATCAGAAAGCCAACCTAAGGATCCCTTTTGATCAAATCAAAAGGAAGAACCCGAAGAAGAGGTAATGTTTTCACCACCCCTTTTCAAGTTCCTTTCTTCTTCCACTTCTTCTTTATTTGTTCTTACCATTCTAAAATAATAACTCCAGTATCTCACATATACTGTGATGTTATTATAAATATGGTACAACCATATTCAGTATTCTATCCACCCTTTGAATAACATGTCACCATACGTGCGTACGTACGGCTTACCGTCTCCACGTCGTGGTGTAATTGTTATTATTTGGATGGGTATAATAATGATGTGTAACTTATGTAAATAATAAATATAACATGTTAATGATTCTGTATATATGATATACCATCCATTTATATATTATTTTAATATCAAAAGAATGATATTTTCGCTCGTGCGTACGTACGGACTACCGTCTCCGCGAACGTGATAAGATTCATTCTCCATCGTATCCATTCAAGTACAATTATCATTTGATAATTTAAAAATGATGTTTAAGGACATGATATCATTCTGGATATGAATAATATAAAACCTATCCTTTACAAACATGTCTTACATAACAAAACATATAAAAGAAAACAAGTAAGTTAACACCCGAAACAACGATAATACTAAGATATTATTATCAAATCAATATTAAAAGATCATATATGATATCATATTAATGTATATTATTCTTGTATAATTTAATAACAATTATTTCACCATTATAAAGGAGGTTAACCTACCCCAACAAAGGAAAAGTACAAGGTAAGGGATTTTCTTATCTCACATTCAATTCCGTGAGATTTCTATTATTCGCCACTAAATTATTGAAAGTGGTGTATTGTGTACTGGAATTTGATATATATATTATCATGATTATCTTTATATTCATGTTATTCTATAAATAATTTGGTGGTTATTAAATTTTGGCCATACGACTCAGTTGATTAACGGGGTAATGGGTTTTCATCTCACTCCTTATTCCCGTGAGATTCATGCCATGTTGCCACCATCACCTTTTGTGTGATGTATATACTGCCCATAATTATATTCATTGTGTAATAAACTCTAATTTATGTGTATTTACATATTCATTGTATGATACCTCTTTCATGGGTTGTATGTTTCATAAGTTACCAAATTGGTAAGGGTTATTTTACAATCTCTTCATTATCCGAGGTTGTTTATACGTAATAATCTACTGGGATCTCGTTATCATCCACATCCATGTTTCTTCGAAATGTATTTCAAAAAAATATTTATTATTTACAAGAATATGGGTTAAAGTCATTTATACCCTTATTTTACTTTTTATAAGAGGAATCTTTCTATCGTTTTCAAAACAAGGGCTTTTTAACCTTTTCGACAGAATTAAGGTAAGAATGTTTTTTTAACTTATACGGCGGGTGCGGTTATTTTCCGCCGTTATAAAATATTCAAAGCATTCCTTACAAGCTTATAAGAATATTTTCAAATAAATTGTTTTATTTTATATGGATCTTAAATGATTTCAAGATAAAAGGATATATTTCTTTTAAAAGAATTTTGATTTCATCTATGTCAACATCCTTTGATGGATGTTAAGATTATTTGAAGTTGATTTATTATGATACAAAACTTCTATATTGTGTTGAAGGTTTTGTGATATGTTTGACTATGGATGTGCTATTTTATACCATTCATAGTTTATGGTGAAAGTATTGACATTTCGTATGCTAGTCTTAATACGAATGTTTATGTTATGTTTAAACCTTTTCATATGGGAATGCATTGGACTTAGTATGTGACGGGTGGAGCCCGCTATAGCTCCTCGATGCATCGGTAGGTCTCATGAGACAAACTAGTGTCTTGGAACAAGGCCTTGACAAAGTCTTATTTGTAGTCTTGGCACGAGGCCTTGGCTATGTGGTTATGATAGTCTGGCATTATGCATTCCAACATTATGAAAGTGGTTATTGATTTTTTCATGTGATTATTCGATTAGTAGAATATCCATGTGAATAAGTAAATGGAATTATTTCATTTTATTTATGCCATACCATGTTGAATGTTCATGTTTGAAAGGCTTTTGTTTTAGTTATACATTGCCTCAAATGTTTATTCTTATTTATGAAAGTTTCTGCTATATTGTTATCCTTACTGGGCATTTGAGCTCACCCCTTTTCTATGTTTTATTTTTCCCAGGAAGTGAAGAAGTAAATTATGAATGACCTGCAGGGATGTTATGTGGGGATATGAGTGTGGTTTATGGAGACATTATGTTGTTGTAGTAGTTTTTCATTTTATGATGTAATGTAAAACTTATGAATATATCTAGTGTTTCCAAGGCTACTAAACCAATCGGTCTTTAGAGATTTGATCTTTCTTGTGATCATGCCAATGTTATGTAAGTAATGCACCGACTCTGGGTAGCTGGGGTCGGGGCGTTACAGAGCTTATTGGAGTGATTTCTTGTATGTTTTGAGCATGTAGAAATTTAAATAATGGGTTTGGTTTGGGTAATGGATATTATAAAGTACATGCCTACCCTTATAACATTGACCCTAAAGATCCATTCCCAAAGTTCCTTAGTAAAGTATTGGGAAATTTGTTTCATATTCTATATCACTATTTTTGTACAGATTCATTATGTGAATAACATTAACAAAAGATAAGATCAAGTCATCGTTCAATGATCATTTTACCTGGGGGTTAAATCTTTTTGTTTCATTTGGTGGGGTGGTGCCCATGATTTTGAGATGGTTGTAATGATAAATAATATGGTCATGGAAACAGTTAGCCTTAAAAAGAGATCGTCTTCTTTTATTTATTCCTTATCCTTCATGCCATGAAAATTCATTGACAATGGGCCTTCAAGGGTATGGGATTTTAATGATGCTAGATTTTCTATAGTCGACATGGATATAGGCATAGTTGGTTGTATCAACTATGTTAATATAATTTCAAGATTCTAATTTATTATTATTCTTTCTATAAAGTCATTGGACATCTATTAATTCTTACTTTTATCTTCCATCCAATCACCTTCATCCACCGGACTTGTAATAGAAACATTGGCCACCGCTGCTGGAGAAATTTCCAATTTTTCATTCATAGAATCCACTTACTATTGTAGGATATCCATGAAATCAAAACACTCCTTGATGGAATAAACCAAAATTTTATATAAGGGGAATAGTAAGGGAGCTACTCATCACCCTCATTGTTAGGATTCTTGTGATTTTGATACTAGAGTAAGTTTTGTTTTCAAATATGAGATGATGTAGTCCGGGATATTGTCATTCTAAAAACAATAGAAATTGTTTTTCAAACCTCAAACTTCATCCTCCTCTATTCTCTTTGAAAATATTGACGATGTGATCATTTATACTAACACACATGAAGTTGTGTCCTGTGGTATGACATATGATATGAGGTGTTATTAAATACGTGGTTCGAATTATGTGTAACTGTATAAGAAGTTTACATTTCTGTTCCCCTTCCACAAGCTTATGGGATTACTTGAGACTTGACTTTTGTATCTATGATGGAGTTTTCTAATTGTTGAAAAATGACAGCGCCATCATGAAACCGTACAATGTATTTCACAGTGATTAATTTTTTGAATAACTCATCACATAGATTTTATATGCACATAGAAAACAAATATTCTTGAGGGAGCATTAGAATCATGGATTAAGTCAATCCTTTCCACTTAGAAATGAAATAAGAGAATCTGTCATTATACATTTTCTTTAAATTTGTCAAATCAAAAAATGTAGTCTACTGTTTCAATAAGATGAACATAAAGTGGAACTTCTGATGGGAATCATCGAAACCAGTGATCAAATGAGACTGCAAACTCATATACCATACAAAGGCTAGCCCGATTATTATTTCACAGAGCATTTGGGTTTCAATTCTTCCTTATTCTCATATGTTCTTATCATGAGATCACAATGATTGATGAAATGCATAAAGTTTTTTTTCATGATCTCTTAATCGATTTAAAATTTAAAATATAGGTTTCCCAATGTATAGCATAAGAATATTCAGTTCCACCCATTCGAGATAAGACTTTATTTAAGTCTTTTCTAGTGCATGTCAAACTTCATAGATTCTAATTGAGTTTTTAATGGATCCATGATGTATATAATAATTAAAAGAATATAAGGATATGTTTAGACCAGAATAGATATTGTATATGGATATTAAACAAGTGTGATGATAGGAGTGTCCAACGGTGGATGCAATGCTATTATCTAGCATGGGTAAAAAATGAGAACATGCCTATAAGGATGTCCCTAACCATGTTCTTGGTCTATTCCAAATGGTGGTAAATCTTGATCTTCTATCACGGGATTCATATATTTTGAAGTATAATGTCTCAAATTGAGAGGACATTCCCTATCAAGTACATTTTTTGTTGTAAAACCCCTTTGATAAGGTAATCAAACTAGAAGTGTGAGTCTATGGTCTACTTGAAGTGATTATTTTGAAATAATATTTCCTCAGAGTAACTCTACATTGAGTCTTCCCAACTCTCTTACTTCCTCCACTTGTTGAGAAATTATTTACTCCAGTGAAAGAGATTTCCCTTATCCAAGGGGAAGGTGAGACTTGGTATTACCATTATATTTTCCCATATTATGTTCCATTCAAGGAGGTATAGTAGGACTATTTGAGGGAAAACACAATTTTTTGGAGAGGCTCTAGTTTTGGGGTTGCATAGCTTCTACATTGATATTACTATGGACCATATTGGGAACATGAACTTCTTCTTCAGAATCCCTTGAATCAATCTTCTGTTCTAGATTGTCTTATATGATGGCATTGATGACATTCAAATATAGATTTTTATTATAATGAACTCTATTGTAATCTTTGTTATATTGTCTACTTCTACTCCCTCCATGTGACATTGTACTCTTATTTGTTGACTCTTAGGGAAATGTTTGGTGAGAAATGACCAAGTTAAAATATAATGATAGTTTAGTGACACACATTCCAAGTAAAGTTACTGAATCATGAGATGGTATACATTGTGAAGATTTATTTCTCATCAACATCCCTAATCAGTAGAAAACTAATTTTGAATAATGTGGTGATGGATGGGGAGAAAAATCCACCTCCTGCAAATGCTAAGGTAGTTGTTGGTGTAGCTTTGCAACCCTCCAGGATTGGATTACTGATCCTGGGTGTTGGGTTAAAAAAACTCCATCCCTATAATTTGGAATTTTTCCTGAAAATATTTGTATAATATAACCATGAATAATTTTTTGATTATATGAATTTTAGTCTAAATGATGGATTGGAGAACTATTCGACTCTCACATAAATCACCCATTTTGGATGAACATGGTGATATTTTAGAAATTTCATAAATCTTACTAATGACATACTATTAGAAGAATTCTTAATCATTGTTATCGTATTCTTAATTAAATAGTATCTCAATAGCTTGTTCTCTTCTATACTTAATTTGTTGGGAGTAGGTTATAGCCTATTCATATGGAGAATATCTTCGATGTTGAAATGAATCTATTTGTTGTAGCTTTCATGAGTATATGACATTACCTGAGACAATTTAGGAGGGATTTTCTAGATGGAGAGTCCAGTTAAATGGAATTCTCCATGTATAACAAATCCCCATATGAAAACCTCATATTGGGAATCTGTGATAAAATATAAAAACCTCGTTAATTTATTGAGGCATTCATGTTTATGGTCTCTATACAATTTGTTGATCATTGGATGTTGGTAAGGTAGGATAGATTCTATATAAATTTAGAAATAAAACCCTTCAATTACCTTGACATTATTTTTAAACTCATTATATGTTAATATATTTTCATTTAGATGAAGATCAGTTATACATTTGATGTGGTGGATCTCATGCAGAAAATATTTAACGAACACCTTGGGAATTATGTACTAAGAGGTGGATAAATGCCATAAAACCATTGGTATGACATTAATTTCGAAAAATTTCACCAAGTTTATAATATCTTAATCATCTTTCATAAGAGGTTCATAGACCTGGTCTGACCAGAGTGAACACTTCACGAATAATTTATTACATGCAATGGGATTAGGTGGGGTTTCTTCTGCTATATTGAAAGGAAAATGACCCATGGGGGGTTTATAGAATTCACATCGCCTTGATATATATTTTGTTAGAAAATGAATTTCACCTACTAGTGACAACGCATCATACATGATTGGAATTTTCTTAACATGTTCCACATGATAAGAGGCCTTTCTCATGAATACATTATCAATTAGATGGTTATATTGACCATATGAGTCACTACATTAGAGAGAAAATTCGTTTTGAATTCCATCATTGGGAAGAACATCAGGGTGGATTACAATAATTGGAATACCCTCTTACTACTTAGTATCCTTGAAAAATAATTAGTTATCATGGATCTAATAATGAGATATGATCTTTAAATCAAACAAATTATTTCCATAAATAAATCCTTCATGATTAAGTTTCCGATGGGGAAATTCAGAACTATAGGAACATATCCTATAATTTGTTAATATGAGTGTAGGTTCTTAAGCTGTAACAGATAAATGTATATGGGCTTGAAGAACTCCAACATCAAGGGAATCCTGATTTTAGATCATATCATGGTTCTCTAACATTATTCGATGAGACTTTTTCCTGAGCATCTTCTTCTAAACAGTTTCTACCACATTCTTGGATAATTAGTTATCATGGGAATGAGTATGTTCTTGTCGTTGAGTATCCATTAAAAAAGGTTGATAGCCTTAATTTTGTAACACCCTAAGGTTTTGAAAATATATATAGAATGCAATTTAATAATCTAACCATTAAGCACCACTTTGTCTCTTCTATGTTTTAAATTTCAAGAAATGGTCATCTTGAGTTGTGTTCAATAAGTCATTTGGAATCTGATAGAAAAAACATGATTTTTGGTGAATAGTAACATACACTTATGAATAGTAATATGAATAGTAATATAACCCTTGAATTGTAAATAATTATATTATTTAATTTTCTTAAAGAAATATGATAATGGGATCGTAATTAATTTTTCAATGTCACATTAAACTAACAACACTTCCAGATTGTTATTTTTTAAATAAAATATGAACATATTTAAAAATTAAATTAATAATATTTATAAAATAATTTTTGAAAAAATTAATTTCACTTTTTAATTCTACACATCAAAAAATGGTTGGGTGAATTTCTGGGATTTTTCTGAAATTATTGAATTTTTTATGAATAGTGAAATACGTCAAAATACCGTATATTCAATTTATCAGTTAAATACACTATTCTTGACATCACAAGTGATGCAAGGCCAAATGTTTCGAACTTCCATGCACTTCATACAATTATGGGTCACATGAAACAACACTATTTGGTTGTCTTGAGAAAAATAATAATATAATGAATTAAATATTCAAAAAATACCACTCTCCACCACTATAAAAACTCCTCAACACTCCCTCTTCTAATCACTTCTATAAGCCTTGATTCTCCTCAGGATTCTTCCCATTTAACCTTCCCTAGTCACTCCCCAAGACCAAGAATCTCTTAGTCTTTCCAAAAGAACAAAACCCCTTCTCTTAATGTGTTTCTCAAGGTGGGTTTTTCAAGAGGTAAAGCACCCTTCTTTCTCATTTGGTTTTATTTCAATTTATCTACTTCGGTTATCCTCTCCCCACATCCTCTGTCCAAATGACCATGATAACTCCAATAACATACATATATATAACGAATTTATATCATGTTAATGGAAGAACCATCATAAATATTCTCATTCCCTCCCTTTTATTTTTATAAATGAAATCGACGTCCATGAGGTTCCGATTTATAACCTTTGTGGTCGATGAAGTTTTGTTCTTCAATTTATTCCTAATTACTAGTCATGAAACCATATTTATGAGTGAAAAATACTATAATATATGTATTATAACATAATTAATATTCAAGAACTAGAATATATACATATAATTATGTTATATGACAAAACATGTTCATAGTAATCCAAATACCATCGAATAATCGGAGTGGTTGTCATCTAATGATTCATCCTTATTCCATGTAACCAAATGATATGAATGGCCACTAAAAATTATTTATGCTCATAAATAATATATAATTTCAATCGTGGAGAATTATAACCATTCCACACGAACTTAATTACTTAAATACAGGTGAACTGATTATGAATATAAACAAAACGAACACCCTAGAATAACAAAATTCAATATAATAACTTTTTAATAAGGGTATAAATGAACTAAATAGAATTATGGTAAACTAAATACATGTATAATTGGTTCTTAAATAATTTATTAATAATTATAATTTCATATTTTAAAAGCTTAAGATCATGATCGGAACACGTTTGGAGTTTAGGTAAGGGTTTTTTCACCTGAACTTCCACTTTCATTCGGGATACATTCATTATCTAATTACCTCAGTGTAATTATTATGTATTGTTATGTAGTAATCATATGTTGTGTGTGAGTATCATATATATGTTTACAAACCATTACAATTCCTTATTTTATGGATAGTTACACGTTTTAAAAGGAACATTCAAAATTGTTTCAAAATTACATGCCCGATTCCAGGGAATTTCTAAAATTATTACCTATTTTCAAGGGAACACTATAATCAGTTTTTGGAAACCATTATCATTATAAAATAACACATTTTATTATGAAGATACTAACTTACCTTACTTATGGTTTTATACTAATATTTTTCCAAAATATCTCTTCTTTTCAAAATAAATGTGTATTTGTCTCCTGAATTTCATAATGATTTTATAAGAGTGTTTTCATCTAATTCAATGTTGTTGTTGATTCCATGGTATTATTGGGTTTAATCATTTATTAAGTCATCTAACATATTTTATTTAATTATTTATGACTAACTATATTGTGTACGATCTATCATAAAACCGTTCAACATATTATTCTGAATTGTTAGTGTTTTTTGTTTAATGATTGTGGAAAGATAGTTACATTTCATATGATAGTTTCAATATTAATGTATATGTTGTTTATGATTCTTCCAGATCATATGAGGAAGGAATTAGACTTATTATGTGATGGGTGGGTCCCACTATATCACCTCAATGAATCGATATGTCTCATGAGACAAATAGACGTGGAATTAGCCGAGGCCTTTCCCAATGTGATATATGGATTTTGGTGGAGGCCTTAATGATTATACTTAATGGATGAAGCCTTGAAAAATTATTTAGAATCTTGAGTATATGCACTTCCCTCATTATGATGCTAGTATTTGAAGATCATGAGGTTATTCGACTAGTATAATACCCATGATTATGTTTTATTCAGCTCATATTTCTGCCATAATGTGTTCAAGATCATTATTAAAGGCATGTGTTTTCAATTATTCACCATGTCTGAAATTTATGCTATCTTCCACTGTATTTCTTACTCTTACTGAGTGTTTGATATCACCCTTTCTTATGTTTCATTTTTCTTAGGATATGAGGAATTAAATTTTTACTGACATTCAAGCATAATCTAGGAGACATGATGTTGCAAGTGGAATAATTTAGTGTTTCTTTTTTCATTCCATTTGTAAATTTTAACATATGTATATAAATTTTTTACAAAAATACTAAACTACTCGGTCCTTCGAGATTCATATTCCTTGTATGTATTCCTACATAATCAAACAAGGGACCGACTCTGAGCAACTGGGGTCGGGTCCTTACAGTTGGAATAAGAGGATGTTTAGTAGAAAAATTTGAAAATAGATTTAGAAAAAAATGAATTAAGGAAGAGTCCCTAATTTAGAATTTGATAAAATACATACAATAAAGTCATGGTATTTTGGTAAGGAATATATTATGTGGATCTTTCATGCAATACATCCCTGTATGGATATGAGCAGGTAGAGGCAGCTGTGGCACAAATGTATCTAGGGGTAAAACCCAAAAACACCACCTTGAGCTAGACTCGAATAGGAACTGGTTCACGAAAATGGGCCTTGCTGAACTCTTGGTTATGTCACTCTAGGGGGATATGCTTATGATAATTCACATTTTCTTTATAATCCATTATGATGGATTGAAATGTAAAATATTCTTCAAAGAAACCATTTTTGTGAATATGGTATTAGGCATGTGTAGGATCTCATTTTTTTCTGAGTTTTTTTAGTTAATATTATACATTATGATTCATAACCTAATCTAGTGTATTCCATTATCAAGATATGGTGCCTAGCAGATGGATTGCAAATCATAAAAATGCACGTCTCCCCTATAGGGATTTTCCTCTGATGCAAGATAATGATGTTGTATCTGGTGTTGTGACTGGTGCTGAGCAACTCATAACTATACTGGGACAACATAATCAGGTTATGATTAATAACCAATCCCATATGGAGCATTTGGATCCACCACATGGAGGAGCTATACCAGATGGATTTATGCGACAACAGCCTCCACCATTCAATGGGAATACAAACCCATTTGTAGCTGAGCAGTGGATAAGTTCCCTTGAGAAGATACTTCATTCTTTGGAATGTAAGGAAATAGATAAGGTTGTCCTGGTGGTATATCATCGGTCAAGAGATGCAGATTAGTGGTGGTCATTAATCCAAAACAAAAAGGTGGAGGAGGTGATAGAAAAGATGTATGGTGCTATTTTAAGGAAATCTTCTTAGAAAAATATTTTTCTCGTGAGCAGCGAGTAGATATGGAGAGACAATTCTTGAACCTGAGGCATAAGGAAGATTAGAATGCAACAAGGTACGAAGCTAACTTCACAAGATTAGCAAGACATGATGTAAACTACATACGAAATCCAAGGAACAAAATTGATTGATTATTTGATGGACTAAAGCCATTCCTCTGGCAGGCACTGGTCTCCCAATGGTTTTCATCATATGAGGATATATATTCATGTTCCATCTGGACAAAAAAAAATTATCTAAGTCTTATTACTTTAATGGAAAGAATGAAAATAAGAGGTCTGTTGAAAACCCTGGGAAAAGAAATAAGGAAATGGGGAAGAAGGGAAGAATCGAATTTCCACCATGTGAAAATTATGGAAGGAAACACCCTGGTGCGTGCTTAAAAAGAAAAGGAGTATGCTACAAATGTGGTCAAAAAGGCCATCTTTCTGGTGATTGCAAAGGGAAGAAGGAATCCAATGATGTTCAATGCTATAGTTGTCGGGATATGGGACACTATGATAATGATTGTCCAAAACATCAAGGAAATATGCAATAGAAAAGGACAAGGGATCATGGACAATCTTATGCAATCTCAACTGCAGTGGTTGAAATTCCTAATGACGTGGTGGCAGGTACATTAATCATTTCCACAAATTTAGTCAATACATTATTCAATTATGGATTGTCGCATTCTTTTATATCTTCCTAGTTGGAAAAGAAAAATTCGATATGTCCAATTTAATTTAATAAAGGAATTATCAGTCAAAACACATAGTTGATGTATCATTGTAACAAAGGCATGTCGATTAGTCCCCCTCATGACACAAAAATGTTCTCTAGTTGCTAACCTTATCATCATAGAAGTGGATGAATTTGATATAATTCTCGGTATGGATTGGCTGTCAAATTATGATGCGATGATTTATTGTAATAATAACGAAGTTGCAATTTTTTAAATTGATTTAGAATATATTTTCTTTAGGGTAGAAAATTCGCCACCTGATTCTTATCTAGAACCACCCCTAGAAGCTATAATGAATACAATACTAGATGTGCAAGATAAACCAATATCAATGGGCGAGGAAATAAATTATTAAATTGAGGATATGCAAATAGTGAAAGAGTACATTGATGTATTTCCAACGAATTTACCTGGACATCCTCCAGAGCGGGAATTTGAGTTCTTTATTGATTTAATTCCTGATGCAAGATCTATATCAAAGACTCCCTATAGAATGGCCATTGTGTAATTAGTATAGCTAAAGAAACTACAGGAGGATTTGAGTGAAAATTGATTTATTCAACCTATTGTTTCTACATGGGGAGCCCTTGTCCCTTTTGTCATGAAGAAATATGGATCCATGAGTCTTTGCATTGATTACAGGGAAATCAATGCTATTACAATAAAGAATAAGTATCCTCTTCCATGGATTGATGATTTATTTTACCAACTTCATTGAGCTCAATACTTTTCAAAGATTGACCTTCGATCTAGATATCATCAGTTGCGTGTGAGGTAGGAAGATGTTTCTAAGATAGAATTTCAGACTAGGTTTGGGCATTATGAGTTTACAGTGATGCGTTTTGGGAAGAAAAATGCACCCTTGGTTTTCATGTATTTAATGAGTAGAGTTATCAAGGAATATCTTGATAAATTTGTTCTGGTCTTCATCAATGATACCCTCGTATATTTAAAAAGCTCTGAAGACCATGAGAATCTCGTGAGGGTTATTCTAAGAACTCTTAGAAGAAATAAATTATATGGAATGTTTAACAAGTTGGACTTATGGCTTCAATTAGTTTCTTTTCTAGGTCGTATAGTCTCCAAGGATGGAATCCTAGTTAATCCTACGAAGACAAAGGCAGTCCAATATTGGCCCACCCCAACAAACATAACTGAGGTACACAGTTTTGTTGTCCTAGCAGGTTATTATCGGCGTTTCAATCAGAATTTTGCCCGACTGGCTAGCCCGCTAACGAAGCTCACACGTAAAGGTGTTAAATTTGTTTAGACAAAAGATTGTGTAAGATGTTTCGAAGAACTGAAGATAAAATTAGTCAATGCTCCTATATCGACTATACCATCGTGGAATAAAGGGTTTGTTATTTATAGTGATGCTTCAAAGAAAGAACATGGTTGTGTTCTTATGCACAAAGATAAGTTTATTGCTTATGCTTCATGACAGCTAAAAATACATTAGAAAAAATATCTTAATCATTATATTTAGTTAGATACTGTAATATTTTCTTTGAAGATATGGAGACATTATCTCTATGTTGAAAAATCTTAGATTTATAATGATCACAAGAGTTTGAATTATATTTTCTCAATGATAGAACACACCATGAGGCAAAGGAGATGGCTTGAAATACTCAAGGATTATGATTCCACGATACACTACCACCTAGGGAAGGCAAATAAAATGGAAGATGCTTTGATTAGAAAGGATCATGGAGTTTTGATCAAGATGAGATTGAAAGGGATCCTATTTTCATGGATCTAGTTAAGATGGATACGGGAATAACCATGGATGGTGAAACATCAATGCTTTTTCAAATGGTTGAAAAACCATCAATACTAGAAAAAATAATAATTTCTCATGCTGATGATGAGGAGTTTCAAATGATGATTAATGCTGTGAATGATGGGAGATTGATTGACATTGTATATGAAGATGTAATTTTGAAATTTGAGATTAGACTTTGTGTTCCCGATATACCTAATCTAAAAAGGGAATTGTTGGATGATACTCATAGTTCCAATTTCTCTAAACACCCTAGTGGCACTAAGATGAATAGAGATTTGAAGTAACATTTTTGGTGGGACAACATAAAAAGGGAGATTGCTGATTTTGTTTCAAGATGAGTAGTTTGTTATCAACTGAAAGATAAAAGGCAACAGCCTAGAGGAGTATTTCATCCTCTTCCCATTCCTGAGTGGAAATGTAATAATATCACGATGGACTTTGTCATGAGACTACCAATGAATCCTAGAAGGAACGATGAAATATTGGTCATTGTTGATCGTCTTACCATGTCAACACATTTTCATACTATAAGGGAAGATATACCACTTCAATGCCTAGCAATACTATATATTAACAAAGTTGTGAGACTTTATAGAGTACCCCTATCGATTGTTTCTGATCGTGATCCACGTTTTACATCATGATTCTGGAAAAGTCCTCAGAAGGCATTAAATACTGATATTTGATTGAGCACTGCCTACCACCCACAAACTGATGGACAATCAGAACATACTATTCAAACTTTGGAAGCCATGTTGAGGGGTTGTTCAATTTATTTTCAAGGCATGTGGGATCATTATTTACCTCTTGTATAAATTTACTACAAAAATATCTTCCATTCAAGTATTCATATGGCACCTTATGAAGAACTATATGTGAGGAGATGTTGTACACCAACTTGCTGGGATGATGGTGGTGAAAGAAAGCTCGTGAGCCCAGAACATGTTGAAGAAACAAAAGAGAAGGGGAAGATTGTCCATAACCATATCAAAATTGCTCAAAGTTGAAAAAAGAGCTATGCTGATAACCGATGGAACGATTTGGAATTTCAAGAAGGTGATCGCATTTTCTTAAAGGTATCTCCATGGAAGGGTGTTATACGATTTAGTAAGAAGGGAAAATTAAGTCCCAGGTACAACGTACCTTTTAAAAATATGGACTAAATTGGATCCGTAGCTTACAGTTTGGCAATGCCGCCATATCTATCCAAAGATCCCAATGTGTTCCATGTGTCAATGTAAAGAAAGTACATGTCAGACCCAACAAATGTACTCACTTATGATGAAGAGGAACTTGAGCCCGATCTATCATACTCTGAAGATCCAATCACGATTCTTGATACTAGAGAACAAGTATTGATAAATCAGACGAGTCATCTAGTGAGGGTTCTATGGAGGATCCATAAGATAGAGGAAGCAACATGGGAGCCTAAAGAGCTTATGTTAAAGACATACCCTAATATTTTTAGGTAATATTATGTGAATTTTGAGGATGAAATTTTTGTAAGGATGGAAGAATGTAACACCCCAAGGTTTTGAAAATATATGTAGAATGAAATTTTATAATCTAACAATTAAACACAACTTTGTCTCTTCTATGTTTTGAATTTCAAGAAATGGCCATCTAGATTTGTGTTTAGTTAGTCGTTTGGAATCTGATAGAACAAACATGATTTTTGGTGAATAGTAACACACCCTTACGAATCGTAATATGAATTGTAATATGACCCTTGAATATTAAATAATGATATCATTTTATTTTCTTAAGGCAATATAATAATAAGATCTTCATTAGTTTTTCAATGTCACATAAAACTAATTGCACTTCAAGATTGTTATTTTTCTAATTAACTATGACCTTATTTAAAAATTCAATTAATAATATTTAGAAAATTATTTTTTAAAAATTGATTTCACTTTTGAATTATACACGTCAAAAATTGGTATGGGTGATTTTTTTGAATTTTTCTGAAATTCATGATTTTTTTAAGAATAGTGAAATACTGTAAAATAACGTATATTCAATTTATCAGTTAATTACACTATCCATGACATCAAATGTGATGAAAGGAAACATGGTTCAAACTCACATGAACTTCTTACTATTCAGGGTCATATGAAACAACACTATTTTGTTGTCTTGAGAGAAATAATAAAATAATGAATTAAATATTCAAAATATACCCTTCTCCTCCACTATAAAAACCCCTCACAACTCCCTCTTCTCTTCACTCTTCTAATCCATGAAGCTCCTCAATGTTCTGCCCATTTACCCTTCCCTAGTCACTCCCCACTACCATTAATCTCTTAGTCTTTCCAAAAGTACCACACCCCTTCCCATAAGGAGTTTCTCAAGGAGGTTATTTCAAGAGATAAAGCACCCTTCATTCTCATTTTGTTTTATTTCAATTTATCTACATCTATTTTCCTCTCCTCACCTCTTCTTCCCAAATGACCAATATAACTCCAATAACATTTATATAATGGATTTATATCATGTTAATAGAAGAACCATCATAACTATTCTTATTCCCTCCCTTTTATTTTTATAAACGAAATCGACGTCTATGAGGTTCTGATTTATAATCTTCATGGACACTGAAGTTTCATTCTTCAATTTCTTCTTCATTACTTGTCATGAAAAAATATTTATGGTTGAACCATACTATAATATATGTATTATAATATAATTAATATTAATAAACTGAAATATGTACATATAATGAAGTTATATGACAAAACTATTTCATAATAATCCCAATACCACCGAATAATCGAAGTGTTTTTCATCTAATGATTAATCATTCTTCCATGTAACCAAATTATATAAATGAACACTACAAATTATTTATATTCATTAATAATATATAATTCCAATCCTGTAGATTTATAATAGTTCCACATGAATTTAATTACTTAAAAACAAGTGAAACGATTATGAAAATAAAGAAAACGAACACCCCGGATCTACGAAATTCAATATAATAACATAGAAATAAGGGTATAAATGAACTAAAAATAATTATGATAAAATAAATACATGTCTAGTAGGTTCCTAAATATGTTATTAATAAGTATAATTTCATATTCCAGGAGCTTATGATCAAGAGAGGAACACGTTTGGAGATAAGGTATGGATTTTTCCACAAGAACTTCCACTTTCATTCCGGATAATTTCACTGTCTAATTACCTAGATGTAATTCTTATTTATTGTTATTTACTCATCATTTGTTCTATGTGAGTATCATATATATGTTTACAAACCATAATCCATCATTATTTTTTGGATATTTACACATTTTAGAAGGAACTTTCAAAATTGATTCAAAAATACAAGCCTGATTCAATGGAATTTCTCAAATTCTTACCTCTTTTCAAGGGAACTCTAGAATCTGTTTTTGGAAACCATTATCATTATAAAATCACTAATTTTATTATGAAGATACTATCTTACCTAACTTCTAGTTTTATGAAAATATTTTTTCAAAATAACTCTTCATTTCAAAATAAAATATTATTTATCTTCATAATAGCTTAATGATTTTATAATAGTGTTTTTATATAGTTCAACACAGTTGTTGATTGCAAGGTCTTATTGTGTTTAATCATTCGTGAGGTCATCTACCATATTTGATTTAATGGTTTATGACTAACACTTTTTTGGATGATCTATCCTAAAACCATTCGACATATTATTCCGAATAGTTAGTGTTTTAGGATTAATGATTGGGGAAAGATAGTTAAATTACATATGATAGTTTCAATATGAATGTATATGTAGTTTATGTTTATCCCAACTCATATGAGTAATGAATTGTACATATTATGTGACGGGTGGGGCCCACTATAGCCTCGTGATGCATCAGTAGGTCTCATGAGAAAAATAGACGTGGAATTGGTCGTGGCCTTTCCCAATGTGATATATGGATTTTGGCTGTGAACTTAATCAGTAGAAATCTTGGTAGAGGGCTGAACAGAATGTTTCAGAATGTCCAACATAATCACTTCCCTCATTATGATGCCAACATTTTAAGATCATGCAGTTATTCGACTAGTAGAATATCCATGATTATGTGTTATTTAGCTCATATTTCTTCCATAATGTGTTCAATTTCATTATTAAAGGCATGTGTTTTCAATTATTCACCATGTCTGACGTTTATGCTATCTTAAGCTGTATTTATTATTTTTACTGAGCATTTGAGCTCACCCTTTCCTACGTTTTCTTTTTCTTAGGATATGAAGAAGTTAATTATGAATGTCATGCAAGCTTATTCAATGATACATGATGTTGTTAGTGGAATAATTTAGTGTTGTTTTTTCCTTTCCATATGTAAATTTGAACTTATGTATGTAACTTGTTTCCAATAATAATAAAATACTCGATCCTTCAGGATTCGTATTCCTTGTATGTATTCAAACGTAATCAAACCAGGCACCGACTCTGGGCAACGGGGGTCAGGTCCTTATACATTTGGACATGGTTTATATTCCGAATATTGTTGTTCGTATTATATGAGGGAGGTTTCCCCTATAAACCTTCTGGATAAGATCAGAGATATGTGTTTATTCTGGTATGTTATGTGGATTAGACTCCTGATTTTTGGGGTTAAAGTAAAATTTCTATCGCTCATGTACTCCTATCATTTATGTGATGATATCCACGAATTTTTATAGAATTGGGACATGAATTTTCTTCAGCACTTTTACCATTTATATGTTATTCTTAGTGACTTCAGCGACAAGAACAAGGATATACATCAATTATAAATATAGAGTATGTTCATGTATTTACTCATTTAATCCCTCCCCAATTAGTGGATACTATGTGTACACATGATTATATGGTGGATCCTTCCCACTTCTTTTAATCATGACATTCAGTCTAGGTTCTCCATGTGTCACTAGATTGGGTAGCTAACAGGATTGATAAATGTCGGTAGGTTTGTGTCTATGCTAATTTTTTTCCAGAAAACATGGTTGAAAATTTTCATTGAGAGCTAATTGATGAATTTTCAGACATGCATCGTGGTTTTAGTTAGCACTATTTCCTTCTTCATGGATTCCACCATATTTGGTTAGTGGGCTTATTTGTATATTGTGAGGTGAAACTATTGGATGGTTGTATGGAGGTGGATGGGTGCATGATCCCACTCATTATTTTCCACCAAAATGGGTTGGCGGGATTCTCTGAGTGGGTAATATGTTTGAACCTACACTATATAGTCCATTCATCATATTCATCATGCCATTCTGCATGCCCAGGACCATGGAACTTTGCCCAAAATTTCGAATGTGACAGCACCATTATGTAGATGGATCACTATCCTGCAATGCTTGTGGTGATGAATATTGGAAGGATCCATTTTGAAGGACCCATATTTCTTCAATGTGTGGCCATATTTGGCCTCCTTATCTTCATCCCAGAATTATCAGAGGCATTATTTATTGCATTCTAGGGATAATCTCCTGAAATGGTTGAAGACGACAGTTGGTGTAATCAACATCAAGACCACCGATTGTTGTTAACCAGATGAATGGGGTGATTATTGATCTAGAGAGAATGATAGGAATCCTCTTTGGTCAATATGGTACTATGATGATGGTACTCTTGAACATGATCACTGGAGACCTATCATTGAAGAAGATGATTTGATGTTGTCATCTTTCATGCATAAAATGATATAGTCTGAGTAGTAGCTAGGGTGACGACAAGTGAAAACGTGAAAGAATCCATTGGGATAGAGGGAGTTCATGAATGAGAGTTCCAATATACCTGAAAAATAAAAATAATGAACTTCACAAAAGAATGTTATTTTGGATGAATAAATTAGTGATTGATTTCCCTGTCTAGCTCTCATTTCATTTGAGAGTGAAAGGGGTTGAACATGTAGGTGACACTATCATCTTGGTTAAGGACTCACATAGTGTTCAACAGTTTTTATTTCCAACATAAATGTTATTTCATTGGGGAAATCACTATTTTTGAATAGTTTCCAATGGCTTTTGTGTGGAATCGAAAACATCGAATGGTTTTGTATCAATAGGAACATGCTTTCCAAATGCAATTTCTTGTAGGGGATATTTACCTAGAATTCTTAAGACCACCCATTATTTGAGATGAAGGGTTTTTGGGCTCATAAAACCTTTGGGGTGGTTATTTCATACTCTATGAATCTTATATAGATTTAATATAAGTTAATGAATCATTCATTAATTCCCATGTATCATCTGGGTCACCCAATATTAAAAATCAATTATTAATATGTATGGAACTCAGAATAATCGATATGTATTCATGATTCTTCATCAATGGAAAGGTTTGTACATATCTTATTATATTCTAAATAAATATTCTTTTTTTGTTATTACAATGATTCTGGTTTTTTAGCTATACAGTGGGGAAATCTTGAGTTTATTTTTATCCATGTAGATGAATCACACTCTAGAATTTATGATTGTCCAAGGAGATTGAATTTGTTATGATGTTGGGAATGAATCCATAGATGGGATTCCTATATATCCTTATGAATGGAATATGGACCTATGGAGATTAGGGCCATTTATTGGGACACATCATACATGTTAAGGTCATGTGATAGGGACCCAAATGTACAGTTTAATGTCATGTTGAAAGGAAATATAGGAAGACGATTCCTAGTCAAGCTATAGTGTGTGACTTATTCTTAATAATCCCATGTAACATGGAAGGGATATGAGCTTACTTGTTGAATTAGACCATTCTAGGGATGTGGCCTCGATTAATAGGGTTCGTTCAGGTGATTGGGTTTGATTCTCATGGGGGATTTGTTTGAATCCCATTTGGATGGGAATCAAAACCCACATTTTTCGTTAATGAGGACCCATTCTTGTGGACTCCCACAAAGGTATGTCTTGTAGTGAAGTATATACCATTGACATGATAAGTTGGGGGTCATTCCTGAGAAGTATATCTCTTATAGAGGGATCATGAGGGAAGTTTTTGTTCATTGTGATCTAAGGGATTAAATTGGGGTTTAATCCTTTAGAGTATACACCTATTTGAAGAATTATTATTGAGTCTTATTCTGTAGGATGATGCCCATTGAGCTAAGACCCTATGTCAGTTTCATACATATCATGGTTAATAAGAACAAAACATCTCATAGTTCAATCCATCATTTTGATTATGTGGGTGTGGTGATCATAAATAATATCTTATAACAAATGATTCATTCTTAGTGTGAGATACAAGATGATGCCAAATATTCAATAGAAAATACACATTCCTTTCATCAATAATGGAATAGTCTATTTATATAGTGGAAGAGGATGTGAAAATTTTGGAAGAGTCCATGGCTACAACAAATCCCTATAAACCCTTTACAGTAGACAAGAGTCAATGGTAAGGGTTTAATGAAGGTGTAGGACATAGATTGGAGAAATATTAAATCCTCCTACATAAAATGGTCGATGATTACACCGGGATGGTTACCCTAAAACTGGTCGCATAATGAGGGAGGAGGAAGTAATTCCCGATCAAAAGGATGTGCAAGGGTAATCCTCAACCACCATAATATATACTGGAGGCACCAGATCTCACATATTATAATGGAGGAAAAAGTACAATAACCAAAATACAATACCATTAACCCCGCAACACATTCCCTATGGCAATGGTCCATGTGACCATATATATCCAAATCTACAAAATCCCCGATTATCCTTACCCTATGATAGGACATGTATGGAAAAACTATGACTGTAGAAATCCAATTTAAAATTGTGAAACAAAGATCTTCTATTTTCAAATGTTTTTAGATTAAGTTTTCATGGTAGATGATTCATCTTGTTCCCTTTCAGATGTCATAGCCAATGAAATAGAGGCCTTTCCATGGTTTTATTTAAAGACGTCCAAAAGATTTACATGCATAGGTCCAATGTGTAGGTTCTCTTCATAGGTTCACTCTGTATGAGTGATATTCAGTGGTGTCATGTAGGCTCTAGGAGAAACTAAAAGGCCTTCACATATGGGAACAAGGGATGAATGCAATGAACATGGGTCAGGAAATGTACTACCAAGGGACAAAACATGGGTAAAGACTTAACCTAATCACCCTAGGCCTCCACTGGAGTCCTTGATAGTTACTCACACATGAGGCTGATTAGGAAGAAATGCCTCTTGAATGTGACAACTTCTTATGGAAAAATGTTCCTCAAACAAGTGTCTTATATTTTAAAACTTATAGGGACCATGATTTTTTCAATCCACTTTTAATTCTATCTTTACTATTGTTTTAGAAAGATACCTGATAAATTTGGGGACTTGGGAAAATGTGATGTGCAATGATATGTTCGGGGGTTCTTCCATGTTTTTTAGTTGTAGAAATAAGGATTCCAAGTGTCATATGTTTAGAAAATGAGGGGACTTGGTAGAAAGAGATCATTTCACCATGGTATTATATGAAGATTTGAGATGCAGGTCTTTGGTATAGGTGTGAAATAATAAGAATCCTACATAGGTCCCCAGCTTAGGTCCTCCACACAAATTGGAAACGTATATCATCCATATAGGGGGTGGATACACATTCTAGGATTTACTAGTGGGACCAATGAGGGAAACATCAACAATAGATGTGTCGCGTGGGTCAATTTGGAAAGATCTCTCGGCATCCTCTGAATATGTTGTTAGTTAATAAATTTAATGCACTATTCATTATCTTTTTTCCTTCCTTTATTAAAAGAGAGTGTCGAAACAAATAATTCATTTACTCATCAATTTTACGAAATACATTCCTCTAAATCCCATAATAATCCATGCAATATGGACATAGATTAATTTCATTTGAAAACTATTTCATTTTTTACTACTCATAAATTTTCAATATGATAATATTGTCATACCCATTGGATTCCATCAAGTATGATATCAATATATCAATGAGTCTATCAGCATATGTGATGGGTCTCATAATAAAAATGGAAATAAATTCACTAATGTAATTTAGGTAAATATATCTAAAAAAGAAAATGAAATGATACAATAACAACACATGATTCATAATAAAGACTATATAAATAAAAAATCATACAACCTATATTAGGATCATTGAAGAATTATCCAAAAAATTAGAAACCTTAATATATTGTAGAGTGGCCTAAATAATAATGGGAAAAAAATATGTAGGATGAAAACCTTGGACAATGATCCAAAAGAACAGGATCACATTAAACCATGATCTAAGATAATTTACCTCTACTGAAAAATAATTCCTCTCTTAAGGGATTGAATGATGTGAGATATTTGAATCTAAATTAGTAAGTCATCACATCTCATATAGGGATCGATTTCATCAATCATAACATTTATTCCCATTGGAATAGTTTTAGGAGTCTCCAAATTCTCACAAGAGCCTCTAGAGGATGGGAAAATGTTTTAGGTCGTGTGGTGGAAAATTTTAATAAAAAAATGTTTCTATAAATTTTAATTTAATTTATTGGTTTCTAAAATCATGAATTCATTATTTCCTAAAATTGAAAATGGGTTTCCAAACCATGCATCCTTATTTGGTTCCCCTTTTGTCTGGGGTCCATGGTTACTCCTACAAGGGAGAAAAATATTGAAAATCGTGTGCCAACATTGGAAAACCAAACTATTTTAGTGTTAACTATTATGGGATGGTGGTTGAATTACTTGGTTATACAGTGCACTACCTCATGTGGTTAAATAACGGTCCCTATAGTTATATAAGGAATGCCACATGGTTTTCCAGAACCATGTGGCAACCACCTATAGTCCCATGGGATTTTGAATTTCTCCACATTTACCTAAAACCCCCCAAAGAAAATACAAACGAGCATATGATCTAATAAAGGTGATTAGAGGACATGATAATGAGTTTGAGACACCTCTAGAATGGTTAGGAACATAAACCCTACAACTTTTCTTATAATAAAATTTATTCATCTTTGTTAATATTTAGAATCGACATTAACATGGAATTACATGAATTCTATGAAATTTCCTTTGAAAATATAGGGTTATCAAAATTTTCCCAAATTAACTAACATCTAGGATGTTTCAATCTAAAAACTTGGGAACCCAATTTGATTGGTTTCCACTATATATGCTAGTTGAGATTGCATGAATTGTATGATTATAAAAATATATAATTTATGAACACATTAAATATTAAATCATGATTTTTCCAAACATTAATTTTTACCATAAATTTTTGTTTCTCATTATTGTTTAATGTTAAAAGAATTGATTTTAAGATATGGAATAATATAGCCAAAACATTTTATATGATACCAATTTTTAGACCCAATCATGTAAAACAACTTTGGTAAAAATCCAGCTATTGTAATGGAACTCAAATTGTTCATTATATAAATTTTTTCTCATTAAAAATAACAATAATCACTCAACCTAATTCACACATTATATATATTAATAAAATAATATTTAATGTAGATATTTTTATTGGTTTACACAAACAATTATAAAACAAGTATCAAAAAATTAAAATATATTGATGCACTCTAAATAATTAGAATACTATAATTTTTTTATATTTTTTATATTCACAATGAATTTGAAAGTATATAATAAACACAATACATATAACCACACCATTTTCTTTTTTACTAAGTTAGAGTCATTGGTCCACCACCAAAAACCCTATTATTTTGCTAACGATGGTTATGAAAAAAACTGATGTGGTGTAAAATATATAGAGTTTTTTTATAATTCTTTGCAAGGAAAATACCAAGAATACATCCCTTTATAATATTATTCACTATATATGCGTTGAAATCTACTTTTATTTTGTACTAAACAACTATAACATTCTAATACTTCTCCATTATATGTCACAATGATATTTAGTATTCACCATTTTATACATATATTTTTCTAATTATTATACATTTTAATAAAAAATTAAAAGTTCTGTTGGCTTATTTATTTATGATATGGAAACAATATCAATTTTGGTTATAGTAATCTCATTTAATAAAATTGATTTAATAGTAGGTATTTTTTAGTAATGTATTAATTATTTTCCAAAAACACCATTTTTATCCTTTATAATAGACCATTGAGAAATAAATTTGGAATAATATTCTAACATAATTGATACCCATAGTGGGATAGTTTCGTTCAATAAATTGTTTTCATTAATTTAAAAACTAATTTACTATTTCTATGAATATAACCATTGAAATAAAAACAATTATCTTAAAACAGAGGTGATCTTCGACAAGAAATCCATTATAATTTTACTGATATATCAATAATAAATTATAATCAATATTTATATATGTAATCACAAATTATTACTGTATCCAGTGTGATCTGATGATGATGTGGAAAAAATTAATATGTTCATGAACAAATGAATTCATGATATATCATAAAAACATGCATATATATCTTTTGAACTCATTTTCATTTTTTATGTACTCAAAATATTTATATTATAAAGTCTAATATCTCAAAATAATTCACTATTTTATAAAATAAATTCAAAAAATCAATTATACATTTTCATTAATATATTGTAAGAATGTAATCATTTTTTTGTTTGTAATTTTATACTATCTTAAAACATCCATAATCCATCATATTAGTTCTTAATATATTATAAGTGTAAATTATCATATTATTTGAAATAAATATTAATTTTGACAAACATACCCTTTACTAAAAATAAAATAATATTGTAATTGTGTATGAAATGCCTTTTCCAAAAACAGTATCATATGATCTATACATATATAAAATTATTAATGTAATCTGATCCACATTTTAATATACTAGTTATATAATACATTAAAATTTCTTTTATCACATTAAATGTTTTCAATGACCTAAAAATATGATTCCAAAAATTTGTAATCAATATTATAATAAATAATAGTCTAAAAAAATTATTAGGGAATTTTTACAAAAATACCAAAATTTCACAATTATGTTAATGTTTTTGCCTATTATTTTGGTCTAATTGAATGCAATAACAAATAAACGAATTTTTAATGTATTTCATATGATTTATGTCAATTATTAACATAATGGTATAATTTATTATTTGAATTTGATTTATGAGGTGATGTGATTCAGGTAGCCCATGATGAAATTAATGTAAACTAGTACATGCAAAAAATTCCAATAAATGTTTCTAAGTTTATATTGATGAAATATAAAATGGTTAAACTAAATAGGAATAATATTTATTTTTAAATCACTAACATCATGGGGTAATACTATATAAAATACCATGAAGGTAAATCTATATATATCATTTTCATAAATCTAGTATCATTTGAGAGTTATTCAACATTCTCATTCATGAGTACACATCATTAACCAGTCCATACCACATAGATTATAATCATGAATGAAGTTTTATATGTACAAAATTAATAATTTTTTTCCTAAAATATATTTTCATATAACTACCAATAAATCTATATATGTTTAATTAAATAAAATTTTACTAAAAAAATCTTATCATTATATATAATTTAAAACCCTTGGTATGTCACTAGTAAATAAAAAGTTTATTAATACCCTAAAATTTTGGTGATACATATGATTAATATGATAATTGCTAATGTCTTTACGTTATATGTTACCCAAAATTGGGTAGAAAATTATAAAATCATCTCTAAGATGATATTTCATTTACCTCGTTGAACTGTCCACTATTCCATTGTAATATTGTGCATTATTCACATCATTTTGAAATATAATATATATTATTATTTAGATTGATAAATTTTATCCTATTTTTCACATTATAAATTTATGACATGTAAGAAATTAATCATTCTTTCCTCATAGTTCAAAAAATGCGACAAAAAAATCATGGTGTGAGTAAAAATATTGAAAATTCATTTATAGGATTTATATATTATTTATACTTTTTTAAAATTTATGTCACCTAAGGTTTAAAATATATAGATAATGATCCACATTGATTAAAATAATTAAAAAAAAATTATTATTGAAATTTTGAATTAACTAAATCATATCCTTAGTGAGTGTCAAAATAGGTTTATAGTAATGGCACACTCACTGTGCACCCAAAATATTTTTATGTTACAATTGAGAGACTCTATAAGGTTTTTTACATTTAGATGAATCTATTCCAAATCTACAGCAACATTTAATATCTATATTTGTATATATGTCATTGAATACCACATAGTATAAATCTAAAAAGTACATTAAGATATTATCTAACAAAAATTCTCATTGATAGGGTTCTCAGTATAGTTCCCTAATCTTAATCTCAAATGGTTTACTAAAAATTTTATCTGATACCAAATATAGTGAACCATGTATTTTACTCTTATTTTTCCACGATTTTTTTCAGAATCATACATTAATAAAATAAATTTATTGTGATTCATAGTTTAACAATAAGACTATGTACATAATACGTTAGAAGGAACAAGAAAACAACATCTTTATTTTTATTCTCGTTATTGTCCTCCTAAATCTCTTTGATCATCTAGAAAACTATAGGATAACTAACACCATGAAATTTTGTAAATAATTTATTCATATAAATTATTATTTTTTAATAAAATTAATTTTCTATAACACTGATTATTCTTAGTATTACGTGAAACATGTAGTTTACCTTACATTTCAATCAACAACCAGTTTCATTAATAGAGTGCATGACTGGAAACAACATACTTCAATGAACCATGGAGTATTATATTACTAATATAGAATATCGATTAAATAACTAGATATGATTAATATTATTTAAATTATTAAATGTACATATAAATTTCATACACAATATAAATATTTTTATAAAAACGTAATGAAGACTCAACAAATTTTTAGAAATGTGAATATATTCATCAAAAATATTTTTCCTTAAAAAATACTTTTTTTATAATTTTTAGGTGAATAAATTATAATTAATTTATATATGTTTAAATTAATTTATTTGATAAAAATAAATTTATTTTTTGAAATAATCATATTTCTATTCATATATAGTGAATAGTTCTTATATTTCAGAGAAATTTAATTTTTATTGAATTATAAAAAATAATATTTTTTTCTAAAGCTATCATTTAATTTAAAAAAATTGAGTAATAGAGATGAAAATTTATGATTTAATGTAATGTAAGTAATATATCATTATATTTAGTGAGCATTATTTATTTTTTATGAAAATTATTTTCTATTTTGGAATAAATTTATTTTTGGGATTAATAATGAGTTGTTTGATTTGAAAACTATTATAAACCGCATACTGTTTCACTATTTTTATTAATTAAACGAATACTTAATGAGAATAGCTTTATATAAATTTTATATATTATATTTAAATAATATTAAAATTATATTCACATAGTGGTTATTCTTTGACATTCATCTACAATAAAAAAATATTGTGAATGAAAAATGAAATTCACCAAGATCATATTTCTATCAAGCAAATATTTGTTGTTTTAAAATTAATTTCTAATCATCTAGTAAATATGTATGGAAAGAAATAAAATTATAATTATGAAAATATATAATTATTAATATTTGTAAATTTTCTCAAAAGAAATATTTTTTTATTAATAGTAAAAAGCATGGAATTTTTATTGGAAACTAAAATTTTTTATAAAATATTTCTAACGATATAGATATAATAATTTTTTAATGAATAATTTGTTAAATAATATATATATATATATATATATATATATATATAAATTAATAATATTTATGAAATTTGAATCCATTTAAAATTTTAATTCAATATTACAAATTTTAAATTTTTTTGAATATATTCTCATTGAAAAGTCAATTTCTCACCGTGTCGTCTGAATTATATATAAATAAAAAATTTCATCTTCTAGAAAAACAATTTGAAAAAAATTCATCCATATTTTTGAAAATAATAATTGATATTATAAAATATTTCCATATTAATTTTTTTCCAAAATTAATAGTAATAAGAAGAAAAAATATTTACTACATTAATGGTATCAATGTTTCTACAAGGGGATAAACTAAACATATAGTTGGATAAAATAACTCAAAACATTTCCATAAATAATTTCATGGAAATAAGATGAACCTATAATTTAAATGTGCCAATAATAATTCATTTTTTATCTATATGGAATGATAAAATCTACGGTACATTTTTTTCTTTTAAAAAATTTACAAGTGTTCTAGTCATGTCACGTATAAAATTCCACTCATTATCATATCCACATAACAAATTCAAACCATTTTTGGTTACCCATTTAATTCTCAAATTAATTCCTAGATTCAAAAAACAATTTATAATCCTTATTTTGGATAGAAATCCAACCTATAATCTCATTGGGTGAAAACATAAAGAGGTCATACAAAGAAGATGTAATGTTATTCGATGGGATTTTTTTATTTAATTTCATCCTCAACATCATTCAATATAAATTAAAATTTTCTGAAAATTAATCCATTTTATCAACCATATATTTAGATTATTTGTTTTAAAATAATTATTTTAAACCACATAAACCTCCATAGAATGTATAACATAATTATTGTTTGTGTGTATGATATATACCCACCTTATGAACTGATGTCCATCGTTTTTTCATTACCACATATAACAGTTTGGTATGTTGAAGGGGTTATATTATATATGATATATTTATAACATAATTATATATATATAGTAATTATATCATATGTACCATTTCCATTCCCTTCTATAGGCGATTACATATCGTTGCTCATTTCTATGACAGAGGGTCACCTCATGAAGTGAAGTTATTTTTTTCATGAATGCTTAAAATGGATGATATTAAAAATAAATATATATGATATATATGAAATAATTATAGTTTTAAATTATTATTTATAATTATTAAAATATAATATATATTATTTCATTTCTTACACACTCACTCATGGAATGATCGTACCGACATCCATGTGCATGTGGACTACCTCTATCACAAAGCGATGTGACCCTCTTTTCTTCACCACACCCCATGGATGATATGTATACATATATTTATTGAAATAATATGTTATCTAGTATATAATTATAATTTTATAATTTTATTATTTTACTTAATTCATATCTATAGTGGTTTTTGAATAAAAAAATATTACTCATGTGTATGTACGCCCTACCGTCTCAGTGGTCATAACATATTTCATTTCTAAAAATAAAATTTCATGATTGTTATTAAAAGTTATATTTGTGTATAAATATGAAAATTATATAATTAATATTATTCCATATATAATGGAATCATTATTAATGTAATAGTTTTGATAATAAAAAATCAAAAAATATACAAAAAATAATGTCTTTATTACACATAACATGACATTGACATGTTATTTTTAATAAATGTAAAATAACAGTTCATACAGAAATCATATATTGTATGATATATGTAATTAAGGTTTTTTAATATAATTAATATATAAATATATTTACTATAAATGATATTCAAATAAGTGTGATGGATTTCGAGTCTTACTGTAAGGGATTTTGATTTCACTTTTTTCATTTTTTGAGAAAATATCCACATTCACAATCTCTTTCATTTATATGGAGTATATATTGAACATGAATTCATTTTATTTTCCTCAAACTAAAAATATATGTATTTATTTATCCATTTTTTTAACTAACTTCATGATGTATACATTTTAAAAAGACACCAAATTAGTTAGTTTTTTTTTGAAAATTTTATTCATTATGACATCTAATTTTTTAATGCACATATCTTATTATATAAGATGTATAAGAATACAATTTTAAATTTAATATCTGAAATTTTTTCATCCTGAAGATTTTTTTTCATTTATAGTTATTTTTTCATTGGTCTTACATTTCAATGTTACAAATTTGTTGAATATTTTATATAACAATATAATCATTTATCTTTATTGATTATGAATATGTTTGTGATGATAAATTAATATTATCCATATCTCAATAAACTCATTTATGTTTAAATCTTATGGTTATTTAATTAGACAATATTGTTACCTCTAGTTTCCTCTCTTTATTTATTCAATAATTCAAAAATAATGATTATAATAAAAATAATTTTTTCGATTGAAAACCCTTTTTTATTAAAAAACTATTTTTTCTAAAAAAGTTTTTAGAAAGGTTATACATTTTTAAAAAAATATTTACTATATTAATTCATAAATATATTTCTCTTTTCACAATATTTTTTTGAATTAATGTTAATGTAACATTTCAAACAATAGTTCTATGGCTTTTACAAAAATGGTTTATAGAATCATTGTTTTTTATCATACACAACATAAACTAGGTTTCCCGCTATTATAGATAATCAAAAATAGTAAACATCCTTATGTGTATTCAGCATTATTTTACAAGAATATTTTTTCATTAAATTTTTTGGAAATTTATTATATTTTAATTAAATTATTTTAAAATGAAAATAATTTTGAATCTGTTATATGTTTTATAATTTGACTTCAAATGTGTATAATATATTCTAATCAATAAATCTATTAAATAATTTTTAAATAAATATTTATAATTTTTTATGATTATGTTCAAATAAAATTATTTTCATTTTTTATTGAATTTTTATCTTTAAAATGTGGTTTAAAAAAAAATGTAATTTTCTTTATGAAATGTTTTTAATGTAATTTCAAAATCACTTTCAATATATGATAACATATATATTTTATATTAATATTTAATGGGGTTATGATCCAAATAAACCATTATTATTCATTATCTAAATTATTTAGGTTTTTTTGATTTCATTTTTATGAGACCCATTCATTTTTGGTACATTATACCATTATGAAATTTTTAATAAAAACACAACTTTTCAAGGGTTATTCAATGATGAAATGATTATAAATGTTGTTTCTTTTCCAATGATAATGATATGATAAAATGTTTATGAAACACTTTTCGTTTCATGGGTTATGATATGATGATTTTTTAATGATCTTGTGTGACACACAAATGTTTTATTCATTATGATATCGATGGAACATATATCCCCCCATTATGCAATGGGTAAAGATTAATATATCATTATATAGATCGTACAACAACATTGAATGATCCCAATTCAGTAAGGGGAATTTTTTTTCTCATTCTGTTTGGTGTGAACCATGTCTACTCCGATGGTTTCAGGAGTGAACCCATTCAACTATGACATCCTTGGAAGTGATCGTTAACTATAATTGAAGTCATATTATATGAATATGTTTGTTGCATAATTCCAAGTCTTATTTTAATTTTTTTATCTCATATATCATGTTCATTTATTTCCTTTTGATTCGTCTCTTATGGACTAAAAATCATTATTACATTACTCTAAATTATGATCTTTTATATAATCTTTATTTTTTATATGTTATTCTCATATTTTCATTCACTTATGCAGGCGTTTTCTTAATTTATATTCATTTTTTACTCTTATTGAGAAACTGAGGGTTCCATTTCATATGATTCCTTTCCCAATTCCATGATGATAATTTTTATGTAGGGTATGTTTTTGAATTTTACTATAAGGGAAGATTATTGTAGGGTTCAATGAAGATCTTTCATGTAATAAGAAGATTGTCTTACATGATTTAAAAGGAAATAAAATATTATGGTTTTATAGAATGTGTTTTTGTAATGTAATGATTGTTTATCTAAAAAGAATAAATATACTTATTTGAAAAGAAGGGGTCATTTTAGTTAGTATCAAATAAAATATTTATTTAACCATTATAAATTATGATGAGATATATTTAGTGACATCCCCATTGATAATTATAGTATTTGTCTGTGTTTGTATCTATGTGGATGTATTATGACGAGTTGAATTATTTTAAAGTGTCCTAATAGTATGGTAAAGGATAGATGAATAGGTTTCCATGAGGTTGCATCTCTGTTTATAAACTACAATTGGTTAAATTCTTGTCATATTAGTACCTTGTTGTAATAACATCGAAATGTATGTGTTAAACTGGACAATATGGTCACCTAGTGCATGACAATGAACCTTAATATAAACATGTTTTAACACTACTAAGGTAAATATATTTGAAATATAAAAACCCTCTACGAATAATCCAGATAGATTTAAATATATAATGATCATGGATGACCTAGGATAAACCTATAGTTTTATATATTTAAGAAGTTATTTTTATTTAAACATAGATTAATTGATTTTTTATTATTATGTCACTTTTCATCCATGATGAATTCAACCAAAAGAAATCATGTTAACACTGAATCTAATGTAAATTTTGTTGAATACAATTAAAAAATTCATTAATGACATGAGATTAGTTATTTTCATTCTGTCTAATCATTTGTCATTATTTATGATTAACAATAAGAACTTTGGGGAGATTCCAAATGCAAAAATAAGTGAAAGATGAACATTTATGAAATTTAATTTGGCAATGTACATAGAGTAAGAATGAAAAAACAATAAACAAGACAAGTAGGTGGGAATAATATATAATATTAATATATAAAATTGAGTGTAACATTATTTTAATATGGAATATAATTTACTTGAGTGAAATTTTTTCAAAGAGATAAATACCTTAATTATGGGGAACATGGGAAATATACAACATAATGAACCTACAAAATTATAAAATTTTAGACAAATGAAGGACCCATTTCATGTCTATAATTAAAATTAAAAGATTGAAGTATTTATATATTGGTAATCATTGATTATTTTTTCGAATTATACTACCAGTTATATTTGGTTTAAATGTATCATGAAACATCTATGTATTTAGTAAATTTCTGATGCATTTATCTCTACATGTATGAATTTCATAATAGTTATAGATTACATAATTGGTCTCCATCTATGAGTATGATCATAATTTCATAGTCTTCGACACCCCTCGTCAGTTTTTTACATTTTTAAATTTTTTCCAGAATAATGATGTCATAGTAAGCAGTGACATATATATATAACCCGCTCATTTTTGAAGACAAATACATTTTGTGGTAATATTATTATTTGTATGTAAGCCTTTATGGTTAATCCAATTAATGATGTTATGAATGTTTTATGTTGTAATCAATCACCCTAATAATTTAAATCAATTTTTTTATTTGAAAAATTTTCCCCTTGGATCTTATTCATAAAACATATATTAATGAAGTGGTAAGGTTTCAAGTGTTAACAAAATAAATTATATCTGATAAACACCAGAATCATACCTTTATTTTTTTGTAAATCAATCTAATAATTCAATATATGTGTGTGTATATATATAGTGTTGATTTTTATAACTATGTATTATCCAATGAAATGTGACTTATTCGAAATAAAAATTAAAACAATAAAAGATAAGCTAAAATATTTTTCTTGGGATTTTAATCGTAGTTGGGATAAAATCCTTTCAATAGATGATCTTTCCTACAACAATAAATTTCACTTAAGAATTCAGATGATTTTTTATGAAGATCATTATGGAAGAATGTATTGAACTCCAATGAACTGGACTAAAGTTGTAAAAAATAAATATATTTTCTTCCATATATATATAATATAATGGAAGAGGTGTTTATAGAAATTGAAAAACAGGTAATGTTATCACAATGTTAAAAAAATGTTATACATATAATCATTTATGTTATATATAAATTAATATTTGGTGAGAGGGTGTTTCAAAAAAATTTACATTATTTGAAATAAGGGAAAACTAATACGTGGTTATTTTTCCCATTTGATGTTATTTATCATATTAGGGAATAATTTAATGGACGATGATTCATTTCAACTTCCATTTGGTTCATGATGTCTTCCATATATCAATTCTAAGGAATATTATACATTTTCAATCACTTGAAATAATCATAGAGGTCATAACATTGGATCAAGATATTTATTATAATAAACAACATGTAATGATTCTGGATCAAATAGAGTAATATCTTTGAAACAAGGACAACATCCTGGAAAATATTTGTAAATTTATACCACAACCTTGAGGATGTCACATTAGATCATGGAATGTAATTATGAAAAGTTATCCTAAGTAGTTGGTACCAAAGTAAAGAATTTATATAAGGAAATTCATTTTAAAGATTATATAATGTAACACTCAAATAATTTGTAAAATATTTTTTCAAATAAATTTAATCTTTTATGAATTTTTAATTACATGCAACACTTACTATATCATCAATTATATGAAACAAATATTTTAAATTTTGTTAAATGCAGCAAAGTGTTCCTTCAATAGTGAGAATGATATACGACAGCGAGTTTCAACAAACCATGATGTACTATATGACTATTATAACCTATTAAATAAATACTCTCATATTAATAATATAAAATTAATTATGAAATATAAATATAATTTTTTTTATAAAATATAATTTTTTAAATTCATAGTAAGTGATCAATCAGTTTTTATAATGTAATTACATTTATCAAAAATTTGTTTTCTTAAAAAAATATTAATTTTTTAGAAAACATTACAATTAATATATAGTGTGTTTATAAAATTTATTCTCAAAAATAACATCATTTATGAAATCATTATATTAATATTCACATATGATGTAATATTGGTATTTTTTAACAATATTTTTTTCTGTGATTTTAGAAAAATATCATTTATCATAATCAATTATTTTATTTCAACTACTATTTAAAATTATTTCCCCTTAATGATAAAATCTAACATAAGTGTTCATTATTTTTATTTAGGAATCTCAATTTCTTTTTAATCATCTTTGTTTTGTATTTTTTAATGAGATTTTTTTTGGATTAATTTTTTTTAATCTGAAAACTGTTTTATAATGAATAATGTTTCTATATATTAATTAGTTATAATAATTACTATTGATTAGTTTTTTAATTTAAATTTAAATATTATATATCAATAAATTCTAATAGATATTGATAATGTGAATATTATTAAACATAGGGTTAATAGAATATAATATTCTGCTTGAAAAACACAGTTCATGAAAACAAACATCTTCATTGTGAATGAAAAATTTGATTTAAATTAAATTTTTTATAATTCAAATAATTTTGGACACAAAATAAACATCATTTTATAAATCATCATGTCATATTTTTATCATTCTGTTATTTTTATAATTTTCTGTAATGATTAATTTCTTTATTAGTAGTAAATTTTATTAATTGAAAAAATCAATAAGAGAAATTATAATTTAAAATGGGTTTAATGTTTTAGTAGCTCAACTATATGTATATATATTAAATCAATCTATGTTACTTTAATAAAATTCATATTGAAATTTCGTGTAAAATTTTTCTATCATTTTATCATTTTCTCATTGAAAACTCTTTTTGTCATCACATATTTGGGAATTATTTTAAAATAAATATTTTCATTTACATGGTGGGAATTTTGAAAAAGTTATTAAATATTTATAATAATCATAATTAATATTATCTATGATGTTCAAAGTATATTGTTAAAAAATAAATATTAAAAATAGTAAAAAATAATTACAATGGTTAAGGTAAAAACACGTTTACAATGGGGTTATTCTAAAATGGTAAGGATTATAAAAAATAATAATCCATTCCAAAACTCATTTTATATTAATATTTAGATTATATTATATAAAATTATCTATAATAATTCATTTAATTTCATTTTTTCTTTATGAAATTGTGGATACATCTTTTTATTTTAAAAAATTTACAAGTTTTCCACAGTCCTCAAATTCTAATGACCATACCTTATAATATCCTATTCCAACCTAAAACTCATTTTGGTTCATAAAATACCATCCCAAATCACATTATTATAGAAATAATTTCATATTATAATCCTAATTATTTATATTAATCTGTACTTAGATTTTTTTGTACATACTTATAAAGGATTTCCAAAAAACGAAAAATTCCTGAGCGACCGATTTTTATATATTCTTCCACATCAATTTATTATTATCATACAATTTTGGGGTATTCAATTTGTATATTATATGTGATGGACTCACCTTTTTTGGTAATCCCCAATCACTTTTCATTTATGTAATATTCATTTTCCATTCTATGTTAATCATGTCTCATTAATGATTCTTTTTCTTATAAAGTAACATCCATATATTCGTAATCTCACTATTTGATTTTTTAAGCTTACAGTATAGAATTTATCTAAGTGTATGGTTACCGATACAAAGGATACTATTATATGGTTATAGATGCATGATTACCATTGTATGGATACATATGAAAAGGTTGTCATTGAATGGCTACCGATTGAAGGTTACCGATAGAAAGTTATCAATGAAAGGTTACAGTTGGAGGTTGTCGATGTGAACCTAATGTTGAAGCCTACTGATGTGAAGGCTACCTTTACCATTATATAGATTCTTACTCTTCCATACACATTCAAATTCTTAATATTATTCTAACGGTCATATTTGATAAATTAAATACTTCTAACAATGATTTATGCTGATTGTAGACATTTTAGGAGACCGTACTTGGGATAGTTCGAGGTGTAAGAAAGACCGCACGTGCTCTACTCATTACTATTGTCAGACTTCAATTATAAAAAGAGAAGACCAAGAATGAAAGATTGTGTTGTGCAGATTTGAAGTGTTGTGGCATACAAAATTCAAAAGTGATTACTTGCTCGATCAATGTAGAACCATCCCACACTGACATGGGGAACCCACAAGCATCACAATGATCATTTTGGAAAAAACTCACTTTTACCTTCTATGCCTCATCAACTCTTGATCTACACCAGAAGAAGAACATTGAAAGCTAGAACATGGAGTTGTGACACTCTATTTTGAAGACATGTTTTAGAGAACGACTCAAACATCAAATTCTTCACTCTGAGGAGCAAAGAACTAAACTGCTAAAAAATAAGGATTTCTGAACTCAAGCATATTATCATAAGCTCTATTGTGTTCATTTTTTTCATTTGTGAGAAGTGTTTCAATATTTTTATAGCACATACAATCTCCCATGCTTGAACTGGAGGATACTGAATATCCTCACATAAAAAATCAACAACATTTTGTTTCCCACTTATTACTATGGAGGAGATAGTGTGTGGTCTGTGATTTTTTCAAAAATAAATGTAGAAGAGGGTGTGATCCCTAGAAAGTTTGTAAAAATTATTGTAAAGCCAGATATAGGCTGGTTATCATGTTTTTTGTTAATATAAACAGCATGGTGGCAGTTGATCACCAAGTGGAGAGGATTATGTCTCGTCTTGAGACTGAACCTGTTGTCTTACATTAAATTGCACTATTTTTTGTTTTACTATGTTGCATCACATTTTTACACTTATAATTGCTAAAAAATAAACTATTTTTCATTCACTTTGATTGTTAGTATTGGTTAGTGTGCGTATGTGTTTAATTCAGTAAACTTGCATAAAAAGTAGAAGAAGTGTTTTACTCTAATTCAACCATGGACTAATCACCCATTGAGAAACCAATTGAACAATTAGACATATAAGTATATATATTGTTTTTGAAGCTTTCTTTGGGGTGAGCGTATCCGTCTGTGGAGGTCGTCGGCGTGGCTTTTGTTACCCCGCATTCCTACTTTCCAAAGGCTGGCGACATTCGTTCCTTATTCAGGGACGTCTGCTCCTTGGTTGAAACGGGATGATTGGATGTTGGTTCCTCCTTCCGTGGATTCCTCCTTAGAATTGGTCACCTAGTCTGGGTCTCCCTCATATAATTAATACGTTGATTGTGAAACACTTCCCAGTGCCATGTTTCCATGGGTGCCAGTTAATTACACTGCTTCTGTCAGGATATTCCAAGGGGTCCGGTCAAAGAAGCTACCTTCAGTAGGGATAATAGTCACGTCGAGGCATCAATAACATGTTTGAACGCTAGGGAATTGGCGGTTCTATCTTTTGTCCCTTATTATAGGGCTTCTTGAGGGCGCAGAAGCCCTAGGCATCCCACATCGAGCGCGGGGAACCATATGCCATAGGCATGTATTTGAGGTCTCCCTCAACTTCCCATATTTATCAAAGTGTATGCCGCAAGTTTAACGTCCAGTGGAGACGGATCGTGCTGATCGGAACACTAGCTGCAGTGGACCAGATTAAGGAACCCCCTTGAGGGAACACCGATATTGGGACCAGCACTTGGGCGGCTTCCTAAATACTGTGGAGGGGAGTGAGGTGGTATGATCTTACCAGGACGTGGCGGACGAAGTAGGAATCAGGATGGACGATGGGTAATTGAATGGATTGAAGGCTGAATGTGACGGGACTGTCATGAAGATGATGGTAGTTATGGGATTGAGCCTCAATGAGGCCTCTTACGTATCCCCGTGGAATGGACTCAAAGTCTGCATAGTTTGGTTGGTGAGAGCCGACATGAAGGGGGTCAGAGCGACCAATGGGTGATGGGCATGAACCTTGTGGAGGCTTCCTATATACTATTCCATGACATGGATCAAATTCCACATAGTTTGGGTTGAAAAGGGGTTGTTGAACTGACCTGATGGGGTGTCAGAAAAACTGGATGGCGGAGTCACAATGGCTTACCGCTGGATTGGGATGCAGTTTAACGTCATGCGAGACAGGGGATTGTCAGAGAACAGAAATGAATAAGGACCTTGGCCTAGGTGGATGGTGGGCTTGATCCTAAGGGAGGATTCCTACGTACCATGCCTTGACATGGATCAAAGACCACGTAGTTCAAATGGGGATGCCAGCGAACCGACGTAAAGGTGAACTGGGTGCCCGATTGGTATTGGGCTTTAACCTCATGAGGCTTTCTACATACCATGTCTTATCATAGATCAAAGACCCCGTAGTTTAGGTGGAATGGGGCTTACGCTCTGAGGCATCCCAAGATGGGGTTTAGTGAACTGACATGAATGAGGTCAGAATGACCGGGTGGTGAGCTTGAACCTCGTGAGGCTTCCTATGTATAATTCCTTGGCATGGATAAAGAACCCGTAGTTTATTGTGAAAAGGGGGATTGGAACTATGAAACAGAGATGGTCGGGGAAACTGATTGTAAGGATTTAACCTCACAGAGGCTTCTTAAGTACCATGCCTTCACATGGATCAAAGTCGTCGTAGTTTGGGTGGATGCTATAGAACCGACGTGAAGATGGACGTTGGTCCTATGAGTGATGGTATTGAACCTCGTGAGGCTTCTATGTACCATGCCTCGACAGGATCAATGTCTCTGTAGTTCGGGCATACAGTTTAACGTCATGCTGGATGGGGCCATTTGGGGCAAACACTCTGAGGCTGCCCAAGGTGCGTCATGGTCGGTGGTCACTCTAATCCCACGAGAGTCGTGCTGATTGTGAGAAACAAGAGGTTGTAGGGACCTGACGCTCACATCGCAAAGGGTACGTCCATGGAAAACGAAGAAGGGATTATGTGTTAAGCTGTCCATGGTGTTGGGACTTACTCTAGGATGGAGGCCCATGGTGCGACAAAGCGCATAGGGAGAGGGATTTGGGACCGAACAAAGGAGATTCATCATTCCCTATCACGCACTCCGCTGGCCTTGGAGGTGGGGAAGTATGGTGGTGCATGGATGCTAAATTCCGCAAGAGGGGCTAGGGGCATACACATAGGAGGCTGCCCTTCCTATATAGGAAAAAGCCACTCTGAGAAGGAGGATATCATCCCATGTGGGGGTGATCCCATCCTCGCGGAGACGAGTGGGCGTATAGAATGCCCGAGTCGAGGGAACCCTTCGTGCGAGGAATGGGTCTGGATAACAGTTTAATGTCATGTGTTGAAGACAAGGTGCTTGGCAGTTTAACATCATGCAGCTAAGACGGGGTTGGTTTACTCCACACTAATAGGACTTACATAATAGGTACCCTCTGCCTCTTGGGGATGGGACGGAATCAGCCGGGCAGTGAAGAAGGGGGGTAGTAGAGTAAACCATCGTGAGGTCCACGTTAGCGTGGCTATGCGAAGAAGAAATATCCATTAGCATGCCTATGCAATGAAGCATTAGGTGAAGCTACTCTACGGGCGATATTGTCCAGGGAACTTTGATGTCAAATCGTGCAAACCTAGAGGGTCACACGAGAGAAGGGACTTCCAAGCAGTAGGGTCCACGGGTAGGGGCCTTTGCGGAGCTCGGTTTCTCTACATAGTGGAGTGCACTTGTGAAGGGGTGTGCTTCGCAAAGTGGGGTGCCTTATCCTTAGCATGGGGAGGGGGTGCGAATTGGTGGTGCTTTTCGAAGTGGAAGGGTGTTCTCAGATCATTGCCTCGCGGAGCATAGGTGCCTCGCGAAGCTAAATGCCATGAAGCAGTGTGCTTCACGAAGTACAATGAACCTACCTTGGCATGTGGATCACGTGTACAGAGTGGTTGTTTCACGAATCATAAATGCTCCATGAATTCCTGGGTCCCCTTCCATTGAGAATGCCCTTAGGCTTCGTGAAGTGCATCCCTCTCGGAAGAGGGGATCAAAACGAGACAAGGTGGAGGCCTCTCCCGGAGAAAAAATACCTCGCGGAGCTCATGATTCACAGAGCAACGAATGCTTCGTGATTTGAGAGCTGAGAAGCTGAAAGGTCAGATTTTCCATCCTGGAGGCTCCGGGGGAGCCTGGTATTTATAGCCAAGAGGCACCGCAATGTAGAGCTCATGCGGCGCGAAGTGGGCTTCAGTTGCTTCGATGCGGTCACGAATGTCAACCAGGTTCGCGGAGATGTACCGCCTCGTTTGCTTCGCGGAGGGATTGTGAAGGTCATGGGGGTTCACGAAGAGGTACTTCCTCCTTTTCGTTTTCAGAGGGTTCACGAATGTCATGGGAGTTCGTAGAGAGGTACCACCTCCTTTGCATCGTGGCGGCCGCGTTGCTTGGGGGGCTCCGCATCGGGGCTTCGCGAGGCAGGGCGCGTGGCATCTTTTTGTTGTCTCCATTCTTCAAATATTTTGGCGCCAACAAATGCCCCCATTAGACTTGGAGTTGCAAAGGGATCAAGGGTCAATGTATGAGGGAAATTTCCAAAATTATCAGCAGTTCGTGGAGCTGACTCGCGAAGTGGGCGCACAAGACGAACATGTGTCGCGTAGTCTGGACGCGCCGCGATGCTCCGCATGTGCTGGATGCGCCGCACAACTCCACCGGCCACCGCCTATAAATAGAGGTGTTGACCTCTCTTTTTTTATTTTCCTTCTCTGTGACTTTATACTTTTTGTGCTCTTGAATCTCTATGCTATGTGTACTCCGTGACTGCTCACCGCGAATCGAGCTTCGCGGTGAACCGTGAGTCTCTGACTCCGTGACTGCGCCATGTGAACGTGTACTTCCAAGCAGAGGCCAGGCTCCACATCTTGGCATTGCGAATGAGCTCTACGAATGAGCTTTGCAAAAGATCTCCATGATCTGACATAAAATTTTTCTAAGTTCTGAAACCCAATGGCCCATCAAGAAGCTGAACCGGGGGTGCTTGCAGACACCGCCCGGAGGGATGAGATGGCCACTGTCTGGGCCTGAGGGAGCTATTCTGAAGCCACTCATGCCATAATTCATTGACAGAACTTCTATCAGAGAGCCAAAATAACTATCTAGTACAAAAAAATCTACCCTTGAATGGCTTCAAGCTTAGGGATGACGTCTTCATTCCGGAGGTGATTAACGACGAACAAGCTTACTGGTTCAAAAGCACGTCATGCTAGCACTAATTGTTCAGGGCGGCTGATGGTCCTGCATGGGAGGACATCACACCTGTCACTACTTACTATCTATAAAACCATCTGAACAACATTGATGAAAATCCATTACAACCGTAGACGTCCTCTACCATGTAATGCACCATACTGAAGGTAGCTTTTAGGGATTCGAAGAAGGGGTGGTCCAATGGCTGGGACCTACGTCGGGGTGAAAACATCACCATTTATTATGCATGGGACTGCTAGGTAGGAGCCTCATGCGAGGATTTTGGGGCTGAGCTGACGAGAGTAGGCTTGTATGAGGTGGCATGTGCCTCCAAATTCCACATTTATCAACCGAAACATCTGATGCTGGAGTTGTTGAGCAGATTGTCGTCTCAAACAAAAAATTTTCACTTGCACCATGGAAAAGTTGCCATCAGTCTATGGGATTTCCATCAGATTTCAGGGGTCCAGATCTTGGGGTCCATGTATGATGAGTTCCTCCCTGTCATGAGTGCGTGGGAGGATCCTGGTCATCATGGCATCCATGCTGTCCACGAGAAGGCGGGTCAATCGGGGGATTCTGATGCTCTTCATATTGAACAAGATGCTACGACATGTTAGCGAGGGAAAGAAGCCACCGAGGATATGTTTTTCATTCCACCTTCTGTGTGGTTGGATTGCGGTGCACGTCAGGGGGGTTTACGAATATCCAAACCTCATCTCGCCAATGGGGTTGATCTTCCGCCCATCCATTCTGAATGCTGCCGGGAGCTTCTGAGTCAATCTACCTATACTGATGGTGATAAACTGGGTGTGGAAGGTGGATGAGTTTAACATACACCCGTTTCCATTGCCAACAGGGGTACTCACCAACAACGGTCAGGGAACAGACGAGCACCCATCCTATCTCATGGACTTCTGAGGTAGAGTCTTGGTGGCATGGGTGGACCAAGAGCCGCTCTGCGAGCCGTACACCCCACACCGGTTCACGAGTCAATTCTGGTGCCTACAATGGCTAACCCCGCAGGTCTACTGGGAGGTGTACCATGAGGATAACCCATGTGTGATGAGGTAATTGTGGCTCATGTTCACATGGGAATATTGGAAAATGCGAAATGCATTGCCTCCAACTACTACAACCTTTGGACTGGTAAAGAAGTATGCCATCAGCTAGGAGGCAGCATATCCCGGGGAATGACTGAAACAGCCTACCATTCAAGCTAGTGATGGCGGGCCTCCCCTATCCTGAGGTAGGTGTCGAAGGGCAGAAAGGGCCTCTCATGGTGGCGGGGTAGCCGTGGAGGTGATACCTGCACCAGCTGAGGATGAAACAGCAGCGGTGGATCCAACAACGATACTGGACCGTGTGGTCCCTGAAGACCAGAGCCATCCAAAGGGTCGGCCACCGAGGGGATTCCGCAGGATATCCACTCTGGCTCCAAGGAAGTAGCAGTTCCATATTGACATGCTAGAGAATGTTGTTTTCTTAGAGGCCTGGGACATTTGGTACGTCAACTCACAATTCCTCAGCCCGCTCGAGATGTGGGGACACCTGAACTTCCTCGGGATGGATTTATCGGGTATAGCCCTTATCCGGTCCTGTTTCACAGGGTATTCGATGGAGGTGGAGTAAAACCTAGATGAGCTGGAGGATATTGTACATGAAAGTGGTAACCCGCATCCAATGATAGACCGGGTGAGGGTACTGCGGGATTGGACGGTTCCCCCACAACTGTCGGTCACTGAGGTGAGGGAGCGCTTCCCCCTATTGGATGATTCAGACGAGTCCACCCGGGGAGACGAGGCTGGTGGACGGTGCCTGTTGGAGGAAGGCGAAGTCGGTGATCAAGAATCGGATCTCGACAATTTCGAAGAGACTCTCGAGGTAACATTTCATGTTTCATTCTTCAGGGTCTGCTCTCAAGAAATTATGGACCTCTTACAAACATCTGAACTATGAGGGGGGAACTTGTACGCAGACCTTGATCTCGCTCCTCGGTGGGTGATGATGCAGGACCATCGGATCCTGCGCCTGTGGCCACTTCCAGTTCGGTGTCTGGAGGGGCTAGGGAACCTAAGGTGGCTCCTCCAGAATCTCCAGACCTTCCGACAATATACGGAGGGCCACACCTCGGGGTCCTGTCAACAAAAACTCTGGAGAAATACAAGGAGTTCAATATCAGTAAGTCATCTCCGATGAACTCACTATGGCCACACACTAGTCATTCCAACTGATGTTCATTCCCTTCTCTATTATGTATAGTTCTTCAACTGGCATGGGTTGCTGCGGCGAGGCTGGTCGGGATTTCTTGCGGCATCCCTCCTTGGGGCATGCCGCTAATCGTGGAGATCTTTACCCCGCCCACCCGAGATGTAGTGTCCCCTATCTTTCGCATGACCAACAATGTTGTTAGGCCTGAGGTCATCGAGGTGGGGTCCGACGATGAGGATCCGTCGGTCAACCAAGTCCCGCTGCATCTGACCCAACGACAGATGTCGAGCCTGATCCAATGCCAGATGCAGATCCTTCTGAAGAATTCTTGTGGGCGTACCCTACCTATGATCCTACTAATCGTGCAGACTAGGATGAGACGGCCTCCAATGAAGAGGAAAACAAAATAGTCTGCTGTCGATCCTGGAATATGATCATGCGCTTCATCAATGACACCCCCAAGCCTTATGGCTAGATGAAATGGACAGAATTCGTCCACAACTACGCGAATTGTGCGCTGGAGGAGTGGATACCTAGTGCCCTTATTTTATCATCCAAGATCTCATGGCAGTGAAGATCTGGGAGTATGATCGTGGGCTCAGTGTGGGATGGCAGTAGAGGAAGGCGACGAACATCAAGAAGCTCCAAAAGGCTGAAAACGAGGTCCAGCAGCTACAGGCCTTGGTAGATGAACAGTTCGCTTCTCTCAGTGTGCAATCAGAGCTTGTATTGTAGCTGAAGGCTTAGATGGCAGAGGCCGAAGAGGGCTTGAATCAGGTTTCATGGGAGGTGATCGCCATCAGGTCCGATGTGGAGCGGTCCCAGATTGCGGCCGATGAGTTGCGCCTTCTCGCCGTCGAGGAGGATCAGGAGGTGAACAGGCGGTAGTAGCTCCTGGATGCCACCATCCAGAGGGTGACAGAGCTACAACATTCCTTCGACGCAGTCAATCCGTCCATGGGGGGTGTTGACCCCCACGTACTGTAATGATTACAAACTCATAAACATACTTTCGTGCCTTGATTTTTTGAATACTATGGCATGCATGTGTTCTATTGTTTGCACTGGTTCATTTCATCCTTACAATGTCTGCTAAATGTATAGTGAGAATTCCCTAAGATGACATGGGTCGAGAATGATGTGAGAAACAAGAGATAGTCTCCTCATCACCCCATCCAAACATAGGAGAGCAAACCAAGCTTCGGGCATCCACGGTTTGTATAACCGGTCTAGATTTCCGGGTAATGGGAGAGACCTAACTAGAAAAGGAAGTTCTCAGAACATGCAAATTACCATTTTTCCAATGTGCTCTTGTGCACGAACGGTGCAATGCCAGGGGCATTGAAATTGGTATGAACAGATGGGAATTCGAAGTGTGAAACATGATACCCAAGATTCAAAACACTATGGGGTGTCGTGACAAGTGAGGATAGATGTTGACCATGGAGGAAACACAGAGTCCATATTTCATTAGCTTGAGATGGGGATAAAAAATGGGCGTCGACCGTTGACCACATTCGAAACACGGGGCCTAACTCAAATATCGTCGATCAGTCTTCCGGGGCGTTGGCCCAGGACAACTGGCGAACTATAGGTCGAACATCCATACTATTAGGGGTTCCCTCCAGACATGACTAGTCTTTTAGAATGTTGGCCCAGGATAGCAGGTGCACCATAGGTTGAGCATACATACTGTCAGAGGGTTCCTCCAGACATGAATGGGGACGAGAGTCTTAATAAGGGGCACACGAAGCCTGGGATGGAGAGTGATGGTTTGTTCAAAAACAATCCAACACTCAGGAATTTATGCCACCGTGGTGGCAATACACTAGGTGGGAACATTGGTTTTATCATTGATCATTCTTTCTTTTAGACAGGGCCTCTCTGGAGAGGGGGTTTGTTGCTGCCCAATGTCATCTTGCTGCATCCTGAACTTTTTCAGGGCAGAGTTATAGTCGTATGTTCCACTATGAGGGGTCCGACCAGGGGGCCAGAAAGGGGAAGAAAATGATTTATGATTCCTATGGGCTGGACCCTAGGAAAAATACCAGGGTGTCCCAACGTATCCCATGATGATGTGAATCAAGCCACACGTTGTTCTGGATGCACAGTTTAACATCATGCAGGACGATGGGAATCCTGGTTTCTCTGGTACACATCCTACCAAAACTACTAAGCCCACGTGAGTCGTGCTCGATGTGGGAAACAAGAATTAATGGGGAACTTTCTAGACATAGAAAGGGGAATTTTAGGGCGAAGGGATACTTAGTGAATACCAGCCCAATGATGCCAACACATCCATGTAGTGCACCCAGACGCGGGAAGAGATAAAGCCGAGTATGTCGGAATTCCACTTGAACATGAGGAAGTAGAAATGTGTGAATCATGATGCTCGAAATTTGGATCGCAATGATGGCGGCGTGACGATAGAGGATTACTATTGACCATGGTGGGAATGCAGCATCCATATCACGTTAGCCTTGAATGGGGAAAGAAAAATGAGGGTTGACCATTGACCATGTTCGAAACACGAGACTTGTCGCAAATGTCCTTTGAGATCTATAGGGGTGTTGTCCTGAAACGATAGGAGATCCCTTAGGCCTAGCATCCATGGAGATCCCTTAAGCCTAGCATCCATGACGTTCGAGGGTTTATGTGGACATGGAAGAGGATGAGGATCCAAATAGCGAGCACAAGAAGCTTGGTCATGGAACAAGGGGATGTCCCTGTGAAAATTATACACTTCAGGCTCTTTTTCAAAACGCGTCTGAATACGTTAAAGAGACGTATTAGAAAGATGGAGACGAGTCTCTTCCCATAGGGATATCTTAGTTAAGGGTGTAGAATTCAGACCATGGATGGAAGGAAACATAGGAGGCACGTGGAAGGTAATTACAAAAACCCGACGTGGATGGGAACCAGGGATGTGTACGGCGTGGTGAACAACCCAATGTGGATGTGGACGTAATCCCATACCACACCGCACAACCCCCTTGGGAGATGTTTTAGGTCAATGGACCGAATAGGAGAGTTGAGCTGGGCCTGAGGCAAAGTGAAAAGGCCTTCCTACGTACCCCATGGGGTTGGGGATCAAGCCGTCGTAGTTCTTGATGCTGGCATAGTGCTTCAAGGAACCAGTGCAAAGAATGAAGGGGGTGCACGAGTCTAGCCCTCTCACCAAGTGAAGCGGTATTTGATAGGTCTATTTTGTTGCTTATGGTGAGTGGTTTTTTTGTGAAGCAACATGCCGAGGGTAGAAAAACTCGGTGTCGCCACAAGAATCAGGTCGTATTAGGCCTTGACAAATGGTATGGCTCATGAACAATACCCAATGTGACGTTCTCTATGATGAGTTCATCACAATGCAGTGTTGTTTTTTGTCGTGCGGCCTGGACGATAATGTCATAGTTGAGGGTCATGTGATAGGACCATGCATGCATTTTAATGTCATGCAGCACAGACGTAGCAAAGGCGATGCTAGGCGGGGAATGTGTATGGTGCCCTGAAACATAACCGGCGTGAAAGAGGACATAATCCCATATAACACCATATGCATTTCCGAGAGAGGAACCCCAGGCCAAGGGGCCTATATAGAGGTAAGAGATAAAAGTGGAGGAGAGACTAGCTCCCAAACGAGTTGTACCCGAAAATGAGATGTCTGGGCGGTCCTACGTACCCCATAAGGATGGGAATAAAGCCATACATATTTCTAGATGAAGATTTTAATTTATGATCTTAGAGCTCGGACCATGGGAGCCCCGAAGGATGCCGTATTGCAGCTTTATCCCCTTGACTTGCAAAGGTGAACAGAGGGATAATGCCAAAAGTGTCGAGATTCCACCTGTACACGATGGGGTGGAACATAATGTGAATCATGAAACCAAAATTTGACGACTTATGGGGTTGGCATGAAGAAATAGGGTTACTAATTACCGTGGAGAAAATGCATCATCTATATCGCATTAGCATGAAATGGGAAAAACAAATGAGCATCACCCACTAACCATATTCGCAAGACATGATTTGTATCGATTTGTTGTCCAAAACACTTGGGGGCGTTGGCCTGTAATGATAAGAGAGCCCTTAGGGATGGTATCCAGGCCATTCTTGGGGATCCCTTCGGGTGTGAAAGGTGATGAAATCCCGAATGAAGGGGAACACGATGCTTGACATATGGAAGTAACTTTACCAAGTTGAATCTGACACTCTTTGTCTTAGACCCGAGTACTCTTAACAGATGGGCGAACCACTGCAAGGGGTCGAGGGACACAACGTGAGGGTGACCAAGAGATGGTGGGTTCCCGGGAAACAAGGGGGGAATTGTGCCAACAAAAACCATGTACCAAAACTATATATCCCCCTCATGGAGAGGAACAGTCCAAGGGGCCTAGACGACCGGGTGATCAAGAAATCACAATGAAATGGGGCTAGACCCGAAGTCTAGACATTCGGGTGGTCCTATGTATCCCATAATGATGGGAATCAAGCCAGACATATTTCTAGAGGGGGCCTTTTAATGTTTTTAGATACATAAAATAGGAGGTCTAATTCTTAGAACGGGGTGCGTGTGGTGCGGCTATTGCAAACCTGACGTGAATGAAGACATTGTCCCACACCACGCCAGCAGTCTCATATTCAAGGTCTCGAAGGCGAGACATATAATATGAATTAGCAGAACTCAATCTGGGCCCAAAGACAGAAGGTATGGGTGTTCCTACGTATCTCGTGAGGATGGGAATCAAGCCAGACGTAGTTTTGAGGAGATCATAGTTTATGGTCTTAGATCTCAGACCATGGGTGGATGGAAACTTTTCGAGTAAGCGTAGTCTTTGACCCGATCCCTAAGCCCACTAGAGTTAAAATCGGTGTGGAAAACAAGGTAGGAAGATCCTTATTTCAATACCCTAAACGACCATCAAAGGGAAGTCAGTGTAGAGCCCCGAAGGACACCATTAACGCGGCTTTGTTCCCCTAATGCGCAAATTCACACAGAGGAATAATACCAAGAGTTTCGAAACTCTACTTGGACATGATGAGGTGGAGAAGGATGTGAATTGTGTAACCTACATTTTGGAAATAATAAGGTTGGCGTGGAGAAAGAGGATAACTTTTGACCTTGGTGGAGAAGCAGTATCTATATCGCATTAGCCTGAAGTGGGAACAACAAACGAGCATCAACAACTGACCATATTCGCAACATGGGATTTGTATCAATTTATTTTCCAAAACCCTCTAGGGCGTTGGCCCATAATGGTAAGAGAGCCCTTAGGCGTGGTATCTAGGCCATTCTTGGGGGTCTCTCAGGGTGTGAAAGGCGATGAAAGCCCTGATGAAGGAAAACACATAGCATGAAAAGGGGGTGAGAACATGACCAAGAAGAGTCTGACATTCCTGGTAATGAACCAGAGTACCTTTAGGCACATTGATGAACCATCGAAAAGGGTCAGAAAAATAGCTCAAGAGGGAGAGGTACATGGCGTGGTTATTATAAGCCCGACATGAATGAGGACATAATCCCATTCCATTCTATACACTCCCCTCGTGGAGGAAGGTTAGGCCAAGGGGCCAATGTGGGATGGCGATTTCCGGAAGATGGGGCTGGACCCGAGGCCTAGACACTTGGGTGGTCCTACGTATCCCATAAGGATGGGAATTAGGCAACACGTGCTTCTTAAGATGTAGTTTAACATCATGTTGGATGAGGGGGGGGGGGAGCAGGATAACCCCAAACAAGGGAGGTGTATGGCACAGTGGAAAAATCAACGTGAATGAGGACATAATCCCACACCACACCATACATTCTTATAAAAGAGGACCTGGGTCGGGGCCTGAAAAGGCCAAAGGGCCTGATAGTTGGGCATTGGTAAAGAAGGCATGGCCTATTAACAATTTGAAATCTTGTAGTGAGCACAAGGGTCGGAGAATAGGATTCCTTGGATAGGGAAGGTGTACGGAACGACGAGTAACCCAACGTGAATGAGGACGTAATCCCACACCACTCCACACACTCTGGATAAGGACTAGGGTTAGGGTTCCCAAGAAGGCCAAGGGGCCTGAGGCTTGGCCTCGGTCAGGAAGGCCTTACCAGCTTGTATTTTAACATCTTGCAGTAAGGATTAGGGCTGGGGTCCCAAGTAGGCCAAGGGGCCTGAGGCTGGGCCTCAGTCAGGAAGGCTTGACTAGCTTGTAGTTTAACGTCTTGCAGTGAGGATGAGGGTCAGGGGACTGAGGAGGCCAAGTGGCCTGAGGTTGGACCTTGTTCAGAAATGCCTTTCTAGCTTGGAGTTTAACATCTTGTAGTGAGGATGAGGGCTAGTGGCGCAATGAAGCCAAGGGGCCTAAGACTGGGTCTCAGTCAGGAAGGCCTGACCAGCTTGCAGTTTAACGTCTTGCGGTGAGAACGAGGGTCATATAAGGTGTCTCTTATGGGGAGGTGTATGGTATGGAGAGTAACCCGAGTTGAATGACAACGTAATCCCACACCACACCACACAATACCGTCATAGAGAACCTGGTCCAGGGGCCTGACAGTTGGCCCTGCTCGAAAAGAGCTCGTCACTTCGGGACAGGGCAGAAAGAATCACTACACTCGATGATTAGGACATCTTGGGGTGGACCAGAAGATCCAGAGTTGTTGTTGACCAGGATTGAAACACATCATCCTTATGGTGACCTTTGATGGGAGCAATAAATGAGTGTCGATTGTTGACCGCATTCGAAATGCGGGACTTGTATCTGCTTATTGCTCGACATCCCCGAGGGCGTTGGACTGAAGAGGTAAGAGGAACCTAAGGCCTACCATCCATACCATCCAGGGGTCCTTCCGGATGGGAAAGTGATGGAATCCCAGTCACGGAGTGGGTGAAGCATGGTTATACCCATCTATGAATGTAGAGAACATCTCCAGGGAGCAGGGCATACGGACAGATCGAGGCTTGCTCATCCTAAATTGGGTCAAAAGTATGCACCCTGTCATATGTCTTGACCTGAGGGAATGATTTTGGCTTTTGGGCTGGGCCAATGGACAAAATGTCTGGGCATTCCTACGTATCCCATGAGGATGGGAATCAGGCCATACAGTGATCTAAATGCCATGCAATTTAACATCGTGCGGTGAAGATGTGGGAGGATAGAAGAACGAGAGTGGTCACATGGTGTGACCATTATAATAATTGTATGAGCAGGCTAAGGAAGCCTACTCCACATCATGCTAGGAACCTTTTAGGAAATTATACCCATGAGGGGACAGTCAAAGAGAAGATCATGTGGATGGGCTCAAGATGAGACGTTTGAGTGTTCCTACATATCCCATGAGGATGGGAATCAATCCATACGTAGTTCTAAAGGCATAGTTTAACGTCATGTGGGATGATGAATCACATCTCATCTGGGGATGTTTACATCGCAGTGAACAACCTTCCATGAAGGAGGACATAATCCCACACCATACCATACAATCCCACAAGAGAGACTAGGTCGGGGAAGGCCATGGTGCCTGAGGCTGGGCCTCGGTCACGAAGGCTTGACCATGTAACACCCGATATTTTTATGAGAAATATTTTCTTTTTATGAATTATGTTATAGGCAAAGGAATTTTTTTTACACACAACACTAGCTTGGCTTGTTTTACACACAATTGCGACCTTCCTCGATAGCGTGTGTTGTACGCAATACCGGGTTTCACAAAAAAACGATATATTAATAAAATATTATATAATCTAGCCGTTATGAATAGTAATAACAACTTTTTGAAATTTTATAAATTTTACCTTTTAAAATGGACTTTATTTTTGGATTCATAATACCGAAATTAGCCTAGGGTGAAATATTGGTAATTTTCTGAAAACATTCGATTTTTGATGAATAGTGAAACCACTAAGTGGTAGTTAAAAAACTAAATTTTTCATAAAACATAATTTTACCGCTTCAGTGAATGGAATTTCGAAAATACGAGAGACACAGTTGATATCAGTAAGTAAAATGTGGTTCAATGAGATGAAAATAATTTTTTGGTGAATAGTAACTTTTTACTTTTATTTACTGCAGTTTATAGTAAATAAGGTAATTAAAGGTAAAAATGATAATACTATTACCCTAACACATGTCCTAATTCTATTGGATAAGTGTAATTTGACCGAAGACATCCTTATGAATATTATATGACCATTTATGTCCACTTGGATTAGATTAGTACATTTAATATTATTTTATTTAAAGAAGAGTTAAAATAGTTAAAATCAATGTTTAATAACTAAAAAATTTTTAATATAGGGTTATACATAAGATAAATTCTATTATAAATATTTATTAGAAAGATAAAACGATTTCCTACATAATGTTAGTTTATTTCTAAATTTTAGACTTTAACTAATTTAATTTAATTATGACACAACGACGATGCAGTAATTACCTTATTAAGAAAATATTAACATAATTGATGTTATAAATGCCCAAATAAATGTAATTTGAGACTTTTAATGAATTCCACTAATTTTATAGGTTAATATGACATGTTAGTGTTGATTTAATTAACTTGGTTTGAACTTATCATTATGTTATGATTTTCACAAGAATAATGTACCAAATAGTGTAAAAATTGACATAAAATAGTTTTTAAAACAAATATTATATTATTAATGGTTATTTTATTCTTAAAAATCTAAGGCTCGGCCAAACGACATAGATAAGGATATATATATTAATAATAAACAACTTGGGGTTCTTTTGGCATGTTATTGTTATTTTATTAACCATATAGTGTAAGAAAACAAAAAGACACGGTACAAGTTAAATTATTTAACTTAGAGTTAAATCTAATCGATAAGGTTAAAATAGTAACCTAAACTTGTCTAAATTCTATTGGTTGAGAGGATTTAAACCCATCCCCACTTTATCTTAGAAATAAGACCATTTAGGACCATTATAAACCAAATTTGACTTTAATATAAAATAATATTTGGATATTTTCCTAAGGTGCCCCTCTCCTCCCTTATAAAAGGGAACCTCCTCCCTCTCCTCCTCACACCAATTTGAGAATTCCATCTCGGCCAAACCCTACCAAAACCTCTTCTCCACTTCCCTATAATCATCCTAGAGGTCCGGGTTTTCTTCAATGATCAATTTTAGTGCCCTAAGTGGAGGATTCAAAGAGCCGTGTCAAAAAGAGGTAATATTCATTACCGATATTTTTCAATTTGTTTCTTCTTCAACTTCTTCTTATTTAGTTGTTTCATGATAAAGTAATAACATCAGTATTACCTAAATACTGATATGTTATTAAAAATATGAAACAACCCTATTTCACCTTCTATCCATCCTACGAAAAATCAAATCACCACGTGTGCGTACGTATGGAATACCGTCTCCACGCCGTGGTGTAATCTATTTTCTACCACCAATTTACTTGGATGGGTATAATGGTGTAATGAGTTACTATATATGTTTATTTTAAAGTGATATTGATTCTGAAAAAGTAAAAATACACTTCAATACAATTCCACAATCATGGGAACGATATCATCACTCATGCGTACGTACGGCCTACCGTCTCCATGATGTGATGCGACTCGTTCTACATGATCTTAATTACATAGTAATTATATAAACTAATTGAATGAATAAATATTATATATATTACACTAATACCATTCTGGATATGAGGTATCTATAACTTAAAAATAAGAATATGAATTTATTCGGCAAAACACGCATAAGAACAAAAAAGCAATAAAGACCCAAATAACAAGTAATAATAAAATATTACTAATAATAAGCTAAGAAAATTACCATATATGATATAATATTAATAAGTATGATTCTGGAATAAGTAAATAACATTATTTAAAACATTATACAGGATCTTCGGACACGTACGAATCAAATCGGACCTATGGTGATGGATAACTTTTCCAATCTCGTTTTTATCTGAGATAGTTTATTCGTAAGTATTTACTGGGGTTGTTGTCATCATCCATGTTTCTATTTTATAAAAAAGTTTTCATGTATTTTAAAAGTCCTTTTTACCCATTTTTTACTTTTTCTACATGGTATGTAAGGAATCTTTCTCGTACGGGGTACTTTTTGACTTTTTTGGCAAATATACGAGAAGAATATTTTTTTATCTTATACGACATGAAAGGATTTTTACAGTTTTATAAAGCCATATATTCATGATGTTTCCTCCAAAATATTTCATGACTATTTTCAACAAAATCTTTTTCTTTTAAAATTTCATGACATTTTGTGAAAAGAAAATGATTTTAAAGAAGAAAGGATATTTTCCTCAAAAATTCATTTCAAGTGTTTTATCAAAACCATTTCCCATCTATGATGACATTATTTCATATGGGTTTGTTTCAAATATAATGTATCTATGATTTACATGGTTTCAATTTTCTTATTATGAAATGATATCCATTTGTTTTATATGGATTAAGTTATGATGGGATGATGTTTATGAAACCCATTTGATTAATTGGGTTATGATGAATGATTTATGTTTATGTTGTGGCACAAGTAAAAATGATTTCATTAAGAGATGGGTGGGACCTATATCTCCCTCCAATTCATTGGGTAAAGATTTATATCTCATGAGATAGACATGGCTGGAACGGCAGGTTAATCCGGTTCAGTAAAACAGAACTGAAACGAGGAGTGAACTCAGTTCAGAAATAGACTTTGTCCGCTAAGATAGTCTTGGAAATGAGTCTTGACTACTATGAAATTATTCTCTATGATTATGTGTGTATGACATAAAGTTTCAAGTTTTATGTTGTGATTATTGGGAATTCATTTTCACTTCTATGATTTATCCCATGTTAAGATATTATAATCTCTTTTGCAGGTTATGATTTTCAAAAGGATATGATATGATTGATATTACCTTTATTTACCCTTACTGAGCATTTAAGCGCACCCCTTTTTATGTATTCTTTTCCCCAGGTCAGGAAGAAGGATATTAAGTAGAATATGCTAAAAGGGACTCTAGTTATGATGAAATAAATGGGAGACACTGTAGAAGACTTATGAACCAGTTGTTTATGTTTCCCAGTTTCTAAAGACACTATACCTATACGGTCCTTTTGTGGTTTTTGTTATATGTTGTACTAAGTATACTTTAATTATGAAAAAATGATAATGTATGTAATGTATGGGTCGTTATAGTTGGTATCAAAGGAAAGGTATAGTCAACCTTTGGAAACTAGGATGTGAAAGCCTTAGTAAGAACCCTAAGGATATATCTAAGCCTAGAACAATCTTAGTGTTTTAGAAATGGCCATGAAGAACCTATGATAAGACATTAAGCTTGAAATTTTATTCTTGATTATGTGGTTTTCTTATTATAATTATTGTTTCTCACACTATTCTTCTTCGTTTTAGTCAATGGCTGGAACCTGAAGGAACCGTGTTAATGCGGAATGCAACGGGCAATGCAATGATTGTCCCCCTGAGCAACCAAACGATATGGGAGCTGGAATGAAAAATCATGTAGCCATACTCACACAACTTTCTCAAGCTATGAATCATGTAGGACTTCCAAATGAGCAAAAGAAGGAACAACATTCTGTTGAATCTTTCATGAGGAAGCGTCCACCTTCATTCAGCGGTTCAACTGATCCATTAGTGGCTGAACAATGGATTAGTACCACTGAAAAGATATTTTCAGTTCTTCAATGTTCTGAACATGATAAATTCATTTTAGCGGTATATTGTTTGGAAGGATAAACTGATCAATGGTGGAATCTTATCAAGAATACGAGGCCAAGAGATGAAATTGAGTCTATGGAAAGGGATGAATTCAAGAACTTATTTTTCAATAAGTACATTCCTCGTATTCTTCGAAAAAATATGGAGAAAGAGTTTCTTAAACTAAAGCAAAAGGATGATGAATCTGTCGGTACCTATGAAGAAAATTTTACAAGACTTGCAAGGTACGCTTCTAGGATTATTATCCAACCTGAGAGTAAGATCGATCGATTCTTTAGTGGCATAAAACCAAGTCTTCGATGAGCGTTAGCCATAAGGGACTTCAATAGCTATGAGGAAATTGTTCGACGTGCTCTCAAGGTTGAGATGAAGATTGGAGTAACCAATCAGTCACATGGGTTTGATAAGAAGAGGAAAATGGAATTCAAAGGGAAATCTAAAGAACACCCTGAAAAGAAGATGAGTTTTTCCTTATGCTCAATGTGTGGAAAGAAACATGGAGGGAATTGTCTTAAAGGGACATGTAAATGTTTCAAATGTGTAAAAGAAGGTCATCTGGCATTTGAATGCCGCAATGATGGGAAGAAGATGTCTAGTGATGCGAATAAAGAAAAGGCTACACAAGATGCACCTCCTACTCTTCAATGTTTCAAGTGCATGGAAATGGGTCATTATGACAATAAATGCCCTAATCCAAGGGTTGTTGATGATGATCGACGTCAACAAACTCTTAAGGCCAGAGACAAAGGAACGTCAATGCAATTTCTATTGGCGATGTGGAGTATGATAATGAAGTGGTGACAGGTACACCTACCATCCACTCTAAAGTAGAAAATGTTTTATTTGATTCTGGATCCACCCACTCTTTTATTTCTGAAGAATTTTCTAAGGGTATTGCCATATTACCTCAACAATTAGATGTTGAGTTAGCTGTGACAACTCCTAATGGCACAACGGTCGCATCAAAAGTTTATAATTCTTCTCCAATTGACGTTTGTGAGAATGTGCTTCCTGCAAATATTGGGATCATTCCTATAGTAGAATTCGATGTGATTCATGGCACGAATTGGCTTTCTTTATACGGATCTCATATCGATTTCCAAATAAGGGAAGTCACATTTCATATTCCAGATCAATCTATGATCTTCTATCGATGCAAGGATGAACATAACCTACTAGTGGAAATTTCTTCCATCTTATGGGTCCTGATCCCAATAAATGAAGGTTATTTATCTCAAATGGTTATAGAAAAACTCGCGATTTAGAATATGCCCATTGTACGGGAGTTTGATGATGTCTTTCTGGAGGAATTTCTAGGTCTTCCACCAAATCGTGAAGTTGATATTTCAATAGAACTCGTACCCGGTGATATGCCCATTTCAAGGAAACCTTATAGAATGACCCCAATTAAGTTCCATGAAATGAAGAAGAAACTTCAAGAGAATCTTGATAAGGGATTCATATTCCCTAGGACGTCACCTTGGGGAGCACCTGTTCTATTTGTTAAAAAGAAAGATGGATCAATGTGACTCTGCATTGATTATCGAGAACATAACAAGATCACTATCAAGAAAAAATATCCCCTCCCGCGCATTGATGACTTATTTGATCAACTACGTGGAGCTCAATACTTTTCCAAGATTTATCTTCGTTCAGGTTATCATCAATTAAGGGTCAAAAGGGGGGATATACCAAATACGGCTTTCTGTACAAGGTATGGACACTATGAATTTATAGTGATTCCATTTGGTCTTACTAATGCCCCTGCTATATTCATGGATCTAATGAATAGAGTCTTTAGAGGCTATCTTGATCAGTTTGTGGTAGTCTTTATCGAAGATATTCTTGTCTACTCAAAGATCAAGGAGGAACATGAATATCACTTGAGAATTGTATTGAAGACCCTGAGAAAGGAGAAGCTTTATGCCAAATTTACCAAGTGTGAATTTTGGCTACAAAAAGTTTCATTTCTGGGTCACATAATCTCAAAAGAGGGGATATCTGTGGATCCAACAAAAACATGGGTTATCGAAAGGTGGTCGAGACCAACAACAGTAACTGAGACCAACAACAGTAATTTTGGTTGGATATTATCGATGTTTTGTGAAAGATTTTTCATGATTATCAAATCCACTCACCAGGTTGACTCGGATAGGAGTTAAGTTCGTGTGGACCGAGGAGTGTGAATAAAATTTCAAGGAGTTGAAAAGAAGGCTATCTAGTGCACTTGTGCTCACACTGCCTTGTAGTGGAGAAAGGTTTGTGATCTACAGTGATGCATCCACGAAAGGGCTGGGGTGTGTTCTTATGCAAAACGATTTGGTGATTGCTTATTCCTCACAACAGTTGAAAATCCATGAGCAAAATTACCCAACTCATGATTTGGAGCTATCTACGGTAATCATTGCATTAAAGATTTGGAGGCATTATCTTTATGGTGAAAGGTGTGATATTTATACTGATCACAAAAGTTTGAAGTATATTTTTACACAAAAGGAGCTGAATATGCGCCAAAGAAGATGGTTGGAGCTGATTAAGGATTATGACTGCTCAATTCATTACAACCCTAGGAAAGCAAACAAGGTGGCTGATGTATTATGTTGACAAGACCATGCTAGCTTATCTATGATGAGGATCTCAAAAGATTGAATATTTATGGATTTACAAATAATGGATCTTGGAATTATAATGGAAGGGGAAAATCTTATCATTCTCAAATGAATGTTCAGCCATCTATGCTTGTGAAGATTAAAGAGGCACAGAAAGAAGACGTAGAGTTACAAAAGATGGTGAGAAATGTCCCTGAATTTCACATTGATTGTGATGGGATAATAAGATTTAGAAATCGGGTTTGGGTTCCTCCCATCCCAGAATTAAAGAAGGAGCTACTGGATGAGGCTCATAGTTCTTCATTCTCTATTCATCCTGGAAGCACGAAGATGTATAGAGACCTAAAAGAGTACTTCTGGTGGGATGGCATGAAAAGAGATATTGCTGAATATGTCTCTCGATGCTTGGTTTGTCAGCAAGTTAATACTGATAGACAGAAGTCTAAGGGGATGATACAACCATTACCCATACCAGAATGGAAATGGGAAAACATCACTATTTACTTTGTCACTGGACTTCCTAAAACATCCAAAGGCAATAATTCTTTTTGGGTTATAGTTGATCATCTTACGATGTCGACACACATCATTGCTATTAGAGAGGATTTATCTCTTGATCAGCTTGCTAGGATATATATGAAGGAAGTGGTAAGATTGCACGGAGTAACACTTTCCATTATATCTGATCGGGATCTGAGGTTTACCTCGATGTTTTGGCGATGTCTTCAGCATACTCTAGATACCGATTTGAGTTTCAGCACTGATTATCATCCTCAGACAGACGATCAGTCTGAGAGGACAATTCAAACTCTAGAATATATGTTAAGAGCCTTCTCTATGGATTTCAATGGTGGTTGGGATCAACACCTACCTTTGGTGGAATTTTCTTATAATAATAGCTTTCACTCAAGCATTCAGATGGCTCCTTATGAAGCTCTCTATGGAAAGAAATGTAGAACTCCAACATGCTGGAATGTAGTTGGGGAAAGAAAGCTATTAGGACCTGATCTTGTTGATGAGATGGCTGAAAAGGTTCGATTTATTCAACAACACATAAGAGCAACTAAGAGTCGACAAAAAAGTTATGCCGATAACCGAAGAAAAGACCTATAGTTTGAAGTGGGTGATAAAGTGTTCTTACAAATATCTCCCTAGAAGAGAGTAATGAGATTTGGGAAGAACGGAAAGTTGAGCCCTAGGTATATCGGTCCTTTAGAAATACTGGATCTTATTAGGAAGGTAGATTACCGATTGGCGCTTCCACCGAATCTCTCTCAAGTTCATGATGTGTTTCATGTATCTCTTTTGAGAAAGTACATACATCATCCTTCACATGTACCCAGCTCAGAAGTTGTATAGCTAGAGCAAGATCTTTCTTATGAAGAACAACCGATAGAGATTCTGGATCATAGCGAAAAAGTTCTACGAAACAAGACCACTCACTTAGTGAATGTTTTGTGGAGAAACCACCATTTAGAATAAGGTACATGGGAGCTTGAGGATATGATGAGGGAGAAGTATCCTCATCTGTTTGTTACAAAGTGACGAATTTCGAGGGAGAAATTCATTTTAAGGGGGGTATAATGTAACACACGAGATTTTTATGAGAAATATTTTCTTTTTATGCATTATGTTATACGCAAAGGAATTTTTTTTATACACAACACTAGCTTGGCTTTCTTTACACTCAATCGAGACCTTCCTCGATAGCGTGTGTTGTATGCAATACCGGGTTTCACTAAAAAAAGATATATTAATAAAATATTATATAAGCTAGCCGTTATGAATAGTAATAACAAATTTTTAAAATTTTATAAATTTTATCATTCAAAATGGACTTAATTTTTGGATTCGGAATACCGAAATTAGTCTAGGGTGGAATTTTGGTAATTTTCTGAAAACTATCAATTTTTGATGAATAGTGAAACCACTAAGTGGTTGTTAAAAGAACTAAATTTTTTATAAAACATAATTTTACCGCTTTTGTGAATGGAATTTCGAAAATCCGAGGGACACGGTTGATATCATTAAATAAAATGTGGTTCAATGAGATGAAAATAATTTTTGGTGAATAGTAACTTTTTACTTTTATTTACCACGGTTAATAATAAATAGGGTAATTAAAGGTAAAAATGATATTAGTATTACCCTAACACATATCCTAATTCTATTGGATAAGTTTAATTCGACCAAAAAAAAACCTTATAAATATAATATGACCATTTAGGTCCACTTGGATTAGATTAGTACATTTAATATTATTTTATTCAAAGAAGAGTTAAAATAGTTAAAATCAAAGTTTCTTAACTAAAACATTTTTAATATAAGGTTATACATAAGATAAATTAGATTATAAATATTCATTGTAAATCTATTAAGATTTTCTACATAATGGTATTTTATTTATAATTTTTAGACTTTAACTACTTTAATTTAATTATGACACAACGATGATGCAGTAATTACCTTATTAAGAAAATATCAACATAATTGATGTTATAAATGCCAAAAAATATGTAATTTAAGACTTTTTATTAATTCCACTAATTTTCTAGGTTAATATGACATGTTAGTGTTGATTTAATTAACTTATTTTGAACTTATCATTCGGTTATGATTTTCAAAAAAATCATGTACCAAATAGTGTCCAAATTGACATAAAATAGTTCTTAAAACAAATATTATATTATTAATTGTTATTTTATTCCTAAAAATATAAGGCTTGGAAAAATGACATATATAAGGATATATATATTAATAATAAACAACTTTGGGTTAGTTTGGCATGTTATAGTATGTTTATTAACCATATAGTGTAAGAAAACAAAAAGACGCGGTAAAAGTTAAATTATTTAACTCAGAGTTAAATCTAATTGATAAGGTTAAAATAGTAACCAAAACATGTCTAAATTCTATTGGTTGAGAGGCTTTCGAGCCATACCCACTTTATCTTCGAAATAAGAGCCTTTGAAACCATTATAAACCGAATGTGTCTTTAATATAAAATAATATTTTGAGATTTTCCTAAGGTGCCCCTCTCCTCCCTTATAAAAGGGCACCTCATCCCTCTCCTCCTCACACCAAATTGAGCATTCAGGCTCGGCCAACCCCTGAAAAAACCTCTTATCTATATTCCTAGAATCATCCTAGAGGTCCTGGTCTTTTTCAAAGACCAATCTTAGTGCCCTATGTGGATGATTCAAAGAGGCGTGTCAAAAAGAGGCAATATTCATTACTGATCTTTTTCAATTTCTTTCTTCTTAAACATATTCTTCTTTAGTTGTTTCATGATAAATTAATAACATTAGTTTTAATTACATACTGATATGTTATTACAAATATGAAACAACCCTATTTCACCTTCTATCCATCCTACGGAAAATGAAATCACAGCGCGTGCATACGTACAGAATACCATCTCCACGCCGTGGTGTAATCTATTTTCCACAACCACCTTACTTGGATGGTTATAATGGTGTTATGAGTAACTATATATAATTATTGTAAAGTGATATTGATTCTAAAATAGTATAAATACACTTAAATACAATTCCACAATCATGGGAACGATATCATCACTCGTGTGTACGTACAGCCTACCGTCTCCACGATGTGATGTGACTCGTTCTACATGATCTTCGTTACATAGTAATTATATAAACGAATTGAATGTATAAATATGATATATATTACACTAATAAAATTCTGGATATGAGGTATCTATAACCTAAAATGATGAATAAGAATTTATTCGGCAAAACACGCATAAGAACAAAAAGCAATAAAGACCCGAATAACAAGTAACTATGAAATATTACTAATAAGAAGCTACGAATATTACCATATATGATATCATATCAATAATTATGATTCTATAATAATTCAACAACATTATTTAAATCATTATATAGGTGCTTCAGACAGGTACGAATCAAGTCGGACCTAAGGTTAGGGATACCTTTTCCAATCTCGTTTTTATCCGAGATTGTTTATTCGTAAGTATTTATTGGGGTTATTGTTATCATCCATATACATATTTTCTAAAAATGTTTTCATGTATTTTAAAATTCCATTTTACCCATTTTTGACTTTTACTACATGGTATGTAAGGAATCTTTTTTGTATGAGGTACTTTTTTGACTTTTCTGGAAAAAATATGAGAAGAATGTTTTTTTAACTTATACAGAATGAAATGATTTTTACAATTTTATAAAGCCTGATATTCATGATGTTTCCTCCAAAATATTTCATGACTATTTTCAACAAAATAATTTTCTTTTAAAAATTTCATGACATCTTGGGAAAATAAAATGATTTTAAAGAAGAAAGGATATTTTCCTCAAGAATTGATTTCAAGTGTTTTATCAAAACCATTTTCCATCTAAGATGAAATTATTTCATATATATATGTTTCAAGTATAATGTCTTTATGATTTACATAGTTTCAATTTTCTTATTATGAAATGATATCCATTTGTTTTATATGGATTATGTTATGATGGGATGATTTTTATGAAACCCATTTTATTCTTTGGGTTATGATGAATGATTTATGTTTATGTTGTGGAACATGTATGAATGATTTCATTATGAGATGGGTGGGACCTATATCTCCCTCCAATTCATTGGGTAAAGATTTATATCTCTGACATAGACATGGCTGGAACAGCAGGTTTATCCGGTTCAGTAAAACAATACTGAAACGAGGAGTAAACTCGGTTCCAAAATGGACCTTGTCTGCTAAGATAGTCTTGGAAATGAGTCTTGACTACTAAGAAACGATTCTCTATGATTATGTGTGTATGACACAAATTTTCAATTTTTAAGTTGTGATTATTGGGAATTCATTTTCACTTCTATGATTTATCCCATGATAATATATTATAATCTCTTTTGCAGGTTATGATTTTCAAAAGGTTATGATATGATTGATATTACCTTTATTTAACCTTACTGAGTATTTGAGCTCACCCCTTTTTATGTTTTCATTTCCCCAGGTCAGGAAGAAGGATATTAAGTAGAATATTTTAAAAGGGACTCTAGTTATGATGAAATAAATGGGAGACACTGTAGAAGACTTATGAACCAGTTGTTTATGATTCCCAGTTTCTAAAGACACTATACCTATACGGTCCTTTTGTGGTTTTTGATATATGTTGTACTAAGTATGATTCAATTATGAAGTAATGAAAATGTATGTAAAGTATAAGGCGTTATAGACCAGCTTGTAGTTTAACGTCTTACAGTGAGGAAGATAGAGATCTTAGTTTAGGGTCATAGATATCAGACCATTTTGCAGTTTATTATCATGCAGGATGATAATGAGCAGCTTAACATCAAGATAGACAATGATTTAGATTAACGCCATGTAGGACAATATTGCAATTTAAGTTTAAGAAGGACTAGACATTTTTTGTTCATGCAGGACCGTTGTGTAGTTTAGGGTCATGCGGGACCATCTATTTTAAGGTCATGTGGGACCATACAGTTTAAGGTCATGCAGGACCGTACAGTTTAGGGTCATGCCGGATCGGGTTGCAGTTTCCGGTCATGCAGGACCCATAGGCTCAGGCAAATTATTGCTTGAAGAACATGTCATAGGTGGGAGGAGTTACGCGCTCCCCATCCATAGTCACCAAGGAGTATGATCCATTAGGGTAAACCTTATGGATGATGTAAGGCTCTTCCCATTTGGGCTCCAACTTGGGTGGTTTCCTTTCGGGGATCATTGGCACTTGGAGGGCCAACACCTGGTCACCTTGTAGAAAAGAGCGAAGGCGATCCTCCTTGCTGAAGGCTTTGGCTATCTTATTCTGATGCCTTTCCAGATATTGCAGGGCACAGAGCCTGTTCTCATCTACTGCTTCCAATTTATCAAGATAGATTTCATCCACCTTATCTGGCGCCTGCGGGTCATAGACTGCAGTGCATAGCGATGGAAGCAGGATCTCAATGTGCATGATGGCCTCAGCCCCATACACCAGGGAATATGGAGTCACCTGGGTGGAATTGCGAGTCGTCGCCCTATACGCCCAGAGGGAGTTGGGGAGTTTGTCCAGCCAACTTTTCTTGTTCTGACCAACCATTTTCTACAAGATTTTAGAGAGGGTTTTGTTGAATGCCTCGATCTGTCCATTTGATTGTGCATGATAGCAAGAGGTATGGTTCGAATGGATATTGTACTTGGAGTACAATTTCATCAGCTCAGCTGCTTGGAAGTTGGTGCCATTATTAGTGAGGACGACGTGAGGAACTCCAAACTAGTGGATGATATTGGGGCTCAAGTAGACAATGATGGAACGAGACTTGACCTCTTTGTGTAGCGCCCCGACCCCAGCTACCCGGAGCCGGTGCGTTATTGTGTAACATTGGCATGATCACAAAAGATCAATTCTCGAAAGACAGATTAGTTTAGTATCCTGGGAAACAATAGATACCTTCATAAATGTTCATTACATCATAAATTGAAAAACTACAATAACATAGTCTCCATTTTCCACACTCATATCCTCTTCTGACTATCCCTGCAGGTCATTCATAAAATACTTCTTCACATCCTGGGAAAAATTAAAACATTGAAAGGGGTGAGCTCAGATGCTTAGTAAGGATAACAATATAGAGGAATCTTTCATAAATAAACATAAACATTTAAGGCAATCTATGACTAAAACAAAAGCCTTTTTAAACTTAAACTTCAACATAATATGGAAAAAGTAAAATGAGATAATTCCATTTACTTATTCACACAGATATTCTACTAGTCGAATAATCACATGCAATATCAATAACCACTTTCATAATGATGGAATGCATAATGCCATAAAATCATAACCACGTAGCCAAGGCCTCGTGCCAAGACTACAAATAAGATTTTGTTAAGGCCTCATTCCAAGACACTAGTTAGTCTCATGAGACCTGTCGATGCATCGAGGAGCTATAGCGAGCTCCACCCGTCACTTATTAAGTCCAATGCATTCCTCATATGAATAGGTTTAACATATCATAAACCATAACATAATCTTATCACATAAAACATGCATAAAGGAAGCATAACCATTCTACATTTCAATCACAAGATATCAATACAACACATTGATATAATAAAAACACTTTCAAAACCATTTTCAATACCAAAATGAAATAAAATTAAAACTTTGTATTTACTTTAAATTTAAAAAAAATTATGGCTTGTAGAGGAAGCCGAAATTCAAATAATGGTCACGGCGGCGGAGAAGTCGTTGTCGCCGCATACGTACAACAAGAAAAACATTCCCTTTTTTCGTTTAGTAAAATGCTTCGTATCAAAAGATTTCTTTTGAATAAGCATAAAAGTCAAAAGGGTTTATACACCGTATACAAGAAATTTGTGTATAAAACAAAATATGCCTCAATGAATGGAGATTGAGACGAAGTCCTTACAAAGATAATTTTTTAAATGAAATAGATCTATTATGTCTATTCACTATAAATACACATAAAGAAAGTAAAAATACAAGATAGTACCTAATAATATCATGAGATAATTTGAAAGTAGGAGATTAACCCAAAGAATGGAAATTAGGTTAAGAAGTTACCTTACCACGTGTCCGACTTGACTTGACCGTTCTTTAACCTCCTGAATTATAAGCTAGAGTTAATTTATATTTTCTTAAGAAGATTTTTCATGTTCATTATTCCTTTTACATCACTTATTACCATGTTATGAACATTATGTAATTAATTAAGTTAATAATGGTCATTTTTTCGATCTTTGGTACTTGAGTCAAAAATAAACTTCTTATGATTACAAGTTCTTCATGTGGTAAAATATCCTTTATATCCAAAATTATATTCATGATGTATATATCATATATATCATATATATCCACTATATATATGCATTTATAATGTTACATAACATTTAGAGTTAAGAAATGAAATGCACCGTTCATGGAGACGGTAAGCCGTACGTACGCATGAACGCTACTTTCAATTCTATTTCTTATTTATTTGAATGAAATAATAATTATATAGAGGTATACTATAATTCCTGTATAATATAAGGTATAATACTATTTACTTCATCCTTTATACATCCCACATAAGGCATTAACGATTCAAATCACTTTGAGGGGCGGTAGTCCGCACTTCCTAAAATGAAAATATCGTGTTTACCCATAATGGAAAACATTAAGGTATGCCATAAATGAAAAATACAGAAGATTAAGGAAAAAATAAACATATTATATATAATTTATAAATATAGTTTCATCTTAATGGCCACCTTTTAAGGTTTAATATGAGTGTTGAACAATCATCGTTTCTTGAGGCAAAAATTCGCCAACCACAGAAACAATATGTTATTTAACCATTAGACGAAGTTGTGTGTAAGTGTAAATAAAATACTTCTCATAATAACATACTAGTATATTGAAGATACTGGTGTTGTGACAAAATAAATAAATAAAAAGAGTTTAAGGGGTTGGAGAAGCAAAATAAAACAAAATAACATAAGAGAAGACGTTACCTTAAAAATCGGGTAACTCTTTTTGATTTTAGCCAAAGGCATCCTTGGGAAGAATTATGCCCAATGTGAGGCTTCTAGGAGTAAGGTATGGAATTTGGGAGAGTATTTGGGAAGAGTTTGGCCGAGCCAAAGGGCTTGAAAGTGTGAATAAGGTGGTTGTGGTGGGGGCCTTTTATATGGGGAGAGGAGGGGCACTCTTGGAAAGTAATGAAATGTTACTTTATTATATAATGAGTTTCGGATTTTAGAGGTCCCACACTTATATATTTATAGGATAAGGTGATAAGGGTTCGAAATATTCTCATCCAATAGGTTTTGGACAAGTGTAAGCCTTATATTTTATGTTATATTTACATTTTATTTAAATCGTTAATTAATGAGGTAATCGCTGTATCATCATGGTGTCATATATAATTTAATTTATTTAATGTCTAAAAATTATAAGAAAAATATCATGATGTAGGAAATATTTTGAGCTTTATAATGAATATTTATTGTCAAAAATATGACTTGTATAACCCCATTTAAAAATTGTTTTAGTAAAATAACTCATGTTTGTGACATTTTTATTTTAACATTAAATAAAATATTTTTAATGTCATTTTCTCACCGAAGTGGCTCCATGGGGTCCCCAAGTTGACCCATGGATTGTATTGGTCGACAATTACTCATAAAATAGTGGTAGGACAAGTGTAAGGGTATTTTCATATTTTTATAATATCATTTTACCTTAAATTTCACTAATTACCTTTAATCGCGATTAATTAAACTTAAAAGTTACTATTCACCAAAAATTATTTTAATCCCATTGAACCACATTTTACTTCCTAATGACAACCATGTATGTCGGATTTTTGAAAATCAAATCACAAAAATGGCAATGTTTCATTTAAACGAAAAATCTATTTTTTAACAACCACTTAGTGGTTTCACTATTCATAAAAAATTGAAGTTTTTCAGAATAATCCCAAAATTTCACCCTAAGCTATAATTGATATTCCGAATTCAAAAATGATGTTTATTTTAAAAAATTAAAAACACATAAGTTGCATTAATTAATTTTATAATTAATTCCCGCTGTCACAACAAATAGCGTGTTTTTAAGAATTAATATATATCAAAAGATTGTCAATTGTTTATGTCCAATTTCAAAGTGAAATTAATTATAATGAAAACCATTGGATAAAATGGTAAAATTATATTCTAATTATACTTTAAAACCACTCAATAGTATAACTTATCACTATAAATTATTTTGATTAAAAAAGTTGTTTTTAAGTATTTTTCACTATTCATAAAAAATTGGATGTTCTCAGAAAAATACCAAAAATTCAACATAGGCTAATTTCGATATTCTGAATACAAAAATGAAGTCAATTTTGAAATATAAAATTTCTATAATTTCAAAAAAGTGGGTATTACTATTCATAACAGCTACTTTGATTGGTCATGGTGTGTTAGAATCACGAACTTGCATACAATGCAAGCTATAGCATTATTGAAAGGGAAGCGAATCGTGGAAGCTCGGGGTGTTACATTCTCTTCTCATTCAATAAATTGCATCCTCGCAATTTGAAATTTTTCTTCAAATATAAAAGGTTAAAATACATTTGTGGAAAACCCACACTGGAAATGAGGTTAATAAAATTTAGCCTTAATAAGGGGGAAAGGGAAATGAAAAAGTCTCCACCAAATTATGATCTCAATTAGGAGAACATTGGTGGAAATTAGAGACATATAATTGGTGAAAAAACGTAAATATTTGTAGGGATTGATTGAGGTCATCAATCACAAACAAGTGTAAAATTGAGGGCCTCAAACCCATCAATCTATGATGAAAATATCATCAGTTCAACAAAACATAAGGTATTAGGATAACACATTTTTGTTTTAATACCCCTTCCCTAAAGTTTAAGAATTAATTTCTTCATAGGAATAAGATATATATATATATACATGACAAGTAGAATTTCAACCTTCAACTAATTTCTACCCCATACTTTTCTTTCACCAAAAAAGATAATAGAACTCAAAATTATTATATTTATCCTAATCGTACAAGGTTCAAAATATTAACAAATACCATTTAGACTAGGAAAACTATTTTGTAATAACCAGGGACTTCCTCTAGGCTAGTGGTAGGTAATAAAGGCATGTCGCACTATGGTTGTGGGTTCGATTCCTGCAGCTTTGTCCAACGCGACAGGCTAACCCCCAACCTGCATGTTGTCCTTTTCCTAAAACATTAGTATTATAATATTCCAAAAATAGTCTTCAGAAATGTTTTATCCTTAAACAATACTTTTCAAGGTTCAACTTAATCCATTCCAACCTTTATAGTTATCCAAAATACCTCTGTCCAGATTTTCTCTAAAAGGTCTCTAAATTCCAAAATCAATTGTAACATCGAATTCCCCAAACAAGGTAAAGTTTCTCTTATTGTCACATAATAAAAATATGATTAGCTTCATCATATTAAAACCATAATGAAAACAACATGTACTGCAGTACAATCTTTATATATATCACAATATTCTTATAACCAGAATATAATCCTTGAGTTCAAAAGCACTAATACATTAATTATTCCTCTTCAACTGTAGTAACAACATAATATTGGCCTTGATCCCTTGGCCTTTTCTGAGGTAAGTTTCCTTGACGCTTATGACATTCATTTGCATAATGCCCCATTTCCCTACAATTGTAGCATTCAACATTGGTAGCCTCTTTCTTTCCCTTGCAATCACGAGCTTGGTGACCCTTTTCTCTACATTTATAACAAACTCCCATTCCTTTTAGGCATGTACCAGGGTGATTCTTCCAACATTTATTGCATAATGTAAAATCCTTCTTTCCCTTTTTCACTTTATCTATCTCTTGTTCCACCGTTCTCTTCTTCTCTTGCTTTACATTGTTGTCGTAGGACTTAGAGAATTTCTTTTCTGTCTTGATAGCACATGAGACTATATCTTCATATTTTGAGAAAGATTGTGATACTAAAGCTCGATGGAGAAATGGTTTTAACCCATCAAAGAAACGATCAATCTTACTTCTTGGGTTATGTATGTAATCTGCAGCATACCTCGCTTACCTTGTAAAGTTGGCCTCATACTTTGTGATATTCTCATCCTCCATTTGTCTCAGACTTAGAAATTGCCTTTCCATATCTGCTCGATGGTCACGAGGAAAGTTTTTGTCTAAGAAACGATCTTTGAACTCTCTCCATTCCATACTTGATACTTTTTCGTCTTCCTTTGTATTTTGAATCAATGACCACCATTGATCAGCATCTCCTGTCAGGCGGTAAACTACCATGACAACTTTCTCCCTTTCCCTACTCCCCATGGCGTGGAATATTTTCTCTAAGGAGTTTGTCCATTGCTCAGCTACTAATGGATTTTTACCCCCATTAAATGTTGGCGGTTATTGCCTCATGAAGCGGTCTAACATTGATCCTCCACGTTGCGGATCAGGGTGCTCCATACGAGTAAGGTTATTATTCATAACCTGAGTGAGTTGTCCTAGTATGGTAATAAGTTGATCAGCACCAGTTGTATCTCCAGATCCACAATAATTATCTTTAGCTGGAGGGAAATCCCTACACGGAGTGCGTCCATTGATACAGTTTCCATTCCTTCCACTAGGCGCCATTTCTAAATAATGGCATAAACTAGATTAGTTTATCAATCAAAATACATAATTCCATACCTGTAAAACACTTAACATAAATTGAACTAATTATGGATATAATCCTTGATCATAAAAATTTTTTCTTTAAGGAAGTATATACTCGTAACCCTTCATAGTGGTTTGTAAAGAAAATGAGAATTATCCTAAGCATATCCTCCGGGATTGTTGTAACCAAGAGTGCAGCAAGGCCCGTTGTCGTGCACCAGTTCCCGTTCGAGTCTAGCTCAAAGCAGTGTTTTCGGGTTTCACCCCCAGGTACATCTGTGCCAGAGCCGGCTCTACCTAATCGTATCAAGACAGGGATGTATTGCTTAGAAAACTCACAAAATCTTTATAATACCAAAGTTCTAGGAAGTTCCTCTATACTAATCCTCAAAGTCTATCATTGGGCTATGTTCTCTAATCAGAGTTTATCTAAATCTAGCTTCCAAGGTTTGTACTAAACTGCCTCTGATACCAACTGTAGCGCCCCGACCCCAGCTACCCGGAGCCGGTGCGTTATTGCGTAACATTGGCATGATCACAAAAGATCAAGTCACAAAATACCGATTAGTTTAGTAGCCTTGGAAACATTAGATACATTCATAAATGTTTCATTACATAATAAATTGAAAAACTAAAATAACATAGTCTTCATTTTCCACACTCATATCCTCTTCTGACTATCCCTGCAGGTCATTCATAAAATACTTCTTCACATTCTGGAAAAAATTAAAACATTGAAAGGGGTGAGCTCAGATGCTCAGTAAGGATAACAATATAGCCGAAGCTTTCATAAATAAACATAAACATTTAAGGCAATGTAGGACTAAAATAAAAGTCTTTTTAAACTTAAACTTCAACATAATATGGCAAAAGTAAAATGAGATAATGTCATTTACTTATTCACATGGATATTCTACTGGTCGAATAATCACATGCAATATCAATAACCACTTTCATAATGATGGAATGCATAATGCCAGACTATCATAACCACGTAGCCAAGGCCTCATGCCAAGACTACAAATAGGATTTTGTCAAGGCCTCATGACAAGACACTAGTTTGTCTCATGAGACCTGCCGATGCATCGAGGAGATATAGCGAGCTCCACCCGCCAATTATTAAGTCCAATGCATTCCTCATATGAATAGGTTTAACATATCATAAACCATAACATAATCGTATCACATAAAACATGCATAAAGGAAAAATAACTTTTCCACATTTCCATCACAAGATATCAATACAACACATTGATATAATAAAAACACTTTCAAAACCATTTTCAGTACCAAAATGAATGAAAATTAAAACTTTTTATTTACTTTTCATTTAAAAAAAGTTATGGCTTGTAGAGGAAGCCGAAATTCAAATAATGGTCGCGGCGGCGGAAAAGTCTTTGTCTCCGCATACGTACAACAAGAAAAACATTCCCTTTTTTCGTTTAATAAAATGCTTCGTATAAAAAGATAACTTTTGAATAAGCATAAAAGTCAAAAGTGTTTATACACTGTATAAAAGAAATTTGTTTATAAAACAAAATATGCCTCAATGAATGGAGATTGAGACGAAGTCCTTACAAAGATCATGTTTTTAAATGAAAAAGATCTATTATGTGTATTAACTATAAATACACATAAATAAAGTAAAAATACAAGATTGTATATAATAATATCATGACATAATTTGAAAGTAGGAGATTAACCCAAAGAATGAAAATTGGGTTAAGAAGTTCCCTTACCTCGTGTCCGACTTGACTTGACCGTTCTTTAACTTCCTGAATAATAAGCTGGAGTTAATTTATATTTTATTAAGAACATTTTCATGTTCATTATTCCTATTTAATCACTTATTACCATGTTATGAACATTACGTAATTATTTAAGTTAAAAACGGTCATTTTGTCGATCTTTGGTACTTGAGTCAAAAATAAACTTCTTATGATTACAAGTTCTTCATGTGGTAAAATATACTTTATATACAGAATTATATTCATGATGTATATATCATATATATCATATATATCCACTATATATATGCATTTATAATATTACATAACATTTAGAGTTAAGAAATGAATTTCACCATTCATGGAGACGGTAAGCCGTACGTACGCATGAACGCTACTTTCAATTCTATTTCTTATTTAATGAAATGAAATAATAATTATATGGAGGTATAATATAATTCCAGTATAATATAATGTATAATACCATTTAATTCATCCTTCATACGTCCCACATATGGCATTAACGATTCAAATCACTTTGAGGGGCGGTAGTCCACACTTCCTAAAATGAAAATATCGTGTTTACCCATAATGGAAAACATAAAGGTATGCCATAAATGAAAAATACAGAAACTTAAGGAAAACATAAACATATTATATATCATTTATAAATATAGTTTCATATTAATGGCCACCTTTGAAGGTGTTATAAGAGTGTTGAAAAATCATCGTTTCGTGAGGCAAAAATTCGCCAACCACCGAAATTGTATGTTCTTTAACCATTAGAAGAAGGTGTGTGTAAGTGTAAATCAAATACTTCTCATAATAACATCCTAGTATATTGAAGATACTGGTGTTGTGACAAAAAAAGAAATAAAAAGAGTTTAAGGGGTTGGAGAATCAAAATAAAACAAAATAACATAAGAGAAGACATTACCTTAAAAATCAGGTAACTCTTTTTGATTTTAGCCAAAGGCTTCCTTGGGAAAACTTATGCCCAAAGTGAGGCTTCTAGGAGTAAGGTAGGGAAGTTGGGAGAGTATTTGGGCAGAGGTTGGCCGAGCCAAATGGCTTGAAAGTGTGAATAAGGTGGTAGTGGTGGCGGCCTTTTATAAGAGAAGAGGAGGGGCACTTTTGGAAAGTAATGAAATGTTACTTTATTATATAACTAGTTTCGGATTTTAGAGGTCCCACACTTATATATTTCTAGGATAAGGTGATAAGGGTTCGAAATATTCTCATCCAATAGGTTTTGGACAAGTTTAAGCCTTATATTTTACATTATCTTTTCATTTTATTTAAATCGTTAATTAATAAGGTAAACGCTGCATCATCATGGTGTCATAAATAATTTAATTTATTTAATGTCTAAAAATTATAAAAAAAAATATCATGATGTAGGAAATATTTTTATATTTCTAATGAATATATATGGTAAAAAATATAACTTGTACAACCCCATTTAAAAATTGTTTTAGTGAAATAACTCATGTTTGTGACATTTTTATTTTAACATTAAATAAAATGTTTTTAATGTCATTTTCCCACAAAAGTGGCTCCATGGGGTCCCCAAGATGACCCATGGATTTTATTGGTCTGCCATTACTCATCCATTAGGGGTAGGACAAGTGTAAGGGTATTTTCATATTTTTATAATATCATTTTACCTTAAATTTCACTAATTACCTTTAATCGCGATTAATTGAACTTAAAAGTTACTATTCACCAAAAATTATTTTAATCCCATTGAACCACATTTTACTTCCTAATGACAACCATGTATGTCAGATTTTTGAAAATAAAATCACATAAGTGGTAATGTTTCATTTAAACAAAAAATATATTTTTTAACAACCACTTAGTGGTTTCACTATTCATCAAAAATTGAAGTTTTTCAGAACAATCCCAATATTTCACCCTAATCTATAATTGATATTCCGAATTCAAAAATGATGTTTATTTTAAAAAATTAAAATCAAATAAGTTTCATTAATTAATTTTATAATTAATTCCCACTGTCACAACAAATAGCGTGTTTTTAATAAGTAATATATATCAAAAGATTGACAATTGATTATGTCCAATTTCAAAGTGAAATTAATTCAAATGAACACCATTGGATAAAATGGTAAAATCATATTCTAATTATACTTTAAAACCAATAAATAGTATAATTTATCACTATAAATTATTTTGATTAAAAAAGTTGTTTTTAAGTATTTTTCACTATTCATAAAAAATTGGAAGTTCTCAGAAAAATACCAAAAATTCAACATAGGATAATTTCGATATTCCGAATACAAAAATGAAGTCCATTTTGAAATATAAAATTTCTATAATTTCAAAAAGTAGGTATTACTATTCATAACGGCTACATTGATTTGTCGCGGTGTGTTAGAATCACGAACTTGCGTACAATGCAAGCAATTACATTATTGAAAGGGAAGCGTAACGTGGAAGCTTGGGGTGTTACATTCTCCCCTGATTCAATAAATTGCATCCTCGCATTTTGAAATTGTTCTTCAGAAATAAAAGGTTAAAATACCTTTGTGGAAAACCCACACCGGAAATGAGGATAATAAAATTTACCCTTAATAACGGGGAAAGGGAAATGAAAAAGTCACCACCAAATTATGATCTCAATTAGGAGAACATTGGTGGAAATTAAAGACATATAATTGGAGGAAAAAGGTAAATATTTGTAGGGATTGATTGAGTTCATCAATCACAAACAAGTGTAAAATTGAGGGCCTCAAACCCATCAATATATGATGAAAATATCATCAGTTCAACAAAACATAAGGTATTAGGATAACACATTTTTGTTTTAATATCCCTTCCCTAAAGTTGAAGAATTAATTTCTTCATAGGAATAAGATATATATATATATATACATGACAAGTAAAATTTCAACCTTTAACTAATTTCTACCCCATACTTGTCTTTCACCCAAAAAGATAATTGAACTCAAAAATATTATATTTATCCTAATCGTACAAGGTTAAAAATATTAACACATACCATTTAGATTAGGAAAACTATTTTGTAATAACCAGGGACTTCCTCTAGGCTAGTGGTAGGTAATAAAGTCCTGTCACCCTATGGTTTTGGGTTCGATTCCTACAGCTTTGTCCGACGCGACGGGCTAACCCCCAACCTACATGTTGTTTTTTTCGTAAAACATTAGTATTGTAATATTCCAAAAATAGTCTTCAGAAATGTTTTAACCTTAAACAATACTATTCAAGGTTCAACATAATCCATTCCAACCTTTATAGTTTTCCAAAATACCTTTGTCCAGATTTTCTCTAAAAGGTCTCGAAATTCCAAAATCAATTGTAACATCAGATTCCCTAAACAATGTAAAGTTTCTCTTATTATCACATACTAAAAATATGATTAGCTTCATCATATTAAAAATATAATGAAAACAACAAGTACTGCAGTACAATATTTATATATATCACAATATTCTTATAACCAGAATATAATCCTTGAGTCCAAAAGCACTAATACATTAATTATTCCTCTTCAACTGTAGTAACAGCATAAGATTGGCCTTGATCCCTTGGCCTTTTCTGAGGTAAGTTTCCTTGACGCATAGGACATTCATTTGCATAATGCCCCATTTCCCTACAATTGTAGCATTCAACATCGGTAGCCTCTTTCTTTCCCTTCCAATCACGAGCTTGGTGACCCTTTTCTCCACATTTATAACAAACTCCTATTCCTTTTACTCAAGTACCAAGGTGATTTTTCCCACATTTATCACATAATCGAAAATCCTTCTTTCCCTTTTCCCCTTAATCTATCTCTTGTTCCACCGTTCTATTCTTCTCTTGCTTTACTTTATTGTCGTAAGACTTAGAGAATTCCTTTTCTGTCTTGATAGCACATGAGACTATATCTTCGAATGTTGGGAAAGATTGTGATACTAAAGCTCGACGGAGAAATGGTTTTAACCCATCAAAGAAACGATCAATATTACTTCTTGGGTTATGTATGTAATCTGCAGCATACCTCACTAACCTTGTAAAGTTGGCCTCATACTTTGCGACATTCTCATCCTCCTTTTGTCTCAGACTTAGAAATTGCCTTTCCATATCTGCCCAATGGTCACGAGAAAAGTATTTTTTTAAGAAAAGATCTTTGAACTCCCTCCATTCCATACTTGATACTTCTTCATCTTCCTTTGTATTTTAAATCAATGACAACCATTGATCAGCATCTCCTGTGAGTCGGTAAAATGCCATGAAAACTTTCTCCCTTTCGCTACTCCCCAAGGCGTGGAATATTTTCTCTAAGGAGGTTATCCATTGCTCAGCTACTAAAGGATTTGTACCCCCATTAAATGTTGGTGGTTGTTGCCTCATGAAGCGGTCTAACATTGATCCTCTACATTGCGGATAAGGGTGCTCCATACGAGTATGGTTATTATTCATAACCTGAGTGAGTTGTCCCAGTATGGTAATAAGTTGATCAGCACCAGTTGTATCTCCAGATCCACAATAATTATCTTGAGCAGGAGGGCAATCACTACACGGAGTGCGTGCATTGATACGGTTTCCATTCCTTCCACTAGGCTCCATTTCTAAATAATGGCATAAACAAGATTAGTTTATGAATCAAAATACATAATTCCATACTTGTAAAACACTTAACATAAATTGAACTAATTATGGATATAATCCATGATCATAAAAATGTTTTTTTGAGGAAGTATATACTCGTAACCCTTCATAGTGGTTTGTAAAGAAAATGAGAATTATCCTAAGAATATCCCCCAGGAGTGTCGTAACCAAGAGTGCAGCAAGGCCCGTTGTCGTGCACCAGTTCCCATTCGAGTCTAGCTCAAAGTGGTGTTTTCGGGTTTTACCCCTAGGTACATTTGTGCCAGAGACGCCTCTACCTGCTCGTATCCAGACAGGGATGTATTGCTCGGAAAACTCACAAAATCTTTATAATACCAAAATTCAAGGAAGTTTCTCTATACTAATCCTCAAAGTCTATCTTTGGGCTATGTGCTCTAATCAGAGTTTATCTAAATATAGCTTCCAAGGTTTGTACTAAACTGCCTCTGATACCAACTTTAGCGCCCCGAGCCCAGCTACCCAGAGCCTGTGTGTTATTGCGTATCATTGGCATGATCACAAAAGATCAAGTCTCGAAAGACCGATTAGTTTAGTAGCCTTGGAAACACTAGATACATTCATAAACGTTTCATTACATCATAATGTGAAAAACTACAATAACATAGTCTCCATTTTCCATACTCATATTCTCTTCTGACTATCCCTACAGGTCATTCATAAAATACTTCTTTACATCCTGGGAAAAATTAAAACATTGAAAGTGGTGATCTCAGATGCTCAGTAAGGATAACAATATAGCGGAAGCTTTCATAAATAAACATAAACATTTAAGGCAATGTATGACTAAAACAAAAGACTTTTTAAACTTAAAATTCAATATACTATGGCAAAAGTAAAATGAGATAATGTCATTTACTTATTCACATGGATATTCTACTGGTCGAATAATCACATGCAATATTAATAACCACTTTCATAATGATGGAATGCATAATGCCAGACTATCATAACCACGTAGCCAAGGCCTCGTGCCAAGACTACAAATAAGATTTTGTCAAGGCCTCAAGCCAAGACACTAGTTTGTCTCATGAGACCTGCCGATGCATCGAGGAGCTATAGCGGGCTCCACCCGTCACTTATTAATTCCAATGCATCCACTATATTTACTAAACCTGGGTGTACCCATGCCTATGTGTCACCACCACAAGCAGCCACGTCACCAATTTTACAATGCCAATTACAATTATACCCACTACCATCCTCACAAACACCCGCGATGCCCTTCATTTCTCGACAACCAGCCACGGCTTCCTCGCGTTACGCATTCGCGCTTAGGGTTCAGCTCATCGAGCTTCTTCCTCCTGCAGCTCGCATGCGACGACTGCCATACATGCGATTCCTTCACCGCCTTACGCCTTCGACATTATCACCCATCATGAACTACACTCCAATAAAACCCTCGCCTACATTGTCCTGGCTTTCAAGGTCAATCCAAAGTTGCTCGACGTCCGTCTTCGACATCCTCCTTCTACCGGTTTATACTCTACCGTCCTTCTTTTTCCTTACGTCGATCGTCATCGGGATTGTGTTCTTCGTATCCTTGGGTTCGCGCAAAATCTCGACGCGGGCGCCGCCTAGGATTCTCTGTATTGCTTTCTCCTCTCTCATTTCCGAGACTGCTCTTCGTCAGGTAAGGTTCTCACTCTCTGCAACTCCTCCTGGAAATCCCACCTCAATATTCTTTGGTTATTTTCCCTCTTCCTTTTTCTCCTCACGCAAACTGTCGTCGAACCATCCTCAGTGTTTGATTCTTATAGATAACTGGGACATCCTTCCAATCAGCTTACTGCCTTCCTCGATAGCTTTGATTTCAACACCAGTTTTGTCCTCCAGCTCCTCCGCTCGACCTATGCTTCCCACAGAACCATGCCTGCATCATGATCCCACTACAGGTTCCCGCAGAACAACGCAGGAATCATGCTCCTTCTCTTGGTTTCCCTTTGATTCTCCTATAATTGTGTATTTTCTGATAATAGTACTCATATGTTTTCAATTTTCTGTATGAAATTCAAATTAACTTTCGATTTTGGAAACATTCATTATCTGCAACTACTGATTCATTTGAGTTTCAACTCCTGTTTTATTTTTTGATTCTTTTGAGAAATGTGAATTGAATTACCTCTTTATTGTCCATGGAAATTTTGGTATATTATTTTTTAAATACCACCATTTTGGGCGATGTCATGGGGATATTATTTTGCTGTTGTGCTGCAAGAGACTTTCAATACAGAACCACATCGATCAACCTTGCTTTCCTCTATTGCACCAACGAAGTTGTTCTATAAGAGAAATCATGGACCAATCCCAGTTTCTAATTATGCATGGATGTTCTAGCATAGAGGTAGTGAGTTCTTCACAATGTCAGTGGTCCCCCGTAGCTGGAAAACTAAATACTCTACATCAGTTTCTTGATCTGGAATTTTCATTAGGTACTAAAATAGTGACTATATCATTGAAGTGTCATGATTAGGGAATTTTTACTCATGGCCTCTGGAATTTTCATTAGTTACAATGACTACGTCCCCACTGAAATCTCTATATAGTTTTGCCTACCATATCATTATATTACTTGGATATATCACTTATGTGCACCTGCATTCAGATGGCCCTGAAAATTACATAATTTCTTACACTTTGTGAAAATCATAGTGTTTCAGGATTTTTTATATGTAACTATTTCCATATTAGTTGTACATAGATATTTATGAGATTCATTGCACCTGTTGTTCTCTCATATGTTGATGTCATTCATTGCCTAGGTTGTATGGAATGAAAAATGGAAACTTTTTTCAAAAGATATATTATATGTACAATAAAGATAGTTACAAATAGAAGGTACATGAATGTTTACCCCTTATAGATGCATGCATGAAAACAGAATATTCCTTCTTTTTAGTATTTTTTTTATTGCTGATTTTTTAGGATATATTCGTTCCGTTTAAATCCCTAATGATGTCACATTTTGTCGTGGATACTCCTACGTCCCCACTGACTTCTCTATATAGTTCTACCTACCATATCATTATATTACTTGGATATATCACTTAGGTGTACCTGCATTTAGATGGCCATGAATTTTACATAATTTCTTACACATTGTGAAAAACATAGTGTTTCAAGATTTTTTATATGTAATTGTTTCCATATTCGTTGTACATAGATAATTATGGATTTATGATTCAATTGTTTCCAAATTTCCCACACATACTATTTTTATGCATTACATATGCATAACCATTTCCATGTTTCTTATGCATAGGTGTTTCCAGATTGCTTATGATCACCATTTTAGGTTCATATGGATAGTTTGATATTCAGCATTAGTATGTACTGAATGAATATCGATAAGCTATGAGTTTTGACTACATTAATATGGCCAAGGTAATCTTCAAAAACCATGAGTTTCAATATGTATAGACATTATTTTTTATTATGTATTTCTTCATAATAAGTGTTTCCATATTTCTTATGGAAAACTATTTCCAGATTTCATATGAACACCACTGGAGGTTGATATGGATAGTTTGATATGCGGTATTAGTATGTACTGAATGAATACCTATAGTATATGAGCTTTGACTACATAATATGGCCAAGGTAATCTTCATTAGTATGTCTTCTTATTTTTATACAGTAATGTATCTATATGTAAACATTTTGGATGATTTTCTAGGTGCTGAAACGACTGGATCATTACCTCTTATTAAACAAGCCAACAGTTTGGAGTGAGGCATAGACTGGATGGTATGTTTAGGGGTTCCTTCCTTGAAACCTTTATTTGAATTCTTATTTTTAGAGAATGTAATTCTGTTTATAAATATAAATGATTTTTTTTAAATTAAGCATCATGGATTTTTAGTTCTGTTTCAAAATATATGTTTCATGTCTCTACATATATGCCATATGCATTGCATTTGAATTCTTGAAAAATATAATTTCTTATTTACTCATCGAGTCTGACTGAAAATGACAATTCCAGCTATTACACCTATATTTATTTATCACTACTGCTTTCTATAGTATGCACTTTATAACTTTTCAAAATAATTATTATTCATAAACTATGCATTGTATGTATAAATTTTATGAATCAATATGCAATTTTTTTATATGATCTGTACACACACACTTCTCCATAAACATTTTTCCACCGAGTCATTATAAAAAGTAGCCCATATGACCTTCCATAAGCCATAACATGCATTTCTACTCCAGCATTTAAAGCATAATGTGGGTCTGTCAGTAGGAAATTTTAAGTGAATTATCATGTCAATGGACTCATCAATGAGTAGTGAGTAGAAAATTAACCGGGTCATCACTTCAAATGCCCCATTCAACTTGAAATAGTATAGGAGCATATCTAGCACAACAATTAGTCGGGATTTCTCTGGACCATCCTGTTTTCATCATGAGAAGCAATGAATCCATATTCTCCCTTAATGGTCGAGATTGATATTCTGACATGTTTGTAATGTTGATAAATATGATTCTTGTCTATCCAGATTGAGAACGAGTATGGGCATCATGAGCCAATATCCGAAACAGCTGTTCATGATTACATGACATGGGCTCCCAGCATGGCTGTTCAACAAGGAACTGGCGTTCCTTGGGTGATGTGCAAGCAAGAAGATGCCCCATGTCCTGTTGTAAGTAAATTTATACCTTGACATAGAATCCCTTGTGGTTCGATTATATATCATTTTGTGTCATGGAACAATTGCAATTCACTGGATCCTTCTCAGCATTATGGGGTTGAGGCAAGGGTATATTTATCATTGTTGGTTATGACCTTATGTTAATCCCTTCTAAACTTCCATTTAAGAATGGAGTGTAAACAGAATGTTTTAAGGCTTAAATATCAAATTTCTGTACAAAGTATACTTCAATGATAAATATACCTTTCACAAAGATCATTCTAAATGTCCTGGACTGCTACTTGATGATGGTGACAGATAAACACGTGCAATGGTTTTTATTGTGACACATCCACTATATTTACTAAACCTGGGTTCTTCCATCCTTATTTGTCACCACCGCAGCAAGCCACGTCACCCAAAACAATTTCTTCTTCCCCATTATACCCCCAAAGCCTCGTGCCCGACCTCCTAATTATTTCGCCTATGCCCGTAGACACACCTCCCAGAATCGATTAGGGTTTCCGCAGTCATCGATTCCCTCCCTCTCCTCCCGTATTCCGTCTCCATCCTCGACCCAGGCGCGACTCCTTCATCGTCGAATCTCACCACCGGTGCTCCATTCCCCTCATCGGCACCAGTTTTCCTTCAACACCATCCTCGACGCCATCTAGGGTTACCTACACTTGCGACTCCGCCCCCGCTCATGCAAACTCGCCAACTCTCATGCAACCACGAACCTGCTCGGGAAATACCTTCAAAGAACCTAGGGTTTTTTCATCAGCAATCACGCCATATGCATCCATGTCGCCTAACTTATTTCCATCCTCCCTCCCATATCGCGACGATATTCCAACCCGATTCTATTACCCCCGCGCTTCCTCATTCTTCCCTACCTGTTAGGGTTTCGCTTCCTCCGACTTCTCCTAAGGTAACGCCGACCTCCTCAAATCTCTCCACATGCATTGCCTATTTCACATTCATCATAGCATCCTTCTCTTTCTGCTACGCTTCTAGCCTCTCCACCTGCCCTGTCTTCATTTGCTTCACTTCCGTGCGTCTGAATTTTTTATTAGCATCGACCAGGTGCTCCTTCTATGTCTATCACCACTCTTTATATATCCAATCCCCACCCCTTCCGCTCTTTATATCCACTTTCATCTCGCACGGTATGTTGTTACTATCGTCTCCCTTCAAAATACCTTCTGTTCATGATATTTTTCGCCTATATCTATGGTAACCCTCCATTTACAGGGGAGGATAATCTACGCACCGCAAAAGTTCCTTGGGGTCAGTATTTTAGTTCCTTGTAGCTGCAGTAGCAACTAAAAAAGTCATTTTATTGTACTATTTTGTTCCAATTTACCATTACAATTCCATTACCTTTGAATCCTTGTAATATTTTTAAATGCATTTGGTTTCCCCTTCTAAATTTGCAGGATTTTAGGTAATCAAGGAAAGGTCTGAATGTGTTCAATGTATGATGGTTAAGTATATTTATATCAATCATGTTTTAAATTTTAGCAAACATAGTTACTGTTCACCATATTATCAGTTTGTGTTTATCTCATCTGCAGATGTGACCTTCCAAATTTGGTTCAATCAATATATTAAATGTATATTAATACCCATCCCACTAACACGAGACTACCAAATATTACTTACATGACAAATGCATCCTTATCACCTTTAATGGAATTTCTTTTGTTTATCATTGAAGCCAAAAATCCACTGAATTTTCATGTGATTATAAATATTGTGAGAATTCATTTTGTTTTATCAATTCCTTGAAGGATGACATTCGTGATGGAAAATCGAGCTTCTGAGGCAAAAAACAGCATTGATGGTAATGCTTTTTTATGCATCCATGATTTCTTTTTTCCTTTTCCTGTTTACTTTGCAATGTAACTCTGTGTTGATTATAAGTTTTTCAGATCACGTCTAATTAGATCTTTGATTGTGTTTGGTGTCATGACTGAATGAAACATTTTATAGCTGGGTTGTAGGTATGGGATTTCATGGATCTTTGCATTCCTGAAGATATGTGTCACCAATTTGAATTAGCATTATAAGGTGATTATTCCAATTTATAATTTATATGATTCGGTTTGATTGAACTACATTATGAAAAAAATCACCTCCATAGAGAAATATAGGGATTTTTTGAAATCTGGAAATCAAAAAATCTTGTTACTCAAGTATGAAATTCCTTCAAACAACAACAATAGATTTCTGTTTTCTTGTCACAATGCATACTACTCATTTGATTATGAATATTCCGAGAGTTCATTTTGTTTTATCAATTCCTTGAAGGATGACATTCGTTATTGAAAATCGAGCTTTACATGCAAAAAAACAGCATTTGGGGTAATGCTTTTTTATACAGCCTTGATTTCATTTTTCCTTTTGGTGTTTCTTTGCCTATGCAACTCTGTGTGGATGGAAACTTTTTCAGATCATGTATGATTAGATTTTTGTTTCTGTTTTCTGTCATGAAATAGAGAAACCATAAGACTGTTACCTAGAATAAACCTCCTTGCATTTATTGACACGTTGATAATACATCATTATTCCTTTTTTTCAATGTCAATGATTTTTATATTGTTTTGAGTGTTTCAGATTATGTTACATAGACCAATTTTCATGGAATGAAATATGAGATGTGGATGTGTTTAGTATGAGCAAGGGCAGGGGTTGATATAATTGGTTTGCTCTTGGTTATCTTAATTATTGCTACATTAATGTATTTTTAGTATGTTTATATGCATGGTCTAGATGTTATTTTAATATATAAAAATACTTTAAAACAGCTTATTGTGTTGGATTTTTTTATTAAATTAATAACTGTATGTAACTTTTGGGGTACAAACATTTTGTAACATTTTTTAAATGTTTCATACTCATGATTAAATCATCCATACTAAATTAATATAAAGATCTCCATTGTCAATCATGATCAAAACCATGAAGGTGAATTATGATGCAGCATTCTGTTTCTGCCATCTTTGTTTGTCTATTAGAGAGTTGTATGTGATTTGAGTACCTATGGAATTGGAGGTTTGTGGAAATTTTTTATTCGATCTTGATAATGAAATATTTTTTTTGTAATATTTTTCTTTACTGCATGCATCTTTAATTTTTTTTTAATTATATAATTTGTTTCTTATAGTATCCCTGGAAATCAATTACAGAGTGGGGGAGTTCCTCTAAAGAGCATGCAACCAGTTCCTACATTAATTAGTTTAAGTTATCTAGGGTGAGATTAATTTTAAGGTTTAATTTTGTTATTACTCAATAAAAAACTTTGCTGCTGTTTTTTATATTGAAACATATTTTTTTTCGGGAATTCCATACTGTTATTCAACCAAGTATTTGTTGTGAAACTACGATATTTTGTTATGTTTTTTGATGGGTTGATTCTCAAAGACAGTTTTCTATACAAAAAAGTATCCATTGAGAAAATAAACTATTGGGTGTAAATCCTTCATCGGAGGAGCTTGAAAATTTTCACCACTATATAAATGAGTATTCTGAACAGGCAGACTTGATAACATGGATTTTTGGTGAAAAAATAAAAAACCATAGTCATGTAATTAGTTTTTAATGTGATAATGTTTTTGGGAAAGCCAAATAAACATCAAATCCCGATATAGATGGATTTGGTGTGCATACTTTCTTATTCATTTAGAATGTCATGGCCTGTTTCATTTCACCATTTTGGTGTGCATGATTCTTTCCATTGGTTTTTTGAAGTAGTATTATCTGGCCAACCTTATTAAAGTGTCATGAAATCTTTGCAAAATTTTTCTACTAACCCGTTCTAGGTCTGATCCTATAGTCAGGGGTATCAAATAAGGGTATGTTATCATGGTAATGTAGAAATTTGGAACTCAATCAATGGTTAATTTATAAGGTGCACATGATGAAATTTTTTCTTGCACACCTTGAAATTGCTGGTCTATTTTCAAAATAAAGTATTCTCAATCAGTATGAATGTCGTTTAAGATTACCATATATATGCTACTAACTTTGGCACTATTGTTTCTCATCTTTGAACAACAATCTAACTGTTTACATAAGTTATTTCAATTATAGAACTAGCAGGTTAATCAAGCAACATGACTTCTATGAATGATGTAGATATCATGAACGAATCAACAGCTGTATCAGTGGTTTTGTAAGTTTAACTCATTCCACTAGAAAATGTATTTAGTTTGTGTTCACTATTACTGCCTCTCCATTACTCTTTAGTTCTTTATCTTTCCATTGATTCTTTCGGACATATCCTTTGTTTTTTAGAAACCTGGTGGAATAATTTCTCTTATGGATGAAGCCTGGTAAGCAAGCAACCTCCAAAAATTACTTCCTTCATTTCAAACCATTCTGATTATGTGAGACATTTAAAGATCATAATTATTATACAAATTTCTTTACATTATTTTCATCCATGAAATGGATTTTCAGGTGCAGGAAGATTCATGTTTGTTTGTATTTTTTTTCATATATTTCTAATCTGGAAATATTATTTGATTTCTTTACCTCTATAATATCATTGCTGCTCCGTCACCTGCATTCCATTGTAAGAAATCTGTTCTAGTGAAACCCATTTTGGTATTAATATTTTCTTCTTCATACTATACATGTGTCCCTAAACACTTCTTATTGCATTATAGTGACATCTGATATGTTCCCCCCTTCTCGGTTCACTTAACCTTGAAGCTGCTCGATGACTCGTCTTAATACTACGGTATGCTTCCAACTCTAAAATCCCTGTTAATATAGATTCAAACCTGTATACATATGTTTTCTTTTTCCAACGCTTTCGGCTGTTAATTATTCTTTGAACTTCATTTAATTGTTTTCATCTATTATGTTGATGTCATGTGAAGAATAAGGATAGTTAATTTTCAATTTTCCCATTCCATTATTGTTGTTACCATATCTAATTTAATTATCTCCATAATTTCATCTCTAATAAAGTTGTGTCCATACACACTTCTTATTGCATTACAGTGACATGTGACATGTGACATGTTCCCCCCTTCTCGGTTCACTTACCCTTGAAGCTGGCCGATGACTCATCTTATTCCGACGGTATGTTTCCAACTGTTAAATCCCTATATTATTAATAGACTCAAATCTGTATACATATGTTTTCTCTATCCAACGATTTCGGTTGATGAGTATTCTTTCAACTTCATTAAATTGTTTTCATCTATTAAGTTGATGCCAACTTACAAGAATAAGGATAGTTTATGTTCATTTTCCTCATTACATTATATTTGTTACCATATGTCATTTCATTACCTCCATAATTTCATCTCTAATAAATTTGTCTGCAAGTCGACAATTAAAAAAGCAAACTATTCTTAGAAATACACTACACTCCCAGAATTTTATCCTTTTGTTGATAAATCAATTCATAGTTTAGAAATATTAAGATTACTTTTCATGAGTTATATTGAACTGTTCTAAGAACCTATTCTGTAGTCAATCGACATGTAGAACTGCTGGATAATTTCACACATGGAGAACTGCTGGATCATTTCAGATACAACGCAATCAGAAATGGAATTTTGAGCTGGGTACTTCTATAATTTTAACTTTTACATTCTTCTACCAGAATTTCTGCCTTTCTCCTGTTATAAAATTCACCCATTTTTTCTGCGAAAATTTGATTCTGTGTATACATCTTATGTGTCATTGGCACACGATTTTACAGTTCAACCTTGAATATGTCTATTACTCAGGTTATCTTTAATGAGTACTAATTTAATTCCATTAACATTAAAAAATTGCAATATTTCAGTGGATGCAGTCTATTATATGTATTACAAACTGTCCCTTCAGGCTTGGAAATATGCAGGTTATAATTTAAATTACAAGTACATGTTTCTAAATATTATGGTTTTAACAGATGTACGTTGCCATAATAGAACATACACTTCCTGTTTTTTATATTTTAGTTTTTGAACTAATTCCATGGATGGAATTTTATATAATGACATAATTCATCACAATTTTTTGAAATTGTGGTGATAAAACTATCTCTATGGAATCTGGGAAAATAAGACAAATCCCAACTGAGCTACGTAAGAGAAACATTTAACCCATTTTGTTATAATAATTTCATTTCAATTAATGTTGATTGTATTCTAAAATGCATTTAATAGCATGGATTTCATCAATCTTCTCATGTTCACTTTGGGTTATAATCATGTTATTGAAAAACATAGTGACTGAACTTTTAATTAGAGATGAAATTATTTCTATGAGACCTGCAAGTTTTATAAATGGTTGTGGACATTTTATTCTTGAATTGATTGATATATGATCTGAAAGTTATATGAATATTGGGAGTTTACTAGATTATTTATAATTTCCATATGCTTTTTCAAGGTTACATCATTCCTTTCTCTAACTTTTTTAATGCTATATCTATTTTTGGTTTAAAAATTTTAGGCATACAGCAAACACAAAATAAAAAACCAAATTTGTGGAACCATGATTCAGGTTTTAACTCTAGATATTTAAATTTAATATGTGTATTGATTTCTGTATGTTTTACATGCATTTAAAATATCTGTTGGGATTACATTTCTATATTGTATTTCAATTTATTGACTGAAGTTCTAGGAATGCAGTGTTTCGTATACTTTTTGAATTGTATATTTATTTTAAATATTGTCTATTTTCTTTTCATGTAGTACTATCTCCATGGGAGATATGATTTAGTCACATTCGACAACCTGTTGAAGCAAGCCGGCCTAGACCTTCATCTCAGAATCAAGACTTCTTTCTACGCCGAGTGGAATTTGGGGTAATTTTTCAATTATTTTGTATGTAAAACATATTACCGTGTTTGAATTCAAGAACATTAGCTGTATTTAATTCTTTGAAATTAATAGTGGTTTCCCTTTTTGGCTGAAATATTACTGTGTTAGAAGCAAGCACTCCCAGATGTTCATATCAGAATCGGTTCTTAGGTATATTCCATGTGTTATTTCAGGTGATTCTAAAGGTTTCTTCTATTTGTTTTTTTAATCTTAAAAGTGAATATGCATACAGATGTTCATATCATCGTATTGGTGTTTCATCGTCTTTCTTTTAATGATTTGTTAGTGTCAATTTTTTTTATTGTAATGGGACATTGGTTAACTGAGAAAAGTCTATTTTAAGCCATCATTTGGGTGAGATCTTCAAAATAATTATATCCACTAAATAATAAAGTGAGGTTTTCGAGTTTATCTAACACATATTATTGAAAACTCTTCTAAGTAATTATTATTCTGATGCTTTTAGTGTTTCCCATTGCATTACACCTCAAGAGGGTACCACTTTTCTATTTCTATTTAAATGTTTCTTTTAAATTACATCCCTTTCCATGACGTGGTGTTTTCATGATCAAATGCTCCTCCTTCATATTGACTCTATTGTTAATATCTTGAATGTATATATCTTATCAGTTATTCTTGAGGATTCTATTTTATTTTAGTCAATGATGTGATTTTTTTATATCCTTCAGTTGTTCAATATTATTACTCATGTCAGAGCATCCTTTAATTTCATGCTAGGTAGGTCAAGAGTCATTTAGATCCATAACAATATCATACTACAGAGGAGAAACTGGGGCACTTCTGGTTTATGACATAACCAGATAGGGGTATCTCTATGTCGGCATAAGATAGTTCGATATTGAGCGGTATTATCACGAACTGTTGGCTCGTCTTATCCAATATATTAATTGTTTTTTACTCCAATTTATACTCTCAAATTCAATCTTCGTGTTGTTTGTAAGCAGTGGTATGGGTACCTTTGATGGTTTTATATTTTTATGTTTTCATTTTTTGTCTCTTGATTTCAACTTGTATCATGAATCCATACAAAATCCTTTTCTTTATTTTTTTATTTGATCTGGCATGAGACATTTAATCACCTTGCAAGATGGCTGGAGGATGCACATAAACATGTGAATCCCAACATGGCGATCATGATAAATGGGAATAAATGTGATGTTGCTCATCGCGGTCAGCAAGGAAGGATATCATTTTGTAAAGTAACATGGGATTATGTTCTTCGAGGCTTCGGCAAGAACAACAAAGAATGTTGAGTAGGTATGATCACCTTGAGTTGATACACTAAACTGTTTTACACTAGATTATTGTTTTCTTGTAGGCCTTCTTCTGAACTACTGTAAAGATTCTTCAGAATATTCAGGAAGGTGTGTTTGATTTATCCAATGAGGTAAGAAGCACAAACCATTTACCTTATACATGAAATTTCAAACCTATTATATTTCATCTACTGATTACGTTATTTTTTTTTTCAATAGGTCAACATGGATATGAATTTAAAAATGAAGATTCAACTCCACAAGTTGCTAATTTTGATTCTCCTACTTCGACTTGTGATTTTTAAAGACAAATTTGATGATGAATTTTTATTCATTTTTCAGTTGTTGGGTTAGCTAACATTCATCTCTTTATCAGTATCTTATAAAACATATTTCAAGTACTTTTTGAGTGTGTAAATGATATCTTTTCCACTGTCCATTCCTTTGACACTATCCAATGCTATCATTATCCATGTTTTTTTGAGTTATAATTATTCATTCATGTTGTGATTTATTATTTCTTGGAATAATAAAACTAGAATTTCATAGTGTCTTCATCTTAGACCCTACATATTATAATAGTGGAATGATTCTTCTTTTCATTATGTTCTTGTGATGTTTATTCAAATCCAATCCTTTGTTTTTTTTTATTTTCAAAATTTGAATTATCCATTTGAATTAATTTTTTCATTGATATCATTGATATCTCCATCTTTAACACATAACAAAAAAATATTTATTCCTGATTAATTATACTAAATATTGTCATTTCTATTATCTCTCAGAAATTTCTCCACCCCACCAGTATTCTAATATCATGTTCCACTTATTTGTGATTTAAATATATACAATATTAATGTTCATTATTAACTTTTAATAATAGTTTTCTCATACTCAATGTAAGCATTTATTTATAGATCCGTGCGTACGCACGGGTGATGTACTAGTTCCTCATATGAATAGGTTTAACATATAATAAACCATAACATAATCGTATCACATAAAACATGCATAAAAGAAAAATAACCTTTCCACATTTCAATCAGAAGATATCTATACAACACATTGATATAATAAAAACACTTTTAAAACCATGTTCAATACCAAAATGAAATAAAATTAAAACTTTGTATTTACTTTTCATTTAAAAAAAGTTATGGCTTGTAGAGGAAGCCGAAATTCAAATAACGGTCGCAGCGGCGGAGAAGTAGTTGTCGCCGCATACGTACAACAAGAAAAACATTCCCTTTTGTCGTTTAGTAAAATTATTTGTATAAAAAGATTCCTTTTGAACAAGTGTAAAAGTCAAAAGGGTTTATACACCGTATAAAAGAAATTTGTGTATAAAACAAAATATGCCTCAATGAATGGAGATTGAGACGAAGTCCTTACAAAGATCATTTTTTTAAATGAAATAGATCTATTATGTGTATTCACTATAAATACACATAAATAAAGTAAAAATACATGATAGTACATAATAATATCATGACATAATTTGAAAGTAGGAGATTAACCCAACGAATGGAAATTGGGTTAAGAAGATCCCTTACCTCATGTCCGACTTGACTTGACCGTTCTTTAACCTCCTAAATAATTAGATAGAGTTAATTTATATTTTCTTAAGAACCTTTTTCATGTTCATTATTCCTTTTACATTACATATTACCATGTTATGAACATTATGTAATTATTTAAGTTAATAACGGTCATTTTGTCGATCTTTGGTACTTGAGTCAAAAATAAACTTCTTATGATTACAAGTTCTTCATGTGGTAAAATATCCTTTATATCCAGAATTATATTCATGATTTATATATAATATATATCATATATATCCACTATATAAATGAATTTATAATATTACATAACAATTAGAGTTAAGAAATGAAATGCACCGTTCATGGTGACGGTAAGCCGTACGTACGAATGAACGCTACTTTCAATTATATTTCTTATTAAATGGAATGAAATAATAATTATATGGAGGTATAATATAATTCCAGTATAATATAAAGTATAATACCATTTACTTCATCCTTTATACGTCCCACATATGGCATTAACGATTCAAATCACTTTGAGGGGCGGTAGTCCGCACTTCCTAAAATGAAAATATCGTGTTTACCCATAATGGAAAACATAAAGGTATGCCATAAATGAAAAATAAAGAAGCTTAATGAAAAACATAAACATATTATATATCATTTATAAATATAGTTTCATCTTAATGGCCACCTTTGAATGTGTTATATGAGTGTTGAACAATCATCGTTTTGTGAGGCAAAAATTCGCCAACCACAGAAACAGTTTGTTCATTAACCATTAGAATAAGGTGTGTGTAAGTTTAAATCAAATCATTCTCATAATAACAGCCTAGTATATTGTAGATACTGGTTTTGTGACAAAAAAAAGAAATAAAAAGAGTTTAAGGGGTTGGAGAAGCAAAATAAATCAAAATAACATAAGAGAAGACATTACCTTAAAAATCGGGTAACTCTTTTTGATATTAGCCAAAGGATTCCTTTGGAAGAATTATGCCCAAAGTGAGGCTTCTAGGAGTAAGGGAGGGTAGTTGGGGGAGTATTTTGGCAGAGGTTGGCCGAGCCAAATGGCTTGAAAGTGTGAATAAGGTGGTAGTGGTGGGGGCCTTTTATAAGAGGATAGGAGGGGCACTCTTGGAAAGTAACGAAATGTTACTTTATTATATAATGAGTTTCAGATTTTAGAGGCCCCCACACTTATATATTTCTAGGATAAGGTGATAAGGGTTCTAAATATTCTCATCCAATAGGTTTTGGACAAGTGTAAGCCTTATATTTTACATTATCTTTTCATTTTATTTAAATCGTTAATTAATGAGGTAATCGCTGCATCATCATGGTGTCATATATAATTTAATTTATTTAATGTCTAAAAATTATAAGAAAAATATCATGATGTAGGAAATCTTTTTATATTTCTATTGAATATTTATGGTCAAAAATATGACTTGTATAACCCCATTTAAAAATTCGTTTAGTAAAATAACTCATGTTTGTGACATTTTTATTTTAACATTAAATAAAATGTTTTTAATGTCATTTTCCCACCAAAGTGGCTCCATGGGGTCCCCAAGTTGACCCATGGATTGTATTGTTCGGCCATTACTCATCCAATAGGGTTAGGACAAGTGTAATGGTATTTTCATATTTCTATAATATCATTTTTACCTTAAATTTCACTAATTACCTTTAATCACGATTAATTAAACTTAAAAGATACTATTCACCAAAAATTATTTTAATCCCATTGAACCAAATTTTACTTCCTAATGACAACCATGTATGTAGGATTTTTTAAAATCAAATAACAGAAGTGGTAATGATTCATTTAAAAAAAATCTATTTTTTAACAACCACTTAGTGGTTTCACTATTCATCAAAAATTGAAGTTTTTCAGAACAATCCCAAAATTTCACCCTAAGCTATAATTGATATTCCGAATTCAAAAATGATGTTTATTTTACAAAATTACAAACACATAAGTTGCATTAATTAATTTTATAATTAATTCCCATTGTCACAACAAATAGCGTGTTTTTAAGAAGTAATATATATCAAAAGATTGACAATTGTTTATGTCCAATTTCAAAGTGAAATTAAGTCTAATGAACACCATTGGATAAAATGGTAAAATTATATTCTAATTATACTTTAAATCCACTAAATAGTATAATTTATCACTATAAATTGTTTTGATTAAAAAAGTTGTTTTTAAGTATTTTTCATCATTCAAAAAAAATTGGAAGTTCTCAGAAAAATACCAAAAATTCAACATAGGATAATTTAGATATTCCAAATACAAAAATGAAGTCCATTTTGAAATATAAAATTTTTATAATTTCAAAAAGTGGGTATTACTATTCATAACGACTACTTTGATTGGTCGCGGTGTGTTAGAATCACGAACTTGTGTACAATGCAAGCTATTGCATTATTGAAAGGGAAGTGTATCGTGGAAGCTCGGGGTGTTACACTTTGAGTGGAATTTCCTCTTCCCACTTGGAGAAGAAATCCATAGCCGTCAGAATGAACTGGCATTGGCGAGCCGTCGTCGGTGGATATGGTCCCACGACATCGTGCCCCACACCGCAAGTGGCCACGAGTACTTGGTGGAGTGGAGAGCCTCTGCCGGCCGATGCAGGATGTTAGAATGATCATGGCACGTGTCGCAGCTCTTGGAAAACTCAATAAAATCATGGATCATAGAAATCCATTAGTACCCCCTTCACCGGATCTAATGGGACAACTTTGGCCCAGCCTGGTGGGCACGACAGTAATTGGCATGAACATCTTGCATGACCTAAGAAATCTCAACTCCTTGAGTGTAACAGAGGATAACACCATTGAATCCCTTCTTATAGAGGATCTTCTCAAGACTGGGACCACTCTAGAGGGTAAAATTCATTGCACGGCGTTGGATTTTCACGCACTCAGCCTGATCATCTAGTAGAAAACCAATTTTAAGATACTTGAGAAAAGGTTCCCTCCAGTAGGGGGTGGCCCCAACCACTAAATCTGATGAACCTAGGGCTCCTGACGTGGAGGGTCTGGTGGTAAGATGGATTACCCGCATGTAGTTTTCATCCTCTAGGGTGACAGGGGCACTAACTCAACTATGTGCCACATGTATAATCAGATCATCCTGCTCGGGTTCTTTATGTGACACTGCGAAACCAGCCAAAGCATCCGCTCGACCGTTCTATGACCGAGGGACATGGTTAACCCTTGGTCGAGAAGGAAAACGAGCCATTATACGGAAGGTGAACTCCAACAATGGCACGAGCTCTAGCTTTGTGACAATATAGTCGCCATTGAATTGCTTGATGATTAGTTTAGAATCACCTTTTACATGCAAATGGGTCACATCGATCTCAAGGTCCTACTCGAGGCCAATGATGAGAGCCTGATACTCTGCCTCATTGTTGGTGCAGCCTTCTGACAATAGGAATGAGTATGGCCGAACGACTTATGACGAGGTGATGAAGACGATACCCAGACCCACTCTATTGAGCTTTGGATCATTGAGCCTCCTACAGGTGGGGCTCTGGGGGGCACCGTCGAATTGAATTTGCAAAAATGAGATGACATGATCGACTGAAAGGATTACCTCATCATGAAAATCCACGTCCAGGGACTGATCCACAGAGGTTGGATGGGCAGCTATGAAGTTTGCCAATGCGTGTCCCTTGATAGCCTTATGAGTCACAAACTAGATGTCAAACTACTAGAGGATCACCGCCCACCGTGCTAGTCGGCCAGTCAACATGGGGAGGTTTAGAATATACTTCAGTGGGTCTACCCAAGAGACCAGCTATACCTCATGGTGCTACAGGTAATGTCATAGTTTCTATATGGCAGACATGACTGAAAGGCATCTCTTTTTGATGGGGATGTATCTGGTCTCTGTATCTAGGAGCATGCGGCTGATGTAGTAGAGGCTATTCTCTGTCCCCTCATTGTTCTTTTGGGCGATCAGGGCACCGAGAGACCATTCTAGAGTGGTCACATAAAGGACCAGCGGTTTTCGGCAACAGGTGGCATCAAGACCAGATGATGGAGCAGATACTACTTGATTTCCTTGAAGGCTTCCAGAAACTCTTCATCCCATTCATAGGCGGAGCCATTCATCATGAGCTGAGAAAAGGGATTACACTTGCCAGCCAGATTCACGATGAATTGGCATATGTAGTCTAAGTGGCCTTAAAGACCTCAATGCTCTCTAATATTACTTGGGGGGGGGGATTTGGATAATGGCTTTGATCTTCTCTGGGTTGATCTCGATGCCTTGGTATCTGACATCAAAGCCAAAAAATATCTCAGAGGTGAGCCCGATGGAAGATTTAAGCGGGATCATCTTTAGGTGGTAGGAGTGGAGGAAACCGAACACTTTTTCAAGGTCTGTGAGATGGTCTTGAAACTAGCGAGATTTGACCATCAGATCGTCCACATAGCACTCCATGAATGTCCCAAGAATTGGATTCAATATGTGGTGCATGGCCCGCTGATAGGTGGCACCTGCATTTTTCAGGCCGAAAGGCATGACCTGGTCATAGAAAGTACCATGGGGAGCCCTAAAAGTGGTGGAATCCTCATCCTCGGTGGCCATTCGGATTTGTTTGTACCCATAATACCCATCCATGAAGGAGAGGGCATGTAACCCGGCCGTAGCATCAATCAACAAAACTGTCTCCAGGTGGGGAAAATCATCCTTCGAATAGTGGTGGTTGAGATCGCGGAAGTCGATACTGACTCTGATCTGCCCATTCTTCTTTCTATCTGGGAAAATGTTGGCCAGCCACTAGTGGTACTGGACTTCCTTAATGAAGTTGGATTTGATGAACTTGTCAACTTCGGCCTCAACCATGGCACTGTGAGAAGGGTGCATCTTTCTGGAAGGCTTCTTGAACCCGTGATGGTTTTCTAGGAGACTAAGGCAATGGATGGATACCTGGGGATCATGTCCTGGAATCTCGTCATATCTCCAGGAAGACACATCACAGTTCTGTTTGAGAATGTCCACGTACCGCTACTGCTCATTGAGGGACATGGAGGCACTGATCACTATGGGTCTCGGATCGGCCTCGCTTCCAAGGTTCACTTATACCAGATCATCAACTGTGGTCGAGACGTCTTCTTCAAAGGCAGGGGGATAATCCTCTAGATCTTCATCTTCACCAATGGAGGGATCTTCCACATGAGGAGTCAATTCCGAGCCACCAGACTCTGATGGGAGGATGGTGTCGGCCTGAGCAGCGGCGGTCTTCATATCAGGACATTCATTCCCCACTAAGACCATAGCGATGAACGTGTTTGATCCAATCACATCAGGTCTTTGGCCCAAGGGGCCATGCTTGATGACATCAAAGAAGTTGTGGCACGTCGTCATGAGCTGATTAATTCCAGCCCAGAGGAAGAGACACGTATGAAGTACCGCCATTGCCATGAGCCTGACTTCCCGATATAGTACAGGTGTAGGAGGTTCTAGGATCCCCTGAGCCTGGTTGGTGTAGGAGTTTGAGGTGATTTCCGGACATCACTTGGACCTAGGAATATGCCTTCCTCTTGTACCCAAAAAAAAAACATTTCCCCATGTCATGGGTCGTGGCCTCCATCTAATGGATTGGGAAGATGTAGGCGTCATCCAGACCTGGGCATAGATCACTTGTGACTAGGGTGGGATAAATCTCACTTGCCAAAATCCGCTAATACATGCGATTGTAATAGTCTACGTCCAGATAGCAGGCTTCAAAAGAGGCAAAAGAAGACACATCTCGTTGAAGCACTCCTACTCGACCATTGGAGGAGTATTTGAGGCATTAGTGATATGAAGAAGGGACCATTGAATGTTGGTGGAGCCATGGTCTTCCCATCAATGCGTTGTATGCAGTGTCTTGGGAAACAACCATGAATTCAGTGCTGGAAATTAGGCCTTCAAACTGGGTCTTCAAATCGATCTTGTCGACCGGGGTCTACTCGGTCCTGTAATATCCTTGGATTCTGCGGACAGAGAGAGTTAGATCATCCTCAGACAACCCCAGCATTCACAGTGTCTGATTCGGGATTAGGTTAATCCCAGAACCTGTGTCAATAAGACAGCAGAGGATTTCCACACCATAGAACTGACCATTTATGTACAATAGACAAATGTTCCCCTGTATGGGAGGGTCATCATATTCACCGGAGAATGAGATAACTATCTAGCATTCGGCATTCTCAATATCCTCAGTGTGGAAGTCTTCTGCAGCTGCTACCTCCATCTCAAACTAGAGGGGGCTCAATAGGGCATCAGTGATCGCATCACACATGTCAGACGGCAGACAGAGAGCCTCAAGGATAGAAAGCCTCACTAGAATGCTGACAAGGTGCTTCAGAACATCATACTTCTGGGCCAAAGTTGAGATTCTGCTTACAGGAGGCCGCACTGCAATTGGAAGGATGATGATCCCTGCCGGCTGGACCAGCGGCTGGCTGGTACTAGGTACATCCCACTGCCTACTAGTCGAGGCTTGGAGGAAATCTTCTGGATGAGGGTCGGGTAGCTGAGATTGGCTTGGAATAGGGCGAGACTGGCCCCGGTATTGACAGGGAAGCTATGACTGATCTAGTAGCACAAACAGCGGTGGAGGCGGCCTTGTCGACACCGGATAGAGAGGTTGCACGTGCTGAGCTCTACGCGAGGCCTGCTATCTAGTTTCAGTAGCATGCATATCCTGGCAGAAATCACCCTCTGACGTGCCTTGATGACCCATGTGGTCGCGGTTCCACTGACGTTGGCGTTAGCTGGGGAAGTTGGGGAGGCTCGCCTGGTGTTCCCCCCACATCGGGAGCCATATAGGCATTTACCAACTCCACAGTATTAACCAAAGTGTACCCCTGGTTGTCGCCTGACAAATCATCCGCCACTGGGCAGATTCAAGTATAGATCCCCATCTCAGGGGGAATGAAGTCACCAAGAGTGCAGGATGACGACGACATCGGTGGAGCGGGTTGCTTCTTCTTGGACTCCCACTGCTTGCCCTTCTTGGAAGAGGCTGGCTGAGATGACACAAAGGTACATGTCACATCTTGTGAAGCCTCTGGCTGATTCAGGCATGCCCGAATAATACCATGGGTGCGGGCGATGGTTTTACAAGCCATTTAATCGTCGTACTTTTGGGACCCGGGACTAGGAACCAGCTACCACTCGCCTTCGTCGTCGCTACCGCATTATGACCTGACAAAGACACCCTCCAATTATATCATAGCCGGGACCAACCTGAATATGTTGTTATCTACTTGATCCTTGAGCTAGTCGTTATACACATAGCACTGCTTGATGGTGTACCCCAGGATCTAACGACAGGGGAAATAGTTGGGGAGATCAGTGAGATTTTCCTCTGCTAGCCTTCTACACTCGGGTAAGAGCACAATCCCCTAGTCTTGGGCACTACGGAAGTAACTAGGGACCTGATTATCATTGAACGTGTAAGTCTAGTGCCTTATCTTTTTATGGGGGCTCTAGGATCCTGGCCCGGACAAGGGGCCGGAGGGACTTGCTGAGGAGATGGAGCTTGATTGTCCCACCTAGGTGGTGGTGGCACATTGCGCCGAGGAACCTGCCGATTCTGTGGCGGTCGCTGCTGGGTAGGAGGCTGTGCCTGAGGTGGAGGGCCACTGAGGAGTTGCAGAGCTGGTGATACTGGGAGCAATTCTAGCTGCCTGGGGGATTCTATTTGGGATACCACAGCGGTCTCGGCTCGGGAAGCCCTCCTTGATGGGATCACAAGGGGAATCAGATGTGCCTGACTAGCCTGTTGCAGAGATTCCTCGAGGCTCTGGGCCTTATCTGAGAAGTCCCGGAACCCTGCGGGGTAGTTTTGGGTGATCAGGGAAGAAACCAGTTATGTTTTGACATTCCCAACTCATAGAGTCATGAATGGCTCCTCAGTTAGTGGCATGTCAAGGGAGTATGTGAGCCCCTTCCACTGGGCGATGAAGTCCGCGAATCGCTAATTAGGCCTTTTCATGAACGTGAAGAGGTCTGTGATGCAGGTCTTTAGCATGGTAGAGTTGAACTGGTAAAGGAACTTCCGATGGAGATCCTCCCAGCTAGTCACCGATCCAATAGGGAGCTGGCTGTACCAGAAGAATGTTGGCCCCTCTTGTGGTTGAACAAAGCAACATAGCTTGGCGGCTTCCTGCTATGCTGGGGTCCCCAACATGAAGCCTCATCCGGAGGAAAATTGAGCCAAGTGCTGTGGTGGGTCCCCTGTCCTATTGAAGGGAGAGAAAGTGGGATTCCCAAAACCCAGAGGTGTATTCTTATCATCCAACCACACGGGATATGGCATGCCATCTGGTGGGACTTCCACCTGCCATGTTTCTAATGCCTCGGGGCGGGCGATGAGTGCCGCTATAGGATCATCTGAGAGGGGGTCCCTATCTTGACGGGGATCCCTAAGCACGAGTGAATTTCTAGGCTCTTCGACATGGTAGATGGGTTCAACCGCTCATGGAACGACTGGCGGAACAGCATGTGGGGCATCTGGGGGAACCCGGGATGGATTCATGGATTTCCTCGCCGTTCATAAGGGTTTGACAAGATGTATCACGCCTTCTTTCTGTGAGTTCTGGCTTCTGCCCTATCTGCGGGAGTAGCATGATCTGGGTTTCTCGGAGGCATATGACTTGGGGAAATTGTTCCTGCTCTACTGCCCCGGCCTAGGATCACCATTGTCAGGTCATCGCTCTATAGTGTCTTTGGCCAAGAGTTCATCAACCGGCCTTATTTTCTCAGAAATCTGTTGCCGCAATACGACCTTCTCAGGGTCTTCGTCCGTCCTCTGCACTAAGGTGGATGGGTAGGAGTTCTTGACTTTTACGACATGCTCTTTACCCTTACCAGTATTCCGACTGAGTACCAGTGACTCGGTGGGCACAGGGAGGCCTAGGAGGTTCCTCTGCTGATGAGTAATCCTCCTTGATGGGTCCATTATTGGTGGTACACCCTCAGTGGATAAGTCTTCATTGAGAAACTCCAGCTCGTCCTCCTTGTCCACTATGTCAGCCAAGTGGACCGTGACCCTTCTCGGTGGCATGTACTCAATGTCGCATAACGAGTTGGGATGTCTCTGGATAGGACTAAATAGGAGGGCGGCATATTGTCCCCAACCACGGACTTGCTCATGGGGGGTAGCTTCCCTGATGAATTTTTCGAGAACCTTTAAACTCTGAATGAATTTTTGTTGGAGGTCACTCTGGCGTCCTGAAGACTTAGGGTGCTGAGCCACAGGGAGTGCGACCAAATCAACCAGACAGCATTACTCACCGATTTCCTCAAAGTGCAATTGGATCCTGTGGTACAACACCCGATAATAACGATGAATAATGTGCGTCGCCCATAGGGTTTGACAGAATAACTCGACTACCACTTGGGTGAGGGATTCCGACGCACAAAATTTTGATGTTGTCGCTAGCCAGAACTTCTCCGGGAAGTGATCCGCCGCGAGAACGTTCAGGAAGCTCTTGGGCTCAGATTCATGGTCTGGTCCCGTATTTCCCAACTCGTCAACCGGAGGTGGATGATGAACCAGTAGAGGTACTGAGGAGGACTGCTGGGACATAAAACTAGGTGGCGGAGAATACGATGAAGGAGATGACTGACCGCCGAATTCTGGGCCATCCTCTGAAGAGTTCGGTGACCTGACCACAATGTCACGATACGATGGGCTGATAGCCACAACATCCGGTGTAGTGATCACAGTTACCAGCAATGGGTCAAGCTGTTTCTCTACTTCCATCGGTCCCCAAAATAGCTCTCCGTGATCTTTAGTTGAGGTAGAGGGCGATTCTGGTGACGATGGTGGTGACTGCATAGTCGGAACCTATGAGACTCCCAAACTATCCTCCTCCTGGATGTACCTATGATGAGAGGTGGGAATCTAGAGGACTTCAAATTCTAGAAGGATGATGCTGACATGCCTTGTTCTTACCCATGTCCTGGATGCAAAGGAACAAGCGGAGGGTTCCATTACTGAGTCGCATTCTGCTTAAGAATCCGAGAAGCAGGCCAGTTTGATCATCGTTTGGGCCGTCCTAGGATTCTTTTTGTGGTGGTGATGACCCGTCCTCTTTCCTCTAGATGGATCCCCATGACAAGGTTGATTCCCAAAATGTAGTCTCGGTGCCGCGCTAGTGCCAGGGTGGAGAGGACTTCCGCTTGACATAGAGGGGTGCGAGAGGAACTGGAAAAAATGCTGAAGGGTACATGTGGAGGAACACCATGAACAACACTAATGTGAGCGATGCCCTCAATGGAACTGGCGAGAGCATGGGGAGGACCTCCATGAATGGTGGGGGTTCAGTGGGGCTGTCCTTCACCCCTCTGGTTTACTGGGTGAAGAGGACCTTCCCCAACTGCGGAGAGGACGTAGGGAGGATCCCCACATTTGAGAGAGGCTAGATGGGCTATGTCCTCACATCAATGTTCTGGGGTAGGAGGAAGAATTCCATACCTGTTGTGGTGGGCACAAGAGAGGCTTCCATGCAGAGTGTCACTTCCACATGACATGTCTTCATTCGGGTTTGGGGTAGCACGGGGCATACCTCCTTGACGTGCTTCGGAGCGGAGAAATCCCATGCCCTATGGATTAGTGATATAGGGAGGGCCTCTATACAGGGTGACATCACCATGGATTAGTTTTAGGCGATCATCAATAAGGCATATGACCCGGAGAGACCACCCAGCCTGCTCGTGGGGCGGTTAGGGCCTCAATCCCAGTTGGGCATAAGAGTGCCCCTAATCAGTGTGTGATAGGACATCATGATATACGTCGGCTGGGGCTTGGGCCACAGTAGTTGTTGATGTTAACACCTCTTTTCAGGCATACATAGTGTGGGCCCAACGCTGGCATCGGGTTAGGCGAGCCGGTGCGGGTGGTGCAGGGGCCTAACCAACCTATTCCTCTGGAAAGGCCGAACGGCGGCGTTGACGCGGCTGGGTGGGGGACCTTTCTTGGAATCCTTGGATTGGGTCTCTGACTAGACTGAGTCAGACATTACCCACCTCATCAACATAAGATAGGGTGTTGTTAAGGCATTCCGGGGATAGGCTCCCAAAATGAATTGAATGTTGGGGTGGGGAGTAGGGGATCCCAGTGCAGCCCTCGAGGGCGATGTTGACAGTGGGGCCTGGACCCTTCCAGGTCCTGGCGGGCCATATCCCGAGTGGGGGTTATTCCCTCCTCCTCATAATGGCGTATGAGGTTGTTAATCACCCTTCGTTGGATGACTTCCGATGGGGAGATGGGGCATGTGCGCCCCACATTCATGGATGCAGACGCCGTTGTGGCAGCAGTGGAGCCATGCAAAGCAACTGTGATGGTGTTTCCCATTCCCCTGTGTAGGCGGGTGGGAGGTTATCGTGTCCCTGTATCAGCAACCAGATTCCAGAGAAGGAGAGAGATTAACTCTTCAGTACTATGAGGAAAAGAAATCGAGATCCAGTTCCCCAATGCCATTCCGTCTTCCGTGTCCAGTTAGAGGGATCCACGCCGACAATTTTTCATAATGGAACACCCCATTTTCTACTGCCCCAACATTTGGTCAGTTTCAAACAAGGCCCGCTATTTACATGGTAGGACCCGGGTCCGGATATCTGGATCCAGTGACACGTCAATCTACTGATGTTTCGAGTGCTACTAATCTCCACATTGAGGAGAAGAACCTCATGTCAGGTTCTCCATTTCTATTTCCAACGCTTTCACCGGGGCACGCATGTCCATCTGTGGAGGACGTCAGCGTGGCTTTTGTTTCCCCACATTCCCACTTTCCAATGGCGGGGGTCAACCGTTCCATATTAAGGGACGTCTGCTCCTTGATTGAAATGGGATGATGGGATGTCAATTCCTCCTTCCATAGATTCCATCTCAGAACTTTCCACCTAGTCCTGGTCTCTCTCATAGATTTAATACATTGTTTATGGAACTCTTCCCAGTTCCATTTTTCCATGGACGCCAGTTAATTAAACTACTTCTGTCCGGAAGTTCCAAGGGGTCTGGTCCAGGTAGAAACATTCAGTTGGGGTAGTAGTCTTGTCGAGACATCATTAACGTGTCTGAACACTGAGGTAATTGGAGTGTCTATCTTTTCTCCCTCATTATAGGGCTTTTCGAGGGCGTGGAAGCTCGAGGCATCCCACATTGAGTGCGGGGAACCATATGCCATAAGCATGTATCTATGTTTTTCCTCAACTTCCCATGTTTAACACAGGGTATGATGCAAGTTTAACGTCTACCAGAAACAGATCGGGCTGATCAGAACCCTAGTTGTAGTGGATCTGCTTGAAGAACCCCCTTGATAGAACACCGATATTGGGACTAGCGCATGGGCGTCTTCCCGAATTCTGTGGAGGGGATTGATGTGGCATGATCTCATCGGGACATGGAGGCCCGAGTAAAAATCAAGATGAATGATGGGGAATTGAATGGAGTAAAAGATGAATGTGAAAATACTGTCATGAAGATGACAGTAGTGATGGGATTGAGCATCAAAAATGCCTCTTATGTATCCCCGTGGTAGGGAATCAAAGTCCACGCAGTTTGGTTGGTGAGAACCGAGGTGAAGGTGGTCGGAGAGACCATTGGGTGATGGGTTTGAACCTTAGGGAGGCTACCTACATACCATACCTTGACATAGATCAATGTTCACGTAGTTCGGGTTGAAACGAGGTTGTTGAACTGACATGAAGGGGTCTTAGAAGAACTGGATGGCAGAGTCACAACTGCTTACCGCTGGATTGGGATGCAGTTTAATGTCATGCGGGACAGGGGCATGTTGGAGAAACGACATGATAAGGTCCTTGGCCTAGGTGGATGGTGGGCTTGAACCTTAGAGAGGCTTCCTACGTACCATGCCTTGACATAGATCAGAGACCATATAGTTCAAATGGGGATGTCATCAAACCGACGTGATGGTGGACCAGGGGTCTGATGGGTATTGGGATTGAACCTCGTGAGGCTTCCTATGTACCATGCCATAACATGGATCAATGACCCCATAGTTTAGGTGGAATGGGGCTTACGCTCTGATGTAGCTGAAGATGGGGTTTGGTGAGCTGACGAGAATGTGGTCGGAACGACTGTGTGGTGGGCTTGAACCTCGTGAGGATTCCTACGTGCCATGCCTTGACACAGATCAATGAACCCGTAGTTCAGGTTAAAAGGGGGCTTGGCACACCGACACAGAGATGGGTGGGCCAATGATTTTTAGGCTTGAACCTCATAAATTCTTCCTATGTAGCATGCCTTAACATGGATCAAAGTCCCCATAGTTCGGGTGGATGTCGGAGAACCGACGTGAAGATGGACTTTGGTCCGATTGGTGAGGGTCTTGAACTTCGTGAGGCTCCCTGCATACCATGCCTTGACATAGATCAAAGTCCCTATATTTCTGGCATACAGTTTAACGCCATGCTGGACGGAGCCGTTTTGGGCACACACTCTGAGGCGGTCGAAGGTGTGTCATGGTCGGTGCTCACTCTAAGCTCACGAGAGTCGTGCTCAGTGTGAGAAACAAGAGGTTGCAGGGACCTGATGATCATGTCACGAAGGGTGCATCCATGGGTGAGGAATAGGGGATTATGCATTAGGCGGCACATGGTGCTGGGACTTACTCTAGAATGGAGGCCCAAAGTGTGAAAAAGTGCAGAGGGTGAGGGATTTGGGACTGAACAAAGAAGATTCCTCGTTCCCTAAAATGCCCTCTGATGGCCTTGGCAGTGGGGAAGTATAGAGGTGCATGGGTGCTACCTTCCGCAAGAGGGGATAGAGGCTTAAACCAAAGAGGTTTTACTTCCCCCATGGGAAAACGCCACTCCGAGAAGGAGGATATCATCTCATGTAGGGGTGATCCAATCCCCGTGGATATGAGTGGGTGTAAAGAATTCCCGATTCGGGGGGACCCTGCGTGCGAGGCATGGGGCCGGATCACAGTTTAACGTCATGTGTTGAGGACGAGGTACATGGAGGTTCAACGTCATGCAGCTTGGAAGAGGTGGGATTTCTCCACACCTCTAGGACATACATAACTGGTACCCTCTTCCCCTTGGGGAAGGAAAGGCATAGTCAAAGCCGTGTAGAAGGGGGTAGCAGAGCGAACGATCGAGGGGTCCACGTTTGCATGGCTATACGAAGAAGAAATAGCCATTAGCATGCCTATGTGAAGAAGAATTAGGTGAAGCAATGCCATTGGTAGTATTGTCTAGGGGACTTTGAAGTCACATCGTGTAAACCTTGAGGGTCGCACGTGAGAAAGGATTTCAAAGTAGAGGGATCCACAGGCAGGGGACATGTGGTGCTCGGTTGCTCTGCGTAGTGGAGTGCACTTGCGAAGGGGTATGATTAATGAAGTGTGGTGCCTTAGACTTAGCATGGGGTGAGGGTACGAATGGGAGGTGCTTCGTGAAGTGGATGGGTGTTCATTGAGAATTGCCTCTTGGAGCATAGGTGACTCGTGAAGTGAAGTATCATGAAGAGGTGTGCTTCGTGAAGTACAGTGACCCAGCCTTGGTATGTGGATCACGTGTACAGGGTGGTTGTTTCAAGAAGCATAAATGCTCCACGACTGCCTGGGAACCCTTGGGGATCCCCTTCCTGCACAAATTCTCTTAGGCTTTGCGAAGTTAATCCCTCTTGGAAGAGGGGCTCAATACGAGACAAGGCGGAGGCCTCTCGCGAAGCAAAAATACCCCGCGAAGCTCATGATTTGTATAGCAACGAGTGCTTTGCGATTTTGGATTTTGGAAGATGAAAGGATGGATTGTCCATCCTGGAGGCTTAGGGTGAGCCTGGTATTTATAGACAAGAGGCACCATAAAGCAGAGCTCACACGTCGTGAAAGGGGATTTGGTTGCTTCGCGGTAGGTCGCCAACGTCAACCTGGTTCGCAGAGAGGTACCACCTCGTTTGCTTCGCGGCGGGTTCGCGAACGTCATGGGAATTCACGGAGAGGCATCACCTCATTTTCTTCATGGCGGGTTCACAAAAGTCATGGGATTTCGCGAAGAGGTACTGCCTCCTTTGCTACGCGGTGGCCCTGTCGCTTTGGGGGCTCCATGTCGGGGCTTCGCGAGGCAGGGCGCGTGCCACATTTTCTTCTCTCCTTTAATCAAATATTTGGGCACCCACATATATATTTCTACTTCATTAATTAACTGAGCCATTTTAAATTCGGGGGATATTTATAAGAAATTTTTTAAACAAAAAATTTATTTAGGAACTCAATTAATCCCCCCTCTTCAGATTACACTCCGACCAACATTTGATATCAGAGGAAATTTTGTCCAGTGTTCAAATTCATTTTAAATATGATATTAGTTGGATCATAACAATCATAAAATTTCTGTCATATCTAAATTTTCAGTTCATTAAATTCTATGTCACTATGGAAAATAGTGTTGAGGGTGCTGATACGAACATACCACGTTTCATTAATGGTAATAACTATGTTAAGTGGAAATTCAAAATGAAAATGTATCTTGAGAGCATGGGACATGAAATCTGGGACACAATTGAAGAAAAACATATATTGCCTACTAATATTATAGATACATGGTCTCAGTTGACTAAAGCTACATTTAATAATAACTATAAATCAATGAATGCTTTTAACTATTCACTAGGTGATGAGGAATTCAATAGAATATATACTTGTAAAACTGCATTTGAAATTTTGGATACATTAGTTATTTCTCATTAAAAAAACTAATGTTAATGAAATGAGATTAAATACCTATACCATAAAATATGATAATTTTAAAATGAAAAAAGATGAACATATTTCTGAAATGTATCTCAAGTTCAATGAAATAGTGAATACCATGAGTCTTCATGGGAAACTAATAAATAACAAGGATCATATTATGATATTTCTTTGATTTCTACATTACAGATGGAGAGGAACTTCTGTTTCTATCTGAGAATCATCATATAAAGGAAAACTACTAGTGAAGAAGCTAATTGGAATTCTTATAATGTATGAATAAGAACATAAGGTAAATAACATAGTAGATGAAGAACCAAGGATGGAATCTATAGCATTCAAGACTGCAACCTCAAAGAACAAAAATAATGAAAAATTTCAAGCACCTGTAGAGACTTCCACGAGTGAAGACTCTGACTCTGAAAGTGATTCTGAGATAGATAATCATGCAAGTAGAATCATGATGTTTTACCGAAATAAAATGTTCTTCAAAAAATCAAACTACAATGAATGGTATGATAACAATGGACCGTGGAATAAGTGAAGAAAATGGAATGAACCCCCCCCCCTTAATATAGTCTATTATGATTCTAAACGACAAGTTCATGTGAAGGCTGATTTCCCAATGCATAAATTTATGAAGAAGTATGAACATAAGGGAAAGGGATAAAAAGGCTTTGAAAGCCACCTGGAGTGCCTCAGTTGACAGCTCAAGTGGATTTTATACTTCTGATGCTTACAAGAACAAACAAGAAAATTTGTGTTTCATGACAAAAGAATTTGTGGTAACACCCAATTCATCTATACCTAATGATTATTATTCTTGGAATGAAGGTGAATCAAACAATGATGAAAATATGACTATGGATGAACTATTAGAATATTGATAAATGCTTGAGGATACCTTTAATTAACTCAAGGAAAAATATAAACTATTGAAAGTAAAATATGACTTAATTTTTAATGACAAATATTATATAGATATTGAGAAATGAAAATTTACTCAGCTATTAAAAGAAAATAATGAACTCAAATTATCAAATGTTCTATTAAAAAAGGATTTGAAAAAAAATAATGCTTGTAGAGATACCTTTAGTCAATTAATTGGAAAAAAATTTCACCAAAATACACAAATGGAATAGGATAACAACCAGGGCAGAGAAGAATTATTAAAACTAAAATTGTTCCCAAATGTTGATAGTTCACAGCTAGTTCATGTTGTGGTCCATCTTTTGAAAAAAAAAATCTCTAAAGGACCAATCAAAGTGTTCATGTCCCTAAATATTTTTTTTGATTATATAAAACCTATGAGACAAGTATGGGTTCCCAATGTTTTACATGATAACCTATCTGGACCCAAGAAAATATGGTTCCAAAGTTACCCAACACTTAAACTATTTTTCAGGAAAATTGTCTAAAGAGATCCTGTAAAACACTATGGTACATGGACAGTGGATGTTCAAGACACATGCCAGGAGACTATTCCTATTTCAAAAGCCCAATTAATTTTAGTGGTGGATATTTCACACTCGGTGATAATTCTAATGGGAATATCGTCGTCTTATGCAAAATTGGTAACCCTAATGCTGTATTAATTTCAAAAGTGATGCATTTAGGTGAATTAAAATACATCCTTCTATGTATCTCTCAGTTGAGTGATGATGGTTTCAATTTTAAATTTGAATATGATGCATGCAATGTACTTAATTCTAATAATTATTTAATATTTACTGCACTTAGAAATGAAAATGTATATGCTGTTGATATAGATATAATAGTTAAGAAAAATGTTTCATGGTTAAATGTGTTTCAAGGGAAATCCTAGTTGAGGCATAGAAGACTAGGATACTGCAATGTGCACTCATGTAAAAAACTTACTAGGAAAGGTTTAGTTAGAGAATTACCTAAATAGAAATTCCCTCTTAACAAAGTGTGTAATACTTGTCAAAAGGGAAAACAACACAATGTTTCTTTCAAACCAATGAAAGATGTTTCTACTTCTCAACCACTTGAGTTGGTTCACATGGACTTGTTTGGACCATCAAAAGTTTCATGTTTACATGGGAAGCACTCTGTTTATGTTCTTGTAGATGATTTTTCTAGACATACCTTGGTATACATTCTAGATCACAATTGTAAAGCATGTTATTTATTTTATTAAATATTCCATGTCTGTAGAAAATCATAGTGGACTGAGAATTAATACCCTAGGATGTGATCATGGCTGTGAGTTTGAGAATCAATGCCTTGAATCTTTTTGCTCACAAAATAGCTAAACTCACAATTTCTCTACCCCTAGAAGACCTGAACAAAATTTAGTTGTAGAAAAATGAAATAGGAAACATCTAGATATTTCCCAAACTATGTTCAAAGAGTATAATCTACCTATCAATTTTTAGGATAAATCTATTAACGCAGCTTTTTTACATTATCCATAGAGTCCTAATTAGTCCTGTTCATAAGAAAAATCTGTAGGAATGTTGGAATAATAGGAATCCTAAAGTTAATTACATTAGGGTTTTTGGTTACAAATTCATTATCCTTAACACTAAAGATAATATTCACAAACATTCTTCAAAAAGTGAAGAAGGAATTTTCATAGGTTACTCAATCAATAGTAATGCCTATTGAATATTTAATAAGAGAACCAAGTGTGTAGAAGAATCGGTTCATGTCAAATTTGATGTGACTGAACCACATGAACCCATAAACACTCTTGAAGATCATGGAGATGATATATAAAATCAGAAGCATAATGATACAGACAGTGTACCCTTAGTGAAAACAACAAGTTCTCTATACTATCTATAATCTAATCCTATTAAATCTGACCCTGTAGACAACCATGACACGTCAAGATCATCTCATTATAGAGTTATAAGAACTCTAAAAAATTATCCTTTGGATGCTATAGTAGGTGATCTAAATAGATCGACACAAACTAGAGCTTCTCTGAGAAACTAGGTTGAATATCAAAATTGTTTTGTCACAACTTGAACATAAAACTATCAGTGATGCAACCAGTGATGAAGTTTGGGTGATAGCTATGAAAGAAGAGTTGAATAAGTTTTAATGAAACAAGGTTTGTGAATTAGTAGAGATACCTAAAGAAAATTTGACCATAGGCATTATATGGGTGTTTGGAAATAATGTTGATGAATCTGGAAATATAGTTACAAAAACAGGTAGACTAGTTTCACAATGATATAATCAAGAAGAAGGGATAGACTATAAAGAATCATTTGCTCCTGTAGGTATACTGGAAGTGATTAGGATACTACGTGCTTATGTAGCACATCTAGATTTCAAATATTATCAAATGGATGTCCAAATTATATTTCAAAATTGGTATATCATTGAAGATATATTTCTTAAACAACCTCCTGCATTTATAAATCCCCATTTTCCAAATCGTGTGAATAAACTGTTGAAATACTTATATGTTCTAAAATAAGCTACAAGATCATTGTATGATAGACTTAGTTCTTTCTTATTTCAATAAGTTTTACAAAAAAGATAGCAGATCCTACTCTCTTTATTAAAAGTATATCCAAATATTTTTTAATAGTAAAAATTTATGTAGAAGATATAATTTTTGGATCCTCTAAAAACTCTCTCTATACTAATGTCAGGTCTGCTAGTAAACCAGTTGCTTGAACTAATTATAAAGTTATGATTGGGAGTCTTCTCTACCATACTAATAGCATACCTAAAATTATGTTCAGTGTATTCATGTGTTCTCATTTTCAATCCAATCATTAAGAGTCTCTTTGGAATTTTATTAAAAGGAATTTTAAATATCTCAACTATACTATAAATTTAGGACTATTTTTTCCAAAATAAATCTGTTTGATTAATAAGTTATTTGTATGCTAACTTTTTTGGTTGCAAGTTAGGTAGAAAAAATACCTCTTGAACATGTCACATTATAGGCAAGTCACTAGTATCATGGTGTAGTAAGATACATAATTCTGTTGCATTATCTACTGCATAAGATGAATATATAGCTGCTGGTAGCAGTTGTACTCAAATTCTGTGGATGAAACACACTTTACTAGATTATGGATATCAATTCAAACATGTCTCAATAATCTATGTCAACACAGGTTCTATTAACATCTCTAAAACTCCATTATCTCATACTAGGACAATGCGTATTGATGTAATACATAACTTCTTGATAGATCATTATCAAAATGGTGATATCACTATTGAATTAATTACAACTGGACACCAATTGGATGATATATTCACAATGCTTTTGAGTTCTGAGATATTAAATTAAATCAAACATGAGTTAGGTATGATAAAATGTTGACCGATAGGACCTCACAGTTAGACCTTACCGATTGGACCTCATCGTTAGACCATACAGATAGGACCTCACCGTTAGACCATACCGATAAGACATCACACTTAGAACTTACTGATAGGACCTCACCATTAGACATTAATAATAGGACCTCACCGTATGATTTTACTGATAGGACCTCACTGTTATACCTTATTGATAAGACCTCACCGTTGGACCTTACCAATGCCTCCTTACTGATGGATGACATGAGTCTGAGACTTTGCATTTTTGTTTTCTCAGCCGAAATCTGATATGTTTTCTGCATTTACTTATTTATTTTATCAGTTTCATTTTTCGATCCCTAAATGATAAAAATAAAACCCCGATCACATTTCGATCTACATCAATCCCCCTCTCTAACCTTTTGATCCCCAATCTCAGAACCAAAACCTCTACTGAAACCCTGAACCACTCCAGATCGATAGAGAGAGTGAAAAGACCATCATTTTTAATAAAGGAGACATGGCAGATCCTAGGATTCTTAGAGCCGAGTCATGTAATGGAAGCCAAGTAGTGACAGACATTCTTAAACCACATTTTTCAAAGAGGGAATGAGTGGTTGAGAAGAAGTTGAGTTAAGTGTTGTTGTTGTCGAGCTGATATTTAGCACTGAAGGCACTTAAAGATCAGGGCCGGGTTAATTGATTTGAAAACAATAATGAAACCTATTACCTGATGTTAGTGAAGGAATTTTTAGAGTATCCCATGTTTGAGCTATCTTTGGATGAATACCGGATGACATCCAGTGTAAATGGAGTAAATGTGCGATTCTCCTCTCCTGAGTGGGCTGACTTCATGAGGGTTCATCATGAAGGAATTTTATGATTATTACTCAAAAGTGGTGCCTCCCACTAGTGAGTTCTTTCTCTATAAAGAAGCATTAGCTAAACTAATATGGATTGGAATTCCTTGGAATGTCATTGCTGCCGAAATGGTTGGAGAAGATAAGCTTCATTTCATGTTTATCAAGCATGTTTTAAGTCCCTGGAGAGTGGACATTGCAAATTTAAATTTTCAGGATGTTTTTGACTTATATCTATTTAAGCACGAACATAAGATCAACTTATGTAGGCTTTTGAGTATTCCACTAGAAGAAATGGCCAAACCTAGTTCCAAATCAAATTCCATATATCATGCTATGTTGATATCTCTAATGTTGAATGTGAAATGAGTTGCTGGAGGTAAGGAGGAAACTGTTGTTGTTAAAGATAACCATTTCATCACCAAAGTGATTTGCAAGATGATGAATATCAACTAGAATACATGGTTGAGGGGATGGTGAATGATGTGGGAAAGGTATATGATGATTTTAACCATGTGGCTCGCCCTACTAGACCTAAAAATAAGAGAGACCCTGGTCTTATGCCTCGTGAAGGAGAGACTACAAATTGAGATGAAGAAGAAGAGGCTACTATTGTGGAATAAAGAGCGGATTCTCTAATTGATGCTAGGAGTGATCCTGACCTTCTCTCAGATCCTTGTGATAATATATTACCCTTTGGTGATCCTAGCCCACCAAAGAGATTTTATAGAAGGGAGAATTTTCTATGGGAGAGTGATGAGGAAACCAGTGAAGAAGAAGATGCTAAAAATGTATTATGAGATATTAAGGATACCTTAGATAAAGATAAGGACATTGATTCTGGTCAAGATGACTTTGAGACAGCTGATGCTGAAATTGAAGAGGAATGTTTAAGTCCCAGACCTCTAATATGACATACAGAAAGGGTAGAAATTGGAGATGAAGAAGTTGCTGATTTAGTTGAAGCTAGAATTGTTTTTGGAAATCGTTGAATATTCATGTGGAGGAAGTGTCAATGGGCCTTCCAATTGATTATGTTGATCAAGATGGTCTGGTGGAGATAGATATGGATGATTAGAAGAATGCTCAAATTTACAGGGAGGATCCTATTGTTACAGGATCAATTGTTGTTGCTCATGAGATAGAGGACTGGATAGAAGCTCATAGATTTCTAGTATTAGGATTAGATTATGTAGATTTTGAAGATGAACATACTATTTGAAGTCCTCCAATTCTTAATGTCTTTGAAACTACCATTGTGTAGTCATTGGTTCTGTTAAATCGAGACTATGTAATGAAGGATTAATTGGATTCTTTGAAATCCGACCTAAAAAGGAATTTTTAAGAGAATGATCAATAGCTCACAATCAAGGACTCATGATATCTACAGTCAAAAGGATAGTCTCTACATCTCACTCAGCAGTGTTACATAAGGTCAAGGAATGTCATAATCAGGTAGGAAACTTTGTTAGTTTTTATGGAATCATGGAATCAATCTATTACATGATTAGATGCATATATGGAATCAAGGGATCAGTTGTAAAGAGACCTTAGATATGTTAAAAGTGTGGTTCAACAAATGGTCATAGTGTTTGATGATTTTATGATTTTTATGGAAATACATTTCAATGGCCAAGATGATGATGTAAAAACTATGATCAGTGTTCTAATCAAATAATTTATGGAGACTGTGGATTTCACTACGACACCTCTCAGTGTACATGCTTCTTCTTCAACCTATCCCCCAGTTGACATCAAATCCTTCATGACCATTGTCAGAAAAGAAGTGGAAAATTTCTATGGTGCTAGTAGCTTATACTCTGTGGTCATTTCAATTACCAGGGAAATTCATAACCTTATTGGAAATTATTTACAGGAAGATTCTCATGATCAGAAGGCCATCAAGGATCAAGTTGACTTCTATTTCAAATGTGTATACACTAAGCATAAAATTGATGGTAAATTAAAGCTACTCATAGATAACATGAGAATACCTCCTGTCACTTAGGCATTTAAGGATCAAGTGAGTAAGTATAATGATATGACTCCAATCGTAGAGAGATTCATGAAAAACAATGATGATTTAATCTCAGCTATGGAATGTGGGGGGAGCATCATTATAGAATTCGGGAATATTCTATTACCCATTCTCCATGTGGACTGCACACCCATCATTGTTCCTCCTGCTTTTCATGCTTTTTCAGGTTCTTTAGGTTCCACCAGTACTGCTCCATTGATGACTCCTACCCAGGCCATCAGAAGTTTGACCCCAATGCTTCATCAGAGGTCTACTCAGTATTAGTCTACTGATGCTTCAGTGGCTGCTCCTTCTAAATTTATCACTACCATCCCTTGGCCTATCCCTTCAACTATAGATCTTGTATCCTCAACTTCCAAAGACATAGCCCCATTGGACATATTTGATGTGAATTTAGTGTAAAATGTCTTAGATGATAGGGATTAGTGTATTATTTTTGTCTATTGTACTACTGTTTTATTAATAAAAACACTCTCGTTTATCTCTTTTAATGTACGCTTTTTATTAATCACTAAGGGGTAGATATATTTATATATGTTCTGGCCTCAATTTAGTGTTCATAATATAATATGTATGTGCTAATATCCCAGATGAAATTAGTAGATGTGTATTAACCTTGATTCAAAACTCTTAAACCTATGATTCGAATGAAATAATTTGTGATTATCAAAAAGGGGAGATTGTTGGACTCACATATTATGATAATCCCAAATCATTATTCATTTGTGTGATTATCATGTTTTCATTCTATGTAAATCATGTCTCATTAATGATTTTTGTTTCTATAATGTAACATTTATATACTCTTAATATAACTATTTGATTGGTTAATCTTACAGTACAGAATTTATCTAAATTTATGGTTATCAATAAAAAGGTTGTCGTTACATGGTTACCGATGCATGGTTACCATTGTAAGGTTACCGATGCAAATATTATCATTTCATGTCAACAGATGGAAGGTTACCGATGGAAAGATACCGATGGAAGGTTATAGTTGTTGGATGTCGATATGCACCTATTGTTCAAGCATACTAATGTGAAGGCTACCATTAGCTGTATACTGATGCTAACTCTACCATACCTTTTCAAATTTGTAATATTATTATAACGGTAATATTTTTTAAATTAAATTCTCTTGACATTAATTAATGATGATTGTAGACATGTTAGGAGACCGTACCTGGGTCAGTATGTGGTATGAGAAATATCGCACATGATCTACTAATTCTTATTGTCGGACCTCAATTATAAAAAAACAAGAACATGAAATTATGAGTGTGACATGCAGATGTGATGTGGTGTGGAATACAAAGTCAAAAAGATCTTACTCGCTAGATCAATGAAGAACCATCCATCACTAACATTATGAACCCACAAGCCTCACAATGATCATTTTGGGACTAACTCACTTATTCCTTCTATGCCTCATCAACTCTTGATCTACACTAGAAGCAGAACATTGAAAGCTAGATCCTGGAGTTATGACAATCTTTTTTGAAGAAATTTTTTAGAGAAAGACTTCAACAACAAATTCTTCCCTATGAGTAGTAAAGAGTTGAACATCTAACACATAGAGCTTTCTAAACACAATATTTTTATTTTAAGCTCTATTGTGTTCCTTTTTTTACATATGTGAGAAGTGAGTATGTCTGTCTGTTATACACACTATCATCAGCGCTTGAACTGGATGATACTGAATATCCCAGATCAAACATCACCTATATTTTGTTTCCCACTTATAATTGTGGAAGAGAACATGTGTGGTCTGTGCTATTTTTTTCCCACGATGAACTGTGGAAGAGTGTGTGAACCCTAGAAAGTTCGTAAAAACTACTGTAAAGCCTGATACATGCTTTTGTATCAATTTTATTGATAATATAAACTGTTTGGTGGCAGGTGATCACCATGTGTTGAGGATTATGTCGAAAATTGAGACTGAACCACTTTTTTTACATTATTGTGCACTATATTTTGTTTTACTCAGTTGTGTCAATTTTTTTCTGGTTAGAATTGCTATAACATAAACTGTTTTACACAAATTCAACTAAGTAATAATCACCATTTGAGAATCCTCTTGACCAATTTGACACATATCTATCTCTACTGACTTAATTAACATGGTCGTTTCAAATTTCGGGGATACTTATATGAATATTTTAAACATAAATTTTATGTAGAAACTCAATTCACCCCCTCTTGAGATTCCACTCCGACCAACACCATCTAATTATATGTTTTTATGATATGTTAATGATTTATTTATAGTTCGATTTCCATCAAATGTGTTGTAAAATAATTATTCATATGTATAGTAGACTACTGCCTCATTAACTAATGTGATTAATTTGTCCATTATAACCTCTCATAGTATGGTATAATGATGTATATGAAGTATATATATCATATTTACAATATAATTACACATATTTAAAAATTAAAACATATATACCATTTTTACATATTATTCTATAGTGGATATGATATTTTTTTTGTATGTTGGTTGGAATACAACTTTGCGAAGTGATACGATTTGGGATTCACTAACGCTTTTAAATAAATAAAATAAGATAAAATATATGTTATAAAAATTAAATAATTATGATATTATTTAAAAATATGTAATTCATAAAAGATAATATATAATATTATTTATTATCCTTTCACTCACAGAAATATGATAACCTTGTTCTTGTATGAGTGGACTACAACCATAATGTAGTGATGTGAGTCTCTTTTCAACACCGCCACACCTTTAGCAAAAATATATGAATAATTTTTTAAATAATATGTTACTGAAGATATAATGAAAATTATAAAATGATTATATGTTAAATATAACGTTTCTATAATGATTGTTGAATAATTGGAATGTCACTCATGCCTATGTTTCCCTATTGTCTCCAGGATTATAACATACTTAGGTAGTAAAAATCATAAATAATGAGTGGAAGTAAAAAATATAATTTATTTAAAAATACTATAATTATGTATATATTATTATTCTGTATATAATTTATCCATAACAAATGTAATGGGAATGCAAACACAATATCAAAATGTGTGCGAAATAAAAATAATATATTACCCAAAATGTGTCAATAACATTAAATTATTAATAAATATGTTATAATAGGACACAATTAAATTTTATATGTTGTTTTTAACATATTACCTAATGAAAATTTATCATATTTTTATATGAATTTTTTTTATAAAATTAAATTTATTAATGTGTTTGAAATTAATTTATACTCAAATTCCCAAAAAGAGAAATAATTTTATTTTAAGAAATGTATTTGTCATATAAAAAATGATCTTATATTATATCTATGACATTGAATCATCAATATATTTTTTTAAGTCATATAAATATATAACAAATATATACATATAATTTTAATATTTACTTTACAAGGGTTATATTTATTAATCAAAATATATAAATATTATTCCCTTAAATACTATTTGGAGAAAATCAAGATTTATGTATAATTTTTATAATGAAATCATGATATTTTTTAAGAAATAAAAATTAATAATATTTCTAGAAATAAATTTTATTAATTGAATTGTTAATAAAAAAAATATCATAGAAAGTCCTTTAAATTACCTGATTAATGGAATGAAAATGATCGTATTTGAAAAATGAAAATTTTATCTATTTATAGAAAAATCAATAATTTCAGAAAAATACACAAATAAGTCACCCTATGTTAATATTAATATTATTATTATTATTTTTTTCTGAAATACAATTTCCAAATAATGATGATCAAATAAAAAACATTTTTTAAGAAGAAATATCATTTTACGATTAGATTATGACAATTAAATATTGAGTTCTTATTTATTTAATATTTAGTAACATAATTATATTTAGTAGGAATTTTTCACACATTTCATAATGCATTTAATCACATTCATTCCCCCCAATTTAATAGAATGTTTTTAAATATCATTTTTATGTAATAATATTTAATTATTCATTTCAGATCATTTTTGCATGCCCTATAATCTATCGAATATAGTTTACTTTTGTTGAAGAATGGGTGTTACAAAGGGGGTTTGATAAAACCTAGAAGAACATTTTATATGGAATCATTAGAAACAAGAACTAAAAATATTTATAGGTGTGGGAAAATAACATTAGTATATCCTAACATTCTACCCTGATAGAAAAATAGGGGAACACTATTGGGTTCCACTGATAGTGAACTTGGATCCCGTTCTGGAGAGCCTTCTCCACAACCATTGTAATTTTCAATCCCCATCATATATTATCTCATCCATCTAGTTATAATGCCACTGGGTGGAAGGGAACCATAATATAGATAATATTTCTTTTCATATCGATTTTTTCTATCATAGCCTTGTCATCCATTAAATTATTGATTATATGATTCATTATATAAATCATTGACTGTATTAATTGTCAGAAACAGTAATATTAGTTTGGATCTGACATATAATCATTCATTAAAACATAATGTGAAAAAATACCCTATATATTAAAATAATTGGTGTACAATAACATAAAACTCTCTCTCCCAACTGTATAAAGTGAAACATAATATAATCCCCTCTCATCAATCAAACTGGAAAAAACTAATGAAAAAACAAGGTCTTAAAACCCGTAGAATAAAAACCCATCTTTTCTTCATATACCTTTGAAGACGACCACCTCTTTCTAGGATCATCTTGATTTAACGTCATCAACTTCATCATTTTATCCTCAAGTGTATCCATAATATCTAATAAATATTTTACAGTATCTAGAAATTCCTCAAATTCTAGGGTCTAATTCGTTCCCTATTAATATGGGCATCTCATGTATAAAATCATAAGATCAATGTTATTTTACCTCAGATTTGGGTGGTTCCTAAACAGAATGGTTTAAATAACTTTTTACATTTTTTATATGGAATGTACAATTCATATGATGGCCTTTATGATATTTTGATTTAAATAGAGATTATATTAGTGATCCCTCTTGTTACACCATACCAATGAATGAATTGAAGATGCCTCATTGTAATGTTATCAAACAACAAAAATACAATTAAATGACCAAATATATATATATATATATATATATATATATATAATTATAGTTTAAATTAGAAGAAAACAAGAATATATTGAGATTAGGGTAATTGGACAATATAAGATATAGACATCCCATCCTTTGATGGTCACATAAAACATGATACAAAAAGAGCTAAACAGGAACTCACCAAAACCTTCCTCTCATATTTAGACCGTCATGTCTCCATATTTCCAACATTCCATGACATATCATAACCTTTAATATTACATAAATTTCTTGATCTATCATGTATATCCCTCATCCCAGTCTCTAAAATGAGCTATTAAAAACATGAATTTTGTTCATAGTCACCAAAAGTAGGAATTTATAACTTTGGAATGAAACAGAAACATCCTATAATGAATTTGACCTACATGAGACAATACACATTTCATATACCCATGTGTATTGATAAAAAATTAATAAATATTCCATTATTGAGGATGACATTGGTTGTATTCCACCCCAACTGTTGCGATATCCAAACCCAATATACAGGTTCAATAAACCAATTAATGACTACAATATTTGGATGTAGCTACTTCGTGTTATATTTGAGGACCACATCCCACAATTTCACCTCTATCCACCCATACACTAATGATAAAAACTATATTTACTCACTATAGAACCATGTCCTTTCCAACATAAACTGGAAATGAAGGGTCTATACACCCATAATGGGAATGTAGTTTCTTTTAGTTGAACAAGATCATTCAGAACCAAACCCAGTAATCAATAAAATGTATTTATAAAATAACACAAAAAATATCATATCTGATTAAAAAAAGGGATGACTAATAGTTAAGTATTTTTTTACAAAAATCATATTAAATAATTTCCCCTTATTCTGTATTTCATAAAAATATATGCATAATAGTATAGAAACATAATTATAGAAATCCATTTTCATTTATAAAATCCTAGATATCAAATTGAAAAAAACTAAAAACCTAATTCATATCTGTAATCATTTATATGATTTTAAATGATCATGTTAGTGATACCACTTGTATCTATACCAAACAGTTTCATTCCAATAAAGTACATATAAGACATGTATTATTTATATCAAACATATAATCTGACCCTAAATTAAACAAACCACAATTGGCAACTTGACTTTCATCATATTCATCAAAAATCTAGGAATATAAAAAAACATAATGTAAGCCCATTATAATAACAAGGGTTGATGTTTAATACTATACCCTCAAATGAAGTAATACATTCTATAATGTGATGAGTTTTTTATATAATTTTATAATGGCTTGACATTTTTCACAATACAAAAAATTAGAAATCTAATTCATAAAAACCATTCATTGAAAAATACATTCATTATATAATTAACAATGATTTTACCAACAAATTTTTTTTAAAATTATGTGGAACCCATCTTATCACAAAAACATATTGACACACAAAAATCAGCCAATGAAAACATTATGTAACATAATTTTGAATGAAAAACTATAATATAAATAGTAACAATGAAAATTTTAACATAAGCCATAGATTGGACCACATATATTATGAAACAGTTTAATTCCAACTATGATGGTATCCTCAAAACCCATAAATGGAAGGGAATGTGAAAGAAAAAAACAGAGTCCCTAAAATTGATACATAAATTCTAGAATCAATTTTCATTAAAAAAAATATTGTATTTAGATAGGTTGTTTTAATACATATATCTATATTATCTTGTGCCTCACTAAAACACATTTTATCTTACATCCAAATGAAACTCACACTATAAATATATAGTGGATTAGATAACCATCATCATACGATCATGTGTCTAAAAGAAATATACCATCCCCACTTAAAAATCACATAATAATATAAACGATTATGAAATAATGATCATCCATAGAGAATGGATAGCATCCTACCATGTTTGATATTAAAGGGAAATTTTTTTGGATAGAATGTGAAGAACCATTCAAATGTAATGTGGAGAGTTAATATTGTTAGTGGGAGATGGTTAAAATATGACGAGGTATTATTAAGGACTATTTTATAGAAACACGGTTAGGTTATAAATGATTCTATTCACGAATCATTGATTCATGAATTGAATATATTATCTTCATTGTACATGGAAATATGCATATTTTCATTTTAAAATCAAGATGGAACTTATTATAGCGTGAGTCATCATTTCAAATAGTGTAATATTTTATCATCTTATACTATATTCATGGATTCAAAAATTATTGAATTAATTTTTTGAATATAAAATTTATATAGTAAAATATCTCCTCTTGCTAGTGCATAGTTTAAGTTAATCGAAAAAATATAGATCACCTCTGACAACCCTTGAACCCAAAGTACAATATGATAAACATTAATAATATTATATAATTTATCAAAGCTGCCAAAATTCACATAAGAATGCAGGATTCTTATAATGTGAATTATTCATTACTCTTATCTCTAATCAAATAAAAATTAATTTTGTTTTAATATACTATTAATATCTTTAATATGTTTTATTAATTTTTAAATATGATATACTTTGTTTCATAAAATGAAAAAAAATTATAAAAATTAATTTTTTGTCATATAATCATTTTATTTATTATTTTTCTATAATTATTAAATATAGTTTTAATTATGAGGTTCTCTTAAAATATTTTTCAAAAATTTCACAACATATTTAGTATATTGATAAACCTATGATTCAAAAATTATGTTTTAATTGTAAATTTTAATAGTATATTTTTCATATAGACTTATAATTTTTTTCTATTATATAATATTATTATTATATATAACTATATGTAAAATAATATATATATATATATATATGTATATATTATATATATGTATGTATAAATTATATATATATATATATATATATATATATATTAATATCTCATGTGGTTACATTTTCCCACATAAATAAATTTTGTACTCATAATATTTTTTATTACCCATTAATTAAAGTTGGGGACATTATCATTAAAATATTTATCATTAGATATATTACATCTAATATGATATCAAAAAGGCCTCTAATTGTATATCATGTTATTTATTTATCCTAAATATACATTAATAATTAATACAATCACATGCCCATTCCTATCCATAAACACATCATATTTTAACAAAACATTAAAATTCACAAACCCACTTGGATCATCTTGTAATTAATGAATAGTTAAATCAAATTTTATTTTCAGAAACTAACTATTAAATTCAACCACATGATATTATAGAGACACACAAATGATATAATCATTAGAAAAAATATCATGAATCACAGTTTCATTAAATAATTATGAAATTTCTTTTCTTTATGAACTACATAATTATTTTTTCATAAAATTAATAAACCTTTTATTGCATGCATCAATTATATATTAATCCTAAAAGATTTAAATACCTATATCATCTGTTCTCCAATATTTTTCAATATAAATTTAAACATGTTAATGAAATAATTTTAAATGTTATTACTACCATATAATACATGATTCCTAATATTTGTGAACAAACTATTCATAAAAAACCCATAGATGTTTCACATATTCCTCCTAACTTCTAGAAAATAATAAATTATTATTGATAAATATCACTCATTAATAAATATATATATGAGTATCATGATTTATTATTTATTATGATATCTTTACTCTAATATATGAATGATTCAGAAACTCATGTTTTACAATCATATAATTGATATAATAATATGTTCAACCATTTATTAATGTTTTATATAATGTTATATGAAATATTTGTTTATTGATACATACATTTCTTTTCCCCATATTCCAGATCCTTTTCTAACCAAATTATAAAACCATAAATTTTATGAAATTATACAAAATTTTAGTATGGAAATATTAAATTTATGTTATCATCCTCTTTGAATCCACCGAATTTACCACATTTTTTATTTATTTAAAACATGACTCCACTTTGATCAATTATCATTTATTCATGTTCATTTTATATTTTCATTCTCTGTTCTATGTTCTAACAATATTCTCAAATCATTGAAAATGGTTCATTATATGTAAAGAGAGATAATAATTGAAAACTAAAAGGGTGTGCCAAAAAAAGTGGGATGATAACAATATTTATCATGAATTGGTTGATGACTAAGTAAATACCCAATTCAACCATCCAATATTTATTTTTTCAAGGGACATTTATTTCAGATACTGTGTCAACATATATTATCCTATAATTTATTTTATTAACAGGAAAAACATAAAAACTATACATTTCCAAAATATTAGATTGTTTAAAATTAAAAATACAGATCACTTAGGCTATATTATATTCTATTTTTCATAATAAAAAATTATAAAAATTACTTCAACTAATATAAACGACGATTTCTGCCATAGATATTATTATAAAAATTAAAATATAAACCGTTTCCTAAAATTATAACTCTTCAAAAAAATTTAACTGATAATATTTTAATCATGAATGTTATTTATACAGTTCATCTAAACAAATATAGAATCTGATGATTTTTTGATGTAAATTAAATAACATAAAACACAAATGAAATTAAAATGCACTTCCATGACCTTTTAGGTTTCAATTATAAGAAAATCAGGACAAAACAATAACTATGAAAAATCATCTTCTTCGTATAAAATACGGAAGAATATAAAAAAATACCATATATATATGATATATAAAATACATTGACATCATAATGGCCACTATAGGTGGTGTTAAAAGAAGATTGAACAATCATCGTCTCGTGAGGCAGTAATTCACCACCCACTAAAACAGTATGTTATTTAAACATTTGATTGAGGTGTGTATAAGTGTTGCTAAAATAATTATAATAACAAAATCCTATTATATTGAAGATACTGGTGTTGTTACAAAACAAATGAATAAAAAGAGTTTATGGGGTTGGAGAAGCAAAATAAAACAAAAGAACATAAGAGAAAGCATTGTCTTTAAATCGGGTAACTCCTGTTGGATTGAACCAAATGGGTTTCTTGAAGAGCATTCTGCCTATGGTAAGGCTTCTATGATAAAGAGAGGGATGTGGAGAGATTAAATGAGTAGAGTTTGGCAGAGCCAATGGCTTGAGAGATGTGGGTAAGGTGGTAGAGGTGGGGGCCTTTTATAAGAGGGAGGAGGGGCACTATTGGAATGTCAAGAAAAGTTACTTTATTATAAAATGATTTTCAGATATTAAAGGTCCCACAATTATATATTTCTAGGATAAGGTTATAAGGGTTCGAAATACACCCATCCAATAGGTTTTTGACATGTTTATGTCTTAGATTTTACATTATCTTATCATTTTATTTAAATCATTCATTAATGGGTTAATCGCTGCATAATCATGGTGTCATAAATAAATATATTTATTTAATTTCTAAAAATTATAAAAAATTTCCATCATGTAGGAAATATTTATATAATTCTAATCAATATTTATAGTCAAAAATATGACTTGTATATCCCCATGTAAAATTTGTTTTAGTAAAACAATACATGTTTGTGGCATTTTTATTTTAACATTAAATAAAAAGTAATTAATGTCATTTTCTTACCCAAGTGGGTCCATGGGGTCCCCAAGTTAACCCATGGATTTTCATGGTCATCCATGAAAAATCCTACAAGGGTAGGACATGTGTCAATGTATCTTCATATTATTATAACTTTATTTGTTCCTTAAATTACACTAATTAACTTTAATCGTGATTAATAAAACGTAAAAGTTAATATTCACCAAAAAAATAATTGAATCCCATTGAACCACATATTACATACTAATTACAACCATGTATGTCAGATTTTTGAAATTCAATTCACAGACGTGGTAAAGTTTCATTTAGATGAAAAATCATTTTTTTAACTACCACTTAGTGGTTTCCCTATTCATCAAAAATTGATGTTTTTCAGGAAAATAACAGAAATTCACCCTAAGATATATTTGGTATTTTGAATTAAAAATTGTTGTATATTTTAAAAAATTAAAAACTTATAAGTTTCATTAATCAACGTAATAATTAATTCTCATTGTCAAAACAAATAACGTGTTTTTAAGAAACAAAATATATCAAAAGATTGACACTAGTTTATGTCCAATTTCAAAGTGAAATCAATTCCAATGACCACCATTGGTTTAAATGGTAATAATAAATTCTAATTTCACATTAAAACCAAATTCAAAATATAATATAATCATATAAATAAATTATATTAAAAAGAGACTTCGAATGAAAATACAACATTTTCACTTATTCATTAAAAATGAACTTTATGGAAAAAATAACAAAAAATTACACAAAGTAAATTTTGATGTCCAGATTCTAAAGAAATATTTTATTTGGTCCAATAGAATGTATAAGAGCAAAAATAACTATTTATAATAAGGGTTCTCCATCAAAAGGTGATAAATCGACTTTTTAGTGAATATTAGAGTATTTACGCATAAAATTGAATTCTTTTCTTATTTTAAGATTTAATCTTTTATTGGATAAATTTAAAAACATTTAACAAACATATATAATCATTTTGTAGTTAGTTCTATTCATTCTCAATATTATAATAGTTAGATGTTATCTATTATTTAAAATAATATTATTATATTATTAGTGTGTAACGTAAGATTTCAAAGAAACTCGTTGTTGTGTATTGGGTACGCCATCGAACATAGAATCCCCATTAAAGTAATATTAATATTTTTTTCACAAATATTAACAAATATGAAAATGTAATATTCTGTATTTAACTGGGATGTTACATTCTCCCCCCTTTTGGGAATTGTTTCCTCACAATTTTAAAATTGGTCTCGGAAACATCATTGAATGTCCCACATCGGAACAAGAGTCAGTAAAACTATTACTTTAAAAGAAAAAGAGATAAGTACAAAGGTCACCCGAGTTAACCCATACTAATATTCTAGGTAGAAAATTATGGATATAGAAGTGAAAACAAAGGGTCATGTTCTGAGGGAGAGTGAGTGAAAACATGATTAGGAGAGAGTTAACCACAAGAAAATCACAAATATGTTATGGGTTAAACGATATTTGATTCCCCAGTAAGAAAAGATAACAGAAAATATTTTTGTTTTAAGTTAATTTTCATTGAGGAATTTATTTATGAGCTTAACTAAAACATAATGAAACATAATTACTTGTCATGTTGACTTTTAACTTTTACTAGATTTCTTACACAAACTCATATTTTCTCAAAAAGACGAGTACTTAGGATGACTTGTTCACATTAAGAGTACTATAATGAACTTCATGAGAATCACCTAATCAACAAAAGAAAACTATATATTTCCCATGTCTTTAGAAATTAACCAAAATCAAAACAAAAAAGTTTTGTACAAGATCAGATAATCCCCAAAACAGATAATCCTTTATAAAAAAATCTATTCATAATCTCCAAAACTTGTCAAACAATACATAAAGTTCAACAAAGACAATTCAATAAACATCTATCCATAAAATTCATCAAAGTATGACAAACTAATATTGAAACCCAAATCTCTGAAGGATTTAATCACATAGTCATCCAAGATAAATCTTAACATTTATCTCTAAATGACAGCATCTTCTCTTAATGTCTCTTATTGAAAAGTAATTATCTTAATCACATATCATTCATGATTGGTTAATCATTTCAATAGATAAACCAAAATCAACATACTATTGATTCATAAAATCATAAAACTAAAAAGAATTAGTCAAACTACCCAGAGACTTCATGTAGTCCAGTGGTAGGGGATAAATACCAGTCTTAACTTGGTTGTGGGTTCGATTCCCGCTGCATCGTCCGACACGACGGGTTGTCACAAAATCTACGTGTTGTCCTTTTTCCAAAACTACATAATTCTTAAAACATTCCACAAAAAGATATAAAATCTTCAAAAATAACCATAACATAATTTAATCTCAAGTTTATCTCATGGCTTTCATTTTCAATCATACTATATTGTAACCCATAATTACCACAAAAGTAAAGATTATATAAACCCTAATGGTTACCTTTATAATTATTACCTAAATTTCCACATCGATTTGGCTATCTCGTACATGATGCATTAGAGAACTCACCAAGTATCAAGTGGTTAATCATGACTCCTGGTAGTTGGTTTAGAATAACCTTAATATTTCTCATTTAATCACCCATTTCATCCAGTATCTTAATCAGAGAACCACCACAATTTCCTTCAAACCCATTGTCACTTTGGTTCCTACTAGATCTATCCATTTCCTAAAACCAAAAAATTCAGTGTGAGTATATTATTAGAATCATCATATAATATCTTACGAGGAGGGTAAATATAAGATATAATTATTCATGTTATTTTAAACTCATTAACTTTATCTAAAACTATGACTCTTTCTGAAATATTAACCATTTTTATAATATCACTTGTGCTTAAAGAATACCCTAACCTCTAAAGTTATATAAACTGACCTCTAATACGAACTATAAAGATCTGGCCTTAAACCTTACTTAATATTGAATTAATTGAATAATTCACATTCAGGATCTTTTCAGGTTTAGTGTTTTAGAGAATTAAGACATAACTATTACATCTCAAAGATTGCAATTATACACATCTACTCAGTTTCCATTTTTTTCACAAAATACAACACTTGAATAAAAGAGTCATGTATTTTTCCTTATTTTAGACATCAGGACATTTCCTTGATCCCATCATTGACCCTATTCCACATTAGGTCTTGTGAAAAACATTTCAAAAACTTGGGATGGGCATAAAAATCTCAGTAAGTGTTATAACAACACGGAAAGAAAACATTAGTCCATGTATACATAAGAATCAATGAAAACATACTTTACTCATAAAACATAAGCACTTATCATACCTCATAAAAACATGAGATTAATGAATAACTCATAGAAATAATAAGACATAAAGGTAACTTGAGGCATTCATAACATTCGTACGTAGGGAGAAACCCTCATGGTTAAGTTTGGAATACCCATCACAGTATATTCCCTAATTTGCTCTAGAGAAACCTTAGTGTTTAACCCCCTTCGAGTTTCCAAATGCATTGGAGGGATATATTGGGCTCACCCACCCTTAGTTTGTCACGGAACCACCCATCTTCATAAACAATGCCCAAGAACCATAACATAATCGTACCACATAATAATGCATAATGGAAACATAACATTTCAATATTTAAACCACATGATATCAATACAACACATTGATATAATAAAGACATAATGAAAACCATTTTCAATACCAAAATAAATGAAATGTAAAACATGGTATTTATTTTTTCATTTTAAAAAAAATATGACTTGTAGAGAAAGCCAAAACTCAAATAATGGTCATGGCAGCGGAGAAGTCGTTGTCTCCGCATACGTAAGACAAAAATATTCATTTTGTCGTCTAGTAAAACGATTCATATAAATAGATTCTTTTTGAATAAAAGTAACAGTCAAAGGGGTTTATTCACCGTATAAAATAATGTTGTGTTTAAAACAAAATATTCCTCAATGAAAGGAGATTTAGACGAAGTCCCTTACAAAGACGATATCCTTAGATTAAGGATAAATCAATTACATAATTATGTGTGACAAATATAAATACACCCAATATAAGTGGATATTAAGTGTAAAAAATCAGAGGTCATACACAAATATTTAGATTATTACATAATCAAAAAGTAGAGGTTTAACCCAAATAATTGAAATTGGGTTAAGAAGTTCCCTTACATAAATTCGACAACCTAACAACGTCACTTCAAAGTTCCGAAAATGAGTTGATGAGAAAGAAAATGGCATCTCATCACTTGAACATAAAATTTACACCAATATGGATATATAAGATCATATCGAAATATAATACGATGTAAATTAAAATGTCTAACAAAAATATGTCTTTTTAAAATAAGAGGGTGAAAGGTTCCCTTACCAATTTGGTAAGTTACAAAAGATACACGACATGAAAGAAGGATCATACCATGAAGATGTGAATAGACAAAAATGAATTTATATTACACCATGAGTACAATCATGGGAATTACATACACCACAAAATGGAAATAGTGGCCAATATAGCATGAATCTCACAGAAATAAAAATGTGAGATGAACCCCTTTACCACGTTGTAATCAATCGAGTCGTATGACCCAAAGATAATAAACACCACATGAATCACATAATACCATGAATATAAATAGAATAATGATATTGTATATGAAATGGAAGTACACAATACACCACATGTAATAAACAAGTGGCGAACAATGGAAATGTCATGGAATTAAAATTGAGATAAGAAATCCCATAAGAAATTTCGGCAGCCTAACAGCGCAACTTAAACTTCTAAAAATGGATTGATGAGATAAAATAGGGTATCTCATCATATGAACATAAAAGGATTGTATTATGGATATAGATATCATCCCCCAACATAATAAAAAGTAACTTAAAAGACTTGACATGAAAATACAACTTTGAAAATGAGAAGGGCGAAATAATCCTTTACAAAATTTCGGCAGCCTAACAGCGCCACTTAAACATTCTTAAAATGAATTGATGTGAGCAAGATAGGGTATCTCATCATATTAACATATAATTTAAAGTAGTATGAATATAATATAACATCCTCTAACATAATAATGTGGAGAATAAAAGGAATGACATAAAAGAGAGTACTTGAAAAGAACGAGATAGGTACGATCCCTTACCTCAAGTCTGAGTTGTCTTGTTCGTTTCTTTATATTCCTAAATAATAAACTATTTTCAAATTATAATTTATTAAGGAAATACATTAAAGTTTTTTATTCAATTCATATCACATATTATAATTTTATAATAAATAGTTTATTATGTGACTTTATATCAGATGTTTTTGGCGATGTTTAGTACACGAGTAAAAAATAAACTTGTTTGAAAAGAATTTCCCATGTAGTTATAAGTACATCATCTCCAGAATACTATTAATGATTTAAATATAATATATATTTTTTACATATTCATTTTATACTATTCCATAACATTTAGAGATAAAAAAAATTAAATGCACCGTTCATGGAGACGGTAGGTCGTACGTACGTATGAACGCTACTTTCATTTCTATGTCATATTAATGGAATTAAAAACAATAAATGAGATATAAATATATTTTAATTCTAGTATAATATATATTTAATATAGGTAACATATGTTCATTAATTTCATTCTTTATACATTCCATGTATTGCATGAACGAGTCATGTCACTTGAGGGGGCGGTAGTCCACACTTTCTTATATGAAATTATCACATTTTCACAACATGAAAATCATAGAGGTGTGTTTTAAATATAAAATACAGAAGAATATAGAAAACAATACCATATAAATAATATATATAATAGAGTGACATCATAATGGCTAGCATAAGAGGTGTTAAAAGAAGATTGAATAATCATCATCTCGTGAGGCAGTAATTCACCACCCACAGAAACAGTATGTTCATTAATTATTTGATTGAGGTGTGTATAATTGTTGCTCGAATAATTCTTATAACAACATCCTATAATATTTAATATATTATTTTTGTTACAAAATAATGTAATAAAAAGAGATTATGGGGTTGGAGAATCAAAATAAACAAAAGAACATAAGAGAAAGCATTATATTTAAATTGGGTAACTCATTTTGGATTGAACCAAAAGGGTTTCTTGAAGTGCTTTCTGCCTAAGGTAAGGCATATATGATGAAGTGAGGGATGTAGAGAGATGAAATGAGTAGAGTTTGGCTGAGCCAATGGCTTGAGAGGTGTGGGTGAGGTGGTAGAGGTGGGGGCCTTTTATAAGAGGGAGGAGGGGCACTCTTGGAATGTTATGAAAAGATACATTATTATAAAATTATATTCGAATATTAAAGGTCCCAAAATTATATATTTCAAGGATAAGGTGATAAGGGTTCGAAATCCACCCATCCAATAGTTTTTTGACATGTGTATGTCTTAGATTTTACCTTATCGTCTCATTTTATTTATATAATTCATTAATAAGGTAATCACGACATCATCATGTTGTCATATATAAATTTATTTATTTAATATCTAAAAATTATAAAACAATTACCATCATATATGAAATTTTCTTATATTTTCAATGAATATTTATAGTAAAAAATATGTCTTGTATAACCCCATGTAAAAATTGTTTTAGTAAAACAATACATATTTGTGGTATTTTTATTTTAACATTAAATAAAAAAGTTATTAATGTCATTTTCTTACCCATGTGGCTCCATGGGGTCCCCAAGTTGACCCATGCATTTTTTGGTCTGCCATGACACATTAAATAAGGGTAAGACATGTGTCATGGAATCTTCATATTATTATAACTTTATTTGTTCCTTAAATTACACTAATTACCTTTAATCGCGATTAATAAAACATAAAAGTTACTATTCACCAAAAAAATTAATTGAATCCCATTGAACCAAATTTTACATACTAATTACAACCATGTATGTAGGTTTTTTGGAATTCAATTCACAGAAGTGGTAAAGTTTCATTTAAACGAAAAATCAGTATTTTAACTACCACTTAGTGGTTTCCCTATTCACTAAAAATTGATGTTTTTCAGAAAAATACCAGAAATTCACCCTAAGTTATATTTGGTATTTCGAATTAAAAATTGATATCTATTTTAAAAAATTCAAAACATATATGTTTCATTATTCAATTTAATAATTAATTCCCGTTGTCAAAACAAATACTGTGTTTTTAAGAAACAAAATATATCAAAAGATTGACACTAGTTTAAGTCTAATTTCAAAGTGAATTCAATTCCAATGACCACCATTGGTTTAAATGGTAAAAATACATTCTAATTGAACATTAAAACCAATTAAAAATATAATCTAATCATATAAATAAATTAGATTAAAAATAGGTTTTGAATAAAAATACAACATTTTTCACTTATTCATTTATAATGAACATTATCGGAAAAATAAAAAAAAATTACACAAAGTATATTTTGATGTCCAAATTTTAAAGAAAGATTTTATTTGGTCCAATAGAATTTATAAGAGTGAACAAAACTATTTTTTATGAGGGTTCCCCCTCAAAAGGTGATAAATCGACCTTTTAGTGAATATTATAGTATTTATGCTTAAAATTGAATTGTTTTCTTATTTTAAGCCTTTATCTTTTATTGGATAAATGTAAAAACATTTAAAAAACATATATAATCATTTTGTAGTTAGTTCTGTTCATTCCCACCATTACAACGGCTAGATGTTATCTATTATTTAAAATAATATTATTCTATTATTAGTGTGGAATGTAAGATTTCAAAGAAACTCATTGTTGCGTATTGGGTATGCCATCGAACATAGAATCCCCTTTAAAGTAATATTAATATTGTATTCAAAAATATAAAAAAATAATAATACAATTTCATATTTTTTATTTACCTAGGATGTTACAGTGACACCCCAAGATTTGATAGTACATTATTTCATCAAAATAATTCAATAGCATGAACTACATGCAACATCGAGTTCAAGCGCACCACGACTTACCAAACTAGCTATTAAAAACAGTTATCAATAGTATTAATTGAATTTTTAATTTTATATTATCCTTATAATTTTTGAATACTTATTATGAGTTTCATAGACATAATATAAGAACAAATTAATTTTTTTCAGATAAAAGAAGCTTTTTTAAAAAATGAAATTTTAACGACTTTTAATGCTGAACCATTTTCAAATGAAATATTTGAAACATTTATATATTCAAAATGACAAAATAAACATATTCATTAGAATTAGGACATAAAATCTTAGTTTTGATAAATTTTTGGTGTTTTTCTGATAACTTTCATATTTGGTTGAATAGTAAAAAATACTAAATTTTAACTGAAAACAACTTTTTTATTCAAAATAATTTATTGTGTTCAATTATACATTTTAATGGTTTGGAAGTATAATTAGATTATATTTTTACCATTTATTCCAATCTTGGTCATTGTATGTAATTTCACATTGAAATTGGATAAAAACAAGTTTACATCTTTTGATAGTTTTTACTTTTTAAAAACCCGCTTTTTTGTTTTGACAATAGAAATTTATTTTAAATTAATAAATGAAACTTATATGTTTTGAATTTGTTAAAATAGAATTCATTTTCGAATTCAGAATATCCAAATTATCTTAGAGTGAGTTATTGGTATTTTTCTGAAAACATTCAATTTTTGATGAACAGTGAAAAACACTACGTTATTGTTTAAAAATGGCTTTTAATTTAAATAGTTAATTATATTATTTGAATTTATTTCTGTAAAAATAGATACATAATACCTATATAAGTTTAATTTAATTCATTGGAGTAGTTTTATAATAAGTTTAGATATATAATCTTTTATTGAACTATTTACCGTACTTTTCACACCTTCTAGGAGAATTTAAAAATTTGCATAAAACATAATTTTACTTCTTCTATGAGTCGAATTTAAATATTCTTAGAGACACGGTCTATATCAAAAAGTATAATGTGGTTCAATAAGATACAAATATTTTTTTTTGAATAGTAAATTTTGACTTTTATTTTCCACTGTTAAAATTAAATAGGGTAATTAAAGGTAAATATGATATTATAATTACCCTACACATGTCCAAATTCTATTAGATAAGTGGAACTCGACCAAAATCATCCTTATGAATAAAATACGATCCTTTATGTCTACTTGAATTTTATTAATACATTTATTATTATTTAATTTAAAGAATATTTAAAGTGTTAAATTCATGTTTTCATAAGAAAACCATATTTAATATAGGGTTATACATAAGATAAATTCTACTACAAATAATAATTAAAAATCTAAAAAAATTTCCTAAATAAGTTTATTTTATTTATAATTTTTAGGCATTAAATAATTAAATTTATATTTGAAACAATAATGATGCAGTTATTATATTTTTAATGAATGGTTAAAATAACTGATAATATAAATATCCAAATTAATTTAATTTGAGACATTTGAGGTATTGAACAATTTTTCTAGGTTAATATGACATGGTACGGTTTATTAGATAAATATTTTTCATAGGGATCAGGTTGTTATGTATTTCAAAAAAACAAAATACCAAATAGTGTCCAAATTGACATAAATTAATTTTTAAAACAAATATTATGTTATTAAATGATATAATATTACTAAAAATATAAGGTATGTAAAAAGGGATTAAATAATATTATATATGTCATTAATGAAACACTTGAGCTTCTCTTGGATGAATAGAGTATGTTTATTATTCATATAGTGTAAGAATACAAGAAGACACGGTAAAAGTTAAACTATTTAACTAGGAGTGAAATCTAAAAGACAAGGTTAAAATGGTATCCTAAACATGCCTAAAACTATTGGTTGATAGTATTTTGACCCATAAAAACGTAAGGCTAGAAATAAATTCATTTGGATCCATTATAAACCTAATATTATTGTATAATAAACAAATACTTTAATCTTTTCTAAAAGTGACCCTCACCCCTCTTATAAAAGGGAACTTCCCCTTCTCTCAAAATCACACCTCAAAAGCCATTTGGCTTAGCCAACCCCAGCCCAAATCTCCTTACAAATACTCTTACATCATCTTAGTGGCCCTACCATTATCATAAAGGCAAACTAAAAAGCCATTTTGTACAAATCAAAAGGAAGAACCCGAAGAAGAGGAGGTTAAATGTACCCTCGATCAAAGGAATGTGACAGGTATGAGTTAATTATTCAATCTAATTTGTATCCGAGATTGTAAATGTGTATGTATTTTTTGGGAAATACTTATAATCAATACCCATAATTTTAAAAAAATCAAAACGAATCTTTTATGTTTTTATAGGAGCGTCTGTTTAACTAGATCATCATTTTATATGTTTTAAATATTTTTCTTTCTAAACACATTTAATTAATGTCCTTGTTTTCAAAATGATTTTAAGGATTTATTTATATTGACATTAATATTTGGAAATGATAATTATGATAAAAAGTTTTAAAGTGGTATGGGAAACTTTTATTAAAAAATCTCTTTTATATGACATACATTATAAATTGAGAGACATTTAAATGATTTCATGAAACAGGGTATTTATCTCAATGCATTTTACTTATCATTTTCATCTATTTCAATATCCTTTACAAGATATTATTCTTGATTTAATTTGATTTATTATGATACAAATCTTCTATATTGTGTTTAAGGTTTTTTGATAATTTTGAATGTGGATGAGTTATTTTTTTCCATTCATGGTTTATTGTTAATGTATTGACATTTTTATGCTAGATTTAATACGAATGTTTAGGTTAAAATTAAACCTATTCTTAAGATGAATGTATTGGACTAGTATGTTTCGGTTTGGGGACTGGTAAATGTATGCTCTCCGGGTTGGGGTACGGTTGTAGAAGACCCTCCAGGATGGAGTCTGGTTACAGAGGCTCTTAGGGAAGGATTCCGTTTACAAAGGCTCTCCTAGATGGAGTCTGGTTACAGGGGCTATCTGGGTTGGGGTCCTGTTATAGTTATCCCATAGGTCCTGGAATGAAGACTTGACAAGGAAATTAATGTCCGGTATTATGCATTCCCTCATTATGACATTATTTATTACATGTGATTATTAGACTAGTAGAATATCCATGTGCATGTGAATACGGTAAAGTTTGATTTATCATTTCAATATTATGATCAATTTTATATTCAAAAGTTGTTGTTTTTATTACAAATATTTCCTTAAAAGTTCATAGATTCTGCTAAGTTATTTACACATACTGACCTTCTGAGCTCACCCCTTTCTTATGATTTATTTTCCCAGGATCCCATGGAGTGTTTTATGATTGAGATGCAGGGTCAATCTAAGTGAAAAATGGAATTCTAAAAGGATTTTTTATGATGTGTTTTTTGTTAGAAAATGTAATTTAACGTTCATTTATGTAATCTATTTTGCAAGACTGCTAAACTGATTGGTCCATCCATACATTATTCCTTGTAATCATGCCAATGTTTTAAAATAATTCACCGACTTATGGTAATTGGGGTCGGGGAATTACTAAAAACATTTTGTAATTATTATAATATTCATAAAATACTACAAATTCACATTACCAATGAATTTTTTGGGATAGATAAATGGTGAAGGAAGGAATACACAACGGAATAGATCTGGTCTCAAAAAATAGATGACCAAGAAAAAAATATGAATAGAATTCCTCTGATTTCCCCTATGGAGTTTTGTATCACCACCCATTTCTTCTCCATTAAAATAATACAAAAAATTTACCACAATATTATAACCTCATAACGAATCAATTCCAATTCAAACATTATATTTATAATGATCTACTTACCCCCATGGTTTCCATGCTGTGATGGATCCAAACAAGCCTAGTATGATACCACCACATTACTTATAATGTCCTTAAATTTTATCCTTAATTAAAGAATGTGTTTATAAGGGATTCTCGACATGAAACACCAAAAATATAAGACCATTGTAATATATTCGTGGAAGTTGAAGGTATAAAAATTTATTAAATAAATATCAAATTTATATGAATAAATATGAATATATAATAATAAAAATAAAATAAAATTATCCATACACATCAAACAAAATCAGTATTACATAAAAAATATTGTATATTTAAATTAAATGAATATAATTTATAAATACATAATTATTTATATTTTAATATATTTATAGTTATAAATAATTTTAGAAAAATTGTTTATATATTAAAAAATTATTCCCTATAATATATGGTTTTCCATTATATTTTATGATTTGTCTTAATGATAAATTTATTATTTTTATATTTCGAATTTGGAAAATAATAATTTTTCATTTATTCATCATGGTTATATATTTGAAAGATGATTTTTACGAATTTATATAAATTAACTGATATTTATCTGAATAGTACAAAATATCTTTTATTAATTATGTTGGGATTTTCATCCTATATCATAAGAATAATTTTAATTAAAAAATATATATATTAAACACAGACACAGATATATATATATATATTGATCATGTTTTAATTTAAATGAAATAATTTTTATTTTAGAACATAAGTTGTATTTTATAAAAAAATAAATACAAAAATTCTTTATATTTTAAAAATTTGATAATTCATTTCAATAAAATGAAATTGAATAAATAATTTATTTTATTAGATTAAAATTATTAATTAAGTCTGACATTATTTTATTTTTTAATAATTAAATTCCATTTAAAAAATATGACTTAAAATGGTTAATAACTAATGTTCATGGAATAAAACATTTATTAATATTTTTTATTGTAAAAATTAGATTATTTAATCCTAATTGAAAAATAAAATATGATGTTTAAACATATATATATATATATAATAATTTCCAATAAAATAATAGTTTTAAAATATATAACATGATTCATAAAACCTAATGAATAAAATGACACTTTTCTAAAAAAGACACCTTTTTCAAAAAACTATCTATTTTTTTCAAGATAATTTCATCAAATTTAGAGTTAGAATTAAGATAAATAGTTTAATAATATTATTCATCACATCAAAATATAGAATTAATATTCTAAAAATAAATTTATTAATTTATTAATTGACATTATTAATATTTGATTATGAGTAATAAGTGGTTAATTGCCAAATCTAAGGTGGGAAAAATATTCATAATTTAACATTCAATTCGGTCATTAGACATGAAGGAAATAGTTTTTATAGTATTACCTCTATATATTTAAACCCTTACCAAACTAAAATCTCATAACAATCATTCCATTCTATTATTATCCCAAATATACCATTATTTTCGATGTAAATGTCCCTTATACTTAATTTTAATATTCTATCTCATAAAACCATTTAATTATCCTCTATAATTTATAATTTTCCTTTATATTTTACCCAAAATAATTCATGAATCCTTTTTCTAGTCCTAATTCCACTAATGACCACATGTTTTCTTATTTCCCTCAAATCCAAGGCCAAAATCAAGAGAATGTTATAGGTTTCAACTAATGTGTCACATATTTTGTGACATTTATTTATATAGATTATTTTATGTAAAATCCATAATCATATAAAAATAATAATATTATTATATATACATTATTTGGATATGTTTATTATAATGGTATAAAATTTATTTATTCTCCTCCTTCTAATAATAAAAAAAAAATTCATTATATAGTGTGCACTTATTACTAACTCATGAAAGCGATGGTTTTGATTTATCATCACAAAATACATAGAAAATATTAATGATATTATTAAAAATTTAAAATTATTTAGATAATTTAATTATTATTTTTAATTTACCACTTAATATCCTCCTCTATCCCTTACTTTTTTCTGTAACATTAATGATAATGTTGAATTTTGTTGATAATCACTTCCATGAAGAGTTACATTCCATATATATTCTAGCAATTCATTGATTAAAATATAATAATAAAATATTATTTATATCATATAAATTTAAATAAAAAATAATGATTATTTTAATTATATTTTTGGAAAATAAACACCTCATAATCAATAATCAGTAATCAGGTTAAATAATTTTCTTATTTTAGTTGATTTGATGTCCTAGATGAATACTACTATGTAATTATATATTAGAAAAATATGAAAATTTTATTTCTACAATATTATAAAATATTTATTTAAGTAATTGATTTTCTAGATCAATGAGAGATACATAATATTTATAATAAAAATTCAAGGAAACAACATACATATGTTGAAAACCATCTAATAATTTTGGGTTTCAGTTTAATATTCTTTTTAAAATAAAGAACTCATGAATGGAAATTTAAATTTTTCAATCCATTATTAGTTATCTATTATAGTAAAATTAATGATATCTTATTGATAAACATTATAAGATAAAATAACACTAACACCACACATACGTAACTACTGTATATAGTGAAAATTTTAAACTAAATATGTGGGGAAATTAGTAAAAAATAACTATTATACATCTATATAATGATTATAAATCAATAGAAAAAAATAGGTATACATATGTTTTTAAAATATCATCGTATGGTAGTTAGGTTTGTTCTAAGTTATTATAGAGAACATTTTACGAAGTGGGGAAATAAGATAATTGTTTCTTTAAATCAATTCAAAATTCATGAGACATGTTTGATATTATACATAATCATTTCATTTATAGGTTGTGAATAAATTATAATGAATGTATTTTGACATTTTCATGACCCATTTCCTAGGTCTCGTGTCGTGACGTACCTCAAGACCACCTTAGATGGCTAGGTTTTGGAAACTAGCACAAAAGGAGTCAGCCTACATGTGTGAGGCATTATAATGAGTACCTATATGTACAAAAAAACTACTATGTCAACACACGATAAAATTATACAAGTATGACACTAAAATCATCTATGTACATGTACAACTGAAATTAAAATGGTCAAGAATACGATCCCATGAAATGACTAGTTGAGAAAAATAAAAGTACAAATGAAACATTTTATAGCCATCCACTAAAAACCCCTCCTTATGGGTAAGTACAGAGTTTACTGAAAGATATAGATGTACGCCTCGTATACCCGTTTTCACTAGGTACCACCGGTTCCTGGGCCATCAAGTCCCCAATTAAGGCAGCGATCATCTCTACGAGACACACCATGTGCAAGAGAAGCCCATAAAAGGGTGAGAAACATAATACAAAGTAAGGACTCAAAAATAACAATTAATGACCACAAATAATTCCATAATCATACCAAGAAGCATCATCACGAACCATGATCATGAATTAGAACACCTAACACCAAGTATAATTTAGAGTTGTAAAGATGGTCCATTAGTCACAACATCAAACATCGTGGGATACTAGAGAAATATTCCTCAATGAGTATAGTGGTAAAGCTGGGTCACAAAAAAGCTTCCCTATACTAACCTTAAAACTGTTATGGTGCTCATCCCTGATTAGTATCATTGGTATGTTTGGTCACATAGATGTCGTTCCCCGTCTTGGAATTGTCACGTCACACAAAAGAAGCTTCCAACCTATGACCAAACTAAGTTACACCTCATGTCCAGTACTGTGGGTCTGCCAGGTATCACAAAAGCTGCTACCCAACATGGGCATGTCAGGTCACACATAAGACACATCCCAATGTGCCATCGTTTCTGAATCAAATAGGGTCACTGATTAATAGTCTATAGGTCCAATTCAAATATTGTTTTCTTGTAAGTAGCGAGATTTATCTAAGGAGAACATATCCCCAAGACAATAGTTGAATTCTAAATTCAATGAAATTCTCCATATAGTAATCCAAAACATATTCCTCAACACGAGGGTTCGAACGCTACAAATGAATCGTCAATGGGAAGCCCAGTTTGAAAGATATTGATGTTTTTTCCAAAAAGAGGTTGGTTGGGTCTGGGTCCAGTCCGACTGAGTTGGATCGACCTGACCCGACACTGACCCAACCCAACCTGCATCCAACCCACTAACCTGCCGAGTTCGATAGAGGATGACTAGTTATCTTCCTAGTTGGGATTCAGATTGAAGCTGTATCTGGCTCCCCTCACCCCTCTAGTCATCTGTTTGGTCGATGCCAATCATCGAGGTCAAGTGACCACAGATGATGCTAAACGTTTGGCCAGTCTAGCTAGCCAGATTCCACATACGGGGTCAATGACTTTTTCCCCAAGATTTATGGTTTTCGGCTGTGGGCCACTGCACCGATGCAGCCAAGGGGTCGTGTTTCACATGCCATATATTAGCATAGTGTACAACTATTCACGATGTGTTGCGGAAGCCAAATCCACTGTGCTGTCGTGGTGCACCGATAGGCTCTTCCACGAACCATTGGGTCCACATCAGTGGTTCATTCTTAACACTGAAAGTTCCTCCGACCTTCGTGGGGTATAACATTCTCTATGATGTCCTCGAATATTCCTTGCCGACCATTTCAAATGATCTACCTTGTTAAACTCACAAGAAGAGGTTCTGGGACCTTGTTTATGTTGGCCTGCACCCTCCATGTTAGAGTATTGATACCATGGTAGGTTGAGGTATGATATTCTATCAAAAAAAATTAATCCTGAAAATAAAAACCAAGACATAACATCCTTTCGCATGATAGGGAGATCTGTTGGAAACCTGTTGATGGGTTGATCTGCATTCATCGTTTATAAAAAGAACGTGAAAAAATGTAAAAAAAAAGTAAACCCCTACATTGATCAATGATCATCTTTGTGCACTTTTCACCCAATGATTCAGGATCCATTGGAAATTATCACATCCTTGTATCATTCTATGTAAGTCATCGACATTTCTATCGATCATACTGGAATTCTTCATTCATCTTTTGAGGGATTCCTTAATATAGGTTTGTAATAGAATCCTCAGGGTTTAATTCTAAACACAAAAATTTGTTAAATTTAAAAAATAAAACCTGTCGTAAAATATTTCTACATTCCAATGTTGTATCATTATGTTGAAGAAAATGAGCCATTAAGGAACTTCAATTTATGTTCCTCATCACTGAATCACATCGCCATAATCCACCTCTCAATGGGGAGACAATAAATAAAATATCTTTTTATGTTATTGTATGTTTTGTTTGAAATGTCCAAAAATTAACTTTTTCATCTGACCCTTTCCAGTCGATGTGAGGTGTTTTCTAGGAGATTCTCAGAATTCAATGTTCAGAAGTGACCTTAGTTTTTTATCCATTAACAAATTCTAGAAAAACCCACTCCCACGTTTACATAAATGAACTAATAAAAGTTCAAAATTACGTTCTGGGCTCACCGGGCCTCGGAATCATGTCGAATAAAAGAATGTGTTTTTGAAATAGTTTTATTAAATTAAAAAAATCTTCATAAATTGTAGTACATTACATTCTACCCACCTTAGAGAATTTTGTCCCCGAAATCCAAAACACGTTCTAAACAAAAAATTGGGGGTACTAATGGGTCTGCTCATGTCGATCCATTGTATCCTTCAGGAACATCCAAAACGACAGTCCATCCTCACCTTAATTAATGATATGTGAGGGTTCATGCACTTACTTCCTCAACTAGGACATTTGAAAACATAGTTCACATAGTGCATCTACCAGGGGAGAGATGTGTGGTACAACACCTCACCAATTCTATTGAGAATATGAAAATACCAGATTAACCTCAGAGATTACTTGCCGCCCAACCCAAATCTACGCAATCCCCACTATGGTGAGGCCCAAATGAAACCATGGTCACCCTACTCGAACTCCAAGGGTCTACATTTTCTATTCACATAAAATTTATGTCTTATTTGTGCTGTCATCATCCGCTCCTAGATGATCTTCTCCTTCTATGTGGTAGCCCATACCATCTCTAGTCCCATGAGTGATGATTCCACTAGGTTTGTCTAATATAATGGTTATCTACATGGCCTCCCATACAAGGCCTCCAATGGTGACAATCCCATGGTTTAGTGATAGTTTTTTTTTGTATGAAAACTCCTCTAATGGTAGTTGATCTTACCAACATCAAACATAATCATGGAAGCAATAATGTAGAATATCCTCCATGGTCTGTATGGACCGATCTGTCTGACAATCTATCTGGGGGTGAAAAGCTATACTCAAGCACAACTATATTCAGAACACATTCTCTGATCCCTTCCAAGACTAGTATGTAAATAGATCATAAAAGTTTGAGACGATCGACAGAGACACCCTGTGAAGCTAAACTAACTCCTAGACGTAAAGGTGTCCCATTCCATCTATTGATCCCTCTTCCCAGATGGGTAATCATTGACATGGCTTGTTGAGTCACTCAAAAATCACCTCGATAGAATCGTGTCCCTTGAACATGCGTGGTAACCCCAATAGGATGTAAATGGAGATATCATACCACATCAATTCCCTACCTCAAGGGGTTTTTCCAAGCCTAATAGGACATGACACTTGACCTTCATTTGCGGAAAAGTGAGTCATCGGGAAACGAAATATACCACCACATCCATCATCTTTGGCCACCAGTATTGACGTTGGTGGTCCTGGTATGTATTTTTCACACCAAAATGTTCCACCAAAGATGATTTATGGAATTACATCAACACTCCCCCTTGCTACATCAATGGTACTACGATGTGTCCTCTAAAAAGGATGGTAATCTCCCCACCTATCTAAAATCCATTAAGAACCTATCCCTAGGATATTAGAGCACATTGGGCCTCGAAATAAACATCAAAAAGATGTGCCTCCATAAAACACTATAACAGTGGGGGGTGAATGTCGTCAATTAAGGTAAGCTCTTCCATCAATATCCATGAAGGATATTTATTTCACAATTAGCCGCTCTGTTGACCAACTCAGTAGCTATAAAGAAGACCACTTGTTGAGTGTATCTTCCCCACTATCTCTTTCCATGTAGTATAGACTATCTCAATGTCATAATCCTGGAGTAACTCCCGCTATCTTCGTTGTCTCAGATTTAAGTCCTTCAATGAGATTATATACCTGAGACTATTATGGGTGGATTAAATGGTAACAAGTTCACCCATCATTTAGTTCCACCAGATCTTGATGGAATATACCACTACCTCAAACTCTCAGTCATTGGCTTCATAGTTTTATTGATGATGCATCAACTGCCATGAGACGTAATCATATATTACTCTATCCGTCATTAGGGAAAAACCCAGTCTGGTGCCTAATCCTTCGCAGAAGACTTCATACCCAATTCCCTCTTCTGATAGCCTCAAGATGGGGGAGCTCATTTGTCTCCGCCTTATCTCCTAGAATCTCTGTTGGAACTTTAACATCAAAACGAAGGGTTACCCATTATTTTTCTATTTTGATGATGGTTTCTCTACTTTGGAAATGAAAGGTAAGAATATCTTGTAGTATCTGGCCATACCCATGAAACTCCTCACCTCAGTCACACTCCTGGGTAAATCCCAAGATAGAACCACCTCTATCTTTGTCAGATGCAAAAAAACTCTAGCCTCTGAGATGACGTGATCTAGAAAGTGGGCCTCCCAAATTTAGAACTGGCACTTCGATAGATTTTCATAAAGCCGGTTCACTGAGAGTGTATCTAAGACTATGCACTGTTGTGATGTGTTCTCCTCCTCTGACATCGAGTTCAACATGATGTCATCAATGAAGACCACCATGGTACAATTTAGGTAAGGTTGAAAGACCCTATTCGTGACTCATATTAACACTCTTGGGGAATTGTTCACACTAATGGGAATCATCAATAACACGTAGTGACCATATCGGAATCTAAAGGATGTCCCATAAGTAAAGATGATGATAGCATGATATGAGGTGTATATTTTAGAAAAACCTTGTTCCCTTTAGTTGGTCGAAGAGTTCATCAATCCAAAGAAGTGGATACCTCTTCATCACAGTCAGCTGGTTTAGGCACCAGATGTCCACACGTAGCCTCATACTACTGTGGGTCTCAAGAATACTTTATTTTACATGTCCTCCTGGTATAACCTCAATTAAAAAAATCTCTATGGGATCCAACTGATATGCTGGTGTGGATATCAGTACCATCCTTAGATATAGATCAATTCATAATTCTACCTCCCTGCGAAGGGGTATTCCGAGAACATTACAAGGAAAAACATCTTACTAATCATCCCCAAAAACATTAATTCACATACTACTCTCATCCACTAAATAGAGGGTAAGTCTCAACTAAATTTGAGTGATCTTCTTCACCCTACTTTGTTATAGTACATTATGTGCTGAAAATGTTCCCTTCTCACCAGTTAATGAAAAATTCATCCCATACTCATGGATTCTCTGCACTTTGCACCTAAAATAGTCTAACTGAGCATGGATACTAAGTAACCATCCCATACACAAGATGACATTGTAAGGCCTCAACTGCGATACATGTTGATCATAGAAAATGCTCTCACATCTTAGAGTGAGCTCACGATATCAGAAATAGTTTTTAATCATTGAATCCCCTATCGTATGTGTATTTAATAATATGTTTTAAGATAATGTCTCCACCGGAATCACTGAGTCTCAAACGAGGTATGTGGAAAGTAAATAGTGGTTGGAAGTTATGTCTATAAGAAGTTTTGAAACTATGGAGAAGTGAATGATCATAACATTATTCATCTCTTGATTTTTTTTCGTTTGCATCCATTGCATGATGTTGGATCTACACTTTTCCGCTAGCTCACTGAGCTTGGGGTGGACTACCTAGGGGATTTGGAGGTAGTACCTCACATCATCATCCACTACCAACCACTCGACTTTTCCCTCTCCCACATCCACATCCTTGAATATATCCTTGTATGAACCTATACTTATTGCTTAGTTGTCCCTTGACCATGTGCTGATCATTTGTGCTGGGATTCAGGAAGTCACAAGCCATGTGTCCATGCCCACAACTCTTGAATCATAGTGTAGTTCCATGCCGACTCCCTCTGCTCTGGGAGCTCTGCACTACAAAACATGAGTTATAGAGTCCTCCCAGGATAGAGCTGGCCCTCTTGGGCCCCCGTGTCTATTTTCTACTACTCACTACAAAAGACGTTACCTTCTTTGTGTCTACTAGTGGTTCTGGTTGTCGGTGCCCACTCTGCTAGGAAGCTATCTACAAGAAGGGCTCTCTCCAGCACTACAGCCTAAGTGGGGATGCTGAGAGACACCATGGATTCCTCGATCACCCATATGATCTCCTAATAAATGGTTCGGGACCTATAAAATGGGCCTCACACCATGTTTGTGGTGTAACAAGTGAGGTATATAAACCACACAGAGTACTCAACCACCGTTATGATGGCTTCTTGTAGGTGAAGTACCTATTGCCTACGTAGAGATTACATGATCATGGGGAAAATCCTCTCGGAAAAGCCTCTTGAAATATATCCAGGAAAGGGTCACCCCATCAGGCTTCTAGGTATTAATGATCCACCAACTCTTGGTCGATCCCTACAGAAGCTTTGTAGCCACTATCTCCATCTTTTCTAGCATTGTCCACACTCAGCAGAAGCCCCACTTCATTACCTCCAGCCAGTCCTCAGCGACCTAAGGTTATGTCTCTCTCCTGATCCTGGTCCCTAAAATGATGTGTCATCACTAGGCGTGAAATCCACATGATCATGTATTAGAATCCTAGCTGGCAGTCTACATGGAGGCATCTTGAAATAGATCAATATATACCATACTCATAAGATTATACCTAGAGATCTTTCTCTTAATCATTAAGATCATAAAGAGACACTTCTGCAACCACTGTTTTCATGTATAGATCCAAAAATAGGAATTCAGTGTACATGTGTATGAATACGTCGGTCACCGCACCAATACTAGACACCTTGAATCTGAAAGTCGATCACAAAACATTCAACACTATTTCACCAAAAACAAAACAATAGACACTTGGTCATTGAGGTAGACCAGAAAACCTATGATATAACTTTATCATGAACCATCCCTCCGCGATAGTGCCATGACATACCCCAAGCCCGCCTCCCGAACACCAGTGGTTGGAGACTAGCACTGAAGATGTAAACCTATATGTTGGAAGCATTATCCTGAGTACCTGTATGTACACACACACTAACACATCCCAAATCAAGGAAAGTAAAAAAACATTCCACTAATTCAAAATGAGTACAAGTTAAACATAAAGTCAATTGAGATAGAATACAAAACCAACAAAATACTAACTTGTAAATAGAAAATTTCAAATGAAAATTTGGATAGCCATCCGCTGAAACACCCACTTAATGGTTATGTACGTAGCAGCTTCTAGAATATCTAGATGTACATCATGTCTACCTGGTCTAACTAGGCTCCACTATGTCCTAGGTAATCAAGTCCCCCATCAAAGCGGCGATTTTCAGCACCATACATAATAAGTGCCGGTGAATCCCTTGCAATGGTGAGTAACAATATACTTAGTAGGGACCCTAAAATAACAAAGAAACAGAACAATGCATTCGATAAACCATGAATAAAAATCAAGAATAATGATCATGATGAATGATGCTCACACCAGTTATATTCTAGATTAGGAATGAAGGACCGTTAGTCACATCATCAAGCATTGTGGGCTGCTGGAGAATTCCTCCCAAATGAGAATAGTGGCTCTCTCAGGTTATACATAATCAACTACCCACTAATCATATAAATGTTTTGGTTCTCATCCTTGATAAGTACCATAATATGCTTGGTCACACAGAATCCGCTCCCCACTGTGGGCATGCCAGTAAAAAAGAAGCCACTTACCACCTATGAAAAAACCGAGGTACTCCTCTTGTTAAGTATCGTGGGTCTTCTTGTACACACAAAAGCTGCTCCCCACCATGGGACATCCAGGGCACAATGAAGATTCCTCTCACAAGGCCGTAGTATCTAATCCACAAATAATTTCATGTCCACAGTATTTAGGTCTCAGACAACAATAGGGTTTCCACACATATCACCCTTGATCTAGGGATAAGAGCTCCTCAAGCCCTTCATTGAATTATAACATCCACAAAATTCATCATAGAGTGTTCCAAAATGTCCACCATGTCATGAGGGTTCAAATTCCACAAACAGATAATCAATTAAAATCTTGGTTTGAATGCTATTGATTCTTTTCAGAAAGGGGATTTTTGGGTCAGGGTCTGGTCCAACCAACCCGACTGAGACCCAGTCTATCCATGGTCCGACCTGTTGGGTTGTGGGTCCAGCCAGTTAGTCTTCGAGTCCGGCCTGCTGGCCTACCTGGTCCCCCAGAGGCGGACTAGTTATTCTCCTAATTGGGACATGGCTGGAAGCCATGTATATCTCCCATAACTATGTGAGTCATCCACGGGGCCGATGCCTCCCGTTGTGGTCATGAGATTGTCACTTTTGCTATGCGATTAGCCATCTTGGCTAGCCGGATTCACCCCATGAGGTCAATGACGGCAGGATCCTGATATCCATAGCTTCGGGATGCACGTCGCATCTCTACCACCATCCTCCGACCAAGCCAGTGGCCCTTCCTAATAAACAATGGCCTTAGTGAGTCGCGACGGCTGACTCCAGTGCACCGTCAGACTCTTTTGTGGACCACCGAGTTCGCACTATTGGAATGTACTTCACACCGACTGTGACTCCAGCCTCAGTAGGGTATCAAATTCCCTTGAAGGCCTTGAATATTCCTTTCCTACCCTATCAAATGATCGACAATGAAGAGAATACAAACGAAGGGTCTCGAGCCTTGTTCATGTCATTCTCCGCCCTCTGTGTTATTGTTTCAAAATTGGGTCAAGTTTGGGAATGATTTTTTGTCAACAATAATTTAATACCGAATTAAAAACCCAAGAAACATCACCCTCCAACATGAATGAATGATCTGAAAATCAACCTATTCATGGGGTGATCGACTTTCACCATTTAGAAAATTAATTAGTAAAATGTAAAACAAATAAACCCCTACCATAATAGGTGTTATTTATTGAAGCGCTCCTCCCTCAAGGATTCAAGATCTGTTTTAATTCATTGATTCTAGATTCCATTATTTGTAATGTCTCGACATTACTTGTGTTCCTGCCGATGTTTATCATTTGTCATTGGAGGGAGTACTTATTAGAGGTTCGTTAGATAACCCCAAGGGTTTAAATATCAACTCTCCAACATGTTAGCATAACATAAGGAAACACGTCGCAAATTTTCTGTTATGATGAAACGATGCATCGTTACGCTGTTTCATTTATGAAAAAACATATCTATTACGCTGCAAAAAGTGAGTCATTACGGAGAATTATTTAATTCTCCTCGTCACCGCATAGAAACACCGTTGTCCATTGCACAACATTGAGAAATGATATAAAATAACTTTTTATGTTATACTATTATTTTCTAAAAATCCCAAAAATTAACTTTTCAATCCATCTTTGATGGTTGAAGTTATGTCCTTTCTAGGAGAACACCGGTGATCTAAGTCTAACGGTTCCCTCATATTTTCGGTATGAGAACCAGTTCAGTGGTTAGAAATAACCCACTCACACATTTACTTAAACGAAATAAAAAATGTTCAAAATTTCTTTTCGGAATACCCAGGCATCAGATTCACTTTCCATCAAAGCTTGTGGTCTTCAAATAATTCAATTAATTTTTTTAAAAATATATATATAGAAATTCCAGGACATTAAGGACATATTCATGAAATTCTATGGTTTTTAAAAACCAATTCACTTTATTATTTACACTTTATTTGAATCAATATATAATATTGTTGTAATGGATTTATTATCTCAATTTTGAATCCCTTGAGATAGTTTAATGATAGATATCATGTCTCATATTCAATGTTGTAAAGACAAATCATTTCTTATTAAGTATACCAATTTCATTATATTTGATGTTGTTAATTTCTTTCATGTTAAATCTGTCATGTTATTCATTCATGAGGTAGAAAAGATGTTATGGTTTTCAACACAACTTCCCTTCTTGGAAACATGATTTAATTTCATGAACAAATTATATATTTATAGGGTTTATATAATTAGAAAGATTTTATTTAGGAATACAAAATGATTAAATTCATTTTATTTAAATAAATATATGATTTTTAAGCTTATAATTATTTTTTTAGTATTTACTAATGTTATATTATCTTTTATCATGACAGAAATCTCATCCTCTTTTAATTATCTATAATATTTGTTTACTGTATTTGTATTTTTATATATTTAAACAAATTTTTATTTTACGATATATTTCCCAATTATTTATATGAATGACAATGTCATAATCTTCAATTATCTAAATGTTTTCTTAAAATAGTTTTATGTTATGAATAATACCCAAAACATTAAATTGAATTTTATTCCACATAAATCTTTTTAATACCCAATAGCGTTCTACATCCCCAATTGGAAAATAAAATAAGTTTTTATCTTTATTTAGTATATTCTTAATATTATTTTATTTCAAAGGAAATATTTCCTTTTAATTTTTAATTATGGGGTGTTCCATCACATCATGGATAACTATCGCTATAGACTCAGAACTAGATCATGACATGTTCTGAAGGGTGTTAAAAATATCCATTGGGCATATACCTGAATAAGTGATTCAAAAAATTATTATTGATAATTATTTTTTCAATCCAAAAATAAGGTACAGAATGTATATATTGAAGAAAAATTATAAAAGGTATATTTCAAAATCAATAGAGAGATAATAGTAATAATTCAGCCAAATCACAGCTAGATCAAACCCCAAAGGTGCCCGAAAAAAAGATAGTGAAAATTTAAAACATATACTCTATGTTAAATATGTATTCTATATTCCACTATATAATTGAATCCTCACTGAAACATTTTGGTTACTTCCCATTTATTATTTTAGAATATAATAAAAGGTATACATAAACCAAAGTGATTATGTTAGGTGGGTGAAAAATAAAATCATTCATATCTAAAAAAGGTGTTCTATATGATGTATCCATATAATAATATCAATATTATCATATGAAATGAAAAAAAGACCCAATTATCTATTAAATAGTCTTATATGAGAATCATGGTAATCGACACCAATTTTTTTGTAGATGTAAAACAAATCTTGGAAAAATAATACAATTTGAATAATATCTATAACCATTTTCATCAGTAAAAGCTTGTATCATTTCATATCAATAAAACTTTTCTAAAGGAAACAAAAAATGAAAAACCCATAATGATAAAAAATTATCATCCGGACTAGGTAAGTCATACCTCAATCTTATTCAAGAAATATAGAGTACTCTTGTCTCTAGACACCATGCATCAAAGAATATAGATTAGTTGAACAACCATGAATGTAAAACCCATATATTTTGAACCATGCCTTAGATTCATTTTGTCTATGAAATAGAAATATTAAAACATTGAAAATTTGAATCCACTATAAAATACCAATAGACAAGGCCAAATACTACAATTTCATCAAATGTACCCAAGGATCCCATGCGTTGAATATTTTGATATTATTTATAGGTGCTTCGATATTTAATAATTAATTTAATGAAAACCATTATTTATAAAAAAATTATTTTTTTAAAGCCAATTGATAGTATATTTATCAATCCATTGAATATAAATTTTCTTTCATCAATATGATATGGGAAATCATTAGTTTTTCAAAAACAGATTTATTCCAAAAAAAATTAGCCAACAAAGAATCATGAAAATTATTTAATGACACCATTAATATAAAAATTGACCATTTATCATTCATAAAATAGTGCCTAGATTGGAACCAACTACCTCAAACATGGGTCTCACATGTACAAAAACATGATCAAAACCAAACATAAGCAAATGAAAAAAATGGATTCCTATATATCGATTCTAAAAATTATAAAATAGATTTAATAGAGAAAAAATAAGGGAATATATATCACATTATCATATTTAATAGAAAACTGAGTTTCCTCACCACATGTTAAATAATATTATTCATTTTTAAGTTAGAAAAATAATTTTTTTACAAGCAATTGGAGTTAAAAGAACACATGATCAATATATTAAAAATTGAGTACCAAAATTTCTTCGAATTTAAATAATGGTAGTAAATATTTCATGTGAATGTTCACAAATAACAAAAGTGTATCATCCAACAATATCTAAGATAAATGAACTGATTATAGTATCCTATAAGATTTATGATCACTCACAATTACATGTTTCAACTCCAGGGATCATGGGAGAGTAGACGAAAGTGAATTGGTGATGGGTTACGATTTTAACAAATAATAACAACTATAAATGTTTCATTTCAAGTAATGAAATACCAATTCAAAACATCTACTTAGAGGAATGAATTTATGTCGGGAAACATGTGTCCTTTTATTAAAATCTATGAAATGAATTTCAAAACAAGAATAACAAATTTCACATTAAGAACAATCATAATTCAAGAACATGTTTCAAAGAAATCATCACAAACCACATTAACATTATGAATATATAATTCATATTGTGAATAGTCTATTATATCATGTTCTCAAACTTTTCCCCATAGATAACCCTTACTTTCCATATATATATAACTAAACTAGATGTATAACCAATTAAATATTGAAGAAAAAGCATACCTTAAATAGGATTTTACAAATATTCACACCATTTGAAATTTTATCCTAAGAATTTCACATAGAATAATTCTAATCCAGAATGTGGTGTGGTCATTCCACCTACACCAAAAATTCCTACTTCAATCTTTTGTGAGATTCTGACCTATTCCACAATGATTCCATGAAAAATGTTGTAATTTTACTATTCATGAAATTCTTATATGAATCATTGGTCTCAATGAGATTCTCCAAATAGGAAAAATATATCTCTATCTAAATATCCTCTAAAATAATATGTTGGGAAGAATCATAACATTATTTATTTAATTGAGATATGTCGAATCAACATGAATGACATTCATATGAACTTATAAATCCATATTATAAGACAAATAACCAATCCACTTAGTGATGTCAAATGGTAAAACATATCTTGAAGATAGATTTTATTTTTTATTAATATTATGGTTACCCAATAAAGGAAAAACATTAAAAATAACATTTTCAGAAATTAAATACCCCATATGAAAAATATCATGATTCTCACACCAGTTTTGAGGATAATTGGATATTATCATGTATCAATATATATCTTTATTCCAAACAAGAATTTTATCAATGACTATTTTTCCCACATGGGTGTCAACAACCACCTCACCCCAACAAATTACTCACATGCACTTCTGACAATTAAAATCTTCAAAGGTATTCATTATAATTGACAAATGAAAACTCATATTATTAGAAAACTAGACTATTCCTATTTGTAGATTCCATGATCCACTAAAATTCAACTATTTTTTAATAGAGAATATACACTACAAAAATATAACCATTCCCTATCTAAAAACACATCTAATAATTCTAATATATAATAAATATAACACGATCCACCTTTACCACTTAGATTCTATTCTAATATCATGAAGTAATGTTAGGATACCTCTTACAATAAATGGTCATTGAACCCCATGGATCCTCCAAATATCATTAAAATATACCTTACCTTGATCATAAACATTTTGGTGTCCCTAATTATAATAAAATATATATATTTTTTCACTGAATAAATAACCCATCAAATTTAATTATTCCCTCTAGTAGACTATGGTAATATAACATTTATTTCCATTGACACCTATCCAAATATCAAATCTTGTTATAAAAGAGGTTGTAAAATACTAAAATATATTCGGTGTTATACTTTTATCATCTTGAATATGTGACAATGAGACCCATTATGATAATTTTCATGCTTTATACCCACTGATAAGAAATGTTGCCTCATGGAATATGATATTTTCAACGTTCTATGGTGAAAATCCAACAATGAACTATAGAAATCAAACATCACTGAATTCAACATAGATAATGGAACAAAAAACTATAACTCAATTTTGAGAATACCATCAGAAGGGAGAGACCAACCAATGAAATTATACCCACCATATAATGATTCCATAATTTCTCTAATATCATCATCCTATTGGTGTTCCTGTATAATATTATCCTGGAAGAAGATGATAATTTAACACCATTCAGAACCAAAACTAAATCATCCTTATTCATGTCCATATGCATCTAGAAACAAAGACATATACATTTACCCTCCTGCATCCGTTCCTAGATAGGATAGGAATTAAAATTAATGAATATGGTTATATAAATTGTGTTCCCTTTTCCATTATTATATTTTTTGTCACTGTAGAATGTCTGGAGGTATTCCACCAACAAACTCTATATAAAATAATAGAACATCCAATAATAGATAATGTTAAAGAACTAAAATTTAATAATGTATGTAAACCTCTACCAATAATTATAGTTTCTCAAAAACATAGAATCATAGATAATAGTAGTATTCCACAATTCATTAATGGGGTATTATTCTCATGTGGATGAAACTAACATGTTCTATAGGCTAGACAATGATCATCTCATGTAATCACACAACTAGGACCTATTTCAGTTGTATAAGAGTTTACCATACTCTCTCTATTGTGATCATGAAATTTAAAAATAAAATCTGATGTTAGAATATGATTAAGTTAATTAAAATAGGACATAAAATTAGTCTCTCAATTAAATTTCACCCATTTCATTGTAATCATAGTAAATAATGATTTTATATTTTTAAAATTTACAAAAAAATATAGATAATAACCATCCATAACTGGGAAGTTCTCTATATAAAATCATTTCTATGGTTCAACCCCTAAAATTTCTTTTAGCCCCAATTTAGGGTATCCTTATGTTTGACTCATTGAAATCACGTGACCTATGAAATTCCCCTCATAGATCTATAAATTTCAATTTTAATTATTATCAAAATGTTAATGTATCCTCATGATTCCAAAACTAAATTGAAATGTTTTCCATTCTCAGAATTGTATGTCAAATACACCATGATATAATCCACCTATACCATTAAACCTTTCTTGATATATATATGGAATATCATATTCTTTAAATGATTTAAATATATTTGTTGAATTATCATGGGAAAATGAATTACAAAATATTAACGACCGTAAGTAATTATATTAAATTCAATCTTCAAGATACAATAGTCAAAAAACGTAACATAATGATATCCTAATGGATGATCAATTTTATAAGAATAATTCTCCCCTCATTAACACACTATCCTAGTCACTATGTTGGTGAAAATAATGCCTATTATTAATAATCATTCAGTTGATATTTTTAAATGTCACAAATAGATGCAAAGAACAGTATAAATTTCCATAAAATAGAACATGCTCTAACTATGTAAAAACACTTGGATGAATAAAAAACATATTTGGTAGATCATTCAACTAATCGATGATATCATTGATTTAGCATGGTCCCTACATATTAGTGTAGAGAAGTATAATGTGTACTCAATAGAAAATCAATAATTGACACTAAATACCTTTTTGTAAGAATAAAATAAAATTCATTTTATAAAATAAATTATATTTCCATAATATCCAACCTAAGAATATAAAGAGAGGAAACAACATCATGTTCTACTAAGACAAAAAAAAGAGACTCTTGAACTCTAGAAAGTATCGTCCACCCTATCATTCCTCATATCCCACTCTCCTTGAATCATATTAAAGTTATCATTGGAAAATTGGATTAAAATAGGTCATCCATAACAATCAATGTCAGCATGTTGAAATACTATAAAATCCATCCTGATGATGAAATCATATATATATATATATATATCAAAATATAATATATCATCAACCAAATCCACATTACCTATCGATAGAGAACACATACGTCAGTAGAACTACTACTATTTCAATTTTATATAATTTATCTAAAAATAAATAATAATATAAATGATATTCCTTAGATGTTTTAGGAAATAATAATAATTTGAAGATATGAATGATCTTGAGGATCTTGTACCAAATATGGTATGTGATAATTAAGATTCATCAATTATAGAACCTATATTTAATGTCGATCAGATATCAACATCCACTGAAAACTCAAACACTAAAATATTGTGCCATATTCCATGTCCATTGGATGGATACTTATATTCCTTGAAACATTAGAATATGTTATACTTCATTATATATTACTACCACTAAACATAATGGGGAATATATTAATCTAGGAGAAACTAATATAGATGGCCACATTTGTATAAATAACTATGAAACATTCACGGGTATTGGGAAATACCATCCTGTATTCCCAATCATTTGACGCTAATAATAGGATATGGATGCACTAATTTAAAATGCTGATGGTGTTGAGGATGTCTAATGTGGAAAATCCCCTACACCATCATAATGATTATCACTCAACTTACTCTTTTTTTCCTTTACTCAACAATATTATACATAGGATTAAAGAGAATATATAAAATGGTCAATATTTTCAAATATATTAATTTCAAAAATCATATCCCAATATACTATCTTATAAATGATGAAAAACATCACAATATACACCAATGAAATGATTTATGGTTGAAAACCATATAGTTATTTCTAATATTTTATTGGATCATTCCCCAACCCATATAGAGAAAAATTAACCATATCAATAAAACAATTCGTGTATTATAACGTTGAAAAATATTTATATATATAATATGGGATCTCCAGAGTGTCTTCTATCAATATCTAATCTAGGATGAAGTGATAAATACATAGAATTTTCAATCTATTCTAACCAAATCACATGTTTTGGTTTTTATTTATCTTTAATACCTCAATATTTTGGGACTCTCATGTTTGAATATTTAACAAATTAAATCAATAACCTAATGTGTATAAATGAAGTTGAAGACATTATCAATCCATTCATATGAGTTCTCAAACTCTTAGGTTCCATTTTTATCTATTCTGGGAAAGGGATTATCACATATGATATCTCATGATCAATCCATTTTCCCATTATATGGTACATTTACATCAATTAATTGAAGTTAAAATAGTTTTAAATAATTTTCTACTACCTGAAATTCTCATCGGATTTCCTATACCATATTTTGATCTAATAAGGGATACCCATGAGGATGAAATTTTTTTGAACCCACCAGATGAACCAATTGAATACGACTATGTGTTATTTATCTAAATGTCAAAAAACATCATGAAACATTTTATACATAGGATAATATATATTTAAATTATATGTAAATTTTAAGAATCTGAGACTAGGTTCAAAACAAAAAAACATGATGCACACATCCTAATATATGATGGTGGTATATACCTTATTAATAGAATATTTGGAAAAGAACTGACAATATTATACCACTAAACTCACATCAATCCAATATTTTATCCTGCATCATGCCATGTCCAACCCTAAACATCATTTGAGTGAAAATCATCTTCTCTCTTTCTAGACACCCATCCACACTAGATCTAAACCAGACTAGAATAAGTCTCATGGGGGATTCCCTTAATCATTGGATGGTGAATGAAAGTCATGAATTAAACAAATAATATAGGAATATATTTCACCCAATGTAATTCAAGACATAGGGAATATGTATATTAGGAAAACCATATAAGGGATAATTCATAGTCTAATGAGTTATACTTGTAGTAGTTTAATGAAATCATATCAATATAAAAAACAATTTACATTTAAGGAAAAACATAATGAAAAATAATAAATATAGACCAATACTCCAAGTTATATGTGCGGACAATGTCCCCCTATCTCACCACTATCTATCTAGACCCATTTAACCAATACCTAACCACCACAAAGTGTCACTATTCCCAATGTTTATGTTAAATACAATAAAAGGACTATAAACCCCCACTATAGTGATAAGGGTCTAAGATAAAAAATCATTGTAAGATTCCACATAGGTGTTACATATCATGTATCTATAAAATAATAAAAATATATTCATTTCGAAACAGAATAAGGAATGATAATTTTTTAAAAAAAATATCCAACACACAGTATAAAATCCCTCTTTCTCAAATGATTTTCATAATCATGATAAAATTATTTCAATAAGTATTTTCAATAACCATATTAACTAGTAAAATCATGTTTCATTTAATATAATACAATGTAGTAAAAAAATCACAATGATTGAAACCCCCATGTATAACATAATGTCAATATTTCTTAATTACTCATACATCATTATCAATTAAACAGATATTTTTACTCATGTCCTTAGAACACAAGCATGAATTTCTAGAAAAAGATTATAATATAATAATGTGAAACCCCAAAAAATGTAATCATTTTATAGATCCAATTATGTATAATATAGGAAAGTATGAACAACCTATAATGTATACCACCTTATAATACCAATGGATTACACATAATACTAAACCATCCACCTATGTATCCAAGCCACCCATGGGTTTAATATATCTAAGAAATTTTAATGGGTTTTTAAATTCTAAAATCAATTCCATGATTCCTTTTTATTGAATAAAACATTATATGAAAAACCATTTCACAATCCATTTCACAATGATTTTAAAATATCATTTTTCACCAAAATGTGAGGGGAACCATCCAATTCTTTAGACCAAATTTTTCAATAACAAATCATTAAATCATGTATAATTCTAGTTCAGTTATAAGATCATTATAATAATTCATGTTATTTCATGGTTCATCCAAAATAGGATATAGAGGATAAGTCCTCCCTCAATCATGGGAATCATATCTACCTGGATGGGAATAATACACACATTAACGAAAATAATTGACGAACAATTAATATAGTTCCAATTATATTTAACACATCATATGATATAATTAAAATAAAATATTTATTAGATTCTTATTTAGATAGACTCAATCATCGAAACTGTCACATGCCATACCACAACCACCACATGATATATCCTCTAGATTACAACCACCGAAGTGATATTGAATATTTCGGTTCCGAAACAATACATGATAAATATATCCTCGGATCACAACCTAGAATTGTTGAAAAATAAATGAAAAATAGATAAAATGGGAATAAAATGATCACACCTATCAATGGGAAGAAACTAACCAACAAGGAGGTCAATACACCAAATAGAGATTATCAGAAGGTATATGAACTCATGTAATCACCTACTAAAACCCTAGGGTCATAGTGAGAGAAAAGGAAGTTGAATGAGAGATTAATTAGATGAATAATTAATAAAATTCATTGGAACATGAATTTTTTATTTCATAATGTAATAGTTTTTAATGTGGATCATGGGAAGAGATTGGATGAAATATGTTTCATTGTATGAAAATTATATTAAACTATTTGATTATGTGAATAAAACAATCACATAATGAATTGAATTTAGTAATTCTTTACAAACCATATTTTCATTGTGAATGCTCCATTCATAACTTGAATGGGCTTTTATAATAAACAACCATACCAATTTTTTATGAAATTATCTAGTTCCCACTAATGAATCACAAACTCGATGTACATCCTCATAAATATAAAAAGAACCAAATAACATGAAAATAATGATACATATGGGGATTTATGTGGTTTTACAAAAATTATATAATTTATTTTATTTCTATTCAATAGTCAATGGTTTATTACCCAATCCATATGTTTTTTTGAAATAATGATACATTTATTAGGTTTTTTATTTAATATAATTGTTAATGTAATTTTTTAAATTTTCTATAAAAATATATTTTTTAAAAACATTATAACATATTTAATTTATAAATATAATATTTTCCCTTTTTATGTGTAAAATATTTTAGTTTATTTTAACATTCTTATTTTAATATTCATTTTGAAATTCATGAAATAATGTTTTCAAGTATATTCTATTTTTTTCCAATTAATGATGTTAATTTAAATATAAAATAAGTTTTATTAAAAATATTTTATGAAAAGAGTGTTCCTTTGACATATATTTACCCTCCAATATTTAATTTTGATAATGTCATGTATTCTCCAACCTATTTATATTATCCTATTTTGAAAAAAAATTCAAAATGAACTTTTTTATGTTATAATTTTATATATTTATGTTATTTAGGGATTAAGAAACACATTCATTTTTTGCATTGTTTATTTAATATATGATTACGTTTGAATGTTTTTGTCACACATATGAATTGATGATCAACAGAAGGGGTCCTAAATATACCTTGAATGTATTGGTAAAATAATATATCTAATAATATAAACATGGATGGACATATTGTGTTTTGTCACACTATTGTTTCAATGTTGGGTTTACTCATATTTTCATGCATCGAAATAATAAGCTTGTTCAAATATGCATGGGAATAATGGGTAATCTCAATCATTTTTTCCTATCATTAGAAATGTTATTAATATTATTGTTAATCAAGTTTTTTTTAAATATAAATGTTTTTAATACTGTTATTGAACAATAAAATGATGATTATCATGTTTTTTTCAATTTTTCCAGTGGATTTTTATTTCAATTAAATGCCACATTTTATTGTGCATGCCTTGTTTTATAGTATTATACACTTTTATATCATTCCAACATGTTTTATGTTTTCTAACATAATCTCTAATCTATGTAATAACATTATAAATCCTTAAGGATCATTTTATAATCATATGTCTCTTCATCACATTTTCTGATTTCTATACATTGTCATATGTTCTTTTATTGTTATATCAATGTCTTCCTCTAATTCTCCATCAGGTTTGTCATATTATACCTAATGACATATGTAAAAAACCAAAATTTAGTAAAATATTTTTTTCATTTATATTTATTCTTTTCTTTATTTTTTTTCTTTTATTCAATTTTTTGTTTATCGTTCATTACATAGAACACATTTATTGGAATACATTACATGAAACAGTTAGTTTAAACAAAACAATACATATTATTAAAATATTAATATTTAATATAATAGTTATCTCCAAGTAATTGTAATGAGTGTATTAATTGTATTAAATATGTTATGAAAATATATTTTTAATGATGAGTATATAATGATTTCTTTTGGTGAAAAATTTTAAAAAAATGAAAATAATAACCAATTAAAAATGAAAAAATATTTTTCTAAAAAAACTAATTTTATGAAAAAACAATCCAAATGCATATAAATAAACAAACCACATTTTTGAGTCATTTTAGTGAAATTTATATATTATATATTCATTAATCTATTTAAAATACATTTTTATATAAAATATATGATAATATTTACAATTTTATGCTTAAAAAATATACTTTTAAGAAAATTCGTTTTGTCTCTTTTGGAACACATATAATAATATTAATTTATTAAAAACTTAATAAAAATAATTTGATATAATATTCTTATGTTTTTTAATAGTATTTTCAACATTATTAAATTGCAATTTTTTGGGGGTTTTCGGAAATGATTAATTTTGTGTTTAAAAATAAAAAATATTCAATTGATATTTAATATGCCTATTGAATATTATATTTCATAAAAGTTAAAATAAATTTTTTATTTTTTTTAATGAAAAATTTGTTAAATTAAAAATACCTTAATACAATATGTTTTAGTTCAATCAATTCTTTTCTCAATATCGATATTAAAACATTTTAAACTATTGAACATTTTATTTTAAAAAACCCACTTTCTCATCATGTATGTAGGATAAATTATTATTTCAATAGGATTATTTATGTTTATTTAATTAGAAAAAATTAATTAAATATTTTTTAATAATAATAAATTATATTATATAATATTCCTTACAAAATTTCAAAAAAATTAACAATAAAAAAATTAATTATAATCATTACATTAAAAATGGGTTTACTTTGGGTGTTAATCTATAATGACAAGGGTTGACATGAAATTTACACATCTATAAAAAATAAATTTTCTATATATATATATACCTTATAAGTCTCTGGTTCTAATTTTAACGATTTTGGACCCCATGTGGTCTTTGAAAAACATGTGTACACTTTTTTATTTCAAAAAAATACCAATGTACCACTTACCTCAATTAGAAAAAGCCACCAATCTCTTATCCTATTCACACCCTCAATGTCTTTTGGATTATAAAATAACATCCATAAATTCAATAACCACTCCTGATCTAATTCTATAAAAAAATCTACACAAATTAATCTGTGGAAGTGTTTCAGTCAATCATATGGAGGATACCCAAAGAGTAGGTAATGTTCCTCAATGCGAATTTTATTATTTATTCCTCCACTACCATAAAGAATTATTATTCTTTTATTCTATAATAATGTCTATATATAACATATATTTATATTTTTTTTGTTTACTTTATGGTATATATCTAACTACAGATCAATCATATGGGTAACTAAATCGTATATCATTTGTACATTAGTTTATCTCCTTGTGAACCCATGTCATTTTTTTTCATTTCCAACCCTTATGGGTAAACATAATTATGTATTTATTATTTATACATGATATTTATTATATTACTGTTATATTAAATTATTATACCATGCATACCGTCATTTTATTCATTTTGTTTGAATACTATAATGTCGCTAGTGTGTACGATGAGCTTCATCATCACGAAGTGATGTGATTCATTCAAAGTTTACTAGGAAGGTAATAAGGATGGGATTTATGAACATATGTGAAATATATTAAATGGAAATTATTATTTAATTATAATATGTCATTTAACATTCTTTCATCCAATCTGATATGAAAATTCAAATAGAACTCTTTAAAATATACTATATTATGCATCGATGAATGTTTTATTGCAATGTATATCAATAAATTTTATAGATTATTCTATATAAATATTTATTATAACTATATTATATTTATATAATGTTTCTTATTCTAGATATTGTTATATTATAATTAAATTTTTATTAGAAAAAATAACCAATATAAATATTTATTAAAAACAATGCTGTTATAATCGGAAACATATCATTGTCAATGATTTATTAATCAACAAGTAATACAATATCATAATGAAATATTATATATATATATAAATAATATTAAATAATATATTTATTATAAAAAATATATTTACTATACATGATGTTTGAATTTTTATGACGATATTAATTACATAACTTAGGGGATTTGTATCTCACATTTATTTTCTTTGAAAAAAACATTATTATTAAATGCATTTTTATTTTATATACTCTATATGCTACCTCCAATTTTTTTCATTAATATTCCTCAAAAAATTATTGTAATTATATTATCCATTTTATTAACATTAGATCATATGTTTTATGTGATTAATGTTACAAAATGTTTAATGGATTATTGTCCAAATTTTCATTCATTGATGCATATGATTATGTTATGCACAAATATTATTTTATTTGGTATTTATCAAATTTTATTGAAATATTATATAATATATTTTTTATAATAATGATATTTTAGGTTTCATTTCTAAATATTACTCAATGGATAATGTGTTTCAGAGATACCAAATTCTAATGTTTTTATTTTACAATCTCATCATTTATCAGAATCTATTATGATTCTCCCATGATGATAGAATATTATTAACAAAATATCAAATAACACATGGATTTTATAATCATCAAGTTATGTCATTTTAAATCATTTTTCCTTTTATTTTACACTTATTAGGTACTCTAGAGTTAAAAATAACATTCTTACGAAATATCTTCTCTTCTATCAAAAATAAATTTTTATCCAAGCCTAGGTTTTCAAAAAACAATATATTTTTTAAAATTAATCATATTATTAAATAAATGTAATTTCATACACGATTTAACTATTAATTTGTTTTGAATATTTCATTTGGTCATTCACTAAAGCAATGAATATTTGTGTTTTACAAAAAATGTGAATGTAATCATTTTTTTAAACATGTATAAGTGAACTATATTTTTCACAATCATTAATGATTAAAAATGTAAATATTCTCATTCAATATTTCAATGTTTTCTTTGAAGAAAACTTTTTCTGTATTAATAGTAGATTTTTTTATTTTGAATTAATTTTTTTCAAAATAAAATGTCTTTTAAAAATGATTTCTTTTTTTAAATAGTTCTTTTCAAGTTAAAGGATATTTTTCTCATGATAAGTTTATAATTATATTTAATTATTAAAAAATAAGTTAACAATGATATTTCAATGAAATATTATTTTTAAAATGATTTATATTTTTGAAAAATACCCCTATTGTGATTTTTATTGTCCTCATGAAATATCCAATGTTATCCTTAAAAATTATTTTTTATATAAGGTGAAATATACTGATTTTATTTATTATTTACTTGGAATATGATCAAAGAATACAAGTATAATTATATATATGAATGGTTTATTTTTTGGGTTTCAATATTTTTATTGAACATGTTTTTATTCCATTGGTTATTCGATGATAATACTTTAATGAAACCAATTCCTCTTATACGAGTTATGAAATAATAAAAGGATGACTAGATTTTGAAAACAATTTCTTTTCCATGGGCTAATATTTGATGAAACTGTTATAAAACCAGTTTCATTTCCATAAGTTATAAATAACTATTTATGATAAATTTATCATTTTATGGGTACTAATTTGTTTAATTTTTTATAATCTTGTAGAACACATATTTATGATATTTATTCTGTGATAGGTGGGAAATCAATGTACCTCTAAATCATTTGGTAATGATAAAATTTCAATGTTATCAAAGCATACCTTAGTGGTTAAATTATGCTTGTAAAGGTGGATACATGGGTTTTTTTGAAAAATCCAGAAAATAGGATACATATTAGTTTTTTCCAAGCTTTATGTAGGTACATGGGTAGTTAGTCGAAGCCTAATATGTAATGAATTTCATGGTTGGTATCATTGAAATAACATTTACTATGATTATGTTTGTTCCAAAATTTTATACATTATGCGAATGTTATTCTATCATATATAATTTACTTTGATTCTCTTATCGTTAATGTGTTATGTATAATCAATAATTATTCAATGACTCGTGTTTTAAATATCTGATTCTTAGGGTGTGGTTTTCAATCATTATCCTGATGCTCTCATACATTAATGTTTATGATATTTATACATATCACCCATTTTTATCCTTACTTATCATTTGAACTAACAATTTCTTATGTTTCAATTTCTTATTTTCTGTCGATATTGTTTATATATTGTATATTTATGAATATTACGTAATAGGAATTCCCTTATTATCGACATTGAATATCTATCATAAATTCTTAAGACATTTTTTCAAGAATACAAAGTAATTACACCATTATAGTCCACATGTATATTACTGTGTAATGTAATAAATATTAATCTAAAAAGAATTAATTTCTCTATTTCAAAAGTCTAGGTAACTATTTTTTTTATCAGAGGAAATGATTTGTTATTGTTTGGAAACTAGGGTGAGAAATATTTAGTGAGATCCACAGGAATATTTATATGATATTTATATGTATTATATAATTATACTTCAAAGGATGAGTTATAGAAACTGAAAATGTCTCGAAATTGTTCCTAAGGATAGATAAAGTGGTTTCCTTGAAATTAAATCCTTGTATGGTACTACAACTGCGTTTCTCCCTTCCACAAATTTATATAAGGTAAATATCATCAAAAAGTGTATTTTGATTTGGATATGACTGTCACTTGGGGAATGACCATGGGCCTTACTACACATCTTGTATAACATAACTGAGGGATATTCTTTTCGAAGTCACCAACATTTTATGAAACATCATTAATTATATAAATGGATAATGATCATGGGTGACATAAGATAAACCTTACATGTAATAGACTGTAAAGAAGGTGTATTCATTTATACCTCCATAATGAATATTTAGATAATGTAGTTTCCATTATTATTAGTCGATATTTGAAAATTCATTTTTAGTAAATATAGAAAACCATATAAAATTTTATTATAATTGAATGTGATGAACCATTTTTTGTTGATAATAAAAATTGGAATATGACCAGAGTGAAGAATTTTGTTTTTCTCACATAGTAGTTTACACAAAACATTTTTAACATTTTTATTTATAATTATATATTTGACATAAAAATGAATATAATGATATTTAATATAGAGATTTTGGGAAGTGTAGATGATATATGAATTAATGCTTAGTTTCCTATATATTGAGATTATTGGAAGAAGCACTATATCGAATGCATCATAGGAACAATATGATGCATTGACTGTGGAATGAAAATGAAACAAATTAATTTAATTTTAAATGAATTTTGAAATGCATGATTAACACATTTTATGGAAATAATGTTCTCCCTATGGTATCATCCAAGGTTGAATTTATTATATTTATAAATTATTGGATATATTCAAATCAATGTATTAATGAGAAAACTCAAGAACTGTATTGTTGTACAAGTAACAGTTATATTACTAATGATGAAGAGAAAAAGAAATAAATATTTATAAAATAATGTATTATAGAATAATAGGAGGAACCCTAGTTAATGTTTTGAGAAAAAAATTAGATTATTGATGTTTTTATTTATTAGAATTATTGAATTATGTTATATGAATAATGTAATACATATGAATCAGTTGGTATATGTTTTTATTAAGAATTTTTTAAAATATGTTTAATTGGTTTAACTACCTAGAATATTTATTTAATAGAATGGGTATATTTTTTTTATGTGAAATATAACCATTAATATGTTCTTGAAACTCATTTTTCATATTATTGATATGAATAATGTTAATTGAATAGTATTGATATCCTTGAAACTAATCAATGATTTGTGGAAATGGTTATTTATGTTTTGATCAATGGAGTTTACATAATTATTGGATTTGTTGAATATATTCAATAATATATAGTGTTATTCAAGAAATAAGGGAGAATATATGTTTTTAATAATGATTTATGGTAAATAAGTTTATTTCCTTGTTTCAATATAATAGATTATTTCCATGGTAACATGTTTTGACTCTAAAAATTACATGTTACATTATATTTTTAAGGGGATTAATGATAAAATGATTTCTAAAATTATAGTGTCTATATTAATAAATATTTAGTATTAAAAATTATTTTATGGATAAATATTTATTGAATGGTTAATGATAACAATGGATGAGGCTTCATGTATTCATTTTTCCTTCACAAAATGAGGATTTATAAAGAATAGATAAACTATTATAAATATTTTTTCTGAGGATAAAAAAAGATAGATGGAAGGAAATATATATATATATATATATGGATAATATGATCCATTACTTCTTCAAAAAGGCAAAATTAAACATTATTTATTGGATTAAGATATGAAGTGGAAATTGATCATGGAAGAAATAATGGGTGATATTTTTCATAATAATTTAAATGAAATCAAGAAAGTATATCTTCTTATGAAAATTATACATATTTAAGAAAAGGATATTGAAGTTAAATGTGAACCTATTATAATTGTTTTTGATGATATCAATTAATATTTAATGACTCTTAGGATCAAGGTTTTGTGTCCTTTTTTACTTCTCTAGATAACCCATTTTCTTTTGATTATAGATCACTATCTCTCTCTATAATGATATGCACTTTTCCGCAAACTCCAAATAGACACATCCAACCTATATTCTTATATGTGGAATAGAAATTATGAGTTACCTTATGAAACCATTATCATCAAAAAAATTCCTTTTAAGGGATGTTTTATTACACATTTTTATTATGTTTCTTTATGTGATAGAATTTTCAAATGTTAAATATTTTATGAGATACATGAATTTCAATGGAAAATATAATTTTACATAGTGTATTATGATACTCCACAATAGTTTCTCAAATAAAATTTTCAATTATTTATAATCTATTCAATATAATTAATTATACAAAAAGAATATACTTTGGCATAATTTTAAAACATCACTAATTTTGACTTGCATTAGACATTTCATTGACTTTAAATGAAACATGATGTATTATTAAAATATTATTCATTAATATGATTTTTATAACATAGCCATTAGAATGGTTTTTGTGGTTAGAAATAAGTAAAATATGAAAATATATTTTTTACTATTTTATAAATAATGAAATAATTGGTGACAAGTTAATTAAAAATAAAAATATTTTTTATATATTTAATGGATATTTTTCTCTAAAGAATATTTTTAAGAAAAAAAACTATTATAACTAATTAAAATAAAAAATAATTATAGAATTATTTAAATTATATATTTTTTATATATTCAGTCATACATTTATAATTTATCTTATTTGCTTTATAGAAAAAAATAGAATAATAAATACCATTTTATTCTTAATAATTGTAATTGTTTTTTTTAAATTAGTTTTGTCACATTTTTTTATTACAATATAATTCAATTTTTTAATTATAAATGATAATTTTATAAATGAAATTTATTTTTAAAACATAATTTCAAAATTATCAGAGGCTAAATTTTTGGGGTTTTTCCGAAATGTTTTATTTTTTCATGAATAGTTAATAATACAATTTTTTTTCAATACTCGATTAACATTTAATGTATTTATAAAGAAATAAAATATTTTAAATTGGTTTAAATATAATATTAGTTCAATTACAAATCCACTAATTTGAAATAATTCACCATAATCATTTTCCTTTTGAATTTCAACACTAAAAATTTTGTAAACATTTAAACATTTTGTCTCTAAAAACTCATTTTCTCATATCATATACCGGATTATTTATATATTAATTTTTTTCAAATATATAAATCTTATATGAAAAAATGGGTTCTATATTTGTATAAAAATAATTTATATTATCCAAAAATTTAAAAATAATTTTTGAAAAAAATGTATTGTAAAAATAATAAAAAAAATATTTCCGCAAGTTATAGTAAATTTCTATATATTAGAGGGTTAAACAATTATTTTTGTTAAAATGAATTATACACATGTCTAATATAAAATTTATGGAATTATTTTGAACTTATAATTTATATGGAATGATTTATATCCATTTTGGACCATTTTTGAAACTAAAGAACCTTGTTATACGTTACTTTTTTTAAAAATGATAAATCAACCACTCCATCAACTTATAAAATTCCACCAACTATCCTATTTATTTGACCCATTACAACAAATTATTATTTGATATTACTAATTAAATTAAACTAAATAATTCCCTCATCTCATCCTTGATTAAGTATTTTGTATATAAATTGAACATAGTAAGGAGTTTGTTGAAAACCTTTGGAGGATACCCGAAGAAGCGATAATATCCATCCATTAATTTTTTTAATTTCATCTGAAACATCATTCAATTAATATAAAATAAGAAAAAATAATAACATTATAATATTCTATATACAGATAAGTATTTTTAAATTTTAGGGAATGACCGACAACCATATCAACATACGCCAAATGGGTTACAAAATCATCTTTTGTGTGTATGATGAACGACCACCTCATGAAATGATGTCATTCATTTTTCCATTACAACCATATATGATTTAAAATTATTATAAAATTATTTTTCATATTTTATGTTTACGATATCATTATTCTTATAGAATTATTATATCTTGGATACCTTCATACAATACATTTTGTGGAATTGTACAATGTCAGTCATGTTTACAATAAACTACCACCTCAGAAAACGATTTCATTCGTTCACAATATAATTAGAGTGTATTAAAGAATGATTTAATGAATATGTGTTGTATATATTAAATTAAAATTATTCAATAATGATAATCTATTAATTCCAATTATTTATATCAATTAAAAATGAATATGGATAATGGGTTCATATATGTATACTCCCTGTGATCTCCATCAAAGTTGTATTTTATTTTTTATCACTATATTTTATGTATTGAAGTAATTTCACACAAAATCAATATATATGATATTTAAATCACTGTAAAATTTATTTATTTTATTAAATAATTATCTTGTTAACATGGAAATAAAGAAAAAATCAAAACATATAAAAATAATAAGGTAGTTATTACCCATTACATAACATTAACACTGAATTGTTAATTAATGTGTAAGAAAATATCATAAGAAAATAATATATGTAATTATATATATAAATATATTTCTTTAACAGATTAATAATATTCAAATATTTAATATAAATGATTATTTACCGTATAAAAAGGATTAAAAATCATAAGGTAAGGAATTTATGTATCATTTTTATTTTTTGTGAGACATATGACATAATTACCACATGTTTATTTTATGTAGTGTATACAGTAATAAATATTTAATATTATGATGAATATACTTCAATTTTTTTTTAATATCCAATTTTTAATCTCCTTTTCATGGGGATTATAGTTTACGAGTTACAAACTCAGTAATGTATTTATTTCGATTTTCTTTTTTATGACATATGATTATGTTATGAACCAATCTACTTGTACAAGGTGTATATGAAGACCATAATATATTTAATATAATAAATTTATTTAAAAACATTATTATTATATGTTTTATATAATTATATTTCCCCATGGGGACTTCATTTAATTTTTACTAATGTGGTAATGATTTTATGTTGAAATATCACTTGTATCAATATTGTTTATAAACATGTTTATGGTGATAGAATCTTCTGAAAATTATCTCATTATATTAAAAAATTACATTACCCTATATAAATTTCTGGATAAATTTTTTTTCCTTGATTTTTATCACGTAATCTTCTATATAGTTTTAAAGAAAATTTTCACGAAATATTTCCTTTTAAGTCAATTTTTTTTCATCAATAACTATGTTTTTTAAAAAAAATAAATGATTTTAAATTTATCAAAAATATTTATTAAATTAATTTTCAACCATTCATAGCATTTTAGAATAAATATTCATATGAATATTGACGTTTTCACAACATTTTCTATATATATTTTAATAAAAAATCATTTTTTAAAACATACGTTGTCGGATTAGTATCTCCTACAATCATGAATTCTTAATGATTTCAATATTATCATACATTTTTTGAATTTATTTTTATTTAAAATATTTTCATTATTTCATTACATATATTTCAATTTTTATTAAATTAATTCAAAATTAAACACATTTTCAATCTTATTTAACATAAAAAATATTTGTCAATGTATAAAAATTATTTTTCCCAATTAATATATTAAATGATTTATAAATATTCATGTATATAATTAAAATGTTATTTTCATAAAAATTATTTTGGAAGTGTTTTAACTGTTAAAAAATGTTTTCCATGTCAAAATGATATTTTCCACAATAAATGTCCCATGTAATTTTAAAAATTGTTTTTTGTAAAAGATGAAATCCAATGTTATTGTTTATTCATTATTGGTGATATGATCAAATAATACTATTATTATTCTTTATTAATTTTTAATTTTTTAATTAATAGATGTTAATAAAACTAGATTCTCTTCCACTGGTTATACTATGATCATATTTTAATGAAACCCAAAACTTTTTCTCGAGTAATGATGAATATATTATGAAATATATTTCATTTACGTGGTTTAATGTATGATTAAATGATTATGAGAACTATTTATATTCAATAAGTTATAACAAAATATTAGTGATGCACATTTCTTTTTGTGGGTTTTCATATGATGAAGCTTTTATGATTTTATTGAACACATATGTATGATTTTTATTTCATGATGGGTGGTACCTATATCTGAATCCAATTCATTGTGTAATGAAAATTGATATGTGATATAATAGGTTACATGGGTGGTTTTCTAAAGGAAAAAAAGGATGTTATACGGGTGGTTATCACACACTTGAAAAAAGGGTACATAGGTGGTTAGAATAGGCATGATACAGGTACAACTAGGGTTATTCCAAGCCAAACATGCCATTAACGTCTTGGTTTTTAGACTAGACTACGATTTTCTATTATTATTTTTATTCCAAATATCTATTCTTTATTCCAATGTTATGATCTCATGAATCATTTTCTATTATTCCCTAATGATATATATCTTATGAAATTTTAATCATTATAACATGACACATAATAATGATGTTTGTTTTGAAGGTTCCCAATTTCTATTATTATTCTTATGTTATCATAAACACATGTTAATGTTATAAATTAAAATAAAACTTTTGAACTTTACTAAAAAACTTAGATTACCCATTATACTGTTTTAATTCATTAGGATACTAATAATGTGTTTATGTAGAGTATTTTTATAAATGGTACCTAAAGTTATGTTCATTATGGGAGACATGGAAAATCCATCAAAAATTAACATGATTATGTTCCGTGTTCCCAATGTATCTAAACTATTAATATTCTTAGGTGTGTTATTTTTTATGTAAATGATTACTCATATAAAAATGTGTCATATAAGAGTTTCAGAATTCTGGGCTTCCATAATATATCTTTCTCTTTTTTGTATTTCAACAAAAAAGATTTTATGTTAATATTACATAGGGTAAAAATATTGTTTGGACTTTTGAGGTATCTAAGAATTAGTATAGGTTAGTGTGGTTATAGTGAAATGAACAAATATGTTGTAAATGATGTTGTTTTTTAGCTTGTTTCTGAGAAACTAATTGTTTTGGTCCTCATGTTCTGTGGTTGTTTTTGATATGTATAATTAAAATGATGAGATTATTTTTATTTATGTCAATTTTTTATTCATTATCACCATGATTTGTGTACAATAATTTTACTATAAAATATATTTCACTAGTTTTATATACATATATAAAAATAAAATTTAAAACTTTTGTGAAAACAATTATATATGGTTCTTGTGTAAATTATATTAGTTAAAAAATATCTGATATATGTGATATAAATTATATAAAATAACCGTATGAATATAGAGGAATTCATAATTTAATATTATGAAATTCATCATATGAATAACCATAACAAATTAAGGTAATGTTTGATAGTATTGCAATACTAATTAATCTATAATAACACCAACTCCACTCATATGATTTAAGGGCCCATATATCACACAAAACACCAAGTGTAGAAGTATATATGAAACAATTATAATTTCAGTTATATTTAAAAATTCAATATATTCGATAAATTTCATTTATCCAGCACTTTTTTGATGCTTTCTACATGAAATAATGTGTTTCTTCTATAGATTACATTATTCAGAAGACTGAATTTTAACGAAAATCAATCTATAATTAAAATTATTATTTAATATGATAGTAATCACCAAACCATTTTAATGGTGGGTATGAATTGAATTAAATAAAATAGACAAATATATATTACACATCATTATTAGTTACCTTTTTAATATTAATAAAATGAGAATCATTTAAAAAATTATTTTCCACAATATAGTATTTTTATAAATGAAGATTCTATCATTACTTACACAAAAACATTAATTTTTAATTAAAATTAAGAAAATTTATATTAAAAAATAATCTTCATATTTAAAATCAGAATAAAAATTATATTATGGTGAGTTTTTTGGAATTTTTCGATTAAATAATTTTTCCGAGGAATAGTGTAATATACTAAATCATAATTGTGATAATCCTTTTTATATAAATTACTTATAATTTAATAGTATATTATAAATTCTCCTTAATGTAAAAATAGTTTAATTTTATATCTATTTATTAAATTTATGTTATTCAAATCATTTCCATACTGATTTTTATATAAAAACATTCAATTCATTTCAATGTTATAACTTTAAAAACACAATCTTTCGTCACGTTTGTTTGATTAATTTTAATATATTTTCTTCCAAATATTTTTATTTAATTTTGTAACATGTTTTTAACAGTTTAAGTTTCCATAATTTAAAATTTCTAATTATATAAAATTATTTTTTACCTAATGTGAATATTGAGAAACATATAGATTATGTATCATGGTTAATGTAAAAACTGTTTTATGAGGTTGTAAAACTAAAAAGATAAGGGTATAAAATGACCTACCATCATTTCCATAATCCATTTTCTAGAAAAAATGATTACTTTTTATCTTATATGTATGTTAATTTCCAATTTATATTTATTTTTATGTGATAAAAATGTGAATATGATTGAATATTTATAAATAAATAAAATTAATCCACTCACCTCTTCATTAATGGTAACCCCACTTATATTCTATTAATGGAATAAAAAAACCATCAATAATAAATCTACCCAAATAAATTCAAATAATCCATCATTTATTACTATAAGCTTAGGAGTAGATATAAATTTATCCGATAAATGGATTGGTGCAAACCAATGGAGGATACCCAATAAAGATGTAACATTATTCTACAACAATATTAATATTATTTTATCATCCACACACATCAATTATTCTTAAAACATGATGAAATATTAATATTAGTATCCCTAATTTACTTAATTGTAGTTATATTATTTTACTGAACAACAACCATACCCACATACATCCAATGGTCTATGAAATCATCATTTCTGTGTACAATAGTCTACCTTCTCGTAAACTGATGCCACTCATTTTATCATTATGACATCTCATCATTCAGCATGATTATAGATCTAATTTCTATAAAATAATTATACATAAGAATTGTATATTTCATATATACATCTTTATTTTCTATTCTTTATGAGATATGATTACATCGTTAGTGGGTATGGGAGACAACTACCTAATGTTGTTATGTGATTCATCTTTCACTAACCATTTACATGGAAGGTGATAAGTTTAAATATAATGGATGTATTTGATATAAATGAAATCATTATTATATTAATTACATATTTATAAATTTGGATATATATATATAAATAAATTTCATTCGTAACTTTTAACATATGTAATGTTGATATTGTTGTTCGTGTAGTTGTGTAACACAAACTTCATGAAATTGTGTGACTCTCTTCTCATCATCACATCACATGTATGGTATATATAAGTATATAAAAGTAAATTTTCATATATTTATAGTATTATTATCAATATATAAGGATAAAATATTACTTCCTCCTTTCCATAATGATAACTGAAAAATTAAAATGTTTTTAATGCACAAGTATGAAATACCATCTCTGTTATTGTAAAATAATTCATTCATTAAAAAAGAATCCATTATTGTTATTAAAATTATACTTAATTATTAAATAGAATAATTATGAAATTATTATTATTATGTATTTTATATAATTTTATAATATTCAAAATTATGAGATATTTCATTAAAAACAATCACTAGAAAATAATGAAAATATCACCAAAAACAATAATAATAAGTAATGATTATTAAATAATGGCCGACAAGATGTTACAAAAGAATAATATATCATATTATACATATTAATATATTCTTATATAAGTAAAATACATTTTTCAAACTACTATAATGGTGGTTAGTGCATATACACAAAAATAGAAGCGTGAGGTATGTGATTCTATCTCAATTCCGTATTATTAAGGTACATTTGTATATTATAGAAAAATATATATTATATGGAAAAAATACAACCCCATAAATAAGTAATATCATTATATATTCAGAATTCAATTTATTTTAATATGAAATTTGTAGTATATCATCCAAGGAGATTTAAAATTTAATGCTTGAAAGTGGTAAATTATATAATATCTCTATTTCATTTCAATTCTATATATTAATCAATCGTTTGATGAGATGTTATAATATTATATGTATAAGTACTTTTGTATATCTTATATTGTATTTTCACATTCTATGCAGGATTAATGTTGATAAACATAATTATTTCATTAATTAATTATCTCAACAACATTTTGACCATTATTAAAGATTGTTTTACAATTCATTTAAATAAGTATTGTTTATACATGTATTTACATTTATGGAAATTATTTCATAATTTTCTAATAAAAGAATTTAATTTTACCCTCATATAGGTATTCATTATATTTTTATGTCATTTTACCATCATTACAATCTCTGGTAGTTAATATATTTGAGTTAATTTTTTCATAAATCCCACTTCATTTCTCTCTTCAGTCGGAAATCTATATTTATCAAAAACCATTTTAAAAAAAAAATCAATAAAAATTGTTTTTAACCATTTAAAAAAGCATTATTAAATAAAAGTTTACCAATTTTTACATATTATAGAAAAAATCGATCGATTCATTATGTCAATTTTTAAAAAATACCAATTTGTATTTGAAAAAAAATATATGAAGGGAATATTTTTTTCAGTTCAGAAAATTTATCATTTAAGTTCAAATTTAAAGAAAAAATAAAACTCATTTTATATTTTATGGAATGTACAGAATTACCCACATTCGTGAAAATAATTTCATTTATTCTTCTTTTGTAATTTAATATGGATCCTTTTAATAAAATTTGTACTAGTATTGTAGAAATCTATTTTCATTAATATTGATTTTAAATGAGAATATTTTAAACCATTATATATTTTCAAAGGCGATTTACAATATTAAAATGTTATTTTCCTCAACATAGTTTTTTATTATATTATTATGGTATTTAATTCCATCATCGAAATAATCCCTTCATTGATACACGAATGGGTATATTTTCTAATGATACCATCCATATTTATTCTATGGATGGATTATTTGTGAATTTCAGTTAGTAGAATATTGAAAATCAATTCCTTGATTCATTTTTAATTTATTTACATCCTCAATTAATATCCACTATTTTGTATTCATTGGATGATTAATATTCCATAAATAACAATATTTTTTTCATATATATGTTTATTTAATTAACCATGTATCATTTATACATATGGTGTTCTTTATGGAATTTTATTTTTTGTAGAAAAATATTTTAAAAATTGTATTAATTACTCAACATTTATATTTTGTGAACTAACATCATGGCCCGTCCCCCGGGGCCCATGTCGTGACTACCCCAAACCTGCCTTCGATAGTTAAGGGGGTGGCGACTAGCACCGAAAGGCATATTCTCTAAAATTAGGAAGAAATTGCCTTTATAACTTATAAACACACGTAACCAAGCACACAAAAATATATGAACATGAGTAAATATAATAGTAAATTAGTGATTACAGTAAGTAAAGGGTCTTGAATACATGCCCAAATTGAAAGTACAAGAAATCTTGAAAGTACAAGTAAATTGAACAGCTTCTGTCAACTCCTGTCTAGGATCCTGCCTAAAGGGTAGGTACAATTCTTGAATGGTCTTCACTAGGGTATACCTCATATAGGTCCACTGTCACGACCCAGCCTCGGGGCCCGTGCCGTGACTACCCCAAGCCCGCCTTCTATAGGCCAGGGGCTGGAGACTAGCACCAAGGCGTAAATCCTGATAAACAGGGAAGGCATTGCCTTTGTAAAGTAAACAAGCACCACAGAGTAAGCAAGCGGAAAAGTAAACACTAAACAAAAACTGTAACAAGCTGTGCAGAAAGTAAAAAGGGGTCGGAAATACAAGCCCAACTGTAAAGTACGACTGAAGGGAAAAACAGCAACTAAAGGTAAAGCTGCAGCGTCGATCCGTCCTCTGGAAGTCCCACCTGAAGGGTGGGTACAGATAGACTCCACTGTTCCTCGGCCCCGCCGTCCGCTCCGATTACGTCCCGCCCAGTGGTCCACCTCCAGGTACCATCCTGCTCCGCAAACCTCCACTACGATCAGCGATGTCCGTCGTCTGCAACCAACACAACGAAGTGCGGGCATAGCCCGTGCAGGGGTGAGTATAAGCTACTCAGTAGGGACCCCGAGACCTCCGAAGGTCTCCCAAAATCCACAAAGGATAAAACACAAAGAAAATTTACAATCACGAAGTAACATCTGACTCTGCTTAGGTATATGCCCATACATATACCTAAGTCATCAATCCTCGTTCGACTCCAACACCTGAACCCAAGCATAGCCCAACCCACACAGGAAATCAAAACGTAAAACCACACAGGATAGCACAACGCAATCCACAAAGGAGAGTAAACAGTAAATCCACACAAGAAGTTCAACACAATCCACAAAGGAGAGTAACAGTAAATCCACACAGGAAGATCAACACAATCAATAAAGGAGAGTAACACAGGATTCAGCTCACACAGGTATACTTCTTCAGATGACGATAAAGACAATCACTGATCCATCTTAGTCGTCGGACCCACAAAGGATCGATAGGTACTAACCCCCGCAAAGACCCACACAGGATTGGGCCCACACAGGACCTGTAGGCGCTGGCCCACCTAGGACCGCTGAGCGCGGACCCACGTAGGATCGAACCCACATAGGATCTATAGCACTGATCCACGTAGGATCGCTGAGTGCAGTAGTCGTCGCAGTCCACCGAGGATCTCTGCACAGTCGTCATCGGAGTCCACTGAGGATCTCTGCACTGTCGTCGTCGCAGTCCACTGAAGATCTCTGCACAGTCGTCGCGGTCCACTGAGGATCTCCGCTTAGTCGTCGTAGTCACAACCAGCACTAGGGTTCCCGCACACAGCAAGCTCGTTTCGGAGGGTCCGCTCCACGAGCCGAGAGGCTGATACATCAACTGACACGTAGTCCGATGTTGATGCATCCAAAAGTTCCGTATCGTCAACAGGAACTCAACGTCGCAGACGGTACGTCAATCGGACGCCCGGTCTGAGAGTTATTGGCATTTTCGGCCTAGGGGCCCGGTTGGTTTTTAAGAAAAAACCAACCCGATCGCACTCCACCTGCGTCCAAACCTCGGGTGGAGTATGCCAAAATATCTGTCTCACTTATAGGAATCCACCAGAGTCGACGGCACGTCGATCGGACGTCCATAGCTCAAGATATGAGCGTTTCCGCTCCGAGGGCCCGGTTGGTTTCGTGTACGAACCAACCCGGCCGAACCCAAAGTTCTCTGAAACCTTGACTGTAATATACCGAAATGACCGACTCGATCCAAGGATCGCGTTTCCACTGACGGCTCGTCAAACGGAGGCCCGTAGCTCATGTTAATGGCATCTGACCGAAAATTGTCCGAAAACGGGGGTCCGGGTCCGGACCGACCCGGCCCGACCCCCCCAGGGTCGGCCCGAACCGGGTCGACCCGACCTGGGTCCGACCCGGTTGGCCCGGCCCGGCCCGGCCAGGGCCGCTCCGGCTCGGCTCGGCCGAGCGGCCGACGCGTGGGGAGTTGCCGCCCCGCGTGACACCCCCGCGGCACCCACGGGGCGTCGGCCGGACAGCCGGACGAGGCTGAAGCCGCGTCCTGAGTGACGCGGGGGGGAGCTGTTGCCCCTGAGTGACACCCACGCGGCACCCGCGGGATGTCTTCCCGGCGACCGGATGTGGCTTCAGCCGCGTCCCGCGCGCGCCGGATTCACGCGGCGGCGTGCCGTGCGCCGCCGCCGGCTTCCGCGGGCCGCCGGAGTCGCTCCGGTGGCCCGTTTTTCTTCCCGTCTGTGCCGTTGCTCCTCCCGGGTTCCATTCTTCACTGCGGGATCATCAAATTTCCCTTGCGTCATATTTTTCCGTCGCCCGCCAAATCCGCACAACCACGAAGAACGACGGAGGGCTTTCGGGTCATGTTCGTTTGGCCCGCACCCTCCGCGTTAGATAGAAACAACGGGAGAAATATATTCAACACATGAAACAACAATTTTAACAAAATAAAATTGTTCATATGAATCTGGTTCTTTAATTTTTTTAAAGAAACATTCACAGGAATATAAAATATTCACAACAACCCCTACCTCGTAAAGTCATCGTCTGCGGGTTCTTCGCGGAATTGGGGATCGTCGCGTCGTCGCGGAAGGGGGTCGCGTCGACGAACTCCGAGGTTCAAGAACAAAAAGATTTAATTAATTATAATTAAATCATTCTTGAGTCAAAAACCACAAAGGAAGTTTTAAAAGAAATCTGAAACTCACACCTCAAACAGATGATTCGAGGATTTCGTTGCGGATGAAGGAACGTCGCCGAAGAACGTTGCAGGAGAGGAAACATCGGCGTCGCGGCACACGGCGTCGCGTAGTCGATTTCCGCGGGTTCGGCGTTCTTCGCCGGAGGCCGACATTCTTCGCGTTCTTCACGTTCTTCGTATTCTTCGCGAAGAAGGGTGAAGGCACAAGAACTCCTGCAAAAGGTCTCTCAACGAGTAACCTTCAAAAGTCGTGTTGGTCTTATTTTATTATTACGCCAACAAACAAATAAGAGGTAAGTAACGACCCATTAATTCGTAGAATTAATTCAACGAAAGAAACCGCCCATTTAATTCACGAATAAAACCGCCAAATTAAATGGTGCGTTAAGAAATTAAGAGAACGCGTCAGTTGACTTTCATAATGACGAGTTTTCGCGGGTGCGTTACTTAGCAGAAAAGAAACGGCGGGGCTCCTGCGGGCCCCACCCCACAAATATCCTACCAAGGGGTAGGATATTTTTGGATAGAACCCTATCCGAATCAACTCCGCTTATGCAGCTTTAAAGAGGCTTCAAGTGGCTTCCAAGTGGCTTAAGTGAAATAAAATAAAGTTTTTTGAACAATTTATTTTATTTCTTAACTTTATGCCCAAAAATTAAAAACCACAGCCGAGAAAACGCAACTCTGGAAGAGGCGTTTCTAAGAAAATACCGGCGCTGTGATTCCATCAGTGCCCTCGGAATTCGATTCCGGGCACCGGTTCAAAAGATAGAAAAACCCACTCGTCCGTTCACTGAACGTACCCGAGCCAAACATCGGAAAATGATTCTGGGCACACCGGGCCTCGGAATCAGGTGCCGTCTGAAGCTGCGCTCTTGTAAAATTCCAAAGAAAATTAAGAAAAACATTTCCTTGAAATTTACGGGTCTTTACATCACTCCCACCTCAGGGCTTTACGTCCCCGTATAGATACATCATAAACTAGGGAAACAAATGGGGGTACTGAGCACGCATCTGAGCCTCCCGCTCCCAAGTGCTCTCTTGGAGGTTCCCATGCTGTCATATGATGCGCACAAGAGGAATCGATCATCCACGTAGGACCCACTCTTGTCGATCCTTGATCTCCACGAGAACCTCCGCAAAAGTCGCACCATCATCCACGTCCAGCTCCCCATAGTCAAAGATATGCGTCGGGACGTGCACGTATCTCCTCAGCTGAGATACGTGGAAGACGTCGTGCACCCGGTGCAACTGAGGTGGTAGAGCCAGGCGATAAGCCACCTCTCCTATCATGATGAGGACCTGGAAAGGCCCGATTAAGCGTGGAGACAACATGCCACCTCAGCCAAATCTTCGTAATCCACGTCAAGGTGAGACACACAAGAAGATGTGGTCACCATCCTCGAACTATAGTGGCCTCCGCCTCCGATCAGCATATGACTTCTGCCGGCTCTGAGCTGTCCTCATCCTTTCCTGGATGATCTGGACCTTCTTTGTCATGGCTCGGACCATCTCTGGTCCCACAAGTTTTGACTCCCCAGGGTTTGTCCAGCACAAAGGAGATCTGCAAGGCCTGCCGTATAGCGCCTCATATGGTGCCATCCCGATGGTGGAGTGGTAGTTGTTATTGTACGTGAACTCCACCAAGGGTAGGTGGTCCTCCCAGCTGCAACCAAAGTCGAAGACACATGCGCGGAGCATGTACTCAAGAGTCTGAATGGTCCTCTTCGTCTGACCATCCGTCTGGGGGTGAAAGGCGGTGCTCAAACGTAGCTACGTCCCAAATGCCTCCTACAACCCCTTCTAAAGCTGGTAAGTAAAACGAGCATCTCGATCGGAGACGATAGTCGATGGCACACCGTGAAGCCGCACAATCTCCTGAACATAGAGATGCCCCAATATCTCCATTGAGCCCTGCTCTCTGATGGGCAAGAAGTGCGCCGACTTGGTGAGTCGGTCAACAATCACCCAAATGGAGTCGTGACCTCTGGAAGTGCGTGGATGTCTAGTCAAGAAGTCCACAGATATCCCATCCCACTTCCACTCCGGGACCTCTAAGGGATGCACCAAGCCTGCAGGTACCTGATGCTCTGCCTTTACCTACTGTCAGGTGAGGCATCAGGAAACAAACTCTGCCACAACCTTCTTCATACCCGGCCACCAGTGTTGTCGCCTGAGATCCTGGTACATCTTTGCCACTCCAGGATGTACCGCCAAAGGAGAAGTGTGAAACTCTTTCAGCACCTTCTCTATCGTTGAGTATGCCAAAATGTCATCAATGAAGACCATGACAAATCGATCGAGGTATGGCTGGAAGATCCTGTTCATGAGGCTCATGAACACTTCTGGAGCGTTGGTTATGCCGAATGACATAACCAAGAACTCATAGTGGCCATACCGACACCTGAAGGTCGACTTCTGCACGTCCTCGTCTCGAACTCTGAGCTGACGATAGCCTGGCCGGAGGTCTATCTTCTAGAACCACCGTGCTCCCTTGAGCTGATCGAAGAGGTCATCAATCCTCGGTAGCGGATACTTGTTCCTCACTATCACCTGGTTCAGGCGACGATAGTCGACACACAGTCGCAAACTCCCGTCCGCCTTCTTGGCGAACAATATCGGGGAAGCCCAGGGTGAAACACTGGGTCAGATGAATCCCTTGCCCTGCAAGTCCTCCAGCTGTACCCGTAGCTCTCGAAGCTCAGCGGGGGCCATCCGATATGCTGGAGTCGAAATCGGGATTGTCCCGGGGTATAGATCAATATGAAATTCTACCTCTCTGCGAGGAGGTATCCCTGGAACGTCGTCGGGAAAGACGTCCGTGTATTGATCCACCTCTGCAGGAAAACTAGGACTCCGCACATCCACTGCTCCTAGGATGAGACTAGCCAACTGATGAGTGATGGGCTGTCCTCTCCTCTGCGGAAGTCCATCCTGTGCTGCAAAGGCTCCCTTCTCGCCGGTGAAGGTGAACCTGCTCCCATCGGTGTGCACACATCACACCATGTGCCTAATACAGTCAATCTATGCATGGACTGTAGATAACCAATCCATAGCCAAGATGACGTCGTAAGGCCTCGACGCCGCTACCAGAAGATCCCTGCCGAAGCTCTCGCCTCCTAGAGTAAGCTCACACTGCCTGCAACAGTGCGTAATCGTCGAGTCGGCTCCCGTAGGAGTCTCTAGCCGTAAGGATCGAGCCAACGGCTCCGTCGGAATCTCCGAGCTCCGAACAAGGGCAGTGGCTATGAAAGAGTGACTCGCTCCTGTGTCTATAAGAACTGCAGCAAGGGTGGAATAGACACAGATCGTACCTCGAATCATCTCAGGTGCGTCGTGGTCGTAGGCCTCTGTTGCGTGGAGATGTGCATGTCTCTGCCCGCCAGCTCCCTGTGGTCGGGGTGGCCCTCTTGGTGGGGGTGGGGGTAGAGCCTCAAAGCGTCGCCCACCACCCGCTGCTTGGCCAGCACCTCTGCCTCGTCCGCCTCCTCCCTGCAGACCGCCACGGTCGACCCTCTGCCTCTGCCTGGAACCATGAGTCATCTGTCGGCTACCTACTGCCGAAGACTCCGCTACCTGCCATCCTGTGGTAGGTCTCGCTGTGGGCTTAGCAAGAAAGCTCTCGATCAGAAGGGCTCACTCCAGTACTCCTTCCTGAGTCGGAATGCTGAGGGAGATCAACGATGCCCTGATCTCATGTCTCAAAACCTACTCAATGGTCCGGGCCCGGAAGAAGGGGTCCCGTACCATGTCGGTCGAGTAGTGAGAATGATCGGTGAACCTCGTCGCGTACTGGGCGCCCGTCAAGCTGCCCTACCACAGCTAGAGAAGCTCCTGGATGCGCACCGCATGAAGGGTGGCTGGGACGAACTCTGAGCGGAAGAGGCTCTCGAAGTCCGTCCAGTGAAGAGATGTCTCGTCGTGCACCTGGAGCATCAAGCTCCACCATCGGCCTGCTGCCGCGTACATAAGGCCTGCCGCGAGGATCACCATGAGGTCTGCTGGTGTCCTCACTAGCCTGAAAACTCGGACAACCGCCTCCAGCCAGTCCTCGGCTGCCTGGGGGTCCGTCTCCCCACGAAACCTGGGTGGTCGCTGGCGCTGGAACTCGTGTAGAGCTCCAAGGTGACGTGCGTCGTCAGCTGCTAGTGCTGGAAGCATCGAGGGCTAAGCGGGTAAAGGTACTGCCAGTGCCTCTGCTGTCAACGAGCCCTGTACCGAGGCCTCGTCACTCAGCGGGCTGTCGTCACGCCCTACTCTTGGAACCCTAGCTGGCTGTCGTCGCGGGGCCATCCTGAAAATGAGAACAAGTGCATCACGGTCAGAACAGTATACCTGGTGAGCTGACACAAGTAATCACCAAGAAAACTTGAAACACACATGCAATCAATGTTTTCGTGTATTAATTCGGAAATCAGAAGTCAGGGTCCTGGTGTACAGATACATCGGCCGCCGCACCAACACCTGACTCCCTGGACTGATAACCACACTCAATACGCTAAACACTATTGCTTCACATAGAAGAAAGATCAGAGTCTGCGGTAGAACCGACCACCTCTGATACCAATTTGTCACGACCCGCCCTCGGGGCCCGTGCTGTGACTACCCCAAGCCCGCCTTCCATAGGCCAGGGGCTGGCGACAAGTACCAAGGCATAAATCCTGATAAATAGGGAATGCATTTCCTTTGTAAAGTAAAAAAGCACCACAGAGTAAGCAAGCAGAAAAGTAAACACTAAGCGAAAACTGTAACAAGCTTTGTTGAAAGTAAAAAGGGGCTGGAAATACAAGCCCAACTGTAAAGTACAACTGAATGAAAAAACAGCAACTAAAGGTAAAGCCGCAGCGTCGAGCCGTCCTCTGGAAGTCCCACCTGAAGGGTGGGTACAGATAGCCTCCACTACTCCTCGGCCCCGCCGTCCGCTCCATGTACGTCCCGCCCAGTGGTCCACCTCCAGGTACCATCCTGCTCCGCAAACCTCCACTACGATCAGCGTTGTCCGTCGTCTGCAACCGACACAACGAAGTGCGGGCATAGCCCGTGCAGGGGTGAGTATAAGCTACTCAGTAGGGACCCTGAGACCTCTGAAGGTCTCCCGAAATCCACAAAGGATAAACCACAAAGAAAAGTTACAATCACGAAGTAACATCCGACTCTGCTTTGGTATATGCCCATACATATACCTAAGTCATCAATCCTCGTTCGGCTCCAACACCCGATCCCAAGCACAGCCCAACCCACACAGGAAAGAAAAACGTAAAACCACATAGGATAGCACAATGCAATCCACAAAGGAGAGTAAACAGTAAATCCACATAGGAAGTTCAACTCAATCCACAAAGGAGAGTAACAGTAAATCCACACAGGAAGTTCAACACATTCCACAAAGGAGAGTAACACAGGATTCAGCTCACAGAGGTATACTTCTTCAGATGACGATAAAGACGATCACAGATCCATCTAAGTCGTCAGACCCACAAAGGATCGATAGGTACTAACCCCCGCATAGACCCACACAGGATCGGGCCCACACAGGACCTGTAGGCGCTATCCCACATAGGAACGCTGAGCACAGACCCACATAGGATCGGACCCACATAGGATCTGTAGCACTGATCCACGTAGGATGGCTGAGTGCAGTAGTCATCGCAGTCCACTGAGGATCTCTTCACAATCGTCGTCGCAGTCCACTGAAGATCTCTGCACTGTCGTCGTCGCAGTCCACTGAGGATCTCTGCACAGTCGTCGCGGTACACTGAGGATCTCGGCATAGCCATCGTAGTCACAACCAGCACTAGGGTTCCCGCACAAAGCAAGCTCGTTTCGGAGGGTCCGCTCCACGAGCCGAGAGGCTGATACATCAAATGACATGTAGTCCGAAGTTGATGCATCCAAAAGTTCCGTATCGTCAACAGGAACTCAACGTCGCAGACGGTGCGTCAATCGGACGCCCGGTCTGAGAGTTATTGGTCTTTTCATCCTAGGGGCCCGGTTGGTTTTTAAGGAAAAACCAACCTGACCGCACACCACCTGTGTCCAAACCTCGGGAGGAGTATTCCAAAAGATCCTTCTCATTTAGAGGAATCCACCAGAGTCGACGGCACGTTGATCGGACGTCCGTAGCTCATGATATGAGCGTTTCCGCTCCGAGGGCCCGGTTTGTTTCGTGTACGAACCAACGCGGCTGAACCCAAAGTTCTCCGTAACCTTGAGTGTAATATACCGAAAAGACCTTCTCGATACAAGGATCATGTTGCCGCTGACGGCTCATCAAACGGAGGCCCGTAGCAAAAGTTACGGGCATCTGACCGAAAACGGTCCGAAAACGGGGGGTCCGGGTCCGGACCGACCCGGTTGGCCCGGCCCGGCCCGGCCAGGGTCGGTCGGGCTCGGCTCGGCCGAGCGGCCGACGCGGCGGGAGCTGCCGCCCCGCGTGACACCCCCGCGGCACCCGCGGGGTGTCGGCCGGACAGCAAGACGCGGGTGAAGCCTCGTCCTGAGTGACACGGAGGGGAGCCGCCGCCCCCGCGTGACACCCCCGCGGCACCCACGGGGTGTCTTCCTTGCGACCGGATGCGGCCGGTGCTGCGGCGGTCTCCTCCGGCGGTGCGCCGGGCGCCACCGCCTCTGGGCGCCGGCGCCGCCGTGCCGGCGACCCGCACCGCCACCGTCTTCTCGGGCCGTCGGAGTCGCTCCGGTGGCCCGTTTTTCTTCCTGTCTGCACCGTTGTTTCTCCCGGGTTCCGTTCTTCACTGCGGGATCATCAAATTTCCCTTGCATCATATTTTGCTGTCGCCCTCCAAATCTGCACAACCACGAAGAACAACATAGGGCTGTCGGGCCGTGTTCATTTGGCCAGCACCCTCCGCGTTAGATAGAAACAACGGAAGAAATATATTCAACACATGAAACAACAATTTTAAAAAAATAAAATTGTTCATATAAATCTGGTTCTTTAATTTTTTTTAAAGAAACGTTCACGGGAATATTAAATATTCACAAAAACCCCTACCTCGTAAAGTCGTCGTCCGCGGGTTCTTCGCGGAATTGGGGATCGTCGCGTCGTCGCGGAAAGGGGTCGCGTCGACGAACTCCGAGGTTCAAGAACAAAAAGATTTAATTAATAATAATTAAATCATTCTTGAGTCAAAAACCACAAAGGAAGTTTTAAAATAAATCTGAAACTCACATCTCAAACAGATGATTCGAGGATTTCATTGCGGATGAATGAACGTCGCCGAAGAACATTGCAGGAGAGGAAACTTCGGCGTCGCAGCACACGGCGTCGCATCGTCGATTTTCGCGGGTTCGGCGTTCTTCGTCGGAGGCCTGCGTTCTTCGCGTTCTTCACGTTCTTCGCGAAGAAGGGTGAAGGCACAAGAACTCCTGCCAAAGGTCTCTCAACGACTAACCTTCAAAAGTCGTGTTGGTCTTATTTTATTATTACACCAACAAACGAATAAGAGGTAAGTAAAGACCCATTGATTCGTAGAATTAATTCAACAAAAGAAACCACCCATTTAATTCACGAATAAAACTGCCCAATTAAATGGTGCGTTAAGAAATTAAGATAATGCATCAGTTGACTTTCATAATGACGGGTTTTCAGGGTTGTGTTACTTAGCAGAAAAGAAACGGCGGGGCTCGTGCGGGCCCTACCCCACAAATATCCTACCAAGGGGTATGATATTTTTGGATAGCACCTTATCTGAATAAACTCCACTTAAGCAGCTTTAAAGAGTCTTCAAGTGGCTTCCAAGTGGCTTAAGTGAAATAAAATAAAGTTTGTTGAACAATTTATTTTATTTCTTAACTTTAAGCCCAAAAATTAATAACCACAGCCGAGCAAACGCAACTCCGGAAGAGGCCTTTCTAAGCAAATACCGGCGCTGAGATTCCATCGGTGCCCTCAGAATTCGATTCTGAGCACCGGTTCAAATGTTAGAAAAACCCGCTCGTCCGTTCACTGAACGTACCCAAGCCAAACTTCGGAAAATGATTCCGGGCACACCGGGCCTCAGAATCAGCTGTCGTCTGAAGCTGCGCTCTTGTAAAATTCCAAAGAAAATTAAGAATAAAATTTTCTTGAAATTTACGGGTCATTACATCCACCTTAGAGCTACCTCTAGTTCAGTTACCCTCATTCATAATCAGTGATGTCCATCATCTTCACAAAACACAACAAGGTGCGGGCACTACTCGTGCAGGCGTGAGTATAACGATACTCAGTAGTGACCCCGAGACCCACAAGGTCTCACAAAATCCACAATGGATAAACCAAAAAGCATGAAAACAACTGAAAACCTTACATAGTTATATGCCCTTCCATATACCTATGCTTTCAAGTAAACCCATTTCAATCATGAGGACACAGAAGGCCCAACTCATTAGCCCAATGCAAAACTGTTCCACAAAGGAATGAATACCATAAAGGTATGTACAACATATGTATGCCACACAGAAGAATTCAACCAATGTATTACCATGGAGGAATGTAACACAGTGTACAAACTTAGCTCTCAGATAAGAATACCACAAAGGTATCACCACAAAGGAAAATTCCACAAGGTACAAGCTCAACTCACACCAAGTATATCATAGGTACAGTTGTTGTGATGAATAAATGTAACTACTGAATAATATTACTCTATTAAAAGTAAGACCCATAAAATATCCTAAATCACAAACCCACGTCGGATCCTAGTACATCATCAGACCAACCTAGGATTCTACTACATCGACAAACCCACACAGGATCCTAGTACATCGTCAGACCCCCACAGGTTCCTAGTACATTGTCAGTCCCACACAAGAACCTAGTACATCGTCAATCCTACACACGAACCTAGTACAACATACCCAATAAGGGTCCTCGAGTAGTCCTGCATGGATTCCTAGAGAGGATCTATGTGGAAACCTCAATCCCAGACCCATAAAAGATCCCTTTCCAATGTCACAGCCAGCTACAGGGTTCTCTCACTATGCTTTCTCATATTTGGGACGGTCTTCTTATCAGGACACTGGTTGATACTCCAACTACCACGATTTCCCACAAATAAGTATCCTAAATGACTACAACATCAAAGGGGTCTCAAAAAAAGAAACGATGCATCAATCAGATTCTCAGTCTGAAAGTTATTAGCCTTTTTGTCCTGAGGGCTCGGTTAGATTCATGATCGATCCAACCCAAACATACCCCAACATTATCCAAAACAGTAATAGGGTATACCAAAAGGTCTGTCTCACTCCAAGGCTTCAGGTGCCGCAAACAGTTCGTCAAACAGAAGCCTGATTCCACAGTTATGGCCGATAGAGAGAAATTGGGTCGAAGCTGGCATCGTATGGTCTGACCCAGCCCACGCTGGGCTGCTGGACCCACAATACAGGGAGGCCACGGTGCATCAGAGAGGGAGTGATGTGGTGGTCTACCAAGGCTGGATGGATGGCCAGCCGTTATCTCTGTGGGGCGCGATCACGCATCACGCCTTCATTGGCAGTTGGCTCGGCCGCCCGTCCTCCCTTCACTGCCGCAACCCAAGCCACAGTTCTCTTCCGTCGGGTAGTGTGGTTGCATCGTCGCCTTCATCGTGGCCGGAAGAGTGCCAACTGCAGTTCCTGTGCCACACTGGTGTCATTTTCCGTCCTCTTCCAATGCGAAGAACACAAAAAAAAACATCAAAGGATTTTCGAGAGGTCCGGCCATGGTTGTTTGGCATGCACCCTCCGTGTTAGGGCGATAGTAAACAACTCGATAAATATTGAATCACAAAGAATCGATAAGAAAAAATAAGTGGAATAATTCAAAAAACCACCATAAATCTAAGGTTCATTGATGTTTCGCAATATGAAACCAGTGAAGGTGAAGAGGATGCCAACGATCGTCACCTCTACAACATGCTTCCGAAGTCGGGCTCCTGCATCGTCCAGTTTCTTGGCTCCGATGAACGTTATTTGATTTAGATGGTGTTCTTCTTTTAGAGGACATGTTCTTAGTTGGAGATGATTTTCTACAAGCACTCCCAAGCTTCTCCCTTTGCCGAAAATTTCCAACCTGGAAAAATGAGACGTGACAACATATTAAATTAAGCATATTTATTTAATTTTCATTGGAACAATTAATTATTGGCACAATTAATTGTACCATGTTGGGATAATAAATTTGGAGGAAGTCCATGGGTTAACTCTACATTAATTAGGGAGGTCAAGGGGTTTCTCCCATTTAGAGGGTTTGGGTGGTCCCCACCTACAAAATCAAATTGGGAGGTTTTAACCCCTTATGTTCCCCAACTCCCGAACTATAAAGGAGGGTTTATAAGAAAAAAAATAAAATAGATGTTTATTTTATTTTATTTTATTATAATTTCAATGAAATAGTGAAACACTATCTTTTACGCTTGACCTACTACGGTCGAGGTGAAAGTCTCTTTAAGTGAATATCGGTGCTGCGAGTTCAACGATGCCATCATATTTCAATTCAGAGCACCAGTTCAAAAGTTACAAAAACCCACTCACACATTTACTGATCATAGCTAATTTTTTTTTCAGAAATTCATTTCGGGCATACTGTGCCTCAAAATCATATGCTGTCAATTTTCACACTCATAAAATTCCCATATAAAAAAATTCCCAGGACATTATGGCTCATTACATTCTCCCCACAACAGAGATTTACATCCTCGAAAACCAAATCACAAAACAAGGAAAACAAGTTGAGGGTACTGAGAATGAATCTAATCCTTACACTACCATGTGCTCACCTAGAGGTTCTCGGGCTGCTAGAAAACACGCACCAGAGGTATCGACCTCCCACGATGGACCCACTCCTATCAATCCTCAATCTCCACTAGAAAATCCGAAAAGGTCTCCCCATCGTTGATGTCCATATCACCATGGTGGATGACGTGAGATGGGTCGGGTATGTATATACTCAACTAGGATAGGTGGAAAATGTTATGAACCTGGTGTAACTGAGGTAAAAGAGCTAAGCGGTAAGCCACCTCAGCAACTCTGCTGAGGACCTGAAAGGGTCCAATGAACCTCATAGATAACATTCCGACATAGCCAAATCACTACATTCCTCCTCGAGATGAGACCCGTAGAAAGACGTAGTCGCTATCCTCAAACTCTATATGTCTATGTCTCTTGTTGGAATAAGACTTCCACTTTTTCTATGTAGTCTTCTTCTACTCCTGGATAATCTTCAATTTCTCTATGGTAGCCCGTACTATCTCTGGTCCTAGTAGTTCTGACTCTCTTGGGTCAGTCGAGCACAAAGCCGATCTGCATGGTTGGCCGTACAATGCCTCAAAAGGTGTTATCCCAATAGTTGAGTGATATTTGTTGTTGTATGAAAAATCCACTACGTGAAAGTAATCATCCTAACTATGAACGAAGTCGAGGACGCAAGCGTGCAACATGTCCTTGAGGGTCTGAATGGCCCGCTCAGTCTGGCCATCCTTCTGAGGATGGAAGGCGGTTCTCAAACGAAGCTGCGTCCTGAAAGCCTCCTTCAAACCCTTCCATAGCTGGGAAGTAAAACATGAATCACGATCGAAGAAAATCATCGAGGGTACTCAATGTAGCCTCACAATCTCCCTCACATAGAGGCATCCTAGGATTTCTACGGAACCCACCTCTATGATCGGTAGAAAGTGGGACGACCTGGTGAGTCAGTCGACGATCACCCAAATAGAATCAGGACCTCTGGATATACGTTGAAGTATTTTCACAATGTCCATGGATATCTCATCCCACTTCCACTCAGGAACCTCTAATGGCTGGACTAATCTTACTGGTACATGATGCTCCGCATTCACTTGATGACATGTGAGGCTCCTAGAGACAAACTCTATTACAAATTTCTTCATTCTTGGCCTCCAGTGCTATCATCGGTGATCCTAGTACATATTCGCCACTCCTGGATGTACCATAAGAGGGGATGTGTGGAACATCCTCAACACTTCCTCCCGAAGAAACACTGGTACCATGATATGTCTTCTGAAAAGGATGACATGCTTCACGCCTTCAAAAAATCCTTGAGATGCATTTCCTATCGATATATGAGCATGTCATACCTTGCAGTCAGTGTCCCCATGCTACACCTCCTAGACTTGCTGAATAAGTGGGGGAGTGATTGTAAGAGACTGAAGAAAATATTCTCTATCATGATCCATAAACTATCTCTTCAAAGCAGCTAGATGCTCTGTCACCTCGCCTAAAAACTGTATACCAGTCCTCTTGCTGATTTCATCTTCTATAACATTCCCCTTCCTAGGATTATTGACAATCTCAAAGTGATAATGTAGGAGGAACTAAACCGGCTTCGCTGTCTCAGGTTCAGGTCCTTCTGAGAGATGATATTCATGAGACTATTGTTATCTGAGTAGACTGTAAAATGCTTTCCCATCATGTAATGTTGAAAAATCTTGATGGAAAATACCTCTACTTCTAACTCCAGTACATGGGTAGCGTAGTTCAGTTCATGTTGTCTCAGCTCTCAAGAACCATATGTCATCACTGCTCGCTCCTGCATAAGGACACATCCAAGCCCGGTCCCTGATGCGTCGCAGTAGAATATTTACTCTATGACCTCCTCAGGTAGCCTCAAGATGGTGGAAATAGTAAGCCACTACCTCAGCTCTTGAAAAATCTACAGGCATATCTTCGACCACATGAAGGGTTGCCCATTCATCGTTAATATTGGTAATGATTCTGCAAATCTAGAGAAATCTGGCACATTACTTCGTTAGTATCCAGCAAAACCTAAGAAACTTTTTACCTTCAACACACTCTTGGGTGACTACCAAGAATGTACCAACTCAATCATCACTGGATCCACTTCAAATCAAGCCTCCGATATGAAATGTCCCAGAAAGTGAATCATTTAGATCCAAAACTGGCTCTTTTAGAGCTCACCATATAGCTGGTGCATTGAGTGTGTGTCCAGTAATACCTGCAAATGATAGGAATGCTCCTCCTCAGTAGTTGAGTAGATCAGAATGTATTCATTGAAAACTACTACAATGCGATCAAGGTATAACTAAAAGATCCTATTAATTAGTCCCAAGACCACTACTGGGGAGTTTTTCACACATAATGTCATAATCAAGAACTCATAGTGGTCGTACCGACATCTAAAACCCATATTCTGCACATCCTTGTCTCGTACTCTGAGATGGTGATCGCCTTATCTGAGGTCTATCATCGAGAACCACCGTGCTCCCTTCAGCTGATCAAAGTGGTCTTGAATCCTCAGAAGTGGGTAAATATTCTTCATGGTCCCCTGGGTCAGGTGCTGATAGTAAACACAACACCTCAAGCTCCCATCTGCCTTTTTGGCGAAAAAAATCTAGGCTACCCAAGGAGAAACACTAGGACGAATTAATCCCTTCCCCTGTAAGTCCTCCAGATATAACTGTAGCTCATGAAGCTTCGCATGAGAAATTTGATATGCTGGCGTAGATATTGTTGTCATCCCAGGGTACACGTTAATGTAAAAGTCCTACTCTCTATGAGGAGCTATACCCAGAACATCATCATGGAAGACATCCGCCTAAAGGTCCACCAATATAGGATAACTCAGACTCTCCACATCAACCGCTCTGAGGGCAAGGCTAACCAACTGATGAATGATTGGCTTCACTCTCCCCAATGTTAGTGGATTTTGTGGTGCAAAGGCTCCCTTCTCACCAGTGAAGGTAAAACTAGTCTCATCTACGCGGACACACCGCACCTTGAACCTAATATAGTAAATCTGAGCATGGACTATATATAACCAGTCCATACCCAAGATGACGTTATAAGGCCTCGACGCCGCTACTAGGGGATCCCAGCCAGAGCTCCCACCTCTTAAAGTAAGCTCACACTACCATCACCAGTGCTTATTCGTTGAATCCAATCTCGTAGGAGTTTCTATCCATAAAAATCTAGCTAATGACTACATTGGAATCTCAAAGCTTCGAATGAGGGAAATCGAATAAAAGAATGACTGGCACCAGTGTCTATAAGTATTACAGCTAAGGTGGAATAGACATAGACCGTACCTTGTATCATCTCTGGAGTGCCGTTGTCATAGGCCTCAGCTTCCTGGAGTTGAGCTTGCCCCTACCCACCTACTCCCTATGTTCGGGGTGGACCACCTAGTGGTGGTGGTAGTAACACCTCGAATCATTGCCCACCGCTTGCTGTATGGCCATCTCCAATACCACGGCTGCCTTTTCCCTACGGACCTCCTCAGTCGAACCTCAGTCTCTGCCTGTGCGGTCCTTCGACCATTTGATGATCTTCCGTATGACGAATCGGAGAGTCACAATCCATGTGACTCTGAATTCCACATGTCTAATGCTTCCTATTCCTCTAATGAATGGCTCTGTCTCCAGTACCCCACACAACCAATCCTGAGTCATCCGGTTTTCCACCGGTAGGTCCGGTCCATTTGGACCTCTCTGACATCTTACTGTTGCCAGCTGGAGAAGACTCCGCTACATTATGCCTGGTGGTGGGTCTCACTGCTGGTGACTGCTCAGCAATAAAACACTCCACTAAGAGGGCTCTCTCAAACACTGCTGCATGTGTCAGGATGCTAACGGAAACCCTAAAAGCCCTGATCTCCAGCGTGAGTCCCTTCTCAAATGACCGGATCCTGATGAATGGGTCCCACACCATATCAGTGGAGTAGAATGATAGATCAGTGAACCTCGCTGAGTATTGAGCCACAATCATGTTTCTCTTCTACAGATGAAGAAGCTATTGTATGGGCATTGCCTGAAGAGTCGTTGGGAAAAACTCTGCCCGAAACAGGATCTCGAAGTCTTCCTAGAGAAGCATCACCTAATCATGAACCTGGAGCATCATGCTCCACCATCTTTATGCTGCTGCATGTTGAGGGCTGGTGGAATGGATCACTATGACATCAAATGGTGTCCTTTCTATTTGGAAGACTATCGCTACGACCTCCAGCCAATCCTCAGCCACCTGTGGGTCTGTATCTCCCCTGAACCTGGGCGGACTCTAGGGCTAGAACTCGTGAGACACACTCAAGCGGTGTACACCCTTAACTACTGGGGCTAGTGGCATTGGTGGCCCAATAGGTAATGGTACCATTGGTGCCTCCACTAGTTCATCTACTAGAATAGGGCCCTGCACTGAGGCATCGTCTCTTGGTGGTCCATCAGTGCTTACTATATCCTAAACCCTAGATGGTTGTCTGCGTGGTGGAATCTTGAAAATAAATTGGTGCTCCACAGTCAATAACATATACTTGGTGAGCTGACTCAAAGTGATCACAAAGAAAACTAATGAAAACACACATGCAATCAGTGTTTTCATGCACAAAGCCAGAAATAAGAAGTCAGGGTCCTGGTGTATGGATATGTCGGCCGCCACACCCAAATTAGATTCCATAAACTAATAACCACCCTCACTACACATAACATTATTTCCGTTAAAATATGATTAGAGTCCTATGTTTTATGGTTGAACTGACTCCTCTGATACCAATTTGTCACGACCCATCCCCCGGGGCCTATGATGTGACTACCCCATGACCGCCTTTCACTGGCCAGGGGCCAGTGACTAGCACTGAAAGGCATATTCTATAAAACTGGGAAGGCATTGAGTTTTTATCCTATGAACATATTGAACCAAGAACACGAAAAGATATGAACATGAGTAAACTGAATAATAAAAGAATGAGTACAATAAGAAAAGGGGCCAGAATACAAGCCCAACTAAAAAGTACAAGAAAACTGGAATGTACAAGTAAACTGAATAGCTCTTGTAAACACCCACAAAGGATCCTTCCGGAAGGTTACATACAGCTCTCAAACTATCTTTTCTGTGGTTGGCCTCCTCTAGGTCCGCCTCTGAGATACCTCCAGTCCTGGTACCATCGTCATTAGTTAGTGATGTCCTTTGTCTCCACCAAACACAATAAGGTGCATGCATAGCCTGTGTAGAGGTGAGTATAAGGACACTCTGTTGGGACCCCAGGACCCTCATGGTCTTACAAAATCCATAAAGGATAAACCAAAATGCATGAAAACAACTAACAACCCTACTTAGGTATATTCCCATAAATATAACTATGATATCAAATAAACTAATCTCACTCATTATAAAATAAAAGGCCCAACTCATTAGCCCAAAGCTCAACTGTTCCACAAAGGAAGGAATACCACAATGGTATGTACCACATAGGTATGCCACATAGAAGAATACCACCATGGTATTACCAAGAAGAAATGTAACACAAGGTACAAACTCAGCTCACACTGAAGAATACCACAAAGGTATCACCAAAAAGGGGTATTCCACACGGTACAGACTCAGTTCACACCAGGTATATCTAAGATATAGTAGAAGTGATGAATTGACGTAACTACTGAATCATTTTTCACTGTTAAGAGGTAGAACCATGAAGGATTCTAAATCAAAGATCCACACAGGATCCTAGTACATTATCAGACCGACACAGGATCCTAGTACATCGTCAGACCCTCATAGAACCCTAATACATCCACTACTGGAAAAGTAGGCTATACCAACGGTATAAAACCATTGGTATAGGCTGGAAAACCGTTGATATAGCCTACACCAACGGTTTTCCAAACCGTTGGCTAGTAAGCCGTGAGAAAAAGCCCTATACCAACGGTTTCATTTAAACCATTGGTATAACACTACGGTAAAAATGGGTATTTGCGACGGGATTTATTCCCGTCGCAAATAGTCTCGTTAAAAACTTATTTGCGATGGGAATATTTACCCGTCGCAAATAAGTAGGCTGTTGCGACGGGATTGATTTCCCCGTCGCAAAAGAACTGGCGCGCGATGCGCGCCAAATCGCGGGAAAACTATTTGCGACGGGGGAATATTCCCGTCGCAAATAACCAGCGGCGGTAAAAGGTATTTGCGATGGGAGTATTTTCCCGTCCCAAATAGTATGTTGGCAGGTGGTTATTTGCGACGGGTCCCGTCGCAAATAACTATTTAACCGTTGATCTTAATAAATGTTGGCTAAGGTATTTGCGATGGGTACCGTCGCAAATGGACCCGTCGTAAATAATCTAACCTATAAATACCCCATCCGTTTTTTTCAAATCATTCTCAAAGTCCATCTTCTTCTTCTCTCAAACTTGTATTTCTAAAGTTTAGTTTTTCTCTAGTTGAATTTTTTTCTCCGGAGCTGATATTAAAGTTTGGAAGAACGATCAGAGCAGATCAATTTTCAAGGTATTTATGTTCATTTTAATTTAATATTTATTTTTAATTTTTTATTAGATTTAATTATTCTTAATTAGTTGTAATTTAATTATGTTTACATTGTTTTCTTACTTAATAAATTTAAATTATTAGTATTGTTCATAGTTAATGGTAATTAGGAATAATTAGAAATAATTAGTAATAATTAAGAATAAATATTAATAATTAGTAATAAATACCAATAATTAGGAATAATAACATTATTACATTATTAGTATATTTTATTATTAATATTAAAATAATATAATTTTTTATATATATACAATTCTCTTTTCATCTGTGTGTTTACTGTCTTCACATGTATTATTTGTATGTGGAGATAGAAAACGCACAGATGAAAGGAGAATTGTATATAAATCAGAAAATTATATTATTTTAATATTAATAATAAAATATACTAATAATGTTATTATTTGTAATTATTGGTAATTATTCATAATTATTGGTAATTATTCATTTAATTACTAATAATTATGAACAATTATCAATAATTATCAATAATTAAGAATAATTAGTAATAATTAGTAATAATTACCAATAATTAGTAATAATTACCAATAATTAGTAATAATTACCAATAATTAGTAATAATTACCAATAATTAGTAATAATTACCAATAAGTAGTAATAATTACCAATAAGTAGTAATACTTACCAATAAGTAGTAATACTTACCAATAAGTAGTAATACTTACCAATAATTAGTAATACTTACCAATAATTTGGAATAATTACCAATAATTTGGAATAATTACCAATAATTACCAATAATTACCAATAATTACCAATAATTACCAATAATTACCAATAATTAGGAATAATTAGTAATAATTAGGAATAATTAGGAATAATTATGAATAATTAGGAATAATTAGTAAAAATTAGTAATAATTAGGAATAATTAGGAATAATTAGGAATAATTAGTAATAATTAGGAATAATTAGGAATAATTAGGAATAATTAGGAATAATTCGTAATAATTACCAATAATTACCAATAATTACCAATAATTACCAATAATTAGTAATAATTAGTAATAAATACCAATAATTAGTAATAATTAGTAATAATTAGTAATAATTAGGAAAAATTAGGAAACATTTGGAATAATTACCAATAATTAGTAATAATTAGTAATAATTAGTATTAATTACCAATAATTAGTAATAATTACCTATAATTAGTATTAATTACCAATAATTAGTATTAATTACCAATAATTAGTATTAATTACCAATAATTAGTAATAATTACCAATAATTAGTAATAATTACCAATAATTAGTAATAATTACCAATAATTAGTAATAATTACCAATAATTAGTAATAATTACCAATAATTAGTAATAATTACCAATAATTACCAATAATTAGTAATAATTAACAATACTTATCAATAATTACCAATAATTGCCAATAATTAATAATAATTACCAATAATTAGTAATAATTACCAATAATTACCAATAATTGGTAATAATTACCAATAATTACCAATAATTGGTAATAATTACTAATAATTACCAATAATTAGTAACAATTAGTAATAAATAGTAATAATTACCAATAATTAGTAATAATTATTAATAATTAGTAATAATTATTAATAATTAGTAATAATTACGAATAATTAGTAATAATTAGTAATAATTATCACTAATTAGTAATAATTAGTAATAATTACTAATAATTAGTAATAATTTACAATAATTAACAATAATTAGTAATAATTAGTAATAATTAGTAATAATTAGTAATAATTAGTATTAATTACCAATAATTAGTATTAATTACAAATAATTAGTAATAATTACCAATAATTAGTAATAATTACCAATAATTAGTAATAATTACCAATAATTAGTAATAATTACCAATAATTAGAAATAATTAGTATTAATTACCAATAATTAGTAATAATTAGTATTAATTACCAATAATTAGTATTAGTTACCAATAATTAATATTAATTACCAATAATTAGTAATAATTAACAATACTTAGTAATAATTAACAATACTTACCAATAATTACCAATAATTACCAATAATTAGTAATAATTACGAATAATTACCAATAATTGGTATTAATTACCAATAATTAGTAATAATTACCAATAATTAGTAATAATTACCAATAATTCGTAATAATTACCAATAATTACTAATATTTACCAATAATTAGTAATAATTAGTATTAATTACCAATAATTAGTAATAATTAGTATTAACTACCAATAATTAGTATTAGTTACCAATAATTAGTATTAATTACCAATAATTACTAATAATTACCAATAATTACAAATACTTACCAATAATTAACAATACTTACCAATAATTACCAATAATTACCAATAATTAGTAATAATTACCAATAATTAGTAATAATTACCAATAATTAGTAATAATTACCAATAATTAGTAATAATTACTAATAATTAGTAATAATTACCAATAATTAGTAATAATTAGTAGTAATTGCCAATAATTCGTAATAATTAGTAATAATTACCAATAATTAGTAATAATTACCAATAAATAGTAATAATTACCAATAATTAGTAATAATTACCAATAATTACCAATAATTACCACTAATTACCAATAATTACCAATAATTACCAATAATTTGTAATAATTACCAATAATTAGTAATAATTACCAATAATTGGTAATAATTAATAATAATTACCAATAATTAGTAATAATTAGTAATAATTAGGAATAATTACCAATAATTAGTAATAATTATTAATAATTATTAATAATTCATAATATTTACCAATAATTAGTAATAATTATCAATAATTAGTAATAATTAGTAATAATTACCAATAATTAGTAATAATTAACAATAATTACCAATAATTAGTAATAATTACAAATAATTAGTAATAATTAGTATTAATTACCAATAATTAGTAATAAATAGGAATAATTAGTAATAATTAGGATTAATTACCAATAATTAGTAATAATTAGGAATAATTAGTAATAATTAGGAATAATTAGTAATAATTACCAATAATTAGGAATAATTACCAATAATTAGGAATAATTACCAATAATTAGTAATAATTACCAATAATTACCAATAATTAGTAATAATTACCAATAATTATTAATAATTACCAATAATTAGTAATAATTACAAATAATTTGTAACATGTTTTGCTTTATTCTCAACATATTTAATTCTTAAAGGGTCAATTTTTAGGTCTATCTCAATAAAACGTTTGCGTCAGTCGTGTATGATCTAAACTCTATAATTATCCTAGCTTGAGTGTTTTTTCTAACAAATTATTCAAAACCAGTAATGCTTTTATATTTTATAGAGAAATATGGAACAACGAGGTTGTCAACAATCATTATTAGGTGACCGCATATGGATAAATCAACGTAAAAATCCAAACGGTTCTGGTTTAAATCCAGTATATGTAGAGGGTGTGGATACTTTTTTATCATTTACGGCATCAAATCCAGAATTTGTTTCAGAAGGCAAAATAAAATGCCCTTGCAGAAAATGTGCATTGAGAACGTTTGACACGTTTGACAAAGTGGGAGAACATCTCTTGTGTTTTGGTTTTCAACCAGATTATGTTTTTTGGTATCAACACGGTGAATGCAGTTCCAGAGCAGGTGATACCAACTTGATTCCGGATCCATCCCGGTTTCAAGATTTAGTACATGATGTTGCAGGTTCATCTGTTCAACATACAGAAACTCCGGCTGATATAGCTTCAAATCCTGAGTTGACATCGTTTGAATTTTATGAGTTGTTGAAGTCTGCTGAGGATGTATTATATCCTGGCTGCAAGATGAGCAAATTAGAAGCAGTTGCAAAATCTATGGCTATCAAATCAGATAACGGAATGTCAAACACCTGTTTTAACCAGATATTTTCTTTGCTGAAAACACTGTTACCCGAAGGAAATGTTTTACCTACAAATTACTATGAGAGTAAGAGGCTGGTTCGAAATTTGGGACTTACTTGTCAGAAGATTCATGCATGTTCAAATGACTGCATTTTATATTCTGGGGAAAATGAGTCGTTGGATAGTTTTCCTAGATGTGGGCAACTGAGATATAAAGAAGGACAACATGGGAAGTCTGGTTTGATTCCTGTAAAACAGTTGAGATATTTTCTGCTTACATCCAGACTTCAGCGTTTATTCATGTCTAAGAATACAGCGACAATGATGTCATGGCATAAAGAGAATATTTCAACCGATAAAATCTTGAATCATCCAGCCGATGTTGATTCATGGAAACATTTTGATAGAGTGCATCCATCCTTTGCTTTAGAAGCTAGAAATGTTCGACTGGGCCTTTCAACTGATGGTTTCTGTCCGTTTGGATCTTATGGTAGTCAATATTCATGTTGGCCTGTTTTTTTAACTACGTACAATTTACCTCCATGGATGTTGATGAAGGATCCATATATCTTTTTGAATTTACTAATTCCAGGACATCCGAAGAAAAATATTGATGTTTATTTGAAGCCATTGATTGATGAATTAAATTTATTGTGGAGTACTGGTGTCAGTACATATGATGTTGCAACGAAACAAAATTTCATACTGAGAGCAGCATTGATGTGGACAATAAGTGACTTCCCGGCTTATGGGATGTTATCTTGCTAGAGTACACATGGTCAGAAATCATGTCCTTACTGTATGGGAGAGAACAAAGCATTTATTCTCATTCATGGAAAGAAACCTTGTTATTTTGACTGTCATCGCAGATTTCTTCCAGCTGATCATCCTTTTCGCAGAAACAGATCTCATTTCAGAAAAGGAACAGTTGAAAGGGATGGACCTCCAAAAATGCTATCAGGTTCGGAGTTAAAATCAGTTGTATTTTCATTACCTCCCATCACTTTTGGTCCCACAATAAACCAATAGAAAATTTCTGGTTTTGGGAAAGAACACAATTGGATTAAACGTAGCATATTTTGGGATTTTCCATATTGGTCTGATCTGTTGGTCCGACACATGTTATATGTCATGCATATTGAGAAGAACTGTTTTGATAATTTGTTTCATACAGTTTTGGATACACCAGGAAAGAGCAAAGACAATGTAAATGTACGTTTAGATCTTTCCCAAATTTGCAGGCGTCCAGAATTGGAACTATTTGAGAATGTCAGAACATAAAGGTTACTGAAACCAAAAGCAGCTTATACACTGTCTAAAGAAAACCGTTTATTATTTTGTCAGTGGATTACAGATTTGAGACTTCCAGATGGCTGTGCTTCCAATTTTGGTAGATGTGTAAAGAATGGTCATATTACTGGATTAAAAAGTCATGATTGTCATGTTATAATGGAGAGACTTATACCCATTGGATTAAGAGGTCTGTTGAATTCTGTGATTTGGGATTCCATAACAGACATGTCTCATTTTTTTCGGGAAATTTGTGCGGATACGGCAGATTATGATCCTCTAGGCAAACTTGAAAAAGATGTTGTTGTAATTATATGTAAACTGGAAAAAATATTTCCGCCGTCTTTCTTCGACTCAATGGAACATTTGATGTTACATTTGCCATATGAAGCCAAATGTGGAGGTCCGGTACAGTTTCTATGGATGTACCCATTTGAAAGATGCATGCAAAAATTGAAAAGAAAAGTACGTAACAAAGAATCTGTTGAAGGATCTATTGCAGAAGCTTATTTGCAAGAGGAAATATCTTTTTTCTGCTCCAATTATTTTGAATCTGAGTATCCTTCAAAACACAACCGAATGGGACGGAACGAGAGGAATATTGATGAAATCGACAATCAATTATCTATTTTCAACCAGTCAGAGCTTGGTTTTGGTGGAGTTTATGAACGATGGCTTTCAGATGATGAACATCAGAGAGCTCATACGTATGTTCTGCTCAACTGTGAAGAGATGACATCAGTTGTACTGTAAGTGTTTATATCACTTATTCTATCATTTATGTTACAGTAAATAACTTTGGTTTTTATAGGTTGTATGATAATCATATCAAGAAACAAATTCCACAAATTACAGCAGCTGCTCTCGTAGAACATCGACTGAAAAATTTCTCTCAGTGGTTTCAAAAACTGGTAACATAAATTCTTTATCTTTTAGCAACTCATTCAATGTATAGATTACTATATTGATAATTATTTCACAAATTTTCAGGTGTCTCGACATGCTGATAAAATTGACAAACGGATGTGTGTATTTAGTAACCCACCTTCCAAACTTGTTAAAACTTATAATGCATATGTGGTGAATGGATTTCGATTCCACACACATGCATATGGGGAATCGAAAAAAACAATGAACAGTGGAGTTAGCTTGAGAGGATCTCATCATCGAGAAAATGAAGTTGACTTTTATGGCATACTTGATGAAATCATTGAACTCTGTTATCTTGGACAACATTACATAACCATGTTCAAATGTCGGTGGTTGGATACAGAGAGAGGCGTGCGTGTTCATCCGACTCATGGAATCATAGATATTAAATGTAAAAGTGTTCTCGCAGTAAATGAACCATTCTTATTGGCTCAACAGGTATATCAAGTTTATTACGCAAAGTACTGTGCAACATCAAGAGACTTGACTGATTGGTGGAGTGTAATAAAAATAAAAATTCGAGACAATCAGGTTAGTCAAAGTGAATGTGCTTTCACTGATGTGCAAAGAATTGAAGTTTTTCAAGAGAGTACTCAAAATCAATATTTTTTACAAAGAGACATGAGTATCGATGACGACACCCCACATTTAAGATTCGGTGATGACGATGATGTTAATGATGTCACATATGAATTTTAAATGGTAAGAGATGAAGCAACTGTAACTCGAATGGATATCGATGATGTTGATGAGGAATATGAAGATGACATTGACATATATGAAGATGATGATGAAGATGAACACTGATAGCATTCCATGGTATTTATATACAATCATAATATGTATATATGTATATATAATAGTAATTATAACTTATTTGCTAACATTAACATTTTCTGTTTCAGATGGACGACGCCACATTTCGTAAGTTGGCAGATGCTGACCTGAATTTCGATGCGGATGAGTTGCTGACAGATGACCCTCAGCCTGTAGGCGCTCCAGGGAGTACGCGGAGGGGGCGCGGTCTTGCACGATTGATGATTCCTGACCCCGTCTCCGAGCGACGTCCACGTCTTGGGTTTGATCCACGCACACAGAGGTGTGATAACCTGTGTGATAACCTGTGGATTTGACTAAGATTTCATTAATCTATTCACATAATAAATGTTTATTATTTTTTCAGTTTTCCGCATATATAAGTCGGACAGGGCAGTGCTATTTTGCGCAACTGTTTCTTTCAGCCATGGACCACATGGGAGAAAATTCCCATTGATGTGCAGCAGGCCATGTTTGGCCATTGGTTGGTACGTACGTAAATAAATAATTTTTATTTTGAAAATTATTTCATTTCTAACATGATATTTTGATTTATTTGTAGGGTTTATGGTATCCGATCAAGGATACCATGCGTGACGCCATCCACGAGTGATGGGAGGTGACCATGCGTGATCGCCTTCGTCAGTTTTTTTGCAATTTAAGAAAAGCTGCGATGAAGAAAGCAGGAGTGTCAGATTTTGATGAGTCATATAGAGCACACCGACTAGAGTATATTTCATCCCATGTATGGGATGGATTATGTGCGCACTGGTTGAGTGGTGACTTTCAGAGGAGATCATCGGTGGGGAGGCAGAATCGGGGGAGACAAGAGGTGACTCATCGAGCTGGGAGTCGTTCTTTCAGTACTCATAGAAAGCATCTAGTACGTACATTATTTATAAATATTTTATATAACTATAAATATTAACAATTTATTTTTTATTCTTATAGGCTGTCGAGCACCCCGATATTACAGAGTACGACGTATATCGGAGGATGTATAGTGATCCTGCTACTGGGGAGATCAGAGGTGATCGTCAGCATCACATCGTGGTTAGTATTTTTTTTTCAAGTTTAAAAATTAACTGCATATAATATATTCACAATTTTAATTTTAAATTGCAACTATAGGAGTCATATGAGGCCGCAACGTCAGAGGCCCGGCCTGAGAGTCAGGCCGAGTCATCAGATCAGACCACTGCCCGTCAGTTTGATGAGGCAACATGGATGCAGGCCACCCAGTATGCCTTCGAGAAGGGCCGGGTAGTTGGTATCGGCTCTCGACTGACTTCCAGAGATTATTATGACAGTGATGCGATGTCGGTGTCCAGCTCGAGAGGAGCTCGTGCATCTTCTTCTACTACACAATATGAGGATCAGTTGCGATCTCATATTGCACAGATAGAGAGTCTCCGACAGGATCAGGAGCAGATGCGTCAGCAGCATGAGGAGGAGCGTCGACGCCAGCAGCAGCTGTACGAGGAGCAGGCGAGTCGGTGGCAGCAGCAGCATCAGGAGCAGATGGAGTACATGCGCCGACTCACTCATGCTTTAGGGATGGAGTTTCCTCCACCACCATCTGCAGATCCCCCACCCCCCTCCTTCAGATTAGAGTTTGTATTTATGTTATAAAATTTGTGAAATCAAAATATTTTTTTTTCTATTCGTAGTTTCTGTCTCATTATAAAATATTAATAATATTATATTTTTAAATAACAATATTAATATGAATAATAATATTATTTATATTTTATAATATTAAAATTTATATATATATTAAAATTTTATAATATTATAATTTAATTATATTTTTTGTAATAGTTGAATTATTTTAATATTTGAATGTAAAATAATTCTATTATTTTTATATTAATTAAAATAACTTATTAATATTTTTTTTATTTATGAATTATAATTCTAATATTATTATATTAATTAAATCATTTATTAATATTCTATTATTTTTTATTTTTGAATTATAATTCTACTATTATTATATTAATTAAAATAATTTATTATTTTTATTTGTGAATTATAATTCTATTATTATATTAATTAAAATAATTTATTAATAATTTATTTTTTTTATTTTTTTATAGTATTTGTGACTGGATACTATGCTCGTCGCAAATACTACTATTATTATATGCATTAAAATAATTTATTAATAGTTTTTTATTTTTTAAAAAAAATAGTTTTTGCGACGGGTCCCGTCGCAAAAGGTATTCGCGATGGGTCCCGTCGAAAAAACTATTTTAAAAGTTTTTTACAAATACACGGAGTACTATTTGCGACGGGATGAATGACCGTCGCAAAAAAAGGCTTTAGCGACGGGCCCGTCGCAAATAAGTGTTGTTGCGACGCCGTTTTCAGCAACGGGTTATTTGCGACGGTATCCCGTGGCAAATGCCCCGTCGCAAATACCTTTTTTTTCTAGTAGTGTAAGCATTATAGAATTCTGGAAAAGGCTATACCAATGGTTCTGAACCGTTGGTATAAGTTTTTTGAGAATTCTGGAAAAAGCTATACGAACGGTTCTGAACCGTTGGTATAAGCTTTCCAGAATTCTGGAAAAGGCTAGACCAACAGTTCAGAACCGTTGGTATAAGTTTTTCCAGAATTCTGGAAAAGGCTAGACCAACGGTTCAAAACCGTTGGTGTAAGCTTTCCAGAATTATGGAAAAGGCTATACCAATGGTTCAGAACCATTGGTATAAGTTTCTCCAGAATTCTCGAAATAGCTATACCAACGGTTCAAAACCGTTGGTATACGCTTTCCAGAACTCTGTCAAAGGCTATACCAATGGTTCTGAACCGTTGGTATAAGCATTCCAGAATTCTGGAAAAGCCTATACCAACGGTTCTGAACCGTTGGTATAGCCATTGCCAGAGCTGCTGCACAGCAGCCCCCAAAAAGACCTCTAGTAGCCCTACCATCCACCTGCATAAAAAAACATTGCACAACAGCCCTCCAGTATACCCTCCACTATACACCTGGATAAAAAATATCACAAAAACCACATACATACTTCAAACAGTATAAAAACACCTAAAATAGCCCAAAAAACACATATGACAACAATCATCCGGTGGTAATTCACCTCACCCATGCAAAAACCCCCAACCTGTAAACCTCCCCATCAAATTCTAATAGGCAGAATAGTTTGATAAATATCTATTATAGTTGAATAATACTTTCAAATTGGCTCAAATCCCATTTTTTGTGATCCTATGTTTGGGTATGTAATGATTTGTGATGAATTTTTCATTGAACTTGTATTGTTTATAATATATGGTGAAAAGGTATTTTCTTAGGAGTCTCATCACTTATGACCCCATTAGTGAAACTACCCAACTCATAAAAAAGAGTTTGCGACTATCGTTGATGAGTGTAAATTTCAGTTGTATTCACTTAAAATGATTTCCTTTTGAAATAAAAGAGATACTTTGAGTGGTGTCGTCCACACTGTGCCTCGGATTGAGGCATAGTTGACTCATACATGTCACAAATGACCCATAGATCATTTTCCTAAAGTATCAACACAATCAGAATGCGTTTGTTTGGTTTCCCATATGCCGGTTGTTTATACATAAAAGCGTATCCTTTTTAAACAAAAGAAATACACTTGGAGTGATACCGACAACACCATGCCTCAAATTGAGGCAGGTTTGACTTGTACACATCACAAATGACCCATAGATCCTTGTCCTAATGTATCAATAGTATCCGAATGTGTTTGGTCCGTTTTCCATATGTCAGTTGTTGTTTTTAATTAAACTGTTGTACATTTCAAAAAAAGTTAGACACTTTGAGTGGTGCCACCTACACCGCACCTCGGATTGAGGCGGGGTTGACTACTACACATCACAAATGCCCCATGGATCGTTGTCCTAATGTTTCAACAGAATCCGAATGCGTTTGGTTGGTTTTCCGTATGTGGTTTTTTTACTTAAAAGCGCATCCATTTTAATCAAAAGAAAGACACTTTGAGTGGTACTGGCCACAACCGCCCTCGGATTGAGGTGGGGTTGACTCATACACATCACATATGCCCCATGGATCGTTTTCCGATAGTTTAAACAGAATCTGAATGCATTTGGTCGGTTTTTCGTATGCCAGTTGTTGTTTTCACATAAAATCCTGTCCATTTCAAATAAAAGTTAGATGCTTTGAGTGGTGTCGGCCACACCACGCCTTAGATTGAGGTGGGGTTGACTCCTAAACGTCACAAATGACCCATGGATACATGTCCCAAAGTATCAATATTATCTGAATGCCTTTGGTCTGTTTTCCATATGTTAGTTGTTGTTTTAACTTAAACTGTTGTCCATTTCAAAGAAAAGTAACACACTTTGAGTGGTGCCGGCCACACCACGCCTCGGATTGAGGTAGGGTTGACTCGTACACGTCAAAAATTACCCATGGATCGTTGTCCTAATGTTTCAATAGAATCTGAATGCGTTAATCAGTTTTCTGTATGCCAGTGGTTGTTTTCACTTAAAATCCTGTGTATTTCAAATAAAAGTTAGACACTTTTAGTGGTGCCGGCCACACCGCGCCTTAGATTGAGGCGGGGTTGACTCCTACACATCACAAATGACCCATGGATACATGTCCTTAAGTATCAATAGTATCCGAATGCCTTTGTTCTATTTTCCGTATGTCAGTTGTTGTTTTAACTTAAACGGTTGTCCATTTCAAAGAAAAGTGACACACTATGAGTGGTTCCAGCCACACTAGCCCCCGGATTAAGGTAGGATTGACTCGTACACATCACATATGATGCATGGATCGTTTTCCTAAAGTTTCAATAGAATTCGAATGCCTTTTGTCGGTTTTCCATATGTCAGTTGTTGTTTTAACTTAAACTGTTGTCCATTTCAATGAAAAGTTAGACACATTGAGTGGTGGCGGCCACACCGCACCTCAGATTGTGGTGGGGTGGACCCGTACACGTCACAAATTACCCATGGATCATTGTCCTACAGTTTCAACAGAATCTGAATGTGTCTGGTCGGTTTTCCGTTTGTCAGTTGTTGTTTTTACATAAACTGTTGTCCATTTCAATGAAAAGTTAGACACTTTTAGTGGTGTCAGCCAAACCGCGCCTCAGATTGAGGCGGGGTTGGCTCGTACACGTCACAAATCACCCATGGATACATGTCCTAAATTATCAACAGTATCCGAATGCCTTTGGTCCATTTTCTATATGTGGGTCTTTTTACTTAAAAGCGCATCCATTTTAAGCAAAAGAAAGACACTTTGGGTGGTACCAGCCACACCGGCCTTCAGATTGAGGCATCGTTGACTCGTACACGTCACATATAATCCATGGATCATTGTCCTATAGTTTAAACAGAATCTGAATGCGTTTTGTCAGTTTTCCATATACCAGTTGTTGTTTTCACTTAAAATCCTATCCATTTCAAATAAAAGTTAGACACTTTGAGTGGTGCGGACACACCGCGCCTCGGATTGAGGTGGGGTTTACTTCTACTCGTCTCAAATGACCCATGGATACTTGTCCTAAAGTATCAACTATATTTGAATGCCTTTGGTCTGTTTTTCGTATGTGGTTTTTTTACTTAAAAACGCATCCATTTTAAACAAAAGAAAGACACATTGAGTTGTACCAGCCACACCGGCCCTCGGATTGAGAAGGGGTTGACTCGTACACGTCACATATGGCCCATGGATCGTTGTCCTATAGTTTAAACAGAATCTGAATGTGTTTGGTCAGTTTTCCATATGCCAGTTGTTGTTTTCACTTAAAATCCTGTCCATTTCAAATAAAAGTTAGACACTTTGAGTGGTGTCGGCCACACCAAGCCTCGGATTGAGGCGGGGTTGACTTCTACACGTTAGAAATGACCCATGGATACATTTCCTAAACTATAAATAGTATCATAATCTCTATGGTCCGTTTTCCGTATGTGGTTTTTTTACTTAAAAGCGCATCCATTTTAAACAAAAGAAAAACACTTTGAGTGGTACCAGCCACACCAGACCTTGGATTGAGGCGAGGATGACTCTTACACATCAAATAAGATCCATGGATCATTTTCCTAAAGTTTCAACAGAATCCAAATGTGTTTGGTCAATTTTCCATATGCCAGTTGATGTTTTCACTTAGAATCCTGTCCATTTCAAATAAAAGTTAGACACTTTGAGTGGTGCCGGCCACACCGCGCCTCAGATTGAGGAAGGGTTGACTCTTACACGTCACAAATGACCCATGGATACATGTCCTAAAGTATCAACAATATCTGAATGCCTTTGATCCATTTATCTGTATGTGGTTTTTTTACTTAAAAGTGCATCCATTTTAAACAGAAGAAAGACACTTTGAGTGATACCGGCCACACCGACACTCGGATTGAGGCGAGGTTGACTCTTACACGCCACATATGACGCATGGATCGTTTCCCTATAGTTTAAACAAAATCTGAATGTTTTTTGTCAGTTTTTCGTATGCCAGTTGTTGTTTTCACTTAAAATCCTGTCCATTTCAAATAAAAGTTAGAAACTTTGAGTGGTTCCAGCAACACTACTCCTCAGATTGAGGTGGGGTTGACTCCTACATGTCAAAAATGACCCATTGATACATTTCGTAATGTATCAACAGTATCTGAATGCTTTTGGTCCATTTTCTGTATGTCAAATGTTGTTTTAACTTAAATTGTTGGCCATTTCAAAAAAATGTGACACACTTTGAGTGGTTCCGGCCACACCGACCCATGGATTGAGGCGAGATTTACTCATACACGTCACATATGACAGATTGGTCGTTTTCCTAATGTTTCAATAGATTCTAAAAGCGTTTGGTCAGTTTTCCGTATGTTAGTTGTTGTTTTTACTTAAACTGTTGTCCATTTCAAAGAAAAGTTATACACTTTGAGTGGTTTCGGCCACACCGCGCCTCGGATTGAGGCGGGGTTGACTCGTACACATCACATATGACCCATGGATCATTGTCCTACAGTTTCCATAGAATCTGAATGTGTTTTGTCAGTTTTTCGTATGTCAGTTGTTGTTTTTACTTAAACTGTTGTCCATTTCAAAGAAAAGTTGGACACTTTGGAGGTGCTGGCCACCCCACACCTTGGATTGAGGCGGGGTTGACTCGTACACGTCAAAAATGACCCATGGATATTTGTCCAAATGTTTTAACAGAATCTGAATGTGTTTGGTCAGTTTTCCATATGTCGTTTTTACTTAAAAGCGCATCCATTTTAAACAAAAGAAAGACACTTTGAGTGGTACCGGCCACACCGAACCTCGGATAGAGGCATGGTTAAATCTTACACGTCACAAATGATCCATGGTAACATGTCCTAAAGTATCAACAACATCCGAATTCCTTTGGTCCATTTTCTGTATAGAAGTTGTTGTTTTAACTTAAATTGTTGTCCATTTCAAAGAAAAGTGACACATTTTGAGTGGTGCCGGCCACACCGGCTCTCGGATTGAGGTAGGGTTGACTCATACACATCACAAATGATTGATTATGTATTTAATATAGTCATGAACCTCATTAAATAGATAAAAAAATTCTCAGATGGATTGAGTGGTATATGTTCTTATCCTCTATTGTTGGCTTTTGGGTACCACTTCCAGTATATATCTCATTACCTCATTAAAATTGGCCATGATGTGAATAAAATAACCATGGAATTGTAATTTTATTAGAGATAATATTATATCCATTTCACTCAAAAAGCCTTCTAATTCAAATCACATTTTCCATATCATTTTCCACATGCATAAACATGAAATACATGTCTAAATAAGAATGCTAATTACAAAAAATAGAAAAATGAGTATCACAGTGCCAAGGAATAATAAAGGTCTGGGTAGTAGAATAATCATTCAATAAGAATGAAGTGAAAAAAACAAAATCTGAATGCAACGTCCCTATGAAGCAGAGGAAAACCCCAAAGTGGAAAACCATGTTCTAAAATATAGAGTTATACAGAATTAAAAAATGTAATGCATCAATCTGCACGTGATCACCATCACCATCACCACTGTCATCATCGGCCTCATCCTCGCCGCCATCTTTGTCCTCATCGTCGTCCTCGTCATCGTCCCCATGATCATCGTCGGCCTCATCCTCGTCCTCGGCATTATCCTCACCCTCGGCCCCATCCTCGCCCTCATCCACATTCTCATCCTCGCCCTCTTCCTCTTCAGCATCCTCGTCATCACCAAGAACGCCATCATCTTGACCACCACTAGAGCTTCCGATTGGTGCATTGGATGATGCACACATCGACGACATAAATGTCTGACAAGCTGCACTAGCCTCTAGTGGAAGTGATGAAGATAAAGCTTTTATCAGTTTTATAAATTCGTTGTCTCTTGTTTGAACTTGTACTTCCAACTATGCGACCCTTTTATCAGACTGTCTTGCATGCTCCATGACCTAATCCAACTCGGTGGTACTATAATGGATACCTAGAGAGGACCAATACCTCGTTGGGACTATATTCTTACCAGGTCGGCAGCGTACTCGACCAGAGTGCTCATCTTCCAAAACCTGATATAAATGATCATGTGGCCCAAAATTGTCAGGCTCCTGGGCATCAAGAGCCTCTAAAGAAGCCTGTAAAAAATATTAATAGATTATTAAATTTAAAATTAGATATTAAACTTTGAAATAAAAAAATTAAAACTTACAATCTTCTCTTGGGTCTGTTCATTTACCGCAGTTTAATCTTTTTTTCTTCTACTCGAGAAAAACAATTTTGCTCGAGGGATACATCCGTCAATATTCATTTTGTGCTTATGTAATGACATTGAATCAATATAATTTTAAAGTATAATCATATATTCAATATTCAATAAATCACATAATTTAAGTAGGATCCAATAAAAAGGAAAAGTCCTAAAGAAAAATTATAAACAACTAAATTGTACCTGCTGCCTCTCATGATCTGACATAGTTGTGCGCCCCGAAGTGTGGAGGTATTGCTTTGAATCATTGTTTTTTGTTTTTTTCAGAAGATTCAAAAATAATGATTAATAATTAATAAGATTATATTAATGCAAAATATGAAAACTCTCATTTAAATACCTCAAATGAGATTAATACCTTAAATTTGGCAATCGCCCAATGGGTAATCATTTGGCGATATTGCTCTATCGGGCAGTCATCCACGATAGGTAATATCTCTAACTCCGTTCCCACTCTACTACACCATCCAACATACATCTCATGCTTATAAGCTCTCCAAATCTCTCCTAGCTCTTTTAAATGCGCTGGTCGTGCACCTTCGCCATCAGGGAAGTTAAACCAAAGCAGAAACCAAATTGATTAGTTCATTTAAATACAAAAATATACTAAATTAAATCCAATAGATTTTTTACCCATATTTGTGCCCACAAATTATCCTTGACTTCGGGTGGCAGATGTATCCAAAAGAGAGGGCTGACCAGAATGATATCGGAGTATTTGGCTAGCGTTGCCAAAAAACCCCGACATTGCTGCCCAGATTTCTCAATCAAATTTCCATCAACATTGTATTCAACCATCAACTCTGTCTGGCGGTTCCATACCACACGCAAGCGAGTACGCCCCCTCCCCCGCCTCCTATCTGTAGATGAATCTGTTATTAAAGAAAAATAATATCAATACAAGTTATAATAAAAATAAATTTTGGAATAAAAATTTTATAGAGTTATATAAATATACATGTGGTAGTCGGATAAATGGGTGCAGAAGCTGAAGGAATATCCTGCACAGGTGGAGTGTCCCTCAGTGTATGCTCCTCAGCCACATAATGTGTCACAACAGGAGTCAAAGAAGGTGGAATATAATAGCCTGGAGATAATGAACCAGAAGCAAAAGATGATGGCATAGACGTCTGGCCAGCTGGTAGTGTAAACATCAGAGGTCTAAATATCTCTTATGTCCCTGAAGACACGCCAGGATCAAAATAGGGCGTAGAAGATACGTCTGTGGTAGTGGATATTCTAACTCTCACCCCACGAGCCCCCGTACCACCGGCCTCAGTACCGAGTACACTAGATGATCGTCCATCTCTGACACCACCCCCCCTCCTCTCTCTACTCGGAGCAATATCAGGATCCTCGTCAGATATCTGTCATCTAGGGTGTGGACCCTGAAAAAAAGTTTGACAGAAAAGTAAACACATGATATTATAAGTTATTGAAATATTTATATTTGAAATAAAATACTCACAATAGGGATGAGTGGAGGAACACCCATTTGTACCGTGTGACGATTATTATCTGTCATCTTTTTCCACCGCCTCTCTTCAATTGGTGTCATTTCCTGCAATGAAAACAAATATAGAAGTAATTAGAAACAGATAAATAATGTGTAACCCAAGAAACAAAATATACAAAAACCATTCTGATAAAAAGAACATAATGAAACATAAGATTTATGGTAGTTTGAGGGTAAGTACTAGGATACACACTCTGAATGATGTAGGTGAAACATGTAGGTGAGAACACAACTGTATGATTCGATATATTTCCCACCACAACTTCGGGTTCACAATCAACTCTGACAATTGATCTAATGGCATCATCATAAGTAATAAACGAATTGCTTCCAATTGCAGTAGGGATAATGTCAACATCATCATCACCATCATCAAAATCATGTCTGGGATTTACTTCAATAATTACACCAAATTTAGGATGATGATGATCTTTGACATAAAAAACTTGTTTCACCATTGATGCAAATACATATGGTTCATCGGTGGCAAGAGTGTGGGTCATGTCAATAACTCGGAATCCACAATCATCAATAAAGGTGTCTTGCCTCGTCATTGAATCAAACCATTGACATTTCATCATCGTGACTCAACCATGCGAGTAATATTCCAAAATTATTATTTTCTCCATGACACCATAATAAGAAAAATTTTCAGAACAAGGTCTAGTGTTCGATGAACTGGCATAACAGTCTACTGTGGCAGTTATCATAACACCATTATGCTGTGTTCTCATGTTTCTTTCTCGTTCAGTCATAATAAATTTGTATCCATTGATCACAAGTGATTTACAAGAACAAACCATGGTATTACATCCAAAAGCCAAAGCTCTTATTTCCTCAAAAATAGAGTCTGTAGGCAAACTCGATACCTAAAATATAAACAAATAGTAAACTTAATTAAATATTATTTTTATTTAGTTATTACAGAAACATTTTTACCTTCAATTTCAACCAAGCAGAAAACCCTTTGCTTTGAAAATTCTCCTTCTTTCTCAAAGATAAAAATGATGCGTTCTATATATCAATTCATTATGTTCCCTGTAGATAAAAATAATAATAGTTTAACAAATATTTAAAATTACAAGAGATAAGATAAAAGATACATGTACAATTAACTTACTTGATATACTCATCGAACAAATCACAATTGAACAACACTATGCAATGTGCCATCTCTCGCTCTTCAAGGAATAATGTTGTCAATGTATATGATCCCGAAATGCCACCTATCTGAGGAAGTGATGGAAAAATGGGTTCAATATTCCCATACTGTTCTTCTTCATTTCTCATTGGTCTGTTTATTCTCATAGTAAGATCAGACAAACACATTGAGCAGAAATCCATACATTCATGAGCCAAGTAACCGTTCACAATAGAACCTTTGGGATAATTCCAGTTCCAAACATATGATTTCAATGTGCACATGTTTCTTTTAGTTGGATACATCCAACGGAAAGAAACGGGTCCTATAAGAAGTATTTCGATCGGAAGATGGACAGTCAGATGCAACATGCATGTAAAAAATTATGGAGGGAATATTTTATCTAACTCACACAAAATTAATGGTGTCTCTACCAATAGTTTTTGCACGAGGGATTTGGACAACCTCTTAGCACAAAGATCTCTAAAAAAATAGCACAACAAAATAACTGAGACTCTAACATTATTGGACAAGAGATGACGGATTTCTATTGGAATCAACTCATGCAAAAGGAAGTGATAATCATGAGTCTTCAAATATTTCAACTTCAACACTTTTCTGTTGACCCATGTTGATATATTACTTGAATAGCCATCAGGAACATTAATAGTCTCTAGAACTTCTAGAAATTGATTTTTCTCAGCATGTGTCATCACATAAGAAGCACATGGAACTTGTCATTTATTTTCACTGATACAGAATGATGCAATTCTGGTCTGATCCCCCAATCTACCAAGTTGCGCTGAGATCGAAAATCATCTTTTGTCTCCCCCTTGACATTTAGAAGAATCGAAAGCAACATTTCACATATATTCTTTTCAATGTGCATTATGTCTTAGCAATGACGTAACAAGTTGGTTGACCAATATGACAACTCAAATAATATACTCTTCTTCTTCTTCCAATCGTAATAGGTATCATTGGAAACATTTTTCCCCTTTCTATATTTCATTACACTCTTCCCAAATGAATAACTGAAATCTTTCAATTCATTAAGCACATCTGTTCCAGACATATGCTGAGGTGGTTCGTCATTCTCAATGGTATTTTCAAATCTTCGATGATTGTTTCTATATGGATGGTTCATTGGCAAGAATCATCGATGTCCCATAAAACTAAAAATACGAAGATATTTCAGTCTTCTCGATCGAGTATTCTTCATACATACATGACATGATGATTTTCCTTTTGTGCTCTATCCAGACATCATTGCATAAGCAGGAAAATCATTGATAGTCCACATAAGTGCAGCACGCATCTGAAATATGTCTTTCGAATATGCGTCGTATGTGGGCACACCCACATCCCAAAAAAGTTTCAACTCTTTTATTAGAGGTTGCATGTATACATCTATATCATTGCTAGGATCAGAAGGGCCAGATATCAGTATACTCAAGAATGTGTAAGGCTTTTTCATAAACAACCAAGGGGGAAGGTTATAAATGTGTATGAAAATCGGCCATGTGTTGTGCGAAGTAAGCATCTGCCCAAATGGATTAAAACCATCAATTGAAAGACCGAGTATCACATTACGCACGTCGGCTGAAAATTCAGGATATCGAGCATCAAATCTCTGCCATGCAAATCCATCTGTAGGGTGAACCAACTCTTCATTATTCTTTTTCCTGTCGGTGTCATGCCATCGCATTTTTACGGATATTTCATCAGAAATGAAAAGGTTCTGTAATCTGGGGATCAATGGAAATGCCACATTACTTTTTGTGGCACACGAGATGGTGTTTCATCATCTTTTGGCTTCCATCGGGAGGTTCTGCATTTTATACAATCGTTTCTTTCAGTAGTTTCCTCCCAAAATATGATGAAAACATTCGGGAAAGAATGGATTTTTTTGAGAATCCAAGCTCATCAACTAACTTCCATACCATATAGTGGTTTGAGGGAATATCTACATCATCTAGAAGTATGTCCTTCAAGATGGTAAAAATGTAATCAATTGCAGTATTTGATATCCCATACATAGTTTTCCCATGAAACAATTAGATTACAAATTCCAACTTTTTCATTTTACCGCATTGCCAATACACTGGAGTCGTTGCAGCATCATTCAATTTTTTCACCCTATCAACATCATCATCTTCATTGGACGCATCATGTGCACTTTTATCGAAATCTTGTTGGATGGACATCCTTTCCTTCTCATGATGCAAAATAAATGGAAACCGATCATATATCAAACTCTCCAATTCAGTCCTATCATTTGGATCATCAACATTTTGAGATTCCATTTTCTCTCCATTGTGATACCACACACAATAGTTTGTTTGGAAACCATATTTGGTTATATGATAGCTAACTGCTTCACGACTCAACCAAGGTCTTCCAACAAAATTAAAACATGGGCAGTGTATGCGACCACTATCTGAAGCCTTGTCAAATGCAAAATCTAGAAAGCTGTTCAATTTATTTTGAAAATCGGTTGAAATGTGATCAGTTTCTTACATCCAACTTCTATCCATTCTGTAAAAAAATCGCAATAAGTCATTTCAAAGAAATTCAATAATATTGAAGTTTAATCAAAATAAAATTTACGTAAATGACAATTGTTTAATCTATATAAAATCATAACTGACACATTACTCTATATGATAATCATATTAAGAAATACAAAAAAATACAGTGTATATAAGAAAATAAGATACAAAAATTCTATTGCCTATATTCAAGGATTGACCAGTATGATATTGGAAGTGGGTCAAGGAATACATAATCCTTAAGGGTCTTGTTGGGAGTACATGAGTTTTATACGTTAACTTCTTCATGTAGATCAGGATGAGGATCAGGGGAGTGGCTAGACTGTCCAAGGGGGGTGTGGCGTGTCCAGGGGGTGCGGGGTGTCTAGGGGGTTGTGGGGCCGTCCGGGGGGTCGGAGGTGTCCAGGGGGTGGGGGGCTGTCTAGGGGGTCGAGGTGTCTAGGTGGGCGGGATGTCCGTGGGGGTGGTCTTGTTGTCCAAGGGGGTCGGGGTGTATAGGTATATTTATATGAAAAGAATACCCCCATAATAATCATGCAACCCTGTCATTAGTCTAAACCCCTAGAACACATAAAAGAAGCTAGTATGGACATTTACTAAAAGATTTAACACCATAAGAATGAAAATACACTCTAAATATAGTTCGATATAATATAATGGTGTGTGTAAAAAAAAATGATATTAAATCAATTTAAATGAATATGGAACAAATGAGGGTTTATAATACACTATGAGTACCTCAAAAAATCCAAAACCACTATACCACCACATATTCAACTTCATGAAATAGGACCTGGAAATCTTACCTACATCATTATTGATGACCACCTAATTGGAACACTCTATTTATGGTTCTTGAACACAAGGAACAAACAATGTTTTGTCTCTACCAACTCAATCACCCCCCTGTAGATCATAATCTCGTTCCCCTTATACTAAAATGGTCTCACTGGAAGCTACTATTAATACCAGACCTAAACCATTCATTCTCCATAAAACAATGATCAAAGAACCATCAGAGGTATCTCTCATATAACCACAACCATTTTATCTATGGTGTAACGAAATTAACAAGAATAACTTTTATTCAGTAAACTTTTGGTATATAATTTGCATCAACAATGGTTCAATTATATGGATCATCATATTCCAATTTATTAATCACCCATACATGATAAAAATTGAACATTGACTTTCATTTAATTATTAACAATCATAGAAGCATGGAAATTGGAACCTAATAACTTTAATTAGTCCCCAAAACTTTTTAATATATTTAACATGAAAAATAAAACACTTTGAAGTCTAAATAATCACTATGAAGTAACATGAGCTTGGAATTCTATTGCACAAGTAAAAACACTCAACGATTGAATAAATGAAAAGATTATTAACATAAATTATTGACACAAGATAATTAAGTAACTATGAATGTTAAAACTAAACATGTTATTGAATTTTATAACATATAATAAAAATTTCATGGTAATTAAACATGAAAGGAACATCAAAAAATTAGACAACCGTCTAATGCAATCTATATGGGCTAGAATATGCATGGCATGTAAATAAACAACCGAAACATAAATTGGGTTGGAACAGAAATTGGTCTCATCCTAAAGAGAAACATATACACATGAAAATCAAAACTAAAAACTGAAAGTTAAAGAAAATACCTCAGCCTTGGATGGGATGGAGGAAGAGAACCCGAAGCACCTCCAAAATCACCCAAGTGCTCCCATTTATGGCTCTGGATCGCGAATGGGGGAGAGGAAGGGCTACTAGAAATTTGGGGGAAGGTTTTACCAATGGTTTTTAAAAACTGTTGGTATATACCTTCAGCCCAAACCTTAACCAACGGTTCTAAGAAACATTTGGTAAAAGGTCACCGAAATCCCACTTTTACCAACGGTTCTCATTGAACCATTGGTAAAAACTCCTCTATACTGACGGTTGTAATGAACCATTTGTAAAGGTTTCTATAAAACCATCTATACCAATGGTTATCAGAAACTGTTGGTATAGATGGCTATTTCCAATGGTTTAGTAAACCATTGGGATATAAGCGTTGGTAAAACTAGGATTTCTAGTAGTGATCGTTAGACTCATAAAGGATCCTAGTACATCGTCAGACCCACACATGATCCAAGTACATCGTCAGACCCACACATGATCCAAGTACATCGTCAGACCCACATAAGATCCTAGTACATCAATATACCCATAGAGGATCCTAGTACATCAGACCCACTCTGGGTACTAGAGTAGTCCTGAATGTATTCCAAGAGAAGATCCATGTGGAACCCTCAATCACAGACCCATGAAGGACCCCTTTCCCATGTCACAGCCAGCTATTGGGTTCCCGGACTAATCTTGCTCGTCTCTGGGAGGGGCCGCACCTCAAGCCACTGGTTGATACTCTAATGACCTTGAAGTCTCAAGAAGAAGTATCCCGAAGGAAATCTACGTCAAAGGGCTCTCAATGAAACAGACGGTGTGTCAATCAGATACCCAGTCTGTAGGTTATTATCCTTTTATTCTCGAGGGCCCAGTTGGATTCGTGACCAATCCTACGTGACCATACCCAATCATTATCCAAAACATTAGTGGAGTATACCAAAAGGTCTGTCTCACTCCATGTATTCCGATGTCGCAGACGGTTTTTCAAATGGAAGCATGGTGCCAATGTTATGGCCGATAGAGCTAAATGGGTCGAAGTTGGCCTGGGTCTGTTCTGACCCAGTCGGACCATCCCCGCCAGATCCACTTTGGGACGTCCCGACCCGGTTCGGGTCAACCCATCCTACTGGGTCTAACCAGGCTTACTGGGTCTGGTTCGACCTACTGGGTCTGGCCAGGCCCACGTCGGGCATCCCGTCCCACTGTGCGGCCTGACCCGTGCTAGGCGGCCTGGGCGGCCTGGCCTGGGGGCTTGACCTGTGCGGCTCGCAGAACGACGAGGCAGCTGCGGGGCACCACAGCTCAGTGGGGAGGCTGTGGTGCGGCGGTCCACTGTTGCTGGATGGATGTCCATCCATCCTCTACTCGCACCTCAGTCATGCGTTTCACATTCGTTGGAGGTCATCTCAGCTGGCCATAATCCCTTCACTGTCGCTGCACAAGCCACTGTTCTCTTTCGTCGGGCAGCACAGTCGCGCCGTCGCCTTTGTCGCATATGACGGAGTGCCAGCCATCGTTCCAATTTGCCACTTTTGTTAGTTGCCGACCTCTTAAATCGTGATGAGCCCAAAAAATACTTCAAATGATTGCGGAGAGGTCGGGCCATGTTTGTTTGGCATGCACCCTCTACGGTAGAGTGATAGCAAGCAGCTCGATAAATCTCAAATCACAAAGAATCATCATGAAATGATAAGGGGGAATAATTCCAACATCCACCCTACCTCAAAGGTTTGTTGATGTGTCGCAATATTAATATGGTGAAGGTGAAGAGGGTTCCAAAGATCATCTCCTCCGCAACCCGCTTTCGAAGTTGGGACCATGAGTAATCCTCTTTCTTGGCTCCTAAGAACGTTCTTTGATTGAGATGGCATTCTTCCCTTGGAGGATAAGTTCATCGTTGGATACGAGTTCCACTATGCTCTCCCAAGCTTCTTCCTTTCCCAACAATTTCCAACCTAAAAAATTAGTGGTACCTATAACACCCCAAGATCTCATAGTGCGTTACTTCTTCAAAATAATTCAATAACTTGCACTACACGCAACACCGAGTTCAAGCGCATCACAAGTTACCAAACTAGCCGTTCAAAAGCGGTTATGAATAGTATTTACTGAATTTTTAACTATAGATAATCCTTATAATTTTAGAATCCATATTATGAGTTTCTTATACATAATGTAAGATAAAATTCATTTTTAATCAGATAAAAGAAGTATCTTTTCAAAAATGCACTTTTACCAACTTTTAATGGTGATCCCTTTTTAAATACAATATTTGAAAAATATATATATTAAATTTGAATAAATAAATTTATTCTTTAGAATAGGGACATCAAAATTTACATTGTGTAATTTTTTGGATTTTTTCTGATAAAGTTCATTTTTAATGAATAGTGAAAAATATTGTATTTTAATTCAAAAGTGCCTTTTAATCTAATTTATTTATATGGTTATATTATCTTTTTAACTGGTTTTAAAGTGTAATTACAATATAGTTTTACCATTAAATGCAATTTTATTTATTGTAATTAATTTCACTTTAAAATTAGACAAAAGCAAGAATCAATCTTTTGATAGTTATTGTTTCTTAAAAACACGCTATTTGTTTTAACAAAATGAATTAATTTTAAATTAATTAATGCCACTTATATGTTTTGAATTTATAATAATAGACTTCATTTTTCAATTCGGAATATCAAAATTATCCTAGGGGTAATTTTTGGTATTTTTCTGAAAAACATCATTTTTTGATGAATAGTGAAACCACTAAGTGGTAGTTAAAAAACTGAATTTTTCATAAAACTTAATTTTACCGCTTCTATGAGTTGAATTTCAAAAATCTAAGAGAAAAGGTTTATATTAGTAAGTAAAATGTGGTTCAATGAGATGAATATAATTTTTGGTGAATAGTAACTTTTTTACTTTTATTTACCACGGTTAAAAGTAAATAGGGTAATTAAGGGTAAATTTGATATTAATATTACCGTAACACATGTCATAATTATATTTTACAAGTGTATCTCAAACAAAAACAACCTTATGAATAAAATATTATCATTTAGTCCCACTTGGATTAAATTAGGACATTTATTATTATTTAATTCAAAGAAGAGTTAATAGAGTTAAAATCAAAGTTTAATCACTAAAACATTTTTAATATAGAGTTATACATAAAATAAATTCGATTGTAAATTTTCATTATAACTATAATAAGATTTCCTACATCATGGTATTTTATTTATAATTTTTAAACATTAAATAAATAAATTTATTTATGACACAATGATGATGCTCTAACTACCTTATTCATGAAAGAATCAAATATATTTTATTATAAATATTAAAATAAATATAATTTCAAAGTTTTTATGACATCAACGAATTTTCTAGGTTCCAATGACATGCTAGGGATGATTCAATGTATATTTTTCGATGTAACCAAGTTTTTATGACTTTCACAAAAACAAAATACAAAATAGTGTCAAAATTGACATTAAATAATATTTAAAACAAATACTATATTATAGGTAGATATAATATTCCTAAAAATGTAAGATTAGTCCAAAGGGCTTATATATTATTATATATGTCATTAATGAGCCACATGTGGTTTTATTGGAAGTTTAGAGTAATTTTATTAACCATATAGAGGAAGAATACAAGAAGACACAGTAAAAGTTAAACTATTTAACTAAGAGTTAAATCTAAAAGATAAGGTTAAAATGGTAAACTAAACTTGTCTAAAATCTATTCGTTGAGAGGATTGCGACCCATAACCACATAAGTCTCGAAATAAATTCATTTGGAACCATTATAAACCGAAAATGATTGTATAATAAATTAATACTTTAATCTTTTCCTAAAGTGACCATCACCCCTCTTATAAAAGGACCCAACTTCTAACCAATTATTCACACATTAAAAACCTTTTGGTTCGGCCAAACCCTGCCCACATACTCTTTGATCTTCCATAAATTTATCCTAGAGGCCTTAGTATGATCATAAAGCCATCCTAAGGAGCCCTTTTGATCAAATCAAAAGGAAGAACCCGAAGAAGAGGTAACATCTTCACCACCCTCTTTAAAGTCCCTTTCTTCTTCAACTTCATATTTCCTTGTTATTTCCATTATAAAATAATAACTCCAGTATCTTCTATATAATATTATGTTATTATAATTATGTAACAAAAAAATTCATTATTCTATCCATCTCTTGAATGACATGTCACCAGACATTCGTACGTACGGCCTACCGTCTCCACGTCGTGGTGTAATTGTTATTCAATACATTATTATTTGGATGGGTATAATAATGATGTGTATTTGATGAATATAATAAATATAAAATTATATGTATTCTGTATATATGATATACTATCCAATTATATATTATTTTAATATCAAAAGAATGATATTTTCGCTCATGCGTATGTACGGATTACCGTCTCCACGACGCGATGAGATTCATTTCCAAGTTCACCATTCATCGACAATTATAAAAATATATATTACTAATAAGTATGTAATATATGACATAATAATGATACTGGAGATATATATATATATATATATATATATATATATTTATATATATAAGTATTTATTTACTTAAATATATCTTATTCACTTACTTCTTCTCAATACTATATAAAAAAAGAACCAGCGTTTATGCGTACGTACGAACTACCGTCTCCATAAACAGTGTTTTCCATTTCATATATATGTCAATTGTACATATTTATATTCTAAATATATATGTTATATTTATCATGTTTTATATTCTGAAAGTATTTAAATCATGATATAAGTCATACAATCAAGAGTAACAAGTTAAAACAACTACGATAAGGAAAGTGATTATTACCTGAAATGTTAATTTAACATGGAAATTATTATTAAAAGGGTAGTATAAAGTCATAAATGAATCATGTATGATATAATAAATTTTAATATGGTTCAGGAATAATTTAATAACATACTACAATCTTCGTACAGGAGGTTAATCTTACCCTCGTCTAAAGGAAAGTGCAAGGTAAGGGTTTACTTCACAATCTATTCGTTATCCGAGGTTGTTTATATGTATTTATCTGCGGGGACCTCATTATCATCCACATCCATGTTTCTTAAAAATGCCTTTCAAATTTTTTTTACTATTAAATATAAAATTTGTTAAAGTCATTTATACCCTTATACGTTTTTGAAAGGAATCTTTCCGTCATTTTCCAAACAAGCTACTTTTTGACCTTTTTGACAAATTTAATGTAAGAATGTTTTTTTAACTTATAAGGCGGGTGCGGATATTTTCCACCGTTATAACTTCATCGAAGCTTCCCTTACAATATTATACGAATATTTTCAAATTAAATGTATTATTTTATAATTATGTGACTTTTAAATGATTTAAAAAAAGAGATATTTCTCTAAAATAGTTTTGATTTCATCTATGTCAACATCCTTTGATGGATTTTAAGCTTATTTCAAGTTGATTAATTATGATACAAAACTCCAATATTTTATTGAAGGTTTTGTTGTATGTTTGACTGTGGATGTGTTATTTTTATACCATTCATGGTTTATGAAGAAACTATTGACATTTCGTATGCTACTTTTAATACGAATGTTTATGTAATAATTAAACCTGTTCATATGAGGAATGCATTGGACTTAATAAGTGATGGTTGGATCCCTCTTTAGCTCCACGATGCATCGGTAGGTCTCATGAGACAAACTAGTTTCTTACCACGAGGCCTTGACAAAATCCTATTTGTAGTCTTGGAACGAGGCCTTAGCTACATAGTTATGATAGTCTGGAATTATGCATTCCATCATTATGAAAGTGGTTTGTGATATTGCATGTGATTATTCGACTAGTAGAATATCCATGTGTGTATGTAAATGGAATTATTTGATTTTATCTTTGCCATATTATGCTGAAGATCATGAATAAAAGGCATTTTTTTAGTTATACATTCCATTTAATGTTTATACTTTTTTTATGAAAGATTCTGTTGTATTATTATCCTTACTGAGCATCTCAGCTCACCCCTTTCAATGTTTTATTTTTCCCAGGACTCTAAGAAGATTATTGAGATTGATATAAAGGGTTAAGACACGGGAATAATGTCGTTCTCAAATATTATTTATATTGTTTTGTATGACATAATGTTCAATTAAACATTCATATATGTAATCTATTTTCCAAGACTGCTAAACTGATCGGTCCTTTGGGACTTGATTCCTTGTAATCAGGCCAATGTTATGTAATAATGAACCGGATCTGGGTAACAGGGGATGAGGAATTATAGTTGGTATTAGAGAAAGATTAGCAATAACCTTGGAAACTTGATTTAGATAAACTCTGATAAGAGCACCTAGCCCTAAGACAGACTTTGAGGATTAGTATAGAAGAACTTCCTAGAATTTTGGTATTGTAGAGATTTTGTGAGTTTTCCGAGAAATACATCCCTGTCTGGATAAGCGCAGGTAGAGGCGGCTCTGGTACAAATTTACCTAGGGGTAAAACCCAAAAACACCGCTTTGAGCTAGGCTCAAACGGGAACTGGTGCATGACAACGGGCCTTTCTGCACTCTTGGTTACAACACTCCGTGGGATATTATTAGGACAATTCTAATTTTCTTTACAAACCATTATAAAGGGTTTATAAGTATATATCTCCTCAAGAAAATATTTTTGTGATTATGGAATATATCCATAAACTGTTCAATTTACGTTAGGTATTTTACATGTTTGGAATTATTAATTACGATTCATAAACTGACCTAGTGTATGCCATTGTATAGAAATGGTGCCCAGTAGAAGGAATGAGAACTCTAGCAATGCGTATGATCCAAAGAGTAAAAAGGGTCATATCATTCATGGTATTAAGCCAACACTTAGAAATGAAATAGTCTCCCACTTATTAACATCATATGAATAAATAGTGTCATGTGTTAATAAGATCAGTAAAGAATTCTCTGAATTCTATGGCTTTGAAGGGAAGCTAGAGATGAAAAGGATGGTAGAAAGAAATATGGATAAAAAGAATAAGGGAAAAAAGGATTTTCCAATATGTGATAAATTTGGAATGAATCACCTTGGTAAATGATTTAAGGGAATGGGAGTTTGTTATAAAAGGAAACCAATTACTTGATTGCATGTGTAAGAAAAAGTTTTCTACTGTAAAATGATTCATCTGCAAGGAGTTGAGACACTACACGAATCAATAACCCATTCATAAGAGTATACTACAAATGATGTTATTGGATAATAATCATGTTATGATACTACCACATATGAAGAAGAAAGATTAGTCTTCTTATGTTGTTATTATAGAATTATTTCATTTGCATGTTGTATCAACAGTATAAAGGTTACATGAATTGTAGAGATAAATAAGTATTGTACTACAATACTATTTTATTGAGTATTTGAGATTATATGGTTCTAAGAAAAGTGACTTAATAGTAAGATACACTTTTTTTGAAAATACATGGTTGAAGGAAACATAATTTTTTATATGGTCCTGATAACGAGGTAGTGATTTTGGAATAAGAGATGGTTGATTTGAATAAATTCTATTGGATATTCTTGACTACCTTGAAACTGATTAATAATTTGTCATTATTTGAGTTACAACATTTTTGTATTGAAGGAGTATATCCAGTATTATATAAGGAATAAGGGAGAATGAATGTAATCAATAAAGGTTTTATGGTAATTCAGGATGTTTCAGTGTTTTAAAAGAATACATGATGATGGTGTTCACATGTTATTACATGGAAAAAAGGATCTTCATTGCGTTTACCTTCCTTATAAATTTTTACTGTGAGTTTGGACAGAAGTATTTTGGATAATTCTATATTGAGATTAATTTTGGATTGCCATAAAAAGGACAACCCGGAGGTCGGGCGACAACCCGTCGTGACCGGCAAGGCCGCGAGACTTGAACCCGCAACCAAAGGGAGACAACGATGTATCACCTATCACTATCCCACGTGATGTCCAGGATTGAATATTGTAGTTTTTTTAAAGGGACTGGTAGATGAATTAAAAATTCATTTTTTTGGAACCCTTTACGAACAGAATAAATAGAATATTTTTTTCTGTTTTATTATCTTTTAGAGTGAAAGATGAGTCTGTTGTATTATTTAGCTAAAGGATGGAACTCTACTTTTATTGTATATATTTTTCTTCTCCTCTTATTCTATAAAGAAATTAATTCTTAAACTTTAGTGAATGGATCCTAAAACCAAAAATGTGTTATCCTAATACCTTCTGTTTTTTTGAAATGATGGTATTTTAAATCATCATAGATTGATGAATTTAAGGCCCTCAATTTTACACTTGTTTTTTATTGATGATATCAATCACTACCTATAAATATTTATGTTTTTCCCCCAATTATATGTCTCTAATTTTCACCAATGTTCTCCTAATCGAGATCATAATTTTGTGGTGACCCGTTCTTTTCACTTTTCCTCTTATTAAGACTAAATTTTATTAAACCAATTTCCGATGTGGGTTTTCCCACAATGATATTTTCTATTTTCAACCATTTATTTTCTAAGAACAATTTCAAATTGCGAGGAGGAAATTTATTTAAGGAGGGGAAAATTTAAGACTCCATGATTTAATAGTGCGTTACTTCTTCAAAATAATTCAATAATTTTCACTACACGCAACACCGAGTTCAAGCGCATCACGACTTTCCAATATAGCCGTTCAAAAGCGGTTATGAATAGTATTTACTGAATTTTTAACTATAGATAATCCTTATAATTTTAGAATCCATATTATGAGTTTCTTAGACATAATGTAAGAACAAATTCATTTTTAATAATATAAAAAATTATCTTTTCAAAAATGCACTTTAACTAACTTTTAATGGTGATCACTTTTTAAATACAATATTTTAAACATATATATATTAAATTTGACTAAATAAATTTATTCCTTAGAATGGGGACATCAGTATTTACATTGTGTAAATTTTTGGAATTTTTCTGATAAAGTACATTTTTTAATGAATAGTGAAAAATATTGTATTTTAATTAAAAAGTGCCTTTTAATATTATTTATTTATATGGTTATGTTATATTTTTAATTTGTTTTAAAGTGTAATTATAATATATTTTTACCATTTAATCCAATGTTGCTTATTGGAATTAATTTCACTTTAAAATTGGACAAAATAAAAGAATCAATATTTTGATAGTTATTGTTTCTTAAAAACACGCTATTTGTTTTAACAACATGAATTAATTTTAAATTAATTAATTCCACATATATGCTTTGAATTTGGTAAAATAGACTTCATTTTTGGATTTGTAATATCAAAATTAGCCTAGGGTGATTTTTTGGTATATTTTTGAAAAACTTCATTTTTTGATGAATATTGAAACGACTAAGTGGTAGTTAAAAAACTAAATTTTTCATAAAACATAATTTTACCACTTTTGTGAGTTGAATTTCAAAAATTTGAGAGACACGGTTGATATAAGTATGTAAAATTTGGTTCAATGAGATGAATATAATTTTTGGTGAATAGTAACTTTTTACTTTTATTTACCACGGTTAAAATTAAATAAGATAATTAAGGGTACAAATGATAATAACATTACCCTAACACATGTAGTAATTCTATTGGACAAGTGTATCTCGACCAAAAACAACCTTAGGAATAAAATATTATCATTTGGTCCACTTGGAATAGATTAGGACATTTATTATTATTTAATTCAAAGAAGAGTTAAAAGAGTTAAAATCAATGTTTATTTACTAAAACATTTTTAATATTGGGATATACATAAGATAAATTCTATTGTAAATATTCATTATAAATATAACAAGATTTACTACATCATTTTATTTTATTTATAATTTTTAGATATTATATAAATAAATTTATATATGACACAATGATTATGTAGTAATTAACTTATTCATGAAAGAATCAAATAAAGGGTATTATAAATATTAAAAAAAATATAATTTCAAAGTTTTTATTACATACACGAATTTTTTAGGTGACAATGACATGTTAGGGATGATTAAATGTATCTTGTTTGATGTAACATAGTTGTTCCGACTTTTACAAAAACAAAATAACAAATAGTGTCAAAATTGACATAAATTAATATTTAAAACAAATACTATATTATTGGTTGATATAATATTCCTAAAAATGTAAGATTCGGCCAACGGGATTATATATAATTATATATGTCATTAATGAGACACTTGAGGTTTTATTGGATGTTTAGAGTAATTTTATTAACCATATTGAGTAAGAATACAAGAAGATACGGTAAAAGTTAAACTATTTAACTAAGAGTTAAATATAAAAGATAAGGTTAAAATGGTAACCTAAACTTGTCTAAAATCAATTGGTTGAGAGTATTTCGACCCATAACCACCTAATTCTTTACATAAATTCATTTGGAACCATTTTAAACTGAATATGATTGTATAATAAATTAATACCTTAATCTTTTCCTAAAGTGACCCTCACCCCTCTTATAAAAGAACCCAACTTCTAACCAAATATTCACACATTCAAAACCTTTTGGTTCGTCCAAACCCTGCCCAAATACTCTCTCAACTTCTTTAAATTTATCCTAGAGGCCTCAGTATGATCAGAAAGCCAACCTAAAGAGCCCTTTTGATCAAATCAAAAGGAAGAACCCGAAGAAGAGGTAACGTCTTCCCCACCCTCTTTAAAGTCCCTTTCTTCTTCAACTTCTTGTTTCCTTGTTATTTCCATTATAAAATAATAACTCCAGTTTATTCTATATACTGTGATGTTATTATAATTATGGAACAAACAAATTCATTATTCTATCCATCCCTTGAATGACATGTCACCATACATGCGTACGTACGACCCACCGTCTCCACGTTGTGGTGTAATTGTTATTCAATACATTATTATTTGGATGGGTATAATAATGATGTGTATTTGATGTAAATAATAAATAAAACATTATAAGGATTCTGTATATATGATATACCATCCAATTATATATTATTTTAATTTCAAAAGAATGATATTTTCACTCGTGCGTACGTATGGATTACCGTCTCCACGACGCGACGAGATTCATTTCCAAGTTCACCATTCATCGACGATTATAAAAATATATATATTACTAATATGAAAGTAATATATGACATAATAATTCTACTGGAGATATATATATATATATATATAATTATTTATGTACTTACATATATCTTATTCACTTACTTCCGTTCAATACTATATAAAAAAAGAAACAAAGTTTATCCATACATACGGACTACCATCTCCATAAACGGTGTTTTCCATTTCTTATATATTTCTATTGTACTTATTTATATTCTAAATATATATGATATATTTATCATGTTTTATATTCTGGAAGTATTTAAATCACTATCTAAGTGATACAATCAAGAGTAACAAGTTAAAACATATACGATAAAGAAAGCGATTATTACCCGAATTGTTAATTTAACATAGAAATTATTATTAAATGGGTAGTATAAAGTCATAAATGAATCATGTATGATATCATAAATATTAATATGGTTCTGGTATAATTTAATAACATACTAAAATCTTTGTACAGAAGGTTAAACGTACCCCCGACTAAAGGAAAGTGCAAGGTAAGGGTTTACTTCACAATCTCTTCCTTATCTGAGGTTGTTTATACGTATTTATCAGCTGGGACCTCATTATCATCCACATCTATGTTTCCTAAAAATGTCTTTCAAATTTTTTTTACTATTAAATATAAAATGGGTTAAATTCATTTATATCCTTATACATTTTTGAAAGGAATCATTTCGTCGTTTTCCAAACAATGTACTTTTTGACCTTTTCGACAAATTTAAGGTAATAATGTTTTTTAAACTTATACGGCGGATGTGGCTATTTTTAGCCGTTATAACTTCGTCGAAGCTTCCCTTACAAGATTATACGAATATTTTCAATTTAAATGTTTTATTTTATAATTATGTGACTTTTAAATGATTTAAAAAAAGATATATTTCTCTAAAATAGTTTTGATTTCATCTATGTCAACATCCTTTGATGGATTTTAAGATTTTTTGAAGTTGATTCATTATGATACAAAAATCCCATATTGTATTGAAGGTTTTGTGGTATGTTTTCCTGTGGATGTGTTATTTTTATACCATTCATGGTTTATGGAGAAAGTATTGAAATTTCGTATGCTAGTTTTAATACGAATGTTTATGTAACGATTAAACCTGTTAATATGAGGAATGCATTGGACTTAATAAGTGACTGGTGGAGCCCTATATAGCTTATTGATGCATCAATAGGTCTCATGAGACAAACTAGTGTCTTGGCATGAGGCCTTGACAAAATTTTATTTGTAGTCTTGGGACGAGGACTTGGCTACGTGGTTATGATAGTCTGGCATTATGCATTCCATCCTTATGAAAGTGGTTAGTGATATTGCATGTGATTATTCGACTAGTAGAATATACATGTGAGTATGTAAATGGACTTATTTTATTTTATCATTTCCATATTATGATTAAGTTCATGTTTAAAAGGCTTTTGTTTTAGTTATACATTTCCTTAAATGTTTATGATTTTTTTATGAAAGATTCCGCTGTATTATTATCCTTACTGAGCATCTGAGCTCACCCCTTTCAATGTTTTATTTTCCCCAAGACTCCAAGAAGTGTATTGTGATTGATAATCATGGTTAAGATAAAGAGAAAATGGTGTTCTCAATGATTATTTATGTTGTTTTGTATGTCTTAAAGTGCAATGTAACATTCATGTATGTAATCTATTTTCCAAGACTGCTAAACTGATCGGTCCTTCGGAACATTATTCCATGTAATCATGCCAATGTTATTTAATAATGCACCGGCTCTAGGTAACTAGGGTCAGGGTGTTACAGTACCAACTTATTGAATTAAGTCTATTAATATAATTTACTTTTATACCATTAATTGTATTCACAATAAATTGTAACACGTTGGCATAATAAATTTGAAGGAATTTCATGGGTTAACTCTACATTAATGAGGGTATTCAAGGGGTTTCTCCCATTAAGAGGGTTCGGGTGGTCCCCACCATAGAATTAAAATATGGAGGTTTCAACCCCTCATGGCCCCCACCTCCCTAACTGAAAAGTAGAGGTTTTACGAAATAAATAAAGTAGAAGTTTATTTTATTTAATTTTTATTTCCACGAAAAAGTGAAAAACTATCTTTCACCCTCGACCTACTGCGGTCGAGGTGAAAGTCTCTTTAATAAAATACCAACGCTTCAAGTTCAACGGTGTCCTTAGATTTCAATTCTGTGCACCGGTTCAGATGTTACAAAAACTCACTCGCACGTTTACTAAACGTTTCTGAAAAAAGTTCAGATATTCATTCATGGCACATCGGGCCTCAGAATCTCGCACCGTCAATTTTTGTGGACTCGTAAAATTCCCATATAATTAAAAAAATTACATGTAAATTTAGGGTCTTTACAAAAAAAAAATTAGTATTAATTAATTATATTATTCTATTTAATTTTAATTCACTAGACATTCATGGAAAGGGTGGGGGCCCATTATAGAAACCCCACTAATGCATTATTAGTCTAATAGAATTAATATGTTTTCTATCCTTCATTAAATGGGTTTATAGTAATTAGTGTTACCCTATATAGAGGGTACATACTGTTGATAATGATACATGTTCCTAAAAAACATAACATCCAATAATTATGAATTTACTTCATGCAGAATTAACTTAATATTATCCATGATATTTTTAAAATGATTCTATATTTCATAGAATTTCATTACCATTTATTTATTATATGAAATGTGTTTTCAATTATTTACATATATATATTGATAATGACTTATACAATTATGATAGTAATGTTATTGATTAAATTGAATGGGTTTTAAATTATTTAATTGTACAGTTTAAATATAACCGATGTGATTTTCACAATGATATTATTCCTAGATTCACATAGTTCTTAAAATACTTAAAACTTATCATGTCTGTTTAGTTATTTACCATTCCATATTTTTCAAGGACATTGATTGATGATTTATATAAATTTCTTAACCATTACATATCATTTGAGATCACTTTTTATTACATTCCTAAGAATACAAGAATTATAATACTAATGTTATTCAAAATAATTGTAGAAATATTAATGATTTTCATGAAAAAAATTGTTGCAATTTAAATATTCTATATTATTTTTTGAATTATGGTTTTATTTAGTATACCAACAGTACAAAACTATTCAATACTTTAGGATTTTATACCCTGTATCTATTTAAATTTAATGATGTTGGCACCTGCTCCAATCCACTAGGTTTGGGTTCACTAATGTTTTTCTCAGATGATGTTTATAATAATCCCTCAGAACTAGATTCAGTAAAACAAAGAATATGTAGTATAATCTTATGATTGAATTTTATGATATGTGTAGTAACACAAAATATTTATGGTAACGAAGATATTATGTGATTTTATATATATATAAATTCATAAGTAAATAATACAAGTGGAAAGGGTTTTATCATAGAAGTTACTATGGGTAATTACATCGAAAGGGGTTCATGTGCTAGAACCGATAATCACCTGGTTGAATACAATGACCCATACTATTAACCAAGTTTTGATACTCTTGAGGTATATTCATCTAATAACACAAATTTTTATTACTAAACATTATGAATGTTTTAAAGATTTAATGGCAATTAATTTCATTGTTATACCCTAAGTTGACTTATATTTACAATAATGTGTTATAATTTTAATATTATTTATATAGTTATATTTTTTTTCCAATATGATTATTGTTTCTAACACTATGAATTTTGGTTTTAATTATTCCATGGAACTTGAAGGAATTATGTTAACATTGGAAAAGAAAGAAAATGTGGAGAGTATTAGAAAAAAATGTGATGATGATAGCGGAGAATGATATATTTATTATTAACAAACTATTATCCAAAAATATTATTAAATAATTATATATAATAACAAACTCTAACAATGAACAATAAAAAGAATGGAGTTCACTAAGATATCAAGTGATAGAGATTATGGAAGAATGAAGGATGAATTTCAGTCAAGTAAAAAATATGGAAGGATACACCCTTGAAAGTGTCTCATTAGAATAGGAAAACTATTTTTATGTGTAATGGATGGAAATAAATAAATGATTTATTGATGATTTATGAATAGTATAATGTATAAAAATAAATATCACTATAGTTATCAATTAATATTTTTTTCATATATATTACATTGGAATTATATGATCCAATTATCTCTTATAATATATAACCCCTATACCATGGAAGGACCTATAATGAAATGAAATATTTTAGGTATTCATGTGTTTTGATTCAGAAATTAAGTTGTTATAGTATTTTACAAGTGGTATTTTGTTCATAATAATCATGAAACCTCTAAGTAATTTGTTAAATATTAAAATAATATGGGTATGTATTAAATTAATAGTTATCAATAACATCATGTGTTTATGATATTAAAATTTATCATAAGATAAAAACCTTAACCACCCCTTTTTATGTTTTATCTAATGGGAGTATGTTGGGATTAAAAATAATTTTGGAAAAATTTATGTCAATATAACCTATTGTTTTAGTGTTTATTTTAGTTTGAACGATAATTATTGAATAAATCCTTTACATTTTATAGACATTATGTTATATGTATTAAAAACATTTATTGATATTATGATAAGTAATGTAATTGTAATAACAGTAAAATATGATTATTAGACAAAATAAAACAATTCTTTGAAGGGCATAGTAATTTATTATTATTTTTTTAATTTATTTTAAGAATATAAATCATTTTTTTGTGGTGGTTATAGGAATTATAATAATATAAATTTATAAAAAGTAAAATTGCATTATGGTATAAAACAAAATTATTCTAGGAGGGCTGCAAGTCGTGAAAACATGAATGAAGGATAATATTGGTTTAATTCCTTCCACTGGAATATGTGATGTTCATGTTAATATGTCATTATTTTTAGAAATATTATTTTATGAGTAATTATTAATGATGACACAGTGATTTTACATTATAAGTTTATAGAATAATGCATTACATTAGGTGTTTAAAAAAATTCATCATTGTAAATTTATTAGATATAGAAAAATATGTGTTTCACTATTTTATAGATTTTATGATCCTTTAAAAGTTAATTTTGATGCTCTAAGAACGAAATTAATTTTTTGGAAATTATATAAATGAGTAATAATAAAAATTGAAATTGATGAATTAAAAAAAAAAGGAAAAAAATTTATTTTATGAAATATAAATGTATCATGTTAAACTATTTCATTATGTTTTCAATATTAAAATAATTAATCAACTCTATAAATGGAATTATGAAAGAAAAATGTTATCTTATTCCCAGCATATCCGATCAATAAAACTGTCCTTTAATTTATCATAGATTTATGATTTTTTGTTCATTAAACTTTCATTGATCATATAATTTCTTGTGATCTATGACCACAATCACTCTATATAACTATATACAAATTTTCTATGCCCATATCTTTACATTACACAAAAGTTATTGTACATAAAAATCTATATATAAGTTATTACATATGAAAATTCTACATAAATTTATCTATTAATAAGATGATGTTTTATTCACCCATTTTATAATTTTGGTTTTCATAAAATAGGTGTTTTAAAATTCTAAACCCTTATTTTCAATAATAACATTTAAATTTATAGGCCAAAATTTATTCATGTATGCTATAACGTAAAACCAAAAAATTCCAAAAAGAAAATCAATTTATTCAAAATCATTTAAGACGCACAACACCAATCATTGAAGAATATATAACACCAAGAGACATTATGTTATATTTAAAAATTCAATCTCTTCAAAAACATTAATTTTCAAAAACAATGAGTTTAGATTATGTTACATGCAATGATGTGTTTTTTTGATATCATTTTTTACACGCAAGGCCTATTTTTTACTTAAAAAAATATAATAAAATTATTATTATATTATATGGTAGTTATCACCTAACAATTAGAATGGTAATTAATAATAGGAAAATCTATCTTATTAAAATATTTAATTTACACATATTTATTATTTATCTATTTATGAGTAATAAAATTTAATTCATTTAAAATAAATATAAATGATTTCTTTAAAATTTATTATTTATAAAAGACGGATTAGTAATTATTTGATCACATAATAAAAAATTACTTACCTACCATATATAGAAAATTAATTTTAATAAATAAAATTTATCATTAATTATTTAATTTTAAAATTAGCTAACAATTTATTTTTGGGATTTTTCTTAAAAGATTAATTTTTTAATTATAGTGAGTTATAATGAATTTTAATTGAAAAATTCAATTACATATAATATATTTATATTGTTAAATTTTATTATAAATTTTATTTAATATGAAAATATTTAAAATATATGTCTATAAATCCTATTTAGGTAATGATAATCATTTCCATAGTGTATTTGGTTAAAAAACATCGTCAAAATTTATTAATTTTCCTTAAAAACAATAATTTTTCATCACAATTGTGTAACTAATATAAAATTTAAAAATTCAAATTATGAGAGTTAATGGTAAAAAAATAAATTCCTTTTTTTGAATCATGATTATCTATAGTATCTAATGAGGACAACATTATTTTTTTCAAACATTAATATTTAACGCTTTAAGAAATAATTATCACTATTAAGGTAAGAAATTATTTTATAGGGGTTTAAAAGGATGATAAGGGTTACAATGGACCAAAAAAATGTCCAACAACCATATGATGTACATTTATTGAAAGTATCTGTTATAGTTCCTTGAATATCCCATTACTTAGTTCTTTTTGCATGATATAAATGTAGGTATTACTAAATCATTTAAAAAAAATACATGTGTGAAACTCACATAACCTATAACGTGAGACCTCATCTCCTATCTTATTCACATATTTAAACAACATTGGATCAAACAAGACCTATAAAAATAAAATAAATATGATAAATTACATCCTAGATCCCTTACATTTCTATGTTATGAAAAATTGGAATGATTTTTTGAAACCCTAAGGAAGTTTCCTGAAGAAGAGGTATCATTTTCAAAGAAAATATTAATTTAGTTTCATCCATGCCACAAACCTGATTTCATTTTGAGGTATTTTTATATTTATTTTATGTATAATTTTTTTTCATATTTCATTAATTTTAGTTTATTGAAGAAAATTAAGAAAAATACTGTAAATTGTAGGTGGCATACATTTTTGAAAACCATTCCCCCTTTCACTGCTAACAATGCAGCGAGATGGTTTTTTGTACTGTGAATAATCACAAGGTTAGTGCACATATTTTAATCAATATATGGTAACCATGAGTCATGTCCTATTTAGATAGTAAGGGTCACATAGTTGCCACACGGTTTGGAAAGCATTGCTGGGAAACCATGTTGTTTGTTCAGGTTAATTTTTTTTTTAAAATACGGGTTGTTTCCTCTGATGATTTTACCTAAAACACCCATATTCTCACCCAATTGGTATTTACAGCCCTAGGGGACTCTCCCCTCTCCCCTCTCCCTTGAATCCCTTGGATATCGATTTTCACGGTGGATAAGTATTGGTTTGTACAAGATTCAACAAGTATTTATCTTTATTGCTTAGTCTCTCACCATTTTCATTGGTTTCACTTATTGTTTCTTGGTTTTTCATATATTTAGTGGGTTGGGTGAGCAATTTATGGATATATAATGTTCATAATAGTTAAATATTTATTTTTATGGTTTTTTATTTCCATTATAGGGTTCTATTGAGTTTCAGTTTTTTGTTTTGTATAAAATTTTGTATGTTTCTACACTTGAAGAAGGTGATTCCATGCATAAAAATTATTTTATAATTTTGATATTCATTCCTAGAATCATGTTAATTTTCCACTGATTATTAATTAAAATAAATGTTTGTGTTTTAAAAGATTCAATGTTTTTTTGTGAAGGGTGGTTTTCTATAATAAATGAGTTGTTTTCAATGTTCATTTGTTGTTTTATTTTTCCTTCTTAAAGGTGTTTGATAAATTTTGTGAATGGAATGATGCATGTTCTATAATGAATTCGGTTTTTGATTGGATAAAACATAGGTCTTGGGTTATGAAAATGATTGTTTACTATTTGTGATAAATCATCGAATTGTAGATATGTAAAAATGATGTGTTATGTGAAATGTGGAATGTAAATTGAGCAGAAAGGGAATACTAGGTAACGAGGTAGGTGCACTAGGAGTATAATTCTAGGTGGATCGGTATGGTTAAGTATTGGTTCTTTAATGAATGATTAATGATGTGACACAAAATCATGTATGATGGTTGGAAACTACTATAATTTTTGATATTTTCTTCTATAGTGGCTCATGTATAGGGATGATTATCATTCTAGTTGTCATACGACATTTCACCCAGATACAGTGTGTCTAGTTTCTAAATATAGCTATTTCCAATAGAAATTTTATTGTGGAATATTTATATTTTGTGATATTTCTCTTATTGTTTTCATATAGATGACATTGTTGATTATTCCCAATGAAAACCATGTATTCATTTAAAATGTATTCCAAAAAAATAGTCTATAACAACTCTTTAATTAAAATAGTCATGATAATTAGTCATATAATGTTGTTACCATGAAATATATTTAATTGGGTGGAATCCTATATGGATTTGGATGACACCATGAATACACAATTTGGTGTATGCAGACATGGTAGTGATTGTCTCTGGCAATGAAAAGATGTATCATGATAATGATTGGGGTTTCTAGTGGTATTAATTTTGTTTCATTTGGTGGGAGTCAATGAAGGATGATTCAACTCTTATTGGTTAGAGGGTTTTTGGATACTGATGTTGTTCCACTCTTTTTTGTATCACATTTTTTGTTTTGTTTAATATTGTAAACATTGAATATGATAGTTTTGGTACTATGTTTTGTTTTGATCAATAGGTTTTGTATTTTCAATTACTGATGGTCTTGTATTCTTATAAAAATGGGTAAAATCATTCCCAAACAATATTACTGATTCCCATATAGTAGTTCCATCCCATTGGGATTTGGTACGCCCATTGGTCCATTCCATAGACTGGGATGAGGGTCATGATAGATGGAACCCCAACTTGGATCATGAAAAAATCTATAAGATAATGTATGACCCTTTTAGGTCATGTTATTTGGGATGAGCCAAGATATATATGATCTTGTATTATTGATGCATGAATTTCTAATTTCATGTAAGGTTCAAGGAAATAACACCTCATGATAAGACTTGAGTCACCATAATATGATGGGATTTTGGTTGACATCCCCTCCATGTAAGACATATATGATGCAGATTGTTTATAGAAACTAGGTGCATGTGTAGTGGTTTGGTTGTCATGTTATTGTGATTCTTTTTCAATGTATGAATTAACTAAAATGTGGTTCATCTAGTATGAAGAGTATGTGGTATGAGAAAGGAAGGAAGGTTGGTGGTATCTCTATCAATCAATCCTTAATATCATCATCAGAGGTCTCAGACACTGTATTCATTATGTATCATCAGTGCGAGAAGCTGGGGATTGTGGGGTAGACTTGGTCAACCCAACCAGATATTTCATACAGTTTAAATATTTGAGGCACTTATAGTTTATATTTAGGGCCAAAGGGCCTTATCACAATGGTGCGAGATCAATAGTTTATTAGGGGATTTAATCCATGTCAAAAGTATCTAGGATAGTGGGTTATTAGTTCAGTGGTCAAGGTGGATGTGATAGAACATATTTTAGGAAAAATTAGTTTTTGGATGAAATTTATGAAAATAGTCATTATCAGTCTCATGCCATAATGAATCATCATCATGTTGTGGACCACACTCTTGCAGGATCAAATACATGACCTTCCATAGTTATTGGTACTATTTTCTGTTTCATCTGAGATGACCCCGACCCCATGATACTCGAAGCTGGTGCCTTAGGATGTGGTGTGCAATTTATTACAAAAACATGCACCAATAAATTTCATATCATATACCATTGAGTGGATCGAATTTAGTTCAGATTCTGGGAAACTAGCAACTCTTGTCATAATTCATTATCTCAAACTGATACAAGAAAATTCAAATCAACAATGTAGGGTGAGCATACGAATTCCTAGTAAGGGGTTTTAAAAAAACATAATAAACAATTATAACTTTTTAAAAATTCATTAAAACATTCCATAAAACAAATTTCATAAATAAAAGATGTAACATATGTTAGATATCATTTTAAATGTTCACGAATAAAAGCATGCTAAAAAAATTACAAGGGTACATGATTCAATTATAGGCATTCACATTTTCAGTAATAAATAAATGAAATTATAAATATGTATGAAAATTAATATATAGGTACAATTTAAAAAACTAAGAGTAATGAATAATAAGAGTTGCACGTAAAGGTAATAACATCAATTTCATACAATGGATACTAATTCCTAGATTGCTAAACATATGATATTCCATAATCATTTAATTTTTCTGATACACATAAGTATTGGAGCTTAGCCATGGATATTCTAGTGGACAAATTTCAACTTGGTTAATTACATATCATACACATAATTAAGAAATTAATACTTGTATGAACCAGTCAAGACCTTGTGTCTGGACTCTAAAATGACAATGGACTCGTGCCATGACATGAAATTTTAATGGCCTTGTGCCATGACTTGATTTTCTCATGAGTACTATCGATGCATTGAGGGATTACATTAAATGGTCCCCAACCTATTATACCGAGTCTATAAATTCCACATTTTCCAAAAGGTCTTATATTCAAAATGTACCATACCATTTTGAATATTTAATTTCACATTTCATATCATTCAAAGTGTCCCGTACCACATTGAACAATTTATGAATTAATTCATATTTTATCATAATAGTTAAATATCATCCTTTGACATATATATATATATAGTGAATCATGTGTTTATAAATTAATAACAAATCTATCAACTACATGATAATGTCTCTGAAAGGTAAATATGATAAGAAGAGTTGGTACATGTGGTGAAAACTAATGAACTAATAATTTATAAATTTTGTCACATATAATAATAAATTTTAAAACCATATGAATCAATTACATATTGGAATTTCTTCTGGATGCATAATAAAAAAAGTAAACCTATCAATTCATGTGGGTAATTAAACTCACATATTCTCTAGCATTTATTATAAAAAATCTTTTGTTTAACACACTGAAATATCAGAATTAGAATGCTTTAAAACCAACAATCACCACTATCAGATAATATATAAGAAAATATATGACTCATACATGTGAATATAAATGTTTCAAAGATCATATATTGTGCTCATGAACTATACATATCAAAAGAATAGAATTTGGGAATATCCACATTTAGGGCTTCAGGCTATGTAAATTGTTCATTCAATAGGGTGTATATATTGAGTTGTTTTTAAACAAAACCAAATACATTTGTCAAAACACATGTATTATAATTTCATTGCAAACTGTGGAAAATTTTAAATACTTTTGAGGATCAGAGTTTTCATGTAAACACAAATACCCACATAGCCGATTAAACACTATGTTTAATCGAGAATACATAAGTTTCTCCCTCTAAGTTTATTTGACACATAAATGATTATCAAAAACAAGAATTTAACATTGAATTAAATTATTGAAATTCATAAAAACTGGATTTATAATATATATATATATATATGTACATACATATTCGGATTTAAAAGGTATATATATATGTGTTGTATGAGAAAAAATATAATCTTTCATGTTTTTTTAAAATAGAATGATTACATAACACAAAAATCAATAGGACATGAAGTTGGGTATTTTGAAGGTTTTCAACCGAACTGAATGGATGTTTATATGTATATATATATATAAGATTATTCATGTATATAAACAATAACCTAGGAAAAAATAAGTTCCCTAGCATCCATAATACAACTAGAACACGAAAAAATAAAGGGAATGATCAACCTAAAAGAATATTTTCATTGGGACAAAATTATTAAAAGTATAAAATATGATTATACACATGTATATACTCTCAAAAAAACATCACAATGGAAATTTAATCCCTTACATTAGCTTTAGGAGGAAGAGGGGGCTCTGGAGGACTTGCTGGAGCTTGTTGGAAGTTCAGTGCAGAAGAACTGGGAGGTTCTTTGGGATTAATAACGTGTGTGTTTATATAACCTATATTATATTTACATAGAATACATTAAATTGCAACCCATATGATATGAGTCCAATTCAGTATATTAATAGAATGGGGATAGGTATTTGTGGAAACTGCATAAATGGAGGGGGTCTAGTGGTTGTCACGAGAGAAGAAAATGGTGCTATATAGGTAGTAGGGATACTAGAGTTGTGCACACCGTGGGGAAGAAGAAATCAATATGGGAATAAAACCAGAAGAAAAATTGGATGTATATGATTTAAGGTGGAGGAGATCAGATGGTAGGTGATTAACCATGGTTTTAAAAATGAATCGACGACTTCCATTTGGTCGGGGTTTGACTGGACGGATTAGATAGACGCGGATGTTTTTAAAAATATTGGATGGCTAAGATTAGATCTCTGTTGGATCAGAAGAATCACAAAAATATGGATGTATACCGCTGTTCTTGATGGTCAAAGGCTAGATCGTGATCGATGACCCAGATCGCACGTGATGTGATCCAATGGCCCAGATCCTATTTTTACCAAATAACATCTATCCACATCGATTCAAAGGAGTTTCTATGGCTCTTTATAAGCCTGAGGATCCCGCAACAGCTCAGAAAAACACAAGACACACATAGGGTGCATTATAACCAGGCTCCAACCTCCCCCACAGGCTTCGGCCTACCACTGCCTTGCTGCGGCCTCACGCCCTTATTGGTGTTCTCATGTGCTCCTTTGTGCCATTTGAGGAGACGATGCACATGCATGGGCCGACCTAGCTGGGGCTGAGGGCTAGGCTCAGCCGCCTAGTGCGAGCTTCCTCCCTTGGCCCGACTAAAGGGCTGCCTCTACGTTGGCAGAATTTTTTTATAAAATAAAATCTTTCAAAATTATATGATTATAAGGAAATTAATATATTTATTCTAACAAAATGAAATTTATTTAAATTTTGAAAGGTTAAAGACTACAAATGTCTTAACTAAGAGTATTGATATTTTTTTTATTAAACACTAATGATATAAAGTATATGTTATAACTTAATTATATAAATATGAAAACATTTATACCTGTTTTGTAGATATCAGATCATAGTCCAACAAGAAATCAATCATAGTTTAATAAAATATTTGATTATTCATTTTCAAAATATTGGAATTGTTTACACGACATTTGAAATCCTCATCTTTTATGTGTAATTTCAATAAATTATACCACATCCATTTAATGTAATAAAAATAGGGTATTTCATAATTTGAATTATATAATAAATATATGGAAAACTAAATAAAACATTAATATTTTAAATTAACCTATCAAAGTCAAACCTCTAAAATTATAGTCGTTATATTTCAATTGTCACCAAGGAAATGGTTTGGGTGAAACCCTATAAAATAAATAATTAGTATGTTCCAAAATCAAAACAATTGAAGAAGTTGGTTCACGTTATTCTATTGGTTCTTAGTGTGGATGATGTGGCATTGGAAATACTAATGTTAATTATGAAGGATCCCATGGTCCCATATTACCATCTTGGGGTTTTTGTTCTTATTAGTGCTATCCCTGTAGCTTTATTAGTGTTTTTTGTAGGTATTTTTGGTTCACATAATTTCATTTTCATCTTGTTGTAATGTAAACACAATGGTGTTCTTATTTAAATGACAAGCATTGTATCCATTATGTATGTTTTATTCATTTTGCATAAATAAATAAATTATAACCATATTATTACTTTTACATGTGAAAGAAGTATTGTTCGACTAATATAAAATTAAAACATAAAATTTTCATTACATGAAATACATGTTTTAAGGTGTTACATTATTCTCCTCTACAAAGACTTGTGGTCGCTGAATTCTAATCTCTCGAACATAAACCACAACAACATTGGAAACATGTCACCCTCAAGGTACCTTTACTAGGAACACCACCGATGGTAAGTTGCTGGTGACCTCAGGTGGATTCCTAAGGTAGTATTGATCTGCTCGATTTTCTTGGCCTAGATAAATTGCGAACAGTTAGGGTCGATCATGTGCCTAAAGCACTCAGCCATCCACAAAGTGGCACATGAAGGGTAGAGGTCATAAATTTTAGAGTTGGATAAATCCCTATAAGTCACACATCGCATGTCATGCTTGAAAATATTGATGTCGTATAGTTCCCCATACTTACTAAAACTCTTGACCTAGAATAGGTAGTCCGCTTGATGGTCACCATCCAAAGTAACTTCATGATATTTACTTACAGCTCGATAGTTATCAACCAAAGTGAAACATAGATAATGAGATTCATGATACTTCCCTCGTTTTCTATATGTCACAAATTGTGGAAATTAAATATGCTAATAGACTTGATTTCTTCAATGGTAATGATGGAAGATGTTTGGGTGGTTCGACACCCGATGGAGTTGTTTACAAGTCAGACTTATGTTGTCATAGGGATAGTACTCCTCATAGAATGTATTGACGATTATAATCTCTAACAGTTGAGTAGGAATTAATTAAATATTGGTTTGTGAACTCATGTCATCTGTATAAATTTTTTTAAGAAGTTAGCCTTTCGTATGGAATGTATATATTCTACAGAGTCATTGTTTTATATCAAATCATATCAAACCAGAGAACAAGATTTCGTCCATTTAGACATGATTTATAAAACTCATGGTATTACATAATCTATATCTCCATCCCATAAAACCCTAGTATGGATTTCCTCATGTCTTATATGATGACTCATCATAGGTTCCACCGATGCTGGGTATTTCACCAGTTCCCAAACAATTAAATACCCAAATCGGTTCTAAATTCTTCTATCACATTGGTCTAGATGCAATGTGTGAAAATATAATAATCCAAATGTGAACATCTAAATTTTAGATTGAGAGAAGCAATTTAGGTTTCAAGATGAGAAACAACATTATGAACTTGATTTCAGAAAAGTAAATGGGTAGTCTCGTTCTCAAGGGCTTCAATGTTTATAAATTGACAACGAAGACCATACGTCAAAAGTTTACATAGATATGATGCCTAGAGGTCACCCCCTTGTACAACCTCCACAAAGTCCTCAAGAGAAAAAAAAATTAATGTTTAGAGTAAATCATTTAAAGATACCCTCAAACTATTTCCCTTGTCATGCAATGAATGAGAATTGAGCATTCATCATGAGATAATAGGCTAAACCGTCTCCTCGGTGAAGTTGGAGTACACAATGAGAGTTGGACACATGGTAGATGGTTTTTCATGATAAACGAATATTCTCAAAAGTCCTGTAGTTTTATAAACATGATTTTCCCACTATGGTCTCTATTAAATATGTTAGAAGGGAAAAATGACTAGTATCTTCCTTTTCTATTAGTAAATTATGAAAACTCATATTTAGTAATGGTTAGGTAAATTTTTTATTGTTCAGTTCCTGTTTTCTAGATTTATCTGAACTAAATCCTCTAATACCAACTAAGAGAACCCTGGCCCTAGGATACCTAGAGCTAGTGCCTTTGGACGTGTTGTGCAATTTATTACGAAAAATGAGAATCGATAAATTACACATCTTGTACCATGGAGAGGATCGAATTCGGATCATCTTCGAGGAAACCAGTCACCCTTGTCATACTTATTTTGCTAAAACTAGTACCTTATAATTTAAATATTGAACATAGGGTGAGCTCATTAATGTATAATAAGGGGTTTTAAAATAAAATAATAACCAATTATAACTTTTTAAATCATTTTATAAAAATTTCCATAAAACATTTTTCCTAAATAAAAGCTGTAACATATGTAACATATCATAATAATAGTTCCCAAATTAAACCATGCTAACAGAATTACAAGGTTACAAGATTAAATTATATAATCAACATTTGTAGTTATAAATAAATGACATCCTAGATATGTATGACAATGAATATGTATGTATAATTTAAACATCTAAGTTTACAGAATAATCAGAGTAGCGCTTAAAGGTAATTACGTCAATTTCATACACTTTTTACTAATTCCTTGAGTGTAAAACATGTGTCATGCCACAAGCATTTACTTTTTCTGATACTCATAAGTACTGTCTCTTAACCAATGATATTATGCTAGTCAAATATCTATATGGATAATTAATTATCATACAAATAATGATTAAACGTATACTTGTATGACCCTATCAAGACCTCAGGTAATGAATCTAAAATGTAAATAGCCTCATGCCATGAACTGAAATATCAATGGCCTTGTTCCATGACATAATTTTCTCATGATAACTATCGATGCCTTGAGGGGCTTACATTAACCAGTCCCCAACTTGTTACACTATGTTTATACATTCTTAATATTCCAAAAGTTCGTATATTAAAAATGTCCTTTACCATTTTGAATATTTAATTTCACATTTCATATCATTCAATGTGTCTTATATCACTTTGAAAAATTTAAGGTTTAATTCATATTTTGTCATAATAGTTAAATTTCATCATTTAAAATAAATAAATAAATATATATATAATGTGAATCATTCATTTAAATGTTAATGACAGGTCTATCAACTACATGAATATGTCTTTTAAAGGTAAATATGATAACCAGATTTGGTACAAGTGGTTATAACAAATTCACTAAAAATATTAAAATTTTCTCACATATAATGATAAATTCTAAAACCATAGGAGTCAATTACATTTTGGAATTTCTTGTGGATGCATAATAAATAAAATTTAAACCTATCATTTAATGTGGGGAATTAAACTCACATATTCTCATATATTTATCACTTACATGATTTTGTTTAACACATAAAAATGTCATAATAAGAAATCATGAAACCTAACCATAACCAATATCACGTAATATATAAGAAATTAAGTGACTCATAAATGTGAATATAAAAGTTTCAAACCTCATATATTTTTCTCATGAACTACTAATATCAAAATAATATTGTTTTGGAATATCCACATTTAGGGCTTCGGGCTATGAAAATTGTCCATTCAACATGGTGTATATAGGGAGTATTCTTTAAACTAAACCAAATATTATTTTGAAAACACATGTTTTATACTTTATTTAAAAACCTTGGAAATTTGTAAATTATATTGAGGATCAGATTTCTAAGGTAAACACACATACCCACCTAACTGATTATACACTATTTATAATCGATTATACCTAAGGGTATCACACTATGTTTATTTGACACTTACATGTTTATCAAAAACATGAATTAAAAAATGAACTACACTGTTGAAATTCATAAAAACCGCATTTATATAATATATATATGTACATATATAATCAGATATAAAAGATACATATGTATATATAAATATTGTAAGAAAAAAAGATAATACTTCATGTTTTTTTGAGTGAAAGATTACATAACCCAAAAAACCAGTAGGACATGGTTTTGGGTATTTTGAGGTTTTTCACCCAAACCAAATGGATGTTTATATATATATATAAGAGTATAAAAGTATTTAAAAAACTATATAAGAAAAAATAAGTTCCCCTACATCCATAATAATACTAGAACCCGAAAAATAGAAGGCTAGGATCAGACTAGAAGGATATTTTTACTAGACTGAAAGGATTATTAATATAAAATATGATTATATATATGTATATACTCTCAGAAAACACATCATACAGAATATTTAATCCCTTACCTTAACTCAAGGAGGAAGAGTGGTCTCAGAAGGACTTGCTGGAGCTTACTAAAAGTTGAGTGGGGAAGAACCAAGAGGTTCTTTGGCGTAAAAGGGGGTGTGTTTATTTATTCTATATTATATTTTCACAGAATATCTTAAATACCAATGTATAGGATCTTGGACACTTCAGTATATTAAATGACCAGGGATAGGTCTTTGTGAAAACTGTGTGAATAGAGGGGGTCTAGTGGTTGTCACGGGAGAAGAAAATGATGCTATATTGGTAGTAGGTTTACTGGTGTTGAGCACGCCGTGGGGAAGAAAACATCATTGTTGGAAGAAAACGAGAAGAAAAATAGGATGTCTGGGACTAAAGGTGGAGGAGATCAGATAGTGGATGAGTAACCACAAGATTAAAAATGAAAGGATGGATTCTATTTGATCAGAGTTTGATCAGATGGCTTAGATCAATCCAAAAGATTATAAAATTCTTTGATGGCTGAGATTAGATCTGTGTCGGATCAGATGGCTCACAAAAAATGGATCTATACCACAGTTGCTCAGGATCGATGGCTGGATCAAGATCAATGACCCAGATCACGCACTACACGATTCAACAGCCCATATATTTTTTCACCCAAAAAACATCATCCGACATCCATTTGGAGAGATTTTTCATGGCTCTTTATAATCCCAAGTATCCATCAATAGCTGAGAAAAAACACAACACAAACATAGAAAGCCATATACACGATCTACAACATTACATGCAGGTTTCGGCCTCCCCCTACCTCATCGCAGCCTCGTGCCCTAGGTTCCGTGCCCATGCTCACCTGGGTTCCCTTTGGGGAAATGATTCTGATTCATGGGATGGCCTAGCTGAGGCTGAGGGATATTTTTAGCTGCCTAGTGCTAGCTGCCTCCATGTGCCCGGCGAAAGTGCTGGCCTAATGTGGGCGTAATTATTTATGAAAAGCATATCTTTCAAAATTATAAGGTCATAAAGAAATTATTATATTTATAATAACAACATGAAATTTATTTAAATATTTAAAGGTTGAAGAAGAAAAATATATTAACTAATAACTAAGAGTATTATTAAAATAATTTATTAAATAGTAATGTTTTAAAGTATAAATTTTAACTTCATTATACCGTATGAAAACATTTATAATAGTTTTATAGAAATTAGAGCATAGTCCAACAAGAAATCAAACATAGTTTAATTAAAACATTGATTAATTATTTTCAACATATTTGAAATTTTTACAGGACATTTGAAATATTCATCTCATAAGAGTAATTTCAAAATATTATACCACATAATTTTAAAGATCATAAATAGTGGTTATATTATAATTTAAATTATAATGTATATATTTGGAAAACTAAATTATACATAAATATTATTAATAAACCTATCAACGTCCAATGATTATAATCATAGCTATTAGATTTCAATGGTCACCAAGGAAAATGTCGGGTTGGAGCCATATAAAATCAAACATTGGTATATTCTAAATTCAAAACTATTGGAGAAGATAGTTCCCATCATTCCATTGGTTTTTAGTGTGGCTATTGTGGCTTTTTCCATACTAATGTTCGTTATGATGGATCCCAATGACCTATATTAACTTATTGGGTATTTTTTTGTTATGAGTGGTCACCTTGTAGCTTTGTTAGGGTTTTTAGGTATTTTTTGTTAGCATAATTTCATTTTCATCTTATTGTAATGTAAACACAACAATGTTCTTCTTTAAATGAAAATCCTTGTATCCATTTTGTATGTTTTATTTATTTTTCATAATAAAATAAATTAAAACCATATTATTAATTTTTAATGTGAAATAATTTATATTTGTATAATATGAAATTCAAAAAAAATTAAAAACAAAAAATTATCATTACATGAAATACATGTTTTGGGGTGTTACAACATCATCCATAGGTTTCGTTTTGTTTGATATTGGCGATTCAGTTTATTTTATTATATCCTACCTTATTGATGAGTTTAAATTACCAACTAATCATATGCCATATGAACTAGAGTTCTTAACTCAACATGGTAGAAATTGTGAGTAATGTTTAATATGTCTATCTTACACACTTAGCATTTTACAGGTTGAGCTACAATTATATTTTTTAATAAATGATAGGGGTATCTTTGACATAATCCTTTGAATGGATTTGGTGGTATGTTTTTAGGTACACATCACATGTAATAATTATTGAGTGAGTTTTTAAGAATATAATGGTGTTACCTAGGATTTTTATGGTGATTTAGATCCTATATTCTATCATGTTGGATCTCCAATATCATAAATTATTAATTATATTTCCTAGCTATCAACTCTCATAATGGAAGAAGATGGTGTTGCTCATGAAGGTGGCTTACCTCTTGTGGTGAATGAAGTCCTAGAGGTATTTCCAAATGACTTCTCAGTTTTTTCTCTAGAGAGGGATGTGGATTTTTCAATAAATTGGAAACGGGAACCCAACCAATATATATTCCCTCGTAGTGTATGTATCCCTCTGAGTTGAGGGAATTAAAGGTATATCAAGATGATTTGGAATCCAAAGGATTCATTATCCCAAGTGTCTCACACTGGGGTTCCACAGTTCTACTTTCAAAAAAAGGCAAAAAAATATCCTGGGATTTTTATCGCTTAAGATAAGCTGAATTAGGTATCCATTATGAACAAGTACCATTTTAACTATATTAATTATTGTTATTATAATAATAAGAGGAATTGTGGTTATATAAAATTGACTTCGGCTTTGGTTATGACCAAGTCAGATTTTGTGAGTTTGATGTCCCGAAAACTGTCTTCCAAAGTAAGAATGACCATTTTGAGTACATGTTCAAGCCATTTAGGTTGAAAAAAGTTCCAATAGGCTTCAAGGTACTTATGATCATGGTTTTCCATCAGTATATCGATTATTTTTTCATGGTGTTCTTGGATGACATACCAGTCTATTCAGGGACTAAGGATACTCATAATAATCATTTGAGAAGTTTGTTGGGAACCCTATAGAAACATTGTCTCTATGAAAAGAAATATAATTTCACCATATATATTAGGGAACTAATAATTTGGGTTATGTAATATTATAACAATGGGTTTTTCTGGACCTCGTGATGATCAGTATAAAAATATAAATGGAGTATGTGAAGAGTATTTTAGAGACCAGATGCATTATAGGACTGGATGGTTATTACAAGTGATTGATTTTGGACATATCTTATTGGATTCATCCATGATGGTAGTAACCCAGAAAGGGGTGAAGGTGGACTGTATCGTAGAATTACAAGACCCCATTGAGGAGTTTTAGATGTATTTGACCGCCTCCCTTATTATGATAATTTCGTAATCTGGAATGGGGTATGTAGTTTATTATGATGCCTCCTATATGGGTTTTAGGTGTGTGACTATGAAAGATGAAAATGATGTGGAATTTGATTATTGAAAAATTTGACCACATGAAAATAATTACTCAACCCATGACCTAGAGTTAGAATCAGTGGTTCATCCTTTAATGAAATGGCGTCATTATAATTTTGGGGTGATGTTTGTGGTTTATTATGAACATAAGAGCATGACCTACATTTTGTCCCAAAAGGTTATGAATTTACTGTAGTTTTATTGGGTTAAGTACCTTCAGGGGTCTGGTTTTGTATAGTCTTTACCATAGAAAAAAATAATGTTGTTGAAGATGCATTGAGAATAAAAGTTCCAGTTCAGGAATTCAAATAGTCCAGTGATGAGTGGTCTTTGATGTTTTTTCGCAATTACATCTAGAGATCAAGGATCGAGGTGTACATTCATTCTTGTCAAGTGTTCAATGGAATCCATATATTCTATAATTGATCAAAATAGATTAACCTAGTGAATAATTATTCTAGTTTTCTACGGATCATTGTAAATGTAGGGAGATTCCATGGGATTGGTCTCGTTATATAGAGTGTGCACTGTTTTTAAGTTGATTCATTGTGGTGTTGTTATCCTTGTGGAAGTTGGTGAGGAAGAATAGCCAAAAATATATTTGGTTTTACCATCATTGTTCCACCAAGATGTTTTGTGATGTGCATTGGTACATCTACTGGCATGGTATGCGACTAGATATAGCTAAATTCATTTCACAATGATATGCATGTCAATAGGTAAATATAGAGAACCAAAGACCCACATGTTTTCATCAGCCACTATGAAATACTACATAGTAGTGGGATGAGATCACCATGGATTTTATCATGGGCTTACCTCATAAACCATTGGGGAGAAAATCCATCTTGATAGTGATCGATCATCTAAATGAATATTCTCATTTTCTTTCGATCAGAGATTTTGAAAATGTGGATGTTTTAGGCTTGTTGTACATTTAGGATGATGATAGGTTTCATAGTGTTCCATCACCGATTATTTCAGATAGAGAACTTCTTTATAATTTTGGTAATTCCATAAATTGGGATGAGGTCACAGATCAAGTTGATTCGGGAATACCATATACAGTCAACTTTTCATATAGTGTGAGCAAAGAAAATTTTGGATGACATTTTTTGAGCATGAGTCTTAGATTTTGGAGGTTCTTGGGTAAGAGATTTGGGATTGTACAAGTGTGAATAAAATATATGATAACAATACATGACATGAATTGCCTTTTTGAGAGTTTTTATGGTCGTCCATGTTTGTCACCATTGTGTTGGGCTGAGGTGGGCTATACCTCACTTTTTGGAAAAAGCATAGTAAAAGAGACATTTGAGAATGTTGAGATGATTAGGATACAGTTATTGAAATCGTAGATCAACCAATAATTATATTCATATCACATACTCTAAGAATTGTAGTTTTTTGGGTGAAGAATTATTTCTAAAAGTGGCACCTGACATGGGTAATCGTCTGTTGGAAAACCATGGGAAGCTAATGACAAGGTATGTTAGACATTTCAATAATACACTCTTAATTTATTTAGTTTGTTAAATGTTTTCCTTTACCTAAAAATTTATTTCAATTATTGTCTTGTTACATTTTTTATAGTATAAAATGTGTATCTAGATCTGTTTTAGGTATTGAATTGGGAAGAGTTGTAGTTAGAGCTGGATTTGACTGTATCTGAGAAGCCAAATCAAATTAAAGACTGTCAAATGTAATTTCTTCAAGATTAGTATATTTCATTGGTCCTTGTTATTCAGATTCATCTAATTTGTTATTTTGATACTTGAGAGATGACGTCCTTGATTGAGGATGAGTATCTGTTTTTATTCTCTAATCAAGATTGGGGTTGACATTCCTGGGGCATAATGTTTTTGTTGGGGGGAGGGGATTGTAACACCAATAATTTAATTTAGTGGTATTTTTATACTTATTTATTGTCAAGATTTATTCATTTTTGTTTCCTTTGAATTTATTATGAAAAATGAGAATACGTGGGTAAATAGATGGTGGTACATTATATGCTCATGGCTTCGTAAATATTGATCCCTTTACAATGTAACAATGCGACCATAAATTTTTTTTACAGTGGCTAATAACATGGTAAGAAGATGGTTGCTAAACTATGTGGGACAACCTTGGGTCATGTAAAACATGGATATTTATGTGTGAATGGATTCGACACTAATTAGAAATCTATGTAAGAAAACAATGTTCCATGTCCAGGATATTGAATATTTTAAATTATTAATTGTTTCGACTAAGGATTTATCCCCAAAACACACACCTTCTTCCCAAATCTAAAATTCTACCACGAGGTTCCCCTCCCCCTTCACATGGCCCCATTGGTTCACTATTTTCTTAGTGTATTTGGTGTTAATTCTTGAACATTCTCTATGTAAGTTCCCTTCTTTAATGGACTTTCCCCCATTTCTATGGGTTTGATTTTTCATTGATAAGGATTCATATCTCTACCTTGATGGGTTTCCTATTTGGGATTGGATATTATTCTTTAGGGTTCAATAATATTGTTTATTGTTCGATCGTTTCTTTGTAGGGTTTACGTGAGGTTTGGTTTCAATTTCACATAAATACATAGAAGTTTCTATACGTGAGGTAGGTGTTTCCGTGTGAAAAATTTATTTTGTGATTTTGATATTTTCTTCTTTTTTCCATGTCAGGTTCCATGGATTATGTATGAGGTGTGAAAGGATTTCATGATTTTATTGAAGGTTAATTTGTGGTGAAAGATGGTTTTCAAAATTAAATTATTTATTATTCATGTCGAATTTTTGAATACTTATTTTCATCATAATGGTGTTTGATAGAATTTATGATTGGTGTGAAGCATTTTATAATATAGGTTTGGTGTGTTTTTGGATTTAAAATTGGTTTTTTATATAACTGTTTTTTTACCATGTGTTTTATAATATTGTATTGTATATATTTGAAATTGTTGTGTTATGAGATATGTGCAATAAAATATAGCATTATGGGAATCCTAGGTAACAATCCTAGAGTACTAGGACTAGTATTCTAGATAGATCTTATAGGGTAAAGTTCCATTTCATTCTAGAAAGACATAATATGAAACTCTAACAAAAATGTGATGGGTGTAGACCACTAGAATTTTTGATGGATTCCTCTCTAGGGGATTCTTCATGAGGATGATGATCAATGTGTCTTCTATACCACATTACACCAAGATAAGATGTACCTAGTTTCCTATATAATCTAGTGCCAATATTGATTTCCCTTGACAAAATTATCTTTGTAGATATTGATTCTAGCATTGAAATATATAGCACTTTGTTTGTTATTTCAAAATAAATTAATGTTTTATTTAAAATAAATACCATAAAAATGATTTTAGAATATCATTATGTAAAAAATTGATTTTAAACCATCTTATAATGTTTTTTTCATGTAATTTGTTTTATTGGGTGGCATTCAATTTTGCTTTCTCTCAGAACTTTCAAATTGTTTTTGGTGTTTACAAACATGGTTATGATTAACTCAAGTAAAGGAAATATGTATCATGATGAAGGTTTGGGTTTTTATTGTTATTATATTGTATGTTTATATCGAAGTGACTGGATGATGACACTCATTTTGTTTCATGGATAGATTTTGGGATAAAATTTTTAGTCCAATCTTTGTTGTGTGATGTTTGGGTTTTGCTTAATGATGTAAAACATAATTCTAAAAATTTTTCTTCCATATTTGGTAATGATCATTTGGTTTTTTATGTATTATGACAAGTTGTTTGTGGCGATACAAATGGTTCAAATCTTAACCAAATCATATTAATGATATCCATGTTATATTTGAATGCCTGTGGGGAATGAGAATGCCCTTCGGCCCGTGCCACAGATCGGGTCGTGTGTTCGGATGAATTATACATTGTCTTGGTTTGTGACAGTCATATTCCACTATATATTTCAATTAATACATAAAAATATATTAACCTAATAATATTACATATAATTATTTGTTTTAATTTGATGGAATATACCTAAAACCACTACAAAATTTACTCAAATTGCTTAAGAAATTAACATCCATGGGTATGGTGGACTACCGCTGTAACATCCTAGGTAAATGAAGAATTAAATTCTTTCATATTTATTAATATTTGTGAATTAAATATTTATTTTTGTTTAAATGGGTTGCTATGTTCGACAGCGTACCCGTTACGCAACAATGGGTTTTTTGGAACCTTTCGTTCCACACTACTAATATAATATTATTATTTTAAATGGTCGTTAACTCCTAGCTGTTTTATTAGCGGGACTGAACAAAACTAACTACATTTTGATTATATATGTATTTATATTTATCCAATAAATGTTATAGACTTAAAATATGAATAAATCTAATATTAAGCATAATTTACATTAAAATGACGATTTATCGCCTTTTAATAGAGAACCCTTTATAAATCTAGTTTTGGTCACTTTAATACATTTTATATGACAAAATAAAATTCTTTTTTAAAATGGGGCCATCAAAATTTACTTTGGGTAATTATTTGGTATATTTCTGATAAAGTTCATTATTTAATGAATAGTGATAATATTGTATTTTAATTCAAAATTATCTTTTAATATAATTTATTTATACGTTTAGATCATCTTTTTAATTGGTTTTAAAGTGTAATTAGAATAAATTTTTACCATTTAATACAATGTTGGTCATTTGAATTAATTTCATTTTGAAATTCCACTTAAACAAGTATCAATCTTTTGATAATTATTGTTTCTTAAAAAAACACTATTTGTTTTGATAACGGAAATTAATTTTAAAATTAATTAATGATACTTCTATGTTTCGAATATGAAAAAATAGTCATAATTTTTCAATTCAGAATATCAAATATATCTTAGGCTGAATTTTTGGTATTTTTTGGAAAAACTTCAATTTTTAATGAATTGTGAAACCACATAGCGGTAGTTAAGAAACTGAATTTTTCATCTAAATGAAAATTTACCACTTCTGTGAGTTGAATTTCAAGAATCCAACATACATGGTTGTTATGTGTTAGTAATATGTGGTTCAATAAGATGAAAATAATTTTTGGTGAATAGTACCTTTTGACTTTTATTTACCGCGGTTAAATGTAAATAGGGCAATTCAAGGTTAAAAGAATATTATAATAAATAAAAATTACCTTAACACTTGTCCAAAACATATTGGTGGAGTCATTAACGACCAGGGGAATCTTTGGGTCGATTTTGGGACCCCATTGATCTACTTGGGAGTGAAAATGACAATTTAAATTAATTAATTTAATTTAAAGTCAAAATTGACATTAACAAAAATCATTTAGTAATTAATTTTTATATTGTGTTATATAAGTTCTATTTTAACTATAAATATTCATCGGAAATATAAAATGATTTCATACTTCATGGTATTGTTTTTATAATTTTTAGACATCAAATAAATTAAATTATTTATGACACAATAATGATGTAGTATTTACCTCATTTATAAATGATTTAAATAAATAAGATTATAATGATTAAAATATTAGCCAAAAACTGTCCAATTATTATTGGTTGATTATATTTCGACCATGAGTCATCTTATCTTCGTCTATAATGATTGTTGGACCACTTTAAATCGAATATCATTATATTATAAAATAATATTTTCACTCTTTCCTAAAGAGCCCCTCCCCTCCATTATAAAAAGATACCACTTCTAACCAATTAATCACACCTCTAAAGCCATTTTTCTCATCCAAACTCTTCCCAATTACACTCCCTACATACCTCTCCTCCTCCTTGAAGCCTCACCTTAGAAAGAAGGAACTTCAAGAAGTCTTTTGGTTCAAACCAAAGGGAGTTACCTAAATTAAAGGTAACAGTTTCTCTTAAATTGTTTTCTTTTATTTTGCTTCTCCAACCCCTAAACTCTTTTTATTTCCTTTATTTTGTGAAAACACCAGAATCCTCAATATACTAGGATGTTTATATAGGATGAAATCGAACTACACTTACACACACCTCCATCTAATGGATGAAGAACCTAATGTTTCTGTGAATGGAAAACTAACGCTTCACGAAACGATGATTGTTCGATTATCTCCTACAGCATCTCATGGTGGCCATAATGATGGAACTTCATTTATATATGATATATATTATGTTTGTGTTTTTTTATGCTTCTATATTTTCCATTTATATTAGTCCTTTATGATTTCCATAGTGGATAAATACGATAATCTCATTTGAGGAAGCACGGACTACCGCCCCCTCAAAGTGGTGTGACTCGTTAATGCCTTATGCAAGATGTATAAAGGATAGATTTAATGTTATTATATATGATATTATACTGGAATTATAATATACCTATATATCATTATGTTTTAATTCCATTAAGATATGAAATATAAATGAAAGTAGCGTTCATGCGTACGTACGACTTATCGTCTCCATGAACAGTGCATTTTATTTTTTACCTCTAAATATTATGTACTATTATAAATATATGTATAAACTAGATATATATGCTATATATGTTATCTAAATCATTAATACCATTCTGGATATAATTAACCTCTGACCACATTAACAACATGTAATTATAAGAAGTCGATTTTTGACTCAAGTACCAAATATCGACAAAACGATCATTATTAACATAAATGATTACATATTGTTTATAAAAAGGTAATAATTGATATAAAAATTAATAATAAACTTGAAAATGGTTCTTAAGAAATTAGTTATTAACTTTAGTTTATTATTCAAGATATTAAAGAACGATCTAGTCATGTCAGACATGAGGTGAGGGGTTTCTTATCTAACTTTTAATTTTGTGAGATTTCCATTTTTCACCCCTTATTTATTGCATGTGGTGTGTGTGTACTGCCCATGATTGTATTCATTTTGGAATATACATTAATTTATGGATATTTATAGCATCATTTTATGATCCTTCTTTCATGGGTGTAAGTTTCTAAAGTTACCAAATTGATAAAGGAATTTGAAATTTCAATTTCCACTCATTTGGCTTTACGCATACTTCATTGATTATTTTACTCCAAGATTCTGTCTGGAATAATTATTAATTTTATTATGTCATAATTTCCACTCCACTTTATGTGGATATACTTTTGATACACATAATCACATCATTAAAAAAATTCTCAAGTCATCGATATGAACTTGATAAGTGTAATTTTAACTCAATCTCCATTTATTGATTTAAACATCCAATTCATTGATGTTGTTTTTACAAGAATATGTGTGAATGTCCTCTGATTGATTTACACTAAATATCCAATCATACTGAGTGTATTTATATTTTTCACACATAATTATGTCGTTGATTTATCTTGATCCAAACGATACAGTCTTTATAAGAGATTTCATCTCAAATTACATTCCATTGACACTTATTTGTTGTTATACACCAATTCAATTTTATATAGTGTATATAATGAACTTTGACATTGTATATCATGAATCCTTTTATTCTCATGATATTAAAAAGTTTTTATTACTTCAATTATTTGTATTCAGGTGTCTGACTTTTGGTTAGGAACACAAACTAAAATATCATTTTAAATGTTTTAAGGATTTATTATTCTAAATATTTCTCATTAATGTGAATGTTTCAAAAAGGGTTTTAAGGATTTATTTATATGGACAATAAATATTTAAAATTAAAATTCCTTTTAAAAGTTTCAATTTGGTATGGGACACTTTGATTTAAAAATCTGTTTTTAAATGGCTTCTGGACAGAAAGTTCAACTTTTAAATGATTTCAAGAAAAAGGGGGATATTTATCTCCAATAATTTTGATGATTATTTTAATCAATATAAAATATCCTTCATTATTATCTATTGAGGTTAATCTGATACAATACAATCTTCCATATTGTATCAAATGTGTTATGTTTGACTGTGGATGTGCTATTTTTATACCATTAATGGTTTGTGATAAAGTATTGACATTTCTTATGCTAGTTTTAATACGAATGTTTATGTTATATTTAAACCTATTCATATGAGGAATGCATTGGACTAATTATGTGATGGGTGGAGCCCGCTATAGCTCCTCGATGCATCGGTAGGTCTAATGAGACAAACTAGTGTCTTAGCATGATGCCTTGACAAAATCATATTTGTAGACTTGGCACGAGGCCTTGGCAATGTGGTTATGATAGTCTAGCATTTTGAATTCTGTCATTATGAAAGTGGTTTTTGATATTGCATGTGATTATTTGACTAGTAAAATATCCATGTTAATAAGTAAATGGCATCATTACATTTCATTTTTTCCATATTATTCTGATGTACAAGTTTAAAAGGCTTTTGTTTTAGTTATATATTGACTTAAATGATTATTCTTATTTATTAAAGTTTCCGCTTTATTGTTATCCTTACTGAGCATCTGAGCTCACCCATTTTCTATGTTTTCCATTTTCCTTGGATGCAAAGAAGTATGTTATGACTTACCTGTAGGGATAGTCTGAGGGGATATGAGTGGGGTCTATGAAAATAATATTTTCATAGTTTTTCATTTTATGATCTAATGTAAACCTTATAAATGTATCTAGTACTTCCAAGGCTACTAAAATAATTAGTCTTTCAAGACTTGATCTTTCTTGTGATCATGCCAATGTTACGTACTAATGCACCAACTCTAGGTAACTGGGGTCAGGGCGTTATAGTTGGTATCAGAGGATGTTGAGTACAAACCTTGAAAACTGGATTTAGATAAACTCTGATTAGAGAACAAAGCCCTGAGATAGACTTTAAGGATTAATAAAGAAGAACTTCCATTAATTTTGACATTCTATAGATTTTGTGAGTTTCCAAGAAATACATCCCTGTCTAGATACGAGCAGGTAGAGGTGGATCTGGCACAGATGTACCTAGGGGTAAAACCCGAAAACACCGCATTGAGCTAGACTCGAACGGGAACTGGTGCACGAAAACGGTCCTTGCTGCACTCTTGGTTACGACACTCCCGGGGGAAATTATTTGGTAAATTCACAATATTAGTATGAACCATTATAATGGGAATAAAATAATTCGCCTAAGAATATATGTCGATAAATAAATAGTTGTTAACCTAGATTTTAACATAGGGTTCCCTAAGTTAGGATATATTGTTCAATTACAAGATTATCCGATTATGTCTAATTTTTTTACATTCTTATTAGATAAGTATTCAAACACCCTAATTGTATTTTCTTTTTTAGTTAAAACATGGAGGGAGTAAGATCAGGAAAAACTCTTCTCTCTCTTCCTGAAGAACTACTGAAAATTATTATCTAGACGTCATGCGCAGATGATGTCGAAACTTTTTCTAATGTCTGAGTTACATGCAAACAACATTATGAGTCATCCAATACCTCTAGCATTGCACGATTTTTTAAAGGATAATGTACCGACTATAGGATAATATTGCACTCTCAACTTTCTTACCACGCTAACCATGGGAAGTACCATCAGGGTCTTTTCAAATTCATCACTTTATCTCAAAATTACGATGCACTAAATGATTTTCTAGATGCAGCAGAAGAGGAAGACCATTGAGCAACCTATATGTATCAAATTTTATATTTATGTATTTTTGGATATACGGAAACTGATTTACCAAAACCTTATTTTAAAATATTTTATGTTGAATCAGTAATAAATTTTCTAAAAAAATAAGTCAAAGACGATGTCTCAAAATTATATATAATAAATACCTATTTTTTTTATGATGCATCGATGCTTCCATCAATATAATCCAAGAGGGATGAGGAGTTTTTGGGTAAAGGAAGTAGAAGATATTGAAAAAATCTTGAGGTACCATTGTGACACATGAACACTTTCTACCAAAAGGAAATTCTGCCTAGTCTCTCCAGAGTTCATGATGTGTTCCACATATCAATAGTGAAAAAATACATGCCTGAACCAACACATGTACTCATCTATGAAGAATTAGAACTAGAACCTGATCAATCTTATTGTGAAGAGCATATCATAATTCTTCATACCAGAGATCAAGTGTTGAGAAACCGGATGACTCGTCTGGTAAAAGTTCTATGGAGAAATTATAAGATGGAAGCGGCAACATGGGAACCAAAGGAACATATGATGAAAAACCAATGTGGAAAATAGAAGGTTGGAGAAATGTTTAAAATTATTAGCGATCCTTGATGATGGAATTACATTGGAATAATTTTCTCTTGTATTTGTAACCCTGCAGTTTTCTATGTGATAATGATATTTGAGGAAGACTTATCTCTTCTCTTGTGGATATAGTTATAAGTAACCATTTGGTTTTATATGGTCTTTAGGTTTGAGGCAATTACAATTTATTATATTTTGGGATGAAAATGCAAGGTATGAGATAAAAATTCTGGTTAAAATTATGTTATGGTTATTTTAAGGAATTTATCTCATTTTTGTAATATTATAAAAAATAGATTTTGAAAAAGGACAACATGTAAACTGTGTGACAACCCGTCGCGTCGAACAAAGCTGTGGGAATCTAACCCACAACCAAAGTGTGATTGGGATTTATCACCTACCACTGGACTACGTGAAGACCCTACTTAGTGTGACTAATTATTTTTAGCTTAATGATTTTATTGATAAGATGATATGGGATCTTATGTCTTATCAAATTAATACCCTTAGTATAAGAAAATGATTTGGTGATTAAGTGATGAATGTTATTTTGGAAGAAGTTCTCTTTGTTGGGAACTCTATATTCCCAAGGAAAATATAATTCTAGGGGATTTCATTTGAGGAGTAATGGTGGATTTTTATCTATGTTTTTATTGTGAATTTATTGTAATTTGGGTTATTTATGTAAATGATTAACCTATAATAGAGAATATGTGATTAGGTTAATTACTTTTAAGTATGTGACTTTAAGAGTAGTTAATGTCATTTGGAGATACAATTTAACATGGAAGAGTACATAACCAAATTTTTCTAAGTTTTGGGTTTCAATATTAGTTTGTATTGTATTGAAATATTTTAAGGACAATTGATTATTGAATATTATTTATTTAACTTTGGGGTATTGTCGGTTTAATTTTAGAAATTAAGATTACTGTTTCTCTCTCTAATGGAATATCCTTTTGGGGGATCATCAGATCTTATACTAACCATTTTGGTTTTGATTAATCTCTAAAGAAAAAATAAATATATAGTTTATCTTATGTGGATCATGTTATTCTATAGAAGTTTATTCTATCTCTTCCAGTGTGACCAAGTCGTCTTAAATACTAATTGTTAAAAAAATGAGTTAGTGGTAGAAATTTATTAAAGAATGAAACTCTACTTAAAAAGTAAGTATATATCCTTATGTTCTTAGTCAATAAAATAAAATAATTCCTCATATTTATGTAATGTAACTTAAAAAAAGATGTCCGTTTACTTTCCTACTGGGAGACTAATGACCGTTTGTCCCAACACAAGTTTGTGGTTTTCCTATTGTTAACTTTCTTCTGATCATGTTTTCTATCCCTCTCCATCAGAACTTGACACTTATTTTATCATTCATATCCATGTTTTCCTACATGGAATACTAGTATGGGTTAACTCGGGTGACCTTTGTACTTCTCATTCTTTCTATTAAAGTTATTGTTTAATTTACTTTATTTTCTCGATGTGGTACTTTCAATGAAGTTTCCAAGCCCAATTTTAAAATTGCGAGGACGCAATTCCCAAAAGTGGGGAAGGATGTAACATCCTAGGTAAATAAAGACTAAAAGACTTTCATATATATTAATATTAGTGAATTAAATATTTATTTTAGATTAAAAGGGTTGCTATGTTCGATAGTGTACTCGATACGCAACAACGGGTTTCTTTGGAACCTTATGTTGCACACTAATAATATAATATTATTATTCTAAATGGTCGTTAACTCTTAGCCATTTTATTGGAGGGACTGAACAAAACTAACTACATTATGATTATAGATGTATTTATATTTATCCAATAAATGTTAGATACATAAAATTTGAATAAATCTAATTTTAAGCATAATTTACATTAAAAGGCCTATTTATCGCCTTTTAATGGAGAACCCATTTTAAATCTAGTTTTGGCCACGTTAATACCAAATAATTTTTTTTTATAATGGGGACATCAAAATTTACATTGGGTAATTTTTTGGTATATTTCTGATAAAGTTCATTATTTAATGAATAGTGAAAATATTGTATTTTAATTAAAAATTATCTTTTAATCTAATTTATTTATATGGATAGATCATCTTTATAATTTGTTTTAATGTGTAATTAGAATATATTTTACCATTTAATACAATTTTGGTCATTGTAAATAATTTCACTTTGAAATTGGTCTTAAACAAGTATCAATCTTTTGATAGTTATTGTTTCTTAAAAACACGCTATTAGTTTTGATAACGGGAATTAATTTTAAAATTAATTAATGGCACTTATATGTTTTGAATATGGAAAAATATAAATCATTTTTGAAATCAGACTATCAAATATAGCTTAGGATTAATTTTTGGTATTTTTTAGAAAAACATCAATTTTTGATGAATAGTGAAACCACTTAGTGGTAGTTAAAAAACCGATTTTTTCATCTAAATGAAATTTTACCACTTCTGTGAATTGAATTTCAAAAATTCTACATACATGGTTGTTATTAGTTAATAATTTTTTTTTCAATAAGATGAAAATAATTTTTGGTGATTAGTAACTTTTGACTTTTATTTACCGCTGTTAAAAGTAAATAGGGTAATTAAAGGTTAAAAGAATATTATAATAAATCACAATTACCTTAACACTTGTACAAACCTTATTGGTGGAGTCATTAACGACCATGGGAATTTTTGGGTCGATTTTGGGACCCCATTGATCCACATGGGAGTGAAAATGACAATTTAGATTATTTAATTTAATTTAAAGACAAAATTGACATGAACAAAAATCATTTAGTAATTAATTTTTATATGGTGTTATATAAGTCCTCTTTTCTTATATAAATATTCATTGGTAATATAAAATTATTTTCTACATCATGGTATTTTTTTTATAATTTTTAGACATCATATAAATTAAATTATTTATGACACAATAATGATTTAGTATTTACCTCATTAATAAATGATTTAAATAAATAAGATTATAATGATTAAAATATTACCCAAAACCTGTCCAATTCCTATTTGTTGATTATATTTCGACCATGAGTCATCTTTTATTAGACTATAATTATTGTTGGAACATTTTATACCGAATATCATTATATTATAAAATAATATTTTCACTCTTTCCTAAAGAGCCCCTCCTCTCCCTTATAAAAAGAGACCACATATAACCAATTCCTCAAACCTCTCAAGCCATTTTTCTCCTCCAAACTCTTCCCAATTACACTCCCTACATCCCTTTACTCCTCCTTGAAGCCTCACCTTAGGCAGAAGTCACTTCAAGAAGTCCTTTGGATCAAACCAAAGGGAGTTATCTAAATTAAAGGCAACCGTTTCTCTTAAATTGTTTTCTTTTATTTTGCTTCTCCAACCCCTAAACTCATTTTATTTCCTTTATTTTGTAACAACAACAGTATCCCCAATATACTAGGATGTTGTTATAAGAATTATTCTATCTAAACTTACACACACCTCCATCTAATGGATGAAGAACATAATGTTTCTGTGAATGGAAAACTGACGCCTCACGAAACGATGACTGTTCGATTATCTCCTACCGCCTCTCATGGTGGCTATTATGATGGCACTGTATTTATATATGATATATATTATCTTTATGTTTTCTTTATGCTTCTGTATTTTCCATTTATAGCATTCTTTTATGGTTTCCGTAGTTGGTAAATACGATAATCTCATTTGAGTAAGCGCGGACTACCGCCCCCTCAAAGTGGCGTGACTCGTTAATGCCTTATGTGGGATGTATAAAAGATAGATTTAATGATATTATATATGATATTATATGAGAATTATAATATTCCTGTATGTCATTATGTTTTAATTACACTAAAATATGAAATAGAAATGAATGTAGCGTTCATGCGTACGTACGGCTTACCGTCTCCATGAACGGTGCATTTTATTTCTTACCTGTAAATGTTATGTACTATTATAAATACATGTATATACTGAATATATTTGATATATATGATATCTAAATCATGAATATCGTTGTAGATATAATGAACCTTTGACCACATGAACAACATGTAATTATAAGAAGTCCATTTTTACTCATGTACCAAATATCAACAAAACGAACATTATTAACATAAATGATTACATAATGTTTATAAAAAGGTAATAAGTGATATAAAAATTAATAATAAACTTGAAAAAGGTTCTTATGAATGTATAAAATATCTTTAGTTTATTATTCAGGAGATTATAGAACGATCGAGTCAAGTCCGACACGAGGTAAGGGGTTTCTTATCTCACTTTTAATTTTGTGAGATTTCCATTGTTCGACACTTATTTATTGAATGTGGTGTGTGTATTGCCCTTGATTGTATTAATTGTGTAATATACTTTAATTTATGGATATTCATAGCATCAATGTATGATCTTTATTTCATGGGTGTATGTTTCGTAAGTTACCAAATTGATAAGGAATTTTAAATTTCAATTTCCACTCATTTCGATTTACACATAATCCATTGATTATTTTACTCCATGATTATGTGTGGAATAACTATTAGTTTGGTTCTGTCATTATTTCCACTCCCCTTTATGTGGATATACTTTTGGTACATATAATCACTTCATTAAAAAAATTCTCAAGTCATCGATATGAACTTGATAAGAGTAATTTTAACTCAATCTCCATTTATTGAGTTAAACATCAAATTCATTGATGTTGTTTTTAAGAGAATATGTGTGAATGTCCTCTGATTGATTGACACTGAATATCCAATCATATTGAGTGTATTTATATTTTTCACACATAATTATGTCGTTGATTTATCCTTATCCAAAGGATACAGTCTTTATAAGAGATTTCATCTCAAATTACATTCCATTGACACTTCTTTGTTGTTATACACAAATTCACTATTATATGGTGTATATAATGAAATTTGACATAGTATATCATGAATCCCTTTATTCTCGTGATACTAAAAAGTTTTGATTACTTAAATTATTTGTATTCAAGTTTCTGTCTTTTGTTTAGGATCTCTAACAAAAATATCATTTTAAATGTTTTAACGATTTATTATTATAAATCATCCTCAATAATGTCCATGTTTCAAAAAGGGTTTTAAGGATTTCTTTATATGGACAATACTGTTTTAAAATTAAAATTTCTTTTAAAAGTTTCAATGTGGTTTGGGACACTTTGATTTAAAAATCTGTTTTAAATGGATTCTGGACAAAAAGTTCAACTTTTAAATGAATTCAAGAAAAAAGGGGGATATTTCTCTCCAATAATATTAATGATTATTTTCATAAAAATCAAATATCCTTCATTATTCTTGATTGAGGTTAATATGATACAATACAATCTTCTATATTGTATCGAATGGGTTATGTTTGACTATGGATGTGCTATTTTTATACCATTAATTGTTTGTGGATAAAGTATTGACATTTTGTATGCTAGTTTTAATACGAATGTTTATGTTATGTTTAAACCTATTCATATGAGGAATGAATTGGACTTAGTAAGTGACGGGAGTAGCCCGCTATAGCTCCTCGATGCATTGGTAGGTCTCCTGAGACAAACTAGTGTCTTGGCATGAGGTCTTGATAAAATCTTATTTGTAGACATGGCACGAGGCCTTGGCTACGTGTTTATGATAGTCTGGCATTATGCATTCCTTCATTATGAAAGTGGTTTTTGATATTTCATGTGATTATTCGACTAGTAGAATATCCATGTGAATAAGTAAATGGCATTATTACATTTCATTTTTTCCATATTATTTTGAAGTTCAAGTTTAAAAGGATTTTGTTTGAGTTATACATTGCCTCAAATGTTTATGATTATTTATGAAAGTTTCCACTATATTGTTATCCTTGCTTAGCATCTGAGCTCACCCATTTTCTATGTTTTCTGTTTTCCGAGGATGCGAAGAAGTATTTTATGACTTACCTGCATGGATAGTCTGAGGGGATATGAGTGGGGTCAATGGAAATAATATTGTCACAGTTTTTCATTTTATGATGTAATGTAAACCTTATAAATGTATCTAGTACTTCCAAGGCTACTAAACTAATCGGTATTTTGAGACTTGATCTTTCTTGTGATCATGCCAATGTTACGTAATAATGCACCGACTCTGGGTAACTGGGGTCAGGGCATTACAACCGCTACATGAACTAATATCATTCCATTTTACATTTCATCCTCTCAAGGATGGTTAGTAATCCAAATAGAAATTATTTAAAATAATTATACCAATTTAGTCAACATATCATATATTTGACTTTGATTTTAATTCCATATGGGATACGATAATCCTAGTCGGGAGTATGGAGGGCAACAGCCTCGTGAAGCTTTGTTATTTGTCGTTCAGTAATAATTTCCATTGATGGTGATATTATTAAGAATAATTATTATATGTTACATAAATGTAATAATTATTATATTAATTTTATATTTATCATTATGAAATGTTAAAAAAGTATAGTGTTTTATTTCTTTTCTTTTTACTCAATGATTGATGATAACATCATTTGTGTATGTGTCGAATACCACCTTCACTATACAATGCCAATATCCTTTAATCACTACCATAAATCGATAATATATATAAGTATTATCATAAAAAATAATATGGTGATTGTAATATAATGATAGTTTGGTACGTGTAAAAAATTAATCACAGCGATGTTGTGATGATCATTAAAAAATGATGATGTTACACAGGCGTATGTATGATCCACTATCTACACGATCATAACATACATCATTTATTAAAAAACTAATTCATTATTTGGATTTAATTTATAATAAATTTATAAATATTATAATTGTCTAGTTAATATTTATGTAGATATTGTGGAACTATATAATTTTGTTCGATAGGGGTCTTTCTTGAAAAAATGTGTATGATAAAATTGGACAACTAACACCTAAAATAATGAAAGGTATTTAATTTTTTTAATAAAATTGTGATAATGTGATATAAGAGGATAATATTTTATTTTATGAATATTAATATTGTTGTAAAATAAGTTAATAACATGTTTAAAGCCCCTATATATGAAGTTTATTAATCATCAAACAAAAATAAGCATAGGGTAAGGGATTCTATATCAACTTCCATTCATTGAGGCACATTTGTTTGTTAGTCAAAAATTTATTTAATATCACTTATATATATCCCATATGAAATTTAATATAATGAATAATTCATAACACATAATACTTTAATCTTATAATTTAATTTTTTTCATCGAAGAAAATTTTGAATTAAACGAAAACATCTGGTAATGATTTTTATTGCACAATTTATTTTCATGGGTTTATATTGATCATTCATTTTAATTAATCTTATAAGATTATGTTTATAATGACTTTTTTATATTATGTTGTTTATCAACTTTTTTATGTGTATTTATTTTTGATTCATAAAATCAATTCATTGAATATATATCAAAAGTATGATCATTGTATGTGATTATTTCACATTCTCATTATAATCAAGATTTTTATACTTTTATATACAAGATAGGATATTTTATTATAATTTAAAGAAAATTATTCTATTTTAATCTTCTATATTGATTCATTATAATATCAATTAATAGTATAATTTTTCTACTCTTTGGTACTTAAATAATGGATACAATTTTTTAATAGCAGGTGACATCATTTCACTCATCCGATGGAAATCTTTATACTTCCAACACTACATTTAATAAAAATTATTTCATTTTTTTTAAAACCTATCAAATGATACGATAAATAAATTATTTTTAATTTTTACTTTTAAAAAAAATATTTTAAATATTTTTCCATTCAAAAATAAATTTTTATTAATATCTTATAGAAAATGTTAACCGAGCCTTCTAATCGTTTTCTGAATAACTCACATTTATAAACTTTTTACAATGAAAAAGGAATAAACTAGTTTTCTTATACCACATGTTATAAATTAATTACCATATATACAATCATTTATTTGAGTATTCCATTTCATATCATTAAGGAAGTTTTAATTGAATTTTATGAATTATATTTTCGTGTTTTTTAATTTGTTTGAAAGTTCTCATCATTTAAATGGATTTTCAAAATATTTTATCTATTAAAAGGTCATATTCAAGATGAAAAGGATATTTTTGAAAATATTTTTTATATAAAGGATTTTTATTTTATTTCAATTTATCAATGGAAACCACCATTAATTATTTATTTAATGTGTATATGTTTTATTGATATCATAATTATTGTTTTAATGGTTGGATTCTTAAAATTGTTACCATAAAAAATTTAAAATTTCAATTCCTTGATAAATTTTTAATTCATTATCATTCCCTTGAGATATTCAATTCCACATAATCATAAGAAATTATATTTTTCACAAATGTTTGTATTATTTATAATCAATATACTAATTTTTTGAACCATAAAACTTTTCTACACACTATTTTTACCATTGAATTTAATTTTTATCACGAACTAGCCTGGGTACCCATGTAACCTGATAATTGATCTCGCACTGACATAGCAGGAATGGAATTCCCGATCACCATTGGTCAGAGACCATCACCTGGAATCATAAATCATAAAAGTGGGAATTATTTTTCCACAACAAATAGCGGAAATAATATAATGATCTCAATAAGAATATAAATGAAACATTACTTGGTGTAATGCTCCAGAATACAATAAGGCATAAAAATAAAAATTGTCTACCTCCCTTTTACCAAAAAAGGGAATAAATCCCCAATTTCCATAAGGACACAATTCACCAAAACCAAATCTCAAATGTTGGATCAACCTCCATGTGATCCCTTCCCATTTCATGAATGTACAAGAATAAATTCTACAAACACCTAGAGAAAAAAGTAGCTTCTCAGCATAATCCGAGTAAGATAACACCAATGATTCCATAATAGATGAATATATATTTTTTCCAATAAAAATATTTCAATTACCAAAATAAATATGTTTTTAAATTCAAAATCATTTTTAAACAAAACAATTCATACAGATTCTTAGTGATGGAAAAACATTTAATGTACATGATTTGCTTTAAAATATATAGACTATCTATAAAAAGATGGTTAAAAAATAGTTTTATAAAAAAATTCATGTAAATCTAGAAAAGGTATTTAATGCATTTTGATAACATTGAAATGCATTTATTTTTCATATTTAAATAAAAAAATGAGGAACATGGTCATCTTCCATGTATGTATGATTGTATTAACCACTTTTAAGATTCTAAACACACTAAGTTATCAGAGAAAAATGTGAATACTCATGCCCCCTTGACAGTTTCCAGAGGTGACTCACCATACTACCATTGGTGATATGACCTACCACATGTATTTTTCTAACATTGTAATTGCATATATTGTATCTGAATAACTCACAGACAACAAAAGGATTTTATGTTCTCTAACATGATGGGAAATTTCTTTTAAGAACGCATAAAATACTATTTAATCCCGTTAAGCCATTTAAAAATAAAAAATTTTCTATTTAAAACCAAAACATGTTTGAATCATAAAAATTCCCTTTTTAAAAGATAAAAACACTAGATTTCTATAAAATCATATTATGCATCTTTCATAAGATTGAAATCCATTCAAAAATAATTCCATCCTTTTTAAAATTCATTACCAAAATTAAATTAATAAAATTAATTATAAAAATTTACATTAATTCCAAAAATAAATTCAACAATTTAAGCCATCTAATTTCTATAATCACACCCCAAATCAATGGAGTTGTGGGTTTTCCAAATTTATATGCAAAAACAATTGGAAAAATCCTGATTCAGAAGAAACTATTTTTTTAATTAAATAGAAATAAAATTTCAGCAATTAAATTTATATAATCAATTAAAATAAATCATGAAATTTATGAATAAATAATTTTTCTAATCAGGATGGAACTAGCTACTTCTTCCTAACACTTGACAATCACAAAATCACCTGTCAATGCGAATGATGGTGTAGATGATCTTGAAACAAATCATATAGGCATGATCCCACACCACATGTCGTAGATCCATCAATCCCTTGATGTTCAATTGAATACTCAAAAGTGGAAAAATAATGATAGGTAAATAATGATGAAGAATGTTTACCTGGATATCAACTTCCAAATAAATGATTGTTCATATCCATTAGAATGGATCAAAATGATTTGGAGGGATTATAAAATAAGTAGGTATGGATTTGGGTTGAGGGAGAAGGAACCAGAGAAGAGTATGAAATAAAAATCAAAGCACACTGCTACTTTTATAGGATGTTTTCAGGGCATTACATGGTGTGTAATCCTACTATATGACATGAAATATTTAATTTACGTAATAGATAAATCACATTCATTTTTAACTCCTTGTTCAAGTTGGGATACTACACTATGTTCAAACCTTATTCACATTATGTAATTATTAGAAAAATTAAATGATGAAACCCCTATCATTATGCATTACAATATATACTTAAAATACTTATTGTCATGTATATAAAATTCATGTCATGTAACCATCACACTGTAAACCACGCTTTACAGATTGCACGTTGCTCTAGTTACACAATGTGTAATATTTTGGCAGTTTACAGAAACTCCATATTTAATGTTGAAAATTCAAAAAAGATTCCAAAATTACCATTATAAGTTTCTTAACAATAAAATCTAAATTATACATAAAAAATTAAATGGAAGACCATGATATGGTTATTGATGTGCCTATCTTTTCGGTAACAGGATGTCACAACCTCCCCACTATAAAATGATTTTATCCCCTAAAATCCAATTAAGAAGCTTCAAAGAAAATTATTAGGACACTATTACATCATTAGTTCATCACATTCCTGCATCTCATGAAAATCACAACCATGATTCGATTTCATAAGAACCAAAGGTACCGCCTTCCTATGATGTACCATGACTTTAGAATAAACTATCATAATTTTTCATTCATTCAATGATAATCATGCTCAATCTCATGATCACTCTATCTCAAAATGTGAGATGGATCTGATATATAAATTCTCAGTGACAAAAAATTGAATATGTTATGTATCAATAAATTTTGTTTTGGATGTTATAAATGGTAATAAACTATCCCTACCAGATCATCAACATCAAAGAGTCTAACAATACAAGGAGCATTCATCCCCTTCCACCAATGTTGCCGATGGACAAACTAGGGTGAATCATTCAAGAATATCATGGAACCAACTGAAATATCCATTTTTCTATGAAAAAAATACATAAACCTTATATCGGATATGTACATTAAATATCCTCTGACGAATCAGTTTAATATTTGTTGTTGTCTCTTACACCATTTTTGGTCTAACCATGGAATTTTCATCAAACTCCAACCATTCCAATGAATATATTAAAAGATGAAAATAAAATGCCTCAAAAGGATCCATTATAATTAAGTACTTGTAACTGTAGTTATCATATAACTCATCCAGCCCCATGTGATCATCCCAACCCCTGACGAACTCAGGAACACATGCGCAAAGCATATACTCGTGAATATATATAGATCTCTCTGTCTGGACATCCAACTACTGATTGTATGACATGATCAAATGAACATAATATCCTAGTTCTACTTAAAGGCCACTCCAAAATTGAGATGTAAACTGGGGATCCCGGTTATAGACAATAGACGATGGAACACCATGAAAACAAATAATCTCTCATGCATAATGACTTCCAAACACTTCATCGTTGGTTGTATCAAAAATGTGTCTAATGTGAGCCAACATGGATATCCTATAAATCACAAAACATATCACATCATTCATTATCAGGTTATGAGTAAAACCAACCCCATTGTTCATAGGGATTTCATACCACTTACATGTTTGTATGGGAATTTGTTGCAACAAAACAGAATTTTTCTGGTTCTCAGCTTTATCCTGATAGAACATTTAACAATGAGAGGTAAACTCAAGAATGTTTCACCTCACACCATTCCACGAGAATGGAATATTCATATCATAGAACATTATTTTTGGTTCCGAGGTTTACTTCCCATTATGAATAATGACACCCCACATCAAATCCTTCATTTACACTAAAGTAACAACGATGTAATTATGATAGCATAGAACACCCTCATTGGATAACGTACATTTGAAACTATCTCAATATTATAAATAGTGTGCCCAGTGGTACTGAAATTTTCATGAAGACAATTATCATGAAGATTCATCTTTAGAAGAGTATCTATCAACTGAATGCTAGAAAAATATACATTATCCCCTTTCCCTTGAACTCTAATATGAAACTTTTCAAAGAGTGCCATCAAATTACCATCTTTTGATGATTCTTTCACTACCTAGGTTAGATGTTTCCTACATAAGACATCATTAATGACATTTATATTCCATGGGGGTATAGTTTATTTGAATGTTAAATGAGTTTATGTTCCAACCAATACCTATGGTTATGTTTCAAATATTTTTTATAGAAGATATAACTCAGCCCTTTGAGGTTTGATAACATGTTATACCATTCTCCAGAAATCCAATGTCACTATATCTTATGTGTGTTCATTACAATAGCATGTTCCTATTCATAGGTATGTTATTTCTTCTCATGTGGCCTAAGATAACATGATCCATAAGAAACTACATGGTCTCCATGCATAACAACACAACCCAATGTTGAACTCTTTTTATCACAAAAGTCCAAATTACCATGCCCAACCTATGGAAGAGTCAACACAGACACAACAGTCGAAATATGTTTAATATCAAAAAAATAACTCAGAAATTTAGCATAAAAATTATAATTCACTCCCTTACGAGTTAGATCAGTCATCAAAGAATCCATCACTGAGAAGTCCTTCATGAACCTTGAGTAATATCTAGCTAATCTATAGAAGCTTCAAATTTCAAACACATTATGTGGGTTCTCAAAATTAAAAAACACATTAACTATATAAAGATCAATTGAAATGTCCTGTTCAAAAACTACTTTTCACAATAAATACACTTCCAAATTACTAAAAAACACATTTTTGATAGCTTGGAAAAGATTTAGTGACTTCTCAGAAGAGTCGGAACATATATTTGATGATGAACATGTTACTCCTCTATTTTTTTTAAATAACAACGTCATCAACAGAGGCCACTAAATAATTATCTTGATACTTGGGGATTATCATGTTCATCATAGCCATGAAAACTAAAGGATAATCATCAGACCGAATAGTATAACAATGTACTCATAATGATTATACCATCTTATAAACGTGGTTTTTTGAATGTCATATTATGTTATCCTAAAATGATTCTAACCATATGATGTTTGATAATTGAAAACCATTTTTAACCCTTAAGATGATCAAAATGAACATAAATTAATGGAAAATGATATTTTTCATTATCATTACTCGATTGAGTTTCTAATGATATTTTTCATTATCATTACTCGATAGAGTTTCTAGAGAAATATGAATGAAACACATCGAGAGACTCCATGACAACTGGAGGGAGATCATTTCTCAAATATTCCTTCTCCCGATCAATATAAAATAGAAATATAACTTTTGAAAACTTTGGATAAGAAGGTCAAGATCTACTCTACCTCGATTTCCAATTTCCTTGAAAGAAAATAGATGCACCAATGGGTTTAGTAAAGTATTCTCATGAATGAAAATAATCAATCCAGAATTTATTTGCTATTATCTAGCCTAAACTATAAATAATTTTGAGTGATTTCATATCAATATCTAGAAATCATTACTCATGATAGAAATCATAATGTGATAAGTCACATGATGGTCTAAAAATATCATTCTATTTTTTTTTCATACCATGTTGTGTAATTATATTTATTTTGCAAAACAGTTTCTCTTTAGAAATATTATGATGATTAAAAATACAATTTGAAATATATGAATGAGATGCACAGGTATAAAACATAATAGTCAGTAATGATGATGTTATAGTAATGGTACATCTCACAGTCACTAGACTCATTTCTTCCTCAACTAGAGAATCATAAACTATGTGAATAAGCTTCATTATGCATTCTTGTGGTTGTACCCCTTCTGTACATGAAGCTTTTGGTTTCCTTTCTATTTTTTGAGGACATGATGATCCTATTCCACAATGCTGAGTAGAGATAACATGAAAAATTATCAACTAGTTACATGAATGTCCACCTGAGCTACTATTTTTTGTTTCCATAATGAAAACACTCTTAAAATGTCATTTCATACCACATTGATAGCAAGTAGAAGATCATTCCCTGGATCTATAGGACGTCTGGCTTGACTTTTTAATTTAGAACTGTATAGATAATATTTATGTTTATGTTTTCAGTTGAATTTACAAATAGTACCATAGAAAGAAAAGATGATCTTCCATCAAACCTAAAATCCTGTCCGGGTCCATCACAACAATCGTCTCAATATCAACTACATCAGCATATGTGGTTAGAATCATAAAGAAAATTTGAGAATGCATATCTAATTGAATCACCATCTTGAATCATAGATCCTTAATCCTATCTCTGTATAAAATATCTGGACCAACATACACCAGATCAACAAATCCATTTTAATACATGGTCATGCTTCTGTTAGCCTACTCAATATTAAAAAAACAACACATCTTTGACAAACACCATTGAATATAGATAGTATTTATCAGTGAAAATAACATTGATGTATTTCTACTATAAACCCTCATGCATCCCTATCAGCACAATTGTGTCCCACCATCCCATGTTTGTTCCTTCCACCATGAAGGGAGGCACACATTACAATGATTAGGTCTAGTGTTTCCAATAATTCAATTTGAAGTTATTTTTAGTCAACTATTCCTCATCAAGTTTAGGTTCATTGGATACTTTAAAAAATGGTGGATTATGGTGATGGAACTAATAATAATGAATCCAATGAACATACCACTGAGAATCCAAATCTATAGAATGAAATGGAAATTGAGGTTTTTCATGTCCCGGAGCATGAAAGGTGAAACAAAAAATCAAATCATCTAGATTTGGGTCCACTGGAGAATTTTCCCACTATAGTTCAGTAGTAACTTACTACTAGACTTTATTTTCACATCTTCTTAGAGGAATGATGATTCACATCATCATCATACAACATTGTATACATTTGGTAGTCCTAAAGAAGGGAAATGATGTGTATTAATCCCAACTAATGGAATAACCATATTTGGATTCCACTCTGTGTAAATAATAATATGGAAAGTACTAAAACTAATACATAGTACACACTTACCTTACCACCCATGGAAACATAAAGCTCAGTGTGGTTTGAGATGTCCATACAGTCAATCGCATGTACGTCCATTGTCCAAATAAATTTTCATAAATGCATACTATCATCAAGACAAAATCACAACAACCTCCATATAATGCCACTTTTCAGGAACCATCTCGGCTTCAATGGTATTCTGAAAATTGGTCCAACCCTGAGAAAGACTGAAGGGAATTTCTGATCCCCATTAGTGGGCACGTAGCACTGAGAATCATAAAACGTGTAGCTGGGAATGATTTTTGCACAATATATAGAGGATGTAAGATTATCCCGCCAATATTCATATCAATGGAAATACATTAGGATTAAATTACTTGAATATAATAAGGAATAAAATCCAAAAGTACTACAACCCCAATAAAAAATAGGGAAAACATCACGATGGACCCCATGGAAAAAACTCACCAAGTCCAAATCTCAACAACTCGATCCATGTTCAAGATATACCATCCCATTGCATGAACCTGGAAGAATAAAGACTACACACCCCTAAAAGAAAAAGTATGGTGTCAGCCTAAACATAGAAGGATACCATCAAAAAAATCTATAACAAATAACAAATATAGATTATCCAATGAAATGCATTATATTTTAAAAATAATATTATCATAAATTAATGATCATATTTAAACAAAACAAACCATACAGTTTCTTAATGATTGAAATTACTTTAATTTACATGATTTACATTATAAGAGATGGATTATTTACAACATGATTTCATAATTAATGATACATAAAATAGTTTATGTAAATCCAGAAATGGAATGTAATGAATCCTTACAACATCATCATACATATATATATCATATATAAATAAACAAGCCAGCTACATGGTCATCTTTCATGTAGGTATGATAGTAATATGAGGCTATAATATTCTAAAACCTCTATGTGATCTCGATAAAATGAGTATAGTCACATCCCCTAGCACTGGACAGAGGATACACATCACCCTTTAATCGATGATCTAGCCTACCACAGGCATGTTTTGGAAAATATTAATAGTATATTGTTTCCAAATAAATCACCATATAATATTGGTTTTCATGTTATTGTACATTATTGGCTATTTATTTTACTTCTTTTTAAAATAAAAATAAATCAAATTCATCAATTTCAAACTTCCAATTTTTCCACTTAAAACAATAATTTTTTAGATAAAAAAACATTCCATTTTCACAAGATAAAACCACCAGGTATCGATAATATCATTTTAATCCATTTTAGCATGTTTTAAATCTATTTATAACCAATTACCTTAATTTCATAATTAATTTACTCAATTAAATTAAACAATTTAATTGATAATATTTCTAAAAAATCAGTATTTTAAATTTAATATTTTAAATTCCCCAGTTTCCATACACAGGCCCCAATTCAAGGTAATTGGTGTTTTTTAAAATTTAAATAACAAAACTATTTTAAATCACCTTATTCACATGAATATGGAATTTTCAATTAAATTGGAAGAAAATTTATGAAATTCAATTTGATGGAGAAATAGAAAAAAATGCAATTTAGGAATAATAAATTAGGCTAATCCGGATTGGACCACTTACTTCTTCTTGAATAGTGAAAATTGAAGAGACACTTGTCAATATTAATAAAGGAATATAAGATCTTGTAACTGAATCTAGAATCTAGATCCAACACCCCATGGAATCGATCAATAAATCCCAAGATGATCTATTTGAAACCTAAAAGTGGAGAAAGAAATATAGACAAATAATGATGAAGAACTCTTACCCAGATATCACATAGCAATAATGTGATTATTTATCACCAAAAGAATTGATCCAGAAGAATTAAAATGCTCTTGTAATAAATATATGCATCTTGTGTTTGAGGTAGTGGGATCTAGATTTAATGTTGAGAGAGAAATTTAAGAACACTAATTCTTTTATAGGTTTTTGTTGGTGCATTACAAGATGTGAAATTCATGTACACACTGTAAAAGATTTAATTCCCAAAAAAGTAAAAGTCTGTTGACTAGAAACATCCACTAATTTTCAGGGTATAACAAAACATATATCCCCTATTCACATCCATTAATGCAAGGGAATTGTAACTAATTAAACCATCATATTTATGAATTATAAAATGAATGGAAAATAATTCAAGTCATGTAAAGGAAAATCACTATGTGTACCCATCACTCAGTGATCCACGCATAATGGCATGCACCTGGCAATATTTACATGGCATGTAGCCCAGTTACATGACTTGTAATATATTGTAAGAATATACAAAAAAACTTGACTGAATTTGGAAAACTGAAAATTTATTAGACTATTCCATTATATGTGTCCTCCAAATATAAAATGATTCGTTAGCCAAACAATGAAAATGAAAACCACAAAAATGCATAAGATGTTACTGTCTGTTCTGTAAGAGGATGTTACATTATTTATCTATGGAAATATTGATAAATTCATATACTATACTCAATGTTGATATTTTATTATAGTTGAAATGGTTTATTAATTAAATAGCTTGTTTGATATATGTGGAATTCCAAAGACATGAAGGACATGGGAGGGCATAATTATATAATGTTCCTTGATTAATCAGTATTCTAAAAGGATGAATGAGTTAACTAGGCTTAGTTATATTGGTTTCAAAAAATCATTTTAAAACTAAATTGAAATACGATCACTTTGATAATGGTATATATTCCTTATGAAACATGAATTCCAATAATAAATCATTGAATTCATTCAGAATATAGTTACTATTATCCATGATAGATTCAGATTGATATTATCTATAGATTAATTATGGGATCAATCTTTGAGGAGATGGAATATGTTTCCAATAATTTTACATTACTTATTGATTTCCGCTTATCTAGTTATGATACGTGTTATTGATTAAAAGGATTTGTGTTGTTAGTTATATACCTTTTCATAATAATAATTAAAAATAATATTTTTCCATTCAAATTATCCATAGATGAACATTATTCTCATTTAATTGATTACATGACGTGCATGGTCAATTAATTACCATTTCTTAATGATTATGGTTATTTATTAATGATTTATCCCACTATAAGTAACTATTTGTTATAATTTAAGATCAATATTATTTTGTTTCTATACCCAGGATTTCATGTAGTGTACTATAAAATACATTGAAGAACATGCTAGATGGTATATTGATATTTTGGAAAAAAATATTTTATTATATTTGTATTCAAATGTTAAATGGGAATCATTTTTGTATATCATTTATCACGAAAACTAAACTATTTTGTTCTTCCTGATTTGATTAGTTGTATCAATTACAATTTTATAAAGTCTTCACCAGCTATGGGAAACTCGAGTCGGGGTGTCTAAAACTTCAACAACAATAATATATCATTATTAAACCATCAGAATGTATGAATTAGTTTGTTGGAGTCCGATAATTAAAAATATTGAGCCCTACCTTTGGGAAAATATAAATTAAATATACATTTGTCGTTATCCCTATATATAAGAATTAATCTTTTCATAAAAACAATAATATTAGGAAAAGAATCATTAAATTGTAGTGGAGGAGTTACTGTAGCATGTACAATACCAGCTCCCTTACTGTAGTAGTACTGTTCACCGAGGGGTTCTTTGGGTCTATAATTGGCTTTCAAGCCTTGAATTCAGGCCACTTGACCTTGGTCCATCGGGCTATGCAATGGGTCTCCCTCTACCCAGTGTAAAGCGGTATTTGCATTAATAATAAATTGAGGTTTCGACCCCAACCTTTTAATAAAAATATATAACTCTTCATTGATTAAAAATTATAAATCACATTATAATATTTAAAAATAATTCATTCAGTTTAATAGGGGTGAATCAAATATATACATAATGAAATATGAAAGTTACTACATCATAAAAGATTATTTTTTATTTCAAAAATGTTCTAAATCCATATGATAATTTAAAATTTATTTCATAACATTATTTCAAAACAATTACATAATAAGAATTGATAAATATTTTAAGAGGATCCTTCTAGGAATTACATATTTCGTAAATAATATATAAATGTATGAATGTTTATTAGTTAATATAATTTAAATCATTTAGTTATTAATAGATCAATGGAAAATTATTAAAATTTAATAAAAAAATTTATCTGTATTCAATAAAAAAATATTTGAAAATAATAAAGATCTTAGGGTTTTATGAATAATGGTTATAGACATTTAAATAATAATAATTCTTGATTAATCATTAATCTATTATTTTTCAAACAATATTAGATAATAAGGGGCCCAATTTTAAAATTAAAATACCTAACATCTTGATTCCATATATCAAAATACACCAGTGTGGTACGAAATTCCACAATATCTATATAATTGAATAATATAATGATTAATGTATGAAAGTCATTATGGAAGTGTATAAGAATAAAATATATGAATTAATCGATGATTTTTTCAATAATAACCACTATGGTTAATGTAAATAATGTAGGGATATGAAATGGGATGATGTGATAGGATCACTAAGGATTTCCTATAAAATAATGATAAAATAAATAGATATTCACTTAAAAAAATATATATTTATAGTACTATTTATGATTTGATGAATGATTAGAACAACCATGAAATAAAAATACTTATTTTTCAAGAATATATTTATAAAACTACACATTTTTTGTAATTTTGGGCTTACCATAGTCTAATAAATCAATATCCAATAGAAAACTAAGTCTAATCCATAATGATTTATGTCATGGTTATGGAACTACGAACCCTTTGAATTGAATATAATTTTTTTAACAACCAACCAATGTATGAAAATTGAATTTAAAAATGAATTCATAATAAATAATCATTTTTCATAAAAGATTAACCACCATATGAAATTTAATACATATAAAATCCTATTATTACTTTTTGATATGGAATGTCTTGTGTCTAATACTCAATAAATTAATTTTTCCACCAAAATAATTTATTAAAATAACTTTTTGTAGTATTTGTCATCAAAAATGGAATTGTCCATCATCATAAAAGTATTTTTTTTCAAGTCTCATGAAATAAGATTGGTTTCTCAACCACTAGGACACCATGACTAACATATATTTCTTCCTAAATAAAAAATTATGTGGGATCTATCTAATACGATATAAAATGTATAATATAAGACACATAATGAGTCAATTTTAATTTAGGAGGGTATACTATTTGATATACAGTTTCCAAAATCATTTCTATGATTTCAAATGGTATGACATTCCTCAACCATAATTCATTTTTTATCAAAATATATCATTCACTCAATAATTATATTTATTTAAAAATACATAATAAAATAAAATAATTTTTAGTGTTCTACAATGATGAAAATTTTAATTTTTATAGTTACTTTAGTCCATCACAATATTATACTGAAATGACTCCATATTTTTCGTAATTTCATGAACAATCATTAATCATACATTCTAAATATTAATGATCATGGCCCAAAAAATTATATATAGTCATGATCAACCATCAGAAATCATAAAGTGACACATCAATATGAGAGGTTAATGTATCAAACTATATATATATATATATACTATATATTTTATTTTAGAATATAATATAAAATAGAAAAATTTAAAAATAGAATAAAACATTAATTTATTACATCATATCTATAATAATAATAATATTAAATATAATAATAAAATTCCCCAAAATAAATAAATAAATATAAAAATAATGGATAATTATTACGTTATATATATATTTTCTAAATATTCACATATTATTATAATTGGAATTTATTGAAAATATTAATAAGATATATATAATGTGACATGTGGAAATAGTGTATTCAATATGAAGTATTCAATATTAATTGAAGTTGAATGGCGAAAATATGGCCCTAACCTGGATAATCCTATATTATAATGCAAATTTATGAGAGCTTGGGAATGTGGTTCCATCATAGAGTTTACCATTTACTATGGCCACTATGATATCTATCAATTTTTTTCTGAGAATAATAGACGATGTGAGAATTTCAATTTAGGTAGAATCAACAGAAGCTAAATGTTGTCCAAACCCTCAATATATGTACCACGATTACAAACACTAAAAATAGTTATTGTATATTAAATTTTTGGATTTTTGATTGTAGGGGATATTTTTAGTGATGTTTAAATTATTATTCATATTAAATTTATTTTAATTTGATATAAAATTCTTAATGTGTATTGGAATTTGATAAATTAGACTGCATATTTGGAATCACGAGGTAAAACATTACTATGGGTGAAATTGGCCTTTTGTGTAGAAAACATATACTACTATTTTTTAAATTTATAGATAATATTAGTAATTAATTTCTTAGTATAATTTAATTAAATTGAAAAATTTAATACATAATTATTTGAACCAAATACATTATAATTATTATTTTAGTATGATTTATAATTTTTTTAATGTTATAAATTTTTTTAATAAATTAAAATTTCAATTAAAAACTAATAATCACACATTTGGAAAATTATTTCGAATAAATTAATGTAATTTTTTGAATTATAACACTAAAAAATGGTTTGTGGTAATAGTTTCTGTTTTTATAATATTATACATAGATGGAGAGTAATAAACGATATAAGTACAATATTGTGAAATATTATATATACATTTTTTTATGTTTTAATAAGTTATATGAGTATTTCCGTGTCCCTATTATGGGTAAATAAATTTCATACCCTTGTTGAATAATAATTTTGATCTATATTGAAATTAATTGTATTTTATTCTTTTATATTATTATAATATACTCCTCAACATATAAATCCCAACTTTAATCACTACATTTCTCCCACACATTCTATAATCATTATCATACCAAAAAAATTACAAATACATCCCCAACCATATTTTCTATATCCTCGAGGTTTTTTACTTGTACACAGATTTAACTAATATGTATTAATTAGTGGTTTTATCGAGGATAGGAAAAGATAACATAATTGTCATGTCCTATATTTTTCTTCTTTCATTCCACTTAGACCTCATATAAAAATATTCAATCCATAATTATATAATGAAATAAAATTTATATTCCAACATAAATTATATTATGTATGTGTAATATTAATTACCTTAATCACACTATCTTGCAATTTAATTCTAAAATGATATCATACACATAATATGGTCAGTTAAACACCCCTTTTAATGTTGTGATCCATTTTTCATTATAACCATACATTGTGTTTTTCAAAATATATTTCAGTAATTGTTTTTACATATATGACATTATTAACATTTATTAAACGTAATTTAATGTTTCCAATAATTATTATAATAATAAATTACTACATTAACTAAAATCATAAAAAGAACATAAAAGATATTGTTTTATTATAATTGAAACGATTTTTCATTGTTTTTAAAACATTACAGAATTACTAATAATTAATTTTGAAATAAAAATATATGTATATTTCAATATATTATGAATCAATTTGATATAAACACATAACACCAATAATACGACATTGAAATTTTTGGAAACCTATCGAAAAAAATCATGAGGCCAATGTGTAAAGAAACTATATAATAAATATATTAAATTTGAAAATTAATGGAATCAAAAAAAATAAAGGTAATTTTTTAAAATGAAGCATTTATTAACCATAAATGGAATTTTGAATGTTTTCCACATATAAAATTATGTCTATGATAAGAGGTAAAGAAACATCCAATCCACTTATTATTTTTTATATTATTAATTCTCTCACTACCACATTTTAAATCTATATTTATCTCATAACTATATTTTAAATTATTTATATATTTATTTATTAAAATAAACTATAATATTATCAATTTATTTATATGGGATCACATTTTAATTATGTTAATTTATCAATTCCGTATTCTTATGAATACTCGATTTATATAAAAATATGTATAACATTGTTCATAAGTATTACGACAACAATATATCATTTAATATTTTAAGATTTTTAAGAACAATTTATATTATATGGAAAAATATTATAGTTAATTGTTATATTATAAAAATAATATTGTTCCTATATTTTTTATATGATTTTAACAATTTCATAAAAGCATTCCTTAGTGGGTTATTTTATTTACCAAAATCTAAACACGTATATATAATTTTATGGTAATATTATCCATCAGATTATTAAATAATTTTTTTTATTAATTTATGATCAACAAAAATATGATATTACCTTCTATTTAATATAATTAGTATAGATCAACATTTAAATATGCTACTGATATAATTATTTTACCCCTCTTCTTCTCATGGGTTTGGTTTTTATTTTCCCATCCTTTTGTATTTTCTTTTATGGTAGATAAAATTATGTAAATTTTATTGTGTTATGGGAAAGGAGAAAATTCTGTATCCAACCAAATTATTGGAAAATTATTTCTTCCCATAAAACAAATTGTATGGTGTATAGTATGGGAGACTAAATATCTAGGTTAGGTTATCCTTCCCATAAACATTGACTTATGAATATAGTTCCTTGTTTTATGTTGTTGGTATGTTCTTATAATGCCCTTACATGATAATATCATCATATTCATTGGATGATATCATAGTAAAATATTTTTTTATTATCATTTATGTTTTCATGATAGCCTATTCTTCTAACATGAATTGCGTCTTAATTACAATTTAGAAATATTACTCACTTACAGATCATTATACATCTCCAATTTTTATTACGTATATTCCTTTGTTATAATTTTTAATTTAAAAATAAAATCTACTCACTTGATAAAATTATATTGTGAATTTTTTTAAAATTATAATTTATGATTTTGTTTATGTATTATATATCTTATTAATTCAAATACATTATACCTCTGTATGTATCAATTATGTTTATTTTATTTTTTTTACTATAAATCATGTAATAATATTTTTATCAATATTACTATTCTGTAGTTTTCAATAGAGAGTGATATATTTATTTTTATAGATTAAAATTATATAAAATTATTAAAAATAATATGGAAAATATATGTGTTTCAATGTATCATAAAATATTGGTAAAAACAAGTGTGTTTGGTTTTCAAGTAATGATATTCATATCTTGGTACTACATGTAGATGAAATATCCATGACAGATGAATTTTTTGGTAATGAAACTGAGAAAAAATATTTGGGTATTAAATAGATCTTCAATCAGTGTTAAAAAATTCCTAACTACACACCAATGTTAAATCTCCAATGGGATAAGAATTAAGATCATAAAAATTATCATTAAAAACCATTATATTGGATTTAAATAAATATTTCGGTAAATGAATAATTTAATATTTTAATATATTAATAGTTTCAATAATAAACTAATCATACGTTTTACCTGTTGGATTTTATGATAAATATAAAGAAACTATTTATTTTATGACCATGTATAACATATATTTAAAATAAGAGAATCATATGATAGTATATACAAATAATTTATGGTAAATTCATTATATGTTCATAGTTTTCATGTTATATTCTCATTAGGATATATATAATTGTATTAAGTAAGTATTAATATAGTGGAGTGTTTGTAAATAATATTTATAAATAAAACATATTATGTTATGTGAAATGTAATGAATCCATAACAAAAAAACAATTATGATGAGAACATGTGTTGAGAACCTCATAACAGTTCTAGGAAAACTAACTCAATTTAAGAATAGTTTCTTGTTCCATATAGACCAACGTCCATCACATATGTGAGAACAATTTGTGGTCACAACATTATGTTTTAATGTCCTCCTACTTTTAGTGGATCTTCTAGTAATTTTACCATATAATAATCAAATATTTCAAAATTAATGTTATCCATTATCATGAAAATATATAAATAATAGAATGTTTTATTTTACATTGTTTTTCTAAAGGGATAATCCTATAAATTATGGAAATTGATTAAAAATATATTACCATTAAAAACTATGAAATCATATACTATGTGGATTCTTTATGTTATTTGTTAGTACAATTTCCAAACAATGTCAATTTTAGAATTTAGTGGTGGTTATTTGGACCCATAAAAATTATTATGAATCTAAATGTTTTAATCAGGAAATCTAACTAAGGATTTCATGATACATCTTATTCATTGTCATTGAACTAGAATATAAGATTATATTCTTCTTCAATTGAATAAATATGAGTCTTTAAGAGGAATAAAAAATAAATAATTTGACTTTTATAGGGTAATTTTGTTTCACTTGAGCTTCTAGAGGGATGTTATTAATTTAATAGGTTTCTTTTAATACGAGATAAGAAGTTGAAAGGGGAACCTAGTTATATTGAAGTAGATATTATATTTCAAGGAGGAAATAAAATAATCCATAAAAAAATTATTATAGAAGAAAGTTTCCTTGTATTTATCGTAATAGATAATGGAGACATTTTATATTGGTGAGGGAGGTAAATCTAGAAAAAAGAAATACAATAGAGATTTAGAACACAAAAACAATATATAATAATGGAATTTTGGCATCCATCCCCCAAATATAGTCCATTATTTCAACTACCATGAATATTTATACTATGGTAGTAAATGGATTACACCATGAATACTATAAATGATCAATTAAAATAGTCACCTCGTTCCTAAGAGAATATGTATTTTATGCTATCACTAATCATGTGGTGGCTCATAGGAATGATCTAGTGAATGAACTCCTATTATTCACTCAATAGTTGGAACTGTCCAATTTGATTATTATTCTATGCATTTATTCAAATCATGAATGCTTCAACGACCTATGGGAAACCCACCTTAAGACATGTTGGATGAGCAATCTATGAATGTAAAATGAAAGGATATTAATAAATCTCATGTATATAAAAATTTCAAAACTAAAAGTAGTGTGTCTAATAAAAAATAAATCCGTTTCATACACATTTTAGTTGAATTGGATACAATATTAGTCATGTATTGGTTATACATGTTTAGAGCCAACATTAAATTAAATGTGAATGAAATGACACCCAATTTCCCAAATAATCTACTGATTCAACACATTGGTAAGGGAAATGATGAATCTTTTTTTTATATTTTCATCCTAAGAGAAAATAGTTATTCATTATAATCACATATCATAAATAAATGATTAAAATAATAGAGAGGATCACCCTATAAGGTATTCCAATTGTATGAAAAAATAATAAAGTATTAATTTAAGAAGTTTCCAATCATCCACAAAACATTGAAGTTATGTTAAAAATTGAACATATTCCTTTCCATCTACCCATATCAATGAGTTCATATAAAAAACCCACATTGATTTATAATTGATATAAAAATAAATAAAATTATTAACTTATTCACATTCCCAATTTATTCAACATGTTTCGTGATAATATTAATTATCATGAAGATGGATGGGTTAATGAAATACCTCATTGATTATCATTCATGCAATAAGATCTCAAATATAAAAAATAACCCTTCCAAATATTTATGTCTTTATCTATCTACAACATAAAGACTAATAATATAATAATTTATATATACATTTATAACATCATCTATTAAATGAGAAGAAAGTGGATATCACAAAATATTATAGAAATAACTTTGGATGCGATGAATAGAGACTTTATTTACCACCTTAACAAAATTTTCATAATATTTATATATTATAATTTGATATATTTATAATATAAGGAGGAATATGAATTTAATTTATGTACTATTAAAATAACATTGTTAAGATATAGGTTAAATAAATACAATAGTGATCCAATGTTTTCAAATGAGTGCACCAAATTCATCATGTGTGTTATTACAAAAAAATTGGATAATAATCAATCTATTAAATAACGTGAAGATGGAGATATTTACATAACCAACATCCCACTTAGATACAAATAGTTTTATTAAATTTTATGGGCTTTATCATTTATATTTCAGGATCCTATCATAATATTAAAATTTATTATCATATATTACATGAATGAGAGAAATGATTGTGAGGATTGATAAATGTAAAAATATATTAAAAGATTATAATAATTAACTTATAATTTTATTTTTACCCACACTACTCACATGTGGTGATGTAATTGTTTATCTATATTGACAATTAGATGAATATCATACGTAGTTTACTTATGAAAAATTATAATGTGATATCCAATGACATGGGAAAAAATAATTTCCATAATTAATATAATCTAATGAATGATTTATAGATGAATTTAGTAGTCCACTCACAAATTATTTGTGGGAATTATATCAACTTATTGTTTTGTAACATATATAATTATCATAATTTATTAAAGTATATATTCACATACAATGATCCCAATATTAACCAAAAAATATTTCTAGAAATGATAAATGAATACAAATGTAAAATCAACTACTATCCAATGATGGAAAATGAATAACAATATGCTATATGTTGAAAATAGCATGCAACTGTGTACAAGATAATGATTGATAATGATTCAATTTTATTATACTTCCAAAGGATGTCATGTCGATCAGAAATGAATTAATATCATCCTACCCTAGAAATTTGATTCAGGAATGCTATATTTTTATGACAGAATAGAAATTTCAAATAATGATGTTTATATAAAAATTAACTTGAAAATTTTAATAATGTTAAAAGTCAAATAAATAATTATAGATGATAAAGGGGTTTATATATTTGTAAAAAAGACTATATACTCTATCTGGGACTATGATAAAAAATGTTTACTGATGATCAAAACTGGTCAATATTTATCCACTAAAGGAGAAATTTTTTCATTGAGGTATTAATGTACACTAATTGATGGAAAATATAATAAATTATATTTTAGAATATATATATATATATATATATATATTTGTGTGTGTGTGTGTGTATAAATTTTATTTTTATGTCAACATATGACTATATGACGGAAAAAATCCCACGGGATGAGGAAAAAATAACAATTAGCAATATTGTAATAGAAAGGGTCCATAAAGGATTATCATTTTTATTCCAATTAAATCCATAAAAAATGCTGACATATTAGTTCTTGTGTACATACGGCATAACAAATCTATGATTCTAAGGTACTTAATATAACAATATCATTTTATGATTGGTCTTAAAATTATTTTTAATATATAAATCTGATAATTATGACCTTTTTATTATTTTTTAACTGATTTAAACTTGATCGATGTAATTGGAATAATAATAATAAAAAAAAACATATAGGATAAACAATTTTTTTATTTCGTGAAATTTAATAGAATTGTTAATAAACTAGTAATAGAAGTATATTATTAAATTATATATCACATGGTATATGTATATATTTCTGTATTAAATTTATATTAAATTTATATTTTTTATAAATGAAGTTTGAATGAGTGGTACAAATATTGAGACTACTGATAAGGGATTATTGTCTAACTTTTAACTTATTGAATACTCATTCTGTATTCACCACCTATTTATATTATGTGGTTTATATAATGGCCAGGAATTTATTTAATGGTTATTAATAGGTAGTTTTTTTTAGGATTTTATATCAATTTGGTTATCTCTCTTTCATGTCATTTATTGATTAAAATTTAGAAAATTATTATGGTATTTCATCCCCACATGTTACCTTTGTGAGACACATTATTTATGCATGAACTAATTCATTTATTTTGTGAATTCAATTTCCATTAATGTAGTTTTTTTTTATTATTTTGAAAAATTTTATTTTATACATATATATTTTAGGACCTCTCATTTGTGGGTTTTACAATACCAAAGTTACTGAAGCAGTAATAGATCTTTGTACGACTTTTTTATTCAACGAAACAGAATCCATATCCACTACCTATTTATATTATGTTGCGTATATTCTAAAAATGATAATATTTTATGAATATTATTCTGAAAATTATTAGTATTCTTATATCCATTTTTGGACCTCTATTTAATGGGGTTTATGGTTTAAAAGTATCCAATTCATTATGAGATTACAGTCTCAGTTTCATTTTCTATGACAAAAACTCCATATTCATCTCAAGATTATTTTAATTGTTTTATATACATCCCATTACTATATATTATTATTATTATCATTGAAAGTATTTGTAATTGAATTTTCATTTTTGATCTCTCTTTTATGGGGTATACGGAACAAATGTTAACATATTGGTAATGCATTATTGTCTCCACATACCTTATTTGATATATATGTCACTCTACACACCTATTTTATATCATTTTGTGTATATAAAAAACACATTACATATAATAACATGAATTTATTCAAACAGAAGATATTTTGGGTATCATTTTATGTTATTCCTTAATGAGGTGATTAACTATAAATAGAATGGAATAGATTTTATGGTACCATCTCATCATTTTTGAGTCAATAAGGTTTTCAATTTTACTTTTCTATTCCTTCAAACTTAGGGTAGATTGTTTAGCCAATAAGGTTTCTTTATGACTTTACAATTCATTATTGTTTTGAAAATCACAAACACTTTATCTCAAGCCAAATATTTTTCCCATATGTTTTACTTCTATAAGAAAAAATTTCTTACCCTAAGGAAATTTATCCCTATCTTGTTTTCATATTTAATATCATAATTTTTGAAGTGTAAAATTACCATTGAAACCAAAACCTCTGAATCCTATAATTTCCTAAATATGAAGCATTTTGTTCTAGGATCTGAATTCTCAGAATTCTGATTACGAATTCTAATTTCAAACACTTCTATGTTCTGAATCTGAATTCTGAATACGAATTCTGGTTACGAACTCTTTTGAGTTATGACTCTGAGTTTTCAAAATACAGACTCCAAACTCTAATGAGTTATGACTTCGAATACTCATGAACTCTTACCCCAATCATTTTATGTTCTGGTTCCGAATTCTTGTGAATCCAGATTTCGAATTTTCTGGAAATTCAGACTCCTGAATTCTATTGAGTTTAGGTTCTGAATTTCTTGAAAACAGAATTTGAATATCCTTGTATTATAGAATATGAATTCAGTTTTGGTTAGACTCCAATCTTTTATTTTCTTCCATTCAGAATATTGGATTTTAGTTATGTAACCATTTTATTGCTTACAGATGATTTTTTATAAAATGATTATGTGATTTCAGTTATTAATTAACTATTGTTTTAGTGACACGTGTATAGGTCCCTCCGAAATTCGAGGGAAAATATGACTATTGGAGGGGGTAGTAGACCATTGAAGATGTGCCTATAAATAGGATCTCATTTGAAAGAGCTCACAACATGTTGATCAATCTAGAGATTACATGCTACTAATGTGATTTCTAGAGAGAGACGCTTTATTCCATTATGCGTACTAAACTACTTGTTCAGATTTTCTTTGTAAGACTCTAATTGTTGTTGTGTACAATTGAGGGCTTTCGGGGATAGGAAGACAGAGGTTCCGACTACCTTGAAGTTTAGGGATTCTTTGCTAAGGAAGACAGAGGTGCCGACAACCTTGAAGTTGAGGTATTCCTTGCTAAGATGACAGAGGTGCCGACTACCTAAAAGTTGAAGGCATGCGGGGATAGCAAGACAGACACCGATCTTTGTATTAAAGGCTTACCCTAGTGTGGGTAAGACAGACTTTCTTGAAAGTATTAATCAAGGAACCATTATCAAAGGTTATTAGATACCGTTCTCTTTGGGTTAAAAGATTTATTACTTATTACTTGTTTTATTACAGGTTTTCAGATTCATTTGAATTGTTGAGAATGTATAACCATCTTATACTTCCTTATACTTGTAGTCTGATTTAGTAAGATTCTATACACTTTAATATAGAATCTCAATCTTTGTAAACATTCATTAAGTTTCATTTTCCCGGAACCATCTTTCTAGATTCACATTCGTGGAATCATATTTATGGAATCAAGAAAGTTTGTAGAACTAGAGGTTTTTTGAATTAACTTGTTTTACGTTGTTAAACATAACCATCAATAAAAGTTACAAGTGAATTTTTAAAGTATACAATTCACCCCCCTCTTGTAGTTTGATCATAATTAGATACTCCATAAAATATCTCTATTATTTGAATCCTACATTTGGTATTACAGTGTATATCATACACACATACCATCTCAACAATTGGTATCAGAGAATTGGTTCAATCTGAATTAATCGCATGATTAGATTCAGAAGATAATTTATCAAATTCTTATTCTCATAATCAGTTTTTGAGACTCATAAAGTACGAATTTATATTTTTCTTAGGGATACTGTTATTCTATATTTTTCTTTCTTAGGAATATTTAATTTGTTTACAAACATTTGTTACTATCAAATTTTTGTTGAATGAAATTTTCTTTAAAATGGAAGGAATCAATGTGGGTTCCATAGACAATATTAATCCAACTAGACCACCTATCTTTCATTGTAATGATTATGAATATTAGAGAAATCATATGAATACATTTTTCATTAATACTGGAGTTGATAACTTTGTTATACATACTGGAGGATATAAAATTACTGAAAAAGAAGGTAGTACCTTCACTAATCAAGAAAAGAATGAATATCAACTGAACTATATGGTACACAATACATTGCATTCCTCCAAGACTAGAAATATTTATAGTGAAATTTCAACTTGTGATGCAGCAAATTTTATAAGGAAGAAACCTGAAGTTACTCATTTTGGTACAACCAATGTTACTGAAACTAGACGAGCCATGCACAGAGATGAATATCATGGTATCTGCATTCATTATGGAGAACCCATATGTAAGGTGAAACAATGAATTATGACTATTTTTAATAGTTAAAAAGCTATGGGTGAGACAGGATTAGAATATGAAGCTCTTGTTGACAAGATCATAAACATCGTGCTGAATGAGTGGGAATCCAAGAGGACTGCTATTGATGGAAACAAAAAGGTTACTTAGATTACTCTTGAGGAGTTGTTTGGAACTCTTCTTCAACATAAGACTAGAATGAAGATAGATGCTGATAATATAAAGATCAACAATGGGAATGGTAGTGTTTCATTTACTAAAGCTTAAAATTATATGAAATCCATGATTCCTATGAGAGTTACTAGATCTAAGTATAAAAAGGTTATTATCCAATCTTAATCAAGTGGAAGTGAATACTCAGAAAATGAGTTAGAAAATCTTGCTCGAAGAATGAATAAGAAAACCGAACAAAGGATCATTCAATCTTGATATAAAAAGAACGAAATGAATGATAAGAAAGATTCATAATTCACATGTTATGAATGCAAGAGAGTAGGACATATAAGACCTGATTTCCCTATTCATAATAGAAACGAAATAATAGAAAATCATATTGAGAGAAACAGAAAGAAGTACTATAATGCTAAATCTATGAATATCTTGAAATCTAATGACACCTTGAGTTCAAGTGGTGGTGACTCGTCATATAAATCATTAGATTATGAATCTTCTGGACAAAAGAATACTTGTCTAATAGCCAGACTACCTATTGACAATCATTTCTTAATACCTAAGGTATACAATATTGAATCAATTACCAATGTTTCTTTAAATGAAAATAATTGTTAAGATAAATATTATAACTCTTCTAATGAAAAATCTTCTTCTGATGAAGATGATACTTTACCTTCCTATAAAAAAGCTTCTAGGTTTTCCAAACATCTCAAGATTTAGAATTCAAAACTCATGAAAAATCATGAAGAGGAAAATTCTAGGAATACTAATCTTACTAAGGAAATATCAAATCCTTATAAAGATCATGATAAAAAAATGTTGACTTAGAAAATATTTCAAAAAATTTTGAGGATGTAAATTCTGAGAAGAATAAAATTTCTAATGATCTAGAAAACGTAATTTCTATGAAAAATGTTTTCTAGCCTATCTTTTGTTCAAAATAAAATGTTTTGGATGACATGAACTTGGTTATCAAACTAAAATACAATATCTTTTCCTTGAGGAAGTGTTTTTCATTCATTTCCTTCAGTAATGAAAATTTTGATAAAATGTATTCTCAAATCTGACCACTATGGAATAATTCATGTTTTGGTTATACAGGTTCTAATCAGATTTTTTGTAAAAATTATTTTGTTCCTCAAAGTGCTCTATTCATTACCAAGTGTCAGTGTGGTGGACACTGAGCAAAAACAATTTCCCTAAAAACACCAATTCTTTAGTATTTCACAAAGCCCATTTTTCTAAAATAATATGGGTTCCTAATATTTTTCCTTCTGGGAATTCCAGATCCATGAAATTTTGGTTTCCGAAAACCGATCTTTTTCTTATTTTCAGAAAAATAGAGAAAGTACAAACAACAATACATGGTACATGGATAGTGGAGGTTCCTGACATATGACTTGTAATAGAAACATCATTAAAACGATTATCAAGATGAATAGAGGAAAAGTAACATTCGTAGATAATGCTACAAGAGAGATTATTGGTATAGGTAACATCATTATTCTTGAAAAAACATTGATTTAAAATGTTTTATTTCAAAAAAAAGAGATATCACTCTTCAGTTTATTGGAACGCAAGATTAACTTTCTGATATTTTAACAAAATCATTACCCTCTGATAGATTTGAATACATTAAGAAAAATTTTGGAATGATAACGGTAAAGTAATCCTCCTTGTTAACTTCTTGTTAAATCAATATCCTTACAGTAATGAACTCCTTTTCAAAGGGGGAAGACACTTGTTCATAATTTTTTCATGATTTTTGTAATGAAGTTTTTTCCTTATTTTTCATAATGAAATTTTTCATGATATTTTGTTCATATTGAAGTTTTTCATTAATTTTCTTAATGATGTTTTTCATGATTTTTCATAATGATGCTTTTCTTGATTTTTTGTAATGACGTTTTTCAGGATTTTACGTAATGATGTTTTTCATGTTTTTCGTAACAAATTTTTTCATGTTTTTCATATTGATGTTTTTCATGTTTCTTGTAATAATTTTTTTCATGTTTTTTGTAATGAATTTTTTCATGATTTTCATAATGAAGGTTTATTTCTACACCAAATTTTCGTGATGAAAATTTTTGTAATGAACATTTTTTGTAATGCAGATTTTTATAATGAAAACATTCGTACTCAAGTTCTTTTGGCAGGAGATTTTTTTCCATTGACATGTTTTTTTAGAATCTGATGTTCATCAAAAATAATATTACCTATTACGAATAATCATCCTAGGAATATGAAAGGTAATATTCTTTCTTGAGTTTTCATAATCACCATTTACTTTCTGGTAGTTTGTTTTTTTTTGTTTTAAAATTTCTTCGATTCTAGTTTCCTTAGATCCGACTATTATCCTTTAAAAACATAAAAAGATCAGATCCTACCAAATTTTCCGTGAGGCTATATTTTCAACCATCAGATCTGATAAGATGAATTCTCATCCATTGGATTGATATGGGAAGATGAACTGCTACATCAACACCGATAAAAGTGGACCCCCTATGGTTGTCCTCCAACAGTTTTTAAGCTTTTATGTGTCGATGCTCTGCTCCACTTCAAATGACCCTTCGGGAATTTTAAATGTATCTCAATTCCAAATGTCTGGTGAAGTTCTTTCTCAAGATATGTCTTCTGTCAAGCTGATTGCGGAATGTCAAATATACATAGAAAGGTTGTTGATTTGGAATTTCTTCAACTATTAACATTCGATAATATCCAAAAACATAAATCTGAATGGATGGGAACGTGTTTGTATATCAAAGATAGGTGCTTAGGATATGGTATATCCGGATCTACTTATTATATTTTATTAGTTAGTCATCTTTTTCAAGAATGAATGCAGACAAATGTTTTCATTGAAAAGCTATGGGAAGACCTATGATTTATCATACACCAAGGAAGCTAGAATGGTGGGTCTATCTTATGAAGGGGAAACTGAGTTCTGTTCCCACAAGCTTCCAGATGTTCAAGGATGTTTTGTAAAAGTTAAAGCAAGGGAGTTTCTTGGACATACAGATGTCATGACTGCAAGGATTGCTCATTTGTCTTCAAATAATCCGATCCTTGAGTTATGGGTTCAGGGTTTTTTCTTACTGAGAAAGGATGACAAGGACACACGAAGATAAGTGATGTGTATATCTTGGATTTTTTAGTAAATCTAATGAATATCAATCTGATGAAGCATTTTCTCATTACGATAGAGAATATCAGGAATGGGAATTTGAGAGTACATATAATCATGTATCCTATAATACTCACCAAGTTGATTGTTCAATGTCTTGAGTCCTTCAAGATATCTTGCAGTTCCAAGCAGTGGAATTTCAAAGTCATGTTAGTAATTGATGATACTTTGAAAAGAATGAATGTTGGATTTTATGATTATTCCGGAGAGTTTTAAGATCTACTAGTGGAAGAAGTAGAAGCTGTTCTGATGAATACAGAAGAGGCAAAACCATCGATGATGGTTGGAAAGAAGAGGAAAAATATGTCGAGGAAATAGAGAAAACCCCTAAGGAAAAAGACACTCAAACCATGCATATAAAACCAACTAAATAGAAAGCCTATATGGATGTGGTTGTTGCAATGTGGATGGAGGATAAGAAAAACCGAAAAGAAGGAGGGACACTGTTTGGCCTATATCCTGCTGATTCCATAGATTTAAATGAAAAGAATGCTGAAGAGCATAAGAAGCAAGCCAAAGGGAAGAATATTAAGATGAAAATGTCTGAGGCCAAAATTGTCCAATCATTATTAAGGGACACTGAAATAGAATCTGAGAAGATTCTGGTACTGAAATCATTCTTAGTTGAACCCTTTCCTGAGACTCTGGGGAAGAAATTTATGACTCCGAAAAATGTTTTTGAAATGGTTGTTGAAGAAAAGGATGTTATGGAAGAACTACAAGAAGCTGAATGCAGTGATGATATAGCTGATCTGATAAAGCATGTTGAAGAAATTAATGAGAATAAATGTGCATCTGAAAAATTGTCAATTCAGACTTCTCAAGCTGGATCATCGAAACATGGTACTCCAGGAATTGATGGGAAGTTTGAAAAGGAAGTGAACAAGTTATCAGAGGAAGAGACTCAAAATCATGACTTCATTCATCCTGATGATATTGAAGCAGGAGCCACGAAAGAATAAATTGATGAAGATAGAATTGTTCACTTGTCTAAAAATGAGCATGAATTATCAGATGAAGAAGCTGTTCTAAAAACTGACACGGGAAAACAGGTGGTTGTTGACACACCAACCAAAGTTTTTATAAGGAAAAAGGAATCTGGTAGATCTTTTAAAAGGAAGCTTGTCATGCTAGAAGAAGAACCATCACAAAGTAAAGTGTCAGATTCAGAATCATCATCTCTAGGACATGATTTTGTCATTCTATCATTGAAGAACCTGGTTGAAACCATTCTAATATTTCCAACCATTGACTCCAGATGTTAGATGCTCCAACATATCTTGAATCAGAAATCTGATTCTGTATCCATGGGGATGGATAGGTGTGTTATTATTGAGGCTGATTAGAATAATGTACTTATCAACTATGATGATCACATAATATCTTGTAAGAAATAGGTCATTCGATAAAAGAAAATAGTTGAAGACTTGAGAGAGCTTGATGAGTTTCAACATGAAGTTAAAGACTCTTTTGATAATGAAGATATAAAAATCAAGGATCTCATGACAAGAATTGAGGAAAAGATACCCTTAAAACCGAATACTCGGATTTAGGAGGAAAAGGATCTGAATGGAATGTTGTATTCTGTTACCCAAAGCCGGAAAAGGGAAAGGGATATTTAGATCGAGATTGAGGAGAAGCAAGTGAAGAAAGAAAATTTTTTGAAGGCTCGTGAAGAAAAGATCAATGCTTTAGAAAAGAAATCAGAGGATCCAGAACAGATTCTAATGCAAGAAGAGGAAGACCACAAGGTACTAAAGATGCTGAAAACAACATTGAAGAAGTTAATACACAAAGACAAGGAAGGAAATTAGATACAATCCGATCTTTTATTTTATTTTATTTCCGTATACAAATTCTTCCAATCTTAATGATTTTTTGGTTCCTTGTTTTTGTTTGGATGTTTATATTAATATTTTAGGTACCATATTTTTTTTCTATTCCCTCAAATACTCTCTGAAAATAAAAAAGGGGTAGAAGGAAAAATAATTCTATGTAAATAAATAAATGTCCCAAAGTAAGGTGGAGTTTTTCTAAGGGGGAGTTTTCATTACAGAGATTTCCATACTCAAGATAATTAAAAATCTTATTCCGGAAATCTAGAATACAATCCTTAGTGTTCCAAAGCCTAAGGGGGAGTACATTGTATTCATCATTGCCAATGTGAAAAGGGAGATATGTTTTATTTTCAATGTACTAAAAAAAATTCTAAGTCCTTATATTCATTTTCGAAAGGATATCTGAGCTTTCCAAAAAGGGGGAGATTGTTGAGTCAATAAAGTTTTCCTTATAAATTTTCCATTCCTTCATACCTAGAGAAGATTGTTTAGTAAAAAATGTTTCCATATGGCTTAATAATTGTTTCCTGTTTTGAAAATCAAAAAACACCTTATCTCAAGGCAAGTCTTTTTTCCCTTTGTTTTACTTCTATAAGGAAAACATTTCTTCCCAAAGAAAATTTATCCTTATCAAGTTTCCATTTTTTATATTGGTATTTTTGTAAGTGTAAAATTTGGTTTCAAACCAAAACCTTGGTATCCTATAATTACCTAGATTTGAAGAGTTCTGTTCTACGATCTGAATTCTTATGAATTCTGATTACAAATTCTGATTACGAACTCTTATGAGTTATGACGCTGAATTCTGAATACGAATTGTGGTTACAAACACTTTTGAGTTCTGAATTTGAGTTCTATGAATACAGACTATCATCTCTTATGATTTATGACTGCGAATTCTCATGAACAATAACTTCGAACATTGTCAGCTCTGGTTCCAAATTCTTGTGAATCCCGATTTTGAATTTCCATGAAATTCAGACTTCAAAATTCTATAGAGTTCAGGTTCTGAAATCCTTGACAACTGAATTTGAATATCCTTGTATTATAGACTCAGAATTCAGTTTTGGTTAGACTCTAAACATTTTTTCTTATATTTTGAATATTGGATTTTAGTTATGTGACAATCCTTTTTCTTACAGTTGATTTTTTATAAAACGATGACATGAATTCAGTTACTAACTAACCATTGTTTGAGTGGCACATGTACAGGTCCCTCTAAAATTCAAGGAAAAATATGACCGTTGGATGAGGGAGCCGACTGTTGAAGCTATGCCTATAAATAGAAGCAATTTGAAAGATCTCACAACAAGATGATCAATCTAGAGATTACATGCTGCTGAAGTGATTTCTAGGGAGAGAACCTTTATTCCTTTGTGCATACTGAACTACTTGTTCATATTTGCTTTGAGAAACTTTTATTGTTGCCATATGTAATCGAGGGATTTAGGGGATTGGAAGATAGAGGTGTAGACTACCTTGATGTTGAGAGCTTCCTTGCTGAGGAAGACAGAGGTGCTGACTATCTTGATGTTGAAGGCTTCCTTTTTGAGGAAGACAGAGGTGTCAACTACTTGAAAGATTAGGGCTTATAGGAATAGAAAGATAGACACCAATCTTAGTATCGAGTGCTTACCCTGGTGTGAGTAAAATAGACATTCTTGAACGTATAAATCAAGGGACCATTATCCAAGGTTGTTGGATACCCTTCTATTTAGGTTAAAAGATTTATTACTTGTTCTTTGTTTTGTAACAAGTTTTCCACTGCATTTGTATTGTAGAGGAAAGTATAACCATATTATAATTCCTTATACATGTACTCTGATTTAGTTAGATTCTATAAACTTTAAGGTAGAATCTTCGTCTTTGTAAACTTTCATTACATTTCATTTTCTCAGAACCATCATTTCAGATTCACATTCTCGGAATAATATTTCCGGAATCAAGAAAGTGTGTGGATCTAGAGGTTTTTTCAATTATCTTTTTTAACCTTGTTAAAAATAACCATCTTTAAATTTTCCAAGATAATTTTTAAAGTATACAATTCAACCCCCTCTTCTATTTTGAGCATCATTAGATACTCCATACAGTATCTCTATTATTTCGATCCTACATTTCGTATTATAGAGTATATCATACTCACATAACATCTCAACAATCATTTATAATGGTAGTTTATGATCTAGTATCCAATAATGAAATATAACACTATACATCTCCAAATTTCTCCTTAATTTTATTCACTTCTTTTTATTCATGATATTTTCCATTAATAGTAAAATTATTAAACTCATTGATATATAAGATAATTAGGAAAATGTTTTTAAGAGAACCTAATTGTATTTTCATATTTTGTCAGAAATATTCATTCATCTAAGACCATTATTTTTTAAAATAGTTTCAAAAATGAATTATTATTATAATTCCATTTTGAAAAGAAACTTTTACCCATGATTGTATTGTTAAAATCATGTTTTTATTAGAACCATCATGTATATTTCAAAAGAATTTCTATTTTCCATTAAATGAAAAGATGAATGGAATAATTTATTTTTAATGTGCACAAAATTAATGAATCCTCCCATTTTCATGACCATTATTTTCATTAACTCTTCAATTATAGGTTATCAGGTTTATTTTCAAATCTTAATATTTTTAAAATATTTTATATTTGTAATAGTGTTTTTGAATGATGAAACTATTCATTCCTAAAGAAACGTTTTAAATGATCATTCAAAATTTGTTCATATATATAATCAAATTTGTTCATGTTATTGATGTGTTACTGGGGAGATGATTCAAGGATACCATTCAAATAAATTCTATAAATGTTTTTGGAAATGATATCATGATATTTATTAATCGTGTTTCTCTTCCTTCAGTTACAATAAAATTTGATTCTTATGTAACTCGATTCATTTCATAGGTAATGTAGTGAATAAATGATAAAATTATTATGAAACATGTCTCTAATATACTTTTTATAAAATTCTGATTTTTTCTGAAACCCATTCCATTTAGGAGGTTATGATCTTATGAATTTTTAATGTTATTCTGAAACACATAAGTATTATTGTCTCTATGATATGGTGGTTACGTTATAACGAATGATTGATGGGATATATTTATCCATATAATGTATTGGGTAAAGATTTAAATATCATTTGAATGATATTAATATAGTGGGGAATGATCCGGGTTTAGAATTATAGGGAGAGAATGGGATGTATACCCAGTTCATTATGATATGACAGAAATGAGGAGTGAACCCGGTTAAGTTAGATAAGGAATGAATAGAGAGTGAACCTTATTTAGTAGGGGATTTTTTCTACTGTGATGGATTATGAATTGATCCCATTAAAATATGGTATTCAATGGAGAGATCATTAGCAGTGAACCATGAATAATATGTAAATCATATTCACTTCATATCTATATTCCAAAATTCTATTTTTAATTTTAATTTTATCTTCTCATGTCTTGTCATCATTGACTTCTTAATGATTTGTGTATTATAAACAAACAATATTTATTCAATGAATCAATATTATGATTATTGATATGTAGTGTATGGTTTTCAAATGTGGATTCCATGTTATCATTCCGTTATGATAATGTTATGCTTATGGGTTTCCCTTGATAATCGATAATGAGCATATGTTCTCATCATATCTTTTGTATAATTCCCCAGGTTATGAAGAAAGGTTATTTTGTAGGGTATGTTTGTTGTAATATTACATCATTTTTTGGGGATATCTCAAGTTTGTTATATGTATTAATTTTTATTATTATGAGTATATCTCGATTTGGATTTATCATTTGTCAATTTTGGTGAAAGAAGGATAAATTTGGAATGATGTTGGGAATTACATGGTTTTCACATGCGTTTCCCAACCCATAATACATTCCCCCAAAATACTATGAAACCCTAGAAACATAGGGATTACACAGTTAGTGCATGGTTTGAAAATTCATGAGCCTTCTTAGGATTAACTTTCCACCCTCATATGATCTATCTCCAATGAATTTTTGAGGCACTAAGATGGATTCTAATTTATTCCAAACACTATTCCTAATGAAAGAAAATATGTTGTTGGATCGGTACCCCTCATGGTAAGAAACTCACATCACGATTAGTTTGTCCCCCCTCTCTCATTCTTATCTAATCATTATAACATATGTTTTCTAGTGTTTTTAATGGATATAGATATAGGTTTCTTGGATCATGGGTTTTGATATACATCAAACTCTTTGTCGGGTCCTTGGTTATTCCACATCAATTGGGGATTTTTTTTAAATGTGGTCTAAATTCAATTCACATTGTCATGTATTCCAATTATGTGTAGGAGGGTTGAAATTTCAATTAAAACGTTTAATATTTGAATCTTGATTTTAATAAAATAAATAAATAATTATTTTATGGAATAACATAATTGAATTTATATAATTTCCATGTGATAATGAATTGGGATAAATTAAGGAAAATTGGAATTAGTTGTATTTGGGTTAATTAGTTTGTAAAATAATGAATGGAAGTATATGATTGTCTAATTGATATAAAAATTTAGACTCTATAATTGGTAAATTAAGATAAATTTTAATTAATTAACAATTGGAATTGTGTGATGATTGGAATGTCTATAATGGGTAATGAGTTTTATGAATTAAATATTGAAAAGTAGATTAATAGTGAATTTTTCATATTACTCTATGTGATTAAGGTAAAGAGTAATGATTTTTTTGATTAAGTGAAATGGTTTAATTTATTATGATTTTTTATAATAAGGTTATTGGTCCAAAAAATGTTTTATATGAATTATTAATGTTGTGTAATGTTTAAATAAATGGCTTATATGTTTAATGATTGTTAGACTGGGAAGGTGGATCCAAATACTTATATGTCTTAATGAGTGTGAGATAAGGTCCAAGGATCCAAATACCCATATAAGATAACAAGTGTTAGAAAGGGACTATGTATCTAAATAACTATATGTGATATGTGAGTTTTGGACAAGGAATGAGGCTCCAAGTACTCATATGTGACATTGAGGTGTGGGATAAGGACATAGTATCCAAATACCCATAGGGTGGTAGACATGAAGTTCAAGGACAATGTGTTTTGAATTAGAACATGGTTCAAATTTACTGTGGTATTAATTTAAATGAATTGTTAATGAATAACATTTTATTATGATATGGTTAAGACTCCAGCATAGTAAAATTCTAGTATTGAGGGTTCAGGTGTCCTCAAGAAACAAAAGTATTTGGGTATTTAATTAATGAATAATGAAATGTGATATGTTTTTACCTAATTCATTGTAATTTATTATTTAGGAAATTGTATACATTTTTTTGACTGGATAATGTGTTTGACACTAATAGTGGTGGACTATTGTTTTTTAATCAAATCCTACTAAGGATAACTAATTGGTGCCCATATATGAATCATGTTAATATGTAAAGATAATGGAAATTTCCCTATTTATATGGAAGTGTTGAGATTTATAATGTACAAGGGAACCAAACAAGATGTTGGGTCCTATATAGAGTTTTCAACGCCTTTTCATTTTTTCCATAAAATTGACATTGTTCATGTAATTCGAATTAATTATCTAAAACATTAGTTTTTCTCTATTATTATTGTTTTTATCATCATGTTATATTGGTATTATTCTTGTTATAATAATATCCTTTTTGATATTTTTTATTTATTTCCACTAGTCTATTATTTTGATAAAGATGGTATAGTCTCTATTGTCGATATTTTATCTCAATATTATTTGGTAACATCTTCCTTAGGAGGTGGCTAGCCAGGGTTGATGAAATCGACCATCTCGAGCTATTTGTGTGTGGCACATGGGTCAGGATTTTAAAAAGTGTTACCATTGATTGATTAATTTTCCAATATTCTTTCTTACTATTTGAAAATAGGTAGATATTATACTAGGAACTTTTAGTCCATGGACATGAGATCAGGCATGAAAAATTCTACCTTTTGCATGGGGGAAAACCAAAGCACCCATGGTGGGGTTGTTGTAATTGGTGGTTTGTTTTACATATTGACATTCTTTCACCTTGGTGGATTTAGTTATTGTGTGATGTGATTATTGTTTTTGATTATTTTATATTTTAAACATGGTTCGATATGGAAAATGATTTGAGTATGAATCCACAATTATAGACAATCATGATTATAATGTGACATTCTTTATTTAATCATGTATAAAATGATGGTTTGGGTACGTTTTTGGAATTGAGGTTTTTATCCATCTTTTATAATTGAAAGGAAAATTATGCCACATATGATTTGAACGTTGTAAAATGATGAAAACTATGTAAGATTGGTGTATAATGTGAAACATAAAAAATGAAACATAGTGTACATATTGTTAACCATGATTAATATTTAGGATGACAATGGGTTGTTATAGAACCTCGGTTTTGACCATGTAGTGGTATTTTTGGGAAGGATTTGTTATGGATTATGAGAATTGTTTTTAATGTGTTAATGTTTAGTTATGTGTCAAATGTTGTGTGTTTTTAATTATATAGAAATTACTCTATAACGATGATTTTTGATAGAATTACATAATTATATGGATGGAAATGATCCACCAACAGTGGATCATGATGCCCTGATACGACCCAATGAGGAATAAAGAGATAAATTCGATGGGGGTTTTTCATACTTCATGAATGTTATGAAGATAGAACCAGAGAGGGCTATGAAGAGTATGAATGGACTAAAGATATATTTTTAGTTATAACTCACTATTATTATCATTATACATGTTGGAAATGAGGTATGTTAGTTATGGATTGATTCCATGTAGAAAACACATTCTGATTTATGGACTCCTTCAATGAAGAGGGACACACTAGCTGCATCCATTTTAGGAGGGTTAGTGAAGTGATGGTGGGATGTTTAGGCTTAGACTGGGGAGGCTGAGAGAATGCTAAGGAAGTACCTTTTAGAGAATTCATTGGAATAATATTATCTGTATACAATAATACATGAGTGGGAAGCTGAAATCAAGTGGTTGATTTATGGGAGTAGTGCAGTGATATAATCTATTGGTATCATTACTGACATATATATAATTTCATAGATTCAAATTGGTGATTTGGAAGCTATGTAATTTCATTTCTAGGATAGGATTAAATATGAGATTAAGTCCCATGTAAATATGTTTTGTCTGAATTTTCTTATTATGTAATGGACCATGATATCATATATCAGGGGAACATAAAGAAGGATTTTATTGGATGAATGGTTTTTTGACTGGATGATCAAAAGCTACACCTTCTGAGGGTAGGAATTATAATTTTCATATTTTTCATCACAGATTGGGAATGATTATTGGATAAGGGGAAGGATCAGTAACTAGGGATATTAATCGAGTCATTTTATACCATTGAAATAGTTTGGTCCACTTCCATAGTCATTTTCCTCAACCATTGGTAGAATGTTGAATTTGAAAAAACATGGAAAATCTATAAAGGTTTTATAAGAACCCATGATAGATTATCTAGGAAAAACCACTGTGTGGTAATTGGATCTTCTACAACATATATGTCTCGAAGTTGGAGTTCCACTGATCATATTGGAAGAGATAGGAAAAATGATGCTTCTAGGATAGATCACCCATATTAGTAGAGTGGTGCACTTCATGGACTCACATTGAATCATATAAAAAGGCATAGATCATATCATGTAGATCTCCCTACCCATGGGTATTGTGAGGCTAGACCATTCAATGCTAGAGGCATCATTCTTGTGTCTTCTAAACATTCTAGTTTTTTATTTGATACTGCTACCACTCAATTTTCTTATATATTCCATACTAGTTAGTGGTTTATTTATAGTTGTGGAGTTCTTATGATAGAATATGAATATAGATACACCATTAGAAGTATGATTGAGAGACATCTATATTACTAAAAGGTGTTCTCTTAAGGTTTGGGAGTATTATTTCTTTTGGGATATTCACATTCGTTATTTTTTAGGATTCATCATAATTTTTGGTATGGGTTGTTTATTAGTACACTGAGACAAAATTGTTTTCTTAAAGGGAGAGTTAACATTATGTCCCAGGAGTGTAAGAATCATCTTCATCATGGAGAGTGGGATATTAATGAGGGATGTGAAGGGCCATTTCATCAGCAACTAGGGTAGATCACTAATGAGTATTTTGGTTTATTAATGGATGAAGATAGTGTCTATCATGTAATATTTCCACCCATAGATTATAGGTTCCTGGATGTGTTACTAGAGTAATTATAAAAAACCCCTCCATTTAATGATGTTGAGTTTATAATCGATCAAATTGGTGGGAAGATCTAATTTCTATTCTACCATACAAAATAGAATCAAAACAGGATCATGAATTAAATACACCACTAGATGAGTTAATGCATAATGTGTTAATATGTATGAGTACATCTCTTTAGGGATCTGCTGTTTTTATTAATAAGAAGAATGATAGGAATCATTGATTATTTTTTGACTAAAATAAGATGAACATGGTGACATTAAAGAACTAGTATACTCTTCCATTTATTGAGGATCAATTTGACTGGTGAGTAAAGGGTGTGTGTTCTATATGATTGAAATGAGATTATGGAATCCTCATTTGAGAGATCAGACCACTGTTATACCAAGGACATTGTTCAGATATAGGTATGGCCTTAATGAGTTATTTTACACACTATTAAGGCAGACAGATACACTAGTATTGTTCCTTGAAATGAAAATATTAATCTTCCATATATTACTGGATAAATTTCTAGAAGTATTTTTTAGTGACATCATTGTGTACTCCATGACTCATGATGATCATAGTGAACGTTTTTAGATCATCATATATACACTGATTTATCATCATCTATACAAATATATCTATGTATCATTTATGGATTAATCATGTACATTTCATGGGTCTCATCATTTCATAATAATGGATGTTATTGAACCCAAATAATTTTTATGTAGTGGATTCATAAAAGATTCTAGGAATTTTTTCTAAATAAGATTCTTTTTGGGGTTAGTAGCATCATATAAGAGGATATTTTATTAAATTTTCCATTCCATATCCCCTAATTCATGATTGACCATAATGGGGATAATGTTTAAATTCTTAAGAGAATGTGAGAATTATTTCCATAATAGGAAGAAGCTGTAGACTAAGTCCTGTATCATTATCCTACCTGATCTAGGTGAGGAATATGTAGTGTTTTTTGATTCTTATTGGATTGGTATTGGAGTAGTGTCGATGTATGTGGACCAGGATGTGTTATGGGTCTTAGAAGGCTAGGGAAAATTAGTGGAACTTCCGAATGCAAAATGTTTAGTGATAATTAGTTTTTTATTCTTCTATGTGTTGGTTTCATTATATTTTGGGTAAATGTTATTATACTTATACTGATCAGAAGGTCATAGTGTATATTTTTTCAATGAGATTTGAATCATTGGAAGATGAGGTGGGTCAATTATATACAATAATATGACATTGATTTCATATATATACTTGTGAAGGGAAATAATGTAGTTGATTATTTAAGAAAGAAACCCTAAAATCAATAGTTTACAAGTATATTGTTGATAGAAAAATTATTATTTTTATGACTGAGACATATGTTATTGTTCAAGACGGTCAGGTGTGGATGACTATTCTATCAATTTTAGTGGATATTACACATTTGATATATATTAGATAAAGGTTTCATTAGGATCCATAATACATTTCATTGTGTTAATTCCTTAAAAGTGTGGAGTCACAATAACATTGGACTATAGATTACTATAATAACATCTATGTTGGGAATACAGTAGTTGTTCTTATGAGCATGTAGAAGGAGTTGGGATGTGAATTTCATTCTTAAAAGTGGGTGGTTCATGTAGGTGTAACTAAAATGTACCATGTGCTATAATGGTAGTTTTTGTGGCCATTCATAAAAGAAAATTATTGCATGGTTTTTACATGATATTACACCAATATAAATTTGAACGTTGAGCATGAATGACCTTTTAGTTTACAACAGCTTTTGGCCATGAAATAATGGTAGAGGGATGAAATTAACATGAAATTAATATTGGGTATACATAGGACTCTTCATAAAAATAATTATATTTTAGTGATGGTGGAACAGCTGATGAATGTAATGACTTTCTATCATATACAGGATACATTCTCATATGAATAGTTGGGAATATTGTACATTCAGGAGATAGAAAATCTTTATGGGATTCCATGGATTATAGATTCAGAACATGACTCACACATTACACTTAACATCTATAAGTGGTCATATAAGGATCTTGGAACATATGTTTTATTGAGTGTGGTGTTCTACACCCATGAAGATGGGTAGAAGGATTTTACTATATATGTTCTTTAGTATATGTAGTTGGTGTGTTCCCTTGACATTTATGGTTTTGAGGAAAATAACATGAAGATCACTAATTTCTCTTGTAACAATTTTCATTAAGAGTTTATATAGATTGAACAATTTGACTCTATTAATAGTAGGCATTATGATCACATATATGTTGGAAGCGTGCACAAGAGTTTGAGTTATTGGGATCGAGTCTCAGGAAAAAGACATCATAGTAGGATTAGATGATCTAGAATTTTATTCTTATAGATTATTGTATATAAAAGTCATATAATATTATATTTCAAGGAACACTAGAGTATACATAGGTTGATCATATATTAATTCGGGTGTCTCCAATATTTATTCATCGTAGGATTTGGAGATCAGGAAAGTTGGTGCCCAGGTTTGTTGGACTGTTTGAGTTTTTTACATAATCAATAAAATGGATAACCAATTGACACATCCATAAAGGTAATGTTTTCTACATTAAATTCCTCACATGTATCAACATCAGTAGTATCATCCCAACACTTCTTATGAGATTGATTTTGAAGATGATGAGTGTAATACTGATGTATTCATTTAATGAAATATGATATATGTGTTGGATCACTGTGAGAAAGTATTGTGGGGAATGAACGGGTTGATAGTTTCCGTATTGCTACAACATGGGTGTGTTCAAGAGGAGACATTGGTTGGAGAAGCATACATGTTAGTTATGTGGCCAAATATTTTTTCCTCAGAATCGTAGAGATGCTTTGTAGTAATCTCGAGGATGAGCTATTATAAGCTGGGGTTATTGTAAGATCCCAAATATATTCTAGAGATATCTCAATCTCATTTCAAGGTAATATTTTTACTTCTTATGAGAGTATCCTGTTTTGGATTTACCTTTGGGGTGTTGGGTTAAAAATTTGAAAAATATTGTTGGATGATAGGATGTTCATGGTGTGCTCATGGGTTGTGAAACTATCTGACCACTTTAGAGTAACCACGTAGCCCCCCAAAGAGATTTTTTTGGTTATTCAAAAATAATTTTTAAACTATTCACCCATACTAAAAAACCAATGATTCATGTTTTTATTAAACCAAAAATTATTTTTAAATTCCCAAACACCCCAATATTAATCCACAATAACCGCTACATGGACTTAAAATATTTCATACAAATTATATAACCTCTCTAATGGATGGAATGTCATTCCAAACTCTATTCTTGATGAATTTATGATCTGTTGACAGATATGCACCCCTCTTGATAAGAGATTCTTATCCTAATTAGTTTCTCCTCGCTCTTTTATCCTTATCTTATCAATAGAAGTTATTTTTACTATTTTTCTTATTGATGTATATATTGGATTGATAGATACTAGTTATTTTGATCTTGGATCTTAGTTTTGGATCTAGATATCACTCTTTTTCTAGAATAGGCTTTTTTTGCTTCAATAGGATATTTTCATTGGCATGCATTTCGTAGTAATCATGATGTTGGTGGTCTAAATTGAAACAATATAGACATGAATCCCAATATCATTTATGTGTTGTGAAATTTCAATATGAACATTTTACAATTTAATTTTGAAATAAATAAACTAATTGATTAATTATATTATCAAATCAATTAATTTATTATATAATATTTTCATTGATAATAAATTTGGTTAAACAATGTAGAATTTATTTCTAGATTTAGGTTAATTAATTAGTGGAATGATGAATTGTGGAATTGATGGGTAATTAGGATTTTGTAATTGTTAAATAATTGTGATTATGAATTAATTGAAAAAGGGAATTGTGATATAATTGGATAGACTATAATGGGTAATTTTTTATATTGTTTTAATATTTCATAGCGTCATAATGAAAAATTGTTCATATTATTAAATTTAGTAATGTTAAATAGTTATTAATATTTTTGTTTAAGTGAAATATTTCAATATATTGGGAATGCTGAAAAAAATGTAATTGATGAAAAATCATGGTTTGAAATTTTGTTACTGTGTCATGTTCTGGTAAATGTGTTATTTTCATGCAGAGTGTGGGACATAGACAACAGACCCAAATACCCTATATGTCAATGATTGTGTAACAAAAAATAAGGATCCAATTAACCACATGAGATAAGGAGTGTGAGACATTCCCTGTGAATCCAAATACCCATATGTGATCATTGTGTATGGGATAGGGACTCGGGATACAAATACCCATATTTGACATTTAGGATTGGGATAGTTAAAGAGTCTCTGAATCCCCAAAGGGTGTTAGACAGATTTTCTACTCCCATGATTTTGGAATTGTAAAATGTTTTAATAGGATGTTATATGATTTTAAATTATGTGAGAAATGATAACATGGTATTGTATTATGGTTCAGACTCATATACATGCCTATTTAGATATCGATGGTTCATCATTCCTCCAGAGCCTTGGGGTTTATTTGTTATATTAAAGAATAATTTATTATGATAACACATAACATTATGAATTGTAATTTAGTTTTTATTAAACTATATAAACAATTTTTCAACATGAGATTGTTTTAGACTAAGATGTAGGTGGCCTAATGAGTTTTACTCAAACCCTACTTGTGTAGTCTCCTCTTTACCCGAATAGACTTCATGTTTCACAACATAATAAGATAAAAATTACATATGATAGATAGATAAGTTATGATGGAGCATCTGAGGGATTAGACATGGTGTTGGGAATGTCATGGTGTTTTATTAACATTATTATTATCTCATTTATTTGGAACATGACGGATAATCGAAATGAAATATATATGACATAAATTTTGGGTGTTGTATTCTTTTGTTTTTCATCATGTGATACAAGAATTATTCTATTTATTATTTTATGAATTGGGTATTTATTATTTATTTCCTCTACTTTAATAAATTGATAAAGAGGATATAGTCTCTTCGTGATCAAGATTATCCCTTATCTTCATGTTGGAAGCATATAGAATACAGGGACAAATGCATGATATCTTGTGACTAATAGTCTCAGGACACTAGTGTGTAGAACCCCAGTTAGGATGTTTAATTTTTTATGGGTACTAAAACATATGATCTTTATTGTTGTTATTTAATATCATTCATTGATTAAGAAAATTGGGTTCCTTGTTTTCAAATAAACTAAACTAATAGGGTCCTCAGGCATGTGTTTGTGTAATGTAATCAATATTTATGTAATAACTTTTAATATACATTTATAATAACCATGTGTCATTGAATTAAACTTCTACAAATTAGGATCATGAAAACTGACACCATGTATATTGTTCTATGTAAGGGTACTACATTCTATGTATATGTCACATTCAATATTTTGAGCATGCATTTACATGAAAAATCAAGTACCCTAAAATGAACGTTAAATCACATGTTTAGCCTTACTGATATTGGAAATCCCTTCCGATACATGATGAAAAACAACAATCACAAAAATATATATATATAACCTCAAGAAAAAACCATTCACCATTTTAACATGGCACACACCATTTTGTATTGATTCAAATAAATCTCTATATTTATGTAGTTTATAGAGTCTAGAATACATTTATGTAGCCTTTATAAACATCCTTCTATATTTACAAAGATGGTAATATTTATAAAAGGAAAAATGATTTTCTATTTTAAAAATAAATATATCTATGGATTCATAATTTCTTCTTTAACATAAAAAATCATTTTATGGAAAAATAATAATTAAAAAACACAACTAAAACATCATGTTGAATCCAAAATATATTAAACTAAAAACATATTTTTTTATATAGAACATTGTATAACTTCGAAAAATATTTAAAACTATTTAATCAATAAATATATTAAAAAATAAATTTAGAACAAAATCATCAAATATTATTAACACTTTCAAAATACTACACACTATAAATGACTACCTAATGTTATCATATATTCCAAAAATATCCATTATATTACTATAAAATAATTATCTCGTCATGAATTAAAATAAAAAAATAGGAAGAGGATAGAAATGAGAGGTGATAAATAAACCACCTCATAAGATAACATTCAAGAATATCTTTGTGATAAGAAAAAGGTAACTACTATATAAGAACAAATCATACAGCTACACCACACAATAAATCACTCTATGGAAAATATCTAGTGGAGATACCTTTCAAACAAGAAAAGAACAATAAATAAATATTCCATTAATGAGAAAAATCAATATCATATATCAATATGATATTAGATACCGTGTACAAATAAAATAATTCATTAAACATTGATTACTAAGCATCTGAATGAATCACTTTTTCTGAATTATAGTTATATAATCATAATAAGTTCCATAATGATAGGAAAAAACCCATGAAATAAATATATATCATTAAATAATTCAATAAAATAATATAAAATAATATATAAGAAATCACCTTTATTATAAATAACATCATATTAATTTAAACAATGATCATAGAACATCATTTAAGAGAAAACATCATTATACCTATCGTTTCAGTAATTTTTTTTATGAATTTGATAAAATGACATCTATAGATATTTCATCCTCATGTATAATAAATTAAATTTACCATGTAATTTAATCTTATTTACATTAATTAATTATGCTTCATTGAAACAAGAAATGACAATCGAAGACATATTTATCATGTTGATCATGTCATGGAAAAAAGTATATTTTCCGGATTTCATTTTAATTAATTATTAAATCAATAAATAATAATCAAGAAGATTCATAATTTTTTTATGGATTTGGTGTTTAAAAAAATAAAATGATTTTTAAATGATTCTACATTTTTAAAAAATGTGTAAAAAATATGAATAAATCAAGTTAAACTCAAATGAATGATTATTTTTTTCATTAAGACACATTAATTGTAAAATTTGAATGTTAAAAAAATGTTAAATGAAAACAATGAAAACAAAAAAATTAATTAAATTATAGAGTCTTAATATATATAGTTACATGTCACGAAAAATATTATTTCTTCCAAAAAAAATATCATTAATTAAAAATATGCTTGGAAAATAAATTTTTTTAATTTAATAAATCATACTTTACAAAATATAATTTATAAACTAGATAGTATATTTAAAAGTATTAACATGTTTTATGAAAAACACAATGATAAATTTGAGAAATTTAAAAGACACCCAACCTGATATGTAATGGTCAATATAAAACATGCTTCCCATAATAAGAAATATATACAAAATAGTGAAAAGTTAAAATATAATTATTTTATTCCTCAAAGATATTTCTACCATTCCCTTTACCATGTTATTATCAGTACCTATAAGTTCAATATTAAAAATCCCAATTTATCATATGACATACATTGTTAACCAATCATAAGGTTAAAAGAAACATTTTACCCATCATTAAAAGTTTATATTTTGGATTAAATATTTATTTACCATGAAAGCCATAATGAAATAATTATAATGTAATTAAAATTATAATTTCTTTTTTGCAATAATTTCATGTCACTAAATTCATGGGTTTTTATTTAACATAACATAATAATCCTCAACCAAAATAATCACCAAGACAACCATAAAAATTAATCCATAAAAATAAAAATAAAATGAACGCACCATGTCAACCATTATATTGTTTCCATCATGAGTCATTGACTCAGCCACATGGATTAAAACAAACAAAAAAATGACATAAAATTATATGTAATGTGTCCCCTATATTCTTATGCTCATGGAAAATACACTCCTTACTAGTACATGAAAAATTATGTAATTGAATGTAAGAATACAAGTCCACAAACACATCATAATCAAAAACACATGAACAACTCCAAATCAATGAGAATTTAATTCACCAAAATGAATATAAAGTAATGTTTTCTAATATAAAAATATTAATTTTATTTTTCCAACACGTGTCAAGAGAAGAGCTCATAAATTCCAATGGAATGGAAAACATAATAGACTAATAATCCTCATATTTTGGTTAATGAAATAAATTAGTCCTGAAAAAAATCACATAACATACCCAAAAAATAGGTTACTTTAAAAAAAATTATGGAATGATTTGATCTGCTTCAAGCTAACCCATACATGATTATCACTGTCAAGGAATCTTGTTTTGTCCCATTAGAATGATTGCAATTAAACTCCATCATCAAATCATCCAACTAAACATCTATACCAAGATCTTGAAAGGATCACTTATATAGTTTCATAATTGGGAAATGGAACTGTTATAATTTTATGATATATGAATTGTCTTCATCAAGAACATTACTATTCGATTTACATGACAATGGAAATGACATGAACTTTTAAATGAAGAAAATCCACAATAATAATCATAATTGAGGACTCATATCTATGGAAATGGATTATTTAAGGTTAACTTACTATTTATTTATTATCCTATTTACCATTGTATACATAGATCATGCATTCTTTTATAATGTCATGATACACGATTCTTTCCTTGGTATCTAACCCAAATGATTCACCACATAACATATAATGGCCACAAAACATAATATTTCTTGACATAGATCATAGGGTTTACTAAAATACCATATCCAATCTAGTATCCACAATTTGTTTAATGTAGTACGAACAAATGATACACTTTTTCATCCATCCAATTCATCGACACTAGTGCCAAACAGAAAACTCTATCATATATGTGAACCATCGCCATTGAAAACACTTTTCTGGACCCCTCGAAACTCAGAAGTGATCCTCATGTAATGGATATATAGAAATTGGGATAATAATTATTGAATCTGACCTCCAACAGTCCAAATGTTGTTTACAATCAGTGATGGTATATAATCACAGATATGGGAGGCATTACCCATATAATGATATGAGATGTAAGAAATTATATTATAAAATCTTCTAAATGGCTCATCCAAAAAAATGAAATGAATGAAAATGAAAACATATATCAATATTCTCCAAAAGTATAACATCAACGCACTTATGAATAGAGAATGGCATTAGGAGTTATTCATTTTTCTGTATCCTCCCCATCTATGATGTATGGGAGCCCCCCCCCCCCCGAGATCTCTGTATTCAGTAAAGGTTACCCAAATTAGTTATAGTGTGTATAGAGGTAATAAAATAATACATGTTTATACTAGAATTAAACTAGATGAAACCAATGGGATTGAAAAAGATACACCCTGCAATAACCAAGAGGTCACTACTGATATAATTCTAGAATGCTCTACCACTAATGTAAAACAGTCATCCAAACCCATAACAAAAAAGTGAAAAATTCATATCAGGATTAATGTTATTTTATTTAACATAACAATGACAAATATTTATTCAAGTGTTTATTAGATTAATTTTTTAAAATATAATTTTATCCATTTCCTCACATACTTATTATAATATTATAAATTTTTCACTAAACATGTATAAAATAACATCACTTTGATATGATGAATCAAAACCAAGGACCCCAAAACACAAATATCCCTGGACTATATGTTTCACACCACAAATTTGACTATTCCATACATATAAAAATCATATAAGCTAGACACATCAATTAAAAAAATCATTTATATCATTATTGTTATTTTCATTCAACGTATATATCTAATTAACCATTTAAAGGGTATTCTATAATCAATCCATCAATGTTTGTAATTATTAATTTCATCTCACTGTTTAATGAAAAACGAATTCTTATGAACTATGAAATTAAACCACATTATATATATGAAGGAGATCAGTCATCCGAAAACATTATTTCGATATAAAATAGAAATTTTATTTTAGGTTAGTCAACCTATTGAAATGGCCATTATGATTTTCTTAATTATTATTAGATAATTCCACTTTAATTGGTTTTGGGTGAACTGTTACATGGCTCATAGGCCAAGTGGAATAATACCCATCATATGTAATGGAGGGCTAATGAATAATACCCAATACATAACCCCAAGTCTAATTACCCAACAATATTATATCTTCACATTTCCAACATCTACATCATTTAGGTCGTTTAGCACCCCACCATGCATAGTTGGTCATTTAGCATTAACTAATATAGAGTTTCATAGTGCCTTGTACTGATGGAAATTGAAAAACCGTTGCAACATCCAAATATAATTAGCTCCATATAGGTGGATGCTACATTCTAAAAATCCTCATATGGGGCGTAATACTCTTTGACCTTCCCTGGTTGATTCTTTTCCTTTATGGACTACATGCATGGTTTCCAGAACACCTATGATGTCTGAAAGGCCCTGAGATCCATATACCAAAACCAGTTGCTAGAAACTAAAAATTTGAAGAGTAGTGATGGATGTTATAGTATCCCATAGTACATCTTATACAATCTTCTAATGTACATATACATTAACCCATAAATTCACCCACCATAATAGTTGATCATGTATTTTTCAGATACCATGCTATAGCATCAACCACTCAAGTACGTGCTCATTGTTAAGAGATATTTCATATCCATTATTTCCGAATTGATTGATTATCAGTTGGTTTCATCAATAATAACTTATGAAATATTATTGATTTAATTAAAATTTTCCAATAATAATAAAATTCCATGTAAAAAATCCAATATATTTAATGTTTGTATTTATTAAATTCCAAAGACAACTTCTTATTCCATTATATTAATAGGATTTTAGTTCCTTAAAATACTCCATACATTGAAATTTTATTAAATAAATGGAAAAAACACTAATAATTATAATCAAAATATAAATAATGTCAATAAAATGTAAAAAAACAATTATAAAACAAATAATATCACACAATGTAATATATTATTATTTCAATCCATTAATTCCATGAATTCAATGAAACATCACATCTCTTTCTATCTAGTTTGAATATTGGTTTTTCTGTTATTCATGATTTCATTGTCAGTTCTGAGTTTTCCTTTTTATATTAATCATTTGATGTGATGATTGAGGGATTTTATTTTCAGCATGAGAGGCGAGGGGGATTCCATGTGTTCAGATTATTGGGGAAATTAGGCCAATTGATGAGATAACTATAGGAAGTAAACCAGATTGCTACATAGACCAACCATCCATCTTGCGATATTTTGGAATTTTTATATTTTAATATGAATTCAATTATATTGACTATTGAATCCTATAGACCTATTTTTCACAAGAACAAACCTTGGTTGACCATGAACTAGTCACCTGAAAAAGACCGAGATAATACTTGATAGACATAAATGATCCAATTGGGTTACAAAATAATGCCAGAAATCAATTTTTATTAACATAGGAATGGTTTATCCAATAATATATTAATATAATAATCCAATGAGATCACATATAAAAACAAGGAGGATACAAAATCACTAAATACAAAAAAAATACCCACATAGAAATACAGAAGAAAAAATGGAAAAACAAAACAAAACGTAGACCAACCAGGATTGACATGATCTCTACATGTTCTAATAGTCAAAACCAAACATAAATCCAACATTATCTATATTAAAACGAAAAAAATGTGATCCTACCTTATATATCAGCTCTACCAATATCAAGTTCCATAGGTATGGTGTTAGCATAAAACAGCTCATTGTGTATGCACCACATAATCTATACATGTCATTATTGAAACAATCACTAAACTCTAGATTGAAATAATTTAATGAAAAACTATTTTTTTCAATTAGATATCATGTAATAAGTATCTATTTTTGAATAACTAGTATCAAAATAAAATAAAAGGAAGGAACCAAAAACTAGGTAATACATAATATTGATGAACATAAAAACATTGTATAACAGTAGTAACGGTAATAAATAAAATAATAAAAAGATACAAGTTTATGAAATTTTCCAATTTCAAAATAATTATACACTATATTATAAAGTAGTTCTAGAACATAACTATAATTAATCATGGGAATTTCATAAACATCCCAAGGGGAAATCCCTATAAATACTCAGTTCTGAATCAAATAATCTCGTATGATTCATCTCCGTAGTCAATAACCAAACTACATTCTCTAAAATAGATTCACTAGTGTAAATTCATAGCCAACCCATCCACTATTTATAGGTTAAAAATCAAACTAATCATTATGAGTAAGAGACCATCACTGACCCTGTGGATGAAATAAATGAATCCCAAGATAATATTCTAAGGGATAATGAAGAGATAATCACACGATTGGGAATAACCATAACCACCAGATGCCACTATAAATATCTGGTCAAATCTCTAAAACAAACTATAAAGAGGCCCTATCATCAGATCTAATTCATTATAGGTTCCCATCGACAAAAGAACCACTCCAGGTTTCAACTAGGCCAATATGTCATAAGAATTTTATAACAAAATTTTAAAAACATTATAATTTTGAAATAAGGCCATTAAATTTTCAAATAGATATTCATTTACAAAATCAAATCAAATTTTTTTTCATTAAAATATAAAACATGCTTGATAGGTGCCAGACAAGCGATTATATCACATAGTAACCATGTTGAATCAAAATTGTACAAATTGGACACAGTTTGAAATTTTAATTTGGAAACTAAGAATTCTATTAAATAGAGTTGATGCATCATTTAGACTACATAAATTTCAATAATAATAATAATTTTGTATATTGGAGTGGATAATAGAAGTAATAAAGGAAAATAGTTTTCAAATTTGGATTTTAAGAATGAAATTGTTATAGAAAACAATTTCTATTTTTGATCTTATCTATATATTCACATTATGAACATCTAGATATTTCTACATCAAAATTATTAATTTATGAAATCCATAACTGCATTAGAGGTTTAAATTTAGTTGTCACAAGAGGAATTACAATTTACTATAAGGGATTACATGAGAGCAATAAATATAAAAATCACTAAAAAACCCACATATGTGTAAATTTACAACTAGACCAACTACTCAATCACAATCAATTGACAAAAAAATTTAAAAATTTCCCAAATCATCTTAGATGAAAAATATTCATTTTATCTAAAACCGTGTATATGTATATATTGGTATGACCAAATAAATCATTTGAAACTCCCATTTCCCCGAATTGAAAACAAAGGAACACCAAAATAAATTCAAAAAAATAATCAAATTCGTTAAATATCCTTTTGAAATTATATAAGAATGGTCAAACAACAATTGATATGATTCCAAAATGTAATGAACAAAAAAACCCTCTATAATGAATGAAAATGTGATTAAACTGCTAGAGAATGAAGAACCAATTCAATGGAGAAAACAACACACCATACTGTTGAAGAATAAAGAAGACCAACATCGATTAGATCCCCTCAGGTTCATCTAATATTGATACCACCACAGAATTATAATGAAATCCATAAAGGAAAAAACATGGGATAAGAAGACTTACTCAAGGGGGATTCCACATAAAAATAGATGGTGAAGCACACAAGATCAAATGAAGAAAATTTAAGGAAGCTAACCATGGATCCCAAGGGGTTGAAACCATTCACCCTTACCAGAATGAAGGGACACACACATGAACAAGCTACATGGTTTTGTATACAATGCACAATCCCTAGAAAATAGTTCGATCAAATTATAGATACCCACATCATTATTTTCAATCATTTTCTAAAAACCATTTGAAAATTTTACTCCTTATTCCCTAAAACACCAAATAAAAGAACAATTAATCCACTTAATTGCATAGTTTGGTGAAAATTGTATAGAATACATCCATATTAAACCATTCATGAAAAAAAAACTAAAACAACTATTCCGATACCATCCATAAAAATTCTCCCAAAACTATTCCGGATAATAGTGAATAGCCCAAAATTACTTTTTGAAAATTTCAAAAATAAAAAAATCGAATCAAATACTTAGCCTGAATCTCAACTAATAAGATAAATTTATGTGAAATGATTATATTTATTAAATTAAATGAAAAATTCCTTTGAGGTGTGACAGTTCTCCCAATGATGAAAAATTCTACCCCTGACAAAGTCACAATGTGCAAGGAGAACAAAAACCTGAGTCGAAAACTAGATAAATGTGAAAGAAAACATGAACCATAATTTAACCTTTTATCCAAATATTAACACCATATTATCTATAGGGAAAACATGTAGAATTATGGGGAAGGAAATGAAATGGGTTCTCCCGTACAAAAAATCATTCATGAGGACACCAAAATTAGAACTCCTTACATAGACTTGGCCAGCACAGACCCACAAATTGTCTAAACTGGAAGATCCAACATAGACTAAAACCCCCATAGAAGGGTAAACCCAGAAATGTATATAAATCAAAATATCAAACCAATCCATGACTCATAATTTAAAAAAAACATGGTTATATTGAAACATAAAATCACTCGACCATCTCTAACTACATAGGAGATAACATCATTTATTGATTGCTCTACATAAATAATGACCACATAGTCACAATAAAAAGATACCAACAAGAATATAACAATTGATAAAGTAACATTTAAAAAATAGACATCATAATGTGAAAATTTTAATCATCCGCACTCTATTACATTGGAAAAAATCTCTTCTTGCTACCCCCACCCACAATTGAGAAATTTCGAAATTCAGGAAAAAATTTCTTATATGGTCTCTTGATAGACCCCTTATGATTCAAATCAATCTATTTCATAGAGACAGGAGCCAAAATCGTTTGACTGAGACATACTATTATGAAAATGATTCTTTCCAAACACACTAAACTGTCCTGGATGAACAAATCAGTCAAATTCCATCATAGGATAGAAAAAAAGATGACATAGAGTGTCAAAAATGACCATACATGAAGCACCAGATGGATAGACTAATGAAAAAAATTAATGAATAATTAATTGTGACTAATTAAGAATGGTTTCCTCATGTACAGACTTATTTACAGATGTGAAATCCATATGAGTGCTATGAGAAACTAGATTTCAATCCACCACAAACTATTTTATGGGAACCATCTCTACTAAAATGCCTCAAAGATGCGATCCCAGAATAGAATAGCTCCATATGACTATAATCTATCCTTAATCATAAGACTAATAGGGAAAATATGATATTTTATATGGTTCGTTGATTATATCTCAGGGAAAAAGGGAACTGATTCCTTGAATTTGTCAACATAGGCCTTAACCATCTACTGCCCTTTATGAATGCCCATAACCTCTTCCAAATTCCATTAATTCACCTATTTCATTATAAAACATCAGAAAAAATAGATCTTAAACAGATCCCATGTAATCCTATAATTTAGCTTTGAAGAGAAGATCACCATTTAGAGATCTGAACATGAACCTTCCAACATATGCAAACTGTCTTGTAACCTCATGACTTCATGATATCCCAATGACTAAAAAACCATTGACTTTATCGAGAAACACTACAATATATAAAAATACATGATCACCATGAACGAATAAAAATGTCGTGAATAACAAGACATTACCTCTCCACAAAGAGTTTGGGTAGGGCTAATAAATTGAAGAAGCACACTAGCAATATTTGGGCACATTTTGGGAGGCATAATCTATATTACAAAAAACTAAAAACCAAATCATCACTAAATTATTAATAAACCTAAAGGAAACATTAGACTACAAAACAACATGTCATAAATGAAAACATAATAAGAAAAATAGATATCCTTTTTCTTGAATCATCATTACCATTCCAAATTCCATAACCATTTAACACCATAGACACATTAAAAATACCAAAACATAAATCCAAATCCAATTTAAACACTGAATCCCACTTTTAAAATAATAAAACTCCCTAAAATAATTTTCATTTATAATTCCCTATTTCCAAAAAAAGGTATTCATTCAAAAATCCATCATGCTAACCAAGATAATGTCAAATCATAACTCACACAAAAACTCTTTTATATATAGAAGTAGGGGATATTAATATCCTAGGGAAATTATTTTTTGTCCATTATATGTGAAATAACCAACAACTGGAATAATATTGAACCTTAAACTTAGGCTCCACATGGGTCTCTACTCCATGAATCCATATCATGCCACATAGGTTCACTTCCATTTCTATTCCCAAAATCATTAAAAAAAATCCAAAAGCATAATCCCAGAAATCCAATAAAAAAGACTCAATTCATGGACTATCCCTAATAAGTCCAGGAATATAATGAGAAAATGATCTTGGCACTCTTCATGTTCCTTCCTCTAATGTTTTGATAGTCCAATATTCAACCTACTAAATGACCAAAATAAAAAAGGGCTACTAGGATACCATTTTTAAGGACCAACATGGGTCTACCCGTAACTAGTTACCTGATATGACCAATTAAATTCCTATAAAGCAATCCCAATCCTACCAATATAGCCATCTACATTAGGCATCAAAGTCCATTAACTTGGGAATTATTTAGACCATAATAAACACATATGAAAAAAATAAAATAGAGAATACAAAAAATCCAACAGAATCCGTAATTATTAATTATAGCTACTATATAAATATGAATAAAAAAAATTGCACAAAAGAAAATTAAAAAAATATAAAACAAAATCAAAAAAGTATAGATATGATCTCCATTTAACCACTTGTTCACCACCATCCATAAAACATCCCTTCTCCATAGGAATTTATGATCAAAATATTAACCTACAATATAGTTCAGGTCTACTGATGTTGATTTTAACAAGTAATTCTAATGAATTAAACAACACATTAGGTAAGAACCATATCATCCATACATGTCCTTTCCCAAAAAGTCCTGAAACTCTAGTTTAAAATACATTTTATGAAAATTGTTTTTTCCCATTTACAGACGAATTATAAATTATACCTTCTTGAAAAACCATTTTGAGATCTAAATTCCAAGTAGGAGCCACTGCCCATGTATTTGTGAAAAGATGGGAACATCAAGACTATATAGTAAAGTAGGGAAATTATAATATACAGAGGAGTAAAAATAGTACAAGTGTAAGAAAATAACCACGTTAAAAATGTGGGACCATTGTGCTTTAATATAAAGAAAAAACATCATGATATGTAGTCATGTAGATTTTATAAATATCCCTAGAATATATCCCAAACAGTACTCTATTCAGAATCACCTACTAGCATATGGTGTATCACCAATGTGAAACCCAACCTGGCTCGTCTAATCTATCCACACTATTGGAAATTTCATCCTTTCTTATTTTCTATCCATGGGGTACCAATCTACCTAATCCAGATAACAACTCTATAATTGACCATCTAGATGATGTATGTAAAACCTATATAATAGTATAAGGTGTAATGATGTGGCGATCAAACCATTTACATTAACTATTAACAGGATATTCCACCATGCATTGATTTAGAAAACCACAAAACCAACTATATTAGGGCCTCTCATAAGGAAGAAAACCATAAAGTTATCATCACAAATAGAACTACTCAATGTTCAAAATATTCCATCATGTGAAAAGATTTTAAAAACACAATTGAAAAAAATATAACATTCCAACCAGACCATTACCCATTAAAATCTAAATACATTTCAAAAACAATTTTGATAAATAAGATCAAATCATGAATCATTCTTGAATGGTTCTAAAAAGAAATTTTTATCACCTAGTATCTAAATTTTCTCCCAGTGTACCGAATGGTCAATAGTTTCAAAAAATATTTTTCAAACCACATTTTATGATACATTGATACTAAGAACCATTTAGATGACACATGACGTTTTTATAATAACCATTTTATACATGGAAGGGGATAGATAAGGAATGGAGGGAAATGCTTTAATATTCATGGTTTTAGAATGATATTATAATATAAAACCATTTTAATTTATATGACTATCAACATATATACCACATGTAAATATTGATATTCCCACATCTAATAGAACTATCTTTTAAATCCATAGTACCTCCAATGGTTTTAATTTAAAATTCAAAAGTGGGAATAAAATTTAATATAAGGGTTCACACAAATGCACTGATAAATAAAATGTACTAAAACCCACAAACTAATCTCATATCATATGTAATAAGAAACACAATCACAATCTAGGTCTAATAATGTTTCACCATTTTCAAAATCTACTTAAAAATCCAATTAGAATTTTATCAAAAACATTGTATGAAAATATATATTTTTTACCATATAAATCAATTGAAATTCTTATTTATCTAAAATTATAAATGTGAGAACAGAAAACATGATTAAACTAAAAAATCAAAAGAATCAATAACACAATTCAATTTAAATTAGTAAATCTCTTACATCAAAATATATTCTTTGGAAAGAAATTTCTTGGAAACACCTTACATAATGATTAAGGAATTTAACAAAACAATAAAGAAATAAAGAACCCAGACCATGTATAATACCACATGCCCTAGAATAAATGTAACAAAATCCCATCATCAACACTAAACCATTGAATATCTTATTAATGAACCAACCAAAAAAAACCAAAAATATAAGAGAGAAAGATAAGAAGGGGAGAATAAAACATACCCAAGTAGTTATCACTAAAATATTGTAGTTTATATACCCATGATCCATAATGGATGAGAGGGGTAATCCAACCAAGGCTCCTAAGGGGCGTCACAAATTATTAATGGATAGGAGTTTATTTGAGGCTAGAAAAATAATATGAAAAGTGAAAGTTCAAAATTTTAAGATATTTTGAATGTATCAAGATTTGGTAGCATTTTTTACAAAATCATATTCCCACCAAGAACCCCCTATAAGATAGACATGACACCATCATGAGAAAACCATATAGTTTGGGAAACTATTATAAAACCATGAAAAATCATTTTTGTAATTCTAATGTCTCCTTATATTATTGTTAAAATGTTTCTTTTAACTTTGTGAAAGTCATGCACATTTTCCTAGGAAACAACCATGAATCACGTAGTTACAAAATTTCCTCACATGGTTTGTTCCCAACCATGCAAAGACCTTGAAATTCAAACTGTGAAGAAATAAATGACCTAAAAACAACCTATTCCTTAACAATATAAACGGTATCTACCTAAAATGCACACACTAAATGTCAATAGGGACAAGAATACCCAAAACCCGTTGAAGTAAATATATTTCATTGGAATATCATCTCAAACCTCAACCAAAAAGATCTAACACCAATAAATTTTTAAATTAAGAAAATACTAAAAATTACTATGGTTGGGGTGTGACACTATAACGACCCATTCATTACATACATTGTTATTACTTCATAATTGAAGCATAATTAGTACAAAATATAATAAAAACCACAAAAGGACCATATAGGTATAGTGTCTTTAGAAACTGGGAATCATAAACAACTGGTTCATAAGTCTTCTAAAGTGTCACCCATTTATTTCATCATAACTAGAGTCCCTTTTAGCATATTCTACTTAATATCTATTTTCCTGACCTGGGGAAATGAAAACATAAAAATGGGTGAGCTCAAATTCTCAGTAAGGGTAAATAAAGGTAATATCAATAATATCATAACCTTTTGAAAATCATAACCTGAAAAAGAGATTATAATATCTTAACATGGGATAAATCATAGAAGTGAAAATGAATTCCCAATAATCATAACATAAAACTTGATACTTTGTGTCATACACACATAATCATAGAGAATCATTTCTTAGTAGTCAAGAGTCATTGCGAAGACTATCTTAGCGGACAAAGACCATTTCTGAACCGAGTTCACTCCTCGTTTTAGTCATGTTTTACTGAACAAGATTAACCTACTATTCCATCCATCTCTATTTCATGAGATATAAATCTTTACCCAATGAATTGGAGGGAGATATAGGTCCCACCCATCTCATAATGAAACCATTCTTATGTGTGCCACAAAAACATAAATCATACATCATAACATAACCAATGTAATAAATATGGGATTCTTAAACATTATGACATCATAAAAAGATTCATATATGATAAGAGACTTCATAAAGATAATTCCATCATAACATAATAAAATCAATGTAATAATAGGGATAAAAACAGAACCCAATATTGTCTTATATGGAAAATAATTTTGATAAAACATTTGAACTCCATTCTTGAGGATAATATCCATTCCACTTCAAAAACATTTTTCCTTTCTTAAAATGTCATATAATGTTAAACTAAAAGAAGTTAATTAAAAATAAAATTGAAAACTTGTAAAGGAAGATTCATTGAAATCATGTTCTATGAATCCATTCATGCCGTATATGTTAAAAAAACATTTTTCTCTTACTTTTGTCGGAAAAGTCAAAAAGTACCTCATTTTGAAAATGACAAAAGATTCCTTTCATATCTTTTACTAAAAACTCACCAATAGGTATAATTGGATTTAAAAAATTGTATAAGGATATAAATAAAATTAAATATTGACGAAACCTGGATGTTGATGAAATATACACCCTAGTAAATACCAAAGTATAAACAATCTCGGCTAAAAATGAGATTTTGGGATTTCCCCTTACCTTTGGTCCGATTTGATTCGTACGTGTCCGACGCTCCGTTATAAGGATTTAAATAATGTTATTGAATTATTAAAGAGTCATACTTATTGATATGATATCATATATGGTCATATTCTTAGCTTCTTATTGGTAATATTTCATTGTTACTTGTTATTCAGGTCTTTATTTCTTTTTTGTTCTTATGCATGTTTTGCCGAATAAATTCTTATTCTTCTTTTAAAGTTATAGATACCTCATATCCAGAATGGTATTAGTGTAATATATATCATATTTATTCATTCAATTCATTTATATAATAACTATGTATTGAAGATCATGTAGAACGAGTCGCATCACATCGTGGATACGGCAGGCTGTACGTACGCACGAGTGATGATATCATTACCATGATTGTGGAATTATATTGAAGTGTATTTATACTATTTCAGAATCAATATCACATTTCAATAATCATATATAGTTTCTCACTACACCATTATTCCCATCCATGTATGGTGGTGGTGGAAAATAGATTACACCACGGCGTGGAGATGGTATTCCGTACGAACGCACGGGCAGTGATTTCATTTTCCGTAGGATGGATAGAAGGTGAAATAGGGTTGTTTCATATTTTTAATAACATATCAGTATGTAAGTAATACTGTTGTTATTACTTTATCATGAAACAACTAAAGAATAAGATGATGAAGAAGAATGAAATTGAAAAAGATCGGTAATGAATATTCACTCTTTTTCACACGCCTCTTTGAATCCTCCACTTAGGGTACTGAGATTGGTCTTTGAAGAAGACCAGGACCTTTAGGATGATTCTACGGATGTGGAGAAGAGGTATTGTCAGGTGTTGGCCGAGCATGAATGCTCAATGTGGTATGAGGAGGAGAGGGAGGAGGTGACCTTTTATAAGGGAAGAGAGGGGCACCATAGGAAAATCTCGAAATATTATTTTATATTAAAGTCAAATTCGGGTTATAATGGTTCCAAAGGGTCTTATTTCGAAGATAAAGTGGGGATAGGTCGAAATAATCTCAACCAATATAATTTAGACATGTTTAGGTTACTATTGGAACCTTCTCAATTAGATATAACTCTATGTTAAATAATTTAACTTTTACCGTGCCTTTTTGTTTTCTTGCACTATATGGTTAATAAACATACTATAACATGCCAAACGAACCCCAAGTTGTTTATTATTAATATATATATCCTTATCAATGTCATTTGGCCAAGCCTTAGATTTTTATGAATAAAATAACAATTAATAATATAATATTTGTTTTAAAAACTATTTTATGTCAATTTTGACACTATTTGGTACATGATTTTTTGTGAAAATCATAACAGAATGATAAGTTCAAAACAAGTTAATTAAATCAACAATAACATGTCATATTAACCTAGAAAATTACTGTAATTCATAAAAAGTCTCAAATTACATTTATTTGGGCATTTATATCATAAATTATGTTAATATTTTCTTAATAAGGTAATTACTGCATCATCGTTGTGTCATAATTAAATTAAATTATATAAAGTATAAAAATTATAAAGAAAATACCATTATGTAAGAAATATTATTACCTTTATAATGAATATTTATAATCGAATTTATCTTATGTATAACCCTATATTAAAAATGTTTTAGTTATTAAACATTGATTTTAACTATTTTAACTCTTCTTTAAATAAAATAATATTAAATGTCCTAATCTAATCCAAGTTGACCTAAATGGTCATATTATATTAATAAGGTTGTTTTTGGTCGAATTACACTTAACCAATAGAATTAGGACCTGTTTTAGGGTAATATTTATATCATTTTTATCTTTAATTACCCTATTTTCTATTAACCGAGGTAAATAAAAGAAAAAAGTTACTATTCAACAAAAAATTATTTTCATATCATTGAACCACATTTTACATAATGAAATCAACCGTGTCTCTTGGATTTCAGAAATTCCATTCACAGAAGCGGTAAAGTTATGTTTTATGAAAAATTCAGTTTTTTTAACTACCACTTAGTGGTTTCACTATTCATCAAAAATTGAAAGTTTTCAGAAATTTACCAAAATTTCACCCTAGGATAATTTCGGTATTCCGAATCCAAAAATGAAGTCCATTTTAAAATATAAAATCTATAAAATTTCAAAATTTTGTTATTACTATTCATAACTGCTAGCTTATATAATATTTTATTAATATATCGTTTTTTAGTGAAACCTGGTATTGCGTACAACACACGCTATCGAGGAAGGTCGCGATTGCGTGTAAAGAAAGCCAAGATAGTGTTGTGTGTAAAAAAAGATTCCTTTGCATATAACATAATTCATAAAAAGAAAATATTTCTCATAAAAATCTCAGGTGTTACATTCTACCCCCCATAAAATGAATTTGGCCCTCGAAATTTGTCACTTTGTAACAAACAGATGAGGATACCTCTCCCTCATCATATCCTCAAGCTCCCATGTATCTTCTTATAAATGGTGGTTCCTCCATAAAACTTTCACCTAGTGAGTCGTCTTGTTTTGTAGAACTTTTTCCCTATGATCCAGAATCTCTATCGGCTGTTCTTTATAAGAAAGATCTTGCTCCAGCGGTACAACTTCTGAGCTGAGTACATGTGAAGGATCAGGTATGTACTTTCTCCGGAGCGATACATGAAACACATCATGAACTTGAGAGAGATTCGGTGGAAGTGCCAATCGGTAAGCTACCATCCCAACACGATCCAGTATTTCGAAAGGACCAATTACCTATGGATCAACTTTCACTTCTTCCCAAATATCATTTCTCTCTTCCAGGGAGATATTCGTAAGAAAAATTTATCACCCACTTCAAACACTTGGTCTTTTCTTCGGTTATCGGCATAACTTTTTTGTTGACTCTGAGCTGCTCTTATGTGTTGTTGAATAGATAAAACCTTTTCTGCCATCTCGTCAACAATATCAGTTCCTAATAGCTTTCTTTCCCCAACTTCATCCTAGCATGTTGGAGTTATGCATTTCTTTCCATAGAGAGCTTTATAAGGAGCCATCTGAATGCTGGAGTGAAATCTATTATTATAAGAAAATTCCACCCAAGGTAGGTGTTGATCCCAACCACCTTTGAAATCCATAGAGCAAGCTCTTAGCATAACTTCTAGAGTTTGAATTGTCCTCTCTAACTGACCATCTATCTGAGGATGATAAGTAGTGCTGAAACTCAACTCTGTATCTAGAGTATGCTGAAGACTTCGCTAAAACTTCGAGGTAAACCTCGGATCCCGATCAGAAATAATGGAATGTGGTACTCTGTGCAATCTTACCACTTCCTTCACATATATCCTGGCAAGCTGATCAAGAGAGAAATCATCTCTAATAGCAATGAAGTGTGCCGACTTTGTAAGACGATAGTCTATAACCCAAATAGAATTATTGCCTTTGGATGTTTTAGGAAGTCCAGTGACAAAGTCCATAGTGATGTTTTCCGATTTCCATTCTGGTGTGGGTAATAGTTGTAACATCCCCTTAGACTTCTGTCTCTCATCTTTGACTTCCTGACAAATTATGCATCGAGAGACATATTCAGCAACATCTCTTTTCATTCCATCCCACCAAATGTACTCTTTAAGGTCTCTATACATCTTCGGGCTTCTAGGATGAATAGAGAATGAAGAACAATGAGCCTCATCCAGTAGCTCCTTCTTTAATTCTGGGATGGGAGGAACACAAACCCGATTCCTGAATCTCATTATCCCATCGCAATCAATGTGATATTTTGGAACATTTCTCACCTTTTTTTGTAACTCTACATCTTCTTTCTGTGCCTCTTTAATCTTCACATGCATAGATGGATGAACATTCATTTGAGAAAGGTAATATTTTTCCCCTTCCATTATAATTCCAAGATCCATCCTTTGTAAATCCATAAATATTAGATCTTTTGAGATCCTCATCATAGATAAGCTAGCATGGTCTTGCCGACTTAATGCATCAGCCACCTTGTTTTCTTTCCTAGGGCGGTAATGAATTGAGAAGTCGTAATCCTTAATCAGCTCCAACCATCTTCATTGGCGCATATTCAGCTCCTTTTTTGTGAAAATATACTTCAAACTTTTCTGATTAGTATAAATATCACACCTTTCACCATAAAGATAATGCCTCCAAATCTTTAATGAAAAGATTTCCACAGCTACCACCAAATCTTGAGTTGGGGAATTTTGCTCATGGATTTTCAACTGTCGTGAGGCATAAGCAATCACCAAATTATTTTTCATAAGAACACACCCCACCCCTTTCTTAGATGCATCATTGTAGATCACAAACCTTTCTCCACTACAAGGCAGTGTGAGCACAGGTGCATTGGATCACCTTCTTTTCAACTCCTTGAAATTCTCTTCACACTCCTCGGTCCACACGAACTTAACTCCTTTTCGAGTAAACCTGTTGTGTGGATTTGATAATCATGAAAAATCTTTCACAAAACATCGATAATATCCAGACAAACAGCGAAAAATTCGGATCTCAGTTACTGTTGTTGGTCTCGACCACCTTTCGATAACCTCTATTTTTGCTGGATCAACAGATATCCCATATTTTGAGATTATGTGACCCAGAAATGAAACTTTTTGTAGCCAAAATTCACACTTGGTAAATTTTACATAAAGCGTCTCCTTTCTCAGGGTCTTCAATACAATTCTCAAGTGATCTGCATGTTCTTCATTTGTATTTGAATAGACAAGAATATCATCTATAAAGACCACCAAAAACTGATCATGATAGTCTCTAAAGACTCCATTCATTATATCCATGAAGATAGCAGGGGAATTAGTAATACCAAATGGAATCACTATAAATTCATAGTTTCCATACCTTGTACGGAAAGACGTCATTGGTATATCCTCCCTTTTGACCCTTAATTGATGATAACCTAAACGAAGATCATTCTTGGAAAAGTATTGAGCTCCGCGTAGTTGATCAAATAAGTCATCAATGCATGGGATGGGATATTTGTTCTTGATAGTGATCTTGTTAAGTTCTTGATAATCGATGTAGAGTCGCGTTGATCCATCTTTATTCTTAACAAACAGAACAGGTGATCCCCAAGGTGAGGCACTAGGGCTTATGAATCCCCTATCAAGATTCTCTTAAAGTTGCTTCTTCAATTCCTGCAACTCAATTGGGACCATTCTATAAGTTGTCTTTGAAATAGGCATAGCACCTGGTACGAGTTCTATTGAAAACTAAACTTCATGATTTGGTGGAAGACTAAGAAATTCCTTCGGAAAGACATCATCAAACTCTCGTACAATGGGCATATTCTTAATCGCGATTTTTTATCCAACAATTTGAGATAAATAACCTTCATTTACTGGGATTAGGACCCATAAGATGGAAGAAATTTCCACTGGTAGGTTTTGTTCATCCTTGCATCGATAGATGATCATAGATTGATCTCGAATATGAAATGTGACATCTTTTCTTTGGAAATCTATATGAGCTCCGTATAAAGAAAGACAATCCATGCCAAGAATCACATCGAATTCCACTATAGGAAGGATCACAATATTTTCAAGAAACACTTTCCCACAAACGTCAATTGGAGAAGAATTATAAACTTTTAATGCGACTGTTGTGGCATTAGGAGTTTTCAAAGCTAACTCAACATCTAATTGTTGAGGTAATATAGAGATACCCTTAGAAAATTCTTCAGAAATAAAAGAGTTGGTGGATCCAGAATCAAATAAAACATTTGATACTTTAAAGTAGATGTTAAGTTTACCTTTCACCACTTCGTTATCATACTCCACATCGCCAATAAAAATTGCATGTGACTTTCCTTTGTCTCTGGCCTTAAGAGTTTGTTGACATTGATCATCATCAACAACCCTTGGATTAGGGAATTTATTAGCATAATGACCCATTTCCATGCACATGAAACATTGAACTGTTGGAGGTGCATTTTGTGTATCCCTTTCTTTGTTCGCATCACTAGACATCTTCTTCCCATCATTGCGGCATTCAAATTCCCGATGACCTTCTTTTCCACATTTGAAACATTTACTTGTCCCCTTAATACAATTCCCTCCATGTTTCATTCCACACATTGAGCATAAGGGAAAACTCATCTTCTTTTCAGTTTGATCTTTAGATTTTCCTTTGAATTCCATTTTCCACTTTTTATCAAACCCATATGACTGATGGGTTACCCAAATCTCCATCTCAACCTTGAGATCTCATCAAACAATTTCCCCATAGCTATTGAAGTCCCTTATGGATAATGCCCTTTGAAGACATGGTTTTAAGCCACTAAAGAATTGATAAATCTTACTCTCATGTTGGATAATAATCCCAGAAGCATACCTTACAAGTCTTGTAAAATTTGCTTCGTAGGTACCAACAGATTCATCATCCTTTTTCTTTAGTTCAGGAAACTCCTTCTCCATATTTGTTCGAAGAATACAAGGGAAGTAATTATTGAAAAATAATTTCTTGAATTCGTCCCATTACATGGACTCAATTTCATCTCTTGGCCTCGTATTCGTGATAAGATTCCACTATTGATCAGCTTCTCCTTCCAAATGATATACCGCTAAGATGACTTTATCATGTTCAGAACATTGAAGAAATGAAAATATCTTTTCAGTGGTACTAATCCTTTGTTCAGCCACTAATGGAACAGTTGAACCACTGAATGAAGGTGGACTCTGCCTCATGAATGATTCAACAGAATGTTGTTCCTTCCTTTGCACGTTTGGATGTCATGCATGATTCATAGCTTGAGAATGTTGTGTGAGCATGGCTACAATATTTTTCATTCCAACTCCCATATCATTTGGTTGCTCAGGGGGACAATCTTTGCATTTCCCGTCGCATTCCGCATTAACACGGTTCCTTCATGTTCCAGCCATTGACTAAAACCAAGAATAATATTGTGAGAAACACTAATTATAATAAGAAAACCACATAATCAAGAATAAACTTTCACGCTTAAGGTCTTATCAAAGGTTCTTCATGGCCATTTCTAAAAAACTATGATTGTTCTAGGATTAGATATATCCTTAGGGTTCTTACTAAGGCTTTTACATCCTGGTTTCCAAAGGTTGACTATACCTTTCCTCTGATACCAACTATAACGACTCATACTTTACATACATTGTTATTACTTCATAATTTAAGAATACTTAGTACAACATATAACAAAAACCACAAAAGGACCGTATAGGTATAGTGTCTTTAGAAACTGGGAAACATAAAAAACCGGTTCATAAGTCTTCTATAGTGTCTCCCATTTATTTCATCATAACTAGAGTCCCTTTTAGCATATTCTACTTAATATCCTTCTTCCTGACCTGGGGAAAAGAAAACATAAAAAGGGGTGAGCTTAAATGCTCAGTAAGGGTAAATAAAGGTAATATCAATCATATCATAACCTTTTGAAAATCATAACCTACAAAAGAGATTATAATATCTTAACATGGGATAAATCATAGAAGTTAAAATGAATTCCCAATAATCATAACATAAAACTTGAAACTTTGTGTCATACACCCATAATCATAGAGAATCATTTCTTAGAAGTCAAGAATCTTTGCCAAGACTATCTTAGTAGACAATGTCCATTTCTGAACCGAGTTCACCCCTCGTTTCAGTCCTGTTTTACTGAACTGGATTAACCTGCCGTTCCAGCCATGTCTATCTCATGAGATATAAATCATTACCCAATGCATTGGAGGGAGATATAGGTCCCACCCATCTCATAATGAAACCATTCTTATGTGTGCCACAAAAACATAAATCATACATCCTAACATAACCCATGTAATAAAAATGGGATTCTTAAACATCATGGCATCATAAAAATATTCATATAAGATAAGAGACATCATAAAAATAATTCCATCATAACATAATCAAATCAATGTAATAATAGGGATAGAAACAGAACCCTATATTGCCTTAGATGGAAAATAATTTTTATTAAACATTTGGACTCCATTCTTGAGGAAAATATCCTTTCTACTTCAAAAACATTTTTCCTTTCATAACATGCAATATAATTTAAAACTAAAAGTATTTAATAAATAATAAACATGAAAACTTGTAAAGGAAGCTTCATTAAAATCATGTTCTATGAATCCATTCATATCGTATAAGTTAAAAAAACATTTTTCTCGTACTTTTGTCGGAAAAGTCAAAAAGTACCTCGTTTTGAAAACGACAACAGATTCCTTTCATATCTTTTTCTAAAAACTCACCAATAGGTAAAATTGGATTTAAAAAATTGTATAAGGATAAAAATAAAATTAAATATTGACGAAACCTGGATGTGTATGATAAATACAACCCAGTAAATACCAAAGTATAAACAATCTCGGTTAAAAATGAGATTGTGAGATTTTCCCTTACCTTTGGTCCGATTTGATTCGTACATGTCCGAAGCTCCTGTATAATGATTTAAATAATGTTATTGACTTATTCCAGAATCATACTTATTTATATGATATCATATATGGTCATATTATTAGCTTTTTATTAGTAATATTTCATTGTAACTTGTTATTCGGGTCTTTATTGCTTTTTTATCTTATGTGTGTTTTGCCTAATAAATTCTTATTATTATTTTTAGGTTATAGATAACTCATATACATAATGGTATTAGTGTAATATATATCATATTTATTCATTAAATTCATTTATATAATTACTATGTAATGAATATCATGTAGAACGAGTCGCATCACATCGTGAAGACGGTAGGCCATACGTACGCACGAGTGATGATATCGTTCCCATGATTGTGGAATTGTATTGAAGTGTATTTATACTATTTAAGAATCAATATAAATTTCAAATAATCATATATATTAACTCATTACCCCATTATACACATCGAAGCAAGGTGGTGGTGGAAAATAGATTACACCACAGCGTGGAGATGGTATTCCGTACGTACGCACGCACGGTGATTTCATTTTCCATAGGATGGATAGAAGGTGAAATATGGTTGTTTAATATTTTTAATAACATATCAGTATTTAATTAATACTGATGTTATTACTTTATCATGAAACAACTAAAGATGAAGAAGTAGAAGAAGAAAGAAATTGAAAAAGATCGGTAATGAATATTACCTCTTTTTAACACGCCTCTTTGAATCCTCCAGTTAGGGCACTAAGATTGGTCTTTGAAGATAACCAGAACCTCTAGGATAATTATAGGGAAGTGGAGAAGAGGTTTTGGCAGGGGTTGGACGAGCTTGAATGCTCAAAGTGGTTTGAGGAGGAGAGGAAGGAGGTGCCCTTTTATAAGGGAGGAGAGGGGTACCTTAGGAACATCTCAAAATATTATTCTATATTAAAGTCACATTCAGTTTATAATGGTTCCAAAGGGTATTATTTATAAGCTAAAGTGGGGATGGGTCGAAATCCTCTCATCCAATAGAATTTAGACAAGTTTCGTTTACTATCTTAACCTTATCAATTAGATTTAACTCTAAGTAAAATAATTTAACTTTTACCGTGTCTTATTGTGTTCTTGCACTATATTGTTAATAAACATACTATAACATGCCAAACGAACATCAAGTTGTCTATTATTAATATATATATATCCTTATATATGTCATTTGGCCAAGCCTTAGATTTTTAGGAATAAAATAACAATTAATAATATAATATTTTTTTAAAAAACTATTTTATGTCAATTTTGACACTATTTGGTACATGATTATTGTGAAAATCATAACAGAATGATAAGATCAAAACAAGTTAATTAAATCAACTATAACATGTCATATTAAGCTAGGAATTTAGTTTAATTCATAAAAAGTCTCAGATTACATTTATTTGGTCATTTATAACATAAATTTTGTTAATATTTTCTTAATAAGGTAATTTCTGCATCATCGTTGTGTCATAGTTAAATTAAATTATTTTAACTCTAAAAATTATAAATAAAATACCATTATGTAGGAAATATTTTTAGTTTTCTAATGAATATTTATAATCGAATTTATCTTCTGTATAACCCTATATTACAAAATTTTTTAGTTATTAAACTTTGATTTTAACTATTTTAACTCTTCTTTAAATAAAATAATATTAAATGTCCTAATTTAATCCATGTGGAACTAAATGGTCATATTATATTTATAAGGTTATTTTTGGTCGAATTAAACTTATCCAATAGAATTAGGGCATGTGTTAGGGTAATAGGAATATCATTTTTACCTTTAATTACCCTATTTACTATTGACCGCGATAAATTAATGAAAAAAGTTATTATTCACCAAAAAATTATTTTCATCTCATTGAACAAAATTTTACTTACTGATATCAACTGTGTCTCTCGGATTTTTGAAAATCGATTCACAGAAGCGGTAAAATTATGTTTTATGAAAAATTCAGTTTTTTTAACTACCACTTAGTGGTTTCACTATTCATCAAAAATTGAAAGTTTTCATAAAATTACCAAAATTTCACCCTAGGATAATTTCGGTATTCCGAATCAAAAAATGAAGTCCATTTTGAATGATAAAATTTATAAAATTTCAAAAAGTTGCTATTACTATTAATAACGGCGAGCTTATATAATATTTTATTAATATATCGTTTTTAGTGAAACCCGGTATTGCGTACAACACACGCTATCAAGGAAGGTCATGATTGCGTGTAAAGAAATCCAAGCTAGTGTTGTGTGTAAAAAAAAGAATCCTTCACATATAACATAATTCATAAAAAGAAAATATTTCTCATAAAAATCTCGGGTGTTACATTCTATCCCCCTTAAATTGAATTTCGCCCTCGAAACTCATCACTTTGTAACAAACAGATGAGGATACCTCTCCCTCATCATATCCTCAAGCTCCCATGTAGCTTCTTCAAAATGGTGGTTCCTACATAAAACATTCACCAAGCGAGTGGTCTTGTTTTGTAGAACTTTTTTGCTACGTTCCAGAATCTCTATCTGTTGTTCTTCATAAGAAAGATCTTGCTCTAGTGGTACAACTTCTGAGCTGAGTACATGTGAAGGATCAGGTATGTACATTCTCAAGAGCGATACATGAAACACATCATGAACTTGAGAGAGATTCTGTGGAAGCGCCAATTGGTAAGCTACCTTCCCAACACGATCCAATATTTCAAAAGGACCGATATACCTAGGGCTCGACTTTTCCTTCTTCCCAAATCTCATTACTCCTTTCCAGGGAGATATTCGTAAGAACACTTTATCACACACTTCAAACTCTAGATCTCTTCATCGGTTATCGGCATAACTTTTTTGTTGACTTTGAGCCGCTCTTATGTGTTGTTGAATAGATCAGACCTTTTCTGTCATCTCATCAACAAGATCTGGTCCTAATATCTTTCTTTCCCCAACTTCATCCCAGCATGTTGGAGTTCTGCATTTCTTTCCATAGAGAGCTTTATAAGGAGCCATCTGAATGCCGGAGTGAAAGCTCTTATTATAAGAAATTTCCCCCAAAGGTAGGTGTTGATCGCAACCACCTTTGAAATATATAGGGAAAGCTCTTGACATATCTTCTAGAGTTTGAATTGTCCTCTCAGACTGACCGTCTGTCTGAGGATGATAAGCAGTGCTGAAACTCATCTCTGTAACTAGAGTATGCTGAAGTCTTTGCTAAAACTTTGAGGTAAACCTTGGATTCCGATCAGATATAATGGAAAGTGGTACTCCATGCAATCTTACCACTTCCTTCACATATATCCTGGAATGTTGATCATGAAAGAAATCCTCTCTAATAGCAATGAATTCTGCCGACTTCGTAAGATGATCAACTATAACCCAGATAACATTATTGCCTTTGGATGTTTTAGGAAGTCCAGTGACAAAGTCCATAGTGATGTTTTCCCATTTCCATTCTGGTATGGGTAATGGTTGTAACATCCTCTTAGACTTCTTTCTCTCATCTTTAACTTGCTGACAAACCAAGCATCAAAAGACATATTCAGAAACATCTCTTTTCATTCCATCGCACCAGTAGTACTTTTTCAGGTCTCTATACATCTTTGTGCTTCCAGGATGAATACAAAATGAAGAATAATGAGCCTCATCCAGTAGCTCCTTCTTTAATTCTAGGATGGTAGGAACACAAAACCAATTCCTGAATCTTATTATCCCATCAAAATCATTGTGAAATTCAGGAACATTTATCACCTTCTTTTGTAACTCTACATCTTCTTTATGTGCCTCTTTAATCTTCACATGCATAGATGGATGGACATTCATTTGAGAAAGATATGATTTTCCCCCTTCCATTATAATTACAAGATCCATCCTTTGTAAATCCATAAATATTGGATCTTTTGTGATCCTCATCATAGATAAGCTAGCATGGTCTTGTCGACTTAAAGCATCAGCCACCTTGTTTGCTTTCCCAGGGTGGTACTGAATTGGGTAGTTGTAATACTTAATCAGCTACAACCATCTTCTTTGGCGCATATTCAGCTCCTTTTGTGTGAAAATATACCTCTAACTTTTGTGATTAGTATAAATATCACACCATTCACCATAAAGATAATGCCTCCAAATCCTTAATGCAATGATTACCGCAGCTAGCTCCAAATCATGAGTTGGTTAATTTTGCTCATGGATTTTCAACTGTCGTGAGGCATAAGCAATCCCCAAATCATTTTGCATAAGAACACACCCCAGCCCTTTCTTGGATGCAACATTGTAGATCACAAACCTTTCTCCACTATAAGGAAGTGTGAGCACAGGTGCACTGGATAGCCATCTTTTCAACTCTTTGAAATTCACTTCACACTACTCGATCCACACGAACATAACTCCTTTTCGAGTCAACCTGGTGAGTGGATTTGATAATCGTGAAAAATCATTCACAAAATGTCGATAATATCCAGCCAAACCGAGAAAACATCGGATCTCAGTTACTGTTGTTGGTATCGAACACCTTTTGATAACCTCTATTTTTGCTGGATCCATAGATATCCCCTGTTTTGAGATTATGTGACCCATAAATAAAAATTTTTGAAGACAAAATTCACACTTGTTAAATTTGGAATAAAGCTTCTCCTTTCTCAGGGTATTCAATACAATCCTCAAGTGATCTTCATGTTCTTCCATGATCTTTGAATAGACAAGAATATCATCTATAAAAACTACAAAAAACTGATCAAGATAGTCTCTAACGACACTATTCATTAGATCCATGAAGATAGCAGGGGCATTAGTAAGACCAAATGGCATCACTATAAATTCATAGTGTCCATACCTTGTACGGAAATCCGTCTTGGGTATCTCCTCCCTTTTGACCCTTAATTGATGATAACCCGAATGAAGATCAATCTTGGAAAAGTATTGAGCTCCACATAGTTGACCAAATAATTCATCAATGCGGGGGGGGGGGGGATATTTTTTCTTGATAGTGATCTTGTTAATTTCTCAATCATCAATGCAGAGTCGCATTGATCCATATTTCTTCTTAACAAACAGAATAGGTGCTCCCCAAGGTGACGCACTAGGGCACATGAATCTCTTATCATGATTCTCTTGAAGTTGCTTCTTCAATTCCTGCAACTCAATTGGGGTCATTCTATAAGGTGTCCTTGAAATAGGCATAGCACCTGGTACGAGTTCTATTGAAAAAACAACTTCACGATTTGGTGGAAGACCTGGCAATTCCTCTAGAAAGACATCATCAAACTCCCGTACAATGGGAATATTCGTAATCACGAGTTTTTCTCCAACCATTTGAGATAAATAACCTTCATTTAGTGGGATCAGGACCCATAAGGTGGAAGAAATTTCCACTGGTAGGTTATTTTCATACTTGCATCGATAGAAGATCATAGATTGATCTAGAATATGAAATGTGACTTCCCTTCATTGGAAAATCAATATGAGCTCCGTATAAAGAAAGCCAATCCATGCCAAGAGTCACATCGAATTTCACTATAGGAAGGATCACAAGAATTGCAGGAAGCAATTTCCCACAAACGTCAATTGGAGAAGAATTATAAAATTTTGATGCGACCGTTGTGCCATTAAGAGTTGTCACAGCTAACTCAACATCTAATTGTTGAGGTAATATTGCGATACCCTTAGAAAATTCTTCAGAAATAAAACAGTGGGTGGATCCAGAATCAAATAAAACATTTGCTACTTTAGAGTGGATGGTAAGTGTACCTTTCACCACTTCGTTATCGTACTCCACATCACCAATAGAAATTGCATGTGAAATTCCTTTGTCTCTAGCCTTAAGAGTTTGTTGACGTTGATCATCATCAAATACCCTTGGATTAGGGCATTTATTATCATAATGACCCATTTCCATGCACTTGAAACATTGAACTGTAAGAGGTGCATTCGGTGTATCCCTTTCTTTGTTTGCATCACTAGACATCTTCTTCCCATCATTGCGGCATTCAAATGATCGATGACCTTCTTTTCCACATTTGAATCATTTACTTGTCCCCTTAAGACAATTCCCTCCATGTTTCTTTCCATACATTGAGCATAAGGGAAAACTCATCTTCATTTCAGTTTGATCTTTAGATTTCCCTTTGAATTCCATTTTCCTCTTCTTATCAAACGCATATGACTGATGGGTGACCCCTATCTCCATCTCAACCTTGAGAGCACATCGAACAATTTCCTTGTAGCTATTGAAGTCCCTTAAGGCTAACTCCCTTCGAAGACTTGGTTTTAAGCCACTAAAGAATCGATCGATCTTACTCTCAGGTTGGATAATAACCCCAGAAGCGTACCTTGAAAGTCTTGTAAAATTTGCTTCGTAGGTACCAAAACATTCATTATCCTTTTTCTTTAGTTCAAGAAACTTCTTCTCCATCTTTGTTTGAAGAATACGAGGGAAGTACTTATTGAAAAATAAGTTCTTGAATTCGTCCCATTCCATGGACTCAATTTCGTCTCTTGGCCTCGTATTCTTGATAAGATTCCACAATTGATCAGCTTCTCCTTCCAGACGATATACCGCTAAGATGAATTTATCATGTTCAGAACTTTGAAGAACTGAAAATATCTTTTCAGTGGTACTAATCCATTGTTCAGCCAGTAATGGATCGGTTGAACCACTGAATAAAGGTGGACGCAGCCTCATGAAGGATTCAAAATAATGTTGTTCATTCATTTTCTCATTTTGAAGTCCTACATGATTCATAGCTTGGGAAAGTTGTGTGTTCACGGCTACAAGATTTTTCATTCCAGCTCCCATATCGTTTTTTTGCTCAGGGGTACAATCATTGCATTGCCCGTCGCATTCCGTATTAACATGGTTTCTTCGGGTTCCATCCATTGACTAAAACCAAGAAGAATAGTGTGAGCAACACTAATTATAAAAATAAAACCACATAATCAAGAATAAACATTCATGATTAAGGTCTTATCATAGGTTCTTCATGGCCATTTCTAAAACACTAATATTTTTCTAGGCTTAGATATATCCTTAGGGTTCTTACTAAGGCTTTCACATCCTAGTTTCCAAAGGTTGACTATACCTTTCCTCTCATACCAACTATAACAACCCATACTTTACATACATTGTTATTACTTCATAATTGAAGCATAATTAGTACAACATATAACAAAAACCACAAAAGGACCATATAGGTATAGTGTCTTTAGAAACTAAGAAACACAAACAACTGGTTCATAATTTTTCTACAATGTCTCCGATTTATTTCCTCATAACTAGAGTTCCTTTTAGCATATTCTACTTAATATACTTCTTCCTGACCTGGGGAAAATAAAACATAAAAAGGGGTGAGCTCAAATTCTCAGTAAGGGTAAATAAAGGTAATATCAATCATATCATAACCTTTTGAAAATCATAACCTGCAAAAGAAATTATAATATCATAACATGGGATAAATCATATAAGTGAAACTTAATTCCCAATAATCATAAAATAAAACATGAAACCTTGTGGCATACAGACATAATCATAGAGAATCATTTCTTAGTATTCAAGACTCATTGCCAGGACTATATTAGCGGACAAAGTCCAATTCTGAACCGAGTTCACTCCTCGTTTCAGTCCTGTTTTACTGAACCAGATTAACCTGCCATTCCAGCCATGTCTATCTCCTGAGATATAAATCTTTACCCAATGCATTGGAGGGAGATATAGGTCCCACCCATCTCATAATGAACCCATTCTTATGTGTTCCACAAAAACATAAATCATACCTCATAACATAACCCATGTAATAAAAATGGGATTCATAAACATCATGACATCATAAAAAGATTTATATAAGAAAAGAGAATTCATAAAAATAATTCCATTATAACATAATTCAATCAATGTAATAATAGAGATATAAACAGAACCCTATATTTTCTTATATGGAAAATAATTTTGATAAAACATTTGAACTCCATTCTTGAGGAAAATATCCTTTTTACTTCAAAAACATTTTTCCTTTCTTAAACTGTCATATAATTTTAAACTAAAAGAAGTTAATTATGAATAAACATGAAAACATGTAAAAGAAGTTTCATTGAAATCATGTTCTATGAATCCATTCATGCCGTATAAGTTAAAAAAACATTCTTCTTGTACTTTTGTCGGAAAAGTCAAAAAGTACCTCGTTTTGAAAACGACAAAAGATTCCTTTCATATCTTTTACTAAAAACTCACAAATAGGTAAAATTGGATTTAAAAATTTTTATAAGGATAGAAATAAGATTACATATTGACTAAACCTATATGTGGATGATAAATACACCCCAGTAAATACCAAAGTATAAACAATATCGGTTAAAAATGAGATTGTGATATTTCCCCTTACCTTAGGTCCGATTTGATTCATACATGTCCGAAGCTCCTATATAATGATTTAAATAATGTTATTGACTTATTCCGGAATCATAGTTATTTATATGATAACATATCTGGTCATATTCTTAGCTTCTTATTAGTAATATTTCATTGTTACTTGTTATTCGGGTCTTTATTGCTTTTTTGTTCTTATGCGTGTTTTGCCGAATAAAGTCTTATTCTTCTTTTTAGGTTATAGATACCTCATATCCAGAATGGTATTAGTGTAATATATATCATATTTATTCATTCAATTTGTTTATATAATTACTATGTAATGAAGATCATGTAGAACAAGTCGCATCACATCGTGGATACGGTAGGCCGTACGTACGCACGAGTGATGATATCGTCCCCATGATTGTGGAATTGTATTAAAGTGTATTTATACTATTTCAGAATCAATATTAATTCAAAATAATCGTATATAGTTACTCATTACACCATTATACCCATCCAAGTAAGGTGGTGGTGGAAAATAGTTTACACCACGGCGTGGAGACGGTATTCCCTACGTACGCACGCGCGGTGATTTCATTTTCTGTAGGATGGATAGAAAGTGAAATAGGGATGTTTCATATTTTTAATAACATATCACTATGTAATTAATACTGATGTTGTTACTTTATCATGAAACAACTAAAGATGAAGAAGTTGAAGAAGAATGAAATTGAAAAGGATCGGTAATGAATATTACCACTTTTTGACACGCCTCATTGAATCCTCCACATAGGGCACTATGATTGGTCTTTAAAGAAGACCAATACCTCTAAGATGATTCTAGGAAAGTGAAGAAGAGGTTTTGGCAGGGTTTGGCCGAGCTTAAATGCTCAATGTGGTGTGAGGAGGAGAGGGTGGAGGTGCCCTTTTATAAGGGAGGAGAGAGGCACCTTAGGAAAATCTCAAAATATTATTTTATATTAAAGTCACATTCAGTTTATAATGGTTCCAAAGGGTCTAATTTGGAATATAATATGGGGATGGGTAGAAATACTCTCATACAATATAATTTAGACAAGTTTAGGTTACTATTTTAACCTTATCAATGAGATTTAACTCTAAGTTAAATAATTTAACTTTTACCTTGACTTTTTGTTTTTCTACACTATATGGTTAATAGACTTACTATAAAATTCCAAAATAACCCCAAGTTTTTTATTATTAATATATATATCCTTATCTATGTCATTTTTCTGAGCCTTATATTTTTAGAAATAATATAACAATTAATAATATAATATTTGTCTTAAAAACTATTTTATGTAAATTTTGACACTATTTGGTACATGATTTTTTTGAAAATCATAACAGAATTATAAGTTCGAACCAAGTTAATTAAATCAACTCTAACATGTCATATGAACTTAAAAAATTAGTGTAATTCATAAAAATTCTCAAATTACATTTATTTGGGCATTTATAACATCAATTGTGTTAATATTTTCTTAATAAGGTAATTACTACATCATTGTTGTGTCATAATTAAATTAAAATATTTAAAGTCTAAAAATTATAAATAAAAGACCATTATGTAGGAAATCTTTTTATCTTTCTAATGAATATTTATAATAGAATTTATCTTATGTATAACTCTATATTACAAATGTTTTAGTTATTAAACATTGATTTTAACTATTTTAACTCTTCTTTAAATAAAATTATATTAAATGTCCAAATCTAATCCATGTGGAACTAAATGGTAATATTATATTCATAAGGTTGTTTTTGGTCGAATTACACTTATCCAATAGAATTAGGACATGTGTTAGAATAATAGTAATATCATTTTTACCTTTAATTACCCTATTTTCTATTAACCGCGGTAAATAAAAGTAAAAAGTTACTATTCACCAAAAAATTATTTCCAACTCATTGAACCACATTTTACATATTGATATCAACCTTGTCTCTCAGATTTTCAAAATTCCATTCACAAAAGTGGTAAATTTATGTTTTTAATGAAAAATTCAGTTTTTTTAACTACCACTTAGTGGATTCACTATTCATCAAAAAAATGAATGTTTTTATAAAATTACTAAAATTTCACCCCAGGCTAATTTCGGTATTCCGAATCCAAAAATGAAGTCCATTTTGAAAGGTAAAATTTATAAAATTTCAAAAAGTTGTTATTACTATTCATAACGTCTAGGTTATATAATATTTTATTAATATATCAATTTTTAGTGAAACCCGGTATTGCGTACAACACACGCTATCGAGGAAGGTCGCGATTGCGTGTAAAGGATGCCAAGATAGTGTTGTGCGTAAAAAAAGATTTCTTTGCGTATAACATAATTCATAAAGAGAAAATATTTCTCATAAAAATCTCAGGTGTTACAGACACAACAATACTTCTAGTGGTTTTAGTATTTTTTCTATCATTATTGTGCCAGTCATTATAACCAATGACATTTGATAATGCCTACATGCGTGAGTTATGATGTGAATTATCAAAATTTCATTACCCAGAACACTATTGTTAGCTATATTATATTCTCCCTTAACCTCCAATCAATAATTAAGACCTTATTAGTTATCATGTGTTTATTATCCCCATCAAACCATTAATAATCATATATTATTATATTTATTGAAGTATCTAATATCTTTCAGTGTGTTTAGCTATTTTCATATTTTAAATTATCAATTCATTTTTTATGTCATTCATTGAGGAAATTAATTATATATATCAATCAGGGTTCCAAAACATGAATATTTTATTTGTGTTTCTTGGACCCCCACTATATTGGTTTTATCCCTTCATCTCTCAAATATTGGGTAATTAGTTTGGTATTTTTGAATACCATGAATTGAGATGGGATGTGTTGAATCATTGTACTTATAAATTGAAACGAATTTTATTTTTGAATTTCAAAATTTGTATTTCATTTATTTTATATTCATGAATTAAGATCTGTGAAATTTTTTATCCACTGGCATATTATTTGATGCATCATCTTGGAAAATGGGATTTGAAATATACTTTAATTTTCAATTAATACATTTTTAATTATAATTAATAAATTGAAAAATTAATTCGATAATGTAAAATCAATGAATTAAATGTGTTGTGAATTTCATGAGTTTTTTAAATGTCATTAGAATTTAAAATGATGTTGATTCCTGAAAATATTTTTGTTGTTTATTTATTTATTTTTTAGAAATGGAATTTCTGTTGATCATTTTCAACTTGATTTATTCAAATTAACCACATGGGTTACTAGATAGTAATATGTGTATTACAGCTCCTTCATTCATGGAATTTTTTGCCTCTACCTAGACACAATTTAATGATGAACACACTAACAAAAAAATGATGGGAGCATCGAGTTAATTTGGTTTAGGGGGCTCCTATTCTCCAAAAAATTGAGATCCCGTTATTAAAATACACATAGAGTCATATACCATTGAGATGTGAGCAGATTCATGAGCCTTGAACTAAATAACCCCTAGAAATTAAAACATGGTGGTATGATAAAAATGAAACTATCCGTGAAATTGGTTAAAAATTATTTATTCATTCCATTATGATGAAAATTCCCATTAATTATTATTTTATTTACCTTATCTAAAAAATAAAATAAAATTACTTCAAAAAATGTTTAATTATAATTTTTTTAAATATATTAATATGTAATGATTTTTGATAAATTGAATATATTTTTATTTGATATAGACAACATATGAAATCATTATGTGGGATCCTATTGGGATAGTGTTTATCACAGGCTACATATTCCATTTGGAATATATAGACGTTACTTTTCAATGTCCATTAAAAGGGAAATAACCACTTTGAGATGATAGGTTTTCATGATAGTGGGTCTTAATAGTTGATAGTGACATCGAGAGTATGTGATCCATTAATTAATTTGTGATCCTGTAGTTGATGTCAAAAGTTTTTAATCATGTCTTGTACTATTGTTCAGAATCATGTTTTGTTCATTTCTATCATATTTTACATTGATTGTTTTCACAATATTTTTTGAATAAAATCTATTTAAGGTTTAATGACATCTTTATTAACATGTTTAATATTAATTTTCTAAAATAATTCCCCTATAACATCATCGAGATCTAATAACCTGGATCAATGATGCATGGAATGACAATTCCATTCATCCCCAATTATAGATGAATTAATTTATGTGTTATTAAGTTATTGGGGGTACTTAATTACAAATTAGTATAATATCTATATCATATATCATCATTGATGGAATAATAATTATTGGGAATCCATTATCGTTTAAATTAAGCAGTTTTGAGCTTAAAATGTATTTGTGAATGATTTTTGATAAATATCTCACTGTAATGAGCCTTCATTTATTATAGGGGGTTTTATGAATCTTTTTTGGGGTGTGGAAATATGTGTATTATTTTTTACGAGCATGTATTATTATCCCACATTTATTTCAGAAAATTGGGGTTTTCATCACTTTACCTAGTGATGTATTCTCCTTGATCAAAATCAGATGACGGGGTGGATGATCCTACTTCCATTAATTCCTCCAAGGAATTTTTCACCTAGTATGGGTCTCCAACATATATTATGATGTGTTCATTAAACACATTCCCTGTGTAATTTCATTTTAGATGTCGGTTAATTACACTACTCCAATCTTTACATTATAAGGGGTATTGAAAGAGAAAAAACCATCAAATAAGAGTGCAAGCACCTTGGGCATCACTGGAATGTCATTACAGTTGAAAATTGGTAACCTATATTCTTCCTCATTGGAGATATTTTCATGGGTGTGGAACCCAAGGTATCCCACATTAATCATTGTTTATCATATTCCATAGGCATATATTGCAAGGTTTTCACTAGTTTTCCTTGTATAACACAGGGTATTCGTGACAGGTCATGAGTTTAATGTCTTACGAAGATGGAGATGAATGGTAAGATTTCCATACGATTAAAAATTATAAAGAAATATACCTAAGAGGGAGAGCCTAAATTTTTTTCCATATGGATTAGTCTAAACTCCCTTTATGAGCAGACTTTGTGTTTTGTGCCCTGTGAAGGGATGATTTTTTAATGTGAGAAGTTATGCCCCTTGGAGGGAAACACAAACGATTACTGTATGTATGGATTGGAACGCTCATGGAGAGATGACCCATAGTGGTGTGTTCAATTTTGGGAAGATTTAACATCATGAGAGATGATCTAGAAACTATTTTTGAGAGATCAGGGAGGTTCACCCATAGAATTGGGCACCATGATTTACCATTGGTCATGATTGAACCTCATCGAGGTTCCTATGTGCCCTGTTTAGAACACACTGATCCAATGCCATGTAGTTCGAGAGGGGTGATTTTGGTATTATGCATTGGATATTCTCATTATATGATAGTTTCTATTGGTTGGATGATGTGTGGTTGGGGTATTATGTATAGTTATTATCAGAGGTGTTAATAGAATATGTAGCGGCATGGATGAGAAATATATATAAAGGAATGACCTAGATTGATAAAAAGACTTTACCTGGATGTCGCGACGATGGATAAAACATGGATTGAAATGGGTGAAGTGTTGGGGGTGAATTAATGGAGGGGATGAGGAGATATTGGTGTTAGTAATGATCCTCAGGGAGGATTCCTACATATCCAAGGTAGTATGGAATCAAATTTCTTGTAGTTCTCAATGGTTACATTTGGGATCATACATGGAACCATTACCATGGGCATGGATTAGATAAGGTCTCCTATGTGAGGGGAAATAATTACTCTAGATATGGTATAGGAATGATGATGATGGATGGGGAAGATAGGTTTGAATATTTATGAGTCATCATGTGTATCCCATTTTGTTGGGTATTAATGTCTACAATATTCGGTAGTGTGGTTTGGGGATTATGCATGGAAACCACCCATAAATGTTGAACATAGCTCTTAAAATAGGAGGAATTTATAGTGGGGTGGAGAAATATGTCACAGTCTCTTCTAACCACTGTTCTCATGCGATTCATTCTAGGTGTGAAAAACTATCGGATGTTGTAGATTAGATTTTCACATCATGAATGATTCAACAATGATATAATGTTTGGGGATTATGTATAGATAGTCTCTCAATCCATTTGAGGGTATCAAATTATTTGAGTAATATGTCTCACCCGTGGAGATGATTAGCCAGGGAAAATTCCCATGGTGGGAACCCTATGTTCATTTCATGGGGTGAGGATAGATTTTAACATCATGTTTTGAGGACAATGGTGCTAGGCAGTATGAGATATTTCTATAGGTATAGAGGGGACTCACATTTTATCCCTCATGCTTAGATAACATGAATCTCAAGAACCATTGGATAAATGATGAAATCTACAATTCTAGGTTGGAACGGTGTGGAGGAATGGTCGAACGATGGGTCAATGTTAGCATAACTATGTTAAAGGAAAAAGACATTTGTGTACCAATGCGCAAAATAAATAGTTATGGAAAAAGAATTTGGGAATCCTCACGTGGGACCAAAAAATAACAATAGACAAGTCTACATGCTTACACGAAGAAGGTGCTTGCAATATCTAAGGGTTTCACAGAAGAAGTGCTCAAACTGATTCTTTAGGGTAAAAGAAATCCATGATTCATTGAAGAAATGGTGCATGTGATATTGATTGACATCATGGAAAAGGAATGGATTTACTCGTGATGGGATCTGTATAAGGTGATGATGTAATGGAAATATGGTTCTATTGGATAAAATTTCCTTTGGATAAAATGAAACCATAAAGGGTGAAACACAGTGGGATCGTGCAAAGGAGGACCCATGGGGAACATGATGCACAAAATAATTCACCTTGAGGCTTTTTTGGAATGCATAATGTTGCTGGAGGATCATGTTACATGTGGAAAATTGGTTATTTTATTTATAGTGAATCACCTTGAATATTGGGGGTTTCACACCAATATATATAAAAATGATTTTTATAGTGGCATGAAAGTGATTGGGTTCAGAAACCATTTTTTGTTCAACATCATTTTATTCTACAGTGGGTACACGGGAAAAGGACCCATTTGATGTAAAATATGGTGAATTAGAGCCTTGCTTGTGGTTTTTCACCTTCTGTCAACACATTCGATCATACACTCATCTTCCATTGGCCCCTCGATATGTTTCGTTGAGATGATGGGTGATTTTGATTTACCCAGATATGATTTTTTATATATCTATAGAGGTATTAGAACCAAAAAAATCCTCCACCATGGAGTATAAGGTGATATGGGACTATATGGTCATGTTCCAAGTGAATAATTGATGATATGGTTGATTCCCCAGTGGTGAGAACAGTTACGAAACATAGCATTAACGTGGGTTTATGTGAGATCAAAGGACATGGTCAGTGCTGGTAAATATGGGTGACCATTAATTTTTTTCTTCAATTTCTATATGATATGTGTCTTTTATCTCATCTAAGAATGTCTTTTATTAACACATGTAATGTTTGAACTCAGTTCTTTTCATTACTCATTAACATCAGTACTTTTGTTCTTCAACATTTTTAGAAATCTCCATATTTTTGACTTCCACGGGATGATTTGCCAAGAAAAACATTATTTTGTACACAACTTATTTAGCTTCTTGTGCAACATCATTTTCCTTTATGAACATAATTAAATGGTTGATCAATAGTATGTTGAATAGATTAGATCTTCTAATGACTTTTAGAGAGCAGAGATGGTTGGGAACCCTTAAATACATCAGGTTGGGTGGGTTTTATTAGTCAATAAGATACTCTTAGGAATTCTGACACTATAAAAAATGGATTATCTCTAGAGGGATAACTTCATACTATAGAATTCTAGCATACACGATGAAGTGTCCATCTCGACCATCAAAACTAGCTCACCCTGATTATTGATCAATCAAGAAGATATTATTTGTTGATACAAGATCATACTTCAGGGAAATTCAACTAGGGAACATCAAAAAATGGGTTTCTATGTCATTTATGCAAAGTCTAGGATGGTCATGGTTGACGAGATAGATGTAGAGAAGTACCCAAAAAACAATGTTATAACATTAAAAAGATGTATGAGGGATGAATGTGTTGTAAGGAAGACATAACATGACCTATGATCCCTGGTAAACATAAAGTGAGAATAGGAATGATTTTTCTAGAATGCTACACATGTGAGTAGTTTGATGATGAGCTGCGTAACATTGGGTTATACGAGGCTATATAGACATCACCTAGGAATATCTATTATCGGCATTATATGGATCCAAAACTGCTCAAACGATGGTCTCCAGACATGAAAATGATAAAATTCACTATGGGGATTTCAGTATCAGCATGTGGGATATTCACTATATCATAGGAATCCCATGAGAGGGAATCCAATATAATGAATTCTTGTTGCTGCAAAATATGTGGGAGAATCGAGAGATGAACTCAATGATAACAAGGAATATGTCTGAGGTGAAGAAGGAGAAGATGAAAAATGAGTACATAATGAATGAAATCCAATTCTATGCGTGTTTTTACATATTTATTATGATGTATAATATGTTTATGTTATCATGTTGATAGAAGAAGTTTTACAATGCATCACATTTATGAAAGGTGATGTCATATTGGGTGACCCTATATGTGGAACAACATAAAATGTGGGGGTACATAATTAATTAGAGATAAGACCCACTAGATAAATATGTAGTATTCTTTTCCACATTCCAGAGTTGGAAGCTATTTATAGTGTGAGATATAAGATATGGGTTCCATAGTGTGACCTTAGTGGTTTCGGGGATCTTGGCAGCTCACAATAGGGTCTTCATGGGAATTCCTTTCTTGGAAAGGCTTTACAGCATTTTGAGGAGCATCTCATGGAGAATCATGCATATGAGAATCTTCAGGTTGTTCTAGATCCCACATGTATGGAATGACGCTCATTTTGGTTAATATGTTTTTTCCAAATTCCATTCGCCCTGAAGTTGATGGTCTATAACCATCGCTACTAAAAATTTATGGGGTCGGACCACAGGTCCTCCTTCACTATGAAATCATAAAAAATATTAGAAACCCTAAAAATTTTATCTCCTAGCCCATTCTCACTCCTTCCATCTAAATTTTGGATTCCCTTTGAGGTTCATGGAAGAATGGGGAGTAATCATAGTGTTTAAGAATCAGTGTGAGAGTGGCCTAAATTGATGGAAGGATCCTTTTTCGAACCTTATATTCCATACCATTTTTATAGATAGATTAGATTCATTCATCAAATGTTAAAGAATTTTTATAAATGGGCCCATCAATTGATATTTTCCTGCATCATTTTCCAGTAATTCTACATACTGACGACTCTTAGCTTTGGCAAAATAGTCACTCTACCGACTACAGATGTCAATACCAATCAATCAATGTATTATTCCAAAAATTGAATGGAGGATTATTTGGAATCAATAATTTGTATAATCATTTGGATGATTTAAGTAACATGAATGGATCCAATTTGGTGAGATGGTTGGAGGGTTTCCACATAAGATATAAGAAAAACAATAGGGGCAGAAGTAGCTAGATCTAGAACTGTGCAAACATCACAAGGTTTGGCTGCATCTCTCTCTCTCTCTCTCCTAATGTAGGATGGTCATGAGAGAAACCACAAGGGACATATAAAGAATACCTTTTGAAGAATATTATGCTTCTCTAGAAACTAGTTACAGATTCCATTTTTAGGGACCATTAGTATTCATGGATGTTGTTGTGATAATCATTATCAGTTGAAGACCTATGGCAGAGACAAAAACATGGTGAACTAGAAGTTCCAGAAATCATCCATATTTAGTGGTAAGACCTAGTGATATTTTATCTGAGTTATGATTACCTAATGACCAAGGATACCTATGCATATCAAATGGTGTGGAATGAAGAAGATCGCTTCCTAGTGATGGAGATGCTCAACCAGGATTCAGATAGGAGGAAACACCACCTGAACACAATTGAAATAAATAATAAAAATAATTATCAGATAAAAGGGGGTAATAAGAAGAATAATATTAAGGTGGGGATCATTTTGATATGGGTTCTCATAAAAATAAATATTTTTGGAGTGGTGAAATTGTTGGCTCTGAAGTATAATTCATAGAATTTATCTACATAAGCTCAATAGACTCATATCTTCCCCTGATTCTCTTTTCTATCTGAATATATTCTCACAGAACTCATCCTGAATAGGTTAAACATTATTCTATAAAAGTGGTTCGCACGTTAGAGGGTGGAAGTGATCCATCATGTGTCTGTGGGGCGGGGGGGGGGGGGGGTCTCATGGTCCTTCACCTGGGGTCGTTATATATAATGGGGCAGTCATGGCTAAGGTGGCTAGTGGTGGACCAACTGAGGATGTCAGGGTCCCACGCATGGAACCCAATGTACTTCATATTATCTATGGGGGACCACATCCTAGCATTCCAGCAAAGGAACATACTAATGAAGAACATGCATGAAGGATATTTATCGAAATCCATCATGCATCAGGTAAGTGCAACTATCAAATTGTAAGTCCATAATCAAGCCTCAATATAGCATTTAAATTAATGTGTGCGCTCCATAAAAAACTATCACTAAAAAGATGCAAGGATTCCAAATAATAATAATTAACATATGATGTGTTTTTTTCTTTCCTATGTTAGATGTTCCTCAGTTGTACCAAGATCATGAACCATTGATAATCTTCTCCAATAAGTCTTCAATTCCACAAAGTCATACATGCCATCAACTAAGAGGGAAAACTGAGGTGTTTTGTTTTATAATGTGCTCAGTTTTCTGGACACCAATGAGAATATGGGGTTGTGGAATCTGGGTGATCCCTTCTAAGGGTTTTACCCATTCATTAGCAGTTGGTTATCCAAACCGATAAATCATTGGTTGTTTTGGATGGACTGGTGGTTGTGGATGTGAGGTACACCACTACTAGGCCAGAACTCGAGGATACATGGAGTGAAACTTCCATTTAAGAATCAAGTTAGGATGGTCATCCTATTGATATATATCTTATTCTCTCGAGGTAAATATTGGTGGAATATCCTACTATGAAGCTCATAGCTGCATTCCCAGAATATGAACCCAAAGATCCTAATTATCTGAATGAAAATGATCATGAGGTAGCTCAAGAAAATATTATAATCTAGCGCATGGCATGGATGCCCATTAAGTGTGTTATCGATCAAATCTTTGAACCATAACTATTGTGATAGATGGGCTCACTCCACTATTTTTTGTTCAACCTGTGCATTTGAGGGGCCACTACAAAAATCTTCCACAAGATAGTAAATGATTTATATGATGAAAATGATCGAGAGAGGAACTAGAACCTAGAATATTTCTGGAGATACGATAAGTATGGAAGTATGAAAAAACATCAAGAAGTCACCTAAGAGATTCAACACCTAGAGTCACTAGTAGGATATAATTTTGCATTCTTCTAAACTAAATCATAAATATTCAATTGTTTTAGGGATCAACTGGAGGAGGATGACAAGAAATTGAAGAAAGTGACTACTCAGATAGATGATCACTATGAAATGTGGCTCTAATTATAGATAAGAGTTGATGAAATTTAGCATCCATACAATTATGAATATTAAGAGATTGGAAAGAGGAAAAAAATCTAAACTGCCACACGCCAAAGGATAGAAGAGCTTATGCATTAAATAGAATTAGTAGAGCTATATGGTCAATAGTGATAGAACTCAAACTTTACTTCACGATTCTTTCTGTAAGAATGAACAAATCACTTGTATTCAAAATTAGAACAAATCCTTAAAATTTAATTGATAACTAATAACCAATCCCAAATATTATGTGATTCAATCCTGGTATATGATATAAGGGATGACGATGTTATTTTTCACTACATTTGTGAGTGTTAGAAAACCCTCAAGCACTCACGTTATTATATTGGACTGAAAATGAGAAGTTATCAGACTGAGAGAGGTTGTGGTAGGATAATAGTGTTCTCATAGTAGGAATCATGATTTTCTTGGGGTTCCCTAGTGAACAAACAAGATAACAACTAAGGCATTGGAATCTATCCTAACTACGTTTAATGAGAATATTATGTCAAAATACATATCACTCAAAACACAATGGGTATGCTTTCATGATATATGACAATAATTGACCATGTTTGAATCAAAGTAACCATATTTATTAGACTGGAATGGGGACAACGAAATGATGGTCAACCACTTACCATGTTCAAAACATGGGAAAATCCCTGAATATCATACCAAAGTCTTCTGGAACATTGTCCCATGATATCAGGAGAGAAATGTTACATGAGACTAGGCTATTAGTGGATTATTTCATACATGGAAGAGAATGATGATCCATGTAAGGGGGTCAAAAGTATGGGAGTGAAGTGGGTGAATATTGGTATAGACTCCAACGCTATCAAAATTAAACAATAATGGATTAGAACTCGCTAGTTTAATAATTCTAGTATAAAAAATATAAAACCCACTATATAGGGGTGTGTTATCTTAGATCCCGAGAAACAACTGATGATGAGTATTACATGATAACTATTCAACATCATGGAGGGATTTATAAAATAGGGTCTGAAATGCCTTTCAGTTTTGTGTTGTGTATGTGAGGATGATGAATGCATTGTTTATCATCATATGGTGAGGATGATGAATGGTATCATTTAATGACATGTGATTAGGATGTGTCTCATTGATTAATTTCATGTTAATAGGACATTGCTCATTGATTATGGTCATACTACCTAGACCATGGAAATTGGTTAATTTTAGGTTGCATAGACTAATGGAATGTCTATTCTGAGAATAATTGTGTGGAACAATGTAAATAAACCATCCATAAGTGATTCAAAATAGGCTCTTTTACGCTATAAATATTTTATATGTTTTTCAGAAGGAGAATTCCTAAAATAGGGTATATGTTGTGTGATAGAGTGATAAATCCAATGTGAGTGGGGACTGATGAGGTTTGATGCAACACCACACTATCCCTATGGGGCTCTTAGTTTATAGTCATGGACATTGGACCATAGGGGATCACATGAAACCTGATCAGATCGATACAAACCCTACCAATACATCCTTAGTCTATGTGATTCATCCTTCATGTTAGAATCAAAGAATGAAACATTGGACTATCTGGCATATAAGAGTGAACATCAAGGGTTACACTAAAGATAAAATCCACACATGATAGAGGAATATGAAAAAGTGGTATGTAAATATTTTAATGGAATTGATGAAAGAGAAATTGGTGAATATGGACAGACTGTTGGAAATGTTTGAAACATAGGGATGATAAATACACCATGAAAAAGTGGTCAAATAACTAAGGATTCACCTTTTGACCATGAGATAAACATATTATCAATTGATTTCTAAAAAATATGCATTAGGTTGTTGGAATATGATGGGAGGTCAGATGAGGTATCATGAGACCATCCCCATTAGAGGGTCCATCTATATTTGAATGATGATGGAAACCCATTCCTATAAAGTCCCAGTATATGGAAAGGGTGTATCAGAGAGTGGGACAAAACCCTGGGTAAGGGAATATTTTATTTTCATACAATATGCACTGAAAAAAATACAGTGAAGTCATGTTCATTGAAATATAGCGCGGAACACTAATTTCATTGGTAAAAAGTGAAATTCATGAGATACAACTCTACATTAATGAGGAATGAGAAGTCATGCATATCACATTGACACCTTAAATGAACTACATACAATTTAGGGTCATAGATCTTGGAACATGATCTATGAGAAATTGATAAATGATTGAAGGATATTAGAGATGGGAATATGGTGAAATATTTGGATATATCTATGTATCATATGAAGATGGGAGTCAATCCATAGATAGTTCTAGATGTTTCATGTAGTTCATTATCATGCATTGAAGATGAAAATAAAACAATATGGATGAAAGAAATACAATAGTTAGACTCGAGATTGAATATATAGGTGTAAACAAGTGACATGGTATTGAATGAATCAAGACACATTTATTTCATGAAAAGTGGTGGGAGGCTCAAACGTGTAGGGGAAATCCTATCTAGAGTGGGAACTAAAGAATCATACATTTATCATGCCGCATTAAAAAAAATTTCGGGGTAATATCACAGTTTAATGACATGTGTTGAGGATTATAACTCTATGTTTAAAGTTCATAGATATTGAACCATGAGGTCAATATTCCAAGAGGGATATGATCTGTGTTGTGGTGTAACAAACCCGACATGCTTGAGGACTGGGGGGGGGGGTCCACACACCTTGTACGTATGTCTATAGACTATCACATTATCTATAATATCGTATTTCTGGGAATATGTTAGGTCTAGTGGGATGATGATTTGATAAAACTTGGGATGTGACCAATGGAAGAATGGTTTGGCATTAATCTTCATTCCTCAAGGATGGGAATAAATCCACATGTGGTTCTAGAAAGGGATTCTCCGTACACAGGTCTGGACCATGCATAGAGATGGGCCATTTGTAATCTATTTTTTTTGTCCATTCTTTCATGTGGGTGGATCAGGATATATAATCATGTTATCACATAGTGTCCTCTATGATAAATAATCAATAAAATATTATTCTATGGAATATTAAAAGGTAAAATACTAGTGCTTGGGGGAAATTCCCTATGATATTAGAACAAAACGATGATGGTCAGTTTCCTTCATTGGTATAGAATGATAATTGTTACATAGTTTAAAGTTGTTCAACTAGCATGTTTATTGTATGGAATTTATCATCATGCAACCATGATTAATAGGGATAATGAGTTCCAAATTGGGGGGGTGGGGGTTGCATGGAATGAAAATTATAACCAAACATGAATGAGGACACATGAGTCCCACACCCCACACATTTCCAATGAAAATATTCACAATGTTTCATGACTTAATGTTAAAACTATATCTGAAAATATTTTAAGGTCATAATACATGTACATGTGGAATAATGTTTATGGGAGTGTTTCATATATCACATGATCCATGATTAAGGTCCTTTAGTTTGTACCATGGAGGAAAATCCATCTAAAAAAATTACAGTTATGGGAGGAGTGAAAAAACACAATGAGAATGAAGATAGAGGTGGTAAGCAACCACATGACACATTTCTATAGAGATTCTGAAAATAGATTAATATCATTTTTCTTAGACTAGGGTTCCCAGTTTAACACCTTGTTCATTGAACATAAAATATTATTCTCTTAATCATTGTACCTCTAGGACAATGTTTCATAGTTTAAGGTCATTTTGTAGAGATGAATGAAGATTTATGTTCCTCACATGATGTATTATTTTAGGAGATTTGAATTGGTGAGAGGGGTGATGATCCACCCATATATAGGGAAGAAATAATATGAACCATTAAGATTGATATTTTAAATGATATAAGGTCCTTCCAAATTGGTTTCCAACATCGGGGGCTTCTTACTAGGTATCACTGATGTCTCTTGGGACAACAGTGTGTCACCTTGAAGGATAGAGTGGTGAAAAACATTATTGTTGAAAACTCTAGGAAACTTTTTCTGGTGACTCTTAAGATTATGGAAGGTCTAGATCCTATTATTTTAATGGGATTCAAGTTCAAATAGACCTACATTGGCCACACTATGTTATTTCTATATATCACATACAGCTGTTCATGGTGACGGTATGTAAATCTCATTGGGCATGACTACCTCAATTCCATACACAGGGGAATATAGATTCCCCTACGTCGAAATGTTGATCATCTCCAAATAATCCAACATGGATTTTGGGAGATTATTCGATCAACTCATATAATTATATCCCATCATATTATAAGTTCATTTTGAGATGGTTTAATGAGACAACTCAATATATCCACTTCCTTACACATTTTAACTATAAGTATTGTTTGATCGGATGTTGTACTTGGCATACAACATCTTCAACCAAGACACACTGATGATGGTGCCATTATCGGTGTGAAAATTGGGAGGGGATTTTCATCTATGGATGGTGTTGGAGATCAAGAACTCAAAAATAAACAAGGTGTTGACTTTCTTGATTTTAAGTTACTCCAACAACTTTGAAAATAAATCTGACGGTATCATAATGAACCAAAGATGGTTAGATTTTCCTATTGGAAATCGTCCCAATACAGTGAGTCCCCATATCACAAAGGACTAATAATACATGGTAGTATATAGGGGATCCAGATTTCAATGAAAGATGTTTTCAATAATCTCAAACATGTAGATCCTCTTGGTGAACTAGATATAGTCTTGGACTATAGTGGGCTAGATGTATCCCAACATATGAATCTGGTAGGATATATTAATCTCTTATTGATGGGAACAACCGGGCCCAGAATGAACTTCTTATATGACATAGGGAATTTTTTCTTCATTAATTAATTATAGGATATTTAAATCAAACCAACTTTTTTAGAGAATCACTTTAGGGTTGGGACATCTCTATGGGTGAACTATTCCACACACTGACGAATTATCTCTTGCTTCACTCTATCTTATAGGATTTTGTCATGCTAGATATATCTGATAAATGGGTTTTTCTAATCATTGGTTGCTTCCACTACATGAACTATATGTCCTAGATGTTGAATAACATGAAGTGATATGGTTCACATATTTCTTATCATCATCACATGGGATGATGAGATCAATGAACCTTAGATGCACCACATAGATAACAAAATTTTCTACATCCATCCCTATAATAAATGAAGATAAAATATCCAATGAATTAGCATTAACATACTATAACTGAGGAACACCAGTGAACTCTTTCGAATATGTGAACCAATCCATTAGAGGTTGAATGCATTCCAATAAGGGCACAAGATCTATCTTCCTGATGACATAGTAACTATTTATTTTTATGTTGCCAAAACTCGGATTTTTCCTTCATATTCTACTGGGGAACATCAATATTGAGAGATAACTCAAGAAAAAAATGAGAGGCTGATACTCTGCCTCATTATAGGTAAAACATTATGATATCAATAATGAATAAGGTAGAACAACCTATGTCTGAGTCTTTAAGATAATCCCTGAGCCAACTATGTTGATCCTGGGATCATTAAGACCTCTACTAGTTGATTAGTGGGAGGAACCATCGAAATGTATCTTCTAACATTGAACAACATGGTCTACTGAGAGGATAGCCTCTTTTGAAAAATCACGATCCATGGACTACTCTACGGGGGATGGATGTGTGGCCCTTAATTCTACCAACACTTGAACAATGACATACATCTACTAAAATAACCTACTGTTTAAATCCTTAAGGATCACTACCCAATGTGCTATATTGACATTCAACATTTTTCCAATTATTTTATACTTTAGTGGATCCACGTGTGATTCCAAATATATCTCATGATTTTGTAGATAGTGCCTCATGTTTTTCTCTGCAAAAACATGTGTGAGTGAGCTCTTCTGGATGGGAGCGTATCTACACTCCATGAGGAAAATCATACGAGTGGAAAAGTATAAATTATTATATATCCTTTCATTTTACTTTTGAGAAAGTTGGGTATAGATGGATTACTCCAAGGATTGCACATATAGAACCAACAGCTTCATGGAAACTAGTTGCATCAAAACCTGTGATTGTAGCATATGTTGAAAATTTTCCTCCAACATGGTATTGAACTCCTCATCAAATTGGTAAATGGATCCATTATTCATGAGTCTAGAAAATAGAATATAGTTTCAATGTAGATTTGAAATGAATCAATTGATGTAGGTTTAGGGGAAATTAATTCCACTAATCTCTCAAGTGTTACTCAAGGGGGGAACATAGATGATATCCTTGATCTTCTCTATGTAAATATAAAAACCTTTGTATTTGAAGAAAATGATTAAAAACATTCTTGAGGTATCCTTGATGTCAAACATCAAGGGGTTCGCCATCAAATGTTTAGAGAATGGAAACCTGTCATTTTCTAAAGATCCTGAGATGATCTTGATTCAAGAAGGATTTGACCAGAAAGAAATCAATGTATCCTTCCACTAGAATTTTGAGGATTGATTTAATGATGTGGTGCATATCTTGTTGATAGTTGACTCCTTCATTATACAAACTGAATGGAATTCTCTGACAATAGTAGTTTCCATGTGGCGCTCTATTGTTGGTGGACTCATAACCTCATAGGGCCATTCAATTTTGTGTATACGAAGTATACCCATTCATGATGGTCTTTGAATATAACCTATTTCTGGAATAAATATATAGATCCATCACATAAATAAAAATAATCCTTTGGATAGTGGAAGTTGAGATCCTAAGAAGATGATACATAATTCTATTTTTTTATTTTTCTTCTTAATGTGAATGATATTGGAAAATTGTCTGGGGTACTGAACTCCCTTGATGAAGCTTTCCTTGATGAGCTTATTATCATTAGCATCAAACATGGCACATTTAATGAGATTAATTTCTTTGGGATCCTTCTTGAACCTATGATGATTCATTAGGACACCCAGATGGTTGATGAAGACCTAAGGAACTATTTATGGAATCTCCTCATAGCACTATGAAAACTCATCATGATTATACTTTTATAATTTGACAAACTAATGGTGTTATTCTACACTAATGGTTCCACTTATCAAATTTTGGACTAGAGTATGTATCAGTTCCATGATTCACCTAAACCATCTCGTCAACATTGGTGGAGTCATCTACTATAGATGTGGGAGGAGCATCTCTCAAATCCTTATTGTCAAATAATTTAGAGGGGATGATGGGTGGACATGGTTCATTAAATCCAACTGATCACGTGGGAATACTATTGCCTACACAGGATATTAAAGAATCATTGTTAGGAAACACCTTCTCTTCTAAATCCATGGAGAAAATTATTTTCATACCAATCCCATCATACTTTCATCCATGGGTTCCACTATTTATATAAATGAAATAGTGTCATGTCGGCTTCTGTAGAGGAACAAGAATGTATGGAGTACAATAGTCTCCATGGGGAAAACATCCTAATACCTCATATGGGTAGGGGTTTTAGTATCACTCGACCATGAGTTTCATAGGAGTATGATGTAACATTCAGATATTCCTTTTAATTTGGAACAGATTTTCTCTTCTTATCTGAAATAAAAAAATAGTGTCCAAATTTTTTCTTCATAGCCTCCAATAAGTAAATTAGGATGATGAAAATTTCATCTTTGTCTGTCTATAGGTTGTCCATAGTTGAACTTCACTCATCCTTTTAGATATGAATTTGTTCATATATTCCCTAGTAATATTAAGAATCCAGATAGTGGGATTTACAAGAGGCGAAGAGAGATGCATCGCCTAAGAGCATATCCACTTGATCGTTGAGGGAGTACGTGAGGAATTTGTTATACGAGGAGGGACCTTCGTCATGAAAATGGTACCAAGGTCTATACATCACCAATTTTTTTTTGGAATCCTATGAGTCAACTTTGAATTCAATGGTTTTATTTAGTCATCTGATGTAGGTCTTCATGTTGATTTTTCCATTTGACTATTGCTTGATCATATCATAACATTCATTCTTAAGGTTAAGGGGACTTAGATCTTGTTAATTTAGTCATAGATTTTGGAGCTTCTGTGTTAGGATGATATTAATCCCAAAAACTATATCAAATAGATAATGATGGACATCTATGGAATTGAACTAACATGTGATGTATAATTGGTAGATGTTCCCTTATACAATAAAGCCTTCATCATCTAATGAGAATGAGATAATGGATTTTCATTCTTCATACATGACTTCCTTGGCATGGAAGGCCTATGTGGTCTCTACCTCTATCTCAATCCAGATGAGGATTCTCAAATATTCTATGATGGATTCTTACACCTCTTCTAATAGGTGTAGGGCCTGGAAAAGTAAAATATTTTTTGGAATTATGGTATTGTGCTTCAACATGTCATAATTCCATGCTAAATGAAGTATTTTTTATTTTATGTGGATTATCAATTGTCAGGAGCATGATGAGAATTACTGGTCGAACTGGTATATTTTGGATAGTGCTAGGAACATCTTGCTATTTTTTAGAAAACCACCCTAGAATAACTAATGTATGACTATCAGATGTATGAGGATAATCAGAAGATAAAAGTGGATTATCATGATGTTTTATGAAATGATATTTCTCATCTAGTAGAACGATCAATGATATAATTTATTATAACAAGACATGATAATAGGACTACGATTGCTGAGCACTGTGCGGAACATGTTGCCTCATCTCAATAGAGAGAATGGATGGGCGAGAAGCATTGGCATGGTTATTATAAATAATAAAATATGAAAGGATCATTAAATGATGATGTCAAATGAGGAAACAATGAGGACCTTACTAATACTCTTCATTTATGGTAATAATATAGGGGCACACAAGCATGATGGTATTGTAGTTGTTACACTCTGGGCCATTGTTAGAGGATTCTTCCTATGTGGTGTGGTCTATAGGAGATATCCACATCTATGGATACATGAAGTCACCAAGGGTGGAGATGGCTTCATCACTGGAGGGGGAATTTTGTTTCCCATCCACAGTTGATGAATAATCTTATAATATGTATATGATAGAAATTTTGATGTAGAGGTACAATCCATAAGTGGAATAATATCATTGGGAAGCTCATGAAGAATGGAACAAGAACAAATGGCATTATGTGTGTGAGTGACTTCTCTATAGTCCAACCAATCCTTATAATTTTGAGTCCCCTTACAGGAAACATTCTTCCATTCTCCTTATCTATTGTATTCGGGCATTAAATAGATGTATGAAACCTATTTCAAGGAATAGATCAATTTAACAAAATTATTATCTACCTTTTACTAATTTTAATACATGAATACATAACTCTTCATAATGGTATGTTTGAGAAATACATGATTAAGCCAGTATTTATGGTGATCAATAATCTCAGTCTCCTTGGGATACATGAAATATGAATGATTTAAAATCCTTTGTTCCATGGAATAATGTAAATTATAGGGATACTGAGCTGCATCAAATGAGTATTTCTGATTTCTCATATTTTTGAATAGAGCTTGGAGATCCTAGCCCTGATGAGGGCATGGTTCCTGACACGGGTTTGGGTCCTGGTTCTCTATCCAAGGTGGTGGTTCTTGATAGGGAAGTGCTTATAGATTCTATATTGGTTGTTGTTGAGCTATAGTTTAGTCTTGATGATATTTCCCTTAGCATAGATGTGGGTGGGGCTATGCTGGTAAGAAATCTAGTGGCAGAAGGGTATTCAATATAACTAATTAAGGAATTCAATTCCTTGGAGGCTCTTCTAAGAGGATATCGTAGAGGAAACAAATGTTCCTCTTAGCTTACTATATGTCATCCTCTTGGACAACTACCTTATCATTAAAAAAAGAAATCATCCATGGAAATTTTATGTGGCGAGGGATGGATGAAAATTTTCTTCAAATTCCCCACACACATAAAAAACAAATGTTCTTGAATATGTTAAATTCCATGTGAATATGTGAGGACATTCCACCCAAAAATATTTTATGTGATGTTCTAATTAGGATATTGATTTAACATGAAGAGGTCTGAAATAATTGACGTGATCATGGTGGAATTAAGCTGGTTGAGAAACTATTTTTAGTGATATTCCCAACATGTTATGGACCCTATTTGTCACTGGATGTACTAGAAAAACATATGCCCATCCAATGTCTATATGAAACATAGTATCATGGTGTCGTCGTCATAATTTAGAGTTCCCAACATGGTTCTTCACCTTGAAATGAGGTGGGCCAAATGTTACAGTGGGTCACCCATACAATGTAAGGGAAAAAATATTACATTCCAAAAATTTGCTTCCTCTCTCATGTTATCCACCCATGCTAATTTTTTTTTCATTAGGTGGGATTTCCTCCTATCATGTCTCTTGGGATTTATGGAGAGTTTTGAGTGAAACTATTAGATTATTTAGTGAACTAGCCAGTAGAGAATCCATTACATAGGCTGTTTTATTTTCATATGTTGAGTCATCTTTTATTGATGGTACCTGAAACATCCTCATGTGATTTTATGATTAGTATTTACCACTACCTCATGAGCGAGGGAAGTGAATTTTGTAAAATGATTCTTTCAGGTACTCTTCATTTATAAAACACTAGGACAAGTGTTTGAGATGACATATAGTGGTATAGAATCAAACCAGTGATGATAGAAATGAATATTCCATAGATCCATGAAGGGAGTCATAAATTACTCCTCCTACATATACATGTGAATGGAATTGGGAATCTAGTGCATTTCTATTTCTAGGATGCCGCGTCTTACAGTCTAGGTTCCAGCTATAGACTCTCATGAAGAGGAATTTGGGGAAGGCTCCATCAAAGAGTCACATTATGATTTTTAATTTGATAAGTGGAATCTATTGACAATAGCATAGTGATTCTCAAAGTTATTCCTTATGTGGAAAAGATTCACCATTCTACATTAGGATGGATCTTCATGGAAGGGTAGTGTTTCTTCATGAAGAGGTCCTTCGTGAGGTTTTTTGGTGGTGTGGGGTAGACCTATGCATTGATTATTTCTCATATAGGGAGCACTCTATATCGGTATTCATGGAGTGAAGAAGAACTCTACTTGGACTAAAATATGAGTAGGTAGGGAATCCACTATATGAAGTTAATTTGTATTGAGTACCTATGGTTGAGTCACCAAAAACATGAGTAGGACCTCAAGGTTGGATGTGAGATTGGGGAGGTTCTTTACATTGGTGAGTGTTGGAGTTGGGGTGGGGGGGGGTCACAAAACATATCCAATGGGACATTTGGAGGAACTCTATGTTCAAAAGCATGTTTTTGAGGTTGACCATCATACTAGATAAAGATATATTGGGAGGACCTATATGGTTATGAGTGTAGAAGAAATAAGTGACTCCACTTGAGTAGATGTAAAATAAAGGAGGACAACCATGTTGGATGGTGAAGGAATGCAGATTAATTCCAGACTGACTTCTTATGAATCATAGAGAACCTCAATGTTGGATTGAATTGATAGCATGAGGAGGACCTTTATCCTACTCAATGATAAATTAGGCAGGGCCTCCACATTGGCTGGTGAAAGTGTGGGTAGGTCTTTCGCTTGAGTTATAGATGATAAAAGGAGGACCTTCATGTTGATGGTCTATGAAATGGGAAGAACCTCAATATTGGGAGACATTTTCATGGGGAGGATCTTTGTTATGCATGTCAACATGGGGGGGGGGGGAGAACCACCACCTTGAATCATTCTAGGAATGTGGGGTGAACAACTACATTGAGCATGCGAGTAAGGAGGACCTCCACTATTATTGGATATGGTATAGAATGGGCCTTTGTATTGAAGTTCATCAACACAGTTTGGCCCAAAATGTCAATTGGATGTGCTAATGATTGAAAGATTCCACCCATTACACAGGTGTAGTAGTTGGGGAATCAATTCAAATATGGTGATGATGAGTCCACTCTCTTTAGTTCTAGGGATCTGGTTGAATTCACTAGGGTGCAATGGGCCACTGATGTCATGGTAGAAGATTCCTCATGATAGAAATTCTCTTTATCTAGAACACAGAACTAGCATCGAGTCTTTCATACTCTGGTTAATGGATCAAGGTTATGGACCACCTGTTCTTTAGCCTAAGGGACTGGTTGTTGGAGGAATTTATGAGGCCCATTGGGATCCCTCCTTGGTGGATTTTGGGTTGTACTCAATCACAGGATGACTTAGATATCCCCTACGTCATTACTATTAGAATAGAGTCACATGAATGATATGGGGAAAGGATCCCATAGAGGATGGATGATGGAGTGCGGAGCAGTGGCTCTCTATGAGGTCCTTGGGATGGTGGTGTAATCAATTTAATGTAGCCTGCAAATCATGGTAGGATATATCCTTTAGAGGAATGACCCCCTCTTACTAGTATATTCTTATGAGGGAATATATCACCCTAATTTGAATGGATTATTAGGGTGATACGGGTCGTTGTCACCTTGTTGTGGTGGTATCTACTTAACTTGTGAATTAGTTTGTATTTTGTGAGATAATGACATTTATGTTCCTTCTAAGCCTACATCTTCATATGGGGGAGAATAATTTTAGGTAGCTCAGGTCATCTATTAGAGAAGGAATATATCCTTAGTTCAAATATCAGGAAATCAATGACCAATTCCCCAACATCATCCAAAATTCCATTATTGGAGAGAGAGAAGCAAGCTAATGATGACATATACTAGAATTACCAACGATAATCTTTGGAAAATTCTATTGAGTTACATTCCAAACACATGTTATCTTAACAGGACAAATTGGAAAATATCCAAATCTAGGTACATTCTTATCTACTGATGTCATGATCACTACTGATCCTCTTTTTATTAAAAAGATATTAATTTTGGGTTCACCATATCGATTTATAAATATTCCTATCAAGAACACCATCATGTGTGTTTTTTTCTAATGGCATTCATTGCTACCCCACATTCCCACATTCCAAAGTTTGGAAGAATTTATCACATTCAATGGTGATGCCCACTACATGAGCATAACTAGATGACGTGATATCAATTGTTACATCCATCAAGTCCTCCAATGAAATCGTCACCTACTTTAGCTCATCATCATAGAATAATAAATGTTTCTGAAACTCGTTATTGTTTCCATTTGGTTGTGAATTCTAGTCAAATTCGCTTCTTCTACCTTGTCATTCACAGGGGTCATGATAGGGTCGAAACCTTCAGTCAAGAGATTAGTCATATTAGGTATTAATTTTATGTTTGGATGTTGAAAAAATGGTCACCAATATTATTCCATATATATAGATTCTTTATAGAACATAACCCCTGTAATCCTACTTCAATTATGGTCTATCTTATTCCATAGGCATGCATTACAAGATTTTCTTTTGGAATCCCACGTTTAACTTGAATTATCAGTGAATGGTTGCAATTTTATCCTCTTGTAGAGACCATGATTAATGATCCAAATGCCTCATGTAGTTATATTACCCAGATACATCCCAATGAGGGAGAACATATAAATCATATCGGATTGATGGGTCAAAAATCCAAATGAGAGCATACCTGGTGAGGTTGGTTCCATAAAGATAATATTTTACATCGTGAAGATGTATTCCCCAAAGAGGGAGGAACCAAAGTTTATTATATGGATGTTTCGAAATTCCCTAGGGGATAATACGTGTGGTGGTGTATCCCATGAGGGTAATATGTCACATCGTAAAGGATTATCTAGACCCAAAAAGGGGTGAGTTAAGGAGGCTCACCCAAATAAGGGGGCTCTATGGTTTATCATTGGATGGGATTGAACCTCATGAAGGATTCTGTTGTAACCTATTTAGAAGAAAGGGATCAAAACCAATATATTTTGAGTTGTATGGTGTCAATATTATGCATTATAAATAACTCATAGAAGAGGATTAATCTAGGTTTGATGATGTGTTATGTGGTTATTCTGCATGGCTAGCTACCTGGATGCTTATATGAGTAATGGAGATGTGGATGGGTTTTCTATGTAGAAACATCCCTGATGGATGAAAATATTTTACTGGGATGTGGCATCCCATGTTAGTATCAGGATGGATATAGATGAAGTGTTTGGGGTTGTAATGGATTGAGTGGATATGTATTCGATGACCTAGTACTAAACCTCATGGAGTCTTCTAACATAACCCAGTTAATCGAGAATCAATGTGCACATATTTCAAAATGTAGGCATTGTGTCTTATGCATCGATTCTACTATGTTGTCCTGGAAGAGATGAAGAGTCCCAATTGAGGTTAATTACCTTCTCAAGATGTGTCCCATGAGTGATCATGATGGATGAGGATTATGTGCTTGAGCCTCGTGGAGGATTCTTATGTATCCTACGTTTTTAGGAATCAATGTCCATGTATTTCAACAAGGTGGTGTAGGAAATACATGTGTATATGGACAATGTGGGTGGAAATAATGGATTACTCTATGACGTATTCCCTGTGGGGTGGAGAAAGATTTCATGGTAACTTGTATCCTCTAGTAACATATGAGTAATGCTTCACATGATAATCAAGGGGAAGAAATATAACATATGGGTGACTCTAAAAGAATGTGACATAGTGAGATGTTATGGGGATTGCATGTAAAATCTAACAGAGTAGGATATCATTCCATTTGAAGAGGATATCATTCCATGTGATGATTATCTCACACCCATGGAGATGATTTGGAAGGGAAAATTCATGATGTGGGGTACCCCATGAGTATTGCATGGGGTGTGGCTATAGTTAAATGTCACGTGATGATGATGATAGGGCTATAAGGGTTTATGTCCACCAGCACAGACGATGTGTAATCACTCTTTACCCAATGGTCTTACATAATTGATACTTATAAAACCCTGTGAAAGGGAACACGTTTGAAAGTCGAGGTGAGAGCTATGTTAAGTAGTGGTCGATCGTGGGGTCTATGTTAGTATAGATATTTTGAATCAAATCCATTAGTGTACCTATGATAGAAAGAAATATGCTGGGAAACAGAACCTTGGAGTCCATACATGTGACCAAGAAATAAAATATTCCAATCATGAAGGGCTCAATAGAGAAGGTTCATCGATGTGTTTAGGGTTTCATGGTTGAAGTGATCAAACATGGTGATTTAGGGTAGTAGAAAACCGTGGATCTTGAAGGAAGGTGTGATTGAACAATTGTAGAATTTCTTAAAAAGGGAAAGGTTCAGAAAAATTTGGGGTCCACACTAGGGTATGTGATGCTAGAAAGAAGAATTTTTTGTGCAATTCCATCAGTCTAAATAGAATATTTCTTTTGTCAAACCATTATTTGTCCATCCTGAAGGCAGAACACTAGTGAACCTTTCATACAAAAAAAATTACCTAGAGGGTTCAATCGAATTAACAATGTTGTGGAAGGTTATTCATAAGTGTGGAATAGTAGGGGTTCCACTACCAAATGAACATAGAAATCAAGGTATGTTCATTATAATATATAAACAAATGCTTATGTGGAAGCACATAGTATTTCAGGTGTGGAAATGGTTTTCCACAAAACACCCCTTCAGTCAGTGGTGGGCGTGTGTGCAATAATCACGTCTGACATCAAATTAGGCATGTTAAATCCTTTCACTAATTTTTTCAACATGCGCATAGATATTTGATCTTACTCACACCTTACATTGGGTCCTCAAGATGTTCTATTGAGGTGATAGTTTATTTTGGTTTACCCAATTATGGTTGTTAGGTATATGTGCATAAATCAGCACCTACATAGTTGTGAGAAGTTGATTCATACATGAAATATTTTACTAGATTATAGTCATTTCCAAAACACTGATAAATGTTTGGTGTTTATATATCTGAATTCCATCTAATAGAGTTCAGGATCCATTGTCATATGACTACTATTTCTTAATTATCTATTGGTATAGTGTATAAACATTCCACCTTGAAATTTTATGATCATGATTTAGGATATAGATTCCAATTAACCACAACAAATGATCACACATGTCACAAAAAACCTCAATGATGAAGTAGTGCACAAATTCAATTATCCTTTACATAGATACAAACATACCTTAGATTTGGATATACTGGTGGAAACTTGATGAAAAGATAATATACATTGAAATGAATATTTTCTTCATCAGAAATGACAAAAATATGGTGGATAAAATTATCATCAAGAGGTGAATTATTGGTTATAAAACACTTTATAATAGTTTAATTTGGAGGAGATCGAGGAATACATTAAAATAAAGTGTTTCATCTTCAACATTTTATTTCATAGAAGGAGATGATGTTAACATGTCTTTTCAATGATTTATAATGATGGATTATAGTAGAAATATATAATTTATTTTCATATGAATAGAATCACATTCATTTTTTATGATGTTGTATAAGTGTATAGTGTTTCATATCCATCAGTATGGTGATTTTCCAGTACCACCCGTCAACAAATTTTTTTTTATGAAATATCTCAACTAAAAAATAATTTGGATTTGAATGAGTATATGATTGCCCATAGGATTGTATGGGTCTAAGATTATATATTTATATCAAGTATTAATTCTAAATTTTACCACTTATTTATAAGTTTAAGAAAATTATTTTATTTTTTAAAATGACATTCCTAGTTAGAGAGTTTTGATTAGAGTTCCATATTCTCATAGAAGTAGTGTCTATGTATTTTTAGTGGGATTATGAAGTAAAATGTGTCCAGTGGTGGAATCCAAAGTCATCATCGGGAATATTTTATTTCTAGAAAATCAATATTATTGTTAATTGGAGTACAAGTCTCTAATTGACAAGGTGACATGATTGGTAACTCATATAAAAATTTCATTGATGGATGAAGATTTTTTTATCTCCAACAGAATTTTATTCAATAGGTATAGGATTCACTATCATTTTAAATCCACATGCAGTGTCATGGGTTCATAAATATTTATATGATATATAACCTGGGGATAATAATAATAATGAAAAACGGTGTTCCATCATTAGGAAATAGTAATAAATAATAATCACATTGTTTACTAGTCTCCCATGGGAACTAATGTCAATCGTATGACATTGGGAGATACCATTTTTATTTATTCATCATATGTGAAGTCATTATATGATAATCGTTCCGATCATTGATTCATATCAACCCAAATTGTGTGCCTAATTAATTTTCAAAAGAATATCATTTCCTAAAATAGAAATATTGGAACACATCTCCAATAAAATTTAGAGAATGTTCTATAATTCCCTTACGGTGATTTTTCATTGTCAATGATTAATATATTCTTTGTATTTTTGGTTCATTAAACGAATCATAGGATATTTTTCTATTAATTGGTTTGATGGATACATATAAATCTTGAACTAACTAGTATCATCAATAGTTGTATTTTTATTCCCCTAATAAGGTCATTCATTTTCTCCATGGAGAATGGGACATGAAGGCGGGTGAGCCATAACATCCCTACCATATATGTATAAGATGATATCCCATTTATATATTGATGTAGAATAAGATTATTCATTTGGTGAACTACCTGCATCAATCATTGATGTTATATATGTATTTCCACTAGCCTTTTATGGTATTCCACTAGAGAAGGGTTGGAGTTCAGTATCAATATGGGGCCTTCTACTCAACCAATTTATATTCTATCCAACAATATATTACATGGTGAGTTAAATGAACTGAAGACACAATTTGATGAAATGATATATAAAGTAATAATTCAACCAAATTTATCACAATGGGCATCACATGTCCTTTTTATATAAACGATGATGACACCCATTATATGTGTAGGGATTATGATAAGCTCAACCAGGTAACTATTAATAAACAATACATATATCCACATATTGAATATTTTTATGATCATATGAATTGAGAGAATTCATAATTTTATATTGATATTCTTTGTCGTTACAATAAGATTTGGTCTAAGAAGTGTGAAATTTTGAGTACCACAGTTAGGAGTAGGTATGCCCACATTATGTACTTTTTTCAATCAGCCTAACCAATTCATTTGTAGTGTTTATGGAATTGATGAAATATAGTATACCCTATAATTTCTACATTTTCAACATTTTATTTTCGAATGACATAATTGTTTACTCAAAATACTAATGAGGATCATACATATCAACATATACCAGCATTTAAATTTATGATAGAACACTGATATTATGCCAATACATTAAAGTGATAATTTTTTTACTTGGGAGGTGATATTTGTGGGGAACATAAAATTAGAGAATAGTATAAACATTCTTCAAAAAAGGTGAATGTTTTTATACAAGGGAAGGAACCATGTAATTTATTTGGGATTTAGTGATTCTTTAGTTTAGCATGGTATTATCTCCAACTCATGTTTTATTTTTATGATTATACTTCTTGAATTACATATTTGACCTAGAATTGAGTGAAGATTATATGGGAATAAATATTTAAAAATTCTATGATGAGTTTCTAGGAAATTTGATTTTATTTCGGGTGGTGGATATTCAATTGATTGGACATGGATATGTGTTCTTTTGTGATTCAATAGGTTTTGGCTAGGGTTACAATCTGAATCAAAAGTATCTCATATTTTCTAATGTTTTTCACAATCATCATTCACATGGGAGGTATAATAAAATATATTATTTTGAATATTAAGTTATTATAAAAATACATAATTTTTAGTGCATTTCCCTTTTATAGAATTATTTATTATCTACGTAAATCACAATAGTTTTAGCTATATCTTTTCACATAGTGATTTCAATATGATTTATTGTATATTGGTTGAGTACATGAAATAAATCACTCCTGACAATTCCCATAGACATATGTAGTCAAATATTATTACTGGCACTAATTGTACAGGGTTTCCATCATATACTATGATGAATTTATAATTGTAATTTTTTACTTATAGAAATATTTTATGGCATATTGTTTTTTTATAGGAGGTTGAGAACTTGTTTGTTCTATTATTTGATTTTTATAATATGTTATTTATATATTCTTCCAAATTTATTATTTGGATTATGAGTTTTGGGTGTCTAGATTTTTTTAATGGTGGGGATACCATCAGTTAATGGTGTATATCTTTAGGGGGTATAATTTTCATCACAAAATGTAATGTCAGTCTATCACAAATAGAAATGGATGTACTGGGGGATTTTCATCATTGATAGTAATTTGTTGACAGAGTAAGGATTGTGATTTTTTCTTAATTATGGTATTGAATCAAAAGAATATGAATTAAATTGGATATCACTTATTATTTTAAACATTATTATAGATTTCATCATATTAGTGATGAGCATCAGAATCAATCTGGATTACTTCAATCACTAACTAGTTTGAGATGAGAATGGGATGATATATACTTAAGTCATGATATATTCTTTCAATATAACCATTGAGGAAATAATTAACATTTTGGGGATCGATTGATTGTCCATATCATCTCACTTTATTCTACTTTTCATAGAATATTATTCTAGAAATATGGAAATATATGTGTTCCATTGATTAAAAAGTTTCACAGTGTTCCATACAACATTACATAATATTGGGATCCTTTATTAACATCTATGTATTCGAGAGACCACTATGATGATATGGAATCCAATATCATGTTCATTACTGAACACCGTCTTATGATGAATGTTCAAATAGAAAACTCTATGTAGATTCATGAAAAAACCTCTCTATATTAGACATTAAACATGAATGGACATGATATAAATATTTGGTTTTTTTCACATTAAAATTTCTACCATTCATTTAATATAATGTTTTTTTAGGACGTGTATGATATGAAATGAAATTATACACTCTGTTGGTTAATGATTTATTGAGTCACCACTATTGGGACTCAAACTGTTATATAAGTTTATAAATAAAGTCAATAGGATTTATGAGAGGTTCATAATGTCATAGAGATAAAATATATCTCATGTTCACATTCATTTATTTCATTCGGAGTTCAATGATAGTGACTAGGTTTTCTTGATAGTCTCACCTTGGTTCAGTCACCCAAAAATTTGAATGCAATGGATGTTGGAAAATAGATATATGTGATATTTTATGTTTATTAAGATGATTAGAAAGGTGTGACATAATGTTTTCTATACGTCACCAATAACATTGACCCTTCTCATGATGGATGTGTCATGTCTCAAGAAAAAAAATTTAATTTTTTCTCATTTTATGAATTGGGATGACTTTAATGTGGAAACTGATACGATAGTGAGTGAGTAGGTATATCAAATTATTGATTTTTATGTGATGGTCCCCAATGGGAAGTCGACACAGTTTCCATATGCAATATTTCGTCATGTTTTGAATGATCAAGTGAGGAAAAAAATTGATATTAAAATGACTGAACACTGATCAAATCTCATTGTCGTATATTATTCATTATAAGTACTTCTAAGAGTTGGAAGAATTTGTTTTGGTGAATTGTAAAATTATGAATCATTCATTTGGATACCAACTTTGGATTATTGTGTTCTTATTGACTTCCATAATGATAGATATTGGTTCTATAATGTTTTTATTCATTAAAATGATAATAGTGTGGTTCTATCATGTATTAGTGGAAGGGATGTGTCTCGGTGTTTGGATTTCGGATGAACATTGTCCTATAGTTGAGAAATCTATGGAAATTCCACCAAAATGTTGGTTAAATCCATTGAATAGAAGATATCATGCTATATTTTTGGTTTCCAAGATGGAATTACAATAGACAACATTTAGTTCTTTAATATATGAAGGTATTATTCCAGGAACCATTAGCTCCATGACAAAATTCGACCAGCTAGTTGTGGAGACTCTATAAGAAAAAAAATTATTCCTAGAATCACATGATAGCTTTTGATGTAGATCTTCTTTAGATTGTTATTGGAATTATATTAATTTAATCTCTAAAAAAATGTTTTGATTATAATCTATCTTTCCATAATATTCAATTATCCTATATAACCATAGATGTTCTTTTAAGGATATTTCTCCCATTAAACTACGAATGTTATTATAATGAATAGTCATTTTATGTGTTTAATCTATATCATTTAGTGAACCCTAATCGAATTTGATTTATACTCTACTCATGTGTTGTCTTATATGAGGGTTTTGGAACCATTTTTCATTGTTGGATCTAAATACTGATTTCTGGAATAATTTTTCTATGATACCCACTTGAATAGTTGTATTACATGATCATTCTGATGTCTGGACCCTTATAGGGTGGTTGAAAATAAATCTATATTGAATAAGGTGGTTTGTCAACATAGGCTATATTAATTGAAACCATTTTTTATTCTATAACTTGTATTTTATATCTTATGTGATTTAAAAATCAATAATGGGGGTCCTTGATAAATGTTTTAAAATCTCATTTTTGGTGTTTGAATCGCTTTAAAATGGGTAATTAGTTAATGTTTGGATTTCTTAATGAAATTTTTTAATTGAAATTAATGATTTGCAATATGAAGTTGAAAATGATTCAAAATAAATCACAGAATGGTTTTTTTATAGAATTTGAAATAAATGAATTGCCAAAAATGAATGTGTTTTGATATGAATTTTTGAGGATAGTTTTTGAAATGATATGTAATGTTTAATATATAATTTTGTAATTTTTGATAATTTTTTTTAAATTTATTAGAGATGAATTATTTTCCTCTTGATTCATTTACATGATGCACATGGTTTCCTATGCCGCTATGTGGGTAGTCAAAAAAATGATCACTCTTCATGTATTAGTTGTACAATTCATTCGATTGTCATTAATAATGAATACTAATAATTTATGATGACATGGAGATTGTTGGCTACGATGGACTTGTATTCATGTTATAAATATGATCTACAAAAAGTGTACATACCTCGAGTAATATTTCATCATGAATTGTGAGTATAAATAAGTAGTGACCTAAATTACCTTAATACTTATAAATTTTTTTATATTATCCAAATTGAATAAAATATTGTATTATATATATAACAATAAATTCATTATAGTTTGATGAAAAATATTTTTTTTGTATAAATCATGTTTTTAAATTACTCTCAAATTGATTGAATTAATTTATTTAAATTAAGGAATATATTACCATACCATGAATTATATTAAATTGTCCATATTTATTTTCTTTAGTATTTATTAAATTTTAAATATCTTTGTGGGATCCTACATGAAATCTGGTTTTCACAAATATATGCCTTTGGGTGTATATAGGATTTCATTGATATTTTCTAGGAAAATGAACATCACCAAATAATGATTATGGGTGTTATTGATTGAGGGTATTTGGATATGGTATTGATATGTGGATTATTTGATCCACATTTTTTGAGTGTATTGTGGTTTTGATGTCATTGTTTTTAATGTGATTTCTTGGATTTTGATTCTCATTTGAGATTTTTCACTTATTTATCTTATGGTATATTAATCATTCTTACTATTTTGTCATTATGACTTGTTATGTATTTTTAACCATTGTATTTTAATTTTTTAATATTATTGTGGTGAAATCATTCACCGTGATCAGTTTGGTTTCCCAAGTTCTATTAAAAAACAATTGGGTATTGGGAATTAATTTGATTTTTATCGTTGCTCACATGGGTTTCAGTTTAGAAATCTATATTGGTTCGTAGGTGATATTTCAAAAAATTCAAAATCCAAATGATAGAACCCCTAAAATAAAGAAATTATTATCATGAAATAGAAAAATTATCCTGAATTAATATTCTCTGATGAATGAATATTAATTACAGTGTTTTAAAATATTCTCTAAATAATGAATTATAATTTCATCTTTTAATAATATTATCTATAAAAAAAATAATGTTATTACATCATCATGGGAATATCATTTCTCTCTCCAAAATAATTTATTTTATTCAAATAATATTGTTACTTCATTCTATATTATTTAGATACAACTCAATCTTAATAAATTAATAATATCACCACTTAATAATAAATTCTATTAAATGAATAATTACAGTTGAACATTTAAAAATTACCTCATTTAAAAATAATTATCAGATAACAGTGACACAACATGTGATGAAACATTATTTATTTTATATTTTTTTATATATTATTGATTTAATTAAGTGACCTAGATAAGACTCAATCATGATTCATTGAAAATATCCATATTAAAAAATACAATTATTTCATGTAAAATGAACCTTCAAATGTTCATAGTCCATAACAAAAAAATATAATATTGATAGAGGGTATACAAAATTTACGAAACATGAGAAATAATATATTAATTTTGGAGAAAAAACTATACACGAAAATTTTGATGTACGGAATACCCAAAGACATATAAAAACTACAGAAACACAAAATAATGACTCTAGAATTTTTATGAATAATTGAAACAGGTTGGGAGATAGTTCGGCGAAAGTAAATAAACAATAAAATTTTATTATCATATAATAATGTCATATTTTTATACCAATAAATGTCATATTTAATGATTATAAATTCTTTTAATGAATAAACAATCAAAAAAGAATGATTAAAAAAATTAAAAGTTATAAAACAAAATATAATTATAAAAAAATGTAATATAGAGAAACTAAAATAAAAATTGTATTTTGGTAATTAAATTGCATACTAAAGAGAAGAAATACAAATTCTTTAAGTCTATATTTGAATAACTTTACACCATATAGGTTCATCAAATCAATCACATATAAAACGTGTTCATTTAGGGTTAATACATTTTACACATATGTGGACTGGAATATTTAAAACATTACTTTACAAAAAAAAATATTAAACATACTCAAGCTATATAATCATGGTGTTATCCTTATGTGAGAATTGAAAATCTAATTCAACCCTAAAAAATACAACCCTCAAGTGATTACATTTACGCACCCATTGGAAAATTGATTAAATTTATACGATACTCGATTATTAAAACCTTGTATTGATCCAAAATGTTTTTTAGGTCTAGATAACAAAAAATGGTCCTGCAACATTTACATAAACTTTAGAACACTCATCCCAATATTTGGTTGTAGGGTGTATTATCATATGTGTAAAATTAAATTTCATATTTCTATGTAATTTTGTTTCAAAATTGAAAATTGCTTCTCAGAATTATAAATATTAAATAACTACTTATACATAAAAAAATAAGGACAAAATTTTTTTGTCATTCATTATTAATCTCTAAAACATATTATTATATATAAAAAGAAATATCATTTTGGAATAAAATTTCATACATTTAAATTAAATTATAAATTAAAAAATCATTAAAAAATTTCTAAAATGTGAAAAATTATTTTGAACTACACGACACCCAAAATTAACAAAGTCATTGAATTTTATTTACATTTACCAATTTATTTTTATTATTATTTATTTACACTGAATATTTTATATGCTTAGAGTATAATTTTTTAATATTAAATTTTCAATTAATTATTATTTTTAATTAATAATATTTATCATTTTTATTAGTTTATTACATTTATATATATATATTTTTTGATTTAGGTGTTAATTAACACTAATGATAGAATTATTAAAATATTCCTTCATAAGAATTTAATTTTTTGTTATTTTAAATTATATTTTATCAACAATAATGTTTGTACTACAGTGGTTATATATAAATATGTCCTCATAAAAAACATTATTAAAATTTAATATTGATTTAGTTCTGATAATGGATTCTTTTTAAAGGAGTTTTATATTATTCATATAAATTCACTTCCCTCTTTTCAAAATGCATCTAATAGTAGTTATCCTAATTCTTAATATTCAATCCCTCATGTAACTAAAACTGTGTTGCTACCATTGTTGAATTAATTCAATTAATCATTAATTAAAATAGAATATATGCTATTTTAATCTTCTTCATAATTATATCTCAACCGATTATTCAATTTTTTATCACAAATTTTGGTTCACTTTAAGAAGTATTGTTTATATTAGTTTTCTTATGTTTTTTTCATGAATTTTTTGTATTTTTTTTAATGTGATTAAATTTGTTATTTATTATTTACATTTCATTATCATCATTTTTTTCACAAGAACACACACATAAAAATGTGTATGATTTTTTAAAAAATAGGATCTCATATATTTTCATAATGTCATTTATATAATTGAAATATTTTTTCATGATTTTTATTTATTTCGAATTATTATTTTTAGAGGAAGTGTATTTTCTATGTTTAATGATTAATTTGGTTTTTATTTTAATGTTAGATATTATTAAAAATAATTAAATGAATCCTTTATTAATGGATGTGTGTTAAATTTTGGTTAGATATATATTTTTTAACTTCTTTTGTTTAGTAAGGATGTGTTTACATTATTTGATGTTCATTGAAGTTTGTATTATAAATAATGATTTCATAGTTCTTGGATATATATTGGTTTGAACATAACAGAGATTGAAAACATGTAATTCATGTTTTAATAATGGAAAATATGCTGAAATGGGATTTGTTGTATTTTATGATGTTTTCAAACTAATAGTGAAAAAAATTAAAACCTTTATTATTATTACTACAAAACATGGTTTTATCAACACTTAAAAAAGTATTTATTAGCACTAAAAAGCATTAAGAATCGGGGCCTAGTGTGGCCAACACCACTCAAAGTGTCTCACATATATGTGAAATGGATAATATTTTACTTGAAAACAACTACTGGCATACGAAAAACTGACCAAATGAATTTTTAATTTGTTAAAAGATTAGAAAAAAAATCAATGGGTCATATGTGATGTGTACGAGTCATCCCTACCAAAATCCATGGTGATGTGTGGCCGCCACAACTCGAAGTGTTTCATTTTTATTTGAAATGGACAACATTTTTAGTGAAAAGTACAACTGGCATACAGAAAACCTACCAAACGCATTCATATTCTATTTAAACTTTATAAAAATTATCCATGGGTCATTTATGATGTGTACGATTCAATCTCGCCTCTATCCGAGTAGCGGTGTGGCCAGAACCACTCAATGCGTCTCTCTTTTTTTTTCTCAAAAAACATCATTTTAAGTGAAAACAACATCTAACATAAGGAAAATAGACAAACCACATTCATATTCTGTTGAAACGTTAAGACAACAATACATGAGTCATATGTGATGTGTACGAGTCAACCCCGCCTCAGTATGAGGCCCGAGGTGGTCGAAACCACTCAAAGTGTCTCACGTTTATTTGAAATGGACAACATTTTAATTGAAAACAACTACAAGAATACATAAAACTGACCAAACACATTTTTAATTTGTTGATACTTTAGAAAAATGACCAATGAGTCATATGTGACATGTACAAGTCAACTGTGACTTAATCTGATGCATGGTGTGACCAGAACCACTCATAGTGTCTCATTTTTTTAAATGAACCACATTTTAAGTGAAAACAACAACTGACATATGGAAAACTAACCTAACGCATTATGAATGTGTTGATACATTAAGAAAATGATACATAGGTCATATGTGACATGTACAAGTCAACCCCACCTCAATTCGTGGTGCGGTGTGGCTGTCACCACTGAAAGTGTCTCTTTTTTTTTGAAATTGACATCATTTTGAGTGAAAAGAACAACTAATATACAGAAAACTGAACAAACACATTCGGATTCCATTGAAACTTTTGGTAAACAATCCATGGGTCATATTTGATGTTTATGAGTCAACCCCACCTAAATCCGAGGCACAGTGTGGCCGTCACAACTCGATGTGTCTCCGTTTTATTTTTAAAGGACAACATTTTATGTGAAAAGTACAACTAGCATATGGAAAAACGACCAAACACATTCATATTGTGTTGAAACATTAGAAAAACGATCCCTAGGTCATATTCGATGTGTACGAGTAATCCTCCCCTCAATCCGAGGTACAGTGTGGCTGAAACCACTCAAAGTGTCTCTCTTTTGTTTCAAAAGGTCATCATTTTAAGTGAAAACAACAACTGACATACAAAAAACTGATGAAACACATGCAGATTCTATTGAAACTTTAGGAAAATGATCCTTGAGTCATATGTGATGTGTACAAGTTAACCCTGCCTCAATCTGTGGCCAGGTGTGGCCAGTACCACTCAAAGTGTCTCACGTTTATTTGAAATGTAAAACATTTTAATTGAAAACAACTACTGGCATACGGAAAACTAAAAAAACACATTTTAAATTTGTTGAAATTATAGAACAATGATAAATGAGTCATATGTGACATGTACAATTTAACCCCACCTGAATCTGAGGCATGGTGTAGCCGGCCCCACTCAAAGTGTCTCATTTTTTTTAAATGAACAACATTTTATGTGAAAACAATAACTAGCATAAGGAAAACCGACCAAACACTTTCAGAATATGTTGATACATTAGGACAACTATAAATTGATTATATTTAATGTGAACGAGTCAACATCACCTCAATTTGAGGCACGGTGTGGCCGGTATCACTTCATGTGTATGTATTTTTTTTTTAAAATGGACATCATTTTTAGTAAAAACAACTGGTATATAAAAATCTGAACAACCGTATTCAGAAACTATTGAAACTTTAGGAAAATTATCCATGGGAAATTTTTGATGTGTAAAAGTCAACCTCGCATCAATCCGAGGCACAGTGTGGCCGGTAGCACCCTCACTATGTCTCTTTTGATTAAAATGGATGACATTTTACTGAAAATAACAACTGACAAACAGAAACCATCCAAATGCTTTAGAAATTTATTTATGCAGTAAGAAAATGATCCATGGGTTATATGTGATGTGTACGAGTCAACCTTGCCACAATACGAGTCCTGGTGTGGCCGGAACCACTCAAAGTGTCTCTCTTTTGTTTTAAAAGGGCATGAATTTAAGTGAAAACCACAACTCACATATGGAAAACCAACAAAACACATTCGGATTCCATTAAAACATTAGTAAAATGATACATGGGTCATTTTTGACGTGTATAAGTCAACCCTGCATCAATACGAGGCACGTTGTGGCTGGTAGCACCCTAACTGTGTCTATTTTGTTTAAAATGGACAGGATTTTTAGTGAAAAGAACAACTGACATACTAAAAATCGACCAAATGCATTTGAAATGTGTTGATGCTCTTGGAAAATTATCCATGGGTCATATTTGATGTGTATGAGTAAACCCCATGTCAATCTGAGTCCTATTGTGGCTGACACCACTCAATGTGTCACTGTTTTGTTTCAAAAGTACATCATTTTAACTGAGAACAACAGCTGGCATACAGAAAACTGACCAAATGCATTCAGATTTAATTTAAACATTAGGAAAATGATCCATGGGTAATATGTGACGTGTTAGAGTCAACCCCAGATCAATCTGATGCATGGTGTGGCTGAAACCACTCAAAGTGTCTCTCTTTTTTTTTAAATGGATCCCATTTTAAGTGAAAACAATAAATGACATACGGAATATCGACCAAACACATTCGGATTCTGGTGAAATGTTAAGAAAAAGATCCATGGATCATTTGTGATGTGTCCGAGTCAAACCCTCCTCAATCCGAGGGGTGGTGTAGCCGGCACCACTCAATGTGTCTCTCTTTTGTTTAAAATGGACATCATATTAAGTGAACACAACAACTGACACATGAAAAAAAACACATTCAGATTTTATTGAAAATTTAGTAAAATGATCCATGAGTCATATTTGAATGGTACGAGTAAATAACGACTATATCCGAGGCGCGGTGTGGACGGCACAACTCTATGTGTCTCAGTTTTATTAGAAATTGGCAACATTTTAGGAGAAAAGTAAGGTTGTCAAACAAAAAACTGACCAAACGCATTTGTATTTTGTTGAAACTTTAGGACAGTGATCTATGGGTCATGTGTGACATGTACTAGTCAACCCCTCCTAAATCCGAGCTGTGGTGTTGCAGACACCACTCAATGTGTCTCTCTTTTGTGACCGACCAAAGGATTTCGGAATATGTTGATAGTTTAGGACAACGATCCATGTGTCATATGTGATGTGTACGAGTTAACCCTACCTTAATCGGAGACACGTTGTGGCCGACACCACTCCAAGTGTATGTATAATGTTTAAAATGGACATCATTTTCAATTAAAACCATTTTTATGTATTCTTAATTGTGTATAACAAATATAATTACATATTCATTTTTTGATGTATTTTATTGATAATTTATAATTAAATTATGTATATATCCAGTTATGAATTGAATTTTGGATTCGACACATAATTGTCATCTATGTTTTAAATTGAATTCTAAATCAATTATGTATATTTATAATTATGTTATGAATTATGATTTAATTCAGGATATGTATAGTTCCAGGGTGCAATGTTAAATGTGTATGCATTATATGATAAATAATTGGAAAGGAGAGGTAATAGAGAATTACATCACAATGGATAGAATTACAACATGTAGGAATGGGATTGCAGACCCTGCTATGCAAATTGAAGGTGGCTATTCAATTTGCACAACATTGCCAATGCCAACGGTTTCAAACCATTGGCATAATTTTTTTTTGATATTTTTACCAACGGTTCTATTATAAAAGTTGGTAAAAACCCTTTCTCAACAGTTTGTAAACCATTGGAAAATGTTCCTAAAAGAGGTTTTACCAACGGTTTGGTTGAACCGTTGGTAAAACATATACCCACGGTTCCACCAAACCCTTGGTATTGGTTAATGTAACTATCCTATCCAATCATTTTTACTTAAACCGTTGGGAAATTTTTTTTCGAACGGCTTACTTCCCTACGGTTGGCAGAACCGTTGGTATAAGATATACCAATAGTTCTGCAGCCTATCCCATAGGTTCTGAACTGTTGGGAAATATACTATTTCCAGTAGTGGATGAACATTTTTTCTATCATGTCTACTTGAATCCTATCACCAATAAAGCATATAATCATTGGTAAACACATGTATTTATGTAAAATTCAAACCAAGCATGTTAAAAACTATTTCATATCATAAAATGTCCCGGCGATGTTTTCTTTAGGAAATGCATCACACAACAATTCCAATAGCATGGACAATTCCTCATTAGTAATTCCACATAGAAATTTGATATGGTTTAACTTCAGCTAAAAAGAATGTTTTTAATATTTCAAACATCCACTATACAACTCTTGATTTGCATCGTTAAATAAATCATGAAACAAATTTTCTTTAGTGAGATTTTCTATTAAATTAATCTCCACATAATAAAGACGAGGATCCACTGATCTGTTACAATCTTAATCTGGTTGTCCTACTGTATAAAAGATGTCACTTGTCAGGTTGCTATTTGTAGCACCCTCATATAGTTGTTCTAATTTGTTTTGATGTTGATGGTGTTGTATGATAGTGATGAATTGATCATTAACATGGTTTTGAATTTCATTTCCCATTGTTGACGAAGATGGTAGCTTATTTTCTGGATTGACATCACTACTCAACCTTTCTGCAACGTTCGATTATTCATGCCAAATCCAAAACAAATATTGACCAGGGAATTGCTTCAATATTAAATTTTCCTAACATTCATCTTCCTTCAACCATCTTCTAAATATTCAGTTAGGACATTGACATCCTTTTCTCCCTTCAACGGTTCGATTGGAAATTGAAAAATCTAAAAACTCATCTAAACCGTTAACATATCGATGTGTGTTCCTCAGTAATGTTATCCAAATTTTCAACATGTATATCAGAATGATCCTATACAATATTAAAAAAAATTAAACCACAAAACTATTAATAAATAGGTAAATGGATTCATATATACAAGAAGAAAAAATATAAATATGTTAAATATTGTTTTCTAATATAAATACATATGGTAAATAATAAACCCACCCACTAGAAAACCAAAGCAGGAAAATTAAAAAGATCCATAAGAGAATATAATGAAATCCTATGTGCTTGGCCAAATTTTTAAATTGGAATTAACCATGTATGTGATTTCCCCTTTCCCCATTGAGATATCATAAGTTACCCATATAACCAATGTCTGTCCAATTATTTCATTACTTCAAGCCTGTTATAGATTACCCAAAAGTATGTTGGTGTAAACATTGAATATCATTAATATATATCACAACACACTTAATTGTAAACACACCTCCAAATATCATATGTGGATCTGATTTTACCTTCAACTATAAACACCATAAATGAGTTCTAAAAAAACACAACTAATTAAAAACACACCTCCGTATTTTGAGCTAGGAATATAGATTATTGATTATTTGAGAGGGTATCTGAGAGATAAATCAAGGTTGTGATAGAAGGTGTAAATATAGTATTATCTATGTTTACAAAATTTTGTGCATGCGTCGAATATAATCCAATGTGTATTATTTAGGCATATGTTCCATGTTTCAATGGGATTCAAATCATGGGTGTGTGATCCTTGTTTTATCTTTAGATGATATGGAGTTTTCTTAATGTTAAATTTATATGAGATCAATATGGATAGTGGATAAGAACCTGAGTGATATTTATTTACCAATATCATTTCGTCGGGGAAGGGAAAGAGTGAGTGTTGGTAAGGAACTTCAATAAAAGTCTTAACATGTGAAAGAAACTATACATTTTTTATATGATATTCTTATTTTTTGTAGTGTATTGTATAGTATAGCCCACCCCCTCCTTGGACACCGCCTACCTATGCAGCCCTCCCCCACCCCACCTGGAAAACCCATCCTCCTCCATGGATATCCCACACCCCTCGCCCAACTGGATAGCCCACCCCCTGGACATGGTACCCCTAGAAATCCCACAACCTTCCCCCACCTGGACTACACACACACCCCTGCATAGCCCACCCCCTCCTTGGACAGCCCAGACCCCCTCCCTTACACCCCTCCGACCCCTACCCCCTGGACTGTCCACCCCCACCGAGACAACCCCTCCAACCCACATGGAAATATTGCCTAGAAAGACCCACCCCCACCAAGACAGCCCACCCCACCACCACCATGCCAGCCCCCACCCCAGCCTAGACATCCCCCACACCCCCACCTGGACACCCCCATAACACCACTGGACACCCCACCCCACTTGGAGAGCCCACCCACCCCACCCCCACCAGGACAACCCATCCCACACCACCCCCACCTATACGCCCCCCACACCACCAATTGGACACCCCCCAACCAAGACATACCACACCCCATCTCTCACCGTGACCCCCTTGGACTGCCACACACCCTTCTTTATACATCCTACACCAATTTGGGTCACACAAAGGCAACCCACACAAATGCAGCCCCAACCCCCTAGACAACCAACCCCCCACCTGGACAACCCCCTCAATCTAGAATTCCCTCTACCCCCATGCATACCCCCTTATGATAATATATTTATAATTATTTTATTCATTATTAAAGGTTACCCATCATTCATTATCCTTTTCATTCAAAAAAAACCATTAAATTACTCAAAACATGAAAAATTGAATTTATAAAGCTCTATGGGTCACTTAGGAAATATAATTGGGAAAAGGGGTAATCACATACATGGTTAATTCTAGTTTAAAAATTGGTCCAAGAACATAGGATATCATTATATTCTATTATTTGATATCTTTATTATCTTTCTAAATATTACTATAGTTTTATGTTTTAGAGCCTATTTATTTTTCAGAATACATTTATTCTTGGATAACATTACATTTAATAAGGAATTAGAATTTTTAACTATTGTTTTATGTTCGTTTCTTCTTTATTATTCCACTACTTAATATTCTTAAATAAAATATAAATGTATCACTTTTCAAATCACAATGGTGAGTTAAATATTTTATTTATCAAAGTGTTTTTAAAATGACTATGAAACCTAAAAATGGTTAGGAATTCTAAAAAAGAAAAACATAATATTTTTAAATATGAATTGATGTTTATAGGGTGTGAGAAAAAATAATCCCAGTACGATGTCAACAATGATTTTTCGATAGTCTTTTCAAAAAACATGTGATTTATTATAGTTTTAAATATAGTTATAAAATATATTTTTACTGATAATCACATGAAAATCCAAATACCACCACAACATCTATTTCATAAACATCTATTTTCTTATTCATTAAATGAAAGTAATCATTTCAAAAATATTACATTAAAACCCATGCATTCCATACAACCACCAATATAGTTTAAATTTTAAAAATAATTTCGAAACACACTTTTGAAAACACATGACAATCCATTTAATGAAACAAACCCATTCTCATATATTGTAAATATTAAACACCAAGTCACCAGAACAAAAACGAGATATGATTAATCTAGGGGAAAATATTATGGTTCCCACCATATTAATCAATCTAGGGGACATAAGGAATGAGAGTCCCTAAATGAAATCCATATAGTATCATAGGAAACAAAAAAGGTCATCATGTATGATAGTCATAGACCTTACCAATACATGATACCTAAAACTGACATGTTTCACCCAAACAACACAAGTCACTTCAGTATCTTGCACCTAGCATCATAAGGGGAACTACCCACTCATCATGGTATACAACACAACTAGGGACACCAATAGTGTGTGAATATCAAGTGTGACATAAATATATACCTCTATCTCAGTTCCTAGTGTACACATGATATAAATAGAATAAGATGAGTAATCAAACAAGTTACATGATTAATGAAACAACATAATATAAATCTAACCTAACCTCCCACTCCATTGCAATAAACAATACTGGAAATATTATCCATTTCATAAAAATACATCTAAATATAATGGATAATCATTTAGGGTATTACATATATTATTAGTAGTAAATTATAAATGCTACAAATGTGGCTTCTAAAAATAATCAGAATTGTATGTCAGATTATTCCTCTTTGAAATCCCATTTCAAAAAATTCATTAAAACTAACCATTTATATAGTTTACTGACATATGAAACGGTTGAATGTCTTATAATTATACTCATACTTTATAATATCTAGTGATCAAAAAAAAATTTGGTTTAAAAATAAATATGAAACCTAATTATATAACAATCCATGAGAAAAATGAAATAAAACCCCTTTCATTTGGGGATTTATATAGATCAATCATGACCTATGAGACCATAATGAAGTTACATGCTAATAAAAAATCAAAATAATCCAATAATAATATAATTTTTTATTTTATAGAAATTAATGATGAAACATATAATGATGATGAAATGGCTCATTAATCGTTGAATATTAACATATTCATTAAAATAGAGATATCATGAAATTTTTAAAAGAAGTTGGATAATGATAGGGAACAACTAGTGATGTTATTACAAATAAAAAGGAACACATAATGCCATAATTCTATATGAATAACAAAAGTAACAAGGGGATGAATAAACAAATCTCGGAATCCTTTAGTGATTCAACTTAGTGGGTGATAAATTAAACCATCCCATAAAGGGAATCATTGGAAAAATGATCCGAAAATCTCCTCACTAAAATAGAGGTTAGTCATGATGTAAAATCTAACTCTTATTCATCTTCTACTAAATTTTTTTCCTATCCTTCTTATTTTTATCCATTCACCAACTCTATGAAGATCTAAAATATTCTTTTAGAAAACATGGTGATGATTTTTCCAAATAGAATTTAATATAGAAATATTATCAAAATAAGTATAATCATTTGCTCAATGATAAGTAAAAATTCATAATAAAAAATTCAAATTATCAAAAAAAAATGTTCAATATAATGTGATGAGGTTACAATGGAATATTTATTATATCAAGAAATATATGGTGAAATTAACTGACATCTAAAATAAATTATATAAATAATTGGGATTACAATATTGTAAAAACAATAAAATTGTTTGGAATTTTCAAAAAATAAGTGTTCTTTAAAAAGAAAACTATTTATTAATTGATCTAAAAAATTGATATATAATTACTATAATAAAATTGAGAATATAATTCATGAATGTAATTATATGAATTATTTCCAATGAACTAGATGTTTGGGCTGAACTGTTATGGTACAAGGATATTTTCTCAATGTTCAATTTTATCGTGTGGAGGGTTTATGACCATATACTTACAACTGATGAAAATATCATCTTCTTGTGTTTGAGTTAGGCCTCTAGGTGATAGTTTTATAACTATAGGATTGAATAAGAAGAATAAAGACTATTTATAAGGGTTGGTAAGAGGCATCGAGAAGCACCACAAGTCATGAACTATAGTAGAGAGGTGATCTAGGGCTTCAGGGGTTTGGTGGTGATGGGCGGAAATCCGCGCTAAGGGGCGATGAGGCAGCGAGGTGTGCTGAGGGGTGGTGTAGAGAATTGGGTTCCTCTAGGATTTGAGTGGATTCGCGGGAATCAAGGTGGAAAAGGGGGTTTCGCGGGGGTCGGGGGGGGGGGGGGGGGGGAGTGTCGAGAATAAAAAAACAATTTCATGAAAGTTTTTAATAAACTGCCAATAAATCATTTATAAAAAAAGTAGTGGTTGTTTAGTAACATTTTTATATCTCCCACCGCAAAAATATATTTATATTTTATTTAACACAATCATATTTTTCAATTATTTAACATTGGGAATCTTATAAACATTTAACTATGATAATGATGTCTTCCTGGGAATTAAATTTCTTGGTCCACGCAAGAATGGGGTGATTAAAAATATTTTGGCCAACCGTAGTGATGCCCAAAAATTATAGGAGAATATTATATTTGTATTATGCGATATGATGAATATAATAAAATAAATTGCAGATGAATAAATAATTAACAATATTTTTAATTAAGGTTATATGGTGATTCTTATGGTCGATCGTACTTACAATGGATTAATATAAAAAACATCAGGGAAATATATAATTCTAACTTCGTTTATGGAAACATATATCAAATACTTTTGAACATGTGTTTTACACCCTTCCCATCGAATAATAGAACACATAATATGGAACATGGGGGATTATCACTCCCCTGCTAGAAAAATATATCACAATCATCAAGATCATTTGTGATCAATTACTTACTCCCATAAAATATATATCATAATATATTAAAAAGGTATCATATACATTCTCCACATTGGAATCCTATACCATGTCATCACGCATCACACTCCACCCACAAGATCACGCTCTCAACTAGGTTGTAAAAATTTCACGCCTACCTCCCAACCATGATGGACATCTCATTAACCATCTATCCTTATAGGCTGATCCCCTCATGTTTGTCTTTGTCCCATTAAAAATCACATGAAACCCCATGACATGTCCATAATACATGTATGATCATTCTCTTGGGTCCTTTATATCATTTTGTGTTCAAAATCATTGGAACCATGTGGAATATGACACACACCAGAAACTACTAAGCCAGTAGACCATTTCATAGCTCTAGCCTGAAGCTTTTTTTCTAAATAGACTACCAAATCTGAAAACAAATTATTCCCCATTTTACAAGTGTAAACCTAAAACAAGATCAAACAAATAAATTTAGAATATTGATGGAAATTTTTTAAATCATAAATTAACCCAAACCCATGAATCATCACATGTGTCCAACATGAATCACTGAATAACATATTCTTACTTTATAAGTAACATGGATTCTAATACTCAAAGATTATTGTGTTACATATCATTTATGAGACACACTATTTTAATACACATCACAAAAATTAATAAGATTATGATGACTACTGAACAATCCATATTAACAAAACATTGATTGAATTATCCAATATCATGTTTGAGGACTCTTACAATGGCTCCCATGACCTCAACCGACATCTTCACCCCATTGTTTTCATTATCTCCAAGCCACTAAATTTATCTCAAAACATACAAGATAAAATTTCATAATCATATAGGTCTCATAAGAAACCTCTCTCTAGATCATTTTTATTCATTTATGTAATTTAATTTATATCAGTTTGAATTTTATTTACATCATAGAATTTGTTTATAACCATTCACTTGAACATTAGTGGATGAGGCCACAACCTTTAGTAAATGGACCATTACTGTCCCAGACACTTTTCTTAATCTGTATGTGATTATTTATGAATATATTATTTTAAAATTAATTGAATTTGAATAGAAGTGACATGGACTCATATCACATAAAAAAACATCATTTTCATACAATATGAATATATTCCAATACCACCTAACAATTAAACGATGTTTCCATCATATTGATGATCCCCTTAATAATGAACGAGCCATTATGAACTCCAAATAAAAAATATCGAGTCTAAATATCAAAATAATTAATTTAAAGAGTTTATAATTATTTAATAAATTATTTTTTAATTATAAACCACTTAATAACTAATGGAATAATGAAATTGTGACCATATGTAAGGAAAATAAAATATCATATTTCTTGTCCATGAAATTTTTATTAATGAAATCTCCATCACTAGAAACTCATTCCTTTTAAATTTTCAATAATTTTATTAAAACCCATTTAAATATTCATAGGATAAATTAATGTTAAATGATTATCAATAGTTTATTTTCATCCTTCTTGAACATACTATAACTAATCTAAATAAACCCTATATTCATGTCATGAATACAAAATTTTCTAATTATATTTATCTTGATCCCTTTACTCAATTTATCGACATCTTTTAGTAATTAATGGGAATATATTTTAGAAAATTTCACAGATAAGTTTATAACTTAATCTCTTATGGAATCACCACACCCTGGGGAATTTAATTTCAAGATGAAATTAGTAGTATTATTCTAAAATAACCCTTCCTATAATCCATTATCATATAAAACCTAATGGATATGATCATAAAATGAATTTACTATCCCCATAAAAATACATTGAATAATGTAGGTTTAGGAATGACCCTATTAGGTTGTGGAATGACCACTCTAGAGAAGGGGCTCAAAAACCCTAATACACCTACCATGGAATGGACCCTGGGGTTCATGACATGATCAACCATCTAAGGAAATATGTATTATCACACTTTTGGGTGACAACATAATTAATATCTTATAGTATAGTCCTATAATTATAAATCTCGATTTCCCATATTAATAGCGGGACATTCATGTTAAATGAATCAATTAATCCTTGGGAAACAACATCATGGAATGCAAAGCCCCATTACATTGTGACTGACCGTCTATAGAAAATTTAATCAATTGATTCACTATAATTTAACACTGACATTCACTTGTTAACCCAATGAATCCTTTAATCCTTTAATACCAAATAAAAGAATATAAGGGTGATATTTTAATAGAATTAATCATAATTTAAATCCCAATTTAAGATATCTATAAAATTAAAATGATTATTTTTCGATTTTCTACAGTAATGTCCTCATCTATAATATGTGTTTTAGTAATCAAGAAAAAACCTTACTGATTTAACCATTTCATCGATTAATTTTTATCATTTATTATTTTTTAGATATTGAAATAATTTCTAAAAGAGATTATTTGAATTTATTATTGGTTGATTTTAAATTTAATGACTTTTTTAATATTGGGTTGTATTCATTACTAGTTTCATAATTTTTTTATCAATAACATTTTTATATTTTATAAAAATATATATATTAACATCAATATATAATTTATTTTTAGGAAATTAATAATGAGTTTATTCAATCATAAACTAGGTATCAAACATAATTGACTCTTATTTTTATACGAATCAATATTTCATGCGATAATGTGAATTTAACATTTCTTTTATTGATGGAATCAAAATGTCAAAAAAGATGTTTTCTTAGTCCTTTTCATATCTAGTTTTACATAGCCAATGATATTTTTGTAAGCATTAAATGTGAATATAATCTCAATAAATTAAATTCCAAAAACAATGAGTCATATTAATGGATCATTTACTAGTCCAATGAGAAGGTTCAAGTTGGATGTTAATGATTAAAAGGTAAGTAAAAAATAAAATGAATGGAAAAGAAATTGAATAATGGGAACTAAAAAACAAAAAAAAATGAAGATAATTTATCATAAATTAAATAAATCTCTAGTGTTTTAAAAATTTAATATAAATATAATATAATATAATTTTAAAACTCAAAATTAAATCTCTAAAAAACATTTAAAAGAAAATTTGATACTAAAAGTTGAATGAATATTTTAAAAAAGTATTGTACAAACAATTTATGTGATAAAAATTTAAAATATTATAGAAAATAAATTGTAAATATTTAGAGATGGTTTATAATTTTAAAAAATTGTATGAAAGGTTCTGTAATAACCCGGACCCCATAGGTCCATTCCTTTGTTGTAGTCGATATGGTCAACACGACGTGGGTAATAATGATAATTTTTAATACCGATGATAATGAAAAAAATATGTTAAATAAAAATGATAATGACATAAATTGTGTGATTAATTAAACTAAAAAGAGAATAATCATGATAAAATGATTTAAGGGGTATTATTTTTATTAATGATGTAAAGTGGGGAGGTGTGTGACCCATTAGACATTGATAAATGAAACATGTGGTTTATTATTAATTGAGTAATTGTTGAAATTAAATTTGAATAATAATAATTGGTGTTGTGTTGTTAATATTATTCATAATATTTATAATAATGAGAAAATAATGAATTGAGTAATGGTATTTATTGCAAACAAAAAAATGATGATGCACAGTGGAAACATGGTGGTGCCTTAATAAAATTAAAGGAGTGTTTGTTATTAATATGATTATTATGTTAAATAATAATAATAATGGTTGTGTAAAAATATGTTGGGATTATTAAATTGAATGGATTTAATTTAATAAAAGTGTTTTAAATTTAATGAGTGTGAAATTAAAAAATAAATAGAATTAAATAATTACATTGACGGATGTTATGCGACATTATCGTAGAATGGTTAGATTCAGATATCCAACAGGTTGGTTTAACATGGTTAGTGAAATGAGTGTAAATATTATCATTATTAAAAATAATAACGGAGATGAGTTAATAAAATAAGTTGATGAATTGTTATTATTATTGAAAAACAATAAATAACCATGATAGCGCAAAACTATGTGCAAGATGTTAATGAAAATAAATTTATTTAAAAAAGGGGTAGAATATGTAAGATATATTAATTTTGTTTTGTCATTTAATTCAATTAAATGAAATGGTTTTGAGTCACATGGAATGGTATTAGTTTAATATGATAATAATTATGGTAATTTAATTTAATTCATTAAATTAGAACAATAATGATGGGTGTTATTATTATTAATATTATTAACAATAACATTGAAGTGATATTGGAGAGAGATTACAAAGTGATGGAATAATAAATAAAATAATAATAAAAAACCATAAAGGAATGGATTTTTGGGGAATTCCACATAGAGCAGAGTCAAGAAAAGTACCCACCTTTGGAACATGAGGAAATTGTGGATGAATAAAGAAGATTGGAGAGAGAAAGAGTTAATGGAAATTAATAATTAAAAATTAATGAAAAAAATAAATAGGAAGGGGAATGAGATAAATAAATAAATCAAGGAAGTTATTGGGCATGTTGGACCTGGAGAAATGGAAGGGGAAGGCGCCAATTTTTGTGGAGTGGGTGAACGATTGGAAATAAATTGGAGAGAGAGTGTGGGAATTAAAAGGGAACTAATAAAAAAAGAAAAGGAAATCAATTAAGGAGAAAGGGAGTAAGGTTCACCAATTTGGAGAGAGAGTGGTGGGTGAATTTATGTATTTGAAATAAATCAATTAAAAATAATAATATAATAATCATGTAATTTTTTTTGTTGATAAAACACTTTTTTGTCCGTAACTTCTTCGTGCGACCTCGGTTTTACGAACCGTCAGCAGAAGTGTAATCCTGAAATTAAGACTGTCATTTTAATACCAATGATGAATACCTTTTTATGACTCATGTCCTGGGTCAATAAAACACCTATAATTAATTGAAGTTATTATTACCATCAAACGCATGGAAACTGCGCGATGTGTCCTGTGTTGACCAGTCATACAACATAACAGTTCTACGGTAACATCATGTTTTCATTAATACACGATGCGTACCATTTTACATTTTTGTTGCCTATATAAGAGAGGTTCACATGTTATTTATAGACCTCTCTTTTTCTCTGCACGACGATGCTCCCGGATGACCTAGAATCCTTCCGCATAACTTTTTCATCCGGACTCCGATCGTCGATCCGTTAGTGACTGTGGGATCGTGTTAGTGAGGAGATCATCCTACAACCTATTCTGTTCCCTCTTCTTCGACTTCACCTCCATAGTTTCCAACTAAGGAGACTACTGATAATTGACGGGAACGACGGTCTTTGACGAATGACACTAAAAAGGTATGTTAAACATCTGTTATTGTATTCTCTTTCAGTTCATAATTCTCTCGTTTTCATCCCATGTTGCGGCATGTGATATCTGTGTTGAGGGAGTTTCTTGTGTTGTTGATTCGGTGGTACCACGACGTCCTTGGCGGGTGCAGTCATTCTGGGAAAAGCCTTGTGATCGTGGTGGTCGTGTTCGTAGAAGGACATCAGAACCTGTTGAGTTAGGGATCTTACCTTCGTCTCTCTAAATTGTGCTCATGCAGGGTGGGTTTCCTCTTGTTAACATGAAACACACTTGAACCAGTTTTATAAAGATAATAACTGGATTATATAATGGGGATGGGATGTTTGTGAATGCAGTTACATTATTTATATCCTGTGATATTATGTTGTGAATTGAATGAGCTTTTACCTACTGAAAATCATGGTCGTTCGGGGCCTTTTCTTATGCAATTAAATGTTTTCCTCTCCTTTTGTATTTTTTATGGATGAATATTTTATTGAATGTGGAAATTGGTTAATCACGTAAAGTTGTCAGATTAAATACATGTAACTCTTGTGTGATCACCCCAGCTGAACAAACTACAATAATAAGAATGTGGGTGCTGGTTAGGGTTTATTTTTGTGATGGGGGTGTTTTGTGGGTTGTTGTGGATCGGGTGAGCAGCAGGCTACGATTGGCTTGGTTGTGGGTTTGGGTGAATGCTATGTTGGTGATGGGATGTAGGGCTGTGATAGATTGTATCAAAGGGATGATGATGTACGGGATTCCGTGTGTTTGTGGTCATGTTGGTTGGCAGCGAGGCTGCAGGGATGTGTTTGAATATCAACGAACTATGGGTTGTGAATAATAAAAAAAAGTAGAAGAGTAAATGACTGGTGGGGCATGGTAATAGAATGGGAATAATAATCAATGGGGTTGGTTGGTTAATAAGAAGGTACTTGTTTGTGTTGCTTTTGTTTTCATAACGTGAACTGTGGATGGAAGGGATATGTTTTATTAACATTTGATCTAGTTTGGTTGTTGATAGTTTCCCGGTAGTTAAGAAACTGATAACTAAAGTTGTTGAAACATGAAAACATTAAATGGGGTTTTTGATTTATTGTTGTGTGCATACTCTCGAAGTAGAAGGTCCAAGGCACATGCTCAGATCATTGTGTAGAAGCCTTAGGATGGGCTGAGTGGTTGTTATACTTACATAAATCTGTACGTTTTATGTTTCTTTACGCACCCCTCCCAAGTTGAGAATTTAGTGCGGACCACCCCCATTTAATTTGGGAGGGTTTTTTTCCCAACACTTTGATTAGTGGCTGGTTATTAGCTCCTTTCTTCTCCCATTCCTGGATATCCCAAGTGTCTTCTGGCAAGCTGTGATGGCCGGAATTTGATTTTTATCCCAAGAATCCTCGAGAGGGGTTGTTGTGGTGGTTGTGGCCTAGGTGTTTGTGAGCAGGTTGTTTCCCAAGTTTCTACGGGATGAGGCCCAGGTGAATTCCGGCATTGTAGTAGTTGTTCTGACTTAGGTGTTTCTGTGTAGGTTATTTCCCAAGTGTGTTCGAGATGATGCCCAGGTGTCTTTGGGCATGGCAGTAGTTTTTCTGACCTAGGTGTTTGCAAGTAAGGTTATTTTTGATGGTTGTGGCCCAGGTGTTTGCGGGAAGTATAGTGGTTGTGTCCCAGGTGCTTGCGGGTAAGGTTTGGCAGTGGGACTGCGTGAGGATATGGGCCAGGTATGCGCAGGTGGGGTTTGGTAGTGGGCCTGTGGTGAGAATGGCAGAATTGGTTCGATGCGTATGATGTCATCAATAACCTGTGTAAAAGTGGTGCGTGGTACCCATAATTTGATAACATTACTACTATACTCTATTGACTTCTGTTACTTGGTGAGTGTAACTGGTGAGGCTAGGTGGATAGATTCCTTTCTAGGTTTTGGTTCATCAATTTTCTCACAGGGAATTAGGAGGTCTCCCCACTTGTGCACGAGAGATTTAGGTTTCCCTATTGAGTATACTTGTATTCTCACCCTACATATGCTTTCAGGTTTTCAAGAGGACTACAGGGACTGTGCATGACCTTACTAGTCAGGCAGAGGGAGTTGCTGTTGTTTTCTATTGTTGTTTTCCTTTACTTTTTGGTACATTACTTGGAGCTTTTCTGAATTTGTACTTCTGTTTCACTATGGTATAAAGAATGCATATGGGATTGGTTTTGGTCTATTTCTATACTTGTTCTTTATCTTATTATTGGTATTTTACTCATCCTATTTCCTGATCTTAAATTAATAAAAAGGGTAATGCCTCTCATATTTGTGAAAAACTCATACCCTTGGTGCTAGTCGCCACTCCGGGGCCTACTGGAGTCGAGACTCGAGGGTCATTATCTCCCTTCCACCATTTCCAGCTTAGGAGGGACATCTTTGGTGGGAGGGGGTCATGACAGAATGGTATCAGAGGTGATGGTTGAAATATATGATGGAGTTTGGAGTTAGGAACAGTGAGGATTGCATGGGATGGTAGGGAAACATTGTTGGCTGGTCTTGGTGGGTGATATAGGCTAGGGAAGACCAGCTAGGACATGGGATTTTAGGGCCCCCCTGATCCTATGCAAGGACTCTGAGTTTACCGAATGACCAAGTAAGTCTACATTGATTGTATGGTAGAGACCCTAGCAAAGGTATATGCATCATCATGATTTTTTTTGTTTTACATGATTTGGTGGTTCATGGAATGAAATCGAAATAAAATGATAAAATGAAACCTTGAGAGATTTCCTTGCAACATGGGCTTAGGCGTTCCTCGTTTACTGAACAGCTATGTATCCTAGACTTCAACAGAAAGGTAGAAGAGTGGGACATGGATAGTTGCATGCAACAGAAGCGGCAACCCTAGCAAGGCCAGAGATTGAGAGATATGGTTTATGTTTTACTTAAATGCTCTCGTTTATGTTTTGGAGTGTTATATTCCTTTGTTGAAACTCATTCTCTCCCATGCTTTGGGACTGGAACTTGTTTTTCATGAGTCTATAATTCTATATTGTTTCCCTTTTTCCTTTAAATGTGTGTGAAGAGTCCTTACATGTGGGGAGGGGAGGACTTTATCCGTAATCGAGATGCATTAATTTGGATGCGATTAAACTCATGTAGGAGAGTCAGTTCCACCTAAAGCGGATAATATCTCGACATGGGAGAAAGAATTCCTCAAGCCATGTGTTCGGATAATTTATTGATGTTTTTTATGGTGTTGGGGGCATTGTAAGTTTGAAAAATCCTAATATTTGGAAGTTGGAAGACCTAATTTCTAATAGAGACGCAGTAATGTGGATGCGATTAAACCCACGCAGGCGAGTCAGTGTCGCCTAAAGCGGATAATATCTCGGTATGGTAGAAGGAATTCCTAACTCATATAATTAGGGTTGTCGGTTGTTTCCTGTTATGAAAAGAGCCCTGAGAGGTATCTTACAGAGTGGTTGTTCGGATCCATTCATTCTTCTAGGTTGGTATTTAATTCTTTTGGAAGAAAATGTTTTGAGAGGTATCTGATGTAATGGAACGGACCCCATGGGTCCATTCTTTTGTTGTAGTCGATATGGTCAACACGACATGCGTTATAATAATAATTTTTAATACCGATGATAAAGTAAAAATATGTTAAATAATAATGATAATGATGTAAATTGTTTGATTAATTAAACTAAAAAGAGTATAATCATGATAAAATGATTTAATGGGTGTTATTATTATTAATGATGTGAAGTGGGATGGTTTGTGACCCATTAGATGTTGGAAAATGAATCATGAGGTTTATTATTAATTGATTAATTGTTGAAATTAAATTTGAATAATAAGAATGGGAGTTGTGTTGTTAAAATTATTCATAATATTAATAATAATGAGAAAATAATGAAATGAGTCATGGTATTTATTGCAAACAAATAAATGAAGATGCACAGTGGAAGAATGCTTCTACATTAATAAAATTAATAGAGAGTTCGTTATTATTATTATGTTGAATAATAATAATAATGGTGGCGTAAAAATATTTTGGTTTTATTAAATTGAATGATTTTAATTTAATAATAGTGGTTTCAATTTAATCAATGTGAAATAAAAAAATAAGTAGAATTGAATAATTAAACTGACCGATGTTATGCAACATTGACATGGGATGGTCAGATTCAGATATCTAATGGGGTGGTTAACGTGGTCAGTACGATGAGCGTAAATATTATCATTATTAAAAATAATAACAGTGTTGAGTTAATAAAATATGTTGATGAATTTTTATTATTATTGAAAAAAATAAATAACAATGATGGCGTAAAACTTTGTGCGAGAGGTTAATGAAATTAAAAGTATTTAAAAAAGGGGTTGAATATGTAAGTTATATTAATTTTGTTTTGTCATTTAATTCAATTTAATGCAATGGTTTTGAGTCTCATGGAATGGTTTTAGATTAATATGAAAATAATTATGGTAATCTAATTTAATGGGATTAAATTATATCATTAATGATGGGGGTTATTATTATTACTTTTATTAATAATAACATTGAAGTAATATTGGACAGAGATTACAAAGTGATGGAATAATAATAAAATATTAATAAAAAACCATAGAGGAATGGAGGTTTGGGGCATTCCACATGGAGCAGAGTAAGGGAAAGGTGCCACCATTGGAGCATGAGGAAATTGTGGATGAATAAAGGAGACTGGAGAGAGAAAGAGTTAAAGGAAATAAAGATTTAAAAATTAATGCAATAAAATAAATAAGAAGGGGAATGAGATAAATAAATTAAAATAAATTAAACAAATCAATCAAGGAATTGATGGGGCGTGTTGGGCATGGGGAAAAGAAGGGGGAGGCGCCACTTTTTGTGGAGTGGGTGAAAGATTAGAAATAAATTTGAGAGAGAGAGTGAGAATTAAAAGGTATGTAATAAAAGAAAGGAAAAGGAAATCAATTAAAGAGAAAGGTAGTAAGGTGCACCAATTTGTAGAGAAGGTGGTGGGAGGATTTAGGTATTTGAAATAAATCAAATAAAAATAATAATATAATAATCATGTTATTGTTTTTGTTGATAAAACACTTTTTCGTCCGTAACTTCTTCGTACGACCTCAGTTTTACGAACCGTCAGCGGCAGTGTAATCCTAAAATTAAGACGGTAATTTTAAGACCAATAATGAATACCTTTTTTGAATCATGTCTTGGGTCAATAAAACACCTATTATTAATTGAAGTTATTATTATAATTAAACACATGGAAACCGCGTGACATGTCCTGTGGTGACCAGTCAAACAACATAACAGTTTTACGGTCACATCGTGTATTCATTTATACACGACATGTACCATTTTACTTTTTTTTCCTATATAAGATAGGTTCACATGTTATTTACAGAGCTATCTTCTTCTCCGCACGACGACGCTCCCAGATGACCTAGAAGCCTTCCTCTTAACTTCCTCATCCTGACTCCGATCGTCGATCCGTCAGTGACTACAGGATCGTGTCAGTGAGGAGAACATCGTACACCCTGTTCTATTGCCTCTTCTTCACCTTCCCCTCCACAGTTTCCAACCAAGGAGACTGCTGATAATTGACTGGAATAAAGGTCTTTGATGAACGACTCTAAAAAGGTATGTTAAACCTCTGTTCTTGTATTCTCTTTTCAATCTTACTTCTCCCATTTTCTTCCCATGATGCGGCATGTGATCTCCGTTTTGAGGGAGTTTCATGTGTTGTTGATTCGGTGGTGTCGCGGCGTCCTAGGTGGGTGTAGTCGTTCTAGGAGAAGCCTTGTGATCGTGTTGGTCATGTACGTAGAAGGACATCAGAACCAGTTGAGGTAGGGATCTTACCTTCGTCTCTCTAAATTGTGCATCATGTGGGGTGGGTGTCCTCTTGTTAACGTGAAACACATTTGAACCAGTTTAATAAAGATAATAAATGGCTTATATAATGGGGATGGAATTTTTGTGAATGCAGTTACATTATTTATATCCTGTGACATTATGTTGTTAATTGAATGAGCTTATGCCTACTGAAAATCATGGTTGTTGGGGGCCATTGCATACACAATTAAATGTTTCCCACTCATTCAATATTTTCCTATGGATGGAAATTTTATTGAATGTGGAAATTGGTTAATCACGTAATGTTGGCTGATTAAATACCTGGAACTATTGTGTGATCTCCCCGGTTGATCAAACTGCAATAATAAACATTTGTGTGCTGGTTAGGGTTTATTTTTTTGAAGGGGGTGTTTTGTGGGTTGTAGTGGATCGGGTGAGCAGTGGGCTATGGTTGGCTTGGTTGTGGGTTTGTGTGAATGCTATGTTGGTGATGGGCAGTGGGGCTATGATATAGTGTATCAAAGGGATGATGATGTACGGGATTCGGTGTGTTTGTGGTTATGGTTGTTGGTAGCGGGGCTATAGGGATGGATTTGAATGTCAACGAACTATGGGTTGTGAATAATAAATAAAAGTAGCAGAGTAAATGAATGTTGGTGCATGGTAATGGAACAAGATTAATAATCAATGGGGTTGGTTGGTTAATAAGAAGGGACTTGTTGGTGTTGCTTGTGTTTTCCTAACAAGATTTTTGGATGGCAGGGATATGTTTTATGAATTCTAAGTCCAGTTTGGAAGTTGATAGTTTCCCAGTAGTTAGGAAACTGATAACTAAAGTTTTTGAAACAAGAAAACATTAAATGGGGTTTTGGGATTTATTGTTGTGTGCATACTCTCGAATTAGCAGTGCCAAGGCACGTTCTCAGATCTTTGTGTAGAAGCATTATGATGGGCTGAGTGGTTGTTATACTTATATAAATCTGTACATTTTATGTTTCTTTATGCACCCCACCCAAGTTGAGCATTTAGTGCCGAACACCCCCATTTCATGGGGGAGGGTGTTTTTTCAACACTTCTATTAGTGGCTGTTTATTAGCTCCTTTATGCTCCCTTTCCCGGATAGCCCAAGTATCTTCAGGTAGGCTGTGATGGCATGAAGTCCATTATTAGCCTAAGAATCTTCGGGTAGGGTAGTTTTGGTGGTTGTGGACTAGGTGTTTGTGGGTAGGTTGTTTCCCAAGTGTCATAGGGATTAGGCACATGTGTCTTCAGGCGTGGAAATAGTTGTTCTGACCCAGGTGTTTGTGGGCAGGTTGTTTTCCAAGTGTCTTCGGGATGAGGCCCAGGTGTCTTCAGGCGTGGAAGTAGTTGTTCTGACCTAGGTGTTTTTGATTATGGTTATTTTTGATGGTTGTGGTCTAGGTGTATGCGGGAGGGATAGTGGTTGTGGCCTAGGTGTTTGATGGAGGGGTTTGGCAGTGGGACTGCGTGAGGATATGGACAAGGTGTGTGCAGGCGGGGTTTGGCAGTTGGACTGCACTGAGAATGGCGGGATTGGTTCGATGCGTAGGATGTCTTCAATAACCAGTGGAAAGGTGGTGTAGGGTATCCATACTTTGATAACATTACTACTATACTCTATTGACTTGTGATACTTGGTGAGTGTGACTGGTGAGGCTGGTTGGATATATTCTTTGCTAGGTTTTGGTTCATCTTTTTTCTCACGGGGCATTAAGATATCTCCCCACTTGAGCATGAGAGCTTTAGGTTTCCCTATTGAGTATACTTGTATTCTCACCCTATGTTTGCTTTCAGGTTTTCAGGAGGACTACATGGACTATGTGGGACCTTACTAATCAGGCAGGGGGAGTTACTGCTGTTTGTTGTTGTTGTTTTCCATTAATTTTTGGAACAGTACTTGGAGATTTTCTGTATTTGTACTTCTGTTTCACTATTGTATAAAGCATGCATATGGGATTGGTTTTGGGATATTTCTATACTTGTTCCTTTTCTTCTTCTTGGTGTTTGACTCATCCTACTTTCCAATCATGAATTAATAAAAAGGGTAATGCCTCCAATATTTGTGAAAAACTCATACCATTGGTGCTAGTCGCCACTCCAGGGACTACTGGAGGTGGGACTCGGGGGTCATTATATCCCTTCCTACATTTCCAGCTCAGGAAGGGAATATTTGGTGGGAGGGGTTGTGATAGGTTCTATGAGGAATTTATGGATAGTTTTTTCACTTAGAGACTCCTCAATATTTTCTGGGATGGAAACTATTTGAAATGTGAAAAGGGATATTAATTTATATCCAATTCTGGTGGAATAATTTCATTCAAAAATTATTCTCCTTATTAAAATGACTACATAAACATCATTATAGTCATTTATAGTTATACAATCTTTATTAGTTTTGTAGATATTTATGTAAATAATTTAACAACTAGATTACCTGAATGTTGTATTTTTTAAACTTATTATATAACTTTTTTTGAATAAAATGTGTTCTATCCTTAAATATCCAGATATTTATCCAGGATAAAATATGAATGAATATATTTCTAGGATACAAAAATATGAATAATACATAGACAAATAAAACAGAAAATCTTATATTTATTTTCAAATTTTATAATTTTTTTTGGAATTTTATATGTGTTGTGGGAGTTATAGTCTAATTTCTAAGGTATAACATATCCAGGGGGAATTATGAACACAAGATATAGAATTTTTTGATACATAATTCATTATATTGGGAATGATATTTTCATAATATATATAGTAGAATATTTTTGGTCCTTTTGATATTTTGTAAGAAATCATTAATTCCATAATTATCCCCCAATAATGTCAATAGTGGTGGTCCATTTTTAAATAATCCTGGGGTCTTCATATGTGATTCAAATAACACATCAAGTAGACAAACCAGATAATGCCCTAGTTGAATGAATTATTGATATATAAATTTGGAACATTTATAATTAATAATCAAAAAATTAGGATCAGTTGTATTGATGTTATAAACATTATTTTAATATGAATTTTGATTAGATGATTTGGATAATTTATCATTATATATATATATATTTTCAAGACATTAATATTGTTTAAAAATATTAATTGTTAATGAATAATAAATTATATTTTTAATTAAAAATAGTTAATAAATCTATAATATCAACATGATTTTAAATATAGTGAATGGATTTAAGAACCATAAAAATATTAATACCATTTCAGATTCATTTTTAATGACTAAAAAATTATAAAATTATAAAATTTTCATTTGTAATTCTAAATTATAATGTATGTATTCATATGAGAACAGATGATTTTTTTTAATTTCATGGATATAATACGATAATGATACAATTATTTTTATGTATAGACACTTCATGGAGGTCCTTGGGCTCATTGAAATAGTGTTTGAAACCTACATTGCTATAGAAACTATTTTAGGAATAAGGAATGTAAATGTATATTCTTTTTTTGTGCACATAATAAAAATATAGTTGTGGTATATGCTTGGTTACCTTCATTTCGTTCGAATAACGTGATTGGTGAAATATTATTTTTATGTTTTATTTACATGAGTCATGCATTGGAATATGAATTAGTTTGTGATGTATGTATATAGCCCATGTATCAAAACAACAAGATGTTCGCTTTTATAAAATTTGACACAAATGCATATGTATTTTCATGAAGTTAGAATCATGGTGTACATAACATGTAATCCTTATTATATTCCATATTATATTCCTCAAGTGTGTTTTTATATATTTTCCCATCCTAAAAATTTATTTTTATTGATATATTGTACATTTGGAGTATCGTTCCATGTAGAATGTTAGTATGGTGTTTTAATAACAATTGTAGTCCATCAATGAGATGATGTTAGAAGATTGTGTATTTTCCCTCTTTATCATGACTACTGAATTTTTTCTGATGATTTTGGGTGGGTATGAGGATGGTGATACATTAAACTTACATAATAACTCTAGGATTTAAACCCTAAAATATTATCATAGTTATTAACTTTACTTGAGTTATTGATTTCTTAGGTCCACATAGTATGGAGAGTAAGAGATGATGGAGTTTATTTTAAAAAATGTGATGACTCGTTATAGAAAGATAGTTTAATGTTTCTTGAGTTAGGTGAGGAACATGTGGCGCCTCCCCTTATTCACCCACATCATGAGATATCATTGGTTCATGTGTTTTGAATTCAGAAGAAGATGTATCTTTACATTCACCATTGTTATCACACACTATTTCCAATCATTTATTTTTAATTTTGGAATCTCATATCCACCTTATTTCTTTCTAAGGTCTTACTATACGAGATGGGGAAATAATTATAGTACATACTTAATGTAAACACTTATCAAACACTCACATCAGATGATAATGTATCATGATAGGAATATAATTGATAATTAGATACTATAATCAGATAACATCATAGGATAATATTTTTTAAATATATATATATATTTCTAGATCAACTACTCCACTAGTAAAAATTGGTGAAATATATCCATATCCTATTATGATTTCTCATTGCACTTCACATGTGGTATAAGATGAATATATTATAGAAAATGGTGGTAATATTTTTATTTTTTCATAGAATTATTAGTTCATTAAAAATCAAATTATGTTGTGTTATTTAGGTGAATTTCTAGAAATTAAAACAAGTATAGAGTTTGGGTGGTTCCATAAGATGGTACTTTTGGAACATTGTTTCCCAATACGTTCGATAATATTGTTCTGAATTCAAGTCGATCATTTTATATATAAGTCTATGAATACTACAATATAATCACTATCGTGATATATCTGGGAAATATATATGGTATTATTCCCCAAGTAAATGGTTCAGTGGATGTAGGATGTATTTCATAATATTATGGGGCAGTATAGTAACATGGGCCACTATAGAATGGATGATTGATGACCCAAAAAATTATATAATAAAAACATAGACATTATCGACATACTACTATAACTACATTGATTTTATTTATAAACATATTGAAAATATATATATTATATCATATTTTATATAGAATAGTGCACATAATATAGTATTATAATTGTGGAAACTTGGGTTACTATAGTTAGAATGTTGTTTTATGATATCATTTTTATCTCGATTTTCATTCATGCGATTACACTATAATTTTTACCTAAATATTTTTAAATTAATATACCTCAGAATATATGTTGTTTTTCTCTCAAACAACACAAATTTATATTATTCAATATATTATTCTTGTACATTTTTCCTCTTCCTTTTAAGGTTCTTCATCAAAACGGATGGTCTTAGTTCTCTTAGTATTTTCATAAAAACTAATTTCAATTAGTGTTTTTAGAAGATCATCATTCATTTATTAATATAGAATAATGTATATTAAATATTTATTGTTAAAGATCATTCACTTTGGTAGATATTTTTCTTAATATTGATGCAAATTTATGTCATTTATTAATAGAAAATTATTCTCTTGTAACATCATGACGAAAAAATAGATGAGATATAGTTGAAAGATCTAGGGATACTTGATTCAAAAGATCATGGATTTATTAAAAATTCATAGGTAAATTCATTTAATAAAACAATATGTATAATAATAATATATAGTGTGTGATTAAATTTAATGAAAATATTTTCTATAGTTCTTCTACATCGAAAAACATCTACCCAATGCCGTTGTTATGAATTTTGATTATAATTGAATTTAATATCAATGTTTTTTATTTCTATTTAATTTATTCCATAAAAATATAGTTCTCAATTATTAGGATTAATATAGAAAATGATTTCTATTCTTAATTTTATATTCATCATCACATAATAGTTTAGAAGAAATTGAAATAGTTATGATATGTTCTTCATAGGGTACAATGGTGAAGTTGAATGATGTATGAGGCCCATTACAATATGATTAAAATTAATTAAATTAATTTGGATTTTTTTAATTTTACTTTGAAAATTGTAGGTGTAGGTATAACTAGTAATGTAACTGAACTAGATGATCATCATAAAAAGAAATTGTAGAGATAAGTAAAAGGCACACAATCTATTCTAATATATTTTTTAAAATAAAAAAAATCATGATGATGTTTAAGGAAAAATGATGTAACTAAATTCATCATATAAGACAAAAGTACAAGAGGACATGGACATATATTTTTTTGTTTTGTGGATAAACATATGGTTTAATATAATTTATAATTCCAGATATTCTATTATTTAATATCATTAAATAGTTTAATAAATATTTATTATTTAAGGAATTTATCGAATTTAAATTATATAGATAATTAAATCGTATTTTTTATGGAAACAATTCTCATAGTATCTAAAATCACAGTTTGATGGTTGTTTTGATAATGAAATGTAATTCCATTGACAAAGAAAGAATATTTCTTATGTTTTTTAAAATTGATGACATTGAAATAAGAAAAACATTCACTAATTGTCTATGAAAAGTCACCAAGAATACAATACATGTATATTATTGTGTAAATAACATAACATTATTTACGATACATAAAAATTACATGGAAATTATGGAATAAATAAATTCATTCATGGATTGAAAATTGTTTAATTACAGGTTATCCAAAATGATAGAAAATGTGTTTGTAATAAATAACATAGAAGCTTAAAAGTGATTAAATTAGTGAATGTTTAATTATTTAATCACTATATAATATAAATGTATAATAATGCATCATTTATAAAATTTGGATAGATAACTGATGAAATGAAATATGGACATGGTTCACAATGATGTTTTCTGTCCTGCACTAGTACATTCTAGTTGAGGGTCACAAATTATATTTAAATTTATTAGTGTATCAACATATATCATATGAGAATAAATTATAAAAAAGAAAATATAATTTTATTATAGTGACTTATATGATTAATTACATAGTTTATATTGATACATGATTATGGGTGGAATTATTGAGGTCAAAAAATATAAGGTAGTATAATCTTCTATAGATCAATGAATTATATGACAATAATGATATTTAGCAGGATAAGAAACTTATTAGTTCACCACCATAGAAAAATGTGGATAAAAGTATTAATGAGATAATTAATGAATATTTTAATAGTATAATGTTATATTATAGGTTAATTAGTACATTTCAGGAGGAAGAAAATAATATGATAGCATATATAATAAGAACGAGTTTATCTATACGAAGGGGATATTGTCAAAATGATGATATATCTTATTGAAATATTGTATCTATCTCTCGACTATGATGTTTTTGTTGTTATAGATTTTAGTTCAAAGTACACGGTTTATACTAAAAAAAATTACATTTCCTATGTGTCTATTTTGTTAAGGATTTTGGTTATCATTTTTTGTATGATAAGTACAATAAGATAATTAAATAATAAAATGTGATATTTAATGATGGATTAATTTATAAAAAACATGATGGAATAGAAACTGATAAATGGAATAATAAAATATTTCCATGAGATTATGTATATTAATGGACTACATGATCATGTGAAAATTTAATTATAGTAAACTAAAATCATGTGGACCAAGGATATCAAAAGGATGGGATGTACTATGTAGACCTATTATTCATAATTGACGATTCATTATTAACTAATAGTATAGTTATATAATTAAATGAACATGAATATAATTAATTATGCAGGAGAATATAATTCATGTCTATAAGTGATAAAATGCATTCATTTCAGGATAACAATACATGGGAGTCAACAATATTTCCACAATGAATGAAAGTATTAAAAAACATGTAATTATACCCTGTTAAGGAGGAAAATGATTTAAAGATGATGTATATTGGAATCTCAGTAGAGAGTGGATTTCAATAGATGGAAGGTATGGATTTCATTGAAATTTTCTCAATTATAATTAAACATACCACCATTTGGGTCATTCAAAGTATTATTGCATCAATGGATTCATAACATGATAATAATAATTTAAATACAAAATAAAATGTTGGTAGTTTGGAGGAGGAAATTTATATGTACCAACCAGAGGTGTACAATGAGTTTGGAACAAATTTATTAGATTCATTACTCCAGAAGTGATTATATTTTTTATGATAAAAACCATTATGTGGTATAATAGAATAGGGTAATTCATGAAATACAATCAAAATAAAAGGATTAAAATTAATTTTTTATTATATATAAGTATTTTGGGGGATGGATAACTTGTATTTATTATTTCTATGGATAAAAAACTCATTTTAGTTTCACGTATGTAGAAGAATCATGAGCTGAAAGGGAATACATTCGTGGGATTTGATATAAATGATCATATAGAAGTAGCAATTATTTATGGGATGATGTTAATGAGATATCAGGTATATAGAATAGTGGTATTATCACAGCCTAACTATATTGGAATGTTTTCTAGAAAAATGAGAAGGATAGAATCCAAATATGTTTCCATTCCCATAAAAATCTATATTAAATTTGCTGAAGGAGAAAGAAACAATGATGAATTATTTGGATTAGTACATGAAAGAGGATCCATGATCACTATTGCCTGGATTTTTTATTTTTACTCTGGAATGTACCTGACCCAATATGTATCATAAATATAGTTATGTGAGAAAGTTTATAGAAAACACTAAAAAGAAACATTTGTAATTTTTTATTAGATATGTGGTTATTTGAAGCAATGTAAGGAATTTTCACTACTCATTGGTGACGTAAAATAATTATAATGATTTATGGATGTTGAATATAGTAGTGATATTAACAATATTAGGTATACCATATTATATGTCTTTACATGTGGATAGATGATAATGAGTAAGATATCATTATTATAGAATATGGTGGCTCTATTTACCATAGAATTTTATTAAACTTCTATAATAGAAGTCACGAAGGAGATGGTTTGGCTGATGTAATTACTAGAGGATATAAGTAAACATTGAGAGGAAAATGGAAGACATTATGATTTTCCGTGTCTTATAAATCATAAAAAGAAGAAACTATTTTCTACTCAAATTATTTATATTAATTTTATATGCCATTATCATAGAAAAATTCAGTAATGCTCTATTAACATTGAAGAATATTTTTTGGAACCAACAATCAGGTAGACCTTTCGATTATAATGATGATGAGTGTTAATATGTGACACTTTTTTGGTTATTATTCACTAATGAATTGAGTTTATGATGTATAATTTTGAAGAACATTGTGGTATAATGAATAAGAAACCAGATTTTATTTCATCTATCATCATCTTGAAATTGATTCATGGAATTGAAAAATGTAATTGTTTATTTTTGAAGTGGAGGAGGTCATACTATTTTTTTTATAAATATAGAACCATAGATATATTTTAGATGATAATAATGGTGTATTTGGTACGTTATTATATTGGTGTATATTGATCAACTGGACCATGATTAGAGAACTTATAATTCTAAATTCTATACATTAGGTTCTATGTCTCATCATTTAATGATTGAGATTTGGTCATTGAAGTTTGAATGTGGTAGGGCACCATAATAAAAGGGTTTATGGGACAATTTTCATATTTAAATTATTCCACAAGAGTGGGAAAATTTTGGATACATGTTCCATAGATGATCGATGAACCTGATGTGTTATTATAACATTCCATTATTTGGAGAAACATTACAATAGTAGAATAAACCTTCATGATGTTTTAGAGTAGATACATAGACCTTCTACCATATGATACGATTCCACAATGGACATTAAAAATGATTATAAATATATAAATTGGGAGTAAATATAAAAAATATTAGTCATTATGATATATTATTCATTCTAGGTTTTTATCCTATGATTTTTGGTAAAATTTCTACTCTTGAAATTAGTGAAACAATTCTTCCTCCCTATACACATTGTGAATTTCCCCAAACTATATAATTTTTGTTTATCACTGATGGCACTATAATATGCATCCATTTATTTCACCAGTACCTTCCATACATGATCACAAAGCGTATATCGTTCCATATGCTTCGATTTGACTGGTCATGGAGCCTGAACAGATTCACAAATCAGAAGTTATTGTCATTCGATGTCAGGTTGCAGGAAATGGCCATCCATGACGATTTTGGGGAAAAGTATGAAATTGTGTGAATAAATTTAAATATAACATGAAAGAATGGATTTTTTGATTATAGGAATATAATCTTGCGTGCTACAGTAAAATATGGCCCAAAACTTCCCCCACAATCATTTTACGCACCCAATGCGATTTTATCTTCTTACCAGGCCACCCAAAAAATGTCTAAAGAAGGAGAACGCATGTTTTGAGAGGTGCACGAAAGATTAGAATCCACACACAAGATTCTTATGAGTTCCCAATGTGATGTCAAATGTCCCTTTGCACACGCACCCGAAATAGGGTGCACATGAGATCATATCTCTGCCCAGAATCTTTCGAGAAACCGCTCTTGGGTTCACATATAAATACAATTGCTACTCCCACCCCTTTGGGGAGGTCTCTGGTGGTTGGTCGCCACTCTGCATTGCATAAGACCTCCTCTTCCATGCCCCCGTGGAAGAATGAAACCCTCAATGTGAGAACCATTGTGACATGTCCCATAAGGGTCCTCTTTCGTGCGGGCCCGCAGTGGTTTGATTCTAACCTTGCATATTTTACTTCTATGTCATGTGTGTGCAAGATTCCATTATTGCATGAAAAACATCCAATAATGCAGGAAAACATCCAATCTTCTTCACAAGACATTAATCTTGCGTGCAACATTACCAAGGTGATGAATCTTGCGTGATCCTATTCCACACATTCAAATCTTGCATACAGCCCATCCTACGTGTATCCCATCTTACAAGAAACAATATATAGGCTTGAGCCTGCTGGCCCATAGTGAGGGGCCTGCACCCCCACACCCCTCTTTGGAAACACCACTATGCTCCAGTCCCGGTCCTCTGCGTCAGTCCCTTTGCTACCGTCACTGCCCCCCATGAAAATTGGAGAGTCACACCACAACCTTTTCAGGTCTGGATGTCAGAATTTTTTATTGCGCCCTTCTGCACATCCACCATCAATTTATGGAATTCCATGATTTCATATACCAATCCACACACCATAAAACACCATGAGTGGACTTATTCCTATTGGTTTGTTTTCCATTTCATGAGTTATGATTCTCATCAACTATTCCCTGAGTACCTTGAGTCGAACCATTACTCAAAGAACTCATCCAAACCCCATCACCAAACTTATATACCCGGTTGAACCCACATGGTCCGCCCTTGCTTATGTCCCAACACCAGCAATTTCTAGGAGCCTTATTCCTAGTGGTCATATCTATATGACATTAATTTTTAGTACACCCTATGTGACAACTGTATGATGCCTCTTGTCCCAAATAAGATATTCATTATGCTCAAAACCTAAGATGACAATAGTCCTCACTACATAAAATTAAACTGTATCATGACCGATCATTCAATAATAGGATTCATCTTGTTCCAAATAAGAGATTCATTATGTGATAAGCATAATATTTCTCATGTCATCTATACAGTGGCATACTTTCAAGAGCATTGGAATCCATTCTAACATTCTATAACTTCACCTCATGCTATGTGTGTCCTTCATTCAGATCTTCATACTCTTTAATTTATAAAGGGATACCCTAACGACATGGTCCCATGCTGCCTCGACACACCTATCGTCCTAGGCCATATCCCCAAAAGACGTTGGACAATAATTCGAGTCGGGTCCTATTTTTCAAACAATTTAAACAGTCACCCCTCATTTGTTTGTCCCCATTTCTTACTAATGTGATATGGATATTGTGTTTTAAACACAGTCAACATGTATCCACCACGGTCACACCACACTCACCACTTTTTGAATGTCAGGCATTTGATTCAAAATTTTCATCTCCTTTTGCTCGGACTAATTCCATCTCCCTTGGTGTTATCTTACATGTGCAGTAGTGCATAGGTGTGGGTCTCAATTATATTCCTCAACCCACTACGGGGATGGGATGCCCTCATGGATAGACAAGAGTAAGACATTACTGGTATCATTCATCCATAAGTCTCATCCACCATTTTCGCTCTTTAGAGGCACCCAGACAACATCCTTGAGTAATCCCCATTCACCAGGGTAGCTCTTTAGCGGCACCTGGGCTGCTTCCATGTGTAATACCCATCCTTCATTTCTGATCCATAGTGTCATGCTAATAGCTTTTTCTTCTTCGTATAGCCATGATGACGTGAACCCCTGATTAGATGACTCCATGACACAACTTGTCACAGAGTTGCCAGTGCCTTCGCATCACCAAGGTGTAATGGGTTCTTGTTATGTATTTCTTAGGGGATCAGTAGTAACCCACTTCGTTGGAGCTGTAGGATGTTAGACTACCATGCACCATTATCCTTAGCACACGGCGTTAATCTTTGGCCACACCCCGTGCATTCTATGTGAGGATCCCTGGATCAGACATTCTTTATGCCTGATCGTCTCCAAGGGAGTGAAATCATCCTCACATATAATGAGTTCCTCATCACTAGAGAGGTTCCTGTCCCTGAGGAAGGGAAACCACGTTGGTGTAATACCATATCCTTTCTTGAAGGAGGTAGTACCCTAACACGTTTTATGTTCTTCCTTTCCAAATCCCTCACATGTTGGGATTTTTCACCATTGGGACTCCATCGTGGATTAATTCCCAATATCCATCTCCCTGGGATGCTAACCACGCATAAGGCCCTATTTCTTCTCTAGGCTTATAACCACATGTAAACCCCACTCCACATCCCACGGATGCACCTTTCGCGACGTGATCTTCCAATATTTGTTGTCTCTTGTTTCTCACAACGATCATGACTCACGTGGTCTTAGAGTAAGTGTCGACCATGACATCCCCACCGGGATTCCTTATTGCGTAAGCCCCATGCCCCTTCCGAACTATGAGGACAATGATACTTACCGAGGAAATATATGTAGGAAGCCGCATTGAGGATCGAGCCCACCATCCATTTGTCCGGATCATCTCCACATCTATTCAAGAATCCACCATTCCAAACCATGAGAAGATTAATCATTTCTATGGAATGGTATGTAAGAAGCCTCAATGAGGTTTAATCCCAACATCCACTAGTCCTGACTATCTTCACGTCGATTGACCAATTCCCCTTCTGAACTACGAGGATTTTGATCATTTCCAAGGCAATGTATGTAGCAAGCCTCCCTGAGGTTTAATCCCACCATCCATTGGTCTCGACCACCTTCACCTCGGTTCACCAACACCTATCTTGAACAACAAGGAATATTATCCTTCCCAAGGAAAGGTGTCTAGGAAGCCTCCATGATGTTCAATCGAAACACCTACTTTTCCCTGACCACTTCATATCGGTTCCCCAAGCCCACATCCTAAACAACATGGACATTAATCCTTACTAAGGCAAGGTAAATAAGACGTCTCCCTGAGGTTCAAGACCAGAACTCATCGGTTCCGGCCACTTCATGTCATTTCACAACCATCATGTATGACATTAAAATTTAAGCTCTATTCAGTGGTAAGAGGTTGTGCCCCAGTCAGTAGTAATTCATTGTGCCCTGATCGGCAGTAAAACATTGTTTCCCATCCAAGGGAAAGCTGTTGTGAATCCATACGATGGTAATCCATTTTTTCTCCTAATCAGCAGTAAGCCGGTGTACCCAGTTCAGTGGCAAGTCATTGTTATCCCCTTTGTTTGGCCCCAAATCATTGGTTCCTCCTAGTGGCGTCAGAATAACTAGGGCTTCTAACCACATGTATGCCCATACATGACATCAGGTTATTGTCCTATGTGTACACCCCAATTTAATCCCATTTCATGGCCTTTATCTCAATCCTTAGTGTTTCTGGAAGGTCGTTCCCCTACCTAGAGATCCACTTCCTTCTGGTCAGATCCAATCATCCATTCCCTCGAGTCACCTCCTTATGAATAGAATCGCTCCACTAAACTATGCTGACTTTGGTTCCCTGCCACGGTGATACGTAGGAAGCCTCTTCATAGATGAATGCCAACATCACCGTCGCTATCGAGACGATTCTGTCTCATTCCTCATCCACTTCACTTATCCCCACATCATCCATCTGGATTATTACTTCAGCAACTACATCCGGGTGAGATCCCGTCAACTCACTTCCCAATATTGGTGTTCCCTCTAGGGGTTGGACCCATCTGCTCCACTCCTCTTAGTGTTCTAATTAGTTTGATCTGTCTCTGGTAGACGTTAGACTCGCGTCACACCCAATGTAAAACATGGTAAGATAAGGAAATAATTATAAACATGCCTAGGGAATACAATTTCTCGCACTCGATGTAGGATACCTCGGGCGTCCGTGCCATCGTGAATCCCTATAATAAGATATTCAAGATGAAGACAACAATGCTCCTACATCAAGACACACCAGGGATGTCCAACGTAACTACTCCCACAACCGAAGGTTGCTGCGCTAACATGACCCGTTAGATTGTCATGATAAAAAAAGAAAAATGAACCGACATCCATGAAAATATGGAACTAGGAATATTTCCACAATCAATATCTTAATCTATGAGGGAGACCCGGACTTGGCAGCAAGCTCCGAGGAGGAATCCATAGAAGGAGAGACCAACATCCAATCATCCTGTTTCAATCAAAGAGAAAACATCCCTGACTAAGGGATGGATTCCACCATCCTTTGGAATGTGAGAATGTGGGGAAACAAATCAGTGCATCCACAACTAAGGGATGCACACCCTGAAGAAAGCATCAGAAACACTTACATGATAATCTTCTTGGTATTTTATATTTTCTCAAATTTACTCTGCCTATGAGAAATCAAATACAAGTGATTCTCATGGTTTTACTAAACAGGTACCCCTTAGTCTCATTGATTACCAAGAAGAAAGGGTTTTCAAATAATAAATTTCAAATAAAACCCATAATAACATGTTCTATAAAAAGAGATTAAATTTATTATACTTATAGTATTATTTAGATTAATTTCAATATACAATGAGGAAGAACTATTTCATGTTAAACCCTTATAATAAAAATTTGACACTTCATCCAAATGTCTATTTTTTCAACAGAATAAGATTCATAAATTTAAATTATTTATTCAGTAAAAACACTCCTTCATCATTCATGATGAGTAACCATGGTGTAATGATCTTCCTATAGATATTTTATATATTTTATGAGAACAAGTGGAAAAAAATTAAAATATTTTTTGATAATATATAATGTTATTAATGACCAAATAATAATGAAATCTCCATATATTATAAAAAAATTGAGAACCAATGAATGTTTTTCAATTTATCATACTAAATCATTAAGAACAGGTGAAAATCAAATTAAAACAAAAAAAAACAACTTTAAATGAAAACCTATGACACCCATTTAAAATCATATAAATAATATGTATGAATCAAGATAACATTTCATTGAAAAAAAACATTCACCATTAAAATTTCACTAAAATTATTTACTATATGAAATTAATGGGTTTACATAAATTCCATTTGATAGAATTAAATAGGTATTTTGGTTCATCATATTAATATCCTTTTAAAAAAATTAATCAATTGTATAATTAATTGAATCAAATTTAATTATGAAGGAGTGATATACCTCTTCATCTCCCACATTTTAACCTTCAATGTTTTTTCATTATCGAATGCATTAGAGAGCTATATCAGGTGAAAAAATCGTTATGAGTTGTATTATTATACCCAATCATTATATAAAGTGATCAAGTATAAAATATGGGAAAAATAATTTCATTTTTTTAATTTTTACTCATTAATATATTGAAATTTATATTTGAACAGATAAGAAAATGGATGATGAATTTTTAAAAACAGTTCAATGATATATTAGTTTATATTCAAAACATATTATGAGAACTATTTCAATAATAAAAAATAAGATCATAATTAAAAAAATATATAAAATATCAAAAGATTATTTATAATTAAATACATTTGATGGATTAAAACTCATTTCATGTTGTATATATGAAAAGAAATTTATTTTCCCTTTGGTGAAATTTCAAAATACACCCCTTGTTATATATTAGAAATATTAATTTTAATCGAATTTAATGATATTAAATATTATTTTAATTTTATCAATAATGGAATTATATATATACATATGAAGATGCATCGATAATTTTTTATAACATTGATATTGTGGATAATTATTTTTATATAATAATTTCTAAAAAATATTTTAATAAAGAATCCAAAAAAATTATGTTATCTTTTTCCATCAAATGAAAATTTGAATGAAAATGAAATTTATATTTAATCCTATATTATTTTGAAAAATTAATTTACAAAATTAATCTATGTTGTATTTTATACAGCACAGAAATAATACATGTGTTCAAGATAATATATGGTTAAATGAAAGGAAATCGAGTTATGAAATACCATTACATCATCACTTGACACACCGCCTATTTCTTTTTGAAAATTGAAAAACCATTAATTTTAAATATTGATAAGAACTATTTACATTTAATTCTATTGCAATTATTTCATTATTTTTATTATTACCATTATGTTTTTTTACTGGAATAGATATGTTTAGGTTACGTGTTTTAAATATGTTCAGTTCAGAATCTTCAATATAAAATTGGTAGATTGGCCATAGTAATAAGGTTCATGGTATCATATTATTTATAATCCTAATAATTTTTTATTACCACGCTTATAAATTTAATATACATTTATCACCATTAACTTAATATTTTCATGAAAAATGATTTATAGTGTTTTAGTGATTTTTTTTGTCTGTATGTATGCCCAAACAATCGTTTCATTTTCAACCTCAATGAAATGAAATATAGTACATTATATATAACTTTTAAAGAATAAAAATGAATTTGAAATAAAATATTGTATCATTATTAATGTACGTAAGACCATACATTTGAGGCGGTAAATAAAAATGAATCACATTGCTTTGGCGAGATGGTAGTCCTTACATAATAACAAGTGACATTAAAATTATGAAATGTTTGAAAAATTGAAAATCTTCGTAATACATTATCATTATAGAATAATAGTTATCCCTTAAATATCATATTTTATCATAAAATCTATCATTAAATTGAACCATATATGAATGTGATGAAAAATAAACTACATCATTATATTGATATGTAAGTCCCCACATACATGCGATGATATCATTTTTCAATTTGATGTAAAATTTTATGAAAAAATATTTTACAAAAAATATATTTTAATTTTACTTAATTATAGATACTATTGTTATTATATTATCATGGTTATGACCAGTTTCAATGAGATAAAATTACAAATAGGCATGAGTCTACAAGATTATGTGTTATACCTATTCTTTAGAAAATATATATGATATTACAAATTTGTATTATATGATTTATTTTTGGTTAGTATAAGTCCTCTAGAGTATTAGGATATTTTTTTGAAGGCACTCAAAAAGAGCTTGGCCGACTAAAATGGGTCATGATGTTTATGGATAAGTGGATATGAAGACTTATTTTATAATTTAGGTTAGTGGAAATTTTGTAAATATAAAAAATATTAATATATCATTTGTGCCAAACTCGTTTTTTATGGATCATATGTTTCATTTTTCATATTATAAGGTGTATAAGGTCAAAAAAATACTTCAAAATTATGAAATTTTTACATGTCATTTTGAACCCTATCTCTTGTTATACCCCCCCCCCCCCACCGCCCTCATTAACTGTTACTACCTTAATCATGAAAAAAAATTCAATCTATATTATTCTGGGAATTAAACCTAAATATTCCTTTTGGTATTATTTTTAACATTCATGGTAGCCAAAAATCAATGCTATAAATATGAATGATTATACTATTTATGGGATTTTGATTGATTTAAAATAAAATTAATCACTAAAAACCATATAAGATAATTTTCAAGACAATTCAATGAAAGTATAATTATAAATATAATGACTTCAATATAACATAGAAAACAATTTAAAAATAATATATGTATTATTATTATCCAATTAATGTTTTCAAACTATATAATTCATTGAAAAAATAATTCATATAATGCTTTTGAAATAATTTTCTTTCTAATTCATATCATTTCAAAATCCCTATACCAGTGACTATTAAGAATTAAATGTAGATATTCCATTAGTTGTAATGAAAAATAAAAATAAATTAAATTTTTTTTATATTAAATAAAAACAATAAAATTTATTCATAAAATATTTTTATTTTGATCAAATTATATCATAGATTTTAATGTAAGAAGAGTGGAGTTTTGTAACATTTCATTAAATAAAATAGTGTTAATGTTATTATCAAAGGGAAATCATAAAAATATCATTTCTTTAAATGATATGAAAATAATGGCTGAAATATAATCATTCAATTAAATAAAAGAACGATTCAGATTGATTTTGAGACCAAATACCATTGTTTTAATCATATTATACTAATTCTACCTATCTCAATGATATTATTCATTTACCATTGTTATTATTTGATACTACAAAAAATTTAATAGAGCATATAACCAAACTAAAACATGGTATTTAAAAATAGGGATTCCATTTTATAGGAATATTTTTCATAAATTGGAATAAAATTACATTTAATAAAAGATTAAAAAAAATAAATTTATTAATGAAATTAAAAATATATGAATAAAAACAGATTTTTTATTAGAAATATAATGTTTCTTTGGATTTAATTAGTATAATAATTTTAAAGAAATTTATCATTATGTAATATTAAACATAATTCAAAAACATAATGGGAAATTTATAATAGATAATTTACTGAATATAAGTAACAATATTGAAAATATATAAATTTATCACTTTCCACTTAAAAATAATTAAATTTTGAAAAATAATAAAAAGATACTAAAATATAATATTAACCTGTTTATTTAAAAAATTAACTCATATTTGTCAAATAATATTTTTAAGATTCCCAAAATTTATCTATAATAACCATAACAATACAATTAAAATATAATTGGGGAAAATGTTATTTTTTGATATAAAATTAATTTTCCTTTAGTCAGATCATAATAACCATAATGAAATGAATGTTAATTCATATGATTAGATATATAACTAAGTAATTTTATTAGATTCATTTATCAATAGTGATTAATTTTTACTATTATGATAAAAATCCCTTCATCACATTTAATTAATTTTATGGAAATTAAATCCCTTACATTCATTTGATTTTCCAACCATTTAAGAATAAAACATAATCAATTTAAAATTAATTAATAGTTCGACTATGGGAAAAAATTATTAATATATTTCATAATACATTTATTCATACTTGTATTCTCTAAACCAACTGATTGGTTATAGTATTCAAATTTAATTAGTAATTTTTCATTAATATATCATCATTTTTTAATATTGGTAAATCATATACCACATTTTCTCAAAACAAATATTGTTTTAAAAAATTACATTAAAAACAATGTGTGTTAGATGTTTCATTTGATTATTATTAATTGTATTGAATGATGGTGATGTTAATTTTAGCCTTTATATATGGTTTAGAGTCTAATGGGTCTTTATGTAAAGGGGTGCTTCAAATTTTCACCTTTTGGTGTGTTTCCATGTTGGGGACAGTTCAATTAATTTTTTTATTCCCTCTATAAATTAGTCTTCAAAATAAATTAGTTAGTATTGGATGCACATATTATTTATTTGGTGATAGGGTGGATGGGGATGTCTTTTCCTTCATATTCTATTCAACAAGTATTTGAATATGGAATTTCAATTATGGGTTATTTTCCCCTGGGATTTCAAGGATAATGATCCCCATGTGATTCTTTAATATGAGTACTCATTATAGGAATAGTAGAACAGTGTTGATTCTAAAAAAAATTGTATACCTATGGAGTTTCTAATAAGATTATGATAGATTGTGTCATTTATTGATTAGTATTCCTTTCTATAGATTTATATTCCTTACTATATCTAAAATAATTGATGTATATATTAATCTTTTTAAAAACTATTTCTTATATATTGATTACAATTTTAATTTGTGTAAGGTTATATAGGTGCCCTATCTAGAGTGTTATGCAAAGAAAAATGTCTTACCATGATAGTGATATTTATGTTCATAGATTCCTTGAACACTATAATTTTTTGGGTACTTTTGGTCATCCAAAGAATTCATCTTTGGATAATGATAATGGTCTTTCATGGATGGTGATGTTGATATCTCTTCCTAAGTGGATCCATTTACTTTTTGAGTTTCATGACTATTTTTTCATCATTACATATGATATGATCTACATCACATTTGCTAGTTTTTTATGACATGCTAATGTATATTTTTTTAGTCACTATTTTATGGGAATCCATCTCATAAATTATGCGTCCTAGCATATATTGTAAATGTTGTAATATTTGTAGACATGTATGTGCAACTCTATAGAGAAATAGAGTCGGATCATTGGTGACCATAAAGGGGGTTATCATAGATGATACATTGTAATAGGGTCGGCATTAAATGGTGTGTCCCCATTCAAGAAATGTGTTCTCAAATTGTATACTTCTAGTCTTTCCATATATTTTTCCCACATTTAACTTATTACAATATTATAGTAATTTAATATGATTTGGTATTTTATGATTGAATATTTTTCACATTCACCATTTTATGTACATCATGTCTAGTCATTCATATTTATTATGTCATAAATTGCATTTGATTTAGGAATATTTGGAAAATGAATCCCAGATGCACTGTATTCAATCTTCATTATAGTCATTAGCCTCTGGAAAATTGTTTCCAGTATTAGGGTTCCATGATCTTCCTATCTCCACATTGTTTGAGTCAATGTGGTTCAATTCATTTTAGGAACATAAAAATTTATACTTTCATTTAACATACATAATCATTAATATATTATTTTCAACTTTATTTGTTTTATATATTCTATATTTCTCACTTATAATAATATATTTTATATTAATACATAAATAAGGAATGGGGATACAAAAAGTGATCATGGATGTCTTATATATCTTTCTAGTAACCACCAAATATCAGTCATTATTGGTTGGTCATTGATGACTACAGAGACCAACATTTGGTGTCTACTAAATTCCATGCGAAAATGATTATGATTGACTAAAATATAGCAATCATCATTTTTGATACCACTACATTTTATAACGATACACTTTTGGATGTGGATATAGGTTAACATGAAATGACCTACTATGATTAAAAACTTTTGGGCTTTATATGTAATTAATTTGATATAAAATTATGACAAATAAATTTCATACAAGTTTTTAATATAAAAACATGAACATTATAAGTATGAAGTTCATCGTATTTCTACATCATAATAAATTTAATAAAAAACCCACTAACCATGTTAATTTTTATTCAAATATTAACACCCATTATATAATATAAATGAAAATAAAATTTATTAAAAATATAATATATTAATTAATAATAATAATAAACTCATATTTAAAACCTAGTTAATTATATAAATTAATATTAGTACAATAATTAGCCTTTGGTCATTAGTTTAAATATATTGAATTAATTTATAAAATCTTAATAAGAAAACATATATTAAAATATCCTAACAAACCCATATGTATTATTTAGATCTAATATTTTCATACATATCACAAATAAATTAATGAAAATATTTCATATTGTAGATAAATGTTAGTTTGTTTTTTATGGTTTTGACCCCTAAATGCATGTCTTAGTCATTTATTAAAATAAAATTAATTTTTTAAACAAATGACAAAATATAAAATTATTTTAACATGGAGTAGTTTCCTATATTTAAAAATTCATCCTCTTGTATTTCCTTATTCTTTCATTAAAATTTTTAACAATTTAAATCGTTCTATCCTGTAGATGATTTTTTTTCTATTAACTATTTTAAAACAAAATATTCAATCAATTAAATAACCCCAAAAAATTAATATCTCTTCTAATCTCACATGTATTAAATAATTTGAAAACTATTTTTTAATGATTTCATATTTGTCCATGTGGTTTTTCCACTATTTGATATATTTGACACATTTTTTGGTAATGTAAAAAAATTAAATATTTTTCTTCTTAAGAAAAAGATTAACTAAATTTTTGTTGTTTCAGTTCCTTGGGTTAAAAAATCAATATAAAATTATCATCAAATGATTTCAAAATAATAATATGATTATATGATCCCATGGAGAATGTATTTAATGATTTTTAAATCAATTTAAATAAAATTTTTAGTCAATCTGAGAACATATCCTATCTAAATTACATGATGTATACATATAGACAAAATAAAATACTAAATGAAAATAATACTATGAAATTATTTGAATTTAATGTTGTGTATTTTGTTTTTATCCATTAGTTATACAATTGAGTGTTTTTAGACATTAAATATGTTTTTTAGTCATATCATGTAAATAATGACAGAACAATAGTTCATACATCTTATAAATCATTCATCCACTACAGTGATATGACTTCACATCAATAAAGTGTGCTTTCTTACTTACAATATGCTGATGCATTTTTTTATGATTGATAAAAATTTTAATAATACATATTTACTCATTTTTAGTGCAAAAAAAGTATAGTTAATGAATGTTTAATTCATATATTATGTAAATAATTATAATTTTATTTTCCAATTATTTGATTTCAATCAAAATCAGTTTTATAAGGGTTTGATGATATAATACAATTTTCAGTTTTTATAAAACTAATTTTTTAGCCATCCCAATATAAGAAAATTAGATTGATTTGTATTAAGTTCCTACATTTAAAAAACATATGTCTCAATTTTTTCCAATTATTTCATTAATATTTAATGATGTTGTTGTGTTTGTAACTAAATTGAATGAATTTTTTAGGACTGTCAAATTATTAAAATTTAATCTTCAATCATTCCCATATCATCATACATATTATTTAGGTGTTTTCTACATTAATAAATCCCAAAACTATAAAAACATTTAAAATTATTTGATATCTTTATATTGTTTTTTATATGATTTGGAATGTTATAGGTTTTTTTTATTGTTTTAGAACTTCAAATATGTGTTTACTATATTTCTAAGAAAATGAAAAAATATGCTGATTTGATTTCAATTAAAAAAATTACAAATTAATATATGGTTTTGGTCAAATTATTCTTCTCTAATTACGTCATTAGATTCCCATGTGGTGATGGGAATTATTTTTCCCCCTCCCACAGATCTAAAGCATCTATACACATTTGAATTGGGAAGGATCGAGGAAACATGAACCGATATTCCTGGATCGAGAATTCATCATCAACCATTGGGTGATAGGGGAAATGGTGGCGGAATCATGACATAAATAAAAAAGAAATGGGTGGATTGATGTGATATAATTAGGTAGGCATGGCCAGAAATCAGGTGGTGTGATGGCTCTGATTCTCTTAGTCAGCAGAGGTCATGTGTTCTCATTACTAGATGTAGTCAAGAAGGTAGATGGAACAGTTTTTTTTCAAGGAGATGATCTATATTTTATACATATACTACATCATGAACTAGGTATGGTTGGTCGATATTTTATTTTATATCTTTTTTAGTGAATTGTTATCATTACAGGTAGAACACATGGTGAATGATTATGAAATTTCATAATGATGGCATTAGTTCCTTATACATAGTTAGATTTATTTACTATTGTTTTTAGGTCTATGGACTATACTGACTTCATGTTTATTGATGATGGGGGTTTTTTAGTGGAACTCAGGTTGGTGGTTATCTTATTTATGGTGTCATGGGATGCACTTGTAGACTAATTAGTTTTTACATTATCCTATGGAATTTGGTTCACTTTTTATTCACGTTTTTACTAATGGATTTACTATTTCATGGATATGATGATATTTTTTTTAAGACATTTGAATGTGACTAGAAAATTGTTTTATTATCGGTTCCCCATTATGGTAGAACATAACGATAGGATGGGTGTGCTAAAACCGATTATTCGGCCATCTATCCATATTCAAAGTGGTGCGGATGTTTTCCCTCTTATTTAAATAGTTCGTTATGATTTCTTTCAAATTGTGTAAATAATCTTGTCATTGGTGTAGTGAGATACTATCAATGTAACATCATTGACCCTCATATCACTAAACTAATGCTATGAGCTGAGTCGTCACATGACCTCAAGCACACGTCCCCGTCTGCCAGAGGTTTTTGACTAGCAGCGAGGGACTAATGAGTCATCTGTAGAGACTATACACTATTTTCAAGAGTAAGCCACAACAGAACAGACTACAAATAACAGAAATAATATAAACTACCAATTAAAAAAGCATTACCAAACATTTCCCAAATAGGGTATAAAAAACATATCAAATACAACCATGCCATTCCATACATTCAGTGCAATGTTGATGAATCACAAAATAAAAAAACGTTCAAAACATCAAATCGGTCCCAAATCCAATTCATGGGTCCTTCCCCATGTATATCTCTTTCCCAAATGAACATCTCACAGTAGGGCCTCTTCCCTTGTCCTGACTTTCATTAAATAGATCCGCTCAGGTACCCAATGGTGTCCCGAGCATGGTGTGAGTACAAAACACAATAGGCCACCACCAACGATGTCTAAAAAATAAAAAGTCTAATAGATAGTTCCTGAATGTAAAAAATAAATTGTATGCAAACAAGGGACAATACGAGTGACATTATTTCATAGAATTCATTTAATTCATGATTATCAATTATCTTAATTCCATTTCTTCTTCCACCTTCATTATAGAAGACACATTGATCGTAGGTTCCATGAGTTATGCATCAATATAATCTACACAAGGGTCTATGTAAATCATTCACAATTTATAGACAAAATAAGGCAATTCCAAATCTCACTAGGGATCCACATATCACATCAACACATTTTACTCACCTCAAAGACATAGTTTTGGTGGAATGACATCAATAAAATAACCTCACCTTGGAACCTCAGTCCAGGTGTAATGACATCAATACAATAATCTCACTATGTAGCCTCAGTCCAAGTAGAATTCAACTGTTAGGGGAATAGAGCATCAGTCATCATTCATAACCATTGCATTAGGGGTGGAGTTTAGATCATTAGTCTGATTCGACCCCTAGGCATATAATTTCATTCAATACCCCAAACAATCATGCCATGTGCATATAATTATCTATCAAATCCCCACAACCATACTATAAAAAATCAACTATATTCAATTCCATTGTATATAATAGTACATAACACAAAATAACATAACCAATGCCATTGGGAATAAGAGTTCACAATGAATAACAAACAACATGGGAATTAATGCCCTGCAACAACCCATTTACACATTTACCACATTTCACATCATTTATCCATTTATCTTGATTCTTTTTTTATCACGCTTATCTCACTAAGCATTAATTCATTGTGCCTATCGCACTAGGCATCGTTCATTAGTCCTTACTCACTAAGCTTCATTACCAGGATCATAAATTCATTCCATTATGTTCTGTATTCTTTTTCATGTGACAACAAATTAACTCTATTTATAATTACAATTCATATCCATCTATCAAAATATTTATTTTTCTTTCTTAACCCATTAAGTGAATTCAACAACCCCTTTTCCTTATCCAACATAATCATTGTCCATTTAGGAACCCAATTATCCCATTTATAATTTCACAAGCATTTACCAACTTATTCATTTCATAAAAATTTGTAATATCACATCACACAATCCATTTATTACATTCAATAATTTATGTTCACCACCTAATTCTCATTTATTAACCCATTTAAAAAATTCATACCCAATTATCATTTCACATACTTATCTCCATAAGAATAATCATGTATAAATCTAGTCGCATATATTTTCCCTCTATCTCACTTATCCCCTATTTAATCCCACCAACACTTACATAAGTCACTGCTAAACAAATGTGAGTTACTAGGGATACCATTCACATATTTCTAGATTACTATCATAGTCACCTTTCTCTCTATGTTCTCACACAACGACCCTACATTTACAAAAATTAATATCGATGTCTGAATCTATGGGCACACCCCATGGGTGGCCTTAACATAGGTAACATCATCTTCCATGCATCCCTTAGGATTATGGAGGGTCTTATTAGGTTTTTTAAACTTTCTAAGCATCACATCATATTAACGGCATGACAAACTCTTTATAAGAGGGTAATAATCAAGACACTTCAAGCAAAAATAACTATAAAACTCAGTGGATAGAACTTGTAGACCACCTACCTCGAATCCAATGATGAACACACTCTTAATTTTGGCCTTGTATATAGATTCCAAAACCACTGGAAACACCATCATAGGTTCACCAGAAAACAAATATTTTTATATCTTGGGATGAAGATGGGAGATACTAGAATCCCAATTCTGTAGAAGAGAGGGGTGAAGAGGATGATACTTACACGGAGCTTTGATCCTTAACCAATGACTCACTGAATAGCCAAGATTCAAAGGAGAACCACCTCTTGGAAGCTTGGGTTGGAATGGGTTTTCAATAGGGACACAGAGGATGAGATGGAGGAAAATCCCGAGTAAACATAAAAACCCCAAAGTGGTAATTTAGTAATTTTTTCCAACTTTTCAAGGTCGAATAGTCTAACGGAACGGTTTTTCAAGTCGTGCACAAGACATGCATGAGCCACTATCCAAAAACACCCATATCACACAGTGTTCTGGGATCCCGCACGGTTTTCCCTAAATATGCTCAGACATTACAAAGGATACTATCCGAGGATGCCTTGTCAGTATGGTTTACCGACATGGTTTCCACGAACCATGACTAGACAGAGCGTCTTGCACTTCGTGGCCTATTCTCCCATCTCTTTTCACAAAGATCCCATGAGGAACCCTCTAGTATTCACATGAACATTGGGAGACTCATATTTAGCCAAAAAAGGCTACCCAAACCATAACACAAACAAATCACTCCATTAGAAAATCCATGATCCTACAACCTCCCCACCATATAATGGCTCATCCTCGAGCCTCCCTTATGAGAATCACTAATATCCATAACAAGGGATATTTCTACAAGTTCTACCTATTCCCTCCCACTTTCCAAATTTCAGGTTTTACATGATAATTTCTACTAAACATGAATCAAGGTAACAGAATTATCCCACAAGCCATCCTCACCGAAACCACAACACATGCTGAAAACTCCTCAAGGATTCATCATCTTCCACCGTTATCACCACGAGAGCATCATGGGGAATAATTTTGAGACCTAAACTAAATCAAAAAAAATAAGAAAACGTAACACACGTCATCAAATCATCATAGAGGCACCGATCAACACCACATCAACCTGATCCTCTATACATCTCATGTACCAAATCACATTGTCTCATATTCCTTATCACCCAGCTCTAATGGTGGCCAAACCCATCATCACCTGAAGGAAAACACATGATCCCTCCATCCACATTTCCGAGAGTTCTCACTCGATGGAAATACACCTAACTAAACTCAAAACTCTTGGCTACTAGACCAGTTAAACCATTCCAAATCTCATTACTAGGTCCAAATCACATGAACAATGACCTTTCATGTCCTTCCAACCTGAAACTATGATCACGCCGTCAACCAACTATTTATGTAGTATGGTTATCTTTACCATTTTTGGTTACTTGTCACCTCCTCAATTGACGACGGCCACCAGAACTCAACCAAACCTTTTCATGGTGCTTACTGACTTGAAGTCTATCATTATCATTCCTCACACTTACTAAGGTCGTTTCATAAATTCTAGTAGAATTAATTATCGTGGCATTACCTCCCTCTAGACTATCATCGACTTCAACCTTGGGATGACACAACTTCACATGCCCATGGTTTACCCAACCTCACTAGGTTCGAAAACCGAACAAGAGAAAATTGACCTGAGCCAACCCCACTCTTTTTGAAGTTATAAGACCCCAACTTCTCTTACCACAATCAGTTTTCATATCCAACCACATCATCCTACGGCCTAGAATAGGTCTCAAAAGTCTCACTTGGAACCACCCTAAGCTCAATTCAACACTTATATCATTTTTCACCAATGCCCCAATGCCTAACCAAGGAACCTGATATGCACCTCACCGGTTCCTCATTACTACCTCAGTGCCACTATGTTGTCTCGATGTTCTCTTTCCCACATCCACGGCCAATTTACCACTCCCCACCTTAAGAGTATTGTTAACTTTGCTCACTTTGAGGGATTTGAACCACCACATCAAAAAATCATTCACAAAATGAACCCCAATGTTATATATGGCCAATGAGTCTTTTTACCAAAACAAGGGAATGAACATCACCCAAGGCCTATTCTTGGATTCCATTATCAGAACCCAAAAAAAATTTCAACAATCTGCTCATCCCAAAGTCCTAACCATACTCCATTGAGGATCTATATCTCGTCATCAAACTCCACGCATATGCATCCCTGCACATAAATTCTAGGATGTCCTTCATCCAACCCAACTCTTCCATGTCACTTAGTAAGTTCCATAGCTTCTCAACATACCTGGGACACTGCTCAGATTTTGGGAATGGTCATCGATAGCTAAGATACGCTTTATGGTCATCAAAGAACACCACCACAAACTTATCTGTTTCTGATGTCGATCTATGGGACACCATAGAATTCCATGAATCTCGAGCATCCCTGCTAAACGTTCCACATCAACACTTAACCATCACCACTTAGGTATGATTTCCATACAAGTTCAACCATATCTCAAAATCCAAACCATTCATACAAACAAGTTCTACTACCTTACCACCCTTACCTCGGGTGTCACCATCGAGAGGAAGTATAAAACCTCACTTTTAGAAACACTTATATTTTCTTCTCAAAGCAACTTACAAACCACCATTAATCCTCACTCAAACAGGTGAGTCGAGAATTCAAGTGATATAACCATTCGAAATAAACCTTACCATTTATTACAAACTCTAGGGTTCCCTTATGATAGAACGTAGTCCAACAAGACTGTCAACCTTCCCACTTATCCTCACATCACAAAACTATACCATGTAGCACTATATGTCCCACATTAAAAGTCTATAACATCCATAGGTATGACGCACACCCAAAATCACTAAAATCCTTGTACGACCACTCACGTAGGACACCTTGACGGTTGAAAAAAACCAACTCACATTACTGGAGTCACAACCAGGATAAGACATTAGCGCACTCTCTAAAACACACTGATCCTGACACGAACAAAGAAAAGAATGTGAATGGAACTCTCAATCCCATTTCACCGGGAAATATGCTTTGTGTACCAAGCAACCCTCTTCTCTAGGTTGCACACCAATGTTGTACACAATCATCAGTACTATAGAAAATCATCCTCCCTGAATTTGAGTTGCAAATAGCAAGGTCTCTACTCACAAGGTCTCCATGACCCATGAACCATCCTTAATGTCCGGTATGAACTCCGTATGGTCACGGACAGTGAATGTTTCCTCATTCACATTACAAAAGAATCTCTCACAACCCAAATGAGAAATACATACCATCGGTTCCCTAACACACTATCTAAGTCATATTATGACCAGAAAGGCCCCACAATACAAGCCCAAAATCTCCACTGGGGCACTGTCACTACCCCAACCCATGAACATAAGGGTCAAACTGACAACACCAGGGATACCCATCATTGCACCCAAACATTCTCATTCCAAACAGGTCATTAAATCGACACTTTGAAGAACGACTGATAGAATTTATCCATAGATGGAAACATCCCACACGATCATCCTTAAAAGACCATTATTCATAATTTACACTAATTGTCATCATCACACTTAGAGCACCACAACCTACCATACCTACTATGGTTATGGTCAACATGGGGTAACCAACTTACACAATCACAAATTTCTCATCAAAAAATCTTCAAACCAATTTTTATTTTACAAAACAATCCTTTACACTTAGGAAAAATTCCTTTACAATTTTCCCATCTTAATGCAACCCCTATTTTGGACACCGAAACAACCCTTACAATTATCACAAACGAAATCTATAACTTGGTTACGATATTATTTATAGATGATATTCGTTAACCATTCATTTCCATACTTTTCAATCATCCACTTTAATTACCTTTATTAAGCATTATTTTATTCATATTTATCAATCTAAAATGCATTTCACTCTCTATTCCCCACACACCCATATTGTGTGTGTGCCTATAAGAATGCATGCCACACATATCCTAATGTTCCTAAAATGATGCATAAATGCACATCCTCATTCCATTCCTACAATGAGCGAAATATCATAAGTCAATCATATCACACAACATGAGAAACACCCAATGGTGAAATATCATTCAGTTGTAACACACATCAAGAACAACACTTCCCACCCATGGTGACTTGGGTTTTCCCTCACACATTGGTTTGGTACTCCCAAGCACGAGCTCATTACCAAGGTATGAGAATGTCTAATATTTTTTTTTCTATCGTCCTCTAATAGTAAGAAAGGGAAAGGAACTTCTTTGATACAACATTGTAACATCCCCGACCAGAAATCCACTAAACCAGTTCTCAGAGTCGGGTCGTCACATGACCTCAAGTGATCCTCCCCAAGCACCAGAGGTTGCTGAATGGTAGCCAGGGTCAAATGAGTCATGTGTGGAGACTATATCCTCTTTAATAGAGTAATCGACAATATAACACAATATAAATAACAGAAATAATATAAACATCCAATTGAACAAGCATAACCAAACGTTTCCAAAAAAAGGTACAAACCGCAAATCAAATAAAACAATGTCATTCCATACTAGTAGTGCTAAGTGGAAGAATCCAAAAATAAAACAAATTTCCAAAACTCCAAATGGGTCCTGAACTTATGTTCGGGTCCTTCCACATGTACATCTCGATCCCAACTCAACATCTCACCCTAGGGCCTCTACCCATGTCCTAACCTGTGACTAATAGATCTTCTCGGGTACCCAAAGACGGCCCAAGCATGATGTGTGTACAAAGCGTAGTAGGCCACCACCAACGAAGCCTAAAAAATATCCAGTCTAATAGATTGTTCATGCAAGTACTAAATAAAATGTACGTAAATAGGGGACAGTTCGGGTACCATTATATTTGACAGGATTCATTTAATTCATGACTAGAAATTATCCTAATTACATTTTTTATGCATTATACATTACATAATTAACATTTATCACACGTTCCATGGGTTAGGTATAAATATCTTCTACACAAGGGTCTATAGAAATCTATTTCAATGTATAGGGAAAACAAAGAAATTCAATATTTCATTAGGGATCTACATATCATAGAAACACATTTTCTTCACCTTGAATCCTATGTCTAGGTGGAATGAAATAAATACAATAACCTCACCTTGGAGCCTCTGTCTAGGTGGAATGACATCAAGACAATAACCTCACATTTGAGCTTCAATCTAGGTGGAATGTAACCATTATAAGAAAAGAGCATCAGACTTTATACTTAACCCATGAATTTGGGGTGGAATTTAGAGCATCTGTCTAACCCAACCCATGAGCATAGAACATCAGTCAATACCCTACACTACCAAGCCATGTGAAAATGCTTATTTATCAAGTCACTAAAACCATACCATAACACGACCAAGTATATTCAATTCCATTGGGTGTCCATATACTTAATACAACACAACATAACAAATTCCATTGGGAATTAACATTCAAAATGCATAACAAACAAGATTAGAATTAATTGCATTCCACAACCCATTTACACACATACCACATTTCACATCATTTAGCCTTTTATCCTAGTTCCCATTTTTAACATGCTTATTTCAGGAAGCATTTATTAATTCTACCTGTCTCACTAGGCATCGTTCATTGAGCCTAACTCACTAGGATCCATTACCAAGCTCATAATCAATTCCATTATGGTCTTAGTAATTTCCACATAACAACCCATTAACACAATTTCTAATTAAAATTCATATCCATCTAGTAAAATTCTCTTTTCTGTTCCATAACACATTAAAATTATTCAGCAACCCCTTTTCCTTTGCAAAATTTGTCATTGGACATTCAATAACCCATTTGGCCCATTTATCATTTCACAATAATTTACCCACTTATGCATTTCAAACACAATTCTCATATCACATAACACAATCCCTTAATTATATTCAATCATTTTGGTTCACTGTCTAATTATCATATATTCACCCATTCAAAAATTCATCCCCAATTATCATTTCTCATGCTTATCTCAGTAAGCACAATCATGTATAAAGCTACCCCCTTAACGTTTCCCTCTATCTCACAAAACCCCTTTTTAAGCCCACCATCACCCACATAGGTCACCACCCAACCCATGTGTGTTACTTGGGATCCATTTCACATCTTTTAAGCTAACTATCATAGTCCCCCTGGGCTCTATGTTCTCACACTACAACCCTACTTTTACATAGCTAATCTCTATGTTTAGATGCATGGGAACACCACATGGGTGGCCCTATCATAGGTCACATCATCCTCCGTGCATCCCACGAGGACCATGACTGTTCCATAAGGTTGTTTAAACTCCTTAAAAATCACATCACATTAGCAGCATGAAAAACTCTTCATATGAGAGTAAGAATTAAGTCACTTCATGCACGAATATCTATAAATGTCATGAGATATAACTTATTGACCACCTACCTCAAATCTGATAATGAACACAAACTTAATTGTGGCCTTAGATCTGGATTCATGCACCGCTTGATACTCTATCCTTGGTTCTCCAAAAAAATTGGGGATTAGAACTTCGTTTTAAGATGGAGAGACCACAAGACCAAATAATAAGAAAAGAGGGGTGGAAATGATTAGACTTACTCGGGGCATAGATCCGCAAACAACGACACTTAAAACGTCCAATAATTTAAGGAGAGACACCTCTTGGAAGCCTTGGTTATAATTATTTGTCACTAAGGTTGTTGAAGATGAAATGGAGGAAAATACTGAGTAAATAGAAAAACCCAAAAGTGGAAAGTTTGTCATTTTTTCCATCTTTTCTAGGTCGCACAGTTTACCCTTCCGGCTCTCCAAACCGTGTGAAAACCTTGAGTGAGCCACTGTCTAAAGACACACCTCTTGCATAGTTTCTTGGTGTCATGTATAGTTTTCCAAAACCATAATCAGACTTTTCTAGGGCTACTGTCTGAGGATGGATGGTCCACATGGTTTACCAATATGGTTTCCCCGAACCCTGCATAGGTAGTTCACCTTGCACTGCTTCGCATGTTTTCACTGATCTTCACACTGTGATACCCAGGGGAATCCTCGAGCATTCACATGAACTTGGGAAAAACCTTACTTAGCAAAATAAAAGCGACCCAAACAATAACATAAAAAAACACACCTTAAAAAATCACATATCATACAGTCAAGCAACATTGGGTGGTCAACTCGAATGTGAGATTTGATTCATGGTTACATTCATCTTATTTAACCCGACATTCCAATTTTTATTGAGTTGTTATCTACATTGATGTGTTCCAAGAATAATGAAACTTATTATAAATGAAAATTGAATCATATGTGTCATAAATAACATTTGAAATATTAATCAATGGTAAATTAAATTTTTCCTTTGTGTATGTCATCACACTTGCTTCATGTTATGAACTATAGTCTTTAGTGGGGGTGTTAGTGGTGATAACTCTATATGGGAATAATAAAACCATCAATGAATGGATTCTGGCCATTTCTTCCATGACCATGATTATTTGGATCTCGCATACAACATTATAATCATTATTCCAGATTTCTCTTAGGAATACTTACCTATGGGCCTATGGTATTTTTATTAAGTTTCCCCATTTCATTAAATTTTTAAAATTAGTTTTATTTTATTCCATAAATTCAATATTTGGGTTTTTTCAATGAAACAATTTATGAACAATTTTGTAAAAATTGAATGACATTTACTTCGTTTTGACATCTTGATGCACTTTTTTAACTATTTTTAAATCTATAAATAATCTAAATCTTCAGTCTGGGAACACCATGAGTCATAATAATGCATTGTATGTCCATAGACATCATGAATAATTCTATGATACTCTTTCTGTCATTTCAGATCACTATGAGGTCATTTTGTGGAGTTTTGATCATTACATGATTTCAATAGTATTTTCAGAATATAAAAACATATTTTTTACATCCAAAGGGAAAAATCATGTATTAACATGAATGAAGTCCCTACATTAAAAAAATAATACTATATTCATTTTCCTATAAATTCATCAAAATCATACAAAATTTTCACTTTTATGACACCTTAAAACATGTTTTAAAAAATTGTAAAATATTTACAAACTTCTTATTCCGTCAGTATTTCATCATTGCATAATGGATTGAAATGTAATAACATTAGTAGGGTCATAAATAATTCAAACTCTATTTTCATATAATTTCACAATAATTCAAATTTTTTATATGTGTTAGATTATTACATTCATGTAATATGGTTATAAAAATTATATTTTTTTTTCCAGTCATACTAAGGATTGATAACTCAAATTAAAAAAACATTAATTTCAAATTTATTAGAAATAAAACAATAGTAGATGTATTATTATTTTACCATAATTTGTGATTGTTGTCATTATTTTTCTATTTAATATGTTTTATTATGCTTTCAAATTTTTAATAATATTTTAGTCAATTATCTTAGTCACTCAGAAAATAATATAAACGAGTCATCTAATAATAGACATAAAAAATTCCAAACAATTATTTCTTATTTTTTTATCACAATATTAGTAAGGATATCATTGTTTCATGAATACATTAGTTTTTTAAGAAACTAATATTATTTTTTTGACAATTTCAATAAATTGATTCCTTAAAATGATGAAATGAAATTTTTTGGATTCTAGAAATAATTTTTTAGATGATAAAATATAATGTCAACACATTACATGGTCATTTTATTAGTTTTAAACCCTCGATGCTATTTTGGGAAGATAATAAAATATTTAAAAACATATTTTTCTATGGGACCGGTAAAACCACTTATTAGATATAGTTTTTTTAAAACGAGATAACTTACATGGAAATACAAGTCATTTTTTTATAATTTTATCTAAATACAATGTTTCCCCCAATGATTTTGATCATTAAATTGATGTGCTAGTGTTTTAAAACTAAAAAAATTACATGCATCTAATGAAATTTAAATAACAAACTAAAAGGGAAATTGTTCCAAAAAATTTCAAATATAATTCATGTTTCTTTCTTATGATTTCAGAACAATCTGTAGACATTTTATAGAGTTCTAACCTATAGTGTACATTTTTGAAGACTATCACATTATTTAATACTGTTTATTCTATTAGTACATGTAATCTACATGTCTTGTTGACGTTTTATTGACTCGAACACAAAATAATTAATTTAAATATATATTTCTATTATTTCACATGAATATGATTTATTTTTCATTGGGTTTTATTGTTACAAGAATGTTTTGGTATTTTAATAAAAAAATGACTTTTATTTAACCTAGAGAATTCACCCAATATTAAATCACCATCAGTTACTAAATATAAACAACAAATATATGGTATTTTTTTTTATTTCACTATTTTGGATTGTATTTTTCTATATTTTGATTCCCTGGTAAAAAATAACAATAACTACAAAATCACATAAACTATATATTCTATCATTCTGAGCACACTAAATGTTAAATTATCATTCTATATATTATTACACATCAAAAATAGTTTATAAAAAACCATTTAATTAATATCAATATGATATTGACTATTTTGTTTTTTTCGATAAAAACATTTATTATATTTTTAAAACCCTGAAAGAGGTGTCTAGTCATCTTATAAAAATATGAAACTCATTATATGGTTGACTTACTTCAATTTTCGGGATATCAAAGGTTGTCTTAATTCATTTTACCCCTCAGAACCTCTATCTTATGATAGTCAAGCCTTTATAAATAGATTATTTGGTCTATATATGCTCAAAACATTACTGATTTATAGGTATTCCTCTTATACAAATCATTAATTCCTCAAATACAATAGTCCAGTGATTATATCTCAATATGAGGCATTTATGCATTTCATTAATTGTTACATATGAGTTTTAGATTATTAAATAATTTAAAAATCGTTCATAATCACCTAGAAAAAAATAATAAAGAATTTTTTTAAAATTTACATTTCAAAAATCAATAATTTATTGACTTATTGTTATATACTGACAATTTGGGGATTCTATTTAGTTTTTCCCCCACATTTCACTATTTTAACTATAGTGAAATAATTAAACAATCCTCATCTGGATAGTAGATGTACACCACACATAACATTTTCAGGTTTTCTACACATATAAGATATTGTAAGATTGTTTTTATATGGTAAAACCTAAAAAATAATCATTTTCTATAAATTTAATGTCTCCTCACAAGTTATATTGTATTAAAACAATAACAATCATTTCTCAATAATCTTTTAGAAATTATAACTCATATTATTATGGTGTAAATTCCTATACATCATGATTCAATTTTTGAATATTTTATGGTGCTTTAAATATAATAATTAATTATCCTAACAGTTCTGACTAACTAAAAAAACTTTTTATATGCTGACAAATTATTAAAATTGTATTATGTATTTTGTCATATCACATTAGCTTTTAAATTAAAACAATGAATACTCTAAAATATAAAAAATAATACATAGAATATTTTATTAATATTTTATTTTAATCAAAGGATGATTGATATGGTGTTGAACATTTTTTAATCTTAAAAATGAAAAAATAGATTTTCAATAAACCCAAGAAAATGAAAACTTATATTTACTATATGATTGCTAAAATATTTCACAAATTAATCTATAGTTTTTATAATATTTCATAATAATAAGTTGTCATTTTCACTATTTTTACAATGGGACACACATTTTTAAAAACAATATAATCATTAAAAACAACATTTTCCATCATTCAAGGTACAAAGCCCATATGATTTATGTTATATCTAAATTCAAATTTCATAAATAATTTGATGTAATTTTTTTTACTATTTAAACTCAATCTTATGCGATTTACTATAGACAACACCGTTAGATTTATGGTTTAGTTTATTGAAATATAATATATATTATTTGTGTTATGAGGAAACAATAAAAAGTCATATTGATTTGGATTCAATTAATTAATTTAAAAATCATTTTGTGATTATTATTATATATTAAAACCATTGTTGGAATATATTTTTCATTAATTAATATACCCAAAAAATTATTTCCGTTTAAAATTTTATATGTATTTTTCAGCCCTTCAGAGTACAAAATCTATGTGATTAATGCTTCATATGATTTTACGTATATTATATAATACAATGGAATTTATTTAATGATTGAAAATCACATGGAGAATGTATATTATTATTTTTATCATCTAGTTTTCTTTGTTTTTGAAAATTAAAATTTTGATTTTAGTAATCTAGAGTAAATAATAGCATTTATAACGCTTCATCAATTTCAGCAATTAAAAAATTAAGGTTGACTTTTCATCTTAAAATTTCCTTATAAGTAGAAGAAATAAACAACCGAATATTTCACCAAATGTTAATTTTTCAAAATAAATTTGATATTTTAAAATTTATAAATTTCACAAAACACAATGTTTATTATCCATTTCATTCAATACTAGTTTTCTCATTTGTTACACACAATACCAAGTTTAGCTTGTTCTACCCACAACCCACCATTTATACGAAACATAACATACAATTAAAATATTATTATTTATTGTGATATTTAAAACATAGTCTTTATAATATAGTGTATTGATACAATTATATTAATTCTGGAAATATAGATTACACATATACAATTATTTTATTTGTATCAATTATTTTTGATTGAAAATAATAACTACTTGAATTGAAAAGGGAAATATTTTTATGAAAAAAATATTTTTTTTCACATTTGTGATTTAAAAAAATATTAAAAAAATTCAAGGTGAATTAAAATAATTATATTTATGTTTTATATATTAAATATACATTTTATCATTCATCATATTTTTTTTCTAGAAAAAAGATAAAAATTTATCCAATTTGACACTTAAAACTGTATTTTTTGAGGAAAAAAATAGTTTATTGCATGTTTATGTTTCCCAAATCCTAAAATTAATCTTTTATTTTTTAAAAAATTATTTGAAAAATAATCTCAAATATTTTAGTAAGAATATAAAACATTTCATTGTTTTATTTTTTAGGATTTTTTAAAAACCCGTTAATTTTTATTATTCGTTAAAAATAACGGATTTTAATTTTTAAAAGGCCATTTCATTTAAATAATTTATAAAGCCAAAGTCTATTTTAAAATGATTTTAATGTAATAGTTGTTAAATTATTATTATATTTATAATAGATGTAATTATATTAAATTCCAATGATCTATATTGATTATTATCAGAATGATGAAAGATGAAATTGAATATTTCGAGAGTGATGACATTATGAAAATATTTCTTAATAAATATTTTCAAAAATCATTTTGAAAAAAAATTAGAGACAATCCGTATATTAGATGGTAACATAAGGTAAATATTTTACATTTTTTGTGGAAAAAATAAAATTGGTTTCAAGGTATGCCTTTGGATTTTTATCTGTAATGATAATAAAAATTTGCAGATTCATTAGTTGTTTAAAACCACATCTTAGAAAAGATCTATCTATCCAAGACTTCAGCAAATATAAAGATGTCATTTGATGATATCACAATGTATAGGTATTGATTGTATACTGGTGCCATTTTTATGGAGGTATGAATAGAATAATTGATATTCAATTTGGTGGTTGAAAAGAAAAAGGATGAAAGAGGAGCAAACCCCTACGTGTCAAAATTGTTTGAATAAGAATTATGTGTATTTCCCCATAAGGATGTGGAAATGTATTCAACGTTGAATATAAGGACACAAGGATAATGAATGTTCGAGATATGTGAAGAATATGGACAATATGTTGGAGTAAATGAGGGATAAACCATGACTCAAAACATAAATTTTATAGATAATGTGAACAACGAATGCTAGTGAAAAAAAAACCATGATGCATCAAGGGTCATCACCATCAACTGCTGTTAAATCCAAAGAATAAATGTAATTTATTGAAATCACTACTACTAAATATTAACATGAATATGAATTATAAAGTGGTACACATACTATTCAGATAATAATGGTTAATGTATTATATTATTATTTTTATATTCATTCCTTTATATATTTCACGTTTTTGGAACCATTCAATTGAATTGTCAATACCCAGAAGTAGAGATATCTGTAAAAACACATAGCAGTGTTATCGTTATGTCTCTAGTGTTTGAATATTCTCCTATTTTTTTATAAGGGGGATGATTCTTCTAGGGAATATTTTCATACTTCTTATGGATTAAATCATCACTTTACATGTTATTAATTGTTTCTCATTATAAAGAGGATACATCAAATGTCGAGAAAATGAAAAATTATTTCCCATTTCAAAGCATTAAAATTTCCTCTAAAATTTAATTGATTAACATGAATCTCCATTGTAAAATCATATAATAGTGTTGGTGTTGAATCCATGGGAATAAGAATATATTGTTGAAATGGATGAGTTAATGGAAGGTATCATGCTAAAGGAAGTTCTCATTTTGAGGGAATATTTGTGATGCATTCCCTATTGACTCACTAGGACTCCCCCTAGATAGTGAGATATAGTTCACAATATAACTCATAATTAGTGATAATCCTAACTCAAAATAACCCAATTAGATATCCTTGATCGGATTGAGGGAGTTAAAGAAGCATTTCTAAGAGAATTTATATGAAGGGATCATATTCACTAGTTCTTCAAAATGAGTGATCCACTGATCATTGTAAATAAAAATGATGGATCAATGAGGTTGTGTATCATATAATTTGAAGTCAAAAGTATAACCCAAAATAAAAAGTATCCTCTACCTAGGATTGATGTCTCCTACATTCAACCACGAGGAGCTCAAAACTTCTCAAATGTGTACTTTTTTCAGGATATCATCTATTTAAGGTAAAGATGAAATATATTCAGAAGACTATTTTACATTTCTGGCATAGGAACAATGAGTTTCATGTGATTCACGTAGTACATACTAATTCCCTTGTAATCATAATGTATTCAGAGAATAGGATCTTTACGATCATCCTCAAAAAAATTGTGGTATTTTTTATCATTGATATTCTCATCTACTCCAAGATAAAAGATGAATGTGATGAACATCTATAGATTGTTCTAGTGACATTAACTAAAACAATTGTCGCTCTATATTATGAAAGGGTGAAATTAGGATAAAAGCATCACATTATTGTGACATGTGATCATAACTTAGAGAATTTTTATAGACCATTCTAAAATATTGAATATTGTGGAATATCGCTAGATACAAATGTATCATAGAAATCCAATGTTTTCATTTTTTAGATAGGTATGAATGATGGTTTTTGAGTAATTTTCCAAGATTTATTTATAAAATTACTATATTAAAACAGAAATGCGAAATTTATTTCTAGTTGTAATAATGTGAGTAAACTATTAGAGAACTCAAGAAGAGGTTACTTATTGTAACTATAATCACCCTACCAACCAGCGGATATAGTTTTCTCATATATAGTTATGATCCAAATATTGAATTGGGTTTTTATTTCATTTTTAATGATTATGTGACGACCTATTTTTTCATGGAATTTGTAACTTCATGATCAGAATTACCAGACACACGATCTATAGTTTGTAGTTGTGACCATCATCCTAAAGATATGGTAGTGCTATCAGTTTGGTGAGATGTGTGACATATATAATGATAAAGAGATAGTAAAATATATATTCACATAGAAGGAATTCGATATATGTGATAGAATGTTGATAAATCTAATCTTGGACAATGATTTCTCTATTAGCTATCTTCAGAGAAAGGAGAATAAGACAACATATGCTATTTAAAAAAGAAACATTTACTCTACCAATTGATATGATTGAGAAAGGCCATGTCTTGAAGGGTATTTAAAAGATTTTTCTTGAAATAATAAATGTAGCGAATACTTTTTACCATTATCAAATTATTTCCCTCCCACCTATTTAATATCATATTAAATAAGATGAAAGAGATTATTTGCATCTAAAAAGTATATGAATGTGGTAATGGGATGGAACAAAACATGAGTTCCACATCCATGATTATGGTGTGATTTGGTTTGAAATGAGTCTTTATATACCTTCATCATCTGAGATAATGATGTAGATATTGTACAATACTCATAGATCCCCTTTATTCATCCATCATTTGAGTATCACGACATATAATGATCATTGAGAAAACATCTTATGCGATAATATAAAGAAGTATATTATAGAATCTATCCCACGGTTTTTGGTATGCCATCACGTTTAAGAAGAATGAATGATGTCCAAAATGATGATGAAACCATTTCCTATACCAATCTGGATATGGGATAATGTCACCATGAGCATTTTCACTAGTATTCAGAATGAATCCAGTAGAAATAATGATATATGTGTAGCGGTGGATCGATTCACCATGAATACCGACTATATTACTATTAAAGAAAAGTTATCAGAAGTAAAACTAATAATTATATATGTGATGGATTTTATTTGAGGTATCATGGGGTACTAATTAAAAATTTATCATATCATGATCAATGGTTCAAATATAAACTCTGGAGAAGTTTCCAACATTCTTTGAGTAATAAGTTGAATTTTAGAATGAACTTTCACACCCAATCTAATTGACAATATGTGAAGGCCATTAAGATAGCTAATGGAAAGCTATGATCCTAATAAATGGAATTACCTGATGGATGGGATCAGATACTCCAATTAATTGGGTTCTCTTAAAACAACAAATTCCACTCATGTCTTTATATTTCTTCTATGTGATGCTCTGTATGAGATGTGATGTAGATCTCTAACTTTTTGGAATGATGTTGGTGAAGAAAATCTACATGGGACAGATCTTTTACATGATATGATAGGGAAGTTTCAAGACACAAATAAACATATAAAATATTCTAAATGTCTTAAAATAGATAAACTTACAACTGTCGATAAAATAATGTTATCTATGTGGGATACTTATTCTTCCACTGAATTCCCCCATGAAAGATAGTCATTTTGTTGGAATGAATGCTATGTGTATCCCAAGGTACATTTTCCCCTATTAGTTCATTGATCGCATAGGATAAGTTCCCTATCATCTTTCACATACATGATGTATAGATTTTGTCTATGACATGTTTAACGTATAACTGTTGAAGAATTACATAATAAAACCCTCACACGAAATTGATCTGAAAGAAGAGAAAAAGGATATTGACTTCCAATAAGGGAAAAAGTGATAAATATGTTCGTATGAAAAGCCAATTCCCATAAAAAGACAGATCAAATTTTGATACTATTTTGGTGGAATAAGAAATATGAATAAGAAACATGGGAACTAGATTAAGCAATGAATGATAAGTCTCATCCCATGTTTTCACCTTTGTATGTAAAAATGAATTTTGAGGGAAAAAATTTAAAAGGGGGGAAGAATCTGATGATCAAACACATTATAAATGGTATTTCCCTTCTAATAAATTTTTTAAACTCATAAATATTATATATAAACAAATATAAACTCTATTCACATAATTGAAGAATTCAATATGTGATATTTTAGAAATTAATCAATCGATACCAATATAAGAGTAATCAGACTGTTAGAATAGTAAATTACAACTATGAATAGTAATCCATCCAATAGAATCGTATCATATCCTATGAATAAATAAAAAACTATATGTATACTATAAATTACAATATTATAAAATAATTAATTAATTATTTTAATAGTATAAACTATGTGATTTTATTTTTTTTGAAACGTAAATACTTATTTACAATTTTACAATTAATATATTAATTTTAAAAAAATATTATATCCTGTAAATAAGTTCATAAATCAATATTTTTTTATTATAATTATAATATAATTTCATGAGATCATAATAAACATTTCATAGTGTCATAAATGATTTATAATATTGAAATTTTTATTTTTCATCAAAAAAACTCTATTAATTAATACTGATATTTATCATAGTTAAAAAATATACTTCATAACATTTATTCCATTTAATAGTGTCAAAATTAAATTAAGTTAGGGTTAATTTTTCGTATTATCTAAAATATAGAATTTTTTGAATAGTCAAATACGATAATTTTAGATATATGAAAAATACATGAATGTTTATGTCATGAATTATGTATGGATATTGAATTAACAATAATCTCAAACTCCCTATTTTATTTAAAATATTTAGTAAAAATATTAACACTACAGATTGTATCAATACAAAATAATCTTATAATGAATGTAATATTCAAAAATTCCCCTCTCATCCCCCTATAAATTCCACACCTCAACAACTCTATTCCATAAAACTTAGCAGTTGTGTATCTTTTCTAAACTATTTGAAATTCCATTACCAATACTCTTCATCACTTTCTATAGATTATGGTATCAAAAAAAGTTGATACCCTCGTACCTTAAAGAGGTTCTCATGGAGAAATCATTCAAGTGGTAAATAATTTTTTGGTTCTCTTAAAAGTTAATTTCTTTGCTTATTATCTCCTCACTTACAAAATTCAAAGATTAATCAAAAATAAATTTATATATATATATTATAAATTCATTATATTAAAGGATTATCTATCATAAAAAAAATTCCCACTCCTTTTATTCAAAAAAACAAAACATAATCTGTGATGTGTTAATTTATCACCTTCATAGATGATGAGTTTTCATGATCAATTATCTCCTTTGAGGATGGTCATAAAACAATTATATTTGATAATGCTTATTTTAATCATCAACATACTAATTTTTAATGTTCATTAACTAATTTATAATCATATTATTTAATATAATGGAATCATTTAATAATTGATAGAGAATCCTTCAAAATTAACTAAAGATTTATCATTATTGTAATATATAACAAATAACCTTCATATAAAATACAAAATGAAATATATGGTGATTTAAATTTTTTATTCTCATTATTAACATATAAGATCAATTATGTAGAACTTTTCTCATTATAGATGAACATACATACTTTCCAAATAGTTAATAAATCATGAAAAACAAGGAAATGGGCACTCCTATAATGATGACATTAAACACTATAACTCTTCTAAATAGCCATAAAATAACTTAATAAAATTATAATAAATTAATAAATTATATATGAGGTTATATATTTTTTAATTATTTAAATTAATTTCATTATACAAGAAATTAATATAAAGAAATCATTCATACATAATAAAAGGGATTCCAGAACCCAACTCATTTTATTTGGTTTATTCCACATTAATGAAATAAATTAGGTTTGATATTCGTTTAAATTTGCAAAAATATAATACCACTTTCATTACCTTCTATTTTTAGGTATAAAATTTTCTAATATTATTTCATAAAAAAATAAAATGCTTTTCCAATATACACTTATTTACAAAACACATTTTTATTTATCTTGAGTTGTTTCTTCCTCACTCTATAATGATAAATCATATAATTTTTTTATTCCATTTGAATTTAGGGACCCTATGTTTTATCATGATTGATGAAATAATTATTAAACCCATTACCTTACATGGGTTACATCATAACATTGATTTATATATAATCCATGTTGCATTAATGATTATATAAATTATATTTTGGAATGGGTGATTGTAGAATTATTACACTCTATTGTATGGGGAAATGTGATGTATATCATGATATGATGTGTTTCATTCATTAAAATTATTCAATATTTGTTAAAAATGATGATTTATTTTTTATGAACATATTTTAAACATTGAAATTTTTCATATTTATTCAGAAACATTTGTTGAATTGTACAACTAAAACATGCTGTTTATGTTTGATGCATTTTCACATTCTATTATATAATCTTATTCTTTCACACAATATTATGATTAAGATCACATTATTATATTATGATGATGTTGATTTCTCTCACCCATGTTATATTGATTAATTTCCTAATTTTTTAACTAATTTCTCCGTAGGATAACTCCTTTCGTGGATGTATATGATCATAAAAAACTTCTACTACAAAGAAGGTGATATTTATTATGATAAAAAATATGAATTTGAATAGAGTTTTATGTTTAATTATGAATAAGTGATGTATGGTTCTAAATTTTCATAAACACTATATTTTTATGTAACGTATTTTAATGATTTTATGATAATTATAAAAACAATTATGTAATAGTAATTTATCAAAAACCAGTGTACTTATAATATATTTATTTTTTCTTCTTAAAGTTTGACTCAAATACTAATGACTAAATTGTTCATGTACGTGAGGAATACTACCTTCATGAAGCGATGTGACTCTATTTTCACCACAAAACCACATGCATATTATATATACCTACATAATTTGTTCTATATAATAATATTATTTTTCTATAATGATTATATATTACCTATCTTCATTATATTATGATCATTGGAAAATGGAAATGATACACATGCATATGTATAGCCTACGAACTCCATTTTCATAACATACATTATTTTTCAAAACCATCATTCCTGGTTTGTTTTAAAATAATACTTTTTGTGTATATATGATAATTATATAAGGATTATTATTTTTACCATGATATAACTATGTCATATGTTCAAGAATATGAGTATACAAGATAAATAGAGAGTGAGAAAAAAATTATCACCTAAAACATTGAAAATAATGAATGATAATTAACATAAAGGTGAAAATATTTCTTCAATGGATAATATGTGATTTTATAAATAGTAATATCTCTCTAGAATAAGTTTAACATGTTTAAAAACACTATTAATTATGTTAATGAATATTCAATCAAAAGGTAGTGTATAATAATGTATTTCTTCTCAATTTCAATTCATTTGAGACATATTTTTTACTATACACCAATTCAATTTTCTATGGTTTATATAATTTCTTTATGATATGTAAAATTTTTCATTAATTCATACTTGATTTTATTTCGTGTTTCAACTTGAATTATCTTATTTAACATGAAAATTACAAAGTGGTAAAATTTGTTTTACAGTATCACTTACTATTGTGATTATTCAAGGTCACTTAAAGCATTCAACTTTTTTATAACTATTTTAAATATTCCTATTCTTGTATTGTAAACATTAATATTTATTAAACCACATACCATTTTTATATAATTTGTATACATTAAATGTTATTTGATTAATTGTGGAAATATTAATAATTTTTCATTCCTTAATCAATACAGATATTTGATAACATAAATTTATCATGAATTAAATAAATTATTAAATACAAGTTGAATATTTTAATAATGTAGTATAGGATGGTTCCTATTATAAAATAAAACCCTTATGAATTAGTAGTTCTCATGAGACATATTAAATTGGATAAATTAAATGGTGTGTTTCCTGAAGTGTTTTAGAGGTCTTGTGAAATGTCATGATAATAAATATACCATGATTCTTGAGATATTTTCATCAAAAAATTAATCACTAAATTCAATCAAAATTCAATTTTCATAATCAATTCAATTTTCAATATTATATTTTCATTGGATGATTTTTATTTTAATTTTAGAGAAAATGGATTTTTTTTTTCAGTCATTTTTCATTCTACATTGGTCATTACATATCCCGTTATTTATAGGGAATTATTTTTTATTATTTACCTTAGAATGTTTACAATTATTATTTATTTGTGATAGAATTAACTATACATAAACAATACATAGTATTTGAGATCACCCTTATTTTAATCATTCCCTTGGATTATAAAATAAACTCTCAGAATAAGTATACAAGGATGAGGTTTATTTTTTATTTCTATTTATTTCATTATATTTTATTATATTAAGGTATAATTGGTATCATGCATCTATATTGTTCTTAAAAACAGAAAAATTGTTCAGTCCTTCCAGATTAGACACATTATATCTTATCTAATTTAACAATTCAATCCATCACCACCAAAATAATATGTCATAGTCATTATGTTAAAGGGTTATATATAATGTGTAAATTATGGTGAAAAAGTCATTATTCATAATCCAATATTGGAAACAACTTTATGTTTTTGTTCCACTACAAAATACATATTGATGTGATTAATTTACTTTGAGAAATAGGTGGTGATTCTTGATCAATTATGATTTAGGAAAAATGTGTTGATTATTCTAATCCATTTTTATTTTATAGTGTATTCACAAATATTTGAAATATGAATCTTTTTATAATCCTATAATTCTACTATAATAAAATGAAATGTTTTTATGGTTATGATTTGAACACATGGTTTTTGTTTAATTAGAGATGATTTATCACTTATATGATTTTGGTCATTTGAAATGATATTGTCTTATGAAATGTCTTTCGACTAGGCCCTCTGATTGATGGGTTATCATAATATTAATTTAGAATCATCAATACATACCTTTTTCTTATAATATACTTTAGAGGAATAATTTATTGATATATCCCATTAATACGATTACCGATTATAGGAGATAAACCCTTCATAAGTATAATTTCTAAATAATATAATGAATTATTTCATGTACGATGTGTCTATGTATATTAATTTATAGGATTATATTCATTGAATATTTTAAAGATCATTCATAAAATAAAGTATTATATATGTAGTATCCAAAAAACCTAATCCTTTAGGGTTCTTGAATGGATCATAATGATATCAAATCAATATTCATTAGAAAATATGTTGCATGTTTATATGAAATGCATTGGTTGTTGTAGTATGTATCATATAACATAATATTCGATTATTAGATATTAGGTTTATTAATAATTAGTGAACCCCTTGGGGATATTTCAATTAGTATGATAGAAAATTAATGCAATGTAAAGATACATATTATGTGGTTTTCCTACAACCACATCACTATAATGATACAAAAATTCAATGATTGTTTGGAAAAATTAAATACAAGTATAATTACCATAGAAGTGTTGGTCAATTATATCTCGACCATCATTATGGTACTTGGTGAATGTTACATATCAACACACTTGTTTTTGAACTACTATGTTGTATACATGGATATTTGAACTTTTTCATTATGATCCATTATAAAGTATTTTAATTACCTAATACTTTTGATGAACATGTTTACAAAAACAAATTAATAGATTTTAGTGAAGGATTCATGATTGTAAGATTCTAAAAATTATTATCCATTATCTATCACATTGATTATTGTTCATTACATTTTGGATTCTTGATTTAGAAAATATAATTATTCATGTGGATTTAGGATATTAGTTAATGTGATGGAAAGTGGACTTAATTTCATTACAATTAAATAAAGGAAATTGTAACATAAATAAAAAAACATTCCATTATTCCTCGTCCTCTATCCTAATATATCATGAACAATGTAAACATAAATATGTTTCATAATGCATCAAATTAGTTGGAGATGGAATTTTAAGAGTGTTTACATTGATACTGACCATGGGAGAATTAAAGTTAGTTTTTTTCCATACCATTAATGTTGTATGGATCACTAAGGAGAATTCCTCAAAGTATATGTAATTATTTTTCTATAATGAAATGAAGTTTAAAGACAAATATTTTTTCCATAATTTAACATATTAGGTGAGTGTAACTTGGGAATCACCAAATAAAATTCTATATTCCATGTGTGAAATCATAAACCATGGAATTCCAAATGCTACACAAATAGTTTAATTGAATTTATTTGGAATTTTATTTATTAGGAATCATGAATTATTTTCTAGGTGTTTAATATTAGTGATTTTCTTGATTTAATATTAATAAATCATCTATATTTTGTTCTATTAATTAATTTATATATATATTTAAAAACATATGATTAATGGGAATGATAACCACTAAATGGATATTATTGTTATATTGGTTTTAATGAGAAATCATGACTCGATGTTATAAAAACATTTGTATGTGTTTCATGTTTAGAAAATAACATTTAGTTAAGAAGATTAGTTGATTAACAATAGTAATTTATAGGGATAGTACTAGTTGAATTTTAATTTTTTTATAATTTGATGAAATTTTGATTTATGTAATATTTAATTACATATATTTGGATTTTGGATTTATTGTAGTATTTCGTAGAGATAATTTTAAAATGAATTTATTTTTTCATTGCAGTTTTATTGTGATTTATATTACATTGGGAAATGTTTAGCATGTTTTTGGAGAACATAAGGCCACCACATTGATATTTTTATTAGGTGATATTTTGTGAAATATCATGTGTTTTTTTGGATAAATTTTATATTTTATGTTTAAAAAAAATTGATCGAATCAATAATAATTTGTAAATTAGAATATATTCAAACATATTTATGAGGAGTCATAATGTTTTTTATTTATGGAATATATTATGTTGAGTTTTTTGGATTATTATTAAGGTTTTATATATTATTGTATTATATTTATCCATATTTCTTAACTTTTGTAACAATTCAATTTTTTTTTAATAATTTTTAATGATATAATGATTATATATTTTATTATAAATCTTTTATATTAATGAATTTAAATTTATAGATTTTGGTTTGAAAAAATATCGTCATGAAAATAAAAGTTTCTGAATATGAGGTGAAGTGGAAATTAATCAATAAACAACTAATGGATTCATTTATTTTTAATAAATTGAAAGAAATTGATTAGTTAGATTTTATCTTGTTCTCTATGTTGATTAAAAAATAACTCCCTAAAATCTATACAAGGATCATGAAATAAAAAAGTTAAACATTTATTGTTATTTTATAATAATTTATAGTCTTTTCCGCTTACTGATATATGGTTTTTGGAAAATTAATATTCTCATGATCAGGTTCCATGATGGTAGTTTTCTTTTCCATTCATATATTTTAACTCCCCACCAAATATCTCCTTATATTCTAACCATATCTTGTATAATTTTAGATAACATTTATCAATTACAATTTCCATTTTAATTGATATTTCATTTTATCTCTCTACCATATAGGTTTTTGAAAAATGTATATTAAATATTTAACCATTGATGAAATATATATAGTATCATTAGTGAAATTTATTTAAGGGAAAAAATATTTAATACACAAAACAATTGATTCAAAATATTAGTAATCTAGATAGCTTTCTTCTCCTGGAATACCAACCTTCATGAGAATTTAGATAAATTATATAAATAATACTATTTAAATAAAAAATGTCCACTAAATTAGTGTTTATAAATATGAGTAATTATATTATGAATTATATTTCTTTTTTCATACTCAAAACATGTGTATTAGTTAATTTTTAGAAAATGAGAAATCTATTTTAAAAATGTCATTTTACTCATCAAAAATAATTTTTTCATCAATTTTTTTTATTTTTTTAGATACTATTAAAAATTTCTTCCACATTAAGAAATTATTTTTTTATAAATTTATTTCATGTTTGGAATCATTATTTCATAATTATGTTATAATTGATTTTTCATACTTTTCTATGAGTAAGGATTTTTCTATAAATAGTGGGAAATAATGATTTCTTGGAACTATATTTTCATTTAAAACATTTTAAAAGATACAATGTGTTTTAAAATTATCATAAATTTAATATTATATAATTTATAATCATAAAAATTAAATTAAGGTTATTTGAATCAAATTTAGGTTGTATTATTTTATAACTAATATTTACACTTCACAAAAACATTTTTCTAGAATCCCTCATTTCCTTATGTCAAAAAGGATTAATAATAATATATATTATACCAACACCATGGATTAAATATTATAAAAATGATTCTATATTTTCATTTTGGTGGGTAATATTTATTATAAATTACCGTTTTAGTTTTTGACATTATGAATAGTAACCCTTGTAAATTGTTTTAAAATATGTAAGAGTAAAATTTATATAACTAGTTAAAAATATTAGGATAAAGCATTATAATGACTCAAGAAGTTTCCTCTAACATACTATATGAGAGGAGTTTGACATTTTCATCAATTTATTGAATAAAAAGCCACTTGGTTTAATTTTTATTTATTATGACCTTTACATTAATTTAATAATCTAATCAACAGAAAATGTCACTATTTTGACAATAATATCTAAAAAATTTAAAATAATGAAAAAATATGATAATATAAATGAAATTTTCATGAAATATTATATATATATCGATCATTTAAATTTATTCATTATTTTTTATTACATAAAAATTATATTTAATTCTTAGGCAGCACTGGAAGATTATTTATTCTATTAAAAGAAAATTAAAATAAATGAAAATGAAAATATAAAATTTAATACAATTTCTGATTCTCATTGTGTTAGAAAAATGTTTCACATTAATAGAAGACAATAAAGTAATTTTAATTGTATTTATTTGAATTCCATCACTCTATTATGGTATTAATTTCCAAAATATGTGAGTAATTAATAAAATAAAATTAATTATATTTGTTGTGAAAAATAATTTAATAAATTATTTTTCAGTCATAATAATAACACAGAGGGACAATAAGGGTAATAAATTTTCAACAATTTCACACCATTTACATTTATAAAACAATTATTACCTTAAATGAAATTTTACATTTCATTATCATTATAAAATTCATTACCATGATTAAGTAGGAAATTGGTTCACAATGATGTTAAACCAAATTTCATTGTTTGAAATGATAAAAAAACATGTCTGCAATTAAATGGATGATCATAATATGTTCAAAACATCCTTTTATTCTAATATATTCAATTTTCGAAAAATATTACATGAGTTAGAAATATATTTCATCACAATATTTTAGCTACTTCAATATTTGATAGAATGATATATTGTAAAAATAAATATTTTATTAAATGACATAAATTCATAAAACATGTATCCTCATATAAGTGTATGTGATATAATTGAAAATAAATGACATTTTCTATTTATGGGACATTTTTGTATTTATGATTATAATATATTCCATCATTGTGTAGAAACATTGATATCATGAAAATTATAAAAAGGGTTTGTGGGGAAGAAAATAAATATATAAGGGTGAAAAAAATCAATGAAATAAGAAAATATTTTATTGGATGATATTATTTCTAAATAAAATCATTCTAACATCAAAATATATTAGTTTTTACCGCGTGATTATATGAAATATATATTACTTTATTAATTTATATAATTAAAATATTGTTTATCCACAACATTATAAAAGGGATGCCATTCTACTATCGTTAACATACATTTTTAACCATAGAACTGATTAAATACATAACATAATACAATATATTTTTAAATTAATATTATCTTTGAGAATCATGTTTTTTATAAGTCCATCACATTAAAGAATAATTATATTCCAAAAGGTGTTTATTAATAAAGATGAATAACTCCAAACCATGAAATTTCAATATTATGTTTTCTGTAAATTATATAAATCCATTCTATAAATATTAAAATAAATAATTCAGTATCATTAATATAATATAATTTGATTATTTTTATTTAATAATAGTTATAAACCTTCATTCCCTAATAGGTAATGTGAATACATCAATCAAGCGTATGTTTTGATAACCATCACCATATTGAGGTATAAATCATTTTTATTAACAAATTTAATTTATAGTTACTAATAGGTGTTTAAATTTTACATATGTTATTAGTGACATAATTATACATTTTTAATTATAATATGAAACATACCTTATTACTATCCAATCCATTAGAAGTGATAATTGCACCTGTGTGCACGTGTTGTCTACAATCTCCACAAATTGATGTGATTTTATTCATTTCCTCATTCATATGATATTAATATAGAAAACTTTAATGTACTTATATGATATAATACTTACATAATAATGGCGAATTATTATTTTTCACATCATTCATTCCATCTGTCGACCGGTGAATATGGTTTTCATGTTTACATATGGCATGCAATCTTTATATAGGTTTTAATTAAATTTTCATCAAAAACATTCATGGAAGACCCTATATATAATAAATAAAATATATATATATATATATATTGATTAAATTATTGAGATGATGGATCTATTATGAAATTATAAAGACCGCGACTACCAAAATGAAACATGTATGAAAAGCGAATCACTTATCACCAGGAATACCAATTCGAATAATTATTTGATAATATGCAGGTGAAAAATTATTGTAAGTACATCATATAGAACATGATATATATAATTTTGTATCTTTAATATATTTATAATAAATATATAATTATTATTCATTTGTTTTAAATGATTATCAATCTTGTCAAGAAACGAGGCAAGGTATTTTCACCTTAGTTTTAAATCTATTACACAAATTCTATATTCACAACATGTAAAATATTTATAGTTTATATATTAGAAATAAATTAATTATATTAATATTCAATTGAAATCTATGTGGATATACATATCAAAATATTTTTCTCTATTTCATGGCAGTCATATTTGAATGTTTTTAATTTGGTAATGGATTTATGTCTCAATCACAGTTTATTTCATGTTCATTTATTTTCAAATCCTCATTGAAGAAATTATATTATACTAATCTTAAAAATATAGTGTATTTTTATAATTCCATTTTACTTTTTTATAATAAATAATTTCCTTTCATTATCTTTATATTAAATTCTAAAGAGACAGAATGAAAGACTTTTTGGAATGATGACTACAGTTAAATATTCTATTAGGTATATTTCATCATTAATGTCCTGCTAGATTTGTTAAAATCATTTTGAGAATTTTTCTAGGATTATTAAATGATTTTTTAGATACAATTTTTTCTAATTTTTTCCTTTTAATATAAAAATTTCAATGGAATCATCTTTTTGTATAGCATTGATGAGATTTTTCACAGTTACAAAAATTTTAAAAGGAATCAATGTTTTAAGCCAGTATTAATTAACATAATTTTCCTTATTAATGTTATTTAAAATAGTTGAATTTTCCAGTACATATGTCTATGAATATTTTCAATGATCTTTTTTTGAAAAATATTTTGTAATTGTTTTAATATTTTGAACAATTTATATCAAGAATAAAATGTTATTATGCTCAACAAATATTCACATGAAAATATAAATAAAATATAATATTTAATAACATACTTTGATGTTATATATTCTATACTGAGTTTATGATAAAATGATAACATCCTTCTTCATTCTTAATTTTTTTATAATTTTTATGAAAATATTTTTTAAAAATCCATTTATTTTCTGTGGGTTATATAATGTTGAAATGTTGAAATTTTTATGAAAATATTTTTATTACGACAATATATGTTTTGATGATTTGAATAATGTTGTATGAATTTTTTGAAGACATTTGTAGCCTTTCAAATTTGAGTTGTGGGTAAAAGTTTATTTACTCTTACAATTAATATGATAACGCAATATACCTCATATAATAATTATTAGAGACATGTTGATGTACTTCATTCATCATGGGAATGAATTTGATGTTCCTAAAACAATATAGTATACAAGTTGATGTGTTATATCCACTATGGAATATAGCTGTATATTTTTGTTCGAATATGATATGGGAAATATGTTTTTGTTCCTAGTCCCCGATTATTTAATTGTATTGTTATTTATTATTGATATATGAATTTTCTTAAATTCTTATTATCATGAATTAATTTTATATAATGTTTTTAGGCATGCAATTTTAACTTTTGGTTAACGTTTGATTAACTTTTATCTCGCATAATTATGATTCAAGACTTTTGAATAAATAACATTTAATGAAATTAAATTTTTTCTGATATATTAAAGATTTTAAATTTTCTTTAAATTTTTTTCATCATGTTCTTATACCAGTATATTTTATATCATCATCAATTCATATCTTCCATGTCTACAAATTATAAATATCTAATCAAACCAATTATTTTTTTCATTTCCATATATCATGATTAAATGTTTAATTTTTTTATATCTACAATGAATAATATATGGGGTGACATTTTTGGGTTATGTTGAACATCTTTCATGAAATGAGAATATTGTATACATAATTTGTTGAGAAACTAAAAAAGTATGGTTATATCATGGATCATAATTTTATAAAATGAACTTTCATCTAAAATGTGGTAATATCAATGTTTGAAAAGTATATGTTTCTATGTCGATTGCCATTTTCCGTGGATTCAAAAAAAATAATGCATTTATATAGATTATTAAATCATTAATAAGTGGTTTATTCAATTATATAATTCACACTATGCATACTATTTACATAACATCTCTTGATAATTTTAATATATATTTAAAAAGTTTATTTATTGTCATTTCCCATAAATTTTAGGTTAAATAATATTTTATTGACTATTACAAAAATGATTTAGTGTTTTAAATCAATAAAAGTATTTTTTCTATCATCCATAGAAACGATTAATTAACATTGATATTTCCTTTGATCATGTATTTAAAAAATAATTATCTTTTTTTAAAAAAAATTATTAAATAATAATCAGACATCATTGTCTCTATTCTAACTAGTAGGCATTTGTTTCTAAAGGCTGCCTAATCATTAGAAAATTTATGATCTATTGTTATAAAATACTATATATTGGAAAGATGTGTTGTGTTCAGATTCTTGTAAAATCAATTCAATGACATTTTCAAATTATTTGTCATAAATATATTCACTTTCACAAATATTTATGACCATAACATTATCATTTTAGAGTGTTGAAATAATAAAATGGAGTTTTTGGTAATCATAATAAAATGATAAAACCTAATGATATTTTTAAAATCCTTAACATGAAAATCAATTGTGTAGTTGTCTTATTATAAATTAATTAATATAAATGGTCATTGTTTTCATATAAAGTCTAATGTTTTAAAAGACTATCTATTATTTAAAGTATATAATATTCAGTCAGTTTGAGAACAAGCCATGTTTTCTTGGTTTTGTATCTACCCATTCATGTTAAACACAATTTGATGACATTTTCTCTAATATTTCAATACAATATAAAGAACAATTTCTATTATTCACTATTACACACTCATACTAGAATATTAAATCACATAAAATATTTTTTTAGTCATCATTATAAAATTTAACTTAGGATAGAGCACATCAAGTCCCACAAATTAAAAAATAAATATCTTATTTTATTAATATGATTCCATGATAATCTATGGGTTTTTGTTGGTTTTGATCACCTTAGTTTTATTAATGATTAATCATAAAAATTATATCTATATAGACTGAAATTTATGCTATCTATTTTCATACTGGGGTAATTACAATACATGATTTGTACCCATATATGATTAAAAATATCTATAATTTTGTGTGTGTGTTAACTAATGAATATCCATATAGGTGTGAAAATATTCTTACTTATGTATGAATTATAGATTATTTAAATACTATAATCAGAATAACTAAATTTAAATTAATATAATAACTATTTTATGTCTCTTAATATGTTTAACTATAATGCATAGTATTATTTCATACTATAAGAGGGGAAAAATATAAAATGTATACATTCATTAATAGAAAACAATAAAATTCTTGATGATGAGTTGGAACCAATGGAGTTTGAAACTTCATAATATATATGGTATATATTATTCAATTATGTATATTTTATTTCAAATTATGTAGTTATATATTATGAAAAGAGGTGTATATAAGCTTGAAATGAAGGGAAAATTTTATTCAATTAATATAGGGTTTGATATAAAAACATTTTACCCAGTGAACATCATCAAATTGAGTGATGGAAAACCAGAGAGAAGCTGTTATTATTTTTCATCCCCTATATACTAATTACCTAAATGAAAAAAACAATAATAATATATTTTTATGAATATATTCCCATGGAAATGAGAAGTTAAATTTGATTTTTTTACATAAATGGAATAATAATTTAAATGAAGTCACACTATAATGAATAATTTAAAATAACAAAATAAATTATCATAATTTATTAGTAGTAATGTACTTCATTTATATAATATGTTATATTTGATTCATTCTTTACATTTATACCCTAAATTTTTCTAGTAATCAATATCTCTCACAACCCATTCATGTTCATTGATATTAATTAAAATTTTATAAATTACAAACTTCTACTAATAAAACTCAGCAATATAGATAAACTAAATATTTTACAACCCTTTCGCAAATGTTTGGAAATGTAAAATCTAATAGGTATCCAATAGTCACAATGTTATTTAATTTTTTTAGATCTGTATTTGAGGTTATTTAATTGATTATTTATAGTAAAATAGTACATAATTTCTTTCATCAATAAAAGAATGAATTTCATTATATTATCATTGAAATTTCATTAACATTTATATTTTCATAAAAAAAATATAAGTATATAAAATAAATTTTCAACACTTTCTTATCAATACAATTACGAATGAAATAAATTGAAACTTTTTGGTATGAAAAGAATATTACTGACCTGAATCTTTCAAAATATCTCTATATCCATGTAATGAATGATATAAACAGAGTCTATTGATTAACTAAATAATTTTGTATTATATCTTAGAAAACATATATCAAAGGAAGCATAGAGTAGTAATGAATAAAGAACTATATATTGAAAATTATTTCCATGATTATTAGAATATTATTAATCAAGTATTTTATATAAAAAAACTAAGAAACAAAATGATTAGATACCATCACCAATTATACATTATAGTAGAGAGGGAGTGAAAAATGGAAATCTATTAATTTACAGTAACATATTCATATAATAATTACATAAAATTTATAGATAAAACATTAAAATTAGATAATAGTTAGAATAAGATTACTATGGAATGGTCCACCCTCCAAGGATGTTAATAAACCATACCACTCAACATAATCTATATGTAATTCATGATTATCCATAACCCTTATGTTGGAATCCTCATGTTTTAATCAGGTTTTAATGATCACAAATCATGTATCTTGATTAATCTTATTTAATCTATCTTATATCATTTGTAGATATGATTTATTGTATTTATGTTTTAGATAAACTGACCCAAGAACTTAATTCATAAAAATCATGTTTTATTATTGTAAACAATTTTTATTTTTTCTTATAATGAATTTAATATATTAATTATCTAGTTTATTTAGTTTTGTGAATATTACTCTTAAGTCTATATACAGATATTTGGCTATGTCTGACAAACAGTGAGTCCACCACCAGTTTGGGATTTCTTGAAATTGACCCAGACACTGTGACCTAGACACCGTGACCCAGACATAGTGACCTAGACACCATAACAAATTTTATATCTCATGATGTATGTGACATCATTCCTTTGATAACATCACAAAGACACCTTTCGAAGATTGAAAAAGCGCCAGAAACTCTGATCCTATCACTGTATCTATGGTACTAGTTCCTGATCTCGATACAGCTATTCCATCATGCCTGTCTCAACACACAAAGGAAAATAAGAAGGCATTATTTCTTGGTGACACCGTAACCATGTGATATAGTTTCTAGATAGACAGTGACACCATTATTTAATCTTTTTTTTAAGTTTTCAATTTAATTTATAACCGTCATAGATGAGTCTTTCAAATTCACTAACATAATTAATTTTTCTTTGGAGACATGTCACCAGACAGTACGAGGTACAAGGTGCACAATATATACAACATGTGAGCTGCAACACATGTACTTCAAAATTAATATATTATTTTTGAACTAGAATGAAGAATGTGGGTGTAGTCATGTGTAAGAGAAGCACAAAAATTTTAGAAAATAAATTCAATACATGAAACATGAAAAAACTGAAGAAAACAAGAAGAAATCTGTATTTAAAAGCCGGGAATACCATAGACTAGAGCCAAAAACATCGTCACAATACCACCTTCGAGAAGAACACGATTTAGATATTTTACACCATCAAACTAGAAGACTTCTGAAACTCTGTTTTTCACAAGAGAACTCGATACTTGCATCTACATCATCCAACCAGTCCAGAGCTGCATAAAATAACACTCAGAGAACATCTAACCATTGCTCAACATGTTTTCTCTGTTGTGTAATGTTTTTTAGCTTTTGATAACGGTGTGTATGTCTGTATGAAAACACAAACTATCTCTTGCACTAAAATGAAGGATATAAGATATCTGTCCTCTCATATAATTTTACATATGTTTACTCCCAGAGATAAGTGTGCAAGATGTCCTTGTGTGACATGGTAGTTTATACCCATCAAAAATAGTGGAAGAGTTTGTGTAACTTGGACAGTCTTGTGCACTATTATTTACCCCAATCTAGTGTGTTGATCAAGTTCATTAATATAAACCACATGGCCGAAGGTGATCATCTTGTGGAGTGGATTTGTTCTCGGATTGGGACTAGACCACATTCATTATCCGATGTGTTGTTTAATTTTTTTTCTCTATATTACATTGTATTTCAGAAATAACTAGATTCTACTTTGATACATAATCATGGAAAAAATTCTTAATTTTCATTCTATATTACAATATCATCAAAATATTATCAATAACTCATATTGATATTACTACGAATTAATCAATTTTTTGGGAGGTTATTTTAACAATCAATCTACTATAACCATATAACCTTGATTGATTGGCATATAATTTTTTTTATTTGGAAACCATTTAAGGAAAATTTTCCAAAGATATTTTTTGTAGATTCGCAATTAAACCACCTCTTGAGTACTATACTCTGACCAATATTTGATATCAGGGGTGTTTTTATACATGTTAAGACTATTTTTTAAATATATTCAACTGTGATTTTAGTTGTACATTAAATATGTGTAAATTTTTGTTAATACTAAATTTATAGCTCTTTAAAATTATTTAATATTTATAGATAATAGACTAGATGGTGCTCCAACAAACAGGCCACCATTCAATAATGGAAGTAATTATGCCCAATGGAAAAATAAAATTATAATTATTTTTGATGTTTTGGGATTTAAATTTTGGTCTTCAATGGTAGATGAGTATATCATTACTTCTACTAATAGAATAACATGGGATGGCCTAACCAAGATTTCATACAATAACAATTACAATGCTATGAATTTTTTATATTTCTCTTTAGTAGATGAAGAAGTTAACAAAATATCTACATGTAAAACTGCCAATGAACATTGGGATACCATATCAGTTTCACAAGATGGAACATCTAGGGTGAAAGAAATGATACTCAATACTTATATTAATGAATATTATAAATTTAAAATGAAGAATTATGACCCAATTTATGACATTTATGTTATGTTCAATTATATTTTCAATACAATAATTTCTCTAGAAATAGGGGTCACTTCCAAAGAAAAAATCAGAAGAATTCTCAGATATTTACCTAATAGAAGGAGAGGAACCTCTATCTCTTTTAGATAGACCATGACATCATCAAATTTCCTCTCAAAAAATTGATATGGGAACTAATAATATATGAACAGGAGTTGAATTTTAATGTGAAAGGGGAGGATAAACACACAAAAAAATTGTGGCACTTAAGACCACCATCTCTAAACACAAAGAATAAGTGAAAATACATGTCTCTGTAGAAATTTTTCATAGTGAACAATCAACATTTGATAGTGATGAGGATATTGATCAACTAGCCAATATAGATTATGAAATTTTATAAATGGAAGAAATTATTATGAATTCCTAACTTCAATGGATGATATGATCAAATGGGATGCTGAAAGAATGATTTTTAAAGAAATTACATGTATGATGAGATAATTTGATATGAATGTAAGCCAAAGGGACATGTAAAGGATGACTTTCCAAAGCTCAAGTATAAAAAGAAATATGAGTATAAATATAGACGGTATAAAAAGGAAATTAAAGAATAATGGATTACATATGAAAATAATTCATGTGACTCAGAATCTTCACATGATGAACATGATAACAAAACCAATATGCGTTTAATGAAAAAACACATCATAGGTAACACTGGGATCTCCGGTACGCAATTATTTTTATTATGGAGATGAAATTGATTCTAAAAATATTTACAATGAATAATTTTCTGTGTACTGTAATATTATTGAAGAGACATTTAATGAACTAAATGATTAATACATGTTTTTAAAGAGACAACATTATCTTACCTCATCTATTAAATCATATCGTACTTTAGAAGGAATGAAAAATGATAAATTACTAATAGAAATCAATTAACTAAATCTATATAATTAGAAATTGAAAAAGGATCTTGAACGGTTTTTAAATGGTAAAGATTCCATGATAAAAATTCGAGTTAAACAGATTTCTACTAAATACAATACGAGAATTGACTATCAACCTGGTAAAAGATATTTTGGAAAAATCAATTTTGATTTTAATTCTAGAACATACATCTTTAATCCCAATTCTATAAAATATTCTTCCAGTTCAAATTATAATACACTCCCTACTGATTATAGTTTTCAGGACCAAATAGTGTTTATTTCCAAATACATTACATAATGGTTATTGGAAACCTATTATGTAGATGTGGGGTTTTTAAAGGACTAGTTAGTAATATTAATGTACCCAAAAAAATGGATACAAAAGTCTGTTTTTATTTTTCTATTTTGTAGGAATGTTGCATAATTATATCCTTCAAATTCATTTGGAAATTGGACAATGGGTGTTCAAAACACATGACAGGAGACTATTCATGCTTCATGAAAATAATAAATATTTATTGGAGGACATGTCACATCTTGTGACAATACCAAAGGAAAAAATCATTGTTCTTTTCAAATTGATAACTCTAACTCAGTTTTAATTTCCAATATAGTTTTTGGTGATGGACTAAAATATAATATGCATTTTATTTCAAAAATATGTGATGATGAATTTCATGTTAAATTTTAAAATTATTCATGAATTGTTATTAATTATGAAAATTAATTGATATTTTCTACATTAAGAAATGAGAATGTATACTCCATTAACATTGATCCTTTAGTTTCCTCAAATGCTTCATGTTTAATTGTATTTCAGAAAGAGTTCTGGATTTGGAATAGAAGAAAAATAAAATACAATATTAACTCCCTTATAATGATAACTAACATTTTTTTAGTCAAAGGCATTTCCAAACTTGAGTTTCTAGATGATAAACTGTGTAATCCTTGTCAAAATAGAAAGCAACACAAAATTTCCTTCAAATCAATATAAGAAGTATCAACTTCTCAACCTATTTATTTGGTTCATAAGGATTTGTTTGGACCATCTAGAGTTTCTAGTTTAAATGGTAAGAACTATTTCTACATTCTGGTAGATGACATTTCTAGATATACTTGGACTTCATTTTTGACTCACAAAATTAATGCCTTTTCTCATTTTACCAGATATGATAAAACTATATAAAATAATGGTGTACTTAGAAATAAATCATTAAGATGTGATCATGTTTGTGAGTTTGAAAATCAATAGTTCAAATTCTTTTTCACAAAAAAATGGCTATAATAATAATTTCTATTCTCTAAGAACATCTCCAAAAAATAGAGTTGTATAAAGAAGAAACCACACATTGCAAGAAATTTCTATAACCATTCTTAGTGAATATGACCTACCTAATAGTTTTAGCGATGAAGCTATAAATACAACATGTTATATCATTAATAGAGTGTTTATTTGAACCATTCATAAAAGAACTCTATATGAGTTATGGAACAATAGAAAACCCCAAAAATCTACATCAATGTTTTTAGTTCCAATGTCTATATGCTTATAAATAATGAAAATATTATCAACTTTTCATCTTAGAATTGCGACGAATTTCTCTTGGATATTCAATCTCTAGTAAAACATATAGAGTGTTTAAAAATAACTAAATGTGTGGAGGAATATATCCATGTCAATTTTATGTGACAAATCTACGTGAGCCTGACACCTCTCTATAGAACCTAGAGGATGATATGCCAAATCTAGACATCAATGCTAAATCCATTAACCATGCTGTAATGAAATCTGTGAAAATATCTTGATCTAGAAATTATCCAAATTCATTTTATAATATACCCTAACATGTTGTAGAACATGTTATAACTTTCCCCTCTTTTTGAGGGTTGTTATAACCCTTATGAACCATCCATTAGTTGATTTTCTAGAAGATTTATATAAAGGAACTCAATATAGTTCTTTTCTAAGAGATCAGGTTGAACATCAAGTTTTCTTATCACAACATGAACATAAAAAACATAAATGATGCTATCAATGATGATTTTGGGGTGATGCCTATGAAATAAGAACATTATCATTTTTAAAGTATTTTTTTTGGAAACTTGTTGATAGAACCAAAGAAACATTTGCTATAAGAACTATGTGGGTGTCTAGAAATGAGTTAGATGAAGCTGGAAGTATAGTTAGAAACAAGGCTAGATTGGTTGCACAATGATATAGTCAATAAGATGAAATTGACTATGAGGATACTTCTATACCATTAGCTATAAATGAAGACATCAGAATTATTTTTTTCTTATACTGCACATCTGAATTTCTATCATTATCAAATGGATGTTAAGAGTGAATTGCTAAATGGGTATGTTGGTGATGATGTATTTGTTTAAAAATCCCTTTGATTTAAAAATCCTCACATTCCAAATCATGATTTCAATTTATAAAAATCATTATATGGTTTTTAAAAAAGCGCCTAGAGCATGGTATGATAGACTTAGCACATTTCGTATTTCGAATGGTTTTTCAAAAAGAATATCTGATCCTACCCCTTTTATGAAATGAATTTCCAATAATGTTTTTTTATTCCAAAACATTGTTGATGATAAAATTATTTGATCTTTAAAAAATTTCATATGTTGAATTTTCTAAAATGATGCAAAATGAAATTTAAATGAGTTTAATGGGTGAACTAAAATTCATTCTTGCATTCAAAAACCATTCAAAATAAATATGGTATTATTTATAATTAAATAAAATATACTAAAGATCTTCTAAAACGTTTTGGGATGGATATCACTAAAAGTAGTGATAATCCAATGTGTACTACTTGTATATTAGATCTTGATGTAGATGGAAAATCTGTTGATCAAACCCCTCATAGTGTTATGATTAGAAGCATACTCTACATAACTACTTACTGAACTGACATTATGTTTAGTGTATGTTTGTGTGCTCATTTGCAAGAAATCATTATGGAATCTCATTTAAATATTATTAAGAGTATTTTAAAATACCTTAAATATACACAAAAATAGGACCGTTCTATCTCAAGGGATAATAATTCAAGATAATTAGCTATTTTAATGCTGATTTAGGTGGTTATAAGTAAGATAGAAAAATCATCTCTAGATCATGTCACTTATAAGGAATGTCCCTAGTACCGTGGTGTAGTATGAAACAAAATTATGTTGCATTATCTAATGATGAAGCATAATACATAGTCGATGGTAGTTGTTGTGCACAAATTTTTTGGATGAAATACACATTACTACATTACGGATTTCAATTCAGTCATGTACCCATAAATTGTGACATTAAAAGTTCTATAAAATATAAAAAAATCATGTTTCTAAATGAATGAAAAAACATATTGATGTTAGAGATCACTTTTTCAGAGACCGTTATCAAAAAGTTGATATCACATTGGAATTCATTGGAACTGAATATTAGTTTGCTGATAATTTCACCAGACCTTTAAATTCAAAAAGCATATATTACATTATACATGAATTATTAATGGTAAATATTAATTAGAAGATATATTGTTTCAAATGTTACTATTTCAAAGTTTATGGTATCATAAGTAACTGTCCTAGAAGTATTGTCTCACTCCCATAGTTCTTTTAGTCACTTCCTTCAATGTTCTGTTTCATACTTATGGTCTAATAGTTTCTGTCTCTCTATTACAACCCTACACTTACATCCTAATGTATTACGGTCACACTATGAAGAGACACACCATAAAGGTCACACCGTGACAACCTTTTCCCGTCTCACCATGGCTACCTCCTCCGATCTCACCATAAATACCGATTTTCATTTTATTTTAATTTTATTAATCATATTTTTGTGTTAATTATTTTATTATATATATCATGTGATTTTGAATTTGTGTCCATTGAAACCCCTAAATGATAAAAACCAAATCTCTTTCACTGTCTTCTTCACTCGATCTTTCTTCTCTCAAATTCAAAAACATTCTCTCTCAAACTATAAAACTATTCCAATACATCATCTCTCATTATCTCTCTCAAACCTTTCATTGAATGCCCAGAATGAATTGTTCATCTTTCCCAACCCCTGAAAAGAACATATCATTGAATAATGAGAAAAGTGCACCGAAGATGGTTCTTGAAGGACCGCTTAACCGAAATCTTGTTGACATAATAGTGGTACAAGAAAGGAAAATATGAATTAAGTTGTCGATGTCAAGTATGTATTTATTTATAAAAGTAATACAAGAATATGGGTGGATGGATTGGTTCAAAAAAGAGAAAAGGACAATTTATCATATGTTTTTTGCACAGTTTTATCAGTTTTTTTAGTTTTCATTCAATGGTGAAGAAGGTTTTGTTGTGACGTGCTGGATTAATGGACAAAGATGAAAATTTCCCTCAAGGTTATGGGATTCATGCCTAAGAATAACCTTTAGGGAATTCCTGATGACTACCAAAGAGGCCCTCTTACTCCATGTGATATTTTTTTTAAATGAGGCTTTGGAAATATTTACTGGAAACCAGAATAGAAATAGTGCTATTTCTATTGAGTAAGATGGTGAAACCTGATTGCTAATGATGTTTATTCAAAATATGATTTCCCATGAAAATGATATTTTTCTACCCTCAAATATATGAATGTATTTTTGATACATCTTATGATGAATGGTCATTGGATTAGCCTGTTCAAGTGCATTAAACTTCATAAGTGTGATTTAAATAAGACAACCTCAAAGTCTACCTCCTTGTTCTACTAATGGTTAATCTTTTTTGTGATGTATACTAACAAAATTGGTTGAAACAAATGAAGAAGTCATGAAGTACTGTGAACTTTGTACCTCAAAGGTTACATTAAAAAGGATGAAAATTAGTTATAAGGCATAGAAAAAGGCTTGGGTGGAAGATAATGAAAGGTTATATGGAATGTTTAATCCAGTTGATCATCCTTTATAACCTAAAAGTACATCTAATCCTAGTTTGGAACCAGATGAAATTATTGACTATCTTATTGAAGAGGAAGAAGAGGTACTTTTTGTACCTCTAGAAGAAACTGTCTTGGATAAGGAAGATAGTGGACCTGTTCCATAAGTCAATGTTGAGAAGGAATAACTTGTTGCTAAAAGAAGTGTTGATTTGGATGAATAACCTAAAACTGGAAAACAATATGCTGATAAATTGAAAGAAAGGTATGTTCTAGAGGATCATCTAGAAGAATAACTTTCTCTTGAGAATGAAGTAGTGGTTGTTGAACTTTCAGAAGAATATGATAATTCTGAGGTTATCAAATCTACTGAGGACATAATTTAACACACCATCGAAATGGCTTTAAATTAAATGGGAAAATGTATTGGTGATGACCTATAAGAACATGATTGGGGAACTGAAGTACTTATTCTAGTGATAGATTCACTTATTGAGGGGTAGCAGCACCATAGTGTAGAAAGTGTTGAATTACCTAATCCTATTGATCAAGGAACTTTGGATACCGAATACATTTTCTTGAGCTACATTGATGTGGATGATTCCCAGGAATCCTCGATTATAGGGATAACCATGTCTACCATGTTTCAGTTTAAAAATGTCTTTACTATAGAGGTAGTTTCTGCAATGGAACCCAAGCCTATCTCGGCTCTTGTTCCTAAACCATTATAAGAACATTCGCCTTTCATGTATCAGAAGGATTTGAAAGACATTGGAGCTACATTGTTGGATGGAGTTGAAAAAATTAGGAAAAGAAAACCTTATCCTATACCAATTCTAATTGAATTTGATGTTGGCTTGTTTTTAGGGATGATCATATGGAAAATTCATCAAAAAATGATACCTAAAATTCTAGAATTCATAATTGAGAAAAAACAATTGAGTGATGGAGTTAATTCACTATGATGTATGGTTGAAGACGGGAAAAAAGTATTACTATTAGGAAAATCTCTTATTTCTTTTCTAATTGAAGATGTTAGTGGTCAGAATCCACAAATCGTTGTCACTCTAATTAATCCAAACATGAATTAATTAGCTAAAAAAGTGGCCAAGAGAAATAAGAAGATAGTTCAATATATGCATGAGTTTTTTATTTGTCTCAAAAAACTGACTGATTAGTACAAGGTATTACTTCATAAAAATTTGAATCAACTCAAGACCCTCACTTCCGCTGTCACATCCTTCAGTTCCTCTAGAAAATTATATCAACCCTCTGATAGTGATCGTCCTAGAAAAATTATTAACGAATATTTTCAAGCAGTGTTACTTAGTGTTGACAAGGAGAGTTATCTATAGTTGTAATGAATAGATCCATGGTACTTGATTTTGTACGGGTTCATTAAAATATTTCAAATGATGCTCAGGAAGAAATTACTATGAATGTGTATTTCTACATTAAGAGGATTTTCTCTAAGCATGATGTAGCCAGTCATTTCATGTTTCTTGTAGTGAATCTGAAAATACCTCTTGTCACTCAAGCCTTTAAGACTCAAGGAGAATACTAAATGATTTCACTCCTTTTTTTGGACAAATTCATGGAGAAAAAATAAGATTTTGAAAATGCAATGCAGTATGATGGAGAGATTACTATAGATTTCATTCCGTAGTTGAAGCCTTATCTTTATGTGCAGAACACTGATATTGTGGTTCCTTTTTCTGTACCTTTGCATCATGGTTAAACTTCTTCCTCATCCACTACCTTGGTCTCTACCGCAATGTCTATATCTTATCTTCTGAGCCAGATCAGACCCGTTGTCCTTGACCCATACATGCCTCGGTCTTCCACCAAACATACTTTGGCCTCTTCTATTTTTGAGGGACTCCCTCTTCCATCTCTAATAATTCAATCACTCACTTCTTCATCTTCTACTTCTGCTCATGTGTCTCCTTCTAATTATGCTACCAAGGGCAATGAGAAGATAGTCGGTGCTAAATAAAAGTGAAAATTATATCTTGATAGGGATCTTTTGTAATTTTTCCTACTGTATGTAATGACTCAACTTTTTCCATCTAATGCAGTGTGAGATGTTGTTGTCTATTATCTTATTTACTTTCATTATTTCTTGTACATGTTTTTGATAATACCAAAATGTATAGAATGATATTAACTATAATAGTAGTTATCTAGTTCATATGATTTATGATCATCAAAAAGGGGGATAAAGATGGACTCATTATGTTTTTATCAGGTTATAATGATAAAAAATCTTGTATATTGATTAATCTAATTTATTATTTCTCAAATCATTTGTATAGATGAATTCTTTTCTTTATGATTTGAATAAACAAACCTAATATCTTAATTACTATAAATAATGTTTAATTATTGTAAACTATATTTACTTTTTTCAATAATGACTTTTTTAGGAATGATCAAGTCTAATTAATTCTGTGAATATTACACATTAAGTCAATTAATAGATATTTAGATAAGTCTTAATAACAATGAGTCTTCCACCGATTCTGGTTTTCTAGCATGTGACCCAGACACCATCAACCAGACACTGTGACCCAAACACTGTGACCCAGACACCATGACCTGGACAACATCACTCAGACACCGTGACTCAAACACCGTGACCCAAACACCATCACCTAGACACCATAACCAGTTTCAGATCACATGAAGTCTGTGATCTAGTCCCTTTATAACATCACTAGGACACCTTTTGAATATTGGAAATTCACTACACACCTTCATCCTTACACAATATATTTGATACTGCTTCCTGGTCACAATATTTCTAGGTTATCACGACTATCTCACCGCTCAAATGCAATGAATAAGACACCATTTCGTGGTGACACCATTTCCATGTGATACCATTTCTAGATGGAATCTGACACTGTAATTTAATCTGTTTTTTTATTTTGAATTTAATTTAATATGGTCATATTTGACTCATTGAAATCCTCTAACATAATTAATTTTTGATTTTAGACATTTCACCTAACAAATGATGTACGAGGTGCACAATACATGCATATGGATGAATCCAATACATGTACATCAAAATTAAAAGAAAATCATGGCACTGGAAAGACGAAAGGGGGCGTAAAAGTGTGTAGCAGAAGCACATGAATTTCTTATAAGATAATTGATACATGAAACAAGAAACAACTGAAGAACACATAATGAACTATAGATTTCTTGGGTCAGACTACAGTAGACTAAAGCCGAAAACATCTTTGCAGTACCACCATCATGAGGAACACGTGCTAGATAGTTTACACCATCAGACATACAGACTTCTGATACTCTATTTCTTACGAGATGACTCAATACATGCATATGATTTATCCTTCATGTTTATAGATGCATAGAATAACACTCAGAGCACTTCTAACCTTTTCTCATCATCCTTTCTTTGTTGTGTATCATTTTTAGCTTTTGAGTTGTGTTTTTATGTCTGTATTAATACACACACTATCTCCTACACTAAACTAAAGGATACAAGATATACATGTTCTCATATATTTTTACACGTGTTTACTCCCATGAATAACTGTAGATCAGGTCCCTGTGTTACCTGGTTGTTCATACCCATGAAGAATAGTGGAAGAGGTTGTGCAACCTGGACTACCAAATGCACTATTGTTTACCCCAATCTAGGTTGTGGATAATGTTTATTAATAAAATCATCTTGGTGGAAAGTGATCACCAAGTAGAGTAAATTAGATCTCAGCTTGAGACTGAACATATTTCTTTATCCAATGTGTTATTTAATTTAGTATTTATATGTTTTATGGTATATTTCAGAAATCATTAGATTCTTCTAGGATAATTTATCTTCAATAGAATTTATAATTTTATTTCCTTACTAGAATAGCGTAAAAAGTTATCAATAACTCATAAATTTATTAATTATATTTAATCAAACTTATGAGATGTTATTTGACTAGAAAAACTTTTATAAACATATTGCCCTGATAAATTGGGTTGCATTTATTTTTATTTGGGAACCTTTTAAGAACACGTTTCAAGAAAAAAAAATAGTTACTAAATTCACCACCATCTTCAGTACTCTACTATGACCAATACCATCATTTTAAGACAATATAGTATTTATTATCCATTACAAACACTTACTAATACTAGAAGAACAAACCTATTTTAACATATATCAACCTTGTTTTTCAATATACATGTCACTGAATAGATAAAATAAATATTATACTTAAAAAATATTTTATTGTGTTTTATTATGATATTTATATAATATTATATATATATATATATGTGAGGAATTTAAAATATCTCTTATTAAATTTGATATTTATTTAGATTATGAATTAATAAATTGAGTGGAATTTTCTCATTATAGTTGAGTCAAATTAGTTATTAGAATACCATTTTAATTATTTTAGATATTAATAGTAAAATTGCATTTGAAACAAAATTAATACTAAGAATATCAAAAAAAATAGTTTTCACAAATAAATTTAAAAATAAGTATATACATTATTTTCCTAACTTGATAAATTTATATATATTGATATGTACAAAAAGTATAATGTGTGTTGGTGATTTATATTGAATTTAAATACTAATTTTTTATATGTAAAATATAAATTTTTTTCAGAAAAATAATATATATAACATAATAAATAATTATAATTGTTCAAAATAAATATTTATATTAAATGAATGTAATGGAATTTGAATTTACATATTTTTGAAATAAACTCATATTTGATTAAAATATTGAAATTGAATTTATAAAAAACGAATATAATATTATCATAACTTTGTATAATAATTATGGATGTGTTTTATGATTGATTTAATATAAATTATTGATGTATTAATAGAAATAATGCTAGAATTATGATAATATTAGATTATATTCGAACATAATGATAAGAATATTAAAGATATATATTGGATGATAATTGTTAATAATATAAATGTTTGTTATATAATTTTAAAATTTTAAATTAAAATTTAGATGTGAAACATATAAATTAATATATATATATATATATAATTAATAGTAATCATTTTTATATGGAATGAAAATATGTGGGCGTTATTATCTTGTAAATCACACAATATCGGAATATCAACGGTTCTCCCACATTGATATATTCCTAGAAAACCACCGCTCCAGGAATGTAATGACCCGTGATTTTGAAACATGGTAGTTACATCTTAATAAATAAATATTAAATACATTTCAAACATAAATTATAAAGGAACATAATGGTTTAGTGTATTTGGTTACTATATACAAAATATTCCTATTTCAAGAAATATCACCAACATATCTCACATGATCATCCTAGATAGTATTATTATTAGACATAACCTAATTAAATCATTTCTTCATAACCTAGGAAATGAAAACATATGAATGGTTTATATGAGATTCTCAGTAAGGTTTTTTGATGGTAATATCAATATACGCAAAGCATAAGGATATCAGCACATTAGAATGACCTCTGATTGTCATAACCTATAATTCATATATCTTAAACATGAGAAATTTAAATATTAAAGGATGTACATATAAATTTAGTAATAGAGAAATAAAATAAATTTATCCATGAGAAATTATTATTGGAATTAAACATAGATTTTATTCGTACACTTAAATATAGAAACTATATGTACTAAAACATTCATAACAGGTTATTATTGGGATAACTACACAGAAACCTTCATTTGTATTTATATAAACCCTTATATACCCTCATCTTCAAACATGGTATATCCATAATGTATTCTATTTTCAAGATTAGTATAACACCATTTTCAATATTTATTTTGTGATTTGGTTAATATTATATGTACTTTTTGATGTAGTTGATGATTATTCATTACCCAATGTATTGGATGGAGTGATATGTCCACACATATGTGGTTGTAACATGACTACCATCACTGTTTTAAAAATAAAAAACATCATTGTTAATAAAATAAAAAAGATGAATTGAAATAATTTATTTCTTATAACATAATTAAAAGCATTCATCTGTGTTCCAAAATATATTAAAACATTAAACATATTCAAAATAGAGAAAAGTAATGGGTTTCATAAATATTTAAATATAGATTAACCCATTGGATGTAAATTGGTTCTATTAGAATGATTTCACCATAATCATATACATGAAATGAATAAATATTCATTATAGAATTGGATCATATTCACATAAGAGATTATGTAACACCTAAAAGATCCTGACCTATTATGGAATCAATCTCGAGTACATTTTCATGTACATTTAATGATTTGACTACCTCTGTTTCGGAGTAGTGACATGGGGTGTGTTTGGGTGAAATTTTAAGTTAAAAAAAGGGCAGTGGATTGTTCATGGTTTGCGCACAGTTTGATAAACCATGTGACCAAACCGTACCAACCAAGAAAAACAAGATAGAGAGGTATTCATGGTTTACCCATGGTTTGTCAAACCATCTGACCAATCCATGGGGATTGTGCATCGCTGGACAGTGAGGTCCACACGATTTGACAAACCATGCGCCACTGTCCAGGAAATTGTGCACGCGGTTTTTAATTCCAAAAATCCTTTTTACAACCCCCTGAACCCTGGGACATCCTAATTTTTCTACCTTGACTTGGTCTTGTAAATTTTTTGGTGTTTCCAAAGCCTCTTGGAGAGATTCCATGGAGATCCAAACACCTTTTCTCAAGATTTAAGGCTTGGATTGAAGATCCTATCTCATTTTGGTAAGTAGATTTTATCATATTGTTTTATCAATTCTTTCTTCTATCATTCCATGATCATTTCATGGGGAATTTCCCTTATTTCCATGGATCTAGGACAATGAGTTAAGGTATAGATCTAGGATGGTGGTACTGGATCTAGTTTTTCAAGATTATAATTCATTTGATCTTATTTTTGGATTTGAGGATTTAGATCCAGAAAATGATCGATAGTGTTGTGCCGCTCGGATTTTTGGGGTTTTTGGTTGGGCTAACTTCAATCAATAAATTGAGGTGGGGGGTTTAAATCCAATCCCACAGTCTCATCTTGTTAGGCGTATGCAATTGTATAAATGTCATGGCATAAATTATTAATTGCTGGTTTTATTATGTGGTTCTTTGGAAATTGTGGATCTAGTTGACTATGGGTGAGAGTTATTATGGAAGGTTAATGATGATCAAACATTTGAATATGGTTATATATATGATTTGGTTATTTGTTTGGAAAAAGGGTTTTAGGACACGTATTGACGCTCCTAATACCAACAAAGGTTCTAGACATGGAATTATAGAACCAATGAAATGCATGAATTTGATATTTTATTAGTCCAGGACTAAGGCTCCAAATACACATGGGGTTGTGAGACAGGGACTGATGCTCCAAATACTCACATGTGTGCTAGACAAGATGTTCTACACTCTTTCATTTATTTTGTACTGTGGTTTCATTTGGCTATCCATGAACTAAATATTGTTTCATCGTAATTATGAATTGAACATGGGGAATGGTTTTGTCTCCTACACGGGCCGAAGCAGGCATTGTGTTTTGGGTATTCTTGGGAACCTGGATGTTTAATGTAATAAAGAATAGTAAATTTGATAAATATAATGGTTTTCACTATTCCCATACATTATTAATAAAACAACTCCATACACTAATTTTTGACTTGTTTTTTTACACTATTGGTTGTGAACTACTGATTCGTACTCACACCCTTCTCAGGCTGCGTGATCGGTACACGAATAGACTTTGTTATTGCAGGAAAGGACAAGGGTAGAGCCCGGGTTAGATGGATGAGTTGGAGATGGAGCATGGATGAGGGAGTTGGACATCGTTTGAGACCCATTGGGAGTTTTTGTGTCCTTACTTTCAGTTTCATTGGGGACACTTGGCACTTTCATTGTAGTAGCATGTTTTACCTTTCAGTTGAGTATTGTATTTTCAGTATTGGTTATACTTGTAACATGTGTGCTATTATATTTATATGTGTTTCTGTTACTTCTTGGTTACTTCTTTTGGTATTTTATTCTGATAACAAAGGGTATAGTCTCCCTAAGACTGACTTACCAGACCCTCGCTACTAGTCGGGACCGTTTGGCGTATGGGGAGGCACTCTTGAGGGCATGTGGCCAACTGACTCGGGGCACCGTTCACTGGATCTCTGGTCGGGACGTTACAAAGTGGTATCAAATGAAGGTTTTTTCTTTCTTCCTATTTTGACATACTATTTGGGGAAGGTATACAGAAAATTAGGGAATGTTGGGGAATGATAATGAACTCATGGATGGGAGTTTCAAACCCATGTGTGGGGGAAAACTCAATTATATAAGGTGGTATTGTTGTTATTGTAGTTTGTCATTACAGTTGAATATTATTTCAACTTGGGTGATGTACTTGTTGTGTGATGTGATTATTATTTCTATAATTTTTTGATTATTGATTCGTGGCCAATAATTGAATGACAGTCTCATCTACATGCATCATTCATGGCACTCAGGATTATTGTGACATGCGTCTTATTCGGCACACAAGGGATAACGGATTATGGTTAGATAGTTGAACTAAAACTATATCCTTTCCTTCTATGTGAAATTAAAATGAAAATGGTGTGTAATTTTTAGATTTAAAGAAATAATTGTGAATTTATATGAATAATTTGGTTGTGAGTATTTGTGGTAACTGTGAATTGTTTTCTAAACTGGATGTTTGGTTTATAGAATTATGACTCCACGACACTTGTTGAGAGGAAGAGCGAGGGGTATATTTAAAAATGGTCTTCTAGTGGGCGATCCTGAAGCATCAATTGTAATGGCCCAGACCTCCCTGGTCCATTACATTGTGAAAATGTGGTGTTGGAGGTGTTCCGGGAGGTCAAGGTGACTTATCCCCCAGCTGCTGCCTACCGGTAGCTCGGTCTACCGGTAGCTGCTGATTACCGGTAGCTCGGTCTACCGGTAGCTGCTGATTACCGGTAGCTCGGTCTACTGGTAGCGGCTGATTACTGGTAGCTCGGTCTACCGGTAGCTGCTGCTTACCGGTAGCTCGGTCTACCGGTAGCCGCATCCTACCGGTAGCTGGGTTTACCGGTAGCCGCGGCGTACTGATAGCTTGGTATTCTGGTAGCCGCAGTCTAGCAGTAGCTCGACTAACACTTTTCCAAATTTCTAGTTCTGTGAACAGTGTTTCTATCGGTGAGGTTCAGTGAACAGTGTTTCTATCGGTGAGGTTTTATCGGTGGACTTCTATCGGTGAGGTTCAGCGAACAGTGTTTCTATCGGTGAGGTTCAGTGAATAGTGTTTCTATCGGTGAGGTTCAGTGAACAGTGTTTCTAGACTACATGAGAGCTACCGATTCCATACTTTGCCAAATTTCACGAATGAACAGTGTTTCCAGACTTCATGAGAGCTACCGATTCCATACTTTGCCAAATTTCACGAATGAACAGTGTTTCCAGACTTCATGAGGGCCACCGATCCCATACTTTTCCAAATTTCACGAATGAACAGTGTTTCCAGACTTCATGAGAGCTACCGATTCCATACTTTTCCAAATTTCACGAATGAATAGTGTTTCCAGAATCCTAAGAGCTACCGATTCCATACTTTGCCAAATTTTGAGTATGTGAACAGTGTTTCCAGCTTCGCAAATTTGACGTTTTCTTTGACGTAAAATACTTTTAAAACCTTATTTTAAGGACTTTAAGACCAATTCAAAGGCCATAAATTCTATATTAATTATTCCTAAGGCTGGGATGTTTTTACCTGGTCAAACCGCGTGGGTTAATGCGATCCGTTTTTAATGGAGAATAAATCGGATCTTAAACTGTCGCCTCTCTAATTTATCTTTTTCTTAGGGAATGAGATATCATTCTTCGTTGTTCTTCCTCCTGGTTCTCATCTACGAGACGCTAGAACCTTTCAATCCTTCCCATAGGAGTTTCACAATCAAACGTTACTCGGATCAGTTCCGCTCTGTTTGATGCAACCAAGCTGTGTCCATCATTCTTCCATATAAGGTGTATTTTATCATTGTTCCTTCGTGGATCACCTTCTCTTGTTCTTCCTTCCATATTAGCATGTAATCTCCATTGTTCTAATGGGTTTTCTTGGGGTTGGTTGGTACTGTCGTACCGTGGCATCCTCTCTTGGATGCAGCTGTCGTGAGGAGAAGAGGACTGTGACCCGTTGTGTGGATAAAGGACGTCAAGAACTCTTCGAGGTAGGGGATTCATGGCTTCTCTAATTGTGTATGTGCAATCGTAGAATTAGCATGATTTATTCCTTTGGATCACAATGAAATTGACCTAATTAAATACTTGAACCGGATTAAAGGAATTGGTTGATCGCATGTTGTTACTTTTTACCGTGAGAACGGTTTGACTCATGATTTCCTAGATAGAGTGATATCAATGATTATCTTTAGTTTGTTGCTTGTTCATGATGGAAATTGATAATGAACGTAAAGCCGGAATTATTTGTTAAATAATTGGCTAAAGTTAAAGAGGCATGTTAATGAATCTGTTAATTCAAGATGGATTAAAGAACTATTAGTTCGATAATTTCAAAAGGGTTCTGAGTTACCCGCTTGCTTGTAAGGCTGAATGCCTTGTGGTTTGGAGCTCTGAGTGCTCATCTTATATGAAGGCTGAATGCCTTGTTAAAGGGCTGAGAGCCCATTTTGTGATCTTTGATTTCCTGCTTCTTGTGATTTGATGTCAGCCTGGATGGCTGTTGTGATATGTGGAGGCATGGGGACTTGTGGTTGTGGCAGCAGATGACGCCTAGTGTGGCGAGATGCATCAGTTTATGCATGTGGGTGTCAGGGAGGACACCAAGGATGATGGTATGAGATGAATGTGATGGTTTGATGTTAGTGGTTTGATTGTTTATCTGCTTTACTTTTCCCCACTGCTCAAGGCAGCTAGTTTTGCTTACCCTCTTTCCGAAGGAGGCAAAGACACGCGGGGTATGCCACGTGCTTTCCGTGTTTACCCTCTCGATGGAGGATGGGTCTATGCTCTTGCAATAGGCGGCAAAGACTCGATGGGTAGTATATATACTCACCGTGTTGAGCCCTTTGTGTTTAGTAGCATAGGATGCTTTTCTAGAATGCCTGGGAATATGGGGAAGGTAATTCAATAATGAAAGTTTGTTTAAATGGTGATAATCCACGGGGATGGAGAAACTGGAATTTAATAGTGATGTGAATCCTAAAAAGGAGTAGTTTTTGAATGTGATGCCAATTTAGTTTAATGTGGTAAATTGTTCATCGTTAATTAATGTTTAAAGAATTAATTAACGTACAGTGGAATTGATAAAATGATAATGGAGTAATCTAATAAATCTCTTTAAATGGTTGTGTGCTTATAGGATACCTAGTCTTAGAAGTAGCAGCCTGGAGTTTGAGAGACGTTAGCTGCAGTTGTGCCTATGACTAGGTAATGCCCATAGTGTGGTTGTGAGTTATATATATTCTTTACTTTTTTGTGTTTCTATACGCTACTCCACCCTGTCGGTAAGGGCAACTGACACCCCTGGGATTCTGAGCCCTGGGGGGGTGTTTTCCCCAACATTCTGATGGGAGGTTGAATGGCTGACTACCCCCTTTGGCCCCGCTCTCTTCTCATGGTAGATACTTGTGCCATGAGGCAAGCTGTTAGTTACCCCATATATGTGGGTAGAGGGATGTAATGTCTTGTGGTTATTCACACGCATATATTCTGGATATAGTACCCTATGGACTACTATAGGTGTAACGTGTATAGGCTGTGATGGCTTGAGGATCCTTACTCGGAGTATGGGCTGTAATGGCTTGAGGTATTATACCCGACGTATGATACACGTTATGCGAGCTGTGGTGGCTCCCATAAACTACCTGGTTACCTTTGGCTGTGAGGACGGTGTGGTGCTTCGCCTAGGTGTCTGCGGGCAAGCCTATGTGGTGCACGAGGTGCAGATTGTGGAGCTTAGCCCAGGTGTCTGCGGGCAAGCCTTTGGAGAGAGATGCACAGGGCGTATGTCGTTGGGGAAAAGCGGCAAACCAGTGGGGAAGTAGTAGCGGGGTACCCTTGATATTCTATGCTATATGCTATATTCTTGTATGTGTTACTTGGTGATAGTAGCCATGGTGAGGTTGGGAACTTAGTATACATGTTTAGGTAACGAGTTAGTTTCACTTGTTGTTCACTGGGCTTTAGCATGCTTTCTTTACTTCTGCACGAGAGGCTTGAGGAGGATCCTACTGAGTATACTGTTATACTCACCCTATGTACATATAAACTGTTTTTCAGGTCACTTGGAGCAGGTTGGAGATCAAGCTGGTTACTACTAGCTTGCGGTTGGAGGAGGAGTTGTTCGGGCTTGTGGTCGCTGCCATTTTACTTTATTTTGGGTACTTTTAGTTTTCCCTTTCAGTTGTAGTACTTTTTCATGACATTTCATATATGTACATGGGTTTCTTTTATATTTCAGTTATGATTTGGAGTTGGTTGGAGTCTATTCTATATCTCTCTTCTGCATGCGTTCTCTTAGAGGGAAATGCCTCCCATTTGTGTGTGTATTATACCCTCGGTGCTAGTCGCCAACCCGGGGCCTACTGGAGGCGGGACTCGGGGGTCATTATCTCCCTTCTCACATTGCTGGCCCAGGAGGGGTACACTTTGTGGGGAGGGGGTCGTGACATCAATAGTACCAACTGAAGAGGCGGGGGAAATGTTTTGAGAGAACATCACTTGTATCATGAAAAATTATGGAATGAGACACAGGGCGGGTTGTGAAAAGCATGTCAGATATGAAGAGGGATTTTCAGTTGCAGCACCCACCGACTTTTATTGGAGTGGGTGTTCTGGAGAATGATGAGTTTTAGATGGAATCTACCTAGGAAATACATGTACACATGGATAAACTAGTTGAAAAGAGAGTCATGTTGGAAACTTACATGTTTCGTAGTCAAGCGAAACTTTGGTGGGACATCCAAACTCGGAATGAGCAGCTGGAAGTTGTGAAGTGGAATGAATTTTAGGAGTTGTTCTATGAGGATTTCTATCCAGAGATGCTCAGATAGGAGAAAGCAGCAGAGTTCATGTGGCTATCTCAAGGGAATATGTTTGTAATGGACAATTCTGGATGCTTTAGAGACTTACAATGTTTTATTTAGCATTTGCAGCAGACGAGGCCACATCAGCCTGAAGATTTTAGGATGGACTTAAATATCAAATTAAATCTCAAGTGAATATTTTAAGGTAGAAGAAGGTTCTAGAAGTGGTAAATCAGGATCTCATCTATGAGGGGAACCTGAAGGAGTCTTCTAGAGGCGGAAGAATGTTTTTTTCGGATGGTCAGGTGGTGCGACTTTGAGAGTAAGAAGCGACATTATGAGAACGTCCTCCATGGAGGTGGGAGACTGAGTAACCTGATAGAGGGGTCGGTTACAGAAGACCTTAATAGAGTTTTCTGCAACCGGTGTGGAAGGTCGGGACATTATCGTAATCAATGTCATTGACCTCCTATTGAATAATGATCATGTGGTAGGATGTGACATCTCCAAAAGTTCTGCAGGAACCCCAAGGGGTCAGGTGGTGATGGATTAGATAAAAAGAGTCAGAGTGTGGGAAGTGTATCCTCATCACCCTTTCATTCCCAAAGATGGAGTTTTACTGGCCGAGCTGGTAGGGGTGGAAGACGTGGTTCTCTTGGTCAAAAACGCCCATATCAAGAGAGTGGTACATGTTAGAGGATCCAGGTGGCATCACAAGGATGTGTAGCAGCAAAGTTGCTTTCAGTACAACCTACACTTGTGGATAGTGAGGCTTGACCCTTGATAGTGAGAGGTACAATTCTTGTGGCCTCTAATTTAGCTAATACTTTATTTGATACTGGTGCCTCTATTTCCATTATATCTACAAATCTTGTTAATGGTTTGAGTTTGGCGGTGGAGTTTGTGAGCGGGGCTATAAAGATTGTAACACCTTTGGTTGTAGAGTCTAGAGAAATATGTATGTGCAAGGGGTGTTCTCTTGAGATCGAGGAATACCATTTCATATGGGATCTCTATATCCTTGATATGATATGCTTCAACCTAATCTTGGGTATGTACGTGTTAGTCACATACCAATCCCACATTGATTGTTATCCTCGGAGGGTGAAATTTATTTCACTTGTGGGTGACCATTACATTTACCATGGGGAGTGGGATATTCACATGGGCCATGCAGGGCCAATTACTCAGAAACTGGAATAGCTCACATCCCATGATTCCAGTCTTTTACTGGATAAAAAAAGGTGTTAGGAAAGATATCCTTCCACCAGTGGTTGATTTGTTTCCGGATGTATTCATGGAATATTTCTCAGGGCTGCCACCTAAGAGAGATGTTGAATTTACTATTAAACATATGCCAGAAGCTGAGCCAATATCTATTTCAACATATAGAATGGCACCAACAGAGCTTCATGAACTCAAATATTAGTTGGAATACTTGAAGTATGAAGGATTTATCCATCCAAGTATGTCACCATGAGGATAGCCTGTACTATTTTCGAAGAAGGCTGATGAGAGTTTATGATTGTGTGTCGATTATCGGATGTTGAACAAGACGACTGTGAAGAACTAATACCCTCTGCCATATATTAATGATTTGTTTGACCAGTTGAAGGGAACCTGTGTTTCCTCAAAAATTGACTTAAGATCGGGGTATCATCATTTGAGAGTTCTGACTTCTGATATACGTGGGACTACATTCAGGAGTAGGTATGTGCTTTATGATTTTGTTTTATTGCCATTTGGTTTAATAAACTCACCAGAAGTGATTATGACCATGATGAATAGAATCATCTATCAGTACCTAGATCACATTGTGGTTGTATTTGTGGACGACATTTTGGTGTACTACAAGACTCATGAGGATCATTACCAACAATCTGACATCATCCTGAGTACACTGAGAGAGCATCAACTATACACCATTCTATCTTAGTGTTCATTTTTGATTGATCAGGTACACTTCTAGAGACACATTATCTCGAATAATGGTGTTTTAGTGGTTCCAGAGAAGGTTCAGGCAGTGGTTTCATGGGAGAAGCACATGAATATTTTCAATATCCAAATATTCTTGTGGTTCTCTATATATTACAGGATATTTATCCAATACATTCCTGTTTGGAAACACAACATTCGGGAATGAGTAAAAAGGGAGTAAAGATTGAATGGTTGGAGTCTTGTGAGGCATCTTTTCTGGAGTTAAAGAAGATTTTGACGTCCGCAAAATTTTTGGCTCTACCTGAGTCAAGTGAAGAGTACACAGTGTATTGCCATGGTTTTAGGATATGACTCAGATCTATGTCAATGAAAAGAGGTATAGTTGTGGCCTACAGGTCTTGACAGTTGAGGCCTCAGGAAAGGAATTACCCAACACATGACCTGGAGTTGGATGTGGTGGTTTATTCTTTAAAGTGTTGTTGACACTACCTCTGGGGTGAAAGGTTTACTATTTATACTGACCATAATAGCTTGAGGTACATCTTTTCTCAGAGCAATTTGATTCTTAGACATCGAATGTGCGTTGAGTATATGCAGTCTTTTGATTTTCAGCAGGTATTCAAACCTAAGAAAGGAAACGATGTGGCTGATGCTTTGAGTAGGAAGACTTAGACACATATTGTTCATGAATATAGTGCTGCCTAGTGGATGATGTCATTGCTACAAGAAATGCATGTTGTGGTTCCGGAGATATAGGAGGGAATGGAACTCGTGTCAATTGCATTGGTGTATACACTTTTGGGACGGATCAGGGACTAACAATATAAAGACACAAAATGCTTGGCCTTGATAGAAAACATTGAAGGTGGGGAGACACCTTCGGACTAGAAGATAGTTGAGAATGATATCATTTATATAGAGAATCGGGTTGTTGTTCCTACGAGCATGCGAGAGGAGCTCATGCGGGAATTTAATCCCTCAAGATGGGATGTGCACCATGGTGTGACCAAAATGTTTCATGATATGTGACGATGGTTTTGGTGGTCATGCATGAAGAAAGAGATAGTAGGGTTTGTGACATGATGCTTTACCTATCAGCAGGTTAAAAAGAAGCATAAATGACCAAGAGGTTTACTACAACCTTTTTCCATTTCAGAATGGAAGTGGGATGATGTGACCATGGACTTCGTGATAGACCTTCCAAAATCTCCTAGGATAAATGATGCTATTTGGGTCATTGTGGATCGACTGACAAAGGTTGAACATTTCTTGCCTATAGGGGAATATTTTAAAGTTCAGCATTTGGGAGAGCTGTATTTACAGAGTGTAGTTCGATTGCATGGGGTGCCACGAACTATAGTTTCAGATCACGATTCACGGTTCACATCTTGTTTCTAGAAGGTCTTGCAAAAGGAACATGGTACACTATTTTTATGTAACATCCCAAGATATCATAGTGTGTTACTTCTTCAAAATAAATCAATAACTTTCACTACACGCAACACCGAGTTCAAGCGCACCATGTCTTACCAAACAAGCCGTTCAAAAGAGGTTATGAATAGTATTAACTGAATTTTGAAATTTATATAATCCTTATAATTTTAGAATATACATTATGAGTTTCTTAGACATAATGTAAGAACAAATTCATTTTTTTCAGATAAAAGAAGTATTTTTCAAAAAAATCACTTTTACCGACTTTTAATGGTGAACCCTTTTTAAATCCAATATTTTAAACTTTTATATATTCTGTTTGACTAAATAAATTAATATTTTAGAATAGGGACATCAAAAATACACAATGCAACACCTTAATCTTCCACGATACGTTTCTCTTTGAATAATACCGTAGTGTGTGTGGTACAGAACTTTGAGATTCTAACACACTATGACCGATCAAAGTAATCGTAAGGAATAGTAATACCAAATATAGAAATTTTATAAATTTTATCCCTTTAAATATACTTCTTTTGGATTCTTAATATCGAAATTAACCTACGGTGAAATTTCGGTACTTTTCGGATAACTTTTATAGTTTGATGAATAGTGAAAAATACTAAATTTTTATTAAAAACAACTTTTTTAATCAAAACAATTAATAGTGATAAATTATGAATTTGAGTGGTTTTAAATTATATTTAGAATATAATTTTACCATTTAATCCAATTTTGTTTATTGGAATTAATTTCACTTTAAAATTAGGCATTAACAAGTATCAATCATTTGATAGTTATTATTTCTTAAAAACACGCTATTTGTTTTGATAACGGGAATTAATTTTAAAATTAATTAATTCCACTTCTATGTTTTGAATTTTGAAAAATGGATATCATCTTTGAATTCGGAATATCAAATATAGCTTGGCTGAGTTTTTGGTATTTATCTGAAAAGCATCAATTTATGGTGAATAGTGAAACAACTTAGTGGTAGTTAAAAAACCGAATTTTTCATCTAAATGAAATTTTACCACTTCTGTGAATTAAATTTCAAAAATCTGACATACATAGTTGTTATTAGTTAGTAAAATCTGGTTCAATAAGATAATTTTTTTTTGAATAGCAACTTTTGACTTTTATTTACCGCGGTTAAATGAAAATAGGGTAATTCAAGGTTAAAAGAATATTATAATAATTCATAATTAACTTTACACTTCTCCAAAACTTATTGAATGAGTAATGGCCGACCATGGGAATATTTGGGTTGATTTTGGGACCACATTGGTCTACTTGAGAGTGAAAATGACTCTTTAGATTAATTAATTTAATGTAAAGGAAAAAAATGACATAAACAAAACTCTTTTAGTAAATTAATTTTTATATGGTGTTATATAAATAATATTTTTGTCTATAAATATTCATTGGAAATCTAAAAATATTTCTGACATCATGGTAGTTTTTTTATAATTTTTAGAGATCAAATAATATTAATTATATATAACACAATAATGATGCAATATATACCTCATTAATAAATCATTTAAATAAATAAGATTATAATGATTAAAATATTATCAAAAACCTATCTAATTCTTATTTGATGATTATATTTAAACCATGAGTAATATTATCTTTGACTATAACAATTTATGGACCATTAGAAACCGAATATCATTATTATATACAATAATATTTTCACTCTTTCCTAAAGAGCCTCTTCTATCCCCTATATAAAGATACCACTTCTATGCAACTCCTCAAACCTATCAAGTCATTTTGCTCATCCAATCTCGGCCCAATTAAACTCCCTACATCCCTCTAATCTCCTTAGATGCCTTTCCTTAGGCAGAAGGAACTTCAAGAAGTCCATTGGTTCAATCCAAAGGGAGTTACCCAAATTAAATGTAACGATTTCTCTTAAATTGTTTTCTATTATTTTTCTTCTCCAACCCCTAAAATCGTTTTATTTCTTTTCTTTTGTAACAAAAATAGTATCATCAATATACTATGATGTTGTTATAAGATGGATTCGTACTACACTTACACACACCTCCATCTAATGGATGAAGAACATAATGTTTCTGTGGATGGAAAACAAACACCTCACAAAACGATGATTGTTCAATTACCTCCTACCGCCTCTCATGGTGTCCATTATGATGGAACTGTATTTATATTATAAATATATTATGTTTATGATTTCCTTATTCTTCTGTACATCCCAATTATATCAAGCCTTTATGGTTTCCATAGTGGGTAAATACAATAATCTCATTAGAGGAAGTGCGGACTACCGCCCCCTCAAAGTGAGGAGATTCGTTAATGCCTTATGTGGGATGTATAAAGGATGGAGTTTATGATATTATATATGATATTATATTGGAATTATAATATAATTTTGTATTATTATTTTTTAATTCCATTAATGTAAGAAATAGAAATGAAAGTAGCGTTCATGCGTACGTACGGCTTACCGTCTCCATGAACGGTGCATTTTATTTCTTACCTCTAAATGTTATATAATATTATAAATACATATATATATATATATATTAGATATATATGATATATATGAAATCTAAATCATGATTATAATTCTGGACATAATGAATCTTTGACCACATGAACAACATGTAGTTATAAGAAGACTGTTTTTGACTCAAGTACCAGATATTGACAAAACGAACATTATTAACTTAAATAATGATTATAACATTGTAATATGTGATATAAAAAAGAATAATAAACTTGAAAAGAGGTTCTTAAGCAAGTATAAATTAACTTTTGTTTATTATTCAAGATATTAAATAATGATCGAGTCAAGTCAGACACGAGGTAAGGGATCCTACCTCTCTCATTCTTTTTAAGTACTCTCTTTTATGTCACTTCTTCTAAGCTCTTCTTTATTATGTGAGGGGATGTTATTTTATATTACTCATACTATAATTTTTATGTTCATGTGATGAACGCCTTTATTCAATCTCATCAATCCTTTTTTGGATGTATTAAGTGGCGCCGTTAGGCTGCCAAATTTTAGTAAGGGGTTATCATCTCACTCCCTTTTTCCGTGAGATTCATGCCATATTGCCAATATTACCTTTTGTGTGGTGTATGTAATGCCCATAATTGTTTTCATTGTGTAATACACTTTAATTTATGTGTATTTACATATTCATCGTATGATACCTCTTTCATGGGTTGTATGTTTCGTATGTTACCAAATTGTTAAAGGTTTATTTCACAATCTCTTCATTATCCGAGGTTGTTTATACGTAATTATCTACTGGGACCCCTTTTTCATCCACATCCATGATTCTTAAAAATGTCATTCAAAAATATTTTAATATTTAATTGAAAATGGGTTAATGTAATTTATACCCTTATACTTTTTTGAATGGAATCTTTCCGTCATTTTCCAAACAAGGTACTTTTTAACCTTTTCAACAGAATTAAGGTAAGAATGTTTTTTTAACTTATACGGAAGGTGCATTTATTCTCCGCCATTATTACACCTTTGAAGCGTCCCTTAAAATCTTATAAGGATATTTTTAAAATAAAGGTTTTCTATATAATTATATAACTTTTAAATGAATTAAAAAAATGGATATTTCTCTCAAATAGTTTTGATTTCATCTATGTTAACATCCTTCGATGTATTTTAAGATTATTTGATGTTGATTCATTATGATACAAAACATTCATATTTTATTGATGTATTTTTGATATCATTGACTGTGGATGAGTTATTTTTATGTCATTCATGGTTTATGGTTAAATTATTGACATTTCCTAAGATAGTTTTAATACGAATGATTATGTTATATTTCAATCATTTATTAAGATAAATGTGTTGGAATAGTATGTTCCTGGTTGGGGACCGGCAAAAGTAAGCCCTCTTGGTTGGGGTCCGGTTACAGTAGACACATCGAGATGGTGTCCGGTTATTAGAGGCACTCCGGGATGGTGTCCAGTTATTAATGGCACTCCGGGTTGGTGTCCGGTTATTAGAGGCACTCCGGTTTGGTGTCCCGTTATTAGAGGCACTCCGGGTTGGGTTCCGGTTACAGTTAGCCCCTAGTTCTTGGCACGAGGACTGGACATAGAAATTAAAGTTCAGCATTATTTATTCCATCATTATGAAAGTGGTTAGTGATATTGCATGTGATTATTCGACTAGTAGAATATCCATGTGAATAAGTAACTGGAATTATTTCATTTTATTTTTGCCATATTATGTTGAAGTTCAATTTTAAAAGGATTTTGTTTTAGTTATACATTTCCTTAAATGTTTATGTTTATTTATGAATGTTTCCGCTGTATTGTTTACCCTTACTGAGCGTTTGAGCCCACCATTTTCTATGTTTTATTTTTCCCAGGATTCCCAGAAGTGTATTGTGATTGATATGTAGGGATAAGCCAAGAGAATAATGGCGTTCACGGATCACTATCAATGTTGTGTTGTATGTTTCAAATTGTAATGTAATTTTAATGTATGTAATCTATTTTCCAAGACAGCTAAACTGATCGGTCCTTCATGTCTTGATTCCTTGTAATCATGCCGATGTATTAAATCATGCACCGACTCTGGGTAACTGGGGTCCGGGCATTACAGTTGGTGTATGAGGAAGTTTATCAATAACCATGGAAGCTAGATTTAGATAAACTCTGGTTTAATCACATAGCCCTAAGATGGAATTTGAGTATTAGTATAGATGATCATCCGAAAATTTTGGTAAAGTAGAGATTTTGTGAGTTTTCCAAGCAATACATCCATGTCTGGATACGAGCAGGTAGAGGTGGCTATAGAACAGATGTACCTAGGAGTGCAAACACCGACAAGGAGTTTCAAGCATGACCCGGGGTATCCTAGTACACGACAACGGGCCTTGCTGCACTCTTGGTTACGACACACCTGGGGGATATGCTTAGGATTATTCTCGTCTTCTTTACAAACCATTTTGAAAGGTTTATAAGTATATACTTCCTCAAGGAAAACGTTTTTATGATTACGGATTATATCCATAAACTATTCAATTTATGTTATGTGTTTCACAAGTTTTGGATTAGGTATTTCCATTCATAAACTGGCCTAGTTTATGCCATTGTATAGAAATGGTGCCCATTACAAGGAATGTGAACTCCAGCAATAGGTTTGATCTAAAGAATAAAAAGGATCATATATTTTAGGGTATTAATCCATCATTTAGAAGGGAAATAGTCTCCCATGTATTATCATCATATGAATAAATACTATCATGTGTTGTTCAGATAAGTAAAGAGTTCACTGAGTCATATGGCTTCAAAGGGAAGCACGAGAAGAAAAGGATGGAAGAGAGAAAGATGGATAAAGGGAAGAGGGAAAAGAAGAATTTTCCAATATGTGATAACTGTGCGAAGAAACACCCTAGAACATGCCTGAAGGGAATGCGAGTTTGTTTTAAGTGTGGAGAAAAAGGACACCATGTGCGTGACTGCAAGGGTAGGAAAATGTTTTCAAATGTACAATGCTTCATCTGCAAGGAGTTGGGACACTACGCGAACCAATGTCTAAATCATCAGAGTATGCCACAAATGATGCTATTAGATAATAATAAAGTTATAGTACTAACACAGATGAGGGGGAATGATTAGAGTTCTTATATTATTATTAAAGGATTATTTCATTTGAGTGTTGTATCATCAATGTACTGGTTAATATAATTACAGAGTATATAAGGATTGTACTGCAGTACTATTTTATGATTGTGTGGAACCAAGAAAAGTGGATCAATAACAGGTTAAATTTTTGGAAAATATATGATTGAGAGAAATATAAAACATAATATGGTTCTCATAATGAGGTAGTGATTTTGGAATAAGAGATGGCTGATTTCAAAAAAATTATATTAGATATTCTTGACTACCTTGAAACTGATTAATGATTTCTATTCCCATCATTGTTAAAGTTTACAACATTTTTGGATAGAAGGTGTATATCCAGTCTTCTATAAGGATTAAAAGAGCAAGAATGTAATTAATAAGGTTTTGTAGTAATTCGGGATTTGCAATATTTTAAAAGAATACATGACGAAGGTGTTCACATGTTATTACATGGGAAAAAGGATCTTCATTGTGTCTACCTTCCATATAAATTTTGGACTGTGATTTTGGACATAAGTATTGTGGATAAGTCTAGATTGAGATTATTTTGGATTTCCATAAATAGGACAACCCGGAGGTCGGGTGGCAACCCATCGCATCCAGCAAGGCCGCGAGACTTGAACCCACAACCAAAGGGTGACAAGGGTGTATCACCAACCATAGACCCACGTGATGTCCTAGATTGAATAATGTTGTTTTTTAAATAGTTATACTAGATGAATTAAAAATTAATTTTTTTGAACCCCATATGAATAGGATAAATAGAATATTATTTTTATGTTCTATTATCTTTTAGAGTGAAAAATGAATTTGTGGTAGAACTTAGTTAAAGGATGGGAATCTACTTGTCAAGTATATATTTTTCTTCTTCGGTTATTAAATTATGAAATTAAATCTTATAAAATAGTGAAGGGATCATAAAACAAAAAATGTGTTATCCTAATACCTTATGTTTTTTTGAATCGATGGTATTTTAAATCATCATATATTGATGAATTTAAGTCCCCCAATTTTACACTTGTTTGTGTTTGATGACCTCAGTCACTACCTATAAATATTTACATTTTTCCTTCAATTATATGTCTCTAATTACCACCAATGCTCTCCTAATAGAGATCATGATTTGGTGGAGACCCTTTCATTTCTCCTTTCCTCTTATTAAGACTAAAATTTATTTACACAATTTACGATGTGGGTTTTCCCACAAAGATATTTTCTAATTTCAAACTTCATTTTAGAAGAACAATATCAAATTATGAGGATGCAATTTATTAAAGGAGGGAAGAATGTAACACCCCACAATTTCATAGTGTGTTACTTCTTCAAAATAAATTAATAACTTTCACTACATGCAATACCGAGTTCAAGCTCACCATGACCTACCAAACAAGCCGTTCAAAAGAGGTTATGAATAGTATTAACTGAATTTTGAATTTTATATAATCCTTATAATTTTAGAATCCATATTATGAGTTTCGTAGACATAATGTAAGAAAAAATTCATTTTTTCAGATAAAAGAAGTATTTTTCAAAAAATGCACTTTTACCGACTTTTAATAGTGAGCCCTTTTTAAATCCAATATTTTAATATTTTATATATTCAATTTGACTAAATAAATTAATTCTTTTGAATAGGGACATCAAAAATATACAATGTATCACCTCAAGCTTCCACGATATGCTTCTCTTTGAATAATACAATAGCATTTGTGGTACGCAACTTTGACATTCTAACACATTATGACCGATCAAAGTATCCGTTAGGAATAGTAATACCCAATTTTGAAATTTTATAAATTTTATCCCTAAAAATGGACTTCATTTTTGGATTCTTAATATCGAAATTAACCTATGGTGAAATGTTTGTACTTTTCGGATAACTTTTATATTTTGATGAATAGTGAAAGTTACTAAATTTTTATTAAAACCACCTTTTTTAACCAAAATAATTAATAGTGACAAATTATGAATTTGAGTGTTTTTAAAGTATATTTAGAATATATTTTTACCATTTAATACAATGTTGTTTATAGGAATTAATTTCACTTTAAAATTGGACATTAACAAGTTTCAATCTTTTGATAGATATTGTTTCTTAAAAACACTCTATTTGTTTTGATAATAGGAATTAATTTTAAAATTAATTAATTCCACTTATATGTTTTGAATTTTAAAAAATGGAAATCATTTTTGAATTCGGATTATCAAATATAGCTTAGGCTGATTTTTTGGTATTTTTCTGAAAAACATCAATTTTTGATGAATAGTGAAACCACTTAGTGGTAGTTAAAAAACTGAATTTTTCATCTAAATGAAATTTTACCACTTCTGTGAATTTAATTTAAAAAAATGACATATATAGTTGTTATTAGTTAGTAAAATCTGGTTCAATATGATAAAAATAATTTTTGGTGAATAATACATTTTGACTATTATTTACCGCGGTTAAATAAAAATAGGGTAATTCAAGGTTAAAAGAATATAATAATAATTCATAATTACCTTAAAACTTGTTCAAAACTTATAGGATGAGTAATGGCCAACCATGGGCATCTTTGGGTCGATTTTGGGACCTCATTGATCCACTTGAGAGTGAAAATGACTCTTTAGATTAATTAATTTAATGTAATGGAAAAAAATGACATAAACAAAACTCTTTTAGTAAATTAATTTTTATATGGTGTTATATAAGAAATATTTTTGTGTATAAATATTAATTGGAAAGATGAAAATATTTCCTACATCATGGTATTTTTTCTATATTTTTTAGACATGAAAAAATTTAAATTATATATGACAGAATAATGTTGCAATATTTACCTCATTAAGAAATCATTTAAATAAATAAGATTATAATGACTAAAATATTATCAAAAACCTATCCAATTCTTATTTGATGATTATATTTCGACCATGAGGCATATTATCTTCTACTATAATGTTTTTTGGACCATTAGAAACCGAATATCATTATATTATAAAATAATATTTTCACTCTTTCCTAAAGTGCCTCTCCTCTCCCCTATAAAAAGATACCACTTCTATGCAACTCCTCACACTTATCAAGCCATTTGGCTCGTCCAATATCTTCCCAATTACACTACCTAAAACCCTATCCTCCCCCTAGAAGCCTTACCTTAGTCATAAGGCACTTCAAGAAGTCCTTTGGTTCAAACAAAATCAAAGTTACCCAAATTAAAGGTAACAGTTTCTCTTAAATTATTTTCTTTTATTTTGCTTCTCCAACCCCTAAACACTTTTTATTTACTTTCCATTGTAACAAAACCAGTATCTTGAATATACTAGGATGTTTTTATAAGATGGATTTGAAATACACTTACACACACCTCAATCTAATGGATGAAGAACATAATGTTTCTGTGGATGGAAAAGTAACACCTCACGAAATGATGATTGTTCAATTACTTTCTACAGCCTATCATGGTGGCCATTATGATGGAACTATATTTATATATTATATATATATATATATTATTTTTATTATTTTCTTATTCTTATGTACTTCCCAATTATAATAGCCTTTATGGTTTCCATTGTAGGTAAATACGATAATCTCATTAGAGGAAGTGCAGACTACCGCCCCCTCAAAGTGATGTGATTCGTTAATGATTTATGTGGGATGTATAAAGGATAGAGATTATGATATTATATATGATATTATACTGGAATTTTAATATACCTATGTATCATTATATTTTAATTCCATTAATGTAAGAAATAGAAATGAAAGTAGCGTTCATGCGTACGTACGACTTACCATCTCCATGAACGGTGCATTTCATTTCTTACCTCTAAATGTTATATACTATTATAAATACACACATATATATATACTGGATATATATGATATATATGATATCTAAATAATGATTATAATTCTGGACATAATGAACCTTTGTCCACAGGAACAACATGTTGATTTAAGAAGTCCATTTTTGACTCAAGTACCAAATATTGACAAAACGAACATTATTAACATAAATAATGTTTATGACATGGTAATAAGTGATATAAAAAAATAATAATAAACTTGAAAAAGGTTATTATTCAAGTAAATATTATCTTTAGTTTATTATTCAGGAGATTAAAGAACGATCGAGTCAAGTCGAACACGAGGTAAGGGATCCTACCTCTCTCATTCTTTTTAAGTACTCTCTTTTTTGACACTTCTTCTAAGATCTTATTTATTATGTGAGGAGATGTTATTTTATTTTACTCATAATGTAATTTTTATGGCCATGTGATGAGAGACCCTATTCGATCTCATCAATCCATTTTTGGATGTTTTATGTGGCGCCGTTAGGCTGCCAAATTTTCGTAAGGGGTTTTCATCTCAATCCTTTTTTCCGTGAGATTCGTGCCATATTTCCACTATTACATTTTTTGTGGTGTATGTACTACCCATAATTGTATTCTCTGTGTAATAAACTTTAATTTATGTGAATTTACATATTCATTGTATGATTCCTCCTTCATGGGTTGTAAGTTTCGTATGTTATTAAATTGGTAAGGGTTTATTTCACAATCTCTTCATTATCCGAGGTTGTTTATACGTAATTATCTACTAGGACCCCTTTATCATCCACATACATGTTTCATAAAAATGTCTTTCAAAACATTTTTACTATTTAATTGAACATGGGTTAAAGTCATTTATACCCTCATATGTTTTTGAAAAGAATCTTTCCGTCATTTTCCAAACAAGGTACTTTTTAACCTTTTCAACATAATGAAGGTAAGAATGTTTTTTAAAATATACGGTAGGTGTAGTTATTCTCCGCCATTATTACACCTTTTAAGCATCCTTTACAAGCTTATAATGATATTTTCAAAATAATGGTTTTCTATGTAATTATATAACATTTAAATGATTTTTAAAAAAGGGATATTTCTCTGAAATAGTTTTGATTTCATCTATGTCAACATCCTTTGATGGATTTTATGATTATTTAATGTTGATTCATTATGATGCAAAACATTCATATTGTATTGATGTTTTTGTGATATGTTTGACTGTGGATGAGTTATTTTTATTTCATTCATGGTTTATGGTTAAAGTATTGACATTTCGTAAGATAGTTTTAATACGAATGTTTATGTTATATTTAAATCGTTTATTAAGATGAATGTGTTGGAATAGTATGTTCCGGGTTGGGGACCGGTAAAAGTAAGCCTTTTGGGTTAAGTTCTGGTTACAGGAGACCCTCCGAGATGGTGTCCGGTAATTAGAGGCACTCAGGGATGGTGTCCGGTTGTTAGAGGCACTCCGGGTCGGTGTACGGTTATTAGAGGCACTCGGGTTTAGTGTCCGGTTATTAGAGGCACTCCGGGTTGGGTTCCGATTACAGTTAGCCCCAAGTTCTTGGCACGAGGCCTTGAAATAGAAATTAAAGTTCAGCATTATGCATTCCATCAATATGAATGTGTTTAGTGATATTGCATGTGATTATTCGACTAGTAGAATATCTATGTGAATAAGTAACTCACATTATTTCATTTTATTTTTTCCATATTATAATGAACTTCATGTTTAAAAGGATTTTGTTTTAGTTATAAATTGCCTTAAATGTTTATATTTATTTATGAAAGTTTCCACTATATTGTTTACCCTTACTGAGCATTTGAGCTCACCCTTTTCTATGTTTTATTTTTCCTAGGATTCCAAGAAGTGTATTGGGATTGATATGCCGGGATAAGACAAGGGATTAATGGCATTCACAAAGCACTATATATGTTGTGTTGTATGTTTCAAATTGTAATATAATGTTAATGTATGTAATTTATTTTCCAAGTCTGCTAAACTGATCAGACCTTCGGGACTTGAATTCTTGTAATCAAGCCAATGTATTAAAATATTGCACCGGCTCTGGGTATCTAGGGTCGGGGCGTTTCATTTTATTGAGTACGGCATTCCATTCGCAAATAGATGGACAGTCAGAGAGTACTATACAAGTGCTTGAATAAATGTAAAGGTAGTGTGTACATGACTTTAGTGGTACATGGTATAAGCACCTAGATTTAGTGGAGTTTTCTTATAAGAACAGATATTAGGGAACTATATAGATAGAACCATATGAGGCTCTTTATTGTAGGCTCTGCAGATCACTGCTATGATGGATAGAAGCAGGTGAGTCGGAGATGTTGGGATCGAGTCTCGTGCAGGAGATGACAGAGATGGTTCATCTAATTCAGAAACGTATGGCTACAACTCAGAGTAGGAAGAAGTCATATTTGAACAAAAGGATAAGTCCCTTAAAGTTTATAGAGGGTGATCAGGTTTTCTTTCGGGTGTCACCTAGGTTGCGTCCCCGCAGGATACGGAGTCAGGGAATGTTAGCACCCAGATTTGATGGACATTTGAGATCATAAAGGAAATCAGATTGGTAGCCTATCGATTGGCTCTTACACATAAATATAGTTCAATTAATGATGTTTTCCATGATTCACAACTATGAAGGTATCACCCCTACCCTTATCTTGTGATCGATGTAGTTGATGTTGAGATTGAGATAGATGTACCCTTTGAAGAGCATCTGATACATGTATTGGATCACCATGAGAAGGCGTTGAGGGGAAAAACTATACCAATTTTGCGTGTCTTATGGAAACATGGATGTGTGCATAAGGATATATGGGATAGATAGGAAGATATACAGAATTAGTGGCCAAATCTTTTTAGTTCAGGATCTCAGAGAAGTTTGGGAGTAAAGCTCGAGGATGAGCTATTATAAGGTTTGGAGAATGCAAGATCCCAACATTTTATGGATTAAATCTCAGGAACATTTTTGGGTACTTTTGATTTTTTGATTACCACTGTTTTGGAGTTTTGACTTGGGGTGAGTTTTGGTGACCTTTTCTATAAAACAAAATGGGCAGTGGGTTGTGCACGGTTTGAAAAACGATGTGACCAAACCTTGCCAATAAGCAGAACTAGACAGAGAGGTACAAATGTTTTAAAAATTGTTTGACAAATCAGGCGACCAAACCATGTAAACTATGCATCTCTGGATAGTGATGTCTACTCGATTTGAGCATGGTTTGACAAACCCTATGCCACTATCCAGGAAATAGTGCACATGGTTTTTAATTCCTAAATTACTCTTTACAACCACCCGAACCTCGGTACCTCCTTATTTTTAGTCCTTGGCTTGGGCTTGGAAATTTCTAGGTGTTTCCAAAGCCACTTCAAGAGATTACATGACAATCCAAACACCTTTTCTCTAGATTAAAGGCTCAGATTGAAGATCTGCTCTCCTTTCGCTAAGTAGATTTCATCTTGTAGTTTCTTCCGTTCATTACTCTATCTTTACATGATCTTTTCATGGGGGTTTTCCATTGTTTCCATGGATCTAAACATATGAGTTAAGGTATTGATCTATGATGGTGAATCAGGATCTAGTTTTTCACGATCTTAATGCCTTTGGTCTTATTTTTGTTTTTGAGGATTTAGATCCAGAACATGATCGACGACTTTGTGCCACTCAGTTTTTTGGGGGTTTTCGTTGGGATATCATCCATTAATAAATCGAGGTAGGTGCTAGAAATCCAATCCCACAATCTCATCTTGTTAAGAGTATGCAGTTGTATAAATTTCAAGGCATAAATTATTAATTGGTGGTTTGGTTATGCGGTTCTTTTTGAATTGTGGATCTAGGTGAATATGGTTGATGGTTATGATGGAAGGATGAAGATGATAAAACATTTGAATATGGCTATATATTGGAATTGGTTATTTGATTTTTAAAAATGGTTGTGGGAAACAGACTGACACTCTTAATACCCACAAAGGTTCTACATATGGATTTCTAGAACCAATGACATGCATGAATTTGATATTTTCTTGGATAAGGATGGATGCTCCAAATAACCATGGGGTTGTGAGACAGGGACTGATGCTCCAAATACTCACATGTGTGCAAGACATGACGTTCTGCACTCTTTCATTTATTTTGTACTATGTTTCATTTGGCTATTCATAATCAAAATATTGTGACACTGTAATTATGAATTGAACTAGGTGAATGGTTTAGTCTCCTACATAGGCCAAAGTGGGCATTGTGTTTTGGGTATTCTCGGGAACCTAGATCGTTAACGTAATAAAAAAGGTTAATTGGATAAATATTATCGTTTTCCCTATTTTATTTCATTATAATTAATGCAATTGAAAACACATCTGTTTAAATGGTCTATTTTTGACACTGTTGGTGGTTACCTACTGAGTCGTACTCACAACATACTCGGGTTGCATGATCGGTACCCGAATAGACTTTGTTGTTGTAGGACAGGACAAGGGCTAGTTCCATAGTTAGATTGCTAAGTTGGGGATGGATCATGGTTGATGGAGCCAGACATGGTTTGGGAACCATTGTTAGTTTTTGTGTCTTTACATCCATTTTCATTGTGGACACTTGGCACTTGCATTGTAGTAGCATGATTTACCTTTCAATTGATTATTGTACTTCATGTTTTGGTTATACTAGTATGATTTGAGCTATAATATTTATATGTGTTTCCACAATTGCTTAGTTACTTCTGCTGGTATTTTATTTTGATAATACAAGGTATAGTCTCCCCAAGTCTAACTTACCAGAACATCACTGCTTGTCAGCACCCTCTAGAGTATAGGGAGGCGCACTTGAGGGCATGTGGCCAACCGACTCGTGACACCATTCAGTTGCTCTCGGTTTGAGACATTACTACATCAAAGGTTTTCATTTTAGATGAAAATGATTTCTAAAATCACATGGAACATTTCATGAGGAAAATATACCTTCACCTCTAAAAAAAATTAAAATATATATATTTAACTTATATTATAGAAAAAAAATAATTGAATATATCCTTGAAAACATGAGTAGGAGGCTTTAAATCATTGATTGGTAATGAAATTTTAGAAATATCATTCAATGTATAAACATTGAAACAAAAATTGTGTTAATAATTTTATTTAAATCCAAATGCTTCATGTGTTGAAAATAATAACATGATTTTTTTTCAAAATATTGTATCACTCTTCAATCATGTGTCAGAATTTAAACAATTAATAATTTGATAAAATTAAAATTTATAATTATTTAATTTTTTTGAAACATGGAAATTATGGAAAAATTGTTTTTATATGAAGAGATAAATAGAAACACTATAGTTTAAAAAACTCATCTTGGTCACATTAGTCCATTAATAGAGGGAAATCACAGGGAACCACATATTATCAATAAATAACAATAATATAAGAAAATACATAAGTATCCTTATCAGTATATTATATGATTTCATCATTATAAAATTCGTCGAAAACAAACAAAATAAATAATGGGATTGTAACATATATTATTTACCACAATGGTATCATTTTAATTGTTACACCCAAGAAAAAATGAACATTAGATAGAACATTATATAACTTAATAATAATGTAATGGTTCACAAAATACAATCACAGTTATTATATTAATATCAAAAAAGAATTATGTTTTTTATAAGGCATGTTTTCCATAAAAAACCTGAGATCAAAATCACATACCACTTTAGAAACAATTGAATTGTAAGACCAATTATATAAAAACAACAAATGAAATTGTAAACAACATAAAAATTAATATATTAATGGTATAACATGTCGAATGGTAATTTTATACATCTAATAAAGGATTTGTGTGTTGTAGAAGGAATGTCTCAAAAAATTAAAGTTGAGTATAGAAATACCAGACCATAATTCCTAACATATATCATATATGTAAGGATATAATGTATAATAAATATAGTTTTATTATATATCTATTTTTGAACTATTTATATAATTATCATATTATATTTGATTTAGTTATGAGCTTTTATGAATTATTTATTAAAACATTCATATTTAAATCATTTTTAAGGTAATAATTTCTTTAATTTTGATGTTTTTAAGGTAATATTTTTAATTTTACATTGATATTGTTTCCATAATATCGATATTGATATCCATTATATAAATATATTATAAAAAAATAATATTATTGTTTATAGTAACCTGTATATGTTTGATATTCTAAATGTATTTCACCGCTATTGGAGAATGTACGGCACACATAAACATGAATGATGTAACTATGTTATCTATAGATGAATAAAAAAATGAAAATAATATATTAAATTTATAGATTATTTTAATATAATATCTATCACATATTTTCATGAAATATATTTTTATTACCATTCATGCAATTCACAAGTGAGTAATGAATTAAATTGCACCAGAAGATAGTAGTCCTCTATACACAGTAGTGATTTTCCAATATTCACACGAAATTAAATGTAAGAAGGTATATGTGACATTTTAAATAAAAAAAGTATAATTATGTAATTATTTAAAAACAATATGTTAAATATATCATTAATTAAAATTGTTATTAGTTTTTTTGGAAGAAATATTATATTGTTTCTTAATACGGAAGTCTATTTTAGAGAGAATTGACAATTTAGTTTCCTACTTGATGAAAGATGATATAGATGTGGGTAATTTCATTGATATAGTAACATATAATTGTGTTTGAGATATGGATTTTATTATATAAATATGTATCAAGATTATTTTAATCATTTATTGACATAAATAAATTGAAATCTCATAGCTAAGGACTGTACATCTTCATTAGAGAAAAAATATATTATTACATCCAGAGACATCATTAGAGGGGTCCATAATCAAATAGTGTAATAAAATATTCGGGAGATATCAATGTAATTGATTCAAATAGTTATTTTTAGGTGTAATTGGTAATTGATGTGTGAGTTGGAGATGTGGGTGGGTTCTCTATTATTCGTGGGGGTACAAACATGGGATTTTTTAAACGAACCTTATGTACCCACATTTTAAAAATTCCATATGGCTCCAAAATATTAAATTATCAATATTTATATGACATGTGTTCTAAAGATGTCCATATATTGGTATTTTTAATATAGTATTTATTTTTATAAAACTGATGTCTCTAATTTAACTCCCTAATTGATTTCAATCTAAATATTTATCCAAATAAATGGGAATTGTAAACATATTTTTTAATGTGTGTTATATATGGATGCATAATAATTATTTAACTAAATACATTGTTATTTGATTACTAGACTACATAACGGTTTCGATCTAAAAAATATTTTAAATTAATTGAACAAGATATCAACATTTTTTTAGGGTTCAATTTTTTATCTTAGACTAACCATCTATCAAGGTATGATATGTTATGTTTCAACCCAACACTATAACAATATCTTAGTTGTGAATTATCAAGAATATTTATGAAAATTTAACATCCAAATAAGAAATAATGAAATGTGATACTCCATATAACCATAAAACATCCTTAATTAATATATTGAAAAGAAGATCCATAAATGAGTTTTTATTAAATAGATATGAAGTGTAATGAAATTTTAAGGCATTGAACTACATTGAATATAGAATTTTCCCCTTTACCTGATTTAGTATGTTAGATGGAAGAATCTATAGTCGTGTATTCCCATATTCATTCAGCTAAGGGTAACGGTCATAAAAACACCTTAGAGATTTGTGAAACAACCTTAACATGTTGACAAACTATGCATAGAGATATGAACAATACCATATCTCTTTTCAACTCAATAATCCAAAAATAATAATTCACACACCTATAAGTCATATTACTTCTAGGATGGATAAAAAATTAAAAACAAGGAGATTCTTATAAAAAAACTTATTCTACGATGGTTTAGATAGAAAAAGTATATCATTCTTGAATTCTTTCATTCCACTATGATCAACATTGATCACAAGAACATTTCCTATTATCTTTAGCTACTCCATGTTATCCTTCTACAACTCTTATAACTAAAATGTATTTCTGGATTGACTATTATGTGTGGAATAAATGAACTATCACCTTCAATCATAATTTTCAAATCCATCAATTCATATCAAAATATATATTTTCATTTTTGTTCCACAACATATTTAAGATAGTGTGATCCTTTCAACTCAAGGAATCGACTATCTAGTTCAAATTCCTTGGGTGTTAATGTATTTTTTATCGACAATAATAACTCATCTCAATCTATATTCCCTAGACAATGTTCAACTCTATATGTGTGAATATATACATTAAATTTTAATGAACATTATATATATATAACAGTTTTATCCATAATGATAACACCTATATATCATTATGGATGAAATTTTCTCAACTAATTATGAATAAGGATTTGGTTAATGATTCCCATTAAAATTAAATTATCATATGGAATAATATATAACCTTGTAATTTTTGTATTGGAATAATTCCAATATCTTCATGTATGAATAAATATAGATTACAATCAAAATCCATTACATTTTAATACAATAACAATTGTGTTGACTAAACCTAAAAATAGTTCCTTGAAGTTTTACATCAATTCATCCATCAATTGTAAATAATCTCCATTTCATTGTAAATTGGTTATGTAATAAGATATTATTGATAAATTACCCATCAAACAAAGATTCAAACTAGTAAAACCATGAATTCATCATATCATTATCAAATGGTTTGGTCTAGTCCTAGTATAAGTAACATCTGTCTTTGATGTATCCACTAATATACCAAATGATGTGATTATATGACCCAGTAATTAAACATCTATAGATAAAACTCATAATTTTTTATCTTTTCATAGAGTTTTAACATCTTAAGGGATTTTAATAAAAATCTCAAGTGATCATACTGCTCGTCCTATCTCCATAAATATATAAGGATATCATATATAATGATTTCCATAAATTGATCAAGGTATTCCATAAAGAAGTTATTAATTATATATTTGAATATATATGGGGATTATTATGGTCGAATGACATCAATATAAACTCATATTGTATACACCATATATGGATTGTTTTCATAGGTTTATCCTCTTTCTTAACCCTAACTAGACTATATAAAAATGATAGTTAGTCATAGAAATATAATGATATTAAAAATATTGATCAATAAAGTCCTTAATATGGGTTAAATGCCACATTTTATTGATCATTATCTTTTTAAAATCTAAATAATCAATCCATAGTCCTAGAGATCCATCGTTAATCTTAAAAAATATTACTGCCAACCCATAGGGACATACGTTTCCAAATTTATCTATTTTCAAAATTTTCATGGAGATTCATAATTAATTGATGTAACTCAATAAATTCCATTATATAGAGAATATTTTAAACATTAATATCACCATGCATGAGTTTGGTTGATAACATAACATCATGATTCACTAGAAGAATATCGACTCTTCCAAAATAAAGTTGAAAAAACTCCATTATATTATGCATTTCATCAGCACTAAATTTTACCCTATGGATATTTGATAATCATTTCTTTTGTAAAATAATAATGTCACATACAATGGATGTAGCATCAATAATAATTTAATATTTATTATCAGAATGATAATTATTAATCTGATAGATTAGAATTAATACATGACATCCCTTCTGTAAAATGATTTTTCGGCATTATATTGTGAAATAAAATAGATGCCTAAGATAACATAAAATTCAACTTGAATGATAACAATGACTTTCTAAAAAATAAAATTCTCACTAAAATTAGCTAGATATTAATAGCATACATGAGAAGCAATTATCATAAAATTTGGATTTTTCACTGATAATTCAACATGTATTCAATTAGGATAAAAATGAAAATTCTTAGACTCTTTTCATTATATATATTAACTCATATAACTATGATAAAATAGTATAACTCAAAAACTATTCACACTTATTACCTGAAAAACATTATATATCAATCATCAATCCCTTACTAAAACAAAATTTGATAGAATGAAAATAAGTCATCATTGAATATAGTGATAATTATTTTATAAGATATTTATATCATTTTATATTATTTTTGGTATATGATACCTTATTTAAAACTTTCATTAGTCATGGCCACCTTCTATTTAAATACTTCTTAATTGTTATTATTTATTTTGTTAAATTCCCTAACATAGATGATCTGGAGATGGATTCAATTTCTTCAGAACCACTCAATTTACCTTTAACAAAAATTTTAGCACATATATCTATAAATAGACATATCCTTTGAATTATCCATAATTATATCACTATGTATAACCCGAAAGTTTTATCATCATCGTATACAATGTTTTACTAAACCCTTACGCTTAACAATCTTTAACAACCCATGAATTTCATATATTTATTTTACATCTTAATAGATGAAAATTAAATACATTTAAAAATACATGTCCAAGGACATTAAAGATTTTGTGTAATTGTAAACTGAATATAAATTCATCTTTTTTACATGAATCTTACTAAATATCCCCCACAATGTTATCCTCACATAGTTATCTTCTTATACATACCAAAATTGAGACCATTATTCATTACATTGTTAGAGGAAATATAATACTGAGTAATACTAGATCATTATTATGGTTAAACAAGTAATATGTCAACATAAAAAGTGAATAAGTGTATGAGAGTAAGAGAAGAACATATAAAAAACATAAAAATAAAATGATATATATTAAACATAACATAAAGAATACATATTGTATTTTCAAAAGAGATTAATCATAATAGAATTAAAGAAGTTGACCAATTAAAACATAAAAGTTCTATATGAAATATATTTTTCACATACACATTATCATAGAACACTTTTTCATTTGTACGTACCAATACATTATTAACATTGTAGGAATGAGATAAATCAAAATGTAAAATCATTGGGCTACATATAACCTCTTGTATATACCAATTTTCTATAACGTGATAACCACAAGTGTACAAACATTTTAGGGGTTGGGATAACATAAAATATAGATTTCTTTTTTTGGGTATTATAGCCTCACATGAACCATTTTACCTCATGGAAAATCAATCCTTACCCTATGAATTAGATGGGAGATATAGGCCACACAAATCCTCGGTTATAAAATGACCACCATCCTCGGTTTTCAACTAACCAAGAACCTTGGATATAATAAAACCACTAACCTTGTTTATAACATAAACAATATAATATAATTAAATCCATACACATGTGTGACATAATATCAGAAAACATTCATTATATCTAAACCCAATAAAAAATGGGTATCATATACATTTCATTATAATATAACCCATGGGAATGAAATAGGATTCGGAAACAACATTTCATCATAAAAATATAAATCCAGATAAATAATAAAGATGATATCATTGGAAAATATCCCTAGTAAATAATAATTAACATAAAAATATTTCACATTATATTGAAAATTACTTTAGAATTTCCCCTTAGAACACTTCTATTGGAAAATACTATTTCCATATTAAAAATTATTCATTAAATTATAATTTTTTCGAAAATTTTAATGAAATTATTTCATTTAATAAAATGTTAAACATGAGAAGGAGTATTTTAATAATTTATCATTCATGTTGACGGCAAATAACATTCATGACATACACATTAAAAGCAATAGATTTACTTTTTCATCAAAAGTTAAAAGGGACGTTTTTGGAAGATTATAATAATTTCGATCTCATTTTTTTAAAAGTCATTTATAGGTAAAAATGACATTAAAATATATGTAGAGATTATTTAAAACCTGCTTCATTTTTTTAGAAAATATTTTAATCGATGTAACATCATTTTCCTACGAAATGAAAAATTAAGAAATTTTTTATAAAAACATACATTTTATCTCATTATTATGATAATAAAATTAAATGGAACATCATATTATATAAAAATAACTATATGTAACGAAAATAAATTTGTTTGTTCATATTTTGATCAAAATATCTCATCATCGGAACCATAATCTCAAACAACAGAAATTTATAATTATATTGTATCATCAAACCATTACCACATTGATAACATATGAATCATAATCTCCATAAAATAAAAAAAATAAGAGGGATATTTAAATACCATAATTATCATCATAATGTTCATTAATATATCTACACTTTATTTTCATTCATTAACATAATATCACTTTTTTGAAATACTAAAAACATTATACAAACATATTTCTATTGATTGTGTTATATTAATTCTTTTAGAAACATGGAACAAAAATATTCTAACTCTGTGAAATATCTAAAATGATTCCCACAAATAACATTACCAATAGTAATTTCAATTAAATAACCTATCATAATAACATGTGGAATGAAAAACTAATAAATGGGTTAGGTAAAATGTTGAGTAAGGGTAAATAAAAGAAATTTATTGGTATACCAAGAACATAAGCGAATAAGAACAAGATCATGATAATTATAATATAATAACTTGTATATCGATGAACATAAAAATGAATCCTGGAATAATGATTTCTATTATGGAATATATGATTCATAAGAAAATCAAGCAAACAATCCAGGAAATCAAAACACAAGAATAAGACATGTAATAGTGGTATACACATCAATGTATTATATAGTGAAGATGTTTAATTATTAACTAGTTCACCCATTATGTTTGGGAGACCAAATAAATCCCTATCAAAGACTTATATATCTACAAAAACATCCTCTCATAATATTTTGAACATGTAATCAGGTTTACACATAAAATTTAGAATATGCAATCAAGATCAAGAATAACCTATCGAACATATAATGAGGTTCAATCATATCATTTTGAACATGTAATATGGTTCATGTTTAAACTAATGGACATTCAATAATGAGATTTTATAACATGGTGACCATTTAATCAGGTTCATTCATAACATTTATACCCAGGAGTCATCTATTGTTACCCACTACATTGCAAGGAGATATAGGTTACATCTATATTATAATTAATTAAAAAATATATGTTCCATAAAATGATACACAATCATATCATAATCCATAAAATAAAATGAGAATCATAATCATAATCATGTAATCATATCATAACCTGTAGAAAATGATGTAGGTTTCATAATCATTTCATAAAAATATATCCCGTGAAAGAGAAACCTATTTCATAAAGAGATAACCAAAGAATGGGAATGGGATTTCTTAAACATTTAACCCTTGGAAGAGAAATGGGTTTCAAGAAGACAATGAAATTAAGAAAAATGCATTCGATGAAATAATATAAATATATCCTTAAGATAATTTCTTATAAATGCATGATAAACATAAATATATGTATTCTAATGTGTCAAATAATTTTGAAATATCATTTAAAATCATATCTTGAGGAAAATATCATTTCTTCTTTGAATGTTTTTAATTCATAGAACCATTTCAAAACAAATTTCTATAAAATACCTTGATATATTATAATAAAGACTTGATGTCATTTTGAGTTCCTTTATCCATGAGAACTTATAGAATAAGCATCATATAAGTTTAGAAAAAATCATTGAAAATACCATTAAAAAATTAAAATAATTCATTTTTTCGTCTGAAAATTATTTCATTGAAACTAATTTAAATAAATATACAAAAATTAAGAAAATGTTTTTAAAAATATTTTATGTGAAAAAATATGAAGGAAGCTTCAAAAAATATTTAAAACCATTATCCTTATAAAATTACATTAAAAAAATATATTATGAAATAAAAATAAAATCCTTTTTTAAATGACATTTTAAAACATTTACTTAAAAAGTAACCATTTAATCATGTAGTTGAAGATTCACATAAATGATAGTGGGTACATCAATACATGATATACTACGTTATAAGAACATTCATTTTTCATAGTAAAAGGTTTGAAATATTATTTTATATGAATTATATAGGAGGATTCCATTGAAAACATTGTTAAAATATGAAAAATGGGAAATGAGACATTTTAATGATTATCATATAATAGTGTAATATTCATGAGGACTATTTTTAGTAAACATGGTTTTGATGGAACCATGATTTTTAATCAAAGAGAGGGTAATTTTGGGAATTCTTAAAAACACTTTTATAAATATAATATGTACCATCGAGTGAAAAAAATGTTACCAATACATGAATAAATCATGACTAACTAAATGATAATAAGATTCATCAATTTTTTGTAGAAATGGATCTTATGATTTCATCATACGAAACATAAACATAAGAAGTCTTGAAAACAACAAGTTAGTTTGAATAATCTATTACCACAAGGTATCTTGGGATCATGCACTCCATGTTATAAAATATAATTACATGAAGCTTATAATATTGTAAAATGATGTATATTCAGATATAACATGTGTAATAATCCTTGGGATGAAAGGTAGGTGCATAGAAAACCTTTTGACTCAAAGAATGAAAAATGGGACAAGAGAATATTAATTTTTTTGAAACTCTTGATACATAAATCACATGAAATAAAGATTATATATTTTCAAGGTAAAGTCCCAAAAATTTAATAATAATATTTATATGTTAAATTAATGTAATTATATATACCACGAAAAATAAAAGAATGGTGAACATGGTATATAAATCACAAATAAAAAAGGTGATATGAAATTCTATTACCTTGCTTGTTGACTCACACCATACTCATAAAAGCATCCTATATATTAAATATAAATTTATAATAAATATATCAAAAAACAATATTATTATAACCAATACTATATATGATTTTATTATGATTATATATAACCCACTTGTTAATAATTCCTTGTTAAGGTTATTCATGGGGTAATATTGTCATTATTTTTCACATGTGTCTTAATTTTTTATATCCTTTGACCTAAAATATATCATTCTTTATATAATATAAAAAATATATTAATATAATTTATATTCCTTAAATTTTTTCTGTAGTAATATATCTAATATATGAGAATGAAATGGAGTACACAATTAAGGGGAATGGTATATCGTACGTACTCATGGATACCGTTTCTGTTTAATTGTCGTATTGTCAAAATGTATGTAAATGAAATATATGAATATATATAAGTATATATATGTTATTTAATGTAACATTATAATATCATATATATCATATAATTTCACTAAACCATCCTTTAATAAATTACATGTAGTGTGGGAACAAAACACATCGCATTGAGGGGAAGGTAGTCCACACATCCTCCAATGAAATTATCATATATAAATCATATGGAAATTATAATTATATGTGATTTAAAAGGATTACAAAAGAATAAATATTTAATAAATATGACATATAACATTATTAAATATATTTTTCATCATAATGTCCACCATGTGACGTGGTAATGGATAAAATGATCAATAAACATTTAGTGAGGTGGTAGTTAAGAGTACAAATAATCAATATCATCATTACTCATTAGAATTATGTTTGAGTAAGTGTAGGTGAAAAATTAGCATACAAAATCCTATTATATTTTTTATATTGGTGTTTCTATAAAATCATGGAATAATAAGAATTTAGTTGTTTGAGAGAAATAATAAAAGAAAGGATCATGTGGGAGTGTGTTAGTTCATAATTGGGTATCTCTTTTTTCTCTGTAAAAAAGAGATTCCTAGGAAGGATTTGTAACCAAAAACTTATAAAATTATGAATATTGAGCTATTAATGAACTACATGGGTTGATATTGGTTGAGCCAATGTGGATTGAGTTTTGTGAGGACGTGGGAGGAGGGGAGGCCATTTATATTGGAAATAGAGTGGTGTTCTTCTAAATTTTGGGAAAGGGAATTCCAATTGTCAAATTATCATGGTTAGTGGGTATAATATTGGTAAAAATTATATAAAATTAAAGATAAGGTCTAAATATGGCCATAAAATGACTTTTGGAAAATTATGTAGGTTATTTCAAACATTAAGATTTAGGTTTTAACCATAGTTATGAAGAATATTAGCTTAATCAATGTAATTAATTTTAATTACATTGACTAATATTTTAGAGGAAAAACTAATTGGATATTTTTATAAATTGTAAATTATGCTCTATACAATTATAGAATACTTTTTTACAAATTTCTATCAGATAATTGGATGAAATTAATTTAATTTTATTCTAGTAGTCGAGTTGATAATAAAATTTTTTGAAGTGTAAACGTTAAAAAGATATCAATGTTTTTGAAACAAATATCAATGTGAAATTTGAAATAATGTTCTAAATTGAAATAATTTTTAAAAAATATTATCTAATTTAACATTTATTCCAATTTAATATTTCTGTTTTACATATAAATAAATTATAAGAATGTGAATTTTTGAACACAAATTCAGTATTTTTCACAATTCCTTAGAAATGAAATTCCATCAAAATATAAAAAATATCTCTATAACCTAATTCTCATGTTAATATATCAAAGAGGATGTTTATTTATTTATTTATTCTATAAAATATAAATAAATTATATTTAAAATGGTTTCACCATTAAAATGTGGTATAAATTCCTTATTAAAAATATATATGTTTTTAAGCATAAAATTGTGTCTGTTTATATATTATGACTAAAAAATGTATTGGACGAATGTAAAAAATATTTGATTAATATATAACATTAATATTAAATTAATTTTATTCACTGATGTAAATTAAATTAATTTATTGTTATAAAATAATTTTGTAGATATAATGAAATTTTTTTAATATTCAATCAGTTTGCATATTCATTTCGAATTAATTTGTAACTAATTAGTTCATTTTCAATTTGTATAAAAAAAGTTTTCATAAGTTAGTTATGAATTTTTATAACTAAAAATTAAACATCTAGGCTATATAATATTGTTATTCCATAAATCATGGTCTTTTCTGCTATAAAATCCATAGAGGAAAGTCATTATTATGTGTCACCCAAGATATCCTCCATGTATTATATAGATAAATCTATGATCGATGTTACATCTAGTGCATTATTAATGTTGTTTTATGTAAACATAATACAAAAATAATGATTTAATTTAAAATAAACAATTTTTATTGTTGCATGAAATGTAGTATATTTAAATGAATATATTATTTCTACAAAATAATTATTCACAAAATCATGGAGTGTTATATTCTACCCCTCAATAATAAATATCATCAACAAAATTTGTCTAGGATATCAACTGTTTAATACAATTATGTTACTTCAATTGAAATTGAAATAGTAAAAATGATCTCTAAAACTCCCTGTAAAAGAAATATTGGAACCATAATGGTCACCCAGAGCAACATATAGTTGGGTTTCCATATAAGAGATCATAGGTGGAAAGTGAGAACATGAACATGTAATAGAAATATAACCATCATGTTCTGATGGAGAGTGATAGAAATTTTTTTTGGATAATTTTAAAAATCACAAATACATAATTCTAGGATTACTTAAAGGGCCATCAGATTTTTTAGAAACATGGCTACTATGATAACATTTTTTCCTTAAAGGTACATTATAAAAATGTAGAAGATGTTTAAAGAAAATATTTAATTATTTGATTTAATAAAAACATCACCCTATTTTTAGCCTCAGTCAACTTCAACTATTTCTTTATAATGGAAGATAAATTTTTTCATTATTTAAGCACTAATAGATCATGAGATCAATGATGTTATATCTCATTTTTAATCTATTATCAACAAAAAAAAATATTGTTTTAACATGCTATCAAATGTGAGTTAATCCTCATTTAAAGACACAACATGTTAATCTTACAATCTTCATCTGAAGTTAAACATAAACATTTATTAAAGGGTTAACCTTATAACCATGTTTAAAGATGAACATTAAAATCCATCGAAAAAAATTCTTGAAATATGGTTAAAATTGAGCCCCCCATATATCGAAAAGTACCAAATGGTCTCCACATTTCAAAGATAAGAATAACCTCATCATAAATCCACATGAAACATAGTAATAACCTTAATTACCCTAAATTATTTTAGAAAACATGCATTCATTCTTATTCCAATCATTACCAGATACATTATTTAAATGAAACATGTTTTCAAAATTATCCATGAGGAATAAGACCACATTTTTACTAATAATTTTTAATTTAATCCTTAATATCTAATTAACATAATTATGTCAAACATATCATTATCCAAACATCAATATATAAACAACTTGTGATAATTAAGTGTTACCATCCCTTAATATAATTATCCACTTTCATTGAATTCTAATTTCTATGTCTTCATCACCATTTAACATGCCTTTTTCAATAAATAGTGAAATAATTTATTGAAAATACATATATATTTCAAGATTCACATAACATAATATTTAAATTGCAAAACAAAAGTAATTCTTTAATCCAACCATATTCTTAAACTATTACATAGGCTTCATCGATTTATTCATTAATATATCTTTCATAGAATATAAAATAATAATAATGTTTTCTGGTTCCTCAACCATAATGTAATCCTTCATCTAATATATAATGTTAATAGTAATAGAAGAAAATCGCAAACCATTCAATAAACATTTGAGGTCACTCTATCATCAAATTTAAAAAGAATACTCATTCCACAATCATTATTCTTTTGATGAGATTTTTACCTGGGAAATTTATTTTTCTAATACCCATACATCTGAAAATTTTAATTTTATCCATGTTCCTTCTAATTCTATCCATTGACTAATACAAAAATGTAGAGTGTGAGAAACATTTATCATAATTAGATACTATATAGTCATTAAGGAATATTTAATAATGCATTTTTTATGGATCCTACATATTTAATCATTTATACCATTGGATTATAATAAATTATTCATATAAAACTTATATTTAAATCACCCATGAAAGATCATTAAAAAATTTGTTAATTAAAAAATAACATCTGGGAGGAATATCAAACCAGGTGTGCCACAAGACCCTTTTCCATGTACCAGATTACCCAAAGTATATTTTAAGGCATCTTGTGAGAGTTATTAACCCTAGGTTCATCTTTTCTAGAGCCACATACACTTATAGTATCTGTAAGGGTATGTGTTTCTAGGAAACTACACACCACATCATTTAACAGGATTCAATGAAATTTTATATATCATTGTCTCATAATTATACTTATCCCTAGACACATATCTAGAGACAAACATAGATATGTACAAAGGGATATCTCTAATGTATTCTTATCATAGACTCCAATTGTTAACTAAACCAAATCCATGATACCAACATCAGAAACCCTTGCTATTAAAACATTAAAATTTCATCACTTTTTCAACACACATAAAAGATTATACAAATATATTCTCAAATAATATATTTTATTAGTGTCATTAGAAACAAGAAAGAAAATATTTTATCTCAGGGAAGTAGCATAAATGATTCCCAAAAGGATCTTATACATTGTAATTTTATTAGAAATATTTATTCCTAACTTAGGAAAAAATTGAGGAAATGGGTGAGATGAAATACACAATAAAGTTAAATAAATATAATGTGTATGCATATCATGAATATAAGGGAATAAGAACATGATCAGGATTATTTGATGATGATACCCTATATATCAAATATCATAAATTTGAATCAAGGAATAATTATTTTTCGCTCATAAAAATTAGATCATAAAGAAATAAAAAGAATAAGTAATGAAATTATAACATTGGAATAAAACATGGAAAGGGGTAATATACATTAATATATAAAATAGTCAACATGTATAAGAAGAAATTGGTAAAAAAAATTATATTAAGGATACGAAATCAGGACAACTAATGGTCTTATAGATGTGGAACTAGGTCCACACATGATTTCTTGAACAAGTAATCATGTTGAAATATAACATATTGAACATGCAATAAGGTTCATACATAACATTGAGAATGTATAAAATGGTTCCCTCCTAACATTGTGATCATGTAATCAGTTTAATGCATTAAATTATGTACATGAAACTAAATCCATGAATATCATTTTGAACATGTAATGAGGTTCACACAAAACATTTATACTCTTTAGTCATCCATTTTTAACAATTTAATTTGAGGTAGATATAGGCCCCACACATATCATAATAAAATCATACATATATGTTCTAGACAAGAATAAACAAATATATCATAACACATGAAATGAAATTGGTATCATAAACATGTAATCATTTCAAAAACTGCAACGACCTCCTTCTGAGATGGTGTGGGTTGTCAATGAGGGGGAATACAGGCATGCCCAACCCATCCACTATGAATCTTGGATGAACATCTTCTACTTCTATCACAAACAAGGACATGAGTACTTTTCTTTCCACAAGAAGGAATTAAAAGACTATCTTGCTGAACCTGGTGCTTCAAACGGTTTGCATATGGCCCGGGCTATGATAGGTGGTGCTAGAATTGCTATTGTTGAGAACAAGTAGGATGAGAGGAACGGATCTCCATCAGTGATGATTGATGCGCATGATTCTCTGGCTGGGGATGTGCAGAAGTCTGCAGGTGTTATAAATGAATGGATAAAGTAGGATGACCCTACATATAATCCTGTCTCTTTTGGACCGAATAACAGCAGCTCAATGGGAGCTATGATGAAAGTTTCTAGAGAAGAAACAGGGCCTTCTGTTGCAGCAGTTTGTGATCGGTTTAGGAGTGACTTGGGTCTTGGCTCATTGTCTGGTGAGCCAGGGGCAATGTTGAAGGAATATGATAGTGTTGCTGGGTAGTGTACTCAATCTGCTGATGCTGACAATGCGTTTAAGCATCATCAATTCATGGGTCGTGGACTTGAGACAGCCGGAGGTGCAGTGGCTTATCAGCCTTTCACTGGAAACTCTGGATCAGATTTTTGCTCTATGAATTAATTTTCAGTGCTAAAAGGAGCGGAAGAACTCCCAGCTAGTGCAGGAGATATGGAAGATGCTCGGTCTGACCTTCTACAAAATGATCCTAGGCTGGGTTAGGTGATGGAAAATTTGAGGGAGGATGATCCCCCCCCCACAGATGGAACCAGATCAAGTGATGAGTATGAAGGTTGCAGTGGATCAGGAAGAAAAATCATAAGGGAGTAACATGAAAAAGCAGTGTTTGACCCCACTTGACACCAATAATAAATGATTTGTGGCTGAAACTTTTTAGAGGGAGGAAATGGATACTCTAAAGGACTGATGGAAACTCCGAGAAATTGGGGAAGTGGTTCCGGTGGAGGTAAAGAAAATGATGGGGATGTCCGGAAAGCCTCTTATAGTGACATTGTTCGAGGGGAAAAGAAAAGAACATCTGGCGGTCAAGGTGACACATGCATGGGATAAATTGGAATGAAAGCATGGTGAAAAAAATTACTTCATCTAAGAAGAAGCCAAGGAGAGACTACTCCAACATACCGAAGTCTGTATCCACTAGGTCCTCGGCCATAAAAGAAAGAGGGAAAGAAATAACTGTCAAATAGGGATATTGTATGTTGATGACCAGGAATTCATTGTCTAAAAGAGATTCACACCTTAGAGAGAAATACCTCAATATTCTTAGTCACTATGCTTCACATTCTGGGTGGGATTCGGTGGATCCCGGCGTCTCGAAGGATGGTGATGTTGGAGAGTGTGACATCTTTTTATTGGCCTTATCGTTGGGGGTAATCTCATTTTCTTAGCTTTGTACTTTGTACTGCATCTTTTTATTTAATAAATTTGACGGGACTGGGCACTCGGTCTGGGCCTGCACCTTTCGGGTAAATATATAATTTTTAAAATAGAATAATATTTAATACACATATAACATGTGAAAAATAATTTTGTTTCATAAAGACCATGACATTAAGCATAACCAATTAAAAGAAACAATATTAATGGATCTTTTATATAATTTCTTTTTAAGTCATGATAAATATCAATGGATGTCATATTATATTAAAAATAATTTCAAGTGGTGTTCTTAGGAAAAAAATATTTCATCATTAAAAAATTCATTAAAATTCATATAACCTTGTATACATATATTTTATTTATAAATTTCATTTAAATTATATAAAAATCCCTAAAATATTTTTGAAATGATTTTTCCATGAAAATTTATAAATAATATTCATAAGATTTTAAAACAAAATTTTAAAAAATTTGAAAAATTTAAATGAATGATTGAAAAGGTTTTGAAAACCATTCCATTTAAAATAAATTGAGAATTTAAAAATAAATCATGAAAATGGTTTGAAAGCATTTTCACTTTAGAACTTATGATAGAATCTTGAAATCATTTTTAAAAAATATTATTTAAAAATAAATAAATAAATTTAAATCAATAAAAAATGAATATATTTTGTTTGAAAAATACTAATAAATCCATTTTTATAAAAATGAACCTGTTTAACAAGAAATTCTGTCTTCACCCAAATGATTGAATTTAAATCCATACATGAAATAAAAGGTAAGAATAACATTCCATTATAATAAAAAAAGGTTTGAAAAATTCCTTGTTTTTAAATTGAAAATATTATTTTGAAGTCATTTGAAAAATCAAGAAAATTAAAAATTATTTATTTATTATCAATGAATACTACCATATTTTTGAAGATCCATTTTATAAAATATATTTTTGAAGGGTTTAGATTTTAGACGGAGGAGAATGTTATGTCGAGATTACATGAAGACAGTTTCTTAAAAATGATATTTACCAATGAGTGTAGAAATGGTACCATTACATGAATAAATAATTCATAATCTAGGATAAAAAGTGTCATTATGTTTCCTGAGATAACGATCATAAAATTTCATCAACGGAAGCATAACCATAATCAATATGAAAAGATGATGATATTGTTTCAATAAAATCATACCACTGGTAACATGGGATCATTATCTCAATGTTTGAAAATTGAGTGACATGAAGCATATAATATAATGAAAATAAGAAGATTCATTATATTACATGTCAAAAACACCTTATGAAATAATATAGGAGCATAACAAAATATGTGTCTCAAATAAGGAATATTAAGTCAAAACTATCTTACAGATTTTCTATCATATTGAAACATAAACCCTATAAATGAAAGAGAATAGACTGGATATATATTTAACAATAAATTTAAGAATAATAATCATATAATACATTAATGTATGTCTATACACAATGAAAAAAAATAGTGGTGATCACGACATTTGTCTCACATTTATAAAATGTGAGATGATATTATATTACCTTTTATCATGACTCTAATCATACTCATATAAATGTCCAATAAAACAAATAAAAATTTATTATAAATATATCATATCACAATATTATTATATCTAATTCCATATATGGTTTTATTATAACTTTATATTACTCACATGTAATTAATTTCATGTTAACATTACACTTTCGGTAATTTTCTATTTGTTTTTCGCATGTGACTTAATTTGTTATATGAGTGATCCTTATACTTATATAATGATTCAGAAAAAATCATAATATAAATTTCATTTATATTCCTTATATTGTTTTATAATAATATCTAGAATATAGAATGAATAAATGGAATACACCATCAAGGGATACGATGGGTCGTGCATATGCCTGGATGTTGTTTTTGTTTAATTGTCATAATAAAAGAAAAAAGGTAAAAAAATATAGGTATATATATATATCATTATTCCATTATTATTATGAAATCATTTCTATCATATAATTTCACTAAAACAATCCGTAATATATTTCATGTATTTTGTGAATGAATCGCATCGCTTTGATGGGAGGTTGTCCACACATTCTCAAACAAAATTATCATTATTAAACCAATTGGAATGTTTACAGATATGTGTGGTAAAATTATTTGAAAATCATAAATACAAAATATATATGAAATATAACATATATAAACATTGATTACATCATAATTTCTACCATGGGTGGAGGAAAAGGAAGATATTTCAATCATCCTTTAGGAACGTGGAAGTTCTTTGTACACATGAACATTATGTCTACTACCAATTAGATTGATATCCATGTAAGTGAAGGTTATAAAATTTTCATAAAAAAATAATTGTATATTTATGATTATTGTATTTATATAATATCATAGAATAGGATGAATTGAGGTGGTGGACATTAAAAATAAATGAAAAGAGATTGAGGGATGATGCTTCTTCTTAATAACCTAACTCAATTTGGATTGAACCAAAGGGCTCAAATTGATGATTTTATTTCCCAAACGAGGACAAAATTAGGAAGAGAGAGATATTTAGGGTATATATGGAAAGGTATTATTTTAGAAAAATTTTATAGATAGGTGAGAGGAGGTTGGGGGAGTGAATGATTTTTTATCGAGCTAGAGAAGTGGCACCATTGTAAATTTTGGGAATGGGAATTCCATCTACATTTATCCCATGGAATATGGACCAAGTAATGGTCCAAAGTATATACAAGTGATTATACATTATAAATATGACTATAAAATAGATTTTGGATTTGTTTTTAGTCAACTAAGGCTATTATTATAAATGTTTAGTCCTTTGTGAATCATAATTTTTCCTTAATTGATATAGTTAATTTTTCTTAATGTGACTACTAATTTTTTTAAAAAAACTATATTTATATTATTAGATATTTATGAAATTATATTTATTAAAAATATTTAATCCATTTATCAAAATTGAAATCACATTAGTGGCATTAATTAATTTAAATTTAATTCTGTAGTCGGGTCGAGAGTACAAGTTTTTAAAGTAAAAAACATTCAAAAGTATGTTATGTTTGTATTCCCAATTTAAACGTGAAATTGATTTCAATGACCTAAATTATATATATTGATAATTATATAATCTAATTAAACATGGAAAACAATTTACGATTTAATTTATCATTATATGTAAATTGTATGAAAAAAAATTTGAACTAAAATTCTGTATTTTTCTGTATTCATTAAAAATGAAACCTCATATAAAAATTACAAAAATATTAGCCTAAACTTATTATTTAGTTACATCATAATATATGATGTTTATGTTGAATTATTAAATTTATTAAACTTTCAAAATTTAATCTAGAATGGATTTGACATTAGAAAGTGGTATAAATGCCTTAATAAAAATATTGGTTTCTAATCATAAAATTGGGATCATTCTTATATTATGTCTCTAAAATATATTTCATCAATATATAAATATTTTATATAATATATAACATTAATATTAATAATAAATTTAATTACATTATTTTATTATGTGAAAATAAATTTTTGGATATAATAATCTTTTCCATTATACTCGATTGATTTTCAGATTCAATTCTAATTAATTTGTAAACAATGAATTAATTTTATATTTTTGTCAAACATATACTTTCATATGTTGTTTTACCCCTTTAGTAAATTATATTTTAACATGTAGTTTATAATATATATTTATTCGATAATACATGGTCATGCGTGTTACAAAAGAGATCGAGTAATGTTATTGTTTCATGTAATGAAAGTTATCCTCAATATTCTATATAGAGAAATCTAAGATTTATATTGTTGTTATTTTACTATTAACTTGGTCCTTTGTATAACATAATCCAATAATATTCATTTAATGTAAAATAAATAATTTTCAAAGTTTCACGTAATGAATAATATAAAAATGTTATATTAACTTTTAAAAAAATTCTAAAAAAAATTATGGTGATATAATTAAATACATTTATGTGTATAATATAAAACAAACAATTTAAACATGTTTTGTATAAAGAATATGTCCCATATAATTACATGTTAGACATAAATCCATTACAAATTCAGAAAAATTTGAATCATAGGCATCATTATAAATTATCAACAATTTTATCCTTAGATATCATTTAATAAATATATTCATGAAATTAAATTTCAATGTATAATTACATCATCCACACAGAATAAATGAGTGGTGAATATGGAATATGTCTCCCCAAAATAAATAATTTATAGCATAAATCAGTAAGCTTAAATCTTCACTTCCTTCATAAAAAATTTAACTCTTATGTATTGAATATAATTTTTATACAAATTTTAATGAAATATACTCATATGTATCATTCCATATATGATATAACAGTTAACTTTTATTCCCTTTTTTTTACAATTCTCTGTTAAAATCATGTTTCAGGTAAAAAGATGCTCATTTATCATGTATATTTTAGTTGTGTGTTTTTTATTTAATTGTATTAGTGTTTCATCATCTCTAGAATGTGAAACATGATATAATGATAATTCATATTACTTATATATTAATTTATTGCAATTTATTTATGATATATATAATAAAATAATTACACAATTCATGGAGATTGTATGTCATACATATGAAATAATGATGTTTCAATTTTATCAATAGATTAAATTGAAATAATTTAAATAAATTATTACTTTACTGAATTAATTTATTTTCATTTTTATCACGTATTTTAATTATAATGTTCTTTATATCTTCCATTTAATGTATATGCGAATAATTAATCAGTCACTTTGGGATGTGGTATTCTTCCTGATATATGATATATGTGCTCATATTTCCACAGATGGAGTGGATAAAGATATAGGTTATATTATAATTCTACAATTATAGTTTTGTCACAAAATTCATATACATATGTTAAAACAATTATTTTATCCATCTTTGAGATGTTAAGATGAAAAAAATAACATCGGTTCGCGACGTTGTAGTCCTCTATACACACGACTGAAAATTTTGTTTTCTCATGTGACGGAAGAAGAGATAAATGATGATTATAAAATTTATATTATAACATTCAAGTATATTAGAGATATATATGTTATTATATCCTAATTGATTATTATTTCTTTAAGGAGTTATATGAATTGAAAAAAAATGATAATTCACATTTAAAGACAATACCTCTTCTTCAGAGAACTTTATTAGGTTTACACCCAATGAATTAATAGGATGGTTGAATAATAAATATAATTCCTCAAATATGTGTTTAGGGAATTATGAAATTTATATGTGAACCTAGTTTTTAAAAAATAGTTTTTTATTATGTGATTAGAAAATGAGGGGGTTCCCTTTATTAAGATGGGGAGATGACACATTATGAATTTTTGAAAACCATATAGTTTAATCATGTTATGAACATTAAAGAGTGGTAAAAATGATTATTATTGAACCATAGATTTTAAATGGGATAAATATTTCCATCCAATTTATGTTGTAAATGTATATAGGATATTTTACCCTATATCAATTTAGATTAAAAATCCTGAAAATCTATTTTAACAATAGCCATTTTATTTATTTTGTATTCCTTTTTATATTGATTATGACAAAATAAATTGAAATAATATATAATATAAATTAATTTTATTAAAAATTCAGAAATTTTTATAAAATATATTAATTTATGTGGTAGTATATATTTATAAATTAATCTTCATAACATGATAAAAAATATGATTTTCATAATAACTTTTTCTTATGTATTGAATTTTTTAATATTCAGATGCAATATTTACATTATTATAATAACATGAATTTGATTATAAAATATAAAATTTAACTAATTTTTTTTAAATATATCTTAAAATAAAATTTATCTTGTAATTTCATTAAACAGAAAGAAATTTTATTGTAAAAACAGTTATTTTTTACTGTCAATCGATAAAAAAATATTTTCTATAAATTATAAAAATCACATTAACAAATAATTTTATATATGAATTCACAAAAAATGCTTTTATTTGCTAATTTTTTTTTATCAATTTGAAAAAAAATTCTTTTTATTATTTTTTCTCAAATGAAATAATTTTTCTCCCAAAAATAATAATCAAGAAATTTATTATGATTTTACTAGAGATTATTTCATTTTTTATCAATATAATTTCATAATATTGAACCATTGTACATAAATTTAAAATAATTTTATTCATATTAATAAATATATTTTTAATTATTATGATATATGGATTATTTTTGAAAAATAATTTTAATAGTGTTTTTTGTTCATTATGAAATTCTCTTCTGTCTAACATAAGATATTTTGGAAATTTAGAATATTCAAAAAAATATTTCATTGAAAACACTGGGTGTTATATAAAACCCTCTAAATCATTCCATCATCTTCCTCCTTCCCTGATATTCATTGATTTCTCCAGTGACCATCCATCGCCATCTCTCTTCTCTAACCATTGCCGATATAATTTTGTTGTGTTGTGTCGTATTGTAATGTCATATATCATTGGCATTGGGAAAGGAGGTTGTGATAAAAGATTCAACTGTGGTTATTTAATATCTCTTTTTATTCCAATAATGTGATTAGTATTCCCCTAAAGATAAATTGTATGTGAGGGTGCTACATGAGGAAGTAGAATAAAATTCCATGTCTAAAACAATTAATAGATGTGTGTGTATGAAGAAATAAACTATAAACATAAACCAATTTCATAGAAATTAATTTTGGGACTATGATATAAGATGAAATTGAAATTTCTTTGTAATTAAAATTATATGACTTCCATTATTGTAAAAAATTATATTGTTATGTAAATTAATAAAAATTAAAATACACAAACATAAATTGTAATATTTTATATATTTAAATATGATTGGTATAATATAATGAGGTTTTCAGGAAGAAAAGAATATATAAAATCCTTTTTCAATTCAATTCATGCACTTATCTAGTATAGAGGGAATATTAGAGGAGTATGTTCTAAGAAGATAACATTTGATCCGATGTTCTAATTAGGTAAATAAATGATTGGATAACATTATAATTTTATTTGATTTCACTTTTTAAGATAAATTTCAATGATTAATTTTCATAAACCCAATTTTTTAGTGTAATAAACATTTTAAATTCATATGAAATGTGAAATATATTTTTTAATAATTTTTTTATTATATTTTTACAAAACATTTATGAAGGGACTTATTTTAAATATATTAGTTATAAATCATCAATGGATTTATATATTTTTAATGTGATCAATTATTTTGTAATATTATTAGGATTTACAATATTGAAATAATAATTTTTTTCTTTACAGAGATTGAAATAGTAATTTTATCTATACCTCTCTTGTAATATTTATTAATTTATGTCAAAATGTTTTCTAGAAACATGACTTCTTCATAAAATAAATTGTTTTTATGAAATTTTTTCCACCATGGATATTTCTTATATATGAATATTTGTATTTACATATATTAAATTATACATATATGCATTCCATTTCACATATTAAATAATTGTTTTAACAACCTTTCAGTGTTTGACAAAACATACATATGTATATATATATCTCATTCTACCAACATGTGCCTGTAAATGTGTTAATAGAAACCGATAATCTTGGTTACTGATTTCAAAATTTGGTATTTATTGGAAACCATAGTGACATAAATGTATTCTAAAAATTTGGATTATTAAATTATGTAAAATGGAAAATTCCAACAGAATTAGTGGGTCATGAACCAAATAATATCACGACTTTTTTCCACATTTTGACATATAGTCATTAAATAGTATTTAATTTTTCATGTTACCTAATGGGTTTTTTAGAGATTTTATAATGTTAATATTTAAAAAATAGAATCATATATTTGAAAATATTTTCATGTATTTCAAAATTTTACATATTATTTTTCTAAAATAATTTCATGCTATGATAATATATAAAAGGGTTTTTAAAAAAAATTTCATCGTAGTATTTTTTAATGTTTCCAAAAAATAATTTTCAATTTAAAATTATAAATACTCATTATGATGTTTAAAGGGAAGAGTTAATATTTTAATTATTAAAAGTATTATAAAAATTAATATATTATGTATTTAGTGGAAAATATTTTCAATGAAAATCCAATGAATTTTCAAAAAATGGTATATCAATTTTTAAAACCACCATAATAAACCTTTTTTTCACCTCATGTTTTGAAATGTTTTCACCATAGATATTGATGTGTTAAATTGATTTTGGATTACATACACGATTTCTTGTTCTAGTGAGAGTAGTTCCAAAATTGATTAAAAAACCTAAATATTTTGTTTATAATAATAATAAAATCGATATATTTTGTAACATATAATAGAAATCTTGAAGAAAAATGATATATGTTATAAAAATACTATTATTTGAGTGTGACATAACTATTGAACATATGAGTTTGATTATAAGTTACTGAATTATAATTTATTTATATGGTGGCCCAAATAATAAAAATGTATAGATTATATAATTACAAATCATCAATCAATTTTTAGTTTTATCATTTTATTCTTCAAAAATCAATTCAATTACAAAATTATTTTTATTGATTTTTTTCATGTAAAATATAATTACTATGGGGAAAACTAGAATTTTTTTTGAATTATATTAAGTTTTATAAATATCATGTCTCATTTAAAATATTGTTATTTATTGATTATTTTTTCAATAGATTTGTTTTTCGATGATTAATAAAATTACTAATCATTTATTTATATAGTAATATTTATAAAATAATTAAATTATATATATATATATATATTATTTTTTAAATGAAAATTTAATTTTTCTGCATTTGAAGTAACCAAATTATGGTCATAATATTTTATTGAATTCTCAATTTTACTATAACATCTTTTTATTCTATTAACAAAAATTATTAAAAATTTAATTTCATTATGATTTATAAGATTAATTTTATGTTAAAATTTAAAACATCTCTAAATTTTAAATTTAAAAATGTATTAAATATTTGCAAGCATAAGGTAAAAATTTGGTAAATACGACACTTTTATTTTTTGTCATTATTTATAGCAACCAATATAAATAATTTTCACCTTGATATAGGTAAAACATTGTTATAATATATGGACAAGTCATTAAAATTTCTATAAAATATTCCTTTATCCTCTTTGATTACATTATTTTTCACATATAATCTATGTATGAACAATGTACACAAGTTTTTTATTTATCATTTTACAAAGATCATAATATTAATTTATGAAATTATTCAATACAAAATCACATACTCATGACTTTCATATCTCTAAAATTTTTACATAAGGATAATAATATGACATGTTTATCCATAAATATTTATTTAAAATAATAATTATTAATTCTTTTTATCTTAATTTATTGTTATTTCATAGTGAATAAAATATTAATGTAATTCTTATCAAACACTATCATGGTACTAATTCTATAAATAGAAATATGACATAATATTTTTCTTAAAATTACAAAGTAATAAAATTGGGACAATATTTTTTTCTGATAAATATGTAGGTAAATAGTAAATTTTAGTGAAATTTGAAGAAAAAAACTAATTCAATTTATTTAATTATTTTTTAAGTTAACATTGATGAATTCATCTTAAAATGAAATTAAAATCATTTCATGAATAATAAATTTTATTCACTTATTTAAAAACTATAAAAATAATGAAAATTTAGTAGAAGATATTTTAATGGTCCAAAATGAAACCCCAAGGGTATAAACGACATTATTGTTACCTTGGAAGCTTAATTATTACCCTTTAATACTACCAGTTTCATTACTATTGTTAATATTTAAAAAATTTAACAATGGGGTCAAAGAAAAATATATGGATTAAAATGATATCTACAACTAAATTAATTTTTGTTGGTGCTTATAATAGAACAATATATACCTTTTAATTGAATCGATTATATTTTTGAAAAAATATACATGTGTTAGACACATGTTATATAATTACATTCGAATATTTCAAAAAAATTAATTTATGATATAATATGATATAAAATATAATATTTATTTTTTAAAAAATAACAACATTGGATCGTTTTATGTGAATGTAATTAATGGAAAAAAACATGGACTCTACTATTGATGATTAAGAAATGGAGGATGATTTTAAATCTCCCATTAATAGTTTGTATGTAGATAATATTCTAACATACAAGGACTCAAATATTTTATTTCATATCAATCAGGATATTATGAAAATTATCAAATAAATATAAGTTGATACCTCAAATTCTTCTAGTGTTTAATTTGATACCTCTTTTTAATAGCCTAATTGGTGGTCCTTATTTTCATCACCTCATAAATCTAAGTCCATGTAATGAATTATTATGGGATCAAATGTGGTTTCTCCTAGCGATGTGGCCAGATACTCAATAGACAACCTTCTCTACCAATCAGTTCAGCTTATGAAGTAGTTTGGAATAGAGTATGATATAAACTAAAATAAACTTCATTATATAGATGAATTCCTTCTACCTTCTTTGTCTAGGATATATTCTCTAAACCTGATAATTATTTATTTTCCGCTTTCTTAAAAAAATTTATTGATGCTAAAATCACAAATATGGTAGAAGCCAACTCAAATATAAGTGTAATTTCTGAACTCATAAATATATCAATACTCATGATCACACAAAAAAACAATAATTTTATTAATATTAAACAAATAATATAGAGTTATATTATAGAATCAATAATTATTTCATTGACGATAAGTCACCATCTAATCATGACATTACAATTGGATACCAAAACCCATATAATCAATATTTAATAAAAGAATACAATGATAGTAAGGATAATAAGAAATACATTGTTACTTAAAAATCATCCCGAATCCAAAAATATGGTGGAAATAAAAAAACTGTTCTATTTATTCAATGGACACTTCAAATAAATATTCATTTTTCGAATTATCATGTGATATCAAAATCTCAAACAATTAGATCACATAAAATCATTATTAGTATTAATAAAACTTATATTTGTTTTGTCTCTACGATCCATAGAAGATCCTATCTAAGAGATTTCCTCCCATAATATGTACTTTTATCAATTAATTAGAACATATATATCCAACAATGAAACTGATAGACTCTAGGACTTCACTCATTACCGGATATAGGGAAATTCTTCAATCACAGCATCTTAGTATATGTATACAATCAAATTTAAATATGAAGGAATGTAGTATGGTTGTCCCATATTATAAGAATAAAATTGATTTCATGAAATAATATACATTTCAAATGAGATTTTAGATAGTAGTAACATTTAAATTTTTAGGGACTTTTAGGGTATGCATTAAATATATTCATAACCCTGATGAGAAGATTGTCTTGGGAATTTCTTCTATATCATCCCTATATTAAAAATGATTTATTGATCATTGTTTTAAATATAAAAAATAACATGTTAGTTAAAAAATATATGTGGTATATAAGAAAACTCTACTCAATATATACCAACAAATTGGATAGAGAGTTTTTTACTGATATATACCTCAATGATTTCTCCTCTATCTCTCACTCAATCCATTAAAATTTTAACCATAATTATCATCTTATTTCTTAAAACCATATATGTAATGTGTAAAATATACCTTTCATCAACATGATAAATAGTTATTGGGATACACACCCAATGTGTAGAACTATTATCAAAGAAACATTGAGATCATTCATTACTAAAGATGATTATATTTCCTATTTTTTAAAAATCTTGATCCTCAAGAAAATGTTGCAAATATTGAGTAAATAATATCATTATAAATTTTATGATAATATATCATATCATGACTCCTTCTCATTTATATCCATGAAATAAGAAATAGAACTGATTTCTCTACTTGTCTTGAGTATGAAAATAATATTACACATGACTCGAATTCCATACTAAATGTCTATAAAAGTATAAATAAGAATGATTTCAAAATCATGTATCGTAAAAGGTAGTGATATAGAGACAAATTCATTAATTCCTTCAAAATTAATATGAAAATTAATATAAAACATTAAATTTTCAATGATAATTTTAATTTTGTTTAATATTGTGATGTCCTGGTAGAACATGTTGTTTCCCATTAGATGATGCATTTTGATACAGTTAGTATATTATAATGATTCATTGTAAGATATAAAACCTTGATTTTTCAATGATGATAATTAAAATAATCAATCTACCATTCTTATATTCATTAAGATCATAGAATATGTTTTTACCCGGATATTAGAGAGCTCTCATGGTTAAGACTCCTTTACATTCACATTCAATTGGAATTTCATTTCTATTATCCACAATTATGTATGTTGGATGGTCAAAAAACATTTTAATGGTGGTAATATTTCTCGATGAACCAATGTTAAATTTCCCGACCTCATACCTAAATATAATATTCTAAATGAGATTCACCTATTTATGTTGGTGGATCAGTTCAATATAATTTGTAAAATGATTGGGAAAATTATTAAAATCATGCTAGATAGAATCGGAAATAAGATTTTGAATTAAAATGTATTGGGCCTGATTAAAAGTTGAACAATACATTATTTTCTTTTAACTACTTCGAAATGTGTTATCCTTATTAGTAAATACAAAAATAGTGTCAATATTACTATTAATAAATAGGTTATAAAACACTTTTATACTCTTAATTGAGGTTTTGTCTGTGATGCACTTACCAATTATATAATCAGTGGAACTTCTGTTAAATGGGTAATCATCCTCTTCAGTTCATCTCACATACTGATTTTAATAATTTCATATATAGCAGGATACTTATCATGATCAATGGGTTTTATAATAGGTGATCCATATCCATATATTCTCTTTTATATTGTTTAATATCACTGTATAATTATTGTTCATAGAATGGTAACTAGTAATATGATCACCCATGGTAGTGATGGTAGAAATCTTGTTTCCCCCACCCTTCTACAATATGATGTGGACATTATTTCGTTCATTCATGTGGTAAAACAATCCTCCAGAACATAAAAAAATATCTATTTATCTATTAAAACGTTTCAATATATGAAATTACATGAAATGAATACTTAATATATATTTGTAAAATAATACCTATAGCCAAAATGGTGAACATCATTACTTAGTTATGGATTAACGTATCAAATTTTCCCTTCATCTTCTTTTGTTTACACATGGTTTGGGTAAAACCTTTGGTTGGATATTTCAATAATATTTTGATCTAGATTAGATAAGAGGTTTCCTCATTAAAAGTGAAAATGATTTCATTGAGGATTGAATTATTCTTATCAAATCCGTCATTTTCTCAAAATTTATTTACAATTTTGTGGTTTATAAATGGCCAGTTTTGATGACAAAAGTATCCAATCCTCCATTAATATTTTTATTTGTAATGGAAGCATCTTCTAAATAAATGTTTCCAATATCCCTTATAAAAAAATATATCAACATGAAATTTTTAAGGACATTGAATAAATAATCTCACAAATTTTAATAAGTGTTTATACGATAGTTTAATATGGATACATACCAATGAAAATTATGAAGATATTTATTTTCTATGAGAAATATTTCATGGTATGAATAAAGTTGTAAATTTCAATTATGTGGAATACTACACATGTCATGACTTCATGAAATCATTTTCCACAATAATTATGGATTCTAATTGGATTATCAATAATAACTCATCAATTAAATTCCAGTTGGATAACTGGACTAGAAGCTCTATTGTCAACAAAATTATCTTCTATGACATGTCTTTAGAGATTGAAAACTCAATTAAAAAAAGTGGAATTCCATATTAACAACCTTCATGTAATGATAAAAGGTCGGGTCTTTTACTATGGTATATTAGTGAGGATGATATTTTTATCTTAGAACATATAGTCTATAGAATTATATCTTATATATCCTTATATATATTTAAAATTATAAAACATGGTAGATGCTTAGAAAATGTCTCGACAAACATTGGATTCATTTATCTTATTTTACTCTAGCATGGAATGTATCTCACTGAAAATTAGAAACTAATACTTTCCATCAATCCATTGGAATCAGTGACAATTAATAAAATTTCCTATGCAAATTGTATAATGATGATAGTAATCACAATTTTATAAGTTGTCATTTGGATTCTGCTTTATGGTTTAAAGTGAATGATATGTTCCAAGTTTGGTTCCCATTACTCAATTAATCTTTTGAATTCTTTATAGCTTTATAGACATTTATATTTCATAGTAGATGAATAATCTATTTCATGTTGCTTATTTAGAAATGATTCATGTAATATGGAGTAGAAGAAATAATATTATACATGAATGAACTAGATTTATGTTCAGATTGTATTCTCACATTTCTTTTGCTACTGAGAATGTTGAAACTCTATTTAGTTTGGCTATTGTCATAATTAAATACATGTTTTATTTGTTATTAAATTTCGTGGAATCATACATAATTAAAATCAACTTTAAGGTAAAATTGTTGTCTCCTCGGCCTCACTTTCTTCAGCATGGATCAAACATTGAAGGTGAATTAAGATGTAATCTAGGTCCTGTTCAGTATGGTGATATATTTAAATAAACAAACGAAATTCAAGTATATTTCTTTATAAACGTTTTGGTATTACTAAATCTATGGAACTAAAATTCATGGAATCATCAATTTAGCTGATGCATTGAATATGCAATGTGGATCCAATATAAGACCGGAATGTGACTCAAGAATGGTAGTTTAGGGAATCAGAGATGGAACAATTCGTTTACCCTAGAAGAATACAAAAAGAAGTATTATTTCCTTGGAATCCCTATCATTAGTGAATTAAATTACAATGCATAAATTTTATGAATCAAACAACATAGATGATACATGTGACAACAAAGGTGTCAGGGTCAATTAGTCTTCATAGTGCAACAATGTTCTTGATGACGTCCTTTATTTTTGTAAAAATAGGTACTATAATAATCACACATTAAAATCTTGTAATTTTCTTTTATTTTAATAATGCTTAAAATTTCTTTTGGGAAGTCCCCATTTAACCAAAAAAACGGGGTTTTGAAAATGGTCTATATGTGCAAAAATCTAATAAAAATGTCCTAATTTTATTTTATGACATTATTTTGACATATAATAACCATTTATTAAATAAATATATATTAAGAGTCAATTATTCTAAAATTTATGATATATTAATTTATTACATTAATAATTTCATGAGTTCCACTCTCCTCAAATATAATTCAGAGCCACTTCTTCTATTTTCCACACACCTTTTGAGCATTATATCATAGTAATACCATTTATAAGACCTTATTTCATTCAATCAAGATATCCATGTTGTTATGACATTTCTAAAATTCAATCAGTTCTAGTCAGTAGTTGTATGGAAAAATATGTTTCTTTACTAATATGTATAAATATTAACCAATAGTTTTCAAATTTATTTTTTAATATCTATTATATATAAATTATACCAATAATAAAATAATTAACTATGAAAATCAAATATAATAAATTGTCATCATAATTTTTTAGAAAACATTATCTACCTTATTTCAATCCTATGGAATGTGATAATATAAATTTTTTGTACGTACATATTACCATATCCACATAAAAGTTTAATTCAATTTTCATCACAACATTACATAAGTTGTTATTATAGTCGATATAAATATTAAATTTTATATTTATAAAATGATTTTGATTCTGGGATTAAATGATATATCTACCTTCATTCCAACATATCTACTAAAATCAATAATGTCACTCGTATGTATTTGTGGACTACAACATCCAATAAATAAAGAAAATTTATATTTGATTACAATTTACGCAGATGGTAATAAGTGTATATTTAATTGGTTTATATTATATAAATAGTATAAAAATTATTTTATAAGAGTGAATTATATTTTATGTTTCTTTTGTTTCATATGATGAAAAGTGAAAATTGTATTCATGCTTACATATAACCTACATTCTAAATGAATAATGTAATACATTCATATATATATATATATATATCTTTTATTGATAACTATAAATATTTATAAAATAAATAATTATGATATTTATATCATAATTAAAAAAATTTAGATGATGGTACCACAGAAAATGTAAAAATTACAAAAGCAATTGAATAGTATATTTTTTTTAAAAAATAACATATAATAACTTGGAAATGTCAATATGAAATGAATTATTAAAAAAAATTGTAAAACATTACATATGAATCATATTTTTATTATATATATAATTAAGATTCAATAATTTAATTAATATGAATCAATTTATATTATATAGGAGGATCAAGTGTGTACAATGATTATTGAGACTTTCTGTAAGTGATTTATTATTCCCATAATTATTTATATGGGCCACATTCCAAATTATCCACATTATTAATTTATGTGATGTATATATTCCCCATTAATACATTTTATCATTATTACAATAAAAATAATACTAATAAAAAATATCCATCTATTTCTATCACATTAATGGGAATTCTACTCGAATATTAACAATGTGGTAATGGATTTACAAATTAATCCAATTTTACTATTGATTGTTAATGGTTGAACATCCAATGTGGAAATTTGTTTATCCTTAAATATTAACTAAAATTAAATTTTTTATCTATTGGTTCTTTCTATAGAATTCACGTTTTTATTTTAATTTCCTCTATTTGTATATTTAAGAGACTAAAGGAGTTTTTTATTGAAAATCATCTACGTTTTATGATACAATCGGGAATATTTTTCCTCCATGTACATATTTTCATTAGAATGATATATATATATATATATGTGTGTGTGTGTGTGTATTAATTTCCTAAAATCTTTATATATAATTATTTTTTCATGTTTTACTATTTATAAATGTTTTTATATAAATATTCGGGTTTTTTCTAAAAGATTCATCTTTTACTTTTTAAAAAAAATTTATAAGTAATATTTTTTTAATATAAAAATCATGAAAATAATATTTATATTCTCAGACCAATAATTGAATAAATTTTTTTTACATTATTTAATTTTATTTTAAAAATAAAATTTTTTCCATAATATTTTAAAAATTATATAGACATTAATGAAATGATTTCATAATGAAAACTATATTTTCCTCACAAAATATTGTAATAAAAATTTAAAATAATATACATTTATGATAAGATAACTTGATGTTAATTATACTATTTTTGGAATATGATTCAATGATAAAATATTTATTCTTTCTTTAGACTTCAATGATGATTATGATGATGTTTTTTTGAACCCTATTTATTTTCCACTAGTTATTTTTTTATACATTATTGAATTGCTTGTAGAAACATGTTTATTTAAATGGTTTTTGTTATAATGAAATGATTAATGATTCATGATCTTGTATTAAAAATATATATGGTTTTAATTATTTTATTAGATATCCAAAAAATATATATTAATTTAATTAATTTTGTAAATATTTAAATATAATATGGTAATTTTGCGAACAAATTTGATTATCTTACTTAAAAACACGAAATAAATTGAAGTGATCGATCCAAGATTTGGAAAACATTGATGTTTGTGATCCATTATTAGAAATATGTTGGGTTCCATGATCCATTATGATATGGGAAACATGTGTAGAAGTATGATCCACTTTTCGCTTTGTACTTTGTACTGCTTTTTTTTATTTAATAAATTTGACAAGACTGGGCACTCGGCCTGGGACTGCACCTTTCAGGTAAGTATGATCCACTTTTTTTTGACATTATTACTATTTAATCATTACATATGAAATGATTTTTTTGCCTATAATAGTGGAACACATTAATAACATGATTTTATACTTATGATTTGAACTAATCGTTCATGATTAATTAGTGATGATAAACAATCCTTATGATTAATGTCATTTGAAAACATACTTCTTTATTCTATGAATATGATTTATGATCTTGGATATATTTTTTTGGACATTAAATTTTATGTTAATGATCTAATTAAATTATTCATATCATATTTATTCAATTGATTATTTATTTACAAAACATGTGTTTACCCATTGTTCAGATATAAGCTGTCAAATTATTTTTTCCCATCACAAGGCAATATAGAATGTTTTTTTGAAGTGTGTGTCTAGGATGAGTACTATGAAGTATCATTGTTTTGGGATATGTTAAAGACCATTCGTGAAATATGATGATTGTGTGTGGAATCTGTAAATATACTATTCAATTATGTATCTTTCATTGATAATAATTTTATTAGGTGAATATTATATAAACTCATGTTATATCTAGGTATGAAATTAAAGGTTTACTATAGGTGGTAATATAGAGGTGTTTGGTGAATTTTTGGGGAATATGATTATAAAACACTAGCTTTAATTATTGGGACAATCCTATGTATATGATTACATTTTAATGTTTTAGTATAATATTGATTATTAAGATTTCTTATGAATACTTACCATCAAATATAATACAAGTTGATTTAATTTTAGAATAGATTTGTATAGAGGTAATAACTATCAATATAGATGGAGAAGTATTTCTCATCCATCATTCCATTACACGATGAATGTTTCATTTTTATTCACCTCAATTAACAGTCTTGGGAGATATTCATTGATTAACTCGCATATTTGTTATGAAATATTATGATGGATTTTAATTTATTATGACTAAATATGGATTTGGATATACGTAATTTTTCATATATTGTAATTAATGTTTCATGGTTTAGATATTCCTTGAATTTCTTTTCATGAAATCTCACATTATTTTTATTACATATAAAATAGTTATTTGAGTTGCATAATTGTTTTACTAATATGAATGATGTAAGATATGAATGGGATGTACAATGGAATATTTTACACATGGGGAAAATAATGAAATTGAAACTAGAAGTTCAACAATTTATATTATTCAAATTTAGCTATCACAAATTATAATTAATAGCATAAACTAATATGAGTTTCCATATATGTCAAATGAGAAGAATATTGAATTATATGAATTTTCAGGTGGTATTAACAAAGGGGCAGTGAAATTTAAATATTATTCATTTAAATAATATTTTAATCATCATAAAGTAGAATCACTCAAATAAATGGAAGATTATTTATATATTGAAATAAAGGTCATAGAGCAATGATTTTTTGAAAAATTAAATATCTTAGGGTTGAATAATATTTGAATTACTCGAGTTAATTCCCTAATCAATGTGCTCACACAATGACCAAGGAATGAAAAATTCTATAAAAATTATTTAAATGAAATGATTTAAGTGTGTTTGTATTTGGGTTCAAAAATAATTTTCTTGAAGATTTATATTAATGATATTATGTTTGTATGAATCATAAAATAGATAAGTATTGTTACCCATGTTGTTTTTTCATAAGGATTGGAAAATATAAGTTTAGTGGTACTGATAAATGAGAAAATTGATTTTCTTTGTAATGTAACTATTTTTTACCAGACATGATTAATTAAAAGATAAACATCCAAATAATCTGAATATGGATATAAAATCAGTATTCGAAATAATGTTATTACATTAAAATGATAAAGTAAATGGTAAATTAATGGGGACACATGAATTTATTAGTAATTAGATTAAAAATTTATTTATGTCACCTTTATTTAATTTAAGTTTTTGGATTCATATAATATATTAAATATAGTTTATTTCAAGAATTATGATAAAATAATAATGAGGTGTTGGACTGATTCATTTTTTTTGTGATTTAATACACATGTTTTATGGGAAGATTTTATAAGTGAAATTACATGTTTGGTATGTGACATTATGAGCTACTTCATGTTATCTAGGGACAAATGTTAATGTTGGTCTTATTAAAAATAATCATGAAAAAGTATTTAATATTATTATGCTTTTAAGTTGGTTAGAAATATTATGGTGTAGTATTAAGGATTAGTATTTATAGAGTTGATTATATTATTATTTTGTGGGTATTGTTGAGGTTTTATATTTTTATGACTCATATTCATTAATATTGGATTTCATGGGGAATTTTTTTTCTTCTAAATATTTATAATAATAGGGAATCAATAATCATTCATTTATTGATCTTGTGATATTCAAAATTTTTATTTTAGTTCATTGGTTATGAAAACTTATTCATCCATATTAATTTCATTGAATAAGTGACAAAGGGAATAATAATATAATAATAAAATAATCACTGAATTTGATCTAGTGAAATGATACTAAAACATGTAAAAACATTTTATAATGTTCTCAATTATGATATTAAAATATATATCTCATTGATAGAAAAAACACTCTTCAAAAAAGGTTATTCTTTTACATTCATTTTAAATTAAATAATGGCCTTTCTCCTATCGACGATTTATTCTTTTTTGTCTGTTAACTTTCTTGGGACTATTTTTCGTATGGTTTTTTTCTCCTCCTTGCCTAGATTTTTACTTCCTTACATTTTAATCCTTCTCTAGGGACACAAATATTCATTATTTCAGAATAACATTATCATTCCCAATTTTGTTTTTAATAGATGTATTATTATCCCTATGCTTGATGATGGAATTTATTAAATATATTTTCCAATATTGTTGTTTTATGAGCCAGATAAAAATTAAAGGGTTAAATTTATTCTATGGATGGATAATGTAACAATTTTTTTATTTAGATTCTATTAACATTATGTTTAGTTTTTTTCCTAACATGAAATAGAGAGAATTCAGTTAATTGAAGCATATTATAAAACTCTTAATATATTAATGCATACTATCTATTGATTTGGTGGGAATGAATATGTGTAATTTCCGTATAATGTATATTTATATTACTCATAATCAATAAAAATTTACTAATTAGTTATTAAGAAATTACCACTCTATTTTTAGTGAATTCAATTTTTGCATTAAAAATGAAATTTCATTGATAAATAATGATTAATTGATTATGTGTGTAAAAATTAAAATAAATTTCATAAAATTTTCTAATTTATATTTTATAAAATTAACATCATTTTATGTAATAGCCATGTAAAAATGTATATTTTTTAATTTTTTTAATTTATTGAAAATAATTATTTTTAGATAAAATGTGAAAATTTCTTATTTTTTTGTTAAAATAAATTCATTTCATATGATGAATTTAACAACTAAATATTGGTTTTAAAATATTTAAAATATAAATTAGTTAACTTATATTAAGAATAATCAAAACAATTTCAATAAAATTAATTTTATGTTGGAGTTTTCCTTAAAAATGTTGTATATATTACAAAATATTTTTCTCAGGAAAACTATTTATCATCACATTTTGTGGGATTAATTATAAATTAATTTGTTCCACTTATATTAATTAAATACTAAAATTGATTCTATATTAATAGTAATTAGGGTAAAATTTGATAAATAGGGTCCTTTAATTTTTTTTCAAATTAATTAAAACTCTGGTAAATATTTTTCAAATATGGAAATGGTATAACATATAAAACCATTATAAAACATTACGATAGGGGAGTAAATTTCTGAAACATAGGATTTTACCATATAATATTAGTGGAGTTAGGAAATATCCATCAAAATCTAATAGAATTTTCCAATTGGTTCCAATTTTCATTGATTATGACATTTAAAATAATTCATGAAAAGGGAAAATAAAATTTTAATTTTCATGATTCTTAATATCTATAAAATTATTACAATAGGATAAGTATAAGAAATTTTTTTTACTAAAATTTTATTCCCAATATTATTTAGTTTTCTATCATGGAAATTTAGTGTATATTATATATATTGTAATAATTAGATTGAATGATTACTCATCGTTGATGAAGTACTTATTAAATTAATAGAATAATAAAATAAATGATTCCGAAAATATTAAATGTATAAATTTTTATATATAATATTTCTTTGAAATATATATTTTAGATAAATATAATTATTATATAGGTTATTAATTTTTTAATCAGATTCAATATATATCATGATTTTTTCAAAAGTCAAAATTTCATAGTAGGTCATAAAATTATATTTATATAATATTTTGTTTAGTATATATATTAAAATTAATTTCAAATCAAAAAATTATGAAAAAAATAAAAATAGGATAAGAAATGATCTAAATTCTAATCTCATGTCCATTGATGGATAACTGTTACCTTATAAGTAAAATTATATCCGATTTATAAAAAAATATCATTACTATAGTTTTGACTGAAATTTGTAATCCATGTGGTTAAACCAAAATAAAAATAATAAAATTGTATCTAAACCAATATAAATTTGTTTAAATTATTATAATAATACAATATCATAATTATCATATATTCAGTGTAATTTTAGAAACATATTAAATGTTTTAGACAAATATTATTTTATAAAATTTAATGTATTTCCAAATAATATAACTAATGTTATATAAAAAACAATACATTTATATAATATTAAATATTTAAATATGCACTATATTTATTATAGATAATTTTATATGGTTGAAAATATAATCAATGGTCCATTTAAGAGACTTTTAGCATTTTATGGCATCATTTTTTACTATAGTGAGTAATCAATTATGTTATTGTTGAAATTGACAAAAGGGGAAATCAAGGTTCAAACCAAAGATATATGTCTATAAATATCAATAAAACTTGATCATATATTATAAATTGACAAAATATATATGTGTAAAATCATATATTAGACATATATCATTTTTTTGTAACTTGATTCTATAAAAATTATTTTATAGATTTTTTTAGTATTTAAATTTATAAAAGTATCCCTCCCCTCAATTTTAAAAAGGTTCAACATATACATTATTTCATTAAATTTTATTACCATTATAAAATAACACATACCATACCTAATTAGTAAATATATATACATTTATCATATACATGTTCATTTCCAGTTCTAAAAAACAAGACCTTATGGAATATTGTTAATTTAATAAGAGGTTTTTGAATGATGAGGTATAACTCTTAATCGATTATTATTTTTATTTCATATTAAATGTTTTATAAAAACATTTCACACATTCTAAAATAATTACATCTGTATCATTTGTATAAATAAATTATTTAGTGTTTTTCAAAATTCATTTATCACGTTATTCTAATCACAATGAAAGTATAAAAATCACTTGTGCATATATAAGATGAACACTCTACACATACTGGTGTAATTCACATTTCACCACCACATTCCATAGACGTTTATTAGTATGGGTTTAATGTTTATATATTGTATTTATTATATAAGTTTTCTTATTTAAATATAATATTATGTATATAATATTACTATACAATCATTTGAAAATGATACCTTCACGTGCATGTACGTACGAGCTACCACATCCACGACTCGATGTGGTAGTTTTTAATTTCCCCACTACATGGATTATATGATAATTAGTTTCATTTAATTTTTATGATCTATATGATTTTATAAATATAATACAAAGGTTATTTATTATTTATCATTCTTTTTTTCATTCTCTCAAAATGTGACAATAGATGTCATGTGTACATATAGCCTATAGTTATCATGACTAGTGTCATTCATTTTTCAATAAATTCCTTTTATGGATACATCTAAATATATATATATATATATATAATTAATATATATTATTTTTATATCATGATTAATATTATCGATAATACATAATAATGATGATGTATAAATAGTGGGAATATTGAACTAAAACATGTAAAAAAAATGATGTTGTTGTCATATGGAATAGTGATTTTAATGATATATTGATAATACATCGGTGATAAAATGATATATTTGGTTAATATATAGTTTGATATATATAAATGTTGTTCTATAATAGAAATATTATAATTATATAATTATCATAAATGATGACTAAATTCGTATGTTGCATTCCATGTCTTCTGGTATAGAAATTTGATCCCACTTTTATTTGGGTCCGACATGTGAAATATTCTAGACATGTATATTTTATGAGGTGTATATAATATTTATGAATTTATTATAATTATTCTAAAAAATATTCTGGGTATATTAAAATATATATATGTTCCGCTTCATCTTTTTATTTTTATTCTAATGATACCAATGCTGTAAGGGATTTACATCTCTACACCATTTTATTATGGATTTTTATACTTGAATTAACAATGAGGATATCATATAATAAATATATGATATATAATTTTCATTACTAATATCCTATTTTTATTTTTATGGAATACATTTTTTCCTTTAAATATCTTCACATTAGAAACTTATGTGAGTAGAATAATGTTTTTATGAAAAACTGACTATATAACATGTTAGTCGAGAATATTTTTCATCCATGTACATTTTTACATTAAAATGACATAAATAATGTTACCGATGATTATTCAATGATTTTTAAATTAATTTTTTCTGATTTACAATTTTTTCAAAAACATTTCAATGGAATGTTAATTTCTTTTTCTGTATTAATGACATTTGGATATTCAAATTAAATGGAAAAGGAACTTTTTATTCACATTAATGTATAATTTAAGGAAATTTTTATCAAAATAATTTGTAAATTTTTTAGTTTTTATATATTTTATTTCAATATGAAAAGTAAAATTTTCTTTATAAATAATCCAGTGATCATGCAGATGAATTTTCATCTATGATTACATCCATTGAAATTAATTATGTTTTACTGGATATATTATCCAATAAATCTATATTTATTCTATTTCGGAATTCTTATAATTATTGTGGTGAACATTAGAAATTATTTTTTTCTAAATGATATTTATTTTTGGAAATATCAAGTCTAAATTAAATTATAGTCAATTATTGATTATTTTTTAAAAAAGATTTATTTTTTGATGATTACAAAGAAATATGGATCATTTATATATAATAGTTATATTTATTAAAATATTAAATTTTTGATCTATATTATTTTCTTAATGTAAATTTATATTTCTTATATTATATGTAAGCATATTAAGGTCATATTATTTTATTTAATTCTCAATTTTAGTATAAGAACATCTAATGGTAATGAAAAAAAATTAATGAAAACTTGATTTCATCATGATTGGAAAGAATAATTTAAAGTTAAATTTCATCACATATCTAAATTAAAAAATTAAAAAATGGATTAAATATTAACAAGCATAAGGGGAAAATTTGGTAAATATGACAATTTTTTTCATTATTAATAGTAACCAATATGAATATTTTTCACTAGGATAATGGTATAACGTTATTATAATATATACATAAGTCCTTAAAATTACCATAAAATATTCTATTATCTTAATTGATTAGTTTATTTTTCCCATATAATCCATGTTTCATAAATATAGACACATTATATATTTATCATTTGACAATGATCATAATATTAATTTAATAAATTATTAAATTCAAAATCTTGCACTCATGACATTCATATCTATAAATTTCTTACAAAAGGATAAAAAGAAGATATGTTTATAAATAAATATTTATTTAAAATATTAATTATTATTTATTATTATGGTAATTTATTTTTAATTTTAATAGAAATATGATATAATTTTTTTAACTTTACAATGTAATAATTTTTTTGAATATTTTTGTCTTGATATCTCTGTAGGAAAAATTTTTTTAGAGAAATTTTAAAAAAATCTAATTTTATTATTTTTATTCTTTTTTTAATTCAACATTTGTGACTTCTCCTTAAAATGAAATTAATATAATTTCCTGAATAATAAATTTTATCCACATATTTTAAAAAAATAAAAAACTTGAAAAGTAACTAGAAAATATTTAAATAGTCCAAAATGAAACCCCAAGGTTATAAATGACAGTATTGTTACCTTATAAGCATAATTATGACTCTTTAATACAACAAATTTCATTACTTTTGTTAATATTTAAAATTTTAACTAAGGGGTCAAATAAAAATATATGGTTTAAAATGATATCAAATCCTAAATAAATTTTTGGTGGTGATTATAATAAATCAATATATACCTTTTTATTGAATCCATGATTATACGAACCCTGATCTTCTTTCCATGTATGTATTTCTTTTATGGTCATTTTTTATAAAAAGTGGAATTTCGGGAAATTCTAAAAGTACACGATGTGTACTTAAATGTACACATCCTATACTCAGTTACCACGAGTGACTATTTACAGGCCATGTATTTCACGAGCCCCTCCCCACAATGTGTACCCCTCCTGGGTCGGCAATGTGAGAAGGGAGATAAGGACCCTCAAGTCCCACCTCCAGTGGGCCCCGAGGTAGTGACTAGCATTGAGGGTATAGTAAACACACAAATGGGAGGCATTTCCCTCTAAGAGAACACTTGCAGAAGAGAGAGATAAGATATACACAAAACAACTCTATGTAAGAACTAAAATATAAAATAAAACCCATGTGCACAAATTTAATGTCATAAAAAACTACTATAACTAGAAGGAAAAACCATCAAGTACCCAAAAGAATGAAAAACAACAACAAACAAAATCCTGAATAGCTCCTGAAACCACATGCTTAAAATAACTAGCCTGATCTCCAACCTGCTCAAAGTTACCTGAAAATAGTTTATCGATACATTGGGTGAGTATAACAGTATACTCAATTGGATCCTCCATGAAGCCTCTCATGAAAAAGTAATGAAAGAATTCTATAGCACTGTGAACAACAAGTGAAATTAACTCATTACCTAAATAGGTTTACTAAGTTCCCAACCTCACCAGGGCTACTCTCACTAAGTAACTCATATAAGAATATATCATATATTAATGAATATCAATGGTACCCTGCTAATAATTTCCCACTGTTTGGCTGCTTTGCCCCAACATAACAGATCGTGAGCATCTCTATTCATAAAGGCATGCCCGCAGACACCTGGGAGATGCACTACACCATGAACCTCGTGCAACAAAACCACCACATCCATGTAAGAAAAGTAACCGGGTGGTTTCTAGGAGACCCCACAGCCCGCATTATGTGTATCATACATCGGGTATTATATCTCAAGCCATCACAGCCTATAATCGTTACACCTATAGTAGTCCCTAGGATACTATATCCTGAATATATATGTGTGAATAACTACATACCATTACAACCCTCTACACACATATATGGGGAATACTAACCAATCTATCTGCCTGCACAAGTAACTACCTAGAGAAGAGAGCGGGGACAAAGGCAGGTAGTCAGCCATTCATCTTCCCACAAAAATATTGTAAAAAACACCACCAGGGCTAAGAATCCCCGCGGTGTCAGTTTCATTTACTTACTGGGTGGAGTAGTATAGAGAAACACAAAAATTACAAGATATACTATATCTCACAACCACACTATGGGAACAACATAGTCTTAGACACAACTGCAGCTAACGTCTCCCAGACTCTAGCCTGTTACTTCTAAGACTTGGTATCCTATAAGAATACACCCATATAAAGATCATTATTAGATTACATCATTCTTTTTTTTATTACTTTTCGTTAAATAATTCTTTAAACATTAATTATCTATGAACAGTTCCACATTAGATTTCATTAGAATCACACCCAAAGTGAATTGTTCCTTCAAAATTACAACCTCATCATTATGTTCCAAAAAAGCCCAACCCCATGGGTTAACACCATTTATTCGATTATTTATTATATAATTACATTCCCACATTCCCATGCATTCCAGAAAAACATTCTACACTTCTAAACACAAGGGGGATCAACACGGTGAGTAGATGTACTACCTGTCAAGTCAATGCAGCTTATAGAAAGAGAATATACCCATCCTTCCTTGAGAAGAGAAACACTGAAATCATGAGGCATACCCCATGGGCCATTGCCTCTTTCATAAGAAGGGTAATTAAGACCAAATTACTTAATAAGTGCGGAAAAGTAAAGCATATAAAAAACCAATCAAAATTAGCAAGCACCCAAAAATCACATCCATCCCATTCCATCATCCCCAGTGTCATCCCTGACACTCACATGAATAAATTGATGCATATCACGACTCTATGCATCATCTACTACCACAACTAATAGCCTCCATGCCCCCACATATCATAATGGCCATCCCATATCACATCACAGCACAAGAAGTAGGAAAACAAACATCACATCAATTGGGCTCTTGGCCCTTTAGTAATCAAGAGGGTAACTCAGAACCCTTTACAGAATTATCAATCAATCAGTTCTTTAATCCATCTTTAATTAACAAATTTATTATTAATTTGATCCAAATTCGATAATCCGCATTAGTAAGTTATCATTAATCATTAAACATGCTTACTACACCAATTTGATTAAAATTAAATTTCAATAAGAACCAGATTCGTTTACATGCCTCTTTATCATTAGCCAAACAATTATCAAATAATCCAAGTTTACATTTTTACTAATTTCCATCAAGAACGAAGAATTATGCAAAGTAAGCACAGTTGTCACACTACATATCAAAACAAGAGGCAATAACAAACTATCGATATTAATTTATTAATCCTATTAAAATATTCATTATGTCAATTCCATTTTCATCCAGTGGGAGTAAACATGTTAACATTACAGTTTCACATAAAAGAAAAGAAAAGAAACGAATACATTCCCTCAAATAGTTCCTCACACTCATTATCTACATAATCGGTCATGCTACTTCTCTCACAACAATTGTATCCACCCTAGGATGCCACGGTATGACCTCACCAAATAAAACCTACGAAAAACCCCATTAGAAGCATGGAGATTACAAGTTATAATATGGAATGGAAAATAAAAGAAGATAAACCCTAAAATAATGACGATAAAACATACCATATATCGAAAATTGATCGATATAGCTTGGTTTCATCAAACTAGAGTAGAACCAATCCTAGGAGGGAAAGTTTGATTGTGAAACTCTTATTAGAAGGAATGAAAGGTTCTAGCGTATCATTGCCTAGAACAATGAGGAAGAATTAGGGAGGAGGATATCCTTTCCCTTTCAAAGATTTAACTGAGCTGTAGGTTAAGATACACTTGATTTCACTTTAAAAGTTGACCACATTAAACCACGGCATTTGTCCACGTAAAAACATCACAGGCCGTAATAATAATTAATAAAAGATTTATGGCCTTAGAATCGTCCTTAAGATTCCTTAAAATAAGGCTTTAATCATATTTTATGTCAAAGGAAATGTCAAAGGCGAGAAACTTTAGGAAGCTAGAAATAATGTTCACATACTCAAAATTTGGAAAAGGAACGACACTATTCATGAACCTCACCGTTAGAACCACGCTGTTCTGGAAACACTGTAATCCTACAGTTACTGTACACATACCGTTAGAGCTTACCGGTAGACCTCACCATTCTGGAAACACTGTACACCTACCATTACTGTACACCATGCGTTAGAGGATACCGATTGACGTTACAGGTAGACCTCGCTATTCTGGAAACCCTGTTCACATACTGTTACTATACACCTACAGTTAGAGGTTACCGATAGACCTCATCATTCTAGTAACATTGTACACCTACTGTTACTGTACACCTACCGTTTGAGGTTACCGATAGAGTTTACCGATAGACCTCACCATTCTAGAAACACTTTACACCTACCGTTACAGTACACCGACCATTAGAGGTTACCAATATAGGTTACTGATAGTCCTTACCATTTTGGAAACACTATACACCTACCGTTACAGTACACCTACCATTAAAGGTTACCGGTAGACCTCACCATTCTTGAAACACTATACTTCTACCGTTTGAGGTTACTAAAAGATTTTACTGATAGAACTCTCCATTATGGAAACATTCTACACCTATTTTTACTGTACACATACCGTTAGAAGTTACCGATAGACCTCACCATTCTAGAAACACTATTCACTAAACCACACCGATAGAACACTGTTCACTGAACCTCACCAATAGTACACTATTCACTGAAACTCACTGATAAAAAACTGTAACACCCCAAGATTCCATGGTACAATTCTCTATGAATAATACAGTTGCGTGTGTTGTACACAACATCGAGTTCTAACACACCACAACCTATCAAACTAGTCATTATGAATAGTAATACCCCCTTTTTGAATGTTTATGAATTTTATCTTTCAAAATGGACTTCATTTTTGGAATCGGAATATCGAAATTATCTTAGGATGAATATTTGGTATTTTTTTGAAAGCTTCCAAATTTTGATGAATAGTCAAAATTACTAAATTTTAATTTAAAACAACTTTTTTAATCAAAATAATTTATAGTGATAAATTATGAATTTTAGTGGTTATAAAAAATATTTAGAATATATTTTTTCAATTTAATCCAAATTTTGTCATTGGACATAATTTCACATTTAAAATGGACAAAAGAAAGTGTCGGTCTTTTGATAGTTATTATTACTAAAAAACACGCTTTTTTGTTTTGACAACGAGAATTAATTTTAAATTAAAATTTTCCACTTCTGTGTTTTGAATTTAGAAAAATGGATTCCATATTTATAATCAGGAGATCTAGTTTGTGTAAATAGATATCTTTTATTTTTAGACATTTTGAATAATTACATCGGTAAATATTCAATTTACCATGGTTAAAGGATAAATTTGGTAAATTAAGGTAAAAAAATATACAATAATAATATTAATTTACCCTAAAACGTGTCTTAACCATATTTATTGATTTATTTCCGGCCATGGAAATCTTTGGGTCAATTTTGGGACCCCGTGTAGCCATTTGTAAGTGATAAAGACACTTTATATTAATTAAGATAAAGTAAATACAAAAATGACATAAGCATATATCTTTTAGAAAAATAATTTTTACATAGGGTTATGTATGTTATATATTAAAATATTAATATTCTTTTGAAAGCCAAAAATACTTCCTACATAATGGTATTTTATTTATAATTTTCAGAAATTGAATAATTAAATTTATTTATGACACAATAATGATTCAGTATTTTCCTTATTAATAAAAGAATAAAATAATTGGTATTAATAATGTTGTTATAAATATAATTTGAAAATTTTTAAGACATACACGAATTTTATTGGTTAATATGACATGTTAGGATTTCATAAATGAATTTTTTCTAATTAATAATGTTTCTAATACTTTAACAGGAAATCAATTATTAAATAGTGTCAAAATTGAAATAAAAGTGTTTTAAAAAAAATATTATATTATTAATTCATATTCTATTCCAAAAAATCTATGTTTCGGCCAATGAACTTATATAATGATATTTTTATCATTAATGGACCACTTGGGGGTCTCATGGAAGTATATATTATGTTTATTAACTACATAATATAAAAATACAAATAGACATGGTAAATGTCAAACTAATTAACTAAGAGTTAAAACTAAACGATAAGGTTAATAAAGTTACCCAAACAAGTCTAACACCTATTGGTTAAGTTGTTTTCGACCCTTCCCCACCTTAGCCTCTAAATAAATCATTTTGGATCTATTAGAATCCGAATATGAATTTATTATAAAATAATATTTCTAGTTTTTTCTAAGGTTCCTCTCACACCTCTTATAAAAAGGCACTCCCCTTCTCTCAAATTCATAATTTCAAAGCCATTTTTCTCAGAAAAACCCTACCCATATATCCTATCAACATTCCTAAAATAATCTTAGTTGCCTTAGTTAGATCAGAAATCCAACATAAGGAGCCCTTTTGATCAAATCAAATGGAAGAACTTGAAGAAGATGTAAAGTATTCACCACGCTCTTTAAAGTTCCTTTCTTCTTCAACTTCTTCTTTCTTTGTTACATCCATTATAAAATAATAACTCTACTATTTTCTATATACTGTGGTGTTATTATAAATATGGTACAACCATATTCCGTATTCAATCCATCTTTTGAATGACATGTCACCATACGTTCGTACGTAGGACTAAACATATCCACGTCGTGAGGTAATTGTTATTAAAAACATTATTATTTTTATGGGCATGATAACGATGGTTAATTGAATTAAATAATAAATAAAACATTATAATGATTTTTTAAAGATGATATACCATCCAATTATATATTATTTTAATATCAAAAGAATGAAATTATCACTCGTGCGTATGTACGGACTACCGTCTCCACAAACGCGATGAGATTCATTCTCCATCATATCCATTAAAGTATAATTCTCATTTGATGAATAAAAATAATGTTTATGATCATGATTCATTATGAATATGAATAATATACAACTTATCCATAACAAACATAGCTTATTTAACAAAACATATAAAAAAAGAGTATGTTAACACCGGAAACGACGATAATACTAAGATATTGTTAACAAAGCTGTGATAAAAGATCATATATGATATCATATTAATGTATATTATTCATGTATAATTAAATAAAAATTATTTCACCATTATAAAGGAGGTCGACCTACCCTCGACCAAGGAAAATTACAAGGTAAGGGTGTATTTCACAATCTCGTCATTATCTGAGGTTGTTTATACGTAATTATCTACTGGGACCTATTTATCATCCACATCCTTGTTTTGTAAAAAAATGTTTTTCAATATATTTTTTCTATTTTATAGAATATGGGTTAAAGTCATTTATACCATTTTTTGACTTTTTATAAAGGAATCATATCATCTTTTTTCAAAAAGGTCCTTTTAACCTTTTTGACAGAATGAAGGTAATAATGTTTTTTTTAAATTATACGGCTTGTGCGGCTATTCTCCGCCATTATAAAATCATCAAATATTCAATTGAAAGCTTCTAAGAATATTTTATATGAAATGGTTTATTTTATAATTATGGGTCTTTTAAATGATATAAAAAAAGAGAAATTTCACTCAAATAGTTTTCTTTTCATCTATGTCAACATCCTTTGATAGATTTTAATCTTATATGTAGTTGATTTATTATTATACAAAACTTATATATTGTATTGATGGTTCATTGATATATTTGACTATTTATGTGTTATTTTTATACCATTCATTGTTTATTCAGAATGTATTGAAATTTCGTATGCTAGTTTTAATACAAATGTTTATGTTATGTTTAAACATGTTCATATGAGGAATGAATTGGACTTAATAAGTGATGGGTGGGTCCCGCTATAGATCCTTGATGCATCGGTAGGACACATGAGACAAACTAGTGTCTTGGCACAAGGCCTTGAAAAAAATCTTATTTGTAGTCTTGGAACAAGGCCTTTAATGTGTGGTTATGATAGTATGGAATTATGTATTACATCATTATGAAAGTGCTTATTGATATTTCATGAGATTATTCGACTAGTAGAATATCCATGTGAATAAGTAAATTGAATTATTTAATTTTATTTCTTCTATTTTATGTTTAGGTTCATGTTTAAAAGGCTTTTGTTTTAGATATACATTGCCTTAAATGTTTATGCTTAATTATCAGTGTTTCCGCTATATTGTTATCCTTACTGGCCATCTGAGCTCAAATCATTCTATGTTTTATTTTTCCCAGGATGTGAAAAATTATTTTATGAATGACCTGCAGGGATAGTATGAGGGGATATGAGTGTGGTCTAGGGAGACATTTTGTTGTTGTAATTTTCACTTTATGATTAAATGTAAGACTTATGAATATATCTAGTGTTTCCAAGGCTACAAAACTAATCGGTCATTCGAGACATGATATTTTGTGATCAAGCCATTGATATAATAATAATTCACCTACTCTGGGTAACTGGGGTCGGGGTGTTATAGTTGGTATCAGAAAAAGTTCAGTACAAATCTTGGAAGCTATATTTAGATAAACTCTGATTAGAGCACATAGACCTAATATGGACTCTGAGGAGTTGTATAGATGAACTTCCTAGAATTTTTGTATTGTAGAGTTTTTGTGAGTATTATGAGAAATATATCCCTCTCTCGATATGAGTAGGTAGAGCCAGCTCTGGTACAGATGTACCAAGGGGTAAAACCCGAAAACACCGCTTTGAGCTACATTTGAACATGAACTGGTGCACAACAATTGTCATTTCTGCACTATTAGTTACAACAATCATGGAGGATATGCTTAGGATAAATCTAATTTTATTTACAAACCACTATAAAGGATTCATGCGTATATAATTCCTCAAAGAAAATGTTTTTATGATTATGTATTATATCCATAAACTGGTCAATATACTTTAGGTATTTTATAAGATTGGAATTATTCATTGAAATCAATGAACTGACCTAGTGTATGACATTGTATAGAAATGGAACATAGTAGAAGAAATGTGAACTCCAGCAATACGTATGATCCAAAAAATAAGAAGGATCATATATTTAATGGTATTAAGCCTCCATTTAGAAGGGAAATTTTCTCCAATGTATTATCAAAATATGAATAAATAGTATCATGTGATAAAAAGATACGTAAACAATTCTATGATTCCTATGGCTATGAAGAGAGGAAAGAGGTGAAAAGGATGGAAGAGAAAAATATGGATAAAGGGATGATGGAAAAGAAGAATTTTCCCATATGTGATAACCGTGCGAAGAAACACCTTGGAACATGCCTGAAGGGAATGTGAGTTTGTTATAAGTGTAGAGAAAAAGGATACAATGTAAGTGACTTCAAGGGTAAGAAAAAGTTTTCAAATGTACAATGATTAATCTCCAAGGAGTTGGGACACTATGAAAACCAAAGTTAAAATAATTAGAGTATTCCCCAATGATTATATTTGATAATAATCATGTAATGATACTACCACAGATGAGGAGGAAGGATTAGAGGTCTTATGTGGTTATTAATGAATTATTTCATTTGAGTATTAGATTAACACTTTACTGGTTATAATAATTATGGAATATATAAGGATTGTAATGCAGTACTTTTCATTAAGGACTTCAGATTGTGTGGAACCAAGAAAGGTGACTCAATAGTAGGTTAAATTTTTAGAAAATATATGATGAGAGAAAGATAAACCATAATATGGTTCTCATACCGAGGTATTGATTTTCGAATAATACATGATTGATTTGGATAAATTATATTGGATATTCTTGACTACCTTGAAACTGATTAATGATTTATATATTCCATCATTATTGGAGTTTACAACATTTTTTGATAAAATAATTATATCCAGTATTCTATAATGAATATGGGATCATGAATGTAATCAATAAGGATTTGTGGTAATTCAGGATGTGGAAGTGTTTTAAAAGAATACATGATGAAGGTGTTCACATGTTATTACGAGGCAAAAAGGATCTTCATTTTGTTTACCTTCCATATAAATTCAGGATTGTGAGTTTGGAAAAATGTATTTTGGACAATTGTAGTTTGAGATTACTTTTTGATTTCCATAAAAGGACATCCCGGAGGTTGGACGGCAACCCGTCGCGTCCGGCAAGGCTGTGAGACTTGAACCATCAACTGAAGGGCGACAAGGGTGTATCACCTACCACTGGCCCACATGATATACTGGATTGAATAATGTAGTTTTTTAAAAATGACTTGATAAGTGATTTATAAATTCATTATTTTTTAAAACCTATACAATTAGGATAAGTCGAATATTTTTCTGAAATCATTTGGACCGGACGATGAGTTTGTGGTAGGAACTAGTTGAAGGATGAAACTCTACTTGTTAAGTATATATATATATATATCATATCTTATTATATGAAGAAATTAATTCATAAAACATCAGGTAAAGGATATTAAAACCAAAAATGTGTTTTCCCAATACCTTATGTTTTTTTGAACAGATGATATTTTAAATCATCATTTATTGATGGCTTCGAGGCCCTCAATGTTACACTTGTCTCTGATTGATGACCATAATCAATCCCAATAAATATTTACGTTTTTTCCTTCAATTATTTTTCTCTAATTTCCACCAGTTTTCTCCTAATCAAGATCATAATTTGGTGGTGACTGTTTCATTACCCTTCTCCTCTTATTAAAACCAAATCTTATTAACCCAATTTCCGATGGGGGTTTTCTAAAAAAGGTATTTTCTATTTTCATCCTTTAATTTTCAAAGAACAATTTCAAATTGGGAGGATGAAATTTATTAAAGGATGGGAGAATGTAACACCCAAACTTCTATGGTACGGTTCACTTTGAATAATATAGTATTGTGTGTTGTATGCATCTTTGAGTTCTAACAGACCACAACCAATCAAACAAGCCCTTATGAATAGTAATACCCACTTTTTGAAATATTATGAATTTTATCATTCAAAATAGACTTTATTTTTGGATTCAGAATATCAAAATAATGTTAGGGTGTTTTTTTCGGTATTTTTCAGAAAACTTCAAATTTTTTATGAATAGTGAAAATTACTAAATTTTAATTAAAAACAACTTTTTTATTTGATATAATAAATATTGATAAATTATAAATTTGAGTGGTTATAAAGTATATTTAGAATATATTTTTACTATTTAATCCAATGTTCATTATTGTACAAAATTTCACATTTAAATTTGACATAAGAAAATGTCAATCTTTTGATAGTTATTATTACTCAAAAACACGTTTTTTGTTTAGACAACGGAAATTAATTTTAAATTAATTTCTTCCACTTCTGTGTTTTGAATTTAAAAAAATGGATTCCTTTTTTTAGAATTAGGAGGTCAAAGTTGTGTAAATAGGTATCTTTTATTTTTAGACATTTTGAATAATTACTTCGGTAAATATTTTATTTACCAGGGTTAAAGGATAAATCTGTTAAATAAGGGTAAAAAATAATATTATAATAATATTTATTTACCCTAAAACATGTTCTAACCCAATTGTTTGATACATGTTTTACTATTGGCTTCTTTGGGTCGATTTTGGGACCCCATGGAGCAACATGTAAGTGATAAAGTCACTTTTTATTAATAAAGTTAAAGTAAATATAAAAATTACATAAGCATATATCATTTAGAAAAAAATATTTACATTGGGTTATATATATTATATTCTAGACTATAAATATTCTTCAAAAATATAAACATATTTCCTATATAATGGTATTTTTTATAATTTTTATTCATTGAATAATTAAATTTATTTATTACACAATAATGATGTTGTATTTTTCTTATTAATAAAAGAATAAAATAATTGGTATTATAAATGTTGAAATAAATATAATTTGAAAATTATTATGACATAAAATAATTTTATTTGTTATTATGGAATGTTAGGATTTCTTAAATGAATTTGGTTCGAATTAATAATGTTGCTAAGACATTATCAAAAAATCAATTATTAAATATTGTTAAAATTGACATAAAAGTGTTTTTAAAACAAATATTATATTATTAATTCATATTCTTTTGCAAAAAATCTATGGATTAGCCAAAGGACTTATATAATGATATTTTTATAATTAATGTACCACGTGGATTTCGCTTGGACGTATATAGTATGTTTAATAACTATATAATATAAAAATATAAAGATACATGGTAAATGTCAAACTAATTAACTAAGAGTTAAAAATAAACGATATGGTTAATAAAGTGACCCAAACCTATCTAAAACCTATTATTTGAGTTTTTTCTGACCCATCCCCACATTATCCTTGATATATATCAGTTTGGATCAATAGAAACTGAATATTAATTTATTGTAAAATAATATTTCTAGTTTTTCCTATGGTGCCCCTCACCCCTATTATAAAATGGGAACTCCCCCTTCTCTCAAATTCATACCTTCAAAGAAATTTGGCATGGCCATACCCTGCTCGAATATCCTCTCAACATCCCTCACTTCAACCTAGAGGCCATAGTTTGATCATAAATCCATCCTAAGGAGCCTTACTTTTCAAATCAAAAGGAAGAACCTGAAGAAGAGGTAATGTTTTCACCACCATCTTTCAAATTCTTTTCATCTTCAACATATTCTTTCTTTGTTACTTCCATTATAAAATAATAACACTAGTATCTTTTATATATTATGATTTTATTATAAATATAGTACAACCATATTCAGTATTCTATCCATCCTTTGAATAACATGTCACCATACATGCGTACGTACGGCTTACCATCTCCACGTCGTGGTGTAATTGATATTCAAAACATTATTTTTTGATGGGTATGAAAATGATGTGTAATTGAAGTAAAAAATAAATATAACATTATACTGATTTTTTATATATGATATACCATTGAATTATATATTATTTTAATATCAAAAGAATGATATTATCGCTCATGTGTACGTACGGACTACTGTCTCCACGAACGCGATGAGATTCATTCTCCATCATATCCATTCAAGTCTAATTCTCATTTGATGATTAAATAGAATTATGAAATTGATATCATTCTGAATATGAATAAGATACAACCAATCCATGACAAACACGGCTTATGTGACAAAACATATTACAGAAAACGATTAAGTTAACACCAGAAACGATGATAATAGTAAGATATTATTAACAATGAAATGTTAAAAGATCATATATGATATCATATTAATGTATATGATTCTTGTATAATTTAATAACAATTATTTAACAATTATACAGTAGGTTAAACTACCCTTGACCAAGACCAAGTACATGGTTAGTGTTTATTTCACAATCTCTTCATTATTCGAGGTTTTTTATGCATTAATGTCATTTAAACCATTGATTTCCTTTTTATATAGGAATCATTCCGTCATTTTCCAAACACGGTCCTTTTTATCCTTTTTGACAGGATTAAGGTAAGAATGTTTTTTTAACTTATACGGCGTGTGCGGCTATTTTCTATCATTATAAAATTGTCGAAGCTTCCTTTGAAAGATTACAAGAATATTTTCAAAGTAAATATTTTATTTTATAATTATATTTATTTTAAATGATTTCAAAAAAAGATATATTTCTCTAAAATAGTTTTTATTTAATCTATGTCATCATCCTTTAATAGATTTTAAGCTTATTTGATGTTGATTTATTATGATACAAAAATTCCATATTGTATTGAAGGTTTTGTGATATGTTTGAATGTGGATATGCTATTTTTATACCATTCATGTTTTAAGGAAAATGTGTTGAAATTTTGTATTCTAGTTTTAATACGAATGTTTATGTTAGGATTAAACCTGTTCATATGAGGAATGCATTGGACATAATAATTGATGGGTGGAGCCCACTCTAGCTCTTCGATGCATCAGTAGGTCTCATGAGACAAACTAGTGTCCGGGAAAAAGTCCTTGACAAAATCTTATTTGAATTTTTGGCACTAGGCCTTGACTATGTGGTTACAATAGTCTGGAATTATGCTTTCTATCATTATAAAAGTGGTTATTGATATTGCATGTGATTATTCAACTAGTAGAATATCCATTTGAATAAGTAAATGTCATTATTTCTTTTTATTTCTGTCATATTAGGATGAAGTTCAAATTTAAAAGGATTTTGTTTTAGTTATACATTACCTTAAATGTTTATTCTTATTTATGAATGTTTCTGCTATATTGTTATCCTTACTGGGAATCTGAGCTCTCTACTTTCTATGTTATATTAGTGTGGTCTATGGAGACATGATACTGTTGTAGTTTTCACTTTATAATGTAATGTAAGACTTATAAATATATCTAGTGTTTCCAAGTCTACTAAACTAATCAGTCTTTCGAGACATGATCTTTTGTGATCATTCTAATGTTATGTAATAATACACTGACACTGGGAAACTGGGGTCGGGGCTTTACAAAAACTGTTCACTAAACATCAAAGATAGAACACTGTTCACTGATATTCACCGATAGAACACTGTTCACCGAACCTCACCGATAGAACACTATTCACTAAACCTCTTCGTTAGAACACTGTTCCCTGAACCTCCTCGATAGAACATTGTTCACTGAACATCACCAATAGCATACTGTTCATTGAACCTCACTGATAAAACACAGTTCACCTACCGTAATAGGTTACTGATAGAGGTTACCGATAGATGATACTGATATTAATGTTCACTGATAGAACTATTCAATGAATTGGAAATTTGGCATAGTGTTGGGGATTAGTCACCTTGACCTCCATGAATACATCAAACAACATATATTTAAAATGTAATTGACCAGAGAGGTCCGGGCCATTACATCAGATAACTCTCAAAACATTCTCATCTTTGTGAATTAAAATGCCTCTTAACGAAACAATGAAATGTGGTCCGAATAACCAACCATCGAGATACCTATCAAAAGTGGTCAAGCCACAAAAGCAACAAAATAAAATCATAAATAAAAAATGGATGGTTTAACCACCAAGGGTACATCGTTACAAGAAAAGAGTTACACATAAAACAACTCATGGAAATGAGCACATATCTGTGACTCACGATCATATGTACTCTCTTCCATGCCACCATATCTCCATAAGACATGAACTAATGGGATAGAATTCCCACGCAACACATTTTCATTGCGGTCTTGGATCTCCACAGGTCGCTCTATAAATGTTGCATCATCATGAACATAGATCTCTCCCCAATCAATGATGTGAGATTAATCAGAAATATAACAAAGGATCTATGATACATGGAAAACATCATGTATCCGACTCATCTGTGGGGGAAGTGTTACTCGATACACCACAACTCCAACACGAGTTGACACCTCTAAATGCCTAACAAAATGGTGAGAAATCATACTTCCACGACAAAACCTTCGCTGCACATGAGAGGGAGTCATCTTCAGAAACACATGATCCCCAACATTAAACTATAAGGGTCTCATTCTTTGATCAACATATGATTTATGACGATCATGAGACGTCTTCATCCTTTAAAAAATAACTTGGACCATCATGGTTGTATTCTTCACTAGTTATGGTCTGAGAATTGCTGACTCTCCAAACCCTGTCCATCAAAACATAGAATGGAAAGTCCAGCCATACAAGGCTTCAAACTGCACCATACCGATGGTGGAGTGAAAACATTTATTTTAAGAAAACTCCACCAAGGGTAAGTGACTCATCTATGAACCTCCAAAATCAAGAACACAAGAGCGTAGCATGTCTTCATAAGTCTGGATGGTTAGCTCTATCTGACCATCCATTTGAGGATGAAAGCTGTGTTAAGGCATGGTTTAGAACCCAAAGCATGTTGGAGAACTCTCCATACCTTGGAGGTAAAATGAGTATCTCGCTCAGAAATTATCATCATAGGGACTCCGTGAAGTCTCACCACCTCTTCTAGATACTGCCTCCACAAAACTTCTACTGAGATCTACTCCTTGATTGCTATGATATGGGCCGATTTAGTTCAACGATCCACTAACACCCAAATAGCATCATGTCCTCCCGAAGCTTGAGGCAAGCCAGTATTAAAGTCCATTGACATGTCTTTCTACATCCACTAAGGAAACTCTAATGGTTGGAGAAGACCACTAGGAACACGTTGTTCGGCCTTCACCTTCTGGTAGACTAAACATCGAGACACAAACACTACAACCGCACGATTCATCCCAAGCCACCAAAACAGAGTCCTCAAGGATTGTTACATCTTTTTCATGTCAGGATCTACTGATAAAGGCTATCTATAGAACTCTCTATAACCATATCGTGCATCATCAGGGGAACAAAAAATCCATCCATGATACAACACCCATTTTTGTTCATCCTCTAACAGACCATTAGGGGCCTCACCACAAACAACTTAGTCTCTCCAGTCCTCTACCTCTATATCTCCCAAATTGGACTCTTCCACCATCTGCATTAGGTATGACTATACCGTCATCTGAAATACATCCTCTACCCCCCATCTTCTCCCATATCAATATGTAATGTTGAAAGTTCTTCCATTACTCTCCAAGAATCACCGGATTCACTCACACCATCACTTGGTGAATTTCGGCTTAGATCAACAGCTACAACAATACTTTTTCTAGGTGTATACGATATTTTGAAGTCATATTCTAGTAAGAACTGCATCCACCGACGATGTCGTAAGTTCATGTCACGCTGGGAGAAACAATACCTCAAACTCTTATGATCGGTGAAAACCACAAAGTGCTCACAAATGAGGAAATGTCACCACAACATCAGAGAAAAAATCATGGTTTCTAACCCGAGATCATGTGTGGCATAGTTACGTTCATTGGGATGCAGCTCTTGAGACCCATAAGAAGCAACTAACATCTATTTCTTGGTAACACATCTTAACCCCAGATGTGATGCATCGCAGAAAACATCAATCGAAACTCCCACAGCTGGAAGACAAAGAACTATATCACTTAATAACTTATCCTTTAGATACTGGAAAGCTGCGTGACACTAATCAGTCTATATGAATTCTTGATCCTTTCTGGTCAATGCTATAAGTGGAGTCGCAACTCATGAGAAATCGTCTACGAACCTCCTTTAGTAGCATCTGAGACCAAGGGAACTTCTCACATCTCACATTGTCTTAGGGGATTCCCATGACACAACTGCATCTATCTTCAATAAATCAACATCTACTCCCTATTAGTACAAAACATGCCCCATGACACGGACTTCTCAAGCCCAAAACTCACACTTTGACAACTGCCCACACAAATGATGTTGGCGAAGAACTCCCAAAACGGCTTGTAGATGCTCTGCATGCTCCTCTTAAGATGTGGAGTCCACAAGAATGTCGTCGATGAAAACTACCATGAACTTGTCCAGTAACTCAGAGAATATATCATTCATCAATCCAATGAATACAACTGGATCATTCGTCACACCAAACGACATTACGATGAACTCATAATGCCAATGACGACAATGGAATGCAGTCTTCGAGATATACTCATCCTTCATACACATCTGATGAGATCCCTAACGCTAGTCGATCCTTGAGAACCCACTTGAACCATTCAGTTGATTGAATAAAGCATCAATCTGTGGGAGAGGATAGTGATTCATTATTGTCACTATGTTTAAGCGATGATAATCAACACACAACCGCAAATTGTCATCCGCATTCATCATGAACCAAACTAGTGCACCCCATGGGACACACTTGGACGAACAAAACCACACTATAACAGACCATCATGTGGTATAAATAGATCTTCTAACTCAGAAGGGACTAACCTATATAGAGCCATAGAGATAAGAGACGCTCCTTGTTGTAGCTCGATCCCAGACTCGATCTCTTGTTGAGGGGGTAATGCTACAACCTCTTCTAGAAAGACATCAGGGTACTTCTTTTCGACACTAGGAAACACCAACTGCTGAACATCTGAAGAACAGAGGATCATCTAATCCATCATGGATGTTAAGTGTGGAACACGCCTATGACCCATCTGAGGATCTCGTTCACCAACAATCACCACTGGATCTCCACCAGCACTAATGAAAACAAACATATTCCTAAAGAAATCCATGATAGCCTGCACCGAATACAACAAATCCAGGGTGAGGATGACATCATATGGTTGTATTTGTAAACACATGAAATATCTCCAAGAGAGGTGTTTCCCTAATACTAACTCACAGTCTCTACATACATCAAACAAGTCAGCTTGACCTCCAACTGGCTTAGTCTACACCAATGGCACTAGACGCCTTTCTACCACATGTCCCAATGCATGGAAAAGATAGGTGATATGAAGGAGTGTGTCTCTCCTGAATCAAACAAGGAATACACCAAGGTAGAAAACCAGAAAATGGTACCCCGAATGACATCTAGATCGCCTGGAGCTGGAAACACTAGAGCATGAAGCTGACCATGACCTCCTCCACGGCCTCTTTGACTCTCATGACGACCAACACCACGACCACACTCTACACTATGAGGGAAGGTAGCATCATGGGGTTTTCCTCTACCTTCACCATCTACACTCTGCAGATCTAATGCTAGTGCAACGAGCTGTTGTTGCCTTGGCTAGAATAGCCTCAATGAAAGAACCTGTAGCGTAGCACCTGGTGCATGATGACCACTCTAAAAGGTCTGGCACTCCCGATGCTGATGAGAACAACCAGCACAAGAAAAACAAGCTCCTAATCCTTTAGCATAGGCCTGAGATGTTTTTCCTCTTGAGAAATGAGATGTGAAGGGATGGGACCTACCCCCAGCTTAACAGAAACCCTTCTACCCAGAAAACCTGGAACCCCGACCGAATCTCTACTTCATGAGGAATCATGCTGATTCTCCTGTCATGATGATCCGGTTCTGGCCAAGGTCCTTTTTTAAACCTCTTCCATCGCCAACAAACAAGATATGTTATCAACATCCATGGGGTGACCTGGGGCTAGATCTATAGATGCAAATCCTCCCCGAAATGCCTCATACGGGCATCCTAATCTGGCTACAGGTCTGAAGCATATCATAAAAGGTTCCAGAAATGAATTCCAAACTCTTGAATACTGGAGATCCCCTGTCGAAGTGTATGATGCTTCTAGAAATTGGATGCATTCGCAGTCGAAGAAAGAAAATCGACTCTAAACATGTCACAGAACTCCTCCCATGAGATCGCTAACTCCTCACGATCCCCGAGGAACAAGAACCACCACTACCTCACAACTCCACATAGAATTGTAACAATCAATGACACCTAGTTCTCTTTCTGAGCATGGATCAAACTGAACCCGATCTCGACCTCCTCTAACCAGTCTTCCATTACTGCATCTAAAACGGTACCCTCATACTTCAGCAGACTATGGTTCTAAAACTCTCAGAGTGTCTTCCTCCAAGTGTCATCATCGTCAACCTCTTCCCTATGGCGATCAGCTGGAACAACCTGCTGGACATTTTCTAGACAAACATGATTAGGACGTCGACCTAGAGCCATACATGTAAAAGAACAAACTGTTAGAGTTCCTAAACCTAGAATGTTGAAAACTCAACATTAATTAATTAATTTCATTTATTCATTTTAGGTAAATCTATCACAAGGTCTACCAAATCAAACACAGGCACAAAGAAGAATGATGGATGATCCTTCCTAAGGTCTCTACCCTACAACTAGTATCACCTTGTTTAGTAGTCATTGTAAATGAAATGGTTTGTACATCAGATCATAGGGGACCCCGAACACCTATGTCATAGCCAGTCTCTAGTGTTTACCTCACTTGATAAATATGAAGGACACAGTTTCCCTACCAACCCATGAAACCTCACTTGTGCCTAACTCTATACTCCATCCTATCCCTCAACTAGAGCTCTAATACCACTCTGTCATGCCCCCCTCCCCACAAAGTGTACCGCTCTTGGTTCGTCAATGTGGGAAGGGAGATAATGACCCCTTATTCACACCTCATGTAGGCCCCGAGTTGGCAACAAGCACTGATGGTATAGTAAACACAAAAATTGGAGGCATTACCCTCTATGAAAACACATGTGGATGAGAGATATAAGATAGACACCAACCAACTCCAACTTAGAACTGAAATATAAAAGATATACCAAGTGCACATATGTAATGTCATGAAAAAGTACTATATATAAAAGGGAAATACTGCAAGTACCCAAATGAAAGTAAAACAGCAGTAACCACAAGCCTAAACAGCTCCTACAACCACATGCAAGTAGTAACCAGCCTAATCTCCAACCTGATACAAGTTCCCTAAAATACATTTTATAGATACATAGGGTGAGTATAACAGTATACTTAGTAGGAACCTTCCCAAAGCCTCCTATAAAATATTAAAGGATGAATTCTAAATCACAGTGAACAACAAGTGAGACTAACATATCACCTAAATAGGTATACTAAGTTCACATCCTCACCGTGGTTACTCTAACCAAGTAACACATTCAATAATATATCATATATTAAAGAATATAAAGCGTATCCCACTACTACTTCCCCACTAGTTTGCCTCTTTGCCCCAATGTCGGATGTCCTGAGCATCTCTCTCCAAAAAAGGATTGCCCACAGACACCTGAGAGAATCACCACAACATGCACCTCATTCAACAAAACTACCACGCCCACGTAAGAAAAGTAACCAGGTAGTTTCTAGGAGACACCACATCCCACATAATGTGTATCATACATCAGGTATTATATCTCAAGCCATTACAGCCCATACACCTAGTAAGGATCCTCAAGCTATCATAGCCTATACACGTTACACCTATAGCAGTCCATACGATACTATATCAAGAATATATGTCTGTGAATAACCACAAGCCATTAAAACCGCATACACACATATATGGGGAAAACTAACCAATGTGTATGCCTGCACAAGTAACTTCCAAGAGAAGAGAGCGGGGCCAAAGGGGCATATTCAGTCATCCATCCTCCCACCAGAATATTTGGGAAAGCTCCTCCCAGGGCTCAGAATCCCAAGGGTGTCAGTTTACCTTACTAACTGGGTGGAGTAGTGTATAGAAACACCAAAAGACCAGGATATACTATATCTCACAACCACACTATAGGCACAACCTATTATTAGACACAACTGTAGCTAACGACTCTCAGACTCTGGGCTGCTACATCTAAGACTATGTATCCTATAAGCACAAAACCATTTAAAGAGCATTATTAGATTTTTTCATTCCCCTTTTTATCAGTTCCACATTACGTAAATAATTTTCTTAAAAATTAAATAACAATGAAAAATTCCACATTAAATATCATTAGCATCACTCCCAAAGTCAATTGTTTTTTCATAATTACAACCTCATCATTATGTTCCAGCAAATTCCAACCCCATGGGGTAACAATATTTATTCAATTATTTATTATAGAATTACTTTCCCACATTCCTAGGCATTTCAGAAAAACATTCTATGATACTAAACACAAGGGTGCTCAACATGGTGGGTAGATATACTACCTTTGGAGTCATTTCCGCTTATATCTAGAGCATATATACATCCATCATTGAGAAGCTAAAAAAGGAAATCATGTGGCATACCCCACGTGACTTCGCCTCTTTCAAAAGAAGGGTAAGTAAGACCAGATTTCTTGAGTGGTGGGGAAAATTAATGAAGATAAACAACCCATCAAAATCAGGAAGCATCAAACAATCACATCCATCCCATTCCATCATCCATGGTGTCCTCCCCGACACCCACATGCAGAAACAAATGCATATTGCCACACTAGGAATCATCTTCTACCAAAACCAAAAGACTCCATTCCCCAACATATCACAATGGACATCTAGGATCACATCATAGAAAAAGAAGTTGGAAAAAACATCACATCAATTGGGATCTTTTCCCTTTAATAATAAAGAGGTTAACTTAGAACCCTTTAAGGAATTATTACATAATCAGTCCTTTAATCCATCTTTAATTAACAGATTTATTATTCATAGGTTCCAAATTCAAGAAACCTAATTAGTAAGCTATAAAAATAAATTAAACATTATTACTGCACCAATTTTATTAACAATAAATTACAACCAGAACAAGATTTGTTTACATGCCTATTTATATTTAGACAAAAAATTATCAATTAATACCAATTTATGTTCTTTACCGATTACCATCTTGAACGAACAACTACGAAAAGAAATTATAGTTATCACACTATATAGAAAAACATGAGGCAATAACAAACGATCGATAAAAATTTATTTATCCAGTTAAAATATTTTTTATTTCATTTCCAATGTAATCCAGTGGGATTAAACATGCTAACAATATAGTTGCACGTAAACTAAAAGAGAAGCAACGAATCGCCTACCTCAAACAGTTCCTCACGCTCTTTATCCACACAACGGGTCATGATCCTCCTCTTGCGACAACAGCATCCACCCGAGGATTCCACAGTACAACCGCACCAACCATACCCCAAGAAATACCCCATTATAATCACAGAGATTACATTCTACAATATGGAATGGTGAAATAAAAGAATATGAACCCTAAAAGAATGACGATCAAAATACCTTATATCGATGAGTGATCGATACCGCTTGGTTGAATCAAAAGTGAGAAGAACTAATCCTAGGAGGGAAATATTGATTGTGAAACTCATATGAGAAGGAATGGAAGGTTATAGTGTCTCATAGACGAGAACAAAGTGGAAGAATTAGGGAGGAAGATATCCCGTCCCATTAGAAGATTTAACTGAGTGGCATGTTAATATATGATTGATTTCCCATTAAAAGCGGATTTCACTAAACCATGAAGATTGAACAAGTAAAAACATACAGGGCCTTAGGAAAAATTAATATAGGATTGATAGACATTGAATCAGCCTTAAGAGTCCTTAAAATAAGGTTTTAAATGTATATTACGTCAAAGGAAACATCAAAGGTGGGAAACTGTAGAAAAATGGAAATGATGTTCACATACTCAAAATTTGGCACATAAAAACACTATTCATGAACCTCTCTATTAGAACCTCACAATTCAAGAAACACTATGCTCTTACAGCTAGTTTACACCTACCGTTAGAGGTTACCGATAGACCTCATTATTTTGGAAACACTGTAAACCTACCATTAGAGTTTACTGGTAGACCTCGCCATTCTGGAAACATTGTACACCTACCATTAGAGGTTACTGATTGACCTCACTGTTCTAGAATCTCTATACACCTACTGTTACTATACACATACCATTAGTGGTTATCGATATAAGTTACTAATAGACCTCACCGTTTTGGAAACACTGTGCACCTACCGTTACTATACAACTACCGTTAGAGGTTACCAATAAACCTCACTATTCTAGAAACATTGTACACCTACCGTTACTGTACACCAACCGTTAGATGTTGCCTATTGAGGTTACCGATAGACTTCACCATTCTAGAAACACTGTACAACTACCATTACTGTAGACCTACTGTAAGAGGTTTCTGATTGAGGATACTGATAGACCTAACTGTTCTGGAAACACTGTTAATTGAACCTCACTGATAGGACATTGTTCAGTGAACCTCACCGATATAACACTATTCATTGAACCTCACTAATTGAGCACTATTCACTAAACCACACAGATAGAAGAGTGTTCACTAAACCTCACTGATAGAACACTCTTCACTGAACCTCCCCGATATAACACTGTTCATTGAACCTAACTGATATAATGTTTTTCATTGAACGTCACTGATAGAACACTATTCACTGAACCTCACCGATAGAACACTGTTCAATGAACCACACCGATAGAACACTGTTCACTGAACCTCACCGAAAGAACACTGTTTACTGAACCTCGCCGATAGAACATTGTTCCCTGAACCTCACCGATAGAACACTGTTCACTGATCCTCACTGATAGAACACTGTTCAACAACTGTTACAGTTTACCAATAGAGGTTACTGATAGAGGTTATTGATAGAGGTTACTAATAGAATTGTTCACCGATGGATCTATTCAAAGAATTGAAAATTTGGAAAAGTGTTGTGGATAAGTCAGCTTGACCTCCTGAAACACCTCATACACCACAGTTTCACAAAGTAATGGACCAGAGAGGTCTGAGCCATTACAAAGTAATAGCAGAGTACACGGTCGTGTATGGTGACCTAGAGACAACAAGATGCGAGTACTGGTAAAGGCAAATACATATTATTTATTTTTATAGTACATGTTCGGTAGTTTCTTATTTTCAATAAACATATCAGGGTTGAGTCTAATCAACATAACCATTTTCTTCTAGGACTGTCTCGTCCGAGAGTGACTGTACGTCTACATATCTTTTCCAAGACCCAGATCTATCATCCATTCACTGATTCAACGGCCATCTATTGCATTGGGATTGCCCAGGTTATCTCTCCCAACTTCTAGATCAACGTCTCCTGATCTCTCCTTTTGCTCATGTTATCTTCTGTTGAATGTTTCAGACAATTTTTTAGATCTTCTGCGTTCTAAGGTGATTCAAGCCATGAGATTCAAGAATATAGATCTTCAAACTCTATGGTAGGTTTATTGTGCATTTCCATAGATATTCATTGAGTTATATGTGCAAAAGTGCCCAATACCCTTGAATGGGTTATTGTGTGTTTACGGTTTGACCCCTGTTTATTTCCTTCTATGCCTAGTTTGATTGGACAGAGGTTATTTGGTTGAGAATAGGGTTAATTTTATATGCGATATAGATAATATTTCAATTGTTTTTAATGTCTATTTAAGTGATTTAAACCTCACCAATTTACCAATTTGATCTTATTTGTAACAATTTTGGATTTAGAATCTGTTTTGGGAGAAAAACGTTAAATTTCATAATTATGGATTTTTAACAGATTTTTATCACATGGGTATTTTGGCCATTTATAATAAAATATATTTCCATATTTTGTGATTATATTTTGGTAAGAAACCTTATTTTATTTCAGTCAACTTTGTCTTCAGGACTAGGGTTTTATTCATGCATCTAAAGGCCCAATCAAATCAATGAAGATGAGAATTTTTCCGAGCGGACTGCGTGGAAACCACCAAAGTAATGGGAACATAATGTGGCCTAAACTCATCCAAATGATGGAATTTTACTTGGATATAAAATAAGACTCCCAATGGCGTTCCCACAATTAATTTCAAGAAATTTGGAATCCGTTATGGTTTCCATTTAATGACATTGTTTTGAAGAAAATTTCTAGGACCCTTAATCCAGATAAAGTGATTGATAATAAAAACATCCTAAATACTTCTAAACACGTCCAATGAATCTAAAGTTTGAGGGAGGACGACCAAAAAATTTATGAAAAACTTTAATTAAGGGGTTCATGCGTTAATCATCCAATTATTGGGTCAAAAAATGCAACAACCTCTGGAGGATGAGATCTACCTATAAAAGGAAAGGAACTCATACCACTCAAACAATTCCATTCATCACCACACCATCCATCACAAAGGGAGTTGGATTGAGAGGGAAAAGGGGAAGGTGGAGATTAAGATCCTAAAGAATATTCCTTTCTTTGAGGATTCAATAGAGAAGATGACGGCTTCTCAAGTGATGCAAGGCTACGCGGAATTGTTTTACCAACAATGACACCCGACAGATAGTCTCTTCCAAGTTTTGATTTTAATGTGTAATATCCTTTCGAATTTTTATTGAACCTTTATTTTTGAATGAATCTGGTTTTTTTATTTCGTAAATATATTTTTTTTTAAAAATTGATCATCGTTCCATCTATAAATTAGAACAATTGACTTCTCTATTTAAAATTCGTTGGTGAGGTCTTGCCATTGAGCATAGGGAATTCAATTTGGTTCAATTACATGGAGGTATTTAAGTAATTAAGTCACTTATATATATGGGACCACAATCATATTGAAGTCTTAATATGATGTCTATTTGACATTTATTGTGCACCTGGGGATCTTTGGGTGTACATTTTAGAATTGATATTAAGAGATATTTTTATATATAAGGAAGAGGGAAGTGTCCAAGAGGGTGACACTTATCTGTGGCTGTTGTTATTAATACTAATTTCAAACAAACATTTTATTTCCTTTTATATTATTTCACATTAGTATTTAATTCAAAAATTTATTTTTAAATTGTTAATCAAATAACCATTTCCATTTCATCAAATAATATAACAAAAGTGACAGTTTTACAACTCGATCTGAAAACTCCTCGAGTGAAAACCCTGTGGTCACCAATGTGATACATTGTAAGAGAAAATATGGATTGAGGTTTTTATAACACAAAAATTCTCACATCAACTGCTGTTGTTTCTAGGGAGGTTTCTACATTTGTTTTTTTTAATTTTTCCTGCATGGCCCAAACATCTGACCCAAAATTGTTACCTTTGGATCCAGAAATCGATAGATCATTTCACACTAGGATTAGAGATACTAATCCCAAAGTTGCAAGTGGTGAATCTTCCACCAACACACCTAGAAGGGACTTAGTTGAAGATGATATTCAATGGCTGAAAATAGAACTTCTAATGAAGTGGCTCCGTCTTATGATGAAAATAATGAGAATCCTATAGAGTTCCCTGATTCCCCTTCTATATTTGAAATCAAGTATGGTTTCATCCACTAGGTTCCCAAATTCGATGGGTTTCATAGTGTAGACCCACAAAAACTCCTCCAAGAATTCAGGAACCAGTTTGTCTGCATTAAATCTCATGGAGTCGTTGCTGATCAAATGAAGCTGAGGTCATTTCCTTTTTCTCTAGATGGAGTTTCTAATGAATGGTTTTCTTATTCTCACTCGAACTTAATTAAAAATTGGAATGACTTAAAAATTATTTTCCTTGAAAAAATATTCCTTACATCCAGAACAGCCTCCATTCGAAAGGGTATTTGTGGAATTCGGCAGACACAAAGAGAAACACTTCTCGAATACTAGGAAAGGCTTAAACGTCTTGTTTTAGTTTCCCCCATCATCAAATATATGACCAACTTCCGATTCAATACGTTTATGAGGGATTGTGTCTCACTGATAGAAGTATGATCGATGGTGATGCAGGAGAAGCATTATTTGATACGACACCAGTTGCCACTAGGATTCTAATTACAATCATGGCCCAAAATGCCCCATAATATGGAACAAGAGGCATTCTTCATGTCAATGATACACAAGTATTCCATACTACTAGTCCCGAAAACAACACAATTGCTAGTCAACTATCTGATCTTACCACTATGGTATGGTTAATATTGTTGTGTAACACTCCACCAACCCAACCCAAACCAGAATCTACTTTCCAGCTACATGTCCACTGTGGAATTTGTTCTTCTAATGAACATTTTTGTGACCAATTCTCTCAAATTAAAGTGCCTCCTAAGAATTGCAATGCAGTCTTTCTAGGAAGACAATTTCAATCAAACGAACAAAGACAATTTCACAAACTCAAAAATTTCAATCATTGATGGAACAAAAAATCGAATAAAATATTTCTCCAGCCTTAAAAACCAAGAGGATTGTTCCAAGGACAATATGGTAATTATCAACAATGATATTTCATTAAGGAAGCCATTTCTCAGTCTAGAAGAAACTTTCATCCTACCCATCCCACTCAAAACATAGATAGGAACCTTGAAGAATAAATGAAGAAACAACAAAATGAAATGAGGAAACAACAAGAGGAAATGAAGGAACTAAATGAATAATCAAAACAATAAGATAACAGCATGAATACCCTGATGACTCATGTGGGTCAACTAGCCTCTGGTAGTAATTTCATAAAAAATCAAATGATTGGTGGTTTACAATCACACAGTAGGTAAATCCAAGGAATAGTGGGAAGGAAAATATGAGTTCTATTGAACATAAGAGTGGCACAAAATTGAAAAACCCTCAAATTTAGAACATCAAGACTAATGCCGACACTATTGATGGAAATCCTACCCTAGATAAAAATGATGAAAAATCTGAAGTTGATAGAAACACTATGTCAATAGAGTAAATCCTGTTTGAAGGAATGAAGAATTATTGGAAGAGGATGGCTGATCCTTATGATTCTCCAAAACATACTATGAATACCCTAGAAACATTCAAACCACCACTGCCTTATACAAGGTGTGAACCACCACTAACGTCATGTTTAGAAAAAGAATATTATAACGTGGATTTGGAAACATTCATGAAAGTCAAAGTAAATATTCTATTGCTCGATGTTGTGAAAAAAATTCCATGGTATGCTATGTTTCTGAAAGACATGGGTACCAATAAGAGGAAGTTCAAAGGTGGTGAAAATGTAATCATAGGAATGAATGTTTCATCGATGATTCAACATGCCCTTCCTGTCATGTGTAGAGACCCTAGAACATTTAACATTTCTTGTACCATTGGGAAAAGTGAATTCAATGATTTGATGCTTGATCTAGGGGCATCTATCAATGTCATGCCACATTATGTCTCCTCATCTCTTCAGGTTGGAGACTTGAAACCCTCTAAAATTATCATTCAACATGCCAAAAGATGTACATTCATACCTGTTGCTGTTATAGAGGATGTCCTCATTCATGTGAGAGAAATGATTTTTCATGTTGACTTATATGTTTTGGATATGGAAATGATTGGTTCCGCACACATGCTTCCATCATCATGGGGATACCATTTTTAAAAATAGAAAAAGAAATAATTAATGTTCACAAGGGAACAATTTAACTAGAAATTGGAAGACATGTTGTTAATTTCTACATATTTCATTCAATGATTCACCCAGTTGAGGATTATTCAACTACCCATGTAAACATGATGGATTGGTTTTTCTCTGGCATGTTACTTGATTATTTCTATGATGAGAAAGATAGAAATTTGTCTAATACAAAATCAAATCAACATGAGGATAAAATTGGAGACTATTAAGAGTCTTGGGATGTTGAGACTGAATATCTATGAATTGATGAAGATTAATTTATAGAAAACCATAAACCTTTTAGTGGTATCCTAGGAGAGTTTTCCAATTTTTTAGATAAAACATGTCTTCAGATCATGGAAATATTTCACCTGATGAACATGGAGCTTCACTAAAAAATATATCTTCAGAGCAGTTCCATGTAATCAATGATACCATAATACATGAAATATAATTGAAACCCCTTATTGATAACCACATGTATGCCTTATTATGACAAAATGAAAAATTTCCTACAATCATCTCAACTGATTTGTTAGATGTCCATGAAAACCAATTGTTTGAAGTTTTCATGTCCCACAAGGAAGCTATAGGATGTACTCTCTCTGATATAAAAGGATTAAGTCCCTTAGTTTGCATGAATAGAATATTACTGGAGGAGAATGCTATACCGGTAAGAAAATTTCAAGGAAGACTAAACCCAACACATCTGGAGATTGTGAAGAAAGAAGTCACCACCCTGTTGGCTGTTGGAATTATTTTTCCCATATCTAATAGTCAATGGTATGTGTAGTCCATGTTGTTCCAAAAAAAGATTATTTACAATCTCAGGTAATGAATTTGGTGATATTGTCCCCATAAGGCTTCCAAATTAATGTAGAATGTGCATTGATTACAAGAAACTCAATTTGGTTACAAGGAAAGACCACTTCCCATTCCCATTCCGTGATCATGTCCATGAAAGACTAGCTGGGAAACCCCACTATTTTTTTCTTGATGGATTCTCTAGATATTCTCAAATTCACAATTTACCATAGGATCAAGAGAGAACCACCTGAACATGCCACTTTGTAATGTTCTCATACAAAAGGACGACATTCGGTTTATTTAATGCCTTGAGAACTTTTCAATGGTGTATGATAAGCATCTCCTCTGATTATTTGGAAACTTTCATGGATTTTTTAAGGAAAGCTTCAGTGTGTATGGATCTTCTTTTGAAAGTTGTTTGACAAGCATTGAAAATTTCCTTGAAACATGCATTGAAAATAACCTTATTGTAAATTATGAAAAATTCCATTTTATGGATGGTAAGAGAATTATTCTTCGACATGTCATGTCCCAATACAGAATTCAAGTTGATAAATCCAAAGCTGAGGTTATTTATTCATTACCATCACCAGAAACTGTGACTGATGTGAGATCCTTCCTTGGGAATGTTTGATATTATATGAAATACAATAAAGATTTTAGTACGTTGGCACTTACATTGTCTTGATTACTCCAAAAAGATTCCCCATTTTTCATTGATGATAATTGAAAAAATATATTTCAAAAGCTGAAACATACACTAGTAACCCCTCCCATTGGTCAACTTCTATAATTGGAAATTCCATTTGAAATCATGACTGGTGCATCTGAATTTTCTCTTGGGAAAGTATTGATTCAATGATGAAATGAAATTACATGTTATTTCCAATGCCTCCCTAACTATAGATCAATCCTTATAAAACTACAAAACAACTAAGAACTGCTGGGTATTTTTTATGCTCTAAAAAAATTTAGACGTTTATTTCTTGGATCCAAGGTGATTGTTTTTACTGATCATTCAGCAATCATATTCTTGAAGAAGAAACATGATGCAAAACCAACACTTCTGAGATTGATCTTGCATTTACATGAGTTTGATGATGAAATAATAGATAAAAAAGGATGTGATAACCTTGTTTCTGATCATTTGAGTAGGATACTATCTATTGACAATAGAAAACATCAGATTGGTCCACCTATTAAGGAATCCTTTCCTGATGAGGATAGTTTTGATACTCAAAGAAAAATACCATGGATTGCTAATATTTTTATCTATTTGTCTTCTGATGAACATCCAAAATGGATTTACAAACATCAAATTGATAAACTTGTGAGTTATTCAATCAAATACATTTGTGATGATCCTTTTTTATGCAACATTTTTAGTGATCAAATGATATGAAGATGCATTCCAAACTCTGAATTTCAATCCATCCTACATTTCTTCCACACATTAATCTATGGAGGTAACTTTGGAAAAAAAAGAATAGTTAGAAAAGTTCTTGATTCTCGATTATATTGTCCCGCCATTTTAAGAGATGTTTTTGAATTCTATAGAAACTTTAAAAATTATCAATTCCAAGGAAACAATTCCAAGTGGAATGAGATGCCACAAAAACTTCTTTTATTATGTGATTTCATTGATTTATGGGGAAATGATATTATGGGGACTTTTCCAAATTCTTTTGGATATCTATTCATATTTTTGGCTGTTGATTATTTTTCCAAGTGGGTAGAGGCTATCCCCAACCGAACTGATGATGCAAATGTTGTTTCAAAATTTGTGAATAGAAATTTGTTTTCAAGGATTGGATTTCCAATGTTTTTTATTACCGATAAAGGTACCCATTTTTGAAATAGGACATTTGAATTTTTTTTAAGAAATATGGTGTTAATTACAGGATCTCTATGCCCTATAATCCTCAAACAAATGGCATGTCTGAGTTTTCAAATAGAGAGATCAAACAAATTCTAGAAAAAATAGTGAAGCCAAATAGAAAGGATTGGTTTCTGAGAGTTGATGATTCTCTATGGGCAGATAGAACAACTTTCAAAACCTTATTTATAATGTCACCATTTATATTAGTCTATGGGAAAGCTTGTCATATACCAGTTGAGTTAGAACAAAAATCCTTTTGGGATGTAAAAACATGTAACATGAATCAATTTTCAGCTAGGAAAGAAAGAAAATATTGTTTACAGGAGCTAGAAGAGATAAAAAATAATGCATATAAAAGCACCAGGTTATAAAAAAAGAGAAGAAAATCCTTTCATGATTGGAGGATCTTCATAAAAAACTGTTAGGAGGGAGATAATGTTCATCTTCTTGATTCTAGATTGAAACTCTTCCCTGGTAAATTTCGTTCCAAATGGTCTGGACAATTCATCGTTACTCGTGTTTTTTCTTTTGGAGAAATACAGATTAATGATCCTAACAATGTTACATCAATCACTATCAATGGTCATAGGATGAAGTTGTTTAGAGAAAATTTTCAAGATCCTCTAGGGGAGTAGATTCAACTTCATGATGCAAAATACAATTGATGCAATGTTGTGTCTTTCTTTATCATTTATTATTTCTATGTATATAATTTCTTGAATTTCATGAAACAAATTACTTCACTATGATGAAATTTCATAGAATAAGTGTGGGGGGGAGGCAAAATTATAGGTAGATTAAAAATTTATAAGATTTCATTTGAAATATTTTTTTCACGTCTAATTTTCTTTCTATATTTGGTGTATTTCTTTTTCAAATTTTATGCATTTTCTTTCCATATTTACGATTTTAAAATAAGACTTTTGGAATTTATTGAATTTCATTTGATTCTCATGCCAAGGTGTGAACCAATTGATCCTTTGAAACTGAACATAAATTAATGCTGAAAATGGCATTGATTCAAGTTAATATTTTTTTAATATTCTTGAAAAGACAAGTTTTTTTTAAATATCATGGAACATATTACTGAAATTGTAAGTGAAATTATCATTCCTGTGAGGCCTCTAGACCCATTTTTACATCTTCTTCAGATTCACCACTTTCTTGAGAGAACCAACACATGTTTGTTTAAACCAGAACATGATTTAATTCTATCCAAACATGAGGGTTGAGATAGTTGTGATTAAAATGGTTAAGGCATTGTTTTGAATTGGAATCCCCTTTTCATGATTATCCTTTTTATTTCAGCCTTATTTTAACATTTGATCTTTTTTGAGCCTTCAGTAGAAATGTATAGCCTTTTAGGTTAGCAACATTACAAGACAAACTTCCCTTTCCAACCATCTATGGAAGTATAAATGCATGATCTAGTTGAACATAAGTGTGTGTGTGGGGGGGAGATGACCCGTGTTATTCTACCATGTTAGGTGTTTCTGTGGGAGGACATTCAATCATTGAAGACATAGTTGTGATGCTGGAATATATTTTCTGGAGAGTTGTGCCCCTCTAGATCTTTCAAATGAAATGGAGTTTTGTCTGTCTGGAGACCGCAATACAAATAAGTAGTGCCCTATATAGAGCATTAGAAAAATTTCATATTTGATACTAAAATATTGATGGAATGGGATGTAAAAGTGATGATCAGAGATAATTATTTTTCATAGGAGAAAATGGAGGAGACCATACTTGAGTGAAAATTAGAATTATGCATTTCTTATTCAAAAAGTGCAAAACACACCTTATTCAGCAACAAATTTTTTCACATTTGAATCCAACAAACCCCAAGAAACATAAAAACCTTGTAAAGTATTCATGATAATCACATTTTCATGGCTCACATTTGGTGGAGACATAGAAGTTTATGAAGCCTATGTTAATTCTTTAATGAGTTAGATGAGAAAATCCTTGTTACAAATCTATATTGTGTGCTGAGAGAAAATGAATGTGAGGTAAGTCTGTTGTGTGCATGAGAATACCAAACTAGTGGAAATGGATTGAATGATTTGAATTTAGAATTTTAAATACTTTTCTTTAATTATTCATGCTATCTTTTTAATTTCTGCAGTAAATTGGTAAACTAAATTGGTATGTGTTTTATTTTCCTTGATTCCGTGCTCACATATGAAAGAGTCCAACAGCCCAGTGTGGGGGAATTGATATAGATAATAATTCCACTATTTTGATTGTCTATTTTAGTGATTTAAACGTTAAAAATGTAGTAATTTGATCTTATTTGTATCAATTTTTTATTTGGAGTGCGTTTTGTGATAAAAGGTTTAAATTGAAAAATTCTAGATTATTAACAAAATTTTATCACAGGGGTATTTTTTCCATTTGTCCTAAAATGTATTTTTAAATTTTGTAATTCAAATTTTTTTGGAACCCTTATATTAATTCGTTCATCATTGTCTTCAGGACCACGGTCTTATTCAAGCATCTATAGGTACAAACAAATCAATGAATTTGACAATTTTTCTGGGCGTCTTGTGTGGACCCAACCGTCGTAATGGAATCATAATTGTTCCCAAAATCATCCAAATGATGGAATTACACTTGGATATAAAATAGGAATTCCTATATTGTTCAAAAAATTCGTTTCAAGTTGTTTTTAATCCGTTATGGTGGCCATTAAATTACATTGTTTTGAAAGAAAACTTCGAGGAAGCTTCATCCAGAGAAACTGAATGACAATAAAAAAATCATAAATCCTTCTAAACGCGTCCAATGATTCTGAAATTTTTTGGGAGTATGAAAAAAAAATTTTGGAAGAAAATTCATTAATGTTTACGTGTGTTAAGCATCCAATTAATGGGACAATGACGTGACAACCTATGTATGATGAAATCTGCCTATAAAAGGAAAGGAGCTCCTACCTCTCAAACTATTCCATTCATCACCACACCAACTGTCACAATGGATGTTGGCTTGAGAGAGAAAAGGGGATGGTGGATATTGCGATCCTAAAATAAGATGCCATCCCTTGAGGATTTAATAGAGAATATGGAGGCTTCACAAGTGATGCAAGGAAAAGCGACAAGTGGTTGTGGACGTCAACACCTGACGAACACTCTCTTCGGAGTTTTTATTTTTATATGTAATATTTTTTTAAATTTATCTTCAACCTATATTTTTGAATGAATCTTCTTGTTTTGTTTCCAAAATATATTTTCAAAAAATTTATTTTGATCGTTGTTCAATCTATAAAGTAGAACAATTAATTTTTCTATTTAAAATTCTATTGTGAGGTCTAGCAATTGATCAAAGTGAAATCAATTTGGTTCAATTACTTGGATGTATTTTAGTAATTGAGTAACTTTTATAGTATGGACCACAATCCAATTGATTTCTTAATATGATGCCTATTCGAATATTAGTTTACACCTTGTGGTCCTTGGGTGTACAATTAGGAATTGAAATTTAGAGATATTTTTATATACAAGTTAGATGAGAGGGTCCGAGAGGGTGAAGCTTGTCTACAGCCACTGTTTTTTATCCTGATATTGAACCCAACTTATCATTCCTTTTAAATTATTTAACTTTTGTATTTAATTCAAATGTTACTTTAAATTATTAATCAAATCAATATTTCAATTTCTGCAAAAAAAATATATCAAATGTGACAGTATTACAACTCGATCTAAAACCTCCTCGAGAGACAACAATGTGGTCACCATTGTGCTACATTATAAGGGAATATATTGATTAAGAGTTTCACAAAATAAAAACTCTCACATAACTAATCTATGAATGTCTTCCCATGTTTTTTTGTTTTGACCATTTAGTCTAGTTTGATGGTTACGATTTTGTTTGCTTCCCCTTCCTAGTATTGTTAGGATGGAGTGATTTTATCTGAAATGTTGTATGCTATAGACTGTTTATCCATGTTGTTCTTGAGGTTTACATTAGCCTTTATGCATTATTGTACTCGATTGACTTACACATGGCCATTAGAACCTTCTGTAGTAGACCATAGGGAGAATGGACGTAAGGGCTTTTCCAGAGTGGGTGTTTTTACTATTACGATGCGAAACCATAGGGGGAATTCACATAAGATATTCCTCATTGTTTTTGTAGTTCCTCGATGTTTTCCATGGGGGGAATGAGTCATTTGTTCTTCCCCAGAGCACCTTTTAGATACTTATACAAGACTATAAGTTGAATTGTCTGTGGGTGCATCCTCATAGAGTCTATACTAAAGATGAACTAGAGGTGTGAGACAGAGTGTGTTTCCCAGAGGGTTGCTTATGTTGATAGGTAGGACCATAGGGGATAGACTGTGAGTACATCACAGAGGGTTACCTGTTTTGTTATCTGCTTACTTTTGATTATCTTCTTTCTTGATATATGTAATTGAATGCACTGGAACTGTAGGACTGTTTACTGTTGATTACTTCCTTTTTTACATCTACTATTTTCTAATTGGCTACCATATATTTTCACTAACTGTTAGGGACATAACTTTGGGTGGTTTTCTACTACGATTTGGTCTCACACCCTATTTGGGTCATGCATTTTGTCCCAAACATTTTTTTTTCAGGTCTAGATAAGTTAATGTTCCCTTCTATTTCAGGTATTTGACTGCATTGGAGTTTGAGAGCATTGGACCTAGATCAGGATTGAGATATTGTGGACCTGTTTACATGCTTTTATTTGTATTTTGGTTTAGTATTGTATTTCAGCATTGTGACTTGTTTGGATACATTCCTAGACATATGTATCATTCATCATTTATATATACATGCTCCAGTGGTTTCTTTCATCAGTCTTCCATTGTTATCATTGGTATGGTTATATTACTATTACATCCTCTACTAATATATGTTTGCTTCCACAATTTTACTCTACCAATGAGGGAATAGTTTCTCCATTATCACACCCAAGGCCCTCGCTTCTAGGTGGAAGCATCTGGCAATCAGGGAAATGCGCTTGAGGCCCTGTGACCAATTGGGTATGGGGCACTTCTGGGTGGCATTCGAACTCAGACATTAAAAAGTGGTATTAGAGGGTTCATTTCTTCTTGACATACTATTTGTAGCCTATAAGAATGGATATGAAGGAATAGGTACATAGTAATATGTTGTGCTCGTAATTAGCTAACCCAAGTATAGGGAAAATCCAATTTACCTCATATTGCAAATTTTCTAGGTTTTCAATTATTACAGTTGATTTGATTCCCCCGTTGGCTGATTCACATGTTTTGTATTATTATTGATTTTGTTATTAAGGTTCTATTTCTGTTGCATCCCGATGAGATGAGGGTATACCGCCTCACGCATCATATAGGAACTTTCTAGGAATTTCATGTCATATATTCATGCCATTCCATTTAAGGTGCATTAGTTATTACATGTTGTTTTGATAGTTATTATTCTAGATATGCATATTTTTATATAGATTCCTTGAAAAAAATTTCTTTTGTCTGATATGGTATTGGTTTGTGTATTGTTTTGTTTGAATGAACACCATACTTTGGTTTTTGAGATGTTATGTTCTCTCATGGATCGTAATTTGGTGGATTATTGATTTATTCTATTTCTTATGACATATAAAAGATGACAAGAATTTATTCTTGGGGATTATGGTCCCTCACAAATCAAATTCTGGTACTTAGATGTTCGTTATAGTGTTTTTTATTGTCTCTAGATTAGTTTTTGGTGATTACTATTTGAAACAACCAAAATACACACAGTGTTGTTTTTAATTCACTCCATGTGTTCTTGTTTTCAAGAAGAAACTATTTTCCTTAAGTACGCTCCGTGTAATATATGTACACATGGTGTAATCTCTAATCATGTCACTGATTGTGTGGGTAGAGACACTGAGTCAAGAAATGTTTGATGGAACATGACATGTACTGGTAGTACATGCCATGTGTTTAGACCATGAGTTCATCCATGTGACTAACAACATGAATAGATAGACAATGGTTATACATTCCATGTCAGTATTGAACACGTCGTGTAGTGTGACACATGGATTCGGCCGTGTAATGAACTACACGAGTCTGTGAAATCCTTTAAGTGCACGTTGTGTCCATCTGGAACACGACGTGTATAAAGATCTGTGTGACTGGCCGTGTGACTAACAACACATATCTATGAAGTTTGTCTTGATCATACTCTGTCTGGAACTAACACATCATTTATTATTCTTCTAGAAGAACAGTGTGTCTTAGTCGTGTAAGGATACTTGTGTAGGGAAATATAATTTACGTACACATTGTGTAGTGGACATACATACCGTGTATCTGTGTTTTGTTAAACATCACATTTTTCTTTACCATGTTACCTTCTATGCATCTAGTTTTTAGTCCATGTTAATAATGATCTATGGTGTGTTATTGACATTTCATATTGATGCCACCGAGACATTCTTTGGTTGTACGCCATTTTCAGGGCAATGATCAGACACTTGACACGGCTAATCAAGGACTTCCAGCAGATCCTCCAGTTGTGTCGGTCATAGATCAAGCCATTATTCTGGACACAGGTGATGATACACAGTTCTGAGAGGGATTTATGAAGTTCATGAGGGCCTTTTGAAGAGAACCTCATCCTACCCTATCTATGGAAGAGTTGATGTGGGTTTTCTTATAGCATCATCCTCCAACGTTTTTAGGGGATGGAGGACCTCAGGCAACAGAGTCAGGGATAGAGGCCATGCTATCTATCTTCGATCATCTGGAGACCCCTCCAGAGAGGATGGTGAAGAATTCTACATACATCCTATGTGATTCCTCTAAAATTTGGTTGGATGTGATCTCACAGATGGGATGCCTATAGGTTATGACATGTGATGAGTTCCAGTATGCCTTCTATGACTACTTCTACACAGAGATATTGAGGGTTGATCGAGCCTGAGAGTTCATGAGTCTGGAGCAGGGTACTTTTTTAGTTATGGAGTATTCTTATCACTTCACAAAGCTATAGAGATTAATGTATATCTCAGTAGGTGATGAGTTATTCCTGGAAAGGATCATTGAGGATGGTCTGAGTCATGACATCCAATCTCATGTGACAATCTTCAGGTTGACTAACATCACTTTTATCACCATCCAAGCATTGATCACATATTGCAATCTGAGGGATTCTGGAGCTGTGAGCCAGGAAGTCTCGACATACAGAGTTGTTATCCTCCCTACTGACTACAGAAATCACTACAGGGGGTCTACATGTGGATATCTGAGGAGGGTAGACAGTTTTTATGCTAGCAAGGTGGTGTGCTATCTGTGCAGGGAGAGCGGGAATATGATGCCACATTGCTCGAGAGACCTTGTGGAGTGCCGATCTTGAGAAAAGATTGGTCATATTCAGTTCTTCTATAAGATCTTCTCACCAATAGCTAGTGATAAAGGTTATTCTATGACTCATCATTCAGGAGAAACACTGCCAATTTCTATTCAGTCAGGGAACTGGAGTTCTTCCAGACATAGAGGCCGAGGTTGAGGTCATGGCTACGGAAGCCAGTCACTAGGATTTCAGCGACAACAGAGTGGATAAGCTCAAGGTAGTCGGGTAGGATCACAAGGCTGTGGTTCTTGTCATACTTTTGTGGATGAGCAGACCCAACAAGAGCAGGATCCCAGACCTTCTATATTTTGAGGTATGATACTAGTTGCCTCATTTTTAGCTTCTACTCATTTGATACGAGGGATTCCCATAACATTAAATCTTTTTTTTTATTGTGGAGAGATCCTTGAGATTTGTATATTATCTTCTACTAATGTCTTAAGGTTGAAAACTCTGTTGGGGACAAGAACAGATAGTGTATGTCAGATCAAGGAGTGCCCTCTTGAGGTTGCTGGGAGTCAATTCTTTTGGGATCTCTATGTCTTAGAGATGATAGGTTATGATGTCATTCATAGAATGGACTGGTTAGTTCCCTTCCAAGATGTTTGGACTGATATCAGCATTGGGTGAGTTTCACATCACAAGAAGGTGGATCGTTTCTTCATGGGATGAATGTGATGTCCAGGAAAGCAGAGTGGGATCTGAGCATCGTGGGTTTTGTGGAGTTACAGCCCAGATTTCTAGTCTGTATCTGGATAACTAGGGGACTCCACCGATTTAATTTCCCCTAATGGTGGATATTTTCTGAGATGTCTTTCTAGATGAATTTTTACGTTTTCCTCTAGAGTGAGAGTTATAAATTTCTATTGAGCTGTTCTATGAGCATTATTGATGTACATTACTCCTTATATGATGGCTACACCAATGTTTCAGGAGCTCAAGAAGCACTTGGTGGAGTTGTAGGCTAAAGGTTTCATCTGAACCAGTACATATCCTTGGGGTTTTCCTATCCTATTTGCGAAAAAGGTGTATGGTACCCTTCGAAATTGTGTAGATTATCGAAGGTTGAACCAATTGGTGGTCAAGATGCAATATCTATTGTCGATGATTGATGATATTTTTGACCATCTTCGAGGAGCCCAAGGGTTCTCAAAGATCATCTTGTGATCCAGTTATCATCAATTACACATTAGAACATCTGATATACATCTTATAGCCTTCTGAAGAAGGTATGGGATGTATGAGTATGTGGTTATGACGTTTGGTCTTACGAACAAAGCTACATTTTTTATGGAATTGATGAACTGAGTGTTCCATCCATAATTGGATTCCTTTGTGGTGGTTTTCGTGGATGATATCTTGGTATACTCTCACACTCGACACGATCATTCCACCCATCATTAGATCATTATGAGTACATTGAGAGAGAATCAGTTATTTGCAAAGCTCTCAAAATGCAACATTTGGATGGACAAGATACACTACATGGGTCATGTTATCTCAGAGACAGAATTATTAGTAAACCTAGAGGAATTGAGGGCAGTAGTTTCTTGGGAGATGCCGAAGAATGTAATTGAGGTACAAAGTTTTCTATGGCTTGCTGGATACTACAAATGTTCCTTATAGGACTTTTCACACATAACAGAACCACTCATGGGCCTGACTATGAAGGTTGCACATTTCATGTGGAAAGATTCTTGTGATTCATCCCCTCGGGAGATGAATGGGAGGTTGACTTCAGCACCGATACAATTGTTTCCATAACTGGGTATGAGCTATACTGTGTACAGTGATTCTTTATATATAGGGCTGGGAGCTGTGCATTTGCAGGGAGAAGGAGTTGTTGTGTATGGGTCTCAGCAGTTGAGGTCACATGGGAGGAATTACCAGATTCACAATCTTTAGCTGGCTGGAGTTGTTCGTGCTTTTCGCTGCGGGATACATTATCTTCGTGGGATGTCACTTTGTGGTTTTCACTGACCACCAAAGTCCCATGTACATCTTCACTCAGCATGACCTATATTTGACAAAGTGAAGGTGGGTTGAGTACCTTCAGTCTTTTGACATTGGGCTTGCCTAAATTCTTGAGAAATGCATCAATGTGGCTAATGTGTTGAGTAGAAGGACTCAGATACAGGCAGTTGAAAAGACAAGCAATGATTGGAAGCTTATGTATCTATTCTATGAGATGTATTTGGAGGTGTACACTAAACAGGGACAAACATTTCGTTCATCTTTAGTGGTACCCTATACTCTTCATGACAACGTACAAATGAGTTAGCTATCAAATTATGAAGGCCTTGCCCTATGAGAATGTGTGTGAGGAATGAACCCTATTCCTGGATGGACTATAAGAGTGGATGAGATCTTTCATTTTCATTGATGCGTATGGTTTCAGTAGACATATGTGATGATCTGATGTAGGACATTCATTCCTCAGTGTTGATAGTTTATCATGGTGTCACCAAAGTGTATCATGATATACACCATCAGTATTGGCGTCCAGGTATGAAGAGTGATGTTGCAGGTTTCATGATGAAGTGTTCCATCTATCATCAGGTGATGTCAGAGCACCAATGACCATCTTGGGTTATTCAGTTGATACCCATTCTTGAGTGGAAGTGGAATGATGACTCAATGGATTTAGTGATAGGTTTGTTGTGGTCGCCTCAAGGGAATGATTCAGTGTGGGTTGTCTTTGATATACTCATGAAGGTTGCACACTTTTTTCTGATTAAGGAGACCTTATTTGTTGATGATATTAGAAGACTGTGCATCCGAGAGATTGTTTGATTGTATGGGGTTCCATACATCATTGTATCAGATATGTACACACGTTTTACTTCTTTATTCTAGTAGGGATTGCAATAGGCTTTGGGTAAACATTTACTTCAGAGTACATCTTACCACCCCTAGACCGATGGCTAGTCTAAGCGTATGATTCATGTGCTTGAGGACATGCTTTGAGATTAAATCATGCATTTTGGAGGTTCTTTGAAGAAGCACATACCTCATGGGGTGTTTTCATAATATAATAGTTTTCAACAAACTATTCAGATTACAGCTTATGAGGCTTTGTATGGTAGGCCATGGCGATCACCCTTGTGTTGGTTTGTGGAAGGAGAGGCCTCTATGATGGGACCTCCACTTGTCCAAGAGACCACAGAGTAGATAGAGTTGATTCAGAAGAGGATGGATACTGTACAATCCCAATAGAAGACTTATGTTGATCACTGGAAAAGACCTATGGAGTTCGAGGGCCGATATAAGGTTTTCCTACATGTCACACCGAGGTTGGGGCACAGAAGGATTAGGAGTCATGGTAAGCAATCAACAAGTTACGCCAGGCCATTTGTGTTGTTGGAAAGGGTTGGGCTGGTTTCCTATCTATTGCAGTTACCTCAAAGGTATCGGGCAATGCCCGACGTCTTCCATGTTTCTTATCTTCGACGTTTCTTCTCAGACTTGTCTCATGTTTTCAACCTAAAGTTTTTGAGTTAGAGGTGGATGCTTCATTCGAGGAGCATCCTATCTGGATTTTTGATCGAAGTGCAATGGTTCTCCTTGGCCGGTCTGTTCCTCCGGTACGAGTGCTATGGCAACACGTGCAAGTACAGGGCAAGACATGGGAAATGGAGGCTAATGTACGATCATAGTGGCCAGAGATGCTTGGTGTTTCTTCTTCTACGCCGCCTTGTTATAGAAATTTGGTGATGAATTTCTTTAAGGAGGAGGTTTGTAAGAAATTAGATCTTATTTTCAGGTATGTCTTTTTTTTGTATTTTTTTGAGAAAAAGAGGAATGGCATTAAATTTTAGAAGTACATGCCATGTACTTAAATATACTCACCGTGTACTCATTTTCCATGGGTGAACGTTTACAGGCCGTGTAACGGCTGAGTACATGGCCATGTGTGGTGACCTAGAGACCACCTAATCTAGGGTTTGATAAAGGCATGTACATGCAGTTTAATTCTAAATTACACGCCGTGTAATTTCTTTTTTTTTTTCTTTAAATGTATTGAGGTAGTGTCTAATCGACAAAACTATCTTCATTTCAGTATGTCTCATCTGAGAGTGATCATATGACAGGGGATATTCTTTGATCCACCAATCGAGCATCTATTCTTCGATTCTACCACCTTAAATTGAGTTGGGATCACCATGGTGTTCTCTCACTTCTTCTAGAGCATCATCTCCTGATTTCTCCTATTTCTCAGGTTATCTTAGGTTGAATGTTTTATTTGTTTTTGTAAATATTTGAAGTTCTAAGGTTATTCAAGCCCGGAGATTCAAGTATATCGATCGTCCAACACCTTGGTCTGTGGTTTGTGCCTCTCCGTATATAGACATTGAGTTATATGTGCAATAGTTCTCAATAACCATGAATGGGGTATTGTGTGTTTACGATTTTAGCCCTTTTATTACCTGCAATGCCTAGTTTGATTAGTTATTGGTTATTTGGTTGTGAATAGGGTTATGTTGGTAAGCTATGTATGTTTTGCCCTGAGATTTCTTATTTTGACTATTTGGTCTAGTTTTCCTGTTAGGCTACTGTTTGCTTTCCATGCCTAGTATTGTTATGATGGACTTATTTTATTGGACATGATGTATGCTGTAGACTATTTAGCCATGTAGTTCTTGATGTTTACATTGGATGCTATGCATGTTTTTGCTCGATTGACTTACACAGGGCCGTGAGAACCTGGTGTAGTTGACTATAGAGATAATAGACGTAAGGTCTTCTCCAGAGTGTCCTTATTTACAATTACGATGTGATACCATAAAGGGTAATTGACATAATTGCTTCTTCATACTATCTATAGTTCCTTGACGCAGGCCACAAGGGGAATTAGAGGTAAGTGCTTACCCAGATCACCGTTTAGTTACTAATACGAGAATATATGGGCAATTGATGGTGAGTGCTTCCTCAGAGACTCTATTCTAATGCTAAACCAGATGGGTGAGACTAAGTGTGCTACCTAGAGGGTTTCTTATGTTTCTATGTAGGACTAGAGTGCATAGACTGTGATTACTTCCTTTTGGGTATCCTATTTTGTTATATTCATTCTTGTCAATTTATTCTTTCATGATATATGCAATTGAATGTATTGGAACTGAGGGAATTTTTACTATTGAGTACTTCCCTATTTACTGCTTAGATTTTCTTATTGCCTACCATATATATTAACTGACTTTCAGGCACAATTATTTGGGTGTTTCCCTACAGGGATTTTGTCTCACTCCCTATTTAGTTCATGCTTTTGGGCCCAAACAGATTATATTGTTACAGGTTTAGATAACAGAAATCTCCATTCTACTTCAAGTACATGACTGCTCTAGAGCATGAGAGCATGGGACCAAGATAAGGATTGCGATACTGTGGAGCTATTTACTAGCTTTTCATTGTACTTTGGTATAGTACTATATTTCAACATTGTGACTTGTTTAGCATCATTCCTAGAAATATGTATCATGCATCATTTTTATATGTGTGCTCCAGTTGTTTATTACTTCAGTCTTCTGTTTTTTACTTTGGTATGGTGATATTACCACTGCTTCAACTATTGATATATTTTAACATTTGTAGTGTGACTCAGCGAATGACTACATAGTTTCTCTACTATCAATCCCAATTCCATTACTGCTAGTCATCAACCTCTGACATTCGGAGAAATGTTCTTGAGGCCATGTGACCAACCAAGTACGGGGCACCTCTGGTGGGTTTCAAAACTGGGATGTTACAGTGGTATTTTTTAAACAAATTACTTGTGTTAGACACATACAATATAATATTATTCTAATATTTTAATAAATTTCATTGATGATATTATATGATATAAAATATATTATTTAATTATTATAAATAAATAAATTGGATTCAATTATGTGATTGTGATTAAAGGAAAAATCCTAGGACCCTCCTATTTAAGATAATGAAATAGAGGATGATTTTGAATCTCCCATTAATATTTTGGATGTAGATAAGATCCCAATAAATATGGATTTCAATATTTTAATTCATATCAATCAGGATTTTATGAAAATTATAAAATCAATACAAGTTAATCCCTTAAATTTTCCTAGTTTTTATTATAACACTTCTTCTTCAAAGCCTAATGGGAGGTCCTTATTTTCATCCCCTCATGTATCTAAAGCTAATGAATGAATTATTATGGGATCCAATGTGGTTTCTCATAGATATGTGTCCATATACTCTATAGACAACCTTATCTACCAATATATTCATTATGAAGTAGTTTGGAATAGAGTATTATATAAACTGAAATAAAAATCATTTTTTAGAAGAAATTATTTCAAATGTCCTTGTTGAGGATATATTCACTAAACCTGATATTTATTGATTTTTCTCTTTCCTCAAAACATTTATTACTGCTAAAATCACAAATATTGAAGAAGTCAACTCAGATAAATGTGGAATTACGGAAGGCATAAATATATCACCACTAGATATCACAAAAAAGAACATTAATTTTAGTCACAATCAACAAAAATGTAGTGTTATATTCTAGAATAAATAATGATTGTCATTGATGATGATTAAACATCTAATAGTGAAATTACAATTGGATACCCAACCCCAGATAGTAAATTTTTAATAGAAGAATACAACGATAGTATGGATAATAAAAAAACCATTATTACCAAAAAATAATCAAGAAACTAAAAATTTCGTGGAAATAAAAAAAGGATCCTATTTATTCAATCAACAGTTCGAATATATATTCATTTTTAGAATTATCATGGGATGTGAAACCCCAAAACTATCAAAGAACATAAAATCATTACTAGTAAGAAAAAATATGATATTTTTGGTCCCTACGAACCAAAGAGGATCCTCTCTGAGAGTATTTTGTCCCATAATATGTTTTTTTATAAATTAATTTGAATAGATATATCCAACAATGAAACTAACAAACTCTAGGCAATCACTCAATACGGGATAGAGGGAATTTCTTCCATCACCTCATCTTAGTATATATATACATTCAAATATAAATATTATGGAATGTAGTATGGTTATACCATATTATAAAACTAAAATGGATTTCATGGAATATGATACATTTCAAATGATATTGTTGATAGTAATAACATTTAATTTTCCATGGTCTCTCATGGTATGCATTAAATATATTCATAACCCTAAAAGAGGCTTTTCATGGGAATTTCTTCTATATCAACCAAATATTTCAATGAATGTATTGATGACAGTTTTCTATATAAAATATAACATGTTAGAAAAAAATATAAATTGTATAGAAGGAAACATAACTCAATAGATCCCAACAAAGTAGATAGTGATTTTTCAATGATACATCCATCATTGATTTCTCCTCTATATCTCACAGAATTCTTTAAAAATTTAACCATGATTGTCATCTGATTTCATAAAATCATATTTCTAAAGTGGGAAACCATCCTTTCTCCATAATGATAAATAGTTCTTGGGCTACACACCATATTTTTATAACTGTGATCAAAAAAACATTGAGATCATTCATTACTAAAGATGATCATATTTCTTGTTTATTAAAACTATTGATCCTTAAGAGAATGTTCCAAATATGGAGTAATAATATCATTATTTAATTTGATCATAATATACCATATCTGGAATCATTGATAATTTATAACTAGGAATGAAGATATATAAATGATTTTTCTACTGGTCTTGAGTAAGCAAATAATATTACACTTGACTTGAATTCCTTACTCAATCTCTAAGTATGTATAAAAAATAAAGCTTTCAAAATCAAGTATATTAAAGGTAGTAATATAGAGACATATTCCTTAATTCCTTCCAAATGTATATGAAAATTAATATAACATTTTCTATTTTAAATGATAATGGTAATTTTGTTAAATAGTGTGATGTTTTGGTAGCAAATGTTTTCCCCATTAGATGATGCATTTTGATGCCCCTAATATATCATAATGGATATTTGGATGATATAAAACCATTTTTTCAGTGATGATGATAAAAATAATCATTCAATAATTCATACAGCCATAAAGATCATAGAATTTGCTTTTACTTGGATATCTGGGAGCTCTCATTGTTAATACAGTTTTACATCCTCATTCTATTGGAATTTCAGGTAAATTATTCACAATGATGTTTGCAGGATTAGTACAAATTTTTTCAGTGGTGGTAATATTACTCAGTGAACCAATGTTCAATTTGTATCCCTCATACCTAATTATGACATTATAAATGAGATTCACCACTTTCAGTTGGTGAATCTTCTCAATAAAATTCGTAAAATTATTGAAAAAATTATTACAAACATGTTAGCTTGAATCAATAAAAGGATTTTGTATTCAAATATATTGAGCTTCATTAATGGTTTAACACTACATGATTGTATTTTAATGATTTATGAATGTGTTAACCTTGATAGAAAATCCACCATAGGTGTTAACATTACTATTAATAAAGAGGTTATAAAAAACATTTCTACTCTTGATTGGGGTTTCATCTGTGATGTCCTTACCAATTATATATTCAATGAAATCATTATAAATTGGGTAAAAATCCTCTTTAGTTTATCTCACATACAGATTAAAATAATATCCTCTCCCAAGGGATAATTATCATGATCAATGGGTTTCAGAATAGGTGATCGACATTCATATATTCACTTCTCTATTTTCAAATCACTGGATAATTATTATTCTTATAGTGGATACTATGAATATGGTCAACCCTGTTAGAGATGGTTGAAATATTATTTCTCCCACCCTTTTCTAATATAGTGAGGACATTATTATTTTCATTCATAGGGGAAAACAAACATCAATAACACAAAAAAATATCTATTTCTCTACCAAAATGTTTCAGTCTATGAAATTACATGGAACGTACAATAAATATCTATTTTTAAAACAATACATATATCCAAGAGGGTGAACGTCATTACTGAGTTGTCGATTAGTGTATCCAATTTTACTTTTCATCATTCTTTGTTTCCCCATGGTTTGTGGAAGTCAATGGTTCGGTTATTTCAATCACATTGTGATCTAGATTAGATAAGCGTTTTTCTCATTGAATGATAAAATGAATTCGATGGAGGGTTGAATTAGTCTTGTCAAATCCATAATTTTATAAAACTTTATTTACACTTTTATGGTTTATAAATGGCCATTTTTGACATCAATAGTATCTAAAACTCCGTTAAATGTTTTATTGTAGTGTATCCATCATCCAAATAAAAATTTACAGTCTCCCATGGAAAAAAATATAACAAAAATAAAATTTGGATGAAATTTAATAAATAATAAAACCAATTCTATTAAATCTTTTATGATAGTTTAATATGGAGAGATATGAATGAGAATTGTGAAGATTTTCATTTTCTATGAGAAATATTCCTTGGTAAGAATAAATTTCTAAATTTTAATTTTGTGGAATACTAAACATGTCAGGACTTCAAGATATAATTTTCCATATTAATTATTGATTCTTATTGGATTATCAACACTAACTCATCAATTAAATTCTAGTTGGATAATTGGATTGGAAGACCTTTTCTTATCAACATAGTCTCATTTGACATGTCTTTAGAGAATAACATATCAATTAAAAAAACTAGATTTCCTACTTAATAACCTTCCTATAGAGATAAAAGATATTGTCTTTAACTATGGTATATTAGTGAGGATGACATTATTATATTATAAAATTTAGTCTATTGAATTATATACTCTATATGCTTTTAAATATATAAAATTATTGAAAATTCTAGAAGCTTGTGAAAAAGTCTAAAAAAACATTGGATTCTCCAATCTCATTTTACTCTAGCATTGAGAGAATTTCACTGAAAATTTCATATTGATATTTTCCATAAATCCATTGGAATCAGTGAAAATAAAAAATTTCCAATGCAACTAGTATAGGGATGATATTAGTCAAAATTTTATAATTTATTCATGGATTCTGCTCTATGGTCTACAGTGGATAGTCTATTCCATGTTTAGTTCACACACATCTCTTCAATTTTTGAGTTCTTAATAGCTTGTATAGACATGTATATTTCATAGTGGCTGAATAATCTATTTCAAGTGGGTCCTCTAAAAATTAATCATGTAATATGGAGTAACTAAAATAAGATTATACATGAAGGCACTAGATTTTTGTTCAAATTATTTTATCACATTTTTTCTATTGAAAATGGAGAAACATTATTTAAAATTCCTATTGTGATAGATATATAAATTATTTATTTGTAATTAACCTACTTGGAATAATACATTAATAAACTCATCTTTATGTTACCATGGACGTATCGTGGGACTCTATTTCTCTTGCATGGATCAAGCACAAAACTGATGGTGATTTAAGATGCAATCAAGGCCCTGTTATGTATGGTGATATGCTCAAATAAACATAGGCAATTCAAGGAGATTTCATTATGCACGTTATGGTATTACAACATCTAGGGAAAATGAAATTCATAAAACCTTCAATTATGTTGAGGCATGGAATTTGAACTGTGGTTACAATATAGGACCAGAATGTGACTCGAACACAATAGTGTAGGCAATCAGAGATGGCACAATTCATTTACCCTAGAAGAATACCAAAAGGGGGATTATTTAGTTGGAATCCCTATAATCAGTGAATAAAATTATAATTTATAAATTTCATGAATCAAACATCATATAAGATGAATTTGAAAATAAAGGTGTCACGGAAAATGTGTCGACATAGCGAAACAATGTTCCTGATGACCTCTTAAAATTTTGGAAAAATATGTACTATAAAAATCCGACATTAAACTTTTGAAATTTTCATTTATTTTAGTAACAATTTATATTCCTTTTGGGTTTTCCCTATTTTACTAAAAAATGGGGGTTATGAAAATGATCTATAGGTGAAAAAATCACATTAATTTGTCCTAACTTTATTATATGACATTATATAGACATATAATAACCTTTTATTATATAAATATATATATATATATATATATTATGAGTCTAATTATTATAAAATTTATGATATACTAATTTATTACATTAATAATATCATGAGTTCCCCTCTCCTCAAATATAATTGAGAGCCCCTTCTACTATATCCCACAATAATTTTGAGCATTATATCCTAGGAATACCATTTATAATACCTTATTTCATTCCATCATGATATCCATGTTCTTATATCGTTTCTAAAATTCAATCACTTCAAGTCATTAGTTGTATGGAAAATGTTGCTTCTTGACTAATAGGTATAAATCATAACTATCCGTATTCAACCTTATTTTTTAATATTTTCTTATATATAAATTCTATCCATTTTAAAACAATGAATTATGAAAATATAATACACTAAATTGTTATTATAATTTTTTATAAACTATTATCCATATTATTTAAATCCTATATAAATTGGTAATATAACTTTTCTGTATGTACATATTACCGTATCCACACAAAAGTGTAATTAAGTATTCATCACCACATTAAATCGGTTGTTATTATTATCCGAATAAATATTATATTTTATATTTATGGAATATTTATGATTATGTGATTATAAGATCATATCTACCTTCTAACCATCATATCCAATGTAATCAATAATGTAAGTCATGTGTATTTGTGGACTACAATATCCATGAAGTGATGAAAATTTATATTTGATTACAATTTACATTTATGGTAATAAGTTTATATTTAATTAATTTATATTAATAAATTATATAAAAATTATTTTATAAGAGTGACTGATTATTTATGTTTCTTTTATTTGATTTGGTGAAAAGTAAAAATTGTATTCATGCATACATATAGCCTATAATCTAAATGAATAATGTATTATATATATATTATCGATAACTATAAATATTTATATAATAAATAATTATTATATTTTTATCCTGATTAACAATTTTGTAGATGATGGTACCATGAAAAATTTACAAATTCCAAAAAAATGATCATTATCATTTTTGAAAAAAGGAGATATTATCACATTGAAACATTAATTTGAAAAGAATTATTAAAAACATGTTGTAAAACATTACATATAAATCAAATTTTTTATGATATATATAATTAATCTTTAGTAATTGATATATAATGAATCAATATATATTATACAGGAGGATCAAATGTGCACAACGATTGTTGATACATGTTTTATGTGATTTATCAACATCACAATAATTTATATAGGAAACAAGACATATTCCTCACATTTTTCATTTATGTGACATATATATTTCTCAATAATATAATTTATCATTATAAAAAGGATCATAATAGGGATAAAAAATATCCATCTATTTTTATAACATTAATAGAAATTTTAATCAAATATTAACAATGTGGTAATAGATTTACAATTTAATACAATTTTATTCAGGATTTATTATGGTTTAATTTCAAATGTGAAAATTTTATGATCCTTAAATATTATCTATCATTAAATTTTTTCCATATTGGTTGTTTCTATAGAATTTAATTTTTTTTTCATTTTCCTCTCTTTATATATTAATGTGACTAAAAAGGTTTTTACAAAAAATCTTATATGCTTTATTATTCATTCAGGATTATTTTTCCTCCATGTATATGTTTTCTTTAGAATAAAATATATATATATTTATATATGTATGTTAATTTCCTACAATGATTATATATAATAAATTTTTAATTTTTTACTATTTATAAAACTTTTTTAAAGAAATATTCATGTATTTATCTGAATGATTCGTCGTTTACTTTTTATCAAATTTGTATAAGTAATATTTTTTTTATATAACAATCATGAATATAATTTCCACATTACAAGACCAATAATTGAATTTAAAAATTAATATTACATGTTTTCATTTTAATTTTAAAATAAAATGTTTTCCATAATATTTAGGAAATTTTATAGACATTAATGAACTTATTTTAAAATGAAAATTCTATTTTCTTCAAAAAAATTCTAATAAAAAAATAACTTTCATATAGGATAAGATAACATAATGTTAATTATACCATTGTTGGAATACGATTCAATGGTAAAATATGTATTATTTCTATAGACTTCTATGATGATGATGATGAATTTTTTTTGAATCCTATTTATTTTCCATGGGTTTTATTAAGATTAAATATGGAATTTTTTATAGAAACATATTTCTTTACATTGTTTATGTTGTAATGAAATGATGAATGATTTATGATATTGTGTTACAAATATATGGTTATCATTATTTCATTAGTTGGGCAAAAATTATATATTCTATTAATTTTTTTTGGTAAATATTTAAATATAATTTTGAAATTTTGGGATAGAATTTTATTTCCTTGATTAAAAATGAAAAATAAATTGATGTTATCGATCCAAGATAGGGAAAACAATGAAGTTCTTGATCCTTTATTGGAAATATGTGGTGTTCCAGGATCCGTTATGATATTGGAGACATGTTTTAACGTATGACCCACTATGTGTTGATGTTACTACTATTTAATCATTAAATATGAATTGCTTTCTGTGCCTATATTGGTGACACATATTATTAACATGTTTTTATACATATGATTTGAACTGAATTTTCATGTTTAATTAGTGATGATAAATAATCCTTATGATTCATGTCTTTTGAAAACATAATGTTCTATTACATGAATATGTTTTATTATCATGGATATATATTTATAAACATTTAATGTTATGTTAATTATCTCATACCATTATTCGTATCTTATTCATTTATTTGACTATATATTAACATTACCCATGGTTACTTTTTGTTGAGAATCTAAGATGTCAAATTATTATTTTCCCATCACATGGTTATATAGAATGTTTTTTATTAGTGTGTGTCTTGGATGAGTACTATGAGGTATCAACATTTTGGTATATTTTGATGAATATTCGTGAAATACAATGATCATGTATAGAATATATAAATATACTATTCATTTGTTTATATTTCATTGATAATAATTTTATTAGGTGAATATTATATAAACTCATGTAATATCTTTGTATGAAATTAAAGGGTCACCATTGTTGGTAATATAGATGGGTTTGGTTAATTTTTGGATAATATGATTAGAAGACATTAGTTTAAATCCAAGGGACAATCCTATGTATATTATTACATTATAATGATTTAGTATGATATTGATTATTAGGATTTCCTAATAATACATACCTTCCAATATTCTACATGTTGATTAAATTTTAGAATAGTTGTGTCTAAGAGTAGTAACAATAAAAATAGATGGAGGCGTATATATCATCTATCAATCCAGTGCATGAAGAATGTTTTTAATTAATATTCATCTCAATTGACAGTCCTAAGGTAGATTAATGTAATAACTCAAATATTTGTTATGAAATATTATGATTTATTTTAATTTATTTCAACTAAATATGTCTTTGGAAGTACATAATTGTTCATATATTGGAATGAAGGTGACATGGTTTAGATATTCCCCAAATTATTTTTCATTAGACCTCACATTAGTTTAGTTTCATAAAAAATGGTTATTTCATTTAGATAATTCTTTTACTAATCATAACTATGTTAGATATTAATGTGATGTACAAGAGAATATTTTCCACTTTTGAAAAATAATGAAATTGGAACTAGAATTCGAACCCTTCAGATTATTCATTATTAGCTATCAGAAAATATAATTAATAGCATAATCTTATGTGAGTTTCCAAATATGTCAAATGAGAGGAATATTGAATTATATGATTTTTAGTGTCGTATTAACAAATGTGTAATGAAATTTAAATATTATTCATGTAAATAATATGTGAAGCATCACTAAGGATAATTCCTTAATGAAATGGAAGATTTTTAATTTTTTGAAATAATGGTCATAGACTAATTAATAGTTGAGAAATTCAATATCGTAGGTGTGAATAATTTCAAAATTACCTGATTCAACTCCCTAATAAATGGGATAACTCAAATACCAAAGAAGGGCATATTCTATGAAAATAATTAATATTAAATGATTTAACTGTGTATTTTTTTGGATTCTATAATAATTTTATGATGTTTTATATTAATGATATTATGGGTGTAAGAATCCATTAATAGATAAGTATTATTCCACATTTTTTTTTTCATATCGATTGGAAAATATAAGTTGAATGGTACTGATAAATGAGAAAATTGATATTTTTTGCAATGTAACTGTTTCTTATAGGACAAGATTAATTAAAAGATAAAACTCAAAATAATCTGAATATGGATTTAAAAATCATTATTTGAGATAAAGTTATTACTTTAAAATGAAATAGTAAATGGGAAAGTACTGGTGACATATTAATTTATTAGCAACTAGATGAAAAAATAATTTAATTCACCTTTATTGAATTTAATTTCATTTTTGGATACATATAATATATTAAATAGAGTATATATCAAGATTAATGACAAATATCAATAGGGTTTTAGATTGATTCATATTATTTTGGAATTTAATACACATGTCTTAAGGGAAGATATTATCATGGAAATTAAATGTTTGGTATATGACATTATGAGCTACATCATGCTATTTAGAGATAAATGTAATTGTTGGTCTTATCAAAAATAAAATTGGAAAAGTATTTTATATTATTATTATTTGAAATTGGATGGACATATTATGATGGGGTATTAAGGATTAATATTTATAGAGTCGATTATGTAATGATTTGGTGGGTATTGTTGTAGTTTTAGATAATAATTACTCATATTCATTAATATTGGATGACATGGGAAACAATTTTGGGTTTGAAATTATTTATATAAATAGGGAATCATTTATCAATCATTTATTGATCTTATGATATTCTACATTTTCATTTTAGTTCATTGGGAAATAAAACATGTTCTTGAATATTAATTATATGGAATAATAGATAAATTGAATAATAAACAAATAACAAAAAAATGAATGAATTTTTTCTAGTGAAATTATAAGAAAACAGGTTAAAATTTTTTATAATTTTCTCCATTAGGATATTAAAAAAATAGAACTCATTTATTGAAAAAAGTCTCTTTAATAAAGGTTATTGTTTTAAATTCATTTTCAATGAAATTATGGTCTTTCTCCAAACTGTGATTTAGGGTTTTTTGGTTGCTAACATTCTTGTGACTATTTTTCGTATGGTACTTTTCTCATCAAAACCTAGATTTTAAATAACCTTTATTAATATCCATCTCAAATAATACTAATATGCATTATTTGAGGATAACATTATCCTTCCCACTTTCATTTTTAACAGATGTTTTATTATCCCTATGGTTATTGTTGGTATTTATTAAATATATATTCCATACCTATATTATCCCATATGATGTATATTTATATTACCCATAATAAATATAAATATATTGATTAATTTTTAGGAAATTAGCACTCTATTTTAAGTTAATTTATTTTGTGCATTATAAAAGTAATTTCATTGAAAAATAAATAGTAATGGATTTTGTGTGTGATAATTAAAATAATTTTCATAAAATCTTCTAAATTATATTTTAAAAAATTAACATTATATTATGGAATCCCCATGTTAAAATTTACATTTTTTTTAATTTGTTGAAAAGATAAATTTTTAGATAAATAAGGGAAATTGATTTTTTTTATTAAAAACAGTTATTTCCTTTTCATGAATTTAACAGTTACATATTTTTTCAAAAAACATTTAAAATTGTTATTTTTAAATTATATTAATATTTATCAAAATAATTTCATTATAATTAATTTTATGTTAGATTTTTCTATAAAAAAATTGAATACATTATAAAACATTTTTCTCAGTAAAATTTTTTATCACCACATTTTTTGGGAATAATTATAATTTAATTTATTCCACTAATTTGAATTAAATAATGGATATTTATTCTATATTAATAATAATTATAATAAAATTTTATAAATATGTACCTTAAATTGTTTTTCTAATTTGTAACTCTTTTAAATATTTATCATAATGGAAATGGTATTACAAGAAAAAAAAATATAAAACATTGGTATAAGAGATTAAAATTTCTAAAACACATTATTTTATCTTATAATATGAGTGGAGTTAAGAAATGTCCATCTGAATCTCACTAAGTCTTCAAATTGGTTCCAATTTTCAAGAATATGACATTTAAATTAATTCATGAAAAGGGAAAATGGATTTTTAAATTTATTGAATTTTAATATTTGTAAAATTGTTACAGTAGTATAAGTATATGAAATTTTTTTCCTAATATATCATAAAATTAAATATATATAATATTTTGTTTAGTATATATATTAAAATTAATTTTTAATAAAAAAATTATGAAAAAATAAAATAGGGATCAGAAATGATCTAAATTATAATATCTTTTCCATTGATGGCCAATTATTACATTATATATAAATTTATATCCCATTTATAATTTTTTTTATTATGGTTTCGACTAAAATTGGTAATCCTTCTGGTAAAACCAAAAATAATAATAAAATTATATAAAAACCTATATAATTTTTTTTACATTATTATAATAATACCATATCTTAATTATCTTATATTCTGTGTACTTTTAGAATCATTTTAAATGTTTTATATATATAATATTTTATAAAATATAATGCATTTCAAAAAACAATTATTACTAATGTTATATAAAAAATACATTTATATAATATTAAATATTTAAATATGCAATATATTTATTATATATACTTTTATATGGTTGAAAATATCATCCATTGTCCATTTATGGGTCTTTTAACTTTTTATGGTAATATTTTTGACTATAGTGAGTAAATTTTTTTGTTCTTGTTGAAATTGAAAATATGGGAAATGAGGGGTCAAACCAAAGAGATATTTCTATAAAAATCAGCCAAACTTATATTATAAATTGACACAATTTATACATATAAAATAATTTATTAGAAATATGTCATTTTGGTGTAACATGATTAAAAAAATTATTTTATAGAATTTTTTACTTTTAAAATTCTAAAAGTAACCATCCCCTAACATATAAAAAGCCTCCCCATATCATATATTATAGTCAAAAAAATTTCATTATAGAATAAAAAATAACATACCTAATTCATTAATACATACCTTTATCATATACATGTTCTATTATTAGTTATAAAATAACACACCCTTATGGAATAATGTAAATTCAATAAGAAGTTTTTGAATGATGATGTATAACTCTTAATCAATTTTCTTTTATTTCATCTTAAATGTCTTATAAAAACATTTCACACATTTTAAAGTAATTACATCTGTATCATATGTATAAATAAATTATTTAGTTTTTTTAAAAAATCTTTAATCACTTTATTCGCAACACAATGAAATAAAAAACATCACTTCTGTGTATATAAGACATACCCTCTCCACATAGTGGTGTAATTAATTTTTTATCACCGTGTTTAATGGATGAAACCTGTTCTTTTTGTGTGAGCTTTGTTATGATGATATGATGATTGTTTTATGATATTATATTACTAGTATTTTGGTTTTTAATTATGTCTTGGCTATAATAGAAGGAATATTTGACTCTAATTAATTCAATAATTCATTATATATCGGAAGATAATTATGTGAAACATTTCATTGTACATGATCAACAATGAAAAATAATTTGATGTTCTAAATTCACACTAGGTGAAATCAATGCCTTTTTATATAATATGGAAACAATGTCGAGATGACTAATCAATGGTGATATCGTAAATATTTTTTTATGTATGATCCACTATGATTTGATTTTCTATGTATATAACCTTCATATATGAAATTATTTTCTATGCATATTTTTGTGCCACAAAATTATGGAATGTTTTTTCTTATGACTAAAACATGTGGTTCATATTTTATTAGTGATGTTCTCTCACCCTTTTGATTCATGAATTTGGAAATGGGAATGTTTTATTCCATGAATCTTCATTATGAACTAGGAAATATTGTTCATGGTTATGGTATTTTAGTATCACGATTTCTTGTGGTAAAGAACCATTTATTATAATTGTCTTGAGAATTCCATGAATCAATACATGGCCTTAAAATACATCCTTAAGATGAAAATGTCAGGAAATAAATGATGAAGGGTTTCAAATGCGTCTCGGGGAAGCTTTACCCATTATGAAGTAAATCACTAACCAATCAAGCATAACAATAAAACCACTATTTGATGCATGATAATAACAAGGCAAAATAACCATCATCTTTATTAGAAAACCATATAAAAGTGCACAATAGTGGAAGAAAAAAAAACAAAAAAGTATGCACTGGAATGAAAATTAAAAAATCCAAGATTACCATAATACTAAATGACCCACATGCTTCATGCTCCAACATAACCAAACATCCCACATATTAGGAAGTGGATAAATACATCTGATACTTTAAATTTTCCAATGTCATGGAAGATAACATCTACAAAGGCACCATTGTTCCAAAGTAGGGGTGTGTATTAAAATCAATAGGATTTCCCAAAATTACTTCCATAATAATGATACTAGGATATAAAGGTTACCAACATTTATATAAATCTATTTTTATGAAACAATTTCCTAAAATTGTTTATAAATAAATATAAACAAGTTCCAAAACCATTTATAACCAAATTGGAAAAGGTGGTACTAAAAAGGATTTTTGGTGAAATTCTTCTTCAAAGAAAAAAAACCAAACAAGGCTTTAATACAATTTCTCATTCACATTTTGTCATAACCATTCCATTCCACTTATTGACACATTCAACCAAGCCTACTATTTTGTGGATCTTCCATAGTGATGAGAATTTCCTAGTCGATCTACCATGTCATCACTAGGTATCTACATCAAATGTTCTATTAAAAATATGGAATTAAGCACAATTTCATAGTTCAACCATGCCATGTAAATGAAATAAAAACCCCTTGAACTATGATTCCAAAACTATTTCCATGCATTTCAATAAAAAAATTATTTTATGGAAAACCATTAAATAAAAAACATTAAATTTCAAAAAAACAATTCATTTCATTGAAAACATATTCTTCAAATCCAAATACAATCATTACAAGAAAAATCCATTGTTAAAATCCACATTTTAAAATTAATAAATCACCTTTCAAGAACTATAATTTTACAAATTTATACAATTTTCCAAATCATCAATAATGAAGGTTTCCAACCATTCTCAAAAAACCATTTAATAATAAATTGAACATATAATTATCAATTTTAAAGCATGAAAATCGGTTCTAGTAAGTGGAGTCAACCGTGAATCCACCTACCTAAAAGGTTTAGGAGGAAACTGAAAATGGATGAAGATAATTCATTAAACCATGTATGAAATCCACAAAACCACATCTGATCTCTTATACTATCATTATCAAGACCTATTCCCATCATTATTGACATCATAAATCTTAGATGTTCCAATATCGACATTATATTGGAGAAACTGAGAGTATAAGTTAAATATATCAATGTATATTTATTTAAATGTGTAATGAACGATGAAGAAAAAAACATACCAGAAGAATTAGGAATTAAAAGGCTAAAGGATGGCTTCTAAATTATTCCAAATAATTCATGAGAGGTTCTCTTACCTTCAATGGCGAAGAATACTGAATTAGCGCTCTTAGAAGGAAAAATATGGGAGTTAGTGGTACAAAGAGTATTATCATATTTCTGTGATCTAACTTGAAATCCGCGTATAGTTAGTTTGGACAGTTACAGAAATTGTGCACTATAAGTGCATTAGCTACTAACTTAAGGTAACCATTGCATGGCCTCCTCACACAGTATCCTTTACTATTCATCCATCTTTTTGAACATACTACCTCAAATTGGCCATCCCAAAACCAAAATTCATGATCTCTCCTAGGCTCTCAATTTGTTTTGGAAATTCTGAGTGCAGCCTGTGTGCATCGCCTTTTCACAAAAAAAACTTATTGAATGTTCTCCCATCCTTCAACTTTACAAATTATAAACACTAAAAGACAAAATTATGGGTTACATACTAGAAATTTGGGGGTACAACATTTCCCCCATCATTGGTCTTTCCATCCACAAAATGTAGAAAACCATAAATTCCCAGAAAAAGTTTCGGCCATTTACATTTCATTTCATTCATGCATTCCCAATTCTCCTCTAAAATATGACCATGATTCCATAAAAAATGAATTAGAACAATTATTTTTCAATAATTAATTTTCTCTTTTCTATCAACAATCATCATCGTGATATATACCAATTAATCATCCAGCTATCGGTTGACTTGATCCCATCTGATCAAATAGTAAGGGTCAGGCTAATAATTTTTCAACAGAGATACATGAAACACATTATGCATCTAACTAAACCATGATGTTAACAACAATTTCTATTCCATATATCCAACCTATTCTACTATATCAAAAAGACATATTTGTCATGTTGATAACTTACCCTCCTTCCAAAAATGATGATGCCCAATCTAGAAAGAGATCCACAATAATACAGTATTAATCATTCTGAAACACACCGGTCTTCAACGGTAATATGCATATGATTTCTGAAGAATCTAAGACATATTTATACTCTTTCTGAAAATCTAAATCATCATCATTGTTTTTCAGACAAGGCTCAACCCAACTAGTTAATTGAAACATGTTTCCACCCATTATAGTGCCAAATGACATGGAATCCCAAACAACGCATAAAAAAACATATGTATTGCGGACTAAATGATATTATTATATGAGAACACCACTAAAGGTATATGATATTCCTATGAGACACCAAAATACATTATGCAAGTCCTCAACATGTCATTCGTTTTCTATATCATCATATCAGATTGTCCATCTTTTTATGCATGATACACTGTACTCATAGTTAACTAAGACACAAGGGTTCCTTTAGGGATTTCTAGAAATGAGGTATGAAACTGGGATCATTGTATGACATTATCGAAACTGGTATATCATTTCTATTAACCACTTCTTGGATATTTATTTTTGATATATCCTCTAGTGTTTCACTTTCACCAATAGGTATGAAATGGGCCAACATTGTGAGTTTATCTAGTATCACCCATATGGAATCATGTTTCCAAACTGTTCTTTGGAGACCTGTAGCAAAATCCATCTCTATCTACTCCCATTTACACACTGGGATAGGTATAGACTACAACATACCTTTTAGAAGCTAATTCTCTTCCTTGAATTGATGGAAGGTTATGCACTTTGAAATGAACTCATACACATTATTTTTCATGACGCTCTATCAAAACTACGCCTTCAACACCTTATATGTATTCGGTATTTCGAGATGTACAACCCATTTTGAATTGTGGTAATCATTAATAAGTTATTCTTGAAGAGCCATATCTATATGAATCTAACTTCTAATCCAAAAAACAGAACTCCTATCAGATTTATAGCCCTCAATGTCTCCCCAAAATCGAGGTTTTAACAAATAACTAGGAAATCTACATCGGTTTTTTGTACTTCTATGACCATCTATACCAAATAATAAACCATGAAGGCTAAAACAAGCTGAAACACGACATCATTCTTCACATTAGACATGAACATCAGTTATGACTGGCATTAACTACCACTCATCTAATGATTCTTTCACCAGCTACGCATATCTTTTTTCTGCTTGATTTATAGACCAGAACGTTACTTTTTACCTATGTATACATCATGTATAAGTCGAACAACAAAAGATAATGCATCCCTCTTATTTTCCACATATTCAAATCATGTTGCAAGAAGATGTGTTTCTTTCTATTGTGATCTATAAACAAAGAAAAATTCCCTCCCACAATATAATTGCCCCAAGTATTTAAGGAATGGAAAACCACAACAAACTCCCAATCATGTGTTGGGTAATTCATCTCATTCACTCTCAAATTCCATGGACCATAATCATCTACACAGTTCCCTCGCATGACAACAAATCCCATCCCAGATCCTGAAGCATCACAGTACCCCATGTTCCCTAGACCTGATTTTGGAAAAATCAAGATAGTTTCTAATGTAAGAGGAATTTTACTCTCTTGAAAACACTTTTGTAATTCCACATTCTATAATAATGGAGTATTATTTTTTGTTGAACCCATAATTTGTGAGGTTATTCATGAAAAGTCACTCAAAAACATCGGTAATAACCACCTAGAATAAGAAAACATCATATCTCAAAGACATTCATAATTTATTTCCAAGACTAACATCATATATATTCACTAGATCCACAAAAACACTTTCTTAATAAATTACATTTCCAAGAAAGCATACCTCTTTTATACAAAAATAAAACATTGAAAATTTGAAATACAAACGTTGATCTACCATGATTTCTGACACCATCTTAAAGTATTACTGATGCTCAAACATTCTCATTGAATACACCAATATTTCATCTGCAAACACCACAACTAAAGCATCTATATATCTAATAAATATTTGATTAATCAATTCAATAAAGATTGTTGGTGCATTCGTAATACTGAAATGCAGGACTACATTTTCATAGTGTTTATATCTTATTCTGAAAGATGTCTTTGGAATATTTTTCCTTTTAACATACGATTAGTGATATCTTGATTAAAAGTGAATTTTAGATTATCACTGAGCTCCCCTCAATTGATCAAATACAAAATCAATGCATGGAAGTGTATATCTATTCATTATCATAACATGGTTATGAATATGATAATCAATGCACAACTTTAGAGTTTCATCTTCCTTCAATATGAACAAGAATGATGTTACCTCTAAAGACGTACCTGGCCAAAAGTGCCCTTTTCATTCTATATCTGAAAACTATAATTTTGATTCCCTTATTTCTATTTTTTCCATCTTATAAGAAAGAATGGTAATAAGAATGGTCCTCAAGAGGAGATCAATCGTAAACTCCACTTTCCTTATAAGTGGTTCCCTAGAGAACTTCTTGGGAAAACATCTATAAATTGATCCCCAAATATTCAAAAACAAATAATATCAATATCTTCCATGATTCCAAAGTCAACACTAGTAACTGATAATATATCATTACCACATATGGTGCTGACAAGCCTGTTTCACCTGTCCTTTGAACCATATGTCCTTTAAAGAGTTTCTCGACGTCATCCACAGTTTTGAAACTCGTAATTATTCTATAAGTTTCAATGTGAGACATGAACATTGTCAACCAAAACAAACCTATTGTTACAACAAATAATTCCATCTAAAACACTAAGAAGTCCAATTTCAGCTCGACTCCATCAACAACTATATACCATTCTCTATACAAAATGTAACAACATTCTCTCTAACCAAGAATAGTATATTATTTTATCATAGAAGGCATCATATAATGCTTTAAACATATAAAATCAACAAAGATACAATAAATTATTGAATGTGATTTACCAATATCATAAAATAGATTTATAATAGTATAATTAAATAGAATCATATCTCTCACTATAGATAGTTCTATCTGATCATCTATAATCATTTGCTTATCATTATACAACTGCTTCGTCACTACACTGTACTCCTTGTTTCCTTGCTTTGATTTCCCTTTTATAAGAGTCATGGTACTCCTAGAATTTACATATCTATATATTCCCTACTGATGAGAATGATTATGCTTTCCACTCCTTATCAAAGCATACAATTCTTGTCACACATAATATGTGTCTCAATAAACTGACCTCGGATCATTATGAAAAAAGTTCGTAAGATGTCCCATCCTGTTGAAATTATGGGACACTCTTGTGGGTGTTGGACAATCTCATTTTATGTGTTCAAGGGAACCACATTGGAATCATACCACATGGAACTTTGGACAAGGAGGATGGTTCACTTATCCCGCTTTATGATTCTACGTCTAGATCCCACCATTGAAATAGGTTTCCCTCTTCTTCTTTCTCCCTGAATTACAGTTCCCACCATTTCTCATAGTTATTATCATATATCATCCTCCCATAGATAGTTAGATGTCACATTCAACCACAAAAACTATATTCCCCTCCATTGTAGAATCTATAATACAGATCAGTACAATATTTGAGAGAATATGTTTCTGTATCCTCTATTCTAATATCTGTTCCTTAAAGACCGCACTCATTGCAACATCTAGTGAAAAGGACACTAAAATCACGAATTTAACCAGATATTCAATGACAACATTTTTTTCCTACTTTAGCTTGAATAATTCAACCATTGTCTAGATTCTAAATGTGTGTGAATTGAATTTTTTGTTGAACAATTCCTCAAAATCCTCCCAAGGATTTGATCTAGTTTTGCTCACCGTGCTAGATACCAGTACTGGCATTCAAGATCCTCGAGCATATAATTCAAACGTTTTTCATTCATATCAGATGGTGTGCTGATGAAATTGAAGTGCAACTCATCGTGTTCATTGAGACATCTACTTTTTAGTTTCATAATAACCCTGGAAGATGGGTGGATTCAACATCATGAAATGGATGGAATGATCCACATGCCATGGATCATCCCTGTGGTTCCTTATATCCACAGCTTGGAACTCATGAATGATTCCCTGAACTAGCTCTTTGGATCACTTGTGTTTTAGGTGCAACCAAATTCTCCACAACTTCTTCTATCTAGTTTCTATGACACCTACTAGGTGTCAATTACTAAACAAACAATCAACTCTATAGGGACCACTCCCTATAAACTCAATGATTATTATTTCAAATTCTATCACATAAACTATCTCAAAATTAGTTTCTGAAAAAAAACATTTTCCACATTTTATCATTTCTGAAAAATTAATTCTCACTTATTAAAATCAATCCATTTTCAAAATATATCAACCACTCTCTTTTCAAAGTCAATCATTTAAAGGAAATTTAGTCATTTTCCAAAAATTTACACATTTTCAAAAACATAAATCATTACTTCAATCTATATAGGTAAACATTGTGGCAATTTAATTCTCAATATTGAGTGGAATGCATATCTCATTGGCTAAAACTATGACAATGAGATTGAATATCATAAAAATATATCTGAAACCCTTTTGTACCAAACTCCATAATAACCTAATGTTCATTATTAAAACGTTAGTTACCACTTTTTCTGCTATATATTCAAATTCACAACAATCCTACTCCTTATAAGATTCCAAAAAATTAATTTATAATTATTAATCCAACTCCAATAATAAGAAACTGAAGACTAGTTGTTAGGAATGTATCGAAGAAGCCAATTACCTTTGTAATGACCCACTTATTCTCATTATCTTGAGAATACATTGAATCATTACTTGTCCATAAGTAAGATCCCCAATATTAAAAAGCCTATAAATAACTTCCAAAGGGATTAAAATAAAACTAGGGGTTGAATTACACATTATGATATAAATCACGAACCAAAAAACCATAACAATAGAACAAGTATATGATACCTGATAAAAAACAAGGAAACTGATCCATAACATTTATATCAAAATAATACCAAAGTGTGCTAGAGATGAATTTAATAAGATTAACATGTTGAGTAGTGGGAAGACAACTAAAGACTCCATGATGACCACTAGATGCCATGATCGATATGCTCCATGCTCCAATTTCACCAAATAACCCACGTATCATAATGTGAAAAAATATACATGTGATACATTACATTTTCTCATGTAATGGAAGATAGAATCTGGAAAGAGAACCAAAGTACCAAATAAAGAATTTGTATAAAACACACTAGGCTTTCCCCAATGACTTCCCAATTCAATCCACTAGGATATAAATGATAGAAACATTTATATAACACAATTTCTATATATAAAAAATTCCCTAAGGAGTTTATTACAAAATATAAACATGTTCCAAAACAATTTATATATATACAAAAATAAAGATTGTGATATTACAAAAAAACTACATCAAGTCAAATTCCAATAAAAAAACCCAAACAAGTCGTTAAAAACATTTCTCATTCACTTTTTTGTCATAACCATTCAATTCCACTTATTCGCATATCAACCATGCAAGCTTAGTTATGAAAGTTAAATAGTCATGATTGGTTGCTCGTTGATTTACCAATAAATCACAACATAATTATATCCTATGTTCCATAAAACCTTTGGTTCTGAGAACAAGGAAACATTTCAATAAACACACATAAATGCAATATAAACACCAAAAAATATTATGCCACAACCACTTCACACCATTTTAATATAACCATTATTTTATTGAAATCCATTAAACAATACAATTACAAACACCCATTCTATTTCAATAAATCCATCCCATTAATTGAAAACAGTTTAATCAAATACAAATACTGTAAATATTGATAAAATCACATTTTAAAATCAACATTTTAAAATTAGGAATCAAATCACCTTTCAGGAACACAAATTTTCCAAATTACCATAATTTTCCGAACCATCATAAAATAGGGTTTCCAGCCATTCTCAAATAATAAATTAAAAATAAATTTAGCTCAATAAAATCATTATTAAATCATTAAAATCATTTCTAAGATGTGGAGTTGGGAGTGAATCCAATTATGTCAACAGTTTTCATGAAAAACAAAAACAGACGAATAATGCTCATGGAACTGGGAATGAAATCCACGAAACCACCTTATATCTCTTTTCATATCACAAAAACGACCAAATCACATTTTATTTGGGATCCACAATATTATATTTACCCATAACATGCACAGATATTAGATACCATTAGAAGAGGGTATGTAGATCTAAGTAGATCTATGAAAATTCTCGAAGAATGATTAATAATGACACTTACCAGAAGAATCGGTCCTGAAAGCGCCATGGTAGGGAACCAGAATGATTATAAATAACATGGGTGCAGTTTTAATTCCCTCAACAGGGAATAACACCGAGTTAATTCCACTTAGAAAAATAACGAGTTAGTTTGAGGCCATACAATTAAGACCTTATTTTTTGGATATAACGTTGACTCTGTGCACGGTATGTTTACATAGTTAGAAAAATAGTTTCTAACCATGTGTTAGCAACTACCTAAATAAAACCCACAAATATACTCTTTTCATGGTCTCCCTGAACATGAACCCACAATGCGGATGCTACTGCCTCAAATTTCCCATCCATGAACCAAAACGCATTGTTTATCCAATGCTCCCACACAGTTTCAATAAACTGTGTCCCGCCTATGAGCATCCCATTTTCCCAAAAAAACACATTATATATTCACCCAAATATCCCATACATCACCCATACCCATTATAAAAATAAAGAAAACAATTTAAGGCTTACATACTATAATATTATAGTACTACATTATCCCCACCATTGGACATACTATCCTCAGAAAGTAGAAAACGATACTTTCCCTAAAATATTTCTTGGCCGGTCACGACCCGTCCCCCAGGGCCCGTGCCGTTACTACCCCAAGCCAACCTTCTATAGGACAGGGGCTGGTGACTAGCACCGAAAGTTGTATTCCTTAAAACCGGGATTGGATTTCCATTATAACTAGTAAACACACATAACCAAGCACACAACAAGATACAAATAAATGAAACTTTTAAAGTAAAAGAGTGCATATTGTATGCAATAGGGGCCAGAATACAAGCCCAATTGAAAAGTACAAGGAAAACTATAAAGTACATGAAAACTGGTTACAGCTCATGTGAACACCTTCCAAGGACCCTACATGAATGGTTGGTTTAGCACTCCAATAATCATCTCTATTGTACGCCTCTCTAATGTCCATCTCAAGCTACCTCTAGTCCTAGTACCATCTTCCTGAGTCAGCGATGTCTGTCGTCTTCACCAAACAAAAGAAGGTGTGGGCATATCCCCTGCATGAGTGAGTATAATTATTCTCAGTAGGGACCATGACACCATTTATGGTTTCACAAAACCCAGAAAGGATTAACCACAAATCATGGAAACAACTTAAAACCCTACCTATGTATATGACCAAACGTATACCTAACTTGTCGATTAAACCCATCTCAAACATGATGAAAACACAAGGCCCAACTCAAAAACCCAATGCTCAACTGTTACACAAAATAAATAATACCACGAAGGTAACACCATGATGGTATGTACCACAAGAGGAACACCACATAGATGAATACCACCAAGGTATCACCATGATGGTAAGTACCAGAATGTTATGCCACACAAAAGATTACCAAAAAGATATCACCATGAAGGTAAGTAACACAATGGTACACCACACATATGATTTCCAAAAAGGTATACACTCTATTTAAACTAGGTATAACTTAGGTACAGTACTAACGATGACTAGATGTAACTACTGAATCATCTTAATCTACTAAGAGTAATACCCATGTTGGATCCTAAATCATCAGACACACATAAAATCCTAGTACTGTAGACCCACATAGGATCCTAGTAAAGAAGTCCCATATAGGATCCTAAATTACTCTAATATGGATTCCAATAGAGGAGCCATGTTAGGCTCTGAAACACAGACCCACTTCGGATCCCGAAGCATAGACCCACATAGGATCTCTTTCTCATGTTACAGCCAGCCACAATGTTCTCTCACTATGCTCATTGGATTCCAGGAGGGTCCACTATTCAAGCCACAGGTTGATACTTTAACTGCAATAAAGTCCCAAGAACAGTTATCATGATGTACTATCATGTAAATGTGGTGTCAACGGAACAAACAATGTGTCAATCAGACGCACAGTTTGTATGTAATTGGAATGTTAGTATCAAGGGCCCGGTTGGATTCATGTTCGATACAACCCAACCATAATGAAACATAATTCAAAACTCATGTAGGGTATTCCAAAAGGATTGTATCGTTCCACGGTGTCTGGAACCACAGACGGTTTGTCAAATGGACACTCGTAGAACAAGATATGTTCGAATGAACAAAAAAGGGATGAATTTGGTCTGGGTCCGGTCCAACGCAGTGGGAACGAACCGGCCTGACCCTGGTCTAGCCCTGGGTTCGACCTAGACCGCTGGTTCTAGACCGGCCCATGGTGTAGTGGACCCCGTAGAGGCGTCCCGTGGTGCGACGAGCCGCGGTGCGGTGGCCCGCGGTGTGGCGGCTCACATGGCTCCCCGGCTGGCCGGATGGCCAGCCTCCTCCGCGTGGCATGGTCATGCGCTACACCATCACTAGACGCCGGATGTGAACTGTGTAGAGACCCGAAGCCTAACGTACATGAACATTACATTACTTTTGCGGAATACTTAATACATAACAAAAATACACACACAAGGATCGTAATAGTTTAGTGTCTTTGAAAACTCGGAACGTAATCTTCTAATCCTGGTGAAAGATCTTCAAAATCTCCCACAAAGATCTTCCTTTTTTTTACCTAAAACCTTTCTTTATATCCTGGGGAAAATAAAACATAAAAGGGTGAGCTCAAATGCTCAGTAAGGGTAAACAAAAGAAATATCAATCACATAATTTTCATTAGAACATAACATTTTTGGAAATCTTAACCTGCAAAAGAGAGCATAATTTCATAACATGGGATAAATCATAGTAGTGAAAATGAAACCATAACTTAAAACATTACTCATTGTGGAATACACACATAATCATAGAGAATCATTTCTTGTTAGTCAAGACTCATTTCCAAGACTATCTTAGTGGACAAAGTCCCTTTCTGAATCGAGTAATCCTCGTTTCAGTCCTGTTTCACTGAACCGGTATAACCTACCATTCCAGCCATGTCTATCTCATGAGATATGAAATCTTTACCCAATGCATTGGAGGGAGATATAGGTCCCACCCATCTCTTAATGAATCCTTTCTTATGTGTGCCACAAAATCATAAATCATACATCATTGCATAACCCATGTAATAAAAATGGGATTCTTAAACAACATGACATCATAAAACCATTCATATAAGATAAAGGAATTCATAAACATAATTCCATCACAACATAGTCAAATCAATGTAAAAATATGGATAGAAACAGAACCCTTTATTATCTTATATGGAAAATAATTTTGATAAAACACTTGAAATGAATTCTTGAGGAAAATATCCTTTCTTCTTCAAAATCAATTTCTTTTCACAAAACATCATACAATTTTAAAAGAAAGAGATTTTATTAAAAATAGTCATGAAATATTTTGGAGGAAGGTTCATGAAAATAAGGCTTTATAAAACCGTAAAAATCCGTTCGTGCCGTATAAGTTTAAAAAAACATTCTTCGTACTTTTGTCGGAAAAGTCAAAAAGTACCTCGTATAAAAAAACTACAAAAGATTCCTTTCATATTCTTTACTAAAAACTCACCGATGGGTAAAATTGGATTTAAACAATTGTAGTTGGATGGAAATAATATTACATATTTATGAAACATGGATGTGGATGATAAAATACACCCCAGTAAATGCCAAAGTAAAAACAATCTCGGATAAAAATGAGATTGTGATATTTACCTTACCTTAGGTCTGACTTGCTTTGTAAGTGTCCGAACCTCCTGTATAATGATTTAAATCATGTTATTGACTTATTACAGAATCATATTCATTGTTATGATATCATATATGGTTCACTTATGACATTATATTACCCGTTCTTTTGTAAATTCCATGTTAAAGAAGCGTTTTGGGTAAAATCGTTTCATTTATCGTAGGTGTTTTGACTTGTTGTTCTTGACATCATTATTACTTATATCATGATTTACTTACTTCCAGAATATAAAATATGATTTATATATCATATATATTCAGTATATATATATATAATAGATAGATAAATAAAATGAAAAACACCGTTCATGGAGACGGTAGTCCGTACGTACGCATGAACGCTGTTTTTCTTTCCTTATTGTCTGGAAATGGAAGTAAGTAGATGACATACATATGTATATATATACATAAATCCAGTAGCTTTATAATGTCATATATTTCATTATTATTTCTTATATATACATTATAATCATTCTTAAATGGTTAACATGGAGAATGAATCTCATCGCGTCGTGGAGACGGTAGTCCGTACGTACGCACGAGCGATGATATCATTTCTATAAATATTGAATTGAATTGGAGTGGATTATACAATATATCAGAATCAATATGATGTTGTAATAACTATGTATATTTATTCTTTACACCATTATACCCATCCATGTAAGGTGGTGGTGGAAAATAGATTACACCACGGCGTGGAGACGGTATTCCGTACGTACGCACGCGCGGTGATTTCTTTTTCCGTAGGATGGATAGATGGTGAAATAGGGTTGTTTCATACTTATAATAACATATCAGTATATGAGTGATACTGATGTTATTACTTCATAATGAAACAACCTAAGAAGAAGAAGTGGAAGCAGAAATAAAGATGAAAGAATTGGTAACGGTAATTACCTCTTCTTTGAAGCACCTTTTGGAGACCTCCTCTTAGGGAACTAAAATTGGTCTTTGAGGAAGACCAGAACCTCTAAGATGTTTCTAGGGAAGTGGAGAAGAGATTTTGGCAGAGGTTGGCCGAGCTTGAGTGCTCAAATTGGTGTGAGGAGGAGGGGGAGGAGGTGTCCTTTTATAAGGGAGGAGAGGGGAACCTTAGGAATATCTCAAAATATTATTTTATATTAAAGTCAAAATCGGTTTATAATGGTTCCAAAGGGTCTTATTTCGAAGCTAAAGTGGGGATGGGTCTAAATCCTATCATCCAATAAGATTTAGACAAGTTTAGGTTATTATTTTAACCTTATCAATTAGATTTAACTCTAAGTTAAATAATTTAACTTTTACCGTGTCTTTTTGTTTTCTTACATTATATGGTTAATAAACATACTATAACATGCCAAACGAACCCCAAATTGTATATTATTAATACATATATCCTTATCTATGTCATTTGGCCGAACCTTAGATTTTTAGGAGTAAAATAACAATTAATAATATAATATTTGATTTAAAAACTATTTTGTGTCAATTTTGACACTATTTGATATATGATTTTTGTGAAAGTCATAACAGAATTATATGTTCGAACCAAGTTGATTAAATCAACACTAATATATTATAGTAACCTAGAAAATTAGTTTAATTCATAAAAAGTCTCAAATTACATTTATTTTTGTGTTTATAACATCAATTATGTCAATATTTCATTAACAAGATAATTACTGCATCATCTTTGTGTCATAAATAAATTATATTATTTGATGTCTAAAAATTACAAATAAAATACAATCATGTAGGAAATATTTTTATCTTTCTAATGAATATTTATAGTCGAATTTATCTTATGTATAACCCCATATTAAAAATGATTTACTTATTAAACTTTGATTTTAACTATTTTGACCCTTCTTTAAATAAATTAATAATAAATGTCCTAATCTAATCCAAGTGGTCCTAAATGGTCATATTTTATTCCTAAGTTTGTTTTTGGTCGAATTACACTTGTCCAATAGAATTAGGACATGTGTTAGGGTAATATTAATATCATATTTACCCTTAGTTACCCTATTTACTATTAACCGCGGTAAAAAAAGTAAAAAGTTACTATTCACCAAAAAATTATTTTCATCTCATTGAACCACATTTTAGTCCTTGATATTAACCGTGTCTCTCGGATTTTCGAAATTCCATTCACAGAAGCGGCAAAATTAAGTTTTATGAAAAATTCAGTTTTTTTTAACTACCACTTAGTAGTTTCACTATTCATCAAAAATTGATGTTTTTCAGAACAATGCCAAAATTTCATCCTAAGCTATATTTCATATTCCGAATTCAAAAATGAAATCTATTTTACCAAATTCATAACATAGAAGTTGCATTAATTAATTTTATAATTAAATCCCGCTGTTAAAATAAATAGCGTGTTTTTAGGAAACAATATATATCAAAAGATTGACACTTGATTATGTCTTGTTTAAATGTGAAATTACAACCAATGACCAACATTGTATTAAATTGTAAAAATATATTCTAAATATACTTTAAAACCACTCAAATTAATAATTTATCACTATTAATTATTTCTATTAAAAAAGTTGTTTTTAATTATAATTTAGTAATTTTCACTATTCATCAGAATATGAAAGTTATCCGAAAAGTACCAAAATTTCACCTTAGGCTAAATTCGATACTCCGAATCCAAAAATGAAGTCCATTTTGAGAGTTAAAATTTCTAAAATTTAAAAAGTGGTTATTACTATTCATAACGGCTAGTTTAATAATATTTTAATAGCATATCATTGTTTCGTGAAACTCAGGATTACGTACCACACACGCTATCGAGGAAGGTTGTGATTGCGTGTAATGCAAGGCAAGTCAAGGATGCGTGTTGTGCAAGCTCCTTTTGGTGTAGCGTATAACACAAGACATTAGTAAAATAAAAAAGAATATTTTTCATAAAATCTCGGGCTGTTACATTCTACCCCCCTTAAAATGAATTTCGCCCTCGAAATTCGTCGGGGTTATAAATGGTTTACTATTCGAAAGTTTCTTTAATAGAAACCCACATCGTAAAAGGGAATACCAAAACTTGGCTTTAAAAACTAAAGTATGAAATGTAACGATTACCCAAATAAACTAATCACTGGGTTTCCACATAGGTGAAAATATGGATATGGAAGAGAAATCTAACCATCATGTTCTGATGGAGAGTGGTAGAGAACATGGCTATGGAAAAGCCAGTAATCAAAAATCCATAGATTTGTGATGATATAAGGTACCATCTGATTCATCAGGTATAAGATCACTAGGACAACATTTTTGGTTTTCAAGATCATTTCCCTAAAGTTGAAAATTTGAATTGGAATAAATACTTTCTTTATTTTGGTACAATTTCACTATTGTTCGTGCCTAGAACAATTTCCACTTCATCTCTTAAATAAATGAAGTTGAATTTGTTATTCGTGAAGTGTTAGCAGATCATGTGATAGAATGACGGGTCATTCCATCTGTCTCAAACAAAAGGTTAGCAAAAATTATATACATAAGTCGATCTATAGTGAGATTAATCATATATAGTTCCTAAAATGGACTTATACTTCATATATCATACTGCTTAATATAATAAAACTAGTTTCTACTAAACAGGGACTTCCTGTAGGTCAGCGGTAGGCGATAAAGGCCAGTTGCACTTCGGTTGTGGGTTCGATTCCTACAGCCTTGTCCGAAGCGATGGGTTGTCGCCCGTCCTGCAGGTTGTCCTTTTTCTAAAACTACGTCACTATAACATCCCATCAATAATATCGAAAATCTTCTATCCTTAAACAATACTAACTTATGTCCAACATAATCCAGTCTAATCTTTAGGCTTATACATAATACTGCAGTCCACTCTCATAATATAGTGACATCTATTACCAGAGATTTAATACTGTCGTTGATCCCCACATATCATAAGATATGTCTTGTTGGTCACATTCCAAACATTCAAAGTCCTTAATCGTGTATTCTCTTGAATACCTTAGTGAAAACATGAGTGCAGTTAAAAGTTAACACTTTCCACATACCAAAATCCTCAAAATTCTATACACTCAAACCATGATATCACTTAGTCCTTATATCAATCACGAGCTCATGAATACTATCAAACATTTAATTTTCTCCTTATCCCTTCATTATGCGCATATCATCTACATTCCAAAAATATCTGAATAACCTTTCATGGATACTGGTCACATTAATCATGCACTTTCAAAACACAAGGAAAGACAACAGTGTAACAATCCATAGATGTCTCTTTATTCCAAAATTACACATGATAAACATGTAATCATTCCACTACATTCTCAAACCATTGACCGAGCTTCAAAAATTCTTTCATCTCCCATATCATTTGTAGTCTCTTCATCATCATCCACATAAATACTACCCATATGACCATACTGATTCTCTTCATGAGTCTTTCCCTTAGGGCATTTGTTTGCATAATGCCCATACATTCCACATTTAAAACACTTAACCATTTTTGATGTCGTAGCAATACCATTATCCTCATCCATGGTGTTAACCGAACCTTTTCCTTTGCACTTACTTACTTTGTGTCCTTCTTTTCCACACCCAAAGCATCTTCCAGTTCCCTTGAAACATTCTCCTTGATGCCTCTTCCCACATGATTTACATAGGGGAAATTGAACTTTCTTTCCTCTATGATCATCAGGAAACTCCATCTTTCTCTTATTAGTCGAGTCAGGAAACTTACCAAATTTTACTTTATTGATCATATTATGAGATTTCTGATTCGGCATAATAATGATCTTTGGACTTCCAAATCCCATTTCATTTGGTTTCTCATGAAGAATATCATTCCATTGTCCATCATATCCTCCATTATTGTGAATCATCTTGTTTCCAGCCATTTTCTAAAACCCAAACAGAATAGTGTTAGATGCAAAAATCGTAATAAAGGGGGAGTAACTTAAATATCTATCATCTTTGGTTTAATCTAATATCGTTACCATAGTTCTAGAACTATATCCTATACGTATACTTATCCTTAGGGGCATCCCTAGACATACCTTAGAAATATCTCTAGGGATCTCACTAACGTTTTCGCATCCTAGTTTCCAAAGGTTGACTAAACCTTTCCTCTGATACCAACTGTAGAGACCCGAAGCCTAACGTACATGAACATTACATTACTTTTGCGGAATACTTAATACATAACAAAAATACACACACAAGGATCGTAATAGTTTAGTGTCTTTGAAAACTCGGAACGTAATCTTCTAATCCTGGTGAAAGATCTTCAAAATATCCCACAAAGATCTTCCTTTTTTTATACCTAAAACCTTTCTTTATATCCTGGGGAAAATAAAACATAAAAGGGTGAGCTCAAATGCTCAGTAAGGGTAAACAAAAGAAATATCAATCACATAATTTTCATAAGAACATAACATTTTTGGAAATCTTAACCTGCAAAAGAGAGCATAATTTCATAACATGGGATAAATCATAGTAGTGAAAATGAAACCATAACTTAAAACATTACTCATTGTGGAATACACACATAATCATAGAGAATCATTTCTTGTTAGTCAAGACTCATTTCCAAGACTATCTTAGTGGACAAAGTCCCTTTCTGAATCGAGTAATCCTCGTTTCAGTCCTGTTTCACTGAACCGGTATAACCTACCATTCCAGCCATGTCTATCTCATGAGATATGAAATCTTTACCCAATGCATTGGAGGGAGATATAGGTCCCACCCATCTCTTAATGAATCCTTTCTTATGTGTGCCACAAAATCATAAATCATACATCATTGCATAACCCATGTAATAAAAATGGGATTCTTAAACAACATGACATCATAAAACCATTCATATAAGATAAAGGAATTCATAAACATAATTCCATCACAACATAGTCAAATCAATGTAAAAATATGGATAGAAACAGAACCCTTTATTATCTTAGATGGAAAATAATTTTGATAAAACACTTGAAATGAATTCTTGAGGAAAATATCCTTTCTTCTTCAAAATCAATTTCTTTTCACAAAACATCATACAATTTTAAAAGAAAGAGATTTTATTAAAAATAGTCATGAAATATTTTGGAGGAAGGTTCATGAAAATAAGGCTTTATAAAACCGTAAAAATCCGTTCGTGCCGTATAAGTTAAAAAAAACATTCTTCGTACTTTTGTCGGAAAAGTCAAAAAGTACCTCGTATAAAAAAACTACAAAAGATTCCTTTCATATTCTTTACTAAAAACTCACCGATGGGTAAAATTGGATTTAAACAATTGTAGTTGGATGGAAATAATATTACATATTTATGAAACATGGATGTGGATGATAAAATACACCCCAGTAAATGCCAAAGTAAAAACAATCTCGGATAAAAATGAGATTGTGATATTTCCCTTACCTTAGGTCTGACTTTCTTTGTAAGTGTCCGAACCTCCTGTATAATGATTTAAATCATGTTATTGACTTATTACAGAATCATATTAATTGTTATGATATCATATATGGTTCACTTATGACATTATATTACCCGTTCTTTTGTAAATTCCATGTTAAAGAAGCGTTTTGGGTAAAATCGTTTCATTTATCGTAGGTGTTTTGACTTGTTGTTCTTGACATCATTATTACTTATATCATGATTTACTTACTTCCAGAATATAAAATATGATTTATATATCATATATATTCAGTATATATATATATATATATAATAGATAGATAAATAAAATGAAAAACACCGTTCATGGAGACGGTAGTCCGTACGTACGCATGAACGCTGTTTTTCTTTCCTTATTGTCTGGAAATGGAAGTAAGTAGATGACATACATATGTATATATATACATAAATCCAGTAGCTTTATAATGTCATATATTTCATTATTATTTCTTATATATACATTATAATCATTCTTAAATGGTTAACATGGAGAATGAATCTCATCGCGTCGTGGAGACGGTAGTCCGTACGTACGCACGAGCGATGATATCATTTCTATAAATATTGAATTGAATTGGAGTGGATTATACAATATATCAGAATCAATATGATGTTGTAATAACTATGTATATTTATTCTTTACACCATTATACCCATCCATGTAAGGTGGTGGTGGAAAATAGATTACACCACGGCGTGGAGACGGTATTCCGTACGTACGCACGCGCGGTGATTTCTTTTTCCGTAGGATGGATAGATGGTGAAATAGGGTTGTTTCATACTTATAATAACATATCAGTATATGAGTGATACTGATGTTATTACTTCATAATGAAACAACCTAAGAAGAAGAAGTGGAAGCAGAAATAAAGATGAAAGAATTGGTAACGGTAATTACCTCTTCTTTGAAGCACCTTTTGGAGACCTCCTCTTAGGGAACTAAAATTGGTCTTTGAGGAAGACCAGAACCTCTAGGATGTTGCTAGGGAAGTGGAGAAGAGATTTTGGCAGAGGTTGGCCGAGCTTGAGTGCTCAAATTGGTGTGAGGAGGAGGGGGAGGAGGTGTCCTTTTATAAGGGAGGAGAGGGGCACCTTAGGAATATCTCAAAATATTATTTTATATTAAAGTCAAAATCGGTTTATAATGGTTCCAAAGGGTCTTATTTCGAAGCTAAAGTGGGGATGGGTCGAAATCCTATCATCCAATAAGATTTAGACAAGTTTAGGTTATTATTTTAACCTTATCAATTAGATTTAACTCTAAGTTAAATAATTTAACTTTTACCGTGTCTTTTTGTTTTCTTACATTATATGGTTAATAAACATACTATAACATGCCAAACGAACCCCAAATTGTATATTATTAATAAATATATCCTTATCTATGTCATTTGGCCTAACCTTAGATTTTTAGGAGTAAAATAACAATTAATAATATAATATTTGATTTAAAAACTATTTTGTGTCAATTTTGACACTATTTGATATATGATTTTTGTGAAAGTCATAACAGAATTATATGTTCGAAACAAGTTGATTAAATCAACACTAATATATTATAGTAACCTAGAAAATTATTTTAATTCATAAAAAGTCTCAAATTACATTTATTTGTGTGTTTATAACATCAATTATGTCAATATTTCATTAACAAGATAATTACTGCATCATCTTTGTGTCATAAATAAATTATATTATTTGATGTCTAAAAATTACAAATAAAATACAATCATGTAGGAAATATTTTTATCTTTCTAATGAATATTTATAGTCGAATTTATCTTATGTATAACCCCATATTAAAAATGATTTACTTATTAAACTTTGATTTTAACTATTTTGACCCTTCTTTAAATAAATTAATAATAAATGTCCTAATCTAATCCAAGTGGTCCTAAATGGTCATATTTTATTCCTAAGTTTGTTTTTGGTCGAATTACACTTGTCCAATAGAATTAGGACATGTGTTAGGGTAATATTAATATCATATTTACCCTTAGTTACCCTATTTACTATTAACCGCGGTAAAAAAAGTAAAAAGTTACTATTCACCAAAAAATTATTTTCATCTCATTGAACCACATTTTAGTCCTTGATATTAACCGTGTCTCTTGGATTTTCGAAATTCCATTCACAGAAGCGGAAAAATTAAGTTTTATGAAAAATTCAGTTTTTTTTTAACTACCACTTAGTAGTTTCACTATTCATCAAAAATTGATGTTTTTCAGAACAATGCCAAAATTTCATCCTAAGCTATATTTCATATTCCGAATTCAAAAATGAAATCTATTTTACCAAATTCATAACATAGAAGTTGCATTAATTAATTTTATAATTAAATCCCGCTGTTAAAATAAATAGCGTGTTTTTAGGAAACAATATATATCAAAAGATTGACACTTGATTATGTCTTGTTTAAATGTGAAATTACAACCAATGACCAACATTGTATTAAATTGTAAAAATATATTCTAAATATACTTTAAAACCACTCAAATTAATAATTTATCACTATTAATTATTTCTATTAAAAAAGTTGTTTTTAATTATAATTTAGTAATTTTCACTATTCATCAGAATATGAAAGTTATCCGAAAAGTACCAAAATTTCACCTTAGGCTAAATTCGATACTCCGAATCCAAAAATGAAGTCCATTTTGAGAGTTAAAATTTCTAAAATTTAAAAAGTGGTTATTACTATTCATAACGGCTAGTTTTAATAATATTTTAATAGCATATCATTGTTTCGTGAAACTCAGGATTACGTACCACACACGCTATCGAGGAAGGTTGTGATTGCGTGTAATGCAAGGCAAGTCAAGGATGCGTGTTGTGCAAGCTCCTTTTGGTGTAGCGTATAAGACAAGACATTAGTAAAATAAAAAAGAATATTTTTCATAAAATCTCGGGCTGTTACAAACTGTCCGCCACTTTAATGCCGCCTCAGCATCATGCCGCAGCCCTTCCATGTCGGGTGGTGCGGACGCGCGCCGCCGCCCCTTCGCTCGGTCATCCAACACCGGCCGCTGCCCATGCTCAGCAGTGACCAATGGGAAACGATCCCTCTCTGGTGGCGCAGTCGCACCGCCGCCATTTTCACAGTTGGCTGGAGTGTTGGCGACTCTTCTTGAGCCCCATTGAAGTAGGTCACCAGTAGGTCTCCATCATTTCAAAACCAACAAAGATTCCATAATGGTTGGAGATCGATCAAGCTATGTTTGTTTGGCCTGGACAGTAACATCCCAAGTAAAAAAAGGAAAAACACATTATCATATATTTGTGAATTAAATATTAATTTTACTTTAAAAGGGTTGCTATTTTCGATAGCGTTCCTGATAAGCAACAATGAGTTTCTTTGAAATCTTACATTGCACACTAATAATAGTATAAGATTATTTTAATTGGTAGTTAACACGTAGCGGTTGTATTGGCGGGAATGAAAAGAATTAACTAAAACATGATTATATATGTTTTTTAAATGTTTTTACATTTATCTAATAAATGATAAAGGCTTAAAATAAGAAAACATTTCATTTTTAGGCATAGATACTCTAATATTCACTAAAAGGTCGATTTATCGCCTTTTGATGGAGAACACTCTTTAAAAATATTTTTGGTCACACTTATACATTCTATTGGACCAAATAAAATCCTTCTTTAAAATTGGGACATCAAAATTTACTTTGTGCATGTTTTTGTTAATTTTTTTTGATAAAGTTCATTTTTAATGAATAAGTGAAAAATGTTGTATTTTAATTCAAAACCTCATTTTAGTATAATTTATTTATATGATTATATTATCTTTTCAATTGGTTTTAAAGTGCAACTATAATATATTTTTTACTATTTAATTCAATGGTGGTCATTGGAATTATTTTCACTTTGAAATTAGTCTTAAACTAGTGTCAATCTATTGATATAAATTGTTTCGTAAAAACATGCCATTTGTTTTGAAAAAAAGAATTATTTATTAAATTAATTAATGAAACTTATATTTTTCGAATTTTTTAAAATAGAAATCATTTTTGAATTAGTAATATAAAATATACTTAGGGTGAATTTTAGGTATTTTTCTTAAAAACTTCAATTTTTGATGAATAGTGAAACCACTAAGTGGTAGTTCAAAAACTGAATTTTTCATTTAAACGAAAAATTACCACATATGAGATTTTAATTCCTAAAATCATACATACATGGTTGTCATTAGTAAGTAAAATTTTGTTCAATGGGAAGAAAATAATTTTTTGGTGAATAGTAACTTTTAAGTTTTATTAATCACGATTAAAGGTAATTAGTGTACTTTACGGTAAAATGAATGTTATAATAATATGAAATAATCTTGAAATATTTCCTACACTTATTGAATGAGTCATGGCCGATAGTGAAAATCCATGGGTCAATTTATGGTCCCCCATGGAGCCACTTGTGTACGATAATGACATTTAAACCTTTTATTTAAAGAAAAAGAATAAAAATTTCACAAACATATATTGTTTTACTAAATCAATTTTTACATTGGGTTATACAAGTTATATTTTTTACTAGAAATATTCATTAGAAAGCTAAAAATATTTCCTACAACATGGTAATTTGATTATAATTTTTAGAGCCTCAATAATTAAATTTATTTATGACACAATTATGATGCAGTGATTACCTCATTAATGAACGATTTAAATAAAATGATTAGATAATGTAAAATTTAGGACATACACTTGTCTAAAACCAATTGGATGGGTGGATTTATTACCCTTATCACCTTATCATCAAAATATATCATTTTGGGACTTTTAAAATCCAAAAAGCATTTCATAATAAAGTAACATTTCATGACATTCCAATAGTGCCCCTCATCCCTCTTATAAAATGCCCCGACCACTACCCCCTTACTCAAACTTATCAAGATAATTGGCTCATCCAACCTCTAATAAAATAATCTCCCAATATACCTATCATCATTATAGAAGCATTACCATAGGCAGAAATATCTTCAAGAAAACCTTTTGGTTCAAACCAAGAGGAGTTACACGATTAATGGTAGTGTCTTCTCTTATGTTCTTTGGTTTCATTTGGCTTCTCCAACCCCCTAAACTATTTTTATTCTGTGCTTTTGTAACATCACCAGTATGTTCAATATACAAGGATGTTGTGATGAGATGTATTCGATCTACACATACACACACCTTCGTCTAATGGTTAATGAACATACTATTTCTGTGGATAGTGAATTTCTGCCTCACGAAACAATGATTATTCAATGTTCTCTTAACACCTTTTAATGGTGTCCATTAATATGTCACCACATATATATATATTATTTTTATGTTTTCTTTATTCTTATGTATTATTCATTTATCACTTGCCTTTAGTGTTTTCATTATGGCTAAACGTGATAATTTCATTTTTGGTAGTGCAGACTACCGCCCCGTCAAAGTGATTTGAATCGTTATTTCCATATGGGGGATGTATAAATATTGGTTTTAATAATATTATATATGATATTATACTTGAATTATAATGTATCTTTATATCATTGTGATTTCATTCCATTAAATATGAAATAGAAATGAAATTAGTGTTCATGCGTACATACAGCTTACCGTCTCCATGAACGGAGCATTTCATTTCTTACCACTAAATGTTATGTACTATTATAAATACATGTATATTCTGGATATATATATATGATATATATGACATTCAAATATTGAATATCATTCTTTATATAATGAACCATTTACCACATTAACAACATGTAATTTTTAGAAGTCTATTTTTGACTTAAGTACCAAATATCAATAAAACGAACATTATTAACATAAATGATTACATAATGATTATAACATGGAAATAAGTGATATAAAAGGAATAATAAAAATAAAAAAGGTTCTCAAGGAAGTAGAAATTAACTTTAGTTTATTTTTCAGGAGATTAAAGATTGACCGAGTGAAGTTAGACACGAGTTAAGGGACTTCAACTCACTCTCCTTTCATTGAGGCATATTCTGTTTTAATACAAGACAATCATCCATAGACTGTATAAACACCTTTGACTGTTATTTTTATTCAAAATAAATCTTTTTTCAATGAATCGTTTTACTAAACGACAAAAAGGAATGTTTCTTTTACCGTACGCGGTGACAATGACCTTTTCCGCCATTGCGAGTATTATTTGATCTTTGGATTCATCAACAAGTCGTATTATTTTTAAAAGTAAATAAATACCATATAATATTCAATACATTTGGGTATAGAAAATGGTATTGATAATGGATTGGTTATGTCGATATATTTATGTGATATATTTTGATTGAAGTGTGGAAATGTTTTATTTCCTTTATAATTGTTTTATGTGTTATGAATTATTAATGGTACTTGGATATTTGACAGGTGGTTACGTTATAATAAAAATGAAGCGTGGTGTTGTGAATACCAGGATGGGTGGTCACGTTATAACCTCCAATGCATTGGGTATGGAAGTCGGCTGTATGGCTATTCCATTTAGTGTTATGTGTGGAAGTCGGCTGTATGGTCATTTCATTTAAGTATGTTTCTATCCCGAGTTACCTTTATATGTTATGTGTTTTTTATATGGGTTTTATGGTAATATTTTGATTTAAAAAAAAATAAGTAATGATCTTTTATTCTGTGAAAAGTATTTACTACCTCATAATGGTGAACATTATTACTTATGTTAATATAATCATGGTTTACATATATTTTTGTAAAACTAACAGTTTTCATTTGTTGTGTATCCCATACTGAGCTTTTTATGCTCATCCCATGTTTTAAAAAAAATCACAGGACATAATGTGGAATAAGGTCAAGGATGGGTTCATGGAAAATTCATACTCTCTTAAACATCGATCTAGATAGGACTCTTTTTTTAAGAGTACATGTTTTGTTAAAAAAATGGAGACTATGTAGAAGTGTCTACTTTGGAATATTTTGAGATGTAAAAGTTATATCCTATTTCTCTAAAACACTAAACATAAAAAGATCCTCAAGGTGAATTATTCATTTATTACTATATTAATTATGTTTTAGGGCTGAGTCTTTATAGTTGGTATCAAATGTCGGTTTGGAGATCATTAGGATTTATAAAATTTTTAAAATCATGTCCATTAATTAATTTATGGTATTATTGAAATGATATAGCATTTAATGATTACCATGTGGCTTCTCTTAAGATATTTCTATGTTCAAAATGGTTTTCCGCAGAAGGAACATGGAAGCTATGTTGGAACGACATCTAGAAGAAGCAACCTTCCAAATAAGCAACCTGAGATTCTCGGAATCTGAACTGAACAGTTTTTTGAAATGATGGCACAATTGACTCAGGATATAAATAGTGGTGGTATCCATGCATGATATTATCCAGATCTGTCAAAGAGGAACATGTCAGTGGTGGAACATTTCATGAGGCAACATCCCCCATCATTCAGAGGATCATCTGACCATGTGCTAGCATAAGGGTGGATTAAAGCACTGGAGAAGATTTTTGATGCCATGAGGTGTTCAGAACATCATAGGGTTATACTCGCTATTTACTGTTTTGAAGGTGAAGTTGATCAGTGGTGGTTGATGGTGAAAAATATTAGGGATAGTGAGGAGATTGATGATATTCACTTGGATGAATTAAATGATATGTTTCTTGAGAAATATTTTCCAAAGGTGGTTCATCTTACGATGGAAAAACAATTCCTTGAATTGAGGTAGGAGGATGACTTAGTGGTTACTTATGAAAAAAAGTTCACTCAACTGGCAAAGTATGCTCCAAATTTCATACGAGATCTTGATAGTAAAATCAACCATTTTTACTCTTAGTTAAAGCCAATGAATCGAAGGTATTTAGCTTCTCGCGAGTTCAAAAGTTATTAAAAACTAGTTCGATGTGCAGAGAAGGTGAAAATAAAGTTTTCCAATGATGAGGTGTTCTTTGAAAAACAACATATTTAGAGGCCCAGTTGGCAGGAAAATGGAATGAAATCATCAATGAATCCAGGAGGTAAGAAAACCAAATATCCATCCTGTGAGAATTGTGGTAAAATACATCTTGGAGAATGTTTATCCAATTCTGGAAAGTGATTTTAGTGTTGTAAGTCTGGTCATATTGCTCGTAACTATACGAAATACAATCAAGAAGGAAATGAAAAGCCATTGGTAAGATGCTTTAAGTGTAATGAAATGAGTCATTATGAAAATGAGTGTCTGACGATGAAATCAACTGAGGGAAAGCCGCCAGACTACAAGAAAAAAGGGGTGGTGAAATATTTTGAGACTACTTCAGTGGATGTTGGTCCATCGAATGATGTAGTATCAGGTACACTTTTTGTTTGTTCAGATTATACCAATGTGTTTTTTGATTCAGGGTCTACACATTCTTTCATTTCTAAAAATATTTCTAGTAAATTGTGAATTCCATCTCAAGATTTGAATCCTGAACATATGGTAAAAACACCTGGAGGAAATAATGGGACTAAAAGAAATTATAAGAACAATCATATCCTTGTGTGTGGAAAGAATCTACTTACAAACCATATTTTTTTTCTTCTAGTAGAGCTTGATATTGTTTCGGGCATGGATTGGCTTTCATTTTATCATGCTATGATTGACTGTAGAGCTAAAGAGGTTTCTTTTCAAGAAGATATTCAACTTGTGTACATGAATGAAACCTTGCATTTGATAACATATCTAGAAGATGAGAAACTAGTAAAATATGGAAATGATTGTTAACTTGCACATATTGTTCAAAAAAAGGAACTATTCAGATTAATGATGTGCTAGTGGTAAACGAGTATCTTGATGTTTTCCTGATGAGTTGCCCGGTATTATTCAAGATCGGGACATTGAATTTACTATTGATGTAGTTCCTAATTCTACGCCAATTTTAAAACCCCCTTATCGAATAGACCAAGATGAACTTTTATTTTTGAAGAAGCAATTGCAGATGTTATTAGATAAAGGTTTCATTTGACGTTGCACATCACCATGGGCTTCCCCTGTCTTGTTTGTTAAAATGAAAGATGGTTCAATGAGACTTTGCATTTATTATAGAGCATTGAATACCATCACCTTTAAGAAAAAGTATCATTTGCCTCATATCGATGATTTGTTTGATCAGCTCCAGGGAGCTTAGTATTTTTCAAAGATTAACTTGAGGTCAGGGCACCATCAGTTAAAAGTAAAATAAGTAGACATTCTGAAGACTCTTCTTCATACTAGATATGGCCATTATGAATTTGTAGTTATGTCTTTTGGGTTAACCAATGCACCTTCTGTATTCATGGATCTAATGAATATAATTTTCCCCGATTTCTTGGATAAGTTGTGGTCGTGTTCATTGATGATATTTGTTTTTTTTTCTAAAATTAAAGAGGAGTATGATAGTCATTTAAGGGTTATCATGAAAACCTTAAAAGATAAGAAAATGTATGTAAAATTTAGAAAGTGTGATTTTTGTTTACAACAAATTTCATTCCTTGGTCACGTTGTTTCAAAAATTGGCATAACTGTTGATCCATATAAAACAAAAGTTATTGAAGAATTTCCAAGACCCACTAATATAACCGAGATCCATAGTTTTCATGGTTTGGCAGGTTATTACCAGAGTTTTGTTCAAATTTTTTAATAGTTATCAAGTCCAATGACTAAGTTAACTCGAAAAGGTGTTATGTTCATCTGGAAAGAGAATGTGATTATTGTTTTCAGAAATTGGAAATAAGATTGGTGAATGCTCCAGTTTTGGAACTTCCTTCCAGAAATGGTGAGTTTTCTATCTAAAGTGATGCTTCGTTGAAAGGACTTAGTTGTGTCGTTATGCCGAATGATCTATTAATTTTTTATGCTACACGTCAGTTGAAAAGTCATGATTTAAATCACTATACACATGATTTGAAATTAGCTGATACTGTTTTTGTTCTAAAAACATGGAGGCATAATTTTTATGGATTAAAGTGTGATATATATAATGATCACAAAAGTTTAATGTATATATTCAGTTAGAAAGAATGAAACATGAGACAGAGGAGATGGATGGAATTAATCATGGATTACGATTGTACAATTCCTTACCATCCTGTAAAGACCCGGAAATTTCAAGGAAATTTGTTTCTTAATTTTCATTGGAATTTTACAAGAACGCATTTCCTGACAGCGCCTGATTCCAAGGCCCGGTGTGCCCGGAATTAATTTCCGAAGTTTGGCTCGGGTACATTCCGTGAACGAGCGAGCGAGAATTTCTATCTTTTTAACCGGTGCTCGGAATTGAAATCTGATTGCACCGATGAACTCACAACGCCGGTAATCGCTTAAGAGAACATTTACCGTAGTTGCGTTTGTGCGGGAGGAGAAGTTAATTTTTGGGGTTTAATTAAAAAAAGTGAATAAAATTGTTAAATAAAATTTTAACAATGTTAAGTGGTTAACTTCACCCATGGAAAGTTGGTGGTGGGCCCACATCCATCCAACTTCCCATGTGTGGATATTTGAAAGGGTGGGACCCACACGAACCCCCCCCCCCCCCACCTTTTTCAAATTCCTTAAACTCCCTAACCCTCTTAAACCCTCACATTCCAACTCTCCATTAACTCACATTCTTTAATATTTGACAACTTGATTAATTAATGAGGTGAGTTAAGTATGGTTTATTTGAATTTCAATCTTTTGAAATTCTTGCCAACACTTTGCAATTAATTAATTAAACCAACTTAATTAATTATTTGGAGTGTTTTAATTCTTTTGAATTCATTTTTCCAACATTAAAAAGAGAGATTATATTCTTCTTTTTGGGGTTGGCATAAACCTTGTGGGGAGAACTAAGGAGAGGAGAAGAACTCTTGGAAGATCACCAACCTCTCGAGGAAGAACGTTCCACATTTCCGAAGAACGTGAAGCAACACCTCCGACCATCTTCAACCGGAGAAAGAAAGGGAAGCACCGCCGCCTACGAAGTATACAGAGGGTGACGTCTTGGCTCGACTTCACCGTGCTCTTCTCCCACCAACCTAGATGGAACGACGCCCGACCTCCACGACGCTTGTCTTCCGCGGGTCGTTGAAGAATTCCGTTCTTGAAACCGAAGTAGGGGTTTATTTTATTCTTTGTTCATGAATTTTACCCGTGATTATTTCTTCGTGGGGTTTGTTCAATTATTAGAAAATAACGCGAGGGGGGCCGGACCGCATGAACACGGCCGAACCCCCATCCTATGTTCATAATTGTTTCCTTGCGGATGGAACGGGATGGCGTGGTGCCGTCACACCACGCGGGAACTGCACGGCAACTATTGCGTGGCGCCGTCGCGCCGTGCCGTGGAATAAAATCCAAGAATGTGACGCCGTCGCGTCGCGTTGAAGAAAGTCAAAGGCGCCGCGACCGGAGTGGGGATGCGGCGGAGGGAAGCGATGTCGTCGCATCACGCCGGACGGCATAGGCCGCTGCCGGTTCCGGGCCGCGGCAGAGCTAGATGACCGGCGGCCGGCACCGGGCTGTCGGTGTCGGCGAAGGAAGGATCGGCCGTCGCCGGTCCTTACTGGCGAAACCGGCCGGCCAGTGCGGGCCGGCCGGACAGTGGAGACCGGGGGAATTAATTTCCCCCGACCGGGTCTCAAAAGCGACCCCAATTAAGAGGCCGTGGTTCTCAAAGGGGGGCTTTTCCCCCCGCGCGTGTCACCCGAACGACGCCCAGGCCGCGCCGCCGCGCCGGACCGCACCGCCACGCTGGACTGCGCCGCCGCGCCGCCGGTCGGGCCGGGATTTTTCTGAGCCGGGCCGGGTTGTCGGGTCGGGTCGCCGCCCGGGCCGGGTCGCCGCCCGGGCCGGGTCGACCCGGTTCAGCCGACCCGGGGGAGGGGGGTATAGCATCCTGCCTTTTTATCACATAAACTTTCATTACATTTTACAAAACCGAGGATCTTTAAGGTTTAGTGTCTTGGAAACCAGGAACATTAAACATGAAAACATAAAACATTCTACTAAAACACTTGAAAGTCATATCCTCATGTTCATCCTAGGTTCATTACTGCATCACATAACCTGGGGACATACATCAAAAGAAAGGGTGAGCAAAAAGCCCAGTAAGGGAAACAAGAGAAACATTTTACATGTGAACTTGATATACTTCAATAAGGACATGAAAAGAACATTAAGGCATGAGAAAGCAATCATGAGGCATTTCATAATAAAAATAACATTTTTCATAACTTGAAGATGTGGCTACATCATTTAACATAGACAATCATGAACATATCACCAAGGTCCATCCCCAAGGTGTCATTTGAAAATTACCAAGGTTATTCACCAAGGTATCGTGAAAATTGTAATCTCTAGTGGTTACATCATTACCCAATGCATTGGAGCGCTATCAGGGCACACCCTTAAATTTTCCTTTATTATCATGTGAGCCACATATATCATCATCAAAAATTTCATAAATAACCCATATAGCATAAAATAAATGGGTTTCATTTCATAATCATAACATTTTAAAAACTGCTTTAAAGACATGATCTTTACGTCACTTTAAACCCACGGAAAGGGAAAGCGGGTCTCATGTATGTAAATCCCAGAATTTAAAATAGAACATTTTGATATATATGTGAATAAACTTGTAGAAATAAGAGCATTAATTATTCACTTTATAACATAAAATAATTTTGAGAAAAGAGAGAGGCATTTTGAGACGAAAATTCTGCAGCATAACGGCTATGTTTCGGGGTTTTAGAAAACATTGAAAAGAGAGGGGACATGGGTCACCCACTCACAATTGATCCATAAAACAGTAGGGGGACAAAATAAGAAGGATATATGGACATGGTAATGAAGTTTGAAGGACATACCATTTGAAATGAAAAACCTGGAAGGAAGACAAAAATTAGATTTCTCTTATGAAAATTCGGCAGCCTAACGGTGTCACTTAAACTTCAATAAAAATGAATTGACAAGATCAAATAGGGTCTCTCAACATATGATAATAATATATCAGTATGATATATATAGAGATCATACCCCAACATAATAAAAAGGAACTTGAAAGACTTGACATGAAAATCGAACTTGAAAAATAAGAAGGGTGAAAGAATCCCTTAAAAATTCGGCAGCCTAACGACGTCTCTTAATCTTTCATAAAATGAAATGATGAGAGTAATAGGGGATCTCTCATCATATAAAAATGAAAAGTGAAGTAAGAGGAATATAAAAGAACATCCTATCACATAAGAACATGGATCATAAAAGGAACGACATAAAAGAGATTACATGAAAAGAAAGAGAGGGGTCGGATCCCTTACCTTAAAACATAACTCTGAAAACTCAAAGGATGGGACCTTGAGGGCTTGGGGGAACCATGGGAGGACTCCTTGGGAGGTAATGAGACCGGAACTTAGTTGGGGGAGAGTGGGGAGTCGAATGGATGAGAGGATGGCTTGGTATTTATAGGAAAAGTGAGGGGACAAGGCATTAATGGCCAAGGGACACCTCATTAGTGGTTTTGGCAAAACCATGGGCTTGCCCATGGTATTTTCCCATGGTATTGGCCACTTGGGACACCTCATACCTTATATTACTATTAATAAGTCGAACATATTGATTACATACTTAATACATCATTTAATGATGTCATTAGACACCCGTAACTCAAACACTGTTTTTTCAATATTCATCGAAAATTCAACTTTCTCAGAATAATCCCAAAATTTCACCTTAACCAAATATCAACTCTCTGATTAAAAATATGAACTTCATTTTATAAATATAATTTTCTAAATATTTTTAATTTAATTTTTAAATAAAAACACTATTCAATGAAAATTCATTTTTTCAGAAAAAACCCCAAAAATTACCATAGCATAATATCGGTGCTCTGAGTTCAAAAATGAAATCCGTTTTATAAAAATAATTTTCTAAATATTTTTAATTAAATTTTTAATTAAAAACACTATTCATCCGAAAAAACTAATACCTGAATAATAATTTATGAAACCGTTATTTAACCATTTTATTGAATAACATTACTTAATCAAGGTGCGTAGATTATATTAATACTTTCTTTAAGTGAGATTACTAATCCATTTGGACACATTACTAATCCTAACCATAAAATCACTATTCATAATTTACTATTCATCAAAAATTAAGTTGATCTTATTAGACTCTAAATTTCGTACTGAACATAATTGTAGAAGACCATTTTTCGAAAATCATTACACATTTTTAATTATTTAAGGTTTACATAACCATTTTTAAAATATCTTTTTTCTAAAATTCATCAAAAATATGCATACTATATTTATTCAGTCATTTGAAAATTCATAAACTTAATCATAAGAAGAAATCCCAATTTTTATTTAAAACAAAGGATTACACAAGGCAGTTACGGTCTCCTTACATAGCCCCTTATCACACCAGCATATGACCTAAGTGTAAGGTGTGCTAAGGGGAGAGAATCTGAGGGAGGCTCAGCTAACATCTTACGAGTAGTAATTTCTATTAGTTTGAACTTCTCGCAAAGGCGATTCCGTTCTAGCTTCACACAATGAAGTTCATCTTGGGTTTGGTCTAGAGCAAATCTCAGTGGTGCTACCTTCCTTCCCAAGTTCTGTTAGATGGGCTTCGATCGGTCCAAGACTACAGGGTGAGGCCATCAAATCTTCTTTCTATAATAATTAACCAAGATTACTTGTATTTAGAGGCAATAATCAAAACATTTTGTTCACAGCGGTCATATTGACCGATGGTCATATAACAGTCAGAACCCAATGGTCTCATTTTAATTATAATCATGTTTATCAAATAAAACATTGTTGTTCAGTATAAAAATAAAATAAAATAACACATGAAATTAGGAAACAAGATTTATTCAAAATTTCGGGCAGTTACAATCTTCCCCCCTTAAGAAATTGCATCCTCGCAATTTTAAAAAAATTGGGTTTTGAAATTTCATTGAAAGTCCCATATCGGAAAAAGGTTCTGTGACACCATTACTTTAAAAGAAAGAAAAGGAAGTACAAAGGCCACCCGAGTTTACTCATACTAAGATTCCATGTAGGAAACATGGACATGGGGGAGAAAACAAAGGGTCACATCTTAAAGGAGAGTGATAGAAAACATGATTAGGAGGAAGTTAACCACCAGAAAATCCCAAAATTATGATGTGTGCAAGCGGTCTTTGATTACCTAGTAGGAAACATAAACCAACAACGTTTTTGTTTTACGTTCCTTTTCATAACTTTGAGGAATTAATTTACAACATAGAACAAAAACATAAGGAAATATATCTACCTTCATGTAGAGTTTCATCCTTTAATAATTTTCTACCCAAAACTAATCTTTTCTCTAAACTCTGGGCATTCAAAACTACTTGGTCTCATCAAAACACAAGAATCATCTTCTAGAGAATCACATAATCCACAAAAGATTAACAATCTATTTCTTTTATCTTTAAACATTATCCCAAAAACCGAAAGGGTAAGGTAAAACAAATCTTCAAAAAGAAAGAATCCCATAGGAATGGAAACTGCTTTTAAATCTTCAAAGTTACATGGTACTACCCAATGTTCATCATAGTACATTCCATAAATAACGGTCCTTAAAATTCCTCAAAATAAACCAAACTAAGATTGAAACCCAAATACAAGAAGGATTTGATAACATAGTCTTCAAAAATAAACTTCATTGTTCATCACCAAACAACATCAACCACTCCTAACATCTTATAACAAAAGTATCTAACCTAAACATATTTAACCCAAGATAGGTTAATCATTCCCATAAGTAACCTAAATTAATATAAGTCCACCTTAAATTCATCGATTCTTCAAATATAAGTCAACCTAACTCTTCAATGAAAATACTGTTGTAATCTATTGACCTCGATCATATAGGGTCCCCAAATTAGTGAATGTCTTCCAAAATAATAATCATATTTTAATCCCCTAATCATCCCTGTCATATTAATACGACAATCATAGAATTTCCTATCACATTTGTTGTTGAGACATGTTATTCCATTTCCCGCCATTATCTAAGAAAAGAAACTATAATTAGGGGCATAAATACTTAGCCAATAATCATGAAAAGAAACTTAAAGCATATAAGGATAACTTGTAGAAGAAAAGTATACCCTAACTTTTGATCCCCTAGGTTCTCATCTAGGTTATCCATGATCATATATTCTTATGTGAATCTTTATTTTATTTTATCTTTGTTCCTTTAACAATCGTTCATACTAAGCTTATGAATTTACCAAAGCATATCCCCCGGGAGTGTCGTAACCAAGAGTGCAGCAAGGCCCGTTGTCGTGTACCAGTTCCCGTTTGAGTCTAGCTCAAAGCGGTGTTTTCGGGTTTTACCCCTATTTACATCTGTTTCAAATCCACCTCTACCTGCTCGTATCCAGAGAGGGATGTATTTTCTTGGCAACCCCTTACTCAATACACACCAAAATACCAGGAAGATTTCCTCTTTTTTAACTTTTATATAGGGTTCTTCCTAGAGTTTTCATATCCTAATTTTCACAAATAACTAAACCATACTTTGATACCAACTATAGCATCCCGCCTTTTTATCACATAAACATTCATTACATTTTACAAAACCGAGGATCTTTAAGGTTTAGTGTCTTGGAAACCAGGAACTTTAAACATGAAAACATAAAACATTCTACTAAAACACTTGAAAGGCTTATCCTCATGTTCATCCTAGGTTCATTACTACATCACATAACCTGGATACATACATCAAAACAAAGGGTGAGAAAAAAGCCCAGTAAGGGAAACAAGAGAAACATTTTACATGTGAACTTGATATACTTCAATAAGGACATGAAAAGAACTTTAAGGCATGAGAAAGAAATCATGAGGCATTTCATAATAAAAATAAAATTTTTCATAACTTGAAGATGTGGCTACATCAATCAACATAGACAATCATGAACATATCATCAAGGTCCATCCCCAAGGTGTCATTTGAAAATTACCAAGGTTATTCACCAAGGTATCGTGAAAATTGTAATCTCTAGTGGTTACATCATTACCCAATGCATTGGAGCGCTATCAGGGCGCACCCTTAAATTTGCCTTTATTATCATGTGATCCACATATATCATCATCAAATATTTCATAAATAACCCATATAGCATAAAATAAATGGGTTTCATTTCATAATCATAACATTTTAAAAACTGCTTTAAAGACATGGTCTTTACGTCACTTTAAACCCACAGAAAGGGAAAGCGGGTCTCATGTATGTAAATCCCAGAATTTAAAATAGAACATTTTGATATATATGTGAATACCCTTGTAGAAATAAGAGCTTTGAGTATTCACTTTATAACATAAAATAATTTTGAGAAAAGAGAGAGGCATTTTGAGACGAAAATTCTGCAGCATAACGGCTATGTTTCGGGGTTTTAGAAAACATTGAAAAGAGAGGGGACATGGGTCACCCACTCACAATTGATCCATAAAACAGTAGGGGGAAAAAATAAGAAGGATATATGGACATGGTAATGAAGTTTGAAGGACATACCATTTGAAATGAAAAACATGGATGGAAGAAAAAAATTAGATTTCTCTTATGAAAATTCGGCAGCCTAACGACGTCACTTAAACTTCAATAAAAATGAATTGACAAAATCAAATAGGGTATCTCATCATATGATCATAAGAGATCAGTATGATAGATATAGAGATAATTCCCCAACATAATAAAAAGGAACTTGAAAAACTTGACATGAAAATCGAACTTGAAAATGAGAAGGGTGAAAGAATCCCTTAAAAATTCGGCAGCCTAACGGCATCTCTTAAACTATCATAAAATGAAATGATGAGAGTAATAGGGGATATCTCATCATATAAAAATGATAAGGGCAGTAAGAGGAATATAAAAGAACATCCTATCACATAAGAACATGGAGCATAAAAAGAACGACATAAAAGAGATTACATGAAAAGAAAGAGAGGGGTCGGATCCCTTACCTTAAAACATAACTCTTAAAACTCAAAGGTTGGGACCTTGAGGGCTTGGGGGCACCATGGGAGGACTCCTTGGGAGGTAATGAGACCAGAACATCATTGGGGGAGAGTGGGGAGTCGAATGGATGAGAGGATGGCTTGGTATTTATAGGTAAAGTGAGGGGACAAGGCATTAATGGCCATGGGACACCTCATTAGTGGTTTTGGCAAAACCATGGGCTTGCCCATGGTATTTGCCCATAGTATTGGCCACTTGGGACACCTCATACCTTATCTTAATATTCATAAGTCGACCATATTGATTACATACTTAATACATCATTTAATGATGTCATTAGACACCCGTAACTCAAAAACTGTATTTTCACTATTCATCGAAAATTCAACTTTCTCAGAATAATCCCAAAATTTCACCTTAACCAAATATCAACGCTCTTATTACAAATATGAACTTAATTTTATAAAAATAATTTTCTAAATATTTTTAATTTAATTTTTAAATAAAAACACTATTCACCGAAAATTCATTTTTTCAGAAAAAACCCCAAAAATTACAATAGCATAATATCGGTGCTCTGAGTTCAAAAATGAAATCCGTTTTATAAAAATAATTTTCAAAATAATTTTAATTAAATTTTTAATTAAAAAACACTATTCATCTGAAAAAACTATTACTTGAATAATAATTTATGAAACCGTTATTTAACCATTTTATTGAATCACATTACTTAATCAAGGTGCCTAGATTATATTAATACTTTATTTAAGTGAGATTACTAATCCATTTGGACACATTACTAATCCTAATCATAAAATCACTATTCATAATTTACTATTCATCAAAAATTAAGTTGATCTTATTAGACTCTAAATTTCGTTCTGAACATAATTGTAGAAAACCATTTTTCGAAAATCATTACACATTTTCAATTATTTAAGGTTTACATAACCATTTTTAAAATATCCTTTTTCTAAAATTCATCAAAAAGATGCATACTATATTTATTCGGTCATTTGAAAATTCATATACTTAATCATAAGAAGAAATCTCAATTTTTATTTAAAACAAAGGATTACACAAGGCAGTTACGGTCTCCTTACATAGCCCCTTATCACACCAGCATATGACCTAAGTGTAAGGTGTGCTAAGGTGAGAGAATCTGAGGGAGGTTCAGCTAACATCGCACGAGTAGTAATTTCTATTAGTTTGAACTTCTCGCAAACGCGGTTCCGTTCTAGCTTCACACAATGAAGTTCAGCTTGGGTTTGGTCCAGAGAAAATCCCAGTGGTGCTACCTCCATCCCAAGTTCTGTTAGATGGGCTTCGATCGGTCCAAGACTACTGGGTGAGGCCATCAAATCTTATTTCTATAATAATTAACCAAGATTACTTGTATTTAGAGGCAATAATCAAAACATTTTGTTCACAGCGGTCATATTGACCGATGGTCATATAACAGTCAGAACCCAATGGTCTCATTTTAATTATAATCATGTTTATCAAATAAAACATTTTTTTTGAGTATAAAAATAAAATAAAATAACACATGAAATTAGGAAACAAGATTTATTCAAAATTTCGGGCCGTTACAGGGGGGTTGGGCCTGGTCGGCCCGGGCCTAGACCCCCAGTTTCGGACCACTTTTGGTCAAATGCCCGTATCTTGGGCTACGAGCCTCCAAACGACTCGCCGTCAGCGGCAACGCGATCCTTGGATCGAGACGGTCGTTTCGGTATACTATACTCAAGGTGCAACTTCCTTTTCGGGAGCCTACGCGGTTAAAACTCCATAGTTAAGCGTGCTTGGCCTAGAGTAGTGATCAGGATGGGTGACCTCCTAGGAAGTTTTCCCAGGGTGGGTGTGAGACGGAAATGCCAATAACTAACAGATCGGGCGTCCGATTTACGCGCCGTCTGTTTCGTTGAATTCCTCTTGATGAGACGGATCATTGGGCATACTCCGCCCGAGGTTTGGACGCATGTGGAGTACGGTCGGGTTGGTTTTGCCTTAAAAACCAACCGGGCCCCTGGAACGAAAAAGCCAATAACTCTCAGACCGGGCGTCCGATTGACGCGCCTTCTATTGCGTTGAGTTCCTGTTGACGATACAGAACTTTTGGCATTCTCCGCCCGAGATTTGGATGCAGATGGATAGTGGCCGGGTTGGATCGCACAGAAATCCAACCGGGCCCCTGGTATGGAAAAGGTGTAACTTTCTGACAGAACGTCCGTTTGATGAACCGTCAGTGGCGTTGGTGATCTCATTGAGAAACGGTCCCTATGAGTATACCATATGAGAGTTCGGGGTACAGTTGAGATACGGCCGGGTTTGGTTCGCTCACGAAACCAACCGGGCCCTTGGGACGAAAAGGCTAATAACTCACAGACCGGGCGTCCGATTGACGCGCCGTCTGTTGTGTTGAGACCCCTATGACGACGCGGTCCTTTGAGATACTTCTTCGTGGGACTTTGAGATACTTGGAGTATTGACCTGTAGCTCGTGGAGCGGACCCTCCCAGTGACGAGCGTGCGGAGTACGGAGACCGTGTAGCTGGCTGAGACCTGACGACTGCTTGACCGACTCGACTTGGAGTGAGTCGACTAGCCCAGTGGACGAAGCACTACTTTCTGAGGTGCAGACCCATGGAGGACGGAGCACTACCTGTGTGACAGTGCAGACCAGCGGTACTCGTCCGGAGAGTACCTTAACAGGCTACTAGGGGGTGTGCAATACTGTGTTTGGGTGACATACCTCAGCGGGAAGCACTACTTTTTCTAGGTGGCTGACCCGCGGTACTCGACAGGAGGAGTACTTCAGCATCCTTAGGTTAGTGAGCAGTACCTCAGAGACATGACAAGACCACTGTACACTCTAGAGACGGAGCTCTTCAGCAGTTACGGTTTCGATAATGAAAATCCTGGTTTGAGCGGAGACTTTTGACCTTGTGTTTACCTCATGATTGAGATGGGTCACTTCCTAACTTAGGTATATGTATGGGCATATACCTGGGTAGTGGTTATCCGTTGATTTCACAATCCTTGTGTTTCCTAATGATTGAGATGGGTTACTTGATAACTTAGGTATATGTATGGGCATATACCTAAGTAGAGGTTATCTGTTGAGATCTTCTTTGTGATTATCCTTGTTGGTTTAGTGAGACCATGAGGGTCTCGGGGTCCCTACTGAGTATCGTTATAGTCACCCCTGCACGGGCTATGCCCTCACCTCGTTGTGTTGGTTGCAGACGACGGGCAGTGCTGACGGAGGCCGAGTGTTCGAGGACTAGACGGTACCCGTAGGTGGACTACACGACGTGACGACTCACAGAGGAGGTTGACGGAGGAGAGCGTGGAGGAAGCTATCTGTACCTACACTTCAGGTAGGATCCGTGGTGGACGACCATAAGCTGCGCTATCTGTACCTACCCTTGAGGTAGGATCCGAGGAGGATGACCCAGGAGCTGATTCCTTCTTCCAGCTGTTTGTCTTTTAGCTGTTGTACCTTGTTCAGTTGTAGTTGTACTTTCTTTTGGGTTTGTATTCTGGCCCATTTACTTTTCAGCTTTCCTTTTGTACTTAGTGTTTTTCTTCCGCTTGTACTCTGTGGTACTTGTTTTCATTTATAAAGGTAATGCCTTCCCAGTTATCGGGATTTTATGCCTTTGGTGCTAGTCGCCATCCACTGGCCTATGGAAGGCGGGCTTGGGGTAGTCACGGCACGGGCCCCGAGCACAGGTCGTGACACATCCATGCAAAGAAAACATAGTGGCTGATGCTTTAAATCGAAAATGTAATGCTTCATTAACCTTGCTACATTTGGAATGAGATGATTTGTTTTTTGACATGGTGAACTTTTTCCTTGAAGATGTTTGTGTAGGAAGTTCTTCTGTTTTATATCAGGTGTCAGTGAGGTCATCTCTATCAGACAAAATTAAGCAAGCGCAGAAGAAAGGCAGTGGGTTGCAAAAAAAGTTAGAGCTGGTTCAAAAGGGTATGTTGCCTGAATTTAAAATTGATAATGATTGTGTTTTGAGGTTTGGGATGAGATTATGTGTGCCTTGTGATTCACAGTTGAAGAATGAGTTGTAATGTGAGGCTCATAGTTCCCCAGTTTTACTTCATCCTTCTTGTACTATGATGTACAGAGGTCTGTGGAGTATTACTGGTGGGATGGAATGAAAAGAGATATTGATGATTTTACTATGAAGTCTTTGACTTGTCAGTAGGTTAAATCAGTGCGGCATTTACCAAAAGGGATTGTTTAGTCATTACCGGCACCATATTGGAAATGGGAAAATATATCCATGGTCTTTGTTGTGGGATTACCAAATACAACTCAAGGTAATAATGCAATATGGGTTATTGTTGATCGATTGACTAAATATTCTCATTTCCTTCCTATTCTAGACACATTCTCTCTAGATCAACTTTTTCGATTGTATCATAATGAGATAGTCATGTTACATGGATTTCCCCTCTTTATTGTATCTGATCATGATCCCTTGTTTACTTCTAACTTTTGGAAAGGCCTTCAGATGTTGTTGGGTACAGAATTAAATTTTAGTACAGCTTTTCATCCGCAATCAGATGGGTAGTCAGAATAAACAATTCAGACCTTGGAGGATATGTTACGTTCTTGCAAGATGGATTACCAGGAATGTTGGGACCAACATCATTCTTTGGTTGAATTTTCTTATAATATCATTTTTCATTCAAGTATACAGATTGCTCCATTTGAGGAATTATATGGTAAACGATGTCGACCTCCATATTTTTGGGATTAAGTAGGGGAAAAGAAGATGATGGGACTAGAATTGGTATAAGAGATGGTAGAAAAAGATTAGCTGATTCAGAATCACATGAGAACAGCTCATAACAGGCAAAAGATTTATGTGGATAACTGGAGGAAGGATCTATCTTTCGAGGTAGGTGATCATGTTTTTCTCAAGATTTCTCCATGGAAAAGTGTGATGCATTTTGGTAAGAAGGGAAAGTTGAGTCCGAGGTTTATTGGAACATATAAAATCCCATAGAAAGATTGATCAGTTTCATTCGGAGTGGATTTACCTACAATTTAATCCCATGTACACAATTTTCTTCATGTTTCGATGTTGAGAAATTATATGTCAGATCCATATAATGTTTTGAGCCCAGAGGTTGTTCTATTGGAAAAGAATATCTCTTATGAAGAACAAATAGTCCAGATTATTGACCAAAGAGAGAAGGTGTTGTGAAATAAGGAAATTTATCAGGTGAAGGTTTTATGAAAAAACCATATGGTTGAAGAGGCAAAGTGGGAATCTGAAAATGCTATGAGGGATAAATACCCCAACCTATTTTGATATGTGAACAAAATTTTGAGGACACAATTCCCAAAAGGGGGAAGGATGTATCCTACCAAGTAAATAGAGAATAAGAAATTTTCATATATTTGTGAATTAAATATTAATTTTACATTAAAGGTGTTTCTATGTTTGATAGCGTATTCGATACACAACAATGAGTTTCTTTGAAATCTTACGTTGCACACTAATAATATAATAATATTATTTTAAATGGTAGTTAACACAAAGTCATTGTATTGTTCGGAATGAATATAAATAACTAAAATATGATTATATATGTTTGTTAAATGATTTTAAATTTATCCAATAAAATATTAAGGCTTATAATAAGAAAAGAATTCAATTTTAGGCATAGATACTCTAATATTCACTAAAAGGCTGATTTATCGCCGTTTGATGGTGAACCGTCATTAAAAATAGGTTTGGTCACTCTTATACATTCTAATGGACAAAATAAAATCCTTCTATAGAATCGAGACATCAAAATTTACATTGTGTATGTTTCTGTAATTTTTCTAAAAAAGTTTATTTTTAATGAATAAGTGAAAAATGTTGTATTGTAATTCAAAACCTCATTTTAATGTAATATATTTATATGATTAGACTATCTTTTGAATTTTTTTTAATTTGAAATTAGAATATATTTTTGACATTTAATCCAATGGTGGTCATTAGAATTAATATCACTTCGAAATTAGACTCAAACTATTGGAAATCTATTGATATATATTATTTCTTAAAAACACACTATCTGTTTTGAATACCTAAATTAATTATTAAATTAATTAATGCAACATATATATTTTGAATTTTTTAAAATAGACATATTTTTTGAATTCAGAACATCAAATATAGCATAGGGTAAATTTTTGGTATTTTTCGGAAAAAATTCAATTTTTGATGAATAGTGACACCACTATGTTGTAGTTAAAAAACTAATTTTTCTTTTAAATGAAACTCTATGACTTCTGTGTTTTGAATTTAAAAAAAAATCAACATACATGGTTTTTATTAGTATGTAAAATGTGGTTCAATAGGGTGAAAATAATTATTTGGGAAATATTAACTTTTATGTTTTATTAATCACGATTAAAGGTAATTAGTGTACTTTACGGTAAAAATAATGTCAAAATAATATGAAATTACATTTAAAAATGTACTACACTTATTGGATGAGTCATGGAAGACAATGAAAATACATGGGTCAACATGGAGACCCCATGGAGCCACTTGGGTAAGAAAATGACATTAATAACTTTTTATTTAAAGTAAACAAATAAAAGGGACACAAACATGTTTTGTTTTACTAATAAATTTTTTACATGGGGTTATAAAAGTTATATTTTTGACTATAAATATTCATTAGAAATTTAAAATTATTTCCTACAACATGGTAATTTTCTTATAATTTTTAGACATTATAAAAAAGAATTTATTTATGACACCATGATGATGTAGTGATTACCACATTAATGAACGATTTAAATAAAATGAAAAGATAACTTAAAATATAAGACTTAAACTAGTCTAAAACCTATTTTATGGGAGTATTTAGAACCCTTATCACCTTATACTAGAAATATTTTATTTTTGGTCCTTTAAAATCTGAAAATCATTTCATAATAAAGTAACATTTCATGACATTCCAAGAGTGCCCCTTCTCCTTCTTATAAAAGGCCCCCAACTCTACCCTTTAACTCACACATCTCAAGACCTTTGGCTCATGCAACCTCTACTAAAATAATATCCTAATATCCCTCTCATAATTATAGAAGCCTTACCCATGAGGAAATCTCTTCATGAAACCCTTTTGGGTCAAACCAAGAGGTGTTACCCGATTTAATGGTAATGTCTTCTCTTATGTTCCTTAGTTTTATTTTGCTTCTGAAACCCCCTAAACTATTTTTATTCCTTTATTTTGTAACAAAACCAGTATATTAAATATACTAGGATGTTTGTATGATAAATATTCAAGATACACTTACACACACCTCCGTCTAATGTTTAAAGAAGATACTGTTTCTGTGGATGGAGAATTACTGCCTCACGAAACAATGATTGTTCAATATTTTCTTAACACCTTTCATGGTGGCCATTAAGATGTCACTATATTTATATTATATATATATATATATATATAATGTTGATGTGTTCTTTATGCCTCTGTATTTTTCATTTATGTCATATCTTTATGGTTTCCATTATGGGTAAATAGGATAATTTCATTTTTGGAAATGAGGACTACCGCCCCCTCAAAGTGATTTGAATCGTTAATGCCATATGTGAGACATATAAAGGATGGAGTTAACAACATTATATATGATATAATACTGTAATTATAATGTATCTTTATATAATTGTTATTTCATTCCATTAAATACTGAATAGAAATGAAAGTAGAGTTCATGCGTACGTACGACTCACGGTCTCCATGAATGGTGCATTTCATTTCATACCTCTAAATGTTATGTACTATTATAAATACATGTATATTCTAGATATATATGATATATATGATATCCTAATTGTGAATATCATTCTGGATAAAATGAACCATTGACCACATGAATAACATGTAATTGTAAGAAGTCCCGTTTTGACGTAAGTAGCAAATATCGACAAAATGATCATTATTAACTAAAATGATTACATAATGTTTATAACATTGAAATAAGTTATATTAAACTAATAATAAACATTAAAAATATTCTTATTCAATTATAAATTAACATTAGTTTATTATTCAAGAGATTAAAGAATGATCGAGTCAGGTCGAACATGATATAAGGTACGTCGTCTCAATCTCTTTTAATTGAGGCTTATTCTGTTTTAATACAATAGCTTCTTTTATAATCTGAATAAATACCTTCGACATTTAGTTTTATTCAAAAGGAATCTTTTTTCAATGAAGAATTTTACTAAACGATAAAAAAGGAATGTTTCATTTAATATACACAGTGACCACGACCATTTCCGCCGCCGCGAGTATTATTTGATCTTTGGCTTCCTCAACAAGCCGTAATGTTTTTAAAAGTAAATAGATACCATATATGCTTTTATGCATTTTGGTATTGAAAATTGTTTTGATAATGGCTTATTTATTTCAATATATTTATGTTTTATATTGTGATTTATGTGTGGAAATGTTTTCTTTCTTTTATAATTTTTTTATCTGTTATGAATGTATAATGGTACTTGGACATTTGATGGGTTGTTATGTGACAAACCAAATGATGGGTGTTTCCGTGAATACCAAGATAGATGGTTACTTTATAACCTTCAATGCATTGGGTATAGAAGTCGGTTGTATGGATATTCCATTTAGTGAAATGTGTGGAATTCGACCGTATGGTTATTCCATTTATGTATGTTTATGTCCCAAGTTACCTTTATATTTTATGTGTTCTTTATATTGGTTTTATGGTTATCTTTTGGTTACAAAATGGTACGTAATGATGTATTATTTAGTGAAATGTATTTACTTCTTCATTAAGGTGAAAAGTATTACTTATATTAATATATTCATGTTTTACATGTTGTTTTGAAAAACTAACAGTTTTCATTCCTTATGTATCCCTTACTGATCATTTTATTCTCATCCCAGGTTTTTGAAAACTTTTTCACAGGTCATAATGTGGAATAAGGTCAAAGATGGGATCATGGAAAAGTCATGCTATCTTAGACATGGATCAAGACATGACTCTTTTTTAAGAGTTTATGTTTTGTATAAAAAATGGAAACTGTGTAGAAGTGCCCACATTGTAATCTTTTGAGATGTGATAGTTATGTTCTAATTCTCAATAACTCTACAACTAAAAAGAATCTCAATGTGAATTATTCATTTAGTCCTATATTAAGTATGTTTTAAGGGTGGGTCCTTATACACACCCTCCTCGTTAGAATGAAAATATGCAGCAATATTGTTCTTGAATCAAGGGGGTCAAAAAGAAGTAGGTAAGGGGGTATAAATCATCAACAAACACTGCCTTTTTGTTCATTGGAGGAGTAGAGAGGTGGATGATGAAGTCATTGGGGATGTTGGAATTCATCGCTCTTGTAAGATGCTTCCGATCCGGGCTCAAGAATCATACAATTTCTTTAATTTTGGAGGTTTTTCTTTGTTGTCGAATGATCTCTGTTGAGAGGTGTTCTAATTTGAAAAGAATGATCCTCCAAAATCTCTCCCCTATAACTTCTCTCCCATTCCAACAATTTCCCCATCAATATAGTGAGGAGACAACATGAAATAAATTAATAACTCTAAAAATTAATTAATGTTGACAAATTTAAATAATTGTAGTTGGATCAATTAAATAATTTGGGAGTTGCGAGGATTTATCCCATTAAGAGGGGTTCGGGTGGTCCTCACCACCAAGAATTCAAAATGGAAGGTTTTAAATAGCCATGTTCCCAACCTCCATAATTCCAAAGGAGGTTTCAATAAAAATAAAAAATGATAAGTATTTTTATTTTTATTCTTCCACAAAAAGAACAAAAAACTATCATTCACCATCGACCTACTGTGGTCAAGGTGAAGGTCTCTTTAATAGAATAAAAGCACTGTGAGTTTAACAGTGTCCTCAGATTTCAATTCCAAACACATGTTCAAATGATACAAAAAACCCACCCAAACATTTACTGAACAATCCCAAAAAAATATTATAAATTTATTCTGGGCTCACCAGGGCTCGAAATAATGCTGTTTCAATTTTCACAGACTAATAATATCACTATTATAATATAATCATATTAAATTTACATGGAAAAGCCAGGTCATTACATTCTCCCCACCTTGGGGCTTTGTGTCCTTGTATTCCACAACATATACTAGAGAAACAAGTGGGGGTACTGAGCACGTATCTGAGCCTCCCACTCGCATGTTCTCTCCTGGGGGTTCCCGTACTTCCAGAGAACGCACACTAGAGGTATAGACCTCCCATGAAGGAATCTCTCATATCGATCGTCAATCTCAAATGGAACCTCTGTAAACGTTACCCCATCATCGATGTCCACCTCGCTCTGGTCGATGACGTGAGATGGGTCGTGCATGTATCTCCTCAGTTGGGATACATTGAAGACGTCGTGCACCCAGTGCAACTGATGAGGATGTTCTAGGTGGTAAGCCACCTCGCCAACTCTACTGAGGACCTGAAAATGTATGACGAACCTCAGAGATAAATTTTCTCCCCGACCAAATCATTGTCAACCACATCGATGTGATACCTATAAGAATACATGGTCACCATCATCGAACTCCAGAGGTCTCTGTCTCCTGTTGGCATAAAACTTATACCCTCTTTGTGCAGTCTTCATCAGCTCCTGGATGATCTACACCTTCTCTGTGGTAACCTATATTATCTTTGGTCCCATGAGTGCTTACTCCCCTAGGTTAGTCCAACACAAAGGTGATCTGCAAGGTCGGTTGCACAAAGCCTCGAATGATGTCATCACAATGGCCGAGTGATGGTTTTTGTTGTATGAAAACTCCACCAAGGGAATGTGATCCTCCCTACTATGCCCAATGTTGAGGACACAAGAACAAAAAATTTTATTGAGAGTCTAAATTGTCTGAATAGTCTGGCTATCCGTCTGAGGATGGAAGGCAATGCTCAAATGAAGCGGCATCCTGAAATCCTCCTACAACCCCTTACATAGTCAGGAAGGGAATCATGTATCATGATCGGAGATAATCGTCGAAGTTACTCTATGTAGTCACACAATATCATGCACATAGAGGCGTCCCAAGCTCTCTACTGAACCCTACTCTCTGATCAAAAGGAAGTGGGACGACTTGGTGAGTCGGTCGATGATCACCTAGATAGAATCATGAACCCTATATGTATGTGTAATTCCTATCTCTTAGTACATGGATATCCCTTCCCACATCCACTATGGGACCTCTAAAGGCTGAACTAATCCTACAGGTACATGAGGCCCTGCCTTCACATGCTGACAAGTTAGGCACTGAGAGAAAAACTATACTACTTCTTTCTTCATCCCTAACCAACAGTGTTGTCGTCAGAGGTCCTGGTACATCATTGCCAATCCTAGATGTACCACTAGAGGGGACATGTGGAATTCCCTCAAAACATCTTTCTGAAGTGACACTGGTACCATGGTACGTCCTCTGAAGAGGATGATGTGCTCCCCTCCATTAAAAAATCCATCAGGTTCATGTCCAATGAATATCTAAGAACATCGAGCCTCACGGTCATTGTCCCCATGCGACACCTCCCTAAATCACTGATGAATCAGGGGAGTGACTGTAAGAGACTGAAGATAAGTTGTTCCATCTCGATCCACAAAAGATATCTGCAAAGGAGCTAGCTACTTTGTCACCTCACCTAGTAGTTGTATACCAGATCTTCTACTGATAAATATGACATAACATTCCCCTTCCCAGGAGTATAGAAAATCTCGAGGTCATAGTCCAGGAAGAACTCAAGCCAATGATAATGTATCAGGTTTAGGTCCTTAAATGAAAAGATATTCATGAGACTTTTGTGATCCGAGTAGACTGTAAAATGTTCCCCAATCAGGTTATTTTGCCACATCTTCAAGGCGAATTCCACTTCCCCAAACATAAGGTCATGGGTTGCGTAGTTCTTCTCATAATGTATAATATTTCGAGAACCATATGAGATAACTGCTTGCTCCTGCATCAGGACACATCCAAGCCCAGTCCCGGATGCATCGCAGTAGACTACATACCAGATGTCATCCTCAAGAAGCCTTAAGATGAGGGCAGCAGTCAGTCACTGCCTTAGCTCCGGAAAACTCTGATGGAATCTCTCCGACAACACGAAGGGTTTTCCCTCCTTCGTCAACACTGATAATGGTGCTTCCACTCTTGAAATATCAGACACAACATCTCTAGTAGTATCCTTCCATACCCAGGAAACTCTGTACCTCTGTCACACTTTTACGTGGATCCCAAGCGAGTAACATCTCAATCAACACTAGACCCACGTCAACTCCAACCAATGAGATGACATTTCTTAGAAAGTGAACCTTGCGGATACAGAACTAGAACTTCAAGAGGTTATCTTATAGCTGGTGCTCTCCGAGTGTGTCCAGAACATTCTACAAATTATAAGCGTTATCCTCCTCAATAGCCGAGTAGATCAGAATGTTGTCGATGAATACTAACTACAAAGCGATCAAGGTATGGATGAAATATCTTGTTCATGAGTCCCATGAACACTGCTGGAGCATTGGTCATGCTGAATGACAAAACTAAAAACTCTTGGTGGCCATAATGACATCTGAAATCATCTTTTTCACAACCTCATGTCATACTCTAAGCTAGTGATAACATGATCTGAGTTGTATCTTCGAGAACCATCGTTCTCCCTTCAGCTGATCAAAGAGGTCTTCAATCCATGAGAGCGGATACTTGTTCTTCATAGGCACCAGTTTCAGGCTCCAATAACCAACATGATGTCTCATGTTCCCATCCGCCTTCTTGGCTGAAAATATTGGGGCTTCCCAAGGAGAAACACTGGGCCGATTGAAACCCTTATCATGTAAGTCCTCCTGCAATACTCACAGCTCACGAAGCTCCATAGGAGCCATCTGATAGGCTGGTGTAGATATTGGTGTCGTCTCAGGGAACAAGTCAATGTAAAATTCCACCTCTCTGTGAGGAGGTAGACCCAGAACATCATTAGGGAAGACATCCGTGTATTGGTCCACCACCACAGGATAACATGGACTCTCCACTTCAACTTCTCCGAGGGTAACACTAGCCAACTGATGAGTGAGCGGCTAAAATCTTCTCCAGGTAACTCCATCATGTTTTATAAAGGATCCCTTATATTCGGTGAAGGTAAACCTAGTCCCATCCATGCACAAAAACAACACTTGGGGCCAAATACAGTCAATCTGATCTTGGACTATATATAGCAAGTCCATACCCATAATGAAGTAGTAAGGCCTTGACACCGCTACTAGGAGATCATAGCTAAAGCTCTCACCTCCTATAGTAATCTCACATTGTCGACACCAGTGTGTAATCATCAAATCAGCTCCAATAGGAGTCTCAAGATATAAAGGTCGAGGAGACGACTCCATCAGATTCTACGAGCTCTGAATAAGGGTCTTGGAAATAAAATAATGTTGTGCACCTGTGTCTATGAGTAATACAGATAACGTGGAGTAGACACATATCGTACCTCTTATCATATACCGAGCGCCATCGTCGTGGGACTCAACTACCAGGAGTTGAGCTCGCCACAGTCCACCTACTACCTGGTGTCAGGGTGGACCACCTAGTGGTGGTGGCAGAAACATCTCGAATCTTCTACCATGTCCGCCTGCTCCCTGCGGACCTCCTCGGTCAAAGATCTATCTCTGCCTAGGCAGTCTTTTAACCATCTGTTGATCATTTGAATGGTGGTTCAGGCAGTCACTAGCCATGTGTCCTTTCCCTCTGCATGTGTAACATTGTCTTCTACTCACATGACATTCTCTATATCTGGTGCCCTAAACAACCGACCTTCAATCCAGTGGTCTTCTACATGTAGGTCTAGTCTTATTTGATCTCTGTAACATATGTCTGTTGCCAGCTAAAGAAGACTCCACTACATGAAGCCTGGTTGTGGGTCTCGCTACTAGCGACAGCTCAGCAAGAAAACTCTCTACTAAGATGGTTATCCCTTACACAACTTCTGACATCATAATGATGAGAGAAATCATTGATGCCCCGATCTCATGCCTGAGTCCTTGATCGATGGTCTAGACCATGAATAATGGGTCTCGCACCATATCTGTGGAGTATCATGAGAGGTTGTATAACCTCATTGAGTACTAATCCACAGTCATGTTTCCCTACTGCAGATGAAGAATCTCATGAATTCATACTGCACAAATGGTTGTTGGAACAATCTCGGCCCAAAACAGGCTCTGAAAGTCTTCCCACAGACAAGTCACCTCATCGTGAACCTAGATCATCAAGCTACACCATCTTCATGTTTCTTTTTGTGAATGACTAGTGGCAAGGATCACCATGAGATCAGCTAGTGTCCTTACCAGTCGGAAGACTCTCACCACAGCGTCCACCCAATCCTTAGCTACAAGTGGGTCTGTCTCTCCTTTGAACCTGGGTGGCCTCTAACACTAGAACACATGAAATGTGATCAAGAGACACGAAACCTCTACTGCTAGGGATGGTGGTATCAGTGGTCTAATGGGTAATGGTACCATTGGTGCGTCAGCTAGTGCCTCTACTGAAACATGGCCTTGCACAGAGGCCTTGTTGCTCTGTGGGCTATCCTCGCATTCTATACACGGAACCCTAGCTGGATTTCTTCGAGGAGGCAACCTAAAATGAAAAAGGTGTTCCACAATCAATAATTTATACCAGTTTAGCTGACTAAAAGTGTTCACAATGAACATTTTTCAAAACACATACATAATCTGTGTTTTCATGGACTGAGTCGAAAATCAAAAGTCATGGTTTTGGTGTATGGATATGTCAGTCTCTACACCAACACTGTATTCCCTAAACTAATAACCACACTCACTACAATTTATATTATTTTCATTAAAAAGATTAGAGTCCAATTTTATTCAATAGAACCGACTCCTCTGATACCAATTTTCCACAACCTGTCCCCTGGGGCCTATGCCATGACTACCCCAAGCCCTCCTTCCATATGCCAGGGGATGGAATCTAGTACTGAAAGATGTATTCCATAAAATTGGGAAGGCATTTCCTTTATAACCTGTAAAAACACACAACCTAGAACACATCAATATACGAACGCTGAAAACAGTAGAGTAAAATTGTGTGTACAATAAGAAAAAGGGGCCTGAATACAAGCCCAACTAAAAAGTTCCATGAAAATGGGAAGTACAAGAAAAACATGGGGCATATTTTTTAAAAACCCGCAAAGGACCCTACATTAAGGGTAGGTACATCTCTCGAACAATTGCCTTTGTGGTATGCCTCATCTAACATCCACCTCGAGCTACTTCTAGTCCTAGTACCCTGTTCCTCGGTCTGCTTTTTCCGTTGTCTGCACCAAACACAACAAGGTGGCGGAGTAGCCCATGCATGGGTGAGTATAACGATATTTATTAAGAACCCTGGGACCCTCAATTTTCTTACAAAACCCACAAAGCGTAAACCAAAAAGCATGAAAACATCTGAAAAACCTACTTAGGTATATTCCCATACATATATCTAAGTTGACAAGTAAACCCATCTGAAACATGTTGAAAACACAAGGCCCATCTCAAAAGTCCAAAGATCAACTGTACCATGATATAAAGAATACCACAAAGGTAACACAATGAAGTTGAGTACCACAATTTTAATTCCACAGAGAAGAATACCGAAAAGGTATCACCCCAAAGGTATGTTTCACAATGTTACGCCACATAGAATGTTACCCCAAAGGTATCACCATGATGTTATGTACCACAAATGTACGCCACACAGAAGTTTACCACAATGGTAAAGACTCATCTATAACCAGGTATAACATAGGTACATTTCTAAATATGATTATATGTAACTACTAAATAATCTTACTCTGTTAAGGGTAGAGCCACATCAGATCCGAAATCATCAGACCCACAAAGGATCAATGTGCAGTAGTCCCACATAGGATCTTAGTAATGCAGACACAAATAGGAACCTATAGTAGTCCGAAGTGGATTCCTAGAGAGGATCCAAGTGAGACTCACGAACACAAACTCACATAGAATTCCGAAGAACAGACCCACATATGATCCATTTCTCATGTTATAGCTAGTTAGTGTTCTGAAGAATAGACCCGCATAGGATTCCGAAGAACAGACCCACATAGGATTCCGAAGAACCATCACATAAAAGGGATCTCAATGCAAAAAATGGTGCGTCAATATGACGTCGGGTCTGTAAGTTATTGGTGTTTTAGTCTTGAGGGCACAGTAAGATTCATGTTAGATCTAACCCAGACACACCCCAAAATTATCCAACACTAGTTTGGGGTATACCAAAAGGACCGTCTTATTCCAATTTTTCTGGCACCATAAACGGTTCATCAAACAGAAACCCATAGCACAAGCTATGACCGAAGTAACGAAAAGGGTTCGAAGTTAGTCCCAGTCTGGTTCGATGTAGTTGGACCGACCCGGCCCGACCTGAGTCAGACCGAGGGTCCATCCCGGCTCGCTGGACGACCATTGATTTGGTGTCCCGCAGAGCAGCGGCCCGTGGTGGGGCGGCCCGCTCTGCTCCTCAGCTGTCAGGATGGTCAGCCTTCTCCGTTCCACACAGTCGCACACAACGCCATCACTGACTGCCTGCAGTAAGCCACCTGCCCCTCCAACATCACCGTGGCATTAAACCGTGGCCCTTCTCTATCATGCAGGGTGGACGCGCGCCACCACCACTTTGCGTGGAAGGCCACCACCATTGCTCCACCGTGGCCGATGGGCTGCGACCCTTCTCTGGCAGCGCGGTTGCACCACCGCCTTCATGTCGGACGACCAGAGTGTCGGCCGCAGTTCCCGAGCCCCACCGGTGTAGGTCTCTGGCATGTCACCATCGATTCAGAACCAACAATGATTCAACAAAGGTTGCTGAGAGTGTGGTCCATGTTCGTTTGGCATGCAATCTTCGTGTTAGAATGATAGAAAATGGTGATGTTGACCTTGAATCAAGGGGGGTGAAAAGAACTTGGTAAAGGGTATAAATCGGCAACAAAACCAACCACGTCGTTCTTTGGAGGAATCAAGAGGAAGAAGATGATGTCATTGGGGATGTCGGCATTCATCGCTCTGACAGGATGCTTCCGATCGGTGCTCAAGAATCATCCCCATTTTTTGATTCAGAAGGCCGTTCTTCATTGGAGAATGGTCTACGTTTGTAGGTGTTATTAGTTAGAGAGAATGATCCTCTAAAAGCACTCCACTAAAACTCTTCTCCCTTTCCAATGATTTCCCCAACCATAATGTGAGGAGCCAACATAAATAAAATTATTAACTCTAACAATTAATTAGATTTGACACATTTAATTAATTGTAGTTGGCTCAATTAATTAATTGGGTATTTTATTGGTTTTCCCCCCATTAAGAGGGGTTCGAGTGGTCCCCACCACCAAGAGTTCAAAATTAGAAGTTTTAAACTTCCGTGGTCCCCACCTCCATAACGAAAATGGATGTTTCTAGAAAAATAAAAAATAAAAAATGTTAAATATTTTTTTGTTTATTATTCCATGGAAAAAATAAATACTAACATTCACCCTCGACCTACTGCGATCGAGGTGAAGGTATTTTTAAGCAAATATCGGCGCTGAGAGTTCAACATTGTCCTCAGATTTCAATTTTTACACCAGTTCAAATGTTAAAATCCCTCTCACGTGTTTATTGAACATACCCGAAAAATTGATAAAAATTCATTCCAGGCACACAGGGCCTTGGAATCACGCACCATCAATTTTCGCGGACTCATAATATCCCCATTATAATATAATCATATAAAATTTAAATGGAAAATCTGGGTCATTAAATGGAAAATGCTCTTTCATTTCCTTCTAGCCTTCCCAAGTCTCTTCCTAAATCCAACCACATCGCCACATAACTAACACTAGGCAGATACTTTTTACATGAATTTTTTTCTCTTATCTACTAATAAAATACACCTGGATATTTACCAACAAAGAATCTAGCAATAGGTGGATGTGACCCCATGAATCATATCACATGGTCGGGATAAGGATGATACTTTTTCAACTAAGATATGTTGATCAAATTATGTACCAAACTAAATCATTTGTAGAAACACCAACATATATGCCACCTCTCCTACCCATTACATTATCTCAAACGGGTATATGTATCGAGGATATAACATGACCTTCTTCCCATAATGATGATGTCCAAACACTGAAGATAACCTAAAGAATACATGATTATTCACCATGAAAAAAAACGGTCTTCAGTGACCATCCAAATATTATTTATCATGACTATGAGTCGTCTCCATCCTATTTCTGATCACCTAAACCTTCTCCAATGTTTCATTCACAAAGATTGACCCAACTAGTGTATTATCACCTGTTTTCACCCAACAAAGTGGGGAACGATAAAGATGTTGATATAACTCTTCGAATATAGACATATTTTTTGAGGATTGATAGTTGTTATTATATAAGAAATCCCTTATTGGTAAATAATATTACTATGGGCCACCAAAATAAATTAAGCATGCATATAACATGTCATACAACTTATATATTTTCCTCTTAGATTGGCCATCCATATGAGGGGGATAAGCCACACTCATAACCACCTACATCCCAGGGACATCTGTAAGGATATATAAAAATGAGACGTGAACCTTTGATCTCTCTATTACATGATCAAAACTAGTATTCCTGGTCACTTAATCACATCCTGTATATACATTTTGGACAGATCCTCTAGGATATTAGTTTCACGATTACGAATGAAATAGCCTATCATTGTGAGCCGATCCACCCTCACACATATGTTATCGTGTTTCCAAACCGATCATGGGAGACCTATAGCAAAATTCACCACTATAAGCTCCAATTTTTAAAATAGGATAGGTAATTACTAAAACATAATTATTGGTCACTGATGATCTGCCTTAACTTGCTGGCATGTTAATAACTTTAAAATGAACTCATCCACTTTTCTTTTCTCACAACTCCACCAAAACATTACCATCCATGCATTATACATCATTTGTTTTCCTGGATGTATAAACTATATCGAACATTTGTATGTATGATGAAGTTGTTTCTGACATGAAATAGTTATAACCATATGATATATAAAACAAAAAAATAATCTCTTACTATGTTTAAATCCCACAATGATCACACCACCATTATGTTTTGAACTCATAACACAGAAATCTGCATTGAGTTTTTTTTCAGCTTTTACTATAATGAAAAAATTAGGAATCACATAATATGTAAAAAGATCACAACAACACCATGGTAATCTCATTCAACATGCCAGTTGGCTAGGACCAAGATTAACTACATCCCATTTGAAGCATCATTCACCAATTATGGATATGACATTTTGTTTAATTCAACTTCCACAGAATTTACTTTTTTATAGTGTACACATCATGTCCAATTCAAACATCGAAAAAAACTCCATCAATCTCCTTTTCCTCATATTCCAATCCTGTTGTTAGAAAATATGATTCAACGACTTATGATCCAGACAAATATTATGTATCGTACAAAAGAGATAATTAAACCATGTATCAAATTTCTGAACAACCCTAGCTAACTCCAAATTGTGTGTTGGTTGATTATTCTCAAGAAACCTAATCTTCCATGAAAAATAAGCAACAACATGGTTTAATTATATGAGAACACATCCTAACCTAGATCTAGAAGCATCACAATACACCATGTACACATGTCCTAATTCATAAAATATTAATATAGGTGCTGATGTATAACTAACATTTATATCGTGAAAATACTTTTAGGATTCTTCATTCCATCAGAATGGTGAATTAATTGTTGTCAAAATATTCATTGATGAGGATAGTCATGGGGAGTCACACATAAATTCATGTTAATAAGTAGCTTTACCAAGAATAATTCAAATCTCAAATACATTGTTTAGGGATTTTAAACAGATAACATCATCTATCTTCACTGGATCCACATAAACACTTTTTTCTAAAATTACACTAATAATAATGTGTAAATATTTTAACCAAAAATTACACATTGATAAATTGGCATAAAAATGACGATCTTTCATTATTTCTAACACTAACACTATGTTTTACTCATGCTCAGCCTTTGTATTTGAATATATCAATATGCCATCCACAAAAACCAGAAAAAACATTCTAGATATATCTAAAATATTTGAATAATCAATTCCATAAATATTGTTTGTGCCTTCGTATTACAAAAATGCATGACTATGTATTCATACTAGCCAAACAAGTTTTTGAAAGCCGTCTTCAAAATATATTCCTCTATAACTATAAATTGGTTATATCCTGATCACAAGTCTATTTTAAAGAAACTCTAATATCCCCTCAATTAAAAAAATCCAATCATAAATATGTGGATTTGGATATATATTCTTTATCACAACTTAGTTATTCTTATGATAATAAACACACATCCTTAGAGTTTCATATATTTATTCATGAAAAAAGTCTGGTGTTGCCGAAGGAGATGCACTTGAATGAATGAATCCTTTTCATTCCAGCTCTTCCAACTATACTTCCAGTTCCATTTATTCTATTGGTGCCATCATATTTGTAGGAAGAGAAATAGAACCAGTCCATGAGAGAAGATCAATCGTAAACTTCAATTTTCTTATAAGTGGTAACCATGATAGTTTCTTAAGAAAAACATCTGAAAATTGATCCAAAACTAATGAAAATATGAAATAAATCATATAATACATTGATTCCATTGAGATTGTTTCCAATTGGAAAGATATCGTTCCCACTACTAGTGCCAACAATAATATTTCATCTATCCTAAAAACCCATTGTCCTCTGAAGATATTCTTAATGCCATACTCAATTGTGAAACATTATATTCTTCTCTAATAGTAGATGTGATCCTTGATCATTTTAAACCAATCCCTACCAAGGATTACATAAATGATATCTATATCAAAAAATACAATGTCTCATTTCATCTCATATCCATAAATATTTATATAACATTCTCTACACAAAAAGGCTCAATGTTTACATACACCAATTTGAGTTTTATGTTTTATCCCAAAAAAAGTCATATAATGTTTTAAACATATAGTATCAAAATAATAGGATGCAATGAATGATTGAGAAGCACCGGTTTTAAATATCACTTAAACAAGAGTAGATTTTAATAGAAACAACCATCTTACTGTAGATGGTCCAACACAGTCATCCACAATCATCAACTCAACACTATTCAACTACTCCATTGAAACACTCAACTCATTTTTTCCTTACTGAGATTTCCCTTGATGTGGAGCCATGGTATTCCAAAAATCCCCAAGGTTAACTCTTCCTTGATGATGATACTGGTAATTCTATCCTTGCCATGACAAATAATATTATACTTGCGACACGAGGGAAGTGTCTCAAACATCCGTCCTCAATGCAATTCGAAAAAAGAACATAAGATGTCCCATCCTATTTCAATTATGGAATGATCTTGGTGGATCTATACAATATTTCTTTATGTGGTCAAAGTAACAACCTTGGAAACACCCCTCTTGGATCCTTGGTCATAGATGATGGTTCACAGATCCAACTGTCTGATTTTGTGTCCCTCTCCTTCCTTGGAAATTGGTTTCCCTCTTCTGATTGATCCTAGAATTAGAGTTCCAACTATTTCTCATATGTATCATCAGACATCTCACGCCCAAAATATGTATATTTCATGGTCATCTTTTTTCTCCATGTTCACCATATCATTATAGTCTAGCATTCAAAGCACCACCATTTTCTAGGGAATCTATTTCCTTATCCTCAATTCAAAGATTCATGTCGTAAAGGAGGCACATTCAACAACATATTGTTAAAAGAGAACTAAATTAATGAATTTATACACATATTCAACGATAGAGATATTTTACCTCTTTAGCATGAATATGTATTTAATTCTCTTGATCCTAAACATGTGGGGATATATTTTTATGTTGAACAATTCTTAAAAATCCCCCAAGTAAATCATTGATCCAGTTATGCATTCATCATTTGATCGCACCACTGGCATGAAATATCCATAAGAAAATAAGTCTCCATCTTGACTTTCAGCTCTGATGGTGTGCCTATTAAGTCAATGATTATATTCATCATATTCATCCACACTTCCTCGTTTTTAGGTTCAAAATAACCCCAAATGATGGGTGAATAATGCATCATGTACAAGATGGAATGATCCCCATGCCTTGGCTCATCCCTCATGTTCCCCATACGAATATAATTGAATGATTTTATGACACTCTAAACTAGCACAAGGTTCACATGGGGTTTTGGAGAAACCACATTCTCTGTAGCTTAATTTTGATGGTTTCTACAATGCCTACGAGGAGCCATTTTTTAGACAAAAAAACACAATAAATCTCACTCTCTTGTAACTGAAATCTTCGCAATTCAAAATCTATCACATCAACTATCAAATCATTTTTTCTAAAATTATACTCTACCACATATTCCATTTTTGAAAAATTTCAAATTATATTGAAAATAATTCAATTTTTAAAATATATCAACCATTATCTTTTAATATGGTATTATTTTCAACTGATTTATTCACCAACAGCGCCAAACAGCCCACATATGATTTTGAAAATTTTACCATTCTCTTATGGAACACCACAAGACTCCATGTTCTACAAGATCAATTCTCCAACAACACCAAACATCCCACACATCTTGAGGTGGTGCTAAATATGTGTGATAATTTAACTTTTCCCATGTCTTAGAATATACATATGAAAAACCACACATTTTCCATAGTAGGGGTGAGTATAAAACTCATTAGGTTTTCCCAAAATGACATCCCTACTCATGCCACAAATATAGAAATGATAGAAACAGTTATTTAAAATATTTTCTACAAAATAGTTTTTCAAAATAGTTTATGAAAAATAAAAATATGATCCAAAATAAATAATAACTAAGAAGGAATAATGTTCTATTAAAACCTATTTTCCAGCAAGTTATATACTAAAAAACAAAAAAAAGGTCTTTAATCCCATTTCTCGTTCACTTTTTTGCATAACCTTTCTATTATACTTATTCACACATTCAACCATGCATGCTTTGTTATGAAAAATCTATACTCATGAGTAGTTCCTCGTTGATCTACCATGTTGTCACAAGGAAATTATATCACATGTTCCATTACACATTCGATACCAAGAACAATGTAATATTTCATCCAAGCCTCATTAATGTTATATAAAAACCCACCACTATTATGAAAAAACCATTTCTATCGATTTCAAAAAAATCATTCTCTTATTGAAAACCATTAAAAAACCAACTGAAAACACCCATTACATTCCAAATAAAACATCCATTTTTAAAAAAAACATTAATAATATACAAATAATATAATAATAGAAACAAAATTACATTTTAATATCCACATTTTTTGATTAATAATCCAAGAACCTTTCAAGAACTCTAATTTTACAAATATCAAAAATTTTCCAAACCATCACAAAAGAGGATTTCCAACGTTTGTCAAAAAAATTCTCAATAAATTTACACAATAATATCAATTTTAAAGCATTCCAATCAGTTCTACATAGTGGATATGTGACAGATTCCCCCTACATAGATGGTTTCTGTAAAATTGAAAACAATCGAAGAACATTCATGATGTCGGGTAAGAAATCCAGGAAAGAACCATAAATATCTTCTAATATCTTGATCAAGAGCAAATATCATCATATTTGGAATTAAAATTAATATATTTACACATAAAGATCATATATCTAAGAAACAAAGTGGATATGATAACTAGATCTACATATATTTATGTAAGTGTGGATAAAACGATGAATAATGACACTTACTGTAAGAATTGGGAATGAAAATAGGAAGGGAGGGATTTGGATTGATTCCAAATAACATGGGAGAGGATCATATACCATCAATGGAGATGAATCCCGAGTTAAGGACTCGTAGAAGAAAAAATGTGGGAGTTTGAGGCGAAACGTGTGAGATTGGTTATTTGAGATTTGACTTTGACTCTACACAAGATTACTTTACAGAGTTAGAAAAACAATATGAAAACCGTGCATTATCTAATCCCTTAAAGAAACACTGAGATGGCCTCCTCACATAGTCTCCCTAACTGTAATCCAATTGTAGTAAAGATAATTCCTTGTATTTCCCAACCCAAAACCCAAACCCATGGTATCTCCTAGGCTCTCTTAGAATTTGGACAAATCGTGTGGGACCCACACACATCCCCCTTTCCCAAAGAACACAAATTTAAGGTTCACCCAACTAACCAATCCTTTAAACATGAAAATTATAAACATAAATATCACAAAATAAGGGACACATACTTGAAACTGGTGGTACTACACTTTCCCATGTACCAATCTTATTTTTTTTATGATCATCTATTGAAATCTGCATTATTTATCCATTACTATGAATATGTGTTTATGATTTTTACATTTCATTTAACCATGTTATAAATATATGTTTTTAATTGTATGTGTTGATATAATGTTCCATTTAGGATTATCATTTTTGGATAAGGTGTGTATCTTTTGTGAAATAAGAATTTTTATTATCAAATATCAGAAGTCCCTAATATATATATTTTTTCAATGGATCCTTATTTAATGAAATGAATAACTATCTAATATTATGTAATATCAATTTCTAGAAACTGAAGGTCTATACATATTTTCCTATAAGGAAGTAGATTATGTAGAAATTTATATTTTCGTGATTTAGTTTCTTCTTTAATTTTCATAATCCTTCAAAGATCAAGGGCTAATTTTTATAAATAAATTTATGGGTTGTATATTATTCATTTAATTTTAATATTCTATTGAATAATGAATTTTTAATAACAGAAAAAAGTGCATGGATCTTGTTGTCTTTAGATTATATTAGTGGAAAGGATTAGAAATATTTGGAGATTATCAAGATAAGAATAATTATGATTTTTTTGAGTATTTTGGTCATTATATTTTTAGGTATTTCACATTATAATTCTATTTTTTATTTAAGGGAATATACTATATATTTCAAGGGTGTAACGATTCTATATTTAGAAAGAAATTTATTTGTTCAATAGAAGGGAAAAAATTTCATGTTTTAAAATCTTATAATTATTCTATTGAAATTATTATTATTTTAATTATTATTACTATTACATTATTAAAAAGATTTTATATTAATTTGAAAAATGTATGTTTTTATGCACAAAATTTTGATGTTAGAATTTTATCCAAGACAATTACTATTGTGAGGTGACAATTATTTTAACTAGGGGAAATAAAACAACCCATGTTTTTATTATATATTTAATTCAAAAAATATTTGATGTATTATTCAGATAACTATAATTTATATCATTGTATTATTAATTTATTATAATATTTATTAATAATAATTATGTATATATATACATATTTGTGTGTATGTTTCTGTCATATATATAATATTATTTCTTAATAAAATATATTAAAACTATTTTACATTTATCTAGATAAATTATATAAATTAATGATCATTGTGATATAAATATTTAAATTTTATTAAATTGAAGAATATATATTTTACAATTCAGGATTTTAATAGAAATATAAGATTTTTTAATAAATATAATTTAACATTTTTAATTTAATATATTACTGGTATATATATTATAAAAACAATATATATTCACAATATACATTGAGTAATAAAAATTATTTTATTTTGAAAATAATGAATAATTATTATTGGTGAATTTTATAGATTATAAATTATAATATTTATTATAATCTAGAAAATCACTATTTGAAATATATATTTATAACCTAATTAAAAATCAATAATAAATAAAAATCAATATTTCTAAATATTGAATTTTATGGAAATTGGGTGTAATTTTTTCATGTAAAATCCAAATTTTATATTAATCATAATGTATAATTATTTCAAAATATATATTATTTTTCATAAGTTAATATATTTTTTATTTATTTTTGCGATGAAGGATTTAAAATATAATAGTTAGGTACTAAAAAAACTATTCAAAATATTTTTTTTATTTTTTTAAAATATTAATGATAACTATATGAATATGATAATAATATACTATATGATAATTATTAATAATAAATATTTAGAATGGATAAATTGAACATTATAGTTATGATATATGACACACACACACACACAGATATATATATATAAATGTGGTTTTAATATGTATATATGTTTGTGTGTATATGGGAATATATATAAATTTATATGTTTGTATTGTAACAATTTTTAATAATAAAAATGAAACAAAGATGGAGTCATTATTTTCTAAATTTAATTTTTAATTATAATTTTATAAATTAAAATAATCCTTCATAATCATTTTTAATAATATTAATACCTAAAGGAAAGATCATCCATCATCCATTTGATTGAAGTCAATATTCTTTCAGTTGAATGTGGATTATTCCTTCTATTGGATCAAATTGATTACATTACAATGAAGGTGAGGGGCTTTAACAAGGAAACTACCATTCACATTATTTTATTTCAAAATGCATTTTTAATTTTAAGACCATTTACATAAAATAATTCTAATTTAATTTTACATAATTACTCTTTTTCCCCATCACAATATAAATTACCTCCCACCCCCCCCCCCTTATCATCACTAAATTAATCCCATATCCCATTAATTACACCCCCTGTCTCTCTAATATTTTCCTTCTACTTTCTCCCTCTTGAGAGACAGTTTTTTATACCCTAGATGTCGTAACAAATTTTCATATTGTGGAATTTTCAATGCATGATTTAGAGGTACTTTTTCATATATATTTTTGTGTCAAATAATCCATTAATTTTTTATTTTTTATGTTCATTTTAAATCTTTAATGTTCATAGTTGGTTTTATAATTTTATTATAATTTATAAATAGTAGTTAATCCAAGTTAGTAAAATATTAAAATTTAATTATGATTATTAAGTTAAAATTTTAATAATGATTATTAAGTTAAAAATTTATAAATATTTGTTGTAATGGATTTATTATTATAAAATGATTAATATTTACTATAATTTTTTAGTTTTAAATATAAGTGGAAAAAATTAAAACTTATATTAAATAAACGTTGTATAAATATTAATGACATATTGATTTATTAATAATTAAATATTAAATAACTAACTATTGACTATTGACAGTGTTATGATTATTTATTGATTATCTAATAAATTACTAAAAATAACTTATAATTAATCAATTATTTCGTGATTAATAACATAGTATTATTTTAAGAATAACATAGGATCAAAATTAAATGAGGGAATGATTAATAGTAAACCAACTAATCATTATCGAATGATTATGTAATGACTAACTACTAATTATTGAATGATTATCTAATTTCATAATAATTTTAAATGAGTTTTTAAAGATTTATTTATAAATGATTAAGGAAAATTTTATATACGAATAATTCATGTAGATTTAATAAATATCCAATTAATTTTTAATTATTAAATAGTAATTATTTTTAATGTAAATACTCAAATAAAAATTAATTTCTAATTATATTTATTTAAACATCATAATATATATTATTTAAATAATGAATATTGAGTGATTGATGAATTACAAAGGTGTAATTAATATAGGACTAATTAACTCATATATAATGATTAACTAATGTTTGATTAATTATAATCTAATCATTGACTAATTATTAAATATTGATTAATTATTTATTGATTGAAGATTAAATAATAATTTAATAATGAAGAGGTATTAATTAACACCTAATGAACTATGAGTTATACACATAATAACTATTGTTTATTAAATGAATACTGAGTTATTATCATTGTATTAACTAATGGTTAATCAATGAATAAAAAATATTCAATTAATGAATAATTATTAATTAACTATAAACCTACATAATAACAAATTAATATATAAATAATGAAATAATAATTTAAATTAAAATGATTACATAATAACTAATAATTATGGAATGATTAATGAGTGATTATAGGATGATTAATGTTTAATTCACTTTGGATTAACTATTAATTGTAAAATGATTAAGTGATGATAAACTAATGATGTAAAACAGATTAATGATAGAATAAATAATGAGTTGATAATTATTAACAAAAATTTAATCTATTATTATAGAATGATTATTCAATGATTAAAGAATTATTGAAATTGAAATTATTAATGATGTTGTAATTATTAATCAATATTTAGTTAAATATTAACAATAAATTAAATATATACTAACTACTTAATATCAATTAATTTTATAATACATAATGAATTAATAACAAGTGATCAATTATTCATTAAAGTATTTTTATGGAATGATTAATTAAGATATATTTAATTCTTAGATTTAGAATAGGTAAATCATAACATCGGATTAATTAAGGGTTAAATATCATTTAACATTAATCTAACTACTTAACAAATATTAATTATGGAATGGTTATTTTTGAAATATAAATTCGATAACCTCCCAAATTAGTACTATACGAATTCTATTTCATACCATAAGGGAATACCTGATCCCTATAGGATGGATAATAGCACATGGGCATAAAAACTATAGGCAAATGTTCTGCCCAATATAATGTAGACAACTTGACATATATATATATATATATACATGATTGTAAGAACTAGTGGAAGAATAAAAATAGAATTCATATAATTTCACTATAAAACTTCAAAAATGATACAAATCATATATATCTAAAGAAAATATAATATACAACTCCAAAATAAATGGAAAAAATTGTAAAAACTACTACTTGTGATAGCATTGGTAAACTCTAACTATCTCACTACTCGCTACATAGAAAAAATAGACAGAAAAAACACCACGTCAATGTGGATCATTTCCTTTCTCTATATTGAATTATACACTATGGTATAATTACTAAAAATGGGGTGTGTAGGTTGTGAGTTAATAATATTAATTATATTAATGAATGATATTATGTATTAAATATCTATAAAAAATCCAAACATGGTCAAAAAAATGAAAACAAGGAATGATAAACAATTTGATTTAATTTCATCAAAATCAGTGTAAGACAATTTTCCTTTTTCCACTAATCAAAATAATATATGTCAAATATTTTGAGATTATATCCCCTATATCAACCAGCCAATGAAAATCATGATCTTATATCACATCTGATTTGAAATGGTACAATCCCATGACTAGATAAAATCATGCCATGTATCTCATGACATATCATCTCCAAAATTATTAAAAACCAAATCATAGGAAACATCAGTCCAAGGATCAAAAAAATTATAGACAGCTTGGACACTCATGCATAATCATTGACAATATCACACATCTTGTTTCAAGATACATGCATCAAATATTGAGATTGGTAGAACACCATAACATGTGAACCTCCCAATAGGGCTATCAATTCCCTATATCAATAAGAATTTGGAGAAGTGTAAAACCACATGAGTGAACTACCATCGTAATCAATAGATGAATCCTTAAAGACAGCTAACACAATATTACCCATCACATCCTATTTGGTAAATTTTATGAAAAATTTCATTAAAAAATGGTCTAAAAAATATTTCAAATATCAAATTCAAAATTATTTGAAAATACATTAACTTTTAAAAAAACAACAAAAAATAAAAATATTCTCAAAATTTTATATGCACAAATAAATAACATTCATTCCAAACTATTTATATTAAAATTATAAAACAAGCTAAATATTGTTCAATGTACATAAGCAGGAGATGGTGTCACCGATGTCAATTTTCGGTCACACACCGACAATGTGATCAAAAGATATTGAATACAAAAATCATATATAATAGATTCCCTAAAATCAATTATCACATCTCAAAATCAACTCAACATGAAAAGTGATTGGAGGAAAAGACAGTTCAAAATAGACCTCGATAAACTCATATACCATAGAAAAAGTCAACAAAAGGGCGTTTTTTCAGTGTTAGGTCACACAACATATCTAGAAATGATTGATAATATTATCTTCTTAGATCAAAAGGCCCAAAAATGTGATCATGCTACCACAATAAAAGGAAATTTAGAAAAAATAGGATTCATTTCCATGATATTTTCACCAAAACCAAATAAATAAATAAATCATTTAAAGAATTCAACCACAATGAGTGGATATCCACAAAATCATTTGGTTGATCACAACGTGGATAATAGACAATGGATGCATGTGGATGAAAATATATTTATTCATTCAGTATCTAAAACCAAAATACCATGAGAATTAAATTTCATGTTGTTAAATTAAATAAATGAAAAATATTCTAAAAAACATGTCAACTATGATTAAAATAATAATTTTTACCATTCCATAATGTCAACATGATTCATGATGTCTGAAACATTAAAAATTTCAACCAACTAATGATACATTCCTTAAAAGGATTTCATATTATTTATATAGTTCATGGTGTGGAATTTTCTATCATATATAAAAAATCTTGTTTCAGTAAAAAACCTACCTTTCGTTTTATGACAACTCGGGGTCAATACCATGAATCCTTATACATATTTGAAACCCGAACTCCACTAATTCAATAAAACCTTCATCCCCAAACATTAGTTCAGTTCCCCTGATAACTTGTGTCTTCCACTATTAGTCAAAAAATAAACATAGATAAAGAGGGAAAAAGAAATTTCAATGATAAGTACATCAAATAATGTAATGGGATGTTACACCCCCACCATTATAAGACTTTTATACCTCATGAATTCTTGTGAAGAAAAGATATATAAAAAAATATGATTCAAATACGCCCTCATTATCCACTCAAACAATAATGTCTTCTAATAATATGATTTGTGTCCCTATAACACTCTAAGTAATATAATATGCTTCCCATGGATGACTTTAACATAAAATTTTATGATCTCCACTCTTTTCACTAAAAAAGAAAATTTAGTCTCTAAATTGATACACTCTAATATCAATGAGTGGGAGATATCAGGATTGTACTTTCTAACATTATATATATAGATAACGTTAGGGATACCATTCAACAACACTAGAAATTCTAATCGATAAGAAATAATATCAAGCTACATAGTGACTTCAAATAATCTGACATATCTAGTATCCAACTTCCAATATTGTCAATGTTGATAGAGATCCAACTGAGGATAAATAGTTATGAAAAAATGTTTCCCAATGGAAAAAATAAATGATGATGTCGATGATCTTCATATTATTTTTTACTCTAACATTACACAAGATGAAATCGTATATCAGGATTCCTTACTAACAACACATAAACATGACTCTATCCCACAAGGGAGGCCTACACCACCTCTTCCCAAAAATAAGTTGTCCAACATATTTTAATATGAAAAAGCTCAAAAGGATCCATTATTATCAATGACAACAAATGTTGTTATAAGGAAACTCATCTAGTCCAAGATGGGTATCCCATTATCCATGAAAATCCAAGATACAAGCATATAGAATATCTTATGGGATCAAAATATCATGGGCAAACTTGACCTCTGTCTATTGATGGTAATCATTAGCCATTTTTATAATATTCCAATAATCTCATTGAGAATCTTGTCAAATTTTACCGTAATTTTTGGATCCTAGCCCAAACCAATGGTATATGGGGCCGCATGTAACCTCATGTCCATTTTTATATACAAAATACATTGATCCAAATATTTCGTTATGTATCTAATTTGAATAAATTGATTTGACTCTCAATAGATCAACCATCACCTAGATAGAATCCATCTATTGGGAATTCCATGGTAATACTAAAAATAATACTATTGATATCTCATCCAGTTAAAAACTGTCACTAAAAGTGGTTGGAGAGAACAAAAATGTTTTAGTTGTTATTCAATCATCATCTAGTAGGTGAAATAGTTGGACAAATTATCAATAATTTTATTCATCATACTTGGATATGAGAATCAATATATCATGTAATAATACCTCTTCGTAGAGTCGAGATAAATCGCACCTAATGGAAAATGATAGTAAAAAAACTGATCTCCTCAAATATGTTGGGATGAATAACCGAACCCAAAATAGACATTATCAATTACTTATATAGGCCAACCAGTAATGGTCTCCCCACCATATAGGGTGAATATAATTTACATTAACTCATCATCCTACTACATATAGTTCATGATAGACACATGGTGATGTGATTATAATATAACACATTTAGTAATTATACCTAAAACAACCACATCTTAATCAATGTGTTCTTTTGAGAAGAGTGCAATAATTTTTTACTCATCATTCGATTATAGAACAACGTACGACAATAATTTAATGAAAAGATTATTCTCAGTGACATTAACAGTACCCATGGTGTAGGAAATGTCTTATTCTTCCTTCTGTTGGTATACCCTTTACCACATATATCCAAGATAAATGTCATTTTATAAAATGATATACCTTAGATTCTTATAAATATATTATAATTTGAACCTATAAAAACAAAGATAGTTCAACCAATATTTATTTACATTCATAATACAAAAAATTTCAAAAATATTATTGGGGTAAATTACCCTAATGATGTCATAACTTCCAGGAGCCCTGAATCAACACATGATAATCCATTTTTCAGAATGCAAACCTATACAGCCCCATAAGTAATATTAAAAACCACATACACCTTACCAAGATCATGAAATATCAGAATAAGAGTTGATATCATAATTAATTTAAACTCTATAAAAGAAGACTGATATTTTTCAACCCATAAAATTTTCATTACTTTCCTAGATTGAGAATATAAATGTTTAGAAATGTTAGAGAAATATCTCAAAACATATTGATAGTATTCAATAACGCCAACAACACTCTGAATCAGAATGATTTTATATAGTTCCTCCTAGGATAAGATAACCTGATTCCTTTCAATTTAAACTATAAATCACTTTTTATATATCACATGTACTGTAAACTTTTAATATTTGGTCAATAAATTTAATTTTTATAATTTCAGTAGAATTTTTGAATCTGATGTATATCGTTAAACAAACACAAATTGTTCTTTTTCTCAAATTCTTATCATGAAGAATAAAATAATATCTACAAAAACCTCCAAATGTGTGGATATACCAATGGGATATTTAATTTATCAAAACCATGAAAACTTCTCAACTGTTATTCAGACCAAATTGATTCAAATGATATTAATAATGTCCAACCATGCTATTGAAATCCATCATCAATATATAAAACTCTTCAATTTTTAGCTAAAGATATCCTTCTGAAAGAAAGATCATCAAAAACATTTTTTACATATTTAATTATTTAGATAGTTAATCCACAAGGTAAAAAGGATACTAATTCATAACCATTACCTTGTTCAACATATAATAGTCCACACCCAATTAGATTCAGTCATCAACATTATTGTATAAGAGCATAGGTACTATAAAAAATAAATCGTTTGGGTGGATAAAACCTATCTTCATCATGTGAGATATCTGAATAATGATCTATTTTATCTCTATTGGTTCCATACTTTTGGAGGTTATCAAAATATGCTCTATACTTGATATAGGTTCACTAAAAAACTCTACATCTTTATATGGAGGAATTTTCAACACCCCACCCACTAGATTATAACCTATGACAATCCAAATCCCACTTATAATAGGCTAGAGGCTGGTGACCAATTTCGAGTAGGAATATGCCAATAATATGATGCATTATTGAACTTTACATATACACACCCAAAAATATCCAATATCATACAATGGAAAAATGTAATGAAAATGATAAAAATTCATCCATTAATATATAATCTTTCAACCAAAGTATTATAGTAAACTACTAAATGATAAAAAGGGTTAGAAATGTAGACCAACCCAAAACTACAATGATTTAAAACTTCTCTATGGGAAAAGACTAAAACCATATTCTAGCAGACATAAAATACTGAATTTTTTCAAGATGAACCTATTCTCTAACATTACCTATTACTCATATGAATCCATTAAATGATTCATCATCATCATAAGACATGACACGTGTAGGAGAATACCAAGTAATAGGGTGCATAAAATTACCTAGTAGGACACCACAAAAACAAGAAACAAAAACAATCATGCATAGCCATCTCAATACAAGATATAAAAATATGTTTATTGTATAGAAAACCAAAACTATTATGGAAGGAAACCACATCCCATAAATTTATAACCAATGAATTTCTATTGGATCCCCCTCAATGAAACCATCATTCTGGGAGAATCCACACCACGATCCGCACTATCAGAGGAGAATCTCACGGGATATTTCTATATCATTTCTCCTTCCCATGAAATCCTACTACTCATATAATACCAATATACTATGTTAGGTTGTCACACATAGAACTCTTGGGGGAAACCATAAATTCAATCTTGATTAACCTTCTATATAAGGAATGGTATTCGAATTATATAATGTGTCCATATAATTTTTTTTGATAAATGGAGGATTAAATCACATCTAAACATATTTACACTGATTCAAAAATCCCCACTAGGGAATAAAGATGATATAGGATCACTCTCTAGTATCACAGAGGGACACCACAAACTCTATCAGAGGCTCATCCATCAGAGTGGATTACAATCCTGTGATGTGTAATTAATTCCATACAATACCCTTGATGGAATGGACCTATATATCTCACACTACCAATACCTTCCTAGAAAAATTGAAACCAAGGGATTCAAACTCCCTTGATGGGTTTACATTATGTGTACTAGTGGTACAAGGCATTTATATATATATCCCAATGTTGACTAATGTGTAAAAGCCTCAAAAGAATTGTAAACCTCATTATAAATGGTATGTGTATATTTCATCAGACAGTTTGTCATGATTTTTATCCAAGGCTATGTATCTCTATCCATTCATGTGTAACAGCCCATGTACACATGGGAATGTATGTGTCCATGTACATGGTTTGTCACTGAATATTTAATTTTGTCAATTATATTGTATGTTATGATGTATAAGTCGAGCCTCTAGTGGAGGTGCACACTGTGTGTAGACATTCGATATGTTATATGATACTTAACTACAACTACAACCCCAGTGCCACCACTAGGGGTCCCACATGACATGTATTCTAGAAATACATTCCTTATTGATTAGGGGTTTTCTATTATTTATTATATTCCTCTACATGGACATGAACATCACCAGATCTGACACACTCAGTAGAACTTATAAATAATGAGTTGGATGAGAATCAAATCATAGGATATTAGGGTTTCATGATTTCAATTTACTCATAAAATTCCACATCAGCCATCCATAACTACCCTTTCAAAACCGATTTATATAGATACTGGAAATTTGTTATGTTCCACATCAGATCATCCACCTCTATCATCACACCTTCATCACACAATTGATAACGAACCTCAACCACAACATAAATCATTATTTGATGAATAATGGTCATGTAGTTAATGAATTTTGAGTATCTTTTCTTCCAAATCTAAAAAAACTTATGTGATGAACGTTCAAATATGGTGGAAGGAAATCCTAATCCATAATATTTTTTGTAACGAACGTCATCCTTTTTGAATTTTTCCTCGATTTGTTATTTTAGAATAAAAATGAATCAATATGATAAAAATAAGTTAAAATAATAATACCTGTAATTTAAATTTACAGATGTTGCACATATCAATTCTCTTCATTGAATTTATCCATGTTTTTTGAAGAATATGAATCTAGATGGAAATTACAAATCAATATACTAGCTAGAGTTTGGATTGATCATTAATTAAGAATAGTTCTATGATACTATCAATGATGAGATCCATGATCCTCGTTGGCACATGGATCCATAATTAGTTCACATTCCATCATTTTCAACTAAGAATTATCCTTAATGATCATCTTGTTCAGCAAAGATTAAGTATCCATCCTTGAGGAAAGTACCATTACTATTTATTTAATGGAATGTATATCCTTATATAATATAAAATAAATTCAAACAATTTAATTAATTTATTTAATTAATTATATGATCATGATAAATTTTACAAAACTCATAGTGTTGATAATGAATATGTCACACCTCAGATAAAACCATTGTTTTAAAATCAATGGTGCCCTCAAAATTATAATTAAGGACCATGTACAATTTTATTCCACTTTTTCATGGAAATTGTGTTTGAATGTTATTTAACATATTTTTTACATATGTAAAAATATATTAATGGCAGACTGGGACTCAGAATCACATGTCGTCTAGGTTCCCAGTCTCAAAAATCATACATATAATATCTTATAATATTTCATGGAAAATAATAGTCATTATATCCTCTCCACCTTAAGTAATTTTATCCTTAAAAGAGAAGAACCTACTACAAAACATGAGGATTCTACTCTCACATCTGGGTATTCTACAACAATGATATTTCTTGATGATTCTTGTACATACACAATACACACACTAGTGGAATCGATCATCCATGAAGGATTCTCTCTAAAATATTCTTGATGTCCATCAATTACTCAATAATGGTAGCTTTCTCCTCGATGTAAATCATTCTTCATTCAATAATAATTTATGATTCGTTCATATATATTCTCAACCTCACCCCGTGGAATAATTCATATACCTAGTCCAACTATGATGGTAGATCTAAGAGGAATGCCGCCATTACAGCTCTCTGAGTAATTTTGAATAGACCATTTATTCTTGTGATAACCTTCCATCCCATCAAAATATATGATATCCAAATTTAGTTGAGACCCCCGTGAACATGTATTTTTCGTTTTTTGATCTCCATAGGTCAATGTTATTAGTCCAAATAATACATCATATGTCTTCTTTCAGTCCTCATGCCTTCATTGATGATATACACAGTCTTTGTAGTAGCTCACACCGTCTCCAGGACCATGTGTGCAGACTATCATGGGTTAATAAAAAAATGTGATGTCCATCAGGGTAGCCTATAAAAATATTCATTAGGTCCCATAATGATTTTATATTGGTTGTAGTTACAGAATCAATATTCCACCCTAGGTAATTGATCCTCCCAACTATGAATAATGTATAAGATAAATGCTTTCAACATGTACTAAAAACCATAACAGTCTAGTCTAGACATTAGTCTTGGGGTAAAGCACCATTTTCATGAACAACTGTGCCCAAAAGTAATCCATCAATCAAAACTATTATCATGATTTGAAAAAATAATCATTTTTTTAAATGATATTTTGTGGACCCCCACTGATTTAGACTATCTCTTGAACATAGATGTGTTTAATGAATTCTACTGAACTATTCTTTTTAATAGTTATAAAGTGAGTCAACATTTTTAGTTGATCTATGATCACCTATATAGCTTTGTGAACCATTTCCAACATGGATCCCTCCTCATGATGTCCATGGATATCCCCTCCAACAACAAAACTAGCACCTCAATATGTTGAGAAAGACCTACATGGACCTTGTTCCCAACCTTCATCTACTATCATGTGAGGCATTGAGAGATGAATAATTCAAATCATCTTATTCCATTCAATCATACAAAACAAATTTTGGAGGTCTGGGTACATTTTTACAAACATAGTTATCCCACTAAAGGGTATTATTTATGTTCCATTATCACCTCCTCCTTAATGTCAATGGTATCGTCATCCATCATATGAAAATGATAACACTCTCTACACCATTATAATATATGTTAGGATCATTTTTTGTTGATATCTATTTAATATGGTCTCAGAATTAGTATCACTATGTTAAGAATCTTTAAAATGATTAATAACCAGTAGCTTAAAAGCTATTGATTGATGATATAAAGAACCATCCCTATCGGTAAAAGGACAAAAAATATCTCTAATTTTTTGAAACCTTAACCAAAATATGTGAATAATATCTATTACTGAGAGAATATTCCACCATGTTACCCTTCCGAGGAGTTTAGAAAATATCAATGTCATAGACCTAGGGAAACTATATCCATCCTACGTGTCTTCATTTATAATCCTAATTAGAGAAGATATACATGATGTTATTATGTTCATGGGAGATGATAAACCACTAACTCATCATATAGAGTCTCCATATATTCATTGAAAACACTACCATCACCAACTAAATGCTACAGTTTCCTAGTTCAACTCATGTGCTCTCAAGTGAATTTAACCATAGTTAATATCTGAATAAATTTGTATTATAACAAAACCAAGGCTGACCTTTGATGAATCACATAAAACAACATACTCGACCCCCTCCACTTGAAATGTTAATATAAGAGCACTCCTCAATATATTCCTCAAATCCTAAAATCATAGTTCAATTATATTGGCACACACTAAAGTCATACAATTCCATGCTTAATCTATCAAGGCTACATCCACTATGGAGAAATATGGTACAATCATTTTATAGTATCTTTACAACCAAAGTAAACTCCACACCTCAGTAACACACTTGAGTAGCTTCCAAAAATTAATTTCATCAACCATCTATAGGTCCACTAATAATCCTTCCTATCATATGTTGTGTATTAAGATGTATACCTCTTGAATCCAAAACAGAAACTTTGAGTGCTTACGATAAAGTTGTCTATCTGAGAGTGTGTCTAAGAACTTTCTCATTTGTCTCATATGCTTCTACCTGGAAGTTTATTACACTAGGATATCATCAATGAAGAATACCACAAGCCAATATAATAAATGATTAAATATCTGGTTCATGAGTCCCATGAATGTAGTTGGGAAATTCATCTTGATGATGGAAATCAAAAAATACTGATATTGGTTGTAGAAAAATATGGATGAATTATTTGGTATATATTCATCCAATACTTGTAGTTGGTTATACCATGGTCTCAGGTCAATCAATGAGATCCATTGTGGGCCTATCATCTGATCATAGAGGATGCAGATCGTTAGCAGTGGATACTTATTATTCATGGTTATCTAGTTCATTAACTATAAATACACACATTACATCATGCTATTTAATTATTTCATGGTAAACAACACAAGGTTTTCTCATCAACAACAATTGGGCCTCTCAAGACCTTTCTCCCTCAAGTCCTCCAAATATTCACATTGATCATGATGCTCTATGAGACGCATTCGATAGAATGCTACAGCTATTGGTGCAGTCTCAGGATGCAATTAAATACATAAGTCTAGCTCTTGGAGTAGATGTAAAAGTAGTAAATCTAAAACAAATATTTTATCATAATACCCCACCACTATATGAAAATAATAGCTTATATCATCTAGTACTCCAAGAGTCATGTTATCCAACTACTAATTCATCTATTGAAATATTCTATGTCAATGGTCAACCTACTCCATTGTGGTTTTCTTCTGGACCAAAATGGAAAAGCATGTCCCATTACTAAAGACACACAAATCCACCACTTAAAATAGTCAATATGGGAATGAAATTTGGGTATCTAGACTATATAAATGATGGATTAATATGTTCTAATCATTGGTACCATTATATCCGATAATTTTTATTACCTCCAAAAGTTAGATCACAAAATTAGAATTGTTGTGTAATCTCTTAGTAACCACTAGTGGGACTATCCAATTGCAAGGGTTGGGAAAATGGCTAATCTAGGATCTCTATGTCTCAAACCAGAGATGTGTAATGGAAGGAATAAATCTCACATGTGTCTGTCAATACTATATCTAATGTAGAAATTTCATAGATCATACCTTGTATCATCACTGGATACTCATGGTAAGAGTCCTCTATAGCCTTTATCTAGCTTCATTCATTACCACCCACATAATCTACCAGTCATGGAACACCATGGGGTTATAGTGTTAATAGTTCAACCCTTTGATCACATCCTACTACTATTCTATATCCTCATCTATATCATCTATAATAAATAACACGGCAATCATACGTCTTCTTTTGCCTCTATAGTCCCTTGGACCACTCTATATAAGCTGTATTCTAGTTAGAATAATCCTAATCAATATGCCCCAACCATAATAGTAAAATAATTCCCTCTACCTTTGGTGATTCAGTACATATTGAGATCCCTTCACTACAATACATTTAAACTAGGATCACCTTCAAATGTTTCTAACATGATTGGATTGATCAGATTATCATCGGTTGAAAACAATGGAGGTCTCTTTTCTTGGTTGCCTACTATTAACACCCTCTTTCCTTTACCTCTCTATAAATAATCTATCCACCACCAAGGCTTGATCATGAACCCAAACAAAGGTAGGAATTGAAATTGATTCCACTAAATCCATAACATCTTGGTGTATGACCAGATCATTGTTTGTGGTTTGAAGAATAGATCTCGAACTATATCAATGGAGTAAAGTGATAGATAATAAAATTGTATTGAGTACTCCACCATTGTCAAATATCCCTAATGGAGATGTAGAATATCATGTATGCTCACTAATCACAATGTGGAAAGATAGAACTCATCCTTGAAGATAGGCTCAAGGTATGACAATAAGAGAGATCTCATGTCATGTGGTAGAGTCAATAAACTCCACCATCACCTAGTAGAGCACTGAAAAAGACTCACCATGAGGACCGTTATATGGTATGAAAGAATCCTACCATTGATTAAAACAAGAGTTACTACAGCTATCATGTCCTCAACACCCTAGAGGTATTGTTCCCCACAAAACATATGATACTGTATCCTATGAAACTTGTTCCACTCAGTAGGCTAGAGTTCATCATCAAAATGGAAATATTACCTCTAAATAGTATTTAATTGGTTGTGGTATAGATGTTGAGTCTTATATAGCTTCTATCTATGATAGAGGCATTAGTAGTATTTCCTTGTCACTCAAAAGATCATCCTCATGAACACACGATAAAATCCTAGCTAGTTGTTTATCTGATGTAATTATAAAATAAAACAGGATATGCAACTCATAAAGGTTATATTTGGGTATTTGACTCTAAAAGGACATGTAAACAATAAAAAATTAATATATCATTCATATACCACCTTTTTCCCTTGAAAAAAAATCATTACATGTACCAAGTCTAAGGGAAGGGGATCAGAGTCTGGGTGTATGGACATGTTAGCCAGTGCACCAACACTGGAGTCCATGTCTTGATAGCTAATATTAAATCAATAAACACTAATTCCCCAATGAAATATCATCAAATCTAGTCATAAGGATGAACTAAATATCATTAATACCACAATTTCACAACCCTATCCCAAGGACCCAACCCTTGAATCTAGTTGGTTAGGGGATAACGACTAATACTGAGTAGAAATGTCCCACTAATGGGAGGAATTATCCTTCTATACCTATACACATGCACACATCTCCAATAACATACAATTACAATACATGAAACAATAGAAATCAATGAATGCATAAATTAAGAATCTCCCAACAAGAGTATGAGATTAATGTATTAAAAATGAAAAAAGGGCTAAATACAATACCAACCAAAAAATTGAATGTATCAAATTGACTCTACATGAATAATATATTCATTTGGAATAACTAAAAAACTCTTATGTTTTTCAAAATCCTGTTATTCAATGACCAATCCATTACCTCCAAGGACACCATAAAAATGTATATCATCTGAACAAGAGACAACATGTGCGAGAGGATCCCATGAATGTGTCTATATAATAATAATAAGTAGGACTCCCTTAAGACACTATAAATTAAGAATCAATTATAGTCCTATCAATAAAATATGTAAAACAATATGTTTAATAGAAACAACTATATATAATCATGAAGGAAACTTCACCCCCGGTTGTCACAACCGACATCATGGAACATGATTCTACTAGAAGTAATTCTTATTCATGTAGAATACTCTCCCTAATAAATAGCATCATAGAAGGCTCTCATCAAAGAACGAAATATAATTGGGAACCTTCCAATAAATGTCACCAGTCTCAAAATACCCTTATACTCAGATAGATGGTGATTCCCAAAACCACTAGGGGACAACATGAACCCATTAAAGATTAACCTTCTACAAAGGGGATTGTGTGACAATGATACCATGAACCATACCAACATGATATACTTAGAAGTATGATCAACACCCTACTCATAGTGTTTATTTAAATCCTTCAAACCCCACCTATGATATGAAGATGATAGATTATCACTCTTAGTATCAAAAAAGGACACAAAAATCTATATCTAATACACATCCTCTAGAGGGATCACAATACTATTATGTAGATATAATTTTACATTATACCCCTAAGGGAATGGACTAGGGGAACTCAATCAACCATGACTAGTTTAGAAACTATAAATAATGTGATATAAACATCGATGATGGGGGATACAAATATTGTACTAGATGTACACAATATTGTCAAGATATCCACATGTATTCTCATATGTTGAAGCCTCACACAGAAATGAAGACTCAACATTCACAATATTTGAGTGAAGCACATTGTCTGTAGAAGATGCTCGACACCTGCCCATTATGTATAAACATATTGATACATCTCAATTACTTCAAATTTACCATATCATGTAAAAAAATCAATATTTATGTCCCTATTCATAGAATTCAAATTGTAATTTACATCAGGTAGTGTCTTCATACTTTTTAATGTACTTGCGGAAATGTTGAGAGAGTTACAAACCGCAAGTGACCATCTCACACGGCCAGTGATACATAAATCCAACTGAAAACCTAGTGTTGTAGTCAAGGGATACACCTCGTGCAATATCCAAATACAGGATGAGTTGATTGTGATTTAACAATCCGTTTAATCATCCTCCATGTCATCCAACACACAAACAAATCCATTTCCCATACTAGAACCTATATATCAGTGGTAATTTGAGCCACATGTCACTAGAGACTGGGATCCAGGAATTGAATTCAAAATCAAAACTCCACATCCAACAAACTGTATCCACCCCAAAAAATCAAGGTTCATCAAATACTGAAAACACATTCTGATCCACCTTTGATTATCTTTATTCTTCATCGTAACTCAACTACATCATCTATTAATATCCATAGCTAGTATATTGATCTAATCCACAGATGAATGGTATGAAAAAGATAAAGTACCAAGTATTCATAATACCATAGTACAAAAGAATCACCAATGATCAATGTGTGAAGAATAGGGGAAGAAATCAATAAACCATAAGATTATAATGAATGAACCTATGACTTTTTTTCTTCCTCGATTTGTTTTTTATTAGGTGACGAATGAAGTAGAATAAACACAATGAAAAAAATATAATTCAAAAAATTTAAACATATCAATAATATGCGTATAAATTATATTTTTTTAATTGATACATGTTCTTCCAGGATTAAAAAGTGGGATGGAAAACTCAAATCAACATTCTTGGTGTAGTTTGGATAAAGAATAGATGAACATCAGTTATAAATTTCCATTGTTAATGAGATATATATACTCCATTGGCACAAAGACCAATGATTTGGTCCTGACCTATAACAATTCTCCAAGAATTATCCCCAATGATCATCAATATCACTATGGTTTGAGTGTACAAACCTATGAAATTTCTCAAAATCATATATTTAATGGAGTCCCAGTCAAATCATCAGATAAAATAAATAAATAAATAAATAAATTTAGTTATTTTATTTATTCTTTTCCTGAAAAATCTTATTTCCCAAACACCCCATTCCAATAATGATCATTTCACACCTAGGGTAAATCCCTCATTCAAAGGTTAATGGTTCCCACATATTTATGATTTGGTGACTTATTCTTGATTTATTACTTTTTTTAGTAAAACATCTTGCACATATTTTTTAATATATTTAATAAATATCAAATATCTATTCATCGACCAAATATCCTCAAAATCGCAAGATATCTCATGGTATAATCTCAATGATAATCCATATAATATCCTAAAATATTTTTAAATAAAAACCTAGTAATTTTGGGTAGATAGTGAAATTATCTAGTAAATCATCAAGAATATCCTAAACAAGTGTAGTAAAAAACAATAGAAGAAAAATCATTAGTCTGAACAACTACAACCTGAATGAAAATCATGAGATTTTGATAGGTAGGGAATTCATAACCAAAAATATAATCCCAATCTCCCAAAAATAACTGACTATCCTAATCAAAATCCTGAAGTGTGACATGCCAATGATAAAAATAAACATCTGCATGATGGGGGACAATAAAATACATACCAATGAGGACATAAAATATATCATGATAAATAGTGAGGAAATACCATATTGACATTACATCGACTATCAATGGTGAATGAGAAAGGAATATAAACCCTGGATATTTTTATTTACCAATAGGTATTGCTAACTCCATGTCAATGGTATTGAGATCCATTGAATGCATACATGTAAAAAATATAAGGGTAGATATTAAATAAATGGAGGAATATGTATTAAATATAAAATTCACTACTAATGATTTTATAAATACAGTACCTCTCTATGTTTCTAGAACTACATCTACTATTTCCATAAACACATCTACTTCATGGAGGTGCTTCTATCCTATGGCATGTAGGCAGAGTCCTATATTCATTGATGAATCATATTGTGCCACTGTAAACTATGTAGCTATCTATTACTAACCATGAACTAATGTATAAATATACTAATATATTGTCTAAATATGAATATTCCAATCATAACTGTTACTCATATTTATAAGTGAGGATTTAGAAAGATGAGAGTGCTAAAATTTTCATCACTGATAACTTGTGAAAAAAATACATTTTATAACTAAAGTTGCAAATGGGGTATTATACTTTGAACCTTCCCTCCAACGATATAAATTTCATCCTAATGTATCATTCCCCATTATAATCCACAAAACCTTCCACAGGGTGGAAGAGAAGGGGAAGAGTAACCAACCTTTCCTATAATCTTTATCTGTACTATCATTACCCATTCTAATGAATCTATATACGTGGAAATATTTATCATAAATACAAAAAATTTGATTTCATTTCTCAAACACAGTAGGTACCTATAATCAATCAAGTATTAATTCTTTAATACCTTTTTGTAGAATTGAACTAGACTCAAAAATATATTAGTGTAAGTTGATAGTTAATGCACCCACATCTATAAGAAGAGGAACTCTATAGACACATCTGTCAAAAGAAACTCAATAATATACTACTTTATAGAGGGTGTTCTTCAACCCATCATATGAATTCCCAAGTGATTATACAGATTTACCATGGAATCCCACCATTTCATGCTATGAACATTTAGTCTAAATGTCCCATATATTACCATGAAATATGTTTTTTTATCCAGATAGTGTATTATCTGATAAATATTTCCATCCATTCCACCACTCCTAGAGGTTCAATCATATTCTAAATGGATGAGAGATTATCGTCCACTAACACTCTTGAACATTCTCTTTCTCCAGCAACTTCTGGATGTACCTCAACAACTATATTATTGTATTGTAATATATTTTATTCAATAAAAGAACATCCTCTATGATATGATTGATATAATTGTGTCCTATATGAGGATTCTATTGATGTTTATCTATTCACCCATCCTTATGAACCCATGAATGTTATTTTAGTGGCATATATCTTCACATTAAAAAACAAGAACCCATCAGGAAATATAATGATCTTTGTTAAATGTGGAAAACCATTAGAACAAACTAGTATTATAATCATTAACCCAAAAATTAAGACATATATCACAACATCCCAAGGTTAATTGAGCATCATCGTTGTATGATATGGATACAAACTCAATGCATCCCACCTCTCATGTCCTTAAAATTCTATCTCAAAACAACAAACATCCAAATACCAACAACAAACTCCAAGGATTCCTTTCTTATCATGAGACATCCCAAGATACCCAAAATAAATGGCAATAGAATATGTCGATGGAATAACTTGAGAGAATTCCCAATCCCCATTTGATGTTGACTACAACCTCAGAATTACAAAAAACTATAGGAATCGAATCTTCACAACCTAAAGTAGAAACCTTACATATATATTTTATATAAATAAATGGATGAAATAGATAAATCGTATAACTAGAATATATTTTATAATAATGAAATCAACAAAATAGATATAACTCAACTGCTTATATTTTACTATAAGATACAAATTCAATAAAAATAACTACTAAAACTAGATCATCTATTCCATATGACACTGTCAAATAACTCCTTCCATCTCACCACCAGCTTCCCAAAAATAGTTGATAGAAAACACACCACATCACTAGGGTGCCTTCACATTCCTTGAATATAATGACATAAAAGAGTATACTCACTTATGAAGGGGTTCTCAGTGTGTGAGTATACAAGTACAGTAGGATCCAACCAATAATTTCCAGAGCAAGTCTTTATAAATATATCTATACATCATCAATATTATAGAATACATGGAATGATATGTACATGAATCAAAATTATATCCAAATCATGATAAATCATATCCCCCATTTTCCACACATTATTATAAATTTGGTAAAAATTTTTAAAGCATATATATTATATCATTTTTAAAAACAAATTCGTGTATCTCATATCATATCAAATAAAAAATAGTATAAAAAAGGGAACATCAAACCACATATCTTTTATCATAAGAAATAAAAAATAGTACAATCAAAATCCTGAGAAACATCATTCCAGGGATCACTAGATGTTTGGATAACTTATTAACACATACATAATAATAGATAAATTTAAAAATATGGTCTACAGATATATGAATCAGATATAGGGAGTAGTTCAATTATCCAGAAAGTGAACCCCCCTAAAAGTTTATCAATCCCCTTGAAAAATAGGATTATAGAGTAAAGGATCACACCATGAGGGAACCCTATAGAAGTATAAACCAAAAGGCCTATTACTAAACCTTCCACCTATGTACCAAATGATTCCCATATACAACATTTTCCTAAAAAATCATCAATCCAATTATTTGAAAAATATTTCAAAAATCCATTTTATAATGAATTGAAAATAATTTATGTTTTACACAAACTATAAGAAATGTCTATTTTATCAAAAATCAGTTTTCACACATAGAAATACATCAATAAAAATTATTTATAAAACGATTTATATAACTTAAGAAATAAATTACATCCAATATATCATAGTAATGGTACAAACTATATCAAACATCGGTTGAACATTCCCAAAAAAGGATACACCAAAATGGATATATGAAAATTCTATAACATAGGAAATATAATATATACATAAATATTATAGGAAATACAGATGTAAAAAAATCATAAGATAAGAGATATTACTATATACCACATGAAAATCACATTCTCCACCCTCACCAACATACTGGACAACTTCCAGTGGATGATCAAAAAACATGTCATAAAATGATGTATATTTTTATCATCTGAGTTTAATATGTCAAAAAAATCATTCAATTATTTCTACCATGATCAATTGAAATAAAGAAAAAGACATATCTCTTACTCAGATAGATTCCGTACAAACTACAATAGATCTATCACTTAATTATATGATTTGGAATGAGAGTATATCACTAAAATAATATAGGAGATCCCCTAGGTCTTGAGAGAAATATGGTTCATGGAAATTAAAATAAAATTATTACTGTAGTCCCTATTACCTATTTGGTACTATAATTAAATTCCTTGGATTCCTATTTCATGATGTGATATATGAAAAATCAAAATACACTAAAAACACGTTGAATCTGATAATTATCATAATTCGTGACATTTTTTTGATGTGAACCTGAGTCATGGTGTGTGAACCATCCACACGATGAAATAATTAATGACATGCCAACATCAAATTTATTATTTCATGAAAAAATTTAATGATATGAAAATTTATAGATGACTACACACAACTCAGTATCATGTCAAAAACCCAAACTAAATCTATTGTTCACATAACTATGGGAGAATATAGAATAACCTATTCACATTTAAAAAATTGAACCGTTAATTAAAAAAACATACATCCCAAAACATTAGGTCATTTTACCTAGAAAATTCTCTCAATTCATGAGTGTCCCAAAATGATGCCAAATAAATTGCGATATTAAAATAATGATGAGATGTATCCAAAAGAAGATAGTAGAATATTACATCATAATTAATGACTATATAATGAATAACTGTGGATTATATTAGTATTAAATAATGATTATTCAATTATAAACAATAGATTAATATAGAATTAAAATATGTTAAAATAGTTCCAACTATACAATAATGTTTCTTACATGTACTCCTGAATTATCACTATGATGATTTAGATGACACATACATTACTACATACTAGGTTTTATACTCTTACATGTTATGTTTTAGAAGATTGTAATTCTCCTTATAAACTAATGATTATACATTTAGGAAGATTTATAATTATAATATGAAACACTAGATTCATATTTTAGTATATTTGAACAAGTTGTAAATTTTCTATAATTTAAATATTAAATGGTAATTTATGCATTATAACTATTATGGAGGAACAAAAAGTTGTTGGGTCTCTAGATAAGATGTACATAATGGTAATTAAATAAAAGACACCATATTTAGCTAGAATAAATCAAAAATAGAAGATTTTTTTTTCATTTTTTCACACATGATTTAACACTCCCTTGTAATATGAATTAGATTCCTCAGATTGACAATATATCCTCTTGAACATAAATTTATATATTTTAAAAATTGTACTATGAACCATTATAATCATTGTTGAGTATATTATAAGATGTTATGAAATTTTTTTATCATAATGATTTTGATTTTATATATGTAATTAAATACATGTATGTATTCCACAAGTGGATGTGGCTCTATAATATATAACTACTAGTAAATACCCTAAAACAAAATATTGAGCTATACTCGATATGGAATTTGTGTAATATAATTGTCCATGATGGACACTAGGTTTGAAAATTATAAGGGTATTCTTTAGGTGATTAAAAATCACTTTATAATCAATATAACTAATATTTAAAAACTATAAAAATTATACTATGAAAACTTTGTCTCATACCTAATGATATATGAATACATCTATATATTTTGATGAACTAATGATTGATTTTCCAATGCTATAATATCATTCAACAATGTCGATATTACTTACACTATTGAAATATTGATAAATTATAATTTTTTATATATATAATATATTTTTCTTGTTTCAACAACTACCAATATGTTATTCAATCTAAATAGTGATATTCTTATAGTAAAAATCGAGAAACAGGGGTTAAGACATCTTCTTTTGTATCCCTAAGATAAATAAAGTAATGAATTATAGTTCATTTCAATCCAAAAAGTGATCAATATGTCTAATATATTATGTATATATATCTTCAACTACATGATATGGTATGGAATCATTCAAAATTGTTGGATACTTATGAGTATTAGGTAGAAGAGATATCATTGTTTTTCAAATTGACAGAAGGTTCCATGAAGAAGTTATATGTTGATGTTTCTTTTTCACATAAGAAAAATATAATTGTATGATGATAGAGGCATAAAATATTAATTAATTAAGTTACATCCAAATAAAATGAGAATATTCTCTATTACATGGAAGAATACAACCATATTGATGATATATATATACAACAAGATCATTTTTTGATGAGGAATATTCAAATTATGGAAAAAATAAATATAATAATTATTAGGGGGATAAATCTATAGAAGTTATGAAAGTAGTTTGAAGAAATGTAGTTGTAGTATTGTAGTCTTTGCTGATAATAAATAAAAATTCCCCACATCACATATTTATTAGAATTAATGTAACATTTTCTTGAATATTACAATAATGTTGTCACACCATCAATGAATTTTTTTGATGTACTAGAAGATTGATTCAGCGAACTGTAAAAAACATTATAAATTGGAAGATATTTATAAAGAATATATTCTTGAAAAATCATATTGATAATATTTCATAATGGTAGAAACAATATTCATTCACTAAATGATTTATGTTGTACCCAATGCATCATTTGGTGGGAGAAATTATTTAGTTATTTTTTATTCCTCAATATGGATATTCCAACCATTCCATTTAAATTTATATAATTTCTTTTCTTGAGGATTCTAAATAATTAACTCATACAAGCATAAAATGAGAACATACATCATTTTATATTGAATTAGATTCATATATGATTACTGCGATGATCATACCCTACTATGGAGTGCTTGTAGACCTTGATTAGGAGATGATAAAAAAATTGTCTGAATATATCCAATAAAAAGTAATTTATTGTTATTGATATAAAAATTTTCAAGTTTTATGGTGATTGAGATGACACATATCGACTGTTTTAACATCAACTATCCATATAGAGACACAAACACAATGTCAAGTATGACGGTGATCGGGATGACGTGTATCGAGTGTTTTAACAACTTATATCTATAAAACTACACAATGGACATGTCTTATTCATCATGTTAATAATTTAAAATTGTTGTAAATTATCAATCATTTTTGATCTCATATTGAATTTCATCATTTTTTTCTCATCCATTCCTTGAATTATAATTTTTCACTTTTAAAAAGAATTCTTAAAAAATGATGTGATGTTTGTATATGTAAAATAAATGGAAAAGTTACTGATTGTTGAATACAATTATAGAAACCATTATTCATGTCCAATTTATTTTTCCATTGTGGTGTAAAATGATGAATCATGGTTCTGGTTTTTAGAAAGAATCAACAATCACTTCACCCACATTTGGGTTGTCCATCTAATATCTGATTGTATTTGAGTAATCAATTTTGAAATTAATACAGATATTGTTACATGGAGTCACCATTATGAACATAATATGTAATAAATTAGACATATTGATTTAAATATTTGAAAAACAATTCTTGATGAACATATGGAGAGTGGAATCAGGATTCTTGGTATAATACATATTTATTATTTTTTTACTATTTCAATGTAAGGATAAAAATAATTTATGTGAAATATGATCACATACATGTAGAATATGAGATGGATCAATAAATTTTTTAAAAAATATTAGATGATTTCCATGATTCTAATCATGGTGTGTATGTTTATATATTGTAGATTCGAATTAATAAATGGATGCAGGAATATGATGGGGTGAGAGGTATAGACATATAACCACACTCATTGTAAATTAAATCAATAGAGTCATCCAATGACTCCATAAGATACCAACAAATAGATTAGTTTATTAATAATTAATCATTTTTTAAATTGTAATTTTGAATTAGTAAAAAAATTACTTAGGAGATCCAATTGGTGCTATGTTATGGATGAAAAATTTAATGAGATATTTAATAGGGCATTGAAGAATAGTCCACTTATCATTTTAGAATTTTCAACTTAGAAGAATATTAATTTAAATTTAAAGATTGCCATGAACCCATCACAAGTAGAAGCGAACAATTTTTAATTTTATTAATGAACGTGAGTTATTACCCATGTGTAAACATGTAGGCATTATAATTTTTATTCATAGACACCATTGTTTCAGGATCCATCTATGAAAATGCCATGGGAAGAATATTTTGATCTACTGTACTGGCTAGACAACCCTGATAACTATTATAATGCACCATAAATACCTATTAGGTAGTTTTTACCTTAATTATTTCTTGAAGACTATAATATAATATTATCTGACATCATAATTATGATAATACAAGAGATATCTATTTCACGAATGATTAAAAATAGGTTGGACTACCGTAAAAAATATTGATAATTTTCGTTATGATACATATTTCATTGGGATGTTCATAATTGGAAATGATTCACTAACACTGATGGATCATGTACACACTTGTAGCAATGGTGATTTATTACCTCCAATGAGATCTTTTAATATTATAAATTACATGCTTTCAATATTAACACATTCATTATTTATAATTCTTTAATATTTAGTATTAATTTTTCTTTCAAATAATAAATAGTTGAAAATTCATTCAATAATTTATATATATTTCAAAAAAATATAATCATTGTTCATTGTTATACCATTTCAAAATAAAATAAATTATTCTACAAAATTACATTCCATTTACAAGTATTTTTACACATGATAAAACCATTGAATAAATCATTATTTTATTTTTATAATAAGACCTTCATATTCAAATTACATGGATTATGTCATGTACATGTGAGGGGAAATTAAATATTGATCAATGCATCCATGGATACACCAAATAGAATTCATGTGAGAAAATATCCATGAAATATACCATTATGTGGGAAATCATAAATAACAAAAGAGGCACACCCAATGGGATAAAACCTAATGGTATACTAGCTAGACATAAGTGAAATCCTCAATACATAAGGAGGATCCAACTATTATAACCTAGGTCGGACCAAATCTATTTTATATGTTAAAAATCATTTAAAATATGACCCCATACAACAATAATATAAAAAAACCATTCACTATTGAAAAAGAGAATTGGAATGAAGAAAATCATCTAAGGGTATTTACATTGAATAAATATATTTTCGAAAACAAGTACACATTTTTTACATCAATACATGACCAATTTTTTATATGAAGAATTTCACAAATCAATGGGAATTGGAGTGTTATATTATATATTCTACCATTCATTTCATTTTTCTCACCGTAAATCCATTTTTATTTGTTTATAAATACATATGATATAAATCATTTTTATATGTAGAGATGGAGGACACTAATCTACTCACTCAAACATATATGCATTATTATTGTGAGGTGATGGTGTATCGTGAGGTAATATATATTAGGGTGTTTAGATTGAACTATTATCATTTTTCACAAAATGATATTATACTATACAAACTACATGATTGATTTTATGGAATAATTATTTAAATTTATATATTCTATATTCATCACCTATTTGATGATATCATTGAAAGATGGAAACTAGAGTCTGCATTCCAATTTCATGAGGGAGAGATGACCATCAACCATGAGAATTTGGATGTTAGGCTTGGTCTCCTTATGATGGGGTAGTAGTTGTAGGTATCTTTATTGTCGAAGATGATGATGTGGAACATTGATTATTTGGTCTAACATTTTAGGTAATGATAAAGATATGGATAGAACATCAAAATATATGACATGTATAGACATAGATGTCACACCATTACCCATTATCAATGTTGATAAGACCATCATGCATCATTCGCATTCTTATATATTATGTATTTTTTGAGGGAAAATCTTCACATGTTAATCCTGCATAAAAGTTAAAATGATGTATTTGGGGATAATGGATGACACTGAACAAGATGTGAGATATATCTTGGGATATTCATGCTTTGTATAATGTTATAGAGAGTTATAGACAACATATCGACCCATTCGCAGTGATCATGGGGTATGTGTTAACCATATTTAGATGTGGTATCATAAATTATCCCTCCCCAATAACATATAATTTATTTTGTATAGATTCATAACAGTTATCTGTGTAGTGCTCAATGTAGACTCTGGTACAATCATTCATATATATTTTTTCTAAAAAAATACTTTATTATAATATATTTATTATTATTTACCGCTTTCAGGGATATATGTTAGAGGAGGATTCCGTCACACCACATCATCAAGACACCATGAAATAATTTTGATGTATACTTTCTCTTTTTGTATAGTCCCTTACAGACTGATTTATGTATATACATTCTATTGTTGAGTAATAATATGTCAAAATATTATTACTTTGGGAAATTTGTAAAAAAAATATTTTATAAGATGTCATATGTCCTTTCATATATTAGTGATTTCATATCTTTCTCTACATAACCTTCTTATAATATACTAGACTTATGGGGTTCTTGAATTCACATATGTATGACCCCCATAAACAATTATATGACATATTGGTACCATCCAAATAGAGTCACACACCATTTTCTATTTGTCTAGTGTATTTAAATTCCTCCAAGATAGTTAAAATCACTTCATTCTATGATGTGGGTGGGGTAGGATGAGAAATGACATTAATGACAGGATGATTATCTCGAATATTGGGATAGATGTGAATTGTTTTATCACAATTTAATTCATATTATGTGATTCCGTATATCACAACATGTTGACTATGAGTCATAGAATATACTAACATATATATAGTACATTAATCAACACAACAAAGGGATACAAGAACTGGTATATAAACTACATTACATTAGATTGTTTTTCTGTAGATATTTAATTCATTTTGAATAACTTTTGGAATTCAATAACCAATAAAATATTATATGTCTTATTCAGTGGTGGGTGAGGTTTTTAGATAGGCAGTGTAGAAGGTTATAGTGGAGGAATTGGTTCCACCATATCCTGTTATACATGATATAATATTTTATTATCCACCTAAGGGATTCAGTGTTCCAACCTAAGTAGGGATTTTATTTCTTAGTAAGCACCTCTATCAGAAACTATTGTTGGGGATCCACAATGTCAATGACGCAGGACATGTAGTGATGCATGTGTTGCCTCACCTATTACACATGTAGTGGTCAAACATCAAGACATCCATCCTCACCTAATTGTTGATGTTCTGCAAGAAGAATGTGATCTATTTATATTTTTAGGATATCAAATATATTCTCCTCATATATCTGATCTCATTTCATAATAGGTGTCCTTTTCCCATACCCCAGCATTAATCACTAACCCTTCATTGGCCAAATGGTTCCCCTAGTAGTTGATGGAAGATCCTTCCACTTGCGATCTGGGATAAGAATCATGTGAATAAGATCAAATCTTAATTCCACCACCTCCTAATGAATTATAATTAGATAAGAAGGCCATTAAGGATGCAGTTCTTGATGAAGATCCCTCTACATCTCATCTTAATCTACCCCAATACAGATGTCGGAGATCACGATACGAGTGTCCCATTTTCACTCCATATTGTAGGAACGATCCTCATCATAAATAATTATTTTAAACTTTTATTTATATAAATTATATAATATTAATGACTTGGAATTAACTATGATTTCTACCATATATATTATTCCATATCTATTTAATTGAAATAACTATTTTTACTATCAACTATTTTTAAAATGATTTACTAATGATTTAATTTTCATTTATATTTTACATGCATTATAAATTATATAACAATTTAAAGATTATAACTTGAAAGACTAGAAAACATTTTAAATTTCTAGCAGTTAACTCTAAAATATTATAAAATTTAAAAATAATAAAAAATCTTATTAGAACATTTAAAAAATACACAAAAATTAAAAAATGGAAATAAAAATAAAAATAATTTTATTAATTAAATAATGAAAAATTAATTTACCTGAAAAAATATTACAGATTAAAAACATAATATTTACTCTTTGAGAATAAATAAAATAAATATTGTATAAATAAAATATAAATGATATTCTGAACACTAACTAAAAATCAAAAAATTAAATATAACATTATTTTAATAAAATTATAAATATAAATATATTTTTTTGAAACAATAATGTGTTGTCCAATTAATATTAATTTTCATTAATTATATTATGAAATTATTTTTCTTTTCAATTATTTTTTTGTTTTTTGTAAACCTATAGAAATTTCATTTTGATTATACTTCTACATTATGATATATAGATTTTAAAAGTCACAAACATCAAACATTATTATGAAACATGTAGGAGACACTGAAGGAATATATATTATAAATTTTAAATAAAATATAAACGTAATTTCAAAAAAATTACTCAATGAATAAAACATAATTGAAAAAAAATCGTAAATATAATAATTAAAATTTAATTTACATTTTATGTATAATATTTCATAAAAACAATACATGTTCACCTTAAACATTTAATTGAAATAATTAATAATTAGTAATCTATAATTACATATATTGCTATGTAGTATTTTAAATTATTTTATTAGATCTTAATATTAGTAATTACATTTCAAATAATTTTTATTTATATTATTATATATTAAGAATGGTTAAAATAAAAAATATTTATTATTTTTTATTATATTATTAATAATGTAATAATTATAGTTGTTAAAGATACAATATTTAAAAAATTCATAATTAAATTATTAATAAAAAAATTTAATTAATATTAATAATTGTAATATTAATAAATTATTTGAATATATACAAATAAGTCTATAACCTTATATAATAAAAACACGGCATACATCTAACGAATTGAAAAAAACAAAAAAAGGTGAGTTTTGATACTTCATTGAACCTATAAAAATAATAAAAGTAAACTATAATAAATGTTCAATACAAAGTATTTAATATTATTACAAAAAAATTATTTTTTTATATGATAAAATAATGGTGATAGGGGGAGCATCAAATTTTTCATTAGGATGTGAAAAATACATTAAGGCCCTCATCACCTTTTTTTATCTCCCAAAAACCAAATTTGTAAAGGTTGTACCTCCATTCTGTATTCTATTAGAAAAAAAGGTTTTCCATTTATTATTTTAATAATATTTTCCTAAAAAATTATATAAATTACTTCACATTTTCCTTATCCCCTACTATATAAATTGCGCATGTGATCCTTCATTATTGTATTCATTAATTAAATGCAATTATTGAAACCATAGATATAATGTTTCCTCTTTACTTCTTCCCGAAAGAGCCCTGAATTACCTGGTCATCAACCTAAACTACATCCATTCTATAAAAACTACCACGAATATGATTCGTCAATAACTCATATCACCAAAATTGACTCTGGGGCATAAGTTATATAGTTTATAGGAGTGGATTTATTTACTCTCCTTGTAGGGATCATCTTAATTAAGGTAAAGTATTTTATTATCCACAAAGGCAAAGAGAATGTGATTGAAAAACATCCTGATCCAGTGTACATGGCCATGTTTGGTCACATATAAATGGACACATGGGATTTAATGAATAAACTAGAACCGCACATAAGATGTTCTAAATACATTGATGGTATTGTGATATTAGATGATGAATACAATTCATTGTTAGAATTAATTCACATATTCCATCTTTATAACTGATAATATTATTAAATTAAATTATATATTTAAATAAATGAATCCAATTTTCTATAGATATATTAGTACTGAAGATATAATAGAAATAATTTTTTCGAGTATATGAGAACATTTATATGCCATGTGTAGTGTTATACATGTGTATAACTATTAAAATGATATAGTGAGGGTGTAATTTATATTTGACATTACCTCTATAGTGTGATTAGAAAAACGAAAAAATTGATGTCTAATATAATGATGTAATGAATTTAGTCATTTTAAAATATAGTTAATGATATAATTTTTTACATCCCACTTTTTAGTGGAAATAATTTTTGAGAAAAAATTCCTTATCTGAATTTTTTTAATATAATGTATTATTTATGTTTTCTAAAACCATATCAAAAGAAACTGCTTCAGATAAATTATTAATGATTAAAAGTTAGTTTTATTGTTTTTACTTCTATCCCTTCAGGCGTAATGGAAATATGATTTTAAAATATTAATTTATTGGTGATTGTATTAGCGAGTTTAAATTCATCATTTTACCTATAACTGTATTACAAAATTTAAAAATTTATGTCAACATATATTTATGAAATTCATATTATTTTTTAAGTAATTTTTTTTAAATAAATTCTTCTATGGATGTTGTTGTTATAAAATTTATTCTATGAAAATCAATTAATTATTCAATATAAATTCTCTATTTAAATCGATAAAAATTAAATATATATACCTCATCCTATTATGATAAATATGCATGTGTGTGTGAGTGGATTTTTATTCATGTATTGGTGTGCATTTGTGTGTTCCTTTATATATAAATATTCCCGAGGACAATTTCTTAAAAATATGATTTTGATGGAAATGTGCAGTTAGAAACATTTAGGCTATAATTTTTTATACTAATATTTGGAACATGGGATTTGAAAATAGATAGAATTGGGTGGAACTAAATCCACAATGTACTTTTGATCAACATGAAACAGGTTGGTCTTACATATCCATCATGGTTTTAGGATTCCTCATTTTTCTTTTAATAGTTTGTGTAGTGTTTATTAAAAAAAACTAGAATCATTCATAAAAACTTATTTTGACGTATTTTAAATGTGGAAATATTTTATACTAAAAATATCAACATCTTTTTTGAAAATTGAAATTGATTGATGTTAATTAATCAATTTACACATTTACAATGTATCTTACTAAATTTTAAATTATGAAATACCTTCCTCGAATTTAAATACAAAAGTTAAATTTATTTCATTATTATAGGATTTTATAATATTTACGTATTTTTTGTGGAATTTTATTTATAAGTGTATTAATGTATATTAATTCAATTATACCAAAAAACATTATACCCCATTTTATTTATTTTTAATATTTTTTTAAATTATTATTAATGAGATATAAGTGAGTAAAATAAATTTCATTATTGATACCCTATTATGTTTGTCAACCGTATTACATCAAAAATTTAAATAATTTTATTTCTATTCTAAATCATGATAATATTTGATTGAATTTTTCTTAATTTAGATATCATTCAAATACAATGAGCTATATTATCCAAAAAATATTATTTATTATATATTATTTACTAATGTAAAATATTTCAAAAAGATAAATGTTTTCAAGAGCCTGACCATAGATCATGGGTCAAGGCCTCTTCATTACAACTACCAATACAAAATCCAATAAGTCACAATGTAGTTATTTTTATAATCCATATAAAGTAGCTATGAACCACAACACCCTAATGGGAATCACATAAACACATCATCACATAACACCCATACACAACACATCAAAACACATAATTTCATAGTACCCATGATCCTACAACAAAATTTTTCTAATATAAACTGCTTCATCACATCTCATATTCTAGTCAAAATTGATTATTCTAGTTTAAATAGTATTGAAATAAAAAACATTAGATGTATCCCATTATTTAACAATATTCAAGATATGTAACATAGATAAGATATCTATTTAATGATATATAAGAATCATTTACCTACATAAAAATGTTTTCAAGACACCAAACATCTCATCCATAATATAGATATTTATTATTAAATTTCAATTATATACATGTTTTTATAAAAAGAATCTTACTGAGAAATGTTGATTACAAAATAAAAGAGAGGAAATAATTAAAACAATGATTACAACTAAAATCCATTTCTAAAAAAATATCATTATTATATATTAAATCAGGTACGGTGCTACCTCTATTCAGATAGTAGGACAAGGGCGGTATGCCACCCAATTTCACTGAGGGATTATGTCAAAGATGATGTTTCTAAGACACATATTGATTTCATTTTTATTTTTTTTGTGTTAGGAGTTTTGGTACAAGAAATTCATTGTGATTGAGTCATGGTTTCAATTTCGGTTCACCGTGTAATAAATTGGGTTATCATATAGAGGTTTAGTAGCACATGGGTTTGAATCAATCGAGTGATGGTATGGATATTCATATTATTTAGAAACTGGATGGTCCATCTATTAGAATGATAATAGATGTGTATTCTAATTAATCAACTGTGGTTTGTGAAATTTCTTTTCAAAATTATAGAAATGTTGTTGGTACTAGTAATTCAGATGTTCCCGTAATACAGATGAAAAAGGTCAAGGCACCTTGTAATATGAAGGTCACAGAAATTTTTAATAGATTAAGATAGGATCTGGCAGGACTTTAATAGAAATTGATATTGTAAGGGATGATTTTGATAGTGTAATGGTGTATATTAATTTGAATGATCATAATGCTAATTATAACCCTGTATTTTCAAGTCAAAATGCAAAATCATGGAATGACGATTCTTGGGTGTGTGCTGGCTGCATCCAGGATAGTGCTGGTAGGAATGAGGAAAAATTGGATTAGAGTAATGATGATGTGGGCAAGGAGGTAGGTTGAGATGATCAAGCTACAATGGAGGCTCAATTGGTCTTAATAAATTATTCTGTTATGAATCATCCATTTTGTGATGAGATGGTCTCTGATGGGGACCATCATTGTATAGTATTGGATGAAAATAACATACAACCCCAATTCAATGGACATGGCTTTGTGCAGCCAAAGGGTTTTGATATTCTAGTTCACGGTGATAGGGATTATGGAAACAAAATTACAGGAATTAATTTCCATGAGGAGGTTTAGAAGCTTTACATCTCCGCAAAAGTTTTTTATAGGTGGGGAAATGTTACTAATGATAACAATGTTCTTGATAACAAACCTTTGAAGGCCATGTGCTGTAGTAATGTCTCATTTGAATATTTAACGAAAATTGAATTAAAAATGTGAATTAAAAAATGTGATTTATTTATAATCCCTTGAAGATTATGTTGGGGAAGTACTACTCCAACATGCCAATGACAATGTCAACTAGACTGTCTTCCAAGGATTCATAATGGATTGCTACCAAGTGGTTTATGAACATCAACCAAGGTACTTCCCATCTAAATTTAACACGGGTGATCAATATTATAATGGAAATTACTTATATTATTAAGATTTCTAATATTTCATTTTATGTACATGATTACTATACCAACCATGTCTACTCTTCCTGTGTGAATATTCTCTCTTATTAATAAATGGTTAGATGATTTCACTTCTAACTCGAATTCTATGGGATCTTTTCATGAAAACCATGAACACAACTGGAAGAATGGCTAATATAATCATTATAAACAATTAAATGTACTATAATGGCTATTACTACAAATAGTGTTCATGATATCCTCTTATATAATCCAAAACATGAGATATCCTGATTAGAAAACAAACAAATAGATCCATCAAGATCCCCATTAATGATTATTTATATCATAAATCATTTGAAATGGAAATCTATTATTTGAAATTACCTAAATAAGATTCTAGTAATATATGATGAAATGATTATTAGCTTCTACAATATTATATAACATTAGTGGTTCACCTATAGGGATGTTAATGAAAGGATAACACCCTTATGTTCTAAGACCTCAAGATGAACTTTGTATTCCTTCAATATGAGTGGTTCTATATGATATGGGTAATCATGATGGGTTATGCATTATGTATAAAATCTATCTCAAACATAATTTCTATATTCGGGGAATCCCAGTGAAGATCCCTTGGATGTATTACTAAGAGTTATCCAAATTTATTGAAGATTATAATATAGATACCACTGACCCTACTAAAATAAACAACACTATAATATGCAATGTGATCGTCACAATATATTTCTATTCTAAACCTACTCAACAAGGACCCATATTCAATTTACATATTACCATAATATTCTTCCCATTATGAGAACATAATAAAACATATCTATAATAGAAATCAATATGATCTTGGAAGTTATTCAACCATTCCTTGTATAGAATAACATTGAAGCTCATCATATGCAAATGTATGATGTGTAATAGATGTTATTAATCAGAAAAAACTATAGGAAACTATGTAAATCACTAAATAAATATATCATTCATACCCTATAGTGTATCAAGGTAATGAAACAGAGAATATGACATGCCCAATATGTAGACTCTAGAAATAAATTTTTTAGATATACAAAAAATGTGATGAAAAAATATCAATCATGTTTTTATCCAAAATAAATGATATCTAGACTATAAAATTAATTATATATTATCCAACGAAACTGTCAGATTGAGTTTGACACATTGTATATTATTATCCTACATTTTCTCCATGACCATATATATAAGTTATGTTACCATCCTAAGTCAATATAGTTCAATCATACTAATGATTTCTCTAGACACATACATGGTTCATTAACATTGTTCATCATTCTACGTTTCTGAATCTAGGCCTCAAGGACATGGATAATAATTTATAGTAAGTACCTATAATTCCACACAGCATTCACTCTATAATTTATTTTGAAGAATGTGTGATTATACGATCCTTTCCATAGATAAAACACATGGAACTCTTCATGATGCTAGAAATGAATTTTTACATTGGTAAACCAATTCACTATAATTAATGTATATAGTCATCCTCATCCTTCAGAAGTACATGAAAATTAAAAAATTCCCAAAATTAACATATATAGACATTATTTTTTTTTGGAAAACATAAAACATTACAAAAACATATGCCCAATGACCAAATAATTTTAATTATTTTTGGAAACATTGTAATGTAAACACTAGAACATGAGTGATCTACACTATCTCCCACTATGTTATCCAGGACTAAAACCCATAATAAACACATAATACATAATAAATATATTAATAACAATAGAAATGATCATAAAAAGAGGTGACCACTGATTCCTTGTATGTGTGTACCAGGATGTCATGTAAGAATACACATGAGAATATGGGTATGATAATGTGATCATATCATTAGAAGGTCATAACATAGATATAAAAACAAAAATATGAATTTGGGAATAAATATTGGCAGTTAATTACACATGATTCATAAGGAAATAAAGTATATGGTGCATTAAATCATATCATTTGAGTAATACATGGAATTGTGATATATATAAACTTGTTATATCATTCCCTATAAGTCATGAAGCAATGCTAAAATTTATCATGGATCTTCATGGGAAGTGCGCATAAATGTCGGGATACACAACCATTCCAATTCATAGTCCTTTCCTTATAATAGACTAGGTTTCCTCATATTACCATACTAGTTTATTTTTAACCATATTCCCATAGTAGTTTGGGTTTCCCTATCTTCAATCTTCATTTTGAATACACCTATTCAGTGGGACACATAACCATCCCCAGTCACAGTCATTTCCCTATAAGGGATTGGGATTCCCCATATTCCCATACTAATCAGGTTTCCTCATATTCCCATAGGGTATCAGGTTTACATATATTCCATCTTCATGGTGACTAATCCAACTGGGCAGGACACACCACAATCCTAGTCATAGTACATTCCTTATAAGAGACCAGGTTTCCCCATCATCGCATAGTGGGTTATTACAATCGACATCATTCCAATAATTATATCATGATATTTTAATGATTAAAAATTATGTGGATGGAGATATATTTCCTACCCATCTAATTATAAAACCAACCTTAAATTTTCATTATGATAATAAATCATTGATCATATCATGACTTATATATATAGATGGATTTTATAAAAACATATCATAATTTCATGAAATTGAATGGGGTTCATAAACATGTTAACATATCTCAAAAAATTTAAATAGGCATGTTTCATAATAATTTAATGGAATCATATCTTCTGAAAACATGCTATTTTCACAAGAATAAAACCGTATAAGCTTAACAGGTTTCATAAACATATAACTCATGAAAGAGAAACTATTTTCATAACCATATATAACATGAAAGATGAATGAGTATCCTAATTATCATTTGATAAAAAAATTAGAGAATGAACTGAATGTAATATTGGTTTATATCCCACAAAAATAATGAGTAAAAACATTTGATTTGAACTTTTGAGGAATATATTTTGTCATGATCCTTTTTAAAACATATCTTGCGGAATATTTAAATTCTTATTTAAAAGAAATAATTTTAAAACATAGACCCCATGAATAAAATATCATAAAATGAAAATGAAAATCCCATAAATTTAAGTATATAAATCAAATAATATATCTAACTGAAGTATAAAAACCACATAAAAGAAATATTTGGTTAATAAAGCATGTATCTTATGAAAATAAATAGTGATATGATATTTTCCTACCACGTGTCTTGAATCTTGTCATACTCATTAATATAAGGACTTGGCCTTACAACATACATAATCTTGAATTATTTTAATAATTTGCATTGAGCATCTTTTCCGGTTTATTGTTTTTGAGGATTATACAATAACTATTACATTTCACTTCAAAAAATTTCAAATTAAATACTTCTACTTTGTTTCAATTTTTTTCCCAAATTGTTTTTTAAAAAAGTGTCAAGTGTAGTTACATTTTTAGGACGTCATGACTATTACTTGATCCCATCGTTGACACTATTCCACTTTATCTCATGTGAAAACCATTTCAAAAACATGGGATGAGCTGAAAATCTCAGTAAGGGATACACAAAGAAGGAAAACTATTAGTTTTTTGAAAAAACTCGTAAACCATGAATACTTTATCTTATGTAATACTTTTTACCTTTATATTGTAGTAAATACTCTTCACTAAAATAAATTATCATTACTTACCATTTTGTAACCAAAATATTACCATAAAACCCATATAATGAATACATAACATATAAAGGTGACTTGGGACATAAACATACTTAAATAGAATAATCATGCGATCGACATCCACACATATCTCTAAATGGAATAGCCATATGGCCGATGTCCATAACAAATGCATTGGAAGATATAATGTAACCACCCATCCTGGTTTATCATGGAATCACCCGTCAATTGGTTTATCATGTAACCACACATCAAATCACTACGTATCAATATAAAATCACAATACAAAAAAAATATTGCAAATATAAATGTTTCAGTAATAACATTTCATTGTAAATCACAATAAATAGTTTCAAGATATTGAAATATTCAATCTATTTAAAAATCAATTTTCAAAAAATAAACACCCAAAAAATGAATAAGGTATTTCTTTTCCTTTTAAAAATATTAAGGGTTATAGAGGAAGCCAACTAACGATTAAGGCGGCAGGGAGGTCATTGCCACTAAAAATGTTAAAAAATTCTTTTTTTCATTTAGTAAAATTCATCTTAAAAAAAATCCCCTTTGAATGAAAGTAAAATTCAAAGGGTTTTACTATAAATGCTATAAAAGAAGAGGGTATATATTTTGAAAATATGCCTCAATGAACAGAGATTGAGACGAAGTCCTTTACACAGATAATTTTTTTAATAAAAAATGTCAATTATGTGTATTCACTATAATTTCAGATAAAGAAATAATAAATACAAGATAATAAATAAATTTTTTTTCACACATAATCAAAGCATGACCTAATCAAAAAGTATATGTTTAACCCAAAGAATGAAAATTGGGTTAAGATGTTCCTTTACCTATTGTCCAACTAGAAAAGTTCGTTCATTAATTTCATGAATAATAAATTAAATTAAATTTCTACTTCCTTAGGAACCTTTTTTAAGTTTATTATTCCATTTATAATACTTATTAACTTGTTTTTAACATAATGTAATCATTTATGTTTATAATGGTCATTTTGTTGATATTCGGTACTTGAGTCAAAAATGGAATGCTTATAATTACATGTTGTTCATGTGTTCAAAACTTCATTATGTCCAAAATGATATTCATGATTCAGATATCATATATATCATATATATATATTTTATATATGTATTTATAACAGTACATAACATTTGGAGTTAAGAAATGAAATGCATCGTTCATGGAGACGGTAAGCCGTACGTACGTATGAATGCTACTTTTATTTGAATTTCATATTTAATGGAATGAAAACACAATGATACATAGGTATATATTAATTCTAGTATAGTATCATATATATTATCATTAACTCCATCCTTTATATGTACCACATATGGTATGAATGAGTCATATCACTTTGAGGGTGTGGTAGTCTGCACTTCCTCAAATTATTTTATCATGTTTACCCATAATGGATACCATAGAGGTATGCTATAAAAAGAAAATATAGAAGCATAGAAACTTTATAAATATAATATATATCACATATAAATAATGTACCACCATAATGGCCACCATGATAGGAGGTAGGAGATAATTGAACAATCATTGTTTCGTGAGGCATTAGTTTTCCTTCCACTGAAATAGAATGTTCTTTACCCATTGGATGGAGGTTTGTATAAGTTTATCTCGAATAAATATCCTAAAAACATCCTAGTATATTGAGGATACTGCTTTTTTAATTAAAAAATTAACAAAAAGTGTTTAGGGGTTGGAGAATTGAAATAAAAGAAAACAATTTAAGAAAAATTGTTATCTTTAATTCGGGTCACTCCCTTTGGTATGAACCTAAAGGGTTTATTGATGTGATTTTCGCATAAGGTAAGGCTACATGGAGGAGGATAGGGATCATTTGATCTAATTTATACAGAGGTTTGATGAGACAAAGGGCTTGATAAGTTTGAGGAATTGGTTAAAAGTGAGTGATTTTTATAATGGGGAGGAGGGGCTCTTTAGGAAAGTGTGAAAATATTATTTTATTATATAGTTATCATCAGATTAAAAATGTCAAAACACATTAAATTTTAAGATAAGATTACTCATATTCTAAATAAAATCATCCAATAGTAAATGGATGGGTTTTAGATAAAATTTTATTCCTTATAATCGTATTTATTTAAATCATTTATTAAAGATATAATCAATGCATCATTAGTGTGTCAAAAATTATTTTATTTATCTGATGTATAAAAATTATAAACAAATACCATGATGTATGAAATTTTTTATCTATAAAAATAATATTTATTGTCGAAAATATAACTTATATAACCCCATGTAAAATTTTATTAAATAAAAGATATTTGTTTGTGTCATTTTTGTCATTAGGTTAAATTAATTAATCTATAGGGTCATTATCACTCCCAAGTGGCACCATGGGTCCCAAAATCAGCCCAAATATGACCATGGTCGGTTAGGGATCAATATATAGGTTTATTACACGTTTAAGGGTGATTTTATGTTATTATATTATTATTTTTCCATTATTTACCTGATTTACCCTTTAACCATGTGAAATAAAATATTTACTGAAGTAAATATTTAAAAAAGTATAAAAATAATAGTTACCAATTTACACAATTTTGACCACTTAATTCCAAATATGAAATCCATTTTTACAAATTAAAAACACATAATTCGAAAAAATTAATTTAAAATTAATTCCTTCTATCAAAACAAAATGTGTGTTTTTGAGAAACAATAACTATCAAAACACTGACACTTGTTTATGTCCAATTTCAAAATTAAAATTACATTCAATGACCAAAAATGAATTAAAATGTAAAATTATATTATAATTACACTTCAAAACCAATTAAAAAGATAATGTAACCATATAAATAAGTTAGATAAAGAAAATTTGAATTAAAAATGCAGTATTTTTCACTATTCATTAAATAAAAACATTTTAACAGAAAAATACCAAAATATTATCCAATGTAAAATTTGATATATTTATTCTAAATAAGACTTATATTTTTTAAAATAGAATATATAAAAGTGACCAAAACTATATTTAAAGTGGTTTCTCCATCAAAAGGAGGTAAATAGACCTTCAAAAAAATATTAGAGTATTAATGCATAAAATTGTATTCATTCACATTTTAAAGCCATAATATTTATTAGATAAATGTAAATACATTTTAAAAATATACATAATCCTATTCTAGTTAGTTTTATTCATTCCAGCCAATACAACGACTAAAAGTTAAATACAATTTAAAATAATATTATTATATTAGTAGTGCGCAACATATGATTTCAAAGAAACACATTGTTGCGTATTGGGTACACCATTGAACATAGAATCACATTTAAAGTAAAATTAATATTTAATTCAAAAATATTAATACATATGAATAGTGTCATATTACTTATTTATTTGGGATGTTACATCCTTCTCACCATTTGAAAACTACGTTCTCACAAGTTTTTATTCACTTATCAAATATGTGTGGGTATTTTTCCATTATAATATTTTCAGATTCCCATGTTTCCATTTCAACCATATTCTTTTACTACAAAACCATTAACTGTTGGATTACGTTATTTTGAAACACTTGCTCTCATCGGTAAAGAATATGGATTTGTTGTTCCTTATATGATGGATTCTTTTCCAACTGAACTAACTTTGGACATAACACATGAGATGGATCTGGAATATACGTTCTCAACATTGAAACATGGAAAAAATTGTGTAACTGGGATAATCATGGAGGTAAGGCCACTGTGTAGGAAAATAATACAAGTTTCTCAATGATTTCATAATGAACAAAAAACCTCAGACTCAACTTTCCCTTCTTTCTAAAATGCAACACACTTTTCCCTAGAGATACTTTGAGAAATACATGATCACCTACCTCACAAGAAAGCTTCTTCCTACCGCTATCTGTAAAATGTTTGTCCCACTTCGAGCTGCTCTCATGTGCTTCTAAATCAACTAAAAATTTTATACCATCTGTTCTACCATGTCGGGTCCAATCAACCTACTTTACCATACTTCTTCAAACAAATCTAGAGTTCTATAACACATTACATATAATGCCTCAAATCTACCCATCTATATACTGGAATGAAAACTGTTATTATAATAAAATTCAACCAAAGAATTTTTTTGGTCCCATCATTACTCGTAATCTATTGAACAAGCATGTAGCATATCCTCCATTATTTTAATTCTTTATTCTAACTACCCATTAGATTATAGATGAAAAGTTGTACAAAAATTTAATTCAGTACCCAACGACTTCTGAAAGCCTTTCCAGAAGTTATAAGTAATCCTGGGATCATGATTAGATACAATGAAGATGGGAACACAATGCAACCTAACTATCTCTTTAACATATAACTGAGATAGTTGATCTAGAGGCGAATTATCTCTAATAGGATAGAAATGAGTTGATTTTGTCAATCGATCGACAATAACCCATAATGCGTTGTTTCCTAGAGTTTTCTCCGGTAATCCCACAAAGAAGTCCATGGATATATTTTCCCATTTCTACTCTGATACTGGTAAAGACTAAAGCACCCCTATCGATAATTGGAGATCTTATTCAACCTGTTAACAAGTCGAACACCTCACAATAAAGTCAGAAATATCTCATTTCATTCCATCCCACCAGTAATACTCTTGAAGAACTCAATAAATCTCAGTACTTCTAGGATGAATTGAAAACTGAGAAATTTGAGCATCAAATAACAAATCATTCTTCAACTATGAATCACAAGTCACATATAATCTCTTCCAAATCCTCAAAACACAATCAATAACAATGTTAAAATCAGGAAACATACCATTCTGAACTAACTGAACCTTTTTTGACAACTCAGTGTATTCCTTCTCCACTTTCTTAGTTCTGTCTGATAGAGATGATCTCAGTGACACTTGAAACAAAATAGAGGAATATCCTGCAACTAAACTTTTATGCCAAAGTTAATAAAACAAAAACAAAAGGATCCATATCCTAACCTAGAATGGTTAATGAAGAATTACTTTTTCGACTCAAATCACCAGCCACTTTTTTTATTTTCTCGGATAGTAATGAATCACGCACTCATAATCCTTGATTAATTCCAACCATCTCTTCTGTCTCATGATTTATTCTTTCTGAGTGAATATATACTTTAAACTTTTGTGATTAGTATATATTTCACATTTTACTCCATACAAATGATGCTTCCGAATTTTTAAAGCAAATACAACTGTAGCTAAATCCAAATCATGTGCAGAGTAATTTTACTAAGTAGGTTTCAACTGACGTGAAGCATAAGAAATTACCTGATCATTATGTATAAGGACACAACCATGTCCTTTTAATGATGCATCACTAAATATAACAAATTCACCATATCTAGAAGGTAATTCCAAAACTGTATTATTCACCAATCTTCATTTCAATTTCGGAAAACTATCATCACATTCATTTGTCCAGATAAACTTACCACCTTTTCGAGTTAACATAGTCATTGGACAAGATAACCATGAAAACATCTCATCAAAACTCCGGTAATAACCTTCCAAACCAAGAAACATATAGATATCTGTTATATTTGTGGGTCTTGGCCATTCATCAATAACTTTTATTTTAACAAGATAAACATTTATGCCATTTTTTTGAAACAATGTGACCGAAGAAAGAAATTTATTGTAACCAAATCTCACACTTTCTGAATTTACCATATAGTTTCATTTCTTTTAAGGTATAAAATACACCAATTAAATGACTTTTATTCTCCTATTTAATTTTAAAATAAACCAAAATATCTTCTATAAATACAACCACCATTTATCACTTCAATCAACTAATCCATCACTACAACAAACTGTTCATTTCTAATTCAGACCATCTCAGGTTACTGATTCGGAAGGACATTTCCCTTTATATTCCTTCACTACAAAATTTCTCTATTTTCTATATCAAAAACTATTTTGATCACTAGATGTATCTTAGCTGAAGCAACATGGTGGTCTATAAATGATATATGTTTTCAATTTGATCATATATTAATTTAACAATATTCAAACTCCTAAAGTTGTCTAAACCAACTGTTAATACCAACTATAATGTCCCACCCTTAAAACATAAAAAATCATTAATTATGTTAATAATTCACATTGAGGATCATTTCTAGTTTATAGTTTTATAGAATTATGCCATATCTATTACATTTCATTTAAAAAATTTCAATATAGTCACTTCTACTCAGTTACAATTTTTTCACAAAACAAATACTACGAAAAAAGAGTCACGTCTAGTTCCATTTTATGACAACATGACTTTTCCTTGATCCCATCATTGTCCATGTTCTACTTTCTATCCTATGAAAAAAATTTCAAAAACATGGGATGGCCATAAAATGCTCAGTAAAGCATACACAAAGAAGGAAAACTGTTAGTTTTTCAACGAAACAAGTAAACCATTAATAATTTATCATAAGTAATACTTTTCACCATTATGAAGTAGTAAATACTCTTCACTGAAATAAAAGATCATTACTTTACCTTTTGTAACAAAATAATTACCATAAAACCCATATAAATAACACATAACATATAAACGTAACAGGGGACATAAATATACATAAATAGAATAACCATACGGTGGACTTCCAATCATATTAATAAATGAAATAGCCATACGACTAACTTCCATACCCAACTCATTGGAGGTTATAACGTAACGACATATCTTAGTTTATCTTGGCACCACCTGTCATTTTTTTATCACATAACCACCTGTCAAATGTCCAAGTACCATTATGAAATCATAACACAAAAAAATATTTAAAATATAAACATTTCATAAATAACATTCCATTTGAAATAACAATAAATCGTTTCAAGATATTGAAATTATCAATATATTTCAAAATACATTTTCAATACCAAAACACACTAAGATAGAATATGGTATTTCTTTTCCTTTTAAAAAAATTAAGTCTTACTGAGGAAGCCAACTAACTATTTAGGTTGTGAAGATGTTATTATTTCCACAAACGTTAAAAAAATTCCTTCTATCATTTTGTAAAATGATTTGTATAAAAAATATTCCCATTGAATGAAATTAAAAGTCAAATGGTTTTATTATTCACCGTATAAAAGAAGAAGGTATATATCATCAAAATATGACTCAATAAATAGAGATTTAGATGAAGTCCCTTACAAAGATCATTTTATAAATAAAATTAGTCAATTATGTTTACTCACTATATGTAATCATAATGAAAGTATATATACAATATAATATATAAAAATTTATTTATGACATAATAACAGCGAGACATAATCAAAAATAATATGTTTAACTCATTGAATGGAAATTGGGCTACGAAGTTCCCTTACCTTGTGTCTGACATGACCTGTTCTTTCATTAATTTCTTGTATAATAAATTGAAGTTAATTTTTACTTCCATAAGAACATTTTTCAATTTTATTATTTCTTTTGTATCACTTATTAACATGTTATAAACATTATGTAATCATTTAAGTTAGTAACAGCTGTTTGGTCAATATTTGGTTCTTGAGTCAAAAATGGACATTTTATAATGACATGTTGTTCATGTGGTCAAAAGATAATTATATCTAGAATTATATTCAAGATTTGGATATCATATATATCATATATATTCAGTATATATATGTATTTATAACAGTAAATAACATTTGGAGAAAAGATATGAAATGCACCATTCATAGAGACGGTAAGTCGTACGTATGCATGAACGCTACTTTCATTTCTATTTCATATTTAATGGATTAAAAACATAATGATACATAAGTATATCATAATTACAGTATAGTGACATATTTAATGTCATTAACTCTATATTTTATACGTACCATTATGGTATGAATGAGTCATATCACATTGATGGGGAGGCTGTCTACACTTTCTCAAATGAAATTATCGTGTTTACCTAAAATGGAAACCGTAAAGGTATGCTATAAAAGGAAAATAAATAAGCATATAAAAAATATATATATAATCTATATCACATATAAATAATGTTCCATCATAATTGACACCATTAGAGGTGGTTGGAGATAATTTAATTATCATCGTTTCGCGAGACATTAGTTTTCCATCGACAGAAATAGTATGTTATTTACCCAATAGATGGAGGTGTATGTATGTGTCGCTCGAATCCTTCTCATAAAAACAAACAAGTATATTTACGATAATTTTTGTTATAAGAAAAATTAATAAAAAAAGTTGAGGGGTTGGATAAGTAAAATAAAATATAGCAATTTAAGAGAAATTGTTACATTTAATTCAGGTAACTCCCTTTGGTATGAACCAAAAGGGTTTCTTGATTTGATTTATACCATATGTAATGATACTAGGAAAAAAATAGAAATCATTATAGCTTATTTAGGTAGATGTTTGACAAGAAAAAGCGACTTAGAGGTGTTAGGAATTGGTTATAAGTTAGGGATTTTTATAAGAGGGGGCTATTTAAGAGTGTGTGAAAATATTATTCTATTATAAACATAAATTCAAATTAAAAATTACCAAAACACATTAAATCCAATGATATGATGACTCATATTCAAAATAAAATCATCCAATAATAATTTAACATCTTTTGGATATTATTTTATTCTTTATAATAGTATTTATTTAAATCAATTATTAATGAGGTAAATACTACATCATTATTGTGTCATAAATAATTTTATTTATATGATGTCAAAACATTATAAAAAAAATACCATGATATTGGAAATATTTTTATATTTTCAAATAATATTTATAGTTTAAATTATAACTTATATAACCCCATGTAAAAATTGATTTACTACATTATATTTGTTTGTGTCATTTTTGTCTTTACTTTAAATTAATTAATCTTATGTGTCAATATCACTCCCATGTGGCCCCATTGGGTCTCAAAATCGACCCAAAGATGCCCATGGTCGGATATATATCATAAAATAGGATTAGTAAATGTTTAAAAAAAATTATTTTGTTATAAAATTAATTGTTTCCATTATTTACATGATTTACCCTTTAACCACAGAAAATAAAATATTTACTAAAGTAAAGATTTGAACAATCCTAAAAATAAATGTAAACTATTTACACAATTTAGAGATCCTGATTCCAATATATGGAATTTATTTTTCCAAATTCAAAACATAGATGTGGCATAAATTAATTTAATGATAATTCCAGTTGTCAAAACTAAAAACCATGTTTTTATGAAATAATAACTATCAAAAGATTGACACTTGTTTATGTTAAATTTCAATATGATATTAAATCTAATGACCAATATTGGATTAAAAGGTAAAAATATATTCTAATTTACACTTTGATACCAATTAAAAATATAATCTAACCATATAAAATAAATTTGATCAAAATGCAGATTTGAAATAAAATACAGTATTTTTCAGTATTCATTAAAAAATAATTTTTATCATAAAAATACAAAAATTTAATCAAAAGTAAAATTTGATGCCCCTATTCCAAATTAGAATTTTATTTTTTCAAATATATCATATAATGGTGACAACAACTTTATTTAATGACGTTTAACCATCAAAAGGCGGTAAATTGACCTTTTAATGAATATTATAATATTCATGCTTAAAATTGGATTCATTCGCATTATAAGCCTCTAAAATTTATTAGATAAATGTAAAAACATTTAACAAACATAAATAATCATATTTTAGTTAGTTATATTAATTCCATCAAATATAACAACTAGGTGTTCACTACTATTTAAAATAATATTATTATATTATTAGTGTGGAGTGTAATATTTCAAGGAAACCCTTTCTTGAGTATAGGGTAATCCATCGAACATAAAAACACATTTAATGTAAAATTTATATTTAATTCACCAATATTATTATATATGAAAAGTGTCTTATTCCTTATTTATCTTGGATGTTACAATTAGAACCCCCAGTAAATAAATATGCTTTTATTATTCTTAATTTATAATACAATATGATTATATCTATGACTATATATGATTTTATTATGACTTTATATTACCATATTTTTTTACAATTTCATGTTAAAATTATGGTTCAGGTAATATTCACTTTTTTAAAAAATAAATATTAATTTGTTTTATGAGTGGTCCATAAAGAAAAATCAGGATTTCTAGAATTAAAAAGATGATATAAATATCTTTTATTTTAAAAATATTTGTATTATAATAATCTATATCATATTTCTGTATGAAAGGGAATACAATTCTTTTGGAGACGATAGGTCATATGTACTAATGAATGATTCTTCACTTTTATTATCGTATTGAAATATATAATGAAAATTACATATATGTGTTTATGAATATAATATAATTATGGTAGAATCATAATGTTATATATATAAATATATATATTTTTCTAAAACATTTCTTAAAATATTCCATGTAATGTTTTTGAACGAATAATATCACTTTAACGGGGTAGTAGTTCACACATACTCAAACGAACTTATCGTATTTACACAAAATGGAATGTATAGAGATATGTGTTATAATACAATTAAATAAGATAAAATAAATCATAGATATAATAATTATAATATAGAAATATCATTTTCATCATAATTCCCAACAATGAAATAGGTTAAAGGAAGAAACGAACAATCATCATTTTGTGCGGTGGTAGTTCGCTGCATAAATACACATCATGTTCATTACCCACTATATGGAATATTTATGTGCATTTAGGTAGAACACATAGAATTATAACATATAAATATATTTATGATACATGTTTAGTTTTATAAGAATGGAATAACGAGGGTTGTGGGGTGTGAAGAATATAAAATAATACTAAAGAGATCGAAGAATGATGTTAACACTTCTTTGGGTAACTTCTTCTAGTCTACACCAAATGGATTCCTTGGTATTCATTTTAAATATTAGAGGATCAAAACAGGAAGTGATGGATTTTAGGAATTTTATTGGTATGATTATGGACAATCCTAGGTCGTTTGAGAGGTGATAAAAATGGGTACTGATGGATACATTTATAATGATGTTAGGGGATACACTTTTCATTTTTGAAAACATGTTTTTTGTACCCATGTTTTACATACCAAAAGGAAGAAATTAAATAATATAAGTTTTATGATGGATATAATTCTATAAAATGGGTTCTTGAGAATTGGATAGGTTATTTGGGCCTTTAATATTATGGTTTGGTCCTTTATTAACGTTGTATTTTACCTAAATCATTTTAATTTATTTAAAATAATTTCAATAATATTTTTGGACAAAATAATTACAAAATTAAAAATTATAAATAATTTAATTTAAAAAATATTCATTCCATTTTGGAAAAAATCAAATCACAGAAGTGGAATTAATTAATTTTATTTTAAACCCATAGACTGGATGACAAAGTGGGGTTTTAAAGTGCAGACGTCCAAAGGTATGCTTAGTTTTTATAAAAAAAATTCAATATAAAATTTATTCCAATGACCTAAATTCTATTAATTGATAAAAATATAATCTAATTAAACATTAAAATAAATTTAATTTATAATATTTCATTCCAAATAAATTATAACACTAATCATTTTTCAAATAAAATTTAGTATTTTCCACTATTCATCTAAAAATTATGTTTCTTAGAAAAATATTAAAAATTCCCCCAAAGAAAAATTATAAATTATAAATTAAGAAATAATTTTTTTTATCAAATTCATGAACTAAATTTGTGTAAAATTAATAATTTTTTTACATAAATACATGAAAATCTCTTTATTTGGGAAAATAGTTTTTTAAACACATAATGAATTTACCAATATTAAATGTTTCATATCAATATGTTTTATTTATATAATGGAATTATAATTAATATTTAAAAATTAATTATCATTATTAATATTAATATTTTAAATGGATATGATATAATATCTAATATAAATAATTATAAATATAAATGATGTTTCATTGAACCTCAGTTTTGTGGGTAATGCATGTTGGGTTAGTGTTTCTTATAGCACAAGATAACATATTTCATTCATGTAGTGTGAAAAAAACCAAAAAAGGGTTTTAATGAGAACAATATATAGCTTTTGGTGTATTTATAAATATCAAAACTAGTATATTAATTTTTTAAAAAATTTAAACATAATCTTATGGTGATACATTCTACCACCCTTTTATTGAATAATCCATCAAAATTCATCATTGTTGTTAAAGGTGTAATAATTAAATGTTCCTCTCATATAAACCCACATGATAAAAATGGATTTTAAAACATCCATTAACAATGAATTTTGGAAACATAACGGTTCCCGAGAGTAACATATATCTATCTCTCCACTTAGGATAACATAGTAATATATTGAAAACATGGATATTGAAGAGAAATATAACTATAAAATAATGATGAATATTTATAGAGAAAATTTTTCACAAGAAGTGGGTGTTCACCAAACCATAAATTTGTAAAGATATAAGGGACCATTTGATTCATCATAATGAAATATTCTTTGATAAATATTTTTCTATATTCTCTTCTTATATTGATTAATTATTTTACTATTTACGAACATAAAGAAATATATATAATTGATATCATTCTTTTTCATATGTTCAATATCAACCCTTGATTTTTCCTTGATCAATTCTCAATTCATCTCTTACTCCTATAAACTATATTGAATTTTTAATTTCTAATGAACAAATAGATCAATATATCATTAAATAGAATAATAAGTCATTCCATATTCCATTATATATCATCACATAAAAATGGTTCGCTCAGGTTTTCCAACATACATAAATCCTTATGTGGTAAAATAGTACATTAATCTCAAAAACATAATTTTACGTGTACCATATTATTTCCATAAATGGTTGACCTTATAACACTTCCAAAAGATGAAATTATATTTCTTTTGAATGAATGTCGAAAAATTATATTAACGTTGATCCCACATATATCATAATGTATGCATTGGTTGTCACATTCAAACAAATTGAATACCCACTTCCTAAATCATATTAAAAAAGTTTAATAACCAACATTACCATAAATCCATTTGGAATACATGAATGCTAAATTATTCAAAGGGTTACTGAATATATTCCATGAATACAAGTGGTTTTGAACTATTTCTATGATGATATTTAATAAATTGTGAAATATTAATAATCAGATTTATGGTAATCAGTGCTATACATTCAAATTTACTGAATCAGTTATATCATTATCCAAGATAATAAAAAAAAAATCAATATCTTGAAAACATTAAGGGTTACCTTACCTCAATCAGAAGGTCAATTTTACAAGTCTTCATCACAATTCAACTATCTATTTAAATTAATAATGAAAAAATATACAAAAAAAAAATATTATATTTTTCACAATTCATATAACATAATAATTGAATTCCAAAACAGAAATTCTACTTTCATCCATCTTTATACTTATACCATTATTCTAAATACATGAACTTATTCCTTAATAGCTCTTTCCAAGAAAATTGAAAATGAATCATGTCTTATTGTTACTCAAAATAATTCAAAACATGATACTTATGATTAATGTAAATAAAATTGGATGAACATCAGATACCTTCTTCATGTCATTTTCTATCTCCATATATTTAGAAGTATAACCAATAATCATACCACTATCCAAATTATATTTATGGTATTTTGACATGGGAAATCAACTGTTCTAATGCTGATAATTAACACATCTGAAATATTCAATTGTAAACATGTTACATATAGCTCTAAACATTGACTATAATTAGATATCAAAGGGTAATAAATCCAAATCATAGAGGAAACCATAAAATAATTGAAAATTATTTATAGGGTATCTAAATCATGTCAGATTTATTTATTCATATACACTTTAGGTTTATAATATTTTATTCATAGTCATGTTATATTAAAATTCATCATAATGGTTTGTGAAGTGCTTATTAAATTCTAATGCATATCCACTAGGACTATCCAACCAGGTTCACAATAAGGCCTTTTTTTATGTATCAAATTATATTATGTAAGGTCATACACCACTTGTCAGAGTTGTTACTCCTATGTACATTTGTGTCAGAACCACATCCACATATAGTATCTATAGTGGAATGTATTTCTAGGAAACCACTCACTCAATCCTGTACCAAAAATCTAGGACATTTTGTTATATTTTTACTCATCCATAAACATATCCATAGAGATATCTCTAAAAATACCCTTTAAAATATCCCTAATGATCTCAGTAATGTTTTCTCATCCTAGTTTCCCAGAGATTATTATGATTTCACTCTCGTAAAAAAAGTAATTAACCAATATTAAAAAACATATCAAATACATCACTGTTACAAAATATGTAACACATTACATAAATAGAACCCAAAAACAGTATTAGTTTAGTGTCTTTAGAATCATGGAAACGTAAATGTTGGAACATAAGTTATCTACATGATCCCCCACTTGTATTTTCAAGAATATTACACTTATTATACACATCATACATATTATATATCTTCATAACCTAAGTAAGTAAACATAACATGGTTAAGAATATATGCTCATTAAGGGTAAACAAGGGATACATGCAATTGTATACACGAGCATAGTGGTACAAGAATATGATCCTAACATTTGATGATAATACACTTCATATTGTAAGATCTGAAACATGAATCATGAAATAAATCATATAATTTAATAATATATAGATAATATGTAAATAAATATCATAATACATTAAATTATATCATAGGGTTAATAAATGAAATTGTTTAATACATAAATATGTTATATTATTCCATATAAGTCAAAACGCATTGCTAGAACATATCAAGTCACATCATGAGAACTGTACCTATTGGGATCGACACACCACCATACCAAGTCATAGAGTTTTATTTTTAGGGGATCATGTGTCCCCATCTTCCCATACCGGATCATGTTTTTCCATATTATAACATCATGGTGACTACACCTACTGTGTGGGACACACCACCATCAATAGGTGTGGTTCTTTCGATATAAGGGAATCTAATTCCTTATCATTCCATAGTGGACCATGTTTCCCCATCATCTAATATTGTATCGAGTTTTCCCGTAATATATCTTTATTGTGACTACACCTACCAAGTATATCACCCTCACATCCCTAGTCATAGTCTATTCCATTTAAGGGTATAAGATCCCACATCATCCCATTGTAGAACAAGATCACAAACATGATTCAATCCATTATCTACAAATATATTAAAATCAATACAGTGAATTAGAGGGAGATATAGGTACCACAAATCTCATAATAAAATAATTCATACATGTACCAAAAATATAATAATAGTTTCATCATATCTTAACCCATAAAATGAGTGGGGTTTTATAAATATCCAACCATAAATCCATGAAATGATATTTTTATCATAATCATGTAATCATAAAATTGCCAATAAAAAGATATGTTTCATAATAATTTCACTAAATCCTATCATTGAAAATAATTGGTATTCATATACATAAAACAATGGGAAGAGGAAAAAATTTCAAAATTATATAACACTTAAAATAGATATGGGATTTATAAATATATAACCCATAAAAAAGAACGAGTTTCATAAATAACATTCCATGAAAATATAAAACCTTCATAGAAAAAATGTAATGGATCCTTGGATCATATCCTCAATAATGCATGAGTGAAACCAACTGATTTCATCTTAGATGGAAAATAATTTGTAAATATCTTTTGGAAATGTTCTTTTGATGAAAATATCATTTTTTCATTGAAAGATGTTATTTTAAAACTTATATCACATGAATGAAAGATCAAAAAATGTCTTTGTAAATAATTAAAAAATTAGTTATTATAAATATAGAATATATCCATGTGATGTATATTCACCATAAAAAGGAATGTGTGGTGAATAAAGCATATATCTCAAGGAAATAACAAGTGAGATTAAATTCCAATACATTGTGTATTAACTCTCATCATACTCATACCAACCGATTATATAACAAATATAAGTTTATTATAAATATTTAATGAACCATATTCTTATATGTAATCCAATTTATGATTTTATTGTGACATTATATTACCCTCTTGTTTTCAATTTCATGCTATGGTTATTCGTTGGGTAATAGATTATTTTTTCACATGTGTATTATTTTGTTATACCATTGGTATTTATAAATATATCAGGATTTTCATAATGTAAAAAGTGATATAAATAATTTTTTATATTTTTTATATTTTAATTATAATAATCTATATAATATATAATTATTAAAAGTCGTGCACCGGTCATGGAGATGGTGGGCCATATGTAAGCATCAGCGTTGTTTCCCTTTTATTATTGTATTGAAAGAATGAATGAAAAATTAAATATATGTATATGAGCATATAATATCATTAATCTATAATTATAATGTTATGTATATCTTATATATTCAACTACATATATCCTTAACACATTAAATTAAAATTGTGAGAATGAATCACATCACTTTGTGGGGGTGGTAGACCACTCTTCCTCAAACGAAATTATCGTATTTACAAAAAATGGAAAGTAAAAAAGATTTTTTTTAAAATAATTAATGAATAATAAATATATTATATTTATAATATATAATATATTAATATAATTTACATCATAATTCCAAACTAGGAAATAGGGAAATAAAAAATGAGCAATCATCATTTCGTGAGGTGGTAGTTCTCCATACACATAAAGAGTACGCTGGAGACCTATTAAAGAGATGTTTTCTAAGTGTAGGTAGAAACCATATCCTAAAAAATATGACAATATTGAGCATATAGATATTTTATTATCATCATGTAATAACATGAGTTGAGGGGTGGATAATAGAAATAAAACAAAAGGGACTGAGCAAAGAAGTTACCTACTCTTTGGGTAACTCCTCCAATATTGTCCAAAGGGCTTCCTTGGAATTATTTTCTCCCAATGGCAGGCTTCAAGGAGTATAGTAGGCTTGTCTGAAAGTTTATTTTGTATATCTTGGCTGATCATATGTTGTTTAAGATGTGCGAATAATGGGGAGATGTAGTGGCGTTTTATAGGGAATGTTGGGGGGGGGGGGTACACAAGGAATTTTTTTAAAAAAATTAGATGTACACATGTTTTTAAATAGCAGATGTCCTAAAAACCCAAAAAATAAAATAATGTAAGTTTTATAGATGAATTAAGGTTGTAATAGTTTTTCTAGACATGTTTCTACGTTATTTTGGCCCTAACGATTTAGGTTTAGTCGTTTATTATGCCTAATTTTCCATTCATCATTGAAATAAATTTTATAGACATTAATTAATATTTTATGTCAAAAACAAAGTTGAAATAATTAGAAATTAAATTTTTTTCTAAAAAAATAAGGAAAACACATTCCAAAATTAAATTAATATATGGGTCTAAATGTAATTTAATTTATATCCTACAGAAACGATGAAAAATTGGGATTTTAAACTAAAAACCTCAAAATTATTTCTACGATTTGATACATAATATCAAAGTGAAATTTATTAAAATGAAATAAATTGGATTACTTGACAAAAATATGATATAATTAATCTTTGAATCCAATTCAAAATAGTATTTATCCATATAAATAAAAAATATGAAAAGGCACTTTTGTATTAATGTTAGATACATAATAGTATACATAAAAATTTGATGTTTTTAGAAAAATAAAAAAAATAACCTTAAGTTAATTTTGAAAGTGTAAATAAAAATATTATTATTATATTATCAAATTTATTTTCTAATTTTGTCTACAATTTATTTTATAGCTTTTCACAAAATGATATGAACAAAATTTCACTTGAGATAATAGTATTTAGAAACATATAAATATATTAGTAACATGACATGTTTTAATATAAATTTATTTTATTTATATAGAACCATTAAAATAACATTTCAAAATAAGTTATTTCTATTCATATTTCATATTTTAATTTCTATTTTACACCTATCTCATTTGAAAAATTCTACCCCAAAAAGGATGTGTCTTAAAACTCTACGTATTGTGTAACACAAGCGAGGACAATGTTCTGTGTACCACAATTTAATATAAGTCATGGGATTAGTTTCTAAAATCCAAAATTAATGATTTAATAAATAAAATTTTATTTCTATTTCTATGAATTTTAAAATATCAAAGATATTAAATTAAATATAAAACAAATTCATAAAATCATGAGGTGTTACATTCTACCCCATTAAAATAAAAATTCCCCATGAAATTTTTCTATGTTATTAATGGTATAATACTTGAATGATCAATTCATAGTAACCCACTTCATAAATATAAATAATAAAATAGAATTTTGAAATGAATGAATGAAGCGTACCAGTTACCCATAGTAATATATAACATAGTTCCTACATAGGAAACACATGTGGCATGTGAAAAAATGGGAATGGATGAGAAATATAACTATTAAATTTGGATGGAGATTCAGAGAGAGAATTGATCAACATGATAGGGTGATCACAAAACTAAAAATGTAAAATGATTAAAGGGACAATCTGATTTATAATAAAAAATGATTCTATGATAAATATTTTTCAATTTCCTTAAACAATATTAAATAATTATTTTAGGATCTAGAAACATAAGGGAATATACCTATTTGATTTCATTCCTTTTCATATGTAAACTATCACCCATTTGTTTTGTACTGATCAATTCCCACAACATATCTTACTCGGTGAAATTATGGTGAATGTTTTACTTCTAAGGAACCGAATGTTCATGAGATCCATAAATATAAAGATATGTTATTCCTTCTACCTTTACGTGACATTAATTAAAATACTTATAATAGGTTATCCGGCATGCATAAATCCACATGTGGTGAGATAATACTTTAATCTAGAAAACATCATCTGAATTTCAAGAGAATATTTCAATAGATTTTTAACCTTATAACCATTCCTAAAGATGAAATTTAAAAACATTATATATAATGTCATGATATTAGGTTAACATTGATACCATATATATCACATAGTATCTCTAGGTTACCACATTGAAAACATGTGAATTGAATTATAATAAATCCTATTAACATATGATGATAATATGAATTAAACAAAATCACATAAGAAGACATGAATGATTCCTTATTCAAATGTTTAATGGATATATTCCATGAATCCAATATTTTGTAAGCATTGTCTATGATAACATATTATTATTTTTCAACAACAAAATATACATATATGGGGTAATTAGTGTTATAAGGTTTACTTGTTTGAAATAAATCTTCTCATTATCTAAGAGAAACATAATTTTCTCAACATCATGATCACATTAAGGGTTACCTTAACTTAATAAAAATATCACATTTGTAAGTCTTCATCATCATTAAACATATCCATTTTAATTATTAATGATATCATATATTAGAAATAATTATATATTTCATTATTCATATAACACAATCACTAAATTCTGAAACATAAATACATCATTCATCGAACATTATTCTTAAACCATTACTTATTATTCATCAACATAGTCCATAATAAATATTTCCACAAATATGATAAATAAATATTATCTTCAGATTCATCAACCTCAATATTATCGTTATTTTTGTGTTTAATATATGTAATAATCAAAGAAAATAACATACCTTCCACCTACAATTTTTGTTCTCTTTATCTTTAGAAGTATAACCAACACTCATACCACCTTCTTGATTCTCTTCCTGAGATTTCCACTTGGGAGATCGATTTGAATAAAACCCATACATTCCAAATATGGAAAATTTAATGTTAATCATTATCCTTCATGCCCTTTCCATAGATTAAAACAATAATTAACATGGTGAGAAACACATATAATATAAAAATCTACATAATTTTTGAAAATTACTTATATGATGTCAAAATTAGGGAACCTAATTTTTCACTGACTACACATTATGTTTATCCAATGTTATTAACATTTTTATTTCTATAGAATCATTTATGTTGGTTCGTAATGTTTTGGTGAATTTCCAATCAATATCCCATTACAGTGTAAAACCATGTGCACATTAAGGTTTATTATTTTGTACTAGTTTATGTCGAGTCTTTCCCAACACTGATTTTCGTAGTTGTTACTCCTATGTAAATCTATGCCAAAATGACATCCACTTTTTGTATAATGATGGAAATTTGTTTCTAAGAAACCACTCACTACACCCTTCACCAGAATTCTACGAAATTTTCTAATACTTTTATTCATCTTTAAACATATCCGTAGATATATCCCAAGGAATTTGTTAGAAATATCTCTATGGAACTCAATAATGATTTATCATCCTTTTTCAAAAGGATATCTCGACTTCCATTGGATACCATCTTTAATGACACAATCATAATGTACATAGATATTGCATATTTTTCTTGAATACATGAAACATTAAACAAACAGATTTCGAACAACTGTTTTAGTTTCGTGCATTGGAATCTTGGATATATAAAAACTAGAACATAAGTGAGAAATATTATCTTCGACTAGGTTCATCATGACTCACTCCCTTATTAGAAACATCCTAATATTATCATATCTTTATAACATAGGGAAGGAAAAAATAAAAATGGGTGTTCTAAGATACTCAATAATTGTAAACATTTTATAAATCTGTGTATAAACAAGAGCATTATGGTATTATAATGTGATTATAATAATGTAATATCATATCCTACATATAATAAGATTAGAAAAAATACTCATGGAAAAAATAATAGAATCTCATAACACATGAATCATATGGAAATAAAGAACATAATTTAAGAAATCATATCATATGAATAAGATATAGAATTTTTGTATATATAAAAATGTGATATAATTTCCTATATGTTAAGAAGTATTGCGTGAAATTGTTGTGGAAATTCATGGGAACTAAACCTACAATGTGGGACAAACCACTATCCCCAATCACAATCCTTTTAGTATAATGGATTAAGTTACCAATTCTTCACATACTCGATTAATTGTTTCCGTCATCCCAAAGTGGATCATGTTTCCATATACTCTATATTCATGTTCACTACAACTTCTAGGAGGGACACACCACCACTCCCAGCGTAGTCCTATCATTATATGATATAGTGAATACCCATATTCCCATAGTAGATTATGTATCCCAATCTTCCCATATAAGAAATGGTTTTAACATATTCGATTTTCAGGGTGACTGCATCTTCTGGACGGGACACACCATTGTCCCCATTCAAGTCCTTTCTGTCTATGGGATTAGGTTTCTACATATTCCCATGGTGAATAAATCCAATATATTTGACTCCCAACATTATATTGTGAGAAAAAATATTTTGAAAATTAATTTTAGGGATATATACTTTCTACCCATATCTTAATAATATCTTTCTTATGTCTTCAACATGATTATAGAATATTTTTCAAAACATGACCCATGAAAAGTGATGGGTTTTACAAAAATCCTTTCATAATAGCATAAAATGAAGTGGGTTACATTAAAATACAATAATATCATAAACTATATTAAAATACATGTTTCATAATAATTTGATCAATTCCTAACCCATGAAAAGAAGCAGGTTTCACAAGCATAAAACACTTGGTAGAAGAACATGTTTCATTATATTATATCCTTTTCAAGGGAAAATGTTTTGATAATCATATAACTCGTGAACGAGGAATGATATTCATAACAATCATAAAATCTAAAAATAAAGCATTATGATAAATATTTTAATGTACACATTGATCATATACCTAATAAGGTTAGGGTACAACCAATGGATGTCATCATAGATTCAAAATTATTTTTAAAAATCTGTTTCAAAATATCTCATGACGAAAATATCGTTTTTTCCTTAGAAGAAACGATTTTAAAATAAATAAACTATGTACATAATATCATAAAAGGAATATATTAATACCCATAGATTTATTTGTTTAAATAACAAAATACATTCATTTTTGTATAGTATTCCTGGTCATTTAAGCGCAATTTTAGGTGTCCCGAAGGCCTTTTGGAGTTCGAAATGCCTTAAGGTGGCCCGAAGGCCTTGAGGTGGCCCAAATTCCTTACTATCTCAAATTTCACGGGTGTCCCAAAGTCCTCAAAGAACCCTAGGCCCAAAATAAGTGGCCTCAAAAACCTAAATGGATGATTGTTCTGGCAACTATAGTACCGAACCGTGCCTACTACAACACTGCTATAGTACCCTGAAAATATGACTCTGTCCGATTTTGAACTCGGGTCTCTTGGATGCACTTGACGAGTCCACACAAACTATGATTAGTATTTTGTTTATAAAGACTATATTCTTTTAAAAGTATCAATCTAAGACAAATCATTAACTACTTTGTGTTTTGAAAAATAGAATTTATCTTCTTTTTATATGACCATTTAAGAAATATAATATTATCTCACAATCATATTTGGAATTCTATGTGTTTGGAAACATTTCCTTTGAATATAATATTTTATTAAAATATACCATGGATTGGTTGTGGGAACACATTCCAACATATATTAACAAAAATAAGGGCAATTAATTTATCTTAGATAAGAACCATTTTCTAAAACATCTTATCAAAACATGTTATAGAAATTTTCTGATTCCAAAAAATATGTATTCAATTAATCATTTCATACATATTCATAATAAATCATTGTTAGAACATATTACAATATATGATAAGTTATAAGAATATATTCATCATTTACATAGATATATATAATCTTTGACATTTTCATTTAAGATAAAAAAAATTATGTGACATCTATTTACTTCATCCCTTAAATGAAAACTATAAACTCTTTCAACTCTTCCTTTGATTTTGAACAATTGTAAATCATAAAGTCATTATCAAATAACATTAAATATATATTAATATATTTCCAAACATAAAAATATAACATGGAAATTCTATAGAGTTCTCATATTTTTTTGGTATATCATGCTTAATCCAATCAAGTTGAATTATCACTATTCATTTCCGATAAGACTATGTTTCAATAAAAATAATTTTCTTCAAAATGAAACATTTTTTAAATTTTTCAACAAATTATTTTTTGAACATATAAAAAATTATATTTTCAATAAAATTTCTATTTCTTGAAATTATATGCTCAATTCATTAACTCTCAACACATTGAGAATATCAGGTAAATGTTTTTTGATTTTATTCGTGTAATAAGATCCTAGATTTTAATTGAGGCATGTATCCTTGTATTATTAGTATAATGAAATTTTTGTTTCTAAATTGAAGTTTTTAAGGAGGTCATGAAAGTCTTGAAATCATTAAGTCATTCTTTAGGGAAGGTAGTTCAAGTTTATATAAGGATGGGTGATGTATATGGTTGGCACATGGTATGCAATAAACATTCCGCTCAACATTGCATCCCAAAAGGGGGGAGCTTAATTTTATTAATATTTTTTGAGGATCATAATGATGAAAGGTCAGAAATAAATTCTATCAGTACCAAAAATTGTGTGATCATGGTTATTTTAACTGTTCTCCCAGACCATACAGGTTGTGGGTCATGGGCATGCTAAAAAATGCACAATTTGGGAATAGTTTATCTAACCATTCATGTAAACCATGAGATGTGTGGCTCATTATAAAATATGTGTTCATGGTTGGAAGACCATTTTTTAAATAGTGTATTCAAACCACCATTTAAAAATTTGAAAATTATCATTTTACCTCCAATCCTTCAACCTTCTTCCACCCATTCTCCTCCCTCATTTCTCAAACCAACACCACCATGATTGAGAGATATAATTCCTCTACATCTTATGATTTATGAGATCAGTTTAATCAATGATCTAAATTTATCACCGACAGTTGTGTTGAATCATCCTTGGTTATTCTATAAATCATATTTTTTATTTTATCATTTTTATTTTTCTTTTGGGATGTTATTTACAACTAAGATCATAAACCATATTTTTATGTTGTTTTTATAGTTTCTACAATTAATCTCATAACATCTCAAATTAGAGAGAGATATCAAATGATTGATCTTAAACACATATAAGGTAGGTGGTATTTTAGTTTCATGTAAAATTTTATGGTTATGTATTGTGTTTTTGTGACACATGGTATAATTTCGACGGGTTTCTCCTAATATGATAAATACCTACTATAAATTTAAAATACCATGAACTTGATGATATATATCCCCAAGTTCATGGTTAGAGGTTTTACACCTCAACACAAACAACCCATCAAGGTGGGATTTTAAAAATTAAACAAATATTGTTCTTTACATATGAGTAAACCACCCCTTGGGAGAGTTGATTTTTACACAAGTTAGTGGGAGACATAATTGAACTAAAATAAATGTAATATGGAAATCATACTTTCATGGAACATTTATCACATGTAAGTGAAATGATTAAATATTAAAACTATGTTATTAAAATACATGTATGTTTACCATAGAATTCTTGATTATTCATAAAATGGATGACCCAATATAGTAAAATAATTTTATAAATGTCCAGGACACAAACATGGCATTTTAAAAACTTATTACATTATGCATTGGTAGATAAATGGGTTCTAATATGGAATATATTATATGGGATTATGAGAAATATTGATGTACATGAATTGTAAAGGGTTTGGATAATTCTCAAGAACCTTGTGAAATTATATTTTTCCTTGGGAGAAACATGGGTTCTGATTCAGAATTCCTTCAATGGGCTCAATGGATAGATGAAATATTATTATGCTTAACCACGGCACTGGACTTGGATCACTATAATGGGGGAAAATTCCTTGGGTGATACTTAGATTTTTTATTTTAAATTACTTGTATGGGGACATAGCGTTCTATATGATTCCTTGATGAGACCTCTAAGTGAAATAAAACACTATGATTAAGTAAATGTCTTATGTACTTAAATTTGTTGATTTAGAATCAATAATTCAATATTTACAAGAAAAATAAATTGATTTCTTTTGATGATCTCCTTGGATTCATATTATTTATTATATACCACCTCAGATTATATCCTTATTTTGAAATCTAATCTGGCATGGATGCTACTTAATAATTATTCCTAAGGATTAGGTATACCCCTTATGGTTAAATTCTAAGAGTACACCCCTTCATATATCCCTTGACTGTTATCTATTAAAATAATAAGAAAGTTGTGAGACCCCATATAATTATCAATTTATATAGATTCATTGGTTTTATAATGTGGGTCCCAAAAATATTTATATTATGTAAAATTACATATGGAATTCAGGATTAGGTCAAAGTGGTTATAGTCGGAATGGTATCCGTGAGAATCTTTATTTTGACCTAGGTTATTTACATTACTATTTTACATTTGTTATTGATTCTCACTATTCATACTTTATTCAAATACTAGATAGTATTATACATTGTTGGTGGTGGCCTAATGAGTTTTACTCACAACCTATACAGGATACCATTTAGTATTAGGGGAAACATTATAGATATGGGTAGGGATAAAGGGAAGAACCCAACAATTGATGCCTAACATATATAGTAGGTTTTAGTATGGGATAAGAGGACTGATATAGTTTGTGGAATGATATTAGATTTTAGCATTGTCTCTTTAGTAAAAATTATTATAGAATGTATTATTGTATGTATTCCCACAACTTTTTAATATACATGACATTATCATTTTCATATATGATTGATTTAATGGGAATGAGAAAAATGTGAACCGTTATTGATAAAGATTATGTTTGGCCTGATTGTTGAATTCAGGGGTTCTTTTCTTCCACAATCAGTAACATCAAGTCATAATTATTGTTCTTAATGAAAACTCCAAATTGTTTTGTCCTCTTTAATTGGGTACATGCCTACATTCAAAAGCGAGGTAGTCAATTGGGGTTTCCGACCCAATGATGCTTAGGGACACGCATTGGTCGAGAGGATAAGAGGTCGGTCTCATCACACCCTATTGAGGGGAACTGTATCATACATCGGGACTCTATTATATATTTATGATATATTCATGAATCACTTCTATATCCTGAAATAAGGCTAGTTACCCTAACTAAACGATCATTGTAATATCCCTTTCAAATTCTCAAATTAATCATACGATTAACCCTTTTATGTACAGAATAAGGGGTTCTTGTTAGATAGTCCATATGTATGTATCTGAGGTTCTTTATCCATTTATTATTAAAGAATATATTTTAATATTTTGAATCTGTAGAACTAGGTACTTCAATATTTTTTACCATGTTGGGAGGTGGTTAATATTATGAGGATGGGATTGAGCCATTATGAGGAATCTTACATATCCTTTTTATAGGCGGAATAAAAATTCACAATGTTCATTAAACACATTATGTTTTAATTAATGTGGAACGTACATATGTGTTTGGACTTCGGAACCAAATATTTGAGCTCGAGTCTTAATGAGATTTCCAATATATCTTATTTATATAGGAATCAATGTTATTTTAGTTCATTCACACCATTTGGACTTAACCCAAGGTAGATTCCCTTATATGGTGGATGTTCATATCATTCCACTCATTTGGGATTACATACTAGGATTCCCAAGCCGGTGAAGATTCATGGTGCATATGAAATGATCATTGCAACTTATTATGCGCATTTGAGCTATGCTCAGTGTGAGAAACAAGGGATAATAAGTATTCTGCCTCTATGTGTTCGGATGTTTGGACAATATACTAGGACAACCCTTGGGATGTTTAATATAGAGATCATGCCTCCCAAAAGCATCCAACATATCCTGATTATGGAAGGAATAAGGGTCATCATTATTCTTCTAACCAATTAATATGTTGACGAATGATGTAGGAGGGTTATCCAATGGGAATGAGTGGCTCGTGATTATTGAAATGCCAGAGACATGGAGGGGTTACACTGAGGTTCACACTAATTTGAATTATATATCATGTATTTAGAAGGATTTTATCATATCTTATTTATGGTAGGATCGATGACCTCATTGTTTAATGAGTCCGAGATTACACACTGACATTTCTCTTATGATCAGGGATTATACGCTGATAATTCCCTTGAGGTAGAGGGTTACACACAAACACAGACTTTCTATGTAGGATTTATCATATTATGACATTTAACAAGGCTAACACACTAATTTTTCCCTTGTCATGATAGATACTGTTTATTTGAATGGTATGATCATTGTGAGTCCCTAAGACTTCATGAGTTATACCGTGTGTGAGAAATAAGGGGTGTCATGTAACAAGTCCCACTAATTGTCAATGTAGGGAATATCGGATGGGACTACCTTTTAGTCCCTTAATATAGTATATAGGCATTATGAATGTGTCTTATATACCATAGGTATTATAGGAATCAAATTTAACATAGTTTAGTTGATTAGACATTACATAATATGTGTTTCCTTAAAATTGGTCATTACCCATTGAGGATGAACTAGGTTATCAAGTCCAAGGATTTCTATTGACCAGTCCTACTTGAACTCCTTACATGTCTTTTATTTCTTACTTGATATACCATGGTTTTTTACATGAAATTTGAGAGGATGTCTGTCTGGCATGTCAGAAGAGAACCATATTATCCACATGAATTTTCCAAAGGACATCGCATATCTTGGATTTTGTGTTTGAAGGTTGTCACATGATCAAGGATGACTAGTCCAATGGACAATGCATGACCTGGATTACATTCCCTATAATTCATTGCATGATCACAACTAACATTCATAGAGGGTATCACATGATCTAGGTTACATTCCCTGGTGTCATTTCAAATGATTGATGACATTTTAGGTTGTTGTGAGAATTAATACGACATGTCTCAATGAGTTATTCATGATAGATGTTGGAACATTTTGGGTTGTCATGAGATCTTTCAAGCATCCCTGGAGGGAATCACATGATCCAATTTACATTACCCATTTCTATCATGAGACTTAGATGACATATATTGGTGTCGCCATATGATATGGATGACATGTCTAGAGGAAATTTGAGAGGAATGTATGGCGAGGTCAGAGGGATTTGTGAACCATTGGTGGAATGATTAGGGGTTCCATGTTATTTTTTGACATGAGTGGAGTACTATGCATGATACAAACTATATACCAAAGAAGCAATATATGATCTGGTTGACATGTCCTAGTGTTATTTCATGTCCTGGTTTGTTTATATGAAGTGCATGGGGATCATAATATCTGTCATTCTCATCAATACCCCATATTTTTGTCTTCATTCCAACCATTTATTGTATATTCCTTAGTTTTGTTTTTTGTTTGATTATATTAAGTCACTCGTGATCTTGAAGATATGTGGGATGTCATTCGTGTGACCAACCATAAGTCTTTTATGCGTTCTATGATACATCATGAGAAGTGTGTATGGGTGATTCATAGTCACTCCAATTTTTCTCCAATTATTACTTGATGGGATGCCTTTCCAGTTGCACGGTCATCTTCTCAGAGAAATCTACTCTACCATTAGTGTGAGGTTTCATGATTTTTTCAATCTCTACAGATGCATGTTATTATATTCTATGCAAGGGTGTGGGATTTAATAGGCCTAACCACCATGTTTGGTTTCCACATTGCATGTCACGTAATTCTTAAATCCACATTGGAGTCGTTCTAGGGCCTCAACAACACATTACATTGAGAGGCCTTATCATGGATCACAATGGGGGAATTGTATGTCTTTCAGTGACTACTACAAAATACCTTCAATTCCACATATATAAGATTATATCCATTTAAGGGGGTATTATTTTATTATATGGACATATCAAAGGCCTTCCATATTTTCAGAACGACAAGTCCATGGTACTTTATAAGATCACGACACAATTCTAATGTCTTAATGTGGTGTCAGGTGACTTGTATAAAAATTTCGATGAGAAAAGGATGACCGATCAGAGGGCCTAAGTGAAATTATAATTTTCTGAACATGGGTCTACTGAGACAATTCCACAAACATCTTATGTTTGTCGTCAGAGTTTTTGGTTGTGAGAGGCTCATACTTCCTTTTTTCATTTGATTATTTTAAAAAATTTTGTGGGTCTATTGAGTTGTCTTGAATGTCATCAATGACAGTCCCTCTACCTCTTGGTAATCCTTCATGTGACAAATAAAAGGTCTTATAGAGATGCAAGATCATTTTACGAGAATTTCATCTATTTTTCCTTATATATCCAAAGGTAGAGCATGGGATCGACTGGATATACCTGGGATAATTCACATGATGAGGATGAAATTCATGAAGCCTTTTATGAGATGGGGTAGAAATGTTGTCAGGGTATTCTGGTGTTTTTCAAATCTCCTAGTTCTTGAAAAATGTTTTTTTACTTCCGCAAGAGGCTCCTTACTTTCTCCTTATTTATTTCAAATGATTATTTTACAACGGATGGGGATCTTATGAGTTTTCATGAATTTTTTTCCGGACAACCAATCTCTCCAATGGTGATGTGTCATGTGAGTTTTATGACCATAAGAAGCTCCATCATTTTGGATATTTTCTCTTATCTTCAATGGAATTTTGAATGGATTTTGTGGCATCCACTTGTGGACAATATGCGTGACCCAATAGATCTAATCTGGTTTCTTCCACATGATCACTAATTTTCCTTGGATCCTTTTCAAGAAAAAAATTATTTATCAAAAGAGTCATCACATGACCTTTCACTTGATATGTGTCGTGGGTGACCATCTGCATGGCCTTACATGGATCATGTGAATGTGTGTCTCTCGGGGGATTATGTGATCTACATGAAGATAGACACATTCCAATTCCTTTTCATTTTCATAAAAAATAATAACCATATTCAATTATATATTTCTTTTTGAATTTTCTAATTATCATTTTAGGGAATAAATAAATTCTCCCATAAAATTGACATCTATGGGGACAAGTGCTCAGTTCTAAGAAAGAAAATTCCCATATGATTTATTGGCGTTGGCTCCATTATGTGTCTTATCTAATGCTTGTAATTCCATATATTGTTTGTTATATTGAGTAATTCACTATATATAGAGTAGAATATAGTGACTTCATTCACTGGCTACACGATCTTCATGATCTCATACATCCTTCATCTATCATGTAACCTTGTAGCAATCCCATCCCATAATACCTTACCATGAGACCTTTCCACACAACCATTTTCATGAGAGATTCCCTTAGATAATTATTTTATCATGGAAGCTACTCAATCCAACCAAAAACCTTCCTTTAGTATTTTTCTGAACATCATTTGAGGGATGCATGATAGTCTAGACGGTTTCATGGTATTGGTTGGTTCGATCACATGATCCTCTGACTGGTATGTGAATTGCATGACCATGTCATAGTCAAGCAATCATGAGTCTTCAAGGGGTCTTGTCGATGTGCGATTCCCCACAGCTTTATATGCACTATTTGACCTTTATCATTTTGGTGATTCATGATTATATTATTTTATTCAAGATTCTCTTGTTAATTCATGGAATATTAATGATTTTTCTAGTTTCTACCTTTTCTTTGAAAAGATTTTATTTTATATGTCTGAAATATTTCACTTAATATTATTTAGATGAATTTTATTTATCATAAAATCTGTTATGTTATAGGCAATCAATGATCCATGATAAATAGAAATCTAAATTTTTACCCCCAATAACAATTTATTTTAGATAATGTTTATTTTTGAAGAGGTGTCTATTATGATAGATCGAGATTTATCTTCTATCCCAAAGGATTCATCTATATGATTTTATCTTGATGAATGAAGTTTTCATTCATCCTATAGACTTCAATGTACCCTCAGGTTAGGTTTCATCTTATTGTTACTGTACTTAGATGAAAATTGGTTAGGATGGACGAATTGTCATAGCTCTATTCTAGAGGTTGTCTTATATGTTGTAAAACATTTTCTTGGGTCTGGATGGTTGTCATTTCACTAATCAGGTGATTTCCTAGATTTACTCAAGTATATTCATGTCTTATCTAAAAATCATGGTTGATTGGTGGAGCTCAAACTTGGATATTCATCATCATGGTAATTTTTTAATGAAATGATGATGACATTCTAGGTTAGGCAAATCTTCATGGAGTTTTCTGAGGATTTATACGAGGTCAATAATTATAAAGCAGTATGTATTTCTCAATTTCTTGTCTATCTCCATCCTGGTCTCCTTCAATAGATGATATGTCATTGGTTCCCAAGTACTAACTCATCTAATCAATACCATTGGGTGGTAAGAAACAGTCTATGGGATATTTACCAACTGGACGGGATCCCCTCCCTCGGAGTAATTTATGATCAGTTCCTCCCAGCTACAGATGATTGGTTTGACCCCTTGTAGACTCTATTTTTTGAAAGGGACATTCTCTTCATTGTAAAATAGAATATAAGAAATGATTTTACTATGCACTATCTTACCTCCATCAAATACTATATCAACATTTTCCTTTGTTGTGAAGGTGTTTTTCTAGCTACTATACACCCCCATCGGTGCCCTTTCCAGCTTGTTCAAGATAGTTATGGATCATATTGGGCTATTTTAGATGTTGTGGATCATACTTAATGGGGATATCATGTGAAATCAGTGATATATTTGATCCTTAGCTTGGTGGGTATTATGGACATGTTCTTGAATGGTGGGATTTTACATACTAGGGATGCACATTCCAGAATCAGATTCCATACCTTGGTAATTGTAGCACAACTAGCAGTGAAATATCATCAAAATATGGAATTTTTGACACTTTGATATCTTCACTAACTATTAGTCCACATTCTATAAGGCATCATCCGCTACAAGATTAGTCACCCTTTCATGTTTTTATATTCCAATATAAATGAGAATTTTTATTACTATGAATACTATAATGCCACCAGAATCCGAGATCTAGATTGATGAATATATCTAGGGTTTGGGATATGTCACCAAAATATGATAAAGACATTGATGTTTGTCTTCTGCCAGATATCTTTTATTCCATCCCTTATTATCTTCTAACTGGGCTGATCATTGACACTAAAAGAATCTCTTTTGATAAAAGGTTCTATAAGATCTCGATTTGATATGGGTTCATATATCTAGGATGGATGATTTGGTCATCTATAATAGATATAAACAATATCATTTTACTCATCAATTTGGGTACACCCGAAAGGTCTCCCCACTTCCCTCATATACTGTATGATGAGAATAACACCCTTGGGATCATCCATGAATTTTGATGTTGTTGGCATGTGAAGAGACTAATGCAGAGATGAATCTGTTATCTTTTGATTCACCCACCATTAATTAATCATATAATTTTCATATTTGGGTTGCATCATATCATGTTAATGTGATAATCTGATTGGTTCATCATGTATAAAATCCATTTCCCTCACCATCCCCTTCATCCATGGAAACTATTGTGTTGAATGAGCACATGGAAGATACATCGATTAAAATCCCTTATTTTGGGGATGATTGTCTCAATAGCAGGAGTGAATATTTTGATTCAATCATCCCTTAGGTACATTCAATTACTGATGCCTCTATTTGGGGAGGATATATATAGAATCCTCTCTTTTTTATTTTACTTATTATATGGTTATTTCATCATTTTTGAGCACCCATCCAATTTTTCATAGAATAACATACATGATTTTGGATGATCTAGAATCATTTTCACACCGTGATTATTGAAAATTAGTTAGAAGCTTTTCATGGCCAAGGGTAACCCTTTCATCGGTTATTTAATGACGTGGGGGTGGGTTGTTTTAATTGATAACCACTTTAAAAAATCATGTAACAAAATTTCTAGCCCCATAAAAATTTGGCCTCTAATCATCAGGACATTCATAATATTGAAAATGAGGCTCCCCTTTCAGGAATGATGAATGAGATCATTGAGGCACTAGGGTAGGTTCTCCATCTTATATCCGAATTTCATGCTCATTTGGATTTGTGTACCATGAAAATATGGATATATGAGGAAATCATAGCTCTCATGAGGTATAATCATTCAAATTCATCATCTTCAATGGAAACTACATAAAATGAGTTAATGATATCACTAATTTAGTTGAGACTCTCCATACTAGGGAAGTAGAAAAAAAATGTGGGGAAAGAGACAACTCAACATTCAATTGATGCTTCTCATCATACTCTTTCCAAGTATGATTTCTCAGCCAACTGAATCTTATTGTAGTTTTATTGTTGATATGTACTGTTTTTTAAGATATTTTTGGAGAGACTCCAAAGATTGGGAGATTCCTCTTATTTCACTCATCTAATGGTTGTATTTTTGCATCCTTTCATGTTTTTGTCTAGTTATATTCTTTTATAATTCAGGATGATAAGGGTTTTTTCTGATCTAATGTTATCTAAAACGTCAATGATACCCATCCTTCACATAATATCAAATAAACCTGAATGTATGAATATGAATATTTAAATCATAACAGATTATTCATAGGAATTTCCCAGGAATGCCCACTATTAAGAGATTCATTACTGATATACTCTCTCCAGTTATCTTGATATTACTTATTTCACTAAAGGATAATTTGGTAGAATTTATTTCCCAGAGGTAATGTTATTTCCCTTTTTTGGAATCTGATAGTCTTGCTGAGAGAATCATAATGTTTTCCAAGTCTGATTTGTGGGCCTTACAAGATTTTTTACTCTTTTAGACTGTCATTGGTGTACTATAGTTTAGGGTCTTTTTTCTTGGACCTTTGGTCACTTTATTTTAGGTTATTCTAGATCAAACCATCTATCATTATAGCTTATGACTGTTTATCTCGGACCGTCTACCTCGTTAGATTAGGGAATTTCAACTCTAAACTTCTATCATTTTATTTTAAGAGTATTCTATCTCAGACCTTCTATCATTATAGTTTGTGGTATTTTATGTCAAACCTAATCAATGGCCATGGAATATGGTACATACATTCTAGGAATGACTCAAAACACTCAAGGGTGTTGAGTTCTATTTTTTTTGTTCCAAGCCCCAAGAGGATCATAGATCATTTCCTCAAACTAAGAGATGTGTTTGATCTACTAGGCTAGATACCTTGAGAAGGGACTGAATCAGGGTATTCCAGATTAAAACAACTTCCCCTTTTGATATTGTTATGTTTTTAAACAAAACAATCTTCTCTCTCTTTCCCATAGAAAATTATGTACAAAAATACCAGCGTACATAAGACACAACAATTTTTACATGGTTTACCCTTACTGGGATGCGTTTAAGAAGAATACAACGACAATGTGTTGATATACCAAATCCACTAAAAGAACATAGTTTTTTAAAATTTTGAAGATGATTCACTGTTCCTCTTGGTTTATAACCAATCACAAGATGAAATATCACTTCTCTATCCACTGAAGTGTGATAACTAATTCTTCAAAAGATCCACTAAATGTTTATAGACTTAAAGGTCCTTTTATTACCTCTAATAAATGTATCATCCACTATAGTATATTTTCTATTGATTTCCCTCTTTCATCAACTCATGAATAAATCTTTACCCTAGTGTTACAAGTCAATATCAAATCCTTCACACAACATTATGACATCTTAGGTGAAACTATAGAGCCTTGCATGTAAGATTCCACTTTGTTGTGAAACACCCCTTCCAGACAACATTAATATTCTATGTAACTCAATTATTATGTTCAACTATATTAGCTTGAATGGAACACAAAAACATTCTCAAAACTCCCTTTGCATAAAATTTTTATGAGTTATGGAACTCGGTTTCTCTCTGTGTGTTAATCTATTATCTAATGTGGGTGGTCACCTCTTATTAATAGGGGTCTTCTACCCCTATGTAGAAGAATCAACATATCACACAAGATCCTCCTCAGGTGCGCAAAACCCCATCTAACATTACTTTGGTCATGATAGTTTCTTTCGTGCAACCTCAGCTTTTGAGTAAATTTCTAAATAATTCATGCACAACATGCCTTTCCTTGTTTTGGACGTTCTATTTTTGAAACATTCCATGCACACAAGTTTTGAAACCGACTCTTATCTTGTGGAAACATCCTTTTACAAAAACATGTTTCCCCATTTTCTTATTTGGAGGCCCAAAAAATTAGAAAACACATGAAAATGGAATCACCTTATATCAATTCTTTTGGTACCTTCACTAGATTATTCATACATTTTTCAAGGATCTTTTTTGAAATTAATAGTCAAAAATACCTATTGAAGATGATAAATCACCATGGAAAACCAACTTTTAAAATAAAAATACTTTATTTTCAACAAACGCAATCAACACATAAATTATTCAATGCTTCCTTATGGGATTTGTACCCTACAAGTTACCTATGGTTGTTTGGTTAAATCCATAATACGTTGGAAGAATTATCAAAATGGTGGATCCTTTGATTTTCAAGGGTCATAGGAAATTTATTTGGGGGACATTGGTTGAGGGAAAAAACTAGGGATGCTAGGTCCACCTAGATAGTTGGAGAATGTGTGATATAAGTCCTAACAAAAAAGATTGAGTATATTAATATGGGATAGGGTAGAAATTTTGTGTAATACCCATAAAACCCTGTTGTGCTAGGTTTTTCTGCAGTGTTTTTAGGTCTCACAAGGATGTATGCTCCTATCATGAAAGGAAGAGATGCCTCTAGTTATTAAGGAAAATCCCTTTTGTGTCGATGGCATGGTCCATCAAAGAAGACATACACTTATTTCTGTTGTCCATGATCAATTTTTTAAGACTCAAACAACAAGATGATGAGGTTTGATATATATAAGAAATAGCTATCCAGGAAGGGTTCTAGAACCCTTGATTAGTTCATCTTCTAATTGTGAAACTCATGCACTACACCTTCTGGTTTTGAATTGTGAGGTTTGGGCACTAATGTTTTTTAAAATTAAGTCACACATTCCTTTTTTGAGGGGTACAATAAAAATGACCTAATATTGATGATTTTGAATCCACTCGGTTAGTTTTGTATGGATATTGTAAATCATGGTCCAATGTGTTTGAGTTAAGAAGATAATTTGGGATAATCATACAGGGAATGACCCAAAACAGACTGATGTGTTGAGTTATACTATTGTGATGTCAAGGCTCAAAATGATCGCAAATCCTTTTTTGTAGAGTGATGTATTTGATTAAATACCATATGTTCATTTGCAAGAGGCATAGGCATACTCACATAGTCAAGAAAAGGGTACCTTGAAGTTTGGTATATTTTTTGAGGTCCATGCAAGTTTGTGGTGATCTAAGGTACTCAAATCATGAATTGTAATTTTTGGAAAATTGTAATATCCAAGAGGGATTCAAGAAACCTAAAATATGTTTCACCTCCTAGAAAACATGTCCTAATAGTAAGGAGATGTGGAAAATCATTACTATAACATTTTTTATACCATGGGGGTCCAACAAGAATTTATTTTCTTTTAATAAGGATATATAGGGGAACATATGAGCTTTATGCCTTGTTTATTGTTTTTTTAATTTTTTCCTAAACTCTAAGAATGAAGAGTTTAGTGTGGAAATACTTGACCTATTCTAAGGTCTCCCTTCATTAGGTTTTAACCTAACATGGTTTGCGTCTTTTTTTACTAGTAGTTTAGGGTCTCTCTATTTGGACCATTTTTGGAGATTGTTTATGTTCGTACATCAATTACCGAAGGGTAGGTAGTTTATAGTATTGACATATATAGACCAAAAATGGAGGATGATACAAAATATCTTAATTAGGATAACTAGGTTCAAGGATAACCCATCATCTTTCTGAGTGGAATATTAAAATATTTTAAATCATGGATCAATTGTTTTTAGGTCATGAGTAATGATGTTGGACAATCATATCAAGGGTGGGCCAGAACTCACTGAATTGTTAAGTGCATACGTGGTGATGAAAAAGCTCACTAGGATCAGAAATACATTTTTATATAGTTACACACTAGATTTATGACCATAGGCACATATGAAGGATCCATAGTCATGAATTCATAGTAAGAAAATGGTCTCTTGAATTTTGTCATCTTTTCCCGAGGCCATAAATGGTTTTCAAAAACTCAAGCCACTCAATTGTTGATGTATAATTTATGGATTGAGCTACTTAAAATATGATGGAATCAAACTATACTCTTGGTGATTGGGGCATGACTCCCATGGTCCTTAAGTAAGGGATGAAAAAAGGGTGGTGTTCTTAAAAATTTATCATCATGTAATGGGAACATATTTGAATCCATGCAATTTAATGTCACTTGGTAATGAAATTTTCTATTTAGTTTATCATCATGAAGTAGAGATGTTTTTATTATGTAGTTTTAATTTCATGTGACTAGGATGTTTGTGTAGTTCAGTTTTAATGTCTTGTGACAAGGATGTTTTCCTTTCATTTTAACAAAATGTGGTAAGGATGTGGAAACCTACATGAAAATTTTTTGAAGTCACATTGCATCATAGATAAGACATGCATAGACATGGTTTATGCATAGGTAAAATTAGCTTGTATGACTCATCCCTTATTCAGTTCATGGTGTATTTTATTGCTGATTTTTTTAGCTAGACCTAGTATTAGGGAACATTTTGTCACTATATATATTTTATTGAAAAGTATCGATCTACATGTTTTTACTGAATAGGAAAAACAATTCTCATTTTGTATTATTGTATCTAGGCCTAGGATTGGAAATCCATGCATCGATACATATAATATTTCATTCTAAATAATAATGTTTTCATGATTTTCATAAAAACTGAATACTAAATAGTGTCAAAATTGACATAATTGAGTTCTTAAAACAAATAAAATATTATTAATTGATATAATATTCCCAAAAATATATGGTTTGGCCAAAAGAATTAGATAATATTATATATTTTAATAATGAACCACATGGGGTTCTTTTGGCTGGTTATCATGTGACAATTGGGTCCCGGTGATAGCATAATCACCCTACCATTAACATAGTCGTTAGGTCTTGGCCCGCCAGGTACCACCAGTTGCCCAACAGACACGTGGTCCCCACTCACTTTCTCAAATAGTTAGTCTGTCTAATGAATGTCCCCATAGGTCATCACATGTCCATTCTAGTGTGATTTTTCCTCACTCACACTCACCCTGAGAAACATCCCGAAAGGTCACCCATCCTGATCACTACTCCACGCCAAGCATTCTCAACTATGGAGTTCTAATCAGGTAGGCTCCCAAAAAGGAAGATGCACCTTGTTATCATGAGTCATATGATTTAGTCATCTAACCCATTATCATTCAGCAGTATTACATATAGAATTTTTATTAACCATATAATATAAAAATACAAAGAGACATGACAAATGTCAAACTATTTAACTAATAGTTAATTCTAAAAGTTAAGGTTAATATGGTGACCTAAACCGGTCAAAAACATATTTATTAAGAGTTTTTCAGCCTATCTTCACATTATCCTAGAAATAAATATTTTGGGAACCATTAGAAACAGAATATTATTTTATTATAAAATAATATTTCAAACTTTTTCTTAAGTGACCCTCACCTCCTTTATTAAAGTGTACTTCAATTTATCTTAATTTTACACCTCCAATGACATTTAGCATGGGAAACCCCTTCACAAATAACCGCCCTACTTTCCTCCTATAATCCTAGAGGCCTTCCTTTGGTCAGAAATCCTACCTATGGAGCCATTTTTATCAAATCAATTGAAATAACATGAAAAATAGGAAAATATTTCATCACCTCTTTCAAGTTCTTTTCTTCATCCACATCCTCATTATTCATTTTTTTCATTTTAAAATAATAAATCCAGTATCTTTTATATTGGGTGATGTTATTATAAAAATTTTACAACCATAATCATAATTCTACCGATCAATTGAATGACAAAGTCACCATACATGCGTATGTTCATCTTACCATCTCCACGTCGTGGTGTAGTTTGTTATTTAAACACTTAATTATTTGTATCGGTATAATAATGAGTATAAATGATGTAAATAATAAATATAACATATTAATTATTCTGTATATATTATATACCATCTAATTACATACGATTTAACCATCAATATAATGATATTGTCGCTTATTTGTAAGTACGGATTACGGTCTCCACGAATGTGATGAGATTCATTCCCCATCGCAATCATTCAAGAATAATTTTCATTTTATGAATAAAAATAATGTTTATAAACATAATATCATTCTGTATATGAATCATATACATCTTATCCATTATAAACATGGCTTTTAAAACCAATCAAATAATGTAAAACAAATCAATTAACACCCGAAATGATGATACTACTAAAATATTGTTAACAAAGAAATATTATAAAATCATATATGATATCATATTTATCTATATGATTATTGTATAATTAAATAAAAATGATTTAACTATTTTTCTAGAGGTTAACAAACCATTAAGTAAGGAAATGTACAATGTATGGTTTAATTTCACAATCTCTTTATTATTTGATGATGTTTTTATGTAAGTAGCTGTTGGGACCCCTTTAACATCCACATCAATGCTTCTTAAAAATGTATTTCAAAAAAAATTAACATTGACTAGAAAATGGGTTAATTTCATTTACATCATTGTTTCACTTTTTATAAAATGGTTTCAAAGAAATCATTCTATCATTTTCCAAACAAGTTACTTTTTGACCATTTCGACAAAATTAATGTATGAATGTCTTTTTTTTATCTTATAAGATGGGTGTGGATATTTTCCGTCATTATGTCATCGATAATGATTCTGGTACATGATTATAAAAATAATTTCAAAATAAATTTTTTCTTTTAAAATTATGTGGCTTTTAAATAATTTCAAAATAGAAAGAGGTATTTATTCCAGATAGGTTTCATTTCATCTATGTCAACATCCTTTAATTGATTTTAAACTTGTTTGATGTTTATTTATTATGATACAATTCAACCATGATATATTTAAGGTTTTGTAAAATGTCTGACTATAAATGTGTTATTTATATAACATTCATGGTTTATAGATAATGTATTGACATTTCATAGGCTATTTTTAAAACGAATGCTTATGTTATGTTTAATCCTTTTCATATGACGAACGCATTGGACTTAGTAAGTGACAGGTAGAGGCTTCTATAGCTCCTAGATGTATCTGTAGGTCTCGTGAGGCAAACTAGTGTCATGGAACAAGGCCTTGACAAAATCTTATTAGTATTCTTAGCACATGGCCTGGAATATGTGGTTATTATGTCTGGCATTATGCAGTCCATTTTTATTAAAGTGGCTATTGATTTTACATGTGATTATTAGACCAGTATAATATCCATGTGAAGAATTAAATGGAATTATTTGATTTTATCTTTTCTATATTATGATGATTTTTAAGATTAAAAGGCTTTTGTTTTAGTCTTATACATTTTCTTAAATGTTTATTCTTATTTATGAATGTTTCCTCTGTATTGTTTTCATTACTGAGCATCTGAGCTCACCTCTTTCTATGTTTTATTTTCTCGGGATTTTCAAGAATTGTATTATTATTGATATATAGGGTTATGATAATAGGGAATAATGGTTTTCTCGAAGAACTATTTTGGCTGTATTTTATGTTTTAAATTGTAATTTGAATTTGATGTATGTTATCAATTTCCTAGACTAAAAAATTGATCGGTTTTTTGAGACATTATTTCGTTGTATCATGACAATGTATTAATATAATGCACCGACTCTGGAGAACTAAGGTCAGGGAATTACCATTGGTATTAGAGGATGTTTAGTAATAACCATTTAAACTAGATTTAGAAAAACAATGATTAGAGAACGTTACCCTGAGAGAGACTCTGTGGATTAGTATAGAATAACTTTTTATAATTTTGTAAATATTGAGATTTTTAGTATTCTCCAAACAATACATACCTGTTTGGATACGAGCTGGTAGAGGTGTCTCTGGAACAGATTTACCTAGGAGTGAAAACTCTAACATGGAGTTTTCAGCTTGACCCAGGGTATCCTAGTACATGATAACATGCCTTGCATAACTCTTCATTAAGACACTCTTGATGGATAAGCTTAGGATAATTCACATTTTCATTACAAGCCATTATGTATGATTTAGGAGTAAATTTTTCCTCAAATAAAACATTTTATGATTATAGATTATATGAATAATCATTTCAATTTACATTAGGTCTTTTACATGTATCAAATTATCCATGGAGATTCATAAACTAAACAAGTGTATGTCATAGTTCAGAAATGGTACCCTATAGAAGGAATGAGAATTCCAGCAATACAATTGATCGAAATATTAAGAAGGATCATATCTTTCATGGTATTAAGAAATAATATATAAGGGAAATATTATCCCATGTATTCTCATAATATGAAGAAATGGTATCATGTGTTAATATGATATGTAAAGAATTATCTGAGTCTTGTGGATGTGAAGGAAAGAAAGAGAAAAAAATGATGGAAGAGTGAAATACGGATAAAGGGAAGAGGGGAAAGAGGGATTTTCCCATATGTGATAATTGTGGAAAACAATCACCTTGGTATATGCTTGAAGAGAATGGGAGTTTGTTATTTGTGTGGAGAAAAAGGACATCGCGTACGTTATTTCATGGGTAAGATAATGGTTTCAAATGTTCAATGCTTCATTTGCAAGGAGTTGGGACACTACATGAATCAATGTACAAATAATCGAACTATTCCCCAAATGCTACTATTAGATAATACTCAAGTTATGATTTTATAGAGGACGAACAAGAATGATGAGGGTTGTTATGCTATTATTAATGTATTGTTTCATTGGAGTATTTTATTAAAGATGTAGATGTTATAATAAATATAGAGTATAAAAGGATTTACTATAGTACTATTTCATTAAAAACTTGAGATTCTGTGGAACCACGAAAAGTGACTCAACAGCAGGTTAGATTTTTTGAAAAATATATGGTTGGGAGAAAGAGAAACCAAAATATGGTTCTGATAATGAGGTAGTGATTTTGGAATAATATATGATTGATTAGGATAAATTATATCAGATATTCATGACTATCTTGAAACTGATTAATGATTTGTATACTCTATCGTTGTTGGTGTTTACATAATTTTTGGATATAATGAGTACATCCATTATTCTATAAAAAATAAGAGAGAATTAATGAAATGAATAAGGTTTTATGGTAATTCAGGATTTTATCATGTTTTAAAAGAATACATGATGAAGGTATTCACATGTTATTACATGGAAAAACAGATATTCATTATGTTTACCTTCCGTATAATTTTTGTACTGTGAGTTTGGATAGACATATTTTTGATAATACGAATGATTAGAATTGATTATGTTTGAAATTGGATACTATTGACATTGTTATTGATTTTCTTAAGATTATTTTTGTATTGATATTAAAAGAACAACCTGGAGGTCGGGTGACAAACTGTCACGTCTGGAAAGGCCGTGAGACTTGAACCCGCAACCGAAGGGAGACAAGGGTGTATCAACTACCAGTGGTATATGTGATGTCTTGGTTTCTATAATTTAGTTTTTTATAATAGTCTTACAAATGAATTATAAATTTGTTGTTTATGTAACCCTATACGATTAGGAAAATAGAATGTTTTTGAATTATATTATCTTTTGGAGTGAAAGATGAGTTTGTGGTAGGAATTAGTTGAAGGAAAAACTCTACATGTCAAGTATATTTTTCCCTCGTATTCTATTAATAAAATCATTCTTAAACTTTTCAGAAAGGATTTTAATACCAAAAATAAGTTATCCTAATACCTTATGTTTTTTTGGAATCGACGATATGTTAAATCATTATAGAATGATGGCTTTGAGGCCCTTAATTTTACACTTGTTTTTAATTGATGACCGCAACCACTCATTATAAATAGTTAAATTGTTTCTCTAATTATGTGTCTCTAATTTCCACCAATATTATCCTAATCGAGATCTTAATTTGGTGGTGACTTTTTCATTTATCTTTCCCTCTTATTAAGACTAAATTTTATTAACCCAATTTCTGATGTGGGTCTTCAAAAAATGTATTTTTCTATTTTTAAAATTTTATTTTCAATGAAAATTTTTAAATTGTGAGTATGAAATTTATTTAAGGAGGGTATAATCTAACACCCCATGGTTTTATAGTATGTTATCTCTTCAAATTATTTCAATAACGTGCGCTACACGCGACACTGAGTTTATGTGCACCACGACTAACCAAATTAGCCGTTAAAAATAAGGGTTCTGAATAGTATTAAAAAAATTTAAACTTTTATATATATTATATAATATTAAAATTCATATAATGTGTTTCTTAGAAATAATATAATAAAAATTCAATTTTTATGATAAAATATCTATTTTTCAAAAAATACAGTTCTTCCTCTTTTTAATGGAGAACATTTTTTAAATCCAAAATTTGAAACTTTTATATATCCATTTTAATGAAATTGAAATATTTTGTAGAATAAAGACATATAAATTTAGTTTTTATAACTTTTTTGTACTTTTCTGATAACTTTCATATTTTGATGAATAGTGAACAAATAGTAAATTTTAATTAAAAAAAACTTTTTTTAATCAACATAATTTATAATGTTAAATTATACATTTGAGTTGTTTTGAAGTATCATTAATCTATATTTTTATCATTTAATATAATATAGGTATGTGGATTTAATTTCACATTTAAAATGGACATAAACATGTGTCAATCTTTTGATAGTTATTATTTCATAAAAACACGCTTTTTGTTTTAACAACAAGAATTAATATGAAATTATTTTATGCCACTTCTGTGTTTTGAATTATGAAAAATGGATTAAATATTTGGAATTAATAGGTCCAAATTGTGTAAATAAGTAACATTTGTTTTAAGACATTATGAATATTTACTTTAGTAAATATTTTATTTACCATGGTTTAAGGGTAAATCGGGTAAATTAGGGTAAAAAAATACTATAATAATATTAAATTACACTAAAAAGTGTCTTATTAATATTTTTTGATGCATTATTTCCATGGCCATGTTTGGGTCGTTTTTGGGATCCCATGGAGCTACTTGAGAGTGATAATGACACTCTATGTTAATTAATTTAAAGTAATGACAAAATTGACAAAAATATATATCTTTTTAGTAAATCACATTTTACATGGGGTTATATAAGTTATATTTTCGACTATAAATACTCATTGTAATGATAAAAATTATTTAATAGACAATTGTATTTTATTTATAATTTTTTAGAATTTTATAAATAAGTGTATTTATGACACAATGGTGGTGCAGTAATTACCTTATTAATGAGATAATCAAATAAATGGTATTGTAAATATTAAAATAAATTCATTTGAATGATTTGATTACATTAAAAAATTTTCTAGATGAATATGACATGTTAGGATTGATTAAATGTATTTTGTTCGAAGTAATCATGTTTTTATGATTTTCAAAAAAACCAAATACTAACTATTTTAAAAATTGACATAATTGATTTTTTAAAACAAATACAATATTATTAATTGATATAATATTTCTAAAAATCTATGGATGGGAAAAAAGAAATAGATAAGGTTAAATATATTAATAATTAACCACATGGGGTCCTCGTGTCTTGATATAGTATGTTTATTAACCATATATTATAAAAATAAATAGAGACATAGTAAATGTCAAACTATTTATTTAAGAGTTAAATCTAAAAGATAAGGCTAATATGGTGACCAAAACATGTCCAAAACATATTTATTGAGAGGTTCTCATCCCATACCTACCTTTTCCTCGAAATAAATCATTTTGGAGTCACTATAAACCGAAAAAGAGTTTATTATAAAATAATATTTCAAACTTTTCTTAACGTGACCCTCAACACTCTTATACAAGGGTACTTACCATTCTCTAAATGAGACAATACCAAGACATTTGGCTCGTCCAAAACCCACCCAAATATACTAATAATTTTCAACTCTTAATTTTAGTGGCCGTACATTGGTATTAAATCAATCCTAAGGAGCCATTTTGATCAAATAAAAAGGAAGAACCCAATGAAGAGGTAAGTATTTAATCACCTCTTTCAAATTCATTTATTCTTCCACATTTTATTTCTTTATTGTTTCCATTATAAAATATTAACTCCAATATATTTTATATATTGTGATGCTATTATAATAATGGAACATCCATATTAATTATTCTATCCATCATATTAATGACAAATTCACCATATGTGCGTACATACGACTTACTATTTCCGCGTCCTGGGTAGTTTTTTATTCAAACACATAATTATTTGGATGGGTATAATAATAAGTATAAATGATGTATATAAAAAATATAACATGTTAAATATTATATTTATATGATATACAATCCAATTAAATATGATTTCATAATTAATATAATGATATTTTCTCTCATGCATACGTACAGATTACCATCTTTATGAACGTGATTAAATACATTTTCCATCGTAATCATTCAAGAATAATTTTAATTTTATGATTAAAAATAATTTTTATTAACATAATACCATTCTTTATATGAATCAAATACATCCTATCCATAAAAAACATGGCATATATAACCATGAATTTAATTGAAAATGATTCAGTTAACACTCAAAATAATGACACTACTAAAATATTTTTAACAATAAAATATTATAAGATCATATATGATAAAATATTTATGTATATAATTCCTCTATAATTTAATAACAATGTTTTATCTATTATGTATGAGGTTAACATTCCATCAACTAAGTAAAATCTCAAGGTAAGGGTTAATTTCACAATCTCTTTATTATTTGAGGTTGTTTTAATGGAAGCATCTACTGGGACCTATTTATCATCCAAATACATGTTTCTTTAAAATTTATTTCAAAACATTTTTACTATTTACTATACTGTGGGTTATAGTCACCTATACCCTTGTTTTAATTTTTTTCAAATTGTTTGAATGAAATCCTTACGTCATTTTCCAAACAATGTAATTTATAACCTTTTTGACAAAACTAAGGTAAATATGTCATTTTTAAACATATATGATGGGTGTGGCAATTTTATGTCGTTAAAACATAGTCGGAGCTTCACATACAAGATTATAAGAATATATTAAAAATAAATGATTTCTTTTATAATTATGTGACTTTTAAATTATTTAAAAATAGAAAGATATATATATTTCAAATAGTTTCTATTTCAACTATGCCAACATCTTTTGATGGATTTTAAATTTTGTTGAAGTTGATTTATTATGATAAAAATATTTCATATTGAATTGAATGTTTAATGATATGTTTGACTATGGATGTGTTATTTTTACACCATTCATTGTTTATGGAAAAAGTATTGACATTTCATTTTCCTGTTTTAATACGAATGTTTATGTTATGTTTAATTCTTTTCATATGACGAATGCATTAGACTTAGTATGTGATGGGTGGAGCCTGCTATAGCTTCTCGATGCATCGATAGGACTCATGAGAAAAACTAGTGTCTTGGCACAAGGCCTTAAGAAAAAAATTATTTGTTGTATTGTAACAATGCCTTTAAAATGTGGTTATGAAGTCTGGCATTATGCATTCCATCATTATGAAGGTGGATCTTGATGTTGAGTGAAATTATTCAACTAGTAGAATATCCATCTAACTAAGTAAATGACATTATTTGATTTTTTTTATTTTCCATATTATGCCGAAGTGTATGTTTAAAAGGGTTTTGTTATAGTCTTATACATTGCCTAAAATTTTTATACTTATTTATGAATGTTTCTGCTATATTGTTATCATTACTGAGCATCTGAGCTGATCCCTTTCAATGTTTTTCCCAAAAATTTACAAGATGTATATGATGATTGATATGCATGGTTAAGCTAAAATGGAATAATGGTTTTCTCAAAAAAGAATTTATTCTGTATTTTATATTTGAAATTGTAATATGAAGTTGATGCATGTAATCTATTTCTAAGACTTCTTAACTGGTCAGTCTTTCAAGACATTATTTCCATGTATCATGACAATGTTTTAAAATAATGCACCGACTCTGGGTAACTGGGGTTGAGGAATTACCAAGAATCAACAATTTCATTCTTCATTTTATGGAATATACTTGTGAAATATCATGGGGAGTAGTGAAAAACTCTACCCTTCCTCCAAGGAAGGACTCTAGACAGTGGATCCAAGAATGTTTCGTGAGGATATCTGATATCCAATCGAGTTCTAGAACTATCTGAAAAGATATGAATGGGATTTCTTGAGGAATATGGCGGGAAAAAATATATTATAATAAGTGAGGAAGTCATCATAATAAATTGTAAGTGCCCCAAGAATCTCCTTCAATGCATCATGTGTGTTTCTACCAATTTGGGTAAAATTCATAGAATAGTTTCAGTGATATAATTCAAAACCACTAATCCACTTCTAAATAGATCATAATTGATGAAAATATTCGGTAGAAATAATATTAAATAAATAATATATATATATATATTATTCATAAGAATCACAATCCATATAAATATATATCATTTACTTATTTATATATAACACATATTAAAAATGAAATGATACATCCATCTTATACATATATTAAATGTAATAATATATATATTATAAAATTATATATATTTTTCTCATTTTTCATATTAATGTCTAATTTTACCACATGATTTTGTTTTTTTTGCACATCCAAAAATATCCCACTTACAATAAAATAATTTAAGGACTTTATGAAAAAAAACACTATTCATTAGTAATCCATCCAAACCATTTTGGATAATGTTTTTCATATAACTCTATTCATTTTGAACAAAAATAATTTCCCATAAAAAAAATCACTTTCCAGGGGCCTTACTATGCAACCCAATTATCCATAATAACATTTACAACAATAATGAAATATAAATTTCATAGATGTAAGAAAAGAATTTCCTCTAGAAAAGCATCAGTGCTACACCACCAACATAGGGTTCTAGTTTGATCTATATCATACAAAATCATATCTCTGGACAAAATTGTCCACCACAAGATGTAACATATAAACCAATGGTATCTTGTATAACCTCTTTTTCCAAGTCATTGGTCGATCACTAGACTTGGATTATTTTAATCAAGTATTATCCCTTCACCGTTTCTTGATTCTCGAAAATGGACAGACAATGTTGATCAATACATCACATTTAATTGGTCTTAGTAGTTGAATATATCATATGTTTAACAAAAAATAATGTCTAGGAATTTATCTAGTATATTTCAATCAATAGTAATATTTCTTTAATATTTCATACATGCTGAAATATCTCATCTTTATTGCACACCAATCGATGACATGATCAACAACATACACAAAACCCCCTGATTATCTATGTTTATATGTTGAGTTGTGTAAATAAGGTATCAATGTATGAAGGTTCTCAAGCTATCTATATCACCAACCATAGTTTATAATTTTTAATAGTATGCATACTTCCCGATGTATTTCTATGATCATATGACATTCCATGCGATATACCTTCACAAAATAGTCCAAGTAATAAGTCTATAATTATTATCTCAGTAATCAATTTTTATTATCTAATAGACAACCCTTTGAAGAAGATATAAACATTTATTCAAGATAAGTGTTTCATATAATCACATAACATAATAATCCAATATTATCTTCAGTTTGGGATAACTTAATGATTTTATCGTTATGTGATATTTATCATTCAGCCATCCATGTAAAGTAAAGCTGAAAAACACATGAATGAATTATAAATAGAGATTACCATTTTATAAATAAAACATTTTTTACAACTTTTATAACCTATAAATATATTGTTAAACACCTATAGATACAAAATGATCATTGTTTGAATTTTGTAGTAATGATATTTCTGAACATTTCAACCATATAAAATTCCTACAACATCCCTATGTGACAATATCATACAATAATCCCACTAAAATCTTTTTGGGTAACACTTTTAAATTATCCTATATTGAATCATTGTGAGACTTAGGAATCATATTCCATAAGTTCAAATATATAAACATATATTAAAATTACTTGACTTCATAACATCAAATGTTTTAGATTTATATTATATTGTCTATAGACAACTTTTTTTAAGTAAATCATCATCATCTCTAGTGTCTATTCCATCAAAAATTTTCTCTAATTGTTTTTATAAATGATGGTATAATTTACAATACCACATTACCACACTTCCTAAGCTCTTTGTGGATAATGTAATACCCACTTCATTACAGTATGTAATATAAATCTTTTCATTTATCATTAGCACCATACCCAAAACTCTTTTAGGATACCTTGTGATATAATATTTTATGGAATAGTATAATCTTTTTGTTAAATAGTGATGTTCACATAATATGGTAACTAAATTTAACTCTTTAAATTTATCATTACCACCACATATCGTAAAATTATTTTATATATATGTTAATGAATTAGTATAATATTAAACAAGTATAGTCGAGTAGTTAATAGAGATATTCACTTTCTCACAATAACTAAATGTTTCAATTTATATTTTCCATTATAGTCACATATCCTAACTCATCAGTATATATAGTAAATAATATCATAAAATAAATATAGTAAAATATTTTATTTATAAACATTCAACGTATATTAGTTAAAACATACTACAAGTAGCCTATTAGAGACTATATTCTATTAACCTATTGGCCTAAAGGCCATCTTTTTTTTTGATTTTTTGATAACACCTCTTTAAAAGGATGAGGGGTAACCCTTAAAAGGTTCTTAGTCTTAGATATTACATGAATTGTTAGTCTTTGGAAATATAAAGACTATACATTAAACTCCTCCCAGCATCATCATCGTGATATCAGCTCTCCACCTTCGCATGACTTTTCGGCTAGGCTTCTCATGCAAGAACATGATAGTCTCAATGGAAATTCCATACCTACTCATATTAAAAAATACTCTTTGAATCTACTAAAGTTTATGTGCCTGATATGAATGCCTATATGGATTCTTTTCCTTGTACAATATTTCCGGTCATTGAAGCACAATTTTTGGTGTCCTGAAGGCCTTTTGGAGTTCAAAATGCCATGAGGTGGCCCGAAGGCCTTGAGGTGGCCCAAATGCCTTACTATCCCGAATTTCGTGGGTGTCTCAATGTCCTTAAAGAGCCCTAGGCCCAAAACTAGATTCCTAAAAGCCCAAATGAATGATTGTTCTGGAAACTATTTTACTGAACAGTGTCCGCTACAACACTGATATAGTACCCTAAAAACATTCCCTTTGAAGACTATATTCACTTAAAAATATCAATCTAAGACAAAAAATTAACTACTTTGTGTTTTGGAAAATAGAATTTATCTTCGTTTAATATGACCATATAACAAATATAATATTATTTCACAATCATATTTGAAATTCTATGTGTTTGGAAACATTCCCTTTGAATATAATATTTTATTAAAATATACCATGGATTGGTTGTGGGAACATATTCCAACATATATTAACAAAAATATGGGAAAATAATTTATCTTAGATAAAAACCATTTTCTAAATCTTCTTATTAAAACATGTTATAGAAATTTTTGGATCCCAAAAAATATGTATATAATTAATCATATCATACATATTCATAATAAATCATTTTTAGAACATATTACAATTTATTATATGTTATAAGAGGATATTCATCATTTACATAGATATATATAAGATTTGACATTATCATTTATGTTAAAAAAATTTATTTGACATCTATGTACTTCATCCCTTAAATGAAAACTATAAACTCTTTCAACTCTTCAATTGATTTTGAACACTTGTAAATCATACACTCATTATTAAATAACATTAAATATATATTAATATATTTCCAACCCTAAAAACATAACATGGAGATTCTATAGAGCTCATATATTCTTTTAGTATATCATGATTAATCCAATCAAATTGAATTACTACTATTCATTACTGATAACACTATGTTTCAATAAAAATAATTTTATCCAAATTGAAACATTTTTGAAATTTTTCAATAAAATTTAATTTTTTTATTTGAATATATACCAAATTATATGGTCAATTAAATTTCTATATCCTAAAATCAGATGCCCAATTCATCAACTCTCAACACATTGAAAATATCGGGTAAATGTTCCTTGATTTTATTCATGTTGTAAGTTCCTAGATTTTAATTGAGGCATATATCCTTGTATTATTAGTATAAAACATTGTTTTTTTCTAAATTGATGTTTTTAAAGAGGTCATGGATGTCTTGAAATCATTAAGGATTTGATTAGCGAACATTGTTTAGGTTTATATAAGGATGGGTGATGTATATGGTTGAAACATGGTATGCAATAAAATTTCGGCTCAACATTGCATCCCAAAAGGGGGTGCATAATTTTATTAAAAAAATTAGAGGATATTAATGATGAAAGGCCAGAAATAAATTCTATCGGTACCAAAAGTTGTTTTAACATGGTTATTTTAACCGTTCTCCCAGACCGTACAGGTTGTGGGTCATGGGCATGCTAAAAATACAAAATTTGGGCATAGTTTGTCCAACCATTCATGTAAACCATGAGAGGTGTGTCTCATTATAAAATACGTGTTCATGGTTGGAACACCATTTTTTTAATATAGTATCAAACCACCCTTTAAAAAATTAAAAATTATCATTTTACCTCCAATCCTTCAACCTTCTTCCACCCATTCTCCTCCCTCATTTCTCACACCAACACCCCCCTGATTGAGAGATATCATTTCTCTACATCTTATGATTTATGAGATCACTTTAATCTATGATCTAAATTGATCACCGATAGTTGTGTTGAATCATCCTTGGTTATTCTATAAATCATATTTCTTATTTTATCATTTTTATTTTTCTTCTGAGATGTTATTTACAACCGAGATCATAAACCATATTTTTATCTTATTTTTCTAGTTTCTACAATTAATCTAATAACATCTCAAATTAGAGTGAGATATCAAATGGTTGATCTTAATCCCATATAAGGTAGGTGGTATTTCACTTTCCTATAAATATTTTTGGTTATATATTGTGTTTTTGTGACACATGATAGAATTTTGACGGGTTTCTCCTATTATGATAAATACCTAATATAAATTTAACATACCATGAACATGATGATATATACCCCCACATACATGGTTTGAGGTTGTACACCTCAACTCAAACAACACCTCTTTGTGGGATTTAAAAAATTAAACAAATATTGTTCTTTACATATGAATAAACCACCCCTTGGGTGAGTTTATTTTTACACATGTTAGTGGGAGACGTAATTGAACTAAAATAATTGTAATGTGGAAAGCATACATTCATGGAACATTTATCACATGTAAGTGAAATGCTTAAATATTAAATCTATGTTATTAAAATACATGGATATTTACCATATAATTCCTGATTATTCCTAAAATGGATGACCCAATATAGTAAAATAATTTGATAAATGTCCATGACACTAACATGGAATTTTAATCAGTTATTACATTATGCATTGGTAGATAAATGGGTTCTAATATGGAATAAATTATATGGGATTATGAGAAATGTTGATGTACATGAATTGTAAAGGGTTTGGATAATTCTCATCAACCTTGTGAAATTATATTTTTCCATGGGAGAAACATGGGTTATGATTCAGAATGCCTTCGATGGGCTCAAAGGATAGATGAAATAATATTATGCTTAACCTTGGTCATGGACTTGGATCGCTAGAATGGGGGAAAATTCCTGGGTGATATTTATATGTTTTATATTAAATTACTTGTATGGGGACATAGCATTCTATATGATTCCTTAATGAGACAGCTAAGTGAAATAACACACTAAGATTCCGTAAATGTCGTATGTACTTAAATTTGTCGATGTAGAATCAATAATTCAATAATTACAAGAAAAATAAATTGATTACTTTTGATGATCTCCTTGGATTCATATTTTTTATTATAGACCTCCTAGGATTATATCCATGTTCTGCAATCAAGTCTAGCATGGATGCTACATAATAATTATTCGTAAGGCTTTGGTATACCCTTTATGGTGAAATTCCAAGAGTACACCCCTTCATATTTCCCTTGACTGTTATCTCTTAAAAAAATAAGGAAGTTGTGAGACCCCATATAATTATCAATTTATATAGATTCATTTTTTTATAACGTTGGTCCCAACCATATTTATATTATGTAAAATTACATATGGAATTCAAGATTAGGTCAAAGTGGTTATAGTCGGAAAGGAATCCATGAGGATCTTAATTTTGACCTGGGTTATTTACATTACTATTTTACATTTGTTATTGAGTCTCACTATTCATAATATATTCAAATATTAGATAGTATTATACATTGTTGGTGGTTTCCTGATGAGTTTTACTCACAACCTATTTAGGATTCCATTTAGTATTAGAGGAAACATTATAGATATGGGTAGTGATAAAGGAAAGAACCCAACAATTGATGCCTAACTTATATAGTAGATTACAGTATAAGATAAGTGGACTGATATAGTTTTTGGAATGATATTAGATTTTAGCATTGTCTCTTTAGTAAAAATTATTATATAATATATTATTGTATGTATTCCCACAACTTTTTAATATACATGATATTATCTTTTTCATATATGATTGTTTTAATGGGAATGAGACAATTGTGAACCGTTATTGATAAAGATTATGTTTGGCCTGATTGTTGAATTCAGGGGTTCATTTCTTCCACAATCATTAACATCAAGTCATAATTTTTCTTCTTAATGAAAACTCTAAATTGTCCTGTAATTTATTATTGGGTACATGCCTACTTTCCAAAGCAAGGTGGTCAATGGGTTTTCCAACCCACTGAAGCTTAGGGACTCACATTGGTCGAGAGAGTAAGTGGTCGATATCATCACACCCTGTTGGGGAGAACTGTATCAAACTTCTGGACTCGATTATATATTTATTATATATTCATGAATCTCTTCTATATCCTGAAATGAAACTGGTTACCCTAACTAAACGATCATTGGTATACCCCTTTCAAATTCTCAAATTAATTGTAGGATAACCCCTATTATGTACAGAATAAGGGGTTCTTGTTAGAGAGTCCATATGTATGTATCTGAGGTTCTTTATCCATTTATTAATAAAGAATATATTTTTATATTTTGATGTTCTGAAACTAGGTACTTCAATATTTTTTACCATGTTTGGAGGTGGTTAATATTATGAGGATGGGATTGAGCCATTATGAGGAATATTACATATCCTGTTTATTTGGGGAATAAAAATTCACAATGTCCATTAAACACAATATGTTTTAATTAATGTCGAATGTACATATGTATTTGAACATAGGAACCAAATATTTGAGCTCAAGTCATAATGAGATTTCCAACAAATCTTATTTATATAGGAATCAAAGTTATTTTAGTACATTCACAACCTTTGGACATAACCCAAGGTACATTCCCTTGTATGTAGGATGTTCATATCATTCCACTCATTTGGGATTAGATACTAGGATTCCCTAGCTGGTGGAGATTCATGGTGCATATGAAATGATCATTGCAACTTATTATGCACACATGAGCTATGCTCAGTGTGAGAAACAAGGGATAATAAGTATTCAGCCTCTATATGTACAGATGATTGGACAATATACTAGGAAAACCCTTGGGATGTTTAATATGGAGATCATGCCTCCCGAAAACATCCTACATATCCTGATTATGGAAGGAATTAGGGTCATCATTATTCTTTTAACCTCTTAATATGTTGATGAATGAGGTAGGAGGTTTATCCAATGGGAATGAGTGGCTCGTGATTATTGAAATGTCAGAGACATGGAGGGGTTACACTAAGGTTCACACTAATTTGAATTGGGGATCATGTATTTGGAAAGATCTTATCATATCTTATTTATGGTAGGAATGGAAGTCCTCATAGTTTAATGAGTATGGGATTACTCACAGACATTTCCCTTATGATCAGGGATTACATACTGATAATTCCCTTGAGGTAGAGGGTTAACACAAACATGGACCTTATAAGTAGAATTTATCATATTTTCACATTGAACGAGGCTAACAGACTAATTTTTCCCTTGTCATGATAGATACTGGTTATGTGAATGGTATGATCATTGTGAGTCCCAAATCCTCCATGAGTTATACCCTGTGTGAGAAATAAGGGGTGTCATGTAACAAGTCCCACTAATTGTCAATGCAGGAAATATCTGCTGGGACTACCCTTTAGGCCCTTAATATGGTACATAGGCATTATAAATGCATCCTATATATCTTTGTTATTATAGGAATAAAATTTACCATAGTTTAGTTGATTAGAGATTACATACTATGATTTTGATTTAAATTGGACATTACACATTGAGGATGAACTAGGTTATCAAGTCCTAGGATTTCCATTGACCACGCCTACTTGAACTCCTAACATGTTTTTTATTTCCCACATGATATACCATGGTTATCTACATGGCATGTTAGAGTATGTATTTCTGGCATGTCAGAAGAGAGCCATATTATCCACGTGAATTTTCCAAAAGACATCACATATCTTGGATTTTGTGTTTGATGGTTGTCACATGATCAAAGATGACTAGTCCAATGGAAAATGCATGACATGGCATACATTCCCTATAATTAATAGAATGGTCACAACTAACATTATTAGAGGGTATCACATGATCTAGCTGACTTTCCCTTGTGTCATTTCAAAGGATTGATGACATTTTAGGTTTTTGTGAGTATTAATATGACATGTCTCAAAGGGTTATTCATGATACAAGTTAGCACATTTGTGGGTTTTCATGAGATCTTTCACGCATGCTCGGAGGGCATCACAAGAGCCAATTGACATTCCCCAATTCTAACACGAGACTTAGATTACATATATTGGTGTTGCCATATGATCTAGATGACATGTCTAGAAAAATTTGAGAAGAATGTATGGTGAGGCCAGAGGGTTTCATGAACATTGGGTAGAATGCCTAGGGGTTCCATGTTACTTTGTTTGACATGTCTAGAGTACTTAGCATGATACAAACTATATACCAAAGGAGAAACGTATTATCTGTGTGACATGTCCTAGTGTTATTTCATGTCCTGGTTTGTTCATATGAAGTTCTTGGGGATCATAATATATGTCATTCGCATCAATACCCCATATTTTTGTCTTCATTCCAACATTTTATTGTATATTCCTTAGTTTTGTATTTTGTAAGATTATTTTAAGTCAATCGTGATCTAGAAGATATGTGGGATGTCATTCGTGTGACCCACAATAAGTCTTTTATGTGTTCTATGAGTGATCATGAGAAGTGTGTATGAGTGATTCATAGTCACTCCAATTGTTCTCTAATTATTACTTTATGGGATGCCTTTCTTGTTGCATGGTCATCTACTCAGAGAAATCTACTCTACCATTAGTGTGAGGTTTCATGATTTTGTCAATCACTATGGATTCATGTTATTATATTCTATGCAGGGGTGCATGATTTAAGAGGCCTAACCACCATGGTTGGTTTCCTCATTGCATGTCATGTAATTCCCAAATCCATATTGGAGTTGTTCTAGGGCCTCAACAACACATTAAATTGAGAGGCCTTATCATGGATCACAATGGGGGAATTGTATGTCGTTCAGTGACTACTATAAAATACCCTCAATTCCACATATATAAGATTATATCCATTTAAGGGGGTATTGTTTTATTATATGGACATATCAAAGGCCTTCCATATTTTCAGAACTTCATGTCATTGGGACTTTATAAGATCACATCACTATTCTAGTGTCCTTCCTATGATGTCAGGTGACTTGTATAGAAATTTCCATGAGAAAAGGATGACCGATTAGAGGGCCTAAGTGAAATTATAATTTTTTTGAAAATGGGTCTAGTGAGACAATTCCAGAAACATCATATGTTTTTCGTTGGAGTTTTTGACCATGAGAGGATCATACTTCCTTTTTTTCATTTGATTATTTTACCAATTGTTGTGGGTCTATTGAGTTGTCTTGAATGTCATCAAAGACAATCTGTCTACCTCTTGGTAATCCTTCATGTGACAAATAAAAGGTCTTACATAAATGCAAGATCATTTTAGGAGAATTTCATCTATTTTTCCTTATATATTCAAAGTCAGAACGTGGGATCGATTGGATATACCTGAGATAATTCACATGATGAGGATGAAATTAATGAAGCCTTTCATGAGATGGGGTAGAAATGTTGTTGGGGTCTTCAGGTGTTTTTCAAATCTCCTAGTTCTTGAAAAATGTTTTTTTACTTCCACAAGAGGCTCCTTCCTTTCTCCCTATTTATTTTAAATGACTATTTGACAAGGAATGGGGATCTTATGAGTTTTCATGAACGTTTTTCTGGACAACCAATCTTTCCAATGGTAATGTGTCGTGTGAGTTTTATGACCATAAGAGGCTCCATCATTTTTTATATTCTATTATCTTCAAAGTAATTTTGGATGGATTTTGTGTCATCCACTTGTGAACAATCTGCGTGACCCAATAGATCGAATATGGTTTCTTCCACATGATCATTAATTTTCCTTGGAACCTTCTCAAGAAAAAAAAAATTATTTATCAAAAGAATCATCACATGACATTTCACTTGATATGTGTCGTGGGTGACCATCTGCATGGCCTTACATGGATCTTGTGAATGTGTGTCTCTCGGGGGTTCACGTAATCCACATGAATAGAGACACATTCCACTTCCATTTCTTTTTCATAAAAAATAATAACCATATTCAAGTACATATACCTTTTTGAATTTTCTAATTCTCATTTTAGGGAATAAATAAATTCTCCCATAAGAGTGACATCTATGGGAACAAGTTCTCAGTTCCGAGGAAAGAAAATTCCCACCTGATTTATTGGCATTGGATCCATTCAGTGTCTTATCTATTGCTGGGAATTCCATATATTGTTTATTATATCGAGTACTTTACTATATATAGATGAGAATATAGAGACTTCATTTACTGGCTACACGATCTTCATGATCTCATTAATCTTTCTTCTATCATGTAACCTTGTAGCAAGCCCATCCCACAATACCAGACCATGAGACCTTTCCACACAACCATTTTCATGAGAGCTACCCTTAGATAATTATTTTATCATGGAACCTACTCAATCCAACCAAAAATCTTCCTTTAGTATTTTTTTGAACATCGTCTGGTGGATGCATGATAGTCTAGACAGTTTCGCTGTATTGGTTGGTTCGATCACATGATCCTCTAACTGGTAGGTGAATCGCATGACCATGTCATGGTCATGCGATCACGTGTCTTTAAGTGGTCATGTGGCTATGTGATTCCCTACAACATTATATGAACTATTCGACCTTGATCATTTTGGTGATTCATGATTACATTATTTTATTCAAGATTCTCTTATTGATTAATGAAATATTCACGATTTTTCTATTTTCTACCTTTTCATTGATAAGATTTTATTTTATATGTCTGAAATATTCCACTTAATATTATATAGATAGATTTTATTTATCATAAAAGCTGTTATGTTATAGGCAATCAAAGATCCATGATAAATAGAAATCTCAATTTTGACCCCCCCAATAACAAGTTAATTATGATAATGTCTATTTTTGAAGAGGAATCTATTATGATAGAGCGAGATTTATCATCTATCCCAAAGGCTTAATCTCTATGATTTTAGCTTGATGAATGATGTTTTCATTCATCCTATAGATTTCAATATAACTTCAGGTTAGTTTTCATCTTATTGTTACTGTACTTAGATGAAAATTGTTTATGATGGATGAATTGTCATAGCTATATTCTAGAGGTTGTGTTATATGTTGTAAAACATTACCTTGGGTCTGGATGGTTGTCATTTCAATAATCAGGCGATTTCCTAGATTTACTTGAGTATATTCATGTCTTATCTAAAAATCATGGGTGATTGGTGGAGCTCAAAATTGGATATTCATCATCATGGTAATTGTTTAATGAATTGATGTTGCCATTCTAGGTTAGCGAAATTTTCATGGAGTTTTCTGAGAATTTATACATGGTCAATATTTATAAAGCAGTATGTATTTCCCAATTTCTTGTCTATCTCCGTCTTGGCCTTCTTCAAGAGATGATTAGTCATTGGTTCCCTTGTACTAACTCATTTTATCTATACCATTGGGTGGTAAGAATCAATCAATGGGATATTTACCAACTAGATGGGATCCCCTCCCTCGGAGTAATGTATGATCAGTTCCTCCCAGATATAGATGATTGGATTGACCCCTTGTAAACTCTATTCTTAGAAAGGGACATTCACTTCATTGTAAAAGAGAATATAATAAATGAATTTACTATGCACTATCTTACCACCATCAAATACTATATCAACATTTCCTTTTGCTGTAACAGTGTTTTGCTAGCTACTATACACCCTCATCAGTACCCTTCCCATCATGTTCAAGATAGTTACAGCTCATTTTAGGCCATTTTAGATGTTGGGGATCATATTTAATGGGGATATCATGTGAAATTAGTGATATATCTGATCCATAGCTTGGTGGGTATTATGGACATGTTCTTGACTGGATGGATTTTACCTACTAGGGATCCACATTCTAGAATCAGATTCCATAACTAGGGAATTGTAGCACAAATAGAAGAGAAATATCATCATAATATGGAATTTTTGACCCTTTGATATCGTCACTAACTGTTAGTGCACATTCTATAAGGCATCATCCCCTATAAGATCAGTCACCCTTTCTTGTTTTTATATTTCTATATATATGAGAATTTTTTAACTATGAATACAATAATGCCACCCGGATCCCAGATGAATTATCTCATTCTATATTGATGATTATATCTAGGGTTCGGGATATGTCACCAAATTATGATATGGACATTGATGTTTGTCTTCTGTTAGATAGCTTTTATTTCATCCCTTATTATCTTCTAACTGGGCTGATCAGTGACACTAAAAGATATTTATTGATAAAATTCCTTATAAGATCTCTATTTGATATGGGGTTATTATAGCTAGGATGGATGATTTGATCATCCATAATAGATATAAACATTATCATTTTACTCATCAATTTGGATACACCCAAAAGATCTCCAATCTTCCCTCATATAATGTATGATGAGAATAACACACATGGGATCATCCATGAATTTTTATGATGTTGGCATGTGAAGAGACTAATGCTTAGAAGAATCTACTATCTTTTGATTCTCCCACCATTATTTAATCATATCATTCTTATATTTTGGTTGCAGCATATCATGTTAGTGTGATAATCTGACTGGTTCATCATGTAGAAAATAAATTTCCCCCACTATCCCCTTCATCCATTGACACTATTATGTTGAATGAGCAAATGGAAGCTACATCGATGAAGAACCCTTATTTTGGGGATTATTGTCTCAATAGAGTGAGTGAATATGTTAATTCAATCATCCCTTAGAGAAAATCAATGACTGATGCCTCTATTTGGGGAGGATATATAGAGAATCCTCCCTTTTTGATTTTACTTATCAGATGGATATTTTTCATTTTTGAGTGCCCATCCATTTTTTCATAAAATCTCATACATGATATTGGTTGATCTAGAAGCATTTTCGCACCGTGATTATTGAAAATCATTTGGAAACTTTTCATGGCCAAGGGGAACCCCTTCATCGGTTATTTAATGACGTGGGGGTGGGTGGTTTTAATTGATAACCACTTTAAGAAATCATGTAACAGAATTTATAGCCTCATTAAAATTTGGCCACCAACCAGCAAGACTTTTATAATATTTAAAATGAGGCTCCCCTTTCAAGAAAGATAAAGGAGATCTTTGAGTCCCTAGGGTAGGGTATCCATATTATATCAAAATTTCAAGCTCATTTGGATTTGTGTACCATGAAAATATAGATATATGAGGAAATCATAGCTCTCATGAGGTATAATCATTCAAATTCATCATCTTTAATGGAAACTACATAAAATGAGTTAATCATATCACTAAATTAGTTGAGACTCTCTATACTAGGGATGTAGAAAAAAAGGTAGGGAAAGAGACAACTCAACATTCAATTGCTTCTTCTCATCAGACTCTTTCCAAGTATGATTGCTTAGCCAACTGAATCTTATTGTCGTTTTATTGTTTATATGTACTCTTTTTTTATGATATTTTTGGAGAGACTCCAAAAATTGAGAGATTCCTCTTATTTCACCCATTTAATTGTAGTATTTTTTCATCCATTCATGTATTTGTCTAGTTATATTATTTTCTATTTCATGATGATAAGGGTTTTTCTGATCTAATATTATCTAAAACTTCAATGATACCCATCCTTCACATAATATCAGATAAAACTGAATGTATGAATATGAATATTTAAATCATAACAGATTATTCTTAGGAATTTCTCAGAAATTTCCACTAATAAGAGATTCGTTGCTGCTATACTCTCTCCAGTTATCTTGATATTACTTATTTCAAAAAAGGATAATTTGGTAGAATTTTTTCCTAGAGGTAATGTTATTCTCCTTTTTTGAAATTTTATAGTCATGCTGAGAGAATCTTAATGTTTTCCAAGTCTGATTTGTGGGCCTTACAAAAATTTTCACTCTTTTAGACTATGTCATTGATGTACTATAGTTTAGGGTCTTTTTTTCTTTGACCTTTGGTCACTTTAGTTTAGGGTCTTCTAGATCCGACCATATATCATTATAGTTTATGACTGTTTATCTCGGACCATCTACCTCTTTTGTTTAGGGTATTTGAACTCTAAACTTCTATCATTTTAGTTTAAGAGTATTTTATCTCATACATTCTATCATTATAGTTTATGGTATTTTATGTCAAACCTAATCAATGGCCATGGAATATGGTACATACATTCTAGGAATGACCCAAAACAGTCAAGGGTGTTGAGTTCTATTTTTGTTGTTCCATGAACCAAGAAGATCATAGATCATTTCCTCAAACTAGAAGATGTGTTAGGTCTACTAGGATAGATACCCTGAAAAGGGGCTGAATCAGGGTGTGACAGATTAAAACAACTGCCCCTTTTGATATTGTTATGTTGTTAAACAAAACACTCTTCTCTCTCTTTCCACTAGAAAATTATGTACAAAAAATCCAGCGTACATAAGACACAACAATTTTTACATGGTTCACACTTACTGGGATATGATTAACATGAATACAACGACAATGTTCTGATATACCAAATCCACTAAAAGAACATAGCTGTTTAAAATTTTTAAGATGACTCACTGTCCCTCCTGGTTTACAACCAATCATAAGATGAAAGATCACTTCCTTATCAACTGAAGTGTGATAACTAATTCTTCAGAAGATCCACTAAATGTTTATAGTCCTGAAGGTCCTTTTATTATCACTAATAAATATATCATCCACTATAGTGTATTCTCTATTGATTTTCCACTTTCATCCACTCATGAATAAAATTTTACCCTACTGTTACTAGGAAATATCAAATCTCTCACGCTACACTTTTGACTTCTTAGGTGAAACTTTAAATCCTAGCGTGCAAGATTCCACTTTGTTGCGAAACACCCTTTCAACACAACATTAATCTTCTGTGTAACTCAATTATTATGTTCAACTATATTAGCATGCATGGAACACAAAAACATTCTCATAACACCCTTTGCATAAAATTTATAGGAGTTATGGAACTCGGTTTCTCACTATGTGTTGATCTATTATCAAATGTGGGGAGTCACCTCTTATTTATAGTGGTCATCTACCCCTGGGTAGAAGAATCGACATATCACGCAAGATCCTTCTCAAGTGTGCAAAACCCCATCTAACATTACATTAGTCCTGATAGTTTATTTCACGCAACCTCATCTTTTGAGCACATTTCCAAATCATTCATGCACAACATGCCTTTCTTAGTTTTGGACGTTCTATTTTCGAAGTATTCTATGCACAGAAGTTTCGAAACCAACTCTTATCTTGTGGAAACATCCTCGTACAAAATCATGTTTCCCCATTTTCTTATTTGGAGGCCAAAAAAATTGGAAAACAGATGAAAAGGGAACCACCTTATATCAATTCTTTTTGTACCATCACTTGATCATTCATACAATTTTCAAGAATATTTTTTGAAATTGATAGTCAAAAATACCTATTGAAGAAGATAAATCACCATGGAAACCCACTTTTTCAATAAATATACCTTTATTTTCAACAAACACAATCAAAACATAAATTATTCAATGCTTCCTTATGGGATTTTTACCCAACAAGATACCTATGGTTGGTTGGTTAAATCCATAATACATTAGAAGAATTATCAAAATTGTGGATCCCCTGATTTTCAAGGGTCATAAAAGATTTATTTGGGGGACATTGGTTGATGAAAAAAACTAGGGATGCCAGGTCCACCTGGATAGTTGGAGAATGGGAGATATAAGTCCTAACCCAAAAGATTGAGTATATTAATATGGTATAGGGTAGACATGTTGTGGAATACCCATAAAACCCTGTGGTGCTAGGTTTTTCTGTGGTGTTTTTCGGGCTCACAAGTATTTCTGCTCCTGTCATTCAAGGAAGAGAAGCTTTAAGTTAGTAAGTCAAATAACTTTTGTGTCGATATCATGGTCCATCATAGGTGACATACACTTCTTTCTGATGGCCATGATCAATTTTTAACAACTCAAACAACAAGATTATGAGGTTGGATATATAAGAGAAAGCTTTCCAGGAAGGGTTCTGGAACACTTGATTAGTTCATCATCAAATTGTGAAACTCATGCACTACACCTTCCGGTTTTTAATCGTGAGGTTTGGGAACTAATTTTTTTAAAATGAAGTCACACATTCCTTCTTTGAGAAAGGGTACAATACAAATTGAATAAATCTTGAGGATTTTGAATCCATTTAATTAGTTTTGTATGGATATTGTAAAGCATGGTCCAAAGTGTTTGAGTTAAGAAGATAATTTGGTATAATCATACAGGGAATGACCGAAAACACATTGATGTGTTGAGTTATACTACAGTGATATCAAGTCTTACAAGGATCGAAAATCCTTTTTTGTAGAGTGATTTATTTCATTGAATACCATATGTTCATGTGAAAGAGGCATAGGCATACCAATGTAGTCAAGAAAGGGTACCTTGAAGTTCGGTATATTTTTCGAGGTCCATGCATGTTTGTGGTGATCTAAGGTACTCAAATCATGAATTGTAATTTTGGGAAAAATGTAATATCCAAGAGGGTTTCAAGAACCATAAAATATGTCTCACCTCATAGAGAACATGTCCTCATAGTAAGATGATTTGGAAAACCATTACTATAAAAATTTTTATACCATGGGGGTCCAACAAGAATTTATTTTCTTTTAATAAGGATATATAGGGGAACATATCAGCTTTATGCCTTGTTTTATTTAATTTTTTCCTAAACATTAAGGATGAAGAGTTTAGTGTGGAAATACTTGGCCTTTTCATAGGTATCCCTTCAATGGGTTTTAACCTAACATGTTTTACGTCTTTTTTACATGTAGTTTAGGGTCTCTCTATTTGGACCATTTTTGGAGATAGTTTATATTCGTACATCATTTACCAAAGTGTAGGTAGTTTACAGTATTGACATACATAAACCTAAAATGGAGGATGATACAAAAGATCTTAATTAGGGTAACTAGGTTCAAGGGTATCCCATCATCTTTCTGAGTGGAATATTAATATATTTTAAATCATAGATCAATTGTTTTTAGGTCATGAGTAATGATATCGAACAGTCATCTCAAGGGTGGACCAGAACTCACTGAATTGTTTAGTGCATACATGGTAATGCCAAAGCTCACTAGGAGTAGAAATCCATTTTTATATAGTTACACACTAGATTGATGACTATAGGAACATATAAAGGATCTATAGTCATGAATTCATAGTAAAAAAGGTCTCTTGAATTTGGTCATCTTTTACCGGGGCCATGAATGGTTTTTAAAAACTCAAGCCACTCAATTCATGAAGTATAATTTATGGATTGAGTAACATAAAATATGATAGAATCAACCTATACTCTTGGTGATTGGGGTATGAATCTCATGGTCCTTCTATAAGGGATGAAAAAAGGGTGGTGTTCTTCAAAATTTATCCTCATGTATTGGGGACATATTTGAATCCATGCAATTTAATGTCACTTGGTAATGAAATTTTCTATTTTGATTATCCTCATACAGTAAGGATATTTTTATTATGTAGTTTTAATTTCATGTGAATAGGATGTTTGTGCAGTTCAGTTTTAATGTCATGTGACTAGGATGTTTTCCTTTCATTTTAACAACATGTGGTAAGGATGTGGAAGCCTACATGAAAATTTTTTCAAGTCGCATTGCATCGTAGATAAGTCTTGCATAGACATGGATTATACAGTGGTAAAATTAGCCTGTATGACTCATCCCTTATTCAGTTCGTGGTTTATTTTATTGCTGATTTTTATAGCTGGACCTAGTATTACAGACATTTTTGGAAATATATATTTTATTGAAAAGTATAAATCTACATGTAGTTACTGAATAGAAAAAACAATTCTCATTTTTTATTATTGTATCTGGGCCTAGGATTGGAAATCCATGCATCGATACATATATTGTAAAGATAGAAATAAGTACCTAGGTGGTTCATGAAGAACTGTGTAGTTTAATGTCATGTGAAAATGTAATTTCATTCCTGACATGAAAATGGTTATTGTGGATGGACCGATGTATGGAAATATGTGTGTAACTATGTATCCCATTATTCAAGGAATCAATCCATTTGTAGTTTTTGAGGATTGTCCCACCTATGCCAGCCTAGACTATATGTTGGGATGGGATATTTTTCATATTTTTTTGCAGCTGGACCTTGGATTTAAGATCTAGGCATCACTACATATCTTGTGATGTTGGGAATCAATTCACACAAATTTCATTTACAGAATTGTGCTAGGAGACCAAACAAATTTTATTGATCCTTTCAAGTGGGTTATATGAGAATGTGTAGTTTTCTATATTGATAATGGATATCGACAACGTAGTCTAACATCATGTGGAGAGGACTCAAGGTATTCCTTTTAATGTCTTGCATACAAGACCGTGATGGGTATGTAATGAGATATTATACCTTCTTTTTTAGGGAATCCCTTACCGAAACTCTTAATATCGCAAGAGTTATACATGGTGTGAGATTAATGGAATAGAAAGGGTTCCTCACCATGAAGAGGTAATTAAGGATATAATTGGGTAATATTTTCATCATGTGGTGGATGAACAATTATATAGGATTTATGATAACCTATGTACTCATTAAAAATGATAAAAAATCCATATATTGTTCTCGTAATCCCATTCAGTTTAAATTCATGTGGAAAGGATATCTGTTGCGCAATTAAATATCATTCAATGAGAATGTAGGTCACTTGATTTGAATGATAATGAGCCATTTGAAAGATCTGTGAGTTTTAACATCATTTAATGAGGAATTACACCATGTAGTTAATATCATACATTAAGGATTGGTATAAACCAATTTGAAAGAAGAGAAATGTTGTGGCTGGGCCCTGGATTTTATGGTATGACCATCACTACATATCCTTGGATGGAATGAATCCATCCACATGTAGTTCTTGAAAACCTACATTGTTTAATGTCATGTGGAATAAAAAATGTCATGAAGATTAACATCATGCATTAAGGATGTCCCCATTAAATTTAATGTCACGTGGTATGGATGACACTATACAGTTTAACATAATGTGGTTAGGGTATGAGATTATGTTCATTTAAACATCTTTTTCCAAGTGAACCTGTGTAGTTTAACATCATACAGCTATGATGAGGGTCAGTTAGTGATAATTATAAAATTTATTTATAGTGAAAGCTCACATTGGTGGGTGGTATGACATGATCCCCATCCATTGTGGCCAGTGCATAATCTCTATTTCGATAGACCTCATGAATTATTGAAGGTACTTCTAATTTAGGTTATAGATTCAGAGTCTTTTTTCAATGTAACATTGGGGTCTTGAAAGCCATCACAAGTTCAACTTTGAGTAATTAACGTAGATGAACCTTCTAATTAAAACCTCATGTGATTCGATTCTAATGGACTTCAAGGTTGTGCATTGTACACAACATATTCTCTCCAAGCAACTCCAATTCATCCTACTGATTTCATGATAGATCATTGACCAAAAACTATCCAAAATGGATATTTGGAATGAATTTAGATATAATTATATTGGTAACACTACCTCATTCTCGTACACTAATGAGAACAAAATTTCTTGAGTATCAGTATGTGTGGTGGTATGGTAGGCCCATAAATCATTGAGGATCTTGTATGAATAAGATTTCTTATCCTTGTTCACCATATTCTAGATTATATTCTACAGTGTTTTATTGAAGGCCCTTATATATCCCCCTTACATTGTGTGATAGTGAGATGAGTTATTGGACTCGATTTGGTACCCATAGTATAGTTTTTCAACTCTATAGAACAGAAGTTGGTACTATTGTCTATTAATGTGGTGTCAGGGACCCCGAACCTGGTGATGATATGGGACTTTATGAAGTTGATGAATTGCTTCTCATCATCTTCATTTGATGGGTGTTGTCTTATCCCATTTTTAAAAGATGTTGTCAGTAGTAAGGATATACAAAAACTACTCAGTTGTAGCTACAAGATATATACCCACCCCATCCATTCCCAAAAAGCAAATGGCTAGTAATATTTAGCTGAATAATACAATTTTGAGGATTAATGGATAGAGATATCATGGATATAAAATTCATATCATTTTTGGATGATTTATACATAATATTGTATCATGGACTACCAATACTAACCCAACATTCTGATTTTATGGGAGATCCTAGTCCCAGATTAATGAGCATCATAGGAGCCTGCATGGAATTCTTCTGTTATAGTGAGAATCTCTTCTTCTGCTATGCATATGAGGAGAATTTTATCAAATCCACACATGTAGAGGTCCCCCTATTCATCTAGGACACTATGGAGGTTAAATTTCTCCTCATGACATTGACCCTTATCCCTTCCATCTTGGTTTTATAGGAGGGATCTATTTTGGAGATAAATGATAATTGCCACTATTTAACCGTGGGCGAATTTCAGTCCATCGCACTTTGTGGTGGTGTTTACCTAATTTATTTCTCCCATATTAGAGATATTGATTGGCAAGATCATTATAATATGAATGATAAGAAATATTTCTTCATCGTGAATAGTTTTAACCAAGACAATGGGTGTATTATCTAGTGCATTGATTCAAGAACCCTATGATCTTAAAACATGATGTAAAAGAGGATCACAAGGGAACTCTTCCATTAGTCCCCAGACATAGCTCATGAGAGGGTCCATCTATTATTTTTGATGGAATATTAACAATTTATTTTCATTACCACTATTTCTAAACCCCCTTTGATGTTTAGGTAGACTATCTGTCGATGTTGGGCTAGTTATAACCCATCAATGATGGATTGGTATTCTACCATGTTATTTTTCCCCTCTCTGTACAGTGATAAGGAGTCATGAAAAATAGCTTTTTTTGGAGAGAAAAATATTTTCCACATGACTGCCCAAGTAAATATTATATTTTCCATGATTTTATTGATAGGGACTTAAGAGTTTCTATAAAAATACATATCCCATGTCTAGGGGGTGTCAAGGTTAAATATGTTTCCAATTCGTGGAGCTTGATGTCAAATGAAGTATTCTTTAGGTTCTGTAAGGAAATCATCAAATTATTTTTTTACTCCAATTTTTTTGATATGAAATGAATGTCATATTACTCCAAAATAATCAATCCTCATGCCAAACACACAGTAAATATGGGATTTCCAAATATTTACTTGAGTAGATCGATAAACAGACTAGATGGGATTCACTGTACTACAATTAGTGCCTCAAATTTTTCACTATGAAGATGACTGCAATGAAATTATTCCTAACTTCTATGAATTGGATCTTAGAAAATATAATATTTTGGATGAGGAAGTAGAGATTTATCTTTCTTTTAGATCATTTTTTTGTGCATGGAGGGTTCCCATTGATCATTCCATAGAGGCCATATATAAGATGAGTGGCCTCCCTTCTGCAAGAGGAATCAAAAAATGTGAGTTATATAGATATTTCTAGATAATTATTAATGGTTTTTGAAATTTAGAATCCCATTGATAGAGTATTACTATCTTCATTACCCGATGAATGAGATTTATTTGCTATATAGATTGGTTCTAAATCACTGAATGTAGAAGATGATCATTTGGATCCCCCTCGGTTACTTGATATATCTAAGAAGTATTCTATGGGTAACCATCTCTTTCATAGTGGAATACCAATTATCAAAGGAACGTACATAATGTTAACCCAATGGTGAATTTCATAAGATTCATCTTTAGGTTGGGTTGTCACATATTTTTGAAGACTATTTATAGATCCATGAAGCGATCACATCACAATCCAGATTTTACCACCAGGTCGTCGACATAAGATTTGGTGGTTACATCCAATCAATGGCTTAAATATATGATTTAGTGCATGTTAATATGTGGAAATAGTGATCTTTATGAAAAATGGAATGACATGATTGAACAATATCCCCTACGACACTTTGAAGGCAGTGGCTTCTTTATCTTCAGGAGACATCGTTATCTGATTGTACCCTAAGTACCCATCCATGAAGAAGAGGTCTTGAAATCTAGATATTTTATCGATCAAGGGTTTTGTGATCATCTATGGGATATAATACATTGGGAAGTGCGGATTTATGTCTCTAAAATAGATTCAGAACCTTATCTTTCCATTTCATTTCATGACAAGGACAATGTTGGTAAGCCATTTGGGTATTTCAATTCACATAGAATTTGTTTTGATCAATTAGTCAAATTCCACCTCTAAATTGGGGTCATGAGATTGTTTTATCCTCTGATACACCTAGTTTAAGCTTCGATGCTCATCGAGTAGGCAAAGATGGTGCATAGCCACATCAAGATTCATTATAAGAATTTCAATATAGTTCCACAAAAAAACATATCGGTAATACTTAAAAAAATAAATTATACATATATATATCTTCTAGAGACATGGATGTACTAATTTGTATAGGCTGTGGGTCTTCATATATTATCATATTCACCTACTTGAGCTCTTCATTGGTGGTGGATACACCTTCTTAGAATTTGGGGGTGGCATTCCTACGGTTATCCTCTTCTTCTTCCACTTCTCAGTCTGTGGATTCATTTTTTGGTAGAGATGACAATCTCAGGGAATCTATATCATTATTAAGGTGAGAGAAGATATCTGAAAAGAAATGATCATATCCTACTACCAGAGTTGTTCTAATGATTTTCTAGAAATGATTTTCTTTTACACAGTCATTTGGGATAGAAGGGGCTTGGATCTCTAGGGCAAGGTCTATCACCTCATATAAATTTATGGGGATCACATAATCACTATCAATAATACTCCAAATATTTTAAGGGTGGTCCACAATCTATTGAGGGAGGAATTCTATATATCATCTTCATCAATTTTTTATTTACCTTTATTTTTATAGAATCCAACATCAGCATATGTGGATCTATAATACTTTAAGGGAACACTATCACTAGGTAGTATGTCGACCATTACATTGATGAGGTGTTGAAGACCCTAATGGAATGTTAAACGTACCACAATGTTGTTATGGATCCATGGGCTTTTGTGAAAGGCATTTAATGTAGTGTTTTTATGGATATCCATAAAACCCTCCTCAAATGTGAGTTCCACAGACTATTCTTTTGATTTTCATCTTCCAAAGAGGCCTTATCATACCACTGAATGGACAAATTTATGGAAGAAAATTTTCCTTCACTATATCTTAAGCATTTGAGGGTTCTAACCAGGATGATATTGATCTCAAAACCATTATCCATTGAGGCCCAATAGAAGTTAACATCTTTGATTCTACCTGAAACATGTAATGGTATGATGTGTCCCTAAATGAACTATTCTTTACTATGGTCTGTGAATGATATGGTGATGTTTCCTTCGTATAACATGGTATCCAATAGATAGATCGTAACTATAGTGACGTTAATCTTGAATTCATGTGGGATTTTGGAGGATTCAATGAGTTACTACACAATTTATTTTGAATTATATATTTTTTATAGGATAGAGAGATTGGATGGTGATGTCCCCAGCTAATTCATAATGTCCTACTTTATTTACATAGGATGGTGATTTCTAATATAGGGTTTCACCTAGGTATGTTCCTCAAGATCTGAGGCATTAGAGGTATATGAGAATGTTAGTTATGTAGAGGTTGTGGGAGAAACTAGTACCAGTTTCGTGTTTTGTGCTGACCTTCCGCATTTCCCAGGGTAATAAGATAATTAAACCCTCATAATGTGGTAATGCAAGACAATTAGGTGTCGATGAATGTTGGAGAATTATGGGACTCCTCCATGTCCCTTTTTGGCCAATTGGAGCACTTTACCATGGGTCTCAGTGACATATATGTCCACATTGGGGACATGACTGAAATATTGGGTCTGTCTTGTTCGGGTTGTCCCATGTATCCTCAGTTCCTACGTATGTTGCCTCTTATTCCCCTATTATGTATGTGAAAAACATATTTTATTGCATATTCATAATATAAGAGGGGATATTCCTTTTGTAACATGTTTAATGAACATTATATAATATCTAAATCTGATGAGGTTTCTTTTTGGTGGTATAATCCCCCGTATTCTTATGTTATAGGAAAATAATCAGCAAGACTCAAAGATTTTGTTGGGGTAGAATATGACTCTACCTCTTTTGTTTCTTCATTCTCATGATGGTCAAACCCACATTTGGATGAAATATAAAAATTCACATTTACAGGTGATTAGATTTTGTGTGTCTGCATATGTATTTTCTTAGGGTGAAAGGAGCTCAGTCAACTATTTTTTTGATTCATCTAGTTGTTGAGCATATATCCATTCTTGGTAACGAATATCTGCAGAAAATACTTCTTATTATGAATGAGAAACATTCATGTTTTCCTCTTGCATCAAGAATTTATCTAACACCACCTATCCAAAATCATCCATGCCTTGAATTACATATTTGAAGATAAATAACTCCATGATATTATGATCCATACAGTTCTATGGAAAGTGTTGTAGTTGTGATAGTTGGTGAGTTTGACCTAATCAGGCTTCATATGCTATGGTATCCTATGTATGTTATTTAAAATAGATGACATGAAATAACTAATGACTTTGTCATTTGTATTGGAATATGATTTTATCATTGTTTCCAAAAATTATAGGCGAACCTAATTTCCCTATACATTTGGATGAGGGTGAAGTTTTTGTTTTCGTCACTCGATAGGAGGTGCTGGGTGGTTCAAGACTTATCAAGGTGCTTCTAAGGGCACTTCTATTGGCTTGAGAGTGATATTTGTAGATTTTTTATTTTCTATCCTTTTCCCCTATACTGATGGAATGAGTTGTGGTTTGGATCGGGTTCCTTAAATATAACCCTACATTCATTATTTCATTTAAGAAAACTCAATAAGCTCACATTGACAATTCCTTGGGATAAAAAAGGTTTGTAACATATTCCAGATATTCATAAAATAGAGTTCCTGTAGTTGTTCTAGCAAGAGAGGGATGATGAGTGAATAGTTTAAACTTTTCTATCAATCATGGAAGTTAGACAACCTCCCATTTTCCAATTGTTTTAAGTTCTTTAGGTTTACAATTATAATTTTCCTCATCATGATGCTAAACTAATAAAGAAATTGATTATGGAGGTATTCCCATCCTACAAGAAGGATTTTGTACCAAAAAAAGGTTGTCTCAATCAGTGTCAGTACAAAACACCTCATCTTTGTTTCCTCTTGTTGGTCTTGAGGTCCCACCATCTGTCCACATCGAGATATGAAGTGCTTGAGTTACTATTTAGGGTCACATGTATGATTAAAAGTGGAGGAAGGATTTCCAAAATTAGTTGTGGGAAGAGTATCTCCTACCCACTTGAGATATGGATTCCTATTAGGCAATATAGGTGTATGTATCCTCTCCATGGTTTCCATTTGAGTATCTGAAGACCAAATGATGTTATGAAACATTGGGGGCACTATTTTATGATTCATCTCCTATCTAAAATTAGTGTGGGGGTCAATGAGGTGGCCCCAATAACATATCCTCTTGATTATTGACTCTTCTTATGTTTGAATTATTTACATGGTGGGGAAGATTCTATCTCTTAAATGGGGGAAAGTCATGATCATTCTTTACATCCTCATTTATTTGAACCAGATACAAGGATTTGAATCCAGTCCAATGTTTGAATACCTCTTTTTTAGGATGATTGGATATTAGAGGTAGAATATTCATCTATTCTAGAAGATGATACCCAACATGAACATTTCCCCTAAGTATATCCTTATCGTGTCATTTGAGAGTTTCTATCTCACTATCATATTTTGATAATTGGTCTTTCATAAAAGGAACCCCGACTCTTTTGAAGTATGATTGGGATGTTTCCACCCATTTTTGTATTTATTTGGATGTTTTCTTCCATAGATATGGAAGATAAAAATTTGGATGTTCCAATTTCTGGATCCTTCCTTGGTTCTAGGTGTGTGCAGCCTCAGTTGGTTCATCCAAATCACCCTCCACTCAGGGTAAATTTTACATGTTATTACCCTCAATATTTTCATCATGATCTACCATATCTATTATTAATAATGCTATAACATTTATAGAGTCATGTGATACAATGGTAGTTGTCCTATTATATTTCACACAATATTATGATTCCACATTATCTACATTAGGGTCATTTTTCAAACCATTGTCCATATTGGGATATTTTGACTACCAACCCCAAGGGGGTCTCATAGCCTTTGTCGTATGCTCCTCCCATATTAGTCTATGAAAAGTGACCTTCATGGAATTTTTGGTGATGATTTTTTATTGATCCTCAAATAGAATATTTTTGTCTTGTGATGGGGAAAATGGATTGGATGTCATCCATTGAGTTTTACCTTCCAATATAGAGAAGAATGATTTTTTCTATGGTGATGATGATAATGAACCACTACCCATCTCTATGTACTATGGATATTTGGGACTTCAACGGGCATTTATTGATTATGTTGTTGTTGATCCAATGACTCAAATTTGGAATTTTGATGAATCACATGATGGACATTTATAAAAAATTTCCCACAGCCCAGTGGTTTGGGGTTGATATGAAATCACTATTGATTTACCCAGAAACCTCTTAGGGGATGATAAACCTGATCATGGTGATTGAGATATAAATTTCTCATGCCCCTTGGGATGGGGTTTGTTTGAAACTATTGACAATTTGTCTTGAATCTTATTTGGAATAGACAATCTAATAGTTGGAGGCAGTGTTATAAATTCTCCCTACCTAGTGGGATTGGTCCACTTAAATATGGAAGGTATGCCAGCTACTACTACAAATCATTTAATGTGGTGCAGATATGCTCGTATTGGAGCTGGTTGTGATGGAATCCCATGATGGTAATCATTATTTTTGATATGTTATCTAGTTGATCAAAACTTTGGTCTCCATGTCCAAAATACATTTACATTACATTGAGAGTCCATGTATAATGTCTTGTTAGATATTATCTCCCTCCATTCAGGATGCTTGGATGTCATTGAATGTCGAGGAATTATGTTGTAGTATCCAAATAGCTATCATGTTTCCCATTCCTTGGATTTCTCCAAAGGCTATGACATTATAGGATGTCATACCTAAAGCATTTTGATGTTCTGTGGATATAGTGAAGTTTTGTGCTCTATATTTCACCCATACTAGTATGCGTACGTTTGAAGATGTGTTGAAAAATCAGGCAGTGGAGGGTTGTCACAAATCAATGAAAAAAACTGTGTACATCTTGGACTTTCTCTTACACTCTTATGTTCTAAGATACAAAAATGTAGATGAAGGTGATAGTTGTATCCTAGATGGGTGATATGTCTAACTTTCATTCTTAATAAGTATCCCACATATTATTGCATTGTTAATGATTGTACTTATTTAATAGCTCATCTGGGACATCATAGAAAAAAAATTTGCTGGCCTAGAACATGATGGTATTGTTTTTTCCATCTAACTCTCTCTATACTTCAATGTGAGGCTTCTCTTCATCAGACTTACATGCCTCTATCTGGTCAGACCAAAAAAGATTGTTCTTGGGGTCTTCTATTGACTAGAGTGTAATGATGATGATGTTTATGGGGGAATACTATGTGGTTGACCACAATTTTTCATGAACCTTTCAATATGATGTTATATATGTTTTTAACAACTCTCTATACATAGGTGTCTAGATGAGGGGATGATTTCCTTTTCTATGGGAGATATCATCATGCAGAGGTTTACCATAGTGGATGTTAGTATTAGAGTCCCTGATATCCATCTCCACACTACCATAATGATGTCTATTATGGTAATATTTATCATCATCTTTAGTTGAAGATCTAACAGACCCTTGTAGTGTTGAGAATGTATCTTTAATAATCTCAAGGACACTGTTAGTGAGTAGATTATGAATATTGATCTTTTCTTGTTTCATTTACAGAATATTTCAATATAAGATTTGGAATTTTATAACGATATGTGTATATTGTATGAAGGTTCCCAAAACATTTTTATGACCATCCGGTGGCACATTAGTATGAGCTCGATGCTGATAATATGTTGGACTATGTGGATGATCTTCCCCATTATTGATAAGAAAACAATCCTATCTCGATGCATGTTTCATTCTCATTTGTTGAGCCTCAATTAGAGTGGGATTATGAGAATGATACGAAGACTTTGGAATAAATTGCTGGACATTTTCCATAGGAATGTGTGCATTTCTTGATGGATGTGACTCTTTTACTTGGTTACCCCATTAACAGTTGGAAAATGAGCCTAGTCCTAATTTTCATTACCTGTAGGAATATTCAAATGGATACCCAAAATGGTATAAGGTTTATGGGCCTCCTTTTATAATGCCTCAGAATAATGCTAGTGCAGTTCTTCATTGGAGGAAGTATAAATATGTTTCTAGATTCTGTGATTTTCCGAAATATGATAGGAAGATTCAAAAACATGAATATGAGCCTATCCGTGCCAAAATGGGGGGTATAATCTAGATCCTGGGCCATTGAAGTATTTTTATAGTGTTTATTGAAAAGAATATGAGCCTATCATGAGGCATCTTCCCCACTCACTGGGATTTCCCATACATGAATAGGATTTGATCCTAATCCTAGGCCTTTGGGATATATCATAGTAATTTTTCAAAACTAATGTGCCCCTATCCTATGAGTGTTCTTCTCTCACTTGGTGAGCCCCATTTGGGTCAAGAATACGAGTCCATTTTAAAACCTCATCCTTTATTGGGATATTCCAATAATTCTCCTAGATAGGATAACGAATGTGTTCCTGCTCCAGAGAAACCTATTCTTCATAATGATTAGAGTGTTGAGATTTCATGGATGTTGTGATAGGATTATAAACCTATCCAAGTATCAGTACTAGTTCTTAAAATTGCTGGTAGAGTTTTTCTATTATCTATAATATGTAACGATATTATATAAAAGTGTGTGATTGGATATAAGCCTTTAAATTTTCCATCTCCACTACGTAGTGGAAGATATGTTCGATTTATTTGGGTATATGATTCCACTCGTATCCTCTTTTAACCATCAGAATAAGCCGATGCGCTCTATGAATGGGTGTAGGGATATGTGCCTCCCCATGCCTGCAATAGGTATATTCCCATAGACTTATTTTGATTGAGTAGTGATATGAGACAACTCACTGGTTACTGCTGGAATATTCTATCAGACATCATCAATGGAAGTGGGGATATGATTCCACATTAGAATATCCATCACCTTCCTCACTAAATATGTCTTCCTTGTTTCCTATTCATGGGTGTCATATGTGGAAATGTGTCGAGTGGTACCCTCAGTAGGTGACTGATGTATACCATTGGGATAGTGTTGTCGATAAAAATTGAAAGGGTATATCCTTTGAAGAACATGAAACAAAAGAGAGCCATATTTGACTCCTTGGTCTACCTTCATCAGAGACTGATGGTGGTGATTGTCTCACTCTGGGATAATCGTCTGATGTGGTTAGATGTAGCAATTAGGTCCACTAGTTTGTCTATATATTTCCATTGATGATGTGGTGTCATCAACATCAGTTCATAGAGACCCTAGTAGGTAGTTTTAGGGTTCGTATTTTACCATGATGATGCAGCTTCTAGACCATCATCTGCAAATACTAATGTTTAATTATCAGGAACGTGAGATCATTTTTTGACCCGCTGCTGTTAAATCTATAATTGAAATGCTATAATGGTCATTGCATGTAAGATTTATCTTGGATCAAAATATTGTTGATGAGTGATGTATCTACAGTTATGCAGCCAACACGGAAAAAGTATACCAATTAGTGAATCATCATAGCCATGATGTGCTTAATCAAATGTACGTGGTTAAAAAATGTCCTTCTATTCCTGATATAGAAATTCTAGTCACATGGACTTGTCAATGAGAGGGAGGAATTATTTCATGAGAACCTCAGTTATAGTGGATAAGCTATAAATTTTATTCTAGGATTTTAATGTTTTTTTATATGCCATCAATGTGGCATGATGAATGAAAACCGATCAACCTATTATTTGAGATATTCACGTCTGGTTCACCATTATTTTGTGTATAATGTGAAAAAAAATCATGACAGTTAATAACCCCGTCATTTTTTATTTGAGATATTCTTATCAGGTAAATAAATTATGTATTCATATACTGTGGAAAAAATATGAACAATTAATTACCTGATAATTTTTTAATTTGAGAGTTTCACGTTGGGTTCTCCATTTTGGTCGACAGGAAAGAGACATTCATGAACCCTCATTGAGGGAGACTTGGTTTGGCCTAATGGATGATTGTGAGGAGTTCATTTCATTCACAATCATTAACTTCGGTGGACCATTTTTATTCTTAACGAAAACTACCGATGGTTCCCTCATCCATATATGATTACAAAACTACTTCTCCAAGGTTGGTGTACAATTGGTGTTTCAGACCAAATGACACATAGAGAATCACATTGGATGAGAGGATGAGAGGTTAGGATCATCACATCATGTTTGGGGGAACCTTTTCTATCTCTAGGACTCTAGTATAGATTTAAGATATGGTTTTGAATATCCTACTAATCCGTATACAAGACCAGTTACCCTAAAAGTGGTCCTAGGCTTACACCATTTATGTACACAAAATGATCGAAGGATTACCCCCATTTTAAAAATGAATGGGATTTTGTTAGTGAATCCATATGTATGTATCTGATGTTCTTCATCTATTTCTCATTAAATAATAACTTCTTATATATTGAACCTATATAACTAGGTACATTGGAATTTGCTTCCATTCAAGGAGGAGGTTAACATTTTTAAGAGGGGATTGATCCATTATGAGGTGTCTTGTGCATATTTTTTGTGTCCAGAATAAATATCCACATAGTTCATTAAAACCATTAATTTTAACTTCATATAGAAAATATATATGTGAGGGCACATAGGAACTAAATATTTGAGATTGAGTCTCGAGGAGACTCCCAATGTATCCTTGCTATAGAAAGAACCAGAGTTATCATAGTTTATTAACACACTTGGGACTAGGCCCAAGGTAGATTCCATTGTATAAGTATTTTCATATCATTCACCTCATCAAAGATTATATGACGATATTTCCTTGGATGATGGAGATCTATGGTGAGGATGACATGATCATTGCAACTTCCTAATCCCACATGATCTATGATCAATTTGAGACACAAGAGAAAACAATTAATCATTATCAATACATACCAAGGCTGAGACTATATAATTGGAAAACACTTGGGATGATTAATATAGAGCTTAAGACATCGTGAGGAGTCCTACTCATCCTAGTAATGGAAGGAATCATATTTATCATTGTTCAGTTAGCCTCTCAGTCCACTCATGAATGTGGTAGGATGATAATCCCATGGGAATGATTGGGTCCCAATGGTTGAAATATTTTAGACATGGGGGGGGGCTTACACTGAGGTGAAGACCCATTTTAATAAGGGATTGGGCCTTATGTAGGCATCCTACATATCTTTGATTTGGAAAGAATTAGAGTCCTCATAGTTTGATGAGTCAAGGCTTACACACTAACATTTCCATTATGATTAAGGATTTCACTCTAATGTTTTCCATATGATAGGGGCTTATACACAAATGTTTTCCTAATATGGTGGACATTTCATATTAATTTGTTGACTAAGGCATACACACTATCTTTTCCCCTATCTTGATGGATACATGTTATGTGAATGATATGATCACTATGACTCCCTAATCCCACAATATCTATGCTCATAGTGAGAAATAATGGGTGGAAAATAGCAAGTCACCCTAATTGTGATTTTAGGGTTTATGTGATGGGAATTCCCATTGGGTACTTTATATAGATATCAATCCTTAAGAAGACATTTGATGTATCCTAGTTTTAGTAGGAATCAGAGTCCCTATATTTCAATTGATCTAGGCTTACACATTTAGGCTTCCCTTATAATCGAGGTTTACACACTATAGATGAAAATTTTTATCATGTCCTTGGATTCCCTTTGAACTGGCCTACTTGACTTCCTGTCATGTGTTTTATATCATTCATGACATGCTTGGTTATCTACTCTATATGTCATAGAATGTAAGCCTTCCTTGTCGAAATACAATCATATGATCCACATGAATTTTCGGAGGATGTTTCATATCATGGATGAAATGTCTAAGGTTTTTCACATTATCATGGATGACTAATCCAAAGTTCATCGCATGACCTAGCAGGCCTGTCCTAGAATCCATCGCATGATCCCAGCTATCATACATAGAGAAAATCATATGATCATCCTGACATTACCTACTATCACTATGAAATATGTATGACATGTTAGGACATCGAGAGAGTCAATGTGAAATGTCTCATAGGGTGATTAATGATATGGTTTTATATTCTTGGGTCGTCATGAGATTTGGTTGGTCTTCATGGAGGGCATCACATGAGCCAGTTAACATGACCTTATGCTATCATGCGACTTAGCTAATATTTACTGATGTATCCATGTGAATTGGGTGACATGTATAGATGAAATTTTCTAGGATTTGATAGAGGTCCTAGAGAGCTTCATGAGTTATGGGTCTCATCATCAAGGGGCTCTATGTTTCTTTATTTAGCAGGACTAGAGTACTTCACATGATCCAAACTATATACCAATGGAGTGCTGCAAGATCTGGGTGACATGTCCTAGTGTTGTAACGTGAAGTGGGAGGTTCACAAAAAGTGGATGAGGATCATATAATATTACCTTTTATTTATTCTCCCATATTTTAGACATTGTTACAAATTTTATTTGCGCATGACATAGTTTGGTTCACTGTTATCTAATTTTATGTCTCACGTGATATATTAGATTTTTGGGATTCTTTTTGCAAGACCTATTATAATTCCATTGAATAATATATTAGTGGTCATGAAATGTTCTTGTTCATGCTAGATGGCCACTTCGGTTGGTCCCCAGTTCCTACCAAATGGTATGCCTTTTGAGTTGTGAGATCATCGGCTCAACAAAATCCTATGTAGTACTGGTGTGAGGCTCTATGATTTCCCCTGTCTGAATAAGGAAAAAGAATTTTATTTTACATTTATAGGGTGGGGATTTATAGGGATATACACCCCATTTGTTCACCACTTTGTGAAGCGAGTATTTCATGAATTAAAAATGGAGTTAGTGGAGGGCCTCTGTGTCAGCAGTCGTTGCGAGGTCTTGTCGTGGATCACTCTGACGGTGTTACATTTCATTCAATGACTCAGAGACCATACCTTAAACACCCCATTTATTATATTATATTCATTTAATGGGGTCTTTTTTCACATATGGACATGCTTAGGTAATTCCATAGTGTAATAATGTTAAGTCCAAAGTAATTCATGTGATCACTACACCTACCAAACATTCTTTGTGTGATCTCTGGTTAATTATCTGGGACATTCTGTTTTATAATGGTGACCTATTAGATATGCTTCTCAAAATCATTATAGCATGTTAAGGGTTATTTATAGGCCATTCCACCGATATCCTAGGTTTTTCATGAGTGTTTTATGACCATTATAGGCTCCCACCACCTCCACTTTTTATTAACATTGTTTATTTTAGCAAAGGATGGGAATCTCATGAGTTGGATTTAATGTTGTCGGAGACAAACACTCTACAACTTGGTGAATCATCACCCATCCAATAAAAGGTCTACTATAGATGCATGATAATTTCGTGGAAAATACCATCAAATTGTACTAATGCAGCCAAAAGGGGAATGTCAGGTTTCTTGGACATGTCCGAGTCCCTTCATATGATGAGAATGAAACACCTGTTGGCTTTCTTGATATGAGAAAGTCATGTTTCTGGGGTCATGCCTTGTATTGCGAATCCACCAGGACTTGCCCTATGATTGTTTATAACAAAAAGTGGCTCCATCCTTTCCCCATATTTATTTATTTGTTTATTTTACAAAGTATGTGTATCTCTCACGTTTTTTTAATGTTGTCGAGGATTATCATTCACCACATAGGTGATATGTCACATGTGTTTGATGACAATTAAAGGCTCTTACCATTTAGATATTTTCATCTTATTTATGATGTTATTTTGGATTCCATGCCATGAATTTATTTTTGGAATAGTAATATGACCTGGGAGATCATATATGGCTACTGCCACATGATCAGTAATTTTATTAAGAACCATAGAAATAAAAAAGATTAATCAAAAGGGGATTTGTGTGACCTTTCAAAAGGTACGAACCACATTTTTCCATCTTCATGGCCATCTTCTAGTCATACGATCCCATGACTTTGGGGGGTTTACATTGTCCTCATTTTCACTGTCACCTTCCTCTTACTTTTCTTTTTCAGGGAAAATAATACCCATTTTCAGGTAATTCTTTCTGTGTGAATTTTCTAAGCTCATTAGTTTAGCATCATCAAGGATACTATCATTTCTATTTGTATATTTTCTATCCTGAGGATTTACTCTTCAATCTCCATTATACTTCTTCTTCTAATTTATATATTATTTTCTAATTTTCTCTATTCTAATAAATGGGTTATAAGAACCATAATATACCACCATATACCCCCACTATTTTTGCTAGCCATAGGTTTTCGGGGAGGAATGCTTGTGGCCAGGTGGCCAACCGAGATCAGTTACATATGAATGAAATAGGTCCATGGCCTCAAAAAGTGGTATCAAATGGCCTTTAATTTAATTAAATTTTTTCATTATAGAAATTAAATTTCAAAGTGACATAATTTGGTAACGAGAATGTTCTTGGAAGAATCTGCCCCTGGTACGGAGAAAAGGCCAGGTTACCAGGAATGAGACATGTAATTTTAGTTTTCTGTATTATATTTGTATCTATTATTACAGTTTCATGACAAATAAAATTTATGAATTTTTTTATGATTATAGATTTTATCGTTGGCCCATTACTACATCGAATCATTATTCATGAATCGTCTTAGTCCCTTTAGGATTTACATGTCTTGAATATATCATTTCATTGTTATATAACAATTTCAAGTTCTTATAGAATATTGTATGTTCATAGATTGTTATAAATGTATTATTACTAATGTTTATTACAGGAAATAGAAAAACTAATTGGTCACATAAATTTTCAGCATCAAACTAAATGGTGTATAACCACATAGCATGATGGTGTCACCATAAATAACTAATTATCACATGTTTCAGATATTTAATTAGGGTTATATAAGTTGAAACTATAATAGATTATGGAAAATTTATTCCAATAATAATTTATATTTTTTTCCCTTTTAAACTAGGAATGGTGATCCATATAGTCGAATCATCAAATATGAACATGTTACCTCCTGAGACTGAGTGTAAGGGTTTGTTTTCCATTACATGGGTTCCAATTGTCTCATATAAACATTGTGTATTTATAACATTGTATTGGTGGTTAATCTAACTAAACCATTTTAAAAATAATAAATTTATTAAATTATGATTCAACATTGAATTGGTTTCCATTAAATGTGGATTTTAATTACAACTAAAATTGATTTTTAATCTAGAACAAAAAATCAACACTCCATATGACGATACACCATTGATTTGATCTTGAAAGCTTACAAATACTTTGAACATAGATTTAGATTTTTGGGTTAGTATGATTTGGTCACTGAAAACTTATTACTATCTTGTTCACAATTAAATTTCCTTAGTTATTTTCTTATTTTTAGGAATGTTCATGGAATTGTTGATATATTCCCCCATGAAAACATCAGTTCATGAAAATGGAAGGTTGAGGGGACTATGTTTCTTAGGAGGTGAAACTTGACCTGCCTACATGCCACTATCAAAATATCCAGTAGTTCTACTAATTATACCTAGACCGGGAATAAGTGAACAACATTGAGATGGTTTCTTCCAAATAATATATTCTATAGATGGAGCTCCAAAAACTTCACCCACCATGTTAGAGTTGACATGATGTTTCTAGCAGAAGCATCAACCTACTTTTGGGGAGATGGTGGACCCATGCTACAGATTCATGGATAGAGTCCATTATTTCTGTATTTATTCATCTTGAGATGCCACTAAAAAGGAGGGTTGATATCATGGTTTACATTCCTTTTGGATCTACCAAGCATATGAAGGATGTTTTAAAATAGGTAGATCAATATGTGGACGTGGTCTTGAAGGACTTCCAGAAAACCATCCATTAAAACATCATTATAGAATCACTAAGAATAGATCAATAACGGTGTTTTATTAACTTTTTTAAGGTTACTCTATATGTTATAGACCATTAAACTTTCTTACTTGATCGTCAAAAAAATTTCACTAATTTTTTTGAGTGATGATATGTCTAGGGAAATATATCATTTGGATAAGCTCAGTCATTCCATGTGATCATAGGTGAAGTTGTTCAAACTAGACAATGTTTCTAAGATTATGATCCGAGATCATATATTCAATGGAAGCATGATAAAAGATAAAGGTACATGTCATTTTGTTTTATAATTGAGATACAAAAGAGGTACTTTTAGGAGTATAATGTATCACTTTGAGGGTTCTCACCCAAATACTGGTAGTCAAAGTATATGAATCGGAGATTATGTGATATACCATCAATTTGAGAGGCTTGTTTACATAAACCCTTAGTGTGACAAGGACTTAGTGGACCATCGATCTGATGGAAAAGTGGAACATATTCAGTAATTCTTCTATAGATTCTCACACATTCCCTATAGTAGAGGATACACACTAGCTTCTTCTTCTGTAGATAGATCTGTAGATTTGTGTTAATCCAGAAGTAAGTGTACAACTAGGAATATAGGCTATAGAGGTGGATGGGGTCATTGAATCTAGGCATATGTTATATAACACCCAAATAGAAGACTTTCTCATGGAGGATGTGTAGTTGCTCGGGGCCATGGCTTATGATACTAAAATGCAGTAAAACCTAGACCTGAGGAGTAGCGTACCAAACCATTTATAGTATGAGGTATGTTTATAATATCCCTGAATTTAGAAAATTATTTTTTGGATATAGGATCCTGAAACTCATTTCTATTTATAGTTATCACTGAAAGTTTTGAGCTTCAAATTTATTACATTATGGTGTAATGACTCTAGATACATAGTTGTGAATACTATATGAGAGTGTACACTGATGAATGGAGTTCCCCTAGAGATTGGAAGTTACCATTTTTTATGGAACCTTTTACCCTCATGATGATGGTCTTAGATGTCAATTTTTGGATTGAATAGTATGTTCTTTATCATACACAAATTGATTTTAATCATTAGATTATTTATTTCACATCACTCATCGGTGGTAAATATATTTACATGGTTGAATGGGATATCAATTATAGTCAATCTAGACATGAGAATAATGGGTTTTATGAACATTAATATAGATTTAATGTATTTTTATATATTATTGAAGAGTACAATATGTTGTACTGTCTTCAACAATGAAGCAATTTAGAGAGGTTTTTCCTGATGATTTTTCAAAACTACCTCCTAAGAAAGAGATTCAGTTTTCTATAGTGCTTGTTCCATAAGTAGACCCATTATTAATTCATATTTATAGGATATATCCTATTAAGATTCACCATTTTAATAAGTATTTAGAGGAATTTATACCTAAAGGGTTTGTGTGGTCCTTCACTTATCCATGGGGTTCACTTAATCTTTTCATTAAGATAAAGGATGGAACCCTAATTTTATGTGTGGATTATCAATGGTTTAATCAAAATATAGTTAAGATTGGTACCCACATCCTATTATATAATATATCTTTGATAAGCTACAAGGATCCATGGTCTTCATGAATATTGATTTTATATTGGGTTATATTCATGTAAGGGTTAGACACTCAGATATATTTTATATAGAATTTGGAAGAAGATATTTCCTATATTAATAACCAATAATGTCATTTAGTGTAATAAATTCACCAATTGTCTTTATGGATTTGATGAATCAGTTTTTTCACCCGTACATGGACTCCTTTTTTGTTTTTTATGGATTATATATTAGTGTAATATCAATCTGAAAATGATCATAAAAAACACATTTAAAAAATTCTCATTATACTGTGAGAGAATTGGTTCTATGTTAAGATCAAAAAATTACAGTTGTGTATTAATAAAGTTCCTTTCCTAGGTAACATCATATCAGAATCAGGGGTATCTATGGATCCAGAGAAGGTGATATTCAAAGTTCCCTAAGAGTATTTTGAGAATTTTTTTTAAATTCGGCCTTTTAGGGTCATCTATATACTATAGGCATTCTTATAGGATTTCTCATTCCATGAAGATCCTCATACAGTCTTGAACAAGTAGGGTACATGATTACATGGTCTTGATCATGTGAAAATGAATTTAAAGCGTCTGAAGGAAGGATAGCCTCAGTGCCAATCTTGATTTTTCTTGATCCCAATATAGGCTATATATTTTATTATATTGCAATCAACTTTGGGTTGATATTTATTTTGAAGCAAGGGGAATGATTCACAAAATTCAATTATCTATATTTTAGGCTTTAAGGGAATAGTTAACCAATTCATGACCTTGATTTAGAAGTATTTATTCATGATTTATTTTACTAGAGGAATTATTTTTTTGGAAAATAATTTATTTTATACAAGGACCACAAAATCCTCAAATACATATTCACTCATGATGATTTGAACCTCCTAAATTGGAGATAGGGTTATTATAATTAGACTTTTTTATTTTGAACCACCTTATATTCCTTGAATGAAAAATATAGTTATTGATTATCTAATATTAAATACATAGGCAGATCTAGTTCATGATTCCAGTTATGAATGGAAGTTGATAAATCTCATTTTTGATATGGATCTAGAAGTTGTTAAATATCATGGAAATCTTATTCTTACGTCCATAGTAGTGACCTCATAACTTATACTTCTTGTAAAGGGGGGGAAACAATATGTTCCTAAATGTTAATACCTGATGAAAGGTGTTTCAGGTGATGACATTCCACCTGGTTAGATTGATTATGAGGATGTGATCTTTTATATTCATAGACATATCTAGGACCATAAATATGTATGAGAGAAATGGATGTGATAGTTTTATGCTTTGAAATGTGTTTTGTTTCCTAGACATACCAAGATGCATCATAACATATGACTCTAGTATTAGTTGATGGGTATGAAGAAGTAGATAACATTGTTTGTTAAACAGTGTTCCACCTATCAATTGGATAAATTGTAACACCAGTGGCCTACTATTCTATTAAATCCTATACCTATTCGAGAGTGGAAATGGTTTTTAAACTATGGATTTTTTATGGGGTTACCAAAATCACAATAGGGTAGTGACATTATATGGTTAATTGTGGATAGGATGAAAAGGGTCTCTCATTTTTTATCTTTCAAGGAGACATTTTCAATGTAAAAATTTTAGAGGCTATAGGTTCAAGATAATAAATTACTTTATTGGATTTCATATACCATCGTATCAGACAGGGATTCACAATTTACTCAGGGGTTATTGAACAGATGATTGATGGATTTGGGATTACAAGTACTTTTGAGTACATCAAATAACACTCAAACCAATGGTCATTCCAAGAATACTAAAAATGTGTTCAAGGAACTAATTTGAGCATATATACTTTATTTTGGAGGATCTTGGGAAATACATTTACCTCTTTATGATTTAATTTAAAATAAAATTTTTCATGAGATTATAAAATAGATCTCTATGAGCCCTATCTCGTAGGTTCTACTAATCACCTCTATGATGGTTTGAGGCATGGGAGGACCTATAATTGGGACATTGTCTTATTTATAAAACTTCAGAATTGATAGAATTGATCAAGAATTGTATGGATACAAATCAATTTGAGAAGATGTTTTATTTATATTTTCATCATCGCCCATTAGAGTTCGAGGTTGGATATTGGGTCATCAAACATGTTTCACCTTGAGTAATTCATCGATGGATACAAATTAAATAGTTATATGCTACCTAGATCATTGGACCCATTTAGATTTTGGAGAGATTTGGTCATATAGCCTATCAGATAGATCATACTCAAAGGTACTAATTCATACATGGTGTCTTCTATATTTCTAATTTTGACTATTGTCATTTTGATCCATCTGATGTTAATGATCTAAGGTATTATAGATAGATACTAATTCTTCTTCTGAGGAGTATCCAATTTTTATCATTGAAAATAGAATGAATACTCTTTGAGGTATATTAGTTTTTCTAGTTCAGGTTCTTGGGAAGAATGGCCATGTATTTTAATGAATCCTAGTAGTGAGAGTTTGATATACATTCTTAGTGGATGCAGTTAAATGGGGATGCAGATCAACCACCAACTGGGAAACTCATGGACCATTTTTTTTGTTGAGGAGGTTGTAAGATCCTTGTTGTTAAGAGAGGTATTTATCCGTATTTAGTATATACATTTGGATTTATCTAAATAGTTGATCCTTAGGAGTTCATGTAGGTACCCAGAGCTTTCAGTCTTCTTTCAAGGTGTAGAGTTCGGATTTCTTGAAAAATGGGTGAGGTGTGTTTATAGGAATACGATTAATAGTAATAGTGTGGCTTAAATGTGTTTCCCAAAATGATGGAGCATGGTTTGTTTAACCTTATGAGAAGAGATTCATGGATATTTGAGGCTTGTAGAAAATTTTTGGGGTTCCAGATTGGGTGCATGTGTGTGTTTAGTATTTCTAATTGTACACCTAGACAATGCAATGGGCGGGTCAGGGGTCATTTCCAAAGGTATGCTTCGTTCATGGTTTTTCTAACCATGGGCATGAACTGTGTATGGTCAACCAATTTAGATAGTATGTTTTCAAATTTTCTTTTTGTTATATTCAACTATGTGTCCAAAACATTCATCGCTTTAAAAATTGGTAGTTTTCTATTTCTCCCTTACATACTTTAACATTATTCAACCCCTTATCCTCCCTCATTCCAAAAAACATCTACCCCATGATTGAGATCTCACCTTCCTCCCATTCTTATTAATTTCTAAATCTCTACTATACAATCACTATATATATCATCATTGGATATGTTGGATCACCCTAAGATAGTCTAATTACCATCATTATTGTTTTCTCAATTTAATTCTCTAACATTGTTTAGGCCTCTGAGGAAGTGAATTCTCAGTTCAGGAATATTACAAATAAAGGCCGGATGGGTGACGATCATGCCTTTGTTATTATAAATACATTCTCATCGCCATATTTGTTTCAGCTTAGTCTACATTAGTATCCATTATGTGAGGATTGGATTGACCCTACAGGGACTATGTAGTGTATTCCTTCTGTATTTTGATAGATGTTCAATAGTTAAATGGTCCCAACATGAAATTACATAGGTTAAAGTATTTTTGAAATTCGTCCTCCAAGAATATAACATCATTGGATGGTCTTCAGAGGGTTTATTCGTGGAGAAAAAACACATAATGTCACTAGTATCATGGATTCATGGACATGCTTTCCCATGGTAGGCACTCGTTGGATGATTATTTGGACAACAACACTTAAGGACAACATTGGTCGAGAGGATGGAAGGTCAGAATCATCAAAACCATTTGGGGGGAAATATTACCAATAATGGGAATCTCTTATAGATTTATGTCATGTTTATATGATTTTTATTTCTTGGTTCATTCTAGAAGATTGTATCCATGGGTTACCCATATTTTTCAGGATCATCATAAACATATATGGATTTGATTAAATAGTGAAAATGTTGACTTAAGCCATAAAATAAGGCACTATAGAGTTTATCATCATATAAGGGGACACAATATGGATTGGTGTTGCAATCTGACCCATAAGATGTTATTTCTATGTATCATTGGAGAGAGAAATCAGATCCCACATTGTTCGAGAAGGGTTGCTTGTGTGTAAGTTTTTATCATCACAAATATCTCAAGACATCCGAGTCATACACATTTTGAGAAGCAAGAGGATTTTTGAGATCCATCCAACCACACACCTCCTCTCTGATTTATGGGAGAGGGTGGCCGTATGGTGGAATAAGCCTTAGAGATATTGGGAGAGAGCACAGAGTGATGAACCGTTTAATGTGGGATGACATTAGAGGTCTTGTGGCTTATCTCTCGAAAGATTAGGGACTTATATCAGTAGAACCTTCTTTTATTGCATTTTTCGAAAGGGGAGGAACATTTCCTCTCATCAAAATTAGGAAAAAATATGATTCATTTGACTGGTCGTTATTATTTTTTCAATGTAAAACAAAATGATCGTCGTTAATCTCTATAGTGAGGAGTTTCATGTCTGTGTCCATTGTTTGAACATAGGGTTACCATGAGAATATAGATTTACTAACATCCCTAGATTCCAAACCATTGTGTGGAGATCAAGTGTGACTCTGCTTACCATGGTTATAATGAATCAAAGGTACTCACTGATTCGCCTGATGATATGATCATATGGGTCTGGTGGCTTTTGAAGAAGCCTTTTCCAGATGTTGGGGGACTGGTTCACGAAGGGGATATGGGGGACGGGACGGTAATGATGGGTTGTGGTTATAGCTAGATGGAAGGATTCCAAATTATGACCAATTCCATGTACTGTTTTATCATGCGGGATGGGGGGAGCTCCGCAAAACATTGTGGTATGCGAGTAGAGGGATTGATCGCGTACCACAGTTGTACGCAAGCTCATGAATAAACCACCATGTTTCATACTGGTAGGTGGTCCTGGATATAGTCTGCAACACCGTTTCAGGTTCCATATGAATACTAATTCATTACGTGATTCATGGTTCAATCCTCCTAGAGATACACTATGTGGAGAACCATATTGATGGAGGGTCATTGGACCTATAATTCGTGGGGAGTTCATCCATGAGAAATGTGTGGTTCGGGATTGAACCAATTAGGTTTGTGGTTTTCCCATTATTGTTAAGTTACTTATTATTATGGTTCACAACTAGTTATACCTATAGAAACATGGTTCTCAATTAAAATATCTTTGATGAATCCAGATCAAAGTCATAATCCTCTCTGAATTCTTTCTTCCAACCTCTGGGGGCTCCTCCGTTCTTTTTTCATTTATACATTTTTAATTACTTTTGTTCTCCTTTTATACAACATTGGGGAAACCATATCTATGGGAATTCAACACCATTTTTATAAGACCATGAAAATACATCTCTATTAATTAAACACTCAGTCAACTAAAGTTTCTAGATGTTGAGGTTTATGATTCATGGCTTACGGAACCTGACCGATTTGCTTCACCTGAGAATAGCTGAGTTCGCGATATGGTATGCGGATGACCCTCGCATGTTTGATTCTTCTAATGATGTGGATTGTAGGTTCCTTGGTTTTTTGTCCAACCCTCCATGGGCCAGTGCCTTTGGGGTCTTTCTGCATACTTGTGGATTGTGGTATCGCTTCAGCAAACACTTCTTAGTTATAGTATTTGAGTCACTAAAACTCTTTGAGAAAATCAATTTCATTAAATTTTATCTAATGTTATCAACTCAATTTTCATCCACTCACTTTATGGAACCTATATGAACGCTATCTTCCTGCTACAATATGATGTGGGGATTATTTTCTTCCATTTTCAATGATTTTAGGACCCTATAACTGCCTCCCATCAGAATGGGGTTTGTTCGGAATGAAAAAGAGACTATTCTGATGTAGTTGCAGTCTTAAAAAGAAGTGTATTGTTTTAGAATGGATATGCCTAGTAAGAGGAGACAACAACTATATATTAGGTCCTAATTAATTTGGCTTTTACCATATCACATTGAAAAAATTCTCTCAACTCTTCATCATCTTTCTCTTCATTCGCGTACAGTTCCTTTTATGAAGTCCATATTTGAGAACCTCTTTATATGTGCTGCGAAAAAAACGGTTCCCAAAGTATTCAACCCGCAAACTAGATATTGGATTTTTCAAAACTATGTTGTGGAATTTAAAACTAAAATCCATTCCTCTACATAGGATAACTCTATGTGGTTTGTGTGTCACGCACACCAAACAAAAATTGGTGAATAGGACATTCAACTTTAATAATCCGAACATAAACATTAAATATAAAACATTGAATATCTGCATAGCAACACTTGGATTCATGTTTTATTCTTTCCATGAAACATTTTTTTTAGATTTCAACACTCCATATTCTGGAGCCTCATGGGTCTTCTACATATTGGGGTTGTACTAGGTATCTCTTCTGCATACCTCATCCATATGTGAGGATCACTTCTACGTATCGTGTAGTACGCAGGATATAGATACCATGTAATATTTAAAGAGAAGTAGACAGAGCCCCATGCAAACACTCTTTTACATCATTTTTCCATTTTTTGGCCTTACCCAACAATATTGTATTTTGACTAAATTTTTGCGGTATTTCGGATCTTTTTTTGTCGGATGTAATTTCTCTTTCACAGGATTTGACAAGATTGACAACGACATGGGAAATCATGGTTTAGGAAACTTAGGACCATCTTCGATCCTACATTGTCCCTCGTGGTAGCTTCCTAAAAAGATATCCTTGGGCTTGAAATTTTATCTTACCCGTTCTCTATGCAGCTTCCACATTACTGATTTGGACTTTCTGATGACATTCTTTTCTATTGGCTAACCCCAATACTCATTTCATTCTTCTCGAAGCATCACAATGTCTTAATATAGTTAATATTTCTTCATTAAGTAATGCCATGTCTACTCCAATTTAGGAAAATGTGTTCATATTATAAGGCTTGGTGTGAACTCAAGGCAATCAAAGGTGTCACAACACTACTATGAGACTAGTCTCCCAAGAGTACTCATCTATTATCAACCTTTCCCAAGAAAACTATACAGGTGCGTAGGGAACAAAATGGGGCCCACAAGCCAAAGGATACTTCTCTAACAAATAATCCTAGGCATTCTTGGTACACCAAACTTGTTTAGAGTACCATAACCAGTTAAAGGTGTGGAACATATATCGTACATCTTGTGTGATTTACTTTGCAGGTTTTCCAACAGGTAAAATCATTACTGATTTTCTAAGTCATTGATGTTCAAATACCAACACCTTCCATTTGTCAAATGGAGAGGTGGGAATATGCTTTTGGGAAATCCAATAGCTTTGTGGGATCCCAATCCACAGAGATATGTATGATGAGTTTCTTCATGTAGCTACTACATGGGATGATACTGACCATGTGTCCCCATTGACAGGAATCTTACTATTCATTATAGAGGGTTTACTTGATCACCCACTCTAGGATCTCCCTCTTAACCTATTTTAGGCATGGATAGGGTCATTTGTACATGTGAATGGGACCATTTTGAGATCTCACCACAGTCGAAATCATCCATCTTGTTAATATCGATAGATTCTAGGGTCATATTGAACTAACCTTGAAGAAGTATGATATACGACATAAGAATATAAGCTTCAATCGGATGTGTCACCGGTTCTTAGATTAGTTGTATTCTATGCCATGTTTTTAGTGCATGGATATCCCATCCTAGGATGTATATAATGGGATCAGGTCTTGCACTATGATTATGGTGGCTATGCGTGAAGAGGGTTGACTAATTAATCTGGCCATTCCTATTCTTTCCAGAATTTACAAGTTGCTGGGGAAAATACAAGAAGTTATACCAACAAATCATCTCAGTGGACAATTTCTATTCTTATATGGAAGGATAGAAGAACGATTCCATTGATATGAATATTGAAAAACTATGATGGTTAATCGCTCCAACTTTCAACTGCCCCATCTCAAATTTTCCACTATTCGTCCCCTAACATTAACTGTTAGTGATGCAGTCGAGATGGTAAATGACACTTATCGCTTCCCATTTACACAGCACATACACCTATTGGGTCATTAAAGAGTGAAAACGATTGTTCTTCAGAGGAGCACTCATTCATTGTCATGCTTCAGGATGGGATTCTCAATTCTCAAATAGATAATGCTTCCATTTGTGAGCCATACCTCCATTTTGAGTTTTCTATGAAATTTGGGTGCCTTTAACAAGTGGTTCTTCTTCATGCCGTTTAGTTAAGTGGATAATATCATCACATAATTCATTACTATTAATGGATTATAATGATCTGGTGAGGTGTCCTTATAAAAGTTATCTTCCCCAATATGATGGGACACAATTTTTTATCACCAGAATATGCCTAACTCTGCGTGGACTATTACCCTGATGAGGTGCTGAGAAGACCAATTTGATGGGTCAAGAACCCTCAATCCATTCTTCTCCCCATATTGACCATGATGTATATGCCATATATTTCTTCTGTTATGGTGAGTGTGATGGATAAGCCTTCAATTCATGTCTATGTGGTGGCCATGATATTTAAGCCATATGTTCCTATCTTTGGGGTGAGAGGATGCTTGATTCGCAGTTAGATGCACCTTGAAGGGGCTTCAAGTGTGAAACATATCATTGTGGGAAGTGATTAAAACTCCTCCTCTCCTATGGATAATTATCATGAAACTAATGAGGTTGTTCTCATGTGGTGTGTCACCGAATACCCTTGAATTTGCAGTTATCCCTCCATGTATGTCACTAGTGGTCAAACCATATGAGGTTAAAAAGATCCCCCCATCATGGGTAACCTATCATAGGTCCCTTCCTAAACATGTAATGATGATTCCTGCCTATAGACCAGTTGGGACAAAGGAGGACCAAGTCATATGGATGTTAATATTTACAAATACAAATCCATTAGACAAATCCATATTGTTTCTGCTGAAGTTGTCTTATCATAATTCCTAAAAAACATAAAATATTAAATATTACCTCAAATAACAAAAATGGAATTTTATACCTTTGAAATTATAATAAATATTAAATCATAACTCCTTAAATTACCATAAAATAGAATCCTAATCTATAAATATATCTAATCCATTCTCTTATAACAACTTTAGTAGCTCACACATAACAGTCTGATAATTACATGAATTAAAGTAAATAATGCATTACAAAAAATTCACATGATCTTTTAGGTTTATAGATAGAGGGTTGGAATAAATAATTCACTAATAAATCCTATTACTTTCTCAAATTATAGGAATTTTTTCATTAATAAATAAACATATTAATCAATAATAATTTATCAATATCTCCCAAAAAATCAACTGACAGGATATTCTTTAAGACATAACATGCGATGATAATATCATATAACCTGGGGAAATATAAACATAATAAGGGGTGTGATATAATTATAAATAAGGGTAAACATAGGTGACCATAGTTAATGAAAAAAAGTGGGTATAGTATGAGGATAATATGTCTGGATATGATAATGATAAATAAGTCCATAATTGAATAAAATAGAATGGAAAATATATCCCTTTATAAAAATTGAAAGATATCAAATGGATAACAACAACTAGTTCGTTAGTAATGAAATTTGTAATTTGGAACTTCTAATTCCATTCCCTAATCTAGGATTTTATTATCATAAGCTTCAGTATCTTATATCCAAGGCTCTATGTCTATGATATTTTTTTATGGGATGGAATTCCCCAAAATACCCAAGAAATATTGCCTCATGAGATATATCAATGAGTTTAGAGAATTTTGTGGGACCTATCCTTCACTAATTTGGTTAGATACATTTATAATATTATTGAATGAAAAAATTATGTAAAATATAACCAACATTCCTTCTTAATCATCTTTAATAAAATTGAAAGTATACAGATTATCAAAATTTCCACAAAAAATAAATGGAACTTATTTTTATGCAATGATTCCTAAAACTAATATACTATAGACTAATGGGTATATGTTTATGTAAATAATTTCCGCAAAAAATCAATTAATAGAATCAAGGTATACAATATTTAATCAAAGGAGTGATAAAAGTGTCTTTGTAGAGGAAACTCATTTAAATACATATTATGTTTATAAATATTCAATGATTGGAAAAGGGAAGGTTAGTGATGTAATATTTCCCTGATAAAATGAAAAAATTTCATTAGACATTCAATGGGTTATGACATGGAAGATGAAGGTTCTCAAATGAAAAATATATATAGGTTTGGTCTCACTTACAGGAACCACTTAGACAAAATTATAAATCAAAGGGAAATGAAATTTTGAAGGGACATCTAAAACCACATGAATAAAAAACTAATGTGATGAGGGAATTATAAATAATGAAAATTAACTAAATTTATTATCTTTTATAATCAATATTCATTTTATAAAATATAATAAATTGAAACCCTTATGGATTGAGAAACATTTTAATCAAATACCCTTACAACACAGGTATCATTTGAATCAAAGGTCATTTAAGAAAAGAAACTGATATGGGTATTGAAACCCCAATAGTTATGTGAATAATGTAAAAGGAATTAATTAGGATGTAATAAAACCATATTGATGTGGTCAAGATGTAGAATAATAAATTTGTTCCAAGAAAATTAATTTGAAAAAAGAACCCCTTAAATCTTGGCTAATAATTGAAACAAAATATGAATAATTAAATTAATTGAAATTTGATTTTTTATAAAATGAATCAAATAATAAAAAAATATATTAAAATCCATTCAAGGGAATTAAATCCCAATAACACCAAATTAATGTAATAATGGTGAAAAAAATATCACGTCTCAATGAACCATAATTTAAATCATGAAACTTTTACCTTGTATTAATGCTTAATTGAATGCAATCTAACTTCTTATATGAAAAAATAACTATCTTGTTCAGTTATTTTATAACCTTATTCATATATAAAAGAAATTATAAGCATCATTTTTAATTCTTCTCAATATGTATATTAGTTTTTTATTATCTATTTTCAATATCTTGTGTGAGTAATCTTGATCATTTGGAAAAAGTTTCATAACATTAATATTTTTTTAATTATTCTCCCTAAGTGAATCATTTCTAGATCATACAATATATTGTAATTAACTCTTTACAATTATATATTAACGTTTTAGTTTCATTCTATGGGAGTTTTGGTTATGATCCATAAAGATGAAATTGGTGGTGAGTATGTTGCGATGATTCTTAGAAAACCAATGGTACTTTATTAAAAAATGAGTTACCATTAAATTACCAAAAATAACACATTATTTACTTATTTATATCACAGATTACCAAGAAATTAAATTTTCAAAGTCATCAATGTAATTAATTTATTACATTGTCTATATAGGTTGTAAAACCATCCCAAATAAGAACATACCATAATTAATGGAAAATTATGAAGGGATTTAGTACTAATATTATTATACTAAAAAGAATAATGATATTATTAGAATTTAGTTGTGTGATATAACATTACTTTTCAGCAGTATAAAAATAGGACAACATATAAAATGTTATTTCAAAAAAGATAAATATCATTTTTAATCTTAGTATTCTCTTCTTGGATGGTTGAATTACAATGATTTGTCATTTATCATATTTTATATAGGTTGAACTATTAGATAATATAATAAATAAAATAATTATATTCACCTAATATTTATCGCTTAAATAAAATATTATAATTAGAAGTGAATGATTTTAATGAATGATGGAATACACCATTCCATGGAGGTCGTAATCTACACATATTCATGGATGATGATTTAATTCCCCATCTTGGACATATGAGTTTGGTAAAGAAGAAAAATTAAAAAAAGATTCATTATGGTGGTTGTTTTTATCACATATGCATGATTGATGTTTTCCATTTCTTAGAGAAAGTGGGGAAACAGTTTGAAATCTATATAACATAAAAACAAAAAAATTATTTATATAGTTAAAAATGGTATTATAATTTCAAAATGGTTAAAATAAGTTTTAATGTGAAATATGTATAAAGAAATATAAAAAAATATTGAAAAACACAAACATATATATTTTAACCTTTTTCTTGTAGGTCATTAGAGAAAAGGATTACATAGGACAATATCTTGCAACAATAATCTTAGGGAATGGAAATAGTATTATAATGGAAAATATGATATATTTTTAATTTGAAACCTAATTTTTATCATGTTCTTGAAGGGGTGGTGAGAGGCCCCATTTATTATTGGTGAGAATTGAATTTTTGTACTTATAAACACATAAAACAAAAGGATTACATGTTAAACATTTAAATTGGCTCTAAAATAGAAAATAAAATAGTTCAGAAAGAGATATTTCATAAAATGTATCTAAAAATAAGTTTTTTACTTTTTTTAAATATATTTAGGTCGCTTTAACCATATAAATATTACTTTTACCATTTTTTGTTATGGTGAACAGTTTTTATCTAAGTATATTATTTTTATGTGTCAAAATAAAATGGCACTTAATGTTATTAAATAAAGATTACAAATATTAATTCAATTTTATCAGATAAAAATATATGTGCAAAAAATATATATTAATATTATCGAATGTAATGTGCTAAAGCCCATTTTTAAAGAAATTGATTTTTTAAGGTAAAAACATATATGTAGGGTAAAAATATCAATGTTTTTTATTTTCAATATATAAATTTTATTATTGTAAAAAAAATAAAAATTACATTAATGTACGTAAAATTTAATTTTAACTAAAATAATATTTAATTGAGTGAAAATAATAAAAAATATTTGTTATTGGGAAATATTATTTGATCCCTAATTATTTTAATCATTTTTTTTATAAATTCAAAATAGTATATTTAAAATATATATTTCTATCATATTAATTTAATATTTTAATAATTAATTTTTTTTACAAATATAGGAATTTCTTATGAAGTAATAAAATTCATAGTTTCAATAAAAACTACAATTTTTACCATTCACCTAAAAATAAATTATTATAGAAAAGTATAGAAATAAATATTAAGATGGTATTGTAGTTATAAGTAAAAAAATAATGTTAATTTTTTATTGAAATAATAAAATTATTAATTCTAATTTTAAATGAACACAAAATTTATTAAAAAATCGTTTATTAAAAATATCGTTTTTAAACATTTGGTGTTCTTAATAAAATTTAACAGAAATTTCCAATTTAAATTATATTTATATAGTATTTGATATATATTAATATATTAAAAGTGTTCAATTTAGTTTATTGGGATAAAATATATTACTCTTAATAATATAACTACTTCAAAATATTACTTTTATATTAAATATTCTTTAATAAAACACATTTAAATTGTTTTTCTGTACAATAAAAATTAATTTTACTATTAAATTGATATAAAAATAACTATTTTTATCTTATAAATATGTAAAATCTTTATAAAAAATAATATTCTTAATATTGACATGTAACACAAAACTATATATATTTAAAACATTTTTACAGTATATTTTTTAGTTCATTTTGTGTCCTCTTATTCTAGATTTACTACTAGAAACACACAAATTCTTTATACATATATAATACATGTATATCAAAGACAAATATTCTCAATGACTATATTTCAAATTACCATATTGATAATGTATATATTTGATTACTTTATATAAATATGCTAGATTCATGCATTTTATTCCCACTACAGAAGACGTGCTTCAAATTTTCATTGTTTTTATTTTAGATATCACATCAAGATTTTACCTTTCATGGAGTTCTTCTTAATTTCATGTTTTCATTGGTAATTAGTTGTTCTAATACGTTAATATGATCAAAGATATCACATAATATTCAATATTTTACTCGTTTTAATTTATTGTTCTCTTTTAGTTTATGTAATTTCATTGAATGTAATCATCCATAGTAAGTAATAATATGTGGTGTGTAATACTATGTATCATAAAATTTTTTATTATTTCATATAATTTCATTCATTGGATGTAATTTTACATTTTAACTGAACATAAACAAGTGTCAATCTTTTAATAGTTATTATTTGTTAAAAAACATTCTATTTTGACAATAGGAATTAAGTTTAAATTATTTTCGGCCACTTATGTGTTTTATATTTTGAAAAATGGATTAAATATTTGTAATAAGAGGATAAATATTGTGTAAATAGGTTACTTTTATTTTTATACATTATGAATATTTACTTCAGTAAATATTTTATTTGAAATGGTTAAAGGGTAAATCCGGTAAATTAGTGTAAAAATATAATATTATAAAAATATTAAATTACCCTAAAAAGTGTAATATTCCTATTGGTTAATAAATGTTAGACCATGGGCATTTTGGGTCGTTTTTGGGACCCCATGGAGCCACTTTAGAGTGGTAATGACACTTTATATTAATTAATTTAATGTAACGACAAAAATAAATTAAACATATATCTTTTAGTAAAACAATTTTTACATGGGGTTATATAAGTTATCATTTTGAATAAAAATACACAATAGAAATATAGAAATATTTCCTACATAATTATATTTTATTTTTAATTTTTAGATGTTAAATAATTAATTTAATTTATGACACAACGATGAAGCAGTAATTACTTTATTAATAAAGGAATCAAAAAAATGGTATTGTAAATATTAAAACAAATATATTTTGAATGTTTTTATGTCATCCACAAATTTTCTAGGTGAATATTACATGTTAGGATTGATTCAATAAATTTCTTTCTAAATAATCAAGTTTTCATGATTTTCATAAAAACAAAATACTAAATAGTGTCAAAATTGACATAATTGAGTTCTTAAAACAAATACAATATTATTAATTGATATAATATTCTAAAAAATATATGGTTTGGTCAAAAGAAATAGATAATATTATATATTTTAATAATGAACCACATGTGGTTATTTTGGCAGGTTATAGTGTGACAATTGTGTCTCGGTGATAACACAAACACCCCACCATTAACATGGTCGTTATGTCTTGGCCCGCCAGGTACCACCAGTTGCCCAACAGACACGTGGTCCCAACTCACTTGACCTAATGGGTAGTCTGTCTAATGAATGTACCCATAGTCCATCACATGTCCATTCTAGTGTGTTTTTTCCTCACTCACACTCACCCTGAGAAACTTCCCAAAAGGTCACCCATCCTGATCACTACTCCAAGCCAAGCATTCTTAACTGTGGAGTTCTAATTAGGTAGGCTCCCGAAAAGGAAGATTCACCTTGTTATCATGAGTCATACCATTTAGTCATCTTACCCTTTATCATTCAGAAGTTTTACATATATAATTTTTATTAACCATATAATATAAAAATACAAAGAGATATGACAAATGTCAAACTATTTAACTAATAGTTAAATCTAAAAGTTAAGTTTAATATGTTGACCTAAACTGGTCAAAAACCTATTTATTAAGAGATTTTTAGCCCATCCACACCTTATCCTAGAAATAAATAATTTGATGTCCAATAGAAACAGAATATTATTTTATTATAAAATAATATTTCAAACATTTTCTTAAGTGACCCTCACCTCCCTTATAAATGTGTACTTCACGTTATCTTAATTTCACACCTCTAATTCCATTTATCATGGCCAACCCCTGCACAAATAACCGCTCAACATTCCTCATATAATCCTAGAGGCCTTCCTTTGGTCATATATCTTACCTATGGATCCATTTTGATCAAATCAAAAGAAATAACATGATAAATAAGAAAATATTTCATCACCTCTTTCATGTTCGTTTCTTCTTCCACATCCACATTATTTATTTTTTTCATTATAAAATAATACATCCAGTATCTTCTATATTGTGTGATGTTATTATAAAAAAGGTATAACCATATTCATTATGCTATCGATCATATGATTGACAAGGTCACCATACATGCATATGTTCGGTTTACCGTCTCCACGTCATGGTGTAGTTTGTTATTTAAACACTTAATTATTTGTATGGGTATAATAATGAGTATAAATGATGTAAATAATAAATATAACATGTTAATTATTCTTTATTTATTATATACCATTCAATTACATACGATTTCACCATCAATATAATGATATTGTCACTCATTTGTACGTACAGATTATGGTCTCCACGAATGTGATGAGATTCATTCCCCATCTCAATCATTCAAGAATAATTTTCATTTTATGGATAAAAATAATCTTTATGAACATAATATCATTCTGTATATGAATCATATACATCCTATCCATTATAAACAGGGCTTTTGTATCCAATCGAATAAAGCAAAACAAATCAATTAACACCCGAAGCGATGCTACTACTAAAATATTGTTAACAATGAAATATTATAAGATAATATATGATATCTTATTTATCTATATGATTATTGTATAATTTAATAACAATGATATAACTATTATTTTGGAGGTTAAAAAACCATCGAGTAAGGAAATGTACAAAGTATGGGTTAATTTCACAATCTCTTTATTATTTGAGGATGTTTTTATGTAAGTAGCTATTGGACCCCTTTATCATCCACATCAATGTTTCTTAAAAATGTATTTGAAAACATTTTTTTTATTTACTAGTCTATGGGTTAATGTCATTTACATCATTGTTTCACTTTTTATAAAATGCTTTCAAAGGAATCAATCCATCGTTTTCCAAACAAGTTACTTTATGACCTTTTCGACAAAATTAAGGAATGAATGTCTTTTTTTATCTTATACGACGGGTGTGGCTATTTTCTGCCATTATATCATCGACAAAGATTCCAGTACAAGCGTATAAAATTATTTTCAAAATATATTTTTTCTTTTAAATTTATGTGATATTTAAATGATTTCAAAATAGAAAGAGGTGTTTATTCCAAATAGTTTTCATTTCATCTATGTCAACATCCATTGATTGATTTTAAACTTGTTTGATTTTTATTTATTATGATACAATTCAACCATGATATATTGAAGGTTTTGTAAAATGTCTAATTATAGATGTGTTATTTATACAACATTCATGGTTTATGGATAATGTATTGACATTTCATAGGCTATTTTTAAGACGAATTGTTATGTTATGTTAAATCCTTTTCATATGATGAATTCATTGGACTTAGTAAGTGACAGGTAGAGCCTTCTATAGCTCCTAGATGCATCTGTAGGTCTCTTGAGGCAAACCAGTGTCATGGAACAAGGCCTTGACAAAATCTTATTAGTATTTTTAGCACATGGCCTTGAATATGTGGTTATGAAGTCTGGCATTATGCAATCCATTATTATAAATGTGGCTATTGATATTACATGTGATTATTAGACTATTAGAATATCTATGTGAAGAATTAAATGGCATTATTTTATTTTATCTTTTTTATATTATGATGATGTTTAAGATTAAAAGGCTTTTTTTAGTCTTATACATTTCATTCAATGTTTATGCTTATTTATGAATGTTTCCTCTGTATTGTTTTCACTACTGAGCATCTGAGCTCACCTCTTTCTTTGTTTTATTTTCTCAGGATTTTCAAGAATTGTATTATTATTAATATGTATGGTTATGATAATAGAGAATAATGGTGTTCTCGAAGAACTAATTTGTCTGTATTTTATGATTTAAATTGTAATTTGAATTTGATGTATTTTGTCTATTTCTTAGACTACAAAACTGATCGGTCATTCAGGACATGATTTATTTGTATCATACCAATGTATTAATATAATCCACCGACTCTGGATAACTAAGGTCGGGGAATTACCATTGGTATTAGAGGATGTTTAGTAGTAACTATGGAAACTAGATTTAGAAAAACTCTGATTAGAGAATGTTACCCTAAGAGAGACTCTTTGGATTAGTATATAAGAACATCTTAGAATTTTGGTAATGTAGATATTTATAGTATTTTCTAAACAATACTTACCTGTTTGGATACGAGTAGGTCGAGGTGTCTCTGGAACAGATGTACCTAGGGGTGAAAACTCTAACATGGAGTTTTGATCTTGACCCAGGGTATCCTGGTACACGACAACAGGCCTTGCATAACTATTAATTAAGACACTCTTGATGGATATGCTTAGGATAATTCCCTTTTTCATTACAATCCATTATGTATGATTTAAGAGTAAAATTTTTCTCAAATAAAACATTTTATGATTATAGATTATATGAATAATCATTTCAATTTACATTAGGTATTTTACATGTTTTGAATTATCCATGGAGATTAATTAACTAAACAAGTGTATGTCATAGTTTAGAAATTGTGCCTTGTAGAAGGAATGATAATTCTATCAATACACATGATCGAATGATTAAGAAGGATCATATCTTTTATATTATTAAGCAATAATTTATAAGGGAAATATTCTCCCTTGTATTCTCATCATATGAAGAAATGGTATCATGTGTTAATATGATATGTAAAGAATTATTTGAGTCTTGTGGATGTGAAGGAAATCAAGAGAAAAAAATGATGGAAGAGTGAAAGACGGATAAGGGGAAGAGGAGAATGAAGGATTTCCCCATATGTGATAATTGTGGAAAAAATCACCTTGGTATATGCTTGAAGGGAATGGGAGTTTGTTATCTGTGTGGAGAAAAAGGACATCGCGTGCGTGATTTCATGGGTAAGATAATGGTTTCAAATGTTCAATGCTTCTTTTGTAAAGAGTTGGGACACTACATGAATCAATGTAAAAATAATCAAAATATTCCACAAAATGCTACTATTGGATAAGAATCAAGTTATGATTCTATAGAAGATGAACATGAATGATTAGGGTTCTTATGTTGTTATTAATTTATTGTTTCATTGGAGTATTGTATTAACGATGTACATGTTATAAAAATTATAGAGTATAAAAGGATTTACTATATTACTATTTCATTAAGGACATGAGATTCTGTGGAACCAAGAAAAGTGACTCAATAGATGGTTAATTTTTTTGAAAAATATATGGTTGAGAGAAAGAGAAACCAAAATATGGTTCTGATACTGAGGTAGTGATTTTGGAATAATATATGATTGATTTGGATAAATTATATCAGATATTCATAACATCCTTGAAACTGATTAATGACTTGTATACTCTACCATGGTTGGTGTTTACATAATTTTTGAATAGAATGAGTACATCCAGTATTCTATAAGAAATAAGGGTGCATTAATGTAATGAATAAAGTTTTATGGTAATTCAGGATGTTATCATGTTTTAAAATAATACATGATGAAGGTATTCACATGTTATTTCATGGAAAAACAGATATTCATTATGTTTACCTTCCGTATATTTTTTGTACTGTGAGTTTGGATAGAAGTATTTTTGATAAGATGAATGCTTAAAATTGATTATGTTTGAAATTGGATACTATTGACAGGGTTATTGGTTTTCTTACGATTATTTTTTTATTAATATTAAAAGAATAACCTGAAGGTCGGGCGACGACCTGTCACATCCAGAAAGGCTGCGAGACTTGAACCCACAACCGAAGGGTGAAAAGGGTGTATCAACTACCACTGATATATGTGATGTCCTGGTTTTTATAATTCAGTTGTTTATAATAGTCTTACAAATGAATTATAAATTCGTTGTTTATGGAATCCTATACGATTAGGATAAATAGAATGTTTTTGAATTATATTATCTTTTGGAGTGAAAGATGAGTTTGTGCTAGGAATTAGTTAAAGGATGAAACACTACATGTCACGTATATTTTTCCCTATTATTCTATTAATGAAAACATTCTTAAACATTTCATAAATGATCTTAATACCAAAAATAAGTTATCCTAATACCTTATGTTTTTTTTGAATCGACGATATGTTAAATCATTATAGATTGATGGCTTTGAGGCCCTCAATTTTACACTTGTTTTTAATTGATGACAGAAACCACTCCCCATAAATATTTAAATTTTTTCTCCAATTATGTGTCTCTAATTTCCACCAATATTATCCTAATCGAGATCTTAATTTTGCGGTGACTTTTTCATTTCTCTTTCCCTCTTATTAAGACTAAATTTTATTAACCCAATTTCTGATGTGGGTCTTCCACAAATGTATTTTTCTATTTTTAACATTTTATTTTCAATGAACAATTTTAAATTGTGAGTATAAAATTTATTTAAGTAGGGTATAATCTAACACCCCATGGTTTTATAGTATGTTATCTCATCAAAGTATTTCAATAACTTACAATACACGCAACAACAAGTTTGAGCGCACCACGACTTACCAAATTAGCCGTTTAAAAAATAGGTTATGAATAGTATTAAACAAATTTTAAATTTTATATATCTTAAATAATATTGAAATTCATATGTTGTGTTTCTTAGAAAAATATAATAAAAATTCAATTTTTAAGATAAAATATCTATTTTTCAAAAAATGCAGTTTTTCCTCTTTCTAATGGAGAATCCATTTTAAATCCAATATTTGAAACATTTATATATCCATTTTAGTGAAATTAAAATATTCTGTAGAATAGGGACGTATAAATTTAGTTTGGATAACTTTTTGGTACTTTTCTAATAACATTTATATTTTGATGAATAGTGAAAAAATAGTAAATTTTAATTAAAAAAGACTTTTTTAATCAACGTAATTTATAATGTTAAATTATATATTTGAGTGGTTTTGAAGCATCATTAATATAAATTTTTATCATTTAATATAATATAGGTATTTGGATGTAATTTCACATTTAAAATGGACATAAACATGTGTCAATCTTTTAATAGTTATTATTTCTTAAAAACACGCTTTTTGTTTTAACAACATGAATTAATTTGAAATTAATTTATGCCACTTCTGTGTTCTGAATTTTCAAAAATGGATTAAATATTTGAAATCAATATGTCCAAATTGTGTAAATAATTAACTATTATTTTTAGACATTATGAATATATACTTTAGTAATTATTTTATTTACCACGGTTTAAGGCTAAATCGGGTAAATTAGGTTAAAAAATATTATAATATTATCAAATTACACTAAAATGTGTCTTATATCTATTTTTTGATACATGTTCGTCCATGGCCATCTTTGGGTCATTTTTTGGGATCCCATGGAGCTACCAGAGAGTGATAATGTCACTCTATATTAATTAATTTAAAGTAATGACAAAATTGACATAAATATATATCTTTTATAAATCACCTTTTACATGGGGTTATATAAGTTATATTTTCCACTATAAATACTCATTGGAATGATAAAAATTATTTACAAAACAATAATATTTTATTTATAATTTTTATGAATTTAATAATTAAATGTATTTATGACACAACGCTGATGCAATAATTACCTTATTAATGAGAGAATCAAATAAATGGTATTGTAAATATTAAAATAAATTATTTTGAATATTTTGATTGCATTAACAAATTTTATAAGTTAATATGACATGTTAGGATTTATTAAATGTATTTTGTTCGATGTAATCAGGTTTTAATGATTTTCACAAAAACCAAATACTAATAATTTTAAAAATTGACATAATTGAGTTTTTAAAACAAATACTATATTATTAATTGATATAATATTTATAAAAATATTATGATGGGTAAAAAGACAAAGATAAAGTTATATATATTAATAATTAACCACATGGGGTCCTCGTGTCTTGATATAGGGTGTTTGTTAACCACATAATATAAAAATACAAAGAGGCATAGTAATTGTCAAACTATTTATTTAAGAGTTAAATATAAAAGATAAGGATAATATGGTGACAAAAACATGTCAAAAACATATTTATTGAGTTTTTTTCGTCCCATCCTTACCTTATCCTCGAAATAAATCATTTTGAAGTCACAAGAAACCGAAAATGATATTATAATAAAATAATATTTCAAACTTTTCTTAAAGTGACACTCACCACTCTTATAAAAGGGTACTTCCCCTTCTTTAAATGTGACACATACCAAGACATTTGGATCGTCCAAAACCTGCCCAAATATCCTACCAATTTTACACAATTCATTTTAGTGGTCTTATATTGGAATTAAATCAAATCTAAGGAGCCATTTTGATCAAATCAAAAGGAAGAACCCGAAGAAGAGGTAAATATTTAATCACCTCATTCAAATTCATTTCTTCTTCCACTTTTTATTTCATTATTATTTCCATTATAAAATATTAACTCCAGTATATTCTATATATTTTGATGCTATTATAATAATAGAACATCCATATTAATTATTCTATCCATCATATGTATGACAAAATCACCATATGCACGTACATACGGTTTACTATTTCCGCGTCATGGGGTAGTTTGTTATTCAAACACATCATTATTTGGATGAGTATAACAATGAGTATAACTGATGTATATAATAAATATAACATATTAAATAATATGATTATATGATATACCATCCAATTACATATGATTTCACCATCCATATAATGATATTATCGCTCGTGCATACGTTCGGATTGCCGTCTCCATGAACGCGATTAAATTCATTCTCCATCGTAATCATTCAATAATTATTTTAATTTTATGATTAAAAATAATGTTTATTAACATAATACACTTTTTTATGTGAATAAAATACATCCAATCCATAAAAAACATGGCATACATAACCAAGCATTTAATTGAAAATGCATCAGTTAGCACTCTAAATGATGATACTACTAAAATATTTTTAACAATAAAATACTATAAGATCATATATGATAAAAAATTTATGTATATTATTCTTGTATAATTTAATTAAAATGTTTTATCTATTATGTATGAGGTTAAAATTCCATCAACTATGTAAAATATGAAGGTAAGGGTTAATTTCACAATCTCTTTATTATTTGAGGTTGTCTTAACGTAAGTATCTTCATGGACCTCTTTTTCATCCAAATACATGTTTCTTAAAAATGTATTTCAAAACATTTTTACTATTTACTAGACTATGGGTTATAGTCACCTATACCCTTGTTTTACATTTTATAAAATTGTGTGTAAGGAATCAATACGTCGTTTTCCAAACAATGTACATTATAACCTTTTTGACAAAATTCAGGTAAATATGTCATTTTTAAACTTATATAATGGGTGTGGTAATTTTTGGTCGTTAAAACATAGTCAAAGCTTCACATAAAAGATTATAAGAATATATTAAAAATAAATTTTTTCTTTTATAATTATGTGACTTTTAAATTATTTCATAATTGAAAGATATATTTATTTCAAATAGTTTCCATTTCATCTATGAAAACATCTTTTGATGGATTTTAAACTTTTTTGAAGTTGATTTATTATGATACAAATCTTTCATATTGAATTGAAGGTTTAGTGATATGTTTGACTATGGATGTGTTATTTTTACACCATTCATGGTTTATGGATAAATTATTGACATTTCAATTTCTAGTTTTAATACGAATGTTTATGTTATGTTTAAACCTTTTCATATGAAAAATGCATTAGACTTAGTATGTGTTGGGTGGATCCTGATATAGCTCCACGGTGCATCGATATGTCTCATGTGAAAAACTAGTGTCTTGGTACAAGGCCTTGAGAAAAATATTATTTGTTGTATTGTAACAAGGCCTTTAAAATGTGGTTGTGAAGTCTGGAATTATGCATTCCATCATTATGAATGTGGCTCTTGATGTTGAATGCAATTATTCAACAAGTAAAATATCCATCTAACTAAGTAAATGAAATTATTTGATTTTTTATTTTCTATATTATGCTTAAGTGTATGTTTAAAATTATTTTTTATAGCCTTATACATTTCCTTAAATTTTTATACTTATTTATGAATGTTTCCGCTATATTGTTATCTTTACTAAGTATCTGAGGTCAACCCTTTCAATGTTTTTTCCTGAAAATTTACAAGATGTATATTATGATTGATATTCAGGGTTATGATAAAAGGGATTAATGGTTTTCTCAAAGAACAATATATTTTGTATTTTATATTTGAAATTGTAATGTGAAGTTGATGTATGTAATCTATTTCTAAGACTACTTAAGTGATCAGTCTTTCAGGACATTATTTCAATGTATCATGTCAATGTTTTAAAATAATGCACCGACTCTGGGTAACTGGGGTTGGGAAATTACCAAGAGTAAACAATTTAATTCTTCATTTTATGTAATACACTTGTGAAATATCATGGGGAGTAGTGAAAAACTCCACCTTTCCTCCAAGGCATGACTCTGGATAGTGGATCCAAGAATGTTTCGGGAGGATATATGATATCCAAAGGGGTGCTAAAACTATCTCAAAAGAGATGAATGGGATTTCATGATGAATATGGCTGGCAAAAATATATTCCAATAAGTGTGGAAGTCATATTCATACATAGGAAGTGCCCCAAGAATCTCCTTCAATGCATCATATGTGTTTTTCCCAATTGGGGTAAAATTCATTGAACAGTTTTAGTGAAGTAATTCAAAACCACTAATCCACTAGTAAGCAGATCATAACTGATGAAAACTTTCAGTAGAAATAATATTAAATAAATTATATATATATTTATATATATTATTCATAAGAATACCAATCCAAATAAATATACATCATCTACTTATTTATGTTTAACACATATTAAAAATGAAATGATACATCCACCTTATACATATATTAAATGTAACAATATATATAATATAAAATTTTATATATATTTCTCATTTTCATATGAATATTTAAATTTACCACATGATTTTTTATTTTAGTGCACATCCTAAAATATCCCACTTACACTAAAATATTTTAAGGATTTCATGAAAAACAACACTATTCATTATGAATCCATCCAAACCATTTTGGATAATGTTTTTCATATTACTCTATTAATTTTGTAAAAAAATAATTTTCCAAAAAAAATAACTTTACAGGGGCCTTACTATGTGACCCAATTATCCATAATAACATTTACAACAATAATGAAATATCATTTTTATAGATGTAAGAAATGAATTTCCACTAGAAAAGCATTAGTGCTACCTCACCTGCGTAGGGTTCTAGTGTGATCTATATCAAACAAAATCAATTCTCTGGAAAAAAATTTCCACCCCAAGATGTAACATATACACCAAGGATATCTTTTATAACCTCTTTTTCCAAGAAATTGATCGATCACTAGACATGAATTATTTTAATCTAGTATTGGCTCCTCACCATTTCTTGATTCTCTAAAATGGACAGACAATGTTGATCAGTACATCACATTTCATTAATCTTAGTAGTTGACCATATCAAATGTGTAACAAATAAGAATGTCTAGGAATTTATCTAGTATATTTCAATCAATGGTAATATTTCTTGAATATTTCATACAGGTTGAAAAATCTCATCTTTTTTGCGCACCAATCGATGACATGAGCAAAAACATACAAAAACCCCCTGATTATCTATGATTATATGTTGACTTGTGTAAAAAAGGTATCAATGAAAGAAGGCTCTCAAGAAATGTATATCACCAACCATAGTTTATAAGGTTTAATAGTATCCATACTTCCCAATGTATATCTATGATTATATGACATTCCATGCGATATACCTTCACAAAATTGTCCAAGTAATAAGTCTATAATTACTATCTCAATAATCTATTTTTATTATCTAATATACAACCCTTTGAAGAAGATATAAACATTTATTCAAGATAAGTGTTTCATATCATCACATACCATAATAATCCAAGATTATCTTCAGTTAGAGATAACTTAATGATTTTATCGGTATGTGATATTTATCATTCAACCGTCAATGTAAAGTAAAGTTGAAAACACATGAATGAATTATAAATAGAGATTACCATTTTATAAATAAAACATTTTTTAAAACTTTTATAAGCTATAAATTTATTGTTAAACACCTATAGATACAAAATGAACCTTGTTTGATTTTTGTATTAATGATATTTCTGAACATTTCAACCATATACAGTTCCCACCACATCCCTATGTGACAATATCATACAATAATCCCACTAAAATCGTTTTGAGTAACACTTTTGAATTAACCTATATTGAATTATTGTGAGACTTAGTAATCATATTCCATAAGTTCAAATATCTAATCATATATTCAATTTACTTGACTTCATAACATCAAATGTTTTAATTTAATATTATATTGTCTATAAACAACTTTTTATAAGTAAATCATCATCATCTCTAGAGTCCATTCCATCAAACTTTTTCCCTTAATTGTTTTAATAAATTATTATATAATTTTCAACACCACTTTACCACACTTCCTATGCTCTTTTTGGATAAAGTTATACGCACTTCATTATAGTAAGTAACATAAATCTTTTCATTTATCTTTAGCACCACACCCAAATCTATTTTAGGATACCTTGTGATACACTTTTTGTATGGAATAGTATAATATTTTAGTTAAATAGTGATGTTCACTTAATATGGTAACCAAATTTAACTAATTACATTTATCATTACTACCACATATCATAAATTTTTTTGTATATAAGTTAATGAATCAGTATAATATTAAACATGTATAATCCATTAGTTAATAGAGATATTCACATTCTCACAATAACTAAAAGTTTCAATTTACATTTTCCATTATAGTCACATATCCTAACTCATCAGTATATATAGTAAATAATATCATACAATAAATCAAGTACAATATTTTATTTATAATCATTCAACTTATATTAGTTAAAACAGACTACAAGTAGCCTCTTAGAGACTATATTCTATTAATTTAATGGCCTGAAGGCCATCTTTTTTTTTTGATTTTTTGATAACCTCTCTTTAAATGGTTTAGGGAGAACCATTAAAAGGTTATTAGTCTTAGATATTACCTGACTTGTCTTTATTTGGAAATATAAATACTATACATTGAACTCCTCCTAGCATCATCATCGTGATATCTGCTCTCCACCTTCGCATGGTTTTTCAGCTAGGCTTCTCGTGCAAGAACAGGATGGTCCCAATGGAAATTCCATACCTACTCATACTAAAAAATACTCATTTAACATACTATAGTTAATTTGCCTGATATGAATCCCCATCTGGATTCTTCTCCTTGTACAATATTCCTGGTCATTTAAGCATAATTTTAGATGTTCTGAAGGCCTTTTGAAGTTCGAAATGCCTTGAGGTGGCTCGAAGGCCTTGAGGTGGCCCAAATGCCTTACTATTATGAATGTCGTGGGTGTCTGAAATTCCTTAAAAAACCTAGGCCCAAAAAAAGTGGCCTGATATCCCAAATGGATGACTGTTCTGGAAACTATAGTACTGAACAATGTCTGCTACAACACTACTATAGTACCCTGAAAATATGACTCCGTCCGATTTTGAACTCGGGTCTCTTAGATGTACATGACGAGTCCTCACCAACTAGGATTTGTATTTTGTTTTTTAATACTATATTCTATTAAAAATATCAATCTAATTCAAAACATTAACTACTTTGTGTTTTGGAAAATAGAATTTATCTTCTTTAAATATGACCATATAACAAATATAATATTATCTCACAATCTTATTTGGAATTCTATGTGTTTCGAAACATTCCCTTTGAAAATAATATTTTATTAAAATATACCATGGATTGGTTGTGGGAACACATTTCAACATATATTAACAAAAATATAGGCAAGTAATTTATCATAGATAAAAACCATTTTCTAAATCTTCTTATCAAAACATGTTATAGAAATTTTTTGATCCAAAAGAATATGTATACAATTAATCATATAATACATATTCATAATAAATCATTATTATAACCTATTACAATATATGATAAGTTATAAGAATATATTCATCATTTACATTGATATATATAAGCTTTGACATTTTCATTTAAGTTAAAAAAATTGTGTGACATCTATTTACTTCATCCCTTAAATGAAAACTATAAACTCTTTCAACTCTTCCTTTGATTTTGAACACATGTAAATCATACACTCATTATAAAATAACATTAAATATATATTAATATATTTCCAAACATAAAAAAATAACATGGAGATTCTATAGAGATCACATATTCTTTTAGTATATCATGCTTAATCTAATCAAATTGAATAGTCACAATTCATTACTGATAACACAATGTTTCAATAAAAATAATTTTCTCCATATTGAAACATTTTTGAAAATTTTCAATAAAATTTAATTTTTTTATTTGAACATATCTCAAATTATATTGTCAACAAAATTTCTGTATCCTAAAATCATATGCCCAATTCATCAACTCTCAACACATTGAGAATATCGGGTAAATGTTCCTTGATATTATTCATGTTGTAAGATCCTAGATTTTAATTGAGGCATGAATCCTTGTATTATTAGTATAAAACATTGTTTTTTTTTATAAATTTATGTTTTTAAGGAGGTCATGGAAGTCTTGAAATCATTAAGGCTTTGTTTAGGGAATGTAGTTCATGTTTATATAAGGATGGGTGATGTATATAGTTGGAAAATGGTATGCAATAAAATTTCGGCTCAACTTTTCATCCCAAAAGGGGGGAGCATAATTTTATTAAAAATTGTAGAGAATCTTAATGATGAAATGCCAGAAATAAATTCTATCGGTACCAAAAATTGTGTGAACATGGTTATTTTAACCGTTCTCCCAGACCGTACAGGTTGTGGGTCATGGGCATGCTAAAAATGCACAATTTGGGAATAGGTTTTCTAACCATTCATGTAATCCATGAGAGGTGTGGCTCATTATAAAATTCATGTTCATGGTTGGAACACCGTTTTTTAAATATTGTATCAAATCTCCCTTTAATAATTTAAAAATTATCATTTTTCCTCCAATCCTTCAACATTCTTCCACCCATTCTCCTCCCTCATTTCTCACACCAACACCCCCATGATTGAGAGATATCATTCCTATACATCTTATGATTTATGAGATCACTTTAATCTATGATCTAAATTTATCACCGATTGTTTTGTTGAATCATCCTTGGTTATTGTATAAATCAAATTTCTTATTTTATCATTTTGGTTTTTCATATGGGATGTTATTTACAACCGAGATCATAAACCATATTTTTATGTTATTTTTCTAGTTTCTACAATTAATCTCATAACATCTCAAATTAGAGAGAGATATCAAATGATTGATCATAAACCCGTATATGGTTGGTGTTATTTCACTTTCCTGTAAACGTTTTTGGTTATCTATTGTGTTTTTGAGACACATGCTAGAATTTCGACGGGTTTATCCTAATATAATAAATACCTACTATAAATTTAAAATACCATGAACATGATGATATATATCCCCAAGAAAATGGTTGGAGGTCGTACACCTCAACTCAAACAACACCTCAAGGAGGGATTTAAAAAATATAAACAAATATTGTTCTTTACATATGAATAAACAACCCCTTGGGTGAGTTGATTTTTACACATGTTAGTAGGAGACATAATTGAACAAAAATAAATGTAATATAGAAAGCATACTTTCATGGAACATTTATCACATGTAAGTGAAATGTTTAAATATTAAAACTATGTTATTAAAATACATGGATGTTCACCATAGGATTCTTGATTATTCATAAAATGGATGACCCAATATAGTAAAATAATTTGATAAATGTCCAGGACACTAACATGGCATTTCAATAACTTATTACATTATGTATTGGTAGATAAATGGGTTCTAATATGGAGTAAATTATATGGGATTATGATAAATATTGATGTACATGAATTGTAAAGGGTTTGGATAATTCTCAAGAACCTTGTGAAATTATATTTTTCCTTGGGAGAAACATGCGTTCTGATTCAGAATGCCTTCGATGGGCTCAAATGATAGATGAAATAATATTATGATTAACCTTGGTCATGGACTTGGATCACTATAATGGGGGGAAATTACTTGGGAGATAATTATATTTTTTATATTAAATTACTTATATGTGGACATAGCATTCTATATGATTCTTTCATGAAGCCTCTAAGTGAAATAACACACTATGATTCCATAAATGTATTATGTACTTAAATTTGTCAATATAGAATCAATAATTCAATATTTACAAGAAAAATAAATTGATTTCTTTTGATGATCTCCTTGGATTCATATTATTTATTATAGAACCCCTCAGATTATATCCTTGTTCTGCAATCAAGTCTATCATGGATGCTAATTAGTAATTACTCCTAAGGCGTAGGTATACCCCTTATGGTGAAATTCCAAGAGTACACCCCTTCATATTTCCCTTGACTGTTATCTCTTAAAATAATAAGGAAGTTGTGAGACCCTATATAATTATCAATTTATATAGAAACATTGGTTTTATAACGTGGGTCCCAACAATATTTATATTATGCAAAATTGCCTATGGAATTCAAGATTAGGTCAAAGTCGTTATAGTCGGAAAGGTATCTATGAGGGTCGTACTTTGACCTGGGTTATTTACATTACTATTTTACATTTGTTATTGAGTCTCACTATTCATACTATATTCAAATACCAAATAGTATTATACATTGTTGGTGGTGGCCTAATGAGTTTTACTCACAACCTATTCTGGATTCCATTTAGTATTAGGTAAAACATTATAGATACGGGTATGGATAAAGGGAAGAACCCAACAATTGATGCCTAACTTATATAGTAGGTTATAGTATGGAATAAATGGACTGATATATTTTGTGGAATGATATTAGATTTTAGCATTGTCTCCTTAGTAATAATTATTATCGAATGTCTTATTGTATTTATTGCCACTACTTTTTAATATACATGACATTATCTTTTTCATATATGATTGTTTTAATGGTAATGAGAAAACTATGAACCGTTATTGATAAGGATTATGTTTGGCCGGATTGTTGAATTCAAGGGTTCATTTATTTCACAATCATTAACATCAAGTCATAATTATTCTTCTTAATGAAAACTCCAAATTGTTATGTCATCTATAATTGGGTACAGGCCTACTTTCCAAAGCAAGGTGGTCAATTGGATTTCCCAACCCAATGATTCATAGGGACTCACATTGGTCGAGAGGATAAGAGGTCGGTCTCATCACACCCTATTGGGGGGAACTGTATCATGCTTCGGGACTCTATTATATATTTATGATATATTCATGAATCTATTATATATCCTGAAATGAGAATGGATACCCTAACTAAATGATCATTGGTATACCCCTTTCAAATTCTCAAATTAATCATAGGATTACCCCTATTATGTACAAGAATAGGGGGTTCTTGTTAGAGAGTCCATATGTATGTATCTGAGGTTCTTTATCCATTTATTAATAAATAATATATTTTTATATTTTGAAGATATGGAACTAGGTACTTCAATATTTTTTACCATGTTGGGAGGTGGTTAATATTATGAGGATGGTATTGAGCCATTATGAGGAATCTTACATATCCTATTTATAGGGGGAATAAAAATTCACAAAGTTCATTAAACACATTATGTTTTAATTAATGTGGAAAGTACATATGTGTTTGAACTTAGAAACCAAATATTTGAGCTCGAGTCTTAATGAGATTTCCAACAAATCTTATTTATATAAGAATCAGAGATATTTTAGTTCATTCACACCCTTTGGACTTAACCTAAGGTAGATTCCCTTGTATTGTGGATGTTCATATCATTCCACTCTTATGGGATTACATACTAGGATTCCCTAGCTAGTGGAGATTCATGGTGAATTCGAAATGATCATTGCATCTTATTATGCACAGATGAGCTATGCTCAGTGTGAGAAAGAAGGGATAATAAGTATTCAACCTCTATGTGTATGGATGTTTGGACAATATACTAGGACAACCCTTGGGATGTTTAATATGGAGATCATGCCTCCCGAAATCATCCTACATATCCTAATTATGGAAGAAATCGAGTTCATCGTTATTCTTCTAACCTCTTAATATGATGATGAATGAGGTAGGATGGTAATCAAATTGGAATGAGTGGATCGTGATTATTTAAATGTCAGAGACATAGAGGGGTTACATTGAGGTTCACACTAATTTGAATTGGGGATCATGTATTTAGAAGGATTTTATCATATCTTATTTATGGTAGGAATCGAAGTCCTCATAGTTCAATGAGATAGGTATTAAACACTTACATTTCCCTTATGATCAAGGATTACACACTGATAAATTCAATGAGGTAGAGGGTTACACTCAAACATAGACCTTATATGTAGGATTTATCATATTATGACATTGAACGAGGCTAACACACTAATTTTTCCCTTTTCATGATAGATACTGGTTATGTGAATGATATAATCATTGTGAGTCCCTAAGCCTTCATGAGTTATACCCTGTGTGAGAAATAAGGGGTGTCAAGTAATAAGTCCCACTAATTGTCAATGCAGGGTATATCTTCCGGGACTACCCTTTAGACCCTTAATATGGTACATAGGCATGATGAATGCATCCTATATATCTTGGTTATTATAGGAATAAAATTTACCATGGTTTAGTTGATTGGAGATTACATACTATGTGTTTCCATTAAATGGGTCATAACACATTGTGAATGAACTATGTTATCAAGTCCTAGGATTTCCATTGACTGGGCCTACTTGAACTCCTTACATGTGTTTTATTTCCCACTTGATATACCATGGTTGTCAACATGACATGTTAGAGGATGTCTATCTGGCATGTCAAAAGAGAACCATATTATCCACATGAATTTTTCAAAGGACAACACATATCTTGGATTTTGTGTTTGATGGTTGTCACATGATCAAGGATGACTAGTCCAGTGGACAATGCATGACATGGCTTATATTCCCTAGAATTCATTGCGTGATCACAACTATCATTCTTAGAGGGTATCACATGACTTAGCTAACATTCACTGGTGTCATTTCAAAGGATTGAGGACATTTTAGGTTTTTGTGAGAATTAATATGACATGTCTCAAAGGGTTATTCATGATATAAGTTGTCACATTTTTAGGTCGTCATGAGATCTTTCAAGCATGCCTGGAGGGCATCACAAGAGCCAATTGTCATTCCCCAGTTCTATCACGAGACTTAGATGACATATATTGGTGTCTCCATATGATCTAGATGACATGTCTAGAGGAAATTGGAGAAGAATGTATGGCGAGGCCACTGGGCTTCGTGAACCTTGGGTGGAATGCCTAGGGTTCCATGTTACTTTGTTTGACATGTCTTGTGTACTTAGCATGATACAAACTATATACCAAAGGAGCAACATATGACCTGGGTGACATGTCTTAGTGTTATTTCATGTCATAGTTTGTTAATATGAAGTGAATGGGGACCATAATATATGTCATTCACATCAATACCCCATATTGATGACTTCATTCTAACGTTTTATTGTATATTCCTTAGTTTTGTTTTTTTTTAGATTATTCTAAGTCACTCGTGAACTAGAATATATGTGGGATGTCATTCTTTTGACCCACCATAAGTCTTTTATGCGTTCTATGAGTGAACATGAGATGTGTGTATGAGTGATTCATAGTCACTCCAATTTTTCTCCAATTATTACTTTATGGGAAGCCTCTCTAGTTGCATGGTCATCTGCTCAGAGAAATATAATCTACCATTAGTGTAAGGTTTCATGATTTTGTCAATCTCTATGGCTGAATGTTATTATATTCTATGCAGGGGTGTGGGATTTAATAGTCCTAACCACCATGGTTGGTTTCCTCATTGCATGTCATGTAATTCCCAAATCCATATTGGAGTCATTCTAGGGCCTCAATAACACGTTACATTGAGAGGCCTTATTAGGGATCACAATGGGGGAATTGTATGTCTTTCAGTGACTACTATAAAATACCTTCAATTCCACATATATAAGATTATATCCATTTAAGGGGTATTGTTTTATTATATGGACAAATCAAAGGCCTTACATATTTTTAGAATGACATGTCCATGGGACATTATAATATCATGGCACAATACTAATGTCTTTCATTTGGTTCCAGGTGACTTGTATAGAAATTTCCCTGAGAAAAGGATGACCTATCAATGGGCCTTAGTGAAATTATAATTTTTTTTAAAACGGGTCTAGTGAGACTATTCCACAAACATCTTATGTTTTTCATTAGAGTTTTTGACCGTGAGAGGCTCATACTTCCTTTTTATCATTTGATTATTTTACCAATTGTTGTGGGACTATTTAGTTGTCTTGAATGTCATCAAAGACAATCTCTCTACCTCTTGGTAATCCTTCATGTGAAAAATAAAAGGTCTTATAGAGATGCAAGATCATTTTAGGAGAATTGCATCTATTTCTCCTTATATATCCAAAGGCGGAGTGTGAAATCGACTGGAGATACCTGAGATAATTCACATGATGAGGATGAAATTCATGAAGCCTTTCATGAGATGGGTTAGAAATGTTGTCGGGGTCTTTTGGTGTCTTTCAAATATCCTAGGTCTTGAAAAATGTTTTTTTACTTCCGCAAGAGGCTCCTTCCTTTCTCCCTATTTATTTCAAATGACTAGTTTAGAAAGGATGGGGATCTTATGAGTTTTCTTGAATGTTTTTCTGGACAACCAATCTCTCCAATGGTGATGTGTTGTGTGGGTTTTATGACCATAAGAGGCTCCATCAATTTTGATATTTTCTCTTATCTTCAATGGAATTTTGGATGGATTTCATGGAATCCACTTGTGGACAATCTTTGTGACCCAATAGATCAAATCTGGTTTCTTCCACATGATCATCAATTTTCCTTGGAACCTTCTCAAGAAAAAAAATTATCTATCAAAAGAGTCATCACATGACCATTCACTTGATAGGTGTCGTGGGTGACCATCTGCATGGCCTTACATGGATCATGTGAATGTGTGTCTCTCGGGGGTTCAAGTGATCCACCTGAATAGAGACACATTCCACTTAATTTTCATTTTCAGAAAATATAATTACCACATTCAAGTAAATATTCCTTTTTGAATTTTCGAATTCTCATTTTAGGGAACAAATAAATTTTCCCATAAGAGTGCCATCTATGGGAACAAGTGCTCAGTTCTGAGGAATGAAAATTCCCACCTGAGTCAATGGCGTTGGCTCGATTCAGTGTCTTATCTGATGCTTGGAATTCCATATATTGTTTGTTATATCGATTAATTCACTATATATAGAGGAGAATATAGAGACTTCATTCACTGGCTACATGATCTTCAGGATCTCATACATCCTTCTTCTATCATGTAACCTTGTAGCAAGCCAATCCCACAATACCTGACCATGAGACCATTCCACACAACCATTTTCATGAGAGTTGCCCTTAGATAATTATTTTATCAAGGAACCTACTCAATCCAACCAAAAAACTTCCTTTAGTATTTTTTTGTACATCGTCTGGGAGATGCATGATAGTCTAGATGTTTTCGCATTATTGGTTGGTTTGATGACATGATCCTCTGACTGGTATGTGAATCGCATGACCATGTCATGGTCACGTGATCACGATTCTTCAAGGGGTCATGTGGTTGTGCGATTCCCCATAGCTTTATATGAACTATTCGACCTTGATCATTTTGGGAATTCATGATTACATTATTTTATTCAAGATTCTCCTATTGATTCATGAAATATTCAAGAATTTTCTAGTTTCTACCTTTTCATTGATAAGATTTTATTTTATATGTCTGAAATATTCCACTTCATATTATTTTGATGAATTTTATTTATCATAAAATATATTATGTTATAAGAAATCAAAGATCCATGATAAATATAAATCTAAATTTTGACCCCCAATAATATGTTAATTCTGATAATGTTTATTTTTGAAGAGGTATCTATTATGATAGGTCGAGATTTTTCTTCTATTGATTATTCAATGAAAGTGGCTAATATTAATTGTTAATATCATTATATTCATTGTTTTTATAGTCCATAAACATTGTTTTTAGTGCATTACATAAATAGAACTTCATTTCTCATCAAAAATTCAATTCATGTTTAAAATGCAAATTTGGGCCCATTCATTCATTTGTTTGTTGAAATTATTATATTCACTTTATGAATTTAAAACTTTGGGATATTATTTATCACTTTTTTTGGAACATTTTATCTTTTAGGACCGCTGGATTAAGCCCAAAGGAAGATAGATAATTTTGCTCCCGAAGGCAGAAACTTGCTTGGAAAATCATAATGGGCCTAAGGCCCATCAAACAATTTTGGGGCCCAGAAACCAAGCCCAATGAAACTCAAATTTATACAGTAGAAAGATAAAAATATGAGGATCATTTTATTCAACTGTGGCCGGAGCATATTCTGATGTTTTCATGATGATAAAGGGATATGAAGTTGAGATTTAAATGGTGGACCTGACATTAATGCACATAAATCCTTCATACCATTTCGACCATAACTTCCAAACGGATGAGCCTAAGTTCCTTAAATTTTTACAGATCATAGAGGACATATGGTCTAAAATATCTCCCTTCTACAACCCCTCCGGATTCGGTCTTCTTCATTTTAGAATTCACACGTCAATATGGTGGACGAATCTGGACAGTTTTCTGGGTCAAATTCGAAACATCAATTTCATTTTAATTATTCACCCTCCATTTGACTCTATTAATTGTTGAGGGGTGAATTAATTATTGGGGGATGTACCTAAGGCTCCTAATATGCCTATATAAGGAGCTATTGGTGAAGGGAATAGGGGTGGATATTTTTCATATCATCTTTTGTTGCTTGTTTCATTGTAAGGTTATGCTTCCAAATTTCCTTTGTAATGTTTTCCATTTCCATGTAAGTTTCTTTTTTGTATCTTTATGTTCTTAATCAACTTCATTAACTTCTATATTTTCCATTTCATTTATTAAAACTTTATTATCACAAAGCACAGTGATATCTCTGTGTTGTTGTGAATTAGTTCACACATAGGTGTGAATTTCATTCACACACACGGAGGAGTGCTCGTTATTTCTGCGGTTTTAATTTCTTCAATCCAATTCTTGTTAGTCATCTTCCGCCTACCATTGAGAGTATACCATCAATGGAGGGCTAACCCTTTAATGGGATGATCTTAGGAGGATGAAAAGGCTGGATTGAATTTTATTTTATGAACAAATTGTTGTTAATTGGATAATTAATTTAAGACATCCATTCTTCAATTATTTCTAATCTTCATCTTTACTGTGTTTGAGCAAACTAAATACAATTACTAAATGACCATATACCTCAGAGAGATCATGAATTTGGTTTCTAAGTGTATAGGGGATTATTAATTATGTTTAGTAAGCACCAAACCAGAAAATTATGAATGTAATGTTATTATTGAAGAATGGATTCATCAAAAATTAATAAAACCGAAATTGTCTAATGAAGTAAAATTCATTCAATCAACCCCGAGAATAATCCAAAGATCAAACCATTTCTATTTAATTGAATTAACTTTGGTTTATTAGTGTTCTTTAAAAACCGTCCAAAATCAAACCCAAAGTCGGCTACTTCATAGCCCATCCTTCACACAATCATCGCGTCTCAAGGTAACTTCTTCGGTCCCTGTGGATTCGACCCCAACATGTACTAAATCAATCGCTTTTACCAGTAGGGTAAATTTGGGCGCAACCATCTATCCCAGAGGCTTAATCTATATGATTTTAGCTTGATGAATGATGTTTTCATTCATCCTATAGACATCAATATACCTTTAGGATAGGTTTCATCTTATTGTTACTGTACATAGATGAAAATTGTTTAGGATGGACGAATTGTCATAGCTATATTCTATATGTTGACTTATATGTTGTAAAACATTACCTTGGGTCTGGATGGTTGTCATTTCACTAATCAGGTGATTTCCTAGATTTACCCGAGTATAATCATGTCTTATCTAAAAAGCATGGGTGATTGGTGGAGCTCAAAATTGGATATTCATCATCATGGTAATTTTTTAATGAATCAGTGTTGCCATTCTAGGATTGAAAAATCTTCATGAATTTTTTTGAGGATTTATACGTGGTCAATATATATAAAGCAGTATGTATTTCCCAATTTCTTGCTTATCTCTATCATGGACATCTTCAAGAGATGATTAGTCATTGGTTACCTAGTACTAACTCATTTCATCTATACCATTAGGTGGTAAGAATCAGTCTCTATGATATTTACCAACTGGATGGGATCCCCTACCTCAGAGTAATGTATGATCAGTTCCTCCCAGCTACAGAAGATTGGTTTGACCCCATGTAGACTATATTCTTGGAAAGGTACATTCTCTTCATTGTAAAAGAGAATATAAGAAATGATTTTACTATGAACTATCTTACGTCCATCAAATACTATATCAACATTTTCCTTTACTGTAATGGTGTTCTGCTAGCTACTATACACCCATATAGGTGCACTTCCCTGCATGTTGAAGATAGTTACGGCTCATATTGGGCCATTTTAGATGTTGGGGATATCATGTGAAATCGGTGATATATCTGATCCTTAGCTTGGTGGTTATTATAGAGATGTTATTGAATGTATGGATTTTACCTACTAAGGATGCAAATTCTAGATTCAGATTCCATACTTTGGTAATTGTAGCACAACTAGCAGAGAAATATCATCATAATATGGAATTTTTTACCCTTTGATATCTTCACTAACTATTAGTCCACATTCAATACTGCAGCATCCCCTACAAGATCAGTCACCCTTTATTGTTTTTATATTGCTATATATATGATAGTTTTTATTACTACGAATACTATAATGCCACCAGGATCCCAGATGACTTATCTCATTCTATATTGATGAATATATCTAGGGTTTGGGATATGTCACCAAAATATGATAAAGACATTGATGTTTGTCTTCTGTAAGATATCTCTTATTTCATCCTTTATTATCTTCTAACTAGGCTGATCATTGACACTAAAAGAATCTTTATTGATTAAAGGTCATATAAGATCTCTATTTGATATGGGATTCTTATAGCTAGGATGTATGATTTGATCATCTATAATAGATATAAACATTATCATTTTACTCATCAATTTGGATACACCCAAAAGTTCTCCCCTCTTCCCTCATATACTGTATGATGAGAATAACACCCATGGGATCATCCATGAATTTTGATGATGTTGGCTTGTGAGGGGACTATTGCTGAGATGAATCAACTATCTTTTGATTCTCTCACCATTATTTTATCATGTCATTCTCATATTTGGGTTGCAGCATATCATGTTAGTGTGATAATCTGATTGGTTCATCATGTAGAAAATTCATTTCCCTCACCATCCCCTTCATCCATTGAAACTATTATGTTTAATGAGCACATGGAAGATACATCGATGAAAAACCCGTATTTTGGGGACGATTGTCTCAATAGAGGGAGTGAATATGTTGATTCAATCATCCCTTAGATACATGCAATGACTGATGCCTCTATTTGGGGAGGATATATAGAGAATGCTCCCTTTTTTATTTTACTTATCAGATGGTTATTCCGCATTTTTGAGTGCCCATCCAATTTTTCATAGAATCTCATACATGATTTTGGTTGATCTAGAATCATTTTCACACCGTGATTATTGAAAATCATTTGGAAACTTTTCATGGCCAAGGGGATCCCCTTCATCGTTTATTTAATTTCATGGGGGTGGGTGGTTTTAATTGATAACCACTTTACGATATCATGTAACAAAATTTCTATCCTCATAAAAATTAGGCCACCAATCAGCGGGACTTTCATAATATTGAAAATGAGGCTCCCCTTTCATGAAAGATGAAGAATATCTTTGAGGCACTAGTGTAGGGTCTCCATCTTATATCCGAATTTCAAGCTCATTTGGATTTGTGTAACATGAAAATATGGATATATGAGGAAATAATAGCACTCATGAGGTATAATCCTTAAATTCATCATCTTCAATGGAAACTACATAAAATGAGATAAGGATATCACTACATTAGTCGAGACTCTCTATACTAGGGAAGTAGAAAAAAGGTGGGGAAAGAGACAACTCAGCATTCAATTGATGCTCTTCATCAGACTCTTTCAAGTATGATTGCTCATCAAACTAAATCTTATTGTAGTTTTATTATTGATATGTACTCTTTTTTTAAGATATTTTTGGAGAGACTCCAAAAATTGGGAGATTCTTCTTATTTCACCCATTTAATGGTTGTATTTTTGCATCCTTTCATGTTTTTGTCTAGTTATATTCTTTTCTAATTCATGATGATAAGGGTTCTTCTGATATAATGTTATCTAAAACGTCAATGATACCCATCCTTCACATAATATCAAATAAACCTGAATGTATGAATACGAATATTTAAATCAAAAAAGATTATTCTTAAGAATTTCCCAGGAATGCCCACTAATAAGAGATTCCTTACCGCTATACTCTATACAGTTATCTTGAGATTACATATCCCACAAAAGGATAATTTGGCAGAATTTATTTCCCATAGGTAATGTTATTCTCTTTTTTTGGAATCTGATAGTCCTACTGAGTGAATCTTAATGTTTTCCAAGTCTTATTTTTTGGACATACAATATTTTTCACTCTTTTAGACTATGTCAATGGTGTACTATAGTTTAGGGTCTTTTTTCTTGGACCTTTGGTCACTTTAGTTTAGGGTCTACTAGATCAAACCATTTATCATTATAGTTTATAACTGTTTATCTCGGACCATCGACCTCTTTAGTTTAAGGTATTTCAACTCTAAACTTCTATCATTTTAGTTTAAGATTATTTTATCTCAGAACTTCTATCATTATAGTTTATGGTATTTTATGTCAAACCTAATCATTGGCCATGGAATATGGTACATACATTCTAGGAATGACCCAAAACACTCAAGGGTGTTGAGTTCTATTTTTGTTGTTCCATGTCCCAAGAGGATCATAGATCATTTCTTCAAACTATGAGATGTGCTAGGTTTACCAGGCTAGATACCCTGAGAAGGGGCTGAATCAGGGTATGACAGATTAAAACAACTACCCCTTTTGATATTGTTATGTTGTTAAACAAAACTCTCTTCTCTCTGTTTCCCATAGAAAATAACGTTCAAAAATTCCAGCGTACATAAGACACAACTATTTTTACATGGTTCACCCTTACTCGGATACGTTTAAGAAGAATACAATGATAATTTTCTGATATATAAAATCCACTAAAAGAACATAGCTGTTTAAAATTTTGAAGATGACTCACTGTCCCTCCTGGTTTACAACCAATCATAAGATGAAAGATAACTTGTCTATCAACTGAAGTGTTATATCTAATTCTTCAGAAGATCCACAAAATGTTTGTAGACCTGAAGGTCCTTTTATTATCTCTAATAAATATATCATCCACTATAGTATATTCTCTATAGATTTCCCTCTTTCATCCACACATGAATAAAACCTTACCCTAGTGTTACTAGGCAATAGAAAATCCTTCACGCAACACTTATGACATCTTAGGTGAAACATTAATGCCTAGCGTACATGATTCCACTTTGTTGTGAAACACCCCTTCCAAAAAACATTAATCTTCTGTGTAACTCAATTAATATGTTCAACTGTATTAGGTTCCATGGAACACAAAAACATTCTCATAACTCCCTTTGCATAAAATTTTTATGAGTTATGGAACTCAGTTTCTCACTGTGTGTTGATCTATTATCGAATATGGGTGGTCACCTCTTATTTATAGGGGTCATCTATGCCTGTGTAGATGAATGAAAATATCTCGCAAGATCCTCCTCAAGTGTGAAAAACCCCATATAACATTACATTGGTCCTGATAGATTCTTTCACGCAACCTCATCTTTTGAGTACATTTCCAAATCATTCATGCACAACATGCCTTTCCTAGTTTTGGACGTTCTATTTTCGAAACATTCCATGCACACAAGTTTTGAAACTAACTCTTATCTTGTGAAAAAATCCTTTTACAAAAACATGTTTCCCCATTTTCTTATCTGGAGGCCCAAAAAATTGAAAACACATGAAAATGGACCCACCTTATATAAATTCTTTTGGTATCATCACTAGATCATTCATACATTTTCAAGGATCTTTTTTGAAATTGATAGTCAAAAAAACCTATTGAAGAGGATAAATCCCCATGGAACCCCACTTTTTCAATAAACATACCTTTATTGTCAACAGACACAATCAAGACATAAATTATTCAATGCTTCATTATGGGATTTTTACCCAACAAGATACCTATGGTTGGTAGGTTAAATCCATAATACATTAGAAGAATTATCAAAATTGTGGTTCCCCTGATTTTCTAGGGTCATAGAAGATTTATTTGGGGGACATTGGTTGAGGAAAAAAACTAGGGATGCTAGGTCCACCTGGATAGTTGGAGAATGGGCGATATAATTTCTAACCCAAAAGATTGAGTATATTAATAATGGATAGGGTAGACATGTTGTGGAATACCCATAAAACCCCGTGGTGCTAGGTTTTTCTGCGTTGTTTTTAGGGCTCACAAGGATTTATGCTCCTTCCATGGAAGGATGATAACCCTTTAGTTAGTAAGTAAAATCCATTTTGTGTCGATAGCATGGTCCATCAAAGGTGACATACACATATTTCTAATGGTCATGATCAATTTTTGAAGACTCAAACAACAAGATGATGAGGTTTGATATATAAGAGAAAGCTATCCATGAAGGGTTCTAGAACCCTTGATTAGTTCGTCTTCTAATTGTGAAACTCATCCACTACACCTTCTGGTTTTGAATCGTGAGGTTTGGAAACCATATTATTTTAAAATGATGTAACACATTCCTTCTTTTAGAAAGGGTACAATAAAAAATGACCTAATATTCAGGATTTTGAATCCACTCGGTTAGTTTTGTATGGATATTGTAAAGCATGGTCCAAAGTGTTTGAGTTAAGAAGATAGTTTGGGATAATAATACAGGGAATGACCCAAAACACACTGATGTGTTGAGTTATACTATAGTGATGTCAAGGCCCACAAGTATCGCAAATCCCTTTTTTTAGAGTGATGTATTTGATTGAATACCATATGTTCCTGTGCAAGAGGCATAGGCATACCAATGTAGTCATGAAAAGGGAACCTTGAAGTTCGATATATTTTTCGAGGTCCATGCATGTTTGTGGTGACCTAAGGTACTCAAATCATGAATTATAATTTTTGGAAACTTTTCATATCCAAGAGGGTTTCAAGAACCCTAAAATATGTTTCACCTCCTAGAGAACAAGTCCTCATAGTAAAGTGATGTGGAAAATCATTACTATAAAATTTTTATACCATGGGGGTCCATCAAGAATATATTTTCTTTTAATAAGGATATATAGGGGATCATATGAGATTTATGCCTTGTTTATTTTTATTTTTTATTTTTTCCTAAACTCTGAGGATGAAGAGTTTAGTGTGGAAATACATGACCTTTTCTTAGGTCTCCCTTCAACGGGTTTTAACCTAACATGTTTTGCGTCTTTATTAATAGTAGTTTAGGGTCTCTTAATTTGGACCATTTTTGGAGATAGTTTATGTTCGTACATCATTAACCAAAGTGTAGGTAGTTTATAGTATTGACATACATAAACCAAAAATGGAAGATGTTACAAAAGATTTTAATTAGGATAACTAGGTTCAAGGGTAACCCATCATCTTTCTGAGTGGAATATTAAAATATTTTAAATCATGGATCAATTGTTTTTAGGTCATGACTAATGATGTTGGACAATCATACCAGGGGTGGACCAGAACTCACTGAATTGATAAGTGCATACGTGGTGATGCCAAAGATAACAAGGATCATAAATCCATTTTTATATAGTTACACACTAGATTGATGACCATAGGCACATATGAAGGATCCATAGTCATGAATTCATAGTAAAAAAAGGGTCTCTTGAATTTGGTCATCTTTTACTGTGTCCATGAATGGTTTTCAGAAACTCAAGACACTCAATTCTTGAAGTATAATTTATGGATTGAGCTACTTAAAATATGATGGAATCAACCTATACTCTTGGTGATTGGGGTATAACTCTCGTGGTCCTTCTATAAGGGATGAAAGAAGGGTGGTGTTCTTCAAAATTTATCATCATGTATTGGGGACATATTTGAATCCATGCAATTTAATGTCACATGATAATGAAATTTTCTATTTTTTTTATCACCATGAAGTAAGGATGTTTTTATTATGTCGTTTTAATTTTGTGTGACTAGGATGTTTGTGTAGTTCAGTTTTAATGTCATGTAACTAGGATGTTTTCCTTTCATTTTAACAACATGTGGTAAAGATGTGGAAACCTACATGAAAATTTTTTCAAGTCTCATTGCATCATAGATAAGAGGTTCATAGACATGGTTTACGCATATGTAAAATTAGCTTGTATGACTCATCCCTTATTCGGTTCATGGTGTATTTTATTGCTGATTGTTGTAGCTGGACCTAGTATTAGAGAACTATTTGCCAATATATATATTTTATTGAAAAGTATCAATCTACATGTAGTTACTGAATAGGAAAAACATTTCTCCTATTTTATTATTGTATCTAGGCCTAGGATTGGAAATCCATGCATCGATACATATACTGTAAAGATAGAAATAAGTACGTATGTGGTTCTTGCAGAACTATGCAGTTTAATGTCATGTGAAAATGTAATTGGATTCCTAACATGAAAATGGTTATTGTGGATGGACCTATGTATGGAAATTTGTGTGTAACTATGTATCCCATGGTTCAAGGATTCACTCCATTTGTTGTTCTTGAGGATAGTCCCACCAATGCAAGACTAGAATATATGCTGGGATGAGATATTTTTCATATTTTTTGCAGCTGGACCTTGGATTTAAGATCTAGGCATCACTACATATCTTGTGATGTTGGGAATCAATTCACACAAATTTCTTTTACAGATTTGTTGTAGGAGACCAAACAAATAATATTGATCCATTCAAGTGGGTTATATGAGAATATGTAGTTTTCTATCTTGATAATAGATATCGACCATGTATTCTAACATCATGTGGAGAAGACTCAAGGAATTCCTTTTAAGGTCTTGCATTGAAGACCATGATGGGTATGTAATGAGATATTATACCTTGTTTTTCTGGGAATCCCTTACTGAAACTCCTAATATCGCAAGAGTTATGCATGGTGTGAGAAAAAAGGAATAGAAAAGGTTCTTCACAATGAAGAGGGAATTAAGGATGGAATAGGGTAATATTTTCATCATGTGGTGGATGAAAAATGATATAGGATTTATGATAACCTATGTACTCATTAAAAATAATAAAAAAATCCATATATGGTTCTGGGAATCCCATTCAGTTTAAATTCATGCAGAAAAGATATCTGTTGCGCAATTTAATGTCATTAAATGAGAACATAGGTCACTATAATTGAAAGAAGATGATCCATTTGGAATATCTGTGAGTTTTAACATCATTTAATGAGGAATTGCACCATGCAGTTAATATCATACATTAATGATGGGTGTAAACCGATGTGAAAGAAGAGAAAATTATTGCTGGGCCCCAAACATTATGGTATGAGAATCACTACATATCCTTCGATGGAAGGAATCAAGCCACATGTAGTGCTTGAAAACCTGTGTTGTTTAATGTCATGTGGAATGAAATATGTCATGAAAATTAACATCATGAATTAAGGATGTACACATTAAATTTAATGTCACGTGGTATGGATGACTCTATACAGTTTAACATAATGCGGTTAGGGTATGAGATTGTGTTCATTTTGACATATTTTCATCTAAGTGAACCTATGTAGTTTAACATCATACAGCCATGATGAGGTTCACTTAGTGATAATTATGAAATTTATTTATAGTGAAGCTCACATTGGTGGGTGGTATGACATGATCCCTATTCATTGTGGCCAGTGAGTAATCTCTATTTCGATAGAACTCATGAATTATTGAAGGTACTTTTAATTTAGTTTATAGATTCAGAGTCTTTTTTCAATTTAACATTGGGGTATTGAGATCCATCACTAATTCTCCTTTGAGTAATTAATGTAGATGATCATTCTAATTAAAGCCTCATGTGATTCAATTCTAATGGACTTCAAGGTGGTGCATTGTACACAACATATTCTCATCGAGCAACTCCAATTCATCCAACTGATTTCATGATTGATCATTGTCCAACATTTTACCAAAATGGATATTTGGAATGAATGTAGATATAACTATATTGGTAACACTACCTCATTCTCGTACACTAATGAGTACGGAATTTCTTGAGTAGCAGTATGTGTGGTGGTATGGTAGGCCCACAAATCATAGAGGATCTTGTATGAATAAGATTTCTTATCCTTGTTCACCATATTCTAGAGTATATTCTAAAGTGTTTTATTGAAGTCCTCTATCTATCACCCTTACATTGTGTGATAGTGACATGAGTTATTGGGCTTGATTTTGTACCCCTAGTATAGTTTTTCAACTCTATAGAATAGAAGTTGGTACTATTGTCTATTAATGTGGTGTCAGGGACACCTAACCTGGTGATGATATGGGACATTATGAAGTTGATGAATTTCTTCTCATCATCTTCCTTTGATGGGTGCTGTCTTATCCCATTTTTAAAAGATGTTGTTAGTCATAAGTATGTACAAAAAATACTCAGTTGTAGCTATAGGATATAGACCCACCACATCTATTCCCCAAAAAGCAAGTGGCTAGTTATATTTAACTGAATAATTCTATTTTGAGGCTTAATGGATAGAGATATCCTGGATACTGAATTCATAACATTTTTGGATGATTTATACATAATATTGTATCATGGACTACCAATACTAACCCAACATCCTGATTTTATGGGAGATCCTATTCCCAGATTGATGAACATCATAGGAGCATGCATGGACTTCTTCTATTATAGTGTGAATCTCTCCTTCTGCTATGCATATGAGGATAATTTTATCAAATTCACACATGTAGAGGTCCCCCTTTTCTTCTAGGACACTATAGAGGTTAAATTTCTCCACACGACGTTGAACCTTATCCCTTCCATCTTGGTTTGTTAGGATGGATCTATTTTGGAGATATTTGATTATTGCCACTATCTATCCATGGGGGGGTTTCAGTCCATCACACTTTGTGGCGGTGTTGACCTAATTTATTTCTCCCATATTAAAGATATTGATTGGAAAGATCATTATTCTATGAATGATAATAAATATTTCTTCATCATGAATAGTTTTGTCCAAGACAATGGCTATATTAGCTAGTGCATTGATTCAAAAACCCTATGATCTTAAAACATGATGTAATAGAGGATTAGAAGGGAACTCTTCCATTAGTCACCTGATGTAGCTCGTGAGAGGGTCCATATATTATTTTTGATGTAATATTAACAATTTATTTTCATTACCACTAGTTCTAAACCCCCTTAGATGTTTAGGTAGACTATCTATAGATGTTGGGCTAATTATAACCCATCGATGATGGCTTGGTATTCTACCATGTTATTTTTTCCTCCTTTGTACAGTGATAAAAAGTCAAGAAAAATTACATTTTATGGAGAGAAAAATATTTTCCACATGACTGCCCGATTAAATATTATATTTTCCATTATTTTATTGATAGGAACATAAGAGTCTCTATAGAAATTAATATCCCATGTCTAGGGAGTGTCAGGGTTAAAAATGTTTCCAATTCTTGGAGCTCGATGTCAAATGAAGTATTCTCCGGGTTCTGTAAGGAAATCATCAATGTATTTCCCTTTCACCAATTTTGTTGATATGAAATGAATGTAATATTACTGCAAAATAATCACTCATCATGCCAAACACCCAGTAAATATGGTATTTTCAAATATTTACTTGAGTAGATAAATAAAAGAGACTAGATGAGATTCGTTGTACTAAAATTAGTGCCTCAAAGTTTTCACTGTTAAGATGAGTGCAATGAAATTATTATTAACATCTGAGAATTAGATCTTAGAAAATAGAAATTTTTTTATGAGGAAGAAGAAATTTATCTTTCTCCCTACATCATTTTTATGTGCATGGAGGGTTCCCATTGATCATTCCATAGAGGCCATATATAAGATGAGTGGCCACGCTTCTACTAGAGGCATCAAAACATGTGAGTTATATAGATATTTCCAGATTTTTGTTAATGGTTTTTGAAATTTAGAATCCCATTGATAGAGTATTACTATCTTCATTAGCCCGATGAATGAGATTTATTTTCTATATAGATTGGTTCTAAATCAATGAATGTAGAAGAGGATCATTTGTATCCCCCTCAGTTACTTGATATATCTGAGGATTATTCTATGGGTAAACATCTATGACATAGTGGAATACCAATAATCAAAGGAACGTACTTAATGTTACCCCAATGGTTAATTTCATATGATTTATCTTTAGGTGGGGTTGTCACATCTTGTGGAAGAATATTTATATATCCATGAAGCGATCACATCACTATCAAGATTTTACCACCTGGTCGTCAACATAACATTTGGTTGTACATCTAAACAATGGCTTAAATATATGATTTAGGGCATGTTAATAAGTGGAAATAGTGATCTTTATGACAAATGGAATGACATGATTGAACAATATCCCCTACGATGCTTTGAAGGCAGTGGCTTCTTTATCGTTAGGAGACATCATTATCTGATTGTACCCAAAGTACCCATCCATAAAGGAGAGGTCTTGAAATCTAGTTATTTCATAGATCACGGGTTCTGTGATCAGCTATGGGATATAATACATTGGGAAGTGCTGATTTATCTCTCTAAAATAGATTCAGAACCTTATCATCCCATTTCATTTCATGACAGGGACAATGTTGGTAAGCGATCATGGGTATTTCAATTCACATAGAATTTGTTTTTTGATCAATTTGTCAAATTCAACCTCTCAATTGGGGTCATGAGATGGTTTTATCCTCTGATATACCTAGTTTATGCTTCGATGATCATCGAGTAGGCAAAATGGTGAATAGCCACATCTAGATTCATTATAAGAATTTCAATATAGTTCCAAGAAAACACATATTGGAACTACTTAAAAAATAAAATATACATATATTTTTCTTCTAGAAACATGGATGTACTAATTAGCATAGGCTATGGGTCTTCATATATAAACATATTCACCAACCTGAGCTCATCATTGGTAGTGGATACACCTTCTTAGAATATGGGGGTGGCATTCCTAAGGTTATCCTCTTCTTCTTCCACTTCTCAGTCTGTGGATTCATTTATTGATAGGGATGACAATCTCAGAGCTTCTATATCATTATTAAGGTGAGAGATGATATCTGAGGGGAAATGATCATATCCTACTACCAGAGTTGTTATAATGATTTTCTATAAATGATTTTATTTTACACAGTCATTTGGGATAGAAGGAGCTTGGATCTCTAGGGTCAGGTCTATCACCTCATATAAATTTCTGGGGATCACATAATCACTATCAATCATACTTAAAATATTTTAAGGGTGGTCCACAAGTCGTTGAGGGACGCATTCTATATATCATCATCATCAATTTTTTATTTACCTTCATTTTTATAGAAGCCTACATCAGTATATGTGGCTCTATAATTCTTTAAGGGTACACTATCACTAGGTAGTATGTCGACAATTACATTGATGGGGTGTTGAAGACACTAATAGAATGTTGAACCTACTACAATGTGGTTATGGATCCATGGGCTTCTGTGAAAGACATTTAATTTAGTGCTTTTATGGATAACTATAAAACCCTCTTCAAATGTGAGTTCCACAGACAATTCTTTTGATTTTGATCTTCCAAAGAGGCCTTACCATACCACTAAATGGAATAATTTAATGACGAAAATTCCCCTTCACTATATCTTAAACATTGGAGGGTTCTAACCAGGATGATATTGATCCCAGAACAATTATCCATTGAAGCCCAATAGAAGTCAACATCTTTGATTCTACCTGGAACATATAGGGGTATGATGTGTCCCTGAATTAACTATTCTATACTATGGTCTGTGAATGATATGGTGATGAGTCCTTCGTATAACATGGTATCCAATAGATAGATCATAACTATAGTGACATTAATCTTGCATTCATGAGGGATTTTGGAGGACTCAATGAGTTACTCCCCAATTTATTTTGAATTATATATTTTTATAGGATAGAGAGCTTGGATGGTGATGTCCCTAGCTAATTCATAATATCCTACTTTATTTCCATTGGTTGGTGCATCCTAATATAGGGTTTTACCTAGGTATGTTCCTCTAGATCTAAGTCATTATAGGTATATGGGAATGGTAGTTATGTAGAGGTTGTGGGAGAAACTACTACCAGTTTCAAGTTTAGTGCTGACCTTCCCCTTTTCCTGGGCCGATAAGATAATTAAACCCTCATTATGTGGTAATGCAGGACAACTAGGTGTCAATGAATGCTGGAGGATTATGGGACTCCTCCATGTCCCTTTTCAGCCAATTGGAGCACTTTACCATGAATCTCAGTGACATATATGTCCACATTGGGGACATGACTGAAATAGTGGGTATGCCTTGTTCTTGTTGTCCCCTGTATCCTAAGTTCCTACGTATGTTGCCTCTTATTCCACTATTATGTACGTCAAACACATATTCTAATGAATATTCATAATATAAGAGGTGATTTTCTTTGTGTAACATGTTGAATTAACCATATATGATATCTCAATCTGATAAGGTTTCTTTTTTGTGTCGTAATCCTCAGTCTTCATATGATATAGAGCATCAATCCGCAAGACTCAGAGATTATATTAGAGTAGAATATGACTCTACCTCTTCTGTTTATTCATTCTTCTGATGGTCAAACTCGCCTTTGGATGAAATATAAAATTTCGCATTTCTAGGTGTGTAGATTTTTTGTGTCTGCATATGTATTTTCTTAGGGTGGAAGGATCTCAGCCAATTGTTTTTTGATTCATCTAGTTGTTGAACTTATACCCATTCTTGGTAAAGAATTTCTGCAGAAAAAACATCTTCTTCCGAATGAGAAATGGTCATGTTTTCCTCTTGCATCAAGAATTTTTCTAACACCACCTATCCAGAATCAACCATGCCTTGATTTATGTCTTTGAAGATAAAAAAAATCACGATATTATGACCCATACAGTTATATGGAAAGGGTGGTAGTTGTGATAGTCTATGAGTTTGACCTAATCGGGCTTCATATGCTATGGTAGCCTATGTATGTTATTGAGAATAGATGACATGAAATAACTAATGACTTCATCATTTGTATTGGAATATGATTTTATCATTGTTTCCACAAATTTTAGGCGAACCTAAATTCTCTATTCATTTGGATGAGGGTGAATTTGTTGTTTTCGTCATGTGATAGGAGCTGCTGGGTGGTTCAAGAATTATCAAGGTGCTTCTAGGGGCACTTCTATTGGCTTGAGAGTGATATTTGTAACTTTTTTGTTTTCTATCCTTTTCCTTTATACTGATGGAATGAGTTATGGTTTGGATATGGTTCTCTAAATAAAACCCTACATTCATTGTTTCATTTTAGAAAAGTCAATAAGATCACATGGATACTTCCTTGGGATAATAAATGTTTGTAACACGTTCAAGAGATTCATATAATAGAGTTCCTGTAGTTGTTCTAGCAAGAGAGGGATGATGAGTGAATAGGATAATATTTTCTATCAAACAAGGAAGTTAGACAACATCCCATTCTCTAATTGTTTTCAATTCTTTAGGTTTATGAATATAATTTTCCTCATCATGATGCTAAACTAATAAAGGAATTCATGATGGAGGTATTCCCATCCTACATGAAATATTTTCTAGAAAAAAAGGTTGTCCCAATCAGTGTCAGTACAAAACACCTCTTCGTTGTTTCCTCTTGTTGGTCTTGAGCTCCCATCATCAGCCCACATCGAGATATGAAGTCCTTGAGTTACTGTTTAAGGTCACCTGTATCATTAAAAGTGGAGGAGAAGGATTTCCAAAATTAGTTGTTGGAAGAGTATCTCCTACCCACTTGAGATAAGGATTTTTATTAGGCAATATAGGTGTATGTATCCTCCCCATGGTTTCCATTGTAATATCTGAAGACCCAATGATGTTATGACACATTGGGCGCACTATTTTATGATTCTTCTCTTATCTAAAATTAGTTTGGGGGTCAATGAGGTGGCCCCAATAACATATCCTATTGTTTATTGACTCTTTCTATGTTTGAATGATTTACATGGTGGGGAAGATTCTATCTCTACAATGAAGGGAAGTCATGTTCATCCTTTACTTCCTCATGTATTTGAACCAGCTACATGGATTTGAATCGAGTCCAATGTTTGAATACCTCTTTTTCTGGATGATCAGATAGGAGAGGTATAATATTCATCTCTTCTAGAAGATGATGCCCAAGAAAAATATTTCGCATGAGTAGATCCTTATCGTGTCATTTGAGAGATTATATCTCACTATAATATTGTGATAATTGGTCTTTCATAGAAGGAACCCAGACTCTTTTGAAGTATTATTGGGGTGGTTCCACCCATTTCTGTATTTCTTTGGAGGTTTTATTCTATAGATGTGGAAGATAAAAATTTGGAGGTTCCAATTTCTGGATCCTTCATTGGTTCTAGGTGTGTGCAACCTCAGTTGGTGCATCCAAATCACCCTCCACTCAGGATAAATTGTACATGTTATTACCCTTAATATTTTCATCATGATCTACCATATCTATTATTATTAATGTTATAACATTTATAGTGGCATGTGATTCAATGGTAGTTGTCCCATTATATTTGACACAATATTATGATTCCACATTATCTACATTAGAGTCATTTTCATCCAATTGTACATATTGGGTTATATTGACATCCAACCCCAATGGGGTCTCACAGCCTTTGTCATACCCTCCTCCCATCATAGTCTATGAAAAGTGACCTTCAAGGAATTTTTTTCCATGATTTTTTATTAATCCTCGAATAGAATAGATTTGTCTTGTGATGGGGATAATGGATTAGATGTCATCCATTGAGTTTTACCTTCCAATATAGTAAAGAATGATTTTTTCTATGTTGCTGATGATAATGAAACACTACCCATCTCTATGTACTATGGTTATTTAGGGCTTCAACGGGCATTGATTGATCAAGTTGTTGTTTATTCAATGACTCAAATTTGGAATTTTGATGAATCTCATGATGGACATTGAGAAAAAAATTCCCACCGCCCAGTGGTTTGGGGTTGATATTAAATCACTTTTTATTTCCCCTAAAACCTCTTAGGGGATGATGAACCTAGTCATGGTGATTGAGATATATATTTATCAAGCCCCTTGGGATGGGGTTTGTTTGCAGCTAATGACAATTTGTCTTGAATCCTCTTAGGAATAGACAATCTGATAGGTGGAGGCAGTGTTAGAAATTCTCCCCGCCCAGTGGGCTTGGTCCACTTCAAGATGGAAGATATCCCATCTACTACTAAAAATCATTTAATATGGTGCAGATATGCTCGTATTGGAGCTGATTGTGATGGAATCCCATGATGGGATTCATTATTTTTTATATGTTATCTAGTTGATCAAAACTTTTGCCTCTGTGTCCAAAATACATTCCCATTACATTGAGAGGCCATGTTTAAAGTCTTGTTAGATATTACCTTTCTCCATTCAAGATGCTTGGATGTCATTGAATTTCAGGGGATAATGCTGTAGTATCCAACTAGCTCTCATGTTTCCCATTCCTTGGATTTCTCCAAAGACTATGACATTATAGGATGTCATATCTAAAGGATTTTGTTGTTCTGTGGATATAGTGATGTTTAGTGCTCTATATATCACCCATACTAGTATACGTATGTTTGAAGATGTGTGAAAAAATCAGGCAGTGGAGGGTTGTTACAAATCAATGAAAACAATGTGTACATCTTGGTCTTTATCATACCGTCTTATGTTCTATGATTTAAAAATGGAGGCTATATCCAACTGAAAACATTGTGTATTGATGAGATGAAGGTGACAGTTGTATCCCAGGTTGGGGAGATGTCTAACTTTAATTCTGTAATATGTAGCCCACATATTATTGCATTGTTAGTGAATGTACTCCTTTTATAGATCATCTGGGACATCATAGTCAAAACATTTGAGGGCCGAGAACATGATGAGAATGTTTTTTCCATCTAACACTCTCTATATTTCAATGTGAGCCCTCTCTTCATTAGACTTACATGCCCCCATCTGGTCAGACCACAAAAGATTATTCGTGGGGTCATCTGCTGACTAGAGTGTAATGATGATGACGTTTATGGGGGAACAATATGTGGTTGACCACAATTTTTCATGAACCTTTCAATATTAAGTCATCTATGTTTTTCAAAACTCCTTATACATAGGTGTCTAGAAGAGGGGATGATTTCTTTTTCTATGGGAGATATCATCATGGGGAGGTTTACCATAGTGGATGTTAGTATTAGATTCCTTGATATCATTCTCCACACTACCACAATGATGTCTATTACGGTAATATTTATCTTCATCTATAGTTGAAGATCTGAGAGACCCTTGTGGTGTTGAGAATGTCTCTTTAATAATCATAAGGACATTGGTAGTGAGTATATTATGAATATTGATCATTTCTTGTTTCATTTATGGAATATTTCAATATAACATTTGGAATTATATAAGGATATTTGTATGTTGTATGAAGGTAACCAAAAAATTTGTATGACCATCTGATGGCACATTAGTATGAGATCGATGCTGTGAAAATGCTGGACTTTGTGGATGATATTCCCCGTCATTGATAAAAAAACAATCCTATCTCGATGCATGTTCCATTCTCATTAGTTGAGCCTCAATCAGAGTAGGATTATGGGAATGATACGAAGACTTTGGAATATATCGCTGGACATTGTCCATAGGAATGTGTGAAATTTTGGATGCATGTGACACTTTTACTTGGTTACCCTATTAAGAGTTGCAAAATGAGCCTAGTCCTAATTTTCATTTCTTGCAAGAATATTCAAATGGATCTCCAAATGATATAAGGGTTAGGGGCCTCCTTTTATAATGCCTCAGAATGATGCTAGTGCAATTCTTCATTTGAGGAAGTATAAATATGTTCCTAGCATATGAGATTTTTTGAAATATGATAAGAAGATTCAATAACATGAATATGAGCCTATCCTGGCCAAATTGGGGGGTATAATCTAGATCCTGGGCCTTTGAAGTATTTCTATAGTCTTAATTGAAAAGAATATGACCCTATCATGAGGCATCTTCCCCGCTCACTGGGTTATCCCATACATGAATAGGACTTGATCATAATCCTAGGCCTTTGGGATATATCATTGTAATTTTTAAAAACTAATGTGCCCCTACCCTATGAGTGTTCTTCTCTCACTTGGTGAGCCCCATTTGGGTAACGAATACGAGTTCATTTTAAAACCACATCATTTATTAGGATATTCCAATAATCATCCTGTATAGGATAATGAATGTGTGCTTGCTCCAGAGAAACCTATACATCATAATGATTAGAGTGTTGAGATTCCTTGGATGTAGTGATAGGATTATGAACCAATCCTAGTATCAATACTAGTTCTGAAAATTGCTGGTAGAGTTTTTCTATTATCTATAATATGTAATGAAATTATATAAAAGTGTGTGATTGGATATAAGCCTTTAAATTTTTCATCTCCACTACGTAGTGGAAGATATGTTCGATTTATTTGGGTATATGATTCCACTCATATCCTCTTTTAACCCTCAGAATATGCCGATGCGCACTTTGAATGGGTGTAGGGATATGTGCCTCCCCCATGCCTACAATAGGTATATTCCCATAGACTTATTTTGAGTGAGTAGTGATATGAGACAACTCACTAATTACAGCTGGAATATTCCATCAGACATCATCAATGGAAGAGGGGATATGATTCCACATTAGAATATCCATCACCTTACTCACCAGATATGTCTTCCTTGTTTCCTGTTCATAGGAGTCATAGGTGGAAATGTGTCGGGTGGTACCCTCAGTAGGTGACTGATGTGTACCATTGGGATAGTCTTGTCGATAAAAATTGAAAGGATATATCCTCTAAAGAACATGAAACATAAGAGAGCCATATTTGACTCCTTGGTCTACCTTCATTAGAGACTAATGGAGTTGATTGTCTCACTCTAGGATAATCGTCCGATGTGGTTAGATGTAGCAATTAGGGCCACTAGTTTGTCTACATATTTTCATTGATGATGTGGTCCCATCAACTTCAGTTCAAAGAGAACCTAGTACGTAGTTTCAGGGTTTGTATTTTACCATGATGATGGTGCTTCTAGACCATCATGTTCAAATACTATTGTTGAATTATCAGGAAGGTGATATAATTTTTGGGCATGCGGGGGTTAAATCTATAATTGACTTTCTAGAATTCTCACTTCATGTAAAAATTCTCTTGGATCAAAATATTATTAATGAGAGATGTATCTACAGTTATACAGCCAATAATGAACATGTTCACCAATTAGTGAATCATCATAGGCATGAGGTGCTTTATCAAATATACGTGGTTAAAAAAATCTCCTTCTATTCCTGAAATAGAAATTCTACTAACAAGGACTTGTCAATGAGTGGGAGGAATTATATCATGAGAACCACAGTTATAGATGATAAGCTATAAATTTTATTCTAGTATTTTCATCTTTTTTGATATTACAACAATTTGGCATGATGCAAGAATAACCGATCATTCTATTATTTGAGAGTTTCACGTCGGGTTCACCATTTTTTTGTGTATAGTGTGAAAAAAATTTCATGACAGTTAATAACCCAGTCATTTTTTATTTGAGAGATTCCCATCAGGTAAATTATTTATGTTTGCATATACTATGAAAAAAATATGAACAATTAATTACCAGATCATTTTTTAATTTGAGAGTTTCACATTGGGTTCACCATTTTAGACGACAGGAAAGAGACATTCATGAACCATCATTGAGGCAGATATGGATTGGCCTGATGGATGATTGTGAGGAGTTCATTTCATTCACAATCATTAATATCGGGGGACCATTTTTAACCTTAATGAAAACTACCAACGGTTCCCTCATCAATATATGATTACAAAACTACTTCTCCAAGGTTGGTGGACAATTGGTGTTTCAGACGAAATGACACTTACGAAATCACATTAGATGAGAGGATGAGAGGTTAGGATCATCACATCATGTTGGGGGGAACTTTTTCTAACTCTAGGACTCTATTATAGATTTAAGATATGGTTTTTAATCTCAAACTAATCCGTATACAAGACCAGTTACCCTAAAAGTGGTCCTAGGCTTACACCATTTATGTTCACAAAATGATCGAAGGATTTCCCCCATTTTAAAAATGAACGGTATTTTGTTAGTGAATCCACATGTATGTATCTATTGTTCTTCATCCATTTCTCATTAAATAATAACTTCTTATATATTAAACCTATACAACAAGGTACAATGTAATTTTCTACCATTCAAGGAGGAGGTTAATATTTTTATGAGGGGATTGATCCATTATGAGGCGTCTTGTGAATATTTTTTGGGTCCCGAATAAATATCCACATAGTTAATTAAAACCATTCATTTTAACTTCATATAGAAAAGATATATGTGAGGGTACATAGGAACTAAATATTTGAGATTGAGTCTCAAGGAGACGCCCAATGTATCCTTGCTATAGCAAGATTCAGAGTTATCATAGTTTATTAACACACTTGGGACTAGGCCCAAGGTAGATTCCCTTGTATTGGTATTTTCATATCATTCACCTCATCAAAGATTATATGAAGATATTTCCTTGAATGGTGGAGATCCATGGTGAGGATGACATGATCATTGTAACATCCTAATCCCACATGATCTATGATCAATGAGATAAACAAGAGATAACAATTAATCATTATCAATAAATACCAAGGTTGAGACTATATACTAGGAAAACAAATGGGATGACTAATATAGAGATTAGGACATGGTGAGGAGTCCTACTCATCCTAGTTATGGAAGGAATCAGATTTATCATTGTTCAGTTGGCCTCTCAGTCCACTCATGGATGTGGTAGGATGATAACCCCTTGGGAATGATTGGGTCCCAAGGGTTGAAATGTTATAGACATGGGAGGGGAGTGGATTACACTGAGGTGGAGACCCATTTTAATATGGGATTTGGCCTTATATAGAAATCCTACATATCATTGATTTGGAAATAATTAGAGTCCTCATAGTTTGATGAGTCGAGGCTTACACACTAACATTTCCATTATGATTAAGGATTTCACTCGAATGTTTCCCTTATGATAGGGAATTATACACTAATGTTTCCCTAATATGGTAGACATATCATATTACTTTGTTGAATGAGGCATACACACTAACTTTTCCCCTATCATGATATATACGTTTTATATGAATGATATGATCACTATGACTCCTTAATCCCACAATATCTATGCTCATAGTGAAAAAATAATGGGTGTAAATTAACAAGTCTCCCTAATTGTGATTGCAGGGATAATGTGATGGGAATGCCCATTGGATACTTTATATAGATCTCAATCCTTAAGAAGACATTTGATGTATCCAGGTTTTAGTTGGAATCAGAGTCTCCATATTTCAATTGATCTGTGCTTACACACTTAGGCTTACCTTATAATAGGGGATTACACACTATAGATGAAAATTTTTATCATGTACTTGGATTCCCTTTGACCTTGCCTACTTGACTTCCTGTCATGTGTTTTATATCATTCTTGACATGCCTTGGTTTTCTACTCTATATGTCATAGGATGTAAGCTGGACTTATCAAAATACAATCATATGATCCACATGAATTGTATGATGATGTTTCAAATCATGGATGGAATGTCTAGTGTTTTTCACATTATCAAGGTTGACTTATCCAGAGTTCATCGCATGACCTAGCAGGCTTGTCCAAGAATCCATCGCATGATCCCAACTGGCATACATAGAGCGAATCACATGATCGACCTGACACTACCTAGTCTCAATATGAAATATGTATGACATGTTATGACATCGATAGAGTCAATGTGAAATGTCTCATAGGGTGATTAATGATATGGTTTTACATGGTTGGGTCATCATGAGATTTGGTCAGTCTTCTTGGAGGGCGTCACATGATCCAGTTAACATGCCCTTGTTCTATCATGAGACATAGATAACATTCACTGGTGTATCCATGCGATTTGGGTGACATGTATAGATGAAATTTTCTAGGATTTGATCGAGATTCTAGAGAGCTTCATGAGTTATGGGTCTCATCATCAGGGGGATCCATGTAACTTGATTTAGTAGTCCTAGAGTACTTCACATGATCAAAAATGTATACCAATGGAGTGCTGCAAGATCTGGGTGACATGTCCTAGTGTTGTAATGTGATGTGGTTGGTTCACGAAAAGTGGATTAGGATCATATAATATTACCTTTTATTTATTCTCCCATATTTTAGACATTGTTACAACTTTTATTTGTGCAAGACATAGTTTGGTTCACTGTTATCTTATTTTATGTCTCACGTGATATAGTAGATTTTTGGGATTCTTTTTGCAAGACCTATTATAATTCCATTGAATAATATATGAGTGGTCCTGAAAAGTTCATTTCCATGCTGGATGGACACTCCGGTTGGTCCCTAGTTCCTAAAAAATGGTATGCCTTTTGAGTTGTGAGATCATCGGCTCAAGGAAATCTTATCTAGTGCTGGTGTGAGGCTCTATGATTTTTCCTGTCTGAATAAGGAAAAAAGATTTTATTTTTCTTTTCTAGGGTGGGGATTTATTAGTATATACACCCCAGTTGTTCACCACTTTGTGAAGCGAGTATTTCATGAATTCAAAATGGAGTCGGTGGAGGGCCTATGTGCCACCTGTCTTTGCGAGGTCTTGTCATGGATAACTCTGACGGTGTTACATTTCATTAAGTAACTCTGAGACCATACCTTAAACAACCAATTTATTGGATTATATTCATTTAATGGGGTCTTTTTTTTCTCATATGGACATGCTTAGGTAATTCCATATTGTAAAAAAGATAAGTCCAATGTAATTCATGCGATCACTGCACCTACCAAATATTCTTTGTGTGATCTCTGGTTACATATCCAGGACATTCTGTTTTATAATGATGACCTATTGGATAGACTTCTCAAAATTATTATAGCATGTTAAGGGTTATTTAGAGGCATTCCATGGATATCCTAGGCTTTTCGTGAGTGTTTTATGACCGTTATAGGCTCCCAAAACCTCCTCCTTTTATTAACATTGTATGTTTTACCAAAGGATGGGGATATCATGAGTTGGATTTAATGTTGTCGGAGGGAAACACTCTACCACTTGGTGAACCATCACGCATCCAATAAAAGGTCTACTAGAGATGCATGATAATTTCCTGGAAAATACAATCAAATTGTTCTAATGGAGCCAAAATGGGAATGTCAGGTTTCTTGGACATGCCCGAGTCCCTTGATATGATGAGAATGACACGCCTGTTGGCTTTATTGATATGAGGAAGACATGCTTCTGGGGTCATGCCTTTTATTGCTAATCCCCTGGGACATGCCCTATGATTTTTTATAACAACATGTGGCTCCATCATTTCCCCTATTTATTTATTTTTTTATTTTACAAATGATGGGTATCACTCATGTTTTTTTTAATTTTGTCGAGGATTATCATTCACCACATCAGTGATGCGTCACATGTGTTTTATGAAAAATAAAGGATCTTTACATTTAGATATTTTCATCATATTTATGATGTTCTTTTGGATTCCATGCCATGAATTTATTGTTGGAAAAGTTATATGACCTGGGGGATCTTATATGGCTATTGCCACATGATCAGTTATTTTATTAGGAACCTTAGAAATAAAAAACGATTCATCTAAAGGGGATTTGTGTGACCTTTCACAAGGTATGCACCACATGTGTCCATCTTCATTGGCCATCTTCTATTCATACGATCCCATGAAATTGGGGGGTTTACATTGTCCTCATGCTCACAGTCACCTTCCTCTTACTTTTCTTTTTAATGGAAAATAATACCCATTTTTAGGTAATTCATTCCTTGTGAACTTTCTAAACTCATTAGTTGAGCATCATCAAGGATACTATCATTGCTATTTCTATATTTCTTATATGGATTATTTACTCTTCTATCTCCATTATACTTCTTCTTATAATTTATATATTATTTTCTAATTTTCTCTATTCTAATAAATGTGGTATAAGCACCATAATATACCACCATATACCCCCACTAATTGTTGCTAGCCTCTGGTTTTCAGGGAGGCATGCTTGAGGCCATGTGGAAAACCGAGATCAGTTACATAAGAATGAAACATGTCTAGGGAATCAAAAATTGGTATCAAATGGCCTTTAATTTATTTAAATGTTTTGTTTTTTTAGAAATTAAATTTTAAAGTGACATAATTTGGTAATAAAAATGTTCTTGGGAGAATCCACACCTGGTACGGAAAAAAGGCCATGTTACCAGGAATGAGACATGTAATTTTAGTTTTCCGTATTCTATTTGTATCTATTATTACAGTTTCATGACAAATAAAATTTATGAAATTTTTTATGATTATAGATTTTATCCTTGGCCCATAACAACATGTAATCATTATTCACGAATCATCCTAGTACCTTTAGGATTTACATGTCTTTAATATGTCATTCCATTGTTATATTACAATTTCAAGTTCTTATACAATATTATATGTGCCTAGATTGAAATAATTGTAATTTTACTAATGTTTATTGCAGGAAATAGAAAAACTAATTGGTCACTTAAATTTTCTGCATCAAAACATATGGTGTATAACCACATAGCATGATGGTGTCACAATAAATAACTAATTATCACATGTTTCATATATGTAATTAGGGTTATATAAGTTGAACCATTAATTGATTGTGGAAAATTTATTCCAATTATAATTTATATTTTGTTCCCTTTTAAACTAGGAATGGTGATCCATATAGTCGAATCATCAAATATGGACTTGTTACCTCTTGATACTGAGTGTAAGGGTTTGGTTTTTATTATATGGGTTCCAATTGTATCATATAAACATTGTGTATTTAAAACATTGTATTGGTGGTTAATCTAACTAAACAATTTTAAAAATAAAAAATTTATTAAATTATGATTCAATAATGAATTGGTTTCTATTAAATGTGAATTTCAATTACAACTAAAATGGATTTTTAATCTAGAACAAAACATTAACACTCCATATGTTGAAACACCATTGATTTGATCATGAAAGCATACAAATACTTTGAACATAGATTTAGGTTTTTGGGTTAGTATGATTTGGTCACGGAAAACATATAACTATCTTGTTCAAAAATAAATTTCCTCTGTTATTTTCTTATTTTTTAGGAATGTTCATGGAATTGTTGATATATTCCCCCATGAAAACCTCAGTTCATGAAATTGAAGGTTGTGGGGACTATGTTTCTTAATTGGTGAAACTTGACCTCCCTACCAGCCACTATCAAAATATCATGTAGTTCTACTTATTATACCTAGACCGGGAACAAGTGAACAACATTGAGATGGTTTCTTCAAAATAATATATTCTATAGATGGATCTCCTTCAACTTCACCCACCATGTTAGAGTTGACATGATGTTTCTAGAAGAAGCATCAACCTACTTTTGGGGGGATGGTGGACCCATGCTACAGATTCATAGATAGAGTCCACTATTTCTATATTTATTCATCTTGAGATGCCACTAAAAAGGATGGTTGAGATCATTGTTTACATTCCTTTTGAATCTACCAAGCATATGTAGGATGTTTTAAAATAGGTCGATCAATATGGGAACGTGGTCTAGAAGGACTTCCATAAATCCATCCATGAAAACGTCATTCTAGAAACACTAAGAACGGATCAATAAAAATGTTTTATTAACTTTTTGATGGATACTCCATATATTATAGACAATTCAACTTTCCTAATTGATAGTAAAAATTTTCTCACTAATGTTTTTGAGTGATGATATGTCCAAGGAAATATATCATTTGGATAAGCGTAGTCATTCCATGTGATCACTGGTGAAGTTGCTCAAACTAGACAATGTTTCTATTATTATGAACCAAGACCATATATTCAATGGAAGCATGATAAAAGATAAAGGTACATGTCATTGTGTTTTATCATTGAGATACATAAGAGGTAATTTTAGGGGTTTAAAGTATCACTTTGAGGGTTCTCACACAAATATTGGTAGTCAAAGTATATGAATGAGAGATTATGTGATATCCCATCAATTTGAGAGGCTTGTTCACATGAACCCTTAGTGTGAAAAGGACCTAGTGGACTATCGATCTGATAATAAATTTGAACATATTCAATAATTCTTCTATAGGTTCCCACACATTCTCTATAGTAGAGGATCTACACTAGCTTCTTCTTCTGCAGATAGATCTGTAGATTTGTGTTAATCTAGAAGTAAGATTACAACTAGGAATATAGGCTAGAGAGGTTGATGGGGTCATGGAATTTAGACATATGTTATATAGCACCCAAATAGAAGACTTTCTCATGGAGGATGTGTAGTTGCTCAGGGCCATGGATTATGATACAAAAATGCAGAAAAACCTAGACCTGAGGAGTAGAGTACCAAACCATCTATAGTATGAGGTATGATTTTAATATCCCTGAATTTAGAAAAAACAAATTTGGATATAGGAGCCTAAAACTCATTTATATCTATAGATATCACTGAATGTTTTGAGCTTCAAATTCATTACATTATTGTGTAATGACTCTTGATACATAGTTGTGAATACTATATGAGAGTGTACACTGATGAATGGAGTTCCCCCTAGATATTGGAAGTTACCATTTTTTATGGAGCCTTTTACCCTCATGATGATGGTCTTAGATATCAATTTTTGGATTGAATACTATGTTCTTTATCATTCCCAAATTGATTTTAATCTTCAGAGTCATTATTTTTCATCAGTCATTGGTGGTAACTATATTTGCATGGGTGAATGGGATATCAATTATAGTCAATCTAGACATGAGGATAATTGGTTTTATGGTCATTAATATAGGTTTAGAGTATTTTTATACATTATTGAAGAGTACAATATGTTGTATTGTGATCAACAATGAAGAAATTTAGAGATGTTTTTCCTGATGATTTTTTTAAACTACATCCTAAGAGAGAGATTCAGTTTTCTATAGATCTTGTTCTAGAATTATAACCATTATTAATTCATATTTATAGGATATATCCCATTAAGATTCATCATTTTAATAGGTATGTATAGGAATTTAAACCTAAATGGTTTTGTGTGGTCCTTCACTTATCCTTAGGGTTCACTTAATCTTTTCATTAAGATAGAAGATGGGACCCTAATTTTATGTTGGGATTATCAGTGGTTGAATCAGCATATAGTTAAGATTGGTACCCACATCCTCTTATATAATATATATTTGATAAGCTACAAGGATCCATGGTCTTCATGAATATTGATTTTAGATTGGGTTATATTCATGTAAGGGTTAGACACTCAGATATATTTTGTATAGAATTTAGAATTAGATATTGCCTATATGAATAACCCATAATGACATTCAGTCTCATAAATTCACCAATTGTCTTTATGGATTTGATGAGTCTGGTTTTTCACTCGTACATGGACTCCTTTTTTGTTTTTTTATAGATTATATCTTAGTTCATTCTCAAACTAAAAATGGTCATAAAAAACATAGTTAAAAAATTTCATTATACTGTGAGAGAACTGGTTCTATGTTAAGATCACAAAATTACAGTTGTGTATTAATAAAGTTCCTTTACTAGGACACATCATATCAGAATCAGGGGTATCTATGGATCTAGAGAAGGTGATATTCAAAGTTCTCTAAGAGTATCTTGAGAAAATTAATATATTCGGCATTTTAGGGCAATATAGATAGTAAAGTTTTTTTATTGGATTTCTCATTACATAAAGATCCTATTACAAGCTTGAAAAAGAAGGGTACATGATTACATGGTCTTGATCATGTGAAAATGAATTTAAAGGGTTTAAAGGAAGGATAGCCTTAGTGCCAATCTTGATTTTTCTTCATCCCAATATAGGCTATATAGTTTATTGTATTGCCATCAAATTTGGGTTGATATTTTTTTTGAAGCAAGGGGAATGATTCACAAAATTCAATTATCTATATTTTAGGCCTTAAGGGAATAGTTAACCAATTTATTACCTTGATTTAGAAGCAGTTATTCAAGATTTATATTACTAAAGGAATTGATTTTTTGGAAAATGATTTATTTTATACAAGGACCACAAAATCCTCAAATATATATTCACTCATGAGGATTTGAACCTCATAAATTGGAGATAGGTTTATTATAATTAGACTTTTTATTATGAACCACCTTATATTCCTAGAAAGAAAAATACAGTTATTGATTCTCTAATATATGATACATAGGTAGAATTATTTCATGATTCCAGTTATGAATGGACGTTGATAAATAATATTTTTGATATGTATCTAGAAGTTGTTAACTATCATGGAAATCATATTCTTACATCCATAATAGTGACCTCATAACTTATACTTCTTGTAAAAAGAGGGATACAATATGTTCCTAAATGTTTATACCTGATGGAAGGAGTTTCAGGTGATGACATACCACTTGGATAGATTGATTATGAGGATGTGATCTTTTATATTCACAGACATATCTAGGATCAAAAATATGTATGAGAGAAATGGATGTGATAGTTTTATGCTTTCAAATGTGTTTTTTTTTCTGGACATACCAAGATGCATCATAACATATGACTCTAGTATTAGTTCATGGGTATGAAGAAGTAGATAACAATGTTTGTTACATAGTGTTACACCTATCAATAAGATAAATTGTAACACCAGTGGCCTTGTATTCTATTAAATCCTATACCTATTCTAGAGTGGAAATGGTTTTTTCAACTATAGATTTTTATGGGGTTACCAAAATCACTATAGGGTAGTGACATTATATTGTTAATTGTGGATAGGATGAAAAGGGTCTCTCATTTTTTTTATCTGTCAAGGAAACATTTTCAATGTAAAAATTTGAGAGGTCATAGGTTCAATATAATATATTACATTATTGGATTCCACATACCATCGTATCAGATAGGGATTCTTAGTTTAATATGGGGTTATTGAACAGATGATTGATGGATTTGGGTTCACAAGTACTTATGAGTACATCAAATCACACTCAAACCAATGGTCATTCCATGAATACTAAAAAGGTGTTCGAGGAACTAATTTGAGCATATATACTTTATTTTGGAGGATATTTGGAAATACATTTACCTCTTTATGAGTTAATTTACAATTAAATGTTTCTTGATATTATAAAATAGATCTCAATGAGCCCTATCTCATAGGTTCTGCTGATCACCTATATGATGGTTAGAGGTATGGGAGGCCCTAAAATTGAGACCATGTCTTATTTAGAAAACATCAGAGTTGATAAAATTGATCATGAATTGTATGGATACAAATTGATTTGATATGATGTTTTATTTATATTTTCATCACCATCCTTTAGAGTTTGAGGTTGGATATTGGGTCATCATACATGTTTCACCTTGATTTATTCATCGATTAATACAAATGAAATAGTTATATGCTACCTAGTTCATTAGACCCATTTAGATTTTGGAGTGATTTGGTCATATATCCTATCAGATAGATCATACCCAAAGGTACTAATGCATACTTGGTGTATTCTATATTTCTAATTTATACTATTATCATTTTCATCCATCTGACGTTATTGATCTAAGGTATTATAGATAGATACTGATTCTTCTTCTGAGGAGTATCCTATTTTTATTATTGAAAATAGAATGAATACTCTTTGAGGTATAATAGTTCCTCTAGTTTAGGTTCTAGGAAAGAATGTCCATGTGTTGGATGATGCCTAGTAGTGAGAGTTTGATATACATTCTTAGTGGGTGGAGTTAAATGGGGATACAGATCAACCACTAATAGGGATACACATGGAGGATTATTTTTGTTGAGGAGGTTGTAAGATCCATGTTGTTAAGAGAGGTATTTATCCTTTTGTTTTTAGTATATATTTTTGGATTTATCTAAATAGTTGTTCCTTAGGAGTTCATTTAGGTACCAAGAGCTTTTAGTCTTCTTTCAAGTTATAGAGTTTGGATTTTTTGAAAAATGGGTGAGGTGTGTTTATAAGAATACGATTAATAGTAATAGTGTGGCTTAAAAGTGTTTCCCAAAATGTTGGAGCATAGTTTGTTTAGCTTTGTGAGAAGAGATCCATGGATATTTGATTCTTGTAGAAAATTTTTGGGGTACCATAAAGGGTGCATGTGTGTGTTTAGTATTTCTAATTGTGCACCTAGACAATGCAATGGGCGGGTCAGGGGTTATTTCCAAAGGAATGCTTCGTTCATGGTTTTTCTAACCATGTGCATGAACTGTGTATGGTCAACCAATTTAGATAGTATGTTTTCAAATTTTCTTCATGGTTTATTCAACCATGTGTCCAAAACATTCACCACTTTAAAAATTGGTAATTTTCTATTTTTCCCTTACATACTTTAACATTATTCAACCATTTATCCTCCCTCATTCCAAAAAAAATCTACCCCATGCTAAATATCTCACCTTCCTCTCCTTATTAATTTCTAAATCTCTACTATGCAATCACTATACAGATCCTCATTGCATATGTTGGATCACCCTTAGATTGTCTAATTACCTTTGTTATTGTTTTCTCAATTTAATTCTCTATCATTGTTTAGGCCTTTGAGGAAGTGAATTCTCAATTCGGGAATATTACAAATAATGGCCCGATGGGTGACGATCATGCCTTCTATATTATTGATACATTCTCATCACCATATTTGTTTCAACCTAGTCTACATTGGTATCTATTATGTGAGGTTTGGATTGAACCTACAGGGACTGGGTAGTGTATACCTTCTGCATTACGATAGATGTTCAATAGTTAAATGGCCCCAACAGGAAATTACACAGGTTAAAGTATTTTTGAAATTCATCCTGCAAGAATATAATTTCGTCGAATGGTCTTTAGAGGGTTTATTCGTGGAGAAAAAACACATAATGTCCCTAGTATCAAGGATTCATGGACCTTCTTTCCCATGGTAGGCACTCGTTGGATGATTATTTGGACAATGACACTTAAGGACACCATTGTACGAGAGGATGGGAGGTCTGAATCATCAAATAATTTTGGAGGGACTTATTACCTATAATGGGAATCTATAATAGATTTATTTCATGTTCATATGTTTTTTATTTCTTGGTTCATTCCAAAACAGTGTATCCATGGGTTACCCATATTTTTCAGGATCGTCATAAACATATATGGATTTGATTCTACAGTGGCAATGTTGACTTAAGCCATACAATAAGGCACTATAGAGTTTATCATCATCTAGGGGGACACAATATGGATTGGTGTTGCGGTCTAACCCATAATATGTTATTTCTCAGTAACCATAGGGAGAGGAATTAGATCCCACATTGTTTGGGAAGGGTGACTTGTGTGTAATTTATAATCATAACAAATATCTAAATCCATCTGAGTCATACACAGTCTGAGAAGCAAGAGGATTTATGAGATCCATTTAACCACACACCTCTTCCACTATTTGTGGGAGAGGGTGGTAGTATGGTGGAATAAGCCATGGAGATAGTGGGAGAGAGCACAGAGTGATGAACCGTTCAATGTGGGATGACATTAGAGGTATTGTGGCTTATCTCTCGAAAGATTAGGGACTTACATCAGTAGGTGTTCCCCTGAATGCATTTTGGGAAAGGGGAGGAACATTTACTCTCATCAAAAGATGGAACAAATATGATTCATTTGACTGGTCATTATTATTTGTTGAATGTAAAACAAAATGATCACCCTTAATCCCTATAATGAGGAGTTTCATGTTAGTGTCCATTGTTTGAACTTAGGGTTACCATGAGAATATAGATTTACTAACATCCCTAGATTCCAAACCGTTGTGTGGAGATCTAGTGTTACTCCGCTTACCATGTGTATAATTAATCAAAGGGTCCTACTAATGCGCCTGATGATATGATCGTATGGGTCTGGTGGATTTTGAAGAGGCTTTTTCCAGATGTTGGGGGACTGGTTCGCGAAGGGGATATGGAGGACGGGACAGTAATGATGGGGTGTGGTTAGAGCAAGAGGAAATGATTCCATATGATGACCCATTACAAGTATTGTTTTCTCATGTGGGATGGAGGGAGCTCTGCAAACCATTCTGGTAGGCGACTAGAGGGATTGTTCGCATACCGCAGTAGTACGCAGGCTCAAGAATAAACCACCATGCTTCATACTAGTACTTGGTCTTGGATATGTTATGCAACACCGCTTCAGGTTCCATATGAATACAATTTCATTATGTGATACATCATTCAATCCTCCTAGAGATACACTATGCAGAGCACCATATTGATGGAGGGTCATTGAACCTATCATTTGCAGGGAGTTCATCCATGAGAAATGTGTGGTTCGTGATTGAACCAATTAGGTTCGTGGTTTTCCCATTTTTGTTAAGTTACTTCTTCTTATGGTTCACAACTAGTTATACAAATAGAAACATGGTTCTCAATTAAAACATCTTTAATGAATTCAGATCGATGTCAAAATCCTCTCTGAATTATTTCTTCCAACCTCTGGGGTCTCCTCCGTTTTTTTTTCATCTGTACATTTATAATTACTTTTGTTCTCCTTTTATACAACATTGGGGAAAACATATCTATGGGAATGCAACACCATTTTTTTAAGACCATGAAAATAAATCTCTATGAATGAAACACTCAGTCAACCAGAGTTTCTAGATGTTGCGGTTTATGATTCATGGCTTACAGAACCGGACTGATTTGCTTCATCTGAGAATAGTTGAGTTCACGATATGGTATGCGGATGACCCTCGCATGCTTGATTCTTCTAATGATGTGGTTTGCAGGTTCTTGGGTATTTCGGGAAACACTCCATGGGCCAGTGCCTTTTTGGTCTTTCTGCATACTTGTAGTTTGCAGTATCGCTTCCACGAACACTTCTTAGTTATAGTATGTGAGTCACTAAAACTCTTTGAGAAAATCAATTTCATTAAATTTTTTCTAATGTTATCAACTCAATTTGCATCCACTCACATTATGGAACCAATATGAACGCTTTCTTCATACTACAATATGGTTTGGGGATTATTTTCTTCCCTTTTCAATGATTTTAGGGCCCTATAAATGCCTCCCATCGGAATGGGGTTTTTTCGGAATGAAAAGGAGACTATTCCGATGTAGAAGCAGTCTTAAACAGATTTGTTTTGTTGTAGAATAGATATGCCTAGTAAGAGGAGACCAAAACAATATATTAGGTCCTAATTAATTTGAATTTTACCATATCACATAAAAACAATTCTCTCAACTCTTCATCATCTTTCTCTTCATTCGCATACAATTCCTTTTATGAAGTCCATATTTGTGAACCTCTATATATGTGCTGCGAAAATAACTCTTCCCAATTTCTTCAACCCACAAATTGGATTTTGGATTTTTCAAACAATATTGTGGAATTTAAAACTAAAATCCATTCCCTTACAAATGATAACATTATGTGGTTTGTGTGTCCCGCACACCAAACCTAAATTGGTGAAAAGGACATTCCTCTTTAATAATCCGAACATAAACTTTTAATCTAAAACATTGAATATCTTCATAGAAAAACCTGGATTCACGGTTTCTTCTTTCCATGAATCCTTTTGTTTAGATTTCAACACTCCATATTATAGAGCCTCATGGGTCTTCTACATATTGGGGTTTTACTCGGTATCTCTTCTGTATACCTCATCCATATGTGAGGATCGCTTCTACGTATCGTGCAGTACGCATGATATAGATATCGCGTAATATTTCTAGGAGCAGTAGACAAGGCCCCATATAGACACACTTTTACATAATTTTTCTATTTTTGGCCTACCCAACAATATTTTATTTGAATAAATTTTTGTGGTATTTCAGATCTTTTTATGTCGGATGTAATTTCCTCTTCACAGGATTTGACAAGGTTGACCAAGATAAGGGAATCCATGGTTTATGACAATAATGACCATCTTCGATCCTACATTGTCCCTCGTGACAGCTTCCTCAAAAGATCTCCTTGTGATAGAACTCCTATCATACCCGTTCTCTATGTAGTTTCCACTTTATTTATTTGGTCTTTCTGATGACATTCTTTTCTATTGGCAAACCCCAATACTCATTTAATTCTTATAGAAGCATCACAATGTCTTAATATGGTTAATATTTCTTCAGTAAGAGATGCCATATCTACTTCAATATAGGAAAATGTGTTCATATTATAAGGCTTGGTGTGAACTCAGGGCAATCATAGGTGTCACAACACTACAATTAGACTAGTCTCCCAAGAGTACTCATCTATTATCAACATTTCCCAAGAAACTTATACAGGTGGGTAGGGAACAAAATGGGACCCACAAGCCAAAGGATACTTCTCTATCAAATAAGCCTAGGCATTCTAGGTACACCAAACTTGATTAGAGTCCCATCACCACTTGGAGGTGGTGAACTTATATCGTACATCATGTGTGTTTTAGTTTACAGCTTTCCAAATAGGTAAAATCATTACTGAGTTTCTATGTCATTGGTGTTCAAATACCAACACCTTCCATTTGTCAAATGGGGAGGTGGGGATATACTTTGGAAAATCCAATAGCTTAGTGGGCTCCCCATCCAAAGAGATATGTATGATGAGTTTCTTCGTGCAGCTACTACATGGGATGATACTGACCATGTGTCCTCATTGACACGAATCTTACTATTCATTGTAGAGGGATTACTTGATCACCCACTATAGGATAGCCTTCTTATCCTATTTGAGGCTTGGATAGGTTCATTTCTACATGTGAATGGGACCATTTTGAGATCTCACCATAGTCAAAATCACCCATCTCGTCAGTCTCGAGAGATTCTAGGGTCATATTGAACTACCCTTGAAGATGGATGATATACCACCTGAGTATATAAGCGTCAATCGGACGTGTCACCTGTTCTTAGATTAGTTGGATTCTATGCCATGTTTATAGTGCATGGATACTCCCATTCTATGATGCCTATAATGGGATCAGGGCTTGCACTATGATGATGGCGACTATGCTGGCAGAGTGTTGACTAATTAATCTGGCCATTCCTATTCTTTCTCGAATTTACGTGATTCTGGGGAAGATACAAGAATTTATACCAACACATCGTCTCAGTGGACAATTTCTATTCTTATATGGAAGGATAGAAGAAAAATTCCCTTGATATGAATATTGAAAAACGATGATGGTTACTCGCTCCAACTTTCAACCGCCCCATCTCAAAATATCCAATGTTCGTCCCCTAACATTAAGTGTTAGTGATGCAATTGAGCTGGTAAATGAAACTTCTCACTTCCCATTTACACTGCACATACACCTAATGGGACATTAAAGAGTGAAAACGGTAGTTCATCAGAGGATCACTCATTCATTATCACGCTTCAGGATAGGATTCTCACTTCTCAAATAGATCATGTTTCCATTTGTGAGCCATACCCCCCTTTCGAGTTTTCTAGGAAATTTGGGTGCCTTCAACAAGTGGTTCTTCTTCATGCCGTTCAGTTAAGTGGATAATATCATCACATAATTCCTTACTAGTAATGGATTATGATGATCTGGGAAGGTGTTTCTTTAATAGTTATCTTCCCCAATATGATGTGACCCAATTTTTTACCACCAGAATATGCCTAACTCTGTGTGGGCTATTACCCTAACGGGGTGCTGAGAAGACCAATTCAATGGGTCGCGAAGCCTCAATCCATTATTCTCCCCATCTTATCCATGATGTACATTCCATATATTTCTTCTCCTATGGTGAGTGTGATGGATATGCCTTCAATTCATGTCTATGTGGTGGCCAAGGTATTTACGCTGTATGTTCCTTTCCTTGGGGTGTGAAGATGCTCGATTCGCGGTTAGATGCACCTAGAAGGGGCTTCAACTGTGCAACCTATCTTAGTGGGAAGTGATTCAAACTGCTCCTCTCTTATGGATAATTCCCATGAACCTAATGAGGTTGTTCTCATGTGGTGTGTCACCGGATACCCTTGAATTTGCAGTTATCCCTCCATGTCTGTCTCTAGTGGTCAAACCATATGAGGGTAAAAAGATCCCCCCATCATGGGAAACCTATCATTAGTCCCTTCCTACTCCTGTAATGATGATTCCTGCCTATAGACCAGTTGGAACAGGGGAGGACCAAGTCCCTGGTGCCGCATGTAAACACTATGTAGTGTGAAATAGGAATGGTGTCAGTTATGAGCCCTTGCTATGAAAACACCTTTAGCTAGATTACTGACGAGACTAACAACTTCCAGTAGTTATTTACCATTTTGGGGTTTGGTGTCTTCGATAACTGGAATCTAAATATTCTTATCTACTATATTGTCATAGCATGGAAATATCATGCTTCTTGTAAGGATAAACTTTCCAACTTCAATTCCTCACATCATCGGGTAATGAACTTCAGAGATGTTTCAGAGGCACTCAACCCCCTAACTGCTAAAGAGGCGAAAGTTCATGATTTTTCATCACCCATACGGAATATGTATGGGAATTAAATGCTTGCTCATCAACATTTAAGACTCATCTAGCCTTTTTCAGTTCCAATTACGAAGCAATCCCGTAGAAAGCACCATACCATAAAATTGTTATGAAACACATGCGCCCAACGGTCAAGGATGAAGCAAATGACAGAGATTTTTAGAGAAAACTCATGGCGTCCCATGATAGTAGCTTTCCATTTTTCTAGAACGGGTGAGAAGAGCCATATTGTATCTCTCCCAAATCTTTATGTGAACTCATTTCCCATTGATACTATAGAGAGACTCTGAACTGGGGATGTTCCTCCATTTTTTGTATATCTTAATGTCACTGGTTTTCCTCCCAATACATATTATTTTCCTTTTCAAGTAATTTAAATTAGTCATGACCCATCATATAATCATCATTTCAATAATGTGTTAGTTTTATACAATTATATTATACCAGTAACACTACAGAAAAATTGCTATTTCTAACGGGTTATTTGCAACAGGAATAAATCCTGTCGCAAATAACCCGTCTAAAAAGTTATTTGTGACGAGAAAAAGTGTCATTCGCAAATAACCAATTATTTGTGACGGGATTTCGTCTCCCATCGCAAATAGTTTGGCGTGGCATGCGTGCCAAATAGCACGGGGTTATTTACGACGGGACTCGTCGCAAATAACTAGCGGCGGTAAATAACTTTTTCTGACGGGATGCCGTCCAGTCGCAAATAGATTGTTGGCAGGTATTACTTGCGACATGACCCGTCACAAATAACCTTTTAGCCGCCGACTATAATTAATGCGGGTGAGGGTAATAGCGACGAGGCCCATCAAAAATAACACCATCAGCGACGGGACGCCTGTCACTAATAATCTCGTCGCAACTGATCTAAACTATATATACCCTCATCCGTTTTTCCCCAAATCATTCAGATCTTCCTCCCCCTCTCTCTCTCTCTCTTGATTCTTCATTTTTAAAGTGAAATTTTTTTGTTGAAGTTTTTTATATAAGAGCAATGAGAGAGCGTCAATATCTTCACAATATCAAGGTTTATGGTATTTATATTTTTTATATTTGTTTTTATTGTTTTATTTGATTTTTAATTGTTGTTCATTAGTTCTAATTTAATTAGATTTCAATTGATTTTTATTAATATTTAGTTTTATTAATAAATTGATATTATTAGTTATTATTATAAAAAATTAGTTATAATTAATATTAATTAGATATAATTAGCAATAAATAGATATAATTAACAATAAATAGTTATAATTAACAATAAATATTTATAATTAGCAATAAATAGTTATAATTGGCAATAAATAATTCTAATGTGCAATAAGTATATATAATTAAGAATAAATAGATACAATAATAAATAACTAGATATAATTAGGAATAAATAGATATAATTAGGAATAACTAGATATAATTTGGAATAACTAGATATAATTAGGAATAACTAGACATAATTAGGAATAACTAGATATAATTAGGAATAAATAGATATAATTAGGAATAAATAGGTATAATTAGAAATAAATAGATATAATTAGGAATAATTAGATATAATTAGATATAATTAGTAGTAATTAGATATAATTAGAAATAATTATGTATAATTATTAATAATTATGTATAATTATTAATAATTAGGTATAATTAGTAATAATTAGATATAATAAGTAATAATTAGTAATAATTAGAAATAATTAGTAATAATTAGTAATAATTAGATATAATTAGTAATAATTAGATATAATTGGTAATAATTAGATATAATTATTAATGATTAGATATAATTAGTTGTAATTAGATATAATTAATAATAATACGTAATAATTAGGAATAATTAGTAATAATTAGGAATAATTAGGAATAATTAGGAATAATTAGTAATAATTAGGAATAATTAGCAATAATTTGGAATAATTTGGAATAATTAAGAATAATTAGGAATAATTAGGAATAATTAGCAATAATTAAGAATAATTAGGAATAATTAGTAAAATTTTGTAATAATTAGGAATAATTAGAAATAATTAGGAATAATTAGCTATAATTAGCTATAATTTGATATAATTAGAATAATTAGTTATAATTAGTAATAATTAGTAATAATTAGTAATAATCAGTAATAATTAGTAATAATTAGTAATAATTAGATATAATTAGTAATAATTAGATATAATTAGTATTAATTTGTAATAATTAGTAATAATTATTAATAATTAGATATAATTAGTAATAATTTGATATAATTAGTAATAATTGGTAATAATTAGTAATAATAAGTAATAATTTGTAATAATTCGATATAATTAGTAATAATTAGATATAATTAGTAATAATTATATATAATTAGTAATAATTAATTATAATTAGTAATAATTAGATATAATTAGTAATAAATAGATACAATTAGTAATAATTAGATATAATTAGTAATAATTTGTAATAATTTGTAATAATTAGTAATAATTTGTAATAATTAGATATAATTAGTAATAATTAGTAATAATAAGTAATAATTAGGAATAATTAGGAATAATTAGTAATATTTAGAAATAATTTGGAATAATTAGTAATAATTAGTAATAATTAGTAATATTTTGTAATAACTAGTAATAACTAGTAATAATTAGTATTAATTAGATATAATTAGATATAATTAGTAATAATTAGTAATAATTAGTAATAATTAGAAATAACAAGTAATAATTTGATATAATTAGTAATAATTAGATATAATTAGTAATAATTAGATATAATTAGTAATAATTAGATATAATTTGTAATAGTTAGTAATAATTAGTAATAATTAGTAGAAATTAGATTTAATTAGCAGTAATTAGATATAATTAGAAATAATTAGTAATAATTAGATATAATTAGTAATAAATAGATATAATTAGTAATAATTAAGTATAATTAGTAATAATTAGATATAATTAGTAATAATTATTAATAATTAGTAATAATTAGATATAATTAGTAATAATTAGTAATAATTAGATATAATTAGAAATAATTAGTAATAATTAGTAATAATTAGTAATAATTAGGAATAATTAAGAATAATTTGTATCAATTAATAATAATTAGCAATAATTAGGAATAATAATAATAAATAGTAACAATTAGTAACAATTAGGAATAATAAGGAATATTTAGTAATATTTTGTAATAATTAGTAATAATTAGTAGTAATTAAGAATATATAGTAATAATTAGAAATAATTAATAATAATTTGTAATAATTAGGAATAACTATGAATAATTAGGAATAATTAGGAATAATTAGGAATAATTAGTGATAATTACAAATAATTAGGATTAAATAAGAATAAATAGTAATAATTTGTAATAATTTGTAATAATTAGTAATAATTAAAAATAATTAGTAATAATTAGGAATAATTAGGAATAATTAGAAATAATTATGAATAATTATGAATAATTAGGAATAATTATGAATAATTAGGATTAATTAAAAATGATTAGGAATAATTAGGAATAATTAGGAATAATTAGTAATAATTACCAATAATTATGAATAATTAGAAATAATTAGGAATAATTAGATATAATTAGGAATAATTAGCAATAATTTTGAATAATTATCTATACTTAGCTATAATTAGCTATAATTAGAAATAAAAAAAATATTATCAATATTTACGAAAAAAAATATTAATATTATTAAAATGATAAAAAAATGATAAAATTATAAAATAATAAATATCCGCAATAGGCTCCGCTCTATTCTTAACATGTTCAAATCTCAAAAGGTCGCTCATTGTCAGGTCATGCGCAGTAAAATGTTTGTGCAGCCGTCAATCCACAGGAAATTCTGTCGCCCTTAATTAATGATAATTATTATGTAGTCTTAATTATTTATCTTCTTTTTCAGATAATGTTTTTATAATTTCAAACTATTCATAAACAGTGATGATTTCCTAATTTCTGTAAAAAATTATGGAACAAGGAAGTCGACATCAGTCATTATTAGATGATCGAGTTTGGATAAATCAGCGCAGAAATCCAAATGGTTCTGGTTTAAATATTATATATATTGTGGGTGTTGATGGTTTCTTAGAATTTGCATCATCAAAACAAAAATATGTTTCAGAATGCATAGTTAAGTGCCCTTGTAAAAAATTTGCTCTGAGAATGTTTGACACATTTGAAAACGTTGGAGGAAATCCTTTGCGGTTTGGTTTTCAACCAGATTATATTTTTTGGTATCAACACGGTGAACACAGTTCCAAAGAAGAACCTAATAACTTGATTCAAAATTCATCACAGTTTCAAAATTTAGTACATGATGTTTTAGGTCCATCTGTGCAATAAACTGAAACTCACGATGATACTGATATAACTCTTGAGTTGGAACCATCCGAATTTTATGATTTGTTGACGTCTGCTAAGGATGCATTATATCCTAGTTGCAAGATAAGAAAATTAGAAGCGGTTGAAAAATTTATGGCTATTAAATCAGACAATGCAATGTCAAACAACTATTTTGATTAGATATTATCTTTTTTTAAAACACGGTTACCTGATGTAAATGTGTTTCCTGTAAATTACTATTAGAGAAAGTGGTTGATTCACAATTTGGGCCTTAGTTATCGGAAGATTCATGCATGTCCAAATGATTGCATCTAATATTCTGGTGAAAATGAGCCAATGGATATTTTCCCCACATGTGGACAATCAAGGAATAAAGAAGCTTAATCAGAGATGTCTTGATCGATTCCATTAAAACAGAAAGAAGAGTTGCGTCGGTGGCAGCAGCAGCAGGAGCAGCATTAAGAGAAGCAGAGCCATCAATGGTAGCAGAAGCATCAGGAGAAGATGGAGTACATGCGCATTCTAACACATAGTTTAGGGATGGAGTTTCGTCCACGAGCTCCTTCAGCTCCGCCACCTCCTCAAGAAGACGATCCACCCCCAGTGATTTTTATATGTTACAGACATTTAAATTAAAATTGTAATATGAATTATATACAATTACTATCTTTTATATTTGTGCAAATATTACATAAATTAATTTTTAATATTTTATTATTTATATATATATTGGTTGTAATGATTGAGAATTTTAATATTTTTTATATTTTTATTATTTTAATAATAATATTACTATTTTTCATCAATTGTAATATTATTAATTTTCATTTTTTTAAAATTAATTTATTATTTGCGACGGGACCTTTTCTGATGGGACCCATCGAAAATAGTCTATCTAAATATTTTTAAAACCGTATTTGCGACGGGCAAGTAGTCCCGTCGAAAATAAGATATTGTGATGGGCCCGTAGCTAAAAGTTATATATATATTTATTTATTTTTGTGCCAGGACAATATTACGTCGCAATTAGTTTTGCTGCGGGCCCGTTGTGAAAACGTTTATGTATATATAATACATATAACCAGAAGCTTATTTTTGATGAGAATGTTTCCCGTCACAAATAAAAATTTTTGTGATTGACCCGTCGCAAATAATTGTATTTGCGACAGCGTTTTCTACAACGAGCTATTTGCGATGGAACCCTATCGCTAAAGCCTATTTGTGAGAGGATACCATCGCAAATAGCCCGTCGCAATTAATAAGAATTCCAATAGTGTAAATTAAAATACTAGAATCAGCCTCTATTTTTTTCCTGAGCCATGGGACTTTGCAAGAATATATCGACTATTACTATGGTTTCATGGAAAATCTCATGAAATTTTATGTCTTTTTCATTATCACCATAATTTTTTCCTAATCTTGTTTGATAAGGGCTTATCGGGTATAAGAGGACTTTTTTTATAAACCTCCCTTTGCGGTTTTTTGACCAAACAAGATTTATTACTCTTTTGACAGATCAACATTTTTTTATTCATCTAAAACAAACATATTATAGGTTTTAAAGAGATGATAATTGAGTTTTATCTAGGGGTTTCCTTTTCTGTTTTTCAGTCTAGCAATTATTGCATCTTTTTAGGTAGCGATTTATAGTATTTCTATTTAGACTCATTACTGATGTTTTAGGTCAAATATTTTTGACCAAAAAATAATTGATAAGGGGCCCTAATTTGGGATTCATCAACAAAAAATGTATTCATAATCTCATACATGATTTATGTATTTTCTATAACCATAAATTTTGGATTTCTGGATATATATATATATGGGGTTTGGGATCCATTTTACGCGTACATTGGTAGGAGACGTATCTCATGAGGATGAATTTTATTTTTGTTAACGACCATTTTATATGTGAATATTTAGAGCCACTCGGGAATGGTGTGCATAGTTAAATAGATTACCATAGGACATTGTCCTTCTATCTCTGATGGATTGGGATGATTTTAAATTCATTTAATTTGTTTTGGGGTAGGGGGGCATAGTGGGTGGCTTGTATGAGGGATGATGAATAAAATTATTATGGACATTTGTATCATATTTGGATAGCAATTGCTTTCAAATGATTCTTACTTGTGTATGGGATATCTAGTGAATTGTGAGTTTTATTAGAAATATTTTTCATATCTGGGTTTTTGAAAAGGAAAATATATGAATGTTGTTATCCAAAGTGGTTTTCCAAATTCTGAGAGTTAGATGGGACATAAATTTCATCCGAGCGTACATAAACTAGAAAGGACTCTCCTATGGATGAATTCTTCTTTGATTGATGGCCGTATTGTAGGAATCATATGCAGCGCCAATGGGACATGATGTGCATAGTCAAACAGTAGAGTCAAGAGGAAACTTGCATTCCAACTCTAATGGCCACAAAGAATCACAAAGATTGGGACCTTTCTAGATGGGGAATATGACCTATAAAAAGGGGTGCGCCAAAGCATGAAATTGGAAATTTAATTTGTTGAATTTTTTTTGGTAAACATGGAGATACATGGGGGAAAATGTGTTTCATATAATGATTGATGTCACACATATTAATAGGGTGTCATAATTTTACATAAGACTCATGAGAGACCATAAGTGAATCCGTCTAAAATGATTTAATATATTAAGGACGTGAATAAGAAATAGAAGGAAAACCATGATTCTGAGGGCTCATTAATCAAAAAAGTTTTCATGATGCTTTGAAGTCATCTAGAATAATGTGATAGGAGAGGACTCTCTAGAGGGCCAATTTTACTTTGGCTAATATCTATTTTTTAGGCATCATCAGTAGATCCACCGAGGCAAGATGTTCATAGTCAAAAAAAGGTGTCCACATGACACTAGCCTTCCATCTCCGATGGCCATGAAAGATTATTGATATTTAGGATTACTCATAAAATATGGTTTCATGTATGGCTCCAGTGTACCCATATACATTAGAATCATTAAGGTTGTGATTCACTCATGGGATCAAGTATCCCCTACGTAGATCTGACTCATATGCTGGGTGAGGAATTCATCCCATCATTATAGTACACTATAGTCTATGTTTGTATGACCATGATTTTGGGTTCCTTATGGGGAAGGGAACCATAACATTCCATTCAAGGGATTCTTGTTCACCACATAAAAATATAAAAATCAACAGTCGGAAGAATTTTAGGTCTAAACCAATGTTATGAAAAATAACTTCCTACAAATATTATGATTCTGGCTTTGCAGTTTAGCATCTTGTGTTAAGGATGTTATGTTTTGCATTTTAGTGCCATGTAATTAGGAAATTTCTGATCTGGTAGTTTATCATCAGGCAGTAAGGATGTTATGCTATGTAGTTTACGATCACGCAGTGAGAACATTTTTGTTTTCAAAAAGACCAAAAATAGCTTTTAGTTAATCATTTTTGGGCTATTTAGTCATTCCTTATACATGAGTGATGATAGAAGGTGTAAACCATAGCCTCGGCCAGGGGGGTGGGGGGGCTTGGTTCCGGAGGAATGGTAGGGGGCTTGAATTCCATTTAGAATACTGAGATAGGGGATGACTCTCCTAAGAATGAATTTTCATTTGGTGGAAATCTATTTTGCTGGAGACATATGTATAGTCATTGAGGCATGATGTGAATATTCGAACAAAGGATTCCACATGACACTGGCCTCCCATCTTCTATTGAAATGAATGATTATAGGGACCCACGCATTCCCAGAGTTTTGAGTTTGAAAGATGGGATATATGTGTCTGTGAATGTAAGAAATATCTAGACCATGATCAATCACGAACTACTGAAGCTTCTACATAGATCTGACTCATATGTAGGGGAATGTGTGATCTTTTGACTCTATATGACTGTCAGAATTCCAACGTGTAATTTCAATCAACTCTTTAAATTTGTTTTGATAGAAATTGGGGGCATGTTCAAGACCTTGTAAATATTAGAATAGAGCTTCACATTACTCTTGAAAATCCTTTTGGTTTAATTTCATGTAATTAGGACCTTTCATAGATTCCCCTATAAAATCTTGATTTATTCATGTAGGAAGGGGAATTTTTTTTGTTTGGTGACTTTCCAGGAATTCCAAATCTGGAAGTCACTGTATAACCTTTAGGAGAAGTAATCAAGACATGCATAGTTCTAAATGTTCCTTACAATGTTTCAGTCAACATGTTGGGATGTGAGAGGGCTTTTTTTGGGCTAGTCAGGATGCCAAATTTGGGCATCACTATATATCCAGTGATGGAAGGAATCAAGCCATATATAGTTTTGAATGTTCCCTATAATAATCTAATTCTGATGTAGGGGTAGAAGAATTTTGGTTACATCCTCTATAGGTGTTGGTTCTATCACATTACTCTAATTTTTTATGTAAGGTAATCATTACCACTGATCCTAAGCTCATATTAGTTATAGTTATTGTACGAAACACGGAGTGAAAAGGATGACAATAGTAAATATTGGTAGGTAGAGGATATGATATAGGGGTTTTTTGTGGGGATTTTTCCAATACCGATAGTTGAGGGGTCTCTATGTATCCCACTGATGAATGGGAATCGAGATATACATAGTTATTTGAGGGATCTTGTAGTTTATTGTAGTGAAATTAGGATCATTTATGGCATGAGGTTTAACATATTGCAGTGAGGACATTCTGTTGCGTAGTTTAGAGTCATGAAGATATAAAATTAGAATCCTTGCTTAATGTCATGTTGTTGGGACTAATAGCATATGGTTTAATGTCATGTTCTTAGTATGATGACTCATAGTGTTTGGACCATGGGAGTCGCTGTTACGCAAAGTAATTCTTCTAAAACCTACATTGGTGGGAGCCATGATGAGCTATCAATCCCTTGATATCAAGGCAGATTATCTATTGGAATAGACCATATGTATGACATATTTTCCCTCTAAGATTGACTTAATCTTTCGGGCCTTTTTCTAGATTATCATTATGGTTCTGAGGACGAACACAATTTCTCCATCAATGAAAAATAGAAGGTGAATGTTTTTGTTGAAGTCTCGTGCAATTTGATGTTTGTTGACTTTCAAATGCTTAAAAATATGAATCCTTTTCTCATCTAGATGCTCCAACTCATCAATTTGTCTTTCGGATTGCACACCATAGACATCTGATCACAAATTTCCACACATAGTGATGGAACTTTAATTTCAATTGGAAAAGCTGCCAATGCCTTATATATTAGCGAGTACGGGGTTTCATGGGTGTCAGTGTGGTTCAGGGTCTGGTGAGACCATAAAACATGAAGGATCTTGTCTAGCCACGATTTCTTATCATTATCTCCCATATTTTAGGGTATGTTGGAAAGAGACTTGTTGAAAGCCTTTATCTTCTTGTTGGCTACTACATGGTAGCACAGTGAACACTTGGCTTTGATTTCATACACCTAGTATAAATTTTCCAACTTAGCAGAGCAGAAGTTGGTGCTGTTGTGTGCTGTATTGTATGAGGGACATCAAATCAGATAATGATTTTGGACTTCATAAGGTTAACATTGATTTCTTCCATCCACTTTAAGGGTCACAACATTGTCTCATTTGGAAAAGATGTTGGTTGTTATGAGAATGAACATGGATTTTCTAAATATGGCGAGTGGATATGGTCCCACAACATCCATCCCCAGGAGTAAAATTTCTAGGTGTATTTAGTGATGTGATGTAGCTATGGGGGTCAGTGAATAAAATTGGCCTGATCCTGGATGGAATGGAACTTCATGGGGAATATGGCACAATCCTGTATCATAGTGGGTGAATTTTATCCTAACCTTCAAATTCTATGGGACAACTGTTTTGCCGATCAGTGCACTCCACAAGCTCTAACATGCACTTCATTCATGATGACAACAGTCTCTTCTCCATCGATGAACCTATGAATTTCTACATCAATTTCTCATTTTAAGGGAACCTTTTCTTCGATTACACTGTTGTACAAGACAATGTTGACAGGTCATCTCCGTATCTATTCTCTTCTAGCCCTATCTGGTGGGAATTCCATCATATGAAGGTAATTTAGATTGGGAGTTATCAATGGTATGACCTTATGGTCGAGAAATAGGGATAATCTCATTTATTTCCATGTATTATTCTAAATAAATGGAATGACCATCTAGCATTGGGAAATTCTAATAACTATTTTATCCTGGTCTAAATCAACCTTGGTTGTGGGTAAATTTTCGAGGACACCAAAGTGAGAATATTTCAACCGGGGGACATAGGTTAGCATCAATTCTTATAGGAATTCTTCTATCAGTTATCGAACATGGTTCATCAAGGGAGACAATATTTTTTCATAATGGCACAGTCAATATTGACATTCTCTATGACTAGCTCTAAATCACCTTTTATCCTCAGGTATTTTTTCTCGTACATGAAGTTCCAAATCTAGGTCTGCAATAAGCGCCTAGTATTATTCTTTTATTATTTGTTAATCCCTCTGAAATGGTGAAGGAGTAATGAAATATGGCCTTCTCAGTGGATATGAGTATAACTTCAAGCCCTACTTTTTTAATCACGGGATTCTCCATCACTATTCTTATAGGGCTTCTAGAAGGACTGTCTATGTACATTTTCAATGCCTCAGGATCTTCTTGGATGGATAAACATCTTCATCCAAATGTTTAGCGTCTAATGAGTTTGTTTATTCTGAGAGGTGCTCTACTAGAAATTTCTCAAATTCATGGCCCTTGATAGACCTCTAGGGAACATGCCATATGTCAAACTATTATTGGAGAAATTCCCACCATGACAGGAGTCCAGTTTTCATGGGATAACTGAGGATATACTTTAGTGGGTAGCAGTAGGAGACCAGAAGGACCTCGTGATGCTGCAAGTAATGTCTAAATTTCTAAACCTCAATGATTAGGGCTAGGTGGTTATTTTAAATTCATGAATATTGATTCTCATCATCGATTATTGTTTTTATGAGGTAATAAATATTGTTCTTACTACTATAGTCATTATTCTATGTGAAAAAAAGTGACTAATAACTATATCATTGCAGTTACATAAAAAGTTAGTGGTTTCCCCTCAACTGTAGACATCAACACCAGGGGGGTTAGGAGATAGCTTTTTAGATTGTCAAATTCTTCCTGATAATCATTATCCCACTCATAAAAACCCTTTTTTGTTAACCTGGTGAAGGGTAAAAATTTACCCGCAAGGATAGATATAAAGTCCTGGATTTCAGAGATATTCCCTTGGAGACCCTTCAACTCAATGAGGATGCGAGGTAGAGACTTGTCAAGGATAGTTTTTTCTTCTTCTCACGGTTGAATTTTATGTCACTATGGAATACAACGAAGCAGAGGAATTTCTCAGAGGTAACATTGAAGGCACACATTAGGGGATTCATCATTAAACTATGTTATTGTAGTTTGTTAAAGAAAACATCAAGATCTGTTAGGAGGTTTTAGAACTTCCACGATTTAACTACCAAATAATCACTGTAGAACTCGATGAATTTTCCCAGGAATTTCATGAAGAAGTGATTAATGGTGCGCTGAAACATAGTGTCAGAATTTTTCAAACATAATAGCATCACCCTGTAATAGAAAACTTCCTAAGGGCCCCTGAAAGTAGTAAATTATTCATCTATTTGGGCCATTTGGATCAGGTTTTATCCAAAAATTCCATCCATGAAAGATAGGGCCTCATACCTAGCATTTGCTTTGATCAACAATATTGTGATTAGGACCAAAACATCATCTTTCTTTTTGTGTCGATTGAAGTCCCTGAAGATGACAGAGACTCTAATCTATCCCTTCTTTTTAAAAGGAATGATGTTTTCCAGACATATCAGATATTTTAATTACCAAAATAATTTATCTTTTATTTTCATGTCAACTTCATCCTCTATTTTCACATCATGCATTAGATGGGTCCTTCATGCAGACTTCATATAGCCACAATGGTCTTCTGGTAGTCCCAGATGATGAGTGGACACCTCAGGATGATGGCATTTAATTTCTATGTTGTTCCTAAAAGACACATTTTGACTCTATTTTAGGAAGGTGGTATATTCCTCTTTCTCCTTGAAAGGCCTGGCCATACTCATCTAAGTGGGCCACGAGTTGTCTTTAATGCCCATGTTTATCTCCCAAAGTTCATCGATTGTGTTGCAGACACCCTATTTGAATACAAGAGGGGTATATTTGATGTTTTCCTCTTCTTATTTCTCTTCATCATACTCTTCATCATCTTCTTCCTCTTATGATTAAGAGGGGTTGCTCGAGATGGACTCTATGGTGTCGGGAGAGAATTCGTCTTCTGCCTTAGTGAGTAAAGTGGGAATGGTTTGAAGTCCCAAAAAGGAGCTTGAAGCATCACTATTAAGGCTTTCCCTAGAATCATCGAAGTCATCCATTTCTTCAGTCTCTTTAGAATTGATTACCATAACGGAAATCATGCAGACAACTGAGTCTATATCCGAGCCAAAACAAATGCATATAACTTGGTTGATGGGTATTACATACTCTTCTTCAATATATTGTTGGGGATCAGCAGGAGCTACATCCAATCCAACCCGGGCAGTGTTCTAGTCAATGTCATTGGCCAGATATTTCTCCTCCATTGGTTCATAGAACCCTGCATTGATGAAATGAGACTTACATGATTTGAACCAGGATTTATTGTCATGAGATGATCTGTTTTTTACATTAGCACTATATTTGATGCATTGATGTTATGATGATTGAATTGCAATGTAATGGTTCATCCTTGGTATTTCTAATAGGATGTTGAATGTTTTACAATGCAACACTACCTAAAACTCAGAATCAGACATGAGGTCTCCAAGGAATGTTTTAATCTTGATTTGTCCCAAATGTTTCCTCTCACTTTTATCATATCTCAGTAGACTCATTGTATATATTGTTAGACTATCCTCATCATATCCCAACCAACGAAGTGTTTGCAATTATAGGATATTGACTCCATAGAGATTTTTTATGAAAATCCTCTAGAAATCAATGCCATTTATCTTTCCAGACAAATATAAGGGTTTGATGTGTTCTTTCACGATGGGTTATTCATCCTGATATGTGGAGAAGATAACAACATGGAATTATTTATGATTGGTATTCATATGATAAAAATTGTCTTATAGTACTTAAGCCTCTAATTATTATGTACATAATAAGGATTTGATGAGTGACTGCCAAAGGTCTACAGAAAGACTCAAGTTATCTTGGATCGATAAAATTAAGGTACAGAGTCTAGATGTTTCATAATATCATATTTCTGATCAAAATGTCATTGCTTCCCAGATCGAGGATTACCTTTCATGGAAACTATAGTTGATTGTGCTTTGGACGTAGATGGTCTAGCCTCAGGGACATGAGCAAGTGTTGCTGTAGTACATTCTGAGTTCGACAGAACTAATATGCTGGTATGTATTCGGTGATTGGATATTTGTTCTTCCTCTGATTCATTCTCCAAGATGACTAGGCTCAGATTTCATCCAGAGGGGGCGGAGGAACAAACCATTTTAAATTGCCCCTAAAGGACAGTCCTTCCACATGTTTTTCAATTGTTAACAAGTTGAGTTATGTTGTGGTAGAAAATTAGACTCTTTCCACGATCATGCCTTCCATGAAACCTCGGCCTCTTCAACCTTGTCCTCCGGCCCTCCGGTTAGACATGGAGAATTTGGGTTTATGGAAATAGTCTCTATCAGATAAGGGATCCATAAATTTAATGACATTAGTGGAGATAAATATTATTTATTGATCTTACCATGCATCTTTTTGTCTATTTTCCTATGAATGTACCTTTTGGTAGGGTAGTGCCCATTTTCTTGTTGGGCGGGGCAGTGCCCGTTCATTCATGTATTTGGAATAAATTTTAAATGTGTCAAGACTAGATTTGGTTGTACTGTTTTCTCATCTTCTTGCACCTTCATTCTGCACTTCTACCCCTCAGAGTGTTGTTGGGAAGATAATGATTGTTATGTTGCATCAGGAGCAATCAGGAGCAAAGTTGGACAGTTCAACTATACCTGAAATATTCCATGAGCTCAGTTGAATATGTTCCCAGTCATCCAACAATAAAACTATTTCCCCCTTTGATGGTTATTTCATTCCTCTATTATTCATATCTTAGGTCTAAGGTGGAGACATATTCCCCTTGGGCTGATGGCAAACCCAACATTGCTACCCTAGAATCTAGCGACTTTTGTAAGAGATACATGAAGACAAATCACTCTTGGATAGTGTGACCTAGTATCTAGTGATAGAGATTGTATTTTTGATAGTCGTTAAGACCCTTTTCATCATATCATTTTGGATCTAGTAACCGGAGAAGGTTTCAATTCATGGCGGCTACGAAGTAGCTGCAGACTTGGTCATCTTAGAACTAGTAGATTTTATTTCCTCACTCCTTGAACTAATTTCTTTTAGCACCAATTCACTCATATTATTGGGGTGGGGGTAGTTTTTGGAATCTAGGGTTTCCCATATGGTATGTTGGAGGATTAGTATCTTGAGATGGTGTAGGGGGTGGCTTTAGTATGATAGAAGTCACTTCTTCTTTTACTATTATTTTTATTTGGGTTTAATGAACCACCAAGGACCTGACATTGGTCTATAGCAAAGTGTATTTTATAATATGGGCGATGGAAGAGAAATCATAGAACCCACTTGTTTACTTCACTAGGATAATCAGTGTTTTGAATTCATCATGTATGTTATTGATGCATATAGAGAAGATATCATCATGAGGGAGTGGTCAGTTTAGAAAAAAAGTCTGGAAATTCCATCTGGAAATGAATTCTGAAACCCTTTCATTATCTCATAGCATGTAGTTCTTCATATCACAGAATGTTGCCTTTGGAAATGTCGAACTGAACTGGAAAAGAATCTATCATCGAAGATCCAACCAGCCTATGATTGAGTTAACTAGGAAGCTAGTATACAATACGACGGCTAAACCCTGTAGGGTTCACATGAAGCACCTTGTATTTACTACTTTTTTCTTTTCTAGGGTCCCATCGTGGGTTCACAGTTAGAGGAATAGTGCAATAGAAGTTGTTCTAGATATCCCAATCCATTGAGCATAGGGTATACAAGTATTCTGATGATTGGTGGTGGTAGATCAATTCTCGGCCAATACAGGTAGGGTTCAGGCTCTTATTGTATTGTAGTGTGCCACCCTTCCATGATTTCTAGTTGAGATGTTAGTTTCTCAACAATATTCAAGATACTTTGATTTATATCCTCCCAAACTTGAGCATGGGAAGGATTAGTTGGGGATGAATCTGGACATGTCGGTGTTGCTGGAATTTGGGGTGGATACCCAGTAAGAGCTATCCATTGTGGGTTCTTCTGAATATTCATTTGTTGCGTTCCCATTTGGGGGAAGTCTTGATGTCCTTCCATGAAACATTTAAGTAGGTTGATCGACCCAGTGTTGTGTTAGACTAGCATTCGATCTTGACATAATTTACTATGATGAGTGCCTATAGAAGTGGAACTTTTTATGGAAACACATGTTGACGTTCTATTGGGGGAACACATCTGGAAATATATCTTCTTTAATGGAGCTCGACATTAATTCTGCTGAACACTTTCATTTATTTCTCCTACATGAAGAATCTTTCCTCGATTGTGAGGTACATATTCTCAACGGGAAGAAGGTGGGTCATAGATGAAATATGATTTATTCTTTTTCTTTTTTGGAGTTTCATGAGGACGGTAATGATTGATTAACTGAAGGGGACCTAAAATTTTGGAAGGCTCTCTGGTTTTGGGTATGTACACCATCAAACTCTGTGGGGGAAGCCTCTGGGAGGGAACCATCATCTTTGCATCCCCTCCCTCTGTATCATTTTCTATATGATATGTGTGGTTGATGTTTACCATGTTCTATAATTCATACTACATAGGGGGTGGTGTACCCGGTGCCAAATTTTAGGAAAGCTTTCCACATCCTTTGTTGGACTTTATCCTTCCCTTTTGCGGTATTATTTAGGTTCCTTGAAAAACAATTACCCGAAGGGAGCGGTATATGACCTCATATTATGAATTTTTCACAATCGGAATGAATCACATGACTGGGTGGAATGGGTGACTTCTCTTTTAATCGTTCTTCCCAGATTGAAGAAGATAGATGTCTATTATGTGGGAATTTGAGGTAAAAATTCACCCAGCCCTACGGGCTCGGGTTGTTCCTATTCATACATTGATGCACTGCATACTGATTTTGATAGACTTATAGAGGCATTTTGAGTTTAATATACTCCCAAACCTATGATGTTGGGCTTTTCCCGCACTGTGGCGACAACCGCCGCTATTTCTACCTTTTTAATTTCATGCACTCCCACGCATGTGTGTGATGGGTATGGAATTAAACTCGCATGGGATTTAAGGACATTTAAGGACATGAGCACTGCATTCTGGTTGGATTACCATAGGTGTGATGTTTGATAGATGATCTCTGTTACCTATCTCAGAAACTTTTCAATGGCTTGATCTTTTGAGATCTTACACTTCTGAAACTTACTTCGAGAAGTTTTTTGTTGATTATTCCATCATTCCTAAGAGTGGATTTCATTGGAATTATTCATTTCGGTAATGAAATTGTATAACATCATTCCTAAAGAGGACTTCTAGATGGGATGTGGGATGATGTGTAGAGATCTATGTTTTCCCCATTCTCAAATATGAACTCCATATGGGGAATCTCTAATGAGGCAATGAAACTTGTGTAGTGTGTGGAGGCAAGCCAGTTTAATGTTTTTATTTCACCATTCTTATCATGGTTGTCATTCATACGGAAGGGATTTCAGGTATATTTGTCATAGAGTCTCTTCTAATATGTTGAAATGGTCTACATACCCATCATAGGAAAATAAGTTATCATTTAGATGGAGAAGAGTCATCTAGATGATGATGCGAATTTCATGCTTACATTCCTTAAGAAATTTCTTATGTTTGTCAAAGTGAGAAGTGTCCATTCACCAATACTTCACTGGTATATTACCTTTGCTAGTATTCCTCTAAGATGAAAGATATCTTGTTATTGTTCCAATGGGGACTCCTCCACTATATATTCCCATCTTGACTGCTTAATAATAATTTTGATTCAAGCAGCCGAGATGTTAGGAGTCTCATTGATATGTGAACTGTGTAGGGGTGGATATGAAGATAGGTATAGACCCAGACCATCTTCTATTTGAGAAAAGATATCACTCATTATTGATGGAGTGTCTGACATGTATGAATTCATCTTTTTGAGTGCCCCAACATACGATGGATTTCTCATATTTGTCCTTGAATGGGGTGGGACTTCTTTCCAGTATGAATTATGATTGTGGGGAGGAACTTCACAATTGGTGATGCAATGGAAAGGGAAATCATTGCAACTTGATGCATGGCTGTGGGGAGTGGCCCTTTGGCATATACCTTGGGGAGGACTATAAGGGTGGGCTACAATGAGGGGAGAACCTTCTTGATGTTTGATGTAACTGAGGGTAATATCTTCTCGATGATGGATATGATGGAAAAGACTAATATCATATCATGATTTCATACTACAGAAGAAATTTATGCATACTAAATATTGGGGAGGTCCTTCAGGATGTACTGGAATGAGTGGAGTACCTTCTCATTGTTATATGTTACTATGGGGAGGGCCTTCATAGAAAATTTCATTGTAGGGAGGGCCTTTTCATTTACTGTCATCATAGCGAGGACTACTATCATCACTTGACCTCCGACTATAGGGAGAATCATATATGCAGCGTATAACCTGGGGAGAACAATTAAGGAATATGACAATAAGGGGATGAACATTATGCTATTTGATATTCAGGTATAGGAGAGAGCTGCTCTAACATGCATCAAGAGATTGTCTATTGTGATCAGTCATTACTATCCCTCGAAGTATGCCCTCATGGGTGGTCTAGAGAGGACCTTCAAAGCTTCTTGTAGAAACATTGTGGGGTTGTCCTTTGAAAATACAACTAACACATTCATAATTTGGTGATTGACTGAAAGGGTATCATAACTATATTGATATATGTTCAAGGTAATAAATAACTGGATCCTCCATCATATTGGGATCATGTATGTGAACTTCACATTCTGGTTTCCTTTGGAACATTTAATTTTTGGGCTATCTCTTGCGGGTAACCGAGGTCGTCTACTATTGGTAACCACATTCATATATAGTCCCCTATCATGTTTGGTATTGTGATGTCACTGGGATATTCCAATGGACATATTGAGTTTTCATAGGGATATATGACTACCTTGGATGTGGCCACCATGTTTGACAGTCAACCCCTATAAGAACAAGTATGTGTTCTTGGTCAGGTTTCCCCTATATCGTGGGATATTTTCATTGATCCTAATAGGCTGAAGAAGGGGTTCATAACAACCGTAGAGTGACTAACCCATTGTTGGAGTAAGTCATTCTGTTCGGGAAAATAAGTTCGTTTCCGGGATCCATGCATTTTCCACCAATCCAATGATATCTTGGCATGTATGGAGGATATGGTATGGAATTTACATCTAATATTCCATTATTTCTAGGATGTGATTTGATACATGTTTGTCTAGAACGTTTATAAAGCATAATTTCAATGTTTTAGTAAGATTTTGTGCCTGCTCCGGTCCTCCATATGTTTCTAGTCGATACTGGTAGTTCTCATATGTTGGGATAGATGATTGAGTATTCTTCCAGTTTCCTTCTCTAGTTTCTACCGTATTTGACTAGTGGGATTCATATACACAGGTAGGAATTTTAAACTTCTCTCTTTCAACTACATTTCTCTCATAGGATTTGTATTAATCCGCAATAATTTTCCTCTACAAATATTTTCTTTCAGCCCAATTTGGATGGAAGGCTTGATACATATCATCATGTGATTGTTTCTTCTTGTTGTTGGCTGCCGTTTTATTTGGATAAAGATCTTGATATGTGTCAGTTGGTATTTGTGCCTGCCTATAGCTGGTTACAATCATATCTGGATGATGGGATTGTTATTCATCGACAGATATCTGCATCTGCCTGTAATTTTCCTCTCTATCTACATGGAGGAACCAGATAGATTTATTAGTAACATGCATGTTAACATATTTTTCCACCCTATTTTTGTGGTGGTCTTGAGTTGAGGGGGATGATTTGTATGTCTATCCTTCAAATGTCTTCATTCTTGTACGATAGATTTACTCCTCAGAATCCAGTGTGATAGACCGTTATATATTATATATTTTCCTCCCCTAGCAGGAAACCTGAGGGCCCTAGGTCTTCTAGACTTCTTCATGTTCCCTTCGAATAATATCCCCTCCTAAGTTAGGGGACTTGGCCACCTAACTTTGGTGGGGACTCTCCCTAGCTTGGGTTCATGAGTGGGACCCCTGTGAAGTTGAGATGAAGTTTTCATCATCCAATTAATCTTCCTCCCAATGATAAGTGTGTTTCCCATTACCACATTCACATTTAGGCTCCCAAAATGGTTCTAGATGACCATTGGGTCTGCCTTGTGTTGGGGTGCCAGTGGCAACTAAGAAGGCCACTAGTGAGATTTTGCAGACTGGATGGCTTGTCTCACGGACTCCATTATGGGGAGATTACAATTTTGGTGGTATTCTTTGATCAGTATGTTGAATACACGTCTTTGAATATGCTGGGTAGGTGAGGGATTTCTGCTCTTCATTGGGGCCCTAGCTGCCTGTGGGGTCGGTGAGGCACATGTCTACACTGGTTTTCAGGATTCCATTTGGATCGATGTTTTATTTGTGGAATCATAATATATATATATATATGACATATACGAACAATGATACCCCATCAAAGTAGAATCCCTTGAACATATTCATATTTTATGATTAATATTGTCCCCTGTCGACATTGTTTTGTGTGGTGAAGGGGTTTGAGTAGGGTAAAGCCGCTACCTTGGTTAAGGATTCACGTCGGATTCATCATTTGGTTTTGGTCATTGAGGCGGAAGGTTCTCGGGTTTGGAAAAAATTAAAATTATCGTATGTTAGGTGATGATCACAAGTTTGTTATTATAAATACATTCCCATCGCCATAATTTTTTGACCTAATCAACATTGTTATCAATTTTGGGAGGATTGGATTGACCCAGTGGGGATTGGGTAGTTTATCCCTTAATTTATTACAAAAAAGGTGCCAAATATGAATGGTCCCATAAGGTGATTTCATGAGTTCAATTGTCTGTGAAATTGGTCTTTATAGGATATAACTTCCTTGGATGGTCTTTAGTGGGGTTGTTCATGGATTTCGAAACTCCCAACAGCCATTATATCCATGATTCATGGAACTTAATTCCCAAGACATATTCTCTTTGGATAATGATTTGCCCAATGACACTTAAGGAATCTTTTGGTCAAGCGGATTGAATTTCAAGCTCATTTCACCCATTTTTGGGGAATTATTAAATATTCTAGGACCCTCTTATAGATTTAGGTTTTTTCATGTGTTTTTGAATCCGTGGTTTATTCTCGAAGTGTGTACCCACCGGTTACCACTGATTCTCATGATTGTCATAAGCATATATGGATTTCTGTCTATGGAAGAAATGCTGACATAATCCATAAAAGAAGGCACTTTGGAGTTTATCATCTTCTAAGGGGGATGAAAGATGGCTCGATGTTGGGAGCGGTCTGATTTTTTTGGATTCTTATGTATCTTAGGGAGAGTAATCAGATCCCACATAGTTCAAGAAGTGTTTCTTGTGTGGATGTTTTAATCATCACAAATTTGTAAACCCGCATGAGTTATTATAGTTTTGGGAAGCATCTGGATTTTAGTGGTCTAAACAAACTCACACCTCCTCTCCTGCTGATGGGAGAGGGTGGGCCTATGGCGGAAGAAGCTGAGGCGATGATGGGAGAGGGCATGGAGCATTGAACTTTTCAATGTTGGATGAAATTGGAGTTCATGAGGCTCATCTCTTAAAATATTAGTTTCTTAACTCAGTGGGAGAGCCCCGAAATGAATTTTGGGATAGTGGAGGAACATTTCCTCTCGTCAAAAGGGGGAATGAATATGATTCATTCGACAAATCAATGTTCCTAATTTAATTGAATGGATATATATCACCCATAATCCCTAGAATAGTGAGGTTCACATCAGTGTCCCAATGTTGGAATTTTGTTTTACATTAGAATGCAGACTTACAAACAACCATAGAGTCTGAACTGTTGTGAGGACAACATTCGTGACTCCTCTGACCATGTGAATGTAGGCACAAAGGGGCACGGTGATGATCTTGATGATCAGATCATACAAGTCTAGTAGATTTGTAAGTGTCTTTGTCCTAATGTTCGGGGACTGGTTCATAATGGGGATATGGAGGACTAGAAAATAAAAAAGGGGTGAGACAGGAGCTAGATAGAGGGACACACGAAGACACCCTATTCCGCGTACTATTTTCTCATGAAGGGTTGGGAGCTCCACTTACTATAGTGGTATGCGAGTAGATGGGTCTTCAGCATACCACATTAGTACGTGGGCTCAAGAATGGACCACTACACGCCACATTGGTAACCCATCCTAGATACAATCTTCTACACTACTTTAGGTTCCATCCTCTTACTAATGCAATATGCACCACAAGGATCAATCTGCAAAGTGATACACTATATTTGTCATTGTATTAAAGGAGGGTCATGGAACCTTTCATTCTTGGGGAGTTCATCTGTGTGAAATTTTTGGTCCGTGATTACACTAATTAGGTTCGCAATTTACACATTTTTAATATGTTCTTTCTTTATATGTTTCATGGTTGGCTATACCTATTGAAATGTGGTTCACAATTTGAAAATCATTGATGATTCAAAACCAAAGAAGGAATCCTCTATGAATTCTTTCTTCCAACCTCTAGGGTATCCTCTATGCTTTTTTCCCTTATACAGATTCAATTACTTCTAGAATCCATTTAAAGAGGATTGGGGGAAACATATCTATGGTCATGTTGCACCATTTGTGGAAGCCCATGAAAATACATCTTCATTCACGAATGACTCTGTCAACCAGAGTTTGCATAGGTTGTGGTTTGTGATTCTTGGTTCTCATAACCCTAATGATCTCCTTCATCTACAAATTATTGAGTTCGCAAGACGGTATGCATATGTCCTTCACAAACTTGATTCAGCTAATGATGTTATTTTCATTTTTTTGAGTTTATTGGCCTTATCTCCATGGGCCTACGCCTCATGGGTCCTCCCATGTACTGGTGGTCAAGGTATCGCTTCTATGAACCCATCTCGATGATATTATATGGGTCACTAAAGCTCTTTGAGAAATTCAATTTCTTCAAATTTATTCTGAATTATTCAACTAAATTTGCTTACACTCGCTTTACAAGACTTTTAGGAATGCATCCTTCATATTGCCAAGTGATTTTGGGAGTATTTCATTCACATTAGATGTTTTCCTGACCCTATAATCATGGATGAAATTTCCATGAGAAATCCTATACCAAAATTTCAGGATTTCTTTCGATTTTCTCCAATTTCTCTCATTCCATCCCAAATTAAAGGTTGATAGATAATGAAAATTAATCAACCCATCTAATGTAGGTGTACTTTTAATTTTAAATAAAATTATATTTGTTTTTCTTGTGTTTTTGTTATGCATATAGAACATTCCATTGGTTGCTCTTAAAATGATAAATGCATTTTATAAATGGACTATACCATGACCTTGATGTTCTTTACCCATTTTAAATGTTTGAAGTTAAGGACCACAACCTGATCCACCCTCTATAGGTGGGTTTGACTATATTCCAAGGACTATCATTCTTTTCATTTAAAAACCACCACCTGGAACTTTCCACTTGATAGTGGGATCCATAATTAAACTAAAAGAGTTGTAATACAATATGTATACCCCTATGGACCATTTATAACAAATATGTGAAATGTTTCAATGTTAGATCTAAATTTCAAGATGATATGAATGATTTCTTGGCCATCTTGATTAATGATAAATGGGATGGTCCAATGTATGTAAATGAATTGATAATTGGTATGGACTCTAACATGGCCTTTTGACAACTTAATATCTAATTCTTTGGGTGATAATGTGTTTTGATAAATAATTATTTGGATAATCTCATAAGAAATATTGACCTATATGAAATTTAAAGGGTACAGATAACTACCTTGACCCTTCCCCACTTGTATTATTCCTTGGGAAATACAGCGGTTGTAGTTCTGAATGCCTTTGATGGGATTAATAGTTAATGGAGTTTTTCTATTCTTTCGCTAGATCATAGGCCGAGATTACTATAAATGTGTTGCATTCCTTGTGAAATACATGTATTTCTCATATTAAATGCCTTTGATAGACTCATAGGGTGCCAATTATCTAATTTATGTGACCATTAACTAGAATAACACAACAGGGTTGGGTCAATGTCATATATATACGAATGCCTTGGTGTATCACCGACAATTCACTCTATTTTGAAAAAAATATATCAAATTAATTAGCTGATATCCTTGTATTTTTCTTGTTGATTATTGACTGCACTAGATTATCTTCTAAGTCTCCAATCATGTCTAGCATCGAGGCTACATAGGACTTGTTCGAAGGGCTCATATTGTCCCCTTATCAAGATATTATATGGGTACACCCCTTCGAATTTCCCTCGATAGCTATGTCATAAAATTAAAAGGAAATTGTGTGACACCAACTATTATTTAGTGTACATGAATTCCTCGGATTCATACAATATTCCCTAGCCATATTTATTCATATTAAAATTCAAAGAGACATTTCTTCATAGGTCAATGTAGGTATGTTTGGCCAAGTGTCCCAAGAGAAACCTAATCCCAATAGTGGTTGTTTATATTAGTGTTTTACAATTATTATACATGAACATTTTTTATACTGAAACTCAAGATAATATTAGACATTTTTGGTGGTGTCCTATGTATTTTTACTCACACCCTATTTGGGACACTATTTGGTACCCAAATAGACCTCACGGATGCAAGTCGAGATAAAGGGAATCCCCTAGCTATGGATCCTTTATTTCTTCAGCAGTTTGGAGTATTGAAGAATAAGGATGGTCTAGTTCATAGGATGGAATTTTTGTTTAGCATTTGGTCATTTAAACACTTTTATTCCATTTATTATTGCATGCATGCTCTGCATTTTTACATAGATATGGAATTATCGTTTTCGGATATGATATTGAATGAGTTATTACGGTATTTATTATCCAAATTATTTATTTATACTATCTCCATTAAACTATTTTCTATGATTTATATATTATTTACCATTGTGTTCAATTCTAATAAAGGGATATAGTCTACCCACCATACCACCAAAGATTATCACAACTAGTCGGTACCCTATGGGGTTTGTGGAGGCACACTTGAGACAATGTATCCAACCAGATTTAGTTACTTATGTGTGAACGAGGCTTGGTACATCACACACATTGTCGAAGAATTTCTAAAAATGAAAATAGTATGAATTCCTTTACCAGAATAATCCTTATATTAATTCTTCATTATCTCAAAATATATTCAATCATTTTGAATATCATTGAAATACCAAATTATATTTAGTATATGAGATAACAATTCCTTTGTTCAATTATAATCCAATTCCTTAAAAACAATTAAATAATTATCGAATGATTCCATAAGAATCTTGATTTTATTTTTGATCAATCTAAACTCTAGGTTACTCAAAAAGGAACTACTCTAATTCATAGAATATTTTTATTTATTAAAAAAATTTCATATGCTACTAGTATTAGGACTTTCTTTAATATCTCATTTAAAGAGATAATTTAATGTTTAGTTACATGATTATGTTGAAATTTTAAACAAACAAATTATCTGTTTAATATCAGGTATTATATATTTTCATTAAGTAAGTTTATTTAAATTAATCCCACTGATAGTGATTACCACATATATTCCATACATTTATTGATCCATGTTCCATATTTCAATAGGAAGTGAGTCCGCTAAGGAATTTCATTCACCACATAGATAATTTGGAAAGAAATCAACCCAATCATAATAGTTGTTAGTATTTTGTAGTTCATTGGATAAAAATTTATCTAAATCCATCGTATGTATTCAATCAACTCTATTCCTTCGGTAACTAAATTTTATTAGGGTCTCCCAACTACTGTAACCCAAAGTAAATTCTAGTAATTACCTAAACAAGGATGGTCAAGGGGAATCAAATTTTGAAATAACCAACCCAATTAGATATTCTATAATTAACCATAACATTATTTCCTCACAGAAGATAACATAGAGGCATGTATATTTAGAATGACATTCCAAGTAAGATTATTGAGGTCTTCGTAAGTGTCATTTTCTGAAGGAATCATAAACTTAACAATAGATGGATTTTATTATCAATGTCGTTAAATTTTAATACACATAATTGGAATATTAAATTAATAACTATTACTCCCCATGTGATAACCATTTAATCATGATTTAATCCCTTTTGTGTATTGATTATTCTAATTATTCAATTTCTAAATCTATAATCCAACCACCAAATTAATGTTTTCAAACCACATTAATGGTCAACAATTTAAACAACCCATAATTTTTTTAGCCACATAAAAATAGAATTCCTGTATATTCATACATATCTATATGCACAATATGCATAAAGTACATGAAAAATTTAATTAAAATCATAAAATCATATGATATTTACAAACATCACATGGGTAAACCATTTGTGAAAACTTCCAGACATATTCAATTTGTTAGCCGAGACAATCCTATAGAAAAGTAGGTGGTACAACCCCAAGTCCCTTTATCCAGGGAGACATTACTTGAAAGAAAATCCAATTTCTGAAAACCCTAACACCTAATATGCATAGACTTTTCCCAATAACTATTCTAGTGATTATAACATAAATCAAAAACTGAGGTTATGGAGATGAAAACAAAATTCTATACTTTAAAAACATGTATTATATGCACGACTATACCCTAGAATAAATTTATCATATAAATGTGAATACACAATATTCATTATAAAAATTTAAAAATCAAGAATATCAATTAAATTTAACAAAAAAAATAAACAATTTATTTATTTTCTAGAACATGAGATATTTTTGAATTATTCATAAATAAATTTTAATTATAAAATTTTAATTATTTTTTGATAATATGAATGTTTTGTAATCATTCATATTTGAAATATTCGATATTTCCCATTATATTGCAATTTCATTTTGAGTAAATTTTATTTTAGGAATTATAAACAATTTATAATCAGATTTCTATAATGTAAATTTTTTACATAATTTATATAACAAATACATATTTATTATTATTTCTTGATCATATCATTGATAATAAAATTGTTTATGGATTAAATAATTTTCCAAATAAGTCAACTTTAATTTAAATAAATTCTAATTAATTGATTTGGATAAAAATATTAATTTAAATATAATCATTTTATGACTCATCCGTATTTAATAATTTATAACCATTTATAAATTATTTCATTTATTTCAAAACAAACACTTTTATTTCTAGATCATTAAAATTGTATATATTTTTTAAAATTTATTTTAAGATATAAACCATTAATATTTTAAAAAAAATTATAAATATTTTGTATTTATATACTATATTTAATTAATAAATAAATTTATAAAATTCATGTAAAATAAAATATCACAAAATACTTTTTATTATGATTTATAAACATTTAATAAACCATAAAATCATTAAATATGATAATAATAATTTTTTTATCACTTTTATGATTAACCTTATGCAATACCCCTATTTTATGTAAGGTTATTTTCTTACTACCCTTACAAAGAACACTACGTGTAAGGATAACTTATATTTTAAATAGCCTATATAAAGGTAACTTTGATATTTCAAATCTCTATACTGATACATAAAGGAAATACGCATATTATCATTATAAAACTCCCTTGTATTAAGGTATTACCTTTTTGAAACTCTATTTTTTAAGCGTATTCTATATTTTTCGCGCGCTATGTAATGTAAAACATCTGATACCTTTTATATTGCTCTATTACCTTTACGTGGAATGGTAAAACATATGATGACACTTATATATACCCCTTGCATAAATGTACTACCTTTACACAATGCACTGGTGTAAAGGTAATCAATGAGTTTACCCAATGTAGTCCATCTACATACGGGTATCTCATAAGGTTAATGTAAAAACTACCTTTACACAATGCAGTAAACGTCCTCAAAAGGGTGATACCATTATATAAAACATTTTCATAAATATAAAATGGAGTTTACCCTTATGCATAAAATCTGTGTAAGGGTATTACCTTTACATATCCAACCTGTATAAGGTTAAATCATATTTACCTATAAAAATGTCATGTAAGGTTCTGTTATGAATTTTCAGTTTTACGAAAAAAAAATTAATCAATATTTCCTCAAAAAAATAGTGAATTAAAAAAGTTATAAAATTTAACGACTTCCATTTTATACCAGTAATGGGTTTTTATGGGAACATAATATGATCATAAATAGTGATAAATATTCCAAACACATGAAATCTATCTTTAATAATAATAACATGTAAGTAAAATAAAAAAGGTACCTAGAAATCATAGGAAGAATTTATCTCTTTCTTCCGTTGATTAAATTTTCTTTAGGAAGACCACAAAGAAAAAGTGAATAGGATAACCCTTCTTCTAGGGGGACACTGGCCAGTGGATCCATGAATGTTTTGTGATGAAACATGATATTCAAGGGGTGCTAGAGCCTTTTAAAAAGATATGAATATTGTTTCAGGTGAAACAGATCATGTAAAAATCTATGATAATAAGACAGGGGGTCATCCTCATATATAGGTAATGCTAGATAAATCTATTTCAATTAATTGTATGTGTCTTTTCCAAATGGGGTATAATTAATCAAACAATTTCAATTAATTAATGCAATGCCTTTAATCCACATATAAGTTTATTAAAAATTATGTAACCATTTATGAAAACTAATATATATATAATTAGTATTATTCATTGGTTTCATAAAAAAAATATCATTTATATATAAATATATTACAATCATCGCATGCATGAAATAATATGTGAATCATATGAATATATAAAATGTACACTATGTATATAATATCATATATTGTATATATATATATATATATCTCATGTATCATAGTCATGTTTACATGCATCACATGAATTTATAGTTTAGAACACATCATGAATATATGATAATGATAGTTTAATTAAAATGTTATGTGAATATAGAGGAGTTAAAAATCAAAGGATGAATTGATATAGCATGTATATTTCATTCAAGGGTTCTAGTATAAGATTCATAAATCATTAATTTTAATGTAAATTAAGATCTATTGAATTTAAAAAATATAGTTGTATCTTCATATTGTTTCTCTAATGTAATAGGAGATGTAGTTAATTAACAATAATTTGTATTAAATTTTATATGATGATTGGATGAAAAAAATGGTTTATGATTTATCATATTCTATAACTAATTAAGATAAATAGTATAATTTATTTTTTGAGATGTCTGATAAAATATTGGGAACATTTTCCTCCACTCGTAATTTGTAAATTTTAATAATGTATTATTCTCAAAAAAATGTTCTAATAACATAGGTTAACATATATGATATAGAAATAATATTTTATTTTTCAAATGATCCAACTAAGATGAAATAAATTGTGTTTCTTAACCAAAAGGGTATGTGAATCATAGAAATGTTTTTTAAAAAAAATGTCTAAAAGGCTAATGGAATAATGATTGGACTTGATATGTTCTAATGTTTTCAAATAAAGTATTATACCAGTAAAAATTAAAATCAAATTACACTTGATATCTTAAAATAGTTTATGGGTATAATGGTAGAGGGAAATATAAATAGTTACATTTTGTTACTGTATAAATGTAGATATAATTTTAGCCTAAGATATTTTAGGAATATCTATTAAAGTAATAGTGTTTATAACTACCCAATCATGAAAAATATTTCAAGGAAAACATTGATAGAATGGTTTCTAAGGATGATGATTATGTACCTAGAAATATTATTCAATAGGAAACAAATTTCAAAATCTTAATATTTAATGTAGTGAAGTTAATAAGTTTAAAATAAAATCAAGGAATTTGACATGAAGAATATTATTGTTATGTCTCTCCATTATTCAAACTTGATTCCTTCATATATGATTCCTACAAAAGAATTAGTGTGGAGACTTATCATATTTTCACATTAATAAGTGTAATGAATTACATAGATATGTAATGAGTCCAAAACCCTAGAATGTGTAGAAAACAAAAGTGTGATCTGGAAGTCTATTATTTTTGAGTTGATATACAAACACTAATGATGGATTTTTTAATTATTTTTAAATGTTTTAATGAATATAATGTATAACATATAAAATTAAACTTACACTTCATAAATCTTTCACATTTCCTACATAAATATACATACTTATATAAATTTAATGTATTATAATAGTAATTGACCTCTCAAATTATAAAATTGAGTTATCCAAAAAAGTTATTAATCCTGTTGTATAATGGGTTATGATGAAATTTTAAGGTTAACATGAGTAAGATTCTTTATAAAGATAAATAATATTATATTTATGTATAAAAAAGTTTTTTATTCATTGTATGACCTATTAAATATACCACATATAGATCCCTAGAATATTTATTAGGAATACTAGGGGTGAATAGATCATATTTCGGTTCCCACTACCTAAGGTTAGTGAGATACCTAGCATGAGAACCATCATACTTTGATACCTTTCTTACCCAAGTCAAAAGTGACATAGCCAAGCTGTTGGTGGTTTGGTATGATGCTAATCATTTCATTGGTTGTAGATTAACTAAGATGTGATTTTCCCTCCCGTATAATGAGAATGAAATATGGTCCCTCGATTGAGATTGAATAGGGAGTGTTTGGAAACACTATGATATTACATAGGATATTATGATTTACTCATATAAGGGTCATGCGATGTGATTATCCATAAAGATTAATGAAATGCGATGTATTCATCAGATAGGATAGACTATACTGAAAAAATCAAATATATAATAGTAGACTATATGGGTTTAACATACAACATGTCATGAGGTCACTCAAAGTCATTGATAAAGGTAGTATATGAGAATGCATGTCTTCATGTGATGAAGACTGGTGGATATAGGTATAGAGATACATGAGTATGATAGATATCATTACAAACCCATTTTCATCTTGAGTAGCATTGATGATTTTCTAAGGGTCTCTATTTTCTAACATTGGTGTATCTAGATCCCTATATATGTTTTCAATGTTATAATGTCTTATGGGGTCAATGTTTGTGGTTAACAAAATAGGTATTTAGTATTACATTGAGTGATACTCTAAAATATGATTTTGAGTTAATCCAAAACTATTTTTGATGGGTACTCACAAGGTATTACATATGATGTAATAAAATATGAATTTAAATATATCTACCTAATAAATTGTGACATATATAAAAAATTTGGATATTTTTTCATAAGTTATGTATACAATACAATATAACGTGAAATGGGAAAAGAGTCTATAAGGATTTAGTTAATGTTGGTGATTAAAGAAGATATACCCTATATCCAATTTCAAATGATACACTTCAGATAATATTTTTTAAAATTAAGGGAAATCATAAAAGGTTATTTAAGCCTTATCATGTGTGGTTTTACCATATACTCTCATGGATATATATAAGGGTTGTGGTGTTCATGGGATGTTTCTTCTAGCATAATATTATTCAATGATTGACTATCACTAAAATAAAATTACACAACATCAAATGTAGTGGAAAATTAATTCATATGATGCATGAATTGACCAATGTATTAACTAATTCATTATAGTACATGAGTTAATATAACAAAATCTATAGGAGCATCATCTAAGTCTTAATAAAATCATTTTTTTACACGACAGAAGAGGGTGGTGTGTTCACTATACATAGTTGAAGCTACCTTATCTGGAATGCCTCCTCATCTTTTTCTATAGCCTTGTGTTGTACTATCACACCACGGTGGGTTTTGGATCCTCTCATAGAATTATTTATTCAGGTTAACCCCTTGATACCTCTAGAGGTGTGGTTTTTTCACCTTCCACTATAGTTATCATTATCAACTACATTAAAAAAAGATCAATACATTAAAAAAACCATATTATCGGTATAGTATAATATAATTTATAGTATTATTTATTCTAGAAAATATATAGATTTCATATTTCTATACATAGTGTTCTTAGTCAAGGGATTTTGATAACTTCTTTACATCCTAATAATTTCTTTTAGAGTCTAAAAATATATATACAATTCTCACCCAAAATGGTAAATAACATATGATGTGTTCATCAACTAGTAAGGTTTATACTCATAGAATTGCCAACATGTGAGTTGGTTATATACTAATGACATCCTCTACGTCTCATAGTCCATCAATGTCTTGGATATAGTTATTATATAACAATACATGCTTGCATGAGATACAAATAGCTTAAAGAGGTCTAGAGATACATGTCTCTAATATAGAACATGTCAGATCCCTATATATCATGAGTTGAATTGACACTTTTCTAGATAAATCTCATGGATTATACATATATATATAGTAATTAAGTTTTTTCAATCCTATAATTTTCCATGGAGTTACACTTATTGTTTTATAGAATGTAGATTGAGTTTGAATTAATGAGTTTATATAAAAAAATTTGAGATATCCAAAATGAGTTTTAGATAGGTGTTCACAAGATATTAAAAATTATGTAATATAAGGTGTAGTAATTACAACTTTCCAAAAGGTTTTTTAGAAGATATCCAAAGGAATTTTGGATATGAATACATTAGTTGTAATATTTTATAAGACATTCATTTATAATATATAATGTCTTTTAAGATGTCATGAATGTTGGGGACTGAAAGGAATATTCAATAAATATTTTATATATACATAATGTTTATAATCTTTTAAGTTATATCACCTTTTATGAGATAACCAATAATAAGGTATGATTTTATCACATTTTTCATGTAATCGCTAAGTGAAAATCACACTATAAAATGGGTTGAATATCCTAAGAAATGGTTCAAGTGAAACCATGGAACCACATATCCTTTCATATCATAGAAATGGGTATCATAAGGAATGGGATGAAATTATATTTCATGCAATTTCCTTCATCTTCCCATAAAAACAAATACATTCATATTGTATCGTTGAACCTCATCATAATGTTTTTCATGATATTACATACTACTAACTTTAATGAGTTTAGTAGTATAAATCATCCATGATTCTATCATTAAAAATTTATTTCATAATATGTACTAAGATGGGGACTTATCCATGCAGGAGAATCATGGGTTGGTTGAAGTTCAATTTTTCTCATCCATTACAAATCAAGAGTGAATATAAAAACCCACTGGATTGTCCATGATGGTTCTATAAGAATCAACTTCCATGTGATGGTAGTGGTTGTTTTTATATTTATGATGTTCTTTTGCGACACCCCATTGCAAATATAACCTCTTCTTATTCCACCATAGCACCATGAGATACAAGTTCATCATAGAGGAAGATATATCCCATCTATATGGTGTATGATTCAAGAGCATCTCATCGATACCTTCTGAGGTTGTATTTCCTTTGGTTGTAAATTTTTGATCATCATTAAACACGAAAGAAGATGCTCGAGATGATTTGACAACTCAATAGTGGAAGGAATGTGATTAAGTATTACTCATTTATAGTTTCACAAAATTTCATAAATCATGTATGGATATATTGGTAAACATTATTTCAATTGGTCTTATTACTTCTATTAAATATTAACATACTCCCTGTTTTCCTAACACATAGGTGAATACGTTTATAACTTTTAACACAACTATTGGTACCCAGAGGCTACCATTACCAACATCTTGATATTGTCAATGCACCAGTCGAGAAATACATGATAGAATGTGTAATTCATAAGTTCCTGGTGGAATAGGACAACCTTCTATGTCCTTATTTCAAAGTCTTTTATTATTATACATTTTTAGTATGTTTAGGCAGTGCATATCATCACCTTCAATAATTGTTAAGCCTATCATCGAAAAATGATAACACCATCACCCTATATATAGAAGATGTTTATAAATATATCGCCTTTATCATATTGGTTACTAAGAATTATCTTAAGGGGACTCTCATTGATCAAATCCTTCAATATTCAACACAAATATCATAATCTCTAGATGATATGAATGGAACTTTTATGCTAAAGATCCAAGCACAGGAACCTAGGAATAGATCATGGTAGGGGTAGGCCAAGCCCACAATATAAGGGATGGATTATCCTTCTCATAAATATCATTACCCTTTTGGTATGTCTACTGGATATATGATGAGTTGAGGAGAGTTCAATGTAACATTGGGTTAGAGGGCCAATGCACCTACTAAGAATTATTTGAAGTATAAACCTATTAATATTTCTCTCTCTGAAGCGCATCATTCAACATAGAGGTCTTACGTATAATGATATTGAGGACACATAACTGGGGGTGATCATATTCCATCATAAATCATTTCATGAAAAAACTAAGTTGATGTTTTTCATCAATCCTTAAACTCCCCAATCAGATAAGGGTATTGCAAAATTCTAATGCCACCATATCCCCTAATTTATAGCTTAGTGGCCCAACTCATCCCACTTATGTCCTTATGAGGATGAAATTATGCTATCGAAGTTGCCTAAAGCTCACCAATAATAGGATAAGGACTAGGGATTTTAATTGAGCTTCATTTCATATAATATGGGAGGTCTTAGCCTATATCGACCAGTAATAAACACAGATTTTCAATGTGTATAATAACTATAAACACTAGCATTATGTGTATATATATGAAGAACTGAACTATATATAATAAATGCACAAAATAAAAAATTCATGTAAAATAATATATAGAAAAATTCCAATGGAACTATAAATCTAACAAGATGTCAAATAAGAATAGCACATGATTTTCAATGCTCCTCTTTATTATATGTACTCCAAAACATCTCTCCTACCACAACTATAACTATAACCATTATGAACCACCATGCTTCATAATATGTATCCAAGCATCATAAGGTGTTAGATTTGAGTAGTCCACATCAGTTCCATAACCACCAAGACTATATCAGAATAGTGTGTCATCTACATATACAAAAAATGTGAGGGAGTATGCCTTGTGAATGAGTGAGTAAAAATATATTTATCATGAAACTATGTTGAAAAGTTGAAAATATAATAAATAGGAACTCTCAAACTTTGTAATGGGAATGCATCTAGGAGGGAGATAAATAATGTTTATTATTTTTTCAACCACAAGAGGTCATAGTGGTAAAAAAAGTCTGTTAGAACTATGAGGATCTTTAATTTATTAATAACTACCATTGTTGAACTTAAAGTTTTATTGAATATATATGGCATAAATAGAGATAGTGGAATGTACTGAAGTCTAAATAAAATTTTTGATTAAGGAATTTCGAAGTTTAAATAGTGACTATAATCGTAGTTCAATCCATACGTAGTTATGGAATGATGATAAAGAAATAATGTATAATGAACGACTTGAGAAATTATCCTTGATATGTTGTTGTAGTTTATCCAATAAAGATATGACCAGATAAATATTTTATTTTATTATAAAAATGTTTTTTATTAATAATATTTTCAATATATTAGATGAAAACTCATAGAATAATCTATAAAGTCCTTAATAAGATTCCAATGTTTTGAGGAGATTTGAAATATTTTTTTGTAGAAGAAGGATTGAATATTTTAATTTTAATACATGAATTATTTGGACTGCTAGTTCTGAAATCTTCATCATTTACTATTGCAATAAAGGTATTTTCTACACCATGCTCAACAGAATTTTCAGATCCAGAATCACTTTCTTCATCTTCCTCATTTATAGATAAGAAACTTTTCTTCTTAGGTTTTAAGAACTTCTTGCCTTTCCCAGACTTTCTTTCACCATCCATTTTCTTCCTGGACATTCATTGCCTTCTTTCTTCTTCCTCACTATCTTCATCATTCTACCTTCGGGGACAGTTGGCCGCAAAGTAGCCGATGCCACCACACTCAATGCTCTTCAAGGGATGTTTTCCCTTATATTTACTTCTGTCTCTTTTAACATTCATTGAAAACAAGGATAAAATATCGTTATGATTTTTACATACCTCGCTTTCAGAATCAGAGTCACCACCATCTTCTTCAACAAGAATCATCTGAGACTTTTCTTTTTTCATGGCTTTGAACGATAATTCCCTATCAACCATTATCTTGGTTTTCATAGCCTTTTCTCTTCTCATTTCGTAAGTAATGAGTGTGCTATGCAGATCATCGAGTGAAAGAGTCTCTGAGTATCTGTTTTCTAATGAGGATACCTTTGCATCAAATTTATCAGGAAGGATCCCCAAGATCTTTTCCACCACAGTAGAGTATTTCAGTTGTTCTCCAAGACATCAGATGGTGATAACAATATCTTTCACCCTGGTGAAGAAATCCCCAACAGATTCTTGCTCACCCATCTTCAAGTCTTCATACTTCAATCTCCATATTTGAAGTTTTTCCTTCTTGAATTTTGTATTGCCTTCATATATGTTTTGAAATTTAACCCATATACCTTTGGCTGTGGCTACTCCTTTTACCCTCAAGAATTCACTTTCAGAAAGTGAGGAAAGTATATCATTCTTAGCTCTTCCATCATTCTCAAAAAATTTCTTGTCAATAGGTGTAAGTGGAATATTGTCTTCAATAGGGGGAAACACAACTGTTTCAGCTTCAAGAACTTCGTAACTGATAGACATGAGATACAGAAGCATTCTATCCTTCCAGATGTGATAGTTTTTTCCATCGAAAACCGGAATTCCTTTGATGTTCACACAATTCAGATACTCCATTAGCAAGGAAAACAATGTAATCTACTCCTCTAATACCACTTGTGAGGACCCAGTCAGGATAATACCCACTGAGAAGGGGGAGGGGGTGAATCAGTGGTTCTTCTTTCTTACCCTTTTCTTTTATGATCCCTTAACGTGAACAACCTTTGTATCCTGTTAAGAATAAATTTCCCTGCAAAAACAAACAAACACACATCCAAAGGAACACAAGTATTTACAAGGTTCACTATTCAATAAGAATAGCTACGTCCTTGGTGTGGTGGAAAACAATCCGCGACCATACAATCCACTAAGAAAACAATCCTTGGATTACAATGAGTAGGATATGCCCTTACACTCGTGAAACACTTGGAAAACAATCCTCAAGTGTGTGTGCCCCCTTTTAGCACAATAGGGTAATGGTTTTTTTTGTAAAAACATATGTTACCTTCACTTCTTATGAGTTGCACAGGTGTAAGAAAATCAGCTCACTTCTTCACTTACCCAGAAGAGAGGTAAGGAACACCTCAGACTTAATATTAATCAAATGCAGTCTGCACTCCCATTTCGAATTCCCGTTCCGAATCTCCATTCCGAATCGCCATTCCGAATTCTCTGTTCCGAATTCCCATTCTGAATTCTCTGTTCCGAATTCCCATTCCGAACTTTAACTTTAGTCTGACTCAGTATGATAACAAACCGATACTGGCAGCCCATTCCAAATTCTCCACTCCGGAAATCCCGTTCCGAATACTTCTTCAGTCTGTTCGGAATTTACCGTTCTGAATTCTCCACTCCGGAAATCCAGTTCCGGATTCTTCTTCAGTTCGAATGTCTTCAACCCGAGATGCTTGATACGATAACAAACCGTTATAAAAAAACCCGTTCTGAAGATGCAATGAAACTCTTGTTCGGCTAACAATTCTTCAATCCAAAGATACTTCTCTCTAGAAGATCAGAGCTTCTCTCTCTAGATTTTCAGTAATCATACTACATCAAAGATGCACAGTGATCGCCTTTTATAGGTAGCCCAAAAAATGCTCAGGCGGGAAACCAAATATTTTCCAGCTTGATCAAATTCATTCAAATCTTAATTACTCTTGAGATCTCGGAGTAATCTAAGACGTTGTAAACGCTTCTGGATCCTTCTCGAATCTTTTTCCACCTTCACTTGATTAGAGTTCTGGCAAAATTCTTGGATCTGTCTTTGTTACACTTGTCTTCTGGCATCGGATTCTCGGATTCACTTTCAATTGACCATTCCTCAGCATGACTCCGCGTCACTGATTACGAACATCAGGTTCAGGAATGTAACTCCAAATCTCACCATTCTGAACTTTCGACAAGGCAGGTCGACACAAAACTTTGCAACTTCATCCCGACTCCGTTCATCCCGTTACTAACTTTTCATTAAGAAGTTCTCATTACGAACTTCTCCATCAGAATGTCAACTCTGAACTTCTTCATTACGAACTTCTTCATCATGACGTCGACTCTGAACTTCATAGTTACGAACTTCTACTTCAGGATGACTTCTAATCTCTGATTACGAACTTCACTGTTACGAACATCCGACTTCGGAAATGTCAGATCCAAGCATTCAACTTCGTATGCCGAACACGAACTTCTCCACTACGAACTTCCTCGGTACGATCTTCTCATTATGAATTTTCTCTTTAACAAATCAGCTCTGAACTTCTAACTAGTCGACTCTAAATTCCTCCGTTACGAACTCCAGATTCATCAAGTTGAATCCGTTCTCTTGATTACGAATCTCTTCATCAGTATGCTGACTATGCACTTCTCCACTATGATCTTCATTACGAACTCTTGCAGAACGGTCTTCTCAGTACGAAAGTCGAGTCCACTCCACACTTTAGTCACTCCGAACATCTGTTCTCTGTAATGACTACTCCAGACGCAGAATGCCTTCTCGTACCAACATCTGATTGCATGTGAATACCTGCATGTACTCAAAAATGGAATATACAAAACAGCAAAGCATCGTAACATTTTATGTCCTCAGATCTCCAACAGCTGCCGTTCAATAAAATGCAATTTCCCGGATCCAAACATCACCCAACCAGATTCTGAATGTTCAACATGAAGCACAATCTGAACTCCCCTGTTCCGGATTCCTTGATCCCCAGACTTTGATACCCTTTGAACACCAGGTTCCAAACATCTTGATTCAGCTTCAAACAACAGGATCCGAATCATTAGTTTTGGATTCATGGTTTCAAACTTCCAGCATTGTTCCGAAATCACCTAGGTGCCTTTGAGAAAAACATTATTTATGAAAACATCTTCAACAACAAAGGAAAACCTTCATCTTTATTCAGCAACCGTCATCTTGGTCCCAACAAAACTATTATCATAAGAAATTACTCAAAATCTTTCCCCCAAAATACAATGTTGTTAACACTTACGTTCCTGAATAAATTTGGAATGATCTAAATGAGGAGTGGGGTAATAACTCTCATGAAATCTAAGATAATAAGATTATAAATCCATCACATGATTATCCTACATGAGCACACTACACAAAATAGTTCTATAAGAATCCAAAAAAACCACATACCCCTTATCATGATTAGGTAAGATTAGAATAGGAGTTGATGTCATAATTCATTCCATCTCATGGAATGAAGACTAACACATATAAATCCATATGATTTTCACTGATTTATTAGAAATAACATTCAATTATGAAGAAAACATAGGAAAATTCACGATTAACCCTAGATAATATCCAACAAGTACAAGGAAACATTGAATCTAAAAAGACATTTCATAGTTCTTTCCATGAAAACAACTTTTCAATCTCAGGATCAACTGAGAAACCACTATTTGTTGTCATGTGTCCTATGATCCTCACTTCTTGGATCTAGAATGTGCATTTTAAAATATTTCCAAAAAAATAGTGACTCCATAGGATTTCAATAACCAAACTCATATTGTTTTTGTGCTCATAATTAGCTCTCTAATATCAAAAAATCATCCATGAACACAACCACAAAAGTGTCAATATAGAGATAGAATATCTGATTCATCAAATACATTAAAATTATAGGTGTATTTTCTAGAAAATATTGCATGAAAATATATTCATAATATCCATGCCTGCTCCTAAAATCCATCTTCTATATATAATACTTCTTAACCCTGAGAAGATGATAACCCAACCAAAGATAAATTTTTTAAAAATACTTTTCCCAAAATTAATTTATCAAACAAATCATCAACCCAAGGAAATGAATACATATTCTTAATTATTACTTGGTTCAACTTTGATTAATCCAACATAATTTAATTGAACCATATTCCTTCTTGGAAAAAAGAATCAAGGCTTCCTAAAGAGAGACACTAGGGAAAACAAAACCCTTTTCAGAGAATATTTATCTCTTTCAACACCACTGCTGATATATAATAAGAAGGTATTGATATCAACTGCATACATAGAACCTGTTAAATAATAAACTCTACCTCCATCTATGGAGGAATCCATATGAAATTGTCTGGGAAAATGATAGTAAATTTTTGAACAGCAATGGAGAGATCAACAATATAAGAAATATCATTGGTTAAACTAATACCTCTGATAATGATGTCATGATCTATGGGTGGCCAGGTCCTACCTGACCAGACTATGGATCCCACTATACCTAAAACACCAGAGAGCTCCCATTGGACACAAGAAACGAGACATGTTGATGATAAAATCAACCTCAACATGATGAGAAACAATCTAATATATCCAATCATGCCCTAAAATTAATCTATGCTAATAACAATAAAATAACAGACTAACTCCACATTAGCTATAGATAGAGAATAAGGACACATTAATCTATACTCATTACACTTTCCAAGTGGTTTCACAAACTCCATAACAAATAACATGAGCTCCATTGGTAGGTGGATCATATCATCAAAATTGATATATATAAATAAATGTGAAAAAATAGTATGAAATAAAGAAACTACTATCAAAGTTGCAATAAAGATTGTTACTCCCACTATCGTTGGACCTGAATCTATGTTCACCAAAAAAAATTTCTAATATAGGGAGGTGATAAAATCTTGATGATTTTGGCTATACACCTAGAGTCTTTCAAGAATATGACTGCCCTAAATCATCCTTTGGAGCTGAAAATCTGTGACCAAATCGAGGTGTTTATATAGCCTAACTAAAATGCTACAGATGGTCATAACATCCATTTGTGTTACACATCATTGTATGTGAGGGATGATAATTTTCTATGTGTCAAACCATACCACTAAAATATAAAGTCATAGGAATGACATTGGCTATAACTAGAGGTTCCAAATAGGCCTCTTACCAAGAACCACATACACCACTACTACGATGATCATTTGACAACTTCTTTTTCCATGAAATTAAAGCAAAGCTACAACTAGGTAGAAGAGAAGGTGTAAAATATCTAACCATGCTTTTCATATTCATTTCTTCAATTATAATCCAATCTATTGTCTTTTATAGTTTGAAATATTCATCATAAATACATATGATCTAATATCCATTCTGAAACCCTATATTTACTTTTGATATTGTAAATATTTATTCATCACAACCTCTATTCCAACCCATCCAATCCAATACCACATTCATATATTCTTATACCATGGTATCCCACCACTACATTCAAGGACCCTCAAGCCTAAAAATCATTCAGATCACCTTGATACTCTCATGTGTATCTAAGAAGTGGAAGAATTGATTAATCTTGTCAAGATAGTCCCCCTCCCCTTAACGTTCATTTGTTTCTTTATATTATGGTGTCTTATCATGCAAGAAATCTCATAATATCTCTCTAAATCATATAACAACCATCTGTACCTCAATAAATGTGTTCCAATCATGGGGTATATTCCATTCGATATCATGAAATACTTTCATGTTATCCTCACTAATGTTCTGATCCATGAGATGATTCCCATGAGGAGAATCATCTGCACCCTATTGGGGAACTCGTAGAATAAATATTGGATGCATGTTGTTGCGCAATGGGTTTTATGAAATTACCCCATAATATAACATTCTTAGTTTGAACTAGAAAACCCATATTAAAAGTGTGATAAACATCATGAAATCAAAATAGATGATGCACATCACATATCTCATGGTCACAAGAACATCATCATAGAAAGAGCTGGCCATGAACATACAAAAATATACCTCTCAAGTATTGAAAATCCTATCTTCATTATTCCAAATGTCTAAATATGGGGATCATTGATGTCATACATCTTTTGATACACAACTATAACAATCCTTCCCATATAAAATCTCAAAATGGTACATAACTCTATTAGTCACATGCCTGAAAGGACTTCTCAATCCCCCCAATCTAGAATGTAGCACATAGCCATCGAAAAAAAGAAGAATGATTTCACCCAAACTAAAGAAATAAAACTTATTTTATATATAATATAAACCACAATGGTAATGATTAATATATTACATAAAAGAAAAAATAGAAAACACCCAAAAAAATAAAGAGTATAAACATTCTCCAAGTACATGTATAACCCCAAAGGACTACCAAAATAGGAAAACAAACTATTCTATGTGAACGAATGGTCAAACATCAACCATCTCACCACCATCAACCCAACATAGCTGATAGAGAAGTTCACAACCTCATTGTGGTTCCTTTCCATCCCCTGCATTGAAAGACATAACTTGGTCTACACACAATTATAGGGGTATGTAGGGTGTGAGCTAATAGATTTAGTAGGGTCTCACCCATGTGTTCCATATCAATTCAACATTATGGAAAACATAGTGTGAGAACAGTTTAATAATTTTATATAAAATGCATCGAAAAAATGTCTAATGCCCCCATTTTTACATTTCCATATAATGCAGGTAAAATAGTTTGAAAGTATATTGTATACATATATCGAAATAAAAATATCATCTCAAAAACAAACAAAATTATGAATCATTGATCGAATCAAATCCTTCTATGTAAAATAAACAAATTAAAAAAAAAATCCCAAATCATTTAAGTATAACAGGTCACATCATGCCAAAGAACTGACTAGGTCAGGATAACTAGGACACTACTATTTAACATAGACAATATCATGTGCATCATGCCTCTATATTAATTGAATCTAATGATCATAGGAACTACCACAAAGTGAACCACCCAATAGGACTAATAGGTCTCTAGAACTACATTCCTTATGAGTATAGGAAAACATTCTGAGGAAACCCCCTGATGGTGGAAGAGACCTGTTACTACACCTTCAACCTATGTATACAAGGATAAAAGTGTTATGTATTCTCAAAATATTTTCATAAAACAATTGACATCAAACCATTCAATGAAAACCATTTAACAATTATTTGAAAACCTTAATACATTTACAAAAACTAGCAGAAAACCTCTACTATAAAAACAAAATTCCTCTCCAAAAAAATAAATAATTCATATCATGCCATAAAATTTAATAAACCAATTTATTAATAAATTAGAGAAATGCAGTTTACCAAAACTTGAAAGAGATAGAACCCCTACCTCAAAACATGAGTCATACATTTCCACAACGGAATCCACAACACAAAAGAAAAAAACAATGAAAATTGATGTCTTAGAACCTATCCTCACATTAAATTATTGATTAAATTAAATGAAATGGTTGTAAAATAAAAGTAAAAGACCCACACCTCAAGAACACACCAGTGTCACACCACAACCAAAAAAGGAATGGCCCCTGAAACAACATCAAAAAATGAATATAAAGAGAGACAAGATGAAACATCCCCATGGGTCAATATATTTAATAACACAATGTAACAGCACTACCAAAATCAATGAAATGAAGAATTAGAAATGTTTACTCACATAGAGTGATAAACCCCAGTCATTACAGTGATCAAATGAAAAACAAATCAATCCATATGACATAGATGCTCCCAATTTTACTGAAGAGGACACCTAGGTCTAGAGAGTGGAGGGATGCAGAAGAATGATTGAAAATCAGTCGATACAGTTCTCTAAAACATGACCTCTCGACAGTTACACAATGTGTAACTCCATTACATGTCTTGTGATCCATGGGAATTAATTAAACTAAAAAAGATGACACTTATTCATTAAAACATGATATTTTAACATTACATGTCGTGTAACCAGAACATAACATGTACTCATTTCAAGTTGTGTACACATGTCATTAATTGTTTCTCGAGATCGTGTACATCTTATGAAATCACTTTATATTCTATGTAATCTCCCAATATTGAGCAGAAAATCCATAATCTTACACACAAACCTCAAACCAACATTGATGTTCGTTGAAATTAGTGTTAACCCGAGATATTTATTAATACATTTATACCTGGAATCATTTAAAAAAAACATATGTCCCTGAACATTATTATATTTTCCTGAGAAATTTTCTCAATCCATGCGATTACAATGAAAAAACTAATTAGGCAGTGAGACTAGAAAAGTAAAGGTAAATATGTAAAATTAGGTAACAGAAGGATACATATATTATATTCAACACGTTACACCAAACTTAAGTTACACATGATATAGGCTACTATTATAAGATATGCGTAAAAATGGAGGGTATGAATAATAATAACTAATTTATGAAATTTATAAATATATAAATTTGTGTGTATTACTCAATATAAATAAATGATAATTATTTTATTATTAAATAACCCGTTTATTTTTGGTAAAGTTATTTTATTTTTTTTCCTCAATTTTGTTTTTTTATTTTCATGAAAAAATATTATAATAAATTTTCAGAACATTTATAAAAATTTATTTGATAAAAATTAACTAATTTTTTGAATCAAAATATCCATATTTACTTTATTAGAATTTTGGGACTTTTTGGAAAATATTATTTTTTCAGTGAATACTAAAAAATAAATATTTTTTTTGTAAAAAAGCCTTTTGTTTTCAATAAATTAATAAATAAAAATATATAAAAATATTTTTGGAAATGTGTCCATTAAACATAATTATTATTTTTTTATATTTAATCCACATAGTTACTTTTATGCAATATGATGTTTATTTTTAGTATAATTTTTTTTAAATTAATTTTCCTAAAAAAAATTAAAATGAATAATGTTTTTATTTTTTAGATAAATAAAATAATCCTTATTGAGAAAATTTTTATTTAAATTTATAGAATAAATTTTATTGAATATTAATTTATTTTTATTCCATTATTATGTTTAGTTATAGAGTTAATATAGAATCATCTCTTTCTAAAAAACTCATCTTTAAAATTCATTGTCTCACCATGTTTGAAAGATAAATATTAAATTATAATTTTCCAATTATATGAATAGAATTAAAAAAATGAATTCAATATTCTGAATTATCTTAATTTATAATATCTAATAATTCCAAATTAATTATTGATAATAATGATTAATGAAAACAATTAAATTAAATACCAATGATAAAAGTAAAACCAGTTTACCGAGGAATTAAAACATAATATTTAGGATTAAAATGCCTTATAAAAATTTATAACACCCATTTTCTAGCCATAGATTGAAAATTATGACTTTCGGATATTCTTTTATGAGTATTTATGACACTTTTCCATTAATGTGACCTATATAATCTGTTATGTAAAGAAAAATAAAAAAAGGAACCTTTGTTTCATTTAATATATAAATGTTATATACATGATATATTTTTTATATTCTAGAAAAACATTTAATTATAAAAAATAATATATGTTCTTATCTTTTCCTTTTCACTCACTAAAAAAATAACGTCGTTCATAAACGTGTAGACTATGGCTTCTTCAAAGCGTTGAGAATACATTTTTCACCTTTACATCCTATGAATGATATGTAAGTATATATATTATAATAATATGGTACATTGGATATTATGATAATATGGAAACATATAATACTACTTATCAGCATTCAATAATGATCACTAAAAAAATGTAAGTGTTACTAAGGTGGATTTAAAACCTACCATCTCAATGATTGTACCGTTTGTTCATTTTTCATAACCAAATTTCATGATGTGTTTTAAAAAAATAATTTATTTATATATGTGGAAGTTATTTCATGATTAATATTATAAATATGTTTAAATAATAACCTCTTTGACCTTAGTCAGCCAACGTAGTCCATTTTTTGACCCACACACCGAATATGGTCAAAGTATTAGTCGTAAAATTTTTTGACTAGGAAATTGTATATAACATGATAATAAGTGCAATAATATTAATAAAACATCAAAAAATGTACCTAGTAAATTAAATTGTTAACATATGATTATTATTCAGGAAGATAAAGAAATATGTGACCATTCTAACTCGAGGTATGGGTTTTTTCTTAACTCAATTTCTTTTCTGTGTGATATATTTCATATTAACCACTTATTTTTGTTATGTGGTGTATATAGGTCCCATGATTTTATTTTAAAATTTTTATATTTAATTTTTTGTGGATTTAAAAATCCATTTCGTTAACTCTATGTTAGGGGTTTTTGATTTCAATGTTACTAAAGTAGTAAGGGGATGTTGTTTCAATTTTTCTTCTTTGAGATGTTTTTTTTGTTATACAACTATATTATTTTATGAGGTGTATATAATGACTTTATGACATGTTTTAGATAGAATATAATTAATTTCATGATATTATACGTTTCATTTATTGTTTACATTTCATGGATATTATGATTCAATGTTACAAAAGTAGGAAGAGACTTTTGTTACAACCTCATCATTTATCAAGATTGTTTATGATTATGTCTCTGATGTTTAAATCATATAATTATTAATAATTCTATTCTAGTATAGTTATTAATAAAATTTCAGTTATTTGTACCATTTTTCACTATTTTATAAAAGAAATATTTGGTAAATAATTTTTAAGAAAAGTAGACTTCATCATCACATTGATTAGAAATCTATTTTCTTCCAAAACCAAGATTTCAAAAAAAAAAGTCCTCAAAATTGTTTTAAAAATTTTAGAAATGATTTATTAAAGTCATTTTTAATATTTTAATCATTTTTTGAATAATATTTCCAAGGAATATTGTTTCATTTTTTCATTCATGTATCCTTTCTAACCTTCATATAGTGAAAACTAGTTGATCTCTTAGCATTTACAACATATATAGGTTTATCTGTTGTAACATCCTAAGAATACGTGTTTCATGTAATGGTAAATTTTATATTTTATGTTACCCATTAATCGACCGAACTGGTTACTTATAAAAAAGTAATAATAAATTTTTAATTTATTATGAAATAGAGTAAACAAACAAAATGAACCAAAAGGCTCTTTATTCAAATGATAACACCATAGTAATTAAAAAACACTATGATCAAATGGGAAATTGAGCTAACCAAATATTCTATTTAAGAACCTTATTAAAATTATAGAAAGGCCACACAAAAACAACGAAGACCTCGAAAAGAGAATTGGGGTCCTTAGTATCCGGTATAAGGAGCATCAGAATGGCCAAATCCACCGCAGCCACACTAAGCACTAAAGGGATGACTTGAACCATCATCTCATTCTTCTTTTTCTTCAATCAGCTTATGTTTAAGACACTTCAAGTCTTGGTTTTATAGGGAACCAATCCGACCATTACCTCAACTAGCCGTTGGAAACTCGACGGCTGTAATTACAGTCGTTAGTCATTAAGCTTTTGGCCAAAGAACAATTAAGTACACAACGACGTGTTAAAATTAATTAAATATATTTAGTAATAATAATAAGCAATGTTTTTTATATATGTAATTGTTATATATATATATATTTTTGGATTAATATCATCCTAAAATTATTATTAAATTAATTTGTTATAAATTTTTTAATAAAACTAATATTATTATAATTTTACGATGCATTCCATTTTGAAATTATTATATGCCATTATGTAGTGATATACATTATTTTAATTTATGCAAATGGATGAATATTTATATTCTTTCATACTTTTTAAAAATTATAATATATATATATATAAATGAAATTATAATTATTGTTTTTAAATTAGCATTTTATAAAATTATTAATAATATGTATTTTGTTTAAAAATTATAGCTAATAAATTTAACAATTTATAAAATTAGTTTATTATTTGTTTTATAAAATTTATTGAATTAAAATAACTTGACATAATTATGTTTTATCAAAATAATAATATTGTTGTTATTAATTTTGGAATTTCATGTATATAGATACATGTTTATAAATAATGAAATTAATAATAATAATATGTAAATATTTTATGGTTAATAATAAATAAATATTTGTTTCATATAAATTAGAATATGTTTTTAATTATCCATATTTTGATTTATATAAAAATATATATATTTATTTATAAGTTTAATTAAAATTCATTTATTTATATTTTGATATATTTTTATAATAATTAAAGTATTAGTAAACATTACTTTTCCAAATTATTGTTTAAATAAAATTAACTTTTGACTTTGTATTAAAAATATAAAAATGATAATTATATAATCATAAAATATAATAAAAAAACAGGAAACCTAGTTAGGGTTAGGCGCAACGGACTCCAAAAAAAGGGGGGAAATAAAACAATAATAAAAATGGAGAAAAAACCAGACTTAAGAATAAAAATAACTAAATAAATACATATTAATATTTGAAGAAGGGAATCTGTGTGATAAGGGGTGGTGGCATAGATGGTTAGTGGGTAGGGTTTCACTGGGGAAGACTACAGTCGCGCCGAGTCGAGGCTTGCAACGACCATGACTGCAGATCGATCATCCAAGGTGAGCTCGAGGATGGAGTCGAGCAGTTTCGTGAGGTCGCGCCATAGTTGGAGGTGACACATGGGATGATCGAGGCTGAGGGATCTGAGTGGTGCCACCAGATCCGAGCGCTTATAGGATTTTCTGGTTTCCAATTATAGGAAATTTGATTCAATTTCCACTCTTTCGTTTCTCAGATCATGATTGAAGTAGATGTTTTTCTTTTGAGTCTTTATCCTCTTCCTATGGCGTGTCTCATTACAATAACCATACACCGCATATTATCACCATTTTCTATACCTTTCAGCTGCCGAACCATCCACTCTCACACAGTATCCACAAGGGATCTCTTTCATTGTATTTTTTTTGGAATTTGGGCTCAGTTTTCCTTCCTCATTCATTATGGGTATATTTTATGAAACCCATCCGAATCATTTTTAGTACCCGCGGCTCCTTGTTCAAACATTCAGCAGACTTCCATTCTTCCTCCATGTTTTCCAGAAGTCTCCCGAGATCCACCTCTTCTTCCTTGCTTTCCAGTGTCACCTCCTCCTCCTCAAGCTAAGGTATGGGCATGTTTTCACTTATTTTTGTAATGAAAAATCGTTTATACATTCACTATGTATAATCGAATATACTATATATGTTTATATATATTTCAGTACTAGATCGACCCTCTTTCCATTTAAAAAGTACTGGGTGTTTGGGTTTGTTATGATTTCTTAAAATTTTATAAGGGTTTGTTTATAATTGGTTTTTATTTTACAACCTTCATTACACATTCTGTATATATAGTTTTATGATGTATATATATAAATATATATATTTATACTTCATATCCTACCTTTTTAATGGTTTTCAAAGGAGATCATTTATGTTTTATGTCTTCAGGTAATATATGTAAAAGGTTTATCTTGAAAGGTTTCCATTAAGAAAAATACATTATATTAATTTAGAAAAACCCATTATATACTTATGTATATTCAGGTATAAAAGTATATATATATATATATTTATAACCCATGTCCAATCCATTTAAAGGTTTTCAAAAATGATTAGGTAAGCTTTACTAAGAAATATATATATATATATATATATATATAATGGTTATTTTGAATTTGTCCATCATGCCAAATCTCTTTTATAAACTTGGTATATGAAATTATGTACTTATATATTTTTATGTAATTCAATACAAATAAAATTATGATTTGTAAGACTTGAATACCCATCCATAAATAATATTTCATGTGCGAACTATGTTTTCGGTTAAATGGAATTATGTTTCTAAAACCTAAATATATTTACATAAATATACATATATACATATTTATGTTTCACAATCCAAATCCATTTTATAATTTCTAAAAGATGATTTCCAAGCCTTAGGTAATGTTTTAGATGCGAAATGTCATTTGGGTTCAATTGGATTTATATTTAGTATGTGAACCCCAAATTTTTTACATATGAATATACATTTGGTCACATATGTGATACACCATACATGGCTTGGATTTCAATCAAGAAGTACTAATAATTAATTATTTTTTGAATTATGTATTACATATAAGAAATTATTTGGTTATGAAAAACATAAAAGTACACACATTGTGTATATTTAGATATATGTATATATATAAATATTTGTATAATTCCCGAACCCTAATTTAAATATGATGATCATCAAAATATAATTGGTGTTTTAAATGCAATTAATATTTAAAGGGTATTTATTAAATGTTAAATTTTATGTTTGATAAATTAAAATGTATTTGTGTCTGTTTCGGTGCGGATGTGCGTCGGGTTACGATGTTCCGCCAGGACGCGTTCGCGCGTGCACCCGTCAACCCGAGGGGATGGGCGCGCGGCTTGTGGTCCCGCAGTCCCGCTTTCCAAGGGCGGGCGGCATCCGTCCCTTATTCAGGGGCGTCTGCTCCTTGATCGAAACCGGGATGATGGGATGTCGGCTTCTCCTTCCTTGGACGTCTCCTCGGAACTTGTCGCCTAATCCGGGTCTCCCTCATAGACTTAAGAATGTTCGTGAATCTCGTTCCCGGCGCCATATCTTCATGGACACCGGTTAATTACGCTGCTTCCGCCCGGACGTTCCAAGGAGTCTGGGCGGGGCAGCAACCTGCGGTGAGAAGGCCGGGTGGCTCTGGGTGCTGGGGGCGTGTCGTAACACTGCGGCTCTGCACGTCTGTCTTCCGTCCCTAATAGGGCTTCTCGAAGGCACGATGGCCTGAGGCATCCCGTACTAGGTGCGGGGAACTGTGTCACCTGAGGTTTTCCTCAGCTTCCCGTGTTTAACACGGGGTATGCCGCGAGTTTAACGTCCAGCGGGGACGGCATCGGACCGATCAACACGAAAAGTGGATCAGATGACAGAACCCCTTGCGGGGAACCTCCGACGCTGGGGCCAGCACATGGGCGGCTTCCCAAGTAACGTGGAGTGAAGTGAAGTGGCATGACCCCACCGGGATGTGGCGGCCCGGGTAAGGATCAGGATGGATGATGAAGTGAAGAGCTTGGACCCCAGAGGGGCTTCCTACGTACCGCGCGTTAACACGGATCAAAGTCAATGTAGTTCGGGCATACAGTTTAACGTCATGCTGGACGTCGGCAAGCCGACTCACGAAGAGGTCGAGGCCGCCGGGCGGAGGATTGAACCGAACCACCTCGCACAGAGGGGGATGGAACGGCCGGGTGGATCACAGTTTCACGTCATGCTGGACGATAAAAGGAGAAATGGGAAAAGGGGTTGTGGGGAGGCACAGTGGAGATACACACGGGCAGTCTCCCACAGGGGCGGATTCATAGGTGAATCGACGCAAGCGTGAACCCTGGAGGGGTCCACTGATGGACGAACCGACGTAAATACGACCGGGACGACCAGGTGGTGGGCTTGAACCTCGGGGAGGCTTCCTACGTACCCTGTATAGGAGACAGGGATCAAAGTCCACGTAGTTCATTCTGTCAGGACTTACGCACTTGGGGCAGCCCGGATGCTGCAAAACTCAGTTAGAAGGGACTTGGACCGAAAGCAGAAGACACCTCGATCCCAGTCAGACCCTCTACTGGCTTCGGCAGTGGGGAGGCGCAATGGAGATACACATGTGCAGCCTCCCACGAGAAATTAGGGGTTTGTAATACCATGCCCCCGTAGGGAAAAGCCACTCCCATTAAATCGTCCCTAAAGAGGGGCAATCCCGACATCCCTGCAGAGACGAGCGGGTGGGGGCCACATCCAAACCGGGGGGACCCTGCGTGCAGAGCACGGGATCAGGTTGCGGACGGTTTAACGTCTTGCCAGACGAAGTACAGTTTAACGTCATGTGTTGAGGACGAAGCGGACGGTTTAACGTCTTGCCGGACGAAGTACAGTTTAACGTCATGTGTTGAGGACGAAGCACTTGGCAGTTTAACGTCTTGCAGCGCGGACGATGGGGGCTAGGCAGTTTAACGTCGTGCAGCTTGGACGGATGTGCAGTTTAACGTCATGCTGGACGAATATGCAGTTTAACGTCATGCTGGACGTATGCGCAGTTTAACGTCATGCGGGACGAGGGCGCAGTTTAACGTCATGCGGGGCATAGGTTGCCGGACGAAGCACTTGGCAGTTTAACGTCTTGCAGCGCGGACGATGGGTGCATGTCACTTCGCACGAACCTGGAGGGCCGCACGGGAAGACAACGCACGGTGCGGGCACCCGGGATGAGAATCATCGGGTGCCACGCAGGCAGGTGCCCTCAGGGGGTCAACAGGGACGACCCTGGCAGATTGCGCGCAAAAAGGAAGCTTCGCGCGCAATACTGCGGGCCGGCGCGCAATCGGGGCGGCTGGCGCGCAATTGGGCCAGCGCCTTGCGCGCGGATGCTTGAGATTGCGCACTCCGGGCTTCGGATAGCGCGCGGGGGCAACGGCTCATTCTCTAATGAATGGCCACTTGAAAATAAGGGGGGGTGCGCGCAATCGGGCCGGATTGTGCGCACCCCGGGGGCAATTGCGCGCAAGCGGGTTCTTTTGCGCGCAACGGCCTTAGGGTGAGTTTTTATTCAAATGAAAGGAGCCAACGGGGATTGCGCGCGAAGGCGGACCCCGAGGCTTTCTTGCGCGAAAGAAAGGAGGTTACCTGAAGTTCGTCATTGCGCGCGGAAGGGGGTTGAATTGCGCGCACGAGAGACGTTTCGACTTCCAGCCACCTTTGAAACGTTGGGGGTCGCCTGGTATTTATAGGCAACCCCGGGCGCGGAATCCAGGGTGCGAGCGCGAAATTCTTCTCGCGGGCGCGGAATCGGGCGCGGCGCGTAAGGGAGCCGCGCGGACCCGCGGCGCGCAAAATTGCGCGCTGGGCCGGCGCTTTGCGCGCATCCCGGGGGGTTTGCGCGCGGAACATCACCTTTGCGCGCGGGCCGCTGAAATTCCGCGCAAGGCCTCCGGGCCCTCCGAAACGTTCTTCCGACTCCAAATATCACTTCACTTTCCGCATCCGGAGCTTCGTTTGGGAACAACGGACTTTTCCGGCGTCTACAAAAGCCCCCCCTCGGAATCTGATCGGCGAGAGGTCGCAACGATCGGGTTCCGAGGGAGACGCCGGAATGCCGAAGTCCTGGGCGGCGCGGGACTTAGGCGCGCAAAAAGGGGCGCCGGTCGCGAAATTCGCCGCTGCGGTCGCGCAAAGCGCTTTCCGCGCAGCGCGGACCCGGCCTCGCCTATAAATAGGGGCGCTGGGTCCCGCGTTCCGTACTCTGGCCTTCCGCGCGATAAGCTCCAAAGCTCTCGTGCGCGAAATTGCCTCTTCCGGTCGCGAAATTCGCCCGATCGGCGCGCAAAACCGTCCGGATTTCGCCTGTTTTTGCGCGAAACCCCGGAACTTTGCGCGACAGTCTTCCCAATTGCGCGCCGTCCACTTGGATTGCGCGCCAACCTTCAAACTTTTCCACCAGCCTCGTCCGATCCCGCACGCTTCATCCCTTAACCCGCACGACTCCCGAATCTTCCGAGATGGCCGCGCACAGAGGAAATGAGGGGGATGCCGCCACTCGCAGGGCTGAGATGGCGACGAACGAGGAGGTTTACGGAGCCAAGGAGATTGTTTCCAACAATCAATCCTTGTTCGACTTACTAACGCCGGCCCAGAAGACATACCCATTGTCAGACAACCTGCCGCTCTGGAACTTCGGCATCCTGGATGAGGTTCCAGTGCCAGGGTTCGAGGTTGATGCGCCGCGAACCTGGGTGACTCGGGAGGACGAGCTTCACCGCTATAACATCACCAACAATGGGCATCCTGCCAGGGAAACCAGGCACTTGGATGTCTACGTCCTGAACCCGAGGACGCGAACCATCGATGGGGGTGAGCCTACAGCGGAGAATTCTCCAGCCCTCTACTCGAGCATATATCGCCAGAGCGTCACGGACGACACCAAGGGCTGGCTGAAGGACTGGGACTTGCGGTCTGGGGGCAACTTCACCAGTGAATGGGCCTGGGCGTTCTGGGTACGCCACACTTGCGATCACTTCGCAGAGGAGCTGCGGTACATCGGCCTGTTTGAGGCGGTGTGGACGTCGCAGTTCCACTTCTACCAGCAGTCTGAGCTCGGGCCGGAGCTGTTCACTCGCTGGTCCCCGGATACCAACACCTTCCATCTTCACCATGGGGAGGTCGGCATCGGTCTCTGGGACATCCACTGCATCGGAAGTATCCCGCTGGAGGGCTACCAGTACGATGAGTTCCTGCCACCGAAGAACATCTGGGAGGACAGGTCACGGACTCCCATCCTGACCTGGCATCTGCTTGACCTGGCTACGCAGCGGCTCGGGATCAAAGACTTCCAGAAGGACATAGCCTACAAGGAATGGTTCGGCCAGTTCTTGGAGCATGACCCGGCGGTCAAGATGCCAAGCAGGGGGAAGCGGTGCCCGACCGCAGCTCAGAGGAGCCGGAACGGGTCGTACTGGCGGGTCCTGGAGACGGGCGACTACCGCTCATGGGGGTACCGCGTCATCGAGGCCCGGGACCCGAACGTCCGGTACGCGGCGTTCCTGGCCGCCTTTCTGAGCGGGTGGCTCCTGCCAGTGCGGGATGCGAGGATGGGCGTCCGCCCGGCGACGCTGGCGATGGCGGGCGCCATGGCTGCCAATAAGAGGTACAACCTCGGGGTCCCAGTGCTGGCGAGGCTGTATGCCATCCTGGGACGCATCTCACGAGGGGGGTCGCCACGAAGGATCTGTGGGCCCTTTCAGTTCTTCCACGGATGGGTGGCTGCTCACCTCGGTGGGTATACGTTCCCAAATGCCATCAGTCCTCCGGGCAACGGCCTGCGACCCTCCCTGCTGAACATTGCGGGGGTCGCTCCGATGACCCTCAGTGAGGAGGGCGTGAGGTTTCGGATTGGCAATCATGCCAATTTCAACTTCAGCCCGTTTCCCACTCCCGTCGGCCAGATGATCGACAACGGACAGGGCCCGCTGAAGCAGCATGAATACTTCCTGAACATGCGGGGCGGGGTGCTCGTGACTCGGATCGACGGGAAGGTGATCTGTGAGCCTTACGTGCCGACCCGGTTCGCCAGGCAGTTCGGGTGCCTTCAGCGGATGCCGAAGAGGGTATTCACTGCTGTCCGGGAGGAGACGCACCCTTGCGTCCTTCGCGAGATGTGGCTGATGTTCGTCGCCTTCGGCTCTGGCGACGTCATCACTCTCCCTCCCACCGGGATCGACGCAGGCTTGGCAACCGAGTACGCCGAACACTGGGCCATCGCGTACCCTGAGGGGCTCTTGCGGAAGCTAGTTCGGCGGCTCGAGGCTACCCGTGCGGAGACCGGGCGTCAAGGAAGGAGGCGAGGCGCCGCCACACGGGGGAGAACGGAGGCGCGCCAAGCAGCGGAGCCGGCGCGGGCAGGGACTTCGGCGGCGGGCGCATCGCAGGCTGCCGCCACGACCTCGGCGCCCAGAGAGGGGGCGCATGCGTCGGTCGAGGAGCGGCCCGGGAAGCAGGTGAGGTGTCTGCTCGAACCCTCCCACGATGCAGTCTTCCCGGCGCTGTGGTCGGCCTGGATGACCCTGCGGCAGTCACTGGGGACCGACGTTATCTGGCGAAAGATACTCAGAGAAGGAATCTATCTGCCAGAGGTCGGGCGCCTCCAGATCACCGACAGGGTGGACTTCAACCGGCAATATGCATATCTGACGGCCATGGACGAGTACGCGCGCCAACGTGGTCAGCGTGCGGAGCCATCCCTTCTGGTGAAGGTGATGCTCGGTCTCGAGCCCGCTCCGGAACAGATGCCGCCGGAAGAAGATGACAGTAACGACTCCGATGAGGAGGAGGAGACGGGGGAGGATGAAGGCTCCGAGGGAAGGTCCCATTGGGGGAGCCCACGGGAGAGCGGCGAGGTGGCCGGCTCTGACAACGTTGATGTCACTGAGCTCCTCGAGGTCCGCTTCTATCCCTACTCAACTTGCTTCATCCATTCTCTTATGCAGCTTCTAACCCGTTTCTCCATCCTTCTCAGGAGCACACGGATGTCGGTCAGGCGTCCTCAACAGGAGTAGGAGAGGCGCCAGCAGGACAAGGCGGGGGCCAGGCACCCATTATCGAACTGACAAGCGCTAAGGGGTCCCCTGCTGCAACTGTTCCTGCGGCGACCGGGGTAGCGGAAGATGACGCTCCGAACTCCCGTGAGTCTCCCTGCTTTACTGCTGGTGTTTGCCATTGACGATCCGTGACTAACCATGGCATGCCCCGCGCAGTGATCTCAACATTGGAGGCTCGTCGGGTTGCCGAACCCGGGCCATCTACGAGTGGACCAGTGGTGGACATGCCGCCTGCTCCGGAACAGGCTTCCCAAACCGAGCCGGCCCCACCAACTGCTGATCAGGGGGCTACGGATGTCGGTGGTGCTGCCATCGGAGAGAGGTTGGGGGCTGACGAGGGTGTCAGCGCCGCTGGGGAGAGAGAAGAAGGTTGCCCGGATGTTGGGGGACCTATCCCTCGTGAGGACCTCCCAGGGGCGGACCCTGCAGCAGACCTGCTGGCTGCCTTCCCTGCTTACCGGCCTACCGACCCCGAGGAGATGGATGACTCGGACGCGGAGGCGGTCGAGGATAGCCGGGTAACGCGACGCAGGGGGTGGAAGTGCATCCAGCGCTTCCTCAAGCGAGACCCATCGGAATGGCTGGGGCGCATGGGATCACTTCAGACCTGGCTGCGCTTCCTGTGTGCCGGGGGAGCTGATGCTCAACGCCTCCATCTGACGGTCCGTGATTTCATGGCCGAGAAGATGCGCGAGAGCCGCCGGCGTGCTGACGTCGCACAAAGTCGGGACATGTCGGAGAGCACGCAGGCGCTCATCGCGGCAGAGCAGGAAGTCCGGTGCCTCGAAGGGCAGGCGGCAGAGAAGGAGGCCTTCGTCGCAGCATGTACCGAGCTTGTGGAGCAACTATCGGCGCAACTGATCGACGCTCGGGTACAGCTGACGGAGGCGGGCCAACAGATGGTCACACTCCAAGTCGAGCGGGAGCGTGCACAGGCCAGGATCGACGAACTGCGTGCTGCGACCGCCGACGAAGAGAGAGCACACAGAGAGCGAGAAGCAGCTCTGGAGGCCACCAGCCAAAGGGTAGCGGCATTAGAAAGACTCATTCAGCATGCTAATCCCTAAGGGCTGTTTTTTGCCATTCCCAGAACATTTGCTTCCGCTACTTAATATTTTGATCCACTTGTATGAATCGCCATATTTATCTGCGTCTTTTGGTTTAACATGCTCAACCACAAATTGTCTCGCGGGAGCGTTAACCAAGCATCAGGCATCCATAATTGGGCCTGGGTTTCTGGAGAAAAGAGGGAGGTCATTCCTAGGAAAGGAGACCTCAGACCTAACCAATGTATCATCCCCCAACTTGTTCCAACACACGAGCGGGACAACGCTAGGGGCGTTGAGATTTTATCCGAACATAGGGAAATGAGAAAGGGTGAATCGCGTGTCCCGAATCCAGACATCCACAACGGTCGGCCTTCCAGGAAATGCCCAAGACAGTAGGCGGACAGTGGATCGACCATAACAACTGCAATAGACGGACCGAAAAAGGCCATCATTCATATCGCAGGAGGCGGAACACATGTCATCATGAATACCGCTTTGGGGTTCCTTCAGACACAAGGGTGGAAAATGCAGATCAACAGGGCATGCGAAGCGTGGGGCGAAGTGACGATTTGTTCGGACAGAATCCAACGCTCTCAAAATTGCGCCACCGTGGGGAAAACGTACTAGGCGGATGCACTAATCTGGCCGTGAGTCACCTCAATTATCAGACAGCACCTCTCTGACGAGGAAACCGTCGCTTCCCATCCTTGCGATGGGGCATCCCGAGCCGAATCGGGGAGAATATTACGACTGCACCACTCTACCCGATGTCAGGCCAGACGGCCGACGGCGAGGAGGGGCGGGACTTAACGATCCCTGAGGCTGGACCCGAGTCGAAATGCCCGGGCGTTCCTACGTACTCCATCAGGCTGGAGATCAAGCCACACGTAGTTCTGAGAGTGCAGTTTAACGTCATGCAGGACGTAGGACCCCATTTGGGGTAGATCTTAGTTTAAGGTCTTAGAGCTCGGACCATAAGGGCTGGATCTTAGTTTAAGGTCTTAGAGCTCGGACCATAAAGGTGGAGGATCTTAGTTTAAGGTCTTAGAGCTCGGACCATAGGGCTAGAGGATCTTAGTTTAAGGTCTTAGAGCTCGGACCATAAGGGCTAGATCTTAGTTTAAGGTCTTAGAGATCGGACCATAAGGAGAGATCTTAGTTTAAGGTCTTAGAGCTCGGACCATAAGGAGAGATCTTAGTTTAAGGTCTTAGAGCTCGGACCATAAGGAGAGAGATCTTAGTTTACGGTCTTAGAGCTCGGACCATAAGGAGAGATCTTAGTTTAAGGTCTTAGAGCTCGGACCATAAGGAGAGAGATCTTAGTTTACGGTCTTAGAGCTCGGACCATAAGGAGGGATCTTAGTTTAAGGTCTTAGAGCTCGGACCATAAAGACCTCAAAGTACGCCGCATCTGGTCATATCCCCTGGACATGCGAAGGTGCACTGAGGGATAGTGTCAGGAGTGTCGAGGTTTCGCCTGGTTAGAATGGGGGGTGGAAAATGTGAATCATGCGGCCATTCACTCAAGGACTGGGGGCACCGGCGTAACGATATGGGAGTACTGCCGACCGTGGCGGAAAAGCAGCATCAATATCGCACTAACCGTTGGTGGAATGAGGCAGCAAACGAGCATCGACCGCTCAATCGCAGGATTCATATCGATTTGCTGCCCGAGGCCATTGGGGGTACCGGCCCGAGTCGGTGGGAGAGCACTGAGGCATTGTGTCCGAACCGTTCACGGGGGCTCCACCCAGGGCATAGACGATGGGTCCGAATGAAAGGGAGCACGAAGCCTGAAAAGTGGAGGAAACCTGACCAAGCGGATCCTGACCCTCCTGGAAATAAACCAGAGTACTCTTGACACCGGTGGACCACGGCAAGGGGTCGGGGAACACGCCTTGAGGGTGACCTGAAGGCGGCGGACTCCCCAGAGAAGGGGGAATCTCTAAGAGGTGGGGGGCTGGACCCGAAGTTTCAAACATCCGGGCGTTCCTACGTATCCCATAAGGATGGGAATCAAGCCGCACGTAGTTCTTGAAGCGCGGTGCAACACAATCGGGCACCAGCGCGGGGGAGAGTGCGGGTCTGACCCTCGCACACAAAAGGAGCGGCATTTGATATTTCTTGTTTGTCCTTAAAGATGAATGGTTTTTCTTTGTGCGGCGGCATGCCCGTGATTGAGAAATCTCTGGCGTCGCCGCAATAATCAAGCCACGGAAGGCATTGATGAATGGCGTGGTTATTAACCAGCGCCCAACATGAGTGTCCCCTGAGGGGAACATCACGATGCAGTGCCGTTTTCTCGTCGGGCGGCCAAGACGATCACAGTTTACGGTCGTGTGGTAGGACCAGACAACACAGTTTAAGGTCGTGTGGTTCGGACCATGGAGGAATCCGCTTACCGCGGTACGGCGGACACGGCGGAGGTGGGAGCATACCCAGCCCTGCGGTCACGCACGATTCCAGGAGAAGAGTCTTGGGATGGGGGTCTGCGTATGTCCATCACCCGAGGGGCAGAGATGCTAGCCTCCAGATATACTGGGCCCAGAACGCAATTGTTCGGGCGACTCCCTCCTCCTTATGGGGACGAGGGTCCAGCTACGCATGGCCCTTGGGGAGAACATCCGCATATATCCTTGGCGCTCAGATCATGGGAGCCTCGAACGACATCATTACCCTGGTTGGTCTGCTTAACGTGTAGAGGCGTACCGGAGGTCAGTATGAAGAGAGTGTCAAGATTCCACTACAACGCACAAAGGCGGAGTGTGATGAGGACTGCGCAACCAATGTTCAGAGCCTGAGAGAGCTGACATGGCGATCAAGGACGTTGCTGACGCATTCGCAACACAACATCCGATCGCGTCAGCCTAAGACGGGGCAAGCAAACGAGCATCAACCGCTCAATCGCAGGATTCATATCGATTTGCGGCCCAAGACCCGCCGGTAAATCGACCCGGAGCGGTGGGAGAGCACTGAGGCATCATACCCAAACCGCTAACGAGGATCCCTTTGAGTGAAGGCTCGAATAAGAGGAAGCGCGAGGCCTGACAAGCAACACAGGACTTGTCGGGATTGAATCTGACACTACGAGTCATAGACCGAAGCACCCAAAACATGTTAACAGATCTCCGGAAAGGGTCGGAGGACTCACCCTGAGAGCAACCAAAGGGGGCAGATCCCCGTGATCAACCAAGAGACGGGGCTGGACCTGAGACACAAGCGTCCAGGCGGTCCTACGTATCCCATAAGGATGGGAATCAAGCCATACGTAGTTCTGGAAAGGCAGTTTAACGTCATGCAGGACGATGATGGAAAAAGAAGGGGGGAGCAGAAGGCATCCCCAAACGTGGGGGGCGTACAGCGTGGCGAGAAAACCGACGTGAATGAGGGCATAGCCCCACGCTCACACCATACGCCACATACCCAGCAGCAACTGGGCCAAAGGCCCGAGGTGGGATGGAAATTCCCGAAGGATGGGGCTGGGCCTGAAACATGAATGTTCAGGCGGTCCTACGTATCCCATAAGGATGGGAATCAAGCCGCACGTAGTTCTTGAGGGGCAGTTTTACGTCATGCAGGACGAATGCTGAACAGTTTAACGTCTTGTAGCTCGGACGTAGTGCAGTTTAGCGTCATGCGGGACGAAGCACTTGGCAGTTTAACGTCTTGCAGCGCGGACGAAGTGCAGTTTAGCGTCATGCAGGACGAAGCGCAGTTTAGCGTCATGCAGGACGAATGCTGAACAGTTTAACGTCTTGTAGCTCGGACGTAGTGCAGTTTAGCGTCATGCGGGACGAAGCACTTGGCAGTTTAACGTCTTGCAGCGCGGACGAAGTGCAGTTTAGCGTCATGCAGGACGAAGCGCAGTTTAGCGTCATGCAGGACGAATGCTGAACAGTTTAACGTCTTGTAGCTCGGACGTAGTGCAGTTTAGCGTCATGCGGGACGAAGCACTTGGCAGTTTAACGTCTTGCAGCGCGGACGAAGTGCAGTTTAGCGTCATGCAGGACGAAGCGCAGTTTAGCGTCATGCAGGACGAAGCGCAGTTTAGCGTCATGCAGGACGAAGCGCAGTTTAGCGTCATGCAGGACGAAGCGCAGTTTAGCGTCATGCAGGACGAAGCGCAGTTTAGCGTCATGCAGGACGAAGCGCAGTTTAGCGTCATGCAGGACGAACGGACACTCAGGCAAAGTATTGCTTGAGGAACCTAGCGTTGGTGGGAGGAGTGACACGCTCACCATCCATAGTCGCTAGGGAGTACGCGCCATTGGGATAGACCTTGTGGACAACAAAAGGTCCCTCCCACTTGGGCTCCAACTTGGGCGGCTTCCTGCCGGGGATCATTGGAGCTCTTAGGGCTAGCACTAGATCACCCTGCAGGAAGGAGCGGAGGCGAACCTTCTTATTGAAAGCTCGAGCCATTCTGCTTTGATGCCTCTCCAAGTTGTGCAAAGCGCAAAGTCTATTCTCATCCAGTGCTTCCAACTCGACTAGACGGGCTTCAGCAACTCTGTCCGGCGCTTGCTGGTCGTAGACCGCAGTGCGCAAGGACGGTAACTGGATCTCGATGGGCAGGACGGCCTCAGCTCCATACACCAGGGAATAAGGGGTCATCTGGGTGGAATTGCGAGTCGTCGTCCGATAAGCCCAGAGGGCGTTGGGGAGCTTGTCCGGCCAACTCTTCTTGTTTTGACCAACCATCTTTTGCAGAATGTTAGAGAGGGTTTTGTTAAACGCCTCGATCTGTCCATTCGCCTGCGCATGATAGCGAGATATATGGTTCGAGCGGATGTTATACTTGGCGTACAACTTCTTCAACTCGGCTGCTCGGAAATTGGTTCCGTTATCCGTGAGGATAGCGTGAGGCACTCCAAATCGATAGATGATGTTGGAGGTCACGAAGTCAGCGATCGAACAGGATTTGACCTCTCTGAGCGGAATCGCTTCTGCCCATTTGGAGAAGAAGTCCGTGGCGGTCAGAATGAACCGGCACTGGCGAGCTGTCGCCGGCGGGTAAGGTCCCACAACGTCCAGTCCCCAGACTGCAAAGGGCCAGGAATACCTTGTGGTATGGAGAGGCTCCGGCGGCCGATGCACAAAGTTCGCATGAACCTGGCACGCATGGCACCTCCTGGCGTACTCGATGCAGTCATGGATCATAGAGGGCCAGAAGTATCCCAACCTCCGAATCTGGTGGGACAGCTTCGGCCCAGTCTGGTGGGCGCCGCATGAACCAGCATGAACCTCTTGCATGACTCGTGGGATCTCAACTCCCTGAAGGCAACGGAGGAGAACACCATCAAATCCGCGTTTGTAGAGGATCTGCTCCAGGCCGGGACTGCTCTGGAGGACGAACTGCGATGCGCGGCGTCGAACTCGCTCGCGCTCGGCCCGATCTGACGGAAGAATGCCATGTTGGAGGTACTCAACCAAAGGCGCCCTCCAATCACGGGTTGATTCGACTGCTATATCTGGGGTACTCGGGGCTCCGGGCATAGGGGCAACCGTGGTGAGGTTACTTACCAACGGGCCGCGATCTTCTTCCGGGATAACGGGAGCGATGAGCCTGCGGCGCGTCACGCGGACGATCAGGTTGTCCTGTTCAGGTTCCGCAAGTGACGCAGCCAGGCTGGCCAAAGCATCTGCTCGACCGTTCTGCGACCGGGGAACATGGACAATTTCCGGCCGAGAAGGGAACCGGGCCATCAGAAGAAGGGTGCACTCCAACAATGGCACAAGTTCCGGCTTCCTGACAACGTAGTCGCCATTGATCTGCTTAACGACCAGCTCGGAGTCCCCTTTCACGCACATACGGGGCACGTCGATCTCGAGAGCCAACTCGAGGCCGGTGATGAGGGCATGGTATTCCGCCTCATTGTTGGTACAGCCCTCTGACAACAGGAAAGAGTATGGCAGCACGGCTCGCTCCGGGGTAATGAAGACGATGCCCAAGCCCACTCTATTGAGCTTAGGATTATCGAGTCTTCTACCGGTGGGGCTCCGGGAGGCACCGTCAAAGTGCATCTGCCAGCATGGATCGGCTCGATCAACCGAGAGAATGGTCTCATCAGGAAAGCCTAGATCCAGCGGCTGATCCGCGGAGGTCGGGTGAGCGGCCAGAAAGTCTGCCAACGCTTGCCCTTTGATGGCCTTCTGAGACACATACCTGATGTCGAACTGCTGAAGAATCACAGCCCACCGCGCTAGACGGCCAGTCAACATAGGTCGGCTCAGGATATATTTCAACGGGTCTACCCGAGAAACCAACTGTACCTCATGGTGCTGCAAGTAGTGCCGTAATTTCTGTACGGCAAATACGAGCGCCAGGCAGCTCTTCTCGATGGGGGAATACCTAACCTCCGCATCAAGGAGCATGCGACTGAGGTAATAGAGGCTATTCTCTGTTCCCTCGTTGTTCTTCTGGGCGAGAAGGGCACCCAGGGACCGTTCCAGGGCTGTCACATAAAGGACCAGCGGCTTTCCGGATACGGGCGGCATCAGGACCGGAGGTTGAAGCAGGTACTGCTTGATTTCCTCGAAAGCGGTCTGACACTCTTTATCCCATACATAGGTGGCACCTTTCTTCATAAGCCGAGAAAAGGGCTTACACTTGCCGGCCAGATTCGCGATGAATCGGCGTATATAGGCTAAGTGGCCTTGGAACCCTTGCAGTTCCCGGACGGTACCCGGGGGAGGCATCTGGCTAATCGCCCTGATTTTCTCTGGGTCGATCTCAATACCCCGGTATCTTACCACAAATCCAAGGAACTTTCCGGAGGTGACCCCAAAGGCACACTTCAACGGGTTCATCTTCAGGCAGCGAGACCGGAGGAAGCTGAACACTTTCTCAAGATCTTTGAGATGGTCCTGACGCTGGCGCGATTTGACAACCAAGTCGTCGACGTAGCATTCCACCAGTGTGCCGAGGATTGGCTTGAATATGCGGTGCATCGCCCGTTGGTAGGTGGCACCTGCATTCTTCAGGCCGAAGGGCATGACCCGGTAGCAAAAGGTACCTTGGGGGGCCCTGAAGGCAGTGAACTCCTCATCCTCAGGGGCCATCCGAATTTGGTTGTATCCGGAGTATCCATCCATGAAGGAGAGGGCTTGGAACCCTGCCGTGGCATCAATCAACAGCTCTGTCACTGGAAGGGGAAAATCATCCTTCGGACAGTGGCGGTTGAGATCGCGGAAGTCGATGCAGACTCTAATCTGCCCGTTCTTCTTCCTGACCGGCACAATGTTGGCCAGCCATTTGGGGTACTGAACTTCCCTCACGAAGTTGGCTTTGATAAGCTTGTCAACTTCGGCCTCAACCATGGCACCATGGGATGGGTGCATCTTCCTGGGAGGCTGCTTGAACCCGCGATGGTTCGCCGGGAGACCAAGGCGGTGGACGGCTACCTGAGGATCTAGCCCCGGCATCTCGTCATAGCCCCAAGCGAACACATCGCGGTGCTGCCTGAGAAAGTCCACGTACTGCTGCCGCTCCTCAGAGGGCATGGCGGCACTAACCAACGTGGGTCTTGGATCGGCCTCGGTTCCAAGGTTCACCTGTATTAACTCATCGACCGTGGCGGGGACGCCCTCCTCAAAGGCTGGGGGTGCGTCTTCCATACCCTCTCCACTCGGGGAGGGATCGTCCACGGGAGAGACTGCGTTGGCAACTGCATTGGGGCTACCAGGTCCTGCTGGGCCACTGGTGCTGGCGCGGGCGGTCGCGGCCGTCTCATCAGGAGACTCGCGGACCGTCAAGACCATGGCGACGTCCAACCGGTGAATCGGGAGGACGTAAGCGTCATCCAGACCTGCCCAGGGATCGCTCGCAACAGCGACAGGCTCAATCTCACCTGCCAGGATCTGCTTATCCTTGCTCTTGTAATAGTCTGCGTCCAGATAACGGGCTTCACATGAGGCAAAAGGAGAGGCATCTCCTTGGAGCACGCCTACTCGACCATTAAGGGAGTATTTGAGGCATTGGTGGTATGACGAGGGAACCGCCGCGTGAAGGTGAAGCCATGGCCTGCCCATCAATGCGTTATACGCAGTGTCCTGAGAGACTACCATGAATCCGGTGTTGGCAACCAAATCACCGAACTGGGTCTTCAAACGTATCTTGCCGACCGGGGTTTGCTCGGTGCGGTCGTACCCCTGGATCCTGAGGTCGGAGGGAATCAAGTCATCCTCGGACAACCCCAATCTCCGGAGCGTCCGAGTTGGAATCAGGTTAATCCCGGACCCCGTGTCGACAAGACAACGCCGGACTTCATGGCCATTGAACTGGCCAGTGACATACAGCGGACGAATGTGTCCCTGTATAGGAGGGTCTTCATCCTTACCAGAGAACGAGATAACTGCCTGACATTCGGCGTCCTCGATCGTTTCGGCGTGAAAGGCCTCTGCAGCCGCAACCTCTGTCTCAAACTGGAGGGGGCTCTTCAGGGCTTCAGCGAGTGCCTCACGCATCTCAGATGACATGCGCAGAGCCTCAAGGATGGAGAGCCTTGCTGGGATGTCGGCCAAGTGCTTCAGGACATCATACTTTTTGGCCAAGCGCGAGCTCCTGGTTGCAGGAGGTTGCTCTGCGGTTGGTGGCATGACGGGCCTTACCGGTTGGGTCGACGACCGACTGGTGCTTGGCGCATCCCGTTGTTCACTGGTCGCAGTCCGGGAAATGGTCACCGTACTGGGGTCAGGAGGCCGGGATGGACTTGTGGCAGGGCGGAGCTGGTCGCGACGCGGCTGAGGCGGTTCTGCCTGGTCCCACACCACAAACAGTGGCGGAGGCGAATCCGTCATCCCCGAATGGGGGGCCTGCGCACGCTGAGCTCGATCTTGAGCCTGCTGCCTAGTCTCAGTGGCGTGCACGGCCTGGCCGGAGGTACCGACGGCTGTGCCCCGGCGACTCCTGCTGCTGCGGTTCTTCCGACGGTGGCGACGACCGGGGACACTAGGAAGGTCCACCTGGTGTTCTTCAACGTCGGGAACCGAAAAGGGATTTACCAGCTCGACGGTGTTAACCGAAGCGTACCCAATACCGTCATCGGACGAATCATCCATCACCGGGCGGATCCGAGGAGGGACCCCCATCTCCGGGGGCATGAAATCGCCGAGAGTACGGGATAGTGGCGGAACTGGCGGGGCGCGCTCTTCCTTCTTGCGCTGCCGCCGTTTGCTCCTCTTGGAGGAGGCAGACCGGGACGACGATGCCGAAGCAGCACCCGCGGGTTCTGGGGGCTCAGGCTGATTCAAGCGCGCACGGATGATTCCATGGGCGCGAATGGTCGTCTTGCGGGCCATCCAGTTATTATACTTCTGGGACCCGCGGTCGGAGACCAGCTGCCATTCGTCCTCGTTGCCACTATCTTCATCTGATCCCACGAATACGCCCGCCACTTGTGCTGGAGCTGGGCCCAACCTAATTACATTGTTGTTAATCTGGTCTTGGAGCCAGTCCTTGAACACATAGCACCGCTGGATGGTGTGTCCCAGGGCTCGATGGTAAGGGCAGTAGCGGGGGTTATCCGTGAGATGTGCCTCCTCTGGCTTCCAACACTCAGGCAGTCGCACAATCCTCTGCTCCAGGGCGCTCCGGAAATAACCGGGGACCTGATCCTCATGGAATGAGTACGTCAGGTGTCGCGGGCCCCTGGGAGCGCGGTCTTGACGAGGGGCTGGAGGGGCCTTCCGAGGAGGTGGACCCTGATTATCTCGCCTAGGTTGTGGCGGTACATTACGCGGAGGGGCCGGCCGGTTCTGAGGCTGCCGTTGCTGGGCCGGGAACTGAGCCCGTGGAGGCGGATTCCTGTGAGGCTGCGGAGCTGGCCTCACCGGCAGCAGCTCCAATGGCCTGGGAGCCTCTATCTGGGCCACAGCAGCGGGCTCAGCCCTGCTGACTCTCCTTGCAGGAATCATAGGAGGCAGCGGGTGTGCCTGGCTGGCCTGTTGCAGGGCTTCCTCAAGACGTTGAGCTTTGTCTGAGAAGTCCCTGAACCCTCCGGGGTAATTCTGAGTGATCAGGGAAGGGACCAGCTCGGTCTTGACGTTCCCGACGCACATTGTCAGCAACTGCTCCTGAGTCAATGGCATGTCAAGGGAATACGTGAGACCCTTCCATCGGGCGACGAAGTCCGCGACTCGCTCATCAGGCCTCTGCTTGCACTTGAAGAGGTCTGCGATACTCGTCTTCCGGGTCGTGGAACTGAACTGGTAGAGGAATTGTCTACGAAGGTCCTCCCAGCTAGTTATCGACCCGACGGGAAGCTGGCTGTACCAGAAAAATGCTGGCCCTTCCAGTGTCTGGACAAAGCAGCGAAGCTTAGCGGCCTCTTGCTGCGCCGGAGTCCCCAACATAGGCCCGCACCTCGAGTTGAAATGGGCCAAATGCTGTGGCGGATCTCCGGTCCCGTTGAAGGGGGCGAAAGTGGGATTCCCGAATCCCGGAGGCGCCGGCATGTCATCCACCCATGCTGGGTAGGGCTTGCCGTCCGGTGGGATCGCCACCTGCCGAGTCTCCAAGGCTTCCAAGCGGGCAATGAGTGCCGCCATCGGATCGTCCGGACATGGGTTCCAGTCCTGGCGAGGATCTCTAACCACGAGCGCATTGCATGGCCCTTCAATCGGGTCGTCGACCGGGTCGTCGAACTCGGCAGCTCGTGGGATGGCGGGCGGAGCGGCCCTTGGGGCAGCGGGAGGAATCCGAGCGGGATCTCTCAGGTAGTCACGCCGCTCGGGAGGGTGTGGCGAAACATACCGCGCCCTCTTGCCGTAGGCAATGGCCTCTCTCCTGTCGGCGAACACAGCGTAATCACGGTTGCCCGGGAGAGTCTCGTCGAGGTGCGGTTGTTCCGGTCCCTGTTGTCCTGGCCTGGGATCACCGTAGTCAGGCCGCCGTTCTGCAGCGCGCTCGGCGAGGAGCTGGTCAACCAGCCTCTTCTGTTCGGCGAGCTTCTGACGTAGCGTAGCCTTCTCGGGATCCTCCTCTGCCCTCTGCATGGAGGCAGATGGGTCGGCGGGCTTTATAGCCTCGCTGTGCTCTTTTCCTTTGCTGACGTTTCGGCTTAACGTCAGTGCTTCAGTGGGTGCGGGGAGCCCCAGGAGGTTCCTCTGATGACGAGTAACTCTCACTGATGGGTCTGACGACGGCTTGTCTTCGGGGGGGAAGCCCCCGTCGAGAAGTTCCAAGTCGTTCCCCTCTCCCGACAGGTCAGCCATATTGACCGTTCCTGTCCCTGGGGATATACCCTCAGGGCCACCCAGCGAATCGGGCTGTCGGCGGATCACACTGAAGCGTAGGGCAGCGTACTGCCCCCATCCACGGATATACACGTGGGGAGTGGCTTCCTCGATAACTTTGCGGAGTACTTGAAAACACTCAACGCATCGTTGTTGGAGGGCCTCGTGGTGCCCAAATGACCCGGGGTGCCGAACCGCGGGGAGCATGGCCAGGTCAATTTGATGGCACTGCTCACCAATATCCTCCAGGTGCGCTTGACTCCCGGGGTATGGCATTTGTAGGCAGTGAAGACGGGAGTGAGTCTCCCGGAGAGTTCGGCGGAAGCACTCGAACTCATCCGGGGTGAGCGATTCGGGTGCATCAAAGCCCAGTCCTGCGACTGGCCAAAACTTCTCAGGGAAGTGGCCCTCTGCAAGGACGGTCCAGAAGCTCCACGACTCAAACTCGGGACTCAGATCTCCTTGGTCCTCTTCAATGGCTGGGAACGGACGAGGAACTGGTAGTGGTGCCGAGGCGGGCCGCCGGGCCGACGGGCTGGCCGGCGGTGAATACGGCGAGCAGGCCGATTGGCCTCCATATCCCGGACCTCCCCCTGAGGGTGGCGGTGGCCTGGCTACCACATCACGATAGGACGGGCCGGCGAGCGAACATCCTGCCGTAGCATCGGTGCTCGCCGAGGGCGCACCAGATCGTGGTTCGACCGTCGGTCCCCAGAAAAAGTCTCCGGCTTCTCCGACCGAGACGGAAGGCACTTCCGGAGGGGCCGGTACCAACCGCAAGTTTGATCCCTGGGGGTCTACCAGGCCCTCGTTACTCCGGATATACCTTCGGAGAGACGCGGGGATCACATCGATCTCGCTCTCGGGGAGCACGAGGCTGACGTGCCGCATTCCTATCCCTGCCCTTGACTGGCGGGATTGGGGAAGGGGCTCTGTCGCCGAATCGTACTCCGCCTCTGAGTCAGAGAAGCAAACCGGTCGGATCTCTGTCCGGAACTCCGCAACATTCTTCCCTCGGCGTCGACGCCTTGCCTTCCTGCCCCTGGGTGGTTCTTCGGGGCAGGGCTGATCTCTGTCCTGGCGTCCTCCGGCCGCACTGGTGCTGGGGCCGAGAGGACTGAGAACCGAGGTGCGAAGGGCACCGGGACAGATATCAAAGGGGACGCGGGGAGAGATGATTCCGGGCAGGCCTCCGGGCCGGGATTGGGAGGTGGGATGACCCATGCCTCCAGAATCGGCCACGCAGAGTAGACCCTGCCGGTGAATAGCGCTACCGCGAGGTGGTCCGCGGTGGCTACTGCCAGTGCCAGCAACCGGGAGAGTCGACCCAACCTGCCTTTGGGGCGGTCGGGGCCTCGATCCGGGTCGGGCATAGGAGTTCCCCCGCTCAGGATGCGCAGAGGCCTGGCGACTGGAGCCAGCGGTGGCTCGGGCCAATGCGGCCGCTGTTGCCAGAGCCCCAAGGTGGGCATCCTCTTCCGCTCGTGCCCGACGTTGGCGTCGAGACAGACGAGCCGGGATGAGCGGCGCGGGCAGGTGGAGAGCCCGCTCTTCGACTGGAGAGGCCTGGCGGCGGTGTCGCCGTGGCCTGGCGGGAGTCCTTACCGAAGATCCCTGGAGCGAATCCCGGATAGGGTGATCCCGGGCCTCTTCCACCTCATCCGCGTAGGGAAGGGAACTGTCAGAGCGCTCCGGGGATAAGCTCCCGAAGCGGTTGGACGTTGAGGTAGGCGGCGGTGCCTCCCTGCGCGGCCCTCGGGGGCGGCGGTGGTGGCGAGGCGCAGCCTCCTCAAGGTCTAGGCGAGCCATTTCCCTAGTGGGGATGACTCCCTCTTCCTCGTATCTCCGCACCAGGGTGTTGATCACCCTTCTCTGGATGACCTCCGAGGGGGAGAGAGGGCGTGGTCGTCCCGCAATTGCGGCTGCTGGGACGGCTGCGGAACGGGCGGGACCGCGCGGAGTAGCCGCGTCGGTGTTTCCCCTGTCCTTGCGCCAGTGGGCGGGTGGCGATCGGGCACTGGATCGGGCGACCTGATTTCTGAAAGCAGGGAGAATGACCCATTAATACTGACAGGAAAAAGGAATCGACAACCAACCATTAGCGCCACGACGCCTTCCGTGGGGGGAACCCAGGCCCTCGACGTTGCGAGACGGAGTGCCCGATTTCACTTCCCCAGCCCCTGGCGGGTAAGACTGAATGCTTGGCCGGGCAACACGCCGGTCTTCCAACACCTCTGAAAGTCATCGGTCTTCGTATTGAGGAGAAGAGATTCACGTCGGGTTCACCATTTTTCTGTTTCGGTGCGGATGTGCGTCGGGTTACGCTGTTCCGCCAGGACTTGTTCGCGCGTGCACCCGTCAACCCGAGGGGATGGGCGCGCGGCTTGTGGTCCCGCAGTCCCGCTTTCCAAGGGCGGGCGGCATCCGTCCCTTATTCAGGGGCGTCTGCTCCTTGATCGAAACCGGGATGATGGGATGTCGGCTTCTCCTTCCTTGGACGTCTCCTCGGAACTTGTCGCCTAATCCGGGTCTCCCTCATAGACTTAAGAATGTTCGTGAATCTCGTTCCCGGCGCCATATCTTCATGGACACCGGTTAATTACGCTGCTTCCGCCCGGACGTTCCAAGGGGTCTGGGCGGGGCAGCAACCTGCGGTGAGAAGGCCGGGTGGCTTTGGGTGCTGGGGGCGTGTCGTAACACTGCGGCTCTGCACGTCTGTCTTCCGTCCCTAATAGGGCTTCTCGAAGGCACGATGGCCTGAGGCATCCCGTACTAGGTGCGGGGAACTGTGTCACCTGAGGTTTTCCTCAGCTTCCCGTGTTTAACACGGGGTATGCCGCGAGTTTAACGTCCAGCGGGGACGGCATCGGACCGATCAACACGAAAAGTGGATTAGATGACAGAACCCCTTGCGGGGAACCTCCGACGCTGGGGCCAGCACATGGGCGGCTTCCCAAGTAACGTGGAGTGAAGTGAAGTGGCATGACCCCACCGGGATGTGGCGGCCCGGGTAAGGATCAGGATGGATGATGAAGTGAAGAGCTTGGACCCCAGAGGGGCTTCCTACGTACCGCGCGTTAACACGGATCAAAGTCAACGTAGTTCGGGCATACAGTTTAACGTCATGCTGGACGTCGGCAAGCCGACTCACGAAGAGGTCGAGGCCGCCGGGCGGAGGATTGAACCGAACCACCTCGCACAGAGGGGGATGGAACGGCCGGGTGGATCACAGTTTCACGTCATGCTGGACGATAAAAGGAGAAATGGGAAAAGGGGTTGTGGGGAGGCACAGTGGAGATACACACGGGCAGTCTCCCACAGGGGCGGATTCATAGGTGAATCGACGCAAGCGTGAACCCTGGAGGGGTCCACTGATGGACGAACCGACGTAAATACGACCGGGACGACCAGGTGGTGGGCTTGAACCTCGGGGAGGCTTCCTACGTACCCTGTATAGGAGACAGGGATCAAAGTCCACGTAGTTCATTCTGTCAGGACTTACGCACTTGGGGCAGCCCGGATGCTGCAAAACTCAGTTAGAAGGGACTTGGACCGAAAGCAGAAGACACCTCGATCCCAGTCAGACCCTCTACTGGCTTCGGCAGTGGGGAGGCGCAATGGAGATACACATGTGCAGCCTCCCACGAGAAATTAGGGGTTTGTAATACCCTGCCCCCGTAGGGAAAAGCCACTCCCATTAAATCGTCCCTAAAGAGGGGCAATCCCGACATCCCTGCAGAGACGAGCGGGTGGGGGCCACATCCAAACCGGGGGGACCCTGCGTGCAGAGCACGGGATAAGGTTGCGGACGGTTTAACGTCTTGCCAGACGAAGTACAGTTTAACGTCATGTGTTGAGGACGAAGCGGACGGTTTAACGTCTTGCCGGACGAAGTACAGTTTAACGTCATGTGTTGAGGACGAAGCACTTGGCAGTTTAACGTCTTGCAGCGCGGACGATGGGGGCTAGGCAGTTTAACGTCGTGCAGCTTGGACGGATGTGCAGTTTAACGTCATGCTGGACGAATATGCAGTTTAACGTCATGCTGGACGTATGCGCAGTTTAACGTCATGCGGGACGAGGGCGCAGTTTAACGTCATGCGGGGCATAGGTTGCCGGACGAAGCACTTGGCAGTTTAACGTCTTGCAGCGCGGACGATGGGTGCATGTCACTTCGCACGAACCTGGAGGGCCGCACGGGAAGACAACGCACGGTGCGGGCACCCGGGATGAGAATCATCGGGTGCCACGCAGGCAGGTGCCCTCAGGGGGTCAACAGGGACGACCCTGGCAGATTGCGCGCAAAAAGGAAGCTTCGCGCGCAATACTGCGGGCCGGCGCGCAATCGGGGCGGCTGGCGCGCAATTGGGCCAGCGCCTTGCGCGTGGATGCTTGAGATTGCGCACTCCGGGCTTCGGATAGCGCGCGGGGGCAACGGCTCATTCTCTAATGAATGGCCACTTGAAAATAAGGGGGGGTGCGCGCAATCGGGCCGGATTGCGCGCACCCCGGGGGCAATTGCGCGCAAGCGGGTTCTTTTGCGCGCAACGGCCTTAGGGTGAGTTTTTATTCAAATAAAAGGAGCCAACGGGGATTGCGCGCGAAGGCGGACCCCGAGGCTTTCTTGCGCGAAAGAAAGGAGGTTACCTGAAGTTCGTCATTGCGCGCGGAAGGGGGTTGAATTGCGCGCACGAGAGACGTTTCGACTTCCAGCCACCTTTGAAACGTTGGGGGTCGCCTGGTATTTATAGGCAACCCCGGGCGCGGAATCCAGGGTGCGAGCGCGAAATTCTTCTCGCGGGCGCGGAATCGGGCGCGGCGCGTAAGGGAGCCGCGCGGACCCGCGGCGCGCAAAATTGCGCGCTGGGCCGGCGCTTTGCGCGCATCCCGGGGGGTTTGCGCGCGGAACATCACCTTTGCGCGCGGGCCGCTGAAATTCCGCGCAAGGCCTCCGGGCCCTCCGAAACGTTCTTCCGACTCCAAATATCACTTCACTTTCCGCATCCGGAGCTTCGTTTGGGAACAACGGACTTTTCCGGCGTCTACAGTGTCAAACATACATTAATTTAAAAAGTTTTAATTATATTAACTTTATATGTTTTGAATACAGGAGATTAGGTTAAAGATGATTTCAAGTAACATGTTCATATGGTCCTTTACCAGAAGCAATGAATGTTGTTGATAAAACAAGTTATGTTAGAATCTAATTTCATGTTCATTAACACTTTTATCATCATAGTGAATGACATGTATTTTTAGTTAGAATTCATTTCAATGGATAAGGTTCTTTAATTAAGAAAATATCATTTTATTTGGCAAACCCGAATCATCCATCATTTTATGTGCTATCTTATGTGTAATGAATGTTCACTATACTATGTATTCCTTTGATTAATTATTTCCATATTTACAATGTTATATCATGTATTTTCAAGCTAAATGTATAAAGGTTTCATTATCCATTTTATTTTTCATTGTCTTCAATAATGAATGCATAAATGTGAATAAATTGTAATGTTAAATTTTAATGCTATTTTTTGAGTCTATGGATTTAATTTCTCAGGGTGGAATGGGACACCTTGAACAAAATGAAAAGTTAATTATGAAACCAAGTAATTTGTAAGAGATAAGTTATTTAAATAAATAAAAGTGGTATGTGCACTTTGATTTATGAGGTATGGGGAATGTATTGGACCTAGTATGATCCGGGGTGGGGACTGGTAAAAGTAATCCCTCTGGGTTGGGTTCCGGTTAAAGCAGACCCCCCGGGTTGGTGTTCGGTTATAGAGGTACTTTGAGTAGGTGTCCGGTTATTTGAGGCACTCTGTTTTGGAGGCCGGTTATAGAGGCTCTCTAGGTTGGGGTCCGATTACAGTTAGTCCCCTAGGTCTTGGCACGAGGCCTTGACATGGTCCAGATTATGCACTTCACTCATTATGACTATGTAATTTAATTAACAAGAAAATATTCAATTAATATAATATTGATTAAAGATATTATGTATTATGGTCGAGGCCTTAATCATCAGATGTCTTGGACATGGACTTGACACAGTTTCCATGAGTCCTTCAGTATAAATTTACTCATTATTTTTTAGTATATGACCAACCAAGTGATTATTTCTACTAGAGGAATATCCTTGGTTATAGAACAATTAAATATGTGTATGACATTTAAGTGCACATGGCACATGATGAGATGGTAATGATGCATGATCATTTTTCCCTTCAATAATTTTAATGCAAATGTTATCATTACATTTATCATGTTATAAGGTGCATTTTTATAATTTGTAGTTAAATTGTTTATACGTAACTCTAATAATGTTTATTCATAGTAGTGTTTTCATACCTTGCATGCTATGCCTAATTGTTAGAATTTATGAATTTTAATATAAGCACAGTTACTTTGTTCCTCTAGTGGTATTCTGCTAAATGATAAATTACTTTTGTATGAAGTACTATAACGTTATTACATCAACCTTTTAAATCTCTTGTCGTTTTCTTTAAAGGAATTATTTTATGTAACAGAATGTATTTCTGAAAGTATATTTCAAAAGATTGTATTAATTATTTTTCAAACCCCTTACTGAGTATTTCAATACTCACCCTATGTTTTAAATGAAATTTTTTTCACCTATCAGTCATGTCTTCAATGATGTTTCTGAATGCAGCTGATTTTCCAAGAACCTGAACATCATGGTCCTATGTACCATGAAACATGATGTGATGAATCTAAAAGTAATGTAATAATTGTGGTACATCATGTCTCATGGGCACCATCTCCGGGAACTCGGGGGCCGTGTCCTTAAAGTTGGTATTAGAGGATTGGTTCAGGAAATTCTGGAAAACCATGTAGTATAAATAAATAGCTATGACAGAGCATTACTATGTAATTATATTGTATCATTCAGATGGAAAATGGATATGTACCTACCAATATTCTATCACGTCCCACGGAGGCCCTAGAGACCATTTTGTCTCTAGTGAGCCGAGAGAACATTCTTAATTATGCCCATATCTGCATGTCATGCAAGAACTTGTATGATGTGTCAAACTCACCACAGGTGCTTAATATAAAATGAGGGTTGGGAATGGGTTACATCCATATGATGATTACACAATTCCCCTCATATGCACGATGGGGAAGGTACCATGAGGGATTGTTCCAAGTGTTCACAACAGGTGAGGAAGTTGGCTTAATTTCCCTTGATTTCATTCAAGAAGCTGTGGCTGCCAAAGGCCTTTGAGAAGCCTATCTCTGCCAAATATTGAACTATGGCTTGAGGGCCCAATTTTTGGACTTCAGGGTGTTAGAAGATGAGTCCACCCGATTGTCTTACATGCAACAATTGTATGTTGATGTTTCCCTACGTTATACCCCTCATGCTACACTCAGAAGATGTCACAGGTGTCTCCATGGGTTCAACCCTAAATGCTCAGCCTGTGTATGGTTAGAGGAGATAGGGTGTTTTGCCTCTTAGTGTGGAGTTCATGTGGTAGACTCAGGCACTGATGTATAAAATTATGTGTTATTGAAATATTACCTATTTTTTTCCTGTCTATACATCATCTGAATTGTTAAGCGAAATCTCATGAATGTATTTTGAGATGGGTGGACAAAAAAATTTATCATCCCTACCCGATGAAATTTTGGAGGAAATCTTAATTAGGACATGAACCGTTGACTATCCTCCATTCATCCATCTGTGAGGATCATGTCAACACATGTTTGATTTGTCCAAAAACCATGAAATTCTTCATTCCTTTCAAGAGGTCGACCAAGTATTCCACATCATCGTCATTTCCCAACTCCATTATTATAGGTGGAGGGGGAGATACTTCAAAGGTATTTTTCATTGTTTCACCCTGGCACAAAATTTTTCTAACAGAGCATGTTTCCTTGTGACTTCCCAAGATGGGAACCCTAGAGCTGCTTTTAGGTTCCAGATTCTAAACTTCATTCTATTTGATCGCATTGTTACAATGGAATATCATGAGCGTGATATAGTCCGGTGGAGTACCAGTGAATATGTCCATTTGGACATCCCCAATTTTATTACCGCTCGAGCCTCCCTTTGGATTAATGTGTGTCGAATGCATGAGAAGGAGTTGAAAAATTACATCTCAAGGTGTATCTTGGCCAGTGAAGCTGAGGAACTATGTACCAACCTGTTTATTCTGCTGACCAAGACAAATGTCCCAATTTGGTGATGATGATCGTCTGGGGAATTTCTTTTACAGTTTAGAATTGCGAGGATGAAATTCGTTGTAGGGGAGAATAATGTACCATCTTAAAAACTTGTGTCTCATGTAATGGTAAATTTTATATTTTATGTTAACCATTAATCAGAAAAACTGGTTTCTTATGAAAAAGTAATAATAAAATTTTAATTTATAATGAGATTGACTAAACACACAAAATGAATGAAAATGCTCTTAATTGAAATGGGAACACCATAGTAATTACGAAACAATGAGATCAAATGGTCAACTGAGCTAACCAAACATACCAATTAAGAACCCTATTAAGATTACAGGAAGACCACACAAAAGAGTGAAGACCCCGAGAAGATAATAGAGGTCCTTTGTATCTGGCATAATGAGCATAAGAACGGCCAAAGCCACCGCAGCCACAATGAGCACTAAAGGGATGACTTGAACCATCTTCTCCTTCTTCATCATCAATCACCTTATGTTTAAGACACCCCAAGTCTTTGTTATATAGTGATGCAATACAACCGTTACCTCAAGTAGCCGTTGGAAACTCGACAGCTATAATTATAGTCGTTAGTCTTTAAGGTTTTAGCTAAAGAACAATTAAGTACTCAACGACGTGTTAAAATGAATTAAATATATTTAGAAATAATAAAATGTGATGTATTTTATATATGTAATTTATATATATATATATATTTTTGGATTAATATCATCATAAATTTATGATTAAATTAATTTGTTATAAAATTATTAATAAAACTAAAATAATTATAATTCTCTAATGCATGACATTTTGAAATTATATATGACATTATGTAGTGATATACATTATTTTAATTTATGAAAATAGATTAATTATTATATGCTTTCATATATTTTCAAAAAATGATATATATATATATATATATATAATTAGAATTATTGTTTTTGGATTAACATTTTATAAAATTATTAATAATATGTATTTTGTTTAAAAATTATAGCTGTTCAATTTAACCATTTATAAAATTAGTTTATTATTTGTTTTATAAAATTTATTGAATTAAAATAACATGATATAATTATGTATTATCAAAATAATAAGATTGTTGTTATTAATTTTGGAATTTCATGTATCTAGATACATGTTTATAAATAATTAAATTTATAATTATAATATGTAAATAGTTTATGGTTAATAATAAATACATGTTTGTTTCATATGAATTAGAATATGTTTTTAATTAATCATATTTTGACTTATATAAAAATATATATGTTTATTTATAAGTTTAATTAAAATTTGTTTATTTATATTGTGATATATGTTTATAATAATTATAGTATTATTAAATATTACTTTTATAAATTATTGTTTAAATAAAATTAACTTTTGAATTTGTATTAATATTATAATAATGATAATAATATAATCATTAAATATAATAAGAAAAACAAGAAAACCAGGTTAGGCGCAACAGACCCCAGAAAAAGGGGGAAAATAAAAATAATAAAAAAGTGGGAAAAAACCGGACATAAGAAAAAAAAACATAATAATATATAAAGACGGGAACATGAGTGATGAGGGGATGTGGCGCAGATGGTTAGCGCGTAGGGTTTCGCTGGGGAATAATACTATCGCACTGAGTCGAGGCTTACTGCATCCATGACTGCAGATCGATCTTTCATGGCGAGCTTGGGGATGGAGTCTAGTAGTTTATTGAGGTCACTCCATAGTTGGAGGTGTCGCATGGGTCGGTAGAGGATGAGGGATCCAAGTGGTGCCTACATATCCAAGCACGTATCAGATTTTCGGGTAGCCAGTTGCGGGAAATCTGATTTGATTTCCACTATTTCGTTCCTCAGATCTTTATTGAAGTAGATGTTTTGGTTTTGAGTCATTATCCTATTCCCATGGAGTGTCCTATTACAGTAACCATACACCACATATTATCACCATTTTCTATACCTATCAGCCATCAGACCCTCCACTATCACACATTTTCCACAAGGGATCTCTTTCCCGATATTTTGTTTTGCAAGTGGCCCTGGTTTTCCTTCCACATTCATTATGGGTATATTTTATAAAACCCATCCGAATAATTTTTAGTACCCATGGCTCCTTGATCAATCATTCAGCGGACCTCCATTCTTCCTCCATGTTTTCTAGAAGCCTCTCGTGATCAACTTCCTCTTCCTAGCTTTCCAGCGTCACCTCTTCCACCTCAAGCTAATGTAAGGGACTGTTTCTACTTATTTTTGTAATGAAAAACTGGTTATATATGCACTATGTATAATCAGATATACAATAAGAGTTTATATATATTTCAGTACTAGATCGACACTTATTCCTTTTAAAATGTACAGGGTGTTTTGGTTTGTTATGATTTCATATAATTGTATAAGGGATTGATTATAATCGGTTATTATTTTACAACCTTCATTACACATTCTGTATATATTGTTTTACGATGTATATATATAAATATATATATGTATACTTAATATCCTCACAGTTTAAGGGTTTTCAAATGAGATCACATATGTTTTATGTATTCAAGTAATCTATGTAAATGGTTTATCTTTAAATGTTTCCATTAAGCAAAACCCATTATATTCATTAAGAAAAACCAATTATATACATATGTATATTCGGGTAAAATAGTATATATATAAACCAATAACCTACGTCCAATTCATTTAATGGTTTCCAATAATGATTATGTATGCTTTAATAAGAATTATATATTTATATTGGTTTTTTTGAATCTGTTTATCATGCCAAATCCCTATTCCAAACTTGGTATATGAAATTATGTACTTATATATACTTATGTAATTCAATACAAATCAAATTATAATTTTTATGACTTGAATATTGATCCTAAAAAAATATATTATGTGTGAACTATGTTTTGGGTTAAATGGAATTATGTTTCTAAAACTTATATATATTTACATATATTTTTATATTTTTATATTTATGTATCACAATCCAAATCCGTTTTATAATTTTTAAAAGATAATTTCCAATCCTTAGGTAATGTTTTAGATACAAAATGTCATTTGGGTTCAATTGGATTTATATTTAGTATGTGAAACCCTAATTTTTTACATATGAATATACATTCGGTCACACATGTTATATAACATACATGGTTTGGCTTTCAATCATGAAATATTAGTGATTAATTTTGTTTTCAAGTATTTATTACATATGAGAAATTAATTGGTTCTGAAAATAATAAATGTTTACACCTTGAATATATTCAGATATATATAAATATAAATATATATATATCTGTGTGTGTATACAAATATGTGTGTAATTCCCAAACCCTAATTTCAATATGATGATCATCAAAATATAATTGGTTTTTTTAATGCAATTAGTATTAAAAGGGTATTTAATAAATGTTAATTTTGATGTTTGCTAAATTAAAATGTATTTTTGTCAAACATACCATAGTTTAATATGTTTTAATTATATTAACATCATATGTATTGAATTCGTGACATTAGGTTAAAAATTATATAAAGTAACATGTACATATGGTCCTTTACCAGAAGCAGTGAATGTTGTTGATAAATCATGTTATGTTTGAATCTAATTTCATTTTCATTGAAACATTTTCCATCATAGTGAATGACATGTATTTTCAGTAAGAATTCAATTCCATGTATAAGTTTCTTTAATTAAGAATCTATCATTTCATGTGGAAAACCCTAATCATATTTCATTTAATATGATATCTTATGTGAGAAGAATTTTCACTATAATATGTATTCTTTTGTTTAATTATTTCCTTATATACAATTTTATATCATGTATTTGCAGACTAAATGTATGAAGTTTTCATTGTCCATTTTATTTTTCATTTTCTTCAATAATGCATGCATAAATGTGAATAAATTGTAATTTTAAATTTTTATTCTCTTTTCTGATTCTATGGATTTAATTACTCAGGGTGGTATGGGGCACCTCGAACAAAATGAAAAGTGATTTAAGAAACCATGTATTTCGTACGAGATAAGTTATTTAAATATATCAAAGTGGTATGTGCACTTTGATTTATGAGGTATGAAGAATTCATTGGACCTAGTATGATCCGGGGTGGGGACCGGTAAAAGTAAGCCCTCCGGGTTGGGGTCTGGTTATAGGAGACCCTCCGGGTTAGTGTCCGGTTACAGAGGCACTCCGGGTTGTTGTCCAGTTATTAGAGGCACTCTGGGTTGGAGTCTGGTTACAGAGGCTCTCTGGGTTGGGGTCCAGATATAGTTATCCCCTAGGTCTTGGCACGAGGCTTTGACATGGTCTGACATATGCACTTCCTTCATTATGACTATGTAATTTAATTAAAAAGAAAATATTTGATTAATAGAATATTGATTAAAGAGCTTAGGGATTATGGCCAAGGCCATAATCATCAGATGTCTTGGCCAAGGCCTTGACATAGTTACCATGAGTCCTTCAGTATACATTTTCTCATTATGTTTCATTATATGACTAACCAAGTGATCATTTTGACTAGAGGAATAACCTTGGTTATAGAACCATTACCTATGAGTTTGAGATTTTATTGCACATGGAACATGATGAGATGTTAATGAAGCAAGATTAGTTTTCCTTTCCAGATTATTAATGCAAATGTTAGAATTACATTTATCATGTTATAATGTTCATTTTTATAATTTGTAGTGAAATTGTTTTTGTGCAACACTGATAATGTGTATGCTCAGTAGTTTTTGCATACCTTGAATGATATTCCTACATTACTTGATAGAATTTATGCATTTTTATACACGCTTTATTAATTTATTCATCTAGTGGAATTCTACTAAATGTTCAATTACTTATGTATGATGTGACTTAATGGTATTATATCAACCGTTGAAATGTCTTGTCATTTTCTTTAAAATAATTATTTTAAGTAAGAGAATGTATTTCTGAAAGTAGTTTTCAAAAAAATTTATTAAGTATTTTTGAAACCCCTTACTGAGTATTCCAATACTCACCCAAAGTTTTAAATGATATTTTTTATCAGGTATCAATCATGTCTTCAATGATGTTTTTGAATGCAGCTGGTTTTCCCAAAACCTAAACCTCACAATCCACTTTAGCATGAGACATGATGTGATGAATGTAAATTTACTGTAATAATTGTGGTACATCTGTCTCATGGGCACCGCTTCCGGGCACTCGGGGGTCGGGTCCTTACATCTGTTGTCAAGATTATCAATTATTTGAAGTTGTATTTGGATATTTACAAGGTTATTTATAAATAATATTTGTTATTCATGTTTTGAAAATATTTATTTTTTAAAGTGGTTTTCATAAAAATTATTTTCAAAAAGTATTGTGTTTTAAAATGATAATTTTATAATTAAAAGGATATTTTCCTCAATAATAATTTTAATGATATTATTTATAAAAATAAAAAACCATGTTGTTACTTATCCTTTATTAGGGAAAATTTTTAATGATACCATCCTCATTCTTTTTCTAGATGGATTATAATTGTTTCAATGTAATTGTTATGGAACCCATTTTTTCAATGGGTTAACAGGTTTCAATGAGATTGTTATAGTAACCATTTATTTAACATGAGTAAATCATTTTATAAGAATAATAGAGGTTGTATAAATTATTTTTGATGAACATAATTCTCTATATGATTTATTCATCATTTTGGTTTTTGTTTTTTATAAATTATGGGAACATCTAGATAACGTTAGGTGATCCCATTGTAACTAATAAAATATGTGATCTTAGATAGTGATTCAATGCATTGGGTAATGATTTTGTTTTCTAGAGAATAACATTGGAACATGGTTTTATGGTTATTACAGTTGTTAAGGGATTGGTAAGGGGTTTGTAAGGGTTAAATAAGATGATGTTGTAAGATACCAATGTGATTTAACTATGGTTTCTATGCATTTATGATGTTTTATTTGTACATGATTTATATCACATGGCTTATGAATTTTATTAATATTTCTTTTGTCAAAGAATTTTTCAATGTTTTAATGTTTTTATGATCTATGTATTGATGGGTATGATTATTCATAGGGTATAAACATAAATTTTTATTTTGTCATCATACACTTTTTCTCTTTTTATTCTCACTAATGACATTCATTTGATAATGATATTGTTTTCCCTTACAATGAATTTGATATCAACTTTATTATGTTTTCTATTCCCTGTGATATAAATAACTATGTTGAATAGATTATTTACAGAATTTATTTCACATGCATAATGATGATAACAAAATTTAAAATAAAAAATCCCGGGTTATGTGGGATAAATTCTCATTGATATCATGGGTATTGTTTATGTATGAGATTTTTCTGATACTATAAATTATAAACCTAAAATTTTCCTCATGAATATAAGAGAACAACTTTTTATTTTATGTTGCGAGGATTGGATAGAAGAAAACACGGTCCCCATTATTTTCTTCATTGATGAAAATGTAATGTTTATGATTTTAGCACCGGATCTATATGTTCAGATTCTTAATTATCATTGTTGGTATAAATGGTTGGTTTATATAACTTTGGAGATTAGGATTTTGCAATTTTAGTTTAGCTTAAGAGTTATGGAAACCATGACTAGTCTATAATATTATGTTTGGTCATAAATTCAATGTATTAGACACCTTATTTAATGGTTTTAAGTATTAATATTCTTTTAGGTTTTTAATGAAATGTTATAGAAATTGTATTGGGTTGAGTTATTTTTAACCCCTTGGATCAACAAAAGTGTTATTTAGGAAGGAATTATTTTTCATGTTTATATAAAAAACAGACAACACATATGTAGGGTGACAACCAGTTTCAGTTGGAATGGTGGTAGGGATTCAGCTCAATACTCAAGGATGATAAAGGTTTTGCAACTAACCCCGGCCTATGTGATGCCCTGGTTAGTATGACATTTTTAAATTTAATGATTATGTTTATTTCAGAAACATATGGTATTTTATATGATGTATAACAGTTGATTTATCTAGGAAGAAAATAACATCAAATTCATCTAATCCTTGAGATTCTAACATGGTGAAGAAATGATTAATGAATTGTTAGGAAATTTATTTTTGGAATGATTCGATATTAACATTGGGTATTATGATTGATGTTTTGAGATTAATTTATATTGTCTTAACTAACTTTGTGCTAACCATTTTTTGGTTAATATATAAATATATAAAAATTTTCATATTATGGTTTTTGAGGATTATGTTGTCTTTTTAAAAGGTTATTTTAGTGATTTTGGAATGAATAATTAGTCATGAATTTTCATTATCTGGAGAAACATTTAATATTATAGTTGGAGTTGATGAAATTTGGAAATTATACTCATCATGTATGTATATTTCCATATTCTCAAAGTCAGGATGGTAAGAAAAATCCTCAAATCTATGAAAAGGAATTTGAAAGAAAAAAAATGCTTTCGCAGTACCTTAAATTTTGATGAACTAATGGCATTTTCAAACATTTTATGTTGATAGATTTGTGGCCCTTAAAATTTTATTGATAATTAACTTACATTTTATCAATGGCCTCAATCAACCTCTAAAATTATCTACACATTATTTCAATTCCAATTTATGTTCTACTATTGGGAAACCAAGCTATGTATTGTTTCATATGACTTTGGTACTTACCTTTATATACTATTAATATGTTCTTTAATTAACACTTTTTATGTTTTGGTTTTATAAAAATTGTACATTCAAATTTCCAAACATTTATTACCAAGATAAAGGTAAAATAGTGAGGATTCAATTTACTAATGGGAGAAGGATGTAACAACCAATGATTTTAAAAGAGGAAAATTATATTTCATATCATAGAGGAAACACAACACTGTGTTTATATTTTATTACACACAACACTATTTCCATATTTCGGTACATGCCCCCATCAATTTATCTTGAGTTAAATGTCACCCTGAGATTAATGTGTTTCATAGCGTATTCAACACGCACCACTGCACGTAAAGGACCCATGATATATATAAAGATTATAACATATCCCTTAAAATAGTATGTATAAATAGTGTTAACCAATTTATGAAAAATATATATAAATTCCTTAATCAATATAAATTATTGAAAATGTTTTCTAAATAATAATTCAATTTTAAGTAATGTAAATTTATATATCTTATTCAACAATGATTTTTATTTCTTTTCAATGAAAAATATTATAATAAATTTTTTGTAACATTTACAAAATTTATATGATAAAATTAACCTTATTTTTGAAGTCAGGATATCAAAACATATTTTGTTGATGTTAGAGGAATTTTCAAAAAATATTGATTTTTAGTGAATAATGAAAAATACAGATTATTGTAAAAATGTCTCCCCTTTTCAATAAATTAAGTAATTTATAATTACCATTTGTTAAAAAAAAATTAATTTTACCTAAATATTATTTAGTTATATTTCGTCTACTTAATTAATTTTTTTCAATATTATATTAGATTTTATTATAATATTGTTTTTGGTTTCAAAAATGTGTATTTCTAAAAATTGTTTTAAAATGAATTATGTTTCTTCTTTTAAATTAATTAAAATAGAACCAAATTGGAAATTTTGTAAATTATATTAATATAATATCTATTAGTAAATATTAATTTATTTTTATAGAATTACTATTATTAATAATAGAGATAATATAGATTCATCTTTTTTGAGAAAAAAAATATTCTCTATAGAAACCCATGGTCTCACTGTGTTTGCAGCATTAATATTAAATAATTTTTTTTTCAACTTATATGAATTGAATATAGAAAAAATATTCAATATTTGTAATATTCATAATTTATAATTTATAATAAATCTATATTAATATTTAACCATAATTATTAGTGAAAATAGCTAAAATAAATCGCACTTATTAATGTAAATATGAGATCACCAAGAAATTAAACATTAAAATTAATGTGAAATGAACATGAAACATATCCAACATAAATTTCATAGAAATTTTTCTACCCTTATGTATTTAAGGATAATATTTATGATTTTTTGGGACAATTTTCCTTCAAAGTGACCTATATAATATGTTAAATAATGAAAACAAAAAAATGCAAATTTTTCCCTTTTAAATTACATAAAGATTTTGGATAAGGAAAAACAATATAGGATTGGATATAAATATTATTTTGAAATTTTAATGAATTTTTTCTTCATTATAATTTATTTTATATTTTTTTAGATGAATTCATCACCTCAAATCTTAAGAAACACCAATGTAGTAATTATTTATTTATAATTAACTAAAATAAATGATACTAAAAGAATTAAAAATTATGTCAATTAGATGATTTATTTTATTAAATTATTTTATAAATTAATATATAATTTTTAATATGTGTGTGAATAATATATTACTATTCTATCATTTTCATGATATTTTTCATATCCAAAATAAATGAATAATGTTAAAATTGAAATTTATGTTATTTAATAATAAATGATATTTTATAAAATGATTTAAAATTAAAAAAAACCCTCTCTTTACAAAGTGATTCATAAAATGAATTAAATATAAAATATGTTATATTAAAAGAAAAAATATTCTTACATAATTACGATATTGACTACTATATTGTGGAAAAACTAGGTTAGCATGGTTGAGGTTAAATGATTGTTTTAGCATGTCAATTGTTCTTGGGTTAAAGTCAATTTTCAATACACATAATATTTTTTTAAAAAAATTGGATTTAATACTTATAATATCTAAGCCTAAATGATCTAAATATTATAACCTTAATTTAGACATAATGGATAAATTTTATAGTTAGAAAACTAGTTTCTATAATGAAAAACCAAAATTAAAAGAATAAGGATACTTATGAGTTAAGGAAAAAAATGTTTAAAACTAGTATATTTTATGTGATGGAGGATTTTATATACCATATAATCCATCAAACCAATTAATTATCAATATTTTTTCCACATAATGTATGATTGACCTCTATATAGTAAATTCTTTTTCCTATTTAAAAAAATTATACTCCTCCCAACTATGGAAGGGAACTCACACCCCTCAGTTATCCAGACATCTCAATACATATATATTATACCAAAAACATCCGAATAACAACTATAAATACACCCCCTACATCTTATAAGACTTTGTTTTGGCATAAACGTTTCCTTGGAATGCTATTTGTGGAAACATAAGGAGGATACCCGAAGAAGAGGCAACGTTCTACAATGAGTGTTCTTATTTTATTTCTTTATCCACCCCCATCAATTATTCTTATACCATGATGATATAATAAAATAAACATCTTAAATATTCTATGATTGTTTTATTTTAATTTTATGTCCTTCAAACACACACACATCTATCAAATGGGTTGTGAAATCATCATTCGTGTGCACCCATACAACCACCTCATGAAATAATGTCATTCATGTTTTCATTACCACCACTCTCGGTTGGGTATGATGATGGATCTATTGTTATATATTATATTTATATATATATACTTATGGAGTTATTATATCATATATAATATTTAATGAAAAATTCTATAAGGGATATGACAACGTCGCTCATGTATACGGTGGACTACCACCTCACGACGCGATGTGATTCGTTTTTCACTAACCTATAACATGGATGGTAATAAGCATAATGATAATAAATACATGAGATATAAGTAATATTTATTTAATCAATGAAATATTTATAATTCTTTAAATATAAATTATCATTTTTGTTTTACCTTTCCACTCACCAAAAAAATTATAACATCTTTCATGAACGTGTGGAATACCACCTTCTCGAAGCGATGTGATTCCTTTTTTCAATACCACAGTTATTTTTCTGTATATAAGTATATATATTTAATCAATAAGGAGTTTATGATATCATTATTATTCGTTTAAGGTACAATATATCATACCTTGTTTCTATAATTATCAGTGAAAAATGGAAACGTTACTCATTTGTATGTACCACCTACTATCCCCATGATCATAATTGTAGTTAATTTTTTAAAAACATATTTCATGGTGTGTTTAATATGTATACTTTTATTTATAAATATTATAATTTTTTCATTATTTATACTCTTAATTTTATTAAATAATTACCTCATTTACTATAGTCAACCCACCAAAGTTTTTTTTGAGACACAAGGTAAATATTTTCATAACATCTAATGTAAAATTAATCGATTAAGTAATTGTATATAACATGATAATAATTGAAATAAAATTAATAAAAAATAGATAAATGTTAAAAATAAAGTAAATAATTAATATACGTTTGTTATTCAGGAATATAAAGACACACGTAACAAGTTGGATTCGAGGTAAGAGTTTTTATCGTCTCACTTTTATTTTTGTGAGATATATGTCATATTGAAGGCTTAATATTGTTTTGTGGTTTATATAATACCCCTGAAAGTATATTATTAATCATTTTATTTATTTATTTGGATTTATATATCATCTCATTATCTTTTTATCAGATGGTTTATGGTTTCAAAGTTACCAAAGTGGTAAGGGATTTTTGTCTCAATTCTCATTGTCCGAGACGTTTATTATGTTATAGGCATATCTTAATTTATGATATATATATACAAACCCTTTAAAATATAAAATAAATAATATTCTCATTTTATTAATATTATAAGTTCAATTTAATGTTTTAAATTCATGGTGAATATGATTTAATGATTAAAAAGTGCTAAGAGTATTTTGATATAATCTCATTGTTTTTCATGATTTTGTATGATTAATCCTGCAATGTTGAAATATTATAATTGTAAAATATTATCATAATATATGGTGGTTAATTCTATTTTCAATTAATTTTACAATTTTTTCACTCATTCATACTTAAATATTTTGAGAAAGTGTTTTTTTTAAATTGTCTTCATTCTTCGCTTCGGTATGAAGTCTGTTTTCATCCAATACCATATTTTCCAAGTGCTGTCTCAAAAAAATATAAACCTTTTAAAATTGATTTACTAATGAAAATTTTACAACTTTATCAATTTCTAAAAATGATTCTATGTAATCTTCTTGGTTCTTTCTGATGAAGACGCTTTTATATGTTTTTACATTGCAAATGGATTGATCTTTTAATATGTATGACATGTACATATTTACCCACCATCAGAAATATCATTTATTTGAAGATTAATTTATATGATTGAATGGTTATTTAATTGAAAATATTATTTTAATTTTTTATAAAATATAATTATTATAATTTGGTTTCTAGATAATTATTTTCAAAATGGTTTATGTTTTAAAACGTTATTTTCAAAATTAAAGGTAATTTTCATCAAGATTATTATTTTTATATATTAATGGTATTTCCATTAATCAAAATCAAAAACCCATGTTGTTAATTATCCTCTACTATGTATATTTTGTATTGATACCATCCTCGTTCTTTCTATATATGAATTTTTATTGTTTCAATGTCATTTTTATGGAACTAGATTCTCTTCCACGGGTTAATCAGGTTTTAATGAGATTGTGTGGAAACATATTTATTTTATTTGGGTTAATTATGTCTTAAAAATAATACAGGAAGTTTAAATGTGTTATGATGACTTTAGTTCTCTATGATCATTATTCATGATTAGGTTCTTAGAAATTATAGATGATGAGTGTGCCTAATTAGCACCGAGTGAGCCCATTATTTCTTATACGATGAGAGAGACCAGATAGATCCTTAATGCATTAGAAAATGATTATGTTCTATTGAGAATTATATTGGAATTTTTCCACAAAAAATTCTTAATTTGTAAGAGGTATTTAGAGGTTCCATGAGATGATATTCCATGATACCAATATATTTTATCTTTTTCATTAGTGGGTTTAAGATGTTTTATTTATCAATATTGATATCATATGGATCAAGATTATTATAAATAAATACTTTGTTAAATCCATTTTCAATGTTTTAATGTTTATTATCTTGATTGGTATGAATATTTTTATGTTATACTCATACAAATTGATTATTTCATCATACCCTTATTATCTTATTATTCTCACAGCTGACATTCATTTGATAATGATTACATTTTCCGTTGTTGAGAAGTTTAGGTCACACATTGTATGTTTCTTTTCACAAGGTTATAATGAATTTGGTTCAATTATGTATATAAAAAAGGGATTTTATATGGATGGTAATGGTAACTAATTGTGAAATAAGGATGGTTGGGTTAATTGGTAGAAATGATCATTGAATATGTAGGTTTTATTTATATAGGATTCTTTCCACGGCCGATAAAACTATAAAACTAAAAGTTACTCTACAATATATGTTATATAATTTTTCATTATTATTTCTTAAGGTTTGGTTTGGAAAAAAATTGAGTCACAATTATCAGCAATACAAGTGCAAAGTATTTTTTTTATGATTTTAGTACTGAATCTGAGAGTGTGGATTCTGGGATGTTATAATGGGATTCTATAAAGTAGTTATGGGAAGTGTTTTCAGAGGTAGCAAAGTGAAACAATATTTTCATGATGTATGTATTATTTTAGGAGTTTCTTGAAGAATATGTGGGTGAACCTTACTTGAGAAAGGGGACCTTAAATAAAATAGTTTCACAAATAAGGTGATGAACAATTATATGGATGAAAATACATAAGTAGAATCACAATATAATATGAAGTTACATGAACATAGTATTGAAAAAATATGGTTTATAAATTTGACTAGAGTGAAGGTGGTTTCATGAACATACATGAGAAAACATACATGGGTGATGGTAGTTACCTGAAAAAAAACATTATCAATCCAAATCTATGAAAGTATACATGTGAACAAGGTACTTTGGAGAAACATTCTAAAGAAAATCTATGTGGGTGAGTAAAATGAAGTATATTTGGGGTTTGTGATTGATTTAGTATAAGATTATTAGGTACGTTGGGTATTTGCTTAATTGGTTCAGTTCAAAAAGATAATTCTGGAAGGAATAAGAGGGAGTATATATCACAACACTTAAATATTAATGATGATAAATTGTATAACCTAATAATTTCAATCAAACATTTTATTCGACCAATGAAAAGTAATTTCTACTATAATACTGTGGGTGTTATAGACTCAACTCACACATATGGTGTTGACAAAAATTGGAATTGATGATGAAGAAAGATGTAGATTAAAATATAATGAATCAACAAATCAATTGATGTGGGGAAATACAAGTCACACATGGAATAAATACCGACAATCATGTACCTAATATAATGAATGACCCTTATGTCTATAAATTGATTATATATTCTACAAAAAAATACATGGAGGTGAAAAATAGGAAGTAACCCTTGGGCGAAGAGTGATTGAACATAGTGATATTGTAATTGTAGTGATCTTGTCATGGAGTTATAGTGGAAAAAATATTTTATCCATGAAACCAGTGAAGAATAGTGAATTTTGGAACATTGATTCATTATTTATGTGTTCTCATTATATGTTTTCCAGTGCGGGTGAACCAAGTAAAATAATCTTATTATTTTCAAGCTTTACTTTCTAGTATAAGTAGTCACTGTTTGGTGAGGTTGTTAGAAAGTTTAATCATGAAATAGATTGAACAAAGTTCCTTCCAATATGGGAACATGATCATAAGATATATTAATAAGAAAAAATAAAAAGGTTTAATTTGACATAAACCATATTCAACCCCCACCCCAGGGTATCCATATTTGTAAAAAATAGAAATTATGTCAGATCAATCCTATATATGTCATACCTCATAAACAAGAAGGATTCTTGGAGAACAAAAATACAACACATACTATATTCAATAACTATCTGTACATAACATCATGAAATAATCCAAGGGGTTCTTGAGGATTTATAACTCTCAATGATTATAAGGATCTCCACCAATTCAACTTAAACATTTCAACAAGAAACCATAAAGGATGACCCACTTATTGATATATAATGATTAATAGTAAAGGGAGTACTATAGATTATTATTTGTAAATACCAATGGTGTTTGATCTTTCTCGAAACACATTGGGAAATTAAACCATGTTAATGGATATATTTCAACCAACGGTTTTTTAACCCCCACTATAAAAAATAACTACCTATGGAAAAAAACATTACCTATGTGTAATAAAATGGGAATACCCTCACATCTTTGAAGGATAAGTATCGTTAAATAGGGTAGGTAACTGTGTAGATATAATATCTTGTGACCTAGTTATATAAGTGGGGGGTATATACCATACCTATGATATGATTGAGGAACCTCACCTAAACTAATATCTTATAGTGGGGCTAACTGACACTCATGATAGAGAATATCATGAACCTAGATGGTGGGTGAGTACTAATTATATCTACGATGATTTGGTGGACTTATGTCTTAAACAAAATGGATTTTAAGGGGATTTCCACCCCTGAGAACACTCTGATCATCACACTCAAACCCCATCATCATCCCTATAAATATAAAGAGTCTAAATATACACATCAACTCATATATCACCTCTAATGTAGAAGATAAGCACACCATCACACCAAAAGTATAAAAATACCCAGGATGGAATTCATTGAAGGGAAAGCCAATTTTCCGGAATGGTGATACAAATAACCACTAAGGATGGAAAATTAAACTTTATAAACTATTACAGGTGCATGACATTTATACCATATTGGGATAACTTTTCATGTACATCCCTTCACATTGGATGTTGATCCAACCTACATGGAATTCACTATAATGTACACTATGTTTGGGACCAATGAATTACTTAGAATGTATCTCAAATATACAGATCCATACTGTCTTGAGGAACACTATGTGTCTAATGTGGTATAAATCATTTTCCATTTTAATGGGTACTCAATGTGTACTTCATCCAGCTAAGTCATGTTACCTCCAACAACATGAATTGCCTCTAAGCACAGCGGTCTGGAAGTCCACTAATTACAACCACTCCATGGAATGTGAATCCAATCAATACACCATGTGATATTAATAATTTTTTAGAAACCATATTGTTGTATATAGGGAGTTAAACATTGTGTGTTATTCTGAAAATCATGGAGTGCAACTATATTTTCCCCATAGATACAACAGATCACCTAAAATCATGTTTCTATTATTATTACTTCATTCATATGATCCTACAACTCCACCAAGTGCATAATCTGATGATTATTTTCTTCCATTAGTTTATTTATAGAAAGCCTTTGCCAAAATTGAGTTTTTTACCACCATTTAGATCTCATAAAGATTCCTTATGCTGTTACCAAGTTAGTCCCATGTCATTGGTCAACCCTGTGGTCCTCTATCACTAGAAAAACCTCATTCATTCCTCAAACCCTTCCATTAATCCCGAATCAGTCACTTATAATCCAATATTTTAATCATTAGTTGAACCATAAAATATTCATGAAACTATAAACTGTAGTGTCAGCCAATTATGATCATGAAAAGAATGATATAGATAACCATGGTAAAACTATATGTGGGAACCAATAGTTGTCATTGTGAATATAAAACACAAATCATTAGGATGAATGTTTTCCACGATTGAGGATTAAAGGGAAAATAATCAAAACCAAATACTATAAAATGATTATTTTTTGGAAATTTTTTGTGCTCAATGAAAATGAAGTAATATATTCCCTTGTATCAAAATCTGAATAAAAAGAGTGAAAATTTTTCAATCCCCTACCTCATTGAAAAATGATCGGTTATTCAATTTTTTGTCAATTCCATTATTTGATTGTCTTAATCACTTGATTTAGTCAGTGATTCCATCATGAACTAAACTCTTATCCGTTGTAACTCCATTATATTTATGAAAAAACGACAAAACAATAGAGATAGAAACCCTCAAACACCAACTCACACTATGGGTTTTCATCATTAGTGTAAATAGATAACCGTATACAAAAAAACTTAAAATGGTATTTATAACACATTATCATGTATACCATTATTAATTAAAATGACAAAAAAATATTTAGTATACTTCTCAATTACATAGCATGTGATTTACACCTTTCTTATGCTAAACATTTCATTTCAACCATAATCACGGTGTTGAAATTTCCATATAGACTCCCATGAATGAGATATCTTCACCTAAGCTCCTAGGAGAAATAAATATTAAAATTCCCCCAAAATTTATCAATCATGTAAATTCACCAAAACACAACCCAAGGTAAAACAATTCCTCCCAAAATCAAAAACAAATATTAGAAAATATTTTGTGGCTCTATACTAGGGTAAATTTACTATTTTATCACTGGGGAAGTCCCAGGACATAGAAACCTAAAATTTTAGTTCAGTATCAATAAATAAAAAAGTGTATACATTGCATGATCCCTAATTGAATCCATTTTTCATACCTAATAACAATAATTTCGGGATTATAAAAAGTAATCTCACAACACTACTTAATGTGGAAAACAACCCACCTTCACATGAACATCCTCATATTTTGGGTTCTATAACTAAGAGAGATCTCTATAGCAATTAATAATAAAATAAATATTTCCCCATCAGTAACACAATTATCTCTCAATCTTATAATAGAAAGAACTTAACAAAAGCATGAATCCACTCTATGTGAGTATTACTAAGACTTTTTAGCTACAATATTTTATCATCTTATTCTTTTTCATCCACATGGGAAGAAACCAATCTACAATACCCAAATATCCATCAAAAAATGGTTTCTAAGAAATGTCACCTCATATGGGAGAACATAACTCCAAACTATTAATTAGTGTTATAGATTATTATTATTTTTTTAAAAACATTCCACATCGTACATCCGAACTGACCAATTTACCAGATTTTGCAGAGGTACCAGAATAGGTACCATGATGAACCCTCTTTGTGATCTACATTAGATTCTATACAATTTAATACTATCAAATAACCATCACTAAATTTTCTAGAACATGTTTGAAGAGAGACATGGTTCTTCATCTCCACCTTCTTCACAACTTTCTTGGGAATACTCTATCCTCATCCTCATCTATAATAGGTGTGTACCCAGTATCAAAGAGAAAATATTTTTTTATTATCTCTCCTTCGAGAATATTACTGATGAGAACCTCAAGAATAGAACCAATAACATAAAACAATTAAAAATAAAACCACTACCTATCTGTTGAAGAATTTCACCACAATAAAACCTGGATTGTCCTAACAATTCATTTGACCATGCTCTCTTAGCCCTAGAACCATAGATAACACCTTTAAAATTAGATCAATAAAAATTCAAAACCTCTCATGTATAACCTCCTCAAGTAACATATATAAAGGTTACCCATGTGATTGGAACATATAAAATGATTTTTTGGACACACCATATAGAGGGTCACATTACACTAGGTCGGTCTCCAATAATGATTTCTAGTGTAGTCTTACCAAGATATTGATAAAAACATTACCCAAAAACAACTCATTATCTCGTATAGGGAGCTCAAATAAAGAATCATAATCTTGTAAGTGAGTTTCAAAACTAAATATAAACTCATGTATTAGACACTAATCAAACATTTTAATCCTAAAGATTGGGCTCTCCCTAAAACCTATGTGTCTTGATTTATTCAACACATACAATTTATTTTCCCAATGGGTTGTATATCCAAATTAGTGGGGGACTACGATCTGATATAAATAAAATTTAACACTATGAAAAAAGGTTGGAGAAAGTATCATATATCATGGAATAAGTATATCTATCCACCATGTTTATAAATAAATTCCTCTGAAATCACTAATATGCGGTGAGAGGCCCAAAAACATGAATGGTCTATTCATGACTATACCTATGAGCACAATCTCTATATTACTGGGTATCACTATACATATGATATTATAAACCCATAAGGGATAAATAATCTTTCTATGATTTAACATATAAGGTACATGAAGGATCATACCTATCCTCTATATTAAACTTATTACAACTTGTAGGTACTATAAATTGATTTCTAGATATCTAGGTTGATTTTAATGTAATAAAATTAAAGGATACTGAATGAATCAACCACCATTCCTATTTTCATATATGTGGACTAATAATAAAACTCATGAATGACTTCACATCATTTATATAAATTCATAATCCATTCCCCGTATGATTTATAACACTAAAATTCATCCTTATGATACAACCAGATTAATACCACTCTCACATGAACAAAACATTATGGCTCCACCAAGGATGGAAGTTATAAAAATGATCCTCCACAGTCCAACCTCTAATAGGTCTATTCTATGTGGCTAGCTTTGCGTAGGAATATATCATAATATGAGAGACCTTATCCTATATCAAACTGAAATATACACATATATCCAATAAAAATAATAAACATTATTACTAATAATATGCATATATATATATATGAATAATTGATGTAATGTTCATTCCTAGTTTCACTCTAAATAGTAACTGGACCAGGCCACCATGTGGCCTCAGGTGAGCTTACCCATATGCCAGAGGATACTAGCTGGTAATAGGGGTATAAAATAGTAACATGGGGGGACTATACCCCCAAATTAGTGTGTGTAATAATAAAAAATAAACCAATCTTCATTCATAAATAACCAATAGAGTAAAAACAATACATACGTAGAATCAATAATGAAGAAAATATAGAATAATACAATCATACAATATCTAAGATCCTATCAAGCTAATGACATGTAAAAAATAAAGTAAATAATAGAAATAATAAAGAATCTACTACTACTCTTGAGCTTCACCTCAACCTAATATCTAGACTCCATCAGCTCTATCCTCTTGAACATTCTACATCATGCCTCTGTCTAATATACACCTATGATTAGTGGAGTCTTTTCAGGTGCTAAATTTCCATGTTCCCCTGAGGATGATGCATGTACAACTAAATTGGGAACCACCAATGTGTTCATGTATATAACTTGTAACAGTAGTGCGTATAACTGTGACATTATTAGTTGAATAATAAAAAAATAAAAATAATAAATTAATAAATAATCATAGTTATTCTGTGAGTCCTACAATGGAACATGGGATTGAAAAAAACATACATCAGCCAATTCCAATGTCTCTATAAGCACATCTTACAACCATGCCAACATATAATATGAGATAATTAAAGGGTAATCTGGGGAGATAAAATGTTATTATGAAAAAAATCGACCGCTACATGGAAATACATAGTCATCTGTGATCATTAGGCTAATGACATACTCCTATGAGGTAATTCTAGGTGATCAATAATATCAGGCTCCATAGTTGAATACTAAGAAGTAATCCTAGGTGGAAAATAATATCATAACCAACAAATAATTTAAATGATGTAATCCATTTAGTTATAGTATAATTATGCTAGATATCCCACACCCAAGAGGTAATCCAAGGCGATCAATAATAATGTGTTCAAAAGCCGAACCTTATGAGGTAATCATAGGTGATCAAAAATTTAGAACATCATCATCGATTACTTAGGGGATGTCCCTAGGTGGTCACAATTTTAGTACCCCAAATCTAATAAACCTAAGGTGATGTTTAAATTATTACAATGGTATAATATTTAATAGATCTCATATCATATGATTGATCAGTTTAATAGTACTATAAACTAAATACATATATGATTCTCGCATTATATTTTAAATATGAAAACATACCATAAGAAACATTATTTCATCCATGAATTCTTCATAATATCATTTTTCATATCTTAGGGAAAGTAAAAAAATTATGAGCTCAGATTCCCATCAAGGGTTAAGTATAGTGGAATCAATCATGAGTAACTAATGCATAATCAGTACGACATAATGGAGAATCAAAACACATGGCATTCTATCAATGACCTGGGTTCAATGAACATCCATAGATAATATGAAAAAATAAATCACATTGATAATGGAAACTGAATTAATAATAAATAAAATACATAAATCTATTTATTCATGATCTGGACCTCTCAACTAAGATATCATGAATCATATTGTCAAGGCCCGTCAACCAATATATCATTCTTAATAAATGGGTTGTTATAAAACAAAAAACCATCTAATACGGAATGAAAATGGTATTTTCTCATGAGACCTATCAATGTATCAGTGGGATATCTATAATTGGGACCCTACTATCACTTACAATACAAGTTAATTCCTCATATTTTTAGTGATTAATATAATTAATTCTCCAAACTTATTATAAGTTAATAATTATATGTATTAAATTGAAAATATATTACATCAATATTTTCCTAGTAAATGAAATAACATACTTACAATCATTATTTAGATGATACATTATATAAAAATTTTATATAATTGAAACATAATCAATTTAATAAAAATTATTTACAATTCATCCCTAATATAAAAAATATGGTCATTATAGGGAAAATGATGTCCACAGAATAGTAGAGAGTGATAGAGAACATGAACATAAAGAAGTGAATGATATCAAAATATGGTATAATCCATTGTCTATAAAATAATATTGAAACCATAAATTCATCCAAAATTATTATTTCTTAGTACAAATAATCCTTTACAAACAATATTATTAATACATTAAGAAAACTCTATCATAACAATAGCTATGAATGGGGATGATTTTTTTTTCAAAATTATTTTAATTACATTATGAAAATAATACCCTTTTTCTTTTGAATCATTATAAAGAAATTCCGTAAATATTTTGGAAAATATATTCTTTAAAAAATAAAATTGATACTCATAATGGTTTCTTCAATGAAAAGAGTAGTCATGATGGTAGGAAAATTTGTTCATTTATTGTATTTAAAAAAATGATTATGTCCATGTAACGACCCATTATTTTCCTCCTTAAATAAATACAATGTATGATGGATTAATCCTTATGAAACTATAAAACCAAAAAAATATTGACTGTTGTTAGGTATTCTTAGAATATGAAGGCATAAATAGTGTCTACAAAATTAAGAATACATACATACATACATATATATATATATATACAAATACACAATATAAATTTTACATTAAAAATAAACTCTACTAGTTAATCTATGAAACTAATGAAATATATTTTTTAAAAGTTATCTATGTTCAATCATAATAAAATTTTATGTAAATAAAGGATAAAAAATATTTCAATTATAAATTTATAGAAAATATGAAGAATAATAGATAATATGAAAGACATCATATTTAAATAAAAGATGTTTTCCTATATATTATAAATTTTCATATTAATTTTTTATTTTTATAAAAAATAATAATTATTAAGATGTGAATTTAGTATGTTTTATATCCTATTTGAAATTATGATGGTTCTATTAACTTATTATTTTTTGTGGTTTTTTTAAAATGATTTATTTTAGAAGAATATTGTAAAGTATAATTTTTTATATATGAAATAAATTTATGAAATTATTTGTATATAATTATGTTTTAGAAATTTATGAAAACATATATTAAATAAAATATGAATTTTATAATTGAATTTATAATTTAAAAAATTCTACTTTCAATTTATAAACAAATATTATAAATTTCAAAATTTATGTCATATTTTTTTAAAAAAATTAATATATAATACATTTAGTATTTTAATATGAATTTTTATCACTTTAAAAAATTGAATAAATAATGGAATTAAAATTTGAAATAATTAGTTCCAATTTATATAATAATAAATAAAATTATTTTTGTTCTTAATGGATAAATTTCCTAGGTAAATAATATTTACCATGGTGATAAAATTGTAAAGGTGAGTTACCTTAGATGTCAAGGGTCTAACATGTTTAAAAAAATATTTGAATATTAGAGGCTTTTATCTTACTTTAAACCTGACCACTCAAATTTATATTAATTTTTTAGAGAATTTACTTGATAGTGGCTTCCAATTACTGAAGCTTTTTTGTTATTTATAAAAATACCAAATGTTTTCACTTTTAAAATGCACAATCCTTCCTTCACCTACCCTCACTCAAAAAACTCATAATTTTATCTCAAAATATTTAAAATACCATATTACACAACAAAATTATTTTTAAAATGTTTTTGGACATATCAAATTACCAACCCTTAAATATTTAACCAACTTGGGAAAAGAGATAATCCATGAAGTTAGGTATATGTTCCTAAACCTCTATTCCTTTTTCAAATAATTTAAACACTTTTCTCCTTCTTAAATTTTAAATTCATCATCATAAAAAAGATCATATAAGTATAAATATTATAATAATGTGTTATTTTAACAATGGTATAATAATTAATCATCCTTCCATTTTTATTTGATAAAAATGAAAACATGAAACATGTGTTGTGAAGAATACTGCCTCCACAAATAAACATGTTTCATTTTCCACAAATTCTAAAAATGGACGATTTATGCTTATATTTGATAATTATATATGATATATATTTGTTATATATATATAATTAATTAATATTCTTATTTTTATATTAAAAAATAAACAATGGTTGTAATGACGTAATCCGTCGATATCAATAAATAGCTAGAAACTTGTTCTCCACCATTTTTGTTTTCAAAAAAGCATCTAAAATTATCACAATATATAGTTATAACAATATAATTATATTTAATTAGTAAATTAAATAACATTATATTGAGTTTTTAAAAGAATACATTTTAGTTTAAAATTAATATAAACACATATTTTCTGGACTTAGTTTAAAACAACTTAGATTATCAACTCATGATGTTGAAAATAGAATACAACAACCTTGTACATAAAGAGAATTGTTATTAATAAACAGTATACATGAATATATATAATAATGAAGTCATGAAATAGGTAATTAGGATTTTTATATTTATGATATATATTTGGTTAAATAATTCTCATGGAAATAAAGTATAAAGGCAAGGGACTTGGTAACTCAAACTCATTTCTTTGATTTAAACAATTTTTTATTCAGCATTATATTTCCAGAATTTAATTATATATTATGTTTAAATATTATTTCAAGTTCTTAATGGTTTTAAAATTCAAATATACTTTCATAATTTTTTTCATGTCACATTATTTTACTAAAATAAATTATAATTTTTTAAAAGAGACTCAAAACTATGACATATACATCGATGATTTCGAAAAAAACTGTGAAAGCTCTTTAAGGATTTGTTTTTAATTGTACTTTCTATATTAAAAAAACAATCTCCAATAAAATTTTACTTCATGATTTACACTATGTTTCTCTATTTATATGTGATTATTCTTGTGGAATCATTTTTCAATATTTATATATTTATTTTTAATTTTTATTATATCTTGAAATGTTATGAAGACCATTTTTCCATGTTTTTTATAAAAAGTGAAAGATTTCGCATGGATTATTCATGATACCAATTTTACATTCATGGGTTATTTATGAAAATTTAAAGTCTTATAATTTGGATGTTTGCGAAACCTTTCTGTGGGATAATCGAGATATATTTATGATTAATTGTAATTAGCACACATATGTATGAATTATGAAAAGTGGGGTCCTATATCAGCATCCAATGCATTGGTTTAAGTTTATATCTCATGAGATAAACTGTTGTGGACATAATTAATTTTTTTACATTGGCATGGGAATGATTGTTTTACTCATATTTTTATGTATGGATATAATGATTCTGTTCACATAAGTGTGAGAATAATAAGTTTTCTCACACTTTTTTCCTATGATTTTGGTTATGACAATTTTTACGGTTGTTTATCAAGATATGATTAAATATAGAGATAAATTTTATATTCATGAAATTCCATGTTATCAAGATTATGCCTTATGTTAAAATTATTCTTCCCTTTTGTGTCGTAGTCACATTTTATATGGAAATTTAGTTGGGTTTTGAGACAGGTTTTATCTTATAGGTTTCTTTTACAATCATTTTAAGATATTAAGTTACGCTAACATGTTTTATGATTGTAATCTAAGATGTTTATATTGAATATTGTGCTATGTATGTTTTACTCTTGTTTTAGTTCATGTTATGATTGGAATTACTCATAGTGAGAGTTTAGTATCACCCATTTCTCATGTTTCCATTCTAAAAGTTATTAAAATGATCATATTGTTGGGGTTGGTGTCCTTGAAATAAATTTGATTACTATCATTAAATGAATATTTAATTTATCTAATTATTAATCATCATATTACATATTTTTCACTGTTCTTAATGACTATAATATATTAATTTCTAAGAGTATTTTTTACATTAAAAAGTTCATAGATGTTCCCCGACATGATGAGAACTGTGATTTTCTATGAAAATATCAATAAGTTCTTGTTATGAAAGGTTTTACCCTTAGTGAGTGTTTAATATCATCTATTTATTATGATTCCATTCTAAAAGTTATTAAAATGATTACATTATTGTAGTTGTTGTCTATGAACCAACTGTTTGTAATTTGATTACATGAATATTTATTTTATATAAATATTAATTATCTTATAACATATTTTTCACTGATCTTCATGACTATAATGTAATAATTTTTAAGAGTATTTGTTATGTTAATATGTTTATAGATGTTCCCAGCTATGATTAGAACCGTGATGTGATAGTGTAAAATTCTTAAAAATAGTAATGTGATTGGATGATGTGTTATTATGGGAAACGTAGTATAAAGACCGTCAGGTGTGAGTACTCGTAAGTGGATGTGACTTCTTTACATGAATTTATCACATGATAATCTCTAATATTGAAGATTATGAGAAAAATCCATATGTAGGAATTCTTCAGGTTTTGGTATCATTGGATTTTTCTATATATGAAAGTGTGTAATGGTTTATACACTATAATAATATAATTAATATGGGTTATAACTCACAAACATTGACTTACTAATGTAAATTGTCATTCCATTTTTTGGTGGAAAGAAGAGTATGTTGGGTGTGTCATGGATTATATGTTATTAAAGGATATTTGAGGATGGATTTGTCCCTTCCATTTATGAAAGTTGATATCTTGACCCTTTGATTGAAATAAAACCATATCCCTAAATTCCATGACCATGTTTTGATGTTGAGTTTGTTTCTAATAGTCTATGAATGATGTAACAAGAATATATGTTGATAACAATATCATGAAATCTTTTTGATGAAATATTATGATAAAAATATTAATTTACATAAGGAGTGTTCATATGTGGATATCATCGTTGCGAGTTTGATTTCTTTCTCCTGGGTTCCTTAACTCATTGTCATATAATAATCATAAACACTAGGCAAGCTGACCTAATGCTAAAGAGAATGAATCCTAGAGGCTCAAACAGTATTTGTTTTTGGTTGTCTCGATTAAATTCTATTTAAATTTGATTATAAGAATAAATATTATTACCCAGACTAAGGAATATTTTTATTCAAGTTAAATTATTTTCCTAAATTAAATAAATATTTATTCAATTGCTTCAAAATAACATTTATTTATTTATTTTATTGTATATTTAATAAATATTTATTTAGTTTTTGTAAATAAAAATAATTATTTAATATATTAAAATATTTTATTTAGGTGTTCAATAAATGAAGAGACATTCGAACAGACCAAGGAATTTTATGTTGATAAATTAATTATTTACAAATCTATAAATAATGATTATCTAGTTGGTAAAATAAATAATAATTATACTTCTATCATTATGGGGAACGATATTTCATTTATGGTTCTGTTTTGTGCATGTTGGTACCCAAAAAATAATTGTGATCATATTATTATTATGTGGAATGGGTTTTCTCTAATAGTTATAATTACATTTAATTTATGTTTCATAATTAAATATTATAACTAAAACCCCATGTCTATTAATAGGAAGCTACGTCTATTTTTCAAAACCCGTATTAATAGACAATTTTTGAGCCAAAACTTTTACCACTTGACTCCTCTTATCCCTTCCTCTCAATAATGATAGATGTTCTTCAGGACTAAATAATTAGTGATCAATAACGATCAATGAAATATGTTCACTTCACTACTCTTGCACCCATAGAATGAGTGGTGTTGTTCAAAGACTATTGGTGTACATGTGGATCACCTCTAGAGAGATTCTACATTGTATCCTTGTGAGCGCAACAAAATAAATATGGAAGGGTCGTTCTGGATGACCATGTATCATCAATGAAAAAAGTAAAAATATTCCATGTATTTAATTTCAATGGAAAATAATAAATTAATTTTAAACATGATGTGAAAGATACTCTCTCTCAGATCCAATTCTCTTCATATATTAGTATAAATATTAAATTTTAAACCACACATACTGGCATTAATCATCTTGTTAACCCCAAATTGAACATTGATTATGGAAAAATCAATGTCAAACCCTCAAAACCTTCATGATTCCACTTCATACAGATCCTAAATTTGGTATCAATGTGAGGTTCATCATCATTTATAATTATATAAATAATTTTTTGAGGATTGACACTTTAATAATTTAGTTTCACAATTCATGTTTAATCATTGTTTTAATATGAATTTTGAGATCTGTTGTTCATCTTTTGGGTTCTCATAGATCTAATAGAAAAAAATAATTCTTTGATTAAATTTAAATCGAGGATCTCATCAAGAGGCGTTGATGATTATTCCCAGGTAACATGAATGTACACGACTTTTATTCAGAGTTAAAAACCATTTAATCATCCACACATGTCGTGTAATCTAGATTACACTCCATGTAGTTATGTCCAATCTAGTAGGAGTAATTTGGAAATTACTCAAGCTGTGGGCATTAATGAATTGCAGTGTAGTTAATTTCAACATCTTGTTTTGACCCGGATAAACTGGATAATGGTTAGCTAAATTACATTCCATGTAGCCCAATCTAAATGGCGTGTTGTCCCTTCATATATCGGGCTAAAACATGTTTCCCAAACACATGTAATCTGACTAGTAAACATGAAACCTAGATACAATGTGACTTGTTTCCCATTGGACACACAATGTACTATGAGAAATCTGATGTACACCTTACATGTTGAGTCTCTAGGCCTAAAATTTGGATAAGATGGTGAAGGCAGTACATGTTGTGTATTCGGAACTACACACCACATAATTTAATAAATTACACAGAATTAGAACATTAATGTTTCTGTAATGTTCATAATTACATATCTTGTAGATTCGAATGGGTGGTCACCATGTTACCTACCATGTTATGGATGAGAATCATTGAAATGTTTAGAAAAAGATAATGATAAAAGGATTATTTAAAAATATATAACTACTAATCAATTAAATCATGATTTATATTAATAGTAACTATTATATAATTTAATTCTAGTTTTATTATGTAAATTATTCATTGTATGTATATGGATGATCCTAAGATAGACCATACCATTGTATTTGATTGGTTTATTTTTGTTTTACTTTAAATTAAAGTGTTGGCATGCATGCCATCTCTCCTCTTTAATATGTTGGGTCTGTGTGACCATGGAATCATTTATATAAACACTCATTATACCCCACACCTACATGTGAGTTAAAAAGAATATGTAATTTATGGAGATCCCATGTTTGTGGAGACGGTTCAAGTAACGAGCTGAGGTGAAACCAATCCAAAGAGATACAATATTGGGCTGGTGGAAAACTGTAGACATGAGTGTTAAATGGTTCAAGGTGTTTCTCTCCTACATTAGTAGTTAGTTTACCAACCTCTAGATAAACTAACCATTATAACAACTCATGATCATTAACTTTATATATTTTTATTTTTCTCAATTGCATGGTTTTTCAATATAAATGAGGTGTTGCAACTTCATAATTAATGAATTATCAAGCATGCTGGTGGAACATAAATAAACCAGTATAATGAATAAATATTATTATTACATGATTAGGTAAATATGTAAGTTCCACTAAATATTATAAATCATGTGATAAAGATAACATGGAAATTTACATATGAGATATAAAAATCCCTCAATAAAATATTATGTCATACTAAGCCTTCTGATACTTGATTAATTTAATGACTCAAAACAATTAAGTTTTTGACCAAGCCTTGATGGTAAAATTAATTTATATAGGAATATCATATGATAGTTTTAGGTTGACTTAACCATTTCCATCAAGAGGAATATTCCTTTATAGATTTGGTATAAATTTTGAGGATTGTGCAAAGGAGATCCTACTAGAGATTTCATGATTGGGGAGTCCACTCAACAGATCAATGAGCTTCAAGACAACAATTGGAAAAATACTGACTACCTAAATTCCTTCAAATTTCTTGACCATACTATGTTGGGGTTATGTGAAAGTGAATAAGTATCCTTTTATATATAATATCATAGAAACTAGACATTCCATGTTCAATGGTGATAGTGATTAGGAATTGTTAAATTAGTGGGAGACTAAATGAAATTAATTTATTATTTATAATAAAGTTAATCAAGAAGGTACAAATTATTAGCTATTTTAATTGTAGAAATAAATGAAAAACTCATCAAACACACTTTCCCCATGATTAATACAGAATAATGAAAACATCCTCATCAGTAGCAACTTCCAAGAATGGATTAGAATATTTCAGGTCATTCAACACCATGAATATAAATCTTACATGTTGGTGTCATCAATTTGTGAACCACCTTCCTAGGAGGAGAGTTATGAGGAGTTCCTGGGCTATGAGAAACATATGTACTATGTGGTCGACATTCAATGTTAGATGTTACCATCAATGTCTAGTAAACTCATGATGTCTTATTAAAACATGTACGCCAATATAATACTTGAGAAAGACCATGGTCTGCACCAGGATATGAAAAAATGGAGCAGTTTGAGATCTCCAGCGCACTCTTTCATAGTGATCTGGGAGAGGGTTACCTAGGTAGGCCTCACGTAGTCAAGATCATTGGATACATTGGATACCTAGAGGTTATAGGGTTTAAACTCCCTAATTAATAGGGTACCGATCACATTCTCACATTAATACCAAAGAGCTTCTCTAGTTTTTTGTGAATTTCAATATGAAAAACATTGAGAATTATATTCCATAGCTTATTATCCTCCTTCGTTTTGTGGAAAAAGACATGAAACGCAAAAATCCATATGTTTTTATGGTGAATAAGTGGAAAAGGAAGGAGAAGTGATTTAATTCCAATGCCTCTTAATGCACTTCCAATAATAAGAAGATCAAGGGGGAGAGAAGGGAACATTAAGTAGTTTGTTTCACATGTGGAAAGAAGGGACACTGGAAGAAAAATGTAACCCATTTAAAGAATCAAGGGGAAGCTTCAAGTTCATTTTTTATCGAGTGAAATTTATCTATTTCTACAAATTGGTTATTAGATACAACCTTTGGTGCTCACATATGTAGAAAAATACAAGAACCAAGTATATTCAAGAAAAATGATTGAGGGGAGGTATATATATGAGTAGCTAATGAGTTATACTTGTTGTTTTAGATTTCAGGGACTACCACATCACATTTCCAACAAGTATGATCTAGGTATTAAAAGGATTTCACTCTGTTCCTTCTGTAACCAAAAACAAAATTTCTGTAACTATATTAAATAAAAATCGAATTTTTTCCATGTTTATAATTGAATGTTTCTTTTTTTATAAAGATATATTTTTTTTGAACATGCACTTCTATATAATGGTCTTTACATGGTGGATTACACTAACCTGGTAATGGAAATCAACAACGAAGCTACTACACATGAATCTTACCATACCCAACATTGGCATCACTAGTTAGGTCATGTAAATGAGAAATTCTTGACAAATTTAAATCAAGATGGATATTTAATTTCTTTTGAACTAAAACTACTTGGGGTATTTCAAACATGTTTACAAGGAAAAATTTACAAATCCCCATTTAGTGGGAATGGTGAATGGGCCAAATACCTTCTTGAATTGGATCGTACAAATGTGTGTAGATCATTTATAGTTGAATCATGGGATGAGTACTCATACTTCAAAACTATTAATTATGATTTTAGTAGATGTAGTTATATATAAATAATGTGTGAATAAGTCAAACTCTTCTGATAAGTTCAAGGAATACAATAATGATGTTGAGAACCAGCATGGTTAGAAGAATAATAAACTATAATCAGACCAAGGTGGAGAATATCATATTCAAGACTGCATTGTTTACATACAATAATTTGGGATCAAATACCAAATCTTTCTTCTTTATACTCCCTAGTGGAATAGTGTAAGAGAAAGGAGGAACTGCACCCAGTTGTACATGATGAGATCAGTAATGAGTTATGAAAATCTTCTATTATCTTTTTGGAGATATGTGTTACAAACAGTGGCATACATACTACACCATGTACAATCTAAATTGATAAATGGTATTCTATACATGATTTGGAGTGTAATAAAACAAATGTTATGTAATTTACATTTGTGGGGAGGAGAATCATTTTAAGGCCTCTTCAGGTAATATATTCACACCCCAAGACAAAAAGGATACCTTTATAGGATACCCCAGGAAAATAATGGGTTATTACCTATGCACCCCTAATTCAAAATGGATATAGTGTAAATACACACCATATTTCATTGATATGGAGCACCAATCCAAAAGAGAAAGTTGGATCTAGATAGACATTGATGAAGTTTAGGCTCAAAGTATAAAAGATTTTGTACCAGAGTCGATTTTAGAAAGCCTCATTGAATAATGATTTATTCCAAAGACACAAGTACTGCATAGGAGTATAATAGAGGTTATAGAACTGTAACAATATGTTTTTCTAGTTACTGAGGATAGTGACACATTATTAGTTAATAATAACTATCCTCTTTCCTAAAAGAATGTAGTAAGTGGAACAGACATTTCCAAGTGTATTGCAGTAATGAATTCTGAAATAGAATCCATGCAACAAAACCAAGTGTAGATTTTGGTAGATCTTTATGTAGATGTTAATCATGTTGGTTTAATTTGGGTATTGAAGAAGAAACTAGATATAAAAGGACGTGTCAGTAGATATAAGGCATGACTAGTTTCAAGTGAGTTGAAATAGCATCAAGGAATTGACAATGATTAATCCTTTTCAATAGTTTCAATGATGAAATCCATCAGAATTATATTTTCTATTGCTTCTAAACATGACTATGATATTTGGAAAATAGATTCAAATCATCATTCTATAATAATAACCTTCATGAATATTTATACTAGACACAACCTAAAGAGTTAGTGACTCGAAATGGTGCCAATAAGATATAATAGTTGAATAAAAAATCAATTGATTAATTAAATACTGATTCTTGGACATGGAATATTCATTTTGATGAATCTATAATAGAGTTTAGTTTTATAATGATTGAATGTGATCTTTCTGTCTACAAATAGTTTAGTAGGAGTGCATTCATTTTTATAATAGTATATGTTCATGACATAGTACTTATTGGAAATGAAATTCTAATATTACTTTCTATTAAGGCATGGTTGAATAAATTATTCTACCTAAAAGACGTGGGGGAGGTAGCATATATTATTGGTATCAAGATCCATCATGGTGCATCAAAAATATTTGTGTCCCTATGTAAAAGTACATAAATTGACAAGATACTGAGGTGGTTCAGTATGAAACAATCTAATAACATATTTTTTTCAACATCACAAATTATTCATCTTTCCAAAAATTGAAGATAATGGCAAGGATTCCATACACATTCGATTGGTTAATCCATGTATGTAATGATATGTAATAGTCTAGATGTCGCCTACACATTGAGCGCAGTAGGAAGATATCAAGATGATCCAGGTGATTGCCATTGGATGGAATTCAAGAATATCCTTACGTGTATTATGCATAATAAGGATATGTTCCTAGTTTATAGAGGAGATGAGGAACTATTAAATCAGAAAATATGTATATGCTAGATTCCAGATAGATCAAGATGACATAAAGTCATAAATGGGATACATATTCACTTGGAATAGACGTGTTGTGAGTGGGACTAGATCCAAGAAAGGTGTGGTGGATGATTTTATTACAGAGTCTAAGTATATATTTTAGCTTTTGAGGTAGCTAAAGTAGCAATTTGGATATGATGTTTTTTCCATGATCTAGATTTTGTTCATAGAAGTAATGATCCCATCACTATCTATTATGATAATATTTTAGTGGTGGATCTCACAAAACAAACAAGGTCACATCATAAGACAAAGAAAATACTATGAAAGTATCATCTCATGTGGGATTTTTCTCAAAGAAGTGATGTTATAGTGAGCAGTATTTCCAAAAAGGTCAACATGGTGGTCCTCTTTAATGAAGCATTGACACATCAGAAACATGATCATCATGTGAGTTCTAGAAAACTAAAAGTTATAGTAGTTGGATCTAGTCCAAGTGTTAGTTTTTTTTTGAGTTGGTTCCAAGAACCTACTATTTTTACATTGATTACATGAATATTTAATTTGATTAACTATTAAACATCTTACTTTATATTATTCATTGTTCTTCATGACTATAATCGAATAATATTCTTGAGTATTTTTCACATTAATAAGGTCATATAAGTTCTCTTCTATTATTATATCCTTGCTGTGCTATGACAATATTCATAATTATTCTTCTATGGTTGGATGGCAAACTATAATGGGACACATAGTATATAGACCTTTAGGTACGAGTACTCATAAGAGGATGATACTAATTCTCCTGATTCATTCACATGGTAATCTTAAAGATTGGAGATTATGAGAACAACCTACCAGTTGTAAATCTATATGTTTTGGTGTCATAGGATATTCTTTTTTGTGATATTGTATAACGGTCTTTAGAAGTTAATATTATCATTAATACGTGTCTGGACTCACACACTTTGATTTACTAATGAAAACTTTCACACCATATGTTCGTGGGAAGTAGGGTGCATTGGGTGAGTCACAAAGTACATATTATTAAAGGATAAGTCAGGGAAGGATCCATCCCTTCCATTTATAGAGGTTGATATCTCAACCATTTGATTGAAATAAAACCACCACCCTAAATTCCATGTCAATGGTGTAACAAAGAGATTAATTCAGGTAGTCAAAGAAAGATGTATCCAGGATATAGGTTAATGGCACTATCATGAAACATGATGGATGAGATATTGTGACTATGGGATTATATTACACAATGAGGAATCATATATGGATCTGATTTTGCGGCTTTCTGTTCTTTATATTGGTTTCATTGACCCATTTCTAGACAATAATCTTGGACAATACGCATGCCCACCTAATGCCAATGAGATAGAATCATAGAGGGTCACATACTATGTGTTTCTAGTGGTCTCAATTAAATTCTATTTGAATTTAATTAATGGAATAAATATTATTCTCAATAATGACGAATAATTTTACTCAATTTAAAATGATGTCATAAATTAAATAAATATGTATTCACTATATTTTGAATAAAATACCTTTTTTGAACATTTAATAATTATTTATTTACTAGTATATAAATAATAATATTTATTTTTGGGAGTATAATATATTATTCTACTTTTCAATAAATAGAAGAGGAGTTCGAACGGAAAAAGACCATGTCTGTTGATAAATTAATTATTTAGAAGTCAGTAAAAAATGTTTATCCAGCTGGAGAAAGAAATAATAGTAATACTATTATCATTCTGTGGAATAGGGATTTCAGTTATGGTTTTATTTTGCACAATCTGGAAGAACTATAATAATGGTAATTTTATTGTTATTGTGTGGAATGGGTTTTCTCTAATAGTTATAATTTCATTTAATTATGGTTTGACAATTATATATTATAACTGAAACCCCATGTCTATTAATAGACAAATACGTTTATTGGGCCAAACTGCGATGAATTTAGAATTGATGAGGCAAAAAATTTCCCTATTTAATCCTCTCATCTCTTCCTCTCATGAACGAGAGAATTTATTCAATATCAAAGAATGAGTGATCAAGAATGTTTGATGCTAGAAATTCACTTCATCACGCTAGCACCCAGAGAATGAGTGGCTTTGTTCGAAGACCATTCATTTATGTGTGCATTACTTTTGAAGGGATTATACTTTCTATCCTCATGATCACAATGAATAAAATCTGGAAGGGTCATTCTGATGATCAAAGATCATCCACAAAGAAAGTACCAAAGATCTAGGTATTTAATCTCATCAAAAATAAATTAATTAATTACTAACATGATATGAAATGTCCAATTTCTCAGATCTAGAACTATTTTTATCTATGTCAAAATATTTTATTTTAATCCATCGGTACTAATGTTCATTGTCGTATTGATCCTAGATTGGTTATAGATTATGGAAAGAAATTGTTGGTCCCTCCAAACCACCATGCTTTTGCTGCGTACCGATCCTACACATATCAAGTTTGAAATATAAAAAATGTCATAGAGTATGATTATAATGAAATTTTTGTATGTATTGTAAAATAATATGTATATATGTCTAATCTCCCATACACAATGCCTTTAGGGCCTTGGATTATGTGAATATTGGTGAGATAAAATATTTAAATCTTGTGAATAATGTATTATTTATGTAATTCTATGCTCGGTTCCTTATTATTGGTATCATATGTATGTCTTAGTTATTTATGGTAAAATTTTAGAGAAAATTAGTGGAAAACATAATAGTAATATGATGATATTATCCTATTATTTTTTTAAAGTATGTGTTATGTTTTTATTCAATAATTTCATCCTTTTATGGATAAATAGTGGACATGGTTTTGGAATAGATTCATCTTGAGGTAATATCTATGAAAATATTTTGTTGAATATATCATGGAAATAATTTCTTTCCTCCTCCAATGGCCCGAATTCCTTTATTTGTTTATTGATTTTGATAATCCACCTTTCATGGGGTGAGGTGGATCCCTTACAAGGCCCATAGGCTTAAGTATTACATAGCCCGTAGGATGTAGAGGAATTCATTTCCTGGAGGCTTCAAACATTACATACAACCCAGACTAACTACTTGGAACTACTCCTCCCCATCATCTTCATCTTGAAACCAGCTCTCCACCATTGCATTGTTGTTCGGCTAGGCTTTCTTATGCATTCATAGGCATTCCCCGATGACAGGTGTCATACCCTCTCATTCTTGAAATCCATTTAGTTTCAGCTATGGTGAATGCTCTTTGTTCATTCTCTATTTGGAGCTTGATCCTTATAGGTTTTTGGGTTTTTATCATCACTTAAGGTGGCCTGAAGGCCTTGAGGTGGCCCGATGGACTTACATACCCAAATCCCTGGGTGGCCCAAATGCCCTAAAGGACTCGAGGACCAAATCGGTGGCCAGAATAAGTCCATTCTGTGAACATAGTTTGACACTCCTAGAAGACATTCTTTAGATAATAACATTATCATTTAAATAAAAAATAATTGATTTGAATATACATGAATAGTTTAATTAGTAGTCAATTCAAGGAATACCTATATTAAAACATATATATTGATAGGCAAAAATATGAACATAATTTATGAACATCTTCATCTATGTTTATAGTTTAATTTTATTTTTAATAATTAATTTAGAAACACTCATTCCTATTTTTCTTTTAGTCATAGTAATGGTAAAAACCCAAAATAATTGAGTTAAAAATGTGTAAAATAGAAAATATAAAAGCTTATACAAATGAAAAAACTAATAAGATTGGGTTTGGAATTCAAAATTTTATGGAAATGATCACCCAAATATATTATGCTTCAGGAAAAAAACCAAATCATATTGACCACCCAAAAACAACAAAGATAGGGCAACTCACTATTGAGATATTTATTAGAAAACATCCACTATCGATTAGTGGGTATTATGAATACAATGAATGAGGAGGAAATGGAATCTATAGAATGGGAAGAATTCGAGAAGATATTTTCCACTATGTATTTTTCATATAATCTTTTAAAAAATGGAAAGGGAGTTGATTTAATTGGTACAAGAATAGGTTTTCCCTTTTGGGTGATACAAATAAAATTTCACAAAAATTTTCATGTATCCCCTAGTTTTATCTCTAATATAGAGAGTAAAATAAATTTTTTATTTAATATCGTATGTCTTTTAAATTTAATAATGTTAACCATAAGAGACATCGTATGATTTGAAAACATTGTTAAATATCTTTTTAATGTTTTGATGAAAACTATATCAAATTTATATTTTAGGGAAAATAAAAAAGGAAAGTGGGGTATAATGTAATCATAAGTGATAAGACATTTGGTGGGAAGAAAATTCAATTTTCTATATAAAATAAATCTGGAATAAATAACCTGGGTAATTTTCTTAAATGATCATGGAATTATTTGAGGTGTGGTAAATTATGACACTAATACCACAAGTATCAAAAGAATTCTAAGAGGCTCATTAACATAATATATGAGAACAATTCCTCAACTAATGATGTATCTTCACAACAATGCATCATGTTCAACGAGTTTAGAAAATAATAGAATCAATTGTCCAAAACTCTTGGAAGTAAAAAGCCCCATAAACCTCCTAAATTGATGGAAAATGGAAGTTAATTCAAATAACTTCTTGTTAGCTATATTAAAATAATTAAGTGATGCAAGGTACAATTGATATCCTTTATAGCACTTCTAACAAATTAGTTTCCTTTGGTTTTATAAGTTATTTTATATTAAATATCTTTTATAAGAATGTGGAGTTAACACCCCTGTATTGGATATTAAACTATTGGTGATAACCCCAACCGGTGAAATAATTGCATCTACTATTTACAAATATTATCTTACTAAAATTTGTTGTAGGTTACTTCTTACAGATATAATTCTCTTTCCTTCGGTTGAGTTTAACATAATATTTGGTATGGATCGGCTACAATTTCATATATCCTAAATCAACTATCAGAATAAAGATGTCTCATTTCATATAACAAATTAACCTATTATCATCTATAAACATAATGATGATTTAGAAATGCTTTGGAAGAAAAATATATAATGTGGTTTGTGATACTTGAATAATTATGTAGAATAACATCTATGATAACTATAATTTTATGTTCATGACAATTTGTTCATTTAAATGATGTCATGGAAAAAATTTATGATATTGGGAAGAAATTGACGTTATTCCCCAGATATATTTGGTCCTTTGATATCCTTCATCATGTGGAGGTTGTATCATATCACATTGTACTCCCTAGACACCTCTCCCAAGTATAATATTTGTTCCATGATTCACATTTGGGAAATTAAATACCAAACCCTTCAAATGTGCTAATCAGAGAGGATATGTCACTATAACATCATCTGTCACATAAGGAATGACAAAAAAAAATTATATATCAAAATGATAGTTTCTAAATATAAATAAAAATCAACCAGTAAGATCTCTATATCCAAATCATAATATTTAGGTGGCCACGTGGAAATAAAAGGATAAGGGGGGACAACTGTAATTTTACTTATTTTCTTCCATGTATTGAAATTTTAGTAAAGAAATTCTTTTTAATTCGGTATAATTTAGTGACTTTAGTTTCTTCTTCAATAAATAAGTACCCACTTGATTGCTCTCTCCACATTAAATAATAAAAACTAAATAATATTTTCCATAAAAAGGTATACATATAATTTTTATTTATAATCATTTTCTATTGAATTATTAATATATATATAAATATATTAATATAATCAAGTTCACTTGAAATATTAACTAAACTAAGGCATCAAAGAAACAAATGAATTCTATTTTATAAGATTTACATAATTTTAATAATAATATAATTTTATAATAATAATGGAATAAAAATAGTTTATTTATTAATTTATACGAAATCGAAAGATAATATATAATATATGAAAATTTGTTTTCCTATGAAAAACAATTTTTGCAAAATTTTATAACATTAATTTTAAATTAGAAATAATGTTTTTATATTTTAGGGAGCGATGTTTGAATCATCAATTTTACATTTATCATGGTCATTTTATATTAATATTATATTTTAATATTTCATTAAATATTTTTATTTTAAGGTGAATAATTTACAATATCGTTTTTACAAATAGCATGACATTATGAAATTGTTTGTATATAATTACGAATAGTTAATTTATGAATCCTTTTTCAAAGACAAAATATGTATTTTATAACTGAATTTATATTTTGAAAAATATTTTTTATATTTATAAACACATATTTTCCATTTTATAATTTAAATTATATTTTTTCAATAAAAAATTATTTAAAATAGATTATACATTTATTATTAAAACATTAATTTTTTCAAATTTAAAATCCAAATAAAAAAATGGTTTTAAATTTTGGAACCATTGTTTACAAATATATAATACGTTCTATTTTATTTTTTGGGCTTAAAGGATAAATTTCCATGGTAAAAACAAGTTATCGTGTTGAATGTTAAAATGCTCAAAGTGAGTAATCTTAAAGATAAAGGTCCTAACATGTTCAATAATTATTTAAATTTTAATTATGGAAGTATATATCTACTCCTCCCATCATCATTTATTTATAAATTTTTCATCTACTTGACATGATAGATTCATACCATTATTGAAATGTTTTAATTATTTACAAAACATTTATTGATTTTCAATTATAAAAGCGGCACACCTATCCTCTTTACCCTTATAATAATACAGTTTAATATTAGTTATAAATATACCAAAACCATTCCTACACACTTCTAGAATCATTAATGATGTATTTTGCTTCTTAAATGAGCATACCAATAAGGTGTAACCCAGTTTGAAAGGAGATAATCTATGAAGTTAGGTATAAGTACATATTCATATATTTACTTTTCTATTTATTTATAAGCATTTATTATAGTAAAAGATTCATTTCACTATTATAAAATTTAAAAATATATATATTAATGTTAATTTTATTTTTTTAAAAAGAATTTATAGTCATTTACCTCCCCCATTTTCCATGAAAAAAAACTTGAATTGTGTGTTGTGTGGACTATTTCATAAACATACATTATTTTTCTTCATTTCCACACATGGATAGTTGTAGTTTATATTTTAAAATTTTATAATATATATATAAGTAATAAATGTATAATTAATTTTTTTATTTTTTTTAAAAAAATAACTTTCATTATGAGGTAATATGTTAATTTATTTAAATAACGCAAAACATGTTCTACATGGTTTTTGTTTTCACAAAATGTGGTAAAAACAAAAAATTAATAAAATTATAACATTATAATTCTCTATATAAAATCAATTTTAAAACCATTAATTGATTGTAAATTAATATAATTTATTTAAAAATTAACATCAATACTACGGTTAAGAACATGATTTAAAATGGTAATGATTATTAACTCATGATGTTTAAAATCTTTTACAACAACCTTATAGATGAATAAAATTATTATTAATGAAGATTATAAATGGAAATATATAATAATAAGGTTTTAAATAGTTAATTGAGATTTTTATTTTTATGATACATTATTTTAAATAATTTTATTGGAAATCAAGTGTAAAGGTAAGAGACTTGTTAATTCAAATTACTTTCTTGGATTTATAAAATTTATTATTGATATAAGTTTTCCAAAATAGTAATTTTGAATGATGAACTCAATTTATTGCTGGGGAAAAATATTTTTTAACTTAAAATCCACATTCATGAGTGGTATTTTTTTAACCTTTTTTTAAGAAAAATAATATACTTTTTTAAAAGAGACTCATAACTATGAATTTTAAGTTGATTATTTTAATAAAATATACAAAAAATATCTTTAGTGATTTTTTTTCATTTTACTCTTCATATTAAAAGAGATCTATCTTTAATGAATTTATGTTTCAAGTTTTTCCTCTCTTATTATACTAATATATTATTATTGTTTTTGATTAATTTTTAGATTTCAATCATTTTATTTTATGTTATTAAACTATATAAGAATTTTATGAATCCTATTTTAACTATCATGGGTTGTTTATGAAAAGTAAAGTATTTTATTTGGATATTTAAGAAGACCATTTTATTTCCAGGGATTTTTTATGAAAATTGAATAAATTCCATTTGGATGTTTATCAAAACCATTAACTATTCTTGGGTATTATAATGATATATTAATAATTGATTTTAAATTATTTAATGATGATGGGTGGGATATTATATCTTCCTTCAATGCACTATTTTATGTTTATATCATTAGAGATAGTTTGCTGTGAACATAATTATTTTTTTAAAATGTTAATTTTATTGATGTATTTTCTCACATTTTAAGGCATGTACGTAATGTTTTTTTCCTCATAATCATACACATAATGAGTTTGGTCATACAGGTTTTCTTATATATATTTTTGTACCAAAATTCATGTTTTTTGCAAGTTATGAAAAATTTTCAAGTTGGATTTCATTTATGTGAAATTACATTTTTTTTAATAATATACCTTATTTTTAATTTATTATGATCTTTAATTAGATTATAACATGTTATATGAATATTGAGATGAGTTTTATGAAAGTTTATATCTTTTATGGTTCATTAATGGTCTTTTTAAGATCTTACGTTACTCTAACATGTTTTATAATTTTCCTCTAATGCCATTTGATATTTTATTATGATATTTTAATTGTGTTTTCATTCATATTACAATATGGTTTTCCCTTAATGAAGATTGTATATAAATTTTTTTTATGAATTTTTAATCCTAAGGTGATGAAGATTATTATATCAGCTGGTAAATCTAAAAGAGGGTTTATAAGAACTTGATTATAAAGCAATATTAGAAAGTGTTATCAAATAATATATATATATATATATATAGTTAATACAAAAGTCACTAAACCTTTAGTTCCTTCAATAATGGAATTTTTTATGCAATTTAACATTTAAATCATGTGACTATATTATTAATGATATCACTACTGGAAAATAGAGCTATACCCACGATTTTGGGAAAAACGGCGGGTATAGGCACCCCGATACCCATGGTTTACCCAAAACTATTGGTATAGGTATTATATGGGTCCTATACCCATATTTTTACATTAAAAGTGGGTATAGGAACAGCTATACCCACATTTTTTTTGGCAAACAATAGGTATAGGTAATGTATAGGAAACTACAAACATGTTTTTCCAAAACCGTGTGTATAAGCTCCCATATACCCACAGTTTTGGTAAAACTATTGGTGTAGGGGAATTTTTCAAGACCTATACCCAAATTGAAACAAAAACTATAGTTATATGGTTGATGTTTGAAGACCTATACCCAAGGTTTTGTAGATCATGTGTATATATTTCCACCCTTATGGTGTTATTTTAATCTCGGGGAATAAGTTTTTCATAGGAACACATATTCCCACGGCTTGCTACCAATATCCATAGTTTATATAAATATATAGAATGAATATATATAAATATATATTTATATACCAATAATACATATAGGCTAGTGGTTAGGTTCAGAAGGAATAAAATTGTGGTCCAGGGATTGAATCCTACTGCTTCTTTTTATATTAAAGTTATACCCTTGGTTTTAAAATCATGGGTATAGGTGAATGACACGGTGTCATAGTCACTCCCATAATGGACTAGACCTACACCAACAGTTTCCTAAATCGTGGGTATATCTATGGTGCTATATCGATGCCTCAGGAGCCCATGGTTCCATGAAACCATGGGTATAGGTTAAATTTATAGTAGTGTATGTATAACATTGGTATTTATTTCTTACACATTTTTTAAAATGTACCTCATTCCAAAAATGATAAGAACATATATTTTAAACATTATTATAAAATTTAAAACATTGATAAAAATGTACATTATATATCTTTTTATAATATTATTCAAATAATTAAAATATTTTAATGAAAATAAGGACATGGAATAAAATGAGTTGGAAAGAAAATGTGGGAAAATGATTTTTAAAAGAAAGTAACTTACATGTAACTTTCTTGTTGATTCTTGATCCAACAAGAGAAAAAATTTAATATAAATTTTTAAAACCAGTAAATAAATAGATGATATGAATGTTAATGGATTTTAATATATTATGATTATATAAATTCATGGAAAGGATATCTCAACATAAACAATCACAAAATAAAAAGAGCGTGTAAAGGAAATCTCATACGAATTTGATACCCCTTTAATCAAGCCAACATAGAAGAGTAAACATGAAATAAAACATTAAATTCCCTGAATAAATTGGAATTCATGATATTATATTTCAATGTATTATTTTATACACTATATAAATTAAATTAGGAGCATAATATAAACTTCTCTCACTAAAGTGAAAAAGGGACAAAATTACCCTTACATCAAGTATAAATTACTTAGTGTGGGATCTTAATCTCTTTTATAATAAAATTAGATTTAATTTAATTCTATAAAAGAGCCACATAAATAATTATAATATAATATATTTTTCATTTATAACATTCTAACACCCTTTCATTAATAATTATTTAATAAAATCATCATCTTTGAGTGTAACTATTTCATCTTTGATATAATTTTTGGTTCGGTAGTTTTTATACTTGAATATTTAGCCCTGTTACATCATCTACAAATTTTTAATCAATATATAAATATCATATATAATATTATATACATATTTAAATTCATTCTTGATTATAAATCATGAAAAATGAATCACATCACTTCATGGAGGTGGTAGTCCCATGAATGCACGAGTAACGTAGTCAATTTTTTAATGAGAGGAGTGGTATGAATATAAATTATATATTATATTTATCTAATAATAATAATTTTAAAATTATAATATATATAATATTACATAATTTGTATCTATCATTATGAACTTCCTTAAGAAGCAGTAATGAAAAATGAAATATGTTGTCTTTGTATGGTAGTAGTCAGCACAAACGCGTGAAAGATGTTTAATTTCTTCATTTGATGGATAAATAGATGAAAAATAATTATACCATAAACGAAATATAATTTCAGTATATTTTTGACAATGAAGATATTATATTTAAATGTTTAAGTGATTTTTAAAGGATTTAAAAGTATATATAAAAAATAAAACACTTCATCGAGAATGATGTATCTTTTTCATACAACCTCCTATGGTTTATCAATTAATCATTCATTATGTGTAATTATGAAAAAATAAGAACCTATATGAATTTTCTATGTGAGTTAGGAAATTATTTCAGTAGGTATTGGATGACATAAGAGTCTCTTGAAATATGGATAATAGATTATTGGTGTTGTAGTTTATTAAGTGAGGGAGATAGAATGCCTGCAATTTTTAAAAATGTTAAAAAATATTCATGTATTAATCAATATAAATCAATCTAAAATGACTCATATAAAAATTGGAGAGGATATAAGATCTAAATAATACTATAAAATCATTTTTAGATAATTTTTATATCTTTTTATCTCATATCATGTTATTTTTATCCATTCTTGCCGATCATCACTCCTACAGTGATAACTAAATTTTTTAGAAAAGTAATTTTTCATAATGAAAAATAAAATTTCATTTGTTTACAAAATTATAACATGATAATTAAAAATATTGAATATAATTTAGAAAATTCAATCTATACAAGTGGTATAAATTAGTTCCAAATTAAACCACCACTACACGATGAAAAACAGTTTCCCAAAAAAATAAATATTTAATTAGAAAAAATATTTTTATTCTAAAATTATAAATAGTTCCAATTAAAATAAAATTAATAATATTATTAATAATAAAAATAAAATAATTAAATTTTAAAAATATATTCTAAAAAACTACATTGTAAATACTTAAATGGAAAATACGGTTTTAGAAAAATTGTTATTTTTAATTATTCATAGTAAAATTATAATTTTTCAGAAACAATCCAAAATTTCACCATAATTTTATTTTGATATGGTAATTAAAAAAATGATATAAGTCTTATAAAATATAATTTATATATATTTTATAAAAATATTAAAATATTTTCTCACTGAAAGTCAACAAAACCCATTTTTTAAAAAAAATTGAGGCATTATATAACATCAGTAAAAATTGAATGCCTATTTCCCAATAATTAATCAATAAATTTTTATTTATTCATACAATTATACATGTATTTTATAATAATTTGAATCCTATTAATAAACACCAATTCAATATCTTGGTTATAATGTGCTTATTTAAAATAATTATTTTTATGGTTTGTTTATGATCGATGTTGTGTGTCGTATACACTATAAAATATAATATTCTTTAAAAATCGTGTTGAATTTTATTATCCCCTCCTTAGAAAATTTAATAATATTAATATTAATTCTTTTTACATAAATTTTATATAACGTAGTCATAAATTATATATTTCAGCCCTGAAATTTATTTTCATGTTTACATCAAGTAAACATATCATGCATGTACCACTATAAGACTCATACTTGAAAATGTGTTTCAGTAAAATAGACCATAGTATATGAGTGTTACCTTCTACATAATAACTGACATACTTACCTTCAATTTAATTGAATTTGAGAAATTCATTTCATATAGGGGTAAAATACATGATAAACATTATTTAATTTTTGTCCATTATGTAAGTAATAATTCATACGTACAAGGTAATCATCGTGATTATGATTAATTTATCATTCCTAAATAAATAAAATAGACAATAAATTTACTATATGATAAAAAAAATAACGATAATTCATTCCTACTATCAAAAACTAAAATTGTTGTCACAACTAAAATAATAATCAATATTAGTAAAACATTATAAAAATAAAACACTAAAATAAAAATAGTAACCAAATATCAAATTAAAACGAGTAAAATTTACAAGATTAGATATTAAAGAAAAAAATATTATAGGTTTGAAAAATTATTCTTTCAAAAATCAACTCAATTTTTATCCCCAAACAACTATTATCACTTAAATATTTATATTTTTAACTTACATATTCTTAAATAAACTACAATAAAATAATGTAAACATAACTAAAGATAATATTTTCATATAAAATAATATTCATAATGGTCATTTATAAATTCATCAATAAATATCTTAAAAAATATCATATTTTAATATAAATCCCTTTTCATGGTGATTGAAACAATTAAAAATATTTTTCCAAAATTCAAATTATTTAATTTTTTCATACAAAAAAATATTAATAGAATAATCCTTTTATTTTTTCTCTCAATCCCTGTAACATACTACCATTTATGAATACCACTACGTCATAATCACATATTCTCTAAATTAACCATTTTTAAACAAACAATTAATCTATAAATATTATATTCATACCCGAGGGTTATTTCTTAATTGGTTTTTCATTGAAATATCAATAGATATTCCACTCATGAGAAAAATATTTACAAGAAAATAGATCTTTGTGAAGGTAGAATTTAAATTTTATAATTTTTTTCGTATAACACATTTTATCAAAGTGTCTTAATAACAATTATAAAATGACTTTTATGTCCATCATAGCTTCAGGTGTGTATTAAGATATCATAAAAAAATACTACAATAATTAAATTCAAATAGTCCTTGAATAATATGTTAATTGGATACCTAAAAATATTGTTAATTATTAATTAAAATAACATTACTAAAAATTAAAAATGTACATACCTTATTCCAAATATTTCCTTTATAATATATCCCTTCTTTAAACATTCAAGAATAAATATTGATCTTTGAAAAATATTGATATAATTAATATTGATCAAACCCTTCATTAGTGTGGGGTAGATGATACATGTTCTTTATGATAATGCTTTTAATTCCCCATAATCGATGAAAAACCTCATATGCCCATATTTATTCTGAACCAAATTAATAGGTTCTACCCATGGGGTGACACTAGGGAATATAAATCCATTATCACATAACTCCAGAAGTTGTTTCTTTTGTTCCAATAATTCTAGTTTGGTCATCTAATAGAGAGTATCATATATAGGTTTTCCATTTATGATGAGATCAATAGAATAACAATATTGAGTCTTAGGTGTATGCTTATGTCGTTATAAATGAAAACATAAATTTATTATTTTAAAATAAGTACATACCACGTTGTATGGACAACTCTCCCATTTATAGATGATGTCATCACTTCCCCTCGAAGAATTTCATTAATAATAACTTCTGTAGGTAAATACTGACACTATTTTGATGATATAGTATCCCTAATAAAGATAAATGGACATATATCTACAACATAAATAATAATATCTTTTTATTGAAAAAAATTCATATATTTTGAAATCTATTCCATAAAAAGTACTATATAAAAATATACCATATGACTTACAATCAAGTATCAAATAGGGTAGGTATTTGTGTCACAGTGGAAACTAAAAAAATCTTTCTTGTTCGAATAATATTTGCATGATGTATCTTTATTGATAAATCTTTTCTTATGGTGGTTGTAAAATATTAAATTTTCTTCCAAAATAATGAAAATATAAAATAGTGCAAAGATACTGAATAAAACATATCATTATCCAAAGTTGAGGCTATGAACAATGTATCAAATAGTGTACACCTTTGTGTCATAATGGAAACTGACAAAAACATTCTATTGTAATAATATTTCCATAATGAGTCTTGATTGACAACTCACATCTTATAGTGCTGGGGAAATGATTAATTTTCTTGAAAAAAATAAAACATGTAAAAGTGTGAAGAGATTCCAAATCAAATATAGTATTAGTTAAATTTTAGGTTATGAGCAAAATAACTAACACTACTTATCTAGTAACATCTTCCATTGTTTTAGTAGTCACATATTCTTGGCTATCATCCCTTGTTCTCTTCTATGGGTGGTTCGATTTACATTATGGAAACTTGTTTGAATAATGCTCCATATCCTTATAGATGAATCACATGATATGTATGGTTTATTTCTTTTCATTTTGTTATGACCACTTTCAACAAAGTTGAAACAAACTCAGGTTCCCATTAAGTAACTTCATATAAGTTTCTTTCCACAATTATGAATATTTTAAAATATTATCCTCCCAATATTCAACTTCGCCAAATTTATTTTTTTCATTGAAGTCATTTGAAATATTCTTTTCCTGATTTCCCAAGTAGATTTATGAATAATATTATTATGTCACTATATTGAATGCAATTGAAACCGTATCATCATATTATTAAAAAAATAGAAACCAGTTCCATCTCAAGACTCAACTCAAGAATATCAATAAAATAATCAATCCTTATTTTCAGATTACGTATGTAGTCTGAAGTCTGTTTGACTAATATTGTAAAGATAGTTTCATAATCTAAAACAATTTCAACTTATTTTAATTTAATGTGATTAACTTCCTCTCCATTTAAGAACTTTGATCTTGAGGAAATCATTTCTCAAATAATATCACATTGAAATTGCACCAATCCACACTTTCTATTTCATCAACCACTTAAGTATTCTTCATCAATAATCACTATTTATTAGCATCTCTCATCAAAAAATAAACTTACAAAAAGCATTTTATTTTTATTACTTCTCAAATCAAGAATTAGATTTTAGAGGGTCTCTATAAATTTTTCAACAAAAAATAGATTGATAGTTCTTTTAGAATGTATAGGATTATATCATATTAATATATCCAACCTAGGAGAGTCACACTATAGAATAATAAGTTTCTATGTACAAGAATGTGTATTCATCATAATATGAGTATGATACCATAATATGTGAATTATATACCATGTCCCAAAACCATATATATTATCATGCTCTGTAGGAAAATCCCTACATTGACTAAAACTGTTGATTACCATCCTTACACTAGGAACCATCTCTAACCAATGGAACACACTATGTTATCATGTAAACATTATGAAGATTTATCCATAAAATATAAGTCCCAATAAAAGTAAAAGTTATTAGATACTCAAATAAATTATCATAATGATTATATTTTCATCGATAATCTAAAATCTATTTCCTAAGGCCCCTACTAAACTCCCTATGATACTGACTATAACGTTGTATCTTTAGTACCCCAGAGTTGGTGTTTATTTAAATATATTGGTTCATGATACAAGGGATCTATCCAAAATGAATCTATTAGTTTATCAATATTGGAAGACTATATACATACATTATTCTGACATAAGACTTTAAATATAAAAACATAGCATCAGAATAACTGTTACATCCTTGAAATCTATCTTAATATCCATCTTTATAACCAATGGAATGGACAACAAATAAAGGGTGAACTCAGATGCTCAGTAAGGGTTACATTCCATGGAATTTAACTTTAGTTAACAACACATAACAAATATGGCCTAGTGTATATTCCAAAAATATCCCATTCAGTCATTCACAAGGGTTTTATAAACATCGTTATCTAATATTAATATAGATATCACATGGATAATAAAAACTGAATTCTTAATAAATTAAATACATAAATCATGAAATTCATTATGCTGGTCTATTAACCAAGATATAATATATCTTACCATCGAGGCCTCTATAACAAGGCATCCTTCTTAATAAATATTAAGTTGTAAATAAAATACCCATCTAATGTAGAATGCTTATTTTTTATCTCATGAGACCTTTCGATGCATCAAGATATTATCTATAACTAACCCCAATGTATCACGTCCACATAATATACATTACTCATATTTTTAATTAATAATATAATTCATTATCAAAATGTATTATATGTTAATAATTATTTTTATTGAATCGACAATAAAGAACAACAATATTTCCACAATAAACAAAATAATTTACATAAAAATATTTTTTCAAACAATACCATCTATAGAAATGGTATATAGTTAAAACATCATCCATGTAATAGGAATTATTCTAAATTTATCCATGATATTTAAAATATACACATGTAGGAGAAAAATAATTTCTAATCAATAATTTAGAGATAACAAAATCATAATAAATTGAATGACATTAAAATAATATATTGTTTATTATTTGTAAAGGATGAAATTTGATCATAAATTCATTTTAAAAGCTGATTTTATAGTAAAAATAATAATTTATAAAATAAAATAGGATCAATGAATTAATAATAAATTCATTGAATCATAATGTAATAAAATAGATGATAAATCCTTTTTAAAACACTCATAATTCCTTTAAGAAAATAATATCTATTTCATTTGGTACAATTTTATATGAAAATTACCAAAATATTATGAAAATGGTTTTATTTGTAAATAAAATTGGAAATTTAAATTTAATCTTAAAATAAAACTGTATTCATGATGGTGGGAAAGGATTTTATCACAGTCTATGTTATAAATAAATTATTTTTTCAATATTTCTAAAAAGTACATAATTCTTAAAATGATTGGTATATTCCTTTCAAACGTTATACAATAGTTCAAAAATGTGTAAAAATGACTCTAAAAAATATTTTTTTAATAGTAAAAATTTCTTGAAAAATTTTTAATGAAAACATGGAAATAAATAAATGCTGTTAAATGGAAAACATCAAAATAATATTTTAAAAATAAGGCCTCATACATGAAACATAATTTGGATTCATCTTCAAAACACAAATAAGTAGAGTATAAACATGAAAACCCACAATATAACCAAATAAGATATATATGTATTAGTTTTAATAGATTAGGATCATATAATTTCACGAAATTAAATCTGATAAAGAAACAATCCTCAAGTAAAATGTGATTTTAATAGAAATCCCTAATGACATTATTAGCTTTTGAATAAATACCCCATAAAATAATAAACATGAAATAAACAATTAAATTACCTGAATAAATAGAAATTCATGATATAATATGTCAAATTGAAAGTATATAAACCATATAAATGAATTTAGGTTCATAATAAAAACATATCTCATTGAATTTAAAAGTAGAAAAAATTACTCTTCACTTAAGTCCAACATTCTTCATAAACTATCTTAATGTTACACCCTAATATTTTAAATGATAAAAATATATTCAATAGTGTATATTAAATGAAACATGAATATTAAATGAACCTTGAAATTTATTATTTAAATATTATCATTACAACATATATATTGAATTAGATGATATGAATAATAATAACCAAATTATGAAATATATATATCTCATAATCAATAAAAATTTATTGATAAATTATTATTAAATAATAACTCAAAATTTTAGTAAAGTAATTTCAAAATTCAATATAAATTTTCATCAAACATTGTTTTATATATAATTTTATGTATAGGAAATTATAATTATAGTATTTTTAACAAATATATTAGGGTTAAAGTTTGTTAATTTTATGAAATTAATGGTTTTCGTTTGAATTTTGAGAAGTGCTAATTTTGTAAAACTCTCATATATTTCCGATAAATTATGTAATTTATAGGTCATATTATTTTAAAATTTTATATAATGGTAATACATGTAAAATTTATTTATATTTAAAATAATTTATTTTATTTTAATCATTTGTATACCCAATTTATTTTGTAAGTTTTCTGTCTTCTAACCGCTTTTTTGGAAAATATTTTTAAATGCATATTGTTCATCCATATTAATTAATTAAAATAACCTATAATAAAGAAATATTTAATTGAAATTCATAGAAAATATATCAAAATAAATTTATTTATATCAATATACTTCTTATCAAGAGTCACATATTTAATGTAAGATCATCTTATGCCTGAAAAATGAATTTCTTTTAAACTTTTTTTCTGACATAATATGTGGGTTTTTTAAAAATAAGTTATATCAGTTTTATGATTTAATTTTAATAAAGTGTATTAAATATTTTTATTCAGAATAATTAATATGATATAATATGTACATATTATTTTATTACATAATGATTAGTAAATCCATAAAAAATTATTTAATGCGATTAAGGTTAAAATGGAGTTTTGGGCGTTACATGGGAATATGTAAAAAATAATTTTCATAAAAAATGTAATTTTAATTTGAAAAATTTAATTTAACATTTATAATATGTGGGTCTAAATTATATAATAAATATCATTTTATTTTACAATTAATGATAAATTACATCAATTGAAAAAAAACTAATTACCATGGTGAAAAAAATAAAACTATGAAAATATAGAGGAAAATGAATAATTTATTTATAACAATATTTTGTTTTGAGTATGATGTGTTTATTGACATTAAAATTCCTTCACTATATTAATTATATATTTTCAACGCACTTGGGGTGAGATTTACTGACCATTAATGAACAGTTTTTGGTATTTACAAAAATGTAACTCTTCCTAAATTATAAAAGGGAACTCACTCCGCCAACATATTTACTCATATAAGGCCATTTAGATCAACAAAAACCAACCAAAATATCTAAAAAATTTCATTATACACATAACAGTGATTTTTTTTATTTCCAAAATACTAAATCTAGTTTACTTAATAATATATCTGAAGGAGGTTCTTCTATGTAAAAAGTAATTATCTTCACTATGTTTCTTCTTTTTTTACTTCATCTTTTTCCACAGTGAATTATGTATTAAAAATTACTATAAAATAACACCAATATATTACTTATAAATAGATATTATTATATTTATATAAAATTATTTATCCCTATCCTTCTCCATCAAATGGGAAAAAATCATCGCTCGGGTGTATAGAGGAATTCCGCCTCACGAACTGATGTAATTTGAATTTTATAAATGACTGACATGGATAGTAAAAAAGACATAAAAATGAGTAAATAGGACATATCTGAAATGATAATTTTTCAATAATATATAGACATAATCCAATTTCTTACCCTTTCACCCATTAATTGAATTATATCATTTCTCCGGCGTATTTACGATATATCATCTCCCTAAAGTGATGCGATTCATTTTCCTTGCCTAAATTTTAAAAAAAAGTTACAAAAAAGTATCCAATTAAAGAAATTATATTTTAAAATATTATTATCATTATTTATATGGTGGATCTATATCATATTCTAAGGAACAGTAAATTCAGTGATAAAACATGGATATGAAAAAAACCAGTTAGCAACAAAAAATAATGGTAATAATTAAATATTATTTAAAAAATAAGGGGATAAAATGATATAATAAGATCATAAATGATATTATAATTATGAATATGGTTCTTTTATTAGTCAATAAAATTATTGAAAACATTATAGAAGAGGCTAAATAATTTTCATCTAAAGGGATACCTATGGAAAGGGAATTCATCTCAATTTCCCTTCATTGATGAATATTTTATTTTTATGCACCTGATATATTTTATATTATGTATATACATCCAATTTTATATGTAAAATAATTAATCCTTTATATTTAATGGTAGTTTATGTGAAAATTTGAATTATTTTACCTAAGGGGATTTTACTTGAATTTTATCTAGTTGTAAGGGATTTCATAACTAAATTTATTTTAATTTGGTTATAATACTTCTTCATTACATTTATATTATATTATTATTTTTTGAAATTATGTTTTATTATCTTATATCTTATTTACACTATTATAAATTTTATTTACATTTGAAGCACATAGTCACTTCTTTCATCTACTCAAAGTTCAATTGTATGATCATTATACATGATTTCATCTCAATTTCCACCCTATTTGGCCATATTTGGTATTATGTATGTTTTTTTTATAATGTATATGTACTATCCATTTTATATGTTATATCATTAATATATATATATATATATATATTCATGGTATTTAATATTTCTTTTTTTAGGTTAGTTATTTTAGGGGGGTTATGATTCCCAATTTACCAATGGATTACATGTTTATGTTTCATTCTAATTTAAATCGGGATTGATTATGATTGAATTTCAATTGAATGATATTATTTAATCATTGTCAAATACACCCCATTAAATTTCTTAGCTCTGTTTATTAATGTATTTTTCCTGTTATAGTAGAATTTTTTTTCTCTTTGTTACTTAAAATTGTTGATTTTTTAAGAAAATATGACATTATTACTCTATTGATTTTGAAATCTATTTTCTTATAAACAGATGTTTTCAAAAAAATTTATAAAGAATATTTTTAATAATATCTAAAAGATATATTTATACAATTTCACCATTTTTTAACTTTTTTTAAAAAATGAATCTTCCAATTACTTTTCTAATGAGGTACTTTTTTTGACTTTTCTTATAAACATTTGAAAGAAATATTCTCTCTAATGTACTTGGAATGAATGGAATTTACCACCATAATGACCACACAAGTTATTTATTTTTACGTTACAAATTTCTATGAATATTTTAAAAGGGAATTTTATCCTACTATTCTATAATTTTTTTATATTGAAATGTAATTTTCAAATTTAAAATTAGATTTCCCCCCAAAAATGTTTTCAATGGTCTTTTTATAGTATTTATATTCATAAATGACTACAACAATGTAGTTTACTTGAACTATACTAGGTTACATTTTAATTATACCATTGTTATTCTATATTTGGATAGTTTATGATCAGTTTGACCAATGAAAATATTAATATTCAGTTTCTAGATTCATTTTAAAGTCATTAATTGTTTCTTAAAACATTCAACTTCATGGGATCATTGTAAATTAAATATCTCTTAAATATATATATTATTTTTAATTTATTATCTTGTTTATTAAAACATATGTCATTTCTATGTGTGGGGTTTTACATTGAAAGTTAATTGATTTACTAGAGAAATATTGATAATTTATATTCATTATTCATTACACACATTTATTAATAAGAATTTGTTATTTAAATATATCATTAAATATTTAAGAAATGATTTCGATCTGTTGTAATGGGTAGGTCCTAGAGTTATATTTACCTTGAATCCATCCATATGTATAATGAGTCAAATCAGTATGTTGGCATTAAATGGTTCTTTACCCATAGTTGTAAACTATCATCATGAAAGGTCATGAAAGTGTAGATATCATGATGTCGAAGATCATGAAATATAATATTAATCATTACCTTCATTGATAATTTAGTTATTATTAACCTTGCGATTATTGCATAGATATTATCCATCGATCAACTTCAATATAATGTGATTTTTTATTCAGAATTATGTGATCATCATTTATTCAGGCCATATTATTTTTGATGATAATTTTTTTGACTAAATTGAATGTGTTTTCAACTATTTATCTTTTCATATTTATTATTTCTTACTAAATCATGAAATATTCCAATTTATGTAAACCATATTGAGAATTCGAGCTCACCCTTATTTTATTTACCTTTCCCTTGGATATGATGAAGATATCATAAAATGAATTCAAGGATGAAATACTATTACTTTCATTATATTGTAATTTATGTTTTCTAATTTAATATAAGATTAAATTATTTGAATATTTTTCATGTACTAAAATACTATTTTATCCTTTGGGATTTGATCACTTGGATCTTGCACTATTGTTAAAATGTAACCACTGATTTCAAGTTACTTTTATCGGGCTCTTTAAAATTAATATCATGAATAATGTACATAATATTTTATACTAGTATAAATATCATATATATCATTATAATATCACACATGTCCACCTTATAACATTTAATGATATATTTATTAATAATTATTTATTAAAATTATAATTTCCATGTGTTACCTATTTCATTTTTTATATATGTTTTGATTCGGTAGTTTTTGTCCTTGCATCTTTTTCATGGTTCCAAAATATCTTGAATTTAAATAAGTAAGTAAATATATTTTATATTCATTGTATAAATTCTTATAATAATTAATTAGTGTTTCAAAAAAATAATCACATCGCATTACGGAGGTGGTAGTACACACGTACGCACAAGTGACATTAACAATTTTATTTTATGATTAGAAGGGAAAAAAGGTAAATGATATATTTTATTAAAAAAATAAATATTATTTTATAAATATAATATGTGTCAAATTATTTCATTTATATACAATATCATGACTAGCCATAATATGTGGTGATGAAAAATTAAATACATCATCTTCATGAGGTTGTGGTATGCACATATGCCTAAAAGAATTTTTCATTTTCTTTTAAATGTATAAGTTTATTATAGAAGCTTATAAGATAAATATAATAAAAATTAATTATTTATTAGATATTTATGAAAATATATAATTATTTTTATGATAGTATTGAAGGATGTAAAATTATAAATACAAAAGAAAGCAATCTATTAAGAACTATATATCTTCTTCAGACATCGTCCGTAGGGTTATAACTAAAGTCTTCTTAAGATGGTATTATAATAAAAATATTATCTTTTGGAAGTTGTAAGGGATGTAATGAAATTATTTTGTTAGTTCTGTTTCATGATAATAGGATCTTTAATTCTGTACAAGAGAATACAGGTGAATTCCTTTTATAAGTGTGGGAGATTATAGAATTCAAATTTTTCAAAATATTAAAATATATTAACGTATTACCCAAGTTAAGTGGATATAAGAGAAAAAATATTCATAATGGTGATGAGATAAGGTTTAAATATTATCATTAAATATTATTAAGACTATTTTAGGTCATTTTAACTGTTATCATTTTAGTTTTAACCCCTTTAAACTACTTGAAATCTTACTATGGTAAATGCATTTCTTACCAAAGTAATGATTCATAATTACCAAAAATAAAGATGACCTACTTAAAAGAAATTAAATTCTTATTCCAAATTTTGAATCTATTTTTTTCAAATTCAATACTAATATGCTTTATAGATAACTTTTAAATTAAACCTCCAATATTAGATGAAAAATACTTTTCCATAAAAAACCAAGTTTAAGTATAGAATTGGTTTTTATACCAAACATCTGTATAATTTTTATTATATTGAAAATAATTATATTATTTTTTATAAAAATTAATTAATAAAATATTAAAATCAACTTAAAATAAAATAGTTCTTTTTAAATACAAGATTGTGAAAATGCATTTTTCTATAAAATCTGTATTTTTTCACTACTCATTGAAGAATTATTCTTTTCAGAAAACCCCAAAATATCACATAAAGATAATTTTGATATGATAATTTCAAAAATGATATCCTTTTTATATAATATAATATATAAAATCATAATTAATTAATTATAATAATTCCCCACAATAACTGATAAACCTGATTTTTGAAGAAAAAATTTTTTTTAAGAATAAAATGACTTCACTAAAAATAATGTGATTATCTCCAAATAAATAATCAATAAATTTTTATTCAGTAATATTATTTTAAATATATTTCATAACATGATAAATATTATTCACAAAAAACTAATATCACGTCTCATTTATAATGGTCATATTTAAAATAATATTAGTAAATAAATCATTTAATCATGGTTTTGTGTGTTGTATACGTTGTCAAACATATTATTTTTTTAAAAAATATATGGGTATTGAAACAAAAATAATCATGTTTCATTACTAAATCATATATTATAACTCTAAGAAGTCAAAATAATCATCATTCATCTTTATTGACTCATAGAGAGATGACCTTGGGCAGTCATTGTAATCACATTGTGTCATCACTGAATCCTAGGGGACTTACCGGTTTAAATAGAAATAATATTCATTCTTAACGTAAAACACTTGGGGGATGACCTTTTATTGTCTAAATAATATCATATATATATATAGAATCCTATTAATCCTTGTAATCATTGATACAAATGGATCACATCATCAATCTGGGATATAAGGTGAAACTCATGATATTCACTACTCATTCTTATACACACATTCTTTTGGGTAAACATGTCACTAGAAAATCCACCAAGGTCCCTTATGTCACATCATAGAAGGGAAACCCTACCTAGGTTTCTTTATCACAATTTCATCACACATGTCTAAGCCCATCTTTCAGAGGGTACCACATCCCCTTATATAGTTATAATCATATCAAGGACTAAATGACCTCATATGGTAAAAAAAATATTGACAGTAAATAGAGAGATGTCATAGAGTGACCCTTAATTATCAATCATTGTAGATGAGTACTCATGTACCCAACCAATTCAAAAGTCACTCAAGGGGTTAGTAATACTATCACCAATTCTCACCTCACTATCACATTGGCTCCAAGCCATCTCAAGGGGCCACTTTGTCCGATTATGTATATACATTCTTATCATATCACATTCTTACATAAAGGTCAATAAGGAACCTACACTATGGGATGATATTCATATATAGTCTAATTACACCCCCATGGGGTCCATGTATCTCAATGGACATTAATATAATCATGAACATTACCATTGGTGGATAAGGACATTAAGATAGTGCTCATGGGTCTATCATATCCCATCAAATTTTTTCTATCTCAACCATAAGTAGTAATTTTAATTAAAAATTTATTTAATTAGATGAGGAAAATTTTTCAATGTTTCAAGACCAGTGAAATAAAATTACACATGAAACTTTCTGATACTCAAATCACCTTCCAAGCACCAGTATCAAAGCACATCATGTCATAATTAATTATATAATATGTGTAATTAATTGTTTAATAACTTTATAATAATCAGAAAACATATTTTAAATTTAATTAAAGTAGACCTGACTACCTATATACCCATCAAAAAGTCTCTCCAAATATTAATTCCATCTAAACACCCATCGTAGGTCTATGTTTCACTCTTATCACTCGTTTATGAAAAATCCAAAACACACAATACAAATTTCATTTAAAATTAGTTTAATTTTATAGAAAACGCACTAGAAATATAAATGGGGATGTATCTCAATTTTAATGGTGTTTTAAGACATGTATTATTCATATCAGAACATCCACTCACTCAACCATATGAGAACCCAATCAAAACATTCTGATTCAACCATGCCTCGAGGGAATAAGAACAAAATACTAGACCATAATTATACCAAAATTTGTGTCAATAATTTTAAACCTAAATGAATGGTTATTATAGGATGAAATAACATCAAAATAATAATAACATTCATTTCAAAACAAACTAAATATATGTGTATTAATATGGTTATAGCAGAAAGGTTTTCATATATAAAATGATCACCTTATGTTGCTCAAGGACCCCTAAAAACACCAACCTGTGATTCCAAAAAAGAAAGATTTATCCCCTTCTTAAAACACATCTATGAAACCATTAATTTCATAAAAGAGGGTTACATTTCATTTTAAACATGTTCATAGGGAACCTCCCTAGGTAAAACACCATTTATATTGTCATTCAAAGGTAATGGAGTGATTGGATATGTAATGGTACCAGAACACCTATGTGGGGATCATATTCACTATGTAAATGAATTATTCATGGAATGTGTTACTACATAAGGGACCAGATCATTTGTAAACAACATTCATGATTTTAATTACTCCTTCATGTTATGAATGACTTGAAACTACCAAATTCTAGTAGTCCAGACACCCACACCTTCTCTGATTTCCACCCAAGGAACTATGACACCATTTGGGCATCATTCCTCATCTTAAAGCTACTCTTTAAGATACTTCTATACATATATCTCTGATATGAATCCTGGATCACATAATGAACATCTCACCGAATGAAAATTTTTAATTTTATCAAGATTTCACTCCCTAAAAGTGTATAGGGTTTGACAACCTCCCCACCAGAAAACCCTTTATCATCAAGAAGTCATAACAGATTTTCAAACAATAAACGCAACATATCTTGTTCTCCAATTCATATCCAACTCATCATGTTCATCTCTGGTACATTGAACATAATACCACTACCCATCTCTTACATAAAATGCGTTATTCAAACACCATGATGGGTCTCACATTCACCGGTTTATCCTAATATACCATGGTGTCGTCTACCCATTCATCTATGATCTCATGGTTATCTCCATCATAAGACTCAACTAATGGAATGATTTTTATCCACTGTGATCTCCATTATCAAAATTACATAGAAATGTTTTTTTGAATATTCTACTAACCCGTTCAGTGCAAGTTCTGTCTCCCTAACCCCAATTATATAGAAAAAATTTATTCATACTCTTTGTTAAATCTTCCATTAAAATATTTATTATCTTCCAAAATGTAATCAGAACTCTTAATCTTGAAGTATCAATCATTAAGGTAATCACAGGATCATTTAAATCACCTACAAAAAATTATAAACCTAACACTTGGTATAATTCTATCATTTCATCCTTTTCCAACCAAATCAGTAATTATACTTTCTCCTGACCAAAATCACACCATCAATATAATTCATTATTGAATCATATAAAACCCATCTCTTTCCCAATGCTAACATATAAACTCCATCCAATACCTTATCTAAATTCCATGTCTGGTACTCACTAAATAACTAGATAAAATTGGATCCTTCTACTCATTATTATATAAAGTTGATATCAATAATCTATTAATTAGAATCCTCACATCATCCATTGACCACTCTCCATCTATCACTACATGCAATAACTAGGTGTGGCCATTCTTTTCATAACCATAAACCAACCCAAAATATCAATCAACACCCATTCTTATCCCATCAAAGAATTATCATATAAAATTTACCCATAATGAGGGTCACAGGTTTCATGGAAAATAGTTAGCTATCAAGCATTTGGATTCACATATACCAATCCATAAAGGCAACTTCTTTTGATTTTATCAATATACATGAACCTCTCCAACCAATCAATGCTCATCATTCACAATTTATAACACCACACTATCAATGGCTTCTTAATTATCACTGATTGATCACTACTCATTATCTCCCAACAACCCAAACCATCATGCCCCAAAAAATCTCATAAAAATAATTTTTACATGGCCTATATGCATCTTATCATCGATATATTATTATAATTGTACCTTCATTTTAACCACCCGAACTTTTGAAGAATATTTTTTCTAGAAAATGTATCTATTACTATGTAACAATCCTCAAAAAATATATAAGTACAAATTAAAAGTGCCTATTAGGTTTTGATGGTTATATGACCATTGTTCTATATTAATGTTGGAAGCAATAATAATATTTAACATTATAATAGATTATTATAGCAGAAAGAAGAGTTTTTGGTAGTATCCAGTAGACTCGGGCTATACGATGCTCATCTATTAGAGCTTGGGAAGTGGGATGCATCATTGGGATTTCCACTGTAAAGTCCATGGAGAGCTACAAAAGCTTAAGCATGAACTTAATCGCCTTCGAAAGATGTTTAAGCTGATAAAAATAACTAATCCAGAAATTTTTTCTGAGCTACCCCAAGATTCTATCACCATTCCACACCTTACTCTTAAGTCCAATGTATGTGATATAAGTGCATATGTAATGAGACCTTAACTACATTATGTAATCCATTTGTAAAAATAAAATTATTATTTCTTATTATGGTAAAATTTCAAAAGTTAAAATGTCAAAATAAATATATCATCAATTTTTAGAAGTTTCATATTATTGATGAAATTAAAAAAAGAGTATTTTAAAATGTTTTTTATACTTTAAATAATTAATAATTAGAAATTATTTTCTAAAAACAGACGTATACATTTGTGATCCATGAGAAATTTATATTTTGATATGGTCAACATAATTTTTGGTGAATAGTAAATTATGAATTGTAATATTACCTTTATGAATAGTAATACATCCAATAGAATAGTAACCTCAATTAATTAAGTATAAATATAATTGAGGCATCTTTAATTTTAATGTGATATAATAGCATAAGTAAATAAATGTTTCAGAAATTATTAGTTAAGTATTAGTATTGTTTTCATGTAAATAGATATTTTATATAAAAATAAAATATCTCATATTTATAAAATTATGTTCATAAAATTGGGTTCATTTTTGAATTCAAAATATCGATATTAGAAAATTTTGTTTTTATTATATTTTTTTAATTTTTTTTTTGTTTTTTATTGACTATTAAAAATATAATTTTTCAGTTTATGGTGTGACTTATGACATCCTAATGATGTATTATGTAATTGAAATTTTTGTTTGAATATTTTGGATTAAATTATTAAATGAGGTGTAACTTGTGGCCAAAACCATGGAAAAATACAATAGGAAAACCCATGGATTTTTAAATACAACTATTGAGGTGTCCAATGGAAATTAATAAAATATTCCATCAGTTTTTCTATAAATACCAACCAATTCCTCCATTCCATTCATTAAAAATTCTTCAAAAACAATTCCATTTTTTTAACTATCCAATTTGTCTGCCCAATGTTCCCTAAAACCCCCATGGTCCCAAACATTGAGTTTTTGAAGTTACACTTCATGGTAAGGGTGTCTTTCACCCTCCTCTTTTTGTCATGACTTATTCTATTATTTTTCTTTAAATATCCACATTATTTTGAAGGTGTTTGATATTATGTATCCTTACTTCTATCCATTTTATTTCAAAACTATTATAATTTTTTTTTCTCTCTCATCAACTGATTTTCATAATTTTTATGTGATGTCGTCATGATGCCAATTTTTTATAACAGTATCCAAAACTTTTCTTTTTTTCATTCAAGTTGTCATTTATGTGGCACATGTTAAAATTTTCCATACCATTTTCTTATCTTCATTTTATTCTATTTTTATAATGTATTTTGTCTCTCTTTTGAATGGGTGGCCTATTTACCCTCTCTTTTAAATTTTTTCTATGACCATGTTGCATAGCCTTTATTATACAGGATTTTCATCTCAAAATCTCCTTCCTTTTTTTCATGAAATTCTCTTATTTTCTTTATGTGAATTCAAAAACATATTTTATTTTTAGGGGTGTTCATAAAGATATAAAAATTACATATATTATTCTGGAATTTACATACATTATAGCATCATTCCCATTTCATGGGTAACAAATTACATAACGAACATGTTTTCAGAGCACTTTTTTTGAACGTCACAATTTTGATATGATATTCATTTCTTTTATTATATTTGTGTTATTTCTGAAATTTTTTATTATGATCTATGTGGATCAAATGAAAATAAAGAAATATTAATGGTAATCCATAATATCTATCTTATTCATTGGTTAATGAAATTAATCTCTAAGGATGACAAGTTTTGTGATACCTTGGTGAATTCCATGATAATGTTTATGACACCATGGGAATAGACCTTGGTGTTATTCTTAAGGTAGTATAAATTAAATGTCGTAGCCACCTTATCATTATATGATTCATGTTATTAAAAATTTGATATGCCTCTTTATCATGCCTTTATGAAATTTCCCATGTTCTTATTGATATCACCCAAGTTCATATGTCAACTGTTTCACTTTCTTTCTTTACAAGTCCTTTAGCTCACCATTTACTATGATGTACATCCTGAGGATATGAGATGAAATAAATGTATATAGTATGCACATTAAAGAAACCTATCAAGTTTAATATAATAATGTTTTATGTTTTCATGTATTACGTACCTTTTTTTCAAAACATTTTACCTTAATGATCCTCTGTTTGTAAAATGAAATGAAATGTTATATAATAAAAAGGAAGGATTCTATAATCTTTAACCAACACATGCCACATCAGTCTCATCTAGCTTAATTAGGTTTGTTCTGCTATATATCTCAATTGTTGAATTCAACTCCCTGTTCCATCATTTTAATACCACCAAACCCTCTCAAAATACCATATCAATGAGATAATTTCAAATTTAAATCATTTTTTAAATCATTCAAGAACACCTCAATCTTCCTCCATTTATAATTGTTCCCTATAGTCATTTTTCCTAAACTAATACATATCTAATTATGTGTGTGCCATGATTTCATTGTACCATATCATCTGACTAAGACTACCATGAGTACAATATCATCATTACTAGGATCGCATGCCTAAATAGCTTACCATACCCTACAACATTATAATCATGTCATGCCAAAATATCCCTTTATTATCCTCTTAAAAGTCAGGAATTTCACTAAATTCACATTAATCATGGGACCAACATTCGATCTGAGTTTTTCCTTGGAAGATACATATATCTACCAACACTCTCATTACACTCTTGAAAACACATAAAAAATAAATATGTTCTAGAAATCGATTTTTCTTGGCCTTATAATCCATTCAGGATACAAAAATCTACAACACACAAGGTGATTTAAAGTAAAATAAATCAAGGAATCACCTTTCTCGAATCCCATAAACATAATAGCTCCCCATTCACACTAGACTCATAAAGCATCCACCCATGATTACCTCCTCTAATGAATATACAATCCTATTTAAACACCTCACTTTAGTTTCCCTTTTAAATGACCCACCTATACCATTATATCTAACTCAGAGATCCTAATTTTTATCTTAATTTACTAGGTTCTTCTATGTATTACATAAGTGATATATCACATCAATCATAACTAAAGGGAAATACCTCTCCACTCCTTTCTCAATATCACCCAGTAATCAAAAAGCCAAATTACCCACTGTCATGTATTACATATCTATATATAGATATTAGGCGTCATATTACATACCATTGGCCTATTAAGGAACTAATCATAATTGGGAACCCGCATATGAGACTACCCCCAAATAACCCCAAATCTCATGTTGATCTAATATGGTCCTCCGCATAAGAGATTCACCCCTTGACGATCACAATCTCATATGTCATTATATATATATAGTGTAATCTACCAACTATAATCTGTTCCAAGTAATCCATATTCATATGATTGAGTTATTTATAAAGTCAGCAAGAAGTTAAATGGTAAAACAATATATATGATATTATTGACACTATAAGTAATTTGACCTCTTTTCTCTCAAGATCCAGACTTATATCATATCCACCCACAAGGGGAATACATTGTATGAGGAATCATATGTCTACATTGACCTACTATGGTCCCTACACATCCCTTACATAGAAGTATTATATAACGTCCATCATTGAGAATATCAACAAAAATCCACATGAACTCTCCATATATGAAATTTATTGTGGTTTAGTTTACTAGAATTATGACACCTTGTTATATACGATAACACAATATAAATTGTTTTTGATATATTTAAAAAATAAAAATTATCATAGAATATAATATTCACACAAACACACATAAATTATTTTAATCCTACATGAAAAAATTGATTCATGAACATTGACCTCTAGTCAAGAAGATAAGATACAAAACCAATAAAAACCATAAATCATAAAATCCAAATATCATGTGCATCACACTAGTTAAAAACAATACAATCATACCATCTAAATCCAAAATATAATCCCCATATCCTTAGTAACATCTACTTATTATCGACAAATGTATTATTGATTCACCAATCTGGTATCCATCACAGACTATAACACATTCATATATAACAGGTCTACCATCTCCCAAAATTGTAATAATAATTAAAAATATTTGATACCACATTGTAACGTCCTTGACCTTTTTCATTCTAAATAGTAACGGGTCCGGGTCACCACATGTCCTTAGGCTCACCTCCTAAAACACTAGAGGATGCCGAATTTTTGTTGGGTCTAGGGTGGTATTGTGGAAAGACTATACCCTCATATCAAAGTTTCAAATAACATAAAAAATGAACAAGATGTCCTGTATCTATAACCATAAATGTAAGGATGTATAAATATATAGATTCAATAATATATAAAATATGAAATAATACAACAATATAATGATTGAACACCCTTAGGACAATCACATATACAATATAAACAAAATAATAAAAATACTAGAGGATATACTGCTTCCCCAAAGACTCACCTCATCCAATTATCGAGAATATATTTGTGCCATATGCTCAGGCACACTATACTAAGCCTCATCCATCCAGCACCCATAAATAGTGGAGTCTGCTAAGTGTACCAAAGTTCCATGCATGTTCAAGAATTGTGTGATTAAAAATCATTTTCCCCCACAAACAGTTTTTCAAACATAAAAAAATGTTGTTTCTATTCATGATAAATGCTTATCTAAATTTTAAGTAACTAAAAAAATATAAATCAATAGTAATTTTCAATTCTCATCTCCTATCATGGAACCTAAGATTGACCCAATCCTAGTTCAGCTAATGGATGATTGTCTCTGAGCAAGTCGCAAAACTATGTCAATATATAAGGCGAGAAATTACCCCCCCCCCCCAATTGGAAATTAAACGTAATAAAATGGCATTAGTAAATAATTTGGCCAACATGAGGCATTATAAAGTTGTTCATGATCATCCAGATAAACAATTGACCAACATGAGGTAATCCCATGTGATAAATAACATTATCCTCTATGATTGGCCCCTATTAGGTAATAATAGGTGGTCAATTATATCATGCACATTGGATGATCCTAAGGTGATAATTTTGTGTGGTCTAGTAGTATCAGGATAAACAGATGACCACATAGAGGTGATCTTGGATGATCAATAATATCATGCTAAAACAGAAAAACCATTTGTGGTAATCCTTGAAGAACTATAATATTATTCATCATTATTGAATCCCCAGGGGAAGACCCTAGGTAGTCACAATAATGAACAAAAATCAACATTAACTCATAGAAGATGACCATAAGCAATCAAAATAATCACCAAACATCATCATAGACTCCCAGTCGTGTGACATTACGTTGCTAAAATAATTATCAATCATCATCATCAATTCTTAGGTAGATGATCTTAGTTAGTGAAAATAATGACCATGAATACGTATTGACACTTAGTGGGTTAACCTTATTTTTTCCATATAACATCAGGTGAATAATATATATATTATGAATATAAGTAATCACTCAAACAACTAGATCATATCATTGATCTAGGTTCAAAGTTGACATCTAACATCATCACTTTTCATTTCCATACACACCCCCTCTATGGTCAACATGTCATAGAGGCTCCCACTAAGGTGTCAAAGGTCACATAATATCTAGGTCACCATATTTGGGTTCCTTTATCCCATTATCGTCCCTCGAATCCATGACCATCACTCGAAGGGAATGACATACAGTATGATCATAAACATCTCAAGGCCTCAATGACCTCATAGGGAAGGCTATATTTGAATTAACTATAGATATGTCATAGATCCTACCTCAATTATGAATCATTGAAGGCTAGTACTTAGGCACCCAACCCATCTAAACCTCACCAAAGGCACACTTACCCCTTTCCCCAAATCTCATGGTGGGAAAAAATAATCTTCCCCATGCTCATATTGGTATCATAAAAGATCCAATGTATCTTTAGGGACAACTAAGGCCAACTAGGACTATTTGTTCTTATCCAATCACATTCCTCTACTTGAAGGCCTATAAGGAACATACACTAAAGGGTGATATGCAAACATAATAAGATTACACCACTTATATAGTATATGTATCTCTTGAAACAAAAATATAATCAATGCCTCGACTATCAATGGTGAAGGAAAACAAACTCGTACTTAGGGGTCCATTGTGGACAAGAAAAATTTATTCATCATAGTAATAAGCATTTACTGTAATTAAAAAAATTAATTTATAAAAAGAGATCAATAAATCTAAGTGAATAGACCACACACATCACATTCCATATGAAATATAAATAATACCATAGAGAAAATGCATAAAGGCCACCAACCCATGACAAAAAATATAGAAATTTTTCTGTCTTAAAACAAACCAAAGAACCCATTTATATTATGAATTGGGGTTTATGGTTATGATATACTTGGGAAAAGGGATCCTCCCTTGGCCAATTTTTTTTTATGGTGTGAATCAAGGTTCCCGACATTAATGGATTCATAAATAAACTCTTTCACCTATATAGGGGAAATATTCACAGTTTAAATACCCATTAGTAGTTTGAGTGACCTATGTAATGGTTTCTCTCCTGTGTAATCAACAATCAGAGCATGAATGTTTCCTAGATGTTCTGAATGTCTGAAAACTATAATATTCTGGCATCCTAATAACGGAAACCCCTCTCTAATGTTCACTTAAGAACCCATACCATTAACCAATATAGATTCCTCATCTAAAAACATCTCCTTGAAATAATCTCACAATATAATCTCTGATTCAAATTTGATTCCAAAAAATTAACCTCTCTTCCAAATGAAAATTCAAATTCGTTCAAGATTTGATACCCTAAAACGTATATGTATTTACAAGTAAAATGTATTCTACACATGGATGATACAAAAAACTAATTTACAACATTATATCGGAATATAGAAAATTCATTTTTCATTCAATAATATTTTGAATCATGCAAACAAAAGATTCTAGTTATATTTTTCTCATTATATAAACTCCAAGATCAATATCAAACCACAATGGTCAATGGCACCATCACAAACCACCATGCCCAATCATGTCTCTCCAAAAATAACCATGTAATATCTCTATATCCACCAAGATTATCACCATGCTATTTTTATTCTAAAAATAAACTACACTTGTGGGTATAAGTTCCATTCAAGGGTGTGTATAAGCATACTCAATAGGGTCCCTTGAAACAATAATAGAAATACAAGAAACAATTACTCTAAAACATCGATAAGGAAAGTATAGAGGGAGTGATATATGAAATAATATACATATAATTAGATACTATAATTAGTTGGGAATAAATGAATTTATGGACATATATACTATATTATTATAATTTCAAACCTCACAAACAATTAACAATAATTAGATTACCAAAAAAACCAACATAATATGATGATTATATCCAACTGTATATCACATATCAATGGAATTCAAAGGGTGAATGAGGTGTTAAAATTATTAAAGCTTATGATATTCTTATATTCAATAACATCGAAATTTCCACTATAAATCATAAAGGAGGATTGGCTTTTTATTAAAGCATGTAATGTAGTCATGGGAATATTAAACCCTATCTTTTGCAACAATAATTGTTGTGTTACCATTTTATATGCTCACAGGGGAACTCACACCTTGATCAAGAATAGATTTATGATAAGGATAAATTGAACCTCAATATCCAAACAACCCTACTATAAGAAAATACACAACACCTCTTTGCAAATATAGTGTAGGACCCTCACCCTATAGAAAGATGTATAGTTCATGTGGTAATAGACTATATAGATAGAGGATCTCATGACCTAGGTGTGTAGGGGGGATACAAGCCCGTCTTGTGTCATGGTAGAGGAATATTTTCCCACCAAATCTCTTAGATAGAGGGGGTAAAAAAATTTGTAAATATAAGATATAATTCTCTAGGTAGGTAAGGGATTATCAACCACATAGATAGTGATGTGGGGGATCTAACCCTGACCTTAACTATATTATAGTGGATTTTCCAACACTAATATCGATCTGATCATCATTATTGAACATTATCATCAATCGTACTAATCAATTTATAATAACTACAAGTATTACCTAATATCTCACCTTTCATGATACAGGGAAGTTCACCATCGCATTCTAGGTGGAAATTACAAAATAATTGGCTACTCATGTTCCCAACTCTAAGTCCCAATCATGTAGATATTGAGAAACACTATGGATAGAAAAGAGAATTCCAGGTTTTATAGGGGTACATAGTATGTAACCTCTATAAAGAATTAATTTAATGTAAATCCATACAAATGGTGTTTGGATTCAACCTAAATGGAAAGAACTATGGTTCTCATGGTGTTTGATACATGTTTGATAATCAACATATATTTCAAATACATGGGTCTCTACCGTCACAGAGTACAAAACCTATACAAGGAGGTACATATAATGTGATTCCCAATGTGGGTACACAACATGTACTTCCATCCAACGGAGTCTTATATTCTCTAACTATAGGACATGCCTATATTGACTCATGATGTGTGGTACATAGATCCAGCCCACTACATGGTGTGTAAATACACTCAACACATTTTATGATATTTATATTCTTTTAGAAACCCTAGCACAATAGTCTAGAAAGTACATGGAGAGTGTAATTATGAACTATAATATCCATAGATGTATTATTAGATTCAAAAGTTATCATAAAAATAATTACCCTCTCAATGTTATTACCTCTGATTGAGCCTGAATCTCAACAATGTTTTGTATTTGATGATTGTGTTCCTCCAATAGTTGATTTTTGGCCACCCCATTCATGAAAATGGGTTCACGAACACCTTTTATTGACCCTTGATGATTATATATGTTGTTTCCACATCAGCTCCAATGATTTACACCACCTTCTAATCCACCATCACTCAATTAAACTCTTATATTTGTAAAAATGCATTGTTAATAGAAAACAAATCTCTCACAATATATAATTTTCAACACATATCAAACCCATCCTATATTCATCAAATTTTCATCCATAGCAGTGGCCGCTGATGAACTCATGAATAATCTTATAGTTAAAAAATGTAAACTATAGACCAAGTCCCATGTCTGCAATGTGAATCTCAACCACTGATCATTTGGGGAATATTTTTCTAATAGTAAAGAACACATGGAAGAAATTCAAAACCTAATTTTTTAAATTGATTAATTTATTCGGAAAAGTGTTTAAATTGATGTAAATCATAGAATAAATTTAAAATTTTAGGAATCAGAAAGATAATGTAAAATTAATGTTACATATTCCTACCTTATGGAATAGTGGTCATCTAACCATTATTTATATCATTGATTATTCATCATCACCACGTTATTAATTTATATATACCATCATAAACAAATATATGATTTGATATTGGTCCGTCACAATATATGTTTGAATTTTTAAGATGCGATCTCTAATTCTTTAGAATAGAACATTTTCTAGAGTTACATTATTGGTGGAAGTGGAAAACCCTACAAAATAATCATAAAATGGAATTTATAAACCATGATCAGGTCTAATAATATTTAAATCAAACGTTTGGAAAATATGTTGCCTATTTCTTGATTCCCAAAAAAGTAATTTATAACTTTTAATGTAAAGAACCTCATTCCTACATAATTTTAATTCTAAAACATCCATCTATAATTTTATGTAGGGTAAATTTCAACCATATATCATAGCAGAAAAAAATATCTAACAATTAAATATTTAAAATTCCTCAAAATCAAATAAGATAAAAATTCACCAAAATATAGAATGATGGTAAACATTCACTCATGAAATGAATAGAACCATAAGAAAAAAAGTGTTATATTCTTGGTTAGTTTTAGGTTTTTACACTTAGGTAGCATACATGGCTTTGACGGCTCAAAATTGATTTATATATTGATTAATAAAAACCCCTTTCACTTGTCACAACTCACGATTCATGAGTTTAATAATACAAGGGGATGAATACACATTCCATTTAAATTTTAAATTTTAAACAAAATTATATATGGATTTAGATTTTGACTGTTAATTTGTGATATTGTGACCAAAAATAAATTGACAATGATATGATATTTCCAGGATCCCATCAGATAAAAAACATCATTATTATACTGGAAATTTACTGAGATAAAAAGATCATACTATGTTAAGTTTTGCTTTATTTGGATGGTCCATCAATGGTAGGTTGTAACACCCTCACTGTAGTAACTCAGAGTCGGTGGTTGTTTTACATCAGTGGCACATGTTATAAGATATCGAATATCAAATGATTAATTTTTTTAACTGTATTGGGAGACTAGATACAAATATGATGCTCAGATGATGTTGGAAAACATAAAATACTACTTAAAATTTTGTGATAAATTTAGTATTCATTATAGTGTATCCCTAAAATCATTCATATATCCCTTCTTAGTATCATGGGGAACTCAAATAATAATAAAGGGTGAGCTTAGATACTCAATAAGGGAATGTTTACAATAAAACATATCCTAAAAATGAATAATATGGAAGAGTTAAAAATAATCAAATATGTCATATACCTAATATTATAAAATTGAAATAGATACATAGATGGAATAATAACATAAATAATCACTGGATATCAATAAATTGTTTCATATTTATAAATTTCATAATTTTTTGGCATCAAAATATTAACATCAAGGAATTGTGTTAAGGCCCCATACATAAATAGGTATCTCATATGCCAAATACCAAAAGTAGTTTATTACAACAAACCAATCGATGCTTCAAAGGGGAATAACATTCCCCCACCATCACATACTAAGTCTATTACATTAATATAAAAAATAAATGAATAAAAATTCAAAACATAAGAATCATAAATACTTATATGAAAAAACAAGCATATGAATGTTATTGTTTTCTCCAGTAAATAAATAGTACGATATGATCAAAATCCATCTATAGAAATAAATTAGATGGTATCATTAGAGTATATATCATGTTAATCATAAGAATAATCAAATCATATTTACATAGATTATAATACCTTTAAAAACATTTGATCCATTATTTGAAAATATGAGAAGAATATATTTTTATTTTTATAACATTTTAAAAATGATTTCTAGGATTTTGAGAATTATTCAATATTACAAAATAAATATGGAAAACTTTTAACAAAAAATCAATGAAAATAATTGTTATAATATTGGGGAAATCAATTCCTTTAGTAAACCATTAAACAAAATTACCCTTCCCACGTTTGGTAAAAAAACTTGTTTAGAAAATTACTAGGAGATTCATTTATAAAAATAAAGGAACTTAAATATTTTTGAAAATGAATTTAAATAATTGTTACACCATATGAAAAATATTCTCGGAAACATTATATTGGAAATGGATACGGAAGAGAAATATTCTTAAGCAAAATGATAAATAATGTGGGTATTCATTAAAAATCATTCTCTTTTGTTTTTAGTGCCAAAAGTAAAAAAAAGGAAAAATGTAAACTCTATTGAAAAAAGTAGAGAATAAAATTGATTTTATTTCAAGATAAATTGATTATAATTTTCTTACATGGATATTTATAAAAAAAATCTGTAATAAAATTAATATTAAAGAATAAACCCTTACCATGAATTTGAATTTCCAAAAACATACTTTAAATCATATATAATAAAGTTATATTGATTTTATAATTTCTTCAAAAAAAACTTTTCTAGATTCATAAATTTTCATAATCCATTTTATTCAATTTTTTACAATTTCATATATAGTTATTAATTAATTTTAATTCACAATGGATATTTTGGGTTCCACTGAATTATAACCTCAAAATAACATAGATGCATAGACAATGGTCAAAGGGTTCATGGTGAAATTATATCTAATAAAAGAATCATAAAAATTTATCATGTTTATATTTTATGTACATTTTTAGAATCATCTGTGAAATAAATACATTCGAAATGAAACACATTGCTTTATAGAGGTTGAATTCCACACAATGGTACATGCGATGTTATAAGTTTTTAATCATTCAAAGGGTAATAAGGTCGATGATATGTTATATTGTAATAATTATAATTATTTAATAAATATACAATATATATTTTAGTTCCGTATTTATAACCATACTTGTAAAGTGGTGGTGAAAAACAAATTACATTGTTACGTGGAGACGACAAGCCATATGTATACACGAGTGGTGATTTCATTTTTTTTAAGATATAAAGGAAGAAGATAAAAGGTTGTGGAAACAACATAATAATATTTTATTATATTTAATATTCAGGTTTTATCATATAAATATGTTTGTATAATATTTGAAGGACGTGGAATAAGAAATAAATATGAAAACACTCGGTTAAAAGTTATACTATTTCTTTAAGAACAATCCATTGTCATACACATTAATTATTTTAGAAGTTTTATTTTAGTGAGACCAAGACCAATAAAATGCAGAGGGAGATATTTATATTGTATTTGGGAAGATCTTAGTTATGATAAATTTCTAATGTTGTCTGAATAATAGTGAATAAGAGTTACACTTTTTTATGTGAGGTGAGTGGCACACTTGTAACTATTAATAGATATTAAATTCTATAAGATTATTAATCGTGGATAAGTTCCACATAAACAATTAAATTTTGAATATAAGGTGATAAGTGTTAAAATTACCTCAAAAAATAATAATAAAGATGATATTTATTAACCTTATAAAAACATTTCAGGTTGATTAACCCTTGTTTCGAGATTCAATTTTTATAAGTTATAGAAATTGATTTTGATATAAGTGCACAAAATCAAATGAAAATATATTTTTTTGAAATTATTAATAACCACAAATAAATATTATAAAAAATCAAATATAATTCCAATTATTATGTATTTAATAAGATTATTATTAATTAAATTGTAATTATTTTACTTCAAAACAAAATCCAAAATAAAATGGAAATGAAAATAAATGATAATGTATCAAAAACAACATTTTCACAATTAACCCCAAAATTACATATTTTTTAAAACACCAAAACATTAACACTGAGATAAATTTAACCACATTAACTATAAACTGATTCAAACATAATAAAATTAAAAATGTAATATTAATAAATTTTAATATTATATATTAATATGAACTAGTTCAAATATAATGACAAAATAATAGGATATTCATTGTATAATAGACTTGGGATATAATGTTTACCTATTATAGGATTATCTTGGGTATTAAAAAGGTATAATTCTAACATAATTTAAGGATACACTTACATATTAGAAATAATATTCTAAATTATTAGGTTACTAAAATCTGCGAAGAGGAAAATAGAATCAAGAAATTATGAAACCATTTTACAAAAAGGATAAAGAATATACCCTTATGGTCAAAGTAAATAGAAGATTTATCCAATGAATATGAATTTGATAATAAAAAAATATCGGAAGAATTAGATGGACGTTACCTACCAATTATATACTAAGATCATTACACCCATAATTTTTCATACTAAATCTCATTATAGAGAAGATCATTCCATGCATACACCATAACCTTTGGGTGATAAAAATAATTTAAAGGGTTGATCCATAACATATTCAGATATACAAAACACCGTACAATATTTGATAACGAATTTTCATATATCCATTTTAATTTCATTCACACAACTAGAAATCATAATTCCTATATACTATTAGGGTATCTCTAAGAAAAATATATAGATTTGTTTATGGTGATTCCATAACTCAATAAAGGAACCTCTATCCATGTATTTATTAGATAATATGGCAGACATGTAGTTTTATATTTCTCCTCAATTATAAATTGATGGGATTTTCATGAGAGTTTAATGATGCATAGTTCATTGGATAAACCATTAAAAGATGTGTATAGTTTTATCACCTTTAGTGAATCCTAATATGTGATACAAAATAGTTTGGATCATACTCATAAAGACAACCGACAAAGCAAGATAAAAATATTATTTCTTAGAGGTATGAATTGATATATTACCTAATAAATGAATCATTCTATCGATAAATGATGGTTCTCTAAAAATTAATATCAAGAAAAATTAATGAAATATATCCCCTCATAGAAATTACCCCTTAGCTATTCTCAATATAGATAGAGGAATCCACATTATTAAGACCATTTAATCAAGAACATTTCCAAATACAATCACTAAAAATTGAAAAGATATATATTTATCAGAGAAATATCCCTAGGGACACCCCAGTACATGTGGATGGGGTAATTTTAATCCCCACCACCATCTATAATGTTATTGACTATGCTGAATGCGGATTTTATTCATATGGTTCCTTCTCTAACATGATCTGCATTTGAAAAGTTGGTCTCACTCTCTTGTGAAAAAAGGAAACCCCTTCTACTATCATATGATAAATGTAAATATGGAATTTTTCTATATGATTTTCTTTTAGAGTGGATATTTTATGTCACCTTAAAAAGACATTAGGATAAAATGGTACACCCTTATAAGGACCATAGCGCCATAATCTCCTTCACCATATCTTTCACAAAATATGATATTGATGAAATCCTAAATAGGCAATCTAAAATCAATAAATTTATCATTTTTATTTATTTAAATGATCAATAGGTTTTGATGATGAATGCATCATGAAATATCATTATAAATAATATTTTTTGTTCCACAACATATGTGATGGATGAAAAAACTGTGTGAGAATGATCCATCATCAAAAAGCACACCTCATAATAAAATATTTGGAGGAAGGGTATTAACCCATAATAAAGGAAATAAAGTAAGATAGGATATCCTCTTAATCTACCCTTACTACCTATTAGGCGAGTTTCCGATATAAATAAGAGAAAATGCATTGTAATTTCTTTATCAATCCCATTAAATAATGTAATTGATCCCATATCTTTTGTGAAAGATATCGTGTAGTTAATATAAGAAAATAAAAGAAATAGTGAATCAATTATGAGAAAAGTAATGGAAACATTCTAATTCATGATGTTCCATGAGTTGAATCCACATCGTAAATAATTTATGTGTCTTGATAATAAGGAACTACAATACCAAATATGACTGATGTTTTTCATTAAATAACTCCCAAAATCAATCATCATTGTCATTTAATTGCATCCCAAGTATAACATAATGAATTTAATTAGATAAACTATCAAAAATATCTGAATCATGAAATATATCTTTGAAATTCCATAATTAAGGGAGTAGGATTATAAGCAAAAACATATGACTACCTTTCTAATTGATGCGAGGTAAATGAAGTGAGTTTTTTCAATAGTAAAACTATAGAATAAGTGATATCATGAATGGGTTGATTTAACCCATCCACCACGAAACATAACCAACCCTATCTTTTCATCAATTAATGTAAATTAGGTATATAGTGCCACCTCACTCAATTTACCTCTTAGTGTGAACAAATACTAGGAACCCCTAAGAAGCATGATGTAGTAAAAAATAGGTTCTTCAGCTTAATACTATATGAAATCATATTTATCAAGTACATTAACATGGATATAGGTCATATCACAAATTAGGAATATACCCATCAATAATCAATTTACTATATTAGAACAATGATGAAAAATACTCTCATTCACATCTTTTCTATTCATAAATAGCAGGAATTTGAGAAAGTCAATAACATCATTTTTTATGGAATAGATTAACAAATTCCCTAGAAATTAAACATTCTTAAGATAATAATTTTGAAATATCTTTGGAATGCATACAAGATGAGTTAAAAATAATGATGATCTCATAAGATTGTCTAGTTAGATTCGAACAATTCATAGCATTGGAATAATTCAAATATATTTCTATCCATTAATATAATTTTAGACTTAAATAGGCATTAACTACTCAATGTTGGTTTCTTGAGAATATGGAAATAGTTATCATCACTCTTAATATTGATGCATAACTAACCCCATATATGAACATAGTTATGTTTTAATTGGTAATTCCATCTTAGACCTCAATAGATACAACCACATTTTTTTCTCTAATACAAGAATAAAATATGCATACAACAAGAAAAAGAATCAAAACACTGAAATCCATAAAAAATAACTTCTCTTCTTATCCTTAATATATTTTTGTACATATCAGGTTTATAGTTAATCACAACATGATTGATCTACCAAATAATTGGAAAAATTATAAGTCAAGTATTGATTAACATCCAAACTATTAAACTTATCATTTGATATTGGATTATACATTCCTAGACTATTTAATCAATTAATATTTACATTATAAATTTGATTATTATAGAAAATTTGTATTGGATATTCATATGGAAGATGTGACTTATATTTCCACCATCTTTCCTAATGAATAAGAGGAGTAGAAGGAAGTGTTTGAAAAAAACCAATGTTTACCGATTGCAGTGACAAAATGATAGTTAATTTAATACATTTCAAAATCAAGGGATGATTGATCTGACTATTTATAAACATAATTCCATCTACTAAAACAATGATAGAATCAATTAATTTAAACCATTATTTAAATAGGCATAACTTACATGATCATGTCAGGGATTTGGAAAAATAATGCATACGGGTTACCAAACCAATCCAATACATTATGGGATTTATCACCCATGTATTGAAAGGATGAACATTTTACCATTTAATGAATCTATTACCAATTAATGATAAACCCACAAAATGTTTAATTATCTTATCTTTCAATGATAATGAACAAATTGACATGTTTTATGGGAATAATTCCACTTCATGTGTTCAAACACCTCATTAATTTAAGTTTCCATCATGTTTTAGTACATATTATCTCTAAGATCATCCTCACTATTTGTTATACCCCATGTTATCCCATATTCGGGTGGGATTACACATATCTAACATAAAAATTCTACAATTTGAGAAATGTTAGAAGAATTCCATTATAATGATCTAACTAAAGATACAAATTAGAGTCCATGTATGAAATACTATATTAATAGTTATTATCTGTCATATGGAATTCAATACATTTTATGTAAAAAAATCATTTCACCAACATACTTTCATGACATACTCTAACAATCGATGCCTAATATATATAACAATGAGAAATTAGGAGTTCTATATATTGTTTTATACCCTTTTGACTCTTAAAACACTAGATATATTGATTTTGATTACTATATGAGGGATAGAAAGAGTACATAAATATAATAAAATATATTGGTTGTTACAGCTAATTAACTAGAAGTTATCCCAACCAGCCTCTCGAATGATTTAAAGGAAATATTTTTCCTCCCTACTGAAAATATAAATCTAATAAATCCATTTTAGGGAAGTTATAGTGTTGTATAGGATACATGGAAAGATCCCCAGAAAAACTTCTTATCTAATAATAAGAATTCAAATATTAATTTTTAACAATGCACATTCTTGGAGGAGATAAAGGTTCTATTTTTAAAACCCATACATACGAACATAGATATATGATATATATATATACAATAATATATGTTTTAATGACCCTTAGTCAACATAGATAATAAATTTTGTTAGTATAGAGATATTTCATGAACAAAATATATAATATTGAGAACCTCCACCAAAATTGACATGATCATTATAGAATCAATGGTCTCTATATATTTCAACAATGATTATGTCTGCCATAAAGAAGATGATGATGTGACATAGTTATTTGATATGAAGAATAAAGGTCAATATCTTAACTAAATTCATCTTAATACAAATGATATTAATGGTTCTTTGTTAAACGTTGAAGAAGGTTTTTCATCCCTAAATTAATCACTTTAGAAAATTCCCATAATAAACCCCAAGATTATTTTGAAATATTTATTTTAAAAATAAATTTTATTATATCAAATAATTTTTCTACGATTTGAAAAAAACGAAATTATGTGTAAAAAACAAGACTAATCCACCTTTAAAATAATACAATTTTACAAAAAAACATTTATTTCTCATTCATATGGTTCTCTTTTTATTTATAATTATGAGCTAATCATTGAATTTTATTTATACGTTTTTGAACTATATAATTTTTACAATTTAGTTATTATTATTCATACATTCCTAATTAATGTCTAGTTTATAATGGACATAATAATATTTTAATATAGTATCATGTTTTTTTTTAATGATGATATTTCATAAATTTCATGTTATAAAATAGATTGAACTTATTTAAAAATAAATATATCTAAAATTAGTAGGGTGTTACATTATACCATCATTATAATTATTTTCTCTCAATTTAATATTGATTGTGATAATCAAGGGTTATAAATTTGAAAATACTCTTACTAAAACCCCACAATAATAAAATGAATAATAAATCTTCCTCTTGATAAGATAGTAAGGTATGTATTAATTTCATCAAGAATAACACATAAGAGGATTCAAAATATTGGAAAATTAATGAAAAGTGAAGATATGGACATGGAAGAAATGATTATATAAAAATAGAAAATGATATAGATCATTGATCAAAAAACGTTAGTGATCAATGAAATGCTAAGAAACTAAAAACCATAAATATATGATGATTTAAATAGATATTTGTTTCGTTAGATATAAAATTAATAGGATAACATTCTTTTTTCAATATCATTTTCTTAAATTTGAGGTATTATTTTTCTATCATAATAGATAACACCAGAAAATATACTTAATAAATTTTCAATCAAAATTTCATCCATTGGTTTAATTTAATTTTTACTCCCTGAAATAAATATAAATGATTAATTTGTTTATTTCTCAAGTGCTAAAATGACTTTTTAACAAATCAGAAGATCCATAAATGATTAACAAGTTATTCCTATTATCCTAACTATAATTACAATGGTTAGAAAAGTTTTCTAAATATATTAAAATAATACATAATTCCACGATAGTAACCTCCAAAATTCAATGTAATTGATTTCATAATTTGTTAACATTAATATAAATGTTTGTTTAAAAAATTTCAATGTCCAAAAATTTTGATGGATTATCATTAAATCTATATTATATTCCCCAAAAAACATAAATTATCTCTTAATGTCAAAATAAAAATGTGTGAACACCTTGATATCTATAAAATCATAATGAAAACAAGCATCCGTAAAATAATTTCATAATGTCGAATATATTCCATAAATCAAAATTTATGGTAAACTACCCCAAATATATCATAAGCCATAAAATCAATAAAAAACATCAAAATCACTAATACATTCCCATAAAAATCTATTTGTAATTATTATCTCAACATAGAACACATATTAAGGGTTATATTACCTCAATCACGTTTTTTTAAGGAGTTCAAATTTCCACTATATTATTGCTCTTGGCCACCGGTGCCATTCAACATATTATCTAAAACACTTATTGAAAAATTACTATGGTAAAATAATTATACATTTCATAATACTAATATCATTTATTTCTCTAATAATAATACTCCTAAAATATAATTCCTGAATCCAAACACATTCACATTAATCATTCCCCTTTGTATGTCATAATAAGATAAGATTGACCATGATCCCCGTATATTGTTTGAGGTATATTTCCTTGATTATTAGGAAACTCATTTGCGTAGTGCGCCATATCTTTATAGTTGAATCATTAAACATTTTAATATTCTTTCTTTCTATTTTAATCATGATTTTGGGTCAATTCTCTACAAACTTGTAGTAAACTCTAATTTTTGTCTAGTAAGTATCAAATGTGTTTATTTCCAAAATTATCACATGGTAGAAAATTTCTCATATCTTTCCTTTATCCATATTTTTCTTACTTATCCATTTCATTTCATACTTCTTTTTGAATACATTAGAATTTCGGAATTCTTTCTTTGTCTTTATACCACATGATACTATGACCTTGTATCATAAGAATGTTTTGGGGACTTGTTCCCTTTAACAAATTGTATTAGGCCTATTAAATAAATGGTCAATATTTCTCTTCTGATAAAATATGTAGTTCATATCATAAATTTTTACCCTTTTAACGTTGTTTCATACAAAGTAACATTTTCATCTTCATTTTCCCTTAACATTAGGAATTATCTCTACTTATCCATTCATTGCACCTGTGGATATTACTTATTCGATAAGATAGCCTTAAAGTACCACCATTATATGTTTTTTATTTCTCTATCATCCTTAGAGTTTTGAATTAATGAGCACCATTGATATGCATCTTTGAAGATATGATATAACTCCATGAAAAAATTCTACCCTCATTTCGTCCCAAATAATAAAATATCAACTATAAAGAACTTATCAATTTTTTTATAGAAGGAATTTTTAGTTTCATTGAATCATGGGGGTTAGTGATGCATGAATAACACTAAAATTATCACCCTTCATTGTAGATTAGTAGGCTTCTCCTTAAAAGAGTCATTACCGTTCATAACATGATTCAACTTCCTCAATATGGTTGTAATTTCTCTTTTTCCAACAACAATTATATCTCTATTTTTTAATCCTTCCCATAAGGGAAATCCCTACATGGGGTATATGCATTGAAATGATCCCCATTCCTTCCACTATGCCCCATTTCTAAAACACTATACCTAATCATAATATTATAAAATGTAATTTATAATACCAATACTACTAAAATAATTAACAAAAATATAAATGCTTATTCTTAGATAATGTCATAATCATAAACATGATTTTTTTTGGAAAATTTTAAAATCATAAAAATATTTTCAAATAATTCTTAATTTTTTTAGTGAAATTTTAAATTAAAAAATGTATATCCCCTAGGAGTTTCAATCTAAGTGTGTATTAGGAATCATTATTGAGTACTGGGTAACATTTGAGTTAAGCCCAAAATTCTATTTTATGAGATATTACTCCTAGGTATATCTATGCCCTAAGAACATCCACATATAGTATCTATATATGGATGTATTTCTAGGTAATAGATATTATCTGACATAAAAAAGATTTGGATGTTATCCTATACTCATACTTATCCTTAATGTAACTTATAGTGTCACATTCCCTAATCAATGATTTCTAAAATTTTGTTCCTAAGGTTTCTACTAAAATTCTTCTAATACAAACTGTAAAAATCCTGACTCTAGTAGGTCGGAGCTACTGGTTATATTATTACTATTGAATCTCAATTTTTAATTAAGAGATAAAAAATATGAATAATACTTTTTATATTCTAAAGTGTCAAGGAAATTTAAAAGAATAAAAGAAATATGGGTAAAGATAACTACACAGCATACCTATTTAAAAGAAGGCCAGTGCAGCTCATTCCAGAACATCCTAACGTCACAACCATCACACTGAAGACCTATGCGAATCAAGATGTTTTAGAACCTTGTGCAGTGGATCTTTATAGTGGATATATTCCATGGACCTACAAAAACTAACTCCATCGACCAACCCCCTATATGCTAATAAATAGGTCCCTTGGGGATCCTTTTATGCACAACTAAAAATGATGGAAAAACTCTCGAATCTCTGATTTTACAGCTCCTTAACCTAGGTCCCCAAAATTTTCTCAAGTAGCTCTCTAAAACATGTGTGAAGAGATAATTAAAATGGATAAATAAGATCAATGTTCCTACAGGGTATTAAATGTAAGATACTTGTTTGAGGACCCTATTTTAATAAGAAGAAGTCACCTATGCAAGTTCCTTTCTTTATGAAAAGACCTATGTGGGATTCTTCCTAGGACACTAAGGGACACCGAGAGTGATTAAATTAAAACCTCACCCTTGTTTGTTTGTCATGCTAGTCCATTTCCAATGTTAAATCATGCATTCACATGTTTATCCTTCCTATGTTATCATCTTTTAGTTCCACCTAGGACTTCTGCAGCATACCCACATGACATAGCTATATAGACACCCTATGCTTATGACATACATGAGTAGACCATTAAGGCCTCTGCAGAGAGACTCATGGAAGGGACTCTCTTTCTTTATCTCCCTTGTATGTAAGGGGCCATGTTGACACCTCCACCAAGATCTACTGATCTACTAATCCTTTGGGAAAGGTAAATTAGTGTGTCCCCTATATCGGTTTATATTTCTACAATTAGTGGTTTACAACATTTTTCTAATAAGGGAGTCAGAATCCTAAGGATGTCTGTAGGTTTATATATCTAAGGTCATGTGGACCCTTACCCTAAGGATAGTGTTGGTGAGTTCCCTATCTCGAATTCTAGAGATAGAACTCTATCCTCCCCTCATAGTCTCTAATAGTTGGAGCCTCTAGTCATGATATTAAGAGTTACGATCACACTATATTTTCAATTCAATAGAGACTAAGACCCTCTTTCTTCACTATGTGACCCAAATTTGTGTAGCTATCATGGTGTAAGCCCATTGCCATTCATGTTGTAGGCTTCAGTCTCATACTTCTCTACTTCCTTCACCTGTATTCCTTCCATGCATTAGAAATTTTTTAATGTAAATTAAAGAGAGCGAAGGTTTGTTTCTTTGGCCTCTTCCACTGTAGTCCTGGACTTTTCCATCAACAAAGGAGAAAGAATGTGTGTTTGTTGAATAATTCACACCCTCTTTTTTATCACACCAAGAATGTCTCATGTGCGATTATAGATTGGTAATGATTGAAAAACTCTCACAATCAACCTGAAGGGATGAACTATGAGAACTCTGATTCCAACCATAATTGTGATATTTAAGAAGCCTTCTTTTAGGGCCTGAGCTCACTAGACATATTCTTCAAGTTTCCAACCAAAATTCCCTTAATCTAGGAATCCTCCTTAAGGGTAAGCCTTGTATTAAATCCCCTCTAAATCTCCATGAGTTAATACATCTCTTATTGACCCTATTATAAAGGAATCCATTTAATGAGTAATACACCACATATTTCCCTCAAAGGGCCACACTTCCTTATGAGACTTACCAACAATTTGGGATTTGATTCGCATACCAAGAGGATAAGAAGGAATCCTCCTAGAGTTTCAAACCCCACACTCCAAATCAAATATGTTCTCTCTGGTCCATATTCCTAGTAGTGTCTAATTCAACATAGGATCTTACATTCATTTTATGTTCCTTGGGATGCATAGGCATAAGTCTCACACAAAACATTGACTATGAACCTTCTTTCTTAATGTCCTTACCACATTCCATTAAACTTTTTGGATGGGTCTTTACCACGTGACAATAAAATGTATGCTATTTCCCATTAAGTGGTACTAAAATTTATAGTTCAATATTACTTTCACAAGGATACATAAGAATCCCATCAAGGGGTTCGATCCTAACATCAAGATAACTTCCATTTCCCATGATGATGATAAAATCTAGAGTAATCTCAATTTATCTGGATGGAAATAATTTCGAGAGTAATATTCCATCTCCCTAGATAAAAATAAAATCCAGAGTGTATTTCATATTCTAGGATGACCATAAATTCTAGAGTTCCCCACCGAGTTCTATAAAAACCAAAATTTCATTATAATGACCAAAAAATCTTTATGTAGTATATTGGGGGATACCTTTGAGATTGAACTTCAAATACATATAGATATCTGCATTGATAAAGAACCTTGAATATATACTAATGATTATGATTTATATACTTGCTAACAATTGATCGAAAATATCCATTGAACCCTATATTATGCTTGGTAAAAAAATAAAGATGATTGAACATATCTTAAATCTATAGTAGAATCCGGGAAAAGGAAATTACTCCCCCAAAAAGGTGTGTGACGATCCCAATGTCCTATCCTCTTGACCGCTGTCTGTTTATAAGAATCATGGGTCAAAATCAATAACGAGCACCTTCCATTGGAAAGAATTTCCCTTTAGATATAGAACTGTTGGTTTTTTATAGTTCTATAAATAAATTTATTAGAAATCATTTGGAAAGAGTTATTTCTAACCAGAACACACACTCGGATAAATCAAAAAAATTGTTAACCCAACATGAATCCTTAACCAAGATGATAGTGTTACCCATCTGTCATACCTCTATCGATTAATAAAACAAGGATAGATAAGCCTTTCAATCAAGCATGAATTCATCCAAAAATATTATTCATTTCGGATATTTATTTTGTATTTATCTTATATACAAAAATTCCTACCATGAACTCCTATAATTCCAAATGGATTCCTTCTAAATATCACCAATGAATTCCACAAATTCTACTCAAGTAGGATCCCCATCCACTCGAAGAACAACATCAACAAATCCCCATCATTAATGTTGGGTCTCTAACACACTGGTTCGATAATACCATCAACATGGTATCATTCCAACATTGGAGGCTTCCCAAAAGTCCCTCCAAATAATGAATAACACCTAGTCATCTTGTACACAACGACCGGTGGTCTGGAAGAAGAAGTTTCTAAACACAATCATCAACCATTTTGGGATATTATCCGTAGAATAAAATGACAAATCCCTCCAAAATTCAAGAAAGGTTGGCCAAGAGGCCACATAGAGCCTCATCCCGATGACACATGGGTCCTTCCTAAAGGCTCCAATGAACAATAATTATCACAAAAACTGCACACACAAAAACCCTCAACATGATGAGGGTGTTATCTTTGGTTACCCACCAGAGGTCCCTTTGATCCGTGTAGTCAAGATGAGCCACTAGGGACAACATCTGGATAATAGGTAGCCCATTTATACATTTTCATCCTCTAATGAAGTCCACCAACCCAGTTTGGTGGAAAACAGTGACCGACCACATACACCTGTCCGCCTTAATTTTCCCAGCTAATAGACTCACCTAGGGACACCCAACCAATCCTTCCATTCAACTCTGGTAGAGTAAAATGAGTAGGAACATACACCTACTAATAATATTTCAACCTTTAAGAAAACTCTTTTTGTTACATTAATTGGATCTCTCTAACCCAATGTGGTGGTATTCTTCAAGTCGGAACGCACACCTACCTACACTCATCAAGCCTGCCAACAATATCATCTCATAGAACAAAAATAAGAGCATTGCCCATGCTTGGAGGAAAATATTGATAAGGTAAAAACACCTACAAACTACAATAATTCCTTCCCATAGTCTCCTATGGCATCACCAAGAGAAGTTAGTCGGAATGGTCCAATGACAAACTAGGGGCAGTATCAACTCTTTACCCCCGTACACATGTAATAGAAATATCAAATAACAATAAATGGAGGAAAAAAGTAGGTATATACACCTAATTTGGATACGAAATGGACATATATTCCTCCTCTGGCAGCTGAAGTCACCATGCACATTTTGGAAATGGTGAAAGGGTAAAAAAATACTACACATATCCTAGAATCATTATAGAATATCCTTATAGAAACTTGTGCAGTACTAAATGGATGGACACATAATTTTATCCCTATACTTAGGATGAATCATCAGCATGATATCCAAGAGTAGATACAAAGCTCTGTTCCAATAAAATAAGGTTATGTGGTACACTCTACCATATCATATGGACAACCAGATCAGAAGATACACCAGTCGCAATTGGGGATAATTGTCCTTTTTTAATGGACACTCCTAAGACGGAACAAACACCATCTTGTGATTACCACTTTTCCTAGTATGTTTCCCCAAATGCAAGAAATAATACATCTATGAAGAATTATAACCAAGAACAATATAAGAATAATGGATACAACTGTAATCTAAATCCTCTTAATGCTGGAGTTCTTGAAGCCATCATACATTTATCTATTGATTCCAAAAATCCTACCATCACATTACCAAATTATGGGAGTAGTAATAGTAATTTGGAAGTCCCTCGTTGGACACTTCATAGTGAAGGGTTTTTTCATGACATTTTATTCAATTTAGAGAACATATATATGAATGAGTGACATGAAATAACCTCCATGTTGATAGAAGAACAAGGAGTAGAATTATTTATACCATAATATAATCCACCATGGTATTCTTCCCCATGAAGGCAATCACTATAAAAATTTACTCTGTAGTAGTGTTTCACATTGTAAAGATAATTCTACAACTGAAAGTATAGTGATGATAAAACCATTTTAATGTTGAGGAAATTGAAAACATAAGGCAAGTCATGTATAATACCTTGTTATTGGAAGGTGAAATACTTTCTCTACCAGAAGATAGTCCAAGGTTATGTTCATTATCCAACCCACCCTTGAGTCATTTTCCTTTTAATATAGTAGAGGAAATACCAATTGGTCCCATTTATTGTGGTAATGTAATGTGGAAGCATCCACTCTTATAATACCAAGTTGATCAACCACTAGGAAAAGATGAAGAGGATATGCCGAACATGAGAAAACAAATTAATGAGGGTGAATGTCCAGTCATGTTCTAGACATTCGCCACCTCTCAATATAACATTCAATAGATATTGGTAGAGTATTTTATTAATGATATCTGCATGAACATATGTAAAAATATTCATCACATTAAGGATAATATATTACTATATGATGAATATCAATGTCATGTCAATGAAATAGAAGGGTTGCAACACCAAATTGACTCAGAATATCTCTAGGATTCCCAAAATCTAGAGATTGAGAAGAAAAAAGAGTCCATTGAATATGCATGCCACGATTCATTAAAAATTTTGTTATAATTGATCATTGAAAGATAAAATAGTGTTGATATCATAGTATGGGGTGCACATGGAGCATTGCATTTCACTACACTCCAAATCTAGCAATGCATGAAAAAAGTGGTCTCATGTAATACCATTTCCCTATACCAGATACAATAATCAAATTATTGTTAGGAAGAAAGAGATGTTCAACTAGAATAGGCCTCGAATGGATTACACCAAATTCAGGACTAAAGAGTGAAATCTATTGAGGATCATTTTGATAAATCATCTGAGAACATTGATCAGGAATCCCACTTAGTGTATGTCATCCATCAGATTGTAGAAATTTCTGAAATAACACAACAGTCTTTCGAATCATGTGATTTATGTGAGTGAAAGATAATGAAGCTATCCATTATTCGAACAAGAATTCATAATTTCATAAGAGTGGTTGTATTGATATAATCCATAGTAGTTTAAGAGACACAACAGCCGCAGGGTTTGGGCCTTTTTTTACCCAACCATTAGAGTCATTTAAATAGAGCCTGGAGGGTGAGAAAGAAAAATAGGAACATCACCAACACACTGGGCTGGGGGATTTTTTACATTCACAAACCCCACCTTAGTACAAGTATATTTTCTCTTAATTAGGGTAGAATCCTCAAAATTAATGCACAACTGAAGTATCTGAGGATTCCCTTCAGGTTACTATCGTTAAAATTGTTCGCACTGAACCAACAAATTGAAAAACGATGTCTCTTGGAGGGTGCATAATAAGGGTATCTCACAAAGATACTAATATACATGCATCTATTTGATATGTGTCGGTGAATGTAATTAACTATATCATGGATGATCCTCCAAAAAAAGAGTCTAGTTCAGAGGATTCAAAGGATGATGGTATTATTTATAATGTATTTCACACCTATTCAAATGAAAAAGGTGTTTGTACCTAAAACTAGATGCTTACCCGAAATTTTGGGGTCCCCTTAACTAATTAACTTCCACTCATTCGAATGGAACCTAATAGGGGAATGTGTAAAGTTCAGACCATGTCTCACCTTTCCCACTAATAAGGTCAATCCCTCCAACTTGAGGAAATATTTTCTAGCAGGAATATTATATGAAGAAGTTGAGAAGACTCAATGAAGAGTTACTCCAAATCAGAATTCATGCAATCCATGATCCACAAGTAGATCCTCATCTTGAAATTCTAGTATGAACACTTCAACAAAGAGGGTTTGTTGCAAACATTGATGGGGATAATGAATTTTGTCCATTTCCAGTATATCTAGAGAAAGGTCAGGAACATCTTTATCGGTCTACCCCTATAGTCTACCCACAATAGATACCTGTAGAACCACCACCAATGGTCTAGAAAATCATTACACATGTTCATGTTTCATCCTCTACACCCATTCAGGTCCAAGCTATGCTAGATATTTCCCAAGTGCATATGAACACCATTAAGACACTGAAAAATTGATTGGAAGCTATCGAATGATGGTTTTCACCAAAACAACCAGAAAAAAATTATCTAGAATGGGTAGATATGACTCCGCCTCCTCCAAACATTGGAAATCAAACATTTCCAATCTTTATTCGATTAAGAGATATTTAGAAGAACTTTATAGATTAAGTCTCTTATTGTGACAGCATTATGGGGACCCCTAAGAAATAAAAGACAGTGAATTTCATTTGCTTTGTGAAATCACTTTAGGGGTCAGCCTTCATTTGGTATACATGCTTGTAGTCTTGATGAATTACTAGATGGGATGATCTTAGTCTGATGTTCTGTTTCAATTTCAGCACAACGCTGCAAAAGACCAAGGACTTCGACCTTAGAAACTGCTTGCAAAGGGAGAATAAAACTGTATCATATTTCATTACTCAAGGGAATTGATTAAAATACTCCTTAAATATACCACTCCCTCAAGAATAATATCTACCCATTTGGGTTGAAAATCTCTATGATGAGTTGTGCACAACATTATTCTCTATGAAATACAAGGAAGGGTTTCCGGACATGGAATTGATTTCTCAAAAAGTGAAAAACTCTATAAGAAAGAATAGATCCAAATTATGAGTAATCCATCTGCATCAGGAAGAAGAGAAGGAAATGTTGAAGCTGCTATAGTAACACTTAAGTAGGACCCTATACCTTCTCCTACTTCAAATCCTTCATCATACAATTGTGTTACACCTCTTTAGAGTTAGCAGAAACAACCACATTGTAAAGATGATAAAAAAATGAACTAGGGAGATAGTTTGAGGTTTTGAAAAACAAGGTCTATTCTTTCCGAAATGACCATGTCCCCAAATACTTCATCTCAGCTTTCGAAAAAAACATTTTTCATCTTCCTAGACCAAAAAAATCTCAACAATTTATAAGATGAGGACCTCTTAAATTATTTTTCAATCCATCAAATTTTGGGTCACCCCATTCAAAAATATTTTATTTTTAAAACCTCCTGCAAAATATAGTGGAATCCAGGAAAGTGAAGCTAACAAATTCACTAGCCCAAGTAGCATGTGTTACTGCTTCCAATCTATATGAGGAAGGTGAATGGAAGGAATTAAAAAGAACTAAATCTCCGAAATTTGATGATTGTATGGTTAGGAAAACAATAAACTAAACTCATTTCATTCTACAAACATAATTTAAACAACCATTTGTGTCTCATCTCACTTCTATTATAGTTAATCCTTCATCATCAAAAGATCAATCCTCTAAAAACCAATCCACAATGAAGAAGCATGGCTATAAGAATAAGGAGGAAGTGGAAAAAGATGAGTTTGTGTCAAGGATAGTGTTTTATTTTCCTTAGGGGATTTCATGCCATATATCTCAAAATCACGGGCACCACCCCACCAAAATGATCAAAAAGAACCGTAATGTTAGTCTTTATCATCATCATATGTGAAATTGATATTGGGGTTCATTGACATTATTAACATAACTGATCCTTATAAAAATAATGATTTTGATTATGAATCAGATATCCTCATACATGATTGAGGAACTTGGGGGAGAGGTCATCAGGGTCATGGATACATAAGAATATGTATGTATTCTAGAGGCCACTATTTTAATTATACCCCTACTTGAACTGTATATGTGTCCAACACTCATGGGAGACTCCTCTAGTGGGCTTAGTAAGAACAACGGTATTCTCTCACTCATGATTAGGTCGGCCCAAAAATGATAATATTAGAAGGCCAATTAAATTATATACAACCACCTCCTTGGAAAGTGGGGAAACCTAGCCACCTTAACTAGCCAAGAGTAGATGTATTTCTAGCTTTCACACTAAAAAATGGTCCATCCACAACAGAAGCATCAGCTTCCAAGGCACCTGAAAAATAGCATCTCTATACTAGGAAACACATAAATCTCAACAAAATGTGTGACATGTTGAAGAAATTTTACGAGGTAACAGTCAAGATATCAATTCTTAAAGTTCTAAATTAGTTAAAGGATCTACAGGAAGCCCTTATTAAGGAATTTTGAATCCCTCAAGAGTTAGAAAAAGAGGTTTTTGTTGGAGAGGTTTACCATATAGAAAACAACACATGCAAATTCCATGTAGTCATAGCTTTCATAGACCAGGATGAATATGTTGTTATACAAGGAAACCATAGGCCCTTGTATATGTCTAGTAGGATTAATGATATTGAAATCCAATGAGGCTTGATTGATAATAGATTTGGGGTCAACATCATTCCCATCTAGACACATTGCTGATTGGGCCTCACTGAATCACATTTTTATCCCTCCAAATTGATGTTACAGGGTTATGAAAAGAATGAAAAAAAACACTGGGCAAGATTATTCTAAGAACTCATATTGGGGATATTATATCAGATTCAGAGTTCATGGTTCTCCGGAAGGACATAACTTTCATGATTCTATTGGGGAGATCATGAAAACACCATCAGGCGGTTATGCCTTCATCATACGATCAATGTCTCAAATATTGTGTCAATGGTCAAATTGGGAGAAGTCATGTGGATAATGACTTGTTCAAAACTTTTGAATATTAGTACATTGATGAATAGTTCTATTAAACAATGGGAAAATAGTCTATGTTGAATGATGTTACTAGAAGAAATGCTTTGAATGGTCTCACAAAAATCCAAGATAAACCATTCAACAATCATAGTGAATATTATGTGTAAACCATTAATTAAATTTAAATGTTTGAATCAAATCCAAGCCCTCGTTTAGTATATTAAATAATGTCATTTGTGGAAACTAAGCCTGAATGCATAGAAGAAATCATTGACTCACCAAGCTGTGATGAAAGCATAAATATGGATTTCATCATTCCATCCAATGAGATTCAACAAGTTTCTACTGCTTCATCTATAGGATAAGAGTTTTTTATAATGATGAAAAAAGATAGGGATGCTGATTACCATCTCATCATCTTCCCATCATTACTTCAAAAGACCCTTAATCGTCAGTTGAGTCAGATGTAGTGACCTCATCTTTTAGATGTCCAAATACAAACTCCTCCCGTAGATCTGAAAGTATTACATCATCACATACCCTTTAATAAAAGGATAAGACACAACACATGAATTATAGAATGACCTTAGAGATTCCCCTACATCATTTGAGGATGGTTTCTCCACCGCAGTGGATGAACTCGGAGATATAAATATTGGTACAAAAAAGATCCACACCCCACTATTATTCATGTGTTTGTGACTCAAGAACAGAAATAGGTTTATAATTCATTTCTAAAGAATTAGCAAGGTGTGTTTTCTAGGAATTACATAGATAGTATAGGTCTTCACCTTGAGGTGACGACCCATCATTTTGTCATATCAGAAGATCATCGAGGAAACAAACAAGAAGCAAGAAAAACACACCCAACTAACCTCGAAATTTGAGGTTGATGTTGACAAGATTATCAAAGCTGAATTCATCTGAGAAGTGAAATATCCAATGTTGATATCGAATACACTCATAGTAAAAAATAAGAATGGGAAAATTAGAGTCTACATTGATTTCAAAGATCTCAACTAGAATTGTCCCAAATATGACTTCCCGAGTCAAATCATATAACTCTTGATTGATGAAACAGTTGGCTATGAATCTATCTCCATCATGGATGGATACAATGGGTACTAAAAAATACAGATGTCTTAAGAATATGAAGAATCTCCAGCCTTAATATCCCATAATGGTTTATTTTCTATCATGTAATTTCCTTTGGATTTAAGAATACATGTGTGAAATATCAACATGAAATGCACCACATCTTCAATCCCATATTGGGAAAATTAATTGAATATTATGTTGATGATATAGTGGTTAAATATAGACAACATTCTGATCACCTTGCTAATCTAGATACTATTTTCTATAATCTTCGTCAACATTATCTAAAGATATACCCCATGAAATGTGCTTTTGGCGTATCCTCGAAAACATTTCTCGGCATTGTTGTATGTCATAGTGGCATAGAAGTTGATCCTAAGAAGAAAAAGTTTTTCTTGGCATGTCACATCTTCATAAGATGATAGTTTTGAGAGGGCATCAAGGAATGTTGACATAAATCTGGTGCTTCAAATCTAATCTGGTATGAAAGTGTTTTACTTTCACCAAATTTGTGAAGAAAGGGGTCACATATAAATGGACCAATGATTTCCAAGAGGAACATGATACCATCAATAAATACCTATTGAACCTACCATTTTATGCTACCTATTGAAGGAAATCATCTCATTATTTATTTCACAGTCTTGGAGTGATCACTGGGTGTATTCATTTCACAAAATAATGATGATGGAAATGAAAAGTCCATTTACACACTTAGTTGAACCATCTTCGTTGCAGAGACTCGATATCTAGATATTTAGAAAATCAACTTATAATTAATAATTGATGTTCATAAATTGAGTCACTATCTACAATATCATCAGTTCCACTTGGTATGTCACAATAACCCACTCAAATTTATCCTTAGTCATTATATTATTATAGGATGTTTGGCATGGTGGGTGGTTATTCTACAGTAATTTGATATATAGTTTGTCCCTCTAAAATTAGTAAAAGGAAAATTCGTTGTATATTTACTTTTAATAACCCATATTTGTATGATATGTCCTTTAATACTGATATTCTTGATGAATAATTCTTTTCTATATACGGAAGTCCCCAAACATGGGAAATTTCTTTTGATTTTGTTTCCAGAAGTCCAATGGGGAAGTGAATGGAAGACATTAGGCTTAACAATGATTGGTTTTGAATTATACTTATCTCCCCAAAAAAGGCAGTTTTTCCATACTCTTTCCTCTTATTAAAAGGTGTTACCAAAAATGTTGGAGAATATCAGACTCTCATTAATGTCTTGGATTTATCACTCCATGTAAAATTGGATCACCTAGAAGTGAAGGGTGATTTAGATTTGGAAATCAAATTGTTCAATATGTATTACTACATCAGAAAAGAAGAAGTAATCCCCCTATGTGATTCTGTCTTAGGATTAACGGCAGAATTTCCCCAAGAACCAGCATTTTCTTACATCAGATGATCACAAAACACTTTAGATGATGGATTGGAAAATCTAGACATATCCCTAGCAGATTCATGTCGGAAAAAAATCCCCATTATTTCTCATCATTACGTGGGTTTACCCTTTATTAAAATAATAACATAAAAAGTTAAAGAAATCGGTCTCATTTTTGATCAATATGGTTATACCATAGGATGGATGGAACCCAACATAGAATATCACCCAAATAGGGTACTTCTACCAAATAGTGCTCGGAAAGAACCGATCTAGAAATGAGTTGTCAATTTCACTCTTTATGATAGCCCATATCACTAGAAGATCCTCTATAAATGAGGGTTTGATGGTATCCTCCTCAGATGCATTGATGTAGAAGAGACTACAGATATCATGAAATATGTACATGTAAAATCCTGTGGTGCCAACTATTCTGGGAAAAGGCATTATGATCAAATCTGGAGGATTTGATATGTATGGACATTAATGACGTTTGATTGTACATGTTTCACTACAAAGTGTCATCCCTGCTAGGTCGATGACAACTTCATTCATCATCCCTTGACGAATCTACATATAGATAAATTTTTCACTTCATTTATTACATGGGGAATGGATATAGTAGAAACCAATCCTCCAGCTACAACTATGAATTTCAAGTACATCATTAATACTACCAATTTATTCTCCAAATGGGTTATGGCAATAAATTTCAAGGAATTCATGGCCAAAAACACTATTAGTTATGTCAATGATAATATCATTAACATATTTTGTTTCCCTCACACCATATTGATGGACATCAGCAACAATTTCTATTCTTTTTAGGTAAGGAAGCTAAATAAGAAGAACAGTATCAAATTCAACCATTAATTCCACTATCATCCAATGGCCAGTGGACAAACATAGGCGTTAAACAAGACACTTCCGAATATACACCACATGAAGGTGAATAAAGATAAAAATTATTTTCCTGATAATATTTTTCACCCCTTGAGGGATTATAAGACTACTAGTTGTACTTGAACACAGTTCATCCCATACTCATTGGCATACAAGACAGAAGTAGCCTTTCCCATTGTAGTTCAATTTCCTTCACTCTGAGTTATCGTATGTGACTAGTTATCTATAGATGTATAGTATCAAAAGAGACTAAATAAGATGGAGTAATTTTACCAAAAAAAATTCATACCTTTCATCAATTGGAAGTCTATCAGATGAGATTTTAGCAAACAATATCACCCCCATTCATTCATTCAAAGAGAATTGGATTGATTATTTTAGACTCCAATGATCCTCAAAATGAAGCCTTTGAAACTTGAGCCAAAGTGGGAAGGAAAATAATACATACATAAGGTCTGTTCTATTAGAGAATATTTCATAATCTCAATGGATGGACAACTCATTTCAACTCCAACCAATACAAGGTATATAATGAAATAATTTTTTCAATCACATAGTGTATGTCCGAGTTGTGTGATGTTGAATAGAAAAACAACCATTGTTTCATCCACAAGATGATAAACTGTATTGCACCATACCTTACCATGATACACGATGTCAAAATGAATAGAATATTCTTCTTAGTTGCATGATGTTAAACCACCCAACATCCTTTTCCTCGCTACAAAATATAAAGTTGTATAAATAATTTCCTCATCATAATATGTTAATAAATACCCCAAGATATAACAAATTGGAATTCCTTTTGGTCTTTTAAAAAATGAGTAATTTCCACGTGCTAGAATTACTCACATCATTTCAACTTCATAGTGGCACTTGAGCCCCATTTCTCCCAATGGTTGAATCGGATCTACATAGGGTCTCCTTTATAAGAACGACATGTGTCTTGATTAATTCCCCTAGAAAGAGATTTAGTGCCACTTGGTTCATATTACTTGGTCTAGCTGCAATGTTTCTTTCATGTCCGGTGACTTATGTCCTCATTGCAAGATGTTAAACTGAATTGTTCATCATGAACTATATGTGGACTGATTCTCATTTTAATGAGATACATAGTGAAACTTAGATCTTGAATTATGGGACCAACTATAACCATAAATAAATTTATATCCCCTTTTCATGTACATGAACCAATCCTATAACACCCCAATATTTCATATTATGTTATTTCTTTAATGTAATTAAATAACATGCACTACACGCAACACCATGTTCAAGCGCACCACGATATACCAAACTAGTCATTCAAAAGAGGTTATGAATTGTATTAACTAAAATTTTAACTTTATATAATCCTTATTATTTTAAAATCCATATTATGAGATTCATAGACATAATGAAAAACAAATTCATTTTTTCAGATAAAAGAAGTATTTTTTTAAACAAATGAAATTTTACCGCCTTTTAATGCTGAACCCTTTTTTAATCCAATTTTTGAAACCTTTATATATTTAATTTGACAAAATAAACTTCTTATTTATAATCTTAACATATTAATTTAGTTTCAATAAATTTTTGGTGTTTTTCTGATAACTTTCATATTTGGGCGAATAGTGAAAAATACTATATTTTAACTAAAAACAACTTTTTTAATCCAAATAATATGTAGTGTTAAATTATAAATTTTAATGGTTTGGAAGTATAAATAGGTTATATTTTTACCATTAAATCTAATGTTATTCATTATAAATAATTTCACATTGAAATTGAACATAAAAAAGTATCAATCTTTTATTAGTTATTATTTCTTAAAAACACACATTTTGGTTTTGACAATGGGAATTAATTTTAAATTAATAAATGAATCATATATGTATTGAATTTAGTATAATTGAAATAATTTTTTAATTCAAAATATCAAAGTTATCATAGAACAAAATTTTGGTATTTTTATGAAAACTTTCAATTTTTGAGGAATAGTGAAAAACACTAAGTTATTTTTTATATCCGAATTTTTATTTAAAAAATTATTTAATTTAATTAAATTTATTTTAGGTCAAAATAGATACATAATACCTATATAAGTTCAATTTAATTCAATGATGTTATTTTATAATAATTTTTGATATATAAAAAGATTACTGATCTTTTTACCGTCTTTTAACAACCTCTTAGGTGAATTTTCAAATTTATATAAAACATAATTTTATCACTTCTATGAGTTGAATTTCATAAATACAAGAGACATGGTTGAAAATAGTATGTAAAATCTGGTCCAATAAGATGAAAATAATTATTGGTTAATAGTAACTTTTGACTTTTATTTACAGCGTTTAAAAGTAAATAGGCTAATTAAGGGTAAAATGGCATTATTATTACACTAACACATGTCTTAATTCAATTGGATATGTTTAATTTGACCAAAAAAATCTTAGGAATACAATATGATCCTTTAGGTCCACTTGGATTATATTATGACATTTTTTATTATTTAATTCAAAGAAGAGTTAAAAGTGTTTAATTCAATGTTTAATAACTAAACTACATTTAATATAGGGTTACACATAAGATAAATTCCACTATAAATATTCATTATAATTATAAAAATATTTCTTACAAAATAGTATTTTTTTATTTTTTAGACATGAAATAATTAAATTTATTTATGACACAATGATGATGTAGTAATTACCCTATTAATGTAAGATTAAAATAATTGATATTATAAATATCTCAATGGATGTAATTTGAGACATTTAATGAATTAAACAAATTTCATAGGTTATTATGACATATTGGGGTTGGTTAGATGAATTTTTTTCTATTTAATAATGCTGTTATGAATTTATCAAAAACATAATACCAAATAGTGTCCAAATTGACATATAAGTGTTTTTAAAACAAATATTACATTATTAATTGATATTCTATTTCTAAAAATATAAGGATCGTTTGAAAGACATATTTATTGATAGTAATATCATTAATTAACAATTTGGGGTTCACTTGGAAGTGTATACTATGTTTATTAACAATATAATATAAAAATAAAAAAAGACATGGTAAATGTCAAACAACTTAACTAAGAAATAAATCAAAATTATAAGGAAAATATAGTGACCCAAACCTGCCTAAAGCATATTGGTTGAGTAGTTTTTGACCCGTCCCCACCATATCCTTTAAATAAATCATTTTGGAGCCATTATAAACCGAAAATTATTTTATTATAAAATAATATTTCTAGATTTTTCTAAAGTCCCCCTCACCCCTGTTATTAAAGGGAACTCCCCCTTCTCTCTAATTCACACCTTCATATCCATTTGTCTTGACAAAACTCTTCCCAAATTCCCTATCAACTGTTTTCCCTTTATCCTAGATTCATTACTTTAGTTAGAATGCCAACCTATGGAGCCCTTTTGATCAAATCATAAGAAACAACCCGAAGAAGAGGTAAATATTTTCATCACCTCTTTCACGTTCCATTCTTCTTCCACTTCTTCTTTCATTGTTTTTTCCATTATAAAATAATAACTCCAGTATCGTCTATATACTATAATGTTTTTATAAATATGGTACAACTATATTAATTATTATATCCATCCTTTGAATGACATTTCAATATACGTGTGTACGTAAGGCTTACCGTCTCCACGTCGTGGTGTAATTGGTATTAAATACATTATTATTTGGATGGGTATAATATGGATGTATAATTTATTTAAATATTAAATATAACGTGATAATTATTCTGTATATATGATATACCATCCAATTGAATTTTATTTTCATATCAAACGAATGGTATTGTCGCTCGTGTATACGTACGAATTACTGTCTCCATGAACGCGATGTGATTCATTCCCTATCGTATCCTATCAAGATTAATTTTTATTAAATGATTAAAAAAATTTAAATACTTAATAACATTCTGAATATGAATATGATACATCCTATCTATAACAAACATTACTTACCTAACAAATCATTTAAAGGAAAATGAATCAGCTAACACCCGAAACGATGATAATACTAAATTATTACTAATAATGAAATATTAAAAGATCATATATGATATTATAATAATTTATATGATTCTAGATTAATTTAATAAAAATTATTTCACCATTATAAAAATAATTAACCAACCCTCAACCACAGAAAAATACAAGTAAAGGGTTAATTTCACAATCTCTTTATTATCCGAGGTTGTTTTTAAGTAAGTATCTACTGGGACATATTTATTATACATGTCCATGTTTCATCAAATAGTTATCAATGGGATTATTTGAAGGGATTTTTTCCCTAAAACATCATTTCAAATGATTTAAATATTTATTCTTCTAAATCATTCTCATTAATGTTGATGTTTGCACAATGGGTTTTAAGGATTTATTTATTTGGAAATGAATGTTTTTAAAATGATAATTCCTAAAAAATTATTCAAAGTGGTATGAGACACATTGATTCAAAAAAATTCTTTAAATGTATTCCTTTCTAAATAGTGTTACTTTTAAATGTTTTCATTAAAAAGGTATATTTCTCTCCAAAGGTTTTACAATTTATCTTCATCTATGTCAACATCCTTTGATGGATTTTAAATTTGTTTAAAAATGATTTATTATGATACAAATCATCCATATTGTATTGATGGTTTTCATGATATGTTTGGATATTGATGTGTTATGTTTACGCCATTCATGGTTTATGGATAAAGTATTGACATTTAATATTTTAGTTTTATTAAGAATGTTTATGTTATGTTTAAACCTATTCATGTGAGGAATGCATTGGACTTATTATGTGATGGGTGGAGCCTGCTATAGATCATCGATGCATTGGTAGGTCTAATGAGACAAACTAGCGTCTTGGCACATGGCAATGAAAAAATTTTATTTGTAGTCTTGGCACAAGGCCTTGAATATGTGGTTAGGAATGTATGGCATTATGCGTTACATCATTATGAAAGTGGCTATTGATATTGCATGTGATTATTCAGCTAGTAGAATATCCATGTGAATGAGTAAATTGAATTATTTGATTTTTATATTTTCCATACTATGCTGAAGATCAAGTTTAAGAGGATTCTGATTTATTCTTATACATTTTTTAAATATTTATTCTTATTTATGATAGTTTCCGCCATATTTTTATCCTTAATGAGAATCTGAGCTCACCCCTTTCAATGTTTTATTTTTCTTACGATGCAATGAATTACATTATGACTTACCTACAAGAATAGTATTTGGGATCTCAGTGTTTTCTATGGAAACAATGTTGTTATAGTGTTCCATTTTATGATTTAACGTAAACCTTATGAACGTATCTAGTACTTTCCAGGATACTAAACTAATCGGTCATTAGAAAATTGCTCTTTTGTGATCATGACAGTGTTATATAATAATGTATTGAATCTAGGTAACTAGGGTTGAGGCATTATAGTTGGTATCATAAGATGTTTAGTACACACATTGAAAACTAGATTTAGGTAAACTCTGATTAGAGCATGTAGACCTAAGATAGACTTTTATAATTAGTATAGAAGAACCTCCTAAAATTTTGGTATTGTAGAGATTTTTGAATTTTCCATAAAATACATCCTTGTCTGGATATGAGCCGGTAGCGGTGGCTCTGGCACAGATGTATATAAGGGTAAAACCTGAAAACACTACTTTGAGCTAGACTCTAATGGGAAATGGTTCACGACAACGGGCCTTGCTTCACTCTTGGTTATGAAACTCCTTGTAGATATGCTTAGGATAATTCTCATTTTCTTTTCAAACCATTATGATGATTTTATGAGTATATACTTCCTCAAAGAAAAAATATTTTATGATTAAGGATTATATCCATAAACTATTCGTTTTACATTAGGTATTTTACATGTTTGGAATTATTCATTGCAATTTATAAACTGACCTAAGGTAAACCATTGTATAGAAATGGTGCCCGGTAGAATGAATATTAACTCCGGCAATACGTATGATCCAAAGAGTAAGAAGGATCATATATTTCACATTATTAAGCCAACATTTAGAATAGAAATAGACTTCTATGTATTCACAACATATGAATAAATAGTATCATGTGTTAATAAGATATGTAAACAATTCTCTGAGTTCTAAGGCATTGAAGGGAAGCAAGAGAAGAAAAGGATGGAAGATATAAAGATAGATAAAGGGATGAGAGAAAAGAATGATTTTCTCATATATGATAATTGTGGAAAGAATAACCTTGCTAAATTATTGATGGGAATGAGAGTTTGTTATCAGTGTGGAGAAAAAGGACACCAAGTACTCGATTGCAAGGTAAAAAAAGGTTTCAAATGTACAATGATTCATATGCAAGGTGATTGGACACTACGTGAATTAATGTCCAAAACCCTGCTGGCACACACCTAGGCCACATCCTCACGCAGTCCCACTGCCAAAACCCCACCCGCAAACACCTGGTTCACAACCACTATCCCGCCCGCAGAAACCTAGGCCACAACTGCCACAGATAACCATGCCTGCAAACAACGAGGCCAGAACAACCACTGCCACCCCCGAAGACACTTGGGCTAAAAGATCCACTGCCAAGACCGAAGACACCTCGACCAAATCTCGAAGATTCTTGGGAAACCACCTTCCCGCACACACCTGGGCCAAACACCACAATACCCTGCCCGAAGATTCTTGGGCTAATAGTGGACTTCAGGCCATCACGTCCTGTCTGAAGGTACTTGGGCTATTGGGAAAGGGAGAAAGAAGGAGCTAATAACCATCCACTAATATAAGTGTTGGGAAAACACCCTACACCATGAAATGGGGGTGTTCGACACTATGTGCTCAACTCGGGTAGGGCGCGAGTAAGAAACACAAAAACTACAAGTATATGTATAAGTAACAGGCACTCATCCAATCTAGGTTTTCATTCAACCAACATAAAGAATACAACAGCATCTGTATCTATGTCACAACTCACACCACACCAAAACCCATTTGTCCCACCCTTGTTTTCATGTTCAGTAATAATGTTTCAATAAATTATGCACCTACTTGTGCAACTAGCAAGCATAAACACAAGCCAAGGGAAATGCACACCCGACATCAATTTAAGCATTCACAACTGGTTCTCTTGTAATGTCACAACAACATAAGTGATAAGTGAGATCCCTCTAAGTACTGTAACTGAAGAAAACCCCAAGATACTACCACATGTTCCCAAATCCCAGGATCTATTGGTTTCTCATCAATAAAGGATCCCACCCAAATTCGTGATATAATTATATTAACCCCATGATCTTAAATTCACAACCACAGAAACCATACCAACAGGGGATCCCATCCTCACCCATATCACTCACCAATCGACCCATGAAGTAAAAAAACACAACCACTAACACCAACACAAGGCAGGTCCATGACAGTATTTTCATATTTAAACGATTTAACATGGTCCATGATTTCAAATTCCATTGTGCTTTAACTGGGGTCATCACAGAAAGGATTGATCCTGGTGATTACAATTTATTTAGCCAGATATACGTAATTAGCCAAATTCCTTTACACAGCATGGGTTCACAACCACAGAACAATCCATTTAATCATCACCACAGATAAGGGTTCGTTAGTGCACAGAGAAAGACAACCAACGTCTATGATTTTCAGTAGGCGTAAGCCCTCACAATACATGAATCATTAAAAAAAAGAGAAAAACATAGCAGAATCATTGGTCACATCCCTCCCCTTTCATTCTGTAGAATCTGTTTATTATCCATATTATAGTTTGGTTCATCCAATTCTACAAAAACAATAGCATACCCACCCCACAAGATACACAGAAAGGAGAGACGAACATGAAATTCACTACTTGATTGATCAAGGATCGAAGCTTCCTTTCACGCCCGAAGAATTGGAGATGTGAATGGGTGGGGCCTCTGGAACTCAACGATGAGCAGACGAAATGATGGGGGGAAAAGAAACCTAGGGAGAGTAGATTAGTTTATAAGGTTCGGGGACAATTGGGATAAGAACGCAAAACCGCGTAAAGAGAGGAGTCGTGGGTCGACCTCGCGGCCCCACGCATTATTAAAGGTTTCCCGCCCTTTGGGGCAGTTTAAACCGACACACGCCAGGGATCCTCATTAATCAATTAAATAAACCGCTTCAATGGGCTTTAAAACATGTAAAAAAGGGGTCAGAACATGGTTTAAAATCCAATTCGTGCAAAAGGAGGTGCTACTGGAAAACCGTCAGGGCTGGATAACACTGATCGGTCACACCGATCGGTCGGTCACGCCGATCGGTCACACTGGTAGGTCGGTCGCACCAGACGGTCTCACTAATCGGTCTCACCGATCGATCATGCTGATCGGTCACACCGATTGGTCGGGACGATCGATCTCACCGCTCAGTCATGTCAATCGGTCGCGATGAATGGTCGCACTGAAAGGGGAGTGAGCTCATCCCCTTAGGGTCCTAGAATTTTGAAAAGGGGTGGATAAGGAGGGTTTGGGCCATTAAATCAGATTCCTCTCAATCCATTCTCATCCTCGATAATTAAAACCAGGCCTAAGGGAAGGAAAGAGAGGGTCCGAACAACACCTCGAATGATAACTCTTAGGAGTGAACCTCATTCTTAACTAAGAACACCTACACGCCGAGAACCAAGCAACATACCCGGTCAAACTGCTTGGTCGTATAGGTTGGGGAGTCTCCTCTTCCATGTCAAGATACTATCTGCTTTGGGTGACAATGACTCGCCCGCACGGGTTTAATCGCATCTACCTTAATGCATCTTGATTAGGGGTCAGGTCCTCCCCTCCCCATAGCAAGGACTTTTCACACACATTCATGAGGAAAGATAAACCACAACTTTATATCCAACAAGGTGAAATTTTCCACCACCACAAGTGTAACAGAATAGAACAAACTCAAAAAACACTAGGTACTCGGCAGGCATTTGTGCTTCCCTCTCCCACGTACTATCCTCGATCCCACCATGTCTCCATAACACACAAACCAAGGGAATAGTTCTCCCACGAAGTACCTTCTCTTTGAGATCCTTGATTATCACTGGTCACTCCACAAAGGTAACATCATCCTCGTTGTCTAGACCTCCCCAGCTGGGGACGTGTGAATCGTCGTGAAGATACCGAAGAGGCTGGGATACATGGAAGACATCATGTATCCTCAGTAACGGCGGTGGTAACGCTAGTTGGTAAGGCACCTCGCCGACCCGCCGTAACACTTCTAAGGGTCCGATGAACCTGGGAAAAAGGTTACTTCCCTTGCTAAACCTCCATTGTCCACACCGAGTGAAGACCTTCAAGAACATGTGGTCTCCAACATCAAACTCCATGGGCATTCTCCTGGTATCAACATACGACTTCTGTCAGTCCTCGGCCGCCTTCATCCTTTCTCGTATAAGCTGAACTTTCTCTGTCGTGCTCTGCACCACCTTCTGGCCAAGGATGTCTGCCTCTCCGACAACAGTCCAACACACAGGTGAGCGGTCTGGCCCCCAGTACAAGGCTTCAATCGAGGCCATACCAATGGTAGAGTGATGGATATTGTTGTAGGCAAACTCTACCAGAGGAAAGTGTCTCATCCATGATCCCCCTGAGTCCAGAACACATGCCCGCAAAATATCCTCTAGGGTTTGGATGGTGTGCTCTATCTGTCCATCTGTCTGGGGATGGAGAGCAGTGCTAAGGCGTAGCTAGGTGCCAAAAGCATGCTGCAATCCTCTCTAGACTCTTGAGGTAAACCGGGCATCCCTATCCGAGACTATGGACCCCGGAACTCCATGCAACCGCACCACCTCGTCCACGTACCTTCGTGCCAAAGCATCAACTGCACTCGACTCCTTTATTTCAAGATAGTGAGCTGATTTCGTCAACCGTTCCACCACTACCCAGATGGCGTCGCATCCCCCTTGAACCATGGGTAGTCCCGTGACGAAATCCATCGAGATGTCCTCCCACTTCTATTCGGGGACATCTAGAGACTGTAGGAGGCCGCCGGGAACTCGGTGCTCAGCCCTCACCTGTTGACACACTAGGCACTTGGCCACAAACTCTACCACTGCTCTCTTTTCCCTGGGACACAAGAACTATCTCTTCATACCCTGATATATCTTGGAAACCCCCCAGGTGCACTGCTAGGGGTGAGTTGTGGAACTCACTGAGAACCCTGCCATGCACCGCCTCTGAAACAAATAGCTTTCCCCGGAAAAGCATCAAGTTCTGACCATTCTCCATCCAACCTTTCGGAGCATTACCCTGGTTTACTCTGTCACACATCACTTCTCACTCTGAGTCTCCCCACTGAGACTCCTCCACTTTCCGAAACAGAGAAGACTGCACAGTCATCTGATACAAGGAACCTCTACCTTCATCTGTCCTTTCATCCAGGTGCAGCGCAGCCAGCTCCTCCATCGCCTTCCAGGCGTCTGCCGATTCTCGGACTGCATCCTTCTATGACTTTCTACTCAAGGCATCAGCCACTACATTCCCCTTTCCTGAAGTATTGGAAATATGAATTCGTAATCCTAGAGGATCTCCACCCATCTTCGCTGCCGCATGTTTAGGTCCCGCTGGGAGAAGACATACCTCAATCTTCTATGGTCTGTGAAGAGGACAAATCATTCTCTGATGATGTAGTGCCTCCATAACTTTAATGAAAAAAAGACCATTGCAAGATCTAGATCGTGGGTGGCATAATTACGCTCATGAGGGCATAGCTGCATAGACTCATAAGCAATCACCTCTTTATGTTTCTTCAGAACACATCCTAGGCCTTGCCCTGATGCATCACAGACCACCTCGTACCCGCCCCTTATTCTGGTAGTCTCAGCACTGGGGCACTAGCCAACTTCTCCTTCAAATAGCGGAAGGCTTCCCCACAAAGCTCACTCCATATGAAAACATGGTCCTTCTTGGTCACGGCTATCAAAGGGGCCGCAACTCGGGAGAAGTTGGTTACGAACCTCTGATAGTAAACCTCCAACCTGAGGAAACTACGAACCTCTGCCACATTCTTGGGTGCTTCCCAAGAAACGACTGCCTCAACCTTTGATGGGTCCACTACTACTTCCTAGTCAAACACCACGTGCCCAAGGAAGTGCACCTCTCATGTCCAGGAAATGCATTTCTACAACTTCCCATAGAGCTGATGTTGTCGGAGGACCTCCAAAACCGTCCTCAGGTACTCCGCGTGGCCCTCCTATGACATTAAGTAGATCAGGATATCGTCGATGATCACGACTACAAATTGGTCCAGGTACATCCGAAAGATGGAGTTCATAAGCCCCATAAACACAGTCGGGGTGTTCGTAACACCTAAAGGAATGACTACAAACTCGAAGTGCCCATATCTACACCTGAAGGCTGTCTTCGGGATGTAACCCTCTTTCACCCTCAACTGGTGATACCCAGACCGTAGGTCGTTCTTGGAGAACCACCCTGCTCCCTTCAGCTGGTTAAAAAGATCGTCTATCCTCGGAAGAGGTTAATGATTCTTAATTGTCACCTGATTCAGCCTCATGTAGTCTATGCACAACCTGAGACCACCATCTGTGTTCTTTGAGAAGAACAATGGAGCACCCCACGGTGATGCATTGTGTTGAACATAACCTCTCTTCATCAGATCGTCAATCAGGATCCGCAACTCCCGTAGCTCCCAAGGTTCCATTCGGTAAGGAGCCATCTAAATCAGATGGCACCAGGCTTCATGTCTATTCCAAACTCGATATCACATCGAGGGGGTAGAGTTATCACCTCCTCGGGAAAGACATCCATAAACTCACTGACGATTCCTGTCACCACCACCATCTCAGCATATATTGACTCTACTGATAGCTCAGATAATAACGAGAAGAGGGCTTCTCCTCACCTACCGCCCTTCTGGCCACTCCGCTCGCCGGTGTAAGTAACATGTTGGCCGCCCAAGTCTGAGAACACAACCCTTCTTCGAAAAAAGTTGATGACGGCACACCCAGATAATAGCCAGTCGATGCCTAGGATGACATCGTATGGATGTTTTTGTAGTAGTAGTAGTAGATCCTTGGCCAATTGATGTGGCCCTATCATATGTCTGCATCCTCGACAAACATATAACAAGTCAGTCTGACCTCCGACCAGTGTTCTCACCACCAAGGGAACTGGAAGTCTCTTAGCATCTAGGCCCATGACACAGGCGAAACTGGGTGTAACGAAGGAGTGCGAGGCTCTGGTATCAAACAAGATATAAGAAAGAGTGGTAAACAAACTGATCGTACCTCGAACGGCCTCTAGTCCTGTAGGACATGCTGCCTCGGTGGCGTGAAAATGTCCACGCCCAGCTCCCCTACCCCTCGCCTGTTGGCCACCTGCTTGGCCACGACCTAGTCTAGGTCCTTGAAAAGTGCCTTGAGGTTGGCCTCCCCCTGCAACGTCTGTCCTCGGAGGAGCTGGGGTTTGCTGCCCCTACTGCTGCTACTGGAAAGGCCTAGCTGGAAGCTGCTGCTGGGGTGGGTGTTGGGCATATCTGCCACCGTCATACCGTACTCGGTCCAAGCACTGATTTAGGAGATGTCCATAGCCCCCACAGACAAAGCACCTCGGTCCTGGGCCCAAAGGAAGAGGGCGAGGACCGGGGGACAGGAACTGGAATTTGTGTGGCCTGCTCCCTGTTGGTCGAACCTAGAGGGTCATGATGCTGGCGGCCTGGTGCTGACGTTCTTCCCCTTTGACTACCCCAGCTGGATACCCTCTTGTCACACACCCCCTAGAGCATGCATCCTTTCCACCACTTCGGCCTTCTTCTGGACCTCTATGTACGTCGGCAGGGTGAATGTGGTAACAGTGTACTAGAGGGAGGGTCGGAGGGCCTCCTCTAAGCGTCTCGCATGAGACTCCTCATTCAGAAAGAGGTCCGGAGAAAAACATAGGAGGTCCTTGAACATGATTCCTAGCTATCGTACTGACATATTCCCCTACTGGAGGGAGAGTAGCTCTTGCCTCTTCTCTGCCTTCATTGTAGAGGAGAGGAATTCCGCCCGGAACTCCTTCTCGAAATCAGTCCATGCTACCTCAGCCTCTCTCCTCTCCCCCAGGTAAAGCATCCACCACTGACGCGCCGCTCCCCACATCTGGATAAGGGATAGAGGAACCCAATATTCGGTTGGCACCCGAATCAGGTTGAAAGCTATCACTAGCTCCTCCAGCCAGCTCTTAGTCTTCTTATCAGAGGTGTTTCCCTCATACTTCTCGAGGGTCTGCCACTGGAAGGCCCGAAGTTTCTTTTGCCACTGGTCATGCTCCTCCTCTCGATCTGCTCTCTACCGATCGGCCAATGTAATCTTCTGGGCCTCGATCGCCCGCACTACACATGGTCGCCTGCCATGTGCCATAGCTACAAGGTAAACAAGAATGCCTAAGCCCAAGTAGTGCAGAATGATTGTTCATAAAATTTCTTAAAATTTTTACTGAATTCAATTCAAAAAACACCCATGAAACACGAGAAAACATGTCATTATGATGCATGTGCCTTTCCTACAGTCTCTACCCTGCAATTAGTGTGGACTCACTTGGTCGTTTGGTAGGTCCAGTGTCGATGAATTGGATCATGAGGGGCCCTAAAATCCCATGTCCTAGCCGGTCTTCCTTAGTCTAATTCACGTACCAAGGTCACCCAACGTTGTTGCCCTACCATCCCATGCATTCCTCACTGTGCCTAACTCCAGACTCCTTCTTATCTCTCAAAACTCAATCCTTTGATACCATTCTGTCACGACCTGCCTTTACAAAAGGGAGGGAAGGGTCAGTAGATTGCCCGGCCCTTGCTTCTCTAAGTTGAAGGAAATATAATGACCCCCAAAACCCTCCCTTAATAGGTCTCGGAGTGGCGACCAGCACCAAGGGTATAGAAATACACACAAAATGGAAGGCATTACCCTTTTTCTTTGTATAGGATTGATAGATTAGACAGAAACACCAACTATACCAAGGCAGAAAGTAATGGTAAAACCAAAAGTAACCCATTTCCATATGCATGTTAAACAGTAAATAATACAAGTCACAAAATCCCAAATGTAAAAAGAATACTAAGAAATGAAAACAATAGAAGCAATTGTCCTAAGGGTCCACGCTAGTATGGTTCCGTGTGGTCCCCAAAGTCCTCCTTGAAACCTAAAAGCAGTTTTATATACGTAGGGTGAGCATACAAGTATACTCAGTAGGGAAAAAACAAATACTCTCGTGCACAAGTGGGGAAACATACTAATGTCCTGTGAGAAAAGAGATAACCAAACTCTTAGCAAGGAAGCTAACCACCCAAACCTCACCAAGGCACACTACCCAAATAACGCAAGCCAAGTAATTTATACTAATAGCACATCGATGTTTGGGTACCCCACACCACATTCCCACTAGTTATTGAAGACATCCTATGCATCGAACCAATCCCTCCATTCTCACCACAAATCCCACTGCCACACCCCACCCACACACACCTGGGCCACATTCTCCTGCAGTCCCACTACCAAAACCCCGCCCGTAAACACCTCGGCCACAACCACTATCCTGCCCATAGACACCTGGGCCAAAACTGCAACACGTAACCATGCCTGCAAACACCTAGGCCAGAACAACCACTGCCACGCCTGAAGACACTTGGGCTAGAAGATCCACTGCCATGCCCGAAGACACCTGGGCCTCATTCTGAAGATTCTTGGGAAACCACCTGCCCGCACACACCTGGGCCAACCACCACACTACCCTGCCCGAAGATTCTTGGGCTAATAATGGACTACAGGCCATGATAGCCGACCCAAAGGAACTTGGGTTGTTGGGAAAAGGAGAAAAAAAGGAGCTAATAACCAGCCACTAATAGAAGTGTTGGGAAAACACCCTCCCCCATGAAGTGGGGTTGTTCGACACTAGGTGCTCAACTTGGGTGGAGTGCAAATAAGAACCAAAAAAACTACAAGTATATGTTTAAGTAATAGGAACTCACCCAATCTATTTTTTCATTCAGCCAACATAAAGAACACAACAACATCTGTATCTGGGTCACAACTCACATCACACCAAAACCCTTTTGTCCTATCCTTGTTTTCGTGTTTAGTAATAATGTTTCAATAAATTCTGCACCTAATTGGGAAACTAGCAAGAGTAAGCACAAGATAAAGGAATATCACACCCAACATCGATTTAAGTATTCACGCCTGGTTCTCTTGTAAAGTCACAACAACAAAAGAGGTAAGTGAGATCCCTCAATGTACTGGAACCAATGAAAACCCCAAGATACTGACCCATGTTCCCAAAACCCAGGATGCATTGGTTTCTCATTAACAGAGGATCCCACCCCAATTCGTGATATAATCATAGTAACCCCACAGCCTTAAATTTACAACCACAGAAACCATACCAATAGGGGATCCCATCCCCACCCATATCACTCACCAATCGGCTCGGAAAGGAAAAACAACCCAACCACTCACACCAACACAAGGCTGGTCCATGCTGGTATTTTCAGATTTAAATGATTTAACACGGTCCGTGATTTCAAATTCCAATATGCTTTAACCGGGGTTATCATAGAAAGGATTGATCCTTATGCTTACAATTTATTTAGCCGGTTATACGTAATTAACCAAATTCATTTACACAGCACAGGTTCACAACCACAAAACAATCCATTTAATCATCACCAGAGATAAGGGTTCGTTAGTGCACAAGGAAAGACCACCAGTGTCCATGATTTTCAGTAGGAGTAAGCCCTCACAATTCAGAAATCATTAAAAAAGGGAAAAACAGAGCATCATCATCGATCACATCCCTCCCCTTTCATTCATTAGAATTCATTTATTATCTTTATGACAGTTTGGTTCATCCAATTTTATAGAAACTGTAGCATACCCACCCCACAAGATACACAGAAATGAGAGACGAAGGTGAAATTACCTACTTGATTGATCAACGATCAAAGCGTCCTTTCACGCCCTAGGAATAAGAGATGTGCACGGGTGGGGCCTCAGGAACTCAAGGACAAGCAGAAGAAATGATGGGAGGAAAAAACCTAGGGACAGTAGTTTAGAATATTAGGGTCGAGGACAGTTGAGATAAGAACGCGAAACCGCGTAAGGAGCGGGTTCGTGGGTTGACCATGTGGCCCCATGCGTTATTAAAGGGTCCCCGCCCTTTGGTGCTGTTTAAACCGATGCACGCCAGGGTTCCTCATTAATTAATTAATTAAACGGCTTCAATGGGCTTTAAAACAGGTTAAAAAGGGGTCAGAACAGGGTTTAAAATCCAATTCACGCAGAAGGAGGTGCTACTGGAAACCCGTCAGGGCTGGATAACACCGATCTCTCACACTGATTGGTCGGTCGCGCCGAACGGTCTCACCGATCGGTCCCGCCGATCAGTCTCACCGATCGGTCCCACCGGTCGATCGCACTGATCGGTCTCACCGATTGGTCAGTCGCACCGTTCGGTCCCACCAATCGGTCGCGCCGATCGGTCACACCGATCGGTCTCACTGATCGGTCCTATCTACTGGTTTCGCCGATCGGTCACAGCGACCGGTCCCACCGATCGATCACACCACTCGGACCCACGGATTGGTCGCACCGATTGGTCGCGCCGATCGGTCCCACCGATCGGGAGCACGGATCGGGAGTGTCGATTGGTCGCGCCGAACGGTCGCACCGAAAGGGGTGTGACCCCTTCCCCTCATAGTCCTAGAATTTGGCAAAGGGGTGGATAAGGAGGGTCTGGGCAGGATAAATAGATTATAATTTTCATTTTATTATCTTTTAGAGTGAAATATGTGTTTGTGGTAGAAATTTTTAAAGGATGGAACTCTACTTATAAAGAATATATTTTTTTATTCTCTTATTCTATGATGAAATTAATTCTTATACATTAGGTAAGGGTTCGTAAAACTTAAAATGTGTTTTCCTAATAGCTTATGTATTGTTGAACCAATGATATTTTAAATCATCATAGATTGATGGGTTTGAAGCCCTCAATTCATCAATTTTTTGTGACTGATGAACTCAATCACTAACTATAAATATTTAGGTTTTTCCTCCAATTATGTGTCTCTATTTTCCACCAATTTTCTAATAATTAGGATTATAATTTTGTGGTGACTTTTTCATTCCCCTTTTACATTCATTAAGACTAAATTTTATTAACCCAATTTTTAATGTGGGTTTTCCCACAAAGGTATTTTCTATTTTCATCCTTTTATTTTCTAAGAACAATTTCAAATTGCGAGGAAGCAATATATTAATGGAAGGAAGAATGTAACTCTGCAATAGTTCATAGTTTGTTATTTCTTCAAAGTAATTCGATAACATTCACTAAATGCAACACCGAGATCAAGCGCCCCACTACTTACCAAACTAGCCGTTCAAAAATGGTTATGAATAGTATAAACTAAATTTTGTACATTATATAGTCCTTATAATTTGAGAATCAATATTATGAGTTTCTTATATATAATGAAAAAAAAATTCATCTTTTTTCAGATAAAAGAAGTATTTTTTTAAAAAAATATATATTTTAATGCCTTTTAATGAGGAACCATTATTAAAAACAATATTTGAATCATATATATATTCAATTTGACAAAATAAACTTCTTATTCAGAATCGGGACATAATAATTTAGTTTCAATAATTTTTTTTTGTTTTCCTAATAAATTTCATATTTGGGTGAATAGTTAAAATACTATATTTTAACTGAAAACAACTTTTTTAATCAAAAAAATTCTTAGTGTTAAATTATAAATTTTAATGATTTATAAGTATAAATAGATTATATTTTTACCATTTAATCCAATTTTATTCATTAGAAATAATTTCACTTTAAAATTGAACATAAACAAGTGCCAATCTTTTGTTAGTTATTAATTCACAAAAACGCTCCTTTTGGTTTTGACAACGGGAATTAATTTTAAATTAATAAATGTAACTTCTATATTTTTAATTTGGTAAAATATAATTTATTTTTGAATTCAAAATATCAAAATTATCTTATGGTGATATTTTGTTATTTTTCTAAAAACATTCAATTTTTGAGGAATAGTGAAAAACACTATGTTATTGTTTTAAACCGGCTTTTTATTTAAATAACTATTGATTTTATTTAAATTAATTTTAGGTCAAAATAGATAAATTATACATATATAAGTCAAATATAATTCATTAGAGTCAGTTTATAATAATTTTATATATATAAAAAATTATTGAGCTTTTTACCATCTTCTACCCACCGCCAATGAGAATTTGAAAATTTACATAAAACATAATTACACTGCTTCTGTGAGTTGAATTTCAAAACTCTAAGAGACATGGTTGATATTATTATGTTGAAATTAGTTCAATAAGATGAAAATAATTTTTGGTTAATAGTGACTTTTTACTTTTTTTTACCACAATGAAAAGTAAAAATGGTAATTAGAGGATAAAATGAAATTATTATTGTCCTAACACATGTCCTAATTCTATTGTATACGTGTAATTTGAACAAAAACAAACATAGGAATAAAATATGATCCTTTAGGTCTACATGGATTAGATTTGGACATTTATTATTATTTAATTCAAAGAAGAGTTAAAAGTGTTAAATTCAATGTTTAATATCTAAAACATTTTTAATATAGGGTTACACATAAGATAAATTAGAATAAAAATATTAATTAGGAAGCTAATAAAATTAAATAAATAGTGATATTTTATTTATATTTTTTATACATTAAATAATTAAATTTATTTGTGACACAATGATGATGCAGTAATTACTGTATTAATGAATGATTAAAATAATTGATATTATAAATATCCAAATAAATTTAATTTGAGACTTCTTATGAATTAAACTAAATTTCTAGGTTAATATGACATATTGGGGCTGGTTAGATTAATTGTTTTCTATTTAATAATGCTATTATGAATTTAGAAAAAACAAATTCCAAATATTGTTAAAATTGACATAAAAGAGTTTTTTTAAATAATATTATATTTTTAATTGATATTATATTACTAAAAATATAAAGTCCAGACAAAAGTCTTTTTTAATGATAGTGTTATCATTAATGAACGAATTGGGGTTCTCATTGATGTGTATATTAGGTTTATTGACCATATAATATAATAAAACAAAGAGACATGGTAAATGTCAAACTATTTAACTAGGAGTTAAATCTAGAAGATAAGTTTAATATAGTGACCCAAACTTATCTAAAACTTATTATTTGAGTGGTTTTCGACCTATACCAACGTTAGCCTTTAAATAATTCATATTAGGACCATTATAAACTAAAAATGATTTTATTATATAATAATAGTTCTATCTTTTCCTAAGGTGCCTATCACCCCTCTTATAAAAGGGCACTCCCCCTTCACTCTAATTCACTCCTTCAAATCCATTTGTCTTGGCCATCCTCTTCCCAAATACCCTATAAACTGTCCTCCATTCATCCTATAGTCATTCCTTAAGTTAGAAAGCCAGCCTAAGGAGCCCTTTTGATCAAATCAAAAGGAAGAACCTGAAGAAGCGGTAAATATTTCATCTACTCTTTCGTGTTCCTTTCTTCTTCCACATCCTCTTTATTTGTTGTTTCCATTCTAAAATAATCACTCCATTATCTTTTATATACTTTTATGTTATTATAAATATGGTACAACCATATTCAATATTCTATCCATCCTTTGAATGACATGTCACCATACGTGCGTACGTACGGCTTACCGTCTCCACGTCCTGCTGTAATTGTTATTCACTACATTATTATTTGTATGGTCATAATAATGATGATTAATTAATGTAAATAAAAAATATATCATAACAAGGATTCTATATATTTGATATACCATCCAATTGTATATTATTTTAATATCAAAAGAATGATATTGTCACTCGTGCGTACGTACGGATTACCGTCTCCACGAAAGCGATGAGATTCATTCCCCATCGTATCCATTCAAGATTAATTTTCATTATATGATTAAAAATAATGTTTAAATACTTAATATCATTCTGAATATGAATAATATTCATCTTATCCATAACAAACAATATTTACGTAACAAATCATATAATGGAAAATGATTTAGTTAACCCTCGAAACGACGATAATACTAAAATATTATTAACAATGAAATATTAAAAGATCACATATGATATCATATTAATTTATATGATTCTTGTATAATTTAATAACAATTATTTCACCATTATACAGGAGGTTAATCTACCCTCGACCAATGAAAAGAACAATGTAAGTGTTAATTTCACAATCACGTTATTATCTGAGGTTGTTTTTACGTATCTACTGAGACGCATTTATTATCAATGTCCATGTTTGATGAAAAAGTTTTCAAAGGGATTATTTTAAAATAATTTTTTACTAAAACATAATTTCAAATGATTTAAATATTAATTCTTCTAAATTATTCTCATTAATGTACATGTTTTTAAAATGGTTTTTATGGATTTATTTCTATGGACATGAATATTTTTAAAATGTTAATTCCTTTAAAAAGTTTCAAAGTCGTATGGGAAACATTGATTTGAAAAAGTCTTTTTAATGTCTTCCATTCGATATTGTGTTAATTTTACAAGTTTTCATGAAATAGGTATATTTATCTCAAAGAGTTTTTTAAATCATTTATATTTATGTCATCATCATTTGATGGATTTTAAACTTTTTTGAAGTTGATTTATTAGGATACAAAAATTCCATATTGTATTGAGGGTTTTTTGATATGTTTGACAATGGATGTGTTATTTTTACACTATTCATGGTTTATGGATAAAGTATTGACATTTCATTTTCTAGTTTTAAAACGAATGTTTATGTTACGTTTAAACCATTTCATATGAGGAATGCATTGGGCTTATTAAGTGACGGGTGGAGCCTGCTATAGCTTCTCGATGAGTCGGTAGGTCTCATGAGAAAAACTAGTGTCTTGGCACAAGGCCTTGAAAATATCTTATTTGTAGTCTATGAACAAGGCCTTGACTATGTTGTTATGAATGTCTGGCATTATGAATTCCATCATTATGAATGTGGATATTGATATTGCATTGGATTACTCGACTAGTAGAATATCCATGTGAATAAGTAAAAGGAATATTTTGATTTTTATCATTCTTATATTATGTTGAATTTCATTTTTAGAAGGATTTTGTTTTAGTCTTATACATTGCCTTGAATGTTTATACTTATTTATGAAATTTTTCTCTATGTTGTTATTCTTATTGATCATCTAATCTCACCCCTTTCTAGGTTTTATTTTTTCCAGGATGCAATGAAGTATATTATGCCTGACCTACAGGAACACTCTATGGGATCTTAGTGTTGTCTATGGAAACAATGTTGTTATAGTTTTCCATTTTATGGTGTATTTTAAACCTTATTAATGTATCTAGTAATTCCAAGGCTTCTAAACTAATTAGTCTTTCAAGACTTGATCTTTTGTGATCATTCCAATGTTATTTAATAAGGCACCGACACTGGGTAACGAGGGTCGGGGTGTTACAAAACAATTACAGAGAACTCTTCCAAAATAGAGGTTTGATTCACATACCAGCATGCGTCTTGAGATTAACCGTTATTCTATAATTTACCAAAATCCCATGTCTCTCACATCATATTTAGTTGGTGTGTGTAATGATCTTATAAAAAACTATGTTTGGCTTTGTTCTCATTCTAATGAGATACACAGTGATGCCTATAGCTCCAATCATGGGGCCATCTTTAATAACTCTCCCTCCTCACATCAAAACTTAGTTGGTGTGAGTAATCTCATCAAGAAAAATAGATTTCTTGATTCTCATCCATATTAGATATGTAAATACCCCCAGATATCCAATCCTGGGCCCAGCCACGAGAAAAATCCCTTTCATTCCTTATATTCATGAATCAAATCTACATAGGGAATATTTTAAGAACAACATGTGTCGTGATTATTTCTCCAACAAGATACGTAGTGATGCCTGGATTTTAGCCCTAGCCTAACCACAATTTATTTTTCATTTCACATGGGTTCATCTTCATCTATACCGAAATACCTTAGAATACGTGGGAATTCAAGGACTACATTTGGCTTAATTCTCATCCCTATGAGATATGTATTGACACCCAGATCATTAATTATGGGTTTAGCCATAATTTTATAATACAAATCTCATTTATTTTATCCACATGAAATTTAAATTTTTATAGGGACCTCTTCCAAGAATTTTATGATTATTCTCATTTCAATGAGATACTTGGTGATTCCTAGACATCCTGATTTAGGCCCATCCATCAGAATAATAATTATATAAACTTCTCTACCCCACATCAAAACATGATGATATAGGGATCTATTTCAATAACTACATGTGGTAGATTTTTTTACCTAGAAAGGTACATAGTGATGCTTGGATCCTATATCCCACATCATCCACAGTTAAATCATTAATCCCTTATCTTTCACTTGATTTAAATTTGTTTTGTAAAATAATCTTTTACAATTCTTGTTTCTCACACCGAGCATAGCTCATGTTGGCTTAAGATATTGGTAAAGAGATTATCTACATAAATAAGGTATATCAATTCATATTTGGGATTATCAATGGTCCTAGATACAAGACCATAAAAAGAACAATATGCTTTCTTACTGCATGATGTTAAACAACATAGAATTCCAAGAACTATGTGTGTCATGATTCTCAACTATCTACAATACATAGAGACACCCAAATCTCCTATCACAGGTTCAACCTCAATGTTAAAATCCCCAATTCAATGTTTATGGATCATACATACATGGTAAAACATATCAAGATCTATGTATGGATTGATTATAATCCACATTAGATACATAGAGATGTCAAAACATTCAATCATGGACCCAACCGCAACATTATGCAATTAATGCCTCTTTTCTCTCCTGTATGAGTCAGATCTACATGAGGAGATCAATAAAAGTTATCATCTTAATTGTAAATTAATATTCATGAAACCCCCATTATCCCCTACTTGTGAATTCAATTAGGGAGGGAGAACCATTTGTTAAGAACTATGTGTGTCTTGATTATTTCCTTTGTAAGATACATAGTGACACTTAGGTCCCATCACCTAGTCCTGCTGCAATATTACTTTTCATGTCGAAATCACTTCACATCTTCATCGTAATAATGTAAATTGCACGATTCTTTAAGAAATACATGGGGCTTGATTCTCATTTTTATGTGATATGTAGTGATGTCAAGATTTTAAATCCCAGGTCTTTCTATGGTATGGTATGAAAATGCCTTTATTCTTGCATGTATTAGTCTTATTTAAATGAAGATATACAACAAATGTTCTCACCTTATAAATGAAATTGTATCTTATAAGAACTGTGTGTGTCTTTATTCTTACATTGATAATATATTTAGTGACAAATAGGACATATACCCTAGTCCAGTCACAACATTCAATTTCTCTTCATATCAATGTCCCTAATGTATTTATTGCATGAGTCTAAACTGCACATCACAATGTTCTTTCCACAACTCATTAAACATCACGTTTCCCAAAGAACTATGTAAGGATTAATTCTCATCCCATTGAGATACGTAGTGAAGACTAGGTCTTTGAAACTAGTCCCAGCCATGGGAAAAAAGAATATTTCCACCCTCATAAATATAATTGAAAATCTATGTACGAACATTTATTTTTTATCCTCTCCTAATATATCCCACCAAGGAAACAAAATATTTACCCATTATAAATATGTGTCATATATATGTAACAGACTCCAAAATCATAGAAAATTTCATTCCATATACATTCCTAGTGCATTAGACATTGTCCCTTTGGCATTTTTAATCATAATCTTGAATACTTTCAGATCTGCATAATCTCTCTTCATCTTCAAGTGAAAAAATGTCTAACACCTGAGTAAACTTTTTCTTGACTAGGTAGTATATTCTCCAAGGTGGAATTGCATAAGTCACCAACATAGTAGGTCAATCATTTAAAAGATGCCACTATTAGACTATGCATTATATGCCCCAGTTGGACCTTCATAATACGACCCCTGCAATGGGTTTTTCAAATTGTGGTAACTTCATTCATGGGAGAAGCCTCCTATGTCCCCTCTATGCATTGATGGAGGTATGTAGGAACCCATATTTTATTGTGGCCATCCTTTGAACATTTATCCAATGTCACATCTCCTCACCTAAAAGTCTTCAAGGTCGTGGTTTACTTCCCTCCCCTTCAGTTGTTCAAAGCATATTCAAATATCATTGTGTTAGTTGACCACATGTCATTCATTCATTCCATATTATTATGGTCCTAGTCATATGACCTAAATATATAGAAACTAAAAATCCAAAGATTGGATCAGAACATCGTAGAAAGCATATTCCTCTGATTCATCGAAAATCATTGCTAGAAATATTCTTCTTGTATTTAGATACATTTCTCCATTAACAAAACAATGTCCTTGGGAAAATCAGAATCTCCATAAAAATTCATTATATTATAGCAATAAATTGATCGAATTCATGAGAGCTGTTTTACTTGTCTTTGAAATATGAACCCAAGTTAGCCTTACACAATATATGTCTATATAACTTGTCTGTCAGCATAAGGATTACACTATTGAATATACAACACATTTTCTTGTTGGCCCGACATAAATCAACTTCCATAATGGGGTTTTCAAATATTGGTTAGATCATTCTCATAAGAGACCTCCTCTAATCCATTTATCCCTTTTCCCATCTAATTCTACAAATCAAAAAATTACCACATCATAGTTTATAACTCATTCTTTCCATACCTGAATATGGTATCACGTTTCCAGAAAAATTACCATGAAATTTTAGACTCATAATCAATTGGTAAAATATTAATAGATTAAATTAATGCCCTCATAATGTCCTTATGAAATGAATTTAAACTAAACAAAAAACTATTAAAAAGACCGTAATGACTTTGTTTCCAGACATTAAACTACAATGCTTAATGTATTTGTTGCATGATATTAAACTACATGACATAATTTTCTTACTGCATGACATTAAACTGCAAAACACCATCATATTTTGTCTGAAAAGAACCATCTCATTATGAAATTGGTTATTAAAAAAATGTACCTCTTCTACAAATCGAATCTGTTTCAATGTGGTTTCTCATTCGTGGCCTATGTCGGTTCAAATTTCCCCTTATTATTCATAGACATATTTCCTTGAAAAATTAACCCTAGGTGGTCTTGGGACATCCAAATCAATATCCCCTTTTTCTATCATTAATAGAATATCGTTATTTCTAGTTACTCTTTTTTCAGAAATTATATTATGTGTAACACCCCAATATTTTATAGTGTGTTATTTCTTCAAAATAATTCAATAACTTTCACTACACGCAACACCAAGTTCAAACGCACCATGACTTACCAAACAATCTGTTCAAAAGAGGTTATGATTAGTGTTAACTAAATTTTAAACTTTATATAATCCTTATAATTTTAGAATCCATATTATGAGTTTCTTAGACATAATGTAAGAACAAATTCATTTTCAGTATTGCACTTTTACCAAATTTTAATAGTGAACCCTTTTTAGATACTATATTTTAAACTTTTTGACTAAATGGGGACATCAAAAATTTAAAATCAAACATCCCAAGCTTCCACGGTACGCTAGCGTGTGTTGTACGCAACACCGAGTTCTAACACACCGTAACCAATCAAACTAGCCGTTATGAGTAGTAATACCTACTTTTTGAAATTATATATATTTTATACTTTAATATGGACTTCATTTTTGGATTCGGAATATCTAATTTAGCCTAAGGTGAAATTTTGGTACTTTTCGGATAACTTTCATATTTTGATGAATAGTGAAAATTACTAAATTTTAAATAAAAACAACTTTTTTAATCAAAATAATTAATAGTGATAAATTATGAATTTTAGTAGTTTTAAAGTATATTTAGAATATATTTTTACCATTTAATATAATTTTGGTCATTGGACATAATTTTACAATTAAACCGAACATAAACAAGTGTCAATCTTTTGATAGTTATTATCTCTTAAAAACACGCTTTTTGTTTTGACAGCAGAAATTAATTTTAAATTAATTTCTGCCACTTCTGTGTTTTGAATTTAGGAAAATGGATTCCATATTTGGAATCAGGATGTTCAAATTGTGTAAATAGGTAACTTTTATTTTTAGACATTTTGAATAATTACTGCGGTAAATATTTTATTTACCATGGTTAAGGGTAAATCTAGTAAAAAAGGGTTAAAAATAATATTATAATAATACTAAATTACCCTAAAACGTGTCTTAACCCAATTGGTTGATACATGGTCGACCATGGGCATATTTGGGTCTATTTTGGGACCCCATGGATCCACTTGTAAGTGATAATGACACTTTATTTTAATTAAGTTAAAATGAATACAAAAATGACACAAGCATATATCTTTTAGCAAAACAATTGTTACATAGGGTTATATATGTTGGATTTTAGATTATAAATATTAATTATAAAGATAAAAAGATTTAATACATAATGATATTTTATTTATAATTTTTAGACATTAAATAATTTATTTTATTTATGACACAATAATGATGCAGTAATTACTATAATAGTGAAAAATTAAAATAATTGATATTATAAATACCCAAATAAATATAATATGAAACTTTTAATGAATTAATATAATTTTCTAGGATAAAATGATATATTAGGATTGATTTAATTGACTTTTTTCGAAGTAATCAATCTGTTATGAGTTTCACAAAAATCAACTATTGAATAGTGTCAAAATTGACATAAAAGAGTTTTTAAAAACAATATTATATTATTAATTGATATTAAATTTATAAAAATCTAAGGTTCGGCCAAGAGACTTATATCATGGTAGGTTCATCATTAATGGACCACTTGGGGGTCGCTTGGATGTATGTAGTAAGTTTATTAACCATATTATATAAAAATACAAAGAGACATTGTAAAAGTGAAACTAATTAACTTAGAGTTAATACATAAAGATAAGGTTAATATAAGTACCCAAACCTGTCTAAATTAAATTGGTTGAGTTGTTTTCGACCCATCCCCACCTTAACCTTTGAATAGTCAACTTTTGAGCCATTTGAAACCGATTATGAATTTATTATAAACTAATATCTCTAGCTTTTCCAAAGGTGCCCCTCACCCCTCTTATAAAAGGGCACTCCTCCTTCTCATTTCTTCACACCTTCAAAGCCGTTTGGATCGGCCAAACTCTACCAAAATACTCTCCCAACATCCCTCACTACAACCTAGAGGCCTTATTTTGACCATAAATCCAACCTAAGGATCCCTTTTGATCAAATCAAATGGAAGAACCCGAAGAAGAGGTAATGTTTTCACCACCCCTTTTCAAGTTCCTTTGTTCTTCCACTTCTTCTTTCTTCGTTCTTACCATTCTAAAATAATAACTCCAGTATCTCACATATACTGTTATGTTATTATAAATATGTTACAACCATATTCAGTATTCTATCCACCCTTTGAATAACATGTCACCATACGTGCGTACGTATGGCTTACCGTCTCCACGTCGTGGTGTAATTGTTATTATTTGGATGGGTATAATAATGATGTGTAACTCATGTAAATAATAAATATAACATGTTAATGATTCTATATATATGATATACCATCCATTTATATATTATTTTAATGTCAAAAGAATGATATTTTCGCTCGTGCGTACGTACGGACTACCGTCTCCACGAACGCGATAAGATTCATTCTCCATCGTATCCATTCAAGTACAATTATCATTTGATAATTTAAAAATGATGTTTAAGGACTTGATATCATTCTGGATATGAATAATATAAAACCTATCCTTTACAAACATGTCTTACATAACAAAACATATAAAAGAAAACAAGTAAGTTAACACCCGAAACAACGATAATACTAAGATATTATTATCAAATCAATATTAAAAGATCATATATGATATAATATTAATGTATATGATTCTTGTATAATTTAATAACAATTATTTCACCATTATACATGAGGTTAACCTACCCCAACAAAGGAAAAGTACAAGGTAAGGGATTTTCTTATCTCACATTCAATTCCGTGAGATTTCCATTATTCGCCACTAAATTATTGAAAGTGGTGTATTGTGTACTGGCATTTGATATATATATTATCATGATTATCTTTATATTCATGTTATTCTGTAAATAATTTGGTGGTTATTAACTTTTGGCCATACGACTCAGTTGATTAACGGGGTAAGGGGTTTTCATCTCACTCCTTATTCCCGTGAGATTCATGCCATATTGCCACCATCACCTTTTGTGTGGTGTATATACTGCCCATAATTATATTCATTGTGTAATACACTCTAATTTATGTGTATTTACATATTCATTGTATGATACCTCTTTCATGGGTTGTATGTTTCATAAGTTACCAAATTGTTAAGTGTTATTTCACAATCTCTTCATTATCCGAGGTTGTTTATACGTAATAATCTACTGGGATCTCGTTATCATCCACATCCATGTTTTTTCGAAATGTATTTCAAAAAAATATTTATTATTTACAAGAATATTGGTTAAAGTCATTTATACCCTTGTTTTACTTTTTATAAGAGGAATCTTTCTGTCGTTTTCAAAACAAGGTCCTTTTTAACCTTTTCGACAGAATTAAGGTAAGAATGTTTTTTTTAACTTATACGGCAGGTGCGGTATTAAAAGCTTTACTTACAAGCTTATAAAAATATTTTCAAAGAAATTGTTTTATTTTATATGGATCTTAAATGATTTCAAGATAAAAGGAGATATTTCTTTTAAAAGAATTTTGATTTCATCTATGTCAACATCCTTTGATGGATGTTAAGATTATTTGAAGTTTATTTATTATGATACAAAACTTCTATATTGTGTTGAAGGTTTTGTGATATGTTTGACAGTGGATGTGCTATTTTATACCATTCATAGTTTATGGTGAAAGTATTGACATTTCGTATGCTAGTCTTAATACGAATGTTTATGTTATGTTTAAACCTTTTCATATGGGAATGCATTGGACTTAGTAAGTGACGGGTGGAGCCCGCTATAGCTCCTCGATGCATCGGTAGGTCTCATGAGACAAACTAGTGTCTTGGCACAAGGCCTTGACAAAGTCTTATTTGTAGTCTTGGCACGAGGCCTTGGCTATGTGGTTATGATAGTCTGGCATTATGCATTCCAACATTATGAAAGTGGTAATTGATTTTTGCATGTGATTATTCGATTAGTAGATTATCCATGTCAATAAGTAAATGGAATTATTCCATTTTATTTATGCCATACCATGTTGAAAGTTCATGTTTGAAAGGCTTTTGTTTTAAATATACATTGCCTCAAATGTTTATTCTTATTTATGAAAGTTTCCGCTATATTGTTATCCTTACTGGGCATTTGAGCTCACCCCTTTTCTATGTTTTATTTTTCCCAGGAAGTGAAGAAGTAAATTATGAATGACCTGCACGGATGTTATGTGGGGATATGAGTGTGGTTTATGGAGACATTATGTTGTTGTAGTAGTTTTTCATTTTATGATGTAATGTAAAACTTATGAATATATCTAGTGTTTCCAAGGCTACTAAACCAATCGGTCTTTCGAGATTTGATCTTTCTTGTGATCATGCCAATGTTATGTAAGTAATGCACCGACTCTGGGTAGCTGGGGTCGGGGTGTTACAGTTGGTATCAGAGGGAGGTTTAGTACAAACCTTGGAAGCTAGATTTAGATAAACTCTGATTATACCACGTAGACCTAAGATGAACTTTGAGGATTAGTATAGAAGAACTTCCTAGAATTTTGGTATTGTAGAGATTTTGTGAGTTTTCCGAGCAATATATCCCTGTCTGGATACGAGCAGGTAGAGGCGGCTCTGGCACGGATGTACCTAGGGGTAAATCCCGAAAACACCTCTTTGAGCTAGACTCGAACGGGAACTGGTGCACGACAACGGGCCTTGCTGCACTCTTGGTTACGACACTCCTGGGGGATATGCTTAGGATAACTCTCATTTTCTTTACAAATCATTATGAAGGGTTTATGAGTATATACATCCTCAAAGGAGAAATTTTTATGATTATGGATTATATCCATAAATAGTTCAATTTATGTTAAGTGTTTTATAAGTATGGGATTATGTATTTTGATTCATAAACTGATCTACTGTATGCCATTGTTTAGAAATGGCGCCCAGTAGAAGGAATGAGAACTCCAGAAATGCACATGATCCAAAGAGAAGGAAGGATCATATCTTTCATGGTCTTAAGCGAGAATTTATAAGAGAAATAGTCTCCCATGTATTATCATCATATGAAGAAATAATATCATGTGTTGATAAGATAAGTAAAGAGTTTACTGAGTCCTATGGCTTTGAAGGGAAGCAAGAGAAGAAAAGGATGGAAGAGAGAAAGATAGATAAAGGGAAGAGGGAAAAGAATAATTTTCCCATATGTGGTAACTGTGGAAAGAAACACCCTGGAACTTGCCTGAAAGGAATGGGAGTTTGTTATAAGTGTAGAGGAAAAGGGCACAAAGTACGTGACTGCAAGGGTAAGAAAATGGTTTCAAATGTACAATGCTTCATTTGCAAGGAGTTTGGACACTACGCGAACCTATGTCCCAGTCATCAGACTATGCCGCAAATAATGCTATTGGATAATAATCAAGTTATGATACTACCACAGATGAAGAGGAATGATTAGAGTTCTTATGTTGATTATGTCAATTGAGTGTTGTATCAACAATGTACTTGTTATAATAATTATGGAGTATATAAGGATTGTACTGCAGTACTATTTCATTAAGGACTTGAGATTGTGTGGAACAAAGAAATGTGACTCAATAGAAGGATAAATTTTTAGAAAATATATGGTTGAGAGAAAGATAAACCATAATATGGTTCTGATACCGAGGTAGTGATTTTAGAATAATACATGATTGATTTGGATAAATTATATTGGATATTCTTGACTACCTTGAAGCTGATTAATGATTTGTATATTCCATCATTATTGGGGTTTAAAACATTTTTGGATTGATGAAGTATATCCAGCCTTCTATATGGAATAAGGGAGCATGAATGTAACCAATAAGTATTATGGTAATTTAGGATGTTTCAGTTTTTTAAAAGAATACATGATGAAGGTATTCATATGCTATTACGGGGTAAAAAGGATCTATATTATGTTTACCTTCCTTATAAATGTTGGACTGTGAGTTTGGACAGAAGTATTTTGGATAGTTCTAGTTTGGATTATTTTGGATTACCATAAAAGGACAACCCGGAGGTCGGGCGGCAACCCGTCGCGTCCGGCAAGGCTGCGAGACTTGAACCCGCAACCGAAAGGCGACAATGGTGTATCACCTACCACTGGCCCACGAGATGTCCTGGATTAAATAATGTAGTTTTTATTAAAAGATATTTTAGATGAATTATAAATTCGTTTATTTTGGAACCCTATACGAATAGTGTAAATAGAATTTTTTTTTACATTCTATTATCTTTTAGAGTGAAAGATGAGTTTTTGGTAGAAATTTATTAATGGATAAAACTCTAATTATAAAGTAAGTATATCTCCATATGATCTTAACCAATCTCATAAAAAAATTCCTCAATATTAAGAAAAGAAAATTAGAACAAAAATGTTTTCCTAGATGGTACCTTAAATCATCACTAATTTATGGCTTTGGGATTGTTGGCCTTTTCATAGCCATGTTCTCTACCACTCTCCATCAGATAATTGATGGTTAGATTTTTCTTCCATATCCATATTTTCCTACATGGAACCCTAGTATGTGTTATTTTCGGTAATCTTCATACTTTCGACTCTTTATTTTAAATAGAGGCCTCATTAATTCATTTTTCGATGTGGGATTTCAACTAAGATATTTTGAAACGTCAAAAATGTGTTATCCTAATACCCTATGTTTTGTTGAACCGATGGTATTTCAAATCATCATCGATTGATGAATTTAAGGACCTCAATTTTATACTTGTTTGTGATTGATGACCTCAATCACTACCTATAAATATTTACGTTTTTCCTCCAATTATATGTCTCTAATTGCCACCAATATTCTCCTAATAGAGATCATAATTTGGTGGTGATCCTTTCATTTCTCTTTTCCTCATATTAAGATTAAATTTTAGTAACCCAATTTTCGATGTGGGTTTTCCCACAAAGATATTTTCTATTTTCAACCTTTAATTTTCGAAGAACAATTTCAAATTGCGAGGACGCAATTTATTGAAGGAGGGGAGAATGTAACACCCCAAGATTTTATAGTGTGTTATTTCATCAAAATAATTCAATAACTTTCACTACACACAACACCAAGTTCAATTGCACCATGACTTACCAAACAAGCTGTTCAAAAGAGGTTATGAATAGTGTTAACTAAATTTTAAACTTTATATAATCCTTATAATTTTAGAATCCATATTATGAGTTTCTTAGACATAATGTAAGAACAAATTCATTTTTAGTATTGCACTTTTACAAAATTTTAATAGTGAACCCTTTTTAGATACTATATTTTAAACTTTTTGACTAAATGGGGACATCAAAAATTTAAAATGAAACATCCCATGATTCCACGGTACGCTAGCGTGTGTTGTACGCAACACCGAGTTCTAACACACCGTAACCAATCAAACTAGCCGTTATGAATAGTAATACCTACTTTTTGAAATTATATATATTTTATATTTTAATATGGACTTCATTTTTGGATTCGGAATATCGAATTAAGCCTAAGGTGAAATTCTGGTACTTTTCGGATAACTTTCATATTTTGATGAATAGTGAAAATTACTAAATTTTAAATAAAAACAACTTTTTTAATCAAAATAATTAATAGTGATAAATTATGAATTTTAGTAGTTTTAAAGTATATTTAGAATATATTTTTACCATTTAATATAATTTTGGTCATTGGACATAATTTTACAATTAAACCGAACATAAACAAGTGTCAATCTTTTGATAGTTATTATATCTTAAAAACACGCTTTTTGTTTTGACAGCGGGAATTAATTTTAAATTAATTTCTGCCACTTCTGTGTTTTGAATTTAGGAAAATGGATTCCATATTTGGAATCAGGATGTTCAAATTGTGTAAATAGGTAACTTTTGTTTTTAGACATTTTGAATAATTACTGCGGTAAATATTTTATTTATCATGGTTAAGGGTAAATCCGGTAAATAAGGGTTAAAAAATAATATTATAATAATACTAAATTACCCTAAAACGTGTCTTAACCATATGGGTTGATACATGGTCGACCATGGGCATATTGGGGTCTATTTTGGGACCCCATGTATCCACTTGTAAGTGATAAAGACACTTTATTTTAATTAAGTTAAAATGAATACAAAAATGACACAAGCATATATCTTTTAGCAAAACAATTGTTACATAGGGTTATATATGTTGGATTTTAGATTATAAATATTCATTAGAAAGATAAAGAGATTTCCTACATAATTACATTTTATTTATAATTTTTAGACATTAAATAATTTATTTTATTTATGACACAATGATGATGCAGTAATTACTATAATAGTGAAAAATTAAAACAATTGATATTATAAATACCCAAATAAATATAATATGAAACATTTAATGAATTAAACTAATTTTCTAGGATAATATGATATATTAGTATTGATTTAATTGACTTTGTTCGAAGTAATCAATCTGTTAAGAGTTTCACAAAAATCAACTATTGAATAGAGTCAAAATTGACATAAAAGAGTTTTTAAAACAAATATTATATTATTAATTGATATTAAATCCCTAAAAATCTAAGGTTCGGCCAAGAGACTTATATCATGATAGGTTAATCATTAATGGACCACTTTGGGGTCTCTTGGATGTATGTAGTAAGTTTATTAACCATATTATATAAAAATACAAAGAGACATTGTAAAAGTGAAACTAATTAACTTAGAGTTAATACTTAAAGATAAGGTTAATATAAGTACCCAAACCTGTCTAAATTCTATGGTATGAGTTGTTTTCGACCCATCCCAACCTTAACCTCTGAATAGTCAACTTTGGAGCCATTGGAAACCGATTATGAATTTATTATAAATTAATATCTCTAGCTTTTCCAAAGGTGCCCCTCACCCCTCTTATAAAAGGGCACTCCTCCTTCTCATTTCTTCACACCTTAAAAGCCTTTTGGATCGGCCAAAATCTGCCCAAATACTCTCCCAACATCCCTCACTACAACCTAGAGTCCTTAGTTTGATCCGAATGCCAACCTACGGAGCCCTTTTGATCAAATCAAAAGGAAGAACCCGAAGAAGAGGTAATGTTTTCACCACCCCTTTTCAAGTTCCTTTCTTCTTCCACTTCTTCTTTCTTTGTTCTTACCATTCTAAAATAATAACTCCAGTATCTCACATATACTGTGATGTTATTATAAATATGGTACAACCATATTCAGTGTTCTATCCACCCTTTGAATAACATGTCACCATACGTGCGTACGTATGGCTTACCGTCTCCACGTCGTGGTGTAATTGTTATTATTTGGATGGGTATAATAATGATGTGTAACTCATGTAAATAATAAATATAACATGTTAATTATTCTTTATATATGATATGCCATCCATTTATATATTATTTTAATATCAAAAGAATGATATTTTCGCTCGTGCGTACGTACGGACTACCGTCTCCACGAACGCGATAAGATTCATTCTCCATCGTATCCATTCAAGTACAATAATCATTTGATAATTTAAAAATGATGTTTAAGGACTTTATATCATTCTGGATATGAATAATATAAAACCTCTCCTTTACAAACATGTCTTACATAACAAAACATATAAAAGAAAACAAGTAAGTTAACACCCGAAACAACGATAATACTAAGATATTATTATCAAATCAATATTAAAAGAACATATATGATATCATATTAATGTATATGATTCTTGTATAATTTAATAACAATTATTTCACCATTATACAGGAGGTTAACCTACCCCAACAAAGGAAAAGTACAAGGTAAGGGATTTTTTTATCTCACATTCAATTCCGTGAGATTTCCATTATTCGCCACTAAATTATTGAAAGTGGTGTATTGTGTACTGGCATTTGATATATATATTATCATGATTATCTTTATATTCATGTTATTCTGTAAATAATTTGGTGGTTATTAACTTTTGGCCATACGACTCAGTTGATTAACGGGGTAAGGGGTTTTCATCTCACTCCTTATTCCCGTGAGATTCTTGCCATATTGCAACCATCACCTTTTGTGTGGTGTATATACTTCCCATAATTATATTCTTTGTGTAATACACTCTAATTTATGTGTATTTACATATTCATTGTATGATACCTCTTTCATGGGTTGTATGTTTCATAAGTTACCAAATTGGTAAGGGTTATTTCACAATCTCTTCATTATCCGAGGTTGTTTATACGTAATAATCTACTGGGATCTCGTTATCATCCACATCCATGTTTCTTCGAAATGTATTTCAAAAAAATATTTATTATTTACAAGAATATGGGTTAAAGTCATTTATACCCTTGTTTTACTTTTTATAAGAGGAATCTTTCTGTCGTTTTCAAAACAAGGTCCTTTTTAACCTTTTCGACAGAATTAAGGTAAGAATGTTTTTTTTAACTTATACGGCGGGTGCGGTTATTTTCCGCCGTTATAAAATATTCAAAGCTTTCTTTACAAGCTTATAAGAATATTTTCAGAGAAATTGTTTTATTTTATATGGATCTTAAATGATTTCAAGAAAAAAGGAGATATTTCTTTTAAAAGAATTTTGATTTCATCTATGTCAACATCCTTTGATGGATGTTAAGATTATTTAAAGTTGATTTATTATGATACAAAACTTCTATATTATGTTGAAGGTTTTGTGATATGTTTGACTGTGGATGTGCTATTTTTTACCATTCATAGTTTATGGTGAAAGTATTGACATTTCGTATGCTAGTATTAATACGAATGTTTATGTTATGTTTAAACCTTTTCATATGGGAATGCATTGGACTTAGTAAGTGACGGGTGGAGCCCGCTATAGCTCCTCGATGCATCGGTAGGTCTCATGAGACAAACTAGTGTCTTGGCACAAGGCCTTGACAAAATCTTATTTGTAGTCTTGGCACGAGGCCTTGGCTATGTGGTTATGATAGTCTGGCATTATGCATTCCAACATTATGAAAGTGGTTTTGATTTTTGCATGTGATTATTCGATTAGTAGAATATCCATGTGAATAAGTAAATGACATTATTTCATTTTATTTATGCCATACCATGTTGAAAGTTCATGTTTGAAAGGATTTTGTTTTAGTTATACATTGCCTCAAATGTTTATTCTTATTTATGAAAGTTTCCGCTATATTGTTATCCTTACTGGGCATTTGAGCTCACCCCTTTTCTATGTTTTATTTTTTCCAGGAAGTGAAGAAGTAAATTATGAATGACCTGCAGGGATGTTATGTGGGGATATGAGTGTGGTTTATGGAGACATTATGTTGTTGTAGTAGTTTTTCATTTTATGATTTAATGTAAAACTTATGAATATATCTAGTGTTTCCAAGGCTACTAAACCAATCGGTATTTCGAGATTTGATCTTTCTTGTGATCATGCCAATGTTATTTAAGTAATGCACCGAATCTGGGTAGCTAGGGTCGGGGCGTTACATTATGTATCTCAATTGAACTTGTATAAGTCACCCACATAGTAGGCCTTTCAGCCTAAGGATTCAAATATTTGTCTATGCAACACATACCCAAGTTTGATCTATATAATATAGCCCCCTTAACAAGTTTTTCAAAAAGTGGTAACTTAATTCTCAGAAGAGACTCCCTCTATTTCTATACATTACATTTTATATTTTATGTCCAATAAATCATTACTCAATATTTCCCTTGGAAATATCTAATGAATATTGGGACTTTCCTAGAAAACCATATTTTTTGTGTTCTAGTTTTAATATTCATGATTAAATCTATTGGACTGAAAACATTAAATTTATTATTATGACATCCATAACTTTAAACTACCCATTAAAAGAGACATAGCACTCACCGGGTTAAAACACATCAATAGGAACTCTTAAAAAAAGATGAGTCTCAACTCTCTAGACCTACACATTGTATGATTCAAGCAAAATTGAGCAAATAAAGTAAAAAGACACAATGTTTTTAGAATTGTTCATATGACATTGTAAACAGTCAAACTATGCTTATTAAGCCTCATGGATTAGGTAAAAAATAGAGTGTCTCCTTATCTATCATTTTAATTATAATTATATGGAATAATGATGCAATGTTATCAAAATAAACATTGATATTGCGATTATATAAGGAAAGAAGAGATGATAATATATATATATATATATATTATTGGAGAAAAAATCTTTTACATTTATATAGAAATATTATAGGAACATTAATATAATTTTGTATCTATATCATATTTCACAAGAAGATTTTAGGATGACCCTCCATTTGTTGAAAAAAATCTTTTTCTCTATCAATTGCTTGATGAAGCTTAGTTAGTTGAGTAGCTTTAGTATACTCATCTTGATGAAGTGCCTCTTTGTCAGTTGATATGATAGTTATCCATTAAAATTTGGATTCTACCAATTATTGGTTCAATTGATCAAGACTATTTTGAACAGCATCCATTTGTTTGTAAAGAATCAAAATTTCATTCATTGACTCTTTAATTTGCTAATTGAATTCTGTCAACTTTTTTATATGGTTGGATTCTGCCTCGAATACTATAGCTCAAAAACCCTCAAGGTTGTTGAGAAGTTTAGACATTAAAATATCTTGATGCAATTTGTGTTCTTGCTCCTTCCAGCGAATGGTCTCTTTCACCACATTATAAATAGTGATAATCAAGTCAAGAAAAATCCAAGTTTGCTAAATAGTTATAGAAGTTGGCCAAAATGTGAAGTAACTAATCCAATTTATTGTCAGAGATTATATTTTAAATGGTTCTCCATGTCTTGTTAAATGTGATACAAAGAGATGCTTGCAATTCTATGTATGAATTATAATCACTTCCATGAGTCGAAAAATATTCTAGAATCAGATCGCTCAAAGAGGTACTTGGATCTTCTCCTTTCGATGCACCATGTGCTTTATCGTTCATTGATGATTGAGCCAATGCATTGGATTCAGCTTCGGAACTAAAAGTGGGAGCTGATACCCAGAATTTGTGAATTAGAATGATTGTTCTCTCCAAAAGTGTATCAATAACAAAGCATAATCATGAATGTAAATGAAATTTAACCATTAATAAGTTTGTATCTTAAGTAGATTCCTCCCCAATATTCTCAACATCAGTAGTTTGAGAAAGTATGTCTTAAGAAGGGGCATTATCCTGATCATTCCCATTCATCATAACAAGAGGCTCTAAAGAATCACCCAATATTAAATCTTTATTCAGTACTTCTCAGATTTCAAAAGAATCAGAATGGAGTGGGATTCCCAATTATTGAAGGGTATTTGCAACATTCTATGAAAACATTGTTTCATAAATTGAGCTTTGATGTGAATATACAATAAAAGAACAATTATATATGATAAATGGAAGAATGAGAACATATGTCAATTCAGCTCCTAATTGAAGTCCACATACTCCTTGATGGAACCTAGAATATCATTTCCTGGATTAAGAGTCTCGATAATTTCAGGGTATACAGATTTTTATATCATATCACTCCCACCATTTAAGGTATCCAAAAAACATTTATCAATTCCCAAATTGGCTCCCCTAACATTCTCTTTTGTCACGTATTCAACTGGTGAACTGTAATTAGGATTTGTTGAATCTTGGTCAGCACCATCTCCATACTCAAACAGCCTTGGATAATCACTCCTTCCATCTAGAGAAACAAGAGTATCAACATATATTATCGCAGAATCCATCGATACGGGAAACACATCTGAAATATTATGGAGAAAAGAATGTTAGAAACATCATGTGATACCCGGATGAAATGAATATGACATTACAATGTCCCTCCTTTCACTTTTGAAATAGAAGTAGATGTAGCAACATCCCAAAAAACTTCATATATTAAAGTAATGTATTCATCATCCCGAATCTGTTCTTCTATGGGGGTTTCCCTCTATGTCATTGAGGGACTCATATTACATAACTAAAGAGAATAATGTAATGTAGACACGGTAAAAAAACTAATCTGGGTTAGAAAATTATGTCCAGAAGGTTTTAATACCAGATAACATCATGAAAACTCAATTTGGCATACATTCCAGACTAACTTCAATGCTCTATTGCATTTATTTTTATAAGATAAAAGAGATATGGTACAACTATTTTCGATAATTGAAACTTGTGGTAATGAATGAGTATTTTCTATCACCATTACATCCATCATGGTTCTACCTCCTTGATTAAATATTTGAAGACCCAAGGGTTTCATCTGGTGTATCGATAGTGGAGCCCATAGGCCTATACTTTGGTGACTCATGAACCTTTCCTAGTGCTTCTATATTTCTGATTTCAAGCTAAAAAATTAAATCCCATAAATATTAGAGATATTGGATAACTGATCAAAACTGAAACAAAATAAAAGGGAAATGCATTCTCAATATTAGCATAAATGACTCATTCCTCCTTAAGGAGAAAACCTACCCATTTTCTTATTCCTAGACCTAGAATGTTGGATACTAATTTTGAGGTTGTGACCTAGTCATCAATTTCATATATAAAAATCTCAATATCCATCATGTACTCATGTTCCTCATCCAAATTTCTATTCTGATCCCAATTGGAGGGTACTCTAATATCACCCAAATCTTGTAATTGATGTCCATATTAATGAAATACCCATGAATCCCTAAGATTACATGTAATTATTTCCTAGTAATCAATTTCTAAAGGTTGCACATAGTCTGTATTTGATGTGGTTGGTTGTAGGGAAACTCAAATAACTCAGATTGGAAGGCATTTTCATGCCTCCATTATTCATTAAAATAATCAGTAGATGAGATGGAAACCAATTTTTTGATGATTTTGAATATATTTTATCAATTATAGAGGTGTTTTCTCTATATCTTTAGTTTTCTTGAGAGATTATATGTGAGGACGTTTTGAAATTTCCAATGCCTCTAATTCCTCTACATCATTTTGTTTTAGAAATTTTTCCATGATTTCCATGAATGATAGTTGTCATGGCCCCAGCCCAATGTATGCCTTTTGTTAAATTCACCTAAGGGATTGAAAACCTATGCTATAGGATATCCAACCTCTAATCCAATTTATGATTCTGTTGGAGGTAGTGTAATCTATATTTTGGATGCCTCTAAATCAATTTTTATCCTTAATTTTCAGACTACCATTGGGTTCTTCTCATGAAAAACATATGTGGGAATAATTGTGATCAATTTTTGAAGCCATTTGAACTGGTGAGAAAAATTATATTTTGTATACGCCTCATATATTATTCAATGCCAATACAAGTTGATAATACACTATCCCTAAATTCCATTATGTATGACCTTAATACGTAATTATTTTTTTCCCATCATCAATAAATGTTCCAGTTGGTGGTTTACCAAAAGTAAAGAAGCTGGATTCTCCCGATACATTCAATGTATATAAAACCTCAATAGGCTTCAGGTTTAGAGGTTGAATCATAGAATACTTTTACACAAATGGTGTAAAATGACCATTGGGGACAATAACTGAATTCAACACCAAATATGAATGTAATGTTTATTCAATCCAGCCCCATTAAATATTTAATGGTTCTAAGAGTCTAAATTTTGGATTCCCATTGTATAAATGCCGTAGGAAGTGAAATATTCTTGCTAATACAGGGGTGTCTAGCCTAATATATTTCCTCTCCAGCAATGTGGATGCAATAATAAATTCCTTGGCCTTACACAACCAGAGGAATCACAGAATGGGAGAAAATAAATTCTTAGCTACATGGAAAAGAATTTGGCTAAGAGTACCTTTTCATCACTCTTGGGCCTGACCTTGTAATCCCAATGTCTATAATCACCCCTCTCCAATGTGACCTAGAGCATGCCCGAAGCACCTTTATTATCATTAGTTGGGAAAATTTAAGGATTTCCATAGTCAAGATTCATCTCTTTCTATGGTTCTAAAAAATCATCCATCAACACTTCTACAAGAATATCATCCCTAAGATGAAGATATTTCTTTTATTTTTTCAAATTCTTTGTTATTTTGAATAATTCATTAGCTAATGATGACATCTTCTCAGCATCATCCCAGGTTTTTCTTGTTGTAATGAATTCATCAAATAACTCCCTAAGAATGGCATCTTGTGATATTTCGTAGACATTCCAAAATCTAATTTCAATATCACTATAAATCAAATGGAATAAATTTGTTTACAGACACCATGAGCTCAGTAATTCATCAATGATATAATTTTTTTAAAAATAATTCATTCATACCTAGATAAAATTATATATGTGAATATCATACTACTATTTCTTGAACTCAACACATGTTTGGTGTACCAAAAACACCCACATCCATTCAGACCTGACTTCTTCTCAAAAGAGAAGAACCCAATCGTTTTTTCATCCATTAAATTGATATGTTATTGACATATGAAAGGATGAATCATATAAATTTGGCCATTTCTCTACATCATGATCCTTCATGTTAAGAGTACAACCACTGTGATGTCGGATTAATCCAATAGGGATTCTTCCTTCATGAATCGGGAAACCCATCACAGAAGTATTCATACAATGATAGTTTATGTGTTTTACAAACCAAGTAGTTGGAAGAATATTATTATATGATAGAATGTGGTAATATTTACAAATTTTATGCTTGTATAGAAAAAAATAATTTCTTCGGGGATATTCATGTTGTTAAAGAATCAATCCCTTCCCTAATACAGAAAGAGAACACTCAACAACTTCATAATAATCTGGTCCAATAACTTTTATCATTTTGGTTTGGAGAATTTCAGTTTCCTCGATTGAATTCATCAAGAGATCCATTTCACACAATAGAACCACAAAATTTTTTTCATTATGTTAGAATATTGTCAAAAGAAATTTCAAATTTTAAATTAAATGAATTCATGAATTTGGAAAAGGAAAATACACGCACATCACCTTTGACGAGGTCACCCGTATAGGTCCTTTGAAAAGATACCCAGTGTAGTTCCCTCGATGTGGCCTTCATACGTTGGTACTTTGATAAAATATCTCCCTATAGATCTATTTCTCAGATGAGAATACTATAAAAAATTTTCTACGTAGCTCCAAAAAAGGACAACACAATAGAGCTGGAAGAACAATTTATGAAATGAGAGAAAAAATTTGAAATGCAGGTGAAGAAATTCAAAAAGAAATTGGTGTATTTATAGGAACAAATGGCCTACACTACTAACCTTCACCGAATATCCAATTCCTATTTTTGATGTGAAATATATATGAAATGGACTTATGTTATCCATCATTAATTATCTATAATCATTTCCCCATAATCACACCTCAGGTACAGAACGTTTTTCATTTAGATCCACTACGGAGGGGAATTTTGTTGAAAAAAAAATTTTAATAATGGAAAGAAAAAATTATAATAAAGAGAACTTTGGATATCTTAATGAGTCAAGGAAATTTAATTTAAGTAATGAAATCTGGTTAAAGGGACCTTCACAACATACCTACTCGGAAGAAGGTTGGCGCCGCTCCTACCAGTAGAGCCTAAAGTCTCACCCCATACACTGAGGACCTATATAGAGGACCTACACAGGGGTACCTACACAACTATACATGTTTTATACCCTTGTGTAGGGAATATACATAGTGTAACTATGCCATGAACCTGCGCTGACTAACTCCTCCGACCAGCCCCCTTCTTTCCATTAAATAGGACCCATGGGGATCCTCATTTGCACGACTGAAAAAGTCAGAAGAACTCCCGATGCTCTAAATGTTCATCTCCTTCACCCAGGTCCCCAAAATATTCTTCTTTACCTCTCCAATAAATTATAGAATATAAAATTAAAATGGATAAATTATATCAAAGTCCCTTCATGGTCAAAAATATAATATAATTGTTTGAGTACCCTCCTTCCATAAGATGAAGTCACATATGCATGGACATTTATTATGAAAATACTTTTGTGGGATTCTTCTAATGACATCATGGGACACAATAGGTGATTATGATAAATACTAACCCATGTTTTTTTGTCCCAATAGACCATTTACCATGGAATATCAAGATTTCATTTGCTTATCCTTCCTATGTTAATCATTTTTCAGTTCCTCCTAGGTCCAGCGCGAAATACCTACATGGAATACCTATGCGAAATACCTACAAATACCACCTATGATGAGGACCTATGTGAGATATCCTTTAAGGTCTCTTCAAAGCAACTCATGGAAATGCCTATTCTTCCTTAGTTCACTTTCCTGAAAGAGATCATGTTGAATCCATCACCAAGACCTTCAGGTCTACTAAACAATTTATAAAGGTACATTAGTGTATCTCCCAACTAGGATTATGTTTCTACAGTCAAAAGATTCCCACATTTTTTTTATAACTTTTTTCCGGATCCTCACGATATTGGTAGTTTTTATATTTATCTTCACGTGGACCCTTACCCAAAGGAAAGTTTTGGGGAGTTCCCAAACTCAAATTCTAGGGATAGTACATTATCCTCTCCTCCTCATCACTAAGACCTCGATCCTCTGATCCTAGTAGAAAGAATGATGATCCCACATTTTCTCCATTCTATAAGGAGTGAGATCCTCTTTTATTACTATGGGTCCCTTTTAAGGGCATCTATCCTGGTTTAATCCCCTATACATTCATGTAGAAGGTTGTTGTCTTTATCCTCTCTAATTCCTACAACTTCACTCCTTCCTTACATTGAACCCTCATATAATGTGATGTGAAGAGAGGGAAGGTTTATTTCATTTTTGTCTTCCGTCATAGCCCTGACTTCTTCCACCATTGTCCTGGCCTCTTCCATTAGTAGTGGAGAAAGCATGTGAAGTTTATTGAATATTTTATATCCTATTTTTTCTCACACAAAGAATGACTCAAAAGGGATTAGAGGTTTGTAGTGGTTGCAACACCCTCATAGTCCACCAGAAGGAATGAACTACCAGAACATTTATTCCCACCAAAACAAGGATACTTATGAAGCCATCACGTAGGGCCTATTCTCACTAAACATCCACCTTATGAGTAAAATCGTCATTCCCATTATCCATTTATCCTCTTTAGGAGTAATCCTTAAATTAAATCCCCCATAAATTTCTATGAGTTTAGACATCTCTTTTTGACCCCGTTATAAGGGCATCCTCATTTGGATTAAGCCCCAACCAATTTCTCTCAAAGGGTCATACTTCCCTATGAGACTTACCAAACTATGTGGGGTTTGATTATAATCCAAATAAGATGTGTAGGATGCCTCCCTAAGGTTCAAACCCAACATTAAAAATCAATAATATTTTCTCTGGGACACATTCATTGCACACTCTAATTCAACATGTGATATCATATTCCTTCCATGTTCCTTGGGTTGCTTATGCATAAGTCCCACTCCTAGATTTGACTAGGAACCTTCCACCTAGATATCCTTCCCACACGACCATAAATAGAATGGTTGAATTCTTACCACATGACCTTAAGAGTTTTTATTTGTACCATTATGTATCCCTGAACTATGTGGTTTTGGATTCATTTGAATAGGATACATCATAATCCTATCTATGGCTTCGATTTCAACATCAACACAACATCTTTCTCCCAGGGTGATGATAAACTCTCCAGTAACATCTATTTACCAGGATGAAAATTAACTCTAGAGTAAATTTCTATCTCCTTGGATGATAATATATTACAATATGATTTTATTCTACTTGGACGACCATAAATTCATGAGTGCCCGTATTTGTGGCATAAAGACAAAATTTTTCTTAATAATGACCAAAGAATCTCTATGTAGTACATAAGACGATACCAATGATGGAGAACCTCAAATAGAAACAAATATTTCCATTAATGATGAATATCGAATACATACAGATGACTCTAATTTCCATGCATGATAATAATCGATTGAAAATTTCCATGTAAATCAACTTTACACTTGGTAAATTACTAAGGGTTTGTGAACATATCTTACATCTGTATGAGAGTACCTTATTAGGAAATAATTATCCCAAAAAGGGTGTGATGAGTCAGACATCCCATATTTTTGACCAATGTGAGTAATTAATCGTCATGGGGTCAAAATTAATAATGATGATCTACCTTTCGAATATAGATCTTTTTGGATAGAGAACAGTTTGTTGTTTCTAGTTTCATAAACAAATCTTTTAGAAGCCGTTCAAAAATAGTGATTCCTAAATAGTACACACATTCTGAGGGAAACAATTACAATGGAACTAGATACAAGGAATCACATCCCATAGCACTAAATACATTAGAATTATTCATAAACAAGATACATTCATGAAATTGAAAATACATCATAATGAATTCAATAAAAAATGTTTTCCTTTCAGAACACTGTTATTCCTCGTATCAAATCCTTTTATATCAACCATGAAACACTTCTTCATATCTTATGAAAAATAAAACCTAATAAGGGGGTGATATTATATTCTTATTAAGGGTAATCATAAATTGGAAGCTATCAAAAATAAATATATAAAATAAATATGGAAAAACATCACTGAAAAACATTCCATTTAATCGATAAAATTAGAATCACATGACCAAAATAAATTATGATCAAACAAATCCATATAAATAATAACATAACCCTAAAACATATCCATATATATTATAAATAATTGAATAATCAGAATAATATAAATAAGTAATCTCATTGTTAAGTAATTCACAATGTATTACTTATAATACATACTGCCAAGACCTATCATAAAGAATTTTAAATCTGTATATAGAAACTAGTCTAAATTGGCCAACTAATTTGTCTCATGAGACCTATCAATGAATTGAGGGGCTCTCTATTATCATTACTCACCAATAACATACTAATTAAAATTCATTCCTCATATTAAAATGGTTAACATTACTCAACCTAATAATTCATTTAAAAAACTAACAAACAAAAATTTACTTCTTAACCCAGTCAAATATGCTTGATTATAATCCATCCAGATTAATATAGTGAATGGTGATTAAATTGTACATCCTCAGCCAAAATAATCACAAACTGTCCAAAGAAATAATAAATATGATATCTATAAGACAAATACCTAGTGGATCATAAGTAAAATAATATTTTAATGTCATCTATGGATATAAATACCATAAAAATGTAATTAAAATTATATTAAGGAAAATAACCAATTCACTTTGAAAATGATTTTGCAAAAAAAATAACCAAAAATTTAGAAAATACTTTCCAATGAATACAACATTTTAAAATTATAAAATAAACATTAAAAAATTGTTTGGTTGGGATAGTGGGAATTGTTTTCATGTTGTACACATTAAAATAAATATTTTTATATCATTTTTAGTAAAATTCAAACAGCATTGTTTTGAAAGAAAACATGAATATTAATTTCAAAAAAAATAAAAAATAAAAATGGGTAAAAATCTATTTAATAAATCAATTGTAAAAGTTTTAAAAAATTGAGTACATTATTAGAAAACATGTATTTTGTTGAAAAAAGATTTTTAACCGAATATAGAAATAATTTAAGACTTTCTTATAAATATTTTCTCCAACATTTCGAGAGCCAAAGAGTATAAATATTGTATTATTACTTGAAAAATTTCATTAATAACCAGAGGATTATAAAATATAATATCTTTAATATATAAATATCAAATAATTCTCCCCATGGTTTATTGAACAAAACAATCCATAAAAATGATGATACTCTAAAATAAGACTTTACCACTTTGGTATATTTTGAATCATAATCTCCATGAAAGAAGTAACATCATATAAATCACAAAATACCATGAATATAAATATATTCATTATATAACATATCAAAAGTTTAAGTATATACACCACACAAATAAATTAGTTGTGAGTATAAAACATGTCTTGTGGAACTAATAGTGAGACGAGAAACACTTTAATCTTGTTTGAGTCAATCCTAACACACCTTTTAAAATGTTATTATCCATAGGAACATCTATGTCAGAACTATATCGACTTGTAGTAACCATATAGGGTTGTATTTCATATAAAACCACATAATATATATATTCCCAAAACATTACGATTCTCTTCAATAATTATCATTAATGTATATCATAGGTTTTTGATCCTAAATCATTCTTTTCCAAAATCTTGTTCCCATGGTTTCTACAAAAATTATTCCGATAGAAACTATAATGACCCCAACTCCAACAACCTATAACCAATTTTAATTTTATTATGTTGGTTTAAAATAAAAGGAATCACATCCTGAATGACCATGTAGTTTAGTATTCATGGTAAGATAAATAATATATGAAATTAACATTACAAATGAAAACATAATATAAAAAAATTATTCCCATTTATATCTCCATTGTTCCTCCTAGTGTATCCTCACATATTAACCACAAAACAAATCATGGTATCTCAGGAAAAATAAAACATAAGAAAAGAGTGAGATCATATGCTTAGTATTGGTAAGAGTAAAATTGATGTTATTATGAATAAATAAGATATATCAATAAGGAATGGTATATAAATAAAACAAATTCCATTTAATCAATAAAATGAGCATAATATCATAGAAATAAGTGATTAAAAAATGAATCCATATAAATAATCACATGTGTTTAAAACCTATCCATGGATGTTCTATCTAATATAATAGTCACATGTAAATCAATAACTAATATCATAATGCAAAAACTTATAATTTCACTAATCTAAAACTATCAAGACCATTCAAAAGATAGTTTAAATATATTTGTAGAAACCTCTCTAATTTTGAAAATTGATTGGTCTCATTAAAAATATCAATGAATCTTGTGGCTATATATAATTAGGCCCCACATTTCAATTTCCAATTCTAATTCATCCCTCAAATAAATTTGGTGAAACATATTAGGCATAAAAATTCATATTCAAAAAAATAACATATGAAATTTCAATACATAGCCCAATCAAATTAACATAATCAAAATCCATTATGAATAATATTATAAATGATAATAAAATTGTACATCCTCAGTCAAAATGATAATAAACCATTCAATAAAAAATAAGGATGGAATAATTACAATATATCTATATTTTATCATAATAACAAAAAAGGATTGATGTCATTGATTGATAAAAGTACAATAAGAATCTTATTTAAAATATTTTTGAGGATAATAAACATTTCACATTGAAAATATTTTTCCACACAAAAAGTTAAAAAAAATGAATATAATTTAATCTAAAAATGGCCTTTCAAAATTTTATTATAATCATTACTACATTTAATTTTTAAGAGGGAAGAAAAACATTTACCTTTTACAGGTTAAAACAATGATACATTTCATATTTTCTGTAAAATCAAAATGGTCCTTCTTTTGAAAACAGCATGACACTTCCTTTAATGAAATTTTGTAAAATTTTATAATGTATAAAATTTATTTAATAAATAATTTTTAAAATTGTAAACACGTTTTTGGAATAATTTTTATAAAACATGTATTTTTATGAAAAATAATTTTCAACTAAAGAGAAAAATGAAGTCATATTTTATTAAAAACATATTCTCCATAATTTTTAGTACCAAATATTTGGAAAATGGAAATATTAATTTAATAATTTCATTAATTTCCATATAATAATAAAATCCGTTTTTTAGTTGTAAATATCAATTAATTACCCTAAGGGATACTAAATCAAAGACTATTTCAAATAATGATGACATTGTGATATAAACCCTTTCTTTTTGGGTAAATTCTGATACATATTCACTATAAAATAAATAATAATAAAATGAAACATTTAATATAAAAAATATAAATATATTCATGATTTAATATATTATAGTTGTAGAATATAAACCACATAATTGAATTATTGGTGAATATGGCATTAGTCTCATGGGAGTAAAAGTAAGACGAGAAACCCTTACATTAGGTTTGACATCATTTATAGGTATCTAAACCCCTTTTATAATTAATATAATTTTATTATTAATATATTATATAATATTATCATATATATAAATCTATATTTTGTTGAATTAATATTATTTTAGAATCTTTTTATTAACAAATTTGTGTTAAAATCACTATTTCTAGAGATAATTGATTCGTTTTTCGTGTCTGTTTTAGTTCGGAAATTTTGGAACCTTTAATTTGATCATTTTAATTTATATACAGAATTTCTACAATGATACAAATATAATTCATATTATTCAAATATTTATTTGAGTAATAAGTAAAATTTATATATAGAAATTGGATTACACCGTTCATGGAGATGGTAGGCCATAGACATGTATGAATATTGTTTTAATTTTTAATGGACTGAAAAAAAGAAACTAATTATTAAACAATATTTCATGAATAATTATTTTTTCTTATAATTATTTTTTATTAATCAAATAAATCTTATTTATATCAATTTAAAAATTAAATGAAAAACATTTCACATCACTGTGGGGATGCAGTAGTCCACACGTACGTATGAGCGATGTTATTAATTTAAAATAGATTGGAATGTTTAAAATTTAGATGTGATATTATATTTCCAGAAGTATGGATAGACCATATATATCACATGAATTTAATAACACTAACTTTACTACGATTCATGTAACGAGTATGGAAAAAACAAATCACATCACGTCATCAAGTGATAGTCTTCTGTACACATGATCGATATTATCGTATCCCCCATAGAATTGAAAGTAATAAGGTATATGTGACATCAAAATCCCAAAATTATAATAATTTCATTAATATATTATCCATATATTAAATCCTTCATTATAATTATCCCTGACAGGTGGTTATTGGAAACAAAATACACCAGTATGTGAGGCGATAGTCTACCCTACACACGATCGACGGTTTTGTTTCCCATTTGGTCGAAGTAGGGATGGATTTTGGTTTTTACATTAAAATAATAATATATAAATATATAATAGATAATATGGTTATTATATTATCAAATCCTAATAATATTTTAAAGAGTTTAAAGATGAAATAAAAAAATATGCACATTTAATAAATTTACTTCTTCTTCAGAAAGCCTCTTTAGGTTTAAAACTAAAGCAATAGTATGTGGAATTTATAAAAAAAAATATGTCCAATATTATGTAGGGAGGTAATAAAAGAAGTTATTTAGTCAATTATTGGGATAACATATTTTTGAATGTGTGAATAAGGGAGGATAGGGGGTGGCCTTTTGTATGTGGGGGAGATGACCCATATGGAATTTTGGAAAAGATAAACTGATACATACATTTTTCTCATAAAAAAGTCTCAAAATGTGTATTTATCATACCTTCAAGATTATAAAATCCATATATGGACATAAAACCTTTTTTACTATTTTTTGTTCAATTTAATCGCTAATAATCTTAGATTAACCCCCACCCCTTGTAAACCAATTTTTACCTTAATGGTGGAAATTAATTTTTACAGTGTTCACTATTAATTATTGTAAAAATTAAGTATACCATATTATTAAATATAAATAATTATTAATACTAATATTGAAACCATTTTTTCAAATTCATATCACATATGTGGGAAACATTAATTTAAAATTAAACTATAGACATGAAAAAAGAGTGATTTTGGAATGAAAAATTCTCATAAGTATATAATGTTTTAATAAAAAAATTCAAAATTAAATTGATAACAAAAACATAAATTAGATAAACATTTATGTAATTGAACTGATTTTACATTAAAACCAATTTTAGTTGTAATTTAGCTCTGTAAATAAAATTAAAACACAGCTTTCAATGAAAATCAATATATTTCACTATTCATAAAACAATAATGCTTTTAGATAATTCTCAAAAATGCAGCCAAATATAATTTTTATAATTATATTTAAAAAAACTTGTTTTATTTTATTAATTAAATTTTATAAATGTGGTAAAAATATTGTTTCTAAATTTTGTTCACAAAGCGTGAATAATCCATTGTTTAGAAAATTACAGTTTCTATAAAAACACTTATTTATCTTTAAAATGGATCAAATTGTATTTTTAATAAACATATAACCATTGAATTTGTCTTATACTCATGTAAACCATATAATTTCATAATTTAGATTTTAATATTCATACCTGCAATCTCAACGACTAGGTTATAATTCATATAATAATATTTTAATAGAGAATCGTGTTTTGTTTTAAACTTGTGTTTCTTGCATCAAAAACTATCGAAGATAATGAATTTATTTAAATAGAAATATATCATATAGTCTTGGGGAATTAAATTTATTGATATAACTTTTTTTATTTTGCCTCCTCTTTGGGTTATACTCATTTCAGAATAAGGTGATTATTAATTTGTGATGCTTGTGGATGATTCTTAGGTAATTATGGATGTGTGTCATTATGATTATTGTTGTTTAGAAGTTAAGTAATACTTGTATAAGTATATATAAATGTTTTATGTTTTTTGAGATACCTATTAGAGGTCTTTTCCTTCTGGTATTTTTAATCACTCAGTGATTGAAAGAATTTGTTTAGATATTTTTCATAGCATTCATGGGTTTTCAAGTATTTTAGGGAGGTTATTTTCCTTTCATAAGTATTTTCAATCAGAACAGATTTAGAATGTTACCCTTTGTCACATATCATATATTGAGGTACCATTCTATCTTCTTCCCTTATCATTCAACCTTACTCAAGAATTTTTTGTGGCATAAAGTTGCATGGTGGGGGAATTTTCGACACCTCACATGTTACATTTGAATTTTATCATCTATAATTTTATTTTGTTCCAAGTTTCATTGAGACATATTGAATTTCTATGTGTTTTAAGCTGAAAATTTTAAATATTGTGCAGTTTCAAGGATATGATTGTTTTGAAACATGGTGAGAAGTAACCGTGTTCTATCATTTTGAATGGTTCTGAAACCATGGCAATTCTATTTTTCATGGTTTCAACATATTTTTTCAAATATTGTGGATCTTCAAGGAAAAATGTGCATCTAAAATTCTCATTAGGGGGTAACCCATACTATTACACCATGAAAACTTAGTTAAATTTATAATAATCCTGATATCTTTCTAGTATGCAACAATGAGCTTTAGGAAAATTGTTACATATTATAAAATTATTATAATAACCTAATCATTGAATTAATGGGAATTAATATGCATGAAAATATTATAAATGAAATTTTCATTTCCTGAATAACCACAAAGATGATAGTTATATTGGCTGTTCACATGGCCTAAAGCATGCATCCATGTATTCCAGAGGCTGTGGACTAGTAGTGAGGGTCTAAGGAGGTTATGGTAGGGATATTATACCCCCATGATCAGAGTAGCACAACGGTATAATAGACAGTAAATAATAGATTATTGTGAAAATAATAATACATGAAAAATAGAACTCTAGAATAATGATATAAACTGATTATAATATATATCCCACACTAATATACAAAAGTGAATTCATGTCTAGAGGATGATACATAACTAAAACAATAGATGTGTAGAAGGAAACATAATACCGTAAAATGCATGAATAATGAAATGATGGAAATACACAAGGGTAATATATGTGATTATATTGATCTCTAGCTCATTCTTATACTCATAACCCTCAAGTACAAGAAAACCATCATATTTAATAGCCCGAGTCCTCTAATCATAAGGTCTACTTGAGCACCCTGATGCAATGATGTTCCAAGTAGTGTGTGAGATATAAATCATAGTAGGTTACCATCCATGATGTCTACAAATAAATACATTCCATTAATATAAGGTAAATAAGTGTAAATGTATAAATAATATTAAATATAACTGAATAAATAAAAAATAGTCATCTTTGGTTCATAAGGGACACCTGTTAGAAGCTCAACCTACATCATCTTATAGCTAGAATAAGTTTCTGATTAGTTACCATACATATATAAAAGTAATATATATATATATATAATAGATTTATATATCACATCCATCTATATGAATTAAGTATTTACACATGTAAGTGGCCATATACTAGGAATACTAGCGGTAAGCCAGACTGAGGGTAACATAGACATATATAACTTTTCTAAATGAACCAATAAGCATAGAAAAAGGTTACATGCCCCCACAGCTCATAATGAGTGGAATAATTTAAGATCATAACTCAATATGGCGAGTGATCCATCATGTAAACACTTTAAACATGGAGTGTGGTTCTTCCTCCTAACATCATACAAGTATCACTGGTGTGAGACTGCATGACTTAACACTCGATGTAAGGGGGAATGATTTCTTGTTGTGCTCAACAGATCCCTTACCGTAATCTAATTCCTATTTCTAAGGAGTAGACATTTTTATAATTGTAACAGGATCCATAAAAAATTACCTATCATTCTATATATTCAATTTTTCCATTACAAACATGGGAATTCAATATCATACAATTTTAAATAAGCACGTACTTAAGCATCCTATAAATAGTATAGACTTTACACCATATAAATTTAATTATATTCAATTTCAAACATTAAAATTATCCAAGTAAGTAAAACTGTAATGAAAATTCTTTTCCATTTAATACATTCAATAAAATCATGTCAACATGAACAAGATAACTAAATCAATACATGCCATTTAAATCATTCAAGGAAGGAAATATTTCATGGGAATCCATTCCATTAAATACATTTCATCTAATTTATCTATAACATGGAATATCAATTTTAATGCTCAAAGAGGTTATTAGAAAGTACCATGTTTTATTGGAAAATTCCCAACATTAGTAAACACATTTATTTGCAAGTCAAGCCTTTTGGTGGAGCATAGGTCATTGGTCTATTAGTTAGGAGTGTTCATGCCAAGAACATAGGAGGTTCCTTGGTTAAATGAAAATTTATATAGAAGAAAACCACTCCATTTAATGATATATTTTTAAGAAATATGAAAAACATGCCATAAAGAAAAAAAAATAAGGTCATAAGAAAACACCAATTCCAATCATCCGGTCATACATTAAAAATCAAATCAACAATATGTAATTTTGAAGAAATCACACCTCAACGAAGGGTTTTTATTATAAAAATGTTAAACTATTTATCAAAACATTACATTAGTATATTTAAACATACATTCCAGAGGAATATCTCTTTTAATAAAAACAAAATTATAAAATAACTACTAAACGGGAATATTAAATTAAAAAGGTTCAAATGGAATTTAGAAGGTTCCATTATCATTTATCCAATTTCATACAAGGGAAATTCTATTTAATATCTATCTAAAATTATTATAAGTCACTCTACGTATTTAATTATATTAATTATAAAGGGAAAAATAACCTGGAACACCCACAGAGTGTTAAAAAGTGATGTTTACATCATTGAATTAAATAACAATTATCAATGTGTGAAAACAAGGAGAAAGGATCAATTTTTAATGATGGAACCGCCTTTAAAGAAATTTGTTGTAAATTTCAGTGTGAGGTGCAATGAATCTATTCATTAAAACATTGAAATTTTTGTGAAATTGTATACCACTTACCATATGATTATTATGTATCTCTCTTATAATATGATGGTATGATTTAGTTTGGTTTAGAATAAATCAATGAAATGGACATCCGCTACGAAAATAGGGAAAATGAGCTAGCAGCTAAATATATATTTTGATAGAATATTAAATGAAGAAATATCCAAAATGAATCAAGATCTTACCAATGAAGATACATGGAAACTAACAATTCATGATTCGATCTTCAGATGAGGGATATCCATTAAAGTCCAGCAGAGGGAAGAGGAAGAAACCGCTGCACATGGGAGGAGGCTCACATGGCTAATGGGAGAAGATCAAAAGGGGAATAGTGGTTTTAACCTAATTATGTAGAAAAGAGTAATTTACCCCTAAAAACAATGTCACATGATTTGGTCTCAAGGATTAGTCAATCCATGGTCTAATCATGTGGATTCCAATGCCTAAGAACCCCCCCCCCCCCCCGCATTTTTATCCCGCATAGTCTCCAAAATCGTACGCCAAATGTGCAACGAATTGTTCTTAGGTACTGCCTACATGACCCAAAATATGTGGGATACGTTCATAGTTTTTGTAAACTGTGTGCAAACCATGCAGGCTGTTTATTCTCCCTTTCTACCGCAACATGATTTTTTTGTTAGGGGATGCACAGTTTCAGACAAACAATGTGTCCAACATAGAAAACCTAAGCCTTTAATTTCTAGGACTCAAAACTCCCAAAAATCAATGATAAACATAGGGATCTCCTTCAGCCTTCACCCAAGTATATGAATAACATACATATGTGTTTCAACTACAATAATTATGTTCTGAAACTCGGTTCAAATAATGACTCATTCGATAATTTCCAAAATTCAAATTCCAATTGAATTCCACCTTGTCTCAAAAACACCGGTCAATACAAACAACCCAACATAGAACATCTCATATCTGACAATCCTATAAGAAAAAAAACATAACCTGACCTTCAGGGGTTGGGAAGTCTCTTTTGAATGGTTGTGTTTTGTTTTTAAATTCCAAATTCACCTCCAAGAATAACTTAACCTCAAGAAACATTTGCTATTAAGATCTGATCCATTTCTCATTTCCTAATTGAAACACCAAAATGGTGTATACGCGAGTCGATTTAGCCAGATACATGATCACATCATGTTCTCTAGAAACACTAGGTCGATGGTTATCCCCGCCATTAATCATATTATAAAAAAGGGAAATTTTGATCCACAATACTATCCTCATTGGAATTGTCTTATAAATCACACCTTTAAGCAATTTAATGATGCTCTATCATGATTCCATTAACTGGGACAACCTAATTATGATCAAGGTAACATTTGAGAACTTTCTGTAATGAAATGAATGTATCCTAATTGAGAAAATAGAAACAAGTCAAGAAATATTTTCATGAAAGACATAGATGACCCTTACACCACATCTGCCTTATCTCAGTTACTTGTTTTAAAAACAGTTCCACTCTACCATATATATTTAAAAACAAAGATAAAATTAGAGACAATCTACTTGAATTATCTAAAAAATCTCATTTTAGATGGCCATAACCTTACAAGATAACAAAAAAAATACTCCAAGGAATATTTCATTTAAAATAAAAACATTTAATAAATATTAAATCTGAATTTTGTTGAAAATCCTTTATAAAACCATCCACTGACCATTTTTGTTTTCAAACATCAGCATGAAAAAGGGTATAACCCATATCGAGATTGCAGGAATCGTCACCATTCATGCATCACTTCCATGTCTGACAACTATTCTGGGGTAACCATAGATTCATTAAACATGAGTCCAAGGAACTAATCCAAGGTAGTCCATACACCATTTTTCCAGTTATACATTTATATAAAGCAAAACATCTACATTGTATTTTTTTACTAAGACTATAGTGGCATAAATGGTGCGATCAATTCAAAATAAAAGGCTAGGGTCCATGATTTTTTCAAAGGCATTCCTATATAGAAGTTCAGGTATCACTCAGTACTAATCATTACATCATAAGAACAAAGTGTCTAGTGTGAAACATAGAGAAACACATCTCTAAAATCCCAACAAATTTTTAAACATTGGTGTATCTTAATGACAACACTCTATTAGTTTATTAAAGATTAAGGCAAGATAGAGGACATGATCATAGTAAATCCAAAGTACACAAAGAGGATTTAAATGGTTTTTAGTCAATCACTCAAAACTACTTGAAGGAAGAACAATTGAACCACTACTAGTCGAATTGCTAAAAAAATCATTGCAGCACCTACCAAAACACCGTCATCAACTAATCGAAAAGCCATTACCACCCAAGTCATCCCATAATTTACAAATATATACCATCAATTATTTATTATGACTAACCTTGTTCCTCAACCGTTGTAAACATTTCAAACCCCATTGACTTGTTCTTTCAAGAAATCACTGACATTTAAAAAACATAATATCCAGAAAGGAAAATAAGAAAAAACTGGCCATTTCAAAATATAATTCCTTGCTTGTTATCCATCTACTTATAAGGACACATTTACCAAAAATGACATAATGATCCACACCTTAGGTGTGTTCTAGTCATTGAAAGATGATATATGCTAGCTGGTCACAAGAGAACTAGGATATATCCACATAAAATGAAAATGTAAGGCATTTGGCATGAAACCATACCGAACTGACTTGTGTGTCAAAATAACAGACTCACAAAGAATTTATCCAAATAATTGTGATGAATTTGATTTCTTTAACTCCCAGGTCACTCTACTCCATAGATAACCCAAGAACATACTCAATACCACTAGTCTTAAGGATTTCACTAAACTCGACTAGTTTGTATTATCATTGAAAGACTTTAAGGGTACCACCTACATGAATGCATACTACCCTGTGGTTTCAGAAGAAATTGAAATGTCTTCCTTACTATAAAACACACCTTTAAAAGTGTCGAAATTTATCAGCACTAGAAAAATGTGCACAGAAAGTCTATATTTAGTACTGTTAAAATATGTGCTAATAAAGAATGACCTTTATCAACATTGATTAATGTTCACATTTATCAATGATATATTTTATCACTCATAGTAGTTACACATTATCAGTGATATAATTTTAGCACTGATAAAAACTACCCTTTATGAGTGTTAAAAATAAAGCATTGATAAATGGTAACCTTTATTAGTGCTTTATTAGTGCTGATAATGGTCCAAAATATAATAAAATAATTAAACTAATAAAATTTTAGAAATAATAATTTCATTAATTAAATAATTACTATTGAAAATGAATAAATTAATTATACATATATATAGAAATCATTAAAATTAATAAATAATATATATCAAATATATAGATATGTAAAATGAATAAAATAAAATAATTAAACTAATAAAATTTTAAATTTAGAAAATTAAGAAAATATTAATCATTTTTTTATTTAAATAATTATGGATAAAAATTAATTAATTTAATATACATTATATATTTAGATTATAAATATAGATAAATAAGATATTTTAAATGTATATATATAAATTAATATATAATTAAACAAAAAAAATTAAAAATGAATACATTAAAACATTATTTAAAAAATTATTAATGAAACAATTATTAATAAAAGTGAATATGTATAATATATATATATATAAATATAAATAAATCATATATTAAGTTTCCAATAATACAATATCAAGATCTACCTCTAAATAATCACATGAATTTTATTCTAATGTGGTTAATTTAGGGGAATTTATGTTTTAATTTCATTTTTCTCTTTTTAACTACTCAATTGACTTAAAGAATGTTTTTAAGGAACAATAAACATTAATTTTATTTTTAGATGAAAATCATTTTTCTTCCATGTCTATGTTTTCTAAAAATGATTTCAAGAATTTTTTTATACTACATTTGTTAAATGTAATTTTTAACCATGATTAAATTTTTACAAAATGGTTTAAAAGGAATCTTATTATCATTTTCCAAATTAATTTCATTTCAATTTTTATGAAAAATTTTAATATAAATATTTTGTTAAAATACATTCCTTGAATAGAATTTCCCACAACCATAAGAACTCAATTATTTTAATCATCCATTAAATATTAAAATGTTCTTCTCAAATTATTATTTTTACTTATATTGGGTAAAACAATTATTTGAGAGAATTAATTTAAATACGAAAATGTTTTTTTTATGAAATATTTCTAATATCTTTAAAAGGTATTTCTATCTTATATGACATCCTTTTAAATGACTTAGGATTAACTGGGGATATGATCCAATGATACCATCCACTATCATTCTTTGTATTAATTATGCTTATGATTATTTAATAATGACTCTATGAAATCCATTTCTTTCCCACTAGTTAATTATGTCATCATGAAAACCTTATAAAACTAGTTTCTTTTCTATTTTTTATTCTTTGATGTTATGATGAAATGTTTATGAAACACATTTTCATTCCACTGGTTATTCTATTATTTATGATTTATGATCTTATGGCACACATATATATGATATTAAATATGTGACATGTGGTCCTGTAATTATATATTCCTCTAAATAATTTTCTAATGATGGACATAAAATGAGATAATAACGTTCAGAATGGGAAGTGAATCATGTTCAATAAGTTACTTTATCCACTATGATTGTATTGAGAGTGAAATTTGACTACTGACATGATGGTTTTGTGGTAAACAAAATCAACTATGATAGTCTTAGAAGTAACACTTGACTACTTGCCAAATGAATTTCATTGCTGATGTGTATTCCAAAAACTTATGTATTTTTCCAATATTATGCTTTCATGGATTATGTTATGTGATTAATTTTTGAACCATGTCTTATAGAATTCCAAATCATTATTCCATTAATCAAGATTATAATATATTATTTTCATGATATGGTTTCAAAAGTTAAGCTTGTGTTCTAATACACTTCTATTCATGTCATGTTAAAGTCATAATTTCTGTCCCCCTTGTTTACCCTTGATGATAACATGAGCTCTCTCTTCATTAAATTTCCATTCCCCATGTTATTAATAACGGTTTAAAGAAGGATATGTATATAAAGGGTTCTAGTTATGAAGAATATAATAGGATATGATGTATATATCTTATGAATAATTTGTTTGTGTGATCATTTTCCCAAAGACACCAGACCTATACAATTCTATAATGGACCATAATATTATATATTGAATATTTATCTAATAATATTTTATATTTATGTATGAAAATTAAGGCCATTATACAAATTTCTAAAACATGTTTTCAAAAACCGTGCTGCCAAACTGTGCAACATAGCCTGGTTTTAATTTTTGAGAAATATATATTCTACTCATTGAACCTTTAATTTTGTTTTCCCTCTATATTACCATCACATTTATAGGCCAAACATTCAATGTAAGAAGAGAAATATCCTCCTTCTATCTTCATGAATTACGGTGTCTCTATCCTCTTCATTTTGTAGGTTCATGAGGTAAATCCACAGGGTTCCCTTCATTCTCTGTTCCAATTCCTTTCCCAATTTTATTCTAAATTAATTTCCTACTGGAACCCTAGAGAGAGATACCTTGTCCAAAATAGGGTTCAATATGATTTTTTAATTGTGTGTTTCATTTTTTAGTTATTTCTTCTGCCATCTTCAGTCTTGTTTGAGTATCTGATGTCAAAGGTTACAACTTCCAAACCAATATTCATTGAACTATGTTATTTATTTTCAAATAATCATTTACTTACCATGTTTTTTTCTTCCAGACATTTTAAAAAAAATTATCAAATTAATATAATTTGTGGTTGTTTTGGTGATTTTTAAAAATGTTTTAAATGAAGTAAAAATTGGAATAAATGATATTTTAGCATAAAATAATTTCAATAGTGGTGTTTAAATTCCTTGAGTTACTAAAAATGATAGAATTATATTTTTTAACATAAATTGGGTGTTTGAATGACAATTAAACATGTTTGTGTACAACTTTGAGTAAAATGTTGGCTTTATTTTTGAAATATTTTTAATGAAAACAATTTATATTTATATATGGTTTAATGATTGGTTTTATAAAAAAAATTAAAGAATGATTTGAAATGTAATTTGAAATTTTTTGAAAGAGACTTAGTATTGAATGTTGAGACATATTATGTCTTGTTTGGAAATTTTTATTTATTTTTAAATGTTGTGGGTTTGTGTAACACTATTTATATCCCTTTTATGTGTTTTTAATCCATATTTGGGGATTGATTTATATGCTGATCATGTAATGGATGTCAAGATTTGATTATTATGATGGATTTGGAGGTGAGGGTATGTTATTACTCATGATCTATGATGTTTTTATTGGTTGTTTATAATTTTTAATGATCATCACATTTAAATTTTATCTTGGTATTCTAGACTATAATAGATAGTTTAATGCCAATAGTGTCCCATGTAGTATGAGTTATGACTAATTAGAGTGTGTCCTCATAAATATGTTAGGTCCAGTCAAGTCTGGTGGCATTTATTGGATTAAAAACAGGCTGATAATTTGTCCCATTGTAGTAAATTATAGCACTGTATCTCATTAGGAACAAGGGTATATCCAATGAAACATATTTAATTTTTAGGGTTTTTTATGGGTATTTCACTTGGATTCTTTATGTATTCTTAATTTTTTTTATGTGGATCCTTTTTTTATTCTATACATCTTGTATTAGTTTATTGTGATGATAAAGTTTCATTTTGTATGATATTTTATTCATTTATCATGTGTGGGTTTTTAGAATAATTTTAAAACATTGTTTGAATGGTTTTTTAATTAATATTTTTTGTTTTATGGGGTGTGTTTTTTTAATGAATTTTTTCTATTAGTGTGTTTTTTATTAAATAATTATATAAATGAATAATTATAAATAAATTGTAAAATATTATTTTTTATATAAACCAAAATATTTATGTGTATTTTTGGTATGTATTTAAAAATACTCTAAACAATTTTTCATTTGAAGGGGATTTAACAAACTATGGGGTGATTACCTTCCATCATAAATTTATTTCACACCATATATACACAATTTTATATATGGAGTCCTTATGGTTTTCAATTTAGGTCCATATCATGGGTCCCCCATCAAGTTTTGTATATTTAAATTGTTTAGTGATGTTCAGTTTGAGATGAGGATTGTGGGCTTGGGGTAATGAAAGATGATTGATCTTGTTTGGGTTTTAATTTTGGTTCAAGTTTTATTTTATTTTTGGAATGTTAGTATTAGCCTCTAGGCCTTGATTATGTTTTGGTCCTATGATATATTTATGATCCTATTTATTCTTTATTTTTTATCTCATGTAATTTTTTTATCATTATTGTGTATGCTCAAATTTAGATATTTATTTTATGTATCAACGGAAAATTATTATCAATGTATAATATATCAACAACATGGTACTTGCTGTAAACCCAATGAGTTCAAGAACTCACATTAAACCATGGTAGATTAGGGTTAGGTACCAGTTCAGGTGGTATCCCTTGTCAGATAATTATAGAAATTCATATTAATTGGTTATATATAGCCCAAATTGTAAAAATATATGATATTATAAATTCAAATTTCAAGTACTGAGAGTAAATTACTTCTTGCAAAGGAATTACTTTAATATTCATTCCTCCTCTTGAGGAAGTTCAGCAATAATGAAGCAGACTACAAGAATATTTTATTTAGAATTCACCCATAAATATTAATCACCTAGAATAACATAAAACAATACTTAGAGTTACAGACTAAGAAAATTATGTTGAACACATCATTTATAAGTACTTGGATCCCTTTCTTGGTTTCAGCTTAGAATTTATTGATTGTTTACCCACAAATTTTGTTCTTTTATGTATTGTATAGATACTAAATTTCCATATGGATGCACTAGCTAATTTTACTCACAATATCAATGACTCACATTTGGTGGAAATGATTATGCATGTGTCATATTGGATAGTGATGGACCCCTTTATTAGTGTGGAGAGAGATAATGTGTGTAATATTTATACCATCATTCTATAAGTAGAACCCTAATATCTATAAATTGATAAAATGAACATATGAATGAATCTGAACATGAACTATCTCTAACATGTATGTATTATATATGATTGAGATGAAATGGAAAAAAATTTATTTTTGTGGGAAATTTTACCCTATTTAACTATCTAAATTCCACAAAAAACTCCTTATAAGAATCGTTTGGATGGGTTCATCTTCATGTTCATTGTAGGAAGTCATACCCTTGGAGAAATAAAAGAATTCAAAATGGGCATTGATTTCACTTATCAAGTAGGAACAATGATCACTCCTTTAATTAATAAGAATCATTACTTTTGTCCCTCTATGATGCACGTATTTGTATATTTCAGGAAGAAATCTCATGCATGTAAAATTCGTGCTAAACACATTCACCGAACCCTATATTTTGATCTTTCAATAAATCAATCGTGGAAATTTTTCAATTGGGTAATATTTGGAATGTGTTTATACCATATTTCAAAAGGTCTTCACTTCAAGATCACTCCCCCTATCATGAATTTCATCGCAAAGTGAGATAAAGTACTCCACTAGATGTATGTTATGACGAAATTCATGATAAAGTTCATAAAATACAAAAAACAATTATAGATATGAAGTAACTCCTAATATCCTCATAGATATAGCTTAATCTTATATGATTATGAGTTGACGATGTTTTATAAAATAACTTTTATACAATATAACAACTCTACAAATTATCAAACATCATTCAATTAATAGATAAATTCCTCTTAGAAGAAATACCATATTCCATGGTTTAGGGAATAGAATTAGTGATGCAAATTGATTTTTAGGTTCTTTATCTCTGTACAACCATTTATGATCAGCTGAATAGAGATGAACACTCATAATACTGATTTAATTAATTCAAATTCCTTGATGAAATAATATTATAATCAATATACAACCTTTTGTTTCTCCAAAATTGAGTGACCTGAGAATTTAATATGAAGGTTTCACTTTGATCATTTTTCCAAGGATAATTTGTTGGTAACTTATATGTTGGAAATGACACCCAAAGAGAAGAATTTAAAAATATACCGCAAATGGTTTGGGGATTAATTCATAGAGAATGTCTAATATAATGTTTCATATTCCAGGACTACAATTATTTGAGTGCGCATTATATATCCTACAAATGTGAGGTTTCTTAAGAAATACATTACATGGTAGTTTATTTCCAGCTATCACGATTTTCCTTACCACGTTACCATAAACTACATAGTATGATGTATTATTTAAAACAACATAAAATAAATGAAACCCATGTATTTATAAAAATATACTAAATATGATAATACACATTTTTTATAAGGTCTTAAATAGAAAGGAATTATATCCTTCCAGTATGAAATTAAACAACTCTGAGTGGTCATTATCATGTGACCATAAATAACATGAACTATTATCCTAATGATAGAAAAGTAAAATATGAACCACTATACTCCCTGATTGTGAGCTCAATCTATGTAGAGTTACATACCAGTTTAGATTGTGATTGTAATGTCATGAATTCATATCAATCTCACAAGTTATTATTACAAAACCACAAATTAAACAACACCACATCTATGTCATTTAATGTTAAACTAACCGCCACCCCATTCTTTGTATCAACATAATCATCATGGATACCGCTTAATTTTTTCATCTAGGTGTGCAGTTAATTACATGTCAATTTCCATTCATATTCCCATTGTCATATTGATCCAGTTAATTAATATTTTATGCATCATGGTTTCTATTTCTACTAAAAAAGTATTAATTCCTAAATCTTCTATATAACTTCCAATAATAAATTACCACCTTTTGAAATTTTATTTATTCTATATATACAATTAAAGAACTTCTTAACTCATATTAGATGGGTTATAGTGCCTACTTCCCATAATTTAAACCATCCTAGTGTGTGGGTTTTCTTATTCATGGTATGTTATCTCCAACAATATTATGCCATGATATAATTATTTTTTATTATTTTTTCCCTGATTCCTATTTCTATAGGATGTATAATGATACCTAGATGTTCAATTCAAGTCCTAGATAGAAATTTAATTTCTTAATTGTTCAACCATTCCACATGGGATAAGGTGACTTCACTTTTGGTTGTTCACCTAAGATTAAATATTTCATCATTCATATAGGGTCTCCTTCATCACAAGCCTGGTGAGAAAAAATTACATAGATAATTACTCATTATCACATAAGTATAAACTATATACCTTTTTAGTTATTATTGTCTAACTATATATTCTATGTTTCATATTTTAGTCCAGGTAGTATAACTATGAACTACAAGTGTTTCATAGAAATTAAAAAATCCTTGGTTTTTTCCACTAGTGTTTGAATCCTCATTAACATAAGGATATATCATCTTATGCAAGTAAAATGAAATTTTATTAGTTTTAATTCAAATAACATAAACTATTAGAGACACTTTTTTTTAACACTATGAACATATAATAAAATACATCAATTAGTCTATGTTTTATGACGTTAAACCTCAAACACCGGATTTAAGCCTAAAATTTAGGATTTTAAAATACATATAAAAAGATAAAAAATATCAAATTAAAAATACATAATGTTAAACATAAGAAAAAAATATAACTTATTTCTCACTAAACATAGAATTATAAGGGATTAAGAAAATATTAATGTTATAAAAAGAAGTCATAGAATGCTTACAAGACTAATATTTGGCTATGAGAAAAGTCATTACATTATTTATTTTCCTATATATATAGGTAATGTAAGATTAATATTAATCAATAGGGTTATTTACCCCATTTTTGAGACTCATTCCTTCATACAAAAATGATTGAATCCTCATAATTCTCTAAACTGATGGTGTAGAAACAATGTAATATTTTTTCCCAATATCTATGACAATAAACATAGAGGTATCAATCAATGATAATAATATAATACTAAATAATATATATATTTCCCCAAACAAAAAACAAGTAATCATTAAATTGGATTTGACACCTCATTCAGGTCGAGTTATTTTTTCTTAAATTGATAATGTGGCCTTATATAGGTCTATACTCAATGACCATAAACATAGATTTTTTACTTTGATTAGAGATTTGTGAATCAAAACTCCTTGAAAAAAATTGTCTATGTTTCATGTTTGTATTTTTTATAAAACAATGGACAAAAAACACATTAGGGTAAAAATAGATGATGGGAGGATATAAAAAAATCAATTCATTACATTTTAACCAATTAAAATATTTGGGAGAAAATATATAAAAATAAAAGGAATGGTCATAAATATAATAAGGCATAATCTAAATGATATAACAATTTATTCCATGCTCACTTGGCCTATATATCTAGGGAAAATATATCTCTTTATTGTTCACTGTATTTTTATTATGATGACATGAAAAAAGCATAATCATACCACCGCAAGGTTCTCGAACCCCTCATGAAAATTTCATTCCTTCCATAGCACCCAAAATATTATATCATCTACTTGTGTCCTATTCATCCTTTCATGTAAAAAGGGTTAACATTGTGTTAAAATACTAGAATATGTATTGTATAGGCCCCAACCCCAGTAGCCCAGATCTTGTGACTTACTTTATTACATTAGAACAATGAAAAGGAATTCAAATCCTAAAGTACCCAATAGTTTGGTTTCTTTGTAAAACCAAATAAAAACAAAATATCTAAATTAAAACTTTATGTGTAATCTAAAAAATTAACACTATTTGAAACACTCATAAGAATCTATATTATCCTCTCACGTCATTCAAAATATATATGCTTTCATCCTGTGGAAAAATAAAATATATGAAATTAGTTATATAAAATGATCATTAAGGTAATAAAATAAAGAGTGATTTATCATAAATAAACATAAATGTTAAATAAAAGGGGAAAACTAAAAACACATTTCATTAAAACATAATCTTGGTCATAATATCGCCAGAATAAAATTTGATTAAATAACCACAAAAAAATAAGCACATGATAATGAAACATAACCATGTATATTATACTAGTCGAATAATAAAATAGATTATCAATTAATAATATCATAATGAGGCAATGAATAATACGGTACATCATAATTATACTAAAAAGGCATCAGCAAAAAAACTAAACATAAATGAGTAAAAACCTTGTCCAGTTTGTCTCAAATGACCTATGGATGCATCGGGGGGATATAACGAGTACTAAACATCCATTTCTAATTAAAATTAATTCATAATATATAATTATTGAAACATAATAATAACTTAAATTAATATATAAATTATCAAATAAAATATTAATAACTTTTCCAAAATAAAAAAAATAATCATAAACCATCCAGAGAAATATGGTCAACGGTATCAAGATAATTTATCCCCAGTCAAAATAATCATATCCATTCAATAAAATTTGGCAGATGGTTACATTAGATATCAATTATATAAATAATAATAATCAATATAGGTTTTTTAAATATATTAAAATACTCCAATAAAATCATTAAAGAATTCTGAAAGAAATACCCTTTTACTTTTGTAAAGAAGAGTTCTTTTGGAATATCATTTTATATTTGTCAAAAAATAAGATCATAAACATTTATATCCTAAAAAACGAAAATTAATTAAAATTAAATTATGTTTGAGGCATAAATTATGTCAATCTTATGTGAAAAAAAGTAATATATTTTTTATGAAACTATTGAAATGTGCCGCTTTAGTATAGGTTTAGGGAAAATAATAAAGTGTTTTTAATGGGGATAAAGGATTAATATTTTATATAAAACAGGAAAATAGATAATATATTTTTTCAAGATAAAAATACTTAGTTTGTGAAAATATTTGGGTATTAAAAAATATTATTGAGTGTTCATGAAAATGGGTAGGAAATTGGGAAGTCCCCTTTAATCAGTCTTGCTTATCAGGAGGAATTGAAAAGAGAACCCTGTAAAACATGTATTTCATCATCGAAGAAAGATGAAATGATCAGAATACATGATTTTTGAACATATAAAAAGATTATATGAGGAGTATATAAGAATAATTAACAATTAAAATTTGGTAAATACAGAAAAAACATATCCTTAAAGAAAAAATTGGAGGCTCAAAGAGATTCTCTTACCATAAGTACGAATGTGTTTTGCATGTTCATTTAATGTACTGGATAATGAAAATATATTAATTAATAATTTAATTCATATCATATTAAACAATTATTTTATTTATTATAATTATATTAATTTCATTTTTGTTCTTTTATATGAGTTATAAGATACAAATTTTTCATTTGAGAGTGTTTGTTTTCTTGGTTTTCATGATTGATTCAATTGTATACATGTATAAAAGATCATGTAAAATAGAAATAGTTATCCATAATTAAAATTATAAATTTTTAATGATCTTAAATAATGTTAAATGGTCTTACATAAAAAAATTCTAGATATTTTTATGATTAATATGATAAAATGTTAATGATAACTTTATAGATTATTTTGTCATCTATTTGATCATCAAGAACTAAATTTGTTATGTTAATTAATATTTGGTATATATATTTGTTATTGAACACTAAATAAGTTTTAATATAGATATTATCTGTTTTAACAATATATATTGCTTTATGGCTAGCCTTTAAGGCATTAATGTAAAATTAAAATGCTTTGTCCATGATGATGGTAAATCAAGGCCTCTTTGACAATGTTTTCATTTTTTAAATAAATGGGGGGGAGGAGAAGTTTTATGATGGATATTAAAATAAAAAATAAATAAAATTCTATAAATATGATAATTTAGTTATCATGCATCTTGGATAATTGTAGGTTATAATTGGATATGAAAATAAAAGAAATTAAAATAATGAAAGGGAGTTTTACCTCTTGAATTCCTATCCTTCAGAACCTCCTAAAGGAACATTGAAATGTCCATTTGGATGATAAAATAAATACCATAAAGTTGGTAGGTGTTTTGGGAGATTAAATTGTCTTAATAAAATAAATATACAATGCTTATAAAATATGAGGTGAAGAGGTGCTGAGGGGAGTTATTTAAAGTGGAGGAGAGGGGTGTTTTTGATTATTTTAATTAATAATTTATTTTTTGGATCCAGACTATCAATATAATTGATTATTATGACTAAATATAGTAAATATACCAATTTAGTTTGAAATAATAGTTCCTAAATCATCCATACATCATCCAAGACTCAGTAATACATTTATTTAGCTAATACAATAAATTACCATATTTAACTATTCACAAAAAATCAACTATTTTAGAAAAATATAAAAAATTCACCATAAAATTTTTTCAACATTTATAATTTAAAAATTGAGACCATTTTATGAAAATGATTTTAAAAATTAGTGATTTTATTTAAAATAATATCATTATTTATTCAAAAAAAGTAACGATTTGATATTATAATTGACTTTTTGAAATTTTGAAAAATTAATTGAACTATCATAAAATTATCTAATAATAATAAGTAATCAAAATATTAATATATCAATATTTTTTTGGGAAATTAATTTTTACTTATATATTATATTAATTAAAAATCGTAAATAAAAAATTTATGCTTTAAAAAATTAACAATAGTTATTTTTCATTTTTGAAATAGTTATTTACTTATACCTGGATATATATATATGTATATATCTTATTTTCATTTATAATATACCAAAATTTTTGTTACACTTTCATAGATTTGTTTAGTATTCTATTCGACATATTATTATTCCTATGGTCATATTACTATTTTAATGGTCAAGTTACTAATTCATCAGTATAGGTTCTTTAATTTCTAGAAATACATCTTATTTCATTCATTATTGAAATATATAGTTTGTATTGTGTTATCTATGTGATGTTATTTGTTTTATGCTATAAAATATTATTATAATAAGATAAAATAAATTGATAATATTTTCGGTAATTATTGTAACACCCGAGACTTTTATGAGAAATATTTTCTTTTTATGTTATTTACAACATCGAAGGAATATTTTATTCCACACAACACTAGCTTGGCATGCTTTACACGCAATCATGACTTTCCTCGATAGCTTGCATTGTACGTAATACCTAGTTTCACTAAATAGTGATATGCCATTAAAATATTATTAAAACTAGCCGTTATGAATAGTAATACCCACTTTTTTAAATTTTATAAATTTTATCTTTCAAAATGGACTTCATTTTTTGATTCGGAATACTGAATTTAGCCTAGGGTGAAATTTTCGTAATTTTCTGAAAACATTCAATTTTTGATGAATAGTGAAACCACTAAGTGGTAGTTAAAAAATTGAATTTTTCATAAAACTTAATTTTACCGCTTCTGTGAATGAAATTTTGAAAATCTGAGAGACACGGTTGATATCAGTAAGTAAAATGTGGTTCAATGGGATGAAAATAATTTTTTGGTGAATAGTAACTGTTTACTTTTTTTACCACGGTTAAAAGTAAATAGGGTAATTAAAGGTAAAAATGATATTACTATTAGCCTAACACATGTCCTAATTCTATTGGATAAGTTTAATTCGACCAAAAACAACCTTATGAATATATTATGACCATTTAGGTCCACTTGGATTAGATTAGGACATTTAATGTTATTTTATTTAAAGAAGAGTTAAAATAGTTAAAATCAATGTTCAATAACTAAAACATTTTTAATATAGTGTTATACATAAGATAAATTCGATTATAAATATTCATTAGAAATCTAAAAAGATTTCCTACATAATGGTCGTTTATTTATAATTTTTAGACTTTAAATAATTTAATTTATTTATGACACAACGATGATGCAGTAATTACCTTATTAAGAAAATATTATCATAATTCATGTTATAAATGCCCAAATAAATTTAATTTGAGACTTTTTATGAATTACACTAATTTTTAGGTTAATATGACATGTTAGTGTTGATTTAATTAACTTGGTTTGAACTTATCATTCTGTTATGATTTTCAGAAAAATCATGTAACAAATAGTGTCAAAATTGACATAAAATAGTTTTTAAAACAAATATTATATTATTAATTGCTATTTTATCCCTAAAAATCTAAGGCTCGGCCAAATGGCATATATAAGGATATATATATTAATAATAAAAAACTTGGGGTTCGTTTTGCATGTTATAGTAAGTTTATTAACCATATAGTGTAAGAAAATAAAAAGACACGGTAAAAGATAAATTATTTAACATAGAGTTAAATGTAATTAATAATGTTAAAATAATAACTTAACTTGTCTAAAACCTATTCGATGAGAGGATTTCGACCCATCCTTACTTTATCATTTAAATAAGACCCTTTGTAACCATTATAATCCGAATGTGACTTTAAAATAAAATAATATTTTGAAATTTTACTAAGGTGCCCCTCTCCTCCATTATAAAAGGCCACCTCCTCCCTCTCCTCCTCACACCAATTTGAGCATTCAAGCTCGGAAAACCCCTGCCATTTTCTCTTCTAAACTTCCTTAGAAACATCCTAGAGGTCCTGTTCTTCATCAAAGACCAATCTTAGTGCCCTAAGTGGAGGATTTCAAGAGGCGTGTCAAAAAGAGGTAATATCCATTACCGATCTTTTTCAATTCCTTTCTTCTTCAACATCTTCTTCATTAGTTGTTTCATGATAAAGTTATAAAATCAGTATTACATACATACTGATATGTTATTAAAAATTTTAAACAACCCTATTTCACCTTCTATCCATCCTACGGAAAATGTAATCACCGTGCGTGCGTACGTACGGAATACAGTCTCCATGCCGTGGTGTAATCTATTTTCCACCACCACATTAATTGGATGGGTATAATGGTGTAATAAGAAACTATATATGATTATTGTAAAGTGATATTGAATCTGAAATAGTATAAATACACTTCAATACAATTCCACATTCATGGGGATGATATCATCACTCGTGCGTACGTACGACCTACCGTCTCCACGATGTGATGCGACTCGTTCTACATGATCTTAATTACATAGTAATTATATAAATGAATTGAATGAATAAATATGATATATATTACAATAATACCATTCTGGATATATGGTATCTATAACCTAACAAGAAGAATAATAATTTATTCGGCAAAACACGCATAAGAATAAAAAAATAAATAAAGACCCAAATAACAAGAAACAGTGAAATATTACAAATAAGAATCTAAGAATATGACCATATATGATATCATATCAACAATTATGATTCTTTAATAAGTCAATAATAGTATTTAAATCATTATACAGGAGCTTCGGACGCGTACGAACCAAATCAGACCTAAGGTAAGGGAAAATCTCGCAATCTCATTTTTATCCGAGATTGTTTATACTTTGGTATTTACTAGGGTGTATTTATCATCCACATCCATGTTTCATCAATATGTAATATTATTTCTATCCTTATACAATTTTTTAAATCCAATTTTACTTATTGGTGAGTTTTTAGTAAAAGATATGAAAGGAATCTTTTGTCGTTTTCAAAACAAGGTACTTTTTGACTTTCCAACAAAAGTACGAGAAGAATGTTTTTTTACCTTATACGGCATAAATGGATTCATAGAACATGATTTCAATGAAGCATCCTTTACAAGTTTTCATGTTTATTTTTAATTAACTTCTTTTAGTTTAAATTTTAATGACATGTTAAGAATGGAGAATGTTTTTGAAAAAGAAAGGATATTTTCCTCAAGAATGGAGTTCAATTGTTTTATCAAAATTATTTTCCATCTATGTAAATATAGGGTTCTGTTTCTATCCCTTTTATTTCATTGATTTGAGTATGATATGATGGAATTATGTTTATGAAGTTCATTATCTTATATGAATCTTTTTATGATGTCATATTGTTTAAGAATCCCATTTTTATTACTTGGGTTATTTTATGAGGTATGATTTATGTTTTTGTGGCACAAATAAGAAAGGATTCATTATGAGATGGGTGGGACCTATATCTCCCTCCAATGCATTGGGTAAAGATTTATATCTCATGAGATAAACATGGCTGGAATGGCTGGTTAATCTGGTTCAGTAAAATAGGACTAAAACGAGGGGTGAACTCAGTTCAGAAATGGACTTTGTCCACTAAGACAGTCTTGGCAATAAGTCTTGACTAATAAGAAATGATTTTCTATGATTATGTGTGCATGCCACAAAGTTTCAAGTTTTATGTTATGATTATTGGGATTTCATTTTCACTTCTATGATTTATCCCATGTTAAGATATTATGAACTCTTTTGCAGGTTAAGATTTTCAAAAGGTTATGATATGATTTATATTTCATTTGTTTACCCTTACTGAGCATTTGAGCTCACCCTTTTTATATGTTTTCATTTCCCTAGGTTAGGAAGAGGAATATTAAGTAGGATATGCAATAAAGGACTCTAGATATGATGAAGTAAATGGGAGACACTATAGAAGACTTATGAACCTGTTGTTTATATTTTCCAGTTTCTAAAGACATTATACCCATACGGTCCTTTTGTGGTGTTTGTTATATGATGTACTAAGTATGCTTTAATTATGAAGTAATGAAAATGTATGTAATGTATGGGTCGTTATAGTTGGTATTAGATGAAAGTTATAGTCAACCTTTGGAAACCAGGATGTGAAAGCCTTAGTAAGAACCCTAAGGATATATCTAAGCCTAGAACAATATTAGTGTTTTAGAAATGGCCATGAAGAACCTTTGATAAGACCTTAAGCATGAAATTTTATCCTTGATTATCTGGTTTTCCTATTATAATTAGTGTTTCTCACACTATTTTTCTTGGTTTTAGTCAATGGCTGGAACCCGAAGGAACCGTGTTAATGTGGAATGCGACGGGTAATGCAATGATTGCCCCCCTGAGCAACCAAACGATGTGGTCGCTGGAATGCAAAATCTTGTAGCCATGCTCACACAACTTTCTCAAGAAATGAATCATGCAGGACTTCTAAACGAGAAAAGGAACAACATTCTGTTGAATACTTCATGAGGCAGCGTCTACCTTCATTCAGCGTTTCAACTGATCAATTAGTGACTGAACAATGGATTAGTACCATTGAAAAGATATTTTCAGTTCATCAATGTGCTGAACATGATAAAGTCATCTTAGCGGTATATCATTTGGAAGGTGAAGCTGATCAATGGTGGAATCTTATCAAGAATATGAGGCCAAGAGTTGAAATTGAGTCCATGGAATGGGACGAGTTCAAGAACTTATTTTTCAATAAGTACTTCCCTTGTATTCTTCGAACAAAGATGGAGGAGTTTCTTGAACTAAAGCAATGGGATGATGAATCTATCGGTACCTACGAAGAAAATTTTACAAGACTTGCAAGGTACACTTATGGAATTGTTATCCAACCTAAGAGTAAGATCGATCGATTATTTAGTGGCTTAAAACCAAGTCTTCGAAGGGAATTATCCATAAGGGACTTCAATAGCTATGAGGAAATTTTTCAATGTGCTCTCAAGGTTGAGATAGAGATTTGAGTAACCCGTCAGTAATATGGGTTTGATAAGAAGAGGAAAATGGAATTCAAAGGGAAATCTAAAGATCAAACTGAAAAAAAGATTAGTTTTCCCTTATACTCAAAGTGTGGAAAGAAACATGGATGGAATTGTCTTAAAGGGACAAGTAAATGTTTCAAATGTGGAAAAGAAGGTCATCGGGCATTTGAATGCTGCATTGATGGGAAGAAGATGTCTAATGATGCGAACAAAGAAAGGGATACACAGAATTCACCTCTTACAGTTCAATGTTTGAAGCGCATGGAAATGGGGCATTATGCTAATAAATGCCCTATTCCAAGGGTCGTTGATGATGATCGACGTCAACAAACTCTTAAGTCCAGAGACAAAGGAAAGTCACATGTAATTTCTATTGGCGATGTGGAGTACGATAACGATGTGGTGAAAGGTACACTTACCATCCACTCTAAAGTATAAAATGTTTTATTTGATTCAGGATCCACCCACTCTTTTATTTCTGAAGAATTTTCTATGGATATCGCCATATTACCTCAACAATTAGATTTTGAGTTAGTTGTGACAACTCCTAATGGCACAACGGTTGCATCAAATGTTTATAATTCTTCTCCAATTGACGTTTGTGGGAAAGTGCTTCCTGCAAATCTTTTGATCCTTCCTATAGTGGAATTCTTTGTGATTCTTGGCATGGATTGGCTTCCTTTATACGGAGCTCATATCGATTGCCAAAGAAGGGAAGTCACATTTCATATTCCAGATCAATCTATGATCGTCTATCGATGCAAGGATGAACATAACCTTCCAGTGGAAATTTCTTCCATCTTATGGGTCTTGATTCCACTAAATGAAGGTTATTTATCTCAAATGGTTGGAGAGAATCTCACGATTAAGAATGTGCCCATTGTACGGGAGTTTGATGATGTCTTTCCGGAGGAATTGCCAGGTCTTCCACCAAATCGTGAAGTTGAGTTTTCAATAGAACTCATACCAGGTCCTATGCCTATTTCAAAGACACCATATAGAATAGCCCCAATTGAGTTGCAGGAATTGAAGAAGCAACTTCAAGAGAATCTTGATAAGGGATTCGTATGCCCTAGTGCGTCACCTTGGGGAGCACCTGTTTTGTTTGTTAAGAAGAAAGATGGATCAATGCGACTCTGCATTGATTATCGATAACTTAACAAGATCACTATCAAGAACAAATATCATATCCCATGAATTGATGACTTATTTGATCAACTACGTGAAGCTCAATACTTTTCCATGATTGATCTTCGTTCAGGTTATCATCAATTAAGGGTCAAAAGGGGGGATATACCAAAGACGGCTTTCCGTAAAAGGTATGTACACTGTTAATTTATAGTGATGCCATTTGGTCTTACTAATGCCCCTTCTATCTTCATGGATCTAATGAAAAGAGTATTTAGAGACTATCTTGATCAGTTTGTGGTAGTCTTTATAGACGATATTCCTATCTATTCAAATAGCAAGGAATAACATGAAGATCACTTGATAATTATATTGATGACCCTAATAAAGGAGAAGCTTTATGCCAAATTTACCAAGTGTGAATTTTGGCTTCAAAAAGTTTCATTTTTGGGCCACATAATCTCAAAAGATGGGATATTTGTGGATCTAGCAAAAATAGAGGTTATCGAAAGATGGTCGAGACCAACAACAGTAACTGAGATCCGAAGTTTTCTCGGTTTGGCTGGATATTATTGACGTTTAGTAAAAGATTTTTCACGTTTATCAAATCCACTCACCAAGTTGACTCGAAAAGGAGTTAAGTTTATGTGGTCCGAGGAGTGTGAAGAGAATTTCAAGGAGTTGAAAAGAAGGCTATCCAATGTACCAGTGGTCACACTGCCTTGTAGTGGAAAAAGGTTTGTGATCTAGAGTGATGCATCCAAGAAGGGGATGGGGTGTGTTCTTATGAAAAACGATATGGTGATTTCTTATGCTTCACGACAGTTGAAAATCCATGAGCAAAATTACCCAACCCATGATTTGGAGTTAGCTGCGGTAATATTTGCATTAAAGATTTGGAGGCATTATCTTTATGGTGAAAGGTGTGATATTTATACTGATCATAAAAGTTTGAAGTATATTTTCACACAAAAGGAGATGAATATGCGCCAAAGAATATGGTTGGAGCTGATTAAGGATTACGACTGCTCAATTCATTACCACCCTAGGAAAGCGAATATGGTGGCTGATGCATTAAGTCGACAAGACCATGATAGCTTATCCATGATGAGGATCTCAAAAGATCCAATATTTATGGATTAACAAAATATGGATCTTGGTATCATAATAGAAGGGGAAAAATCTTATCTTTCGCAAATGAATGTTCATCCATCTATGCATGTGAAGATTAAAGAGGCACAGAAAGAAGATGTAGAGTTACAAAAATAGGTGAGAAATGTTCCTGAATTTCACATTGATTGTGACGAAATAATAAGGTTCTTGAATCGGGATTGTGTTCCTCCCATCCCAGAATTAAAGAAGAAGATACTGGATGAGGCTCATAGTTCTTCATTTTCTATTCATCCTGGAAGCACGAAGATGTATAGAGACCTAAAAGAGTACTTCTAGTGGGATGGCATGAAAAGAGGTGTTGCTGAATATGTCTCTCGATGCTTTGTTTGTCAGCAAATTAAAGTTGAGAGACAGAAGTCTAAGGGGATGTTACAACCATTACCCATACCAGAATGGAAATTGGAAAACATCACTATGGACTTTTTCACTGGACTTCCTAAAACATCCAAAGGCAATAATGCTATCTGGGTTATAGTTGATCGTCTTACGAAGTCGGCACACTTCATTGCTATTAGAGAGGATTTCTATCTTGATCAGCTTGCCAGGATATATGTGAAGGAAGTGGTAAGATTGCACGGAGTACCACTTTCTATTATATCTGATTGGGATCTGAGGTTTACCTCGATGTTTTGGCGAAGTCTTCAACATACTCTTGATACATAGTTGAGTTTCAGCACTGCTTATCATCCTCAGACAGACGGTCAGTCTGAGAGGACAATTCAAACTCTAGAAGATATGTTAAGAGCTTTCTCTATGGATTTCAAAGGTGGTTGGGATCAACACCTACCTTTGGTGGAATTTTCATATAATAATAGCTTTCACTCCAGTATTCAGATGTCTCCTTATGAAGCTCTCTGCGGAAATAAATGCAGAACTCCAACTTGCTGGGATGAAGTTGGGGAAAGAATGCTATTAGGACCTGATCTTGTTGATGAAATGGAAGAAAAGGTCTGATCTATTCAACAACACATAAGAGTAGCTCAGAGTCGACAAAAAAGTTTTGCTGATAACCAAAGAAAAGACCTAGAGTTTGATGTGGGTGATAAAGTGTTTTTCCGAATATCTTCCTGGAAGAGAGTAATGAGATTTGGGAAGAAGGGAATGTTAATCCCTAGGTATTTCGGTCCTTTTGAAATACTGGATCGTGTTGGGAAGGTAGCTTACTGATTGGCGCTTCCACCAAATCTCTCTAAAGTTAATGATGTGTTCCATGTATCTCCCTGAGAAAGTACATACCTGATCCTTCACATGTACTCAGCTCTTAAGTTGTACCGCTGGAGCAATATCTTTCTTATGAAGAACAGCCGATAGAGATTCTAGATCGTAGTGAAAAAGTTCTACGAAACAAGACCACTCGCTTGGTGAAAGATTTATGGAGGAACCACCATTTAAAAGAGGCTACATGGGAGCTTGAGGATATGATGAGAGAGAGGTATCCTCATCTGTTTGTTACAAAGTGACGAATTTCGAGGGCCAAATTCATTTTAAGGGGGGTAGAATGTAACACCTGAGAAATTTATGAGAAATATTTTATTTTTATGTTATTTACAACATCGAAGGAATCTTTTATTACACACAACACTATCTTGGCTTGCTTTACACGCAATCATGACTTTCCTCGATAGCTTGCGCTGTATGCAATACCGAGTTTCACTAAATAGTGATATGCCATTAAAATATTATTAAAACTAGCCGTTATGAATAGTAATACCCACTTTTTGAAATTTTATAAATTTTATCTTTCAAAATGGACTTCATTTTTGGATTCGGAATACCGAATTTAGCCTAGGGTGAAAATTTGGTAATTTTCTGAAAACTTTCAATTTTTTATGAATAGTGAAACCACTAAATGATAGTTAGAAAACTGAATTTTTCATAAAACATAATTCTACCGCTTCTGTGAATGGAATTTGAAAATCTGAGCGACACGGTTGATATCAGTAAGTAAAATTTGGTTCATTGAGATGAAAATAATTTTTTGGTGAATAGTAACTTTTTACTTTTTTTACCACGTTTAATAGTAAATAGGGTAATTAAAGGTAAAAATGTTATTACTATTAGCCTAAGACATGTCCTAATTCTATTGAATAAGTGTAATTCGACCCAAAAAAACATTATAAATATAATATGACCATTTAGGTCAACATGGATTAGATTAGGACATTTAATGTTATTTTATTTAAAGAAGAGTTAAAATAGTTAAAATCAAAGTTTAATAACTAAAACATTTTTAATATAGAGTTTTACATAATATAAATTCGATTATAAATATTAATTAGAAATCTAAAAAGCGTTCCTACATAATCGTATTTTATTTATAATTTTTAGACTTTAAATAATTTAATTTATTTATGACACAACGATGATGAAATAATTACCTTATTAAGAAAACATTAAGATAATTGATGTTATAAATGCCCAAATAAATGTAATTTTGGACTTTTTATGAATTCCACTAACTTTTTAGGTTAATATGAAATGTTATTGTTGATTTAATTAACTTGGTTCGAACTTATCATTCTGTTATGATTTTCACAAAAATCATGTACCAAATAGTGTCAAAATTGACATAAAATAGTTTTTAAAACAAATTTTATATTATTAATTGTTATTTTATTTATAAAAATCTAAGTCTTGGAAAAAAGACATAGATACAGATATATATATTATTAATAAACAACTTGGGGTTCTTTTGGCATGTTATAGTAAGTTTATTAACCATGTAGTGTAAGAAAACAAAAAGACACGGTAAAAGATAAATTATTTAACATAGAGTTAAATCTAATTGATAAGGTTAAAATAATAACTTAAACTTGTCTAAAACCTATTGGGTGAGAGGATTTCGAACCATATCCACTTTATCTTTGAAATAAGACCCTTTTTAACCATTATAAACCCAATGTGACTTTAATATAAAATAATATTTTGAAATTTTCATAAGGTGCCCCTCCCCTCCATTATAAAAGGCCACCTACTCCCACTCCTCATCACACCAATTTGAGCATTGAAGCTCGGCCAACCCCTGCCATTATCTCTTCTACACTTCCTTAGAAACATCTTAGAGGTCCTGGCCTTCTTCAAAGACCAATCTTAGTGCCCTAAGTGAAAGATTCAAAGAGGCGTGTCAAAAAGAGGTAATATCCATTACCGATATTTTTCAATTTCATTCTTCTTCAACTTCTTATTGTTTATTTGTTTCATGATAAATTAATAAAATCATTATTACATACATACTGATATGTTATTACAAATATCAAACAACCCTATTTCACCTTCTATCCATCCTACAGAAAATGAAATCACCGCGCGTGCGTACGTACGGAATACCGTCTCCACGCCGTGGTGTAAACTATTTTCCACCACCACCTTAATTGGATGGGTATAATGGTGTAATAAGTAACTATATATGATTATTGTAAAATGATATTGATTTTGAAATAGTAAAAATACACTTCAATAGAATTCCACAATCATGGGAATGATATCATCACTCGTGCGTACGTACGGCCTACCGTCTCCACGATGTGATGCGACTCGTTCTACATGATCTTAATTACATAGTAACTATATAAATGAATTGAATGAATAAATATGATATATATTACACTAATACCTTTCTGGATATATGGTATCTATAACATAACAAGAAGAATAAGAATTTTTTCGGCAAAACACGCATAAGAATAAAAAAAAGCAATAAAGACCCGAATAACAAGTAACAATGAAATATTACTAATAAGAAACTAAGAATATGACCATATATGATATCATATCAATAAGTATGATTCTAGAATAAGTCAATAATATTATTTAAATCATTATATAGGAGCTTCGGACACATACGACCCAAATCGGACCTAAGGTAAGGGAAAATCTCACAATCTCATTTTTATCCGAGATTGTTTATACTTGGGTATTTACTGGGGTGTATTTATCATCCACATCCATGTTTCATCAATATGTAATATTATTTCTATCCTTATACATTTTTTTAAATCCAATTTTACCTATTGGTGATTTTTTAGTAAAAGATATGAAAGGAATATTTTGTCGTTTTCAAAAGAAGGTACTTTTTGACTTTCCGACAAAAGTACGAGAAGAATGTTTTTTTTAATTTATACGGCATGAATGGATTCATAGAACAAGATTTCAATTAAGCTTCCTTTACAAGTTTTTATGTTTATTTTTAATTAACTTATTTTAGTTTAAATTTATATGACATGTTAAGAATGGAGATTGTTTTTGAAAAAGAAAGGATGTTTTCCTCAAGAATGGAGTTCAAATGTTTTATCAAAATAATTTTCCATCTAAGAAAATATAGGGTTATGTTTCTATCCCTTTTCTTTCATTTATTTGATTATGATATGATGGAATTATTTTTATGAAGTCCTTTATCTTATATGATTCTTTTTATGATGTCATATTTTTTATGAATCCCATTTTTATTACTTGGGTTATTTTATGAGGTATGATTTATGCTTTTTTGGAACACATAAGAAAGGATTCATTATGAGAAGGGTGGGACATATATCTCCCTCCAATGAATTGGGTAAAGATTTATATCTCAAGAGATAAATATGGCTGGAACGGCTGGTTAATCTAGTTCAGTAAAACAGGACTGAAACGAGGGGTGAACTCGGTTCAGAAATGGACATTGTCCACTAAGACAGTTTTGGTAATAAGTCTTGACTAATAAGAAATGATTTTCTATGATTATGAGTGCATGACACAAAGTTTCAAGTTTTATGTTATGATTATTGGGATTTCATTTTCACTTCTATTATTTATCCCTTGTTAAGATATTAGGAACTCTTTTGCAGGATAAGATTTTCAAAAGGTTATGATATGATTTATATTTCTTTTGTTTACCCTTACTGAGCATTTGAGCACCCTTTTTATATGTTTTCTTTTCCCTAGGTCAGGAAGAGGAATATTAAGTAGGATATTCTATAAAGGACTCTAGATATGATGACGTAAATGGGAGACACTATAGAAGACTTATGAACCATTTGTTTATATTTTCCAGTTTCTAAAGACATTATACCTATACAGTCCTTTTGTGGTGTTTGTTATATGTTGTACTAAGTTTTATTTAATTATGAAGTAATGAAAATGTATGTAAAGTATGGGTCGTTATAATTACACTCTCCAATCCTTCAATAAATCACGTCCTCATTATATTGAAATTCTACATCATGAATCAAATGTTGATACTACAAAATTATATTGTGCGAAATCCACATAATAAATTAGGTTAATAAAATTTCATCTTATATGGAGGGAGAGGAAAATCTGATGGTCATAACCAAACTAGATTTCCCTATAGAAGAACATTGGTGGAATATATGAAATGGGTATTGAAAATAAATATAACTATCATGCTCTGATGGAGAGTAATATAGAACATGTTCTTTAAAATATTAAACATTACAAAAACATAAATCTTTGATCTATATAAATACAATTGAATTATCAGAAATAAAAGTAAAGGGATAATATTTTTTTCTAAAATAATTTTCCTATATTTGGGGGATTCTATTACTATCTAGAGAAGACGTTAAAAAGATAAACATACCAAATTCCTTTCCTTGTCAAATAATTATTATTTTTCAGGTGCTTAAATATATCTCTACAACATTTTCTAAATCTGGAGATGGATTTTCATTGAAATTATTTATTCCTAAAGAACTTTTATGAATCATAAGATCCAAGATTTATTCCATATTCCTTCAAAATGTTTTAAATAAAGCAAAATGGTTATTAAAATTTATCCAATATGAAAAAATCATACTTTAAAAGTAATTAATAACATCTTTAATCCATTCCATAAGTAGATAACCTTTTGACTCATCCAACATATGTCTGTCCAAAATCAAATAATATTATATTTCCCCAAATAATGTAGGTCTTATTTTCACATAACAAATTTATGAATACATTGACCACGATTAAACCTTATTGAAAAAAAAAATTATTATAAGAATCCCTCGTTTTTTTAATATACTATTTAAATCCAAACATCTAATAATTCCATCATAACATAAACCATCATATCACTAACCACATTCATATTCTAAAATACAATACCATAAACATCTATTTATTATTATCTCAATAACAAACATATATTTAGGGTTAGCATTTCCATGTAAGGTGTTTTCAAGAAGATCAAGATATAATATAATCACTTCTCTTGGTTATTGGTATCTTTTATCACGTTCATCCAATTCATTGAAGACAAAGTACTGTATTAAAATCAATTTAAATCTCATGATTCTAATAACTATTATATCATAACATAATTTTTGAATCCAAAATCACAAATTAATTAGATAGTCTAGTTTGACTGTAGTAACATCATAATCTTGGAATTAACCACTTTTCTTCTTTTGAGAAATATTCTCTTGGTTATTGTACCATTTATTTTCCTAGAACCTCATCAACCTATATTTGAATCATTGTACATAAGAATATTGTTTCCTTTCCCATGAATTCATGATTCTAGTTTCCTTCCTTTTCAAATATTTAGCAAACTCCCATTCATTTCAAGAATGTATGGTGGCGTTTTTACTACAATTATCACTTGTGGAAAGGTTATTTTTTATTTTATTCTCTTTATCAATTTTTTTCCTTCCATAATCTTCTACTCTTATATACATTCATAACAATAATACTTTTAAAATTATTTCTCTATATTTATAGAATAAGATATTATATCCTCTTATGATAAGAATGTTTGGGAGACTAGTTCCCTTTAAAGAATTGTGCTGAGAAAATAAAATAAATAGACACCTTTTCTCTTTAGATTATGTATATAGTCGATGGCATGCCCTAAAAACCTTGTAATTTTGGATTCTTACAAAGCAATGTTTTCATCCTCTTTCAATCTCTCACTCAAGAATTATCTCTGCATATCTGTTCTTTGTTCTTTATGAATATATTTCACCTAGAAAAGTCTCTTAAAATTCATCCATTACATGTTTTCAATTTAATATTAATCATTAGTGTTTTTGAATAAATTACCACCATTAATCAACTTGTCCTAAAATATATTAAACTGTAATTATAACATTCTCCTTTTCATTAATTCCTAAATAGAGAATTATCATATATAAGGATCTTATCCATTGCTCATCTACAAATGGGTTTGTAGTCATATTGCATGATGTAGGTTGTTGTCACATGAAGTGGCCTAACATTGTTACACAATCTTATGGATCAATGTTCTTCTAACTAGTAATGTTATTTATGATAACCTGTGTCAATTTTCCTGGTATAGTAATAAGTCATTCATCTTCAGTTGCATCTCCCACTCCAACATAATTATTTTTCATACGAGGAAAATCCCTACATAGAATATTTTCATTGATATGCTTACCATTCCTTCCACTAGGCTTCATTTCAAAAAAAAGGAAAACAGTATACTCGGTCATTAAATTATGAAACATGATGTATAACCTCAAAACTATTGAATAACATAATCCTCAATTGAACTTTTATGTATAAATACTCATTAAATAATAAACATCATTAATTTTAAAATGTTACCAAAGTTGGTTATATTGTTATATATCCCAAATGTATGTTTTTTTAAAATCTAGTTTCAAAATTTTTTGCTAAACATTTTCTTATACCAACTGTAAAGACCCTGACAATGTAGCCCAGATCCAGTTCCTTACTATATTACGTTGGTTCTATGAACATGTATTCACACCCCACAGGATCAAATACTTCAGTATATTTGGAAAACCAGATAAACACATATGTTTTATATTTCAACATGAAATGAAATTCATCAAAGAAAATCTACTGAAAACACCCAAAACTACGAGATTATTCTAGCAAGTCATTCATTATATACATATTCGCATCCAGGGGAAAAAACATAAGAAAGTGGTGAGATAAAATTCTCAGTAAGGGTAATAAATATAGCGGAAACTATCATAAATAAACACAAACAACATGGAAAGGTGAAAAATAGGATACACATTCCATTAAAACATAATCTTTATCATAACATGAAAGGAATAAAAGATAATTAAATAATGTCATATATTAAGATAATGAAACATAACCATAGATATTCTACGAGTTGAATGATAATATGGATTATAAATTAGTAGTATCATAACGATGTACTACATAATGTGGGGAATTATAAAAATACTATAAATGCTACGACCACGACACCATACATAAATAGGTAAAACCCCAATCCTGTTTGTCTCGTGAGACTTACTGATGCATTGAGGGGCTATAGAGGTCCCCACCTATTACTTACTAAGTCCAGTCCATTTCATATATGAAAGGGGATAAACAAAATAAATATATACATATATATTGAAACTAACATTTGAAATGTTAATTACCATTCCTAGAGAATAAAAATAATCATAAACCATCCAGAGTAATATGAAGAAAGTTGTCCAGAAAGTACATCCCACTTAAAAATAATCATAAAAATTAAATAAATTATTGTAGATGGTAATATAATAGATCAATTTCAATAAATCATAATATTCAACATAGGATTTTAAAAGAGATGAAAATAATATTAAAATCATTGTGGAATTATTGAGAGAAATACCATTTTTACTTTTTGAAAGAAGAGTTCTTTAGGAAAATCATATTCTGTTTGTCATAAATTATATTATATAAATGTATTTAACAAAAATAATATATAAGGGAAATGAAATTACGATTGATGTATAAATGAAGTCCAACGAAAGTGAAAACATGTAGAAATATTTTGTAAGGCACTTTATAAATGGGATAATTAATGTGGTTTATGGAAATTATAAAGAGTCTTTAAAGATGATAGGCGATTAATTATTTACATAAAACAAGAAAATTGATAAGATATTTTTTCATGAAATAATTATTTATTTTATAAAATTATTGGTTTCATAAAATATATTATGAATTGTACCTAAAAATGTTTAAAAAATTGGATGTTCCCTTTAATTGGGCTTGCTTATCGGACAAATTAAAAGAGGAACCTTATAAAACATTTATTTCCCCATAAAAGAAATATGAAATGATCTATATACATGAGTTTGTAATAGATAAACATTATTTAATATGAAATAATAATAATAATAATGAATTAATTTTGGGTAAATAGTGATAATGTGTAACCCGAAAGAAAAATTGGTGTTTTGGGCAGAATCACATATATTATGTCTGAAAGTGATCTACACTTGCACTTAATATTCAGGAAAATGAAACTAAATTCATTAATATTTTAATTAAGGCCACATTCAGAATTTATTTTATTTATTATAATTTTATAAAGTTCATTCATGGCATTCTAATGTGTTAGAAGATTCAATTTCTTTGTATAGAGTGTTTGTTTCTTTGGTTTTCTTGATCAATTCACTTTTATAAATGTATGAAATATCATGTAAAATGGGAATATTTCATAAGAATTTAAATTCTATGTTATTAATGAACTTTAAAAAAATTAAATTCTCTTATATATCATTTTTTGATACATTAAGTTTATTCATAAGATAAATCATTAATGATAATCATTTAGATTATTTTGGAGTTTTCTCGATCATCACGAATTAATTTTTTCGTGTTATTTAATATTTTTTTATATATACATGTTATAAAACACTAAATAAGATTTAATATACATATTGTTATCTTATCAAACACTAAAAATGGGTTTATAACTATCCATGAATCCATTAATAGAATATTAAAATGCTTCATCTAGAATAGCGGTAAATCGACATATCACGGATAATGTTTTCATTTTTAGAAAAAAATGGACGGGAGGAGAAGTATGATGATTGAACATCCATTACCATAACAAATTTCTTGTATATATATGATACTAGTGTTATTATTCAACTTGGATAATGTTATTTGAAGAAATGATAATAAAATAAAACGAAATAAAAAAATTAAAAGAATGAAAGGAGTTTTTATCTCTTGAATTCTCTTAATTGAGAACACCCTTAAGAAAACTTAAAATGGTAATTTAGGTCAGACCAAAAATAACTAAACATGTATAAGGTTCTCAATAGAGTAAATGTGGAGAATATAATAATTTCTCATTTCATAGAAGGTGTGTGGGGAACATATGTAGAGAATGTTATTTATAGTTGAGTGGAGGGGCGTTTGTTGGTTATTTTGATCATTAGTTTATTATTTTAGATCCAGAAAATAAATAGAATTGATTATTTTGATTAAATATAAAAACAAGTACTTGTGATTTTGAACTAATATTTTCTAAATTCTAAATACATCATCAATGAAACAATAATTCATGTATTTATCTAATACTGTAAATTATTGTATTTCACTATTCACCAAATATTTAATTATTTTAGAAAAAATAAAAAATTCACCCTATCCATTTTTTAATGTGTAGTATTCAAAAATTGACTCCATTTTATTGAAATAATATTATAAATAACAAAAAATAGTTTTAAAATATAGTCATCATTTATTCAAAAAATACCTTTTTAAAATTAGAACTGATTTTATTACACATTAAAAAATAAATTAAGTTCTCATAAATGTATAATATAATCAAAATAATAAAATATATTAATTTATGAATATATTTTGTAAAATTAAATTTTCTTTTAATACATTATATTAATTAGAAAATTAAAAATTAAAAATTACTCTTTTCAAAAATACCAATACTTAACTTATAATTTTTAAAACATTTATTTACATACAACTATATATAAATCTATCATATTTTTATTTATAAGATTCACAAATTTTATTTACACTTTCATTGATTTGGTTACTATTCTATTATCTGGATTACAATTCCTAATGGTCCAATTACTATTTCAATGGTCAGGTTTCTATTCCATTGGTATAGGTTCTGTAATATCTAAAAATACATATTATTCCATTAATTATTCATTTATAAATATTTTATCATATTATCAATGTAATTTTCTTGTGATTTATTCTATATAACATAATTATAATAAGGGAAATTCTATTTATAAGATTTTGGGTCGTTACATATATCATATACACAACCTACTTATTCTCATATATGTTCTCAGTTCCTTTAAGAAATAATTTAATTCTACATCTAAAAATTTAAATCTTGGTTTATAATGTTGTCTTATACACATATAGACATTCAATACACATTAAAGTACATGTATCTCAGAGGAAATTATTCATTTCCATTACTTTTCCAAATAGATCAACCTTATTTCATGATGAAGGTATAGATTCATAAGACTAGTTAATTCCTATAACACATAAAATTAAACCATCATACATTGTCTAATGACGCAACATTAGCTTATAGTGATTGCACATATTCCCTATATATGGTCTTCCAACACTTATTCAATAACACACATATGCAGGATAATTGATCAATCAACGCTTGCTTTACCATACACTCTATAATGATGAATCATACTTAAAAACAATATTTATACTTATATTCAAGTGCGATTGAGCTAAGTATTTATTTTTATCTAGTTAATATTTTTAGTCTACCAAGATATATTCATATATTGAATATAAATCCCTACCTCATTGATATAAACTTGGTAGATTGTATATTATTCAAGCATGACCCCTCTGGAATCACTCTCGCCTTATTTTTCAAGAAATACATAATTGTATTTGGATATCAAATGTAATAGGATATTATTTAATGAAACCCATTTTCACTAATCATGAAATAAAATGAGAAAAGTGGTGTCTATATGCTAGATCGTCTCTTGAAACTATAATAAAACACAAAATGGGTATCCCACAAGATTTAATAGAATTATACCTAGTGTTATTACATCATGTAATCTAAGATAATTAAATATTTATATAGAGAGTTAAAAATTTAAAATCAAATATTTAATTATTATTACCCAACTTATTCAATAGGTTTTTGGTAGGTGGTGTATACCTTCAGGTTAGCTTCATTTTATTTAAAATTTTCCATGTTTGAGAATGTTTTTGCAAGTTTAATGTTGGATGTAGAAAGATTACATTTCTATAACTCTATAGTAATATCACTTTTACATGTAGTGGTTTATATTTAGTAAAACTCATCATTTACATGATTAATTTCTAAAAGGTTTGATGTTAAGTATATTCTGAATTGAGTGGAGACATCATCCACTACTTGGACTACCTTTTGTGCATTAATTTTCTATAACAAACCATGTATATCTCAAATAGATATATGGATGAAATGGTACTTATAATTGATAATTTTATTGTTTCAAAAACATTAGTGATGAATATATATTCTATTACCTAATTACCCTAATGTAATCATTAAATATATATCCATCGTGCCATCTATCGATCACCTGGTATTCGGTTTTAACCTCTAGATCTAATTAATTTTCATCTTAAAAAACATCTTAATATTCTCAAAAGAAGATACAAAAATAATTTAAGATCCTGAGGGGTATCATCCATTACCGTTGTTCCATAAATTATTTTCCTAAAATATTTATCTTGGCCCCAACATGGTAAATATTGATTTCATCACAAATCTTATTAGTGAATCCGACATTTTTTTTCTTAGAGAGTGAGTAATGACCTCATTATTTATGGTATCATATCTCCCAAGTTGCAAGTATTCCATTTAGTGTTCATTAATAGATCTATATTTATGTTTGACAGAATGTGGGATGAGTCATGCTTATATTTTTATTCCATCTTATGGCCTGCTAAATCATTAGGATTCCCTGTATTACCTAACACTATAAATATGGATACATTAGAGATGGATAGTGTGTTTTCATCTCAAATAGTTCCCATTGGGAACTCTTCCAAATGAACATTATCCATAGAAATATTTATAAGTATGTATAAAACTATACCAATAGAAAACATACATAAATAATTATATAGATGTATATAATAATTATGACATGCATAAATACTATATATGAAAAAATATAAAACATTTTTGAATTCAAGACTTAGAAAGACCCAGTAAACAATGAAAGGATCTGCAAAAGAAGGGAAGGAAAATTGTATTATATATTCTAACACTATAAGAAATTTATAATGAAATTATGTAGAATATATTTATTGATAATGATTCTATGAATCTTACTTTTTCAACAATATGTGGAAACCATCATTAATATGAGTTTACTTTCTTTTCACCTGCTCAAGGTGATGGGTTTCCTACATTAAGTGGAGCGCATAAGACCTTTCTTGGGATGGCACTATGAATACCCCTAGTAAGTTAGTCACTAAATTTCCAAACCATGTTTTCCAGGTAGGAGTGAGAATAAGATAAAAAATATCCATATACATGGATAAAAACTCAATTGGATCGTTATTTATGTTATACTTGGGTGGTTTTAACAAAAAAATTCATAAACCTCCGATAGTCAAAAATAAGTAATAAATAATGTAAAATTGATGTGTTTAAATCTAGGTTAAAAGAAATATAGATGTTGGAAATATCATGAATTAATCATGTTTTAATGATCACAAATCTCATTACTATTAATAAATCTCCTTACTAATTACAAATCTTATCATTGATCACAAATCTCATTATTGTTAAAAAATCTCATTACTAATTAAAAATCTTATCATTGATCACAAATCTCACATATCTTATTACTCATGTGTATTTATGTTTCAAGTTATATTATAATGTATAATGGTTAAGCTTAATTCATTTTATGGATATTACTGTTTAGGTATGAATACAGTTATTTTTCTATGTACAAAGACACCATAAATCTTGACACTTTGTGCAAGTCACAGATACCGTGAAGAGTAAGACAAACACATTGAAGCAGACTCCATGACTGGTGAGACACCGTGACCACAACACACTGTGACTCAGTAGGCCAGACATAGTGAAGCAGGACAGTAAGAACAAACACTGTAAGTCAGACACCCTGATTGCCTAAGTGCTAAGACACTGTTAGCAAGACATAGTCATCAAGGCACCGTGAATCCAGAAAATATGGGTAAGGCACCAGAAGCAAGAAACCGTGAGTCAGACACCATGAATCAGACATAGTGAAGAACTCACCGTGAAGGAGACACCATGAAGGACACACTGTGATGGACATACCATGAAGGACACGCCGTGATGGAGACATAGTGAAGGACGTACTGTGAAGGAGACACCATTTTCATAACTATTGTGACACTATTTCTTAACGTTTTTTCAATATTATATAAATATTTCTAATGTTCATATTTTATGTTTATAATGTAATTAATGATGTTTAATGATAGTTGTTTGCATTACAAGAAACCGTACCTTGTACCTATGAAATGGTAATCAAACATATTGCTGGAGCTCGTGAAATATAAGGAATATTGAGCCGTAGTATAGAAAGTTTGCAAGCCCAAGAGTGGCCAGTTACAAAACGCGAAAATACAGAACAAACACACGGTAAGGAAAACAAGTGAGTGCACTGTACTGAACTGAACACCAATCATGAGAGCAAAGAAGCATCTCATGCTTTCCAACAACACTAAAAAACACATGAGGTGTTGTGTAATCAAGAGATCATCTTCACTCTTGAAGAACACTAGCTGAATGACAACACTCTGTTTTTCAACAGAAAATCTAGAGAAGGACTGAAATGCATTTCTGCTAAATCCAATGAGTCTAGAGTTTCACTTCCAATCACTAGAGCCTTCTAAACATTCATATACTCTCTCTAAGTGATTCATTGTTTACATTTTCGAGAAGTGTGTGTACTATGTACATATTACACACACACTGTCTCTCGCACTAAACTGGGGGATATCAAAATCCTCACACCAAAACTCTTTACTCTTGTTTACCCACTAAAACTATGGAAGAGGTCCTTCTATGACCTGGTCATTATTATTTTTTTCCCATGAAGAACTGTGGTAGAGGTCCCTATGTGGCATGGATAGACTTTTACTGTTGTTAACCCCGATTCAGGGTGTGGATCAAATTTATACAAATTGTTTTAGAGGACTAAGTCTCGACATGAGACTAAACCTCTTGGTTATAACTTTTGTTCATTTTAGATTATTTTTAAAGTGTACTACATAAATCTTTTATATTCCTATGTTATTACTTTGAAATATAAAACTAGTTTGAAGTTACTTTGATAGTTAATCTCTCAAGTGTTTTTTACTTTTGTAAATCTGTAGATTAGTTTTAAAAGCTAATTTAATGTTCTGATTAAGTTCACTTTGACCTAATCTATCTTTTGAGAACCTAATTGAACCTTTAACGTTTTACAAATTCACTACAGATTATCTTGTTATTCAATTTGGGGGATTTTAATAGAAATATTTTTAAACAGAAATATTAATTGGAACTCAATTCACCCCCCTCTTGAGTGTCCACTCTGACCAACATTCGGTATCGTAGGTTGTTTTTATTAATAAAGGATTTCAAAATATTTTATTTTTCAACATTGATTTTTTTCATCACTAAAGATCTTAAATTTCTGTTAATTCTAAATTTTATCTCATTAAATATATTTTCTAACATCTAGCTATGGATAATAGACTAGAAGGTGCTACTACTAATAAGACACCATTCATTAATGGTACAAATTATGACCAGTGGAAACATAAAATAAAAACTCATTTAGAAAGTATGGGTTATGATATCTGGACTGCTATAGTGTCTTAATATAAAATTCCACAAACTGAAAGAACAACTTGGGATGAACCTACAAAGACTACTTACTATAATAATGGTAAAGCTATGAATGCTTTATATTGTGCATTAGGAGATGAGGAATTCAATAGAATATCTGCTTGCAAAACTGCCTATGAAATTTGGGATACCATATGTGTTTCTCATGAAGGAACAACTAATGTTATAGTAATGATATTAAACACTAATACTATTAAATATGAAAATTTTAAAATGAAGACTAATGAACCTATCTCTGAAATATATCTCAGCTATAATGAGATTTTAAACACTATGAGTTCGCTAGGAAAAGCTATTCCTGCAAAGGAACAAATCCTGTGAATATTGAGATGTCTACCAGATTGATGGAGAGGAACTTCTGTTTTAATCAGAGAATCATGTGACATTTTTGTTCTTCATTTTAAAGAGCTTATTGGTAAGCTTATGATGGATGAGGAAGAACTCAAGGTGAATAAGGAGGAAGATGATGAACCTAAAAGGAAGTCATTGGAATATAATTCTACTTCTTCAAAGAGCAAAGACAAGGAGAAAACATACATACCAACTGAAAGCTAAATAACTGAAAGTTCAGAATCTGACAGCGATGCTGAAATGGCTTAGATAGCTCAAAGGTTTAATAAATTCTATAGAAAGAAGAAATTCATATGAAAGTCAAACTACGTATGTAAATATGACAACAAATGTTATTGGAAAAAGGATTTGAAAAATCCTGATAAGAGTGATGAGGTTGTTTGATATGAATGTAAAAGAAAAGGTCATGTTAAAGCAGACTTCCCAAAATTGAAGTTCACGAAGAAACATGACTACAAGGACACTAAGTACATGAAAGCAATGAAAGCAACATCGAGTACTTTAGAAGAAAGAACAAGTGAATCTGAAGTTTCTGATTCTTAATAGAATCGTGCTAACATTTGTTTCCTAAAAATCACATCTGAGGTAACCTTAGATACTGTTATTTTAACTTCATATTATTCTGGAGTTTATGTTGAATCTAGTTCTAATTCTGATGATATGACTAGTGAAGAGTTATTTTTATACTATAATATGATTGAAGAGACATGTAATGAACTTAAGGATAAATACATGTCATTGAAGTAACAACATGCTCTCACTACCAATGTTAAATCTGCCTTTGATATAGAAAAAGATAAGAATACTCAACTGTTGAAGGAAAATACTAAACTAAAAATGTCTAATCAGCTAAATAGAAAGTACATAGAAAAAATCACCAAGGGAAAAGTTACACTTACTAAAATGTTAGGTAAGAATGTTAAACCAAAGTATACAACTAGATTAGGCTATCAGTTAAGAAAGAGACAGATCACTAAAACTAGATTTCTTCCTAAATCTGGACAAAATTATGCTAGTTGCGGTTCTGGAAATTCATATGCCTCGACTAGTTAATCACATTGTTATAGATTAAATAGAGTTTATCTTTCAAAATATATAGAATCTATCAATTATATGAGACCCATAAGACAAATCTGGGTACCTAAAGCATTGCTTGCTAACCTGTCTGGACCCAATAGAATCTGGGTACCAAAAACATTCTCTGTTTAAAATAGTTTTATAGGAAACCTATTTTAAGAGTTCTCATAAGATGATATGGTACTTGGATAGTGGATGTGTAAGGCAACTATCTACGGATTATTCATGCTTCAAGAGCAGAATAAAGGTTGATGGAGGTCATGTCACCTTTGTTGATAATTCTTAAGGAATGATCATCGTCCTAGGACAAATTGGTATCACTAACTTAGTTTTAATTTATAAAGTTTTATTTGTTGATGGAATTAAATATAATCTATTATGTATTTCTCAGTTATGTGATGATGTATTTAATGTTATGTTTGAAAATGAATCTTGTAATGTTTTTAATTATAAAAATGTTTTGGTATTTTCTGCTTTGAGAAATTAAAATGTTTATGTTGTTTATTTGAATTCATTAGCTAAACTAAAAATTACTTGTTTAAATGATTTTCATGAAAAATCTTGGCTTTGGCATAGAATATTAGGACACTGTAATATAAACTCACTTAGAAAAATGACTAGGAAGAACTTAGTTAGAGACATACCAAAACTTTAGTTTCCAAATGTCAATATTTGTAATCCCTGTCCAAATGGAAAACAACACAAAATCTCTTTCAAAAAAAATAGAATGAAGTTTATACTTCTCAACCTCTCGAGTTGGTTCACATGGACTTGTTTGGACCTTATAGATTTTCTAGTCTAAATGGGAAGCAATATGTCTATGTCTTAGTAGATGAATTTTCTAGATATACTTGGGTATATTTCTTAGATCAAAAAATGTGAAGCTTGTTCTTATTTTTCAAAATACTCCTAGTCTATAGGAAACCATAGTGGACTTATGATTAAGACTTTGAGAAGTGATCATGGCCGTGAGTTTGAAAATCATGAGTTTGAATCCATTTTCTCACAAAATAGCTATTCTCACAATTTCTCTGCCCCTAGGACACCTCAGTCGAATGGTGTAGTAGAAATAATAAATAGAACCCTTCAAGAAATTTCTAGAACTGTGCTTAATGAGTATGACCTATCTATTTAGTTTTGGGATGAAGCTGTAAATACAGCTTTTTATATCATCAATAGAGTCTTAGTAAGACTTGTTCTCAAAAAGACCCCTTATGATCTGTGGAAAAACAGGAAACCTAAAGTTAGCTACTTTAGATTCTTTGGTTGCAAAGTCTTTATTCTTAATACCATGTTTAATATGGAAAATTTTGCTTCTACGAGTGGTGAAGGAATCTTTTTAGTATATTCTATAACTACCAAATCCTATAGAGTTTTCCATAAGAGAACCAAGTGTGTGGAAGAATTTGTTCACATAAAATTTGATGAAACTAATCCACATGAACCTAAGCCATCTCTTGAAAATATTGAAGAAGATTTATCTATCCTGAACCATAATGATAAAATCAATGAACCTACTATAAAGACAACCCGTTTTGGAAATATTTCAGAATCTTCTCCTAATGAACCCGAACCTAGAGAAGAACCTGAAATTACTATTCCTACCTTTACTAGATCAACTTGGATTCTAAAGAATCATCCTTTAGATGCTATTGAAGGAAATCTGGATAGAGGTACATAGACTAGAGCTTCTCTTTGAAATAAGGTTTAAAATCAATACTTCTTGTCACAGCTTGAATGTAAACACATTGATGATGCTATTAATGATGAATGTTGGGTAATTTCTATGAAAGAAGAACTTAATCAGTTGGAATGAAATACTGTTTGGAAACTAGTAGAAAGAGACAAGGACGCATTTGTCATAGGCACTAAATGGGTGTTTAGAAATAATGTAGATGGAGTTGGAAACATAGTTACAAACAAGGCTAGGATAGTTGCACAAGGCTATAGTCAAGAAGAAGGAATTGACTATGAGGAGACACGTGCTCTAGTAGCCAGACTTGAAGCCATTAGAATTTTACTTGCTTATGTTGTATATCTAAATTTCAAACTATATCAAATGGATGTCAAGAGTACATTCTTAAATGGGTATATAGCTGAGGATGTTTTTGTTGAACAACCACCTAGATTTACAAACCCTCATTTTCCAAATCATATTTTCAAATTATCAAAAGCTTTATATGGTTTAAAGAATGCTCCAAGAGCCTGGTATGATAGATAATTACTTTTATAATTTCCAAAGGTTTTACAAAAGGAATTTTTTATCCTACTTTCTTTATAAAATGAATTTCTAACAATGTTTTAGTTGTTCAAATTTATGTAGATAATATTATTTTTGGATCTTCAGAAAATTCATTATGTGTTGATTTTTCTAAAATGATGCAAAACAAATTTGAAATGAGTTTAATGAGTGAACTAAAATTTTTTCTTGGATTTCAAATCATTCAAAATAATGAGGGAATTATTTTAACTCAAAGTAATTATACTAGAGATCTTTTAAAACATTTTGGATTGGAGTGCACAAAAAGAAGTTACACTCCCATGAGTACCACCTGTAAGTTGGATCTTGATGAAGATGGTAAATCGTTTGATCAAACCACTTATAGTTGAATGATTGGAAGTCTACTCTACTTAAATACTATCCATCCTCATAATATGTTTATTGTATGTGTGTGTGATCGTTTTGAAGAAAACCCTAAAGATTTACATTTAATTGCTGTAAAAAGTATTTTCAAATTCCTCAAACATACACCAAATTTAAGACTGTTCTATCCTAAAAGATAATCATTTGAACTAGTTAGTTATTCTGATTCTGACTTTTCTGGATGTAAGCTAAATAAAAAAACACCTCTAGAACATTTCACCTTTTAGGCAAGTCACTAGTATCATGTTGTAGTAGGAAACAATATTCGGTTACATTATCTATTGTAGAAGCTGAATACATAGCTTCTGGAAGTTGTTGTGCACAAATTTTGTGGATGAAACACACATTACTAGACTATGGATATCAATTCAAACATGTCTCAATAAATTGTGACAACACAAGTGTTATTAACATTTCAAAGAATCCTGTTTCACATTCTAGGACAAAACATATTGATGTAAGACATCACTTTTTGAGGGATCATTATCAAAAAGGTGATATAACCTTGGAATTCATTTGTACTGAATATCAACTTGCTGATATATTCACTAAACCATTAAATTATGAGATATTAGATTACATCATACATGATTTTGGTATGATCAACCATAAATAGATATCTTACTGTTCTTACTATTTATCATTTTACTGTATTTTAATTTACTGTTTCATGTTCATAGTTTCTCGGTTACTGTTTCATCCTTATGGACTCACAGTTAACACCTTATGTTCACAGACTGTCATTTACTGTCTGACCGTGACGACCACCAACTGTCTCACCATGATTTCACAGAACGCTCCCTGCCTCACCGTGACAACCACCAACTGTCTCACCATGACAACTTCTTTTCATCACACCGTAACGAATACTCACGGTCTCACCGTGAATATTATTTATGTATTTATTTTAACCCATATCGTGGGAATTTGTATTTCACCTCTATTTCTTTTCCCGTGTTTTTTATTTTTGTGACGTTTGACATTCCCAAATGATAAAACATAATGGTTTTCACTCGATTCTTCACCCGATATATCTCTTAAACCTTCTCAACCTTCCAAAACATCTCTTCTTCTATCTCGCTCGAACCTTCTGTGGATTCCAAGGGAGAAGCTTCCATCTCCATCTTCACCTGAGAAGCATATCTCAAAGAAGAAAAAGATAGCTCTGAAGATAGCGCCTGAAGGACCCCTAAATCCTAACCTACTAAGCTTATTGTTGCTCCTGAGAAGAAATCTACCATGAGTGGCTTTTTTCCAGCAGGTATTTAGTTCTGAAAGTTATAAAAGAACAAGGATGGATCGAATGGTTCTCCCAGAAAGATAGACAATTTACCCAAGGATGGTTGCACAGTTCTATCAATATGCAATGTTTTCCTTTGATGCTATATAATGCTTTATGGTGACAAGTTGGATCAATGGTCAAAAATGTTCTTTCACTTCAATGATATGGTCTGCATTCCTAAGTATTCCTCATGAAGGGATTTGTGATGATTACCAAAGAGACCCTACTCCTACAACCGACATCTTCGACCTAGAAAATTCCTTGGAAATTCTAACTGGTAATGGCACCAAGAGAAGGGACATAGTAGCTGAATTGGATGGAAAGACAAGGTTGTTGTTTAAGTTTCTTCAAAATTTTATTATCCCATGAAAACGATACTTCTCTGTTTTGAAGTATCACGATGTCATTATGATTCATCTGATGAAGAATGGACATAAGATAATTTTGTGCAAATATATCGTTCACCACATATGTGAATTTATTAAGGTCACTTCGAAATCCACATTCCTATTTTACTCAAGGTTGATTTCGGCTATGTTAATTGTGAAGGGAGTAGGTGGACCAAATGAAGAAATGCATGTGGATTTTGAGTACTGTTTAACCAAGACTACCATCAGATGGATGAAGATAAAATGGAACCCCTGGAAGAAGAAGTGGGATGAAGATAATGAAAAGGTTTATGAAAAGTTAAATCCTATGGATTATCCTAAAAGTCCTAGAAACATTACTGATCCTGGTTTGGAACCAGATGAAGTGGCTCAGTATTCAGAAAAAGAAGATGATGATGATGAGGTAACTGAAATACCTCATGAGGAATCAACTCTTGTTGAGGGAGAAACGACTGATGTTCCTGCGGAAGTTTCAAGAGAAGAGGTAGTTGTTGAAAAGGAAATGACTGTTGGCCCTTCTTTTGTGCTTGAAGAAGAATTACCTCATACCCATGTTAATCAGGAAACACAATCTGAAGCATGTTTGGAAGCTCTACCTGAGGAACAACCTATTCCTGAGTACATACCCTCTGCTAAAGAAATGATGGAAGTTGCCTTTCAATTGGCAAGGCAAGAAATGGATGATAAAACTAGAGTTGATACTGTGGATCATGATCATGATGTTGTGCCTATAGTTCCTGAAATGGAATCACCTGTTGAGGGGGAGGAACCTCAAAACATTGAACCTAATACAGCTGAGTTCAATGAATCTGAATCTGTTGGTATACCTCCTCCCACTGATTCATACACTGTGTATACTCGGTATGAATTACCAAGCTTCTGTGATGTGAGTGAATCACTGCATGTGACTGAAACTGGAATTGATCTCTCTTATCTATTTCTATTGAAGTCATCCACTCACCCTGAACTAGAACCAGAGCCTCTACCTAAACCTACATCTCAACCACAACCAGAACCTACACCAGAACCTATACAACATCCTACATCTACTCTATTACCTGATCAGAAAAAATTTGTAAGTAAGGATTATTTGAAAATATTTGGAGAGACAATCTTAGCTAGGGTAGAGAAGATCTTGTCCTCTCAACCTCATCCTATGACTCTACTATGTCAGGAAGATGCCTCGCTGCTTGTGGAAATGATTATTATACACATTCTACTAAGGATGATCCCTGAAATTCAAGAGGTAAGGGTTGAAAACAAGTTGATTAGTGCTGATGTTGCATCTTTAAAAAGTATGGTACCAGACATGCATAAATAATTGTCTTCAAGATCAGAGCCTGCTCCTGCTCCTACACCTATTGCTACTTTTCTTGAACCTATTATTTCCAAAATTTCTCGAGATATCATATCACAAGTTCATCCATTCCTTCTATATTTTGATGAAAATATTAGAGAAAGGCGCACTCAGATGTTTTACCGAATGAGAGAGCTAGTGGAGAACTTGAATAAGCTTACAGATGAATACACTAGCTGTCTTCAAAAGGTTTTGAAATAGTTGAAATCTCGAACCGAAGCTGTCAAGACTTCTCCTCCCTATAGTCAAACCGCTACATCTTCTTGGGATGATTCTCTGCACAGATCATTAATCAAGGAATAAATTCTTAATGACTTCAGTAGTTCTGATTTTACTCCTTTATCTGAAGTTTCAAAGAACAGTGATAGAGCACTTGACCTGATTCGAATTCATGCTAAAATTGCTAGTGATGCTCTGCAGGAGATCACTAAGATGATAGATTTCAATCTCACCCAGATTTTCTCAAAATCGAATATGAAAAATAACTTTAAGTATCTTGTGGAAAACATGATGATACCTCCTGTGACTCAGGAATTCAAAACTCAAGTTCAGAAGCTCACTAGGTTCACCATATTGTTAGAAAAATTCATAGAGAATAAAGATGGTTTTGAAAAGGGTATGCAATATGGTGTAGAAATCATTATAGATTTCAAAAATCTTCTGAAGTCGTACCTTCATGTCCAAAGTACTGCAATAGTTGCTCCAACGGCTACCCCTCTTAGACCTAGACTACCTGCCTTAGCCTCCACTGCCATGTTAGTTAGCTAAGCTCTTACTCAGATCAGGCCAGTCATTCTTGGTCAGCCACAAAATTGATCTTCTATAGCCCCATCTTTGGCTCCCTCTGTATTTGAAGGTCTACCTTTACCATCTTTGTCTACCACCTCGATTTATTCTTCCACATCAGCAACTACCCCAATTAATTCATCCTCTACTTCTGATAATGGCAAGGAAAAGGCCAATCCATGAAAAAGAACAGTGACTACTTTCTTTTTGATGGGGATGTCTTTGATTTTTGAATTTTAACAGTATGATGTATTCTGAACTTTTTGAATGACATATGCTTTGTTTTACTCTCTTCTTTTTACATTTTGATAATCCCAAAAGGGGGAGAAAAAGTTATGGGTTATGTGTTACCATATAATATTTTCCTTAAAGTTGCATTCAATTTACCCTTTATCTGTACACGATTTGTGATCATCTAAAAAGGGAAGATTATTGGACTCCTCATGTATTAATCATGTTTTAATGACCACAAATATCATTAATATTAATAATTCTCATTACTAATTACAAATGTTATCATTGAACACAAATCTCACATATCTTACTCATTTGTATTTATGTTTCAATTTATCTTATATTGTATAATGGTTAAGCTTAATTCATATTATGCATATTACTTTTTATGTCCGAATAATGTTATTTGTCGAAGTACAAAGACACTGTGAAGCTTGACACTATGTGCAAGTCACAGACACTATGAAGTGTAAGATAGACACACTGAAGCAGACACCGTGAATAGTGAGATACCGTGACCACAACACACCGTGACCTAGTAAGCTTGACACCGTGAAGCAAGACAGTAAGAATAGACACCATATGTCAGACACTTTGTTTGCCTAAGTGCTAAGACACGGTTAGCAAGACACAGTAATCAAGGCATTGTGAATCCAGAGACAATGAGTAAGGCACTAGAAGCCAGAAACGGTGAGTCATACACTGTGACTCAGACACAGTGAAGAACTCACCGTGAAGGGGACACCGTGAAGGACACACCATGAAGGACATATTATGAATGGAACACTGTGAAGGAGACACAGTGAAGGAAGTACCGTGAAGAAGACAGTGTTTGCATAACTATTGTAACACCATTTTTTTAACCTTTTGTCAATATTATTTAAATATTTCTAATGGTCATATTTCTTGTTTTTAATGCAATTAATAATATTTAATGATAGTTGTTTAGATGACATAAAACAGTACCTCGTGCCTATGAAAAGGTAATCATTCTTATTGCCAGAGCTTGTGGCATATAAGGAAGATTGAGTCGTAGTACGGAATGTGTGCAAGCCCAAGATATCCCAAGTGAAAAGCGCGAAAATACAGAACATACACGTGACAAGGAAAAAATGTGAGTGCACTGTACTGAACTAAACACCAATCTTGAGTACAAAGAAGCATCGCATGCTTTCCGACACCACTGAAGAACACACATAGTGCTGCGGAATCAAAGAGCATCTTCACTCTTGAAGAACACAAGCTCAACCATAAAAAAAAATTCAATAGAAAATCCAATGGACTCAAAAGCTTTTCTGCTGAATCCACAGAGTCCAGAGCTGTACTGCCAATCACTAGAGCCTTTTAAACATTTAGATACTCTCTCTAAGTGATTCATTGTTTACTTTTTCGAACATTGTGTGTACTCTGTATATCATACACACACACACACTGTCTCATGCGTTAAAGTGGGGGATATTAAAATTCTCACACGAAAACGCTTTACTCTTGTTTACCCACGATAACTGTGGAAGAGGTCCTTGTGTAACCTGGTCATTATTTTTTGATTCCCACGAAGAACTGTGGTAGAGGTCCCTGCATGGCCTGGACAGTCTTGTACTGTTGATAACCCCAATTCAGGGTGTGGATCAAATTTATATAAATTGTTTGAGAGGACTACGTCTCAGCTTGAGATTGAACCTCTTGGTTATAATTTATTTGCAGTTTAGATTATGTTTAAATTATAATACATATATATTTTATATTCTACTGCTATTAATTTGAAATACAAAACTATTTTGAAGTTACTTTGACAGTTAATCTAGAAAGTGTTTGTAACTATTGTAAATCAATAGATTAGTTTCAAAAGCTAATTTATCTTTTGATTAAGTTAGATGAGACCTAATCAATCTTTTGAGAACCTAATTTAACCTTTACAGTTTTAAAAATTCATACATATTATCTTGTTATTCAATTTTCAGGATTTTAATAGAAGTATTTTTAAACAGAAATTTTAATTGGAACTCAATTCACCCCCACTTGAGTGTCCGCTTCTACCAACAATAGAAATAAATCTTCTTTTAATGAGTTTTAAGGATCTTTATTATATAAGGTGGTTGGATATAAACAAATATATTGAACCCTCTTGGTCATATAGTTCTTTCCCTCCACATATCAAGTTGATGTACTTAGTTCCCATACATAGTCCCAAGACACATTTTATTTATTGTTTAAGTGAAAATTACTAGGTACTATAATGTATCCAATCTAAGGGATATTAAAACGTAATTATAAAGAGGCAAGTATGATATATATATATATATTGTTTTTCCATCATGTTGTTCCACCATTTACATTCTTCTAGATAATTGTCATTTATAATCATGTAGATTATTTTCTCTGTAAGAATGGAGGAGGAATCCAAGTCATGTTATGTCATGTGATTGAATAAAAAAAATATTTTTTTTCATTTGATCATTGATGATTATTGTTTGAACCTCTTATTTTATTAATTGAGAATCTTCAATTACCATCAAAACTCTAGTATCATTTTCTAATAATTTGTTTTTATTTTTTAGTATACTTTCATCACTATTCACTCAAATTTGTGTTTCATTTGAAGCCTCCAATCCCCTCCAATTTATGGGAGAACCTCATACCTCTTTTCACTAATATATTAATCAACATTATGACTATGATGAATCTTTATATGGAAAACCATGTTCTATAACATGGTATAGGTGTATGAATTGACCCATTCGGTAGCATAGTCATGAAATATCCAAATTATCGAATCATCTATTGAGAGAGTGAATTTCATTCACATGTCTTCATGTATCATGATTATCCAATGGTAGAGATTTATGAATGGGTATTTTTGAAACCACTAATCATGTAGTGGTGATGGGATTATTCAATGAAATCACTAATATTGTTGCATGTTCAAGTATAGTGAGTAGAATTTTTAGATAGACTCGTTATTGATTCGGTCTATCGATATACTATCCGAAATAAAAAACTTGTATTTTTACTCTTTATATGTTCCATTTTTATTATATGAAATTATTTTTCCATGAAATTCCCCTTTTTGGAAGAAAACTAAACATATAATTACTCCCCAAAACATCTATTATCTCCCTTGGATTTATTAATAATGGTCATACTCTAGAAACAATCTATAAAAAAATCAAAACTATGATTTGGGAATGAAAACTATATTCCAATATTCATAGTGATCGATATTTGTTACAATCTACCTCCATAGAATCTAAAATACCTAGGTTTTTTAAAAAGGGACATTCCATAAATAAATACTCTATATCATGTAGTAAATATTTGACACACCTTATCATAAAGTGTCAAAATAAATGTTATCCTATTATTATTACATAGTACTATATAAATACAATAATGTATCCAAGGAGGATATCATATTCATGGTCTCCACATTTGTTTAATGATTAATGTTTAAATAATAACAAGTGTAAGGTGTTGATCAATGTTTTGTTTATAATTTTGAAGAACCAATGGGTAAGAAATCATTATAGATTTTCAAGATAATGATTAGGGATTGATATAAGGTAGGATTACTAATTACAATGCACTGAAAAATCAAAAAATAATGAATATTCAATTTAAATGTTAATCAATGAGAAGGTCCATAATATTTTACATTTCGTTTCTAGTTAAAGAAAATTGTAACTGTCGGTATTCTAATGATTACTACGGATTGATCCTTCTTTTATTGTTTTTTGGGAAGTATTAAACAATCACACAACACCTTATAAATGAACATTCCACCAACTTATTTAGAAAATACCAAATAAGAAAAGGTGATATAAGGAAAATGGGAGTATGTACTCTTTCTTCCACACACATACTAGAAATTTTTAAGTACTTCACCACTTCATGGATATTCTTCTACCAAATGAATAATTGATAAGGTGGAAGGAAAATGTATTAATAACTACAGTAGTGAACAGATCATAGAATTACTAACTGAAAAAATTGATAAAACAATTTATAACTCAATATACTTAAAAAAGTGATTAATAGATAAATATTGATTACTAAAATATAGATAACTTAGACATAAAAATGGTCACCCTCATCTATATTAATCATTGTATCAGTTTTAAACTTTTTTCTGATGAATTGTATCGATTGAAAATTTTATCTTGATACCCAAATCACTATAATAACACTATGAACTCAAGAAACACATAAAATAAAGTATTAAGATCCATAAATAGTTTATTAATTCTATACTTACTTTCAATGATTGTTAAATATATTAATGAGTATCATTAATTCCATCCATGTAGAGTTATATAATTTCAAATTCTACTAAAAACCAACACATCCCATGACATCATTCTCAATTAATTGATAAGACATCATCTAGGTAGTTGGCATTCTTTCTACATGATTTGGATCAGCTAGAATATAAAATTATTTATTATGGTCCCCTAGAACTTGTAGAGTTCAACATGGGACTAATATGATTTATATGGATATAGATTAAATTTTTCTTTCTTATTTCCTTATTGAATTACTTAATGCCTAAGATAAGGTTTAGAATCTTATGTTAGTTTGGCCTAAATAATATATCTATAATAAGTAGAAAAATTTACTCTTATATAATAGGCCAAAAACCAAAAAAAATTCTTGATTTATTTAATTCTTCTTTTTAGGGATAAGAATTACTCTAATACAATTTACAATTAATATTTTATTATAATCCTTAAATCTTTTCCATTATTACATTGTTAGGTCACACTTCAATAATATTGTTATATGTTTTTTTATATAAATCCATCGCATCACCTGATTTAATCTTCTTTCTCATTTTATTAATCGTACATAAGAACTTTTTATACTAATATAAACCTCTTTATTCATTATTTAATCTCATATAGTAGGCACATGACATGATTTAAACTGATTTAGATCTTTATAAAACAATGTTTATATAAAATAGGCATTAAAAATTATATTATACTATTACTTTTCCTTTTGAAATCAAAATATAAAATTTACCATGTTTATTTTTAACTATAAACAAATAAAATTATAATAAAAAGTTACCATTAATTTTATTATAATATGTTATTAAATATCCAAATAAAACCCTTTGAATTGAAGTGTTAATTTTAAAGCATAAGAATGAATATATAGTTAATTAATATATTCAAAAAATAAATTTTTCATCAGTAATATAGAATGACTAACCTCCATCAATTAATTCCACAGTTATAATATTTTTAATCCTAGACAACTCAACATAAAAATGGTACACAAGATATATTCAAAATATGAGCTATAATGAAAAATTAGTGATGTAGGTTTTTGCTTCAGTATGTCATAGCACATTCTTTATATTTTGATCCTTTAACCATTAATGGGGGTAAAAAACCAAATTAAAACATGTAAATAATATTAAAATTATATTTTTATGGTTTCTTTGATATCGATAAATGTATTTCCCCCTTCGGAAAATATATATATATATATTCTTGATTTGTAGATATTTAAAGGATTTTTAAAAATTATTTTAATAATATTTCATTGTCCCATGACCCTGTGAATTGATAACTTCTTAATGGATTACTATATAAAAAATCAATCACTATTTTTGTACTCAAGATATAGTATTTTCATGTTGATGGTCATAATCTACATTCATATTTTGATCCATGGACGATGCCCATTTTGATATTTTTAAAAAATTCATTATTTTCTAAACCATTGCTCTAAAATATAGTTTTAAATTTTTTATCCAAGGTTTATCCTATATTGATAACAAAAATCAAAAAATATTAAATACAATTGATATGGTATATCATATTCTTAAATAATGATTTGGGTATTTTATGAAGCAATGATAAATCATTAATGCTTTAGAAATGTAAACCATTGAATTGAGATATGATTTTTTTATTTCATGCCTCATTATGATGAACATTATGGTATTAAATCTCATTTTTATAATTATAAAATAATATTTTATTATTGTTATTCAATTAAAAAACATCATTGGAAATTCCAATTCACACCACTATTCATTTATGAATATGAATAGTGTGAAAAAATTAGTGGTTGAGCTATCATTGGCAAAAAATATTCACTTATCCTCACTTGAATGTATGAATAGTGTAACCCAAAATTGTTGTAAATGGTTCAAAATATTGATTTTATAATAAAATTTTCTTTATAAACTATTTTTTATAATCCATTTTCCCAAGTGTGATAAGCATTCATCGTAGGACATTTCAATGTGATGTTGTCTTATTGAGATAGCCTGGTTTGATGTGGGGATGATTATGACACAATGGGATTCAGATGTTGAGGCCTTGTGGTGGTATAGCATGAGTTACATTATGGCGGGTCGTGATATCTTTCTATGAACAATGGAAAATAGAAGGCCATGGAAAATGAAGGGTTGTAATAATGGTAAGATGGTGGAGATGAGAAATCAAGATGTAGCTAGATCGATAGTCAGTCGAGAGGAGTGGGATGTAGAAATCAAGAAGGTGAAATTAAATATAGATTATAGGGTAAATAGAATTAAAAACATTATCATTCAGTTTGTATCCAATAAACCATGATTTTTGACTTATGTCAATTAATATATAGGGTTTTTAGGGGGATAAATATTTCACAAAATAAGTATCTCTCTAGCATACATCATGTTTTTCTAAAGGGGCACAACTCGGGGTAAGGGGATGTTCAATACAACTTCTATATTTTTCACTCATAGAATGTAACTTGAATTACATTAAATATAATATACATGGCACAACATAGGATTTAGAAATACATACCTAGGCTAACTCATGTGTCTCCGATGGCAAGTCTCATGAAGTACACAAAATGTTGGTCGACAAGACTTGACATGGACATATTGGTACATACCAATTCACCCTAAATAAATCATATTTTCTTCTAAGAAAGAGTAAATTCTATGAACTTTATATTCCCTTGTTATTTTTTGTTTTATCTTCTGAGAATTATAACTGCAGAAATTGAATAGTCTATCATTACCATTTTTTCATTAGGATAATCATGGCGGGGTCCTTTTTTCCATTAGATATCAATAGAGAGTCATTTAGAAAGAAATACTATCTCATATCCATATTTATGATTATTTGGTTTGGGAAATAATTTCAAAGTAGATACAACATTGATTTCCCCTGGTGGTGGATTAATTATAAGGCATGGGCCCCCTATAGGCATTATTGATTTCTAAAAAATATTAAGTATAGGGATGTTAGTTCACCACGAGGCTTACGTCCCATATGTGTATTCATTAATGGTGGGTGGAAGATTCATATACATGGAATATAAAGAAAAGTCTTATGGGGTTCCATTATACATCTAGTAAATTAGAGTAGATTTCTACTTTGCACAAGGGAAAAGTGTATTCATTTCATAACAAACTCTCTATGTCTGAGGATCACACATATTTCCTTAATAATGGAAATTTTGAGTTTTATTATTGATTATCTATACGTATCAGACTTAAATACATGATTTATATTTGTAAGTTTAATTCATCCCTCTCTTTGTATCAGGATGAAGTGATCAATGTGTGCTTCAAAGAGAGAGTATCTACTTAAGAGGTTAATTGATGAAAACCTCTCATAGAATCTTATATGTCTAGTTACTAAGATTCATAGAGTGGTTAAAACTTGTGATTAGGAAATCCCTTGATTGGGGTATAGTTAATGAAGTTTGAGTTTCTCATGAACCATCCCCCGAGGCCCATATCGTGACTACCCCAAGCCTGCCTTCCATAGGTTAGGGGATGGCGACTAGCACCAAAGGTGTATATCCCTAAAACTAGGAAGGAATTGCTATTATAAAACGTAAACACACACAAACAGAGTAAAAGTGGAAGAAAACACCAAATAAAAGATGTATAAAAAGTGTGCTGAAAGTACAAAGGGGTCGGAAATACAAGCCCAACAAGAAAGTACGGCTACAACTAAAAGAATGTACAACTAAAAAATACAAACAGATGAATGGCGAAAGCATCTCCTCGATCATCCTTCGGGTTCCTACCTAAAGGGTAGTACATATGTCCTTCTCGGCACTACACGTCTATCGGTCTGATTCGTGTGTTGTCACGCCTAGTGGTCCACCTCCAGGTACCGTCATGTCCAGGCGCTCTCGGCCTCCGTCAGTGATGTCCGTCATCTACATCAAAAACAACGAGGTGCAGTCATAGCCCGTGCAGGGGTGAGTATAACGATACTGAGTAGGGACCCCGAGACCCTCAAGGTCTCGCCAAATCCAACATGTATAAACCACAAAGATTGAAATCAACAGATAATCTCACTTAGGTATATGACCATACATATACCTAAGTTACCAAGTAATCTATCACAATATTGAGGAAAACACAAAGGTCATTGACTTAGTTCAAACCAGTATTTTCATTCACGATGTCGAAACAACGGCTGCTAGAGAACTCCTCCTCTGTCGAGTATAGTGGGCATGCCACTACAACCAAGAGCTTCTCACTAACCTTGTACTACTGATGTACTCCACCTGTCGAGTACTATGGGCCTGCTTCTACCACCATTCACATCCCACCATGGTTCTGTTGCTACAACCAAGCGCTCCTCTGCCATGGGTCTGCTACTACAACCAAGCGCTCCCCACTGGGCAATCCGAATCACTCTGAGTCGATCAATCAGCAATCGTCAAGTCTCAGCCAGCTACTAGGTCTCTACTATCTTCTCGCTCATCACCAAGAGGGTCCGCTCCCTGTGCCAAAATCTGATACTCCAGGTGCCACGAAGTCTCACCTAGAAGTACCACAAAGGATTTCCACATCATAGGGGTCTCAATGCAACAGATAGTGCGTCAATCGGACGCCCGGTCTGGTAGTTATTGGTTTTTCCGTACCAGAGGCCCTGTTGGATTTTTAAGCTAAACTCAACATGAATGTACAACAACTATGTCCAAAACTCAAGTGGATTATGCCAAAATAACCATCTCATAAAAAGGAATCCAACGTAATTGATAACACGTCGATCGGACGTCCGGTACTTTAGTTATAAGCATTTCCGCTCCGAGGGCCCGGTTGGTTTCGGGTTCGAACCAAACCAGATATACCCAAAAATCACTAAAACCTTGATTGTAATATAATAAAATGATCTTCTAGATCCGAGTAATCCTACACAACTGAAAGTGCGTCGATTATAGGTCCGTAGCTCATGTTATAGGCGATTAACAGAAAAAGGTCGGAAAAGGGGGGTATGGGCCCGGTCCGACCTGGCTCAACCCACCCTTGGTCGGCCGAACCGGTTTGACCCAACCCGGGTCTGGGTCTAGCCCGGTAGGGCACATCTCAGCCTGGCTGGTGTGGCCCAGCCTACAGCTGGCGCGGCCCGACCCGAGGTGGGTCGCGGCTTGGCCAGGCTGGCCGAGCGGGTGGGGGAGGGGGGTGTGAGGCCCCCAATTCTGCGAAGATGGATGCTCCAGGATGGCACCTCCTTGCGTCCCTGGAACCCCTACGGCACGGGTTCTGTTCCAGCACTGCGGCGGTCCACCGTCGGCAGCGCGCTAGGGCACCGCCGCCTCCAGGCGGTCGGCTGTCGCCATTCGCTGTCCCCGGTCGCCGGAGCCTCCATGTCGACGACCTACACCACCGCGACCTTTTGCAGCCTCTGGAGTCATTCCTTTGTACTATTTTGCCTCCCGTCTGTGCCTGCGGCCCTCTCGGGTTTTTCTCTTCACTCCGACGACCTCAAATCAACGTTCCCCTTCCGTTCATCCGCCACCAACCATTCTGCGCATCAAGAATGATATAGTGATGGGTCCGGACTTGTTCATTAGTATGTACCCACCGTGTTAGAGGCTCAAACAATTATTCAACCACTAATCACCTATGTTCGTGGGTATAAATCACATAAATAAAATTATACAAAATCCCCCTACCTTTTAAACTACCGGGTGTTCGTTCGTCGCGGGGGAAGACGGGTTTATCGTCGTTCGCCATACTTTTCCTCTTCCAAGCTCGTGATTTGGTCTATTGATGACAAAGAGGAAGATAGAGGAGTTGTTTGAGAAGTTCCACGTCGGAAGGGGGTTCTGAGAAAGAAGCCGAGGAAGAAGCGTCGTCACCGGCATCTTTGCATTCATCATTGGAAGATACGCTCTTCTAATAGCTTTTTCCACTCCAAAGCTTCCACCAACAAAAATGAAATAATAGATCACCTATTTTTAATTTTTTTGGCACATAATCAAAAGAATTAGATTTATAGAACATTAATTATATGAGCTTACTCACTTAATTAATGGGGTGGGTTGGACTATTAAATTTGAAGAAACTCAAAGGACTCCCTCACCTTAAAGAGGTAATAAATGTGATAAAACCCTTGCCACCTCCCTCATTAAAGGGGGAGTTCATGATTCAGGTGGTCCCTAGTTCCTTTTAATCCTCCCACGAGATAAAAAAACTTCCTAACCATCGCATGGAGGATAAAATAGAATAATGTATTTAGCACTTTATTTTATTAATTTTTAACAAATCCACAAAAACTAACTTCTGTTCTTGAACGAACACAAATGCGATGAAGTTCTTCTTAATAGAATACCGGAACTGCGAGTTAATCGGTGCCCTCGGCATTCGATTCCCAGCACTGGTTCAAATGATAGAAAAACCCGCACGTATGTTTATTGAACGTACAAGAAAAAAAATTCAAAAACATATTTCAGGCACAACTGTCGTCAGAATCAAGTGCCTTCAGAAACTGCGGACACGTAAAATTACAGAGAATTTAAGAAAAAAAATTCCTTCAAATTCTAGGGCCTTTATATTACCCCAACCTCAGAGCATTACATCCCTGTAAAGCTACAACACACACTAGGGAAACAAATGGGGGTACTGAGCATGCATCTGAGCCTCACACTCCCATGTTCTCTCCTAGAGGCCCCTGTGCTGCCAGTGAATGCACACCAGAGCAATCGACCATCCATGTAGGACCCGCTCTTTTCGATCCTCGATCTCCACCGAGACCTCCAAGAATGTCTCCACATCATCGATTTCTAGCTCTCTGTGGTCAATGGTGTGGATCGGGTCGTGCACGTATCTCCTCAACTGAGATACGTGGAAGACTTCATGCACCCGGTGCAACTGAGGTGGAAGGGCCAGGCGGTAAGCCACCTCGCCTACCCTGCCGAGGATCTGGAAAGTTCCGATGAAACGTAGAGATAACTTTCCACCCCGGAAAAATCTCCATAAACCTCATCGAGGTGAGACCCATAGGAAGATGCAGTCACCATCCTCGAACACCAGTAGTCTTCGTCTTCTATCAACATAGGAATTCTTTCAGCATTGTGCAGTCTTCACCCGCTCCTAGATGATATGCACCTTCTCTGTCGTGCAACTGGTTCCATGGTACGTCCCCTGAAGAGGATGATGTGCTCCCCTCTTTCAGAAAATCCATAAAGTGCATGCCCTGAGGATATCTAAGCATGTCGTGTCTCACAGTCAACATCCCCACATTGTGTCTCTCTGACTCACTAATGGAGTGGAGGAGTGATTGTGAGAGACTGATGAAAGGCTGCTCCATCTCTATCCACAAAGAATATGTGAAATGCAGCTAGCTGCTCTTTCACCACTCCTAGAAGTTGGATGCCTGATCTCGTGCTGAGAGAATCTGCTACAACGTTCCCCTTCCCAGGAGTATAGACTATCTCAAAGTCATAGTCCTGGAGGAACTCGAGCCATCACCGCTATCTTAGGATCAGATTCTTCTGAAAGAAGGCACACCTGAGACTGTTGATATTGGAGTGAACTATAAACTGTTCTTTCAACGAACAATGGGTGAGACTGGCCAATTGTAAGAACTCAACTTCACTATTCTACACCTACGTTCTACAATAGCTGCTAAGGTTTCTCCTTTGCCGAAATGGGAAATCTGGTCTCATTTCATGGGATGAACCATGTCCTTTTCTTAATACTGTCAATCCTGACATGACTAGTACTAATTCATGTCATGGACTACATCGTGAAGCCTCGACGCTACTACCAAGAGAACCAACTGTTACTCTCTCATCCAAGGGTTGAGTCACACTGTCAGCATTAGTGTGTGGTTTCTGGGTCTCCTCCAGTAGATATCTCAATAGTGAGGGTCATGTAAACAGTTTAAAGAGGAACCTCTTAGTATTAACCACACAAAAAGGATGGAAAGAAAACATCACAAGGACAAGTGTCTTTTATTACCACAACTCAATGTACAAAAACACAAGGCAACTACAACAAATGACATTAACAAAGCTAGAAGCATCATGAACAAAGGCCTCTATGCCTGGAACTAGTCCCGCTCTTGTCCACCTGCTTCCAGAGCTCCATTGTTGTGTGCTTCAACTGCATGAAATTGTGCTCTAACCTGTCCACTCGTTCCCTACGGTCGGGGTGGACCTCTAGGTGGTGGTGGTGGAAACACCACGAATCATCGTACACCACCAGTTGTGCGACCAACTCCTCTGCCTCAGTTTCCTACTCCTTGAGGTCCGCCTCGATCGAACCATTGCATCTACCTGGGAGGTCCTTTATCTATCTTCTGATTGTCCGAGCGGTGGGTCGGACTGTCATGAGCCATGCGACCCTTTCCAGCACAGGAGTAACATTGTCTATTCCTGGTAAGCCATTATCCACCTCATGTGCCTCACACACATGATCCTGAGTCATGCGGTCGACCACCTGTGGGTTTGGTCCTCTTGGACCTCTGCGTCATCTGTCTACTGCCAGATGCAGAAGACTCTGCTACATGTCGGCTAGTGGTGGGTCCCGTTGCTGGAGACTACTCAGCAAGAAAACTCTCTACTAATAGGTCTCACTCCAACACCCATGTCTACGTCAGGATGTTGTAGAAGATACCTGAAGCTCTAATCTCTCGCCTGAGACCCTGATCAAAGGTCTGGGCCCTAAAGAACGGGTCATGTAGCATATTAGTGGAGTAGCACGAGAGGTCAGTGAACTTCGTTGAGTACTACACCACCATCAAGCTAACCTACTGTAGATTCAGTATCTCTTGAATCCACACCGCTCTATGGTTGGTTGGTACAAACTCTTCCTGGAAAAAGCTCTTGAAGTCTTCCAATAAAAGTGTCACATCATCATGCATCTAGAGCATCAGGCTCCACCATCTACCTGCTGCTGCCTGAAGGAGGCTGGCAGCAAGGATCCCCAGGAAGTCTACTAGTGTCCGTACTATCCTGAAAACTCTCAGCACAACCTCCATCCAATCCTCTACCGCCTGTGGGTTTGTCTCTCCCCAGAACCTGGGTTGCCTCTGTCACTGGAACTCGTGCAGCGCGCTCATGCAGCGTGCATCGCCTGCTGCTGGGGCTCATGGAATCGGTGGCCCAACAGATAGTAGTGTTGTTGGTGCCTCCACTGGTGCCTCAACTAAAAGGGGCCCCTGTACTAAGGCCTCATTGCCCAGCGGGATATCAGTACGTACAAATCATAGGTCCCTAGATGGTCATCCACGGAGAGGAATCCTGAAAGAAACAAATGTGACACGGTCAAAGATTATACCAGGTGAGATGACCTAGTTTGAGATGACCTAAGAAAACTTTTGAAAAAAAAACATGCAATCTGTGTTTTTGTGCACTGAGTCAGAAATCAAAATTCAGGGTCCTGGGGTATGGATACGTCGGCCTCCCGCACAAACACTGGACTCCATGAACTGAAAACCACAATTAGTACCCTTTACAATATTGCTTCACAGAAGGAAAACATCAGAGTCCTAGTTCTGCGATAGATCCAATGACCTCTGATTCCAATTTTTCATGACCTATCCCCCGGGGCCCGTATTGTGACTACCCCAAGCCCGCCTTCCATAGGCCAGGGGATGAAGAATATCACCAAAATCACAAATCCCTAAAACTAGAAAGGCATTGCCATTATAAAACGTAAACACACACAACCAGAGTACAAGAGGAATCAAACACTAAGTAAAATCTGTATAACAAGTGTGCTAAAAGTACAAAGGGGTAGGAAATACAATCTTGACAAGAAGGTATAGCTACAACTGAAAGAAGTACAACTGAAAAAGAAAAATAGCTAAATTGTGAAGGCATCTCCACGATTTTCCTATGGGTTCCTATCTGAATGGTAGGTACATATGTTCTCCTTGGCACTCCACATATATCAGTCCAATCCATGTGTTGTCACGCCTAGTGGTCCACCTCCAGGTACCATCCAGTCTTGGCGCTCTCAGCCTCCTTCAGCGTTGTCCGCCATCTGCACCCAACACAACGAGGTGCGAGCATAGCCCATGCAGGGGTGAGTATAACGATACTCAGTAGGGACCCTGAGAACCTCAAGGGCTCACCAAATCCAACAAGGATAAAAAAAATGTATGAAATCAATAGATAACCTCACTGAAGTATATGCCCATACATATACCTATGATACCAAGTAATCAATCTCAATCGTGAGGAAAACACAATGGTCATTGACTCAGCTCAAACTAGGATTTTCATTCACGATGTCAAAACCACAGCTGCTGGAGAACTCTTCCTCTATCGAGTATAGTGGGAATGCTGATAAAACCAAGGGCTTCCCACTAAACATGGACTACTAAAGTACTCCAGCTGTCGAGTAATTTGGGCCTACTTCTATAACCAAGCACTTCCCACCATGGGTCTGCCGCTCCAACCAAGTGCTCCCCCTCATAGCCTAAAGAGGTGCTGCTTCTGTTGAGAACCACATGTTTTCCACTACACCAAGCACTCCTCCACCATCGGTATTCTACTAAAACCAAGTGCTCCCCACTGGGATATCTGAATCTCACCGAGTCGATCGATCTGCAATCGTCATGTCTCATCCAGCAACTAGGTCTCTGCAATCTACTCGGTCATCACCGCGAGGGTCCGCTCCATGTTCCACAAGCCGATACTACAGGTGCCACAATGTCTCACATAGAATTAACAAACGACCTCCACATTATATCTGTCTCAATGCAATAGACGGCGTGTAAATCGGATACTCAATCTGTGAGTTATTGGCTTTTTCGTACAAGGGGCCGGATTATTTTTTTAAGATATAATCAAACCGAACATACTCCAAATGCATCCAAACCTCAAGTGGAGTAATTAAAATGAACCATCTCATTAACAGGAATTCAACTTAATTGACAGCAGGTCAATCGGACGTCTGGTCCTTAAGTTATAAGCTTTTCCGCTCTGAGGGCCCGATTGGTTTTGGGTTCGAACCAACTCGGACGTACCCAAACATCGCCAAATCCTTGAGTTTAATATATTGAAATGACCATATCGATCCGAGGAATCCTACATAGCTGACAGTGCATCAATCAGAGGTCCGTAGCACATGTTATGGGAGATTAAACGAAAAAGGTCCAAAGAGGGGGGGTCTGGGCCCGGTCCGACCTGGCCCAACCCACCCTGGCTCGGCCTGAACCGGGTGACCTGACCCAGGTCCAGGTCTGGCCCGGAAGGGTGAGGCACCTCCCTGAAGGCAAGGCCTCACCTGCCGCTGGTGCGGCGCCGCCCGACTGGCTCGGCCGGGCAGGCCGAGCGAGGGGGGGCACCCTGGTTCCATGAAACGGCGGATCAAGGCTGGCACTGCCTGGACTCCCCGGAACCCGCGTGGCGCGATTTCCGTTCCACCGCCACTATGCCCAGTGCTGATGTGGTCCTCCTATGGTACTGAGATAGGGCTCTACTACCTCCAAGCGGCCGTCCGGCGCCGACCGCCGTCTCTGGTCGCCGCCGCCGCCTCACCGGCGCGACCTTCCGCGGGCCACCGGAGTCGTCCCAGTGGTCCGTTTTGCCTCTCGTCTGTGCATGCAGCCCTCTTGGGTTTTTCTATTCACTTCAACGACCTCAAGTCAATATTTCCCTTCTGTTAATCTATCACCAAACATTCCACTCATCAAGAACGATATAACGATGGGTCCGGACTTGTTCGTTAGCCCATACCCACCGTGTTAAAGGCTCAAACAATTATTCAACAACTAATCACCCATGTTTTTGGGTATAAATCACATAAATAAAATTATAAAAAATACCCCTACCTTTTAAACAAGCAGGAATTCATTCGTTGTGGGGGATGATGAGGTTTCCGTCATTCTCCATACACTTCCTCTTCCAAGATCGGGCGTCAGTTCGTTGATGATGAAGAAGAAGATAGAATAGTCATCGGAGAAGTCTCACATTGCAAGGGGTTCTGAGAAAGATGCTAAGGAAGAAGTGTCATCGCCGGCGTCTTCACAGTCTTCGTTGGAGGATACATTCTTCCAATAGCTATTTCCTATCCCAAGCTTCCACAAACAAAAATGAAATGATAGATCACCTGTTATTAAATTTTTTGGCATGTAATCAAAAGAATTCAAATTATAGAACATCAATTAAATTAGCTTACTCACTTAATTAATGGGGAGGGTTGTACTATTAAATTGGAAGAAAATCAAAGTACTCATTCACATTATGGAGGTAATAAATGTGAGGAAACCCCTTGCCACCTCACTCATTAAAAGGGGAGTTCATGAGTTGGGTGGTCCCCACATTCTTTTAATCCTCTCGTGGGAGAAAACAATTACCTAGCATCCACATGGTAGATAGAATTGAATAATGTTTTTAACACTTTAATTTTTTAATTTTAAACAAAAACACAAAAACTAACTTCCGTTCTCGAAAGATCGCAACTACGATGAAGGTCTCTTTAAAAGAATACCGGTGCTGCGAGTTCATCGGTACCCTCAGATTTTGATTCTGAGCACCGATTCAAATGATAAAAAAACCCACACATAAATTTACTGAATATACCTGGACAAAACTTCAAAAATTGATTCTGGGCACACCGAGCATCGGAATCAGGTGCTGCCAGAAACTGCGGACTTGTATAATTCCAAAGAATTTAAGAAAAAAAATTCTTTCAAATTTCCGGGTCTTTACAGAGTTACTCATATATGTATGTATTTATTAATCTCCTAAATGTCATGGTATAGGCTAACTATGTTAGGAATGGGATTTGAGATTATTTTTTATGTAGTTACATTATTTATTTGGTGTTTTCCCCTTATATAAGATGGGATATGGAAATATCCCATAGGATGGGTCAAGGATTATCAATATATAGGATCAGAACTCCCTCGACCGATGTATGTTACACCAGTAATGTCACACCCCAAGTAAAGAAAGAAAAATACATTTTACATATTTATTAATATTAGTAAATTACATATTAAATTTACTTTAAAGGGGTTTCAATGTTCGATGGCTTACCCGACATGCAGCAACGAGTTTTTTGGAAATCTTACATTGTGTACTAATAATATAATAATATTATTTTAAATTATAGATAACGCCTAGTCATAGTATGGTGGGAATGAATATAACTAACTACAATATTATTATACATGTTTGCTAAAAGTTTTTACATTTATCAAATAAATGATAGTGTCTTAAAATGTAAATGAATATAATTTTGAGCATAATTAAATTTAAAAGGATGATTTACCGCCTTTTGATGGATAACCCTATTTAAATCTATTTTTAGACACTTTTATATATTCTAATTGAAAAATTAAAATTATTCTTTAGAATTGGGGCATCATAATTTACTTTGGATGAAATTTTAGAAATTTTCTAATAAAATGTATTTTTAATGAATAGTAAAAATATTGTATTTTAGTTCAAAACATCCTTTTAATATAATTTATTTGTATGGTTATTTTACCTTTTAATTGGTTTTAATGTCTAATTAGATTATATTTTTACTATTTAATTTAATTTTAATCCTTTGATGTAATTTCACATCGAAATTGGACATAAACCAGTGTTGTTCTTTTGATAGTTACTATTTCTAAAAAAACAGGTTTTCTGTTTTGATTGCGGGAATTAATTATAAATTAATTTCTACAAATTATGTGTTTTGTATCTAAAAAATGGATTCCATATTTAGAATCAGTTTTTCCAAATTGTTTAAATAGGAAACGTTTATTTTTAGACATTTTAAATATTAACTACAGTAAAAATATTATTTAACATAGTTATAGGGTAAATCTGGTAAATAAGGGTAAAAAATAATATTATAATAATTTTAAATTAACCTAACATGTTTCCTAATCATATTAGTTGATACAATTCCAACAATGAGCATCCTTGGGTCGATATTGGGACCCCATGGGTCCACTTAAGTGGGATAATGACACATTTTTTTATTTAACATAATGTAAAGGGGAAAATGACATAAATAAATATCTTTTAGTTAACTAATATTTACATAAGGTTATATAAGTAATATTTTCATCTATAAATAATATTTGGGAAAAAAATATTTCCTATATCATTGTATTTTTTTAAAAAATTTAGACATAATATAAATTAAATTATTTATGACATTATAATGATGAAGTGTTTGCCTCATTAATAAATAATTTAAATAAATAAAATTTTAAAGATTGAAATAATATCCAAAACCATTTCAATTATAATAGGATGATTTTATTTCGACCATCAGTCATCTTATCTTCAACATTAATATGATTTGGACCTTTATAAACCTTAAATCATTATATAATAAAATAATATTTTTAAACATTCCTAAAAATCCCCTCCCCCCTTATAAAAGGACACCACTTCTAACCCATTAATCACAACTATCAATCCCTTGGGCTCATCAAAACATTTCCCAGTTAATCTCCCTACATCAATTTCCTTCTCGTAGAATACATAAATGTAACACCCCGAGATTGTATGAAAAATATTATTTTAATTTCATTTATGTCTTGTGTTTTAAGCTACATCAAGATTATCCTGCACTATACGCAACACTGTATTATCCTGCAGTATACGCAACACTGTTCTTGGATCGTGTTCCACACAATTTCAAGTTCGTTTTGTAGGAATTGTTCTACGCAACACTAAGTATAGATTTTGTTTAATGTATAGATGAAATAAGTTTTATTATGTTATATGGATCACCAAAGGGAGCTTTCACTACGGGAAACCCTGACTTTGCTTGCATTACACGCAATCACGACCTTCCTCGATAGCGTGTGTAGTACGCAAAACTGAGTTTCACTAAACAACGATTTATTATTAAAATATTATATACACTAGCTGTTATGAATAGTAATAACCAGTTTTTGAAATTTTATAAATTTTATCCTTCAAAATGGACTTCATTTTTGGATTCGGAATATCGAAATTAGCCTATGGTGAATTTTTGGTATTTTTCTGAAAACAATTAATTTTTGATGAATAGTGAAAACATTGAGTTTCTATTTAAAAACCGCCTTTTTATTTAAATAATTATTTATTTTATTTAAATTTATTTTAGGTCAAAATAGATACATAATACCTATATATGTTCAATGCAATTAATTGGAGTCATTTTATAATAATTTTAGAGATATAAAAACTATATTGAACTTTTCACCGTCTTTAACCCACCTCCTAGGAGATTTTGCAAATTTACATAAATTATAATTTTACCGCTTCTGTGAGTAGAATTTCAGAAATCCGAGAGACACAATTTATGTCAGTATGTAAAATGCAGTTCAATGAGATGAAAATAATTTTTGGTGAATAGTAACTTTTTACTTTTTTACCACGGTTAAAAGTAAATAGGGTATTTAAAGATAAAAATGATATTATTTTTTTTCTAACACATGTCTTAATTATATTGGATAAGTGTAATTCGACCAAAAACAATCTTAGGAATAAAATATGACCCTCTAGGTCCACTAGGATTAGATTAGGACATTTATTATTATTTAATTCAAAGAAGAGTTAAAAAAGTGAAAGTCAAGGATTAATAAGTAAAACATTTTCAATATATAGTTATACATAATATAAATTCCACTATAAATATTCATTAGAAAGATAAAAAGATTTCCTACATAATGGTTGTTTATTTATAATTTTTAGACTTTAAATAATTTAATTTATTTATGACACAATGATGATGCAGTAATTACCTTATTAATGAAATATTAACATAATTGATGTTATAAATACCAAAATAAATGACATTTGAGCCTATTTATGAATTCCACTAATTTTATAGGTTAATATGACATGTTATTATTGATTTAATTAAAAATTTTCTAACTTATCATTCTGTTATGATTTGCACAAAAATCAATTACCAAATAGTGTCAAAATTGACATAAAATAGTTTTTTAAACAAATATTAAATTACTAATTTATATTCTATTCCTAAAAATATATGGTTCTGAAAAATGACATAGATAAGGATATATATATATTAATCATTAACCAATTGGGGTTAGTTTGGCTTGTTATAGTATGTTTAGTAACCATATAGGGAAAGAAAACAAGAAGACACTGTAATAGATAAATTATTTATCTTAGAGTTAAATCTAAATGACATGGTCAAAATAGTAACCTCAACTTGTCTAAAATCTGTTAGTTGAGATTATTTCGACCCATACCCACTTTATATTTGAAATAAATCAATTTGGAGCTATTATAAACCAAAGATGACTTTATTATAAAATAATATTTTGAGTTTTTCCTAAGGTTCCCCTCACCCCTCTTATAAAAGGGCACCTCCTCCCTCTCCTCCACACATCCTTTTGAGCCATGAAGATCGGCCAATCCCTACCCATTTCCCTTATCAACTTCCCTAGATTCATACTAGAGGTTCTCGTCTTCTTCAAAGACAACTTATATTTCCCTATGTGGAGGTTTCAAAGAGGCGTGTCAATGAAGAGGTAATATTCGTTACCGATTCTTTCAAGTTTCATTCTTCGTAATCTTCTTCTTATTTAGGTGTTTAATTATAAAGTAATAACATCATTATAACCCATATACTGATATGTTATTATAAATATGAAACAACCCAATTTCACCTTCTATCAATCCTACAGAAAATGAAATCATTGCGCGTGCGTACTTACGGAATACCGTCTCCACGCTGTGGTGTAATCTGTTTTTCCACCACCACCTTACTTGGATGGGTATAATGTTGTAAGAATAACTATATATGATTATTATAACATCATACTGATTCTGAAATATTATATCATCAACTCCAATTCAATTCAATATTTATGGGAACGATATAATCACCTGTGCGTACGTAAGGACTACCGTCTCCACGACATGATGAGATTCATTCTCCATGTTAACCATACAATAATAATTATAAAGTATAAATAATTAATAAAAGGAAATATATGACCTGGTAAAGATACTGTATTTATGTATATATATATATGTGTGTGTCATCCACTTACTTCCATTCAAGTCAATAAGTAAAGGAAAACAGCATTCTTGCGTACGTAGGACCTACCGTCTCCGTGAACTCTTTGTTTCATTTCATTTATCTATCTATTATATATATATTTATATAATGAATATATATGATATATAAATCATGTTTTACATTCTGTAAGTAAGTAAAGCATGATATAAGTAATAATAATATCAAGAACAGCAAGTCCAAACGCGTATGAAAAATGAAACGATTTTACCCAAAACGCTACTTTAACATTGAATTTACAAAATAACGGGTAATATAAAGTCATAAGTGAACCATATGTGATATCATAACAACGAATATAATTCTGTAATAAGTCAATGACATTATTTAAATAATTATACAGGAGTTACGGATACGTACGAAGAATATCGGACCTAATGTAAAGGAAAATTATTTCAATCTCATTCTTATCTGAGATTGTTTATTCGTAAGTATTTACTAGGGTTATTGTTATCATCTGTGTAAATGTTTTCTAAAAGTGTTCTTATGTTTTTTATAGTCCTTTTTACCTATTTTTGACTTTTACTACAAGGTATGTAAGGAATCTTCCTTTTACGAGGTACTTTTTGACTTTTCTGGCAAAAGTACGAGAAGAATGTTTTTTGAACTTATACGACATAAAAGGATTTTTTTACGGTTTTATAAAGCCTTATTTTCATAAATATTCCTCCAAAATATTTCATGAATATTTTCAAAAAAATCCTTTTCTTTTAAAATTGCATGACATTTTGTGAAAAGAAAATGATTTAAAAGAAGAAAGGATATTTTTCTCAATAATTCATTTCAAGTGTTTTATCAAAACCATTTTTCCATCTAAGATGACATTATTTCATATGTGTATTATTTCAATTATAATGTCTCTATGATTTACATGGTTTCACTTTTCTCATTATGAAATGATATCCATTATATTATATGTATTACATTATGATGAGATGATGTTTATGAATCCAATTTAATTCTTTCAGTTATGATAAATGAATTATGTTTATTTTGTCACACAAGTAAGAATGATTTCATTATAAGATGGGTGGGACCTATATCTCCCTCCAATGCATTGGGTAAAGATTTATATCTCATTAGATAGACATGGCTGGAATGGTAAATTAATCTGGTTCAGTATTAGAGGACTGGAACGAGGAGTGACCTCGATTCAGAAAGGGACTTTGTCCTCTAAGATGGTCTTGGCAGCAATGCCTTGGCTACTATGAAAATCATAACATGTGCTTAATGGTTGCCACAATTACATGTTTTATTCCCATGTTATTTTATCATGATTGATTTTCTTTTATGATATAGGCCTTATGAACTGCCATGATTTATTTCGTTGCTCACAATTTTAATGTTTAGATTTTATGTTCCTGTTTTTGCATTCAAATATTTATGGATTGTTTTATGTTATCTATGCTTACCCTTACTGAGCATTTGATCACACCCTTTATATGTTTTCATTTCCACAGGATTTAAAGAATGGTTTCAGGTAAGAAAACAAAAGGGGAAGATCATTATGGGAGATGTTGAAGATCTTTCACCACGATTAGAAGAATATATTCCGAGTTTCCAAAGACATTAAACTATTATGGTTTTTGAGTATTAGTTCTTGTTATGTATTAAGTATTCCTCAAATTTAATGTAATGTCCATGTATGTCAAGCTTTGGGTCTCTACATGTCGTAACACAAGAAAGGTTTAGTTAACCATTCGAAACTAGGATGCGAAAACATTTGTGAAATCCCTATAGATTTTTCTAATGTATGTCTAGGGATATCCCTATGGTTTAGTAATGTCCCTAAGGATAAGTATAAGTATAAGTTATAGTACTAGAATTACGGTCACGATCATAGATTTAAACATAAGATGTTAGATATTGAAGGTAATCCCCCTTTATTATTTTGTTTTACCGGTCATGATTTTTGCCGCTCACACTATTATTTTTGTGTTTTAGAAAATGGCAGGAAAGAGGATGATTCATGATAATGGAGGATATGATGGAAAATGGAATGATATTCTTCATGAGAATCCAAATGAAATTGGAAATTGAAGTCAACATGTCGTTATTATGCCTAATTAGCAATTTCATAATATGATCAATAATTTCAACTTTGGTAAGTTTCCCGACATAGCTAATAAGAGAAAGATGAAGTTTCATGATGATCATAGAGGAAAGAAAGTTCAATTTCCCTCATGTAAATCATGTGGGATGAGGCATCAAGAAAAATGTTTGAAAGGAACTGGAAGATTCTTTGGATGTGGAAAAGAAGGACACAAAGCAAGTGATTGTAAAGGAAAAGGTTCAGTTAACACCATGGACAAGGATAATGATACTGCTAAGACATCAATAATGGTTATGTGTTTTAAATATGGGATGTATGGGCATTATGAAAACAAATTCCCTAAGGGAAAGTCTCATGAAGAGAATCAGCATGGTTGTATGGGTAGTATATATATTGACGATGATGATGAGACTACAGATAATATATGAGATGAAAGATGTGTTAAGGAATAAAATGATGAAGCTCGGTCAATGGTTTAAGAAGGTTTTGGAATGATTAAGGTTTATCAAGAGTTATGTAGTATAGGTAGTGGTACTATGGAATAAAGATACATCTAATGATTGTTACACTATTGTTTTTCATAAAGTATTTGAAAGTATATGTTGAATGGTACCGGTAACCATGAAAGGTTGTTCAAATATTTTTGGATGATAGATGATATGAGCATAATGAAAGGATAATGAGGTAGTTAGATTTTTGATAGTATTAATGAGCCCATGACTGATATAAGGAAAATGTGATATCATGGTTTGAGTATACAGAATTTTGGGATTTTGGTATGCGGAAAGTGTTAACTTTTGACAGCATTCATGTTTTCACTAAGGTTCAATGGGTAATAAATTTTCAAGAGAATACATGATTAAGGTATTCATATGTTTGGAATGTGATCAACCAGATATATCGTATGATATATGTTGAATAAAGGATGGTATTCAAATGCTTGGTTGATGACATTTCTTGTAATCATTTTCTTTATACTATAAGATTGGACAAAATTATTTTCAATAAGACTAATGGTTGGAATGGATTATGTTGAACATCAGATAGAATTGATTAATGCAAGAACTTTTTTCGATACTATTTCTGGAATGTTATAATAGTGTAGTTTTAGAAAAAGGGAAAACCCATAGGACGTGTGACAACCCATCGCATCAGACAAGGTTGCGGGAATTGAACCCACAATCGAAGTGGGATAGGCCTTTATTTCCTACCACTAGCCTACAGGAAGTCCCTGGTTAGTAGAAATTAGTTTTATTTTATTAAGCAGTATGATAGTGGTAATATAAGTCCATTTTTGGAATCATATATGATTAACCTCACCATTGATGATCTTATGCATATTTGGTTACTTATTCTACACTTTTGTTTGCGATAGATGGAATGGCCCATCATTCTATCACATGATCTGGTTACACTTCACGAATGAAAAATTGAACTTCAATTCTTTAAAAGATGAAGTGGAAATTATTCAAGGCACAAACAACAGTGAGATTGTACCAAAATCATGTAGGAATTTCTTTTAAATCATAAATTCTTCAACATTAGGGAAATGATCTTGAAAACCAAAAAATTTGTCCTAGTACTCTTATATCTGATGAATCAGATGGTACCTTAGAACATCACAATTCTATGGCTTTGTGATTTTTGGCTTTTTCATAGCCATATTCTCTACCACTCTCCATCAGAATTGGATGGTTAGATTTTTCTTCCATATCCATATTTTCACCTATGTTCTCCTTTGTGGAAAGACAATGATAAGTTACATTTGGTAATCATTAAATTTCATAAATTAATTTTCAAATTAATATCTGGTATTCCTTTTTACGATGTGGGTTTCTATTAAAAAAACATTCAAGTAGTAAACCATTTATAACCCCGACGAATTTCAAGGGAGAAATTCGTTTTAAGGGGGGTAGAATGTAACACCCAAAGATTTTTTGAAAAATATTCTTTTAATTTCATTTATGTCTTGTGTTTTATGCTACACCAAGATTATCTTGCGCTATATGCAACATTGTATTATTTTGCAGTTTACGCAACACTATTCGTGGATTGTGTTACACAAAATTTCATGTTCATTTTGTAGGAATACTTCTACGCAACATTAAGTATAGATTTTGTTTAATGTATAAACGAAATGTGTTTTGAATATGTTATATGCAACACCAAAGGGATCTTGCACTACAAGAAACACTTACTTGGATTTCATTACACGCAATAGCGACCTTCCTCGATAGCGTGTGTAGTATCCAATAGCGGGTTTCACTAAACAACGATATATTATATAAACTAGCCGTTATGGATAGTAATAACCACTTTTTGAAAATTTATAAACAATATCTTTCAAAATGGGATTCATTTTTTGATTTGGAATAACGAAATTAGTCTAGGGTGAATTTGGGTATTTTTCTGAAAACATTCAATTTTTGATGAATAGTGAAAACACTGAGTTACTATTTAAACACCGCCTTTTTATTTAAATAATTATTTTATTTATTTAAATTTATTTTAGGTCAAAATATATACATAATACCTATATATGTTCAATTCAATTCATTGGAGTTATTTTATAATAATTTTAGAGATATAAAAATTATATTGAACTTTTCACCGTCTTTTACCAACCTCCTAGGAGATTTTGCAAGTTAACATAAAACATAATTTTACCACTTTTGTGGGTGGAATTTAAAAAATCCGAGAGACACGGTTGATTTGACTAAGTAAAATGTGGTTCTATGAGATGAAAATAATTTTTGGTGAATAGTAACCTTTTACTTTTTTCCCACAGTTAAATGTAAATAGGGTAATTAAATATAAAAATGATATTATTTTTACCCTAACACATGTCCTAATTCTATTGGATAAGTGTAATTCGACCAATAACAATATTAGGAATAAAATATGACCCTCTAGGTCCACTTGGATTAGATTATGACATTTATTATTATTTTATTCAAAGAATAATTAAAAGAGTGAAAATCATAGTTTAATAATTAAAACATTTTAAATATATAGTTATACATAATATAAATTCGACTATAAATATTCATTAGAAAGATAAAAATATTACCTACATAAAGTTATTTTATTTATAATTTTTAGAATTTAAATATTTTAATTTATCTATGACTCAATGATGATGCAGTAATTACCTTATTAATGAAATATTAACATAATTGATGTTATAAATACCTAAATAAATGTAATTTGAGACTTTTAATGAATTACACTACTTTTCTAGGATAATATGACATGTTATTATTCATTTAATTAACTTTTTTAGAAATTATAATTCTGTTATGATTCTCACAAAAATCAATTAACAAATAGTGTCAAAATTGACAAAAAAAATAGGTTTGTAAACAAATATTATATTATTAATTGCAATTATATTCTTAAAAATCTAAGGTTCCTCCAAATGACTTATATAAGGATATATATATATATAATTAACCACTTTGGGTTCGTTTGGCCTATTATAGTATGTTTATTAACCATATATGGTAAGAAAACAAGAAGACACGGTAATAGTTAAATTATTTAACTTAGTGTTAAATCTAACTGATAAGGTTAAAATAGAAACCTAAACTTGTCTAAAATATATTGGTTGAAAGTATTTGGACCCATAACCACTTAAAATTCTAAATAAATCAATTTGGAGCTATTATAAGTGGAATATTACTTTATTATAAACCGAATATGACTTTATTATAAAATAATATTTTGAGTTTTTCCTAAGGTGCCCCTCACCCATCTTATAAAAGGGATCCTCCTACCTCTCCTTATCACATCCTTTTGAGCCATGAAGCTCAGACAATCCTTGGACATTTCGTTTCTCAACTTCCCTAGAAACATTCTATAGGTTTTGGTTTTTTTTCACAGACCAATTTTAGTGCCCTATTAAGAGGTTTCAAAGAGGAGTGTCAAAGAAGAGGTAATATCCGTTATTGATTCTTTCATGTTTCTTTCTTCATCAACTACTTCTTAGTTAGTTTTTTCATTATAAATTAATATCATCAGTATCACTCATATACTGATATGTTATTATAAATATTAAACAACCCTATTTCTCCTTCTATCCATCCTACGGAAAACGAAATCACTGCTATTGCGTATGTACGGAATACCGTCTCCACGTAGTGGTGTAATCTGTTTTTCCACCACCACCTTACTTGGATGGGTATAATGGTGTAATGAATAAATATATATGATTATTATGACAACATATGGATTCTGAAATATTATATCATCCACTCCAATTCAATTCAATATTTATGGGAACGATATCATCGCTCACGCATATGTACGGACTACCGTCTCCACGACATGATGAGATTCATTATCCATGTTAACCATACAAAAATAATTATAAAGTATATATAATGAATAATAATGAAATATATGACATTTTAAAGCTATTGGATTTATGTATATATAAATATATTTCATCTACTTACTTCCATTCAAGTCTATAAGGACAAGAAAACAGCATTCATGCATACGTACGGCCTACCGTCTCCATGAACGGTGTGTTTCATTTCATTTATCTATCTATTATATATATATATAATGAATATATATAATATATAAATCATTTTTTACATTCTGGATGTAAGTAGAGCATGATATGAGTAATAATAATATCATGAACAACAAGTCCAAACACGTATGATATATGAAACGATTTTACCAAAAACGCTACTTTAACATGAAATTAACAAAAGAACGGGTAATAAAAAGTCATAAGTGAACCATATATGATATAATAACAATGAATATGATTCTATAATAAATCAATGACATTATTTAAATCATTATACAGGAGGTTCGGATACGTACGAAGCATATCGGACCTAAGGTAAGGGATAATTATTTCAATCTCGTTCTTATCTGAGATTGTTTATTCGTATGTATTTACTGGGGTTATTGGTATCATCCATGTCCATGTTTTATAAAAGTGTTCTTATGTATGTTTAAAGTCCTTTTTACTTATTTTTGGCTTTTACTACATGGTATGTAAAGAATCATTCTTTTACGAGGTACTTTTTGACTTTTCCAACAAAAGTACGAGAAGAATGTTTTTTAAATAATACGACATGAGAGGATTTTTTTACGGTTATATAAAGCCTTATATTCATAAAGATTCCTCCAAAATATTTCATGACTATTTTCAACAAAATCCTTTTCTTTTAAAATTTCATGACATTTTGTGAAAAGAAAATGATTTTAAAGAAGAAAGGATATTTTCCTCAAGAATTCATTTCAAGTGTTTTATCAAAACCATTTTTCCATCTAAGATGACATTATTTCATATGTGTATTGTTTCAAGTGTAATGTCTCTATTATTTACATGGTTTCAATTTTATTATTATGAAATGATATCAATGTTTATGTGGATTTCGTTACGATGAGATGATGTTTAAGAAACCCATTTTATTCATTGGGTTATGATGAATTAATTATGTTTATTTTGTGGCACAAGTATGAATGATTTCATTATAAGATGTGTGGGACCTTTATCTCTCTCCAATTTATTGGGTAATGATTTATATCTCATTAGATAGACATGGATAGAATGGTAAGTTAATCTGCTTCAGTATTACAGGACTAGAATGAGGAGTGAACTCGATTCCGTAAGGGACTTTGTCCACTAAGATGGTCTTGGCAGCAATGCCTTGGCTACTATGGAAATCATAACATGTGCTTAATGGTATCCAAAATAAGATGTTTTATTCCCATGTTATTTTATTTTGATTGATGTATTTTATGATATATGCCTTATTTACTTTCATGATTTATGTCTTTTCTCAATATTTTAATGTTTAGATTTTATGTTCAAGATTTTGCATTCAAATATTTATGGATAGTTTTATGTTATCTATGCTTATCCTTACTGAGAATTTGTGCTCACCCTTTATATGTTTTCTTTTCGCTAGGATTTAAAGAAAGGTTTTAGGTAAGAAAAAAAAAGGGGAAGATCATTATGGGAGATGTTGAAGATCTTTCACCACGATTAGAAGAATATGTTCCGAGTTTCAAAGACACTAAACTATTACGGTCCATGAGTATTGGTTCTTGTAATGTTTTAAGTATTCTGAAAATTTAATGTAATTTCCATGTATTTCAAGATTTGGGTATCTAAAATATATTATTCATAAGGCATTTCAAGATGTCCTTTTCGTTCAAACCAACGGGAGTTACCCGATTTGAAGGTATCACCATTTCTTATGTTATTTTGTTTTATTTTGTTTCTCCAACCCCTAAAGTCTTTTAATTATTTTCGTTTATAACAACACTTGTATCTGCAATATACTAGGATTTTGTTATGTGATGTATTCAAACTACACTTTTACACACTTCCATATAATGGGTGAAGAACATATTGTTTCTATGGATTGAAAACTAATGCCTCACGAAACAATGATTGTTTAATTATATCATACCGCCTCTAATGGTGGAAATTATGAAGGAACTATATTTATATATGATATATATTACATTTATGTTTTATTTATGCTTTTGTATTTTTCATTTATTGTATACCATTATGGTTAAATGCGATAATTTCATTTGAGGAAGTGCATACTACCGCCCCCTCAATGAGATATGACTCGTTAGTGCCATATGTGGGATGTATAAAGGATTTATATAATGATATTATATATGATATTATACTGGAACTATAATATAACTATGTATAATTATTTTTTAATTCCATTAAAATAAGAAATAGAAATGAAATTAGCGTTCATGCGTACATACGGTTTACCGTCTCCATGAATGGTGCATTTCATTTCTTAACTCCAAATGATATGTACTATTACAAATAAATGTATATATATGATATATATGATATCTAAATCATGAATATCCTTTTGAATATAATGATATTTTTACCACGTGAACAAATTGTAATTAGAAGAAGTCCATTTTTGCTTCATGTACCAAATATCGACATAACGACTGTTATTAAAATAAATGATTGCATAATGTTGATAACATTGTAATACGAAATATAAAAGGAATAATAAACATGAAAATGGTTCTTAATCATGTTGAAATATACTTTAGTATATTTTTCAGGAGATTAATGAACTAATGGGTGAGGTCGGACATGAGGTAAGGGACTTCATCTCAATCTCCTTTCATGATGGCTTATTTTGTTTTAATAAACGAATATATTTTTTATGCTATATAATCATCTTTGACTTTTCATTTCATTCAGAGGGAATAATTTTCTATGAAGCATTTCACTAAACAAAAAAACAGTGTTTCTTTTTAATAGAAGTGGGTACAATGAGCTTTCCACCATCGTGGGTATTACTGAATCTTTGGCTTCTTTAACAAGTCATAATGTTTTTAAAATGATATTAAATACCAAGTACTATATTGTTAAGTATATTGGTATTGAAAATGGTTTTAATAATTGAATGACTATTTCAATATATTTCAATGATATGTTGATTGAAATCTAGATATGTTATATTTCCTTTATGATTATTTTATATGTTATGAATATGTTATGGTTATTTGAAATTGTTACATATATAGGTGGTTCTATGAGAAACCTAGTGTAGGTGAGCCCGAGATAGCTCTCCAATGCATTGGATAATATAAAGGAGGTAAACATGAATTTGTATTCTGTGATATTTAGGGAATATACTACGATGTATATTCCAAATGTAACTCTCTATGTAGCTGTGAATGTTACAACATAAGTATGTTATGGATGCCTCAAGTTACGTTTATGATTTATGTTTTCTATTTGTTATTCATAAATCGTATGATTTCATGAGTTATGTTAATGATCTTATGTTATGTATGGAATGATGAACTTGGGTTTTCTTTCATTGTTTTAGGACCCTTATTGAGCTTTTTTTTGTTTATACCATGTTTTGAATTGTTTTTCACAGGACCTAAAGATAAATAGTGTCATGTATGGGATCATAGAAAAGTCCTGCAGCCTAAAACATGGGACTAGAGATGAATCTTTTTTTCAAGAGTTTTTATTTTATGAAAAAAATGGAATCTGAGGAGAATTTTCAGTATTTTAGTTTTTGAGATTTAATGTAATAGTTATGGTCTAACTCTATAAAACTCTAAACCTGAAAAGATCATCAATGTGAATTATTTATTTCCTTCAATATTATGTAATATTTTATGGTCGGGTCCTTATACATACTATCAATGGTTGGTTTAGATAACATTAGTAGTTAGGGGTTTGTTAAATTAAAATCCATAAATTACGTTATGTTAATATTGAAAAGATATATCATTTAAATATTAACATGTTTCTATGCCTAAGATATTTCATTATTTAGAATGGTTTTCCATAGAGGAAACAAGGTATCTAGGTAGGGATGACATCTAGAGGAAGACAACCTTCCAAATTAGCAACCTGAGATGGTCGGAATCAGAACTGAACAGTTTTTTGTAGTGATGGAACAATTGACTCAGGCTATAAATGGTGTTGGTATCCATGCATGAGATCAGCTAGATCGACGAAAGAGGGACATGTCAGTATCAGATCATTTCATGAGGCAACATCTCCCATCATTCAGAGGATCATCTAACCCTATGTAAGATGAAGGGTTGATTAAAGCACGTGAGAAAATGGTTGATGTCATAGGGTGTTCAGAACATCAAAAGGATAGTCTCGTTGTTTACCATTTTGAAGGTGAAGCTGATCAGTAGTGGTCAATGGTGAAAAATATCAGTGATAGTAATTAGATTGATGCTCTTTATTGGGATGAATTCAAAGGTATGTTTCTAGAGAAATATTTTCTTATGGTGGTTCATCTTAGGATGGAAAAACAATTCCGAGAATTGATCCATGATGATGACTCAATGGCAGCTTATGAATCAAAATTCACTCGACTGGCAAGGTATGATCCAAATTTCATACGAGATCTTGATATAAAAATAAACCATTTTTACTTAGGATTAATGTAAATTTATTGAATGGATTTAGATTCTTGTGAGTTCTAAAGTTATGAAAAACTTGTTCTATGTGTGTAGAAGGTGGAAATCGAATTTGCCAATATTTAGGTCTTTTTGACAAATAATGGAATAAGAGGTCAAGGTGGCTGGAGAAAGGGATGAAATCTTCAAAAAAGTATGATGGTAAGAAACTTATGTTTATAGTTTGGGGAAATTTTGGTAAGAATCAAGTTGGGGAATGTCTTTTGAATTCTGGTAAGGGCTATTGATGTGGTAAAATGGGACATAAGGCTTGTAGTTGTATTGAAAAAGTGCAGAGTAATGGTATGAAAAAATCTGATTTATAGCCAGTACAATGTTTTAACTTCAATAAAATGGTCCATTATGAAAATGAGTTCCCAATGAAGAACTCAACTGAGGTAATGAAACCAGACTATAAGCAGAAAAGGGTGCTGAAGTCCTTTGAAACTACTTCAGTAGATGTTGGGCCATCAAATGAAGTAGTATCATGTACATTATTTTCTTTTTCAGATTTTTCCAATTTGTTTTTTGATTTGGTGTATACACATTTGTTCATTTCAGAGAAGTTTTCTAGTAAATTTGGAATTCCATATCAATATATGTATCCTGAAATTATTGTTAAAATACCTAGAGAAAATGTTCAAACAATATGAAATTATAAGAACCTTCCTTTCCTTGTGTGCAAAAAGAATCTACCTAAAATTCTTATTTTTTGGCCTCTAGTAGAGTTTGATGTTATTTTTATGTTTAGATTGGATTTAGTTATATCATGCTAACATTGAATTCAGTGCTAAAGAGGTTAATTTTCAGAAATATTTTTATTATGTGTACTACAATGAACTCTTACTTTTGATAACATATCAGTAAGATGAGAAACTTGTAAAGATTGAAATTAATGATACCTTGCACATATTGTTGAAAAAAAGGAACTGTTCAGATTAATGATGTGGAAATGGAAAATGAGAACCTTGATGATTTTACAAATGTGTTTTCTGGTATTATACCTGATCGAGAAGTTGAATTTACTTTTTACCTAGTTCTTGATTCTAATCCAATTTCAAAACATCCTTATCGAATGACTAAAATTGATCTTTTAGTGTTGAAGATAAAATTGCAAGGGTTATTAGTTAAAGGTTTCATTAAACCTAGCACATCACCATGGGATGCCCTTGTCTTATTAGTTAAAAAGACATATGGTTCAATGAGTCTTTTCATTGATTATAGAGCATTGAATAACATCTCTATTAAGAGCAAGTATCATTTTCCTCATATTGATGATTTTTTTAATCTACTCCAGGGAGCTCAGTATTTTTCAAAGATTGATTTGAGGTCAGGGTGCCATCATTTGAATGTAATAGAAGTATAAATTTCAAAGACTGGGTTTCATACTAAATATGGCTATTATGAATTTGTAGGTATGGCTTTTAGTATAACCAATGCACTTGTAGTATTCATGGATATTATGAATATAATATTTCGTGAGTTCTTGTATAAGTTTGTGGTTGTCTTCATTAATGATATATTGTTGTATTATAAATTTAAAGAGGAGCATGAAATTCATTTAAGGGTTGTCTTTCAAAACGTAATAAAAATAAACTATTTTGGAAATTCAGCAAGTGTGAGTTTTGGTTACAACAAATTTTTTCCTTGGTCACATTGTTTCAAAAAATGGCATAATTGTTGATCATGCTAAAACAAAAGTGTTTGAAGAAAGGCCAAGACCCAAAAATATAACTCATATTCGTAGTTTTCATGGTTTAGAAAGTTATTACAGGAGGATTATTGAAATATTTTCATGTTTATCTAGTCTAGTGACTTTGTTAACCCCGAAAAGGTGTAATGTTCATGTGGAAAAAAGAATGTGATGATTATTTTCATGAATTGAATAGAATTTAGGTGAATGCTCCAGTTTTAGAACTACATTCCAGAAATGGTGAGTTTGATATATACAGTGATGCTTCATTGAAAGGACTCGGTTGTTTTCTTATGCATAATGATCAAATAACTTCTTATGCTTCACGTTAGTTGAAACCTCGTGAGTTAAATTACCCTACACATGATTTAGAATTAGCTGTTATTGTTTTTTCTTTAAAAATTTGAAGGCATCATCTGTATATAGATAAATGGAAAATATATACTGAACACAAATGTTTATAGTATATATTTACTCAGAAATAATTGAAGATGAGATAGAGGAGATGGCTAGATTTAATCAAGGATTATGATTTCATGATTCAATATCATCCAGGAAAGGAAAATAATGTGGTTGATGCTTCGAGTAGAAAAAGTAATTTTTCATTAACCATGACACATTTGAAACTAGATCCTTTGGTTTTTGATTTTATGGACAATGGAATATAAGTTTTTGGTGCAATAAATCCTTCTTTTTTGTTTCCATGTCAATAAATTCATCTCTGTCAGATATAATAAAGCAAACATAGAAAGAAGATAGTGAGTTGGAGAAAAATGTATAGTTGGTTTAGAAGGGTATTTTCCTGATTTTAACATTGATAATGAAAATGTTTTGAGATTTGGAAAGAGATTATGTGTGACTTGTGATTCACAATTGAAGAATGACTTGTTATGTGAAGCTTGTAGTTCCCCGTTTTCAATTCATCATGACAGTACTAAGATGTACATAGATCTTCAGAGGTATTACTGGTCGGATGGAATAAAAAGAGATATTGTTGATTTTACTGTAATGTGCTTGACTTGTTATCATGTTAAAGTAGAGCAGTAGTTACCAAAAGGGATTCTTTGCTCTTTACAAGTGCCAGATTTGAAATGGGAAAATATATACATGGAGTTCATTGTGATATTCACGAAGACATATAGAGGTAATAATGCAATCTAGGTTATTGTTGATCAATTGAATAAATCTACTCATTTCCTTCGTATTCAAGACACATTGTCTCTCACTAAAAAATATTTTACATTTTCCAAAAAGGAAATATCTGTTGGTAAAAGTGTATTATCTGTTGGTAAAACATTTTACCAACATATATGTTCCTGTTACTAAATTGTTGGTAAAAACTCTGCCGCTAAATGTTTTTACGACAAATAAAATAGTTCTGTTCCAATTATAATAATACCAGCAGACAATATATAAGTTGGATAAAGTGTTTTGCAACAGGATTTGGTGACAAAATTATTTGTTGGTAATAATAATACAGATAAATAATATTTTATTATATATTACATTTAAATATAAATTATAATTTTTTATTGCTAGTAAAATTTCATATTACATTTATTATTTTATCATATATAATACATCTATTTTAATTTTTAAACTGAAGAGGATTTTAACACATTAAAAATGAGAGATGTTTTAATTATAATAATAATGAAATTCATTATAAACATAACATATGGGATCCCCACCATTCAACAATATGCCCCCCCATTTTGTCGTTGTACAACCCCCTCCACAACGGATCGACCATCCCTACAGCTCCAGCCCATCATCTCCAACAACTCTAGCACAAGTATCTCTAGCCCATATAGGCAAGATCCAACCCTAGAAGCTTCGTCCATCCATGTCATCTCTTGCTCCACCCCATTCATGACAGCTCCAGCCCCATCCATGTTAGCTTCAGTATGTGTCACCTTCAGCTCCAGCCCATCCATGCCAGGTGTGGTCTATGCCAGATCCAACTCCAACCCCATCCATGTCACCTCCAGCCTCATCCATGTTAGCTCGATCCTATTATCAAATAGATGACCAAACAGATGAGAAAAGAACTCATATGGAATTGAGGGATGTACACAAAAAAGTGACAGTAATACACTTACATTATAGGGAATTTAGGGAGGTACACAAACAAGTAACATCGCATCATACCAATTCAAAATATGGAATTAAAACTCATAAGTGTGAATCCCCAAGCCTCAAGAAGATAGATCTACAGAAAATTTGAGGACCATCAACTACATTGATTGAAAAATCCATGTGAATGTTGTTGAGTCTTAATCTCAAAAATCATTGTCTTAAGAGTTTTAAAACACATCAAAAAAAGTAGAACCTCCTTCATGTAGCCTTCATGTAGGCTCAGACTATGATATATGAAGCCCATCTGATCTTGTGACCACAAAATCCAAAAGAAAGTGAAATGCATCAATTGAAATATGCATGAATCCCATCCAATCTCGTGACCAAAAAATCCATATGAAATTGAAATTCATAAATTGAAATATGCAGTATCAGAAGCTCCATTGGAAAAAAAAATACCCCCATCATACATGAAACAATAACCAAAAAAGACACACATAAATGAAGATTCATAAGAAAACATAACTGAAACCCAAGACCAAAAAACAAGAAAATACTAGTGGAAATACATGTAAAAAATATTTTCAAATGAAACCTTCAAGGAATTATAGCCTCAAATACAAGTCCCATACAATTAATATTTTATAAAATGAGAAATTTAATTTCTACTATTTAATTCATTATAACTACTGTAAAATATAGATCCAATATCTTTATGAAAGACATCACGACTATCAAGTGGATTCCTTCAAGAGCATCCAACATCAAAAAAAATTCCATCACACAAACAGATGAGAAAAAACCTCATCTCTTTTTTAAAAGCTAGTGATATGACCTTGTTTCCAATCCCAGATCCTCAAAATTTTATTGATGAAAAATAAGAATAAAGTGTACACATGAGGTGTAAAGAGCTTACACCATCTCAAAATAAAATGAAATCAAAACATCAATGCATAAATTTCAAAACTAAAAATTAAAAATCAAACCTCAAGATGTGTGCACTGTACATAGCTGAAATCTTGAAGATGATATCTTATTGACATCCACCCCATAAAAAATCGGCATTATCCTCCATCGCAAGCCTTTCCACCCACAATAAACATCCTTCAAATTCACCTTCTAGTGGACCTTTAAAACACCAATGAATATCAACAAATCAATGCCACGGGAAATAAGACAAAGTGTGAAGGTGAAAACCCCTACAGACGGATAGCTAGAATCCGATCACAAACACAGTCTGAAATATTAGCCTAATAAAACCATCCCAATGTTCAGAATGCCGCAAAAAGAGTAGAGAATGTCATCAAATGAAATCCATAAATGTAAATGATCTTTAGGTTTAATACATCACTTTACAATTATAAGTGCAAAAAAGACTTTATAAAATGAAGGATATACCTTTGAAATAAGAAGATGATGCTGATAATCCAATGAACCAATCACCAGATGTAGGTGATGAGGTACAGATCAAGCCAGCTTAAGCAAGGAACTCTCAATCATCAAAGTGCATAAAGAGACTACTTTCACAATGTTCAGCAACTACAATCATCAGGTTCTCAGTAAAACACCAAACTACTAAAGCCTCACACAAAAAACATTGAAAAGTGTGTGTTCAAGAATCTCATCAACACTTTCAACATTTGTACCCAGTCATAAGAATATAAACAACGCAATATAAAGAGTTCCAAGAGCTACAACCAACAACTACATAATTCAATTTGAATCTTTTGAACAAATGATTTTTTTGAAAACTCTGAGAAGGTCCTCTCAAAATCACATCAAGTGAATATGCAGCTTCCCCTAAAGGTGATCCAAATAACATCATATATATCAAAATACAGTAGACTGTATATAAAAATCGTCAACCAACACCCAAAAAACATTCCAAAACACAATAAAATTCAATGAATCCATCAACTCAATTGAGTAGTCGGGTAACCAACTTCATACTTGTTAAATAACACAACTACATGAAAATTATTCAATGTAACTATTTAACATTTTACAGTTTTTAATAGTCTTGGTAATGTTTAATTGATGATCATATTAAATTTTAAACTATTTTAGAAAAATAATTGGTTGTAATATATGTTATAATTTCTGAAATCTACTCAAAAGGGGTGGTTATTTTTTATTGAAAGTAACATGATTACTGTTGTGAAAAGAAAATTGTTATGTATTTAAACATTTACATGTGTTTAAATACTATTTTAGAATTTTTAGAAGCCTTGGTAATGATTTCTTGATGATATTATTGAATTTGAAACCATTTTAAGAAAATAATTGGTTGTAATAATTGTTAGAATTTCTGAAAACTAAACAGAAGGGGTTATTTGGTTAAAAAATTAGAGTGTTTGATTTATTAAATGTTAAGGTGATATTTTCATGAGTTTAAGGTGGATTAATGGGAATGATGGATTTTTGTTTTCCTCTTTAATTAATATTAATGGAATAGAACATTCTATTTCTTAAAAAAGTAAATTTTAATTATTATAAAACATTCTATTGCTCAAAAAGACATAATATTTAAACATTTTAAATGAATTTAAAGAAATAAAATATACCTCAATTACATTATACAACATCATCTTGTGCTTCCACATATTCCCATTTCTCTGGTGACCATCTTATCAAATATATCTCAGTATTTTCCATGAAGAAACATTCTCTGGATTGAACAAAAAAAGTCTTCCACATGAATCTTAAAATAGTTTTTGAGTTGAATGATTATACAAATGGATGCATATTGTGCATGAATGTGAGGTGAAATTGATATATTTTACTTTTTGGTTTCAAGAAGAGTCTTATTGAGCCAGCTATTTTGTTTACTTGAAACATTCAACTTATTTGGGGTTTTTTATTTAATCCCATTTAGGATCTCCATCCATCTAAAGTTGTTGATGAAGAAGTATTTATAAGGTGCAGCTTTTGGAGTGGGTTCACCAATAGAGAACCCCTACTTTGAATGAAGCTCAATCAGATAGTGTTGAGACAGAACAAAAGAACTCAAAAATGCATGTAATATACCAAAAATCTATTTTATATAAATCAAATCCATGATTTGACACAATCTATGGTTTATTCCAAATGAATGAAAACATACAGGTAATATCATGCAATCAGGATAAAGGGAGGTGAATGTACCTTTTTTCTTAGGAGGCCTTTCCCTTTACCCGCTAGTTGAAAAATGCCAGCCAGTATTAAATCATCTATATAATAAAATGAGGAGGAAATGATGAGCATGTATCTTCGTATGGGCAGGACATCCAGCCCCTTCTTCACGGCCTCATACCTCCCCTTTCGAAGGTGGTAATGTTGCTCCATATGGATTGCCATGTGGGCCAAGCCTTCAATGATCACACTCTCCCAACAATTAAAATTCAATATTTCACAAATAGTACATAAACTCTACACATGGTCTGGCCTTCAATGCTCACGCTCTCCCAGCAATGAAAATTCCAGATTTCTCAAATAGTACATAAATTCTACACATGGTCTAGCCTTCAACGCTCAACCTCTCCCTGCAATGAAAATTATAGATTTCACAAATAGTACATAGATTATAGATTTCACACACATTAAGAAACACACCTGGCTTAAACATAGATTACACACATGGATGAGGCATAGATTGCATAAATGAATAAGGCGTCGATATATTGTTAGTGATAACACTAAAACATATTCCATATTTGAATCCAAGGCATTATAAAGAGGTTAGGGGAATTAACATGTTAGTGAGAACACTACAACAGTAATGAGGCATCAATATATTACCTTAAACATATAGTCTTGACTACTCCACACACTCCATGACCAACTATGGATGAAGTAACACCTTTGGGCACTTCATGATATACATTATCAAGGCATCAATGGAATACTACATGTTCATGTCAACAACTCTGACAACATTATTCTTTTCATCCATAAGAGGTAGAAGAATCTGCAAGTAAAAACACAATTAAAAATATGACATCATTCTTGTATTATTATCATCACCGGGCACATAAAAAAGATATTTAATAAAACAATCAATTATTAACATGTTAAGACATTTATCCTTCTCATTTTTTAGTGTTGGAATTGAATTCAAAGTTATTTTTCCCTTTTGATGTTGTTGGCGCATCCATCCAAAGGCTACTTTCGAGATAGCAATCTGATCCCAGTTTTCCAGAAATGGTGAATAATGTCATTTTATGGGATTTATAGCTTATCACATTCAGCATAAGGTTTCTAATGACAATCACACTAATGAGGATCGACAGTATATGTAACACACTATTTATTTTTATTTTCTTCACACTCACAGTACACACACTATCCACTACTAAATATGAAAGCATATCCACATATACAATGAACCATTCATGTACTGATCATCGCCTTCTCAACACATTGCGCAAGTAATGACACACTGGATCTTGGATTTAAAGTATTCACACAACTCAAAAAAATTCTCTCTATAAACAAATGCCCAATAATCAAGTTTGTTCGTGCAAATATATTGATATACATTGTTTCCTTCAAGAAATAGTGTGATATTGTTTCAAGCTATCTCAATACCTTCACGCAAGCAGTAATCCCAAGATTAAAGTTTCATCATGAATGCATATACTGATGTATAATGCTTCCTACACAAAAATCTTCATCACAAAAATAATACACGGTAACCACTCATTTTTTTTGAGTAAAAACATATCAGTATGTGGTTCTTCAAATTTATTCACGCAAATCTAATACATGTTGTCTCTTTCATGCAAATTTCCACATAGGGATAAATTCTCAATGTCCATTAATGGAAATGAGAGGTGAATAATGCTATCTAGAGATTACCACACATTCCATCTGAAGTCCGGATATACACTATATATCAGTAACAAAGAGGCCCAATTCACACCTAGTTATCCGATTGAAATTTAATGGCATGGTTCTATTTATTTTTTATTTGTGAGTGTTTGGTAAAAGAAACCAACGGTCACCCCTAAATTTGGGAAAAGAAAAATCTAGGGAAACATTTTGAATAACATAGTTGAATGCATACCGGGTTTTTTTGGTTCAAAATGTAAAGTATGAATAGAACCATGCTGGGACATGAGGCGACGATCAATGAGAAGGGGTAGCATAGGTGGATTTGGGAGAGGAACTGGCAGGGACACTGGCATGTAGGGAGAGGGGCGGTCGATCAGGGAGGCACAGAGGCAGAGCAGTGGTGGGGGTGGCGGTCGATCGGGGGAGGCGCAAAGGCTAAACAGTGGTGGGGGAGGCGATCGTGAAGGTGGGGGGGGGGGGCATGGGAGGCGGAGCGGCGGAGGCAGCGAGGGCCATTGGGCAAGGGTGGAGGCGGGGGCGGGAAACATGGTCTTAGGGTTGGGGGAAGGGGGTCGTGGGGCATGGGATGGGCGGTAAGGGTTATAGGTCGGGGGTGGGGGCGGTGGCGAGGGCGGGGAATGGGGTCTTAGGGTTTTGGGAAGGGGGTCCTAGGGAACTGGACGGGTCGCTAGGAATTTAGGTGTTTTACTCTTTTTTTGCATATGTAGAGGGTCTAAATATATATATATATTCTTATTTTTTTTTAAATATATGGGTTTTTGTTTATATATATATATATATATATAAATTCATAACTTTTTTCATATATGGGTTTGTGTTTATATAAATATATATAAATTCGTACCTTTTTTCATATATGTGTTTTTATGTGTATATATAAACATAAATATTATATATGTATACAGTCATAGCTTTCTTCATTATATATATATATATTACCTATTATAAACATATCAAAATGTGATTAATTAAAATATCCAAAATTAAGTAATATTTATTAATATATATATATATTCATTTTTTGGTAAAATATTTGATATTATTGAATAATTCATTGAAACAAAAATTTATAATGGTAAAATATTTATTGGTAATAATAATTAATAACAACAGATTAATTTATTGGAAAATAAATTGTTGGTATTATTATCATAAGACAATAGATTTAAATGTTGGTAAAATATTTGTTATTATTTAACTACTAATATAAACAGATATATATGTTGGTAAAAAACTGTTGGTACTATAGTTAATATCTACATAATTTAATATCTGTTGGAAATAATCATTTCTACCGACAGATATATTATCTGTCAGTAATTTCTTGTTGGTAAAGGTCACTTTTTTTGTAGTGTCTAGATCTAATTTCTCTGTTTTATGTTAAAGTGATTGACAGGTAGCATGTTGTTCCCCTCTCTATTGTATCTGATCGCGATCAAAAGTTTACATCTAACTTTTTAAAAGGCCTTCCAAAGTCATGGGGTACTGAGTTAAATATTAGTATAGATTTTCATTCGCAATCATATGTGAAGTCAAAAAAACAATTCAGAACATAGAGGATATTCTATGTGCTTGATCACTAGAATAGCAGGGAATTTGGGACCAACATATTTCTTTGGATGAATTTTCTTATAATAATAGTTTTCATTCTAGTATAATGATGTTTCCATTTGAGGCAATATATTGAAAGCGGTGTCGAATTCAAACTTTTTGGGATGAAGTAGGTGAATGGATGTTGATGTGACCAAAATTGGTAGAAGAGAAGGCAGAAAAATTTCAATTGATTTAGATGCATATGAGAAGATCACAGAGTAGACATAAAAGTTTTGCAGATAACCGGAGGAAAGATATTTATTTTGAGGTATGTGATCATTTCTTTCTCTAATTTTATCAATGGAAAATTGTGATGTGTTTTGGTAAGAAGGGAAAGTGGACTCCACAGTTAATTGGACCATATTAAATCCTAGTGAAAGTTGGATCAGTTTCTTACAGAGGAGCCTTACATTATTGGTTATCCCAGGTACACAATTTTTTTCATGTTTCAATGTTGAGAAAGTATATGATAGATCCATATCATGTTTTAAGTCAAGTGGTAGTTCAGTTGGAAGATAATCTCTCTTATGAAGAACAACCAGTCCAAATTATTGACTAAAGAGAGAAAGTTGGGCAGAATAAGTTGATTCATCAGGTAAAGTATTTGTGAAAACCTATATGGTTGAAGAGCCATCATGGGAATCTGAAAATAAAATGATGAATAAATACATTCATTTATTTGATATATGAATAAAATTACAAGGACGTAATTTCCAAAAGGGGGGAAGGATGTTACATCCCAAGTAAATATAGAATAAGAAAATTTTCTTATTTATTAATATTTGTTAATTAAATACTAATTTTACTTTAAATGGGTTGCTATGTTCTATGGTTTACCCGATATGCAACAACGAGTTTCATTGAAATCTTACATTGCACGCTAATAATATAATAATATTATTTTAAATTGTTGTTAACGCCTAGCTGTTGTATGGGTAGGAATGAATAGAACTAATTACAATATGATTATACATGTTTTTTAAATTATTTTACATTTATCCTAAAAAAATTAGGCTTAAAATGTGAATGAATCTACTTTTAAGCATAATTTACAATAAAAAAATTGATTTACCGCCTTCTGATGGCGAACCATCATTAAATATTATTTTGGTCACTTTTATATGTTATATTTGAAAAAGCAATTCTTCTTTAGAATCCTCACGTCAAAATTTACTTTGGATGATATTTTGGTATTTTTATAATAATGTTCATTTTTTATGAATAGTGAAAATACTGTATTTAAATTCAAAACTACCATTTAATCTAATTTATTTATATGGTTATATTATCTTTTTAATTGGATATAAAGTTTAATAAAATTGTATTTTTATCATTTAATCCAATTTTAGTCATTGGATGTAATTTCACTTTGAAATTGGATATAAACAAGTGTCGATCTTTTTATAGTTATTATTTCTAAAAAATGCTTTTTGTTTTGATAGCTGGGTTTAATTTTAAATTAATTTCATCCAATATTGTGTTTTCAATCTAGAAAAAAGGGTTCCATATTTGGAATGAGTTGGTCCAAATTGTGTAAATAGGTGACTTTTATTTTTAGACATTTTAAATATTTACTACAGTAAAAAAGTTAATTTACCATGGTTAAAGGGTAAATCTGGTAAATAGGTGTAAAAAATATTATTATAATAATATAAAATGACCATAACATGTGTTCTAATCCTATTGGTTGATACACATCTGACCATGATCATCCGTGGGTCGATATTGGGATTCCATGGGGCCACTTAAGGGTGATAATGACACTTTATTTTAATTAACATAAAGTAATTTCGAATATGACATAAACAAACATCTTTTAGTAAATTAATTTTTATATAGGTTTATATATGTTATCTTTTCAACTAAATATTTTATTTGGAATTATAAAAATATATCCTACATCAAGATATTTCTTTTATAATTTTTATACATCATATAAATTAAATGATTTATATAAATAAGATTATAAAGATTTAAATAATATCCAAAACCTATCCAAATATAATTGGATGATTCTATTTCGACCACGATTAATCATATATTTGACTGTAATATGTTTTGAACCATTAGAAACAGAAAATCAATATATAATAAACTAATATTTTTGAACATTTCTTAAAAGCCCCTCCTCCCACTTATAAAAGGACACCACATATAACTCATTACTCACACCTCTGAAGCCTGATGTATCATCTAGCATCTGCCAAATTAATCCCTCTACAACCCTTTCCTCCTCTTAGAATCTTTACATTAGGTGTATGGTTCTTCAAGAAGTCCTTTTGGTTCAAACCAAAGGGAGTTACCCAATTTAAAGGTAACATCTTCTCTTAAGTTTTTTGTTTTATTTTACTTCTCCAACACCTAAACTCTTTTTATTATTTTTTATAACAACACCAGTATTATAAATATTATAGTATTCTATTATGATAAGGATTCAAATTACACTTTTACACACATCCATCTAATGGGTATTGAACATACTATTTCTGTGGATGGCAAACTAACGCATCACGAAACGATGATTGTTTAATTATCTCTACCTCATCTCATGGTGGCCATTATGATGGAACAATATTTATATATGATATATATTAGGTTTATTATCTCTTTATGCTTCTGTATTTTTCATTTATATCATACCTTTATGGTTTTCATTATGGGTAAATGCGATAATTTCATTTGAGTAAGTGCTGACTACCGCCCCCTCAAAGTGATATGACTCATTAATGATATATGTGGGACATATAAAGGATGGATTTAATGATATTATATATGATATTATAATGTAATTATAATATACCTATGAATAATTATGTTTTAATTCCTTTATAATAAGAAATAGAAATGAATGTATGGTCCATGCATACGTATGGCTTGTCGTCTCTATGAACGGTGCATTTCATTTCTTACCTCCAAATGTTATGTAACATTGCAAATAAATGTATATATTAGATATAAATTACATAAATTATATCTAAATCATGAATATAATTATGGGTATAATGAACTTTTGACCACATAAACAACTTGTAATTATAAGAACTCCATTTTTGACTCAAGTACCAAATATCGAATAAAACAACTGTTATTAACATAAATGAGTACATAATGTTTATAACATGGTAATAAGAAATTTAAAAGGAATAATAAACTGGAAAAATTTTATAAAAAAAATTATAAATTAACTTTATTTTATTATTCAAGATATTAAAGAACGAACGGGTTAAGTCAGACACGAGGTAAGGGACTTCATTTCAATCTCCTTTCATTGAGGCATATTTTGTTTCAATACATGGCTTTATTAATTTTGATCTGTATAAAATCCTTTGAAATTTCATTTAATTCAAAGGAAAACTTTTTCTATGATGTTTTTTACTAAAAAAATATGGTTTCTCTTTAACGTAACTGGTGACAATTACCTTTCTGCAGCTGCGAGTATTATTTGGTATTTGGCTTCCTTAACCAGCCACAATGTTTTTAGAAGGAAATTAAATACCATTTTTTCTTTTTTTAAGTATATTGGAATTGAAAATGGTTTTGATAATTGATTTATTATTTCAATATATTTAAATTATATATTGATTGATATCTAGATATGTTATCTTTCTTTTATGTTTGTTTTATGTGTTATGAATATGTTATGGTTCTTGGGCATTGTTAAGTATACGAGTGGTTCTGTGATAACCCTATGACGGGTGATCCTGAGATAGATCTCCAATGCATTGGGTTACATGACAGAGGTAAATGTGAATGTTTCTCCTGTGATATTTAGAGAATATACTGTGATGGGTATTCCAAATGTAACTCCCTACATAGATGTGAATGCTACACCATATGAATGTTATGGATGCCACAAGTTATCTTTATGATTTCTAGTTTCTATGTGTTATTAATAAATATTATGATTTCATGAGGTATGTTAAAGATATTATATTATGTATGCAGTGATGAACAAATGTTTTCTTTGTTTGTTTTATAACCCTTTTTGAGCTTTTTATGCTCATCGTAAGTTTTGAAATGTTTTTCACAGAACCTACAGATGAATCAGGTCAAGGATAGGATTAAGGAAACGTCATGCTGTCTAAAACATGGAACTAGACATGAATCCTTTTTTCAAGATTTTTTATTTAATGAAAAAAATAGAAACTTAGTAGAAGTGTTTACTTTGAAATTTTTGAGATGTAATGTAATAATTATGGCCTAATTATAAAAAATTCTAAACCAAAAAATATCTTCAATGTGAATTATTTATTTAATTTATTATTATGTAATTTTTTATGGTTGGGTCCTTATAATAATGTGGTGATCCTCTACTATGACCAAAAATTTAAAATTTTATTCTTGGTTATAAGATTCACAATGGGTTCTTATAGCTTAAGGAATAATTCTAGGAACATAGAGGTTTTGTTTTGTAGAGAAATATTAGTTTTTATTGAAAAATAATTTTTTTATTAAGGTTATATAGTTATATTGTATATTTTGTGTTAATGAGATTAAATTATTGGATACTCTAGGGGTAAATGTTATTGTATACGTTAAAAACCTTATCTTGTAATTAAATTTATCATTCAACATTCATTTTCACTAATGATTAGGGGGTGGATTTTTTTCTTATGTTTTGTGGTTTTGTTTTTTCTTTTATCAATACAATATATATAGTAAATATATCCAATTGTTCCCCTTACCATTAAGAAGTTAATTTATGGTAATTTTAGTATATGAATTCATAATATTGTTATATATCTCTCTGCTTATCTGGTTTATGTGTTATTTTTCTTAAATCGATTGATTAATCGGTTTATCTATTTGTTTTGAGTTGACATATCATTTTATCCCATCTTTTGTATTTAGGGTATCTTATTTGGTATATTTATAATCTTCATTATATGGTCCATTTATTTAAGAAATTCCATGTTTTTTGAAATGATTTATAACTTGATGGTGATCTTGGATATCATAAATTTATCGAATATGGTTCTTAGTGATTCTGGAGAGTGGCAGCTTCTAGTGGTGGTATTTTAGGAGTCCCGATTTGGAGGAGATTTCATTTTGTTATTGGAAATGGTTGTTGTCTCATTAGATTTTTATGTTCACTATTTTCCTATTATGGATATTTTCTCTTTATTATACATGAATGATTGGTTGTGTCAATATACACTCTTATTCCATTTTAATTATTATATATTGTATCATTTTTGTAGTTATAATTATATGAAATTGATTTTTATGGATAAATGATTAACATTTTTATGAGCTTAAGGCCACCCATATTTGTTATACATTTTTTATGCTTGTCACAAGCCCGTGTTCTATCAAATATGAGTTTGGGTGGCACACCCAATATATATACATGTTCGGGTCGGGCCCTAGTATACTTGGTCGAGTTTGAGTAAACAATATCAATCCAATGTTTCTCATTGTCTTATAATGCATCATCTATGTTTTATATATCATTTTCAATATCATATATATTACATTAATTTTGTATTCTCATAAAATCCCATGATTAGTTATACTTATATCCTTATATAAGTCTCTCCCATTTTAAAAAATGAGCATATAGAACAAATTCTCAATCTGGACTCATGAAAGGGTAACCACAAGTTTTTTTATGTCATAAGTCTCCACCCAACCAAGTAATATAATTTTATTTACCATAAGGACTTCTAGGGATCTTAACTGATTGAGTATTGGTATTTCGTTTTCATGAAAATTTCCTAGGAAAGAGATGATATTTAACTATGTATAATCTAAAATAAATGATTTCTATTTAACACACAAGAAAGTATTCTTACTCATTTCCCTTCCAATGATTCACCAAAAATTATTCTAAAATGTTGTGGGAGGTTTACACTTCAAATATTTTTTGTAACAATATATGATTCTTCTTTCTTATCTAGATTATTTGGTACTTTGATCAATATTTCATAAATTATTCATTGATCTAAAGTTGAATAATAATACTAATATCAATAGCGTGATAACCATAACCAAAAACAAATTTATTTAACATATATTTTTAAAATGAAAAATTTACCTATCCTGATATATACCACCCACATACACACACACAAACATTATTTCAAAATGATCATGCCTTTACTCAAAGAAAATTAGGGTTTTTTAGATTATAGGGTAGTTAAATAGAAATATTTTCATTGATTATAAGGGATTAATAAAAATTATAGATATCAAGATGGTTTAAAAGATAGTTTTTTTAATATTTATTTTCAAAATATTGTGCCTTAATCATTTAAAAAAAAAAATCAAAATATAATAATTTTTAACAATGATTCATAGAATATTCTAGTTTAAAAATCATAGCATAGACCACTAATGAAATGTGGGTAATGTAAGAGGATGTAAAATTGTTTATATGAATCACTAATAGAATATTTATAACATTTATAAGTAAATTAAATTTATATTAATATGATCTAAATACGCATGAAAATTAAATAATCCATCCTTATAGATTCTTGATACATCTTCATAACTACCGAAAATGCTCAATCCCCTAATTCTATTGAAATATAGTAACTTTTTTTATAAACTGTACTAATTGGGTTCATTTAGATGATAATTTTATATGATCTTCTACAAGACCCTCAGGTTTACTCCAACCATAGACTATTATTTTAAACATATATTGACAATCTTTTCCAAAATCACTTTTATCTCTTAGTTTGAAACATTATCATTCCTATTAATCTATCGATAGTAATGTTTGAATATTTGGTGGTTCATACCATATTTTCGTATCAACGCCTCTATGTTCATATTTCAAAAATGAAACGATTGATCATCTTTTATATATCTTGATATTCCAAATCTATAAAATATATTTTTCATAAAAATAAATAAATGATAAATATTTGTTAGTTTTTATAACATTAGCAATTACTTATTTTAAAAAACAGTCAAAAAAATGTAGGATATAGGAATATATAAAAGAAGTGAAAAGATGTGCCCTAAAATATATTAACTATTCATCAATTATTTCACAAATATTTTGAATTGATTGGGAAATATCCTACCTTTTAGTTATGTTTCATGTGAACATTAATAAATATCATGTCTCAAATAACTTATGTGCTCATTTAATATGTGTGAGCCATTACAATCTTGACTCTAATACATTCATAGATATTCTTTAAGGTCTAATGTTTCCTAAAACTATAATTCTTTATAAATTTTCACTAGAAAAGGTATTTCTCACATCAGTGGAAATTTCATAATAATTTGATAACTATAAATTATACATAAATATGGATCACCCAAAACAAAATATTTTAACTCAAATGTAATTCTTATTACATATTGTTTCTTATGATATAATAAGACATTAAAATTAACAATATACATAACCATGTCTACATATCATGGTATTCTATCTATGATCAAGTATATTTTTTCACCTAGAATTGAATCATTCAATGGTTACATGTCCTATGTTCCTAAATTTCTAGTGTGTGATAATCTTCTATCATGGTATGCCACTAATTTCTCCATTCCTCTTCTTTTATTAGTGTATGTATTTAATTCTTATTAATGTTGAGTAAATATCACCTATAATGGTTCAACCTCTACATTCATCATTATATACCTCATTGAAACATGGTTTTATAAAACATTCACTTTAATTCAAGGTAAAAAATATCTAAATTTCACTAATGCATTAAAAATTGGTAATGAATCTATTTCAATAGAGACATAATTTTTCTAGGAAAATAAATAAACGAAGAATCATATATAAATACATAAATATTTACCTCTGCCTTTAGTGAATTTATTTCTCCTAAAATACTATTATAATAATCATATAAATATTTAAATGGGTAACCCATGTTTTGTGGATATAAAATAGGGGGTGCGGTCATCTTTTTTTAGCTTATTAAATGACTTTTTATAAGAGTCATCAATGATGAATTTAGTTTATTTTTCAAGAAATATTTATATTGGAAAATCATACTTATTAAATTCATTATGAAATAACTAGTAGAAACCTTAACATTGAAAAATAACATTAGGTATTTCAGTAGCATGTAAAATTATAATGAATTTATGATTAAAAATATTAGTTGTAAACCTCAATCCCATTTTAGTATATTACATGAACAATAAATATTCAACTTTTAACCATGAAATGGAATTTTTTCAAGTATATAATAACATAATTTTCAATGAAACATTTCAACACTCTATATATGTTTAACAGGAATTAATCGAAAGATGTCCCAAAAGAGTGAATTCATCATGGAAATGTTCTAAAAAATACTATATCAATTCAATGAAAATAATTACTATACAGCTTTAAAGTTGAATAGGATTATTACAGAATCCAAATGGAATTATCTTATAATAAAAGGTGTAATATGGATAAGAAATGGTATTCTTATCCTCGTCATTAGTTTTATTAGGAACATGGAGATATTATGAGAACCCAAAAAAATAATAATGTGATTTATAAAATATCATTATGATATTCTTTCAATTAAATGTTTTGGATGTGATATTATCTTTTTATTATATTATTTTTTATATAATTAATTCACACCCTATTAATATTTTTAACAATCATATAGATCAGATCATTCCATTTATAATTGACAATTGTGGGTCATGCATTTTTTAGGTATTAAATGAATTGAAATTGATCAATATAAAGATGATATTTCATATATTATTCCAACCTCTAGTAGTTTTTCTAATTCATTCTTAAATTCCTAGATAATTTTTATGATAATTCTATTTTATGGTTCTTATAATTCTTGTTAATTTTTTTATGTAAGATATTATACATGATGATTCTATGAATATGCTTCGAAATGTAACATGTAATCCATATGATGGCCTGCAGATTTTTTTTTCAAAATAATAATTAGAATAATTTCTAGTTAAATTGATATTTCTGATGAAATTATTATATCCAATTTTCTATCATCAACTAAGAACACAAACTTAAGGACTTGTGAAAATGGTATTAATTCTAATTAAGGATCTCAATAAAAGTGGGTAAGGATGTGGGTTCACATACCTCATACATCTATAATTTGTGTATATATATATATATATTAAAATATTAGTTTCCTCATCATTAGAATTAAAATAATCAAATCCATCAAAGAATTAATGGATTGCCTCAATCCCTATTTTTCTTCTGTTATATCTAGTAAGTCCATTGTATTCTAAAAAATTATAAATTCTTAGATTATATAGAAGACATATTATTTATTTTAGTACACATATATATATATATTATAGTAGATTATATTTTTAATAGTTTAAAAGAAGGAAAAGGAAATTTTCTTCCAGGGTATATCTCATAGAATTAATTTTTTTTAAAATATATAGTTTTATCACAAAATTCAATTATAAATGTTCATTTATAAACATTTATTATTTTCCTCTATATTTTTATGCAATTTCTTCCAATAATAATTATTAATTGGTTTGTTTTTATTTATTATATAATGTTAAAAATATAAGAATTTGTTCTGATGATTAAATTCTATGTTCTTAATAATATATCTTCAATAACTCTAAATAAAACTATAGTAGGTCGGTTTTCAAGTTAAATAATGAGTCCTTTTTATTAAATATTCTAATTTACAAAGAGGAAAATATAGATTGGTGCATGGAATTAATTGAATATCTAGGATATCATAAATCACCAGTGAGTGTTATTACTTATATTATACAAGTAATTGATAATCTTTTAGGGTATTTGTATTTTGTTGGATGTTATGGTGCAATCTTTACTAAAACATTCCTTCCAAGACACTCCCTCTAATTCCAATCGTGTATTATTTTGATTATGCGTAATTCTTTATAAAATTATGCTTACATTATAATTTGTTTAGGATATTATAGAAAGGGTATGTTTATTATATCCTTTATGAATGTTTCAGAGATTTAATTATAGGCATTTCAATCATGTATTTTTCTTATTGAAACATCCTAATAGTAAATGGAAGGGTGTTGTCAGCATTTTCCTTTTAATTTTTCTATTTTTTATCCCCTCTCAATAACTTCAAAAAAAATTACTCTATGTACTTTTAATGCTAGATTTCTTGATTTTTAGTGGTTAGGTGAACTTATTTTCTACTTTTTACTGTTTTCATGTTCACAGTAATGGTTGGATTATAAATGGTTTGATCCAGTAATTTCCTATAGTTTCTATTCATCATTTACCTTAAGGTAGGCTTTATAATACACATAAAATTTCTCATTTCGTTCAAAAATTATATAATTCCTCAAAATTTTGGTTTTTAGAGATTGATTTTATCATTCTATATTTCTTAAAGGTTGATCAATGGGTTTCCATTCATTAAAAAATTATTATAAAATGGTTTTTGTGACACACTATATTTTTTTTATATAATGTTTTATCAAATTTTTACGGATTATAGTTTGGGTTTTGGTAAAAATTAAATATTTTTTATTCTGTTCACATCTTACACATGAATTATGCAAGCCCAAGTTGGTGCACATTCAATGAATTGTGAAAACACAGTGATTATAAATTTATTGTAAAAGGTTATATAATATTAGGTTTTGGGATCTCTTCATATGCACAGTTCTCATAAAACATTTTAAACCATCATTTCTTTTATTTTTGAATATAGGGTTAATCAAAAAATCCTCCAACTTCTCCCTAGAAACCTATTTTTATCATCCATTCTCATATTATTTTCCACTCGTCCATCTATTATAGCTTACCATGGCCATAGTATCTATTGTTTTTTCTATATTGGTTATTATTTAGGCGTTTTAAACATTTAAGGATACTAATCATCAACCAAGGATTCTTTAATTCTGAAGTAAAAACAATATTTATTGATGGATTCAACATTCCTAATGGGTTACTTAATTCATTTTCCATTGGTAAGATAACTATGAATTTTTGTGATTTTTAAATCATGTTTTCAATTAAAAAAAATATTTTTAGTACTTTGAGTGGTTTCAAATGGATTACTAATAATATTTATTTAACATTCCTTTTTCACCAAAGTGGATTGTACAGTTCGTTGTCTAAGATCCCATATCATAAAACTAATGAACATTATATATTTATAAAATGTGAAAACATTATTTACCTTAATATAATGAATGTGGTTTTGAAGGGATGGCCTCTTAATGTTTTTTGTGATTTATTGAAAAAATCACTATGTTATTCATGATTTAAATATTTGTTTGGATACCGTGGAGTTAGAGTATTTACTAAGAAAACTTAAAAACTCCTGCAAATAATTTAAAATTACTAGGTTATGTGATTACAAGAAAACTTTTATATCATTTAATAACTTTTCCAAATATTGAGTTTTATATATTATAATATATATATATAGGTTGGTTTTCTACATGCTTTTTATAATATTCTACTTCATGTTACTTATGTGAAATTTGGGTTCAATTGTGGTATATAACATGGTGAGTTAATCCCATTTATAATTATTGATATTATTATTTTTAATTAATTGATAATGTTTACATGGTTAATTTTCATGATGAATACTTAGAGGTGAGAGTGAATTTTATTTGATAAGTGACTTATTATTAGTTATTCTTTTGATATTTTTAGTATTGTATTGCTATCCTCTATTTGTATATTAGGTGAAACCATGGATTCATTGGTATATTCCTACGATATATACCAGGCTAAGATTATGGGGACACTCATACTATGGGACTGTACATTATACTACCAAATATGGCTCCATATAAATGCATGATTACACCATAGATAATTGACATCATCATATTTCCCATCTTGGATCCATGTTAGTGCATTGTAAAACCATGGGTAATAAATATCAGTTGATTATCCCTAGGTCATAATTCTAGTTTATAAAATTCATTTAACTATTATATTTCTAAATGAATTGGGATGATTATATATTATTATGAGAATCTTAGTTCCACCTTAACCATGATCCCAAGGTTCTTCTCATTATGTCCATTTATATTAAATATCTATTATTATTGTATTTACTTTAATTATTTTTCAATATTTATATTTATATTTAATAAATTGTGGTTTGTATAAAATAAATAAAAATTGGTACTTCTATTTCATTTGATAAATTTTTAAGTTTTAAAGGTTGATTCTTGCTTTAAAAATAAACCCACTTATTTATTAAACTTTCATAAACCATATTATTACCCCAGTTCATTAAATTAATATCATTGTTTTAGAATAAAATTTATAATTACTATGTTTGAACAAGTATAAAATCATTATAATCCTCAAATAAGTATTGAATGAATGTTTTTATATTCGTTGATAGTTATTTGTTAATTGAAAAAATGTGTCGTTAGTCTTAGTCTTGAATATACATTTCCTATAATAAGAGTTTTAAATTCTCTATTATTTTCTATAATTAGTGAGTTTTCATTAAATAATGGGTTTCTATTTATATATAACTTCATTTACTTTCTCTTTAATTAAATGTAATTTTATAAGTTGTTTCCTTAAAAAGGTCATGTTCTAAAATGAAATGCTTACATGTTACATTATTTTTTATAATATTGACATGTGAATTTTATATTATTATTTAAAATTATCATAACATTATTTAATTTATATATGTTATTCATGGATTATTTAGTGTAATCTTAATGGGTAAATTTCCTCATATCAAACAAACACCCTTATGGGTATGCAGGGATTTTTTTTCTTGATAAATGTAAATTCATAACAACACTTTTCCTAGCATGTTACCTTCAAGTAAATTTATGCTGATGAGTATAGTTTATTTTCTTTTCACAAGGATTTTTTTTGTTGTGGTTTTTCAGTATTTTGGTTATATCTTGGGATATTCATCAATTATCATTCCTTAAAATATTTCTCCTTTCATTTTTTATTTCATATGTGTGTAATATTCAACATATAGAATGGTTATTATGGATTCTTGGATGGAATCCTTCATTTGGTTTTATATTCTATTGAGAAAAATTATTCTTATTGTGTTATATTGATTCCCTTGGAATATTTCTCTAGCCCATTATGATTGGGATCATGCATTGAACCTTTCGGGGAGACAACTCTAGTACTAAGACAAGGAATCCAAAACTAGTTCATTACATATTGATTATATCATTTCATTAAACCCTATTGTAATGGTAGAGTTTGTTGAAATTAATTCTTTTTAAATTCTTAGTGGAATTTAGATCCCTCCCTCTAACCATAATGATTCATTAGTTATGTAAGTTCTCTATTTTAATAAGAAACGATATATCTCTTGGTGTCATGAACCCGAGCACATTGGAAGGTTAAATTTTCATGAGATGCATAAATTACAAATACACTTATAGAATTAAATTGGCCTATTGATTTCATTATATCCATTTGATTCAAAAAAATTATTTTTCAAATTTTAATTCATGTCAAGTAAATTCATAAAAAATACTCATGTGATTATTTTATTACAATGCCTTAGGTGTCATATTTTTGTCAGATTTCGGATATCTTTATATGAGTCTTGTAGTATCCATATGTGATTTTCTATTCAATACCCATCAAGATGATTCATGAGAGAGATTCATGTAATTATCCAGTTGTCATTGGATAAAATAAATATGATGTTATGTTCCACTATATCATGATGTGTAATACCCCAACATAGATTTTTAATCCTTTTATTGTATTCGTATAGTGTTTCCACTAAGACTTGTCTTATCCCATATATCTCTCTTACCAAATAATTACTTCTTAAATTTAAACGATATAATTGGATAATGATCTTTTGAGGATCATAAAAACTTATGAATTCTCCATGTTATAGATTTTATAGTCAATCCTTATATATATATTGGAAATTCCAACCATATAAATTTTTCATTATTTATACACCTTCACCTAAAATTTTGATACACAGTAGTGAATTCCATGATATGATTATTTGTATCATCACCAGTAAGACCATGAATTATATTAAATAGTTGAATAAGTTTAGATTAAATAAGTAATTCTTCTTGAAATATAAGATAAAAATTCAAGTTATTATAATTTGGTAAGAGAGGTATATAAATATTCCTATTTTAAAAAAAAAATCTCGTTCTATGGGCAGAAATAATAATTTATAATGATAACTTTTTTCCACATTGATGTATTTGGGAAATGTTCATTAAATCAGATTGAAAGTTATCTAAAATATCTAAATTGCTGGATTTTTCCAAATAGGTAATCTCAATTTCTAGTTCATATGTGAAAGGGCCCTCACTAAGAGATATATTAATTAATTACTAATTTAAAATATTTTTAATGTTCCACATCATACATGGAAAGAGTTCTATTATTTTGACACTCATTTTCTTAAGGATTTAAAAATTAATATTACCATAAGGTTATTATCTTATGTATGAGAAACCTCATATTTAGTCTAATGTGGTTAACACATTCATAGTGTTCATATATATTTCATTATTAGTCTCTAGATATCAATTATTACATGGGGATGATCAACATTTTATTTTTAATTTGGATGAACCAAAGAGTATGGAAGTAGGATGAATTATCTAGATAGTGATCATTGATTGATCTAAGGGTAGGATTACCTAATATTAATATATCATGGTTTATGAAAATATTAATTCTTAATTTAAATGATAATCAGTGATAATGAAAACAATCATGTTCTTCTCATATCTAATTATATAAAATTGCGAGTCTAAATAATAAATTAATCATTATTATTTTATCCTCTTTCTGATGTTCATGGGTGGTATTAGATAATTATCCAACACCATAGAAATTAAATCTCCCCAAAATAATTCAAAACATCCTAATTAGGAGAAGGATATAAGAGGAAATTGGGGGTAAGAACCTTTTCAAATAAAGAGGCACCAAAAAATTTCAGGTGCTTTTCCACTTAACCAATCATATTTCTTCTTGTATAGAATTAATCATGTGGAGAGGAAAATGAATAAAAAATAGTGATAAATAGAATGTAATATTATCCAATGTTAATAATCAAATATCAATTATGAACACAACTTAGTGAAAATTCAATTTTTTTTAAAAAAAATGTGATTCCTTGGTCAAAAAAACCACGAAATAATTATTTAAAATTGAAAAATGTTACAAAAGTGTAAATGTGGGATTTTTGTTTAAAATAATTTTCATAAAAAGGGAAAAATCCATAGAAGGTAATATGACCAAGTGATATCATTGTTGACTCCTTTTTTGGATAAATCTCTAGCCCCCAAGTTTGCCTCACAATAATTATGTGTGATAATATGGTTGATCTCAAAAAGATAGTGTACGCAGTCCATCCATCATGTTTTGAGAGTCCATGAAAGATGCATCATGCCATTACAAAGTGCTTACACAATGGTGGTTGAGCCTCTTTCTAACCATATATTCTTCCACTAGTTTTCCTTATAAAACTAACCAAGGTGATGACACATTAAATCTCATATTATAGAGAGAAATAAATACCACATGTGCCATAAAATATCCAATAATATGCTCATTGTGGTCTCTATAAATAGATCCACAACCCGATAGACCCATCATTCCTTTTTGAGGGACCGTATATATTTACTTTGATCCAACAGGGTTGGTTGGATTTCAAAAAAAACATCAAAAGTACCCCTTGGTTGGCTGTATTTTCCTTCAATTCCTAAGAGGTGAAAGACCATAATGTCACAGATGGATTTTTTGAATGTTATCTATTTAATCATTCTAGCATATTGGATAGTAGTATTTATATTCACTTGAGCATTGTGAAAATTGAAAGAGTAATTATGGTGTGTAGCATAATTTTCATCATACTAGATAGCATGCAGAAATTCATATACTGCATTCATAAAGTGGTTTTTGGTATAAGGAGATGTGTCTTCTATTGAACAGAATTGATGTTGTGGTTGTTTGAAGTCCATATCCAGCTACTTGAAATCAAAACAATCATATATATACTTCCATAAATCTAATGTAATAGCAGAAGATTAAAATAGATGGTCAGCATCTTCAATTCATTTGTTTCATAGATTGCATTTGGAACAAAGGTGAACACCAAATAATTATCGGAAATTGTTAGTGGGTATTCCATTATGGGAAGTACTTTCGAACGAAGCGAATATAGAGTGGCTAATCCAAGTCTTATCAAAAAAAATCATCGCATAAAAATCATGATTTTCACTTATAAAATTATTACTATAGAAATGTTTGGTATTAGAAATACCATTATTGGTAGGTTCCTAGACTAAAAAAATCATTATAATTAGAAAAGTTTTTTTATTACATTATTAATATAATTAGGTAGATCCAAACCTTTAGAGTTTAAGAAATTATTTTATATACTTTTATAAATAGCACACTTCCCATGATCTTCCTCACATACCTGATATTTATTAATATCAAGACAATTATTTTCCTTCCTAATTTGGTTAGGTAAGAATATATAAAGATTCCTTCATAGTACCCTTAGCCTTATATTTATTACAACTAGTATTGAGATTTTCTCCGTCATTATGAGTTTAGCTTCTCATTAGGTTAATTATCAACCACATCATGCATAGGTTAAACTATATAATGTTACATGATTTTGACTAAAAAAAGTATCATCTATAAATAGATTACATTTCTTTTATGCATAACCAATAGGCTACAAACATATAGAGTTTTTTGATTATCTTATACATCCCATTGCTGGTCTCATTTAAATTTATATAATTTCTGGTTAATCATAAGTTAATATCTTGAGAACTAGTCATCTAGTAAATATCCAAGTAGTCATGTATAAAACAAGAAAAATGTTTAATATAACATATCCAAGGTTCCATATTACTCTTATATAAGTATTATTCATACTTATATATCTTTAATAATCTAAATTTAATATTACATAGTTGGATCATGAATTGATTTAATCAAACATGAAACTTATAAAAAATATTTTAATCTCACATAGATTATAGAATTTATACACTACTCTTATGTTGATTTTTTCAATCATTTTATAATCATTCTTTGTATACATTAAACAAATAAAAAATTAAAAAAATGAGACCATTTATTTTTTTCCATAAAATGATAATTCTAATGAGTTCATAATTATGATCAATTGATCAACATTCAAAAAAACCTATAAATTTAATCATAATTTGAATACATCATAATTAATATTTAATACTAAAATATTGGGTAATAAAATAAATTAGGTATCAATAAATTATAATGAAGACTATATAGCTATCAATTCTGCCACATTTTCTTCCTTGTACACATAGAAAAGTGGTCATCAAATTAGTACCTAGAAAAATTTAAAAATATTACCCATAATTAGTGGACATCATAAAGTCCAAGATTCCAAAATATTATAATGAACATTCTATATTATTCATTCTATTTTATTTATTTGATAGATTCATTTCATTTTCACTTCTCATTACAACTCATGATCATTTATACCTACTTTACTAGAAAAGTTTCCCTATTAACATAATCTGAATTTAGAACAACATTTTATAATCAAAACTCATGAAAGGGTAACCATGTTTTTTTTATGTCCCTAATTTATAGGGACCCATGCCTTTATAAATATATTTTTATATTATTTTAAGCATAACAATCCATTAAATAAAAACCATGGATCAAAAATCCATGTTAATTTGGAAGACTGGATATATAACTACAAGACATGAAACTTGAATAAAATATATTTTTATTAATCATAATAATGGGATCCTAAATCTCTTTGAACTACTAAAAAACTATAAATATCCTAGGGAATACATTGAAAAATGGTGTGTCAAAAGGCCCAGTAAGGGAATAAACATGATAATGAAGCATAACAAATGAGTTAGAAGGAATAACATGATATCATTAAAGGAATGGACCATGTATAGACATATGGAGGCATATAATATATAACATTTTATCATGTGATCATAGAAACATAGGAATGTGGAAATAACATTTAATATGAGATAAATATGTGTCAATTCTATCTTCCAAGACAATATTACATGGTGGAAAAAGTCTCATAATGGATTAGGGTTAATCTAAAATCCCACACATAAAATCCCATGAGACTAAGAAATTACCCAATGAATTGGACAATTATCTTGTTCCACCCTTAATAACTTTTAAATTCTCATATTTTCTACAAATCAAAATCTAACATAAGAAACAATCATATAGGTTACCCATAGAATGAAATAACTTTCTTAATCATGTCATAGAGAGTCACCATACGGCATATCATAAGGGTATCCATGAAAGAATGGATTTAAATCATTTATAATAATTAAAATTAGAAATATAATAATAAATCAAGAATAATGATGTCAATGTGAAGTGAAATCATTGAAAAGAGTGGTTATGTAACTTTATAAATGTTCCACTTCAGAATACTTTTTGGGCAAAATATAAAGAGTAATTAAAGAGGATAAACCACAATTATTTCCATAAAATAATAAATTATATTAAATTGGGATTCATGATAAAATGAGTTATTTTTTAAAATATTGGTTGCTTAAAATATTTTATAGTGTAATTGAAAATGGCTAAGAAAAAGATATGTTCCCATTAATCTGGATTTCTTATCAAGATGAATTGAGAAGAAAACCTTTTAAATCATGTATTTCACATAAAATAAGTATTAATTGAGATATATATTTATGTTTTTAACATATATAAATAATATATGAGAATTATATAATAATAAATAAGGGATAAGTGGGGTAAAATATAGAGAAAATGAAACATAAAGGAAACATATATGTTTGGAGAGATCCCTTACCTTAGTTCTGAATGCATTCTATAATTTCACTAAATATCATTAATAATAATATTAGATTATTTAACTATATAATTAGGAACCAATTCAACATATATTATATTTATTATAATTTTATTATGTTAATTTATGTTTATTTAAATATGTTATAATTCTTAATTTCATTTTTATGAGAGTGTCTGTTTCATGGTATCATGGTCAGTTAACTTATAGATAATTATAAAAGATCTTTTATAATAGGAATACTACTAAATAATTGAAATTAATTTGTATTAATTCACTTCATTAATTTTAAATTTTATCATATATAATTTTCTATATTCCTAGGATGATTCGTTTAATAAAACATTAATGATATATGTTTAGTATATTTTGGTGGTTTGTCAGACTATCTTAAAATAGTATTGTTTTATTTAATATGTGGACATATACATTTCTATAAGGTATAAACACGTAAAATATATATAATTAGTTATTTTTAAAAAATCATAATTTAATTTAAACCTATCATGAATGAATTAGTGTAAAATGAAAAAACCTCATCCACGAAGGTATGTAACCGACTCAATATAGATAATGGTTTTCGTGTTCTTTGAATAATAGGTGATGAAAAATGGTGTGGATATAAGATATTCTATTACAAATATAAAACATCACTATATTCAAGGTACTGGATTTATTATTCTTTTTGAGGAGGTAGGCGAGGGTAGGGTGGATGTAGAAAATAAATTAAAATATGTAGTTTAGGAATGTTACCACTAAAATATTATCTCATTGAAGGACACCTTAAAGAAATTGTAATTTATATTTTGTAGTAAAAGTCTCTTATTTTAGAGGATATTTAGGAGGATATGGGTTGGAATATATTTGGAAATATTCAATGCTTAGAATGTGTGAGGAGAATAGGTGTTGAGGGGATGTATTTAAAAGGGAAGTTGAATCTTGTTTTTTATTATTATATTCATTAGTTAATTATTTTTGATCAAGACTATCAATAGTATCAATTATTGTAACTATATATAGTAAATAGAGAATTTTATTTTGAACTGAAGGGTTATAAAACCATCCATGTCTACAAAATTCAGGTATTTGGATTTAAATTTTAAATATCGTAAATTATCATATTTCACTATTCACCAAAAAATAAATTATTTTATAAAAATAAAAAAGTTTCTCACCAACCATTTTTGAACAATAAGATTTATAAAATGAAACCCATTTTATGAAAATAATTTTCTTTGTATGATAAATTTAATTTTTATATAAAATTATTATCTATTTTGAAAAAGTCAATTTTACTATTATAATCAATATTATGAGAATTTGAAAAAATTACTTATCATCTCATAAAAATATATTATTATTATAATAAAACATAATATTAATTTAAAAAACCAACTTTATGTCAGTGAAATTTATTTTAAATAATTATATTTTATTATAAAAGTGTTATTAAAACATTTTTGTTTTATAAAAAATAAAAATAATTAAATTTTCAATTTTAAAACATTTATTTTTTTTAAATGATTTAAATATATTATATTTATATTTTATATGATACCTAAATAATTTTTTACAATTCCATAGATCGGTTTACAATTCTTAAATTCGTATTAATATTTCCAATAGTCAAATTTTTATACAGATGGTCAGGTAACTATTCCAATGGTTTGATTACAATTCCAACAGCCTAATTAATATGGGTTCCAAAGATCCTATAAATAACTATTATTAAATTAATTATTCATTAACATATATTTTATATCATGTTTATATATAAATTCACCTTCAAATTTATGTTATATTATTAACATAATATTTTATTTCTTCATCTTTGTTTGTGAGTGTTGTCATTCTAGTGGATCAAGCATATCTAAATTATCATATTCATATTCTATTGTTTTTAATTTATTGTCCCATTATAATATTTATAATTATAATATATTTAGTTGTTGACTAACGTGTCATTATTCATTTATGAGAATAATTTTTTATTGGTTTTCTCTATTTCATGTATGAACTTTATACAATATGATATAATTATAAGGGGGGATATTACATTGATAAAACTATGGGTCATTACATTCCCCCCTTGAAATTTTTCCCTAAAAAAATAATTTAGAAACTATGGTGAAAACAAGTGAGCGTTATTATACTTTATCACTTCCATTATTTCCCATGCCACCTCCTAGTACAAATGGTTTTTCAATGTAACTTTGACCAAGTAAGTTGTCTTATTTCACTGAATATTATCTATATGGTTCAAGATAATTTTTGTTTTCTCATCGTATGAAAGATAAATTTACAGTTGTACCACTATTAAATTTACTAAATTTGATAGATTTGGTATATATTTTAGAAATGGGGATACATTGAATACATCATATACTTGAGACATGGTTGGAGAAAGTGCTAGTTGATATACCACAACTCTGATGTGATCAAGCATCTCAAAGGGGACAATGTAACTGGGACATAAATTTCACATCTTCATAAATCTCATTACTCTTGTCTATGGAGATATATAAATGAATACCATATCTCTAACCTCAAAATCGGGGATAAATATCTATGTAGCTCTTCTATCAGCTTTGGGAAGCCCTCATGTGATATTGAATGGTCTTCAACTTTTATATTATTCCCTCAATCATTTTAAGTCCAATCTACTTGTTTTCAAAAACATTATCCCAACATTTATGTTTTATGCATATTTTACCTTAAATGGATTTATATAGATCTATTTAGATTAATGAGTGGAAACTATAATTGTAATATAACATGAATAGTTGAAGAAGTTGGTCTCATCCTCATTTAAAGTCCATTGAGTATGATCTCAATTTTTCTCCCAAAGTAGTATATTCAAATTGGAAATTTTGATGGGTTTGATAAGCTATACAAGTGATAAAATTTGTGGTTAGATCCTATTGAAGACTCTTCCAGAACCTAATGGTAAATATCATATATTGATTGGATAGAAATGCTAATGGTACTCTATGTAGTAGCACCACTTCTATGATGTATATCGATGCATGCCAATCAAGTGAAAAGTACACTTGAATTGAAATGAATTGAGTAGTTTTTTAAGACAATCAATAACATCCAATTTAGAATTTTTTACTCTATATGTATTTTTTGTTTTAGTGAATAAGTTAATGGTGATGTTTCCCATTTACATGTTGAGATGTGTAATGGTTTCATCATCCACTTTGAATTTATCCTTTTATCCTTGACTTACTGATATATTAGGCACTTTGATGTATATCCAATGACTTGCTTCTACATATTATCCCACTAACAGTTCTCTCAATGATCTTGATACATATTTGTACTATCTAATTTGATGGATAAGTTCAAGCTATGTGATTCATCAAAATATATTTTTTTATCTCTAGATTTGATGGTACACATAGCTTTGACCAAAATCTTATGAATCCTTCCTCATTAATTTTGATCTTTATGAATTTCCCATTTTATATAGCTCTCACCTTATACTTACTTTATACATAATCTTTTTGAGAATCTTTTACCTTGTCTAAAAGGCATGGTTGAGAAATAATTTTATAATTTAATGATTATTTACTTTCTTTATAATCCCCATGTTCATTCTTTGCACATCTAAAAAGATTGGATCCTTCTGAATTCTCATCATTGATAAATTATAGGATCCTTTCTACATATAGAATCTACAAATTTATAAAGATGTATTTGGATTGATCATAAATACTATTTGATGATATCTAACTATTTTAATTGGTTAATATTAATATTCTTTTGTGTAAATATATATTTATATTTCTTGTGATCAGTTTATATTGCATAATTCTTCCCATAGAGATAATACCACTAGATTTTCAACATGATGTTCATAGCCACCAACTCTGAATCTTGCGTGGGAAAATTTTTCTCATAAACATTTAAACATCTTGGGACATAGAATATCACATTATCATTTTGCATCAGTATACACTGCAATCCCCTATTTCATTCATCATTATATACCACAAAGAGTTATCCAATTGTGGCTAGTGTAACTACTTGTGTAGGGATAAGAAACATTTTCAAAACATTGAATATGTACATGAATTTACTAATCCAAAAATACTTTACTCCCTTTAGAGTAATATTGGTAACTAGGATCGATAATCATGATAATTTCCTCATAAATTATCAGTAATACATAACTGGACTAAAGAAACTATGAATACCAATTACAGATGTTTTCCTATGTCACATCCAAATTTTCCTTATATTAAAATAGTATATAGATATCCCTTTCTGAGTGATATCATTTCCCATAAATGATACTTCCTCCGTCTATAACTCACATTTACATTACATTGAATATATCATCTCCCTTCTCAATTTCATTAGAAATGTATTCAAATTCTTTCAATTATTATCCTTTATCTTGTAGAATATCAGGATATTAACTATAAAGAGTATCCGAAATTTTTCTAGGTAATATTTCAAGACAATATTCAATAGAACCATGAAATATTTTGGATAATTAGTTAGTCCAATGTTAATCACTATTAAATCATAATGACCATACCACATTTTAAATAGATGATTTGGGAATATCCTCATTCTTTACCTTTAATTAGAGATATCCTGACTGATGGTTCACCTTTGAGAAATATATTTCCCCAAGTATTTAATCAAAATATTCATCTATAAATGGAACAAGATACTTTTTCATTAATGTTATTTTATTGAACTCTTGATAATTAATGTATAGGTGCATTGATATATCTTTCTTCTTTATGAAGCGGATCAGTACCCACCACGGTGAAGCACTCGGGCATATAAAACCATTTTCTAGATTTTCTTATAACTTCTTCTTTAGTTCTTCCTACTCAATGGTGGTCATCCTGTAAAGAATGTTTTATATTGTTAGAGATCCATGTTTAAGTATTATTTTGAACTCAACCTATCGGTCTGGGGGACGGCTGAGAAATTCTTTAAGGAACACATCAGTGTAGCCCCTCTCAATAAGCATGTCTTCATGCATGATCTTCTCTATTGTCTCAATCATTTGAGCTAGATATTCTTTATCAGAAGAAAATATTATCCAGGATTGATAATAATATTCCAAAGTATATTCATCCACTTTCTAACATTTGTACAGAATTGGAGGATAACATGGTAAGTGATGTGTTTTCTCCATCATTTGATAATAGATGTTAGATTTATATAAAGAACGCCAAACTATGACCAATATAGCCTACAACTCCACTAAAAGAAGTAATAAAAGTTTTTATGGGAGGTAAAGTCTACAAACATTGATCGGGGAATATCTATTTACTTTAGATGAAAAAATTGACCCATTTGTTTCCTCACAGATAACTCAACCTCAATTTCTGATGTGGTTATTGAATAGTTCTATTAAAGATGAAAGATATAAAATAATTTATAGAACCAAAATAAATAAATACATTCCCTTTTCCCAAATAATTAACCAGTTTAGCTATCACCACATCATTTTCAGGATCCACCATACTAATAGTGATAGCATATTCCCTTCCCTACTTCTTTAAAAGTTTTCTTCATTGATTGTTTCTAACGACCCTTGGCATAGGTTATTGGCTCAAATAATTCTCATTCTTCTTATAGTTGAAAAAAAATACTATAGGTTGAGTGATGATTTTAACATTATTTTCATATATTATATTAGTGGGTTTCTTCATATCCCATTGTTAATGATTAGTATGATACCCCTATTTTCCAAATTTTAATCATCTATTGGTTCCCTTTAGACATTTCCTAGGATTCTTCTTCTCACATTTTTTGGCAAGTGTGATGTTGGATTTTTCTTTTATCCATGGGGTTTATCTATTAATCCTCCCATATAAAACTCTAGTTTTTTTCTTTTTATTGTTTGATCCCAAGAGACCATTAATGGTCCCAAATCACTATGTAAACCTTAAGGTAACAATAGATGGCCTCCTCATAAGTATAAAAGCCACAAATCACAAACGCTTTTTATAGACTCAGATATAATCCAATAAAGAAGTTATCTAACTTTATTTTATTGTTCATAAAAAATATAGCAGTGTATCAGGGAAGCCTTGTAATTTTTTCATCATAAGCCCTAATATACTCATATTACTTTTCCATCCATCCTAAGAACACCCTCCCCATCTTAACAATGAGAGTTTCAGAAAAATTATTTATTACAGATATTTTCATGAATGATTCTAAATCCATGGAATCAATTTTATCTTTATACTTCATGTTTTTTTGTTATTTTCCACCACTAATCATCTTCCCCATCAAAATGATAGATCACCAGAATGACATTCTCTTATTTTCAAAATTGGAGGAAAGTGAGTATTTTCTCAACGAGATTAATCAATTATTCAATGGTGAGGGGATTATAATATCCACTAAATTTCATAGGCCTTTATCTCATAAAGGATTCGAACACAACAAAATATTTATTAGAAGAAGGGGGATGATCTACATGATTTGCATTATTATTCATAACATATGCTATTTGATCTAGTTTTTTATGGATGTTTTAAGAACCCATTCCCATCAGGTTTGGAATCTCATTAATATAATCATCACATTTCCTATCATAATAGTTCATGGAATGGGTTCTCTTATTTCACCCAATGAAATAAAAAAATGGGTCTTGAATACTTATATAATAATCATATAAAAAGGAAACAATGAACATAGAATGAATAACTTATAAATGAAAAGTATATCCTAACTTATGATTCCGTAAGTTTTAATCTATGTCATACGTGGTAATATTTCCAATACAAAGACTTATCCAAAGGGTTCTCAATAGAGGTTTCTTATCCTAATATTTAAAAATAAATAGGTTTTTCCTATAAAACCAACTATAGTGACCTAATATTTTTTAAACATGTTTTAACATGATTTTTAGCATAATTTTCCATTAAATAGAAACCAAGGATCTAAAGACCTATGGAATTTGAAAGACTAGGAACATAATTACAAAAACCAAAACTATAATAAAACATATTTTTATTAATCCCTATAATTATCTCTTAGCTCCCTTTAAGAACCTACAACTTCATCATATGAGCTAGAAAATACATAGACAAAAGGAGTTATCTAAATATAGATGTAAGTGAATAAACATGGGAATAATGAAAAGAAGATGAGTTATAAAGAATAAACTGATAACATTAAAAGGAATGGATCATTTATATAAATATGTAGTCCTTTAATATAGAATAATTAATCATATGATCAAGGAAATATAGGAATTTTGTAGCAATATATAACAAGACATAGACATGAGTCAAGGCAAACTGGAAATATGATCTCACATGGTGGACAGAGTCCAATAATGGATTTGGTTGACTCCCTAATCCCATACAAAATGTATCATGAGAATAAAACAATGCCCATTAAATATGATCACTATATGGTTGAACCCATCATAACTTGTGCATGTATACATTTTCCACATAATGAAGTCAAACATAATGAATAAACACGAGGGTTATCCATGGAGATAAATGGGTTTCTTAATCATCTCATAAGGTGTAAACAAATGGAATATCACAATGGTATCTATTAAATAAGGTATTTAAATAATTCTCTGATATTAATAAAGAAAATACAATAATATATCATGATTAATAAATTCTAACTAATGTGAAAACATTAAAATATTTATTAGGTAACTTTATAAATGTGCTACTTAAGCATGGTCTTATGAAAAATAATGAAGAGTCTTTAATGAGAATAAAGGAATAATTATTTACATAAAACCAAAAGTGAAATAAAATTATTTTTAAAGATAAAAATAGTGATTTAATAAGATATTATTGTATTACAACATTTTATTTATTGTACAATGAAATGGGTAAGAAATAGAGAAGTTCTCTTTAATTTTTTTTCCTTATCTAGAGGAATTGAGAAGGTAACCTTCTCAAACATGTATTTCCCATTAAATAAATATGAATTGATATATATATATATATATATATATATATATTTGTTACATATATATATAATATAGGATATGTATATAAAAAAAATTATGAGATTAACTAAGGAAAAGAGAGAGAAAGTGCAGCCTAAATGAAATATGGAGGTTTGGAGAGATCCCTTGCCTTATGTCTGACTAAGAAATGCACTTGAAATTAATGTCAGTGATAATAAAATTAGATTCAATAATTAAATAATTATTACAAAATTCCAAATATATTTATTTATATAATTTTTATTATGTTCATTTATTGTAATTAAAATGAGTTATAAAGATTGATTTTTTTTGTTTCGAGAGCATTTATTTCAGGGTTTCTTAGTCATCTCACATGTGTATAATTATAAAAGTTGTTGTAAAATAGTAATAATAGTAAAAAAGTAAAAAAAAATTATTAATGCGCTTATGTAATTTTAAATGGTCCAATATATCATTTTTTGACAATTAGATGATTCATTTAATAAAACATTAATGACAAATTTTTAGTTTAGATTTGTAGTTTTTTCATAAAAACTCAAAATGTTTTCATTTTATTTAATGTTATAGACATATAATACATCATGAATGTAAAAAAATATAATATAAATAATTATTTTATTTAAGATAGTTATAAGTGAATTTAAAATATCCATGAAGTCATTGGTGTAAAATTAAAACATGTCATCCTTGAAGGCGTTTAACAGACAAAATATGGATAATGTTTTCATTTTTCATCGAATAAGAGGATATAGGGAATGTTGTGGATAGAATATATTTCATTATAAAGGTAAAATTACATTATATACCTAATACATGAGCTATTATGTTTTTTGGAAGAATTGGGTGATTGGAAGGTAGAAGAATAAAAGAAATTAAAAGATGTTGTTTGAGAATGATGTCTCTTGAATATCATCTATTTGGAGGACCCCTTAGAGAACATGGAAATGGTTTTTTTCTTAGAACTGAAGAACATGAAAGTGGATAGAGTGGGAATAAGTGGTTTAAACCAATATTTTAAAATATTTAAGTCTTAAAATGTGTGACGATAAGGGGTTGTTAGGAGTGGTATTTATAATGGGAAGAGAGGGGTGTTTTTTATTATAATATTTATTATTTCATTATTTTGGCTCAATACTACCAATATTATTGATTCTTGTGAATATTAATTGTAAATGGTAAATGTGAGTTTGAAGTAATGGTTTCTTTCATCATCCATAACTCAAAAATTCACATGTTTATCTATTAATATTAAATGTGGTAAATTAATGTATTTCAATATTCACAAAAAAATTCAACTATTTTATAAAAATAACCAAAAATAACCCTAACCATTTTTCAATTTGTAGTTTTAAAAAATAAAATCCATTTATTGAAAATTATTTTATTTTTATGAGAAATTTCCTTTTTAAATAAAAGCATGAAATTTTTTAAAAATATAATTTTTAATATAATGATTGATTTTAGGACCCTTTGTAAATTTACTTATGGTATAATAATATTATATTATAATTATAATACAAAATAAAGTTAATTTATATAAACATTATTTGTAAATAAAATTTATTTTAAATCATTATAATTATTATAAAAGTGATATTATAACTTTTATGTTTTATAAAAAATACAAACACTTAATTTATCTATATTAAAACATTTATTTTATTATACCATGGTTTAAATATATTATATTTTATTTTTAATTATGCCTATGTATTATTTTACACTTCCATAAGTGAAGTTACTATTATTTTAATCATATTACTATTCTTAATAGTCATATTACTATTCCAACAGTAAGGTTACTATTCCAACAGTCATATTTGTTTTCTAATGGTTAGATTAATAATAGTAATTTGGGAATTCTTCATCTTATAATTACTTATTACCAAATTAATTCTTAATTAAATTATATTTTATCACATGTTTATATATAATTTCATCTTCCAAATGAATATTGTATTATTGAAATTCTGTATTATTTCTATTTCTTTGTTCATGAGTGTGGACATTCTTGTGGATCAAGTATATCCAAATTATCCTACAATTATTATATTATTTTATAATTATTGTCCAATTATATTATTTAGAATTATTATTGATTTAGTTGCATAATAATATATCATTATTTATTTTAGAATAATTTTTTATTTATTTTCACTATGTGTTGAATGTGATTTAAACTATATTAGAAAATTATTAGATATAAAATTCCATTGATAATGTTCTAGGTCATCACATAAAGTCTCCACCATACTGGTTGAAGGAATTTAATTAATTAAAATGACATCTGAGGTTGTTCTTTGGAGGAATATTTGTAGGTATTTTTCATGAAAAAATCAATGGTAGAATGAGGAGGCATGGTTGTTCACATAGTAAAACATATGATTTCTAGTTTGAAATTAATGAAGGTATTATTAATCATTAACCTTTCAATTATTCACTCATTGGTTATTCTAGAATTGTATTGGATAGACACTCCACAAATATTTTTTACAAAAATAGATTTTCTTTATCTCTTATACATATTGTTAGTTCTATAGATGCCATTTAAAAAATTATTACATGAGATTGATAGGAATATTTGTACATAAAGTAGTGTTGTGAACTTTTTTTAAAAAATAAAAAATAATTCCATTCTATCTTTCCTAAAAAAATTACTTTTCACATCATGTATCCCAAAATGCTTGATTTCAAAGAAAATCATTTTTTTTCTAAGAGTCAGTTGTCTAGGGAGTTTTTTTATCAAATAGTGTAGTTAGATAACATTGAATTCTAGGTCCACTGAGGACTTAATAAAAATGAAAGATGTTAGGTTGATTCCAAATAGTGTTTTTTCTAAATGTTTATATTCAAAATAGGATTATTAAATCATTTTAAGCAAAAGTATGAGTCTCAAAATTGGTTACAAAGAGTTATAGAAAATTATTGTTTAATAATAAAGGCATAGATAATTTGATAAATGAATTTATTTTAATAAAATTTTAAAAGTCTTAAATACCTATCAACAATTTTATGTTAACATTATATGGTATGTAAATTCAAAATTTTCAATGATCAGTGGGATTTGATGAATATTTTAAAAATTGAATTAGAAATTAATTTCCATATAAATTTAATAAATTTGAGTTTCAGGAGTTATATTAGTGTATCAATTATTTAATAGATCTGAAATTTATTTTGGAACTCAAATGAGCTCAATAATTTTAAAAAATACATAAAAATTGAACAAAAAACAAAACAAAATTAAAATATATAATAAAGATATTAAAAATCTAAAGCTATTTTCACTCACCCCTAATTATTTCATGAAATTACAATAATAAATCGTTAAGAAACATTAATATGAGAAATATATTAAGATAGGATATAAATTAACAATGTAATTGTGAGGGGAAACTATGTTAATTACTTTCAAAATCGTTGTTGAAGTGTGATCTCATCAATTGGTGATTATTAAAATTTATTGTAGTACTTCTTCAATATTTGGTAATTCATAGTTAGAGGATTATTAGATTCCCCTCTAGTTATTTAAACTAAACCATAAGTTATAAAATTAGTGATAATGACTACCCATTCCCGTCTAGAAAAAAAATCATTCTATAATAATTTTAAATCTAGAATTATTTAACCCCACTTAATCACCCAAATGAAAGTATATTTTTTAGATATAATATTCATTTTACACATTTTATCATTACTTTTAAATTTTATAATTATTGAATATTTAGAATATAATTTTTTTAACTTTTGGTATATGTAGCCTTTTATGGTAACAAAACTATTCCAATTCCAAATTCATCTTCGGGATTTACCTAGTTGTTTTATAATATTATATTATTAAAATGTTCAAACCTTACTTAAACACTAAACTAAATAGACTCATTACAATGAGATTTTTATATTATTCTCAAATAACATAATGTAATCTCCAATATTTCACTCAAATCTATTCTTTTTATCTTAATAACCTTCTATAAAATCTCATGTATCTATCATTTGGAAACATTGTCTTTTCCCACTATTCTATAAATGGAACGTTGTGGATTTCATGTGGTTTAGTCATTATTTTCTCATCAATGAATCCAATAACATGTTTCAAGAAAGATATAGTTTAGCATTTATTATTTATTCTTGTATTCCAAATCTAAAAAAGAAATTCGTCATGAAATAAATAAAAAGATGCTTCAGAGTTAAATGTTTTTATAACATTACCTTAAACTATTTTAAATATATTAAATTGTAAGAAAGACATAAGAATAACCAAAATAAATGGGAAAATGTTTTATTAAATACATTCAAAATACAAGAAAAAATCAAAAAACAGTCAAGGACATGAAGGTGTTTATTTCCGTTTTGATATTTTTTGCATGAACTAGTAAGTTTATTATATTTTACATAACTCATGTGCATATGTAATATATTTTTTCTAATAAATTAATCAATCATGGACTTTCCAAAATTTTATTTTATCTTAAAATTTTCCTCTATAATCTAATGTGTGATAAATTAATAGTAAATATAGTATTTTACACTTAGGAATATATTTATTAACTATCTCATCACTGCATATTTTTTTTAAAATTTTATTAATCCCAACAAAAATATTCGGATTCATATATGATCCTTAGTAATTTATGTTTTTAATAAATTACTATGATTGGGAAGTAATAATATAGTTATTAGTGTCTTCATATCATTATATATTATCAGAGCTCAAGTAGATTTGGTTACCTATAACAAAATCAATATGTGGTTTTGTGTCCAGTGCTTTTTCTCTTCGATGTGATGTAATATACTCATGTAGTATTCATTAAATTTAGTGTTCTTGTTTTTTATTTTTATTTTTAAAATTGAATTCTTTTTTATGTATCATCAATTTAGATTTTATTTGTTTTATCTCTACTTATTTCAGGAGATAACTAATAATTGTTTTATTAGAGAAAATAATCACTTGAAATCTATGTAAATAAGATTAAAATTCTTATAATTCATGGATATCTCATGATAAATCATTATTAGTAGTAGTGTAATATTTCTCAGAAAAATAAAAATTCATTGAAGAGTATGAAATGACATAACATTTTCCATTAATAATGTTTTAATGTTTTACCCCTAAAACATTATTTCAAGCATCACATTACAATTAAAATGGGTGATCCATGTTTGGTGGGTGGAAAATATGAGGTTTGGTCAGGTTACTTTTTAACTCATGAAATAATTTCCTCCAAGATCAATCAAAAAACAATTCCAAGGCTTTTTTAAGAAAATAAAAGTGGAAAACTAATATTTAAAAACACTATGTTGAATCTCTTGTAGAATCTTATATTTCCTAAAAATAACCTTAGTTATTTCACACATGGGCTAAGGTATTGAATTTATGATCTTAATATTCAATTTATCAACCACATCCTCATTGTTTTATATTACATGACAGAGAACAATTCCCTTTTCAAACATGAAATGGTGTAATTCCAAATTCTTAAAAAATTCATTTTCTATGATAGTTTTCATTAATTTATCCATGAAATTCAGGAAATGATAAAAAAAATTCCTAAAATAGTAAATACATTAAGAAACACTCCTGATAAATATTTAATAAAGTCATAAAAATACATACCAAGAAAATCTAAAATCTTCTAAGATCGTTTCACTATATAGATGACTTTATATCATTAGAAACATTTCCACAAGAACAAGTAAACATTTTTTTATTAGTAATAAAATTCAATGGGTACCTAAAAGTATCTAAAGAATCCATCACTAAAAAATCATATGTTTTCCTAGAAAATTACACCATTATTTTATTAATGATGGGTTTGGAGAAGTGATCATTTTCTATTACATAATTAATTCTTTTGTAATAAATACACACCTTATAACTATTTTAAAATCTTATTGGGACCAAATAATTACTTTCATTCATAATAAATTTGAGTCTTTTCTATTTAGGTTATATATGAATTGGACTAACCAACTATGAATATAATATTTGGAATATTATTACTTTATCATATTATTTCATTAATTCCTTATTGAACAATTCTATAATATTTGGGATAACTCTCCATTACAGGTTCGTTATTAGTTTTTAATCATTTATTAAAATAACCAATTCATGAAAATTCAATAATTGTGTAGTATTATAACCTAGGTTCCATATGAGGCCATAAATGTGTTAAATTTCATATTCAGTTGAAATTTTATTGGTAATTATTATAGTAATTTTTTTCATCAATTAATAATATGTATTAATTCTCTACTGGTAATGGTATTAATTCTTGTTGGGGTGGTCAAATCAAAGAGGGTTAAAATTTTGGTTTACTTAACTTGACCACACATAATTAATATTCAAAGGGAAAAATATTTTTACAACATTATTACAAAATATGAAATCAAATATACTAAATAATGCAGGGATAAAATCATTCCTAAGTTGATTTATGGTATCTCCAAGAAACCCAAAATTTTCAATAGAATTATCAATTCTCGCCTAATTTTCCAAACATAGGATTCCATTTATAACATATATTTATTGATGTGGGTTATGTTATTCAAAGTGTTAATGAGTGAGAACAAAATTTTCATCATCATGATATCGCATAGAATCAAAAATGTTAAGGTGCATAGATTTTTCCAAAAATTTCATTATCATAGTACCATCATAAAAATTTATTTTTATATTTTATATTTTTATGAAATTTATGAGTATAATAATTAGTGATTGGATATTGTTCATTTTTCCTCCATGTTAACCACTTTAAAATTAGCTGAGAAGATTAAATATTTATCTCTTACCAAAAAATATTCAATCACTTTCTAAAGAAGGGAAATAGATCAGTTATCCAATTAAATATCAACATGTTTTTACTTCAATTATCAAATATAGAAATATGAAATCCCATAGTAAGGAATAAAAATAAATAATTTTCTATGATCAAATAAAGAAAAAAAATTATCAATTTTATTGTATTGGGAATTTAATATCTCCATATAATTTTTTATTTGGTTATATTTGTTGGGTAAATTCATTCTGGGATATTCCTCAAAATACTCACAATTTCATCCCTTAGAGCCTTCTCTTATTTGTGAATAATTCCTTAAATAAGTTTCCATACATTAGGGTGTTTTAATAGTTTATACTAATGGTATGTTTATTTTAACCATTTTTCATATTTCAAGGATATATTTATGGTTTCCCTATTGATGGATTTTTTTGGACTGTATCATTAGAAAACAATTGTATAATTATATATTTAACCTCAATGATTTATTTTAATATATGATAAATAAAATAGTTTATATAATTTATGATGTGATGTTCGAAAATATCTCATAATTTTTAGTTAGGATTATTTTCCATTGGATCAAATAAATATACAAGGAGAATAGTTGTACATGAATATGATTAGGAAATGTTTTCAAACTAATCTAACATCAACTCAAAATTCTTTAAATCTATTTTCTTGGAAAAATAGGTTCTTTAAAAATCCAGATCAAATGTTAGTAGGCCCTCACTGTGAGATTTAGAAATTCATTTCTGTGTTAATTATTAAATTATAAATTTTACACAACATTTTTAGCAAAGGTTGCAATATTATTATTCTCCTATTCATGAGTTTTTTAGAATAAATTCCATACAATGTTATTATATATTATAATAGAAAATTTATATTCTCTCTAAGGGGGTTAGCACAGTCATAATTGTCTCATATGTTTAAATATCAATATAGAAATATCAATTTGTATAAGGCTTTGAATGATTTTTTTATGTAATTTTGAAGAACCATTGTTCAAATAAGCTAGGTGAATTATCAATAAAATTATCTGTAATTAATATAGGTGTAGAAATCCCCTGGATTATACGATCACAATTCATAAAATGATGAATTTTTAATATAAATAGTAATTAATTAAAAGGATCATTATCATTATATTCTCATCATGTGATGTATAATATTATTAATATAAAACTATAATGATCCTTATAGTATGATAATTCCTCTTATGTTTACGGTGAAGTATTTTACATTTTCCCAATACACTCTCTGTTAACAGATTTAGAAACCCTCAATCGAGAGAAGTAAATCTAAGGAAATTGGGAGTATAAAACTTATCATCCACACAAATAAAATTGTTTTATAGTTACATTATATGAATTATTAATCCACAAGGGATATTAAATTGACACACAAATCAATACAATAAAACTCAAAATCTTAAAAAAAATCCCCCAAAAGGCAGTGATAGAATCCATAAATTTATTATTTATTTTTCTCCCTTAGTTCCAATTATTAATATAAATATTAATGATTTTATTATATTCCTTACAGATAGTGTATAATAATTCAATCATCTACTATAAATAATTCCCTTCCCAATTTCCCATTCACTCTCATTGGATCATGTTCCGTCTCGGCAGTTGGTTTACTTACAACACGATTTGGTTAAGAAATAATGTATAAATATTCCATCAGAGTCCTTCTAGAACAATAATATAGTAAATTTAGAATTGATATGATCTCTATAGACATAGATTCAATTTCTAATTCCATTCATCATTTATCAACTATTTCACACTTGTGATAATGTTCATAATTGTATACAAGTTTGGAAAGAAAATGTATATTAGATAAGTAGCTGATTTTTTTACACTTATTAAAAATGTCAAACCACTTATGTAGGTATTGATTTATCTTCTACATACAAATTGTTATTTTTATACTCTTCTGTAATTTTTTATTGATCATATATTGACATACTAAGAACTAATATATTTTTAGATAGGCATGTAATCTCTTCAATAATAATACAATGAGTTATTTCTTTCATATATAATGTTCCTGCCAATTTTATATCATATAACTCATTATTAAAATTATTTAATTACTTTTTTATACTTATTTACTATTCATATTATTCATTTATTATAATATAGTAGCCTCATGAACTGATATAATCTATTTTGGCTATTATAAAAACAAAATTTTACTCATATAGATTTTAGGATTTCCACTCTACTCTTCTGAAATATTGTGATTTACTTTTCTATTATTTCATGTTATTTATATCAAAATAATAAATCAAAGGATTTTGAAATTTCATCCATTCATTTTTTTCCAAATTTTTTAAATGTAATAAATTTATAATTTGGATGAATTGATAGGCATTCATAAAATCATATGAACTAAAATATGAACTTCAAAAAAATATAAAAAATATTAAATTAATAAATATAAGGGAATTAAATGAAATAAATATCAATAAAATATAATGAATGATTTTTCTCTTTCAATCCTCACCATAAAAGCACCCACATGTTGAAGGATTTCAATTTGAAAAGTTGGGAATTATAAATAAATGTGTTTACATAAACTCCATGGATTGATACATGAATATATATTTGATATTCACTTGACCATATCATAAAAAAGTTGACCAAATGGATTTTTCCTTCTACTCAAACTCTGCTCCTCTATCCCCAAGCCACATAATTTCCTATTTTAATTATTGTATATTATGTCACTTTTTCATAACTTCTTTTATTATATGAGTATCTACACAAAATTATGTCCTTCAGATCTTATCGATGAAATTCCTAGAAAATTTCTACCCATATACCGAATGGAATATCGATGTGTGGATAGGTTTATTTCCATATAGCAATTTGTGCATCCTTAAGTAGATGATAATTCAAAATATGGTTTTCAACTCATCACCCAAGTAGATAATAAAGGGATGAACATGACATACATATTCTTTATTAAGAGTATCCATCACAATTTATGGACAACCTATTGTATGATGATGAATAAAAGATGTATCTTATGAAACTTGTTCATTTTTATGCCCTACAAACCCAATAAATTCATGATGAGGGGACCTCACATGTATATTAATGATTGGGAGACCCAAAAAAATATCATAGATATCTTTGACATTTATCTCTAAATGAAATTAAAAATTTCTTTTATGGATACATTATTCCCAATGCCATAAATATTCACCACCTAGAAATAAATTCTCACTTGTAATTATGACACATTGATGATTAGTGATTGAGAGATAGCCGATGGATGCATAGTTGTGGACTTAAAGTTCAAGAAGATATTTTTAGTCATCTACTATCATCAGGGAATAATAAAATATGTACATTGTTTTGGATTTATCTTCATAGAAATAATGAATATTGAATAAAATGTTTTCTCTTCTTAGGCCAGGGGTGGTAGAAAACCAGTTCATGAGATGGTTATGATCATTCAACGGTATGGTGATATCAATAAGATGGAAAAGTCTATATATATTCATAAAATTATTAATATATACTACCTCATTCCTAGTTCAAAATTAATTTAAAATTATTTTTGATGAACAATTATCTAGGTATGTTTTATGATTTCGATAACATCAAACATGGATTCCATATGTCTAATTATAGAATCAGAATATTTCATTGAAGAGATAAAATCCATTCTCCCTTATGAAAAGGAAAAATAGATGTATATATTTAGAATAAAATTAAAAATACTTTGTTATGTATAGAATATATCCATGTCCCTTACATGGAATACTTCTTGTGTAAGTGTCACATAGTGGTGGAAGAACATATTGATCATTTAAAGAAGAAAATAAATAACTTAATAAAGGATAGGGTTGTGAATATTTAATTCTCAATGTTTTTAATATTAGGAAAAAAAGTTTATTCACTGAGAAAATATATAGAACAATCAAATATAGTGTTCCCCTCTATTTATAGGTGAATAAATTCTACACATCGTGATAATTTCATATAAATGGAAGAAAGATAGACTAGTTCCTTCATCATACCTCAAAATTTGATCCATTTGATTTCAAAAAAAATTATAATTTATATGGGGTATTTATAAAAACTCCAAAATGGTTTATCCATATCATAAATTTTGAAGATATGTTTGAATATATTTTGGATAACATATAAATTTTTAAAAAATTCTATTTATTTCATCAACGTATCCCTCTTCCTAAGCCAATGAAGATACATAACTTTATTCTTAAGCATATGTAAACAGGCTTTTATATAAATACATTGATACTTATCTTATTTTTTTAAACCACTAATTTAGAGAGGAGTTAAAATTGATACCCTACACATGTTATTTTCATGACCCTTTAAGGTATTATCTAACTCCTATATGTAAACCAATGGTACATGAAAAGTCTTCTAATCCAGAGATCATTTTTTATAACACAATTCCCATTTAACAAAATATATTTTTGAACCCCAAGGTATCCAACACACAAATTCCACCTAGTTCTTCTGAAATCAATATAAACTAATTTATTATAACAACCATATAAACCCCTTTAAAGGGAATGTCAATTGTTTCTATGTAATTTATTTCATTCCTATAGCTCACGTAACCATATACCTAGAAATTCTGAAATACACAAACATGTGCCCAATAATTAGTGTTATTATATCCATATTCCTAATAATAGATACTAATGTGGTCATATATCCATTATTCATCCCCTCTATTTCTATATCCCATGTAACTAAGCTCTAGGTTATTTCAACCCCTTTTAACTGTGTACCCGTTTCTAAACGCATCTGAGAGATTGTGTATTTATATATCAAACCCGCATAAATTTTTTAAATTAATATTATATGAAAGGAATAGATGATTAAATGATCCTTTGATAAAGAATATTGCACATCATGTAATAGATTCTCCCATGATGTATATGTTCCTCTCATGGGTCCTTAAGTAATAGTTAATCTCAAACCGTATTGATAATAAGTATCATTTATCATAAAAAACAATTGAATTCCACCCATCCATGAATATTCGATTGATTTTTGAGGTGGAATCCAAGATTCATAGGTTTTTATCACAATATAATCCCTACAAATTCCCTCATATCCCACACAGACTTCACTCATATCTTCTTATCACAGGGTCCATCCTATAGAGGAATATCAAATGCTTTCCAACCCAACCACCATTAGGTTTCCCTTATTGTGGGTTGCCTACATGGAATAATCAATAAACCATCACAAACATTATATAATGGTGAGAACTATCAAGACTGATAATGTGTTAGTCCCACACTCATACAACTAGAATGACTCTTTCATCTTGTAGTCTTTTCCATTTAACCCTTAATTGAAAGATAGTGTTTTGCCACATATATCCTAAAATTTTATGATATAGTGCTTATAAAATGAACAAAAACTATATTATATTGGTCACAAATACAATAATTTAAATGGTATAAGGAATTTTTTTATCTCATGTGATATCAAAAGATATGTCATGCCACAGTCGTACAGTTTTACACTACAACTTACAGCTACTAACATGACCTATAATTATAAGACTTATTTTAAAAGGATTTGTGTTTTTCATTGTCATATGTATTTAGACTATAGCATTGATATATGTGAGTTATGATCATCCCAGAACATATTATTAGGAAGCACTTGACATTTTAAAACCCAACATCATGGTACTTTCTTCCCCTTTCCAAAACCATAATCCTTACAAGATGGAACTACAGTTCAACATACTCTTAAGGATTCATAGTATACCTTAAAATATATAATAAAACTATGAAACTTAATTGATGGAATTAAAATATAAAATGAATAGTTAATCTTTCCTTATTATAACTAAACACTATTGTATACTCATGTTGTCCTGGGGGGGGCCCTAAATCCCAGTATTACCCTAAAGAATTCATGGATGGTGAAAAACTAAATCATAAACCATTAATCCTTCTATAATGAAACTAAATTCCAAAATACTCTTAACACTTTTTTGGGGACCATAAATCCATGAATTATACATAGAAATTATTGGATGGTAAAAAACCTTATTTATTATTAGATATTATAATACACATATATAAATTTTATTTCTTCTTATAAGATCTCAAATCGGACTAAAATTGATTCATTATTTAGGATTGGAAAAACCTATAGTGTAAAATATTAAGCCTTCATAATGGAACTAAACTATAGGGTGACCATAAGTCTTTTTAAGGGACTCTAAATAACCGTTCATTGTAATTAACATTCTTGTATGATGATAAACTCAAACATAAATCTTTTTCCTTCCTATAAGGATATAAACAATAATATCCTCCATCACATAAACCTCCAGGGATGACATTAAATTATAGAGTTATTTTATACCTTCCTATATGACAGTAAACTCTAGAGTTTTGTCCTATATTGATTTAAACTATAGAGTAACCATGAACACACCAACATCATATAATTATGAGATTTCTCATGCTATTAACATGGGTTGATTTAAATTTATATAGTGACTTTTAAAATGCTTTAGAGTATGATTATCTAATTCATCATAAGAATTTATCTTGTAATATTTTAACGAAATATAAATTAAATTAGTATTGTTAATGGGAAGGATTTCATGGAAAACACATACATTTATGAGAGACTCCAAATCTAGAAGATAACATCTTTTTTGTGATGAGTTGATGTTATAACTCAGGACACCCTATCATTTTGATTAATTTAGTAGTTAAAAAATTAAAATAATTTCTTTATATTCCTTACGTTATGATATTGTTCCGTTGTTACTAAGAACATAATTAAACTAATTTATCCTATAAATACATCCATATCAAGATTCATGCACATATATAAAATATAAATTATAGGAACACATAAATTTCTAATTGATTCACACACACTATGCTATATTCTAGGAGCATACACTCAGTATTTTTGGATGTACTGAGATCCACTATAACTCATTGTTTATATATAAACAATATTTTGGTGATGTCACTCTTCAAAAATGATTATTTCCAATAAAGGGTTTGGGATAATATCACTACCTCCCAAGGCTCAATTCTTATTGAATTGTTTCGGTAACACCACTTCTCATTAAGGTCCACTCTCTCTTCTTCCCCTTAATACACTATTTTATGAGGATATTAGGATATTGAAATATAGGTCTCTTTTCTATTTAATGGAATGAAGTACACTCGTAGTTCGATAATTTATTTCTGCATCGTAAATTCAATGTGTTGGTTATTCAATAAATTGTAGATGGTTCTACCAATAACACTATTTCATATGTTTAACCCCTTGGGATAATGGTTGGGAACATTATCATAAATAATAATTTACATAAAATTTATACTCCATATAGTAATTCCAATATAGTAATTATTCAATTTTTTATTTTAAGGATATGTACAGTAGCTTTCCATTTCCCAAAGTGACCTTTAATATAGTTTCATCTAGCATTAAAATTATATTTTTAAATAATATATTCAACTAAATCATATAATTTTGGATTACTTCCTATTCTAATGGGAAACATAGATTATTAATCATTTTTACTTATCTTTTTAAATTCTATTATCTCCTCCTTTAAAGTTTTCATAGAAAAAACTAATGAGAAAAAATAGTAATTTCATATCAAAATTTAAAATTTCATGTAACATAAAAATTAAATTATTATTAAATATTTCATTTTGATATAATATCATCAAATCTCCACTAATGAATTCCAATTTTTATGTTATCGGATTCCAAAATAACAACAAAACCTCAATTTGACTACTAAATCATTCAGTTCTGTTCAATTTACAAAATAACTCAAATCATAGTGTTATAAAACTATTATTATTTTCATATGTTAGTTTATTCTATTAAAATTAATTACTATATAGATGATTAATGGGATGTATATATACATTTCGGTTTGAACCACATTCTTTTCTCGATAGGTTACAGTGAAATAGTCCTTCAATGTTTGATGGATTCCATGATTGTAGAGCCACTAAAAATCAACCACTCATCCTTTAGATAATGTCTAATACATTTCCACATTGGCATACCAGTACTATTTTATTATTTGTCTCATTGCATCGTGACCAATAAACCATGGTATAAAAAATAAAAAATCGATAAAATGATTGAAAATCACATTTCATGATTCCTGGCATGGTGTAACTTCCATAGCACGAGAACTTATTTTCAAAAAGCATTATAATTAATCTAATTTCATTAATGATTATTCTATGGCATAATATCCTCAAAAATTAATGATTCATTGAAATTATGCATACCTTCATCATGCCATGACATTTATTTTTATGGCATAGCTTATATCTATATAATCTGACATTATAAAAACCTTTGAACATCCTCTATTATAATAACCAAAACATTGTATCCTTGTTTTAGAACTTCACTTTGTTCATCCCCACACTACACACACTATATCCTAACATAGTGAAAAACCATATTACAAATGTGGTTATCTTAAGAAAATGTCTCTAAGTTTTTTCTCATTATCATACTCTAATACCCAAGTGCTTACACATGCTATATAAGATTAAATTTTTCTTTATATTGACCTATGCAAAAGCTTTCAATCAATTATTTTATTTTACTCTTAATAAAAATTTTCAATTTAGCCTCTTCTTACAATAACACCTTGTCTCACATCTGGTTTTGGAGTGTCACATAAGCTCATAACATGATATGTTCTTGTAAGTTTACTTGTTTCAAATCATTTCAACATCCATAGATATCATCAACTTATCCATACTAATTTACATGACTTCTAATCTCATTAAAACCTATCTATACTCCATACATAATCCATACACTATATTTCTCAAATCCTTTTTCAATAAATTTTGTAAGCATCATTCAATAATGATCAAACATTCCATTATTTTGAATATTTCTCACATCACACAACATATAAATAAAATTTTCATATGTGATTTTTCCCCCAATGATTTTCAATACTTATATAAATTTTCTTTTGGTATTTTTAATAAATTTACCATAAATACTACTAGTTGTAATATTCTACCCCTTGGAATTTTTTTGAAAATACAATTTTAATTCCAACTTATTCTTAAAACTAAAAAATAATCAATTCATGAATCCCATTCTTTTTCTATCATTCCTAAAAACTTAATATCTGACTTCTCAAAATCTTCTCTCCACCTTTTAAATCAATAATAAAATAATGTATTTCCTTAAACATTTACATTAAGATTATTTTTTAATTGCAGTCCCACTTTTCCAACATTCTTCTAACATCATATTTAAAAGACAAAACCAACTACTTATCAACATTTTAAAAACTATTTTTTTCAAGTATTCTCCATTAAATAAATGGTGGATTATTTTTGTTATCTCTAGACCCACTTGATTGACATAATTTTTACACCATATTTTTTAAGAGAAATATTAATTTTATCATCCCACTTGAAAAAATAAGAATAGAAATTTCAAATTAATATTATATAGTCCACATTGTAATATTAACCTACTTAAAATTACATAGTTATTAATAAATATAAGTGAGTGTTATATTACTTGGATATGATCTATCAACAAATCCTATAAACATACTAAGTCATAACTCGATGTAGGAAACCTCAGTTTTTTAATAACATAATTACTTTTCATATCACTCACTAAATTCTATAAAAACACTACCATCTTAAGAAAATAAATCCCTTTAACAATAAATTTATTATAATCTCAATCACATTCACACAAAATTATTAGTTTATAGATAGTTAATAACATGAGGGAAAAACCTAACATATGATGAATCATTTGATAAAACATGTCCAAAAAATTGGGTACCAGTTGATATCCATGATATTTATTATAGTAATTACCTTATTTACAGAGAAGTCAAACATCATTATAATAATATTTAGTGATACCCAACCACTTTATATTCATATCAATGTTTCCTCAAAAAAAATTTGTATCCAAAAATTCAACTAGATGATGACATATTTTTAGTTCAAAAACATATAGAACATATAGTCATCTATGAATATTTTTTATACAAAATAAATTTATCAATATTATTTTTTAGATACTTCCACCATTTGGTAATGAGTATTATAATATGTTTTAAATACCTAATTTATCTTGATACCAATATAAAAAACTCAGATATATCATTTACATTTGTTTATCTCTATATCAAGTTGGATACCAACTATAGTTTACCATTCTAGCTTGCATAAATAGATTCATAATTTATTCTTCAGAGTGTATTCTTCATCTAACTATTAATACCATTTTAGAACCAATATTTTTATTTTTCATCAAAAAATTATCTTCCATTAATGCACTCATAATGCATATTCTTCTTCCATCAACGAACTCATGATGATTTTTCTACTTTTACCAACACACACATACTTTCACCCTGCATTCATCTCATTTGAATTCACATACCCCATGGATTTTATATACCACTTAATCATGTATCACCAAAATCATTGGAAATAGAAATGAAGTGTAAGGGGAGAGGGCTACCCCTATCATTTTCAAGTTGATGATTTTGGATAACCATGATAAGCTAATCTATTTATTCCATCTTTTGGGATATATTTTTATTGTCATTTCATTCAATGATACCACTAATGCACTATTCTTGATGAAATTATTCTTTCTCATTATTATTTATATTTATATTCCATTATATTTCTACTGTGGAAATATTTTCTATGATTCCAATTGTACAATCGTCTTTTACTTGAATAATAATACATCTGCAACTAGTACTACAAGCTTCTTCTTGTTCCTTTATTTTCTAATTTTTGGGAAATGAATTTTTTCCCTACTAATATTTATTATCCATAAGGAATGATTCTTATTTCTTATTAAATTTTCACAATTGAATATTTTCCTTCTATGACGTCTAATATACAATAGAATAATTTGATGTCGAATATACATTACATTTATAGTTTGTTTTTTCTTTCTCCAAACACTTGAAATTTTAATTTAATGTAATAAATTAACTCTCCAAAACTTATTTAGTTATTTTATTCATAGAAGTAGTGTAATTTATTATCATGTCTTTTATTCATCTATTATTATAAAACCTTGAAAATTTACCATTGTAACAACATTCCTAGTTTTTTACTGTGTAAAAAACTGATTCTTCTTCCCATTGATAGATTTCATATATTCATTCCCAAAAAAACATTTTTCACTTATTTGTCATGTTTCTTTACTATCCACAAAAAAATCATTAAATCTATAATTTGAATTCATTTTTATGGCTATAATATTTTGTTTTTTATTTTTATTTTCTGCTCAGACATTAAACACCGCTATAAAAAAATAGTAATTAGAAGAATATGAAATGAACCTTCCTTCATGTGGACTAGTAGACATTGATATTATCATAATTTCTCAATCTGAAATCAATATAATAGTGTATTTATAGAATATTATTAAATAGATATGTATCCTTTGATAGAAATATATATGGTCATATTTCACTATTTGGACCCACTTATTTGATTTAAGCACTTTCTTCTCTCTTTAGTTAATTTCCTTGATATATCATGGTGAATAGTTTTTATTACCATTTTATAAACCAAAAAATATTTCTTGATATTTATGAATGATGATGTAACAGACCTAAAATTTTCATTATTGAAAATAGTTGTTTTTGGGTTTAAGAAGTTATTAATATTTTCAGGATGACTCAACAAATCTATACTAACTCTTTTTATATTAATCCATTGAGTCTTCAATATTTTTTAACTAAAATTCTATACCAACACACTTTATGATGAAATTATATCATTCATAAAAATATATTTTAATTTTTTTCACACCCCCTTTTAAGAAGCATAACTTGTATTTCATTTTATTCTTATAGACATTCAAAAAATTCATGTTCTTTAAACTTTTTTTCTTAATATTGAGGAGACTATTTTTGAATATCATCCCTAATATCAATTCACATTTCAATGTATTAAGCTTTTCCTAAAAATTCATGATTGTAAATTTTCCCTAACGTCATTCTTCTCAGCCATTGGGAGATCAAGGTAAAATATTCCCGCAAATTCTTCCAAAATGAGATCCATAGAAAGACTTATTATAAAAGATTTAGATTCTCTTAGTAGATTATTTATAGACTCAATATTACTGATATTTTATTCTTTGAAACCCATCATTGAAAATTTATTTGGGCCCACTTCATTAGTTCTTTCATTTTACATATATAGATCATCTTCATCACTAAATCCCCATATGCCTATATATATAAATAAATCATTATATGAGGAAACATCATATGTCATATATTTGAACATATTAATTTCATCCCCAAGAGGCATAATTATCTTATCCTATGATTCAATATAAGAACTCAATATTTCAATCATCTTGTCTTGGTTATCATCTATTTGGATCAAATCAATATGTAATTTTTATTCTTCTTGAGTTGCCCCATGGCTCTCAACAATTTATTCAAGTCCGGCCATTTCAACCATATTGTGTTCAGCATACTCATAGTAATATTTCAATAGTCCTTAAATATTATACTATTTCTTCTAATGAATATCTGATACTTTAAGGACACCCTCAATATATCAAGATTGATAAGTCCCTAAACTTCATTACCATCGTGATAAATAGGATCCCTGAAAATTTTATAAAAGATATTAAATATTGAATTCCAATGAAGAATAAAATATTATTAAACCTAAAATCATTTTTACTTCACAATATAACCAGAACTATTACAAAAATTCTCTATTAACAATCCTCTATTTCCTCAGTATTTTAAAATTATAGTAATATGTTATATGTATCCATGGTTTACTCTTACAATGTGGAAACACTTATCCTCCGAAACAAGACCTCCTCTATCTATCTTTCTCGATTGATCCCTCCCACAACATTCTTGATCGATCAAACCCCTAGATATTCTCCCTATATAATGCTATCTAGATCTTACCATCTTTTAATGTTCTCCTAAATATCCTCCTCTAACGTAGATTGCCCACCTCAGTGCTGGTGCAGCTCAATCATGGCCTCCCCACCTCCATGCCAATATAACACGGATAAATCCTCTCCCCCTCCCCTAAACCCCCCACCCCTAGTGAGGATTCCACAAAACAACCCCACCTTCCCCAATCATCCTCATCTTCTCAATAATGATTTTGATATCCCCATTCAAGTTGGGTTTTTGTTGGGGGCATGTTCCATTAAAAGAATGTTTGACTTCCATGACTCCTCATTGTGAGAGATGCCACCAGTAAGGGGCACACCTGATCTTTTCATGTTTTCAAAAAAGAATATTTTCCAAAACTCCTCTGTGATTCAAAGTCATTCCAATAAGGGAAGTGGTGTTACGGTCATTACATCCAAACTAAGCTTCAAATTGAATGAGGATCGATCGTTCTATAAGGATCGCAAGATGAAGGTGCATATATTCATCATTGGTTTCTAATATGTAGAAGTTGATTTCAATTTTAAGATTAACTATGTAACATTGTTTTGGAATATAAACCTCCCATCATGCATGTATAATATAACATCACGTGTTCCTGATCAGGTATGGTGGGATATCCGACTTCAATTCAATGTTAAATTATCCCTAAAAAGTAATGGTATAGAGTATACATCATCACTCTACCTTTCGCATCACACATTATCATAGAGTTAGAAATATTGTTTCACTCTTTTTTAATAGATTTATTGGTCTTCCTTTAAGTATTTTTATTGTCTAGTATTTTCAATTGTTTAATAATATCAGGAACCAATCATTAATGGAATGCAACAACATCTTTGATGTAGAAACTCACACAACAACTGAGTATCAATAGACCATTGTTAAATAGAACACAATGAATTTTTGATAAATAATTTTTTTTAACATAAACTATGAAGGTGATAATGAGAACATTAATTTGGAAAGATCCATTTTAGTGGTGAGAAACCCAAATAAGGTGTGTGTAACTACTTTTTCATGTTTCTTGTTTTTCCATTATTTAATATTCATATCTATAATAGACCATTTAACTTGGTTCATTTAATGTATAAATTGGTTAATTATTTATAGATGGTTTTTATTTGGTTGGTTCTTTTTTGTTTTGAATTTTTCTTTTTTATTTCATTTTTTAAATTTTAGTCAATTTTATTAGATTAAATATAGATTGGAATCTATTTTTAGGGTCAATAAGGATTATTTCAATTTATTTCCTTTTGATTGTGCCCAGTTCTATTGTGATCAATTCCATTTAGTTCCTTCATAATTAGTTAATATTCTATCTATTTAGTTATTTACTAAGATTGGTATGATTAAATTTTATTCCATTGTATTTGGTTCATTGATATTTTATTTTTCTAGGTTTATTTTTATGAAACTCCAGTCAATTTAGTTTATCTATATTGGGTTTCTTTCAAGTGATCTCGAGTATAGTCTGGTTTGGTCAATTATATTAAATTTTTCTATGTTTTCTTTTCTAATTTCATATCACTTTAGTTTCCATAATGTCACCCATTTAGATTTAGTGTCATAAATTTGAAGCAATGAAAAAAATTTCATGCTCCTTTAATTTCCTTTATAATTCATGTAATAATAATTTTAATTTCATGAAGATAGAAAATGAACATTCTATGATTGTAGTTCCTTGGGGTGCAGTGAAACCTACTCCATAAATTCATTATATAACTCAGTGAAATATGGAAATCATATCGTGGAATAACTATATTAAAAATAATGAAGTCATTTTGGAGTGGGTATCCTCCTTAGATAGCTCCAGGAAAAAGGTACAATTATTGATGCTTGTATACAAATCACCTTTTATATATCTCATCTTCAAATTTATTGAATCTTAATTGTATATGTAATTATGAAATTTTTATAATTTAATAATGGTACAGAATACCCTAAATTTAAAAAATCACATTGCCTGATTAAAATTGCAAAGCAGACAAGTAATACGGGTTGGGTATTAAGAATTTCCACCAATGCATATATAGAATAAAGGCAACTCCCGTAGCATTTAATGATAACCTGGGAGCACGCTCTGAAATTCCAAAAGCAGTCATCCTAAATCACCTTAGATCTAGAGAGTTTCTTTGTTGTTCTAAAGGATTTTCAACAGCCAGCGACAGTAACACTCTCATACGTCCTCCTCAAAACTGAGACCAGAGGGGGCATAAAAAAACAGAAACCTCTCATGGGATCCCCTTATTTGATCCAAACAACCCCCTGTGCTATTATACTGCCATTTTCATTTCTATTTTCTAGTGCGGATCATAACCAATCAGCTCAAAAACCCCTACCACAAACGAATCCACACTCTACTTAATATCTGTCCACCTCCTATGACAAACACCTTTTCAATGGACAAGCGATATGGAAAAGATACTAGCAATTCCAAAGCAGAATACATACTTCCACATATTCCATCATTCTCTGCAGTTGCAATATCAAAACTCCCATAACGGGTTAGAACCTTCATTGCAGTTGCAATATCAAAACTCCCAGATGATCCATTTTGATGATCATGTTATTTAGTATTGGGATGTACATATCAAACTGAATATTATTTGTTTGTTTTCTGTTTTGGATTCTTGTATCAGTTATCATGTATAGTTGAAACAATAATCACATATTTATAATAAGTATTTTTATCTCACTTCTTTTCCTATTATTTCCTTATATGTGGTTTCTTATTATGCAAGTTTATGGACAATTGACTTCAACAATAGACCAATGATGTCTATTTATTCTATAATACATATTTCATAACATGCTATATTAAAAACCTTTAAACTAGATACATTTTTAATTAAATATATTTCATTCTATTAATTCATATTTTTCTTATTCATACTTGGACTCATTGACCCAATAATTTTTAGTACCTTTCATAATATTGTTTTTATTATTAAACACCCATTATATATTACAATTTAATGAAGATTCACATTATGACCAATAAAATCCACACTACATTTCACTTTGAATTCAACACCATATTACACTTTTTATATTCTTATGCTGGCATGATATGTTTATGATTTGGATTTATAGTTGATAATTATTTTTTTACATTTTTTTCATAATATTTTAATGTATTTGAGGAATTTATTTGGAAAATATTTTTGTTCTTAATATATGTTAGTTTTATTATTTTTAATATCTGGAATATGTTTTTGGGTGTTTATATGTTTCTGTATATATATATATGTTTTATAGTTCTTCTATTGACCCTTGATATGATTTAGATTCATTATTGATTGATTTTGAGAATACCTTGAATCATCTATGAAATAACATCATCAAAACTCTCAAAATTGGATTTTTGGAACCAATCAGGATGTAACCATAAACATTGTGATGCATCCATGTTCTTCATGACACAACAAGGTACATCGCGGTGTGATATGAAAATTTCTAAAAACTGGCTACCTCCAAACTACTCAACTCCTAAGAGAATTGTAGTGTGATCAATAACCATTATTGCATGACCTCTCAAACATCATCTCTTATGGGGATTGAATTTTCATGTCCAACTACACAGCAGCATAACCACAAGTCATTGCAATCATCTCACCATGAAAAAACTAACTTTTTTCCAAGCTCGATTATTTTTTATCCAGGGATCGCTGCAATGTAGCAAAATTATGGTGTGATCAATTTCTTCTAGGCACAATTTTATTATTTCATGACAGAACCTTCTCTCCCACACTAGACCATATGAACTCAAAATTTCATGACCAAACCATTTCAGTATGATCTTCATGTTGTGAAGGACTAAATCAAGCATCATCCCAATTTTGAACCATATCATAGAATGAATTTATTCATTATTTCATGATATGTTTTGACTTCTTCAAACTTTAATATTAAGTAGTACTATCATGACATGAAGAATTCCCTTATGATGTGATTGACTCATAAATACCAAATCTTCTACAAAACATCACCCTTCAACTCGAATATTCTTCAAATCTCTTGCAAACATCTAAATGGTCTTCACCTATCCAAAATTATCCAATTCCACTTGAGTTTTAATATGATTCATATATTGACTAACGCATTGAATAAAATCCCAATACCAAAGTCATAAATCATTCCTACTTGACTATAATCCAATAATCTCCCCAAATGACACAAACACCTTCATGGGAACATTCAACATCAAACTGTTTCCTGGACACAACACATGTATTAGTCTGTCAGAATGATTTCACAATTCTATTTATGCCAAAAAGTTATAAATTTATTTTTATAATCCTACATAATAAGAATTGAATAATTAAATATGTTTTTATTAGAATAATATGACTAGTGATATCCTTTGATGCTTTATTAGGAAGTGTGAATGTGGAAAAAACAATATAAATTTTTTTAGTCCATGAAGATAATTACTCTACTAATAAGTAAAACACATATAACATTGTTTTTGATCATCTAGTAAGATGTGCATGGTGTTATGGAGGTCCTTAGGGTGACCTCCATTGAGTTTTTATTTAGGAGTATGAGTGTGAAGAAAATAAATAGAAATAATAACGATTGATTTGTGAGGATATTAATTATTCTAATAAGCTGAGTTTAAAAGATAACATTTTCTGCTCAGATGGTTAATCATATCCCAAATAATGTGGTCATAATTTTTAAAACCTTTATTTTTTTACGAATCTTATCATGATTTTCAATGATCTCTTAGAATAAATATTACCTTTTTGTAATTTGAATTTTATTTTCTTGTCTTAAAATTTTATTTCCACGTTATTTTTAAATATTTCATTGATATTTTAGTTTTTTCATCCATTATATGTCATTTGGAAGATGATGTATGTAACACCCCGACCCCACTAGGCTGGAGCCAGTGCATTACTTGTGATATTGGCATGGATAGAAGGAGTGAAAATAATGAAGGAAAGATCGGTTTAGTAGTGTTGAAGAAACTATATATATATATATTTAATAAAAATTACATTGGATAAGGTATCAAGATACAATACATAACAAAATCAGTAAAACTAAAAATAGCATCCCCAAGAACTCAATAAAAGATCTTCTCTTCATCACCTGTTGAAGGTAGAGAATGAAATGGGTGAGCTCAAATGCTCAATAATGGTTACAAATAGCAGAAGTATGAGTACAATAATACGTGAATCACAATCAATCTTGCATAATCAATATGACATAGTGAATAAATGAACAACTAAGGCCATCAATAATCTGAGAATGAAACTATATCCATAGATTTTGTCATAGTGAAAACCCCATGGATAATAATAATAATTGATAGTAAATAAAAAGAATTATAAATAATTGGATGTCATGTATCTGGCACATGAAACCATAATACTGTAAAAACGGTTTTGTTCTATGGGTAGAAACCCGTTTGATTTTTGGAAACAAACTCGAAGGGTTTGTCGCCAAACTGTTTTGTCTCATTAGACCTACCGATTCATCGAGTGGCTGTAGCGGGCCCCACCCACCACTACATGTCCAAATCATTTCTTATACAATTACTAAATATAAGAGAAATATTCCTTTTCAATATCTGTATAGAGTAGAGTATACAAATTCACCAATATTTCCATAATTAAAATATCTTTCCAAAATAAACACTGTATGTAAAATGGTATACGGTTTAGACAACAACATATCCGTGAAATGACATTATAAATATTTATTATCAATATAATTTCAAATGAAATGTGATCTCAAATGGAAAATTGGTACACCACATAATGATTATTAGGTGCAGAATATAAAGATAGTCATAAGGTAAATGACAGCTGAGACAATGTCCCTTACCACAATGTAATCGGTCGAACCGTATGACAAGAACTTAATAACCATCGAGTAAATCACTGAATAACACGAATATAAATAGAATCATCTTATTATATATCAAATGGAAGTACACATATACAAAATATAAAAAACAATTGGCGAACAATGGAAATCTCACAGAAATGAAAGTGAGATGAGAAACCCCTTACATTAACTCCAATCGTGTTACGCTCTTGTACATGAGCTCTTGTAATTTGAAATTATACTTGTTAATAACTTATTTCAGAACCTATTATACATGTATTTAGTTTACTTTAATTTTGGTTAGTTCATTTATGTCTTTATTGACAAGTTATTTTATTGAATTTCGTCATTCTGGAGTGTTCGTTTCCTTTATTTTCATATTCGGTTCACTTGTTTTTATGTAATAAACTTCATGTGAAATGGTTATAAATCACCAGGATTAATGAATATAAAGAATTTATAATGGTCCTTTCTATCATTTGGTTACATGGAATGAGGATGAATCATTAAATGACCCCCACTTTGATTATTCGGCGGTATTTGGAATATTATGAAATAGTTTTGGTCATATAACTTAATTATATGTAAATATTCTGGTTCCTAGATATTAATTAGGTTATAAAACATATATTATAGTCTGGTTAAACCATGAATATAGTTTTATGACCAATAATGAAGAAGAATTTGAAGAACGAAACATCGTCTTCCACGCAGGTTATAAATCCAAACATCATGGACGTTGATTACGTTTATAAAATAAAAGGAATGGATTAAGAATATTTATTATGGTTCTTCCATTCACATGATATAAATCCAGTATATAGATTTTACTAGAGTTATCATGATCATTTGGATAGAGGAGTTGAGTAGTGGATAGAAAAAGAACATAAATTAAAATGAAACCAAATGAGATAGAAGGGTGTTTTACCACTTGAAATAACCTCCTTGAGAAACTCCTTAAGAGAAAGGGTTTTTGTCTATTGGGAAGACGAGAAGCTTCTTGGATGTGGGGATAGAATAGGGAAGTTTAATTGGGCAGAACTTTGAGGAGCTTCAAGGCTTAGAGAAGTTAAGAGAAGAGGGAGTGGTGAGGGGTTTTTTATAGTAGAGGAGAGGAGTAAAATTTTGAATATTTAATTCATTATTTGATTATTTCCCTCAAGACAGCCAATAGTGTTGTTTCATGTGACCCCTAATAGTAATAAGTTCATTTGAGTTCGAACCAAGTGTCCTAGAATCACTTTTTATGTCATGAATAGTGTATTTAACTAATAATTTGTATATACTGTATTTTATCGTATTTCACTATTCCTCAAAAATTCTAGAATTTCAGAAAAATCCCAAAAATTCACCCTTACCATTTTTTTATGTGTAGGATTCAAAAGTGAAATAAATTATTAAAAAATAATTTCCTAAATATTATAAATTTAATTTTTAAATAAGGTCATATTTAATTCGAGAAGTAACAATCTTGAAGTGCAACTAGGATTATGTGTCATTAGAAAATTAATTAAGATACTATTATCATATTACATAATGAAAATAAAAAAATAAAAAAATTAATATTCATAAGGGTCATATTAATTTTCATATTACAATTCATAAGGGTATGTTATTATTCACCAAAAATCAAGTTTGTTCTATCATACACCAAATGACTTACTGAACACAACTCTAGATGACCATTTTTCGAAATTCAAAACATAAAAGACGCAAAGTTGTGTTTAATGTCTACATTATAAAATTTCATTCTATATTTATTTTCAAAATGTTGGGGTGTTACATTCTCCCCTACTTACAAAACATTCGTCCTTGAAATTCACAAAATATTACCTAAAAGGATTTGGGTAAGTCTTTAACATAATCTCCTCAGGATCCTATGTTGCTTCTTCCATCTTATGGTTCCTCCATAGAACCTTTACCAGCCGAGTCGTCTGATTTCTCAATACTTGTTATCTAGTATCATGAATCTTGATAGGCTCCTCATAATAAGATAGATCGGGCTCAAGTTCTACTTCTTCATAAGTGAGTAAATGTGTTGGATCAGGCATGTAATTTCTTTACATTGACTTGTTGAACACATTGTGAACCTTGGAGAGACTTTGTGGCATTGCAAAACAGTAAGCTACGACTCCAATTCGTCTAGAATTTCAAAAGGTCTGATGTACCTGGGTCTTAACATTCCCTTTTAACTGAATTGTATAATACCCTTCCTTGGAGATACCTTTAAGAAATCGTGATCACCTTTTTGAAACGCAAAATCCTTCCTTCAGTTATCTACATAGCTATTTTTTTATTTGAGTTGTTTTGATATGGTTCTGGATAATATTCAGATTTTCCATTGTTTCTTCAACATGTTATGGTCCCACAATCTTTCTTTCACCAACATTATCCCATTATGAATCCATCACTTGAACCACCTCATTCTTTCTATTTTAGTGGGTGGCTCAATGTCTCACCCAACATTTTGTAAATTATGATTCATTCACTACCATCCTACTAGGTTCTACAGAAATGAAGACAATTGTGTTGGCAGTTAGGGTTCTCAATCCTCAACTACTCACATCTATGGTTTTCGAAGAATAGTTCGGCACACCCTTCACATTTCTACTACCTATAGCACCGTTTTTGGGTATCCCTTTGATAATTGATTCCTTCATCATCAATTCAGACTAATAAAATTTATTTGACCTCTACCTTCTCACCAGTTATTCCATGTTCTCTGTGAATATCAAGTCTTTCGAGAACGCCTCCAAATTAGGGAATGAATGTCTTCAATTTACATGCATGGAGAAGGACAAACATAAGAGTCATATCACTTATGGCTCAATAAGGTTTGATCCTATTGTTTTTATCAAAAAATTATTCATTTGAATTTTATATATGGTTAAGGACTCATCAATTTTATATTGTGTAGAACTCAAAGCGTTAATGATGCATCGATAATCATGCGCTTCTAGAGATTGACTTGACATCACATGAAATTGATTTCAATGTGTTCAAATTTGTGATTACTGAAAAGCATGTAAAGAATGAAGCTATTGAAGGTAATATCAAAAAATTTGAGAAATTCCTATACTGTCAAAATGATTTGAATGTGTCTATTGTTTAGAGGAGATTCACGTTTTTGTTGACAGTTTTTGTGGTCCATGGAAAAGATGAACCGGTTATTGGTGGCTATGTGTCCTATACATATTTTAATCAATTCTTCCTCTGAATGACTTCCTTGTAGGTTAAATTTCGACATGTATTTATATAGTAATATTTTATTATACTATTTATATATTGATTTATTTTATTAGACATGATACCCATATGACTAAACAATCATTTTTGTTTCCATGTTTTCAAATCCTAATCTACTATGTTACAATGGATATTTTCAACTTGCATGATTCATTTATGTTATTGCCTTTTCTTATTTGAAATGTCTGTTATTTCATGATTACTATTTTAATTTGTTGAGAATAAATTTTAATTCCTCTTTATATATAATTTATTATTTCTACTACATTGATGAAGTCTGAGAATAGTGGGAAGACATGTTTCAGAGATCTTTAGAGGAGATGTGGTTGATTTTTAACATTGCTTCTATTTTGAGACTACAAGAGTATGTAGTTTAGTATGTATGGTTCTCAAATTACTTTTGAGTTAGGATCAGATACATATAGATGTAGATTGAAGTAGTGAATACTTATGGGTTGAGGTAGTTGGGACCTCCTATATTATTTGAAATTACAAATTTTTGTTTTTTCGCAGCTCACAAATATTTGTTGGGATTTCCCTATTTCACAGAATCCACCCATTACCAAATGCAACACGCATACAGTAATTTTGTCTGCCTATCTTTTTTGTCATAAATTTATGAACTTTTCATCTTTTAATTTTACTATATTCATACTAATTCCCCATTGTGTTTTAAAATCATTTTCCAATCCATCTTCTTTCTTGACTGAGTAATTAATTAACCACTACATTTTTTCACCCAACATTGATTTATAACATTCTCTATTAAGAGAGAAGAAACGTCCACTGATCTGCAATAGGCCTGCTTAGCCACAGGTTATTTTCAACTCACTGTAAACATTTTTTTCTTATTCCTTAATACTCTTTTTAAGAATAGAATGTAATTTGAAATCATTTTCCATTTACTATTTTCTAAACATTACATAAGTGTTTTAAGAAACCATATTACTCTCAAACAACATCCATCAGTGCTGGTCTAATGCAAGAACAAATAAAACAACTATTGAGATTAAAATATTAACACAGTATGATGCAGAGAGTCTGAATCTGAAGGGAACATTAGTTCTGTTAAAAACCTTACATACACTCAGATTTTAAAGCCACATTTGAAATTTACCCATATGTGAGAACATTCATTTCTATTTTCATGTTTTTAAAATAAAATATACTATGTTACAATGGCTATTTCAACTTTCATTTTTCCTTGATTTCATTTTATTTTCATATATGAAATTTATTGTTACATTATGTTTACTATTAAATCGATTGAGAATAAATGTTAATTCCTATTCATATATAATTTATGCTTACTACTACAAGAATTAATTCTGAGAATAGTGGGATGACATGTTTCATTATATTGAGCATAAAAACATTACATTTTTTTGAATGATGTAGAAAAATATTATTTTAAATAATATTTAATTGTTCCATACTTTTGGTAACAAATGAAATTTGATTATTTTAATATTTTCATGTTGTTGTAGTGCATTTTTTCTTTAAAAGTATCATAATTTTCATTATGTTAAGAAATTTTCTTCCCTTTTAGAAAGGGTAGAATTTCAGGGCATTGTGGGGTTTCCAAGTATATTGTACTTGAAAATATGAATCTTAACCTTGAAAAATCTATTTTTGAGGAATGTATTTCAGGGGAGCCTACTCTCTTGGATATGTTTCCATCCGCACATACCTATCTATATTGTTCTATAAACATGTATGTGAATTTCTTGGATGTTTTGTTCCATGTAGATTTTTTTCTTGAACTCATCTCGATACAGGTTTTCAATGTATAAATGGATGTTCCAATATTGAAATTATATCCTAAAATAATATGGTCTACATCTATCACTTCCTTTATGTACAGATATTGTTGACTGTGTCGGGCGATCTGGAATATGAAGATTTAGTAAAAAGGTACAATGTGATTATCCATTCTATTTTCTACTATTTTAACGATCTCTATATTTAATTTACTTTTATTGTAATATTCTATACCAATAATTTATGCATTCAATATATTCAATATAATGAATTTTAATTCCAGGTTTTGATCCTTCAATCAAGGTGAAAAGGTGAAGTAACACTGGATTTGGAGGAATAAACCATCGTGGAAGGAATAATGTGAATATCATTTAAAATAATATTGTTTTTTACCTCTAACACCCTTTGTTTAAAAATTAAATGATTGTGTGAAAACATTTTGTAGTATTTTGTTGGTTTCAAGAATATATCCAATATGTTCAAATTCACATCTACATTGTTCCTATTTAAATGTTCATTAATATTAATTCTTCTTTGAATTGTCTGTTACTTCATATATATTATTTGAGAATGGTACAAACAAATTATTATTCCATTTCATTTAAAATTGATGTTTACTACTATTGTGATGATGTCATAATAACTTAGACAACTATTAGTTATAATTTGAATAGTGTGTTAATTTATATATAGGTTATTTTTTATGTAAATTTCAAATACACACATATGATATGATCATTACAATGGTTGTTTAATGAGATTGGGTGATAAATCATTAGTAAACATTTCCAATGTTAAGATAGTCTTGGTCCAACATACCAGGTTACATGGTGGAGATAGACTTCAATTTGGAGAACTACCCATCATGGAAAGGGATGTAGCGACACATTTTGGAGTTTTGGATCATTAGAAATTAGTTGAATCACTGACATTGGCAATGTTTTTATTATTTGATAATGATGCATGAATTGGATTTCAAATCTGACCTACATGAAATTAATCTTACCAATGCACATATCTGGAATGATCAGTTTACCTATATGGGTGTGTTTGTTAACATTATACATCATATAGGAAGATTTTCCAACACCATTACACTTTATTTTATTTTATAATGTAGATACACTTCTATGAAAGCATGGTACATTAAACCAAACAAAACCTTATGTTAACAAACACCCCCCCCCATATTATCAAAGCCAATTAATGATAAATATAGGTAAACTCACTGTTAAAATACAGTGTTCTATGTTCCAGATTACATGTATAGGTTATCTTTTTATCAGTTTTCAGAATTTCTGTATATTTTCCTATTTTATTTCACATAATTTTTATTATTATTGATAGTTAAGTCTATGAAAACATCACATTAAACCAAATAGAACATTATGTTAACAGAATCACCCCAATGATAGAAAATCCAATAAATTAAAAATATAGGTAAACTGTAAGTTAAAATATAGTGTTTTGTTTGTATATTACCTATATGGGTGTTTCTTTATCATTTTCCATCATGTAGATAGATTTTCCAAAACCATTTTAGTTAAAAAAAATATTTTGTATAGTTAATTCTGTGCAAACATGGTGCATGAAAACAAACAAAAACATATGTTAACAAACACCCTACATTGTAAGAAAAGACAATGAATTCTAAATATATTTAAAATGTAAGTTAAAATAGTGTTTTCCAGTTTCATATTAGTTTTATGATGTGTTTTTTATCTTTTTCCAGCATTTAGTTAGATTATTCGACACCATTTCACATAATTTTTTTAATCCGTACAGGTAATTCTATGCAGACATGGTGAATGAACAAAATATAACCTTATGTTAATAATAATTCCATCTTACCAAAACCCAAAGAGACCTAGATATTTCACGACTAGCTCATCAACACTAAAATGGTGTGGAAATGTCATATTATAGATGGGATATGTCTCCCCATGATGGGATATTCAATGGCTTCCTTCTACGATCCCCACACGGATGAAACAAAATTCATGGATGAGATTGAGGATGACATATATTCATGGTATCTTCTGCATACCATTAGGGATTGGGTGAGGATATGATTATGTGAATTTCATCCCCTCCATTTGATATTTCTGGTCATGTGACTTCTGGTGCGGCCAAAGGTGAAGATTCGGAATGATCTTTGAGTAGTCATTCCTACGAGATCTCAGGAAGGCACGTACGTTCTTGCTCATAGGTAGTTAAATATCAGAATAATATGTACCTTAAATACAACATTTTCTTACGACTTTTGGTTGACTCCAATCATCATGTTCAATGAATAATGTTTTTGCTTCTCTCTATGTGGTTTCATTTTGAAGATCGACTTGCTTGGGAACTCAATCTAGAATCTCACCGGTTAAGACATATTATGTATTCATGGTTAGTTCATGAATTATAATGGCTTCATCTTTTATTCTTTTCAACCTCCCTATCTAGGTTAGATCAAAATCAACATGGATGTTTCATCCAAGGAAAATTAATACTTTTATGTTGAACGAAACAAAAACATTCGATAGAAAAAGTGGCAAGACTACACTTCTGTATACATACACTTCAATATTACACATTGTTTAAAAATACATGCACATTGTTTGGTGTCATAAAATTTGTAAATCTACAATACACTACTTTATACAAAATTAATAAATATATAATGTTCCATACACTTCAACAATATACAATATTGTATACATTACACTGGTGTATACAAATGTATACATTACATTACACTTCTTTTTTGTATAATCTGGTCTGTAAACAGGTTTGGAAAATACTTCTCCTTTCATACCATAATTACTATTTTTTGTATGTAATGAATGGGATTTGATTTAATGATAGTGACACGTTAATTCATTTGTTGTATGGTGACATAAAGATGTTCATGTACTTTCTAGTGACTAATTTTTGTAGATCATAATGAGTTATCTATTTAAATTTTATATTAATGTAGTCAATTTCAGTGCTCTTGACTTATTTTCACCTAGGATGGATATGCCCAATTCATGAATCTATTTTAGATAGTTGTTACTCATGCCATGAGAAGGATGGTTCTCCCAGTCAGCCATATATACTTAATGTGCATAAATAGTATACAAGTGATATTCTCATTGACAAATATAAAATATCCTAGATTTATAGTTTGATAAACAATATGAATCCAATGGATTTTAAAATTACTGAAGTCATTTTTTTTGTTTAGGAACTTTTAATGAAATGAAAGAACATTGGATGTGCTTTAGACTTTTAGAGACCACTCTATAGGTCCATGATTATATATAGTTGTAGTTACTCAACACCATGGTATTGATGGTATCGAGGAATTCAAATTTTTAAGGGTTGTCTACAAGTACATGTTATTTATGATATAATTTTATGTTTACTCACTAAATTTTAATATCAATATTTATTTTATGGGATATGAGTTGCAGATATGATTTTGATATTGGGATGATAGAGGAGGTTTGTCACATGATTTGGCTCAAAAGAATTTAATTCTGCAAATTACAAATGAGTGACTCCATACCACCATCAACTGATGTCACTGATCTTAAAATTTGGATAAAGGATATCATAAAGAAAAAAAGACAAAGTCGACTGAAGGGATTTGTAGTACTTATCCAATTTGGGAAAACATTTTCTACAATTTGTTAGTTTCAAATGTCTGGTTAAAAAATATTTCATTACTATTATTTTAGGAACCTAGTTTTTGTTACGAAAGACTTTGGGATATTCTTGATATTATTCTAGAGTAGCTCCCTCAGACGGCATGCGATTCTGAGCCCCGGAGTGGCTGAAAATAAATTTTCAGTGCATTCACACTGGAAACGCCAAATGAATGGGATAACTCCTAAATGGTGCTTTGGATCAGGGATCCAAGTGTACCGATGGGTCCGAAATCGGGTTTTTACCTTCGGAACGACATAAAACATGCCGGTGTGGGACGTTTGGACCCCTCGCTCGCTATCGGAGCGTAGAACAGATAAATTAAATAATTAATTTATTCGTTTAACAGCTTAACTCAAGTATCTCTTAAACGGAGGCTCATATAAGAAAACTGAGGGCACTGTTGAGTTCGGGGCATGTCGTTTACCCTAGGAGTGGTGTAAGTTTAGCGGGCGCGGGCCGTCAGTGAAAAATGGCCCCAAGGGCTTTTTCGTAATTTGGTAGCTTTGGGTGTTCAGTATTATAACTTTTGAACGGGGCCTCGGAATAAAATTATGAGACTGGAGTTGTGCTCGGTAGGTGGTGTTTGTCTTAAGGGATGCTTAATCTCGACCCCGCCAAAAATTCGGGTTCGGGCCGACGAGCGGGTGGTTAAGTGTGTTTCTATTTAAACACTTAACCCCACCATCTCTTCCCCCTTTGTCCATCTCCTGGAAGGAGCTCTCCCAAGGATGAAGTTCCTCCTCCATCCTCTCCTCCACCTCTCTGGCGTGGTGCGGCCACTCCGGTGAGTCGAAGGCTAAGCGTCGGGCAACACCCACGAGGTAGGATTTGTCGTTTTTGATTCATTCTCCCCACACCTACTTTGAGCCCAATTAATTACGTCTAATATCTGTCGGATTTTCGATCAAAGCCCTTGAATGTGTAGTAGTTTTTATGCCCTATTCAACGCATCTCTCAGAATTGAAATCTGAGTTCTGAGGATCTCGTATTTGTTCGGTGATGTTTGGAGTTTTTCAGCCGGTTTGAGGGTTCCGGCAAGCTAGGGCGGCGGTCCGGCGAGCGGCAGGGGCTTCGGCAGCGGCGCGGTGCTGTGGGCTTCGGCAAGCGGCCGACTGAGGCGGAGCGGCCGGGTGAGCTAGGGGCGCTGTGGGCCTTCAGCGGAGGTGGATGGGAGCATCGGGAGCTGGCCATAGGCATTGGCGAAGGGCCCCGGCATGGAGGCAGGTCACCAGGGGGCGGCGACAGCGGGGTCGCGGCACGCGACCCCCGGGAGACGCGGGTCTTCACGCGGCGCGCACGAGCAGACCTCGTGGAAGAGCGGACCTCACGTCATCCGCTACGTGAATCCGTTTTGCATGCCGTCAGTGGCAGAGCAGACCTCACGTCAAGGCAGGATCTTTGAGATGGTTTTGGGAATTTTAAATCCCGAAACGAGGGCCTCGGATGCATGACACGTCTTTAAGTGAGTTGACGTTTTCTTCTGGGGATCCTGTTTTTTACGGTGCGGACGCATCTGACGTCTGTTTTGAGCGTCGTCAGTGGTGTTGGAACCCTGGCACCGATGTGGACCTTTCCAAGGTGGTTTCATCCGTTGAGGCTGAAGTTGGGGTGCAGGCCCCACGACCCGTTTTTCGAGCTGCCGGCAGCATTTCACAACTTTTTCATCGGACGTTCGTTCGGGCGTGCAGGCAGTCGTTTTTGGGTGTTTTTCTGAGGTCATTGCAGTGGCACAATCTGCCCACTCTAATTAAGAATAGTGGTGCGTGCCCTAGAAGGACGGTTTGGGTGTTGATGGTGATTTTTTCATCTCTATCACCAGGAGACCGTTTTGGACAAGTGTATAGTCCAATTCGTGTACTTTTTCTAAAGGATCGCAATGGTGCGATTCGTTCGTTGTGTTTCAGGACCGGGATACCCGTCCTACGAAGAACTGCTCGTGTGCGGTGTGCCGAAATGCATCATTTTCTCCGGATATCTGTTGCACTCAAGGGATTAGTCTTTTTGATATGTTCTTCCAGGGGTATTACGATGGCGTAGTTCGCCCTGCCTTTTCAGGGATGTGGTGTGGGTCCCACCTGACCTAGCTACGGTGAATAGTAACTTTTTCACCGGGTGTCCATTGTGGGAGATTGAGTAGTCAATCCCATGTGTTTTTTCGAGGGTATCATAGTGGTGTGATCCGTTTGATCTGTTTTGGGATCTTGGGGTGGGCCCGACACGGGTTGGTTACGGTGAATAGTACCTTTTCCACCTGTTAACCATTTTGGGTGAGTTAGTAGTCTATCTCACATGATATTTCATGAGTATTACAATGATTTAATCTATTCAGGTGAGCAGAGCCTCTTACTTGATCTTATTAAATGTGGAAATATGAAAGGTGCTCTGGTGGCGGTTCTTCTTCCTGTGTTCGGAAGCGAACTCTTGGCGTGCGATCACGTGCACTCTTGTGTGAGTGAAGCACTGCTTGAAGAGTTTTGGTTGGTCGTGCCTCAGCTATTGAGGTGGAAAGTTGGAGTTAATACAATTACACCCTCGCGTTGACATTGGGGGCCATGTGCATAGTAGCCTTTATGATGGAGACGTGGCATACTCTTGGAGTATGCGAGAGAGCTAGGAGGTACATGTGGTTTATTGTACCTAGGAATTTTTGTGTGCTTGGTTGGAGATGGCTTGGGTCCACCTATCACGTGGGCCCTATGTGCGTTTCATGTTCTGTTTTGCGTACCTTTGACCTCTCTCGACATTGAGAGTCCTCCTATTCACGATGGTCTAGATCAGCAAGGTTGGGTGGTTTCCCGTGGTTTTTCTGTAGAGATAGGTTGTTGCGCTATACCCACTCCGAGTTCTGTTGGCTAGTTCTGTACCATCCAGTAGGGATGGACAGAGCAGTTCTGGGTTTACCCTCCAGTAGAGACTAGGAAGTGGGTTGCTCATCGACTTCTTCGGGTTTACCCTATAGTAGAGACTGAGCAGTGGGTTGCTCACAGAATTCTAGGGTTTACCCTCTAGCAGAGACTGGGCAGTGGGTCACCCGACAACCCCATAGGGTCTACCATCTAGCAGGGCTGGATAGTGGGTCGCACGTCGTCTAGTTCCAGGTCTACCCTCTAGCAAGGCTGGGTAGTGGGTCGCCTGTCGACTTATTCCATGTCTACCCTCCAGCGGGGCTGGCCAGTGGGTCATCTGATGATGTATTAGGGTTTACCCTTCAGCAGGGCTGGGCAGTGGTTCACCCAATATCTTGTTAGGGTTTACCCTCTAGCATGGCTGGGCAGTGGGTCACCCGTTGACATTTTAGACTCAGTCCTTTCTACTAGGCTAGTCTGTGGCTTTACTCCGTGACTACCGGAGTGGGACCCTCGTTTGTACGAGTTAGTGATGTGACAACATTGACTTTGAGCGGACCTCTCGAATGCGGGGTAGTGACTTGGTGTGGTTTAACGTTCCCCCAGAACTCTCAAGTACGAGGGGCACATTCCCCGCTGAGACGCGTCCTTGTGACGCAACATAAAATCGTGCGGGCGAGTTAGTGCCGCCCAAAGCGGATAGTATCAAGGTGCGGTGATTTGAGCCCCTTGACTTGCAGTTCGGGGAAAGTGTTCGGGATGCTGGGCATCGATGGTGTTTACCTCTGGGACTGTTGGAAAGTCAGTTTCTTGGGCTGGGCTACGGGATGGAGATCCCCTAACAATCAGGTTTGGGTTTCTTGACAGAGAATATATATGTGTATGTACCTTGTCCCAGTACCCACTTCTTAGGATTGGTTACTCTCCCTCCAGGAGAGGCAAAGACGTGCAGGGTATGCCACATGCATTCCATGTCTAGCTTCTTGTGATTGAACAAGTCTACTCTCCTGCTATAGGTGGAAAAGACTCGACGAGAGGTTCATCTTCTCACTGTTTCCAGCTCCTTGTGTCTAGACGAGTCTACCTCTTTTCTCTTGCTGGGTTGAGCTGAACTCTTTACTGTACTCCTTTACTTTCCCTGTTCGATCTACTGCTCACCCTTCAGTACCTCTTTTGTTTCTCCCTCGAGCCTTCGGGGTATCCAACTGAGTATTTTTATACTCACCCCTGCTTGGGATTTTCCCGCACATGGTGTTCCCTTTCAGAGGACTGACAGTTTGGACGTGGCTTCAGGAGATCTTAGGAGTTTGGGAGCTTGGACCATGTGCGGTGGTCGGAGTCGGGTTCCAGGTGGGGGACCCTTCCAGTTGGTTTTATTTTTGTTCACCTACTTCCAGGTTGTGGCAATTTTCTGGTTGGGTGCGTGTTTTGCACCCTTTCTTCATAGTTTACTTTCAGCACATGCTTTGTACTGTTTAGAGGTAGATGCACTTTGGTGGTTATTTATAGCAATTTCCGTTTTACTTTACTTGCCTTTTCTCCTTTACTCTGCACTTTTTCATTGAGTGTGTTGTATGTGTGTGTGTAGAGGTACTTAGGCAAAGGCCTCCCCGAGATGTTGTGCCTTCGGCACTGGTCTCAAGCACCTGGCCTATGGAGGCGGGCTTGGGGTAGTTGCGGCTTGAGCCCAGGTTGGGTCGGGTGGTGACAAAGTGGTATCAAAGGTGGTTAATTCCTTGGGACGTTGTGCGGATGTTCCTAAAAAGGAATTGGTTGAGACTTAGGGAAATAGTGTTAACGTGTCTCGAGAGCGGCTCTCAGGCCAGGGAGTCCAGTGATGGTGTGGCGGCTGACGTATTCATTCACCAGGACCTTGATAACTGCTTGTCGACTCGGCATGCTGAGACACTTTTTGCAAGGAAAATTGGTTTGTGCGTCACATAGGATTGAGTCTTTGATTGTCCTTCTTGAGTCAGCTCCCCATTATTGTTTTTGATATATATATATATATATATATATATATATATATATATATATGCTCATCTGACCGCGGCACTCCTTGATAATATACAAAATGTCTCCGTGAAGACAGCCAGCCAGGATATCAGCTTTGGTGTGTGACAACTACCTTGTGAGCTATGAGACCTCAGTCTAGGGCCCATCATGTGAGCCCCTTTCTCCGGGTGGGCCGGTAGCAGTACCCCAACCTGTTGAGCAGTAGACAACTCCAGTAGAGAAGACGGGGCTTGAGCACATGTTGAGCGCACTCCACGAGTTCCAGCGGCAAGGACCACTGAGGTTCAATGGTGACCCAGATCCTCAGGCAGTAGAGGTTTGGCTAGAGACAGTGGTTCGCCTTTTCGGGCTTGTGCAGATGCCGATAGATCTTATGGTGGCTTTGGCCCCCAACCTTTTCTGCAGAGCAGTTTAGCATTGGTGGAGTCTGGTGACTCAGTTTCTTGATGAGTCGTCACTTTTGTGGGGAGACTTTCAGTTGTTGTTCTGTGATGAGTTTTTCCCCTCCAGCTTGAGCTCCATTCAGATTCAAGAGCTCCTGCAGTTTCAGCAAGGAGGGATGATGGTGGCCGAGTATGCGGCTACTTTTTCGGACCGTGCACGCTTTTAAACAGACTTGGTCCACGATGATAACTTCCGAGCGCGGAAGTTTGAGCAGGGTCTCCACAGAGAGATTTGTGATGTCATAGTACCTTTACGCCTTTCCACATATGACAGGGTGCTTGATTAGGCGCCGGTGACAGAGAGCTTCTTGTCATGTTATGGAGTTGGTGGTGGCAGCAGGCATGTTGGAGCCGAGACGTCTGCCGCAGCTAGCGGGCATCGGCAGGTAGGACCTCGACGTAGGTGGCTTTCCGATAACCGGACTCAGGGTTGTGGTCGTACACCACAGTGGAGCCAGAGGGCACCAGTGCAGCCCGAAGAGAGTTGGTGTTATGCATGCGATGAGAGAGGTCACCTGGCATAGGACTCTCCGACCAGGCATGCGGAGAGCTTCGGGCAGGCTGCAGGTGCACCACCACGATGGAGGTAGCGTCGTGATCGGAGTAGCGCCCAGAGAGGAGGTTCTAGTTGAGGAGAGATAGGAGCTGGTAGTGGGGGACGACATTACGAGATCTTCCCATCACCACTAGGTGGTCCACGTCAGGCTTCGAAAGCTGACAGTTGGGACCGCGGACACCCACGAGCTTTGGATGTCTACCATCCTGCAGAGCATGAGGTGATAAGAGGTACGCTCTACAGCTCTTCTGCTTTTTGGTGTAGAATTGTTAGACTCTGTGTGTGAAATGCTCTTCTCTCTGCTCCGTGTTTGAGTTGTTACCAGGGTGATGCGGGGCGTCGGTGTGGCCCTCTGTTGGTCATGTAAAAAGGCGTAGGACATTTTCTTTAGACGATGGTGTTGACTACATCGCCCTCCGAGCGTGTAATAGAGTCTTGGTTGCGAGACATCGACTGTGAAATCTTCTGTGACCAGATATCCTTGGGTGTTTCACCATATGTATATTCAGATGGAGGGAATCACTAGGCTTTGTTCCAGGTCCAAGCAGTGATTCCAGTCGTGGCATGCGACGTAGGGGGTTAGATCGAGGAGGTGAGCTACCCCCAGGGTCCTTCGGACTGTTTGAGTCCGTGTGAAGGGATGGTGAGGTTGTCTACCGCCTTTCCATAAACCCAAAGGCTGGTTTGAGTGCTTGACGTCTCCCACATGTCTCACCCCAGAAGATGCATGCATGCCCCTATGCACGTCATCAGTGAGGGCAGACCCCGCGTGAATAGATCAAATCCTTTGATCTGTGGTGGGTAACATGAGACTCTGCAAGATTTCTTCTAGGTACGGGAGAGCCAGGTGCGAGCATAGTACCCTGAGTTGTTCCCTGGTTTTGATTTACGGGGATGAAAAGATTTAAGGAAAGAATGATGTAAGAACCCAGTTTTTGTTGTGAAAGACTTTGGAATATTCATGATATTATTCCAGAGCAGCTCTCTCAAACGGCGTGTGATTTCGAGCCCCGGAGTGGCCGGAATTAAATTTTCAGAGCGTTCACTCTAGAAACGCCAAATGAATGGGATAACTCCTAAAGGGTGCTTTGGATCAGCGATCCGAGTGTACGGATGTGTCTGGAATGGGGTTTTTATTCTAGGAACGACATCGACGCGGGACGTTTGGACCCCTTGCTCGCTATCGGAGCGTGGAACGGATAAATTAAATAATTAATTTATTCGTTTAATGGTTTAACTGAAGTATCTCTTAAACGGTGGCTCAGATAGAAAAACCGAGCATGTCGTTGAGTTTGAAGCATGCCATTTACCCTAGGAGAGGTGTATGTTTTGTGGGCATGGGTCGTCAGTGAAAAATGGCCCCATGGGCGTTTTCGTAATTTGGTGGCTTTGGGCGTTCATTTTTATAACTTTTTAATGGGGTGTCAGATTAAAATTCTGAGATCGCCGATGTGCTCGGTAGGTGGTGTTTGGCCTAGCAAATTCTTAATCTTTACCCCGCCGAAAATTCGGGTTTGGGCCGACGTGTGGGTGGTTAAGTGTGTTTCTATTTAAACACTTAACAACCCATCTTCTTCCTTTGTCCATCTCCTGGAAGGAGCTCTCCCAAGGAAGAAGCTCCTCCTCCATCCTCTCCTCCACCTCTCTGTGCGAGGCGTGGCTACTCCGATGAGTCGACGGCGAAGTGTCGGGAAATGCCCACGAGGTAGGATTTGTTGTTTTTGATTCATTCTCAACACACCTACTTTGAGCCCGATTAATTATTTCTTATTGATATCGGATTTTCGAACAAAGCCCTTGAATGTGTAGTAGTTTTTATGCCCTTTTCAATGCATCTCTCAGAATTGAAATCCGAGTTCCAAGGAGCTTGTATTTGTCCGGCGAAGTTTGGAGTTTTCTGGCCAGTTTGAGGGTTCCGGTGAGCTAGGGAGGCGGTCTGGCGAGCGGCAGGGGCTTCAGTAGCGGCGCAGCGCAGCGGGCTTCGGTGGGCGGCCCGCTGAGGCGGAGCGGCCGGGTGAGCTAGGGGTGCGGCGGGCCTTCAGCGGAGCTGGACTGGGGCATCAGCAGCCGACCAGAGGTGCTGGCGGAGGGCCTCGGCGCGGCAGTGGGTCGCCAGGGAGAGGCGACCGCGGGGTCGTGGCCCGCGACCCCCGCGAGGGGACAATGACCCACGCGACGCGGGTCTTCACTCGGCACGTGCGACCCGCCCTCGCGGCCGGTCAGCGCGTGGACTGTGAGTCCACGGCCAGCCCGCGCAGCCAAGCCACGGGCCTGCACTGTGAGCCGGGCCGGCCGGCGCGGGCCGGCCCCTATCGGGCGGACCCGCCGGTCCAGGCCCGTCCATCCCAAGGGGCTTTGCCCCTCAGTTTTCAGGCGCCCGTATTTTCTGCTACGGGCATCCGTTTTTTGTTCCATCAGTGGAAGCATGGACCTCGCGTCAAGGCGGACTCTTTGATATGGTTTCAAGAATATTAACTCCTGAAACGAGGGCCTTGGTGGTGCGACAGGTCTTTAAGTGAGTTGACGTTTTCTTCGGGGGATCTTGTTTTGGACGGCGCAGACGTGTCTGACGTCCGTTTTGAGCACCGGCAGTGGCATGGAAAACCTAGCACCGAGGTGGAGCTTTCCAAGGTGGTTTTAGGCATTGAGGCTGAAGTTGAGGCGTGGGCCCCACAACCCGTCTTTCGAGCTGCGTGCAGTGTTTCATGACTTTTTCATCGGACGTTCGTTCGGGGCGTGTGACGAGTCGTTTTTTGGTGTTTTTCTGAGGGCATTGAAATGGCGCAATACAGCTGCTTTAATTCGGCATGATGCTGCAGGAACCACGGGGGTTGTTTGGCCGTTGACGGTGATTCTTCCATCTCTATCACCAGGCGACCGTTTTGGACAAGTGCATAGTCCATTTCGTGTACTTTTTTGAGAATACTGCAACGGTGCGATTCGTTCGTTGTGTTTCGGGATCGGGATGCGGGTCCCACGAAGCACCACTCGTGTGCTGTGTGCCAGAATGCATCTTTTTCTCTGGATATCTGTTGTGCTCAAGGGAGTAGTCTTTTTGACATGTTCTTCCGAGTGTATTACGACGGCGTAGTTCGCCCGACCCTTTCGGGGATGTGGTGTGGGTCCCACCCGACCTGGCTATAGTGAATAGTACCTTTTTTACCAGGTGTCCATTTTGGGTGATTTAGTAGTCAATCTCGTGTTTTTTGCGAGGGGATCATAGTGGTTTGATCCGTTTGATCAGTTTCGGGATCTTGGGGTGGGCCCCACACGGGTTGGATATGGTGAATAGTACCTTTTCCACCGTTTGACCGTTTTGGGCGAGTAAGTAGTCTATCTCGCATGTTTTTCCATGAGGATTACAACGGTGTAATTTGTTCAGGCGAGCAGTGCCTATTACGTGATCTTATTAAATGTGGAAATATGAAAGGTGCTCTGGTGGCGGTTCTTCTTAATGTGTTCGGAAGTGAACCCTTGGCGTGCGATCACGTGCACTGCCGAGTGAGTGAAGCAATGCTTTAAGAGTTGTGGTTGGTCGTTCCTCAGCTGTTGAGGTGGCAAGTTGGAGTCGATACGATTATGCCTTCATGTTGACGTTGGGGGCCGTGTGCATGGTAGCCTTTGGGCTGGAGACGTGGCATACTCTGGAATTATGTGATAACGCTGGGAGGTACATGTGGTTGTTTGTGCTTGAGAACGTTTGTGCGCTTGGTTGGAGTTGGTTTGGGGCTACTCGTCGGGTGGGCCCCCTATGCGTGTCGTGTTCTTTTTTGCATACCTTTGACCTCTCGTGATATATAGGGTCCTCCTATTCACGTTGGTTTAGATCAGCATGGTTGAGTGGATTCCCCTGGTTATTCTCTGGAGTTAGGTGGTTGTGTGATACCCACTCCGAGTTCTGTTGGCCAGTGTTGTACCATCCAGTAGGGATGGCCAGAGCAGTTCCGGGTTTACCCTCTAGTAGAGACTGGGCAGTGGGTGGATCATTGATTTCATTGGGTTTACCCTCTAGTAGAGACTGGGCAGTGGGTTTCTCACTGACTTCTAGGGCTTACCATCTAGCAGAGACTGGGCAGTGGGTCACCCGACGACCCCTTAGGGTCTACCCTCCAGCAGGGCTGGGCAGTGGGTCACTCGTCATCTAGTTCCAGGGCTACACTCCAGCAAGGCTGGGTAGTGGGTCGGCTGTCGACTTATTCCAGGTCTACCCTTCAGCGGGGTTGGGCAGTGGGTCGCATTATGATGTATTAGGGTTTACCCTCCAGTAGGGATGGGCAGTGGGTCACCCGATATCTTGTTAGGGTTTGCCCTCCAGCAGGGCTAGGAAGTGGATCACCCATTGACATTTCAGACTCTGTCATTTCTACTAGGCTAGTCTGTGGCATTATTCCATGACTACTAGAGAGTGACCCTCGTTTGTATGGGTTAGTGATGAGACAACTTTGACTTTGAGCAGTCCTCTCGACTACGGGGCAGTGACTTGGTGTGTTTTAATGTTCCCCTAGAACTCTTAAGTTTGAGGGGCACTTTCCCCACCGAGAAACGTCCTTGTGACGTGACCTAAAACCATGCGGGTGAGTCAGTGCCGCCCAAAGAGGACAGTATCAAGGTGCAGTGATTTGAGCCCCTTGACTTGTAGTTTGGGGTAGGCACTTGGGATGCTGGGCATCAATGGTGTTTACCTCTGGGACTGTTGGTGACTCACGTTCATGGGCTGAGCTACAAGACGGATATCCCCTTACGATCTTGTTTGGGTTTCTTGACAGAGCATATATATGTGTATATAACTTGTCCCAGTACCCACTTCTTAGGCTTGGTTACTCTCCCTCTATGAGAGGCAAAGACGCGCGGGGTATGCCACTTGCATTCCATGTCTAGCTTCTTGTGGTTGGATGAATCTACTCTTCTACTATAAGTTGTGAAGACACGACGAGATGTTCATCTTCTCACTGTTTCCAGCAGCTTATGTCTGGACGAGTCTACCTCCTTTCTCTTACTGGGTTGATCTGGATTCTTTACTGTACTCCTTTTCTTTCCCTATTCGATCTACTGCTCACCCTTAGGTACCTCTTTTGTTGCTCCCTCGAGCCTTCGGGGTATCCTACTGAGTATTTTTATACTCACCTCTACATGGGCTTTGCCCGCACTTGGTGTGCCCTTGCAGACAACAGACAGGTTGGATGTGGATTTAGCAGAGCTTAGGAGTTTGGGAGCTTAGACCACATGTGGTGGTCGGAGTTGGGTTCCAGGTGGGGGGCCGTTCCAGTTGTTTTTCTTTTTGTTCACTTGTTGTCGGGTTGTGGCACTTTCCTGGTTGGGTGGGTGTTTTTCCCATTTTTTTCAATTTACTTTCAACACTTGCTTTGTACTGTTTATAGGTCGATGCACTTTTGTGGTTATTTATAGCAGTTTCCCTTTTACTTTACTTGCCTTTGCTTCTTTACTCTGCACTTTTGCATTGAGTGTGCTGCGCGTGTGTGTGCGTACAGGTACTTAAGAAAAATGCCTCCCCGAGTTGTTGTTCCTTCGTCGCTCGTCACCAGCCCCTGGCCTATGGAGGTTGGCTTGGAGTAGTTGTGGCTCAAGCCCGGATTGGGTCTGGTCGTGACAGTTTTGTCTACTTAAACCATAGTTTATTAATACACTGTAATGAAATTATTAAATGTGAGAAATCATAATGTGGAAAAACTAAAAAATAATATGAAATGCACCAAACTTTCAACTGAATCTATATTTCCATTAAAGTCTTTATCTGTTAACAAGTCATTATCTAATTAATCGTCATTTTGATGTTAATTGAACAAACCATTAACTTCATTTCATTAATATCACTTGTTTTATTTTCACATTACAAAAGTCTTGCAATTAAGGTCTTCAACTGGTAGTTGGTCATGAATGCTCATACAATGTGCCAGTGATTCAAATACTAGGATAGAGTGTATAGTAGTGACCATCACACTGATGTTGCCTTTTTGTACTCATTTAATTCTTTGTATTACATTTTTATTAATTCTTTTGAATGATTCTGTGAGGGAAAAAACTCAATAGCTGAGAATTGATATATTCATTGCTTTGGATTTGAAAAATGAATTATAGTGGATTTATCTTACTAAAAGGTAACATGTTCAAGACTTTTCGTGGAATGAAGTCTTTACTATAGTAATTTCTTGTGTTATTGATATAGTTTAGTTGATTTGTGGTTTATTCCATAAAATTTTGATTTTTAATAAGCAGTTCAGAAGGTGTTTTCTACAAATAGGGATAGATTAATTTATTTACATTCATTTTTTCCTGATGCTTTTCTTTACATTATGAAATCTTATTTCAATCTTGAGATGTTTTCTGTAAAGAAATAGATTTTTGCAGAGTTTTCCATAAACCCTTTAATAATTGAATGTTATATTGATAATCCACTTCCCAATGTGTATCCTCCTCATTGGCCTTCACCTCCTCCTCTACATTAGCCGTTGACTCAACCTCTACCTCCACCTCTGTATGTTTATCATATTTTAAGTTATTTTCATTATTTACTCAAACTATTAAAACACTACTGAATCATAGATTTTAATTATAGAACCGTGCAAATGCACGGGCGGGGTACTAGTTCAAAACATAGAAGAGGAAAAGTTGTGTTTAATGGATATATTATAAAATTTCATTCTATATTTATTTTTAAAACTTTGAGGTGTTACATTCTCCCCTCCTTACAAAAATTCTGTCCATGAAATCACAAAATATTACCTAAAAAGATTCAGGTATGTCTTTAACATAAGCTCCTTAGGCTCCCATGTTTCTTCTTCCATCTTATGGTTCCTCCATAGAACCCTTACTAGTCGAGTCATCCAATTTCACAATACTTGTTCTCTAGTATCAATAATCTTGATAGGGTCCTCACAATAAGATAAATCGGGCTCAAGTTCTACTTCTTCATAAGTGAGTACTTTTGTTGGGTCTGGAATTCACTTTCTTAACATTAACGCGTGGAACACATTGTGAACCTTGGAGAGACTTGGTGGAATTTCCAAAAAGTATGTTACAACTCCAATTCGGTCTAGAATTTCAAAAGTTATGATGTACCTAGGACTTAACATTCCATTCTTACCGAATCGTATAATACCCTTCCATGGAGATATCTTTAAGAAAACATGATCACCTTCTTGAAACTCTAAATCCTTTCTTCAGTTATCTATATATCTCTTTTTCCTAAGTTGAGCTATTTTGATATGGTTCTGGATAAAATTCACCTTTTCTATTGTTTCTTCAACAAGTTTTGGTCTCACGAGCTTTCTTTCACCAACATCATCCCAACAAGTTGGTGTACAACCTCGTTTCCCATATAATGCTTCATAGGGTGCCATCTCTATACTTGAATGGAAGTTATTATTGTAGGAAAATTCTACGAGAGGTAAATTCTGATCCCACATGCCTTGAAAATCATGTTAACAAGACCACAACATGTCTTCCAATGTTTGAATTATTTGTTCTTATTGTCCATCAATTTGTGGGTGGTAGGCAGTGCTCAAACGAAGATCAGTATCTAGCTTCTTCTGAAGAATTTTCTAGAATATTGATGTAAAATGTGGATCACGATCATAAAAAATCGATAGTGGTACTCCATGAAGTCTCACAACTTCATTAATATATAGTCTTGCTAGATGTTCAAGTGACAGATCTTCTCTTATAGAAAGAAAATGTGCTGACTTGGTAAAACGATCAACAATAACCGATATTGCATCATTACTTATAGGATATATTGGTAGTCCCATGACAAAGTCCATTGGAATATTATCCCATTTCCACTTAGGTATGGGAAGAGGTTGCAATACTCCTCTAGGATATTGCCTTCCAGCTTTCACTTGTTGAAAAACCAGACATCTTGACACAAAATCAGCAATCTTCCTCTTCATGTTGTCCCACCAAAAATGTTCTTTCAAATCTCTATACATCATACTGCTACTAGGGTGTATATAGAAATTGGAACACTGAGCATCATTCATCAATTCCCTTTTCAAATCAAGAATATTGGGAACACAAAGTCTCTTCACAAAATTCAAAATTCCATCTTCATATACGATGTCACTCAGTCTCCCATCATTCACAACATTAATATTCTTTTGAAACTCCTCATCATCAGCCTGAGAACTTTTAATCCATTCAAGTAAAGATGATTTGGAAACAATTTGAATGAGAAATGATGTTTCACCTTCCATGGTAATTTCCATATCCATCTTTACTAGATCCATGAGAATAGGATCCTTTTCAACTCTCACCTTGTTTAAAACTCCATGATTCATTCTGCTCAAAGCATATTCCACCTTATTTTCCTTCCCTGGGTGGTAGTGTATCATGCAATCATAATCCTTGAGTAGTTCAAGACATATCCTTTTCCTCATGTTGATTTCTTTCTATTAGAAAATATACTTCAAACTCTTATGATCAGTACAAATCTCACATTTTTCACCATAGAGGTAATGTATCCATATCTTCAATGCAATGATTACAAGAACTAACTCAATATCATGAGTAGGATAGTTTTTCTAATTAATTTTTAGCTATCGTGATGCATAAACCATAACCCTATCATTTTTCCTAAGAACACAACTGAGTCCTTTCTTTGAAGCATCACTATAAATAACAAACCTGTAATTCCCCGATTGTAGAGTGAATATAGGAGCATTGACTAATATTCTCTTCAGTTCTTCGAAACATTATTCACAATCTTTTGTCCAAACAAATGTATCCCATTTATGTGTGAGCTTCGTTAGCTGGTTAGCCAGTAGGGAAAAATTCTATAAGAAACGCCGATAATAACCTTCTAAGCCAATAAAACTGTGTACCTCAGTTATGTTTATTGGTGTGGGCGAATCTTGGATTGCCATTGTCTTCACAGGACCAATTAGGATTCCATCCTTAGAGGCAATATGTCCAAGAAAAGAAATCTCCTGAAGTTATAATTCACACTTTCTAAACTTTCCATATAATTCATATCTTCTAAGAGTCTTCAGGATAATGTGCCAGATATTTTCTTGATCATAGTAGCTTTTGGATTATACCATGATATCATCAATAGATTCCACCATAAAATCATCGACATATTCCTTGAAAACTCTTTTCATTAGAACCATGAAGATAAATGATGCATTAATCAATCCAAAAGGCATTACTGTAAACACGTAATGCCCGTACGTGGTTTGAAATGATGTTTTCGGAATGTCTTCTATCTTCACACTCAACTGATGATATCCAGATCTAAGATCAATCTTTGAAAAGTATTGATCTCCATGAAAATTTTAAAATAAATCATAAATGCGAGGTAGTGGATACTTGTTCTTTATTGTTATAGCATTGATCTCCCAATAGTTGATACATAACCTCATAGATCCATCTTTCTTCTTAACAAAAATGCCAGGGGCTCCCCATGGAGAAATACTAGGGAGAATAAATCCCTTATTACTCAATACCTCTAGTTGTTTCTTTAGTTCCAATAACTATATAGTGGCCATTCTATAAGGGGTCTTCGATATGGGCCTTGAACCAGGAATTAAATCAATGGAAAACTCAATTTCTCGTTCTGGAGAATGGCCAGGTAAATCTTCTGGAAAAACATCCACATATTCTCTCATAATAGTTACATCCTTTATTTAAACATTCCTTTCCTCACCCACATTTATTTCACTCTCTTCCTCCCCAATAATTGAATTTAGTTGATCTACTAGGGGTGGATCTAGATAAGAATTAGGTGGTGATGATTCTTCTCTAAAGATAAGGTGTTCTTTTTCAGCATCATCAAAAATCATAACCCCCTTCTTATTACTATAAATTTGTGCATCATGGACCAAAATCCAATCCTTAACGACGATTATATCAAATTCAATCATGGGAATGACGATGAGATAAGCAGATAAAGTACATTTATATGCCTTAATGGGAACTGATTCATAGAACGTTATGGCAATGATATTTCCCGTAAGGGTTTTGACTGACAACTCCCTTGTTAAATAAAATTGGAAATATCAAATTTTCATAGAAAACATGGAAGATATGAAACAATGTGATGATCCAGAATAAAATAAAACATTGGCTAAACTTGAGGAAACAACTAATGTACCTGCCACCACATCAGTAGGAACTTCAAACTCCGTGGTTGTAATCGCATAAGCTCTCCCTTGCTCTCTTGGCCTTTTCTGAGGCATATTTCCATTGGCGGTTAGGACACTCATTTGTATATTTTTCTATCTCTCTGCAATTTTATCCTTGAATATCATTGAATTGTTTCTTCCCCTTGCATTCATCAGATCAATGACCCTTTCTCCATTGTTATAGCAGACTCTCAGGCCTTTCCAGAATTTCCCAAGATGATTCCTGTAACACCCCAAGATTTTATGAAAAATATTCTTTTAATTTAATTGATATCTTGTGTTGTATGCTACACCAAAATTAGCTTGTGATATACGTTACACCGTATTAGCTTGCAATATTCACAACACTAATCTTGGATCGTGTTAAACACAATTTCATGTTTGTTTTGTAGAAATTACTCTACGCAACATTAAGTATATATTTTGATTAATGTATAAATGAAATAAGTTTTGAATTATGTAATACGCAACATGAAAGGGATCTTTCACTATACGTATCCATGACTTGGCTTGCAATCGCGACCTTCCTCGATAGCGTGTGTAGTACGCAATACCGAGTTTTACTAATCAACAGTATTTTATTATAATATTATAAACTAGTCGTTATGTATAGTATTAACTGAATTTTAAATTTTATAACATTATTATTCATCCAACATATTTTCTAGAACATGGTATGAGAACAAAATAAAATTTTCGGGTAAAATAAGTATTTTTCAAAAAATGCAGTTTTACCGCCTTTTGATGGAGAAACCCCATTAAATATAGTTTTTAACATATTTATAAGTTAAATTTGACAAAATAAAATTCTTCTTTGGAATGAGGATATAAAAATTTACTTTGGATAAATTTTTCATATTATTCTGGTAACTTTTATATTTTGATGAATAGTAAAAACACTCTTTATTTTAATTAAAAACAACTTTTTTCATCACAAACATTTATATGGTTAGATTATCTTTTTAATTGGTTTTAAAGTGTAATTGGAATATGTTTTTACCATTTAATCCAATGTTGGTCATTGGAGTTAATTTCTCATTGAAATTGGACTTAAACATGTATCAATCTTTTGATAGTTATTGATTCATAAAAACACGCTATTTGTTTTGATAATGGGAATTAATTTTAAAATTAATAAATACCACTTCTATGTTTTGAATTTGGAAAAATGTACATCATTTTTGATGTCTGAATATCAAATATATCTTAGGCTGAATTTTTGGTATTTTTCTGAAAACTTTCAATTTATGATGATTAGTGAAACCACTAAGTGGTAGTTAAAAAAACTGAATTTTTCATAAAATATAATTTTACCGCTTCTGTGAAAGGAGTTTCGAAAATCCGACAGACACAGTTGATATCAGTAAGTAAAATGTGGTTCAATGAGATGAAAATAATTTTTTGGTGAATAGTAACTTTTTACTTTTTTTTACCGCGGTTAATAGTAAATAAGGTAACTAAGGGTAAATATGATATTACTATTACCCTAACACATGTCCTAATTATATTGGATAAGTGTAATTCGACCAAAAGTAACCTTTTGAATATAATATGACCATTTAGGTCCACTTGGATTAGATTTGGACATTTAATATTATTTTCTTTAAAGAATAGTTAAAATAGTTAAAATCAATGTTTAATAACTAAATCATTTTTAATATAGGGTTAAACATAAGATAAATTCGATTGTAAATATTAATTATAAATTTAAAAAGCTTTCCTACATAATGGTATTTTATTTATAATTTTTATACTTTAAATAATTTAATTTATTTATGACTAAACGATGATGCAGTAATTATCTTATTAAGAAAATATTAACATAATTGATGTTATAAATGCCCAAATAAATGTAATTTGAGACTTTTTATGAATTCCACTAATTTTCTAGGTTAATATGACATGTTAGTGTTAAATTAATTAAATGGTTCGAACTTATCATTCTGTTATGATTTTTACAAAAATCATATACCAAATAGTGTCAAAATTGACATATAATAGTTTTTAAAAAAAATATTATATTATTAATTGTTATTTTATTCCTAAAAATCAAATTCTTGGCTAAATGACATAGATAAAGATATATATATTAATAATAAACAACTTGGGGTTCGTTTGGCATGTTATGGTATGTTTATTAACCATATAGTGTAAGAAAACAAAAAGACATGGTAAAAGTTAAATTATTTAACTTAGAGTTAAATCTAATTGATAAGGTTAAAATAATATCATAAACTTGTCTAAATCCTATTGGATGAGATGCTTTCGACCCATCCCCACTTTATCTTTAAAATAAGGCCCTTTGGAACCATTATAAACCGAATTTGACATTAATATAAAATAATATTTTGAGATTTCCCAAAGGTGCCCCTCTCCTCCCTTATAAAAGGGAACCTCCTCCCTCTCCTCCTCACATCCTTTTGAGCCTTGAAGCTCGACCAAGCCCTGACTATTTCCCTTATCCACTTCCCCAAAAACAACCTAGAGGTATTTCTCTTCTTCAAAGACCAATCTTAGTGCACTAAGTGGAGGTTTCAAAGAGGCTTTTTCAAAGAAGAGGTAATATCCATTACCAATTCTTTCAATTTTATTTCTTCTTCTACTTCTTATTCTTTAGTTGTTTCATTATGAAATAATAACATCAGTATAACTAATATTATGATATGTTATTATAAATATAAAACAACCCTATTTCACCTTCTACCCATCCTACGGAAAACGAAATCACCGCGTGTGCGTACGTACGGAATACCGTCTTCACGCCGTGGTGTAATCTGTTTTTCCAACACCACCTTACATGGATGGGTATAATGGTGTAAAGAATAACTATATATAGTTATTTTAACATCATACTGAATCTAAGATATTATATTATCAACTACAATACAATTCCATTATCATGGGAATGGTATCATCGCTCGTGCATACGTACGGACTACCGTCTCCACGACGCGATGAGATTCATTCTCCATGTTAACCATTCATAAATAATTATAAAGTATATATAAAAAGTATTCATGAAATATATGACATAATAATGATACTGGATTTATGTATATATATATTTATTTCAACTACTTAATTCCATTCAAGTCAATAAGGAAATGAAAACAGCGTTCATGCGTACATACGGACTACCGTCTCCATGAACGGTGTGTTTCATTTCATTTATCTATATTATATATATACTGAATATATATGATATATAAATCATGTTTTATATTATTTAAGTAATTAAATCATGATATAAGTAATAATAATGTCAAGAAACAACAAGTCTATACGCCTACGATAAATAAAACGATTTTACCCAAAACACTTCTTTAACATGGAATTTACAAAAGAACGGGTAATATAAAGTCATAAGTAAACCATATATGGTATCATAAAAATGAATATAATTATGTAATAAGTCAATAACATTATTTAAATCATTATACAGAAGGTTCGGATACGTATGAAGCATATCAGACCTAAGGTAAGGGATAACTTTTCCAATCTCATTTTTATCCGAGATTGATTATGCGTAAGTATTTACTGTGATTATGATTATCATCCATGTCCATGATTTCTCAAAATGTTTTTATAAAATGTTTACAATTCATACATATATGTTTAAAGTCATTTTTACCATTTTACCACATAGTATGGAAGGAATCGTTTGTCATTTTTAGTATGAGATACTTTTTTAACTTTTCCAACAAAAGTACAAGAGGAATGTTTTTTTTAAATTATACGGCATGAAAGGATTTTTACGATTTTATAAAACCATATTTTCATGAAGCTTCCTTATAATTATTTCATGTCTATTTTCAACAAAATCTTTTTCTTTTAAAAATTTCATGAAATTTTGTGAAAGGAAAATGATTTTTAAAAAGAAAGGATATTTTCCTCAAGAATTCTTTTCAAGGGTTTTATCAAAACCATTTTTCATCTAAGATAACAATATTTCATAAGTGTATGATTCAAGTATAATGTCTCTATGATTTACATGGTTTCAATTTTATTATTATGATGATGATATCCATTTCTTTTATATGTATTATGTGATGACGGAATGATGTTTATGAAACCCATTTCTTTTCATTGGGTTATTATGAATGATGTATGTTTATTTTGTGGCACAAGTAAGAATGATTTCATTATGAGATGGGTGGGACCTATATCTCCCTCCAATGCATTGGGTAAAGATTTATATCTCATGAGATAGACAGGGCTGGAACGACTGGTTAATCCGGTTCAGTAAAACCGGACTGAAACAAGGAGTGAAGTAGATTTCAGAAAGGGACTTTGTCCACTAAGATGGTCTTGGCAGCAATGTATTGGCTACTATGGAAATCATAACAAGTGCTTAATGTTTTTCCACAATTACATGATTTCTTCCCATGCTATTTTATCATGATTAATGTTTCTTTATGATATATGCCTTATGTACTTCCAAGATTTATGTCTTTTGCTCATGATTTTGATGTTTAGATTTTATGTTCAAGTTTTTGCATTCAAATGTTTATGGATTGTTTCATGATATTTATGCTTACCCTTACTGATCATTTGAGCTCACCCTTTTATATGTTTTATTTTCCCCAGGATTCAATGAATGGTTTTGGTAAGAAAAAAAAAGTGGAAGATCTTTATAGAGATGTTGAAGATCTTTCACCACAATTAGAAGATTTCGTTCCGAGTTTCCAAAGACACTAAACTATTACAGTCCTTGTGTGTTTATTTTTGTTATGTATTAAGTATTCCGCAAATGTAATGTCGTGTCCATGTACGTCAGGCTTCGGGTCTCCACAGTTGGTATCAGAGGAAAGGTTTAGTCAACCTTTGGAAACTAGGATGCGAGAACTTATGTGAGATCGCAAGAACTTTAGTGAGATCCCTAGAGATATTTCTAAGGAATTTATAGGGATGTCCCTAAGGTTTAGTAATGTCCCTGAGGTTACGCATAAGTATAGTTTATAGTCATAGAATTATGGTAACGATCTTGTAATTTAACCTAAGATGTATGATATTGAAGGTAGACCCATTTACTATGTTTTTTTCCATAGCATGATTTTTTGCCTCTCACATTATTCTTTTTGGGTTTTAGAAAATGGCTGGAAACTGGAAGAATCATGATAATGGAGGATGTGATGGACAATGGATTGATATTCATCACAAGAAACCAAATGAAATAGGATCTGAAAGTCCAAATATCGTTGTTATTCCGAATCAGTCATCACGATATATGATTAACAAGGTGAAATTTTGTGGTATGCCTAATTCATCAAATAAGAAAAAGATATACTTTTATGAATGTTCGCATGTTGAGAATCATAAGGACAGGAAGATTGAGATTTACAAAGAAGGGAAGAAGAACCTTGAAGAATACCTCAAATGGAGGGACAGATGTTATTTGTGTGGAGAAAAGGGTCATAGAGTGACAGACTGTTATGGAGTTCAATGTCTTATTTGTGGAGAACATGGGCATTACCCAACTCAATGCCCTGACCTAAAAAGTTACTTCTATATCAAGGAAGGACTTATTCCAGGACAATCATTGAAGATTATGGATTAAAGTGTTTTGTATTGGTATTCAAGAATAATTTTGTTGAGGTAATTTTATGGTATATTGGAATATCTATGTTTTGGTCCATTTTGGTTTTCCATAAGAATATGGCATCGGTAACAATGAAAAGTGATTGAAATATTTTTGGAAAGCAGAATATATGCATAATAAAGAGAAAATGAAATGTTTGATAGTATTCATGAGCTCATGAATAATATAAGGACAAAGTGATACTGTGGTTTGAGTATATCGAAAATTTGAGGATTTTGGTATGTGGAAAGAGTTAACTTTTAACTGCATTCATGTTTTCTCTAAGGTTCAATGGGTATTCATTCTTCAAGAGAATACATGATTAAGGTATTCACATGTTTGTAATTTGACCAACAAGATATATCTTATGATATATGGGGGATAAATGATGGCATTCACGTGATTGTTATGTGACATTTCAAGTAATCATTTTATTTATACTATAAGGTTGGACAGAAGTATTTTCGATAAGCCTAAAGGTTGGAATAGATTATGTGGAACATCAGATAGAATTGTTTAAGGCAAGAACTTTTTTCGATACAATTTCTGGAATGTTATAATAGTGTAGTTTTAGAAAAAAAGTGACAGCCCATAGGATGTGTGACAACCTATCGCGTCGGACAAAGTTGGGGGAATCGAACCCACAACTGAAGTGCGACAGGCCTTTATCACCTACCACTGGCCTACAGGAAGTCCCTGGTTAGTATAAATTAGAATTATTTTATTAATCAGTGTTATAGTTGAAGTATAAGTCCATTTTTGAAATCATATACAATTAACCTCACCATAGATGAACTTATGTATATTTGGTAACTTTTGCTAATCTTATGTTTGAAACAGATGGAATGACCCATCATTCTATCACATGATCTGCTAACACTTCACGAATAACAAATTCAACTTCATTTCTTTAAGAGATGAAGTGGAAATTGTTCATGACACAAACAACAGTGAAACTGTAACAAAATCAAGCAAGTATTTCCCTATTTCAAATTTTTCAACTTTAGGGAAAGCATATTAAAAACTAAAAATGTTGTCCTAGTACACTTATATCTGATGAATCTGATGGTACCTTAGATCATCACAAATCTATGGCTTTGAGATTGTTGGATTTTTCAAAGCCATGTTCTCTACCACTCTCCATCAGGATTTGATGGTTAGATTTCTCATCCATGTCCATATTTTCACCTATGTGGAAACCCAATGATTAGTTAATTTGGGTAACCATTACATTTTATACTTTAGTTTTTTAAAGATAGGTTTTGGTACTCCCTTTTTACGATGTGGGTTTCTATTAAAGAAACTTTCAAGTAGTAGATCATTTATAACCACGAAGAATTTCGAGGGCGAAATTCATTTTTAGGGGGGTAGAATGTAACACCCCAAGATTTTATGAAAAATATTATTCTAATTTAATTGATTTCTTTAGTTGTACGCTACAAAAAAATTAGCTTGTGATATACGTGACACCGTAATATCTTGCAGTAAACACAACACTAATCTTGGATCGTGTTAAAAACAATTTCATGTTTGTTTTGTAGAAATTACTCTATGAAACATTATGTATAGATTTTGATTAATTCATAAATGAAATAAGTTTTTAATTATGTAATACGCAACACCAAAGGGATCTTTCACTACACGCATCCATGACTTGGCTTGCAATCGCGACCTTCCTCGATAGCGTGTGTAGTACGCAATACCAAGTTTTACTAAACAACGATATTTTATTATAATATTATAAACTAGCCGTTATGAATAGTATTAATTGAATTTTAAATTTTATAACAGTATTATTCATCCTACATATTTTCTAGAACATGGTATGAGAACAAAATAAATTTTTCGGGTAAAATAAGTATTTTTCAAAAAATGCAGTTTTACCGCCTTTTGATGGAGCACCCACATTAAATCTAGTTTTTAACATGTTTATAAGTTAAATTTGACAAAATAAAATTCTTCTTTGGAATGAGGATATAAAAATTTACTTTGGATAAATGTTTCATATTATTCTGCTAACTTTCATATTTTGATGAATAGTAAAAACACGCTATATTTTAATTAAAAACAACTTTTTTCATCGCAATAATTTATATGGTTAGATTATCTTTTTAATTGGTTTTAAAGTTTAATTAGAATATATTTTTACCATTTAATCCAATGTTCGTCATTGGAGTTAATTTTTCATTGAAATTGGACTTAAACATGTATCAATCTTTTGATAGTTATTGATTCTTAAAAACGCGCTATTTTTTTGATAATGGGAATTAAGGTAACTAAGGGTAAATAGTAAATAAGGTAACTAAGGGTAAATATGATATTACTATTACCCTAACACATGTCCTAATTCTATTGGATAAGTGTAATTCGACCAAAAACAACCTTATTAATATAATATGACCATTTAGGTCCACTTGGATTAGATTAGGACATTTAATATTATTTTATTTAAAGAATAGTTAAAATAGTTAAAATCAATGTTTAATAACTAAAACAATTTTAATATAGGGTTAAACATAAGATAAATTCGATTGTAAATATTCATTAGAAATATAATATGATTTCCTACAAAATGGTATTTTATTTATAATTTTTAGACTTTAAATAATTTAATTTATTTATGACTCAACGATGATGCAGTAATTACCTTATTAAGAAAATATTAACATAATTGATTTTATAAATGCCCAAATAAATGTAATTTTAGACTTTTAATGAATTCCACTAATTTTATAGGTTAATATGACATGTTAGTGTTAAATTAATTAACTTGGTTTGAAATTATCATTCTGTTATGATTTTTACAAAAATCATATACCAAATAGTGTCAAAATTGACATATAATAGTTTTTAAAACAAATTTTATATTATTAATTGTTATTTTATTCCTAAAAATCTAAGGCTTGGCTAAATTATATAGATAAGGATATATATATTAATAATAAACAACTTGGGGTTCGTTTGGAATGTTATTGTAAGTTTATTAACCATATAGTGTAAGAAAACAAAAAGACACGGTAAAAGTTAAATTATTTAACTTAGAGTTAAATCTAATTGATAAGGTTAAAATAATATCCTAAACTTGTCTAAATCCTATTGTATGAGGTTATTTAGACCCATCCCCACTTTATCTTCTAAATAAGACCCTTTGGAACCATTATAAACCGAATTTGACATTAATATAATATAATATTTTGAGATTTCCCAAAGGTGCCCCTCTCCTCCCTTATAAAAGGGCACCTCCTCCCTCTCCTCCTCACATCCTTTTGAGCCTTGAAGCTCAGACAAGACCTGCCTATTTCCCTTATCCACTTCCCTAAAAACATCCTAGAGGTATTTCTCTTCTTAAAAGACCAATCTTAGTGCAATAAGTGGAGGTTTCAAAGAGGCTTTTTCAAAGAAGAGGTAATATCCTTTACCAATTCTTTGAATTTTATTTCTTCTTCTACTTCTTCATCTTTAGTTGTTTCATTATGAAATAATAACATCAGTATCACTCATATACTTATATGTTATTATAAATATTAAACAACCCTATTTCACCTTCTACCCATCCTACGGAAAACGAAATCACCGCGCGTATGTACGTACGGAATACCGTCTCCACGCCGTGGTGTAATCTGTTTTTCCAACACCACCTTACATGGATGGGTATAATGGGGTAAAGAATAACTATATATAGTTATTGTAACATCATACTGATTCTAAGATATTATATTATCAACTTCAATACAATTCCATGATCATGGGAATGGTATCATCGCTCGTGCGTACGTACGGACTACCGTCTCCACCCACGCGATGAGATTCATTCTCCATGTTAACCATTCATAAATGATTATAAAGTATATATAAAAAGTATTCATGAAATATAAGACATAATAATGATAATGGATTTATGTATATATATATGTATTTCATCTACTTAATTCCATTCAAGTCAATAAGGAAATGAAAACAGCGTTCATGCGTACGTACGGACTACCGTCTCCATGAACGGTGTGTTTCATTTCATTTATCTATATTATATATATATATATACTGAATATATATGATATATAAATGATGTTTTATATTATTGAAGTAACTAAATCATGATATAAGTAATAATAATGTCAAGAAACAACAAGTCCAAATGCCTACAATAAATGAAACGATTTTACCCAAAACGCTTCTTTAACATGGAATTTACAAAAGAACGGGTAATATAAAGTCATAAGTAAACCATATATGGTATCATAACAATGAATATAATTCTGTAATAAGTCAATAACATTATTTAAATCATTATACAGGAGGTTCGGATACGTACGAAGCATATCGGACCTAAGGTAAGGGATAACATTTCCAATCTCATTTTTATCCGAGATTGATTATGAGTAAGTATTTACTATGATTATGTTTATCATCCATGTCCATAATTTCATAAAATGTTTTTATAAAATGTTTACTATTCATCCATATATGTTTAAATTCATTTTTACCCTTTTACCACATAGTATGGAAGGAATCTTTTGTCGTTTTTAGTATGAGATACTTTTTATCTTTTCTGACAAAAGTACAAGAGGAATGTTTTTTTAACTTATATGGCATGAAAGGATTTTTACGATTTTATAAAGCCATATTTTCATGAAGCTTCCTCAAAATGATTTCATGTATATTTTCAAAAAAATATTTTTCTTTTAAAAATTTCATGACATTTTGTGAAAGGAAAATGATTTTTACAAAGAAAGGATATTTTCCTCAAGAATTCTTTTCAAGGGTTTTATCAAAACCATTTTTCATCTAAGATAACAATAATTCATAAGTGTATGATTCAAGTATAATGTCTCTATAATTTACATGGTTTCAATTTTATTATTATGATGATGATATCCATTTCTTTTATATGGATTATGTGATGATGGAATGATGTTTATGAAACCCATTTCTTTTCATTGGGTTATTATGAATGATGTATGTTTATTTTGTGGCACAAGTAAGAATGATTTCATTATGAGACGGGTGGGACCTATATCTCCCTTCAATGCATTGGGTAAAGATTTATATCTCATGAGATAGACAGGGCTGGAACGACTGGTTATTCCGGTTCAGTAAAACAGGACTGAAATGAAGAGTGAACTCGATTTCAGAAAGGGACTTTGTTCACTAATATGGTCTTGGCAGCAATGCCTTGGCTACTATGGAAATCATAAAAAGTGATTAATGTTTTTCCACAATTAAATGATTTCTTCCCATGCTATTTTATCTGGATTAATGTTTCTTTATGATATATTCCTTATGTACTTCCATGATTTATGTCTTTTGCTCATGATTTTGATGTTTAGATTTTATGTTCAAGTTTTTTCATTCAAATGTTTATGGATTGTTTCATGATCTTTGTGCTTACCCTTACTGAGCATTTGAGCTCACCCTTTTATATGTTTTATTTTCCCCAGGATTCAAAGAAAGGTTTTAGGTAAGAAAACAAAAGTGGAAGATCTTTTTGGGAGATGTTGAAGATCTTTCACCACGATTAGAAGATTTCGTTCCGAGTTTCCAATGACACTAAACTATTACGGTCTTTTTGTGTTTCTTTTTGTTATGTATTAAGTATTCCTCAAATGTAATGTCGTGTCCATGTACGTCAGGCTTCAGGTCTCTACAATTCCTTCCACAGTTCTCAAATAATGGGAAACTATTCATTCCCTTTCTCTACTTTGGTGCTTCTTCTTTTCCCTTGTTATTAGAGTATCACATCTTATCTTGGTTTCCTTTGAAAAATTTTGATCTAGAAAATTCCTTCTCAGTTTTGATGGCACTTGATACAATTTCATCATATGATGAAAATGATTGAGAATCAAGTTCCCTTCGAAGACTTGCCTTAATACCTTCAAAAAAAATGATCAATCTTGTTCTCCGAGTCACGTACGTAATCCACGACATACCTGGCTAGCCTTGTGAAGGTAGCCTCATACTATAAAACAATGTATTATTCCCTTTGTTCCAAGACAAGGAATTTCATCTTCATTTTAGTTCGTTTCTCATGAGGGAAATATTTTTTTAAAATCCCTCAATTCCATATCATCTATCTCTTCTTCCTCCATGGTATTTTGAATCAGGGTCCACCATTGATCAGCGTCGCCCATGAGACAATATACTACCAGTACAACCTTTTCATTTTCATTGCATCTTAACGCCTCATATATTCTTTCAAGGGACTAGATCCATTGCTCAACAACCACTAGATTAGAAGTCTCACTGAAATATGTGGGCTTCTACCACATGAAACGATCCAACAATGGTGTTGAATGGTTATTCATTACAACATGAGTACGTTGTCCTAATATTTTCATGATCTGATCTACACCAACATTGACTATGTTGACTTGCTCAGTACGAAGATCCCTACCATTCCCACGAGTATTGATTCCCCTTCTTTCATTAGATGCCATTTCTAAATAATGGGATACACAAAATTAGTTTATGTATCTTAAATAGAAAATCACACAACATAAATTAAAATTCGATGCAAAGCTAATCCTATAAGCATGGTTCCTATGAGGAAAAATTTACATCAACTAATTCATTATTTCTTGAAAAGAAAATATAAATTATCCTAAGCATATCCCCTGGGAGTGTCGTAACCAAGAGTGCAGCAGGGCCCATTGTCGTGCACCAGATTTCATTCGAGTCTATCTCAAAGCGATGTTTTTAGGTGTTACCCCTAGATACATCTATGCCAAAGCCACCTCTATCTACTCATATCCAAACAGGGATGTATTTCTTGAAAGATCCACAAAATCTATTCCTTACTAAAATACGAGGACATTATTGTATGTATTTTTTCAAAGACTAACTTAGGGACTCTGCCCTAATTCTATGTTTTCTAAATTTAGTTTCCTAGTATTCTACTAAACATCCTCTAATGACAACTTTAACACCCCGAACCCACTAGGCTGGAGGCGGTGCATTACTTGTGATATTGGCATGGTGAGAAGGAATGAAAATCCCGAAGGAACGATCAATTTAGTATTCTTGAATAAACTAGATACATATATTTAACACAAATTACATTGGATAAGGTTACAAGATATAATACATAACAAAAACACTAAAACAAAAAACAACATCTCTAGGAACCCAATAAAATATCTTCTCTTCATCACCTGTCGAAGTTTGACATTGAAAGGTGTAAGAACCCAGATCATCATTTTAGTTATGTTTTTACTTTTCTGGATGTTTTTGAGGAAAAGGGGAAAATCTAGAAATTTTCTATGTACAGGCCGTGTATATTATAAGTACACACTGTGTACTTTGATCCCACATGAGTCCAAGTGCTGACCTTGTCCGGGCCCCACACACAGTGTGTAGGGGTGATGTGGAGGCTGCTTAATGCGGTGTACGGAAAAGGCGAGTACACGCCGTGTACTCATGAAGTACACGTCATGTACTTTTTTTCATTAAACAGACCAAGGTCGCATCTAATCCCTATTTCATTCTTCTTCTTCACCTAATTACGTCCAGAGCATCTGAGGAGGCCGAATCTTCTCCGAGCCACCGATCCCTCACCTTCTATCTGAATCGAAGGCCGTCAGTTGCAATAAAATCGTAGTGTTGAGTTCGTGGCTCCCCTTTGGCCATGTTTTCTAATTATTTCTCTTATGAGAGTTATATAAGGTTGAAAATGTTAGACTTTTTTGCAGATCTACTCTGTTCTAGGCCAATTCATAGGCTGAGGTTCAAGTATATCGATCTCCTAGGCCCGAGGTAGGTGATTTGTTGCCCTACATTGAACATCTTAGAGTTTTTGTGCAAAAAAGTGCCAGATTCCCATGTATCGAATATCTCGAGATAGGTTTTTGAACATATATTATTTTCTTCCTTACATTTATTATATGCTTGAGGTTATTAGATGATTAATAATTGCTTTTTTCATGTTATAGCATCACCCCATGGGTGTTTCCCTTGTGTTGGCTGCTTACTGTCATTTGGCATGGGTTGCCTGTGAGGCGTACCCTATTGATCATGCTGGTTTACTTGTTAAGATGGATTGCATGTATTGTCTGTTGTCCCTAGGTGTTCTAGAGCCCGTGTACAGGTAAAAATCCAGCCTTCCTTGAATATTGAAATTTTCGAGTTTTGTGAATGTTATAGTTTACATGATTCCACTGATGGGCAGTGCACATGTTTTGTGTTGTTACTATTTTTATGATTATGGTTCTATTTTGTTGCAAAAAATTGAGATGAGGGTATTCCATCTCATGCATCATATAGGCACTTTATAGGAAATCAAATGTCATTCATTTTGCTATTCCATCTAGGTTGCAATAGAATTTTCATGCTGTTGTGATAGAATTTTTGATAGACGATGCATGTTGTTGTGATAACTGCTGTGATATAATACCTAACATGTAGATAGGGTATTTTTTGTTTAGATATTCTTTATCATGGATGCCAAACATTGGTATTAGAGATGTTATGGGCCCTCTAGATCGAAAATTTGTGGATCATGAGTTTTTTATACTGTTTAGTTATTATGTGCAATGTTATGATGCCAAGAGTTGATACGCGGGGAGTATGGGCCCCGCGGATCTGAATTTGGCACCTTAACACTTGTTTTTCTGTGTTTTCTAGGCTTCGGTGCAGTTCTGAGGCTACTATCTGTAGAAACACAGAATACATAGCGTGTACTTCTTGAATAAACACCGTGTAGTTTTTTAGCCGTGTCATTGACTGTGTGGGAAAAGACACGAGGTCATGAATGTTCTTATAGGAACACGTCGTGTACTAGTTTACATGCTGTGAAGTATGACCCGGGTATCCAGTCGTGTCACAAACATCACGGGCATGGTATTTTCTTTAAGAACACGCCGTGTCCATCTTGAACACGCCGTGTAGGTTTGTATTGGAAGAGCCATGTGACCTAGCAGTGTAACTGAATACATGGGTTGGAAAATCCATAGGAAAACACGCCGTGTAACATATTTAAATGCCTAGTAGTAGTGGTCCGTGTACCAATCCGTGTGACAAATGACACGGATAGGGGGAAATCTTAAAGACACATTGTGTAGTGGACCAACACGCCGTGAAGTTTCATACTGGAACAGACTGTGTTCCTAGCCACGTATGAGTGATCAGGTAGGGAGAATAAGAGATAATACACACCATGTAGTTTGAGAACATGATGTGTGGTCGGGTGGTTTACACAGTCAGGTATGGCCAAGGTACACACCCAGGGTAAAATTTCCAGAAGACACGCCGTGTAGTGCTACTAACACGTTGTGTAGTCATGTTTTTACAGAACATTAATGTTCTCCCCACCGTTTCAGTATTACTATCTTATGTTGCAACTGTGGTTGTCATTAAAGAATGAGTGCTTTTTACTTTTTAGAGATATGGAACCAAGGCGTCCTCATGTTTCACGTTAGGAACTAGGTAGTGATCGTACGCCTGATACGGCAGATCAGGGACTACCTATAGTTCCACCTATCGTTCCAAACATGGAACCTGTAGTGATTCCAGACACTGGTGGAAACACTCAGTTCAGAGAGGGTTTCATGAGATTCATGCAGACCTTCTAGGGAGCTCAGCATCTTGCCCTGTCTATGGAAGAGCTGATATAGGTTTTTTCTACAGCAGCATCCTCCCACATTCACGTGGGATGGAGGACCGCAGGATGCAGAGTCTTGGCTAAAAACCATGCTATCTATATTCGAGCACCTGTAGACACCTCTGGAGAGGAGAGTAAAACTATATACTTATATGTTGTGAGATTCCGCCAAGAGATGGTGGGATGTGGTTTCGCAGGCAGGTCACCAATGCTATGGCTTGGGACGAATTTCAGTGTGCGTTCTACAACTACTTCTACCTGGCGATGCTGAGGGATGAAAGAACCAGAGAGTTCATGAACCTGCAGCAGGGTACTCTCACAGTTATGGAGTATTCCTCTCGCTTCATAGAGTTACGACATTTCACTCCCATTTCGGGGAATGACGACCTTTTTTTAGTGAGAAAGTTTGAGGAAGGCCTCAGACCAGGCATCAGATCGTAGGTGACCGTCTTCCAGTTGACATCTATTACTCTGATTGTCAACCAGGCGCTTATCACAAAGAGAAACCTGAGGGAGACTGGAGTTGTGGATCAGGGCAGTTCAGCTTCCAGGGCTGAATCTTTTCATGTAGATGACAAGAAGCACCACCGAGAGTCTACACGAGGTGACTCGAGGAAGCGAGGAATTCCTTTTGGTAGAAAATATCTTTATTCTAGCAACCAAGTGGTATAAAATCAGTGTGGGAGAAATGGTCATAAGAATCCTCAGTGCCCGACAGACCCAGTGGAGTGCCAGTCATGCGGCAATATGGGTCATCTGGAGCGTTTCTGGAAGATTCTTCTTCCAGAGGCTAGTGAATGAGGATCAGTTTCAACTCCACACATAGGAGAATGATTACCAGTTCTACAACAGACTGGGGATGGAGTTATTTAGGTCATTCAGGCTAGGGTTGAGATCGTGGATGCAGTGTTCAGGCTCAGAGAGGGTCAGCTCAGGGATATCAGGCTTCTACACAGGGCCGCAGTGCAGGCCAAACTTTTGCAGTACAACATATTCATCAAGAGCAGGACCCTGGACCTTCTACAGGTCGTGGTATGATTTTTGTAGCCTCAGTTTTATCCTCTGCACTATTCTATATCTGAGCTTCTCATAGCTTTATTTTTGTGCATACTGTGGAAAGGCTTAGACTTACAGTTTATACTTATGAGTATATGATGATGCTAGACACTCCCTTAGGAATTAGAACTGCTAGTGTGCGTCAGTGCTTAGACATCCCCCTTGAGGTTCATGAGTGTCTTTTTTCCTGGAGTCTCTATGTTTTGGAGATGATAGAATATTATTCAATTCTCAGGATGGACTGGTTAGATCACTTCCATTACTTTGTCGACTGCTATTGTCGTAGAGTGATTTTTACATCACCGGAGGGTATATCTTTTCTTTATAAGGGTGAATAGAATGTCCAGGAAACAGGGCTGGACCAGAGAATCATGGTTTGGGCGATGTTACGGCCCATATTTCTAGCTTATATCTGGATGACCAGGGAACTTCTCAGTGGGATTTTCCTCTCGTGGTTAACGGATTTCTAGATGTCTTTCTAGAAGACATTTCAGGCTTGCCTCCAGAGCGTGAGGTGGAATTTTCTATTGAGCTTGTGCCAGGAGCAGCACCAGTATCCATTCCTCCTTATAGGATGGCTACACCTGAGTTATAGGAGCTCAAGAAGAAGTTAGAGGAGTTGTAGGAAAAGGGTTTCATCCCACCCAGTACTTCTCCATGGGGTTCGCCTGTCCTGTTTGCAAAGATGGCAGACGACACCCTTAGGATTTGTGTAGATTATCGGAAGCGGAACCAGTTGATGGTCAAGAACTGATATCCATTTCCATGGGTAGATGATCTCTTTGATCAGATTTGGGGAGCCAGAGTGTTCTTGAAGATCGACTTGAGATTTGGCTACCATCATTTGTGTGACAGACCATCTGATATACCACTTACAGCTTTCCGGAGTAGGTATGGTCTGTATGAATATTTGGTTATGCCATTCGGTCTCACGAACATGCCAATATTTTTCATGGCACTGGTGAATAGAGTTTTCCATCCTTACATGGATTCTTTCGTGGTGGTTTTCGTGGACGACATCTTGGTGTACTCTCAAACTCGACACGACCATGCTACCCATCATGAAATCGTTTTGAGTACACTGAGGGAGCATTAGTTATATTCTTAGCTCTCTAAGTGACACTTTTGGATGGACGAGATTCACTTCCAGGGTCATGGCACTTCAGAGACAGGAGTATCAGTAGACCCAGAGAAGGTGTGAGCAATAGTCACCTAGGTGCAGCCGAAGAATGTAATTGAGGTATGAAGTTTCTTAGGGATGGATGATTACTAAACATGGTTTATAATAGACTTCTCATTCTTAGATGCACCGTTGATGAGCATTACAATGAAGGGGGTGAAGTATGCTTGGTCAGAAGCCAGCGATTCATCTTTTCAAGAGCTGATAGGGAGATTGACTTCAGCACCGATTCTGGTTTTTCTTGAGCCGGTCAAGAGTTACACAGTTTTCTGTGATGCATCTGGCATCAGGCTTGGATCAGTGCTTATGAAAGAGGATCATGTTATTTCATATGGATCCTAGCAGTTGAGGCCACATGAGAGGAACTATCCTATGCAGGGCCTGGAGTTGGCTGCAGTTGTCCATGCTTTGCATTGTTGGAGACATTATTTTCTGGGAGAACATTTGGTGGTGTATACATACCTTAAGAGCCTCAAGTATATATTCACGTAGCATGACTTGAATCTGAGACTGTGGAGGTGGGGTGAGTACATATAGTCTTTAGATTTAGAGCTTTCTTATACGCCTGGGAAAGGCAATGTTGTGGCAGATGCACTGAGCTGGAGGACGCAGATAGAGGCAGTTCAAGAGGCCAGCAGCGAGTGTAAGTTTATGGCTCTATTCTCTGAAATGCATTTGGAGGTGCATGATAGACAGGGTCAAACCTTTCTTTCATCTGTAGCTATTACCTCTACTCTTCTTGATCGAGTTCGAATGAGGCAGCTATCTGATTCCGAAGGCCTTGTCCTACGGGAAGGCATGTTAGGAGAGGACCCTCTTTCTGGATGGACCGTAGGTGAGGATGAGATCTTGGGGTCCCAAAGTCACATTTGGGTGCTAGAAGATATGTGTGAGGAGCTGATGCGAGACTTCTATTCTTCAGTTTGGGCTGTTCATCCTGGTGTTACCAAGATGTATCATGATCTGCACCGCCAGTATTGGTGGCTAGGTATGAAGAAAGATGTTGTTGGTTTTGTCATGACATGTTCCACCTGTCAGCAGGTGAAGGCAAAGCACCAGCGACCAATAGAGCTTTTACAGCTCCTACCCATTCTTGAGTTGAAATGGAATGACATTGCGGTGGACTTCATGAAAGTGTTACCAGGATCTCCTCAAGGGAAGGAACGGTATGGGTCATCATTGACAGGCTCACGAAGGTTCCTCACTTCTTGCCAATTAAGGAGACCTTCGGTGTCGATGAGATTGGATGGTTGTACATCCATGAGATTGTACACTTGCATGGGGTTTTGAGTACTATCATTTCAGAAAGGGACACCCTCTTCACGTCACATTTCTGGCAAAGGCTACAGAGGGATTTGGGTACATAGGTACTTCTATGTATAGCTTTCCATCCTCAGACAGATGGCCAGTCAGAGCGCACGATTCAGGTGCTAGAGGATATGCTGCGAGCATGTGTCCTTGATTTTTGAGGTTCTTGGGAGAAACATATACCTCTGGTGGAGTTTTCCTACAATAATATTTCCCAAGAAACAATTCAGATGGCGCCTTATGATGCTTTGTATGGTAGGCCATGCCGATCACCCTTGTGTTGGATGGAGGTAGGAGAGGAAGCTATTTTGGGACCTTGTCTTGTTCAAGAGACCAAAAAATAGGTGGAGTTGATTCTGAGAAGAATGGCTACTGCACAGTCTCGACAAAAATCTTATGTTGATTAGCGAAGATGACCATTGGGGTTCAAGGTCAGAGATCAGGTTTTCCTAAGTGTTACCCTGAGGTTGGGTCACAAGAAGATCAGGAGACATGGTAGGATTTCACCAAGATACTTCAGGCTGTTTGAGGTTCTAGAGAGAGTCAGGCTGGTTGCTTATAGGTTGCAGTTACCTCAAAGGAACCAGGCTATGCATGATATCTTCCCTGTTTCTCAGCTTCGATGCTATTTCTTAGACCTGTCTCATGTCTTTCAACTCGAGGAGGTTGAACTAGAGTAGTATGGATCATTAGAGGGGCATGATATTAGGATTGTTGATCGTAGTGAAAAGGTACTCCGTGGCTAATCTGTTCATCGGTTATGGGTGATATGGCCGCACGGCCATGTGCAGGACAAGACATGGGAGAGGGAGGCCGATATACGATCATAGTGGCAAGAGTTGTTCGAGGTTTCTTCTTTGCAACATTTTTAGGGAAATTCAAGGATGAATTTCATTAATGGGGGAAGTTTGTAAGAACCTAGATCTTCGTTTCAGGTATGTTTTTCCTTTTCTGGTCGTTTTTGAGGAAAAGAAGAAAATCTGGAAATTTTCTATGTACACGCTGTGTACTTTGATCCCGCACAAGGCCCTGTGCTAGCCATGTCTGGGCCACACATACAGTGTGTAGGGGTGATGTGGAGGCCTCTTAATGTAGTGTACAAAAACGGCGAGTACATGATGTGTACTTTTATTTTTTTCATTAAACAAACCAAGGTCACGTCTAATCCCTATTTATGTCTTATTCTTCACCTAATTACGTCCAGAGTGTCAGAGGAGGCCGAATCTTCTCCGACCCACTGATATGTCACCTCTGATCCGAATTGAACACCGTTAGTTGTAATAGAATCATGATAGTGAGTTCTTGGTTCCTCTTGGGCCACGTTTTCTGATTCTTTCTCTTATGAGAGTTAACTATGTTTGAACATTTTAGACTTTTTTGCAGATCTACTCCGTTCTAAGACGATTCACAGGTAGAGGCTCATGTATATCGATCTCTTAGTCTTGAGGTAGGTGGTTTGTTTCCCTACGTTGAATTTCTTTGGGTTTTTTTGCAAAATGTGTCGGATTCCCATGTATTAGGTATCTCGGGTTATGGTTTTGAACTTGTATTATTCCCTTCCTTAGATTTCTTGTATTCTTGAGGTTATTAGATGATTAATAATTGCTTGTTATCATGTTCTAGGATTACCCCATGGGTGTTTCCCCTGCTTTTTATGTTTACTGCTATTTGGCTTGGGTTGCCTGTGAGGAATACCTTGTTGCTTATGCTGGTTTTCTTGATAGGACTGATTTCATGTATTCTCTACTGTTTATATGCTTTTGATGCATCGTAGCTATTATCCAATTAGTTGTTGAACTTACTTAGGGTTTCTACCAGTCTATTACGCACGACTGGACTACTCAGGGCTGTGTGAACCTGGTACGGATGAATAAAGAGGGAATTGATGATTAAGGGCTTCCTTAGAGAGTCTGTTATAAATTAGTATCGTTCGCAGGACCTATAAGAATTGGACTATGTTCTTCCTCAGAGTTTCCTTAGTTATGTATCAGGACTATAGGAGGAATTATATGTAAGTTCTTCCTCAGATAGTCTACACCTATCATTGCAAGACCACAGGGTAATTGTTGGTGAGTGCTTCCTAGAGTGTCTGAGCCTTTGTATGATTACATGACCACAATGGAATTGATGGTGAGTTCTTGCTAGAGTGTTAGTGTGAATATTTTTCAGTTGGTTGTCATGAGTCCACCAAGCCAAAGAACAAACTTGTGTTTGTACTACTTGTAGTTCAGGTAGTCTGTTGAGACACCTGTTTTGTTAATTGCTTTGCTTTGGGAATATAGATCTATTTCTAGACTCCCTGGGTGATAATTAAATGATGGAATTAAATTAATAAATAAATGTGAATAGAGATTGTAGGATTGTTTACTTTAGTGTACTCATGCTTCTCTTCTGCATTTATTTCATTTACTTTTTCTATATTGCTCACTAACAGTAGGGCATATGGCTTATGGTCATTGCCTACTGGGATTAGTTTCACACCCTGTTCGAGTCCTGCTGTTTGGCCCAACAGGTTATATGGTTGCAGGTGTGGATAGGGATTATAACCCTTCTACTTCAGGTATATGATTTTTGGTTGGAGATGGAGAGCATAGTACCAAGCCTAGGCTTGTGATGCTGCTGGAGTTGGTGTTTTCTTTTAGTACATTGATCTCAGTTTTATATCAGCAAGTTGTTGTTTTTTCTTCTTTTCTTAGATACTTGTACCTACTGCATCATTTTCAAAATTATTATATTATACATTTCGTCTGTTGTTTAGTATCAGTTATTGAATGCTATTTACTGCTTCCTATATTGAATTTTATTTCCTTTTCTTTGTATACCTTACCAAATGAGGGCATAGTTTCCCAAATGACTCACCAAGGCCCTCGCTGCTAGTTGGCAGCCTCTGGCGTTTGGGGAAACGTGCTTGAGGTCATGTGGCGAACCGGGTACAGGGCACCAGTTGAGTAGCTCCAGATTCAGGTCGTTACAAAAGGGGTGAGCTCAAACACTCAGTAAGGGTTACAAATAGTGTAAGCATGAGTACAATAATAAGTGAATCACAATCAATTCGACTTAATCAATATGGCATAGTGAATAAATGAACAACTAATGACATTAATAATCTGAGAATGAAACTACAACCATAGATTATTTCATAGTGGAAACCTCATGAAAAATAATAATTACTGATAATGAATAAAAATAATTCTTATTAATTGGACATCAGGAATCTGGAAAATGAAACCATAATACCGTAAAAACGGTTTAGTTCTATAGGTAGAAAAACTCGTCTGATTTTTGGAAACAAACTCAAAGGGTTTGTCGCCAAACTGTTTTGTCTCATGAGACATACGGATGCATCGAGGGGCTGTTACGGGCCCCACCTACCACTACATGTCCAAATAATTCCTTATATATTTATTCAATACAAGAGCAATATGTCTTTTCAATATCCGTATAGAGTAGAGTATACAGATTCATCTATATATCCATTATTAAAATAACATTCCAAAATATACATCGTATGTAAAATGGTATATAGTTTAGAGAAAAACATATCCATGAAATGAGATTATGGATATTTATTATCAATATAATTTCAAATGAAATGTGATCTCAAATGGGCAGTAGGTACACCACATAAGGATTATTAGGTGCACAATACAAAGATAGTCACAATGAAAACGCCAGCTGAGACAAAGTCCCTTACCACAATGTAATCGGTCGAACCGTATGACCAGAACTTAATAACCATCAAGTTAATCATTGAATAACATGAATATAAATAAAATCATGTTATTATATATCAAATAAAAGTACACATATACCAAATATATGGAATAATTGGAGAATAATGGAAATCTCACTGAAATGAAAGTGTGATGAGAAACCCCTTACCTTAACTCCAAATGTGTTTTTCTCTTGTACTGATGTTCTTGGAATATGAAATTATACTTGTCAATAACTTATTATAGAACCTATTATACAGGTATTTAGTTTACCATAATTCTGGTTAGTTCATTTATGTCTTTATTGACAAGTTATTGTATAGAATTTCATCGTTCTGGAGTATTCGTTTCCTTTATTTTCATAGTCTGTTCACTTGTTTTTATGTAATAATGTTCATGTGGAATGGTTATAAATATCCAGTATTAATGAACATAAAGTATGGATAATGGTCAATTCTATCATTTGGTTACATGGAATGAGGATGAATCATTAGATGACCACCACTTTGATTATTCGGCGGTACTTGAAATATTATGAACTTGTTTTGTCATATAACATAATTATATGTACATATTCTGGTTCATGAATATTAATTAAGTTATAACACATATATTTTAGTTTGGTTCAACCATGAAAATGGTTTCATGACTAATAATGAAGAAGAAATTTAAGAATGAAACTTCGTCGTCCACGAAGGTTATAAATCGGAACCTCATCGACGTCGAATTCGTTTATAAAATAAAAGGGATGGAGTAAGAATATTAATGATGGTTCTTCCATTCACATGATATAAATCCAGTATATATATGTTACTGGATTTATCATGATCAATTGAATAGAGGAGGTGAGGAGAGGATAGCAAAAGAAGATACATTGAAATGAAACCAAATGAGAAAGAATGGTGCTTTACCACTTGAAATTACCTCCTTGAGAAACACCTTAAGGGAATGGGTTTGGGTATTTTGGGATGACCAAAAGCTTCTTAGAAATGGGGAGAGACTAGGTAAGGTTAATTGGGAAAAAACATTGAGGAGCTTCAAGGCTTAGAGGAGTGAAGAGAAGAGAAATTGGTGAGAAGTTTTTATAGTGGAAGAGAGGAGTAAAATTTTGAATATTTTATTCATTATTTTATTATTTCTCTCAAGACGACCAATAGTTTTTTTTCATGTGACCCCTAAAAGTAAGAAGTGCATGTGAGTTCAAACCATGTGGCCAAGAACCACTTGTGATGTCATGAATAGTGTATTTAATAGATAATTTGTATATATTGTATTTTATAGTGTTTCACTATTCATAAAAAATTCTTGAATTTCAGAAAAATCGCATAAATTCACCCTTACCATTTATCAATGTTTAGAACTCAAAAGTGAAATCCATTTTAAAAAAATAATTTTCTAATTGTTATTAATTTAATTTTAAAATAAGTTCATAGTTAATTTGAAAAATAACAATCTTGAAGTGCAATTATTTTTATGTGACATTGAAAAATTAATTAAAATCCCATTATCATATTACCTTAAGAAAATAAAATAATATTATTATTTACAATTAATAAGGGTCATATTACTATTCATATTACTATTCATAGGGGTATGATACTGTTCACCAAAAATCATGTTTGTTCTATAAGACACCAAATGACTTACTGAACATAACTCTAGATGACCATTTTTCGAAATTCAAAACATAAAAGAGGCAAAGTTGTGTTTAATGGCTATATTATAAAATTTCATTCTATATTTATTTTCAAAAACTTGGAGTGTTACAATGTAAACTCTATTTATGATCATGAAACTCTCATTGAGTAAGAAGAAAAGAAAAATGAATTTTCATCTTTAAAATTTCACCTTTATCTACCACTAATGGTACTACTTGAATATTATGCTACATAAGAAGGTGAATTTCAATTATTTTACTTGAAATGACACATCCACCAATATTTGGATTTTTTTAATTTTTTGTGATAGGTTTTTTTATTAATATGATGTTTCTAAATATATATTTTTGTTCAAAATAATGTTTAGTTTCTTTACATTTATTAATGGAAAAATTTATCCTTTATTCTTTTAATATTTTCTCCCTTTTACTCTATCCATTTTTAAAAGATAACCTTGTTGTGAGAGGTAAAATCATACTTTAGTTACAGTTTTAAATTACATAAACAACATCACTAATGAAATCCTAGGATAATATTAAAAATGACCCTCTCTCAACATTGGAATCCACGAATCCATGTAGTCAGATCCACATTTTCCTCATATTATCTTGCAAGTGGATTGATTTAAATTTCTAAATTACAAAGAAAATCCGAGGATTTATGTAATATGTATGCTATTGTTATAGATAATAAGTGATGACAAGGATTCATGTTTTAAAAACCACTTATCACATGTTAAATCATGTTGGGAAAAAATATAAAAAGTGAAAATGTATGTGAGATGAACATTGCACAATATGAACTCAATGATGACCTGATACATTAGATTTTTAAAATTTATTGGTAAACATGAATCAATAGGACCTCTTTTTTCTATCCTACGTATTTATAATTATTCACATCATTCTAATATCATGAACACAAGGTCATAACAAGTTTTTAGGGAATAAAATTTTGATGACAATCTACTTGCTAAGAGTGTTCCCATGCTGTGAGTATAATAACGGTCTAGTCTGTATTCCTCCCTTAAATGACACCAAGGGGCCTAGGTCTGGTTTGAACCATATAGCCCAGTTTATCATTCTGTTTATTTTTATAAATATTAATTAAAATATAAATTTAAAACTATATAATTAAAATAAAAAGAAATATTAAAAAAATTGGGTAGTTTACGTTAGGTGTCGACCGACAATAAGTTGTTTATATGTTTTGTTTAAAGAAAACATTTTTGAATAAAATGGAATGGTAATGTGAGAGTGAAAGATAAAGGGATAGATGAGTTAATAGAATCTTGTATGCATGGAAAATGTGTGATTAAATATGTCAAATAATATAAATATATAATATAATATTTTTAATTTTTTAAACGATGTTCCTATCAATAATACAAAAAATAATTATCCATCATGTCTATAAAAACTATTTTTTAATGACGTAATTTACATTCCATCCAAATTATAAAAAATATCTATTCCATTAAAAATGAAACTTATACTACATTTCTTTCTCCCTCTTCAACAATCTGAACATCTTACCCCACATGATTTTTTATAATTTTATCACACATTCCTTTTCCCAGACCGTTGTTTCTTTGTACCATATGTTGCATTGCTTTCCTATCTCAATATGTTCTTGTATTCTTAGTTTTTTATTTGAGGTTCTTTACTATATCATCCCTTTTTTTCCAATATTGTCTTAACCTCAACTTCATCTGTTTATTTCAGTGTTGACATTATTTTTAAATCGCATGAAAACTTTTCATTGAGATTTTTTCATAATTTACCTAACTTTTAGTTGATTTATTATTTTTGTTCGTATTTTCATTATATTGTTTGATGATTGTGAGTTTCATCTTCACAAGGGGGATAAAAAGGTATGTCGGGTGCATACACAATCACATAAACATTTTAGATTCTGTAATTAAGAATATTTAACATTGGCTTTATTTGAGTTAGTTTATTATTATTCAGCATTAAATGATTTCCAAGTGACAAATATATTATTTATTAGACAACTGTCACCTTGGAGGGTGACATTATCGATTATAAATTCCTCAAACAAATAATTCCAATTTTCTTTTATTAACTCAATTGTGAAGAGTTATTTTTATAATCTTTTTTATCTTTAATTATATTAAATAAGAATTAAATATTTCCATCTTATATATTTCCATTGGACAACAACTCTTGAGAATCTAGTAAAGCTTGAGGGCTGGTAGAATAACATGGTTATAGTGTGACTTAGTCTAACATCAGAAATAATTCTCTTTTGGTGACATAAAAAAAGAAATGAGGGATCATGTTTCACTACATTTCATACTCTTGAATTTTTGGTAATTTATACATTAAAATTTTGTGATGGTGAGGCCTCCTTATTAGTGGAAGAAAAACTTACAAGGGGGAAGAGTGGCATTGGGGCTTTCTATGTTTGTTTTCTGGAAATTTAAGATGTAGCCATTGTTTTTATTCATGGCTATTGGTCCTTCTATGTTTTTTCAAGAAATTTATGATATAGCTACGATTCAAACTATTTCTGATGTATTTTCCCTATAGCCATGCCACTAGGAGCCACAATCAGGGAATCTCTGACTCTAACCTATATCCCTGGTTTCAGTGTTTATAGACATGGTTATAAATTGTGTCTATAACCTATTTATCCAATAGTGCTATTGAATCTAATACCACTTCTAGTAAGTATGGTTACCCTGAGAAAGGGCTGAGTTAGGGTGTTATAATATAGTAACTTTTTTTTATTTCCTCCTTCCCTTAGAATCTAGTGCCCCTGTATATGATACAAAATTCAACCCATTTCTTCCATGAATACATCTATATCAATTATAATGAACATATATAGAATATAAATTGTAATCTAACAATAACTTTTACTTGGTCATCATCCACTGGGATATATCCAAGAAGTTTATACTTAGTGTAGTATTGTTGTACAAAAATCAATTAAACTCAATGTTTTATGGATAAAATGTTTAGGTGAAGTCAATCATAGTAAATTCTCACTGCTTGTGAAAGTTTATGGATAAGCTCACTCCCTCCCAAGGATCAATTCCTATCAAATGTTTAATGTAAGATCACTTAACATCAAGATTCATTCAATTTTATTCTCCTACACACACGATATTGGTATGGGTATTCATTTATAAAAATTTAGGTATCCTATTAATTTAATGTCAAGGAGATAAATCCATGTTCTACACATGAATTATACATACTAATTTCCTAATGTTAATACTTCAATGAATTCGAGATGGATTTCCCAATTCCACTATTTGATATGTTCAAATACATGTAATAAGAATTGACCCTGTGATCATCAATCAATCTATACATAGTAGTGATACTCTAGATTACAATTCCATTATAGTAATTTTTCACTTATTGTTACTTAACAGGTATACAAAGATTGTTTCCATTTCCAAGATAGTTCATTTATGAAATTTAATCAGGAAGAAAATATATCTTCTTAAATCAGATATCAATAAAATTTTATATTTTTTACATCCTTCCTACAATTAAGGAATGTGTGGTTCCTTCTTTTTTATTATTTATTATACCTGTCTTTCCCTTCTAAAAAATTCTTCAAGACATAACTAATATATCATAGGTAATGTTTTAACTAAATATATGAAATTAAAATACCATATAACCTCCAACATAAATTCTTTCAAATCTAACCCTTGTATAATAATCCATAAAATCTCAACTTTATAATTCTAATAGGTAACTTATTAGTTTCCCAAATAACCACTATCCTCCATGGGACTTCTTCATATTCAGTTTAGTTTTAATCAGCTAGAAAACCCAACACATGATGTGACAAACCTTATAATGTAATTTCATTTTAGTTTCATCCATAAAATTTCATAAATTTTCATACTAATCATGACGTATAGATAGACTCTGAGATGAAAACCACTTTCTTATCAAGATAGGATATAGTGCAATAAACGTTAGTGGCATGGAGTTATCCATGTTTATATAACCACAGAAAAATATCTAGGATCCATTGAAAACATGTCCAATACATTATATTATATTCTTCTCAATCATTTTTTATGATTGGGCTCATTGTGATGATAGAAATACTCCATTAGACATGCAACACAAATACCTCCAAAAGAATAAAAAATTATATTTCTAGCTTTGTTGAAAGGTTATACTTCCATTGTGTGAGAACCACATTTCTAAAATAATTGAAATTAATTTAACATCTTTCACATCTCACTATTCATCCCCAATTTAATAACCTATATATTTTATGATTCAATGATATTAACATTACCTTCATTAAAGAATATCATTTATCATTGTAGGATAACCTACATCAGTATAATGCCACAATAAAAAATCATTCATTATTCCTCTTCTATATTAAGAACAACATGGAATCCCCATATCAAAACATATAAAGGTGTCCCCACACACTATATTAATTATTATCACTCCCCGACCGAGAATACAAGAAAATCACCCACGTAGGGATGCAAGTTGACCTCAGGTAAGCCCCACTACATTCTAGAGCCTATCGAATAGAAGCTAGGGCCACTAATAGTCATGTGGAGACGGTTCACTCTCATATAAGGTCTAATGGACATAGATTAGTCAATCAAATATTCATCACAACCCCTTTGTTTGGTGAACCTCTAAAACACAAATAGACATAATGTAGGGAACCACATGGGCCCCCTTAATTGTGATTAAAAATAACAAAATTTATATTTATGATGAATAAAACAAAATAGAGTTGTAGAAATAGATAAACATGGAATCATTCATAATTACGAATAGGTACCCTAGTTATTACATAATGAAATATTGCAGAAAATTAGAAACATTGTCCTTTGGCATAACTCCTGTATTCCAACCTATTGAATCCTTAACCTCTACAACCCTCTAAGCCTATGACATGAGTGTATATCCATGTATTGTTGGATTTATTGTACGATAGATATGATACTTATTGCATCGAAACTATGATCTAGATACTCAATATACAAGAAGGGGTTAATTGTATACTTTAAAATTTCTTTAGGAACATTTAAAGATTATTATGTTTAACAAAGATAAACAAGGTAAATTCAAAACACCTATTAGTTCTACTAACTAGCATTATTCTAAAAATGTTATTCCGAGAATTATGTTTTGGAAATAAAACCAGTTCAATAAACTGACTTGATTCCAAAAATGGAACAAGTTAAACAAACAAACTAGATTCTAGAAGTGTAGTTCTAAAAAGAATGAGATTCTAGAAATGTTATTCCCGAAATTTATCTTAACAAAAGATTACAAAACAAAGATTCTACCTTAAAGCGTATAATACCTTTTTAATTAGAGTACAATTTTAATAAATTATAAGATAGTTATACTTTCCTCAATAACCAAATTATAGTGGAATACTGACATAAAATTTTAATAAAACAATTATAGAAATCATTTAACCCAAAGAGTAGTGTATCCAAAAAAATTCGATAAAGTTCCATTGATTTATAAATTCAAGAAAGTATGTCTTACCCAAACCCAGGTAATACCTCAATCTGATGATCGGTATCAATCTTGATATCCCTACAAGCCCTCGATTTAGAAGGAAATTGGAACCTCTATCTTCCAAAACCAGAAGCCCACGATCAGCACAAACATAATATACATGTTCAAGTTTGAACAAGTTGTTCACACCTGAAAATGTTGTTCACAACATTCGCATGATGCATAGAGAGTTGAAAGAGCCTCTCTATCTAGAAATCACTTCAACAACATATAATCTCAAGAATTATAGAATCGTGTCAAAAGTAATCAAAAAAAATTTCCAAAATTTCTGAGCAAATTCAAATGAAGTTTTATTTATAGGTACATCTTCAAAAGTTACCTGCCTCCTTCAATGGTCATATTTTTCTTTGAATTTTTATGGGACCTTTATACGTGTCACTCAAACAACAGTCAGTAAGTAACAGAAAGTATGACATCATTTTATAACTCAAATAATGTTAAGTGAAAACAAGGTTGCTTTAACCAAATTCATTTTTCGGAGTGTAAGGAAAAATAGAGTTCAAAATCTAAAAAAATTATCCTTCAGTGTCTATAATATAAGTATATTCGTATTCTGTTTCTCGATGATTCGGAACCAGAATTCTTATTGAAATTGGAGTATGAATTCAGATAATTTGGAACCTGTAATCAGAAAGTTCAGAGTCCAAATTCAGAGGATTTGGAACCTGAATTTGGATCTTGAAAACATAATGCACTATAACTAAGTATTTATAGGATTCTGAGATTTATGATGTGAAATCGAATTTTATTCATAGAAATAAAATGAGTTAGATTATGATATGAACAATGAAAACATGGTACAGATTAATTTTCCTTATGGAAGGAAAATTTTCTTTATCAAGTAAAATATTAGGGAAAATGAAATATTCCATAAGATAGGTTGTTTGTGATTTTCAAAAAATGAAGGAATGTAGATGTCATAAGGAAATATTATTGAATCAACAATATCCCCAAACATGATGGAATTAAAAATTCATAAAGAACCCTTATTTACTTAATAATACCCCCTTTTTGGAAACCACAAACATCCTAACGAAAAAGAGAAAAAGAATATGAGGACTTAGATGTTTTATAGACTTGTAAATAAAACATATCTTCCTTTACAAATGAGAAATAACGAAAATGACTAACTCCCCCTTAGGCTTTGGAAACACAAATGATTGTATTCTTGATTTCCAGATTGAGACATGGAATTTTATTGCATCAGAAAATCTTCTTGGATAAGAACTCCCCCTTAGATGAACTTCCCCTTAGTAAGGAAAATTTCATCTTTTACTTTGTATTCCTTTTCATTCCTTTATTTTTAATTCCTTTTCCCCCTTTGAGATTTTCAAAAAAGATTAAAGGGAATGGAAAAAAGAAATGTTGTACCTAAAATATTAGTATTAGACATACAAAAATATATAGAGAAACCAAACCATTTCATTATGATTGAAAAAATTTATATAAGGAAGAAATACAACAAAGATCGTAATTGAACAACATTATCCTTCCCAGTCCTTCGTTATAAACTTCATTGCTATATTTTTATGCCTCTTGAGTTTTTGTGGCCTTCCTCTGTGCTTTTAAGAAGTTGATCTTGATCTGCAGTTTTCTTCTGTATTGCTTTGATTCCTTCTTCTTGAGCCATAAGAGATTCTTCCTAGGCCTTGAGAATGCCTTTTTGTTCAGCATATTTTTCATCAAGTTTGATTCTTATATATCTTTCTTCCTTCCAGCTCTAAGAAACTATATACTACTTCCCATTCTGATCTTTTACTTCTTGAGTCTGAGAATTATTTTCTAGAGTTAGCATCCCCTGAAAGCTATTTGTGAGATCCTTTATCGTATTTTCTTCAGTTTAAAATTCATCATTAACATTATCCAAGAAAATCATCAATAATTATCATGCCTTCCACAGTTTTCTTTGATAAGCTGGTCATCATCTTGCAAGAACATTTGTGGGCTTCGTAATTTATGAAGAATGTTTTGAAGTAAATCTCAAGCATAACCCATTTATCCATCACCATCGATACTGAATCTTATTTCTAATTCAAGGAATGTTGAAGCATTTGGCATCTTGAGTCAATGCTGGGAAATATTGGAATACTCCCAACAAGCTTCTTCATGTACTAAACCACAAAATCATGTCCTAGAGAGGATGATTTCCAAACAGAATTTTTTGGTGAGGATTATTTTCCTATCTCTATAGCTTTCCACTTTGAAGATCCACCAACATTTTTCTTCTTAACCACATCCTTTGTAGTTGTTTCAACTACTACCTATTTTCCATTATCAGTCTTTAGAATAGGTTCTTTTTGGTCAAGAGATTCATTTTTACTATCAGGCAGCTGAATTATATTTTCTTCATCTACCTCTTCTTTCTCTACTCCTTCCTCAGTATCATTAGGATGAATGAAATCTTTATTGATGATTTCTTCTTCAGATGGTTTGTCAACATTATCATCAGACTTTTCTTCATCATTCCTAGGAGTAGAATGTTTTTATGATTATTCTTGAGTGGTTTGGAATGATAATATTTCCGAATGACATTCCTTCTCATGAAAATCATCAACTTTCATAATCAGCTCTTTGGTATCACCACTTACAACTCCTTCCTCTTCTTCTACTGCTTCTTTTTCTTCTTCAACAACTTCTTCTTAATGCTTTTTCGGAATTGAAAAAATATTTCATGGAGTCTTAGGTAATGATTCTATTTGGAAGGATTCTGGTACCACAAAATTCACGGATGCTTTCTCTGATGCCTTCAAAAGTGATTATACTATTTCTACCTTTGAAAACTTCTTCTTTTGCTTCTTTTATTTTTATTTCTCTTCATATTCCAAATCTATATTTTCTTTCAAAGATTTTCCTTTAGCAGGATGAATTCCAAACATAGGCTCCCCTTCTTTCATATTTTTCTTTTCTTCCCTCCACTTAGCTACAAACTCATCTGGATAATCTTTTTATTTCATTGGCTTCATAGGTGTATATTGGGTTTCCTTAGCTGTTGGAGTTTTCCCTTCTCTTCTATATCCTTCAATTTCCACTTCCATCCTTCCTTCTTATAGGTCTCTGCCGCTTCTTGCTTCTTTAAAATATTTCCACTTCTTTCTCAAGTAGGTCATAGAATTCATCTAATTCTATGGAAAATCCAACCTTCATTCTTCGGAGAGTTTCTTCACATAGAAGAATAACTTTTCAATTCCTCAACCTAGATCTACAGGGGATTTTGAAATATTCTAGACACCAAAAAATCATCTTCAAAATAATACCTAGATAGATAATTATCAGATCCTTCATGTTTCCATTATTTATTTTCTCAATGGTAACCAAAATATTCTTGACCAGGTTTCTTTTTAATTTGTTGACCAAGATGTCCATAATGTACATATCACTCTTCTTCAGTGGGTCCTTATCTCCTTTTCATGGTATGATAAATCCATGAAACCACAATTCAATAATAAGATAATTCATAGTGAGTTAATGAATTTTTGGTGTCTTAACTCTTGAAAGTCCAAGGCAAGTCATAGCCTTCATCTTATCAAAACTTTTTTGATTATCAGGCAACTTATGAGAACAGAACTTAGTTTCCCCTTCGTATGGTATACCAATCAAGTATGCAGCCATGGTGTAAGAATGTGAATAAGTTTTTCCACAACACTTGAAGGAAAAATTATTCATTACTGCTTCCTGAATGAAAACTACTGACTCATAGAATTCTATTAATAAATCCGGGTATACCGAATCCCGAGCTTTTGGTTTTGAAAGACACACGCTTTCCCATCCATTCATCTTTATGTTCTTGTCAATGATAGAATTATACTAGCTGTAAAACATCGGATCCACTAACATTTCTCTGTATATTTTCCATTTGGGGATTGGTTTGACTGCTGACATATTTTCCTGAGAGAAAACCTCAATAGACATTCGGATGTAAGAAACCTTGAAAATTTCAGAATGAGCTTTTGTAGGAGGGTAGAGCTTCAACACGCAAGAGCATTGAGTTTGATGTGGGACAACCATCGGGGGGTCCATTATATAGGCAACTGACATGATGGTTCAAATTACATATTCAATCCAATGGTTGAAAAACCTTTTAATCAGATCTAATGGTTTAGATGATAACCGAAAGGAAATTTTGGTACAATTCGATCTTTTGATGTTTTTAGGAAAATAATTCGGATTCATGAATAAAAATGAATGTTAAACACATAAAAATAGATATATATATACCAACAAATAAATGGTTATTATGAATCATTGAGAAAGAAATCATACCTTTCATATTTCTAGGAAAATTATTTGTAATGGAGAGAATTTTTCTTAAAGAACATTAGATTCTGAAAATTTTATAATGAAAACTTTGACTATGAAAATAATTATTAAAAAAACATCCTTAAGAAAATTTTGAGTACAAAAAATCATCATTTCAAAGATCTAAAGTAAAAAAATTTCATTCTATAAATTTTTAGTAGAAAGTAATTGCGGACTACGAAAAAAATTTAGAATCTAACAAGAAAATGTATTCCCACTATGAAAAGAAGTTCTTTACTATAAGGTGACTATTTCAACAGGAAGTTAACTTGGAAATTAAACATGTGGTTATCATTCCTAACTTATCTTTAATGTATTCAAATCTATCAGTGGGTAAAGATTTTGTGATAATATCTTCAGTTTGGTATTTTGTTTCGATATATTGATGAATGATAACTCTTTTTTGTGTGTGATACCTAAGAAAGTGATGCCTAATATCTATGTGTTTTGCACAAGGGTGATGTGAAGGGTTTTTTCTTAAGGAAATGGAACTAGTATTATCACAGAAAATTTGTGTTTTGGTAAAACTCATACCATAGTCTGTGAGTGTGTGTTGCATCCACAATACATGAGCACAACAACATTCAGCTGCTACATATTCAGCTTCAGCAGTGGAAAGTGCTACTGAGTGTTGCTTTTTTGCATGACCAAGAAACTAATGAATCTCTTAGAAAATGAAAAGTTCCATATGTAGTTTTTTTATCCATTCTACATCCCCCAAAATCGGCAACCGAAAAACTTTTTAAAACAAAATCATTTCTAGAAGTGTAAAAGAGTCTTAGATCCAAGGTTCCTTTAAGTAGTGAAAAATTCTTTTCAATAATTTTAAATAATATTCATTAGGATTATATTGATATCTTTCACATAAGGCTACTGAAAACATTATGTCTGGACGACTAGAATTCAAGTAAAGTAAACTTCTTATCATACCTCTAAAAGATGTTTGATCTACTAGTTTCCCAGATTCATCTAGATCAAGTGAATTTGAGGTACAAATGGGTGTACATGTACTCTTAGTGTTTTCATATCCATTATTTTTAAAAAGATATTTAATATACTTATGTTGGGATATATGGATTCCTCTTGGTTTTTTAGATATTTGAAAACCAAAAAAAAATGTTAACCCACCCATCATACTCATTTCAAACAAATATTTCATTAAGTCTGCAAAAGAATTAGTTAAGGATTGGTGAGTTGAACCAAATATAATGTCATCAACATAAATTTTAACTATCAAAACATTTTTGTTATCTTTCTTTATGAAAGGGTTGGATCATTATTTCCTTTAACATAATTATTTTGATGCAAAAATCATGTAAGTCTATCATACCAAGCTCGAGGGGATTTATTATTTCCATAAAAAGCTTTAGTATGTTTGTTGACATGTTCAAGATCTTTTAAATCTTCAAAACCGAAAGTTTTTTCAACAAAAACATCCTCTTAGACATAAACATTAATAAAATCACATTTAACATCCATTTGAAAAAGATTGAAATTAAAGAATGCTGCAAAGGAAAGTAGAGTAAGAATAGATTCAAGTCTAGATACTAGAGCATTGTTTTCCTCATAGTCTATTCCTTCTTGATGATTATAGCCTTTAGTAACCAATATAACTTTATTTCTTAGTATGATTCCATTTTCATCATATTTATTTTTGAAGTCCCATTTTACTCTAATAAAAGAAGTTTTCTTAGGTCTTCTAACCAAGGTCCATATATTATTTTTTTGAATTTATTTATCTCATCGTAAATAGCCTTTATCCAATCATCATCACCTAAAGCATCATTAGTGCTTTTTTTTTCTAATTGCGAAAGAAATGATTGATGTTCTACCTCATTCTTCAAGGAACTCTCTAGTCCTTATAGGTTGATTTACATCACCAATGATACTGTCATTATGATTATTTTTACAAAACAAATGATTTATGTTTTGGAAAACCAGTTCATCAAAATAGGGTAGAAAGTTATCTAGGGTAATTGTTTCAGAATTACATTCTTGAAAATTTTCTTTTTAAGAAGGATCTTCTGTCAAAGGTTGATAATCAATTTTTGAAAACACATCTGAAGATGTAAGTTGAGATTGTTTGAAAAAAAGGACCAGTTTCATCAAATCTGACGTGTACTAGTTCATCAACAGTATATGTATTTTTATTGAAAACTCTATAAGCCTTAGAAGTTGTGGAGTAGCCTATAAAATTTTCTTCATCTGATTTTGCTGCGAATTTGAGTAAATTGTCTTTAATATTCAAAATCAATATCTTGCAACCAAAAACCTTGATGTAGGAAAGTCTAGGTTTTCTACCATTCCATAACTGATAAGTGTTTTATTAAGAAATGGTCTAATCAAAATATGATTTATTGTATAACAAGCAGTACTTACAGCTTCAGCCCCAAAATGTTTGGCTACTAAATATTCACTCAACATGGTTCTGGTTATCTTTTGAAGAATTCTATTTCATCTTTCAACAATACCAATTTGTTGAGGTGTTCTAGGTGTAGAGATGTTATGAGTAATGCATTTTATACTACAAAAAGCATCAAAATTAGAATTTTGATATTCTCTGCCATGATCACTATGAATTGTTATCAATGGAATGTTTTTCTCATTTTTAACTTGGGCTCTAAAATTTTTGAAATAAAAAAAAGATTCAGATTTCTTTGCTAGAAAATATACCCATATAAATCTAGTGTATTCATAAACTAAGACGAATACATAATATTTTCCTATGATGCTTCTAGTTTGTGTTGGGCCAAAAAGATACATATGCACCAACTATAATGCATAAGTGTTTGAGACTTCAATGGCTGGATTAAATATTTATTTATGTTTCTTTCTATATTGACAATGATCGCAATCTTTTGAAGAATCGAATCTAAGCCCTGATATATCCTTAAATAATATTTTCTAAGAAATTTTTCATAGGTTCCTAAGGTTACAGTGTTCTATCCTTATATGCCATAACCAAGAATGATCTTCCATTGCACTAAGGCAAGGTAGATATTGTCTATTATGGTCTTCTAAGTATTTTTTGTAAACATTTTATTGCCTATTGGCAGAAAGAATAAACTCTTCCTTGGAATTTTGTACTAAGCACTTGTCATTCCTAAAATTGACAAGGTAACCTTTATCAGATAATTATCTTATCATAATGAGTTTGTGATTAAGACCTTTAACAAATAAAATGTCACGACCCGTCCTCGGGGCCCGTGTCGTGACTACACCAAGCCAACCTTCCATAGGCCAGGGGCCGGCGACTAGCACCAAGGCATAAATCCCGGTAAACAGGGAAAAAATTTCCTTTGTAAAGTAAAGAACCACCACAGAGTAAGCAAGCGGAAAGAGTAAACACTAAGTAAAAACTGTAACAAGATGTGCTGAAAGTAATAGGGGCTGGAAATACAAGCCCAACTGTAATGTACAACTCGAAAAAGGGAAAAACAACAACTAAAGGTAAAGCCGCAGCGTCGAGCCGTTCTCTGGAAGTCCCCCTGAAGGATGAGCACAGATAGCCTCCACAGCTCCTCAGTCTAGTCGTCCGCTCCGAGTACGTCCCGCCTGGTGGTCCACCTCCAAGTACCGTCCTGATCCGCTAACCTCGACCCCGATCAGCGTTGTCCGTCGTCTACAACCAACACAACGAAGTGCGGGCATAGCCCGTGCAGGGGTGAGTATAAGCTACTCAGTAGGGACCCCGAGACCCCCGAAGGTCTCCCGAAATCCACAAAAGATAAACCACAAGGAAAGATACAATCACGAAGTAACATACGACTCTGCTTAGGTATATGCCCATACATATACCTAAGTCATCAATTCTCGTTCGGCTCCAACACCTGAGCCCAAGCACAACCCAATCCACACAAGAAAGCAAAACGTAAATCCACCCAGGATAGCACAACGCAATCCACAAAGGAGAGTAAACAGTAAATCCACACTGGAACGTTCAACACAATCCACAAAGTAGAGTAACCCAGGATTCAGCTCACACAGGTATATACTTCTTCGTAAGATGATAGAGATGATCAAATGTAGTCACTAATTCATCTAAGCCGTCGGACCCACAAAGGATCGGTAGGTACTAACCCCCGCAATGACCCACATAGGATCGATCATGAAGGTAAAACCATAGCTATTGGGAAACTTCTTCTCCATCAAGCACAGAGGTTATGCTGCTACAACCAAGCGCTTCCCTCCAACCTTGGACTGCTGTAGTACTCCGCCTATCGAGTACTGCGGGCCTGCTGCTACTACCAAGCGCTCTCCCGTGCCGCTACAACCAAGCGCTCCTCCGCCGTGGGTCTGCCGCTACAACCAAGCGCTCCCCTGTGCCGCTACAACCAAGTGCACCTCTGTCGTGGGTCTTCCGTGACAACCAAGCGCTCCCCTATGCCGCTAAAACCAAGTGCACCTCTGTCGTGGGTCTACCGCGACAACCAACCGCTCCCCTGTACCGCTCTAACCAAGTGCACCTCTGTCGTGGGTCTTCCGCCACAACTAAGCGCTCCCCTGTGCCGCTACAACCAAGCTTACCTCTGTCGTGGGTCTGCCACTACAACCAAGTGCTCCTCTGTGCCGCTACAACCAAGCGCACCTCTATCGTTCGATCAACAGTCGTCAAGTCTCAACCGGCTCTAGGGTTTCCGCACACAGCATGCTCGTTCCGGGAGGGTCCACTCCACGAGATAAGTGGTCGATGCATTAACTGACATGCAGTCCGGAGTTGGTGTATCCCAAGATGTACCGTAGAGGTCACTGCCAAAAACAGGGAGGATTCCCGTACTGTTCTCATCATCGTCGCAGTGGAATCCACCGAGGATCTCTGTATAGTCGTCGTTGTCGAAGTCGCAGCCAGCACTAGGGTCCCCGCACACAGCAAGCTCGTTCGGGAGGGTCCGCTCCACGAGCCGAGAGGCTGATACATCAACTGACACCAAGTTCGAGGTTGATATATCCAAAAGTTCCATATCGTCAATTGGAACTCAACGTCGCAGAAGGCGCGTCAATCGGATGCCCAGTCTGAGAGTTATTGGCATTTTCGTCCCAGGGGCCCGGTTGGTTTTTAAGGCAAAACCAACCCGACCGCACTCCACCTGCATCCAAACCTCGAGGGGAGTATGCCAAAAGATCCATCTCACTTATAGGAATCCACCAAAGTCGACGGCACGTCAATCAGACGTCCGGAACTCAAGATATGAGCGTTTCCGCTCCGAGGGCCCGATTAGTTTCGTGTACGAACCAACCCGGCCGAACCAAAAGTTCTCCGAAACCTTGAGTGTAATATACTGAAACGACCGCCTCGATCCAAGGATCGCGTTGCCGCTGGCGACACATCCTTTGGAGATCTACATCTCAGGATATGGGCATTTGACCGAAAGTGGTCCGAAAACGGGGGGTCCGGGTCCGGGTCGACCCGGCCCGACCCCGCTTGGTCGGCCCGACCCGGGTCCGACCCGGCCCGGCTCGGCCCGCCCGCCCGAGCGACGTGGGGGGGAGCCGCCGCCCCCGCGTGACAACCCCGCGGCACCAGCGGGGTGCTGCACTGGACACCCGGACGCGGCTTTGCCGCCTCCTGTGTGCATCCCACGCGCGCCGGACCCGCGCGGCTGCGGGTCCGCAGGCGCCACCGCCGCGGCTGAAGCCGCGGCGCGCCGGGGCGCCGCCGCCTCCGGCCGCCGGCTTCCGCGGGCCGCCGGAGTCGCTCCGGTGGCCCGTTTTTCTTCCCGTCTGCGCCGTTGCTCCTCCCGGGATCCGATCTTTACTGCGGGATCGTCAAAACACCCTCGCGTCATGTTTTGTCGTCGCCCGCCAAATCAGCACAACCACGGAGAACGGCGGAGGGTTGTCGGGGCGTGTTTGTTTGACCCGCACCCTCTGCGTTAGATAAAAACAACGGGAGAATTATTCAACACATGAATACATAACCAAAAACAATTTTAGTGAATTAAAATTGTTGTTATGAACCGGGTTCTTCATTTTGAACGGAAACAAACACGGGAATGTAAAACATCCAAACGAAACCCTACCTCGCCAAGTCGTCGTACGCGGGTTCTTCGCGGATTTGATCGTCGCGGAAGGAGGGGATCGTCGCGTCGTCACGGAGGAAAGAACGTCGTAGAAGAACATCGTGGGAGAAGAAACGTCGACGTTGCGGCACACGGCGTCGCGTCGTCGATTTCCGCGGTTTCGGCGTTCTTCATCGGAGGCTGGCGTTCTTCGCGTTCTTCGCGGAGGAGGATGAAGAACTCTTGGTTTCTGTCAAATCCTCTCAACGAACCTTTTTCCAGAATTCAGTGTTGGTCTTATTTTATTATTACGCCAACAAACGAAAAAGAGGTAAGTAACGACCCATTAATTCGTAGAATTAATTCAACAAAAAAAACCGCCCAATTAATTGGTGCGTTAAGAATTTAAGAAAACGCGTCAGTTGACTTTCATAATGACGGGTTTTCACGGGTGAGTTACTTAGCGGAAAAGAAACGGTGGGGCTCATGCGGGCCCCACCTCACAAATATCCTACCAAGAGGGTAGGATATTTTTGGATAGCACCCTATCCGCATCAACTCAGTTTAAGTGGCTTTAAGAGGTCTTTCAAGTGGCTTCAAGTGAAATAAAAATAAAAATGTCGCACAACTTTATTTTATTTCAAAACATAAAACCCAAAAATTAAAAACCACACTTGAGAAAATGCAACTCCGAAAGATGCATTTCTATGCAAATACCGGCACTGCGATTTCATCGGTGTCCTCAGAATTCGATTCCGGGAACCGGTTCAAAAGTTAGAAAAACTCGCTCGTCCGTTCACTGAATGTACCCGAGCCAAACTTCGGAAAATGATTCCGGGCACACTGGGCCCCGGAATGAGGTGCCGTCAGAAGCTTCTCTCTTGTAAAATTCCAAAGAAAATTAAGAAAAAAATTTCATTGAAATTTACGGGTCTTTACATTAATCCAACCACAGGGCTTTACGTCACTGTAAAGCTTCAACACAAACTTAAGGATACAAAGGCGGTACTAAGAACGCATCCGAGCCTTCCGCTCCCAAGTGCCCTCCTGGAGGTCCCCGAGCTGCCATTTGAAGAGCACTAGAGGAATTGATCATCCACTTAGGACCACTTCTGTCGATCCTCGATCTCCACTGGGACCTCCGCAAAAGTCGCCCCATCATCAAAGACCAGCTCCCCATGGTCAACGATTTGTGTTGGGTCGTGCACGTATCTCCTCAGCTGAGATACGTGGAAGACGTCGTGCACCCAGTGCAACTGAGGTGGTAGAGCCAAACGATAGGCCACCTCGCCAACCCTACTGAGGACCTAGAAGGGTCCGATGAAGCGTGGCGACAACTTGCCGCCTTGGCCAAATCTCTGTAACTCACGTCGAGGTGACACTCGTAGGGAAATGTGGTCACCATCCTCGAACTCCAGTGGCCTCCGCCTCTTGCCAACATAAGACTTCTGCTGGTTCTGAGCTATCCTCATCGGCTCCTGAATGACCTGGACCTTTTCTGTCGTGGCCTAGACCATCTCTAGTCCGACAAGAGCTGCTAAGATTTCTTCTTTGCTGATAAGAGAAATCTGGTCTCATCCCCTGGATGAACCACTTTCTTTGCCTAATACAGTCAATCCCGACATGGATGATACCAATCCATACCAAGGATGACGTCGTAAGGCCTCGACGCTACTACCAAGAGATCCAATCGTTACTCTCGCCTCCAAGGGTTGAGTCACACTCTCGGCATCAGTGTATGGTAACTGGGTCTCCTCCAGTAGGTATCTCACAAGTGAGGGTCAAGTCAACAGTCTAAACTGGAACCTCTTAGTAACAACACAAAAGAGGACAGGAATGAAAACATCACAAAGGCATGCATCTTTAATTATTACAGCTCATAATACAAGGATGCTACACAACAGCAACAAGGAACTAGAAGTACAAAAGGCGTATCCACTAGTTCCGATCCTGTCCATTTTCTCCCAGAGCTCCATAATCGAAGGCCTCAGGTGCCTGAAGCTGAGCTCTCCCATGTCCACCAACTCCCTGCGGTCGGGGCGGACCTCCTGGTGGTGGTGGTGGAAACACCTCGAAGCGTCGGCCACTACCTGCTGCTCAGCCAGCTCCTCTTCCACGGTCTCCTGCTCCATGCAATCCGCCTCGATCGAACCTCTGCCTCTGCCTAGGAGGTCCTTCGTTCATCTTTTGGTCATCCGTATGGCGGGTCGGACAGTCACGAGCCATGTGACCAACCCCGCCGCAGGAGTAACACTGTCCTCTCATAGTAAGTCGTTGTCCACCTCGGGTGCCTCGCACAATTGACCCTATGTCACGCGGTCGACCACCGGTAGGTCTAGTCCTCTTGGACCCCTACGTCATCTGTCTACTGCCCGCTGCAGAAGACTCTGCTGCATGTCGGAAAATGGTGGGTCCTGCTGCTGGAGACTTCTCGGCAAGGAAACTCTCCACTAAGAGGGATCTCTCCAACAATCCTGCCTGAGTCGGAATATTAAGGGAGATCATCGAATCCCTGATATCGTGCCTCAGTCCCTGCTCGAAGGTCCGGGCCCGGAAAAACGGGTCTCATACCATATCTGTGGAGTAGCGCGAGAGATCAGTAAATCTCGCCGAGTACTGGGCCACTATCATGCTGCCCTGCCGTAGCTGTAGCAGCTCTTGGATGCACACCGAATGGAGGGTGGCTGGGACAAACTCGGAGCAGAAGATGCTCTCAAAGTCCGTCCAGAGGAGAGATGCCTCGTCGTGCACCTGGAGCATCAAGCTCCACCATCTTCATGCTGCCGCATGCAGGAGGCTCGCTGCAAGGAGCACCACAAGGTCTGCTGGTGTCCTCACTAGCTTGAAAACTCGAACAACTGCCTCCAGCCTGTCCTCGGCTGCCTGGGGGTCCGTCTCCCCGCGGAACCTGGGTGGTCGCTGGTGCTGGAACTCATGCAGTGCACTAAGGTGACGTGCATCGTCAGCAGCTAGGGCTAGAAGCATCGGTGGATCGGTGGGTAGAGGTACCGCCGGTGCCTCTGCAGTCAAAGGGCCCTGCACCGAGGCCCCCGTCGCTCGGTGGGCTGTCGTCACGTACAACACTCGGAACCCTAGCTGGCTGCCGTCGTGGGGCCATCCTGTAAGGAAACAGGGGCGCCATGGTCAGAACAACATACCTGGTGAGTTGATACAAGTAATCACAAAGAAAACATTGAAACACACATGCAATCAATGTTTTCGTGTATTAAGTCGGAAATCAGAAGTCAGTGTCCTGGTGTACGGATACGTCAGCCGCCACACCAACATTGGATTCCCTGGACTGATAACCACACTCAATACGCTAAACACTATTTCTTCACATAGAAGAAAGATCCGAGTCTGCGGTAGAACCAACCACCTCTGATACCAATTGTCACGACCCGTCCTCGAGGCTCGTGCCGTGACTACCCCAAGTCCGCCTTCCATAGGCCAGGGGCTGGAGACTAGCACAAAGGCGTAAATCCCGGTAAACAGGGAAGGCATTGCCTTTGTAAAGTAAACAACCACCACAGAGTAAGCAAGCGGAAAGAGTAAACACTAAGTAAAAACTGTAACAAGCTGTGCTGAAAGTAAAAGGGGCCGGAAATACAAGCCCAACTGTAAAGTACAACTCGAAAAAGGGAAAAACAGCAACAAAAGGTAATGCCGCAGCGTCGAGTCGTTCTCTGGAAGTCCCCCTGGAGGATGAGCACAGATAGCCTCCACAGCTCCTTAGTCCAGTCGTCCGCTTCGAGTACGTCCCGCCCGGTGGTCCACCTCCAGGTACCGTCCTGCTCCGCAAACCTCGGCCCCGATCAGCGTTGTCCGTCGTCTGCAACCAACACAACGAAGTGCGGGCATAGCCCGTGCAGGGGTGAGTATAAGCTACTCAGTAGGGACCCCGAGACCCCCGAAGGTCTCTCGAAATCCACAAAGGATAAACCACAAGGAAAGATACAATCACGAAGTAACATACGACTCTGCTTAGGTATATGCCCATACATATACCTAAGTCATCAATTCTCGTTCGACTCCAACACCTGAGCCCAAGAACAACCCAATCCACACAAGAAATCAAAACGTAAATCCACCCAGTATAGCACAACGCAATCCACAAAGGAGAGTAAACAGTAAATCCACACAGGAAAGTTCAACAGAATCCACAAAGGAGAGTATCCCAGGATTCAGCTCACACAAGTATATACTTCTTCGTAAGACGATAGAGATGATCAAATGTAGTCACTGATTCATCTAAGCTATCGGACCCACAAAGGATCGGTAGGTACTAACCCCCGCAATGACCCACATAGGATCGATCATGATGTTAAAACCATAGCTATTGGGAAACTTCTTCTCCATCAAGCACAGAGGTTATGCTGTTACAACCAAGCGCTTCCCTCCAACCTTGGACTGCTGTAGTACTCCACCTATCGAGTACTGCGGGCCTGCTGCTACAACCAAGCGCTCTCCCGTGCCGCTAAAACCAAGCACTCCTCAGTCGTGGGTCTACCGCTACAACCAAGCGCTCCCCTGTGCCGCTACAACCAAGCTCACCTCTGTCGTGGGTCTGCCGCTACAACCAAGCGCTCCCCTGTGCCGCTACAACCAAGCGCACCACTGTCGTGGGTCTGCCGCAACAACCAAGCGCTCCCCTGTGCCGCTACAACCAAGCGCACCTTTGTCGTGGGTCTGCCGCGACAACCAAGCGCTCCCCTGTGCCGCTACAACCAAGAGCAACTCTGTCGTGGGTCTCCCACAACAATCAAGCGCTCCCCTGTGCCGCTACAACCAAGTGCACCTCTGTCGTTCGATCAACAGTCATCAAGTCTCAACCGGCTCTAGGGTTTCCTCACACAGCATGCTCGTTCCGGGAGGGTCCACTCCACGAGCTAAGTGGTCGATGCATTAACTGACATGCAGTCCGGAGTTGGTGTATCCCAAGATGTACCATAGTGGTCACTACCGAAAACATGGAGGATTCCCGTACTGTTCTAATCATCGTCGCAGTCGAATCCACCGAGGATCTCTGTATAGTCGTTGTCGTCGAAGTCGCAGCCAGCACTACGGTCCCCGCACATAGCAAGCTCGTTCGGGAGGGTCCGCTCCACGAGCCGAGAGGCTGATACATCAACTGACACCAAGTCTGAGGTTGATGTATCCAAAAGTTATGTATCATCAACAGGAACTCAACGTCGCAGACGGTGCGTCAATCGGACGCCCGGTCTGAGAGTTATTGGCATTTTCGTCCCAGGGCCCGGTTGGTTTTTAAGGCAAAACCAACCCGACCGCACTCCACCTGTGCCCAAACCTCGAGCGGAGTATGCCAAAAGATCCGTCTCACATAAGGGAATCCACCAATGTCGACGGCACATCAATCGGACGTCCAGAACTCAAGATATGAGCGTTTCCGCTTCGAGGGCCCGGTTGGTTTCGTGTACGAACAAACCCGGCCGAACCCAAAGTTCTCTGAAACCTTGAGTGTAATATACCAAAACGACCATCTCGATCCAAGTATCGTGTTGCCGCTGACGACACGTCGTTTGGAGATCTACAGCTCAAGATATGGGCATTTGACCGAAAGTGGTCCGAAAACGGGGGGTCCGGGTAGACCCGGCCCGACCCCCCCCCCCCCCCCCACGGCCGTCCTTCCGGCGGTACAACTGGGCACCGCCACCTCTGGCCGCTGGCGCTGCCGCCGGCTTCCGCGGGCCGCCGGAGTCGCTCCGGTGGCCCTTTTTTCTTCCCGTCTGCGCCGTTGCTCCTCACGGGATCCGATCTTCACTACGGGATCGTCAAAACGCCCTTGCGTCATGTTTTTTCGTCGCCCGCCAAATCCGTACAACCACGAAGAATGGAGGAGGGTTGCTAGGCCGTGTTTGTTTGACCCGCACCCTCCGCGTTAGATAAAAAAAACAGGAGAATTATTCAACACATGAATACATAACCAAAAACAATTTTAGTGAATTAAAATTGTTGTTATGAACCGGGTTCTTCATTTTGAATGGAAACAAACACGGGAATGTAAAACATCCAAACAAAACCCTACCTCGCCAAGACTTTGTACGCGGGTTCTTCGCAGATTTGATCGTCACGGAAGGAGGGGATCGTCGCGTCGTCGCGGAGGAAAGAACGTCACAGAAGAACGTCGTGGGAGAGGAAACGTCTGCGTTGCGGCACACGGCGTCGCGTCGTCGATTTCAGCGATTTCGGCGTTCTTCGTCGGAGGCCGGTGTTCTTCGTGTTCTTCGCGTTCTTCGCGAAGGAGGATGAAGAACTCTTGGTTTCTGTCAAATCCTCTCAACGAACATTTTTCCAGAAGTCAGTGTTGGTCTTATTTTATTATTACGCCAACAAACGAAAAAGAGGTAAGTAACGACCCATTAATTCGTAGAATTGATTCAACGAAAAAAACCGCCCAATTAATTTGTGCTTTAAGAATTTAAGAAAACGCGTCAGTTGACATTCATAATGACGGGTTTTCGCGGGTCCGTTACTTTGCGGAAAAGAAACGGTGGGGCTCGTGCGGGCCCCACCTCAAAATATCCTACCAAGAGGGTTGGATATTTTTGGATAGCACTCTATCCGCATCAACTCAGTTTAAGTGGCTTTAAGAGGTCTTTCAAGTGGCTTCAAGTGGAATAAAAATAAAATTGTCGCACAACTTTATTTTATTTCAAAACATAAAACCCAAAAATTAAAAACCACACCTGAGCAAACGCAACTCCGAAAGATGCGTTTCTAAGCAAATACAGGCGCTGGGATTTCATCGGTGCCCTCGGAATTCGATTCCGGGCACCAGTTCAAAAGTTAGAAAAACCCACTCGTCCGTTCACTGAACGTACCCGAGCCAAACTTTGGAAAATGATTCCGGGCACACCGGGCCCCGGAATCAGGTGCCGTCAGAAGCTGCGCTCTTGTAAAATTCCAAAGAAAATTAAGAGAAAAATTACCTTGAAATTTACAGGTCTTTACATATAAAATTTGGAATCAATGTTTTCTCAAGAAGAACAATGTTACCTATACCAATAATTTTTCCCTTAGCGTTATCTTCGAAAGTTACTTTTCATTCTTTAGACCTGATAGTCTTTTCAAAGACATTATTGTTACCATTCATATTCCAGGAACATCCACTATTCGTGTACCATGTGTTTTTGTTGTTACTTTCTTTATTTTTTCTAAAAATAAGAGTGTTAGTCTTTCAGAATCCAATTGTTTATGGATCCAGGGTTAGAAAATAATATTTTATTGGTATCCACATTTGTTTTGAAAAATATTCTTTATAAAACCCAAGGTATTAAACATTATTTAAAGAAAAAGTTTTCTTCCAATGCCCACCAATTTGACATTTATTGCAAAAAGGAGCTGTAGATGGAATAAAATAGTTGTTTTTGAAAATAGGTTTTCTGTTAATATAACCTTCTCCAGAAGTATTTCCTTGTGGTTTGATTTTTGGAATACATCTTGTCATTTTTTTACCATAAGTGAAGTTGGCATGAAGTTTCTTAAGGGAATATATTTCGTATTTTATTCTGATGACTAAAATCACATCCTTAGGAATTATTTTCAGAGAGTTAGATTTTTTATCAAAAATATTTATTTTTTAAATAGCATTTTTATGAACTTTAGAATGTTTCTTTTTTTCAGAAATTAATTTTTTATGGTATTTAGAATGTTTTTCTTAGAGCTCATTCACATCTTCAAGATCTAAATTGAGCTCTAAAATATATTCTGTAAGAACTTTATCCCCAGTATTTACCTCGTCTAGTTTCTTAGAAATTTTAAAAAAATTTCTTCTAACAACTTGGAAAATCTAAATACTTCTTAATATGGATTTTTTCTTTATTATCTAAAGATGATGAATCTTTATTAGAATTAATATCTTTAGAATAATAATTCTTATCAACGAAAAACTTTTTTAATGCCTCGGCAGAGCGTACCTTGGCCATAAGACATGTATTTTTGTGTTGATGATTCATATTCAGAAGATTCACATCCTAAAGAGTCTCTACAACATGCACTCCAAGTGTTTTTAGCATTAATACCTTTCTTTTTCTTAGAACGATAGAACTCAATCTTTTTTCTCTCTGAATTTCTTTCCTTCCTATCCTTCTTTTTCAAAAGAGGGTAATCAGGTCAAATATGACATGTTCTTCTACATTTGTAACATGTAACATCCCCATATCTCTTATCTTTGTAGTCTCTATTCTTAATCATATTTTAATAGTTCTTCTGAGCTACAATCTTTTTCATTCCATGAGCATGGCTAGCTCACTCATTCTCAAATTTTTTTGTATCACTAGATTCTAACAGAATAATAATTTTCATTGACTTTGATCTTGTAACTCTTTCTGGGGTCTTGGCATTCATATGTTTTGATGTAGTTGTAAAGGAAACTCCTTCATTCCCATTCTTCTTTTTAACATTGTCAACATCTCTCTTCATTCTAGTCTCATGTGGAAGAAGAGTTCCAAACAACTCATCTACGGAAATCTGGGTGACTCTCTTGTTCTCATAAATTTTTATCCTCTTGGACTCCCACTAGTTAGGCATTATTTATATGATCTTATCTACAATTGCCTTATCATTCAAAACTTTTTCTCCAATACACTATAAGCTATTCACAATGGTCATGAACCATTGCTGAACATTTCTTATGGGTTCTCTATAAGGATAGTTAAAGTCATGATATTCAACTCTGAACATAGCTCATCTTATCTCTATAACATTAGAAGTTCGAAAATGTGTAACTCTATGTTTCAATCATATACTATATGCTGATTCACATGAATATATTTTACTATAGAAAATCCTATTCATGAAACATAGAAATGTATTTCTGTCTCTGAGATTAGCATGATATTCTGATTTCTCCTGATTAGTAAAAGTTCTCAATTCTTTATTAGGAATCTTATAGTCTCCTGTCAGCATCAGGTAGTTATCAACTCTAGTTCTAACTATGAAAGTCTTCATCCTATCTCTCTAGTACTCATAATCATTTCTATTAAAAATAGGACGTTTGATAGGATTTATATTGTCGATTGAACCAACATTTATTCCTGTCATCCTAAAGAAAATATCTCCACACAAACTTGTTAGTAATAAAAGATTGTAAACAAGAAAAAATATCCTAATAAATGAAAAATATAATACTATAGTATCTCTATGAAAAATATGAATCTGAACTTTGTGTGTTTGAAAATCTGATTTCGAAAATATAAAGTGGAAGTTAATTTCCCTCCTCAATCTAATCATGAGATTAATTCACATTAAACCAAAACACTAAAAAAATTGTATGATTAGTTCGGGTTATGAGGTAATCTTCTTTGATACCAATTATAGGATCTATTCTAGGTTAGATATGATATGGATTTTTGTATCAAAACAATGATATAGATACTCAATGTACAAGAGGGGGTTGAATTGTATACATTATAAATTCTTTAATAACATTTTAATATGATAATGTTTAACAAAGTTAAACATGCTAAATTCACAACACCTCTTAGCTCTAATAACATGTTTAATTCCAGAAATGTCATTCCAAGAATGAAGTTATAGAAATGTCATTCCAGAAATGAAACCAGCTCAAAAAACTGACTAGATTCTGGAAATGGAACTAGTTCAACAAAATATCTAGATTCTGGAAATGTAGTTCCGAAAACAATGAGATTCCGGAAATGTGATTCTGGAAATGAAGCTTAACAAATGTTTACAAAACAAAGTTTCTACCTTAAAGCGTATAGAACCTTATTTAATCAGAGTACAATTATAAGAAAGTATAAGATAGTTATACTTTACTCCATATCCATATTATAAAAAAAACTAACTTAAAACAATAAAAATAAGAAGTATAGAAATATTTTATCCTAAAGAGTAGGGTATCTAAAAACCTTGGATAAAGGTACCTTGATTTATACTTTCAATAGAGTTTTCTTTACCCAAACCCAGGTAATCCCTCAATCCATTGATATGTATCTATCTTGATATCCCCGCAAGCCCTTGATTTATACGAAAATTAGAACCTCTTTCCTCCAAACCCAGAAGCCAAGGATCAACATGATTGGAATCTGCACGAAACAAGTTTGAACAAGTTTTTCACACCTGAAAAAGCTATTCACAACATCTGCATGAAGAACTAAGAGATGAAAGAGCCTCTCTCTCTAGAAAACACTTCAACAATATATAATATCTAGAATCATATAACTGTGTCAAAATTTGCCAAAAAAATTGTCCAAAAGTCCTGAGCTCGTTCAAATGGGCTCTTATTTATAGGTACATCTTCAACGGTCGGCTCCCTTCTCCAACGATCATATTTTTCCTTTAATTTCATATCGACCTATATATGTGTCACTCAAATAATGTTTAGTAAGTAACAGAATCAATGAAATCATTTTATAACTCAAAAAAGGGTAACTGAAAACATGGTTGCTTTAACCAAATTCATTTTTCAGAGTTTAAGGAAAAATAGAGTACAAAATCTAAGAAAATAATCCATCAGAGTATATAATATAAGAATATTTGGATTATGTTTCTCAAAGATTCAGAACCGGAATTCTTAAATAATTCAGAGTTTGAATCCATAAGGATTTGGAGTTCTATCTTAGAATGTTCAGAGTCTGAATTCTGATAATTTGGAACCTGAACTCAAAAAGTTCGGAGTCTGAATTCAAAGGATTCAAAACCTTAATTCGGATCTTGAAAACAGAATGCTCTATAACTAAGTATTTATAGGATTCCGAGATTTAAGATGTGAAACTGAATTTTATTCATAGAAATATAATGACTTAGATTATGATATGAACAATGACAACATGTTAAGGATAAATTTTCCTTGAGGAAGGACAAATTCCATATCATGTAAAATCATAGGGAAAATGATATTTTCCTTAAGATAGGGTATTTGTGATTTTTCAAACATGAAGAAATGTATAAGTCCTATAGAAATCTTATTGACTCAACAATCTCCCCAAACATGAAGGAATATAAATGTCATAAGGAAACCTAATTGAATCAACTAGTAGTTATGTATACTAAGGGTAAATTGGTGTGTCTTTCCATGTAAAAAAAACCATATCGTGTACCTGGGTTTGGGGTGATTCCAATGACCCTGTAGGAAATCCCAAAATCATTGATAATACTGTGGTTTTTTGATATATTGGATATTCATAAAGTAAATATACAAGAATTATGGTCACCCATTCACACCCACTTGAAAACAAAATATAATAGAACATCAAACATACATATCTTGTTGTCAACTATGAAATTGTCTACCACGACATCGGGACATACCAATTTTGGTAATTTCATGATGTATTTGAACATTTAATACCAACTAGGAGACCAAGTCCCCCCTCATAACCATTACATGATATCATACCTACATTATAAAATGTTGGAGTGTCTCTTCGTATGTCATGGAACCATTCTAACCAACACCCAGACCATAAAAAATTCAGTAGTCTCTTCATCAATATCTTATTACAAGGATCATTTCATAATTAATTCAAATGGTGATAAAACATTATCTTGAAGGGTCAAATATCCTATCCCTATCCTGAGGAACTAATCCAAGATAATCAAAACCATTCATGCAGGATACCTGGTAGGGTTTCATACACTACCCTGATTCCATAGAACTCTTCCAAGTAAATCCAAATCATTAATCAATCTTAATCCAAGGAACTCATCAATGAAATTATAATCTTATCTGGAACTTAGAGGATTTCCCTACTAAGAATCCACATCCCAATGTATTATGCATTAAAGATGGATAACATGGTATATGTTTACAATCCTTTAAACTTGAACCAATGTATCTAAGTTTATTTCAGTGGTGAGTTCTTCCCACCAAAATTTTCTCAAAAAAACTCATCCCAATTACGTATTTCCTATTCCCAATCTCATTTCACGTAATATAGGTTGTCTTCTCATTTGAAGGAGAATCCACCATCACTACATCCTTATAGGCTCACATGTCTGATTTGGGATCTAATGTTACAAAAAAAATTTCCACTACCATGACTCACATGAACCCTATTTCTAGGAACAAGATTATTCCAAGGTATTCACCATGGGTTCCCTAGGATAAACCATATATCAAAAACCCTAATTGTGTTCTTTTATTGCATTTATATATATTGATCTTAGCCCATTTCTCAAATTATAAACACATCGCTTGGGAATTTTCCCATAAACACCTAGGTCCACATCTCATAGTACACTGAGACCCCTAATCTTACCCTCCAAATCACCTCGGTCACGCACATGTAAAATGATAAACCACTTGGTTTTATCTCCCTTCCCCCAAGGGAACCCAGTAGGATCCTACAGACTTATATCTACTGAATTACCACATCATGTCCCATCATAGGAATTGATATGAACATCAACATCATTGGAAAACATAAAACCAGACATCTTCATGCATCAAAATAATCCATCAGAAATCACAAAATAAACGAACGACATGCATATATGTTCAGAAAATGGGGAATCACTTTTATGAGGCCAAACAAACAAAAAAATCCAATCAATGTCTTCTGAATTTCTTTTGAAAACACAGTAAAATCAACACTTTTCAACCCATTTGAAATAGTCATCTAATGATTCTTTACTGCTGTCAATCCCTGGGATGAAATCACATGGAAACCTTCTTATATGACCCATGCTCATTTAAAATACCATTTCCAAAACATTATTGAAATCATTATTTTTTCAATTGAAATTCCACTTGGGTGAAAATACTTTTTAAAACCATATTTAAAATCAGAAAACCATTTACATTAAAATCAAATTCTTGCATCTATATAATCTACATGGAAGACCATCAATACTTTTTCAACAAAGTAACCACTATCGAACCATTTAGAAAGTTATACGGTCCTTGTTGACTATTAGGACGATGCAATCCACTTCACAAAAAATAGTGAAAAAATCACACAAGTTATGTAGATATGCTTGAATATAATATAATTTCCCCCACAAGAACATAAAATCACTTGAATACCAAGAGAAATGCGAATATGATGGCCACCCAACTCAATTAATCTATACCCTTTAATTTAAATCATGATCATCTTATCCTAGGCTCTTCCAAGTTCCAATGTTACCCTGAGTTCCTATAACAATCCCAAACATCATAAATAATTAATTATAACACTTTATAATTAACTATCCTATTCAATTTGGGGAATTAAAATATTTAATAATAAATTGTTAATTAAAGAAAAATTTAATCTGATTGAAAATAATTTTTAAATCACTCACCGGGAAACCCCATCGTATTGAAACAATGACCAACTATCCATGGAATGCCAGCAATGCTCCCCTAACACCGTTTTGGGGGAAAAACCTAACACTGAATACTATTTTAATAAGAATATTATTTTATTATAATATAAAACCCTATATAAATACATGGTGAAACATACCATAATGTGAATGATGAAAAACATAATGGTTATAAGCTACCTAGATCTATTATATGAAAATCACATGAAACCCCTGTGAAATGGGATGATTTACTCCATGATCCAGTAGAAATTGTTAACAATTCTAAGCTGATGAAGTCCAATATCATAAAAAAATTATTGGAAAAACAAAAGAGGGAGGAGGAGGATATAACATCTTAAAATGCTAACAAAACTTCACAAAAAATTCCCATAAATAAAAGGGGTGATGGAGGAATGGGGGGGCTTGACCCCATAGTCAGCGCATCAGAGATGAATGAAATGTGGGAGAAAGGAGATAAAATTCAGTAGGGTCATAATATTAAAATCGACTTTTTAATGAAAATTGGTAGTACATATGGTTATCCAAACTATGATCCAATTGTATGGATGGAATTTTCCAAGACACACCACATCATATGGTTTGGAGACATTGTTTTCCAAACCATTTACCATTTATATGAAAGCCTCTTCAACAAAAAATCTGGTACAACATTGTTTTTCTGAATCTATAAAATGATTGTGCTCCATTCCCTAGAACAAATCCAACATGCATGGTTCGGAAGAATAGTTTATATTAACCATAGAAAAAAAATAGATCCCAAACTTTCTGATATTAAACCTAAATATCCCAAGGCTCACCTAATCACTCAAGATACCTCCCCATCCTTAATTCACATCCAAAACCTAGAATTTGGGTAATCCAACTCTTATAATTTCAATAATAATTTTAACTCTAAAAATGGACTTCATATTGAATATCCAAAAAATCAATATTCATGTTGAATTTCATAACATGTCAAAAGGAGGGGTTCTATAACAGCCCCAACATAATACCTATCATACTCAAGATTCCTCAACAATATTTCAGACATAGCTCCTAGCCCATCCAATTCACAGATTTATATCTAATCAAATGTGTTACATCTTCAAATACCCAGTGTGCTTTTGTTGTGAAACTCCAACTATAAATCCTAAACAACATGGATTTTCTCCAAATTCTTTTCAGATACTAAATCTCCCTCATCCATCTCTTGAATGACACTATTGATTTGGATTCTATCTAAACACATCAAACTCTACATAAAACACCAATTTATAATACCCCAATTTGGGTTGAGTAAGGGTTTCTAAGAAATCATAGGCATGTCTCATCCTACTCCAGAGGTTTCTGACTAGAAATGAAGGCCAAACCAAATTATGGGGAGACTATTCAATGCAGAAAATTTCTTAAGGTTTATTTGTAGGTATATATTGAAATCAACATGCCCCGTACATATAACAGACATCCCAATATTCCTATACATTTAATATTGGGACCCCCATCGGCCCCTACATCCAAAAATAGAAAGAAGTAAACTATATGTATGATAAATCATTACACAATAGAGTATAATAAGATACAAGGAATCAAATAAAAAACAATTACAACTGGACAACACATACTAGGTGATAATTGAAGAATAAATACACTATGTTCTAGCCCCACTCAGATATTATCCTGCTGAATCCTTGAACTATAATACCTTATAGGCTTTTTTGATGAATCCTAATTCATGGCATATATATTCCCTAATAGTAAATAGTAGAGTCTACCCACATACCCAAACCCCTATTCCATTTACAAGGATAGGGGTGAGTCCAACGACCTGATAAGTATCCATAGTGGCATAACCTGAATGAGTTCTATTGTGATCAAGTTGATGTGATTTTAATAAATATAAGTAAGTGTAGTAGTTTATACGTAACAAACCCACATGGAAACAAATCACATAATACTCACACATGAATACATGTGTTACTCTCATATCAGGATACTCCTCATTCCGCAACCCGTACAATACCAGATTCAACTCTTTGATGGAATCTATGTCTTACCATAACTCATAAAATACCTGCCTTGGTATCATATAGGGAGAAACATCTATCATGAACCTTTTAATGACCGTATATCATTGATCATTCCAATTACTCAAGTTATGGACTTGTTAAGAACCTTGAGTTATCCATTCGTACTCAAGGAGGTCAAACAATTTTCTGTGGCCATCATGGAGAATTATGCATAGGTCATCAAGAACAACAATGTATCCATGCAGGTCACAAGACGGTCATAATCAATCACATAATTTCATACCTATAGAGTTTTGAGATTCTACAATCAATAAAATTGACTAATCTTCATAGGGTCAAGGGAGGCCATCACCAAGGATATCTTCCCAACTCCATAGGTTTTAAAGAGGCTATAATCGATCACTTCAACCCATACAATGAGTTATTGTGGAGTTCATAACCAATCACCTTAAGAAATGAAAAATAGGCCTCACAACCCATCTCATAAATTATCCTATAATCATTAGAAACCAATCCATCCAAAATCAGTCCCATATCATAAACACAATAGATAAACTCATTGACCCTATAAGGGGTCAATCATGTGCATCAAGAAAAATTGTCACTTTGATTCCACAAGAAAATTTATCATTGGGATGGCCACACAACAAATGAATCATCGTTCATTAGAATACACACATGGAAATCATGATAAGGTACACCCATGTACTCATTCATTGGAAATCTAAGCATCACCCACACATGGTCAAATGAACCACAACCATGTTTCACTCAATACCTCCATATCTACTTTGAATACAAAGTCAAAACACCTGTTAAAACATTTTATAATGCATCACATGCTTTTTTATTAATGAAAGTCCTTTGGACCAAAATCCAGAAAAAAAAACCCTTTTCGAAACCCATTCTAGTTTTGAAATAGCATTTTATAACCCCTTTTGTGATTATCTATTTTATTCTATTCTCCATGATTCTACGAACAGAACCGATCAAAAGCATTTATTAGATTAAGAACTGGAGGAGGAGAAGAAACTCACTCGCCTTTGCCGTAGTGTTGAGCAGCAATGAAATTGCGGATGACTTCCATGGCCAGCTGATGAGCGGTCTTTTTATTGAGCTTCTCCAGTTGATCCATGGCGTCATACGTCACTTTATCAGCTAAAAGCTTGAAACCATATCTCGATTGAGGCTAAGCCGGCCCTTCCCATTTCTCCACCATTTCATGGATATTCTCAAATCCCATTCGAGTTGTGAAGTCGCTAAAGGATTCTTCGGATCATCTCTTCAGCATCCAATTATCGAAAAGTGGTTCCAAGATTTGTTCAAGGTCCTGGATCTTCACCTTGTTCTGAAACGCTTTCGCCAGTGCAGTTTGATTCAGGGTACCTCAAAGCCAGATCTGATAGGTATTATGACCACTAACAATCTGCCCATGTTCAGCCATGTATGGTCTAGCACAACCATTAGGGCAGCCAGTAACCCTGATCACAATAGATTCATTGTATTTGAGGCCCACCTTCTCAAAAATGGCACGAACCCGCTTAACTATGCCCGGTGCGCCTCACTCAGTTTCAGTTATTGCAAGAGGACAAAGTGGCAAAGCTGGGCAAGCCATTGCGGTTAAGTTCAAAGGGTCCACATTCCTTGGAATCAGCAAGACGTCCTGCCAAGGGTTGTGGTAATGGGCTGCTTCCATGCATGGAAGATACCACATAATATGATGTTTTGGATTGGCGTTAGCCTTACATTCAAGTTTTACTTATCAATTTTCTATTGAAATTTCCTATGAACTAAATCCATTTTTAAACATAATTCCCAAAATGATGCCTCCAATCTTTAAGAATCCAACTCATACCACCACACAATCCAGGATGATGGCCACCGGCACTTGTTTGACTAGGTTGCCAACATCAAAATATTTAAAAGGATATATGGTGCATGTTGGTACCAAGGTAGTCAAACTATGCGAGTTTACTGTTCACGCTCAATAGCAAACTCGTAGACTCATGGTAAACCCGTGTATACAATATTTGGCCTCGGTGTAAACTCGCCCAACTCACAGAGTAGACTCGTACTGTAGACTCGCGGTTTTAACTAGCATGGTTGGTACTAGGCGTACCTGATATTATCCCAAAATTATGTAACAACATAGAAAAGACATTAAATAATTTTTATAGTCATTATTGATGAGGTACCTGAATATAAAATCCCCAAAAGACCAAGAATCTCATTTAAGGTAAATGACCCCTACCTCAAACAATGTTGTTCACTTTAATTCCATAGCCTGAATATCAATTCTTAGGCCTGTACAAGCTCTATCTACACTCTTGAGGCCAAATGACACATTAATACTCACAAAAATTAATTATAATAATATATAATTAATTAAAATCGTAAAAATAGGTATAATCCCTCAAACTTTTTCCAGTGGTCCAATAAATTCATCCATGGTCTATTTCAACCCCCAACAAGACCCCAAATTCCTACCTTAACATAAAATGTAATTATATTAAGTAATTAGATAATTTAAACCAAAATCATATCGTGTCATAATACGCTCCAAACTCAAAGAGTGACCAAATGGTGTTAGAATCCTGAGAAATCGAGTGTGTTTCACTCCCAAAGAACTCCCAACTTCAAGCCATGAAAAATCCATATTTTAAGAACCCTAATCAATTTTTAATTTTATCAATAATTAGTAAATTACATAATTAAGACTATAACATGAAATGTTGAGGTTTTTTAGTGTATGAGGACATCCTCTATGAGCTATAAACAAAATCACTTTAAGGTGTAATGATTTTACCGTAATCTAGAAAACTTGTCACTGTAAATCCAATCCAAACTGAATATAAATCATTAAAAATATGTCTAAGAGACTAAAGAATAATAGGGGAGAGACCTACCTTGAGTAAAATCTACTAAACCCTCCGGAATCTACTTGATTGAAGGGGAACCATGGTGGGACAAAGGAAGAGCCAAGAGGGATCTTCCCCTTCTAATCGTATAGCTAGAGTAGGAGGTTCATGAGTGTAATTAAAATAGTTTTTATAAATGAAATTCCCAGTTTGAATGGAACAATTCTATATTAAGTAATGTTGTTAGGGAAAAGAGATGGATTAATTTGGTTATTTTAGGCAATTATAAAATATAGCTAGTCATATTTAGAATACCACTAATCATCTTAACCACTAATAAAATATCCATTTTATAGTGTCTGTTATGTTTAACATATATTAAGGTTTATAATAAATTATAATTGACATAGTTGGATGAATCAATGGCCATGACTAATAGGATCATATTGTATTAGGCCCAATTATCAGAGCATATGAATGAGATGTGATCAAAGGGATTTAGCATTGACCAAGCACAAAATAATATTTAGAAACTAAAACATGAAAAGAAAATATATATTATAATTTCAAGCCACATTAATGTTACCATGTATGCTTAATCACCCTATGAATATTCTACCATAAAACTCCATATCCATAGAGATTATGATGGTGTAAAAAGGTGTTATGTATCTAGACCCTAATAGTAGGAATTTTTATATTTCATGTTTGATAAAATAAGAATTATAATTATTCCTTTTCATTGTTACTATATATATAAAATTATATATGAGTTGATAAAAATTAGATTTTGAATCGATGAAACCAAAACAGTATTTCCATAAAATATAAGGTTTTAACCAACTTTGTGAAAAATTAAGGAATTTTTAAAAAAATGTTACTTTCAGATAATAATATTATTAAATAATATTTAATTATATAAAAATTATAATAATATTTTAGGAAGTCCAATATAATCATGACAGGTGTCCTAAAATTGTTATTATCAATAAAATATGTATTCTCTGGTAAATATGTATTTTTATTAAAAAGACTAAATTCTCATATTTATAGAATTATTTTAATAAAATATATATTATTCATGAAATTAGTTCATTAAAATGATTAAATTGTTTAATATTTAATAATTTTAGATTTTCGAAATTTTGGTTAAAAATTAAATACTATATAACCATATGGACTAGATTAAGACATCATAATAGCCAAAAAAGTGATGTAATAAATTTTATTAGAGGTATCCAAAACAAAATATATACTTCCCCTTTAACATAATTTGTTTCTCAAGTTATTATATAAATTTTATAAAACTTTAATGAATTTTCCAAAACCTATATTATATTTTTAAGGGTTTAAAATCAATTCCTTATGAACATGACTCACTTCCACATCATCAATGGTAATATTTTAATATATTCAGTTATTAGGCTTATAAAAATTTAAAAATTGCTTCTATTTGGAATACACCACGGGTAAATTTTGGGTTTTGATTATTCTACCATATATAGTCAAAAACTTAATATTAGGAATTATTTTAGAATTCTACGCCCTTTTGAAATAAATACCCACCAAACCGTCCACTTCTCTTCACTCAAAACCCATTTATCATTAATTTACTCTTTCTATACCTATTTAAATCCTTCCCAAGGTATTCCCAATATATTAAAAATCTCCTCTCGGGATTTTAGAACCACCCTTTTTAATATAAGTGAACTCTCTCATCCTTCTTTTTATCCAAGAGCCTTCTTTATGTTACGAATTATAATTTACAATTTTTTATGTTGGAATATGTTTTTACACATTCCTTTACTACCTTTATTATTACAAAGTAATGAGATACCTCATTTTACCCTCATTAAACTCTTCTATAAGCCTTTAGGTACTCCTGTTATGCAGTAGAAATTATCATATGGTTTTCTATGCCAAACATGTGTATTGTGTATACACATCCACATTTCCACTCAACGGTATTCAACTAAAATTACATATTCTTATTTTATTAGAGAATCTCATTATATATCCCAACAACCATAATCAGGGGATTAAATGTGATGAATTTTATCTTTATTTCACATGATGTATGTAGAACACAATTGCATATACATGATATGAATGTGATGGGTGGGCCAAAAATTTTATATCCCTCCAATACATTGAGTAATATTTTTATCTCATGAGATACTATGTATGGTGCATTGTAGGTTATCCTAATTGCACTATGTTATGAAAACCCATTGGTTAGCCTTTACTTATGCTTATGATGTTATGTTTTATGTTGTTTTAACATTACCATATTGCCTTGATGTAATCATCTTATATCATGCTTCGGTGTTCATGTTTATGATTCTCAACCTGTTTCTGTCACCTTGATATAACTATTGTCTAACATGTATTGAATTGTTCATGTTATGATTTTATTATTTTATTATTAGCTTTTATATCTCACCCCTTCAAATGTACAACCCCATGTTATCTCGGGAAATATTAGAACATTGATGTTATATAAGAGAATGTTTTAGAGTTTTTAAATAATGTTGTTATACCAATGTTTCAAATTATTATGATATGTATCTTATTACGCAACACTATGCCTCAATATATTTTAAAATTTTATTAAGTGTGTATTTGTGTTATAAATCATGAATTAAGGTGTATTAATGATATGGGTTGACATGGTTGGTATCATTGCAAGGAGTGGTTATTCTTTAGGGATTAACATTACAAAACATTAGTGCGATGAATCTATTTTGTCATTATAAAATTTTGGAATATTTTAAAGAACATTTTTGAATCTCAGATATGAGTTAGCACAAAATAATGGAGTTCATGGAGGCTTGGAATTGACATAATCAAAATATTTAATATTTAATATCATGTATACTCGGTTTTTATAAAATAATGTAATAACCCTTTGATGGAGTCTTGGATGGAAAATATGGGGCCACCGTTAAAACTGGAATATGGTTTTTAACCTAGGAATGACATAATTGTTCTAAATGTTAGGTGATTGGATTGTGCGTTTTCATGGGTGGAATAATAATTAAATGGATTATTTGATTTATTTAGTTGTTTATAATTATACCAAACATGATCACATTCTATAAAATACCTATTATTGATGACCTGTGTTTTTATCTTCGTAACCCTATAATTCATGAGTGGGATGAGTAGGATAGTTTAATGGATGACAATTGAATCAATTATTGGAGATCGATTTTACACGGAGTCCTCTTTGCCAAAAGATCTCATGGATCTTATCAAAAAACAGCCTAGAATCATTCCTTTTCAATGATTGATCAGAGCATGAGATAGTGCATTTTTTGTTGGATTCAGTCACTATGTTATTTACTCTTTCTCATACATGAATAAATATTTTTAACAAATTGATTTTTGGGTTGAAAATTGATTTAAGGATATGGATTTATCATCCTAGAATGACGAATGGATATTTTATTAATTAATGGCTGATTATTCTTATTTTTCTGTTGTTCTCAATGTAATTAATTTAGGTCAACCAAAAAAATCATGAGGTTTATTCACCATGTGTTTTTTTTAATTTTCTTCAAACATTATTTGCACACTCATCATTGGAATTTACTTCAGTTGGAAATTCAACAAATAATTGAAAGTAGATTGTTTCATAATCATTATTTGGTAATATGGTTCATTAATTAGTGTTCCAGTTTCATATTAATGATGTGAAAAATGTATGTTGGTGACCATGTAAGGACAAGGTTTGCATCTGAGTCCCATGGTTAATAGGTTCTCATTTTGTGATGCAGCATGATGGAGGCTGTCCATGAGAAAACCAGGTGGTAGAAATCTATCCATCAGAGAAAATTCAGATTCAAATGATACGAGATCTAATTACCTTAGTAGAATCAATTGCTAGATCATATGTTGGTGGAGACAACTGAGACATTCTTGAATTTCTAGAAAATTCTGAGGTATACAGTATATATTTCTGATAAACATTCTCTATGTGGGATAGTTGCTATGGTGGATAGGGTTATAGAAAAAATAAAATATCACATGACATGAGGGAATTACCACACGTAATGTAATTCATGAAGGCTGATTCAACATGTACACCTAGGATGCATATGCAAAGACATCATCAGGTAAATGGGCACAACCAGAGTACATGGTCATGACCTAGTACATGAACACGAATATATACAGAGTACCCTAACATGGCTAGGTAAAAATGAATTTCTAGAATACATTGTCAAGGGATACAGTACATGGGAATGGTCCAAATTACATGAGAAAGCCTTGGGTATCCAATACAAGTTGTTTTCTCATAGTACATGTCGTGTAATTTCATTAGGGTTCATTCAGGGCCTTGTTCTATTTAGTGTGGTCTAGTATCTCAAGGGTTTTCCCCTTTTTTAAATCCCTATGATGGTATCAGAAGGAATAACATTGTGATCATAGGATGTGATCTCCTCTAGGGGGTTATTCTTCGATAGAGTTAATTAATCGCACAATGTAGCCTGCGGTGTGGTACTCTACCATAATTCTTCCCTATGTTGGGTCAACAATCTTATTATAGCTTCGAGGGTGTGTGATCCCCATCTTATCTAGTTAACTCAGAGTATGGTTGGGAACCACCCATAATCTCTCTGTGATATCCCATATATGTGTATTGGCATCTTATAAGATCTAGTGAGAACTACATCATGGTGAGGTATGAAATGTTTGAACACTTAGATGAGTGCAATCGTTGTTATTAGACTCGTGGAGTGAGTTCTCTTTGACAAGAGTTACCATAAAGCATTGAGTAGTATTCTGGGCTGGTTATATAGTTGTGATGTTAATATGACACATAGAGTGTATCTTGGGTATATTTGGGTTATTATTTTCAATTCTCATATTCCGATTGATATTCCATTATGAGGATGAGCTTATTACTCTCTTGATGCTTTATGTTTTGTAATTTAGGGGTGTTCTACTGGGTATTGTTATACTCGCACCTATATGGGATCTTTCAGCACATATCATGTCTCATATAGATGACATTACCTTCAATAGTGTCAAAGGTGGATGAGAAGTTGGTTTGGCATTGTTGGGCTAAATAGACAACGGTGTGTACCTTATGTTTCATCTGATAGTATTCCCATCATTACTAATAGGTTGGGCTATTTTTATATCTTTGGTGATATTGAATTTGGACCATTATGATTTCTAGTACTAGTTTCATGCTCCAATATTGAATATTTAGGTATGTATACATTTTGGTATCAATTGGGTTTACCATTCAGCATTATATAGGTATTTGGAGATATGTATGTGTTTACAGGTACCTTAGGATAAGGACACCCAAGTGTGTGATATACCAACCAAGAACTGGTCACTAGCCCTTTGCCAACATGAGGCAGGCTTGGGGAGTCACATTTGGTGTACCATCATCTTGGTGGGCCTCAGTAGTGTGGGTCATGACATAGTGGTATCCAGGGAGGTCAATCTTAGGACTGGAGATTGTAGATTATCAAGTCAGGATGTTTGGTTTGGGAACTAGGAAAATAGTGTTAAATTATTTAATGTTTAGCTATCAATCTTGTGAATCCATTTTTTGAGTGATGGTTGATGTATCCATTTACCAAGACTCTGATAACTTTCTTATTAACTCAGTATGTGTTAGAACTGGTTGTTTGGAAAAAATTTGTATATGCATCATATAGGAATGGGTTGTGGTATCCATGTCCTTCTTAAGTCAGATCTATAATTATAATATTGACCCATGGTATATATTTTTTATATCATGATGTCTATATAATGACCCATGCCTTTTACACAAATTATTACATAATTTTAGGCATAGTTATAGAAAAAAATATAAACCAATGATTGAAAATTACAGTGTCTTTGGGATACTAGGTACATAATTATAAAACATGAATCTAGAATAAAAAATATTCTTATTAATATTAATAATGATCTCCTAACTCCATTTTACCTCGTATAACTACATTAAATGACCTAGTGAATTCATAGAGAAAAAGAATGATTTAAAAATCATAGTAAGGGAATAAACAAGGGAATGAAGCATAACACAAGAGTTAGAAAGAAAAAAATGATAATTTAAAATGAATGGGTCATGAATAAAAATAACGAATAATAGAATATGAAATTTGAAATCATATTATCCTGAAAATATAGTGTAGTTATAGCAACATATAACATTACATAACCATGAGTCAAGGCTAGCAGCTAGGAATATATCACATGGTAGAAAAAGTCATAGAATGGATTAGATTAACTCCCTAATCCCACCCATACCATCTCATGAGACTAAAAAATTTCCCAATTAATTAAATCACTATATTGTATAACCCATAATAACAAGTCCATGCATATTTATACAACATAAAAAATCAAACATATGTGCAAGCCATGTAAGGAAATTGATTTCATAATCATGTCATATAGAATAACAAAAGGGAATATCATAATGGTAACCATGAAATAAGGGATTTAAATAATTCTTGGTCATTAATAAATGAATATAATAATATATCAAGAATAATAATGTCCATTTGAATTAAAATATTTGTTAGGTAACATTATAAATTTTCCAATCAAGTAGGGTTTTATGGAAAAGAATAAAGATTCTTTAAAGAAGATAAAAGAATAATTGTTTCCATAAAAACACAAATGAACTATAATTATTTTTAATTATCAGTTGATTGATTTTATAAAAACATTGAAGTCTTAAAATAGTCTATAAAGTATATATGAAAATGGCTAATAAACAGAGATGATTCTTTTAATTTTGTTTGCTTATTGAGAAGAATTGAGAAGGGGGGCCTTTTTAAACAGGTAACTCTCCATCAAAAATGATGAATTTAAATACATAAATATTTGAGGCAAAAATTCATCTAATATAATATAATTATATAATAATAATGAAGATATAAATTGAGTCAAATATAGAGAATGTGTAACCTTAAGAGAATATGGAGGTTCGGAGAGATCTCATACCATTTGTACAAATGTATTTTTCACTTGAAATTAAAGTCATGGATAATCAAATTAGATTTAATTAATTTCTTAATAAAAATTTACTAACACATTTATTTGATTTATCCTAATTTTATTAAGTTCATTTATTATAATTTATATTTGTTATAATGTTTAATTTCATCATTCTGGGAGTGTTAGTTTCATGGTTTCATGGTCGGTTCACTTGTGTATAACTATGGAAGTTGTTATCGAATAAAAATACTATTATAGAATTGAAATAAAATGGTATTAATAAAAATACATACGCTTAAATGTTCCCATATATTATTTTTTGACATGAGGATGATTCATTTGATAATACATTATTAATAAATGTTTTGTTTATTTTGGCAGTTTTTTCATCCATGAGGAACTAGTTTTGTTTTATTTAATATGATGGCTATATATTAGTTATTGAACATGTAGGAAGTTATAAATTAATTATTAATATAATATTTTACCAAAATAACAGTATAATGACCATAATTTATGAAAGTAATGGAAAATATAAATTCTTTATCCATTGAGATGATTAACCGCCATAACATGGATAATGGTTTTCTTTTCATTGAATAAATGGATATGAGAAAATGATATGGGTTTAAAATACTACGTTAGAAAAATAAAATTATAGTATATACATTATACAAGATTTATAATGTTTCTTTTGGATGAAATAGTTGATTATAATATATAATAATAAATAAAATTAAAATAGGATGTTTGAGAATCTTACCTATTAAATATCACCTCCTTGAATGACCCCTTGAGGAAGGTAGAATTAATCATTTTGTGATAACAGAAGAACTTTTACATGAAGATAGTGGGTATAAGGGTTTTTCGATTATTTTGGAACCATAATGGTATGGAAGGTCTGAGGGGAAGGGGTTGTGAGGGGTGGTATTTATAAGGGATGAGAATGGTGTTTTAAAATTTCTGAAATGATTAAATTGTAATAGATTCATTTTCTATCCAAATATGAAAAAAATTTAATGGATTGGAATTTTAGATGAGATAATTTTTTTATATCATCAACAAATAGAATTTATATATTTTTTGGTTTCATTTTTAAACCATATCATTTTGATTAACCCTTAGTTAATCTAATTTAATTTTAACAACATAAAAAAAATTAATCTTAAAAGTTTATAATTTTTACCTATATAATGTCAATTTAACCATAAATGGAAAATTTATGGAATTTTAGAAAATTTCTTATTAATTTTATATTTTTTAAATATATTTATTATTTCTAATTAATTTAAAAAAATCATTAATACCATAAATTATCATTATTGTAAATTTTGATACTATTTAATACATTAATATTTAAAAACATAAATAAATCAAGTAAAATTATAAAAAAAAATATTATATCCTAAAAATTTGATGTTATTTTATATAATTCATTGAATATCTTAAATATCTCAAATTATATTATTTTAATAATTTTTTATAATTTATTTGAATTTTCTGTCAATTGAATAATAATTACTTTAACGTTTTGTAAACATTTAGGGTAATTATTTAATTCATAAGAAAATTAAATAAATTACCATAATTAAATAAATATTTTATAATACTAAATAATATTTGTATTATAGTATGTCTACTGGTTAACCATGTATTAAAAAATTTATACTAATTGAAAATAAGAGTGTGACATTTTGTCACTTTCGTTGATTTTAATAATCTCTAAGTCATTTAGATGGAAAAGTAACCATTAAATAACAAAATTTTGAACATTATGTGTTAATGATTTGATTTAATCCATCTAATGAAGATTTTAATGAAAACATCTTACCTTATCAATTATATTTAATCTAGATTAACCAATTATACCCTTTACTGAGATAATAAATTTTACCACATTTACTATTTATTTTGACAAAAATAAAAGGGTTCTATTAACTAAATATTTACCTATCAATTACTAATACAGATTAAATATTAAAATTTCAAAACAAAAATGTTTCATAATTTAATTCAAAATTAATCTTGAAAAATGCAATGAATGTTTTTCCTTTAGAAAGTGTCTTTTTTATGTATAACATGTTTTTATACTAAATTAATATATAAAATTAATTTCAATGACCAAAAATAATTATTTATATTCCAAAAGAAATAACTTTATTTTAAAACTAATCTAGAAATAGAATTTTAACTTGTATGTACATTAAAATAGTATACAATTTTCAATGTAAATTTTTTTTACTATTCATTATAATTTAAAAAAATAGAATAGTCTCTAAAATTCTTCTTCATATAATTTTGAAATTATAAATTAAAAAATGATGTTTATTTTATAAAATAAACTTTATAAAATTCACACAATTAAATATATTTATATTCTCATATAATGTAATTAAATAATTTTTTAAGACAACATATTGTTGTAGAAGAAAATTATTTTATTTAAAAATTATGTTTTTATTTCCTAACCATTAATATCTTTTATATCATGATTATTATTACTCGTACCATCCATTTTAATTGATTGGTTATAATGGTCATGTCAATATAATAATATTTTAGTAGTTTATCCCGGTTCATTTAAACTCGGTGTTGGGAGCAACACATGCTACTGATTAAATAAAATTATTTATAGAAAAATATTTTATAAAAATTTTGGGGTGTTATATTATTCTACAATTATGAATTTTCTCACCGTAAATTTTCTTTTACATAATAAACCTGAAATAGGTAAGGGTATTTCTCCTTTCTAGAAAGATACACATATAAATATAATGTATATCCTACCTTTTGATTCCCTATGATTAAATCTAGGTTATCCATGCATATAGAGTTATCCTTATGGTTATTACATAAGGTTTTTATTCCTAATACCAAAAAAACTAGACCATTATCTAATACCAACTGTTATAACCCATTCCTTTTACACATATTATTACATGATTTTAATCTTAATTATCAACAAAATAAAAACCAATGATAGAAATGTATAGTGTCTTATGGAGACGTCGTACATAATTAAAAAAAAGAATCTAGAATAAAACATTTTTTTATTAATCATAATAATGATATCATAACTACCTTTGAGCTCTTATAACTGAATTGGATAACCTGGGGAATACATAGGCAAAATGGATGAGCTAAAAAGACTAGTAAGGGAAGAAACATGGGAATGAAGCAGAAAAATGAGTTTGAAGGCATACAATAATAACATAAAATGAATGGCTCGTGAATAAACATAAGGAAGCATATAAGTTTGAACACTGAATCATATTATCATGGAATCATAAAAAAGTGACCTCAACTTATAACATGACAAAAACATGATTCATGATTAATCACCAGGACTGTATCACATGGTGGAAAAGGTTCAATAATGGGTTAGGTTTACCCTGAAATCCCATACATAATGTCTAATGGTAATAAAACATTACCCAATGTATTTTGGTTCAATATAGGCTCACCCATAATGAAAGTTTGATGGATAGGTGTGCCACATAATTAATCAAATATAATAGTTTTCCACGGAAGGAAATGGGTTACATATTCAGGCCGTAAGACATAACCAAATAGGGTATCTTAATGTTATCCATTAAATAATTGAATTAAATATTTCATGGTCATTAATAAATTAAAAATATGAATATACCCTGAATAATTAAATCCCAATAAATGAAAAATATTGGTTAGGTAATAATAGATATGTTCCACATAAGTGCAGTTTTATGGAAAAGAATAAAAAGTATTTAAAGATGATAAAGGCATACTAATTTCTATAAAAAAAACTATAATTTTTATTCATTACAAACTGAGTTATTTTATAAAAATATTTTAGGATTAATATTGTTTATGTATTGTACATGAAAATTGGTTAGAAATGGAGAAGTTATGGGTAATTGGGTTCCCTTATCAAGAAGTATTAAGAAGGGGTACTTTTAAAACATGTAATTCCCCATAAAAAAATGAATCTTTCTAAATATGTATATATTGTACATATAAATATAATATATTACAAAATTATAAGAATAATTAAAATATAAGTTGAGTCAAATAGATATAAAGTATAACCCAATGTGAATATTGTGGTTCTAAAAGATCCCTTACCTTATGTCAAAATGTGTTCTGCATGTGAACAAAATGTTTTGGATAAAAAAATTAGATTAATTATTTTCATAATTAAGAACTTATACCACATTTATTATATTTATCAGAAATTAATAAATATCACTTATGTCTATTTTATAAGATATAATGTTTAATTTCGACATTCTGAAAGTGCTTGTTTCAGGGTTTCATGCTTGGTTCACGTGTGTATAATAATGAAAGTTCTTGTGGAATGGGAATATTATTCCAAAACTGAAATGAAATGGTTTTAATACAATTAAATTAGTTTAAATTATCTCATATATCATTTTTTTAACATGACGATGATTCATCTGATAACACAATAATCATAAATGTTTAGTTTATTTTTGTTGTTTTTTCATCCATCACAAATTAGTTTTTTTATATATAATATGATGTCAATATATTAGTTATAGAACATTTAAAAAGATATAATATACTTATTAAAATATAAATTAACAATAATAAAAGTATTATAACTATTATTAAATGTGGTAATTCAAAATGAAAACTTATTAACCATAGAGACGGTTAACCGCCATAATTTGGATAATGGTTTCCTTTCTTTGAATAAGAGGAAATAAGAAAACAGAATGTATATAAAATATTCGATTATCAATATAAAAATATATTATATAAATGATAATAGAGTTATTATTCATTAATTTATGAAATAGTTTAGGATAAGTAAGTAGAATAAATGAAACTATAAGAAGTAATTTTAGATTGTTACCTCTTGAATATCATGTCCATAATGGGCCCTTTGAGGAACGTGGAATAGGTATTTTAGTGGGACCAGAAGCACTTGTTCATGGTTATATTGTGTAGGAGAGGTTTTTATAGATTTATAAATCTTAATGTCTTGTAAGGTGTGAGGAAAATGGGTTTTGATGGGTCATATTTATAATGGAGGAGAGGGGTGTTTTTTGAATTTTTTTAAAATATTAAATTATTATAAATTAACTTTAGATAAGAATTCCACCAAATGGAAATTGATTAGAATATTATATGACATAAGGTTTTAATTCTCTCATCCAATATAATTTATACTTATTTTTTGGTTTATTTTAATTATTATCATTTTGATTAACCCTTAGTAGGACTATTTTAATTTTAACTACAATAACAAGTTTTTCAATATTAGAATGTTGTAACTTTTACATATATGGAATCAATTTGACCAAAAGTGAACAAATAAATAAATTTTAGATATTTTAATAATAATTTTGTATTTTTAAATATTTTTTTATTGTTTTGGAATAATTTAATAAAATATTAATCCCATAAAATAACATTATATTCAATTTTGAGACTATTAACTACTATAACATTTTAAAACATCAAGATAATAGATAAAATTAAAATGAAATATTTTATTATATCCCAAATGTGTAATGGTGATCTGTAGAATTTTTTATAACCTTATATATCTCAAATTATATTACTTTTAATAATTTTATAAACATTTATTTGATTTTTATGTTAATTAAAAAATTACTCCATATGTGTTATGATAGAATTTAGGGTAATTATTTACATGCTAATTTTTTTAATTAAATAAACATGATGAATAAAAATATTTTATATTTCCATAAAATATTTATATTGTAGTATATCATTTATTTAACCCCATATTAAAAATATATTACTTATTAAAATAAAGAGTGTGACATTTTTCCACTCTTTGATTTAATAATATTTAATTAATTATCTAGGAAATGATTCCATTAAATAAATAAATTTCAAACCACAGGTGTTAAGGGTTGAATTTAATTTATCCTAAAATAACATGGATAAAAACATATGGCCTTATCACGTATTTTTAATCAAGGTTAACCTGATTTACCCTTTACTGAGATAATAAATGTTACCACAGTTACTATTCATATTTACAAAAAATAAAGGGGTTAAATTTACTAATTTTGATCCTAATTTTTAAAAATTTGTAATATAATTTTCTAAATTTAAAATAAAAAAGTGGAAGAATTTAATTTAAAGTTAAATCTAAAAAACTCAACGAAACTACATTTTGAAAAATTTAATTTTTAAGTATAAAATGTTTTTATACTAAACACATGTATAAAATTAATTTAAAATACCAAAATTAAATAATTTATAATAAAAAGTAACTGATGAAATTTTAAAACAAATTCAAAATAGAATTTAAATTTATAAATTTTTTAAAATAATATACAGTTTTCATTGTAAATCTGTATTATTTACTATTAATTAAAAATTCCATCTTTTTAGAAAATTCAAAAAAAAAATTAGTTTTTTTTTGAAATAATAAATTAAAAAATGTAGATTAATTATTAAAATAAATTTTCCAAATGTTTCCAAATAAAATATATTTATTTTCTCATAGAATGCAATAACATCAATTTTTTTAAAAAACCTATTTTTGAAGAATAAATTGAATTTATTAATAAATTATGTGTTTATTTCTTGAACATTAATATATTTCATAATCTGTTTATTCTTATTAATACCCTCTAATTCAATAGTTATTTTAGAACAGTTGTTTTATAATAATAATATTTTAATAGTATATCATGGTTCGTTTAAACTCAATGTTGCACGCGACACAAGATACAAATGAAATTGAATTATTTAAAGATAATTTTTTCATATTGATTTTTGGGTGTTATATTCTCAATTAGGATGGATAGAAAGGATCCCATTCTACGATTTTAGGGATTTTTCACCTAATGTTGATGCTTTGGTTCTGGTACAAGCGATGGTATCTATGGGTGGTATTCTGTTCTTACCACCACTCATGGAGAATTAAGATTCATTGACAATATTGTCTAAGGATCTTCAAATGATTATAACACTTAATAAGTATTATAAAGAGAGAACTATTATGTTTTTAGGAAAACTAGACCTCCCCCCCCCCATGTCGTTGAGGACTGGATTGAGGCAGTTATACGACCTTTTTTCCTTTCCATAACCCCTCCAGATTAGATGCTTGTTTAAGTAGTGATCCTTCATCATGGATCTACAGGGTGATGGAGGAGTCTATTGGATTAGACTAAAGTGAATATAGAACATTCTTATACATATTTTGGGCACGTATTATGGGTGTATTTATATCCATCTACTTTGTGAGTTGTCTATATCTGGGATCATATGGATCTTCAGTAGGAAATTGTAACTATGGCATTGTTTTCATCGAGGTTTTATATCCTATCGTGATACTCCCTAGATGTAGTTAAATATTAATTCTTCTAATCATGTCCCTTAAAGTGAGGAATATGTTGAGATATTTGAGTGAGATTGATATCTCATTGCATACCTACTTTTGAATGAATTCTTGAGAATGCTTTGGTAGTATAGAGCATGTTAGTAGAGCAGTCATTGATAGTCGGTGCTAGTACTTGGCTATCGAGAGTATATTCTTGTTATGGTAGAAGATTATGTCAGACATAGGGTTCTAGTAACATGATGTAATTTTTAAGATTGTCTCAAGAATGAATTTATGTAGTTCAGGGCTAATAGTATTGTTCTAGTCAGCTAAGAGAGAGGAAGTGTTTCTCCTATAACGGGCATGTAAATGTCATGTGGGACTGTCTGAATTATCCTGTGACTAATAGAGATAAGTTGTATGGACACATAGGAAGACGATGTGGATATATAAAGGTTGTATACTGGGTGGACGATGTGTATGAGGATATGGCAGAGAAGCATGAGGTGGTCTATAGTCTGATGTCTTACCACCACCCCCACGTAGACTACACCTGACTTACGAAGCTGGTGGTTAAGGATGAGGGTAGCTGTAGGCTTTATAGTCTTATGACTCAGAGTCTCTAGGGATTATTAGAGGTAAAATATTTTTATTTTATACCTTATAATAAGTACTTATAGGCATAGGCACAATCCATTCCTTTTTTACCACTTCCCTTTTTCAAGAGCTATAGATTATAGTGGTTCTATTAGCTCATACCTTGCTCTTGGAGACTGTTGTCGAAGGGGATATAGTTATCACAAACTTATAATGATAATGTGAGAAATAGTTTTATAAGAAACCGGTTTCTTTGATACATTTTTTTGACTATGATGAGGCCTTATTAAATCACCTTATGTATTGGATGGTTATCTTTAGTTCATGCAGAGATTGACTGTTTTAGGTGGATTATGTGGTGTGTCTATGTTGATAAGATGAGATTTTCCTTGATCAGTGTGATGTAACCCAAATAAGAGTAGGATGGGATCATATTCTAGATGATATAGAAGATTAATCCTCAATTTTCTATTATTACCCTTTAATCAATAGATTTGATGGGCTTTCATCTTCTTGTAGTGGTGGTGGTGTATGAGTATCTCTTCCCTGAGGATGTGTTTGGCTTACTTCCATACTGAGAAATGTAATTATTCATAGACATTCATCCAAGAACATTCTCTATATCTACACCATTATATTTGATTAATCTAGTATAGCTTTTTGATATGAAGGTGTAGTTATATGAGTTAAAACTGAAGGCCATTGTCATACTCATTGTCTCCCCCAGGGTATCCATAGTATTTTTCCCCAAGAATGAAGAAAAAAACATGAGGATATTTTTGGATTGACATATCCAAAACAAGGTTAACATGAAGAATAATTATCCACTAATGGGAATTGAATACCTATTTAACCAGTTGAAATGGGTGAAATGGTTCTCAAAGACTGAACTGGGGTTGGGTTATCACCAATTCCGAGTTTAAGATGAGGATATACCAAAGATAGAATTCTGTTGTCACTGTGGTCACTATGTGTATTTGGCGATGTCCTTTGATAGGAATAATTCGTTATTAGTTTTCAGGGGATTCATGAATTGGGTCATTTATACCTTGATAGATCAATTCATGGATGTCTTTATTGACAATATCCTAGTGAACTCAACATCTGAGGAGGATCATACAAGACACATGAAGATAGTCCTAGACATACTCTAAGATAACAATGTATATGTGATGTTCTCAGAGTTTCAAATATCGATTCGAGAGTTCCACTTCCTAGGACATGTCATTTTAGAAAAGGGAGTATCAGTATACTAGATGGGGGTTGAGGCAATGCTATCTTGGGATCCATCCAAGAGTGTGATGGATGTATGGACTTTACAAGGGATGGAATGAAAATATTAGAGATTCAAACCTAATTTATCTAGGATTTTAGAACCCTATAATACATTTACCTAAAAGGGTAAGCCTTTTGTGAGTACCTAGAGTTTCTAGTAGGATTTTTATGAGATGTGATAGAGACTAATGAGAACCACTATCTTGAGACAACTAGTGTAGGGGTTTGAGTGCATAATGATATGTGATGTCTCTAGAACTATTCCTGGATTTGTTTTGATAATGAGGAAGGTATTGATTGCCTATGGGTCCCAAAATCCAATACCTCATAAGGATAAATAAATGACCCAAAATTTAGAGTTGGTAATAATGTTGTTTTCCTTAATAATGTTGAAAACTATCTTATGGGTGAGTGTTTTGTCATCAATTCTAACCATAAGATTCCCATTTATATCGTTACATGAAAATGTCATAAATTGACATAGAAGAGGTATATAGAGTTACTAAAAGACTATTACCCTGATATATTATATACTTATAGGATGGGAAATGAACTGTAATATTCTTCCAATAGGAGATCTTTCTCACAGTTGTTGATTGATGTGTCAGAGAAATATGCCTTATTGTAGTTGTAATCTGTGGAAGAGGGTGGTTCAACTTACCAAAATTCAGTGGTAATTACCCCATCCACTTCTACATCTTTTTTAGTGAGGAGCATCTTATTGAAAATGACTATGAGACCTCATATGTTTAGAAATCCACAGGACATGCTCGTAATTGATTTTATTAATATGGGGAGCATGTTTTCTTTTTCTTGTGACAGTCAATGGTACAAGTGATATTGTGAGAGGAGTTTTTAATGGATTTTCATATTTCCATCTTAGTGGTATATCTGAGAGTGGTGAAAATGTACCATGAACATTGAAATCAGTTCTAGTTGTTGGTAATGAATATGGTTATTGAGGATTTTATCTCACGATGCCGCACTTTTGATTAGGTGATGTCTAAGCACTAGGCTCTAGTGGGTTTAGCTCAACCCCTCGAGGTACCAAAGTGAATGTGGGATAGTATATCTATAGATTTTTTGGCATTTCCATGATTATATATTGTACATGATTATATTTTTGTTATCATATATCAACCCTCCAAGTTGTCCAACTTCCTAGATGTTTGAGAGTAGAGCTCAGTCATGATCTTTGGAAACATTATTTATATAAGATAGATCATTTTCAAATATTTCCCACAAAAAATGTTTTTAATGATTAATATCACTTCATGCCATGATTATAGAGAGGTTTTTATGGGTATTTTCGGAATCAACTAAATATGAGATAGGTGTTTAATCCCACATTCATATTTCTAGGCGAGGAAGACTATTTAGGTTCTATAGTACTTGCTTTAGGCTTTCATGTTAAACATTTTCCATCATTGCGAGGATAACCTACCCTTAATAGAGATTTATTAAAACAATATTTACCACTCCTCTACCGTTATGGAACCATTAAAATCCCAACAAGGAAGAATTTACATGTCAATTCTATGTTGGACTATCTTAGGAGAGTCATTACTCAGGGTCTGAGAGTTGGTGTGAGTGAAAATAAAAAAGGTACAGATTATCTTAGAGTAGATGATAACTTCTTAATGACATCATATGAATTGTTTGTACTAATTAAAGAGGACATTGGTGTTCGAAAAGGGAGACAATTTGTTTCTAATGGTCCTGACTTATTGAGTGTTCTGGAGATTTGTTCAAGGTAGAAAGTTATCATGAGGTCTATTATCTCTTTTTAGACACTATGTAGGGTCATCAATGTTGAGTAACTCTTAGTCATACCACTACACATAGACTGGTTTCATGATTTATTCAATGTTTCATAGCTGATGGTGTATGTACACGACACATTACATGTTATCAGATTGGGTGAGATAGGCATCAAGGATCTATCTTCAAAAATTACCCATTAGAGATCAAGGATTTGTAAGAGAAGCTCCTTTGTGGAAAATAAATTCTATTGGTGCGTTTCCAGTGGAAACATAGAGATATTAAGAGAGAAAATATTAGATGGAGAACCATATGCGAGGTTAGAACCCTCATATTTTTAGTAGGATTTAAACTTTATGGGTAAAAATCCCTATGTAGGGGAGAATGTAAGGACTCTTATTTGTTTTGTGAAACATAAGAATATTATGAAGAATATTTTTGAAGATATGAACTAAGTTAGAACGGGATTATGAGGCCCATAAAAGATTGGTATTTATATAAATGAAATATTAAATATATTATATCTTGTGTGCTCATTTTTCTATAATAATTTAATAAATAATGAACAGGATCTCATATAAAAAAATGAGACATCCATTAAATCTGTAGTGCAATTTTACCTTGGGAGTGACATATCCATTGTCTATGTCAGGTGTTTGTATAATTTCCTGACCTGGGTGCCTCACACCGATTCCCCGATATAGTTTTTTTATGAGTCCTCAATCATACCTCCTCACACACTAGATGTTGGTGATTAACAATGGGGGTCTCATAATTCAATCATAGGGAGACTGTTCCCTCTATTATCGAGTAATAAACTAGAGGAAATAATAGAAAATAGTAGAATAATATATAATCAATAACAATAACAATATTCTAATTCAAACAAAGTAGAAAATTCAATATCCAATAATAACAGAAACAAGCCATGCTAATGCATTTTTCAAGTGTTTAAATGAAATTGAAAATAAATACAAAAACACTACCAAGAGGGTCCCAAGCCATGTCCAGTTCCCTCACCCGAGCTTGATCCACAATCATAAATCTGACTCAGGGCCTTTTCTCTTATCCTACTCAGAAAACACAATGTCTATATAGGTACTATTCGAGATGCCTGAGTAGTGGATGAGTATAACTTATTAGACCACAAACAACTGTGTATAAATCAAATCTAGTTAGATAATCATGTATACAGATGTATAAATAAATAAATGTCAATTAATAATTAAATATTTATTACATTATAAATTTAATATTTATTTAACCACATAACTCTAGGGTTACCGAGGATACCTGTACATCAATACTGGCTTTGGATCATTCCAGATCCCGAAGTGTTCCCTAGTAATATCATATCTTATCACCTACTTCATCTCATTTTAAATTATAAAGAATTCTAAGATGATTTCATTACTCAATACATGCTTACCCTCATGTCGTATATTGATGTATTCTTAAGTGAGGTCATAACTCAATGTACACTTTTTACCAAATCTTTAAATCCAAACTTGACTGCCCACATTACCAAGATTAAATTAATAAGTAATATGACCACATTATTATACTTAATTCTAAATATAATTATCATGCTAACATTCCTTTAATCACAAATATACTGACCATGTTATCATTAATACTTTTCAATTGAATGAACTTGTTCCCATTCCATTACTCATAAGTGCAATAACCATGTTTCCATTTGTACTTATCAATTGAATGACCTTGTTCCCAACCATTCACAAAAAAATTAATTCATTAATTATTTATTTATCATAAATTTCATTTATAATTAAAACATTATATTTTAAAATAAATAATCTTAATTATTTAATGAAATAATTTATTATTTCTAAAAAATTAATTAATTCATTAATTACTTATCTCAAGGAAACTATTTAATTAGCACATAATTGATGCTAAAATTAATTATCTCAGGGAAACCATTTCAAAATCACATAATTAATTCTAAAATTTATTATCTCATGCCAACCATTTCAATATCACCTAATAAATTCAATATTTAATTTTCTCAAGGAAAACATTTCAAATCATGTAATAAATGCAATATTTAATTATCTCAACTCTTCCATTTTAATATCACATAATTATTTATATAATTAATTATCTGAACATTGCCATTTCAATATTACATTATTAATTATACAATTTTTTATCTCAATGAATCTATTTCAATATCACATAATTTATTATATAATTAACAATCTCAACTCAATAACCCCAATATCACTTCTTTAACTCTATAAATAAGTATCTCAATTCATGAAATCTATGGCCTATATTTAACTTCCTGATTAATTATCTAAATCAATACACTAAAATCTCAAAATTAATTTCATAATTAATTATCCACAAATCCTAGAATTCACTATTCAATAAATTCCCAAAATTTCGAATTAATTAGTTGATCACATTAATCAATTCTACTTAGGAAATCCAATCTCTGAGAAACCCTGGAAAATATACAATTTCAGAAATGTAAAACAAATCATGACTATGGGATTTGAATCATAGACCACCTACCATTATTCGAATATATAATAATGTTTCCTATGGTCAACCCCACATGGAAAGATACTGAGGGTTGAAATGAGGATCCTAGATCAAGATTAATCAAGATCAAAACCAATAATGAAATTTTCCATTGGATTTTACCGAAACAGGTTGGAGAAGGAGAAAAATAAAGAGTAAATCCAACCAATATGACTTACCAGAGATTGCATGCATAAATCAGAAATGTGGAAAGGGTTTTGGAACTCCATAATCACCCGAAATGTAACCCTAGGCCGAGAAGAGATGATCTGAACTAATTTCCTACAAGAATAACTCACACAACCACTTTAAAACTATAGGTCATGAGATTACACAACCTGTAATTTGGTTAAACATCGTGTAATTGTTATTTTTTTATTTTCTGAAAAATTCATCAACTCAGAGATATTTTATTAAATCCATGCCTTATTACACAATGTGTAATCCTTTTACATGACATATTAGTGTTTTGTAGTTTAGTTTTCGGCCCATTTTCACTTTGAAGACTCTCAAAGTATCATGAAACCATTTGTAACACATAACCCATTTATACCCATTCTCCATTAAGTAATAAAAAAACTATAAATCCCCAATCATTAGGTCATTCTCTCCAAAAAAGGCTGAAATAACAAAACAATATAGAAGGAAAAGTACCTGAAAAGAATAGTTCTTACTATTTACGCACCATATAAATGTTCATCCATGAGATTCACTTCAAAGAAAATACAATATTTCGAGTCAAAATGATTTGTTACACTATGCCCTAATATCTACTTCCCTTTCACAAGTATCCTCTTATATACGCCCATGTTTCAACAATACATGTACAATCGACACAGTCATTCCGAGTAACACTTTCTCACTATGATCCAACACACACATCAGATGATCCTCAAAAGATGCATCTATCTCAAGATCAACATACAATACATCAATCACATGATAATGTTTGGGTTGATACTATCGAGGTTTTAATACATGGAAAATATCATTTAAAGAAATTTATTTCTATGGAAGATCCAATAGGTCTTCCATTAGCTAGATTTTCTCCACTGTCTCAAACAATCAAACAAACCTGGGAGCCAATTTTCCATGGATCTGTATCCTGTGGTGACAAAACATTGGGGAAACCAAAAGGAACACATGGTCACCCTTTTTAAAATATGGGGTGCATCGATGTATATCATCATAGTACTTATGTCTACTCTATGCCATAGTCATACATTTTTGAATTAGTTTCACATGCTCTAACGTATCCAACCCAAAACTCAGTCCCAAAAAATTTGACACAATGGAATCCATGATACATATATTTTATCTATATGGAATACCATATAGAGCCTCATATGATGAAATATCTATAGTCTCATGATAAATATTTTTAAATGAAAACTCCACTTAATCCATGTGTTTTTTCTCAGACCCTCTAAAGTCAACCACACACACTCATTGCATATCCTCAAGAACAAGTATGATACACTCTAATAGCCCATATGTCTGTGGGTGAAAGGTTTTACTCAATTAAACAATGGTACCAATAATTTTTTTCAATCCCTTCAAGAAGAGTGATGTGAAATGTGAGTCATGATATGAAACTATAGTTCGTAGAACTCCATACAGAAGGACTATCTCATGAATGTACAAAAATCGATGTTTCTCTACTATGAAAGTCACCTGTATGTGAATGAAATTCACTAATTTCATCAGTTGATCCACAATAACCTATCTAGAATCATTCTTAATAAGAATCTTTAGAAGACCTACCATGATGTCCATTGTCACATCATCCCACTTCAATTTCGGAATGGGCAACAGTTTTAGTAAACTTCAATGTCATTTATGCTTTGCCTTCACCTACTAACAGGTGTAGCATCATGTCACAAAACCAACTACCACATATTTCATTCACAGCCACCAAAACTATCATTTTATGTCATGGTACATTTTGGTCACCCTTGGATGTATAACATAGATCAACAAATGAAATTACCAAATAAACTCTTCCAACATACTCATAGGAACAAAAACTAAATTTTTGACCTAGATGATCTCATCCTAATGTATGGTCTATTAAGAAGGTGTCTTCCCACATTTAAAGCTTTCCCTCAAGGTCAAACACTTTACATCATCATAATTGCTTTCTCTAATATATATCAAAATAATAGGAATTGGTGAAATGGTTATGAGATTCATCTAATCATTACCTTACTGGACCAAAACGGGTATCTCAGTGAGCTATGTCAACATCTTCCACGCAACACTAGACTCTTGAACCATCTGAGTCAATGTTTCCTTCTCAAAGTATTCGCCACACTATTTCCCTTATCAGGCATATATTTTAAAATAAAATAAAATTACTACATATACTCAACCCATATCTACTACCAGAGATTCAACTCTCTCTAAAAATTGATATTCCTTAAAATTTTGTGATAAGTAAGAACATCAAACTTGTAACACCCCAAGATTTCATAGTGTGTTACTTCTTCAAAATAAATCAATAACTTTCACTACACGCAACACCGAGTTCAAGCGCACCATGACTTACCAAACAAGTCGTTCAAAAGAAGTTATGAATAGTATTAACTGAATTTTGAACTTTATATAATTCTTATAATTTTAGAATCCATATTATGAGTTTCTTAGACATAATGTAACAACAAATTCATTTTTTTCAGATAAAAGAAGTATTTTTCCAAAATGCACTTTTACCGACTTTTAATAGTGAACCTTTTTTTAATCCAATATTTTAAACTTTTATATATTCAATCTGACTAAATAAAATAATTCTTTAGAATAAAGACATCAAAAATTTAGAATGAAACACCCCAAGCTTCCACGGTACGTTTCCCTTAGAATAATGCAATAGCGTGTGTTGTACGCAACCTCGAGTTCTAACACACACCACAACAAATCAAACTAGCTGTTATGAATAGTAATACCTACTTTTTGAAATTTTACCTCTTAAAATGGACTTCATTTTTGGATTCGGAGTATCAAATTTAGCCTAAGGTGAAATTTTTGTATTTTTCGGATAACTTTTATATTTTGGTGAATAGTGAAAATTACTAAATTTTAATTAAAAACAACTTCTTTAATCAAAATAATTAATAGTGATAAATTATGAATTTCAGTGGTTATAAAGTATATTTAGAATATATTTTTACCATCTAATACAATTTAGGCCATTGAACATAATTTCACAGTTGAACCACACATAAACAAGTGTCAATCTTTTGATAGTTATTATATCTTAAAAACACGCTTTTTTGTTTTGAAAGCGGGAATTAATTTTAAATTAATTTCTGCCACTTTGGTGTTTTGAATTTGGAAAAATTGATTCCATATTTAGAATCAGGATGTCCAAAAAAGTTTAAACAGGTACCTTTTATTTTAACACATTTTGAATAATTACTTCGGTAAATATTTTATTTACCATGGTTAATGGATAAATCCGGTAAATAAGGGTAACAAAATAATATTATATTAATACTAAATTACCCTAAAACGTGTCCTAACCTTATTTATGGACACATATCCGACCATGGGAATCCTTGGGTCGATTTTGGGACCCCATGGATCCACTTATATGTTATAGTGACATTTTATATTAATTAAGTTAAAGTGAATACAAAATTGACAAAAGCTTATATCTTTTAGAAAAACAATTTTTACATAGGGTTATATATATTGTATTTTCAATTATAAATATTAATTAGAAATATAAAAAGAATTCCTACATAATGATTTTTTATTTATAATTTCTAGACATCAAATAATTTAAATTATTAATGACACAATAATGATGCGATGTTTACCTCATTAATAAATCATTTAAATAAATAAGATTATAATGATTAAAATATTATCTAAAACCTGTCCAATTCTTATTGGTTGATTATATTTCGACCATGAGTCATCCTATCTTGGACTATAATGATTTTGGGACCATTAGAAACCGAATATAATTATATTATAAAATAATATTTTCACTCTCTCCTAAAGAGCCCCTCCTCTCCCCTATAAAAAGAGACCACTTGTATGCAATTCCTCACACCTCTAAAGCAATTTGGCTCGTCCAATATATGCCCAATTACACTCTCTACATCCCTCTCCTCCCCCTAGAAGCCTCACCTTAGGCAGAAGACACTTCAAGAAGTCCTTTGGTTCCAACCAAAGGAAGTTACCCAAATTAAAGGTAATGGTTTCTCTTAAGTTGTTTTCTTTTATTTTGTTTCTCCAACCCATAAAATCTTTTTATTTCCTTTCTTTTGTAACAACACCAGTATCCTCAATATGATAGGATGTTGTAATAAGAAGGATTATAACTACACCTACACACACCTCCATCTATTGGATGAAGAACATAATGTTTCTGTGGATGGAAAACTAACGCCTCACGAAACGATGATTGTTCAATTAAATCTTACTGCCTCTCATGGAGGCCATTATGATGGAAATGTATTTATATATTACATATATTATGTTTATGATTTCCTTATGCTTCTGTACTTTGCAATTATATCAAGACTTTATGGTTTCTATAGTGGGTAAATACGATAATCTCATTAGAGGAAGTGCGGACTACCGCCCCCTCAACGTGATGTGATTCGTTAATCCCCTATGTGTGATGTATAATAGATATATTTAATTATAGTATATATGATATTATACTGAAATTATAATATACCTATATATCATTTTGTTTTAATACCATTAAAGTAAGAAATAGAAATTAAAGTAGCGTTCATGCGTACGTACGGCTTACCGTCTCCATAAACGGTGCATTTCATTTCATACCTCTAAATGTTAGGTACTATTATAAATACATGTATATACTGGATATATATGATATATATGATATATAAATCATGAATAATATTCTGGATATAATGAACGTTTGGCCACATGGAAAACGGGTAATTATAAAAATTCCATTTTAACTCAAGTACCTAATATCGACAAAATAAACGTTATTAACATAAATGTTTAAATAATGTTTATAACATGGTAATAATTGATATAAAAGGAATAATAAACATGAAAAATGTTCTTAAGAAAGTAGAAATTAACTTTAGTTTATTATTCAGGATATTAAATAAGGAACGGGTCAAGTTGGACACGAGGTAAGGGATTTTCATCTAACTCATTATTTCCGTGAGATTCATGCCATATTGCCACTATTACATTTTGTGTGGTGTATGTACTGCCCATAATTGTATTCTTTGTGTAATGAACTTTAATTTATGTGTATTTACATATTCCTATTATGATACCTCTTTCATGGGTTTTATGTTTCGTATGTTTCCAAATTGGAAAGGGTTTACTTCACAATCTCTTCCTTATCTGAGGTTGTTTATACGTATTTATCTACTGGGACCTCGTTATCATCCACATCCATGATTCTTAAAAATGTCTTTCAAAACATTTTTATTATTTAATAGAAAATGTGTTAATGTCATTTATACCCTTATACGTTTTTGAAAGGAATCTTTCCATCTTTTTCTAAAGAAGGTACTTTTTGACCTTTTCGACAAATTTATGGTAAGAATGTTTTTTAACTTATACGGCGGGTGCAGGTATTTTCCGCCATTATAACTTTGTCAAAGCTTCCCTTACAAGATTATAAGAATATTTTCAAATTGAATGTATTAATTTATAATTATGTGACTTTTAAAATGATTTAAAAAAAAGAGATATTTCTCTAAAATAGTTTTGATTTCATCTATGTCAACATCCTTTGATAGATTTTAAGCTTATTTGAAGTTGTTTAATTATGATACAAAACATCCATATTTTACTGAAGGTTTTGTGATATGTTTGAATGTGGATGAGTTATTCTTATGTCACTCATGGTTTATGTTTAAAGTATTGACATTTCATAAGTTATTTTTAATCCGAATTTTTATGTTATATTTCAACCTTTCCTTCAGATCAATGAGTTGGACAAGTATGTTTCGGGTTGGGGACCGGTAAAAGTAAGCCCTCCGGGTTGGTTACTGGTAAAAGTAAGCCCTCCGGTTTGGTCTCTGGTTATTAGAGGAACTCCGGGTTGGTGTCCGGTTATTAGAGGCACTCCGAGTTGGTGTCCGGTTATTAGAGGCACTCCGGGTTGGGTTCCGGTTACAGTTAGCCCCTAGGTCTTCGGATGAGGCCTTGACAAAGAAATTAAAGTTCAACATTATGCATTCCCTTAATATGAAAGTACTTATTGATATAGCACGTGATTATTCGACTAGTAGAATATCCATGTGAGTAAGTAAATGGAATCATTTCATTTAATCTTTTCCACATTATGCTGAAATTCAAGTTTAAAAGGCTTTTGTTTTATTTATACATTGCCTTAAATGCTTATGTTTTCTTATGAATGTTTCTACTGTACAATTATCCTTACTGAGCATCTGAGCTCACCCCATTCAATGTTTTATTTTTCCCAGGATCCCAAGAAGTGTATTGTGATTCATCTGCAGGGTTAAGCCAAGGGAATAATGGCGTTCTCAAAGCACTATCTTTGTTGTATTCTATGATTGAAATTGTATTGTAATGTTCATGTATGTAATCTATTTTCCAAGACTGCTAAACTGATCGGTCCTTCGGGACTTGATTCCTTGTAATCATGCCAATGTATTAAAATAATGCACCGACTATGGGAAGCTGGGGTCGGGGTGTTACAGTTGGTATCAGAGCAAGTTTAGCAATAACCTTGGAAACTAGATTTAGATAATCTCTGATTAGAGCATATAGCCCTAAGATAGACTTTGAGGATTATTATAGGAGAACTTCCTAGAATTTTGGTATTGTAGAGATTTTGTGAGTTTTCTGAGCAATAAATCCCTGTCTGGATACGAGCAGGTAGAGGCGGCTCTGGCACAGATGTACCTAGGGGTAAAACCCGAAAACACCGCTTTGATCTAGACTCGAACGGGAACTGGTGCACGGCAACGGGCCTTGCTGTACCTTTGGTTACGACACTCCCGGGGGATTTGCTTAGGATAATTCTCATTTTATTTACAAACCATTATGAAGGGCTCATGGGTATATACTTATTCAAAGAAAATATTTTTTTATGCTTATGGATTATATCCATAAACTGTTCAATTTATGTTAGGTATTTTACATGTTTGGAATTATGAATTATAAATCATAAATTGACCTAGTGTATGCCATTGTATAGAAATGGCGCCCAGTAGAAGGAATGAAACTCCAGCAATACCTATGATCCAACGAGTAAGAAGGATCATATATTTTGTGGTCTTAAGCCGGAATTAAGAAGGGAAGTAGTCTCCCACGTACTCACATCATATGAAGAAATAATGTCAGGTGTTAAGATGATAAGTAAAGAATTCTCTGAGTCCTATGGATTTGAAGGGAAGAAAGAGATGAAAAGGATGGAAGAGGGAAAGATAGATATATGAATAAGGGAAAGAAGGATTTTCCCATATGTGATAATTGTGGAAAGAATCACCTTGGTAAATGCCTGAAGGGAATGGGAGTTTGTTATAAGTGTGGAGAAAAAGGAAACAAAGTACGTGACTTCAAGGGCATGAAAAAGGTTTTAAATGTATAATGCTTCATCTTCAAGGAGTTGGGACACTACGTGAACCAATGTCTAAATCATCCGAGTATGCCCCAAATGATGCTATTGGATAATAATAAATTTCTGATACTTCCAAAGATGATGAGGAATGATTAGAGTTCTTATGATGTTATTAAAGGATTATGTCATTTGAGTGTTGTATCAACAAAGTACTGGTTAACATAATTATGGATTATATAAGGATTGTACTGCAGTACTATTCTGAGATTATGTGGAACCAAGAAAAGTGGCTCAATAGCAGGTTATGTTTTTGAAAAATATATGGTTGATAGAAAGATAAAACATAATATGGTTCTGATAATGAGGTAGTGATTTTGGAATAAGAGATGGTTGATTTAAAAAAATTTATATTGGATATTCTTGACTACCTTGAAACTGATTAATGATTTCTATTCCCATCATTGTAAAAGTTCACAACATTTTCGGATAGAAGATTTATATCCAATAATCTATAAGGAGTAAAGGAGCATGAATGTAATTAATAAGGTTTTTTGGTAATGCAGGAGGAGCAGTATTTTAAAAAAATACATGATGAAGGTGTTCACATGTTATTATGTAGGAAAAAGGATCTTCATTGTGTTTACCTTCCTTACAAATTTTGGACTGTGAGTTTGGATAGAAGTATTGTGGATAATTCTAGTTTGAGATTATTTTGGATTTCCATAAAAAGGAAAACCCAAAGGTCGGGCGGCAACCCGTCGCGTCCGGCAAGGCCGCGAGACGTGAACCAACAACCGAAGGGTGACAAGGGTGTATCACCTACCACTGACCCACGTTATGTCCTAGATTGAATAATGTAGTATTTTTATCTTTCTTCTAGATGAATTATAAATTCATTTTTCATGAACCCTATGCGAATAGGATAAATAGAATATTATTTTTAAATTCTGTTATCTTTTAGAGTAAAATATGTGTTTGTGGTAGAACATAGTTAAAGGACACGACTCTACTTGTCAACTATGTATTTTTCTTCATCTCTTATTCAATGATGAAATTAATTCTTATACCTTAGTGAAGGGATCTTAAAACAAAAAATGTGTTATCCTAATACCATATGTTTTGTTGAACCGATGGTATTTTAAATCATCATAGATTGATGAATTTAAGTCCCTCAATTTTACACTTGTTTCTGATTGATGACCTCAATCACTACCTATAAATATTTACGTTTTCCCCGAATTATACGTCTCTAATTTCCACCAATGTTCTCCTAATCGAGATCATGATTTGGTGGTGACCCTTTCATTTATCTTTTCCTCTTATTAAGACTAAATTTTATTAACACAATTTCCGATGTGGGTTTTCCCACAAAGATATTTTCTAATATTCAACCTTTATTTTCAAAGAACAATATCAAATTGCGAGGACACAATTTATTGAAGGAGGGAAGAATGTAACACCCCAAGATTTCATAGTGTGTTACTTCTTCAAAATAAATCAATAACTTTCACTACACACAACACCGAGTTCAAGCGCACCATGACTTACCAAACAAGCCGTTCAAAAAGAAGTTACGAATAGTATAAACTGAATTTTGAACATTATATAATTCTTATAATTTTATAATCCATATTATGAGTTTCTTAGACATAATTTAAGAACAAATTCATTTTTTTTCAGATAAAAGCAGTATTTTTCAAAAATTCACTTTTACCGACTTTTAATGGTGAACCCTTTTTAAATCCAATATTTTAAACTTTTATATATTCAATTTTACTAAATAAATTAATTCTTTAGAATAGGGACATCAAATATTTAGAATGTAACACCCCAAGCTTCCACGGTACGTTTCCCTTAGAATAATGCAATAGCGTGTGTTGTACGCAACCTTGAGTTCTAACACACACCACAACAAATCAAAATAGCCGTTATGAATAGTAATACCTACTTTGTGAAATTTTATCTCTCAAAATAGACTTCATTTTTTGATTTGGAGTATCGAATTTAGCCTAAGGTGAAATTTTGGTATTTTTCGGATAACTTTTATATATTGGTGAATAGTGAAAATTACTAAATTTTAATTAAAAACAACTTTTTTAGTCAAACTAATTAATAGTGATAAATTATGAATTTGAGTGGTTATAATGTATATTTAGAATATATTTTTACTATATAATACAAAGTTGGACATTGAACATAATTTCACAGTTGAACCGGACATAAACAAGTGTCAATCTTTTGATAGTTATTATATCTTAAAAACACGCTTTTTGTTTTGAAAGTGGGAATTAATTTTAAATAAATTTCTGCCACTTCTGTGTTTTGAATTTGGAAAAATGGATTCCATATTTAGTATCAGGATGTACAAATTGTGTAAATAGGTACCTTTTATTTTTACACATTTTGAATATTTACTTCGGTAAATATTTTATTTACCATGGTTAATGGGTAAATCCGGTAAATAAGGGTAACAAAATAATATTATAATAATACTAAATTACCCTAAAACGTGTCCTAAACTTATTGGTGGACACATATCCGACCATGGGAATCCTTGGGTTGATTTTGGGACCCCATGGATCCACTTATATGTGATAGTGACATTTTATATTAATTATGATAAAGTGAATACAAAATTGACAAAAGCTTATATCTTTTAGAAAAACAATTTTTACATAGGGTTATATATATTGTATTTTTGATTATAAATATTCATTAGAAATATAAAAATATTTCCTACATAATGATATTTTATTTATAATTTTTAGACATCAAATATGTTAAATTATTAATGACACAATAAGGATGCAATGTTTACCTCGTTAATAAATTATTTAAATAAATAAGATTATAATGATTAAAATATTATCTAAAACCTGTCCAATTCTTATTGGTTGATTATATTTCGACCATGAGTCATACTATCTTCGACTATAATGATTTGGGGACCATTAGAAACCGAATATCATTATATTATAAAATAATATTTTCACTCTTTCCTAAAGAGCCCCTCCTCTCCACTATAAAAAGAGACCACTTCTATGCAATTCCTCAAACCTCTCAAGCCATTTGGCTCATAAAATCCCTGACCAATTACAGTACCTACATCCCTCTCCTCCCCCTAGAAGCCTCAACTTAGGCAGAAAACACTTCAGGATGTCCTTTGGTTCAAACCAAAGGAAGTTACCCAAATTAAAGGTAATTGTTTCTCTTAAGTTGTTTTCTTTTATTTTGTTTCTCCAACCCCTAAAATCATTTTATTTCCTTTATTTTGTAACATCAACAGTATCCTAAATATTCTAGGATGTTGTTATAAGAAGTATTAGAACTACACTTACACACACCTCCATCTAGTGGATGAAGAACATAATGTTTCTGTGGATGAAAAACTAACACCTCACGAAACGATGATTGTTCAATTACATCTTACCGCCTCTCATGGTGGCCATTATGATGAAAATGTATTTTTATTGTATATATATTATGTTTATTATTTCCTTATTCTTCTGTACTTTTCAATTATATCAAGACTTTATGGCTCCCATAGTTGGTAAATACGATAATCTCATTAGTGGAAGTGCGGACTACCGCCCCCTCAACATGATGTGATTCGTTAATCCCCTATGTGGGATGTATAAAGGATAGAGTTAATTATATTATATATGATATTATACTAGAATTATAACATACCTATGTATCCTTTTGTTTTAATTCCTTTTAAGTAAGAAATAGAAATGAAAGTAGTGTTCATGCGTACGTACGGCTTACCGTCTCCATAAACGGTGCATTTCATTTCGTACCTCTAAATGTTATGTACTATTATAAATACATGTATATACTGGATATATATGACATATATGATATCTAAATCATGAATATTATTCTGGATATGATGAACTATTGACCACATGGAAAACGTGTAATTATAAAAATTCCATTTTAACTCAAGTACAAAATATCGACAAAATAAACGTTATTAACTTAAATGTTTACATAATGATTATAACATGGTAATAATTTATATAAAAGGAATAATAAACTTGAAAAATGTTCTTAATCAAGTAGAAATTTACTTTAGTTTATCATTCATGAAATTAAAGAAGGAACGGGTGAATTTGGACACGAGGTAAGGGATTTTCATCTCACTTCTTATTTCTGTGAGATTCATGCCATATTGCCACCATTACATTTTGTGTCGTGTATGCACTGCCCATAATAGTATACTTTTTGTAATGAACTTTAATTTATGCGTATTTACATATTCCTTTTATGATACCTCTTTCATGGGTTGTATGTTTCGTAAGTTTCCAAATTGGTAAGGGTTTACTTCACAATCTCTTCCTTATCTGAGGTTGTTTATATGTATTTATCTACTGGGACCTCGTTATCATCCACATCCATGTTTCTTAAAAATGTCTTTCAAAACATTTTTATTATTTAATAGAAAATGGGTTAATGTCATTTATACCCTTATACGTTTTTGAATGGAATCTTTCCATCTTTTTTCAAAGAAGGTACTTTTTGACCTTTTTGACAAATTTAAGGTAAGAATGTTATTTTTAACTTATACGGCAGGTCTGACTATTTTCCGCCGTTATAACTTTGTCGAAGCTTTCCTTACAAGCTTATAAGAATATTTTCAAATTGAATGTATTATTTTATAATTATGTGACTTTTAAAATGATTTAAAAAAAAGAGATATTTCTCTAAAATAGTTTTTATTTCATCTATGTCAACATCCTTTGATGGATTTTAAGATTATTTGAAGTTGATTTATTATGATACAAAACATCCATATTTTACTGAAGGTTTTGTGATATGTTTGACAGTGGACGAGTTATTCTTATGTCACTCATGGTTTATGTTTAATGTATTGACATTTCATAAGTTATTTTTAATCTGAATTTTTATGTTATATTTCAACCTTTCCTTCAGATGAATGTGTTGGACAAGTATGTTCCGGGTTGGGGACTGGTAAAAGTAAGCCCTCCGAGTTGGGGACCGGTAAAAGTAAGCCCTCCGGTTTGGTCTCCGGTTATTAGAGGAACTACGGGTTGGTGTCTGGTTATTAGAGGCACTCCGGGTTGGTGTCTGGTTATTAGAGGCACTCCGGGTTGGTGTCTGGTTATTAGAGGCACTCCGGGTTGGGTTCCGGTTACAGTTATCCCCTAGGTCTTAGGACGAGGCCATGACAAATAAATTAATGTTCAACATTATGCATTCCCTTAATATGAAAGTACTTATTGATATTGCATGTGATTATTTGACTAGTAGAATATCCATGTGAGTAAGTAAATGGCATCATTTCATTTAATCTTTGCCTCATTATGCTGAAATTCAAGTTTAAAAGGCTTTTGTTTTATTTATACATTGCCTTAAATGCTTAGGTTTTCTTATGAAAGTTTTCGCTGTACTATTATCCTTACTGAGCATCTGTGCTCACCCCTTTAAATGTTTTATTTTTCCCAGGATCCCAAGAAGTGTATTGTGATTCATATGCAGGGTTAAGCCAAGGGAATAATGGCGTTCTCAATGCACTATCTATGTTGTATTCTATGATTGAAATTGTAAGGTAATGTTCATGTATGTAATCTATTTTCCAAGAATTCTAAATTGATTGGTCCTTCAGGACTTGATTCTTTGTAATCATGCCAATGTATTAAAATAATGCACCGACTCTGGGTAAATGGGGTCAGGGCGTTACAAAACATCTCACCCAACAAATAATGTCTGCAACACTTAAAATAATAGTCCATTTCTATCATTTCAATTTTCTCAAAATGTTAGTTATATATATGTGGCCTCCAATACTTATACACATATGCTACAACTCAACCTCTGGGTTTCAACATAGCTCCGAGCCCAAACCCAAAAATTTCAGAAAACACTATATACTTCTGACCAGGCTTGGCTAGGATCATGATTGGTTCCAATATCAAGATCTTATCTATCTTTTTGAAATAACTATCACATACTTTGAACTATTTAAACTTTATCCCCTTTTTGGTCAAGCCCGAAAGCAAAACTACAAAGAAGTAAAATCTTGGATGATCCTCATATAATATCTAGCTAGTCCAAAAAGCATATACATATTGAACAAATTCTTTGAATAGTCCCAAGAAACAACTGCATGAACCTTCTTTAGATCCACTTACACACTGTCCTCCAAGATGATGTGTCCCTAGAAGTGTACCTCATTAATAAAAAACTGACACTTAGATAGCTTGGCATATATCTTCTTCACTCTCAGTGTACTCAGGAAGATGACAAATTATTGGGAATGATTTACATATATCTTGGAGTACACCAAGATGTAATCCAAAAATACCATCACAAACTAAGCTAGAAATGGATGGAATATTTTGTTCATCGTGACTATAAAAACTATTCGTGCATTCGACAACCCAAATAGAATTAAGTTAAACTGATATAGGCCAATCCTACATTGGAATGAAGTCCTTAGTATATCAGAAGTCTGAACACCCAAAAAATGATATTTAGACCTTAATATGATCTTTTAGAACACACAAGACTCACTTAATTGGTCAAAATATCATTGATACATAGAAGAGGGTATCAGTACTTCACATTCATGTATTTAAAATTCCAGTAACTGAAACACACATGTGACCTCCCGTAATCCTTATATGAAAACAACACTGGTGATCCCTAAGGAAATGTACTCAGAAGAGTTAAGATTTTATCCTCCAATTCTTCAAGCTGAGTGCTTATCTCTAGAAGCTCTATCAATTCAATCATTTTCTGTGGAATAGATACAGTCTCATCCCCAGTTTAAGATCATTGGTGAATTCCACATATTTTCCATGTGAAATCCATGAGAAGTATTCAAGAGAGTCATCTTGAAACTGTGTCACACATAGTGAAATAATATTTGTTTTAACACCTATTTAATCCAACAAAAGACTAGAAACCCGGCTTGTGATCTCTTTTAATTGATGAGTGATTGGTCATGGTCAGACTGGTAGGATATTCAACTCCCCACATTGAATATAATTTTCACCCTTAAGATATTTAAATGACCCTCTCATACTGTAACAATCAATGTGGGCTTGGTATGTGACTAGACAGTCCATGCGAATAATTAGGCCAAAGCCTAACATATCATGAATATAGATATCCTAGAGAATATTATACTCCCCGATCTCTAGAAAACACCTCTTTCACAATCATGTCTCTAAACCGTACTTCCAATTGTGTATCTACAATCATTACACCACTCAAAAACTCTACTTCCAGGATAAATACATTATCATCTTTTATAGATATAAATGAATCATAAAAACCAGTATCAAATTACGCACTAGAAAATGTAGAAGCTGCAAGAATAGTACCTCTCACAATCGATTCTCTAGCCTCTCTATCTAAAAGTGTAGTCTATACTGCATGAAGCTATCCTTCCCATCTTCTTTGTGAGGTCTTCTGACAACCTTGAGTTACATCACTCGTCTAACATTGTTGGTCTTTCACTGAAGCACTACAAACTCTGCCTCTACCACCTCAGCTACTAGAATATTAGATGTCGGTTTGATAATGTGTAAAAGATCTCTTTATAACACTATGACACTGTATAGCTTCCCCTACACTAATAGTTTATCATTGTCACCTGCAGTACCATTGTAGGTGTCCCGTATTTCCACATGATTAATAGTATACTGGGGGTCAGGTTCAGTGTCAATAATAGTGTCTTGGCCTACCACACTGATGACAGTCCACTCCAGTAAGGTCTTGTGCAACTGGCCATTCCCCCTAGCAACTCTGTTTTCCAATACCATAGCTTATGTTTTTAGAAGGGCTCTACCTTCTATCAAAATTTATACCGCTTTATCATATTGTAGAAATATTTTTCTTACACTATAACCCTTTTTCATGTTCTCCTCAGCTATGAGATCTTGATCCAACACTACAGAAAACATATTTAACTAAAAGAGGTTATCTTTTGACTTAATCTCACAATTAAGTACATCTGGAAATCATCTCATTATAGCTGTCTCATAACCTATAAATGATGTAAGAAAATAATCCAAGTATATAAAGTGTTCAACATAGTCCATCATGGATATTATCCCCTGATTCAGTCATATGAACTCTGCTTCTTTCACCTACCTCATCATATCTGGGTAGAATTTCTCCAAGAACCTATCCAAGATGTACATCGACAACATACTATACATTTTTCAAGTCCATGCCTAAACATCCAACTAGAATTTAGATGATCCTTATAACATATAAGTAACCAACATGACCTTCCTCTCAGTAGAAGTATCCAGATGGTCATGTATCATCTCGATGAACACATCCAAGAATTTTGATCCCTCTAGTCCATCTTCTTTATTAAATGTCGCATTGATATGAAAAGGAAACTTCCCTGTTCGGTTAAACATTCTCCTCTAACCCTTCCTTGGTTCTCTTTGCATAATTTTCATGAATTAAGAAATGTAATCATATAATTTCTCCCTTCTTCCCTCACCCATCACAACAAGTGCCTCAGGCTCCATCACTGGACGATCAATCCTAATCATGCCCCCTAGTTTTCCACTCAACACATATCTTCATGGTGGAATATTATCTAAAATTCAAAATATTCACCTTAAAACAAGGATTCATAACACATATTATCACATTTATGTTATAGTAAATTCACAACATGTCACAAAAAATATTTTTTCCCCAAATCTCACCATGTAGTTAAAACTGATGTACTAACACTACCCTTAACTATCCTACACCTAGGACTTGGTTATCAATGAGTATTATCATGTTTGTTGTTCATGTTTTTATATTAGACTCCAATTTATTCCCATATTGCATCATTTTACAATATTTTTTCAATTTCACGTTATACACCATTTTTATTTCAATTTCATATGCAATGAAAATAGTTTGAGTCAAAAAATTAATCATATCCTTTTTTTGTGCGTTTCTAAAATAATACATGTCATAATAACCATGAGTGCCTAGAATAATGCATGAAAACTCAACTCTTATAACATTCTTAGACACAAGTCAATTCTATGAGAAAAACACTCAAATTTGTTTTCACATCACCCAATAAGTACTTCATCAAAGGTGATATAATATTCAACTATAACAGAAAACAACAATAACAATAATCTCACCCTAAGTACTTGATATTTCTCCCATAAATGGGTTTAGAATTACCATGCATGAGCACAGAGCCAAGAACCGACTCCTCCTGGTCTCTCATATATCTTTCTTAAATAGTAATTGAAAAGAAGAAGAAAATAAAATAGGTGAATGATACCACTATGTAACGTCCTGACCTGGGTTCCCCAAGTTGGTTTTCTACGTGACCTCAAGCACACCTCCTCATATTCTAGAGGATACCAACTAGTAGAGAGGGATTGGTAAGTAAATCATGGAGATACTATACCCTCTTTTATCAAATTAATACACTAGAAAAAATAATAAACAATAGAATAAGAAAATATAATCAATAAAAACAAAAACATCCCAAGTCAATCAAAGTATGAAATACCATATTCAACGAAAACGCAATAATTCAATTCTAAATTAAGTGTTATGTTTCTAAATGAAACTGAAAATAAAGACAAAAAACGACTCCAAAGTAGGTCCCAGACCTTTTATGATTCCCTCATCCATGCTCCATCATGAATCAGCAATCTAAATAATAGAATTTTCCCATATCCTATCTAGAAAACACAATGTCTATTCAGGTATCAATCAAGAAACCCAAGTAGGGCATGAGTACAACTCAGTAGGTCACCACCAATGGTTTCTAAAAAAAATCTAGTCAAATAATAGTATATACAGTTTTATAAATAAATAAATTACATTGAATAATTAAATAGTTATCACAATTTACAATTAGTTATTATTTAACCACATAACTCTTGGGTTCCCAAGGATACCCATAACTCAATACTAGCTTCAACTCAGGCCGGAGCCCAAAGTTTCCCCGGGTATTATCAAATATTAATACCTTCTTCATCTAATTCCCGAGCCCGAAGTATTCAAAGGTGATATCACATATCAATAACTACTTTGCCTCATGTCGGATTTCGAAGTATTCTCACATTTGGTCATAACTCGAATTAAACTTTTTACCAAATCATTAATTACATAGTTGATTTCCCATGTTAACAAGATTATATTATTAAGTAAGATGACCATTCTTCTATAAATACTTCTCAATTGAAAGACCACGTTACCATTACTTTACTCACAACTATAATGACCATGTTACCATTTATACTTCTCAATTAAATATCCATGTTTCTATTTCTTTAATCGTAGGTAAAATGACGGTAATTTCTTTTTTACTTCTCAATTAAATGACCATGTTCTCATTATTTCATGAATAATTAATTCATCAATTAATTATTCCGCATCAATTTCATTTCTAATTGAACAATTATATTTTCAACTAAATACCCTAAATTAATTACCCACTTAATTTTGTATGAATTAGACATTAATTAATTCATCAATTAATTATATCAAGGAAACAATATTAATATCACATAATTATTTTATAATTAATTATCTCAGGGAAACCATTTCAATATCACATAATTAATTCTATAATTAATTATCTCAAAGAATCCATTTCAATATCACATAATTAATTCTACAATTAATTATCATAAAGAATCCCTTTCAATATGACATAATTATTTATATAATTAATTATCTCAACACAACCACTTCAATATCAAATAATTAATTCTACAATTATTTATCTCAACTCATCCACTTCCACACAACATAATTAATTCCATAACAATTTATCTCAAGGAAACTATATCAATATCAAATAAATAATTATAAAATTTATTATCTAAACTCAATAAAATCCACCAAATTTCCAATTAATTAATTTTTCACATTAATTAATTCAAATTAAGAACTCTAATTTTTATGAAACAATAGAAAATCTATAATATCATGCATGTATGAAAAATTTATGGCTATGGAATTTGAAGCATTGATCACCTACCATTAGTGAAATATTTAACAAAATTTTCAATGGTCAACTCCCACGAGGAATAATGTGGAATTTTTCAAAGTGGATCCTAGATCAAGATTGATCAAGATCAAAACCAACAACACAATATACCTAGGGATTTCACCGTAACGGGTTAGAGAAGAAGGAAGAGAAAGAATAAATCCAACCAGAACTACTTTCTAAGGATTGATCACATGAATGGTACATCCAGGAGGGATTTTTTCACTCCAAAATCACCTAAATTGTTTCCCTAGGTCGATAGGATATGAGATGAATAGGTTTCCAACAAAAATTCTCCACACAACTACTTTAAAAATGAAGGTCAAGAGATTACAAGGCATGTAATTAGGTTACATTTCTTGTAATTCATTTCAAAAGTTCTCTCCAAAAAAAACCATGGAATAGAATTTATTTTATTAAAACCACAAACAGTTACTTAAGTTGTAATCCCATTACACGATGTGTAAATGTTTTGTTGTTCAGTTTAAAGAATATTTTTCCATTAAAGCATCAAAAATCATCACGAACCCATTTTTAACACTTAACCAATTTATATAAAGACTCTATTAATTAAAAAATAATTTCTCCATGAACTTTGTGTCATTTCTCCAACAAAGTCACAAAAGATAAAATAAGATATAAGTAAAACTACCAAATTCGAGATCTTACAGTTTGGCATGGGCACTATCATGGGTGGAATAATAATTAAAAATATTATTTAATTTATTTAATTGTTAATGATTAATCCAAACCAAATAACATTATATAAAATCCTTATTATAGGAAAATACTAGGGTTATAAGAATATCCATTGAATTCTTTAAAAGGCTGAGCAAAAGAGTTTGATGAATGACTGTGGAATTGAGGATCATAGATCAATTTACTAAAGATTCAACATTTCCAATGATGTTTGAGGATATAATAAATGAAAATAGAATACAATAATTATTCATAAATGATTTCTTTAAACACTATGTAGGGAGTTTCTTTTGTTGGATTAAATTCATATATTGCCTATCATTTTCCAAATGTGAATCTATCCTTTTAACATATTGATTCACAGGTTGACCATTAATTTACAAGTATGGATTTATCTTCCAATAATTATTAATGGGAATTGTTTTGATTAATCTCAAATTATTATTCTTCATTTATCATTCTCAAGGAAATGTATTTTTCCTATCTCGAACAATGGTTGAGGTTTGTACTTCATGTTTGTGTTTTGTTCATTTTTAATCGTCATTTTTAACATGTTCATCATCAGAATTTCCATGGTCTAAAATATAAAAAATACTTGTTAAATAAAAATTTCTAAGTCATTATTTTGTGAAACATATCATTACCGAATTATCGGGGTTGTGATTGATAGAATAAATGAGGTGTGACAATGACCACGTGCGATCGAGGTTTGGACCTAAGACCCATGTTTCATGAGTTTTGTGTTAAATGATGCAGTGTGATTGAGGATTTATTTGAGCAAATAGAGCAGCTAGAATACATCCACCAGTGATGTATTAGGTTTTGATCAGACCAGATCTGAGTCTCTCATTGTATTACATGGTAAGATCATATGTAGTAGAGGTGTGTGTCGTTATGTGTGAGACATTTTGTAATTTATAGATAATTCCAATGTACACAATGTGTAGTTCGGATGAACACATGTCATGTGGAACCTTGAATATACAGTCTAGGGTTTTGGAAAACATAAAATATCACAAACCATGTGGGACCTACCATAGGCTGTGTGACGTATGACTGGTGACGCTATGTGTTCCCCTAGGGTACATAGGCATGAAGACGACTATGTATATGGGTATGAAAAGAGTGTCCAAGAATTGAATAATACATGAGCATGGGCATTTATAGAGTACGAAGACATATCCAAATACTTAATCACTACTATAGTACATGGGAATGGTCCATTGTACATGATCATAGGATTAAAAACATGTGAATATCTGAGGAATCAATGAAATTATTTGTACTCAAAATAAACACGGTTTTCTTTTCTTAGGGTAGGTTGAGGAACACATTATCTTCAGTCTGTACCAATATTTATAGGGGGTGTCCTCATTGTCCATCCCTCTGAGGGTATAGTGAGGCACCATATCCCGGTAAAAGTATTTGATCCACTCTATTTGTCTAATCTAGGATAAATATTGGGAATCCTTCTATGTGGCTTGGGGTGTGATCCTCTATCATATTTCTAATCTAGGTTGGGTTAGGAATCCCACAATGACTTCTAGGGAATTTGATCATCATCCTAGAAGATATATTCTCGGTTGAGTAAAAAATCCCCCATTGGACCTAGGTGAGATCACTTATATTTTTATTTCTATATTCAAAGATCCAGTGTGTACAACATTATAGTAAGGCTTCATAAACACAACCTCTAAAATGAGAACCATTAGTGTTATCTGACTTGTTGAGTGAGTTATACCAGAAGAGCATTGCCTTGAAACCTCAATTAAGATCCTAGGTTGGTTTTATTGTTATGACATTACTATAATTCATAAAGTATTTCTTGATTATGTCTGCATTATAATTGTATTGTAACATACTATGATTGAAGTTCTTTTATGATGATGTGTTGACTACACTCCTAGTGCTTTGTGTTTGTGTGTTATGGTTTTTCCTACTGGTAATTATTATAATCACCCATGCATGGGATCTTCCCACACATGTCATGTCTTATGTAGCTAAAAATTCCATTAATGTATTTCCAAGTGATCACAAAATATGAAGAGTATAGTTGATCCAGATAGACTTGGGTTCATTCAAAGTGTTTCATTTGGCGAATGTCCCCTTCTTCATAGTAGGTTAGACACTTCTTACAACTTTAATGGGCTTGTATTTGGCAGTTTAAAATATACAGTACTTTTTTTTATACTCTGATATGGAATATAGATTTATTCATGCATTATGGTATTAACTTTTTTTTACCATTCTTCATTGTAGGGGTATTTGTATATGTGTTCATGTGAAAAGATCCCTTATGTTAAGGCCTCCCATGTATGTTATATGAATACGTGACACTAGTCACCAAAACCTATCATATTATATGTGGGATTAGGGTGTCATATTCAGCTTACCACTGACCATGAAGGCCCGATTGTGTCATATGATGACACTTTGTAAAATTTTTATGGATAAAACTAAAAAAAAGAAAATATTCCCGAATTTCAGAAATGTATAGAGTACATTTTTTCCAAGGAACAAAATACATGTCTAGATTGAAACATATAAATTCATAGGTTAAGGAATTTATGTCATTTATTATTTATCCCATAAATGTTCACATTTTTTTATGTGTGTACTAATTTAAAAATTCTCATCTATAATTATATTTTGTTGAAGTAAATGATTAGAACCAGAAGAAAAAGTGAATGATGGGATTATTATCCATCCATAAATTAAATATTTTTTTTGTGACGATTGTTCTATGTATTCATTCAAGTCATATATATTTATAATAACTATTCAAATAACACCTCAAAATATGGAAGTTGAGCAATTGGGGAAAATAGAAAATGGGGCAGTTATTACATCCTAGGTATATAACTCCTCCCTATCAATATTTGTCAGAGGAATTTCCTAGTGAACATTGTGATACTCCCTTTTGTGGAATGTGATGATCGTATGGTTTTGGATTGTCTTTACATATATATAGCCTACACAAATTTCCTAGTGAAGGAAATCACCCTTTGAATTGGGGATATCCCTATAATTCAATGAATGTTCATGGAAAAAGTTGAGTATTATTTGGAATCATCATCTCAATCATTGATATTGTTTCATTATGGGTAAGAGTATGAAACACAAATTATTGAGACTAAGAAATAGATCATCCTCAATGACATTCAAATTTCATGTGAATATACTAATGTGTGTCCGAAATAATATCCTAATATTTATCCAAGAAATGAGTTTGAGTTCTCAATTTATCTTATACCCAATGGTTTTCCAATATCCAATAGTCAATATAGAATAACCACTATTGAACTTGAGAATTGAAGAAGAAACTGTAGGACAATCTGGATAAAGGGATTATATGCCCAAGTGATTCAACATGGGGTGCATTAGTCCTCTTACTGAAGAATAGTGATGGGTCAATGTGTATCTGCATTGACTATCATGATCCTAACCAATTTACAATAAAGAAAAAGTATTCTCATTAATGGATTAATGACTTGTTCAATTAGCTACATGGAGACCAGTACCTCTATAAGGTGGATATATGGTTAGGATATTATAAAATAAAGGTTAAAATATAGGATATCCCCAACACGAATTTTTATATAAGTTATGAGCACTAAAAGTTCATAGTTTTGATTTGGACTCGTTAATGCACCGGTTATCTTCATGTACTTAATGAATAGATTCTAATGGGATTCCAATAAATAATTGTATGTAGTATTTATAGATGATATTATTATCTACTCTAAATGTAATAATCAACATGAAGAGTATTATAATGTTTTACTAAAGACCTTAAAAAGGAAAATCTGTATTTTATGTGTATTAAATTCATGTTTTGGATAGATAATGTAATATTTCAAGGGAATATTATCACCAGGAAAAGAAATATAAGTGGATCCTTCAATGTAATAGGTAACTAAAAAATGTACCATACCAAAAAAATATGATGTACATCTATATTTAAATTATATTATCTAGGAATTATCATCAATTTGTGAGAATATGTCTATGATTTTGATGACCATTAACTGAGATAACTGAGAAGAGGTTATTTTTTTCTGGACTGGTGAATGTAATGAGGGATTAAAAAAGTTAAAGAAGAGGTTAATCACAACACCAGTGCCAACATTAGTCACTAGTGATGATGGATTTGTGGTCTGCAACAATGTGTCCAGAATATCCTTTGGTTGTGTACTCATGAAACTTGAAAAAGTGATTTCCAATTCCACCCATCAATTAATAATCCATGATAATAACAACACAAAGCATGAACTTTAATTGGATGCAATGAACATAACATTGAATATTTGGGGACATTATCTATGTAGTGAGATGTTTGACATATATACATATCATAAAATCCTCATGTATATATTAACAGCAAAGGATATAAATATGCACCAAAAAATATGTTTAGATCTAATCAAGGATTATAATTGTTTATTTTAATACCATAATTGGAAGGAGAACAAAGTGGTAGATGCTCTAAGTAGAAAGGATATCACAACCTATTCCACAATGAGGATCGAAAGGGATCCATAATTCTATGACATGAAAAGGAAGGAAATGTAAATAATATAAGTATATTCATAATAAAATAATAAATTAAATTTTCAACCATCCATTCTTTCATGGATCAAGGATACCTAAAATGATAATGAAGTGCTACAGACAAAGGTAGCAAACATTATAGAGTTCAATATTTCTAAATATGGTGTTATAATGTTTGGAACCTGAATATGTCTCCCATAAATATAAGAAATTAAGTGGGAACATTTGGATGATAAATATATCTCATCCATTTATATTCATATTTAAATAACTATGATGTATAGAGATATAATGTAAAACTTATGGTTTGCTAAAATAAAGACGGAGATTTTAGAATTTATATCTTGATTTTTAGTATTTAAAAAAGTTATGATGAATAGAATACTTCTAAGGATATGATGTAATCATTTCCCACACTACAATAGAAATTTTAAAAAATAATCACATATTTCATCATAGTACTCCCGAAGACATATAAAGGGAATAACACCATCTGGGTAGTGATCGATCACCATAAAAATTCCACCTATTTAATTATTATACAGAAAGATTTCTCTATTGACAAAATCATCAAGATTTACATTAGGGAATGGGTCAGACTCTATGGAATGAAAATATCTATTGTGTTTTTTTTGAGATCTGAGTTTTGCATCATCTTTCAATAGAAGCCTTTAGGAAGAGTAAGATATAGTGTTGAGTTACAAGGATTCTGATCACCCCCATACGTATGGATAATCTAAGAGAAACATTCAAATTCTATAGGATATGTTATTATCATGTTCAATATATTATCATGGATTTTGGGATCAGAACCTTCATCTAGTGGAGTTCTCGTATAACAATAGTTTTCATTACAACATTCAAAATTAACCTTACGAGGCTCTGTATGGGAAGTGTTATCTGAATCTAACTTTATAGAGTGAAGTTTGAGAGTGGAAGCTTATGGGATCTGATCTAAAACAATAAATGAGAGAGAAGGTTAAAACCATTCAACATCATATGAAATAAACACAGTGTTGGTAGAAAATCAAAGTATAAAATCATTGATGAAACCAAGTGCCTAAGGTCAATGATAAGGTTTTCGTTAAAATATCACCTTGGAAAAAATTCCTGAGATTTGGGATAAAGAGAACTAATTTTACCAGAAACATAATCCTCCTTTGGATCCTTGATCGAATCAAAATTTAGTTCAATCTAATATCACTCCAACCTCAACTAACTTATGTACCTGATGTTCTCCATTGATCCCTCTTGAAGAAGTATATACTATACCCCTCACATGTATTGAATCTAGAGGTGGTGCCTTTTTAGAATGATATTTCATACTATGAGAGGCCAGCGAAGATCCTAGATCATAGATACAATGTTCTATGAAATAATACAACTCACTTGGTTAATGAATTGTGGTGGAATAAAAAATTTGAGCATGTGATACGGGAATAGGGATATGTAATGAAATAGAAGTAAACACATATATTCTAGTGTATAAAATAATATTTAAATGGATAAATTTATAAAGGTGGCATGTAAGGTCTTTATCTTTAATAAATAAAATTATATTTTTGAATGAATAAATACCATAGTAAGTAATGTATTTATAGAACAATATAACTACATTAGTTAATTTTAATTATTATAAAACATAGTCAATGGGATTTCAAATACTATAAAGTAAATTAACCATTAATAATATAGTCATTGTAAAATAACTATTACGATTATTATATATTAAGGGTCATGATAAAGTCTAATTGACATAGATGAAAGAATCAATGGCATCAACTAGTAGGATAGTACCCTATGAAGCCGAAATATCAATGATTATGAGAGAGATGACATCAATATGTTTTTCCATTTATCAATCTCAGTCTGAAATTATATAACTAATATAAAAAATGATACTTATTGTGGGAGAAGTTCATGCTTATTGAGATCACAACCCAAACCATGTTTTTCAAACCACCCTGAAGATGTGCCAACATCGCACACCTAACTCTTAGAGAATACCTTGGTATAATAAGGGGCTACATATCTTGACCCAAGTAGTATGAGTTTGTATTTTTTTTCTTTGTAATAAAATAATTATTATGTTTATCTCTTTTCGTCATTACTATATATATACAATTATATACAATTTGATGAAAATTAGATTCTAATACGAAGAAACCATGATTTTATAATGGGAAAATATAAATTTTAAAAAATATTTTTGATACATTCAATAATTTTGAAATAAATATTACTTTCATATAATATTATTATTAAATAATATTACATTTTATAAAAATTATAATATAATTTAATGAATTCCAATTTAATTATTATCATGGTCAAAAAGTTTTATTATCATAAATTAAATTATTTTACATTATGAAATGTTTTTAATTTAAAATAATAAAGTATCATAGTTAGAGAATTATTTTCAAAGAATAATAATTATTTTTTAAATCAATGAATCAAAATTAGAAAATGGTTAACTTTTTATAATTTTATATTACAATCATATTTTTTGAAAACAATTTAATATGTAATAAATATAAAGTCCATATTATGACATCATAATGACTTAAAAGTGTTTTAATTAATTATATAAATGGAATAAATGACCAAATATATATTTTCCAATTAAAAATATTTATTTTTTAATTTATTTTATAAATTTTTTATAAAATTAATGAATCCTCCAAAACCGATATAATATTTTAAGGTTTTGAAATCAATTCAATATGAACATGACTTATATCCATATCACTAATGATATTATTTTAATATTTTCAGTTCCTGGACATAAAAAATTATTAAAACACCCCTATTTGGCATAATTGTTTTTTGAAAATCAGGGAATGTTTATGGTTTATGTTATTTTATCATAGGGAGTCCAAAACCTATGTTCAGAAATTAATAATAAAATCCCCCTCTTTTTTTATAAGTACCCACCAATACTCTCACTCCTCATCACTCGAAACCCATTTATCATGAATATTTTGTCTTTATATTTTTCTAGACACCTCCCAAGGTGTTTTCAGGCCCTTAAGAAGATACTATCTTTCATTTAGAAACATCCTCCCAAGTTAATGGGATTCTCTCCTTCCCCTCTTTTCCAATAACGTATTTGAATTCTTTCTGTTGATTTCCAATTTTTCATATTGGAATATATTTTTACACATCCATTATTATACTGATTATCCCAATGTAATTATATACCAACTTTCACTCTCATTAAACCCTTATATAAACCATTATGTACACCTGTTATGTCACCAAAATTACCACATGATTTTTCATGCCAATCATTTGTGTTTTGTATACCTATAACAATTTCCAGTAAAAGAGTATTTTCATATATGTAATTATCCTCAATTAATATAGGAATCTCATTTATAAAATCCAAACTCATTAATCATGGGATTAAAATGGATCAAATTCATTCTTATGTTGTATATGCAATATGGAACAGAAATGCATGTAATTGATATGAATGTGATGGGTTGGCCTAGAATTATACAGCCCTATAATACAAAGGGTAATGCTCTTATGTCATGATACAACATGTATGGTGAAAGTAATGTTATCCTAATCACACTATCTTATGATCTCTTTATGTTTATCTTTGAATTATTCTTATAATGTAATTTCTTATATTGTTTCCACATTCTTATGTTTCATTAATGTTATCATCTTATATCATGCTTTGAGGTTCATGTTTATGATTCTCACCCCTTTTTCACAGTTATATTCCTCTTGACTAACATGTATTACAATCATCATGTTATTCATTGATTACTCACTAACTAGTCATTATATCCCACCCCTTTATAATGTACATCCCCAGGATATCCTGTGCAATATTATTAGATTGATGGGATATAATGGAATTTTTCAATGTTTTTAAATAATGTTGTTGTAACCATGTTCCATGTTATTAATCTATGTTCTTAATTACTCAAAGGCACATGGACTCAAGATATTTTTGGATTATATTATGTGTGTATTTGTGAATTAAATCCTTAATTAAGGTGTATAAAGTTATGGATTGTCATGTTGAGGGTGTTCCAAATATAAACCCTTGAAAATTTCCAAGGAGACCTTGATAAAAATGAGGTATCCTAGACCCCATAACATAGATAGTGGTGTGCTTCAGTTGTTTGGTGGTAGCTCATTGGCATCCCGGTGTGCTTAGATAGCGTTCTCATCACACATTCTAGCCTATTCGCTATCCAGTTCTCTACTTCTAAAATTATGTAGCCTCACCACTATTTGTACACCCTTTCGAACACCTAAGAAAACCATTGATTTTCAAGATACATATAAAAATAAGCAATTTAAATGTTCAAATATTTCTAATTCCATTATGAATCTCATTTCTCAAAATTAAACAACAACCAAATAAAAAAATACAAATTCCCATAGAAATTTCCCACCCATAATGATGCATGTTTTTATAAACACCACAAAATAATGATTCTCATCCTCATGAAGTCTAGGTAAATCTTGAACCACATCCCCCAACCTATAATAAGCATAAATTTACCAAGAAATCATTATCTATCATCCCAAATACATAAAGAGCTTCGGATGCACAACTGTAAACACCATGTCCTGCTACACTAGATCCCTCTCATAATTGTTGGTTCAATCCTGAAACCTCATCAACAAAGTACTAAATGATTCTCATGTTTCAGCTTCTAACTCACCACATATGATCTCACATTACATTATTTTCTAGTCCCTCTCCAACTGTCTTTCTCTAAACCACTTAACATCACCTTTTGATCACCAACCACATCAATTGAGCATTATTACATACTCCAAGAGGCATCAAAACACCATAAAAACACCCAAACTAATTCTCAACCCAACGCACACCATACTTCCTCAATCATTTCTACAATCGAATGCATTCATCATTACCCAACTACTATTCCAACCATCCTCAAACCAATTTCATCACACTCATGACCCATGTTATATAAGTTAAACTCCCATGTGACCAACATGGTTCTCCCTAAAATGGAAGAATCCTTATTGTCACCACAACAATAAAATCATCCTAGAACTCCAATTGCTAGATTCTAAGCATTCCACTCATAACCACAACTATGAATTGAGATGGTCCTCAGTCATAAACATTAATTCCAAAATCTAAAACCCCAATAATGAAATCATCTAGATGCTTATGGTGTTCCCAACTATAAGATACAACCACCAACTGTCATTTCTCTTTAGTGGTTCTTTAGACATAGTAATGTCCCTCAAAATCACATATCATTTTTTCCAACCCACAACATCCCCAAAATAAAATCAAAACACATATCATAGGTCTAATACTTGAACCCACCCAAATGAAATCTGTCTACTAAAGCCACATGTCAAACAACAATTTCATTATCCCTCCAAATGTGGTATCCACCATAAAACCATCTCATAGTCCTACTATGATTAGATCTAAGAAATATATATTTTGTGTTTTCAAACATAAGAGTCAACCATTGGTTCTCCCATGGTCTATTTCGGAATATCTGGTCAGTCGATCAACAAATGAACTGATTGATTTTCATAGGCCATGATAAACCAAATCACACACCTCACAACCTCACTCAGTAGTTCCAAAACAACCTTATAATGAATGGTGGGTACAAAACTCAATATTAGGGTCATCTTCAGCCAACACACATAATCTATGCACACCTATCTATAAAAACACTTGCCACTCATTCCAAAAAATACATTAAAAACATTTAATACATTCCCAAACTCATCCTGATTTTCAAATAACTCCTTAGAACCCTATGGTTCTTAGCAAAATCAATAATCATCAAAATGTTATCCTAGATGGCCACTTTAGTAAAACAAACCCTTCAAATTTCCCAATACCGCTTTGAAATCCAATTTTAGAAACCATATTTAAATCCAATTTCAAAATAAAATTATTTATATTTCAAAAAATCATAAAAAACAAAAACTAATCTCAATCCACTAACTCCGCAATATATTTCAAATAAAAAAATATTCAAAACCATTTTACACACACCAAGAACAACCACATCATTTTAATTTTCAAAACCATGTTTCTAAAAGATCCAAAATTATTAAAACCATTATTCTTTGGTGGATAAGAAATTACATCACAACAATAAATCATTCCCCTTATCTCCCCTTTAATATAATCACCCAGTATGATATAATAATGAAAAAAATCATTAAATTATATGTTACTTCAATTAATATGGATTATGAAATGTTGGTCATGTTAAACCACACCACTAATATGTGTGTGTATCATGACACAAGCATGATATTATCATCTTGTGTGTACAAATCAATAGCTTCCAAAAAATACCAATGAATCTTCCCGAGTCTCATACATGCTATATTGGTATTATCAATCCAAATGAACACCCCACTCATCCTAGAATGCCTAATACCAAACTGAACAACCCTTGGTCACTATATTTTCATACAATGTCATGCTATCAAGGAATACTATTGATATACCTCTCAATACATGAAATTTTATATCCTCTTATAACTATTTTATCTACCCAAAATATAAATATGATACCATTTTGTAATACAATGGCTTGGGTTTTCCAAATAGAACCCAATTGGGGGGTTTAAAAAAATTCCCCAGGTGTCCCTTCCCATACACAAGAGGTTTCCAACTAGTGGTGAGGGCCTAATAAAGTCATTGGGAAACAATTCCCTTTATAAAATGTCTCAGGGATCATGCCCAAAACTACTGAAAATTAAATATTATTTTTCATGTATAAAGAAATTATAAAATATCTATAGTCATTAAATAAGGACACCCATGGGCCCCCACATCCCAAAATATAATGTTGTAAACAATCTATATGATGCATCAATATAATATAGACTAGCAGTTGATACATGGAATCAAATAAACAAAATTCCCAAATGGATAGTAAATACTAGATGATAATTGAGTAATAAATTCACTTGACTCTAGCCTAACTCACATACCATCCCACCAAATCCTTATCCATTATGCCTAACTAGACCTATACCATGAATCCCTCTCTATAACCCTAAGATAAAACAGGAGAGTTTACCCATGAACATCGAATTCTATACCATGTAAGTTGGTAGGGGTTGAGTCCAATGACATAGTATGTATCCCAAGTGCCTTAATCAGACATACTGTTGTGGTGGTCAAGTGGATGTGCTTGGAATTCATTTAATTTGGTGTAGTCATGTTCATTGAACACACCCACCCAAAAAAATATCACACAATTCACACACAAGAATACCTACTTCAACACTGTTTTGGGATATACCTCATATCACAACCAGTATAATACCTTATTTATATCTATGATGGAATCTATGTATACAATAACTCATACAGTACCTTCCTCATGGACATATTGAACGGAACATATGTCATAAACATTGTAATGCATGTATCTGATAGGATATCCCTATCACTCAATTTGTTTCTTTGTAAAGCACTCAGGCTCATCCCTGTATACTTAGAGAGGCATATCAAGTAACATTCACCCATTCCCATAGAATTTAGGGTGGTCAAAAATCACACAAACTCATCCCCACAAGTTCAAGGGAGGTCACAAACAATCAAATAGGCCCATATATACAAGATCTTGGGAGGCCTCATTCAAGAACACAGAAACATCCCAACAACTTATAAGAAGTCTATCATCAATCACATTGTCCCATCCATACATGTTCTAGGGAGGCCCCAATCAATCACACTATCCCATCCCTGTTGGTTCTGGGGGGCCATTATTAATTACATGTATTTGATATCAAACAAGACTCATAGTTCATGTCACATCTAAATCACTGATCACTAGACACTAGCCCCTTAGGTCTCATTCCTATATATAAAACTTAATTTTAGCACAACTTGACCCTTCATGGGGTCAATCATGTTAATAAATACCATCCATTACATTGATACAATAAGAAAATTTCTTAATGGTATACCCATACAACAAATGCATCATCAAACATTAAACAACACATGCGAAAAATAGAATAAGGCATAGTCAATAAATCATGCTTTGCAAAGCCGAGCATCACCCACAGATAGTTAAATATTCTATAACCATGTCACTCCAATGTCCTTTGAATATACTTTAAAAACCATGCCAAAAATCTATTCTAAAACATTTCAAATGGTGTCACACATCGTTTTACTAACACTAGGAACTCGGACCAAAACCTATCCAAAATATCCCTTATAAAACCCATTCCCATTTTGAAATAACATTTTAAAATCCATATTTAAAATTCTAGTTTTCCATAAAAATTAAATTAAAACCAAATCCAATTTTAAAATTACATTTTCAAAAGGAAGACCCTTGCTTTTAAGAATCTGACTCACACCACCACACTATCCAAAAGGAAGGCCATCAGAAATCATTTTACTAGGGATCCACCATCACAAATTTTAGCAAGATATACTATCCATGTTGACTATTTGAATGACACAAGACCATCATAACTTTATGGTTCAACTCACACAAAACCTGAAATCTTGCAAGTATATATTATTAATATAGAACATGAAAATAAAATCATCAAAAAAGAGAGTCTCAAATAAGATCAAGTCCCCCACCTAAAACTAGATCATTTGATTTAATTCTATAACACGAACATCAATATATAAGCTTTTACAACCCAATCCATCACTCCCAATGCCCTTCCTCAAATCAAGTATCTCAAAAATTTATTTTAATAATTTTTTAATTAATTAAACAATTAAAAATTAACCTTCATAACTCCAGAATTAACCAACGGTATAATAAATTCATCAAAGGTATGTGACAACCCTAAAAAATACTATAATCACCAGAAACACCAACCAATATCATTATATTAAATAATTAATTAATTTATACAAAAAACCCCACCATGGAATAAAAGGTTCCAAACTCACTGGGTGGTTTAACAAAACTAGAATCATGTGATCCTGGTACATTTCACTCCTAACTCTCCCAAAAACAAAAGCCATAGAAAATTACAAATTTAAAAATTGTAATCGTTGTCCAATTTTATCCAAAATCATAAAAATACCTACTTAAATTCACATAGTGGCATACCTCATATAAAATGTTGAATGGTGTCCTATTTACAGTTTCTAGAGACTCCCTTTTTGAGACACAAGAAAAATCCTTTTAAGACGCAATTATTTTCCCATGATCCAGTGAAATAAACCCTCAAAAACCTTGTCAAACTAAATAGACATCCTTAGAAATGGGGCGTTGTAAATAATGGAGAATTGTGGAGAGACATACCGTGAATTAGATCGATAAAACTTTCCTAATTCCACTAGATCGAAGGGGAACTAAAGGGGGAAAAATGAAAAGACAAGAGGGATCTTCCAATTTTTTTATCATAACAGAACAGCAGAATCCTTAGGTGGTTCTAAATAAGAAAACCTAAAAATAATAAAATTTCCCACAATAAAAATGTGGTTTCCCATACCCCACTAGAAAGCTGATGGGGCACACTGGATGGTCGATGGTTTTAAATTGTGTGGATAAAACATTATTCTACACCCTAGATGGATTGTGGTTGTTCACTGACTACCCAATGAGCTCAAAAAGTTTTCCCAGCACACTATCTATCCTACCAACTAGCCAATGTCAAGATACTAATATTTACCTACCTAGCTATAACACCCCAAACGGACCATTGTGCCTGAGCTGGAGGGTTTATGGACTCATTCCCACTCCCTTGTATATAAGATCCTACCAACTAATAGGGAGGCTATAAGTCCATCAGTTGGGATATTATAACCTCAAAATCATTTCATATCATAAATAAATAAATAGTATTAGAATTAATATAATCATTAGAGTATCATGAAGAAACTAAATAATCAAAATGGAATATATGCCATATAAGTATTTAACAGCTCCCAATGTTCTATTCAAAATAGAATAATAAGTATAGATAAATATATAAATAAAAAAAGGTCCCTACATAGTATGTCACGGTCCGCTACCAACTCCATGCTCCCCTATTCAGTCATCCACTATAGTGACCTTAACCATCATCAGATATATAGTCATAAAATCTATAAAAACATAGAATAGCCTAAGAAGGATATAGTACAAGACTTAGTAGGACACTTCCAATTTGTTTTAAACAAGTTTTATCAAGTATAATAGGTGTAATACATGTTTGAAAAACATAATAACATAAAATCCAAGATCAATCTACCATGCACTATCCAAGCTGCCAAAAACCCCAATCTGTATATACTCCTGCTCTATGCTAGAAGGATAATCATGGAATTTTCATGTGAGAAAGAAAAAGCCACTGGACTCATAACACATATCCTAGTAGTATCAAGGCATCAATTTGGAATAGGCCCCCTATATCATAATATCATGGATTTTTCATGTGATAGACCTGTAGAATGTTGTTCCCCATTTATACTTCTGATCAAGCATCCAACCCATCATGCCTAAAATGCATTGACTCAATTTAGGCCCCTAGACCATCATGCCCCTACCTTGTGCTTAGGCATGTTATTTTCATCTCAAGCCTTCACACTCAACCACTAATGAATAAACAACACATGATGTTCCACTTACCTCAAGTACCAATAAAAAACAATAAGGAAATATTTAAAAGCATCACAATTTAGAGAATATAATCAATGAAAAGCATGTCATCATGAGAAAATTTCACGTCAACACATATCAATATGTGATCACAATCAAAAATGGATTAAGAAAATCTAGATATACTCAATGTGTTATATATAATAATGGGTATCATGGGATACAAACAAACACACATGTGATAACAATCTAGCCTTAGGAATCAAAGAATGCCAATGTAAGAATCATATCAAGACATCATGAGTGAAAAAATCTTCAAAAGCTAAGGAAATCTCTACCTCAAATTCCTCAATGCCAACATCAGGGATAAAAACTCCTGAGTGGTTTGAAACTAGAGTGGAATCCTCTAAATTCAATAACACCTCCTCAAGAGACATATTAACATAGTTTTTGATATGTTACAATTCAAGTTTCATCAATGTCTCTGAGAACAAATTCCATCTATTTTATTCCAGAAATAGATAAAATTTCACATGTGTTAGCAGTTTGTCTCTCTAAGATAATTTGTAAATTATTAAAACATTTTAATTTATGTATTAGAAATATCTTCTTTAGGAATAATAATAAAACTACATGTGATAATATTCTATCCTTATATAATAATATAGATTTGACAATCCCTTGTTGATATTTCAAGATAATAATTTATTTATTATCTTATTGAATTTCTATGATGAGTATTCCATTATAATTATATGAATAATTTCTATATTATTATTATTATCCCATAATTATTCATTCAGTTTATCTACTATGATTCTTTCATGAGACCCATTAGAAAAAATTAAAATATTGAGAATAATAACCTACCTATAACTATCACACATAGGAACTTTAAGAGGATGTGAAGAGAGAGGTGAGGGGTAATGTAATATGAAACTATTGAAGAAAAGGGTCACACTATACATATAATGATTCACCATTAGAACATGGGGAACACAATACTACTCAGGTTTATAGAATCCACTAAAAAATGTGAATAAGAGTTCGAAACTTTCAGAAAAAACAAACCATGTACATGGTCGTGTTTATTAAAACTAAAAAATTAGTATCAATACTAATATTTTTATTTTTATTTATTATTCATTTTAGTGGTTTTAATTAATATAAAAACATTGATTTAAAGTGAACCATACTAAACAAAAAAAATTCCTGGGTTTTTTTCATTTAAATTCACTAAAAGGAGTTACAAACACATCCTAAGAAAGAAGAAAAAACCATGAAAAGTAGCAGAAAATAGTTAACATTACATACAAGTTATTCATTGTGTAAGAGTAACTTTATTTACCCATACAAAATGGGGTTAGCCTTATGCATTGATCCTCTACCCTTATGAAACACCGTTACATGGAATTGTATCCTTCTACAACTCCTCTTTTCCATTATAAAAGAACCCTTACAAAGTCGTTTACCATGATATGATACTTGAATACCCTTATACAGTGCATGTGTACCATTACATAGGTACCTTTATCCAGTGTGTACCCTGACACAGAGCATACCTTACCCTTACTTAGCGCCTCTAACCCTTATGTAGTTCTTATTGTACCCTTAAGTAGAACCTTCTACCCATATTTTGTGATTACCCCTATACAAGTTATGTAAAATGGATTTACCTTTATGAATGAAATTTAAAACCACATTTACCCTTATGTTAGGCCATATAATTAACTTTTACCTTAGAATAAAGACTTAAGAACATTTATAAGTTGATTATTATTCAAATATTTTTATTTTATCATATAATTAATTGTAAATTACAAACAAAAGTGTGTTTTATTATCATAAAAATTGGAAGTTTAATTTCTCCTCCTATAATGAATTCTCATACATAAAAGTTTCTCTAGCAGTTTTTCATAACATCTTTGGCCATTGAGCCAATCATTTGGCTCTTTCCCCTATATCCACTCATTAATTCATCTATGATGAAACAAAATACAGACAACTAGTGACATATTACCTCATAGGACCCTCTAACCTCGATCTATAATATTAATTTTATGCTCCACATAATATGAGTCAGGACTAGCTCAAAATCATCATTGTTGATGAAATATATAAGATTGAGAATGTACCTTAGTAGTTGAGATACATGAAACACGTCAAAGACCCGATTGTACAGTACTGTTCCAACACATTCAATGCTCATGAATGGTCTAACAAACCATGGTTTTACATTAACATTCATCTTCAAAAATCAGTGACCTAACTATGGATTCACTCTCAATAAAACTTTATCACCATATGTGAACTCCAAAGGTATCCTCCAAAGGTTAGTATAAGATATTTGCTTCCTTTTTGTGGTGATCAACCTCTTATAAATCAATTTCACTCTCTCGAACATCTATTTAACCAATCAATTAACAACAAAATCTACATCGCCTACCACATGCCCACAATGTGGTGAATGACATAGCCTCCCCTAAAGATACAAGTAAGGTTTCACCTGAATTTAATCCCGGTAAATATTTTTTTTGCAAAACGCAACCGATGATAGATGATTATCCCATTATCCACTGAATTCGAGAATGAAATATCATAGCATATACATTATTATGTGTATAGTCTACTTGAATTGTTCACCTATCTAAGGATGGTATATAGTTCTCAATCTTAGTTAGGTTCATAGTTCTTTCTGTAATCCTTTCTAAAACCATGATGTAAAACGTGAATCTATGTCAGAATCAATTATCGAGGTATCTCCTTGTAATAGTACGATCTCATAGAGATATATCTTCCATATATTGTATTCTATGTATGTTTCATGGATCGGTATGAAGTATAACCTATTCATTAGTTGATCGAAAATTGACTAGAAATAATAAGGAATCCTTGGGTCCTAGGTAACCCAGTTAAAAAAGTCCATCATGATTTCCTCCCACTTCCACACGGGCATAGGAAATGGCCGGATAAAACAACTTGGACATAAGTGTTTGGCCTTTACCCTATAGTAGGTAATAAATCAAGACATAAACCCTATGATCTCCCTATTCATCCCTAGCCACCAAAATTACTTCCTGAAGTCATTGTAAATCTTTATTGAACATGTATATACCTACCACCACATGTTTGGGAAATACATCATTATATCTTCTCTAATTGATTTTGGAAATACTCTTATCCCATGTAGATGGATTACATTATCATTTCCCAATGACCTTCGAGATATCAGATAACCTCTTCCAAGCTATTACCACATAAACAAACTCTCAGTATGACTCATGTCATAATGTAACTTGATTTACCAGAGAAGATGTGACCACTAGAGAAGCATAAGTCATTAGTCCCTAATTCTCAAGAGAACACATCCTCTAGTTATCAAATAATCTCATCAAGCACCACTACTCCTCTGAAGTCCACTAACCAAGCTCATCGTATGACCACATATTATTTCTAAAAGCTTCTATAATGACTTTACATTTCCTAGGTGAATGCATCATCTCAATATAAATATTTTGATGATACTCTACACAATGGATCTATCACAGGAATAGGTCACTCAATTTAAATATATTGTAGAGTATCTAATTTTCAATGTGGAAAAAAACCTCTTACAGAAGAGATAATGTTTCCAACACATTATAAAATGAACTAAAATATAGAAATACCGATCATTAGTGGGGTAGTTCTACTCATGGGTTCATATATATCGTAAACCTTAAACTACTACATACACTCTATATATCATTATTACTCCCAGAAAAATGCCTAATGCATCACAGTATATTGTATATCAAATTTTAGGCCTGAGTAGTATCATTATTAGAGCTATAGTAATCCTACTCTTCATCTAGAAGAAATATTCTTCATACTAGTCCAACAACAAGAACATCTATCCATTCTTCATCAGCGTAGTCATCGGTACAGATAGTCGGGATATGTCCGTGATAAAGAATCATTAATATCCTGTTAGAACTGGGATACTCTTGATCTTGAACATGTTTATAAGAAATGTCTGGGGCGTAACTGCTTCCACATTCTCTAGGTCTTCATATATACATGTCTCATACAACACATTCCCCAAAAACATCACCTCATGTATATAGAAATCACACATTGACATCTTGGCATAAATTCATTGTTCTCAAAGTGAACTTCAAATAATCTTTATGTGTCTAGCATGTTTCTTCAATATCGGTGAGTATATGAGGATTTAATTTATGAACACGATGATGAACATGCCCAGATATTGTTGTAGGCTCTTTTTTATGAGGGATAAGAGCATTTTCAGCGTGTTCTTTAGTTCAAATGGAATCACCATGTATTTTAATATCCAATACCTTATCCCAAACACCATCCTTGAAATTTCATACTTTTTAACTCTTATTTTTGGGTATCTCAATAGATAATATATATTTGAGAACCATCGAGCTCCACATAAATAATAAACAAGGTCATTGATCGTAGGAAATAGGTACCTATTGTTTTCACCATCATCTGGTTCATCTTTAGGTAATCAAGGCAGAGTTAATGATTATCACCCACCTTCTTGGGGAACAAAATAGGTGCACCATTGGGTGAAGTAATCATATTAATAAATACCTTCTTCTCAAAGTCATCATGTTTTACATTTATCTCCTTCATCTTAGCTGGATCCATATGTTAAGGGCGTATCAAAATGGCTTGCACACCCAATACGATCTCTATAACAATTTCAAGTCCCTTAATTTGAGGAAGACATGAGAAGTTTTCTGATAATATATCCTACTAATGATCCAAAACTAGAGGAAAATAAGAGACTGATGAAATTGATCCTACTTAATGTGAAAAGTGTTCCATTATCATTATGATTGTTTTGAGATGACACATGTCTAGACCCACTCTATCTTCTCTCAGTTCCAATACTTTGGAAGCACAACGTACACTAGATTAACCGCCAAAACCTTTGTGTTTTCTACTATTTAAAATATTGATTAAAAAATTCATGATTTTACATGGGATTATAAGTGACTCTGATTCTCTAAACGGATGAATAATGATTGAGTTGAATGTTACAAAAATTTGACCCATGTTCTGAGCTCCTATTCTTATAGAATGAACTATGTTAAAGATGTCTAGATGAAGTGGACCTGTTATCTAAACCATAGAGTAGGTGTAAGATCATTCTCATCTACAAAACTTCTATACATTTGGCAGTAGAGAAAGAACATCCTCTCTTATGGGAGCATTAATCCCCACTTAACAAGTTGTCCCACAAGACTACGTTGAGGTCAGATCTTATATAATGTGAATAGAACACTTATAACATTTATGAGTGATCCCAAATTGTCTCTGGGATCACACAGATGTTCTCCTAAGAGTTGAACCTCAACCCTAATGTATACCCTCCTATCACTGACCAATGTCTCATCCTTTGACAATAGTCACAGTCATCACATTTACAATAAAACATAACAGTATGCCTATCTTAGATAATTAATCCTAATATAAATACATCAAATAATACAAATTACATATATATCAAAAAATAGAGAAATTATCCCAAATGGATTGAAAAAAATACATCATTTAAATTAGAATGACTATGTTGCATAAAAATGGTATATATATCGAATGTGAACCTATGTGCCAAGTCATGATGCATGAACAAACCTAAAATATCATAAAAATAGTAACAACATCCCTATCAATGGAAAATAAGAGGTCTGTCACACTTGTGTAGTCCAAGAACAAATAAACTCCCCTAACTCAGTACCATAGAGTTATCTCCTTTCTACAGTTTCATTGGTTAGTGAAAAAAAACAAAAAAGAAGAAATTGTTTTTGATATCATTTTCTAACACCCTGACCTAACCATCGGGTCTGATCTTGGGGGTCAGATGATCTCTTGAACCCCTCCTCATATACAAGAAGCAATCGAAAAGTAGTGATGGTCTATGTCTATTAGTGGGGAGACTATAACCTCAATATCATCTCGTAGAACAAACAAACAAATATAATAATAAATGATTTAATGATCAAAGAATCATTCAGAAACAAAATAACCAAAAGTGAATACATGTAACACAAGTAATAAACATACACATGTGTGGATATTGGAAATAGAGTAATGAGTGAAGATAATTATGTAACTAAATAATGGGTCCTCCATAGACTATATCAGTAAACTACTAGCTCCATACACCTCTACTCAGTAATCCACCATAAGGACCTTTCCCATCGACATGTTTCTAGTCATGAAATATACAAGCACACAAACATTTTGGAGTAGTGTGTGAATGAAAGACTCGGTAAGACACCACCAATGCCTCCTCAACCAAGTGTGATCCATTATAACAGGTTCATTCTATGATAATAATAAATGTTTAACAAACATAATAACATAGAATCCAACACCATGTTGTTATGCGATAACCAAGCTACCACAAACCTATGGTTTTACTTATTTTAGCCTTATAGTTGAAGGATTATCCTGAAATGTCAAAGTGAAATAAACTAGCCATTAGGCTCATAAAAAGATTCAATGAATTCTCAACGCATCAAGTCAGATCATTCCTCAAGACCATCATATCCCGACTCCATTATGGGTCAAACCTCATGACCATCATACCCTATCTATGACTTGATATAGACCTTCAGAAAATCATGCTCTAAATGTGCAACCCCAGGTCAAGACCCTATACTATCATGCCCCTACCCTATGCTTGGGTATATCGCCATCATCGCCACAAGATTTTCACACTCCCCCTCTATGTAACAAACAACACAAGATGGTCCACTTATCTCAATTACATATAAAAACCTCCTATGTAATTGTAACACACATAATAACGCATCAAATAAAAGGTAAGAAAATAATATCATCATGAGAAAATTTTGAAACAACACATATCAACATGTTATCACAATTTAACAAGGCAGAAGATACTCTAGAATTACTCATGAAATCATATATAATAACAATTATCATTGATTAAATGCATGATCACACACACACACAAATGTGATATAAATAATGAAAAGTGAATCAAATTATACCAACACAAAAAATATAAATCAATTCCCTGTTTGCAAATGAGATACCCAAACGGTGCAGAACATCCTACCTCAAATTCATTAACATCAACATCTAAACAATAGTGGAAACCTCTATAGCTAAGAATACTGCCTCATGGGCCTTAATATTATTGTTTTAAACACATCAATATTAATGTTTCATCATGGGAACCAAGCACTGGTTTCAATAGTTTTATATAAAATATAAATAAAATATTACATGTGATAATATTTTGTCCCTCTAGGATAATTTTTAAACTATAAATACAAATCTACTCATGTGTTAGTATTATCTTCAGCATGAATAAAAATAAAACAACATGTGCTAGTAAACTATATCTCTAAAATAGTACACATGTGATAATAAATTGTTATTATTCATTGATATTTCAAGATAATTATTATTTTATTATCTCAGTTAATTTCTAGGATTAGTAGTCTGTTATAATTCAAAAAATAATATCTAGTTTATTATCCTCATTTGGTAATTCTTCATTCAGTTCCTCTTGTAGAGTTATTTCATGAAAACCATGAAAATATAAAAAATATATAGAATTAAACCCTAGCTTGAATTATCACGCATAAGATTTCAAGAGGAAGAGGAGACAAATGTGAGGGTTTCTATGTGCCTACAATTTAGAAGAATAGTTCTAGAGTTTTTGATGAATCATTTTCCACATTAACATAGGGAACAACAATATTCTCAGGATTATGGAATTGACTAAAAATTAAGGGATGTAGACATCGACCATTTTATAAAAAAATAAACTGATTAAGGGTCATGTTTATTAAAACCACAAATTAAAAAATAATATTTAATTTGTTTTTTTAATGAATCTTCATTGTGGAAGTTTTAATTAATTTATAAAGTCAATTTTTGGAGGAAAAAAACAAAAATAACCAAACCCATGATTTTATTTATTGAAAAAAATTTAAGAGTTATAGATGTTTCCCAGAAACGAATATGAATAAAACTCATAAAAGTAAGGTAAAATAATTACACTTATATACAGTGTATTTTCTATGTTATAGTAACACTGATTGCCCTTATGTAGAAAAAGGTAACCTTATGCATTGGTCCTCTAATCTTATGCAACACCCTCATGTGGCATTGTACCCTTATGAAAATTCTAATTTCCCTTATAAAGGTACCCTTACATTGTCATTTACCCTATTTAGTTCCCGGTTACCCTTAGGTAGTTCATGGGTACCCTAAAGCATGTACCTTTACATGATTAGCAACCCCATAGAGTGCTTACTTTTCAATTACATAATTCCACTTAACCTTAAAAAATACATACCAAACCCATATATAGCTCCTCTTTTGTAACAACCCGAGATTTTATGAGAATTATTCTTTTTAATTTCATTGATGTCTTGTGTTGTAAGCTACTCTAAAATTATCTTGCGCTATACACAACACCGTATTAGTTTGCAGTATACGCAACACAAATCATGGATCATGTTAAACACAATTTCAAGTCTGTTTGATAGTAGTTATTCAATGCAACATTGAGTATATATATTTATATATATATATTTAATGTATAAATGAAATATGGTTGGATTTAGTTATACGAAACAACACATGAGTCTTGCACTACACGCAACCCTGACTTGGCTTTCATTACACGCAATCGCGACATTCCTCGATAGCGTGTGTTGTACGCAATACCGGGTTTTACTAAACAACGATATATTATTAAAATATTATATAAACTAGCCGTTATGAATAGTAATAACCAATTTTGAAAATTTTATAAATTTTATCATTCAAAATGGACTTCATTTTTGGATTTGGAATATCGAAATTAGACTAAGGTGAATTTTTGGTATTTTTCTGAAAACTATCAATTTTTGATGAATAGTGAAAACACTCGGTTACTATTTAAAAACCAACTTTTTATTTAAAAAATTCTTTATTTTATTTCAATTTATTTTAAGTCAAAATAGATACAAAATATCTATATAAGTTCAATGTAATTCATTGGAGCCAGTTTATAATAATTTTAGAGATTTAAAAATTATATTGAATTTTTTATCATCTTTTACCTACCTCCTAGGAGCTTTTTCAAATCTGCATAAAACATAATTTTATCACTTATGTGAATGGAATTTAGAAAATCTGAGAGACACAATTGATATTAGTAATTAAAAATGTGGTTTAATAAGATGAAAATAATTTTTGGTGAATAGTAACTTTTTACTTTTATTTACCACGGTTAATAGTAAATAGGGTAATTAAAGGTAAAAATAATATTATTTTTACCCTAACTGTAGAGGCCTGAAACTTTACGTACATGGAAATTACATTACATTTGCAAAATACTTAATACATAACGAAAACAGATACACAAGGACGGTAATAGTTTAGTATCTTTGGAAACATAGAACAAAATCTTCTAATCGTGGTGAAGGATCTTCAACATCTCCCATAAAGATCATCCCTTTTTTTCTTACCTAAAACCATTCTTTATATCCTGGGGAAAAGAAAACATAAAAAGGGTGAGCTCAAATGCTCAGTAAGGTTAATCATAGAGAACATAAAATAATCCATAAACATTTGAATGCAAAAACAAGAACATAAAATCTAAACAACAAAATCATGAGAAAAGACATAAATCTTGGGAGTACATAAGGCATAGATCATAAAGAAACATTAATCCTGAAAAAATAGCATGGGAATAAATCATGTAATTGTGGCATCCATTAAGAACTTGTAATGATTTCCATAGTAGCCAAGGCATTGCTGCCAAGACCAAATTAGTGGACAATGTCACATTCTGAATCGAGTTCACTCCTCGTTCTAGTCCTGTAATACTGAACCAGATTATCTTACCATTCCAGCCATGTCTATCTCATGAGATATAAATATTTAACCAATTCATTTGAGGGAGATATAGGTCCCACCCATCTCATAAGGAAATCATTCTTACTTGTGCCACAAAATAAACATACATCATTCATAATAACCCAATGAAAAAAATGGGTTTCAAAAACATCATGAAATCATCATGTAATCCATATAAAAGAAATGGATATCATTTCATAATAAGAAAAGTGAAACCATGTAAATCATAGAGATATTATACTTGAAACATACACATATGATATAATTTCATCTTAGATGGAAAATGGTTTTGATAATACACTTGAAATGAATTCTTGAAGAAAATATCCTTTCTTTGTAAAAAATCATTTTCTTTTCAAAAAATGCCTTGCAATTTTAAAAGAAATGGATTTTTTTGAAAATAGTCTTGAAATATTTTGGAGAATGCATCATGAAATTAAGGCTTTATAAAACTGTAAAAATCCTTTCATGCAATATAAGTTAAAAAAACATTTTTCTCGTACATTTTCCGAAAAAGTCAAAAAGTACCTCATAAAAGAAAGATTCCTTACATACCATGTAGTAAAAGTAAAAAATGGGTAAAATGGTCTCTAAATATACATGAAAACATTTTTATAAATCATGTACATGGATGATAACAATAACCCTAGTAAATACTTACGAATTAAACAATCTCGGATATGAACGAGATTGGAATAATTATCCCTTGCCTTAGGTCCGATATGCTTCGTATGAATCTGAACCTCCTGTATAATGATTTAAATAATGTCATTGACTTATTACAGAATCATATTAATTGTTATGATATCATATATGGTTCACTTATGACTTTATATTACTCGTTCTGTTGTAAATTCGATGTTAAAGCTGTGTTTTGGGTAAATCGTTTCATTTATCGTACGTGTTTCGACATGTTGTTCTTACTTATGTTCTGATTTACATAATTCCAGAATTTAAAACATGATTTATATATAATATATATTCATCATATACATATATATTATAGATGGATAAATTTATTGAAATACACCGTTCACGGAGACGGTAAGTCGTATGTACGCATGAACATTGTTTTCCATTCCTTATTGACTTGAATAGAAGTAAGTAGATGAAATATATATATATATATATATATAAATATAGTAGCTTTATAATGTCATATTTTTCATTATTATTCATTATATATACTTTATAAGTACTCTTGAATGGTTAACATTGAAAATGAATATCATCGCGTCGTGGAGACGGTAATCCATACGTACGCACGAGCGATGATATCATTCCCATATTCATTGAATGGAATTGGAGTGGAAGATATAATATATTATAATCAGTATGATGTTATAATAACCATATATATTTATTATTTACAACATTATACCCATCCAAGTAAGGTGGTGGTGGAAAAACAGATTACCCCACGGCGTGGAGACGGTATTCCGTACGTACGCACACGCGGTGATTTCGTTTTACATAGGATGGATAGAAGATGAAATAGGGTTGTTTCATATTTATAATAACATATCAGTATATTAGTGACACTTATGTTATTACTTCATAATGAAACAACTAAAGAATAGGATGTAGAAGAAGAAAGAAACTTGAAAGAATCGGTAGAAGGTATTACCTCTTCCTCGAAGTGCCTCCTTTCAACTTCCTCTTAGGGCACTAGAGTTGGTCTTTTGAGAAGACCAGTACCTCTATAAGGGTTCTATGGAAGTGGGTAAGTGAAATGGGAAGAGTTTGGCCGAAGTTGAAGGCTCAATTTGGTGTGAGGAGGATAGGGAGGTGGTGCCCTTTTATAAGGGAGGAGAGGGGAACCGTAGGAAATAGAAGAAATATCAATTTATAATAAATTCCAACCCCACTTAAAACCCTCCAAAATTAACTCATATTAGAATATTAGATGGGATAGGGTTGTAATCTCATCATCCAATAAAATTTAGACATGTAGGGAATTTATTTTAAGCATTATCAACTTGATTTATCCTTATATAATCTATTTACTTTAATTTGTGGTAATAATATTCTAAATTTTAAATCATTATAAATAATTACTTTTATGTTTTAAATTGTCCATAATTTTATATATTATTTTATTTTTGACCATATAAATTTAAATTTATAATTGTTAAATATTTTTGTGATTTTTAAACAATTTTATAATATGTTATTTTTATAAAATAACAATAGTTTCAATTTTGACACAATTCATTTATTTGAAATTAAATAAAATCTACACAGAGGAGATATTCGAACCAAAATATTAAATAGATTCCTAACATGTTATAGTCATCTAGAAAATTCGTGTATCACATTAAATAGTTCATATATTATTTATTTTAATATTTTTAAAACCATTTATTTGATATTTCAATCCATAAAATAACTTCAACATCACTATTGTGTCATCTTTAATGATAATTATTTAATCCCTAAAAATTCTAAATAAACAAACATGATGTATAAAATTTTATTAGATTTATGGATACAATTCATGTCCAAATATTCATTACGTTTATCACTAAATTAAAATTATTATACTTATAAGAGTTATGAAAGTGACATGTTGTCTCTTAATTTGGTGTTAATAATAATTAAATTATATTCATAGAAAAAAGTCCATTAAATGAATCAAATCCGACCCTTAGGTGATATGGGTCGACTTTTAGTCATCCAATAGGATTTTGGTAGGTGTTAGGGTAATTTTATAATCTTATTTTTACCCTTAATTACTCGATTTACCTTTAACTGTAGTAAATAAAAATTAATGTAGTTACTATTCATAATGTAAAAAAAATAAAAGTAACCTATTAACATAATTTGGACCCACTGAATCCAAATATGGAATCCATTTTTAAAAATTCAAAACATAGAAGTTGTAGTAATTAATTTAAAATTAATCACATTGTTGATAAAACGAGTTTTAAAAGTTAAAACATTGTCAACGATTGAAATGATTTTACCTATGAATTCCATGTAAAATCCATGATAATGAAATAAATTATATAAAATGGTAAAAATATATTATATTTATACTTTAAAACCATTCAATGTTATAATTTAACCACATAAATTATTACAAAGAAAAAAGTTGTTTTTAATTAAAATATAGCGTGTTTTTACTATTCATTAAAATATGAAAGTTATTAGAATAATATGAAAAATTTATCCAAAGTAAATGTTTATATCCTGATTCCAAAAAGGAGTTTTATTTTGTCAAATTGAACTTATAAACATGTGAAAAATTAGATTTAAAATGGTTGTTCCATCAAAAGGTGACAAAACTGCATTTTTTGGAAAATCATTATTTTACCTGAAAAATATATTTTGTTCCAATATCATGTTCTAGAAAATATGTAAGATGAATAATAATGTTATAAAATTCAAAATGTAGTTAATAATATTCATAACGGCTAGTCCATATAATATTTTAATAATATATCGTTGTTTAGTGAAACTCGGTATTGCGTACTACACACGCTATTGAAAAAGGTCGTGATTGTGTGTAATGCAAGACATGTCAGAGATGCGTGTAGTGAAAGCTCCCTTTGGTTTTGTGTATAACATAATTAAAAACTTATTTAATTTATACATTAAACAAAATCTGTACTTAATGTTTCGTAGAGTAATTTCTACAAAACAAACTTGAAAATTGTGTGTAATAAATGCCAAGAATAGTGTTGCGTATACTGCAAGCTAATACAATGTTGCGTATAGTACAAACTAATCTTGGTGTACAATAAAATACATCAATTAAATTAAAAAGAATATATCTCATAAAATATTGGGGTTTTACATTCAACCCCCCTGAAAATGAATTTTGCCCTCGAAATTCGTCGGGGTTATAAATGGTCTACTACTTGAAAGTTTCTTTAATCGAAACCCACAACGTAAAAAGGAATACCAAAACTTAACATTAAAAACTAATGTATGAAATGTAATGGTTACTCAAAGTAACTCATCACTAGGATTCCATATAACGCCCCGACCCCAGTTACCCAGAGTCGGTGCATTATTTTAATACATTGGCATGATTACAAGGAATCAAGTCCCGAAGGACCGATCAGTTTACTAGTCTTGGAAAATAGATAACATACATGAACTTTACATTAAAATTTCAAACATAGAATACAACATAGATAGTGCTTTGAGAACACCATTATTCCCTTGGCATAACCCTGCATATGAATCACAATACACATCTTGGGATCCTGGGAAAAATAAAACATTTAAAAGGTGAGATTAGATGCTCAGTAAGGATAATAGTACAGTGGAAACTTTCATAAGTAAACATAAACATTTAAGGAAATGTATAACTAAAACAAAAGCCTTTTAAACTTGAATTTCGGCATAATATGGCAAAGATAAAATTAAATGATTCCACTTACTTAATCACATGGATATTCTACTAGTCGAATAATCACATGCAATATCAATAACCACTTTCATATTAAGGGGATGCATAATGCTGAACATTAATTTCTTTGTCTAGGCCTTGTCACAAGACCTAGGGGCTAACTGTAACCGGAACGCAACCTGGAGTGCCTCTAATAACCGGACACCAACCCGGAGTGCCTCTAATAACCGAACACCAACCCGGAGTTCCTCTAATAACTGGAGAGCAAGCTGGAGGGCTTACTTTTACCAGTCCCCAACCTGGAACATACTTGTCCAACAAATTCATCTGAAGAAAAGGTTGAAATATAACATAAACATTCGAATTAAAAATAACTTATGAAATGTAAATACTTTAACCATAAACCATGAGCGACATAAGAATAACTCTTCCATAGTCAAACATATCACAAAACCTTCAATAAAATATTGATGTTTTGTATCATAATAAATCAACTTCAAATAAGCTTAAAATCCATCAAAGGATGTTGACATAGATGAAAATGTTTTGTAAAAATCATTGAGTGAAATATCCCTTTTTATGAAAACATTTGAAAGCTACACAATTTAGAAAGGAAGAAATTTAAATACATTTTTGAATCAAAGTGTCCCATACCACTTTGAAACGTTTGAAAGGAAATAACATTTTTAAAACATTCATGCCCATATAAATAAATCCTTAAAACCCATTTTGAAAACATGGACATTAATGAAAATGATTTAGAAGAATAAATATTTAAAACATTTAAATTGATGTTTTAGTAAAATTTCCCTTAAATGAATCCCTTTTAAAACTCTTTTATGAAACATGGACATGGATAATAAAAATGTCCCAGTATATACTTTTGTAAAAGCAACCTTAGATAATAATGAGATTGTAAAATTGACCCTTACCAATTTGGTATCTTACGATACATACACCAAATAAAAGAAGTGTCATAAAATGAGTATTAGAATACACATAAACTAAAGTTTATTACACAAATAATACAATTATGGTCAGTACATACACCACACAAAAGGTATAGTGGCAATATGGCCTGAATCTCACAGAAATAAGGAGTGAGATGGAAATCCCTTACCTCGTGTCCAACATGTCCTATTCCTTCTTTAATATCCTGAATAATAAAATAAAGTTAATTTCTACTTGCTTAAGAACCCTTTTCAAGTTTATTATTCCTTTTATATCAATTATTACCATGTTATAAACATTATGTAAACATTTAAGATAATAACATTTATTTTGTCGATATTTGGTACTTGAGTCAAAATGGACTTTTTATAATTACACGTTGTCCATGTGGTCAATAGTTAATCATATCCAGAATGGTATTCATGATTTAGATATCATATATATCATATATATCCAGTATATACATGTATTTATAACAGTACATAACATTTAGCGGTACGAAATGAAATGCACCATTCATGGAGACGGTAAGCCGTACGTACGCATGAACGCTACTTTCATTTCTATTTCTTACTTTAATGGAATTAAAACAAAATGATACATAGGTATATTATAATTCCAGTATAATATCATATATAAGATAATTAACTCTATCCTTTATACATCCCACATAGGGGATTAACGAATCACATCACTTTGAGGGGGCGGTAGTCCGCACTTCCTCTAAGGAGATTATTGTATTTACCCACTATGGAAACCATAATGTCTTGATATAATTGGGAAGTACAAGAGCATAAGAAAATCATAAACATAATATATATCATATATAAATACATTTCCATCATAATGGCCACCATGAGAGGCGGTAAGATGTAATTGAACAATCATCGTTTCGTGAGGCGTTAGTTTGCCATCCACAGAAACATTATGTTCTTCATTCATTAGATGAAGGTGTGTGTAAGTGTAGTTCGAATATTTCTTATAAAAACATCCTATTATATTGAGGATACTGGTGTTTTTACAAAAGAAAAGAAATAAAACGAGTTTAGGGGTTGGAGAAGCAAAATAAAAGAAAACAACTTAAGGGAAACCATTACCTTTAATTTGGGTAACTTCCTTTGGTTTGAACCAAAGGTCTTCTTGAAGTGTCTTCTGCCTATGGTACGGCTTCTAGGGGAGGAGAGGGATGTAGGGAGCTTAGTTGTGCAGAGTTTGGACGAGCCAAGTGGCTTGAGAGGATTGTGGAATTGGTTAGAAGTGGTCTCCTTTTATAAGGGAGAGGAGGGGCTCTTTAGGAAAGAGTGAAAGTATTACTTTATAATATAATGATATTCGGTTTATAATGGTCCACAAATCATTTAGGTCCAAGATAGGATGACTCATATTCTAAATAAAATCAACCAAAAGGAATTGGACAGGTTTTAGATAATATTTTAATCATTATAATCTTATTTATTTAAATGATTCATTAACGAGGTAAACATTGCATCAATATTGTGGCATTAATAATTTAAATTATTTTTTGTTTAAAAATTATTAAAAAATACTATAATGTAGGAAATATGTTTAGCTTTCTAATGAATATTTATAATCATAAATCCAACATATATAACCCTATATAAAAATTTTTCTTCTAAAAGATATAAGCTTTTGTCATTTTGCCTTTTCCTTAAATTAATTAATCTAAAGTGTCATTATAATTAATAATTTTCTCAAAGTGGTCCCAAAATCGACCCACAGATACCCATGGTCGGAAATGTATCATCCAATAGGGTTAGGACACGTTTTACGGTAAATTAATAATATTATTATATTATTTTGTTACCCTTATTTAACGGATTTATCATTTAACCATGATAAATAAAATATTTACAGAAGTAATTATTCAAAATGTGTAAAAATAAAAGTTACCTATTTACATAATTTGGACATCCTGATTTAAAATATGGAATCAATTTTTCCAAATTCAAAACACCGAAGTGGCAGAAATTAATTCAAAATTAATTCCCGTTGTTAAAACAAAAAGCGTGTTTTTAAGATATAATAACTATCAAAAGATTGACACTTGTTTTTGTCCGATTTAATTGTGAATTTGTGTACAATGACCAAAATTATATTAAATGGTAAAAATATTTTCTAAATATACTTCAAAACCATTCAAATTCATAATTTATCAATATTAATTATTTTGATTAAAAAAGTTGTTTTAATTAAAATTTAGTAATTTTCACTATTCATCAAAATATAAAAGTTATCCGAAAAATACCAAAATTTCACCTTAGATGAAATTCGATACTCCGAATCCAAAAATTAAGTTTATTTTGAATGATAAGATTTATAAAATTTCAAAAAGTAGGTATTACTATTCATAACGGCTAGTTTAATTAGCTGTGGTGTGTTAGGACTCAATGTTGCGTACAACACACGTTATTGCATTATTCTAAGAGAAGCGTACCATGGAAGCTTGAGGTGTTACATTGTAAATTTTTATATCCATATTCTAAAGAATTAATTTATTTAGTTAAATGGAATATATAAATGTTTAAAATATTGGATTTAAAAAGGGGTCACCATTAAAAGTTGGTAAAAGTGCATTTTATGAAAAATACTTCTTTTATCTGAAAAAAAATTAATTTGTTCTTACATTATGTCTAAGAAACTCACAATATGGATTCTAAAATTATAAGGATTATATAAAGTTCAAAATTCTGTTAATACTATTCATAACCTCTTTTGAACGGCTTGTTTGGTAAGTCATGGTGCGCTTGAACTCGGTGTTGCGTGTAGTGAATGTTATTAATTTATTTTTGAAGAAGTAACACACTATGAAATCTTGGGGTTTTACATTCTTCCCTCCTTTAATAAATTGCGTCCTCGCAATTTGATATTGTTCTTCGAAAATAAAGGTTGATATTAGAAAATATCTATGTGGGAAAACGCACATCGGAAAATAGATTAATGAGGCCTCTATTTAAAATAAAGAGTGGTAAGTATGAAGGTTACCGAAAATAACACATACTAGGGTTCCATGTAGGAAAATATAGAAATGGAAGTGAAATCTAACCATCAATATCTGATGGAGAGTGGTAGAGGACATGGCTATGGAAAATCCAACAATCACAAAGCCATAGATTTGTGATGATCTAAGGTACTATCTAGGACAACATTTTTGTTCTATGTTCCTTTTCTTAATGTTGAGGAATTTATTCATAATATTGGATAAAATCACAAGGAGATATACTTACTTTATAATTAGTGTTTTATCCATTAATAAATTTCTACCACAAACTCATATTTCTCTACAAAACATAATACAACTCAAAAATACTCTATTTATCCTAATCGTATAGGGTCCCAAATATAATGAATTTATAATTCACATATCAGACCCTTTAAAAAAAGAATCAACATTATACAATCCAGTGACTTCACGTAGTCCAGTGGAAGGCGGTAAATCCCAATCGCACTATGGTTGTTGGTTCGATTCCCACAGCCTTGTCCGACGCGGCGGGATGTCACACAGTGTGCGTGTTGTCCGTTTATAAAAATCTAAAAATAACCTTTCAAACATAATCCATTCCAACCTTTAGACTTTTCCAAAATACTACTACCCAAACTCACAGTCCAAAATTTATAATGAATTTAAAAACAATGAAGATCCCCTTTTTTTGTAATAACATGTGAATACCTTCATCTTGTATTCTATTAAAACACGAAAACACCCTAAATTACATTAAAACCTTATTGATTACATTCATGCTCCCTTATTCCTTATATCCATAAACTTTGAATACTCCAATAATGAAGAAATAAACAAACCATTAGTCAGTCCCAAGGTTGTCTAGAATATCTGATGTAATTTATCCAAATCAACCATTACTATCTCAGTATCAAAACCATATTAAGGATTACCTTTCCTTCAACCATGTATTTTCAAAAAAAAGTTTAACTTTCTGTTGAGTCACTTTTCATAGTACCACATAATCTCAAATTCTCACTGAAATAGTGCTGCAGTACAATCCTTATTTATTTCTATAATTCATATAACTGGAACATTATCAATACAACACTGAAATGACATAATTCTTTAATAACAACATAAGAACACTACCCATTCCTCTTCATCTGTGGTAGTATCATAACTTGATTATTATCCAATAGCATCATTTGCGGTATACTTTGATGACCGGGACATTGATTTTCATAGTGTCTGAACTCCTTGTACATGAAGCATTGCACATTTGAAACCTTTTTATTATCCTAGAAGTAATGTACTTTGTTCCCTTTTTCTCCACACTTATAACAAACTCCCATTCCCTTCAGGCATTTACCAAGGTGATTCTTTCCACAATTATCACATATGGGAAAATCCTTCTTTCCCTTCTTCCCTTTATCCATCTTTCTCTCTTCCATCCTTTTCATCTCTTTCTTCCCTTCAAATCCATAGGACTCAGAGAATTCTTTACTTATCATTTTAACATACGACATTATTTCTTCATATGATGAGAGTACGGAAGACTATTTCCCTTCTTAATTCTGGCTTAAGACCACGAAAGATATGATCCTTCTTACTCGTTGGATCATAGGTATTGCTGAAGTTCTCATTCCTTCTACTGGGCTCCATTTCTATACAGTGGCATACACTGGGTCAATTTATGCATTACAATTTATAATTCCAAACATGTAAAATACCTAACGTAAATTGAATAGTTTATGGATATAATACATAAGCATAAAAATGTTATCTTTGAGTAAGTATATACTCATGAGCACTTCATAATGGTTTGTAAATAAAATGAGAATTATCCTAAGAATATCCCCCGGGAGTGTCATAACCAAGAGTGCAGCAAGGCCTGTTGTCGTGCACCAGTTCCTGTTCGAGTCTATCTCAAAGCGGTGTTTTCGGGTTTTACCCCTAGGTACTTCTGTGCCAGAGCCGCCTCTGCCTTCTCGTATCCAGACTGGGATGTATTGCTTGGAAAACTCACAAAATCTCTACAATACCAAAATTCTAGGAAGTTCTTCTATACTAATCCTCAAATCCTATCTTAGGGATATGGGCTCTAATCAGAGTTTATCTAAATCTAGTTTCCAAGGTTATTTCTAAACTTCCTCTGATACCAACTATAACGCCTCGACCCCAGTTACCCAGAGTCGGTGCATTATTTTAATACATTGGCATGATTACAAGGAATCATGTCCCGAAGGACCGATCAGTTTAGTAGTCTTGAAAAATAGATTACATACATGAACTTTACATTACAATTTCAAACATAGAATACAACATAGATAGTGCTTTGAGAACGCCATTATTCCCTTGTCTTAACCCTGCATATGAATCACAATACATTTGTTGGGATCCTGGGAAAAATAAAACATTGAAAAGGGTGAGCTCAGATGTTCAGTAAGGATAATAGTACAGCTGAAACTTTCATAAGTAAACATAAACATTTAAGGAAATGTATAACTAAAACAAAAGACTTTTAATCTTGAATTTCAGCATAATATGGCAAAGATAAAATGAAATGATGCCACTTACTTTCTCACATGGATATTCTACTAGTCAAATAATCACATGCAATATCAATAACAACTTTCGAAGAATTACACTAGGAGGAAGAGGGCGCAGAGAGCTCATCCCGAACGGTGATGAAACCCTAGCTGATGCCAGCTGATGACTTCCCCCCCCCCCTTCCTGAAGGTGGGAAGGGGGGGAGGGAGGGCCTGCCGATGAGGTCGTGAAACCCCTTTGTTCCTTTCTCCAATCCTCTGTATCTCCCGGAGTTTCCAGAGATAGCGGTGAGTCCGAAGGTGTCAGATCTTCATCTTGGTAATCCTCACATCCCAATCTCGATGTCAGAGTTTTCTGAAGCAACGAGTCATCTAGAGATGACCCTGGTGGCTAGATTTAATTTTCGTAGACCATCAGTTGATGATTTCGATCGGTTTGTTTTTGGGAAATGGGACCTGCAAGATCGTGCGGTCGTTGGTCGTTTGGATAGCCGGCACTTGATGATACGCTTCACCTCTGAGGAAGAACTCATTCAGGCATGGGCTAATGCTCCACGGCGATGCAACGGGTGTAAATTTCTTCTCCTTCTATGGAGTTTTGATCTCTGTATGGGTCGTGATCCCGCCTCCGTCCCGATTTGGGAAAGTTTTCCTCATTTTCCTTTACCTTTCCAAAACCCAGTGATTTTTCGCTTGCTTGGGAACATGGTTGGTAGATTCTTGTGCTCTGATGCTCGAACAGCCACGGTGAGTCACCCGGTAAATCCCCGACTCTGTGTGGAGGTGGATATCTAAAGACCTCCGGTTGAATGGGTCTGGATTTCTGTGGGCCAGGAAATCAGATGGAAGCAGGCAGTGGTTTACGAATCTTGGATCGATTATTGCAATACCTGCAAGAGGATGGATCATTTAGATGGTAGATGTCAAGATCGACAAGGTAGCAGGAGGTCTCTTGGTCTGGAGAAAAGGATTGGGAAATCTGTTGACAGGAGGGGGAAGTCTGCTGGTGATGATCCGATGGGCAATGCATCTGGACGTGGCTCCTATGCTGCAACTGCTTTGGAAAAGCCAGTTGATTCTGCAAATCCTATGGTGTCTGTGGTGATGAATAGACTGAAGATGGACTTGAATCGGGGGAATACTGCCAAGGGAGCTATGGATAGAAGGGGTGCTGCTGTTGGAATGGTAGCATGCACACCGGTGGCTGTTGAGTAGAGGCAAGAAGCTCTAGGGATCATTAGTGCTGGCAGGTCTCATCTTGGTCGCTGCACGACAGAAGGTGGCATGCTTGTGGGGGCTGCTGCTATGATGGGGGGTGGTAGCAACAAGGTGAACAGTGGGATGCAGGGGCCTTTGATGGCACCTGAGGATAGCAGGCTTGCTGTCGTTGTTGCCAATGTTGGGTTCAGTTATACGGATCCGAATGAGAGGATGCCATTGACTTAAGAGGGTTGTGGGAAAATGATAGATGTCAGTCATTATCTGATTAGTGAGAGGAAGAATATGTAGCCGCTACCTGATGCCTCAGGGAGTAATATTACCAACTGCAACCGGTTCAATGTCTTGGAATCCGAAGAGGATTTGGATGCTCTACAAGAGATTGAAGGGAAGTATGAATGGAGTTGTCCAGGCAATGCAGTGAAGGCGGTGGATACCAGCCAAGTGATGGCATGGCAGCCTCCATGTCTGGCTGTAGTTGACAGTAACAGATGTAATGAATGGGATCGAGGGGTGGCTGATGGTTTCAATTACGGCATGGTAGCTGGAAATTGGGGAGACATCTCTGACAGTGACAAGGAAAGTCACGGTGTGATGGCCAGGCCTTCCTATTGTGAGGTTCTCAAGGACGGGAAGGGGAAATCTGGACAGGAAGTGAACATCACAGCAAAAAGAAGGATGAGGAAGGACTACTCTGATCTTCCAAAGCCGCTGTCCACTAGATCCTCTTTCAAACAATCTCCGCATGACTTGGTATCTTTGGAGAAATTGAACCTTAGAAGGAAGTATGCCAAGATACTAAAGCAATATGAAAGCTCGGAATGGGAGACGGCCTCTGCGGAAGGAGGTTCGTATGGGGGATATGATGGTTTTTAATTCTATGATATGTAATTGTGCTTCTATGTACTTGTTGTACTTTTCTTTTATTTAATAAATAGTCAGGGTCTGCCTCTGACTGACTTTCCTGGTATCAATAACAACTTTCATATTAAGGGGATGCATAATTCTGAACATTAATTTCTTTGTCTAGGCCTCGTCCCAAGACCTAGGGGCTAACTGTAACCGGAACCCAACCCGGAGTGCCTCTAATAACCGGACACCAACCCGGAGTGCCTCTAATAACCGGACACCAACCCGGAGTTCCTCTAACAACTGGAGACAAACCGGAGGGCTTACTTTCACTGGTCCCCACCCCGGAGGGCTTACTTTTACCGGTCCCCATCCTGGAGGGCTAACTTTTACCGGTACCCATCCCCTAGGTCTTACTTTTACCGGTCCCCAACCCGGAACATTCTTTTCCAACACATTCGTCTGAAGAGAAGGTTGACATATAACATAAACATTCGAATTAAAAATAACTTATGAAATCTCAATACTTTAACCATAAACCATGAGCGACATAAGAATAACTCTTCCACAGTAAAACATATCACAAAACATCATTACAATATGGAAGTTTTGTATCATAATAAATCAACTTCAAATAAGCTTAAAATCCATCAAAGGATGTTGACATAGATGAAAATGTTTTGTAAAAATCATTGAGTGAAATATCCCTTTTTCATGAAAACATTTGAAAGTTAAACAATTTAGAAATGAAGAAATTTAAATAAATTTTTGAATCAAAGTGTCCCATACCACTTTGAAAATTTTGAATGGAAATAAATTTTTTAAAACATTCATGTCCATATAAATAAATCCTTAAAAACCATTTTGAAAACATGAACATTAATGAGAATGATTTAGAAGAATAAATATTTAAAACATTTAAAATGATGTTTTAGTAAAAGTTACCTTAAATGAATCCCTTTGAAAACTCTTATATGAAACATGGACATGGATAATAAATATTTCCCAGTATATACTTATGTAAAAACAATCTCTGATAATAATGAGATTGTAAAATTGACCCTTACCAATTTGGTATCTTATGATACATACACAAAATGAAAGAAGTGTCATAAAATGAGTATTTGAATACACATACACTAAAATGTATTACAAAAAAGAATACAATTATGGTCAGTACTTACACCACACAAAATTTATAGTGGCAATATGGCCTGAATCTCACGGAAATAAGGAGTGAGATGGAAATCCCTTACCTCGTGTCCAACTTGACCCGTTCCTTCTTTAATATCCTGAATAATAAACTAAAGTTAATTTCTACTTGCTTAAGAACCTTTTTCAACTTTATTATTCCTTTTATATAAATTATTACCATGTTATAAACATTATGCAAACATTTAAGTTAATAACGTTTATTTTGTCGATATTTGGTACTTGAGTCAAAATGGACTTTTTATAATTACACGTTGTCCATGTGGTCAATAGTTCATCATATCCAGAATGGTATTCATGATTTAGATATCATATATATCATATATATCAGTATATAAATGTATTTATAATAGTACATAACATTTAGAGGTACGAAATGAAATGCACCATTAATGGAGACGGTAAGTCGTACGTACGCATGAATGCTACTTTTAATTCTATTTCTTACTTTAAAGGAATTAAAATAAAATGATACATAGGTATATTATAATTCCAGTATAATATCATATATAATATAATTAACTCTATCCTTTATACATCCCACATAGGGGATTAACGAATCACCTCACTTTGAGTGGGCGGTAGTCCGCACTTCCTCTAATGAGATTATCGTATTTACCCACTATGGAAACAATAAAGTCTTGATATAATTGGGAAGTAGAAAAGCATAATTAAATCATAAACATAATATATATCATATATAAATACATTTCCATCAGAATGGCCACCATGAGAGGCGGTAAGATGTAATTAAACAATCATCGTTTCGTGAGGCGTTAGTTTGCCATCCACAGAAACATTATGTTCTTCATCCATTAGATGGAGGTGTGTGTAACTGTAGTTTGAATCCATCTTATAACAAAATCCTAGTATATTGAGGATACTGGTGTTTTTACAAAAGAAATGAAATAAAAATAGTTTAGGGGTTGGAGAAGCAAAATAAAAGAAAACAACTTAAGAGAAACCATTACCTTTAATTTGGGTAACTTTCTTTGGTTTGAACCAAAGGACTTCTTGAAGTGTCTTCTTCTTATGGTAAGGCTTCTAGGGGGAGGAGAGGGATGTAGGGAGCTTAGTTGGGTAGAGTTTGGACGAGCCAAGTGGCTTGAGAGGTGTGTGAAATTGGTTAGAATTTGTCTCCTTTTATAAGGGAGAGGAGGGGCTCTTTAGGAAAGAGTGAAAGAATTACATTATAATATAATGATATTCGGTTTATAATGGTCCACAAATCATTGAGGTCAAAGATAAGATGACTCATATTCGAAATAAAATCAACCAATAGGAATTGGACAGGTTTTAGATAATATTTTAATCATTATAATCTTATTTATTTAAATGATTCATTAATGAGGTAAACATTGCATCATTATTGTGGCCTTAATAATTTATATTATTTTATGTCTAAAAATTATAAACAAAATACTATAATGTATGAAATCTTTTTATCTTTCTAATTAATTATTATAATCGTAAATCCAACATATATAACCCTATATAAAAATTGTTCTTCTAAAAGATATAAGCTTTTGTCATTTTTGCCTTTTCCTTAAATTAATTAATCTAAAGTGTCATTATCATTAATAATTTGCTCAAAGTGGTCCCAAAATCGACCCAAAGACACCCATGGTCTGAAATTTGTCAACCAATAGGGTTAGGACACGTTTTATAGTAAATTAATATTATTATAATATTATTTTGTTACCCTTATTTACCGGATTTACCCTTTATCCATGGTAAATAAAATGTTTACCGAAGTAATTATTCAAAATGTGTAAAAATAAAAGTTACCTATTTACATAATTTGGACATCCTGAATCCAAATATGGAATCCATTTTTCCAAATTCAAAACACATAATTGTCATAAATTAATTCAAAATTAATTCCCTTTGTTAAAACAAAAAGCGTGTTTTTAAGATATAATAACTATCAAAAGATTGACACTTGTTTTTTTCCAATTTAATTGGGAATTTATGTACAATGAGCAAAATTATATTAAATGGTAAAAATATATTCTAAATATACCACAAAACCATTAAAATTCATAATTTATCACTATTACTTATTTTGATTAAAAAATTTGTTTTTAATTAAAATTTAGTAATTTTCACTATTCATCAAAATATAAAAGTTATCCGAAAAATACCAAAATTTCACCTTAGGATAAATTCAATACTCCGAATCCAAAAATGAAGTTCATTTTGAAATATAAGATTTATAAAATTACAAAAAGTAGGTATTACTATTCATAACGGCTAGTTTAATTAGTTGTGGTGTGTTAGGGCTCGAGGTTGCGTACAACACACGTTATTGCATTATTCTAAGAGAAGCGTACCATGGAAGCTTGAGGTGTTACATTTTAGATTTTTTATATCCATATTCTAAAGAATTAATTTATTTAGTCAAATTGAATATATAAAAGTTTAAAATATTAGATTTAAAAAGGGGTCACCATTAAAATCGGTAAAAGTGCATTTTATGAAAAATACTTCTTTTATCTAAAAAAAATTAATTTTTTCTTACATTATGTCTATGAAACTCATAATATGGATTCTAAAATTATAAGGATTATATAAAGTTAAAAATTCAGTTAATACTATTCATAACCTCTTTTGAACGGCTTGTTGGGTAAGTCATGGTGCGCTTCAACTCGGTGTTGCGTGTAGTGAAAGTTATTAATTTATTTTTGAAGAAGTAACACACTATGAAATCTTGGGGTGTTACATTCATTCCTCCTTCAATAAATTGCGTCCTCGCAATTTGATATTGTTCTTCGAAAATAATGGTTGAAATTAGAAAATATTTTTATGGGAAAACCCACATCGGAAAATAGATTAATGAGGCCTCTATTTAAAATAAAGAGTGGTAAGTATGAAGGTTAAAGAAAATAACACATACTGGGGTTCCATGTAGAAAAATATGGAGATGGAAGAGAAATATAACCATCAATATCTAATGGAGAGTGGTAGAGGACATGGCTATGGAAAATCCAACAATCACAAAGCCATAGATTTGTGATGATCTAAGGTACTATCTAGGACAACGTTTTTCTTCTAAGTACCTTTTCTTAATGCTGAGGAATTTATTCATAATATTGGATAAAATCACAAGGAGATATACTTACTTTATAATTAGTGTTTTATCCATTAATAAATTTCCACCACAAAATCATATTTCACAACAAAACATAATACAACTCAAAAATACTCTATTTATCCTAGTCTTATAGGGTCCCAAATATAATGAATTTATAATTCACATATCAGACCCTTTAAAAAAAGAATCAACATTATATGATCCAGGGACTTCACGTAGTCCAGTGGAAGGCGGTAAATCCCAATCGCACTATGATTGTGGGTTCTATTCCCACAGCCTTGTCCGACGCGACGGGATGTCACACGGTGTGCGTGTTGTCTTTTATAAAAATCCAAACATAACCTTTCAAACTTAATCCATTCCAACCATTAGACTTTTCCAAAATACTACTATCCAAACTCACGGTCCAAAATTTATAATGAATTTAAACACAATGAAGATCCCCTTTTTTTGTAATAACATGTGAATACCTTCATCTTGTATTCTTTTAAAACACGACAACACGCTGAATTACATTAAAACCTTATTGATTACATTCATGCTCCCTTATTCCTTATATCCATAAACATTGAATACTCCAACAATGACGAAATAAGCAAACCATTAATCAGTCCCAAGGTTGTCTAGAATATCCGATGTAATTTATCCAAATAAACTATTACTATATCAGTATCAGAACCATATTATGGATTACCTTTCCTTCAACCATGTATTTTCAAAAAAAAGTTTAACTTGCCGTTGAGTAACTTTTCATAGTTCCATATAATCTCAAATTCTCACTGAAATAGTACTACAGTACAATCCTTATTTATTTCCATAATTCATATAACTGGAACTTAATCGATACAACACTGAAATGACATAATTATTTAATAAAAACATAAGAACACTACCCATTCCTCTTCATCTGTGGTAGTATCATAACTTGATTATTATCCAATAGCATCATTTGCAGTATACTCTGATGACCGAGACATTGATTTGCATAGTGTCTGAACTCCTTGCAGATGAAGCATTGCACATTTGAAACCTTTTTCTTATCCTAGCAGTCATGTAGTTTGTGTCCTTTTTCTCCACACTTATAACAAACTCCCATTCCCTTCAGGAATTTACCAAGGTGATTCTTTCCACAATTATCACATATGGGAAAATCCTTCTTTCTCTTCTTCCCATTATCAATCTTTTTCTCCTCCATCCTTTTCATCTCTTTCTTCCCTTCAAATCCATAGGTCTCAAAGAATTCTTTACTTATCATCTCAAACACACGACATTATTTCATCATATGATGAGAGTATGTGGGAGGCTATTTCCCTTCTTAATTCTGGCATAAGACCACTAAAGATATGATCCTTCTTACTCGTTGGATCATAGGTATTGCTAAAGTTCTCATTCCTTCTATTGGGCACCATTTCTATACAATGGAATACAATGGGTCAATTTATGAATTACAATTCATAATTCCAAACATGTAAAATACCTAACGTAAATTGAATAGTTTATGGATATAATCCATAAGCATAAAAATGTTTTCTTTGACTAAGTATATACTCACGAGCCCTTCATAATGGTTTGTAAATAAAATGAGAATTATCCTAAGCATATCCCCCGGGTGTGTCGTTACCAAGAGTGCAGCAAGGCCTGTTGTTGTGCAACAGTTCCCGTTAGATTCTAGCTCAAAGCGGTGTTTTCAGGTTTTACCCCTAGGTACATCTGTGCCAGAGCCGCCTCTACCTGCTCGTATCCAGACAGGGATGTATTGCTCTGAAAACTCACAAAATCACTACAATACCAAAATTCTCGGAAGTTATTCTATACTAATCCTCAAAGCCTATCTTAGGGCTATGTGCTCTAATCATAGTTTATCTAAATCTAGTTTCCAAGGTTATTGCTAAACTTCCTCTGATACCAACTATAACTCCCCGACCCCAGTTACCCAGAGTCGGTGAATTATTTTAATACATTGGCATGATTACAAGGAATCAAGTCCCGAAGGACCGATCAGTTTAGCAGTCTTGGAAAATATATTACATACATGAACTTTACATTACAATTTCTAACATAGAATACAACATAGATAGTGCTTTGAGAACGCCATTATTACCTTGGCTTAACCCTGCATATGAATCACAATACACTTCTTGGGATCCTGGGAAAAATAAAACATTGAAAAAAGTGAGCTCAGATGCTCAGTAAGAATAATAGTACAGAAAAAACTTTCATAAGTAAACATAAATTTTTATGAAAATGTATAACTAAAACAAAATCCTTTTAAACTTTAATTTCAGCATAATATGGCAAAGATAAAATTAAATGATGCCACTTACTTACTCACATGGATATTCTACTAGTCGAATAATCACATGCAATATCAATAACCACTTTCATATTAAGGGGATGCATAATGCTGAACATTAATTTCTTTGTCTAGGCCTCGTCCCAAGACCTAGGGGCTAACTGTAACCGGAACCCAACCGGGAGTGCCTCTAATAACCGGACACCAACCCGGAGTGCCTCTAATTACCGTACACCAACCCGGAGTTCCTCTAATAATCGGAGACCAAACTGGATGGCTTAATTTTACCGGTCCCCAACCCTGAGGGCTTACTTTTACCGGTCCCCATCTCGGAGGGCTTACTTTTACCGGTCCCCATCCTGGAGGGCTTAATTTTACCGGTCCCCAACCCAGAACATACTTTTCCAACACATTCATCTGAAGAAAAGGTTGACATATAACATAAACATTCGAATTAAAAATAACTTATGAAATGTCAATACTTTAACCATAAACCATGAGCTACATAAGAATAACTCTTCCACAGTCAAACATATCACAAAACACCATTACAGTATGGATGTTTTGTATCATAATAAATCAACTTCAAATAAGTTTAAAATCCATCAAAGAATTTTGACATAGATGAATATGTTTTTTAAAAATCATTGAGTGAAATATCCCTTTTTCATGAAAACATTTGAAAGTTACACAATTTTGAAAGGAAGACATTTAAATACATTTTTGAATCAAAGTTTCCCATACCACTTTGAAACTTTTGAAAGGAAATAACATTTTTAAAACATTCATGTCCATATAAATAAATGCTTAAAAACCATTTTGAAAACATGGACATTAATGAGATTGATTTAGAAGAATAAATATTTAAAACATTTAAAATGATGTTTAGTAAAAGTTCCTTTAAATGAATCCCTTTGAAAACTCATTTATGAAACATGGACATGGATAATAAATATGTCACAGTATATACTTATGTAAAAACAACCTCGGATAATAATGAGATTGTAAAATTGGCCCTTACCAATTTGGTATCTTACGATACATACACCAATTGAAAGAAGTGTCATAAAATGAGTATGTGAATACACATAAACTAATGTGTATTACACAAATAATACAATTATGGTTAGTACATACACCATACCAAAGGTATAGTGGCAATATGGCCTGAATCTCACGGAAATAAGGAGTGAGATGGAAATCCCTTACCTCATGTCCAACTTGACCCTTTCCTTCTTAAATATCCTGAATAATAAACTAAAGATAATTTCTACTTTCTTCAGAACCTTTTTCAAGTTTATTATTCCTTTTATATAATTATTACCATGTTATAAACATTATGTAAACATTTATGTTAATAACGTTTATTTTGTCGATATTTGGTACTTGAGTCAAAATGGACTTTTTATAATTACACGTTGTCCATGTGGTCAATAGTTCATCATATCCAGAATGGTATTCATGATTTAGATATCATATATATCATATATATCCAGTATATACATGTATTTATAATAGTACATAACATTTAGAGGTATGAAATGAAATGCACCATTCATGGAGACGGTAAACCGTACGTACACATGAACGCTACTTTCATTTATATTTCTTACATTAATTGAATTAAAACAAAATGATACATAGGTATATTATAATTCCAGTATAATATCATATATAATATAATTAACTCTATCCTTTATACATCCCACATAGGGGATTAACGAATCACATCACTTTGAGGGGGCGGTAGTCCGCACTTCCTCTAATGAGATTATCGTATTTAACCACTATGGAAACCATAAAGGATTGATATAATTGATAAGTACAGAATAATAAGGAAATCATAAACATAATATATATCATATATAAATACATTTCCATCATAATGGCCACCCTGAGAGGAGGTAAGATGTAATTGCACAATCATCGTTTCATGAGGCGTTAGTTTTCCATCCACAGAAACATTATGTTCTCCATCCATTAGATGGAGGTGTGTGTAAGTGTAGTTCAAATACTTCTTATAACAACATCCTAGTATATTGAGGATACTGGTGTTGTTACAAAAGAAAGTAAATAAAATATTTTAGGGGTTGGAGAAGAAAAATAAAAGAAAACAACTTAAGAGAAACCATTACCTTTAATTTGGGTAACTTCCTTTTGTTTGAACCAAAGGACTTCTTGAAGTGTCTTCTGCCTAAGGTAAGGCTTCTAGGGGGAGGATAGGGATGTAGGGAGCTTAGTTGGTCAGAGTTTGGATGAGCCAAGTGTCTTGAGAGTTGTTTTGAATTGGTTATAAGTGGTCTCCTTTTATAAGGGAGAGGAGGGGCTCTTTAGGAAAGAGTGAAAGTATTACTTTATAATATAATGATATTTAGTTTATAATGGTCCACAAATCCTTGAGGTCAAATATAAGATGACTAATATTCAAAATAAAATCAACCAGTAGGAATTGGATAGGTTTTAGATAATATTTTAATCATTATAATCTTATTTACTTAAATGATTCATTAATGAGGTAAACATTGCATCATTATTGTGGCATTAATAATTTAAATTATTTTATTTCTAAAAAATATAAAAAAATACTATAATTTAGGAAATCTTTTTAGATTTCTAATGAATATTTATAATCGTAAATCCAACATATATAACCCTATATAAAAAATTGTTCTTCTAAAAGATATAAGCTTATGTCATTTTTGCCTTTTCCTTAAATTAATTAATCTAAAGTGTCATTATCATTAATAATTTGCTCAAAGTGGTCCCAAAATCGACTCAAAGATACCCATGGTCGGACATGTATCAACCAATAGGTTTAGGACATGTTTTAGGGTAAATTAATATTATTATAATATTATTTTGTTACCCTTATTTACTGGATTTACCCTTTAACCATGGTAAATAAAATATTTACCGAAGTAATTATTCAAAATGTGTAAAAATAAAAGTTACCTATTTACATAATTTGGAAATCCTGATTACAAATCTGGAATCAATTTTTCAAAATTCAAAACACAGAAGTGGCAGAAATTAATTCAAAATTAATTCCCTTTGTTAAAACAAAAAGCGTGTTTTTAAGATATAATAACTATCAAAAGATTGACACTTGTTTTTGTCCGATTTAATTGTGAATTTATGTACAATGACCAAAATTAAATTAAATGGTAAAAATATATTCTAAATATACTTCAAAACCATTCAAATTTATAATTTATCACTATTAATTATTTTGATTAAAAAAGTTGTTTTTAATTAAAATTTAGTAATTTTCACTATTCATCAAAATATAAAAGTTATCCGAAAAATACCAAAATTTCACCTTAGGATAAATTTGATACTTCAAATCCAAAAATGAAGTTCATTTTGAAAGATAAGATTTATTAAATTTCAAAAGTTAGGTATTACTATTTATAACGGCTAGTTTAATTAGTTGTGGTGTGTCAGGACTCGAGGTTCTGTACAACACAGGTTATTGCACTATTCTAAGAGAAGTGTACCATGGAAGCTTGAGGTGTTACATTGTTAATTTTTTATATCCATATTCTAAAGAATTAATTTATTTAGTCAAATTGAATATATAAAAGTTTAAAATATTGGATTTATAAAGGGGTCAGCATTAAAAGTCGGTAAAAGTGCATTTTATAAAAAATACTTCTTTTATCTGAAAAAAATTAATTTCTTCTTAAATTATGTCTAAGAAACTCATAATATGGATTCTAAAATTATAAGGATTACATAATGTTCAAAATTCATTTAATACTATTCATAACCTCTTTTGAACGGTTTTTTTGGTATATCAGGGTGCGCTTGAACTCGGTGTTGCGTGTAGTGAAAGTTATTAATTTATTTTTGAAGAAGTAACACACTATGAAATCTTGGGGTGTTACATTCCACATAGGGGAACATAGGTGAAAATATGGATATGGATGAGAAATCTAACAATCCAGTTCTAATGGAGAGTGGTAGAGAACATGGCTATGAAAATGCCAACTTTCACAAAGCCATAAATTTGTGATGATCTAAGGTATCACCTGATTCATCAGATATAAGGGAACTAGGACAACATTTTTTGTTTTCAAGATCATTTCCCTAATGTGGATGAGTTCTTTATGAATTAAAAGAAATTCTTACTTGATTTTGCTAGAATTTCACCGTTGTTCGTGCCTTGACCATTTTTCACTTCATCACATAAGGAAATGAAGTTGAATTTGTCATTCATGATGTTTTAGCAGAAAATGTGATAGAATGATGGGTCATTCCATCTGTTTCAAACAAAAGGTTAGCAAAAGTTATCAAATATACATAAGTTCATCTATGGTGAGGTTAATTGTGTATGATTCCAAAAATGTGCTTATACATCAACTATCATACAACTTAATAAGATAAAACTAATTTCTACTAACCAGGGACTTCCTGTTGGCCAGTGGGAGGTGATAAAGGCATGTCGCACTTCGGTTGTGGGTTTGATTCCCACAGCCTTGTCTGACGTGATGGGTTGTCACACGTCCTATAGGTTGTCCCTTTTTCTAAAAATACACTATTATAACATTCATGCAATATTATCGAAAAATGTTCTTGCCTTAAACAATTCCATATGATTTCCATCTTAATCAATTCCAAAATTTAGGCATATCATAAATACTTCTGTCTAATCTTATAAGGTAAACGATTACTAGAAATGTCATCAACCAAGCAGGTGAATACCATCATTTATTCCCCACAAATCATACGATATATCTTGTTGGTCACATTCCAAACATGTGAATACCTTAATCTTGTATTCTCTTGAAAAATGAATACCCATTGAACCTTAATGAAAACACGTATGCTGTAAAAAGTTTGTTCTTTCCACATCCCAAAATTTCTATATACTCAAACCATGATATCACTTAGTCCTTATATCAATCATGAGCTCATGAATACTGTCAATCATATTATTTTCTCGTTATACCTTCATTATGCACATATCATTTTCTTTTCAAATATATTTCTACCACTTTTCATGGTTATGGATGCCACATAATTATTGAAATCCAATACATAGATATTCCAAAACTCCACGATACCATAATTGAGATTCAATGATACTATTTTGAAATCCCATTACATAAACACTTAATCATTACACAACATCATTGTCATTCTCAACATCACAAATAATGATTGCATGTGACTTTCCTTTATCTTTTGCCTTAAGAGGTTGTTCATGTTGATCATCATTAACCCTTGGATTAGGGCATTTATTAGCATAATGCCCCATTTCCTTTCACTGGAAGCATTGAAGTGTTAGTGGTGCGTTCTCGGCATTCTTTTCATTATTCACATCATTAGAAACCCTTTTTCCATTACTTCGACACTCAGCTGGTCGATGACCTTCTTTTCCACACTTAAAACATTTTCTAGTCCCTTTAAGACAATCTCCACCATGTTTCATTCCACACATTGTGCATAAAGAAACATTCATCTTTTTTTTTCACCATTATTCTGAGATTTCTCCTTGAACTCCATCTTTCGTTTCTTGTCAAAACCATGAGATGGATTTGTAACACCAAGTTCCATTTCATCATTGATAGCACAACGCACAATTTCTTCATAGCTAATGAAGTCTCTTATAGCTAATTCCCTTCGAAGACTTGGTTTTAAGCCACTGATGAATCGATCAACTTTACTTTCAGGTTGGATGATAAAGCCATATGCATACCTTGCAAGCCTTGTAAAATTCTCTTTGTATATACCAACAGATTCATCATTCTTTTTCTTAATCTCGAGGAAATCCTTTTCCTTCTTTGATTGATAAATACGAGGGAGGTACTTATTGAAAAATAATTTCTTGAACTCATCCCATTTGATGGGTTCCATTTCATCTCAGGACCTCATATTCTTAACTAGAGTCCACCATTGATCTGCTTCACCTTCTAAACGGTAAATAGCCAGAATGACTTTTTCATCTTCTGAACAGCGAATTGCGGAAAATATCTCTTCAATGGTACTAATCCATTGTTCAGAAACAAGTGGATCAGAAGACCCACTGAAAGATGGTCGACGTTTCCTCATGAAGGACTCAATAGAATATTGTTCCCTTCTCTACTCATTTGGAAGTCCAGAATGATTAACAACTTGTGTAAATATAGAAATAAGATTTTTCACTCCATATCCCATAGCATTGGTTTGATCGGGAGGTAAATAATTGCATTGTCCATTACATTTATCAACACGGTTCCTTCGGGTTCCCGCCATCATCTAAAACCCAAAAATAATAGTGTGGGTGGCAAAAATCAAGCTAGAAAAACAACATAATAAAGGGGGAGTAACTTTAATATCTAACATCTTCAATTTAATTCTACGATCATTACCGTAATTCTGGGACTATAACCTATACTTATACGTATCCTTAAAGACATTACTAAACCTTAGGGACATCCCTAGACATACCTTAGAAATATCTCTAGGGATCTTACTAAAGTTCTCACGATCTCACATAAGTTCTCGCATCCTAGTTTCCAAAGATTGACTAAACCTTTCTTCTGATACCAACTGTAGAGGCCTGAAACTTGAAGTACATGGACATTACATTACATTTTCAGAATACTTAATACATAATGAAAATAGACACTCAAGGACCGTAATAGTTTAGTGTCTTTGGAAACATGGAACAAAATCCTCTAATCGTGGTGAAAGATCTTCAACATCTCCCATAAAGATCTTCCGTTATTTTTATTACCTAAAACATTTCTCTATATTCTAGTGAATAGAAAACATAAAAAGGGTGAGCTCAAATGCTCCGTAAGGGTAAGCATATAGAACATAAAACAATACATAAACATTTGAATGCAAAAACATGAACACAAAATCTAAACATCAAAACATGAGAAAAGACATAAATCATGGAAGTACATAAGGCATAGATCATAAAGAAACATTAATCCTGATAAAATAGCATGGGAATAAAACATGTAATTGTGGAATCCATTAAGCACTTGTAATTATTTCCATAGTAGCCAAGGCATTGCTGCCAAGACCATCTTAGTGGACAAAGTCCCATTCTGAATCGAGTTCACTCCTCATTCCAGTCCTGTAATACTGAACTGGATTATATTATCATTCCATCCATGTATATCACATGAGATATAGATCTTTACCCAATGCATTGGTGGGAGATATAGGTCCCACCCATCTCAAAAGGAAATCATTCTTACTTGTGCCACAAAATAAACATACATCATTCATAATAACCCAATGAATAAAATGGGTTTCATAAACATCATCACATCATCACATAATCCATATAAATGAAATGTATATCATTTCATAATAAGAAAAGTGAAACCATGTAAATCATATGGACATTATACTTGAAACATACAAATATGAAATAATGTCATCTTAGATGGAAAATGATTTTGTTAAAACACTTGAAATGAATTCTTGAGGAAAATATCCTTTCTTTGTAAAAAAATCATTTTATTTTCAAAAAATGCCATGAAATTTTAAATGAAATGGAATTTTTTGAAAATTGTCTTGAAATATTTTGCATTATGCTTCATGAAAATACGGCTTTATAAAATCGTAAAAATCCTTTCATGCTGTATAAGTTAAAAAAAACATTTTTCTTGTACTTTTTTCGGAAAAGTCAAAAAGTACCTCGTAAAAGAAATATTCCTTACATACCATGTATTAAAAGTCAAAAATGGGTAAAAAGTGTCTTTAAATATACATTATTTTTTTAGAAAACATGGAAATGGATGATAACAATAACCCCGGTAAATACTTACGAATTAAACAATCTCGGATAAGAACAAGATTGGAATAATTATCCCTTACCTTAGGTCCGATATGCTTTGTATGAATCCAAAACTCCTATATAATGATTTAAATAATGTCATTGACTTATTACAGAATCATATTCATTATTATGATATCATATATGGTTCACTTATGACTTTATATTACTCGTTCTGTTGTAAATTAAATGTTAAAGTAGTGTTTTGGGTAAAATCGTTTCTTTTATCGTACGTGTTTAGACTTGTTGTTCTTACTTATATTCTGATTTAATTAATTCCAGAATTTAAAACATGATTTATATATAATATATATTCATCATATACATATATATTATAGATGGATAAATTTAATGAAATACACCGTTCATGGAGACGGTAAGCGGTACGTACGCATGAACACTATTTTCCTTTCCTTATTGACTTGAATGGAAGTTAGTAGATGAAATATATATATATATATATACAGACATAAATCCAGTAGCTTGATCATGCCATATATTTCATTATTATTTATTATATATACTTTATAAGTATTCATGAATGGTTAATATTGAAAATGAATCTCATCGCGTCGTGGAGACGGTAATCTGTACGTACGCACGAGCGATGATATAATTCTTATATTCATTGAATGGAATTGGAGTGGAAGATATAATATATTATAATTAGTATGATGCTTTAATAACCATATATAGTTATTATTTACATCATTATACCCATCCAAATAAGGTGGTGGTGGAAAAACAGATTACACCACGGCGTGGAGACGGTATTCCGTACGTACGCACGCGCGGTGATTTCATTTTCCGTAGGATGGATAGAAGGTGAAATAGGGTTGTTTCATATTTATAATAACATATAAGTATATGAGTGATACTGATGTTATTACTTCATAATGAAAAAACTAAAGAGATGAAGTAGAGGAAGAAAGAAACTTGAAAGAATCGGTAGAAGGTATTACCTCTTCCTCGAAGTGCCTCCTTTGAAATTTCTCTTAGGGCGCTGGCGTTGGTCTTTTTAGAATACCAGTACCTTTATAAGGATTCTATGGAAGTGGGGAAGTAAAATGGGCAGAGTTTGTCCGAGCTTGAAGGCTCAATTTGGTGTGAGGAGGAGTGGGCGGTGGTGCCCTTTTATAAGGGAGGAGAGGGGCACCTTAGGAAATATAAGAAATATTAATTTATAATAAATTCCAACCCCACTTAAAAACCTCCAAAATTGACTCATATCCGAATCTCATATGGGATAGGGTTGTACTCTTATTAGCCATTAAAATTTAGACATGCAGGGAATTTATTTTAAGCATTATCAACTTGATTCATCCTTATATAATCTATTTACGTTTATTTGTGGTAATAATATTCTAAATTTTAAATCATTATAAATAATTACTTATATGTTGTAAATTGTCCATAATTGTATACATTATTTTATTACTGACCATATAAATTTTAATTTATAATTTTTAAATATTTTTGTGATTTTTAAACCATTTTATAATATGTTATTTTTATAAAATAACAATAGTGTCAATTTTGACACTATTCATTTATTTGAATTTAAATAAAATCTACACAGAGAATATATTCAAAAAAAATATTAAATAGATTTCTAACATGTCATAGTCATATAGAAAATTCGTGGATCACCTTAAATAGTTCATATATTATTTATTTTAATATTTTTAAAACCATTTATATGATATTTCAATCCATAAAATAATTTCAACATCACTATTGTGTCATCATTAATGATAATTATTTAATCCCTAAAAATTCTAAATAAAATTACATGATGTATAAAATTTTATTATAATTCTAGAGACAATTATTTATTGAATATTCATTAAGTTTATCACTAAATTAAAATTATTATACTTATAAAGGTTATGAAAGTGACATGTTGTCACTTCCTTTGGTTTTAATAATAATTAATTTATTTTCATGAACAAAAGTCCATTAAATGAATAAAATCCGACCCTTAGGTGATATGGGTCGACTTTTAGTCATCCAATAATATTTTGGCAGGTGTTAGGGTAATTTTATAATCTTATTTTTACCCTTAATTACCCGATTTATCTTTAACTATAATAAATAAAAATTACTGTAGTTACTATTCATAATGTAAAAAAATAAAAGTAACCTATTAAAATAATTTGGACTCACTGAATCCAAATATGGAATCAATTTTTCAAAATTCAAAACACAGAAGTTTCAGTAATCAATTAAAAATTAATCCCGTTGTTGAGAAAACGGGTTTTAAAAGATAAAACATTGTCAACGATTGAAATGATTTTACCTACGAGTTCAATGTAAAATCCATGATAATAACATACATTATATAAAATGGTAAAATATATTCTATTTATACTTTAAAACCATTCAATATTATAATTTAACAACATAAAATTTTACAAAGAAAAAAGTTGTTTTTAATTAAAATATAGCGTGTTTTTACTATTCATTAAAATATGAAAGTTATCAGAATAATATGAAAAATTTATCCAAAGTAAATTTTTCTATCCTGATTCCAAAAAGAAGTTTTATTTTTTCAAATTGAACTTATAACCATGTGAAAAATTAGATTTAAAATGGGTGCTCCATCAAAAGGCGACAAAACTGAATTTTTTGAAAAATAAATATTTTACCCAAAAAATATATTTTATTCTCATATCATGTTCTAGAAAATATGTATGATGAATAATAATGTTATAAAATTGAAAATGTAGTTAATAATATTAATAACAGCTAGTGCATATAATATTTAATAATATATCATTGTTTAGTGAAATTCGGTGTTGCGTACTACACTGGCTATTGAAAAAGGTTGTGATTGTGGGTAATGAAAGCCAAGTCAGAGATGCGTGCAGTGAAAGCTCCCTTTGGTGCTGCGAATAACATATTTCATTTATACATTGAAAAAAATCTATACTTAATGTTGCATAGAGTAATTTCTACAAAACAAACTTGAAAATTGTGTGTAATACTTGCCATGAATGGTGTTGCGTATACTGCAAGCTAATACGGTGTTGCGTATAGTACAAACTAATCTTTGTGTACAATAGAAGACATCAATTAAATTAAAAATAATATATCTCATAAAATATCGGGGTGTTACACTAACACATGTCCTAATTCTATTAGATAAGTGTAATTTGACCAAAAAGAACTTTATGAGTATAAAATGATCATTTATTTCCACTTGGATTAGATTAGGACCTTTATTATTATTTAATTCAAAGAAGAGTTAAAAGAGTTAAAATCAATGTTTAATAATTAAAACATTTTTAATATAGTGTTATACATAAGATAAATTCGACTATAAATATTCATTAGAAAGATAAAAAGATTTCCTATATAATGTTATTTTATTTATAATTTTTATACATTAAAAAATATAATTTATTTATGACACAATGATGATGCAGTAATTACCTTATTAATGAAATATTAACATAATTGATGTTATAAATGCCAACATTAATGTAATTTGAAACTTTTTATGAATTACACTAATTTTATATGTTAATATGACATGTTATTATTGATTAAATTAACTTTGTTCAAATTATCATGTTGTTATGATTTTCACAAAAATCAATTACCAAATGGTGTCAAAACTCACATAAAATAGTTTTTAAAACAAATATTATATTATTAAATGATATTATATTCCTAAAAATATAAGGTTCGTCCAAATGACTTAGAAAAAGATATATATATTAATAATGGACCACTTTGGGTTCGTTTTTCTTGTTATAGTAAGATTATTAAGCATATAGTGTAAGAAAACAAGAAGACACGGTAAGAGTTAAATTATTTAACTTAGAGTTAAATTTAAATGATGTGGTTAAAATGGTAAATTAAACATGTATAAAACCTATTGGTTGATATGATTTAGACCCATCCCCGCATTATCTTCGAAATAAGTCCCTTTGGATCCATTATAAACCTAATGTGATTTTAATATAAAAAAATATTTTAAGATTTTCATAAGGTGCCCCTCTCCTCCCCTATAAAAGGACACCTCCTCCATCTCCTCTTTACACAACTTTGAGCCATCAAGATCAGCCAACCCATGACCATTTCTCTTTTCAACTTCCCTAGAAACATTCAGTAGGTTCTGGTCTTTTCAAAAGACCAACTCTAGTCCCATAAGTGGAAGCTTAAAAGAGGTGCGTCGAAGAAGAGGTAATCTCTTGTACCGATTCATTCAAGATTCTTTCTTCTTCAACTTCTTCTTCATTAGTTGTTTTATTATAAAGTAATAACATAAGTATCACTAATATACTGATTTGTTATTATAAATATGAAACAACCTCATTTCACCTTTTAACCATCCTATGGAAAATGAAATCACTGTGCGTGCGTGCGTACGGAATACCGTCTCCACGCCATGTTGTAATCTGTTTTTCCAACACCACCTTACATGTATAGGTATAATTTTGTAAAGAATAACTATATATGATTATCATAAAATCATGTTGATTCTGAAATATTATATCCTCCACTCCAATTCAATTCAATAATTATGGGTACGATATCATCGCTCGTGCGTACGTACGGACTACCATCTCCACGACGCGATGAGATTCATTCTCCATGTTAACCATACAAGAATAATTATAAAGTATATATAATGAATAATAATAAAATATATGAAATGATAAAGCTATTGGATTTATATATATATATATGTCATCTACTTACTTCCATTCTTGTCAATAAGGAAAGTAAAACAACGTTCATGCATACGTACGGCCTACCGTCTCCATGAACGGTGTGTTTCATTTCATTTATCTATCTATTATATATATATATACTGTATATAAATCATGTTTTTCATTCTATAAGTAATTAAATAATGATATAAGTAATAATAATATCAAGAACAATAGGTCCAAACATGTACAATAAATGAAATGATTTTACCGAAAACAATACTTTAACATGGGATTTACAAAAGAACAGGTAATATAAAGTCATAAGTGAACCATATAGGACATCATAGCAATGAATATGATTTTTTAATAAGTCAATTACGTTATTTAAGTCATTATACAGGAGGTTTGGATACGTACGAACCATATCAGACATAATGTAATGGATAACATTTCCAATCTCGTTTTTATCCGAGACTGTTTATTCGTAAGTATTTACTGGGGTTATATTTATCGTCCATGTCCTTGTTTTCTGAAAATAGTTTAACGTAATGTTAAAGTCCTTTTTAACCATTTTTGACTCTTACTATGAAGTATGTAAGGAATATTTCAATTATGAGGTACTTTTTGACTTTTCCAGCAAAAGTACGAGAATAATTTTTTTTAACTTATATGTAATGAGAGGATTTTTACAGTTATAAAGCCTTATTTTCACGAATCTTATTCAAAATGATTTCATTACTATTTTCAACATGATCATTTTCTTTTAAAATTTCATGACATTTTTTGAAAAGAAAATGATTTTTAAGATGAAAGGATATTTTCCTCAAGAATTCATTTCAAATGTTTTTATCAAAACCATTTTCCATCTAAGATGACATTATTTCATATGTGTATGTTTCAAGTATAATGTCTGTATGATTTACATGGTTTCACTTATCTTATTATGAAATGATATCCGTTTCTTTTATATGGATTATGTGATGATGAGATGATGTTTATGAAACCCATTTTATTCTTTGGGTTATGATGAATGAATTATGTTTATTTTGTGGCACAAGTAAGAATGATTTCATTATGAGATGGGTGGGACCTATATTGTAGCGCCCCGACCCCAGCTACCCAGAGTCGGTGCATTACTTCGTAACATTGGCATGATCACAAAAGATCAAGTCTCGAAATACCGATTAGTTTAGTAGCCTTGGAAACACTAGATACATTCGTAAACGTTACATTACATCATAAAGTGAAAAACTACTATAACAAAGTATCCATAGACCACACTCATATCCTCTTCTGACAATCCCTGCCGGTCATTCATAAAATACTTCTTCACATCCTGGAAAATATTAAAACATTGAAAGGGGTGAGCTCAGATGCTCAGTAAGGATAACAATATAGAGGAAGCTTTCATAAATAAACATTAACATTTAAGGAAATGTATAACTAAAACAAAAGCCTTTTAAACTTGAAATTCAACATAATATGGAAAAAGTAAAATGAGATAATGCCATTCACTTCTTCACATGGATATTCTACTGGTCGAATAATCACATGAAATATCAATAACCACTTTCATAATGAGGGAATGTATAATTCCAGACATTCTGAAACATTTTGTCAAGGCCTCGGCCAAGACGTCTAAAATGATTAAGGCCTTGGCCTAAACCATAAATCAAATTGGGAAAGGGCCTCGTCCAATTCCACGTCTAGTTGTCTCATGAGACCTACCGATGCAATTTTTTTAGAAGATACTTACATTTAAAATTGCTCAAATATACTCCAGTGTTTTTCTGAAAACATTATGCAAGCTTATGAAAACAAAATAACTAATTCTGAGACTTCTCGACTAATTACAGGCCATGATGGGTCCACGCCCAATCCCTTCCTGTCTACCACACTCGAGAGTCGGGTTTTCTAAAAACATTTTTATGCTTGCGTTAAATACGTATACATTTGCACTGGATTTTCATATATTGGAGAGAAATATCTCTTTTTTGAAATCATTTAAAAATCACATTATTATAAAAGAAAACCTTTTAAATAAATGTAAAAGTCAAAGGGGTTTATACACCGTATAAAAGAAAATTGTGTATAAAACCAAATATGCCTCAATGAAAGGAGATTGAGATGAAGTCCTTAAAAAGATCATTTTTAAAATAAAATAGATCTATTATGTGTATTCACTATAGGTACACATAAATAACGTAAAAAATACAAAATAGGACATAATAATATCATGACATAATTTTAAAGTAGGAGATTAACCCAAATAATGGAAGTTGGGTTAAGAAAATCCCTTACAAATCATGACATAATTCTAAAGTAGGAGATTAGCCCAAAGAATAGAAATTGGGTTAAGAAGTTCCCTTACAAATATCATTTTTTTAAATAAACTAAATTTATTTTGTGTATTCACTATAGGTACTCATAAATAATACAAAATAAGAAATAATAATATCATGACATAATTTGAAAGTAGGAGATTAACCCAAAGAATAGAAATTGGGTTAAGAAATTCCCTTACCTTGCGTCTTGTCCTGACTCGACCGTTCTTTAACCTCCTGAATAATAAACTAGAGTTAATTTCTATTTACTTAAGAACCTTTTTCATGTTCATTATTCCTTTTATATCCCATATTACCATGTTATGAACATTATTTAATTATTTAAGTTAATAATGGTCGTTTTGTCGATCTTTGGTACTTGAGTCAAAAATAAACTTCTTATAATTACAAGTTGTTCATGTGGTGAAATATCCATTATATCCAGAATTATATTCATGATGTAGATATCATATATATCATATATACCGTATATAAATTCATTCATAATGTCACGTAACATTTAGAGGTAAGAAATGAAATGCACCGTTCATGGAGACGGTAAGCCGTACGTACGCATGAACGCTACTTTCATTTCAATTTCATATTTAATGGAACAAAATCATAATGATATAAATGTATAATATAATTCCAGTATAATATAGTGTATAATACCATTTACTCCATCCTTTATACATCCCACATATGGCATTAACGATTCAAATCACTTTGAGGGGGCGGTAGTCCACACTTCCTAAAATGAAATTATCGCGTTTTACCCATAATGGAAATCATAAAGTATGCCATAAATGAGAAATACAGAAGCATAAGTAAAACATAAACATATTATATATCATATATAAAAATAGTGACATCTTAATGGCCACCTTTGAAGGTGTTATATGAGTGTTGAACAATCATCGTTTCGTGAGGCAGAAATTCGCCATCCACAGAAACCGTATGTTCTTTAACCATTAGATGTAGGTGTGTGTAATTGTAGCTCAAATACATCTTATAACAACATCCTAGTATATTGAGTATACTGGTTTTGTTACAAAAGAAATGAATAAAAAGAGTTTAGAGGGTTGGAGAAGAAAAACTAAACAAAACAACATTAGAGAAGACATTACCTAAAAATCGGGTAACTCTTTTTGATTTGAGCCAAAGGATTCCTTGGGAAGAGTTCTGCCCAAAGTGAGGCTTCTAGGAGTAAGAGGGGGATGTTGGGAGAGTATTTGGGCAGAGGTTGGCCGAGCCAAATGGCTTGAAGGTGTGAATAAGGTGGGAGAGGTGGGGGCCTTTTATAAGTGGATAGGAGGGGCTCTTTTGGAAAGATTGAAATGTTACATTATTACACAATGCTTTTCGGATTCTAAAGGTCCCACACTTATATAATTCGTGGCTAAGGTGATAAGGGTTCGAAATCTACCCATCCAATAGTCTTTGTACAAGTGTAAGCCTTGGATTTTACATTATCTTTTCATTTTATTAAAATCGTTAAATAATGAGGTCATCGCTGCATCATAATGATGTCATAAATAAATTAATTTTTTTAATGTCTAAACATTATAAAAAAAATACTATGATGTAGGAAATCTTTTTAGATTTCTAATGAATATTTATAGACAAAATTTTGACTTGTGTAACCCCACTTAAAAACTGTTTTAGTAAAATAACTCATGTTTGTGTCAATTTAATTTTAACATTAAATAAATATATATTAATGTCATTTTCCAACTAAAGTGGCTCCATGGGGTCCCCAAGTTGACCCATGGGTTGTCTTGGTCGGCCATGACTCATCCAATAGGAGTAGGACAAGTGTCATGCTCATCTCATATTATTAAAACATTATTTGTACCTTAAACTACACTAATTACCTCTAATCGCGATTAAGAACTTAAAAGTTACTATTCACCAAAAAATTATTTTAATCTCATTGAACCACATTTTACTTCTTAATGACAACCATGTCTGTCGGATTTTTAAAAATCAAATCACAGAAGTGGTAATATTTCATTTAAATGAAAAATCAGTTATTTAACTACCACTTAGTGGTTTCACTATTCATCAAAAATTGAAGTTTTTCAGAACAAAGCCAAAATTTCACCCTAAGCTATAATTGATATTCCGAATTCAAAAATGATGTCTATTTTAAAAAATTACAAACATATAAGTTTCATTAATTAATTTTATAATTAATTCCCACTGTCACAACAAATAGCGTTTTTTAAGAAACAATTTATATCAAAAGATTGGCAATTGTTTATGTCCAATTTCAATGTTAAATTAATTCTAATGACCATCATTGGATAAAATGGTAAAAATATATTATAATTATACTTTAAAACCACTAAATAGTATAATTTATCACAACAAATTATTTTGATTAAAAAAGTTGTTTTAAGTATTTTTCCCTATTCATAAAAAAATCGGAAGTTCTCAGAAAGTTACAAAAAATTCAACTTAGGATAATTTCGATATTACGAATACAAAAATGAAGTCCATTTTGAAATATAAAATTTCTATAATTTTAAAAATTGGTTATTACTATTCATAACGGCTACTTTGATTAGTCGCGGTGTTTTAGAACTCGAAGTTGCGTACAATGCAAGCTATTGCATTATTGAATGAGAAGCGTATCGTGGAAGCTCGGGGTGTTACATATATCCCCCTCCAATAAATTGGGTAAAAATTTATATCTCATGTGATAGACATGGCTAGAACGGTAAGTTAATCTGGTTCGGTATTACTGGACTAGAACAAGGAGTGAACTCGATTTAGAAAGGGACTTTTTCCACTAAGATGGTCTTGGCAGCAATGTCTTGGATACTATGAAAATCATAACATATTCTTAATGGATTCAACAATTACATATTTTATTCTCATGCTATTTTACCATGATTGACGTTCATTTATGATATATACCTTACGTACTTCCAAGATTTATATCTTTGCTCAAGATTTTGACGTCTAGACTTTTTGTTCAAGTTTATGCATTCAAATATTTATGGATTGTTTTATGTTCTCTATTCTTACCCTTACTGAGCATTTGATCTCACCATTTATATGTTTTCTTTTCCCCAGGATTTAAAGAACGGTTTTTGGTAAGAAAATAAAAGGGGAAGATCTTTATAGGAGATGTTGAAGATCTTTCACCACAATTAGAAGATTATTTTTCCATGTTTCCAAAGAAACTAAACTTATACGATCCTTGTGTGTATGTTTTAATTATGTATTAATTATTCCGCAAATCTAATGTAATGTCCATGTACGTAAAGCTTTGGGCATCTACAATTGGTATTAGAGGGAGGTTTAGTTAATCTTTGGATACTAGGATGCGAAAACTTTAGTGAGATCCCTAGAGATATTTCTAAGGTATGTATAGGGATGTCACTAAGGTTACTTATAATTATAGGTTATAGTCCTAGAATTATGGTAACGATCTTAGAATTTAACCTAAGATGTTAGATATTGAAGGTACTCCCCATTGATTATGATTATCTCCTCTCACACTATTCTTTTTGGGTTTTTGAAAATGGCTGGAAACTGGAAGATTCACGATGATGGAGAATATGATGGACAATCGAATGATATTCTTCATGATCAAGAAAATGAATTGGGATTTGGAAGGCAAAACATCATTATTATGACTAATCAGAAATCTCATAATATGATCAATGAAATCAACTTTGGTAAGATTCCCAACTCAGCTAATAAGAGAAAGATGGAGTTTCATGATGATAATAGAGGAATGAAAGTTCAATTTCCCTCATGTAAATCATGTGGGAAGAGGCATTAGGGAGAATGTTTCAAAGGAACTGGAAGATGCTTTGGGTGTGGAAAAGAAGGACACAGAGCTAGTAATTGTAAAGGAAAAGGTTCAGTTAACACCATGGACAAGGATAATTGTATTGCTAAGACATCAACAACGGTTAAGTGTTTTAAATGTGGAATGTACGAAAATTATGCAAACCAATGCCCTAAGGTAAAATCTCATAAAGAGAATCTGCATGGTCATATGGGTAGTATTTATATTGATGATAATGAAGAGACTGCAAATGATATATGAGATAAATGATGTGTTGAGGAATAAAATGATGACGCTCAGTTAATGGTTTAAGAAGGTTGTGGAATGATTTATGTTTATAAAGAGTTATGTTGTATAGTTAATGGTACTATGGAATAAAGACACATCTTAGGATTGTTACACTATTGTTTTTTTAAAGTATTTGAAAGTATATGTTGAATGGTACTGGTAACCATGAAAGGTTATTCAAATATTTTTGGAAGGTAGATGATATGTGCATAATTAAAGTATAAGGAAATATTGAGATGTTTGATAGTATTCATGAGCTCATGACTGATATAAGGACAAAGTGATATCATGGTTTGAGTATATAGAATTTTTGGGATTTGTGTATGTGGAAAGAGTTATCTTTTGACAGCATTCATGTTTTCACTAAGGTTCAATGGGTATTCATTTTCCAAAAGAATACATAATTAAGGTATTCACATGTTTGGAATATGACCAACAAGATATATCGTATGATTTATGGGGAATAAATGATGGTATTCACATGTTTGGTTGATGACATTCGTAGTAACCGTTTTCTTTATACTATAAAATTGGACAGAAGTATTTTCGATAAGCCTAATGGTTGGAATGGATTAAGTAGGACATCAGATAAAATTGTTTAAGGGTAGAAATTTTTTTCAATATTATTCCAGGAATATTATAATAGGGTAGTTTTAGAAAAGGGACAACCCATAGGATGTGTGACAACCCATCAGATCGGACAAGGGTGTGTGAATCAAACACACAACCGAAGTGTCACAGGCCTTTATCACTGGCCTATGGGAAGTCCCTAGTTAGTAGAAACTAGTTTTATTTTATTAAGCGGTATGATAGATGAAGTATAAGTCCATTTTTGGAACCATATATGATTAATCTCACCATAGATGGTCTTATATATATATATATAAATTTTTCTAACCTTATGATTGAGACAGATGGAATGACATATTATTCTATCGCATGATATACTAATAGTTCACAAAAGACAAATTCAAATTCATTTCTTTAAGAGATTAAATGGAAATTGTTCAAGGCACGAACAACAATGAGATTGTACCAAAATCAAGTAAGAATTTATTTTAATTAAAAAATTCTTCAACATTAGGGAAATGATCTTGAAAACCAAAAATTATTTCCTAGTGCTCTTATATCTTATGAATCAGATGGTACCTTAGATCACCACAAATTTATGGCTTTGTGATTGTTGGCTTTTTCATAGCCATGTTCTCTAGCACTCTAAATCAGAACATGGTGGTTAGAGTTTTCTTCCATATCCATATTTTCACCTATGATATCATATGTTGAAACCCAGTGATTAGTTAATTTGGGTAACTGATATGTTTTATACTTCACTTTTTGAAATTATGTTTAAGTATTCCATTTTACAATGTGGGTTTATATGAAAGAAACCTTCAAGTAGTAACCCATTTATAACCTCGATGAATTTCGAGGGAGAAATACATTTTATGGGGGGTAGAATGTAACAACTTGAGATTTTATGAGAATTATTCATTTTAATTTCATTGATGTCTTGTGATGTACGCTACTCCAAAATTATCTTGCGCTATACACAACACCATATTAGTTTGCAGTATACGCAACAAAAATCTTGGACCATGTTAAACACAATTTCAAGTCTGTTTGATGGTAGTTATTCAATGCAACATTGAGTATATATATTTATATATATATTCAATGTATATATAAAATATGGTTGGATTTAGTTATATGCAACAACAAAAGAGTCTTGCACTACACGCAACCCTGACTTGGCTTTCATTACACGTAATCACGACCTTCCTCGATAGCGTGTGTTGTACGCAATACCGGGTTTCACTAAACAACAATATATTATTAAAATAGAATATAAACTAGCCGTTATGAATAGTAATAACCACTTTTTAAAATTTTATAAATATTATCTTTCAAAATGGACTTCATTTTTGGATTTGTAATATCGAAATTAGCTTAGGGTGATTTTTTTGTATTTTTCTGAAAACATTCAATTTTGGATGAATAGTGAAAACACTAAGATACTATTTAAAAACTAACTTTTTATTTAAATAATTCATTATTTTATTTCAATTTATTTTAAGTCAAAATAAATACAAAATACCTATATAAGTTCAATGTAATTCATTGGAGTCAGTTTATAATAATTTTAGAGATATAAAAATTATATTGAAATTTTTACCGTCTTTTACCTACATCCTAGGAGCTTTTAAAAATTTGTATAAAAATTAATTTTACTGCTTCTGTGAATGAAATTTCAAAATTCTGAGAGACACAGTTGATATTAGTTAGTAAAATGTGGTTCAATGAGATGAAAATATTTTTTGGTGAATAGTAACTTTTTTACTTTTATTTACCACAGTTAAAAGAAAATATTGTAATTAAAGGTAAAAATAATATTATTTGTACCCTAACACTTGTCCTAATTCTATTGGATATGTGTAATTCAACCAAAAACAATCTTATGAGTATAATATGATAATTTAGGTCCACTTGGATTAGATTAGGACCTTTATTATTATTTCATTCAAAGAAGAGTTAAAATAGTTATAATCAATGTTTAATAACTAAAACATTTTTAATATAGAGTTATACATAAGATAAATTCAACTATAAATATTCATTTGAAAGATAAAAATATTTCTTAAATAATTTTATTTTATTTTTAATTTTCAGACTTTAAATATTGTAATTTATTTATGACACAATGATGATGCAGTAATTACCTTATTAATGAAATATTAACATAATTGATGTTATAAAGGAAAAATTAATGTAATTTGAGACTTTTTATGAATTACACTAATTTTATAGGTTAATATGACATGTTATTATTGATTAAATTAACTTTTTTCGAACTAATCATGCTGTTATGATTTCCCAAAAATCAATTACCAAATAGTGTCAAAATTGACATAAAATAGTTTTTAAAATAAATATTATATTATTAAATGATATTATCTTCCTAAAAATCTAAGGATCGGCCAAATGACATATATAAGGATATATATATTAATAATTAACCACTTGGGGTTCTTTTGGATTGTTATTGTATGATTATTAACCATATAGTGTAAGAAAACAAGAAGACACGGTACGAGTTAAATTATTTAACTTAGAGTAAAATTTAAATGATGAGGTTAAAATGGTAACCTAAACTTGTCTAAAACCTATTGGTTGATAGGATTTTGAACTATCCCCACTTTATCTTCGAAATAAGTCCCTTTGGATCCATTATAAACCTAATGTGACTTTAATATAAAAAAATATTTTAAGATTTTCTTAAGGTGCCCCTCTCCTCTCCTATAAAAGGACAGCTTCTCCATCTCCTCTTTACACAACATTGAGCATTCAAGATCGGCCAACCTCTGCCCATTTCTCTTCTCAACTTCCCTAGAAACATTATGTAGGTTCTGGCCTTCTCAAAAGACCAATTCTAGTCTGTTAATTGAAAGCTTAAAAGAGGTGTGTCAAAGAAGAGGTAATCTCTTTTACCGATTTTTTCAAGTTTCTTTCTTCTTCAACTTCTTCTTATTTAGTTGTTTCAATATAAAGTAATAACATAAGTATCAATAATATAATGATATGTTATTATAAATATGGAACAACCTCATTTCACCTTCAATCCATATTACAGAAATCGAAATCACCGCACATGCGTACGTACAGAATATCGTCTGCACGCCGTGTTGTAATCTGTTTTTCCAACACCACCATACATGGATGGGTATAATGGTGTAAATAATAACTATATATGATTATTATAACATCATACTGATTCTGAGATATTATATCATCCACTCTAATTCAATTCATTAATTATGGGAATGATATCATCGCTCGTGCGTACGTACGGACTACCGTGTCCATGACGCGATGAGATTCATTCTCCATGTTAACCATACAAGAATAATTATAATGTATATATAATGAATAATAATGAAATATATGACATGATAAAGCTACTGTATATATATATATATATGTCATCTACTTACTTCAATTCAAGTCAATAAGGAAAGGAAAATAGCGTTCATGCGTACGTACGACCTACCGTCTCCATGAACGGTGTGTTTCATTTCATTTATCTATCTATTATACATATATATATACTGTATATAAATCATGTTTTTTAATTATAGAAGTAATTAAATCATGATATAAGAAATAATAATATCAATAACAACAGGTCCAAACACGTACGATAAATGAACCGATTTTACCCAAAACGCCACTTTAACATGGAATTTACAAAAGAACGGGTAATATAAAGTCATAAGTGAACCATATATGACATCATAGCAATGAATATGATTATTTTAATAAGTCAATGACATTATTTAAATCATTATACAGAAGGTTCGGATACGTACGACGCATGTCGAACATAAGGTAAGGGATAACTTTTCCAATCTCGTTTTTATCCGAGATTGTTTATTCGTAAGTATTTACTGGGATTATATTTATCCTCCATGTCCATGTTTTCTAAAAATGGGTTTTTTTAATGTTAAAGTCCTTTTTAACCATTTTTTACTCTTACTACATGGTATGTTTGGAATCATTCTTTTACGAGGTACTTTTTGACTTTTCCAGCAAAAGTACGAGAAGAATGTTTTTTTAACTTATACAGTATGAAAGGATTTTTACGGTTTTATAAAGCCTTATTTTCATGAAGCTTACTCAAAATGATTTCATGAATATTTTCAAAAAAAATCATTTTCTTTTAAAATTGCATGAAATTTTGTGAAAAGAAAATGCATTTGAAGATGAAAGGATATTTTCCTCAAGAATTCATTTCAAGTGTTTTATCAAAACCATTTTCCATCCAAGATGACATCATTTCATATGTGTATGTTTCAAGTATAATGTCTGTATGATTTACATGGTTTCACTTTTCTTATTATGAAATGATATCCATTTTTTATATGGTAATTTAATGATGAGATGATGTTTATGAAACCCATTTTATTCTTTGGGTTATGATGAATGAATTATGTTTATTTTGTGGCACAAGTAAGAATGATTTCATTATGAGATGGGTGGGACCTATATCTCCCTCCAATGCATTGGGTAAAGATTTATATCTCATGATATAGACATGGGTGGAACGGTAATTTAATTTGGTTCAGTATTAAAGGACTGGAACGAGGAGTGACCTCGATTCAGAAAGAGACTTTGTCCACTAAGATGGTCTTGGCAGCAATGCATTGGCTACTATGGAAATCATAACATGTGCTTAATGGATTACACAATTACATGTTTTATTCTAATTCTATTTTATCATGATTGATGTTCATTTATGACATATACCTTACGTACATCAAGATTTATGTCTGTTCTCAAGATTTTGACGTCCAGATTTTATGTTCATGTTTATGCATTCAAATATTTATGGATTGTTTTATGTTCTCTATTTTTACCCTTACTGAGCATTTGATCACAACATTTATATGTTTTCTTTTCCCCAGGATTTAAAGAATGTTTTTAGGTAAGAAAACCAAAGGGGATGATCTTTATGGGAGATGTTGAAGATCTTTCACCATGATTAGAAGATTATTTTTCCATGATTTAAATGAAACTAAACTATTACGGTCCTTGTGTGTATGTTTTCATTATGTATTAAGTATTCTGAAAATCTAATGTAATGTCCATGTACATCAAGCTTTGGGCCTCTACATATCTCCCTTACAGAATTCTTAAAAAAAGGACTAGCCTAATACATGTAATTGAAAAAGGGAATTTCCCTTACACAATGGTTTTTAAACCCATTTTACATTTATGTAAGGCCTTATAATCTGATTTTCCCATATTAAAATACTTAAAAACATTTATACTATTTATTTATATAAAATATTAAATTTTCACAAGAGAAATACATATAAATTAAATAAAAACGTTGTTTACATTATCATAAAAAATAGATTATTACACAGGCGACATGGGCACTGCTCTGAAACACTTTTGTGCACCCAATACCTCCCCCAAGTCAAAAGATATTTCTCTAAACAAGCCCTTAAAATGTTCAAATATTAATAAATTCATTCTTGAATCATGGTTCTCAAAAGGAACACACCACCATAATGAAAGAAATCAAATTCCATTTGAAATTTATAACTCTTAATGACACTTGTAGTTACATAGTCAGTCTATATCATACAAAACATCTATGAAAACTTTCAGACTCACTCACTGATTCATCATTGAATCAACCACTAATGCTATTATAACACATGAATTCATTTTCTAACGATAAGAAACCCCCCATCAATGTCTAAACAAAACTTACTATGTGATTCCACAACTGGATCCCTAGCCGATCCATTCATCCATCACACTCTATCTATGAGAACTGGCACATCTTTGATCTAACTCATTCTTAGATCCCATCAATTACAAATTGATTCATTCAGCAACACATAGAATTCATCCAACATTACCCCAAAATTGACAAATATGGTTTATCTTCTCACTATAATCTCATTTTTTCTCAACCTTCCATCAATGGATATGACACTCCCCACTATAAGAGTATCATTATCATCACCACATAGAACTAAAACACCCAATCACAAAACAAAAATATGGTTCCAAAACACACTCATAAATTCTATACCATAAAATCTTCAATGTTCAATAAATCATGAGTCTTGCTGTACTTTTAAACATAATACTTCACTACCAACAGTTAATCCTAACTAATAGTGTTCCCCACCATTAGAATCACCTATAAAAACTCAAATTCAACTAGGGAATCCGATGGACCCAATAAATACACACAAAATGATACTTGATACCAACATCGATCATAAATTTCAAGAGCTTGATACACACATCTCTCTCAAAAACAAACACAACATACCCGCCAAATGCAGTAATCAACCATCTAGGACACTCTTGGCCAACCACTAAAATTCTAGAAAAATATCCTGAAATGTTGTTTCCTAGTCTCTATACATCACATACATCATTCCAAACACAGCCTTTAACCTAACATAGTGGTTTCCAAGTTATCAAGGAATGTAAGACTAGAATATAATCCAAACTTCTTGTTCTCCTCCAATCAAGCATAAAAAAACAAAAAACTGTTTTCCCCCAATCGACTATAAAGAAATAAAAGCCCTCTAGTATAAAAAGAATTGGTCACCCACATTACAACTAGTTGAAAACCACTTTACATATACCAAAACACTCCCATGATTTCCAAAACCCACATTGAATCCCATGGTTTTTATCAAACATACCAAATTCCCCGGCATTGCTGGTCCTTTCTTGAAAAATGACCCCACATTCCAAAACCATCGTGAAATTAAATTATAAAAAATTTCCCATATATTTTTCACATAACCAAAAAAACCCAATCATTTTAAAATTACCAACATTAGGAGCCAATTCAAATGAAAATCATTTTAATAGCCCATTCCACACACAACTCATGCTACTATATGAGTTTTTTTTAAGATGATTTTTTTTAAAAACTCGAAATCAATAAAACCATTACCATATAGTGCCAAAAAAATAAAAACACAATTTATCAATAAAACTATATAATCAATATTAATTTTATCAATACATATAATATATTTTAAGAGAGAATAAATTATATTATAACATTATTTAATTAATAATGGATTATAATGAGGTATTATGTCAAACAACAACACCTATAGGCACATGTATCATGACCTATACATGATACTATATTGATTCATGAATAACTCACTATCTTCTAGTTAATCCCTATTACTCATCCCATGTGTTATCCATCATATGTTGGGATTCTCAGTCTAATCTAACATAAAACTCAACCAAATGTGCATAGCCTAAATACTAGACATCCCATAGATCTTGGGTTTCAAACAATGTCTTGCTAGCCAAGAATGTGTGAGATCTACCTCTCAAGACCCAAAAATACAACTCTATCAATAACCAACACATTCCCATCTCAAGAAATGCTGTTATGCCACTTTTCATTCTTAGGAACAAACTTCCAAAACAACCCCTATGTGGTGATATGACGTGACCTTAGCTGCGTCTCCCCATATTCTAGAGGTTAATGACTGGTGGGGAGTGCCTAAAATAGTCACGAGTGGACAATTCCATCTAATACTAGGTCCATGGATCACGCCCTATTGTGCATAATATTTTCCAGGACCTGTTCATATAACAGGCATTAAAGAAACCAATAGATATAAAACAGGAAGCCCCGCTAGCCCCAACAGTATAGAATATATATATATATATATATATATATATCCTAAACTAAATAGTGAAAAATAATTAGATAAATAACGAATTATATACAAATAAACGATATAACAGTGTCCAGTTCTTTCTAAACAATAACTAAAAATTAGATATACTGGCCTCCAAACCAACTCACATTGTTTAACCTACTATATCCTTGACCATCACGAATCACTAGACTTGCATCATGTGTCCAGTTCTAGGTGGTACCTATTTCCTATGAGAAAATATAATGTCAACCCATATAAATCGAAACCCTTGTCAAGTACATGGGTAGGGATGAATCTAATGCCCATGAAGGAAATCCATACTACATCAACAATACTTATTGTTTCTATAATCAAGTTGATGTTCATGAAGTAAATATATTGGAAGCTTGTTTCCCCAAGAATCACACACAGCCCGATAAATAACACCCAATCACATCAAAAATATATGTCATGTCATCAGGTTTCAAACAGACACCCATGAACCCTAACCATAATAATTTCAGCAAGTTTAAAATGAATTGGAATGTGTTATACTAACCATGGGACCAGGTCACACACTATTACCATTACCTTATATAATACCAACTTCTATAAGTACATGAGTTTCTCTAGGCACATCATAGTACGATTCCAATAAATACATGTCTCATTGAAAATCCATTAGTCTCATTCTTAAAAGAAAATTTCCATGTGTCTTCCCTATGAAATTCAAACCATGTCTAAGTCCACCTTGGAGGGTCACATTCCCTACCCCTAATATAAGGAATGCATCCAATGAAATCAAAACCATTCTAATTGTCTACCTGAGATGGTCACATTCTATGTCCTTATTCCAAGGATCTCATCCAAGGAAATAAAAAAAAATAATAAATTTTTTATAAGTATCTCATTGAAGGAATTCCAATAAAATTAAAACACTCAAAGGGATTTGCATGTATGGAAAAAAATTCTCATAGCATCAGGCACAAAGACTAAATATACATAGTGTGTCCTAGGAATCACATGTATCTATTTATATCTTTGTGGAAAGTCAATCCTTATTCAATTATATCAAGAAACTCATCTTGGAGGTTTCATAAATCTACCTAAGCTAATACCATATAACAATGGTCATACCCCCATGTGCATGACCTGTCATCGCCACTATAACCCTATAGGACTACACATCTATTTTATGTTCTAAAGTGACACCTAAAATACTAACTACACATGACTCAAATGAACCTTCTCTGTAGGTTAAACATCTTATTAGGGTAACCGATAAGTATCCCCTGGGTAATACCATAAACTAGAAACCCTACTTGGTTTTTTCGATCATGTTTATTTATACCAACATCAGTCTGTCTCAGCATATCATCTCAACACTAGGGAACTTTCTCATCAACACCTATGTTCACACCTCATTATCCACCTAACCCTATAGGACAATCCATTAAATCACCTAGGATGTACACATGTAACATATTAAACCTATCAGTGTTTTCACCTCACCTCTATGGTCACTATGTTGGGTCCTCCTTACCCATCCCTACCCAACTACCATATCACACCCCAACCTAAGAATTGACACCAACACCAACATCATCGGCTAATACACAAGAAAAAAACATCATGAATGAACACAATACACATTAAATCACGAAATAAATGCACACTCATCATAGAATCATGGAAAATAAGGCATTCCTCTCAATAGATCAAATAGACAAAATTTAATTTACGCATGCCCATTGGAATTTCCATTGAAAACATTGTCAAATATCCCTTTTTAACCGTATTTAAAAAAATACATCGTGTGCTTATTTACAGAAGATAATTCCTTATCCAAAATCACATAAAAACATTTTTAATGAACTGAATATCATTCAAAATAGCATTTCCAAACCATTCATAAAATCACCATTTTCCCCATGAAATTCAACTTGAGACAAACTCCTTGTTAAAACAAAATTAAAGAAAAATCCATTTAATTTAAAATCCAATTCATTCCCCCAAACAATTCATAAGGTGGACCACCAGCACTATTTTGACCAAGGATCCTCCATTGAACCATATAGTAAGTTATACAATCTATATTAACTATTAGTCTGACACAAGCTCATCCCAACCTTATGGGGAACAGAAAACACAAGTCATGAAGATATGAATTAAGGTAATATTGATTCTAACACCAAAAAATAAAATCACCAGATTACTTATAGATATAAGAATATAAATTTCATCCACATCTATTAATTTATTCCCTTTAATTGACAGCCTGACTAACTCTTCCAAGGAAGGTCCATGCCCCAACGTTCCCCCATTTTCCTATCCCCAGACCTAATTTAAAAATAATTAATTATAATTCTTCATAATCCAGTATCTAATTCAATATAATCAATTATAAAAATTAATAATATATTTAAAATTTAATCCAATTAGGTATAATTGATGAATCAGTCATCAGGATACTTGATCACACTAAAATGGAAACCAACCATTTATAGAAAGACCAGAATTCACCCCTGATGCATTTCCTAGAGAAATATATTACATGAGACACTATTTCAAAATAAATTCTAATTAAAATTATTCTAAAAACCTAAATAAATCAATGATGAAACATACCTTAAAGTGAATTATGAATTAAATCAAGATGACAACCTCTTAATACCTCATCTACAATCCATCCATGAAACCCCTAAGAAGTGGAAATATTTCCACTATGATCTGGTAGAAATTTTCACAAAACCTAAACTAGTGATGACTAAAATAAGAGAGGAAATAAGAAGAGGAATAAAAAAGAGAGGAGTAGGATCTATCACCTTAATACCCAATGTAATCACCCATGATAAACCAAAAAAACAAGGGGGTGAAGGTGAAAAAAGGGATATTGACCCCAAGGTCTAAATTCCTGGGAGGAGGTATAAGAGGGGGAGAGGTGAAAAAATAATGTCGGGAAAAAATAGTAAAATCTCTATTTTTAGTTGAAGGTCATATTCTTTGGGTATATAGTTTTCTAAACCATTCACCAACCATATTGATGAAATTTTCTATGATACACAACCTCACACAATTTGGACTCATGATTTTCTAAACCATGTGCCAACTATGCGAATAACTCTATATTAAAAACTCATGTCCCACATGGTTTGTTTGAAATCATTTGATGACCCTACACCAACCCCTAGAATTAATCATACATTTAAAATTTTTCTATGTGGTTTATCATAAACATGCACCAACCATGAATAGGTAATAGTTATTCCAAAACATTCTAAAAATTATAATAAATCCTTTAAGGATAACTCAAGACCCTAAGATACCTCTTAGACATAGATCTATATCCAAACAAATCAAATTGGTGTGCTCCAAATCTTGTAATTTTAATCTAAATTATGAATTTTGAAACGTACTTTATCCTAATAATCAAAAAATTATAATTCCGACTTAATTTACTAATTCATCAATCAGTGTATTTTTACATCTCTCTCCCATAGTAGCATTGACCAATGCTACCCTTGTACTTCTCTTATCCTAGATCCTACCTCCATTGGGGCCTTTATCCCATTCTAATCACCCTAGAACGGATTCATGATGGTTATAATTCGCTGTTTCTCAATGATTTCCTAGTTCTGAGATATCCTTATTTTGTTTTAATTTAATCAAAATTTCCTTTTTTATTTTAACCTCTTCTTCTTAGAACTCTTTTTTGACATCTGTTCATGGAATGAAACTTGAGCTCAAAACATGACATGTTCCTATAATTTTACAAGATTCAATGTAATCTTGTTTCCATATATGTCTTCACCTTAACCATCATTCTTAACATGAATATTATACTTATTCATACCTATTTATAATATATGAATAATCCAAGAACTATAGTTTTCTAAACCGTTATCATAACATCTGTTAAGAAGAAATTATTAATCCTTAATCATTCGTTACTTTTGAATCCTTATCACATTGCACAAAATATTTCCAATCTTATCATTAGTTATCATCTTCCTAAAATGAATTATAATAATTCCATCAATTTCCTTTGATTATTTTTAATAAATCCAATATAAATCATTATGGTTGTAAAAATTTACCTCTTATTCTCCCAATTTTGGTATGTATATTCCATTATGCCCATAATTTCATTCCATCACTTTGAGGAAGGTCAATAAAATCAAGGGAGGAAGAATCATAAATAATTTTATTTCATAGAACATTATGCAGATCAACCCTATGATAAGAGACTATTAATTTATGATAAATAAAAAATAATTTTTTTGAGGAATGAAATTTTCATAGACTTTGGACTTATTGGATATTTTGGATGTTTTGTTCATATATTTTTAGGAATAACCTTTCTAGTGATGACTTTGACAAAGAAAGGTTCCAAAAATTAGTATACTTATGAATGTTATAAAACAATTTTGATACTCAATGGATGGAAAAAATCTTTATCTATATTCATATTTCTATAGTCAGGTAATATATATTTTGTGTATTTTGATACCTCAAGAACCAAACATGTAATTAACCATATATTGGGTGATCATATGTAGTCCTATAGATTGAAATATTTATTACTCTTTGAGAATAATTCCACTATAGATGAAATTAATTTTTTTGTTATTAAATTATATAAAATTTTAGTGATACTACCTTTTTAAATTAATTTCAACAAAAAATTCATATTAAAAAATACAGAACTAATTTTCTACCAATAAGATTTTTATTGAAAACAATAGTGATGGATAGATTATACTCAAAAATTTGATCATGAGAACTCTTATAAACTGGGAAATGAAATATGGTAGCTAATTATATGAGTTATAAACCTCATATTAGGGGTATTCAATAAAATAAGGTCTTATTTTAGGTTGTGAGTATGCTATTAATGATGAATTTGTATATTTTTCTTACACACCTTTCATATTGTGTTATCTATAATGTCTCAATTTTTTAGAGAGGTATGGTTTGTTATAAATTCATTCAAACCCTCAATAGATTTGATTTTTTTCTTAAGCCCCTATAACCAGGCCTTTAGAATGGTCAGTTTTTGTTGGGATTTAAGGTAGAAGGGGGCTATAGATTTACTACAGAACCAATACATAACATGAATTGCTCTGGATAGACCATGTATTTTTTATTAAAAGATGGGAATTAAATAAATCACATGAATCTTATTCATTATGTGAACTAGTTTTTCATGGATGAAAAATAAAACCCTAGAAATTTTGGATGTGAATTCCATTCACGTCGTGAATATATCATAGACCATTTTTAAAAATGGACAGAACCACTCATTTTAACTTATCCCCTTCCTTTCTCCTGTATAAGCCTTGTGAAACACTCCACCCACAAATAAACATTGGATTTGATCCCTCTCTTCAATCATAGATCTGATTCCTTAACCATCAATTATGTTAGATGCATATTGGTAAGTGATTCATTCCTCTTCCTTCTTTTATAGGACTATTCCTCTATATTTGATGCTATTTTTGTGTGAGATATTACACCCAATTTTCAGGGTATATTCCTATTTCTATTTTTTTCATCCATTCAATCTCAATTAAACGGACGATAATAGTTAAAGAGAGTTCTACCAACTTGAGGTAGGTGTTATTTTTATTTCCCCTGATGTCTGGATGTTTTATAGGGTGTGACATTGTGCCAGGTACCAGACCCTTCTAGTGATACATTACAAATGTCAAACTGATTAAATTAAATAATTTTTCTATGACTAGTGTAAATATACAAATCTGTAGAACAATTTTGGAGGATAACCACCTTGACATGATCCACCCTAAGGGTATGAATTCCATAATGGTTTGGTAACCTCACGCTTTGGAATTATTTGGATCTAGTCTTTTGGTGTATTTAATTTCTTGTTATGATTCTAGTGTATTCCAAATTTGAAAATGGAAAATTTGTTAGTCCATATGTATAATAATCCTCTTTCATGTGGTAACATAGATTAACCATATTCTGTTCCATGGACAACATGATTAAAAAAAATTGTCGAATGGTATGAGTTTAATGCTAGATATGACCTTTCCTTTATACCTAAATGAGGGTGATATAAGGTTCCCTAATTAGAATTCCATTTATGGGATCATCAAGATAAAAAATGATGTTGTAATTGATTATCGTATGTTGGGAGTGATACATGGTTTTTTTACATAGCACCAGGGGTGGGCTCACTAGGTGGGTGTCTTTTTGGCATCCAATAGTGATACATTATTCTATATTGGATTACCTTGGATGGGAATTGTAGGTGTTATTATCCAAGCATGCCAAAGGCAATATATATTTTCCAATGTGGTACATAATGGATGAAATCATAGGGATATCATTTATACCATGCATTGAATGATACATGGGTTCTTATACAGATTCCTTGGATGGAATTCTATGGTGATGGGTTTATTAGTTTACCTAGAACAATACCTGAGTCCTTTATACAAAATGACTTGGATGGGATCAGGATGCAATTTACTATAAAAATAAATATTTTATCACAAAAGAATTGAATATTCTAGGGTTTGGTCCATGATTAATATTAGTCTTGTATAATGGATCAGTTATATATCCACACTCATATACCATTAGGGTTTTCAAATCCCTCGTATGTAATGGTGGACACCATGGGATTATGCTTTAGGTACTGACTATTTTTTGTGTATATATTTACATGAACATTTATGTATATATGAATATGGTGCATATAAATACATAACGTTATATATATGTATGTGAATGAAATGTGAAATCTATTTAGAGGCATCTGACATAGAACGAAGTAGGTAGTGTTGATCGGGTGTCTGTTTCTGACCCATTAGCCGGGGCGCGCACGTCCATCCGTGGAGGCCGCGGTGTGGCTTGTTGCCCCGCATTCCTGCTTTCCAAAGGCGGATGGCAATCGTTCCTTGTTCAGGGACATCTTCTACTTGATCGAAATGGAATGATGGGATGTCGGTTCTTCCTTCTGAGGATCCATACTCAGAGCTCGTTACCTAGTCCGGGTCTCCCTCGTAGATTTTATATGTTGTTTGTGAAATTCTTCCCAGTTCCATATCTTCATGGACGACGGTTAATTACACTGCTTCTGTCGGGACATTCCAAGGGGGCCGGTCAGTGCAACAACCTACGGTTGGGAGAGTAGTCACGTCGAGACATCATTAACGCGTCTGAACGCTGGGGATTGATGTGTCTGTCTTTTGTCCCTTATTATAGGGCCTCTCGAGGTCGCGGAAGACAGAGGCATCCCATATCTAACGTGGGGAATTCGTATGTCATGGGCATGTCTCTGAGGTTTTCCTCAGCTTCCTTTGTTTAATACGGGGTATGCTGAAAGTTTAGCGTGCAGCGAAGATGGATCGGCCTGATCAGAACACTAACTGAAGTAGATCAGATTGAAGAACCCCCTAGAGGTAACAACAATGTTGGGGCCAGCGCATGGGCGGCTTCCCGAGTATTGTGGAAGGGGATAGGGTGGCATGATCTCACCGGGACGTGGCAGCCTGGGTAGAAATCTCGATGGATGATGGTGGTGACGAGATGGAATGAGGCTTACACTATGAAGTGGCCCATAGTGGGTCAAATTCCAGATGGTCGATGTCGAGGTGAACTCAGGGGGTCTATAAATGGTGGTCTTGAACCTCGTGGAGGCTTCCTATGTACCATGACTTAGCACGAATCAAAGACCACATAGTTCAGATTGAATGGGGCTTACACACTGAGACGACCCATAATAGGTTGAGCGTCGGAAGGCCGACGTCAAGGTGAACCCAGGGGGTCCACAGGTGGGGGGGAGAACCGAGGTGAATGCAACCGGAACGACTAAGTGGTGAGAGAACCGATGTGAATGTGACAGGAATGACCAAGTGGTGGGAGAACCGACAAGAATGCGACCGGAACGACCAAGTGGTGGGAGAACCGGCGTGAATGTGACCGGAATGACCAAGTGGTGGGAGAACCAAGGTAAATGCGACCGGAATGACCAAGTGGTGGGAGAACCGACGTGAATGTGATCAGAACGACCAAGTGGTGGGAGAACCGACGTGAATGTGACCGGAACGACCAAGTGGTGGGAGAACCGACGTGAATATGACCAGAACGACCATGTGGTGGCTTGAAACTCATAGAGGCTTCCTATGTACCGTGCATAGCATGGATCAAACACCACGTAATTCAGGTTTGATTTCGTCGGTGAACCTACATGAAGGTGAACCCAAGCGGTCCACTGGTGGTGGGATTGAACCTCGTGGAGGCTTCCTATGAACCATGCCTTAGCACGGATCAATGACCACATAGTTCAGGTGTACAGTTCATCATCTTGCTGGATGAAGGTGGAACTAGACGTGAAGAGACGACTGAGTGGTGGTCTTGAACATCATGGAGGCTCCTAAGTACCATTCCTTGAAATGGATCAATGTTCATGTAGTTAACCAAAGGTGGGGGACAGGGTCGGTGCTCACACTAAGCTCACGTGAGTCATGCTCGGTGTGAGAAACAAGAGGTTGTAGGGACCTGACGATCACATCGTGAAGGGTGTGTCCGTGTGAAATGAAGAGGGGCTTACGCGTTAGGTGGCCCACAGTTCCAGGACTTACTGCAGGAAAGAGGCCCATGTAGGTGCGGCAAAGCGCAATGGGAGAGCAACTTCACTGGCTTTGGTGGTAGGGAAGTACGGTGGAGGTGCATGGGTGAAACCTTCTGTAAGAGGGGCCAGGGGCTTACACCAAAGTGGTTTCCCTTCTTCCCCATGGACAAACGCCACTCCAAGAAGAAGGATATCATCCCCTATGGAGACCAGGGGGTGTGTAGAATGTCCAAGGTGGGGGCACCCAGTGTGAGAGGCACATGGTGATGTCACAGTTTAACGTCATGTGTTGAGGATGAGGTGCTTGGCCGTTTGATGTCCTGCAGCTTGGATGAGGTGGGTTTACTCTGCACCCTTAGGACATACATAACTGGTACCCTCTGTCCCTTATAAGAGGGAAGGCATCGGCAAGGCCATGTAGAAGGGGGGGCATAGAGCGAACCATCGAGGGGTCCACGTTAGCGTGGCTATGCGAAGAAGCAATAGCCATTAGCGTGCCTATGCAAGGAAGCATTAGGTGAAGCAGTGCTACGGGAGGTGTTTTCCAAGAGACTTTAAAATCACATCGTGCGAGCCTGGAGGGCTGCACGGGACGAGAGATTTCCAAACAGAAGGGTCCATAGGCGAAGGCCAGGCGGAGCTCGGTTGCTTTGCGTAAGGGAGGAAACTTGCAAGCGAAGGTGCTTCACGAAGTGGTGTGCCTCAGCCTTATCCTGAGGTAGGGGTGTTATTGGGGGGTGCTTCGTGATGTAGAATTTTATTCATGGAGCACCGCTTCGTGAAGCTTAGGTACTTCGCAAAGCAAAGTGTCACTCAGCAATGTGCTTCGCGAAGTACAGTGTCCCTTCCTTGGCGAGTGGATCACGTGTACATGATGGGTGTTTCGCGAAGCATAAACGCTCCACGACTGCCCGGGTCCCTTAAGGGATCCCCCTTCCTTCGCGAAGGCCCTTGGGCTTTGCGAAGGACATATTTCTCGGAAGAGGGGATTAAGACAACACAAGATGTAGATCTCTTGCGAAGCAAAGATACCTCGTGGAGATCATCCTTCCTAGAGCGGAGAGTGCTTCACGATTAGGAAATTGGGAAGCCGAAGGGTCAGATTTTCCATCCGGAGTTCTCAGGGGGAGCTCGGTATTTATAGGCAAGAGGCGCGGTGGAGAAGAGCTCACGCGACGCGAAGGGGTCTCAGCGCTTCATGGCGAGTCCGCGAACATCAACCGGATTTGCGAAGGATTACCGCCTCGGGTGCTTTGCGGCGGGTTCACGAACTTCAAAGGGATTCGCGAAGCGTTACCGCCTCGAGTGCTTCACGGCGGGTTCGCGAACGTCAAAGGGGTTCGGGAAGAATTACCGCCTACTCTGCTTCGCGGTGGGTTCGCAAACGACAAATGGGTTCGTGAAGCGTTACCGCCTCCTCGGCTTCGCGGCAGCTTCGCGAACGCTAGGGCTTTCACAGAGCGTTACCACCTCCTGTGCTTCACGGCGGGTTCGCAAACATCAAAGGGGTTCGCGAAGCATTACCGCCTCCTCCGATTCGTGAGGCAGGGGTGCTTGAGGGTCCTCTTCTTTGGAGCTTCACGAGGAAGCTCGCGGTCTGGATTTCCTTCCTCCATTGCGTCCAATATTTTGGTGCCTACAAATGCCACCCCTCAAACATGGAGCCGCAGAGGGATCAAGGGTCAGAGTCTGAGGGAAAAATCGCCAAAATTGTCGGCGGTTCGTCATGATGCCTCATGAAGAAAGCGCGCGAAGCAGATAGAGGTCGCACTCTGCGGACGCGCCGCGAAGCCCAATGCGGGTGAGACGCGCCACGATGCTCTTCGTCGCTGCCTATAAATATAGGGTACCGACCTATTTATTGTATTTTTTCATCTCTGCCCATTTTTACTTTTGTCCTCGAATTGCGAAGCTCCGCGTACTCCACATCTGCACATCGCAAATCAAGCTTCGCGGCCAACGCGAGTCTTTGACTCTGCGACTGTGCCAAGAGAATGTCTGTTTGCCAGCCGAGTTCCGGCTCCGCGTCTCGGCTCCGCGTCTGGGCTTCGCGGGAATCATTCACGGCCGACCTTCGCGATTCGGTCGAACTTTTTCCAAGTCCCAAAACTGTGATGGCCCGTTCAGAGGCTGCGCTAGGGATGCATGCCGAGGATGCCCGGAGGGACGAGATGGCCCATAGTCTGGGCTTTCGAGAACTAGTTCGAAGTCATTCAGACCATAATTCTCTGACGGATCTCTGGTCAGAGAGCCATAGGAATTATCCACTGTGCAAGAGGCTTCCCTTGTATGGCTTTGGGATGAGGGATGACGTCTTCCTCCCAGAGGCAAGTAGGGACGAACCAATTTGCTCGTTCAGGAGCAGGCCATGCCAGCGCCAATGGTTCAGGGTGGCTGATGGTCACGTGCGAGAGGACTTCACACCTGTGACCGCTAACTCTATACACAGCCACCTGAACAATATTGATGGGAAGTCGTTGTGACCAGAGACGTCCCATCCCATGTACCGTACTATCCTGAAGACAGCTCTGAGGGATCCAAAGAAGGGGTGGTCCGATGAGTGGGACTTGCGCCAGGGTGGTAACTTCACCGACGACTGGGCATGGGCCTACTGGGTTGGTGCCTCATGCGAGGAGTTTGGGGCCGAGATGAGGAGACTGGGTCTGTATGAGGCAGCATGGGCCTCTCAATTCCACATTTATCAGCCGAAACAGTTGATGCTGGAGTTTTTGGGTAGGTGGTCTTCTGGGACCAACACATTTCATCTGCACCATTGAGAGGTGGGCATCAGTCTGTGGGATGTCCACCAGATTTCAGGGGTTCCGGTCTTGGGGGCCATGTACGACGAGTTCCTCCCCATCATGAGTGCATGGGAGGACCCAGAGAAGATGTTGCAGCTGGCATTGGCATTGATGAAACTGGTCCCCAGGGAGGAAAAGGAAGTAGTGAGGGATGTCCACTTTAAGCGGTGGTTCAAGAATTTCATCAACTTCCCAAAGGATCGAGAGTTCCCTCTGAGGCCTCGAACTTGTCCAAAGGGGGCTCAGTAAGATAAGGAGAACTCATACTGGTGGCTTTTGTAGGACAGCCAATGGAAGACCTAGGGCTTCAGTGTCAATACTGAGCAGTGTCCAATAGTCAGGCTGGCAGCGTTTATCGTGGCCCTTATCTGCAGTTGGGTCCTGCCGGTGAGGGATACCAACATGGGGGTGCGGCCCAGCTCGTTCCTCATGGCGTCCATGATGGCCATGGGATGGCGAGTCAATCTGGGGATCCCAATGCTTGCAAACTTGTACAGCATGCTTCAGCATGTCAGCGAGGGCAAGAAGCCGCTGAGGATATGTGGGCCCTTCCACCTTCTTTATGGGTTGATCGCAGCGCACATCAGGGGGGGTTTATGAATATCCAAACCCCATCTCACCACCGGGGTCGAATTTCCGACCCTCCAACCTGAATGTTGCTAGGAGTTTTCCAACCAAGCTAACTGTACTGATGGCGTTGAACCGGGTATGGAAGGCAGAGAGTTTAACTTCCACCCATTCCTATTGCCGACGGGGGCACTCACTGACGACGGTCAGGGGACGAAAGAGCACCGGGCTTAACTCATGGCCTTTCGAGGTGGAGTTCTTGTGGCACGGGTGGATCGCGAGCCAATCTGCGAACCGTATACCCCGCATAGGTTCGCAAGGCAATTCTGGTGCCTGCAGTGGCTGACCCCGCAGATCTACCGGGGGTGCGTCATGAGGAGCATTCGTGCGTGATGAGGCGGCTATGGCTCATGTTCAGGTGAGAGGATGGGAAAATGAAAATGATGCTGCCTCTGCCCACTGCTGCCTTTGGGTTGGTAAAAGAGTACACCATCAAATGGGAGGCGGCTTACTCGGGGGAAATGCTGAAGCAGTCGACCATTCGTGCTGGAGACGGCGGGCCTCTCCTATCCCGAGGTCGGGGTCGGAGGGTGACCAGGGCTTCCCGTAGAGGCGAGGCTGCCGTGGTGGCGAGAGCTGCATTATTCGAGGAGGGGGTTTCTGCAGCGGACCTCCACGTGGCAGTGGATCCAGTGGACCCAGTGGTCCCGGACGAGCAAAGCCATCTGGAGGGGCGACTACCGAGGGTATTTTGCAAAATATCCACCCAGGCTCATGGGAAGCGGATGCGCCATATTGAAATGGTATAGGATGCCTCTTTCACAGAGGCTTGGGATATTTAGGACGTCAACCGACAATTCCTCAACCCACCTGAAATGTGGGCGCTCTTGAATCGCCTCAGGATGGTCTTGCTGGGCATCAGCCCAGTCCATGATGCTTTCACAGTGTCTCCGGCGGAGGCGGAGCAGTACTTAAGTGAGCTAGAGGACAATGTTCACTCCAGCGGTGTCCCACGCCCAATGACAGACCGGGTGAGGGTACTGTTGGATCAGACGGTTCCCCCGCAGTTGTCAGCTGCTGATCTGAGGGAGCACATCCCCCTACCAGAAGATTCAGAGGGATCCTCCTGGGGAGGCGAGGCCGGTGGAGGGAGCCCACTGGAGGAGGGTGAAGTCGATAACCAAGACTCAGATTTTGATGATTTCACAGAGGTCCTCGAGGCAGCATCCTGAACTTCTCTTCTCATGGCCTGGTCTCAGACCGTTACGGGCCTCTTACGACTATGTGAATCATACAGGAGGATCTAGTGTGCAAGACGCGTTCTCGCTCCTCAGTGGGTGACGATGCGGGACCTTCGGGATTTGATCCTGCGGTCGCATCCAGTTCGGTGTATGGCGGTGCCAGGGCACCTGATGTGGCTCTTCCAGAATCCATGGACCTTCCGAAAATATACGCAGGGCCACGCCTAAGGGTCCCGTCGGCATCAGGTCAAGAGCAGCAACAAGGGTTCATCCTTTGTATGTCTCTTCCCCTAGATTCGTTGCTGTCATGCATAGGTCGCACTAGCTGGCGTCCGCGTTCTTCCTTGTCACATACAGTTTCTTCGACTGGCATGGGCTGCTGTGGTGAAGCTGGTTGGGATGTTAGGCGGTATCCCTCCCAAGGGCATGCTGGTGATGGTGGAGATAATCACCTCGCCTACCAGTGTGGCGGCACTTCCCATTGTCGGCGGGACCACCATTAGGGTCGTACCTGAGGTTGTTGAGGTGGGATCTGATGGTGAGGATCAACCGACTGCCTAAAGTCCGGTCGCGCCTGCTCCGGCACCAGATGTCATACCAGGTTCAACGCCAGACGTCGATCCTACTAAAGATTTCTTGCGGGCATATCCAGCATATGAGCCTACCGATCGGGCGGACTGGGACGAAACAGCCTCTGATGAAGAGGACATCAAAATAGTCTGTAGCCGATCATTGAAGCTAATCACTCACTTCATCAAGAACACGCCCCAAGCACTATGGCTAAATGAAATAGACAAACATCGCTCGCGGCTGCGCGAGTTGTGCCCTAGGGGAGTGGGTCCCCAACATCTTCATGCGTTCATCCGGGATCTCATGGCTAAGAAGAAATGGGAGTATGATTGCGGGCTCAGCATGGGCTGGCAGCGGAGGAAGGCGACTAACATCAAGAAGCTTCAGGAGGCTGAGAATGAGGTCCGACAGCTGCAGGTCTGGGCAGATGAGCATTGAGACACTCTCAAGGCACAATCTTAGCTGATCTCATGGATAAAGGCTCAGTTGGCATAGGCATAGGAGGGCCTGAAGCAGGATTCCGAAGAGATGAACATCATCCATGCTGGTGTAGAGCAGGCCCAAACTGAGGCTGAAGAATTGCGCCCCATCGCCGCTGAAGAGGAGCGGGAACTGAGCCGGCGACAGCAATTCCTGAATGCCACAAGTCAGAGGGTGGCGGAACTGCAACGCTCTTTTGACGGGGTCAATCCGTCCATGGGGGGAGTTAAACCTTGAGTATTGTAACAATTGCAAACCCTTTTATGGTACTTTCGTGCTTCAATTTGTTTCATTGAATGCCGTAGCATGCACACGATTTCCAGATTTTTCACCGGTTCATTGCATCCTTACATATGAGTGTAAACCAGGCTTCGGGCCTCTGGGGTTTGGGTAACCGGTTCAGATTTCCGGGGAGTAGGAAAGACCTGATAGGAGAAAGGAGTTATCAAATAATCCAAATTACCGCTTTTATCGTGATCTTGTGTATGAACAGTGTAATGCTAGGGGATTCGAAATCGGTCTGAACAGATGGGGATGGGAAGTGTGAATCACGATACCCACGACTCTGAACATTGTGAGGGCAGCGTGACAGAAAAGAACAATCATTAACCGTGGCGGAAAAATGTTGTCCTTACTGCATTAACCTAAAATGGGGACAACAAATGAGAGTCGACTGCTGACCGTGTTCGAAACATAAAACCATGTCACAAATGTTGTCGATTAGTTTTCCGGGAACTTGGCCTAGGACGGTAGATGAGCTCTGCGGCATCGTACATATAACGTTAGGGGATTACATCAAACGTGACTGGTCTTTTGGAACATTGGCCCAGGACAGCAGGTGGACCACAGGTCTGGCCTTAAAACTATTAGGAGGTCCCTTGTAACATTGGCCCAGGACAGCAGGCAGACCATTGGTCAGGCCTCAAAACTATTAGGGGGTCCCTTGGAACATTGGCCCAGGATAGTAGGCAGACCATAGGTCAGGCCTTAAAACTGTTAGGGAGTTCTTTTAGACATGAGAAAGAACGAGAGTCCGAATAAGGGGCAGGCAAAGCGTGGAATGGAGTGAGGGTTTGTTCAAACAGAACCCAACACTCATGAGATTACGCCACCGTGGGGGGAGTATGCCAGACGGGCGCATCAGTTTGATAATAGATCATTCCTTCTTTCAGAAAAGGCCTCTCTGATGAGGGGGTCCGTTGCTTCTTAATATTTTGGGGCATCATGAACTTGTCCAGGGTAGAGTTGTGGTAGTTCGGTTCCTTACGAGAGGTCCGGCTAGGGGGCCAGAAGGGGGAAGAACATGTTTTTCAACTCCTGGGGCTAGACCCTAGGAAAAATACCGGGGTGTCTCTACATATCCCATGAGGATGGAAATCAAGCCAAACGTAGTTCTGAGGGTACATTTTAACGTCATGTCGGACGATGCGAAGCCTGTTTGCGTTGGTACATATTCAACCGAAAACTAATAATCCCACGTGAGTCATACTCAGTGTGGGAAATAAGAAGTGATAGAGAACATTCCCGACACAATAAGGGGCACGCTGGGGAGAAGGGATGCTCAGTGAATACAATCCCAATGATGCTAACAGATCTATGTGGCGCACTCAGACGCACAAAGAGACAAGGCCGAGTATGTCAAAATTCCACTTGAACATGACGAAGTGGAAATGTGTGAATCATGACACTCGAGATTCAGATCGGTAGTGGTGGCGGCGTGATGATAAGGGAGTACTGCTAATCGTGGCGGATAAGCAGCATCAATATCGCAGTAGACTAGAATGGGGACAGACAAATGAGGGTTGACCATTGACCATGTTCAAAACACGGGACCTTATCACAAATTTCGTCCGAAGTCTTCCAGGATGTTGGCCCAGGACAGCAGGCGGACCATAGGTCAGGCCTTAAAACTGTTAGGGGTTCCCTCAGAGCATTGGCCTAGGACAGCCGGCGGACCATAGGTCAGGACATAAAACTGTTAGGGGGTCCCATGGAACATTGGCCCAGGATAGCAGGCGGACCATAGGTCAGGCCTTAAAGCTGTTAGGGGGTCGCTTGGAACATTGGCCCAGGACAGTAGGCGGACCATAGGTTAGGCCTTAAAACTGTTAAGGGGTCCCATGGAACATTGGGCCAGGATAGCAGGCTGACCATAGGTCAGGCCTTAAAACTGTTTGGGGGTCCCATCAGACATGAAAGTGGATGAGGATCCGAATAGCAAGTGCATGAAGCTTGGACGTGGAACGAGGGGATGTCATCGAGAAAATTCTACACACTGGGCTTTTGTCAAAACGCATATGGATACGCTAATGGGAGTATCAGACGGAGGGAGTCGAGTCTTTTTCCAGAGGGGGATCTTAGTTTAGGGTCGTAGAATTCGGACAATGGATGGGAGGAGAACACCGGAGGCACGTAACGGGTAATTAGGAAAAACCCAATGCGGATGAGAACCGGGGGAGTGTACGGTGCGATGAACAACCCGGCGTGAATGAGGACATGATACCACATCACACCGCATGACCTCCCCCCCTTTTTTCAGGTCAAGGGACCAAAAGAAGAAGTCAAGCTGGTTTTGAGTAAAGTGCAAAGACGTTCCTACGTACCCCATGGAGATGGGGATCAAGATGCATGTAGATCTAAAGAGGGTCTTTGTATAAGGCCTTTGAATTCGGACCATGGGAGATCCTAGTTTAAGGTCGTAGAACTCAGACCATAGGAGATCATAGTTTAAGGTCGTAGAACTCAGACCATAGGAGATCTTTGTTTAAGGTCGTAGAACTCGGACCATAGGAGATCTTAGTTTAAGGTCGTAGAACTCGGACGATAGGAGATCTTAGATAAAGGTCATAGAACTCGGACCATAGGAGATCTTAGTTTAAGGTCATAGAACTCGAACCATAAGAGATCTTAGTTTAAGGTTGTAGAACTCGGACCATAGGAGATCTTAGTTTAAGGTCGTACAACTCGGACCATAGGATATCTTAGTTTAAGGTCGTAGAACATGGACCATAGGAGATCTTAGTTTAAGGTCATAGAACTCGGACCAGGAATGGAGAACTGGAGACACACAGTAAGTTGGTTACCAAACATGACATGAATGAGGGCATAAGCCCCTCTTACATTGTGTTCTCTGTTCTCTGGAGGGGTGCTCGAGTCGAGGGACTTACCACGAGAATGAGGCTGGGTTCGCGAGGAGTACCCAGGCGTTCCTACGTATCTCATAAGAATTAGAATCAAGCCATATGTAGTTCTAGATGGTAGCATGGTATGGTAAGGTACCGGTGAAAAGGATGAAAGGGGCGTGTAGGTCTAGCCCTCGCACATGGAGAAGAGGTATTTGATAAGTCTCATTTTTCATTTAGGGTGAGTGGATTTTTTTTGTGAAGCGACAGACCTATGGTAGCAATTCCTAGTGTCGCCATAAGAATCATGCCGTAGTAGGCATTGAGAAATGGTATGGTGCGTGACCGATACCCAACATGATGTCCCCCATGACGAGATCAACACAATGCGGTGCTGTTTTTCATCGTGCGGCTAGGATGAATAATTTTACAGTTTATGGTCATGTGATGGGACCATGTTTGCATTTTATCATCATGCCGCACAAACGTAGTAGAGGAAATTCTAGATGAGGAATGTGCACGGTGGCATGAGCACAACCGTCGTGAATGAGGACATAATCCCACATCATACCGTGCACCATTCAGAAAGGGAGACCTCAGGCTGAGGGGCCTACGGTGAGGTAAGAGGTGAAACAAGGTGGAGAGACTAGCTTCCCCAAACTGGCTGAACCCGAAGACAAGACGTCTGGGCGATCCTACGTATCCCATTAGGATGGGAATCAAGTTGTACGTAGTTCTAAGGGGATATTAGTTTATGGTCTTAGAGATCAGACCGTGGGAGATCTTAGTTTAGGGTCTTAGAGCTCGGACCATAGGAGATCGTAGTTTAGGGTCTTAGAGCTCAGACCATGGGAGATCATAGTTTAGGGTCTTAGAGCTCGGACCATGGGAGATCTTAGTTTTGGGTGTTAGATCTCGGACCATGGGTGGATGAAAACTTTCCATGTAAGCACTGATCTCAACCTAATCCCAAAGCCCACGTGAGCAAAGCATGGTGTGGGAAACAAGGGGGGAAGATCCTTATCACAATACTTGGAACACCCATCTGAGAGAAGTCGGCAAATATCCCCAAATGACACCTTAACATGACTTCGTTCCCCAACGTGCAGATTCGCAGGGAGGGATAGTACCAAGAGATTCGAAACTCTACTTGGACATGATGATGTGAAGGAGGGTGTGAATTGTGTAACTAGCATTTTGGGCTGAAGGAGTCGGTGTAATGATATGTGAGTACTGCTGACCGTGGCGGAAAAGAAGCATTAATATCATACTGACCCATAGTGGGAGCAACAAACGAGCATTAACTGCTGACCATATTCGCAACATGGGATTTTATCGATTTGGTTTCTGAAACCCTTCGGGGCATTGGCCTGTATCGGCGAGAGAGATCTGAGGCATCGTACCCAGACTGTTCATGGGGGCCCCTCCAGGCCTAAAAGGTAATGAGATCCCTGATGAAGTGAAACACAGAGCCTGAAAAGCGGAAGGAACATGTCCGAGCAGAGTCCGACATTCCAGGTAATGCCCAGAGTACCCTTAGGCACATTGATGAACCGCCGAAAAGGGTCAGTGATACGACTCTAAGGGGAGAATAGGCCAAGGGGGCCAAGGTGGGATAGAGGTTCCCAAGATATTTGACTGGACCTGAAGCCTAGGAATTCAAGTGATCCTATGTATCCCATAAATATGGGAATCAAGCAACACGTAGTTCTCAAAATGTAGTTTAACGTCATGAAGGATGAAGAGGGGAGTGGGACTCCCTAGACAGAGGAGGTGTACGATGCAGTGAGTATCCTGATGTGCATGAGGACATAGTCCCATACAACGTCGTACATTCTAGGTAAGATGTTGGGTGAGGGGCCCGAGAAGGCCAAGGGGCCTGAAAATTGGGGATGGGTCCAGAAGGCCTGACCGACATGCAGTTTATCGTCTTGCAGGGAAGACAGGAGCCATGGGCCCGAAAAGGCTGAGGCCGGGCCTCGGTCAGGAAATTTGTACGACACGGCCAACACCTCGACATGAATGGAGACATAATCCCATGCTATGCCGTACACTCCGGACATGAACCTGGGCTGGGAGCCTTAAAAGGCCAAGGGGCCTCTATTAGGGAGGTCTAACCGATTCTCAATTTAACGTCTTGCGAGGAAGACGTGGGCCACGGGGACCCGAAAAAGGCCAAAGGGCCTGAGGTGGAGCCTCGGTTAGGGGATTTGTATGGAATGTCCAGTAATCCGGCGTGAATGAGGACATAATCCCATGCTACGCCGTACCCCCCCTTTTCACAGAGAAGAATTAGGGTTGCGGGCCTGGCCGTTGACACCATCTAGAGGAAAGTTTGTCAATCTAGGATGGGGCAGAATGCATCACTAATCATGGGGTGGACCAGAAGATTCCAGACACTGTTGACCATGTTCAAAAACACAGCTTCTCCATGATGACCGGTCGAGTTTTATTCGACGTAAATTGGGGAAAGTGTGCACCCTGCCATATATCTTAACCCAAGGGGAAGGTTTTGGTTTTTCGACTGGGCCAACGGACAAAATGTCTGGGTGTTCTTACGTATCCCATAAGGATGGGAATCAAGCCATATGTAGCTCTTCAAGGCCATGCAGTTTAACGTCGTGTGGTAAAGATGTGGGGGAATAGAAGAATGAGAGTGAGCGCATGGTGTGACCATTATAATCCTCGTATGAGTGGGGCCAAGAAAGCCTATTCCATAACATGCGAGGACCCCCCAAGGAAACCATACCCAGATGGTATAGTCAAAGGGAAGAGGCTGAGGCAGGGCTCAAGATGGAATGTCTGAGCATTCGTACATATTCCATAAGGATGGGAATCAAGCCGCATGTAGTTCTATAAGCGCAGTTTAACATCCTGGAGGACGAGATGCAGTTTAACGTCATGTGAGATGGAGGCACACCTCGTCGAGGGATATGTATGGTACGGAGGGTAACCTGACATGAATGAGGACATAATCCTATGCTATGTCGTACAATCCCGCGGGAGGGTCTGAGTCGTGGAAAGCCATGAGGCTTCGGTCAGGGAGGCTTAACCATCGTGCAGTTTATCGTCTTACAAGGAGGATGGGGGCCATGGGCCCAGAAAGGCCGAGGGGCCTGAGGCTGAGCCTCGGTTAGGGGACGTGTATGGCATAGCCAGCACCCCGACGTGAATGAGGACATAATCCCATGCTACGCCGTACAGCCCCTACAGAGATCCTGGGCTAGAGGCCTGAAAAGGCCAAGGGGCCTGGAAAAGCCATGTGGCTTGAAGTGGGACTTCGGTTAGGGAAGGTGTATGGCATGGCCAGTAACTCAACGCAAACTTGGGTTAAAATCCCGAAAAGGAAAAGGGGCCTTGATCAGGAAGGTTCAGCCAGCTTGCCATTTAACATCTTGCAGTAAGGACGAGTGTGCAGTTTAAGGTCGTGCGGGACCCTGCATGGATCTTAGTTTAAGGTCATAGAGCTCGGACTAAGGGGGCATAGTTTAGGGTCGTGTGGGACCGTAATGTGCAGTTTAGGGTCATGCGGGACCGTATAGTTTAAAGTCATGCTGGACCATAATATGCAGTTTATAGTCATGCGGGACTATGGAATGATCTTAGTTTTAGGTCTTAGAGCTCGGACCGTGGACGTGCTTTTTTTAGGGTTGTGCAGGACTATAGGGGTTCAAGCATAATACCACTTGAGGAACTTGGCGAGGAGTTATACGCTCACCATCCATTGTCACCAAGAAGTATTCTCCATTGGGGTAAACCTTGTTAATGAAGTAAGGTCCTTCCCATTTGGGCTTCAGCTTAGGTGGTTTCCTAAAGAGGATCATTGGCGCTCGGAGGGCCAATACTAGGTCGCCTTGCAGAAAGAACGAAGATTAACTATCTTGTTGAAGGCTCTGGATATCTTATTCTGATGCCTCTACAGACTATGCAGGACGCGAAGCCTGTTTTCGTCCAATGCTCCCAACTCAGGTAGACAATCTTCGACCACATTATCAGCCGCTTGTCGGTCATAGACTGCAGTGCGTAAGGACGATAATTGGATCTCGATGGGTAGGACGGCCTCAGCCCCATACACCAGGGAATATGGAGTCACCTGGGTGGAATTTCGAGTCGTCATCCGATAGGCCCAGAGGGCAATGGAGAGCTTGTCCAGCCAAATTTTCTTTTTCTGACCAACCATCTTATGCAGAATGTTAGAGAGGGTTTTGTTGAACGCCTCAATTTGTCCATATTTCTGTGCCTGATAGCGAGAGGTATGGTTCGAACGGATATTGTACATGGAGTACAATTTCATCAGCTCGGATACTCGGAAGTTGGTTACATTATCCGTGAGGATATCATGAGGGACTCCAAACCGGTGGATGATATTGGAGCTCATGAATTCAATGATGGAGTGGGCCTTGACCTCTTTGAGTGGAACTGTTTCCGCCCACATGGAGATAAAGTCTGTATCGGTCAGGATGAACCTGTATTGGCGAGCTGTCGCTGATGGGTATGGTCCCACAACATCGAGTCCCCACATAGAAAATGGCCAAGAGTACTTGGTGTAGTGGTAGGCTTTGGAGGTCAATGAAGGAAATTAGCATGCACTTGACACGTGTGGAATCTCTTGGAAAACTCAATACAATCGTGGATCATAGAGGGACAGAAGTATCCCAATCTCTGGATCTGATGAGACAGTTTTGGCCCAGCCTAGTGGGCACCGTAGTAACCGGCGTGAACCTCTTGCATGACCTGAGATATATTGATTCCTTGAATACAACGGAGGAGAACACCGTCAAAGCTCCACTTATAGAGAATCCACTCAAGGCTAGGACCTCTCTAAAGGGTAAACTGTAGTGTGCGGCGTCGAATCCGCTCACCCTCGGCCCGATCATCTGGGAGGCAACCGTTTTTCCGATACTCAACAAAAGGTGCCCTCCAGTCGGGGGTGGCCTCAACCATTGCATCTGAAAACCCCGATGTTCCTGATGTGGAATGTTCGGCAGTAAGATGGATTACCCGCAGATCGTCGTCATCCCCTGGGGTAATGGGAGAGATAACTCTCCAGTGTGCCACATGTATGATCAGGTCATCTTGCTCGGGTTCTGCGAGTGACGCAGACAAACTGGCCAAGGCGTCTGCTCGACCATTCTGTGACTGAGGTACATGGGTAACCTCTGGTAGAGAAGGGAACCGGGCCATTAGGCCGAGGGTGCACTCCATCAATGACAAGAGCATTGGCTTCCTGACAACTTAATCATCGTTGACCTGCTTTATGACTAATTCAAAATCCCCTTTTATGTGCAAATAGGGCACATCGATTTCAAGGGCTAGATCGAGGCCGGTGATGAGAGCCTAATACTCTGCCTCATTGTTGGTGCAGCCTTTCGACAACAAGAATGAGTATGGCAGGACATCTTGAGCTGGGGTGATAAAGATGACACCCAGACCCACTCTGTTGAGCTAAGGATTGTTTAGCCTCCTACCGGTGGGACTCCGGGAGGCACCATCGAAGTGTATTTTCCAACATTAGATGACATGATCGACTGAGAGGATGCCCTCGTCAGGAAAATCCCGGTCCAGGGATTGATCCGCAGGAGTTGGATGGGTAGCTAAAAAGTCTGCCAGCACCTGTCCCTTGATACCCTTTTGAGGCACAAACCTGATGTAAAACTTCTGGAGGATCACTGCCCACCGCACTAGTCGGCCAGTCAACATGGGGTGGTTCAAAATGTACTTCAGTGGATCTACCCGAGAAACCAACTGTACCACATGGTGCTGCAGGAAATGCCGCAATTTCTGGACGACGAATATGAGCGCAAGGCAGCTCTTCTCGATGGGAGAGTATCTGGTCTCCGTGTCGAGTAGGATATGGCTGAGGTAGTAGAGACTGTTCTCCGTACCCTCGTTGTTCTTCTGGGCAATAAGCGCAGCCAGAGACCGTTCCAGGGTGGTCACGTAGAGGAATTGTGGATTTCTGAGAATGGGTGGCATCAGGGCCGGAGGATGGAGCAGATACTGCTTGATTTCCTCGAAGGCGGTCTGGCACTCTTCATCCCACTCATAGATGGAGTCTTTCTTCATGAGTATGAAAAAGGGCTTACACTGGACAGCTAGATTCGCATTGAATCGGAGGATATATGTTAAGTGGCATTGGAGACCTCGAAGCTCCCGAATATTACTCGGGGGAGGCATCTGGCTAATGTCCATGATCTTCTCTGGGTCAATCTCGATTCCTCGGTACCTGACAACCAATCCGAGGAATTTACCAGAGGTGACCCCAAAGGAACACTTCAGCGGGTTCATCTTCAGGTGGCGGGAAAGGAGGAAGTCGAACACTTTTTCAAGGTCCTTGAGATGGTCCTGGCACTGACGAGATTTGACCACCAGGTCATCTACATAACATTCCACCAATGTCTAGATAATCGGCTTGAATATGCGGTGCATAGCCCTATAATAAGTGGAACCTACATTTTCAGGCCGAAAAGCATGACTTGGTAACAAAACGTACCTTACGGAGCCCTGAAAGCATTGGACTCCCCATTTTCAGGGGCCATTCGGATCTAGTTGTACCTGAAATACCCATCCATGAAGGAGTGAGCTTGGAACCCAAACTTGACATCGATCAACAACTCAGTCACCGGGAGGGGGAAATCATCCTTCGGGCAGTAGCGGTTGAGATCGCGGAAGTCTATGCAGACTCTGATATGTCTGTTCTTCTTCCTAACTAGAATAATGTTGGCTAGCCACTTGGGGTACTAGACCTCCTTGACGAAGTTGGCTCTGATGAGCTTATCAACTTCTGCCTCAACCATGGCACCATGAGAAGGGTGCATTCTTCTGGGAGGCTGCTTGAATCCGTGATGGTTCGTCAGAAGACCGAGGTGGTGAACGGCTACCTGAGGATCTAGTCCTAGCATCTCACCATAACTCCAGGCAAACACATCATGGTGCTGCTTAATGAATTCTACGCACCGTTGTTGCTCTTTGAGGGACATGGCGGCACTGATCAATGTGGGATTCAGATCTACCTCGTTACCAAGGTTCACCTGTACCATTTCATCTACCGTGGTAGTAACTCCTTCTTCAAAGGCAGCAAGAGCATCCTCCAAGTCCTCTTCTATGCCCGTAGAGGGGTCTTTTGCAAGGGGAATTGTTTCTGAGCCACCATACTCTGAATGAGGGGTGGTGCTGTCCTGAGCGGTTGTGGTTTTCACATTAGTAGACTCATGCACTACTGATGCCATGGCGATGAAGGTGGTCGATCCAATTCCGTCCAGCCTTCGGCCCAAGTGGCCACGCTTGATGATATCGAAGCAGTAGTGGCACATCATCTTGAGCCGGTTGATTCCAGTCTGACGGAAGAGGCATGTATGATGTACTGCCATCTCCATGCGCTTGACGTTTCGGTACTGCATTGGGGTAGGAGGTTCTGGGATCTCCCGAGCCTGATTGATGTACAAGTATGAGGAGATTTCCCGAAGTCACTTGGACCTGAGAATATGCCTTCCTCTAGTACCTGAAACAACAAAACATTGCCCCATGTCGGGGGTTGTAGCTTCCAATCGATGGATCGAGAAGACATAGGCATCGTCCAGTCCCGTCCAGGGATCAATTGTGACTGGAGCAGGTTCATCCTCATCTACCAGGATTTTCTTGTCCTTGCTCTTGTAATAGTCAGCATCCAGATAGCGGGCTTCACAAGAGGAAAAAGGAGATGCATCTCCTTAGAGCACACCTACTCGACCGTTGAAGGAGTATTTGAGGCATTGGTGATACGATGAAGGGACCGTTGCATGCAGATGGAGCCACGGTCGGCCCATCAATGCATTGTATGCGGTGTCCTGGGAGACAAACATGAATTCAGTGATGGAAACTTGGCCGCCAAACTAGGTCTTCAAACGGATCTTGCTGACTGGAGTCTGCTCAGTCATGTCGTATCCCTGGATTCTGAGGTCAGAGGGAGTTAAATCATCCTCTGACAAACACAGCTTCCGTAGTGTCTGAGTCGGGATTAGGTTAATACCAAAACACATGTAGACGAGGCAGAGGCAAACTTCCATGCCATTTAATTGACCGGTGATATATAGCGGGCGAATGTGCCCCTGTACGGGAGGGTCTTCATCTTCACCAGATAACGAGATAACTTCCTGACATTTGGTGGCCTCAATCACCTCGGTGTGGAAAGCTTCTACAGCTGCGACCTCCATCTCAAACTGGAGGGGGCTCTTTAGGGATTCGGCAAGTGCCTCACGCGTTTCGGATAACAAGTGAAGAGTTTCAAGGATTGAAAGTCTTGAAGGGATGCTGGAAAGATGCTTTAGGAGGTCGTAATTCCATGCCAGACGTGGGCCTCTGCCTACAGATGGTCTCTCTGCAATTGGAGGCGCAGCGGGCCCTGCTGGCCGGACCGTTAGCTGACTCGTACTCGGTACATCCCGCTGTCTGCTAGTCGATGCTTGATGGGTGACTATCGGATGACCAAACAACTGAGGTTGGCCTGTGGTAGGGCGAGACTTCTCTGCCATATCCAATATCACAAACGACGGTGGAGGTAAATCTGAGGGTGCCAGATGAGGTTGCGCATGCTGAGCTCTGCGCTGGGCCTGCTGTCTGGTTTCAGGGGCGTGCATGGTCTGGCTGAAGGCGCCAGCTGATGCTTCTTAGCGACCCCCATGGTCGCGGTTCCACCGACGTTGACGTTGACTAATGAAGTTGGGGAAGTTCGCCTGGCATTCCCCATCGTCGGGAGTCATGTAGGGATTTACCAGCTCTACGGTGTTAACCGAAGCATACCCTTGACTGTCACTTGATGAATCATCCACCACTGGGAGGATTCTGGGAGGGATCCCTACCTCGGGGGGCATAAAGTCACCGAGAGTACGGGGTGAGGATGGCAAGGGCAGAGCGTGTTCTTTCTTCTTATGTTGTCGCTGCTTACTCTTTCGAGAAGGAGCCGACTGAGATGAAGACGCAGAGGCATTGGTCACATCCTCCGAAGGTTCTGGCTAATTCAGGTGTGCCCGAATGATACCATGGGCCCGAGAAACTATTTTACGAGCCGTCCAGTCATCATATTTCTGAGACCCGTGGCTGGGAACCTACTGCCATTCACCTTCTTCGTCACTACCGCTCTCTAGCCTTATGGAGACAACCGCCACTTGTGCCAGAGCCGGGTCGAGCCTGACTATGTTGTTATTGTCCTGGTCCTAGAGACAGTCTATAAAAACAAATCACTACCTGAGGGTGTGCCCCAGGATCCGGTGGTAGGGGCAGTAGTCACGGCGATCGGTGAGATGTGCCTATGCTGGCCTTCTGCACTCGGGCAAACACACGATCCCCTACTCTAGGGCACATCGAAAGTAGTCGGGGACATGATTCTTGCTGAACGAGTAAGTAAGGTACCTTTGTTTCAGATAAGGGGCTCTGAGAGCCTGGTCCTAACGAGGGGCCAGAGGGGCATGCCGAGGAGGCGGAGCCTGATTGTCTTTCCTAGGCGGTGGTTGCGCATTGCGTGGGGGAACATGTCGGTTTGGAGGCGGTCTCTGCTGGGTAGCAAGATGTGCCTGAGGTGGAGGACCCCTGCGGGGCTGCGGAGCTGGCACTACAGGTAGAAACACTAGCTGCCTGGGGGCTTCTACTTGGGCCACTGCGGAGGGCTCAGCTCTGGCTCTCCTTTATGGGATCACAGTGGGTGGCAAACACACCTGACTAGCCTATTGTAGAGCTTCCTCGAGGTGTTGGGTGTTGTTCGAGAAGTCTCGGAACCCTCCAGGATAGTTCTGTGTGATCATAGAAGTAACCAGTTCTGCTTTGACATTCCCTACACACATCGTCAGTAATTTCTCTTGAGTCAGTGGCATGTTCAGGGAGTATGTCAGCCCTTTCCACCGGGCGATGAAGTCTGCGACTCGCTCATCAGGCCTATGTTTGCACTTTAAGTGGTCTGTGCTATTGGTCTTTCGCATGGTGGAGCTGAACTGGTATAAGAACTGCCGGCGAAGATCCTCCTATTCGGTCACTGATCCAATAGATAGCTTGTTGTACCAAACGATTGCAGGGCCCTCCAATGTCTGCAGGAAACACCTGAGCTTGGCGGCTTCCTGCTGCACCGGGGTCCCCAACATAGGGCCACACCTGGAAAAAAAGTGGGCCAAGTGCTGAGGCGGGTCCCCTGTCCCGTTGAAGGGTGAGAAAGTGGGGTTCCAGAATCCAGAAGGTGTAGGCAAGTCATCCACCCACGTAGGATACAGATTTCCATCCGGTGGAACCACCACCTGTCGCGTTTCCAATGCCTTGAGACAGGCGATGAGTGCCATTATGAGATCATCCGGGTGGGAGTCCCTATCTTGATGGGGATCCATAAGCACAAGCTCATTGTAGGGTTCTTCGACGCAGTAGTCGGCTTCAGCGGCTCGTGGAGCGACTGGCGGAATGGCCTGTGGGGAGGTCGGGGGAACCCGGGCTGGGTTTCTCGGATTACTGCATTGTTCAGGAGGGTTTGGCGGGACATACCATTCCCTCTTGCAGTGAGCTCCTACTTCTGCCATGTCTGCGAGAGTAGCATGACTAGGGTTTCCTGGAGGAATCTTTCTGGGGGGAAATTGTTCCTGCTCCTGCTGTCCCGGCTTAGGATCACCAAAATCGGGTCGCCGTTCTACAACGCGCTTGGCCAGGAGTTCGTTGACTATCCTCTTTTTCTCTGCGAGCTATTGGCACAACGTTACCTTCTCCGGGTCTTCGTCTGTATTCTTCACCGAAGTGGATGGGTCAGAGTGCTTGATAGCTCTAATGTGCTTCTTGCCTTTTCCGGCATTCCAGCTGAGCACCAACGATTCGGTGGGTATTAGGAGTCCCAGAAGGTTCCTCTGTTGATTGGTAACCCTTCCCAATGGATCCAGTAATGGCGGTACACCCACATGGAGGAAGTCTCTATCAAGCAACTCCAACTCATCCTCCTTGTCTCCTACATCGGTCATGTGGACCACAACGCTTCTCAGGGGCATGTCCTCAATGTCGTCTAGCGAATCGGGTTACTGCCAGAAGGGACTAAAGAGGAGGGCAGTGTACTATCCCCCTATCACGGACTTGCACATGGAGGGAAGCTTCCTTGATAATTTTGTGGAGTAATTTGAAACTCTTAATGCATTTTTGTGGTAGGGCGCTCTGGCGACCTGGCGACTCAGGGCGCTGGACCACGGGGAGTGCGGCCAAATCAACCAGACTACATTGCTCGCCGATTTCCGCACAGTGTTGATGGATCCTTGGGTACACCACCGTCTCCTAGCAAAGGCTGAAGTGCATCGCCCATAGAGTTTGGCAGAAGCATCCCACCTCCATCTGGGTAAGGGATTTTGGCGCACGAATGTCTGACATCGCCGCGGGCCAGAACTTCTCCGGGAAGTGATCTGCTGTGAGAATGTTCCAGAATCTCATGGGATAGGATTCAGGGTCTAGACCTATGTTTCCCCACTCGTCAACTGGAGGTGGATGAGGAACCGGTAGCGGTATTGATGTAGACCGCTAGGACAGTATGCTGGGCAGTGGAGAATATGGTGGACGGGCCGACTGTCCACCGAACTCCGGGCCATCCTCCGAAGAGTGAGGTGACCTGATCACAATGTCCCGGTAGGATGGGCTGATGACCACAGCTTCCGGTGCGTGGATTTCAGTTATAGTCAATGGGTCGCGCCATTGCTCAACCGTTGCTGGTCCCCAAAACAGCTCTCCGTGATCTCTGGTAGAGGTAGAGGGTGCTTCTAGCAACGATAGTGGTGAATGCACGGTTGGAACATGCGAGCTTCCCACAATTTCCTCCTCCTGGATGTACTGGCGAAGGGAGGCGGGAATCTAGTGGACCTCGCATTCTGGGAGAATTAGGTTGGCACACCTTGTTCCTGCCCCGGTCCTGGATTTAGAGGAGCGGCGGGAAGATTCCATCGTTGAGTCGCATTCCGCCTCAAAATCCGAGAAGTGGGCTGGTTTGATCTCTTCCCAGGCCTTCCCAGGATTCTTTTTATGGTGGCGACGACGACCAGCCCTCTTGCCCTGGGATGGTTCTTCGGGATAGGGCTGGTTCCCAACATGTAGCCCCGGAGCTGCGCTGGTGCAAGGATGGAGAGGACTTCCGCTCGAGACGGCTAGGGTGCGAGGGGCACCGGGGCAGATGTCGAAGGGTACATGGGGAGGACCTCCATGAATGGCACCTGTTCGGGTAGAACCCCTGCTGGAATTGGCAGAAGCATGGGGAGGAACTCCATGCTTGATGTGGGTGGAGCGAGGCTGACCCTCATCTCTCTGGTTGTCGGGGCGAGGAGAACCTTCACCTGTTGCATAGAGGACATACAAAGGATCCCCATGTCAGAGAGGAACTGGATGGACGATAACATCACATCGACGGTCGGGGGCAGGAGGGATTCCATGCCTGGTGTGGCGGGGGCGGGAGAGGCTTCCGTGCCAAATATCACTGCCTCGTGGCAGGTCTTCATTCGGGATGTGGTTGGCACCAGGCATACCCCCATGACGAGCATCAGAGCGGGGAAAGCCCATGCCCGGAAGAGTTGTGGTATGGGGAAGGCCTTCGTACGGGGTGATATCACCATGAATTGGTCCGCGTCGATCACCACTCGGGCCTGCGTCCCAGAGAGTCGACCCAGCCTGCCCATGGGGCGGTTGGGGTCTCGATCCCGGTCGGGCATTGGAGCGTCCCTTCTTAGCACATGCAGGGACTTCGTAACGTTCGTCGATGGTGGCTTGAGCCACAGTAGCTGTTGATGTGGAAGCCCCTTTGTGGGCGTCCTTGGCTCGGGATCAGCGTTGATGTCGGGTTAGGAGGGCTGGCGCAGGTGGTGCCAGGGCATAGCCAACCTACTCCTTGAGCTTGGCCAGGCAGCAGACAGACCTAACCCACCTCGTTGGCGTAAGGCAGGGAGTCGTCTAAGCTTTTTGGGGATAGGCTCCTGAAACGGTTGAATGTCGGAACTGAGAGCATGGGCTCCCTGCATAGCCCTTGAGGGCGGCATTGCCGGCGAGGCCTGGACGCCTTCAGGTCCAGGTGGACCATATCCCTAGTTTTGATGACCCCCTCCTCCTCGTACTTATGTACAAGGTCATTGGTCACCCGTTGTTGAATAATCTCTAACGGGGAGAGGGGATGTGGGCTTCCCGCATGCGTGGATGTCGATGCCGTGGTGGCCGTGGTGGAGCCACGCGGTATGGCTGCACCGGTATTGCCCCCGCCCCTGCGTAGGCGAGCGGGTGGTGATTGTGTCTTCACAGCAACAACCTGGTTCCTGGGAAACAGGGAGGTTAACTCGTCAGCACTGTGAGGAGAGAAATCGACAACCAATACCCCATCATCACTCTATATTCCGTGGTCGGTAAGAGGGATCCACGTCGATATCGTCGCAGAACGGAATGACCCACATTCTACTATCCCAACTGTTGGTGAGTTTCACGCCAGGCCCGCTATTTGCTCAGCGGGACCTAGAGCCGGATATCTGGATCCGGTAACACGTCAATCTACTGATGTCCTGAGCATTACTAATCTCCATATTGAGGAGAAGAACATCACACCCGGTTCACCATTTCTGTTTCCGATTCTTTCCCTGGGGTGTGCGCGTCCGTCCGTGGAGGCCGCGATGCGGCTTGTTGCCCTGCATTCCAGCTTTCCAAAGGCGAACGACATTCATTCCTTGTTGAGGGACGTCTGCTACTTGATCAAAACAGGATGATGGGATGTCGGTTCTTTCTTCTGAGGATCCCTCCTCAGAGCTCGTTACCTAGTCCGGGTTTCCCTCAAGGATTTTATACGTTGTTCGTGAAACTCTTCCCAATGCCATATCTTCATGGACGCAGGTTAATTACGCTTCTTCTATCGGGACATTCCAAGTGGTCCGGTCAGGGCACCAACCTTCGGTTGGGAGAGTAGTCACGTCGAGACATCATTGATGCGTCTGAACGCTAGGGATTGGCGTGTCTGTCTTTTTTCCCTTATTATAGGGCTTCTCGAGGGCGCGGAAGCCCGAGGCATACCACATAAAATGCGGGAAATTCGTATGACATAGGCATGTCTCTGAGGTTTTCCTTAGCTTCCCATGTTTAATACGGGGTATGCCGCAAGTTTAACGTCTAGTGGAGACGGGTCGACCTGATTAGAACACTAACTGATGTCGATCATATTAAAGAACCCCCTAGAGGGAACACCGATGTTGGGGCCAGTGCATGGGTAGCTTCCCGAGTATTGTGGAAGGGGATAGGGTGGCGTGATCTCACCAGGACTTGGTGGCCCCGGTAGAAATCAGGATGGATGATGGTGGTGATGGGATGGAATGGGTCTTACACTCTGAAGTGGCTCATAGTGGACCGAATGCTGGAAGTCCGACGTCGAGGTGAATTCAGGGGGTCCACAAATGGTGGGCTTGAACCTCATGGATGTTTCTTACGTACCATGCCTTAGCACGGATCAAAGATCCTGTAGTTCAGATTGCATGGGGATTACGCACTGAGATGGCCCATAATAGGTTGAGCGTCGGATGGCCGATGTCAAGGTGAACCCAGGGGATCCACAGGTGGTGGGAGAACCGACGTGATTTCGACCGGAATGACCAAGCGCTGGGAGAACCGACATGAATGCGACCGGAATGACCAAGTTGTAGGAGAACCAGCGTGAATGCGACCAGAATGAAAAAGTGGTGGGAGAACCTATGTGAATGCGACCAGAACGACCAAGTGGTGGGAGAACCAACGTGAATGCGACCGGAACGACAAAGTGGTGGGAGAACCGATGCGAATGTGACCAGAATGACCAAGTGGTGCGAGAACTGATGTGAATGCGACCAGAATGACCAAGCGGTAGGAGAACCAATGTGAATGTGACCAGAATGACCATGTGGTGGGAGAACTGACGTGAATGCGACCGGAACGACCAAGTGGTGGCTTGAACCTCATTGAGGCTTCTTACGTACCATGAATAGCATGGATCAAAGACCACGTAGTTCAGGTTGGATTTAGCCGGTGAACCGACGTGAAGGTGAACCCAAGGGGTCCACTGGTGGTGGGCTTGAACCTCATGGAGGCTTCCTATGTACCGTGCCTTAGCACAGTTCAAAGACCACGTAGTTCAGGTGTACAGTTTATCATCTTGCTGGACGAAGGTGGAACTCGACGTGAAGAGACGACCAAGTGGTGGGGTTGAACCTCATGGAGGCTTCCTACATACCATGCCTTGGCATGGATCAAAGTCCCGTAGTTCACCAAAGTTGGGGGTCAGGGTCGGTGCTCACTCTAAGCCCACGTGAGTCATGCTCGGTGTGCGAAACAAGAGGTTACAGGGACCTGACGATCACGTCGCGAAGGGTCCGTCCGTGTGAAACGATGAGGGGTTTACACGTTAGGCGGCCCTCAGTGCCGGGAAATACTCTAGGATGGAGGCCCATGAACGTGCTGGAATGTGCAGTGGGAGAGGAACTTCACTGACTTCGGTGGTAGGGCAGTATGGTGGAGGTGCATGGGTGAAACCTTCTACAAGAGGGGCTAGAGGCTTACACTAAAGTGGTTTCCCTTCTTCCCCACGGACAAATTCCACTCCAAGATGGAGGATATCATCCCTTATGGAGACCGGGGGGGCGTGTAGAATGTTCACGGTGGGGGCACCCGGCATGAGAGGCACATGGTGATGTCACATTTTAACGTCATGTGTAGAGGATGAGGTGCTTGGCAGTTTAACGTCCTGCAGCTCGGATGGGGTGGGTTTACTCCACACCCCTAGGACATACATAACTGGTACCCTCTGCCCCTTATGGGAGGGAGGGCATCAATAAGGCCATGTAGAAGGGGGTTCACGGAGAGAACCATCAAGGGGTCTACGTTAGCATGGCTATGTGAAGAAGAAATAGCCATTAGCTTGCCTATGCGAGGAAGCATTAGGTGAAGCAGCGCTACGGGAGGCGTTTTCCAAGGGACTTTAAAATAACATCGTGCAAGCCTGGAGGGCCGCATGGGAAGAGATATTTCCAAACAAAAGGGTCCATAGGTGAAGGCCATGCGGAGCTCAGTTGCTTTGCGTAAGGGAGGACACATTTAAGCGAAGGTGCTTCGCGAAGTGTTCTGCCTCGGCCTTAGCATGAGGCAGGGGTGTGATTGGTGTGTGCTTTGTGATGTAGAATTGTATTCACGGAGCACCGCTTCGCAAAGCTTAGGTACCTTGCGAAGCAATGTGTCACTCAGCAATGTTCTTCGCCAAGTACAGTGTTCTTGCCTTGGTGAGTGGATCACATGTACAGGATGGGTGTTTCGCGAAGCAGAAACGCTCCGCGATTGCCCAGGTCCCTTAAGGGATCCCCCTTCCTTCGTGAAAGGCATCCCTCTCAGAAGAGGGGCTTAAGACAAGACAAGCTAGAGATCTCTCGTGAAGAAAAGATTCCTCATGGAGCTCATCCTTTCCAGAGCGGAGAGTGCTTCGCAATTCCAGAATTGAGAAGCCGAAAGGTAGGATTGTCCGTCCAGAGAGCTTAAGGGAAGATAGGTATTTATAGGCAAGAGGTGCTGCAGAGCAGAGATCACGCGGTGCGAAGGGGGCTCGACGCTTCGTGGCGAGTCCGCGAACGTCGACCGGATTTGCGAAGGATTACCGCCTTGGGCGCTTCGCGGAGGGTTCGCGAACGTCAAAGGGGTTTGTGAAGCGTTACCACCTCGAGTGCTTCGCCGCAGGTTCGCGAACGTCAAAGGGGTTCGTGAAGCATTGCCGCCTCCTATGCTTCGCAGTGGGTTCGCGGACGTCAAATGAATTCGCGAAGCGTTATCGCCACCTCGGCTTCGCAGCGGCTTCTCGAATGTTAGGGATTTCGCGGAGTGTTGCCACCTTGGGTGCTTCGCGGCGGGTTAGTGAATGTCAAAGGGGTTCGTGAAGTGTTACCACCTTCTCCGCTTCGTGAGGCGGGGGTGCTTTTGGGTCCTCCGCTTCGGAGCTTCACGAGGCATCTCGCTGTCTGGATTTCCTTCCTCTATTGTGTCCAATATTTTGGTGCCTACAGTGTCCCATGAGGAACCATATACGATATGATTTATTTTATTATTTAACATATTACATTAATTATTATTTTTACTTTATTTATCATATATGAACTAACTAGATAGTTTTTGTCATTTTTGGTGGAGGCCTATAGAGTACATTTCACACCATGTTTGAGCTATCATTTGGTACCCAAACTGAACATATGGTTATAGGTAGGGACAATGGGAATCATTTGGGTTTGGTTGTTTGACTTACTGTCCTAGGATTGAGTACAATAGGAGAGGAATTATCTTATTCTCATGATGCTAGTGGAAGAATTAATTGGCCTTTTGTATTATTTTATGGCATACTATATATGTCTGTAACTTTATATCTTATATTTATTCCTTTTATATTAGTTCCATGATATGAACAACATTTTTGTATATATCAATGATTCAGTTTATGCCTTTTGATTGTGTATGGATGATTTAATATTATTCCACATCTAGTATTAATTACTATTTCAATTATATATTATCATCATGTACCATCACTACTACAAAAGTGGCCTTTAACAGTGATATAAATATACTTTATCAGCACTATAAAAGTGCTGACCACATGAGAGACATTAAAATCCCAGACTTTTATCAACGCTGAAAAAGTATAGATAAAGAGGACCTATTTTGTGCTTATTAATGTGCTACTAAAAGAATTCTTTATCAGAGGTGTAGAAGTGATGATAAATGTTTTCTTTACGAGATCATTTAAAAGAACTGATAAAAGTCTATATTGATGTATGCTGCAACAACACATTATAACACCACTATAGTGTGCTGATAAAAGACACCATATCACTTGAAGCACCAGAAACAAACCAGATATATCAAAAAAAACAAATAAAAATATATAATTTAACCGAAATGAAATTTACATTACAAATTCTAGAAATAACACTATATTATATAAATTTAAAACATTTATTTATATAGTTACATAAATAAAAATTGTTTCATACATTCAAAAACAATCCTAATTTTCAAAGATACAATGATTTCCATTTACTTTCTTTGATGAACTGTCAACACTACTAGAGTATCTTCAAACAAACCCCATAAACTCTTACAAAAAAATCCAACTATATAAAAAAACAATTATAATGTAATTAATAATAATAAAAAATAAATTAATCAGAAATATGAATCAATGAATTAATTATATAGACAATAATTTTAATGTACAAACATCAATATTACCTCGGTGATTGAGCAGAGACAACATCATTTCTCTTCCTACAATGGCAGTGGAGGTAAGTTGAAAGAAACTGATAAATGCACCACTATAGGTGTAAAAAGGTTTTAAGGGTGAAGAAGCATGAAATATAAAAAATACCACCACAACTCGAACAAAATAATCCACCTATATAAGAAAACAATTATTATGTGAGTATTAATAATAATATTAATTAAACATAAATGTGAAAAAATACATTAATTCTCTAGAAAGTGATTTTACTATGTTAACATCAAGATTACCTATGTGATTAATAAGAGGATGTGTAATTTATCTTCTTTCAAATGCAGTATAGGTAACATGAAGGAATGTGATAAATTCCCCACTATGTTGGGGAAAATATTTTAAGGGAAAATGAGCATGAAATTTGAAAATAACACCCCAAGTCGAATAAAAGAATCCACATGTATAAGAAAATAATTATTATGTGAGTAATACTAAAAATAATTGTATTAAACTAAATATGAAATAATATATTAATTTAATGGACAATTATTTTACAGTGAAAACATCATGATTACAATTGTGATTCAGATGAGGCAATGTTATTTCTCTTCCTACAATGTAATTGGAGGTAGCTTGATCAAATTGATTAATGCAGCATTGCATGGATGAAAATATTTTAATGGGGAATAAGAATGAAAGATGGAAAGAACACCCCAACTCAAACAAAATAATATAACTATATAAGAAAAAAAATTATTTTGTGAGTAATAATAAAAAAATGAATTAAACATAAATATGAAACAATACATTAATTCTATGGATAAATATTTTACTGTGAAAACATCAAGATTCCCTAACATAGTATAATAAAGTTACCCAGTTACCCATGATTACCTTTTTATTTTTGATATATAATTTTTTGCATTCACAAGTCACCGACACAAAATATTTACATACACAAGTCATGCCAGACTAAGTACACATAGTATGCCACTACTTGCACACCCAACCCCCATTTGAAAATAGATGCAAACCAAATCAATTCACAAGCATTAATCGCAACCATTATGTATGTTAATAATTAATTTAAAAAGATTTCTAAAATAACCCCCAGAGGCACCACAAGGATTTACATAAAAAACACACCCAAGTATACATGACAATTCTACTTTAAAATAAAACACACCACATAACCACATCAAATATAATTTTAATCACTTATATAATTTAATAATTATATTAACTACTTTAAAGAACACTTTAAATTAAATAAATAGAGTTTACACCAATTCATAACCAATTCCACAGAAAATCCATTTTTTTACAAATTTGTACCCAACCTGAAATCATTTTTAAAACAGGTCTTTCAACCCTTAAAAAATTTAAAATTAACATTTGAAAAAGGTACAAAATGTTCATCATGGATAATTATGTTAATTTCCTTTATGAAACTATTTATAAATCTATATTCATTATTTCATCTTTGAAAACATGGTTTTCACCATTCAAACCACTCATAAAACCCCTCCACAGAAAGCCACACTAAAACACACACAAACTACATGTCCATTTTCCGTTACAAAACCCAAACCAAACACAAAGCATTACAAACACTTCGAAAACATGTTTTTCATCACTCAAACCATTTAATAAACCATTTACACATCCTAAATTTCATTTCTAAAACAATTTATTCATTATTTAAACAATTCAAAACTCATACTCAAAATCTAAAAAAAGATAACTTGTCCAAAATGATCCATTTAAAATAAAAAAATCTTTTTCCAACACATGTTCACCATAAGCACCCAGAAAAGAACATTTCTTACTACATAGAAAATTAATTGAACAACTCCACTAACATTCCATAACAACGACTATATAGAAAAATAACATTTTCTCTTTAGAATTAATATTTTCAACACAAATTCATGTCAATGCATTTTCAAAACCTATTAACACCACCAAAATAAACTATAGAACATGTGAAAATTAACCAAGTGAGCAAATTAAATTATCTAAAACTGTTAGGGCATGGAACCACCTACATAGAGTGAAGAAATTTCTTGATATTGACATAAAACCCCATCCACATCCCAACCATAATCGAAAATAGGATGTCGAGAGAGATGTTCTATCAATTAGAGCACCAACAACAGATGAGAGTTTTGATTCGATCTTTGATTCACTGAGGAAGATCTCCAGCAGTGGGTGGCTTCCTTGAAATTATTATGATATCACGAAGAGTTCGCAAATGGTTAGAGTTTTTAAAATAGATTAGGACACTTTTATCAGCACATACAAATAAGTGCTGATAAATAGACAATTTTTGAGCACTTATAACATAAGTGCTGATAAAACCAATATTTATCAATGTTAAAATTAGTGCATTGATAAATCATCATTTTATCAGTGAGATATTTTGTGCTAATAAGTCTTCATATTTATCAATTCTTATTACTAAAGCACTGCTAATGTACTAATAATTATAAATATTAATAAAAAATTAAAAAAAATTATAAATACTTAATAAATATATATAAATATAAATATAGTAAATATATTCCCTTTAAAATATATTTATTTGAATTTATTAATTATTTATTTTTAATTATATAAATATTTTTTAAAAAATATTCATTATATCACTAAATATATTTATATAATTATACATATATATTTAATAAATATATATACATATAAATATAGAATATATATTCATTATTTAAGTAAATTTATTATAAATTTAATAATTATTTAAATATACATGATTATCTATTTATTATTTATTTATTTCTCCATTTATGTGCATGCATCTATACTAAAATTGAGTGAAATGGAATAACTTAAGAATAATTACACTTTAATCACCAACATTAAATTTTATTCAAAAGAAAAGGAACAAAGGAAGTAATGGAGAACAATCATAGGGGGGCCTATTGTAGTGGAGACCATGGGAATCCCCTCGAATAAAATTCACCACACCTGTTTGAGGGAAGAAGAATTTTAAAAGCATGTTACATTAGATCCTTGATCTACCAGAGAGGCCATGTGATTGGCTACATTGTTCCCCTCACACCCTGTGTGAGTGACCTGTACATTTATATTTTGATGCATCTTTCATTTCTTGATGATGTATGAAATGGACCAAGGCATGGATCCTCTATCTTGAAAGGAGTAAAAAATGACATTAGTGTATGTTTCAACCCGGGATAGATGTATACTATCTTGATTGAAATGAATTAGATCAGTAAGAACTGCTTTTTTCCTCTAACATTATGGAGGATCCATTTCTATAAAACATTGTAATGGCCAGTAACACACAGCCCATGAAATCTCATAGAACTCCACCACGCATGATATTGGAGCTACAAGAACTATCTATGTTCTTCATGACACCTGATGCTAGGGGAGACCACAACACCCAATGACACTGAATCCTAGGGACAGGAGGATGAGCCAAAGGATAGAATCTCCATAGCACCCAAAAGGTGGGAGATTTCTGACAATTGATAATCAATAACACTTTGTCCATTGGAAAATTCCTCACCCTCATAATGATCGACTTCCCTAGAGAAGGAAACCCTTCATACCGATCCCAGTTGCGGGCCATCCATAAACCTCATTACCCAGCTCTGAGGATCATAGTTCTCATCATATTCACCAGGGCTTCTTCCCCTATACCGTAGTACCATCATTCCATGAAGGGATTATTCCTCAGCTCACTTGGAGAGTAATCAGTAATCTCACTAAAAGCCCTCCTAACATCCTCCACCCAATCCCCTTCATAAAATATGTTGTTCATTGACTCTTCTTTCCTTTTCATAAAATAGTGGCAACATGAAACAAGTTTGATTTTAATCCTCCTAATGTTTTCATCTGAAGGTATGTATTTGTTTCTGATCCTCCAAGTGAGAAAATTATACTTTGTTGGTATTTTATTTCACCAAACTAAAGATATTCATTGATCACGCTAAAGCATATCATTGGAATACCTTGTAAAGTCCCTTGAATTGAACAGCCCATTGTAGGATGGGGAGAAGACACAAATTTCAGGGTTCAAGTTGATGAAAATGAGATTGTACACCTCTTTTTGATTCGAGTCCAAAACATTCCTGAAAAATGATAGTTTAAGGCACGCATCCTTGAAATAGATGGTCTGAGCAGGGCATCATAGGTAACCAACAATATTTCCTGCCCAGTTATGCTACCAGAAAAGGAACTTTCCCTACCCTATAATCAATTGAGATTTCTTTTTGAGAGGCAGAAGGAGGGAACCATGCTCAGACCAGAGGTGTTAGCTGGGGCCAGAAGAGTCCCCATTTCCATCCTAGACATAGGACTTGGTTTTCCCTTACAAGGTTCAACCCTGGATAATTTCCCACACATGTTTCACGTGTATATAGTGGATGGTGTCAGCAAGACTCTTGAAGTTGATCCCTCCTTCGATAACGGACCTAGCCATTTTCCCCAGGCAACCCAGTGGCACTTCCCCTCTGAGATTATGGCCCATATAAAGCTTGCATGAACATATTCAATAACATTGATAATTTATTTTGTTACAATGTTGGAGGCCAAGTCATGGATTAGGATGGCTGCGAGGACACTGCTCAGCAGACCAATTCGGCCCCCAATGACAAGAAGTGGTTCTTTTAGTTGAGGATCTGCCCCGTGATCTTTCTCACCCCATGATCAGAGTCACAAATAAAGAGACTTCTTGAGTATATATAAGTGACATGATACTCTAAGGGGAATGAACCATGTTGCATGCCCAGACTGAGACTAATATTCGCGACTCTGTTTGTAGCACATCATTTAGAAATGAAGAAGTTTCTTTTATCCTTGTTGACCATTTGGCTGATCTAACAACAATAGTCATCAGTAATCCTTGTGAGCCTACATAGAGAACTCTTTCCATCATTCATGAAGATAAATGTGTCGTCCAAAAACACTAAATGAGAGAAAAACAGATGGTTCCATTTCTATTAGTATGGGATAATATCATGATTTGGCATGCCCCTATTAATCATGGGGCTAAGAGTGTCTTGAATTAAAATTCAGATACTTGGGGTTAGAGGATCTCCTTGTCACAACCCCCTTGATTCTTTTAAAAACCAATGGGAGCGACCCATGAAGGAGACATCCATCCAAAGAGATCTAAAACACCAGAAGTGGTAGTTGCATGCCCGTGCAGAGAAGCCCTTTCTATGAAACACCCTATTAATTAAACCCCATTCAACCATATCAAATTCCTTGTTCATATCCAATTTGATGACCACACTATTCTCATGGGACATGGTGTTTATATCTATCAACATTTCTATATACAATGCAATCACTCCTTGAATTGATAGTCCCTTGATGAAACCATGCTACTCAAGTGTTATCCAGCAGGAGAGATTCTAGAATAGATGAGTATTTAGGATTCATTAGAGGATCTTGTAGGGAAAATTAAACATACTCACTAGTCTGTAGTGGAAGAGGGAGGAGGGTTTTTTGATTTTGGGATGACAACCAGAGTCATTGTACATTAATCTTACGACATGATTCCCCAAGAAAGAATTCATGGATAGCAGTGATAATGTCTCCCATAACCACCTTCCAATATCCCTTGTAAAACGCTTGAGGGAAACCATAAAAGCTCTGCACACTCTTAGGGTTTATGCTCATCATGGCTTCATGAATCTCACCCTCCTCTGGTATCACGTTGAAGAGAGTATTATCATGGGACATAACAGAGAAAGGAATTACATCCCATAGTGCATCTCCCCCCTCAAGGTAACCATTTGTTTAGTTCAAACTCAGCCCAGCTAGAGGGTTTTTGAATTAGGTATGATCTATGCCTTTGAACACCTCTCTGTCATCATTGAATGATCCATCCTCCATTAGAATGTATGGTTTTATGGGGGGACGTTTCTCCATAATGAAATCTTGAAACAATGTGGTGTTTTTGTCCCCTTCACTAAGTCATTTTATCCTTGAGGCATCCCTTGCCTTCCATTCCTGAGCAAGAATCAGTTCTGACAGCATGTTCTATTTGATGAATAGTTCCCCAAAAACATGTTCATCCCACGTGGTCACAAGGCTTGATTCCATCCTCTTGATATCACAATAGAGTTTCATTAGGTCCTAGTCATCCAGAAGAATATCCCTAGTCCATGATTGAAAGAGTTTCTTGATGAGTCGAAACTTGTAGTGGAGGTTCACTGATGAATGACCATAGAATGTCTCACCCCAACACTCCCTATGAAACTACAGATAGCCCTTATCACTTGTCCACCAAATTTTTTTTTGAAATTATCAGGCATTTCCTATCATCGAGTCATAGAGTGAAGAAGTGAAGAATGATTTGAGATGTTATGAATCAAATGAGTCAATTTGGCATTGGGAAACATTTAAAGATCTTGTCTTTTTCCAAGGAATCGATCAATTCATCTCAAAAAATGTCTGATCCCCTTTTTATTGTTTCACCATGTGAAGGAGTTCCATGTATAACCTAAGTCCAAGAGACCCTTACCCGCCATGAATTAAATAAACATCATGATTTCCATGCATGGGAAATCCCCTCTATAATTCTTCTCCAGGGGCTCTCTTATAGCGTTGATGTCACCCCATGTAATCCACAACATAACCCTGGGTCAAATCCACTAAGTTCATTCTGCAAAAAAATCCCTTCTCTATGAGGAACAACAACCATACATGAAGGTCATGTGAAGAGAACGTGTTCCAGAGGATATCATAGTCATAATGTGCTGAACACCAGCATTTTACAAGTTGACCGAGATGGTAATGGTCTATAAAATCAATATATGCTTATTTATTGGGGCTGCATGCGTCCTATATTTGCGCGAGAACTTGCTAGCCCTTGAGGGAGCCTGTTTGTACTCAATAAATACCATAATAAGAGGAATGTGTTTCTTAGATTCATAGACTATGAAATTATTTTTTATCACGCACCTAACCCAAGGGAGATCCATAAAAGGATGAGAATCATTGGGAAAAATAAATCTTGACTTTTTACCCAGGAATCCAGGTCTCATTAAGAATTATGGAAGAGCACTCTCGGGATTTCAATAGTTTCAAACTATACCTTGTACACATGCTTGGGGTATTATCAAGATCCTGTAATTTTTGGAAGTTAAGTCTAGATGAATATTTGGGTAGCTTCCCTCTTTCGGAGTTTGGTGGTGACTTGCCCAAATGCTTGAACATCCACAGTTCTGCCCACCTTTTAGATATGGGGAGGGGAAAACCTCTTAAAGGTCAATCAGTGGGGGATGCTCTTCAGAAAATAAGGTAGGAGGCAAGGCACGAAAAGGAAGGGAGGAGAAGAAAAGGCACAATGGTCGGATCCAGGACCTAGAGAGAATGTTCTAGTGGGCCATTTTGAAGAATGGTTGTGGGGGATGCACAACAACACATGTGGTAGAATCCAGGGCAAGCAAATGTAGGGAGGAGAGGAGATGCCCAATGGTCTAATCTCGGACATTGAGAAAATGCAACAATGTGTCATCTTCGAAGAATGATTATTGAAGACTTAGGAGCCCAGGGAAAAAAATCACGTGCAACTGCTGGGTAGGGAAACTAGTATAATGGACGAGAGCCCAGCTAGGAGATGCGAGTCAAAGATCAGATGTATCCAAGGAAGAGAAGCATGATTGAGAAGGGGAATCCAGAATAAGATATTTAGAAGTGCTTGGAACAGCCAGAGGCACACTAAGCCTGGAATTTCTATCTATTGGGGGAGGTGAGGCTACGCATGCCCCCTCTGGGAACATTTTGATGCCCCCCTGGCGTCACTTCCTACACTCTTACGCAGAGTGGACCTAGATGAGAAAAGAGGTGGAATACCTTGGGAAAACATGGTAGATTATGTCTTGAGACGAGTCATGAAAATTCTGCACTGTCACCATGTTCTTCATCAGAACTAGCAGTGACATGTCTAACTCAACACAAAGCTGGTCCACCAAGGTTTCTTCACCACTACATGTACAAGCTTCAGCGCCGAGGAAAACTCCAAGAAAGTCACCAATGGCCTTCAGGAAGGCACCATTCTGGAAGGGTAGTGGTAGACCTGGCAAGCTAATCCACATAGCCAAGCAGGGGCTCTCTTTACCTCTATAAATGTTCAATGACCACTAATCCTGATTGAAGCGGAAGTGGCCCCAGGACCTTGGATCATTACAACAAGCATCAATGAAATTGGATTCTGAATCCATGACCAGACAGAATGGGTTTCTATGAATGGTCGAGTACAATGCAATTATTGTCAATATTTTAAATTCATATTAATTTTTAATTATAAACCATTTTTCAATAAACATATGACTATTTAATGTAAGGCACATAAATATTTTGTAATATATAAATCATATTTATATAAATTAATATATATCTATATATTTAATATATATAATTTAATAAAAATAATTTTCAAAATTATCTCATTATCAAAATGTTTAATAATTAATATTTTTTAATAAATCTATTTATTTTTATCAATAATTATTTATTTAATAAATTATGTAATATTTTTATTAAAATAATCTTATTTATTTAATTTTTTAATTTATTTTATTTATATAAATATTAATCAGAACTAAAAATTAAGCGCTGGTAAAGATACCTGTAATCAATGCTAAAATTAAAGGACTAATAAAGGATACAATGTATCAATGCTAAAAATAAAGCGCTAATAAAGGATACCCTTTATCAGTGCTAAAAATAATGCTATGATAAAGGTTTCCTTTATTAGCACTAAAAAAGACATGCTAATAAATGGTTAAATATATCAGTTCATTATTTATCGCCGATAAATATGCAATTACTCAGCGTTTTGTTATAGTACTATTATAGCCGTGTTTTGTAGTATTGCATTGTGTTAATCTCGGATCATGGGTGTATAGTCTCCTCATTGTACCAGAATAGACCCTTGCCACAAGTTTACAACCTCTAGTTTATGGGGAGGTGCGCTTGAGGTCATGTGGTTGATCGGTTTCGGTTTCTTTTGACTAATCATAGTTTGAGATGCTATAAAGTAGTATAAGATTATTATTTTTCCATTTATCATAATATTTAGGTAATAGACTAAAGATTTTGAACTCGTTGGAATTTGGTAATGATTCTTTTTCTAGGAGTATTTGGACCACATATATGGAAAATCCAAATTACATGGGTTGGGATATTGTTGTTATTGGATTATACCTATTATAGTTGAATTAATATCACCATTGGGTGACACATGTGTTTTGTTGAATTAGTTATATTAATGTCATTATTATGGGGTTATTTTTTACTTTGTCTAGTATTTCAAGTAGATATCATCTCAGGCATCATATAGGAACTTGAAAACTCAAATTTCAATCATTATTCCATGTAAACAATGCATACTTCATTTGTTTCATTACCTAATATTAATACTGCATATTATTGGTTCCTTGAATTTTATGTATTTAAAATGTGATAACGTTTCATATAGGTATTGAATAGGTTGATTAATTAATGTTTCTTCATAAATCTAAATAGTTATTCCCATATAGATTAATAATATCACCTCAATTAACAAAATATACCATTTTTGAGTCAAGGACCACTGGTTATGTGGGTTGAAAGGTTAGTTGATTTGATTACATTAATTCCAATTGAAATTTATAAAACATGTACTTTAATAAATTGGGAATTGTTATAAATTTAATCAAATCATTATATGTAACCTATTATATCCTGATACCAGTTGCAAGAGCCATGTTGCAGTAACATGACGTACTAACTGCAATTTATATAGAGTATGGGATTCTATAAATGGGGAATTAGGATTCATCTCCCTGGACCATGATATATATATATATTAGAGTACGAACTTAATTTAATTTAAACATTTAAATGAAATAGTTATTATTAATGTTGATGATAATTGAAAAGTAAATTGTGGTTTCCTTTGTACCCTGCAATTGAAACTCTATATAACAGAGCCCCTTTGGTGTTTTATGAGACCTTGACCCTAGACCAACATTAGTTGTGGGTAGTGGTCAGTGAATCTTATGATTTTTTGGGCCTTTCTTATCACTTAAACTAGCTTCAAGATTAGGTAGAGAGGTGTGAATCATTTATAGGAAGTCTTTTCACTTATCCATTTCTATTATCAATGACCTTATTTGTCGTTAAATATCATCTGAGGATTTTTTTTGGAAATTTTAGAGAAATACATCCATGATGTCCTTGAATCGTGTTCTAGAAAGGTGGTTGTGATCATGCCCTTGAGTTGGTGGGCTATGACGCACCAGTGTTTCCTCTCATAGTGCCACCTTAGGAACCTCCTACTATTCCTATGTTGGGCATTGATGCTCAATTCTAAAAGGTCTTCTTATGATTCATGTAGTCTATATAGGGAGATTTGTTACCTTCCCCTTCAATGGAAGAGTTGAAATGAGAATTCCTTCAACAACATCAACCCACCTTCCCATGTGATGGCGGTATTTTGGATTCTGATTCGTAGATAGAGGCCATGTTATTGATCTTTGAGCATTCATATATGACTGTATAGACTATGTTTGATATATAATTTTTATTATAACTAACTGATTTTTATGAATAAAATTACTTTTCTTCAAATGTCTTAAAGAAAACACAAGAACTTTTTTATTAGGTTTAAATAACTGTTTAGTATCATTTTTTTTGATAATATAGTTATTAAACAGTGATCACATGTATAGTATAAATATAGGGTTTAAACTAATTATTTTGGCACAGAAAAATGAAGTGATGGCCTCGACCAGTAGGATCATTCAATTTGAAGCAAATTTATCAGATCTTTTGGGGGTGATAACATTTTTAGGCTTTTTCCAAGATCAAGGCTAACCTTATTTCCAAAAACATAAGCTTGAGCGAAACCATTTATAGGATAAGTTCAAACTCATCAAGAGCACAACCCAAACCATATTCACTAAATGACCCTAAGAAATCCCTACAATCGCACACCATTTTCTTAGAAAATATGATGGTGTAATAATGAGATATGTAACAAGACTCTAGAATTATCATTATGTGGATTATTATTTTTTAAATTAAATAATACTCATTAATTTTATTATTTTTATTTTGTAAATGGTTTCTAAAACACATATAGTATTTTTAGTTAAAACATAAATTAAATTTAAAAAAAATATTTTGACGAATGAATTAATCATTAATTATATAATATTTTCATAAGATATCATTACAAAATTAATTTTTATTAAACATAAATGATTGTATAATTTTTATGAATACAATTGTAATTTTCATAATGTTTGGAAAACGTTTTTTTTTCAAAACCCATTAATTATAAATAAATGTCATTTTTTATTTTGAAGGTGAAACTTAACATATGTGAACATTTTTTTTCGATAAAATGAATATTATTTTTGGAATCATAATATCAAAATTATCCAATGATGAATTTTTCATAATTTTCTGAGAAAATCGAATTTTTGGGTAAATATTAAATACCATATAAGTATATAATATGTTTTATTACAATATAATACCCAAAAGAGATGCAATAAAATAAATTAAAATTTATATTAGTCCAATATATGTTTTACCATTAAAATAATTTTATTTTTTTTCTGTTTGATTAATTTTATAAATCCTTTGAGGACCATCCAAGACTTATAAAATATTTTAACTTTTTAAATTGATTTCCATGATAGTGTGACTCAGCTCCACATAAGAAATCCTAATATTTTAATGAGTTAAGTCTTTTCCATATAAAATAATGTTTTCCACTCCTCTTTTAAAAAAACCATGGGAAGGTTTTTGGTTTTGAATATTTAATTATATATATTCCAAAACCAAAATATGTGAAATATTAATAATTTCCCCTAACATTTCTTCTACAATCCACCCCAGTATTCCAATAATATTCACTAAAAATACATGTATCATGTACCCAATCTTTCCTCAACTATATAGATTTTCCCAAGGTTCCTCATGGTTTCAAAAATATCCTTCTCGATCTCTTGATGTCACACACTCAAGTAAGGGATTCATTCTTTTCACTTTTTTGTCATTGTTTCATTATGTTGTTATACACATTTACATTCATTTAAAAATGATGGGATATGATATATCACGTTTCCCTTAAATTCCTTTTTATGTTATAATTATGATATACCTTCTTATCTCTCATTAATTCCTCTCATGTACACTTGTTACCATGCTGATATTTCGTAAGAGTTATTCCATTTCTCCTCTTTCTTCATGTTTTCTTATTATGTTAAGCCTTCTATTTCAAAATTCCATGTGTTAGGAAATATATCTATATGACCCTCTAACATTAAATTTCATTTACATATTATTATATACCATTTTCCCTATCATCAATAATTTTTATGAATTTTTTTTTCTCACTTCGTTATGCTGTCGAAATTGCTTTGCAATTTTCTAAGCCAACATCATTATGTTGTGAATATCATAACAATTTAACTTTCAAGGGTATTAACCTTTATACACATATTCAAATTTAATGGTACTTACATGTATGCATTAAATATTCACTAATCATGGAATAACATATGATATTTAATGATTCCATGTTATATGATTTATGTGAAACACTTATGCATGAAATTAAGTCTTTATAATGGTGTGCATTGATAGCGCTCCAATGCATTTGATAACGTTTAGTATCATGACATGCCATGTTAAATGAGGTTTTAATCATGATTATTCATTTAAAATTAGAGTTTATTGATGATAATTCTTGTGCAATGAGGGTTCACTCGTGATAATCCATGTGTAAAGATCTTTTCCCCATGCTAATATCGTGTTGTATATTATTTCCACATTTCAATGTTTTGGAAATAATGCTATATCATTCTTTTATGTTTATGTTTTTCTTGTTATCCATTTATATTAATTTATCCTAACATGTACTGTATTCTTCATGTTGTGCCTTTATTACTCCCTTACAGGGATTTATTGCTCACCCCTTTCTTATGTATGTCCTCAGGTTATCCCATATAGTGTTAAGTACGAAGGAATGAGTTGTTCATGTAAATGATGTTTTTAATAATGATGCTCTATTTTATGTTATATATTTTTTATTTAATGTTCATAATTTCCCAAGATGTGATTTCTCTTGATCCTTGGAGTTGACTTAAGTGCACGTATATGTAATAAATCTAGTTTAATTGTGTAATAAAGAGCAGGGTTGTAATAGTTGGTATCAACAAATAAGTTGAGTTATTTTTGGTCTTGGGATTAGAAAACCCTAGTGAAATCCTTAACGATAAGGCAAGTATAAGTAAAACATACATAATTTTTTTTGAGTATAGGGTATGTGGTTTATCATGAAAATACATGCCTATGTAGATATTAACAATTAGAGGTGTCTCTCGCACAGATGTATCTAGGGGCTAAAACCTAAAAACACAACTTTGAGCTATACATTAATGGGAACTAGTGTATGATATTGGGCCTTGATGCAATCATTTTTTAACACTCTTGAGGGATATGATTGGGTAAATTCAAAATCATAGTATCAACCATTATTAATGGAATAAAAAAATTGCTCCTAAGAATATATGTTGGGAAGTAGATAATTGTTAACATGGATTGAAGCCTTTAATTTCATAATGTAATGAAATAAATTTAATTTATATGTTATCACTTTTTTCCATGAAATTCCCCTTTATTTGTTACCCCCTAAATTTCATTTTATTCCAACCAAAATCTGTTAATATGATGAATCATGCTAATAACTGACGTGAAGATCAATGTGATGACTATTCAAATGAGATACCTAATCTGATGGGAGCGAGAATTGAAAGATTTGTCATGATACACTCTCATTTAACGCATGTTTTGAATAGAAACATGGGTCAATAGAAACATCCACCCCCCTAATAATTAACAGGATACAATCGAGAGTTTAATGAGACAAAGGCCTCATACTTTCAATGGATCTTTTGATCCCTCAATCGCTGAACAATGGATCAACTCAATTGAGATGATTTTCTCCATCCTTCATTGTTCTGAAAAAGAAAAGGTTCTTCTAAATTCATATCATATGGATGGTGAATATGATCAATGGTGGGAATTAATCAAAAATACTAATCTTAAATAAGATATCGAGGCATTACAATGGAACGATTTCTAGAAAATGTTTTTTGATAAATATTTTTCTCATAATCTACAACTTAATATGGAAAGAGACTTCCTTAGCCCCATAAAAAAAAGATAAATAATCCATTAATGTTTACAAGGAAAACTTCAGACGGTTTTCATGATATGTCTCTAGATTTTCCATTACCCATCAATGAAAGGTTGACTACTTCTTTGGTGGGATAAAACCTAGACAACAGAAATCACTAGCGACCTATGAATTCGATATCTATGAAGAAATTGTTTGATGTGCCCTAAAAGTCAAAATAAAGATCAGAAATTATTAGGGGTATCAATGAGGATAATAAGGGAAATGTGGACTTTAATTTTAGTGGTTCAATGGATAAATCCAATAGTTCCATGAAATTATAGCACCCCATTTTCAAAAGGTGAAAAAAAGAAAAACCCCATAAATTCCCTAAAGGGGAAGAGGAAATACTTTAGGTGTGGAAGATATGAGAACCTATCATGTATTTGTTCTATAGAAAAATATGGTGTTGCGATAGAGGAGAGTAATTATTTGTTCGACCCTCATGGCATTGTTCATTGAAGCAAAACAAAGAACCAGTAAACTTTGCAATCCAGTTCCCTAAGACAACGGTTTTTAGAGGCAACCAACAACCTTCAAGGTACCAAGGGAATTCTTTTTCCATCACTGCCACTAAAACAAATCCCAAAAATGAAGTGGTGACAGGTATGATTATTATTCATTAAAAAATAATGAATTTTCTTTTTGGTTCTAATTCTATGCATTATTTTATATCTTGAAATTTTAGTAGAATAGTCCCAACACCACCACAAATCCTGTAAGTAGATATGTTGGTGATAACAGAAAATGGGGAAATTATTGCATCCCATGAATAAAACTTCTCCCCTATCACAATTTTTAGATTGAACATCCCAGTGAACTTCATCATACTCCCTCTCATGGGATTTTATGTAATTGTTTTCAGGGATTGGCTTTCATTATCTTGATCCAAAATAAATTTCAGTGGGAGGGGAATCACATTCCATATGTTGAATCAACCCCGTATTCTAAAAAAGTGAAAGTATGAGGATTAATCTTATTCAACACCATCTTCTTAAGCATGGCTATTATTTACCTCTACGGATGCGTATCATCCTCATATGATTGAGTCTAATAAAGGAACCATCCTTGAAGACATTCCTATTGTGAGGGAATCTGATGATGTGTTTCCTATGAAATTTATCGATCTTCCTCCTAGCTGAGATTTTTAATTCTCGATTGATCACATTCCGGGGGAATTTTGAATATCCAAGACACTATATAAAATGGATATTGTATAGCTTGAAGATCTAATGAAATGACTGCATGAGAATCTAAATAAGGGTTTTATACGCCAAATTAGTTCACCATGCGGTGCACCTATTCTCTTTATCAAGTAGAAGGATGTCTCAATGCACCTTTTCATTTATTATCCTGAGCTCAAAAAAATATAGATAAAGAACCATTATCCGCTACCATGATGTGATGAATTTTTTGATCATATATGTGTAGCACAATACTTTTCCAATGTGTATCTATGGTCAGGATACTACCAAGTGAAGGTAATGAAGAAGGATATCCCTAAGACTACTTTGTGTACAAGGTATGTGCACTATGAATTCATAATAATGGCTTTTGGACTCACTAATGATCCAAATTTATTCATGGACATGATTAATAGAGTCTTTAGAGATTACATCAACATATTTGTGGTAGTCTTTATCGAATATATTGTATTATTTTCTAAAATTAAGGAGGAGTGTGGGGAACCTCTAAACACTGTACTAGAGAACTTACGAAAATAGAATATCTATTCATGTACAACTAGTGTGAGTTCTGTTTGAAATAAGTCTTCTTCTTAAGGAATATCACCACAAAAACTAGGATATCTATGGATCCCTCTAAGATAAATGAAATTGGTGGATGGTTGAGGCTATCATATATGACGAATATTCATAGATTCATTGGGTTAGTTAGATATTATCGTCGATTTGTAAGAAATTTATCACGATTGTCATCCCTCTTACCAAGATATCTCGGAAGGGAGTCAGGTTTTCTAAGAATGATTAATGATAAGAGATCTTCAAGGAGTTAAAAAGGGGGCTTATCACTATTCTCATAATCACACAACCCAGAAGTGGAGAACTTTTTGTTGTATCTATTGATGCTTCGAGGAAGGGCCGAGTATATGTTTTGATGCAAAATGAAAAAATCAATGACTATACTTTAAGTAATTTGAATCATTATAAGAAGAACTATCTAACACATGACCTGGAGTTGGATGCAGTAATATTTACTTTGAAAAATTGGCGACATTTACTCTTTGGGGAAAAGTGTGAAATATATACAAATCACAAAAGCCTCGAGTATAAATTAACACATTAATAGATAAATATGCACAAAAAAAATATGGTGAGATCTGATCAAATACAATAATTACTCAATCTATTACCACCCTAGAAAAAAGAAAATTTGGAAGATGCTCTATGTATAAAGGACCTGGAAATTCTATCATTGTTGAGAATTGAAAAGGATCCAATCTTCTTAGATTTGATGATGATGGACATGGGAATCATAAACAAGGGAACATCATCAATCCTTTCACAAATGATTTCTTAACTATCACCTTCAAAAAGTTTAAAGGCTTCTCCAAAGGATGATGTGGGAATTCAGAAGACAATGGAAACTATTAGAAAAGGGAAATCATCAGAGTTTGACATTAATGAAGAAAAAATTGTGAGATTTTCATCAAGAATATGTGTTCCCTAAAATCTAGAGTTAAAGAAAAAAATTCTAGAAGATTCATATAGTTTGAATTTCTACATTCACCTAGGAGACACAAAGATGTATTGAGATCTCCAAGAGTAGTATTGCTAGGATAACATTAAGAGGTAGATTTCTAAATATATATCAAATTTCATTGTATGTAATCATGTGAAGGATGAGAGGTATAAGTATAAGAAGTTTTTGAAACCATTACCGACACCAACATGGAAATGGGAGAACATTACCATGGACTTTTTCACCAGACTTCCGATGAAATCCAAAGGAAATAATGTTATTTGGGTTGTGGTGGATCATCTTACAAATAATGTACACATCATTTCAATTCAAGTTGATTTCACATTGGATCAAATTGCACATATATACATCAAAGAAGTGATAAGGATGCATTAAGTACAACTATTGATTGTATCTGATTGAGAACCATGATTCACCTCTATGTTCTGGAAGAGTCTCTATTACTCTCTTAATACCGATCTGAACTTCAAAACATATTATCATTCTCCAACTGATGTCCAACCTAAGTGAACTATCCCAACACTTGAGAAAACGTTGAGTGTATTATCAACAGACTTCAAAAGAGGATGGGGTCAACATATTCCTTTGGTTGTGTTCTCTTACAACCACATTTCCACTCAAGCATCCAAATGGATCCTTATGAATCCCATAATGGGAATAGGTGTAGAACATCGGCGTGTTGGGATAAAGTTGGGTATTGAAAACTTCTAGGTCCATAAATGGTCAAATAAATGGTTGAGAAAGTTAAGTCCATCCTGCCACACATTAATGTTGCTCAGAGTTGAAAAAAGAGTTAAACAGACAACTGTCGACATAACCTAGAGTTTGATGTTGGAGACATTGTATTTCTACACATAACATAATGCAAGAGGGTTATGAGATTTGGGAAGAATGGAAAGCGTAGTCCAAGGTACATCAGCCCTTTTGAGATTCCTGATCGCATTGGAGTAGTGTTCTATCGACTAGAACTCACACCAAACCTGTCTCAATTACATGATGTATTCAATGTATCACTCTTGAAGAAGTACATACTTGAACAATTACATGTACTCAATCTAGAGGTGGTACCATAGGAGAATAAAAACTCTAATGAATAGAAGCCAGTGAAGATCATAAATCATAGGGAAATGGTACTAAGAAATAAGACAATTCCCCACGTCAATGTCTCTTGGAGAAAACACATGTTTGAAGAAAAAAAGTAGAAACCAGAGGAAGTGATAAGGAAAAGTTAACCTCATCAATTTTTGTGTGGTAAAAGGAAATTTTGAGGGAGAATTTTTTTTAAGGGGGGAATGTTGTAACGACCCAATTTTTTATGAATAAAATTCCATTTCTTTTAATTTCTTATAGAAACACATTCACTTTTAAATTGGGTTTAAAAAATGGTTAAGTATCATTACCATTGATAATATTATAGTTGAACATTGACCACATGTCTCATATAAATATAGGGTTTTAACTAAACATTATGAAACAAACAAAGGATAAGATCACATCGACTAGTAGGATCATTCTTTTTGATGCCCATTTAACAAATCTATCAAGGGAGATAGCATTTATGGGATTTTCACTAGGACAATCCCATGTTGAGACATAGAAAATTAATAATTATTGAAACTATTCATAGGAGAAGCTAATGCCCATTGAGTTCACAACTCAATCCATGTTCACCGAACGACCCCAAGAAAGCCCCACCATTGAACACCATACTCATAGGGCATAAGCTGGTTTAATAAAGGGATATGTAACAAGACTCTGTCATAATGATTATGTGCATTATTTTTTTATAGAATAATGAATATACATTCATTTTATTATTGTTACATTGTAAATGGTTTTTAAAGCACAAATTCTATTTTTAGTTAATATTTAAATTCAATTAAAGAATATATTTTGACGAATTAATGGATTTTGTAAATTAAATTTCATTTTTAAAAAATATTATTATGTAATTAATTTTTATTAAATATAAATCATCGTATAATTTTAATGAATCCAATTGTATTTGTTATTAAGCTTGGAGAACTGTTTTTTGTCAAAACATATGAATTTTCATCAAATGTTGGTTTTTATTTTAAAAGTTAAAATTAACATATTTATAAAATTATTTAGATTAGATGAATATTATTTTTTGATTCAGGATGCTGAAATTATCTAGTAGTTAATTTTTCATATTTTTCAAAGGCAGTCATATTTTTGGGTAAAACAAATATACCGTATAAATATATAATGTGTTTTATGAAAAAACAATGACCCAATAGTGATGTAATAAAATACTATAAAATGGATATTCAGACAATATATGATTTACCAATAAAATAATGTGATTTTAGATTTGTTTGATTCATTTTATAATGCCTTAGTAGACCCTCCAAGAGTTCTAAATATTTTAAATTGTTGAAATGATTTCCTTGAGAGTGTGACTCACCTCCACATAAGAGAGCCTAATATTTTAATAAGTTTGAAATTTTTTTGTATAAAATAATTTTTTTCCACTCCCCTTTGGAAAAAACCATGGGAAGGTTTGTGGGATTGAATATTTAGTTATATAGATTCAGAAAACATTGTTTGTGAAATATTATAGAGTTCCCCTTTTATTTTTAAAATAAACCAATGAAATCACTCACTTATATTGACTCAAAATCTTTGGATCGTGTCCCTACTCTTCCCCCCTCTTCTTGGAATCCTTCCAAGGTTCCCCAATCATTCAAGAATCCCCTCCTCAATGTTTTTAAGTCACACACTCAAGTAATTCATTCATTTTTTTCTCTTTTTTTGTCTTTGTTTCATTATATTGTTATACACTTTTATTTTAAATTAAAAATATGGGGGTATGATTTCCCACCACACACATACTCCCCTCATTATGTTTGAATGACGATATACTTCTTTCTCTCTCATTAATCACTCCCATTTACACCTATTTCCATGTTGAAATTTCGTAGGATTTATTCCATTTCACCTCTTTCTTCATGTTTTTATTATATTATCAATTCTATTTCCAAAATCCATATGTAGGGAAATGTATTTATTAGAAAACCCTTACATTAAATAATTTTACATTTGATGATATACCACTCTAACTTTAATCAACCGTTTTTATGATTTTTTATGTCACGATGTTATGTTGCAGAAATATCACATTGGTTTTCCAGGCCAAAATCATTGTGTAGTGAATACCATACTGATTTCTCAATCAAGGGTATTCACCTTTATGCACATATTCATATTTAATGGTACTTACATGTATGTAATTCACATTACCTAATTGTGGAATAACTTATTATGCAGAATGATTCCCCGTTATATGATCCATGTGGCACACTTATGCATGAAATGATATATTTATAAACGTTGTGCCCTGATAGCGCTCCAATGTGTTGGGTGATGATTAGTATCATGATACACAATGTGAAATGATGGTTATTCATTGTAATCCATTTCCAATGAGGGTTTACTCATTCTAATTCATATTCAATGAGGGTTTACTCAAGCTAATATATTTGTAATGTCCCATGCCTCATGCTAATATCATGTTGTATATCATTGCCAGATATTCATGTTATGATAATCATGATATATCATGGATTTAGGTTCATATTTATGTTCTACTCTATTTATATTACTATTTGTAAAAATTTGTTTTATTATTTGTGTGATTCCTTATTTAATCCCTTACTGGGATTTATAGCTCACCCTTTTCTTATGTATGTCCTCAGCTTATCCTAAGCAGTGTTAAGTATGAAGGAATGAGTTGGTTATGTAACCGAAGTCTTCAATAAAGATGTTTTATTCCATGTTTTATGTTATTATGTAATGTTTCTAATTTTCTAAACACTATACCTCTTGATTCTCATAGTTTTATTAAGTTTAATTTTATGTAATAAATCATGTTTATACCTGTAATAAAGGCCAAGGTTGTTATATATATGATCCTTGATTATGTCATGTGTTGGTGAGATGTTATTACCCAAGCTGTTGAACTCTAGGGTATGGTCTGGACTAGCTTCTATATAGCCTTATATGTATAATCCATTCCATAATCACTAATAGTGAATTTTTCACGATATTTTATTCACCTATAGAAGGGTTTTATGTCTATGATGGATTTTTGATCTTGTTTCACTATGTTTCATTGCATTCCACCGACTCTTTTAGGCGACGAGTTGACAAAAGTGAGAGGATTTGAGTATGGGCTTGTATGTTTCATCAAATAATAGGTGAATATCTTTTAGTTTAACACTATATCAAAGATAGTGAACCAGTCCCTCATCACTGACTGGAACATGAGGGATGATGTTAGTGCAAGTCAATGTGATTTAGCATTGAGATAAGTAGAAGGGTTGTCTTGTAGTAGGTAATTTCATTTCGAGTCTACCCACAGGGGCGACACCAATCAAATGGAACACACCGACAGTTATGTGGGATTTTACCAGTGTGGTAGGGTGGTATATAAGAAGACATAGTGTATGAAGGACCCAATTGAGTGTCGATCTTGTGGAATGATGGGGGGATCTTCATTTTTTTTCTAGAATTTCCCTCTAGTGACTAGTGAGATGTGATCTTCACCAAATCCAAATTTAGGTGTCCGATATGTATCTTAGGTTCAGGAAGTGAGAAGGGATACTACTATCTAATCAGGCTAGGGGTGGATATGGATGATGTATCTTGACATTAGATGTACAACACATACAATTCAGACTTTCCCAAATAGGTTAGGTTACATCTCATAATCTGGGATTTGTGCATATGTATATAGTAAGACTACTCTTGAAAATAAGAGTCTGATGCCTTCTATAATATGAGGTACAATATTAATGACCTCTAATTTCATTTGTACATTATTGGATATATTATATTCATATTATTTCATATATTTGGTGATTATAGAATTTCTGGGCATAGAAATAGAGTAATTTTATGTTGTTATAATTCTTAAAAAATTCCGGCGGATCTATAATTTGATTGTACACTAATTTAAGGGACGCCCCTGTGATATAGGTAGTTATATTTTTTAGGGGATCTCTTTTTCCTCAATATCATGTTCTTATATATCATACATACGATGTATTGGTTAGTTCCTTATCATGATCATGATAATTTTTATCACCAGATGGTGTCCTTCAAATCTCCTGAGGTAAGTAACTATATTCCTAAGTGAAATTGTTATGTCCTCATGAGTCATGTTGTACCTGAGCATTGTGTGATGGGTGGAGTGAAAACCATATTGTTATCCTCTTTATGAGAAATTACGGTGTGTGACATGTTGAGTTCCCTTCAATAGTAGATCATTTCAGGTATGTTTTCCCTAAATAGTTATTTTCATTACCTATTGTGATATAGGTGGAGTTCACCATTTATCTAGTTCTAGGAGCCATAATAGTGTTCATTCCTCCTTATAGGATGAAAACCTCTAGAGACTCTATAACGTAAGAAGAAATTAGATGGGTTGGAAGATATGGGTTTTATCCGATGTAGTACATCTACATGGGGTTCACCAGTGCTATTATATAAGATGGAGGAAATAACCCTTAGGATTTTTTAGGATCATCATCATTTCAACAATATTTTGGTTAATAAGTAGTATCCACTATGTCGTATATATGACCTCTTCAACCATCTCCAATGAGAAATAGATTTCTAAAAGATCCATTTGAGTTCAGGATACTATCAAGTGCATGTGATATTATTATACATACATGTAAAGAGTTCTATAATAGATATGACATGTATGGGTATTTGGTTATGTTGTTCAGTCTTACAAACATGCCAATAGTGTTTATAGATTTTATGAATCTGGATTTCCACCCATATTTGGATTCATTTTCGGCGGTCTTTATTGATTATATCCTATTGCTTTTTCACACTCAAAATGATCATGAGAAACATCTTGAGATCATGCTGAATTCACTATGTGAAACTAGCTATATGCTAATCTCCCTAAATGTCACTTTTGGACCAACAAAGTTCATTTCTTGGCCCACTTAATCAAATAGAAAGGTGTTTTTGTTGACACAAATACGGTGAGCACCATATTATCTTGAGAGTACCCTAAGAATTTTGATTACATACATTGTTTCTTAGGGATAGATGTATATTATTGATGACTTATTATGGACCATTGATGGCTAGATTCACCTCTCATATCATTTACTAATAAGGGTGTTAATATTGTATGTTCAAATGGATGTGAGAAAGCATTATTGTAGATAAAACAGATACTAACTTTAATATCATTCATGATTCTTCCAGATCCATTTAGAGACTGTATTGTTTATTTCGATGCATCAAGAATTTTTATTGGAGCAGTTCTAATGTAGGGAGATAGAGTTTTGAAATAAAAGTCCTTCCAGTTGAGTCCACATGAGCAGAATTATCCTATGCATGACCTCGAGATAACATATGTGGTTCATGATGTATAGTGTTAGAGGCATTATATATTGTGGGGAGGTTCATCATTTTAATGGACCAAAAAAGACTCAAATACATTTCCACACAATGATATTTAAATCTCATGAAACATATATGGGTATAATACATGTAGTTGTTTGACTTTGAATTCACTTATACCCCCAAAAATGAAAATACAACATCTGAAGCCTTGAGCAAGAAGACATAGACGTAGGGACTCGAATAGGCTATTTGTGATAGTAAATTGATGTCCATATTTTTTTAGATGAACCTTGTGGTTCAGGGATATCAGGTGAATCCTTTTTTAGTAGCTTTGGTAGTGACATATCCCATTCTCAAATTAGTAAGGATGAGAAAACTTTCAAATCCCAAGGGCCTAGCATTAAGAGACAGTGACTCAAGAGTTGACCTGCCACCTGGTTTGTTTATCAATGAATATAAGATTCTATAGATCAATGAATGTATCATGGTTTTTTTAGATATAGGGAAAGAGTTATTGTGGGATTATCATGCCTCCATATGGGATATTCACCATAGGATTTCCAAGATGTAATGAGACATATGCCATTAGTATTAGTGTCTATGTATGAAGAGAAATATCATAGTATTTATCACATGGTGATCCCCCTGTCAGCAAGTGAAGGTGGAGTACTAATGGCCTATTATACTATTACATACTTTCTCCATTCGTGAGTGAAAATAGGTTGACGTCTATAGAGAATTTGTAATATGATTGTTTGAGATACCTGATGGAAATGACATGGTATGGGTGGTCAGTGATTTCTTGACCAAGGTCATGAACTACCAACGTATTAAGGATAACTTTTTAGTAAATGATCTTGGTAGGATTTACCTTTAAGAAATTGTACGCCTTCATGTTGTTCCCCTTTCATTCATATATTACAAGGATACTCAGTTTACATCATGGTTCTAGAATGATTTATAGAAATCACTGGGATTATAGGTTTTTCTATGTAAATCATACCACCCTTAGACTGACGGTCAGTCCAAGAATATTATATGGGTTTTATAGGACATTACCCATACATGTTTCATATATTTTTAAGGTTCTTGGGGAAAATAGATACATATCATTGAGTGTACCTATAAAAAATGCATTAAAAATTATTCATATGGCTTCCTATGATATCATATATGGTTGGTTGTTCCTTTCACCCCTATTTTAGTTAGATGCAGGTGAGGCATCACTACTAGGACCTTATCTAGTTCATGATACTTCAGAGTAGGTACAACATTTCTAAAGTAATATGCCTATAGATCAATCTTGGTCCATGTATTATATTGAACATCATCTACATATTATTGAGTTTAATATGGGACATCAGGTCTTTCTTTGTGTTTATTCTATATTGAGTCATAGATTGATATGTATAAAGGTCAAGTAATTGCTACCTTACATTGGGCCTTTCAAGATAATAGAGTGATTCGGGATAGTAGCCTATCAGTTGGCCTTACCTCATAGGTATTGATTCATGCACCGAATCTTACATATATCACATATTTTCTATTATTATTCTGATCCAACTCATTTGATTGATCATGGAGATATATATTTTGTGATATATTCATCCTTTGAAGAGAATCTGGTACATTTCATTGATGGAGCATAGAGGTCCTCCAATGTATGTCTGTTCCTCTAGTACAGTTGTTATTGAAGCATAACCATGTATAGGAATCGATCAAGAAGATAGAGGCTAATGTACATGCTCTATGGATAGATCTTTTCTCAGAAGATATTTTACGACCCTCATATGGGAAACTTGGGGATGAGTTGTTTTAAAGATGGGAGGTTATAACGTCCAGACATTTCAAAGTCACATGGTTTCTTTTAAATCTGGTTGAACAAACGTTTAGTTTATCTTTTGGTTTAGGCCCCGATAACCATGCCTTTAGGATAGTTAGTTTGTTTTTGGATAGAATGGTAAAAGGGATACAAATATTATTTGTAGAACCAATTCAAGGTGCGAATTAAATTCATGATGCAAATGAAATTCATGGTGCGAATTGAAGTAGATATTCCCAATGAATTTTTTTATAAGACATGAATTCAATGTATTCCATGAATCATATTCATGATGTGAAATATTTTTTCTTGGTATAAATATAAAACCTTCAGAATTCATAATATTAATTCCATTCACGTCGTGAATATATCACAACCCATTTTTAGAAAGGGGAAGATTCCTTAATTTTAATATATGCCATTAATTTCTGAAAAATTATAAATGTGAGAAGTTACTCCCATGACTAAACATACGATTTAATCCATATCTAATGTATGATATATAATTTATTCATCATTATTTGTGTTGGAGGTGTATTGGTAAAAGATTCAATCCTTTTCTTTCTTTTTTTAGTTCATACTTCTATCTTCAGTGCTATTTTTATGCATACTAAAACCAATTATTTTTAGGTCATTTTTATTTTTTTCTAATTTCTTCCATTCTGTCTAAATTTAAAGGATGATGATAGATGGGGATAGTTCTACCATTATATGGTAGGTGGTTTAGTTATTTTTCCTAAATTCTTGATGCTTGGTATGGGGCGTTATTGTTTCACATGTCAGACCCTTATGGCGATGCCTTCTAAATGTTAAATTAATTAAATTAAATAATATTTTCACTCTTAGATTAATTCATGAAAAACATGTATCAAAATTGGAGGATAAAAACCTCCACATGATCCACCTCAAAGGGTGATCTTTCTTTTGAATCCAAGAAGCCTCATGATTTGGAATTATTTTAAACTTCCCTTTTTCGTGTATGTAATTGCCCCTTGTGATTGTTTGATATTTTAAATTAGGCCAAGGAAAAAATCATAGATCATATGTATAGTCCTTTTCCATCATTTTGTAGCTAGATTAAACCTATTTAATGAATTTTTCAACATTGTTAAAAATTTGTGTAGAATGGTGTGAGTTTAATGTTTTCAATGTTATTTCCTTTATACAAAGCAGACGGTGATAAAAGGGTCTCTATTTTGGATGAGTTGGATGGCCTCATCAAGCTGAAAATCATGAAGTTGTAATTTATTATAGCACATTGGGATTGATACACGAATTATTTAAATAATACCAAGGATTGGCCCCCTGGGTGGGTGACTTTATGCTTTTTATGAGTGATATATATTTCCCTAGTGGATTACCGTGGACGGGCTTGGTGGGAATTGATACCATTGAATGCCACAAGTGATGCCTAGTTCTTGATGTGATACACTATGAATAGACTCAGTAGGATATTCTTCATACCATTCCATGAATAATACATGGATGTGTATATGGATTCCTTGGACATACTCTTATAGATATTGATTTATTAGTATATTTGGACTGATACATGGGTTCTTTATATGGAACAACTTGGATGGGGTCTAATGAGAGTTTCTATAAAACATAGGATTAATTTACCAATCCAAAAAAAAATTGGGATCCATCCATGATTTATATTGGTCTTTTATTAAGGCTTGGTTATATCTATATGATCAAATGGCACATGGGTTGTGAAACCCCTTCATAAGTAATGGTGGACGCCATAGTCTTACGCCACAGGTCCTGACTATATATATATATATATATGAAAATATATGTATATATGCACAAATATGTATATATGTATATGATCCATATAAATACATACCTTTGTATATATGAATTTACATACGCGGTGATATCTGTTAAAATAAATATATATTAGGTAAAAGCAAGTAGTTTCAGTTGGGTGTCCCATGAGGAACACATTTGGATATGTTTTATTTATTAATTTATTGTCTTACATTCAATATATCCTTCACATTTCATATAATATATGCACTGACTGGATGGTTTTAGATTCAACTGTAGATGGCATACTGAGTATATCTCTCACACTTTTTGGGTAACTGATTGGTACCTGAATAGACATTTTAGTTATAAGTATGTAAAAAGGTAACCATCCATATTTTTATGTTGGATTTATTTTCCTAGGATGGAGTACGAGTGTAGAGGAATGAGCCAATGATCGAGATGCTAATGAAGGAATTTTTTTATCCTTTTTTTATTTTTGTATAAACATTTTTATATGTTTCTACCTTTTTCTTAGATGTTTATTCCCTTTGGATTAGTTTCATGACATGATTGAATTTTTGTATATGAAATTGATTTATTTTTCCCCTTTTGGATATGTTTGGATGATTTATTTTTATTTTGATTCTTGTTATTTAATATTGTTTTCACTAATTAATAATATTATGTACCACTATGATACACTCTGTCATATGATATAGTCTCCCCACTATATCATTATACACCCCTGCGGCTTGTCATAACCCTCTAGCATATAGGGAGTAACACAAAATGTCATGTGGCTGATTGGGAAGAGTTTCATATAAGTAAATCGTGTGGGAGATGTTATATTATCTAGTAGTGTGGTCAAATCTAATTTTAAATAGGGGTTATGAATGCTTGTGGGTACCAAACATCCTTTAACTAAGTGGTGGGTCTAATCATTATTAGTGTGCTCACAGATATAGAAAATGGTACATTAAATAATAATTGCATCCCCTTTATATAACTATATGATAACTCGCTCATCTTGAGAATTTTTATGTCATAGACAATAATCATGCTCAGTGATAGGATTATAGTAGTTTATTTAGTGATTTAGATATAGTTAATGCATCATAATCCACTAATTATCACTCACCACATGATATGGTGAATTATTATTGGTTATTTATGCCTTTGATAAACTTTTCTATTCTAAAAGAGATTTCAAAAAACATGTTATTGTTTGTTTTCCCAACCCAAGATAAATATTGTATAAGTATTAATATGTTCATGATTCTATAATGTCCTGGTCTAAAAAATCCGTTAATTTAGACAGTGTTAGTTTATTTTCATAGTGGTCCCTAGATACCAATTTACTATCAATTAAATATTTTGTAATAATATAGATCCAACACATAGATTTATTAAAAAGATTTTGAAAAATATTATTACATTAGTGATATAGAAATTTTTAATGATTTTCCTCTAGGTATATCAATGATCTATTATATGTAAACATTCTATTTGAATGAGACTTTGTGTTGAAATATACTTAGTTAACCCTATTCTAGAGTAAATATATCTCAAGGTTGAGGGAGGTATTTAAATAAAGAAAGTATGAGTTTATTATATTTTTTTTAATTTCTATAATAATTACATAATATAAGGAAAAACCCTATATTTTTTTAAATATATACTTTTGACATATAATCCATTGAAAATATTGATGAAAAATGAAGTAATAATTTTTTATTATAGAATATTAGATCACCATCTAAATTATAAAGGGTTGACATTTCTAATTGATTTTACCAATCTAAAGATACAATGTAGTTGGATGCCCATTTAATCAAGGCCCTTTCTATTATAACCCTGTAGATGTTACTCGGTGTACAGTATATGTAGGGGTTGAAAAATATCTAATTAAGTAATCTAATGTTTTGAAAACATGTATCACAATGTTTTAAGATGCTATCTGTGAGGGAAATATAAAGGTCACTGTAAGAGTTAAATGTGGAATTATCGATGAATCTGGGAATCCTATGATTGGTAATTTTCATTCAACAAATGTGGTTGAGGTGTATTAATAAGGGGGTATTGATAAACTTGTTTCCCAAAAAATCGTAATAGAGTATGATAATTGTATGTTTATATAAAAGTTATAGAGAACTTTCAATGGTATAATTCTTTTTCTTCTTATTTTAATCCTAGTGAGTATGAGGATATGGAATACTGATGTCCCTCCACTCATTTTTCAATTTTATAAGAAGAAAATAAGATATTGTGAGAGCAATAAAGAAACAACACAAAAAATGTAGTGTGTTTGCTTCAAATATATTACTGGTTATGAATTCAATTCTATATGTTGATTTTTATCATTATGTACCTTTTATTTTATGAGGAATATTCCATATCGTGTCAATAAAATCATTGAAATAGGAAAAAGACCCAATCACTTGGATATAAGGTTGAAATAGATTCAATTCGCTTACTGATTATGATAAAGAGGTATTTATGACATTTGAGAGGTGCAAGGCAGCAAAAAAGAATAAGATAGTTAAAAATCAAGGTTCTTATTTTACTAAAAATCAGGTTTGGTATCAAAAAATTAAATATAAAATATAGTAATTAAATTAATAGAGGTTCAAGTGATTTAATGAAACTTCACATATGAGGGATTACTCTTCATCCTATTTCCTAGCAGTGTAATTTTTTATTTGGTTATTGTATTTTAATTTAATATTTTCACTACCATATTATGACACATTAGTAATCTGATAAATTGTTTGATTGGGGGTTTCCTAAAAAATGGGGAGACTTCATATAGACGAGGATAATATACATATTTAATGAAAAAGTTTCATAACTATATTGTAGTTACTTAATCATTGAATGATTTTTTGAAGGATTCAAATCATTCTAAATTTGTCAACCTCCTTGGTGATATAAAGAGGTATAATGGTATTATTTATTAGTTTTTGTTTTATAGAAGAAAAATATGTTTTTGGGTATACTTCTTGTTACCTTACATGTCTATAAGTCAAAGGATGAAATCAATGGAATGTTGGTTTGTTATAATATTTTCATATTCTAATCTATAAATGAAATCATATTTTTATGTAATTCAGTATTTATTTAATAAACATTTATAAAAATAATGATTCTATTTCAATGATTATTAATAAACTCTCTATGCATTTTTATTTCATACATATTAAGGTGATATATCTAGTTAATGACTTGTAAAAACTCAACATAATGATGTATTTACGCACTATGGTATCCCTATATTTATTTTATATGATTTCGAACCAAAGTTTAGATAAATATTTTGGAATGATCTATATTAATATTTTGGAACATATTTAAATTTTATAATTCTATGTCATTAATAAATATATGGATAGAATAAGTTCACTATAAAAATCATAGAGGATATGAATATAGCATGATTCTTGGATTTTTGGTGGCTTATGAAAGGACCAAAACAAATTGGTTAAATTTTTTTACAATGAAAACTATCAAGCCATTATTCACAGGGAAATCTTTAAATCTTTTTATAGGAAACATTTTCATTTTCCCTTAAATAGTTACAAAGTGATAAAATATATCTAGTGGGACTAAGCCTCATACAATAAAAAAGGGAAGGAAAAAGAAAACAATGTATACCAATAAGAACTAAAATATATCTTATGTGGATTGTTTCTCATGTTTTATAAGATTTATTATGAGTGGTCATGTATTTTTTTGGGTGTCTCATAATTTGGGAATCCAACAATTTAGTGTGCAGGGAATGTTATCACCTCAATATAAGAGAATATTTATGATCATTCAATGTATTGATGAATTATCATACAATTAAGATTACCCACATCAGTATAGTGTTATCCATAATGTATTTCACATCTTTATGTTAAAAATCATAGACTTATAAAATCAAATATTATCATTAAAATACAATGTAGTAATTCAAGAGAGAGATTTTAATTTAATTTTTTTTGTAACTCATATGTTTTTTTGAAAAATAGTTAATAATTAAATATTATTCTGAATATTAATGTTAAAAACTACTTATTTTTATTTTTTACCATCTATAATTATCTTTATAAATGTATAAGTTTGTCGATACCTATTAATGAGTGTGTTGGGTTGGTCTGAAATAATACATACCAAGAGAATAACAATGTTTTATAGGACAATGGAATAGATCCAATATAATAAAATTCCTTGAATATTTCAGATGATTAATATATAAAAGAATGTTTATCTTCCACATTATTACCTTTTAGCTAGATATTCTAGATATTGTTGTTGGGATCAATAATCCTCGTGTACCTCCTGAGAATGTAAGGTGTTGGACTCCTCATGTATTAATCATGTTTTAATGATCACAAATCTTACTACTGCTCATATCTCAATCAAAATCACAAATCCTATTACTGACAATTGATCTCAATCTTAACTGAATATCTTGTTAATGATCTCATACCTCAAAAATTCATGTTTAAATGATTTCACATCTCATTATTGTCAATTATTCTCATTCTTATTTACAAATCATTTGTATGATCATATATCTCACATACATTATCAATACTTTGTATTTATATTTAATGTTCTCTTACTCTCTATTGGTTAATCTTAATTCATATTCTCCATATTACTGTTTAAGTCTAAATATTGATATTGTTCTAGGTATCAAGACACTGTGATGCTTGACACAGTAAGACAGACTGTGTATAAAACAGACACCGTGAAGCTTAAGTACTGACACAGCGTGGAGGACTGACTATGACCATGACTCCCCGTGACCATGACTCACCGTGACTAGGACTCACCTTGACCATGACACACCGTGACCCAGACACCGTGAAGGACACACCGTGAGTATGACACTGTGAGCCTCATATTGTGAAGAACCTACCGTGAAGCTTATACCATGATGCTCATACCATGAGGCACCTACCATGAAGTTCCTACTGTGAGCCACATACCATGAAGGACACACCGTGATGAAGACTCCGATTTACATAATCACTGTGACACAATTTCTTAACCATTTGTCAATATTATTTAAATAATGCTAATGATCATATTTTATGCATTTAATGCAATTAATAATATTTAATGAAAATTGTTGGCTTTTCATGAAACCGTATCTCGTTCCTATGAAGACGAAATCAATACTACTACTAGAGATCATAGAATATAAAGAATATTGAGCTGCTATACTCGTGTGCGGAAGTGTGGGAGAAAAGTGCAAAAGTACCACATAACAACAAGAAGAACATACATACGCGCGACAACTCAAAAACACAAGGTCCATGTACTGAACTAGAAGAACAATCCTGAGCACAATTGAAGAAGTGATTGCAAGGCTTAAAAACAAATCCTATGAGTGAAATCCGACAATAATGGAGACCAAAAGTCAAACCACGACACTCTGTTTTTCAACAGAAACGCTCGAGAAAGACTCAGACGATTTTCTGCTAAATTCAACGAGTCCAGAGCTGCACTACTAATCTCCAGAGCTTTTCTAAACATCATTTCACTCTCTCTCAGTGATTCTTTAATTACTTTCTAGTAGTGTGTTTACCTTGTTTATTTTACACACACACTATCTCAAGTGGTGAACTGGAAGATAGCAAAATCCTCAAACCAAATTTTTTTACTCTTGTTTACCCACGACAACTGTGGAAGAGGTCATTGTGTGGCCTGGTCATTGTTTTAATCTTCCAACGAAGAACAATGGTAGAGGTCCCTGTGTGGCCTGGACATCATGGACTATTGTTAACCTCGATCCAGGGTGTGGATCACTTTTATATATAAATTTGAGAGGACTAAGTCTCGTCTTGAGAATGAACATATTGGTTATATTTGCTGTGCATTTTGTTTGAGTTAAAAATATACTATATCAAATTTATATTTCGCTGCTTATTACATTGAAATATAAAACCATTTTAATGTCACATTGATAATTAAATTTGAAAGTATTTATGCTTGTTGTGAACCAATAGGTTAGCATCAAAAGCCAGTTTAATCCTGTGATTAAATTGACAGAGAACTAATCAATCTTTAAGAAGCTAATTAAACATTCACAATCCGTATAAATTCACTACAGTTTAACTTGTTTTATATATTGGGGGATTTTAATAGAAATTATTTTTAACAAAAATTATAATTGGAACTCAATTCACCCCCTGCCCCTCTTCAGTGTCCACTCCGGCCATCATTTGGTATCAGAGGGAGCTTTGTTTAGTTTTTGCTAAAAGTTCTCAAAACATTCTGTTTTCAGCTGTGATATTAGTTACATCTTTAATGATCTTAAATTTCTATTAGTTCTAAATATTATCTCTTTAATATATTGTCAAAAATATAGTTATGGATAGTAGACTAGAGGGTGTTGCTACTAATAGGCCACCTTTCTTCAATGGTACCAAATATACCCAGTGGAAACATAAGATGAAAATACATTTGGAAAGTATATGTTTTGATATTTGGACTGCTATAGAGTCTCAATATAAAATTCCATGAAACTGAATGAACTACATGGGATGAACCTAAAAAGGATACCTACAGTAATAATTGTAAAGCTATGAATGCTCTAAACTATGCTTTAGGTGATGAGGAATTCAACCAAATTTCTACCTGCAAAACTACTTTTGGTATTTGGTATACTTTGGGTGTTTTTCATGAAGGAACAACCAATGTTAAAGAAATGAGATTAAATACTTATACTATTAAATATGATAATGTTAAAATAAAGACTGATGAACCTATTTTTGATATATATCTCAGGTTAAATGAGATAGTCAACACAATGAATTCACTTGGAAATGTTGTTCTAGCAAAAGAACAGATAATGAAGATAATGATATGTTTACCAGATCGATAGAGAGGCACATCTATTTCAATCAGAGAGTCATGTGACATTGGATCTTTTCCTGTCAAGGAGCTTATTGCTAAGCTTATGATGTATGAGGATAAAATCAAGATGAATAAAGAGGAAGATGATGAACCAAAAAGAAAATCAGTGGCATTCATGTCTACTGCTTCTAAGAGCAAGGACAAAGACAAAGTTCAAGTACCCACTGACAGCTCAACAAGTGAAGGTTTAGACTCTGATAGTGATGCTGAAATGGCTCAAATATCCAGGAGATTCAAGAAATTATATAGGAAGAATAAATTCTTCAGAAAATGACATTACAAAGGAAAGTATGATAGTAAAGGACATTGGAAGATGGTCTGGATGAAATCTGATAAAACTGATGAAGTAGTTTGCTATGATTGCAAGAGCAAAGGACACATTAAGGCTGATTTCCCAAAACTGAAGTACAAAAAGAAACATGACTACAAGGATATTAAGTACAAGAAAGCTATGAACGCTACTTGGAGTGCTTTATAAGATATCACAAGTGAATCTGAAACTTCTGATTCTAAAAATAATTGTGCCAATATGTGTTTCATGACTAACACATCTGTGGTAACATTAGATACTCCTATTTTAAATTCTTTTTATTCTGGAGATGATGAAGAATCTGATTCTAATTTTGAAGATATGACCAAAGCTTAATTAACTGAATATTGTAATATGCTGTAAGAAACATGTAATGAACTTAATGGAAAATATAAGTCACTAAAGAAACAACATGCTCTTACTCCAAATGTTAAGTCCGCACTTGATATAGAAAATGAGAAAAATGCTCAACTTTTGAAGGAAAATACAGAACTGAAACTGTATAATGAGAAACATAGAAAGGACATCGAAAAATTTTCAAATGGAAAAGATACTTTTACTCAAATGCTAGAAAATCAAGTCACCCAGAAATACACTACTGGAATAGGCTACAAAAATGGACAGAGATAGATTACAAAGAATAGATTTATTTCTAAATATGGACAGAATACTACTAGGTCTAGTTCTGGAAATTCATATCATTCAACTAGTTTGTCACATAGTTATTGATCAAGTACATTTTACCTTTCAAAATATTTTGACTCTGAAAATTATTTGAGACCCATAAGAAAAATTTGGGTACCAATGTAATTGATTGCTAACCTATCTGGACCCAAGAAGATCTTGGAACCAAAGTCATTTCCTATCTAAATCTGTTTTGTAGGAAACCTATTTGAAGAGTTCCCAAAAGAAGACATGGTATTTGGACAGTAGATGTTCAAGACATATGTCTTGGGATTACTCATGCTTCAAGGATTTAATAAATGTTGATGGAGGCTATGTCACCATTGGTGATAATTTTAAAGGAAAAATCATCGTCCTAGGCCAAATTGGTAACACTAATTCAGTTTTAATTTATAATGTTTTATTTTTTGAAGGAATTAAATATAACCTGTTAAGTATTTCTCAATTATGTGATGATGGCTTTTATGTTAAGTATGAAAATGATTCCTATAATGTTTTTAATTATAAAAATGTTTTAGTATTTTCTTCCTTAAGAAAGGAAAATGTTTATGTTGTTGATTTAAATTCTTTAGCTAAGAAAAATATTACTTGATTAAATGCTTTTAATAAAGAATCATGGTTATGGCATAGAAGATTAGGACACTGTAATATACACTCACTAAGAAAACAAAATAGGAATAACATAGGTAGAGACTTACCCAAACTTGTGTTTCCAAATGACAAAGTTTGTAATCCCTGTCAAAAGGGAAAGCAACATAAAGTTTCTTTTAAATCAAAGAATGAAGTATCAACATCTCAACCTCTCGAGTTGGTTCACATGGACTTGTTTGGACCATCTAGAGTTTCTAGCTTAAATAGGAAGCACTATGTCTATGTTATAGTAGATGACTTTTCTCGATATACTTTGGTGTACTTCTTAGCTCACAAAAGTGATGCTTTTTCTCATTTTGTTAAATACTCCAAGTCTATAGAAAACCTTAGTGGTCTTAAGATTAAAACTTTGAGAAGTGATCATGGCCATGAGTTTGAAAATCAAGAGTTTGAATCCTTCTACTCACAATATGGCTATTCTCAAAATTTCTCTGACACTATGACACCTCAGCAAAATGGTGTAGTAGAAAGAAGAAATAGAACCCTTCAAGAAATAGAAAGAACCATGCTTAATGAATATGACCTTCCTATTTATTTTTGAACTGAAGCTGTAAACACAGCTTGTTATATCATTAATAGAGTCTTAATCAGACATGTTCTCAAAAATACCCTCTATGAACTATGGAATAATAGAAAACCTAATGTTAATTACTTTAGAGTCTTTGGATGTAAAGTATTTATTCTCAATACAATGGATAATCTTGAAAAATTTTCTTCTAAGAGTGATGAAGGAATTTCCCTTGGTTATTTTATAACTAGAAAAGCCTATAGAGTTTTCAATAAAAGAACCAAGTGTGTGGAAGAATCTATTCACATCAAATTTGATGACACCGATCTACATGATCCCAAAAACTCTCTTGAAAATCTTGAAGAATATTTATCTGTTTTGAACCTTAATGATAAAATCAATGAACCTACTGTAAAAACAACCAGTTATGGACTTATTCTAGAATATTCTTCTGATGAACCCGAACCTACAGATAAACTAGAAATTTTAGGTCCTACCTTTACTAGATCAACTAGGATTCTAAAGAATCATCCTTTAGATTCTATTGTAGGAAATCATGATAGCGGGACACAAACTAGGGCCTCTCTTAGAAACCAGGTTGAACATCAAGCCTTCCTGTCATAGCTTGAACCTGAAAACATTGATGATGCCATTAATGATGAATTTTGGGTAATTTCTATGCAAGAAGAACTCAATCAATTTGAATGAAATAATGTGTGGAAACTTTTTGAATGACCTAAGGACACTTTCACCATAGGCACTAAATGTGTGTTTAGAAATAAAGTGGATGAATCTGGAAATATAGTTAGAAACAAAGCTAGGTTAGTTGCACAAGGATATAGTCAAGAGGAAGGAATTGAATATGAGGAGAGTTTTGCTCCAGTAGCCAGATTAGAGGCCATTAGAATCTTACTTGCTTATGCTGCACATCTAAATTTCAATCAATATCAAATGGATGTCAAGAGTGCATTCTTAAATTTGTTTATAGCTGAGGATGTTTTTGTAGAATAACCACCAGGATTTACAAACCCTCATTTTTCAAATCATATTTTTAAAATATCAAAAGTTTTATATGGTTTAAAGCAAGCTCCAAGAGCTTGGTATGACGGATTAAGTACTTTTGTAATTTATAATGGATTTACAAAAGGGATAGCTGATCCTACTCTTTTCATAAAACAAATTTTAAAGATGTATTATTTGTAAAAATTTATGTAGATGATATAATTTTTGGATCATAAAAAACTACATTATGTACTAATTTTTCTAAAATGATGCAAAACATATTTGAAATGAGTTTAATGGGTGAACTTAAATTGATTCATGGATTTCAAATATTTCAAAACGATGATGGAATTATTTTAAATCAATGTAAGTATTCTAGAGATCTTTCAAAATGCTTTGGATTAGAAAACTCAAAAAGTAGTGACACTCCAATGAGTATCACCTATAAGTTGGATCTTGATGAGGTTGGTAAATCTACGGATCAAACCACTTATAGAGGAATGATTGTAAGTTTACTCTACTTGATTGCGAGTCATCCAGATATTATGTTTAGTGTGTGTATGTGTGCTCGTTTTAAAGAAAACCCTAAAGAGTCACATCTAAATGCTGTAAAGTGAATTTTCAAATACCTCAAGCATACTCCAAATTTAGGAATGTTCTATCCAAAAGTTCAATCATTTAAATTAGTTAGTTATTCTAATGCTCATTTTTCTGGATGTAAATTAGATAGAAAACCCACCTTTGCAACATGTCACCTTATATGAAAGTCACTAGTATCATGGTGTAGTATGAAACAAAATTTTGATGCATTATCTACTGTAGAAGCTAAGTACATAGTTGCTGGCAGTTGTTGTGCACGAATTTTGTGGATGAAACACAAATTACTGGACTATGGATATCAATTCAGACATGTACCAACAAATTGTGACAAAACAAGTGCTATTAACATTTCATATAATCATGTTTCACATTTAATGACAAAACATATTGATGTAAGACATCACTTTTTGAGGGATCATCATCAAAAAGGTGATATCACTTTGGAATTCATTGGTACTGAATATCAACTTCATTATATATATTCACTAAACCATTAAATTCTGAAAGATTAGACTACATCATACAAGATCTGGGTATGATTAATCATAAATAGATATCTTACTGATCTCAATGTTTAATACATTACTATATTTTACTTTACGGTTTCATGTTTAATGTTTCTAAGTTACTATTTCATGCTTACGGTCTCACAGTAAACACTTTGTGCTCACGGTATGTCATCTCACTGTCTCACCGTGACTGCACAGAATTGTCAATGTCTCACCGTGACGACCACCAACTATCTCACCGTGATGACTGTTTTTCACAGCACCGTAATGACTGCTCAAGGTATCACCATAAAGATTATTTATATTCTTATTTTAACCTGTATTGCTGTAATTTTTATTTCACCGCTATTTGATTTCCTACATTTTTATTTTTATGAAGTTTTACATTCCCAAATGATAAAACTTAAGGATTTCACTTGATCTCTCATCTGAACTCTCTCCTACTCTCTCTCTCTCGAACCCTCTTTACCTTGTGAACCTTGTCCTCTCTTTTTCCCAAACCATCATAGGATGCCAAGGATGAAGCTTCTATCTTCATCTACCCCTAAGAAGCGCAGTTATTAGAAGAGAAAGATATCTCCAAGGATATCTCTCGAAGGACCACTAAATCAGAACCTTGTTAACCGTACTATAACTCCTGAAAAAAAGATTTTCCCTGAGTTGTTCCTATCTAGTAAGTCCTTGATCCTGAAAATCTTAAGAGAACAAGGTTGGTTTGAATGGTTCTCTAGAAAAGATAGACCGATTTACCCGTGGTTTGTATCTGTGGTCTACCAATATGTGAAGTTTTCTTTTGATGCTGGAGAAAGTTTCATGATGACCAGCTGGATCAATGGTCAGAAATGCCCTTTTACTTCAAGGCTGTAAGCTGCGTTCCTAAGGATTGATCACAAATGAATTTGTGATGACTACCAGAGAGACCCTCCTCCATCATCTGACATCTTCAATCTGGAAAATGCCCTGGAAACCTTGACTGGTAATGGAACCAAGCGAAGGGCTATAGCTGCAGAGCTAGATGGAGAAACCAGACTACTATTCAAATTTGTTCAATATTTGATTATTCCATGAAAAGGTGATTTTTCTTTTATGAAGTATCAGGATGTATTCCGGATTCACATTCTGAAGAATGCCCTTAAGATCAATCTTTATAAGTATGTGATTAATCATATGTGTGAGCTGATTAACGTCACTTCCAAATCCACCTCCTTGTTTTACTCAAGGCTGATTTCAGCCATGCTAGTTGCAAAAGGTGTTTCCAGACCGAATGAAGAGAAGCTAGAGGATTTTGAGTTCTGCCTATCTAATCTTATCATTAGTAGGATGAAAATTATCTAGAACCCCTGGAAGAAGCAATGGGTTGAGGATAATGATCAATTATATAAGAAGTTTATTCCTGTTGATTATCCAAGAAGACCAAAGAATGTTACTGATCCTGGTTTGGAACCAGATGAAGTAGCTGAGTATTTGGAAGAAGAAGAAGAAGAGGAAGTGGAAGCTGAAGTACCATCTAGAGAAGAGGCTGAAATACCTCCAATGGAAATAGCTCCTTTTGAAAAAGGAAGGACTTCTGTCTCTGATGTTGTTCCTGATGAAATTCCTCATAGAGAAGATGTTTTTATAGAAAAGGAAAGGACTATAGATCTTTCAGTTGTTCTTAGTGAGGAAGAAGCTCCTGACTCTAGAGAAGTTGTTAATATGGATATCCAATCTGAGGATGTAAGAGATTCTGTAGTAACAGAATCAGAGCAAAAATCCTTAGAAGAGTCTGCTGGTGTAGAAGATCTCCCTGTTGAAGAGAAAGCAAATCTAGAAGTACTACATGTGGAATAGTCAGTTCCTAAGATAATTCCCTCTACTGAAGAGAGGATTGAAATTTCCTTTCAGCTAGAAAGGCAAGAGTTTGCTGAAGAGATCAGATATGATCCTATGGATCATGACCAAGTTCCTGAGCCTCGAGAATCTGGAATGGAAGCACATTTTGAGGGGGAGGAACCTCAAAAACATTAGATTGATGAAGCTAGATCTTCTAAAGCTTCTCAACCATCTGTCACTTACTCTGTGTACACTCGATATGTTCTCCCAAGATTTTATGATGTGAATGAGTCACAACAAGTGACTACAACTGGAATTGATCTCTCTTATGTGTTTCAAATGAAGTCAGTAGCTCATCCAGAACCAGAGCCTCAACCTCAACCTGAATCAGAACCATAGTCTAAAGATGACTCTGAACCACAATTAGAATCTGCACAAGAACCTGCTCCACTACCTTTACATGCACTCTTACCCGAGAAACATTCCATTGGGACTAAATATGATCTGAATAGTTTTGGAGAAACTCTATTAAATGGAGTTGAGAAGGTTATTTCTACTTATCATCATCTAGTGACTCAATTGAGTCAAGAAGATCCATCGATTATCTTGGAAAATATTATTTTGCATATTCAACCAAGGAAGATCCATGAAATTTAAGAAGCCATGGTTGAAAATAAGCTGTTGAGTGATGATGTTGCAAACATGAAAAACATGGTAGCAGACTTGCAGAATGAGTTGTCCTTGAGATCAGATCCTGCTCCTGTTTTTGCCTCTACACCTATTGTTGTTTCTCCTGAACCAACGGATTCCACTCTTGCTAGAGATATTATGTCTCATGTGCATCCATATCTACTATCTTTTGATGAGAAGGTTAGAAAAAGACACACAAATATGCTGGAATGCTTGAGAGAGCTTGTACAAAATCTGAATAAGCTCACTGATTAGTACTCTAGATGTCTGCAGGAAGTGTTGAAACAACTCAATGTTCTGACCGAAACTGTTAAGGCATCTTCTCCTTCTGGTCAGACCTCCACACCATCTTAGGATGCTTCTGTGATTAGATCTATAATCCATGAATAATTTCAGACTGTTTTTAGTGGTTTGGATTTGTCTCCTCTGGCTGAAGTTATGAAAAACTGTGATAGAGAACTTGATCTTGTCCAGATCCATTCTATGATAGCCAATGATGCTCAACAAGAGATCACGAAGAAGATAGTCCATTATCTTTCACGAATTTTCTCTAAAAATGATATGAAAAGTCCCCTAAAATATCTTGTGGAGAATTTGAGAATCACTCTAGTGACTCAGGAATTTAATACTCAAGTTCAGAAGCTTACAGAGTTCACCAGATTGTTGGACATGTTCACAGAGAATAATAGCGATTTTGAAAAGGCTATGCAGTCTGGTGGAGAAATCATTGCTGATTTCTTCAATCTGCTGAAGCCATATCTTCATGTGCAGAGTACTGCTATTGTTGCTCCAGTTGCTGCACCTTTTAGACCTAGTCTACCTACCCTCGCCTCAACTGCCATGTCAGTCAGCCAAGCTGTTTCTCAGATCCAGCCAGTCATTTTTGAAAAACCATAGACTAGATCTTCTACTGCTCCTGCTTTGGCTCCATCCATTTATGAAGGCCTTCCTTTAACATCTTTGTCTACTACCTCCATGCCCTCTTCTACATCATCTCCTACTGATAAAGGCAAGGAAAAGGCCAATCTCTGAAAAGTTCATGAACTATTTTATTGTTGATGGGATGTATGTTGTTGTTTACTATTTCTATTTCTCCTGTATGTTTTGTTCTGACCAATTTTATTTTAATGAAAATTGCAGTGTTTCACTTCGTTTTCTCTATCTTTTTATAATAGTAAAAGGGGGAGAAAAAGTACAAGTACTAAAATGGGAGAAAAAGAATAGGTATTATTAGTATTTTAACTGTCGAATCTATTATTTTCTCTAATGTTATATTTCATTTATCGTTTACCTATATATTATTTATGATCATCAAAACGGGGGAGATTGTTGGACTCCTAATATATTAATCATGTTTTAATGATCACAAATCTTACTGCTGCTCATATCACAGTCATAATCACAAATTCTATTACTGACAATTGATCTCAGTCTTAACTGGATATCTTGTAAATGATCTCAGACCTCAATAATTCATGTTTTCATGATTGCACATCTAATTACTGTCAATTATTCTCATTATTATTTACAAATCATTTGTACGATCATATATCTCACTTCCATTATCAAGACTTTTTATTTATATTTAATGATCTCTTACTCTCTAATGGTTGAGCTTAATTCATATTCTGCCTATTACTGTTTAAGTCTAAATACAGTTATTGGTCTAAGAATCAAGACACTGTGATGCTTGACACAGTATAACAGACTGTGTGTAAAACACACTATGAAGCTTATGTACTGACACACTGTGAAGGACTCACCGTGATCATGACTCACTGTAACCATGACTCACTGTGACAATGAGACACCGTGACCCAGACACCGTGAAGGACACACCGTGAGTATGACACCGTGAGCCTCACACTGTGAAGAACCTGCCATAAAGCTTATACCGTGAAGCTCATACCGTGAGGGACCTACCGTGAAGTATCTACCGTGAGCCTCATATGATGATGAAGACACTAGTTTACATAATCACCGTGACACCATTTCTTAACCTTTTTTCAATATTATTTAAATAATGCTAATGGTCATATTTGATGCGTTTAATGCAATTAATAATATTTAATAAAAATTGTCGGCTTGTCAGGAAACTGTATCGCGTACCTACAAAGAGGAAATCATTCTTACTACTGGAGCTCGTAGAATATATGGAAGATTGAGCTGCTATACACAAGCACATAAGTGTGGGTGAAAAGTGCGAAAGTACGACAAAACAATAAGGAGAACATACATATGAACGACAACTCAAAAACACAAGTGCCCTGTACTGAACTAGAAGAACAATCCTGAGCACAACTGAATAATTGATTGAAAGACTTACAATGAACTCCTATGAGTGAAATCTGACACTACTGGAGAACACAAGTCGAACCACGACACTCTGTTTTTCAACAGAAAAACTTGATAAGGACTCAAAAGCTATTCTTCTTAATTTATCCAATCCAAAGATGTACTGCTAATCACCAGAGCTTTTCTAAACATCATTTTACGCTCTCGGAGTGATTATTTATTTACTTTCGAGCAGTTTGTATACCCTGTTTATTTTACACACACACACTATCTTTTGTTCTGAACTGGAGGATAGTAAAATCCTCAAACCAAATTTGTTTACTCATGTTTACCCACGACAACTGTGGATGAGGTTCTTGTGTGGCCTGGTCTTTGTTTTAATCTTCCCATGAAGAACAATGGTAGAGGTCCCTGTGTGGCCTGGACAGTCTTGGACTATTGTTAACTTCGATCCAGGGTGTGGATCACTTTTATATATAAATTTTATAGGATTGAGTCTCGTCTTGAGACTGATCCTCTTGGTTATATTTGTTGTGCATTGTGTTTAAGATAAAAATATACTATATCAAATTTATATTCCTCTTCTTATTATGTTGAAATGTAAAAATATTTTAAAGTCACTTTGATAGTTAAATTAGCATGTTTTTATGCTTGTTGTGAACCAATAAGTTGGCTTCAAAAGCCAGTTTAATCCTGTGATTAAATTGACTGAGAACTAATAAATCTTTAAGAAGCTAATTGAACATTCACAATCTGTATAAATTCACTACAGTTTAACTAATTTTATAAATTGGGGGATTTTAATAGAAATTGTTTTAACACAATTTTGAATTGGAACTCAATTCACCCCCCTCTTGAGTGTCCACTCCGACCAACATAAGGTACTGAACAAAGAGCTAAGGAAGGTTTGGAAATGTATTTTATTACATGTAAAGGGTATTTTTCAATGTATACCAATTTGATGTTCTTGTACTATTATGGGGAAATACCAAAGATCAGGGACCTATACTCCACCATTGGAGGGAAACCCAAGACAAATAATGCTAAAAAATCAAGAATCATGGATCCGTTATGATCAAGAATGATACCTCTACCCCATATAATACCTATTGTTTAATTAACAATAGTGTTCAAATTCAAACCATTATTATGTGGTGACTATTAATCCCAATGGATCTTAACCTGAATGTCAGCACCTCTATCCCAATTTGAAATTGTGGGAGAGTAATCCTAACTTAGATGTTCCAAATATGGATAAAGAATTATACGTTTTAAAGATGAGTTTAGGTTCTTGAGTAGTATGATAGTACTTATTTTGAGTTAGGCATTAGAAAACTATTCACTATAATTAAATTTTTTATAGACATCCCATAATAATCGGTATACAGGCACAAAAGATGAGAATCAATGACACACCTTGATGTAATTACTATTGACATTGAGAAATAATTCTTCTTTGAAGAATTTGAAAGATTCAAGATTGAGTTGAATATTAAACTATCTAGGTAGCATATTCTAGGTATTTGATTCTTGGGAAGCATTGATAGATATATAACTCTATATCACAACCTTTGAGAATCTAAAACACATAAATTTAGAAGAATGTTGAATACCACTCTTTTGGATAGTATTATCAGTGATAATGGAACCATGTTGAGAATTCCAAATTAATAATCTAATCATTTTAAGGATACCTTTTCCCAACAAAAAACTGGCCTATTGATATTTGTCTTATTGATTGTTTAAGATTTTTTTAATAATCCCTGATATTAAATAAACTGAAGAAGGTAGGCTTAAAAATACATACTTAATCCTCCACATCAAGAAAAAATGTTCTATAATATCTCTTTATGAACCTGGGGTAGAGGGATATTGAATTTAAACTAATATTAGGTGTAGGGAATACAAGGGAGAATAATAAGGACCAACCTAATTATTTTTTCAAAAGAATATATCACCTCTACCTACAATACACCAGATAGTGTACTATAATGTGGATAATGGATTCATTAAAAATATTAATAATAGTTGATGTTCATGACTCTCATTATGTATACTATCAAATTTATACCCTACTTTTACCTTGTAAATTTTACCCACATATATTTTTTCATAATATCATCCCATTCTAGTTTTTCCATGAACTCTTTCATAGTTTCATCCAGTATCCATATATTGAAAACACCCTAATCTAAAGGCATTTTAATACGTTTTTAGATGAACCTATGGAAATAAATTTCTTTATTAGAATCCCATAAAAATAGGATAAAGACATATCAATGATTATTTCGAACTATATTTAAGACATTCATCACTGATTTATTTTCCCCAGAGAAAGGAAGTCATTTTTTATAATTCGTGATTCTCCAATTAATTTTTCTGACATGGATATTAAAATGATGGACAAAACCTTATGGTAGATATAGAATCTCTATAATTTTCCTTAGGAAATTACTTTCTAGAGAATCCACTCAATTGTTCAATAAATTCCACCATCCATTTTGATCATTTGTGAGATATAAACACATTACTTTTAGAAGTACATTTCTTATGACCACTATACTTATTTCATTTATCTAAAATATTATTATCTTGATTCATAGATAGTTATTTTAAAATATTAAATGACATTATTTTATTAGAAAATGATAGTTCTTAGATATCAGGAAGACTAAACATGTCTTTGAAGGGACCCACCAATATAGTTTCCACAAAATCATTATAAATTTTGAAAAAAAATTGAGAAAGGATTTAGATTCTAGGTGGGAAAGGGATTCATTTACATAGTCCTAAAATTGATTTAATTAAACCAAATTTCCTTCCCATATGATTCATTCAAAACCATAGTGGGCATTAATACTGGAAAAAAAGGATCACATAAACACATAGAAAATGCTGATGGTGGATTGCTTTTAGAATGAATTTCGACTACATTTTATCAGAATATTTTTCCATATCAACTTTTATAACGATGTTACCCTAGTAGAACATGATATAAATATACTACATCATCTATTTTTTCATGTATATGGCCATTGGGACATATTTTCCTTTGATAAATTCACATCGTTCCTTTGAAATTAAATTGGCAAGAAGAGGAGTGAGCCTGTAATTAATAATCTTATCCAATGAATTATATATAAAAATTGACATATTAATAAAATATAAATATTATAAAGAGTGGGGTTATATTATCTTTAGGGTTATAATAATATATGTTCCACATTTACTTCTAGGAATAGGGTATCCGCTAAAAAATTCCACAATTTCTATTGTTAAGTCATGTCTAAGAATCTCCTGTAACGCCACATAAAAAGTTCAAGAGAACCCATCAGATCCAAGAGAACAATCTTGATTCATGATAATAACCTCTTTAAAATTTTCCTCTTCCATGGTAATATCATTAAGACATTAATTATTTATATGGTAGATTTTAATTGATCTTATATAAAATAAATAATTACTTTAAAAACATCTTGTATATACTTTTTACATTTATAATATAAACCAATGCCAAAAATCATTCGAAAATATCATGCCATTTTATTTCATAAAATGTATTTATAATGAAATATTTCAACACTAAATTTTAATCCCCCTTTTAAAAAATAGTAGCCAAATACCAAATGAAATTTTAATAAAACACACTTTTCGTGAATGTTTCATTGAAAACTATTCAAATAAAATAAATTATTTACAACATACAGAAGAAAAATTAATTCGTTCTGACAATATAATCTTATAAAATAAAATCATAGTAATCCTATAAAGTGCACTACAAATATCAAACCAATTAGTTCATCGCTAAATTAACCATTTATCCATAGTTATGTGATCCTTTAGTGACTTATAAATATGATCAATACTTATCACATTTTACAAATTCATAAAATAATACGATGAAACAATATACACTATTAAATAAATCTCTCATGAACCACCTTAGGTCACTTATAATATATGCACCTGATCTAACCAATGGAATGGCTTAAATTTAATTGATGGTCCCCCACTATCAAGTAATTTGTTCATGGGAATCAAATAACAGTCTTTGAAAATGGTTTTACCAATTAAATCACTAAATAGGTCCTGAATATGAACCCAAAATGGTTATAATATTTTGGGAAGTCTTGAATTTAAAAGAAAAATAATTTAAATCATAATTGACACATCCATTTTTACACCCCAAGCTTCCACGGTACGCTTCTCTTTGAATAATACAGTAGTGTGTGTTATATGCAACATCAAGTTCTAACCCACACCATAACCAAACAAACTAGCCGTTATGAATAGTAATACATACTTTTTAAAATTTTATAAAATTTATTTTTCAAAATGGACTTCATTTTTAGATTCGGAGTATCGAATTTAGCCTCAGGTGAAAGTTTGGTACTTTTTAGATAACTTTTATAATTTAGTGAAAGTTACTAAATTTTAATTAAAAACAACTTTTTAATAAAAAAAATTAATATTAATATATTATTAATTTGTGTTGTTTTAAAGTATACTTATAATATAATTTTACCATTTTATCCAATGGTGGTCACTAGAATTAATTTCACATTGAAATTGGACATAAACAATTGACAATCTTTTGATTGATATTGTTCCTTAAAAACACGAAATTTGTTTTGACAACAGAAATTAATTATAAAATAAATTAATGAAACTTATATGTTAGTAATTTATTAAAATATAAATCACTTTTGAATTCGTAATATCAATTATAGCTTAGGGGAATTTTTGGTGTTGTTCTGAAAAACAACAATTTTTGATGAATAGTGAAACCACTAAGTGGTAGTTTGGAAAACTGGTTTTTCATTTAAATGAAACATTACCACCTTGGTGAATTGAATTTCAAAAATCCAACATATATGGTTGTTATTAGTATGTAAAATGTGGTTCAATGAGATGAAAATAATTTTTGGTGAATAGTAACTTTTAATTAATCGTGATTAATGGTAATTAGTGTAATTTAAGGTAAAAATGATATTATAAAAATATGAAAATATCTTGAAACTTGTCCTAAACCTATTGGATGGTTCATGGATGACCCATAAAACCCATGAGTCAATTTTTGGGACACCATGGAGCCACTTGGGTAAGATAATGACATTAATGTCTTTTATTTAAAGTAAAAGAAAAAAATGACATAACCATGTATTGTTTTACTAAAACAGTTATTAAAAGCGGTTATAAAAGTCATATTTTTTACTATAAAAATTTATTTGAAAGATAAAACGATTTCCTACATTATAGTATTTTTTTATAATTTTTAGACAATAAATAAATTAATTTATTTATGACACCATGATGATGCAGCGATTATCTCATTAATGAACGATTTAAATAAAATAAAGAAGATAAGGTAAACTCTAAGTATTACACTTGTCCAAAACGTATTGGATGAGTATATTTAGAACCCTTATCACCTTATCCTTGAAATATATCATTGTGGGACCTTTGAAATCCGAAAGGCATTTTATAATAATGTAACATTTCATAACATTCCAAGAGTGTTGCTCCTCTCCTCTTATAAAAGGCCCCCACCTCTACCACCTTATTCAAACCACCAAATCCAATTGGCTCGGCCAAACTCTGATCAAATACTCTCTCAACTTTCCTATCTTACTCATAGAAGTCTCACTTTGGGCAGAAGTCTTCCCATGGAAGCCATTGGCTCAAATCAAAAAGAGTTACCCGATTTTAAGGTATTGTATTCTTTTATGTTATTTTGTTTTATTTTTCTTCTCCATCCCAATAAACTCTTTTTTTTCTTTCTTTTGTGACAACACCAGTATCTTCAATATACTAGTATGTTGTTATAATAAGTATTCGAGATACACTCACACACTCGTACATCTAATGGTTAAGGAACATACTGTTTCTGTGTATGGCGAATTTCTGCATCACGAAACGATGATTGTTCAAAATTGATTAACACCTTTTATGGTGGCCATCGTGATGTAACTATATTTATATATGATATATATTATTATTATGTTTTCCATATGCTTCTGTATTTTTCATTTATGGCATACCTTTATGGATTCAAAAATGGGTAAACGCGATATCTTCATTTAAGGAAGTGCAGACTACCGCCCCCTCAATGTGATTTGATTCGTTAATGCCATATGTGGGATGTTTAAAGGATGATGTAAATGATATTATATATGATATTATAATTTAATTATAAAATAAATTTATATCATTATGATTTCATTCCATTAAATACGAAATATAAATGAATGTAGTGTTCATGCGTACGTATGGCTTACCGTCTCCATGAATGGTGCATTTCATTTCTAACTTCAAAATGAAATGTAATATTATAAATGAATATATATACTGAATATATATGATATATATGATATCTACATCATGAAATTAATTCTGGATATAAGGGATATTTTTCCACATGAGCAACTTGCAATTATAATAAGTTTATTTTTGACTCAAGTACAAAAGATCGATAAAACGACCGTTATTAATGTAAATAATTACATAATGTTCATAACATGTTAATAAGTGATATAAAATGAATAATGAACTTGAAAAAGGTTCTTAAGAAAGTATAAATTAACACTAGTTCATTATTTAAAAGGTTAAATGATGATTGAGTCAAGTCGGATACGAGGTAAGGGAACTTCTTAACCCAATTTCCATTCATTTGGTTAAACTCCAACATTCAAATTATGTCTTGATATTATGATGTATTATCTTGTATTTGTACTTTATTTATGTTTACTTATAGTGAATCCACATAATATATCTACTTTATTTAAAAAAATGATCTTTGTAAGGGACTTCGTCTCAATTCCCATTCATTGAGTCATATTTTGTTTTATAAACAACATTCTTTTATACGGTGTATAAACCCCTTTGACTTTTACGTTTATTCCAAAGGAATATTTTTATATGAAGTGTTTTACTAAACGAATAAAAGGAATTTTTTTCTATCGTACGTATGCAGGGACAATGACTTCTTTGCCGCCGTGACCATTAATTGATTTTTGGCTTCCACTACATGCCATAACATCTTTTTTTTAAATGAAAAATAAATACCGTGTTTTACTTTCCATTTGTTTTGGTATTGAAAATGGTTTTGAAAATGTTTTTATTATATTACTGTGATTCTTTTGATATCTTGTGATCAAAGTGTGGAAATGTTATGCATGTTTTATGTGATAAAATTATGTTATGGATTATGATAAGTTTAAACCTTTTCATATAAGGAATGCATTGGACTTATTATGTGACGGGTGAGGCCCGCTATTGCTCCTCGATGCATCGGTAGGTCTCATGAGACAAACTAGTGTCTTGGAACAAGGCCTTGACAAAATCTTATTTGTAGTCTTGGCACGAGGCCTTGGCTACATGGTTATGATAGTCTGTCATTATGCATTCCAAAATTATGAAAGTGGTTATTGATATTGCATGTGATTATTTGACTAGTAGAATATCCATGTGAATAAGTAAATGGCATTATTTCATTTTATATTTCTATATTATGTTGAAGTTCAAGTTTAAAAGGCTTTTTTTCAGTTATACATTGCCTTAAATGTTTATGTTTATTTATGAAAGTTTCCACTATATTGTTATCCTTGCTGAGCATCTGAGCTCACCCCTTTCAATGTTTTAATTTTTCCAGGATGTGAAGAAGTATTTTATGAATGACCTGCAGGGATAGACTGAAGGGGATATGGGTGTGGACTATAAAGACTATGTTATTGTAGTTTTTCACCTTATGATGTAATGTAACATTTATGAATGTATCTAGTGTTTCCAAGATGACTAAACTAATTCGTCTTTCGAGACTTGATCTTTTGTGATCATGCAAATGTTACGTAATAATGAACCGGCTCTGGGTAACTGGAGTCGGGGCGTTACAGTTGGTATCAGAGGCAGTTTAGTACTAACCTTGGAAGCTAGATTTAGATAAACTCTGATTAGAGAACATAGCCCTATGATAGACTTTGAGGATAAGTGTAGAAGAACTTCCTAAAATTTTGGTATTGTAGAGATTTGGTGAGTTTTCCGATCAATACGTCCCTATCTGGATACGAGCTGGTAGAGGCGGCTTTATCACAGATGTACCTAGTGGTAAATCCTGAAAACACCGCTTTAAGCTGGACTCGAACGGGAACTGGTGCACAACAACGGGCCTTGCTACACTCTTGGTTACGACACTCCCGGGGGATATTCTTAGCATTATTCCCATTTTCCTTTACAAACCATTATGAAGGGTTTATGAGTATATACTTCCTCAAAGAAAACATTTTTATTATTATGGATTATATACATAAATCCTTCAATTTATGTTAAGTGTTTTACATGTATGGAAATATTTATTTTGATTCATAAACTAATCTAGTTTATGCCATTGTTTAGAAATGGTGCCTAGTGGAAGGAATGGAAATCGTATCAATGCATGCACTCCATGTAGGGATTTCCCTCCTGCTCAAGGTAATTATAGTGGGCCAAGTGATACAACTGGTGCTGATCAGCTTATCACCATACTAGGATAACTCACTCAGGTTATGGATAATAAACTTACTCATATGGAGCACCCTGATCCGCAGCGTGGAGGATCAATGATAGATCGTTTCATGGGGTAACAACCTCCAACATTCAATGGGAGTACAAATACCTTAGTAGCTGAGAAATGGATATATTTCATAAAGAAAATATTCATTGCATTAGGGAGTTATGAATGAGAAAAGGTTTTCATGGCAGTTTATTGCCTCACTGGAGATGCTGATCAATGGTGGTCATTGATACAGAACATGAAGGAAGATGATGAAGTATCAAATATGGAATGGAGGGAGTTCAAAGAGCTATTCTTAGAAAAATACATTCCTCGAGACCATTGAGCAGATATGGAAAGGGAATTTCTGAGTCTGAGGGAAAAGGAGGATGAGAATGTTGCAATGTATGAGGCTAACTTTACAAGGATAGTGAGGTATGTTGCATATTACATATGTTACCCAAGAAGTAAGATTGATCATTTCTTTGATGGTTTAAAACCATTTCTACGTCGAGTATTAATCTCACAAACCTTCTCATTGTATAAAGATATTGTCTCATGTGCTATCAAAATAGAAAAGGAATTCTCTAAATCATATGACAATAATGTAATGCAAGAGAATAAGAGAACGGTGGAACAATAGATAGATAAAGGGAAAAAGGGAAAAAGGATTTTCCATTATGTGATAATTGTGACAAGAATCACCCTGGTACTTGCCTAAAAGGAATTGGAGTTTGTTATAAATGTGGAGAGAAAGGTCACCAGGCTCGTGATTTCAAGGGAAAGAAAGAGGCTATCAATGTTGAATGCTACAATTGTAGGGAAATGGGGCATTATGCAAATGAATGTCCTAAGAGTCAGGGAAACTTACCTCAGAAATGGTCAAGGGATCAAGGCCAATCTTATGCTATTACTATAGTTGAATTGGAATAATTAATGTATTTGTGCTTTTGGACTCAAGGATTATATTCTGGTTATAAGAATAATCTGATATATATAAGGATTGTACTGTTGTACTTGTTGTTTTCATTAAGGTTTTAATATGAGGAAGGTAATCATAGTATGTGACAACAAAAGAAACTTTACTTTGTTTTGGGATTCTGATGTTACAATTGATTTTGGGATTTAGAGACCTTTAAGAGAAAGTCTGGATAGTGGTATTTTGGATAAGTCTAAAGGTTATAATAGATTAAGTTTGAATGTATATTTTTTGATTATTATAAAAGGACAACACGCAGACCGTGTGACAACTCGTCGTGTCGGACAAAGATGCGCGAATCGAGCCCACAACCATAGTGTGATTAGGATTTTTCACCTATAACTGGACTACGTGAAGTCTCGGGATTGTATAATGTAGATTTTAAGGGTATGATATGTGAATTATAAATTCATTATTTTTGGAACCCAATACGATTAGGATAAATAGAATATATATTTTTTGAAATCTTTTAGAGTGAAAGTTGAGTTTGTTGTAGGAATTAGTTAAAGGATGAAACTCTACTTGTCAATTATATATATACATATATATTTTTCTTCTTATTCTATAGATAAATTATTTCATAAAATGTATCTTAAAACCAAAAATGTTTTATCTTAATACCTTATGTTTTGTTGAACTGATGGTGTTTTAAATCATCATAGATTGATGGCTTTGAGGCCCTCAATTTTCTACTTATTTGTGATTGATGACCTCAATCGCTCCCTATAAATATTTACGTTTCCCCCCTAATTACGTGTCTATAATTGCCACCAATGTTCTTCTATTTGAAACCCTAATTTTGTGGTGACTTTCTCATTTCCCTTTCCCTCTTATTAAAACTAAATTATATTAAACCTATTTCCGATATGGGTTTTCGAAAAAGGTATTTTCTATTTTCATCCTTTTATTTTCGAGGAAAATTTTCAAATTGAATGGATGCAATTTATTAAAGGAGGGGAGAATGTAACACCCCAATCTTCCATGGTACGCTTCTCTTTGAATAATACAGTAGCGTGCGTTATACGCTACTTCAAGTTCTAACCAACACCATAACCAAAAAAACTAGCTGTTATGAATAGTAATACCTACTTTTTGAAATTTAATAAATTTTATCTTTCAAAATGGAATTCATTTTTAGATTTGGAGTATCGAATTTACCCTTTTGTGAAGGTTTGGTACTTTTCAGATAACTTTTATATTTTATTGAAAATTACTAAATTTTAATTAAAAGCAACCTTTTTAATAAAAATAATTAATAGTGATATATTATTAATTTGATTTGTTTTAATGTATAATTATAATATAATTTTACCATTTTATCCAATGGTGGTCATTAGAATTAATTTCACTTTAAAATTAGACATAATCAATTCACAAACTTTTGATTGATATTGTTTCTTAAAAACACGCTATTTGTTTTGACAACGGGAATTAATTATAAAATTAATTAATGGAACTTATATGTGGGAAATTTTGTAAAATAGACATCATTTTTGAATTTTGAATATCAATTATATCTTAGGGTGATTTTTTGGTGTTCTTCTAAAAAACATCAATTTTTGATGAATAGTGAAACCACTAAGTGGTAATTAAGCAAACTGATTTTTAGTTTAAATGAATTTTACCACCTCTCTGAATTGAATTTCAAAAATCCGACATACATGGTTGTCATTAGTAATTAAAATTTGGTTCAATGAGATGAAAATAATTTTTGGTGAATAGTAACATTTAATTAATCACGATTAATGGTAATTAGTGTAATTAATGGTAAAAATGATATTATAAAAATATGAAAATATCTTTACACTTGTCCTAACCCTATTGTATGAGTCATGGCCGACCAAGACAACCCTTGGGTAGATTTTTGGGACCCCATTGAGCCACTTGGGCAAGATAATGACATTGATGCCTTTTATTTAAAGTAAAAGAAAAAAATGACGCAACCATGTATTGTTTTACTAAAACAATTATTACATGGGGTTATACAAGTCATATTTTTTACTATAAATATTCATTGGAAATATAAAAAGATTTCCTACATTATAGTATTTTTTTATAATTTTTGACAATAAATAAATTAATTTAGTTATGACACCATGATGATGGACCAATTATCTCATTAATGAACGATTGAAATAAAATAAAGAAGATAGGGTACAATATAAGTCTTAAACTTGTCCCAAACCTATTTTATGAGTATATTTAGAACCATTATAACCTTATATTAGAAATATATCATTTTGGGACCTTTAAAATCCCAACAGCATTTGATAATAATGTAACATTTCATAACTTTCCAAGAGTGCCCCTTCTCTCCTCTTATAAAAGGCCCCCACCTCTACCACCTTATTCACACCACCAAAGCCATTTGTCTTGGCCATCCTCTACCAAAATACTCTCTAACTTTTCCTCTCTTACTCCAAAAAGTCTCACTTTGGGAAGAAGTCTTCCCAAGTAAGTCTTTGGCTCAAATCAAAAAGAGCTACCCAATTTTAACATAATGTCTTCTTTTATGTTATTTTGTTTTATATTGCTTCTCCAACCCCTTAAAATCTTTTTATTTCTATCTTATGTAAAAACACCAGTATATTCAATATACTAGGATGTTGTTATAATATGGATTTAACGTACACTCACACACATCTAAATCTAATGGTTAAAGAACATACTGTTTCAGTGGATGGTGAATTTCTGCCTCACGAAATGATGATTATTGAAAATCCTTCTAAAACCTTTCATGGTGGCCATTGTGATGTCACTATATTTATATATGATATATATTATGATTATGTTTTCCCTATGCTTCTGTATTTTTCATTTATGGCATTACTTTATGGGTTCTATTATGGGTAAACACGATATCTTCATTTAAGGAAGTGCGGACTACTGCCCCCTCAATGTGATTTGATTCGTTAATGCCATATGTGGGATGAGTAAAGGATGTAGTAAATGATATTATATATGATATTATACTGGAACTATAAAACACCTTTATATCATTATTATTTCATTCCATTAAATATGAAATAGAAATGATAGTAGCGTTCATTCATACGTATGGCTTACCGTCTCCATGAACGGTGCATTTCATTTATTACCACTAAATGATATGTAATATTATAAATGCATATATATACTGGATATATATGATATATATGATATCTACGTCATGAAAATAATTTAGTATATAATGTATATTTTACCACATGAGCAACATGCAATTATAAGAAGTTTATTTTTGACTCAAGTACGAAAGATCGACAAAAAGACCGTTATTAACGTAAATGATTACATAATGTTCATAACATGGTAATAAGTGATATAAAATGAATAATGAACTTCAAAAAGGTTCTTAATAAAGTAGAAATTAACTCTAGTGCATTATTCAAGAGGTTAAAGAATGATCGAGTCAAATTGGATACGAGGTAAGGGAACTTCTTAACCCAATTTCTATTCTTTGGGTTAAACACCTACATTCAAATTATTTCTTGATATTATGATGTCTTATCCTGTATTTTTTAATTTCTTTATGTTTAATTATAGTGAATACACATAATAGATCTATTTTATTTAAAAAATGATCATTGTAAAGGACTTCGTCTCAATCCCCATTCATTGAGGCATATTTTGTTTTATACACAACTTTCATTTATACGGTGTATAAAACCCTTTGACTTTTAAATTTATTCAAAAGGAATCTTTTTATACGAAGCGTTTTACAAAACGACAAAAAAGAATGTTTTTCTATCGTACATATGCGGCGACAACGACTTCTCCACCGCCGTGACCATTAATTGACTTTTGGCTTCCTCTACAAGCCATAACATCTTTTTTTTTAAATGAAAAATAAATACCATGTTTTAATTTCCATTTATTTTGGTATTGAACATGGTTTTGAAAATGTTTTTATTACATCAATGTGATTCTATTGATATCTTGTGATCAAAATGTGGAAATTTTATTCATGTTTTATGTGATATGATTATGTTATGGATTATGATATGTTTAAACATTTTCATATAAATAATGCATTGGTCTTATTATGTGACAGGTGGAGCTCGCTACATCTCCTCGATGCATCGGTAGGTCTCATGAGACAAACTAGTGTCTTGACATAAGGCCTTGACAAAATCTTATTTGTAGTCTTGACATGAGGCCTTCGCTACGTGGTTATGATAGTCTGGTATTATGCATTCCAACATTATGAAAGTGGTTATTGATATTTCATGTGATTATTCGACTAGAAGAAAATGTAAATGGAATTATTTCATTTTATATTTCCATATTATGTTAATGTTCATGTTTAAAAGGATTTTGTTTTAGTTATACATTACCTTAAATGTTTATTTTTATTTATGAAAGTTTCCGCTATATTGTTATCCTTACTGAGCATCTGAGCACACCTATTTCAATGTTTTAATTTTTCCAGGATGTGAAGAAGTATTTTATGAATGACCAGTAGGGATAGACTGAAGGGGATATGGGTGTGGACTATGAAGACTATGTTATTGTAGTTTTTCACCTGATGATGTAATGTAACATTTATGAATTTATATAGTGTTTCCAATGTAACACCCCGTGATTTTATGAAAAATATTCTTTTAATTTCATTTAGGTCTTGTGTTTTACGCTACACCAAGATTATCCTGCACTATACACAACACTGTAATATCCTATAGTATACGTGACACTATTCTTGGATCGTGTTATACACAATTTCAAATTCGTTTTGTAGGAATTATTATACGCAACATTAAGTATAGATTTTGTTTAAAGTATAAATGAAATAAGTTCTGATTATGTTATACGCAACCCCAAAGGGAGCTTTCACTACACGCATCCCTGACAGGGCTTGCATTACATGCAATCATGACCTTCCTCGATAGCGTGTGTAGTACGCAATTCCGAGATTCACTAAACAACGATATATTATTAAAATATTATATAAACTAGCCATTATGAATAGTAATGACCACTTTTTGAAATTTTATAAATTTTATCTTCCAAAATGGACTTCAATTTTGGATTCAGAATATCGAAATTAGCCTAGGGTGAAATTTTGATATTTTTCTGAAAACATTCAATTTTTTATGAATAGTGAAAACAATGAGTTATTGGTTAAAAACTGACTTTTTATTTAAATAATTATTTATTTTATTTTAATTTATTTTAGGTCAAAATAGATGCATAATACCTATATAAGTTCAATGAAATTCATTGGAGTCATTTTATAATAATTTTAGATATATAAATATTTTATTGAACTTTTCACCGTCTTTTACTCACCTCCTAGGAGCTTTCGAAAATTTGCATACAACTTAATTTTACCGCTTCTGTGAATGGAATTTTGAAAATCCAAGAGACACGGTTGATATCAGTAAGTAAAATGTGGTTCAATGAGATGAAAATAATTTTTGATGAATAGTAACTTTTTACTTTTATTTACCACGGTTAATAGTAAATAAGGTAATTAAGGGTAAAAATGATATTACTATTACCCTAAAACATGTCCTAATTCTATTGGATAAGTGTAATTCAATCAAAAACAACCTCATGATTATAATATTATCATTTAGGCCCACTTGGATTTGATTAGGACATTTAATATTATTTTATTTAAAGAAGAGTTAAAAGTGTTAAAATCAATGTTTAATAACTAAAACATTTTTAATATAGGGTTATACATAAGAATAATTCGACTATAAATATTCATTAGAAATTGAAAAATATTTCCTAGATAATTTTATTTTATTTATAATTTTTATAATTTTTATAATTTAATTTATTTATGACACAACGATGATGCAGTAATGACCTTATTAATGAAATATTAACATAATTAATGTTATAAATACCCAAATAAATATAATTTGAGACTTTTTATGAATTCCACTAATTTTATAGGTTAATATGACATGTTATTATTGATTTAATGAACTTTTTTCGATCTTATCATTCTGTTATGATTTTCACAAAAATCAATTTACCAAATAGTGTCAAAATTGACAGAAAATAGTTTTTAAACAAATATTATATTATTAATTGATATATTATTTCTAAAAATATAAGGATCTTCCAAATGACTTAGATAAGTATATATATCTTAATAATGAACCACTTCAATTTCGTTTGGCTTGTTATATTAAGTTTATTAACCATATATTGTAAGAAAACAAGAAGACACGGTAAAGGTTAAATTATTTAACTTATAGTTGAATCTAAATGATAAGGTTAAAATAATAACCTAAACATGTCTAAAACTTATTGGGTGAGAGGATTTCGACCCATTTCCACCTTATCTTCTAAATAAATCATTTTGAAGCCATTATAAACCAAATGTGACTTTAATATAAAATAATATTTTAAGATTATCCTAAGGTTCCCCTCTCCTCCCTTATAAAAGGGAACCTCCCCCCTCTTCTCTTTACACAACATTGAGCATTCAATATCAGCCAAGCCCTACCAATTTCCCTTCGAAACTCCCCTAAAAACATACTAGAGGTTCTGGTCTTCTTCAAAGACCAATTTTACTGCCCTAAGAGGAGGTTTCAAAGAGGCGTGTCAAAGAATAGGTAATATTCATTACCGATTCTTTCATGTTTCATTCTTCTTAAACTTATTCTTCTTTAGTTGTTTCATTATGAAGTAATAAAATCAGTATCACTAATATATGGGTAAGTTATTATAAATAAAAAACAACCCTATTTCACCTTCTATACATCCTATGGAAAACGAAATCACCACGCGTGCGTACGTACGGAATACCGTCTCCACGCCGTGGTGTAATCTGTTTATCCAACACCACCTTACTTGGATGGGTATAATGGTGTAAAGAATAACTATATATAGTTATTATAACATCATAATGATTCTGAAATATTAAATCATCCACTCCAATTCAATTCAATAAATATGGGAACGATATCATCGCTCGTGCGTACGTACGGACTATCGTCTCCACGACGCGATGAGATTCATTCTCCATGATAACCATTCAAGAATGATTATATATTATGTATAATGAATAATAATGGTATATATAACATAATAATGCTACTGTAATTATGTATATAAATATATATTTCATCTATTTATTTCCATTCAAGTCAATAAGGAAAATAAATTAGTGTTCATGCGTACGTACTGCCTACTGTCTCCATGAACTGTGTGTTTCATTTCATTTATCTATCTATTATATATATACATACTGATTATATATGATATATAAGTCATGTTTTATATTCTGGAAGTAAGTAAATCATGATATAAGTGATAATAATATCATGAACAACAAGTCCAAATGTATACGAAAAATGAAATGATTTTACCCAAAACGCTACATCAACATGGAATTTACAAAAGAACGGGTAATATAAAGTAATAAGTGAACTATATATGATATAATAACAATGAATATGATTCTGTAATAAGTCAATGACCTTATTTAAATCATTATACAAGAGTTTCTGATACATACGAAGCATATCTGACCTAAGGTAAGAGAAAACTTTTCCAATCTAATTTTTTTTTATCCGAGATTGATTATACGTAAGTATTTCCTGGGGTTATGTTTATCATCCATGTCCATAATTTCTCAAATAAAATTATAAAATGTTTATAATTCTTCCATGTATGTTTAATGTCATTTTTACTCTTTTACCACATGGTATGGAATGAATCTTTCGTCGTTTTCAGTACGAGATACTTTTTGACTTTTCCGACAAAAGTACAAGAGGAATGTTTTTTTAAATTATACAACATGAAAGAATTTTTATGGTTTTATAAAGCCATATTTTCATGAAGCTTCATCAAAAATATTTCATGAATATTTTCAAAAAAATCCTTCTCTTTTAAAAATTTCATGACATTTTGTGAAAAGAAAAAGATTTTTAATATGAAAGGATATTTTCCTCAAGAATTCATTTCATGTGTTTTTATCAAAAACCATTTTCCATATAAGATGACAATATTTCATAATTGTATGATTCAAGTATATTATGTCTATAATTTACATGGTTCCACTTTTTTTATTATAAAATGATATCGATTTCTTTTACATGGATTATGTGATGATGTTTATGAAACCCATTTTATTCGTTGGGTTATTGTGAATGATGAATGTTTATTTTCTGGCACAAGTAAGAATTATTTCATTATGAGATGGGTGGGACCTATATCTCCCTCCAATTCATTGGGTAAAGATTTATATCTCATGAGATAGACATGGATGGAGCGGTATGTTAATCCATTTTAGTACAAGACTGGAACGAGGAGTGAACTCGATTCAGAAAGGGACTTTGTCCACTAAGATGGTCTTGGCAGTAATGCCTTCGCTACTATGGAAATCATAACATGTGCTTAAAGGTTTCCACAATTACATGTTTTATTCCCATGATATTTTATCAGGATTAATGTTTTTTTATGATCTATGCCTTATGTATTTCCATGATTTACAACGTTTCTCATGATTTTGATGTTTAGATTTTATGTTCATGTTTTTGCATTCAAATGTTTATGGATTGTTTTATGTTCTCTATGCTTACCCTTACTGAGCATTTGAGATCACACTTTATATGATTTCTTTTCCCCAGGATTTAAAGAAAGGTTTTAGGTAAGAAAACAAAATTGGAAGATCTTTATGGGAGATGTTGAAGATCTTTCACCACGATTAGAAGATTATCTTTCCGAGTTTCCAAAGACACTAAAGTATTACGGTCCTTGTGTGTCTATTTTCATTATGTATTAAGTATTCTGCAAATGAAATGAAATGCCCATGTACGTCAAGCTTTGGGTGTCTACAGTTGGTATCAGAGGAAAGGTTTAGTTAACCTTTGGAAACTTGGACGCGGAATCATTAGTGAGATCCCTAGAGATATTTCTAATGTATGTCTAGGGATGTCCCTAAGGTTAATTGTAAGTATAGGTTATAGTTCTAGAATTATGGTAAAGATCTTATAATTTAACATAAGATGTTAGATATTGAAGGTAATCCCCCTTGATTATGTTTTTGGTCTCTAACACTATTCTTTATGGGTTTTAGAAAATGGCTGGAAACAGGAAGATTCACGATAATGGAGGATATGATGGACAATGGAATGATATTATTCATGATAAACCGAATGAAATTGATTCTGGAGGTCCACATATCATTGTTATACCTAATCAGAAATCTCATAATATGATCAATAATTTCAGCATTGTTATGTTTCCTGAATCAGCTAATAAGAGAAAGTTGGGGTTTCATGATGATCATAGAGGAAAAAATGTTCAATTTCCATCAAGTAAATCATGTTGTAATAGGCATCATAGAGAATGTTTCAAAGGAACTAGAAGATGCTTTGGGTGTGGAAAAGAATGACACAAAGCCAGTAAGTGCAACGGAAAATGTTCAGTTAACACCATGGATGAGGATAATGGTATTTCTAAGACATCAACAACGGTTAAGTGTTTTAAATGTGGAATGTACGGGCATTATAAAAACCAATGCCCTAAGGGAAAATCTCATAAATAGAATCAACATGGTCATAGGGGTAGTATTTATGTGGATAATGATGAAGAGACTACAAATGATATATGAGATGGAAGAAATGATGAAGCTCAGTCAGTGGTTTAAGAAGGTAGTGTAATGATTGTATGTTTATCAAGAATAATGTATGGTACTATGGAATAGTGAAAAATCTAAGGATTGTTACACGGTTGCCTTTCCTTGAGTTTTGAAAGTATATGATGAATGGTACCAGTAACCATGAAAGGTTATTCAAATATTTTTGGAAGGTTGTTGATATGTTCATAATGAAAGGATAAGGAGATAGTGAGATGTTTGATAGTGTTAATGAGCTCATGACTGGTATAAGGACAAAGTGATATCATGGTTTGAGTATACAGAATTTTGAGATTTTGGTATGTGGAAAGTGTTACCTTTTGACAGCATTCATGTTTTCACTAAGGTTCAATGGGTATTCAATTTTCAAGAGAATACATGATTAAGGTATTCACATGTTTGGAATGTGACCAACAAGATATATCGTATGATATATGGGGAATAAAGGATGGTATTCAAATGCTAGGTTGATGACATTTCTTGTAATCGTTTTCTTTATTCTATAAGATTGGAAAAAATTAATTTCGATAAAACTAAAGGTTGGAATGGATTATGTTGGACATCAGATAGAATTGTTTAAGGGTATAACTTTTTTGATACTATTTCTGGAATGTTATAGTAGTGTAGTGTTAGAAAAAGGGACAACCCATAGGACGTGTGACAACCCATCACGTCAGACAAGGTTGCGGGAATCGAACCCACAACCGAAGTGTGAAAGGAATTTTTCACCTACCACTGGCCTACAGGAAGTCCCTGGTTAGTAGAAACTAGTTTTATTTTTTTATGTGGCGTGATAGATGAAGTATAAGTCCATTTTAGGAACCATATACGATTAATATCACCATACATGGACTTATGTATTCGATAACTTTTGCTAACCTTTTCTTTGAGACAGATGGAATGACTAATCATTCTATCACATGATCTGCTAACACTTCAAGAATGGAAAATTCAACTTAATTTCTTTAAGAGATGAAGTGGAAATTGTTCAAGGCACAAACAATAGTGAGTTTGTACAAAAATCATGTAAGTGTTTCTTCTAATTCAAAATTCTCAACTTTAGGGAAAGGATATTGAAATCCACAAATGTTTTTCTAGTGCTCTCATATCTGATGAATCAGATGGTACGTTACATCATCACAAATTTACGGCATTGTGATTGTTGTCTTTTTCATAGCCATGTTCTCTACCACTCTCCATCGGAACATGACAGTTAGATTTCTCTTCCGTATCCATATATTCACCTATGTGGAAATCGAATGATTTGTTAATTTGGGTAACCATTTCGTTTCATAATTTAGTTTTTAAACATAAGTTTTGGCATTCCTTTTTACGATGTGGGTTCCTATTAAAGAAACATTCAAATAGTAAACCATTTATAACCCCGATGAATTTCGAAGAAGAAATTCATTTTAATGGGGGTAGAATGTAACACCTCAAGATTTTATGAAAAATATTCTTTTAATTTCATTTAGGTCTTTTGTTTTACGCTACACCAAGATTATCATGTGCTATACACAACACTATATTATCCTATAGTATACGCAACACTATTCTTGGATCATGTTGCACACAATTTCAAATTCGTTTTGTTGGAATTATTCTATGCAACATTAAGTATAGATTTTGTTTAATGTATAAATGAAATATGTTTTGATTATGTTATATGAAACCCCAAAGGGAGCTTGCACTACATGAATCCCTGACATGGCTTGCATTACATGCAATCACTTCCTTCCTCGATAGTGTGTGTAGTAAGCAATACCGGGTTTCACTAAACGTCGATATATTAATAAAATATTATATAAACTAGCCATTATGAATAGTAATAACCATTTTTTGAAATTTTATAAATTTTACCTTTCAAAATGGACTTCATTTTTGGATTCAGAATATCAAAATTAACCTAGGATGAAAATTTGGTATTTTTCTGAAAACATTCATTTTTTGATGAATAGAGAAAGCCCTGAGTTATTGGTTAAAAACCGACTTTTTATTTTAATAATTATTTATTTTATTTAAATTTATTATAGGTCAAAATAGATACATAATACCTATATAAGTTCAATGAAATTCATTGGAGTCATTTTATAATAATTTTTTATATATATAAATTTTATTGAACTTTTCACCGTCTTTTACCCACCTCCTAGGAGCTTTCGCAAATTTGCATAAAACATAATTTTACTTCTTCTATGAATGGAATTTCTAAAAATCGAGAGACAAGGTTGATATCAGTAAGTAAAATGTGGTTCAATGAGATTAAATTAATTTTTGGTGAATAGTAACTTTTTACTTTTATTTACTACGATTAATAGTAAATAAGGAAATTAAGGGTAAACATGATATTACTATTACCCTAACACATGTCCTAATTCTATTGGATAAGTGTAATTCTACCACAAACAACCTTAGGAATATAATATTATCATTTAGGCCCACTTGGATTAGATTAAGACATTTAATATTATTTTATTTAAAGAAGAGTTAAAAAAGTTAAAATAAATGTTTAATAACTAAAAAAATTTTAATATAGGGTTATACATAAGGTTAATTCGACTATAAATATTCATTAGAAAGATAAAAAAATTTCCTAGATAATTTTTATTTATTTATGATTTTTAGAATTTAAATAATTTAATTTATTTACAACACAACGATGATGCGGTAATTACCTTATTAATGAAATATTAACATAATTGATGTTATAAATACCCAAATAAATGTAATTTGAGACTTTTTATGAATTAAAATAATTTTATAGGTTAACATGACTTGTTATTATTGATTTAATGAACTTTTTTCGATGTTATCATTCTGTTATGATTTTCACAAAAATAAATTTACCAAATAGTGTCAAAATTGACATAAAATAGTTTTTAAAAAAATATTATGTTATTAATTGATATTTTATTACTATAAATATAAGGTTCGGCCAAATGACTTATGTAAGGATATATATATTAATAATTAACCACTTGGGGTTCTTTTGGCTTGTTATAGTAAGTTTATTACACATATAGTTTAAGGAAACAAGAAGATACGGAAAAGGTTAAATTATTTAACTTAGAGTTAAATCTAAATGATAAGGTTAAAATAATGACCTAAACATGTCTAAAACCTATTGGTTTAGAGGATTTAGACCCATCCCCACTATATATTCGAAATAAATCAATTTGGAGCCATTATAAACCGAATGTGACTTTAATATAAAATAATATTTTAAAATTTTCCAAAGGTGCCCCTCTCCTCCCTTATAAAAGGGCACCTCCTCCCTCTTCTCTTTACACAACATTGAGCATTCATGCTCAGACAAGCCCGGCCCATTTCCCTTCTCAACTCCCCTAGAAACATTATAGAGGTTCTGGTCTTCTTCAAAAACCAATTTTAGTGCCCTAATAGGAGGTTTCAAAGAGGCGTGTCAAAGAAGAGGTAATATCCGTTACCGATTATTTCATGTTTCATTCTTCTTCAACTTCTTCTTCTTTAGTTGTTTCATTATGAAGTAATAACATCAGTATCACTCATATATGGGTATGTTATTATAAATAATAAACAACCATATTTCACCTTCTATACATCCTATGGAAAATGAAATCACCACGCGTGTGTACGTACAGAATACGGTCTCCAAGCCGTGGTGTAATCTGTTTTTCCAACACCAAATTACTTGGATGGGTACAATGGTGTAAAGAATAACTATATATAGTTATTATAACATCATACTTATTCTGAAATATTATCTCATCCAATCCCATTTAATTCAATAAAAATGGGAATGTTATCGTCGCTCGTGCGTACGTACGGACTACCGTCTCCACGACGCGATGAGATTCATTCTCCATGATAACCATTCAAGAATGATTATAAAGTATGTATAATGAATAATAATGGTATATATAACATAATAATGCTACTGTAATTATGTATATATATATATGTCATCTACTTACTTCCATTCAAGTCAATAAGGAAAGGAAAACAACGTTCATGCGTACGTACTGCCTACCGTCTCCATGAACGGTGTGTTTCATTTCATTTATCAACATATTATATATATAAATATATATAATGATTATATATGATATATAAGTCATGTTTTATATTCTAGAAATAAATATATCATCATATAAGTGATAATAATATCAATAACAACAAGTCCAAACATATACGATAAAAGAAATGATTTTACCCAAAATGCAACTTCAACATGGAATTTACAAAAGAATGGGTAATATAAAGTAGAAAGTGAACCATATATGATATAATAACAATGAATATGATTATGTAATAAGTCAATGACATTATTTAAATCATTATACAGGAGGTTCGGATACATACGAATCATATCAGACCTAAGGTAAGGGATAACTTTTCAAATCACATTTTTTTATCCGAGATTGATTATACGTAAGTATTTACTTGGGTTATGTTTATCATCCATGTCCATGATTTCTAAAAAATGTTTTTATAAAATTTTTACTATTATTGTAGGTTTAATATCATTTTTACCCTTTTACCACATGGTATAGAAGGAATCTTTTGTTGTTTTTAGTACGAGATACTTTTTGACTTTTCGGACAAAAGTACAAGAGGAATGTTTTTTAACTTATACGACAAGAATGAATTTTTATGTTTTTATAAAGCCTTATTTTCAGGAAGCTTCGTCAAAAATATTTCATGACTATTTTAAAAAAAAAATCCTTTTCTTTTAAAAATTGTATGACATTTTGTAAAAAGAAAATGATTTTTAAGATGAAATGATATTTTCCTCAAGATTTCATTTCATGTGTTTTATCAAAACCGTTTTCCATCTAAGATGAAAATATTTCATAAGTTTATGTTTCAAGTATAATGTGTCTATGATTTACATGGTTCCACTTTTATTATTATGAAATGATATCGATTTCTTTTATATGGATAATGTGATGATGTTCATGAAACCCATTTTATTCATTGGGTTATTATGAATGATGAATGTTTATTTTGTGGCACAAGTAGAAATTATTTCTTTATGAGATGGGTGGGACCTATATCTCCCTCCAATGCATTGGGTAGAGATTTATATCTCATGAGATAGACATGGCTGGAGTGGTATGTTAATCCGTTTCAGTTCAGGACTCGAATGAGGAGTGAACTCGACTCAGAAAGCGACTTTTTTCACTAAGATGTTCTTGGCAGTAATGCTTTGGCTACTATAGAAATCATAACATGTGCTTAATGGTTGACACAATTACATGTTTTAATCCCATGATATTTTATCAGGATTAATGTTTATTTATGATGTATGCATTATGTATTTCCAAGATTTACGTCGTTGATCATGATTTTGATGTTTAGATTTTATGTTCATGTTTTTGCATTCAAATGTTTATGGATTGTTTTATGATCTCTATGTTTAACCTTACTGAGTATTTGAGATCACCATTTATATGTTTTCTTTTCCCCAAGATTTAAAGAAAGGTTTTAGGTAAAAAAACAAAATGGAACATCTTTATGGGAGATGTTGAAGATCATTCACCACGATTAGAAGATTTTTTTTCTGAGTTTACAAAGACACTAAACTATTACGGTCCTTGTGTGTCTGTTTTCATTATGTATTAAGTATTCCACAAATGAATGTAATTTCCATGTACGTCAAGATTCGGGTCTCTACATCCAAGGCTACTAAACTAATCAGTCTATCGAGATGTGATCTTTTGTAATCATGCCAATGTTAAGTAATAAGGCACCGACTCTGGGTAACTGGGACCGGGGCGTTACATCCATCAAGAAATAATAAATGATATATTAAGGGAAATCATAAAAAAATCAAATAATTTAAAAATCAATACATGATCAAAATGAATAGGATAGTAAGCTGATAGGGAAATATATGAATGGTCTACAATTCCAATGAGAAAAAAATAAACCAAAAATGGCCACCCATAACCATGTCACATGAGCTTACACATCCCATCATGTCATCACCATCACGAACTCATATCTTTTATCATGTGAACCAATCGTTTCCAAGAGACACTTTTCCATTGCATGTATCTTCCAAAAAATTGCTTACATACACCCATTGGGTGATATAGGGCATGAGAACATATATCTCATTAGGGTACCACAAAAAATTTAATGAATATACTTTTTTAGAAAAAAAATCACGCATGTTAGAAAAATATATAAAGAGAAAATACACTTTAATTGATTTATAAGAAGTACGTATAAAACATTCTTAAAAAGTTTATAAAATTCATTCATAGGTTTGGAAAATCAACATTCCATAACCAGACACCAGGGATAAATCCCTAATGTAGCTCAGTTCAAAATCACCCTCGGATCCTCATCATCACTTGGTGATAAAACATTAATAAAAATTTTAAACACATGCATTCTTGTTCATGATCCATTAGGGATAACTTTTTTCATGTCATGGTGGTAATATATATCCATATAATTATAATCTTTATTTAGTGTGGTGTAATAATAAAGGCTATGTAGTGAATGTCATACCTATCATAACTTTTCTTAGTCATTCTCCCTAGGCATCCTAGCTTCCATGTGTTCTCCACCATTTCATAATAAAATTAAATTCCAATATTAAAACTAAATTCAACTCAAAGAAGCTACTCATCATGTACATATCAAACAACATTCATTTTTATATTTATGAACATCACTTGGCAACACATTAGTTTTAAAAATACAAAGTAAAAAAATTTAAAAAAATCAAAAAATACCTATTTTATAGAAATAATATAGAATGATTGAAACAATTTAAAAACTACAATTAAATTTAAGAAAAATTTCAACATTCCTCAAATAATGTTCACTATTAAGACCACATATTCTATTTTGTTTCCAACAAAGAAATCCATTGTAAACCCACATAAGATGGGATGGGGGATCCTAAAATGGTAAAAACTTATAAACATATAAAACCCTTAAGGAAAGTTATCCAAGACAAATTATAGGCCTATTTTGAATTAGGGTGAATGAAAAAAAAAGGATGATAAGAGAAAGAATCCAAGAGAAAAGAGATCATGTGATGGAGTTTTCTTGGAAAAACATGGGTGAAATCACACTTGAAATCTAGTAAAGAGGATTAGAGGTGTATTGATTTAATGTATGGAGAATGAAGGATTTCAATGGAAAAGAAAAATAATGGTTAATGGTATTAAAACAAAAAATGTTATTTTATGGATTTTTTATTTTTAAAAGCATGTAAAGACTGTATGGTTTTGCTCCAAAATTTCCCAATGCATGCACTAACTATGGGGCCCAACACTAGTTCAACTAGAGCGTCACCTAGTAAGGAAATCCATGTACAAACTATGAAAATATCATCTATTATGTGATTTCAATTTTTTATAGTTTTTCACAAAATTTGTACAAATTATGATCCAACCATGCGATGGAACCTATTATCATTTTTATTGTCTTTCAAGTGGGAAGACTATGAAATGAAAGATAAGAATAAAAAATAATAAATTGAGTTTGTACCATTAAATGAAACTATGGGTGGAAAAATTATACCCATTATTCCAATTTCTTCATCAAAAAAATCAATTTGACACTTGATCTGAAAATAGTGAATGTCATTGTTCCGTCATATAGTATTCACACTCACTCATCTCTAGAGAATCACTCCAATATCACTATAATACTAGGAATAATAGAATATATTTCCCATGAAGAACCTTTTCTTAGGATTCAACAATAAAAATATGCTGCTCAAATATCTTGAAATCTATTCAAACGTGGGATCTTCTTAATTTTTTACATGTGAAGGATAAGGATTGTACATCTTAAGTTAACAGACATTGAAAAAATTATGAATCGATATCATATAGGAAGGTATTTCTAATTTTTTTCTACATTCTCAATCATCCCAGTAACACTGAAGGGTCCCACATGTCTCAAATAAGGTCTCCAAAATTTCCAAGATATTGGTAACCTAATAGTGGTGTCACCTTTAATAAAACCTGATCCCCGACCAAAAACTCAAAACAGAAATAAAAATAATCTACAGAGGACATATGTCAAATCAGATCCATCACCAACTGATGATGGATAGAATTAATCTTCATCAACATCTTCTAAACTATACATAGAACCTCTATGGAATTTTCATAATCATTTTTCAAACAATGAAGATATTGGTATGGCCTACTATAAAAATCAACAAAATTATCCATTTTGATGGATGATTAGTAATGTTTAACATAAGTGAACTCAATCAATCCCATATGGTTATCTCATGAATCTATTATTTCCATAACAGACACACATGATATATCATTCAAAATATGAATTTATCACTTGATCTATCCATCTATTTGTATATGGTTGGTGGTGCTCATCATCACTTGAAATCCCATATCCACATAGAGGGCCTTACAAAACCAAGAGGTAATATAGGGGTCCTAATTAGAAATTATAGTAGAATTATCCTTAAAAAACATCAATATCTCTTGCATATTTATCTTTCCAATATATTCTACTTTGTTGGTGTCTCTGATTGAGATAATATGAGATAATTTATTCATCTGATCAATCACCATCAAAATGGAATTATTAAGTCAACAGTATAAGGTAATTTGATGATAAAGTCCACTAATTCAAAATCACACCTAAATGATTGTATTAGAAGGGGTTGAAGAAATCTTAATGGATTTTGATTCTCATCCTTAATCTGTTGGAAGGTATATCAACATGAAGAAAAATCTGATTGGTCACATCTCATACCTAGTCATCGATAATGACACTTTATATTATAGTAAATATTAGTGGGGATAGTGTTTATGACACACATATATTAGAGATAAAAATTCCATCGCCGCCTTTCTCATAGGCAGTGAAACAACATAATGTCCTTGGAAACAAAGAATTGCCAATGAGGATAGAGACCATTCATTAATGGTCTCCCAAACATATAAATATTTCATCATACATTATAACTCATTGTATCTTTAGTCTTCTTGGTGAATGAGTTCAAGAATAGAAGTGTAAACTAAATACTGGAAAGGAATATAACAACTTTATTTTCCCTGAAAGATAAATTCATCTGAGTGAACAAGTCTATAAGATACATATCACCCTTTAATTATTTCATGTCCTAAGAAGATTAATTCCTATGGAGAGAATTAGTGATTTAATCTCCTTTTTATGGGATGTGTGTGATGTAAAAATCATGTGACTAAAGGTAGTATACCCACCTACTCTATCTGAGGATCATGAACTTTTAAGGGAATATATGACTAAAAATATTTTGATCAGAATAAACTATAAACTTCTCCTCAAAAGGTAGTGTCCCTAACTTTTATGGGCATACAAATTTATCACATGATCTATACCATCCATTAGGTAATTTTACACATGTTGTCAAATTTTAATTGACATGTACACCACCACATGATTTCGTTACATAAGAAATAAACCTATGTCCAAACCTAAAGCATCTCAATAAACCACAAAACCTTTTCTAAATTCTATTAAAATCATAATCAGTTTTGACTTTACCGCTAGTTCAACTCGTCAAAGCATGCCTTACCCTCAAGACTCCAAATAAATTTCACCCCTCTTCAAATGAGATAAATCAAGAGAGATGTGAATCCTATGTAATAAATAAATGATAATAACCATCCAGGTATAAGAAAATTTTGATCTAAAATATATTTCATGGTTCCTAAGATGATATGATATCGTTCACATAAATTTGATCAATAGAAATTCCATGTTCCAAAAAAATATGCCCAAATAACATAACCTCTTAAATCTAAATAGAGCACATGGATATCTTGAAATAGATATGGTGATCTCACAAAGTTCCAATAATTATCCTTAAATTGTTCCCATCCCCCTCCAATGTCTTTGAATAGGCTAGAAAATTATCTATGTACACCAGGACAAAATTGTTGTGGTGCTGATGGAAAACATGGTTCCTGAGTTCCATGAAATCTTCATGTGAATTATTTAGGACAAATGGAATCGCATGATACTCAAAAATTTTATACCTATACTTGAATGTATTCTTAGGAATGTCTAACTCATTTACCACATGATGATGATAGTCAGATTCAAGGTCAATATTAGAAAACCATTATACCCCTCTTCAATTGATTTAACAAATCAATAATTTAAGAAAGGGTTAATTCATTTTAATTATCACCCAATTAAACATCAAATAGTTGAAAAAAATAAAAGTGTACCATTGACAATCTTATAAAAAAGGACTAGATCATCCCATGGGGAAACACTCAGGCATATAAAATCCTTGGATTCAAGGTTATCCATCTGCATCATTAACACAATTAATTTTTTTGGTTATATATGGTAAGAAAGTAGTGAGATAGGTTATATATCATGTACCAAGTCAATATAAAACATGAATTCTACTATAAGGATAATCCTAATAAATCATTCAGTAATACCTCAAGAAAATGCAAGACTACTAAGGAAAAATCAAACATAGAATTACATTTATTGGACCCAATCGAGAGCGATGTTATTTGACATGTCATGATTCCTAATTCATGAAAGGGTATCCCTTCCTGTCAAGATCAGGGGTCCCAATAACCTTAAAAGACAAGAGAAAACCCAATATGAATTGAAAATTTCAGTTTTCTAATTTAGTAATCAATTTGGCCTCTAATAGAAATCACCCAGTCTAAAATTCTAATCGCATAGAAAAGATCTATTTCAATGAAAAGGATATCCCAAACTAGATCAACAATTTTTATCAATATGATTCATGAAGGATTTTAGAATCCCCAATTATATCTCTTTCTAAGAGGTAGTATAAAATACATCTCATAAGGCATGATCTTCTATTAGATTTTTGAAGATATAAAACACAAGAAGAAACAATGGAGTGAGAGGAACCAGTTTTAAATATGAAAATTTATTTAAATAAGGATATCAGAACGATACCTCTCACTGTAATTTTTCATTACATAATTTACACTATCCTTTCTTCCACTGCATATAGTTTCTTCACACTATATGAATAGTGAGGTTTAAATCCAACCTGGGGATTCGCCCTCAAACAAGTCAATTTTTTATAAACTCAGTTAGCCTCTATGCTCTTATGGTCACGGCTTTGTAGATTTGGAAGAGTCAGAATAAACTATGGATACTCTTCGAGATGAAGATAATGTAACACTGTGTGGACATGAGATGGATTTACATAGTATTTATAGATATCCCATGCTCTCATAGTTGTGATAAGACTTTGGGGATTCCAATAAACATGGCCTCATATTTCCCATCATTCCACACAGGTAACATGTGAGAGGGACAATACTAGCCAATTCTAATGAAAATGACTGGTTCTAATGCCTATTTCCACCACCTTCCCCTTTTTAGGCTTTTCCCCATTCCTCTTTATTTCTAAGGATGAACTAAGGAATTCTCCATGCATGGGTGAATCCCCAACTATCTCATACATCTACATTTATTCAATTTCTGTTATAAATTCTTAATCAAAAACCATTGTATACGTATAAATATTAATCAAGAAAACATTACTTTAGATATCAGGAAAATGGAATATCATAAACCTCTGGACCTTTAATCCCCCATTGGATACTATTTCTGATGTAATTTGGACAAGCAAGGTAAATCGGTTTTTAAATTTCATAACCATCCTATCACCTTAGTTATGGGTGAGAAATACCTGGGCCATTAACAATGACTTGGTATCTAGATAAAATTTCCATGTGATGATATCCTTGAAGTCCTTCAATTCTATATTTTCATTCATCTTACCAAGGACCACAAAATCCCACCACCTCTTGTTGGGACCCTTGAGTATAAAGTCATAAAATCGCACCATAATGGAATGTGGGGTCTTGATAAATTTTAATATTCTCTCAGCATTATCCAACCAATCTTCCACATCTTTAGGGTCATCAGTACCTTTGATTGTACATAGGCTTCTAGATAATAATCTCTTGAACGTGATATTTGACTCTAATTATTAATTATTTTACATCTTTAATAAAACTTGAGGTGGGGTCTTTTTCCTTAGTCTATATCACATATTATACAAAACAATATCTCAATTATATTAGATTCTATTGAGAATGTACTAATGTAAAATTATATAAATAATCATTTAGAGGATTTATGGGAGGACATCAAGGAGGAATGGGACTAGACGTTATCAAATAAAATTAACGAACCATTAAAATAGATAATAAAACATCAATAAAAACTTTAAGTATACATTAAAAATTTGAATAAATAATAATGAAATAATGGTGAAAAATCACGTCCCTCCAAGAAACATGGAATGTATTCACTCAAAAAAATGGAAGGATAAGTTAATCCAAATAAAAAATATCATTCTTGACATTCTCTAGAAACTCAAGAGAATATGATAAGAGTGTTTTCCAAACACCCCTTTATTCGAGTTACATTATCTATGAATTTTTTAACTAATATCTACCTTATTTCACAAATAACATAACTAAAACATGGATTAGATATCATTTTTTCAAAGACCACCCTAGGCCTCCCCTCAACATTTTCCTGAGCCTATTGGTGGAAATTTCTCTAATGGAATTATCGATACCCATTGCCTTCCATCTAGTGATACGGAATCGAAAAATGTCCTTTGGAAATGGTTAACCAAATAAATAATTAAATGGGCGTTGACAATAATCTAAACATGGAATTTCCATATTGTGGGAATTCATGCATTTAAATAAAAATGTAACAAACCATAATAAATAGAACCACCCCCAAAAAAATAAATAAAAAATCATGAGAATGAATAACAACTATAAAATAAGATAAGCATTAATACAAGATCAAATGTAACATGATATGAAGTATATTGGGAAATAAAACAAATCTCTAAAATAAAAAATAAAAAAGGCTTCCCATTAATATATGACATGAGGGTCTACATCCCACCATGCAACTACCATCACCAACCCAACTCAGTTAAAACAAGTACCCTTTTCTAGTAAGTGAGGTCTTTTACAAAAACTATATATTCCAAAACAAGATCTATATACACCCATTGTGTGTATGTAGGGTGTGACATATTCATTCCAATAATTTTCAACAAAGAACATCATGTGTATACTTTATTAATAAAAAAATCAAACTAGTTTTCAAATAATTTTAATGGAAATAATATTTAAACAATTTATAAGTAGGAGATAGAAAACATGCGTAAATAGTTTAATAAATTAATGCAATGATAGGGTTAATAAACATTACACATCCAATAACTATGGATAAACCATTAATTTAGCTATGTTCATGGGAACCCTAGGATCCTTGTCCTCACTCAGTGATCAGACAAGAAAACAGAAATATCAATTCACATTCACATTCATGGTCCACTAAGGAGAACTATGTCATGTCCCAATGATAATACATAAACATATAGATAAAATGTTTAGTTTTTTTGGCATAATTCCAAAGGCATTGTAGGGCATGAAATGCCTAATCATAATTTTCCGATCTATCCCTCCAAGGTACCTCATGTTCCCATGGGTTTTCCCCATTTATAAAATCAAATTAAATTCCCATATTGAAATTAAATTCAACTCAATGAGTCTCCTAATCAATTACATATCATACATTCTTTATTTCTATCTTTATGAGTATCACATTCCAACACTATAGTTTTCCAAATCCATGGAAAAAAATTAAATAATTTTAACACACAATAATAAGTTATTTATAAAGAATATTTATTTTTTGAGAAATGTTTTTAACAACATTTAAACATAATCAATAAGTCAAGGTTTAGTAAAAAATGGTAATCCATGAATCCACCAACCATATTCCATTTACAATGATACCAACTGATGTATATCCACATCAAATGATATATTAGACCCCAAAAGGGGAATGATAATCCTAAAAAACCATAAATAGTATAAAAACCCGAGGATTAAATAGATTTAGGGTAAAATAAAAACCAAGGAAGAGATGATAAAGAATTCTAGAGGGAGGAAGGAGATCACTTACATGAGGATTCTTAGATAAAATAGGGTTAAATACATATTTAAATCAACCTAAAAAAGAGATGAGAGAGGGGTTCACTTGCATGGGAACTGTAGGAGTTGAATGTTGATGAAGAAGTATTGTTGGGGTATTAAAACCCTTGGTGGTAGTTTAGAGATTTTACCTTTTAAAAAGTATGGATAAACTACAATGTGTTAAAAATTGTTCACCAGCCTTATGGGTCAGCACTGAATCGTATAGAGGGTCACACTGTTTGGATGAGTGGTTAGGAAAACCACGTTTCGACCATCAAAAAATCCTTTATTAAGAATCTATAAGTTTTTCATAGTTTGTTGTATGTTTAATACTAAAAACAAACAACCATGTGATAGTACATGTACAACATTTTTTAACGATTTTCACGTGGAATGATCTATAAATTAAGGTATGAATAAAAATCATAATAGAATCTATAGAAAAAAAATGGATCCATGGGTGTGATAGAAGCAACATGAAATATCCATAAATAACAATATCAAGGATAAAAATGAAAAATTCTAACCAAAACCATATAGTGAAAAAAAATACCATGTACATTTATACAGTGGCATATGGACACCTAAAAATCATGTTTCCATTTTTATAGCATAACAGTAGTTAATTTATAAATAAAAAAGATTATATCACATAAAAATAAAGTATTAAAACATTTCATTTTCATAATTATTGTTTCATTCATACCAAAATGAATATATAATTGAAAAAATTCAAATATATGTCATGATTACCATATCCTGAAAATACACGATACATGAGGCACATATTTTTTAATAGTAAATTATGTTCAAGACAACTTTCAAGGGGAAAACCAAAAGGATTTCAACTATTTTTTTGTTAACCAACACCTAACATATCATGTAAGTCTCAAAAAACATAGGTATGAAGGATCAATTTACAGTGCATGTTGTGGGTGGGTATTCTTGTTAAAACTATTTTCATCAAAATTCAGCACCAGATGTATTAATGATATAATAGGATTATTACATAAAATTAATAGTTAATTATTTAAATAAAAAATTACTTTAATGGTTTTTCTATTCAATTACCACCCATTATTTATATCTTCAATTTTATTTTCTATAACTTTGAAATTTTCTCAAATTCTAGAATCTAAATGATAATTTGAAATCTGATATCCTCACATATTCTAAAAAAATGTTGAATGAAAATATTTAGATTTCCTGTGATGGGGTTAGAAAAAATGATTGTTTTTTATGTCTAATTGATCATGTATGATTATCTATATTTATTCTTCTCTCTATATCTTGAAATAATATATTAAAATTCAATATAATTTTCTCTTTGCGTCTTGAGAGGATAATTATACAAAAGTGAATTTGTTACCATTAAATAGAGAACATATATATTTATAAATAACATATAGTTATAAAATATTACATAATGGTCTTTCTATAAATAGAAAATAAAAAATAGACCCCATTTTAAAATTATTCATTTTAATTAATCAATTAATAAAATAAATTAAAATTGTAAGTGATATATAAAAACTAAATCTAAATAAAAGATTACATAAATAATTGAATAAATAAATAATTATTTACACAAAAACATGGAATTTAGAAATTATCTTGAGCAAGATTATCCAATAAAATATAGAAAATGAAGAACATAAATTAATTATATTCATTAAATAATAAATATTATATCCACATACACATCCTAGGATAACACTTGAAAAAATAAGTTACAAATTATAACTCACTAATTTTGTAAATTAATATATTATATATGGATTTCAATTAATATTTACTCAGATAAATATTGAGTTATAAAACATAATTGATGAAATTTTTTATACTCATATTGAACCGAATTTGTTGATATTTTTGAGACACTTAGTGTGTCACTATCTAATAATTTTTTTAAATGGCAGTGGGTTTCACTACTGTAAAATGACCATTTTGTGGCTGTTATTTTTGGATATGGTAGCGGTTTAAACCACCACCATAAGCTCATTTGGTGGTTTTGAAAACCTCCACTATATTGTTTGTCATCATACAATATGTTGTAGTTTTCTATATTTAGTATAATTTTATGGAAATTGTCATAGTGTATGATTTTAGTGGCAGTTTTGACTGGTTTTAGTGGTGGTTATCAAAGAGATATAACTTTTTTGTGGCAGTTGAAACCACCGCTAAAAAACATCATTTTTACCGGCAAACCCACTGCTAAAACCAAGATAACCATCATGAAATAATTAAGGAATATGTAAACTATGTAGTGTTTTTTTAACTGCCACTAAATTATTTTCCATAGTGGTGGTTTTAACCGCCAAAGAAAGAACAATTCAGAAATTTTATAGATAGTTGAAACTACCTTTAAATATAATTCATTTATTTCACAGTAGTTAAAACTGTCGCTAATGGTAGATTTATAAAAAAACTGCTGATTCTGCCACCCTAGTAACAGTGACCTAAAAAAATCATTCCAATTTCGCATGCACAAACATCCCACACCCAAAAGAATACCAGGAGAACACCATTTTTATATGAATCCCATGATAGATACTTGAATAATTGGGTTATTATGATTTGGGTACATAAAATTTATTCTATTTACATGAAGTGTCACTTTTGGATATAGTGGTTTAACAATCTAGGATATTAGTTGATCTTGAGTATGTTGATGTATTTGTGTATCTTTTATAACCAAGAAATGTAATTGATAGTGGATATTTAATTAGACTGTATTGGAATTAAAGAAGAATCATTTTAGATATCTCTCACTTAGAATTTCCAATGACCACAATTACCAAGAATGGATTCACATTTGACTACACATACTAGTGTGACAATGTTTCCATAATGTTGAAGAAGTGGTTGGTCTCAACGTTGATCCTAAGCATTCCTGAGCCTATCATTGCACATGAAGTGAGATGTGATGCATCTGGTTCTGGATTAGGATATGTTAGGATGTAGAGTGATAAATTAGTCATGTCACGAACCCAATCTGGTCGCAGCCAAAACCGGCACCAAACCCAGCCTGTGACATGTCCCAAAGGGCATTCTCTATCCCCACGGGCTGGCACAAGTGCTCGGGTATCATTTAACTTTTTTTGGGAATGATTTACTTGAATATGTATACATAAAACACCAAAAATATTAGATAAAATGAATCTAAAAAATTCATACCAACAAGGTTTATACAAAAATTCAGAACTGAATACATAAATTTAAATGCAATATAAAAGGTTCAAAGGCAGAATGAAATAGAAACAAAACAGCCTCATGGACTCCACATGATAGGGGGTCATCACCCCTAAGCCGTCTCTACAACTCCACCCCAAGGATGGGGACTAACACCTTGAACCGCCATCACCCATAGCCTTTCCATTACCTGAGTCAAACATAACCAATTCTACATTAAACCAAGGTTTGTAAGTAGGGTGTGAGCCTATGACCAATAGGATACCACCAAATGATTCAAATGAGCATGAAATATAATGTGAAAAAGAAATCAGTTTTAATATGCAAAGAAAAACAGTGATAAAATCGAAAAAATTCCACTTTCAATTGAAAACATTTTTCAAGATAATGTTTTTAGAATGTTCACACATTTAAATAGACATTTTATCTACTATAAAGTATTGCAAAAAACACCCCAATACATGGGAAAATACCACAAACACAATGAGAAACAAATTCAGGAACACCCCTAGGCACTAGATAGTCTCCGGCCCCATGTACCTCATACCTCGGTGTAAATTAACCACAGTAAAATCTGTTCTTGTGCATGAGACACTAGTATGGAACAAAACCATATCATATTCGTTCCTAATAATCATCCACATAGTTTAGTTAGAGTTTTGTTCCCAAATTCTAGGTGAAACAGGGGCAAAACTCATCTGGTCCACTAGCCTTACTAGTATACATCCGCCCCATCAATGTACCCAGACGTCCCCCATTGTTCTCAAACAATTTCAGAATGATACATATATCAATTTTAATATAAAACACAATAAATAGTCACATACAATAAGTAAAGTAGCTACACACATTTTATAGCATTTAAAACACACAACAAAACACTTTGAGTTTCTATAAAACAACTTCTCCAAATACTTAATTGTTTTGCACCCAAAACTATTTGAAAACCCCACTTGAACATCGTATTCATACTTATATTTATCAAAACAGAATCCAAAACACCCAAAACATTTCTTTAAACTCATTTCATGATTTATAAAACAATCTCAATAAGCATCACATAGAATACCCATGTAAAACACCAAATTCAACACCAAATTGGTACTAAAAACCATTTTCTTAAGAAACGTCACCTAAAACCAATTTCACAGAAACAAAAAAAGAATAATGACCTTTAAAAATTCATTCTCAGACCTAATATAGTTAAACAATGTAATCTAATTAATTAAAAGGAATACCTTAATCAACCAATAATATATTTATATAAAAAAACACAAATTTCACATGACATTGGCACTTAAATTTCACTATCATTACAAACAACACTAAAACCAATTTTTGTATTACCAAATCACTGTGTAAAACATGAAAATATAATAAACACAGTAGCCATGACACGAGGATTGCATACAAAAAGGAATCACCAACCAAAGTAATGAAAACTTTTGAATCAATGTGTGAAAATCAAATCGCACCACCACCGCACCAAGAGGGACTTAAAACAAACATAAAACCACAAAATAGGACCAAGAAAACCCAAGGTTAAACCCAAGGTTCTAAACCCTACCTCCTGGTCATTTTTTACTTCAAGAAAAAGGGAATAAAACCCAAGAAAATAGAATGAAACCTTAAGCAATTTGAAAGAGGAATTTAAGAAACTCACTAACATGAGGTATCTTGAAGAATCACCCCTAATACACTAGTAGATGAAATTTTAAAAAGTAAAAAAATTATTGGAGGTTCGAAGAAGGATGAGGAGGTCATTTATGAACTAGAATAAAGGAAAAAAATTAAGAATTGAGAGAGTTATGATGGAAAGGACCTACCTCCTCAAATCTGCTTGATTTTAGAATCCCTAAGCAGTTCAGAACTCAATCACAATGAAGGAGAGCTCCAAATAGAGGAGAGAGAGGTTGGGCGCGTGGCTCGGTTTAATGGGTGTGTGTGAGGTATAGAATAACTGAAAAATCCTTAATATTGATTAAGTAATTAATTAATCAATTTTGATTTTTAAAATTGGAATTGGGCTTTCGGGCACGCCCAATCACATAAATAAAAACCCATATACACCTTAGTTTTGGATTTCTAAAGGCACCAAACTATAATGGTGGTTTTAATATATCAGGGGCGACCATTTAGGAATTGGAATGGTTGAAAAAAAAATAAAAAATTAAAATTTTATAAAAGAAACAATATTTATTTTTAAATCTGGAATTGGGCTCACGGTTTGGGCCAATTCACGAAAACTCACCCATTCAACCATAAAATCTTGAGAATCACAAAAAACAAATCATAAATGGAAATTGAATAAAATTTAACATTAAAATATTTAATGAATGTGATAATTCTCTCCACCATGAAAAATATCTGTCCCCAGAAAGCTTCAACAAGGACAGATACCAAAACCAAACCCAACCGATAAACCAAGATGTACTTCTTTGCCAACCTTCACCCATAAGGGCCAAAACACCTCAAGTGATCAATTAAAGAATGATTAAACTCATAACCCAAACATACACCACTTTCTTGAACAATCAATAACATTCATACTTTATCCCAAAATAAAACTCCTTGAATGCTATCCGAACAAGACTCAAGCAATTCCCCCAAATGAATAACAACGTCGAACAAGGTTACACTTACCTTACATTAACTAATCCATTTGGAGCTCTCCAATCCCAATGTTTACTCAAGAATGATGTTGGTATCTAGATAGTTTGGAAGGATACTACCTTCCACCAAGCAAAGACCATGGATTAATCTAAGCTATTGGTATGAGGGGGTACAAATAGGCACCCCACCATTAGAGGGAACCTATATTATTTTCTGAGACCGAATCAAGACACAAAATTGGGGAGGCCTGAACGAACTCCTTGGTATAAAGGGTAGAATTATATTCATATTTTAAGAAGAAACATATATGAGAATCATAGTGGGTCTCCCCACCATAAGAACCAACCATCATAACCGAACAGCATGGGTTGACACAGAAAGACCCAATTTTTTTTAAAGATTTGGGAAGGGCACAGGTTCAGTCCGCACAGTTTGGGAAATTCTGCACTAACTGTGCAGATCATTCTTTTCTCATGGATTCCTAGAACATGGTAACTACTAATAATACAAAAACTATGACTACAACACGTCAATCCAAATTTTCAACCATTCAGTAATGACTCGATGTAAACCAAAAGGGGAGGGAATGACATTAGGGGATGAGATGGGTACAAGGCCCTCAACCTATTTCCACTGAATGATAACAATAGAAGAAACATGATGACACTAGAGGTTTAAACAGTTACTATCTTTCATACTGAGGATAAGACATTGTAAATGGGTTTAAACAACCCTGGGATTTCCTCTGAATATGAGTTAGCTTTTCTCCGAGACTTATGGCTGGAGCTCAAATGATTGAGGCATCTTCGACCTCGTAGTTAGAATTTGGAAACCCCCCTGAATGAAAATTCTTATTTCGGTGCTACCAACAACAATATTGAAATCCCCGATAAGATTGTGAAGACATAACACATTTCAAACTCACTTTACCTTAACCCAATATTTCATTGAAACAAGGTCTTAGAAAATGAACACATATCACACCTTGTTTTTTTGAGTGAGAAACTATACAAGTAAATAACACCTATAATCACCTTCCTCTAAAATGAAATATTTTTTATGTTTTTTCAAGGGAGACATTCTCCTAACATAAAGTGACTGTTAGATCATTTTACAACTTTCACCTTTAATGTAAATCAAGTGCACGATATCAAAAGGCTTCACTGAACATGACCGTTGTGACTGATATAAACAATGCATGTAGTGGGACCTTATACAACATCCCCAAACAACACACAATTCGATAAATTGGCCACAATATCCTCTCGTGACCAGATTTCTCACACTGGTAGTTTATTGTGAACTCATTCTTTGATGAGACTACGATGGACCGAGAGGACCTCTTAGACACTATCTAGATACTCATCCATGCGAACAACCCCAGACCACTTCCACCATCGGCGAATTAGGAAACTAAAGAGGCTAAGGTCTCTTTCAACCTTCCATGATCACTCTCCCACTATAAGAGGATACAAAAAACCATGAATGGAAAGGTTGTAGACTCAATCTAAAAATCTCAAGAAAAATATTCCTTATATTAATCAACTGGAGGGTCTTAGAATGGAGAAACAATTCGGGTTGCAATTTTGTTGTGCACTAACCATTAATGGGTGGTACCATATCCAAATATTAAACCGAAGAACCCAAACAAGATGGTCCATTTATCATGATATACCACAAACCAGATCCAAACACATGAATGGAAACACAGTAAAATAATCCCAAAACATTTCTCCGAAGAGACCACTAACCGGCCCTTCAACACAACTTACTGACCAATCACAAACCCAAAACACAATACAAACAGGAGGGGTTCTTAGACTCAAAACATCCTAGAACATCAACATTAAAAAAACAAATAACAAAAACCATCCCAAATTAGTCATAAATACATCAACTTTCTCATTTAAAAAATCATTTTGAAAATATACAATTCAACAATTAGCGTATCATCCAATGGTACCCCATGGGACTTACACATGCATTTTTCTGTTCCATAATAGGAACACTCCTCATATCCAACCTAGAACTCATCCAACCATGCCATTAACCATTCATCATCCCATATAACCCCATGCATGTTATCTCTCATGGAAATAGAAAAGGATAAAAAAATATTTCAACTTTTCAAAACCAAAATAGTCAACCAATACCTCCTTTTTTCTCAAAACTTCTTACCATGAAATCAAACCCAAATTACATCTTACTGAGATTTTTATAAGGAATCAATAATTTAAATAAAATGTAACTTTCAATTAATACACATTAATTTCAAAACATCTCATCCAATTTAAAATCCTTTCAATAGTTTTGAAAACTCTATTGGAAACACTTTTTCAAAATGAACATTGACATAGTTCATGCTTTCAAAAGAGGTGAAAACACACTCTTTTCCATTCCAATTCAATTCTGAAAATTCAGTTCTCCTTTTTCAAAAATCTAACAATTCTCTCTTTATTAGATAATCATTTAAAAAAATTGGGCACTTGTTAAACCCAAGTAACATTAAAACCAATGATCCAATATTTCAAAACTAAAGAATACAAGACAATGAGAGAGGAAACAAGTTTCTGTGTGTGACATGGACATATAGTTGGCATTAATATTCCAATTACTTCACCATCATAGAGAGTGTTCTAGGTAAATATCCCCGGATCAACATGGCTTTCTAGACTCTACGAGCTCACCGAGACCAGAAACCCAACTCTCATTTCATTTACCCTAATCATCATCAATCCAAGAAATCCAAAGGACTCATATAAATCCCGAAACCCCATTTCGACTTGAATACCATCATGAGGAGTGGTGATCAGACACATTACTCATAACTAGAATGCCATGTCCCAAAAATCCTAACTCCAGACTATCCTAACTATTCCCCAAATAACATGACCCAAAGAGATTAGACCCCCTCTTATACCATTTTCTCACGAACATAATCTGGACGCCTCCAAAACTAGCACCAATCCCAGCCCGTGGCAAATTCCAAAGGGTGTTACCTATCCCCATGGACTGGAACAAGTTCGTGGGTATCATTTATCTTGGTTTGGGAATGATTTACCCGAATATGTATGCATAAATCACCAAAAATATTTGATAAAATGAATTTAAAAAATTCATACCAAATAGGTTTATACAAAAATCCAGAACTGAATACATAAGTTCAAATGCAATAAAAGAGGTCCATAGACATAATCAAATAACAAAAAAACAACCCCATGGACTCCACATGACAAGGGGGTCATCACCCACAAGTCGTCTCCACAGCTCCACCCCAAGGATGGGGACTAACACCCTGAACCGCCATCACCCTTAGCCTTTCCCTTACCTGAGACAAACATAACCAAGTATACTTACACCAAATATGTGTAAGTTGGTTGTGAGACTAGTCCTAATAGGATACCACCCAATGATTCCAAATAGCATTCAATAAAATTTGAAAATGCAAGCAGTTTTAATAAGCGATGAAAAGGAGTGATAAAATCCATGAAATTCAACTTTCAATTGAAAACATTTTTCATGCTAAAGTTTTCAGAATGTTCACACATTTAAATAGAAATGTTATCTACTATAAATTACTTCTGAAAACACCCCAATACATGGGAAAATACAACAAACACAACGAGCAACAAAATCTGGAACACCACTAGGCACTAGATAATCTCGGGCCCCATGTACCTCATAACTCAGTGTATTGTAACAATAGTAAAATCTATTCTCGTGAACGAGACACTAGTAGGGAACATAATCATAACCTAGTGGTCCATAATCATCATCCACATAGTTTAGTTATAGTAGTTTTTTTATCCAAATTATAGGTGAAATAGGGACAAAACTCATCTGGTCCACTAGTCGTACTAGTACACATCCGCCGCACCTAGGTACTCGGGCTTCCCCCTTTGTGCTAAAACAATATCAAGTTGATAATTATACCCATTTTTATATAAAACAGCACTAATGGTCACATACATTCATTACAGTAGCTACACAAATTTTATACCATTTAACACACACAACAAAACACATTAAGTTTCAATAAAAAATATTCTCTAAATCTTTCTTTGTTTTGGACACAAAACTATTTGAGAACCCCACTTGAACATCATATTCATACTCATATTTATCAAAACAGAAACCAACACACCCTAAACATTTCTTTAAACTCATTACATTTTTTATAAAACAATCCGAATAATCATTGCATAGAATACGCATGTAAAACTCCCAATTCAACACCAAATTGGTACTCAAAAACCATTTTCTTAACAAACGTCACCCAACACCAATTTCTCAGCAACAACCAAAAAATAATAACATTTAAAACGTCATTTTCAGCCCTAATACAGTTATAAAAGGTCCACTAAATGATAAAATGGCATCCATTACTCAACCAATAATAGATTTATATAAAAAACACAAATTTCGCATGAAATTGGCCGTTAAAATTCACTAGCATTAAAAACACCACTAAAACTATTTTTTTCAGCACAAAATCTATGAGTTAAACATTAAAATATAATAAACACAGTATATATGTCACAAGGATTTCATAAAAAGTGGAATCACCTACCAATGTAATGAAAACCCTTGAATCAATGTGCGAAAATCAAGTTGCACCACCACCGCACCAAGAGGGACATAGAACAATCCTAAAACCACAAAATTGGACCATGAAAACCCAAGGATAAACCCTAGGTTCGAAACCCTACCTCCTGGTCATTTTTTACTTCAAGGAAAAGGGAAGAAACCCCATGAAAATTGAATGAAACCCTATGCAATTTGATAGAGGAAGGCAAGGGACTCACTTACTTGAGGGATCTTCAGGAATCACCCCTAATACACCAGTAGATGAAATTTAAAATTGTCAAAACATTAAGGGAGGTTAGAAGAAATATGAGTTAGTCATTTATGAACTATAATGGAGGAAAAAGGTAATAATTGATAGAGTTATGATGGAAATAACTTACCTCCACAAATCTTCTTGATTTTAGAAACCCTAAAAAGTTCAGCTATCAATCATGATGAAGAAGAGTCCAAAGAGGGGAGATAGAGGTTGGGTGCATGGATGGGTTCAATGGGCTTGTGTGAGTCTTGGAATAAACAAAACATACATGAAATTTAATATGTCATTAATTAATTAATTTTGATTTTTAAAACTATAATTGGGCTTTCGGGCCGGCCCAGTCCCTTAAATAAAAACTCATATACACCTTTGTTATGGAGTTCTAAAGGCTCCAAACTACAATAGAAATGTTATTACGTCAAAGGAGACCATATAAAAATTTAAATGAGTGAAAAATATTAAAAATTGAAAATGTTATAAGAGAAACAAAATTTATTTTTAAATCTTGAATTGGGCTCGCGGTATGGCCCAATTCAAAAAAACTCACCCATTCCACCATAAAAGATTGAGAAACCCCATAAACAAAGCGTAAATGGAAATTAAATGAAATTTAACTTTAAAATAAGTCATCAATGTGACAATTCTCCCCACCATGAAAACATTCCATCCCTGGAAAGCTACAACAAGGCCAGATAACAAAACAAAACCCAAACGATAAACTAAGATGTACATCTTTTCCAAGCATCGCCCCCAAGGGCCAAAACATTTCCAGTGATCAATTAAGGAATGAATAATCTCACAACTCAAACATACACCAATTTTCTGAAAGATCAATCACATTCATACTTTATCCCAAAATAAAACTCCTCGAATGCTATCCGAACAAGACTCAAGCAATTCACCCAAATGAACACCAACTTCAAACAAGGTTACACTTAACTAACATTAACTAAACCATTAGGAGCTATCCAATCCCTACATTTACTAAATGAAGATATTGGTATCTAGATAGTTCCGAATGAGACTACGTTCTACCAAGCCAATAACATGGATAAATCTGAGCTATTGGTATGGGGAGACAGAAATAGGCACCCCACCATAAGAGGCATCCTATATTATTTTCCGAGACAGAATCAAGACACTAACAGGGGGAGGCCATAACGAAATCCCTAGTGTAAAGAGTAATATTCCATTAACAGTTTATGAAGGAACATATATGAAAATCATAGTGGGTCGCCCTACCATAAGAACCAACTATCTTAAACGACTAGCATGGGCTGACACAGAAATACCCAAAATAATTTAACGATTTGGGAAGGGCGTAGGGTTAGTCCACACGGTTTGGGAAATTCTACAATAACTGTTCCGGTCATTCATTTCACATGGATTCCTAGAACATGGTCACTACTAATCATACACAAACTGTGTCCTCAACACATCTACCCAAATTTCCAACCATTCTATAATGACTTGATGGAAACCAAGGGGGGTGGGAATGATATTAGGTGATGACATGGGTACAAGGCCCTCAACCTATTTTCATCGAATGGGAACAATGGAAGAAAGATGATGACACTAGAGGTTTAAACTCTTAATCTCTTTCATACTGAGGGTAAGAAATTGTACATGGGATTAAACTACCATGGGATTTCCCCTGACAATGAGTTAGCTTCTCTACGAGACCTATAGATGGACCTCAAATGACTGAAGCATCTTTGAACTCACAGTTAGGCTTTAGAAACCCCCTTGAATGAGAATTCTTCTTTCGGTGCCACTAAAAACTATACTAAAATCTCCTATAATATTGCGAAGACATAACAAATTCCAAACTCAATTTACCTTAACTCAATATTTCAGTCAAACAATTGCTTAGAAAATGAACACACATCATGCCATGTTTCTTCGAGTGAGAAACTATAAAAGTAAATAACACCTATAATCAAATTCCTCTAAAATGGAAGATTTTGAAGTTTTTCCAAGGGAGACAATCTCCCATCCGAAAGAGACACTAATAGGATTTCACGACATTCGCCTTTAATTTCAATCAAGTGTATGAAATCACAAGGCTTCACCGAACATGACCATTCTGACTAATATAAACATTGCATGGAGTTGGACCTTATAAAACATCCCCAAACAACACACAATTCTAGAAAGTGGCCATAATATCTTCTCATGACCAGATTTCTCACACTGGTAGTTTATTGTGAACTCTTTCTTCGAATAGACTACTATGGACCGAGAGGACCTCTTAGACACCATCTAGATACTCAACCATTTTAACAACCCCAAACAACTTCCACCTTTGGTAAATTAGAAAACATAAGAGGCTAGGGTCTCTTTCAACCTTCCATTATCACTCTCCCACTACAATATGATACAAAAAACCAACAAAGGAAAGGGTGTAGACTCAATCTAAAAATCTCAAGAAAAGGAATCCTTATATTAATCAACTGGAGGGTCTTCGAATGGAGAAACAATCCGGGAAACAATTCAGTTGTGCAGTAACCATTAATGGGGCGTACCTTATCCAACGATTAAAACAATGTACCCAACCAAGATGGTACATTGGTCAAAATATACCACAAACCAAATCCAATCACATGAAATCAAACACCGTAAAATCATCAGAAAACATTTCTCAAAAGAGACCACTAACCGGCCCTTCAATACAGCTTACCGACCAAACACAAACCCAAAACACAATGAAAACTTGGGTGTTCTTAGACTCAAGACATCCCACAACATCAACATTTAAAAAAACAAATAATACACACCATACAAAAATAGTCGTAAATACCTCAAGTTTCGCATTTAAAATCATCTTTTTGAAAATAAACAATTCAACGGTTAGCGTATCCAACAATAGTACCCCATGGGCCTTACACATGCATGTTTCTGTGCCATAATTGGAAACCTCTTCATATCCATCCCAAAACTCATCCATACATTCCATTAACCATCCATCATCCTATATAACCCCATGCATGTGGTCGCTCATGGAAATATCAATGGTTAAAAAAAACTTTCCACTTTTCAAAACCAAAACAGTTAGCCAATACCTCCTTTTTCTCAAACATCTAACCACGAAATCAAACCCAATTACATCTTACCAAGATTTTCAGAAAGGAACAATCATTTAAATAAAAACTCACATTAAATTCATACACATTAATTTAAAAACATATCATCCCATTAAAAATCCTTTCAATAGTTTTTGAATACTCTATAGGAAACACTTTTTCAAAACCGACATTTACATAGTTCATGCTTCAAAAGAGGGGAAAACATACTATTTTCCGTTCCAATTAAGTTATGAAAATTCAGTTCTCCATTCTCATAAATCTAACCATTCCCTATTTATTGATAATAATTTGACGAAAACATTGTGCTTCTTAAACCAAGTATCTTTAAAACTAAAGATCCATGATTTCAAAACTAAAGAATACAAGATAATGCGAGAAGAAACTAGTTTCAATGGGTGACTTGAACATATGATTAGAAGCTGTATTCCAATCACTTCTCTATCATAGATAGTGTACTTGGTAAATATCCCTAGCTCCACATGGCTTTCCAGACCCTACGATCTCACTGAGACCAGTAACCCAGCCCTCTTTTCGTTTCCCCTAATCATCATCAATCCAAGAAAACCAATGGACTGATATAAATCTCGACATCCCCTGGTGACTTGAATCCCATCAAGAGGTGTAGTTATCAGACACATTACTCATAACTATAATTTCAAGTCCCAGAAATCCTAACTCCAGACTATCCTGAATGTTCCCAAAATAACATGACCCAAAGAGAGCAAACCCCCTCTGATACCATTTTGTCACGAACTGAATCTGATCACCGCAAAAACCGGCACCAATCCCAGCCCGTGATAAGGACCGAAGGGTGTTTCCTATCCCCATGGTCTGGCGCAAGTGCTTGTGTATCATTTATCATGTTTTGTGAACGATTTACCTGAATATGTATACATAATACACCAAAAATATTTGATAAAATGAATCTGATAATTTCATACCAACAAGGTTTATACAAAAATATAGAAATAAATACATAAGTTAAAATGAAATACAAAATGTACAAATACACAATGAAATAGAATCAAAACATCCCTATGGACTCCACATGACAAGGGGGTCATCACCCCCAAGCTGTCTCTACAACTCCACCACAAGGATGGGGACTAACACCCTAAACCACCATCACCATTACCCTTTCATTTACCCGATTCAAACATAACCAAGTCTACTTACACACAATTGGTGTATGTAGGGTGTGAGCCTAATCCCAATAGGATACCACCCAATGATTCCAAAGAGCAATTAATACAATGTGAAAAAGCGAGCAGTTTTAATACGCAATGAAAAGCAGTGATAAAATCCATGAAATTCAACTTTCAATTGAAAACATTTTTCAAGATAAGGTTTTCAGAATTTTCACACTTTTAAATAGAAATGTTATATACTTCAAATTACTGCAAAAAATAACTCAATACATGGGAAAATACCACAAAGACAATGAGCAACAAAATCAGGAACACCCCTAAGGATTAGATAGTCTCGGTCCTCATGTACCTAATACCTCGGTGTAAAGTAACCATAGTAAAATCTATTCTCATGAACGAGCCACTAGTAGGGAATATACCCATAACCTAGTGGTCCCTAATCATCATCCACATAGTTTAGTTAGAGTTGTCGTTATCCAAATGCTAGGTGAAATAGGGAAAAAACTCATCTGGTCCACTAGCCGTACTAGTACACATTTTCCCTACCTAGGTACCCGGGCTTCCCCATATGTGCTCAAACAATTTCAGAATGATGCATATAGCCATTTTCATAAAAAACACCACTACTGGTCACATACAGTCAGTACAATAGATAAAAACATTTTATACCATTTAACACACCCAACAAAACACTTTGAGTTTCAATAAAACAACTTCTCCAAATCTATCTTTGTTTTGCACCCAATACTATTTGAAAACCCCACTTGAACACCATATTCATACTCATATTTATCAAAACAGAATCCAACACACCCTACAAATTTCATTAAACTCATTACATGATTTATAAAACAATCCCAATAAGCATCACATAGAATACCGATGTAAAACTCCCAATTCAACACCAATTTGGTACACAAAACCATTTTCTTAACAAACAACACCCAAAACCGATTTCGCAGCAACAAACAATGAATAATAACACTTAAAACATCATTTTCTACCCTAATACAGTTAAATATGTTGAACAAAATAATTATAATTCTCCCCTTAATCACCCAATAGAATATTTAAATAAAAAACTCAAATTTTACATGAAATTGGCCCTTAAAATTTACATTCATTACAAAAACAACTAAAACCAATTTTTTCTGCACCAAATCAATTGTTTAAACATGAAAATATAATAAACATAGTATATATGTCACAAGGATTTCATACAAAGTGAAATCACTTACAAAATTAATGAAAACCCATGAATCAACATGCGATAATCAAGTCACACCACCACCGCACCAAGAGGGACTTCGAAAAAACATAAAACCACAAAATTAGATTGAAAAAACCGAAGGATAAACCTGAGGTTCCAAATCATACCTCCGGGTGATTTGTTACATCAAGGAAAAAAGAAGAAACCTCAAGAAAATAGAATGAAACCCTAAGAAATTTGAAAGAGGAATGGAAGAGACTCACTTACTTGAGGGATCTTGATGAATCACCCCTAATAAACTATTATATGAAATTAAAAACAGTAAAAACATTAATGGAGGTTCGAAGAAGGATTATGAGCTCATTTAGGAACTGTAATGGAGGAAAAAGAGTAATAATTGATAGAGTTATGAGGGAAATAACTTACCTCCTCAAATCTTCCTGATTTTAGAAACCCTAAAATGTTCAGCACTCAATCGTGATGAAGAATAGATCCAAAGAGGGGAGAGAGAGGTTGGGTGCATGGATGGGTTCAATGGGACTATGTGAGGATTGGAATAAATGAAAATCATTAAAATTGAATATGTTATTAATTGATTAAATTTGATTTTTAAAACTGGAATTGGGCTTTTGGGCAAGCCAAATCCCTTAAATAAAAACCCATATACACCTTGGTTATGGATTTATAAAGGATCCAAACTACAATGGTGGTGTTAATATATAAAGGGAGACCATTTATGAATTATAATGGATGAAAAATATTAAAAAATTAAAATGTTATAAAAGAAAAATAAGTTATTTTTAAATCTGGAATTGGGCTCACAGTTTGGCACAATTCAAGAAAACTCACCCATTCCACCATAAAAGATTGTGAAACACCAAAAACGAAGAATAAATGGAAATTAAATGAAATTTTACTTTAAAATAAGCCATGAATGTGACATTTCACTTTGTGTATCATGAGCTTTAAACCAAGAGTTGAAATACTCTAATCTTGTATTTTAGTTTGTAGTTGTGATCCATACATTGAAATGATCGTGATAGAACCTCTCAGGAGATAGATGTTTTGAGTACATTGGCACATAGTGTGAATATAATATTATCTCACAGAATGTACATTATCATTATCTAATGAATTTCATAGAGTAATTTTATATGTTTTACAATGATTAATAGTATTCAACTATAAATGGATGTGTAGTGGTAAATGCATTAGGCTTGAAAATATAGGAGATAAGAGATCAAGCTTCATTATCTGAATAGAATATCTTATCTTTACTATAAGACTAGTAGGTGGGTGTAGTTTAGGGTTTTGGGTAATCAATTAGCCTATCCATAAAGATAATTTCTTTATTGGATAAACAAGTAAACACATGTTAAAATATTGTTCTATAATGTAACATGATGTGTGATAGGTTGGAAGAATGTGAAACTATTTTAGGATTTTATTATGATATACATGGAGTGTTTATAGTTCATAGCATGGAAATGGTCACATATTCAAAGAGAGATTAGTCTTTGTGATCATATAATGCTTTGAAGTGGGTTATTCACCTAGGGCTGACAATGATTTTTAATAATGAAATGTGGATGTTTTGGTGGCCCTCCATGGTATGAGTCATTGAAGGCTTTGTTCCCATTTGAATGACATGTCCAAAAAATTTCACTGAGTGTCAGAGTTGATAGTTGAAGAGGGATGTTCACCCAAGGTCGACCAGTTTTACCTCATAGTTTTGGTAATTATAATAGATGTTTATGAGTGGATAGTTGATGTTGTGTATAACCTTTTATCCTCATATCAATGAACAGTTAGTATGAATAATAAAAAACATATAGGTCATGCTTTAGTATTTTATTTTTGATTTTATCCACTAGATGCATCTTTTGGGGAGATACAAATTCTGGTAGTGTAATACACTCAAGGGTTCAATTGATATTTGTAAATTTTACTATTAATTAAGTGGACAATCGATCTACCATAACTGGATTAAGGCACTCAAGTGTTAAAAAATAATTGTAAATTCTTATCAAAACATATTTGAATAAGAGGATAGCATAAGAAGGATAGAGCACATGCCAACTATAAATCCTGAGAATAAAATACTATAAAATTTGTAGAAAGAAGGGTTGTCCACTAAAAACAAGTTTAAGGGAGTTTAAAAAATTGTTATTCCCATGAAAATCAATATGAAGGTTGATCATTCATCATTAGATAACAAACCTAATAAATTTAGGAAAAATTAATCAAAACAATTATTCATGATAATAAAGAATAGATATATATGGTTCATACCACACTCAAGAAATCAAGACATAAAAGGAAATATCAGAAATCAATAAAATACATAAAAGGATGCATGATAAATAAAGAAAATGATAGGTCATGAAAATGTTTGGTGGAAACTATGTGCCACACATGATACATATAAAAACCAAGTGTTACCATATTTTTCCAACATATCAACAATACAACAAATCATAGTCCAATAGTGAACACAACTCATCTCCCTCTCTACATCCATCTCTACTTACTACTACCACCTGTAAAAACATTATATCTAAAATAAAATATTGATGTATATTTATATTTAATATTAATACCAATAAAATATTTTAAAGTAAATGATTTTGAATTTTTGTAATTTACCTACTCACCACCAGTAAAAGAAATACCATCGGGGGAAAATCCGATCATCATATGATATAAATCTATCAACACTCTCAGAAAAGAAGATATATTATCCCCCTGGTCTTGAACTATCTTTTGTAGAGAAATAATCTCTCTCTAAATATATCAGGTTACGGAATGACTATAACAAGAAGTAAGTGATTTTGAAATCCCAGTGGTTTTCAAAAGTCCTTATATGATATGGTTCCCAAACCCATCCCACACACTCTATTAGGATGCTCATTCCTATGGAATCTAGAAACCAGGTCATCTTGGGAGATTGAGTAGGTCTGTGCAAGATGGGCATCACACAGTTCATTAAATTTTACCTATAAAACAAATATTTTTCATGTTAGAAGAAATATATATTAACATAGAAACAACTGATAATAAGTTATTATAAATAAAAATGAGTTTATACCACATGTTTTTTAGAAGGATCATTAACAAAACATCCATCAGATTTTTGGTGAATGTTCAACCAAACTTCTGTTCAGGATTATTCATGACCTAAACTATGTGACTGCATTAAACAAAAATAAATTAACAATTTTAGATATTAAACAAATAATATTGTCTTATAAATATTTAAACTAATGTAATGATTACCAGAGTAATTCGACTTCTAGAAAAACTCTTTGACCCCGCAGTCTGAGGGATGACTTGCATAGCACATATTGATGTATTGTTTCTTGAATGGTAATGAAATAAATAAAATTAAATTTAATAGTAATGTATTCAATGTCATATCATATTCATATACATGTACAAATGTAAAATGAGATTAATACAATAATATATATTTAAATACAATCTTTTTCTCATCATGATTTGTTTTAACAAAAACATTCCATTAATCTATGGGTAACCCATCCTGTAGCTTGTCATACATCTCTGGGGAGGTCAACGAAGTGTCATTTAAATCACCCCACAATATCCATTTAATGTAATTACATTTTTTGACATGATTTTTTAATGTCCACTTTCGTGTTATCACATCAGCAACCGTAAAGTTGTAAAACATATATTCATAGGAATTAAATTTGAAAACATTAATAACATGAGATTCATTTACATCATAATGTATTAAAATTACCATTATTTGGGAATAAAAAACAACCTCTTTAGAACATGGAGGCATATTCATCTAATCGTCATACAAAATAAGATATGAAACAGGATTTGTGGCCAGATGGCTTAAATTCTGGACAAGTAATCATGTAGGCTCATCTGTAGGGACCCCGTGTGAATCAAATTAAATATCTATATTCTCTCGTGTCAGATTCCATATATCTAAACATTTTATATTTTTATCCACACTTTCATTTTATCTATATTTAATGTAAAAACTATTAGTATAAAATAAGTGCAATAAATTACTTCATATTTAAATTTGAAACTATAAAAGTCACCCTCTAGTATCCCTCTGATGAAGTAGAAGAGGCATGCTACTCCTCCACTACTAAGGCTCTTAAAGGGAGTAGAGACAACAGATTTGCTGAAGGGATTCTCACAGAGGGCATGAGAGATGGTACAGGGGGAGATAGTGCATGGGAAAGCAGATGGTTGCTTAGATGCCATAGAGAGAGAGATACATATGGATTGTCATCTGTCTTAGTGGTCGATGAAACAACATATCACATTATCCATGGTATTCCTGTCATTTAATCAAATGAAATTAATTTTAGAACAAATATTTAAAAATAATAATTATAAAAAATTAAAAATGAAAATAGATGCACAGTACTAACAAAAAAATATACATTGCAATGATAATGAAAGATTTCAAAATTTAAATAAGTGGTTTCTTAATAAATGAATATATGTAGATACAATCATTTTCACATTCAATCATGTTGGTTTCCTAGTCCATTACATCATCCACATAATTCATCCTGGATAGAAAAATATTTTCAATATCATTATGGAAAAATAATTCCACTTCTTGTTGTTGATGAGATTCAATGTCAGTGGTAATATATTCTACTCTATCACCCATATCATACAAATATCTTTGTTTTACGTAAGAAAATACCCTCCACCCTTCTTACACAACATCATTAACATAATATTCCATTTTATCATGCGATGATAAGATATATGGATCATGCAGTTCATGATCACCAACATCCTTCAAGAGAGAGAAGTTCACATATGTAAATTGCAAGAATCCCTTTTAACACCTATGATATTATTGACACAATTGCATTTGAATAAAACAACTGATAAATGCATGTTGTAGTTTAATAAAATAATATCAGTCATCCTTAAATAGTATCCCACATCATAACATGTAAATATACCACAATTTTATGTTTTTAAACCCTCTTTTGGATTGATTGTATGAAATCAAAAACCATTCACGTTGTAAGCATCGAACTTTACAAAATGTTTTAGAGGAACTCGACAAAGAAACATCAAATATTCTTACAAATCTGCTCGGGTATCATTATTCCTAATCTTAAAAAGAAATATAATTTATTAGATTTACAAAATTTTTGCTCAACCTAATATTTTTATTTATCGAAATAATTTTTAGCTTACACATTGTGCAAACCACTATAAAATCTCTACATTAACATCGTTCCTTATATTTGTCTCATTTCATGGTCGTCCTATCATTCGTCTTTTTTTGTATCCTAAACACTTCAATAAATTGATCTGTAATTTCACTATTCCACAGCACGTATCTAGGTGGCTATAATAATTCCATTTCTATAAGTGTAACATTTGAGTTCCTTCCAACTAATTGGCCAATAACATGAAATATTTTTGATTTCTCACATATTTGAGATTGAATCGATGTGTCTTAAACATTCCTAACTCGATTAAATCGTGTCTCAATATCAAACATGTATCTAGAACAATAATTATGACACTCCTCTTCCAAATATCCTTCTGCAATAGAGCCTTCTGGTTGAGATTTATTTATCACATATGATTTCAAATTCCCAACATATCTATGAAATAAAATAATAAAATAATATTATTCATTTAAATAAATTCCAAAAATTGTTTAAATAACTATAAAACATATTAATAACGTACTTCTCCATTGGAAACATCAAACGATAATGAACAGGGCCTCCAAATTTAGCTTCCTCAAACAAATTCACAGTTAAATGCATCATGAAAGTAAAAACTAACAGAGGAAAGATCGTTTCCATTGAACAAATTGTCAATACAACCCACTTATGAAGGATTTAAAGTTCAAATGGATTTAGATATTTCATACATAGTTGTATGAAAAATGTGCAAAATTGGAGTACAACAACAGTAACTTGTTCAGGTAATAATATATGCAAAGCCAATGGTAATAACTTCTATAACAATATATGTGAATTATAACTTTTCAATCCATGTAACGTACGATTCTTTAAGTCAACACACCTTGAGATGTTACTTTAATACACATAATATACTTTCAAATGCATTATATTTCTATGGATTGTATATTTATCCCTATTTTTCATTGAAAAAGTTGCTGAAGCGTACGTTTCATTCTCAACTGGCCAGAGATCATGTTTTATGATCATTACATTATGTCATTCGAGCATTGAAATGATCCTTTGACTTTATATACTCATTAAGAAACATGAAGATCAAATTATCATAGAAATTCTTCTCAATATGCATCACATAAGGATTATGCCGCAACAAATTACATTCCCAAAATAAATGTTTAAAGAATATACATTTTTTATTCTATTTGTGGGTTTCAATTTCACATGACGATGCACATCAAACTCGTTTCCCTCTATCATTCAAATGATGAACCATCCCAAATTTATTTTCAACATTTCCATGTTGTGTCAATATTTCAGAACTTGTTAACAACATTGGAGGTGGTTTATTTTTAATGAAACATTTAAATTTTGATCTATTTAGCCAAAATATATGAGATGCATAAAGAAACTTTCGATGGAACAAGAAGTTCCATTTTATAATATGAGGTATCCATTTGGGCTCAAAATAAAATGTACAAATAGGAAAATCAAAAACCATGTATGTTTTCCAACAATATAAATTCCCATGCCCTTGTATGTCACTAATGGTCCGCATTAAAGCAGCATGCATTTTGATCATTGTTTTAGAAGAAGCATAAAATTTCTCCACTCTGTTTCTCTATAACTTCTGTAATTATTCAATTAAAGGCTACAAGTATACATCAATATCATTTAGATAAAAAAAATTCCATTAATAATCATAAAAATGATAAAAAAACTTTTGTTTCATACACATCCATAGAGGCAGATTGTATGGAATCAAAACAACTTGCCAAATGATATAATTGGAACTCAAATTCCAAAATGGGTTGAATCCATTGGAAACAAATCCCTATCGAACATTCCTAGTTTCAGATTATAAATCTATAGGTAATGAATAATAAGTATTCACCAATTGGGAATCTTATGGATGTTACATTAACTATTAATATTTTTTATCTACCGAATGCCACATCATTTGTTTAGTGGGTTTTGATGACATGAATAATCATTTCAATCGAGGCTTTAATAAAACTAACCTAAAACCGTTTCAACTGTGTTCCTTTTCTTCTTATTCATAGTAGTATGTTGACTCATACTTTCATCATCACCCATTTACTTCCATCTAGAAGAAGAAGATTTTTTCATCCTGTCTACTTGAATCCTGCGGCCAATAAAGCATACAATCATTGGGATATGCAAGTATTTCTGTTTAATTCAAACCAAGCATGTCAAAAACTTTTTTAATATCATAAAAATACTCAGGGATGTTTTCTTTAAGAAATTCATCATGAAAAAATTCGAATAACCTGGACATTTTCTTATTTGAATTTCCACATAGGCATTTGATATTTTAAAACATTAGCAGAAAATAATGTTTTGAATATTCTAAACATCCACTATACTACTCTTGATTTGCATCGTCAAGTAACTCAATATAGGTATTTTTCTTAGTGAAGTTTTATCTTACATTAGCATCCCCATAATCAAGAGGGGGATCCACTGATATGTTACAATCTTGATCTGGTTGTCCTTTAGTCTCAAAAATATCACTTTTCATGATTCTATTTTTTACACCATCATATTGTTGTTCTAATATGTTTGGATGTTAATATTGGTGTCTTGCAGCGCCGAATGCATCATTTATAAGGGTTTTCATTTTATTTTCCATTGTCGATGAAGTTGGGATCTCATTTGATGGATTGACATCAATTCTCATCCTTTCTGTAACGTTTTATTCTTAGTTCGAAATCCAAAAATATATTGACCAGGGAATTTCATCAATATTAAATGTTCATAAACTTCATCTCTCTTCAACCATCTTCTAAATTTACATTTAGGACATAAAATTCATACTCTCCCTTCAATGAATCGATTATAAATTAAAAAATCTAAAAACTCCTCCAAACCCTAAACCTACTGTGGTGTGTTCCTCGGTAATGTGACCCATATTTTATCCAATTATATCAAAACAAGAATACAAAATATTAATAAAAATTAAGACACATAACTATTACTAAATAGGGAAATAGAATCATATATACTAGTTGAAAAATTATATAAATACGTTAATTATGGTTTTCCTACTTAAATAAATACGGTAAATAATGAACCCACCCACAAGAAAACCAAATCATGAAAATTAAAAATTCCTTAAAAGAAGAGGAGAACAGTGATCCCATCCTTGTAGTTTTTTGTATGTCGTGCAACACCAAACAGATGAACAAACTGATGGTGTCATAACTATGACATCACTAAAGTAAGGGCTTAATTAATCATATAATAAATGTGTAAATTTTTGGAATATGAAATGGAAACAAACTCAAACCATAAACATGACTCACTACTTTCGAAAATAAATGGGGAACCAGGATGTAGACCATGCTAGGTATCATCAGGTGAAAGGATTCATGGATAGAGTAGATGAATCTAAGACTTATAGAAAGTGGTATAACCTATTAAATATGCCTTTTCAATTATTATTTAATTTGTTTAAATTATAGAAAGTGGGAAGTCCTATTAAATCCATATACTTATTGAATTCAGATAATATATTTAGTCCCCAAAAAATAGACAATAGGGATATTCTTAAAAATTGGGTTTATTAACAATATTTTTATTCCTTTTATGTTATTGGTGGCCTTAAATTATGACTGAAAGTGTTGGGTATGGTCTGGGGCTGAGAATTTTAGAACATGTGGGGTATCATGGGGAAGTGTTATGGGCAACAATATGTTGTGACCCTATGTGTGACTAAAATTTTCAGGTCTAGGGTGGATCATGGAACATCAATGGGGGTTGAAACATAATGTGGACCTCTATAAAAAAGAAATTATAGTTGTCCTTATGATGTTTCTTTTTAGTATCTTTTTATATAGGTATGTATAACATAAAACTGGGACAATTACATGTTTGGATGACATTTATAGAAGATTTTTTTAATTATATTATCCAATCACCATGATTAAAAAAAAATTTCATATATCCTATCTGGCAGGCATCTAGACAGACTCTGTATAAGTATAGAGAGATGTTCAAAAAAGGTGTGTACCAATTATCCCCATGAAATTGATGAATAGAACCATTTCATTGTGTTCTTATAAAAATACTTACTAGAAATTGATACAATACTTCTAGATGCCTCATAAAGTGGATCCTTGATAGGAAAATCACAGATAGATTCCCAAGGGATTATTTTAAAGATTAATCAAAACAAATAATAATTGGGCACCATAGGTACTCTCATAAAATGAATTCATGAGGTAATAAATTTTGATTAATCATTTTTACTTGAAACTAAAATTGAGGAGTTAATTATTTTGGTGATATAGAAAGATCTAAGTCACGTCCTTGAACAAAAAACACTAGAGGTATACATTTTAGGATCATATTCTATCCATTTCACTAACTAATGTCTTGATGTTTAAAGAATGGAATGTTGTATAATATCCTTTTATCCATGGCAATTCTAAAAACAATTAGAAATTGAGATATCCTAACCATATCTATTATGGATTTTGAAATTATCATTTCATGGATAGACCCACCCTATCAAAATCATTACTCAAACCAACCTCCATTCCAATAACTAAACCAATAGTTCAAACAGTCACCACCATCCTAATAAGTCAATAAATATCCTTACAACCAAGACTACCAACAACCCTATATCCTACAAAATAAAACAAATGACCACTCATCCACTTGTGAAAAAAATATGATTTAGCCACAAAAAATACATTGATTTATGATCATAGGATTGAATTGTAATAGATAATAAAAATCTTGAAATCGATTTCCAAAAACCCATGAAAACTTTTAACAAATACAGTGCCTATACCATCCAAGGTCCATTGAGGGGAAGCGAGAAGAATCATGTGGTAGCATGAGTCAGGACCTGTAGTGGAGAGGTGAGCTAGGGATTCAGGGGGACAACAACAATGGGAGGCGGGCCACACTGAGGGGTTTCGAGGAGCACTGAGGGGTGGCAAGGAGTACTAAGGGGAAGTGAGGCAAGGAGAGGGGCGGTGGGGAGGTTAGGCGCACTAAGTGGAGGCAATAAAGGGATTAAAGGGTCATGGGGGAGGGGGTCTCTATGGGTTTTGGTGGAGAATTGTTGAGACAATGAACACAAAAAATGCTTTAGCGACAGTGTTTAATAAACCCCCACAAAATTATTTATAAAAAATTAGTGGTGGTTTAGTAAAATGATACTAAAAAATCACCTCAAAAGGCTATTTAGGTTTTAGTGTTTAACCCATGAATCGAGATCATAATCTATTAGTACATTGAAACTCATATAGAAATATAGATGAGACATAGAAAAACTGATGAACACCTTTTTATTAATGATAATGTGTGATATAATCCCTTTTTAAAATTTATATCTCATTAAGAAGGATTCATATATATGTCATCACCCTTACTTTTTAATGAATATTTCATTGATATATCGAAATGAACTTATCTTTAGCCGCTAAAAATATTGATTTTAGGTGACAAATATTACTCTCAATTAGAGGGGAAAAGATATCATAGTACATAGCATTTAAGGAAGTTATTATATCTTGATCATTCAACCAATATAGTGCCACTCAATACACAATTGGAGCAAGATACTTATCCATGAATATAAAATTATGGTATTCAATATGAATATATGTATCACCCTAATATTTTACAATATGTATCTTTTTTATATTAAAATTCTTTGATAGCTTACGTTATGTAGAACACAAAACATTAGAAAATGAATATATATTATTATCTAATTGTTTCATAGCTATTGGAATTGCAAGAATGAAAGAGATTATGTAAATTATGAAAATATTTTTTATACATGTTTACAAAATGATTTCATTGGTTACCAAATAATTATAAATGAAAATAAAAACCAAATGATCATTAAGTGTTTTTATAAAAAAATATATTTATGACACAATTGAATTTTATCATAAATTAATCACTATTATTGAGCGATATTAATGAAATTTATATATTAAATATTCAATGATTTGGTTTTTGTAACATCCCATATTTTTGAGTTAGTTCTAAAAAAACTCATGCTTTTTTACTTTTCAATTAGTGGCTATTCTAATTTTTGTTTCATTGATTGGAACTCAATTCTGAGGATTATTTTGGTTCATATAATGGTTTTGGGATAGTCTAGGGGCTTGGAGTATGCCTTGATTGTTCTAGTTGGGTTTTGGGAGTTTCATAGACCAAATGGATTGCTTTGAAATAGCAGGTCCGGGTGCATGGTTTAGGGTAAATTGTGTGGCCCCATCCAAGAAACCATGTGGACACTTTTTAATTTGAAGTAGGGATTGTGTAAAATGTTTGGGTGAGGCATTTGGTCATGCATGGTGAATAGAAATTTTTTATAGGCATTCGATATTTTTTTTATCATGGCTAGGTCAAACCATGTGTAATTCAAGCGAAGGTACACTTTTGGGCAGTAACATTGCATAGTAGCACGCACGGTAGCCGCACGATTTGGTAAACTATGCAGGTAGACCATGCAGACTGTAAAAGATGTTTTTAAAATTTCCTTTTATTAATTTTTTTCTTTTTTTCTTATTTCATTCCATTCTTATTCCTTTTCACACACCCACAATAGTGGGCTCTCACACTTTTCTCATCCAGTGGATTTTTATACCTCTCCTCAATTGTTGATATATTCTTTAATCCGTCAGATATTATTGATTTTCCTCGGTAAGGCTAACCCCATGCATGTTTCATCTTCAATTTTACTTCTCTAGATGGACCTTTGTTTTCATCTGATTCAAGTTCAATGTATTTGATGTAAACTAGGATCTATTTCGATCATCTATGTGTTGGATCTCTATATCGGACATGCATACATCTACGAGTCTAATATAGGTGGTTCATACCATGATTTATGTCCCATGGTATTCCATTTGGACACATGAGGACTCCATGATGAGGTGGTTTAGACCACTTCTTTGGGTAGAGGCCCTTGATAATTGTGCGATAGGTGAATATGGATTGTGGTACTTTCTGTAGAAACCACATGGAAGGTGAGGAGATTTTGGTTGATAGTGATGATGATAATAGGTTGTGGGATGAGGCTCACCATGATTGAGGCTGTGGGACTAGATATTTTATAACGAATAAATCATTGATCTTAAGATTTTCGGGCATTGGGCTGACGTGTGCTTTCGAGCAGGGGTCGGTGGGACCAAGTTACTAATTACATGGGTGTGCCTTCAAGATGTTAGTACTATGTGATACATGAGGTGATAGTAGGCATATGGTTCCATGTTACATGATTTAAGGTGGAACATGATGGTTCACAGAGACTATGCTACATTATGGGTACCTTGGGCCAAGGGTCAAGGACCATCTTAACATCTTATATTCTGACATTTTCCTATGTATGTGACACTTCATGGTGTATATTGAGTTGTAGAGGGAATTTTTTTTTAATTTTTAACTTTTTTATTCTGCTTATTTAATTATATTTCCTGAATTTTTAAACAGATATGCTTGGTATGCACAATTGGGTGGTATCCTACTGTGATTCATCTCACTCCATGCATGAGTCCATTAGGATTCTTATAGACATTATGAACATTCATAAAGGTAAATGACCAGACTCAGGATGTAGATCATAGTATGTACCTTCATGGATTTGGCATGTACCATGAGTTTATTCCTAGTTGTTTCCTAATATTTAGCTTTTATTCCTATATCAGCATGATTATTTTATATGTATAAATTGTTGTCTTCCATGGGAAATACCATGTCTGTATTTTCTTTTATAACACTTTTTCATAAATTCATGTTTTCTCTATTTACATTTATTAGTGGATAGAATTGGTTTTTGGTATCTTGATCTATTTATATTTTTACAATTTCTTCTTTTGATCCATTTCTTACACAATTTATCTGATATTATATGTACTTCTGTTAATGGTAGGTCAAATTTCAGTTTTCTGAGACTTATTATTTTTTCTTCCTACAATATTTTATTACTCATACTAGTATTATATCTTATTAAGAGGGTATATTCTCCACTATATTGTCATTAACACCCTAACTCTTAGACTGCAGCCTTTGTCTTATGGAGGGTCATGCCTAATGCCAGTGGCACTTGGTCTGATAGCACTGTTCCAAAGGATGGTCGGTCAGGGAAGCTACAATTTTTATTAGAGGAGTTTATTTACATATTTTCTTGGTATTAAAATTTTGTTTATAGTAGACTATAGATTATTTTGTGGTTCAAACTAGATGTTGAACTCATGATTGGGTTCTTGATTCCCCATTTATGAGGGACAGATTGAGTTTCCATGGGTGAGAATTGTTGTTTTTTTTCATAGATTATAGTTTATATTATTTCCATCTTGGTGGATCACTTAGAATGTGATGTTATTGGTTGTGATATGTGGACCTCAATCCTGTGAGGTAAGGGATAAGAATATGGACTCTTGGCTTGGTAGGGAAATGGGGTTGTGATTATTATTTTTGTTTTGAATTTGACAGAAACATTTTTGGGTAACTAGGTCATCAGATTGACGAAACATTGGTTGTTAGGAATGGAAAGTCCTAGGGATATTATAATTCATTTCTTTCTAAGGGTGGGTAAGGAGGTTATGCGGTTTGGATGTCATGGGGCATGGTTGCAGTCGGGGATAGTAAGGGTAGTGAGGATATGCTACCTTTTTCAACATTCCCATTCTATATTATATATATATATATATTCTGGTCGTTTATGGTATTCCACAAGTTCTTCATGAAAGGTTTGGATGGATCATTGGGTGGGTGACGATACAGTTCTGTAGGAGTATGAATAGGTTCAGACCACTGAGGGTCAGATAGTGCATGAGCCACAAGTACATGCTCTAGTTCAGGATCCAGTGTTGGAAAGGAAGTTGTTGGACTTTAAAACATTTGGGTTGTGGCTTGTTTATCAGCTTCGATAAAGCCTAGTATGTGTCTTGAAGGGGATCAATTGGGATGCTCAGGGAGAAGATAAATCTATGGATTACCTTACTTAAGAGTTAAAGTCACAAAACACGTCGCTTTTTCAAGGTGGGGGTGGTCCGCAGGTGGCTTGGAAAAAGATGGAGAGAATGATGATGATCATCAAGTCACTCGAGATGCCTCTAGGGACGAGGTTGAATCTAGTGATTCACATTTTTATCGGACCAGAAAAGCACTGGTAGGACGTATAGGTTATGTTTAGAGGAAATTAGGGGCAAGCCAGGTTGAGTTTTGAGTCCATGTTCTTCGATCACTTTTTCCTAATGATGATATGGGCAGAGAGGGCTGAAGTGTTCTTGAACCTTTAGTAGGGTGAAATATATCTCATGGAATATGAAAATACCATCATTGAATTGTCTTAGTTCTCATTTGGTATTGTAAGAGATGACACCTAGAGGGTGAGGCACATTGATGATAGCTTACGACATGACATTTGGGTATAGGTAAACATATTTAGGTTGACCTCGTTCTCATAGGTGGTGAACTAGGTGTTCATCACCTTGGAAAACCTAACGTACATGCACCACTTGATCTGATCGACGACATCAGCTTATGTTTCAGACAATATTAAGCGAGGAATATATGATATCTAGTAGGCCGTTCAGGGAAAGGAGTCTAGAAGAGAACCACAAAGTGGTTCTTCTATGGTTTTCTTCTAGGAAGACTTCTTAGACATCCAGCAGACAAGGACTGAGGTAGGCACATGCTTCATAGATTGGTTCTGGATTTGGACCCGGTGAGGGTAACTAAGGATCAACTTCAGGTAGGGGATATAGTAGATACAGTAGGAAACAACATGGAGTGTATACTTTAAGAAGAAATGTGTTCGGGTAGTTGCATTTCATGATGTTGTCAAGGGCTGAGTATGCTAGTGATCTGATGAAGGTCACATGTACATATCATGCATAGCCAGGATTTAATAATGTTTTTCTTTGGGCATGTCTTATTATGGTATGTCAGTTTCGGGTGCATGAGTTGCATAGAATATATATGGACTGACCATAGGTTGTTTAATAGGTTGTAATGATTTTAGGTGAATTACACACACACACACAAACATGTATATGAGGGATTGGAATCATGAGCATCGTTGGATGTGAGTTATGAGCTGCCTTGGGTATCAGGGCATCAAGGATGAAGATTAGATGAGGTGACATGGGAATTTGGGAATCAAGAATGCGGTATTTGATTGATGTGTGTGGTTTTGGATCTTGTTTGAGCACCCATGGGATGCAGGGCCTCGTTGTTCCATGGGTACCACAAGCTTGTGGTGGATATCTATTTCGTGTAAGATGGGATTTTGGGTGTTGAGTGCCACACGGGAGCGCCTGATGAGGTGCAAGAGTGAAAATCCATCTTTGGTGGGGCATGTGCCTAGAAATTGGTCAATGGCACATTTTTTGTTTTGATTTTTAGGTCAACTTATAATGATTCAAGAAATTAATATAGTGGGGATCCCCCTTTAAGAAATTGGTGTATACCCTAGAGACTGGTGTAAATCAGGTTTTTTTATGGGGATGGGTATGTTTGGTACCATCTCCAAGTTCCCTCAACCCCCTCTTAATTGGCTTAAGTTACTCTTAATTAATCATGGGAGTTAAGCCTTTTTGAATTTCAACTTTTGAAATTCTTGTGTGTTTTGTAATAATAAAATAAGATGTTATCTTATTTTATTATGGGTTGTTTGTTTGTCTCCTTGAGAGCTTTTTGAGAGCTTCTTCTTCATCTTCAAGCTCTGACGAAGAACGAAGAACGCCCAAACTCCGACGAAGAACGACGCCTCTCTTCTTCGTCCTCGGTGTCAACAAGAGGGAACGCCGCACCCTCCTCGGACCTTCTTCGTCGGCAAACGAAGATTCGCCAACGACGTATCTCTTCGGGCATAACTCTTCGTCAACGGATTTGACGAACGACGACCGCGACGCCCGACCTCCGCGACGTCGTCTTCCGCGGAATGTTCTCAATCTTCGAACCTTATATCAAGGTAGGGGTTGTTGTTTAATTCTTTAATTATTCCATTTCTTGCTTGTGGATCGCATTTCTACGTGAGGCTTTGAAATAATTTTTTTAAGTGTTATAGTTAACGCGAGGGGGGGCCGGACCGCACGAACACGGCCGAACCCCCCCCCCCCCTCCATCGTTCTTGTTTAATTCTTGCGGTGGAAGAAAAGTGGCGTGGTGCCGTCGCACCACGCGGATTACCGTACGTTTATTTTTTACGCGGCGCTGTCGCGCCACGCCGGGGTATAAACTACAAGAACGCGACGCCGTCGCGCCGCGTTGAAAAGAATCAAAGCACGGCGAAGGGGCGCGGTGCCGTCGCACCGCGCCGGATGACGAACGCCGCGGCCGGTTCCGGGCCGCGGCGGGACGAGGGGACCGCGGCCGGTTCCGGGCCGCGGCGGAAGAGAAGGCCGGCGGCCGGGCCGCCGGCGTCGGAAGCCGAAGAGGGGACCGGAATTTCCGGTCCCGTTGGAGAAAACCGGGGGAATAAATCCCCCGGCCGGTTCAACAAAACCCCCCTCTTAATGAGGGGGGCAGTTCTTTGAAGAGAAGGGGGGGGGGGGGGGGGCAGCCGGCCCCCCGGTTCGTTTCCAGCAAGCCCCCCACGTGTGGGGGGCGTTTTTTTTTAAGGGCGCGGCATATAGCCGCGCCGTCCTTGAAGAAGCGGGGGCTTAGCCCCCCGCGTGCCACCCTCGTGCGGCGCCAGGCGCCAGCCGCCGCGGCCCGCCGCCGCGCCGCCCCGGGGGGGGGGGGGGGGGCAGGTCGGCCCGGACCCGGACCCCCCCCCCCCCCGTTTCGAACTAGATTCGGTTTTTGGTCCGTAACTTGAGCCTCGGACCTCCGATCGACGAACCGTCAGCGGCAACGCGATACTTGGATCGAGACGGTCGTTTCGGTATATCGCACTCAAGGTTTCGGATTACTTTGAGTTCGGCCGGGTTGGTTCGTTCACGAAACCAACCGGGCCTTCGGAGCGGAAACGCTCATATCTTGAGCTACGAACGTCCGATTGACACGCCGTCAGTCGCGTTGTGTTCCTCTTAGTGAGACGGATCTTTCGGCATACTCCGCCCGAGGTTTGGACGCAGGTGGAGTACGGTCGGGTTGGTTTAGCCTTAAAAACCAACCGGGCCCCGGAGACGAAAATGCCAATAACTCTCAGACCAGGCGTCCGATCGACGCGCCGTCTGTTGCGTTGAGTTCCTGTTGACGGTACGGAACTTTTGGATACATCAACTTCGGTCTTCGTGACAGTTGATGTATCAGCCTCTCGGCTCGTGGAGCGGATCCTCCGAACGAGCTTGCTGTGTGCGGGAACCCTAGTGCTTGCTGCGACTGTTCTACTGCTACGACTGCTACTGTGACTGCGACGACGACAGTACAGAGATCCTGTGTGGATTCGACGACGACAGTAGAGAGATCCTGTGTGGATTCGACGACGACGACTACAGCACTCAGCGATCCTTCGTGGATCAGTGCTACAGGTCCTGTGTGGGCCCGATCCTGTGTGGGTCCTTGCGCTCAGCGGTTCTGTGTGAGCCAGCGCCTACAGGTTCTGTGTGAGCCCGATCCTGTGTGGGTCTTTGCGGGGGTTAGTTACCTATCGATCCTTCGTGGGTCCGACGACTTAGATGGATCAGTGATCATCTTTATCGTCCTTGAAGAAGTATACCTGTGTGAGCTGAATCCTATTGCTTTCCCGTGAGGATTGTGTTGTGCAATCCTGCGTGGATTATGTTTTGTTTTCCTATGTGGAATACGTATACTTTCCTGCGTGGACTGAGTTGTACTTGGGCTCGGAGGTTGGAGCGTATTTTAATTGATGACTTAGGTATATGTATGGGCATATACCTAAGCAGTGTCGGTTTTTACTTCGTGTTTGTACTTTTATTCGTGGTTTATCCTTTGTGGATTTGAGAGACCTTCAGGGGTCTCGGGGTCCCTACTGAGTAGCTTATACTCACCCCTGCACGGGCTTCGCCCGCACTACGTTGTGTTGGTTGCAGACGACGGACAGCGTTGACTTAGCTGAGGCTTGTAGAGCGGGACGGTACCCGGAGGTGGACCACTGGGCGGGACGTGCACGGAGCGGACGGCGGGACCCGTGGAGCAGAGGAGCTATCTGTACCCACCCTTCAGGTGGGATTTCCGGTGGACAGCTCGGAGTAGCGGCTTTTACTTTACAGTTTCTGTTTTTCCCTTTTCGAGTTGTACTTTACTTTCAGTTTGGGTTTGTATTCTGGCCCATTTACCTTTCCGCACTTTCAGTCGTACTCTGCTTGCTTAGTGTTTACTTTCCACTTGTTTACTCTGTGGTGTGTGTTTACTTATCAAAGGCAATGCCTTCCCTTTTTACCGGGATTTACACCTTGGTGCTAGTCGCCAGCCCCTGGCCTATGGAAGGCGGGCTTGGGGTAGTCACGGCACGGACCCCGAGGGCGGGTCGTGACAAATTGGTATCCGAGGAGTTCGGTTCTACCGCGAACTCTGATCTTTTCTATGTGAAGCAATAATGTTTAGCGTATTGAGTGTGGTTATCAGTCCAGGGAGTCCAGTGTTGGTGCGGCGGCCGACGTATCCATACACCAGGACCCTGACTTCTGATTTCCGACTTAATGCACAAAAACATTGTTTGCGTGTGTGTTTCAAAGTTTTCTTTGTGATTACTTATATCAGCTCACCAGGTATACTGTTCTAACCGTGGCGCACCTGTTTCCTTTTCAGGATGGCCCCACGACGGCAGCCAGCTAGGGTTCTGAGAGTCGAGCGAGACGACAGCCCACCGAGCGACGAGGCCTCGGTGCATGGCCCTTTTCCAGTAGTGGCACCGGCGGTAGCTTTACCCGCCGAGCCCCCGATGCTTCCAGTAGCAGCCGCTGACGATGCACGTCGCCTCAGTGCACTGCATGAGTTTCAGCGCCAGCGACCACCCAGGTTTCGCGGGGAGACGGATCCCCAGGCAGCAGAGGACTGGCTGGAGGCAGTGGTTCGAGTGTTTAGGCTAGTGAGGACACCAGCAGACCTCATGGTGATCCTCGCTGCGAGCCTACTACACGCAGCAGCAGGACGATGGTGGAGCCTGATGCTCCAGGTGCACGATGAGGCATCCCTACTTTGGACGGACTTTGAGAGCCTCTTCCGCTCGGAGTTCGTCCCAGCCACCCTTCGTGCGGTGCGTATCCAGGAGCTTCTACAGCTGCGGCAGGGCAGCATGACGGTCGCTCAGTACTCGGCGAGATTTACCGATCTCTCGCGCTACTCGACCGACATGGTACAGGACCCATTCTTCCAGGCCCGGACCTTCGAGCAGGGTTTGAGACACGAGATCAGGGCATCGCTGATCTCCCTCCGCATACCGACTCAGACAGGAGTACTGGAGCGGGCCCTTCTGATCGAGAGCTTCCTTGCTGAGTCTACACCAGCACAGAGACCCACCACAGGGCGGCACGTGGCAGAGTCATCTGTAGCGGGCAGTCGACGGATGACTCAGGGGTCCAGACAGACCAGACCTTCGGGCCGACGACCTCAGGGCACTGGCTCAGCAGTGCGGGACACACAGCGCGGAGCCAGTCTTCCGAGAGGCAGACAGTGCTACTCGTGCGGCGGGCAGGGCCACATGGCTCGTGACTGCCCGACCCGCCGTGCCGAGGAGCAGCAGACAGTTGATGGACCACCGAGGCAGAGGCAGAGGATCGACCGTGGCGGTCCGCAGGGAGGAGGCGGACGAGGCAGAGGAGTTGGACGAGCAGCTGGTGGTGGCCGACGCTTTGAGGCTCTACCACCACCACCACCAGGAGGTCCACCCCGACCACAGGGAGCTAGCGGGCAGCGACAGGCACAGCTCCAGGCAGCAGAGGCCTACGACCACGGCGCACCCGAGATGATTCGAGGTACTATCTGTGTCTATTCCACCCTTGCTGCAGTTCTTATAGACACAGGAGCGAGTCACTCTTTCATAGCCACTGCCCTTGTTCGGAGCTCGGAGATTCCGACAGAGCCGTTGGCTTGATCCTTACGGCTAGATACTCCTACGGGAGCAGACTCGACGATTACGCACTGGTGCCGGCAGTGTGACCTTACTCTAGGAGGCGAGATCTTCGGCTGGGATCTTCTTGTAGCAGCGTCGAGGCCTTACGACGTCATCTTGGGCATGGATTGGCTGTCTACGGTCCATGCACAGATTGACTGTTTTAGGTGCAAGGTGCGTTGTGTACGTACCGACGGGAGCAGGTTCACCTTCACCGGCGAGAAGGGAGCCTTAGCAGCACAGGATGGACTTCCGCGGAGGAGAGGACAGCCCATCACTCATCAGTTGGCTAGCCTTATCCTTGGAGCAGTTGACGTGCGGAGTCCTGGTTTTCCTGCAGTGGTGGATCAGTTTGCGGACGTTTTTCCTGACGACGTTCCAGGGCTACCTCCTCGCAGAGAGGTAGACTTTTATATTGACTTGTACCCCGGGACAGCCCCGATATCCACTCCAGCATATCGGATGGCCCCCGCCGAGCTTCGAGAGCTACGGGTACAGTTGGAGGACTTGCAGGGCAAGGGGTTCATCCGACCTAGTGTTTCACCCTGGGCTTCCCCGATATTGTTCGCCAAGAAGGCGGATGGGAGCTTGCGACTTTGTGTTGACTATCGTCGCCTGAACTAGGTGACAGTGAGGAACAAGTATCCGCTACCGAGGATTGATGACCTCTTTGATCAGCTCAAGGGAGCACGGTGGTTCTCGAAGATAGACCTCAGGTCAGGCTATCATCAGCTCAGAGTCAGAGACGAGGATGTGCAGAAGACAGCCTTCAGATGTCGGTATGGTCACTATGAGTTCTTGGTTATGCCTTTCGGTGTAACCAATGCTCCAGCAGTGTTCATGGCTCTCATGAACAGGATCTTTCAGCCATACCTCGATCGGTTTGTCGTGGTCTTCATCGACGACATTCTGATTTACACTACGACAGAGGAGGAGCACGCCTATCACTTGCGAGTTGTTCTTGACACACTCCGAGAGCACCAGCTTTATGGTAAGATCTCGAAGTGCCAGTTCTGGATACGTGAGGTCCACTTTTTGGGACACGTTATCTCTGAGGTGGGAGTTGCAGTGGATCCCGCGAAGATTGAGGCTGTGTTAGCATGGGAGCCACCCAGGAGCGTGACTGAGGTTCGGAGTTTCTTGGGACTAGCTGGATACTATCGGAGATTTGTGCCGAACTTCTCCAGAGTTGCGGCATCACTCACAGCTTTGACGAAGAAGGGGAAACCCTTCGTGTGGTCAGACAGATGTCAGTAGAGCTTCCAGGAGCTGAGACAGAGATTGACTAGCGCACCTATCTTGAGGTTGCCTGAGGAGGGAGTAGGGTACGTAGTCTACTGCGATGCATCAGGGACCGGACTCGGATGTGTTCTGATGCAGGAGCGGGCAGTGATCGCCTATGGATCACGACAGATGAGGCCGCATGAGCAGAACTACGCTACCCATGACCTGGAGTTAGCAGTAGTGGTCTTCGCTCTGAAGACATGGCGACACTATCTGATGGGCGAGCGCTTTACAGTCTTTTCCGATCATCAGAGTCTCAGGTATATCTTCTCGCAGAAGGACCTGAACCTGAGACAGTGACGATGGCTCGAGTTCCTCCAGGAATATGACTTTGAGATAGTCTATACTCCTGGGAAGTGGAACGTAGTAGCCGATGCCCTCAGCAGGAGGACGGGCATTCAGCTACTTGAGGAGGCGACGGAGCAGCTAGCCTCTTTGCAGATATCCTTCGTGGATAAAGATGGAGCAGCCTTTCTTCAGTCTCTCATAGTCACTCCTCCACTACTGCAGCGAGTCAGGGAGGCACATCATGGGGACGCTGACTCTGAGACACGGCGTGCACAGATATCCTCGGGACAGGCACCTGATGGTTTCTCCCTTGGAGCAGAGCACGACATCCTTTTCAGAGGACGTACCATGGTACCAGTCGCATTGCGAGAGGAAGTGCTGAGAGAGTTTCACACATCTCCTTTGGAGGTACATCCTGGAGTGGCGAAGATGTACCAGGACCTCAGACGACAGCACTGGTGGCCGGGCATGAAGAAGGCTGTAACACCCCGGGATTTCATAGTGTGTTATTTCTTAAAAAATAATTCAATAACTTGCACTACACGCAACACCGAGTTCAATCACACCATGACGTACGAAAAAAAGCCATTAAAAGAGGTCATGAATAGTATTAACAACATTTTGAACTTTATATAATCCTTATAATTTTAGAATCCCTATTATGAGTTTCTTAGTCATAATGCAAGAACAGATTCATTTTCAGTATTGCACTTTTATCAACTTTAATAGTGAAACCTTTTTAAATAAAATATTTTAAACTACCTGAATAAATTGGGACATCAAAAAAAAAATTAAAATGAAACATCCCAAGCTTCCACGGTACGCTTTCCTTTGAATAAAATAGTAGCGTGTGTTGTACGCAACCTTGAGTTCTAACACACACCACAACCAATCAAACTAGCCGTCGTGAATAGTAATACCTACTTTTTGAAATCATATATATTATATATTTCAAAATGGACTTCATTTTTGGATTCTGAATATCAAAATTATCCTAGGGTGAAATTTTGGTACATTTCGGATAACTTTCATATTTTGATGAATAGTGAAAATTACTAAATTTTAATTAAAAACAACTTTTTTAATCAAAATAATTAATAGTGATAAATTGTGAATTTGAGTGGTTTTAAAGTATATTTAGAATATATTTTTACCATTTAATATAATTTTGGTCATTGGACATAATTTTACAATTAAATTGAACATAAACAAGTGTCAATCTTTTGATAGTTATTATCTCTTAAAAACACGCTTTTTGTTTTGACAGCGGGAATTAATTTTAAATTAATTTCTTCCACTTCTGTGTTTTGAATTTAGAAAAATGGATTCCATATTTGGAATCAGGATGTTAAAATTGTGTAAATAGGTAACTTTTATTTTTAGACATTTTGAATAATTACTGCGGTAAATATTTTATTTACCATGGTTAAAGGGTAAATCCGGTAAATAAGGGTTAACAAATAATATTATAATAATACAAAATTACCCTAAAACGTGTCCTAACCTTATTGGTGGACACATACCCGACCATGGGCATCCTTGGGTCAATTTGGGGACCCCTTGGAGCCACTTGTATGTGGTAGGGACACATTATATTAATAAAGTTAAAATAAAAATAAAAATGGCATAAGCTTACATCTTTTAGAAGAACAATTTTTACATAGGGTTATACATGTTGGATTTTCGATTATAAATATTCATTAGAAAGATAAAAAGATTTACTACATAATGATATTTTATTTATAATTTTTAGACATTAAATAATTTATTTTATTTATGACACAATGATGATGCAGTAATTACTATAATAGTGAAAAATTAAAATAATTGATATTATAAATACCCAAATAAATATAATATGAAACTTTTAATGAATTAAACTAATTTTATAGGATAATATGATATATTAGGATTTATTTAATTGACTTTGTTCGAAGTAATCAATCTGTTAGGAGTTTCAAAAAAATCAACTATTGAATAGTGTCAAAATTGACATAAAAGAGTTCTTAAAACAAATATTATATTATTAATTGATATTAAATTCCTAAAAATCTAAGGTTCGTCCAAGAGACTTATATTATGATAGGTTAATCATTAATGGACCAATTGGGGGTCTCTTGGATGTATATAGTAAGTTTATTAACCATATTATATAAAAATACAAAGAGACATTGTAAAAGTGAAACTAATTAACTTAGAGTTAATACTTAAAGATAAGGTTAATATAAGTACCCAAACCTGTCTAAATTCTATTAGATGAGTTGTTTTCGACCTATCCCTACCTCATCCTTTAAATAGTCAACTTTGGAGCCTTTGGAATCCGAATATGAATTTATTATAAATTAATATTTCTAGCTTTTCCAAAGGTGCCCCTCACCCCTCTTATAAAAGGGCACTCCTCATTCTCTTTTCCTCACACCTCTAAAGCCACTTGGCTCGTCCAAACTCTGCCCAACTAAGCTCCCCACATCCCTCTCCTCCTCCTTGAAGCTTCCCCTTAGGCAGAAAGCATTTCAAGAAGTCCTTTGGTTCCAACCAAAGTGAGTTACCTAGATTAAAGGTAACGATTTCTCTTAAATTATTTTCATTTATTTTGCTTCTCCAACCCCCAAACTCTTTTTATTTCCTTTCTTTTGTAACAACACCAGTATCCTCAATATACTAGGATGTTGTTATAAGAAGGATTCAAACTACACATACACAAAACTCCATCTAATGGATGATGAACATAATGTTTCTGTGGATGGCAAACTAACGCCTCACGAAACGATGATTGTTCAAATACATCTTACCGCCTCTCATGGTGGCCATTATGATGGCACTGTAATTAAATATGATATTAATGATATATATTTTATATATAAGCTTCTGTAATTCCATTTTATTTCATACCATTATTCGTTTCATGTTGTATATACATACGATAATTTCATTTGAGGAAGTGCGGACTACCGCCCCCTTAAAATGATATGACTCGTTCATACCACACATGGAACGTATAAAGGATGGTGTTAATGAACTTAAGTAACATATATAAAATATTATATTATACTGGAATAGTAATATACCTATGTATCATTTGGATTTGATTCTTTTAAAATGAAAATTAAATGGAAGTAGCGTTCGTGCGTACGTACGGACTACCGTCTCCACGAACGCGATAAGATTCATTCTCCATCATATCCATTCAAGTATTATTCTCATTTTAGGGTTAAAAATAATGTTAATATCATTCTGATTATGAATAAGATATAATCTATCCATTACAAACATGTCTTACGTAACCAAACATTTAAGAAGAACGAATCGATTATCACCCGAAACGACGATAATACTAAGATATTATTAATAAAGCAATGTTAAAAGATCATATATGATATCATATTAATGTATATGATTCTTGTATAATTTAATAACACTTATTTCACCATTATACAGGAGGTTAACCTACCCCAACAAAGGAAAAGTTCAAGGTAAGGGCTATTTCACAATCTCTTCATTATCCGAGGTTGTTTATACGTAATAATCTACTGGGATCTCTTTATCATCCACATCCATGTTTCTTAAAAATGTATTTCAAAACATTTTTACTATTTACTAAAATATGAGTTAAAGTCATTTATACCCTTTTTGACTTTTATAAGTGGTTTATAAAGGAATCTTTCCGTCATTTTCAAAACAAGGTCCTTTTTAACCTTTTCGACAGAATTGAGGTAAGAATGTTTTTTTTAACTTATACGGCGGGCGCGGTTATTTTACGCCGTTATAAAATTGTCAAAGATTTCCTTACAAGCTTACAAGAATATTTTCAAGAAAATGTTTTATTTTATATGGCTCTTAAATGATTTCAAAAATAGAAAGAGATATTTCTCTAAAAAGTGTTTTGATTTCATCTATGTCAACATCCTTTAATGGATTTTACGCTTATTTGAAGTTGATTTATTATAATACAAAACTTCTATATTGTATTGAAGGTTTTGTGATATTTTTGACTGTGGATGTGCTATTTTATACCATTCATAGTTTATGGTGAAACTATTGACATTTCGTATGCTAGTTTTAATCCGAATGTTTATGTTATATTTCAAACTTTTCTTCAGATGAATGTGCTAAACAAGTATGTTCCGGGTTGGGGACCGGTAAAAGTAAGCCCTCCAGGTTGGGGACTGGTAAAAGTAAGCCCTCCAGGTTGGGGACTGGTTAAAGTAAGCCCTCCAGGTTAGGGACTGGTAAAAGTATGCCCTCCGGGTTGGTGTCCGGTTATTAGAGGCACTCCGGGTTGGTGTCCGGTTATTAGAGGCACTCCGGGTTGGTGTCCAGTTATTAGAGGCACTCCGGGTTGGGTTCCGGTTAGAAGTAACCCCTAGGTCTTGGGATGAGGCCTAGACAATGAAATTAATGTTTGACATTATGCATTCCAACATTATGAAAGTGGTTATTGATTTTTGCATGTGATTATTCGATTAGTAGAATATCCATGTGAATAAGTAAATGGCATTATTTCATTTTACTTTTGCCATACTATGTTGAAGTTCAAGTTTAAAAGGCTTTTGTTTTAGTAATTCATTGCCTTAAATGTTTACGCTTATTTTTAATGTTCTGCTATATTGTTATCCTTACTGGGCATTTGAGCTCACCCCTTTTCTATGTTTTATTTTTCCCAGGTAGTGAAGAAGTAAATTATGATTGACTTGCAGGGATATTATGAGGGGTTAATAGTGTGGATATGAAGACTTTTTTGTTGTTGTAGCTTTTCACTTTGAAATGTAATGTAAAACTTTATGTTTATATCTAGTGTTTCCAAGGCTACTAAACTAATCGGTCTTTCGAGATTTGATCTTTCTTGTGATCATGCCAATGTTATGTAATTAATGCACCGACTCTGGGTAACTGGGGTCGGGGCGTTACAGTTGGTATCAGAGGAAGTTTAGTACAAACCTTGGAAGCTAGATTTAGATAAACTCTGATTAGAGCATGTAGACCTAAGATGAACTTTGAGGATTAGTATAGAAGAACTTCCTAGAATTTTGGTATTGTAGAGATTTTGTGAGTTTTCCGAGCAATACATCCCTGTCTGGATACGAGCAGGTAGAGGCGGCTCTGGCACAGATGTACCTAGGGGTAAATCCCGAAAACACCGCTTTGAGCTAGACTCGAACGGGAACTGGTGAACGACAACGGGCCTTGCTGCACTCTTGGTTACGACACTCCCGGGGGATATGCTTAGGATAACTCTCATTTTCTTTACAAATCATTTTGAAGGGATTATGAGTATATAATTCCTCAAAGAAAACATTCTTATGATTATGGATTATATCCATAAATAGTTCAATTTATGTTAAGTGTTTTATAAGTACGGGATTATGTATTTTGATTCATAAACTGATCTATTGTATGCCATTGTTTAGAAATGGCGCCCAGTAGAAGAAATGAGAACTCCAGAAATGCACATGATCCAAAGAGAAGGAAGGATCATATCTTTCATGGTCTTAAGCAAGAATTTATAAGAGGAATAGTCTCCCATGTATTATCATCATGTGAAGAAATAATATCATGTGTTGATAAGATAAGTAAAGAGTTTACTGAGTCATATGGATTTGAAGGGAAGCAAGAGAAGAAAAGGATGGAAGAGAGAAAGATGGATAAAGGGATGAGGGAAAAGAAGAATTTTCCCATATGTGGTAATTGTAGAAAGAAACACCCTGGAACTTTCCTGAAAGGAATGGGAGTTTGTTATAAGTGTGGAGGAAAAGGGCACAAAATACGTGACTGCAAGGGTAAGAAAATGGTTTCAAATGTACAATGCTTCATTTGCAAGGAGTTTGGACACTATGTGAACCTATGTCCTAGTCATCAGAATATGCCTCAAATGATGTTATCGGATAATAATCAAGTTATTATACTACCACAGATGAAGAGGAATGATTAGAGTTCTTATGTTGATTATGTCAATTGAGTGTTATATCAACAATGTACTTGTTACAATAATCATGGAGTATATAAGGATTGTACTGCAGTACTATTTCATTAAGGACTTGAGATTGTGTGGAACAAAGGAAAGTGACTCAATAGCAGGATAAATTTTTGGAAAATATATGGTTGAGAGAATGATAAATCATAATATAGTTCTGATACTGAGGTAGTGATTTTGGAATAATATGTGATTGTTTTGGATAAATTATATTGGATATTCTTGACTACCCTGGAACTGATTAATGATTTGTATATTCCATCATTGTTGGGGTTTAAAACATTTTTTTGGATTAATGAAGTATACCCAGCTTTCTATATGGAATAAGGGAGCATGAATGTAATCAATAAGGAATATGGTAATTCAGGATGTTTCGGTGTATTAAAAGAATACATGATGAAGGTATTCATATGCTATTACGGGGTAAAAAGGTTCCACATTATGTTTACCTCACTTATAAATGTTGGACTGTGAGTTTGGAAAGAAGTATTTTGGATAGTTCTAGTTTGGATTATTTTGGATTGCCATAAAAGGACAACCCGGAGGTCGGGCGGCAACCCGTCGCGTCCGGCAAGGCTGCGAGACTTGAACCCGCAACCGAAGGGTGACAAGGGTGTATCACCTACCACTGGCCCATGAGATTTCCTGGATTAAATAATTTAGTTTTTATTAAAATATCTTGTAGATGAATTATAAATTCGATTATTTTGGAACCCTAGTAAATAGAATTTTTTTTTACGTTCTATTATCTTTTAAAGTGAAAGATGAGTTTGTGGTAGAAATTTATTAATATATAAAACTCTAATTATAAAGTTAGTATATATTCTTATGATCTTAGCCAATCTCATAAATAAATTCCACAACATTCAAAAAAGGAACTTAGAACAAAAATGTTGTCCTAGATGGTACCTTAAATCATCACTAATTTATGGCTTTGGGATTGTTGGCCTTTTCATAGCCATGTTCTCTACCACTCTCCATCAGATAATTGATGGTTAGATTTCTCCTCCATATCCATATTTTCCTACATGGAACCCTAGTATGTGTTATTTTCGGTAATCTTCATACTTTCCACTCTTTATTTTAAATAGAGGCCTCATTAATTCATTTTTCGATGTGGGATTTCAACTAAGATATTTTGAAATGTCAAAAATGTGTTATCCTAATACCCTATGTTTTGTTGAACCGATGGTATTTCAAATCATCATAGATTGATGAATTTAAGGACCTCAATTATACACTTGTTTGTGATTGATGATCTCAATCACTACCTATAAATATTTACGTTTTTCCTCCAATTATATGTCTCTAATTGCCACCAATGTTCTCCTAATCGAGATCATAATTTGTTGGTGACTCTTTCATTTCTCTTTTCCTCATATTAAGACTAAATTTTAGTAACCTAATTTCCGATGTGGGTTTTCCCACAAAGATATTTTCTATTTTCGACCTTTTATTTTCGAAGAACAATTTCAAATTGCGAGGACGCAATTTATTGAAGGAGGGGAGAATGTAACACCCCGGGATTTCATAGTGTGTTATTTCTTAAAAAATAATTCAATAACTTGCACTACACGCAACACCGAGTTCAATCACACCATGACGTACAAAAAAAAGCCATTAAAAGAGGTCATGAATAGTATTAACAACATTTTGAACTTTATATAATCCTTATAATTTTAGAATCCCTATTATGAGTTTCTTAGTCATAATGCAAGACAGATTCATTTTCAGTATTGCACTTTTATCAACTTTAATAGTGAAACCTTTTTAAATAAAATATTTTAAACTACCTGAATAAATTGGGACATCAAAAAAAAATTTAAAATGAAACATCCCAAGCTTCCACGGTACGCTTTCCTTTGAATAAAATAGTAGCGTGTGTTGTACGCAACCTTGAGTTCTAACACACACCACAACCAATCAAACTAGCCGTCATGAATAGTAATACCTACTTTTTGAAATCATATATATTATATATTTCAAAATGTACTTCATTTTTGGATTCGGAATATCAAAATTATCCTAGGGTGAAATTTTGGTACATTTCGGATAACTTTCATATTTTGATGAATAGTGAAAATTACTAAATTTTAATTAAAAACAACTTTTTTAATCAAAATAATTAATAGTGATAAATTGTGAATTTGAGTGGTTTTAAAGTATATTTAGAATATATTTTTACCATTTAATATAATTTTGGTCATTGGACATAATTTTACAATTAAATTGAACATAAACAAGTGTCAATCTTTTGATAGTTATTATCTCTTAAAAACACGCTTTTTGTTTTGACAACGGGAATTAATTTTAAATTAATTTCTGCCACTTCTGTGTTTTGAATTTAGAAAAATGGATTCCATATTTGTAATCAGGATGTTAAAATTGTGTAAATAGGTAACTTTTATTTTTAGACATTTTGAATAATTACTGCGGTAAATATTTTATTTACCATGGTTAAAGGGTAAATCCGGTAAATAAGGGTTAACAAATAATATTATAATAATACAAAATTACCCTAAAACGTGTCCTAACCTTATTGGTGGACACATAACCGACCATGGGCATCCTTGGGGCAATTTGGGGACCCCTTGGAGCCACTTGTATGTGGTAGGGACACATTATATTAATAAAGTTAAAATAAAAATAAAAATGGCATAAGCTTACATCTTTTAGAAGAACAATTTTTACATAGGGTTATACATGTTGGATTTTCGATTATAAATATTCATTAGAAAGATAAAAAGATTTACTACATAATGATATTTTATTTATAATTTTTAGACATTAAATAATTTATTTTATTTATGACACAATGATGATGCAGTAATTACTATAATAGTGAAAAATTAAAATAATTGATATTATAAATACCCAAATAAATATAATATGAAACTTTTAATGAATTAAACTAATTTTATAGGATAATATGATATATTAGGATTGATTTAATTGACTTTGTTCTAAGTAATCAATCTGTTAGGAGTTTCAAAAAAATCAACTATTGAATAGTGTCAAAATTGACATAAAAGAGTTCTTAAAACAAATATTATATTATTAATTGATATTAAATTCCTAAAAATCTAAGGTTCGTCCAAGAGACTTATATTATGATAGTTTAATCATTAATGGACCACTTGGGGGTCGCTTGGATGTATATAGTAAGTTTATTAACCATATTATATAAAAATACAAAGAGACATTGTAAAAGTGAAACTAATTAACTTAGAGTTAATACTTAAAGATAAGGTTAATATAAGTACCCAAACCTGTCTAAATTCTATTACATGAGTTGTTTTCGACCTATCCCTACCTCATCCTTTGAATAGTCAACTTTGGAGCCTTTGGAATCCGAATATGAATTTATTATAAATTAATATTTCTAGCTTTTCCAAAGGTGCCCCTCACCCCTCTTATAAAAGGGCACTCCTCCTTCTCTTTTCCTCACACCTCTCAAGCCACTTGGCTCGTCCAAACTCTGCCCAACTAAGCTCCCCACATCCCTCTCCTCCTCCTTGAAGCTTCCCCTTAGGCAGAAAGCATTTCAAGAAGTCCTTTGGTTCCAACCAAAGTGAGTTACCTAGATTAAAGGTAACGATTTCTCTTAAATTATTTTCATTTATTTTGCTTCTCCAACCCCCAAACTCTTTTTATTTCCTTTCTTTTGTAACAACACCAGTATCCTCAATATACTAGGATGTTGTTATAAGAAGGATTCAAACTACACATACACAAAACTCCATCTAATGGATGATGAACATAATGTTTCTGTGGATGGCAAACTAACGCCTCACGAAACGATGATTGTTCAAATACATCTTACCGCCTCTCATGGTGGCCATTATGATGGCACTGTAATTAAATATGATATTAATGATATATATTTTATATATAAGCTTCTGTAATTCCATTTTATTTCATACCATTATTCGTTTCATGTTGTATATACATACGATAATTTCATTTGAGGAAGTGCGGACTACCGCCCCCTTAAAATGATATGACTCGTTCATACCACACATGGAACGTATAAAGGATGGTGTTAATGAACTTAAGTAACATATATAAAATATTATATTATACTGGAATAGTAATATACCTATGTATCATTTGGATTTGATTCTTTTAAAATGAAAATTAAATGGAAGTAGCGTTCGTGCGTACGTACGGACTACCGTCTCCACGAACGCGATAAGATTCATTCTCCATCATATCCATTCAAGTATTATTCTCATTTTAGGGTTAAAAATAATGTTAATATCATTATGATTATGAATAAGATATAATCTATCCATTACAAACATGTCTTACGTAACCAAACATTTAAGAAGAACGAATCGATTATCACCCGAAACGACGATAATACTAAGATATTATTAATAAAGCAATGTTAAAAGATCATATATGATATCATATTAATGTATATGATTCTTGTATAATTTAATAACAATTATTTCACCATTATACAGGAGGTTAACCTACCCCAACAAAGGAAAAGTTCAAGGTAAGGGCTATTTCACAATCTCTTCATTATCCGAGGTTGTTTATACGTAATAATCTACTGGGATCTCTTTATCATCCACATCCATGTTTCTTAAAAATGTATTTCAAAACATTTTTACTATTTACTAAAATATGAGTTAAAGTCATTTATACCCTTTTTGACTTTTATAAGTGGTTTATAAAGGAATCTTTCCGTCATTTTCAAAACAAGGTCCTTTTTAACCTTTTCGACAGAATTGAGGTAAGAATGTTTTTTTTAACTTATACGGCGGGCGCGGTTATTTTACGCCGTTGTAAAATTGTCAAAGATTTCCTTACAAGCTTACAAGAATATTTTCAAGAAAATGTTTTATTTTATATGGCTCTTAAATGATTTCAAAAATAGAAAGAGATATTTCTCTAAAAAGTGTTTTGATTTCATCTATGTCAACATCCTTTAATGGATTTTACGCTTATTTGAAGTTGATTTATTATAATACAAAACTTCTATATTGTATTGAAGGTTTTGTGATATTTTTGACTGTGGATGTGCTATTTTATACCATTCATAGTTTATGGTGAAACTATTGACATTTCGTATGCTAGTTTTAATCCGAATGTTTATGTTATATTTCAAACTTTTCTTCAGATGAATGTGCTAAAAAAGTATGTTCCGGGTTGGGGACCGGTAAAAGTAAGCCCTCCAGGTTGGGGACTGGTAAAAGTAAGCCCTCCAGGTTGGGGACTGGTTAAAGTAAGCCCTCCAGGTTAGGGACTGGTAAAAGTATGCCCTCCGGGTTGGTGTCCGGTTATTAGAGGCACCCCGGGTTGGTGTCCGGTTATTAGAGGCACTCCGGGTTGGTGTCCGGTTATTAGAGGCACTCTGGGTTGGGTTCCGGTTAGAAGTAACCCCTAGGTCTTGGGATGAGGCCTAGACAATGAAATTAATGTTTGACATTATGCATTCCAACATTATGAAAGTGGTTATTGATTTTTGCATGTGATTATTCGATTAGTAGAATATCCATGTGAATAAGTAAATGGCATTATTTCATTTTACTTTTGCCATTCTATGTTGAAGTTCAAGTTTAAAAGGCTTTTGTTTTAGTAATTCATTGCCTTAAATGTTTACGCTTATTTTGAATGTTCTGCTATATTGTTATCCTTACTGGGCATTTGAGCTCACCCCTTTTCTATGTTTTATTTTTCCCAGGTAGTGAAGAAGTAAATTATGATTGACTTGCAGGGATATTATGAGGGGTTAATAGTGTGGATATGAAGACTTTGTTGTTGTTGTAGCTTTTCACTTTGAAATGTAATGTAAAACTTTATGTTTATATCTAGTGTTTCCAAGGCTACTAAACTAATCGGTCTTTCGAGATTTGATCTTTCTTGTGATCATGCCAATGTTATGTAATTAATGCACCGACTCTGGGTAACTGGGGTCGGGGCGTTACAAAGGCAGTAGCAGAGTTCGTTTCTCGATGCCTCACCTGCCAGCAGGTGAAGGCAGATCATCAGGTACCAGCAGGCTTAGTACAGCCCTTGGAGGTTCCGGAGTGGAAGTGGGACGGCATATCTATGGACTTCGTGACTGGACTTCCACGCACTTCCAGAGGTCATGACTCCATCTGGGTGATTGTTGACCGACTCACCAAGTCGGCACACTTCTTACCCATCAGAGAGCAGGGCTCCGTGGAGAGCTTGGGACGTCTCTACGTTCAGGAGATTGTGCGGCTCCATGGCGTACCATCATCTATCGTCTCCGATCGAGATTCCCGCTTTACTTCCCGGCTTTGGAAGGGGTTACAGGAGGCGTTCGGTACGCAGCTATGTCTTAGCACAGCTTTTCACCCTCAGACGGATGGTCAGACGGAGAGGACCATTCAGACTCTCGAGGACATGCTCCGCGCATGTGTCCTCGACTTTGGTCGTAGCTGGGAGGACCACCTACCCTTGGTGGAGTTCGCGTACAACAACAGCTACCACTCCACCATCGGGATGGCACCGTACGAAGCGTTGTACGGCCGACCATGTAGATCTCCTTTGTGCTGGACAGACCCTGGGGAGTCAGCACTGGTGGGACCGGAGATGGTCCAGGCCACGACAGAGAAGGTCCAGGTCATCCAGGAGCGGATGAGGACAGCTCAGAGCCGGCAGAAGTCATACGCTGACAGAAGGCGGAGGCCACTGGAGTTCGAGGATGGCGACCACGTCTTCTTGCAGGTCTCACCTCGACGTGGTATTCGAAGATTTGGCCGAGGCGGCAAGTTATCTCCGTGCTTCATCGGACCTTTCCAGATTCTCAGCAGGATTGGCGAGGTGGCTTATCGCCTGGCTCTACCACCTCAGTTGCACCGTGTGCACGACGTCTTCCACGTATCCCAACTGAGGAGATACGTGCACGACCCGACGCACATCATTGACCATGGGGAGCTTGACGTTGACGATGGGGAGACCTTTACGGAGGTCCCGGTGGAGATAGAGGATCGACAGGAGCGGGTCCTGTGTGGGCGATCGATTCCTCTTGTGCGCATCAGATGGAAGCACGGGAATCTCCAGGAGAGCACATGGGAGCGGGAGGCTCAGATGCGTGCTCAATACCCTCATTTGTTTCCCTAGTTTTTGATGTATCTTTACGGGGACGTAAAGCCCTGAGGTGGGAGTAATGTAAAGACCCGTAAAATTCAAGGGAAATTTTTTCTTAATTTTCTTTAGAATTTTACAAGAGCGCGGTTTCAGACGGCACCTGATTCCGAGGCCCGGAGTGCCCGGAATTAATTTCCGAAGTTTGGCTTGGGTACGTTCAGTGAACGAACGAGCGAGAATTCCTAACTTTTGATCCGGTGCTCGGAATTGAAATCCGAGGGCACCGATGAACTCGCAGCGCCAATATTCGCTTAAAGAGACCTTTTTGGGAGTTGCGTTTGTTACGGGTTGAAAGTTAAGTTTTGGGGTTTTCAGTTGAGTTAAATAAAATTTGTGTAAGACAAATTTTATTTTTAGTTTGTTAAAATCCTACCAAAGGGGGTTGGAAGTGGGACCCACACCCACTTAACCTCCCTTGGGAGGATTAAGTGTGGTGGGGTCCACACGAACCCCTAGAATTTTCAAGTTCCCTTAACCCCCTCTTAATTGGCTTAAGTTACTCTTAATTAATCATGGGAGTTAAGCCTTTTTGAATTTCAACTTTTGAAATTCTTGTGTGTTTTGTAATAATAAAATAAGATGTTATCTTATTTTATTATGGGTTGTTTGTTTGTCTCCTTGAGAGCTTTTTGAGAGCTTCTTCTTCATCTTCAAGCTCTGACGAAGAACGAAGAACGCCCAAACTCCGACGAAGAACGATGCCTCTCTTCTTCGTCCTCGGTGTCAACAAGAGGGAACGCCGCACCCTCCTCGGACCTTCTTCGTCGGCAAACGAAGATTCGCCAACGACGTATCTCTTCGGGCATAACTCTTCGTCAACGGATTTGACGAACGACGACCGCGATGCCCGACCTCCGCGACGTCGTCTTCCGCGGAACGTTCTCAATCTTCGAACCTTATATCAAGGTAGGGGTTGTTGTTTAATTCTTTAATTATTCCATTTCTTGCTCGTGGATCTCATGTCTACGTGAGGCTTTGAAATAATTTTTTTAAGTGTTATAGTTAACGCGAGGGGGGGCCGGACCGCACGAACACGGACGAACCCCCCCCCCCCCCCCTCCATCGTTCTTGTTTAATTCTTGCGGTGGAAGCAAAGTGGCGTGGTGTCGTCGCACCACGCGGATTACCGTACGTTTGTTTTTTACGTGGCGCCGTCGCGCCACGCCGGGGTAGAAACTTCAAGAACGCGACTCTGTCGCGCCGCGTTGAAAAGAATCAAAGCACGGCGAAGGGGCGCGGTGCCGTCGCACCGCGCCGGATGACGAACGCCGCGGCCGGTTCCGGGCCGCGGCGGGACGAGGAGACCGCGGCCGGTTCTGGGCCGCGGCGGAAGAGAAGGCCGGTGGCCGGGCCGCCGGCGTCGGAAGCCGAAGAGGGGACCGGAATTTCCGGTCCCGTTGGAGAAAACCGGCCGGCCAGCTGGCCGGCCGGATGTCATTAAAACCGGGGGAATAAATCCCCCGGCCGGTTCAACAAAACCCCCCTCTTAATGAGGGGGGCGGTTCATTGAAGAGAAGGGGGGGGGGGGGGGCAGCCGGCCCCCCGGTTCGTTTCCAGCAAGCCCCCCACATGTGGGGGGCGTTTTTTTTTAAGGGCGCGGCATATAGCCGCGCCGTCCTTGAAGAATCGGGGGCTTAGCCCCCCGCGTGCCACCCTCGTGCGGCGCCAGGCGCCAGCCGCCGCGGCCCGCCGCCGCGCCGCCGCGCCGCCCCGGGGGGGGGGGGGGGGGGTCGGGCCGGGTCGGCCCGGACCCGGACCCCCCCCGTTTCGAACCAGATTCGGTTTTTGGCCCGTAACTTGAGCCTCGGACCTCCGATCGACGAACCGTCAGCGGCAACGCGATCCTTGGATCGATACGGTCGTTTCGGTATATCGCACTCAAGGTTTCAGATTACTTTGAGTTCGGCCGGGTTGGTTCGTTCACGAAACCAACCGGGCCTTCGGAGCGGAAACGCTCATATCTTGAGCTACAAACGTCCGATTGACACGCCGTCAGTCACGTTGTGTTCCTCTTAGTGAGACGGATATTTCGGCATACTCCGCCCGAGGTTTGGACGCAGGTGGAGTACGGTCGGGTTGGTTTAGCCTTAAAAACCAACCGGGCCCCGGAGACGAAAATGCCAATAACTCTCAGACCGGGCGTCCGATCGACGCGCTGTCTGTTGCGTTGAGTTCCTGTTGACGGTACAGAACTTTTGGATACATCAACTTCGGTCTTCGTGACAGTTGATGTATCAGCCTCTCGGCTCGTGGAGCGGATCCTCCGAACGAGCTTGCTGTGTGCGGGAACCCTAGTGCTGGCTGCGACTGTTCTACTGCTACGACTGCTACTGTGACTGCGACGGCGACAGTACAGAGATCCTGTGTGGATTCGACGACGACAGTACAGAGATCCTGTGTGGATTCTACGACGACGACTACAGCACTCAGCGATCCTTCGTGGATCAGTGCTACAGGTCCTGTGTGGGCCCGATCCTGTGTGGGTCCTTGCGCTCAGCGGTTCTGTGTGAGCCAGCGCCTACAGGTTCTGTGTGAGCCCGATCCTGTGTGGGTCTTTGCGGGGGTTAGTTACCTATCGATCCTTCGTGGGTCCGATGACTTAGATGGATCAGTGATCATCTTTATCGTCCTTGAAGAAGTATACCTGTGTGAGCTGAATCCTATTGCTTTCCCGTGAGGATTGTGTTGTGCAATCCTGCGTGGATTATGTTTTGTTTTCCTATGTGGAATACGTATACTTTCCTGCGTGGACTGAGTTGTACTTGGGCTCGGAGGTTGGAGCGTATTTTAATTGATGACTTAGGTATATGTATGGGCATATACCTAAGCAGTGTCGGTTGTTACTTCGTGTTTGTACTTTTCTTCGTGGTTTATCCTTTGTGGATTTGAGAGACCTTCAGGGGTCTCGGGGTCCCTACTGAGTAGCTTATACTCACCCCTGCACGGGCTTCGCCCGCACTACGTTGTGTTGGTTGCAGACGACGGACAGTGTTGACTTAGCTGAGGCTTGTAGAGCGGGACGGTACCCAGAGGTGGACCACTGGGCGGGACGTGCACGGAGCGGACGGCGGGACCCGTGGAGCAGAGGAGCTATCTGTACCCACCCTTCAGGTGGGATTTCCGGTGGACAGCTCGGAGTAGCGGCTTTTACTTTACAGTTGCTGTTTTTCCCTTTTCGAGTTGTACTTTACTTTCAGTTTGGGTTTGTATTCTGGCCCATTTACCTTTCCGCACTTTCAGTCGTACTATGCTTGCTTAGTGTTTACTTTCCGCTTGTTTACTCTGTGGTGTGTGTTTACTTATCAAAGGCAATGCCTTCCCTTTTTACCGGGATTTACGCCTTGGTGCTAGTCGCCAGCCCCTGGCCTATGGAAGGCGGGCTTGGGGTAGTCACGGCACGGACCCCGAGGGCGGGTCGTGACAAGCATGGTTTTTGTAAACATGTTGAGTCAGGTGCATGTCCATGTGAGGTTATTTGAAATAGTTGTAAAAGGATTTTCCATGGTTTGAGAACTATTAGGCCAAACTGTGCACAAGCCATGAGAAGTAACCCTTTTGGTAGTAGCTTTGATCTGTAGCATGCACGGTTATCACATGGTTTGGTAAACCGTGGCGGTAAACTATCCATCCTCTATATGGTGTTTTGTTTAAAAAAAATCATTTTTTTCTTTTTCTTTCTTATTTATTCCCTTTCTTCTACCTTGTCGCACACGCACAATAGTGGACTCTCCCACTTTTCTCCTCTGATGGATTTTAATCCCTCCCCTCAACTACTGATATGTTCTTTGATACGTCAGATGATACAGATCCTCTTCAATAAGACTAACACCATGTGTGATTCCTCTTCATTTATCTTTTGTCTAACAGATCATTGTTTTTATTTGAGCTAATTTAATGGTTTTTATGCAAACTAAAATCAACATCGATCAACATCGAATTGGATCTGAATATTGAACATGCCTAAAGTGTGTTGTTTAAATTGTATATATAAATGTAATTTCTTGAAATGCATGAGATGGGTCCCAAGGGGTCATGGTGGTCATGGCCTTGGCATGGCCATCGGGATTTGGTGTTGAGACATTAGAATGAGGTGGAAAGGCCATAAATTTGGTCATTACCCATGATAATTGGATGGCAAGATCATCTTATTTGAGCGACATGGTCATAGGGGAACAAGGGGTCGGTTGGTGTAGTTTAGGTTTTTATTTTTGGTAATTTACACTCACCCATGATGGATAAAGTTCCAATTGATTCATGTGAACATAAGAGGATTCCGCTATGATGTGGTTTTGACCACACACATTTGGTAGAAGCCCCGATAGATTCAGTTTAGATGAATATGGAATGGGGGTTCTTATCATAGAAAGCCAAATGGAATGTGTGTATCCTTTGATTGATAGCATTGTGTATATCAGGTTGGGGGCAGAGGATCACCGTGATTGATGTTGTGGTCCAGAATATTGGTTTGATGATATACATTGTTGTTCCTCTAGTTGTAGGGCATTTCACTGGTGTTATCATTCGATATGGGGTATGTGGTACTAGGCTACTGATTACATGGGTATGCCTTTGGAACGTCAATATTATGTGAGACACGAGGTGTTAAGAGGCATGTCGTGTTGGGTTACATGATTTTAGGTGAAACATAAGGGTTCACATGCATTTTGCTACATTAGGGGTACCTTGGTCCATAGGTGAGGACCCTCTCGACTTACGAGATTTCAGCATTGGACGAAGGATGTGACACTTCATGGTGGCTTTTGAGAACCAGAGTGGTTTTTTTGTTATTTAACACTTTTTTCTACAGCTTATCTAATTATAATACATTCCTACTTAAAAACATATGCTTGGTACATACCATTGGGTAGTATCCTACTGAGATTTATCTGACACCCTGCATGGCTCCATTGAGATGCATGTAGAATTTATGAACTTATGTATAGTTAATGGACCATCATAAGGGGATAGATCTTAGTAGTTGCTTTCATTGGTTGGCATGGACCTTGATTTTTTTCCGGGTTGGAGTTTATGTTTAGCTTTCATTCCTGTATCAGTATGATTATTTTATATGTAGAAACTGTGGTCTTTTATGGGAAATACCAAGTGTATATTTATTTTAAAGACATGTCTTTATAAATACATGCTTGCTCTGTTTATTTTTAGTAGTGGCTACAAGTGGTGTTTGGCATGCTGATCTATTTACATTCTATTACTACTTCGATTCATCTCTTTATTTCACTATATATCTAATGTTGTCTATTCTTCTTCTAATGGAGGGTATGGTTTGAGTCTGATGAGTCTTATTATTTGTGATTCACACTATATCATATTACTCTTACTAGTATTATATCATCCCCTAAGGGTATAGTCTCCCCAATATTGTTATTTATACTCTTGCTTCTAGTCTACAACTTTTGGCATATGGGGAGGCATGACTAAGGCTAGTTGAACCTGATCTGATAGGATTGTTCAAGTGGCAATCCATATTGGGGACACAACATTTTTAAATGCAATCAACATGGATAATAATCTAAAATATAACAATAAATCAAATTTTAAGCATTAAAAAATATATTTTCTAAGAGGTAATTTTACTGCATTTTAATGGAGCTCATGTTCAAAAACATAACTTTTACCCTATTATATATACTATTGAATAAAATAAATGTCATTTTAATAATCATAATGTCAAAATTAGCTTTTGGTGAAATTTATCTAAATTTATTAACATATTTATTTTTCAGTGAATTGTGTAAAATCCTAATTTTTATAAGAATATCATTTTTATTATATTAATACTATATTTTTTATTTAAATAATAAACTCATATATTAAAGGGTAATTAAATTTTAGGTATATTATAATGATAAAATGGTATATTTATATCATTGAATAAGTAAATAAATATTTTTAAAATAATTAATTATGTGTTGATATTTCATTGAAGCATAAATGTTTATTTATAATTTTATAATTAAAATAATTATTAAAAGAATACTTGTTTTCAAAAAATAGATTCATAAATTAATTATTTTGTTTTATGATTATAAGATAATATTAGGAGACTTTAAATAATTTTTCAAATTGTTATAAGAATAGTTATAATATTAAAATCAGTATTATTTGAGTAAATGATGATTTTTTTTAAAAATTAAATTTCCAATATATAAAATATTATTTTCATTAGATAGATTCTATTTTAATTTCTACATGTTGAAAAAAAAATTTGGTGTGTTTTTGGCATTTTTAAAAAAATAATTGATTTTTGTGAACAATGATATAAGGAAATTTACATTATTTAACAAATACATGAAATATAGAGTCATGGATGATGTATGGATATTGTAAGACCATAATCTCAAAATCTCCATCTCTATTTGTTTTATTTAGTCATGGGAATACAAAATATTCATATTTTTGGGAAAAAATAAGAAACAAATGAAATAAATAATACAAAATAGCCTTCTACTCAACTATAAATTTCACTCCTCACCACCCCTTATCCTCACACCTCCAAATCCTTGAAGCTTTCTTATATTCTACAAATTTTCTATACCAAAACTTTCCCCCACATTATGGTCTTGTTGGTATACCCAAAATACAATTTTCAAGTCCCTTAATGAGGTTTTCAAGGAGGTTACACTCATGGGGACATTAAGTACATGTTCATAACACTTTTCGACCTAAGGTAATGGTTTTCTCATGTCACTTTTATTTCCATGAGATATAAATTATCAACCAATATTTCATGTGTGTGGTGTATATATATTTACCTTTGATGTATCATATCATTAATATTTTTATCTTTATAGTATTCAATGCTTTGTTTGATGATAATTAATTTTATGGGCAATACGATTCGACTGTTTGCAAAGTGGTATGGGTTTCTTTCCGAATGTCCTTTTTTCATTGCGGTTATGATTATTCTTTATTTACCCTTATGTAATTCTTATTTATTTTTTAATATATATTAAAAAATTTATATATATCTTCTAAACTCATTTATCAATATAATTTCATCATTCTTTATGGGGGAAATACATGTTTAAGGTGGTTCCCTTTTCAATTCTTCATGACAAGCAAACCCGATTAAATGGTATATCCCAATTTTTTAACCATTTTCAAGTATACTCCATAATTTGTTTTGAGAAAACAATATTTTTATAAAATCACTAATTTAACCATGAAATATTATCTTATATCTTTTTTTTATGTAAACAATTAAGCAATTTTCTGCCTTTAAGACTCTTATAATTTTCCTTCTACCACACTGAAGTGGGAATTTTCTAATGTTTTTTAACACAATTTTTACATCTTTTCAATTTATTTTGATATAAATTTTTCCCCAAAAATAATTTTTTTCCATTAAATTTAATTTTATGAGATATAAATGTTTACAATACTATTTTATGACAAATACAAAACATTTTTCCAAAAAAGACTCTTCATTCCAAATGTAAAAAAGGGTATTTCTCTAAAACATTCATCAATTATTTTATTATAGTATTTTCATATATTTCAAAAACCTCTTTTTAATCTTATGATTTATTAAAATTGATATCTTATGATATCATCTACCATATTTTATGTTTTTTCATAATTTTAGCTGGGTATATACTATCTTAATACCATTTTCCATATTACGCTGGATGGTTTATTATTATGTTAATTGTTTGGGGAATTTTATTAAAATTTCACATACTAGATTCAATATGAATGTATATGATTAATATGTTTCACCCATTTTATATTAGGAATGCATTGGACGTAGTTATTTATGGTTGATTCCCGCTATATCCCCAAAATGCATTGGTAAGTCTCATGAGAAAAACTAGTCTAGGTTTTCCCCATTTATGTATGGTGTATTGATCGATGCCTTGATGGTATGTTTATGATTTCTAGAGAATTAATTCCTTCATTGTGATATTATCAATTGGTAATCCATGTTAATATTCATCTTGTATAATATTAATGGTTAGGTTTTACGCCCGTGTGATTATTTATATGGAATTACTTATTCATCTTTTATCTCTGCTAAATAATGATCAATATTATGTTTTAATAAAAAGGTTTTTGGTTATTAAAATTTCCTTATTGTTTATATTTATGATATATTATTTTTTATTTCATAACCTTAATGAGCCTCTGATTTCACCACTATCATGTGTTTTTTTTCCCTTGGGATGCAAAGATGTATATTATGAATGACAAGTATGGATTATCAAGGAGTTTATGGGTGTTTCTAATATAGTTACTATATTGTTTTTCCTTTTAAGTTATAATGAAATACTTATTTTTGTATCTACCATTCCAAATCTACTAATACTTTTTTTCCTTTAGGTTGTGAATTCTTATTCGTAGATCCAATGTAATAATGTACGGCACTGGCTCCAGGCTATTGGGTTTGGGGTCTATATAATTGGATTGAGAGAAAGTTTAGTAGAAACATTGAAAACTAGATTTATAAAACATATATTTTGGAAAACAACCCTAATATAGACATTGAGGTTTAGAATAGAAGAATATCCTAGAATTTCGATATGTTAGAGAATATGCGGGTCTTCCTTGAATACCTCTCTATCTGGATACTACAAAGGGATGTGGTTCTGGCATAGATGTTCTTAGGTATGACAACTCTGAAAAGGTGCATCGGGCCAGACTCAGTATAACCTTGTACATGACAACAAGTCTTACTGTGCACCTAGTTCAATGCTCAAAGGGGATATATTTAGAATAATTTAATTTTTTTACAAACCAGTATGAATGTTTTAAAATAAAATATGTCCCGAAATAAACCATGTTTATGATTATGAGATTATCTATTCATAAATTTTCGATTTATGTTAAGTGTTTTACTAGTTAGAAATTATGAATTATGATTCATAACCTAATTTAGTGTATGCCATTTTTTAGAAATAAAACCTCACAGAAGGAAGGAGAACCTCACCAATGCACACAATCTAAATTATTATAATGACCATATCTTTTATGGTCTTATGACAATAATTTAAAGGGAACCGGTATCCCAAACATTCACATCATATGAGGATATAGTATGTAGTATAAAGACAAGTAAATAATTATTTATGTTTTATAAATTCAAATAGATGAAAAATAAGAAGAGGATGACAGATAAAATGATGGATAAATGGAATAAGGGAAATAAGGATTTTCCCACATATGATAATTGTGTACGAAAGAACCATGGTACTTTTTTGAAGGGAATGGGAGTTATCTATGAGTGTGATTAGAAGTTGCAGTAGGATTGTGACGAAAAAGGAAATAAATAATTTATCCAATGCTTCAACTATAAAAAGATTCAGCACTAAACAAATCAATGTCTCAAGCATCAAAATAATATACCTCAGAAGAAAATAATGGTTTATGGTAATGCTTATTATACTACCACAGATAAAGAGGAATGGTTATTAGGTATGCGTTTGGATTCAATAATAGTGTTATTTGAGTATTTTTTCAATAATGTTCTAGTTATAATAACCATGATATATATATGTATTTTATTGTTGTACTTTTTCATTCAGGAATTAGAAGCATGTGATGATTAGAACCCGTAATCAAGAGGAATGATTCTATTATAATTTAATCTTAATGAATACACATGACATGAGAAATATAACAATAAATATGTTATTGATTTTGAGATAACAAAAAATAGATATTTATTGTATATTTTTAGTTACCACGAAGGTGGTTAGGGATCTGATGGTTTATGTTATGCTATAATTATTTGATGTTTGGATTTAAGGACTTTATTCAACAACATGATCTTATACATATGTATGAATGCATGATTCATAAATTATTAAAGGATATTAAGCTATTCATATAATTGGTATGTGATAATAAGTGCCACATTATTTCGGGAATCTTATGTTAGGTTGATTTTGGATATTTAGTTACATTTCTTTTAATTTTTTTGATCATTGAATTTGAAAAGGAATATTTTTTTAGGATTCTAAAGGTTAACTTCTGATGGAATATATTAAGGATATTTTTTTAAGATTAAAGATTGATTTATCATATAAGATAACCTATGTTAACCATCTTGGTTTCTTTAGAAATTTAATGTTTGAAGTAATGACTTACAGATCTTATGATTCTTAAAAGTGCATCTGGAAAACAAAATCCGTAAATATCCATCACCATATTTAAGATATGAAATCGAAATAGATTGAAGAACAACCAAAGGATTAGATTTTGAAATGAAAAGGAATCAGATTATTTAATTTTCTAAATTTATTTTCTAGATAGTAAAATAAACCATCAACTCTAGAAAAATTATTTAAGAACAAAAAATTCATATGTTTACTTTTATTTCTCAAAAATCAATGGACTATTATCTCATCAAAAATTTATTATTTTGTAATGGTATACATTATAATGACCACGTTTTTTATCACTCTCCTTCAGAACCTTATGGTTATATATCTTTTTTATGTTCATATTTTCCTGAATTTTCTCTTATTTTGAAATCTTAGTTTTGTGGTGACCTTAGCATTTATCTTTAACACTTTTTTGAGTATGTTTTATAAAACATTTTTATAATTTTGTATTTCAGAAAAAGAATTTTTTATGTATCAACCTATAATTTTTTTGAAGGGAAATGTTAGATTTTTAGGACATGATTTATTGAAGGATGATAGAATGTAACAACCAAAAATTTTACATTATGTCTCTTTTAAAAATTTATCTTATTCAATAACATCATTCAAACAGAACACTGAGCATAAAAATGAATGTATATTATCCTTTAAATATGATATAGTCATTGGAATGAAAGGGATTATGTAAATTATAAAAATATATTGTACACATGTCTATAAAATAAATTCATTGGTTACCAATTAATTATAAATTAAAATAAAAAAAATTGAACATAAAGGGTGTGTTTTAATAAAAAAAACTATATTTATAACCACAATAGCATTATATCTTAAATTAATCACTATTATTGAAATATATTAATTAAATTTACATATTTAATATTCAGTAAAATATTTTAAAATTTAATCAATAAGGTTGATTGGCTAACAATAAGAATAAATCCAATTTTCACCATGAAGAGATATATTTCTTAAAGGTAATTTACTAGATTTTAATGGCGCACATGTTTAAAAACTAAAATTGGACTCTCTTATAAATTATATTGAATAAAAAAGCATCATTTTTAAAACAATAAAATCAAAAATATCATAAGGTGATTTTTTTTTATTTTTCTGAAAATATATATTTTCTAGTGAATAGTGAAAAATCTTATTTTTAAAAAACTATCATTCTCATAATATTTATAAAATATTTATGATTTTAATATTAAAATAACTAATTAAATATTAGATAAAATTTGGATAACTTATAAATTAGAATTAGCTATATTTATTTCATGTAATGTGTAAATAAATATTTTAAAAATGATAAATCTATGGTGGATATATTTCGAAACATAATTGTTTTTTTTAAATTTTATAATTAATGAAATGATTTAAAAGAACAATTGTTTCATAAAATAGACTCATAAATTATTATTTTGTAATCTTATGATTATAAAAGAATTTTAGAAGACATTAATTAATTTTTTAAAGTGATATAAAAACAGTTATAATATTAAAATCGATATTTATTGAGTAAATTATGATATTATATACAAATTAAATTTACCATATATAGAAAATTATTTTTATAAAATGGATTCAATAATTGAATTATAAATTTTGAAAAATGGTTAGGGTAATTTTTTTATTTTTTCTAAAATAGTTGAATTTTTTATTGATAGTGAAATACATTAATTTACGGTGTTTAACAAATACATGAATTATTGAGTCATGGATGATGTATGGATGATGTAAGCCCATAATATCTCACTATACATTATTTTATTTTATTTAGTAATGTGAATCAAAACTATTCATATTCTTGACTAAAATTAGAAAACATATAAATTAAAAAATCAAAAAACACTCTTCACCTCCACTATAAATACCACCTCTTATCCTTACAACTCCAAGGCATTGAATATTTCAAATATTCTAACCATTTCATATAGAAAAACAACTCCCCCGCATTCTGGTATTGTTTTAATTCCCAAAATTGATTTCCAAGTCCCTTAATATTAGTTTTATGGAGCCAACACTCAGTAGGATATTAAGTATAAGTGGAGAACACTTTTAGACATAAGGTATGGGTTTTCACATATCACTTTTATTTTTGTGAGATTGTTATTATTTACCGCTATTTATTATGTTTGGTGTATGTATTTTTTCCCTTTTCTATATAATTTCATGAAACTATTTATCTTCATGGTTTTCAATGTTTCATTTGAAGATCATTAATTTTATAGGAAATACAATTCAACTATTTGTAAACTAGTAGGGGTTTCTTTTCGAATGTTCATTTTTCTTTTGGGTTACAATTCCTCTATCTTTACACAAATGTAATTGTTATTTATTTTAAATGCCTTTTCTAAATTCATTTAATTTGTTCCAAACTCATTTATCAATATCATTTCCTCATTCTTCTATGGGAATATACAAGTTTTATAGGGTTTTCTTCTCAACTATTCGAGATAAGAAAGCCCGATTAAAGGGTACATCCCAATTTCATACCCATTTTCAAGCACAATCCATAATCTATTTGTATACACAAATATTTTTATAAAATCAATAATATAATATTGAAATACTATGTTAGATCTTTTGTGGTTTTATGTAAATAACTAAGTCTTTCTTCACCTTAAAGACTATTATATTTTCCCTTAAACTGAACTGATGTGGCCCATTTATAAATTTTTTTAAAAAATATTTTTACAAGTTTTAACTTAATATGGAAATAATTTATTCCTCAAATATAATTTCATTTTTCTTACCTTTTTTTCTTGTATATAGTTTTTTATAATCTGATTTTTTGAAAAATAAAAAATAATTTTCTAAAAGAAACTCTTCTTCTTAAAAGTAATATGGGTATTTATTTAAAGAATTGCTCAATGATTTTATTAGATTATTTTAATATATTTTAAAAACCTCTATTGAATATTGTGAATTATTTAAATTGATCACTTATGTTTCCATCTACCATATTTTATTGTCTATTATTATTTTAATTTGGGATGTACTATTTTAATACCATTATCCATATTACACTCGATGGTTTATGATTATGTTTATTGTATGGGAAAGTTAGTAACATTTCACTTTATAGTTTCAATGGGAATATTTATATTTAATATGTTTACCTAATTTCTTATGAGGAATTCAATGGACATAGTAATTGATGGGAGGGTCCCCCTTTATCCCCTCGATGCATTACTAGGTCTTGTGAGAGAAACAAGACTAGGTTTCAACCCATTTATGTATGGTGTCTTTTTCAAGTCCATGATGGTATGTTTATGATCTTAAAAAAATTTAATTCCCTCATTATGATATTAATCATTGATAATCCATGTGGTTATTCAAATAGTACAATATCCATGGGTATGTTTCATTGTCATGTGATTATTTATATTGAATTACTTATTCATCTTCTTTACCTACCATATTATGATCAAGATTATCTTACAATGGAATGTATTTTAGTTGTTAACCTTGACTTATTATTTATATTTATGACATCATCCGCTATATTCTTTACCATTACTGATCATCTGAACTCACCATTTCTCTTGTGTTTTATTTTTCCAAAGATGAAAAGATATATATTATGAATTTATTTAAGGAATTATCTAGGAGTTTATAGGTGTTTCAAATAGAGTTGTTATTATTTATTTCCATATTATTTTTAATGTAATTATTATTTTTATATTAATCATTCCAAACCAATTAAACTATTCAGGACTATGGGATATTAATTCTTGTTCATATTTCCAATATAATTAAGTAAGGAATCGTATCTTGAATACTAGGGTAGATTTATTAACAATATAATTATGTGAATCATAATACAAATTGATAATGATATCAAACCTGTGTACAAATAAACATGCACATAAATTGAAAAATATATGGACATATAAATATGTGCTGATCCAATTGTTATGTATGTCCTAAATTCATCATGTGTATGAAATTACTGAGTAATATCTTTTGGATAATTTGTCTAAATATTTTTGAGATCCTAGAATATGATAGTATACTATATTCAGTGAATGACGACACACTCTGGACCAAGATCCTAACTAGTATGCCCTCATTTCACTAATGAGTATGTGATTACTAGGTGTACACAAACTATTACTCCTTGATCCTCAACCACACAAACCTTCCAATATTATAATAAATCAATGAGTTTTCAATATACTCCCAATGTCTGATTACTCACCTCCTACATATTTCTACTTAGTACATCTATGAATACATAGACATTCCATGGATAATAATCTATTTAAAAGTAAAATTTCAACAAGTACTATACCAAACTCCTCTAATAAATATATAGGTCATTCTATGAGAATATATACAATAGACTCTTATTGATCATATACATGAACAATATCTCACCAAAGAGGTAGTGTCTCCAAAATTTCAATGCATAAATAATAGTTTTAAACTATACATCGTGAGTATGATAGTTGTTTTCATAGGATCATAGCTGATGAGACCTATAAGAATCTACATTGTAACCATACATCAGATATTTTCCCTATCCAACACCACATGCATAACAATACATTATATAACTATCCCAAGACTTGGTAGGAATCACAATCGATATCCAAATCAACCTCTTATTTGTCTCTAATAATACTTCTTCACATTTCTCTATCCACTCAAACATTACTCCCTTCTTAGTAAGAATGGTCATGGGTGTATCAAGGTGATAAAAACCATGAATTAATTTATTGTATTACCTACCCAACCCATTAAAACTCTGTATCTTGAAAAAAAATCATCCTTTATTTCCAATACATATCTACATTAACATTGTCTAGATCAAATGATATTAATGCTTAAGGAAACATGATCCCATGAAAGCACACATATTATTTTCAAATGTGACACTTGGAATACTTTGAATAAAGATGATGTGGTCCTAGAATATTTGATACAGTATTCAGGTTCCAAGAATGTGATTCTAACATCTTGGAATATATTAATATTTCATCAATGAACAAAATTTAAAAATATTCCATGTATGGGTGAAATATCATATTCCAAATATTCATGAACACTTTCTAGGAATTCATCATACCAAAGGGAATAACAAGATACTCATAAAACTAATACCTTCTCCCAAACATTAAAATCATTATGTCTTACTCACTGTGAAACATTACCACTTGGGTGAGGTAAAGGTCACTAATATCTGATAAAAATGATTTTTTCACAACAATTGTCCAACTAGTCCATGCCAAGGATTATGTCAAAACATATCATCTTTGGAATAGTGAAATATCAAAAATTATCAAATCTAGAAACCACTATTGAATTTTCTAGAAAGATATGAAAGTGGTACCCTTACATTCCCAATAGTGTATTGATATATGGAAGTTCAGATGGGAATTTAACTAGTAAATATTACCATGAAATTACTTGAGATGATATGAATAAAATGGATTCTCCTATATCAATTAAATAAAATGCTAGTGTAGAAGAAATATGGACAATACATTGAATTGTGGATGGTCCCTCTACACTATCATATGATGCATAATCAACCATGTAATCTCATCCATCCCTCACTTCATGATCCCCAAGAGGCTAATGAGTCACTTCATTCACCAAACCATATGAGGTATGCACTTATTTCTAAGGTCCTTTGTAAGAATTTTCTTTTTCACATATGTGAATAGCTATTACAGATTATGTTTAGATGCTAGGTATTTTCTCATTATTGAAAATCATTTTGGTAAAAGTTATAGCCCTTGAGAAATTGTCCCTTCCTCCCACAATTATATCACCTGAAAGTGTAATCATTTATAGAGGGTGTCAAATAGGCTCTTATCTGCTTAAAATATTGACATCTACCCTAGAGTCTATCCTCTGAATTCCTCTTCTTATTCTATGATTGAGAAACATGGAATTTGATGGAGAAGGTACCTCTCAATCCATTGACAACTAGAATAATACCTACAACTCTATATTACACAAAATCCTTATCTATGGTGAGTGAATTGTAAAGAACTACACAATAGGTTATCATTATGATGTTCCTAACCTATAATTTCATCTCTAGTGAAGACCAACATTGAACTTTCCGCACCATACACCTGATTCTTTTCCAGAATTTGTTCAAAGTTAATTTCCTTGGTGATGTCTGCTGAGTAGGATGAATACATAATAGTACCCTAATAGAGTTATATGAACTACTCATAATGTTCAATGTTCTATGAATTTTGTAATAATTCTTTATATAATGGTTCCTTAAAAGTCTCCCAAGCCACCATTCATGTCTTCCATCATACAGCATGACATGACACCATTTTCCAGCTTTTCCTTGAAGTATAAACTTTACAAGGTTCACTTTTCAATCATATAGGGTCCATACTAGGTTGAAAATTCTTTTCAATAACTTTTATCCAATAATCCATGTTTTGAAGTCCTCTAGTTCCTTAGAAGGATTGGAGTTGATAGTGATTGAAGTCAGGATAATTACCAATGATCTATTTCTCACCCATGTAGGCTCCTCTACCTGAATAGGCCCTAGCCGAAAGAGTCATGGATAGATTAGTTTTATAGCTTGAGCTGCCAAAGAAACCATGGGAACATGTATGGTTGCATCCTACTATAAAACAAGGGGTGTAACTGGGTACACAATATTTCCATTAGATGACATTTTTCCTAAAATTCCAAAAAAAACCATAGAGAAACACAATATCTTAAATAATAGTAACTGGTAACAATCAAAAGAACATGGAAGGGTTTACAACAAGGTTAATCCTAGGAGGATACCCACAAAAAAAGAAATAATTCCATAAGCACAACTCAACCATAGAACATCATCTTGTACTTTTATTTTAGTCACATTATCATATACACTCAAACATAGAATACTCAGGGTCAAATAAAATAATGTACCAAAGAACATATAATAATTTCAACAAAAAATGTTATTATTTGGGGTCTATTGAATGAAAAAAACAATTATATAGAACGTGATCCTAAATGTCTAAACATGATGCATGAACACACACCAAAGCCTATACAATAATACACCGAATCATTTGCGTAACCCATAGTGAATTTAATCAATAGTGACAAAAAATAGAAAAAAAATAATAATATCCCATTTTTTGGAAACATGGAGGTCCACTATATAGTGTTGGACATGTATTGGAATAGTTCCCATATCCACGTCCCAACCAACATATATCCAATATACCCTATAAAAAACTAAGTGAAAATAGAAGAATAAGTTAATAAACCTGATCATTTACTACTATTTTGTAACACCTTGGCCCGAACTGTCGGGTTCGAGCAGGAGTGTCACACGACGTCTTGCATGCCTTCCCATATAAAAGTGGTTTCTCACTAGCAGTGAGGGCCAAAGGAACATTGAGGGGTTACTATAACATTGGTATTAAGTTAATATTATAGTGCGATAAATGAAGAATATAATAATAAATAAATAAGTAGTATATAACCATCAGAGTAGCAACACGCACAAATGAAACCATCCCATGTATTATCAATATGGAATGATAGATATGTAATGAAAATATAAATAAAAGGATCAAACTAAAGATGAAAAGATAGTAAATAAAATAATAACAGATATCCACCCTAAAATATATACCTAATCATTTTCATCCTCCTACTATGAAATTTCAACCATCCACCACAAGGCCTTTTCCCTTCACTAGATCCCTGACCATAAAATCTATAAGTGCACAAAAATGATCGATTATGGTGTTAGTACAAGACTAATTAAGACACCAAAAATAGAACATAACATAATTTTATAAAATATAAAAAATCATTCCACATAAATAAATATATTACAAGGGAAATTATTATATCTCATAATCATAAATATACATTTTAGGTTCCCATAGACTAGCCCTACCTGCTTTATCCCCATTCCAGAAGGAATACAAACCCCCAACCTGACCCATCCCCATTGATTGGATAGCCCAAAAACATGGTCAAAATATCCCCCTTTATAGGTTATTCTAATGAAAGTCAATCATTAATCAGAAAAATCCTTCTCCGGGGATATTCAAGAAGGATTAACTGATATTCTCAAGTATTGAATACAGAATAAAATCACATACAATACAGGATAAAAATGATTGATCAAGAATTACAACAAATAAAGAAAGTGTCTTACTAATTACAGTATTCATGAAAGAAATGAAAGAATAGTCCACACACATAATGTAATCAAGCATAAATCATAGGTCTCATGGAGCAAAAAACACATTCCGGCAATCATTCCTAGAACACATATAAAACATGCATTAAATTATATGGATTCCAACCATAGTTATGATGATAAATAATTTCTAGGGTCATTATCCAAATCCCAAAGTACCACTAAATACTCAAAAACAACTCTTTTATTAATAATATATATTTTTAGGATCAATTTGGAGGAAAAACAACCACCAAAAAGATAGGTCAAGATTGAACATACCCAATAATATTTGTTTTTGAAAATGTTTTACGTTTGATTAATGCACAGATGCCAAATACTTGAATTTGGTCACCAATTCATTCAACAATAAATGAACTCATAATTAGACCATATCAAAAACCCTGAGATATGATGAATGAATAATGTATATAATCAGTTTTGATCAAGGATAAGAGAAGGTAATTGTTTCAGAACAATGAATAACTCACCTGATAAAGAACTCATGATCGATTTGTTATCGAAGCATCGAACTAGGGAGTTGGAAGGGTGGAGAAGGCCCCAAAATTTCTAGGGAGGTATACTATGTAACTAGGATAGAAGATATAACTGAGATAATGAAAAAAAGTGATCAAATATTAGGTTTTAATAAAGGAATATAATATCAACATGGTCAATTGGTGCTACCTAACACCACTAACTACCCAGTGGCCTTCATCGGCTACCCTATGGTTGTTGATTAGATTTTGTTCTTCCCAAGAGCCCCACCAATTAGAAAAAATTCACCACTATCTTGATAGTGATTTTCAGGATGAATAACATATGCCTACAAACAACACTGGTGAGTTGGTGGGACTGTTGTTACTACAAAAGCTACTAAATGTCCCATTATCCATCCTTTTACTATTTCCGGCCTCCAAAAAGCCTATAAATCACCTCAAATTACTTAAAAACAAAAAAAATTATGTGGTTGTTAAAAAAATAAAATCCTAAAAGTAATGGTGTCACGTGACTTTTTATACCAATAACTGTTGATATTATGGAGTTAAACTAATAAAAAATTATATCTATGAAATTATCTATATCTACATCTACCTCAGAGCTCTTAGGATCTTACTTGGAAAGATCTAAATATATTCATATATACACTACAATAGTAGGTTTATCATATGGTCCTATTATTATATCCTTCATAATATAATAAGGACCTTGACTAACTTCTTATTCTTCATTCATCTTGTTTTAGGACCGCTACCTCAAATGGTACACTATATGGGCGACCAATTAAGGTAGAGAGTTAATGACCCCTACATACCACCCTCAATAGAACATGGGTTGGTGAATAGTACTAAGGATATGTAAATAACACATATGGGAGTCATTATACTCTCTGTAGATTTGAAGAATAAGTCATAAGATGGGAAAAAACACCAAACAACCATTTTTCTTAATAAAAAAAGGATGTAATTCTAATAAAATAAATGATAATCACGATACATGAATGAAAATATATACAATTTAAATAACTAAATGGAAAAGTAAAATAGATTCTTGGTAGTGACCATGATGCTCTAATAACACCCGAACAACCCCTCAAAATTGAAATATTAAGCTCAATCATTCACCAAATAATTCATAAAACTTGTTATATAATAACTAAAATATATCAAAAAGGTACCGTACTACCACTTCCCTACTAGTTTCTCGATATTCCCTAATCTCACATTTTTTAATCGTTCTCTATATAAAAATTCAACCAGCCCAAAGGTATATAGGTTACTATATCATATCATGAAAATTGTACTTCACATCATCTCATCATTCTATTCCACATCTCCAGATAATAGATGAGTAGTTTCTAGGATCTACCACATCCCATATGTTGAGTATTCTACCTCGATCCATCGTAGACCCTACATTGAGTATTGTACCTCCATCCATCCAAGCTCACACACGATATACTTAAAATAATCTCTACGATATTATATATTGAGATACATGTGTGTGAAATAACAACAGTCTATTACATACCTCTACTCACATATATAGTAATGGTAAACACTATGCATACCAATACATAGAATGGCCATAAGAAGAAATCATGGGAAAAAGGGCTAGTCAGTCATTTATTCCTCACCAACCTACATATTGGGGAAAACACTTTCCTAGTCTCCACTGTGTGTCATTTTCCCTACCAACATTGGTGTGGTATCATATTAAATCAAATACCATACAAGATATATATATATATATATGTATATATCTTATAGCCACACTATGGGAAACTACCTAGCCTTAACCTCAACTACTACTATCATAACCACGACACCTAATTGTCATTACTGTGGATTAGATATCCTATAATCACACATGCACAGTGGTTCATTATAATTAATTAGTTTTTAACCATTAATTAATCATTACCATTATCACTTCTAATATTATAATTTTAATCATCTAAACCTCGTTCCAACAACACTATTAATTATTTTATTTCTTTCTAATAATGTCATAAACATTATAAATATGAACCAACATCATTTATTCTTTAATTCAATATCATTTATAAATATAATGGAACTCTAGGAATAAGTATAAGATACCATTTATAATATGCATTCATTGTGAATGGTATCAACTGCATTCCATAGTTGAAACTAATTATATAAATAGAATTTGTACATTAACCATCAAACTTACATAAAACATGAAATAAGCATTGATTAGAAATCCACTCTCAAAAATATAGATGATTATCATAGTGTCATCAGTAACCTCACTTTACATAATATCACATTTGGCATACCATTCCAAAATCATCAACAACATCATCAACACCCCATGCCATCATCATTATCACCACCCGCACCCCATTCCACCATCACTATTTTCACATACACCCCTTTCCACCATCAAATTCTCAAGAAACCATTCATGTTATTCCAATCATAGACATGTATTTATAAATAACATCACAGATATAAATTCATTGAGCATAAATATATATTAAATCTATTATTCTACACAATATTTAAGAGTAAACTATAGAAAAATGAACGGATCTCAATGAACCAGAGAAATTATTTATGAAATCATTAAATTATCATTATTGCCTTTAATTAACCAATTAATAAAGAATAAAAATGTCAGAACAAGCCCTACAGATTACCAAGGACAAATATTATTTTTGTAATTTGGAATAATGCCTCAATTTTCTCTTTATTTTATCAACAATCATAATGGTAATTCAATATTCCACTTTTATTATAATAAAATCATTACTATCTTCAAAGTGTTATTTAATTTTCAAACATATCAACCATGATTGAAAACCATGAAAAAAGATAGAGCAGTATCTACTAAATGTTAGAGGGAATAAAATATATATCAAAAAATCATGAGGTAATACAATATATGTATTACAAAAATGAATATTAATATTCTGAGATGTAATAATATTTAGGTTTTAGGAAAATTATTCAAACATGTACCAATATTTTCTAAATAATAAATTTTCTTCATGATGAAATAGCAATTTATCTCACTTTAATATATCACGTTGTTTTCAACATGAGATAATTCTATCTTTTATTATAAAATTACATGATAATATGTTATCAATATTAAATTGTATTTATTTTATCATCGACTTTTGGAATTTCAATATTAAAATACCATCTTCCATCACTCGATTAATTTTTTGATTTTTTATCTAATTATGGTTAATAACATTCATATAAATAGTGAAGAATAAAGTGTGTTAATTTCAGGGTTTTATATCTTAAAATAGGGATAATTCATTGTTCCCTTGCCTCTTGGATGCTTCTCACACTACAACATCAAAATAGAAAAGGAAAAATGCATGGTATGGAACTTGCAAAAGTGATAGGGATGATTTTTTAAAGACTTAAAGAACTCGTAAGGTGAGGTTTGGGTCCCCCAAACTCATGGTAAATTAATAGAGACTCAAAATAGGCAATTAACCTTATATTTAAGATTCACATATATCTTTTTTTATATATTACAGAAACTCCATCAAAATTCATTTTATTCCCCATTTATTTTACTTTTAACTGATAACTTGATGATGATCCAATGAAACCCTTTGAAAACATTAGATATAGTTTGAAATAATTAAAAACCAATAAAAACCAAGATTTTTGGAATAAAAAAAATTTAAAAGGTTTTAACATGGTTACATATTGACTAGTGGAAGAAGATATGAAATATTTGGGCAAAAAATAGATACCCATACGCTACTCATATACATTGTATAAGGGTAATAGGGTTTTACTTTTACACATCACGATACCCTTATGAAACAAAAGAAAATATAGGCAAACAATTATGTAGTTATTTTTTACCCTTATGTAGCCTTAAAAAACAGATAATGACCCTTATATACAAAAGGAAAATTCATGGTTCCCTTTACGCAACAATAGAGTCACCATTATATAGCCTATTTAAATTTAGACTTACCCTTGCATAGGATTTAGAAAATCCTATATACCCTAATGTGAGTTTTAAAAACTCACAAATACCCTTATAATTCTCATAGAAAATGTTCCCTACCTTTAAACATCTCTAGGAAAACAACCAATACATTTATGAGGCCTTTTTAAAACACGAATTAACCTTATGTGGTAGAATAATCATGTGTACGTAATAGAATAACTTTAAAATTATATAATTTATATTTACAAAATATCATAAATAATTAAAAAAACATTATTATCACTTTTATAATACCAAAAATACTCTAAAAACTGTTACAATCATGTTAATAATTCCAAATTAATTTCCCATATAAACTTTTAAAACATTGAAATTACTTCACTATTTTTAGAACAATTTAAAACCCCATCATAATTTGTGATTTCATTTTAAAAAAACATATAAAATTTATGAAACAACTCATTTACCAATAAAAACCAAAGATAGAAAAATCCAGGGCTCGAGAAAATCTATACCCTTACATGAGATACCTCTTAATCAATTATCATCCTCAAGAATTAATGAAATGGGAATGAGATGAAAAATTTGGGCAATAAATAAACCACCCCATGAGATACCTCTTGAGGATCTCTCTATACTTGGAACTTATAAACCAATCTAGAGGAATACAATCCATTTATGCTATGAAACTCTTTAAAACATCCTCAATAAAATCTCTCATTGGATATTCCTCTGAAACAGGAATACAAACATTAGTAAAACATTACATCAAGGAGGAAAATATAAAATCGCATAAATCCACATGATATCAGACATGTCATCTAAAAAATAAAGTATTAAACAACTTGCAATATTTAGCACACATTAGTGACTCTCATCACTAAGTAAGATCACATAATCATATCAAATGCAACATGAATAGCAAAAAAACTAATAAGCAATTCATATCAGTCAAATAGTCATTAAAAAAACACTATAGAATAAAAATCCATTAGAAACAAAACATTTCATTTATTTAAGTATAAATAATTGAACTTCATTCAGAGAAATAATTTTTATGTTATTATTTAATACATAAACCTGAATTAATTTAATAATTATGATTTAATGTCGATCTACAACAGATCCAATACCAACAATATTTCATTTTGAACTATCACCAAATGTGACATTACCACCATTAATCTTATATAGTGAGTTAAATTTAGAAAAATATCCACCAATAATCCTTGAAAGGCCACTATCTATAAACCATATTTCATTTTTATGTGACTTTTCCCATACAAAAGAATAATAAGATGAATGTTTTTTGGGAAACCAAAGGATCATGTGTCAAACAGTGTTAGCTATAAAATATTTTAGAATCCAAATCTTCATAAATTTTTGATAATTTTAAGAATTAGAATTAGATAACATTGTAGAAATAAATGACTTCTTTGTTTTTCATATCTGAGAGTTTCTTAAAAAAATAATTTATAAAATGACAATTTGTACTATAATGATATATGAGATATTAGAAATATTTATATTTTTATTACTAGGTATAAAATAATATTAATAGAGCTTAGGTTTTCTTCCCTTACATCTTATGTCATATTTCATCATTATTTAATTTTTTTATTACCTAGAATTTTGTATAATTAATCATACCCATTAGTAAAATTACAAGTATCATTCTTTATATTTTTAAATTCAAACTCTAATTCATTTATTATTTTTTCTGTGGAAACCACAACTAGAAGTATAATAATCTGGTTTAACATTGACTGTAGAAATTTGTTCGTTTAAAACTTCTTTTTCCTTGATAATAGCATCATGTAATTGCTTTAGGGTCTTTTTATTTTTCATCAAAGGCCCATGGTGGTATTCTAACATAAAACATTAACCATTTAATTTTTTATATGATAAATTGTTATATTTAGATTCAAAAGAAGAATAGGCATAATGTACCTCATTAGTTTATGTCATGAAAACCATATTTTGCTTCTAATTTGACACTTCATATTTATAATAAAAAATTGATTCCATACTAGATTCCTATAAGGTAACCCATATAGCCTTCATATATTTAGTATCCTTTTTTATAGTATACTTCATTTGTATACATCAATCCATACTTCTTATTATCCTGAATATGGGGGAATTATGATTGATATTTCCAACATTATTACACATATAACATCTTATTTCTCTAAAATTTCAATTGAAATTTTTATACTTGTAAAATGAATATTTTAAATCCCCTTCCCTTGTTATTAATTTTGTTGATCTTCTCATAAAATATAGCATGATCATCACTTAAAACTATGTTGTTTGATGTCTCTTCAACAACTGAGCATGAAAATGATATCACTTTTCTTTTCTTGTCATTTTTAAAGTACATGTCATTAAATAGTATTCTCTATTTTTATTATCTTATGATCTCCAACCACATCTTCCATATAATATTAATACAACATGAGTGTTCCAATGAGATATTTTATTTTGAAATACTTCATGGTATTATATTTTCTAATTTCAGTTGAAACTACACTCCATTTGGATGGTATAACTCTAAAAATATTTAGAGCAGGATCGGGTTCAAGAGAAGAAGTTCTTAAAGCAGCCCAATTTTTTATAATATTATTCGTTATTCAATTCATCTGATTTATTCTCACATAATCAATCATTTGAAATGTATCATAAATTATCGTCACATTTTTATATCTGTGTTTTCTTTCATTATCAGTACCTTCATAAAATATGTATACTATTTTCCATATTTCATTTTATATAACACTTTAGGAAACTCTATTGAACTTATATAGACCAAGAATAAATATAATAAAAACAATATCTTTGGAGTTTAGGTCATATTAAACATCAATAGTAGCATATCATTTTTTAGGATCATCTTATAGAATTCTTTAGGATTGATTGATTTTAGATTAACTTTTAAATAAATATTTTTCAAAAAGATAATAATATTAGCCTTCAAACATCTATAGTTTTATTCATTGAAATATGGATCCCTAATCATAGAAACTCTTTCTATATTTTCATCCATTTCATCCATTTGTAAATTACCATTTAGAATTCATCGTTTTAGAGTTGATAAATAAAGAATGTCTACATATTAAACCAATTACTGAATAATGGGAGGTATGAAATAACACAAGAGGGGGGGATGAATTGTGTACTAAATATTTGACCCCAAATAAATCATCCCTTGAGATAATCTCAACACTTTTATCAAATGAAAAAAAACATTGATTATAATAAAAAAACCACATAGAATTTATTGTCATTCAAGGCATAGGAATACTCTAGTCCACTCTATGAGTTCTCTCCCTATAAGATTGGTGATTTTTACTATGATAGTCCTTCTCACAATGAACTTTATAATTAATTATAAGAAATTTAAACATGTTACACAACGGTTCCAATATCTTCTATCGGGATCTCCCTTTTTATAGAAATTATCCATGGTCTTTAAAAAAATATAAAAGATATAAAAATGAAATTCTGATTTAGCTCATAGTTGTAGGATGAAACTAAAAAAATATGATAGGTTCTTCCAGAGAAATAATATAACATCAATGACTAGCTTTAAAAGGTCTATCTACTATAGATGATAAGATATTAAAAGAATAAAAATAATTATTATTTCATTATTTATAAAGAATAAGGGAAGTCTTGTATGTATAGGAAAGTATAGTATCGTATTTATTCTTTCATATAACACACTATTTTAACTAGTGTTCTTGCTTTCTTTTGGTTTTTCTATTTTTCATTTGGGATCTGGAATTTTGACTTCAAAACATCATTTATACTCTCAAAGTTAATAGCACATAGAATAATCCACATGTATAGGATCTATACATATATATAACCATTGATTTCAAAAATAACAATATCATCAACTTTTATACTATAATGATGGTCTTCATTGGAATTATATGAATTCATGGAAATAAATGTCTTATTTAATTTTTCTTTCCTTATATTTCTATCAAACTTTTTGACAGAATGGAAAGTAGGTGACATATTGTTTAATTTCTATTTTTGTTATCGAACCATCACAATTTCTAACAGAAAGTAAAGTAGGATTGTACTTCATTGGAATTTATACAACAATAGAAAATTCCTCAAATGAGTGAATAAATTCTATTAAAAAAATTGATTTTAATGACCTTTTATTTATAGGGAATTATCTTTTTCATAATACATTTCCAAATGCATAAATTGAAACATGATATCATAATTTAAATTTAATCAACATATGATGTTTTGAACTTTATACGATAAATATTTAATTTGTATAATAATTTCCTTTTTCATGTACAAACATTTTGACTTTCTTAGTATGTAAGACAATTCTGTGCTTCATAGGATAAAATGATCTTCATATGATAATTATCTTTTCCAACATAATGGATCATAAAATATTCTTCTTCATTGTATGATAAAAATAATACTTACGGCTTTCATAGGCTAGTTTACTTAGTCTGGAAACTAAAAACTAACGTGAAGATGTATTTCTGCTCATACAATGATTACCTTTAATGGAAAGGATAATTCATAACATTCTATGAAAAATAAAAGTTTTATGAAAAATTATCACATAAAATGATAATTTACCACATCGTATGATATTTTACATAGAAAATATCTTTGGACATGAAAAATACAACGATAAATAAAACATAGTAAAATGATGTATTACGGTAAGAAAAAGCATAAAATCCTGAAATCAATTAGGTTGAATTTATCTGTAAAACAAATTAAATTTTTGTAAGCATCAAAACATATGAAATAGTGAGATATATAGGAATAGAAATAGTATTTAAAACAAATACACTATGGGTGTGATATGAATCATGTGATATGGTATTCATCATTAATTACTAACATAAAATTTATTAATTAATGTATTTATATATATGTAATTATTTATATATTCAATTACATAAATTAAAAATATTCATGTTTAGACATGACATAATAACATGTAGATAATATAAGACACATTAAAATATTTATCCAATATAGTAATGAATCCACTGAGCAATATAATGTAATAATCTTCTATAGCTAATGTTATACATCTAGATCTATTTATAGCTCAAATATCCATTTCATCCCTATTAATTATTTTGATCTTATTTGTCTTTTTTTGATACAAATGTGTGAGATAAATTATTTATATAATAACAATGATATAAGATATAAAATATTACATGAAATTATGAAAATACCAAAATTTTAATATTACCCTTACTTTATTTTTTTCATTTTTTTTTCATTTTTGACAGCCTTTCTCACCACATGAAAAAGAGACAACTACATGTTCATTTTCATCCCTATTAATATTTGGAAACTAAGAATTATGTTGCATTAGTTCATATAGCATTAAAAAATCTATTGAAATATTTTATATAAAGTCTTTTTTCTCACTATAAAAATTGAATATGTGTCTTTCTTCGTGTCATTTTTTGCATAGTGGAACATAACCATAATATATAAAAGTGGATTTGACATATTTTTTATTCATTGTTTATCAATTAATACAAAAAAATTAGGTTTTAAAGATGAAATAATTGTATGGATAGATAGATATTTATTCATATTGAATCATAATTATTACAATCATTTATTGTACCCAATATTCTTGACTACATGAGAATTATCTTGGATTTCTTCATCCAATTTTCAAGTGAACAGAATATTAAAGATATCATTTCTTTAAATCCTTCAATTATATTGGAAAATTTCCTATAGATATGAAAAGTAGTTTATTTATTTATTACTATTTGTTTTAATTTTATCTTAGTGGGAATTGATGAAATCATTGTGTTATAAACATTGTATGTGTCATTAATTTTCCGATTGTTGGATTTTTATCACCCATTTTGGATTCAAAAAGTGGATCGATGGGTAATGAAAACTCCAAAGCATAATATTTCCATTAATATAATTTTAATATACATAATATCATGTACCAATCTTCTAAAAATTCATTTGTGAGGTCATACTCTTTATCTATGATTGATCGTAGTGATGTGAGCTTCCGTTATTACCAGACGTTATCTATGATAAAAAAATGAAGTAGATTATCACTTTAACTTTAATTATAATAAAAAATAGAAATTATTGATATATTTATTATCATTTATGTATTTCACTAATTTTATAAAATATCATTATCTCCCAATATTAGATTCAAAATATATAGTTTCTTGAATATTCTATTGGGAACGGATCTATATTTTCCTTCTCATAGTCCAGACTATAGATTTATTATTATTTGAAACAAATTTGGTATTATTTACTCTTTATAATTGTATGAACTTATTTTCCCTTGATTTATTGGGTAGAATTTTCCAACCATAAATCATATACTTATATTTACTCACTACAAGAAAATTGTAATTTTGTTATATCTTTTTCATTATCAACAATTTAAAAAATGTTTGAAGAACTTACCTATGTTTCAGAAAAATGATGGGAAATGTAGTATCACTAATTAAATAAATTTTTAAAAGTAGATAATTATTAATTTACTTGTTTTATTAGAAACATTGGTAATTTCATTTTATTTACCTGTTCTTTTTCAAATGTGGGTAAATTTTAATTTATAATTTTTTTGGAAATCACCTCCAACAATTTGTGGTCAATTACCTATATTTTCTAAAACATTGGTAAGGAATAATATTTTACATGTGTTTTTTTAAATGTGGGAAAACATTATTTTATAGAATTTCTTTTTGATAAACCACCTACAAGAGAATCCCCCAGCCACCCCAGCACCACCCTGATGTCCAACCAACAATGACCCCCAACTTCGGTGACAACACCCCCACACTAGAAATCCCGACGACGATCGACTACACCCCAACCTCAATGAAAACCAATGAAGACCCCAACAATCAATCTCACCAACAACCAACAATGAGCCCCCACCCCAACGCCACAAAGGCGCCCAACTAATGATGACCCCTTCAACCTTGATGATGACACCCTGGCACCAACAACCCTGATGATGACCATTGACACCCCCACACACACTGATGACAACCGACAGTTTCCAAGAAGACAGAAAATCACAACTTCCCTCAACTAACACTGACCCCCCACCCATGCGCCAATGCCTACTCCAGCCACTATTTTTACCCATGCACCAACGACTACTAACCCCACAGACCCAGAACAGAAAACTTCTCCCTTTTTACATATCAAGATGCAGAACACCCACATCAATTTTAAATGTGTGACTTTTACCAAGCACCCATTGGCATATATTATTAATATTATATATATATATAATAACAAATGCACATATATATTAGGTATGTTTTAAAATAATAAAATATATTATTGATAAATTATATATTAATATAATAAAAATACAATAATATTATTATATTATAAAAAATATATTTATTTACGTAATATATCATATAACAATATTTATTTATATATTTATTATATATATATGTGTGTATGTATGTATGTATATTTATTTATTTACTATTATATATTGTTATATATATATATTGTTATATATTGTTATTATATTTATTGTTATCTATTCTTATTATATTGTTTTAGTATTTATTGTTATATTTTCTAAAAAATACATTGTAATAAATTATATTGTCATAAAAATATATTGTTACAATATTATATTGTTATTATATTTATTGTTAAATTGTCATATTATTATTATATTTCAATTATATTTATTACTATAAGATAGTTATTATATTGTTATTTATTTTATTTATTGTTGTTTATAATATTTATTGTTGTATTAATAATATCATTATTGTATTTATATATTGTTATATTTATTATTGTATTGACATAATATTTATTGTGATTATATTATATTGTTGTGTTTTTATATATTTTTTGTTATGATATTGTTATATGTTTATTGTTATATATTGTTATTATATATTGTTATATATAAATATAATATATATTGTTATATATAAAAATACACACACACATATATATATTGGTATATAATTATTTATTTATATATATATATATATATTCGTTATTTATTATTATATATATGTGTACAGTGTTATATATTTGTCTGTGTGTGTTATATATATTTTATATTATATATATATTGATAATGATAATAATAAATAAAAAAATATTATTAATATATCATAAACACACACACATATATATTAGATGTGTTTTCTTAATAACATCGCTAATTTAGCCATGTTTTACAGAAAACATAGCTAAATTCAACAGTAGCAATGTTTTCAGAAAACATTGCTAAAAACATAGTTAGATGTGACTTTTTTTGTAGTGACTCGAAATTTTCATCCAAATTTCACTGAGGATATTATCACTTCTTGTGATTCTAATATTTGTGATTCATCCCCTAACTATCATTATAACTCCTTGATAATTAAAATTACTCTTGACTATGGCTATGTGAGCACCATAAATTGTGGTTGTATTCCAATTAAAGTAGTAGAAGGCATATAACAACTTAATATTTTCTTTTCAAGGGTTTTAATAAATATAGTTTTATCATTACATTGTTAAAATTATCTTCTATGAATAATTATATAAATAATAAACCATGCATCATAAATCATATTTTTCCTATAATATTCTATTTTTATCACCCTATACATGTTAATTATTTTACATTATGTTGTCCGAAAAATGTAAAATAATTGACAATTTATTGATAGAAATATATGTGATATGATCATGATATTTTCAACTATTGGTTGTTTTATTGAGTGGTGATAAACCAACTTAGACCTGAGAGGTTATTTAGGTTTGTAATGACTCAAGCGATAACATCCTTGATGTCTGTATTATTTTACACAACCAAAACACATATTTTTATAATAATTATTTTATATTTTGGGTATAAATGAATGATGATGGATTAAATTTTTGTGTTTGGAGTTTTTGGTATCAAAATTTAAATTCATTTTAAATATAATTGAAAATCTTGATTTCTGTGCTTAAATAATTAGTCTTTAGAACTGTTTGGAATTATATATATTTTAAAACATATTATTTATTTTTTAGTTTTTAAATGCTAAATAGTTTATAGTTTAATGTCAAATAATCTATAAAAAATGATAAATGAATTTTAATTCTTTAAAAAATAATTTGCATGGTTTGAGGATTTTGAGTTTTTTATTGAAATTATTTCTATTTAGAAATGGAAAAGAACATTTCATGGCTGATTTAAAATTTTCAAACCAATCAATTATTCAATTTTGATTTTTATAAATTTTAATTGAGTTTATAATTTTTAAATATGAAATCATTGAAACTGATATAATAATTACTTCATATTTAATTATAAATAAAAACTTAATTGGAGTAATAATTATTTAGTGATTAAAAATTGTTATTTTATGTAGCTATTTATGTAGTGTAATGATAATAATTTTTGTGTTTGATTTTTTATTATATGATGTTTATCATATTTTCAATATTATTTTACTAGTGTTTTGATTATTGTATAAATATTTTCCATTCACAGGATCTTGTTATTCAATGTGGGACACAATGATTAACTTGGAAAAAGGAATATATTTTTCTATAGATGACATGGCCTGCCTTGATATTGAACCATCCAAACATACTTGGGAATTACATGCCATTAAATCAACATATGAAACTAAAAACCAATAATTATCCACTGTAACATGAATTTTGCACCAAATCAAAGAAGATTCGCTATTCCAGAAGCGTAAAAGTGCATAACAATCCCTAGTATTGATTGAAAACCACCATAATCCAGCTTATAATCCCATTTATCCATTGGTAATATCTTATGCTAAAGGGGTAAGGTATTGGGAAACCCTTTTCCCCATCGCATTACACCTACACAAAGTAGTAAATCCCAATAATAGATTATTTCAGTATGTTAGAGAGAATGATGTATAATATTTTTTTCATGCGTTGGGTAGTTTGTTAGAGGCATATTAGGGCTAAAAGCTAGACCATGCAAGGATAAAAGATAGGATAAGGGTTTATACAATAAATTAATAGTGTTTTTTAGAAATATTGAGATGAGAGAGACATCTATCGAGAGGTCCTTCAAACATTTATTGGGGAAATTCCTATCTTTTTTACATTCAATTTTAATTTTTTTTATTTTTATCAAATAAAAAATTCTTTCATATCTAAATTAAATAAAAAATATTTTTAAAAGACATTTAGTTGAATTGGGATGATGTAAGATTATTATTAATATTCTCTGAATCTATTTTCATTCATAACATAATTATTTTTCTCAATATTGTTTTCTATTTTACAAAATCGTGTTCTAGATCTCATTCGATGCAAAAATGGAATAAGAATGCTAATAAGTTCATTTTCATCAAGGGAACTTTTAAATTTTTTAAATAAATCAATCGATTGAGATGATGATCACAAGTTGAATAAAAACTATTTTAATGAAACTATTTATTTTATATTCACATTAAAAATTCTTTAATAAGTTCATCATTATTTAGTAGCTCTAAAAACCAAAAGGAGATGAGTAGTTCATGAAGGTTCCAAGTGAATCTGAATCTCCTTGGTGAGAAAATAAACATAATGGTTTTATCAGGTTCGATGGATCAATAAAAAATTTATACAATACGTAAATTTCATGAACAATGACTGTTTTTCATCAAATAATGACATAGAGAAACCCGAAACCCAGAGATGATATTTTTATGTTAAAATTATAATAAATTAAATGTGATTAGAATAAATATTACCTAAAATTATAAAAATTATTGTAGGAATATATTGCAGATCATTCAAATAACCCTTTTCAGGTAACTATCGCCACACTTGTTGGATCCATGTATAGAATCTCACTAACGGTGATGCAAAAATGTACTTTTGAAATCAAAATGACACCAATTGATTATGGGTGATATAAGGGTGGATCAATTGTCTTGAATTTTTCATATTAATAGATTAAAAAAACTTTTGGTTTAAAAGAGTTCTTCTCATTTTTGAGGGAAGTTGAGGATGATGAATTCATGAGACCAGTCTATTGTTTACAAAGATTCTAAATTCTTCATCATCCCTACCCAGTACACGTAAAAAACTATTTATAGAAATAGATTTTATGATAAATATTATTTAATTTTGTACCCACCATTAAATAATATAATAAACCATTCTTGTCCCCATTCCATAATTATAAACAATATTATTATTATTATTATGGATTTTGCTAAATAGTGTGGTGATAAATGTTATTTTACAAATTTATAAATTAATATTTATCACTAGACATGATCTTTATCTGCTCAAAGTTTTCATCATTTATGGGATACCTAAATAAATATTTTTTTTCATTAATAAATATTTTTTCCTTAAACCTTGGATTTAATTTTTATTGAATATATGTGATAAAAACAAGAATTAAATTATTACTATGTCATTAAAATAATTTTTCTTACATTAAATAAATTCCAATAGAATTTATTTTTGATCAATGGAAACATATCGTGTGTGAAAATTTAGGATTCTTTCTCATAGGATTTAGGTGGGATTGCCTAATGTCTAAGATTAATTTCTAGCAATGGTACAATGCACCTATGAAAAAGAAATTAAGGTTGAAATTTCAATAGTATCATATTAATGTATATTATGCAATATAATCCATTTTAATCAATATCTCATCAAGAATATTGCTCATAAATGTCATCAATATATATGCTCGATATTCATTTTCATGAATATATGAAAGAAACACATCATTACATTATAATCATGAAATTTAATATGATAGTTCTATTCATATAAAATGGATGATATATCATCTTCCATAAAGATAGAATGGAAAAATCTTTCCTTGAATTATTTATTAGTAAAATGTTATTCATGACACACCCAACATATGATACTACCCAAAAACATATGACAACATTATTTTGGTTAGGAAATCTATGTTCACGATTCATGACATGAATTATTGATAGTATTAAAGAACAAGGGCCATTACACATTCTCACAGAAAAGAATATCTAATGTCACATAAATATGTGGAATTTCTACTAAAAAAAGGTTCTTATAATGTCCCATATTTGATATTACCATGTAGGAACTTCCTGAGAAAATGTCTCATCCACTTATGAGTACTCACACCTAACAGGCTATATACTATGTTCCCTAAAATAGTATGTTATCCAACCATAGAATTGTATTTATGAAAATCGTCATGACATTTAAATGTTATGATCATTGTGGAAATGTGGTACGAACTTATCAATATGACAGATACCCTAAGTCATTATTACATCAAATTCATGTTGAAAATGAAAAATATATAATAATATGTTTTATTAATATTAAAATATTTGAATATATAGGTAATCAAAGAACAAACAGTAGGTTCTTGAATGCCAAATCCAATTGTTCATTAATTTACATTAAAGGTTTTGGTAGAATTAGTAACTAGAAATGGTTATTCTTGACTCTTTATCAATGGAAGAATTGCATTTTGAATTACATAATGATTGAAAAAACATTATTTGATAAAAATAATAGAAATAGTGTTAGATATAATAATGTCAGTGGGATTTTGTTAATGAATTTTCTTCCAAAGAATTCCCTACTATGATAAAAACATTTATTGAACAAAAAATATTTTTCCAACATATATCAATCCATATACCACGAACCAATCAATTAAACTATGTCAATTTGTGTCTATTTTCACTCTCTATTGATCACTATTAATACGTACAACTTCCATTACTATATTTAATTCCTTCTCATTTTTAAATATTTTTAGTTCTTTATTGATTAAATTTTTTTACATTTTAAACATTTCTAAAACACTTTTTAACGAAAATTTCACTATCTTTTATGTGGATGATTTATGTTTACATTTTCTTTGATTGAGAAATTGGTAAAATCTTTTAAATACATTTCATCCATCCATGTGGATATAATCCTTTACTTTTTAACTAGTTAGTGTATGAAAATATCTATTTTTGGCAAGCCTTGATGATGGAAACTGCTCACAAGTTTGGAACTGTTGTTGGGGAAAGGTGAGACATATTTTCAATGTTTTATTTCATTTACATTTAAAAAAAATCTATTAAACAAATACAACAAAAAAAAATTTTATGACATTATTTTTTGGTTGAAACAAATTTAAATATTATATTTTACGCATAAAAATTCATTTGGGAAAGTTTTTTCATTGAATTTTCACTAAAAATCAAGAAATCTACTCGTTTTTATACTCTTTTTGAGGTTTAAGCTTATTGGAATTAGAAATTATGAATTATTTACTTATTTACTATCTATGTTTTGAATGATAAAAGTTATTATGTGAGTATATTCACTCTAGGAAGTAATTTGGTGATTATTAATATCCTTTTGTTTTAGTAATCCAAATACATTATATTTCCCTATAGAAATCTCAATGAGAGAATATCGAAGGATGTGAGAATTAGATTCATTATCTAGATGTTACAAAACTTATTATATCATTCATGTATACTCGGGATGGTATTGTATACATAATCAGTGATGGAAACCTCTTTAAAATGTGGAAAATAAAAAATCAGTCTTTGTATAAAAAAGAAAAGCATTTATGCTTGGAATAAAATTTGATAAACATAATTATCAACCTTGAACAAGATTGATATCATATTTTTGAGTTTCAAAATAAATTGTGGGAATTTAATAATAAAATTAAAAGAACAAGAACAATTATATTGTTTTGGATAATTAAGAGTTGAAGAGGAATGGTTTTCTAAAATGAACAAATTAATAAAAATAATAGAATATAAATGTATAATGTGAGATTAAAGTTGATCATGAAGAGGAAAAGAAAGAAATTAGTTGTTTGGAATGTTTTAAATAGGGTATAAACTTGTATAAAATGGGGAACATATATTCACTAATGCAGAAAGAAGACATAGATGAGGTAACATAAAAGAAAATTATTGTGAATTTTACACCAAAAATGGAAAAAGGATATTGTTTTTCTGTCTTTTATGAAATAAGTGGATAATGTCTAGGAGGACATCAATAGTAAGAATACATTGTTAAAAACTAATATAAAAATATTTCCAAATGTAATGAGTGCTAAGAGTAAATTTTAATGTTTGGAACCTAGGTATAGTAACCAAAAATTGGAAAATATTAAGTCTAAAATTTTATTTTGATGATTTTTAGTCTAAAAATCCTTACAATGATAGTGAATAACCCACAATTAATTAGATTTTGAGCATTAATTAAGGGTTTATTACATAGTATTTAATCCATTTATAAGAGGTTTTTTAGTGGTAGGGAGTACTGAAAATAAAATAATTATTGAACGGTTTGTGGGGAATTTCTTAATTTAGATTAATTATAGTTCTGAAATTTCAATAGTTGATCAAAAAATTTATATTCCCTAGTTTTACATGAATATTTAAACTATTAATTTATTAATTTTATGGGTTTACTGGGATATATTTGTTTATTTTTTTCTATAAAAACTCTATTATCTTCCAAAATGAATACAAGAGTTACAAAAATTATCATGAATCAAAGGGATTTAGTGAATATCACATAGAGATGAAAATCAATGGTTTTGAATCTCTTAAAATAAATCAATAAATCCATTAATTCCATATTTCTACAACAATAATTTATTTTCACTTTTTTTTTGATTATTTTGAGTGTATATTAGAAGAAGAGAGTTTTGTAGAAATTGTCACACCATTGGGAGTAATTTTTATATTATTTCAACCATTATATAACTTTAATCGGATAATATTTTTATATAAATTTAGGAATAAATACTACCATAGTTTACTATATTGGGGTTTCACTAATGGTATATTTAAGCTGATATAAAACTTGGTTGCTTCTATGTAGATTTAGAAGCATATATAACAAATTCCTCCCCAAAGAATATGTAGGAAATCAACATTTGGCAGTTTTCAACAAATAAACTACACCCTAAATAATTTTTTGTTTATATTTTTACAAATACCAGTTGTGTACTTTAAAACTAACATTGCATATGAGGTGTTCCATGATTTTATTTCATTTAATTATGTTTTTTTCTTTTAATTACACAAAATTTATGTCTCTCCCTCTCCCATATTCATCACATTGTGACACAAGTTCCACCTTTCATATTCTTGTAAAATAAAAACACTCTTTCTACATCAAAATATGTTAGATTATTATAAAATATCAATTTTTAGGTTTAAATTGTTTTTCATCACAAAAAATAAATGTCACCAACCTGGATGTATTTCATGGTTAAAAATTCGAAGATACTTTGGCTACCTGCTATACTTGTTTAAGTAATGGGGTTTTATTGTAACATATTTACAACTCTAAATGTTGTTTTATTTATATTATACATCAATGTTGCAGTCTAATGTTGATTTTTTAGTAGTATGAGTTGAAATAAATACAAAATCATGCAATTAATTAAAAGAGAAGGGTGATGAATTTGGTTTTAATTCTTTAGAAAACATTAAAGTTAATTTAGTGATTTTATCTCCAATTTTACCTTCCACTTATACATCATATGTTGTTGAATTATTTCCATGAATGTTGTATGTTGTTTTTAACTTGTAGAATTTTAGAATAGTGGTGTGCATTTTGTCTCTGGATTTCTCATGTTGAACTATTATCATAATATTGTTTGAACATACTTATTACCCTTATTTCATGCTAATTATCTGTTAGAAATTGAATAATATATTTGAGTTTAATTTGAAATTAATCCCTACCATGGAATTAAATATTGAGGACAATGTTATGTTTATTGTGTGAGGGTGTGTTACATTGTAATTTTCAGTGGTTTTTGAGTTATTATTATCTATGTAAAACCCATAAAATTTCCTCTTACTTTTTAATGTTTTTTTCAAAAAAAAATTCATTGTGTTTTTAGAAATTATAATTTTTATTCAAAAAAACATGATCCAATTTTCTTGTTTTTGTGGTAATTAAAAAATTTTTATTTTCTATTTGGAGTACTACTGTATAAATAATTTTTTTTACTCTTACGAATCATTTTGGGTGAAAATCTAGCTAAAAGTTCCACATTTTATAATTAATTAAATGGTTTTTTGATGGGAATCATCTTTAATAGTCTTGTTATGACGTAATATGGAGAGAAAAATCTAATTCTTTATTAAGAAATTTGTGTGGGAAATAAAATAATGAATACATAAATCTTTGATAACTAAAAATCTATATACATAACCCTTGTGTTTTGATGACTGTTGTAAAGAAAATAGGTGTGTCCAAAATTCACTAGAAAAAATAATAGGTCGCTAGAAATAATCAGCAGTCATCAATTCATACTCATAAATAAATAATTTGAATGTATGATGTGTGATATGATTTCATAGTTTTCTTTGGACTATCACATTTTCATGAATTTTGTTTCCTTTTTTATGTAGAGGGGCCTATAAAAAATTGTTGATGTTGAGTGGTAACTGACCTCACTTTTATGTATTCTCAAGTGGAGTCGAGGTGAAAATGTTATTGGGATATTGAGGTATAATAAATTAATTGTCTAGGTATATAAAATAAAATCATTAATCAAATAATGGTTTTTGATCTAGTGTGGTGTTGTGTGTGTGCTCTATCATGGTTGAAAGAGGAAATTTGAAGTAAATTCTTGAGAACTTTAATGAATAATCATTAAAATTACAATCATTACACTCTATTTTGATTTATTATTTCAAACTAGAACCAACATCACAACATATAATTTCTTTTGAGACATTGATATCATTTTCTTACTTGTGTAATTAATGAGTATTGATTCTACACATCCCCTTTTCATGCACTTCATGACCATTTTAAACCAAAATTGTTGCTTGTTGATCATGTTGAGTGATTTCATGAGGACAGGCAGTTAACTAAGGGTTGAAGAGTTTGATATGACAATATTTTATATAATTTTGACATGTATTTTTATACATAATTATATGTATTTTTAGGATAAAAAAAGCTATTATAGTGTGATTTCATGTGTTTGGAGTTTTTGGTGTCAAAATTGAAGTTCATAGTGAATATGATTAAAAATAAATATTGTATGAATCTTTATATATCTTTTAACATGTAATTATTTGATATTTTAGATTAAATGATAAACATTTTACGAATTCATGTTTGATATTATATGAATAAATGTAAATAATTTTTTATAATTTAAAAATATTGTGTTTGGATTTAGAGTTTTATTATATTATTTAGAATCATTTCTATTTTGGAAAAGAAAAATAACATTATAGGGATGATTTTTATAATTATAATATTCTATTATGTTATTATAAGGTTTTGGAATTAAATTTGATATGTGACTTTTCAAATTGTAATTCTCAGAAACTGAAATACATGTTTCATTGTGGCTGATGGACATTTAAATTATAAGGATCTTGTTATGTTTTAATAAATAGAGTGATGCAGATGATTCTATTTGTGCATGTCTTTGGATTTTTTTTAGTAAAGTGGTTTCTAAAATATTGACTGAGTATGATTAAAATGGGTAAGGTGAGTTCCTTCAAAATAAATGTAGTTGGAGATGGTGAGGGGTAGGTTATGGGGTCAATTATCTAGCCCTATGTGTTTACTAATTTTCATTCATTACATTCTATTTCATATTGGTGGGTATAATCGACCTTATACATAAGGTTGGTCTAGTGGGAAATATTGGTATAAAATAAATGGATACTGAGAGTACCTTTGATATTCAATGGGTGATATCCCAATCTTTTATGTTTTATTCTTTTTCTAATTCTATTATGTTGTTGACCTAAAATTTTTTCTTTCATATTGAATTTAATATGTTTCAAGTGGCACCACATGTTTTGAACCAAATAAAAAATTCAAGGGATTTTGACCGTTTTATTTACATGATGGGACGTATTTAAAATCGATCTTCTTACCTAAATTCTGAAATTTGGAATGCTTCAATTAGTTGTTTATGGATATAGGTGAAGGATTGAGAAGTTTATCAGGTGTGTTGAAATAGTTTTGGGAAATATAGACCTAGAAAACCAATGTTTGAAGGACCTATAGAAGGAACACATTTTGTTTGAAACTGTATGGCCCATAGTAGGAAACTATGTAGCCATGTGCAGGTAGGCAGAGGTTGTCAAATGGGTTGCACATAGTTTACAAAACTTTTTTGCCTAACCCATTGATTGATCATTTTTCTCTCTCCCTATCACCATGTGATGTGCAGCAGAAACACTAGGGTTAGCGGTTGACTCATTTTATGTTTTCCTCTATTGCTAGGTTGTGTGAATGAATTCATGGAACTCTTGTGTTTATATTTTGACAACCACTACTGAAGGAAAAGCGGTTTTGTTGGATTTGGTTTGCCGCCATCGATTTAAGGTAAAGGGTTTTATCCACCGCGTGGTTATTCCAAAAATATTTTGGGGTCTTTAAGGAGGTTTTGAGCCCGTTGTGTTTTATTTGTAGTTTTTTTGGACCTTATCATGTGGTTTCAAGTAACTAGAGTCAATGGAAACTCACCGTGTATGCGTAGGAAAGAATATTTATTTATAAGTTCCTTGGATATATATAAATTCACCCATGGTGGTGAATTTATATATATATGGGGATATGTGTGCTAATTTATAATATGAAGAATTCATATGTTCATGCAGGATATTAGTTATATGAATATATTCTATATGTAAGGATCCCCTTATAAGTATTCAAGGCCATGTGAATACATACATAGTGGGAACTGTTGCAGTACTATAGAAAGAACTGTAGCAACTACAGTTTGGCACTGTAGAAGTGGGGAATATTCCCCCATTTGGGCCTTTGTGCCCCCGATTTGGTTTCCATGTACATTAAAGCCTTCGGGCCACCCAATCCATTGGTCCAGTAAGGCCTTTGGGCCACCTCAAGGCCTTTGGGGCACCTTAAGGCCTTCATGAAACCTTAAGTGCATATGCAAAACGGACAACCTACAAAGGAACAAGTTCTAGTATGAGGATGAGAAAAGAACATTCACTATAACCGAAGCTAAATCGATTACAAGAATGGGAGGGTATGGAACCCGCCATCGAGATAAGCCTTTGCATGTGTGGGAAAGCCTAGTCGAACTGTCATGCGATGGTGGGGGGCTAATTTCATGATTAAGTTATTGGGGAAGAATAGTTCACAGTTGTTAGACTAGGTTGTATGTAAGTTTCAAGCCTACGAGAAATGAATTATTCTATGGCCTATGGGCCATGTAATACATATGCCTATGAGCCTTGTAAGGGTTCCACCCCACCCCTTGAATGGTGGATTACGAAAATCAATAAAATTGACGTCCTTCTGTCCAGTAGAGGATAAATGAATTGTTTGAAGTTCAAAATCATGATTTTATAATAAAACACCTCTAATGGGGGTGGACTATCTTCACAGAAAAAATCAGTGATAATTATTTATATCAAGATTAGTTTTGGTTGGAGTATTTTATATGTATCTTATTGGTGCTTGTTCTATGGAATGTTATAATTTTCCCATTTAAATAATGTATATTGATTTTCCATGCACAAGTAAATTAAATGACATTGCCAAGTAAGCATATTCCTTGTTACCAGGACACTTTCCTTTTGACCCCCTATTATCCACAAAAATGAATTTTCCCTGTTTAGGCATAGTGAATTAATTTTTTATCGAAAATGGTTTGAATAGGGTTAATTAATCTAGAAAATATAATCCTTTTTAAAATGTATCAAATTGTTTTAAATGAAATGACACAATTTACTGTTTGACCAGGCCCCTTATGTAAATTTTTTTATTGAATTTTAGAAAGGATAATGAAAGGCATGAGAGGTCTTTCTTTATGCATTATATTATAAATGTAAATGATGGTTTTAATGTATTATATAAATGAAAATCATGAGAGGTGTTGATTCATGGATTGCATTGGGAACGTGATAACATACTTTCTTGGTTTTGATATGTGGCATGCATAATAGGTTACGCCTTATGTATTATGATATAAATTATTAGGTTCTTTTAATACAAGTATGCCACCCAAGGCTTGTGGATGATTACATTATCCTGAGTGGTGGAGATTATTATTACTTCCTTGTACTATAATTAGGATGATTACACTCTCCTAATATGTTATGAGACATGAGGGGTGTTTCATGGTGTCTCACTAGTGTGTTATCGTAATTCATTTATAGAACCCAATACTTGTAGACATTTATGATTTCCTGAGGGGTGGGGATGATGAAAATCTTCTCATCCTATGATCGAGATGATTACGATCTCTCTGATCAGTTACATTTAATTTTTTAGTGTTTCCATGATGTGCACACTTGTCATCCTGAGTGTCGGGTATGAAGTCTCTCACTCTATTTGGATGTTGGGATTATTTCCTCTTGTGTATAGCTTATCATCTTGTAGGATGGAGTTGGATTCATGTGTTTTATGTCCTAGTCCACTCCAGAATATATATATATATATAGTGACATGATCTGACTCATACGCCGACAATGAGCCGAAGATAGTATAGTTTTCAGGTTTTTCATAGGAACCGGTACGGGTTGTAACACCCAAATATTTTATGAGATATATTATTTTTAATTTCTTTGTTGTCTTATCTTGTACACCATTATTAGTATTTACTATACGCAACATCGTATTATCTTGTAGTATACACAACACTATTCTTGGCAAGTGTTACACACAATTTCATGTTTATTATGTAGAAATTACTCTATGAAACATTAAGAATAGATTTTTTTAATGCATAAATGAAATAATTTTTGATTATGTTATACACAACACTAAAGGGAGCTTGCACTACATGCATCCCTGACTTGGTGTGCATTACACGCAATCACGGCCTTCCTCGATACCGTGTGTAGTACGCAATGCCGGGTTTCACTAAATAACGATATATTATTAAAATATTATATAAACTACCCGTTATGAATAGTAATAACCACTTTTTGAAATTTTATAAATTCTATCTTTCAAAATGGACTTCATTTTTTGATTCAGAATATCTAAATTAGCCAAGGTTGATGTTTTTGTTATTTTTCTGAAAAATATCTATTTTTGATGAATAGTGAAAACACTCGGTTACTATTTAATAACTGACTTTTTATCTAGATAATTATTCATTTTATTTAAATTTATTTGAGGTCAAAATAGATAGGTAATACATATATAAGTTCAATTCAATTCATTAGAGTCATTTTATAATAATTTTAGATATATAAAAATTTTATTGAACTTTTCACCGTCTTTTACCCACCTTTTAGGAGAATTTGAAAATTTACATAAAACATAATTTTACCTATTCTATGAGTATAATTTGAAAAAATAGAGAGACACGGATGATATCAGTATGTTAAATGTGGTTCAATGAGATGAAAATAATTTTTGGTGAATATTAACTTTTTTACTTTTATTTACCACGGTTAAAAGTAAATAGGGTAATTAAGGGTAAAAATGATATTATTATTAACCTAAAACATGTTGTAATTCTATTTTATAAGTTTAATTCGACCAAAAACAATCTTAGGAATAAAATATGACTTTTAAGGTCCCATCGGATTCGATTAAGACATTTATTATTATTTAATTCAAAAAAAATTAAAAGAGTTAAAATCAAAGTATAATAACTAAATCATTTTTAATATTGGGTTAAACATATGATAAATTATACTATAAATATTCATTAGAAAGACAAAAAATATTTCTTACATAATGGTATTTAATTTGTAATTTTTAGACATTAAATAATTTGATTTATTTATGAAACAATAATGATGTAGTAATTACCTTAATAATGAAATATTATCGTAATTGATATTATAAATACCCAAATAAATGTAATTTGAGACATTTTATGAATTCCACTATTTTTATAGGTTAATATGACATGTTTTAATTGATTAAATTAACTTTTTTCGAACTAATCATGCTGTTATGAATTTCGAAAAAATCAATAACAAATAGTGTCAAAATTGTCATAAATTTGTTTTTAAAACAAATATTATATTATTAATTGATATTATTTTTCTAAAAATCTATGGTTTTTCTAAATGACTAAGATAAGGTTATATATATTAATAATTAACCACTTGGGGTTCGTTTGGCTTGTTATAGTAAGTTTATTAACCATATATTGTAAGAAAACAAGCAGACACGGGAAAAGATAAATTATTTAACTTAGAGTTTAATCTAAATGATAAGCTTAAAATAGTAACCTAATATTGTCTAAAAACTATTGGAATAGATTATTTATACCCATATTCACTTTAGCTTCGAAATAAATCAATTTGGAACTATTTTAAACTGAATATGACTTTATTATGAAATAATATTTTATGTTTTTCCTAAGGTGCCTCTCTCCTCCCTTATAAAAGGGCACCTCCTCCCTCTTCTCTTTACACAATTTTCAGCTTTCAAGCTCGGCCAAACCCTCCTCATTTCCCTTCTCAACTTACATAGATACATTATAGAGGTTCTTGTCTCCTCAGAAGGCCAACTCTAGTTCTTTAAGAGGAAACTTAAAAGAGGTGTGTCGAAGAAGAGGTAATCTCTTATAGCTATTCTTTCAAGTTTTTGTTCTTCTTCAACTTCTTCATCGTTAGTTGTTCCATTGTAAAGTAATAACATAAGTATCACTAATATAATTATTTTTCATTATAATTATGAAACAAGCCAATTTCACCTTCTATCCATCCTATGAAAAATGAAATCACCGCACGTGCGTACGTACGGAATACCATCTCTACACCGTGGTGCATTCTGTTTTTCCACCACCACCTTACTTGGATGGGTATAATGGTGTAAAGAATAAATATATATAGCATTTATAAAATCATACTTATTTTTATATATTATATCATCTACCCCAATTCAATTCAATAATTATGTGAACGATATCATCGCTCGTGTGTACGTACGGATTGCCGTCTCCACGACGTGATGAGATTCAGTCTCCATGTTAACCATTCAAGAATGATTATAAAGTGTATATAATTAATAATAATGAAATATATGACATGATAAATCTAATTGATATATGTATATATATTTCATCTACTTACTTCCATTCAAGTCAATAATGAAAAGAAAATAGTGTTCATGCGTACGTACGACCTACCGTCTCGATGAACATTGTCTTTCATTTCATTTATCTATATTATATATATATATACTAAATATAGATGATATATAAATCATTATTTAAATTATGGAATTTATTAAATCATGATATATGTAATAATAATATCATGAACAACAAGTCCAAACACGTATGATAAATAAAACGATTTTACCCAAAACACTACTTTAACATGGAATTTAAAAAAGAATGAGAAATATAATGTCATAAGTTAACCATATATGATATCTTAACAATAAATATGATTATGTAATAAATTAATGTCATTATTTAAATCATTATACATGAGGTTCTGATATGTATGAAGAATATCAGACCTAAGGTATGAGATAATTTTGAAAATCTTATTTTTATCTGAGATTGCTTATACATAAGTATTTACTAGGGTTATGTTTATCATCTATGTCCCTGTTTCCTAAAAATGGTTTCATTTATGTTTAAAGTCTATTTTACCCATTTTTAACTTTTACTACGTGGTATGTAAGGAATTTTTCATTTTTTTACCACACGATGTACTTTTTGACTTTTTTGGCAAAAGTACGAGAAGAATGTTTTTAAATTATACAACATGAATGGATTTTTACGGTTTCATAAAGCCTTATTTTCATGAAGATTCCTCCAAAATATTTCATGACTGTTTTTAACGAAAACCTTTTCATTTAAAATTTCATGGCATTTTGTGAAAATAAAAGGATTTTGAAGAAGAAAGGATATTTTTCGCAAAAATTCATTTCTAGTGTTTTATAAAAATCATTTTCCAACTAAGATGAAATTATTTTACATGTTTATGTTTCAAGTATAATGTCTCTATGATTTACACGGTTTCACTTTTCTTATTATGAAATGATATCCATTTGTTTTATATGGATTATGTTATGATGGGATGATTTTTATGAAACCCATTATATTATTTGGGTTATGATTAATGATTTATGTTTATTTTGTGGCACAAGTAAAAATGATTTCATTATGAGATGGGTGGGACCTATATCTCCCTCCAATGAATTGGGTAAAGATTTATATCTCATCATATATACATGGTTGGAATGACAATTTAATCTAGTTTAGTGATACAAGACTAGAACGAGGAGTGAACTCGATTCAGAAAGAGACTTTGTCCACTAAGATGGTCTTGGCAGCAATGGCTTGCTAAAATGGAAATCATAACATGTGCTTAATGGTTTCCACATTTACATGTTTTATTCCCATGCTATTTTATCATTATTAATGTTTCATTATGATCTATTCCTTACATACTGCCATGTTTTATGTCATTGCTCAAGATTTTGATGTTTAAACATTATGTTCATATTTTTTTAGTTCAAATGTATATGGCTTGTTTTATTATCTCTATGCTTACCCTTACTGAGCATTTGAGCTCACCCTTTATATGTTTTCTTTTCCCCAGGATATAAAGAAAGGTTTTAGGTAAGAAAACAAAAGGGGTAGATCTTTAGTGGAGATGTTGAAGATCTTTTACGAGGATTAGAAGATTTTGTTCTGAGTTTTCTAAGACACTAAACTATTACGATCTTGGAGTGTTGTATTTTTTTATGTATTATGTTTTCCATAAAAGTAATTTAATGTCCATGTACATTAAGATCGGGGTCTCTACAGCTGATATCAGAGAAAAGGATTAGTTAACCTTAGGAAACTTTGATGCGAAAACTTTAGTGAGATCCCTAGAGATATTTCTAAGGTATGTCTAGGGATGTCACTAAGGATAAGTATAAGTATAGGTTATAGTCCTAGAATTACGGTAATGATATTAGAGTTAAACCTAAGATGTTAGATATTGAAAGTACTCCACCTTTATTATGTTATTTTTTCTAGCATTATTTTTTCCTCTCACAGTAATCGTTTTTGGTTTTAGACGATGGCTGGAACCCGAAGGAACTATGTTGATAAATGTAATGGACAATGCAATTATTGTCCTTCTGAAAAAACCAAAAACATGGGAGATGGAGTGAAAAATATTATTTCTATACTTACACAAGCTATGAATTATTCTGGATTTCCAAATGAGCAGTGAAGGGAATAATATTCTATTGATTTCTTCATGAGGTAACATTCATATTCTTTCAGTGGGTCTTCTAATCCACTTGTTGCTGAAAAATGGATTAGTACCATTGAAAAGATATTTTCCATACCTCGTTGTTTAGAACATGAAAAATTCTTTCTGGTTATTTACTGTTTAGAAGGTAATGCAGACCAGTAGTGGACTCTAATTATGAATACAAGGCCCCAAGATGAAATTGAATCGATGGAATGGGATGTGTTCAAGAACATGTTTTTCAATAAGTACTTCCCTCGTATTCTTCGAACAAAGACGAAAATGGAGTTCCTTGAGCATAAGCAATAGGATGATGAATCTGTTGGTATATACGAAGTGAATTTTACAAAGATTGCCAGGTATGCATCTGGATTTATCATTCAATCTGAAAGTAACATTGATCAATTATTTAGTGTCTTAAAACCAAGCCTTAGAAGGGAATTAGCTATAAGATACTTCAGTAGCTATGTAGAAATTGTATGTTGTGCTATCAAGGTAGAACTGGAAGTTGGTGTTACATATCTTTCTCAGGGTTTTGGAAAAAAATGAAACATGGAGTTCAAGGAGAAATCTTAGAACAATGGTAAAAAGAGGATGAATGTTTCTATATTCTGAAAGTGTGGAAAGAAGCAAGATGAAGATTGTCTAAAAGGTACTAGAAAATGATTGAAGTGTGGAAAAGAAGGTCATTGAGGAGTTGAGTGTCGAAGTAATGGGAAATGATTCCTATGATGTGAATAGAGAAAATACTATAGAGAACAGTCTACTGACACTTCAATGCTTCAAGTGCAAGGAAATGGGGCATTATGCTAATCAATGCCCTAATCCAAGGGTTATTGATGATCATCATGAGAAACCTCTTAAGGACAAGGATAAATGGATGTCACATGAGATAACTATTTGTGATGTTGAGTATGACAATGATGTTGTGGAATGGTTAAGTGTTTATGTAATGGGATTTCAAAATAGAATCATGGAATCTCATTTATGGTATCAAGTAATTTTGGAATATCTATGTATTGGTTTTCAATAATTATATGGTATCGATAACCATGAAAAGTGATTGAAATATTTTTGGAAATAAGATGATATGCACATAATGAAGGGATAAAGAGAAAATGAAATGAGCTCATGACTGATATAAGGACAAAGTTATATCATGGTTTGAGTATATAGAAATTTTAGGATTTTGGTATGTGGAAAGAGTTAAATTTTTACAACATTAATGTTTTCACTAAGGTTCAATGGGTATTCATTTTTCAAGTGAATACATGATTATGGTATTCACTTGTTTGGAATGTGACCAACAAGATATATCGTATGATATATGGGGAATAAATGATGGTATTCACATGCTTGGTTGATGAAATTTCAAGTAATCGTTTTCTTTATACTATAAGATTGGACATAAGTATTTTCGAGAAGCCAAATGTCTGGAATGGATTAAATTAGACATCAGATAGAATTTATTAAGTCTAGAAATTTTTTCGATACTATTTATGGAATGTTATAATAGTGTAGTTTTAGAAAAAGGACAACCCATAGGACGGGTGAAAACCCATCACGTCAGACAAGGTTCTGAGAATCGAACCCACAACCGAAGTGCGGCAGGCCTTTATCGCCTACCATTGGCGAATAGAAAGTCCCATGTTTGTAGAAATTAGTTTTATTAAGTGGTATGACAGATGAAGTATAAGTCCATTTTTGGAACCATATAAGATTAATCTCACCATAAATGGACTTATGTATATAACTATTGCTAACCTTATGTTTGAGATAGATGGAATGACCTATCATTCTGTCTCATGATCCTCAAACACTTCATAGAAGACAAATTAAACTTCATTTCTTTATGAGATGAAGTGGAAATTATTCAAGACACGAACAACAATGTGATTGTACCAAAATCAAGTAAGAATTTCTTTTCATTCAAAAATTCATCAACATTAGGAAAATGATCATGAAAATAAAACATGTTTTCCTAGTACACTTATATCTGATGAATCAGATGGTACCTTATATCATCACAAATCTATGGCTTTGGGATTGTTGGATTTTTTATAGCCATGTTCTCTACTACTCTCCCTCAGAACATGATGGTAAGATTTTTCTTCCATATCCATATTTTCACCTATAATATCCTATGTGGAAACCCAGTGATGATTTAATTTGGGTAATCATTACATTTCATACTTTAGTTTTTAAAATTATGTTTTTGTATCCTTTTTTATGATGTGGGTTTCTATGAAAGAAACATTCAAGTAGTAATCCATTTATAACCCCAATGAATTTCGTGGGCGAAATTCATATTAAGGGGGGGTATAATCTAACACCCTGATATTTTATGAGATATATTCCTTTTAATTTCATTGATGTCTTCTATTTTACACCATGATTAGTTTGTACTATACAGAACACCGTATTAGCTTGCAGTATACGCAAAATTATTCTTGGCAAGTGTTACACACAATTTCAAGTTTGTTTTGTAGAAATTACTCTATGCAACATTAAGTATAGATTTTTTTTAATGCATAAATGAAATAAGTTTGGATTATGTTATACGAAACACCAAAGGGAGCTTTCACTACACACATCCCTGACTTGGCTTGCATTACACACAATCACAATCTTCCTCGATAGCGTGCGTAGTACGCAAAACCAGGTTTCACTAAACAATGATATATTATTAAAATATTATATAAAATAGACGTTATGAATAGTAATAATCACTTTTTAAAATTTTATAAATTTCATCGTTCATAATGGACTTCATTTTTGGATTCAAAATATTGAAATTAGCCTGGTGTGAATTTTTGGTATTTTTATGAAAACATTAAATTTTTGATGAATAGTGAAAACACTATGAGACTATTTAAAAACCGACTTTTTATCTAAATAATTATTTATTATTTTTAAATTTAATTTAGGTCAAAATAGATACATAATACATATATAAGTTCAATGTAATTCATTAGATTTATTTTATAATAATTTTAGATATATAAAAATTTTATTAAACTTTTCACCGTCTTTTACCCACCTCTTAAAAGAATTTGTAAATTTGCACAAAACATAATTTTACCGCTTCTGTGAGTGGAATTACAAAAATTCAAGAGACACATTTGATATCAGAATGTAAAATGTGGTTCAATGAGATGGAAATAATTTTTTTTGAATAGTAACTTTTTACTTTTATTTACAACAGTTTAAAGTAAATAGGGTAATTAAGGGTAAAAATGATATTATTATTACCCTAACACATGTCTTAATTCTATTGGGTAAATGCAATTCGACCAAAAACAACCTTAGGAATAAAATATAACCCTTTAGGTCCACTTGGATTAGATTAGGACATTTATTATTATTTAATTCAATGAAGATTAAAAGAGTTAAAATCAAATTTTAATAAATATAACATTTTTAATATAGGGTTATACAGAAGATAAATTCGACTATAACTTTTAATTAGAAAGATAAAAATATTTCCTACATAATGGTATTTTATTTAAAAATTTTAGACATTAAATAATTTAATTTATTTATGACACAATGATGATGCAGTAATTACATTATTAATTAAATATTAACATAATTGATATTATAAATACCCAAATAATTATAATTTGAGACTTTTTATGAATTACTATAATTTTACAAGTTAATATGACATGTTATTATTTATTAAATTAACATTTTTCGAACTAATCATATAGGAATGATTTTCACAAAAATCAATTACACAATAGTGTGAAAATTGACATAAAATAGTTTTTAAAACAAATATTATATTATTATTTGATATTATATTCATAAAAATATATGGTTCAACCAAACACGATGGGAGGCGTCTGAGCGGCATCTTTGTGAGCTCCCGCGGTGGCTAGGGTTACCCCCTGTTTTCTTCCTTTCTCCTCCCCCCTCCGGCCTGGAGCGGCTCTTCTCTTTCTGGTCTCAGATCTGCGAAGGCGTGTCTTCTTGGGGGAGGTATCTGGGATCCGATCTTTCTTCGTCGCTTTCTCATGGTGTCGTCGGTCGGTGGTGTTCCGGCGTACAGCTCGGCATTTTCCCTTCCGACGACGAAGATATCTCATCAGCTAGGTGGTGTTCCGACATGCGGCTCTATGTCTAGCTCATTGGCCTTTTTTCGATGAGTTCCAGCACAGTTCTGTTGGTTCAGTTCATTGGGTGATGAAGTAATTCGTTCCTGGTGCGTCCACCGCAACTTGGATTTGTCGTGGTTGGATTCGGAGGGTTTCCAGTGGGGCATATCATCGATTTGCTCTTCCTCAGAGGGGGTAGGATATGTGATTCTTCCGCTGTGAGTTCGTGTGTTTGTTCAGGCCTTCTATTTCTTCTATTGTGAGTTTATGCTTCTGTGTGTTTGTATTTCTACTGCTATGAGTTTTTGCTGCGTGTTTCTACCGCTATGAGTTTGATGCTTCTTGATTGTTCAAAAAATTTGCCTGGTGGTTCTTTCGACTTCTGCATCTGTTATGGTTGTGCTCTGGCTTAATCATGTATTGACGATCACGTTGTTCAGATGAGGACGACGATAGTGGTGTATATGTTGGTGTGATGTTTGAATATGTCAGAGATGATGAAGGTTTCTTCGATGACGACGGTGGATGTCGGTGGAGTTCACTGGCGATTTTGTTTGATGTGGACTGGGCAGTTGTCGCGTTTGGTGTGAGACTCAAGGATGTGTGAGACTCGAGGTGACGTGTGACGAGACAGCTTGAATGTCATGATGGATTGTGATGCCTTTGTTTTGAATTTTAAATTTTGTGGATTTTTGGTTCGCTGCAGTGGTGGTAGGGTTTGGCTGGTGTGGATTTGAATATGGTATTTTGCTTTGTTCTTTGTACTGCATCTTTTTCGTTAATAAATTTTTATGGGACTAGGCATTCAGCCTAGGCCTGCACCTTTCTGGTATATTAATAATGAACCACATGAGGTTTGTTTGGATTTTTATATTATGTTTACTAACTATATAGTGTAATAAAACAAGAAGACACGGTAAAAGTTAAATTATTTAACTTAGAGTTAAAACTAAATGACAAGCATAAAATAGTAACCTATACTTTCCTGAAACCTATTGGTTGATATGATTTTGACCCATCCCCACTTTAGTATGAAAATTAATTAATTTGGAACCATTATAAACCGAATTGGACTTTATTATTAAATAATATTATAAGTTTTTCCTAAGGTTCCCCTCTCATCCCTTATAAAAGGGCACCTACTCCCTCTTCTCTTTACACAATTTTGAGTTTTCAAGCTCAGCCAAACCCTTCCCATTTCCCTTTACAACATCCCTAGATACATAATAGAGGTTCTTGTCTCCTCAAAAGTTCAACTCTAGTTCCTTAAGAGGAATCTTAAAAGAGGTGCGTCAAAGAAGAGGTAATCTCTTCTACCCATTCTTTCATGTTTTATTTCTTCTTCAACTTCTTCTTCATTAGTTGTTCCATTATAAATTAATAACATAAGTATCACTAATATAATGATATTTTATTATAAATATGAAACAAACCTATTTCACCTTCTATCCATCATATGGAAAATGAAATCAATGTGCGTGCGTACGTACAAAATACAGTCTCCACACCATGCTGTAATCTATTTTTCCTCCACCACCTTACTTGGATGGGTATAATGGTGTAAAGAATAACTATATATAGTTATTATAACATCATACTTATTCGAAGATATTATATCATCCACTCCAATTCAATTCAATAATTATGGGAACGTTATCATCGCTCGTGCATACGTACGGATTACCGTCTCCATGACGCGATGAGATTCATTCTCTATGTTAACCATTCAAATATGATTATAAAGTATATATAATGAATAATAATGAAATATATAGCATGATAAAGCTACTGGATTTATGTATATATATTCCATCTTCTTACTTCCATTCAAGTCAATAATGAGAGAAAAACAGTGTTCATGTGTACGTACGGCCTACCATCTCCATGAATGGTGTATTTAAATTCATTTATCTATATATTATATATATATACTGAATATATATAATATATAAATACTTATATACATTCATGACTTATTTAAATCGTGATATAATTAATAATCATATCAATAACAACAAGTCCAAACACGTACGATAAATAAAAAGATTTTACCCAAAACACTACATTAACATGGAATTTACAAATTAACGGGTAATATAAAGTCATAAGTGAACCATATTTGATATCATAATAATGAATATGATTCTGTAATAAGTTAATGACATTACTTAAATCATTATACAGGAGGTTCGAATACGTACGAAGCATATCAGACCAAAGATAAAGGATAATTTTGCAAATCTCATTTTTATCCAAGATTGCTTATACGTAAGTATTTACTGGGGTTATATTTATCATCCATGTCCCTATTTACTAAAAATGGGTTGATATATGTTTAAAATCCATTTTACCCATTTTTGACTTTTACTACATGGAATGTAAGGAATCTTTCTTTTGTTTACCATATGAGTTACTTTTTGATTTTTCCGACAAAAGTACGAGAATAAGGTTTTTTTAACTTATACAGCATGAATGGATTTTTAAGGTTTCATAAAGCCTTATTTTCATGAATCTTCCTCCAAAATATTTCATGAATATTTTCAACATAAATCATTTCATTTAAAATTGGAAGGAATTTTGTAAAAATAAAATTATTTTGAAGAAGAAAGGATATTTTCCTTAAAAATTCAATTCTAGTGTTTTATCAAAACAATTTTTCATCTAAGATGACATTATTTCATATGTGTTTGTTTCTAGTATAATTTCACTATGATTTAAATGATTTCACTTTTCTTATTATGAAATGATATCTATTTGTTTTATGTGGATTATGTTATGATGTGATGATGTTTATGAATCCCATTATATTCTATGGGTTATGATGAATGATTTATGTTTATTTTGTGGCACAAGTAAGGATGATTTCATTATGAGATGGGTGGGAACTATATCTACCTCCAATGCATTGGGTGAAGATTTATATCTCATGAGATAGACATGGCTGGAACGGAATTTTAATCCGGTTTAGTGATACAGGACTGGAACAGGGAGTGAACTCGATTCATAAAGGGAATTTATCCACTAAGACGGTCTTGGCAGAAATGCCTTGGCTACAATGGAAATCATAACATGTGCTTAATGGTTTCCACAATTACATGTTTTATTCCCATGCTATTTTATCATGATTAATGTTTCATTATGATCTATTCCTTACATACTGCCTTGTTTTATGTCATTGCTCAAGATTTTGATGTTTAAACATTATGTTCATGTTTTTTTAGTTCAAATGTATATGGTTTGTTTTATTTTCACCATGAATACCCTTACTGAGATTTTGAGATTACCCTTTATATGTTTTCTTTTCCCTAGGATATAAATAAAGGTTTTAGGTAAGAAAACAAAAGGGGAAGATCTTTATGGGAGATGTTGAAGATCTTTTACCCTGATTAGAAGATTATGTTATGAGATTCCAAAGACACTAAACTATTATGATCCTTGAGTGTTAGTTTTTGTTATGTATTATGTTTTCTGCAAAAGTGATGTCATTTCCATATATTTCAGGCTTTGGGTATCTACACAAGTGGTGATTTATTTATACTATTCTATTTATTTAATTCTCTATAATTGAAAATTGTGTAATTTATATTTCACAATCTATATTGTCCTAGAAACCATGGGTGTAGGCATGCTATGAATTATATATCACACCCAGATTGGACCTCTATTGCACTAGGGTACTCAAACAGACATTCTTGTTCGTAATATTGCATAACTTGGTAGATATTTCTTATTTTTTATTCCCGGTACATGAGGATTTAGGGGCACGAGACTGAGAGAGAGCTGAGGATCCTCATTGATATAGTCTTTGGAATTTATTGTTCTTTTATTTTCTCAATTCTTGTGTTTTTCTCTCGTTTAAAGCATAATGTATGTTATTTTTAACTTATGTTTCATCATCCTTCATGCATTCATTGTATAAACATTCATTTTCCACATTTATTTTAGTTAAATAAAATATGTCTTCCATTGCTTCTTCATTGTTTTTACTGCTTCTTCTAATGGTTGTTGTTTACTATCTTATAATACCATTGTGAATCACTAATAATATGTTATAGTATACCCACTATCACCTCAAAAAACCCACACAATGAGTCAGCATCCTCAAACATATGGGGAGACGTGCATGAGGTCATGTGACTCACTAAATCGACCACTGGATTAATGGTAAGCCGGGTCAGGTACTTAAAAAGTGGTATCAAAGTTAAATTTTCTTTTTTGTATTACTATTATGTGTAGGTAGATAGGATAATATGAATGTTTTGGTGCTTGGTTAATAATAATTCTTGGTAATGATCACCCAAATGTGGGGAATGACCAAGTGACTAGGGATGGTATTATGGTTCATGCTTCTTTTTATTACAATTGATATGATTTCAGCTAGAGTAACTGGTATTCATTCCACTAATAATAATTTATGGAATTTTATATAAATTTACCCTTTCCCTGGTTCGTTGATGATGAATCATTTCAAACATCATATTAGGCACCTATAAAATTAACATGACATGCATGTGTCATGCCATATAACTACATTTTAGGTTGCCTGCTGATTTGATTGTGTGCCTTGAGTGTTATACCATGATTTTTATTTCTTCACCATGAATATATAGATAACATTCCTTGGTGATAAATTATATCATGTTTTCCCATGATTTACTGACAATAATTCATGCTTCCATTCATACTCGTATTTCATGCTCCTGTGTTATTGCATGATTCTATGTTTATTGATTATGATCGAATTTTTTTCATTGTTTATAAATGGTTTGTTTCATGGGATGAAGATATGGTGGTCATGAATGAAAAGGAACCACATTTCTATAGTATTGTGTATAGGTTCCTTATGACTGAGAAAGGATAACCATTATATCCATACCATCTTGTGAAATATATTGTTATATATTTAAAGGTAGTAGTTCAAATGTGAAGGCTGTTATAATTTAATTATAAATGTAAATTGATTTTGATTTATGGGAACCAAATGCAAAATTGTAATGTGTATGGGATCTTTATGGTTTGGAATATGGCCACCCAAATCTGTTATATATTTGAGCAGGTTTTAATCTGAAATATGATTGGTTTCGATTAATGGGGTCCAATTTTCAATCAATGAAGTGTATGGGTGCTTCATGGCTTGTAAAATGGAAACCCTTGTAGTATAACATTGGTATGAAACATTGTTATATTGTGAAATGGTTTTAAATGTAAAAATGTTCAATTATAATTGGTAATGAATTGGTTAACTGATAAATTCACAACCGGACCCATGTTTGTCTGTTGGGGAATGCTTCTTATAGGATAACATATTTGGGTGTTATAAAACATTAAAAACAAAGAAACTGCTATTGGGTTGCATTTTAAATTAAAGAGGTCAGCATAGTGGGACCCTCATAGGCCCCCATATAACTTAAAATGTATTTTTTTGATTAATTTCCTAATAAAGATGGGATGTTAAAAAATCTTTAATGATTAAATGTATGTTTGATATAAATTTCCTATTTCCCCCTTGTGGTATTATCTAAATGAAGTAAGTTGTGGTTTTATTTTATAAAATTGTACTTGATGTATCTTATATCATTAAATATTTAAATGTGATTAAATGTAAAGGTCATTGAAATGGAATCCTTGGTGGGTTCCTTTGTTTAAAAACCATATGTATGGGTAGTTTTAGTTTCTCTATTGAGTTACCTTTGGAAATGAAGTGTGAGCATTTTTCATAGGATGTTTTCTTTTTATCAATGAACTAAATGATAGGCTTTTGAGTCTAGTGTCATTCTGGTTATTGTGACCTCATTATGGGTCCATGTTTTGCCTTCTTAAGGAGCTATCTTGTGGTAGATAGTACCCATGTGTTTAAATTCTTTGATAAATCTCATGATCTTTTTGATGCATGGTGTCGTTCGGGTGTCATTGTCTCAAGGAGGACTCTTTGTTTCTAAATGACACCATAGTTCAGATGGGTGGTCATGGTATCATAGAACCTTGGAATGGGCATTATCATTGATTAATGTTGGGTTTTAGCAAATTGGACATGAATTGGGCATGGTCAGTCATTTTGTAGGTCTCTTGACCCTTTCATTAACTCAGTGATGAACAAATTGGTATGTAATATGGGGAAATACAACTCTAAACTAAATTTCATTTATGAGCAGTCTTATACAAGAATGCATAGATAATATAGCGTATGAATAATATTTAGGATGATTCATCTGGATCCTGAAACCTTTGGGTAGTATGCGTTCACGTATGTGGTACCTGTCAAGTGTTAAATGGTGTAACGAACTAGTTAAGTAATGTCAAACATTGAGCCTTCGGCTGTTAAAAATGATACTAGTTCATATTCATAGTAGAGTGACCTAGGAGTTAATTAAATCAAGTTCATATCAATTCTTGAGAGGAATTTCTTGAGACCTGGGTGTTTTAACACGTCAGTCAGATTGGTATTGGTTTCCTTGTCTAATGCCTTGATGTTGGTGTGGGTGGCTCGGAAGAGTGTCACACAGTTGTTTAAGGTGGTTTTAACCTAGCGTGCTTATTATTGGTCGATCTATCTCTTCTTTAGACTGCTATGACACTACAAATGTGTGGAGCATTGAGTCGGTTATAGTAATTATTTGTCTTCCAATGTTAATGGAATGCTCCCTAAGGGGGCCATTTGAAAATGGCCGTTTTTCTTGAATTACCTTGAGTCTTGTTAGTGTTAAATCATGCCAGTGCTTTCTTAAATGTAATAATATGGCGTGGTTAACCATATACAACATTCGTGAAATTTTGATAGTCTTGGACGTACTTCAGTGGGTTAATCTTGAGTGATAATGGAACACCTCAGGTGATAAAGGTTTATGATTGGTTAATGATGATGCGTCAGCTAGTGAAGTAGATCTTATTTTCGTTGATGTCAACTAGTTTATTTAAACTACACTCATTTTCTATAGTTGAGTGTGATTGACTAAAAAATATTCAAAACCCTCATAGTGTATTCTTCTATGTGATAAGCATGTCCCCTATCTCGACTTCATCTTATTTGCACTAAGAGATCGTCGGTCTTACACCAAACTAAATATTTAAATTCATTGGGCTTTTTGGATGGTTTTCTCGTTGTTTCATGATGAATATGTGGTTTCTATCAAGGCTAGGTTAGTTAGGAATGATCCTTGGGCTCCCGTGTAAGAAAACCTTAAAAGGACTCTTGGGCACAAGATGTTCCCTTCTTTGGCTCGACCGCTAGGTGAATGCTGCTCTGGGATCAGTTGGTGATCTAATAGGGAAATTTTGGGCTTGTGACAACGTATCATTATTAAAATGGGGGTGGAATAAATTGTTTAGTTCCTAAGGATCCATTTTATTGAATTCTGAGGTTATGCTGGTCTTATTGATGGGCTCAATGTAAATGATTAAAGGGTGACAATTCTAGTGGTGTGGATCTGGGATACACCTTTATTGTGACGAGGCATGATAGTTAAATGGTTAGAGGTATGGGGATCAGCTTGGGGTTCATATTTAATGTTTACAGTTAGTGAAGGATCATTTTTGGCATGTCACGTGGTCGAGATGAGTTTTGTTTCTCTCGGCCTGGGTATTTGATGATAAGCTGGCTCAAGTTGGTAAAATGATTTCAATGGGGGGTCGACCATTTCATATGTTTAAAATCACACAAGGAGCATCATTGAAACACTTGGAGAGTGATTTAAAAGGCAATTCCAACAGGGGAAATTTCATGTCTTGGAATTAACCATTTTTTAATGTTAAAGCCTATGGTAGGGAGTACCTTTGGATAGATTCCTAATAAGATAATGACAAGATCATGTATCCAGTCAAACGATCTCGAGTAGGCTCTGTTTGAGTGTATCAGTTAGAGAAAAAATGTTGGATCGAGATTAAATGGAAAATGTGTCTCTTGCTTAAATGTGTTCTCGGAGGTGTGTTGGTTGTTTGGAAATGCAACTTGATTGTTTGAATAAAGCTTCCTAACATTTGTAGGTTAAGTGATTCTTGCATTGTATCCAAATGCTTCATAGGGATGAGAAGTTCTAAGGTAGGGAGGTTGTAAAATCCCATGTTTTGAACCAGGTGAAAATTCAAAGGGAATTTGGACATTTCATTTACATGACAGTTTTTTTAAATCGAGATTAAGAACATAATTATAAGAGTTGGAATGCTTCAATGAGTTTTTTCTGGACATTGGTAAAGGTTCGAGAAGATTATCAGGTGTCTCGAGGAGTTTCGGGAGCACCAGACCCAGAAAACCAATTTTGAAGGACCTGAAAAGGGGAAATGATTTAACAAAAACTATGCCGCCCATAGTAACAAACTATGAAAACTTATTCAAGTGGATAGATGCTATCACACAGGTTTGGCACAGTTTACCAAATCATGCATCTAACCTACACGGTTAGTTGCTTTGAACAATAACTAAACATTATTCACTGCATAGTCGATGCCCAGTTCTAAAACCATGCGGGCAGCCTGTGTGGGGTGCCCTAGGTTCCTAGTAAATGGCTCATGGTTTTCCAAACCGTGCAGCCCAAACTGTGAACAATACATTATTTTAAAAATTGAATTGAATTGAATTAAATTAATTTAAAAATAAATAAATGTTTAAATAATAATGATAATGATAATAATAATATTACTATTGTTATTACGTTATTATTATTATTATTATTGTAATTATTATTATTAAGTTATTAATATTATTGTTGTTATAATTAGGTTTTTAGTATAACCTTGAAGAATGGATCCTCCTTCCCCCACTTGAGTCATGCGAGCACCCCCTCCCTAGAGCCATTGGCATGCAACACACCCCCTCCTTCATTCTCCACATTCATTCGATGAATCCACTCAGATTATTTAGGTTTATCATCCAAATCAGCAAGGTATGGCCTCCATTTCATTCATCCTCCATCAATCGGCCGTTTTTCCTCTCTTTGTAGCCAGGTGAGGTGCGACTAAAACCCTGGGCTTAGTGGTTGACTCGTTTTTGGATTTCATTCATTTTTAGGTTGTAAAGAAGGCTTATCGTGTCTCCTTTGGTCGTATTCAGACAACCACTATTGAAATTGAAACATTTTTGTTTTATTTGGTTCTCTTCCATTGATTTAAGGTAAGATTGTTTGTCCACTGTTTGGTTTCACCCAATTTAGTTATGGTCTTTAAGGTTGTTTTGGGTCCCTAGTATTTTATCTGTAGTGTGTTGGACCTTGTTGCGTCGTTCCAAGTCACCCGAGTTAAAAGTGACCACCGTCTATACATAGGTAGGAATATTTATATGTATGTTCTCCAATTATATATAAATTCAATGATGGCGGTGAATATATATTTATATATATATGTATCTATATATATATATATCTGTGTTTGTTTGGTTATGTGTGCTTACGTTTAATATGAAAAATGCATATGTACATGAGTGATAATGGGTATATGAATATAAGCTATATGTAAGGATCCCCTTATACATGTACATGGCCATGAAAAAACATACATAGGGGATAGGAGCCATTATGTATATGAAAAGGTGAAAATTCTTGGGTGCTGGAGGATGTAGCTTCGACTGGTCGCTGATTAATGTGTCACGAGCCAAAGCGTTTATGTTGGTTCACAACCTTTGAGGTAGAATCCCTTTCCTTTCCCTTCAATTTAATGAATTCATTAATTAATTACTTATCACACAATTCATATATTTTATGTAATGTAGTGTTTTTTAGATTAAATGCTTCCTTTCATATAGTGAATGAATGGTTAAATATGATAAATGATTTTTTTGAAGTGAAATATCATGTTTTTATTAATAACCCCTCCATAGAGGTGCATTTTCCTCAAACCAAAACATTGGTGTAATTGTGTATACCATTTTTAGTTTTGGTTTGAGTTTTTCATATGTCTCTAGCTGGTGCTTGTTCTATGACAAGTAAGCTTTTTCCCTCTTTGAATAATGTAAATTGAATTGTCTTCTATGAATTGTTTAAATAGAATTGTCATGTAAGAATATGACATTTTAGCATGACACCTTTTCTGACCCTTTGAGTCTTATAAATTAATTTTTCATGTTTAGGACATGTGATGGACTGGTTATGGTTAATTCATTGAAAAGGGTGGATTTAGATAGATAATACCATCCTTCTTCAAATGAATCAAATGGTTTTAAATGAAATGACCCAATGGAGGTTTAGAGTGTACCCCTTATGTAATGCTTTTTTTTGAAATTGATCAAGTATAATGAAATTCATAAGGATCCAATCCTTATAAATTATATTCTAAATGTAAAGATGGTTTTAATGTGTATATAAATGTGAATCATGAGAGGTATTGTCTCATGGATTTCATTATGAATGTGATGAGACCCTTACATAGGTTTGACAGATGACATGCATAAGAGTTTATGGCTTATGTTTAATGATATAAATTATTATGTTAGATTTATATGGGTATGACGCCCAAGACTCAGGGAAGATTATATTCTCCTGAGTGGTGGGTTTGATAATGATCTCATCGGCCTATGAGTAGGATGATTGCGCAGTCTTAACCAGTTATGAGACTTGAGGGGTGTTTTATGGCATCTCAATGCTCAGTTCTATTAATTTAGTATGAAACCCATGACTCTTGGAAATTTACACTCTTCCAAGTGGTGGGGATGATGATGATATCCTTGGCCTATGATAGGGATTGTTACACTCCCTAATCAGTTACATCTCATTTTTGAGTGTTGTCATGGTGTGCACACTCATCATCACGAGTGTCGGGCATGACATCCCGACTCTATCTAAAAGTAGGGATTACTACCCCTTGAGTAGAGCTTATAAGCTCATATGCTATTGTTGGATGCCTATGTATTATTTCCCGGTCCACAATAGCATATATATATATAGTTACATGATCAAACTCTTACTCTGGTAAAATGCCAAAACTAGTATAGTCATCCGGAGTCCCTTAAGAACTTGGACGGCTGGTGATTTATTTATATAGTTATGTTTATTAAATTTTCTATATATTCACATAGTTTAATTTATACTACAGTGTCTAGATTTGGCTATACACCATGGTTGATTCCCTACTAATATTTATATTTCACACCCAACTCCGGCTGCCATTGCAATAGTGTCCCTAAGCAGACTTTCTTGTTCGTAGGATTTCAGACCATGGTTGATATCTTATGATGTATTACTTGTACATGAGGAGTTAAGAGAATGTGACGGAGCTGGAGCCCAGAATTATCATGATGATCATCTTTGGGATTTTTAGTTCTTTTCTTTCCTTGAGCCTATATTATACTACCATTTAAAGCATGTTGTATGTTTAATGATTAACTTATGTATCATCATCTATCATGCATGCTTTATATAAACTGATGTTTTCCACTTTTATTTTACTTATATAAAATCTTTCTTCTGCTTCATTTTAATTGCATTTTATTACTTCTACTTCTTTCTATTGTTTAAGATCTGATAATACTGACGTGCACCTCTGATAAGAGAGTATTGTTTCCCCACTATAACCTCCTAAGACCATAACTATTATTTTGAATCCTCTAGTGTATGAGGGGATGTGCATGAGGATATGTGACACACTAGTTAGGTTATCGGTTGGATGGTATGCTGGGTTGGGACATTACATTTCCTTGGTAAAGACTATTTAGGGGAATTGAGCTGATGCAGACTAATTGTTTCAAGCCTATTTTTTCAACTATTTTCTCTTTATGACTTGTTGTTTTTCTACATTGAATTTTATCTTCAAATTCATTATCTTGATATAAATTGATGATCCGACTAAAAAAGACTGATAACAAGTTTGTTTTCAATGAATTCTTTTTAATCGGCATCAATAAATCAATGGATTGAGATTTTGATCTCAGGTAGAATAAAATTGTTTCTGATGGGTCGGTTGTGTGGTCATGTAATCGAGTCGACATGTTAATTGAAATTTTATGTCGGTGAAATGTGATCCACAGTAAACGAAATAATAAATATTATATTAAAATTCTGAAATCCTCCATGATCTCACCATTTGTAAAGTAATCTAAGATCTGAATGGAGATGAGTAGTTCATTCATTTACATTAAATTTTTTTTAACACTGAAAAACCAAGGGAATTCTTACATCTTTTTAGATGGAAGAAATACATTTAGTATTGAATAATAATTTAAAAATAATTATTTAATATGATATAATAGATCAAGAGTTGTCATTATTAATTCAATGGGTTTTGTCAACTAATTTTATTCACATCCATTCTTAGTCATGATCATCAATTTTCAAGAACAAAAAATCATTTTTTTCAACTTATATCAATCCGAATACCCCTAAACCATCAATTAAACACTATCATCTCATTCTTATTTTTAGATTTTCATGCCAAATGTTATTTCTTCATTAATCCATTGTTGTATTTCACACGACATCATTTTTATTTATTATTTAGTTCTTCCTTTCGTATGTTCCATTTTACTAAAATTTCACTATTTCTCACACTTCCCATTTTGGTTTACATTTTCATGGAATTAAAAAAAATAAAAATCCTTTGAATAAACATCCTCTTTTTCAATGGATATGATCCTTTATTGTTGTACTAGATATTGTGGGTAAATAAATATTTTTGTTGTACCTTGAGTATGTGCACACTAAAAAAAGTGTAATAATTGGTTGATTATCTATATATTTATTTTCGTATTGACTATCACAAATTTAAATATATTAAATATTTAAAATTAAATAAATAATTAAATTTCAAACATACAAATAATGATATGGTCTGCTTAGTATCTTTCGAATCCCAATTTAGTATTCAATTTTTTTTTAATATTTTATAAATTTAATCCTCCCTTTTTATTGTATATATTTATTATATAAAATAATGATAAGGGTTCAACACATGCATAATTTTTAAAAAATAAATATTTTTTAATTTATCCTCAACCAAACAGGACTTAAGTCAGAGGGGAGCATGATAAGCACCATAGTTATAATGCTACATGAATATTTTTTCGTAGTATTTTATATAAAAAATAGAGAAGTGGGGCATGCATGTGCATATCCTATATGTGTCGCAAGTGACCAATGCATTTGTTTCATCCAAATTTAGTATTCTGTTCAATCTATTGATTTTGATTCATACATTTCCTTGATTATTAGAACCAAAATGGGGCATTTTTTATGAATTTTAAAAAATTTAATTAAATAATAATTATAAATTTTATATTACTAATTTGATGCCACATAAATAATCTAAATATAGAAAAGGTTTTAAATGATTCCTAGTTAATTTTTTTACAAATGTGATGAATGATAGTCAAATCCCTGAATGGTCATCACACATGATTTATAAGTCATTATTTGAAAAAAATAATCATCTTATTGTTTATTTTCCTATTTGATTCTCACTCATTGTTATAATGATTCAATCTTAAACCAACTTGATATTTTTATTGATTCTAAAATATTAATACAGATTCCAATGATAATATTCACCTATGATTCATAAAACTCCAAATTTTGTTTTTGAGATCTCTGATGTTGGATCAAAAAACAAGTTCATCAATATTGGACTGAATTCATATGTTTATCACCCTATTTATCCCTCTATATCTTCAGAGAATAGAGAATTCACTCGATGAGAGAGAAATTAGAAAAAATAGAATTGTTTTCTAAAAAATATTATATTTATATTTTATGTTTGTGTAAATAAATATTTTACAAAGGCCCATATTTAAATTTAAAATAAATAATAGACTCCAAGTGACAATTAGTTGTTTTAATATATCACCTTTTAAAAATAAAAAAAATACTTTAAGATATATATATATATATAATAAACATCATACAATATCTAGACAATTTAATAAATAAATATTAAACATATCACATAGACTTGTGTCATTAACCTATGAAAAATTCATCCTTAAATTATTGAATCTACAAACCGTAAAATAATTATGTTTGTTCAATAATAATTATTATATTCATATAACAAACAAATAATAACTCGTGAATAAATTGTAAATAAATTTAGACTAACTTATCTTAAACATGAAGAGATTTTATTAGTAGTGTGGTTGATATTAACACAAATAGACATTGTATAAAAATCATTAATAAAATCCATTTTTTATACATAGATTCAACGGAATTTTATGGTATTTTGGATACACAATATACCAGACCCACTAGTCCTCATCATTGGTGGTAGTAGATTTTATCCACTGACCCAAAGCAATATCTTGTAATGTATCATGACCTTAATATAGAAAGAGATAAGTTATAGAAATATCGATGCTGACCGATTTGTAAATTATAATATATAATATAATCAATTTATTAACTGATATCTCATCATGAAGGATATACACATGTATCATCACCATTAGTACATGATATATATTTCTTTGACTTACAGATATGAACTTTTATACACACATAATGTCCATGGATTTTATGTCAAACACTTTCTTATTTAATCAAATGTTTAGAGATATCTTCTTTCACAACATAAAATGGTAAATTCCAATATTAATCATTTAATCAATTCTATAAAACTCATAATACACCATACAAAAGATACATCAATATGGATATGAAAATAAAATTATCATGTATTTCTGTCCATAAAACATGATATACAATGAAAATGATATAATGTATAATGTCCAACACACACACTTGTATACAGGAAAATCCAATGATATATAAAACATGTGGGGATTCTATTATTAGTTTCAACATCATGACCTCATGGTTTGTAAATCACCAACAAAATACTAAAATAAAATGGAACTATACCTACAGTTTTACAAAAAAAATGTGTATAGGTCCACCATATACCCACAGTTTTAGTAGAACCATGGGTATAGGTGTCCCGGGGAAAAATATTCATGGGACAGACCTATACCCACGATTATCATAAAACTGTGGGTATAGGGTGGACCTATATCCATGGTTTCAGTGAAATGTGGGGATAGGTTTTTTGGGATTTTAATTCGAGGAATAGCTATATCCATGGTTCTAAAAAACTATGGGTATAGTTAGGGCTAAGCCCACATTTTTTTATAAACTGTGGAAATAGGTATTGCGCAGAAAAAAAAATTTGACTGATACCCACAGTTTGACGAAACCATGGGTATAGGTTGACCAATTATTTTATCATATAATATAAAATAATAATAAATAATTTTATATGAATATTATATATATAATAATACATATATAAATATATATAATTTTATATAAGAACATAAAATTTGAGATAATGTAGTGGTAAGTTCCCTTAATAATAAAAGGGAGGTTCTTGGAACAAATTATGACAAGTATTTTTTTTAGTAAATGACCTATACCCACATATTTACTAATCCATGGGTGTAGGTATATAATGAAAAATTGGTTACTGATGGTTCATAGAACCATGGGTATAACTTATACCCATGGTTTTTTTGTGTTATTCCAATGGTTTTGACCCATGGGTATAAGTAAAAATTTTAAAAGTGAAAACATTATATGTAGAAGCCTAAATGATTACGAGATTCCAACTCCCAATAATCAAACATTTTTTTATGTCCTGCCAGATTGATAGATCCATACCATATTATTTCTTTTAATAATATTGAAATAAAATCTTTGTGTTTTCATTATAGCAGAAAACTGTTATAGACTACTGAAGTGAAAAATATTATAGGGATATTTTCACTTAGAGTATACCCAATAAAAGGTAATATGTGATAATAATAATCATGTATATATAAAATTGAATAAAAATTTGGTAATAAAACATATAAGTTAATATTTATTCTAGGGAAGTATCTTTCATAAAATTTGACTATAATGATTTGAAGTGTTTCTTGAGAAATCTCTATTCCCATATGTAGTGGAAGAAAACACAAAACCCCCATAGAAGATCAACTGTGATAGGAAATGACAAGAAGAAATTAAAATATATAAAATAATCATACCTCACTCTCTTTGCAGATTCATTGATAGTAGTTAATTTGATCAAATTCCCGCAGCCGCAACCAGTGGGTTTCTATTTTCAAAGGTATCTTCCAGACACTTGAATCACCGAACCTTTCTATAGGTCCTCTTCTACTTAAAAAGTGTCGTAAAGCCTTTTACAAAAATTTTGAATAAAAATAATATATTTCAATTAGTTTAAACATCAATAAAGAACATTGATTTATTGGAATGAGGTCTAAAAACTCTATTTTATAGGCCTCCTTTAAGGATTAAAGGAGCCTCTTTGATTTATAACATTTCAAACTATTTTAAATTTCAAAACACTGATATTAAATGTTTTAACTCTTATAATATCATCTTCATTAATTAAATGACTTTGTAGGATTGGAAAAAAATTATAAATTCCCAATACATTCTAGGTAAAGAGAGACCTCTAGAAAAAAAATCATTGCTATTCAAGCTTCAAAAGGGACTTTTGTTGTCATGATCAAACACAATCATATCTCAACCTGAACATGTAATCCCTTAAATTTATCCATATACAATATATTCATGTTTATATGATACATTATTCCAAGATATCAAGTGACCACTAGACATGGAACATTACAATCTAGTATAGGATAAATCATTTGTTCTTGATTCTCAAAAATATGTAGACTAAAATAAATGAACACATCACATGTCAACCATCCAAGTAATTGAGAGCATTATATTCTATCCAATAAATAATGACCATGAATTTCCTCAATATAATTAATCGAGGGTCCAAATTTCATGATTTCCACAAAAGTGGAAAACCCTATCTTTGTTCAAATTAATTGATGACATGATTTCTAACATACCCAACTAATGCAAATTAGATTATCTTTAAAGATAATATAAAGAATATATCAACATATGATGGCTTTCATGTATTGTATCTTATCAACCCCAAGTAAATGCGATTCATATTAAGAATATACCCCCATTTATATCAATGATCATAAGGAATTTCATCTGAAATACTTTTATAGGTCTGTCCAGATAACTTTTCTCTACCTATTATCTAATGAATTTACTCTATATATTATACAATATCTTAGTTATGTTAATCACAACATATCATCATTACAAAAAATACCCCATGAAGATCATTGATTAGGGATAACTTAAAATCAAACATTGAGAAGAATTTATCATTATAATGTTTATGTGATATTCATTGAACACATGAATGAATGATAAATAAATATTTCCTTTATTTTAAGACCATGATACATTTACATGGTCAACAACCATTACATCCAGTCTTTCAAATTTCTAATATGCTAAGAATTTACATGACCTTTAATCTTCAATTGTTTTAATCGATTTGTTAAAGTATCAACTAAATTATTTAATATTTCTAATAAGATAAATTTTTATATATTTTATGTATACATTTATTCAAGATATACTCTTTTTCTTTCAATAAATCATTGGGTTTTGTTTTTTTTTTGCAGAAAATAAAAAACTCAATTTTTAAAAGAGGAGTTGTTTTAAATTCGGTAATTTCAATTTTACATGTCCTGAAATATGTTCATGGTGTGAATTCCTCAACCAAAATACCCTTTCATGTCAAAGGCCAGATCTTGAAACTAGTACAAGCTGTGAATCTTCTACAATAAATAAATATACGATGTGAAGAAATTACATTACATGAATGTTTTGAACTGTGAAATTGCAGAAGATCCCTGCCAAGAAATCTAGGAGATACATGATTTATAGAGGTTTTTGTGGATTTGAGTACATTATAATAATTTTTATTACACATCATGAATGTCTCATAAGATAAGTCATTTAAAGAAAACTCAAAAAATGAATCCTTTTAACATATTTAGATTTTCAAGTTTATAAATATACCAGCGCCCATTGATAGACTATGAGAACATGAAAAAAATTTCTTTCTTATACACTATATTTATTTACACTTTCCAGAAATAATTTTGTTCCTTTTATTCCTTGGTTTTCTATTCCTTTTAAAATTTGACATCATTCTAAAACTCATGTTTTTCTTGTTCATGATCTGAGAGATGTTTCAATTCTTGTTGTCGTTTAAACCATAATAGTCACATTCCCTTTCTTGTTCTATCATTAAATTATGTTTTTGAATTTTTTTATTTATTTAATCATGGATTTATTTAATTTGATTTTATTAATAAAAATTTCAAACACATTGTCAATTTATATTTCATCCAAAACCATCATTATCATGCACAACTAATCCTCAAGGGTTTGGGGTCAAGAGTATGGGTGTTTTAAACATAATGAATCCATAAAGAAAAACATGGGTACCCCTGTGGCTAGTAAATTTGTTAATAATTCTTTTTAATCACATTTGTTTTTGCAAAAACATGATCTCGGGAATTTCTTTAAAAGGAACATGTCCTATTTGGAGTTGAGAAGGCTTAAAAAATAGTATTTTGTGCTTTCTTTTCATGAATATATGATTATTGCACCTTGTTTTTTGAATACCTTTTGACCAAAGAGTAGTAGCAAGAATATGTAGATCCAATTGGATTGACTAAACCTAATTGGTGACCAATGAAATATATTTCATCCTAATCCATTGGACTATCCCATGATTGATTTAGTAATATCTTTTTCAAAAACCCTGAAATTGACCCAAATCTCTCTCTTTATCCTGGCTTAAAACTAAAATAAGTATGTATAAGAAAACCAAACTACCAGAGTCAATTGAAGAATCCATGTGTCACGATCTAATCACTAGGTGACCATATTCTACAGCTTGTCCATGTGGGTTTGACTGTGGTCTACCGTTGTGATACACCTTTAGATCTATTATAGTTTTGGATAATATAAATTTTGAATTTGATCAATGCCTATGTGGAATCAATTACACCGCATGGACTAGACAATTTTTTGTGTCGTTGTCATTTATTACCTATTTATTAGGAACAATTACCTTAATTGTGGACCTAGGATTTCCTCAAAATATATATGTTCATTCCCATTGATTTTTAGAATTCTCACACATGGACTAGTACATACATCCCTTTTTTTCTGCTAGTGCATACTCCAGGTCCCTCTAACTCATTCAAGGAGTCATAATGCTAGTCATGAAATTCTCAATTTTGATATATAGATCAAGATATATTTTTCTATATGCCATCACACAATTATGGATGAACATATTAACCTAACACTTCCTAACCCTAAAAATATTTAATATGCACCTACTGAACATCAGGAAGAGTGAAAAGTGCTACAGAAGAGCACCATTACGTACTACGAATTTCCATCCATTTGTTGTGTTGCATGCAGCATTGTTCTCCCACCTATCTAAGTGAAAACATTCCAAATTTAATATGTACACATTCACATGATCTTAAACAAGGTACAATTTAGTGGAATTCAAAATGAAGATCCACATGAGCATATTTTATATTTTCTAAAAGTTTGTAAAACCGTTAAAAGCCAAGGTGTTATTTCTATCGTGATCAAACATAGTTTTCCCTTCATCCATTCCTAATAGAGCCATGTATCAGCTCAAGATCCAAGCTCCTGACTCCATTATAACTTCGGAAGATTTATCCAAAATGTTTTTAGATAAGTATTCCCCACCTATAAAAACTTAAAAGCTCAGAAATGAGATCCAGAACTATTCCAAGGTTGATGGAGAATCAACATGGAAATCTTGGGGTCTCTACAATGAGATGACCCAAAATTTCACACAGCATGGACTTGATGTGTGGTTATATCTTCAAATATTTTACCAAGTACTACACTAGATGCATGTATTATAGTGGACACTACTGCTATTGGAAGACTCATGCTCAAAATACCAATTGTTTGTAGAGAAATTATGGATGAAATCTCCTAGAATTACAATCTATTAAAGGGTGATTGACTACTACCTCGATGTGTAATTCACCTGGATGAAGAGAATACCTGCCTTGTATCCCAATTTATTTCCCATATATAGAAGATAGAATATTTTCTACTGAACTCCCCAATTTTCCCACATTCTTCCCCTATTATGAAAATTTGTACCTGTGAAATGTGTGTAGACCCACACCCATACCAGGACTATAGTACATATATATAAGAACCCCAAAATTAAGATTTTAATTACATAAATTACAATAAAAAATCAGAAATTTCAACAACCCCATCAATACCATCAGCCATATTATTAAAAAAATAATAGCTCAATAGCTAAAACACCCTAATCATGGTTACTTCCAATAGAGGAGTGGTCATGAACATCCATGAAATTAGTGACCAGCTAGGTACCAACCTCAAAATATAGTTCCTTAACATCAATAACAGTTTCCTCAATATCCATTTCCCCTTAGATCCCAACAATTTCCACCCAATAATTATTTCAACCGGCTCCATTAAGGCATCCACAACAAGAACCATATTAATAATCAAATCATGAAATCCTCTCACATCATTTTTTCGGATGGTCAATCAGAGGATGACCACCCAAGAATATAAGATTCACAAATAGAAAGTTGTCCTATTAAATCTTAAGCACACCGTGAGACAAATCTCCATGAATCCATCAGACCAATTACTGGGTACTTTTCCAGGAAAACCAATACACATCCGAGAGAAGAGGCTAAGGTTGTGGTCCTTTGAAGTGAAAAAAGATGAATTTTTAGAAGCCATTCATAGGTGAGGTGAATAATATAAAAGATTTCGAAATATGGGCAATAATAATCAGCAAATATATAGATGACAACACACATAAAAAAAGTAATGAATAAAATTTGGATCAAAGCCAGCTAAAGAAGATCCTATATAAGAGCAGCTTGAAAAGAAAGATGTTTATATAGACCCTCCACCATAAAAACCACCCAATTCCATTTCGTATTAGAATGAGACAAGTGAAGGTAGAGGAATAATAAAAAAATTATATCTTTTTAAGATATTACACATCAACATACCTTTTTTAGACACCATAAATAAAATTCATGCTTATGATAAATTCTTAAAGGAGTTGTGCAATAATATAATAAAATAGAAGACCTATGATTAATATCTTTGAATGTAGAAGACATTGTAGTTTTTCAATATAAAGTCCTACCAAATATTTGAGACCCTGAAAGCTGCTCAATTCTCTACACTATCAGCATGTGTGAATTTAGAAAATCCTTGTGAAACCTTAGTGTATGTATAAATCTCATTCATATGAGTGACTTTAAAAAGTTAGGTAAAGATGATTTGAAACCAAAAATAGATTTAATTCAACTATTTTACATATTCATCAACTAACATCAAAGACTTGTCAATGAAATTTTAGTAAAAGTCAAAAAAATTATTTTTCCTACCGATTTACTTAACATTGATATAGAGGATGAAGGAGATTTTCCCATCATTCTAGGGAGACCATTTCTCACCAATGGAAATACATTTATTGATGTGAATCATGGAAGGATGATTTTCATAGATAGTGATGAACAAGTAGTGTTTTATTTAGTGAATGTCATCAGACATGGTGGAGATTCATTTGATTTTTAAGCCATACTTCTGACCGATGAAGAAGATGATCACATGACCATTGAGGATGATAAAGAGAAATGATATCTTGATGAACAGGAGTTCAGGGATTACAAGGATGTGAATTATAGTGATCCTTTGATGAGGGATACCATTCCACTATTCATTCCCCAAGTCATCAAGTTATCAATATGAAAATTGAATTCCTTAGAAAAGACATTAAAGTAATCATTCTTAGAAACTAAATCTACACTTCCAATTATCATTAGTTCCAAGATTAATTAAGTATAAGATTTAAAATAAATTTATGACCTAAAAATCAATAAAAACTCAATTGTATATGGTTTGTCTTACATCTATGGGATTTGTCCCATGATTTTCATACCATATATATTGTTAGAGGATTGTGATAAACCAAAACATCAACTATAGAGGTGACTCATTCCACTAATGAAATATCTATTCAAGAATGAAGTACTAAATCTTCTTGATGATTGTATAATATTTTTCATCATTCATAGAAAGTAGGTGTTCTTGCTTCTATTCATCCCAAAGAAATATTTCTTCACTATCATAAAAAAATGATGATGATGATTTAATCTCATCATGAACCATTATTCCATGGTGAGTATGTGTTGACTTAAACAATCACCTCACGACAACTTGAAAAGGCCATTTCCTCCCATATTATTTGATTATATATAGAAGATACTTTCTAGGAATTAAATCTATTGTTTTTTAGATTAATATTCTGGATACAATCAAATTGTAGTTAAACCATCATATTTTTCAAAAACGACATTCGCATGTCCTTTCGGATCATTTAACCACCAAAGGATGTCATTTAGAATGTGAAATATAAGAACAACATTACAATGATGCATGCCACACAGTTTTCCTCATATGGTGGATCTGTTTTTAGAGATTTTCATGCATGATTTATCTTTATATGGATGATCTTTTGAAGTCTTCCTAAGTAAACTGAGTTAGTTTTGTAGTGATGTGATAACAATTTACTTGTTTTAAACTAAGAAAAAAATATTGTCCAAGGATGAATAAATTGTAGACATAAAATATCAAATCATGTTATGGAATTCAATCAATAAAAAATGGATTAAACATTTACCTAAACTCATGATAGTGAAAGGTATTAGGTGTTTTTTATCTATATAGGATTTTATTTCCATTTCATCAAATATTTTTCAACAATAGATAGCCAACTAACACACCAATATTCTATGTAAACCTCTTTTAAATTTTACTGAAGAGTTTTAGAGGGTATTCAATAATCTAAAAAATAATTTAGTGGCCACTACTATAATATTTTCACTTGACTAGGATATTAATTTTTAATTGATGAGTTATACCAATAATTTTAGTGTGGGGCATATTTTAAGATAGAAATTTTGACACATATTACTCTACCTCTATTATTACATCCTTACCCTAAATTAATATTAGATCAATAATAGTTTCTACTAGTGGTATTTACTTTTGAAAAAAAATTCAATCATACCTCAGAAATTTCAATGTGGTGTTGTATATAGTTCATGTTGTCTTAAAATATCCATTGAGAAAAAACATTCCTAACTGTAGCTAATACAGTGGATACAATTGTTACAATAATTTTATATATTCATAAAATACATGAATGGGAATGAAAATTCTATAGTTGATCACTTATCATGAATTCCAATAGAATGTATTACATATGATGAAAATCCGAGTATTGGGGTTGATTTCCCTATAGAAAAACATTTCAATATAAATACAGAAGCATGATCGTGGTATTCTAATATTGAAAACTATTATTACACAAGATATATTAACCCAATCTTCTCATATCAATAGAGGAATAAGTTCATGGTTGATACTTTATGCTATGACTTGGATGATCTGATATTATTTAAGTGTTGTTTTGAGGGATTAATGTGACGTTGCATGACATAGGATGCAATTCAAAGGGATCTTGAAATGTTTCACATGTATCTAGATTTGGGAAAACATTGGCCTAAATGTATTGTGGATAAAATTATATAAAGTGGACTATTCAAGCACCCACATCATCAGGATGTGACGATCTTTATACAGAGTTGTGATCGATTCCAGTGGTTGGGCGCCATTGGAAAATGAAATGAAATTTTCCAAAACCCTATCTTTGAAGTAGAAATATTCATTGTATAGGAAATTGATTTCATGGTCCCATTATCTAATTCTTATGGAAATTATTACATCTTTGTCGATGTGAAATATGATTCAATATTGGTAGAATCTGAAGCCACCACCCTTGAAACAACGACAGTAGTCAAGAATTTTCAAAGGAAAAACATTTTCTCCAGATTTGGATTTCCCCAATTACTCATTACTGATCAGAGAACACACATTAAAAATAATATTATTAATTCCCTTCTTGAAAAATAATTAATTCATTACAGCACAAGAACTCCCTACCATCCACATACTAGTAGGCAAGTTGAATGGACCAATTGGGCAATCAAATATATTTTTTGAAACTATATTGAGTACAAATATAAATAATTGGAGTCTGAAATTAGATGGAACACATTGGTTATATCACACACTTTATAAAACACCCATCAATAGTACATAAATTCTGTCAATTTTAGGTGAATCCTTGCAACCATCAGGTGGAAATAAACATCCACTCTTATTGGGAAATCAAAAAATTAAATATGGACACTAAAAAATATACACAACAAAGATTACTGAAAATAGATTAGTTTGAAGAGATTATAAGGTACACTAATATAACCTCACATATTTATAATGAAAAGACAGATAAGTGGATTGACTAATGCATTTTGTGATGGGTATTTACAACAGGACACAAGGTTATACTCTTTAATTGTCATTTGAAAATATTCCATAGAAAACTAAAATACCATTGTTTTGGTCCATTAGAAGTTTTCAAATTTTAATCTTATGTGATTATTAAAATCCAAAGAGGTGAAGGGACATCGTTTATGGTTAATGGTAATAGATAAAAAAAATTCAAGAACCATTTATAGATGGGTGTTTTATTTATTTAAAATTAAATTTATTTAAAGTCGTTGTCAAGATATTGAAATTAAATGATGTAATGATTGCAAGAAATCCAAAGATAAGATTTATATGTTATAATATATTTTTATAATATGAGGAAGGTACAATAACATTTGAAACATGTTAGAGATTCTTGGCCAAATGATTTCCAATTGGCCTAATTTACATCATGAAACATAATGTGCCATGAATATGTCAGGGTCAGTAAAATTAAATTTTAGTTTTTTAAACATTGTGAAAGATTTTAAAAACATGAAAACCTCATGATGACTTTATATCTTGTGAGTCTAAGACTCACAGGCTTCTGCTCCCCCTCTGATTGTCGGCCTCTCTCAATCTCCATTATGATCAACAACTGTTACTCACCTTCTTCCCTCTCTTACTATTTGTGTCACTATTCCAACCCATTCCCCTCTTTCCAATGTCTTCTCATTTTTAACATCATCATATCCCACACCAAAAACAAATGTGCCTCATCTTACAAACACACAACCCATCACAAAGACCCGATGTTTCCAAAAAAACATGGCACTTGTTCCTCCAACAACACCCACATATCCTTCCCCTTCATTATATGAATTTTGATCTACCACTCTCCTGACTTCTAATGATACCCAATCTTCATCCATCCAATCCTCATATTCTTCCCAAAAGCTACTCTTGCATCCCTTACAACAATTTTTTGTTCCTAAGAAGTAGGTTCTCTCGGTCCATCATCAGGACAAGCCTATGAAGACCAATAATATTCTTGATATGTATGTTCTTGAGAATATCCTCATGAATAAGGAGGTCATGGTGCTCATTGGATGGATGATCAAATCTATACTTTCTATGGCACCTGAGGAGACATACTGAGAGTTGTTCCATTAGTCCTTATCTATTTTTGATATGGCCATCATTCACATTACTTTCAGATTTGGAGGCTGACCCTGGGATATCATGTTGGGTGAGTTCTAAATTGGACCATTCATTTATTCATCACTGATTGTTGCTTCTATAGTATTTTGACCTTTTGAATGGACCCAATCAAGATGGATGTAGTGAAGAGTAATGAATTGATAACCCATAACCCCTATAGCATTTATGATCCATGTACAATGAAGATTACACAACTATAGGATATCTCTCAATGGATTATACATCAAGACTTTGGCTATTCTTGGAAGGATAGAGGGGATTCTAGAGGAGCGTTCATATAGATAATGCTTTGAATATTATTATTTTATCAGGGGTAGCCCTACTTCCAAAATAGATCACCTATCCACAGTTTATTATGAGGCTTCTTGAAAAAGGGATCATGGTATGTTGATGGGAAAAACTTCATCACTCATATATCATGCCATCTAAGAGTTTTCGACATTGCTCATCTCCTTACCTATATAGGACATGTGAATTCCATTGATCTTCTATTTCATTTGAATATGGGGATTATTCAAAAGAGAGGGGTGAAACAATTGGTCCCCACCAGTATTTAGAAGATGTTACTGATGCCCCAACTCATCGTGCTGCAGCCCCAGCTGCTTTCGCTCAAAATGAAGTTGTACCAATTACCCCATCCCTTACTTCCTCTACGGCTCCAACACCCCAAATTGCACCTTCCCTTACTATTCTTAAATTATCCCAAAATATTCTTTATAGATTTGGGTTGTTCTCTCACATATTCTACTAAACCATAGAAAAATTTTCCTTTATTTAATCAACTCTTACATAGAGTCATCATATTATACCACCACTACACTGACACTAGCCACTGCATATACCCACCCACCACCTTCTTCCATAAACCTAGATTTAAACTCATTCCCACATTGTGGTCCAACCTAGACATCCTTCGACCAGAGCATACAGATCCTCCTACCCAACAAGAGTTTTTGACAAAGCAATCGTGACCCGGAAAGGGCCTCGCCTTACCTTCTTCATCCGAGGTGCATTTCACAGATCTAGATGCTAGAAATTCGAACCAATTATAGATCAACACTTCCCCTAAACCTATTATGAACAGGTTATATATAGTATCACAACAACTTATATAGCTATTGATCTACCTGCCGCTGCATCTATAGCTAACTTAAACACGGTGGGGAAGATCCAAACACCCACTTTTTAGAAGGGGACATCTGGTGCTGATTACGTCGAGTCCGATAGTGATGTTTAATCTTTTTCCCATGTATCCTTTCCCCACTGTATGCCCATTTGGGGTGTATTTTTGTACAATATGAGTTCCCTATTCCCAGTTGTATATTTTAGTTTATCTAAGGGAATATAAATTTTTATTCTTACATAGATTACATTCATTCACATTATTACTAATGCATTCATTTAGATATGTATCAATATACTTAATATTCCAAGGATATCAATGAGTCAGCTAGACATTCATATGTCCTCCCTGAATAGGTATTTCTTTGAGTTGTTGACATATAGGGACAACTATAGGAGCTCTATCTCCTTACAATACTGGATTTCCCTATATAGCATGCATGAATTATCCAGTTACCACATGAGATCTTCGATCTACAAATTCTTTAGGTCGTAAACCGCAAAAAACACCCCCATGAGATCAAGGATTCAAATAGTAGTTATCAAAAAATGCAGAGTACGACTAAACCAATGGACCCATCTACTATATATTGGTCCATATGTTCGGATGATGACATCATGTTAGCTCTTTATGGGAGACAACCTATATTTTATTTTGTTGCATCATTAAGATTTTTCATTTATTTTTACATATTTTTATACATAATTTGTTTATTTCAACATCATAATATGTGTGACTTTGTTATCTATAATCACTACCTATAGCATGACCCTCATTATAGGGAGCTTTCAATTACCTACATTACATTACTAATTGCCATCTCTTATCTATCTCAGTTATAATTTCATTCTCTCCCACATGGAATTCAAAAATAGCGTAGAAGCTATATAATTTTAATTGTGGGAGACACATTATTGATATTTACTGTGATTGCACTTAGATTATTAGTTATTTTCATTATTCTAGGAAACATAATTAATACAAATCATGATATAACTTGAAATATAATTACACCCATTTAAATAAAAGAAAAATATTATTTAGAAATTGTTGAAATTTATTTTTATTCATTCTCGTTATTTTAGCATGATTGATGACTTAGTAAATGTACTTCTGATTATAATTTAATTCAATTAAATTTTGTTGATTTCATAATAATTTATATGCCTTGAGTGATTTTCCAGTTTTTATTTCTATTAATAAGAGGATTCTAGACCTATATTCTCATATCCTTTTCTAAGACTATTTCATGAGATATTCCTGAGGCATATAAAACTATAAAAACAAGAGTTGGAATCGTATAGAGTATACAAATGAATAAATACATCTTTAAAATGATTGAGGAAATATTTTTTGATCCATTTATCCTGAAACCATCCTATACATTTATCCTTCTTAATCATGGAGAAGACATGAATGACCTTTTTAAGATTGAGTCATGTTACAAGCCCATTGTATCCCTTCGTACCCTAATCTTGATATAATTTTATGATTTTCACTTGAATAATTATTGGTGAGATAGTAATTACTCATGGTTGTGGGATGCATAGTATTTAAGAGATGTATGCTGATTTTTCACATGATTTTTATGAAGTGGTCTATGTTTCTTCTAATTTACCACTCATGAATATCCTATATATATATATATAATATTTTCAGTTTGTATTAGGAAGGTAAAAAATCACCATTTCCAGAACGATGAATCTTATGATGAATCATATGTGGTTAAGTGATGGATTTCAGATCAGGCCTAGACATGATTTTAAAAAAATATATATATTCATTGCACTTTTATGACACATCCATATACCTTCCTTGAGATTTTGGGGGTGTGGAGATGACACTTTCTAGAGGATATTTTTCATTTCATTCTTCTTTTTGACCATGTAGTTTACTTGGGAGTTTACCCTCCTTTTTAGCTTTATTTTTATCATCCACCCACATACCCTCATTCAAAGAGTCATTTGAACCTTATTGTTAAATCCCTCATGATTAATTATGTGTATATATTTATGGAGTTGAGATGTTAGAAACAATTAAAGCCTATGGTTAGGAACATGTATTAAATGTATGTGCATAAATTTAATTTCATTTTATCTTGAGTGATGAGAGAAAATTAACAGTGATGTAAATTTCAATAGCGGTATAAATTATATGTAACAGTTGAGAAATTGTAATTAAATGAAGAAGGGATCTGAATAAATAAATTAACAAAGTTCTAGGTATGATTTTCTCTAAAAGAGTAATTCTAAAGGAATTTATTTTTCCTCTAACTCTTAGTTTTGTTTCGAGGTTGTAATGCATATTTCTGGTTAACAATTATTACATAAAGTTTCTTTTTCGAGATACTTTTTTAAAGGGACAATAAATTTTTAGTGCGGTAAGATGAATATATATATATATATATATATGTTGGATACAATTATTTAAGACCCATTCATGATTTATTCTATAATAAATTAGGTTTTTTTCTTTTTTAAGGAAATAATAACTAAATTATCAAAAGATGCATTGTTTTAAATATTGGAATTTCATATATTACACAACATGAAACCTAATCATGATGTGAATTTCTCAACTATAGTATCTTTGGATGCTGAAGGGTAGCCCATGAAAATCGTATAAATCATGAATACTCAATGGAAAATAAATACATGATGTGAAGACATTACATGATATAAATGATTTGAATTATGAACCCATCGAATATTCATTCCATGAAATTAGAGGGATATAACATTTGTGTAGATTTTTGTGGGTATAAGTACATGATATAAATTTAAATTTCATTTCTTGAAGTTTTCAATAGATAAGCCATTTAAATTAAACTCACGACTTGAAATCCTTACACATCATAAGATTCATATGCTTATAGATATACCAACACTCAGTGAGAGAAGTAGAGAACATTAAAACCTTTTCTTTCTTCTACATTTTATTTCTCTTTAATTTCCAGATCAAGTTTTGTTCATTTTCTTTGGTTGTTAAAAATCATCTTGAGACTCTTAGATTGCTTTTTTGTGATATAATTTATGTTTCAATTATTATTTCTATTTCACCCTTAATTATTTCATTCCATTTTTTGTATTTTAATTCATGTATGTGTTTGATTAATTTTTAATTTTATTAATCATGGATAATTTTAATCTTACTTACATTATATATGGGTCAAGAATTTTTTCGATTTCTCCCACATCTAATACCATCGTTATCAGGAAAAGCTAATCTTCATGGGTTATGGGATGAGAGTATAGGTGTTTTAATAATAATGAATCCTTAAATAAAAACATGGGCAACCCTATGACAAGTTAATAGGTTAATAATTCTTGTTAATCAAATTCTATAAGACAACCCTGATTATTAGAAGTGAAATAGAAGAAACCTATCCTAGTTAGAGTTGAGCAGGCTAGGACTAATATCTTGAGATTCCTTTTGACCTTGAATTAAATCTCATTACACCTAGTTTGTTGAATACTTCATGAACAATGTTTAGATATCAATGTATGTAGATCTAATTGTTTTTTCCAAGTCAAATTATCGACTTCTTCACTTCTTCACAGCCTAAGGCATAGGATTATCCCAAGGAATATTTTTTAATACCTTTTTCATAATCCTTTAAATTGAACATGATCCCTCTCTTTCTCATAAATTAAAATGAAACTACACAAGTCTTAGAAAACCATCCTATGAAGGTCACACAAGGGATCCACATGCCAGTTTCTAATCACTAGTTTACCACCTTTTTTATCTATTTTCTCTGGGTTCAAACTTGCACTACCACTACGCTACACCTTTATTTATTTTCTAGTTTGGGGGAATATAAATTTCCAATCTAATCAATGACTGTGTAGAATCAATGACGTCGTGCAAGATGGTCAATAAATAACCAAAATATTGTTTTATAACCCCTTTCAATGTCATTTAAAATAAAACAATAATTTTAAAAGATGAGTTTGATCCATTAGTAAGGCTTGGGTTTCATGATATGAGAAATAACTCCATTATTTACAATGTACTGCTCAATTTCTCCTTCAATTAATAAAACTAACCTATATTTAATGATGAATTTTTTGAGGAAAATATATTCTTTTATAACATAAGTTGTAGTGTTGTACTACCTCTATTATTTAATATCCCATGGGGGGGGTATTTGGAACTCTTCCAAGTGATATATCCACCATCAAGGCACATCATAAAATTATATTGAGATATCAAAACCTTTTTTTGGAAACGGGAATTAGTGTTGACCCTTCTAATGAGCACTTACTCACCTCATAAAACCCAGAACTTATCATTAATTCTTCTTATGTACTTAAGAATTATATTCACAACAATCTAGGGACACATACTATAATTAGGTTGGTATGTACTTTTTATAACCAAATTATAAGGGACATTCTTCGAAGTAAAAAAGTGACATGAATAACCCAATTTTATTATGAGTTGTATTTGTTGTCAAAAATTTTCATTGGATGTAAATGATGGTCAGTGAAATAGAATTATTTTATTGATTTCAATATGGTGAAGAAGTTATAAAGAAGTTATAGGATGTTTAGTTGAAGTATCCAAGATATTCAATCTTAATTATGAAGAGAAATATAGCTTGGATGAATGAATAAAGAAGATAATACTCAAATATTATCATCTTAAGTAACTTTTTTTGAAGACTTTGTGTTTATAACTCTGATGATTATTGAACAAATATTCTTGTCACATACTTTTGTCAATGGTGAAAATTTTCTTACAATAATGGAAAATATAATTGGATGAGGAATATCTATTTGAAATTGATATTACAAAATAAGAAGAAGAGTAATTAAATAAATACATTAAAACAATTATTGTATGAGGATATTATTTAAAGGCCATACTAAAATAGAAGAAGAGATGTTACAAATCAAGAAGTCTATGAAAATTGGACATCCAAAGGATTGAAGAACAACTGAGAAGGGGGGGGGATAAATTAATTATATCCTTTTATAAATTTATACATTATGAAACTTAACCCATACAATATATTATATTTTTTTACATATCATCTTTTATGATACTCAAATTACAGAAAATATATGAAATTAAACAAGGATCACAAGATTTACAAGTTTTGGACTCAGTGCAAAAACCTACATCTTTTTTTTACATCCACTCTCATGGGTCCATGGAAATTCAATATTACAAATAAGTGAATAAAAATCATGTCAAATACAATTAAAAAACTTTTATCTCCCTATTAGAATGATTTATAAATATATTAATAAAATTTGATTAAAAAAAAGAAAAAGAAAATCAAAACTATTTGTTACACAAAAGGGCGGTCTGGAGACTTGGTCCAGTCTGCCTACATCAAATGGCCTCAATCTGATAAACCCATGTCTGATTCATATTTTTTAATATATGCCTCTATGACAGACCTGTTCTTCTCAAGCAACTACTTAGAACTCAGTCTAATAACCTTGAATGAATCCTCTCAGTCTTGTAAACTGAACTGAACTCAGTATGGTCTTCTAATCAAAATACTATTTTCGAAAACACTAAATCAACTAGAAAAAAAATTCATTGGAAAACACACTTCTGAATCAAATTATTCATAGTAACATCTTTTATGCATAGTTGATCATTGTCAAGTACCAGCGTACTTTGTACCTTTATTAATAGGATTTCCTAGAATAGTAATGTTGGGAAGCTAAAATATTTTTCCCACATCAAAAAATTCAAACTATAAAAAATTTACTCACATTTAAACTTTATTTTGATAGTTTAAACTCTTTTATACTCTTCTAGAGGATTTTCAAAACATCACTACTCTTTTTGAATTAAAAAATGCCAGTCTATAAATGATAGTTAAAAAACTCAAAATCTATATGATCATCATGACCTAATTGAAATATATTCAACCATTAGATCACACTTTTTAAATTCTCTATCCATAAATTGAATGTTTGGAACATCTCATTCTGATTCTCTTGAAACAATTCAAAATACATAACATATTTCTAGTCTGATAATTCATTCATAGGTAAAACATTGTAGACAGGTTATGTCTAATGGATATCCTTACAAATTCACATCTTCTGACTTCAGCATTCCTCATTCAGATACTCTTGACTCAAATTAAACACAAAAAAAACAAAAATAAATAAATTTCATCTATCATTGATTCTCCAGACCAATTAAAAATGGTTTAAAACATTGGTGAAACTTATAAAGGCTTCATAAATATAAAATGTTTATCTAGTATCAACATAAACCATTAAATAAATCTTATTATTTTGAGAATTTGAACACTTTGTCTTACTTCTTCTGAAATTCCCTTCATCTAATGAATTGATGTCAAATATCATCTGGTTGATTGATGTCAACTGCCTAGGATAAACAAATTCCCCGTGTAGAAGCCCCGAAACTTCCTTAAGATAGATCATCTTAGTTTGGCAACAATCATGAACTATTTTGATAACATCTACATCCAATAAACCACCGTGTTACTTCCAAATTCATTATATATATTTTTTACATTTTCAACATGAAAACAAATCATAATTAAGAAACTGAAAAAAAAAATTCTAAAAAATGAAAACACCAATGATTTGTGTCCGATTAGCTACATCAGATATGATGAATTGCATTCATTTGGAAACTTTTCATTTATTAATAGCTTTGTTAATTCAAACATCATGTATGATAACTTCCTCAACTAGTGCATTTAGATATGATGATTTGTATTCGAAATACTTAAAATTTTGAAATTCTAAAAACCCAGATAGTTATTTCCTTCTAAAAAAATCATCTTGTATCATGAATTCTTCATGAAGTTTTAGAAACATTAAATAATTTAAATGCATAATCTGAATTATTTTGTAATTTTCTAAAACTCCCCAAAAATCATTCAGAACATCTTTTAAATTTATTCATTTCCACAACTTCAAACTCAAAAAAATCTTTTTTCAATAACCCCATTATATTTTTAAAGAAATTTCATTAAAAACATTTTTAAATCATAATTTTTCAAAACTCAAACTTTTAGAAACTCATTTTTGTAAAAAATCATGTTTTTTAAAGGTAACCGGAAACAACCTTTCTATGAAGAGTGTTTCTGGGCACCACACTACTAAATAAAATAATTTTTTTGAAGGAATTCTATCACTCAATGATAAGAAAATTTTAAGGACGTGTTAAAATAAACTCCCCTTAATTTTATCATTTCCTCTAACAATTCATTCTATCCCCTATTTGATGACAATCAAAACTTCATATTCTTTTATGAAGAAAAGTACTTCTCTCTCGTTAGTAGGTTAAAGTTGAACATTCTCTCACATTTCATCAATATAATAAAAATCACGTTGGGAGACATCCTTATTATGTTTATGAAGACTTTGGTGGAGGATAAAACCTAAAATTTCAACCCCACTTCCACAAATCACTTTTCTAACATTGATTTTGTGAAAATTTCATCAATTTTATATTTTATTGAAAAGTATTCCAGCAAAACGACCCCATAATCAATTTTCTCATTAATGAAGTGAAAATTAATATTAATATGTTTTTATTTTGGGTGATGGAATTTTTTTTAGAAAGATTAATTTCACTCTACTTATAATAATGTATCTTCAATGATTTGCAATCATCAAATTTCATATCTTATTGTTGAACTCTCATACACAATATTTGAGTACACATATGTGTTGCTGCAAAATATTCAAATTCTTCCCTGATCAAAGTTACTGAACCTCGTTTAATACTATTCCATCTCACTGAAAATTATTCCATGTAAATTATTCCTCTTGAATTTAATTTTATGTTAATGAAATACCTAAAAAAATTGGTATCAATATAACCAGGAATGTTTATTTCAATTTTTTTTTGTAAAATAGCCAATATGATGTTTTTCATTTGACATATCTTATAATTGTTTTTTAATTATAATATAGTATATTATTTTGTATCACTCTGAGATATAGAACACAAAGAACAATATAAACAATATCAGATCATGATGCAATTATATATAGAAAACAACTTATCAGATTATAAAAAAAATTATGATTCACACCTTTTCAAATTTCATCTTTACTAAACATTGTTCTCACTAAAAGAGGAGTTAAAAATTATTTGTATTATATCATACCAAAAATATTTACCAATTCCCTAGAATACTTTTCATGAGAAAGGTAAATAAATTATTCCCTTTTTAAAAATGTAAACCAAGGATGAATGTTAATTATCCCGACATTGACATCTCTAAATTCCCTTTCATTTCCACAGAAAATACTTAACAATATTATTCTTCATTTCTAGAAAAAATAATATCATCCACATAAATAGTTACAACTAGGGTCCAAAAATCAACATCATTCACATACAAGCTACTGTAAACCTTTCATGTAAAAAAATTGACATTTTCTATAAACCTTCAAATTTGGAATACCATGCATGTTGATCTTTTTTTAACCAATAAAATCATTTTTAGACATCAAAACCTTGCATTAATCATTATCAACTACAAAACCATAGGGGTTCTCAATGTAATATTCTTCTTCAATCTCATCATTATGGATGGATTAATTAACATACATCTAATAAAATATCTAATTAAGATATGTAACCACTTTTAGAAATATTCTAGTATTTTATAAACATGAAAATAGGGTAAAGTTTTCTTTTAAAATCATCACCTTCCACCTATGAATAAATGTTTCAAACAAGGCCTGTGTTAGATCATGAATGTTATCCATGTTTATTCAACTTGTATTTGTATACACATTTTTTCAAATACAATTTTTATTTTCAAGATGTGGCGAAAATTTCCCAGGAATTTTTTTCTTAATCTCATTCAATTATTCATTTTGAGAATCATACTATTCTTTGTATTAAACCACTTTTAATGATTATTGTAGTTCATTTTAAGAAATGAGTAATATCAAATTTTTTATTCTCAGTCTTTTTATGGGTTGATCTATGATTTTTTATTCCCAATAATATTTTTAGTTTTATTATGTTTCTAAATAGTATTTTTTTTTTAAATATTCTCTTCTATATTCTGTTTATTTTTCTCACAATTTTTGTTAATCTTGAGAAGTATATTTTGATTCACTTTCACTTTCATTGGAAATATTTTGATTTTATTACTCAATATTTTCTACATTATTTATCAATGAATTACATTTTTAAATAAATTACACATCATAAGAGTCCACCAAAATTTTTAAATGTTTTATCCATAATTTTTAACTTCTTTTGCTGGGTTAATATCCCATGATAATTTCCTCTTATTTTCTTCAAATTTTCCAGGATCATGATTTTTGTTTTTTATAAAAAAAATTGACATCCAATCACATTGATGTATTTCAATAATGATTTTCTATTATAACACATTTCATATGAAGTCTTTTCGGATTCGGACCACAACAATAATCTATTTTGTACATTTACAGTAGAAGTATCTGCTTCTCTCTAATAGAATTTTGAATGTTTATATTCTGCTAAAATGCTTCTTCCCATTTCCACTAAACATTTGTTTTTCATTTTTCTAACATTATTTTTTTGTGGATGTGTAGTGAACTATACTATTGTTTAATTACATTTTTCATCAAAAACAATTCAAAGAAATTGAATTTGAATTCCATTACATTATCAATTCACATTGTTATTATTTAAACACCTATTTTTATAGAAAATTCTCTTCTAAAAGAATTGAACATCTCTACTGCCTATAACATGTGATTAATAAAAATAATGTCATTCAACCAAGTGAAATCATCAATAAAATTGGTAAAGTGAAAAAAAAATATTTTTATCGATGGATGCCTTATCAACCCATATAAATCGGAATAAATAAGTTCAATATGTATGGCAGACTGAATCTTAAATTTATTATGACATTCTTTAGTAATTTTACCTCCCTGAAAAGTTATATAAAAATATTCTTCTCATCTCTTAAATTATGGAATTTTTTATTGCATTACCTTTATAATGTTTGTTCATATTTTTATGAACAAGGTGTCTAAGTCTATGGTGTCACAACTAGTTTTCATCTTTATCACTCATGTAACAAGAGTGGAATGGTTTTCTTATTTTTAAAATATTTACACTAGTTCTTTCACCCATGGTAACATATTTTTTATCCTCTATTATTTTGATGATACAATAATATATTATTAACACAACTTATTTTCTACCATCACAAAGTTCACTCACACAATGAAAATTATGTTTTATCCCATCAATAAATAGAACTTCCTTAGAAATTAGTTTAGGAGGTTCTATATTAGATGCCCATATTCATATGATTTTGAAGAAACTATCATTCTCAAAGGTAACACATCCTCTACCATGATTTTTTAATCATTTATGAATTTCAAATCATTTTTCTGGTGTGATAAACAACCCCTCTCAAGTATCCATGTTTTTTTCCTAGATTTGAAAGTTAGATAAATAAATACATTTTTTATAACATTATTCTTTCATATATCCTTTTATTTCCAATTATAAGAAATATTCCCTAAAAGAGTTTTCATACATTCACTATCATGATGGACAACCAGATCAAATTTATTGCATACTTATTCTAGACATTCAAACTGGATTGTTGTTAATTTTTTGTTTAACATATTGAAATTTTAATTTTCATACTTCTTATGGATTAGGAATGTTACTCATTTATCTTCAATAATTTATTCCAATATATTCAGTCATATTTCCTAGTAGAGAATGGTTATAAAAACATATATAATATCTATTATCGTAAATTCCATAGCACAAACATATGCCATCAAAACATTCATTTTTTGTTGAAGCATGATCTTTCTCATTAGAAACTTTTTGGAGTATGATAACTTTTTTCTGCTATAACAAATTATGGGTGTGTGATATTCTTCATGGAGGATTAATTTTCAAAAAAAATTATGTGATTAACTTTTCATATCCTTTCTCAACCGATGATTTCCCAAAATCTTAATTCACACCTGAAATTTTAGAAAACAATGATGAAAATTTCAGTTTAGTGGGTGAATATTTCACATGTTTTTTAGAGTGAGATTTATCTATATCTTTATAAAATTCATCATTTACTTTTGAATCTAGGTTTTAGTTTTTATTCAACTTTCATATTGTACTTTTTGCCTAAATAAGCATTCATTAAGACATATCAACTTCATCCTCCTTAGCTACAATCATATTAATGATATGACCAATCATCATTTCCTTTTTTTGAAATTCATAGTTGGTAACATATGATCTATGTGATATATTCTTATTCCTTATTGAAAACATATTTTCCACCTTCAACAACATTTTTTCTATATTTATGTATCATTCTGATTCCTTTTATGAGAGATATCTTTTTCCAATGACATGAAAGAAGTTATAATTTGATCTAATAATCTTATTAAGATTCTTCACCTCCTTCTTCATCACTATCCAGTGATTATTTTTTGATCTCAAATTTTTTAATGAATGTTATGAAATTGTTTAAACATTCAACTTCTGAATAATTTTTTTAGGTGAGTCAGATTCAGTTTTCTTACTCATCATACTTATTTTGTTTCCTATAAACTTATTCTTTTAACCAGAGTACTTATATTATTTCATTGATGTTTTATCAAAATCATTCATGTGATACGACCATTAGTGATCATATCTCCATCTTTTCTAGTCTCATTTATTTTCTTTGTGATGGGGTTCACATCATACAAGCTGATTCCCAAGATCATCATTACTATAGACCTATGTTAGTCCTTATCATCTGGTAGTTGTGTATTAAACTTTGATTTCTTTTATTTAGAATTATTTAATAAAAATGATTTATATCCACCAATAATATTACTATGTTAATTCATCGAAAAGTTCCCAATTCCACCACACTCAAAATATTTGAGATGAATTATTTCCTCCACAATTTTCTCTTCCTCTCTGATAGTTCATACAGATAAGAGATGTGTTTTTTTAATTCAACTCACTGTACTCATTATCTATGGAATCCTACATATAATCATCTTAGACATATTAAATTTTAATAATTCTAATAGAATTAAAATACATTTGATCTTTAATCTTATTTTTGAACACTGGATATTTTTTCATTTCACAAGAAATAAGAAATTTTTGTAGTTCATCAAGAGATAAATCATATTTATCATCTAAATAAGAGTTTTTTGAATCAAACTAGTATAGAAAATTTCTCATGAGTTTCTTCAAAATTTTATAATCTTCCATGAAATCTATGAATCCACTGATAATGTAAACAACTTCATTTAATCTGGTGAATTACTCATCAATAGTTTCTTCATCTCTCATTTTAATATCTTTAAAAATACTATGGATAATTTATAGATTTTCTTCCATAATATTATCGTTTCATCCAAAAATAATTTTGTGCTTGCACTCATACTCTTTATTGTATTGAGACTCAACACCTTCATATAAAAATTTTCTAATAGAGAATTAAGAATAACATTTCTTGCTTTTCCTTCAAATTCAATATTTCTCATATCAATAAAATTCACCGAGGCATCGTTCTCAATAAGTAGAAAGTCAATTTTTGAATATTCGACAACTTCCATGGAAAGAGAAAGACGATATGGAATCATCTTATTTTTTTTAGACAAAATAATTTTTTCCATAATATATAGGAAATCTTTTACTATTGATATAATTGATATTATACATGATAATGATTCAATAAAGAAAAATACATATGATACCAATTTAAGTAATAAAGGATATAATATAACTGATATGGGTGGTGTGATGAATAACTTTTTTCCTTTTATAAATTTTAAATTTACGAAACCGAACCCATTAGTCTTTTCAAAGATCTTCCATATCAAATTTTAGAAAAATAAAATGCCTGGAAATATATGAAAGTAAACAAGGCATACATGATTTACAAGGTTCATCCTTAGTGTGAGGACCCATATCCTTACCATAGAAACTCTCATGGGTCTATGGAAATTCACTATTACAAATATTTGAATAAACTTTTTGTTAACTCATATAAGACATATTTTATCTCCTTATAGGAATGATTTTACTGACTCTCATCAGTTTATAAAAACATTCCTAACATCAATTAGAGACACAAAATAAAATTAACATAAAAAATTATGCTTCACTAAAGGGTTTACCTAGATACTTGGTCTGATGTGATTATGTTCGATTAAATTAGTCGGATGGACCCATGTACGATACACATTTTTTCAATATATGCTCATATAACACAACTATGCTTCTCAAACAACTACCTAGAACTCATAACAATACCCATAATTTTACTCTCTATGTCTGATAAAATTAAATTTCCTCAATATCACATTCTAATAAAAATAAGGGGTTTAGAAAATTATCTTCAACTTAAAACAACTTTAGTTGGAAAAATCACTTCTGACAAAAATTATCCAAAGTAACAACATTTATACAACGGTGAATAGTGTCATGTACCATTGTACATTTCAAATATATTCATAGGTTCTCACATAATAGTAAATTTTAGAAACTAAAATATTATTCCTACTCACCGAAATTCCAAATCTATAAAATTAACTTATATTTGAAATTCATTTTGATCAATTCAACTCTACTCAACTTTTTGGGTGGCTTGTTGAAATTTTGGGAAAGATTACAAATATTTTTGAATTTGAAAATGTCAGATAGAAAATAATAGGCTAGATAAATCAATATCATTTTGATCATCTTAGCCAACTTAAAATATATTCGACCATCTTCTCCCAAATTATAAATTCTCTGTATAGAAATGTCATGTTCGTAATATCTCACTCAAATTTTCAAGACCCAATTCAAAATATTGAACATTTTTACATTTTGAGAACTATTTTATTGATCAAACATTGTATACAAGTTCTATCTAATGGAAATACTTAAAACATAAAAAATTATGACTTCCTCATTCCTCTATCAGATACACATGACCCAAATTAAACATAAAAAATAAAAAAATTACTTCCAAAACCAATTCTCTAGACCATATAAAAATGGTTGACTATATTTTTGAAAATTATAAGGAATTCAGAAACCTACATCATCGGTTTGGTACAAAAAACAACAATTTAAACATTTTCCTTGTATGTGGAATTTGAATTCTTCGACATATTTATTCAGAAACACTCTTCATCCAATTATTTGATGTCAAAGATCATCTAGTGGATTCGTGCCAACAACCATGGATCAATATCTTTACCTTGTATAAACTCAGCAACTACCTCTAGCTTTATTACGTGAGTCTGATAGAAATATCATATGATTTTTAATAAATTCTGGTCTCATCAACCTCTAAGGTGAAGAAACTTCCAACATCATCATATATATTCTTACATTTGAAACACCACAACAACTAAAAATTCATAATTTTCAATACATGTTCTTCAATCCAATTAAAATACTAATAATTTATCACTAACAAAAAAAGTCAAATATGATGAACCACATCCAAGTAAAAACATTGAATCTCTTCAATCACTATATTATTCTATCTTCTATTCTAATAGCTTCTGTGACTAGTGTATCTTGATATAATGATATCTATCTAAAACACCAACTTTTGAAATTAGATAAACTCAAAAAACACATTCTTTCTACAAAATTCAGCTTGTGTCATGAATTATTAATGATGTTTTAAAAACATTAATGAAAAGAAAAGAAACATTTGAATTCTTTTGTAATTTTTTACAACTTCCCATCAACAATATTCAATAAAATTCTAAATTACATTATTTGAAAATATATTTAATAAATAAATTCTTTTTTCCAATGAACCCATTTTGATGGATAATCATACCAAGGAACTTCATAGAATCATATTCTTTATCCAGGTTATTATAAACATCTCTAAAATCAAGAAATAAATATTCAATGACACATCTTCTACTCGATTTTAAAAAAATTATTTTTTAAAATCTCAGTTGTAAAAAAATAAAAAACAATGAAAACCTCACAACTAATCTTCAGAAATATTAATTTTCATAAATATTATTTGAATTCCAAGAAAAATTTAATTTCTCATGAGGGGGAAGAATGTGACATATGTGCTACTATGGATTTTGATGTGGGATGTGGCATATGTGCTACTGTTCATCCATGTTTAAAGCATAAAAATATTTCATATATGTATGATCAATAGGAATCTAGAGACTCCATTACATCCACATAATTTTCTTCTACCTTTAACTCTCAATGTGTTCTTATCTGCTTGAGTGATGTATGTCAAAGGAATACATGATAGGAGCCAATCTCAAGATCATTTTTTTATCGAGATCATGGGATGATAATATATTGGGTTATCCAACAAAATTCTATGGTGTGTATGAAATTATAAGTTTGATTATTATACATCTATCATAGAAGATTGAAAACTATATCAAAGAGACCACATACCTGAATGAATGCAAGATGATTCATGTGATCATCATCTCTTGTACGTGAAGAGAAGTCGAACACAAAAGAAGTGATTCCATGTTATTTGGGGTCACTAAATAATCTAAACTCCATTGAATAATTAATAGTTGAGATCTTGAAGAATTCAAAACATTTATTTACATGACATGAAAAAATGGATTTAATGATGTGTAAGGTAGTGGATACATCATCTATAAATATCAAATCACCCAACCTGAGAGTAGGTTCTACCACTTGTTTTTAATATGAGAGCTATTTTTTTATCTAAAATAATGCATATTTCATTTTAAATTATGTTAATAGGAAAATAAGTTCTTTTAGACTTCTATAAATGTGAAGAGAGGAGTTCTGTGCACTACTCTCATGAAGAAAACGAACCGTGGACATTGGATTTGTGTTAATATTTTCATGTAGTTTTTCCTGAAAAAATTGTTCTGCAAACCTTCTTGATTCTACAAATATGAACTGTGTAACACTATCTATTCCAAGAACACTCATGGGTTTTTTGAAGTATATAACTATGGGACTTACCTAGATTTTGTAGAATAATAATAATTATTTACTAGTTGCATGCAAGAAGAAATAGGTTAAACACACACCATATTTCACAATGTATATTGTTGTATGACCTTACATCATGAATGATGAACCTAACCAATATTGAAATAACATATATTGTGTTTATTAAAGGAATGAAAACGTGTATGTGAGAAGGAAGAATTCATGGTTTCATGCACATGTGAATTCTCAAGCACACATAAATTGATTTATATATGAGATACACAAAATATGAAGAATATAATTTTAAAAAATAAATTAAAATAATAACAAGGAATATATATCTTCTTGGGATTGATAAGAACCATGAATTTCATTACACATTCATCGAGATTGATAAATGAAAATAAAATATTCATTTAATAGTTTGTAGTTAAATTGAAACTAAATCTAGGAAGAATATCATAAGATTTCATATCTTGGAGTACAGTAAATTTGGTTGGTAAAATAATATTGAAAGTAGAGAATTATTCAGTAGCATAAATATTAGATACCCTAATAAGAATAGAGAATAACTGATATAATATTTTTTTTGATATTGTGTATAAAGGAAGATTTATATTTTATCCCACAAAATGTTTTATATCATTAAGACTAATGAATAGAAAGAGTTTTCCCAAATATAAACTAATTAATATTAAGGTTATAATAATAATGGCGATCTTAATGAGATGGAATATCATTTTTTTGATAATCAGAAAGTATGTTTATGATTATAGAAATAAGATACGGAGAAGAGTTAATGACAAAATCAATATTTGTTAACTATCATTTGGGTGAAGGAAGAATTATGATATTATATGTTCACAACATATTTATATTATTGTGACTGGAGTCATATGAAGAAAAAAGAGTAGCATTCAGTTTTCTATTGCGATTAAGAATAATATTTACTTTTATACTACTGTGTAAGTAACAAGTGAAGATTTTCTATTCATCTTCACAAGTGGGTCTTGGGGAAGAAATAATGGTTCATAAAAAGAATATCCCCCCAATATGCTATTGGATTGGGACCAGAAATGATTGGTGATATTTATATCAAAATCATGGGACCCAACATTGAAATTAAAGTTGTCAAAGACAAGTCTTGTGATAGATTGGAGTTGAGATTCATTATTTTGTTAATTAATAACATGGGATTATATAATTGGTTTATGAATTTGATCTTTATGTGATTCAGTTCTTCATGTAATTTGGTTTCCCCCATGGTTAAAAAGTTTGGTTTCTAAAATTAGATTGGGGCCACATACAAGGGAATCCCTTATCTCAGATTATTTTCATCATTGCTTAAGACCCCCTTATGAAAATATATCTCAAGGATAATTTCTGAAGGAATAATTATTTCTTTCTAATGTAGTGTAAGGTTTCATGGTATCTCTCATTTTTTATTCACTTATAAGATTATTCGGTTTATTAATTGGAGTATCGAGTCAATCCAAAATCGGGTTACAATGCTCAATGAGTATAATTAGTGGAGCAGTCAGATGATAAATAAAGATAAAAGTAGTATGTTCATTCCTAATTGTTGCATTGAAAGAAGGGTCAAAAGGATCAATAAATCTCTATGAATTCTCAATAATCAATTCCTCTTCAACTAATTTGTACCCCTACTTCCCTAGGTTGATATTGAATTCACCATTTTGAAAAGTTGATAAATTAAAACTCAAATCACATAAATAATTGAAAATTACATTTTTTGTATTTTGGGGTCATATAACGCTTATTAATTTTGTACTGGACTCTATTCCCATACATTTCTTATCTACCTTTAGAATTCCCAAAACCTTCATAAAGATAATTAAGATTAGTACAGTGAAGTTAATTTGGGATGCACACTTTTTTGGATGTTACCACTGGGAATCATGGGAGAGGCTGTAAAAAATGTTATAGGATGGTTGTATCAATACTAGAAGCATGTAAGATTATATGCACTACATGTAGGGTAAACTGACATGCGATGATCTAGAATCCATTCTTTATGTGGAAAATTTTTTAACAGTAGATACGAACTAGTCTTTGAGTTTCCCACATGCTGGGAATCGTGTTTTTGTCTTACAATGCATGATCATGCTATGTTTTTTCTTCTCCATACATGTTGGATTATTGGATTAGGTGACATTAAATTATGGTAACATAATTTGGTAGGATCTCCAATAGGTTTTCAGGTTTTCGTGACTCCTAACATCTCATTCTCACAAGCGATTAGTCACATAAAGTTTATCCATGCCATCATTAATTCACACCAACTTGACTATTTTTTGTAATATCACTTCTAATAATGAACATGATAATATGGCATTTACTTTCTCCTCATTAGGTTTTTTCTTGTTTAATGATTATCAATCAATAAGACATGTGAACGTCGACCATGAGGAATAGGGGTGGTATTCTATGGTACCATGATATCCCTAACAAATATTGTTTTTTGATCTAGGTTATTAGAAATTATACTATGTCTATGAATAGAGAAGTAAAACATAAATTCAAATAACATTTCTCTAAGTGTTTGTATTGCAGGAACCCTAAGGAATAAACATTTTTTCATTTCTTCTTTCAAGGTGAGTGGGTTGCAGATGTATGGGGAAAATTAAGAGAGTTCTTCGAGTACAACCTTCAGGTTGGAACCGTTAATTATTTTATTTTGAACTAGGTCAAATGTGTTAAATTTAACAAACATGAGGAAAAGGAAATAGTGGATCATGTGGAAGAAATATGTTGGTGTATCTGGAATGCTAGGAATAGGGCAAGGCATGATGGAGTGATTAGTTTGAGTTTGGATTTGCTGACTAGAAATCGGTACATGGGGGTTGATCTAAGTCTCCAACAGAAATGTTGGGATAATGGTCATTTTTAAGAGCTTTCATGGTTAGAAGATCTATTATCTTATATGTACAATTGTTAATTCCATAGGAAAAATTGGAGAAGTGGTCACCACCGATATCAAAACATAAACATAACACATATGGGTATTTCTTATATTGTCATGTGTTGGGTGGTAGAGTTGTTCAAAATTCATCAAGATTAGTTATCATAACATTCTCACCTATGTACGGTCATGGGAATTCCTTTCAGGTGGAGGAGTTTGGTTTTTTCAACATGATCTATTTTTCCTTGAAAATAATCTACATCTATATTCAATGGAAGTTGATTCTATGATCATTCATAAATCAATTCATACATTTTCCTTGACCCAATGGCCTATCATTTACTACATATGAATATGTAAGACCCATTTGAATAACTAGGTGGAGGTGCAAAACATATTTCTTTAAGGTAACAAAGTGGCATATTTTTCTTCTTCTTAGTGTTCTCATGATCAAAATTTCATTTTCTTCTCTAGACTAGGTACCCTTCCCCCAGAATTTGTGGGTATATTTAGGGATAATTCCCCCAGTTTACATTAATTCCACCCTCCTTGACATTTTCTATCCTTGTGGGTTATATTGAGATATATTAAAAAATTATTATTTTGATGATGATTTGAAAATATTTCTTATTAAATGATGAATAAAGAGGTACCAACAATTCTATGTTGTTCTAATGTACCTAAATCTAAGTCCACAAACAATATAGTTTGAAAAAAATGAACATATAAGGATGAAGAAAGGTAATGATAAGTCCAACTCCAATACTTGTGTAGATAAAATAAATATTGTGCAATTTGTGTCCACATAAATATCCCACCAATCTAAAAAGAAGAAAAAAAAATTAAAAAAAATAAATATGAAGATCAAGGATTGTGGGTCAATGGCGGTGCTGCAACAGATTCTGGCACTGTGCATAAAACTTTTGGAATAATTCATTAAATTATAAAAAAAATAATGTCAATTGGGATAATCCTAGAGATGAAGAAGAAACATCTTCATGTTAAGAAAAATATGTATAGTGAAATCAGATTTAGAAATATTGAAAATACATGTGATATAAGTAATTATGGTGGTCACAATAATTGTTCATTCTGATATTTAATTATATATAATTATTTGAAAATAGATTCTACAAAATCTAATAATTAAAGAAGAAGAAACCATAGGATAAATCAGAATAATGGTATAAATGAATGTTCTCCCGAAAAAATTGTTAGAAGTACTTGGATTCTTATTCCAAGAAGTTTAATATAATTTCTTCATCCAAAAGAACTATTAAGATGGATAAAACCTAGAAGAATCCATATGTATGATCCAAAATTGATTCCAATGTTCTTAATGTCATGATACTTATCTAGATAGAATATTTCTAAAGAATGTGGAAAATTAAAGAAGCACAAGATATTTTCAATACATAAAATAAAAGAAAATAATCCACATAATTAAGATAAATTACACAAGAGTATGTTAACAAATGAAAAATCATATGTTAAATAATTTCCTTGAGAGAAATTCAACAATGCTAGATATTTTGAAACATGTAGTTTAAATATTATTATACAACAAGAAGTAGTCCATAAGATGACTATGAATGAATCATATATAAGGATTTTTAATAATAAATAGTCTCTAAACAATGTAAAAGAGAATTTAAATAGACCAATTCTTCTTTAACATAAATTATCATAGAAGTTCAGATGTTCAAGACAGAAAATTTGAGTAATGATGAAATGTTGTTACAAAAATCATCTAAACCATTCTATTCACAATCAGAAGTAAGGAAGGATCGACCATTATATTCTTAATATTTTATTATTTTATTTATTCATATAATATAAGTAATTGATGTTGAATATTTTTTTATTGTAAAAACCTAAGAAGTTGTGAGTTCTATTATTTCTTGATTGAAAAACTAAAGAATTGATCATACTTGAATGACTCATCAATTTGGTATTCAAATTGAAATTTGATATGAGATCTTCATTGATAAATATGAAAAATATGTTATCATATCCTAGAAACTAAGGATAAATAATATGTCATCTGAGTTTTAACTTATATTTGGTATTATAAAAAACAATTATTGAGGAATAACATTGTTAGTGAAGTTGTGGATGTTATCCAATCTGGACAGTCACTAGTTAAAGATTATTTTTACTGTATTATTCATTTTGAAGCATCCTTAAATCCATTCTTAAAGAGATACACTGTTATGAAGATATTGAAGAGTGTTTCCATTGAGTGGGAGACAAATGAATAAATATGAGTTTCTTCCCTAATCATTATATCAATTGGTCTCAAATATAATAATTCTGTAATGTGATTGATGATCATGTGATTGGAAAATTCTATATTTTTAGTAATATCTCATCCTTATGTGACAAAAAAATATCTAACAGAAGGGGGAAGTTTAATTAATCAATGACCCAATAAAATGGAAGTATTTTAATTCTCCAAATCTCCATGATGAACATGAATGTTTTTATATATTTTTTAAAATGAGTGTAGGAGTTTCATGTTTATTATTATTAAAAAATTATCATATCTCATTTATTATCTTTAACATAGAATAAAAGTGGTTAACTCATGGGGACAAGTATATGAGTTTTAATTTCTGGAGGTATCATAGTTGTTTAGTAAATGAAAACATTGTTATCTAAATAAAATATTCATGTTTTCTATATCGAGCATGGCTCACATAGACATAGAATTAAATTATGAACGACACATTGCTTATGTAGGGACTAACAACCTTTTACACATAAATTTTTATTTCATTTAAATAATGGGAATATAAATTGATATGAATGTTTTTAAATGTAAAGGGAGAGACTCACATATTGAAACAATTATTTAAAAATAATTTTGTGGGTATTTCCAAAATATACAATAAGGTATATTCAAGAGACAAATTTCTGTATGTTTTATATTTCGGGTCAAAGGTTGTCATTGGTTTTTAATTATGGTCAATGAAATATAATGATATCATTAATGTCTATATGATTAATAAGTGATAAATAAGTTGGCGGATGTTCAGTCGAAGTATCCAAGACATTCAAGGATAATTACAATGAAAAATATAGCTTGGATGAATAAATGAAGAATATAGTTCTTGATAATTAATATCTTAAAGGATTTCTTTTAAATAATTATAGATAATAAATTTTATTTTTTTGGAATTATTCATTGTTTCAAATACTTGTTTAATGGGACATATTGTTTACAAAAATGAAAAACATAACTGGATGATGAAAAGCACTTTGGAATTGGTATAATAAAAGGATAATAAGAAAAATTGAAAAAATACATGAAAACCATTATTGAATGAGGATCTTATTTTAAGGATATTCTAAAATAGAATAACTGGTGTTACAAATCAAGAAGTGCATGAAAAGTTTAATTTTAATATATATTATTTAAAGGCCTTGTAATTATTTATATTCATGTGGGATGAAAAAAGTGAAAATGATTTCTAAATAAATGATATATCATATGTTTTGTGATATTTTGTTGAGATATTGGTTTTTAATATTTCACATAGATTTATTCTATGTGTTGGAGAAAATTTTTTCAACCACTATCTAGCCAATTAGGGACTACATCAACCACACATGTGGGACCCTTTGGTCGACCGTGTGGGAGGTAGTCATCCAGGTTAGCTAGCTGATATCTCTATTTTGTATACATATTTGGATGGGTTTTTACATATGAATTTATTTAATATGAATTTATTTAACATAATATTTTTTCCAAATATTAATATTTTGTAAATTCTTATGTAGGATTCAAAATTAGAGAGATGTAGTTGAAAGTATTGTCATGGTGTGTCACAAGATTTTTAGGGGGATTATGGTGCATTCTAGAGGAACAATATTGAAGAAGCATGATGAAACAAACATTCTAGGAAAAAATGGTCAAGTACACATCGTGACCTTTCATTACTCATCATGTACTAGTAGATAACAACATACCCATGTTGTGACCAAGCTGCTAAGCCAGCAAGAAGATAGACACTACACTTCATGAACCCCATGGATAGAACATGACACTAGTAAAAATAGTTAGCAATCCATCAGTGAGAATTTTGCACAGAAGGATAAATGGACACCTATACATATTGTGAACACATTTTTTTAAGAAGTTTTTAGTTAAAGCCTCATTTTATTATTTAAATAAAATACCTATTTAGACTGGGTAGAGGGAGACCCATTATATAGCCCAAAGGCCTAAGGCCAAGTGACCTAAATACTATGATTGAAAGCCCATTTTTTGTCCCAAAGAGGCCCTCGGTGATTAGTAATGTTACAGTACCTGGACTGCTACAGTACATGCTACAGTACCACCAACCCTACAGTCCCTGCTACAGTGCCTCTTCTACTATAGTTTCACCACTACTATAGTCCTGCCACTGATACAGTGCTTCTACAGTACCCTGCTAAAGTGTTGGTAAGGTAACACTGAAAATTAGTCCCTGCCCGGATTTGATCATGGGTCTTTTGGATGCCAAGCAGGAGCCTATACCACTTGGGTACAAGCTCTTTGTTAGTCATGAACACATTGTACATGGAGTGTACTTAGTAAAATGTCATAAATCTGCAAGAGATACATGAGTTGTGCTAGAGATCCCAAAAATCAAGCAAATATACACGGATCGAAGGTACATGACATGTAACTATAGTACACATAGTGATTAAATTCACCTATTTATAAAAACCCTTAGTAGATAATTTCAGGAGATTCAGAACTTGAGGCATGACCCCCGGGATGCTACCGCAAGGTTCTGACCCAAATTCATCCATAGATTGTTTTTTATTTATATTTTTCATTCCATTTTTTTGTAACAATTTTATGATTTCTATTTGAATTTCTATTTATCATTTCATTCATTTTCCTTCTCAAGCTATCACATCTATTCTCTTTTTTAGAGACTATGGATTATTCATTTTTGGTGATATCCCAATGATTATTGGATAAATTGGTAGGTGAGAGTGGAATCATTCAAAATGGGTGTGTATCAAAGTGTTCTATTTCATGCTTCGGTTTCACAATGAGTATATACAGTAGGTATCATGTTGTTACACATTATTACCATATCTATTATTAGCTCATGAACAATGTTTGTCTAATAATGGATAATAACCAACATGATTGTGATAATTAGTTCATGACCAATGAATGTGATTATACATCTGTAATTGTAATCTGATCTTAATGAACTCTAGTTATTTTTATTCATTAGAACACCATAAAATTGAGATGATTGGGTAGATTAATATGGGTTTGATCATATATAAATTTATTAAATATGATTTATTGCACAACCATTGAGTATAATCATCTTGAAAGTGGATTCATGATTTATTCTTATAAAAACCACCCATGGAAATTGTTTCCCCTCTCTTCTGATTCTTTATTTTTGTTCACTTCAACTAAATCATTATTTTAATATTATCAATCAAAAATTGGAGAGACATGAATTTTAGTCAATAGTGGTCATTGCTACATTCCCTACTCTCAATGGGTTTAACCCCACACTTTTACTATGATACACCTTTGTAGTTAGTACGATTTTGTTTTTTCTAATTTCTAATTTGAATCATGCCCAGAAGAATTAACGGTGACTTTTAGGCACGTCACTATCCATGGAGGAAAGAGAAAGCGGTATAATAACACCTTCATAGAGCACATAGGTGGGTGCATATGGCACATAAATAGAGTACACAGAGATTTCTGTGTGGGATATCTTTGATAACGGTTGTTTATTGTAATGGTGTGTGTGAATAGGTGTTTCTAGGTGTCAACCACGACATCATGTATCATAGCGGTGATGAAATGACTTTACATATTAAGAGGGATTCAACTGTATTGGAGTCTAATGTGGGACATGACATATGTTCTAATGTTCATCCATGACTAAAAAATACAAATATGTTGTGACCATATGATTAATAGGGATCCAACGACTCCATGTTTCTACCGTTGTATCTCAATGTGTCCCTATACACCGGAGTGCTGCATGCGAGAAAACTCCATGAGCATAGCCAACGTCGAGATCATTTTTACATTTGAGATATTAGTATAATCCAGTAATGTATCATCAAACATATGTTTGTTATGTGCATGTAATCCAATTTTCTATGAATATACTTTTAACAAGGAAGATAAGAAACTATGTTGAGGTGCTCACGCTCCCAAATTCGTGAGAGATGATGAATGTGATCATAATCACATACATGTGAGGAGAATTTAATTGGGAAGGAAGTGAAACCATGTTATTCAACATCTCCAAATAAGCTAACCATAGTTTAATTAACTAAAATCCAAGATCTCCAGGAATTAAAAACATTTATCTATATAGCATGAGAAATAGTATTTGAGGTTGTTCTAGGTAATGGATACCTTTCATATAAATACCGAATCACCCATGTTGAGTGAAGGTGTTTCTTCACCCGTTTCATAATAAAGATAACATTTTTCATAAAATAGATAATTTCCCATTAAATTCTATGAAAATAGTAAAAGGACCTTTATAAGACTCTTGACCATCTGAAGAGGGGAGTTCTATTTACTACTTGTCTGAAGAATAAGAACGGTGAACACTCAACACATGTTAATAAACACTAGTAATTTTTCATAAAGAAATGGTTCTGTGAACCATCTTAGTTACACAAAGAAGAACTATATACCCATTTATATTCAATGAACACTCAAGGATTTCATGAATGATAGCTCCAGAAACCATACATGGATTTCATGGAAGAATAATAATTGTAAAATTTTTATACAGAAGAATAAAGAGGTTAAGCACATAATTAATTTCACAATGTATACTATTGTCTGAGCTTACACTATGTGAAAGGAATCCTCCCAATATTAGAAGAACCTATACTAGGTTAAATGAATGAATGTTAAAGAAGAAGTGAAAAGAAAACATGCATGACCACATCCACATGGGAATGATCCTGCACATATGAACGAATTAATATATGGGATACCCAAAATTAGAAGAAAAAACATTTATCAAAAGCACATAAAATAATATAAAGGAATATATATGTCTTAGGGTGTGTGAAGACCCATTAATTGTATTACAAATGCATGAATATTGATAAATTAATAGTCAATATACTTTAATTAGTTTGCAGTGACCATGATACTAAATCTGAGTAGAATATCAATATTATTTATGACCATGTTGTATGAAAATTGGGTTGGTGACAAAATATTTAATGTATACCATGATTCAGTTAATAAAAATTTACTTCCTTGATAATGAAAAAGAAAAACTGATATAATAACAATTTTTTAAATTGTGTATCAAGGAAGTATGATATTTTAGTCCATCGTAAACTTCATATAATTAATACTAAAGAATAAAAAGTTTTTTCCCATTTATCAAATAATTATTATTAAGTGTAGAATAATTAATATGATGCTAATTATCTGAACATTCATTGTTTCAATAATCACAACGGACATTTGTGATTATAGAAATAAGAAGAGAAGAATAGATAGTATCCAAATTGATACTTCTTAATTATCATTAGGTTCAAATAATAATTCCAAGATTATCATTCCACAAAATATTCATATTATTGTGACTAATGTAAGATGAAGAAGGATAAGATTTCAGTTTGTTGTTTTAAATATGTATAGTATTTTCTTCCTTGCTTCCATGTAAGTAACATCTATTGATGTTATTGGAATAACAAAGCAACACAATGAAATCAACACAAGTATCATTTGGATTAAGGATTAATTTGTATTACAATGAAACATAAATATCGAATACTATCTTCAACGGTAGTATAAATAACCCAAAAATATCTATAAAAAATCATTTCCAATTAACTTTACATAAAAAAGTGAATTGATATTTTCTACACACGATAACAACATCAATGGATTTTTTTCTAGTTATTTTGTGGAATTAGATTATTTCCAAATAATTATAGGGACTAACTGATTATATTGAGTAGTGAACCATGTAAAAATATCATGTTCAATATTTACATGCTTTTATATAATTACTTTCAATAAAAAACATAATGAGAGAATCATGATCTAAAATTTTCTTATAGGTAAGAGGTATAAAATTTATAATTTGTGAAAAAATTTCCAACTCTGATTCACCTATAGATCCACCAATCCTTACTATAGGTTGTTTCACCTATATCTTTTAATGGGAATAATTTTCCTAAAAATACCATTATATAATTTAATGTTGTTATTTAATTTATGGTGAATAACTTGTCATCAACCTACAACACCATAATTATAGCCACACTCCCACTAATATTGTTGTATAATGATGACTGTCCCAAGTTCTAAACAAAATCAAACCCTTTGATTTCTTTTTCAATCTGGATATTTTAACTCTACGAATATTCCTTAAACCCATAAATAGACCATTGAATCTTGAAAACCTCATCGATATATTTTGAAACATAAGAAACTTTGGTTTTTATTACATAAGTATTCTAGGAAAAATTTTCATTTAAATAAATCATTATTGACATCCATTTGACATATCTCATAATTATAGTGAGATTCTATAATAATTATTATCTGAATACAATTTATCACCATAACTAGTGAAAAGTCTGCTTAATTATTAAAACGATGAATTGATTATAACCCTTTCCCATGAAGATATATTTATATTTAGTCATTCTATCATCCATGTATGTTTTTATATAAAACAGACACACTATGTATCACACCCATTTAAGTGCATCCACAAATTTCCAAACATTGTTAACATTCATAGACTCCTTCTCATATCTTGTATCCTCTATCTATTTCAAAAAATGGAAAATATTGATTGCCTACCAATATGTAGTATTATTATTATCAATGAAGATTTAATCATTATTATTTTCAATAAGAAATTTATATCTCTTATGTTCTCGGTGGAACCAACCATATCTTTTTGGTTATTATGTAACCTGGGTCAATTCTATTTCTATAACCCTGTAGGGTCCTGAAAATTTTGTAGGGAGGAAATCCAATTACCCCAAGACTTGGGAAAGGACCGAACCAGTCTGCTTATCGGCTCCCAGAAATAGTACGTGACCGGTTCGGCGAACAACAATTCCGCGGAGATGCGTCGTCCGCGAAATAGAGGTGGGAACCCTGACGCAGGCCCAAAGCAGGATGAACGCCAGGGCGGTCCACCACCGCGAACTATGCCAACCGGCCCATGCCACATGCACCGTCATTCACGAAAACGAGGTGGAGTGCTTATGCGGCAGCGGACCGCTGTTGTTCGCAGAATAGAGGTGGAGTGGTGCCTAGCCGTAGAGGAATTCCGCGGATCTTAGTTCCAAAAGTCCCCTGTTGACCGAGTCACCCGTAGGTGGGGATTCCGTCATGGGCTTCTGTAGAAACTGTGGTGTGCCCCATCGATACATCCTCTTTCGTGACTCTATAAATAGTCACCAAGGGGAAACAAAAATAAAATAATGTTAGTATGGGTGAAAACCTGTGGGGTGATGCTGGAGAAATCACTCCCAGCAGTAATTTTCCGTGACCATTCGTGGAACCCATATCGTTCGCGGATGCACTCTTCCACATAGAGGAGAAATCAAACTGCGAACCACATGCGGTTATTTCCTTCACGGATAGTCCATTCGCCACCAGCCCCCCCACAGACCAGGGGTGTGCGAAGTAGGATGGGAGGCCATCTAATCCGGGGACACCCTTTGTGGATAGCCCCTTTCGTGGCCTACATCTCTACGGCCATCTCATCCGCAGACACCCTTCACGGAAAAAAAACACGAACAACTTGCGGCCAGTTCCTCTGTGGATAGCTCCTCTGCGACCATTTCCTTCACGGCCACCTCATTCGCAGACACCCTTCGTGGACAGTCTCCTTCACAGACTACTCCTTCACGGCCTGCTCCCTTGCGGCCCGCCTCCTCCACAGCCAACTCCTCCACGGACACACTTCACAGACAACCAAACTGCCAACCACATGTGGCCAGCCCTTAGCGGCCTTCTCACTCATGGCCAACTCTTCCACAGGCAGTCCTTTGCAGCCTACTCCTACGTGGCCTACCCCATGCAGAAAACCCCATGCACTCGTTGTTCCATACCGCGGGGGATGCACCTCCAAGCCCACGATCGGGGTCAGCGCCGGCTTGCGGTCCTGGCCCTCTAGGCCGGTCCCTTCGCTATCTTCACTAACCCCTGTAAAAAATGGAGAGTCACATCGCGATCTTTTTGCGCTGGGTCAATAATTTTTTACATTGCACTCTTAAGCCGCCACAACATCATTCCTATAAATTTCATGAGTCGAGCTACTCCTCATGACTCTCCTATAACCCCAATACCTAGCACCTTTTTCTAGATTAATCAAAAAAGGGCCACCCTTGCGTAAGTCCCACACCCAACATTTCTAGGTATCTCTTACCTAGTCATTCTAACAACACGACGCAAACTGTATGGCCCTCGTCCTAACCACATGGTGTTAAACTGTATGGCCAACATCCTAACCACATGACGTTAAACTATATGGCGACCGTCCAAACCATATGACATTAAACTATATGGAAACAGTTTTATCCACTGTACATTAAACTGTAGTATTCCCTATGTTCCAAACGTAGGATTCCACCTTCTCCAAACAAGATATTCCTTGTTCTCCAAGCATAAGATGCCTAATTCCATGATCACTCTGGAGTACCTTCAAGATAATTGGAATCTATTCAAACATTCCATCACTCCACCTCATGCATAGTGTGTCCTTCTTTCAGATCTTTATCCACTTCCATGTCTGAAGGGAACCCCTAATGTCCTAGTCCCATGCCGCATCTGCTCACCTCCCATCCTGGGCCAACGCCCCAAAAGACTTTTGACAACACTTCGAGTCAGGTCCTGTGTTTCGAACACATTCAGCAGTCGACCCTTATTTGTTTGTCCCCATTTCATGCTAACATAATATGGATGTTGTGTTTCGAACATGGTCAATAGTTATTCTCCATATCCATGCCACTCTCATTGCATTCTGAATGTCGGGCATGTAATTCACACTTTTCATCTCCCTTTTTTTGGACGGATTCCAACTCCCTTAGGGTTATCCTACTTGTGTACTTGTGCATAGGCATTGGCCCCCCTATATTTTTCAACCCACCAATGGTTTGTGAAGCCCTCAGCTCCAAAAATGAGGAAGAAACTATGGGTGTCTGTCTCAGTGTAAGCCCCGACTATTTGGGCCGCTCCATGCATAAGCCCCACTCCACGTCTCACAGACACACCTTTCACGACGTGATCATCTGGTCCCTACTACCTCTTGTTTCTCACACCAAGGATGACTCACATGGGCTTAGACTAAGCATCAACCATGACATACTCATCATGGGATGCCTTAGAGCGTAAGCCCCACTCTCATCTGAACTACGTGGACTTTAATCCCTGTCATCTGGGCAGGGTATGTAGAAAGCCTCCCATAGGTTCAAGACCAACATTCGGTCATTCCAACCCCCTTTACGTTGGTTTACCTACATCTTGGGCTGCCTCAGAGCATAGGTACCACTCTCATGCAAACTACGAGGTCATTGATTCCCCACCACAGGGATACGTAAGAAGCCTCCAAGAGTTTCAAGCCCGATCACCATCGGACCCCCAAGTCCACATTCACGTCAGTTCCCCGACACCCTCATCCGAAGTACATGGACATTAATCCCTGTCTCCTACGTAGGGTACGTAGGAAGCCTCCCCGAGGTTCAAGACCAACATTCGGTAATTCCGACCAACATTACATCGGTTTAAAAACATCTTGGACTGCCTTAGAACATAATCTTCACACTCATGTGAACTATGAGGACTTTGATTCCCCATCACTTGGATATGTAGGAAGCCTCTAAAAGTTTCATGCCCGATCACCATCAGACCCCCCGGGTCCACATTCACATCGGTTCCCCGACACTCTTCTCTGAACTACGTGGACTTTGATCTGTGCCTCTTAGGCAGGGTACGTAGGTAGCCTCCGCGAGGTTCAATACCAAGACCCAGTTGACCCGACAATCTTTAAGTCGGTTCATTGTGCAAACACTAGAGTGCCTGGTCATGAGACTTTAAGCCAGTGCTGTCTCAATGAGTCTGGAAGCCTTGGGGTCATTATTCCAACGAGTGATGGTAAAACTTGGGCCTAAATGATTCTGAACCCCTACGTCCAGCTAACCATACCCAATCAGGAGTAATCGTTCGATATTATGCTTGGGTATAAACACAAGATTCCAAAACATATGAACACGTCTTAAATCTATAAGAGAGTCCCGGAACATACAATAATTTCCCCCAAAAGGGTGAGATGAGCCTGAATTCCCATCCTCTCGACCAATGTGTGTTCTTAAGCATCTCTCGTCAAACCACCCAATGAACAACTACTTTTGGAAAGCAGATCCACATAATTCTGGATATAGAACCATTGGGCGTTTTGAGGTGAAAACGGTGCACCCGATATGAGTGATTAAGCAGAACCTAACCTTCTCCAATAAACCATCGGGTAGCACATGTTTCTCCCCCACAACCCCGTCATGCACCGTGAGACATACCCTTTATACAAATAACTCACTCTCCATCTAAGGAATAATTCTTGTTTTTGGTTTTTAACTTGTCATAATTCAATTTTATCCCACTAACACTTCAATTTAGGTGATATTTCTCAAGGAAAAGACCATCTCGGCACAAAAACACAGTGTATTTATTATTACTATAGATATAATATCCCTTAATTTTCTTGGGATAACTATCAATGATGTATTTAATTATATAAATTTATTTTCTTAAAATATAAACATCATGTATATGCTTCAATACGCAAAATTATAATAAAAGTTAAATTGTTATGCCTCCCAATCAATGTCTCATATAGATTCTTTATGATTAATTTATATTGAATACAATTATGTCATAAAGAAACTATTTGTATTGAATATCCGTAGAATGATATAAAACATTACACTAACTCATCATTGATTTTACTATGTCAAATAAGATATTATTCCCCCTATGGGACACACTATTCTATTGTGATGTTCTTAGAGGAGTGAGTTGGAAGAAAATATATATACCCTTAGATGATAATAAAATTCCTTACTCTCAAGTGTTCACCACCTTGATTTAATTAGATAATAATAATTTTTTCAAAGTTAATTTTGTACATAAATTTGGAATACATTAATCTTTTCAAAATTATTCAACATTTGTATCATAAGAAAAATGTAATTATACTGACTGAAATCATTGATCAAGGTAAAAAAAATAACCGATACCCACAACTTTCTTAAATACTCAATGGCCCACATCTGTATAATATTTAATAGTTTTTAATCCCACTCACATTTTTGGAAAAAGGTTATTTGCTCATTTTTTCTAATAAATAATATTTAAAATTATTCATATTATTCATAATTGTATGAGTCCAAACATTTATCTCTATGGAGTAATTAGATACATTTATTATTTACATTTCCAAAGAAAAAATTCAAAAGATATGTAGTGTTTGACTCAAATTTGAAATCCTTATTCAAAATGTTATAGATAGGATTATCTATATCCATAATTTATTAACGGTTAACAATATTTTCAATGACATGAAACATTTTATTTTTCTATATAGAGAAACTATTGGTCAAAACCATGAATGAAAATAACATCTTATACAAAAAAGATATATAAATTAAATTTATATTTATATTAACGAATAGATTATTATTATATTTTTCTAATTCTAGAACTAATCCACTAGATAGAATTAAATCATAAGATATAACGTCTAATGTGGAACCTATTTCTCCATTTCGAACACAAATATATGACACCTCTTTTTCAACTATCACTTATTTCTATGATTTTTTGAATAAAAATTTATTATTCATAGCCAGTATCCAATACCCACGATTTAAAATTAAATAAATTGGTTTTAATAACATTCACATACATGTGCTCATAATAACTCCACTTAAACCTTATATAACAATTTATAATACTATAGGTTCAACTTATAAAAGATATAAAAATGAATTACATGATGTATGCAATTATCTAAAACAAGACACATATTTAAGTGAGTATTATGTTTTATATAATTTTAATATGTAATTTTATTCAATGTACTCATATTGAAAATTATGATCCCACACATCATTTCTATTTTTTCATCTAATATTCATATTTCATTAACAAATGATTCGACTTTATAATTATTATATCACCTGAGATAAAATTATTGTAATAAAATATTTTATGTTCATAAAAATATAGTATAATGAATATTTTAATATTTAATCACAAGAAAATTCTAATTTTATTGTGTAAATATATATTTAGAACTTATTATGTCAACAATAAGATTAAAATGAAAATTTAAATTTTTTCCTTTAGAAAAAAGATTTTATAAATAAATGAATTGTAGTGTTTAACTAATACCACTATATTTATATAAATTTTTTATATTTTTTTAATTAAATATGTATTTATATCAATTTTATATTAATAAATAAAACAACATTTAATTAAAATAATAGTTAATAATAGATATTTTTCCAAAAAATGGTTTTAAGTTGATAATGTTTTTCCATTTCAATTAATTATAATAATTTCTAATAATGAATTATATAAATAAAATTTATAGATTATATATCTAAATAAATTATTTTAATTTTACATATTTATAATTATTCATCATATATTTAATTTAATAGATTCTTAAGCTAGAAAATTTCATTTTCATGAAAAATCATATTACATCACATTTTGCAGGGTTATTTTAAATTAATTTATGCCACTTATGGGAACTTATTTTAATAAAATAGTTTAAATATATTTATTTTTAATTTAATCATTTTTTAATGTGGTCACTTTAATATTTGGCCATTACTAATAGTACAAACCTTAAGAATTGGTTACCATGGTAATGGTTAAAACGTGTTCACCATGGGGTTAATATAAAAATATAAGAGTTAAATTGTCATAAAAACATGACCAAGTACTATTGGTTGATTTTATTTTTACCATAACTTTATCACCTTCTAAAATGTTTCATTTTGGATCCATTTTATTGGAATAATGTGAGTTAATATTATTTTAACACTTTGAAAAATTATATGTGTGCCACTCACTACACTTATAAAATGACACCTCCTCCCCTCACTTATCCACACCTCTTGATCCATTTATCTCATGAAAAAACAAAAAAAATATATACCCAAAATCTTTAAACACATTCTACAGTATCTGGTGATTCTTAAAGACCATCCATTGGGTTCATAATTGAATATCCAAAGGAGGTTCCACAAAGAAGAGGTAATTGTCTTTAACTACTCTTTCAATGTTTTTTTCTTATTCTACTTATTATATATATGTTATACCAATAATTAAATATTTATTATATTATAATAAATATACTATGATTTTATTATGATTATGTTAAAACCATTTTCTATCTCCTTTCATTCCTTTGGGAAATGAAAACAACACTCATGCATATGTACAACCTCTCATCTCAATGTAGCTGTGTAATTTTTTTCATCACCAATTTACCTGGTTTATTATAAAGATGTTAAAAATAAATATATATGATAATTAGTAAATAATTAGAATATTTAAAGGTAATATATCACCTACTTCCTTATCCTTCCACCCATTAGGAAAATGATAACATCGCTCGTGCGTACGTGTAGATTACCACCTTCATGAAGAAAAGCGATTCATTTTTCATGTATGATTTTCATGAATGTTTATAAATATGTATATAATTAATATTTAATATTTTATGTTTTTATTATCATTATATATATGATATATCCATGATTAATACATAAGGACCATTATCACCAAATCAATGTATACTTGAAAAAAAAAGTAGTTGACAACCCAAATAATGATAATAATGAAAGATTATTAATAAATGAGTGATAAAATATTATAATAAGATCAAATAGGATATAAAAACTTGGTATTTTCCTTTTGATATAATTATAAAAAAATATTAATTTATTATACAATATTTTAAATCACATTCCACTAAGTGGAAGTGAGAGGTAAAAGATTTCATCTCAATTTCTACTGCATTAAGACATATATGGTATTAAGCAACACTTTTATTTTATGTGATGTATAAAATTTTTAATTTATGTATTCTAAATGAATATATAATTTTTATTGGTGACTAAAATTTCAATTTATGTTTACTCTTTCAAGGGGTCAAAATTTATATGTTACCCAATAGGTACGAATGCATTATAAAATCTTATTTTTGGGATTGCTTATATTTTTCATTGAAGAAATATTATATACATCCTTCATAAATTCTATATATTTTTTTATAGTATGTATATTTAAGTATATTCAATGTTTTCTTCCAAATTTTCCTCTCTTTGGAAATATAATCAATTAGAAAAATGATTAATAGAAATGTCAATCATACTTTTCACTTTGATTAGGAATATTTTTCTTCTTGGTCTGAATTTTTCAAAAGTGATTTAGAAAAGTAATTATTATTTAATGAAATAATTTATTAAAAGTAATTTGTTATTCTTTATGTTTTACATGTTTTTATTGGAATATTTATAATGTTTTTTGAAAGATTCATTTTCGATTTTCTTTGCTAAAATTTAAAAGAAATAATTCTTCCTAACATATAAAATATTAATGAATTGTACCACCATTATAAATGTTTTGTGATATTTATAATTTTCAAAAAAAATTAAATATTATTATGATGAAATATATTTAATGAAAAATTATTCTAATATTTGTCTTCCATTTTTTCAGTTCTCCAAATGAATTTATTTTATGTGAAAATCTACTTTTCTAATGAATTAATGAGAATATTTTATCTCTTATTATGTTATTGGTCATTAAATTTTTCTAAAAAAGTTAGTTTTCTTGTAACCATATTTTATTAGAAAATATATTTCACTTTTATTTCCATATTCCTTGAATCATTGATATTCTTATTAAATAAACTATATACCATTTATAAATATAGTTTTTTACTATGATAATCATTTGATCGACTAGAAAAATTTTGATATTATGTATTCTTTACTCAATATGGATATTTTTTGATAAGGTATATTATTTATGAATTAAATTGATAATTCAAAATATGATAAATATAGTTGACATGCACTGATGGGTGGGTCCTAGAGTTATATAACCCCTTCATGAATCCAATTTCTAATGAAGTGAGATAACCTTATTAATTGGGTTTTGGGGTATACCTTCATATCATTTAAAATATCTTGGAATATGGAATTGATGGTAAAGGTATCATGATGTCTATGATCAGAACATCAAACATTATGTGTTTATATCATTGAGAATTCTGTTATTTCTATCCATGAAATTAATCATTTATATTTTCTATAGATGTATTTCAAACCAAAATAAACAATTAAATTATTGTGTTTTAATTTTTTATAACTTTCCATATTTAATATGCCTTATTTACTCGTGATAACATCTATTTTATAAAACCCTTACTGATCATTTGTGATTATCTTTATTTTTTTTACATGCCAAGGGATAGAAGAATTAATATTTGAATGAGATCCAATGTTGAAAAATATTTTATTTTGTTTCATTTCCCTTGTATCTTTTGTCGATCTGTAAATTAAACACAACATTTGGGTTTCTAGATCCATTTTGTTAATGATGGTATCAAATAAAGTTTATTAGAAACCCTGAGAACTATATTTATTAAATAATATAATAGGGAACATATAAATTAGATAGACTATGAGGATATATCTAATTAAAGGATAGTATCAAAAAAATTTAATAATGTAGATATTATGTGTTATTTTTAGAAATACATCCATGTATGGATACTTAAAGTGGATATGGTTTTGGAATAGATGCATATAGGGGTAATAACTAGTAAAAGTGGTTTTCGGGAATAACATGATGTGTATTCTAGTACTGGTTGAATGGGCCCTTACCATGCACCAGGATTCCCACTCCCAGAGGATATGCTAGGATTAATTCGCATTTTCATTTTAAACCATTATGAAATATTTAAAAATATTTTCATGATTTGAAGAAACCAAGATTAATATTCTCAGATTATCTATTAATAAATTTTCAATTTTTTAGCTTTACACCAATTATATACTATGATTTAAAATTCATAATCTTATTATTTGATTTCACTTATTCTATTGTTTAGAAATTTAACATGGAATAAAGAATGGTATCGATACTTGTGGCTAATATATACATTTCTCTATAGTGTCAGACAAATGTAACGGGTGTCAGATTTGATAAGTTCATGGACATATCTGAGAAGATAACCCAATTTATGACTAATAACATTGCAAATATATATCAACATGACATTCCATGACATAATTCATGTATATGGGATTGTTTCATATGAAAGAAACTGCCATATTTTAGAGGAACTACTTATATAGTGGAAGTTGAACAACGGATTCTGTCTCTTGAAAGGATATTTATATTTTTGGGATATAAAGAAAGGGAAAAGTATATTCTGGTAGTGTATTTCTTTAAAGGTGATATCGATCTATGGTGGTTATTGATCTAGAATACTATGGTGGAAGAATAAATATAACATATTAAATAAATACATTCTAAATTAAAATTCTTAAACAAATATTCCCCTCATGAGAAACAAACTTAAATAAAGAGTGTTACACAACTTAATAAAAATGGAAGAAGAGAGTGTTTTAAATTATGTGTCTACAATTATAATATTATCCATTTATGATACTGATTACATTCATAATAAGGAAATTAAGATTGGCCATTTATTTAACGGGTTTAAGGCTGGCCTGTGAAGGGAACTGGTTCCTCAAATTTTTTAATCATATGGTGAAATATTATTACGTTACCTCATAACATAAAAGTAATTTTATAGATCATATATATTCGTGGGTAATTATGAGAAGAATAGTTCAGATGAGAACATTGAAAAAGGCAACATTTCAAAGAATAAAAATTGAATGAAGTGATTTCCACCATGTGAAAATTGTAGAAAGGAGAATCCTGATAAATGGTTTAAGGGAATGAGATTTCTTGTACAAGTGTGGAAATAAGGGTCATCTAGATAGTTAGTGTAGGAAGAAAAAAATAATACCCCAGTAATGAAATATAAGGAAAATGATGCATGGTATGTAAATATCATGGATTATTGACCCAAATGATGAATTAAATGGGTCCAATGTTCATAGATTTAGTGAATATAGATATATGAATTATTAAGAATAGATATACAACACTATTTAAAGGATAAACATTTCTCAGAACGATGTTGAGAATTTTCAAAAGAAAATTAATGTTGTGAATGATGAGAAATTGGGAGACTTTATTTATGATGTTGTTATTATAAATTATGGAAAGATATTATGTGTTTCATATATATATGAGTTGAAAATAGCATTATTAGATGATGATAAAAGATTGAATTTCTCTATTCACCATGGTAGCATAGATATGAATAGGTATATGAAGGATTAGATATGTGGGATGATATGAAGTTTAAAATCACTAATTATTTATCAATATTTTTATCTTGTCAATATATGAAGTATGAAAGACAACATGTTATAAGAGCCATTAAACCTATACATATTTTTATGTGGAAATGGATGACATTACTATGGACATTGTCATTATATTACAAAGGAATCCTAGAATGAAAAATTCCATATAAGTATTTGTTGATCACATTACCAAATTATCATATATCCTTAAATTAATAGATGATTTACCTATTTAGTGCCTTTCATGACTTTATATTAATACATATGTAAGATTATTAAAGGACCCACATTATTATGAGTTATTAAATTCGGTGGAAATTTAAATTTTAGGCCCATTAAGTGGTTATTCATTGAATTATGATTCAGTTATGAATTCCAATGGTGGGAGACTCTTTTTTAAAGTGTTTGAGGTGTATATTTATGCCCCAAGGTAGTTTGAGTGATTGGGAAAAAATCAAAACGTTGAGGTTTTATTCAAATATCTCATGATATGTTTTGGATCGAGATATGGTTTGCTGTGCATGAATTAGTGAAATGAAAAATTACCCTATGTGGATCAAGGTGTTTTGATTTGTTTTATAATGTGCAAGATTTAGGTGCACAACATGATCTTGGTTTAAAGGAATCAATGAGTGTTCTAGAGGAAACCATTTGGGTGTATTTTTTTGGCATTATTCAGTGTTTTAAGGTTAGTTTCTCACTCTTATCTCTCATCGTTATTCCTCTCCCTTACTTATAGATTATTTTTTGTTTTCTCTACATAGGGTTTCAATATTGATTCCACAAGATCATGGGGTAATTATAAGTGGATGATGGTTATTTTTGTGACTCGGCGAGATGCTTCTAGTGATAGTGCATGCAAGCTATTACTTTTTTCTAGTGATGGTTTGATACATGATTGTTTTTTCCATCAATTTTAATTAAAATGAATGGAATTTACAAATAATTGGGTTTCATGTGTTATGGATCTTTCCAAGATTGGTTTCATAAGTGATTTGTGGGATTTTCGCCATTGGTTGGTCATGGTTTCCAAGAGTTTATGAACCTCAATGTGGTTTAATGATTTAAAACACTATATAATTAAATTGATTTAATAATTTTAATAACTAAAATTAATTTAATTTCCTTGTTTGGCATGTGTTACATGCCTGGGTTATTGGTGGAGTGTGGGATTGGTCCTAAAGCATATAACATACACCATTAGGTAGGTTAGAGTTTATAATTGTACAAATTCCCTATTTATATTCATTTAATTTAAATTATATGATTTCATGGATTTTTAATAACCCCTTGAGGGTTGGTTTTTGTTTTGGGAATGACTTGGGTTTTGAACACATTGAATATGGGTCTTGTTCGAAGGAAAATTGATCTTGGATCAGTTTTAAGGGATCAACTCATCAATCCTATGGAAATTGTGTAGTGGCAGTGATGAGGAGGTTCTTGGGTTTCCTCCACATCCTAGAACCTTACATGAACATTTTTATATTCCCTTAGACTATCACATCCCAATTCGGATACGATGTTGAGGCTTGCGAGAACATAGGGTCTATGGCGAGTTTCTATAAGTTAGCCGATGAAAACAAGGGGATTTTCATCACGGAATTGGATTTTGAACCTTTATGAGAGAGTTTTGTGATTTAATACTGGGGGGTCATTAGCATGATGTTATCTTGTACATGGATATCCTAGGGGGATTTATTTTCATTCTCACCATTTGAAAAGTTCCCAGAAGTTGAGAATAAGAGATTCCTTGGATGGGATGATTGAGATGTCTCCTAGATGTCATGCTAGTTTCTTATGATTTCATGGATTGGGTTTGTGATTATATTCTCATGTATCCCTTTTAAGGTGGGTTTGGGTTTCTGGATAAGGATTATATCCCATGTTTTTTGATATGAACTTTTAGATACTTAAAGTTGAGTTGATTTCATGGGAAGGTGGTTATGGCTGAGGGTTGTTTTGATTTTTATATGGGTTTGAGGGACCCATTTTTATTCCCTTATGGGGAATATATTACATTAGGATGGGTTGTTTTTAAGGGATTTTGGCTAAATTTTTCATGAAATGGTATTTTCCTCTAGGGTTTTCTTATACTAAGGAGCCCTTATTGGGTTTCCTACTTTTGAGGTGGTCATGAGGACCATTGAGACCTCTCTTGTAAATGTGATCATGATTTTAGATTCCCTTGTGTATGTTTTTTTTATCAATGATAAATTAAAGGCCATCAATGGATTCCTGACGTTGTTTCTCATTCATGGATTAGGACATGTTTTTAGATGAGATAAAAGAAATCTTCAAGGGGTGTCATATTATTTATGTTGAATTTTATACATTTGAGGATCATTTGATAAGAATGGACCTAGATATCAAGGGTATAAGGGGATTCCCTAGAAGGATTTCACTTTATGATATGGCCATTTGGACTTTGGTAACCCTAAGTTTTTGATCCAAGAGTTATTGACATTGCTATTTCAGATTTTTGCATAATGGGTTTGATAGTTGGATCAAACCACATCATGGATCACCATTATCTAATAGTTTATATCGGAAACTAATTTGATTTTTTTGGATAATGGGTTCAAGAGTTGTATTGACCCATGTTATGGTTCCTTTGGCATAGGTTTTTGAGGCAGTTTCAACCCACGACATTGTTTGTGAATGAAACCCATAGGATGTCTTAGTCTAAGTGTTGGAACCGATGAGTGATATTGTTACCTCATCCATTGGATGGCTATGGTTATACAATATTAAGAAGATAATGGATGATATGGATGAGTGAAACCCTCTTTTATAGAATTGTGTACTGGCTATAGGTTTAGTTCCATGGATGATGAGGGCTCCTAGGTACTTATATTGGACTATTGGGACAATGTATCAATCTGGACAATGGATATATGGGACCCCTAAGAGGTATATCTATTGTGACCATGGATAGAGGGAGTTAAATGGTGGTGTAAGATACTAGGCCCTAATTTGGAGCCCAATTTGTTCCACTAGGCTTTCCAAATATGATAGGTTCTCTAGGGTCGAACTTAGAGTCTTGTCACTCGTTCAAATAGTGTTATTGGAGTCCATGATTCTGGTAGTTAAGTGTTGTTTTGTAGATACATAGGGTTATTTACGGGGGTCAATTATTTGGTTCTATACATTTATAAGTCTTGGATCTCCAATGTATATCTATTGGATTCAACTAATGTCATGTAGTGAGGTTAGACACATGATATAAATCCTCTATTGTGGCCCAGATCGAGGGTATATTTACTTAATATTTAATAGATGGTTTGATATTTTATATTTTTTACCCCCTTCATTTTTATATGTTTTTTTATTTTATTCAAACTATTATTAAGTTTCATCTAGGACAATAATATCATGTTTTTATGAACATGTATATGAAAATAGATTATTGGTTCACCATTGGGGGTGGCCTACTAGGAATTATTTCTCACCCCCACAACATGCACCTCAACGTGCATGAAAACCATATAACATATTTCATATGGATCACGGGTTGTGTGTTTAATTAGGTAGAGGATTATTTATTGTTTAATGAGGTGGGTTTCTTGTGTAGTGTTTTATAATCGAGCTTGTGAAGATCTTGAATCATAGATATCAAGCATGTCGTTCAGGTTAGATTTGGATTTAGTATCTAAATTATTAATTTTTAGTTCTTTTATTTTGAATATGTTGTCATACAAGTGGGTGACCAAATTTTTATTATTTCTCATGCATTGATCCTCTATGACTGTATTCCACACTTAATTTATTATATCATTTTCTTTTCAGTTTATCTATTATGTGCACTCTGCTGTTTATCCATGTGAATGTTTAGTTATTTCTGTTTTTATTTTACTCAAACTGGAGGGTATAGTCTCACCACTATATCTATTTAAACTTTACATCTTCTTAGTATTATTTCTCATATGTGGTGGGGGTGGTCTTGAGGCCTTATGGTGGGCCAGATCCGGTGATATGTTAGTTCGACCAGGGCCGGTTCACTAAAAAATGGTATCAGAGGAGGTTGGCTTTATGATTCTAGGATTTGGTCGAAATTTGATCCTTAAATTTATTGGAACATATGATGGATATCAAACTGGTGTGTTTCAAAAAACTTTTCCGATAGGCAATATAGGTTTCTAAGGCATGGGATTGTTGGTATTTTTCCTATTTTTTAGAGTTGTTTGATTTCACCTCGTGTGATGCGCTTTGGTTTTTTGGTTGGTGATTTATTATAGATTATGGATCATATCTTATCGGAAAGAGGATAGTGTTCATGCATCATTCTATGCATGTAGTATTCTCATTCCATATTCCATTATAAGTCTGATTTCACCAATGATGGAGGTTCAGTTGTTTAAAGTGCCTATAGTGAACAATTTGGTGTGTCACATATAGATCATTGATTTAATTTGAACCACTTGTACATATTTGTTATTAATAATAGTGCCATATAATTCTTGTAGATATATGTTTTCCAGTGGTGGATATGTAGTCACTTCATCGTGGGATCCATGGAGACACTTATTAGTCAGGGTGGGTTTTGAGTGCTCTGTTGGTGGTATGATTAGGGTAAGGATGCATCAAATGTTTTTATATCATGATTGAGCTTCCAAAAGGTTGTGGTTACATTGATTTCCCTATGTTGAATTTCATTTTAGGGGGTTCCTCTTTCCGCATGTTATCTTCCAAGCCTTGCGATGTGGCCCATGTGCCTACTATAACTAATGGATTGGGTGGTAATGTATGTTCTTCCTTGGTGGGGCTATTGTGGTCTTCAATTTCTAGGGTGTGGTTAGGAATGAGGATACTTAGTGTTGGATAAGTGGATCCCAATGAGTTATTCTAATCTATTAGATGGATTAAGAGGGCATGTTTGGTTGGACACTTTGAATTATTTATTTTGTTTGTGCATTGGGTATCATGATGAAGAAATGGTTTGATGATGATGGATTTAGATTGATTCTTGAGTGGAGAGTAGTTGTGTCATTGCTATTTTTATGAAAGAGATGCCTTGTTTCTAAATAGTAGTGATAGGGGTGATATAGTTTGTTGAAATTGACTTATTTTGGTACCACGGTCAGTGTTTTTGGTTTTGTTATCCATACATCATTAGTATTTGGACGGTGTGATCATGAATTTGGTGGCTTGTTATGGAGTGTTTTAAGGAATGTGTTATGGAAGGGAGCACAATATAGGCTGTTGGAGTTCATGGAAGATGTTTTAAGTGTTTTGTTGAGCATTGAATGTTATTATTCCTAGAGAGCTAGAAATGAGCATTGATTGTAATAGATTTATTAATAGAACTTATGTGTGAGAATTTTGCCCACATCAAGTTGTTGTGATTGTAGATAGATAAAGAATGATTTGTGTATTTAACTATTTGGGTTTTGAGGTAACCATAAGGATACTCATACGGTGGGGAGCAGCAGATCTATCACGGATTAATTTCCCTTATGTTGAGGTTGATTTTGAGTACTGTAAGGCCAATAATTGGATGGTTAAGATAGTGTCTAATGCACTAGTTCATAGAGTTATAGTTTGGCTGATGGTTGACCACTGAGGCTTCTTGAGGTTTAGAAGTATTTATGGTTGGAATTTTTAATGAACCTATAAATATGGGATATAAATTTCATATGAAATTTTAATTTTTTCACTATTAAGATGTATTTTTGGTGAATTTGGATTTAGTTATGAATTCGAAGGGTTAGAACCTCTTTTCGTAATTTTTATGAGAGTTATTTGAATTTTAAAGGCATCATAAGGGATCAGAAAAATCTCAAAAACATTATGTGTGAGTCATGGTTAAATAGTTTTTTATCCTTGGAGTATGGTTTGGTGTTCATGTTTTTGTGAAAACCCTAAAACCCTCAGAGGATTGGGGTGTTTTTATTTATTTTTTTAAAGTGTATAGTTTATGTGCACAACTTGATAATATCTTAAAGGAAACCATATGAGTTTTAAAAGAAACAATGTGATTTTTTCTTATCCTAGGTCCAAGCTACATATATATTGCGTGGTTTCAGACATACCATGCATGGTGTTGCAAAGTGGTTCAGAATCATTTGGAATGGTTTGTGCATGGTTAGTAATCCCTGAAATCAAATATTGTAGGACGGTTTTGTTTAAACAATGCCTTAAACATGGTTAATGAAAAGTTTCAAAATCTGTACAACATTCCAGGTTCAGATAGAAAGTGTTAATATACCAAAGTTACCTCCATGTATTTTAGATTTTCCCTATAGTTCTTCCTCTCTAGTGGGTGTGTGGACTAACCTATCTCCCTTTCTTCCTTCAATGTCTCTTTATCATTGGTGAACTTTTGCATAATTTTTTGGTATTTGAGGTTAGTTTCTCCATCTCATCTGCCCCTTCATCATCTCCCTTTCATGTGGTTGATTTTTGTTATCTCTTCTTAAGATTTTGATTCTGATTCTACTAGATCATGGTGGAATCTGTTGAGGTTAATGGGGATTTGTTATGGTTTTTTGGTATGGAATACTAATATTTTATCATCACACCTTCATTAATCGTTTTCATGGATCTATGATGTTAGAATAATTTTTCCTTGTATTTAAACTAAATTGAATAGAATTTACATATAATTGGGTGTTTTGTGTTAGGGCTTTCACCTAACATGGTGTCATAGGTGAATTGTGAGATATCCACCATTGGTATTCAATTCTCGAGGGTGGATGTGCCTTAGTTAGTTTTGAAGATTTAAAAATCTATAGAATTAAATTTATTAATTAATTTTAATAAATTTAATAAATTTAATTACCTTACATAGAATGGGTTAGATAAATTAGTTTTTGGTAGAATGTATGACTGGGCTTGATGCTTTTTCGGTTAGGTCGTGAGATAATCTGGAGGTTTAGAACTTCGATATTTCAATTTTTATATAAATTTAATTAAAATAATATCATTTCCTTAGTTTTTGAGCACCCCTTAAAGATTTGTTTTTCTTAAATTGGGAAAGCATTGAGTTTTTATTGCCTTCATGATGGGTCTTGTCTGGAGGACCCTTATTTTTAACACAATTCTAAGGGAATCTCTCTTCTTTCCCATTGTAATGTGTAGTGGTATTGGTAAGAGAGATCTTATGTACCCTCCTCATCCTTGATCTACACATATACATGTTTGTAGTCCCTTAGAGTGTCTTGTTTCAAGTAGGACGTGACAGTGACACTTATAGGTGCTTAGGGTCCATAGTGAGATCTTTTGTGTGAGCTGTGGGAAGATATGGATAGGGTTTTCCTTATGGATTTTGTTATAGAGGGTTTTTGTTAGAGGTGTGATATGAAAACCTACGGGGGTCACGATCCAGATGAAACCATAGACTTGATGATCCAAGGGGGTTTGTTTTTTTGTTTTTTGTTTTGGAAGGTTCCCAGAAAATGAGAACAATAAATTTTTTGTATGGGAAAACTGGTATGTCTTCTAGATGTCATGAAGGTTTCTTGTGGTTTCTCGGATTGGTTTTATAAGAGGTTTCTTAAGGTTTCCCATTTCAGTGGTTTGGTTTTGACTATAACATCTCAGCCTGACTTACCACTAAATTGATAGCCAGAACAATTTCCACATAACCTTAGTACCTATCCCCACATGCTAGAGTTTGATTAAAATCAATGAGTGTTTTAAGGTAGTTTAGTGTAGAGACTATACACTTAATATCAGAGAAAAAAATAGAAAAATATAGAAAAAATCAGATAACATTAGAAGCATCATAAACCAATCACTAAAATAGTTTAATAGAATTTTAAAAACAATTGGATGTAGAAAATGTCCCACTCTAGTATAATCAATACATGTGAGGAATATAATGATACATAATTTAATGAAAAAAAATGAATAATAAGATTTTTGTTATATTACAAGACTAAATAATGATTGTAAAACCCAATGGCAATCACCATGAGCATCCTGAGTTCCATATCAGTTATTTTCTCCCAACTTCCAGATACAAAAGATAAAAACAAAGAATGGTCCATGCCCTGAAAACATTTAGTTCTACTTATACACCAGTGGTACTAAATAAGTGTGTGAGATATAAATCTCAGTAGGTCGAAAACCATAGTGTTGATCCCAATACAACCTATGATATTAGAAACTAATAGTGAAATCAGATATTTAACATGTAAGAATGTACTCAAATGTAACATACTTCATATGAAGAAACTCATTTAATATCCATTTCATTTAATCAAAAGTTAAACAGTTTAATTTATTGAATTTCTATGTCTTGATTTTTAGCATAGAGATGGTATCCCTTGTCTAACTGGTAGATAAAAAAATACCTTAAAAGGCCATCTATATAAAACAAGTCTAGACTAAATCCAATCTTGTGATTTGTATTTGAAGAATCATCATAAATAAATTTATTTCAATATTCTATTGATAACTTGAGCCCATCCTTGACATTCCTATGTTGGAATTCACATATCACTCTAGGTGCAAATTTCAAAAAACACCCTATAAGACCATTCTAGAAAACCATTCAATCACATGACTAATCCCATCCTTGGAGGTCCAATAAGGATTCCCAAGTATCAATCCTATCATATAGTCAAATGCCTCTTAAGCCCATCCATGGAAGTTTTATAAGGATCTATGACTCAATTTTCATTTAAGTCAGCCTCTATGAGCCGATCCATAACATTCTTGGTTCACTAATGGATTAAACAAAAAAACCCTTTGATCCTATCTATGGATTTATAACATAATCCAATGTTTAGTTAGGGAACATGGTAGAATAGTAACATGAGCCCGTCCATGACATTCTAATATGAATCCATGATTCAAACAATGTTATATACCATTAAAGCATTAAAAATAAATTAAAAACCCATTATTCATGCTAAGGTCAAAACCGTAAGCATGTAATACAACTCACCACGAAAGGGTGTCACAAGTATGTAACAACCTCAAAAGGGCTTGTCCTTTCATTTACTGACATGTACACATTTCTCATAACAAGAAACAGTTGTAAATTAAACTATAAATGGCCTCAAAATCATTTAACTCATGCGGTCATATCAATTTAAACTCCATTTAAATACTCACCTGGTTTATTGCAATATTAAAAGCCTAACATGCCTCTCATTCAATCTCATGGATTTGTTATCATGTAACTCACATGGGAAACACTATATAACAAGATTCTCAATTGTATAAACCTTATAGACAATGTGTTAGTATCTGTATCACAAGGGAAAATACATACAAGGTAAGTCATGATTAATCAAGTGTTGACATAATAAGGTCCAATGGTGTTAGTCACTCATCCCTTCCCATTAAATTCATTTAATTCACAAATTGATATAAAAATCAATTGCATGTTTAATATCCCATGATATGGCATAAAAAGAAACACCTAAAGGTGTCAATTTCCAATCACCACTGATGTCCCTTCTAACAAGAGAACCCAAAGTGGCAATTCAAACTAAACAATCTATCTCATGGAATAGATTTAATGATAAATCATGTCAGCAATAAGAGATACAACAAGAAATACCAGATTAATAACAAACACATGGAAAATTCCACAATTATCTCACATGGGAAACATCATTTAAAAACAACAATGGTTCCTTAAATTAACATATCATATATAAACACTAACAGGAAGACATATAGAAAACTCACACCATAAGCAATCATGATACAACACTATCACAAATTTTTGGTTTGAAGGCAGCGCACCTCTATTGGAGGGGTTTAGTATAAAAACACGAAGTTATCAAAAAAACAAGGCATTTATTATCCTTAATCATTTAATTTAATATTTTTAGTTCCATTAAACTAGGAATCTCTAAACTCAATTTATCTAAAGAAGAAACTAAGGCACTCTAAAATAAAAATTTGAGGATATCGATCATACCTCACGAAGATGACCAAGCCAACACTTTCTAACCAAATAAGTCATCCACTCACATGTACATACTTTTATATATAAGTATATATACCCTTAATACAAAGCCTGTATCCTCTAACCCATGAGGCAATAATCATTTGGAGGATACATGTAATTATATATATACACATACCTTTGTATATGCCCGTGAGTCCTCCAACGGTATTGATACTCACTACAACTGATAACCAAAACCCATAAACATATATTGGTTCTCACATTTGATGTGTGAGACCAAAAATGGGTTTAGTAGATTGCCTAAAATTGATGACAGCATAGCGAAATGACCTAAACGGCCTCATCTTCTATGGTGGATTCCTGAACATGGACCAACATCACCTGGGAGGCCATTTGCATGACACTAAAACTAAAGAAAAATGAAAATCAGATTAACCAACCAATCGCTAGGTTCTCCAAAACCATATTGGGTGATATAAATGAAAAACCATATTCATAAAAGGAGAGGATGTGGTAGGAGGATTCAAACCTTGAGCAATCGGACAAAGAACCATTAGAAATCCAGCTGAAATTGAGATCTAGAGGAGGTGTCGAGGAGGGAGAGTCATGCATAAAAGTGGATAGCCAATGTGCATTGTATGATTGTAGAGGTGAAGGGTAGGGTGAGTGTTATTTTTATTATTTTATTTTACTTTTCTTTAACTAAATTAAATTCCATTTCTTAAAACATGGTAAACTACATGGTTTGACCTGCACAGTTTTCCAAACCGTGCACAAAAAGTGTAGTGTACAGTATGAGGATTCCGCCACCATAGCACTTCGTGCAGACTAGGTGCACAGTTTGACAAACCATGCAATGATTATGAAAAAAACCACTTCCACACTTGTAAAAAACTGCATTATTTAGGCCACATGGTTTAACAAATCGTGTTTCACTTTTTCACCCTTTTGAGGTCCTTAAAAACCTACCCTTCCTTTTACAGTTATACCAAAACTCATGGAGATTCCTGATAATGTTCTCTGGCCTTCACCCATGTCCAAAAACATCACTTTCAATCACCCAAACACTAGGAGTTAAATTCTAATGTTCTATGTTAAAAATGACCAATCCAATACATACCAAAAATTAAAATTCTCTCGAAATTTCTTTTAGTTTAAAACATGAGTTCTTACAAACTCCTCACCTTATAACTTCTCTTGTGCAAGAAGCCTTGGGGAAAACAACGAAGACCGAATCTAACCTAAAAGCATTGTGAAACATAATTCAAATAGTCATGTTGTGTTCCCAAATTCTCAATGCCCCTCATGATACCACTTAAGCACACAACACCCATGTCATCACAATTTGATCGCACACTCATTTTCTAAGAGAAATGTAAAAGAGGCTCATACCCAAGCCCTCTTAACCCAGAAATGAATACATCATCATATTTTTAAGTACCTACCCCAAGGTGATCCCCACCATAGGCCTTATCATTTAAAAAAGGTGATTTCTCAATTAAGGATTCATGCATATAGCTGGAATTTCCCTTTAGACACACCCCTAAGAATTTTATAACCAACGATTCCACCAAATATAACACATGACATCCAGTGACTTGTCAAGACAACCCAACACTTATCCCTTTAAAACTTTTATGAATCCGCACAAAATAAGGCATGGACTAGTTCTATCCCACTAGAAACTCTACCCTCAAAGCATCACATCTAAGCCTAACAACAAGACAAAGATAACCTCAAATTAATACAAATGGATTCTTTGAAGTATACCTAGGTTGTCCATTCCCAATGCTATATGAGAGATGTCTATACAAATCCAAAGCATTAACATTAAAACCCTGATTGTACCTAGAGCAGCATCAACATTGTGGCCAAATGAAAATAAGTGTTGGGATTCCAAAGTCATTCCAAATAATTCTTACATGGGAATGCTAGTATCACATAGGACTCACCAAACCATAGTAAAAACCACACATCCACCTTACAACATAGAGGGGGACCGTAAAAAGCCCAATGACTTTTAAACTATAGCACGAAGTATAACCGACACCCTTTTAGTTCATCATAGATGATGTCATGATAGGGTAAATACTTGTATAATTTATAAGAGTACACTAAGAGTAAACCATAGGTTACTATGAAGATTAATCGAACCACAACCGGTCAAATATTTAAAACAATCTTGACTTCACCAGCTGATGTGTCATCAAGGAAACACTGAAGCCTATACCACCGATGGTATTCAGGTTCTTTCATACTTTAACACCAAACACTCCCATGGCCAAGGGGGTTTCAAAAGGGTTTCACATGAAACCATCCTCAAAAAATTAATTATTCCAAAAAATCACTGACACATTCTCCGAAACTGAGATGAAACCCCCTGTACATGATCACATATTCTAAAAAATATGTTATTAAAAGAAAAGATCAATCCGACTGGCTTATCAAAAAATGCGAGTCTAGATTGTCCACTCGTGTTGTAGGAAAAACATGATTTTTAAATGTACAGGTTACTCAACTCTTGAGATGACCCGAAAATAAACACAATAACACAAAGCTCCTGATTAAACTGAACTCAAATGGCTCATTTTTAACATTAAACAATCGATGAGTATCATGTAGTCAACACATACTACCCAGAGTTTACACGTGATAATAACACATCCTAAGTACTATCCATATGTTTTATGTCTTATGTAATTGAGTACCAAATGGATCACGCATAAAATTGATCAAAAGAACATCATTCCAATCATCCATTTACATGGATGACTATGTACCAAGTCACCAATAACTAAAGAAAAGATAGGTTTACATGTCCTCCTAAGTATAAAAACATGTATGAGACATGAATAACTTGATCAACTGAGCATTCATCAATGCTTACTCCCATATAAAAAGTCAAGATGCAATGACAACCCATTCGAACAGTGGAATCCTTTTAGAAAATAAACATTATATGATAGACAATGACACTCAAACCACACTAAATGTAAAAATATCAGTATAACAAGAAAGATGTTAAGCTCTAAGGGTTCTACCTACCACATGATAGACCTTTAAAAAGAATCAGTGAAGTCCCTATCACTTTTCCACACACAAGATATTTTACTAGGCTCCAGAGATATTTTTATTCAATCCAAGGCCAAGAAGAAACAACCTAGTGATGACCGCTCACATCTCTCTTTGAATTAATACCACAAAAAAACATTAAACCACCATTAAATGAGGGTGTAAGAAAAGGACACCACTTTAGGTTCCAATTTTAAGTCATTTCATTAATTCATATCATCATTAAAAATTTGGAAGAATTTTATGAAATCCCCTAAGCAATTTTATATTTAATGAGGCACTTGGCATATTCTTTAGCTAACATGTCAATGAAAAAATAAGAAATTTATCACATAAATTTCTTTTTATATAATTTGATGACCTCTTAGTTCCCCATTAATCCAACATAGATTTTTTAGAAATCAACCCAGTTGCATTTTTTAACCATAAAATACATAAACACAATAATAGTTTATCATATAAAACATCCCTCAACTGACCTACTTGGGTACAAATAAGCATTTAAAAATTAACCTTCCATTCTAGTTAAAAACACAATAGATTATTAATTTATAATAGTTCCAAAAATACAGTGGTTGTTCAAATTCTCAGTCATATGGGTGGCCATATACCAATACATATGGCTTTTATACACATTATGGTTGATATTTGGATCCCATTAATAAAGAAAATTACATTTTAATATTTAAACATTGTAGCCCTTTTCATTTCAAAAAATTCATAATCTTTTATAAGGTTCCAGAGATGGTTGGAATATATAGGTTACCCTTTTCCAAATCATAGGGCACCCATACAACTTACTATTTGAAATTGGCCCATTCCTAAACCACCACCAACAATTCAGCACATGAAACCATTTTACATATCAAAACAAACATGATACAACAAGAAAAAATAATGTAATATCACTAAAAAATTCTAAAAAACACTCATCATGTTATATAATAGTCTTGATAAAAGATTGCTTTAATATGTAAAAAACAAAGCATGGAATCACTCAAGTAACAAAATCATACTTACCAGGAAACCTACTAATGCAGCTACACGACATGTCATTTGCATGGAATATGAATTCTATGTGCCTATAATGATGCATGTCATGTTACTTTCATTCCATTTTGGACCAAGGGGAAAATACCCTAAATTCCATAAATCCATAATCCAAGGAAAACACACCATTCACCCAGGGTGAAATTACATCAACTGTAACATCAAATGGTATAAACAATTATTACCAACCCTGGACACTATGTCATTTTCCATATGTGGGAACATCGGTCTTAGAAACAACTATCTACCAAGCACCAAAATATTATTAGTCCCCTTTCTAATTTTCCAAAATAGTAATAAAAATGAAATAATATATGATACAACTTTGTAATTTCTAGACCCGACTTAACACAAAACAAGTATTCACACTGGTCACCACATGACCTTAAGCATGTCTCCCCATATGCTAGAAGCTGCTAAATAACAGTGGGGGTGTAAGGGTAGTTCATTGTGGAGACAATACCATCAATATCATAGCACACAATAGTAACATATATTAAAACATCGATAACATGAGATGTAACATAAATGAACAACTAAAAGAGTGGATGATAACTGTAATTACAACTGGATATAGAAAATGGAAAATGCTAGTTTAGAGAATTCATTCATGTCATATGATGATACATAACTAAAAATAATAAATAGTACAACGCTATTTTCATTATTGTACATGAATAAATAATGACAGCAAAACCAAAAGGCAATCACCACAAGCATCCCAATATCCAGCTAATTCATCTTCTCCCAACATTTAGATATAGAACATGTCAAAAAATGGTTCATATCCCTAAAAACAAGTAGTTATACGCATGTAGCAATAGTATGCATGGATTTTGTGAGACATAAATCTCAGTAGGCTAGCACCAACAGCGATGATCATAATCTATCATGTGCTATGAAAAACTAATTTTGTGTGTAGATATATACCATGTATGTATATAGTCATTTTTTATCCATTTAATTTAATAAATAGTAAAATAGTTTAACTCATTTAATTTTTTTGTCTTGATATCCAACCCAATTCCAACATCCCTGGTCTAACTGGTAGCACAATAAATTCCTTAGAAGCCCTTCTAAACAAAATATGTATAGACTGAATCCAAGCTTGTGGTTTAGCTTGGCCGACGCATCATAAATCACCTCATTTAAATATTCCGTTTATAACCTGATCTCATCCTTAACATTCCTACTTTCACTACTACAAAAAATGGGAATGGGAAGTGCTACCCTTTTATCAGTGCTAAAAAAGTGCTGCTAACGGGGGCCTTTATCAGCACTAAACAATTCTCATAAAGGGTCACTTTTAACAGCGCTAAAAAATCATTGTTAAAGGCCCCCCTTAATTAGCCCCTTTTTTAGTGCTGAAAATGGGGACACCATTTTCAGCCATTCTTTTAGTAGTGCTGATAAAGGGGGTATTAAACAATGCCTTTTCCTACCGGTGATAAATTTTATGTTTCAAAAAATAATGAAATATAAAATATTGTAATATAAGTATATTCATATTGATATAAATATAATATATATATTTTTAAATAAGTTTTAGATAAGTATAAAAATACTATTACAATTAATATATATAAAATTTAGTTAAAATGGCTTTAAAATATTTTAAAAAATATTATTAATTAATAATTTTTTAATTATTATTGATTGAAAATCAATTAATAACATTTTGAAGACACACAAAAACAGTAAAATTAATAAAATATCTAAAATAAGTTGAAAATGTAACTCAAATTTCAAACGGCCATAACTTTTGATCCAAGTGTCTGTTTGAGCTCTACAACATATCAAATCAAAGCTTGCAATGAGCTCTATGCGTTATTGATCCATGAAAAGCTTTTCTCAAAATTTTCTAGGCCAACAAAGGCCCTAAAGGCCTCCAAAACTGAGTTTTTAGTCGGGATACCTCGATTTGTTAACATTGAAACAAGTATAACTTCTATTCTGGAAGCCCGTTAGGCCTGTACCACATATCATGTCGAATATTGTTTCATTTTTTTCGATTGGAATAGTTTTGATGTTGAATAGGGCTTCTGGATTATAATTAACAGTCATTTTAACATTCTATGGATTTTCAAATACACATATTTATGTATTTATTCGTAAATATATATGTGTTTGTGTGTGTGTGTGTATGTGTGTTTGTGTTATATATATGTATGTATGTATGTAATTATTTATATATAAAGACACATAAAAACATATTTCATAAATGTATATAAATCTAATCCTATAAGTATATATTAATATACAAATAAATATACGGATAAAAAATTATAACTAAATATATATATATATATTAATATCAGAATGAATATATTTACTAATATATGATTAAATATATTTATATTAATATGAATCTATATCAATATATGAATAAATATAACTGTATATATATATATAAATAGATATATGTATCGTTAAATAGAGAAAAAATGAAATGGATTATAGGTAATGGTGCAGCCGTGAAAGGGGGGAGGTCGCGGGATTAAATTAGGGTGGAAGCAAAGGGTTGCACGCAGGTGAGTGTGAGGGGGGTCCGCCAAGCGCTGATAAAGGGGGGTCAAGCGCTATTAAAAGATCTCCTTACATTATATTTTTTATTTTATTTTTTTCAAATTATTTTTGACTTTTATCAGCTCTTTTTAAAAGCACCGATAAAGTCCACTTTTATCAGCGCTAAAAAACAGTGATAAAGGGGTATTTTATCAGTGCTTTTTTTTAGCACTGATTAAAGTGGCCTTTATCAACACTTTTCAGAGAACTGATAAAAGGGAACCCTATATAATCCCGTTCTAGCGAACCTCTCATGAACACGACATCACTTGAGGTGTGGTATAAGTTCACATCACTGAGCCCATACATGGATGTCTTATATAGAAATCCATAGTGTCACTCATAAAATATAGTAAAATAAATCTTGAGCTCATCTATAGAAGCCCTATAGTGATCCACAATTCACTTAACATTTATGTCAGCCTCTTTGATCACGTCCATAGAATCTGTCGTTCCCTCATGTATTAAACATAATAATCCCTTCGAGCTCATCCATGGAATTCTAGAAGAATCCAAGGTTCACTAAAGGAACATGGTGCAATAGTCACATGATTCCATCAATGGAATTATAATATTAATCTATTATTCACAAAATTTTAATTACCCTTTAAACGTTCAAAATCATTTAACAATTAATTATGAATTCTAAGGTAAAAACAATGATCATCTAATACAACTCACCACGAATGTCTGTCTCATGTAAAGACAAACCTCAAAAGGTCTTGGTCTTTCATTTACTCACATGGTCACATTTTTCATAAAAAGAAACACATTTAAATTAATATATTACATAGATTAAACATCATTTACATGATGTGGGAATATAAATTTAAAATTTATTTAAATCCCCACAAGTGAAATTATAGTATAAAAAGCCTAACAAGACTTTAATTCAATCAAAAGTCATAGTTATCATTCATCGCACATGAAAAACAATATATAATAATTTTTTCATGATTCGTAAGCTTAACTACCTACTATACAATGTTGTTGTATCTAAATTTCATGGAAAAATCTACAAAATGAAAGACATGCTTAATCAATAATTGACTTAATAGGGCTAAGGGTCATAGTCACTCATCCATTCCAATTTAATTCATTAAATTCACTAATTGATATGAAAATAAAATATATAATTAATATCCCATGACATGGGGTAGAAATGAACAAATAATGGTGTGCAATGCCAAAAACCATTGAAGTCCCATTTAAAAAATGAAGCCAAAGAAGTGATTCAACCTAAAAAATATATATCATGGAATATATTTATATATAACTCACATGGGAAACAACCGATATTACAAGAAATACAAGATTAACAAAAAACACATGGCCAAGTCCTTATTTATCTCACATTGAGTACATAATTTAATAAAAAAATGGGACATTAATTAACATATATTATATCAAAACTAATAAAAATACATATAGAAAACTCAAGATGAAGGAAATAATGATATAAAAATATCACAACTTTTTGGTTGGAAGGTAGCACACCTCCATTGGTGGGTTTTTTTTTATAAAAACCTAACATTAACAAAAAATAATTATTTTCTTAAATTGAAGCATTTAATTCAATATTTACATTTTAATTGGAAAAGGAAACATAGAAAAAAACTTATATAAAGAATCCACTAAGGCATTCTTAATTAAATAGTTGTGTATAAGGATCCTACCTCAAGTAACAGACCAAGGAAACACTTTCTAAATCCATATGACATCCCATCACAAACACTTACATTTATATATAAGTATATATAGACTCAATACAATTATTTTTTTTCATTATCAATGAGAGAATGCACATATAGATGATATATGCAGTCATATATATACATACCTTCGTATATTCCCAATGAGACTTCTATAGGTACCAAAAATCACTAAAAATGACTACAAGAACCCATAAACATCTTATGGTTTTCACATAAGAGGTATGAAACCATAAATGGGTTTAGGATCATACTCCAAATCAAAATTGGTAGAGTTAAATGACCTAAACCACCTTTCCTTTGGTGGTAGTTTCTAGAACACATACCAATATCACTTTATAGGCCATTTGCACATCCCTAAAACCGAAGGAAACCAAAAAGAAAATTAGTACCTCCAACCGTAGATTTATCCGATCATTTCTTGGAAACGTATAGGGAAAAACAAAGCCAAAAATGATGGGTGGATTGAGTATGATCCATAACATGAAGTATCTGATAAATAATCGGTGGAAATGTGACTGAAATTGAGATCTGAATGAGGTGCTGAGGAGGTAAGGTCACTTTTTGAATGGGAGATCCCCCTTTGCATCGTGTGAGTGAGAAGGTGAGTCGTTTGATGAGTGTTAGTTTTATTATTTAATTTAATTTTAATTTAATTCAATTCAATTTTTTAAAACTAGTAAACCACACGATTTTACCCACATAGTTATCCAAACCCTGTACAAACCGTGTCGTCTACAGTGGGATGTTACTGCCTCTAGAGCGCACCATGTGGGATAGGATCATGTTTTAAAAAACCTTTCCTAGCTCATGTGAAATGTTTCTACCACACCTGTAATAATCCACATGGTTTAGTCCTCACAATTTAACATATCATGCACACTTGTGCTCCCATTGTATGTCCTTACAACCCTACCCTTCCTAGTATAGAGCCTTCGAAACTCCTTGATCTAACTAGGAAATTTTTTGGTATTTAATCAAATTCAAAAAAACCTCACTTTTAATCATTCAAACTCTTTAAATTACATTCAAAAGTTCTTTTTAAAAATTGACCCATCCAGTACTTTCCAGAAATTTAAATTCCCTCGGAATTTCATCTAGTTTATAACATGGGTTCTTACATTGATAGTTAGGTTTTAGGACCTTTGTTTGAGGATCATATTTTTTAGATCCTTTAGCCTGGGATATCACCATGGGATGGAGGGTATGTATGGTGGATGTTGTAATGTTGATATGTTTCATAGGGACCCTTTTTATTCCCTTATGGGTGAGATAATACTTGAAGATTGGCTATTTTCATGGGAGTCCAACTGAAGTTTTCTTGTAATGGGATTTTCTCCAAGGTTTCTCATGTGATAAAGAGACCCTGTAGGGTTTCATGATTTTTTTGGTTATGAGTACCATTTATAACACCCATTTAGTTATACGTAAAATTTTGGATTCCCTGTTAGGTTAGTTTTTGATTAAGTATTTTATGGAGGCCACTAAGGGCCACTTCAGGATGTTTCTAATGTTGGGATTGTCCTACTTTTTGATGATATTGAGAATCCATTCATTGTGTCTCCAACTATTACTGTGGGATTTTTTCAATATTAGGATTATTTGATAGGTTTTTCCCAAGAACTCAAGTGAAATAGGGTCTCTAGTGGGAATCCATTTTATTATGTGCCACCATAGATTATGGTAGGCATGGTTTTTTGAGCCAAGTTTTCATAAACACCATTAGTTTAGAGTTTTAGATGTTGGGTTAGAGATTTGTACCAATCCATATCATGGATGGCCTTTATCCAAGAGTGGATCGACACTACTAGTTCAAATATATGAATTTTGGGGTTGAGAGTTGGATCGAAAAACATATTGAAGGCCTTTGAACAAAATGTTTGAAGTAGTTTTTTTTAGGAATTAATTTTAGTTGGAGACCCATTAGTTATACTGTACTATTCATTGAATCTATGTTGTGATATAATTATATACTATATTGGATTGATGTTGTTATATGGGATTAGGGAGTTAATGTATTGTCTATATGAGTGCACCCCTCTAGTTAAGATTTACTTATTTGTTAGAGGTGACCATCTATTGATAGTGAGTGCTCTTAAATACTTAGACGGTACCCCTAAGAAAATGAACCTTTTGGGAACATGTATAGATGAGACCCCTAGTATTGTATATCTATTGGGGAAATGGATAGAGGTACTTATGGGGTGGTGTACACTTTTGGGCCCTCATCTAGAGCATGATTTATTCCAAAAGACTTTTGATACATGAAATGTTCATTAGGGTTTAACATAGAGTCTCATAACTAGTTAAAATAATTATACTAGATTCAATATCTTAGTAGTTGTGTGTTTTCATGTATATTCATAAGGTTATGCCCACGGGTTTGGAATTTATACATTTTTTTGACTTCATGGAGAACCTTTGTAGATCTTATGGAAGTGCCTATTTTCATGTGGTATGATGAGACATGTAGTATAAATCTTATAGATTGGGGCATAATATGAGTTTATTTACCTTGGATGTTTGGCTAGAACCTGCGGTTGGTTGTTTTCATTTTTTTGTTTTTCCCCTTTATTTTTATACAATTTTATTTCTATTTATGCATGTTGTTTTTAGTTTTTAGCTAGGATAAGAATATCACTTGTCCATGAAATGTTATATTATAAAAAATTATAGGTTCATTATTGGGGGTTTCCTATTATGATTTATCTATTACCCCCTATATTTTCACCTTAGTGTGCATTCAGACCTTATGTGTAATTTTATATGTTGAATAAGTTTCATGGTGGATTGGTCGAAGGCCTAATATTTCTTGATTGAGAAGGTCCACTCATGAAGAGTTCGAGGATCAGTATGGTGTCGATTGAGAGTCTTAAAAATTATGTTGTGATTTGTCTCAATGTTGATTGTAGATCCATATATAATTATTTTCAATTTTTTTTATTTCTTATATGTTGTCATACAAATGGAAAAATAATTTTTTTTTTCATTATTTGATTCTATATGACTATTTTTCATATTTTATTTAATATAGAATACTATTTTTTTAGATTATATATTATGTGTACTCTAAAGATTATCCTTATGGATGTTCTGTCTATTTCTATATTTGGTTTACTCTAACTAGAGGTTATAATCTCTCAAATATATCTGTTAAAAGTTCACCTCTAGTAGAAAACCTTTAGAATATGGGGAAAAACACTTGAGGTCTTTTTTAAGGCCATATTGGATGACATGTTAGATCATCCCAGGATGTTTCTCAATAGACTTCATAGTTCACCTCTCTCAATTATGTCTATTCATGATTCATGGTTTACATAAAAATTCTGGAAAAGTCATCAGAAGGCTCTTACCACCTAGATTCATTTGTGCATCTCATATTTTCCTCAAACTGATGAAATGTATGAAAGGACTATTCAAAAATAATAAGACATGTCATGGTTGTTCTCATATAACATTAAAGGTATGTGGGATTACTATATTACTTGTGTCGATATTTACTATAATAATAGCTTCCATTCATGTATTCAAATTTGTTTTATGACTCATTATATAGAAGGATATGTTGTACTCACACTTCTTGTGATGAAGTTGGTTAATGGAATTTTTTAATCCTATAATATGCGAGGAGACAATAATATAGGTAAATTTTATTCAAAATCATATTTATGTATCCCAACATAGGAAAAAGACTTATGCCAATAACCAGAGGAAATATTTGGAATTTCAAGTGGGAGATAGTGTTTTCTTGAAATTATCTCCATGAATGGTTATTATAAGGTTTTGTAATAAAGGGATACTGAGCCCTATGTACATTGGAAAATTGGAAATAATTGAATGAATTAGAGTGGTGGATTTCCCTTTTAGAAATTTCATAGAGCCTCACATAAATACATGATGCATTTAATATCTCAATTTCAAGAATGTATATTCTAGACCATATTTCGGTGTTCACCTCTAAGGAAATAAAATTATAACATTATCAATATTACTTTGAAGATCCTATCTAGATCATTGACACTAGAAAACAAGTGTTGCAGAATTAGAAAAATCTACAAGTAAAGGCACTTTGAATAAATATTAATATAGATTAAATGATATAGGATCCTAAGGATGTTATAAAGAATAACCACCCACATTTTTTTATAAATTATTATACATGAAAATTTTGGGGACATAATTTTTTTAGTGGAATAATGTAACATGCAAGATTTAACTAAAGTAAGTGAAAATTTCATGTTCAAGAAACATTAGTATAATGCCCATTTTAATATTTCATGGTATAAAATTTATAATTTTATATGATTAATATCAACCAAGAACTTACTATGTTAAAATAATCCTAGAAGGAATTTTGGAAGCATTCCCTTGGAAAAAACATTTTATGAATAATTGAAAATGGTGTAGTAAAATAATTATCATTTTATTTATATTAATTTTTTATAATATTTATAATTAACTGTGTATTTATTATCAATTTTATAGAAATAAAGTCAATACCATTTGGCAGTAAAAGGGATATTTTTTAGAATGTTATTTTTAAGTGCATAATGTTTTTCCATTTTAATTAATTTAACGATTATATATTAATTAATTATATAAAAAAATTTATTTACTATATATGAAACTATATTAATTTAAATTTATATAATTATTATTACTAGTCATAACGTTAAAAATATATCATCCTATCTTTGAAAAATGAATTTTAATGAAAATCTCTTTTCATCATGTTTTGTGGGATTATTTTTAATTTAATTTCTACCAATTATAGAAATGTAATTTTATAAATTGGTTTCTATATTCTTAATAAGAAATTCCAAATATTTTAATGAGGTCACTATTATTTTTGTTCATTATGAATAGTAAATATGGTAAAAAAAAGTTTACCACGATTATGGTTAAAACAATTTTACCAGGGGTTAATCCAAAATGGGAAGAGTTATAATGACCTATAACATAGATAAATTATATGTGATGAGTTCATTTTTAAACTAAACTTATCAAATTATAATATTACTCATTTTAGTTCAATTATTTCAATTAATTATCTTAATAATATTTTAAAACATTGATAAATTTTAAGGGTGCCACTCACCTCACATATAAAAGGTCGTCTACTACCGTCACTTATTTAGACCTCCTGATAAATTTCTATTAACCAACCCATAAAAAATATATCTCATAATATACATATCTATTAACTATAGTTTTCTTGTTTTCCCAAAATTCAAACCATAGGTTCTTTAAGTGAATATATAATGGCGATTCTGTAAAGAAATTATAATCGTATTTACTATATCTTTTAAGGTTTATTTTTCATTATAATTCCTATAAATATTTTATAACAAAAAAAATTAATTAATAAATTATCATAAATTGACTGAGATGTTATTATTATTATGGTATATCCATTTTCCACCTCTTTTCCTTCTTATGGAATGTGAAAACACTGCTCATGCATACGTACGACCTATCATCTCTACATAGTGGCAGTATTTTTTTTCATCAAAAATTTTATTGGATGGTTATAAATATGAAAATTATTAATATATATGATATATATAAAATAATTATTATTATTTAAATGAATTATAACATCTACTTCCTTACCCTTCCACCCATTAAAAAATGATACCGTCGCTCGTGCGTACGTGTGGATTACCACCATTATGAAGCAATGTGATTCATTTTTAATCTCAATTTTTAAGGATGATTATAAATACGTATATAAATAATATGTATTATTTTTATATAATTATTAAAATTAATGATATGATAATACCTGATCAATACACATGGACCATGACCACCAAATTAAAACATACATGAAAAATGAATAAGTTAAAACCAAAAACCAAGATAAGTATGGCAGATTGTTATCAAATTGGTGATAAGATGTTATATGTTGATCATATATGATATTGAAAATATGTATATGTTTCTAATATGTAATTATAATAAAACTAAAGTTATCATACATGAGTTTAAAACAAGATCAACTAAGTAGAAGTGAGATGCAAGTGTTTTCATCTCAATTTATATTTTGTTGAGTCATATTCAGTATTATGAACCAATTTTATTTCATGTGGTGTATTTATTTCCATTTTTATGTATTTATAATAAATATATATTTATTCATGTTGACAAATTTTTCAATTTATGTTTACTCTTTCAATAGGTTAAAATTTAAATTTTACCCAATAGGTAATATTTTATTTTACAAACTTATTTTTTGTGATTTATTATATTTTTCATTGAAGGAATATTATAATTAATCTATCATAAACTCAATATATTTCATATTTTATGGATATTTTGTAATTTTCCATGTTTTATTATTATGTTATCTCTCTTTGTCACTATAATAAAGAAAATAAATGTCTCAAATAAATTCCATTTTTATTTCTCTTTTTGATCAGTATTTCTTTTATTCCATGTCCTTATCTATAAAAATGGCTTTATAAAATTATATTTAATTAAATCAATTTAATTATTAAATAAATTTTTAGTTATTATTTATTTTTAAATGGTTTTAATGTAATATTTCAAATTATTTTACGGAAGGTTCATTGTAAACATTCTTTTCTAAAAGTCAAAATGAATGATTCATTTTAAAATTTATGAAATTAATGGATTTTCCAGCCATTAGAATAATTTTACACCATTACTCATATTCTAAACATATAATTTTAATGAAAAAATATTTTAATGTTTCACTTATATTTTATTCTATTCTCTATAATATATGATTTTTCTATAAAATTTACTTTTCTGATGAATTGATGGGATTCTTTTATGTCTTAATAATTTTGGGGTCATTAAATTTGTCTCAAAACATTCACTGTCTTGTGACCATTTTTAATTAGAATTTAGATTTATCTTACATATCAATATTCACTAAATCATGAACTTTCTTATTACAAAACAATTATTCCATTTCTACATATAGTGTAATACAATGATAATTATTTGACTGAATAGGAAAATATTAAAATTCCATATTCATTACTCAGTGTAGATATTTGTTGATAAGTAATATTATTTATGAATCAAATTGATTATTCAATATATGAGGAATGAATTGGACATGCAATAAAGGTTGGGACTTGAAATTACATATCCTCTCGATGCATTAACTAGTCTCATGAGACAAATCAATTGGGTAGCCTTATTAAATGATATTTAGTGTATACTTTCCCATTATTTAAATTGTCTTGGTAAATGTTTGTGGTGATAAAGATATCATGATGTATAATACTATGACATCCAACATTATGAATTTCTATAACTGATAATTTAGTAATTATTATCTATTATATTATTTAATTAATATTTCATATGTATGTATTTCATGCTCAAGTTATAAATTAAATTTTATGTCTTTTTAGTTATTTAAATTTACATATTTTTTCATCTTTATTTACTCATGATAAATTCCACTATACACAGCCATTTTTGAGCATTTGATCTCACTCTTATTTTGTTTCCATTTAGCTGTATATGAAGAAGAAATCGTTGAATGTGTATTAAGGAATCAGAATATTTTCATTTTTTATGATTTATATTTTATTTACAATGTAAAATGGGAATCACGTGTGCATATATTTCGTTAAGACTTCTATATAGATCGATTCATGGTAATGTGATCCCTTGTATATTATGCTAATGTAATAAATCATCCATCAAATATGTGTTACTAAAGTCATGTTTTTAAAATTATTCTCATTATACTTTTGTTTTAGTAGATCATCATGTCTATCATATCAAATATGACTCTTGGATAGTTGATTATACAACCCATTTCCCAAATCCATCACATAGATAAAAGTCAAATATATTTCTTTTTTATCACAATCTATTTGTTTTCATAACTATGTGTAACATAATTTATTAATTATAAATAGATACCTAACTCTTAGGGTTATCCACATCCATATTTCCATTCAAAAGATAATGCATGGAAAATATACTTTGTCATGAACCTTCCCATTTAAATGATAGAGGTCTTGTCATGCATTTACATTGGAAGGATTATTATACATAGTATTTAAAATGTTTTATTAGACTCAATAATTCTATATACGTCATATTTACGGCACACATAACTATTATATCCCATGAAATCCTTAGATCTCATGTTATATATATATATTTAGGTCTTCTTTATGTGATTGAATTTTTTAATTTGATTTATTTAACCAAATTAATATTTTACAAACATAATAATTTATAATGCCTTATATAATTCATTAGTTTTACTACTCATCCAATAATAAAATTCAACTAAAACTACACATATCCAAATTAATTCCATCTATAAGAAATATATATTTATTTCATTTAATGGAATACAGTCATACAAAACCAAAATACCCACAAGATAAAGCATGGAGTGATAGGTATCCAACCAATAATTTTCCTAAACAAGGACAAAGAACCCATTTAAATGAGTTTTCTAACGCAAAGTCTTAGTACCTATAGATCCATACACAATATATACCTCAATTAAAACAAAAATCTAACATCTAATATGCATAAAAAATATCCTACCCTTATTATTGAATTTACAAGTGAAAAAACAAATCATAATCTTGGTTAAATGAAAATTAATTCTTCTATGTTGTACTTATATTGTAACTATTATTTGAATGTCATGGAAATCATTAAAATGAATTTAAAAATTTTAAATCATTTTTTTCAATATTCATAATACAAAAAAATACATACAAGAATTTGGATTTCAAAAATAATTAAATAAATCTTTTATTTAAATTGGAAGGAAAATTTATATATTTTTTATATTCATAGCCAAGAACCATGATTTAGTTTCATTACTCAAAATATTTCTGGATAGTGAATTTCTTACACGACCCTCCATTTTTGACATTTCACTCTCATGATCATTTATTTTTATTTTCATAGGGAAATTCATAAAAAACATTAGAGGATGAGAGTTCTACCCATTGTATAATCGAAATTATTTTCTAATATAAGGCTATTATAGATTTAAGGGTAGTCATAAAATAATTCCTAATGTCATTACCACATAGAATTTTCATGAAATTGATTGATTAACATCATACATTCATAAGAAATATTGCACAATGGAATTATACAGTTGCATATTTAATAACAATATTTTATTACTTTAGTTTAAATATATATAGTTAGGAACTCTAGAATCTATCCTCATTCAAGGTGGTAGACAATGTTTTGGTAAAGGGAATAAGCCCTTTAAAAGGGATTCCTATGTAACCTCATGATGGGAATAAACACCCAAGTAGTTTAGTACCATTTAATGATACATGTCATGCCTTTTAACATTTCATGATAATTACCAATGATTGTTCATTTTATGGTCATCTATCTAGGTTCTTTAGTTTACCTTTTAAGTTCATGTTTCCAAAACCATTATTTCATGCAGTTTATGGTAATAAAATAACAACCAATGATTTTACCTTTTACGGAATATAATTTAAGACTTATTATGTTCCTTTTAAGTTCATTTAGTCAACACCATTCTATTATTCTCTTTAAGACCTTTGGTGTTCCTTGATATAAGGGATCATTTTTATAAAATTAATATATGATTGACTGTATATGGAGGATTCAAGGATTAAGTGGAAATGACAGGATATCTCTTTCAAGTTGAGAGATTATCATTATTAAAAGAATACACAATCTAAAAGGAAAAATGAATGTGGAAATTTACATGATCATGGTGTACGCTCCAAAATATTGGACGCCAAGGAAGAAGGAAATCCAGACCAAGAGTTGCCTCGCGAAGCTCCGAAGCGGAGGACCCACCAGCACCCCCACTTCGCGAAGCACAGGAGGCAGTAACGCTCTGTGAAGGCCCTGATGTTCGTGAAGACACCGCGAAGCACTAGAGGCAGTAATCCTTCGCGAATCCGGTTGACGTTTGCGAACTCGCCACGAAGCACCGGAGGCGATAATGCTTCGCGAACGCCCTTGACGTTCGTGAACCCGCCGCGAAGCACCCGAGGAGGTAATCCTTCGCGAATCCAATTGACGTCCATGAACTCGCCGTGAAGCGCTGAGTCCCCTTCGCGCCACGTGAGCTATGCTCCGTGGCGCCCCTTTCTTATAAATACAGAGCTCCCTCTGAGCTCCCCGGACAGACAATCTGACCTTTCGGCTTTCTAATTCTCAAATCGTGAAGCACTCTCTGCTCTGGGAAGGATGAGCTCCACGAGGTATCCTTGCTTCACGAGAGAGCTCTATCTTGTCTTGTCTTAAGCCCCTCTTCTGAGAGGGATCCCCTTCGCGAATCCCAACAGCGTTCGCGAAGGAAGGGGGATCCCTTAAGAGACCTGGGCAATCACGGAGCGTTTATGCTTCGTGAAACATCCATCATGTACACGTGATCCACTTGCTAAGGCAGGGACACTGTACTTCGCAAAGCACATTGATGAGTGACACTTTGCTTCGCGAGGTACCTAAGCTTCGTGAAGTAGTGCTCTGCGAATACAATTCTACATCGTGAAGCACCCCCCAATCACACCCCTGCCTCATGCAAAGGCCGAGGCACATCACATCGCGAAGCACCTTTGCTTGCATGTGTCCTCCCTTACGCAAAGCAACTGAGCTCCGCATGGACTTTGCTTGTGGACCCTTCTGCTTGGAAACCACTCTACCTATGCAGCCCTCTAGGCTCTCACGATGTGACTTCAAAGTCCCTTGTAAAACACCTCCCGTAGCGCTATTTCTCCTAATGCTCCTTCGCATAGGCACGCTAATGGCTATTTCTTCTTCGCATAGCCTCGCTAACGTGGACCCCTCGATGGTTAGCTCAGCGACCCCCCTTTTACATGTCCTTGCTGATGCCTTCCCTCCCATAATAGGTAGAGGGTATCAGTTATGTAAGTCCTAGGGGTGTGGAGTAATCCCACCTCGTCCGAGCTGCAGGACGTTAAACTACCAAGTACCTCATCCTTAACACACGACATTAAACTGTGGTATCACCCCATGCCTCTCACACCGGGAGCCCCCACCTTGGGCATTCTACACGCCCCCTGGTCTCCACAGGGTATGACATCCTGCCTCGTGGAGTGGCATCTATCCATGGGGAAGAAGAGAAACCACCTTGGTGTAGGCCCCTTGTCCCTCTTGGAGAAGGTTGCACCCATGCACCTCCATCGTACTTCCCTGCTGCCGAATCCAGTGGAGTTCCTCTCCCACTACACTTTGTCCCACCATGGGCCTCCATCCTGGAGTAAGTCTCGGCACCGAGGGCAGCCTAATGTGTAAGCTCCTCCTCATTTCACACGGACACACCCTTCGAGACGTGATCGTCATGTCCCTGCAGCCTCTAGTTTCTCACACCAAGAATGACTCACGTTAGCATAGAGAGAGCACCGGCCCTGACCCCCACCTTTGGTGAACTACGGGAACTTTGATCCATGTCAAGGCATGGTACATAGGAACCCTCCATGAGGTTCAAGCCCACCACTCGGTCGTCTCTTCACATCGAGTTCCGTTTCGTCCAGCATGACGTTAAATTGTATACTTCGTCCCCCATGACGTTAAACTTTTTATCTTCATCCCTCATGACATAAAACAGTTCACCTTCGTCTGGAAAGACGTTATACCATCCATCTTGTCCAGCATGACGTTAAACTATATACCTCGTCTGGTAAAACGTTAAACTGTCCGTTTCGTCCCTCATGATGTAAAATTGTTCACCCTCGTCCAGCATGATGTTAAAATGTATACATCGTTCGGGAAGACGTTAAACCGTCCGTTTCATACCCCATGACATAAAACTATTCACCCTCGTGCCGCATGACGTTAAATTGTATGCCCCGTCCAACAAGACGTTAAATTGTACACCAGAACTACGGGTTCTTTGATCCGTGCTATGCATGGTACGTAGGTAGCCTTTATGAGGTTCAATCCCACTATCCGTGGACCCTCTGAATTCACCTCGACGTCAGCCTTCTGGCTTTCGATTTATCATGGGCCACTTCAGAGTGTAAGCCCCATTCCATCCTGTCACTACCATCATCCATCCTGATTTCTACCCGGGCCGCCACATCCCGGTGAGATCATGCCACCCTATTCCCTTCTATAATACTCGTAAAGCTGCCCTTGTGCTGGCCCCAGCATCGGTGTCCCCCCTAGGGGGGTTCTTCAATCTGATCCACTCCAGTCAGTGTTCTGATCAGGCCGATCTGTCTCCGCTGGACGTTAAACTTGTGGTGTACCTTGTGTTAAACATGGGAAGCTGAGGAAAACCTCAGAGACATGCCTATGTCATAAAATTCCCCTCGTTCGATGTGTGATGCCTCGGGCTTCCACGCCCTTGAGAAGCCCTATAATAAGAGATAACAGACAGACATGCCAATCCCCAATGCTCAGACGCGTCAATGATATCTCGATGTGACTACTATCCCAACCGAAGGATGCTGCCCTGACCGGACCCCTTGGAATGTCCTGACAGAAGCAGCATAATTAACCGGCGTCCATGAAGATATGGCACTGGGAAGAGTTTTACTAACAATGTATAAAATCTACGAGGGAGTCCCAAACTAGGTGACGAGCTCTAAGGAGGGATCCTCATAAGGAAGAACTGACAACCCATCATCCCGATTTCGATCAAGGAGCAGATTTACCTGAACAAGGAATGGATGCCGCCCGCCTTTGGAAAGCGGGAATGCAGGGCAAAAAATCCGCGCACCGCACCCACGGATGCACGTGCGCACGCCCCGGCGAAAGCGTCGGAAACAGAAATGATGAACCCTACGTGAATTTCTTCTCCTCAATGTGGAGATTAGTAACACTCAGGACATCTGAAGATTGACGTGTTACTAGATCTAGATATATGACCCGGGGTCCCATTGAGAAAATAGCGGGCCTCACGTGAAACTCACCAACAGTTGGGATAGAGGAATGTGGAGCATTCCGTTCTGTGAATTTGTCGGCGTGGATCCCTCTTACCGACCACGGAAGACGGAGTGACGCTGGGTACTGGTTGTCGATTTCTCTCCTCGCAGTGCTGACGAGTTAACCTCCCTGTTTCCCAGGAACCAGGTTTCCGCTGTGAAGACACGATCACCGGCTGCTCGTCTATGCAGGGGCGGGGGCAATACCGGTGCAGCCATACCGCGTGGCTCCACCACGACATCCACATCCACAAGTGCGGGACGCCCACATCCCCTCTCCTCGTCAGATATTATCCAACGACGGGTGATCAACGACCTTGTACGCAAGTACGAGGAGGAAGGGGTCATCCCAACCTGGGATATGGCCCGCCTGGACCTGGAGGCATCCAGGCCCCGCCAGCAACGCCGCCCTCAAGGGCCGCGTAGGGAGCCCCTGCTCCCCATTCCGACATCCAACAGTTTCGGGAGCCTATCCCCAGAACAGTTAGACGACTCCCTGCCTTATGCCAATGAGGTGGGCGACATCCGTCACCGCCCAATCAGGGCCCGGTCCAAGGGCTCCAAGAAAGGGCCCCCACTCAGCCGTGTCAGCGCCGCCGTCCGGTCCTACCTGAGGGCAGGTTGGCTCTGCCCATGCACCGCCTGCACCAGCCCGTCTTACCCAACGCCAACGTCGGGCCCGAGCTGAGGACGCCTGTCGAGGGGCGTCAACGCCGACAGATACAGTGGCCCGAGCCACCATCGACGAATGTTACGAAGTCCTTGTGAACGCTGAGTAGGGTCACTCACATGCCCGACTGGGACAGAGACCCCAACCTCCCCATGGGCAGGCTGGGTTGACTCCCCGGGTCGCAGGCCCGAGTGGCGATCGCCGCGATCCAATTCGCGGTGATGTCGCCCCGTACGGAGGTCCTCCCCATACCATCACCCCATAGAGCGTGGGCCTTCCCCGCTCCGAAGTTCGTCATAAATGTATGCCCCATGCTACCCCCATCCCGAATGAAGACCTACCCCGAGGCAGCGATACTCGAAGTGAAAGCCTCTCATGCGCCCACCACACCTGGCATGGAACTCCTCCTGCCCCCGACCATCGATGTGAGGTTGTCACTCATCCTGTCCCTCTCCGACGTGGGGATCCCCTCTACTTTTTCTATGCGACTGGAGAAGGTCTTAATCGCCCTGGAAACCAGAAGGGTGAGGGTCAACCTTGCTCTGCCCGCATCAAACATGAAGGTCCTCCCCATGCTCATGGCGATTCCAGAAGGGGTTCTACCCGCACATGTACCATTCATGGAGGTCCTCCCCATGTACCCATCGACATCTACCCCGGTGCCCCTTAAACCTGAACCATCTCGAGCAGGAGTGCTCTTCGTCCGAGCACTAGCGCGGCTCCGGGGCTACATGTCAGGAACCAGCCCTGTCCCGATGAAGAATCCCAGGACAGGAGAGTTGGTCATCGTCGCCGCCATAAGAAGAATCCTAGGAAGGCCCAGGCAGAGATCAAACCAGCATGCTTCTCATATTCTGAGGCGGAATGCGACTCAGTGATGGAATCTTCCCCTCGCTCCTCTACATCCAGGACTGGGGCAGTAACAAGGAATGTCAGCCTCATTCTCCCAGAATGCGATTTCTCCCAGATTCCCACCTCCCTTCGCCGGTACATCCAGGAGGAGGAAATTGTGGGATGCCCGCAGGTTCCAACCGTGCATTCACCATAGTCGTCACCAGAAGCACCCTCTACCTCCACCAGAGATCACAGAGAGCTGTTTTGGGGACCAACGGCGGTTGAGCGATGGTGTGACCCATCACCGGTAACCGCAATCCCTACACCATAGGTCGTGGTCATCAGCCCATGCTACCGGGACATTGTGATCTGGTCACCTCACTCTTCGAAGGATGGTCCGGAGTTCGGCAGACAGTCAGCTCATCCACTGTATTCTCCACCGCCCAACATACTGTCCCAGCGGTCCGCCTCGGTACCGCTACCGGTTCCTCAACCACCTCCAGTCGACGAGTGGGGAAACACATAACCAGACCTTGAATCCGAGCCCAGGAGCTTCTAGAACATTCTCACAGCAGATCACTTCCCAGAGAAGATCTGGCACGCGGCGATGTCGGACTTTCATGTGCCGGAATCCCTTACCCAGATGGAGGTGAGATGCTTCCACCAAACCCTATGTGCGACACACTTCTTCATTCGCTATGAGCTGGTAGTGTACTCAAGGAGCCACCGACACTGTGAGGAAATCAGCGAGTAATGTCGTCTGATCGATTTGGCTGCACTCCTCGTGGCCCAACGCCCTGAGTCGCCAGGTCGGCAGAGCGCCCTACAACAGAAATGCCTTCAGAGTTTCAAAGTACTTCGAAGAATCATCAGGGAAGCTTCACTCCGCTTGCAAGTCCGTTGTTGGGCACAGTACGATGCCCTCCTCTTCAGTCCCATCTAGCGACAACCCGATTCGTTATGCGATATCGAGGATATGCCCCCAAGAGGGATTGCGGTCCACATGGCTGGCACAGTGGACCAAGTGGACGATTTTGAATTTATTGACAGAGACATCACCCCTGTGGGTGTACCGCCATTGTTGTATCCATCAGGATGGGTTACCCGTCAGCAGAGGAACCTTCTGGGACTCCCTGTACCCACCGAATTGTTGGTGCTCAGACGGAATGTCGGCAAAGGCAAGCAGCACGTCAGGGATGTCAAGCACTCTGACCCATCCACTTCGGTGAAGAAAATAGACGAAGACCCTGAGAAGGTCTCATTGTGCCAATAGCTCACTGAGTAGAAGAGGCTAGTCGATGAACACCTGGCCGAGCACGCTATAGAACGGCAACCTGATTATGGTGACCCTAGGCTGGGGAAACAGGGGCAGGAACAGTTTTCCCCCAGTGAGATGCCTCCAGGAAACCCTAGTCATGCTACTCTCGCAGACAGGGCAGAAGCCGGATCTCACAGCAAGAGGGCATGTTATGTCTCGCCAAACCCTCCTGAATGGCACGGTAATCTGAGGAATCTAGCCTGCGTTCCCCTGGCCGCCCCACAGGCTGTTCCGTCAGCCGCTCCACGAGCCGCTGAAGCCGACTACAGTGTCGAAGAACCTGGAAATGCACTTGTCCTTAGGGATCCCCGTCATGATGGGGACCCCCACCCGGATGATCTCATAACGGCACACATCACCCATCTCGAGGCGTTGGAAACGCGGCAGGTGGCCATCCAGCCAGTTGGCAAGCCGTATCCCGCATGGGTGGATGACATGGCTGCACCTCCCAGTTTCGGGAACCCCACATTCTTGCCCTTCAACGGAACAGGGGACCCGCCTTAGCACCTGGCCCACTTTTCTTCCAGGTGTGGCCCCATGTTGGGGACCCCGGCACGGCAAGAAGCCACCAAGCTCCAATGTTTCGTGCAGACATTGGAGGGCCCTGCATTCGTCTGGTACAACCAGCTCCCTATCAGATTAGTGACCGGCAGGGAGGATCTTTTCCGGCAGTTCCTATACCATTTCATCTCCACCACGCGAAAGACCAGTATCTCAGACCTCTTCATGTGCAAATAGAGGCTTGATGAGCGTGTCGCGGACTTCATCCCCCGGTGGAAAGGGCTGACATACTCCCTGGACATGCCACTGACTCAAGAGAAATTACTGAAGATGTGTGTTGGGAACGTCAAGACTGAGCTGGCTCCTTCCCTAATCACCCAGAATTATCCTGGAGGGTTCCGGGACTTCTCATACAAGGCCCAATGCCTGGAGGAAGCTCTGCAACAGGCCAGTCAGGCGGGTTTGCCACCCCTTGTGATCCCAGCAAGGAGAGCCAGAGATGAGCCTGCTGCGATGGCCCAAGTAGAAGCCCCCAGGCAGCTAGAGTTGCTACCAATAGTACCAGTTCCATAGCCCCGTAGGGGTCCTCCACCTCAGGTGCAGATGCCTGCTCAGCAGAGACCGCCTCCGAACTGGCAGGTTCCCCCGCGCAATGCGCCGCCGCCGCCTAGGCGAGACAATCAGGCTCCACCTCCTCGACAGGCCCCACAGGCCCCCGGCCAGGTCCAGGCTCCCAGAGCCCCTTATCTGGAAAAAAGGTACCTTAATTACTCCTTTAGCGAGAATCAGGCCCCCGGCTACTTTCGAAGTACCCTAAAACAGGTGATCGTGCGTTTGCCCAAGTGCAAAAGGCCGGAAGAGGCGCATCTCACCGATCGCCCTTACTACTCCTCCTACCACCGGATCCTGGGGAACACCATCAAGAAGTGCTTTTTTTTAAAGACTAGATCCAAGACCAGGTCAATAACAACATAGTCAGGCTCGGCCCAGCTCCGGCACAAGTGGCGGGTGTCTCTACGAGGCCCAAAAGCGGTAGCGACGACGAAGGCGAGTGGCAGCAGGTTCCCAGCCACGGGTCTCAGAAATACGATGACTGGATGGCTCGTAAAACCATTTCCTATTACCATGGTATCATTCGGGCAAGCCTAAATCAGTCGGAGCCTTCGGAGGAAGTGACCAATGCCTCTGTGTTGTCATCTCAGCCGACCCCTTCTCAAGAGAGTAAGCAGCGAGGATGTAAGAAGAAGGAACATGCCCCACCATTTCTATCCTCGTCCCATACTCTCGGTGACATTATTCCCCCCCCTAGAAAGGATCCCTCCCAGAATCTTCCCAGTGGTGGGTGATTCGTCAAGTGACAGTCAGGGGTACGCTTTGGTTAACACCATGGAGCTGGTAAATCCATACATTATTCCCAACGATGGAGAATGTCAGGCGGATCTCCCCAACGTCCCCAGTCGATGTCAGCCTTGGAGAAACCGCGACCATATGGGATGTCAAGGCACATTATCGGGCACTTTCAGCCAGACTGTGCATGCCACTGAAACCAGACAGCAGGCCCAGCACAGCGCTCAGCACGCGCAACCTCATCTGGCGCCCTCGGATTTACCTCCACCGTCGTATGTGCTATTGGATCTGGAAGAGAAATCTTGCCCTACCATAGGCCAACCTCAGTTGTATGGTCATCCAACAGTCATCCATCAAGCGTCGACTAGCAGATAATGGGATGTACCGAGTACCAGTCAGCTGAAAGTCCATCCAGTAGGGCCCGTCACGCCTCCAATTGCAGAGCGACCATCTGTTGGTAGAGGCCCATGTCTGGCACGAAAGTACGACATCATGAAGCACCTTTCCGGCATCCCGGAAAGACCTTCAATCATTGAAGCTCTTTTCTTGTCATCCGAAATGCGTGAGGTACTTTCCAAGGCCTTAAGGAGCCCCCTCCAGTTTGAGACGGAGGTCACAGCTGCAGAATCTTTCCACGACGAGGTGATTGAGGACGCCGACTGTTAGGCGGTTATCTTGTTCTCTGGTGAAGACGAAGACCCTCCCATACAGGGGCACATCCGCCCGCTTTATATCACCAGACAGTTCGATGGCGTGGAAGTCCACCGCTGCCTTGTCAACACGGGTTCTGGGATTAAACTGATCCCGACTCGGACACTTTGGAAGCTGGGTTTGTCAGAGGATGATTTAACTCCCTCCGAACTCATAATTTAGGGATACGACAGGACAGAATAGACTCCAGTTGGCAAGATCCATTTGGAGACCCAGTTCGGCGGCCTAGTTTCCAGCACAGAATTCATGGTCGTCTCCCAGGACACCGCATACAACGCATTGATGGGTAGACCATGACTCCATCTATATGCAGCGGTCCCCTCATTGTATCACCAATGCCTCATGTACTCCCTCAATGGTCGAGTAGGCGTGCTCCAAAGAGATGAGTCTCCCTTTTCCTCTTGTGAAGCCCGATATCTGGATGTCGACCATTACAAGAGAAAGGACAAGCAAATCTTGGTGGATGAGGATGAACCCGCTCCGGTCACAAGTGACCTCTGGACAGGTCTAGACGACGCCTACATCTTTCCAATTCATCAATTGGAGGCCACAACCCCCGACATGGGGCAGTGTTTTGTTGTATCGGGTAGTAGAAGAAGGTATGTTCCTGGGTCCAAGCGATGTTGGGAAATCACCTCATACTACTACACCAATCAGGCTCAGGTGATCCCGGAACCTCCTACCTTTGTGCAGTACCGAAACGTCAGGAATATGGTAATGGAAGTACGTCATACATGCCTCTTCTACCAGGCTGGAATCAATAGGTTCAAGCAGACGCGTCATTACTACTTTGATATCATCAAGTGTGGCCCCATGGGCTGAAGGCTGGATGGAATTGGATCGACGGCCTTCATCGCCATGGTATCAGTAGTGCATGAGTCTACTAATGTGAAAACCACAGCCGCTCAGGCCAGCACCACCCCTTCATCGGAGTTTGGTGGCTCGAGAACAATTCCCCTCATGGACGACCCTCCTACGGGCGCAGAAGAGGATTTGAAGGATGCTCCCCCTGCCTTTGAAAAGGCGTCGCTACTACGGTCGATGAACTGGTATGGGTGAACCTTGGTAGCGAGGCAGATCTGAGGCCCACGTTGATCAGTGCCGCCATGTCCCTCGAAGAGTAGCAGCGGTATGTGGAATTCCGTAAGCAGCATCATGATGTGTTCTTCTGGAGTTACGACGAGATGCCAGGACTAGATCCTCATGTAGCCATCCACCGCATCGATCTCCCAACGAACCATCACGGATTCAAGCAGCCTCCCGGAAGAATGCACCCTTCTCATGGTGCCATGGTTGGGGCCGAAGTTGATAAGATCATCAAATCCAACTTCGTCAAGGAGGTCCAGTACCACAAGTGGCTAGCCAACATTGTTCCAGTCTTGAAAAAGAACAGACAGGTCAGAGTCTGCATCGACTTCAGTGATCTCAATCTCCACTGCCTGAAGGACGATTTTCCACTCCTGGTGATAGAGTTGTTGATTGATGCCACGGCCGGGTTTCAAGATCTCTCCCTCATGGATGGGTATTCTGGATACAACCAGATCTTGATGGCCCCTGAGGATGAGGAGTCCACTGCCTTTAGGGATCCCCAAGGTACTTTCTGTTGTCGGTTCATGCCTTTCGGCCTGAAAAATGCAGGTGCCACTTATCAGAGGGCCATGCACTGCATATTCAAGACGATTCTCAAGACATTGGTGGAATTCTACGTAGATAACCTGGTGATAAAATCTTGCCAGCACCAGGACCATCTGAAGGACCTTGATAAAGTGTTCGACTTCCACCACTCCCGCCACTTGAAGAAGAACCCGCTGAAGTGTGCCTTTGGGGTCACCTATGGGAAGTTCCTCGGCTTCGTTGTCAGGTACCAAGGTATCAAGATTGACCCAGAGAAGATCAAGGCCATCATCCAGATGCCTCCCCCGAGTAATATTCAGGAGCTTAGAGGTCTCCAAGGCCACTTAGCCTGTATACGCTGATTCATTGCGAATCTAGCTGGAAAGTGTAAGCGCTTTTCCAGACTCATGAAGAAAGGCTCCATCTATGAGTGGGATGAAGAGTGTCAGGCCTCCTTCAAGGAAATCAAGAAGTATCTGCTCCAACCTCCGGTCCTAATGCCATCCATTCCCAGAAATCCAATGGTCCTCTACGTGATCACCCTAGAATGGTCCCTGGGTGCGCTTCTCACCCAGATGAACAACGAGGGTATGGAGAACAGCCTCTCTACCTCAGCCGTATGCTCCTCAACACGGTGACCAGATACTCTCCCATCGAGAAGAGCTTCCTTATGCTCGTATTCGCCTTTTAGAAATTGTGGCATTACCTGAAGCACCATGAGGTACAGTTGGTTTCTCGGGTAGACCCGCTGAAGTACATCCTGAACCGCCCCATGTTGATTGGCCGGCTAGCGCGGTGGGAAGTGATCCATCAGCAGTTTGACATCAGGTTTGTGCCTCAGAAGGATATCAAGGAATAGGTGTTGGAAAACGTTTTAGTTGCCTATCCAACTCCTGCGGATCAATCCATGGACCTAGATTTTCTTGACGAGACTATCCTCTCAGTCGAGCATGCCGTCTCATGTTAGAAAATTCACTTCGATGGATCCTCCCAGTATCCCACCGGTAGAAGGCTCAATGACCCTAATCTCAATAGAGTGGTTCTGGGTTTCATCTTCATCACCCCAGCACAAGTTGTCCTCCCATACTATCTTTTGTTGTCAGAAGGCTACACCAACAACGAGGCAGAGTATCAGGCTCTCTTCACCGGCCTCAAACTGGCCCTTGAAAACGATGTGCCCCATTTGGACGTAAAAGGGGATTCCGAATTAGCCATAAAGAAGTTCAATGGCGATTATTTCGTCAGGAATCCATAGCTCGTGCAGTAGTTGGAGTGCACCCTATGCTTAATGGCCAAGTTCCCTTATCGACCAGAGGTTACCCATGTTCCTCGATCGCAGAATGGCCGAGCGGGTGCCTTGGCCAGCATGGTCGCGTCACTCGCAGAACCCGTGCAAGATGACCTCATAATACTTGTGGCAAACCGGAGATTTATCGCTTCCATTACCCCAGAGGATGACGATGGTCCGCGGGTAAGCCATCTTACTGTCGGACCCTCCATGTTAGGAACACCAGGGTTTTCAGATGCAATTGCCAAGGCCACCCCCGACTAGAGGTCACCTTTTGTCGAGTATCTCCAAAACGGTTGCCTCCCGGATGATCGGGATGAGCGCGAGCGGATTCGATGCTGCGCACTACAGTTTACACTTCCGAGCGGTCCCAACCTTAAGTGGATTCTCTATAAGCGGAGCTTTGATGGTGTTCTCCTATGTTGCATTCAAGGAGTCGAGATTTCTCAGGTCATGCAAGAGGTTCACACCGGTTCTTGTGGTTCCCACCAGGCTGGGCCAAAGCTGTCCTATCAGATCTGGAGATTGGGGTACTTCTGGCCCTCTATGATCCACGATTGAATTGAGTTTTCCAAGAGATGCCACGCGAGTCAAGTGCATGCTAATTTCCTGCATCGACCGCCGAAGCCTCTCCACTCCACCAAGTACTATTGGCCATTTTCTGTGTGGGGACTTGATGTCATGGGGCCATACCCATCAGTGACAGCTCTCCAATGCAGGTTTATCCTGATCGCTACGGAATTCATCTCCTAGTGGGCAGAAGCAGTTCCACTCAAAGAGGTCAAGGCTCTCTCCATCTTTGACTTCGTGAGCTCTAATATCATCCACTGGTTTGGAGTCCCTCATGCTATCCTTACTAATAACGGCACCAACTTCCGAGCAGCTGAACTGATGAAATTGTATGCCAAGTACAATATCCATTCAAACCATACCTCTCTCTATCATGCGCAGGCAAATGGACAGATTGAGGCGTTCAACAAAACCCTATCTATCATTTTACAGAAGATGGTTGGTCAGAAAAAAAAAGTTGGCCGGAAAAGCTCCCCAATGCCCTCTGGGCCTATCGGATGACGACTCGCAATTCCACCCAGGTGACTCCATATTCCCTGGTGTTTGGGGCTGAGGCCATCCTGCCCATCGAGATCCAGCTCCCGTCCTTACGCATTGCGGTCTATGACCAGCAAGCGACCGATAAGGTGGCCAGAGTTCGTCTAGCTGAGTTGGAAGCATTGGACGAAAACATGCTTCGTGTCCTGTATAGTCTAGAGAGGAATCAGAATAAGATAGCCAGATCCTTCAACAAGAAGGTTCATCTTCGCTCTTTTCTGCAAGGTGACCTAGTATTGGCCCTCCGAGTGCCAATGATCCCCGGCAGGAAACCACCTAAGCTAGAGACCAAATGGGAATGACCTTACGTCATTCACAAGGTTTACCCAAATGGAGCATACTCCTTGGTGACAACGGATGGTGAGCGTATAACACCTCCCACCAACACCAAGTTTCTCAAGCGATACTTTGCTTGAGCCCCCATTATGGTACAACATGACCTTAAAATGTATGGTCATTCACGACCCTAAACTGCACCTAGCCCTACATTTGGATCCCAATAGTCATGCATGACCCTAAACTACACGTCCACGGTCTGAGTTCTAAGAACTAAAACTAAGATCTTTCCAAGCTCCCGCATGACTATAAACTGCACATTACGGTCCAGCATGACATTAAACTGTATGGTCCAGCATTACCTTAAATCTATGGTCCCGCATGACTGTAAACTATGCATTATGGTCCTACACGACCATAAACAGTGCCCCCATTGGTCCGAGCTCTAAGACCTAAAACTAAGATCTTTCCATGGTCCAACATGACTATAAACTGCACATTACGGTCCAGCATGACCTTAAACTATATTGTCCAGCATGACCATAAACTGTATGGTCCCGCAGGACTATAAACTGCGCATTACGGTCCTACATGACCCTAAACTGTGCCCCCTTGGTCCGAGCTCTAAGACCTAAAACTATGATCTTTCCATGGTCCCGGATGACTATAAACTGCACATTACGGTCCAACATGACCCTAAACTCTATGGTCCAGCATGACCTTAAACTGTATGGTCTTGCATGACTATAAACTGTGAATTATGGTCCTACACGACCCTAAACTGTGCCTCCATGGTCTGATCTCTAAGAACTTAAACTAAGATCCTTTCAGGGTCCTGTATGACCTTAAAATGCACACTTGTCCTTGCTGCAAGACGTTAAACCACAAGCTGGTCAGACCTTTTTGACCAAGGCCCCTTATCCTTTTCGAGATCCTACACCAAGTTCATGTTAGGGATTGTACGGCGTGACATGGGATCATTTCCTCATTCACGTCAGGTTACTGGCTATGCTGTATGCCTTCCCCAACCATGACTTCCTTTTCGAGGCCCCTTGGCCTTTTTAGGCTCCAAGCCCATGTTCGTGTCCGGATTGTACGGCGTAGCATAGGACCATGTCCTCATTCACGTCAGGTTACTGGCCATACCGTACACACCCCATGATCGAGGCTCAGCCTCAGGCCCCTTGGCCTCTTTCGGGCCTCCATGCCCCCGTCCGACATTACGTTAAACTACATCCCATCGAGGACGATGTTAAACTACATCCCGTCCTGCACGACATTAAACTACATCCCATCCAGCACGACGTTAAACTACATCCCGTCCAGCACGACGTTAAACTACATCTCATTCTGCATGATGTTAAACTGCACCTTGAGAACTATGTGTGGCTTGATTCCCATCCTTTTGGGATACGTACGAATGCTCAGACAATCCATCTTGAGCCTAGCCCCGGTCTCTTTCCTTTGGCTATCTCCTCTCTGTGTAGTTTCCTTAGGGGGTCCTCGCATGTTATGTAATAGGCTTTCTTGAACCCACTCAGTCGAGGATTATAATGGTCGCATCATGCGCCTGCTCCCGTTCTTCTATTATCCCACGTGCTTACTGCATGACGTTAAACTGCATGGCCTTCAATAACTACGTATGGCTTGATTCTCATCCCTATGAGATACGTAGGAACGCCCAAACATTTTTTCGGTTGTCCTAACCCAAAATCCAAAATCTTTTCCTTGGGTTAAGACATATGGCAGGGTGCACACTTGCCCCAATTTACGTTGAATAATCCTCGGCCGGTCATCACAGGGACTCTTTGTTTTCGAACATGGTCAACAGTGTCCTGAATCTTCTAGGCCACCCCAAGATCAGTGATGCATTCAGCCCCATCCCAGAGCGACAAACATTCCTCCAGATGGTGTCAACGGTCAGGCCCACAACCCTGGTTCTCCTCTGTGATGAGGAGGAAGGGGTACGTCGTATCATGGGCCAATGTCCACATTCACGTCGAGTTACTAGCCATGCCGTACACATCCCCTAACCAAGGATCCACCTCAGTCCCCTTGGCCTTTGCAGGCTCCCAGCCCAGGTTCATGTCCAGAATGTACGACGTAGCATGGGATCATGTCCTCATTCACGTCGGGGTGCTGGCCATGCCGTACACATTTCCTGACCGGGGCCCGGCCTCAGCCTTTCCGGGGCCATGGCTCCCGTCCTCCCTGAAAGAAAATAAATTGCATGCCAGTCAGGCATTCCTGACCCAACCCCCAATTATCAGGCCCCTTGGCTTTCTCGGGCCCCTCACCCATCCTCTTACCTGTAACGTATAACGTAGTATGCGACTATGTCCCCATGCACATCAGGCTACTCGCCGCGTCGTGCACCTCCCTCGCTCGGGAGCACCTCGCTCCCCTCAACATCCTGCATGTCGTTAAACTACACCTTTAGAACTACATGTGGCTTCATTCCCATCCTTATGGGATACGTAAGATCACATGAAATCCTAGGCTTCAGGTCCAGCCCCATCTCTTGGGAATCTCTATCCCACCATGGCCCTGTGGCCTATTCTGCCTTCTGAGCCGTCTCACTGACCCTTTTCGGCGGTTCACCGATGTGCCTAAGGGTACTCTAGGAATTACCTAGAATGTCGGACTCTTCTCAGACATGTTCCTTCCACTTTTCATGCATTGTGTTTCTCTTCATTAGGGCTTCCATTATTCCTCATACCCGTAGGGGCCCCCAATAACTGCCATGATACATCGTACAAGTTTATTGGCTCTCCTGCCAGTACGGGCCAATGCCTCGGAGGGTTTCGGACCATAAATCGATAAAATCCCGCGTTGTGAATATGGTCAGCAGTTGATGCTCGATTGTTGCTCCCATCACCGGTCAGTGTGATATTGATGCTTCTTTTCCTCCATGGTCAGTAGTACTCCCATATCGTTACGCCGGCCCCTTCAGCCTGAAATGTTGGTTACACAATTCACACCCCCCTTCACTTCATCATGTCCAAGTAGAGTTTCTAAACTCTTGGTACTATCCCTCAGTGCGCATCTACATGTCAGGGAACGAAACTGTGTTAAGGTGTCCTTCGGGGCTATTCACCGACTTCCCTCAGAAGGGCGTTCCAAGTATTGCGACAAGGATCTCCCCCCATGTTTCCCGCACTGGCCTTTTCTCACGCGGGCTTAGGGATTAGGTCGAGGTCTGTGCTTACATGGAAGGTTATCACATCCATGGTCCATGCTCTAAGACCCTAAACTAAGATCTTCCTTGGTCCGAGCTCTAAAAACATAAACTAAGACCTTCTCAGAACTACGTCTGGCTTGATTCTAATCCTAATGAGATACGTAGTAATGCCCAGACCTCTTGTCTTTGGATCCAGCCTGAGTTCATCTAATTTGACTCTGCGGTCCTGCCTTCGGGACCTTGACTACGGGACTGCGTAGGGCTATGTGGGATTACGTCCTCATCTATGTCAGGTTTTCAATAGATGCGCCATGCGTGCCATGTTCTAAGAATTAGCCCTACGATTTCCCATCCCGCATGACGTTAAACTGCACTTTCAGAGTTACATGTGGCTTGAATCCCATCCTTATGGGATACATAGGACCACCCGAGTGTCTAAAACCTCGGGTCCAGCTCCACCTCAAAGAGGTTTTCCCTTCTCCCCGGGAATCCGCCATATTTTGGCCACCCTCAAGTCATGTCCCTCGACCCCTTGTAGTGGCTCAGCCGTGTGTTAAGAGTACTCTAGTGTATTACCAAGAGTGTCAGATTCGACTTGGTCAAGATTCGTCCACTTTACAAGCTTTGTGTCCCACTTCATTCGGACTTTCATTACATCTCATACCCAGAGGGACCCAAAAGAATGGCCAGGATACATCGTCCAAGTTTTTTGGCTCTCCTGCCGGTACGGGCCAATGCCCCGGAGGGTTTCAGACCACAAATTGATAAAATCCCGCATTGCGAATATGGTCAGCGGTTGATTCTCCTTTGTTGCTCCCATCACCGGTTAGTGCGATAACGATGTTGTGTTTCGAACACGGTCAACAGTACTCCCATATCGTTACGCTGGTACCTTAAGTCCTTGAATGTTGGTTGCATGATTCGCACTATCTTTATTCACCCCATCCAGCCCAGGTGGAATCTCGGCACTCTCGACAATATCCCTTACTTCACCTTTGCATGTTAGGGGGATAAAGCTGCAATATGGCGTCCTTTAGGACTCCCACGGTCCGAGCTCTAAGACCCTAAACTAAGATCTCCCGCGGTCCGAGCACTAAGACCCTAAACTAAGATCTCCCATGGTCCGAGCTCTAAGACCATAAACTAAGATCTCCGACAGTCCGAGCTCTAAGACCCTAAACTAAGATATCCCACGGTCCGAGCTCCAAGAACCTAAACTATGATCTCCCACGGTCCGAGCTCCAAAACCCTAAACTAAGATCTCCCACAGTCCGAGCTCTAATACCCTAAACTAAGATCTCCCACGGTCCGAGCTCTATGACCATAAACTGAAATCTCCCACTGTCCGGGATCTAAGACCATAAACTAAGATCTCCCACGGTCCGAGCTCTAAGACCCTAAACTAATATCTTCCAAGGTCCTAGCTCTAAGACCCTAAACTAAGATCTTCCATTGTCCGAGCTCTAAGACCCTAAACTAAGATCTTTCATGGTCCGACCCCTAAGACCCTAAACTAATATCCCCTTAGAACTACTTACATCTTGATTCCCATCCTAATGGGATACGTAGGATCGCCCAGAGGACTTGTCTCCGGGTCCAGCCCGTTTGGGGAGCTAGTCTCTGCACCCTTTTTCACCTCTTACCTCACCGTAGGCCCCTCAGCCTGAGGTCTCCCTTTCGGAATGGTGCGCGTTATGATGTGGGATCATGTCCCTATTCACATCGGGTTGTGTTTCATGACACCATGCACATTCCCCTTCTAGCATCTCTTATGCTACGTCTGTGCTGCATGACGTTAAAATGCATGCCTGGTTCCATCACACGACCCTAAACTATACCGTTACTCGTCCTGGCCGCACGACGAAAAATGGCACCGCATTGTGTTGACCTCGTTATGAAGGACATCACATTGAGTATTGGTCACACACCATACCATTTCTTAGCGCTTGCTATGGCCTGATTATTGTGGTGACCCCAGGAATTTCAACCATAGGTGTGTCGCTTTACAAAAAAAATCCACTCACCTTAGAGGACAAACAAAACTTATCAAATACCGCTTCTCTTGGTGAGAGGGCTAGACCCGCACACCCCTTTCATCCTTTAAATTGGTACCTCATCATACCGTTCCACTCTCTAGAACTATGTATGGCTTGAGTCTCATCCTTGTGAGATACGTAGGAGCGCCCGGGTATTCCCCGCGAGCCCAACCTCATCCTCATGTTCAGTCCCTTGACTCGAGCACCCCTCTAGAGAACAGAGAACACGTGGTAAGATGGGATTATTCCCTCATTCATGTCAGGTTGGTAACCGCCCTATCGTGTGTCTCATGTTCTCCATCCATGGTTCGAGCTCTAAGACCCTAATCTAAGATCTCCTACGGTGCGTGTTCTACGACCTTAAACTAAGATCTCTTACAGTCCGAGTTCTACGACCTTAAACTAACATCTCCTATGGTCCGAGATCTATGACCATAAACTAAGATCTCCCACAGTCCGAGCTCTAAGACCCGAAAATAAGATCTCCTATGGTCCGAGTTCTACAACCTTAAACTAAGACCCCCCCCCCCCCCCCTCAAGAACTACGTGGAGCTTGATCCCTATTCTCATGGGGTATGTTGGAACGCCTTTGCACTTTTCTTCGGCCCAGCTCGACTCCTGCTTTCGATCCCTTGACCTGAAATAAGGGGGAGGTCGTGCGGTGTGGTATGGGGTCATACCCTCATTCACGTCGGGTTTTTCCTCATTTTCCCGTTACGTGCCTCCAGAATTTCCCTCCCATATATGGTCTGAATTCTACGACCCCAAACTAAGATCCCCCTCTGGGAAGGGACTCGACCCCCTCTGGATGATACTCCCATTAACCAATCCATAAGCATTTTGACAGAAATCCCAGAGTGTGGAACTTTCACGTGGACATCCCCTTATCCCATGTCCAAGCTTCGTGTGCTCGATATTTGGATAATCGCCCACTTCCAAGTCTGAAGGGACCCCCTAACATCATTGATACATCGCCCAAGATTATAGGATCTCCTACCGTCCTGGGCTAACATCTCGGAAGACTTCGGACAACATTTGTGAAAAGGTCCTGTGTTGCGAACATGGTCAACAGTCGACCCTCATTTGTCTGTCCCCATTCTAGGATAATGCGATATTGGTGCTGCTTTTCCGACACGGTTAGTATTACCCCCATATCATCATGCCGTCACCACTACCGTCCAAATTTCGAGTTTTATGATTCACACATTTCCACTTCCTCATGTTCAAGTGGAATTATGATACACTCAGCTTTGTCTCTTCGTGTGTTTGAGTGCGCCACATGGATGTGTTAGCGTCATTGGGCTGGTATTCACCGAACGTACCGTCACCCTATCATGCCCCCTCTTGTGTCAGGGAAAGTTCTTCATTACTTCTTATTTCCCACACTGAGTATGACTCACGTGGGCTTAGTAGTTTTGGTGGAATGTGTACCAGCACAAGCAGGCATCTTTTCCTACATGACATTAAACTGTACCCACAGAACTACGTGTGGCTTGATTCACATCCTCATAGTATACGTAGGGACACCCAGGTGTTTTTCCTAGGGCCCAGCCCTAGAAGTTGTAAAACCTATTCTTCCACTTTCTAGCCCCCTGGCCGGACCCCTCATAGGGAATTGAACAACCACAACTTTTCCCTGGACATGTTCAAGATGCCCCAAAATATTTGGAAGCCACAGACTCCCTTGCCAGAGAGGCCATGTCTGAAACAAGGAATGATCTATGATCAAACCGATGCGCCCATTTGGCATACTCCCACCATGGTGGCGTAATTTCATGAGTGTTGTATTCTGTTTGAACAAACCCTCACTCCATTCCATGCTTTGTGTACCCTTCATTCGGACTCTCATCCTTTTTCATGTCTGAAGGAACCCCCTAACAGTCTAGATACATCGTCCAAGTTTATTGGCTCTCCTACCATCCTGGAAAAATGTTCTGAAGGAACCCCCTAACATTTTCAAGGCCTGACCTATGGTCCGCCTGCTGTCCTAGGCCAATGTGCTAAGGAACACCCTAACAGTTTCAAGGCCTGACCTATGGTTCGCCTGCTATCCTGGGCCAATGTTCCAAGGAATCCCCTAACAGTTTCAAGGCCAGACCAATGGTCTGCTTGCTGTCCTGGCCCAATGTTCCGGAAGACCGATCACATTCGAAGGGATCCTCTAATGGTCTGGGTACGATGCCTTAGAGCTCACCTATCGTCCTGGGTGAACTTCCCGAAAAACTGATCAACAACATTTGTGACGTGGTCCTGTGTTTCGAACACGATCAGCAGTCGACCCTCATTTGTTGTCCCCACTTCGGGCGAACGCAGTAAGGACATCATTTTTCCGCCACGGTTAACTGTTTCCCTTTATTGTCACGCCTCCCTCACAATGTTCCGAGTCGTGGGTGTCGTGATTCACACTTCCCATCCCTATCTTTTTGGACCGATTTCAGAACCCCTGGCGTCACACCGTTCGTGCGCATAAGCACGCTAGAAACTGTAATTCGGATGTTCTAAGAACTCCTTTCTCTAGTCAGGTCTTTCCTACTCCCCGGGAATCCAGATCGGTTACCCAAACCACGGAGGCCCGAAGCCTGGTTTACACTCTTATGTAAGGATCCAATGAACCGGTGCAAACAGGGGAAATCATGTGCATGCTACGACATTCAAGAAAAAAAATTGAAGCATGAAAGTACCGCTAAAGGTTTGCAATTGTTACAATACACGAGGGTCAACTCCCCCATGGACGGATTGACCCTGTCAAAAGAGCATTGCAGCTCCGCCACCCATTGACTGGCGGCGTCCAGGGATCACTGCCATCGGCCTAGCTCCCGCTCCTTCTCAGTAGCGATGGGGCGAAGTTCATCCGCCTCAGTTCGGGCCCGCTCCAAGCCATCCTGGATGATGGCCATCTCTTCAGAAGCCTGCGTCAGGCCCTCCTCCTCCACTGCTAGCTGGGCCTTCAGCCACGAGATCAGATCAGATCGTGCTTTGAGAGAGGCTGAATGCTCATCCGCCCGGATTCGCAGCTGCTAAACCTCATCCTCAGCCTCCTAGTTCTTCTTGATGTTGGTCTCTTTCCATCGCTACCAGCCCAAGTAGATCCCGCAATCAGACTCCCAGATCTTCTCAACCATAAGATCCCAGATGAGCGCATGAGGACGCTGGGCATCCACTCCCCCAGCGCAGAACTCACACAGCCACGAGCGAAGCCTATCTAGTTTGTTCAGCCACATCGCTTGAGGGGATTCATCGATGAAGCGCCTGATCAGCTTCCACGATCGGCGACAGACTATGTTTCTGTCCTCTTCATCAAAGGCTGTTTCGTCCTAGTCCGCCCGATCGGCAGGCTCGTATGTTGGATACGCCCGCAAGAAGTCTTCGGCAGGATCGACGTCTGGAGATGAACCTGGTGCGACATCTAGCGCTGGAGTAGGCACATCAGGACTTGAGGCAGCCGGTTGATCCTCACCATCGGATCCCACCTCAATGACCTCAGGTAAGGCCCTACCGGTGGTCTCGCCAACGATGGGGAGTGTCGCCACATGGGTAGGTGAGGTGATTATCTCCACCATCACCGGAATGCCCATGGGGGGGGGGGGATACCGCCTGACATCCTGACTAGCTTCGCCGCAGCAGCCCATGCCAATCGAAGAACTGTACGCGACATGGAAGAATATGGACATCAGCTAGTTTGGCTCATGCATGGCAGCAATGAATCCAAGGGAAGAGACTTACAAAGGTCGAACCCTTGGTGCTGCTCTTGAGCCAATGTCGACGGGACCCCTAGGCGTGGCCCTCCATATATTATTGTAAGATCCGGGGATTCTGGAAGAGCCACCTCAGGTGCCCCAGCCCCGCCAAACACTGAACTGGATGCTTCTGCAGGATCAAATCCTGATGGTCCCGCATCGTCACCCACTGAGGAGAGAGAACGCGGCTTCTTCACAAGTTCCTCTTGCATGGTTCACATGGTCGTAAGAGGACCATGACGGCCTGAGAGCAGACCATGAGAAAGGATGTTCGGGATGTTACCACGAGGACCTCTGCGAGATCGTCGGAATTTGAGTCTTGATTGTAGACTTCGCCCTCCTCTAGCGGGCTCCCTCCACCGGCCTCGTCTCCCCAGGAGGATCCCTCCGATTATTTTGGTAGGGGGAAGTGCTCCCTCAAATTAATAGCCGACAACTGCAGGGGAACCGTCCGATCCAATAGTACCCTCACCCGGTCTTTCATTGGGCGCGGGACACCGCTGGAGTAAACATAGTCCTCCAGCTCACTCAAGTACTGCTTCGCCTCCGTCGGAGACACTGTGAACCCAACTCGGACTGGGACTATGCCTGACAGCTCCATCCCGAGGCGATTCATGTGGGCCCACATTTTAGGTGGGCTGAGGAATTTATGGTTCACATCCCAGATGTCCCAAGCCTCCAGGAAAGCTGCATCCTCTGCCAGGTCAATATGGCGCAGCCGCTTCCCCGGAGCCTGGGTGGATATTCTATGAAATCCCCTCGGTGGCCGCTCCATCGGATGGCTTTGCTCGTCCGGGACAACTGGGTCCACTGGATCCACTGTCACATGGAGTTCCGCCGCAGTAACCTCCTCCTCGACTGGTGCAGCTCTCGCCACCACGGATGTCCCGCCACCACGGGAAGCCCTCATCACCCTCTGACCCCAACCTCAGGATAAGAGTGGCCCGCCGTCGCCAGCTCGAACGGTGGGCTACTTCAGCATCTCTCCCGGGTAGGCCGCCTCTCAGCGGATGGCGTACTCTTTTACCAGCCCAAAAGAGGCAGTGGGTGGAGGCAGCTTCATTTACATTTTCTCATCCTCCCACGTGAACATGATCCATAACAGCCTCATCATGAACAGGTGATCCTCATGACGAACCCTCTGGTAGATTTACGGGGTCAGCCGCTATTGGCACCAAAATTGCCTCGCGAACCGATGCGGGGTATACGGTTCGCAGATTGGCTCGCAGTCCACCCGTGCCACCAGAACTCCACCTTGAAAGGCCAGGAGATAGGTCTGATGCTCTTCCGTCCCCCGACCGTCATCAATAAGGGCCCCTGTCGGCAGTGGGAACGGGTGGAAGTTAAACTCGTCCACCTTCCATACCCAGTTCAACACCATCGGTACGGTTAGCTTGGTTGGAAAACTCCTGGCAGCATTCTGGATGGAGGGTCGGAAATTCGACCCCGGTGGCGAGATGGGGTTTGAATATTCATAAAGCCCCCTGATGTGCACTGCGATCCACCCATACAGAATGTGGAAGGGACCGCATATCCTCGGTGGCTTCTTGCCCTCGCTCACATGCCGCAACATGCAGTACAACTTGGCAAGCATTGGGATCCCTAGATTGACCCACCGCCCCGTGGCCATCATGGATTCCATGAGGAACGAGTTGGGCCGCATCCCCATGTTGGTATCCCTCACCGGAAAGACCCTACCGCAGATAAGGGCCGTGATAAATGCCGCCAGCCTGACTATTAGCTGCTGCTCAGTGTTGACACTGAAGCCCTAGGTCTTCCATTGGTCGTCCTCCAAGATCCGCTAGTACTAGTGCTCCTTGCCTCGTCGAGCCCCCTTCGGACAAGTTTGAGGCCTCGGAGGGAACTCTCGATCCTCCTAGAAATTGAGGAAATGATTGAACCACCTCTTAAAGTGGACATACCTCACCGCCTCCTTGTCTTCCCCTGGAACCAGTGTCATCAGCGCCAGCGCCAACCGCGACATTTGCTCTGGATCCTCCCACGATCTCATGACGGGGAGGAACTCTTCGTACATAACCCCCAAGATCGTAACCCCTGAAATATGGTGGACATCCCACATACTGATGCCCACCTTTCCATGGTGCAGATGAAATGTGTTGGTCCTAGACGACCACCTGCTCAGCTGTTCCGGCATCAGCTGTTTTAGTTGATAGATGTGGAATTTTGAGGCCCAAACTGCCTCATTCAAGCCCACTCTCCTCATCTCGACCCCTAACTCCTTGCATGAGGCACCTACCTAGTAGGTCCATTCCCAATCATTGGTGAAATCGATGCCCTAGAAAAGGTCCGACTCATCGGACCACCCCTTCTTTGGATCCCTAAAAGCCATCTTCAGAATAGTGCAGTACATGGGAGGGGACGTCTCCAGTCGCAGCGGCTTCCCGTCAATACTATTCAGATGGTTGTGAAGACAGTTGACGTTTACAGGTGTGAATTCCTCTCGTGCGTGACCATCAGCCGCCCCGAACCATTGGTGCTAGCATGGTGTGCTTCTGAACCAACAAGCTTGTTCGTCCCTGCTTGCCTCAGGGGTGAAGACATCATCCCTCAGCCCAAAGCCATACAAGGGAAGCTTCTTCCATAAGGGATAGTTTTTCTGGCTCTCTGAAAAAAGTTCCGTTAGAAAATTATGGTCTGAATGACTTCGGACCAGTTCTCCCAAGCCCAGACGATTGGCGATCTCATCCCTCCGGGAAGCATCAGCAAAACACCCCTAGCACAGCCTCTGAATGGGCCATCATGGATTTGGGACTTGGAAAATGTTCGACCGAATCGCGAAGGTCGGCCGTGAAGGACTCCCGCGAAGCCCAGTCGCGGAGCTAGAACTCGGCAGGCAAACAGACGTTCGCCTGGCGCAGTCACGGAGCTGAAGACTCATGTTTTCCGCGAAGCTCGATTCGCGATGAGCTGACGTGGAGAACGTGGTGCTTCGCGAATCGAGGAAAAAACGACAAAGGCGCGGAGATGAAAGAAGAAAAAAGAGAGGTCGACACCCCCTATTTATATGCGGTGACCTGGAGCATCGCGGCGCATCACGCCTCCATAGGGCTTCGTGGCGCGTCCGCAGAGCGCAGCCGTTGTCCGCTTCGCGCACTTTCTTCACGAGGCATCATCATGAACCTACGACAATTTTAGCGACTGTTCCCTCATACTCCGACCCTTGATCCCTCTGCGGCTCCAAGCTTGAGGGGGGGAATTTGTAGGCGCCAAAATATTGGACGCCAAGGAGGAAGGAAATCCATACAGTGAGTTGCCTCACGAAACTCCGAAGTGGAGGACCCACAAGCACCCCCGCCTCGCGAAGCATAGGAGGCGGTAACGCTCTGCGAAGGCCCTAACGTTCATGAAGCCGCCGCAAAGCACCGGAGGCGCTAATCCTTCGCAAATCCGGTTGACGTTTGCGAACTCTCCACGAAGCACTAGAGGCGGTAATGCTTCGCGAATTCCATTGACGTTCGCGAACCCGCCACGAAGCACCCGAGGAGGTAATCCTTCACGAATCTAGTTGACGTTCGCGAACTCGCCACGAAGTGCCGAGTCCCCTTCGCACCACGTGAGCTCTGCTCCGCAGCGCCCCTTGCCTATAAATACAAAGCTCACCCTAAGCTCTCTAGATGGACAATCCAAACTTTCGGCTTCCTAATTCTCGAATTGTGAAGCACTCTCCGCTCTAGGAAGGATGATCTCCACAAGGTATCCTTGCTTTGCGAGAGAGCTCTATCTTGTCTTTTCATAAGCCCCTCTTCCGAGAGGGATGCCCTTCACGATGCCCAACGGCGTTCGCGAAGGAAGGGGGATCCCTTAAGGGTCTCGGGCAGTCGCGGAGGGTTTATGCTTCGTGATACACCCATCCTGTACACGTGATCCACTTGCCAAGGTAGGGACATTGTACTTCGCGAAGCACATTGCTGGGCGACATTTTGCTTCACCAGGTTCCTAAGCTTTACGAAGCGGTGCTCCGAAAATACAATTCTACATCGCGAAGCACCCCCAATCACACCCCAACCTCGTGCTAAGGCCGAGGCACATCACATCGTGAAGCACCATTTCTTGCAAGTGTCCTCCCTTATGCAAAGCAACCGAGCTCTGCATGGCCTTCGCATGTGGACCCTTCTACTTGGAAACCTCTCTTCCCGTACGGCCCTCCAGGCTCGCACGATGTGACTTCAAAGTCCCTTGGACAACACCTCCCATAGCACTATTTTGCCTAATGCTCCTTCACATAGGCACGCTAATGGCTATTACTTCTTCGCATAGCCACGCTAACGTGGACCCCTTGATGGTTCGCTCTGCGACCCCCCTTTTACATGGCCTTGCCAATTCCATCCCTCCGATAAGAAGTAGAGGGTATCAGTTATGTATGTCCTAGGGGTGCGGAATAAACCCACCTTGTCTGAGCTGCAGGACGTTAAACTGTCAAGCACCTCATCCTCAACCCACGACGTTAAACTGTGGTATCACCCTGTGCCTCTCACTCCGGGTTCCCCCACCTTGGGCATTCTACACGCCCCCTGGTCTCTAGAGGAGATGATATCCTCTTTCTTGGAGTGGCGTCTATCCATGGGGAAGAAGCGCAACCACCTTGGTGTAAGCCCCTTGTCCCCCTTGCAGAAGGTTGCACCCATGCATCTCCACCGTACTTCCCTGCTGCTGAAGCCAGTGGAGTTCCTCTCCCACAACACTTTGTCAACCCATGGGCCTCCATCCTGGAGTAAGTCCCGACACCGAGGGCTGCCTAATGTGTAAGCCCCTCCTCATTTCACATGGATGCACCCTTCGCGACATGATCGTCAGGTCAATGCAGCCTCTTGTTTCTCACACCGAGCATGACTCACATGAGCTTAGAGTGAGCACCGACCCTGACCCCCACCTTTGGTGAACTACGGGGACTATGATCCATGTCAAGGCATGGTACATAGGAAGCCTCCATGAGGTTCATGCCCACCACCCGGTCGTCTCTTCACGTCGAGTTCCGTTTCGTCCAGCATGACGTTAAACTGTATACTTCGTCCCCTATGACATTAAACTGTTTATCTTCATCCCTCATGACGTAAACCTTTTCACCTTCATTCGGCAAGACGTTAAACTGTCCATCTCATCCAGCATGACGTTAAACTGTATACCTCGTCCAGCAAGATGTTAAACTATTCATTTTGTCCCTCATGATGTAAAACTGTTCACCCTCATCCAGCATGATGTTAAACTGTATACCTCATCCGGAAAGACGTTAAACCGTCCTTTTCGTCCCTCATGACCTAAAACTATTCACCCTCGTCCAGCATGACGTTAAACTGTATGCCCTGTCCAACAAGACGTTAAACTGTACACCAGAACTACAGGGTCTTTGATCCATGCTATGAATGGTACGTATGTAGCCTTTATGAGGTTAAATCCCACTATCCGTGGACCCCTGGGTTCACCTCGACGTTGGCCTTCCTGTGTTCGATTCATCATGGGCCACGTCAGAGTGTAAGCCCCATTCCATCCCGTCACTACCACCATCCATTCTAATTTCTACCCGGGCCGCCACATCTCGGTAATATCATTCCACCTTATTCCCTTACATAATACTCATGAAGCCGCCCATGTGTTGGCCCCATCATCGGTGGCCCCCCTAGGGGGGTTCTTCAATCTGATCCTCTCCAGTCAGTGTTATGATCAGGCAGATCTGTCTCCACTTGATGTTTAACTTGTGGCATACCCTGTGTTAAACATGGGAAGCTGAGGAAAACCTCAGAGACATGCCTATGGAATACAATTCTCCACGCTTGATATAGGATGCCTCGGGCTTCTGCGCCCTCGAGAATCCCTGTAATAACGGATAAAAGACAGACATGCCAATCCCCAGTGCTCAGACGCGTCAATGATGTCTCGACGTGACTACTCTCCCAACTGAAGGTTGCTTCCCTGACTAGACCCCTTGGAATGTCCTGATAGAAGCAGCGTAATTAACTGGCGTCCATGAAAATATGTCACTGGGAAGAGTTTCACAAACAACGTATAAAATCTATGAGGGAGACCAGACTAGGTGACGAGCTCTGAGGAGGGATCCTCAGAAGGAAGAACCGACATCCCATCATCCCGATTTTGATCCAGGAGAAGACGTCCCTGAACAACGAACGGATGCCTCCCGCCTTTGGAAAGCGGGAATGCGGGGCTACAAAGCCTCGTTCCGCCCCCACAGACGCACGCGCGCGCGCCCCGACAAAAGCATCAGAAACACATGGGTAACTAGAGGCTATGGTTTATGCTCAGGTGAAGTGGGTTTTCTGAGGGGTGGACTTATGAAAAAGGCTATCGATGTGGTTTTAGATACTACTATGGATAAAACCTTCACCCTAGTAGGTGACCATGGTGATTAAGGCACCCAAGGGAGTCCATGAGGGATACAAATTTAAGGTCTTAATAAGTGGGACATGGGTTCTATGATCATTTATCCTTCTTGATAAATGATATACTTCAGTGGGGTCCTTCACCCTACCATATGTGAATGATCTGGAAAAGTAATCATTTATAAGGTTTATATGTAAGTAAACCATAGATGAATCAAGTAACATATTGTTTATCTTTTTCTATCATTCTCATAGGTTTTGATTACTAAATTTTCTAGTAGAGTTCGTTGGGTGTTTTTCATCTACAGACTAGGGTTTCACATGCTCAAATGATCGAGGTGTCTTCATGTGTTGAACTTAGAGGATTGAGGGGTCAATTCTCGAAACTCTACTGGAAATCACAGTTTTCCCAACAGCTATATACCAATGGTTCTTCTGAACTGTTGGTATTGATGATCTTTCCCAATGGTTCTCATAAACTATTGGGAAAGATCTATAAAAAATGATCTTTCCCAACGGTTTAGAAAACCGTCGGAGAACATTTAGTTTTCCCAACGGTTTTACGAAACCGTTAGGAAATAAGGGGGGAAACAGTTTTCCCAATAGTTTAAGGAATCCGTTGGGAAAACACTATCTTTCCCAAGGGTTTTTAAGAACCGTTGGGAAAGATTTCCCCCAATTTAACTATAGCCAAACCCTTAGATCCCATTTGTAGACAGCCGATTCCAGACATAACGGGCTCCTCCAGAATTCCTCTCGGCCGTGACAGTCATTCCACCCAAATCCATCTTCAATCAAACAAAATCTTATTTCACACTTCAAGTTAGTACATTTTGACATAGTTGTAACATTATTCATCTATTTTTTTGTCATTTCATGTTTTGATTTAGGCTAAATTAGGGTTGGTGTGAACAGAACCCCTGGATTTGTTTTATATTTTTTTGCTACAATTCAAACATGGTAAAGGGTTTGTTTAGTGGGGTGATATGGTACTTTTTGTGGAATTTATTTTAGTTGAAAATTGGATTTTGATTTAGATGAATTTATGTTTCAATTTGCAGTGGGGGAGGCTGTGAAGATGGGGTGGGGAAGTATGATATCCATGTGGGGTGGGGAGGGGCTATCTAGGTAGGGTGGGGAGGGGGCTAGGTTGTCCAAATGTGGTTGAGGTAGGGTTTTTTGGGGTGGGAGAGGGGGTGTATAAGTAGCGTGGGTGTTGGGGATGTCTAGGTAGGGTGAGGTAGGGGTTGTGTTGTCCAAATGAGGTGGGGGTAGGGTTGTTTGGGGTGGGGGAGGGTGTCCACGCAGGGTTGTCCAAGTTGGGTGGGGAGGGTGTGCAGGTGGGGTGGGGGAGGGGCTGTCTAGGTAGGGTGGTGGATGGGTTGTCCAAGTGGGGTGACGGTAGGACTGTCCAGCTGGGGTGGGGGTGGCTGGGTTTTCCAAGTGGGTTGTGGGGGTAGGGGTGTCCAGGTATGGGGGGTGGGTCTTCCAAGTTGGTGGGGGTAGGGCTATCCACGTGGGGTGGGGCAGGGGGTGCTGGGCTGTCCAAGTGGGGTGGGGGTAGGGATGTCCAAGTGGGATGGGTGGGGTGGAATAAGGTTGTCCAAGTGGGGTGGAAACCCTAAATTCAATGTTTTATTTGGGGTGGGCGGGGTGGGGGTTGGGCATTTATTGTGACTTTTCCAAATGGTGGTGCCTTGAGAATACTCCAAATATTTGATAAAAATGATCAAATGGATTTTATTATTTAAAATGGATTTCGAAACATATTTCATAAATGATTTAATCTTGAGGAAAGTGTTTTATTAAAATTAGAATTTTTTTAATAAGGCTTGTGTAATGTATTTTGTTATAGTACACTTGTTATGTGACTATGTTTCGTATTAAGTAACACATGAGATAACTGGTGTGCGAGAATGTGTTTTGAAGGATATTTCATGGTTGGTTCAAGATTATATTTATGTTTCTATCCTATTAATGATTTGTTTTAAAGATATTTTGAGATATTTACCTCTTTAATCATTCTGTTTACATAGCGTATGCAACCTCTACCATCATTTAATGAGTGAACTCAAGTCAATAATTCAAGCCTTCATTCTCACTAGCATGTAAGAAATTGAATGATGTAAACCCATCCTCACATGATTTCATACCTTAGATAGTGTCCAACATATGAAATACAAGCCTTTGAATTCATCAGTTAACCAGGATCATATATTCCATTTCTCCCATGATGATAGTACTAATATAACTTTAGGGTCACTTAAATATGGTTCTCATTGTACTAAAATTACAACTTGTATGATTTATTAAATCCATTCAAGATCTAATAAAACAATTGATAGCTAAATTACCAATGAATCCCCCCATTCCCTCATATATTTAGTTTTTTGGTTTACACATTAGTTTAATTTTTCAAATTAAATACATATTTGTTTTCAAAAGCAGGAAATGAAGCCAATTAAAAAGAGACGAAGGAATAAAATGATGGATAACAATCGTCGGATGGCGGAGATGGGCATTCAACCATTAGTTCCTATAGGGAGTACTTTATTTCAAATATATATATATATATATATAAAGAATATATAATGTCATGAGATTAATTTTTTTGTAAACATTTTTGAAGGATCCACCTATACGTCGATAGTTATTCGACGAGCAGCCTAGTACTGGTCCTAGTACTCAGCCCGGTGGTACGAGGAGGGTTCGTACTAGAGGTGGACGAATAGCTTTGCATGCCCGACTAGACCCTGCCCCTCCCAATAACATGTCATCCTTCCCATATTCTTATTCTGGTGTGTCGTTAGGGAGACACGGGGTATTTAGGCCTCCCTTGCTTTCTCTACCTACTGCATCTTATGTCCCATCATTTTCACATCCCATGATGATTCCCACTCCCCAATCTACATCCGATCATACAGTTGTCCCATCTTTTTTTCCTTATACTTATGTCTCTCTGAGCTTCTATATTCCATCGCCTTCGATTCCTGTTCCACCACAGGGTGTTCCATCAGGTTCTGTGGATCCGGCGGCGCTCAGCGATCAGACCGGTGCATGTATATTTATAAAACCCTAACAAATTTTTATAGCAATACTTATTTTCATTATAACATGTTTTGATAAAATATTTGTTTTTCTTTCATGATAGATACATCTACTGATAGGAGGCGAGGGCGGGGTTGTACACGAATGTGTTCGGTGTGGAACCGCCGCACACAGGTTATGGTGAAATACAATGAAGAAAACCAAATGGTTGAGAAAACAGGGCAGCAATGTCGGAGTTTTTTACCAACGCTTGCCAAATACTCCGACATCATTCCCGTCAGCCTGCTGTCGTGGAGACATTTGCAACATGAGGTCAAGGATAGAGCTTGGGCAGAGATATGGGTAAAGAAATCTATTGTATTTAATGCCATGAATTATTTTTGTATTTATATGAATTAATATTTTGATGTCATCTTCTATTTAATTTTCCTGATGGTGAGGGTGCACGACCAAAACGTCTAAAGGATTTAGGCGAGCTTTGGAGAGCCTACAAGAATGAGTTGAATATTGGTTGGCGTTCTAGATTTGGAACCGAGTTAGAGGCAGTACCAGTCGTGGATGATTTTATTATAGAGCAGTATCGTCAGATGATTACTCATGGGACGAGTACCCAGTTTAAGGTATGAATTACATTTGAGGTATTTAAATAATAACTTTCATGTTTTTCATTAATATTATCCTTTGCATTATCAAATTTTATTTAGGAATCATCTGGAAAAAATAAAAAAACACTGATGCAAAAAAATACCTCCACACACTTGGATATACGACGATGCCGAATCATGAGAGGAAGCAGGTATGACAATTGTTTATAAGTTTTCTTTACGACTTACATTTTCTTTTGTTTTCTCAATTATTTAATCGTTTTCTAATGTTTTTATATAACTTTTGTTTTCAATGTCATTGTAGAGGCAAATACAAAATATTGAAGGACGTGTGCCTCGAGCAACACTGTTTTGCTCGAGTAGACGGAAAAAGGATGGAAGTGTTGTCAACGAAGCGACTCAACAGCAGATTGTAAGTTTTAATCTGTTGATTTTATATTTTAATATATATTTTTTAACTTAATAATATATTTATATTTGTAATCAGATACTTTAGAGTCCCTCGATGCCCAAGAATCAGACAATTTTGGGCCATCTGATCACTTACATCAGGTGTTGGGAGAGGAGCATTCTGGCAGAGTATGCTGCCAACCGAGGATAGCCCCGACGAGGTATTGGTCCACCTTAGGTACGAGTTGTAGTGCCACTGAGCTGCAGCAAGTTAGGGAACAAGCAGAACAAGCTGAGAAAAGGGCCACAGAGATGGCAGAACAGTCTTCTAGGGAAAACAATGAATTTATGAAATCTATTGAAGTTCTACGTCCAACACTTCCAGAAGAGGCCAGCCCAGCTATTGATGAATACATGTCATCGATACGTTCTATATATGGTGCACCAGGTGGCAGTTCTAGTGGTGGTCAAGACGATGTTCATCTTGAAGATAATGATCACGAGGAGTCTGATGTGGAAGAGGAGGGAGATGAGAAGGGCGAGGAGGAGGGTGTTGTGGAGGGTTAGGACGATGATGGGGACGAATATGAGGGTGATGATGATGATGGTGATGGGGATGGGGATGTGGGTCAATTTGATCCGTTACATTTTTGACTTATATTACTGAGATTTGATGTTTAATCTACTCTAGTTGTTGGTTTTATCTAGACCCGTAGTATAGTATTGGAGTTGAGTTATTTTTATATATTGTCTGTTTTTTTGGATGTTGTTGTCTTTTATTGGTTGTGTGTTTGAGAACTCCCTGAACAACCCACTCCTTATTGGACCCTGGACAACCCCCCACCATCCTCCGTGGACACCAGACACCCCCCCCCCACCGGACTGCCACCCGAACAGCCCCCCCCCCCCCACCGTCCTCGTTGGTCCTCGGACAGCCCCCCAGACACCGCCCGGATAGCCCCCAGATAGCCCCCCGGATAGCCCCCCACCGTCCCCCTTGGACCTTGGACAACCCCCCGAACACCCCCCAGACAGCCCCCCGCACAGCCCCCACCCTCCTCTTTGGTCCCCAAACAGCCCCCCGGACACCCACCAGACAGCCCCCGGACAGCCCCCTGGACAGCCCCTCAGATAGCCCCTCTACCCTCCTTAATTTTATTAGCTCTGAATTGTTTCAGATCCTGATAAACTAAAATTTAATCCATACTAAGATTGATATAAAAATATTCTATATGAATTTCCACAAGATTTTAATTGAAAACAACAAGTAACATACGAAAAACTGACCAAACACATTCGAAATGTGTTTATGCTTTATCACAATGATACATGGGTCATATTTGATGTTTGCTAGTCAGCCTCACCTCAATTCGAGGCGCGGTGTGGCCGGCACCACTCTAAGTGTCTGTCTTTTGTTTCAAAACGACATCATTTTAAGTGAAAAACATCAACTGGCATACAAAAAACTGACCAAATGTATTCGGAATCTGTTGATAATTTATCACAATGATACATGGGTCATATGTGATGTGTACGAGCCAACTCGGGCTCAATTCGAGTCACGGTGTGGCTGAGACCACTCTAAGTGTCTCTCTTTTGTTTAAAATGGACAACATTTTAAGTACATACGGAAAACAGACCAAATTAATTCTATTTTCATTGAAACATTAGGAGAATGATCCATGGGTAATATGTGACGTTTACGAGTCAACCCCACCTCAATCCGAGGTGTGGTGTGGCTGACACCACTAAAAGTGTCTCTCTTTTGTTTAAAATGGACTTCATTTTAAGTGAAAACAGCAACTGACATACGAAAAACTGACCAAACTCATTCGAAATGTGTTGAAGCTTTAGGACAACGATCCATGGGTTATATCTGACGTGTATGAGTCAACCCAGCCTCAATTCGAGGTACAGTGTGGCCGACACCACTCTAAGTGTGTATCTTTTGTTTCAAAAGGACATCATTTTAAGTTGAAAACATCAACTAGCAAACGGAAAACCGACCAAATGCATTCGGATTGTGTTGATCCTTCATAAAAATGATCCATGGTTCATTTGAGACAAGTAAGAGTCAACCCTGTCTAAATCTGAGATGCGATGTGGCCGGTACCACTCTAACTGGGTCTCTTTTGTTTAAAATGGATAGAATTATAAGTGAAAAGAACAACTGACATACGAAAAACCGAACAAACACATTCGGTTTCTATTAAAACTTTAGAACAATGATCCATTGGTCATATGTTACGTGTACGAGTCAACTATGCCTCAATCCAAGTCACGGTTTGGTCGGGACCACTCTAAGTGTCTCTCTTTTGTTTAAAATGGACTAAATTTCAAGTACATATAGAAAACCGACCAAACGCATTCAATTTCCATTGAAACTTTAGGGAAACGATCCATGGGTCATATGTGACGTGTTTGAGTCAACCTCGCCTCAATCCGAGGCGCGGTGTGGCCGACACCACATAAAGTGTCTTCTTTTGTTTAAAATGGACTTCATTTTAAGTGAAAACAACAACTAGCATACGGAAAATCAAACAAAACGCATTCAAAATGTGGTTATGCTTTAGCACAATGATTCATGGGTCATATGTGACGTTTACGAGTCAACCCCGCCTCAATTCAAGCCACGGTGTGGCCGACACCACTCTAAGTGTCTGTCTTTTGTTTCAAAAAGACATCATTTTAAGTGAAAAACATCAACTGACATACGGAAAACAGAAAAAACGTATTTGGAATCTGTTGATAATTTATCACAATGATCCATGGGTAATATGTGACGTGTAATGGCAAACCCGGGCTCAATCCAAGTCACGGTGTGGCCGGGACCACTCTAAGTGTCTCTCTTTTGTTTATAATGGACAACATTTTAAGTACTTACGGAAAACCGACCAAAATCATTCTGTTTCCATTGAAACTTAAGGAGGATGATCCATGGGTCAAATGTGATGTGTACGAGTCAAACCCTCCTCAATTAGAGGCATGGTGTGGCCGACACCAATAAAAGTGTCTCTCTTTTATTTAAAATGGACTTCGTTTTAAGTGAAAACAGCAAGTGACATATGAAAAACTATCCAAACGCATTCGAAATGTGTTGATGCTTTAGGACAACGATCCATGGGTCATATCTGACGTGTACGAGTCAACCACGCCTCAATTCGAGGCGCGGTGTGGCCAACACCACTCTAAGTGCATGTCTTTTGTTTCAAAAGGACATCATTTTAAGTGAAAAAACATCAACTGGCATACAGAATACTGACCAAACGCATTCGTATTGTGTTGATTCTTTAGAACAATGATCCATGGGTCATTTGAGACATGTAAGAGTCAACCCTATCTAAATCTGAGATGTGTTGTGGCCAGTACCACTCTAACTGTGTCACTTTTTTTTAAAATGGATAGGATTATAAGTGAAAAGAACAACTAATCCATGGGTCATATGTGACGTGTACGAGTCAACCCCGCCTCAATTTGAGGTGCGGTGTGGCCGACACCACTCTAAGTGTCTGTCTTTTGTTTCAAAGGGACATCATTTTAAATGAAAAACATAAACTAGCATACAGAAAACCAACCAAACACATTCAGATTGTGTTGATACTTTAGAACAATGATCCATGGGAAATTTGAGACCTGTGCGAGTCAATCCCGTCTAAATATGAGATGTGGTGTGGCCGGTACCACTCTAACTGTGTCTCTATTCTTTAAAATGGAAAAGATTATAACTGAAAAGAACAACAGACATACAAAAATTTGACCAAACGCATTCGGAATATGTTGAAATTTTAGGACAACGATCCATGGATCATATGATACGTGTACGAGTCAACCACGCCTCAATCCGAGTCACGGTTTGGCCGGGACCACTCTAAGTGTATCTCCTTTGTTTAAAATGGACTACATTTTTAGTACATATGGAAAACCGACGAAATGAATTTAGTTTCCATTGAATCTTTAAGAGAACGAACCATCGGTCATATGTGACGTGTACGAGTCAACCTCGCTTCAATCCAAGGCGCGGTGTGACCGAAACCACTCAAAGTGTCTCTTTTTTGTTTAAAATGGACTTCATTTTAAGTGAAAACAACAACTAGCATACGGAGAACTGACCAAATGGATTCTGATTATGTCGATACATTATCACAACGATCCATGGGTCATATGTGACGTGTATGAGTCAACCACGCCTCAATACAAGGCACGGTGTGGCCGACACTAGTCAAAGTGTCTGTCTTTTTTTTCAAAAGGACATCATTTTACGTGAAAAACATCAACTGGCATACGGAAAACTGACCAAACGCATTCGTATTGTGTTGATACTTTAGGAAAATGATCCATGGGTCATTTGAGACATGTATGAGTCAACCCCGTCTAAATCCAAGATGCGGTGTGGTCGGTACCACTCTAACTGTGTCTCTATTGTTTAAAATGGACATATTATAAAAGAAATAAACAACTGACATATGAAAAACCAACCAAACGCATTCGGAATCTGTTGAAATTTTAGAACAAAGATCCATGGGTCATATATTGCGTATACGTGTCAACCGCACCTCAATCCAAGTCGCGGTTTGGCCGATACCACTCTAAGTGTCTCTATTTTGTTTAAAATGGACTATGTTTGAAGTACATACCAAAAACCGAACAAACACATTCAGTTTCCATTGAAACGTTAGGAAAACGATCCATTGGTCATATATGACATGTACGAGTCAAGCAGGCCTCAATCCGAGGTGCGGTGTGGCCGACGCCACTCAATGTGATTCTCTTTTGTTTAAAATGGACTTCATTTTAAGTGAAAACAACAACTAGCATATAGAAAACCGACCAAACGGATTCTGATTGTGTTGAAACTTTAGCACAATGATCCATGGGTTATATGTGACGTGTATGAGTCAACCCTGCCTCAATCCGTGGCGTGGTGTGGCCGACACCATTCATAATGTCCCTCTTTTGTTTAAAATGAACATCATTTTAAGTGAAAACAACAACTGACATACGAAAAACTGACCAAACGCATTCGAAATTTGTTGATGCTTTAAGACAATGATCCATTGGTCATATGTGACGTGTACGAGTCAACTCTGCCTAAATCCGAGTCCTGGTGTGTCCAAAATCACTCTAAGTGGCTCTCCATTGTTTAAAATGGACAACATTTTTAGTACATATGGAAAACTGACCAAACGAATTATGATTGTGTTGATACTTCAGCACAATGATCCATGGGACATTTGTGAAGTGTACGAATCAGCACCGTATCAATCTGAGACATGGTATGGTCGGCACCACTCAAAGTGTATGTTTTATGTTTCAAAAGTACATCATTTTAAGTGAAAAACATCAACTGGTATATGGAAAACTGACCAAACGCATTCAAATTGTGTTAATACTTTAGGACAATGATCCATGGGTCATTTGAGATGTGTACGAGTCATCCCTGTCTAAATCTGAGATGCGGTGTGGCCGATACCACTTTAAGTGTCTCTCTTTTGTTTAAAATTGACATATGAAAAACTGACCAAACGCATTCAGAATCTGTTGAAACTTTAGGAAAACGATCCATGGGTCATATGTTAAGTGTACGAGTCAACCGAGCCTCAATCCAAGTTGCGGTTTGGCCGGGACCACTTTAAGTGTCTCTCTTTTGTTTAAAATTGACTAAATTTTAAGTACATATGGAAAACCAACCAAACGCATTCTGATTGTGTTTATATTTTAGCACAACAATCCATGGGTAATTTGTGATGTGTACGAGTCATCCCCGCCTCAATCCGAGGCATGGTGTGGCCAACACCATTCAAGGATTCACTCTATTATTTAAAAAAACACTTCTTTTTAAGTGAAAATAACAACTGACATACGGAAAACCGATCAAACACATTTGGAATAAGTTGATACTTTAGGACAATGATCAATGGGTCATTTGTGATGTGTACGAGTTAACCTCGCCTTAATTAGTGGCACAGTGTGACTGATATCACTCTAGGTGGATGTATATTGTTTAAAATGGACATCATTTCTAGTAAAAATATATGGTATACGAAAAACCGATCAAATTAAGAATTGAATTCCTTATTCCACATATAATTTTCATCTAAAATTTAAATTGAATTCTAATTGAATTATGTATGTTTATAATTACTTTTTGACTTCTAATTTAATTATGGATGTCTATAGTTGTAGGATGCATTATATGTTAAATGTGTATGAGTTTATTCTCTATATTATGTGTTTTTTGGTTATTGCGGGTACAATAATTGTATATGTATGTGTTAGTTTATTCCAGGTACAATAATTGGATTAAAAATGAAATAGAATGCACCAAAATTTCATAGGTGGGGTGAAAATTAAAAATTGCATACCTGCTGTGCATATTGCAGGATGTTGTGCAATTTGCACAGCAAAGCCTATGCCAATGGTTTCTAACTATTGGCATAGGCTCTCTGAGTTGTTTTTACCAACGGTTTTCAAACCTTTGGGATAGCCTCTGAGGTTGTTTTTTCCAACGGTTCTCTGAACCATTGGGAAAAACCTTTACCAATGGTTCTCTAAACCCTTTGGAAAAACCTTTCCCAACGGTTTAGAAACTGTTGGGAAAGAAATGGATTGGGTGCCTTCCCCAATGGGCCAAACCGTTGGGAAAAGCTTTTCCCAACGGTTTCGCACAACTGTTGGGATATGATGATTTTCTCTAACCTATCCCAACAGTTCTCTGTAAACCGTTGGGAAAATCCTTTCCCGATGGTTCTCTGTATACCATTGGGAAAAGCCTTTCCCAGCGGCATACTTCCCCATGGTTGGCAGAACCATTGGTATAACATATACCAATGGTTTTGCAGCCTTTCCTAACGGTTCTGAACCGTTGGGAAAGCCTGTATTTCCAGTAGTGAAAAAGAAGGATTATAAACCTATAATTTTTATGTAACAACTCTAGTTTCTCAAGCATTACTTCATATATGTGTGGGGGATGATGGAGGGTACACATAGTGGATAATGGTAGGGAATACATACGATCTCACTATGCCATTAGCCATCCTTTTGACTTAAAAATTTCATACATTATTATTGAGGCTTTATGTGATTCTATTCAATGATATTTTGAGAAAAAATAAATGAAACCACCTCCATTAAAAATTCAATATAATCAAGATGAAAGAGAATAAAATTCTAAGTTAATATAACATGATATTATGTTCTATTTTGAAGAAGGGTGTGAGCCATGGTTCAGAAAAAGGGCTTGCACTCTTGTGTGAACAAGGAGACACATAATTCTCAAATATGGGGTTAATTTTATAATATAATATGGGATGTAATATTCTATTTGGAGCACTGTGAAATACTTTTATAAATAGGGGGACCACCTCATTAAGGTACACCAACCCAGGGGAATACTGAACTGTTTGACTCTCACTTTTCACCAAAGTATATCACCATGCACATACTCTTCTTTTGTAAGTGAGAATGAGACACTAATTTACTGAGTAATTATTTCATATGTATTAACACACCATGCTAGGTGAGATATATTGTGTATCATTATATGGTCACACCACACCCGGTGTGATGAGCAGGGGAAAATATCTTGCATGAAAATTTCTACATTGTTAAAATTTTCACCATGACTTTTTCCATGGACTATTCATTTGATATTTTTAAAATTCCTTGAATTTTTTATTATTCTATTTCTAATACACTAGAAAATTATGTATACTAGATATCCCAATTACTAAACACGAATTCCTATGAAGCTAATGTGAATTGCGTCTATAAAATTAATGATGGAATTGATATTGAATAAAAATTTATTATCCCACCATGTCATTAAGTACTCTCAATTATTTTGGGACTGGTTCTACATGACTATCCCATATTATAAAGGATTCCTTTAAATTGATTTGGTATCATCAATGATGTATCAATTTTGAGTTCATATTCTACCCACATTCCTTATGTACTATGTCTTGGAAGATTTGTATTTTAAAAAAAACTCATTTTTTGGTAAACACATTAATTAAAGTAGTCAAACTGAATCATACATCTTAGTACACTCCCCAGTAATAATTTAGAGTCATCAAAAAATATATGTTCTAGTAATTCTACATTATTCATTTATCCCGTCATCCTCTTTATAAAATCAGAGGAAAGGGTGGAGTCAACAATGATATATATATCCTAGAGGGAATTTATAGAATGAGAAACCTGGTATATTTCATGTTTATCATAGTTGTGATGAATTTTATGTTTAATTAAAATCCTTCAAGATGTATGAAGATGGATAAATTTTAAAATTTTAGATTTACTAGAGTCCTAATATCATCCCGTAATTGATCATCTAGTGGTGTTGAGAAATCAATACATTCCATCTAATGTATAAAGAAATCAAATTTTGTCTCTATAAAATCAATAAAATAAAAGGTTTTTTCAAACGTTGTTTAAACATTCATTTATATTCTCTCTAACCTAATTTTTGGAAGTGATGATTATAAAACTCCAAATATGACCATAGAATTACAGGAATTTATAAAAAAATAAGTTAAAAAAATTCCACACAGTTTTAAATATTTTTTTAAAACCCAAATTTAATATATTTTTATAGTCTCTTGAGTCAAAATTGAAGTCCATGAAGATGTGGTTTTTCCCATCTAAATATGCACGCAAAACCTAAGGCATATATTGGACTATTTCAGATAGATAAAAGTACAATATATTTGGCTATTAGTTAATATATAATTCATACCTATATCTTAGATTTATATTAATTCTTATAATTTTTCCCAATGGATGGATGATACCAACCCAATATTCTCACATGGGAGTTAGGGCAACCAATATGGTTATTGATACAATCATAACATCAGGGAAATCGATAAATCGTACAACAACAACAATGAGTATAATTTACCATGTGATTATTTAAATTTATGGGGGTGAGTTTATACATATGGAATGTATTTCAATCCATTTTTACGAGGTTAGATAGAAACAAGACTCAGTGGTTAAGACAATAATAATAACACATCAACATTATGACCTGTATATAGACTGGTGTTACTAGATATTTTATTCCTAAGAAGAGTGACCATGGATTCCCATGTTCATGATAAAGAAATTAGAAATCACTCTTATTTTTCATTCATTCTATATTAATCAACTACCAAAGTGGTAAAAAATTAAACTACTAGTATAGTGGATAACCATTCTAATATCATCTCATTCTAAGATAAAGTTCACATAGCCTATGTTAAGAGGGTTTTAATTGGTGATCCTTATATATTATATATATTTGAATGATAATTCAAAATTGTATAAAGATTTTACCTATCACTATTTTCATGGAACGTGACATGAAACACCACAAGATCATACAATAATTTTTTTAATGTTGATGAGTTAGGATATTGACATTGAAATAAACTAATTACCAAATAATGCTTTTACGGATCAATACCTATAATATTATTAGAATTATTTAATATGTTATTAGGGTGTGGTATAAATTAAGGTTCATTACCCAAATATTTGACGATTTTTTGACTAAAGAAAAAGATTTTTTATTGATTGGATGACCACGGAAGAAAATCACACCAATAACAATCTGAGGTAGGGTGAATGTTCATAATAATGAATAATTCATGAAGAAATGAAATGGAATTGTGGATTTATCAATTTATATTCCTCAACTAAAGAAGATAGGATTCCATCCACTAGGAATGATCAAATATTTGAGGAAGCCATATTAGTTTTCAAGTTAATATATTTTTATTCCATCTTATATCATAGAGTTTATACCCTTGTCCTTTTAATAGTTTGATTATGATAGTGAAAATTAACAACACATAAAATATGAACATCACGCAACACCACATCGAAGCCCTACCACATAGAATTTCTAAAGCACTCACTATTATCAAGATCATTTAGAGAAAACATTTATCAACAAAGGGGACTTATTTTAAAAATAATTCCCCCCTTATCAATGACATCATTTTTTTCAATGGGTGTCGTCATTTGAGAAAATGTTTTGGTATTAAACAATGAATTTGGTTTTGGGGATGAAACCATCACTACAAATCAGATAAAACATAATATGGCCTAAAAAATATATATTCTTTAATTACTCAAACACTCTAGTAAAAATGGGTAGAAAAAATATTCAATTATAGGCTAAGGATAAATAGACATTGATTATAGAGGATATCATTGTAAGGAAAAAATGTTTTATTAATGGAATTCCTTTTTTATAATTATGCTCGATAGTATAATCACATTAGGAAGAAAATGAAATATCATGATACTAAATACTATGTGACCATTAAATATAGGTATTCCACTTCTATATATTGAATTTTGAAAATCTGACATACACGGTTGGGTACAAGTGGATTTTTTGAGTATAATAAAACAAAAATATTTATTTTTGAATAGTAACCTACCCTTATGAATAGTAAATCTTCCAAGATAATAGTAACCTTACCTATAAATAATTAAATAAAATTAAGGCATTTTATAAGTGACAATTTGACCATAGTAAAAGTAATGATATTTTTGTAATTCATAAATAATTAATTATAAATAATTAATTAAAAATAAAATTTATATTCATAAAATGTGTTTATAAATTAAAAAATCTATGTCTTCTAGTTTAAATATAATTTTATAAGACCCCATGTAATTTTTTAATGCATTATAAAACCAGTTATAATTTTAAAAATTGTTTTTTCAAGTAAATTCAGAATATAATTAAATATTAAATTAATCATATATAAATATTTATTTTTGAAAAATGGGCATCATTTTTTGGATTCTACATGTTGCAAAAAGGTAGGGGTTATTTTTTTGGATTTTAAGGAAATAATTGAGTTTTTATGAATAGTAAAATGCCATAATTTACAAAATAAGATAAATAAGCTATTTATAGGGTCATTTATGATATTCTACTGATGTCAGACCACATGGTACGAGATCACATTATAAAATTACTATTCTTGGTCATGGAAGACTCACCATTCATTTTATTTTTGGGAAATAAAAAACTAATGAATTCTATATTGAGAAATCCCATCTCCCCTCCATTAATAATTCCACCCTTCACACTGTCATATCCTCAAACCTCTTAAGCTTAAATCCTTGTCTAAACTCTTCCAAATAATCCTTCCTAGCCCCTCCTCCTTGTCAAAGAGCTTCTGGTCTCAAAAAAGGCCAATCTTATTCCCCTTAAGGAGGATCTCAAGAAGAGGATTCAAGAGGTAATTTCTCTCTCTCTTCTCCTATAATTCCTTTTCAATTTCATGATATTTTCTCATTCTATCCTGACCTATCATTATTAAAATGGTATGAAAACTCTTTTATCATACATATACTATAATTTTATTATACTAATGGGATATTATACTATAAAACCCCCTTATCCTCCTCCTTTAATTTTATAAAATAAAACGGTGTTCGTGAGTTGTTAATCTATAACCTTCAAGAATGACATGTTTTCCTTTTCATTTATACCTTCAGATCTGGTAATGAAACCATTTTTATGGTTGCACCAGAATATGTAATATTTATTATGTTCTATTTAAATATCTTTAACTAATTATGTACGTATTACTAAATGATTAATCAAAACAAGTTCATTGTGGTTGAAAAACCACCCAAATTAACTCAAACAATCATCATTTTATTTTTATCTAATGATTCATCCACAAAGAAAACAATGAAATTCATTATAAGATTTTTTAACTTCTTTAATATCATTCGAAACATTTAATATATGTTCTGGATGTTTATCTATGTTCTACACGAACGTCAATTCCTGAATACATGTGAAACGCTATAGAAAACCGAAAAAATGAACATTCTTGAAAAATGTTTTTGAACACTATAACATAAAAAATAGACCATTAAATAACACAATGAAACCAAAAATAACCCTATTAATTTATAAAAAGTTCTTTAATTTCTATTTAATTAATATGATGTCATTATATAAGACATTAAAGCGAAGGAAGCATTCATATATATGGTAAGGGGAAATTCTCGGACCCAACTTTAATTTTTCGAGTTCTCCCTCTCTCACTCATTTATAATATGGTTACTCCTTAAAAATATATTGGTCATAATTGTCTTTCCTATTATATGATATACATGTTTTTCGATGTTATTTATGTCAAACCAAATATTTTCCAAAAGAAATATTCTTTTAAGTACACACCTTTTACTTCTCGTTCAAGATTGACGGTTCTTGTAACATGTATGGTATTCCTTCATTTTTTGGTAACCCAATGATTATTAATGTGTTCTTATGAGATGAAACCCATTCCATTTCATGGGTCATTAATGTTCATTTTTTTATATCTTAATTGTGGCATTCATGATAAATGATAATGTTATGATGTGATGGGTGCTCTCAAAATTATATAGTGCTCCAATGCATTGGGTAAAGTGATGACTTTCATGGGTAAATGTGAAATGTTGTGTGAACAAGATGATATATTTTTTCCCAAGTATGTGTGGTAGTTAACCAATATGACATTATGTTTCATTTTTATTCTTTCCCACATTTCATGTTTTTTATTAATGATTCCCTCCTGATCTTGAGTCATTGCCTATGTTATGATTATGCTCACCCCATGATATATTGTTCTTATTTTCCCCCTTATTGGGCTTCTATATCACCCTGTTTGATTTATATCCTTAGGAGGATACATGTACTAAAGAGAGGTCTTGTTCCATCAAGAATCTAGAGAAGAAGAAATTGAATAAATGTTTATGCTTGATGTGGTAATTGTTATATAAGGTCCCAGTTTTTCCAAGACACTAAAACATTGGATTTTCTATGTGTAAAAATATTATTCTATTTATCTATAAAATGTTGTAATAGTAATGGGTGAAATGGGTAGGTCTCTATAGTTGGTATCAGAGGAAAGGTTTAGTTAATTTGGGAATTAGGATTAGTGAACCCTAGAGAAAACCTATAGTATGAGACTATGTAAAAATATTCACAGAATAATTATTACATTGGGATCCCATATGTTATTATTTTAGTATAAATTGTTTAAATTAATAAGTTATTTATGAATATATGACTTATCTTTTGTTCTAACCAACTCAATTTTAGAAAATTTTGTTTACTGGGAGAAACCTGGTAAACAACTCGTGTGAGGGACAATGCAACGATTGTCTGAATGACATCCCCAATGATTTAGGAGGTGGAGTTAAGAATATCATGGAGATGCTTACCAAAATATCTCAAGTTATGAATAATAACCATAATAATGTAGAATGTTCTCTTTATCCAAAGAGGGAGCAACTGAATATCGACTTTTTTTATGAAGCAACGAACACCGACATTTAGTAGATCTTTTGATCCACTAGTTTTGGAGTAGAGGGTCAACTCCATGGAGAAGATATTTTCTGTGTTTTATTATTCTGAGATAGAGAAGGTGACTCTAGACGTTTATCATCTAGATGGGGAGAATGATCAATGGTAGGCTTTGATTAAGAAGACCAAGCCAAGAGAGGAAACTTAAGAGATGGAATTGGAAGACTTTATGATCATATTTCTTAATAAATATTTCCCAAGAAATCTTCACACGAAGATGGAGAGAGAATTCATAGAGATAATGAAAAATTAAGTAGAATATTTCACAACCTATGAAGTGAATTTTACTAGGCTTTCAAGGTACACTTAGGGTCTTTTTATCAACAATGATAGAAAAATTGATATATTTTTTAGTGGATTAAAACCACACCTTCTAAAGGCTCATGAAAGTATAGAAATTGGGAGTTATAAAGAAGTTTTTCGAAGTGCTCTCAAAGTGGAGATGGAGTTTAGAGAATGGTGCCACATTTATAGTTGTCTGAAACGAAAGATGAAGTTTCAAGCCATCAAATCTAATGATAATGTTTGGAAGAAAACTCAGTGACCCACATGCCAAAAATGTGGGATGTTTCACCATGGGAAATGCCTCAAATGGGTAGGGAAGTTCATCATGTGTGGGAAAGAACACCATGCTCAAGAGTTATGAAAATACAAGAAAAGAAATTATAATGTAGCTGAAGAATGGACAGAACCACCCAAGGTTCAATGCTACAATTGTTGGGATCATGGGCACTATGCGAACTAGTGCACTAAACCTAGAGTTCTCGAGGGTTATCAGCGTCATCAACCACCAAGGACAAAGGAACAATGGAAGGCTTATTCCCTTACTAACATGGATGTGGATCAAGATAATGATGTTGTGCAGGGTACAATTCATATTGACTCAAGAATGGAAAATGTTTTATTTTATTCTGGTTCTATGTATTCCATTATTTCCTTCTTGTTTTCTAGAACTATAGAATAGAATCCCCAAAACCTTGAAGTTGAAATATTTGTAAAAAAACAAATTGGTTAAATCATTTCATCCAAAGTGTTCGAATCTTCTCCTATTAGTGTATGTGGGAAGATTCTTCCAACGAATCATGTAATACTTCCCATGGTGAAATTCGATGCTATAATGAGAATGTATTTTCTCTCATTATATAGAGCACATATCAGCTATCGAGAAAAGGAAATATCTTTTCATATTCCAAACCATCCCATGCACCTCAAAAAATTCAAGGAAGATCATGAATCTCCTTTAAAAAATCCTACAATGGTGTGTGTGTTGATTCCCTTGGAAGAAGAATTCCTATCCAAAATGGATAGTTCAATGAAAAGTTCCAACCATGTGGAAAGGCCCATCGTGAGAGAAAACTGTGATGTATTTCCTGAAGAGTTATGTGGAATCCCCCAAATTGTGTGGTAGAGTTATCAATTGATCTCATACCCAGAGATACTCCCATATCAAAGTGTCCCTATATGATGCCACTTATTGAACTGGAGGAGTAAAAGATGAAGTTGCAAGATCATCTGGACAAAGGGCTTATACGCCCTAGTGCATCACCTTAGGGTGCACAAGTTCTCTTTGTAAAGAAAATGGATGAAACAATGCAACTGTATATCGATTATCAAGAACTCAACAGGATCACCATAAAGAACAAGAATCCTCTTCTAATGATTGACGACTTATTCAACCAGTTAAGAGGAGCTCAATAATTCTAAAAGGTGGATATTGATTTTGGATATCAATAACTAAATGTGAAAATAAGATATTCATAAGAATCCCTTCCGTACAAGGTATGGTAACTATGAGTTTCAGGTTATTCCCTTCGGACATACAAATTCCACTAGAATATTCACGGATTTGATAAATAGAGTCTTTAGTCATTACCTTGACAAATTTGTGGCAATGTTTATTGATTATATTATATTCTACTCCAAGCGCAAGGTAGAACGTGAAGAACATCTAAGAATTGTGTTTGCTACATTGAGAAACGAGAAGTTGTATGCCATGTAGAGAAAGTGTTACTTTTGGATAAACAAAGTCACGTTCTTGGGATATGTGATCGCAAGTGAGGGAATTTATGTGGATCCTTCAAAAATAAAGGCTATTGAGGAATGGTCCATGCCCTCTACTGTTATAGAAATCCATTGTTTTCATGGATTAGCTGGGTACTGCCGACGTTTTGTGAGAAACTTCTCATGATTGTCAAGCCCACTAACTATGTTAACTAGGAAAGCAGTGAATTATGACTGTATAGAAGAATGTGGGGGAAGTATCAAGCAGCTACATAGAAGTCTGATCACTACACCTGTACTCACACAACCAAAACGTGGAGAATGTTTTGTGATATATAGTAATGCTTCAATGAAAGGATTGGTTTGGGTACTCACGTAAAATGATAATGTGATAGCCTATGCTTCATGATTGTTGAAGATCCATGTGTAGAACTACCCAACACATGATCTAGAGATGGCTGCTGTGATTTTGCATTGAAAATCTAAAGACACTACCTTTATGGTGATATGTGTGACATATACACTGACCACTAGAGCCTAATATGTATATTCACACAAAAGGATATCAACATGAGTCAATGGAGTTTTTTATAGTTAATCAAGGATTATGATTTCTCTATTCACTATCATCCTAGAAAGGCGAACAAGGTAGCTAATTCTCTATGTAGAAATGAACTAGCTACTCTTTCCAAGTTATGGATTGTGAAAGACATTATATTCTTGGAATGTAAGAGATGGATTTAGAAATCATAAGGGCAAGGGATACATCCTACCTTGACCAAATTATTGCGCAACCATCCATACAAGTAATGATTAAGGAAGAAAAAAGGGATGATGTGGAAATACAAAAGAGGGTGAATGTAGTAAAAGAAGTGATGTGTAAGAGTTCCATATGGACGATGAAGGAGTGATTTGTTTTGGAACACTTCTTTATGTGCCTTCGTCACCTTGGATAAAGAAGGAGCTATGGGACAATTCACATAGCTCAACATTCTCTATCCATCCTGGGAGTACCAAGATATACCATGATCTATGAGAACACTTCTAGATGGATTACATAAAAAAGGAGATTGCTGAATATATATCAAGGGGCTTTGTATGTCAACAATTTAAATCAGAGTGACAAAAGTCTAAAGGGTTGATGAAGACATTGCCTATACCCATGAGGAAAAGGGAGAATGTTACTTGGGAATTTTTCATGGGTCTCTCGAAGATGGAGAAGGGAAATAATGTAGTATGGGTTGTGGTTGACCGACTCACCATGACATCCCATTTTATTGCTATTCAGTAAGGCCTCTTGCTAGAACTAATAGTAATGATATATGCCAAGGAAGTGGTGAGACCTCATGGAGTTCCACTATAAATTGTCTCTAATTGTGATCCAAGGATCACATCTATATTCTGGAGGAGACTTTAACATGCTTTGAGCAGTGAATTAAATTTCAGCACGACCTATCACCCCCAAACTGATGGCCAGTCTGAAAGGACTATTAAGATGCTAGAAGATATGCTAAGAGAATTATCTTTAAAATTCAATGGTGGATGGGATTAACATATCCCATTTGTTGAGTTCTCATATATTAATAGCTTCCACTCAAATATTTAGATGGCTTCATATGGTGATTTTTATGGAAAGTGTTGTAGAACTCCAACCTGTTGGGATAAACATGGAGAAAGAATGCTACTTGGACTTGATCTTGTGGAAGAGATGACAAAGAAGGTTCAAGTAATCTAGAAATCCATCTAAGCTACACAAAGTTGGAAAAAGAGATAAAATGAGAACCATTGAAGGGACTTGGAGTTCGAAATTAAAGATAAAGTATTCCTTCAAATATCACCATGGAACAGAGTCCTGTGGTTTGGAAAGAAAGAGAAGTTAAACCCAAGAAACATAGACCCCTTTTAGATCCTTGATTGCATATGATTTATGGCCTATCGTCTTGCACATCCAATGAATTTGGATCATCTTCATGATGTGTTTCAAGTATTACTTTTGAGAAAGTACATACCTGATCCCCCACATGTACTGAACTCAGAGGTGGTAGAGCTGGATGATTATCTCTTCTATGAGAAGCAGCCAGTAGAGATTCTTGACAGGAGAGATAAGGTTATACGCAACAAGAAACCCCACCTTATCAAAGTATTTTGAAGGAACCATAAGTTTGAATAAGCTACATGGGAATAGAATGATGTGATGAAGTATAAGTACCCTCACTTGTTTGTGTAAAACAAAATTTCAAGGGTGATGTTTTATAAGGGGGGAAGAATGCCATGACCCAAAGTTTTATTAATGATATTCCCATCTTATAAATATTTCTTATAGAATAATCACATTAGGAAGTACAATTAAATATCCTGATACTAAATTCTATGAGACCATTAAACGTAGTTTTTCCACTTCTATGTTTTGAATTCCAAAAATCCGATATACACGGTTGTGTTCAAGATGAATTTTTGAGTATAATAAAACAAAAATAATTTTGATGAATAGTAACCTACACTTATGAACAGTTACATACCCTTATTAATTGTAATAAGACCCTTATGAATAGTAAATCCTATAAAATAATTGTAAGCTTACCTATAAATAATTAAATAAAATTAAGGTATCTTTTAAATGATAATTTGACCATAGTAAAAGTAATGGTATTTTGGTAGGACATAAATAAATAATTATAATTTATTAAGTAAAAAAAATTAATTTTTTTAAAATGTGTTCCTATATTAGCAAATCTATTTCTTTGAGATTTATGATAATTTTATAAGACCTCAAGTAATTTTTTAAAGCATTATAAAATCAGTTTTAATTTTAAAAATGGGTTTTTAATGTAAATTGTGATTTTAATTAAATATTAAATTAATCATATTAAAAAATTTAATTTTGAAAAATTAGTATCATTTTTTGATTAAACACATCAAAAACTTCTATGACTTAATTTTTTGGGAACTTTCTGAAATACTTGAATTTTTTATTAATAGTGAAATACCATGATTTACAAAATGAGCTAATTATATAGTCATGTATGATATTAGGATGATGTAAGCCCACTTGGTTCGGGATAACATTATAAAATTACTATTCTTGTTCATGGAAGACTCACTATTCCTTATCTTCAGGGGAAATAATAAATTATCAAATTCTATATTGAGAAATCCCATCTCCCAGCCACTATAAAATACAACTCTTCACACCCTAATTTCCGAACATCCCTCTAGCTTCAAGACTTGTCTAAACTCAGCCCAATCATCATCCCTAGACCTTCCCCAATGTCTATAAGCGTTTGTTATTATCCATTGGCCAAACCTAGTCCCCATATGGAGGATATCAAGAGGAGAATTCAGGATGTAATTTTTCTCCCTCTTCTCTATTAATTCTATTTCAATTTCAAGTTCTTTTATCAATCGCTCCCCACCTATCATTGTCAAAATGTTACAATAACTCTAGTATCCTACATATAATGTAATGTTATGATAATAATGGGATATTATACCATCCAACCCCCCTTATCCTCTACCTTTTATTTTATAAAAGAAAAGAGATGTTTGTGAGGTGTTAATCTATCACCTTCAAGAATAACAAGTTTTCTTTTTCATTTCTACCGTAAAATATGTTCATTAAACCATTTTTATGGTTGAACCAGAATATGTTATAAGTATTAAGTCCTATTTAATGTTCTTGAACTAAAATATGTTTATATTACTGAATGATTAATCAAAACAAGTTCGTTATGGTCGAAAAACCGCCCAAATTAACTCAAACAGTCATCATTTAATTTTTATCTAATGATTCATACACAATAAATATAATTTAATTCATTATAATATCTTTTTAACTTCATTAATATCATTATTAACATCTAATATATGTTCTATATGTTTATCCATGTTCTACATGAACTTCAATTCATGAATACATGTGAAATGATCATGAAAACCATAAAAATGAACATTCCCAAACAATGTTTTTAAACTCTATAACATATCAAAAGGCCCATAAAATTACATAATGAAACTAAAATGACCTCTATTAAGTTATAAAATGGTTGATAATTTCTAATTAATGAATATAATATAATTATACAATACATTAATGTGAAGGAAGCGTTCAGATATAAGGTAAGGGGAAATTCTCGAACCGAACATTCATATTTCGGGTTCTCCCTCTTTCACTCATTTTTCATATGGTTACACCATAAAAATCTATTGTTAATAATTTTTTTTCCATTTATGGGATAATCATATTTTTTACTAGTATTTAGGTCAAACCAAATGTTTTCTAAAAGAACTCTTCATTTAAGTACATACCTTTAACTTCTTATGCAAGATTGATGGTTCTTGTAACATGTATGTTATACCATCTTTCTTTTGGGAACCAAATGTTTATGATTGTGTTATTATGAGATTAAACCCATTACATTCCATGGGTTAGTTATGTTATTTTTTATATGTTCATTGTGGAATGTATGATTGATGATGATTTGATGATGTGAATAATGTGCCCAGAATTATATAGTGCAATATGAATGTTTCAATGTGACGGGTTCACTCAGAATTATACAACTCTCCAATGCATTGGGTAAAGTGATGAATATCATGAGTTAAGGTGAAATGTTGTGTGAACAAGATTCTAGCTTTGTTAACAAGTATGTGTTGTAGTCAATAACAAAGTCATGATGTTTCATTTTTATGCATTTCAACATTTCATGTAATTTATTAATGATTCCCTCATGTAAATGATTGTTTTACTATGTTATGATTATGATCACCCCATTATATATTGTTCTTATTTTTACCCTTACTGGGCTTATAGATCACCCCTTTTTATGTATATCCTCAGGTGGCTACATGTACGAAGGAGAGGTCAAGTGTTAGTAAGAAGCTAGAGAAGAATAAATTAAATAAATGTTTATGCTTGATGTTGTAATTGTTATGTATGGTCCCAGTTTTCCCAAGACACTAAACCTTTGGATCCTATATGTGCAATACTATTATCATAGTTATCTTTATAATGATTTTATAGTAATGGATGAAATGGCTTGGTCTCTAAACTCACACAAACATTCAATAAACTTTAACTATTTTAGAATAACTAGTAGATTGAGTAGAATATCATCATGTAACATAGATTACTATTCAGTATATCAGATTCATCTAATTGATTACTCAAAAATTGAACTCAAAAATTTAAAATAATCACAACTTCAATGTTTGATTATTATTTTAATTTTAGATATAGAGCTAAAAGAGTCTCTCTTGGAAATGTTTAGGGTGAAAATTTTGTAAGTGGTTATAATAATTGAAAATATTCAAGTTTGATGATTGGAATTTTATACAAGGGATGAGAGGTTATTCCCATTAGGTTAATAAAAGGCTAAAATGTATATAGATTTTCCATAATTGACTGATACTTCTCGCAAATCATTTTTCAACTTAGTGTATCCATCTAACAAGATCTTGTTATAACTTTTTTGTAGATTTTTATCATAACTACACGTCCATATGTTTTGGTGACTATAAATTTTCAAATTCACATTAAAAAATATTCACTCCACGCTAATTTACTATAATAAGGATCTACCCTATAAATTTAATCCTCTCTCTTTTTTGATTGATCGTGAATATGATTCCTTTGTTAATATGAAATTTCTTACTAATATATATTATTATTTATTATAAGAGTGAAAAAGAATTGATGAAACCATTATTTAATAAACTAACATTTTTTGTTTCCATAATTATTAAATACTAAAAACTTATGAAATTAAAAAATAAGCAATTAAAAAGAAATATAATCCATTCAAATATTAAATGGTGATTCATTTTGTAAATTGTGATTTTAAATAATTTAGTTGATAATGGGAAAAATTTTGATTGGTCCATTATATTTCATGATACATACTATCAAATGGGTATAGGAAATCTATATTTATAGAACATGTGATATCATCATAGTACATGGTTATCATATTATATAAAATATAGAAGTGATTTTGGTTTTCTATTTGAATTGTGATATTGGATGAGTATGGAATGGCTTTATATGTGGTGTATGTTCTATCTCTATATACTATGGTTAAATAGTTTAGATATAAGAGTACAAGTGACGCAAGATAAATGGAATCGTGAAGTGGGTTTGTTATAAATGAGTTATTATTCAAGAACAGATTGAGTATACAAAAATTGGTTAAAATTTTAACTAAACTAATGTTTATATATAATGAAATATGCTCAAACGTTTTCCTAGATTTATAGTCCAAACATGAATATCATGACCTTTTCTAGGAAAAAATTTGATCTCTATATACATTGTTCCTTTTACTTTTATGCTCTAAATTTTGACCGAGCCTTGAAATATTAATTGTGTAGTCAGTGGATAATTATATTTTTATTTGATTAATATTTGTGGTTTATAGATCTAATATGGTTGAAACCCCTTTTCCTTCTATTTTACTATCAATATTTTTTCAAACCCATGAATGGAAATTCTCAGTGATAGAAAATCAATTTTTTCACATTATAGAGTTTCAACATAATTATTACATGTATCTTTTTTATTTTATGGTCTTACAGGTTAGACCATTATTTTTTATTTTTAGTTTATGGTCATACAACTTGCATCAAAAGGCGATGATGTCTAGGACCATAAAGTTTGAACAAAAATATGCATGAAGATTAATCCCTTACATATTTAACCAGGAATGATATGGTATATATATTAATAAAGGAATTGTTAACCCAAAATGAATGAGGATATCAGTGTTGGTATAAACAAACTAATAAATAAATACATGGTTTAAGTTCATACATCTTAGATCAATGGGGGAGGTTTTTTATTTAATAAAAGTGTATAAATTAACCACTATGAATGATGAAACCAATTCTATAATAAAAATCAATGTATGTGGGAACATGTTCACATTTCATTTTAGGTCACAATTCTTAGACCATGATTGGATTAATGCTTACAGTCATATAGCTTTGTCTCATTATGGGGATATATATCAGGGGTTCATGTATCTTGTTAACATAATCAATATGATGTGAACTAAACTGAGGTTGGTATGAACAACCAAAAAATAGTTGATTTAGAGTGTAAATTTCGTGGAGAGTTTATGAAAATACAGGAGCTAAGAGCATTTACAGACTTCTAAACATAGAAATGGATGGTGATGTTAATAAAAAATTGATGTATTTTAATTAGGTATGTTGGGATGATAACATATATTCTTGGATAACTACTAATAATATATGAAAAATCATCCTATTACTATACCTTTAGAAAATTATGTTGCAGATCAGTAAAGATCTTGTGTGAATGAAAGATTCCAATGTAATACTATCATTACATACAGGGTAAGAGAGACTTTTACTTTGGAAAATTGTTTTACTTTGAATGGGTATAAGTAGTCCATATATGTTTTGTATGTTCTATTACCATAGAAAAGAGTCCCCTTTGGATTAGATATACATGTTTTAAATATCCATGGATAGTTTTCAGTAATTAAAATAATTGTGAAAAAAATTATAGTATATTAAAAAGAGAATGTTCATGGATAATTATAGTATTATTTCTTGGGATCCAGTAAACTAAATTGAAATAGAATAATAAATAGGGAATTTAAATTGATGGGAAGTTTTTACCCAATATGAGATAGTATATTAATTCATTTCTATATAAATAATGAGAAGAGGAATCAAAACACCAATAGTTCTATGACTGAAGAACCATGTACAGACTAGTGGATGTGACCTGATGTAAATATGGGGTTCTACTTATATTGAATAGGTTATGTAGATTACATTGTGTAAATTTAGATCATGTGTAGATGAAAATGGGATTCAATTAAAAGGTTCCTTAGTGAGAAAAAAATACTTAAAACACGTGTGAATTGATATGAATCCTAACAAAAGCATAGAATGATGGATGGGGTGAAAGTGAAATTTATAACGAAACCAATGATATGAGATTCTTGTATGACAATGTATCCTTTGAAAATATGAATCAATCCAATTGTATTTTTTGCAGGGAGGAAGCATTTCCTCATAAATGGATGATAATAGATTCTTAATATGAATTGATAGACTATATACTAGGAACTATTACATAGTTTATGCTTTTATGTAATGGGTTAGGTCTTATTGAAAGGGATTCCTTGAGTAGTGTGTGGCCATACGAGATTGACGACATGTTATATAGTTTGAGGTTATATGACCAGTATCATAAACTATATAGTTTAATGTAATGTGGTAAGGAAAACATGTTATTCAGAATAAAATTATTTGATAAGGACAATATACACCCAATGTAACGTTATCCAGAGTATTTATCGAGAAACCATACATTAGTGGAGTCGGTATGTAACACCACAAAATTTTAGTATTAATTTTTCTCGGAATAAATACAATGTTGAATAGTTTTTTTTCAATCAAAAAAACAGAACTAATACAATCCTCAATACATTTTATTGAGATAAAATATTACAATGTATGGTAAACCATCAAACATTATTCCGACACAACAATAATAAATAATAAAAAATACAAGCGAATAAATAAAAAAGAATATAAAAATGTAACAAAAAATATAATATTTATTCTAATAATTCCCCAAGAAGATCATAGAACAAATCACATAGATGGAATGATGCCAGAGTATTAAAACTATTATATGCATATTGAGACATAATTGAATGGATTGGGTGAATGATCTTAGGATATATATAGGAAAAAATATAACCATTATAAATATGAAATTTTGAGATATGGACAATGGATATAAATGTATCTAATATGTATATTGATTTTGTGTATTATTTGTGACAAAGATAAAATAATATAATTCAAAAAATTTATAAAACGAGAAAAATATAATTTTTAAATAAAATATTTCGTTATAAAAATATTTTTATGCATAAAATAAAAATAATATTATTAAAGTATGTTTTCGTATATTTATAAAACAAAAATAAAAATTTTCATATAAAGGTATAAGTAAAATTAAAATTTTAAAATATGTATAACTCATTTTAATATCATTTATAAAAGATTATTTAATATAAAATTAGTAATTTTTGAAGAATTATATTTATATGTTTTTTTATTTATATTTAACAAAAATTATTTTGAGGAATTTTATTGAAAATATTTAGAAGAAAATAAATTAATAACCATCCAATAGTTATTACATGGAATGTAATAAGCAGAATTCCATTTTATGCATAAAAATGACATTTATAAATGAATTCCATTTTTTTTTGTGATATGCATTTTTAATGAATCTAAGTATATTATGGTAATATTATGATAAAATATATTATTGAAATGAAGTATTATTTATGACCCCCACTCTCTAGGTATTTTCTCTCCTCTCATGCTAGGGTTTCTTTCTAGTGCCTCTTTTACTCTCTCCCTCTTATTGTTCCCCATACGGTGAAGGTGCTTCTCCGACATTTCTAATATTCTATCCTTCTTGTCACCCTTATCTCCTCTTAGCCTTGTTTTTTTGGGGCATTCTATCTCTCTTGTTGATTAGGGTTTCTACTATTCCCCTCACCTTCCTCTGTGTGGTGACTCTCCTCGTCATTTCTTCCTATTTACCGATGCCAATGCATTGTCCTTCTCTTCTCGTTGTATCTAGGATCTTTTTTTTATGATTCCCCTTTCGTATTCTTTCTGGTGAGTCAAGGCCCATTACCCATCTTCCACTGGCCTTTCAATTATACCGATCATGAAAGGCCCCATCTTTTCCCAACTCGATGGGTCTTTGATGGCTTTGGTATGTTATGGAGGAGACTTTCTCGGGTTCTTATCGCATCATTGCAACTCAATAGTGTTCGATTCTCTACAAAGAGAATTTCAGATGGTTCATTTACTTTTTTGTGTTTCTACAAAGTGGTAAATGTTTTGATGCTTCTGGTTGGGATGTTGGGTAAAAGGTTTCATCCCACTTGTAATTCTTCTCCACTTTAAACTCTGCTCTGGATTCTAAGTCTTTCATCCCAAGATAGTACATTCTTTTGTGACAGTTCTTGTGGATGCTTTCAGATTTTGATGTTTGACTGGTAGTTGGTATTCTAAGAGGCTCATCCTTGTGTCTGTGTTCATGTTGGTCTTGGATTTTCAGATTTTCTCTTTCTCCTCAATATTATAGTCGATACCTCTTTTCATAGTCAATACTGATGATGATGATTCTTATTGGATGGGAGCATGGAGGTTGTTTTTTCCCCATCACGATGATGATGGTTTCCAATTGGTGTGGTTCAGTTGGGTCTTCAACGGAACTAGGCATCGGAGATGATGATGTTGAATGCTGATTTAGGTCAATCAGGGTGTGTAGCTCATGGGGATTACTGTACGTGGTATATTGTCTCATGGTTTCATTTCAAACTTTTAATTTGTGGATTGGGTCTTGTTTCCTGGTTGTGGCCTCTTTTGTGTTATTTGAATTTGTATCCAGTATTTTGTGAGGTTCCCAGTAATCCAAAAAAAATTATTCAATAAATAAAAAAATTGATTTGGAGGATATGAATAGTATTTTAACAATAATTTAATTATAAATTGATTGGTAATAAATAAATAATCTTTAATATTTAAAAAACCTAGTTTCCAATTAAAATAGTTTTTCATTATATTTTATAATTTCATTAAAAATTTAAATTCATAGTTTTATAATTTTTTATTGAAAAAATGAAATTCTTTTTGTATTCTGCCTAACGCTATAATATTAGGATTATTTATTTTCTATTTTTCCAGAAATAATATTTTTGATGAATAGTACAAAAAAACCGTTTTCAAAAATACCAAGAATTTTAAAAAATATTTAGAAAATCAGAATGAATAAAAATATTAAAAAAAAATTTATTGAGAAATGATTTATTTTATTCATAAAATTATATATGTAAAAATAATACATTTTAAATAGTTATTTTACATTTTAGAACTAAAGTTATACTCTCCTCTAAAATTGTATTAATGTGATATACATTTATTTTTATAGATATTATTTTTAAAAAATTAGTATATTATATGTAATAATATTGATTTCATATTTATAATCTAAAGGAAGAAATTATGTAATTAGGACCATTTTATTTTTTGAAATAAAAAATGAATTATATATGTAAACATTATTCAATATAGTAAAAGTAATACTGTATGGGTTAAATAAAAGGTGTAAAAGACTAAAAAATGTTAAAAATATCTCTCGAAATGTTAATTGAGGCTTTAATAAAACATACATAATATAATATCCATTATTTTCAAAATTTTAGCCACTATCCTCGATTTGCGTACCTCGTATTACAACAATACAACTCATATCACATATAAAAAGTTCCATTCACCACTCCACTTCTCCTCCCATCACAAAATCATTAGTTCAACAAAAATCTACCAAAATACATTGTAAACATTCATATATATATATATATGTCATACTTTTTATGGTATTTTAAAAAAATCACCCCCATTATAAATCCAATTTGCAAAGGAGTTATTCCATGTAGCAAGGTAAAATTTATTAAATTACTTATTTTCATTTATATTTATTTAAGTATTTATAAGATACATATATGTCTATTATAAAATCATAAAAATAATAAAATAAATATAATTTGTATACTTAGTTGTACTTTAATTGATGTAACAATCATTATTTACCATTATCCCTTAGAAAGAATATTATCTCGTCCATGCATATGTGCAGACTACCACCTCAAGGAATAATGTGCTTTATTTTTCATCACTACCTTATATTGATTGTTAAAAGTAGGTTTTCAAGAATAAATATTATTTTTATAGTGTAATTATGATTCCAAAAATATCTAAAAACTCATATCTTCTTTCAGTTCATTGGAAAATGATAACGTCGTTCATTTTTACGTGTGGACTATCGCCTTCAAGGAGCGACATACTCCATTTTCATCACCACTAAACTTGGATGATTATTATAATTCATATAATTAATTAAAATGATATTTATTATATTGTTATGATTTTTTAATGTTTATATTAATATTTAACCTGTTATTAATATTCTAACTTTTTTTCGTAAAAAAGTATCAAAATAAGCTCATCATTGATTCTGTCTTCCCCATTCCTGAATAAAAATATCATGGAATGAAATTAAAATTTTTAATTTAAGTATAAAAAATATATTCCTATAATTTGGGTAAAATTGGAATTATATCTTAATATCGAGGAATGGATATCGACATCAATATATTAAAGCATGCCCGAAACAATCAACATCGTGAACATCTGATGATGAAAATATTTTTTAACTAACTAATATAAATATAATAAATGATTATAATTGGAATGTATTTTTGTTAATAGATATGAATAAGGTTCTAGAATAGTTAATTAATATTTTTTATATAGGAGGTATGTAAAATTCATAGAAGTTGAGAGTTAAGGTAAGTGTTTTTCATGTCTCGATTTTCTTTCATTGAGAAATGTTTCAAATTCTCAACTTTTTTTATTCTATGTGGCGTATATAATGAATTTGGGATTATTTTTATAATAAATTTTTTGAGATTAAATTATTCTATAAATTTATCAAAAATTATAATTTTCAATATTTTTTTATTCAAGTGTTACTAAATCTGTAAAAAAATTTCATCAATCAACATATTTTCTTGATTCATAATTATTCCCCTTTGACTATGGTTTTTAAATATTGTTTTATTTTATACTATAATGATATTATTTTCCCATTAGCACTTATTTTTTGGGTAATTTCATTTTCACATGAAACACATCTTCTTTAAATTTTGGTGATATTAATAATAATATTCATTCACTCTAAATAATCTATTTCTCTTCCATATCCATATTCACTCTTCCATCAAATTTAATAATTTATAATTTTAATATCCCAATATGTATTATTATGGGTCATTTTTAAATTTATCATTGATTTTTTTATTTAATATTAATTACACTTTTTACGATGTAGGATTCAATAAAGGAATATTTATTTAAAAATATTGAAATAATTTTTCCCTGCACATTCCATTTATTTTCCTATCCAAATTTACTATAAATAATATAATGAATCTTTTTTAATCCATTATTTAAATATAATTTCCAAATAATTAATGAACGATTCTTCATTTATACCCCATAAATTGATATTTTCAAAAGTCTCCAATAACCTCTTATGTTGACAAAAACACTAAAAAGTGTTTTCAAAAGAATTTTTATGTTTCACGTTATTTATAATCATTAACACTAAAGGAACAAACTCTTATAGAATTTTGTTTTATGAATCACCCAATATATATTTTTTATAAAATACTTATTTGGGGTGATGGAATTTTTGTACCAATCGATCAAATTCTTGAATTAAATTTATAAAATACCATTATGAAATGTGACAAAACCTATTTTCATTCCATGGATTCCTAATGATATTATGAATGATTAATTTCATAGAGAACAGATATATAACGATGATTATTATTTGACATGGGGTGTCTTATATCTCCCAAAAGGTATTGATAATGTTTTTGTATCTAATAGAATAATTAATCGCACATGTATGTGATTGTAGTTTACTATGTTAATAAGATTTTTCATTGGTGTGATTGTGGTTTTCTATTTTCATTCAAATTATCCGTAGACATGATTATTGTTTTCTATCATCAAAATGTTTGTGCTTGTATGTGATTGAGATTATCTATGTTACCAATATTATGATTCCTTATGACAATACATGTGCCACATTTCCAATTTATTCTACTTATTATTTTATACAGCCATGATTCAATATTTTTTATATACTTGTAAGTCATGTTATAATTGGTATGCTTCCTTAATGACCATTCTAGGGTCATATTTTCTTAAATCATGATACATAATGATTTCTATTTATTATCCAATGATCATTTAATCAAATATTTTTACCATGATCATGTTTTCCAAAATTCTTAAGATCTAAACAATGATGTAATATTGAAAAGTATTACCCTTACATAGAATCTAAGCTCACACATTCTTATATTTAGATTCTCCAGGTTATTAAAATGAATATAACTTTTGAGATGTATAAAATTGAGTCCAGTTTGATTCAATTATGGGAAGATATTCACAAGTATTTTAAATTAATATTCTCATGTAGTCGATCTTCTAGGACACTAAACTTTTAGTTCATGGGATTGTGATATTATTTGTGATATGTAAAGTGAAATATAGGCACATGATGTAAGATAATGAAATATTTATCTTGGGTTAACATCAGTGGTATAAAAGAATGTGTTTATAGATTATATTTTTATAACCATATCTGAGAGTGCAGGTCTGAGTTACTACATAGTAAAAAACATAAAGCCAATGATTATTGAAATTCTCCACTAGAACTTGTGAAGGTATAAAAAAAGATCTTAAATGTCTCATAACTAAAATCATCTATCAATAAATCAATGAACCATTTCTTAAGAAGAATAACCATGGCCTAAATCACTACACTAAGTTAACAAAAACACACATGAAAACAAATATTCAAGTTGAAAGAAAGCAATGAAATAACACAAAAGATTTATATGGTTAGAACATTATGTTGTAAATAGATGAGATAAAACTTATAAGTTTTAAATTTAATTAGAATTTATATGAATTATAAAAACTATAAAAAACAACCAATTAGATCCCTAATCATATTTAATTACAAATCCCCATGTACAACTAGTCCCACCCCACTTTTATAGTGGACCCATATGGTCATCTAGAAACATTGAACTCTAAACTTTATGGGATTGTCTCTCTTGAACATGTTGACCTTGAATATCTTATATAAACCTCTACATTTATCCACATATTTTGTTAAAAGTGAATTTTATCTTACTTTCAACATCAATGACTCTTATGTATCCTTATTTACCACAAAACCATGATGAATAAATTTTATATGTCATCATCCGTGACTCCAAAACAAGATGTAACATACAATCATCGATTATGTAGAAATAAAAACATAATTTTTTGGTTAGAATAAATCAATAACTTATGATCTAGCTTCCTTTGTGGGAATTTTCAACTAATGTTACCTTCATTAGGATAACTTTTAACTTCTACATTTTCACTTAATAGTAATGTAATCGGAACATGAAATGAAGACATCATCATTCCTCACAATCTGACACATAAATTATAATTTTAGGGAAACCATGGATTCATATAATACTTAATATTGATAGTCCAATTTAAAATTTCACATTAACAACAATATCTCCACCAAATTTGTATTACCCAAGTCATATTGTTTCACAATGTTACCTCATAATTTTAGGGACTAAAAACATGGTGCACATGTCATGTGGTTTTTTTCTTCCAGCCATTATGCATTGTTTTAACTCTCTATGCTCTAATATATTCTAAATAAAAATATATTTCAATCCAATGAGTTTTATTTGAGAGTGAAAAACTAGGTTCTCATCCCCTGAGATTGTACTATGAGTATAAAAAAATAAGAATCCACCTTCCTAGACCTTCTAATCTCCTCCAATATATTCATAAACGATATCAGTTACTTCATTTATTCTATTATAGAAATATATTCCACTTAATTTGTGGAAAATTCTACCACAAACAATAGCCTTATCATCTAACTAATAATAATTCATCCTAATTTGAATACATATCTTTTTATACACTTCTATGCATTTAAATCTCCCCCGAAGTCTGCATTCACATACCACTATAACATACCACCCATTTTGAAATATAAGGTTGTAACTTTGGATCTTCTGAGATACATGAGAATCCATTTTATTTATTCATAATGTTATTTCCCCAAATTTTAAAGGAACAAGCTAATGAATCCCTACAGAAATGAAATTTATAGTCTTGTACATACTATGGAATATAAAAATCTTTCCACCACTAATGAAAAAAGTTTCCATGTTATTTAACTGATTATCCATTTTTGGAACATTACTAGTGGATAACCTATTGTGTATGACAAATTGGGTTGATACCATCATACATCCAAACAAACCAAATCATTTTATTATCTTCTAGATGTGGTCAATCAATTAAAACCCCAAGATTCTTATTTATCCAAAATCTCTCAATCATCGTCCAAAATATTTTATTGTCCTCAATGAGATATTTCATACCTAATAATCTAGAATAACCATCCTTCACCTCATGAATCTATCTTATTTTAGGCCCTTTCAGGAGTATTTCATCCAAATATAAGAGTAATAAAAAGAAACATCCATAATAAAAATACTTATTATAGAACAAGTGATATTAGTTTCTCCACATGAAACCTTTCTCAAGCATGAATGAATCATACTTATGGTTTTGTTTTCATGGAACATATTTAAATCCATAAATACCCCTATTCACCTTATACACCTAGCCATATTCTAACAATCCTCAAAACCATATAGTTTATTTATGTAATCCTTCATCCTCTAAATCAAAATCAAAGAATTCTGTTTTTTATATCCTTTTGATTCTGATGAAATCTATCAAGATTAATGAAACTTAGTACTATTTTGATCATAGTGTGATTAACTATTCTTGAGAAAAATATTAGTGGTTTCTAATACACATTGCTAAAATACTTTTACAACTATACTTATACATATTCTTATCATCAACGTATTATTTTAAATGGGATAACCACTTGTTATATAACACTTTATCAACTTTTGGTAATTTCATTAGCTTCCAGGTTTCATTATCCTTTAATGAATTCAGTTTTTTATTCATAACCGACTTCCAGTATTAATAATAATTGGGGATTACTACTTATTCTAATATATTAGGTTATAATCCAATTTTTAAAGGTCACATAATTTATTCTAGAAACATTGTATTTGTTTTTTGACTCACCAAAATTTTCAATGATTCTATACTTTTTATGGAATATATAATTTTGTTCATTTACATTCTGAAACCCTAAATTTTTCTTCCATAGTCCTAGAGCTCTCATATATATCATCTTCTAGCCTAACATATAGGGATAATGTTCCCATGAAATATTTTAGAACTTATGTCCTTATAAAACCTCCATTCTAATAATCTTTGATTTGTTCGTTTTAATATTTTCACTAAATTTTTTTTAACCAAGTTCTAATCTTTTCATAAGACCTTATCATTGATTAGAACATTCTATCTACTTGTATATTTTTACATTCCATCATCCCAATGTAAAAAATTCAATGTTTTTATACTCAAATACCATAAATAAACCTGTAGGTGGCTTATATTTGAATTTTAAATTATAATTGGAACCCGTATAGACATATGTGAGATTTCCAAAAACTCAGACGTGGTTAACTTCAGCTAGCTATTAAGACCATAGGTATTTTGAAATCTTTTTAAACATTTGTGATAATGATTTTATTTTAACTATGTACAATATGTAATTAACTACTTCTTCCAAAGAAATTCTAAATTTTAATATCATGCTTCATTCCATTCCCATTAATTTCTCATTCGTCTACTCAGTATCACCCTTAATATTTTTTTATAAGTAAAATACTCTCAGATATAATTCATTTCTATGTGAAAACGTTTTTTTAATTCCTAATATAATATTCAACACAATTATAGGCCCTTAAACATTTCATCTTTCTTCTTATCTTCATCCAATCCATGTTCATACATTGAAAGAACTATAAAAACCTCAAATTTTTGTTTCCAAAAATAAAACCCATAATTTCCAAGTTGCATCACCAATGAATGTGATGAATTATAAGGATACTTCATTAGAAAAAATTTGTATAGGGCCCCAAACATCCATGTAAGTAAGCTCTATCTTATGAGACCTTATATTCTTTTTCTAGTTAAATGACACTTTTATCTATCATTCATAGTTTAAAATACCCCCATCTTTTTAAATCCATGTGATTAATATATAATTTTTTCCCTTGGATACTATACATCTCATATTCTTATCATTGAAGTTCCTAATAAAATAATTTCACAACATTGAACATTCAAATGTAAATCCTCTAAAAATTATTGATCCGACAAATATTTTAGTCAGATAAAATTTCCAATCCTTTACTCTGTCACTATGACCATGAATTCTCAATTAATTTTACATATTCCATTTGTGAAGATTGTTATGTATCTTACTTGATCTCACTGTCCAATGAAAATTAGGTTCCTTCATAGATGTTGTATGTTTCGACAAAAACATTAAGCCAATGTATCATCCATTCAACATCAAAAAATTAAAATTATAGGTTTCTATGACATCAAGAGCTTCATAATTGGATATGTGGACCTTGTTAAAATCTATAGATGAGTAATTAAACATTCACCCCTCTTACCTATTGAATTAAATGAATCACCAAACTCAATGTTATATGACTTCAATAGAAAATTGACAGTCGTTAGTAAAATATTATTAAATATAAAAATTTATTATTAGAAAATGAAATTATGGATGTTGATCTTTTAAAAGTCACCATACCATCTTTATAATTTTTCTTGAGATGAAAACTCTTCCTATAGTACCAACATATAGGTTTGGTTCTAGGTGATATACCTCGAATCCTCTATCTTTTGTTATTTTTCTATTTATTTTAGGCTTCTTTGATGAGGAGTGGATCCTTTACCTTTTGTATTTAGCATTATTCAAGAAGGCACCTAGATTTCCCGTTGTCCGAGCTCTTCATTTAGAATACAATTTCTAACATTCTTAATCACTATGTTTGTTTTCCTATAATAATTAATTATGATAGCCATCAAATCCCATAATTCTAGAAGTGATTATAACAATAGTATGTTTTGCATATCATTCGTGAAATTAACATTAATTTATTTGATCTAAATTCAAATCATGTTAATGTTATTGACATGATCATTTATACGTCTACATTAAAAACATATCCTATGCATAACCCATGCATGATGAAAAACATTTTCAATGATATTGGCTAGTTATAAATTTTCTCTAAAGAATCCATAATCTTGATTTTGATCCCCTTATCCATGATACAAAATGAAATATTTAATGCCAATGACATTTGAATAAACCCTAAGATACCCATTGGACTACTTCATACACCAATGAGGAGAGCTAAATCATGTGTGGCATTCTTTTTATCAAATTTGAAAAAAATCCTACAACCCCATTTAGAATTTAACCCATGTTTTTAATTAGTGAATATGGATATATTTTAGTTCAACTAATCAATAATTGAAAATGTGCATGAATTAAGAAAGATAAAAGGAACACAATATTTTTACAAGGTCTAGTACAAATACCTACTCTTTTCCATGTTGGTCATACACACTCACATGGATTATAAACAATAATTATCAATATTTTAATAAAATTTATTGGTTCATACAACACCTACAGTGCCAACATCTCAATAGAAATACAAATACCAACTTCCCACATGACATCTACAAATAGCTTCACATTTATTTCACAAACATTCATTCTCTGGTCCAAGCATACCCTGAGAAACATATGTTCTAAAACATCCCACCATGTATATGACTATGTTGTATTATAAGATTCTTCTTTGAATTAAGTTATATGTTCAGTATAGTTTACCTTTTCATCCACAATATCATATCAACTTCTTCCCACTGTATTGTCTTTAAATTCCAATAAGTCTTCAAGAGGAGTACATATAACTCGGTCACTACTCATCTTAGCTTCAAATACTTCAACGAAATCCAATAATTTGGATTTATCCCTAATTCAATCAAACATAGAATAGTAATACCTGGAAAGACCTTATCTTCATATTAATTCAACTTCAACTCTTGTAACTCTCTTCTACCATGTCAAATCATTGATAAAAAATAGTGGTCAATATTCTTCTTCTATTTCGGATTCTATACACAAAGTATCTACAACATTAGATCTATATTAGTTTCTTATTTTACTTTACTAAAACATGAAACATATAATTCTTATTATTCGAATTCATGAAATATTTTATTGATAGTTTTGGATACAACTTTCAGTTGGGCATAGATCACACACACAACAACACACCTGTGTCACATTATTTCTCTTTTTCTATTTTATTATTTTCTCAATTTTCCATGTGTAATAGTGGATTAATTTAATATATTAAAATGGATCCCATCACAATATTTATTCTTAAATGGAATATTGAGGGAATCCTCACACTTAAATCTATCCATTGACATCAATGGATACCTATCTTGGGTTCCTACATAATTTCATTTGTTTCTTTTTTAACTAAATGACTATTCTTAAAATATTCTAATTTAATATTTATTTATTTTGAAATTTGACTCAAAATAAATTCACAATATATCTACAGAAGGAATTAAATATTTTTTATCTTTTTATTTTCAATTTTTCTTGGATCTAGAAAATATTATCTTTATAAAAACTACACAGTATCCTTGACCTTTTATTCCTAAAAATTATCTACTAAATTTACACTACAAATGTTCAAATATGTACACATACAACAGGTCATACATATGTTGTGGAACTCATAATGATTGACCAAATTTATAAATTATGGATTCCATATTTTCTCTCAAGTGTTGGAAATATTCTTAGCCTTCTATATTAGCTTATGTCTAACATTAAAAAATCCTATAGATAAAATTATGTAGGCTATGATGGAAAACATATTGAGGTTGAATGGTTCTTCAACAGCTTTATTATTAAAAACCCGATAATTTATTTTCTAGAATCAAATAAAACATGTTGTGGTATTATTCACTCTGATCTTCTTCACTTTTATTTTGAAGTTCAATAACTCAGTCTTGAATCATGGCTTCTATAAACTTAATTATGCTATGAACTCAAAATCAAAACTTTAATATAAAATAATTTTATTTCTTCTAATTTAAAGTAATATGCAAACTCAATTTATCATGTGTCCTCAATCATCCCTTTCCATAGATGAAGATCAACATAGTCATGACTTCAGAAGCTTAAATAAAACACCATGAAAGGGGTTTTTGTTGTTTAAATATTATAAGATCATCTCTTGCATCGTCCTAAATAATTTTATGTTCATCACATTCAAAATTTAGAAACTCAAATTTTCATCTAGAAAAACATTTAACATTTTTATAAGTATTTAATTATTACAATGGGTAATTAAAATACATACATTCACAATGACATAAATTAAATATTTATATTTTGATTGAGGTACTTATTTTAATCCAGAAACATTATAAAACATTTTACTAAGTGTTTATGCTTTGTATTCAGTAAAATATTTATGCTGAGGACTTCAAATAATTACGCTCAATGGTAGTATCTTTTTCAAATTATAGTAGAAATAACGTCCTTAAAATGAATTCATATGACTATAAAATTCTTATTTTAAACACCTAATGTCTTAAATTAATATTGATGTCATCTGTTTAGATAGGAAAATCCCTATTCTCAATACTTAGTCATTTTTTCAATGAACTCCAGAAACATGATTTCTATAGGTCGCTTCACAACAAACTCAAATTTCTTCAAGGTAATATCCAACCTATTCAAATCAACTTGGAACATCAATTAATTTTGGAAATTATTAAAATAACTCTGAAATCCTAAACCTTTATCCTAGAGTGTATAATCATTGATTTATATAGAAAACTTAATTTTTTTCTCCTTGGATGGAATACCAACTTTATATTCCAATGAATGTATACAACAATATATTCCAAGTACCTTGTCTTTTTTCATTTATTTTTCATAACAAAAACTACTCTAACATGTCTAAATTAATACCTCTTAATACGAGGCCTCATGTTTTCATTATCGCATTGAAAAATCTATTTGAAAAAATTACAATCTAATACTACATTTGGGAACTTCATTCTCCCCCTTTGTGTTTATTTCCAATAACAATTAAAAAACCTATACTTCATTGTCAATGTGACATGCATATTTCTAATTGAAAATAAATACAAATGGTATGATAGTCTCATCCATATTAACATAGTAGGGTATCATTTCAATATCTTCCCCCTTTAATGAAATAAATGTGGAGGCTATTCTTAAAATTCCTCTCCCCTTTAAGATACCACCAGGAATAAGTTTTTTTAAGAACCACTAATTACTAATTGAAGTGAATATAGGAATTATAAAACAACATATCAACATCTGATGTTAGAATTGGAATCAATTTTCTCATAGAAATGATACATTAAAAAATCAATATTTTCATAGGTGATACCGGTTTTTTCTTTTCAAATCATTGGGGATTATAATTTTAATTTTAAAGGGGATTTAAATATTTCTAAATTTAGGCATATTTGATAAATTATGGCTGTTCCTCATATTTTTAGATCTCACCCACAAGGGAATGATATCCGTATTTTATCACATTTACCTCCCATCATTTAAAGACCATAAAATATATAATGGGTGATGGTGGATTTTATAAAAACTTATAAATCTAATCAAATAGTATGATATAAATTTTTTAACTGGAAATAATTTTTTCTTAGAGGTCCAATGAATCTATAACTATTCAAGATTTCTTCATAATTTATTTTCTAGCTTAGTTCACCATTAGGAAACATGTTATTCTTTCCATTTTAAACTATTTTTAAAATAGAACTGGGATCTTAATCCTTATCACATAGAGATTATGATTTTTATTCAGAGTGCTATCACTTTAAATCAAATTCCATCTGGTTTGGACATTTTTTAAGACAACCTTTGGCCACATTCTCAGATTTGTTCTTATGTGAGGATTATTTTTTTTATTTGTAGGTTTAGAACTTAATACCATAACTGATCTTCCTTTTAGTTTCATCATATATTGATTTTGGGATATCCATGTCATATATTTGAATAAACTATAGTATACCACTTTGTACCTTCTACACACATCTTTAAAAATTATTACATTGGAATTTTTCAGTAACCTCTCATACTATTCACATGTATAATCAACACCCATACCAATTCAACTATCTATTTACTAAATTTATTCCCTTTTTTTTTAAAAATTATCCCATATATCAAGAGATTCATGGATATTTTAATATGGACCAGAGTGTGGCCTATAAAACAATAGTAGAGGATTTTCATTCCTATAGGTTGACCCTAATGCTTTCATTTCTTCATTTCCTTCTTGGGTATATTCTCTTTAACAAATTTTGAACCCAAGTTAGAAACAGTTTGCATCTTAACCTACGTCTTAGCATATTGTGGATCTGTATTATGTTTATCCTATCTGTGATACATTGTATGTTTGTATGGATGTTCTCTGTAAATATGACCACAAATGTTGAAAATTTCATTTAATCCATTAATTAATTTAAATACATTCCCTGTGGATAATGTTTTTTCCTTTTTTCATCTTTTTTTCTACAACAGGTTGTCTCCATTCACCAAACTTTATCTCCCTTGATTATGGACATCCCTAATTGACACATACCAACATATTATACCAGTAATAAATATCCATATGTCCAAACTTTTAGAAACACCAATACTATCTATTTAATATTTATCTTTTACAAGCGCATGAAATTTTTCTATATTTTTATGCTTGCTGATTTTGGATTGAAAAATACAACTTGTTAGAACCATTTTGGTGGAAAATATTATTGGACATACTCACCAATGTATTTAATATATTTTTGGATTCCCAAACATTTTTATAAATTTATGCCTTTATATGTTATAATTTCTATCGAGAACTCATAGAAATTCTAGATTTTATGCTTTCCATTTTTCCTCCAACATGGTATATCATTTTACAAAAGATTTAGGTAGATTCTTATCAACAAAATCTCACTATTTGAGCCACTAATGTGAGATTTTTTTTAATATATGAAACACCACTGAGTCTTGTGTGGCAACACACATTTCATTAAATTGTTGGGGGGCCCAAATTTTCCTTCTCCCATAATTTTTTGTTAATGATATAGTTCCATACATTTTAGGTTGGGAGTATTCTTCAAATTTTCAACTAATCTTAACTAATATTCCAAATAATTCCTTAAATTTGGAATTTGAACCTCGTGCACATTACTTTTCACCACAAAATAATTATTCTATTCATTCACCATTTTTTATTTAATTTCTTAATCATCAGTCTTGAAATCTATAGATACTTTTTCTAGCTTCTCCAAATCATCGAATAATTCATTAAAATTGATATTAAAAAAACTATATCACATTTGTATATTTTCAATTAATTATTTACTAAACACATTCTTTTATCGCAAATCATGACAAATTTTTACTTGTATTTTACTAACTGAGGGAGCGTGTTAAGGGTGATTGCCTTCTTTGCAAATGCAGCATCCACCACATCAGCCACTTCTTCTAGTTGTGATATTTTATTATAGACTACAACTATAAATATAAATAAATATATATATATATATCAATAATTCAATAGGGAAATTATTTATACGATCCTTAACCTCAAGATATAGGTATTCATGTGTTTTAATTCAATCATCACCACAACGTAAGCAACATACGTTGGAGGAATTAAAATCAACTTATTTTTCAATCATATATTTACCATATAGATTCTTTACAGCTAATTAAATTTCCTATTAATTCATTGTACAATTTTCTTTCTTCTTGGACTCACTCTTATTTCTATTTGGAGTGTCTTGGTTAGATCCCCGTGTTTAACGCTAACAGGGATAGAGATTATGTTTTCTATATGAGGTACTTCTTCAAAAATTTGATATCTATAATTTATATAAATATATCATATAGAAAAACTAGGAGAAAAGGATTAGTACTTATTAGAGAGAACCTTGAACTTTTTATTTAGTTGAGATAATTAAAAAGATTGAATCATTGGGAAACTTGGCTCTGATACCTCCAGAGATACATAGTGGACCATTTTAGAAACATGATAGCAGGATGAATATGGCAGTGCATACTTTTTTTCAAATTATAAACTATATTACAATCCCTTTAGGAATTTAACTCATGATGATAGATAGTTCATAAAAATTTATTTTCATTTATCTAACAAATTATCTAACATATGTACGAAAGTAGTTAAAATAAAAGGAAAATTTATTTTTATAAGGTTAGGTACGAATACATAATATTTTTTTATTTTTTATACATCTAAACTTGGATTATAAAATATAATGATCAATATATGAGTATAGTGGATATGTGTTTCTGATACATATATTGAAAACATATTGCTAGACTTAAAACCTCTTTATTCCTATCGCACGTCAACAACCAACTTCAAAATGAATTCATGACATCACATCATGTTTTCAATGTATAACATTAGTCACAATGGTTCTAAAACATCATACCAGGTATATTAATGTATTTTATTCCAAGAACATCCTCTAAAATAGATCAACAACTCAGTATTAGATAATTACACACCCATAAGATTATATCTTCCTCCACTCACAACAATGTCTTTGAATACAAGAAACTCTTCAAGAGAAGAACCTTCAACATTGTTACTAATCATATCTAATTCACAAAAATCAACTAAATCTAGTTATTTAGATATCTCACTTTTTCATTGAAACTAAATATATTAAACACAGAAAAGATAAAATATTTAGATGAACACAACCTCATTACTTTCAACTTTCATATTAGACCGCAGCTCGATGAACACAAAATAGTGTATGACATTCCTCTTATCTTGTATCATTAATACATAACATATATATAGATTTAGAATTATATTCTATTGTTGTCCAAATTCATTAAAACATGTATTGGGTACCTATTATTCTTTACACTAAGAAATCATAGATTCATACTCTCATTTATATCTCTTAGTTGCTTATATTAAACACACACTATATTATATCAATGACTCATTTTTTAATTTCATTCTCAATTTTCTAAATTTACATTGTGTATGTGTGGCTTCATTTAAGAGCATTAAATGTATTCCAATGAAATTATTATTCCTATGAAAAATGTCATGGGAATAATCTCACTTCCAACAATAAATAACCATCATAGAATTCCCATTTATGGTTCCCACATAACATCATGCGTTACTTTTTGAACTGAAGTGATATTCACAGTATACCCTCATTTTATAATTCTTTTTGCAATTTGATGCAAAAAATCATTATATTATATATACAATAGTTTGAACTTTATATTTATCTCTTTCTTTATCATTTTTCATGATTTGACCTAATGTTATCTTCATATAAAAACACACAGTAGGACTAAACTCTTCTTCCTCAAATGTTTCTATAAAATCTTCACTATAAATATTCTTATTTGTATATAGATCAATAGAAAGTCCTATAGAATAGAACAGTTATTTCTTTTCCAAATTCAAGAAATATAGAAACCATCTCATTTATCAAGTATTGTATAAATTCTCTTACATCAATCTCAACTCCTTTTGAGCATAAAAATTATCATGGATTAAAATGATTTAGATTATGATAGACAATAGCTTAAGGATTCATGGTATTTCATAGGTATTATTCATGAAACCCAAATAATTCAATTTTCAATGACAATGAATATATGGCATGGTCATCTAAATCTTGATATTCCTCACTCTCAACTTAATAATAAAAAACATAATCATTAATCATGGCTTCTCTAAGTATTATGATGTTCTGAAATAAAAAGCACAACTTTATCATTAAATGATTTGATTTCCTAAAAAATTAATGAATTATGAAAAGTATTTGTAACATATAACCTTTCCCTTCACTATCCATGGATGTAGATAATATTTATCATGATTTAAAATGATTTAATAATTCACCATTAATGTTTTTATTATGTTTAAATCCTTAAAAACAACTCTACATCATACCAAGTAATGTTATTCTCATCAGATTCAAAATATTGAATCGAACTTTTTCATCCAGTAAAACAAGAAAAATTTCACTATGTATTGAGGTGAAGAATTTAAAGACTTAAATTCCCAAATACATGCAATTAATCATTACATTTTTCTCTATGTACTTCTTTTAATCCAACATATTATGAAAATTTCACCGAGTGATTAAGATTTTTGCACAACCAAACTTTATGTTGGGACTCCAAATACATACACTTAGTGAAAGAATCATTATGATCAATAAAATTTTAAAATTAATGAATCCCTAATAGACATAGGATGAGTTAATAAGATCATTTAAGACATAACTTAACCTCACTATGTCTTTTGTTTGTATTGAATTCATTCATTCTAGCACGAAAATCTATATGGTCAAGACATAATCATTTTTTCAATGAACTTCAAAATCCAAATTTCTATATATTTCTTCACAATTAATTAGGATTTTTTCCATGTAGTCTCTATCACATTAAAATAATATTATAGAATCTTCAAATAATTTTTATAATTAGTATAATAATTCCAAAAAAATCTGATGCATTTTTTAGATGTTTTAGTATTTAGAGTACTCAAATAGGGGTCTTTTCCAAAGTTCTTGTACAAACATAGGTGTAACCTTATTTAGTAAATCCATAGGAATTTGTATTCAACTAATACATCATCTAAGTGTGTATAAATACTTATTTTATTATCCAACATACCTCTTACTCCTTGGAAGGTTTTTCCAAATTTAGTTTTCATGAAAGTTATCAAACTAGCAATTCCACAGATCATTTCACTAACATTTATTCATCATGACCAAAACTACTCTTACATGGGTAGATTCATACTTGTTCACATGATAAAAAATATGTTAATTATAATGATGAATATATTATTTGAAAATAAATACAATTAAACACTACCCTTTGGAACTTCAAATCCATGTGAATTTATATCTAGCCTTTTCCACTCCACTTTTTCAATGGTTTCTGGTTTGAATGCCTTAAACAAAAATTAATAGTCCGTCTAAATTATATATTATTTTATATACATCATAAAAAATATATTTTTACCCCATTGAACTTTTCAATATAGAAAAATCATTCTCCTGATTTCATACCTTTTAATAATAGTAAAGTCACACTAAATCAAAATAATATCAAAAAAAGAATGGTACCTGGTTTTATTTCTAAGTGTACATTATAGATCCCTAGACTAAAATATGATACAAATTTTTAGGAAAACTCACTGAATCATCAATAAATATATGTTACTACCAAAACGTATGAAAGATGAGAACAAATCTCTAAAACATCTCTATTCGATAGGTTCTCTAATGAATTTAACGCACTAGATATTAAGAAGAAGAACCTCTCTATAAATTACTAAAACTATGTTGACCAGTAAAATCGCATAAAAAAATAAATAATCATTGTAAAGAAAATAGTGGATTTATATAATTTATATACTAAACAATACATCCATAGTAGAAAAAAATATCTCAAAAGTTACAATAATTACGATTACATTGAAAAAACCATCAATTATATCACTAATCATTAGTGATCACCAATAAACATATTAAAGTGTTACTTAAAAACTTTTAGAGTGGCCCCAAATATTTATCTAGTTACAAAAAAATTATCGTTTAGGTAATCCCTTTACTTAACATGGTAACTTATGATTACCTATTTCAACCTTTACCTTGACTGCCATGTTCTAGTGAACAATTAAAGTTACCCTTATTTTATCATTAAATGAATTTTATTTATCAAAAATTAACAAAAATCCATTAGTAATTAATTTAATGTATCATAATCTAGGGATCTAATTCATAATATAACGTTCCATCATCCTTATTTCTATGTACTGACCACATACACATCTGGTTACCATAATCTACTGACTTCCAATCCAACCTTACTCCATTGAAATTTCATGATGCCACTATCTTCATCAAAATTAATCATATAATCATAAAATTATCATTCCATTAAACTAATAAAAACATGAAAGAAATACTTCACCATTCTTAATAGGTGGAAGGTATAATACACTCTCTTTCCATTATGATCAGAGAGTATGGTTATTTAGATTATTCCTTTCATATGATGTAAGGACATTTCAAATTATATTATAAAATTGGGGTTATATTATTGGTTATCAATTGTGTCATTAATGAAAACAAAAACTCAACATTAATGAATAAGAATACACAAGTTTTCTTTTCAAATGTTCCAGCTACATGATTCATGTAAAATCTAGTATTGTTAAATGCCCACAAACATTTCTCATTACGAAACTATGATTTATCAAAAAAGATAAAAAATAATTTGTTGGAAATTTTTTTAGCACAAATAATTATTTCAAATAAAGGAAACTTTATTTCAATAGAAAACACATCTTCTGTCTCATATACTTATGAATATACGGGTTCCTATGTAGTTGTATGGGTGGTGGTGTTATAGGTCAAAAAATAGTTAATCATTTTAATAGAAAAACTAATTCTATCCGTATTCATTTTTTATAATGGATTTTCTATAAATTATTTTTAAAGGCCTATATCTATCCTTTCATTGTCACATGATATCATGATGATTGATTGGACATGATATTATTCCCAAAATAAAACTACTTAACATTAAATAAGAAAAATATTATTCTATTGTTGGTAAGCAATGTGAGAGGATTCTAAATCTATAATTGATTTTAGAATTTATAAAATAAATCATAGATTTTATTTAAAACCTCCTTTAGGAATATATTTTATCTACTTTAGAATTAAATCAGTGTAGTAATAATTAGCGATAAATTTCAAAAGTGGTTAGAGGGTATGAATACAAGGAATTTATTCCCCATCAGTTAAATTTATAAGTGTAATTGGAAATTTTCAATAACTATAGGGGATGATGAATAAGATTAGTATATTCATATAATATGCAATTATTCTTCATGAATTTAATAGAATCATGTATCATGGGTAGAAAAAACAATCCATGTGTATTGATTTAATGAATGTGATTGGAATCTGTTGATTTGGACCTAGGGTAATATTGTGAAATTTCTATATGAAAGAATGTGATTATTATCCTTTAAAAAACTTAATAAGGGTACCATAAAAGCATCATTTATAAAAGAACTATTTGATAGTCAAGCCATCACATAGGATGATATTCACTACCCATCTTTATATTTTTTATTCCCTAGATATATATTATGAAGAACTCTATTTAATATGGAAATAATATAATTAGGACATTTAGATAATTAAATTGGATAAGGGTCTATTTTATTCCAAAGTGGTATCAACCACATTGTTTTCTTCCACCTCCATACTAAAAAATAGGGGGACTAATCTTTTGTGTTTGATATGAATAATCATATCATCTTGAAATGGACTAGCTAAAGATATAGATATTTTACAAAAAATAAAAACATGTATTATTTGAATATAAATCATTATATATCAATGGATCAGAAGGAATATATGCTATTAGTTCCCATGTATTGTCAAGTAAGGGTATCAATTCCCCCTTATTAGAAGTTTACTCTTCATTAATTTGTTTGATTACCAATTTCAAGTCTCCTTTAAATTTTTTATGGTATTATTATATAAAATGATATCTCTAATACTATAATGATGGATTGGTATTCCACCTAATTATGATTCAATCCTTTTTAAATAAGGAATGAATATAGTAACTCTGTTTTATTAGATATAAAAGTATGATCCCCAAACTAACTCGGTTCAGTTTTGAGTCTGATATACTCTTCTTAGTTAGACATAAAACAAAACCATCAAATCCTATTTTCTATTTTTTATATGTTTCATGGATGGAAAAACCCCATTATACAAGATATATGCAACAAAACATTACTCCTATAATAATGGTTGGGCTACCAAAAACACTTACAATGCGTGTCCTTTAGTAACCTTTTAGGTCAAAAAATGGATGTTAAATTTATAAAGGATGAAAACTCATATTTATAATCATCTTGTAAACATGGTATTAACATGGATGTAATTGAGTAGATATGCGCATAAGATCAACTGATATTTTTTGATATTGTAGAAGTTTTCATAGAATTTTCAACATAATGATCAACATGACACAATTATTTTAGATAGAGGTGTATTGGCACATAGTTTCCAACATTGTAAGGCTGTATTTTTTAAGATTTTATATTTTCTCATGTTATTATATTAGGTAATAAGGGAACTATGTGAAATCTTTAGATATTACATATAGATTATAAGAGGTTTTCCTTCTATGGGAGGCATCGATATTGAAGGGTGTAAATGATATTTCTTGAGTCTTCCAATATAATTTTAACAATCATCACCCTATTGGTAGGATTCTATTTTAACCATCATATTTATAACAGGAAGACACTTTCCAACAATATTTATTGTAAAAGACCAAATATAGTACAGGCACACTTGAGGTCCCTTTAAATATCAATGTCTTGATAGAAGGTTAATTTCAATTATTGTCTTAGTTTTCTTAGAATCGATATTATTGTCAAAGTGACGAACCACAAATCCAAGGAATTGTCAAGATGGAACCTCGAATGAACACTTATGTGGATTCATTTTAAAATTCTATAACAAATTTTAGAGATACAAACTAATTGGTTAATAAAATTATCTTTGGACATGTTTGATTTGACTACCAAATAATCAATATAGTATTTAATGGATTTACCAAGGAGGGGTTTGAAGATGCATTGAATCACTCTTTAATAAGATAATATATCATTTTTAATAATGAATGTAATTAATTTGTAGAAATATACACCTTGGTATACTTTAATGGTAGTAAGTTTTTCATACTCAGAATCCATTTAAAATTTGTAATATCCAATGTACCAATCCATGAAGGGTAAAGATTTAAAACCAACCTTTTTTAATCAATGGTTATATTATTGGTATAAAAATTCATCCTTCAGAAAAAGATAATATTAATCCATGAAATCAATATAGACTCTAATATTCCCATTTTATTACAGAGATGATTATATTGTAAACTATTTGGGCTAATAGACTTCTAAAATAAAATTGGATTAGATAAATTTATATACTACATCATTAACCTTAATAACAAAAGATGTGTGTATTATTCTCATTGATTGTTTATAATAACAGTGATTAATTTAAAGGTGATGTGAGCCCAAATTTTTTAAAAATATAATTTATTTTAATTGATAATAAACTCATTATTAATTCAAATACCAAATAATTAACTTTATTTTTGATACGTATGGATTTTTATAAATTTATTAAAAATTGGATGTATACATGGTTTGATGATTAATTCATTTTTTGGCTGTAAATTGGGAATCCAAAAATGAATTTCAAAATTTCAAATTATAATTTTATGATTCTTGAACTCAAATTATTAAACGGATTTTTTTTTGTTCTTAAATTCATTCAATTATTTTAGAATTAAATTAAATCCATATTTTCTTTTTTGAATAAAAATTGAAATAGTTCTAAAAAATTGTTTTCATTCGAAATGAAATCATGGAATTATTTTGTTTGATTTTTAATTCTTGAAATTAAATATATTTTATAAATTAGAATTTTAACTTACATGATTTAAATAAATTTAAAATTATTTTTGAATAAACTGATTTGTAGATTAAAATTTTGATTTCAATTGGTTTATCATTTTTTAAATTTGTTTGTATAAATATTATTTAAAAAAAAATAAGTTTATTAAAAACCAGTTGAAATCTGTAAAATACCCAAAGTTATTATGATTTAAAATTCCAATGTGACCATGTACAATAATACATTGAAAATGAAAGTATCCACATGAACAATTTTTGGAAGTGAAAATTCTACCTTCTCAATGTTAGTATAGTTACTAAAAGTCCTTTCAACTAACCAATATTGATTTTCATTTGACTTTCTAAAACCATAGCAGATGTTTCCACATTCTTATAGTCACATCCCAAGTGAATTCGTAAACATGTCTGAATAATACTTTAATACCTCCCCATAGTTAATTCAGTGACTGGGGATGACCTACAACATGAACTTTTTTCATCTTACTATATTCCATTTCATGAACACTTATTTTAACTAACCATGAGATCACCGTTATCTCAAGCTACCACATATTCGTAACAGCTTAAGATACAATGATCCATCCTCCATATACACTTCTTCAATTCAAATGTTTGTTTTATCCTTCAACCTACTGTAATTGCAACTTAAACTTGTCCCTGTGAGAGGGAAGATTGGATGCGAGGATTTTGAGACTAATTTCATTTGATTGTATTTATGGACAATAAAGTTCAATATGTATTAAAGTTATTAAAATAGATTATGTGAAGAAGGATTGAGAAATTCTTTCACTATATATAAATTGTGAAGCTTTCTGAAGAGATTTTAATGTTCTAAGACATGTGTTAAAGAGGACACATTTTTATACCAATATAGAATAAGTGAAGTCCATGAAAAAGTTCTATTATTGGATGAGTTTAAAAAAGAAAACCATGAAAAATAAAGTATATTTTTTATGAGGTATATTTGATTAAGATTTTTAAGTAAGGGATTTATAAAACAATTGAGGCCTACCATGGCTACCTAAGGATTCCATCTTAAACACTTATTGGAGTTGGGATCAATATCATGGGATCCATCTGACACTTTACAAGCCTATAGAGGTGTATTTGAGTAATTGTTCCATGCACTACTGGAAATCCATCATTTCCCAACGGTTTAGAACCGTTGGGAAAGGCTGCAGAACCGTTGGTATATGTTATACCAACGGTTCTGTAAACTGTGGGGAAGTAAGCCGTTGGGAAAGGCTTTTCCAAATGGTTTACACAAAACCGTTGGGATAGGTTAGAAAAAATCAACCTATCCCAACGGTTCTGCCAAACCGTTGGGAAAGGCCTTTCCCAACGGTTTGGCCCGTTGGGAAATCAAAGGATAATTTTCTAGCACACCAGCCAATATTCAGCTCATGCTTGTAGGCTCTCCAAAGCTCGCCTAAATCCTTTAGACGTTCCAGTCGTGCACCCTCACCATCAGGAAATTTAAATCGAAGCTGAAATGAAAATATTAATTCATATAAATACAAAAAAAAATTCATGGCATTTAATACAACAGATTTTTTTACCCATATCTCTGCCCAAGCTCTATCTTTGACCTCATGTGGCAAATGTCTCCATGACAGCGGGCTGACGGGAATGATGTCGGAGTATTTGGAAAGCATCGCCATAAAACTCCAACATTGCTGCCCTGTTTTCTCAACCATCTGATTGTCTTCATTATATTTCACCATAACCTGTGTGCGACGGTTCCACACCGAACGCATGCGTGTACGGCCCCTCCCCCGCCTCCTGTCAGTAGATGTATCTGTCATGAAAGAAAAACAAATATTTTATCAAAACATGTTATAATGAAAATAAATATTGCTATAAAAATTTGTTAGGGTTTTATAAATATACATGCGCTAGTCTGATCAATGAGTGGCGCCGGATCCACAGAACCTGATGGAACACCCTCTGGTGGAACAGGAGTCGAAGACGATGGAATATAAAAGCTCAGAGAGACAGAAGTAGAAGGAAAAGAAGATGGAACAACTATATGACCTGATGCTGACTGGGGAGTGGGAATCATCATGGGATGTGAAAATGATGGGGCAGAAGATGCAGAAGGTAGCGAAAACATGGGAGGTCTAAATATCCCGTGTGTCCCTAATGACACACCGGGATCAGAATGTGGGAAGGCTGAAATGTTAGTGGGAGGGGCAGGGTCTAGTCGGGCACACGCAGCTCTACGTCCACCTCTGGTACGAACCCTCCTCGTACCACCGGCCTGAGTACTAGGACCAGTACTAGGCTCCTCGTCGAATAACTGTCGACGTAATGGTGGATCCTACAAAAAAGTTTACAAAAAAAATTAATCACATGACATTATATATTCTGTAAATATATATATATATATATATATATATGAAATAAAGTACTCATTATAGGCACTAATGGTGGAATGCCCATCTCCTTTATCCGACGATTGTTCTCCGCCATTTTTTTTCTTCGTCTCTCTTCAATTGGCTGCATTTCCTGTATTGGAAAACAAATATGTAATTAATTAGAAAAAGAAAATTAATGTGTAAACCAAAAAACTAAATATATGAGGGAATGAGGGGATTCATTGGTAATTTAGCTATCAATTGTTTTAGAAGAGCTTGAATGAATTTAATAAAACATACAAGTTGTAATGTTCACCAAGTTAGAAATATTGTTTGATTTGGTTTGAATACAGTTCAATTCCAAATTAGAAAATGAAATTCAAATAAAACAACAACCAATAAACATTGAAAATTCACATAACGGTCAAGTCAGCTAAAACATATTTGTGATCAATACTAAATAAATATGAATATTACCAACCTTAACAACCCAACTCGAGGTAAACCAAAAGAATTGAGAACATGGATGAATGATTCTATATATTTCCAACCACAACTTCAGGTTCACAATCAACTCTGACAATTGAGCTATTGGAGTCATCAAAAGAAATAAATGGATTGGTTCCAATGGAAATAGGGACAGTGTCAATTCCATCATCAGCATCATCAAAAATATGTTTTGGAATTACTTCAACAATGACACCAAATTCAGGTTGAAGTTGATCTTTGACATAAAAAACTTGTTTAGCCATTGATTCCAACACATATGGTTCTTCGGTTGCAAGAGTGTGGGTCATATTAATTACTCAAAATCCACAATCATCAATAAATGTGCCATGTCTCGTCATCGAATCAAACCAATGGCATTTCATCATTGTGACTCGTCCATGAGAGTAATAATCCAATATTATTATTTTCTCAACGAATCCATAATAACCCACGTTTTCAAGTTGCGGTCTACTATCTGATGCACTGTCATAACAATCTGTTGTGGCAGTAACCATAATACCATCATGTTGTGTTCTCATGTTTTTGGCTCGTTCAGTGACAATAAATCTGTACCCATTGATAACAATTGATTTACAGTCACGAACCACGGTATTAGGACCAAAAGCCAAAGCTCTTATTTCCTCAGAGACAGAGTCAGCAGACAAACTCAATACCTGCAATATAAATGACAGTTAAACTTAAGTAAATATTGAAATAATTAATTTAAACAGTAATATTTTTACCTTCAATTTTAACAAAGTAGAAAACTCTTTGCTATGAAAAGTCTCTCTCCTTCTCAAAGATAAAGAACGATGCTTCCTATTTATCATTGTTGTATGTTCCCTGTAGATAAAATAATATGAATAGTTTAACAGATATATATGTAAGATATACATATTCAATTTTGTTACCTGATATAGTCATCGAACAAATCACAGTTGAACAAAACTGTGCGATGTGCCATCTCCCGCTCTTCATGGCTTAATGTCTTCAATGTATATGATCCAAGAATTCCTCCTGTTTGAGGAAGTGATGGAAAACTGGGTTCAATTTGCTCATATTGTTCTTCTTCATTTCTCATTGGTCTGTTTATTCTTGTTGTAAGATCAGACAAATACATTGAACAGAAATCCATACATTCTTGAGCTAAGTAACCGTTCACGATAGAACCTTCGGGATGATTCTTGTTTCGAACATAAGACTTTAATGTGAACATATTTCTTTCAGTTGGATACATCCAACGAAAAGAAACAGGTCCTCCGAGAAGTATTTCAGTTGGAATATGGACAGTCAGATGCAGCATGCATGTGAAAAATGATGGGGGAAATATTTTCTCCAACTCACACAAAATTAATGGGGCATCTGTCAACATTTTTTGCAAGAAAGACTTGGACAACTTATTAGCACAAAGATCTCTAAACAAATGGCACAACCGAATAACACCCACCCTTACATTATTGGACAAAAGATGACGGATTTCTATTGGAAGCAACTCATGCAGTAGAACGTGATAATCATGAGTCTTCAAAGATTTTAGCTTCAACTCTCTTCTGTTGAACCGTTTAGATATTTTGCTTGAATAGCCATCAGGAACTCTAATAGTCTCTAATACTTCCAAAAATTGTTTTTTTTTCAGTAGGTGTCATCATATAAGAAGCACATGGAAGTTGCCATTTATTTTCACTGATACGCACAGGATGCAATTCTGGTCTGATGCCCCAATGCACCAAGTCACGTCGAGATCGTAAATCATCTATTGTCTTCCCCTTGACATTTAGAAGAACTAAAATCAACATTTCACATATATTCTTTTCAATATGCATTACGTCTAAGCAATGACGTAGCAAATTGGTTGACCAATAAGGCAAATCAAAAAAGATACTCCTCTTCCTCCAATTGTAACAGGTTTCTGTGGAAACATTCTTTCTCTTTCCAGATTTCATTTGACCCTTCCCGAACGAAAAACTGAAATCTTTCAATTCATTAAGCACATCAGTTCCAGACATACGCTGAGGTGGATCATCGGTCTCTATAGTATTATCAAATCTTCGACGATTCATTCTATATGGACGATCCTTTGGCAAAAATCTTCGATGTCCCATAAAACTGAAACTACAACGATGTTTCAGTCTTCTGGATCATGTATTCTTCATACAAACTGGACATGACAGTTTTCCCTTCGTGCTCCATCCATACATCATTGCATAAGCCAGAAAATCATTGATCCTCCACATAAGCGCAACACGCATCTGAAATATGTCTTTAGAACATGCATCGTATGTGCGCACACCCACATCCCAAAGAATTTTCAACTCTTTTATTAAAGGTTGCATGTATACATCAATATCAATGCCGGGATCAGAAGGACCAGATATGAGTATACTCATGAAAGTGAAAGATTTTTTCATACACAACCATGGGGGAAGATTATAAATGTGTATAAAAACTGGCCATGTGCTGTGCGAAGTAAGCATCTGCCCAAATGGATTAAAACCGTCGCATGAAAGACCCAGCCTCACATTACGCACGTCAGCTGCAAAATCAGTATGTCGAGCATCAAATCTCTGCCATGCAAATCCATCTGCAGGATGAACCAACTCATCATTAGTCTTCTTTCTCTCGGTATCATGCCATCTCATTTTTATTGATATGTCATCAGACATAAAAAGATTCTGGAGTCTGGGGATCAATGGAAAGTGCCACATTACTTTCTGTGGAACGCGGGATGGTGTTCCATCAGATTTTGACTTCCATCGGGATGTGCCACATTTTATACATTCATTTCGTTCAGCGGTTTCTTCCCAGAATAAACTGCAATCTTTCGGGCAAGCATGAATTTTGTTTCTGGAAAATCCAAGTTCTTCAACTAACTTCCATGCCATATAGTGGTTTGAGGGAATATCTACATCATCTGGAAGTAAATCCTTCAAGATGGTAAGAATGTAATCGATTGCTATATTAGAAATACCATACATAGTTTTTCCATGAAACAATCGGATTAAAAATTCCAGCTTTTTCATTTTATCGCATTGTCGATATACTGGAGTCATGGCAGCATCATTCAATTTTTTCACCCTATCAATATCATCATTTTCACTAGATGCATCAGTTGTCCTCATATCGACGTCTTCTTGAGTCTAAATCCTTTCTTTTTCATGATGACGAATAAACGGAAACCGATCATCTAACAAATTCTCCATTCCAGTCCTTTCATTTCGATCATCACCAATTTGAGATTTCATTTTCTCCCCATTGTGATACCACACAAAGTAGTTTGCTTGAAAACCATTTTTGGTTATGTTGTAGCTGACTTCTTCACGACTCAACCAAGGTCTACCAACACAATTGGAACATGGGCAGTGTATGCGACCACTATTTGAAGCATTGTGAAATGCAAAATCTATAAAGCTCTCCAAATTGGTTTGAAAATCGCTTGAGATACGATCGGTTTCATACATCCAACTTCTGTCCATTCTGTAAAAAAATTCATATAAGTCATTTTGTCATAAACAATTCAATAGGATTGAACTTTAATAGAAAATACATTTAAGTAAACGATAAAGGAAGAAAATAATCATGGTATCAACTAGACATGTGAAAAAAACATACTAATGTGTTATTGAAAAAATGTAAAACCAACAAGAACTTAATGTGTTATCACATCAGAGCATGCCTCATCCCATAACCATATTACTAGGGTACCCTCGTGGACAGCCCCGCCCACCCCCGTGGACAACCCACCCACCCCCTAGACAGCCCAACCACCCCCGTGGACAGCCCACCCACCCCCCTCGACACCCCTTCTCCCTATGGACAACCCCCACCCCCTTGGATAGCACGCCCACAACCCTGGACACCCCTACCCCCTGTGGCCAGCCCACCCAGCCTCCCTGGATAGCCCGCCCACCCCTCCTTGACAGCCCGGCCACCCCCGTGGACAGCCCGTCCACCCTTGTGGACAGCCCGCCCACCCCAGTACCCCCCCTGGACACCACGTACCCCCCCCCCCCCCCCCCGGGATAGCCCCGCCCACCCTCCCAAACAGCCCACACCCCCCTCCCCTGCAACCCCACCACCACCACCTAGACATACCAACCCCCCTGGACACCCCACACACCCCTCCCCCACCAGGACACCCCACCCAGACCCCCAGGACATCCCACACCCCCTGGACAGCCCCGCCCACCCCCGTGGACAGCCTTTCCCACCCCCGTGGACAGCCCCGCCCACCCCCGTGGACAACCCACCCACCCCCGTGGACGCCCCCTACCCCCTAGACAGCCCAACCACCCCCGTGGACAGCCCACCCACCCCCCTCGACACCCCTTCTCCCTATGGACAGCCCCCCACCCCCTTGGATAGCCCGCCCACCCCCCTGGACACCCCTACCCCCCGTGGCCAGCCCACCCACCCCCCTGGACAGCCCGCCCACCCCTCCTTGACAGCCCGGCCACCCCCGTGGACAGCCCGTCCAACCCTGTGGACAGCCCGCCCACCCCCGTACCCCCCTGGACACCCCGTACCCCCCCTGGATAGCCCCGCCCACCCTCCCAAACAGCCCACACCCCCCTTCCCTGCAACCCCACCACCACCACCTAGACATAACACCCCACCTGGACACCCCACACACCCCTCCCCCACCAGGACACCCCACCCAGACCCCCAGGATAGCCCACACCCCCTGGACAGCCCCGCCCACCCCCGTGGACACCCCCTACCCCCTAGACAGCCCAACCACCCCCGTGGACAGCCCACCCACCCCCCTCGACACCCCTTCTCCCTATGGACAGCCCCCCACCCCCTTGGATAGCCCGCCCACCCCCCTGGACACCCCTACCCCCCGTGGCCAGCCCACCCACCCCCCTGGACAGCCCGCCCACCCCTCCTTGACAGCCCGGCCACCCCCGTGGACAGCCCGTCCACCCTTGTGGATGGCCCTCCCACCCCCGTACCCCCCTGGACACCCCGTACCCCCCCTGGATAGCCCCTCCCACCCTCCCAAACAGCCCACACCCCCCTCCCCTGCAACCCCACCACCACCACCTAGACATACCACCCCCCTGGAATGTGTAGAAATAACATAAAAATACATGATATATAGATAGCACAAAATACTCAACATATGGGTTCACATTAACTACATAATCACACACTTCACTACTACCATAAAACACATAAACCACACCACCACCACACAAGATGCATAGCATTTATCACATTCATTTATAAGCCACTTCATTCACACTTACATTGTCCATTCATTTAATGTTAAATTAATTAAATCCATTTACCACACATCCATTTCTATTCCATCTCATTTATTTAATATCTTGTTTTTTTGTTTTAACAGCATAATTTATTCCATAGATAACCAGGAAACTAATAAAACCACCACACAACAACTCACCATCTCACAATAACCATCGACACCATGTTACATCGACCAACCATCTCACCAAAACAACCACATATCACAATAAAAATATTGCACATCACAAACCACCGCACAACCAAAACCACCTCACCACATTATACACCACAAATTCATCACACAACACCTCCACACGACACAACACCACCACACATCATCACTATCATACAACTTCACATGACACATCCATGCCCACTAACCATCACATTACAACCCCACATATCACAAAGCCCAACTGGTCACCTCAATCCCCATAAAACAGCCTACAACATACAATGAAACACAACAAAAAACCTCTCATAGAGGCAACATACCCCAACTTCCACAATTTATTTATTCAAGGTCTTTTATTACATTACCCCTTTATTTAGCATGGACATTATAACACAACTGATATTCCAGGGGAAACTAATTAATTAACAAAATATTTATTCATTTCCCTATTTTACACGGTGAAATAAAATCAAAATCCAAACTTAAAACTAAAATATTAGATCAATAACAATAAAAACAAGGTACCATATGTGTATAAAGAAAAAATTACTTGATTTGAGATGATTCAAATGGGTTTTCACCTATTCGGATGGGGGATTTGGAGAGCAGCAGAGAGGTGGAGGTGGATTGATAACTTAAAACTAAAATACTAAAGCAATAACAATAAAAATAAGGAAGTATATGTGTATAAATGAAAAGATACCTGATTTTAGATGGTTTTCACCTCTTCGGATAGGGGATTTCGCGAGAGGAGAGCGGTGGAGCGGATGAAATTAGGTTCTGTGCGAATGGGGGAGAGCAGCCTCGCGGCTGGATTTGGGGGAAATAATTCCTAACGGTTTGAAGGAACCGTTGGGAAAGAGATGCTAAGGACCCCTTTGCCAACGGTTTGAGGAAACCGTTGGCAAAGGGGTGACCCTTTCCCAACGGTTCTTTTGAACCGTTGGCAAAAGGTGATTAACACACCCCTTTACCAACGGTTTCTTCAAACTGTTGGCAAAGGGGTGGCTTTTCCCAACGGTTTCAATGAACCATTGGGAAAGGCTTTCTTAATCCTTCAAGCCCAACGGTTTTAGAAAACCGTTGGTAAAAACCCGTTGGGAAAAACAGCATTTCCAATAGTGATGTGTTGGCTTGTATAAGAGTGTTCCCTAGAGAGGCACTTGGACCAAGGGTGTCAGTGTGTAAAAATCAATGTTCTGTGAACCATGAAGCCCAATATGATGAGGAAAATACTTTGGATTAATGAAAATACAATTATAATAGTTTTTTTGGTAATCTGATTACAACATATGAATTTGAGGTTGAAAAAAACACATGATCACCATCATTTCATGTAACAATAATTCACATGATAATGAACTCCATGTTTTTTAGCAGAATTAGTATTTAAAATATTGGTATATTTTTATTTTTATAAAATATATGACACTTGTTAAATATCATATATTTGATGTTACATGATTCTTTTATGATAAGGAGTTATGAGGTAGTGGAAATCATCCATATAGAGGAATGTTCAAGATATTTTGTTTTGCTTTTGGAGAGAATGTTGTAATATTTTCTTGAATAAAATAGTGCATCATGAATTACACTACTTCATGATGGGAAGAGTTTTATACATTAATTCTTCTTTCATGAGAGTGGGGAGATATCATATATGCCTTCAAATTTTTTTTACACTTGAAGTGCATTGTGGGGAATCTTGTTTCAATGAAAAAACTCGGGAAATAATGATACATGTAATCTCCTTATCTTGTGTAATGAAAAATATGTAATGAAACATATTTCTCTAGTTCTATTTTTATAAATTTATTGGGAAATTTATGAGACGAAGCACCGATACGGCATTTTATTCCAAGGCCCAGAGTGCCTGATATGATATGTTGAAAAATATTATGTTTAAAACTATCATGCATGATCCGGTTTCATAAAAAAATAGAGTAACTATTAAACATGTGATTAGATCTAAAATATGAGGGAATTTTTGCATTTGGGATGTTGTGTTTACCCTTGGAATGATTTAACATTAGTCGGCATGGGTCTCTGGTGAGAAAACATGAAAATAGAATAACTATAAATACAATATCTAAATAAAATCATATTTTTTTCATATCCTAATAACAAATAAATTCTAACCCGGATTGGAAATCTGAATGTACCGTTGAGCTCATGAGGATGTTCTTTCCTTAGGAGGAGCATAAGCTTGATCATCATAGGTCAAGGTTAGAAGTTAATTTTTGGAATTTTTAATGTAGAATAAAATAAAATTAATTAATTTGGTTTTATTTACTATTTATTTTTTTCTCCTGGGTGACCCAGCGATGAAACGATGTAGTAATGTGTTCTCTTTTCATAAATGAAGCAGTGTGGTGAAACCGTTTCAAAGAATAATAGTAATGATGAAATGTGTATACTTGATAATTTATTTCCACCATTAATTATCGGTAGGGTTTAGAATTAGAATTCATAAAGATGGAAAATTTATATAGAACACTGAAGTTTACCAAATTCAAGGAGGAGGAGGCCCTCTCGCCGAAAACGATGAATTAGAGGTTAACACTTGATCAAGCAATGAGGAATAGAAATACACTAATTGAACAAGGAACAACCTCACATCGCAACTTCAATATATGCCTACAAGGGATCCAACTCCATGAAGGGTGTTGGGTTTTGATTCTCCCTTCCCCCGTTCCTGATTTTCCATGACGAATGCGGACCAATTAACAAACAAATTGGCCTACAGATTGATCATTTTTACAGGATGAGATTACTCTTGTCTGGATTTAATGGGAGAAAAACCTGTAGATTTATGTTCTATTACAACTATTTTTCAAACAGTTAGGACTCCTAATCACTAACATCAATCGAGTTCCATACCGTTTTATTTATTCATTCTCTTCTCCATCCATTCATCCTTCGTTGTGGGAAATCATTATTTAGACAGTGACTCATCATTTTTCTACCGATCAATCATTGTGTAAGCGATAAATTATAGAAAAATTTTGTATCACAAATATAGGACTGACACAACATAATGGTGGTGGGATGACAACGATGGCGAACAGATATTGGTGGAATGGGAGATACTGCAATTCGAGCACTTTTTTCTATAAAGGGGAATCAATGAGGATTAGAACCCATGGCGATGAAGAGCACAACCTAAGGATTCAAAAACCTCTTTTGTATCAAAGACCATAACACCAGAGCACATTCGATCTTCCAAGGAAGACCCCGCCATCATACCAGCATTGGGGGCACGTGGTGGCGGCCACGCACTGGTGCGGTAGAAGCTGGACTTCTGTGGAGGCAGATGGAGGAACCCGCGGTTTCTCGGCCATCGGTGAAGTAAGGGGCCATGACCAGCGTGGGCAGCGAAAGAGCCGACCAGTGAAAGGTTTCATTGTGCCGATCTAGAATCATGATGTCAAACTGGGGGGAAAATGGCAATCCTTCTCTTGGAATTGAGGTGTTCTCATCTGTTTCAAATTAGAACAAATAGATACCATTTAATCACATGTCTAACATATGGTTTCTTAGCAGCTAACTATTCTAGCATTTGGAAAATAGTAGGCCGAGTACTAAAAAGACCCTAATCTAATTAAAACTACTATTTTCCTCATTAGAGATCCTTTCTCCAACATTCTACAGCATGTATGATTTTAGGTGGTATGGAACAAGGAACATATGGTTAGTGTTGGGAATTTATTCCTCTACCTAGTTTCCCTCCTCAATAATTATTTCTGGGATGGTTTTATTCCTAAAATTTCTCCTCATTAGTGTAGTAGTTTATCAATGAAACATAATTAATAGATTTATATTATTGTTCATTATTAAAGGAAAATTATCCTTGGTGAGATGAATATTATACTCTTAATGATGGGAACATAAATTCCATAAGTGTTTAGACAATCATAAATACCCATTGGGTCCCTATTACTACCCTTATTTTACCAGCATTAATTTTATTGATTCTCTTATGTCTATGCAATAGAATATATTTCCACATAGGTTTTTTAGAAAAATTGTATCATGAATTATTGATTATGTTATTTCATAATTATTACATGATTATTTTTTAGGGACTTATGGGTCATCAATTGATCAAATACCTTTAAATTCTTATTTTCAACCTATTACTATTCTTATTCTTTAAGGTAAATAATTGGAAACAATGTTATGAGTTTTTTGGGACCATCAAAAACTACTTGTATTTTATATACTAATATTTGAAGGTAATATTTGATTAAAAATAAATATTAGATTTTTGTGGCTTAAATACTGTGGTTGGGGAAATAATTTAAGTTATTGTTCACCCTACTTCAAATGGATTTCTGATCTCTAGTAATGTAATAAATTATTTTACATTGCACATATTAATTACCCAAATTCATTATCATTACAAAATCAATAGACCCAATTATTTATATTTTAAAAGTTATTAACAATCGAACAGTATTTTAATCCTATTTTTCATTAGTACATGGGTTTTTTATTAATAATAGGCACTACACTGAATCTAATTAGCTTAGGGGTCATGATTTGTGTTGGTGGTGTTTTTAGAGTTACAATAGCTGCTTCTACCTTCTAAAAATTCCAATATTGAGAAGGAGGTATTTTATGGGATTTATTTTGTTTTTAAAATTGTATTATTCCAATAATTTTGTTATTATAAAATACATTCAGAATCCAAATTGTTAATTTGAGATATTTGCATAGTTTAAAATTCATTTTTTGATTCTCTATGAAAATTTCATGTTGTTGATCCTATGAAAACTATATATACATTGAATAATTTAGAACCTATCCTATGGAAATGAAATTCATGAACATATCATTCTCACATTGGTTTTTGTTAAAGAGGTTTTTAACACTTCTCTTATTTATGGTGGATAAAAATAGCTAGAGTAATTTATACTGAAGTTCATCTTAACCATCAATTGGCTTAGTGGTGAGGTTATTAAAACTAATAAATGAGATACCATTTTGGGTTTTCATGAAGGATCTATGTTTAGTAACCTCCTATTTTTTTGGGTTTCCTAACATCAGGTCACACTGGGAAGAAAATTGAGTACTATGTTGGCCTATTTCTCTTGATCCATTGAATTCTGAGATGTAGGGATTTCCAAAATTGGGTAGAGAAAGAGTCAAATCTAAACACCTGAGATATAAATTTCTTTCTAGTTAGTGCCCATATGACTTCAATAACTTCTTAAAATGAATTAATGTTATCCTATGTCTTTATCTATGATGTTCTAGCCCATGTTTATGTTTTCACTAGATATGTTACCAATGAATGTTTGAGATAAATAGTTTGAGATTCACTGAATGACTTTATTGTCCATCTATTTGTATCCCCATAGGGTAAATTATTTATAATTCCTCAACCCCAGATTCCTAGATCATGTGTATTATTTTATTACATTATCATGATTACATGGAATCAAATCTAGATAAACCAAATAGTTTAGTATTTTTGGAAAGCTAGATACAAACATAAGCTTTACATTACAACTTTGAAAAGAAAATATAATATAGAAAATTCCATTGGAAACATCCATATGTCCTAGATTATCTCTACATTTCATTCATAATATTTATCATAATATCCTAGAGAAAAATAAAACATAATAAAGGGGTAATCTCTTGTTTTATGTATGGGTAAGTAATACAAATTAATCTATAAAGAACATAAACAATAACACATGGTGAATAAAAAAACATAAGCCAATAAAACATAGTCCTGACCATAAAATTGTTGGAATAAAATTTGATTAAATAATTCCATAATATAACATAACCATATACATTATACTAGAAAAATAATCACATGGACTATTAATTATTGGTTTTATAATGTGGGAATAAATAATTCTAGACATCATAAACATAATATCAATACCTCATCCAATACACCATCTGTAATGTGAAAAAACCCAATCTAATTTGTCTCATGACAGATATTAATGCATCAAGTCTTAATAGAGGGACAAAACCATCCCATATTATGTATAATAAATTCCTCTTATGAATAGGGATAAACATAAACCATAAATACATATTAAATGTAAATAACTTTCCTTTATTTATAAACATAATCACTAACCCTTTGGAGTAGTATGATGAATGGTATCAACATTGCACATCCACAGTCAAACTGATCATAAACCATTTAATAAAACATGTTTACTGATAATAATAAGAGATAAATTTATATAAAAATAAAATTAAACAGTGGTTTTGAAACATATGAAAATGCTCTAATAAACTCATCATGGAATTCATGAGAGAAATACCCATTCTTACATTGTAAGAAAAGTTCTTTTGGAAAAATCATTTTTATTTGTCATGACTATTTGAATAATTACAGAAAATAAAATTAAAGTCAAAATTTGTGATTTTATAAAAATAGTGTTTTCTTAAAATAGATTATGGATGGTACATTAAAATGTGTAATAAATTGAGATGTTCTCTTTAATAGGGCTTGTGTGTCGGGAAAAAATAAGATGAGAACCTTATAAAAGATGTAATTACCATAAAATAAAAATGAAATTATCTAGAAATAGGAGTTTAGAATCTAGAAAAAGATTATATAATAAGTATAGATAATGAATGAAGCAGTACATTTGGTTAATTATAGTTAATGAATAACCATTAGGAAAAAATTATGGTTCATCTAGAATGCCTTACCTTATGTCTGAATGAGTTCTACAATTGAATTTAATGTCCTATATAATAAAATTAAATCTATTAATAGATTAATTCATAACTGTTTATATATGTATTTTATTCATTATAGTTTTCTTAAATTCCTTTATGGCCTTATTGATGAGGTCAAGAGTTTAATTTCAACTTTCGAGAGCATTCATTTTCTTGCTTTTTGTGACCGGTTCCCTTGTATACTAGTAATGGAGTTCATGTAAAATGGGTATAATTATTTATATGTTGAACTACATGTTATTAATCAGAATACCATAGTGTAAATGGTTATATATACCTTTTGGTTATATGGTAAGAGGTTGAATCGATCGATAAGATATTTATTGATAATTGTTTAGATTATTATAGTGGTTATTGATCACAACGAACTCATTTTTTTATCGTTTGGTATTATGTAAATATGTTACATCCAAAACATAATAGGGTTATAATATAAATTTTAAAATATGTTTAAACCATTAAAACAGTTTCATGAACAGACTTTAATATGGTGTAATAAAATGAAATCTTTTTATCTTTGAAGGCGATGAAACAACACCTCTCAGACGATGTTTTCATTTTTAGAATAAAAGAGAGAGGAGAAAGGGAATGATGATGGATTATTCCATTAGAATAATAAAATTTCAAAATACATAAGTTAATTGAGTTATCATGATCTTTGGATAAATGGTGGTGAGAAGAGAATAATAAAAGAAAATAACTTGAAATCAAATTAAAAGAAAAATAAAGGATTTTAACTCTTGAATACTCACCCTTTAGACCCTCCTTAAAGAGATTGGTTTTGGAGATTTTATGAGGACATGATCTTCTATACGTGGAGGGGACATGGTAAGAGTATTGGTATAATTTAATCTAGGATAAAATCTAGGAATGTGTCTGGAGAATAGGCGGTGAGGGGTGGAATTTATTGTGGAGGAGAAGAGTGTTTCTTGAATATTTTATTCTTTTGTTTATTATTTGGATCAATACAATGAATAATTGGAGAATAATCATAAAATATCTTAATATAATACATGTATGTTCTATATTATGGTGATTACATGATAAATTATTCAAGTATTTATATATTTAGCTTTTAATGTATTTGTACCATAAATTTATGTATTTTATTATTCACCAAAATTTCAAGTATTTTAGATAAATCACAAAAATTCACCCTAATCATTTTTAAATTGTGTAAAATTAGAAATTGGACTCAATTATATGAAAATAATTTTCTAAAGATGATATATTTTAGTTTTAATTAAATTATTCATTTAATTTAAAAATACAGTTTTTGAAATTAAAACTGATTTTGTAACACTCTGAAAAAATAACTATAGTTACATTAAATTATCCTAAAATTATAAGAAAAAGGATATTGATTTATGAATAAATTTTATTAAAAGTAATTTTCATTTAAATAATATTAATAATTATAAAATTGTAATTAAATATTTATGACTCACAAAAATTACAACAATTAATAAATAATTTTTAAAATATTAATTTACTTATACAATGATATAATTATATTGTACGTTTACTTAAGAGATTCCCAAATTTTATTTATACTTTAATGGGTTATGATACTATTCATTTGGAAAGTAATCTATTTATAAGGGTTATATTACTATTCATAAGGTCAAGTTACTATTTATCATTATATATTTCTTAACTTCTATAAATACATCTTATTTAGTTAATTCTTCATTTATATAGTTTTGAATTATGTTCTATAAGTTATTTTATGTTATCTATACTATATGAAATAACTATTGGAATGAAAATCTCAATGATAGAAGTTTGGGTATTTACATTCTCCCCTCCTAAAAAAATTTTGAACTAAAAATTTTCAGAATGTCATCTCATAAAAATATGTGTGTAGTTGTTCATCATAAGTTCCGTAGAGAATTTATTTCTCACTTTGGAAAGCAAAGAATGATAGAAGGTTGTCATGTTAGTTTATCATCTATTATGTGATGATGACCAATGATGGTCATTGATTCAAAACACAAAGGAAGAAGAATATATTGAAAATATTTAATAGAGGTATTTTACGGAAAAATTCTAGAAAAATAATTTCCTCCCAAATAGTGTGTTCATATAGAGATATAAGTCTTGAGTATAAGACAAGAAGATGTTGAAAATATAGCTAAGTATTAATCCAAATTTTTAACGTTACCAAGGCATGTTCCAAACTACACATTTAATCCAGGGATCAAGATTAATCTATTCTTTGATGGTTTAAAACCATTAATTGGAAGGTAACCAGTCTCTGAGAATTTCTCATCATATGAAGATATAGTCTCATGTTCTATCAAGATAAAAATAATAATTTTCGAAGTCAAAAAAAGGAAAGAAAGAGAATAAGGTGATTTCTTCACACTTTTTAAAATGAAATAAGGAAATGGAGAAGAAGAGGAATGTTGAATTTCTATACTGTAATAATTGTGCGAAGAAACATCCCAATATATTCCTGAAGTGTATGAGTGTTTGTTACAAGTGTGAAGAAAAAGGCCACGAATCCCATGGCTAAAAAAGAAAAGGAATAATTTAATGATGTTCAATTATACAATTTCAATGATATGGGACATTATTTAAATGATGGTCTTAAGCGTCATGAAAACATTTCCCGAAGAAGTCCAAGGGTGAATAGCCAAGCTTATGCAGTCACAACTATGGAGGATGATATAACTAATTATGTGGTGGTCGGTACATTAATAATTTACCCAAACATAGAAAATGATTTATTTGATTATGTATCATCACATTAGTTAATTTCTTCATAGTTTTCTAAGAAAATTAGACATTTCCCTTTTTATTTAATAAAGGAGTTTTCATTAAAAACTCCCAAGGAAAGTATCATTGAAAAAAATATGTGTCAGTCAGTCCCCATTATACTACATAAACATGCTTTATTTGCTGACCTTATCATCATGCCTATGATTTAATTTGGAATAATCCATGGTATAGATTGATATTCAAAATATAAAGAAGAAATCCATTTTAAGAAGAAGGAAGTCACAATTTATGATAGAAATATAGAATTCTTTTATCCTTAGAGAAGAAAAATCATCATTTAGTTCTTATCTAGAACCACATTCAATTGATCTTCTAAATGAAATTCTTAAGGAGGAAGATAAAACATCTTCTATGGATCTTAAAATTGTTGATGTACTTATTTTTCAGGAATATATTATTTTCTTTCTAGAGGATTTACCTGGAAATCCTCTAGAGTGGGAAGTTGATTTCCCTATTTATTTAACTCATGGTTCAACAAATATATAAAATAATTCTTATTTAATGGACACTATAAAATTAGATAAACTGAATAAAAAACTAAATAAATTGAGTGAAAAAAGATTTATTCTCCCTAGTATTTATCCATAGAGAGTTTTTGTTCTCTTTTTTAAGAAGAAAGATGGATCTCTGAGGCTATGTATTAACTATAGAAAAATCAATGTCATTAAAATAAAAAACTAGTATCCCTTACCTCACATTGATGATTAATTGATCAATATCATGGAGCTAAAAACTTTTTAATGATTTTCCTGTGATCTGGATATCATTAATTTCATGTGAGTAAATAAGATATTCCGAATAAAACATTTATAACTATGTATGAACATTATGAGTTTACAGTAATACCATATGGACTGACAAATGAACCCTCTATTTTTATGGATAAAATGAAAAGATTGTTCAAGGAATATCAAGATGAATGTTTTGTGGTATTTACTAATGATATATTGATATATTTCAAAAGAAATGGGGACTATGAGAACTACCTGCAGGATGTTTTAGAAACTCTTAGAAAAATAGTGTTATATGGGATGTTTATAAATGGTGTATTTTGGCATCAAATGTTTTTATTTCATAGCCATATTTTATCTAAATATGGAATCTTAGTTGATCATGTGAATAAAAATTTAGTGCAGAAATGGCCTACTCTAATGAATATAACCAAGGTGCATAGTTTTGTTGGTTTAGTAGGTTATTATCAAAATTTCATTCAAAGATTCACCTGATTAGCTAACTTGTTAACCAAGATTACTCATAAAGGGGATAGGTTCATATAGAAAAACAATTGAGAATACTTTTTTGAAGAATTGATGTGGATATTAGTGAATACTTTCATCTTGACTCTACCTTCATGAAAAAGTGGATTTTGTGATTTACTGTGTTTCGTGAAATAAATGACTCAGGAATGTCTTTATGAAAAATGGTATAGTTATCTAATAATAATAAAAGAAGCTAAACATTCATTAATAGAAATATCAAAATCATTATCTTGGGTTAAAAAGTGTATTATTTCCTCTAAATATATAAATACATTATATATATGAAAATGTTGTTTGATTTATACAGATAAAAAAATCATGGAATATATCTTCTTTTATAAAGTCCTTAACATGATGAAAATGTTGTTGATTTAAATACTCAAGGACTATGATTTTATAATACACTACAACCCTAAAAATAATAACAAGTTAGTCGATGCATTTAACATGAATGATCATGGACTTTTTAACAAAACGAGGATTGAAATGGATACTGTATTCATGGATCTAGTAATGATGGATATGGGCATTATCAAATAAGGTGAAACATCATTAATTTTTCAATTAGTTTCCTAACCATTTTTATTGTAAATAATTAAAATTTCTTATTCTTATGAGGAGAACGTTGAAAAAAAATTAATGTTGTGTACGACAGGAAGATTCTAGACTTCATATGTGTGGATGAAATAATGATATTTGGGATTAGGCTATGGGTTACCTCAATACCCAAGATAGAAATGGAGTTATTGGACTATTACCATAGTATAAATTTCCGTATAGACCTTGGTATCACTAAGAGGTATAGATATTTGAAGAAACATTTCTAGCGGTACAACAAGAAGAGTGAAATTGCTGATTATGTATCAAAATATTTAGTCTGTCAATAGGTGAAGGATGAAATACAACACACTAGAAAATTAATAAAACCTCCATCTATTAATAAATTTAAATGAGATGACATAACTATTTATTTTTTCATTGGACTAACAAAAATTCAAATAACAAATGATTCAATATAGGTAATTATTGATTGACATGCCATATTCTCACATTTCCTCGCTATAAGAAAGGATTTCCCATGAAAGTTCCTTCCATGGATCTATAATATTGTAGTTGTATGAATTCATGGAAAACCTCTCTAAATGTTTTCGTATAATGATTCATGATCTTTATCAAAATAATAGAAATTTCCCTAAAAATCATTGCATTTTGAGCATTATTTGAGAACTACTTATCACCCTCAAACTGACAGGAAGTGAGAAAGGATGATCCAAACATTAAAAGACATGGTGAGATCAAGATCACATTATTTTCAAGGTATTTGGGATCCGTATTTACCTTTGGTAGAGTTTTCTTAAAATAATTTTTCCCATTATAGTATTCAAATGGAACCATATGAATCATTTTAAGGAAATAGATTTTTTACACCAAAATGATGGGATGAAGTTAAAGAAAATATGTATATAGGCACAGAACTTTTAGAGGAAACAACAACAAAGGTAAAGAACATTAAAGCACATATATAATCATCTCAAATTATGCATAAGAGATATACTGATAATAAAATTAATGATTTGGAATTTGATGTGGGAGATCATGTTTCCTTGAATGTATCACCATGGAAGAGTGTTGTAAGATTTGGGATTAATGGGAAACTCATCCAGAGGTACATTGGACCTTTTTAAATTAAGTAAAGAATTGGAGGTGTGGATTATTGTTAGGAAACATCGCATATACTTTCTATGGAACATAATGTGTTGAATGTCTCTTTTTCAATGATGTACAGGTCATACCCAACAGATGTACTCACTTCTGATGGAATAGAATTTGAACCCAACTTATCATACAATGAAGATCCTATACAAGATTCATGACACTAAACAATAGGTGTTGAGGAATCAGATAACTTGACAAGTAAATGTTTTTTTGGAAAAATCATAAAATAGAATAGGTGACATGGGTTCCTGAGGAAGCTATGATGAAGAAATTCTTAAATATTTTTATGAGATTACATTTTAGAAATTTTGATGAAGCAATTTTGGTATAAGGGAGAATATAACAACCCCAAATTATACCAAAGTGAATTCTCATCCTATGTTTATTTAATATATTATAGATCACATATAATTTCTTATAGAACACAACACAAAATTTCTAAATTAAGAATGAACAAAATAAGAGGTATTTATAGAAGTTATAGAACCTATACCAATGAAATATTAACATGACCTAAGGAATAGTAATATGACCGTTTTGAATAGTAAACTAGCAAAATGAATAGTAATCTAACCACTGAAAATATAACTAAAATTTAGGCATCTCATAATTAAAATTATGATATAATTACATCACGTTATAAGTAAATTAATATTTTAAAAATTATTAATTAAGTTATGGTATTTTTGTGAGTCATAAATATTTAATTAACATTTTATAATTAATAAAATCATTTAAAAGAAAATTAATTTTCCTAAAATGGATTCAGAAATTATTATTTTTTGCCTTATTATTTTATTATAATTTCATGAAAATCAGTTAATTTTTTAAAGTGTTATAAAATCTTTTTTAATTTTAAAAACTATATGTTATGAATAAATAATTCTTTAATTAGAAATTAAATTACATATATTTAGAAAATAATTTTCATAAAACATATACTATTTTTAAATTCTAAATGTTAAAAAATGGTTTGGGGGATGTTTTGGGATTTTCTAAAATACATGATTTTTTGGTGAATAGTAAAATACAGTAATTTATGGTATAAATACATTATAATCTAAATAAACTATTACTAGAGCCATGGATAATTTATGAACTATAATTTGGAACGTCAATTAATTATTTTAATATATTTTATTATAATTTTAAAATTGTTCATATTCTAGAGCCAAATGAATAAACAAGTGAATAAAATATTCAAAAAGAACTCATCTCCTCCACTATAAATACCACCCCTCAACACCTCTTCTCCTCACACCTTACAAGATTTGAGACTTTCTAAATCTATACCTGATACTCTTACCAAGATCCTCTCCTATGTCCATAAGCTCTAGTTCTCATCAAAAGACCAAAACTAATCCCCTTAATGAGGTTCTCATGGAGGAGTATTCAAGAGGTATAAATCCAATCATTTTTTCTTTTAATTTCATTTCATGTTTTCTGTTTTTATTATTATCTCCTAACCTCCCTTCATCCAAATATCATGATATATACAGTACCTTACAAATACTAGAATTTTATGGGAGATGTTACTGTTCATTTGGCTAGTTAACTATTCAGAAGGGTCATATCACTATTCCTAAGGTCAAGTTACTTTTTCATCAGTATAGGTTTCTTAAAATGTTGAAATAAATCTTATTTCATTAATTATTCTTTAATAAATATTTTATTTTGTTTTATATGTGATTTTATGTTATCTATAATATATGAAATAAACATATAAACCCCATTATTCATATTTTTTTGGAAAAGTTTCTTTAATTTTGATGTACATAGTTGATCATGGTCTGAAAAAATTGTGAGAGATACTACATTAAGTCTTTCAAAATCATTAATAATGATCCATCCAAGGAACTGTAGTGGAAAATACTCCCTTATAGTGAGAAAATGTGCAGATATGGTAATTCGATCAAAAATTACCCATATAGAATCATTATTTATTGGTGTTTTTGGTAAACCAGTGAAAAATTCCATGGTGATGCCATCCAATTTCTATGTATGAATAGGTATAGGTAGAAAGACTCTTCTAGGATGTTGTATTTTGACTATAACCTATTTAAATACTAAACATCTTTATACATAATCAGCAATTTCCAACATCATGTTTTCCCACTCGAAATGTTCTTTCAAATCTCTATACATCTTAGTGCTACCAGGGTGTATAGAGAAATTTGAACTATGGGAATCATCCAATAACTAAATTTTTAGCTCGATTATAGATAGAACCCACAGAATCCTACAAAATTTAATAATTCCATCCTCACATATGATGTTTGGATACTTTAAATCATTTATAGCTTTTTTTGAATATTATCATCATCATAAGGAGATATTTTAATTCTTTCCAATGAATATTCTAGGGAAACCAAATGAAAAAATAATTATGTTTCCTCCTCTTTGATAATTCCCATATCCATCCTTACTAAATCCATGAACATAAGATCCCTTTTAATCCTCAGTTTCTTAAGAACTCTATGATCTTTCCATCTCAATGCATCTTCTACCATATTCACATTCTTAGGTTTGTACTCTTTTGTACAATCATAATCCTTGAATTGTTCAGGAAAACACCTTTACCTCATGTTGAGTTGTTTTTATAAGAATATATTTTTTTGTTCTTTTTATCTGTATATATCACACATATTTATCTATAGAGATAGTGTCTCCATATCTTCATAGTAAAGGATACAGATTGTAACTCAACATCGTGAGTTGGATAGTTCTACTCTTGATTTTTTAACTGCCCTGATGCATATGCAATAACTCTTTCATTATTCATAAGTATACACTAGATTCCTTTCATAGACACATCACTATAAATAAAAACTCCCCCATTCTCTGTTGGTAGAGTAAATATTTGATAATTCATTAATCTCTTATTTAATTCTTCAAAAAAATCTTCATAATATTTTTTCTATACAAACATAACCCCTTTACGATTAATCATGGTTCATGTGTTAGATAATTGGGAAATGATCAGAATAAAACACTGTTAATAAACTACTAAATAAATAAAACTATGTACCTTAGTTATGTTCGTTGTTATAGGGAATTCTTGATATACCTTTGTCTTTATAGGATCAACTGAGATTCTGTCTTTAGATACAATATGGCCATGAAATTAAAAAATTTAAGCCATAATTCAAACATCAAAATCATATCAAATAACATTCTTATTCTAATAGTATCTAGAACAACCCTCATTTGGTTCTCATGTTCTTCTTAGCTTTTTAAATATATTAATATATCATTAATAAATACCACAAAAAATTCTTCAAGATATTCCTTGAACACTCTGTTTGTTTGATCTATAAAAATAAAGCATTCTTTAGTCTATCCAAATGGAATTACTATAAACTATCAATGTCTATACAATGATTGAAATGTTTTATTTTGTATATCATCATTCCCCACGTGAAAATGTTGATATCCAGATCACATTTCATTCTTTTAAAAGTATTGAGCTCTATGAAGTTATCAAATTAATAATCAATTTGACGGAGGGGTACTAGTTATTTATTGTAATGACATTGATTTCCCTATACCCAATACACAACCTCATGGATCCATCCTTCTTATTAAAAAAGATAATTAAGGCTCCTCAAGGAGAAATAAAAGAGAGAATAAATCATTTATCACTTAATAACTCAATATTTTTCTTCAGTTCTACAAATTACACAGTGCCTATTCTATAAAGAGTAATTGATATAAGTATTAAACTTGGAATTAAATTAATAAAGAACTCAACTTCTCACTCTAGAGGATGTCTAAGTAAATCCATTGTAAATAACTAAATATATTCTCACACAATAGGAATATCTTTAGTTTGAAGATCCATTGATAATGTTTTCTCTTCTTCCCCATGAATTACATTAAGAAGTTCTACTAAAGGTGGATTTGGATACGATCCAATTGATGATGTTTTGGCTCTAATATAATGAATTCTATATTTCCCTCACAAACTGTGACTTCTATCTTCCAGCAATACATTTTTTCATCATTTTTTGAAATCCAATACATAATGAGGATTATGTCAAAGTCAATCATTAGTATGATGACAAGGTTAAAAAATAAAGCTTGTTTATGTGTCATAAATGGGAATAACCTACACATATTTGTAACAATGATACTTACCTTATAATTTTTTACTGAAAAATCATTTATTAATTAAAAAGGTAAATTTCTAATTTTCTAAGAAAAATATGATGTCATAAAAGAATGAAATGATCCAAAATCAAATAATCATCAGCTAATTATGAGGAAATGGTAAAATTAGCTGCCACCATATCATTAGGAACATCAAACTCAGCATTTGTAACAATATAAGCTTTGAATTTCTCCCTTTTCCATCATTTGAGAATGTTTCCTTAACCCTTAGGACAATCATTTTCATAATGTCAAATCTCATTACAACTATAGAATTTAACATTAGTGGCTTCATTATTTTTTTGAAGTCACAGGCTTGGTGGCCTTTTATCCACACTTTTAATAGATACGCATACCCTTCAAAAAATTATCAGGGTGTTTCATCCAACAATTATCACATGGTGGGAATTCAACTCTTCCCTTCTTCCACATTTTCTTATTTCATTTTCCAATGTTTTCAGAACCCCCCCCCCCTCTTTCTTTTTATTTCCTTTAATGTCATAATAAATAAAGAATTATTATTTTTTCAGTGATAAAACAAGAAACTATATCTTCATATGATGGGTAATTCTGGGAGACTAGTTCCCTTTAGAATAATGGTTTTAAAACATCAATGAATCAATAAATATTTGTCCTTGTATTACACATGTAGTCTGAAACATGCCTTTCTAAATGTGAATGTCTGGATTCATACTTCACAAAATTTTCATCAATTTTCTATTGAAGACACAAGAACAGTCTCTCCATATCTACTCACTGTTCGCGAGGAAAATATTTTTCTAGAAAAATGTCTTTAAATCCATCAATTCAATATTTTTAATCACTTCTGCCTCCTTTGTAATTTGAATTAATGACCCCCATTGTTCCCCATCTTTAGATAAAAAAATAACTGCCATAACAACCTTATCCCGTTAAATACATTCCCAATAGAGAAATATATTCTCTATGGAACTTATCCTCTACTCTACTATGAAATATTTTATAGTCCCATTAAATAGTGGAGGCTGTTGTCACATAAATAGATCTAACATTGATCCTACATTTTGTGGTTTAGGATAATCCACATGAGTAAGGTTATTATTCATAACATGAGTCATATTTCCTAATATAGTCATTTGTATCTCGTCACAAGTCACAGCTCCAGTACCAATATCATTATCTCTCATAGGAGGGAAATCCTTACATGGGATATGTGTGTTGTTACAGTTTTCATTCCTTCAACTAAGTGCCATTTCTAAATAATGGAATACATTAAATTAGGTTATGAATCCTAATTCATAGTCCTGAACTAGGAAAACACTAAACATAGAATGAAATTTTATGGATATCTAATCTCATATTCATAAACATGATTTCTCTTGGGACATATTTACTTTTAAATCCATTATAATTGTTTTTAGAGAATATTTGAATTATCCTAATCATATCCCTTGAGAGTGTCAAACCACGTGCGCAGTAAGGCCCATTGTCATGTTCTGGATTACCTCGAGTAAGGCTAGGGACACCTTGTCAAAGTTGTTACCCCTATGTACATCTGTTCCAAAACTACGTCCACTTATAGTATCCAAATAGGGATGCCTTACCAAAAATCTCCACATAATTTCATCATCACCAAAATTCTAGGATGTTCTTCAATTCTTATCTTCAATGTCTATTTTATGGTTATGTTTCATAATCTATGTTTTCTAAATCTAGTTTCCATGTCTATACTGAACTCCCTTTGATATCAGTTGTAATTCCCTAACCCTATCTTCCCAATGATGGTGAATTTTTTAATTACATTTTCCTGATTAAATGGACTAAAATTATGATGGACTGAATATTATTGTATTTTTGGAAAACAAGGTACACATATGTTTTACCTTACAACTTTTAAAGATAATACAATATTGAAAATTTTTGTGGAAACATCAATATATCCTTGATTATCCCTTCAAGTCATTCATCATATTCATCTTCACATCCTGGTAAAAATTAAAACATAAGAATCGGGATATCTCATGAGCTATGTAAGTGTATGTGATATAGTAGAATCTATCAAAACCATAAAAATTAAGTTATGGTGAATAAAACAAATTAGGTCCATAAAACATAATCTTGAGAATAAAATGGATGGAGTAAAAGTTCATTAAATAATACCATAATAAATCATAACCATGGATATTTTAGAAGTCGAATAATCACAAGGAATATCAATTACTTGTTTTATAATGAGGGAATACCTAATTTAAAACATCATAAACATATTATCAAGACCTCAACCAAGACACTATATATAATGGGTAAAACCACAATATAGTTTGTATCATTAGGCCTAATGATGTATCGAGGGGATATAGAGGGACCTATTGGTCATTTACTAAGTCTAATGAATTCCTATTATGAATTGACTGAAATATAACTGACATATACATATGAAAATTAAATAAATTTCTGAATTCTGTAAATATTATCTATAACCAATCTGAGTAGTATGATGAATGGTATCAAGATAGCACATCCACCATCAAACTGATCATAAACCATTTAAAAAAATATTTTAATGATATATGTAATTGATAAACCTCAATAAAAAATAAAATTCAATATAGGTGTTAAAATTGATGAATAAAATATAATAAAATCATCGATGAATTCTTTAAGGAAAAAGACATTTTTACTTTGTAAAGAAGAGTTCTTTTGAAAAATGCTTTTTTATTATTCCTGATTTTTTGAATAAAACAAGAAAGAAAAAAACATAGTTTTTCAATAATTTTTTTTTTATAAAAATAATTTTGTCATAAAAAATTATTGATGGTAATAAAAAATGGGTAAGAAATTGATATATTCCCTTTAATCGGGCTTGCGTATCTGTAAGAATTAAAAAGGGAACCTTGTAAACTTATAATTCCATTAAAAATGATGAAATGGTCTATAAATATTAATTTTGAACAGATAAAAATAATATATAATAATTAAACATTAAGAAATAATCATTACATTTTTTACATAGAGTGAAAGAATAACCTGATGGAAAATTGAATTTTTGGGTAGAATCCCATTCCTTATATCTGAATGAGTTATGCACATGACCACAGTTTCCTGGATATTAAAAGTTAATTAATTAATTAATTAATTAAAAAACTTTTATATATTTATTTGATTAATTATATTTTTTTAGTATATTTATTGACTTGTTGATGTGTTATATAGTTTAATTTTATCATTCGAGAGAATTTGTTTTCTAGGTTTGATGGTCATTTCAATTGTTTATAAGTAATAGAGTTCATCTAATATGGGTATAATTATCTAGAATTTTAGCTAAATGTTATTAATTTTAATACATAATTGTTAATGGTTATACAAATCATTTGGTTATATAGTATGATTAAGATTCATTGGATAAGATATTTAATGATAATCGTTTAGATTATTATGGTGGTTATTGATAATGACGAACTAATCTTTTTTTATCTTTTGGTATTATGTATATATGATACATAAACACATAAAAGGGTTATAATATAAATTTTACAATATGTTTCACCCATTAAAATGGTTTCATGAACAACCATAAAGATAATGTATGAAAATGAAAACTTTTCATCCTTGAAGGTAATAAAATAACACCTCTCAGACAACGTTTCCATTATTAGTCTGATAGGGAGAGGAGAAGGGGATTGATGGGGGATTATTACATAATAATAATAAAATTACATTATATGTATGGTACTAGATTTATCATGTTATTTGGATGAAGATATATGAGGATATAATAATAAAATCAAATAACATGAAATGAAATTAAAAGAAAAAGGATGAGGATTTTACCTCTTCAGCACTCCTCCTTGAGAAACTTTTTAAGGTCATTAGTTTGGGTCTTTTGATGAGACCAAAAGCTTTTAGACATGGAGAAGGATATACTTATGGGTATTCAAGATAAATTTTATAAGGATAAAATCTTGTAAGGTTTATGGAGAAGAGGTGGTGAGAGGTGGTATTTATAGTGGAGGAGGGGAGGGTTTTTTGAATATTTTATTCATTTGTTTGTTATTTTTGGTCAAGAATATGAATAGTTTTAGAATTATCATAAAATATAAAAAAATAATTAATGTATGTTCTTGATTATTGTGCCTAAATCATCCATGAATCAAAGAATTTTTTATTTATCTTATAATGAACATATACATTAAATTACTATATTTTATTATTCACCAAAAATTCATGTATTTTAGAAAAATCCCAAAAATCCGACCTAACCATTTATTGATGTGTATAATTCTAAAATGGAATCCATTTTATGAATATAATTTTTTAAATATGATAAATTTAATTTTCAATTAAAATCATCATCTTCTAAAAAAATACATATATTAAAATTTAAACCAATTTTATAACACTATGAAAAATTAACTAAGGTTTCATTAAATTATCCTAAAATCATAATAGAAAAAAATATTGATATTTGAATATTTTTTATAAACATAAATTTTCTTCTAAAAATTTTAAATTATTAAATTCTAATTGTATATTTATGATTCACAAAAATACCAACACTTAATTAATAATTTTTAAAATAATCATTTACTTATACAATGATAGAATTATATAATAATTTCACTTATGATATTACTAAATTTTATTTATACTTTCATTGGAGAGGTTACTATTCCTTTGGGTTGTCTAATATTAATACGATTCATATTAAAATTCTTAATGTAAAATTACTTTTTCATCAGTATATATTTCTAAACTTTTAGAAATAAATCTTATTTCATTAATTCATCATTTATACTATTTGTATTGCATTATATAAGTAATTTTATGTGATTTATACTCTATTAAATAAACATAGGATGATAAATATCATTAATAAAATTTTGGGCCAATACATTCTCCCCTCCAACAAAATTTCACCATCATAATTTCTAGAATGTCACCACATAAAATGATTTGGGTAGTTATTCATCAAAATTTACTCAGGATCCCCCATTACCTCTTCAATTTTATGATTTTTTCAACGAACCTTTACCAATAGAGTCATTAGATTCCTCAACACCTATTCATTTGTGTCTATAATTAGGATACGATCTTCACAGTAAGATAAGTCATGTTTCAATTCTATTCCTTCAGAAGTGAGTACAAGTGTTTGGGTCTGGCATGTAATTTCTTAAAAAAGAGATGTGGACCAAATTATGGACCTTAGAAATGATAGGTATAATTTACAAACAATAATCCACAAATCTAATTCTTTTTAAATTTTCAAAATGATAAATGTACCCAAGGCTCCATTTTCCTTTCTTCCAAAATCTTATTACACACTTCCATGGAATACTATCAAAAAAACATGATCTCCCACATGAAATTACTAATCATTACTTGTATTATCATTATATTTATTCTTCATACATTGTTTTTATTTGATATGGGCTTGAATAGTCTTTAACATTGTTATTTTTTCCTTTACATCCTTCAGGACAAGAAGCTTCCTTTCTCCAACTTCACCCAAACTAGTTGGTGTATGGAATCACATTCATTACAATGCCACATATGGAACCATTTGAATACTATAATGGAAACTATAGTTGTAAAAAAAGCTCTACCAAAGTTAACTACTAATTCCACATACCTTGAAAATAGAGTGTGCATGATCTCAATATGTCTTGAAATATTTGGATCATCCTTTCTGACTACCCGTTGGTTTTAGGGTGATAAAAAGTACTCAAATAAAGCTCAATATTAAAATATTTTTAGGGAATTTTCCAGAATTTTAATGTAATTAAGGAATCAAAATCAGGATAAATTGAGAGAGGTGATCAACAAAGTATTAAAACATCATTGATATAGAGCCGTTCAAGGTGCTCTAGTGGAAAATCTACCCAAATAGTGAGAAAATGTACAGATTTGGTAAGTCGATGAAAAATTACCCATATTGAATCATTATTTCTTGTAGTTTTTGTTAATATAGTGATAAAAATACATGGTTATATCATTGAATTTCGATATAAGAATAGGTAGAGGTTTCATGACTCCTCTAGGATGTTTTCTTTTATCCTTCACCTGCTGACAAACTAAAAATTTTGATACATATTTAGAAATTTTCCACTTCATGTTGTCCAACAAAAAATTTTCATTCAAACATATATACATAATAGTGATACTAGTGTGCATAGGTAAATTAAAACTATGGTTATCATCCAATAACTACCTTTTCAGATCAAGTATAGTGGGAACACATAGCCTCCTAAATTTCAAAATTCTATCCTCGAACAAAAATTTTGGAAACGTCCCCTCATTCATAGATTTAATATTATTTTGATTATTATTATCATTATACTGATCAATTTTAATTATTTATATTAAATATTGTCGGGAAACCAATTAATAAAATAATTATACTTTCCTTTGTCAGATAATTCCAATATCTATTGAGTTTTAGGAGTCACTCTTCAAGATAAGGTAAATTTCAACTTCTCATTTCCATTCAATTTATCAATTATGTGGTATGTTTTTCAAATTTTTATAACATGTTATTATATCCATTTTTTATATCAATTAATTTTAATAATATTAATTTATGAATGGGATACTCTATTACCCTCTCTTTATAATGTTTTTTTAAATGTTTTTTTTACCGTTATGCTGGTGGATTTTCATATTAAAAGTTCACTTTTTTATCAAGAATTTATTTTATTTTAATTTTAAATACAAAAACCTATATATTATCTAGTGGTATTCACTTAGATTTAAAAATCATATAATTTAATTCTATGATTAACATACATGAAACCCACCTTCCATTTTTGTGGGATTAAAATGAAAAATGTATTGTGTTTTTAAACACTTTCTAAAACACCATGATTTTGAAATGAAGCTAATTTCTTTTATTCTCCAAAGGTTATTTATGAGATTTTTCATATTGATATTTGTGGCTCACATTAATTTATAAATATTAAGAGTGTTTCTTTATATCATACAAATATATTAGATAAAAAATTTAATCTCGAGTTATGACATGTTTTACAAAACCATGACGAATAACCTTAGTAATTTTTATGAAAGCATGGTGATAATACATGGTGATATGATTTTGAATTAATAAAGTAAATATTACATCTAATTTTCTGTGTTGTAACTCATGTTATTGTATTTATTATATGCCTGATTTTATCTTTTTCATTCCGTATTGATATTCTTTAAGTCCTTATCAATATTTCTCAAGATCACATGTAAACTGTTTCATTTATTTTACCTTACTAGGATTTCTACTCACCTTTATCTATGATGTATGTCCCTAGGATATGATAAGAAATAAATTTTATTAGGATATACCTTTAATTATTATTTCATGTTTAATATATGAATGTTTTTTTTTCATGTATTATGTTCTTTTTTTTCAAGATAATATACTTTAAATGATCCTCTATTTGTAAAATGTAATGAATAGTTATGTAATTTAAAACTAGGATTCAATTGTAGGAATAAATTAATGGTTTAGTTATTTTTGGAAAAAAAATTTAAAAAAATTTAAGAATAAAGCAATTGAAACATTTAAATATTGAAAAAATTCTTGGTATTTTGGTGAAATATTAAGAAGTGGTTTAAATATTAAGTAAGTGGTTTTAATAAAAAAAAGCAATTTCCTGTCTAGATGTGGACATATGAATGTGGATTTGAACTAGATATATTTAGGGGTAAAAACCAAAAACACCACATTGAGCTAGACTTGAATGGTTACTAGTAAATTACAACAGGAATTGACGCACAGCTGGTTTGACACTCTCATGGGATATTTTGGTTAATCATAAGCTTTTTATAAATCATTATGAAGGAATTATAGAATATTTAATTGTTTTTAATGAATAAAATGTTTAAGATTGTTGTTATATGACATGAATGTTCCTTTGTAATTATAATATTATTAATCTTGTTTCTCACTAATGTTTACTTGTTTTAAAAAATGGTGGGAAATAAGAGGAATTGTGTATATGGTTAGTGCAATGGACCATGCACTGAAAACCATCTTATGGAAGCCGGAATACAAACCTTATAAAATTTTATGAGTAAAATAGCAGAAGATATGAGAAATAACTTGATTGAAGATAACATATCAATTTCACCATGAATGGAACAACATTATATTGAGTTCATTATGAATCAACGACCACAAAATTTTAGTGGATCTAAAGACCCCTTTATTGCTAAACATTGAATAAGCTCAATTGAAAATATATTTTTTGTACTCCATTTTTCAAAAAAATAGAAAGTCACCCTGGATGTTTACTATTTAGAGGGAAAAGCTAATCAGTGGTAGAAACTGGGTAAAAATATGAATCAAAGAAGAAAGATTAAAACTATTGAGTTGTATGATTTTATGGGAACCTTTTTCAAAAAATATTTCTCACATTCAATGCGAACTAAAATAGAGAATGAATTCTTAGGAATGAATTAGGAAAAAAAATTAATATATGGGAAGCTATGAGATAAACACAAAATTGCATTCATGTTACACCTCATTCTTTCTCATGGATCCTAATTTGAAGGTTGATTGATTTTTTAGTGGATTAAGACCTCATCTATGGAAGAAAATTTTCAAATGAGACTATAATTGCTATGAAGAAATCATATTGAGTTTTTTGAATTTCGAAATAGATTTCAATGATATGTGGTTTTCTCACAAAATAAATTAAAAAAGTAGATATCTAGAGCCAAACCTGTGAAGGAACTTTGATGAAGGGATAAATGGAAAGCAAGTGCAACATTCCATGTGTAACTAGTGTGGGAAGAATCATTCACCGAATTGACATCATGGGAGCACGAAGTGTTATAAGTGTGGAAGATAAGGACATATTTCTCAGATCTATCATAGTGTGGTGATGTCTCAACTTATCAACAGTAACAAAAAAGTGACGATTGTACATGACCTAACAGAAGTACAATGCTTCAAGTGTGGTAAACATGTGTACTTTTCCAATCATTATACCAATAAAAGGACATTGGAGGAGATTCATCATCAACCTTATCAAAGGCCAAGGGAGAAAATTCAATATTTTTCTATCATGACGGCTTATGTATAAGTTCCAAATGTTATGGTGGTAGGTACTCTAATTGTTATCCAAAATCTATCAAGTACATTTTTTATTCTATTTCTATATATTACTTCATTTCCTCTGAGTTTTCAAGGAGTACCGAATGAATTCCTAAATGTTTAGATATAGATTCCTCAGTCAGAACTCATAGAGGTATTATCTAAGAATCAAAAGTGTTTATAAACTCTTGTATTCACTTTGAAAATCATAATCTCATTGAATTTTTAGTAGTCCTTCCCATGTTAGAAATTCGACATTGTACTAGGGATGTATTTTCTCCCAAATTATATTCTAAAGATTAAATACAAGAGAAAAAACTCAAAAGTCTTGAATATAAAACCTACAGTTGATTTCAAAGTAGAGATATTTCGACTAGAGGTTTGCCTAAAAGCTCCACCCGTATCATACTTTATGGAGTTTATTAGTGAAGATAAAGAAGGAGATGAAAGTATAAAAATAAAAAAGGTTCCCATAATTTAAGAATATGTTGATGTACTTTCTAAGGAGTTTTTCAAACATCCCTTAGAAGAATAGGTAGAGTTATCCATTGAACTGATTTTTAGTTCCAAGACAATATCAAAGATTCCTTATAGAATGGTTAATGTGAATGTAGTGGAATTAAAGAAAAGACTCCAAGATATTTTGAATAAGGGGTTTATCTGGCCAAGATTGTCTTTATTGGGAGAACCTATTCTTTTTGTGAAGAGGAAGTTTGGATCAATGCAGTTATGAATTAATTACAGAGAACATAACATGGTCACATTGAAGAACAAGTACCCTTTTCCAAGAATTGATAATTTAATTGACTAGCTTTGTGGGGTTCAGTTGGTATACCAGATTTATCTTTGATTTGGTTAAAACCAATTAAAGGGAAGAAATAAAATTCTACAAATACCGCCTTATGAATAAGATATAGTAATTATGAGTATGTTGTTATGCCCTTAGGCATGACTAATTCACCTCTCTATTTTTATAGATTTTCTGAATAAAGTCTTTATAGACTATCTTGATATTTTTTTGTATTTTTATTGATGATATTATGCTATATTCCAAAATTCATAAGGACCATGAGGATCATCTATTTTTGATACTAAAAACTCTAAGGAAGAAGTCATTATTTGGAAATTTCATCAATTGTGACTTTGGGTTACATAATGTTTCATTCTTGGGGAAAATTGTAACCAGTTAAGGAATCTTAGTTGACTGTTAATAGAAAAGGGTTGTAGATGAGTGTCCTCATCCTAAAATTATAACTGAGATTAATAGTTTCTATAGTTCATCAAGATATTATGAGAGGTTTGTGAAAAAAAAATTAGGGAATTTATAATCCACTAACCACGTTAACTTGAAAGGGGTTTTGTTCATCTGGATAAAGTAGTGGGAGTAATTCTTCAAAGATCTGAATAAGAGATTGGTTACTAAACCTATTCTTACTCTACCCTATTTCAAAGAATGATTTTTTATTTTTGTCGATGTAACTTTAAAAGGGCTTGGGTGAATCCTCATTAAAAATTAAAAGGTGATTTATTATGAATCATCACAATTATAGGCTCATGAGAAGAGTTATCCTACTCATGATCTAGAGCTAGATGTGGTTTATTTTTATAATAAGTTATGGTGGAACTATATTTTATGGTGAGGAAAGTGATATATACATAGACCACCAATGGTCGAATTATATTTTCATCCAAACAATTAAACATGAGACAAATGAGATAGTTGGATATTCATAAAGATTATGATTGTTCAATTCATTATCATCTTGAAAGAGAAAACAAAATCGCTGATGCATTAATTTGGAAGGAACCTATTTTTCTATCAATAATGAGGATTCATGGATATCCTTTGATCAATGAACTTGTAAAACTAAACATGATAATTTTAAGGGTAGGTACATCATCAACACTATCCCAAATTATTTCTTAACGATCATTAATAGAGAAGAATCAGAAACCTCAAAGATATTATCCTTTATTACAGAAGAATGTTGAGGATGTGATGTATGGAAAGTTTATTGAGTTCCATATTGATCAAGAAGGTGTGCTGAAATTTCATAAAAGAATATGTGTCCCATCAATTCCAGATAAAAAGGAGCTGAGGTGTAACACCTGACCCCAGATGCTTGGAGATAGTGCATTATTTTAATACATTGGTATCATTACAAGGAATCAAATACCAAAGGACTGATTAGTTTTTTAGTCATGAAAAAACAACATACATACATAGATTCCATTTTACGTTTTGAAATAAAACAAAATATTATTGATATCAAAATCTAGTAAACTGCATCCTTGAAAACTAAAAAAATGATTTTTTCTTCTTAACCTAGGGATGGTTAAAAATCAAAGGGGTGAGCTTAATTTCATAGTAATGGTTAAGAAATATTTAGGAATATAACATAAACATAAACATTAGGCATGTTGAATAATTGAAAACACATGGATTTACAAATAATAAAAATGAACACATTATGGTTGGAATAAGAACTGAGTAAATAATTTCATAAAAAAGCATAATCATTGTTATTCTACTAGCTGAATATCCAAATGAACTTTCAGTTAATTGATTCACAATGAAGAAGTTCATATTCCAAACATTATGAAACATTTTCTCAAGGCCTTGGCCATGATGTCTAAAAATGATTAAGTCCTCGACCAAAAACATATATCAAATTTGGAAAGCCTCGACTATTTCTATGACTATTTGTCTCATTAGACCTATCGATGCAGCGAGGGGCTATAGTGGGACCCACCCATCACATACTAAGTCCAATAAATTCCTCATATTAAAGGAGTGAACATAATCAACTTATACATTCATATTGAAACTAACATATGAAATGTAAATAACATTCCCCAATCATTTAACATTAACACTAACAATTTGGAATAATAAGGTGAATGGTTTCATAATAGAACATCCATATTCAAATAAACCAAAAACCCTTCAACAACATATTTTATATGATATCGTAATAGATAAACCTCAATTATTTATAATATTCCACAAAGGATGTTGAAATAGATGAATATATTTTTAAATGATACCATTGACAATTTCATGAAGAAATGATCCTTAAACATTCCAAAGTGTCTCATACCCCCCTGAAACCTTCAAATAATAATACCTTAGAATATTATGAGAATAATGAGACTCTTGATATGATATACCAAAGGGAATTATATACACCACATGAAAGAAATATGTGGTGAACAATGCATATATCTCATAAAAGTTAACAAGAGGTGATAAAAATCTTTTTTTACTTTTGAGAGAAGAGTTCTTCAAGAAAATCATTTATCATTACCATGAAATCATATTTTAGAAATGAATATCACATAAAATAAATGACTAGGACATTGATATTATATTTTAGTAATAATTGATGTCCTGCAGCAGTGAAATCATGTAAAATAGTTCTTAATATTCTTTATATATAAAACATTTTAGAGCATTTTAAGGAAAGTATTTAAGAGAATCTTAATGTGGAAAGGAAAATTTGTTCTATTAAATCTAGAAATTATCCAATATAAATTTCCATGATAAAAATGTGTTTATATAAAACTAATGGTGGTTTAAAACTGATTCTGGAGTACACATGAAAATGGGTAATAATTGGAAAATATTCCTTGAATCGTGTATGTATTTCAGAAACAATTTTGGAATTTCCTTTTAAAACATGTAATTACACACAAAACAAGGAAGGATTATGGTGGTGAACATATATAGAATAATCACACAGAATTTCTTAGGATTACATAATAATACAGAAGAGGTTCATTGAGGTAATTAGATTATAAAAGTAACATAAATGAAAATGGTGGTTCGGGTGGAAAAACCCTGACCTTGTTGTAATCAATCTATTCGTATGCCCCAAAATTAATAATATTAAAATGATGCATTTAATACCATGAAAATAAAAATATTCAGGACATATTACATCAATTGAAATTATAGATTCACCATACAAAAGTATTAGGAGTGAATATAGAATACCTCACAAAAATGGAAGTGAGATAAAGAAACCTCTTTCCATAAGTCCGAAAGTGTTGTGCTTATGATCATAAGGTCTTGGAAAATGAAATTAGAGATTTTAGAAACTTATTTTAGAACATTTTATAATTTTATTTAGATTATCATAATTTTATTTAGTTTATTTATATCCTTATTGATAAGTTATAAAATTTAATTTCATCATTTCGTAGTGTTCATTTTCTTGATTTTCATAATCGGTTATATTTTTTTAAGTAATGGAGTTCATGTGTAATGGATGTAAATATTCATAATCAAAATTAAATATTATTTATGAACACCCATAATTATTAATTTTAAATTATATAATTTGTTTACATGGAAAAAGGATGAATCATTAGATAAAATATTAATAACATTCACATAGAGTATTATAGCGGTATTTTTATTTTTAGAAACTAGTTTGGTCATATGATATAATAATATGTACATATAATGGTTTCTGAATATTAAATAGGTTATAATACATATTTTATAGTCTATTTAAACCATAAAAATGGTTTCATAAATTGTAATGAAGGATAAATTGAAAAATGTTAATTTGTCATCCACGAAGGTTATAAATTGGAACCTCAAGGACGTTGATTTCATTTATAAAATAAAAGAGGTCGAGAGAGAGAGAGTAAAGATATTGATGATGGTTCTTAAATTTACATGATATTGTTATAATATATATATATATATATGATAATGGATATATCGTGGTCATTTAGGAAGAGGAGGTGAGGAGAAGATAACATAAGAAGATAAATTGAAATGAAACTAAAAGAAAAAGAAAGGTGCTTTACCTCTAGAAATAACCTCTCTGAGAACCTCTTTATGGGAAGATATTTTGTCCTTTTCGAAAGTAAAATGATTCTTGGACGTGGGGAGTGACTAAGGAAAGGTATTTTAGAAGAACAATGGGGAGATTCAATGCTTAGAGGGGTGAAGAGAAGAGGGAGTGAGGATGGGTTTTTATAGTGGAGGAGAGGAGGGCTTTCATAATTTTTTAATCATTAGTTTATTAATTTCTATCAATACCATAAATATTGATGATTCGAAGAACAATAATAGTAATACATGTATGTTAGTTCTAACAAACTGGGCTTACATCACTTATGATGTCATAAATAGTGAATTTAACTGATAATTTTTATATATGATATTTTACTGTATTTCATTATTCCTAAAAAATTCGATTATTTCAGAAAAATACAAAAACTTCACCCTAACCATTTTTAAATGTAAAGAATCAAAAATCGAATCTATTTTTAAAAGAAAAATTCTAAATATTATTAATTTAATATTTAATTAAATTTCTAATTTATTCTAAAGAAACATTTTTAAAACATTTATATACTTATTTCAAAACATAAGTATATCTTAATTCCCCTTGAATATAATTTATATACTATCAGTGGCAAGGTTACTATTCATTATGGTATATCACTATTCATAATGATATGTTAATATTTAAAAGGGTAGATTACTATTCACCAAAAATAATTTTTTATAGGACTCCAAATAACTTATTAATCGCAATTTTGTATGTCAGATTTTCAAAATTCAAAACATTGAGGTGGAAAAATTATGTTTTTTCGTAGGTTATAACAAAGTGGTGTTTTGTGGAGATAAAGTATTTCATTCATTATATATAATATTTATATTTAAATTTTGGGTTGTTACATTATCTCCTCCTTATAAAATTTTATCCTCAAAATTTGAAATTGAAATACGAAAGTTAATGGTTGATACTTCAAAAAATCCATGTTGGAGACCCCCATACAGAATATGGTTAAAATAACCTATTAATAATAGGAAATGAAAATGCATCGGTTAAAACAATACAGTCTAATTGGACAACAATGTCTGGGAAGAATAATCAAACCATCATGTAGTGACATTAAACTCTAAATCCACACATAATGATGAACTTAAACAATTTTGTAAATGGTTTAAAATTAAAAAATATAATTATTCAATAGATTATAATGAAGGTCTCTAAATTTACAAGATTAACATATCATTAACCCTTAATCAACAAGATGCTACTCTAAAATTCATATTCCAAACATAGGAATAACATTATCATGTATGCTCATTAAATATGGTAATAACCTGAATTACCGTAAAAATGAGATTGGAATCATGAATTCTTTTGTTATCCTTAGGTATGACACTTGTATATGGATATATTCCATAAATAAAAAAGTGATTTAAACTCAACAAATGATAGTATAGACCACTTATTGGCAAGTTACTAATCAGTTCTATGATTGTCAGTACGTATCTGAATTAATCATTTCTTTATCATTATTTCATCATCAGATATAAATTATGGGTTTTCTTTCCCTCAATCACATTTTATTAAAAAAAAATTAACTTTCTACTGAATCATTTTTCTTTTTTACCATTGATCGTATGAGTTAAATTTCTTAGTGAAAGAGTAATGAAGTACAATCTTTAAATATCTCATAATTCATACAACTAGTATATTATTGAAAAAATATTCAAATGGAATAATTTCTGACATGGAATATTAATCATTCGACTTTATCTGTAGTAGCATCGTAACATGATCACTATCCAAAAATATCATTTAGGGTATATTCCTTTGACGCATGGGACATTGATTCTCAAAGAATCCCATCTCATTGCAGTAGAAGCATTGTACATAGGAAACCATATTTTTACCATTTATGTCATGAACATGGTTTCCTCTTTCTCCACAAATCTAGAAAACACTCATTTCCTTTAAGTATTTACAAAGGTGATTCTTTCCACAATTATCACATGTGGGAAAACACTTCTCTCCCATATTCCATTTATCCCCAAATCCTTCTCCCATCGTATTATTCTTTTACATCCCTCCGAATCCATATGACTTAGAGAAGTATTTACATACCTTTTTAACAAATGAAAATATTTTATTATATGATAATGATACTTGTGAGACAGTCTTCCTATGAAAATATGGATAAAGACCATTAGAGAGATGATCCTTCATACTCTTCCCATCACATTCATTGTTTAATTTCTTATTCCTTATACTATGTACCAATTCTAATCAATTACAAATAATATATTAGCTCAAAAAATTGTAAACAATTGATAAATCTAAACATGGTATAGCACATAGTCTAAATTTAGGAATCATAAATCCTAAAACCATATAATTCTGTTACTTTGGGGCACAAATACATTATGATTTTTAAGGAAATTTTCAATTATCCTAAGAATATTCCCTAAGAGTGTCAATTTAGAGAGTACAAGAAGGTCCTTTATCATGTACCAGGATATCAAAAGTCATGCTCCAAACTTCTTGTCAGAGTATTCAATCTTAGGTACATTTGTGTTAGATCCACAACTACTTGTTTGTATCCAGAAAGGGATGTCTTTTCAAGAAAGATCCAAATAATATATTTTTTACAAAAATCCTAGGATGTTCTTGTTTTTTGATTTTTAAAGACCATTTAGTATATTTTTCCTTATCCCATGTTTTCTAAATCCTGTTCCCTTATTTTTGACTAAACATCCTCTAATACAAACAATAATTCCTCGACAGAAGAATCATAGGGCCATTGAATTTTTTTAATACATTTTCATGATTGTATGAAAGAAAATCCCAAAGCACAAATTAATTTAGTATTCCCAAAGAAACCTGATAAAAACATGGAACCCATTTTACATTTTTAATAGAAACAAAATATGAAACATTACAAAATCTAATAAAATGAATCCATGAAAACTGAATAAATGATCTCTTCTTCCTAACCTAGAAAAGGACAAACAAATAAAAGGTGTGATCTCAAATTATTAGTAAGGGTTAATAAATAAATTGGAAGATAACATAAACATAATCATTAGGCATGTAGAATAATTGAAAACACATGCCTTTACAAATAATAAACTTGAACACGTTATGGAAGGAATATGAGCATAGTAAATAATTCCATAATAAATCATGATCCTGGGTATTCTACTAGTAGAATAACCATTTGAACATTAATATACTAGATTCATAATGTGGAAGTGTTTATTTCATATATTATAGAACATTCTGTCAATGCCTTTTCCAAGACATCTAAAATGATTATGTCCATGCCCAAAACCATATATCAAATTGGGGAAGGCCTCGGCCAATTCCACATCTATTTTTATCATGATACCTACCGATGCTCCGAGGGGCTATATTTGGCTCCAAATATCACATAATAAGTCCAATTAATTCCTCAAATGAAATGGGTGAACATAATCAACTTATACATTGATATTGAAACTGACATATGAAATGTAATAACTTTTCACAATCATTGAACATAAACACTTACCATTCTGAATAATATGTTTAATGGTATCAAAATAGATAATCCATAGACAAAATAACCCAAAACCCTTAAAAAAAATATTTTATATGATATTGTGATTGATAAAACCAAATTATGTCCCAGATTAAATAAAGGTTGTTAACAAAGATGAATATATTTTTAAATGATACCATTGAAAAATTCTTCAAGAAATAATACATAAACATTACAAAGATTCTCATACAGCCATGAATCATTAAAATAATAATCCCTTTGAATAACATAATAATAAGAAGACTCTTGATATGATATACCAAAGAGCAGTACATACACCAGAATAATAAAATAAGTGGTGAACAAGGCATATATATCATAAATGATAATTAGAGATGAGAAAAATCATTTTAACTTTTAAAAGAAGAGTCCTTTTGTAAAATAAATTATATTTGAAAATAAATCATATTTTAAACATGAATATCCTATAAAAAATACAAGGACATTAAAATTATTTTTTATGAATAAATGATGTCCCATTTAAGTGAAATTGTGTAAAAAGAATGCTTAGGATTCATTAAAAATAAATCATTTTAGATAATTTTAGGGATCATGTTTAAGAGAATTTTAATGTGGAAATGAAAATTTTTTATCTTAAATATAGAAATGATCCAAGATCATATTTCATGATAAAATTAATGATTCTATAAATATAATGGAGGCTTTAAATAGATTCTTTAGTACACTTGAAAACGGGTAATAATTTGAAAATATCCCACGAATCGGGTAAGTATTTCAAAATCAATTTTGAATGTCCCTTTGAAAACATTTAACTATACATAAAATTAAGGATGGATTATGGTTGGTGAACATATATATAACAGTCACACATAATTTATGATGATTACATAATAATAAACCATAGTTTCATTGAGATAATTAGACAATAAAAATAATTCTAAAAAAAATGGAGGTTTAGGTGGAAAACACAAACTACTTTATAATCAATCGATTCGTATGACCCAAAAAAATAATATTTAAAGGATAAATTTAACACAATGAAAATAAATATATTAATAATAATGTTACCTCAATAAACAGTACACATTAACCATAAACATGTATTAGTAGTGAATAAGGAAAAACACACAAGAGTGGAAGTGATATAATGAAACCCCTTACCTTAAGTCCGAAAGTATTCTACACTAGATCTTATGGTCCTGGAATATAAAATTAAAATTATTAATAAATTATTTCATAACCTATTAGACATGTATTTAGTTTATCATAATTTTCTTATAGTTCATTTCTGTCTTTATTGAAAAGATATAATATTTAATTTCATCATTTTAGAGTGTTCGTTTTCTTGATTTTGCTAATCGGTATACTTGTTTTTAAGTAATAGAGTTCATGTGAAATGGATGGAAATATCTAGATTTGAAAATACATATCACTTATGAACATAAAAGATTTTTAATGGTAAATTCTATAATTTGGTTACATGGAAAAAGGATGAATCATTAGAGGAGATATTAATGACATTCACGTAGATCATTTTACGCGTATTTTGATTTTTAGGAACTAGTTTTGTCATATTGTATAATAATATGTACATATACTAGTTTCAGAATATTAAATAGGATATAATACTTATATTATAGTCTAGTTCTACCAAAAACATGGTTTCATGAATAATAATGAAAGTGAAATTGTATAATGATACATCATCATCCATGAAGGTTGTAAATTAGAACATCATGGACGTTGATTTCATTTATAAAATAAAAGAGAGAGAGTAAGGATATTGATGATGGTAAATCCATTCATATGATATAATTCCAATATATAGATGATAATGGATATATCAATGAAACCGAATGAAAAAGAAAGGTGCATTACATCTTGAAATAACCTATTTCAAAACCTCCTTAAGGGAAGTGATTTTGGAATTTTATAAAGAAAAAGAGCTTCTTGGGAGTGGGTAGTGACTAGGTAAGGGTATTTGAGAAGAACATAGAGGGGATTCAAGGCTTATAAGAGTGAATAGAAGAGGGATTTATGGGAGGTTTTATAGTGGAGAAGAAGAGAGTTTTCATAAATATTTAATCATTTGTTTTTAAATTTCCCTCAAGACCAGAAATAGTGATGATTCCCTGACAAAGCATAGTAATAAATGCAAGTAATTTAGAACCAAGTGGTCCTAAATCACTAATGATGTCTTAAATAGTGTATTTAACTGATAATTTTCATATATGATATTTTATCGTATTTCATTATTCATAAAAATTTGAGTGTTTTAGAAAAATACCAAAAAGTCATCCTTTATATTTTACAACATGTATAATCTAAAAATGAAGTCCATTTTTCAAAAATAATTTTCAATATAAGATTAATTTAATATGTAATTAAAATCATAATTTATTATAAAATATAATTTTAAAACATTTATTTATTTATACCAAACCATTGGTATATCGTAATTACACATGAATATTATTTATATTCAATCATAGCTAAGGTATCAATTCATTAGGGTATATCACTATTCATAAGGGTATGTAACTATTCATAACGGTAGTTTACTATTCACCAAAAATTATGTTTTCCTTATCAAACTCCAATGAACATATTAATAGCTACTGTGTATGTCAGATTTTCAAAATTCAAAATAAAGAGGTGGGGAAATTATGTTTACTTTTCTAGGTTATAATGAAGTTGTGTGTTGTAGAGACTTTGTGTTTCTTGCATTCTATGTAAAATTTATTTGTAAATTCTTGGAGTTTTTTATGATGGATAAATCTCATATATCTGCATTCTTTATACATCCAAGAAGCACTAAAATGTATAGGGACCATCATGATCATTATTGGTGGGATAACATGAAAAGGGCAATTTCCAACTACCCTACAAGGTGATTAGTGCGTCAACAAGTGAAGGTAGAGAAAAAACACCCTAAAGGAGTATTACAACTACTACCTATACAATTATGAAAGGTGGACATTATCACTACGGATTTTGTCTCTTATATCCCAAAAAAATCCAAAGGAAAACCTGCGATATGTGTTATAGTCCACCATCTCACCAAGATTTCCCATTTTATCTCTATTCTGAATGATTTCCCTTTTGAACAACAAGACAATATATATTTGGAAGAAGTGGTATGGATGAATAGAATTTCCCGTTATATCATATCTGATTATGATCCATGTTTCATATCCATATTATAGAGAATTCTTCAATATGATCTGAAAATCAAATTGAATTTTAGTGCTACCTATCACCCTCAAAATAATGTAAAATCTGAAAGAACTATTCAGAAGCTTGAGGACATGAAGAAAACATACTGAATGGAATTTAATGGTGGATGGTATCAATATCTCCCATTAGTTGAGTTTTCATAGAACAAAACCTTTATTCGAGAATTCAAATGGCTTCTTATGAAGCTCTATACAAGAAACGATGTAGAAATCTAACATATTGGGATAAAGATGGGGAGTAAAAAAAATTTAAGACATGATCTTATGTAAGAGATGACAGAAAAGGTTCATGCCATCTAACAACACATTAAGGCTAATCAGGGTTGAAAAAATCGCTATAATGACAATTGTTGAATGGACTTGGAGTTTGATGTTGGTGAAAAATTCTTCCTTCTAATTTCACCATGGAAGAAGGTCATGTGAATTGGGAACAAAGGGAAGCTTATCCCTGGGTACATTGGCCCCTAAAAATGTTTACTCAACTAGGAGTTGCGGCCAATCAGCTAGAACATCCACCATATCTATCTCAGGTTCATGATGTTTTCTATGTATCACTCTTGAAAAATTACATACCTAACCCTTTAGAGTTACTGAATATGTATTTGGTACAACTGGAACATGATCTCTCATATGAGGAGAAGCTATGGTAGATCCTAGGCCATAAGGACTAGGTCTTATGTCATAATAAAACCCTCTACATTAATTTTTTATTATGGAACCAAAAAATTTGAAGAAGTAACGTGGGATTTAGAGAAAACAATGAGGTAGAATTACCCTCACCTTTTCTCAACTGTGAAAAGGAGTTGAAATTTCAGGAACAAAATTTCTTAATAGGGGAAGAATATAATGACCCAATAATTTTGAATAATAATCATTTCATGAAAATGTGTATTATTTTACACAGAAAACTATATCTCCTTTTTAATGAAGTAAGTATAGTTTAATGTGACCATCAGGTTTGGACCTTTATATGACTGTTGGTCAATTATAACATCTTGTCAATATGACCATTGTAAGAAATGATCATAAAAACAAATTTAACGTTGTATTTTTTGTTTATAAATAAAAAAGATAATGGTTAATTAATGCAGAATGAGGAGTCGACAACCTCATCAAATAGAGTCATTCCATATGAGGCTCTTTTGTCAGAAATTGGAAGGGAGGACACATATTTAAGATTATCTCCTAACCAAGCCCAAGCCGAGCTTCATCATTTTAGGCTTGAATGAATCCTCCATCGAAAGATGTTCATGTTAGTGAAGATTACCACTAACATGATGTTATCTGATCCTGTCTAAGAGTTTATCACCATCGCACACCTTACCCTTAAGTCGTATGTGGGAGTTATAAGGGGTTAGGTGTCAAGGCCTTAGTCACAGAATTTATAATCCTTTTGCTAAAAGAAAATTTTTATTCTATAATTTCCATTTTGAGAATAGTTTTTCTTAATAAAATATATGTTTAAATAAGACATTTGATAAAATAATTTTATAAGTAAAAAATTTAACATTTCAAAGATTTCTCATACATGGATAATTATTCTGAAAAAATAAACAACATTTCTGATTTTTATATGTTAAAATTAACCAATGGTAAATTTTTGTATTTTTCTAAGAAGTTTAAATTTTTTGATCATTAGTGAAAAACAATGTTTTTTAAAATAATTATTATACTTTAAATAATTTATTTTGTGAAATTGTTTTCAAAACATGGACATACACGATTACAATTGTTAATATTTTTAGAGTTTGATAAGATCAACATAACTTTTTTAGTGAATAGTAACTTGACCCTTTTGAATAGTAATCTAACCCTTATGAATAGTAATATTACCAATGGAATAGTAACCACCCTAAGGAAGTATAAATCTAATTTAGGAATCTTAAATTTTAATGTGTTATAATTATACCATATCATAATTAAATAAACGTTTTAGAAATTATTAGATAAGTTATAATATTTTTCAAAAAACAAAAATCTTTATTTACTAATTTAAAATTAATTAAATTTAAAAGGAAATTCATTTACAGAAAATGGAGTTCAATTTTTAATTCTATTTGTTAAAAAATGTTTAGTGTTATTTTTTGGGTATTTTCTGAAATAGTTGAGTTTTCGATAAATAGTAAAAATGTAGTTTTTTTGTTTTTTGTATATTTAATGACTTAATTAATGATGTAATAATGATATAATAATGTTAGAACAATCATTATGATTAAAATATGATAATATGTGTCCAATGTAGACAATACCATGGGAAACTACCCTAGTCCTCCCCATGATTTTGAAAATACCATTACTGAGGTGTCCACAATAATTAATAAAAAACTCCCTCACTTTTTCTATAAATACCCACCAATTTATCCATTATATTTCATTCCCAATTCACTATCCTAGAATATATGATACTATTAACATTCGAGGTGTCCTCCCAAGGAATTCCCATTCTCCTAAGGTCATAATCATTGAGTTTTAGGAGTCACCCTTTAAGGAAAGGGGAATCTCAACTTCTATTTCTATTTCAAGTTATCTTTTATGTGGTATAAATTTCAAATTTTTATATCATGTTCTTATATCTACTTCATGATATCCCAATAATTTATTAATTGTAATTTATTAATTTTACACATTTCCCCCCCCCCCCCAATATTTTTAATTTTTTTAATCCCATGATTCACACTGTTATGCGGTCGAATTTTCTGTTCAAAATTTATCCCTTTTTTCGGGGTGTCCACATAGATGTCAAAATTATCTATTTTAATTCATGTATTAACATACATGAAATACACCTTCATTTTTCATGGGTTTAAAATGATAAAATACTTATTTTATGCACTTTCTAGAACACCATGATTTTCAAATGAAACCAATTTCTTTTATTATCCACTAGTGAATTATGAGATTTTTTATTATGATATATGTGGAATACATTAATTAATTCATATTAAGGTTTCACCTTGATATCTATACAATGAATTGGGTAAATAATTTAATCATTATATATGACAAGTTTTACGATACATTTGTAAATAAACATGGTAATTTTTATGACACCTTCATGATAAACCCTCATGATAGGATTTTTAATGTCTAAAATATATTTTGTAGACACATTAAGAAGTTATGATTCATGTTATTTTATTTATTATATGTCTCATGTTCTCATTTTAATTATATAATTATATTTTTCTAGTTCTTAACAAAATTTCTCATGATCACATGTAAAATGTTTCACTTGTTTTCCCTTACTGGGACTTCTTCTCACCCTTTCTATTGATATATGTCCCTAGGTTATGAGAAGTAATAAATGAATGAAGGATAAACCTTGAGGAAGAATTTCATTTTCAATATAATCATGTTTTACGTTTTCAAGTATTCTGTGCCAATTTTGAAGACACTGAACATTAAAATATCATCTGTTTATAAAATTTAATCCAATGTTATGTAAAAAAGGTGTGATGCCATAGATACTCCCCTTAGAAGTTTTTATTGAGAAATCCATTATTAAATAAAAATAGAAATGTCTAATTTTCATTTCAAACATAGAATATATAAAATAATGTGATGAAACATAATCAACAAATAATATGATAAGTTTGAGGAAATGATTAATGTACCAACTACCAAATCATTAAGAACTTTATCTTTAGTATTTTTTACCACATAAGCTTTGCCTTTCTCTCTTTGACATATTTGGGTAATGTTTACATGGTTATTTTGAAAATCATTTTCATAATTTTCCATCTATTTGAAATTTTATTATTGAACATTAGTAGATTCTTTAATTACATTTCATTCACAGTCTTGGTGGACCTTTATCAACACTTCTAACATACACTCATACCCTTCAGGAAAGTAAGAGGGTGTTTCATCCAATAATTATCAAAATATGGAAATTCAACTCTTCCCTTAATCCTCATTTGCTTCTTTCCTTTTTCGTAGTGTTCAGCAGCCCTCTTTTTCCCTTTCATTCATTTATAGTTGTAAGTGTTATAAAATTATTTTTTTTGTCTTGATAGCACATAGGATTATATATTCATTTTATGAGAAATTCTTGGAGACTAGTTCTATTTATAGGAATGGTTTTAAACCATCAAATAATTGATCAATCATGGTCCTTGGATTACATAGGTTGTCTGAAGAATGCCTTCCTCTACTTGTAAAGTTAAATTCATGATTTACAACATTTTCATACACTTTATATGATAGACTCCTAAATTTTTTCCCCATATGCACTTACAGTTCATGAGGAAAATATTTTTATAGGAAAATTTCATTAAAATACCTCAATTATATATTTTCAATCTTTTTTTCTCCTTTGTGTTATAAATAAATGACCACAACTGATTATCATATCCTAGTATATTATAAAATACCATGAAAACCTTCAACATTTTATTACTTCCCAAAGCAAGAAATATCTTATCTAAGGAACATATCCACTACTCTTCTATGAATGGATTTGTATCCTTATTAAATGATGGAGGCTGTTGTCACAGAAAGTAGTCTAAAACTTCTCTTCCATGTTGTGGTTCATAATTCTCTATAAGCTTAATATTATTGTAAATAACATTGTTTAGTTGTCCCATTATAGTTATAAGTTTCTCTGCCCTAGTCGTCTCTCCAGTTCCAATATCATTATCTTGCATATCAGGGAAATACCTAAAAGGGATACGCGTGTTGATATGATTTCGCTTCATTATACATGGATCCATTTGTAAATAGTGGAATTCATTAAATTAGATTCTGAATTATAACACAAAATTTAGAACTAGAAAAACACATAACATAACATGAAATTTTATGCATATATCATATTGTAATCGTAAACATTGTTTTTAGGGACAAATTTACTTTTAAATCCTTCATAATGTTTTTGTAAATAATATGAGAATTGTTTTAAGCATATCCCTCATGATTTTCAAACCAGGTGTGCATTAAGACCTGCTGTCATGTACTATGTATCCTAGATTCAGACCCAAGACACCTCATCAGAGTTGTTACCCCTAGGTAAAACTATTCCAGAACCAAATCCACTTGTAGTATCAAAATATGGATGTATTTCTAAAGACATCCAAATAATCTCTCCCATTCCCAAATTATATGATGTTCTTATATTCTTATCCACAACGAATATATCAGGGTTATGTTCCTTAATTATTGATTTATAAATATAGTTTCTATAAACCTACTGAATTTTTATTGATACCAATTGTAATTCCCTGACCCCAGTTGCTTAGAGTAGGTGTATTATTTTATTACATTGGCATTATTAGAAAGAATAAAACCCCGTTGCACCGAAAAGTTTATTAGTTTTGGAAAACCTGATACAAACACATGTTTTACATTATAAATGTAAAGGAAATATAATATATAACATTCCATAAGAAAAATACATATATCTTAGATTATCCTTGCATGTCATTCTAAATTTTCATCTACACATCCTAGGGGAAAATAAAACATAAGGAAGGGGTGAGCTCAGAAGCTCAGTAATATTAAGTAATACAGTTGAAGCTATAAATAATATAAAAAATAATTCATGGTGAATTCATAAACCAATATTTAGTTTTCAGGAGATTTTAGTATAATTTTATGAAATCTTAGTTATTTTTTTAGAGTGTTATAAAATCAGTTTTAATTTTAAAAATAGAAATTTATCATTAAATAATGATTTTAATTTAAGATTAAATTTCTCATATTTAGATAATTATTTTCTTAAAGTGGATTCCATTTTTGAATTCAAAACATTAAAAAATGGGTATGGTAAATTTTGATATTTTTCTAAAATATTTGACATTCATGAATATTAAAATACAGTAAATTACGGTGTAAATACATTATAAGCTAAATAAAATATTCCTTGAGTCATGGATGATGTAATCACCATAATATCCTACATACCATAATTATTTTAATATATTTTATTTTAAATAACAATCTATTTATAGTCTTGAGCCAAAATTATTACCAAATGAAAAAAATATTAAAAAAAGGCTCCCCTCCCCCTCTATAAATACAACCCCTCACTACTACTTCTACCCACACCTTCCATGTTTTAAGCCTTATAAAATTTTACCCAATACTCTTCCCAAGATCCTTCCCTTATTCTGAATGCTCTTGGATTCATAAAAATACCAAATCCAATCCCTTTAAAAAGGTTCTCAAGGAAGAGTATTCAAGAGGTAAAATGATCTTCCATTTTCATTTAATTTCATTTCAATTTATATTTATTTTATTATTCTCTCCTCACATAGATTCATCCAAAAAAAGTGATTTAACTCCAACACCTTTCATATAATGTAGTTTTATTATACTAATGTAATAATCCATCATAAATCCCCTTATCCTCTCCCTTTTATCTAAAAAATGTAATCGCCTTCTGAGAAGTGTTGTTTCATCCTTTTCAAGGATGACATGTTTTGATTTTCCAACACCATCATCAAGGATGTTCATGTAACCATTTTAAGGGTTAGATAATATTTCAAAAAAATTATTATCAAACATTTTATGTTCTAGTTATTACATATTAATATAATACCAAATGATAAAACCAAATTAGTTTCTTATGTTTAATAACCATCTTAATAATCTAAATGATTATCACAAAATATATTATCTAATGATTAATCCTCATTCCATATACCCAAATTATATGTATGTCAATATAAAATTATAGATTTTTGTTTATAACATTTAATTCAAATTCTAGATTATTTCACCCATTTTACAAGAACTCTATTTAGCAAATCGGTCATGAAAACCATAAAAACGAAAGGACCTGAACAATGAAATTAAACTCTATAACTCATATATAATGACATAAATGAAATGGATAAAAATATAATGAGTAAAATACATATAGAAATGTTTTAGAATTAATTAATTAATGGGTTTAATTTTATTTTATAGAACATTATGGTCATGTTCATAACTCATTCAGACATAAGGTAAGGGATTCTACCTGAACTTTCATTTTTTCCATTATGTTATTCTTTCACTATCATTTACCAAATTTAATCACTCATTACTTATTTTAACTTATAATATATTTTATTTATATATTACATACTCATATTTCTAGGTAATTTCATCTTATTTTGTTGGAATTAAATGTTTTACAAGGATCCCTACTTAATTCTTCCTGAAACGCAAGCCCGATTAATGAAAATATCTAAATATATTACTCATTTTAGAGTACTATACATAATATAATTTAAGACACCATTATTTCTATAAAATAAATATTTATATAATAAAAATATATGTTTGTTAATTTCTACTTTTATGCAAAAAAATCCTGATAAATATAAATGGATTTTCCAAAATAACTCTTCTTTGAAAAGCCATAAAAATGAATTTCGCTCAAGAATTCCTCGATAATTTTATTAGAGTATTTTCAACTATTAAAACACCTATTATTAATTTTATTTTTTATTTAGTTTTATATATAATTTTTATCATCCACAACATTTTATTAAATTGTTTTTAATCAGATTGATTGTGGTTGTTTTTTCTTGATACCATTCACCAAAACAGCTCAGAATAGTTATTGATTATGTTTACAGATTTGGAAAATTTATTTACATTTCATATATATATGTTGTTAATGTTTATCCCCATTCATACGAGGAATTCATTGGTCTACGTCTGTGATGGGTGGGGCCCTCTCTATCTTTTCAATGAATCAATTTTTCTCATGACATAATCTTGATTGGGTTTTTAACTATTATTTATTGTGCCTTGGTTGATGCCATGACAATATTTTTATGATGTCCAACATTATTAATTCCTTAATTATGAATATAGTAACTGATAGTCCTTATAATTATTCAACTATTAGAATATCCATGGTTATGTTTTATTATGGAATTATTTAATTAGCTTTTATTCCTTCTATTTTATGTTAATGATTATGTTTTATTGACCTATATTTTTTATTCACCAAGACAAATTGCTTATTATTTGGATATATTCTACTCTATTACATACCATTATTGAGCACCTAAGCTCACCCCTTAGGTTTTATTTTTTCTAGGTTGTGGAGATGAATATTATGAATCAATTTTAGGGATAATCTAGAAGATATAAATGTTTATAATGCATTTTTTATGTGTTATTTCCTTTAAAAGTTGTAATGTAATACATATGAATTTATATATTTTTTTTAAATCATATTCTATTTGGTCCATCAGAATTTTATTCCTTGTAATCATTCCAATGTAACAAAATAATTCACCAGCTCTAGGAAACTAGGTTTGGGTCGTTATAGTTGGTATCAAATGAGGATTATTAGAAACCATAGAATCTAGCTTAAGAAATCATAGATTAGAGGACATAAACCTAAAATATAATTTTGGATAATAATAGATGAAAATACTATAATGTTGATATATTAGAGATTATTTAGATCATTATAAAAATACATCACCATCTGGATACTACATGTGGACATGGTTCTAGAGTAGTTTTACCAAAAGGGTAACAACTATGATAAGGTGTCACAAGATGGACTCGGGGTAACCTAAAACATGAAAATGGGCCTTACAGCGCACCTGCTTTGACTCTATCAGGAGATATGATTAGGATAATAAACATATTCATTAAAAAAAATTATGAAGGATTTAAAAGTAAATTTGTCCCCAAGGAAACCATGTTTAGGATTATGAGATTATCTATTTACAAAATTTCAATTTAAGTTAAGAGTTTATCAATTCTAGATTACGAATTACGATTTATAAAATAATTTAATGTAGGTTTTTAATTAAAAATGGATTCTTGTAGAAGGAATGAAAACCATATCATTTCACATATCCCATGAAGGGATTTACCTCTTATGTAGGATAGTGATATTGGTATTGGAGTTGTAACTGGTGGTTAGAAACTTATAACAATACTAGGACATCTAACATAGGTTTTGAAAAATATCCTTAACTGTATCAAGCATCCTGAACCACACCATGGATGATAAATGTTTTGTGGATTTATGTGACAAAATCCTCCATCATCTAATGGTACTACAAACCCATTCATAGAAAATCATTAGATTATTTTTTTAGAGAATATATTTCTCACTTTGGAACTTAACGAAAGGGAGAAGGTTTTCAGGGAATTTTATCAACTACTAAAAGATTATGATCAATAATTGTTGTTGATTCAAAACAAAAAAGAGGAATAAGAGATTGAAAATATGGAATCAAGGAATTTTATGGGATCTTTCCTATAAAAACATTTTCCTCACTAATTGGTAGTTGAAATGAAGATACAATTCATGAGTCTATGATTGATGGAGGATGAAAATTTTGCGATGTATGATGACAAATTTACAAGGTTATCGAGGAAATATATAGATGAAAAACATAATCTAAAGAGACTGATTGATCTATTCATTGAGGGTTTAAAACCATTCATCTAAAGGAAATTTCACTACCATAATTTCTCGTCATATGATGATATAGTCTCATGTTCAATCAATATAAAAAACAATTCATTTATTCATGTGGATTTATTGGAAAGAAAGAGAAGAAGAGAAATGTTGAACACTCTAGAAAATGAAATAAGGAAATGGGAAGTAAGGGAAGCATTGATTTTCCATCATGTGATAATTGTAGGAAGAATCATGATTGAAATTACCTGAAGGGTATTAGTTTCTACAAAAAGTGTGGAGAAAAGGGCCACCAATCCTGCAAATGAAAAGGAAATTAGGAAGCTACTAATGTTCAATGATACAATTTCAAATAGAGGGGACATCATAAAAACGATATCCTCAGAGATATGGAATGATTGCTCAAATAATTCCTAGATAGAAAGGCTAAGCATATACAGTTAAAAAAGCTGAGGATGAAGTTCATAATGCTGTGGTGGCAGGTACTTTAATCGTTTCCTCAAACATATCCATTTCATTATTTTAATTTATATTATAACATTCCTTTATATCTACCCAATTAGACAATAAAATTTGATATTTCCCTTTTGATTTAATAATGGAGTTTTTAGTCAAAACTACTAAGGCAACTATCATTACAACAAATATGGCTCTTTCTTCCCCATTATAACACATACATGTGTTTTAGTTGCTGACCTTATCATCATACCTTTGATTTAATTTTATATAATACTCGGTGTTAACTAGAACAAAAAATATGATGAAAAAAATCTATTGAAAGAATAATGACGTCACAATTTGTGAGGGAAATATAGAATTCCTTTTCATTAGAGTAGAAACATAATCATCTTGTTCATATCTAGATCAACCTTTAGTAGCTCTTCTAACTAAAATTATTTTGGAGGAAGAGATAAAATCATCTATGGATCATCAACTTGAATATGTTCTTAATGTGTAAGAATATATTGATATATTTTCAATGGATTTACCTTGACATCCTCTAGAGTAAGTGTTTGAGTTCTCTATTGATTTAATTCCTAGTTCAAGACCTATATTAAAGACGAATTATAGAATGTCCATTGTGGAATTAGTATTACTAATGAAATAACTAGAGTAATTGAGTGATAAATGATTTATTCACCCTAGTGTTTCTCCATGGGGAGCCCCCTTCTCTTTTTTAAGAAGAATTATGGATCCATGAGGTTGTGTATTAACAATAGGGAAATCAATGCTATTAAAATAAAGAAAAAGTACCCTTGTTTCACATTGATGATTTATTTGATTAACATCATTGAGTTCAATAATTTTTTAAGATTGGCCTATGATCTTGATATAATCAGTTTTTTGTGAGAAAGGATGATATACAATGACAACATGTCGAACCTGGTATAGACATTACAAGTGTGTAGTAATTCCATTTGGAATGAATAATACACCATCTATGTTTATCGATCTAATGAAAAGAGTGTTGAAGTAATATCATAACAAATGTTTTATGTATTTATTGATGATATGTTGATATATTCCCAATGTTATGAAGACTCGGATAATAACTTTCAGATTATTCTGGAGACTCTTAAAAGAAAAGGGTAATATGGGACTTTTAGAAAGTGTGAATTATGGCTTCAAACTATTTCTTTTCTTGTCCATACCATCTCTATCGATGGAATCTCTGATGATCATGTTAATAGAAATGTAGTTTAGGAATAGCTTATACCAATGAACATAATCAAGGAAAAAATTATTATTGCTTTCGCAGGTTTGTATATGCATTTTGTTTAGAAAATCCCTGTTTTTTAACCCATTAACCAAGATTAATCATAAAGGGGTTAAGTTAATATGGGAAAAATAATGTAAATAATGTTTTGAATAATTGATGAGAATATTAGAGAATTCTCATATCATGGATCTACCATAGAAAAATGGTGGATTTGTGATTTATAGTGATGCATCAGAAAATGACTCGAGTGGGTCCTTATGCAGAATGATAGAGTTATTTAATATAATTCAAGGTAATTAAAAATTAAAGAACATAACTATCCATCTCATGTACTATATTTGGAAGTTATAATAATTTCATTGAAGATATTAATACACTATCTATATGGAGAAATATATGATATTTATACAGATCACAAGAGCTTTAAATATATCATCTCATAGAAAGAACTCAACATGAGGTAAAGCTGGTTGCCGGAAAAAATTATGGATTATGATTGCACAATACACTACAACCATTTGAAGGTGAATAAGTGAGTAGATCCATTGAGTAGGAAAGATAATGTTGTTCTGAACAAAATGAGGATTGAAAGAGAACCTGTGTCCATGGATCTAGTTAAGATAGATATGGTAATTATCAAATAGGTTAAAGCATAATTAATTTTTCAATTGGTTTCCCAATAATATTAATTGAAAATAATTAAATGTTCCTCATATGATGAAAAGAGTCTTCAATAGAAAATTAATGTTTTGAATGATGGGAATAATCCATACATCTTGTGTGATGAAGAAATTTTAATATTTGGGAGGAAGATATGTGTTCACTCTATATCAGAGCTAAGAATGGAGTTTTGGATGATTCCCATAGTTCTAATTTCTGTATACACCCTTGTATCACTAATATGCATGGTGATTTGGAGTAACATTTCTTGTGGGACAACATAAAGAGGGAAATTTCTGATTATGTATCATGATTTTTATTCTATGAACCATTTAAGGCTAAAATAAAACATCCTGGAGGAGTCATAAAACATTTACCTATTCATACATGTAAATGGGATGACATCACGATGTATTTTTTCATTGCATTACCAAAAACTATAAGAAATAATGGAGTATAGATAATTATTGATCGACTTACCAAAATTTCCCATTTTCTTCTTATAAGTAAGCATTTTCAAATGAATCACCTTGCACAACTCTATATTAATGATGTTTTATGACTTTAAGGAGATTATATATCAATTTTTTCTAATTGTGATCCCTGGTTTTGATCAAAATTTAGGAAAGGTCTCTAAAATGATTTTGTACCTAAAATAATTTTGATACTATGTTTTATTTGAGTGTGAATTTTCACCTTCAAAGTGATTTTTAGTAAAAAAAGGATGATCCAAACATTAAGAGACTTGTTGAGGTCATTATCACTTGATTTTCATGGAATGTGGGATTAGAATTTAGTTTTTCATGAGTTTCCTTACAACCATTGTTTCCATTGTAGTATTCAAATGAAACCATGTGAAACATTTTAAAGAAAAATATGTGATACACCAACTTGTTGGGAAGATGTTAGAGAAGGGAATCTTATAGGACCAGTTCTTGTGGAAGAAACAATAAAAAAAGCAAAAACTATTCAAATGCTTAGCAATTAATCACAAAGTAGGAAGAAGATCTAGAACAATAATCGAATTATGAATTTGGAATTTCATGTGGGAGATCATGTTTTCTTGAAATTATCTCTATAAAAGTGTATTATAATATTTGAGAAGAAATAGAAACTAATCCCCATGTATTTTGGCCGTTTTGAAATTATGGATAGAATTGGAGTACTGGATTATCATTTGGAAATGCTTCCAAACCATTCTAAGGTACAAAATGTGTTCCAAATCTCTTTGTTAAGGATGTAAATGCCATACCCATCACATTTACTAGCTATTGAATCTATATAATTAGAACCTGGCTTATCTTACTATGAAGAGCCTATCCAAATTTTGGACACTAAAGAACATTTGTTGAGGAATAAGATGACTCAACTGGTAATGTTTATTTGGAAAAGACGTTAAATTGATGAGGGGATATGGGATCCTCATAAACGTATGATGAAGAACCATCCAAATATTTTTATGAGGAGAAACTGTGTAAATTTTGAAAATGAAATTTTTGTAGGAGGGGGGAATATAACGACCACAAATTTTATCAATGAGATTTCACATCCAATGTTTATTTCATATAGTATAGATGTCATAAAATTACTTATATAACACAATAGAAACTCTATAAATTAATATTGAATGAAATAAAATCTATTTATAGAAGTTGCGGCACCTACACTTATGAAATAGAAACTTGAACATAGAATAGTAGTACAAAACGTATGAATAGTAAACATTCTAAATGAATTGTATCCTCTCCGTTGAAATTATAATTAAAATTTCTGCATCTCATAAGTAAAAGTATGTTATAATTATATCATAGTATAATTAATTTATCATTTTAAAAAAATTTAATTATGTGTTGGTTTTTTGTGAGTCATAAATATTTAATTTCAATTTCATTATAAATGAATTTTTTTAAAAATAAATTTCATAAAATTGATTTATAAATAAATAGTATTTAGTTTTTTAATTTTTGGATAATTTAATGAAACCTTGGTTAAATTTTCAGTGTATTATAAAATAAGTTTTAATTTTAAAAAATGTTTTTTAATTAAATTATGAATTTAATTCAAAATTAAATATCCCATATCTTGAAAATTATTTTCCATAAATGGAGTCCATTTTTGAATTCTACATGTCAAAAAATATTACACGTTAATATTTTTAAATTTTATAAAATACACAAATTTTTGGTGAGTAATAAAATATGTTAATTTACAGAATAAATATATTACATGTTAAATACACAATTCCTTGAGATTTAGATGATGTAAGAATCATAATCTCAAAAATTATTTCATTATTTTAATTTATTTTATAATAATTATTAAACTATTCAAAGTCTTAAGCCAAAATAATAAACTAATGAATAAAATATTCACAAAACACTTCTCTTCTCCACTATAAATACCATCTCTAACCATCACTTCCTCTCAGACCATCCATGACTATATCCTGGTAAAATATCTTCCTTTTCATCTTACCTAGCTCCTATTCACATAGAGAAACTCTTTTTCTCATCAAAATACCAAAACCTATCCCCATAAAGAGGTTCTCAAGGAGGAGTATTCGAGAGGTAAAATCATTTTCCTTTTTATTTTAATTTCATTTCACATTCTTTTATTTTATTATTATCTCCTCACATACCTTCATAAAAATAGAATGATAACTCCATTACCTCACATAAATTTGAATTTTTATTATACTAATGGAATAGTCCATCATTAATCCCACATTCCTCTCTATTTTATTCTAAAAATGAAAACATCGTCTGATTGGTGTTGTTTCATCTTCTTCAAGGATGACAAGTTATCATTTTCCTATATAATCATGAAGGATATTCCTGAAACCATTTTAATGGTTGAAATAGATTCTAAATGGTATATTATAACCGTTTTTATGTTTTTTATGAATCATATTTACATAACACCAAACGATAAAACAAAATGAGTTCGTTATGACCACCAACAACGGTAATAATCAAAACGATTATCCCCAAATATTTTATATAATGATTCATAATCATACCATATAACAAAATAATATGTATAAACATTTAAACTGATCTATTCTAATTGATAAAATTTATTTCCAATTTTGGATAATTATAACCATTTTACATGATCCTCATTACTTATTTACAAGGGAACCAATCATAAAAACCAAGAAAATGAATGTCCCTAAAAGATGAAATTAAACATTATAACTCATAAATAAGGTCATAAATGAACATAAGAATACTATAATTAATAATATTCATATAAAAAAATTTATGAATTAATTTTTTAAGGGATTTAATTTGAATACACATGACATTAAGGTCATGTGCATAACTAATTCATCCATACGTTAAGGGATTCAACTAGAACCTACATTTTTTCCTTCGGATTATTCTTTCACTATATTTCCCCAAATGAAACCATTTGTTTATGACTCATATATTTTTTGTATATGTTCAGAACTCATATTTATTGATTTCTTTATCTTTTTTTATGGTAATTACATATTTTACAAAGTGTCCTTTTTAATTAATCTCGATACGCAAGCCCAGTTAAAGGGAACATCTAAATTTCTAACCCATTTCCAAGTAACATCCCTAATATGTTTTATGACCCCATTATTTTTACAAAATCACAAATTTTTTCCTAAAAAAATATGTTTGTTAATTTTTGGTTTTATACAAATAATCATGACAAATAAAAATGAATTTTCCAAAAGAACTCTTATTTGAAATATAAAATATGGTATTTCTATCAGGAATTCATCAATGATTTTATGAGAGTATTTTTATCTATTTCAATGAATCTATAAAAATTTATGTTTTATTTCTCTTTATATCTTATTTTTATCATCCACCATATTTTATTACGTGGTTTATGACTAGTTTGACTTTGGTTGTGCAATCTTGATACAATTACCACACTACTCTGAATGGTTAGTGATTATGTTTATAGATTAGAGAATGTTATATACATTTCATATGTATATATTATTTATGATTATCCCCATTTATTTATGTAATTAATTGGACTTTGTAAGTGAATTTTAGGTCCCTCTATATCCCATCGATGCACCGGTAGGTCTTATGAGACGAACTAGTCTATGTTTTTAGCCATTATGGATGGTGTATTGAATGAGGTATTTTCGATATGTTTATAATGTCCAACATTATGAATTACATCAATATGTAACTTTTAATTGATAGTCCATGTGATTATTAAACTATTATAACATCCATGGTTATGTTTTTTTATGAAATTATTTAATAATATTTTATTCCTATCATTTTATTCTCACGATTTTGTTTTATTGACCTCTATTTTTTTAATCACAATGCCTTACTTTTTATGTTTTTGATATATTATGTTGTATTAATTAACCATACTCGTCACATTTTATCAATCGTTTCATATTTTTTAATGTTCTCTAGGATATAATGATTAATATTATGAAGGACTTCGAGGTATAATTTAGGATATATGGATGTTTCCAACAGAATTTTCTTTATTTTATTTTCTTTAAAAGTTTTAATGTAAAACTTATGTCTGTATATAGTTTTCCAAAACTAATAAAAAAACTAAGTCAATTGTGATTTTATTAATTGTATACATGCTAGTGTAATAAAATAATACTCCTGCACTGGGCAACTGGGGTCGGGGCGTTACAGATGGTATCAAAGGTACATTAGTATAAACCTTGGATACTAGATTTAAAAAAATATATAATAGTAAACATAATCCTAATAAATACATTTAGGATAAAAATAGAAGAAAATATTATAATTTTGGTAAGGAAGAGATTATATGGATCTTTTATCCATGTCTGGATAAGACAACTAGACGTGGTTTTGGAATAGATGTAGCATGGTGTAAAAACTATTACAAGTTATCCCATGCATGACTTGGAGAAACCTCATACATGAAAATGGGCCTTACTGCACACCAGGTATGACACACTTAGTGGATATGATTTGGATAATTCATATACTATTTACAAACCAATATGACATATTGAAAAGAAAATGTGCCCTCAATGAAACCATGTTTATGATTATGAGATTATATATGCATAAAATTACAATTTATATTAAGTGTCTTTGTAGTGTGAGATTATGAATTATGATTCATAACCTAACATAATATAATAAATTATATAAAATGGTTCCTACTAAAGGAATGGAAACCATATCATCACATGTATCCCATGTATGTATTTAGCACCTATGTAATAAAATGATATTGGTACTGAAGATGAGACTAGAGCTAAGAAACATATAACTATATTGGGACAACTAACTCAAGTTATGAATAGTATCATTACCCGAATGGACCATCCTGATACACAACATAGAGGAGAAATTTTATATCTTTTTATGTGATAACAACCTCGATTATTTAATGGTATTAAAAACCCATTCATAGTGGTGCAATGGATATGTTCCTAAGAGAAAATATTTTCACTTTGGGAAGTAATGAACAGAAGTAGGTTATCATTATAGTGTATCATCTCTTAGGAGATGTTGATCAATGGTGGTCATTGATTAAAACCACAAATGAGGATATATAGATTGAAAATAAGGAATTGAGTGATTTTATGAAACTTTCCTAGAAAAATATTTTTCTTCGTGAATAGTGAGCTGATATGCAGAGGCAATTCTTATGTCTAAGACCAAAAGAAAAAGAAAATGTTATGATGTAAGAATCCAGATTTTTAATGTTTTCAAGGTATATCTTAAACATCATATGTAAACCAATGAGAAAGATTGATCTATTATTTGATGATTAAAAACCATTCCTCTAAAGGGCACTATTCTCACAAAATTTCTCCTCGTATGAAAACATATTCTAATTTCTATCAAGACAAAAAATGAAATTTCTATGTCTTGTGAATTTAATTTAAATCAAGATAAAAATAGGGTTGTTGAACACACTAGAAGATGAAATAAAAAAATGGTGAAAATGTGAAGAGTTTAGTTTACATGCTGTGATAATTGTGGGAAGAAATACCCATATACTTTCTTAAAGGGTGTGGGTGTTCATTACATATGTGGAGAAAAAGTTCACTAAGATCATGATGGCAAGCGAAAGAAATAATCTACTAATTTTCAATGATACAATTTCAAAGATATGGTAAATTATGCATATGATTTATTATGTGTCAAGGAATCTTTCAAAAAAGAAGGACAATAGATCATGGTTAGAATTATTCAATCATAGCTGATGAGGTTGATATTCCTAATGATGTGTCGGTAGGTTCATTAATCATTTCATTAAACATAGAAAGGGCTTTATTTTATTCTGTATCATCAAATTATTTTATATCTCTATATTTTTCTATGAAAATTAGATATTTTCTATTTGACTCAATAAAGAAGTTCTCAATCAAAACTCGTAAGGGAAGTATCATTACAAATAAAGATGTGTCATTCCTTCCCCTTTATAACACAAAAATGTGATTTAGTTCGTAAACTTTTCATCATTCCTATGATTGAATTTCATATAATCCTCAGTATGGATTTAATATTAAAATAATAATGAAAAATATTGTTCAAATAGAAGGAAGTCAAAACTTTTGATGGATATTTAGAATTCCATATCATTAGAGCAGAAACATCTTAAACTGGTTCTTATCCAAATCCCCCTTCAGCAGTATTTCTAAATTAAATTCATGGGGAGAAAGAGGTAACATCATCTATGTATCATCAAATTGAAGATGTACATAGACATCCTTCAGATATGGATGTTGAGTTTTCTATTGATTTCATTCCTAGTTCATGACCTATATTAAAGACTCCATATGTAATGGTCAATGTGGAATTAGTGAACTAAAGAAACAACAAGAGTAATTGAGTGATAATAGATTTATTCACCATAATGTTTGTCTATGGGGAGACCCCATTCTCTATGTTAATAATAATGATGGATCTATGAGGTTTTGTATTATATTTAGGAATATCATTTCTACTATAATAAAGAAAAATTATCCTCTTCTTCACATTGATGATTTATTTTATCAACTTCTTAGATATCAATAATTTTATATGATTGACCTGTGATTTGGATATCATCAATTCCATGTGAGGAAGTAAGATATAAAAAAGACAACATTTCAAACCATTCATAGATATTAATATTTTACAATGATTCTTTTTGGATTGACTAATGAACCATCTAGTTTTATGTATCTATGGAATATATTGTACATGGAATGGCATGATTTTTTTTTGTGTTATTTATTGATGATATATTGACATATTCAAAAAGAAATTAGGACCATGACAACTAGTTGCAGGTTATTTTGGAGGCTCCTAGAACAAAAGCGTAATATGGGATGTTTATCAAGTGTGAATTTTGGATTCAAACAATTTTTTCTCCTAGGATATATTGTCTCTAAATATGGAATCTCAGTTGATCATGCAAGGAAAATGGCTGTTCAACAATGGTATACACTAACAAACATAACCGAGGTATGTAGTTTTATCTGTTTAGCTATTTATTATTCACATTTCATTTAGAGAATCACCTGATTAGATAACCAATTAACCATGTATACTCTTAAAGTGGTTATTTTCATATGGGTAAAACAATGTGAATAATGTTTTGAATAATTGAAGAGAAGATTAGTGAATGCTCTTATCAAGACACTGCCATCGGAAAATGGTGGATTTGTGATTTATAGTGATGCGTCAAAGAAATGACTCAGGATTGTAATTATGTAAAATGGTAGAGTTGTTGCCTATTTTGTAAGGTAGTTAAAAATTCATGAAAAGAACTATTCAACTATTAATCTTGAGTTAGAAGTTGTAATCTTCGACCTGAAGATATGTAGACACTATCTCTATGGTGTAAAATGAGAAATATATATAGATCACAAGAGATTAAAATATTGACTCTCACAAAAAGAACTCAACATGAGAAGAATGAGGTGTCTTGACTTACTCATGTAATATAATTTTAAAAGACACTACCACCTGAGGGAGGTGAATAAGGTAGAAGATTTATTGAGTAGGAAAGACCATGGAGTTCTGAAAAAAGTTGGGATTGGTAGGGATGTCATCTTCTTGGATCTATAAATATGGATATGGGAATTATCAAAGAAGGTAACAATCATTACTTTTTCAATTGGTTTCCCAACAATATTTATTGAAAAGGATTAAAATTTCTCAGCTTGATGATGTGAATCTTCAAAAGGAAATTATATCCTTGAATTATTTGATATTTACAGACTACATGCGTGAGGATGGAATTAAAATATTTAGGAGGGGATATGTTTCATTTTATACAGGAGATAAAATGGGAGTTAATGGATGATTCCTATAGTTTGAATTTATATATATACACTGGTTTCACTAAGATGTATAGTGATTTCATGTAAATTTTTTTCTGGGAAAACATGAATGAAGAAAATACAGATTATTTATTAAGATGGTTAGTTTTTCAAAAGGTGAAGACTGGAAGAAAAAATCCTAGAGGAGTGATGAAACATCTACCTATTCATACATATAAATGTAATGACAAAACCATGAATTTTTGAACTAGATTACAAAAAACTACAAGAAAAAATGATGTAATATGGGTAATTGTTGATCGACTTACCAAATCTACACATTTCATTACTATAAGTGAGGATTTTCCATGGGATTTCCTTGCATGAACCTATATTAATGAAGTTGTAAGAATTATTGGATAACCTCTCCCAATTGTGTCTAATATTAATCCATGATTTACATCAAAATTTTGTAAAATTTTCCATAAATCATTGGATACTGGGCTTCATTTGAGTACTGTTTATCAACCTCATACTGATGGCTAGTCAAAAAGGAAGAACCAATCCATAGAAGACATGTGATACCATGATCACATGATTTTCATGGTATATAGGATCAGTATTAACCTAATGTAGAGTTTTCATAAAATAATATTTTCAATTAAAGTATTCAAATGGAACCATATGAAGCATTGTGTAGAATGAGATGTCATATATAAACTTATTGTGATGAAGTTGGTGAATGGAGGTGTGTGGGCCAAGATCATCTTGAAGAAACAACAGTGAAGGTAAAGGCTATTCAAAACCATATCAAATCATCTCAAATAAAGAAAAATGTCTATACTAATAATAAAAGGAAGGATTTGGAATTGCATGTCGGAAATCCCATTTTCATGAAATTATCTCCCTGAAAGGGTGTTATAAGATTAGGGAAGAAAGGGAAACTGAGACCCATGTACATCAATCCTTTTTAAATTATAGAGAGAATTAGATTTGTGGATTATCATTTTGAAATTCCTCTTAGCCTTTATAAGCTACACAATGTGTTTTACATCTCTTTGTAGAGAAATTACATGCCAGACCCAACACATGTAATCACTTTTGAATGAAAAGATTTAGAACCTGACTTATCTTACAGGGAAAAGCCTATCTAAATTTGGAACACTAAAGAGAAGGTGTTTAGGAATTGAAGGAATCACCTAATGAAGAACTTTATAAAAATCATAAAACTATAGAGGAGATGTGGGAGCTTGAGGAAATATTGATGAAGAACTACCCAAATCATTTTATGAGGTAGCATTCTGGAATTTTTTTAGAATGAATTTTTTTGGAGGGGATAATATAATGACCCATAATTCCATAAATGATATTTCTCTTCTAATTATAATTTTATATAGCATTAATCACGTCAAACCATATATAGAACATAATGAAAACTCTATAAATGAATAACGAATGAAATAAGAGGCATTTCTAGAGGTTAAGTAACCAATACTGATGAAATATTAATTAGACCTTAGTAATAGTAATATGACCCTTATGAATAATAATATGGCCAAAAGAATAGAATCCTCTCCCATGAAAGTATAAATATAATTTTGGCATCTCATTAGTGATGGTATGATATAATTATATCATTGTATAAGTAAATGTATTTTTTAATATTTATTAATTAAATGTTCATATTATTTTGTGTCTTACATATTTAATTAAAATTTTATAATTAATAAATTTATTTAAAAAAATAAAAATTATAAAAAAAATGTATTTATAAATAAATATTTTGTTTTCTTATGATATTAGTATATTTTATCGAAGCCATAGTTAATTTTCTGGACTATTATAAAATTAGTTTTAATTTTAATAAATGTATTTTTTGAGTAAATGATGATTTTAAATAAAAATTAAATTTCTCAAATATCAAAAATTATTTTCATAAAATTGATTACATTTTAGTATTCTACATTTCGAAAAATGGTTAGATTAAGTTTTTGTGATTTTTCTAAAATCCTTCAATTTTAAATGAATAGTAAAATAAATTAATTTACAGTATAAATACATTATATCATAAATACACTATTCCCTGAGTGATAGATGATATAAGCCCCATAATCTATAAATTTGATTAATTATTGTAAAATATTTTAATATAATTCTCAATCTATTCATTTTATTGATCCAAAATAATAAACAAATGAATAAAATATTCAAAAAACAGCTATCTCCTCCACTATAAATACCACCCCTCACCACCTCATCTCCTCACACCATCCAGAAATTTTGAATTTTCAAATTTCTAAAAAACCCTATTCATAAGATCCTCCCCCACATATATAATATCTTGGTCTCATTAAAAGACTAAATCCAACCCATTTTGGAGGATCTCAAGGAGGAGTATTCAAGAGGAAAAATCATCTTCCCTTTTCATTAAATTTCATTTTAGGTTCTCTTATTTTAATAATATCTACTGATATCACATAATTCAAATAACACTAATATAAATTAATGATATATCCACACTTATATAGAAACAATTTTAAATAAATGTGGCTATAACCTATGATATCCCCATGGTTATTAAAAACGGTGGTACAGCCACAGATATACCCCAAAAAAATCATCCACCCCTAAGGATTTACACTTTTTCTCACCCATTAGCCCTCGAAACCCTTCTCCTATTCCTCTTGGATTTCTACCAATCATTTTCCTGACTGGAGACTTCTCTCTCGTTCGTCCTCACTAGCTTCAGTTCTCAGATCCCTCACTGTGGTTTTTTCATTCAAAGCGTGACTTCTCTATTTGCAGCCTCTCCAATCGTGGTTCCACCTTCTCTCACCCACGTCTCCATTTAGGGATCCTCCTTCCATCTTTAATTCCTCCATTATTATATATCTTTCTTCGGGCATTCCTCCTTCATTCGGTGCATTTCCTGACACGTTCCTCACCTCTTCCATACCCTTCTTCAGGCATTACTCATCTATTTGGTGTGTTGGCTAAACCGTTTTACATTCTTAAATTTTTGTGGCTTCTATTTGTATTATTCCTTATATTTGTAGTATTTTAACCCTATTTTGTGGCTCCCTTATATTTACATGAGGAGTTTGTAGTATTCATTCTATTTTCTTTTGCGGGAGGAGTTTGTGGATTTTGACTTGTAGTTTATAGTATTCATTCTGTTGGTGTTTCGGTGAGTTTATGTTTTGTGGATCCTATTTTTTGTCTTATTTGTATATTTTTTTCAGTATTCATTCAAATTCAAGAGTTTTAAATTGTAGTATGAGTTCACTAGAGGATTTGGGAGTTTGAAATTGTTGGAGGAGTTCACAAGAGGATTTTGTGTTTATTATTAATTGTTTTGAGGCTCCTGTTTGTTGACCATTATCCTATCAACTGTTATTCACTTGAATTTCATGGTTTATATGTCATTATCATTCTCATAATTAATCTAGTATTCTGATATTCATGGTTTAGTTTTTTTACTATTTGGTTTTCTATTTACTATTTAGAAATATTTATGATTATATTTACTATTCTAAAATTATCAATATGTTTCTAAGTGTTTTGTGTAATAGACATTGTTTTTATGAAATTTTCAAATTTTAAAAGTTTGATATAAACATTCATCAATTATTTGAAACAACAATTAAAAATATCATATATTTAATCAAGATTTCTTAATCGGTTTGATGTTGATATATTCTTTTCCAATTATGGATGTTTCTTTACTCTACCCTGACCCCCTTTAAATTTTCATACGTTGTTCCCCAAGTATCATTGGATTGTTCTGGAAATATAATGAAAAATATCCAAACATGTTACACAAACATGATTTCCTAAAAAACCTAAATCATATATTCTTTACAACATGTCGTTTAGAATTTACAAATATTATAGAATGTTTTTTTTTGAATTATTTTACCACAAGTTGTTTTCTTCTTTAAGAATAAGATTCCACAGTCATTCTTCTATCCAATATATACATGGTGTAATTATTATCTTCATTTTGATTCAACCATACCTTTATTGATTTTATATTAAATCCATCACATTTTATGAATATATATTTTTGAAAAATTAATACCTTATGGTGTGGATGACACATTTTTATTTAAGTCTACATGAGAATTACCATTAGATGACACAATGATATTATTTCAATATATTGGAATCTGTTCTACACTAGTGTCTTCATTAGAAAAATTTATTGTAGTAGATTCTTTATTTTTAAACTATGAAAACTCAATATGTTTTATTTCTAGATTGTCTAGTTTTTTTAATTCCAGACACTTCATATTATGAGAATTCTAAGGGTCTTTAATTAATTACACATTATTTTTATATCCTTTTCTAATTATTAAAACTTGTTCATCATGAGTTTTTTATCTTCTCATTTAATAAAGTGTCATAATTATATATTCTTTTTCCCTTGACATCAATTTGAGTATTCATGTTGAAAATATATTCTTCAATTTCATAGAATTTATTATCAAATTCTATAGTGATATCATCCATTTCATGGATGTTTTTGAGAAACTCTTCTTCAAATTTCGAGTATCTTTTTTAAGATCTTAATTCATATCTTCTTTGAAATTAAATTTTTTTGAGATATTTAGGCAAGTTAGATCTCTTTCTCTTAAATCTTTCTATAAATTATTTTCCCAACCATTAAACAGAGTGATATCTTCCTATTTAATTTCCAAAATTTCCAAAATAAAAGAAATAATTTATTTGAGAAAACAATACAGTATATCTTTAAATGTTGCAAAAGATATATCTTGTGAATCATAAAATGTATGATCACACCCAATTATTCTTGGAACTTATTTGGGGTAGTTTGAGCAATAATCTTTACTTACTCATTTTTACATGGATCCCTTGAATAAATAGAGGTTTTTGGATTATCCAACACCTTGGTAGTTATCTGAACCACTATTTATTCACCTTCTAATATAGGTATAACTTCTTTAGTTTCCTATAATATAGAAACTAATATATATTCTTATTTTTTCAAGACGGATTACTTTTTCATCCTTTTTTTCTGTGGTTTTCTCTAGTTTAGCATTGTCTTGGTAGAAATAGAATTTGATTCTAAGATAGATGAATCTTTACTAAAATCTAATTTTATTATATATTAGGAATAAAACCTTCCAATATTTAAAATTGAAAAAAATAAAATATATAGAATCCAATCATAGGTGAATTTATCTATAATACTATCTAAAGGGGTCTAGATTATATATGAACCACATTAAGTGTGGATTAAATTAATGTTTGTGACTTTTAATTACCATTGTACATTTACATTTTTATCCATTTTCTTTTTACCTCTCTCACTATTTGGTGAGTGGTTCTTTTATTCGCCCTTTCCTATCCCATTATTTATTATTTTATAATAAAAACACACACATAAGTGGCATATTAATTTATAAGGTTCACCTCTAAGTATGATAATTTTAATCCATAGTGATATCCGGTAACACCGAAGGACATAAAACACATTATTAAATCCCAATGAACATTAAACTATAGTTTCTTAATAGTATAGAGTGTGTATAATACACACATTTTTTGTGTTTCCCACACTCAGGTACATATCATACCTTTACAATAAATATTGGGGCAACAAACAGATATTATAACACCAATTTAGCATACTTCCTTACTGTTCATGTAATAATTCTTACTTCATCTTCTTTCATTTCACAATAGAAAGTCACTTGATTTATTTTTATACGTATAACTATATAAAAATCATGTTATTCATATTATCTAATTTATGTTCTATAACTTCTTCATATTCCTTCAAGTATAAACTGAAATATGCATATCTCTTTATCTTTCCACTTCTTTTAAATGTGAACTAGGTGAACAGATATATTCTTCTTATAAAGATCATGAACTACTTGGTTTATTATTCTTATACCTATTCTCACTTTTTCGGGTTTTTTCAAAACAAATAGCACTAGATCCTCCTCTACATTTATCTTTGAAACATTTTGTTTTTTTGGAATCAAAACTACAATGGGTCTTATCACTCTTTTAAGTAGTTTTTGTAAATTCTTCTCTCCTGAATAATAGTTTCAAGCATCCACATTTCTATTTTTAGAATTGTTTGAATATATATCAAATATAGAAGCAGTAGTTTCATCTTTTTTAGCAATCAAAAAACCACATGAATAATTTGGATTCTAATCTCCCAAATTAATGGATCTAGAATTTCCCACTCAATATATTTATAACCATTTGTTTTGGGTCTTATCACTCTTTTACAACGTTCATATAAATTATTCTATCTTTAATAACAGTTTCAAACTTTCACATGTCTCTGTTTTGAATTTCATTAATATATATCAAATATAACAACACTAATTTCTTATTTTTTAGAATTCACTAACCACATGAATATATTGGATTTAAATATCTCAGAATTTTAGTATCTTGAATTTCCCACTCAATATCTCCACAACTATCTAATAATTGTTTGAAATAATATCATGTGGACATGCATAAATAATTTGATCTTCATCCTTTATCAATCTGTGATGTGTGACTTAAATTCATTATGTATGGATGAATACATGCATTATATAATGACATGATCATGGATTATTCCTTCTTAAATCTTGAAATTATTCGAATTTTCCCTCCAAAATATTTTTAATGCATTTAATATTGAATATAAACATTCATGAAAGAAATAACCGTGGTTGTGGATGGGAGGGGGAGTGTGTAGGGGGTAGTGGGGATGAGGGTTGAGGGTCAAAGGAATTGGGGTAAAGTGTGGGGGTGCATGTGGGGGGGCAGTGGGAGAGGGGAGAGGGGTAGTGTGTAGGTGGTGGGGGTAGTGGGGGTAAGTGGGGGATGGGAAGGGGGAGTGGGGTTGAAAGGGGGTGGTTCCTGGGATTTGGCGTAAAGGGTTGGGGTTGGGTGGTGGTGAAAGTGTGTGGGAGTTGGGGTGAAGTGTGGGGGTAGTGGGGGTGGTTCAATGGATATAGGGTAGGGGAGCAGTGGGGGTGGGGCAATGGGCAGGTGGGGATGGGAAGTAGGGGAAAGTGTGTGGGTGGGTGGGCAGGTGGGGGTGGGGGGGGACGGGTGTCAGTGTGGGCAGGTGGGGGAGTGAGCAAGGGGCAGTGGGGTGAAATGAAGTGGTTCAAGGGATTTGGGGTGAAGGGTGGGAGGTAGTGGTGGTGAAAGTGTGAAGGGAAGTGGGGTGAAGGGGGTTGGGGGTGCTAGGGGTGAAGAGTGATGGGGATAGGGGTGTGGGTGGGGGAATGTATGTAGGGGTCGATATCTCCAAGAATTTCTTGGATAATTATTTTGTTAGTTTCTTACTTTCTATCCTAGCTCCATTCATTTATTGAAATAACAAACTACAATATAATTTCATTTCTCTGGTTCTCCTACTACCACACATTTACCACCACAGGTTATGAAATCACAACAAGATTTACAAAATCATAATAAGTTTTATGAGATTCCTATAACTAGTGCGAAAATTTTCAAGGCATGTATAACTTTTATCTTCTAAATATAATTTATAGATATATTTAATAAAACATAGATCTTATTAAATTAACCTCAACTCATCTCTAAACACTCAAAATAAACTTTTCTCCTATATCACGATGGAACCTAACCTCTTGAGATCTAACCCCTTCGACCTTCCCCTTTCAATGCCTCTATCATGATCGAACCTCTTCCCCTTTCCCTGCCTCTTTAACGATATAACCCATCCCCCTTCCCTTCCCCCACCAACCCCCTCCCCCAACCCAGCCCCTCCCCCTAACTCTCCCCCTACCCAACCCATCCCCCTCCACCCATCCAGCACCCTCCCCCTACTCAGCCCCTCCCTCTCACCCTCCCCCCTGCACAGCCCCTCCCCTCCCCCTTCCCATCCCCTCTCCCTGCCTAGCCCCTACCCATCCCCTCCGCCTCCATGCACACCAGTCCCTCTTTTATACATGTATTAAAACCCAATATTCTAGGAAAACCCAAACATAATATATAAACCCCATGGTCCACTCTAATTGTGTCATTATAATATGATGTGTTGCACACTAATCAAACATTTGAATCATTTTCAACTGTATAATTATCTAAAAATGATACCCTTTTACATAATATTAAATTTTCATTAAGATATAAAATGTTTACTCCACTAGTATCTCATGTATTTTAGTATCTTATTTTTAGAAAATGTAAATCACTGAAGATTATGTTTTATTGATTTATAATATTAACAAATATCTAGAAATCTGGGTTCTCACTAGAAACCCATGGTTGATCTCTCAGGGTGTAATAATTTATAGTAAGAGATTTCATAATGTAATCTATTAATATGAAATTAATATTAATGGGTGGATATGGTTATAGTTCTTATATTATTATTATATATAGATCTCATATACATTATAAAATTATAATGTTATAGTTGATACATTAAGCTTTAACACTTACTTATGTTTCTCGAGAAGCATGTATGGAATAGTAGCCTATTAATGAGTCCATGTACTACTTTTCTTAAGCATAAATTAGTTTAAATGTTTTATTTATTAATCAACAATTTTACAAATTGTTTGATTATTTTTATTTGAATTTATGGAAGTTGGATGTATAATGTTGATCAGATCACTGTTGAGTTTCAAAAGGAGTTGGAAATTTTTTGGGATTTTTCATTCTAGAATGGCTGAAACTATGGATTGATTCGATGCTCATGTATTGATTAAATAGGAAGACTATGGTTAACACATGAGGAAGTACGTTAACACACTAGTAAAAATTATTTCAAATAGTATATCATGTTTTTTTATCACAATTGATAAAATGTTCAAATAGAAAATGACGTTGATTCACCAGAAAGGATCAGAATAGAAAATTTTATTTCTGTTCAATTTTTATTTTCATTACAATAAAAAACATCATGTAGAGTAGTGGAAGAGGAAAATAATTTGGGTCACATTTTTCATCTAATAATCATAATTATGACATTGAGTGTGTTAGAATGTTGTTAGAAGACATGAATACCCCAGTATACCAATCATTGGAAGAAATTACTAAATTAGAGTTTTTAATGCGACTATATCATGGTAAAACAATTAATGGATTTATTAGTACTGTGATCGACTATCTACTTACTCTTTTTAAGGACATTATACTTGATGATTCATGTTTTTTTGAATATGATTATATATCATCAATGTTGGTTGAAAATTTTCAATTTTCAAGAATGAAAATCCATGCATTCCTTAAACATTGTTGTATATTCTAGAAGTATAATGTTGAGATAAATGATTGAAAACAATGTGGAACATTGATATGGAATACTGATATATATGGAACTCAATCTCGTGTACCAAATAAATTGATGTGGCACTTTCCATTGATTCCCAGACTTTTGAAACATTTTTTGTCAGAAAAAATGCCTAAGAATATGAGATTGCATGGAGATGAAAGAAATATGGGTAATGATGATATATTTCATCCTTCTGATAGGTTATCATGGCTAAAATTTGATAGGGTACATCCTAATTTTTCATCCGACCCACAGAATGTATGATTGGGATTGTCATGTGATCATTTAATCCCATTTCAGAAGATGCATACTTCACATAGTACTTCTCTTATTTTCATTTATATTTATAATTTTATATCATGGATGTGTATGAAAAAGCTAGTTACTATCATGAGTATATTTATATCTGGACCCAAAGATCTGAGAAATGATATCAACATATATCTTTAACCATTAATAGGTGAGTTGAAGGAGCTTTGGATCGTTGGGGTGTAGACATATGATGATTTTAAAAAGGATTACATTATATGTCATCCAACATTATTATAGACAATAAATTATATCTATACATATGGAATGATTTGTGGTTGTAATATCAAGGGGATATTATCTTTTCCTATATGTAAGAAAAATATATGTTCTTATAGATTAAAGTTTAGATTAACTTTCAGTTTCATAGGGAATAGATTATTTCTACAAATGGATCATCTAAATAGAAAAAATCCAATATTGTTTGACAATTCCATAGAGACATATGAAATAAACCAATGAATTTTCGAGGTGATATCCTTAAATAACATGATAGTTTCAATTTTATTTGTAAAGGGTCAGTTAAATTCCAACAAGTGGAAGAATGTTCATTTGTATTCCAACAATAATTAGAGAAAGAAAATTATATTCTATGAGTTTCCATATTGATAATCAAATTTTTTACATCACTGCTTGTATGTAATTAATATTATGGAAAATGTGTGTGAAATGTTACCTTCTATGGTTTTACATGTAAAGGGAAATACAAAATATTATTTGCGCTCACGTCGTGATTTAATGGATTAGTGTATAAAACCAAGACTTCATCCTGAGTTAATTGGTAAGAAATAGTAGAATATATCTTTTTTTATGACCAATTTATAGAGAAAAATAATTTATTTAAGTCTTGGAAAGTATAAAGGTTCTATAGGGTTATTTGAATAACATTATCAAATGAGTAAATACCTGAGATGTGAAACTAAAATCTCTCAAAAACCATGACTACCATGTCTTGTTGCCTGAATAAATTATTATTTCCATACAACATTTACTATCACATAATGTTAGGGTAAAAATGATTATATTATATCTCTTTCATCAAGATATTGGTGCAAAAATATTCAAAAAATGTGTTATAGAAAACTACAAAAAGATGCACGAATCATTCTTTGTGACTTAGAGAAAACAATTTCCCAATCATTTTTTCCCAGGTATGTTACATCTAACCATGCATCTTTCTACATATGTTCTATTTTGTTGTCCTTTTTCAAGTCATTAGATATGTAAAATATAAATAATGATGTCTATATTGAAATCTTATGTGAGAAATTTGAATCATCTTGAAGGATCTATTGTAAAAGGTTATTTGGTGTAGAAATTCAAGGATTTTTTTGAAATGTATTTGAAAAATGTTGGAACGAGATCTAATCATCACATGATAACTAAAGATGAGTATTATAATCTCATTGGTGCAAAATTTCCATCACTTACCCAAATGAGGGGATATCTAGATCATACAGGTTGTGTACATTGATTAGGGATGAGTGGGAAATGGCTCAAAATAAAATATTATTTAACTGTGGCGTGGATGAAGATTATATGAAGAAAGTAAAATTATAAATATATTTTTTTGTGAATTTTTTTCATAGTTCTTGATATCATTAATTTTTTATATTTGTTGAGAACATAGTAGAATTATATAAAAAATCACATCACTCTTTATCTATTAAGAGGCAGGAGAAATTACATAGAAAATAATTTCATTCTTGGTTGAAGTCAAAGTTAATAAATTATTTTTTTTACATTACCAAATCATTGGTAGTTGTTCAATATTCATCATCAATATATTCCAGGTCTAATTTTTACCAATGGATGATGTATTTTCTAAAATAAGAGCAATTCCATTTGGTTCGAACAATGTGGTTTCTGATTTTAATGTAATGGTTTTCAATGGTTTTGAATTTAATATAAATAGTTGTGAAACGGAGATGGAAACATGACATGATGATGTCAAAATAAGTACTACATCAGATTCTTATGTTAATGGATTAGACAGACAACTTCGATCAAAAAATATGTCGTATTATCGGGTTGTTAAGAGAATATTTTTATTAGATTATTATTCACAATGTCATGTTCCTATGATGAAATGAATTTGGTATGATTCAATGACATGACAAGGCTTGTATATAGATATTTTTGGTTTTAGAGTGATTGATCTGAAAAGTCTAATAAGAATAGATGAGCCTCATATTCTTTTATCATAATCTAGACAAGTATTTTATGTAAATTACTTTTTAAAAATGAAATTTGTGTTATTGTTGATGTTATTCCTACAGATATTTATGTTGAAGGATTTGATAAAGGTGATGTTTTGTCGAACTAGTCGATATTCACTCAAATGTACCATTCGATGATTCAAATGATTAATTTCTGAGAATCAACTGTGAACTGGAAATTATAAAAGAGAATTCCTTGCATTACATGTTACAAAGAATTTAGATTATATTATTCTGACCTGGGGAATGTATTTTTAAACATTAAATGCAGCGGCTTCTTTTTTTTGTAATGTTTTCATTTAGTGAGTAAATAGAAAAATGAAAAAACAAATTAAGGGATGATGTAATGTTTTGAAAAATAATATGACTTTTTTTCATTATATTTATTTAATGATTTGTTATACTTCTAAAATATTGACATCAATTTATTGATTTATAGATTATTATGTCATACAAGGAGGTTCAGAAAAAATGGAGGAAAACAATCACTGACTTAGGGAAGCTCACATGAAAAATATGAATGTTCTAGTGAGACCATTATTTATTTGTTTGTTTTGTATGAAATTTACACAAATCAAATTTATTATGAACATGAATCATCATGGAGGCAACCTGTGTTCAATAAATATTGTTAAGGCGCTCTAGAATATAGAACCAGCCCTACATGCAGCCCCTACATATACCACCTCATTTTTCAGGGATCTACAGTCACCGGGATGGTTTCCTCCCATCATGCCCTCATATATATGCCTTACCTATACATGGGCGGTCTATCTTGTTATCCATTATCTCCTCCAACCATTCAAGGAGGTCCATCTCTTTCTATCCCCCATCATTTTTACCTTTATCCACTACATCTCTTTAGAGTACACCTTCATTGGTTATTCCCTTATATACCCACATCCTCATACCCATCCTCAGCATCCACATTCTACTATAGAGGGTACACCTCCATTGGTAATGCCCCATGTATACCTGTACCCACTACCAAACCTCATCATCCACAGTTTACTATAAAGGACACTTATCTAGTTTTATCCCCCAGCATAGTGTGAATGATCAAGAAACGACAAAATATGATACTGCTAAATGATTATAAAGTAACAAAATTAATTATTTTTTATTAAATTTCATTAATCTATGTGTATAAAATATTTTTTCCCTTTTTTTAGGATCATGTTCTACTCAAATATGTGATTGTACAAAGATGAATAATGTGTGGAATAAACCCACATAAATTATTATTCAGTATAAAGAGGAAATAAAATTTATTAAAGAAAATGGTAATGAATTATGGAGTTTCATGGGGACACTCAGAAGACATAGAAATATTTTCACAGTTCAAGAAATCATGTGGAGAAAATTAAGACATGATATAAAAAGACAATTCTTGGAAGGAAATTGAGATCATATATTTTTTAAAATTACATAGTAGTTTCTTAATATATTATTATTTATAAATTTGATTTCATATTCTTATTTTCTATTACTTCTCAAATGGTATTTTTGTTAAGAGAGCTAGGTTAATGGAACTTGGGGATATGTGGCAGGCCTACAAGCTTTACCTACATGTTAGCTGGAAAAAAAGAAGACTTACCCCTCTTGAAAATGAACTGGCCTTCAATGAATACCTAATATCACAATACAAAGAACTAATTGAATATTGGAGATATACCTCATTAAAGTTAATTTAAAATCTTAAGGATTTTAATAAATTTCATTTTTTTCATTAAACGTAGTTTTCTAAAGAGGATGATTTTATATGATGTTATTGTGTTCAGTTTTATTTTTCAGACTTGGTTATTTTAGTTGTTTATTAAACTCATTGAATTGTAAAATTGAAATGATATTTTTTATTCCTTTTGACGTGTGCAAATGCTATTTTATTTTTGATTACTAATAGGATTCATCTGAAATAAACATAAGAAATAAGGGCATCATGAAATATAATCATACTTTGGGGTGAACTATACTTCCGGATCATGTTCTTTCAGAGTTAATATATGATTTAACATTGAATATACATTTATTATTTAATATATTTATGTTCAATATTCATGTGGAAATGGGAATTAAATATTGAAGGATGTGTTCCCTAGTCATTACTTTTTTTTTCAAGTAGGAAAAAGAAAGAAAGAACTGTTGTGAATCATGCTACACTGGAACAAATAGCAAGAATGTTTTTAAATTTTTATCATTTAGTATACAATTTCATTAATTGAAAATTATGGGTTGTGTTTTCTTCGTAGCTAATGAGAATGCTTGATCCAATTATATCACTTGTTCTTATGGTATTATATAGTTCAATACATTATCATCCACTCTCTTTAGTATTTTTAATTATAATGTTAAGGTTTAAAAAGGATATCTGAAATCTATTCAATATATAATAGTGTCTAAAGAACCTCCTAATTTCTTGTATACCAATCACATAATCATGTTTCTCTATAGTAGTTTAAGGAGTATTTTGACTCTCAAACATGTTCATAACCACTACTAATATATTTTTAAAGCAAAAATATCATCACAAGTTACTAATATATGTTATACCAACTCTTAAAAGCTGTATAATGAATATAAATGGACTCACTATCAATTTATGATATCAGGACCTTAGGTCAATCTTAGAGAAAAACATTGAACCTACAAAACATGTCATCGATAAAGTGAAGGGGATACAAATTATTAAACGTCACCAGGTTAAAAATATTTAAATATAAATATATCTATAGTATCTTGGATTGAAAAAAGGATCATTACACTTCCTTTTCCTTGGATTCCCTCTTTTTAGGGGGATGTCCATAAACTCCCACATAGAGAGAATCCTTGATAATATCACTTGTGAATTTTCTAGCTAGAAAAGGGAAATTCATGTCCCAATCTGGAAGGGTTTACCTAGTAAATTATATCATCGCTTCGATGTTTGTCCATTCCATCCCCATTTATAAATGGTCCACTTGAATTATCATAACTTCGCATGAAAGAATTAGAGACATTGTTAGGACTAGATTAATTAATCTTAAGAAGTTGGTCTCCATGGCTTCGAAATATTACACCAAACTGGTTGATATGGTTGGATTGGGTATTAAGGTTATTAGAAAAATTAATGAGGTACTCCTTCAAAAATTCACCTAGAATTTAATCATCTCATATGATGGAGGAATGTATTTTTTGAGTCATAAATTTACAAAAAATGTACAAAATGGTTTTTTACTCAATCTCCCATCCTTGATGTAAAATTGTTTAATGATTGAAATCATTAAAAAAATACTAAAATTAATCAGCATCCATTATGAGAAACGTAAATTGAAGGTATTTATAAGGATACTTGGTGAAACATAAAACACGGGATAAAATAGTGAAAATAAAATAAAAAATGATATCACATGAGTTGATTTAATGATCTAGATCATTTAATAGAAATAAATATTTTTCTAAAATACATATCATCATGTTGATATTTCATGTATACGATTACAATAAATATGTTTAGTTATATGAATTAATTAGTGTGAATATATGATCTATAAAACTCTCATGAGTTCATGATGAAACAACCACATAAATATTATTATTCTTATAGAGAAGAAGAATGTACATGTGAGATAACCAGGTTACAGTGAAGAAAATTTTGAAATATTCCATGAAGCATTATATTTATTAATGTTTATTACTAAAATCACTTAATTGGTTTTTATGATTACTGCATCAGTTACATGCATGTGAGTTTTCTAAAGAAACTGAGATTCCATAAGCTGGGTTGCAGGAAGGTAAACTACCTATAGTGTTACAAACTAGTATTGTGTGAAGAAGAAACTACGACACAAGTGTAGATTTTTGGAACAAAAACGTTAGTGTGCTCATGGGAAAGATGAATTCACATGTCTTGGTTTATATATTGTGATGTGAATCATCTTGAAACTATATGTATATGATTACATGAATACGACATAAAAAATTTTACCAAACTTTTACAAAACATTGTATTTTGACATAATTGGGTTTGACAAAGGATTTATATTGGAATACTATAATTGATTATAAATATTAAAAAAATAGAAGTATCCGTCATAATATATATTAGTATTTCTTTCCTATATTCTTGGTTTAAATTTTTTATATTCAATTTTTTTATATTTATTAATGGGTAAACACATTACCTTATATAAAACTATAGTTTCACTTACATGAGATAAGATATTTGGATTTTCCTTTTTAGACATTTTACTCATAACACGTGTGAGGAATTCAATAGAAATATAGGTGAACTTAAATATTTATTTGATTATCTATTAAAATGGTAATGCCCTATTATTGGATGATTTTCTAGATCTCCTAGAAAAGTAACCAGAAAAATTTGGACAAAATTATTATTTACATCATGTTCTTAGAAATGAACATAGTGGAAGAGTTTGTTGTAATCCCAGAAAGAAAATCTTGCAGTCAAAATATTGGTCATTAGGTAAAGAATCTTCTAGAAATATTGTAGAAATTGTTACCAAAGAACCATTACATGCTTCAATTGTTACATAAAATCATTAAGTTAGAAAATATTCTCAAAAGAGGCAGAAAAAAAACAAAATGAACAATTGTTCAAGTTGATATCAACTATATGCTCATAACGTCTTCCAAAGGGTGCAGAAATAGTGGATGGATGCATTTCTAGTTTTGGATTGATGTATGAGGATGGTGATGGTTGTCTAGCTAAAGATGCTAAAGAATAGGATAAAGATACTATTGATAGTGGAGAGGCTGAAGATGATACAGATGGTGGAGAGGTTCAACATGATGTAGATGGTGATGATGATGTCGTTGTTGGTTGTACACACATTGATGCTGTTGAAATCGGTTCTGATGATGATAGAGATTCAGAGAAATTTTGGAGCGATATTATTGATAGATTCTGTATCTATCATTTTGTTTTCATTCTTCATAAAATTTCAATTTCAAATGTCTTAGTTTTTTATTTGTGTGTAAATGATATGCTTCAATGGATTTTGGAATTCGTTGCAGGTATATGTGTATGGTGTATTTGTCTAGGTTGTGGTTTTGAATGTTTCTGTTTTGCAGGTTGTTGTTTGAGATATATGTGTATGGTGTACTTGATGATGTTTTCCGTGTATGGTTGCTATTTTTTAGGTGCTGCAAGTTGGTGTTGGAGTTCTATGTGTATGTGTATGGTGCATGGTTTGTGCAGGTTTCTATTTTTAAAGATGAAAGGAGCCTACATCCATGGTTTTAACCATGGACGTAGGGGTCTTTTTCCAATATTTAATCATGTTCATTGGTCCGTAAATCCAGGGTTAAAACTGTGGAAATAAACCCCTATGGAAATAATTAAATTTTGGAGTTAGAGGATTACAAACATGGTTAAACTGTGGAACAAGGCCCCTACGACCATGGTTAAAGTTGTGGCACAAGGGTGGCCTACCGCCTTCGTGATAGCCACCACAACGATAGCCACCATGATTAATGAAAACTATGGAAAAAGGTTATTTCCACAGTTATAAGACCTATGTCCACAGTTTAAAATCATGTCCATAGGTAAAAATTTTAGTTGTGTAGTATGATAACTCTCGTACCTTACATATACTATAATTTTATTTTTCTAATGGAATAATCCATCATCAATCTCTTCATCCTCTAGTTTTTATTCAAAAAGAAGAAATGTGGTTCGAGAGGTGTTGTTTCATCAACATCTAAGACAAAAAAATATTCATTTTATTACACCATATTCAAGGATGTTCCTGAGACCATTTTAATGGTTGAATGATATTTTGAAATTCATATTATAAGACTTTTTATATTCTGAAAGTAACATATTTTCATAATACCAAATGATAAAACAAAATGAGTTCATTATGATCAATAACCACCATAAAAATCTAAAATAATATCACTAAATATCTAATCTAATGATTAATACTCATATCATATAACAATATGATATGTATAATCATTAACACTTCTATAATATCATTACAAATAAAAAATCTGATCATGAAGACCAAGAGAATGAATGCTCCTGAATAATGAAATTGAACTGTATTACTCATCAATAAGTTCATAAATGAACATAATAAATATATAAATAATGAAATACATATTTAAAATGTTCAGAATTGATTAAATTAATTATTTAAAATGATCATCTAGGATCATAAAGTCACGCGAAAAACTCATTCAGATATTATGTAAGGGATTCTAACCTAACCATTGTTTTTTCCTTCGGGTTATTCTTTCACTATCATTGTCCAAATGTAATGATTATTTAGTTATGTGTAATTTATTTATGGTATATATATATATATATTCTAAATTCATATTTCTATATCATTTAATCTTTTTTTATGGGAATGACATGTTTTAAAAAGTTCCCTTCTTAATTCTTCACTATACGCAATCCCAATAAAAAGAAACATCTCAATTTCTACCCATTTTCGACTACCATTAATAATTTGTTTTTAGAAACCTATTTTCTATATAAAATTTATATTTTTCTCTTAAAAAATTATTTTTTTTAATTTTGGGTTTTATACAAACAATCATGGTAAATAAACATGAATTTTCCAAAAGAGCTCTTCTTTACAAAGTAAAAAAGGTTTTTTTGGTCAAGAATTTCTCCCTGATTTTGTTAGAGTATTTTCATCTATTTCAAAAAATATATTGAATTTTATGTGTTATTGAGTTTTATATATTATTTTTATCATCCTCCAAATTTTATTAAATGGTTAATGATTAGTTTGAATGTAGATTTACTATCTTGATACGATTCACCATATAACTCAAAATCGTTAGTGATTGCATTTAAAAATTGGGGAAAGTTATTTAAAAATCATATGAATATGATGTTTATATTTATCCCCATTCATATTTGGAATGAATTTGAATAATTAAGAGATGGGTGGGGGCCTCTATACCGTCTTGATGCATTGGTAGGTCTCATTAGACAAACTGGACTATGTTTTTACCCATAAGGCATGGTGTCTTGGACAAGGCCTTGATGGTATGTTTATGATGTATGGTATTATAAATTTTCTAATTATCATACTAGTAATTGATAGTCCATTTTATAGATACTATTAGAAAAAAAGAGTTATATATGCAGTCTAGAAAGTGCGATTTTCATCTTAAAAGAGTTTCCCAATTGGGACATATTTATTCTTAATATGAAATCTCAGTTGATCCTAAAAAGATAAATCCAATTATAGAAGGGCCTATAATAATTAACGTAACCAAGGTATGTAATTTTATTGGCTTAGAAGGTTGTTGTCATGAACCAGGCCAGGTCGCCATCCGACCTGGTGCCCGACCCGGTCTCTGACATGACTTGAAGGGCATTTTCGATCCCCACGGGTTGGCACAAGTGCCCAGGTGTCAACACACTATGTGGGAATGATTTACCCGAAATAAAGGATAAAAAGACAACTCAGAAGATAAAAAAACTAAAATTTGAAACCAGGAAACCAAACACACCTTTAAACTATAAATTTTTTTAAAGTCTACAATTCAACTAATAACCCCTAGTGCACAACATGGAGAGAAAACTAAACTCTGATTCCAACCTTCCCATGACATGAGAAGATGAATCCCTAGGCTACTAACACCAACCTTCACGTGAAGACAAACAACATCTAAACCACCATTAAAAAAATTCCTTCAACATCATTTTATTATTATTCTTTTAAAGTGTTGGGTGACCGTGTGGTCACCCCAAGCGACCAATAAAACATTTAATGGAATGATGATAATAGTAAAAAACATAATAAAATTATTATTCTTGACACATCTTTTAATTAAATATATTAATGATAGTTTCACTTAATTAATTAATTCATTTGTCGGGCATCGGGCAGGCCGTGCAGTGAACCGAGAGAGGTCGCACGATGACCCAGTCAAAGCCGTGCAGCTTTGACCATTCCCTGCTCATGCATTGGACGTCGTCAAACCCAAAAATTTTATTTATCTGAAAAACGTAAAATTGAATGACGGGAGGGTCACACGGTGGCGCTGGTGGAGTCGCAAGGCTTCACAATTATGGTTCGCCCATGCGTCACACGCTATCAAGCCCCGATGAGTCAGGTGAGGCTGCGTGCCAAAGCCAAAATTGGTATTTCTTTAAATATGAACTCGAAAGTTTTATGCCAACTTCATCTCGAACTACCCAATTCCATAAATATTAATAAAATAATTTATTTAAAGACAATGGGTGTGATAGTTGTTATTGATGGTTCATTCATAACTTCACCGGATTAGCTAACATGTTATCCATACTTACCTGTAAAGGGGGAAAATTGGTATTGAATAAATAATGTAAAGAATGTTTTGAATAATCGCAGAGGAGATTAGTGAATGATCTTACTTTGAATAAACCATTTAAAAATGGTGGATTTTTTATTTATAGTGATGAGTCAAATAAAAGACATAGGATTATCTTTATGCATAATGACAGAGTTGATTCCTGCGCATCATGGAAGTTAAAAATTAATGAATAGAATTTCCAACTCATCAAATTTATTTAGAAGGTGCAATTATTGATTTGAAGATATAGAGACACTTTCACTAATGAGACATATGTCATATATATGCAGATAACAAGAGTTTTAAATATATATTCTCATATAATGAACTCAATATGAGGCCAAATAGGTGTCTTGAACTACACAGGGATTACGATTGAATAATACACTACCACCATAGGAAAGAAAATAAGGAAGCAAATACATTGAGAATAAAAGATCATAGATAAATAAACAAAAATGGTGATTGAAATGGATCATGTGTTAATGGATCTAGTAAATATGGATATGTGAAATATCAAAGAAGGTGAAAAATCATTACTTTATAATTTGGTCTCCCAACCATCATTATTGGAAAGAATTAAATGTTCTTGGTGTGATGATGAGAATCTTCAAAAGAAAATTCAAACAATAAAGGATGGGACATTTCCAGACTTTGGGTATGAGGATGAAATTATAAAATTTGGGAGGAGGTAATGTGATTCCAATAAAAACAAGCTAAAAAGAAACTTATTGGATGATTCACATATTTTGAATTTTTCTATACACCCTGGTAGTTCTAAGATGTATAGAGATTTGAAGGGCTATTTCAGGTGGGAAAAAATAAAGCTAGAAATGGTTGATTATGTATCAAGGTGTTTATTTTTTCTATAGGTGAAGGCTGAAAGACAACATCCTAGAGGAGTAATGAAACCTATATATATTCATTAATTACAATTTCATGACATCACTATGGATTTTGTCACTAGATTACCAAAAACTTCAAGAATGAATGTTGCAATATGGTTAATTGTCGATCAACATACCAAATCTTCACATGACATTGATATAAGGGAGGATGTTCCATTGGCGCTCCATGAACGACTCTATATTAATAAGGTTGTAAGACATCATGGAGCTCCTCTATCAATTGTTCCTGATCCTGATTCATTATTTACACCAAAATTCAGGAAAAGTATCCAAAAGTCATTGGATACTAGACTTTATTTGAGTACTTCTTTTCAACCTCAATCTAATGGGAAGTCTAAAAGGATGATCCCAATATTAGAAGACAAATTGAGATCATGGTTACTTGACTATCAAGGTATGTGGGATCAATATTTAACTTTTGTATATTTTTCCTACAACAATAGGTTCCATTTTAGTATTCAAATAGAACCAAATTAAGAATTGTAAAGAAAGAGACTTCATACCCCAACATGTTGGGGCAAATTTGGCGAATGGAATTTTAAAGTCATAGATCATGTGGAGGAATAAGTATCATTGGTAAAGACTATTAAAACCCATATCAAAACATCACAATGCAGGCAGAATAATTAAAAAAATAATCTAATTATAGATTTGTAATTTCATATTGAAGATTATGTTTTCTTGAAAGAATCTCCATGAAATTGTGTAATGATATTTGGTAAAAAAAGAAAAATGTGCCCCAGGTACATTGGGCCTTTTGAAATTTTGGATTAAATTGGATTTGTGACATATCATTTGGAAATTCCACATATCCTTTGTAAATTACACAGTGTGTTCCACAACATTTTGTTAAGGGGGTACTTTCCAGTCCTAAAACATATACTCACTTATGAAGGAAAAGATTTTTAACCTAAATTAATTTTAATGAAGCGCATATCTATATTTGAAAAACTAATGAATAGGTGTTGTGGAATCTGATGACATGGCTGGTAAAGGTGCTTCAGAAAAATCATAAAACTATAGAGGTGACATTGGATCCTGAGAAACATATGTTGAAGAACTACCCAAATCTTTTTATGAGGTGACATTATATTAATTTCGAGGATGAAATTTTTGTAGAAAGGGAGAATGTAACGACCCCAAATTATATTAACATGATTAACATTACTGTGTTTAATTTATATACAATTGTTCACATAAAATAACTCATAGAACACAATACAAAATTTCTAAATAAAGAATTAATTAAATAAGAGTTATGTCCCGAAGTTAATCAAAATATATATATAAAATATTTACATCCACTTATGAATAGTAATATAAGCCCTATGAATAGTAAACATGAAAAATAAATAGTAACCTCATCTATTAAATTATAAATAAAATTTAGGCATCTCATAAGTGAAATTATAATATAATTAAGTCATAGTATAAATAAATGCATATTTTTAAAATTATTAATTAAGTGTTGGTATTTTTGTGAGTCTTAAATCATTAATTAAAATTTTATAATTAATAAAACTATTTAAAAGAAAACATAATTTCCTTCAATGGATTAATAAATAAATATTTTGTTTTTGTGTGATTTTAGTATACTTTAATGAATCCTTAGTTAATTATTTCAAGTGTGGTACGAGCTGTTTTAATTTTAAAAACTGTATTGTTTGAGTAAAAGATGATTTCATTAAAAATTAAATTTTCTTATTTAGAAAATTATTTTCATAAAATTGAGCCATTTTTTATTTCAAAACATTAAAAAATGGTCAGAGTGAATTTTTTGAATTTTTCTAATATACTTCAATTTCTGGGAATATTAAACTACGGTAATTTACGGTATAAAGACATTATATGTTTTGTAAAATATATCTTAAATCATGGATGATGTAATCAGCATGATATAAAAATTACATTAATTATTTGAATATATTTGATGATAATTCTAAAATTATTCATAGTCTTGAGGAAAAATAAAAAAAAATGGATAAAATATTCAAAAAACACTCATCTCCTCCACTATAAATACCTCCACTTCTCTTCTCACCTTACAAGATTTTAGCCTTGTAAATTTCTACCCAATACTCTTACCAAGATCATATCTCACATCCATAATCTCTTAGTTTCATAAAAGTACCAAAACTAATCTCATTAAAGGGGTTCTCATGGTGGAGTATTCAAGAGGCAAAATCCTCTTCTTTTTTCTTTTAATTTTATTCTTTGTTCTTTTATTTTATTATTATATTTTCACCTCCCATTATAATAATAGCATTATAGCCTAATTACCAAAAATATACAAGAATTGTTTTATGCTAATGGTATAATCCATCATTAATCCCCTTCTCTTCTCCCTTTTCTAAAAATGGAAACATCGTTTGAGAGGTGTTGTTTCATCGCCTTCAAGGATGACAAGTTTTAATTTTCATACACCATCCTCAAGGATATTCATGAAACAATTTTAATGGATGTAACATACTTTAAAATTTATATTATAGCTTATTTTATTTTATAGATTTAAAAAAATTACATAACACCATATTATAAAAAAAATTAGTTTTTTTAAGATCAATTACCATCGTAATAATCTAAACGATTATCACTAAATATCTTATCTAATGATTCGTCCTCATTTAATATAACAGAATGACATGTATAAAAATTTACACATATTAATGATAATTAATAATATGTAATTCCAATTATGGATAACTATACAGATTTTACATGAACTTTGCTACTTATAAACAAGTGAACCAATTATGAAAACCATTAAAATGAATGCTCGTCAATGATGAAATTAAACATTATAACTCATCAATAATCCCTATAATGAACTTAATAAAACTATAATGAAATATATATATATATAATGTTATTAATTAATTAATTTAATTATATTATCCTAATTTTTATGGTCTAGTATAGAACTCATTCAGACATAAGGTAAGATCTTCTACATGAAGCTTCATTTTTTCATTTGGTTATTCTTTCACTATCATTACCCACATATATTTCTTATTTATTTATGTGTAATTATTTTATTGAATTTTTATTTTTTACATACTAATATTTTATTATCATTTCATCTTTATTTTATGGGTATAATCTGTTTTACAAGGTTTCTGTTTATTTCCTCATGATACGCAAGTCCGATTAAAGGAAACAACTCAATTTATTACCAATTTTTGAGTACCATACATTCACTATTTTAATAAATAATTTTTTATAAAAAAAATTAAAAAAATTTTATTTTCATTTCTCGTTTTATATAAACAATCTTGATAAAATTAATTTATTTTCTTAAAGAACACTTCATTTCAAAATAATGGGGGCATTTATTTTAATAATTCCTCTAGGATTTTATTAGAGTATTTTCATTTAGTTCGACACATCTATTGAATTTTATGTTTTATTGTGTTTTATATCTTATTTTTGTCATCCACCATATTTTATTAAATGGTTTATGAACAGTTTGAATGTGGATGTTCTATTTTGATACCATTCACCATACAACTAAAAAAGGTTAGTGATTATGTTTGCAGATTGAGGAATGTTATTTAAATTCCATATGTATATATTATTTATTTTATTCCCATACATATGAGGAATTTATTGGACTTAGTAAGTGATGTTTGGGGCTTGATATAGTACCTTGATGCATTGGTAGGCCTCATGAGACAAACTAGAATAGGTTTTTACCCATTATGTATGGTTCCTTAGGTGAGGCCTTGACAGTATATTTATGATTTCCGGCATTATTCATTCACTCATTATGAAACTAGTAATTTCTATTCCCTTATATTATTCAACTAGTAGAATATCCAAAGTTATATTTTATTATAGAATTATTTCATCAGATTTTATTTTGGCCATTCTATACATATAATTTGATTTATTGACATATATTAATTTTTTATTCACCATTCATTATTGTTTATATTTTTAATTACTTCTATTGTATTTCATACCATTACTAAGAAATTGATCTCAATGCTTTATTATTTTTTATTTTTCCACATGTTGTGACGATGGATGTTATAAATTACTTTTAGGGATAATATATGACATATGGTAGGAATAATAGGTGATTAAATAATTCCATAATAAATCCTAAACATGGATCCTATACAGGTTGAATAATCACACAGATTGTCAATTTCTAGTTTCATAATGACGTAATGCATAATGTCTGATATCATAAACCTACCATCAACAACTCATCCAAGACACCATACAAAATGGGAAAACCCCATTCTATTTTGTCACGTGAGACCTACCGATGCATTGAGGGGAGATAACAGGTCCCAAACCTCACTTACTAATTCCAATTCATTCTTTATATGATTGAATATAAACCTAAACAACATATAAATATGAAATATAAATAAATTTCCCCTATTTTTAAACATAATCACTAATCAATATGAGTTGTATGGTGAATTGTATCAAGATAGAACTTCCATATTCAAACGGATCATAATTCATTTAACAAATTATGATTGATGAAAAACCTTATAAATTATAATCAATAAATCATAAAATTTAATAGACGTGTTGAAATAAATAAATATAATTTAACAAAATATTTGATGAATTATTTAGATAGATACCATTTTTAATTTTCAATGATATCTTCTTTTTTATGTTTTTTTATTTTCCATGAATTTTTCTATATAAAAAAGAAAACAAAAAACATCATTTTTCTAGACAGGTGTATGGATTTTAAAAAAATAATGATGTCTTAAAATAGATTATAGATGGTACTAAATAATTGGTAAACAATTGGATGTTCCCTTTAACTGAGATTTCATATTAGGAATAATTATGAAGGAATCTTTGTAAAACAAATAATTCCCCTAAATGAAAGATGAAATGATCCCAAAATATGAGTTTGAAAAAAATGAATGTTAAGGAATAATCCATTACCTTATGTCCAAATGTGTACAAAACATGACCTTAATGTCCTGGATAATAAAATTAAATCCAATAATTAGTTAATTAAAAACATGTTATGTATTTATTAGATTGATTATAGTTTTATTATGTTCATCTATAGACTTATTTATGAGTTAAAGAGTTTATTGTCTTCCTTTGGGAGCATTAATTTTGTGTGTTTTCAAGATATGTTTTCTTGTTTATATGTAATGGAGTTCATGTAAAATGGGTATATTTATCTAGAATTGGAATTAAATTTTATTAATAAAAATCTTGAAGGGTAAATGGTTATACAAGTCATTTCTATTTATGGTATATGGATGAATGATTAGAGAAGATATTTAGTGACAATCGATTATATTATTACGGTAGTAATTGATCATAGGAAACTCATTTTGTTTTATCATTTGTTATTATGTAAATAAGTTATATCCATAACATCAAAAGGATTTTAATTTAAATTTTTAAATAAATTTCATCCATTAAAATTATTTTGTGATCATCCTCGTATTTGGTGTAGGAAAATGAAAACTTTGTCAGCCTTGAAATTAATGAAACAACTCCACTTGGACAATAATCCATTATTAGAGTAAAAGGGATATGATATGAGGATTGATGGTGGATTATTCAATTATAATAATAACATTCTAGTATATTTAAGGGACTAGAGCTATAATGAAATTTGTATTAAGGTAGGTGAGGAGAGAATAATAAAATAAAGTAACATGAAATGAAATTTATAGAAAAGGAAGAGGATTTTGCATCATGAATACTCCTCCTTGAGAACCACATTATGGGTAGTTGTTTTGGCCATTTTATGATACCAATGGATTTAGTAAGTGGGTGAGGATATTCGGAAGAGGATTGGGCATACATTTGATGAGGCTCAAATCCTGGAAGGTGTGAGGAGAAGAGGTGGTGAGAAGTTGTGTTTATTATAAAGAAGAGGAGTGTTTTCAGAATATTTTATTCATTTAATTATTTTTTTGGATCAAGATTATGAATAGTTTTAGAATATCATAAAATATATTAAAATAGTGAAGGGAAGTTTCATGTATGGTTCTAACATCATCCATGACTCACGGAATAGTTCATTTAGCTTATTATATATCAATACCGTAAATTACCATATTTTACTATTCACCAAAACATTCATGTATTTTAGAAAAATACAATAAAAATCACCGCAAACATTTTTTGACATGTATAATTAAAACATGGACTCAATTTTATGAAAGTTATTTTCTAAATATAATAATTTTAATTTTTAATTAAAATCATCTTGTGCTCAGAAAATACAGTTTTTAAAATTAAATTTTATTTTATAACACTCTAAAAATTAAATAAGGATCCCTTAAATTATCCTAAAATTATAAGACCAAAAAACATTATTTTACGAATCCATTTTATCAAATTGATCTTATTTGAAATAATTTTATTAATTATAGAATTGAAATTAAATATTTATGACTTATAAAAATACCACCACTTAATTAATAATTTTTAATATATTCATTTACTTATATTGTGATATAATAATATCATACTTTCACTTATGAGATGCCTAAATTTTATTTGTACATTCATGGTTGAGGTTACTATTGTCACGACCCATCGCAGTGGTGTCTGAGCCGCAACTCCCCAATCCCGCCTCCAATAGGTCAGGGGATGGTGACTAGCTCCGAGTAGGCATGCTACTAACATGGGAGGCATTGCCTATAAACTTGTACACATGCACACACATCTCTATGCCCACAAAGCTGAGAAGTAAAACCACTGAAAGAAAAAGATGCATGCATACACTAAAACCCAACCAACAGAGTACGACAGGAAAGTAAAGTACATGGAAGTCAAACCCTGGGCCAAAGCAGAAGCCTGCCAAAAGAAAGTCTGTAACAAGGTCCCACCAATAAAGAAAGGTGTTGGGACTGTAGTCTGTAGCCATAGGAACACAGCTCGACCTGTCTGATCTCACTGAGAACCGTCTAGTCCTGGTCCTAGAATTCTATCAAAGGCTCGCTCGTCTACACAAGACACGATAGGTGAGGGCAAAGCCCGTGCATGGGTGATTATAACTATACCCAGTAGGACACCCCGAAACCACAAAGGAAAATACAACAAAGAAAATACCAAAACAGAAAGGTGCAGTCAGCTCTACACAGTATATGTCTACAGAACATATATCAAGAATATCTAGATATACTCATACACAAACGACCATCGTGAATACCACCACTAGGATCCATCTCGAAGATTCTACTAAGAATACAACAGGGAGAACACACTCCTAGGTCTGTAAAGAGAGATAAAATGTACTCGTTCCTAGAGAACACACTCAATAAGTACCTTGAGAACATGAGGCTCAGATGAGGATCACAAAGAGTTCATGGGGTGATTCCGACAACTCATTCTGAGCTAATCCGCTAAGTAGAGGATCAGCGCCCATGTAAAGCTGGTCACGTTAATACCAAGAATTATACATAGAGTTCCAATAATGAATAGAGGATTCGGCTCTAAGTCTCATAGAGTGGATTCCAACAACTCTATTCAGGAAGTCCTGCTAAAGGGATCATACTCACGTATAAAGGAAATGACACCAAAACCATTATGGGAAAATCCGGGGGTACGAACCCTAAGAATCTAGTCCAAGTCACAAAAGACAAGTGGCTCAAGCCATGAAGAATTGGATTCACGGTGTGTAGTAAGTTTCCACACCATGTTCCTTGACCCTGGGTATAACCCATGTAAATGGCCCGTGTCATTCGCTTAAACTACGGAAAACCAAACTACACGGCGTGTATAAAAGGTACATGTCATGTTCCTTGACTCCAGGTACTGCCCGTGTAAATGGCATGTGTCACTCGTCTTGTCAGATTGAAAGAAACTACACGGTGTTTAAAAGAGTCACACGCCGTTTCGGAGAACCTAGGGCTCGCTCCATGTACGCTGGCCATGTGCCCGTACATGGCCGATGTCTGTGTCTGTGTCGCCTTCGTGTGTACCAGTACACGTGGTATCCCATGTATCTGGTTGGGTCTGGCTGGAAAAAGGTATACACTGTGTTTCCCTAGCCGTGTACCCTGCCCATGTCTGTGTTCTCTTGGATTACACGCCAGGTAATCCCACCGACGAACACACACCGTGTAGCCCATACTACACGGCGTGTAGTCGGGATTTCTCCAGAAACGTCATCTTCTTCCTCGCGCTTCGGCTGATCCTCTGGATCTTGATCCAACCATTCTATCATCACGAAACTCCAGATATGGGGTCATCCCGCCCCTACGAAACCGATTCTATTGGTTTCAGGCTTCCGATCGGCCTTGAAGACGCATCTCGATCTGTCCACACGAAAATGCTCGAAGAATGGGAACTTCTGAACCACGTCGATTTATCCACCGTCATCATCACACCTCCGTTAGGTATCCTAAGTGTTGGATCTTCAATTTTAGATCGTTTCACCAACAAAAGAGCATGCAACGATCGATTTTGCCCAAGAATGTGAAGAACGCGCATGAAGAATGCATCAGAATTGGGAGAGAAAAACACAACAATCGAGAGGGACGAACCTCGATCGATGTTCGTGTCGATCTTGGTTCGTCACCGTTAGAAGGATGAACGAAAACCAAAACAATTTCAAGAATCAAATCCCATGATTCCAGCAAAAATCCCATCCGGCAAGAATGATCGATCCGCGGGCTAATCTGTTCGTAGATTAGTCCGTGTTCGTCGTGGAAATCAAAAACGGGAAAGAATGAAATCACAACAACATCCTACCTAGATCTGTGGCGGTAGTTAGTGATGATCCGGTCGTCGCATCATTGTCACCAGTGAGAATCGTCAATAACGTCTTCGTCGCGTCGGGAGGTCTTCTCTAGAGCTCTCCAGAGAAAATTAGAGTTATGGGAATAGTAACATTGACCCTCCCCGCAAAGTATCTATTTAAATAAAATTGATATTTCATTGTAACAAGAATATTTAATAAAATATTTTTTTAATTAAATATTTTATTACGGTTGCGTCCAACAACCAGATTTCACTACTGACCTGCACCAGCCGAAGTTAGGCCTCGCCTAAGGTAAAATCGCCCTTCTGAATGCAATGGTGCCCTCATATTTCTTATCCGAGCACCCGTTCAGAAGTTATTCCACTTTTTCAGGAAAATCGCAGACGCGCGGAATTTAATTATTAAATTAGAGTTTAAATAATCATTCTTGGCTCACCGGGCCTCGGAACTGCACGCCATTTCAGATCATAGTCTCGAATTAATCCCTATATAATATTAAAATAATACATGAAAAAATCCGGGACAATAAATCACACCCACCATAGGGCTTTTACGTCCTCGAAAAGCCAAAACAAAGGCTACTCAAAAAGATGGGGGTACTGCACACGAATCTGAGCCTCCCGCTCCCACGTGCTCTCCTAGATATTACCGTGTTGCCAACAGACATGCACCAAGGGAATTTCTCACCCACAAAGGATCTTCTCTTGCCGATCCTCGATCTCTACTGGGTAATCAGCAATGTTCATCTAATCATTGATGTCCAGCTCGCCCCAGTTGATAACGTGCGATGGATCATGCACGTACCTCTATAGTGGGGACACATGGAAGAAGTTGTGTACCTGGTCCGTCAGAGGAGGTAGAGCCAAGCGATATGACACCTCGCCAACTTTGCACAGAATCTGAAAAGGGCCAACGAACCTCAGAGATAGCTTGTCGCCTCTTACAAATCTCTGCATCCCCGTTGAGGTGAGACCCGAAGGAACACATGGTCTCCCTCCTCGAACTTCTAGGGCCTCCGCCTACTGTCGGCATATGACATCTTCCGACTCTGTGTAGTTTTCATCCACTTCTGGATGACCTGTACTTTGTCTGTAGTAGCTCTTACCATCTCTGGGGCCATGAGTGCTGACTCTCCCAAGTTAGTCCAGCAAAGTGGCAATCTGCATGGTCTCCCGTACAGAGTCCCGAATGGTGTCATACCAATGGTGGAATGATAACTGTTGTTATAAGAAAATTTCACCAGTGGTAGGTGATCTTCCCAACTATGACCGAAGTCATGTATGCATGCTCGAAGCATATCCTCTAGGACATGGATGGTCTGCTCTGTCTGACCATCAGTCTGGGGATGAAACGTTGTACTCAAGCGTAACTGAGTCGCAAAAGCATACTGAAATCTCTTCCATAACCGAGATGTGAATCGAGAATCACAGTCTGAGACGATCATGGATGGAACTCCATGAAGTCTAACTATATCTTGCACGTAGATGGGTCCCAAGCTCTCTACTGAACTCTGCTCTCGTATGGCTAGGAAGTGGGCCGACGTGGTGAGTCTATCAACGATCACCTAGATGGCATCGTGTCCCTAGGACATACGTGGTAAACCCATCATGAAATCCCTGGATATCCCATCCCACATCCAATCTGGCACTTCAAGGGGATGAGTCAAACTTGCTAGCACCTGGTGCTCAGTCTTTACTTGCTGACAAGTAAGGCACCGAGAGACAAACTCGGCCACACCCTTCTTCATTCCTGGCCACCAGAACTGACGTCGAAGGTCCTGATACATCTTTTTCCACACCTAGATGCACCTCCAAAGGGGATGTATGGTACTCCCTCAGAACCACCTCTCGCAACGTCACTGGTACTACCTTGTGCCCTCTAAAAAGAACAATGTGCTCCTCACCTTCTGAATATCCATCAGTGGCATCACCTGTGGATATCTGAGCACGTAGAGTCTCACAGCTAGCATCCTCATGACGTGCTTCCCTGACTCGATGTAATAGTGGAGGGGTAACAACCATCGACTGAAGGTAAGATCTCTCATCCCCATCCAAGAAGGATAACTGTAAGGAGGCCAACTGCCTCGTCGCCTCATCCAGCAACTGAGAACTAGACTTCCTACTGAGACCATCTGCCACCATGTTCCCCTTCCCAGGAGTATAAACGATCTCAAAGTCGTAATACTGGAGGAACTCAAGCCACCGCCTCTATCTCAAATTCAGATCATTCTTAGAAAAGATATATCTGAGACTCTTGTGATCAGAGTAGACGGTAAATCAATCACCCATCAGGTAGTGCCGCCACATCTTCAATATGAAGACCACCACTGCCACTCAAGATCATGGGTCGCGTAGTTCTGCTCGTGTGGTCTCAACTGACGTGAGCCCCATAGGCAATCACCGCTTGCCTCTACATCAGGACACAACGAAGCCCGGTTCCTGATGCATCGCAGAACACTAGGTACTCAACACCCTCCTCCAGTAATCTCAAGATCAGGGCGCTCGTCAAACTCTGTCTCAACTGCTAGAAGGTATGATGGAATTTTCGATCCACACGAAAGGCTTCCCCTTTCGGGTCAAAGCTGTCATGGGTGCTGCAATCCTGGAGAAATCAAGGATGAATCTCCGATAGTATCCTGCCAACCCAAAGAAAACTCTACACCTCTATCACGCTCTGGGGTGGCTCCCATGCTAGTACTACCTCCACCTTGGGTGGGTCCACTACTAAACCATCTGCCGAGATAACGGGTCCCAGAAAGTGGACCTCTTATAACCATAACTGACACTTTGAGCATTTCCCATACAACTAGTGCTCTCAATGTGTGTCCAGAACCATGCTTAGGTGTCTCACGTGCTCCTCCTCGGACGCAGAGTACACAAGGATATCATCGATGAAGACCACTGCAAACCAGTCTAGATAGGACTTAAAGACCCGGTTCATAAGTCCCATGAACACTCCCAGGGCGTTTGTCATGCCGAAGGGCATCACCAACTACTCATAGTGATTATAGCGACATTTGATGGTCGTCTTCGGTATAACCTCATCACTTACTTGCAACTGGTGATAGCCTGATCGTAGATCAACCTTCGAGAACCATAGTGACTCTCCCAGCTGGTCGAAGAGGTTATCGATCCTCGGTATTGGACAACGTTTCTTCACAGTCACCTGATTCAAGTGTTGTTAATCCACACATAGCCTCAAGAGTTTGTCCGCCTTCTTGGCAAACAGCACTGGGGCCTACCAGGGTGAAACGTTGGGCCTCACAATGCCCTTCACTACTAGAAAACGAGGCTATAGCCACGGTTTTAAACAAAACCATGGCTATAGGGTCTTTTTCAAAGGCTATAGCCACAGTTTTGCTAAACCGTGGCTATAGGGTCTTTTTCAAAGGGTTATAGCCACGATTTTTCAAAACTGTGGCTATAGGGTCTTTTTCAAAGGGTTATAGCCACGGTTTTTCTAAACCGTGGCTATAGGGTATTTTTTTCACAGGGTTATAGCCACGGTTTTGGTAAAACCTTGGCTATAGGGTATTTTTTCATGAACTATAGCCACAGTTCATCAAAACTGTGGCTATAGATCTCCCGCCCCTGCGCGGGAAAAAAATTAACCCGCGAAAAAATGTCGGGAAGGTTTATAGACATGTTTTACTTGCTATAGCCACGGTTTTTAATAATATATTTAACTATAAATATATATATATCCGCAAAGGCGTCTGTGGAGTAGTGGAATGGTGTTTGGTTTACATAGCGGAGGTACAGAGATCGAATCTCGGTGGGCGAAAATTAATTTTGGGCTATAGCCACGGTTTTATAGGGCTATAGCCACGGTTATAAACCGTGGACAAATATGGGGGTTATAGCCACGGTTTAGTGAAACCGTGGCAGTAGGGTTATAGCCACGGTTTTAAACCGTGGCTATTTCCCAATAAAACCGTGGCTAGAGCTTTTAGCTATAGCCACGCCAATAGGTGCCATGGCTAGTTAGAACCGTGGCTATAGGTTATAGCCACGGCATTGACCCCTATAGCCACGGTTTTTGACCGTGGCTATAGCCCAATTTTTCAGTAGTGCTTCTTCTGCAAGTCGTCCAACTACACTCTCAGCTCACGAAGCTTTGTAAGAGCCATCCGATACGCTGATGCTGATATCGATGTCGTCCCGGGTTGCAACTCAATACAAGAATCTATCTCCCGATAGAGAGGTAGCCTGAGAAAATCCTCTAGAAAGACGTCCTTGTACTCAGCCACTACTGTTGGAAACTGGAATGTCTTAACATCTGATGTGCCAAGGGATAGGCTATCCAACTGATGTGTAATCGGTTGTTCCCTTCTACAAACGAGTTCATCCTGCGCTGCCTGGGTCTCTCTTTCACAGTCAAAAGAGAACCTTGTTCTGTCACTGCGGACACACCGCACCCTTTGCCTAAAACAGTCGATCTGGGCGTGAACTGTGGGTAGCCAATCTATACCAAGAATGACATCCTAAGGCCTCGACGCAACCACCAAGAGGATCCAACTGAAACTCTAGCCTCCAAGGGTCAGGTCACACTGCCTACGGAGGTGTGTGATCTCTGAATCTTCTCCAGTCGGTGATTCTAAGCGTAAGGGTCGTGTCAATGGCCCAACTGTAATCTCAAGGTCTTGAACAAGATAAGCAGCCAAAAAGGAATGACTAGAACCTGTGACTATCAATACGGTAGCCAAAGTAGAAAAGACACAGAATGTACCTCTAATCATTCCGGGGGTAGCTGGGTCATAAGCCTCTACCGCCTGTAGTTGTCCCGGCCTCTGTCCACCAGCTCTCTGAGCCTGGGGTGGACCTCCTGGGGGTGGTGGTGGTAAAAGGTCGAAAAGACGACAACCTCCAGCTACTCTCTCAGCTCCCCTACCACATCCGCCGCCCCACAGATATGTATGCTCTACACGTGTTCTCTACCGTGGTGGTCCATCCACGGCTCCCGTGGCAGCAGTACGATGGGTCGGACAATCTCAAGAGAGATGTCCCCTGCCATCACATGAGTAGCACCGCCTCTCTCGAGGCTGGATGTATGCGCCCTACGAACCCTGAACGGAAGATCCCCTATCATGGGATCTCCTATGAAAACGACTCCCACGCATGGGTCCCTGACGTCGGCTCCTTGCAATCGTGGTCTCTACTTCAGCTAGCCCGCAACTGACCACTACTGGTTGTCCCTGCTCTACCAAGAAGCTCTCAACCACCAAAGCTCGCTCGAGCACCTCAGCATAAGTAGGAATGCTCATAGGGATGATGCTAGCTCAGATTTCTCTGTACAAGCATCGCTCAAAAGTCCAAGCTCTGAAGCACGGATCTCTGACCATATCCATCGAGTATCGCGAGAGGTCGGTAAACCTCGACGAAGAGTCAGCCACCATCATGGTTCCCTCGTGGAGCTGAAGAAGCTCTTTTATGCGTACTGCTCTCAGGGAAACCGGCGAAAAATCTTCTCTAAAGAGGCGCTCAAACTCCGACCATGCAACTGTCGCCTCGTCGTGGGTCTGGATAACCAAACTCCATCATCATCCTACCGAGCCCTACAGAAGGCCCGCTGCCAGGATCACCATCAGGTATGCTGGTCTCCTGACCAAATGGAAGACTCTGGCCACTGCCTCAAGCTAGTCCTCTACTGCCTGAGGGTCATGCTCGCCTCAAAACCTAAGGGGTCTCTGTCTTTGAAACCCGTGGAGTGCGCTCATCCTGCACACCTCCTCCACTATTACAACAGGCACTAAACACTGCTCCACAGGTGGCCGGATAACTGGCACACCACCTGATGGTAAATCTAGGGGGTCTGGTCCCTGTATCGACGCTTCATCACTAAGGGGGTCGTCCTAGTGATTGAGCTACTAGATCCTAGAGGGTGCGCATCACGGAGGCATCCTGTAAAGAAACAAGATGTATGTTAGTCAGTGTGTATATCTAGAGAGATGACTCAAGAAGGACATGGAAACCAAAACCCATTCCTATATGTTGCATGTACCATTACTTTCCCCCTGCAACCAGGGTTCTCATGTTCCGAGTCAAAAATAAAGTTATCAGAGTCCTGGTGTATGGATGCATCGGTCACCCGCACCAACACTGGGGTCCCTGGCCTGGAAGCCGAACATGAAACACTTAACACTGATTCCCTAAACCAACTCACAGACTCTCGGTCCTAAGGTAGATTCGACCACCTCTGATACCACTCTATCACAACCCGTCCCAGTGGGGTCCGAGCCGCTAATCCCCAAGCCCGCCTCTAATAGGACAGGGGCCGGTGACTAGCACCAAGTATGCATGCTACTAACATGGGTGGCATTGCCTATAAACCTATACACACGCACACACATCTCCAAGCCCAAAAAGCTAACATGTAAAAAACCACTGAAAGGAAAAGATGCATGCATACACTAAAACCCAACCAACAGAGTACGATGGGAATGTAAAGTACAAGGAAGTAAAACCATGGGCCAAAGCACAAGCCCACCAAAAGAAAGTCTGTAACAAGGTCCAACCTGTAATGAAATGTGCTGGGACTGTAGTCTGTAGCCGTAGAAACACACCTCGGCCTGTCTGATCTCACTAAGTACAGTCTGGTCCTGGTCCGCCTAGAATCATGTCAAAGGCTTGCTCGTCTGTACAAGACACGACACGTGCGGGAACAGCCCGTGCAGGGGTGAGTATAACAATACCCAGTAGGACACCCCGAAACCACAAATGAAAAATACAACAAAGAGAATACCACAACATAAAGGTACAGTCATCTTTACACAGTATATGTCTACCGAACATATAACAAGAATATCCAGATATACTCATACACAAACAACCATCCTGAATACCACAACTAGGATCCAGCTTGAAGATTCCACTAAGCATACAACCAAGAGAACACACTCCTAGGTCTGAAAAGAGAGATACGAAGTACTCGTTCTGCGAGAACACACTGCACAAGTACCTTGAGAACATGAGGCTCAGATGAGGATCACAACCAGGTCATGGGGTGATTCCAACAACTAAGTCTGAGCTAATCCACTAAGCAGAGGATTGGCGCCCAGGTAAATTTGGTCATGTAGATACCAAGAACTCTACCTAGGGTTCCATGAATGAATAGAGGATCCGGGTCTAAGTCTCACAGAGGGGATTCCAACAAATCTATTCATGAAGTCCTGCTGAAGGGATCATACTCCCGTATATAAGAAATGATACCAAACCTTCAGGGGAAAAGCTCGGGGTACGAACCCTAAGAAGCTAGTCCAAGTCACAGAAGACAAGTGGCTCAATCCATGAAGAATTGGATACACGGTGTGTAGTAAGGTTACATGTCGTGTTCCTTGACCCTGGGTACTGCCCATGTAAATGGCCCGTGTCATCTGCTCAAGCTGTGTAAAACCAAACTACGCGGAGTGTAGAAAAGGTACAAGTAGTGTTCCTTGACACCGGGTACTGCCCGTGTAAATGGACCATGTCACTAGGCATGTCAAATAGAAAGAAACTACACGATGTGTAAAAGAGGCACACACTGTGTCTGAGCACCTGGGGCTCGCTCCATGTACGCTGGCCATGTGCCCATACACGGCCTCTCTCTGTGTTCATGTCCCCTGCCCGTGTACCAGTACACGGGGTATCCTGTGTATCTGACCGGGCCTGGCCGGGGAGGGGTATACATGGCGTGTCTCTAGCCATATACTCTGCCCGTGTCTGTGTACTACCGGAGTACACGACAAGTAATCCTGTAGACGAACACACACCGTGTAGCTCATACTACACGGCGTGTAGTCGGGATTTCTCCAGAAACGTTGTCTTCTTCCTCACACTTTAGCTGATCCTCCGGATCTTGATCCAACCATTCTATCATCACGAAACTCCATATTTGGGGTCTTCCCGCCCCTACAAAACTGATTCCGTCGGTTTCGGGCTTCCGATCGACCTTGAAGATGCATCCCGATCCGTCCGCACGAAAAATTCTCGAAGAATGGGAACATCCCAACCATGCTGAATTATCTTCCGCCATCACCATCGCACCTCCGTTAGGTCTTCTATCTGTTGGATCATCAATTTCATATCGTTGCACTGACAAACGAGCGAGCAACGATCAATTTTTCCCAAGAACATGAAGAAAGTGCACGAAGAACGTGTCGGAATTGGGAGATAAAAACACAACAATCGATAAGGACATACCATAATCGATCTTCGTGTTGATCTTGGTTCGTCACTGTTAGAAGGTTGAACGAAAACCAAAACAATCTCAACAATCAAATCCCACGATTCCCGCAAAAATCCCATCCCACAAGAACGATTGATCTGTGGGCTAATCTGTTCGTGGATTAGTCCGCGTTCATCATGGAAATCAAAAATGGGAAAGAATGAAATCACAACAACATCCTACCTCGATCCACGACGTTTGTTGGTGATGATCTGGTCTCCGCGTCGTTGTCACCGGTGAGAACCGTCAAGAACGTCGTCGCCACGTCGGGAGGACTTCTCTAGAGCTCTCCAGAAAAAATCAGACTTATGGGAATTGTAACCCTGACCCTCCTTGCAAAATCTCCACTTAAAAGAAAAAAGAGATTTCGTTGTAACAAGGATATTAAATAAAATATTTTTTTAAATTTAATATTTTATTACGGTTGCGTCCAACAGCCAGATTTCACTACTGACCCGCGCCGGCCGATGTTAGGCCTCGACTAAGGTAAAATAGCCGTTATGAACGCAACAGTGCCCTCCGATTTCTGATCTGAGCACTCGTTCGGATGTTATTACACTTATTCAGAAAACCTGCACGCGCGTGCAATTTAATTATTAAATTAAAATTTAAATATTCGTTTTGGGCTCATTGGGCCTCAGAACTGCACGCCATCTCAGAGCCTGGTCTCGAATTAATTCCCATATAATATTAAAATAATACATATAAAAATCCGGGACATTACAACTATTCATTTGTCTTGATTACTATTCATAAAGTTCATTTTACTATTCCAAAAGACAAGTTATTATTTCATCGGTATAGGTTCCTTAAATTATATAATTTCTTCTTATTTCATTTATTATTAATTTATAATGTTTTTGTTATATTTTATAAGTGATTTTATTTGATCTAAACTATCTTAAATAAACATAAGATGGAAAATCTCATTGGAATAAATTTGGGTCATTACATTCTCCCCACTAAGAAAAATTTCACCCTTTAAATTTCCAGAATGTCACATCATAAAAATATTTTGGCAGTTATTCAACATAACTTCTTAAGGATCCCATGTCACATATTCAATTATATGTTTTTTACAAAGCACCATTACCAGATGAGTAATCTGATTCCTCAACACCTATTCTTTAGTGTCTAGAATCCGGATAAGATCTTCTAATTAATTCAAGTTAAGTTCAAATTCTATTCTTTTATAAGCTAGTAAATGTGTTTTTTATTGCATGTACTTCCTTTAAAAAGTGATGTAAAACAAATTGTGTACCTTAGACAGGATAGGTGACATTTTCAAATGATAAGGTGTATCTCTAATTCTTTCCATAATTCCAAGGGACCAATGTACCTGAGAATATGTTTTTCTTTATTCCCAAATCTTATAACACCATTACATGGAGGTACTTTTAAGATAACGTGATCTTCCTCTTGAAATTCCAAATCCTTCCTTTAATTATTATTATAACTCTTCAACCTACATTGAACAGCTTTGATGTGGTTTTGATTAGTCTTTACCATTTTTTTATTACCTCCCCAATCTCTAGGACTATATGCTTCCTTTCTCAAACTTTACCCAAACAATTTGGTGTGTGATATCTATTTTAATGCAATGCTTTATATGGGTCCATTTGAATACTATAATGGAAACTGTTATTATACGAAGACTCTACTAAAGGTTAATAATGATCTCACCTACCTTGAAAATCAAGTGATCATGATCTCAACTATTCTTCTAATGTTTGGATTTTCATTTTTGACTGCCCATGACTTTAAGGGTGATAAGAATTACTCAAATAAATCTCAGTACCCAAAGTTGTTTGGGGAAATTTCTAGAATTTGGATGTAAATCAAGGATTATGATCGTACACAATTGAGAGAGGTGATCCATGAATTCTTAAAGCTTCTTTAACATAGATCCGTTCAAGTTGTTCTAGTGGAAAATCCTCCCTTATAGTGTGTAAATGTAAAAAAAATTTAAGACATTCAACAATTATCCAAATTTCATCATTCTTTGTGATAGTTTTTGGTAATATCGTGAAGAAATCCATGATTATGTCACCCCAATTACATGTAGTAAAAGGTAGAGGTTTCATGATTCATTTAGGATATTGCCTTTCATCCCCCACCTGTTGGTAAACTAAACATCTTAATACATAATCAAAAATTTCCCACTTCATGATGTACCACCAAAAATGTTCCTTCAAATCTGTATACATCTTAGTGATCCAAGGGTGTATAGAGAATTTCAAACTATATGAATCATCAAATGAATCCGTTTTTTGCATAGATATTGAGGGATCACACAGTCTTTTACCAAATTTCATAATTCTATCCTAACACATGATTTCTCGAAACATCTGATCATTCACAGCTCTAAATTTATTTTCAATATTCTCATAATCAAATTGAAAAAATTTAATTCTGTTTGATATAGATGGTTGGGAATGAAATTAAAAAATTAAGGATGTTTCAATTTCATTGATAATTCCCATATCCATCATTACTAGATCTATGATCATAGGATCCCTTTCAATACTAAATTTGGACAGAAATCCATGATATTTCCTGCTAAATGAACCAAATACCTTATTCACCTTCCTAAGGTGGTAGTGTATTTTACAATCATAATCCATGAGTATTTCAATTCAACACCTTTTCCTCATATTGATTTCTTTCTATGAGATGATATATTTAAACGCCTTTTGATACGTATATATCACACATCTTTCTCCATCGATATTGTGTATCCATATATTTAAAGCAAATATTACAGCTACTAACTCAAGATCATGAGCAGAATAGTTTTCTTCAGGAATTATTAACATTCTAGATGCATAGGAAATAAATATAAAATTCTGCATAAGGACACACCTATGTCCTTTCATTGACATGTCACTTTAAATCCAAAATCCACCATTTACTGATGGTAGGGTCAAGATTGGATCTTTTACTAATCTCCTTTTCAATTCATTAAAACACTCTTCACATTATTTTGTATATATGAACATAACCACTTTACAAGTAATATTGGTTAATGGGTTAGCTAATTGGGATACGTTCTGAATGGAATACTTATAATAACTTGCATAACAAATAAAACTATGTACCTAGATTATGTTCATTAGTATATTCCATAGCTGACCAGCCTTCGTTTTTATAGGATCAACTAAAATTCTATCTTTAGAAAAAAATATGTCTAAGAAAGGAAAAAAGTTTGAAGCTAGAATTATAAATTGATAAACATCCCATATAACTCTTTTATTCTAGGTGTCTCCAGAACAACCTGCATGTGGTTCTCATGGTACTCATACCAGATGGAATATATCAAGACATAATCAATAAATAATAAAAAATAATCTTCAAGATTTTCCTTGAAAACTGTATTCATTATATCTATAAAAATGGAGGCTAAATTAGTTAGCCCAAATAGAATTCATATAAACTAATAATGTCCATACCTGGTTCAAAATGTTGTCTTTTGTACATCTTCATTCCTCTCATGCAACTGATGATATCCAAATCATAGTTCAATTTTTGAAAAGTATTGATCTATATTAATTTGATCAAATAAATTATCATCATGAGGTAGGGGTACATGATCCTTATTTTAATACCATTTATTTCCCTATATTCAATACACAACCTCTTGGATACATATTTTTTCCTAACAAAGAGAATAGGGGATCATCATGGAGCAACATTAGGGAGAAAACAATCCATTTTCACTCAATTTCTCTAGTTGTTTTGCAAGTTATACTAATTCTATAGTGGTTAATCTATATAAAGTCTTTGATATAGGTCATTAACCACAAATTAAATCAATATAGAACTCAACTTCCCTCTCTAAAGGATGTCCCAGTGAATCATCTAGAAATAAATTAATATATTCTTAAACAATTGGTACATCTTCAATTTTTAGACCCATAGATGATGTTATATTTTTCACCCCAAGAATTTCATTTAGAATAGATGCTGATGGTGGATTTATATAAGAACCATTTGATGATGTTTTTTTCTCTAAATATAAGGAATTATACATTTCCCTCACAAACTGTGAATTTCTTATTCTTGAAATATATTTTTTCATCATATTTAAAAATCTAATACATACCAAAGATTATGTCAAATTAAATCATAGGTATCATAACCCAGCCAGAAACTAAAGTATTCTTATGTGTGAGATAAGGGACTGACCTACCCATCTGTGGTTCAATGGTACTTATCGTATGATTTTTGACTAAAAAATTCACCATTAAATCAAAAGTGAAATGCCTGATTTTCTTGGAAAATTGCGACAATATAAAATAATTCAATGATCTAGAATCAAATAAATCATTTTCTATTTTTGAGTAATTGATTAAGGTACCTTCCACCACATTATTAGGAATATCAACCTCAGCATTTGTGACCATATAAGATTGGCATTTCTCCCTTGTCCTTCTATGGGAAAATATTCCTTGAAGCATAGGACAATCATTTTCATAATGTCCCATATTTTTATAGTTGTAGTACTTAACATTAGTATATTATTTCTTTTCATTTAATTCATCATCTTGGATGACTTTTTCTCCACACTTATAATATACACACATACCCTTTAATGAAGTACCTAGTTGTTTTTTCCAGAAATTATCACAGGATGGAAATTTAGCACTTCTATTATTCCCTATTTCATTATTTTTTTTCTTGAGTGATCAAAAACCCATCTTTTATCTTGTTTTCTTATAATGTCATATGACTAAGAGAATTATTTTTCTTTCTTGATAGCATATGTGACTGTATCAACAAACAATGAGAAATTATGGGAAACTAGTTCTCATCAGAGGAATTGACTTAAACTATTAAAAAATTGATCAATATTACTATTTGTATTATTTATGTAGTCCACAACATGCCTTGATAACATTGTAATGTAATATTCATAATTTGAAACGTTTTCATCATCATTCTATCTTAGACTCGATAATTTTGCCTCCATATTTGATCATTATTCATAAAGAAAATATTTTTATCAACAAATTTTCTTAAAATCCATACAATAAATGTTTTAAATAACTTTTTCCTTCATTCAATTTTTAATCGATAACCATCATTTTTCAAAATCTTTTAATAGATGATAAAGTTACATGACAACCTTTTCCCATTTGTTACATACCAAAGATACAAATATCTTCTCTATGGAACTTATACGCTACTCTTCTATGAATGGGTTTGCAGTTCTATTAATTGATGGTGGAAGTTGTTCGGTGAAGAAATCAAATATTTCTTCACCACATTGTGGTTTAGGATTCTCCATACAGGTAAATTTATTCTTCATGATCTGAGTCAGTTTTCCCTATATAGTTATTTGTTTCCCAACCCCATTCATAACTCCAGTAACAATATCATTATCTATCATAGTAGGTAAATCTCTATTTGGTATACACATATTGATACGGTTTCCATTTTTTCCACTATGAGACCTTTCTAAATAACTTCATACATTAAATTTGAATATGAATCATAATTCATAATCTAAATCTAGGAAAACAAATAACATAAATTGATTTTTTTTCATAGAAAATATCATAGTTATAAACATGATTTATATGGGGTCATATTTTATTGTAAATCATTTATATTCATTTATAATGAATATGTTAATTATTTTAAGCGTAACCCCTAGGAGTGTCAGAATAAGTGTGCGGTAAGGCATTTTGTTGTGTACCAGGTAACCCCAGGTTTTGTTTGATACACTTTGTAAAAGATATTACTTTTTGTACATCTATTCCATAACCACATTCATTGGTATTATCCAGACAGATATGAATTTATAGAAATATACACATAATCTGTTCCTTATCAAAATTCTATTATGTTCTTCTATTCTTATCCTCATGATCTATCTTAGGGTTATGTTACCAAATCTATGTTTTCTAAATCGAGTTTTCAAGGTTTCTAATAAAATTACATTGATACCAACCGTAATTCCATGACCCCAGTTTCCTAGAGATAGTGCATTATTTTATTACATTGGAATGATTACAAGGAATCAATTCCCAATGGACCAAATTTCATAGTTGTGGTTGAAAAATAGTAACAAATATAAGTTTTACATTACAACTTTGAGAGGAAATACAATATAGAAAATTCCATTGGAAACAAAAATATCTCCAAGATTATCCCTACAACTAATTCACAATATAAATCATTACATACTAGGGAAAATAAAACATTAGAAATGGGTGGTCATAGGTTCTCATTATGGGTATGTAATACAATAGAATCTATAAAAATCATAAAAAATATGGCATGATGTATAAAAAACACGTGTTAATAAAACTTAATAATGAGCATAAAATGGTAGGAATAAACACTAATTATATAATTATATAATAAAACATCATCCTAGATATTCTACTAGTCTAATAATCTCCTTGAATATCAATTAATAGTTTCACAATGAGAGAATTCCTAATCCATGACATCATAAACTAATTATTAAGGCCTCAATTAAGACAACATACATAATGGGTAAAAACCCAGTAAACTTTTTCCCATGAAACATAATGATGTATAAAAGAGCTATAGAGGGTCGAAACTGTCACTTACTAAGTACAATTCATTCTACATATGAATGGGGATAAACATAAGCAACATATACATATGAAATGTAAATAAATTTCTTCAATTTTTATACATAATCACTAATCATTATTAGTAGTATGGTGAATTGTATCAAGATAGCACATGCACAATAAAAATAATCATAAACCATTTAATAAAATATAGTGGATTTTAAAAATAAGATATAATCCTCAATATAACTTAAAATTCATCTAAGGTTTTTTAATATATCAAAATACTCAAATAAATTCACCTAGAAATTTTTGAGAGAAATAAAAAAATTACACTACAAATAAGATTACTTTTAAAAAATATATTAATATTTTTCCTCATTATTTATATATAAAAAATAAATGAACAAACATAGTTTTTCAGAGAAAAAGTAGTGATATTATAAATATAATGGTTCTTTAAAACAGATTATGGATGGTACAAGAAAATGGGTCAAGATTAAAATCTTTTCTTTAATCGAGCATGCCTATCGAGAATAATTAAAAAGGGAACATTGTAAAATATGTAATTTCCATAAAAGAAAGATAAAATGATCTATAAATATGATTTTTGGAACAAATAAACCAAATATATAATATGTACACATAAATAATTTATCATTAAATTTTTGTAAATATATTGAAAGAATAACCTGAAGAAAAAAATGATTGTTGGGGTAGAATACCTGACCTAATATCTGAATGAGTTCTGTACTTGACATTAATGTCTAGAATAATTAAAGTAATAAATTTAATTAATTAACTGAAAATATTTTCTATATTTGTTTGATTTATTGTAGTTTAAATGAGTTTTTTGGCCATATTGATGAGTTATAGAGTTTAATTTCATCGTTCGGTAGATTTCATATAATTGGTTTTCCTGATCGTTTCGCATGTTTATAAGTTATAGAGTTCACATAAAATATGTATAATTATCCAAAATTTGGATTAAATAATATTAATTAGAATACATAAGTTTAAATAGTTATAAATATAATTTGGTTATATGGTATGATTAAGAATTTTTAGATAAGATATTTAGTGATAATCGTTTAGATTATTATGGCTGGTATTGATCATAATGAACTCATTTTGTTTTATTGTTTTCTATTACGTGAATATGTTACATATATAACATAAAATGGGTTATAATATTAATTTTAAAATATATTTCTACCATTAAATTTCTTTCATTAACATCCTTGAATATGGTGTAGGAAAAAAAAGAAAACTTATCGTCCTTCAAGGCGATGAAACAGCACCTCTCAGACGACGATTCCATTTTTAGAATAAATGATAGAGGATAATGGGATTGACAATGGATTATTACATTAGAATAATAAAATAATATTATATTTAAATTAATATATTTTTCATGCTATTTGGGTGAATAGTGGTGAAGAGATAATAATAAAAAAGTAACATGAAATGAAATTCAAAGAAAAAGGAAGAGGATTTTAGCTTTTTAATAATCCTCCTTGAGAACCTCCTTAATGTGATTGTTTTGGGTATTTTGAGTAGACAAATTGATTATATACATGGGGAGGAGCTTGGGAAGATGATTTTATAGAAAATTAACAAGTTTCAAAGCTCAGGAGGTTTGAGGAGAAGATGTGGTATTTATATTGGAGGAGATGAGTGTTTTTTTAATATTTTATTCATTTAATTGTTGTTTAGTATCAAAACTATAAAAATATTGAGAATTATCATCACATAAAATAAAATAATTAAATCATTTTCTTGATTGTTATTATTACCTCATCCATGACTCATAGAATAGTGTATTTATATTATAATATATTTATACGAAAATTACTGTATTTTACAATTAAATAAAAATTCATGTATTTTAGAACAATACCAAAAATTAACCCTAAGTTATTTTCAAAATGTAGAATAAAAAAATGGAATCCATTTTATGAAAATAATTTTATCAATATGAGAAATTTATTTTTAATTAAATTCATTATTTACCAGAAAATTAATGTTTGTATAATTATGACTTATTTTATAACACTCTAGAAAAATCAACTATGGTTTCATTAAATTATCACAAAATCATAAGAAAACAATTATTGATTTATCAATCCAGTTAATGAAAATTAATTTCATTTTCAATAATTTTATTGATTATAAATTTTTAATTATAATTTTATGGCTCCCAAAAATACCAAAACTAAATTAATAACTTTTAAAATATTAATTTTCATATATTATGACATGATTATATCATAATTTAACATATGAGATTTTTAAATTTTATTTACACATTCATTGGTGTGGTTATTATTGATTTTGATAGTTTACTATTCATAAGGGTCGCATTATTATTCCTATGGTAAAGTTACTATATTAATGGTATAGTTTCCATAATTTCTATAAATACCTATTATTTGATTCATTCTTAATTTATATTGTTTCTATTGTGATATATAAGTTATTTTATGTGATATATACTATAGGAAATAAAAATATTGAAGGAAATCCCATTTATAGAATTTTGGGTCATTATAATTTTGGTTGTAAATTAGTGTCTTGATTAAATGGATAGGTTTATGTGGTCTCATGTTAGCCATGAGATTTGATTATGATATTTTAGGTTAAACAATATCATCTTATTAACGAGGGTTATGTTGAGGATGCATGGTGGCTTAACCTGTAAATCACACTCAATGGGTTTTCCCATAAGTAACACAGTAATAATTCTCTCAATGTTCTCAAATATTTCATTGTATGGGTCACATCATTATTATACATAGACAATATAAATAACTTTGGTAATTGGGTGGGCTATAGATATAGGCACAACATTTCACTTATTCATTGTACTAGCCCATAGTGTGGTCAGAAGTTGAGTGTATAGGGGTGAACATAAATCTTGTTCTTGTCATTGATGTTGAATAATTATTATTTATTCAATATAAATCTATAAAAATGATATTCTCTTTATATGTTTAACCCCTTTCCTATAAATACTTAGAATCATCCTCAATAGAATTAGTGGGGTTCTTATCAAAGAAATTTACTATCCTAGGTCCCACGGTGAGAACTAAGTCCTCATCTACATTGGAGAAGTATGAGGGATCATCAGTATCAGAAGAAAATTTTAATGGTATGTCATAACACTCTATTATAAATATTTTTAATGGGATTTTATGTTTTTATACACTATAAGGTATTGATTTCTCTTTTCAGGACATCTATTGAGGTGTAACATTGAAGGATACTCAAGAAAGGTGATTTTAGGTAAATCTCATTTGACAACCACTAAACATGATCCTAACGAAGGGTTTTAATCATGAATTTTTAATTTATTAGAATAAATTATTTCCCAATGATCAACTCTTATCCTTGAGGAAATTGATATCCTTAGAAGAGGTGTATAACTTGTTTTGATATCCCTCTATATAATTAGTGATTTTGTGGGTAAAGATGGTGTTAAAAATCATCTCATACCTATGGACATCAAGTTACCCTATCTTTATATATTTTTAGTCACCGATATTTTTTATTTCCAATCTAATACACTTAAAACAACCATATGTAGTGGAATTTAAAATAATTTTATTTTACAAATTTTCATTATTGATTACATATCCCTATTCATAGTATCAAATCACAATATATCTTATTCCTATATCACATTCCTTGAATATTAATATAAGAGTCCAGTAATTGATTATTTATACCAATTAAACATTATCATTGGGGTATGAAAACATGATCATAAAATTAAGAAATTATACCTTGCATATCAAAGATCATATAATTGAATTATGGAATAAATCCTGATGGTTAATAAGTCATAAATCATAAATAAATAAACTTTAGGAGACATGAAGTACTAAATAATAAATATAAAATAGGATTTTGGCATACATATAAAAATAGAATCTTTTTTGGTAAGGCTACCTACCAAGAAAATTATAACTTGTTAGCTTGGGCTACAACCTATGTACCATCTTTGGGATTAGGCTTGCAACCCATGTACCAACTTTTGATTAGTCTTTGTCTACAATTCATGAACCTTATTTCTTTTAGGCATGATATACAACTATTGAATATTCTTTCTTTTAGGCTTGGGCTACAACCCCTAATCCTTCTTTTTTAAGGCTTGGGCTTTAACCCATGAACCTTCTTTATTTTCATCTAAGGTTTCTACCAATGAACAATTTTTTAGGCTAGGACATCAACCCATGTACCCATTGAGCTCATATAAAACTTATTATTACCCAATGCATTGGAGAAAGATATCTATCCCACCCATCTCATAATAAAATCATTCACACATGTGCCAAAAAATAATAAAACATTAATCATTTCATGACCCTTAAAAATACATAGGTCTTATAAACATAAAATCATAACCCATAAATGAGATTTGGATCATTAATGATTCATCACATCATAACTTTTTAAAAGATATAGGTATAATAATAACTTTTTAAATTCATAACCTATAATAGAAGAGGGTTTCAAAAGCATAGAACCCTTTGATTTGAAACTGATGTATTAAACATCATTCCATCAAAACCTAAACCACTCTATAAATAATAATTAATGAAACTATTGGATCATTTTATATATGTTCATGAGTAACATAAATAGATGTCATTTTATATAGAAAATAATTTTTAAATATCTTTCAGAAATAGTTCTTTTGAAAAATATTCAATCTTATTTTAATTTTTTTTAAATACATAATACTATTTATAAATTATTTTCTTCGAAAAAAATGAGAATGATTATAAGGAATACCTTAAATACTTTTTGTCCCTTTTTTCCTTTAAAATCAGTTTAAAATTTTTTTTAAGGATTAAACTTTTAAAATGAAAATGATTCTTTAACGTAATGATGGTGGGTAAATCTGTACATGTCATAAAATCTTAAAGGAACATTATTTTTACACAAAAAAACGATAGAATAAATGACTTGTTCGTAAAGTGATAATAATATTCCATTGAAAATATTGGTAAAATAAAAAAGGGTAAAAATTCTGTTTAATAAATTTAGGATAGTTGTATGATATTATTGGAAATCCTTTTCAGAATATATAGATTTTCTACTAAAGGGAGGGTAATGTCGGGATTTATTAAAAACACTTTCTTAACTATATTTTTGTAAAAATAGTAGAAAAATGATACCAATACATGATAAGAACATATATGACTATGGTAGAATAAATTTCATGACTTTCTTTGAGATATTGACCATACAATTTCATCCAAGGAAGTAAAATCGTAAACAATCTCGAAAGAAATGATGATATTATCCCAATAAACACTTATAACATAGAAAAATGGGATCAAAGTATTCATGTAAGAAATGAAAATAATTAATGCCTAAAATATCAAGAAAATATTTATATTCATGATATATGATGTAAAACTGAAGCATATATAGCTAAAATAAAGAGTTTAGGAAAATAACTAAACCTGAGTCTCAAAGAAGGCAAATTGAGACAAAACTATTTTACCGATTTTCTAACTTTTGAAAATTAAATCCCATGAAATAAAGGTCTTAAAATGTAAATATGAATATTCATGCATTTCATTATAATATAAATTAATTAAAATCATGTTCATTATTTACCCCATAAAAAAGGAAAATGTTGAAAACATAGCATGTATCTCATGGAAATAAAATGTGAGATGAAATCCCCTTACCTTGTGTCGTGACTCTCTCATTACTCATACAAGCTTCCTATATAATAAATAGAAGTTTATTATAAATATTTAATAGAAGAATATTCTTATACATAATACTATATATGGTTTGATTGTTACCTTATATTATCCGCTGGTTAATGATCCTATGTTAATGTTTCACTTCGGGTAATATTGGATTTGTTTTTCTTATGCCTCATAATTAGTTATATCATTGGTCCCTATAGTTATATGATGATTAAAGAATCATAAAAATGATATAAATATCAGTTATTTTATTACATTAATATTATAATAATTTATATAATAAATAATAATGGAATTTAATACACCATTCATTGAGACGGTAAGTCGTGCATAAGTGTGAACGTTGTTTCTATTTTTATTGTTGTATTTAAATTGAGTTTGTAAATTAAATATGTATATGTATGTATGTGTATATATATATAATTATTATAGTATAATTAATATATCATATATATCATATAGGTTCACTAAACCAAATTTTAATATATTCCATGTGGTGTGTGAACAAATCAAATCACTTGGTGGGGGTGGTAGTCCATACATCCTCAAATGAGATTATAGTATTAAAACCAAATGCAAAGTAAAGTGATTTTTGTTTTAACAGGTATAATGAAGATTAAATAAATAATAAATATAATATATTAAATATATCATAGAGTTTTTATCATAATGATTTCTATGATAGGTGGTAAATGAAAAATGAACAATGATCGTTTCGTGAGGAAGTATTTCACCATCTACTGAAACTGTATGTTCGATATCCATTAGATGGGTGTGTGTGTGTGTAAGTGTAGGTAAAAAAATTACAATAAAATTATCCTATTTCATTGAGGATCCAATTTTTTCACACAAAAATAGAATAAAGATATTGGATTGGTGGAGAAGGAAAATAAAGGAAAATAGTTTGGCAAAAATGATACCTCGTAATCACGTAACTCCTTTTGGTTTATGCCAAAAGGATTACTTGAGAATAATTATGCCCAAATTTTGGCTTAAATAACTAAGGGAGGATTTTTTTTGGATAATTGAACAGATATTGGAAGAACATAAAAGTTTTGAGAGGTGTGTGTAATGGGTAGAGGTAGTGGGCTTTTATATAGAAGGAAAATGACTCATTTGGATTTTTTAGAAACATCTTATGTCTTCACATGATCTAACCTAAAACAAGTAATAGAAAACCATATAACAAACTATAAAAAATAATGGAATATATATGTATGACACATGTACATAAAATGGGTTTTAGACAAGTTTCTATTTCATTTGGATCCTTAATTTTAAGGATTCGTCCCTAATTAAGCTTAATTTGGTCTCAACTACTATGATTAATTTTATTCACATTTATGAATCATTTTGGTCAAAAATTAACATTGTATTATTTTAATCTATATATTATACTTAATAAAATGGTGTATTTGTGTTTTTTTAATTTAGTTCTTTAATCAGACAAATTAAGATTAGTATTAATCACACAAATGGGACGAAATAATGGGGTTTTAATGAAGGAAAAGGGTTACAAGTTTGTCATGGTTTTATAACCAGATTAAAAAATACTATTCATAATTAATTAAATTATTTAATATATGTAATATATATCTAATGTGACCATAAATAAAATTTATCATATCATTTAGATGTAATAAATAATTTTAAAAAGGCAGTTTTTAACTAAAAATTAGTATTTTTCACTCTTCGTAAAAATATGATGTTTCTCTAAAAAATACCAAACAATCACCCAAGTATAATTTTTACATTATTAATTATAATATAATGTTTATATTATCAATTTAAATTTATAATTTTTTCTAAAATTACATTCATTTTTATAAGAAGTTCATTCGAGAAAATGATGTTTTTATACATAGAAGGACTTTACCAAAAATCATATCTTTAATTGTCAATATGTTTTATTTATATAGAAAAATTATAAAAAAATATTTGTATTTTTTTATGTTTATGTTATTATTATATCATTTAATTATATATATATATATATATATATATATTTTACAAAAACATAGTGATGCATGCATCGTATGCCAAGTCGGTGTTGCTTGTAGTGAAACCCAAGTTAGTATTGTGTGTAGCACAAGAAAAGTTGGTATTTCATGTGAAATAAATGTTTAAATTAGTGTTTTAATATAGATATATATATAAATATACATATATATAAATAAATATTTTCAGTGTCATGTGAAATTGAACATATTATAAAGATAAATTAAATTGAAAAAAAAAATATTCTCAAAATCTATGGGTGTTACAACACAAGTATATAATCCTCATCACCCAATTTCACATTCTAAAATCTCTATCTGGATTCCACAATGTAGATTACTTGGTCTGTAACATCCATCTCAATAGAATCCTTTGGGATTGGAGTTATGTAGTGTTGATGAAAATTATGTGTTCTTGGATCCATCCTACAAAACTATGGGGAAGTAGTTTATAAATAAGTCACATCATCATCAAGATATTTCAAATGAAGAAGGTAAGAATACATTAATTTCGTGGATAAACACTAATGTGAGTTAAAAAAATTTTGTTGTATTTCTATGAAAATTAACACCGATAATTATTTATGTCCTGGGTAAATATTTCACTTTTTATAATCATCCAAATTTGGAAATAATTATTAAATGGGATTCATTATAGATTTTAATGTTTTATTCATTTTTTAATTAAGTGAAATCCTTACATTGATTCAGAGAAGGATTTTTTAATATAATAATATTCATGCTTTGTAATTGGTTTTATTATTTTTTAAATTAATATGATAAATCCCATACCAAAAAATATACTTTTCTCTAAAATCCAAGGCATCAAAAATGGGAAATTATTGGAACTACCACATGAAGATAACCTAGGAAACCTCATGGCCAATCAATCGATCCTGATGCCAAGAAGTATAAGCTATTGAGAGAATAATCTCATAGAGGAAATGTTTTTCAATAAACCACATGTTCACATTCAACTTATTCAACCCCTCTCACTGTCAGTTAATTGACCATAAAAGATACCTAAACCCCTAGATTCAATAAGTGGAATCTGCCACAGTCATCCATGATCTCTAATGTATTCATGATCGACCAAGTGACCTCAAGCTACCATGCCATTATCAACCTACCACATGATTATTCCCAAACCGTCCACACCACCCTTAAACTATACATGAGTGAATATGGAGCCTCACATGTATATCTTGATGAATAAGAACACGAATGCCACCATAGTTGACCATGAAGATGGAGTGACCACACATTCAATTGAATTATACTGAATATTAGATCGATTCAAACATATGCATAACCCATCAGGCATAACACACCCCTTTATCGACTAACCTATCAAAACATGAGTTGAATTAATGCATGTTATAGACCCGAGTTGAGGACCATAAGACCATATATTAACAGAAATTCGAGAAGGTAGTTCAACCTTCACACATCCACATTGTTATATATAGAATATTTTACCGAAATGGTTGGAGATTAATTCATGAGGATCTCAATCTAATTGTGTAATCATAGGTTTAAGTATACTTTCAATCACTAAATTTTAGTTTAATCCCTTTGTAGATTGATGATGATAAGGCTTAAACTCATCCCCAATTCACTAGTCATGATTTTCAAAATCTTACACACATAGTGTTCGATATAATACATAAAATGATCCACATTCTCCAACCCAAATGTTATTCATGCTGCAACCTTTAGGCCTCGATACACAAAAAATAGTAAAAACTAGATCCCATGTAATTATTATGATTTAAACAAATCTATAATCAACGAATTCTTGCATTTTTTTATTGATTAATGACACTAATACTCCAAACTAGGCTTCAATTCTTGTCATGCCCTTTTAGTTCTTGATTGTACACCTCTTGGAACCCGCATTCCCAAACATCTCTTCAATTGAATCATAGAATTACAATGCTTAGACCAATAATTTTAATGAAAAATTGAATCAAGGTAAACATTTCTATTTAGAATCTAGTTAAAATGTGCATCACCTCATATTCTTATGTGAGGCTTTCAATTTCATAAATTTATTAAGCACTTATATTGATCATGTGAAAATAGATATTAAATTTGGATATTTTATTATTAACGGTTCTTATATCAATGACTATATATAAAGGACATAAGTATGATGGAGAGAACAATATCCCCTTCATGGGACAAATGCACTAACTTCTATAATATTGTTCACGATATATTTAGTGAAGTTTTATTATCTTCCTCAATTATTTTTTTTGCTTTTTATCTCTACCTTTCTCTTATGCTTATGATATCTAAATTCTATGATTATGGATGACTAACTAGAGGGTCAATCTTTTACGGAGATCTAGTGGGTTTTTTTGGATCGAGGGATGAACAACATACAATTGGGGTTGGGTGATGGTTAGTGGATTATCCATAGTTGATTCATATTCATCATCAGACATGTTGGATGAGGAGAGAAGGACATACAAATGATATTCTACCATGTGTACTTAGTTTCAATATTTTGAGAGTGTAGCAATCATGGATTAGTTTTTATTCGATTATTGGGTAAGAATAATGTTGAAAGTGAATAAACCTATGTGATAAAACCCAATACCATTCTATTTCACACTGAATTTTTATGTTTGTTATCTGTATCTTATTCCCAAACAACAAAAATCAGAATAAACATAATTTTCAAACATCTCATATTTTCAAAATCAAGAGAAATATGTTATAATAAGTGGTAGGGGTAATAAAGAACCTATCCATCACTCCATGAGAATGACCCCGACCAGTCCAACTAGAACTCATTCTTGGTTTTATATATTTTTTATTATAGTTCTGTGAAAACATATTGTATCACTGGTTTCATTTGAGAGGATTTAGGTTAGAAATGATTTTTACATAATCAGTTTTCAAATAATTTTCTTATTTAAAATTTACAAACAAAAATAGAATATGACATAACCTTGGATATAATTTATGCTTATTTTTTCAAAAATACCTAGGATGTTTTCAAGAACAATAAAAAGAAATATTTTAATGATATTATTGAATATGTTAAAGAAAACATGAAACAAATTTTTATAGAACTCATGTAAAAAGAACTTAATTATTTTCCACATTATATACCTACATTTTATACAGGATATCTGAAGTAGAAGTTTGAAATTCAAAGAGAAGAACTCATCCCCAATGAACCAAAACTGGGACCTCTCATCCACTCAACTAAGAAAGATCCCAAGGGGGAATTCAATGACTAAAACAAGATAGGTGTTTGGAACAATGATATAAAAGGTGAATGGAAGACACTAATATCATAAAGAATAACAATATAAATAGTAAATTCCCACATACTATTAAAATGATGATAAAAATAAAATATAGGAGATAAAGGGTAATAAGAACACCTTCTTGATGTGGGACCAATAACAAAAGAAACATAAAAAGCAATTTATATAGTTGAGAGATATTATTAATACAATACAGTTAACCATCTAGGAACTTGTGGAATTAATGTGACAATACGAATAAGATGAAATGGTATATATGAAATTTGATCAAAAATTCATCTATGTGGTAGTGGAAATACTTTAAAATCCATATCTCTCACAAATTTCTTAGAAGATGTCTGAGGCATGCTAAGATAAACATGTCCTACCAACTAAACTAATTAATGGGGATAACTAAACTTTAGAGTCTATTAACTATACTTTTTCTCAAAATCATCATAAATATGAACATTTGTATTTTAATGATAATATATTGTCTTACTAAAGTATGATTTGGATGAAGAAGAAAAAGAAATTCTAATATTCAAAGAGAAGTTTATAAAACCAATACTCAATCTTTAATTGATCAGTGCAGAGGCCCTTATTCAAAACCAATATCATATATATGATCCAATCAAGGAAGTATATCATCCCATTAAATCACATTCATTTTAATTTTCCATTATTTAACTTAATCTAACTTCTTTTTTATTGAATTTATAGGTAAATATGAGTCATATTTTTCCTGGTACATTAGATATGAAACTAAGGGGGACATCATTAAAGAGTGGATGGAGATACAATTTGAATACAAGGCTACCCATAAAGACTATAAGAAACTAGATGGTGAGTTATTTAAAAATATATCCATTAATAACAATAGGTGGTCCCATTCATCATTCATCTATCCCCACTTCGTGAGTTATACTATACTACTAAGGTATTGGATGAAACTAACTTTCTTCATGGGGACCTCTAAGAAAAATTAAATATAAATAATCTATTGTAAAACAAAATTTTTTGTGGTTCATACAAAAATATCTACACCCTGAAGGATTGGGGATATTTCCAATGTTGTAAAACAAAAAAAAGATTAAATTAAAGCAACTCAAGGGGTTTTTTTACAGAAATATCAAATCAATTTTATATTGTTTTGTTTTGTTTCAATTAAAATTCTGTGTTTAAATTTCAAATATAGACTCAATTTTTCAGGTTTTTTATATAGAAAATGAAGTGGACAACAACCACAAGTTCTAAATGAAGACCGTTTAAAGAAAAATAATGTGGATATCACGGCTTCCTAAGGTTTTTCAAAATCATGTAAAATTTTCACCAATAAAAACTCAGTCCACTACACATTTTTTTGATATTCTATTTAAAATATGATTAATATATTCATATTACTTCTGATGTTTATTGAGGATGAAGTGAAAATGAAGTATGAGGGTGGGGGATAAATTCTGGCTATTATTTGCATTATTTTTTATATTTTTTTAGTTTTGGGTTTTTTTAATTTAAAATTTCTATAGATATATATAAATCACACCCTATGTAAACCTAATAATGGATAATTTTATGTGTGCTTTGATACATTAATTTTGTTCAATATTGTCCTGTAAAAGAGAAAATTCTATTCTAGATGGGTAGGATATTATTTATCCTAAAATTGGTAGAGGTAGATGATTAATGGGTGAATAATAGTTTTAAATGAGAAATAACTTAGTGGAACCAAAATCATATATTGAGGGAACTGAACAAATGAAATCAGGCCTAATTTACCGAAGATTAGTGATTAAGAATCACCTCAGGGAGACTCCTCAAAATACATTAAGATAAATTATATTAAATTTATTAAAAAATGACTATAATTTATTTAGAAGTTTTTTTATGTCAATATAACCACATGTGTGCATGTGTAGTCAAAAAAATAATTGATCATGTGATATAAGATTTGACATCCCAATTTTTTTTATGCCTTAATAATTACAATTATTCCCATAAGATACTATCTAAATTGGGATTGTTTATTTTCAAGATTAGAAGAATTCATTCAATAAGTACTTTCTAAAATTTGGGTATGAAAAATTCAATATGTGTTAATTGAAAATGGTGAGGAAATGGTTTGGGGAATTAGTAACTTGGATGATGAACCAGAAGATAATATATATAAAAATATACATGTAAGCATAAATAAATTCTAAAAATGAAAAATGGAAATAGAGTTTAGGGGAAAGGGATTTAAGAAGTTCCCACTTGTTAAAATCTTGATTTCACTAGGATATATTCTCTTTACCATCGAAAAATAGAATTTTTGTATGAATTGAATTGAGGTAGTGAATTAAATTCATAAAATAGAAAATTCAATTCAATGAATTTAAGAATATTTTATTTTAATATTCTATGTCTTGTACGATTATGTCTAAGAAGGATTATCTTTTCCAAAAATTGAATTTAAACAATTTCTTTGGAGTAGAATAAATTATTTTTTAGGGGGTAATGTAAGCTAAAATTTTCCAAAAAAAAATCTATTATTAAATAAATTTACCTTTAATTAATTTAAATATTGGGTATTTATTAATAAAATTAAAAACATGGAAATATAGAATTAATTTTATAAATGTATTTCATAATTTTTTTAATCATTTTATTCAATTTTTAATTAATTGAAATCCATTCATTTATTCTAGGAATGAGTTTTTTAAGGGCTAATTTTCATGCCTTAGTGTTATTTTTTATTAGTTTAGAAATTAATTTCACAAATCCTATTCTAAAAAATAGATATATTTTTCGGATCCAAGGATAAAAAATAGTACAAAACTAGAGAAACCACATGATGTCAATATATGAATCCAAATTGTCACTTAAACAACCATGATTCCAAGTAGCACAACCTCCCATATAAAGAATATCCAAGAGGCATAGTCTATCAAGCTACCACATGTTCAACTTCAACATACTATTCCCCTATAAAGGTAAATTAGTGGCTCATATAAACATACCCTAACCACCGGCCACAATTAGTAAAATCCACCATATTCGACCATGATCTAATCTTTATTCATGGTCAATCATGAGAACTCGAGCTACCATTCCATTATCAACCTACCACATGAATATTTTCAAACTGAACCAACTCATTCTTAACTGAAAGTGAGTGGAAATGGAGCCTCACCAATGCATCTTAGAAAAAAACTGCATTAAGGCCACCACAAATAGTGAAATGACCACACATTCTGTAAAAGACTGTTGCATATTAGACCAAACCGACTATAAGTGTATCCCCTCAGCTGAAAGTCACCACATTATTGACTATGTCTATCAATGCCTGAGTTGAATTTGTTCATTTTGTTGACTTGGTATGTGGACCATGATGCCACATGTTAATAAAAATTTCATTAGGCTAATAAACATTCATGCATCCACAGCATCACACATTAAATTATGTGCTAAGATAATTTAAGATGAATCTATTCAAAAAATGATTAAATTGAATAATAACTAGGTGAAGAATACTTTAAATCCTTGTATTTTATTTTTTACCCTTTAAATTTCATTGAAAAAGATTCCCCAGTTCACCCACACTTCATCAAACATGGTTTTAAAAAGTATTTCACACAACTATTGGATGTAATTTTTGAACTAATCCACATGCATCAATGAACAATTCATGGCTATAGCCACCTATGAGCTTTAATGCACGTGGACATGTCCCAACCAAATCCCATGCCTTTTAGAAAATTCCCACCATTTAGAATCCATAATCCCATGTATATTTTTTATTTTGTAGTGAAAAAAATACCTCAATCTAAGATCAAATCCTTATGAGGCCCTTTCAATATCAATATTGCACACCTCTATAAACCCAACTTCCCAAACATGTATCTTCAAGTGAATCGCATAAAGACTAGGCATGAATCCTTCAATTTAAAGATCAAATATATCAAGTCCTATGTTCCTATTAAATATCTTGTATACTCATGCACAACCTAATATTATCATATTAGGTTGCGTACTTGATAGAAATTCTCCATCAAGACTTGGTTTTCAGTGAAGCTACAAAGAACTGAACCACTTCCTCATCAATAATTATATGACATTAATAGAGTTTGGTCATTGGAAAAATGATACCATATTGTATTATTTTCTTATTCAAAGGGATTAGATCTAAGATTATATTTTATAGCCTTAGGGGTGAGTGAGGGAATAATATCCCCATTACAAGATGACTTCTATAACATCCCTAATTTGATTTACTCTATTTTTAGTAAAAAATAGTATCTCTTTTTTAATATTGCCTTCATCATGTGGCTATGATATCTCACTTGCATTATTATAGAATACTAATTCAATTATTTCTCTCTAATGGAAATCACATGGGAATTTGGAATCACTATCTTGAATTTTGTTATTTCTAATTTTCATTCCTCGGGATATAAAAAATGGGAGGGAAGTAGATATTTGATCATCATATTCTTTTCTGGTTTTCTTAAGCATTATATCATTTATTATATCATCTATATCTCCTTTATCATGATTAATACAATATATTAGTGGAGTTGGGTAGATTCGCGGATGAATAACTTAGAATTAGATCTTGGTGAGGGGAGGTGGGTAATCTACAGTTGGGTCATATTCATTGTCTGATTTTAGGGAGTTAGTAAGATTCACATGCATAGGGATGTCTCCCATGTGTGATATGTCACAAAATTTATATAAATATGAGAGTACAATCATTGGTTATGATTTAATTGTTGGTTGGGAACAACTTTTATTAGTAATAACTGCTTGTGATTAAACTCATTACCATTCCATTTTACCATAACATTATTTATTGTATGAATTTTTGTTCCCATCGGTCAAAAACCAAATGATAATTATTTTCCAATGCTTCCAGCATTGAAAATTTATTTAAAAAACAAATATTAAAAAGTTATTAAGGTAGTGAATAAAAACCAATTAATCCTTGGGAACAACTCTATTTAGTTACACTAGACTTCATTCAAGGTTTTATAAATTTTTTATATAAGGTGTGTGATAGAATCTTACATCAGGAACACATAGTGATTTGATTATTTGATGTGGTCCACCAAACCCTAGTTGTATTTTCATGGATGTGACAACTTCCATTTCTTAAACCATTTCATATGGGCAGGAGACATCTCCAATGTGGTAATTATCCCATTTTGGGGGCATTCCAAAATCATATAAATAAATATTTTTATAGTGAATATTCCAAGTTAATTATAGCATATTTTGGTTCCATGGAGTTGAGGTAGTGATAAAAAACTATATAAAATATTTAGGGTAACACTAATCTATGATTCGTTGCAACCCTTGTCACTATGTGTTTTCCCCTAGCTAGATTGGATTTCTAATCCCTCACTATGATTATACTATAGATTAAATTTAGAAAATATAGTAAATTCATAAATATCAAAACCCAATAATATGGTATTAAATATAACAATTCATGGTCAATCAATAATACTTAGGTTTAAAGGATTTCATTTTAGATTCAACATTTTTATTTTCTACATTTCATTCTCATGTGCTAATTTGGTTATTTTATAGGGAAGTTCCAATAAAAATCAAGAGTATGTGCATTTGAGTCATCCGATATATCTATTCAAGGACCCCATTATAGATTTAAGAGTATTCATGAAATCCTTACTAGTAGTAATACAAATTAACATTATAATAAAAGAGATTTATTGACATTATGTATTCACTAAGACATTGAATAAGAGAATTATACTACCTCACAATTTATGCCAATATTTTATTACATTATAATTTAAATATTTATAAAAAGTCACTCTTGAATTTATCACCTTCTAGGGAGGTGAAGTGTGTTGTGGTGGAAGTATTAGTCCTTTAAAATGGTATTATTATATATCCCTATGAATGGAATAAAAAATTACATGATTTTATTCCATAAATGATTCATAAAAATAGTTTTTAAACATTGTAAAAAATTATTAAATATTTAAAACATTTAAGTCATTGCATATATGTATAATGATGTTATAATTAAAGTTATACAACCATGACCATCATAACATTCAATTTAAGGTCACACAAATAGGACTAATTATTATTCAATTTAAGTTCATATATCTATAATTCCTTGCGTATATTTTAAGGTAAAGATGATAAGACTATTGTTTCTTATATTTTAATTTAATTACTGAGGACACTAGAAAACAATTTTGTAGTAATAGTCTGGTGTGGGACTTATGTATGAACGAGCCATCCTATTTTAACCTAACAGATTATTCAGGTGAATTCATGGAGGGACTAACCTTGAATTAGTATTCCATGTGTATATTTGGACCACTTATTAGACCTAAGGAGAGAAAATAGATCCATGGAAAATATGGGATAATATAGAATAACATAGATGGGTAGCTCAACCCAAAAGAGATACCATTCGTATCCTTGGTATGAAGAATCTCGATTATCTAAGTAATACATTGTTGATGTTATTTTGAGGATCAATGGTGAGGTTGGATAACCATGGTATATTTATTATAGTTTGAGATCTTCCCACTATAAAAATAAAACTTGTTTGAAATGGTAACATGAATTTATAAATTAAACAGATTATGCATATGAGGTGTTATGGATTTTTGTTTGCATGAAGTAATATTTTTTTTGGGATAGACCTTGATAAAATGGTTCCAATGAGATCCTATAATCCACACGGATGAAAGGATAAAACAAATCCAAGGTAGGTGAATTATGTGAGTGATGTGTCCATGTGATCCTTTGAGGGTTGTGTGCAACAAACCTAACTTTTATAAATTAAATTCCATTTATAATGAATAAATTCCTTATTCGGAAATGTATTTATAGAAAAAAACGTACTATATATAATTTTTTTTACTTTGAACCAATCAAAAAACCCATAATTTTTACTATGGGATTAAAACACCATTATATATCATAACCATTAATAATATAGTAATTCTAAAATGAATCTTAACATTAGTTTATATTAAGGTTTATGATAAGATCAAATTGACACAGATGGAAGAAGTGATTTCCTCGACCGGTTGGATTTCACCTTATGAATCCCATTTGTTAGAGCTTTCATGGGAGATGGAAACACTGGGAATTTCTTTTGACAAATCCTAAGATGAGATTTAAAATCTAAAACCCGAGAAAAAAATTTATGGGATATGCTCAAGATTATCATGATAATGATCCAAAACATGTTTTTCAAACCTCCCCAAGAATGGACAACCATCACACACCATAACCTTATAGAGTACACTGGTGTAACAAGGGGTTATGTATCTACACCCCAGTTCTATAATTTTTTATATTTTCATAGTAAAATAATGTATATATTTATCCCTTTTTATTATTACATTATAAACTATAATAAAAATATTTTGATAAAAATTTTATTTTGATATGAATAAATCAAATTATTTTTTACGAAAACATATAATTTTAATAAAAACACAATTTTTATTAAATTATGATTTTTTCAAAGAAATTTTATGATCATTATTATTAAATAATTTTTATTTAAAATTAAATTATAATATAATTTAATGAATTCCAATGTAATATCTATAAGAGACAGAAGAGTTGTTAGTTCTATAAAAACTAGTATTTTTCTATAAATAAGTATTTTTATTTCAATGTTTAAATTAATATATTTATGAAATTATCATGGTAAAATAAATATAATTTTTAAAATCATAATGTAAAAATTATCTAATGGGTAATTTTTTTAATTTTATTAGATAATTTATTTTTTCAGAAGAAAAATTAAATATGAAGTAAATATGTTGTTTGTATTATTATATAATAATATCCCAAAATGTAGGTAATAAATACTATAAAATAAATACACAAAAAAAATCCCCTCAAATATAATGGAATTTATAAATTATTTGATTGATTATATAAACATTTAACAAATCCTCGAAAACCTATAATATATATTATGGTTTTAAAAACATTTTTTACGCACATGACTCACTTTTACACCGTCAGTGGTATTATATTAAAGATTTAGGTTATTATTCTAATAAAATATTTGAAACCACTTCTTTTCGGAAGAAAACATTGAAAAAATTGATGGTAAAGTTTTTGATTTTTATTATTTTATCACTTAGAGTGGAAAACCTATGTTTAGAAATTAATAATGATTTCCCCTCCATTTTTCTATAAATACCCACCCCGAATCCTATTCTTCATCACTAAAAACCCATTGAGAAAAAATTTTCTCTCCCTATCCCAATATTAATCCTTTATAATGTTTTCCAAATCTCTTAATAATCACCTCCCATGATTTTAGAAACACCCTTTCAAGGATAGTGATTTTCTTCCTCCTCTTATTTATTCATTTACTTGATTTTTATTAATCATTTTTTATTTACAATATTTCTTGTTGTTATATGTTTTTAAACATTTCTTTACTATATTAATTATTCAAAATTAATGATTTAACATCTCACATAATCATTAAACCCTTACATGAACCTTTATAAACACCCATTATGATGGAAGAACTATCATGTGATTTTTTATTTCAAAATTTTCTGTTGTGAATACCCATCCCCATTACCTCTCAAGGGAATTCAAAAAATGTAACTACATTTAATTTATTTTGGTATTCATTTAATTTTTCCCACACTCTTTATTTTTTGGATTTAATGTTATGAAATTTATTCTTAAGGTGTATGTTTTATGTGGAACACAAATTCTTGTACATGATCTGAATGCGATGAGTGGACCCATAATTATACAACCCTAAAATGCATTGTGTAATGTTATTTTTTTCATGATATGCCTTGTATTCTACATTGGTGTTTTGTATAAGAATACTATTTTATGATGTATCTATGTTTAGCCATGACTTATTCTTATGATGTCATGTTTTATACCATTTCCACATTTTTAAAACACCATCTTGTTGTCATATTATATCATGATTTGATGTACATGATTATTAATTTCACCTTTTTATATCATAATGTTATGACCTTTTATTCACATCTACAACATTACTTCATTATATAAAGTGATTATTCCATTATTAGTATTTATAGCTTACCCATTTTTATGTACGTTCTTGGTTATCCCATGTTGTTTTACATGATCATTTCAATTTAAGGTTAGGTTATGGAGTTTTAATTAATTTCAGTTTACCCCTATTTAAATTTATTGTGATATGTATCTAATTACACAAATTAACTAGGAAAATCAATTTTTTAGGATTTTATTAAGTGTATCTTTATGTAGAAATTCATGAATTGAAGCTTATAAATGATATAGATTGTCATTGTTGGTATTAGACAAAGGCCAAGTTATTTTGGTGGTTATTATTAGAAAACCATAGTATAAACCATAAGGATGATACTAAAAACTGTAAAAAAATCCATAAATTTAAGAATGTTTAGTGTGAGTGGTTTCCAATAAACAAAGTCCATGTCTCGAGACTACAAGTGGATGTGGATTTAGAATAGTTCTACAAAGGGTTAATAACCCTAAAAATAGTACATTGAGTACTATCTCGATAATCACATGGTGCATGGAAACGAGTCCTTACTACACACATAATATTACACTCATAGTGAATATTGTTTGGTAAACTCACAAGCTCTTTATGAACCCTTATGAAGGTAACAAAAATTCATATCAAATATATTGTTATGAAATACATCATGGATAACATATATTGACACCTATAAATTAATAGGTTAAGGAATACATGTAAATTATTATTTTTCACTTCAATATTCATTGTTTCCATTTTATATGTGTAATTGTTTTAAAATACTCATCGTTAAGTCTGTTTTGGATGTAATAAGTGATTTGAATGAGAATAAAATAGTGAATGGTTGGATTATCATCCATTCATGAACTTCAAATGTCCATTGTGACTAGGATTCTATGCATTATTTCATATCAAACAGATTAAGTGGAACTCTTAAAACACTACTTCAAGACATTTACCTCAAGATATTATTAGAAATAGAAAAAGTTGAAATTATTATATTCTAAGTGTATAACTTCTCCCTTGACAATATTTGTGACCTGAATTTCCCATTGATCATTGTGACGCTTTCTTTAGTAGAATTTGATGAAATTGTGGGAATGGATTAGATTTAATTTTATAGAAAAATTTTGATAGAAGGAAATTAACTTTTATATCATGAATTTCCATCTCATTATATAAATGTTCAAGGGGGATGATGGATCTCCTTTTTAATCATCATATCAATAATAAATATTATTTTTTTATGAGAAATTGTATCTTTCTAAAATTATTGAAACAAATGAAATCATCATACTTGATGGAATTACCATTGTAAGAATATATACTGATATATTTTCTGAATAATTTCATGGTAATAATCCTTTCTAGGAGGTTCAGTTTTGATCAAACTTATAACACAAAAATTTATAATATCTAAGACCCTATATATAATTGACACTATTAAGCATGAATTAATGAAGAAGAAATTGTAACAGAATCTTGATGAAGATTTTATATGCCCATGTGCTTCATTTTTAAGTGCGTTAGTTATTTTCTATAAGAAGACATATGGGTTAATGTGCCTCTAAATTAATTATCAGGTTCTCAATAAGATAACAATAATGAACAAGAATTATCTTCCATAGATTGATGACTAATTTTATCAACTACATAGGGTCGTGTACTTCTCTAATGTGGTTATTTAGTTGAGATATTATAATGTAAACATAAATATGGCTGATATCACCAAGGCTACTTTTCGTATAATGTATGAGCACTGAGAGTTCATAGTGATTCAATTTGGACTCACTAATTCTCAATCTATATTCCTAGACCTAATTAATAAAATCTTTAGGTATTACCTTGATAAATTTATAGTATTCTCTATAGAAGATATTATTATCTACACTAAAAGAGGAGGAATAAGGGGTTAATTTTCATGCTATATTAAAAAATCCTATGAAAAGATTTTTTTTTAAGTATAGAAAATGATAGTTTTGGATAGATAATGTTATCACAAATAATGGGATATTTATAGATACTTAAAAGTTAAAGGGATGTGAAAGAAGTACAATCCCAACATCTGTGAGACATATCCATAGTTTCCCTAGATTATTTGGGAACTATCATAAATTTGTGAGAAACTACTCTTGATTTTCAAACCCACAAACCAAGATAAATCAAGGGAGTGAAGTTTTATGACCAGAATGATATCTTAAAATAATTAAATAATAGTATAATCAATACACTTGTGCTCACATTATCTACTAGTGGAGATGGATATGTTACATAAATAAATGCTCAAAAAAGGTCTTGGGTTGTTTACTCATGTAATATGACAATGTGATAACCTTTTCCTCAAAAAAACTAAATATACATGAGTATTTTTACCCATTCCATGATGTAGAATTGGTTCCAATGATCTTAGAATTGATGGGTTGGTGACATTATATCTACCGGAATAAGTGTTACATATATAATGATTATAAGAGCCTCAAGTATATATTCCCAGAAAATGAGTTCTGTATTCACCCAAAAAATGGATAGAGCTAATCTAGGTTTGTGATTTTACAATACATTAATATACTAGGATGGTGAATAAAGTGGAAGATTATTTGAGGAGAAAATATCCTACAACCTTATCCTTGATGATAAATTCAGGGGATCTAATCTTCATATACATGAAAATGATGAACGTGGGAATCAAAAAAAAATATTGTCTTACCTTTCTCAAATAAATACTCTCCAATACATTATTTTGAGGGTTAATAAGTCTTAAAAAGTTTATTAAGAGATATAAATATATATAGAAAATATTTCAATGTTCAACTTTTCTAAAGATAGGGTTATAAGGTTGCGAACATGAATATTATTCCCATTGAAACTAGAAAAAAAGGGTGAACTTCTAGATGAGGTGAATAACTCATCATTATCTATTAAACTAGGAAACACTATGATATATAGTTATTTGATGTAAAAATTATAGTGGGATAATGTGAAGAGGTGTATATTATAATTAATATCATCATACTTGTTATGCCAAGAAGTTAAGACTAATTAATTGAAGTATATGTTTATCGCGAATATATTTCCAATACCATTATGGAAATGTGAAAAATGACCATGTATTTCATCTTATTTCTCCCTAGGACATCTAAATAATGCCAGTTGACTGGTATTAAATCTATTTAAAAATTCAATACATTTTATTTCTATTATGGAATATTTATCCCTCGTCAAACATACCATGTTATATATAAATGTGTTGTTAAGCCTACATGGAGTACCACTCTCTACTGTATCTAGTCAATATCTGAAGATTTCCTTGAGGTTCTGAAGATCCATTCAGTATGCATTGGATACAAATCTTTGTTTCTGTAATTCATATAACTCCCGTATATATTGTTAGTATGAGATAACTATTCAAACTCTATAAGATATTCTGACATCATGTTTAATGTATTTACAAGAATATTTATATTACAACATTCCCCAAATAGATTTCTCATATAATAACAGCTTTAATTCTATCTATGAAATGTCAAATTATGTGGCTCTGTATGGGAAGAGGTGTTAGACACTAATATGTTCGGAAAAAGTTGGATAGATGAAGAAAAAAAATGTATCTATTCTAAGAGATTATATAAATGGTTTAAACTATTCCCCATCATATGATATCTTCAAAAACAGTTATAGAAAATCTTAATTGAATATCGTCGATTAGACCTTTAGTTTGAGGTTAGAGATAATGTGTCCCTTCATATATCACCAAGGTAGAAATAAATGGATTTTTAGAATAAGATAATGCTTATTCCTAGACACATTAACAAATTTGAGATCCTTGATCACATTAGAATCATCGACTATCGATAAGAATTCCACATAACCTATATCAAGTACATTATGTGTTCCATACCTCCCTCTTATGGAAGTACATACCTTACCCCTCACATATATTAAATCCATTAATGGAACCCTTAGAGATTTTTTTTACAAGTTATGTGTTTTTGGTGAATATATTAGAACATAAAGAAATATTTATATGAAAAATACTACCCTCTTGGTCGATGCACTATGGCAGAACCACAAGTTTGAGGAGGCAATGTTGGTACTAGAGGTGGTGATGAAAAATAACAACCCACATCTGTTTTGATGTGTGATATGAAATTTCAAGGGTGAGATATCTAAAGGGGGAAATGTAATTACGCAAATATTTTAAATTAAACCCCATTATTTTTTAGAAAATTTCTTAGTCAAAAAATTATTTTTAGAAAACACATGCACAATATTTCATTTATTACCTTTCATCACTATAAAATATGTCTATAGTTTTGAGAATATCTTAAATACAATTAAAAAACATAACTATTAATATTATAGTAATTTTATTATGACTATTAAAATTATTGTATATTAAGGGTTATTCTATGATCTAACTGACACAAAATGAATAAATGATGGCCTAAACCACTAGAATTTTACCAAATAAAGCCTATTTATCAGAGTTTCTAAGGAAGATTAAATCATAGATTACCTTGACCATGCCAAATATAATATAAAACAACTAAAAGTTGATTGAAACCATTTACAAAATAATTTCAAGCTTATCGAGATCACATTCAAAACCATGTTCACTGAAAACCCATAAGAAGGTACAAACATCATGACCTTATCCTTAGGGCATATACTGGTGTAAAAATAGGTTATGTATCTAGAACCTAGTACTATGATTTTTTATGTTTTCTATTTTTTTTTAAAAATGTATATATTTAACCCATTTTATTATTATTTTATAAATAATTATATAATGATTTTAATAAAAATATGATTTTGATATGAAGAAAGAAAATTTTATTTTTTGGGAAATATATAATTTCAATCTAAAAATTATTTTGATATATTTAAGATTTTATGAAATAAATTTCATTTTAATTCCTATTAAATAATATTTATTTTAAATATATATGATAATTTTAATTAATAATTTTAATTTTAATTTTTATAAAGGTACAAATTTGGTTAGTGTCATAAACACTAGTATTCCCCAATAAATAAGGATTCCTATTTTCAATGTGAACATTTTAATATTTAGAAAATTATTTTTTAAGGAAAATATTATTTTCTAAATTTTCATTATTAAATTATCCAATGGTGAATTTTTTGATTTTTTTGAGACATTTTATTATTTGGGTAAAAATTAAAAACTCAATAAATATAAGGTATGAATTATGACATCATAATTTCAGAAAAGTGGAGTATAAACAAAATAAAAGAAAATCAAGAAAAAAAATAGTTTTACCATTTATATAATGTTTTTTTAATTTATTTTATTAATTATACAAACCATTAATGAATCCGTCAAAACCAATATTATATCCTAAGGTTTTAAAAATAATTATTTTTAAAAATTAATCAATTCCACATCATCAGTTGTATTATTTTTAGGATTTAGGTTCTTAACATAAAATATTATTCATAACCCCGCCTATTTGGACATAACCATGCTAAAACCCATTGTATTGTTTGTGGATTTTATTATTTTATCACATAGAGTCAAAATAACTATGTTTAAAAATTAATAAAGAATTCCCCCTCCCATTTTCTATAAATACCCACCCATCCTTCAATTACTCTCCACAAAAAACCATTTTCGTATTAATATCATCTCTATATTCATTTATTAATCCATTCCAAGGAGTTACTATGGTCTAACGAAGGTCCATACAATTTTTTAGAAGCAACCTATCATGGTAAGGGATTCTCTTCCTCCACTTTTTTAAGTACTTTCTTTATATTAATAGTTTTTTATTTCTAATTTTTCATTTTGGAATATGTTTTTAAAAATCCATTTTTTTATTATGATTCTCAATTAATTATATAACACTTTTTACTCTCATTAAACCCTTCCATGAACCATTATTTACACTTGTTATTCTACTGAACGTATCTTTTGAATTTCCAAACCCAAATTTTGTGTTGTGATTACCAATCCCCATTTCCCCTCAAGTGTATTCACCTAGAATAAGTCATCATTCATTTATTGGTAACTTCTATATATAAAACCCACACTCCTTAATCATTGAATTAAAAGTTATTAAATACATTCTAATGTTATATGATCTATGTGGCACAAAAATGAATGTACATGATATGAATATGATGGGTGGGATCAAAATTATATATCCCTTTGAGGAATTGGGTAACGTTTTTATCTTATTAAATATTATATATGGTTTATGGGAGGTAACTCTAATTAAAAATATGTTATTACTCAATAGTTAGACTTTACTTATGTTTATGAAATCATCTTTTATGTTTTTCCCACGTTTTTATGAATATTTGATGTCATCATCTTATATCATTATTATATGTTCATGACTAAAATTCTAACCTTTTTATGTCACCATGTTATGTCCCTTAACTCAAATTTACTACATTTAATCATGTAATTCCTTGATTATTCAATTATTATGATTTATTTGTCATCCCATTTTATGTACATGTCTAGTTTATCATGTGTGGTATTATAAGATTAAGGTAATTTATTGTATGCTATGGGGTTTTAAATAAGTTCATTGTACCAATATTTAATGTTATAGTTCTATGTATCTAATTACACAAATACACAAGGCCTATTGATCTATTTAGATTCTATGATGTTTATCTTTATGTAATAAGTCATGAATTAATGTGTATGAAAGAAATGGGCTTTAATATTGGGAATGGATGGTCTAAATAAGAGGGACCAAGGAACTATGGGATTCCACATTCATGAATTTGGTGCTTCCCCCATGGATTTATCTACTAATATTCTTGATGTTTCTATTTGTGTCAAAGTTGAATATTGAGTGTCCTTTTAGAGAAAAGTGGGGACTATGATCCAAGACCTTTGTGGTAATCAATATAAGAAACTAGGTGTGGCTCTGGGCATGTATTTGGGGATATAACAAGGTGATAATGATGTATTTCAATAGGGCGCATGCATGGTGAATTACGGAAGGTTGTGAACATTGATGGTCATGGAAGGGACTGTGTTCAACATTTCAATCTGTAGATGAAAGTCATTTTTTCTTCAAAATTTTATAAACTATCATTGAGACCTCATTTTATAGTTTTGAAAACAGTTTTTGTTTCAACACTATTCTTAAACTAAAATACGGTTTATTAAATCATAACATTTTTTGGGCTATGGTGAAACCATAAACCATGACTAGTTAGTATATACCATGATGTTGCTTTTCCTTATAATGGAAATAACATTTTTATACACCTTGATGTATTTTTTAGAAAATGATATTGCAATAATGTAAAGAATTATGGTACATTTAATAATAATAAATAGCTTGGTTGTTTTCATTATTTTTTTATTGTATTTTTAAACAAAGAAATGTAATTTCACCAAATATATCATTTTTTGTAGAAAGTGGTAATCTATGATATGGTTTTTTAATTGTTGTTGTAGTTATCAAAAAAGATAAAACAAGTTTCTATTTTCAATTTTCATCTTATAAAATAATCATTGGAAATGGAAATGATACCTTTAAAGGGTTTTTGAGACATCTCTCTGCCCATATGCAACATAAGAAAACATAAAACCCACATAAAAGATCACCTTGTATATAAAATGATAAGGTGAAATGAAAATATATAAAATAAATAAATCATAATATACCAGTTGATTCATAAAAAAAATGAGTTTGATAAATTTCTCTTAGTTTAAACCAATGGGTTTCTATCTCTAAAGGTATCTATCAAGCATTAAAATCATGGTAGGATATGGTTGGACCCCTTCTTCTTCAAAAATGTGCTAGAACATCATCTGTAAATATAGACTAAGAGAATACATTAGAGATATTTTCAAAATTTATAATTAACTACATTTAATATAAATTAGGAAAAAATAAATTTATTTATAGGCCCCCTTTATTTAAAAAAGGATCCTCTTGGATTCATGACATGTCACGACCCATCACCTGGGGCCTATTCCGTGACTACCCCAATCCCGCCTTCCATAGGCCAGGGGCTGGAGACCAGCACTGAAGAAGTATTCCCTAAATTGGGAGAACATTTCCTTTATAACCTGTAAGCACATGAAACTATCAACACAGAAAGATAGGAACACAAGTAAGCTGAACTGCAAACAGAATGAGTGCAGTAAGTAAAAGAGGTTAGAATACAAGCCCAACTAGAAAGTACAACTACAACAATGATTAAATACAATTGAAGAAAAGGTAAAGTCAGCTGTTGGGTCATCCTCCAAGGATCCTACCTGAAGGGTAAGTACAGATTCCCTCCTCATCACTCCACATCCACCCATCTCTTCTACGTACCGACATGATATACGGTCCCCCTTAAGGTACCATCTTGTCCTGGTACTCTCAGCCTCAGTTAGGTATGTATGTCATCTTCATCCAACATAACATGGTGTGGGAATAGCCCATGTAGGGGTGAGTATAGCGATATTCAGTAGGGACCCCGAGACCCTCTCTGTCTCACAAAATCCAACAAGGATAAAACAGAAAGTATGAAATTAATAGATAACCTTACGTAGGTATATGACCATACATATACCTATTTTATCAAGTAATCCATCTCAATCATGTGGAAAAACAAAAACGTACAGACTTATCTCACACCAGGATTTATTTTAGGGGTAGTTCTAAGTAACATTCCCACACACAACATCGAACACATCGGCTGCTGAATAACTCCTCCACTATTGAGTATAGTGGTCCTTCCGCATCACAAATAGGTGCTTCCCACTAACCTTGTACTACTGAGGTACTCCTCCGGTCAAGTACCGTGGGTCTTTCGCATCAAACAGAGGCACTCCCAACCATGGGTCTGCCGCATCACATAGAGGTACTCCCCCTCGTGGCCTGCTGAGGTACTCTTCCTGTAGAGTATTGTGGGTCAGCCACGTCACCTAGGCGCTCCCCACCGTGGGTCTTCCATGTCACAAAGGCGCTCCCCAATGGGCCTTTTGAGTCACTCTAAGTCAAAATGGTCAGTAGTCATCATGTCTCAGCCATCCACTGTGTTCCCATACTATGCTCACTCGTCTCCAGGAGGATTCACTCCCCAGGCTACTGGTCTATAATCCATCTTCCATGAAGTCCCACGATGTAGAATCTCATAGGCCTTCCACGTCATAGGGGTCACAATGTAACATATGGTGCGTCAATCGGACACCCGGTTTGTGAGTTATTATCCTTTTAGTTCTTGGTGGATGGTTGGATTCATGATCGATCCAACCTGAACATTCCCCATATTTATCCAAAACACAGTAGGTTATCTCTCAAAGTGACCGACTTGTTTCAAGGTTCCCAACGCCACTGACGGTTCGTCTAACGGACGACTGGTGCCAAAGTTATGGGAAAAATAATGTAATTGGGTCGTAGTTGGCCTGGGTCTGGTCCGTCCAAGTCAGACCCACCCAAACCGACCTGGCCTGGGCCATCCTGGTTCGAGTCAATCGGGCCTGACCCAGTGGTTCTGGACCAGCACGTGGGGGCCGCGAGGGTGCCATGAGGGAGGCTCGACTGAGGGGTACCTCGAGGGAAAATGGCAACTCAACCTAGCCCAGGGCAGCTTGGACGAGGGTGGCGCGAGACAGTGGGGAGGCTCGGCCACGGAGTGGCGATCTAGATGTGGGGTGGAAGTCCAGTGGTGGAGAGGAGGAATGGTTGTGGGGTGGTGTTCTGGGAACGGGGAGGCGGTTCGGCCATGGGGCGGTGTTCCGGCCGTGGTGAGGCGGTCCGACCATGGGGAGGCAGTCCGGCCGTGGGGATGTGGTTCGGCCGTGGGGCGGCTATCTAGCCGTGGGAAGGCGGTCTGGCTATGGGGTAGAGTTACGGCAGTGGGGAGGTGGTCCGGTTGTAGGAGGGTGGTCCGGCCATGGGGTGGTGGTCCGGGGTTCCTTCATTGACGGCCGGTTTAGTCAGCCTCTCTTATCGTTTGTCGTTGCCACCTGTGTCCCTTGCAAAGAACACACAAAAGAAGCAGAATAGAAGATGGGGTGGGGTCAGGCCATGTTTGTTTGGCCTGCACCCTCCACATTAGGGTGGTATCAAAGGGCACAACATAAACAAGAATAAATAACTTCAAACCCTCCCACAATGATTATTCTCTAAACCTACAGATGAAAACATATGTGGATTAACTAATTAGAATGTTGATTTGCGTTCATTGTTTTGAAAGGAAAGAACATGGTTAAAAAAATTAATCATTCACAATAAACCCATACACCAGGTTGTTCATTGATGTTGGTGTGAGAAGGAAGTACAGATGTTGATTTGTAATAGATGAAGACGTCCCATGATGGAAGAAGTCCCAATGATGAAAGTCGAAGTCAATTTTGGTGTTCTTTGTTGGTAGAGAGTTCTTCATTGGGAGCTGATGTTCTTCATTGGAGAGATTTCTCCCACCAAAAGCACTCTCTTCTTTGCCAAAGAATTCCCTAAAATGAAAAACCCACAAAAATAAATAGTGTTCCTCCAATTTTAAATGTTGACACAATTTTAAATTAGCTAAATTACTTAAATAAGATGGCACAATTTAATGTCGTATGTTGGCATAATTAATATAGAAGAAGCTCAAGAGGCTCCTCTACATTAAAGAGGGAGTTGAGAGGGTTTCTTCTTCATTTTTTGGGGAGTTCAATAGGTTTATACCTTAGGGGGTCCCCACCACTATAATATCCACAAGACAGTGGTCACAACAAAATAAAATATAATTTCTGTTTATTTTATTTTATTATTTCCACAAAAACCCTATAATTATCTTTCACCCTTGACAAACTGCCATCAAGGTGAAAGTCTCCTTAAGTGAATACCGGCATTGCGAATTCAACCGTGCCTGCAAATTTCAATTCTGAGCACCAGTTCAAAAGTTAGAAAAACCCACCTGCACGTTTACTGAACGTACCTAAAAAAAGTTCAAAAATTCATTCCGGGCAATCCAGGCCTCGGAATCATGCGCCGTCAATTTTTACAGACTCATAAAAATTCCCATTTATTGAAAAATATTACATGGAAATTAGGATTCTTTACATTCATCCCACCTCAAGGCTTTATGACCTCATAATCCACAACTCATAACTAGGTAAATGAGTAGGGGTACTAAGCATGCATCTAAGCCTTCTGATCCCGTGTGATCTTCTAGAATTTCTCGTACTGCCAGCGACACACACCAGAGGTATCAAACATCTAGATAGGACCCTCTCTTGTTGATCCTCAATCTCCACTTGAAAATCTGTAAAAGTCTCCCCATCATTGACGTCCAACTCTCCATGGTCGATGATGTGAGAAGGGTCGTGCTCATATCACCTCAGCTAGGATACGTGGAAGATGTCGTGCACCCGGTGAAATTGAGGTGGAAGATATATGAATTATGCTAACTCATTGACTCTACTAAGGACCTAAAAAAGTCCAAGGAACCTCAGATATATCTTTCCATCTTTTCCAAATCTCTAGAGAACTCATCGGGGTGAGACTCGTAGAAAGACGAGGTCGCCATCCTCAAACTCCAGAGGTCTCCATCACTTGTCGGCATATGACTTATACCTACTCTGTGCAATATTCATCCACTCCTGGATGATCTGCACCCTCTATGTGGTATCCCATACAATCATTTGTCCCACTAGTGTTGACTCCTCTGGGTCAGTCCAGCACAAAGGTGATCTAGAAGGTTTCTCGTAAAACGCCTCGAAAGCTACCATCCCAATGGTGGAGTGGTATCTATTGTTGTACGCAAACTCCACAAAAAGTAAGTGGTCCTCCCAGCTGTGATCGAAGTCGAGGAAACAAGTACCCAGCATGTCCTCAAGGGTCTGAATGGTCCACTCAGTCTGGTCGTCTATCAGAGGATGGAAAGCGATGATCAAATGAAGCTGCGTCCCAAAAGCCTCCCCCAACCCCTTTTATAGCCGGGAAGTAAAACGTGCATCATGATCAATGAAAATTGTCAAGGTTAATCCATGTAGCTGTAAAATATTTGGAACATAGAGGTTTCTCAAGCTCTCTACTGAACCCTGCTCTCTAATCGGTAGGGAGTGGGTTGACTTGGTGAGTCGTCTAACGATCACCCAAATCGAGTCATGTCCTCTAGATGTAAGTGGAATTCTTGTCATGAAGTTCATAGATATCCCATCCCACTTCCACTCTGTGACCTCTAAAGCCTGAACCAAGCCTACAGGTACCTGGTTCTTTGCTTTCACTTGCTGAAAATTGAGGCACCAAGAGACAAACTCCTCAACTACTTTCTTCATTCTCAGCCACCTGTGCTGCCTCCAGAAATCCAGGTACTTCTTAACCACTCATGGATGTACCACTAGATGGGACGTGTGGAACTCCATTAAAACATCCTTCTGAAGTGAAATCGGAACCATGGTACATCCTCTGAAGAGGATGACGTTCTCCCCACCTTCAGAAAATTCATCAGCTACCTATCTTATGGATATATGAGCACGTCGCGCCTTGCTGTAAGCATCCCCACGTTGTGCCTCCATGACTCGCTGAATAAGTGGAGGAGTGATTATAAGAGACTATAGCAAAGCTGATCTGTCTCTATCCGCAAAGGATATCTGTAAAGTGTCTAGCTGCTTCATCACCTCACCTTGCAGCTATATACCAGACCTCCTTCTGAGTGAATCTACTACATCGTTCCCCTTTCTAGGAGTATAGATTATCTCGAAGTCATAGTCCTAGAGGAACTCAATTTAACATCATTGTCTAAGGTTTTGGTTCTTCTGAGAGAAGATATACCTAAGACTCTTGTTATCAGAGTACACTGTAAAATGCTCACCCATCAGATAGTGTCATCACATCTTCAAGGAAAAGACCACTTCTGATAACTCTAGGACATGGGTAGCATAGTTCTTCTCATGTTGTCTCTATTGTCGAGAACCATATGCAATCGTTACTCGCTCTTGCATCAAAACACATCCGAGTCTGGTTCCTGATGCATCACCGTAGACTACGTACCATATGACCTCCGTCAGTAGCCTCAAGATAGGGTAACAAGTCATTCTCTACCTCAGATCCTAAAAACATTGCTAGCATCTCTCTGACCACATAAAGGGTTCCCCATTCTTCATAAACGCTGACAGTGGTACTGCAACTCGGGTGAAATCTGGCACAAACCTCCGGTAGTATCCAGCCAAACCAAAGAAACTTTGTACCTCTGTCACACTCCTAGGTAGATCCCAAGAAATTACCACCTCAATATTTGTTGGGTCTACTTCAACTCTAGCCTCTGATATGACATGTCCTAGAATGTGAACTTCTAGGAACCAGAACTGGCACTTCTAGAGCTTACCATAAACCCGGTGCTCTCAGAGTGTGTCTCATACTACCTGCAAATGATAGTCATACTCCTCAGTCGTCGAGTAGATCATAATATTGTCAATGAAGACCACTACAATGCAATCAAGGTATGTGTTTCCTCTCAGGAATTGGGGATGACCTCATTGATTTAAGTTTCAAGCATTCAAATCGGTTTCTAAAGGGTTTGTTCGTAGAACCAAAAACATCCAATGATTCCATATCAAGTTGGACCTACTTTCCAAAGGTAGGCGCTTATTAGTTGTGGACTAAAAAGGATTAAGAATTTGCATAGGTCCAGAGGATGGGAGGTTGGACTCATCATGCCTTTTTAAGGGGAATTATTGTCTACTTCAGGACTCTCTTTGTAGATTTAAGTTATGTTCCTGAATCCTTATTAAAGTACCAAGTATAAGAATGAGCTTTCCCTTAGAAATTGCAATCAATGATTGATGTGTATGAATTTAGAGAATCATTCTATATGTATTTGTGGTTATTCATTGATAGAGAATAATCTGTATTTGATAGAGATTCTTAGTCAATGGTATCCTTCAATACATTATATTGATGTCTCTTGGTAACGATGATGACCATACTGGTTTTAAGCCACTCAGTGGGGCACTTGAAGTTTATTGTCATTCAGCAGGACATGGATTATTTCATAGTTGAGATCATACCTGCAGATGGGCTACCTACGTATCTTATTTAGAGAAGGAATTAGAACCCATGTAGTTCGAGTAAAGAGGTATGATGTTTATGCATGATTGATGGCCCAATGAAAGATGTCATAATTACTTTTATGCTCTATGATCACGTGAGTCATGCTTGGTGTGAGAAACCAGAGATATTGAAAAAACCAGACAATTGTACCAGGAAAGATGCAATCATGAGAAATAAAGTGGAGCTTATGTATGTGTGACTGCCCAGATAATTAAAGAGTAGGATTTACTTTAGGGAAGAAACCCATGAACAAGGTACATAAAGGTATATGTACTTTATGGAGATTTGAATGCTCTAACTTGGGGCTTACTCTTCATGAAGATGCCCAAATTAGGAGGGGACTTATGAAGACTGGATATAACTCATGAAAAGGAGACCCAGGTCAAAAGAAATTAAGACTGGTTAAGAAAAATTATGATAACTGAGGCATACTCCTGAAATGGAGATCTAGGACAAAAGAAATTAAGACTGGTTAAGAGAAATTATGATAACTGGGGCTTACTTCGGAAAAGAAGGCCCGGGTTAAAAAGGAATTGGGGGTTACTCCTATGGAGGATGCCCAAATTAAGATAAATTGAACTAGGGCTTACTCCTAAAGAGGAGGCCCATGTTTAAAGGGGAATTATCTCTGGGGCTTACTCCTAAGGAGGATGGTCAGGTTAAAGGAATTTTAGGGACTGGGGTTTACTCTTGAAAAAGAGGCCCAAGCTGAAAGAAATTATGTGTGGGGCTTATTCATGAAAAGGAATCCCAGGTTAAGGATCTTTGAGATTTGGGAACTGGGGCTTAATCCTGAAACAGAGGCCCAGGATAAGGGATTTGAGACTTAGGGCTTTCCCTGAGAAGGAGGCTTATGTTTGAAGAAAATTATGAGTGGGGCTTATTCCTAAGGAGGATGCCCAAATTAAGGGACTTGGGCCTTACTCATAAGGTGGATGCTCAAATTAAATATTCTCTCATCTTGAAGGATGAGGTTGAAATGAATGAAAATTTGGATTGGGGCTTACTTTTGAAAAGGAAACCCGGGTTTACGGGATGTGGGGCTTACTCCTAAGGAGGATGCCCATATTTGGATAACATGGACTGGGGATTACTCTTAAAGAGGATTCCCAGGTTAGGGATTCTATAATCAAAAATGATGAGGTTGAATGAATGAAATCTCTAACCTTAGTGACATAAAGATATGTAAATCACTAGGTTTTTGAGAGATGTTCCACGGAATTCTTTTCAGATAAGGAAGTAGATCATGAAAAAATGCCATAGATGGCTTTGAAGAGTGTCTTGAAGACTAGATCTTGAATAAGAGAGGTGGAATGGAATAAAAGAAGTGAAATAGGTAGGAGAGGCACCCAAAAATAAAGGGGCATGCAAGTCCTGGTAGCCGCGCAAGTACTGCGTGGGTGCGCAAGTATTGGTCGTGCAAGTAGACTTGCGCCACACATGGGGTCCTACATGACTTTTAACCCTTAGAGTAAAACATGGGCGTTCCTTGGCTCAATCCCTTAGTTCTACCCCTAGGGTCTTCCAGAAGGGTGTCGCGCAAGTTCTGGTTATGGAGCAAGGGCGGCACGCATGTGTTGGCATTACCCTTAAGGGTTGGCCACTCCGGCGCGCAAGTGTTGATGTTTTTCAACACATACACCCTAATCCCCCTCTTTAAAGCTTCTGTTCTAGGTAAGAAATTACCTTAGAAGTGTTCGGAAAGCTTGAAGAAGAGACTAGGGCGCCGGAAGCTCGAATCTGGGTTTTGGAAATTTTTCATCTTTTAAAATGGGGGGCCCACCGTGGTATTTATAGGCTGAAGGAGACCCTGGGATGTTTTCAAAGAGGGCGTGCAAGTCACTTGTGTGACCATTAGGCGGCGCACAAGTGTACTTGCATGACAGTAAGGGAACATGCACGACCCAAGTTCTTTTGACTCTTTATTCATGCCTTTGTTGATTTTTGATGTTTTATTCAAAGGATGAATCAATTTTTTTTATGTCCTTTCCCTTTCCATTCCTTTAGACTCTGTGATTAATGGAGCGTCAACAAATTTCCCCCCTCAGAGTTGGATCCGGAGAGAAAAGATGATTTGACTCTGAGGAAAAGAAGCAAACCAAAGGGAAAGAGGCGCACAGGTTTTCACCGCGCAACTGAAATCGCGCAAATGCGAGCCGCACAGGCTGGAGCACGCTATATTTAGGCGCGCAAGGTGGAGCGAACAGGGTGGAGCATGCAGGGTGGAGTGTGCAGGGCTTTGGCGTGTAGGTGGGCAGCTTTACCTATATATAGGTGGCCATTCCTTGCATATGGCACCGAAAACTCGGATTTCATGCTCCCGTCGTGCAAGATACCTTCGCCATGCAGATTACATTGTTTTCTGCCTTTCTATTTCTGTCGTGCAGCTGTTAAGGTATCCCGACTTGCGCGGTGATACTTGCACACCAAAAACATGTGCGGCACATTAACACTTGCACGACACTTCCATACTTGCGCGCTATGTTTAGACTTGCGCAACTTAATGCCCTTTCCATTTTTTTCGAATTCCTTCACAAATTTTATGACAAATAAACCCCTTTAAGAGTAAATTTATTCAACTTTTGTGCAGATTCAATGGCTCCCAAGATAATTGGAACATCTGATGAACTGGCGAGTAAGAGACATGAAGATATGATGAGCATCATTGGCCACGATTATTATACTATGTATGATATCACTCTTCTAGAATTGGCCAAGTATCTGAAGAAATATCACTTCGATTTCCCACAGAGCATCTATCTTCCTTTATATGGTTATGGACATCTGCAAGAAGTGACTATTTTTGAAGCAAAAAACTATATTCCATTGTCTTGGTTTCAGAACTATACCAACATTGCTTCGGAAAATATTTCATGCGGATGCGCATTTACAAATGATGGAACAATGGAGAAGGCCCACATGATGTATAATAGCCCTTGTACACAAGATTTGAAGCCTCATAAGCCTGAGCTACAACCTCATTGTCATCCCTCAATCTTTCGAAACGCTCAGATGGATCAGTCCAATGGCTTAAAGAAGAGATGGGACTTCCGCCCTGGGGGAGGTGTGAAGCCAACATGGATGTTGGCATACTGGGTGCAACAAACGTGTGTGGAGTTTGTCGAGGATCTGAAAGGAGTGGTGATATATGAAGTTGTCTGGGTTGTCCAAACATATATTTACAGACATGATAACTTCATGCCAGAGATTCTCGACCACTGGAGCCCGAAAACCAATTCTTTCCATTTGACTCATGGAGAATTTGGCATCAGTCTGTGGGAAGTCCACAAAATCTCAGGGGCTCCTATTTTGGGCGACATGTAAGATGAATACATTCCCCCCAAGGAAACATGGAATGATTCAGAGAAAAATCCAACTTTAGCTCGAGAATTATTTAAAATCTTCCACAGTCTCAAGAGTTTAGAGGCCTCTTTAACTCGTTCTAGAATGGATATTAATCCAGAGAAATGGATTAAAATGTTTATGATTGAGAATAAAGAGAAAACGACAAAGGAGAAGGGATCCAAGAAAATGAAATCCAAGGATAAGAGGCCCACTCGTCCTACCACTTTCCCAAAAACAGAGAAGAGGGGTGCTCCTGGCACATTTTGGCCGACTCTGGAAGCAGGAGAGTTTGAAAAGGGGGGATATGAGGTGAATCAAAGGATCCCAAAGAAGAGTCATCTGGTGGGATTCTTGGCTTTGTGGCTCAGCATTTATCTCTTTCCGGTCAGGGACTCGAAGGGAGGCGGCAGGCCAATGACCTTCGTTATTGCGGCAAAGTTAGATGAGGGAATAATGGTTGGGTTGGAAACCCCCATTCTAGCAAAGCTTCATAGGAGTTTACTCCATGTCTTTATGGGTAAATCTCCTTGGAGAATAGTGGGACCATCCCAAGTTTTATGGGGATGGATCTCCACTCACTTCAGGACTTACAATGTACAGAATGGAGTAAAAATTCCTGTAAGTTCCTTCAGGCCATCAGTGCAAGAATTCTCTGGAATTGCTCCATTAGATCTTAATGCCTATGACATGAAGGTGAGGTTGAGCATGTTTAAAGAATTCAACTTCTCTCCATATGGAAATCTGCCAACCGGGCGGTTCGTTAATGATGGAACTACCAACTTGGAATTAAGGGCGTACATGCAGTCTTGTAGAGATGGGGTGCTGGTTGCAAGGATTGACGGGGAAATTATATGCGAGGCCTATTCTCCATATAGATTTGAGAGTCAATTCAAGTGCTTGCAACAGATTGTTGTATCTCCCCCCTTACATGTTATATTAGAGAAACATCTGATGGTTGCTCGGAAAATGTGGCAGCTGACGTCAAGGGAGAAGATAGGGGTGGTATTTTATCTACCAGTTGAAAGAGCGGCACATAATTTGACCACATGGTATGCCGAGCACTGGATAGAATCATACCCTAAAGGAGTGCTGAATCATCTAGATTATCAGGTGAGGAAGAGGAAAAGGACAGTAGTGAAATAAATCTGTCCTCTTGAAGGTGATGCTTTCCCACCTGAAGCTAATTCTCCAGATTCCTCCTCTAGGACTAGCTCACCGGATTCCCAAGATTTGGATGATGAGGCACAGCAAGCGGCAAAGCGGCCTCATGCCCGATATAATCCTCCAGTTAGAATCAAGAGAGCCACTCCATCAACCCATAGTGAGTTACATCATTGTGGCAATTTAATCACCATTACTTTATAGAGAAAATAAGTCTTATTCTCTTATTCTCTATCTCTAGTTGCAAGAGCTGGGAAGAAGCTGAAATCAAAGATTGCAGGACCTTCCTCGCACCGTTATAAATATCTACGACCAGAGGTTATCTAGACATGGTAGAGTCTATAATGTGATATTGAAACTGCCTGGCTGGACTTGTGCGAGGGACTACATCTCCCTGGGATAGGGAATCTCCTGGCCTCCACCGATATCAGTTTTGAGAATAACCCCGATGAAGTGAGGGCTAATATCAGAGAGCTAGAAATGCTCGTATATGCCAGGGAGGACTCCATTCCTATCACCAAGAAGGTGAAGGAAATGATTGATTGAGGCGCCACCGAGGGGATTGGTGGTTCCGAAGATGAGGAGTTGCATGACTATGTGGCTACTGAAGATGTAAGTTCATTTCCTTATTCGCTTTGCAACTTATTTCAGTCAAAGCTTCATTTACTTAAGGAAATTATTTTCTTCATCTTGTAGCTTGCCAAGAAATGAACTACTGAGGTTCCTTCGCCACAGTATAGCTCTGGTGGTACTGCCATCAGGGCTGCCAATGAATCTCCTCGCGAGTTAGGCGAGATATCTCCAGGACAGTAGGCCATGGATGAGGAGTTGTAAAAGGCCTTCCAATCTACAATTCAAGTACCAATAAGGGAAACTACTAACACTCCCATCAAGCCGAAGAAACAAAGTCTTCGAAGGAGGAAGTCCACAGCTAAATGCTTCGTTAGCAGTGGTAAATCCTTTGTGAAATTATGAGTCTTAAATCATGAAAATATTGCTCATTTCCCTTTGAAATTACTGGGGATTCTTCAATTTCCCCCTTAAGGGAAAGGACTGATCCTCTTGTGGGAACAACGGAGGGTGCTGGGGAACAATCTCAAGCCCATGTTGACTTCGCTGCTTCTGGAGAAGAGCCAGCATCTGTCCCCAGTATCCCTCCTACTATGGATATAAGAAGAGAAGAACATGCTTCTGGTAAGTTAACACTGCTTCATAAAATGTTGAATGAAACATCGACTGACTTCCATTCTGTGATATTTTAGGTTCAATCCCTGCATTAGAGCTTCTGGCGGTTGTTGCAACTTACGCCGCCACTTTAACTGACAAATATGTCCAAGGTCAGGGACCGCAAGATGATGGTCATCAAGAAGGCATATCAAATGCTCCCATTGGTGAGATTAACCAGGATTTTGAGATGACCTTAGATGAAATGATGAAACTTGGCGCATCTTTTGAAGAGTTTATAGATCATGTTAAATTACCATGTAATTTAAAAGATTTTGGATGTGTGTGTTATCCTTCGTCCTTTCAAAATAGCTTCTTATTACATTTCTGACCATGATCGACTAAAAATTTACAGTTCCATCTTAACAAGGAGTCTAGCTACCAACGCCTGAAGAGGGGACATAAAACCCTAACATTGAAGAGGCATTAGCGCAAGTGGAGATAAACCCAATAGAGCTTCCCCAAACTCGTCTTGAAGATCCTGTAGAGACTAGGAAAGACAGGGAGGAGCCTTCTCAGGTTGCCGATTTACTTTTGTGTAAATAATAACATTTTCTTTGTAACTGTACTTAATTTACAAGATATCCAAATTGACTTTTTTCATCCTTTGAAACTAACCAATGTTTTCAATTGATTATGTAGGGCCATCAATTTCAATGGTCAGATCTGGAGGTGAAGCTTCAGCCTCTACCCCAACAGGAATCGAAAATGAAGAAGTGCGGGTTAGAGGGGATAGAGAAGAACCTGGAACTTCCCTAAGTGCATTAATCCCAGAATATACTCCCCCCCTGTGACAGTGATGCCAAATCTGACCATGAAATTCAAAAGGCTCTTCAATTCTCACGACGCAAGGCATGGCAGAACATATGGAAAATCATATCTGAAGTGCCTCTAAAAGAGCTACCAATGAAGATTCCCTAGCGGTCATCCCTGTTCATTATGTTGATACATGGTGGCTTTGGATATGAAAAGATCCATGCCGCGGTAAAATAGGTCATTTTGAGAATGGAGTAGGAGCAGAAGTGCAGTCTGGATTTAACCAGAGTGAGGTTGTCTACCAACATTAGTGACGTTGAGGCTGCGGTATACCAAGCTGAAGCTGACTATGCTGTCAAGATGAAAGAGCTGAAGCATAAGATCAAGGATAATGTCGCACAACAGATGCATCTCCAGCAACAGTTAGATTTTGTTACTAGGTAACTCAACCAGCTCAATAATTCATTGGAGGGATTTCAAAGGAATGGTATGAAGACCATTGCAGATACCAAGAAGGCACTCCATCAAGCTGAAAAGAATGTGGTTGGTCAAGTGCATGAGCTTCAACTAGCTGCAGATGAATCTCGGGATTTTGTACATCAAGTGAAGACTTATGTTGACAGCCTCTTGTAATTTCTTGAAAAAGAGTAGATACTCCAATCTGTGGATTTCCTTCTAATTCCTTTTGCATCAATGAGAAACACTTTCATCCTCAATCGCTTGTGCTTGCATTCTTTCACTACCTGCATTAAATTTTACCTAAGCCATTGGGCCAAGTAAGAATAGTTTGATTTTTACTAGGATTATTTTGAATAACCCTACAATCTTTGAATCTTTTATTGCACAATATTACCTAAATCATACAAAATGCATGTTTAGTGAGCTATGACTTGACTTTTATTCAGAGTTCCCATGTCTTTTGTGGGAAGTTTAATGTCATGCACATGGACATATAAAGGCTAATGTTTAAGGTAAAAATAGCTTTGACCAAATGGATAAATAATGACTCAAGTCCTTGGTAATTTATCTGAAAACATATTACCATATTCATGTATGAAGAGGAATTTGTAAACTATGACTTAAGTAGTTTTGAATTCGAGGAATGATATGAAAAAGGGCTAAAAGGCATTAGAAGAAGTAGTTTCCAAGAATGAAGTTACATTTATTTAACAAACCCATTAGGGCATTGAATTATGCAGGACCACCTAAGGGCATTGGATGCATAGTCAAATAAATAGCAACTTTTGGTAGACTGTTCTATTATGTAGACTACTTATGCAAGGCTGGATAAGGGCACATACTGCATAGTAAGGAAAAAGAACTCTAATAAATTTAAATTTCTAGTGCTAAAAAAGCAAGTGAAAGTTTATGGAGATTCAAATTTTCTAAAGCATAGAGTTTTCTGTATGAATAGAGGTACTTGAATATGGAGAAAATATTTCCAAACAAGATTATTTATGAACTAGATGAAGGTAACTCCTATGAAGGTCTGACCCAAACGTAGGGAAAGAAAACATAAACTATAGGCTTAAATACTTTCAGATCATGAAAAAAAGGAACATGGGACAAATATGTTAAGGATGGCTATTTTGCGGATCCCTACATATTGTCTTTAAGACAAATAAGGACAAAAGAAATGTTTCTCCCAAGAATGAAGTTACCACTATTTATCAAACCCTTTAGGGGGTTGAATTATGAAGAACCGCCTAAGGGCATTAGCTACATAGTCAAATAATAGTATCTTTTGGCCGACAGGTCTGTTATGTAGACTACTTATGCAAGGCCGCATATGGGAACATGCTGCATAGTAAGGCAAAATAACTCTTAGGTATCAAACATTTTGTGACCAGAAGTCAAGAAGAGGGTTATGAAGATCTGAAAATATTTTAAGGCTAGGGTTATGACACATAAAAATGGGTATTTTCTAATGTTTTTCAAGATACATAGACGAATACTAACCAAAATCATGTTGTGGCTGGGTCCTGAATTAAAGTGCTAGACTTCACTACGTATCCCATAAGTATGGGAATCAAGCCATACGTAGTTCTTGAAATACCTTTTAATGTCATGTGGGGTGAGAGTGTCTGAGATCTTAGTTTATGGTTGTAGAACTCGGACCGTGATAAAGAATACACATTGTGTATTTAATAGGGACTTTTCAACTGAGGTACTGAAAGTGGAATTTGGGGTTAGGCCCAAAATACATGGGGCTAGATTCGAGGGACACTCGAATGTTCCTACCTATCCCATAAGAATGGGAGTAAAGCCCACATAGTTCTAGAAATACCCTCTGTACATATGGTGTTCATACATATGAAGGGTGAAAAGGGGACTTCAGTGCAATGATGGTTTGACCCAAAGTAAAAGGTTTGGGTATTACCAAGTATGCACGTAGTATTTGGAATATGATTGAAAATTAATGTAAACAATGATTCCTTCTTAGGTGAGGGCATCAAAGAATGTCGTAGTTTATTGTCATACAGGACAAAAAAGTGCTATATAGTTTAACGTCATATAGCAAGGACATAAGTGAACCAATGTGAAGATATTGGTTCTGGGGGCAGTTTCACAAGTCAGCATTGTATGAGACGACAGTGAATCGATGTGAAAATGTTTGTTTTGGGCTTGAACCTGAGGAGGTTTCCTATGTACCCAGCCTAGAAGGCAAGGATCAAAGTCTGCGTAGTTCAATTAAAAAATGAATTAATGATCAAATTGTTCTTGGGAACAATGATCTAAAATAATGGTGTTGGTACTTACACATGGTTAGTAGCCCAGAGAGAATGTTAGGGTTGATGTTTGCTCTAAGATCACGTGAGTTATACTCGTTGTGAGAAACAAGAGGCAGCAACAACCTAAACGATGCACAGTTTAATGTCATGTAGGACATATGAAGGACTTTGCAGTTTAAAGTCTTACAGTGAGGACTAATGGTGATGCACAGTTTAATGTCATGTAGTAAGGACAAAATAATGTTTAATGTCATGTAGGACATATGGGAACTTCTGTAGAGTTTAGTGTCATGTAGCTTGGATGATGGGGGACTGTGCAGTTTAATTTCATGCAGTAAGGACAAAAAAAACATTGTTTATCGTCATGTTGGATGATGGTGAAAAATAGTTTAAGGTCATATACATAGACCGTAAATGGTGCAGTTTAATGTCATGCTGGACATAAGGGACATGTGAATAGTTTAAGGTCTTATGCATGGACCGCATAGTTTATTGTCGTGTTGGACGTATAAGGGACTTTATCACAGTTTAACGTCATGTTGGACGTAAAAGGGACAGTACAGTTTAACGTCATGTTGGACGAAAGGGATGCAAATAGTTTAAGGTTGAATGCATGGACCGTACATTTTAATGTCATGTCGAACGAATTGGAGACTTCTGTATAGTTTATCGGAATGTAGCTAGGATGATTGAGACTTTTATAGTTTAACATCATGTTGGTTGATAAAAGTGACATATACTTTAGCGTCATGTAGCTAGTACGATGTGAATAGTTTAAGGTCATATGCATGGACTGCACAGTTTAACGTCATGTTTCTAGGATGTAAAGGGACTTTCTATACAGTTTAGTGTCATGTAGCTAGAACGATGGAGACTTTCACAGTTTGACATCATGTTGGACGAATTAGGGACTTTTTTCCCACAGTTTAACGTCATGTTGGATGAAAAAAGAGACTATGCAGTTTAATGTTTTATAGTGAGGACTATTGGTGCTGCACAGTTTAATGTCATGCAGTAGGGACAAAATACAGTTTAATGTCATGTTGGACAAAAAGTGTTGTATAGTTCAATGTCATATAGCAAGGACAATGGTGAACCAATGAGAAGATATTGGTTATGGGGACAATATTTTGTGTTTATACAAAATACTTCTTCAGAAATCTGGCATTGGTTGGAGTCATGATAAGTTCGACATCCATTGAGATTAAAGAATACACTCTATTGGAGTAGACCTTATGTATTGAATAAGGTCCTTCCGATTTTGGTTCATGCTTGGGAGGTTTCATTCCTGGTATCATTGGAGTTCTGAGAACCAATACCAATTCTCCCTGAGCGAATAAATGAAGATGAACTTTTTTATTGAAAACTCGTTCTATTCGATTCTGATAGGCTTCCAAGTGATGGATAGTGCATAATCTTTTCTCATCTAATCGTTCCAATTCATCCAATCGCTTTCCATACTTTTCATCTGTAGATGACTGGTCACAAATGACTACTCTGAGCAAAGGTAGTTGAACCTCAATGGGCAAAACTGCTTCTGTTCCATATATCAGTGAATATGGAGTTGACCGCGTTGTAGTGCGGGTGGTGGTTCGATAAGCCCATAAAGCATGAAAGAGTTTGTCAGGCCAATATTTCTTATCTTTATCCACCATATTTTATAGTATGTTTGATAGATTCTTGTTGAAGGATTATATCTATCCATTTTCCGCTGCATGATACCGAGATGAAAGATTGGATTTGATGTTGTATTCTTGATACAACTTCTTCACCTTAGATGAACAGAAGTTGGTGCCATTGTCCATCAATATGGAATGAGGGACACCAAATTTGGTGATGATGTCAGAGTTAATGAAGCTATCAATGCTTTTAGAACTAACTTCTTTGAGATGTATTCCCTCTGCCCATTTGGAAAATAAGTCAGTAGCAGAAAGACTATACATTAACTGCTTGGATGTTGCTGAAGGGTAAGGTCCCACCACATCCATTCCCCATTTGTCAAATAGCCATGAGTATTTTCTTATATAAACCAACTCTAGGGGCTGATCAGTGAAATTGGCATGTACCTGGCATGAATGACACTTATTTGTGAAATCAACACAATCTTGTATCATTGAGGGCCAAAAGTATCCAAGCCTTCGAATCTGATCAGACAGTCTATGTCCAGACTGATGGGCACCACAGACTCCTGCATGTACTTCTTTCATGATAGCCATTGTCTCATCACCATCAATGCATCTGAAGAGAAATCTATCAAAACCACACTTGTAGAGGACTTTCTCTAGGTGATCTGGCCTATCATAAAGAGTAAAATTAACCACACGTCGCCGGATTTGTTCTTTCCCATCTCTATCAGGTGGATTTGTTCCATCATGAATGTATTCCCGGATAGGTATCATCCATCTTGTAGTATGACCATATGGCTCTGGAATGGGTCTAATTTCATTAATTTCCTCTCTTCTGGTTCGAACGTAAGATGAAATTGTACGGCAGTGGGAAATGCTAAGGCTTGTCTCGTCCCGATCTGGATCTTCTAGAGCTGTGGCTATGTTATCCAATGCATCAGCATGAGAATTTTGTGAGCGAGGGACATAAGAAAATGTCGTTTCCGTAGGAAATTCCACCATTAACTCTCTAACATAATCATACAAAGTGATAAATTCTTCTTTTTTTATTGCATAATCCCCATTGACTTGTTTGATTACCAGGTCCGAATCACCTTTCAAATTCAAGTGATTCACTTGTGCCTGAAGTGCCAATTCCAAACCTGTAATGAGAGCTTTGTATTATGCTTCATTGTTGGCACCACCTTCCCGTAATAAAAAGGAATAGGGTAACACTGCCTTTTCTGGGGAAATGAGAACAACTACTAACCCAACATTGTTGAATTTTGGATCTTATATTTTCTTCCATGTTGGACTTCTGGAAGTACCATCAAAATACATTTCCCAGACTTCAGAACAATCCTAAACAGAGAAGACTTCTTCATCACGGAGTTCAATATCTGAAGATGTATCTTCTACTGAAGGGTGTTCAACAAGGAGATCAGCCAAAGCATGATCCTTTATTGCCTTTTTAGACACATATTGAATATCAAACTACTATATAATAACTTCCCACATTTCCAGATGTCCTATAAGCATTGGACGACTGAGGATGAATTTGAGCGGGTTATTGCAAGATACGAATTGGACCTCGTGATGTTGCAGATAATGTCTCAACTTATGAACCGCAAAGATTAATGCAATGAAGCACTTATCAATACTTGAATATCGGGTTTCTGCTTCAATCATAGTCCGAATGAGGTAGTAGAGGCTGTTTCCATTCACAGCATCATTCTTCTGGGCAGGAAAGGTTCCCAATGATCGCTCTAAGGCTGTCACATAGAGGATAAGTGGTATTCCTTCAACAGGTGGCATTAGTACTGGTGGACTCAATATGTATTTCTTGAGAATATCGAATTCTTCTTAACATTCTTTAGTCCACTGGTAAGTGACTCCTTTCTTCATTAATTTGGAGAAGGGTAAACTTTTTCTTGCCAAATTGCCGATGAAACGCCGAATATAGGCTAAGTGTCCCAGAAGCCCTCTCAATTCATTCAAATTTCGTGGAGGTGAAATACCAAAGATTGACTTGGAATTCTTAGGATCGACTTCGATACCACAATGGCGTACAACAAAGTTGAGAATTTTTCCTGAGGTTACCCTAAGAGCACATTTGAAGGGGTTGATCTTCAAATTATGCTGTCAAAGCTTGCAGAATATGATTTCCAAATCATCCATGTGATTAGAACGTTGCTTGGATTTTACAACCAAATCATCCACATAACAGTCAACAAACTTCCCTAAAAATGGTTTGAAGATACGATGCATGGCACACTGATATGTTGCGCCATCATTATTTAGGCCAAAGGGAATCTCCCAATAGCAAAACACACCCAGAGGGGATCTGAAGGCTATAGATTCTTCATCTTCAGGATCCATTCAGATTTGATTATATCTGGAATATCCATCCATCAAATAATGTTCTTTATAGCCTATTGTTGCATCAATCAAGAGCTCTGTAATCGGAAATGGAATGTATCTTTAGGACAATGCCGATTAAGATCCCTGAAATCAATAAAACTCTAATTTTCCCATTCTTCTTCTTCATAGGGACAATACTAGCCAACCACTTGGGATATTGAACTTCTCTGACGAAGTTAGCTTTGATAAGCTTATCCACTTCAGCTTCAATTTTGGAAGCATAAGTTGGGTGTGTTCTTCTCGCGGCATGCTTAAATCCTTGATGTTCTTCTGGAAAACCCAAACGAAGGGTAGCAACATTAGGATCAATCCCTAGCATCTCTGTATAGTTCCAAGAAAATATGCCTCGATTTTTCTTTAAAAAGGAAATATACATCTCTTGATCTTCAATAGTCATGGACGCACTAATTAATATGGGGATTGGATATTCATCGGTACCCAGATTTATTTCTCTGAGTTCATCCACAGTGGTAGAGATACCGTCTTCAAATGCTGGCGGAGCATCTCTGAGATCTTCCTCTTCTTTTTCCACATGCGTTATCTCCTCTATTTCTACTTGCATAGTAAATGATGAAGCAGAATTTCCACAATCAAAAGAGATGTTAAAATTTAAACATCCTGAAGAAGAATCTTCCATTTCTGACCCAATTGATGATGGAGGGTCTTTGTATAGGTAATAAAGAAGAGATGATGGATTGAGAATCGACATCATTATTCCCCTCCGATGTTTCTATAACATCTTTTGGCCTGATTGGTGAAGTATAGACTTGCTGGATTTTAAAAGATGAAATGAAGACATCCCCATTTGGGCTTTCATCACTGCTTGGTGGATCACCAATTTCTCCCATGTTGCCTGGCTCGACTGCTATAATTGACATTATGGATCTTTACATAAGAGTATGTTGATTTGGGTCTATCCTGTCAATTTGACTGATAGGCAACACATAATCTAAACTCACATGTGCAAATGGATTTACTGAAATCTTTTCCAAACCAAATGGAGCAATAACCATGGAAACATCCTTTGTTGTGGATTTCTCCTATCCCTTCATGTGATAGAATTCCACCTCAATGTACTGATATTCACATGTCTTAAATAGAGATTTATCACCATATAATGTCCCAATTTGACCATTGAAACAATATTCAAGACATTGAAGGTATGATGAAAGGATAGCCGCATGTTGATGTAGCCAGGGTCTTCCAAGAAAAATATTGAAAGCTATATCATGATCAACCACCATGAAATCCGAATTGGATACAAGGTCACCAAACTGAGTTCTAAGTGAAATCTCACCTAGTGGTTCTTGTTCTTTTTTATCATACCCTTGCAACATTAATGTAGAAGGAGATAAATCAGATTCGGTGAGTCCCAATCGACAAAGTGTATGAATGGGAATGAGGTTGACTCCTGAACCATTATCAGTAAAAGATATTTGGATATCCACACCATTGACCTTTCCAGATAAGCACAAAGGTCTAATATTCTCATGCACGACATCATCTTCATCTTCATCTATGAATGATATCACTGCATGACATTCTGCTGGATTATTCTCTACATGGTAGACTTCAGCTGCAGCAATTTCGGTTTGAAACTCCAGAGGACTTGACAAAGCCTCAATGAGTGCCTCCCGAAGATCCTTGGATAGATTCCGTGCCTCCAGAATTGTTAACTTGGCCGGTACATGGGCCAGGTGTTTCAATACATCAAACTTTTGATCCAAAGGTCTGTGTTTCCCAATAGGAACATGAGGTTTAGCAGGTGCCATGGATGTTGATTCTTTGGAAGTAGAGGCATCTTTTATTGAGATAGAAGTTGGCCATACTCCTGGCTTTGGAAGATTGGACCGATTGGATTCATTTTTTGGTTGACAGGATGAAGGTGGAACCTCAACCGATCCTCAAAAATAACTGTGCCAGGACTGAATCTGTTATTGGTGGAAGAACTCACTTGTTCTTGTTGAGCTTGCTGAAGGGATCTGCCACGAGTTTCCACTTCATACACAGTTCTGGAAGGGGTAGAATTGGAATAGTGGCTTCTGGGATATGCATGTCTTCCTCTGTATCCCTGACCCCTAGAACTTCCTCTACATCCTTTATTTGATACAGGGAATTCAGGATCATCGAGATTGAAGCTGAAACTAGCATAAGGATCTGTTAAGTGATCCATATTAACAGAACCAAAGATCAACTCATCATCTGATTAAGACTCTGTCTGACTAGCCAATTTAGGCTATGCCGTTTGGTGGGGCAGTTCCCATTACATCGAAGTAGATTGCATAAAATTTGCAAGAGTCAAAGACAGCTTGGGCTTTGACACATACTCATCTTCTTCTAATTCTTCTTTCTTCCCCGAGTTACGCTTCCCCTCTAAGGATTTTTCTTTTTATGGAGGATTCACTATGGCATTTACACTAGAAGACACAATTGGTTTCTTAAATTGCATTTGCAAAATGGCATGAGTTCGATTGATCATTTTTCTGACCATCCAATCATCATATTTCTGCGCATTTTTTCTTTTGACTTCCTGCCACTCGCCGTTTACCTTTGGATCTGTAGCAGTAACACATGCTACATGACCTGAAGAACCCTTCAATTTAACATTCCTCGAGTCAACCATTTTCTACAGGAGGTCCTTGAAGTCAAAACACTCCTAAATGGGATTCCCCAACATATGATGAAACGGGAAATAATTGGGACGGTCTTCATCCCCATCCTTGTTTGGCCTTTTGGGCCTCGGCAGCTGAACTAAGTTACTCTCCAAAGCTGAAATGAAATATCCAGAAACATGTTCATTTCGGAAAGAATAATAGTTTCCCTCCAATTCATCAAACTGTTTTCGTCTTTGATCTCTTTGATCATCTTGACAAAACATCCTCTGTTTCTGACGCTCAATAGGTGAAACCCTTCGGGAAGATGAAGGCATTGAGGTAGAAGCAGGGACAGGGGCTTCTTTAAGCATGATTGTAGCAGTCTCTTCTCTACCCATTCTTCTTCCTGGAGCTGATTGAATTACACAAGCTTTATTCTTAGTCTTCATAATATAATCTTCAATCTGTTGAGCGATCAAAGTAAAGTCTCGAAACCCTCTTGTGTATTTCACAAGGATCAATGGCGTGCGTAATTAATCATGCAAGTTTGCCACACAGATTGGCAACAGTTCTTCCTGAGGGAGTTCTAGGCTTAGGGAATATATTAATCCCTTCTAGCGAGCAATGAAATATGAAACCCTTTCATTCTCCCTTTTCTTACAGTTTGTAAGATCAAAAACTGTTGTATTTGGCAACATGGAACTGAAGTTATGTAGAAATCGTTGATGAAGATCATCCCATCCAGTAATTGACCGGGATTGCAAGCTTGTATACCAAACAAATGCATGCCCTTGTAATGATTGTACAATGCACTGGAGCTTAATTGCTTCTTGTTGCTGAGGGGTTCCCATCATGGGATCACAACGAGAAACAAAAAGCGTTAAGTGTTTCCCTGGATCACCCGAACCATTAAAGATTGGGAATGTGGTACTTGAAAAATTTGATGGGGGAGGAATATCATCAACCCATTCAAGATTAGCTCTCTTTTCTGGTTGAATTTGAGCACGCTTTCCTTCCATATCCTCCAACTGAGCTGTCAATGACTCAATAGTAGTTATTAACTTTTGAGAAACATCCGGTTGAGCTTGGACCTGAACAGGTGTGGCAGCTAGTACTGCAACTGACGGTAGCACCACTGACTGTTGTTGCACATGACCCATAGGACTAGACCTGTGAGGGTGTACTGGTAGAGGAGGAAAGTCTGGATCTATCTCAGCAGCCACAACAAATTCCCTTTGATGACTGGCTCTAGTATGCTTAGGAGGAAGTCTACCTTGATGTAGTTCTGCATTCATCCTCCTTAGTTCCTTCATTACTTCCTCCTACTGCGCAAACCTTTGCTCTAATGAGTGTGACTGGCCTTCTCCAGAGGAAGTGTGGTAAGTAAATTGATTCTTTCCTTTCCCCTTGTTGGAAGCCTTTCGGAGAGAGGAAAGTGGGTTACTTGAAGGAATACATAGATTATGGGTAAGCCATTGATTCCATGTACGCACACCTTCTTCATTTTCGTCTGGGTGTACACCTTCTTGGGCAGGAACTTCTTCATCCGATTCCCCTGAATGAGCCTCATCTTGGAGATCAGCAACAACAACATTGAGGATGTTAATTGATGCATAATTCATGGAATCCCTTCTATCAACATTTATGCGATGTTTTCTTCTTCCATGTCCTTAACGAGACATTGCCGTCCATTGATTCAATCCCTCAGGAACTTCTTAGAAAACCGTAACATGGAAAGAATATCTTGATAATTTGGCTCTTCATTCCTCTTGGTGCTTCTTCCCTAATCGAGAGAAGACTGAATTTCTCTGAGGGAGGGATTGAGGATTTGAAAAGGTCCCTAGTCCGGTGGACTGGGGTTGTTCCTACTGTTCCCGCTCAACTCCTCGAATTCTATTTGTTGATTCTAAGGGTTGGGTTAGAAGAGTCCCCAGTCTGGTAAGATGGGGTGGTTTCTGACATGCTATGTCTGAGACTTTATTAAAATTTCTCTTGATCTTGCAGATCTTATTCCGGAAGTTAGCAGGATGAATTAATCGGCATCCACTTTTATCACTTGTTTCAAAAGATCGTTGGATGATTTCTGACACTTATGTCACTTGACGATGCGCTTGCTCCATACGAGAGGCCTGTTCAATATTATCGTTTGCTTGATGCAGGAGTAATTCAACAAATTCTTCTCTATACACATGATTTTGAGAAGAACTAGTTGAGGCATGTTCTTGGGCAAGCCTTTGATTACAAACAAATCCGATTGACTGTGGCCGGCAATGGGAAATAACTTTGCATGAGACCATTTTCGGTGGGCTTTGTTGATTGGAGAGCACGGTGAAATGCAATGCTCCATGAACACCCCATCCTCTGATATGAATACTAGATGGGGAATTGGCAATTAACTGGTACAATCTTCTTAGTGCGGCAAGTCATGAACGTTGAAGGGCTCTCTACTGCTTTTCAGCCTTCGGATATCGAGAGACTGATAGAGATTCCAAGTCTATTTGGTGTTGTAACCCTTCTGTTATCTTACCATTATTTCCATATTCATCATAAGATAATAAATTCTTTTTCAATTAAAAAAGAGTCTTTCATATGTTGAGAAGAATATCAGGAATTCCATCTTCTTTCAACATCTCTGGAATGTAATACTGAGAGTCTGCCAAAGGCCAAAACATAACTGGTACTTCACCTTTCACCAGTTTTTTTCTCATATTTAGCACTTCCTCTTTATCATTCAATGAAGATTATTCTACTTGTTTAGACCAGATCTGGTGCATCCTTGTTGCTTTATCGGATTCAACAAGATTGGTAGAGAATTCACTGATCAAACTGGAAGATAAATGACCCAGGGGTGGTTCGGAGAATGTGCTAAATCCTGGGTTATCTTCTAATAGAGAAAGTATTTCACTTGCTGATGGTAAAGCATCAAACATGATTTGCTTCACATTTGCAAGTGCCTCAAGATAAGAGGGCTTTCTCATCACTGCATTGTTATATAAAGAATTTTCCAGGCAATGCGAATTACTACTGCGGAGAGGACTTTCACAGCTAAATTTATCACCATGAGGAGGACCACCATGATGGGTTATAGCAAAAGATGGAATCTCTTTCTCTTTGATCATCTGGCCACACAGAGGGTTCTTGCGGCTCTCATCTGAATATGAAACTTCAAGATCGATTAAACTGTCATGAAGAAAGCCTTCATGAGGAAGTGTCTGGTGAAGACCTTCGGAATTAATGTTCCCACTATTGGGAACTGAGAGAGTAGAATATTGAACTCCAATAGATAATTGTATGGGGCTTTAAGAACTCCAGCATCGAGTAAGGCCTGAATACATATTGGCCCTTGATTTCTTGACTGTGCTGGGTGGGTCTTCTTCTTAGACGCCTTCTTACTCACTTTGGCAAGTGTATGTGCCTTCACAGAAGGAATGATCAGGTTAGGCTGATTACCACCGCTCAAACTAAGTGTATGTTCCTGGCTTGGTTGTTCGTATTATATAGGGGAGTACGCCCCACAACCTTCTTGTACTAGAACAGAGGTGTGTGTCTGTTCCGGAGTGATATATTGATGTGTCACTCCACTGGTAGGGTTAGATTTATGTGTCTTTCTTTAGGATGATGATGAAGCTATTATGATATCCTGACAGGCATACAGGATATGAGCAGGGATTTTCTTCTGCTCTTTCACCATTGACAGAATGTGCTTGGTGACTTCAGCCGCTGGACCGAGGATATACGTCCATTCTGAGCTTGGAGTAGGTGTATGTTTCTACTCCTATCCTCCTTTTCCTATTAGCGGATCCTGATAGTACGCAAGTGTGGGGGAAGAGAGTTGAGTCTGCCTCCTGCTTGTCATTGGAGCTTTTCGACTGACTTCTACGAGTGCTACCAAGCGAGACTGTTGGTAGACATGATCAATACTAGTAGGTGTATGTTCCTGCTGATTTCACTCCGCCAAACGTGCACTACTACAAAATTGGATTTTATCAGCGCTAAAAATGGCCTTTATCAGCACTAGAAAGCGCTAATAAAGCCGACATAGATAAAGGGGGGGGTTCCCTTTTATCAGTGCTCCGAAAAGCGCTGATAAAAGCACCCCTTTATCAGCACTATTTTTAGCGCTGATAAAGGGGTCCTATATCAGTGCCTCCTTTATCAGAACTTCCATTTAGCACTGATTAAGGACCCCTTTTATCAGCCCTTTTTTAAAAGTGCTGATAAAAGGTAAGAAAATTAAAAAATTTGAATTTTTATAAAAAAATTTAAAAAAATACTGCCAATCATGGGGCGGATTTTATAGCGCTTGAGCCCCCCTTTTACAGCTCTTTTCTGCCCCTGTATAGTTCCCCATGCACCCCCTTCACCCTTTAACAGCACTTTCTCCCATAATTCCTCATGTGCGTGCGCTCCTACCTCTACCAGGATTTGAACTCGAGACCTCCCCCATGCGCGCCTAAGCCTTTGCCACTACTCTATATTGATTTGTTCTCCAATTTATGATATCTATATATATATATATATATATATATATATATTTAGTTATATTTATTCGTATAATAATATATATTTATATTAATATATATATATAGTTATTAGATTAATATATATATATATATTTAAAATAATATATATACATAGTTGTATTAATATATATCACTATTTATATATATATATATATATATATTTAGTTATATTTATTCGTATAGTAATATATATTTATATTATTATATATATATATAGTTATTAGATTAATATATATACATAGTTATATTAATATATATCGTGATTTATATATATATATAGTTATATTTATCCGTATAGTTATATATATATATATATTAATATATATATAGTTATATTAATATATATATAGTGATATTAATATATATATTTATAGTGATATTAATATATATATTTATAGTAATACTAATATATATATGTGTGTGTGTGTGTGTAGTTAGATTAATATATATATAGTTAGATTAATATATATATATATATATAGTTAGGTTAATATATATATATAGATTAATATATATATATAGTTAGATTAATATATATACATAGTTAGATTAATATATAGGTATATAAATATTCATATATTGTTATTTTAAATAAAATGGATATTAGTTATTATTTAGATAAAGCTAATACATTATATATATATATATAATATGTATAGATTGTTATATATTTGATTATAAATAGCAGTGAATTATAAAAAATGATAAAATTTCAATGAAATAATATCAATATGAATGTAATACCTTGGAATAAATTCAGTCCCCACCAAAAAAAGCCAATAATACCCCCTTATACGAGGATGAGAATCCACAAAATGTTATGAAATCGGGGTACCCCGACTAAAAATTCAGTTTTGGAGGCCTTCTGGGCCTCTTTTGGCCTCGAAAAACCCTTGACCGGGGTTCCCCCAAATCACAACGATGTAGAGCTCGTTGTAGGATTCGATTTGATATGTGGTAGAGCTCAAACGGACACCCAGATCAAAAGTTATGGCAGTTTGAAGTTTGAGTTCCGTTTTCAACATATTTTAGATCTTTTTTTAATTTTTTATTTTATTTTTTACTCTTCAAATGGTTATTAAATGACTATTACACCATAATAATTAGCAAATGGTTAATTAAAAATGTTTTTTTAAATTTTTTACAAGCCATTTTCACTAAATATATTATATATTAAGTATATTAAGTGTAAATGTATATTTGTACTTATCTAAAATATATTAAAAAATTATATATTATATTTATATCAATATAACTATATTTTTAAATTTATATATTAATATATTATTTATAATTAATGTTTTTTTGAACTCGACCTTTTATCAGTGCTTTTAAAAGCGCTGATAAAAGCCCCCCTATATCAGCGCTAACAAAAAAGCGCTGATATAGGGGTTCCCTTTATCAGCGCTAAAAAAAGAGCTGATAAAGGGGTCCCTTTATCCATGCTTTTTTAGCGCTGATAAAGGCCACCCCCTTTATCAGCGTGTTTTCGTTAGCGCTGATATAGGGGTGGCACTTCCTTTGGCTAGTTTTGTGGTAGTGTTGGTTGATGAGCTTCCTTCAACACTGACAAACGAGGCTGCTGGCAGGATTGATGAGTGTAAGCAGGTGTATGTGCATGTTTACTAGTTGTCAACATGTTGGGTTGGCGGGATTCATCGTAAGTAGTTAGACGAGACTGCTGACTAGATGATAATTTATAAACAGGTGTGTTTTCCTGTCTATAGTACTCCCCCGAAATTTCCTGGCAGGGTTGGCGTGGTGCTTCCAGACAAGTCTGCTGGACAGTTGAATTTAAACAGACGGGTGTATGTGCCCGCTCATTACTTTACACTAAGTTAGGTTGGTGAGTTCCTCCGTAAATGGTAGAAATGAGAACCTCCTCACTGTTAACCGGATTTCGCCTCTGGCGATTCATCTTTTCTTCTCGGGTTCGAGGAACCTAAGCTGAATGCCTAGAGACGATGCCCTTATCATGTTGAGGGCGCATTTCCGCATGATTCTGGCAGTGATTGTTGAGGGGAGACCTTGGGAAGGACTCATGTCTTCTTGAATTAGGGCCCTGAGGGGCCTGCACATTCACCTCCCTAGAATATGGTAGTTAATGGTGATTGCGTTCCGGGGATAACAACCCTAAACGGTTGAAAACAGTGGTTGGAACCACCTACTTCTTGATCACTGGTCGTCGCTGTCCGGATGACCGGGTTGAATTATTGAATTGGAGGGATTGTCGAGCAGCCTCCAAAGTCGGAAGAGTACTGTTTTGATGGTACTCTTTAACCAGTGCATTTGTTACCCAGCGTTGAAGATGCTGAGTTGGTGATGTCGTCCTTAGAGAGGACGACGATCCAGTAGGAGTAGCAGTAGCAGAGGCATTTGCAGCAGAGGTTTTCACAGCAGAAGTATTCACATGCGTGAATTTGAGAGAATACATTCTTGAAATGCATAAGATCTTGGAAAAGAGAGCATGTTTGATATAACAAGCATAATCAAGATAAATCCAGCCACTACATCTTTTGGATGAGCACATATGTCAATTATTTCTTTGTTGTCCCTCTCATTGAGTTTTAAGTATGGGCCACAAAAATAGGCAAAACATCATTTTAACTTGGTTAAGGATTCACGTTGGGTTTACCATTTTTGTTTTCCCTCTGGAATTGGGGATAAACTCATTGATTTAAGGTTCAAACATTCTAATCGGTTTCTAACAGGTTTGTTCATAGAACCGGAAACATCCAATTATTCCATATCCAGTTGGACCTACATTCCAAAGGTAGGTGCTTATTTGTTGTGGACTGATAAGGCTTAAGAATTTTCATTGGTCGAGAGGATGGGAGGTCGGACTCATCACTCCTTTTTTAAGGGGAATTATTGTCTACTCCAGGACTCTCTTTGTAGATTTAAGTTATGTTCATGAATCCTTTTTAAAGTACCAAGTATAAGAATGATCTTTCCCTTAGAACATTCAATCAATTATTGTTGTGTAAGAATTTAAAGAATCTTTCTATATGTATTTGAGGTTTTTCATCGATAGATAATAATCTGTATTTGATAGAGATTCTTAGTCAATGGTATCCTTCAATACATTATATATATGTCTCTTGGTCATGATGATGACTATACAGGTTTTAAGCCACTCAGTGGGGCACTTGAAGTTTATTTTCATTCAGCAGGACATGGATTATTTGATAGTTGGGATCGTACCCACAGATGGGATACCTGAGTATCTTTATTTAGAGAAGGAATCAGAACCCACGTAGTTCGAGTAAATAGGAATGATGTTTATGCATGACTGATGGCCCAATGAAAGATGCCATAATTACTTTTACAATCTAAGCGCACATGAGTCATACTCAGTGTGAGAGACAAGAAGTATAGGTAAAACCAGACAATTGCTCCAGGAAATATGCAATCATGAGAAATAAAGTGGAACTTATGTATGTGTGACTACCCAGATAATTAAAGAGTATGATTTACATCAGGGAGGAAAACCAGGATCAAGGATTATAAATGTGTATGTACTTTATGGAGATTTGAATACCCTAACTTGGGGCTTACTCCTAAGGAAGATGCCCAAATTAGGAGGGGACTTATGAAGACTGGGGCTTACTCTTGAAAAGGAGAACGCGGTAAAAAGAAATTATGATTGGTTAAGAAAAATTATGATAAATGGGGCTTACTCTAGAAAAGGACACCCAGGTCAATTGAAATTAAGACTGGTTAAGAGAAATTATGATAACTGGGGCTTACTCATGAAAAGAAGGCCCAGGTTAAAATGGACTTGGGGATTACTCTTATGGAGGATGCCCAAATTAAGACAAATTGAACTGGGGCTTACTCCAAAGGGGGAGGCCCAGGTTTAAAGTGGAATTTTCACTGGGGCTTATTCTTATGGAGGAGGCCCAGGTTAAAGGAATTTTAGGGACTTGGGGCTTACTCTTGAAAAAGAGGCCCAATCTGAAGGAAATTATGAGTGGGGCTTATTCATGAAAAAGAAGCCCAGGTTAAGGATCTTTGTGATTTTGGAACTGGGGCATAATCCTGAAATGGAGTCCCAGGTTAAGGGATTTGAGACTTAGGGCTTATCCTTGAGAAGGAGGCCTAAGTTTGAAGAAAATTATGAGTGGGGCTTATTCCTAAGGAGGATTCCCAAATTAGGGGACTTGGGGATTACTCCTAAGAAGGATGCCCAAATTAAGGATTCTCTCATCTTGAAGGATGAGGTTGAAATGAATGAAAATTTGGATTGGGGCTTACTCCAGAAAAGGAAGCCCAAGTTTAAGGGACGTGGGGCATACCACTAAAGAGGATTTCCAGATTTGGAGAACATAGATTGGGGCTTACTCCTGAGGAGGAGGCCCAGGTTATGGATTCTCTCATCTTAAAGGATGAGGTTGAATGAATGAAATCTCTATCCTTAGTGACATAATGTTATGTAAATCACTAGGTTTTTGAGAGATGTTCCATGGAATTCCTTTCAGATAAGGAATTCAATAAACAAAACATGCCATAAATGGATTTGAAGAGTGTCTTGAAGACTGGATCTTGAATAGGAGTGGTTGAATGGCATAAAAGAAGTGAAATTGGCAGGAGAGGCTCCCAAAAAGAAAGGGGTGCTAGTCCTGGTAGCCACGCAAGTACTACGTGGGCGCGCAAGTATTGGTCGTGCAAGTAGACTTGCACGACACATGGGGACTTGCGTGTCTTTTAACCCTTAGGGTAAAACTTGGGCGAGCCTTGGCTCAAGCTCTTAGTTCTATTTCTAGGAACTTCTAGAAGGGTGGCGCACATGTTCTAGTTAAGGAGCAAGGGCGGAGTGCAAGTGTGGCCATTTCCCTTAAGGGTTGGACACTCAGGCGTGCAAGTGTTGATGTTTTTCAACACTTACACCTTACTCCTCCTCTTTAGAGCTTTTGTTCTAGGTATGAAATTACTTTAGAAGTGTTTGGAATTCTTGAAGAAAAGACTAGGGCGCCGGGAGCTCGAATCTGAGTTTTGGAAATTTTTTGTCTTTTAAAATGGGGGCCCCACAGGGGTATTTATAGGCGGGAAGAGACCCTAAGCGGTTTTCAAAGGGGGTGTGCAAGTCACTTGCGCGACCATTAGGTGGCGCGCAAGAGTACTTGCATGATAGTAAGGGAACTTGCGTGAACCCGGTTCTTTTGACTCCTTGTTCATTCCTTTGTTGATTTTTGATGTTTTCTTCAAAGGATGAACCAATTTTTTCTAAGTCCTTTCCCTTTCCATTCCTTTAGACTCTCTGAAGAATGGAGCGTCAACAGTATGGCTGAAAGATCCTGTTTATGAGTCTTATAAACACTACTGGAGCATTGGTTACACCAAATGGAAAAACCAAGAACTCATAATGGTTGTACTGACATCTGAGGGTTGTCTTCTACACATCCTTATCTCACAATCTGAGATGTGATAGCTTGATCTGAGTTCTATCTTTGAGAACCACTGTGCTCCCTTCATCTGATCAAATAGGTCATCAATCCTCAAGATTGGGTACTTGTTCTTCATGGTCACCAGGTTCAAGCGCCAATAGTCGATACAGTGCCTCAAGATGCCATCCACCTTCTTGGCGAATAGAATCAGGGCTTCCCAAGGAGAAAAACTATGATGAATGAATCCCTTCCCTTTCACGTCCCCCATTTGTACCTGCAACTCATGAAGCTCTACGGGAGCCATACGATATGCTGGTGTAGATATCGGTGTCGTCTCGGGGTACAAGTGAATGTAAAAATCTACATCTCTGTGAGGAGGTAGACCTGGAACATCATCAGGGAAAACATCAACATACTGGTCCACCACTATAGGATAGCTCAAACTCTCCACATCAACAACTCTGGGGGTAAGGTGATCCAATTGATGAGTGATCGGCTACACTCTCCTCTGGGTAAGTCCATCCAGTACTGCAAAGGCTCCCTTCTCGTCAGTGAAGGTAAAACTGGTCCCATCTGTGCGAACACACCGCACTTTGCGCCTACTACAATATATCTAAGCATGGACTTTAGATAACTAGTCATACCCAAGATAACGTAGTAAGGCCTCGACACCACTACTAGAAGATCACAACCGAAGCTGTCACCACCTAGAGTAATCTCACCCTACTAGAACCAGTGCATATTCATTGAATCTGCTACCACAGGAGTCTCTAGCTGTAAGGATCGATCCAATGGCTCTGTAAGAATCTCTGAGCTCTGAATGGGGGAAGGAGTAATAAAAGATTGACTAGAACCTGTGTCTATAAGAACTACAACTAAGGTGGATTAGACATAGATCTTGCCTTGTATTATCTCTGGAGTGCCATGATCATAATCCTCAGTAGCCTGGAGCTGAGCTCTCGCATGTCCTCCAACTCCCTTCAGTTGGGGTGGACTTCTAGGTGGTGGTGGTGGTAACATCTCGAATTGTCTCCCACTACTAGTTGGACAACCAGCTCCACTGCCACGTCCAGCAACTCTCTGCGGACCTCCTTGTTCGAACCTCTGTCTTTTCCTAAGAGGTCCTTCGACCGTATGCGGATTATCCATACGGTGGATCGGACTGTCATGAGCCATGTGACCCTACCCGACGCATGCGTAACACTACTCGTTCCTAGTATAATTGGCTCCGCCTTAGGTTCCCCGCACAACCGATCCTGATTCATGTCATCGTCTACCTATGGGTCTGGTCCTCTTGGCCACTGTGACATCTATCTGCGGACAACTGCAAAAGACTCTGCTGCATGATGACTGGTAGTGGGTTTCACTGCTGGTGACTACTCGGTAATGAAGATATGCACCATGAGGGCTCTCTCTAACACCCCTGCCTGCGTCAGGATGCTAAGTGAGATCATCGAAGCCCTGATCTCCCACCTAAGCCCCTACTCTATGTTCCAGGCTCTAAATAAAGGGTCCTTCACCATATCTATGGAGTAGCGTGAGTGTTCAGTGAACCTCACTGAGTACTGATCCATAGTCATGTTGCCCTACTGCAGATGAAGAAGCTCTTGTATGTGCACTTCTCAAAGGGTCACAGGGAGAAACTCTACCCGAAACCGGCTCTCAAAGTCTGCCTAGAAAAGTGTTACCTCATCATGAACCTAGAGTATCAAGCTCCACCATCTTCTTGTTGCTTCCTATAGATAGTTGGAGGTAAGGATCACCTTGTGATCGGTTGGTGTCCCTACGAGTCAGAAGACTCTCACCACAACCTCCAGCCAATCCTCAACCTCATGTCGGTCCATCTCTTCCCTAAACCTGGGTGGCTTCTAGTGCTGGAACTCATGCAATGTGCTCAAATGGTGTACACCATCTTCTACTGGGTCTGGTGGCATTGGTGGCTCAATGGGGAGTGGTACCGTTGTTGCCTCCGTAGGTGCCTCAACTAGAAAAGGGCCCTGCACCAAGGCCCTGTCGCTCAGTGGGATATCAGTGCACCCAACTCTCAGAAACCTAGATGTTTGTCTGCGTGGAGGAATCCTAAAAAGAAACTGGTGCTCCACTATCAAAAATTTATACATGCTGATCTGAATGTTATACCTGGTGATTTGACTAAAAATATCCCAAAGAATACATTTGAAAACATACAGGCAATCAGTGTTTCAGTGCATTGAGTTGGAAATCAGAAGTCAGTGTAACGCCCCGACCCCAGTTACCCAGATTCGGTGCATTATTTTAATACATTGGCATGATTACAAGGATTCATGTCCCGAAGGACCGATCAGTTTAGCAATCTTGGAAAATAGATTACATACATGAACATTACATTACAATTTAAATCATAGAATACAACATAGATAGTGCTTTGAGAATGCCATTATTCCCTTGGCTTAACCCTGCATATGAATCACAATACACTTCTTGGGATCCTGGGAAAAATAAAACATTGAAAGGGGTGAGCTCAGATGCTCAGTAAGGATAATAGTACAACGGAAACTTTTATAAGAAAACATAAGCATTTAAGGCAATGTATAAATAAAACAAAAGTCTTTTAAACTTGAATTTCAACATAATGTGGAAAATATTAAATGAAATGATGTCATTTACTTACTCACATGGATATTCTACTAGTCAAATAATCACATGCAATATCAATCACTACTTTCATATTAAGGGAATGCATAATTCTGAACTTTAATTTCATTGGCAAGGCCTCGTCCCAAGACCTAGGGGCTAACTGTAACCGGAACCCAACCAGGAGTGCCTCTAATAACCGGACATCAACCCGGAGTGCCTCTAATAATCGGACACCAACCCGGAGTGCCTCTAATAACCGGAGAGAAAACCGGAGGGTCTTATATAACCAGACCCCAACCCGGAGGGCTTACTTTTACCGGTCCCCAACCCAGAACATATTATTCCAACACATTAATCTTAATAAATTATTGAAATATAACATAAACATTCGTATTAAAACTGTCTTACGAAATGTCAATACTTTAACAATAAACCATGAATGATATAAAAATAACACAGACATAGTCAAACATACCACAAAATCTTCAATCCAATATGGGAGTTTTGTATCATAATGAATCAACTTCAAATAATCTTAAAATCCATCAAAGGATGTTGACATAGATGAAATCAAAACTATTTGAGAGAAATACCTCTTTTTTTTGAATCATTTAAAAGTCACATAATGATAAAATAATACATTTACATTGAAAATATTCTTATAATCTTGTAAGGGAAGCTTCTATGAAGTTATAATGGCGGAAAATACCCTCACCCACCTTATAAGTTAAAAAAACATTCTTAACTTAAATTTGTCGAAAAGATCAAAGGTACCTTATTTGGAAAACAACAATAATATTACTTTCAAAAACATATAAGGGTATAAATGAATTTAACCCATTTTCTATTTAATAGTAAAAAAAATTTGAACGACATTTTTAAGAAACATGGATGTGGATGATAACGAGGTCCTAGTAGATAATTACGAATAAACAACCTCGGATAAGGAAGAGATTGCGATATAAACCCTTACCAATTTGGTAACTTACGAAACATATACCATATGAAAGAGGTATCATAAAATGAATATGTAAATACATGTAAATCAAATTGTATTACATAAAGAATACAATTATGGGCAGTACATACACCACACAAAAGGTAATAGTGGAAATATGGCACGAATCTCACGAGAATAAGGAGTGAGATGAAAACCCCTTACCAATTTCGTAACTTTCAAAACATACAACCCATGAAAGAGGTATCATAAATGGAATATGTAAATACACATAAATTAAATTTTATTACACAATGAATACAATTATGGGCAGTACATACACCACACAAAAGGTAATAGTGGCAATATGGCATGAATCTCACAAGAATAAGTAATGAGATGAAAATCCCTTACCTCATGTCCAACTTCACCCGTTCCTTCTTTAATATCCTGAATAATAAACTAAAGACAATTTCTACTTGCTTAAGAACCTTTTTCAAGTTTATTATTCCTTTTATATCAATTATTACCATGTTATAAACATTATGTAAACATTTATGTTAATAACGTTTATTTTGTCGTTATTTGGTACTTGAGTCAAAATGGACTTTTTATAATTACACGTTGTCCATGTGGTCAATAGTTCATCATATCCAGAATGGTATTCATGATTTAGATATCATATATATCATATATATCCAGTATATACATGTATTTATAATAGTACATAACATTTAGAGGTACGAAATGAAATGCACCGTTTATGGAGACGGTAAGCCGTACGTACGCATGAACGCTACTTTCATTTCTATTTCATACATTAATGTAATTAAAACAAAATGATAAATAGGTATATTATAATTCCAGTATAATATCATATATAATATAATTAACTCTATCCATTATACATCCCACATAGGGGATTAACGAATCACATCACATTGAGGGGGCGGTAGTCTGCACTTCCTCAAATGAGATTATCGTATTTACCCACTATAGAAACCATAAATTATTGATATAATTGGGAAGTAAAAAAGCATAAGTAAATCATAAACATAATATATATAATATATAAATACATTTCTATCATAATGGCCACCATGAGAGGCGGTGAGATATAATTGAACAATCATCGTTTCGTGAGGCGTTAGTATGCCATCCACAGAAACATTATGTTCTTAATCCACTAGATGGAGGTGTGGGTAAGTGTAGTTATAATACTTCTTATAACAACATCCTAGTATATTGAGAATACTGGTGTTGTTATAAAAGAAATGAAATAAAAAGATTTTAGGGGTTGGAGAAACAAAATAAAAGAAAACAACTTAAGAGAAACCATTACCTTTAATTTGGGTAACTTCCTTTGGTTTGAACCAAAGGACTTCTTGAAGTGTCTTCTGCCTAAGGTGAGGCTTATATGGGGAGGAGAGGGATGTAGGGAGTGTAATTGGGTAGAGCTTGGATGATCCAAATGGCTTGAGAGGTGTGAGTAATTTCATAGAAGTGGTCTCTTTTTATAGGGGAGAGGAGGGGCTCTTTAGGAAAGAGTGAAAATATTATTTTATAATATAATGATATTCGGTTTCTAATGGTCCCAAAATCATTATAGTCAAAGATAGGATAACTCATGGTCGAAATATAATCAACCAATAATAATTGGACAGGTTTTAGATAATATTTTAATCATTATAATCTTATTTATTTAAATGATTTATTAATGGGGTAAACATTTCATCATTATTGTGTCATTAATAATTTAAATTATATGATGTATAAAAATTATAAATAAAATATCATTATGTAGGAAATTTTTTTATCTTTCTAATGAATATTTATAATCGAAAATTAAATATATATAACCCTATGTAAAAATTGTTTTTCTAAAAGATATAAGCTTTTGTCAATTTTGTATTTACTTTAACTTAATTAATATAAAATGCCACTATCACATATAAGTCGATCAATGGGGTCCCAAAATCGACCCAAGGATGCCCATGGTCGGATATGTGTCCACAAAGAAAGTTAGGACACGTTTTAGGGTAATTTAGTATTATTATAATATTATTTTATTATATTTATTTACCGGATTTACCCATTAACCATGGTAAATAAAATATTTAACGAATTAATTATTCAAAATTTGTAAAAATAAAAGATACCTATTTAAAAAATTTGTACATCCTGATTCTAAATATGGAATCCATTTTTCCAAATTCAGAACACAGAAGTGTCAGAAATTAATTTAAAATTAATTCCCGCTTTCAAAACAAAAAGCGTGTTTTTAAGATATAATAACTATCAAAAGATTGACACATGTTTATGTCCGTTTTAACTATGAAATTATGTTCAATTGGCAAAATTGTATTAGATGGTAAAAATATATTCTAAATATACTTTATAACCACTCAAATTCATAATTTATCACTATTAATTATTTTGATTAAAAAAGTTGTTTTTAATTAAAATTTATTAATTTTCACTATTCACCAAAATATAAAAGTTATCCGAAAAATACCAAAATTTTACCTTAGGCTAAATTCGATACTCCGAATCCAAAAATGAAGTCCAATTTGAGAGATCAAATTTCAAAAAGTATGTATTACTATTCATAACGGCTAGTTTGATTTGTTGTGGTGTGTGTTAGAACTCGAGGTTGCGTACAACACATGCTATTGCATTATTCTAAGGGAAACGTACCGTGGAAGCTTGGGGTGTTACATTCTAAATTTTTTATGTCCCTATTCTAAAGAATTAATTTATTTAGTCAAATTGAATATATAAGAGTTTAAAATATTGGATTTAAAAAGGGTTCACCATTAAAAGTCGGTAAAAGTGCATTGTTGAAAAATACTTCTTTTATCTGAAAAAAAATGAATTTTTCTTACATTATTTCTAAGAAACTCATAATATGGATTCTAAAATTATAAGGATTATATAAAGTTCAAAATTCAGTTAATACTATTCATAACTTCTTTTGAACAGCTTGTTTGGTAATCCATGGAGTGCTTGAACTCGGTGTTGTGTGTAGTGAAAGTAATTGATTTATTTTGAAGAAGTAACACACTATGAAATCTTGGGGTGTTACATTCTTCCCTCCTTCAATAAATTTCGTCCTCGCAATTTGATATTGTTCTTTGAAAATAAAGGTTGAATTTTCGAAAATATCTTTGTGGGAAAACCCACATCGGAAATTGTGTTAATAATATTTAGTCTTAATAAGAGGAAAAGAGAAATGAAAGGGTCACCACATAATCATGATCTTGATTAGAAGAACATTGGCGTCAATTAGAGATGTATAATTGGAGGAAAACGTAAATATTTATAGGTAGTGATTGAGGTCATCAACCAAAAACAATTGTAAAATTGAGGGACTTAAATTCATCAATCTATGATGATTTAAAATACCATCGGTCCAACAAAACATATGGTATTAGGATAACACATTTTTTGTTTTAAGATCACTTCACTAAGGTATAAGAATTAATTTCATCATTGAATAAGAGAAGAAGAAAAATACATAGTTGACAAGTAGAGTCATGTCCTTTAACTAAGTTCTACCACAAACACATCTTTTACTCTAAAGATAATAGAATTTAAAAATAATATTATATTTATCCTATTCGTATAGGGTTCATGAAAAATGAATTTATAATTCATATAGAAGAAAGATAAAAATACTACATTATTCAATCCAGGACATAACTTGGGTCAGTGGTAGGTGATACACCCTTGTCGCCCTTCAGTTGTGGGTTCAAGTCTCGCGGCCTTGCCGGACGCGACGGGTTGCCGCCTGACCATCGGGTTGTCCTTTTTATGGAAATCCAAAATAATATCAAACTAGAATTATCCACAATACTTCTGTCCAAACTCATAGTCCAAAATTTGTAATGAAGGTAAACACAATGAAAATCCTTTTTCCTACGTAATAACATGTGAACACGTTCTTCATGTATTTTTTAAAATACTTCTCATCCTGCATTACCACAAAACCTTATTAATTACATTCATGCTTCTTTACTCCTTATAGAATACTGGATATACATCTTCTATCCAAAAATGTTGTGAACTTTTACAACGATGGGAATAGAAATCATTAATCAGTTTCAAGGTAGTCAAGAATATCAAATATAATTTTTTTTAAATCAACCATCTCTTCTTCCAAAATCACTACCTCATTATCAGAACCATATTATGTTTTATATTTCTATCAACCATATATTTTCCAAAAACATATCCTGTTATTAAGCCACTTTTCTTGGTTCCACACGATCTCAAAATAGTACTGCAGTACAATCCTTATATAATCCATAATTATGTTAAGAAGTACATTGTTAATAAAACACTCAAATGACATAATCCTTTAATAACATCATAAAACTCTAATCATTCCTCCTCATCTGTGGTAGTATCATAGCTTTATTATTATCCAATAGCATCATTTGGGGCATACTCGGATGATTTGGACATTGGTTCGCGTAGTGTCCCAACTCCTTGCAGATGAAGCATTGTACATTTGAAACCTTTTTCTTGCTCTTACAGTCATGTAAATTGTGTCCTTTTTCTCCACACTTATAACAAACTCCCATTCCCTTCAGGAATTTACCAAGGTGATTCTTTCCACAATTATCACATATGGGAAAATCCTTCTTTCCCTTATTCCCTTTATCCATCTTTCCCTCTTCCATCCTTTTCATCTCTTTCTTCCCTTCAAATCCATAGGAATTAGAAAATTCTTTAATTATCTTCTTAACACCTGACATTATTTTTTCATATGATGAGAGTACGTGGGAGACTATTTCCCTTCTTAATTCTGGCTTAAGACCACGAAAGATATGATCCTTCTTACTCGTTGGATCATAGGTATTGCTGGAGTTCTCATTCCTTCTACTGGGCACCATTTCCATACAATGGAATACACTAGGTCAATTTATGATTTAAATTTCATAATTCCAAACATGTAAAATACCTAACATAAATTGAACAGTTTATGGATATAATCCATAAGCATAAAAAATAATTTCTTTGAGTAAGTATATACCCATGAGCCATTCATAATGGTTTGTAAATAAAATGAGAATTATCCTAGGCAAATCCCCCAGGAGTGTCGTAACCAAGAGTGCAGCACGGCCCGTTGTTGTGCACCAGTTCCCGTTCGAGTCTATCTCAAAGCGGTGTTTTCGGGTTTTACCCCTAGGTACATCTGTGCCAGAGTCGCCTCTACCTGCTCGTATCCAGACAGGGATGTTTTGCTCGGAAAACTCACAAAATATCTACAATACCAAAATTCTAGGAAGTTCTCCTATACTAATTCTCAAAGTCTATCTTAGGGCTATTTGCTCTAATCAGAGTTTATCTAAATCTATTTTCCAAGGTTATTGCTAAACTTCCTCTGATACCAACTATAACGCCCCAACCCCAGTTACCCAGATTCAGTGCATTATTTTAATACATTGGCATGATTACAAGGAATCAAGTCCCGAAGGACCGATCAGTTTAGCAGTCTTGGAAAATAGATTACATACATGAACATTACATTACAATTTCAATCATAGAATACAACATAGATAGTGCATTGAGAACACCATTATTCCCATGGCTTAACCCTGCATATGAATCACAATACACTTCTTGGTATTCTGCGAAAAATAAAACATTGAAAGGGGTGAGCTAAGATGCTCAGTAAGGATAATAGTACAGTGAAAACTTTCATAAGAAAACATAATCATTTAAGGAAATGTATAAATAAAACAAAATCCTTTTAAACTTGAATTTCAGCATAATGTGGCAATGATTAAACGAAATGATGCCATTTACTTACTCACATGGATATTCTACTAGTCGAATAATCACATGCAATATCAATGACTACTTTCATATTAAGGGAATGCATAATTCTGAACTTTAATTTCTTTGTCAAGGCCTCGTCCCAAGACCTAGGGGATAACTGTAACCGGAACCCAACCCGGAGTGCCTCTAATAACCGGACACCAACCAGGAGTGCCTCTAATAACCGAACACCAACCTGGAGTGCCTCTAATAACCGGAGACCAAACCGGAGGGTCTTCTATAACCGGACTCCAACCCAGAGGGCTTACTTTTACCGGTCCCCAACCCAGAACCTATTATTCCAACACATTCATCTTAATAAAAGATTGAAATATAACATAAACATTCGTATTAAAACTATCTTACGAAATGTCAATACTTTAACCATAAACCATGAATGATATAAAAATAACACAGACACAGTCAAACATACCACAAAACTTTCAATACAATATGGGAGTTTTGTATCATAATGAGTCAACTTCAAATAAGCTTAAAATCCATCAAAGGATGTTAACATAGATGAAATCAAAACTATTTGAGAGAAATATCTCGTTTTTTTTAAATCATTAAAATGTCACATAATGATAAAATAATACATTTACTTTGAAAATATTCTTATAATCTTGTAAGGGAAGCTTCGATGAATTTATAATGGCGGAAAATACCCTCACCCGCCGTATAAGTTAACAAACATTCTTAACTTAAATTTGTCGAAAAGATCAAAAGTACCTTATTTGGAAAACAACAGAAATATTACTTTCAAAAACATATAAGGGTATAAATGACTTTAACCCATTTTCTATTTAATATTAAAAATGTTTTGAATGACATTTTTAAGAAACATGGATGTGGATGATAACTAGGTCCTAGTAGATAATTACGAATAAACAACCTCGGATAAGGAAGAGATTGTGAAATAAACCCTTACCAATTTGGTAACTTATGAAACATATACCATATGAAAGAGGTATCATACAATGAATATGTAAATACATGTAAATAAAAATTTATTACAAAAAGAATACAATTATGGGCAGCACATACACCACACAAAAGGTAATAGTGGAAATATGGCACGAATCTCACGGAAATAAGGAGTGAGATGAAAACCCCTTACCAATTTGGTAACTTTCGAAACATACAACCCATGAAAGAGGTATCATAAAAGGAATATGTAAATACACATAAATTAAAGTGTATTACACAAATAATACAATTATGGTCAGTACATACACCACACAAAAGGTAATAGTGGCAATATGTCATGAATCTCACAGGAATAAGTAATGAGATGAAAATCCCTTACCTCGTGTCCAACTTGACCCGTTCCTTCTTTAATATTATGAATAATAAACTAAAGTTAATTTCTACTTGCTTAAGAACCTTTTTCAAGTATATTATTCCTTTTATATCAATTATTACCATGTTATAAACATTATGTAAACATTTAAGTTAATAACGTTTATTTTGTCGATATTTGGTACTTGAGTCAAAATGGACTTTTTATAATTACACGTTGTCCATGTGGTCAATAGTTCATCATATCCAAAATGGTATTCATGATTTAGATATCATATATATCAAATATATCCAGTATATAAATGTATTTATAATAGTACATAACATTTAGAGGTACGAAATGAAATGCACCTTTTATGGAGACTGTAAGCCGTACGTACGCATGAACGCTACTTTCATTTCTATTTCTTACTTTAATGGGATTAAAACAAAATGATACATAGGTATATTATAATTATAGTATAATATCATATATAATATAATTAACTCTATCCTTTATACATCCCACATAGGGGATTAACGAATCACATCACTTTGAGGGGGCGGTAGTCCGCACTTCCTCTAATGAGATTATCGTATTTACCCACTATGGAAACCATAAAGTCTTGATATAATTGGAAAGTACAGAAGTATAAGGAAATCATAAACATAATATATATAATATATAAATACATTTCCATCATAATGGCCGCCATGATAGGCGGTGATATGTAATAGAACAATCATCGTTTAGTGAGACGTTAGTTTGCCATCCACAGAAACATTATGTTCTTCATCCACTAGATGAAGGTGTGGGTAAGTTTAGTTCTAATACTTCTTATAAAAACATCCTAGTATATTGAGGATACTGGTGTTGTTACAAAAGAATGTAAATAAAAATATTTTAGGGGTTGAAGAAACAAAATAAAAAAAACAACTTAAGAGAAACCATTACCTTTAATTTGGGTAACTTCCTTTGGTTTGAACCAAAGGACTTCTTGAAGTGTCTTATGCCTAAGGTGAATATTTTAGGGGGAGTCTAGGGATGTAGGGAGTGTAATTGGGCATATCTTGGACGATCCAAATGGCTTGAGAGGTGTGAGTAATTGCATAGAAGTGGTCTCTTTTTACAGGGGAGAGGAGGGGCTCTTTAGGAAAGAGTGAAAATATTATTTTATAATATAATGATATTCGGTTTCTAATGGTCCCAAAATCAATATAGTCGAATATAGGATGACTCATGGTCGAAATATAATCAACAATAATAATTGTACAGGTTTTAGATAATATTTTAATCATTATAATCTTATTTATTTAAATGATTTATTAATGAGGTAAACATTGCATCATTATTGTGTCATTAATAATTTAACTTATTTGATGTCTAAAATTTATGAATAAAATATCATTATGTAGGAAATCTTTTTAGCTTTCTAATTAATATTTATAATCTCAAATCCAATATATATAACCCTATGTAAAAAAAATTTTCTAAAAGATATAAGCTTTTGTCAATTTTGTATTCACTTTAACTTAATTAATATAAAATGTCACTATCACATATAAGTGGATCCATGGGGTCCCAAAATCGACCCAATGATGCCCATGGTCAGATATGTGTCCACCAATAAGGTTAGGACACGTTTTAGGGTAATTTAGTATTATTATAATATTATTTTGTTACCCTTATTTACCGGATTTACCCATTAACAATGGTAAATAAAATATTTACCGAAATAATTATTCAAAATGTGTAAAAATAAAAGTTACCTATTTACACAATTTAGACATCCTGATTCTAAATATAAAATCCATTTTTCCAAATTCAAAACACAGAAGTGGCGGAAATTAATTTAAAATTAATCCCCACTTTCAAAACAAAAAGCGTGTTTTTAAGATATAATAACTATCAAAAGATTGACACTTGTTTATGTCCGGTTTAACACGTGAAATTATGTTCAATGGCCAACATTGTATTAGATGGTAAAAAATATTCTAAATATACTTTATAACCACTCAAATTCATAATTTATCACTATTAATTATTTTGATTAAAAAAGTTGTTTTTAATTAAAATTTAGTAATTTTCACTATTCACCAAAATATAAAAGTTATCCGAAAAATACCAAAATTTCACCTTAAGCTATATTCGATACTCCGAATCCAAAAATGAAGTCCATTTTGAGAGATAAAATTTCAAAAATTAGGTATTACTATTCATAACGGCTAGTTTGATTTGTTGTGGTGTGTGTTAGAACTCGATGTTGCGTACAACACACGCTATTGCATTATTCTAAGGGAAACGTATCGTGGATGCTTGGGGTGTTACATTCTAAATTTTTGATTTCCCTATTCTAAAGAATTAATTTATTTAGTCAAATTTAAATATAAAAGTTTTAAATATTGGATTTAAAAAGGGTTCACCATTAAAAGTCGGTAAAAGTGCATTGTTGAAAAATACTTCTTTTATCTGAAAAAATGAATTTGTTCTTACATTATGTCTAAGAAACACATAATATGGATTCTAAAATTATAAGGATTATATAAAGTTCAAAATTCAGTTAATACTGTTCATAACTTCTTTTGAACGGCTTGTTTTGTAAGTCATGGTGCGCTTGAACTCGGTGTTGCGTGTAGTGAAAGTTATTGATTTATTTTGAAGATGTAACACACTATGAATTCTTGGGGTGTTACATTCTTCCCTCCTTCAATAAATTGCGTCCTCGCAATTTGATATTGTTCTTTGAAAATAAAGGTTGAATTTTAGAAAATATCTTTGTGGGAAAACCCACATCGGAAATTGTGATAATAAAATTTAGTCTTAATAAGAGGAAAAGAGAAATGAAAGGGTCACCACCAAATCATGATCTCGATTAGGAGAACATTAGTGGCAATTAGAGATGTATAATTGGAGGAAAAACGTAAATATTTATAGGTAGTGATTGAGGTCATCAATCACAAACAAGTGTAAAATTGAGGGACTCAAATTCATCAATCTATAATGATTTAAAATACCATCGGTTCAACAAAACATATGGTATTAGGATAACACATTTTTTGTTTTAAGATCCCTTTACTATGGTATAAGAATTAATTTCATCATTGAATAAGAGAAGAAGAAAAATACATAGTTGACAAGTAGAGTCCTATCCTTTAACTAAGTTCTACCACAAACACATCTTTTACTCTAAAAGATAAAAGAATTTAAAAATAATATTCTATTTATCCTATTTGTATTGGGTTCATGAAAAATGAATTTATAATTCATCTATAAGAAAGATAAAAATACCACATTATTCAATCCAGGACATAACGTGGGTCAGTGGTAGGTGATACACCCTTGTCGCCCTTCGGTTGTGGGTTTAAGTCTCGCGGCCTTGCCGGACGCGACGAGTTGCTGCCCGACCATCGGGTTGTCCTTTTTATGGAAATCCAAAATAATCTCAAACTAGATTTATCCACAATACTTCTGTCCAAACTCATAGTACAAAATTTGTACGGAAGTTAAACACAATGAAGATCTTTTTTCCTACGTAATAACATGTGAACACCTTCATCATGTATTTTTTAAAATACTGCTCTTCCTGCATTACCACAAAACCATATTAATTACATTCATGCTCCTTTACTCCTTATAGAATACTAGATATACATCTTCTATCCAAAAATGTTGTCAACTTTTACAACGATGGTAATAGAAATCATTAATCAGTTGCAAGGTAGTCAAGAATATCCAATATTTGTTTTTAAATCAACCATATCTTATTCCAAAATCAATACCTCATTATCAGAACCTTATTATGTTTTATCTTTCTCTCAACCATATATTTTCCAAAAACATAACATTCTATTAAGCCACTTTTCTTGGTTCCACATGATCTCAAAATAGTACTGCAGTACAATCCTTATATAATCCATAATTATGTTAACCAGTACATTGTTGATACAACACTCAAATGACATAATCCTTTAATAACATCATATAAACTCTATTCATTCCTCCTCATCTGTGCTTGTATCATAACTTTATTATTATCCAATAGCATCATTTGGGGCATACTTGGATGATTTGGACATTGGTTAGCGTAGTATCCCAACTCCTTGTAGATGAAGCATTGTACATTTGAAACCTTTTTCTTGCCCTTTCTGTCATGTACATTGTGTCCTTTTTCTCCACACTTATAACAAACTCCCATTCCCTTCAGGCATCTACCAAGGTGATTCTTTCCACAATTATCACATATGGGAAAATCCTTCTTTCCCTTATTCCCTTTATCCATATTTCCCTCTTCCATCCTTTTCATCTCTTTCTTCCCTTCAAATCCATAGGACTCAGAGAATTATTTACTTATCTTCTTAACACCTGAAATTATTTCTTCATATGATGAGAGTACATGGGAGACTATTTCCCTTCTTAATTATGGCTTAAGACCACAAAAGATATGATCCTTCTTACTCGTTGGATCATAGGTATTGCTGGAGTTCTCATTCCTTCTTCTGGGGGCCATTTATATACAATGGAATACACTAGATCAATTTATGATTTAAAATTCATAATTCCAAACATGTAAAATACCTAACGTAAATTGAACAGTTTATGGATATAATCCATAAGCATAAAAAATATTTTCTTTGAGTAAGTATATACCCATGGGCCCTTCATAATGGTTTGTAAATAAAATGAGAATTATCCTAAGCAAATACCCTGGGAGTGTCGTAACCAAGAGTGCAGCAAGTCCCGTTGTCGTGCACCAGTTCTCGTTCGAGTCTAGCTCATAGCGGTGTTTTCGGGTTTTACCCCTAGGTACATGTATTCCAGAGCCGCCTCTACCTGCTCGTATCCAGACAGGGATGTATTGCTCTGAAAACTCACAAAATCTCTACAATACCAAAATTCTAGGAAGTTCTCCTCTACTAATCCTCAAAGTCTATCTTAGGGCAATGTGCTCTAATCAGAGTTTATCTAAATCTAGTTTCCAAGGGTATTGCTAAACTTCCTCTGATACCAACTGTAACGCCCCGACCCCAGTTACCCATAGTCGGTGCATTATTTTAATACACTTTCATGATTACAAGGAATCAAGTCCCGAAGGACCGATCAGTTTAGCAGTCTTGGAAAATAGATTACATACATGAACATTACATTACAATTTCAATCGTAGAATACAACATAGATAGTGCTTTGAGAACACCATTATTCCCTTGGCTTAACCCTCCATATGAATCACAATACACTTCTTGGTATCCTGGGAAAAATAAAACATTGAAAGAGGTGAGCTCAGATGCTCAGTAAGGATAATAGTACAGCAAAAACTTTCATAAGAAAACATAAGCATTTAAGGCAATGTATAAATAAAATAAAAGTCTTTTAAACTTGAATTTCAGCATAATGTGGTAATGATTAAATGAAATGATGCCATTTACATACTCACATGGATATTCTACTAGTCGAATAATCACATGAAATATCAATGACTACTTTTATATTAAGGGAATACATAATGCTGAACTTTAATTTCTTTGTCAAGGCCTTGTCCCAAGACCTAGGGGATAACTATAATCGGAACCCAACCCGGAGTGCCTCTAATAACCGGACACCAACCCGAAGTGCCTCTAATAACCGGACACCAATCCGGAGTGCCTCTAATAACCGGAGACCAAACCAGAGGGTCTTCTATAATCGGACCCCAACCCGGAGGGCTTACTTTTACCGGTCCCCAACCCGAAACATATTATTCCAACACATTCATCTTAATAAAAGATTGGAATATAACATAAACATTAGTTTTAAAAATATCTTACAAAATGTCAATACTTTAACCATAAACCATGAATGATATAAAAATAACACAGACATAGTCAAACATACCACAAAACCATCAATACAATATGGGAGTTTGTATCATAATTAATCAGCTTCAAATAAGCTTAAAATCCATCAAAGGATGTTGACATAGATGAAATCAAAACTATTTGAGAGAAATATATCTTTTTTTAAATCATTTAAAAGTCACATAATGATAAAATAATACATTTACTTTGAAAATATTTTTATAAGCTTGTAAGGGAAGCTTTGATGAAGTTATAATGGCGGATAATACCCTCACCCTCCGTATAAGTTAAAAAAACATTCTTAACATAAATTTGTCAAAAAGATCAAAAGTACCTTATTTGGAAAACAACAGAAATATTACATTAAAAAACATATAAGAGTATAAATGACTTTAACCCATTTTCTATTTTATAGTATAAATGTTTTGAAAAACATTTTTAAGAAACATGAATGTGGATGATAACGAGGCCCTAGTAGATAATTACGAATAAACAACCTCGGATAAGGAAGAGATTGCGATATAAACCCTTACCAATTTGGTAACTTACGAAACATATACCATATGAAAGAGGTATCATACAATGAATATGTAAATACATATAAATAAAAGTGTATTACACAATGAATACAATTATGGGAAGGACATACACCACACAAAAGGTAATAGTTGAAATATGGCATGAATCTCACGGGAATAAGGAGTGAGATGACAACCCCCTACCAATTTGGTAAATTTAGAAACATAAAACCCATGAAAGAGGTATCATAAAAGGAATATGTAAATACACATAACTTAAACTGTATTACACAAATAATACAATTATGGTCAGTGCATACACCACACAAAAGGTAATAGTGGAAATATGGCATGAATCTCACAGGAATAAGTAATGAGATGAAAATCCCTTACCTCGTGTCCAACTTGACCCGTTCCTTTTTTAATATCCTGAATAATAAACTAAAGTTAATTTCTACTTGCTTAAGAACCTTTTTCAAGTTTATTATTCCTTTTAAATCAATTATTACCATGTTATAAACATTATGTAAACATTTATGTTAATAACGTTTATTTTGTCGATATTTGGTACTTGAGTCAAAATGGACTTTTTATAATTGCACGTTGTCCATGTGGTCAATAGTTCATCATATCCATAATGGTATTCATGATTTATATATCATATATATCATATATATCCAGTATATACATGTATTTATAATAGTACATATCATTTAGAGGTACGAAATGAAATGCACCGTTTATGGAGATGGTAAGCCATACGTACGCATGAACGCTACTTTCATTTCTATTTCCTACTTTAATGGAATTAAAACAAAATGATACATAGGTATATTATAATTCCAGTATAATATCATATATAATATAATTAACTCTATCCTTTATACATCCCACATAGGGGATTAACGAATCACATCACATTGAGGGGACGGTAGTCCGCACTTCCTCTAATGAGATTATCGTATTTACCCAGTATGGAAACCAGAAAGTCTTGATATAATTGGGAAGTACAGAAGCATAAGGTAATCATAAACATAATATATATAATATATAAATACATTTCCCTCATAATGGCCACCATGAGAGGCGGTGAGATATAATTGAAGAGTCATCGTTTCGTGAGACGTTATTTTTCCATCCACAGAAACATTATGTTCTTCATCCACTAAATGGAGGTGTGGGTAAGTGTAGTTATAATCCTTATAATAACAACATCCTAGTATATTGAAGATACTGGTGTTGTTACAAAAGAAAGGAAATAAAAATATTTTATGGGTTGGAGAAACAAAATAAAAGAAAACAACTTAAGAGAAACCATTACCTTTAATTTGGGTAACTTCCTTTGGATTGAACCAAAGGACTTCTTGAAGTGTCTTCTTCCTAAGGTGAGGCTTTTAGGGGGAGGCAAGAGATGTAAGGAGTGTAATTGGTCAGATCTTGGATGATCCAAATGGCTTGAGAGGTGTGAGGAATTGCATAGAAGTGGTCTCTTTTTATAGGGGAGAGGAGGGGCTCCTTAGGAAAGAGTGAAAATATTATTTTATAATATAATGATATTCAGTTTATAATGGTCCCAAAATCATTATAGTCGAATATAGGATGACTCATGGTCGAAATATAATCAACCAATAAGAATTGAACAGGTTTTATATAATATTTTAATCATTATAATCTAATTTATTTAAATGATTTATTAATGAGGTAAACATTGCATCATTATTGTGTCATTAATAATTTAAATAATTTGATGTATAAAAATTATAAATAAAATATCATCATGTAGGAAACTTTTTAGCTTTCTAATGAATATTTATAATCTCAAATCCAATATATATGACCCTATGTAAAAATTGTTTTGCTAAAAGATTTAAGCTTTTGTTAATTTTGTATTCACTTTAACTTAATTAATCTAAAATGTCACTATCACATATAAGTGGATCCATGGGGTCCCAAAATAGACCTAAGGATGCCCATGGTTGGATATGTGTCCACCAATAAGGTTAAGATACGTTTTAGAGTAATTTAGTATTATTATAATATTATTTTATTACCCTTATTTACCGGATTTACCCATTAACCATGGTAAATAAAATATTTACCGAAGTAATTATTCAAAAGGTGTAAAAATAAAAGTTACCTATTTAAAAAATTTGGACATCCTGATTCTAAATATGAAATACATTTTTCCAAATTCAAAACACAGAAGTGGCAGAAATTAATTTAAAATTAATTCCCGCTTTCAAAACAAAAAGCGTGTTTTTAAGATATAATAACTATCAAAAGATTGACACTTGTTTATGTCCGGTTTAACTGTGAAATTTTGTTCAATGGACAACATTGTATTAGATGGTAAAAATTTATTCTAAATATACTGTATAACCACTCAAATTCATAATTTATCACTCTTAATTATTTTGATTAAAAAAGTTGTTTTTAATTAAAATTTAGTAATTTTCACTATTCACCAAAATATAAATGTTATCCGAAAAATACCAAAAATTTCACCTTAGGCTAAATTAGATTCTCCGAATCCAAAAATGAAGTCCATTTTGAGAGATAAAATTTCAAAATGTAGGTATTACTATTCATAACAGCTAGTTTGATTTGTTGTGGTGTGTGTTAGAACGCGAGGTTGCGTACAACACACGCTATTGCATTATTCTAAGGGAAACGTATCGTGGAAGCTTGTGGTGTTACATTCTAAATTTCTGATGTCCCTATTCTAAAGAATTAATTTATTTAGTCAAATTGAATATATAAACGTTTAAAATATTGGATTTAAAAAGGGTTCACCATTAAAAGTCGGTAAAAGTGCATTGTTGAAAAATACTTCTTTTATCTGAAAAAAATGAATTTGTTCTTACATTATGTCTAAGAAACTCATAATATGGATTCTAAAATTATAAGGATTATATAAAGTTCAAAATTCAGTTAATATTATTCATAACTTCTTTTGAACGGCTTGTTTGGTAAGTCTTGGTGTGCTTGAACTCGGTGTTGCGTGTAGTGAAAGTTATTGATTTATTTTGAAGAACTAACACACTATGAAATCTTGGGGCGTTACATCCGGGTCCTGGTTTAAGGATTTGTTAGCCATCGTACCAACACTAGACTCCCTAAACTAAATACCACACTCCATACCCTTAAAACTATTTCTTCACTGAAAATATCAAAGTCTTAGTTCTTCGGTAGAACTGACTCCTTTGATACCAATTGGTCACGACTTGTCCCCTGGCGCCTATGACGTGACTACCCCAAACCCACCTTCAATAGGCCAGGTGCTAACATCTAACACCGATGGCGTATTCCCTAAAATTGGGAAGGCATTGCCTTTATAACCTGTATGCAAGCGTAACCACACACACAACAAGATAAAAACACAAGTAAGCTTAACTATAAATAGAGTGAGTGCAGTAAGTAAAAGGGGCCAGAATACAATCCCAACAGGAAAGTACAAGTACAAATGTGATAAAATACAACTGATAAAATTGGAAATTCAGCTGTTGTGTCATCCTATGAAGATCCTACTTGAAGGGTAGGTATATATCACTTCCTCAGCACTCCACTTCCACCCATCTATTCTGCGTACCAACATGCCGTATGGTCCACCTCTAGGTAACATCTAGTTCTGGTACTCTCATCTTTAGTCAGCGTTGTCTGTCATCTACATCCAACACAACATGGTGCAGGCATAGCCCATGTAGTGTTGAGTATAATGATACTCAGTAGGGACCTCGAGACCCTCTAGGTCTCTGAAAATCCAACGATGAAAACACACAAAGTATGAAATAAATAGATAACCTTACATAGGTATATGGAAATTTATATAACTATGTTATCATGTAATCCATATCAATCATGAAGAAAAACATATAGGTACAGATTCTTCTCACACTAGGATTTATTCTAGGGGTAGTGTTATGTTGCATTCCCAGTCACAAAGTCGAACACCTCGGCTACCGGAGAACTCCTCTTCATCGAGTATAGTGGGCCTACTGCATCACAAAGAGGTGCTTCACACTAACCTTGGACCACTGAGGTACTCCTCCTATCGAGTATCGTTGGACTTCTGCGTCACACAGAGGCACTCCCCACCATGAATATGTCGCGTCACACAGTGGCGCTCCCCCTCATGGATTTATGAGGTACTCCTCCTATCATGTTCCTTGGGTCTGTCGTGTCACCAAGGAGCTCCCCACCGTGGGTCTACCATGTCACCAAGGTGCATCCCACTGGGCCTATCAAGTCACTCCGAGTCAAAACGGTCAGCAATCATCTATTCTCAGCCATCCACTGGGTTCCCATACTATGCTCGCTCATCTCCGAGAGGATCCGCTCCTCATGCTACTAATTGATACTCCAACTACCACGATGTCATGTGAATTTGTATCTCAAAGGACCTACATGTAATAGGGGTATCAACGTAATAGACGACACATCAATCAGACCCTCGGTCTATGAGTTATTAGCTTTTTAGCCCCGAGGGCCTGGTTGGATTTGTGCTCGATCCAACATGACCGTTCCACATCTTAATACAAAACACATTGTGGTATCATTCAAATTGATCAACTCACCCCAAGGATCCCAACGCCATTAATGGTCCGTCTACCGGTCGTCCGGTGCCAAAGTTATGTCCAAAAGAATGTAATGGGGTCGTAGTGGGCCTGGGTCCGATCTGACCTGATCAGACCAACCCAGCCCAACCCGACCTGGGCCAACTTGGTTCGGGTTGACCCAGCCAAACCTATTGAATCTATCTCGGCATGGGAGGGAGGTTGGGCCGAGGGGTATTGTGAGGGTGTGGGGTGACTCGGCTCGGCCCGGGGCAGCTCGGCTGAGGGCGGCGCGAGATCAAGGGGCGGCTCAACAGCGTAGTGGCGGTCCAGCCGCAGGGCAACGGTCTGGCCCCGGGGAGGCAGACCGAACGCGGGGCGATGGGGAGGCCGTGGGATGGGGGTCCGGCCACTGGGTGGTGGTCCGGTCGTGGGGAGGCAGTTCGGCTACGGGGCAGCGGTCCGAACGCCGGGAGGTGGTTGGACCGCGGGGTGGCAGTCCGGCGACAGGAATGCGGTCCGGCCACGAGGTGGCAGTCTAACCATAGGGAGGTGGTCCGATAGAGGGATGGTGGTCCGGCCGCGGGGCGACGGTCCGACCATGGGGTGGTTGTCCATCGTGCCTTCGCCAGTGGCCGGTTTAGCCGGCCTCTCTTCTCGTTCTTCATCATCCCCTTCGTCTTTTGAGAATAACACACAAGAGAAGTAGAATGGGAGAGGGGGGTCAGGCAATGTTTGTTTGGCTCGCACCCTATTCATTAGAGCGGTAGAAAACAGCTCAACATAAATAAGAATGAAGAACGTCAAACCCTACCAAAAAGATTATTCTATAGACCCACAAATGAAAACCGATACGGATCAACTAATTAGAAATTTGATCTACATTCCTTGTTTTAGAAGGGAAGAAGATGGGTAAAAAAATATAATCATTCACAATAAACCCCTACCTCAGGTTGCTCAATGAAGGAAGTACAGACGTCGATTTATCATATATGAAGATATCCCACGTTGGATGAAGCCCCAATGAAGAAGGTTAATGCTGATGTCGGCATTCTTCATTGGCAGAGCATTCTTCATTTGGAGGTGAAGTTCATCATTGGAGAGCTTTCTCTCACCAAGAGCTCTCTCTTATTTGCAAATGAATGCTCTCAAAAGAAAAAACCCACCAAAATAAAACACATTTCTCCCAATTTTAATTGATGGAACAGTTTCAAATTAGCTAAATTAATTAACTATGATGGTTCACTTTAAGGTTTTGCATTGGAATAATTAATGTGGAGGATGCTCAAGAGGATCTTCCACATTAAAGAGGGAGTTGAGAGGGTTTATCCTCTATTCTATGGGGAGTTCAATAGGTTTATACCTTGGGTGGTCCCCACCACCATAATATTCACAATATGGTGTTACAACTAAATAAAATTAAATGTGTGTTTATTTTATTTTATTGTTTCCAGGAAAAACCCAAAAATTATAATTCACCCTTGACCAATTGTTGTCGAGGTGAAAGTTTCATTAGGAGAATACCGGCGCTAAGAGTTCAACAGTGCCCTTAGATTTTTATTTCAAGCACTGATTAAAAAGATAGAAAAACATGCTCGCATGTTTATTGAATATACCTGAAAAAATGTTCAAAAATTTATTCCGGGCATGCTGGGCCTCAGAATCATGCACTGTCAATTTTTGCGAACTCGTAAAATTCTCATTTATTAAAAAAAACTACATGGACCTTCCACGTCTATAAATTACATTTCAAAGATTTAAAATGGCCAACCATTGTCATTAAATTATGAAACTCTTGAAAAATATTCCATACAAATTAAAGGATTTTTATGAATACTTTTAATACTAATAATATATATACATAATAATATGATGTGAATTAATCTTGAATTAACTAGAAAATTATCGTGGAAGGGTTGGAAAAATCATAACATATATCATTAATTGCATACACAAAAATTTTATATTAAGAACTATTAGAAGAAAAAATCCATAGTGTGGTGACCCTCACCACATAAATGTTTATTATGTTATGTTTATTTATAAAAATATTTTGATCATTGAAATTTATAGACTACCACCAATTTCCCAACTATTATTTATCAATTCCTAAAAGCTAATCGATCGGCCTGATCAAACCATTGTAACATCATTAAATTTCTCGACAACTGATATTCGACACTAAAGGAGATATGTAATGTTAATGGGAAATTTTATGTCCCTCACATGGTAAAGGTCTTTTAAAATAACATTCTGGGTTATCAAATACTATTGAGTTATGATTACCCTCATCACCAAAAAAACACCTATATTCCAATGAAAATATTGTGCAACAAACACATGAACTTAAATTCATACAGACATTCAAAAATCCAAAAATATATAAGAATATAAATATAATCCTATGTAAATAATAAAAAGAAAATAGATAAAACCCATGAATTAGTCTATATATTGTATCATTAACCAATATATCATTAATAAATGTAAGTATCTTCAAGTAAAACCAATAATATAAATATTTATATATTTCTTAATATACACATGATGGAACTTGGTATAAAAAAGTAGTAAGATTTACCCAATTACCCTTCATGGTTACCATGCCATATAAATTTTTCCATCTCATGTGAGTGATATAAAATAACTAAACCCAAAAAAATTATTGGAAAACACCATTTAGATTCCCTACAAAAATTGGTATTTTACCATGTTTTTTAGTTGTGTTTGCATAAAACACGCCCTTTTTTTACTTTATCCTTGTTTTCTAGTCCAATTTTAAAGCATAGTTAATTTACAATTTAACTGTGTTTTTAGTCATGTTTTAAAACCATGGATAATATATAGTTTAGTTGAATTTTTGAACATGTCAAGATTAAATTACAAAATTGTCATTTGTGTAAAATATTTTAACACACACACACAAATATATGATTTATAATACTTAAAATCATAAAAAAATTTAATTTAATTTTAATTTTTAAATTAAAATCATATATATATGTGTGTGTGTGTATTTGTGTGTAAATATATGTATATATTACTTATATTAATTATTATTAATTAAAATTTAAAAATAATTACAATTAATTAATATTAACTAAATTTATTATAATAAAAAATTAATAATAAGAATACATGTCCCAACCCGACCTCACATTACCTTTTTTATCTATTTATCAATCTTTATTTTATTCCATTTTTTCCCAGTCTTTTTTAATTGTTTTTTTTTATTTCAAATAATTTTTCTATCTATACGGTTAGTGCATGGTAAATGATAACCAAGAAAAGTTCATTAAGGAATGTTTTCAGTTTTTATAAAATTAAATCCAAATTTTTTGGTATATTTTTCTATACCGTGTGGGAAAACTGTTCTTTTCTCCATGTATTTCTAGTATATTGTGCACAATTGGTTCATAGTTGGTCAAAAGTTTGTCCAAACTAGGAATCCTCTCCAAAATTATAATATTTAAAGAATTACTTAATTACCCCTAGTAAATTTAACTCCCCCTCACCCCACTTATCCTCCTCACTTTTTATGTTCCACTTTGGAGATCACAAATAATATTCTCTATTATCACCCCCTCGATTTTCGTTCTTCCACCATTTCTTTGTTAGTTTATCAAGGTTGGGATTCTTTTCTCCCTTCTTTCTTCTTACTTCATTGTTTCTTCATTCATGAATTATTGTCAGTTGGTTATTTCTAAAACCTATGTACAATTTGGGTTCTAATTCATGAGGCTTTGTTTCCATGGGTTTGTGGTTTCTTCCTTCAGCCTTCCTTTATATGTTTTTGAAGGATTTATTTTAAGCATGCTTTAACTAGATAGGTGTTTCTATTTTCTTATATTTTCCTTTACATTCTATGTGATGATTTCATTTTATATCCTATTTTTTTAAAAAAATAATATGTTTCCTAGAATCCTTAAAATTTTCTAAAAGGGTTCGCTTAAAGAAATTGGAATTTTAAAATAGAATGTTTTGATAAGGGATTTTACTTCGGGATTAATTTATAAATGTAATTTTGTTTATATTATCATATTTTTAAATATTAATTATCGATTTAAATTTTCTTATTATGTTATTATTTAATGAGGGTATTCCTTGTTTTGTATGGTTCTTATAACCTATTTTTGTTTTAAAGAAATTCGTTTTCTACATAGTTTAATATGTTTCTTCAAATGTCACATGATGTAAAAATGGGTTCAAAATGTTTTTTAAAATTTTATTTCTAAAATAATTCTACAAGTCCAATTTGAATCATTGAAATTTATTTTTTGAATAATTTTAATTTTTTAATGGATTTAAATGGTTTTCTCAAAATTATAACAATATTTGAATCGAAAGGCCCAATTGACACATTATTTATATGATATTCCTTCAAAAAATACATGACACCCTCACTTAAATCCCCATGGACCTATAGTCGAAATGAGTTTTATGATGTCTATGATTATTATTAATATTAATATGAGAGGGAATGGGAGTATTAGTGAGGATTGGTGGTGATGATGTTAGAAATGTGAATGATTTTCCATATATTATCTTAATGATGTGTTCTAAACATGGAACACATACTTCATTATTCACTATTTATAGTTCCATGGGGATCCTAGTCATCATAGTGAGAGATTGAGAGACTGTTACTACTTATTCACAATGAGACTAGATAGATCCCCCTTGTGTGGGATACATCCTGGCCTTATGAACATTCCACTAGTTATGTTAGTTGAGAGAATAAAAGTGTTTATAGACTTGGAATGCATCAATAGGACAAAAACATATTCCAACTAATCATGACTAGGATTGTCTCACTAGTTGTAAATTAGTTTCCCATATTTTTTTCCACATTACTTTTACTTATTGTTTTCAAAACTACATTATGATTTTTCTTTATTTGTTTTATTATTACCTTGCATGATTACATTTACAATATTTTTTCATTTGGATTCAAAACATTGTATTCGGTTTAATTATTCAGTTTTTTTCCTTAGATTATTATTTTGGCACATTATTAAGTATTTTATGTAATAGACTTAGAACGAAGTGTTGTTAATGAAAATTTTAAAGTAAATATTTAAACAAAAATTTTAACTTCCCATAATCATGTTTTGAATATTAAATGGGGGTGGAAAAAATGTATGTGAGTTATCTTTATTGAAAATTAATTAAAACATATTTTAAAATATTTTACATCAAACTAGTGTTTTTAGACTCTTATGAAAAAAAATATGAACCATCGTGTGACCTATTAGTGGGATATATGTTCTCTTAGCACACATACACCACTCAGTGTTTGTAGACCCATTCTTTTTATTGTATGTTCAAATTCGGGATTTGGTTCACACATGGAGTGGGTGTGTTATGGATGGAGATTTAATGGGGAGTCACCTGATGATCACTTTTGGTATTCTAGTATTTATTTGGTATCATAGTTTTTCTATCCAATTCATAATTTTTGATATATCTAGAGATCTTATTATGTTTTTTTGTTTTAGAACGATGTTTACATATTTGTGACGCCTTTTTTATTTTATTACTTTTCAAAAAAAAAATATTTTTTTTATTCATGGAAATCCAAAATTTAGAAGCACCATGATATATTATTGGAAGAATTCCAATACTTGTTAGTTATTACTTATTAGGGAAAAAACATTCCAAAGGATTTATTCAAATGCCTTCTTATTTTTTGTAGCCCAAGGCCATAGGGAATGAGACTCATTTAATGACACAAAACTTCAAGGGTTCCCAGATCATGGCTGTAAAATATTACTTTCTGATAAAATGGTATCATATGTAACAACCCTCCCCAAATCACTAGCTACAACCCAATGTGTCACATTACCATATGAGTGCCTCCCCATATGCATGGGGATTTCAAGTAGCAGTAAGTGTCTAATGGTGTCTTAGAGAGACTATACCCTTGGTAAACATATGAATACACCAAATATAACCCCCAAAAAATAATCTTACAAAACATAATAGTGGAATAGTAACATAAATAAGATGTTATAACATATACCATGTCTGGTCATACAATAATATCAAATGTCCACCAAAAGTGGCTGGTTAATCAACATAACAATATAACTAGAATAAATAAATAAAAGAAACTATAGATTTCATTTGAAATACATATTAGTATCACATCCATCCCCAACGCCGATATCCTTAGCAATATACTATTGGGCCATTTCCCTTCTATGGACACCTAATCATGAAGTCTGCATGTGCATCGTGATTCCCATGAAATGTGTGAGTATAAACCTAGTAATACACCACCAATGTGTATTAAACATAAGTGAACATGTATATAGATGATTATTCTATCATTGAAAGGTAATTCACATACAATAATTCAACCAATCATATTCTAGGTAATCGTATGCTAAACAATATTTCATGAATCATATCGATACCTACTTCAGTGAAGTGCTAAAAAAATATTGTAATTAGTTATTTCATGACTATGATCATACTATGTAACTTCATCCCCCTTTTAATAAATATTCATATCCCGCATTTATAGAATAGCTCTATACACTCCTCTAAGGAATGTCACACTCATGAATCATGGTTTATTTCTTCCCTTCAATGGTATGAATTCACAGAATAGACAAACCATTATAACTTTACACATTCACAATAAAATTCTCCATTGGAAGATCATACTAGAATATAGACCCTCTTTTAATGGAATATGAAATTCCCCCATGAGCTAAACACATTCCAAGATCAGGCCCTAGTCGTTCTATGTAGATCTATAACAAATGAGTCATGTCATCCACACTTTCCAACTAAGGAGTCCTCGATGTCTATTAAGGACACCTTTCAACCAGAACATTGAATAGAGATTCCACTGTCTATATACAAATCCTCATGTAAAGCACTACATACCATGGAAAAATATATCACAATAATTATTCAATTGATATGAAATATTACACAAGTAATAAAGAACATAGTAAGAACAATATTAAAATATATCACAATAATTATTCCATAGAATAAAATATATATATAAAAAGTAATACAAAACATATAAAATAACAACATAGAATATAAACCATTCAACTGGATTTGAAATATCCCCAAATAAGATGATACAAAACAAGGAACACATAAGACATAACAAATAAAAGGTATGAAGTGCTACCCTTGAATGACAATAAAACTATATAATAAAAGGGAAACTACACTAGGTTTATACACATGATCCAATAATTAAAAACAATTCCATATAAAATCCCAATATTTATGGAATTCCTACCATGAACACATCGATGCCAAATTCCATGATTTGTTGAAGAATGATACTCAAATCACATAACTACAACGATTTTCACTAGAACAAGACCCATTCCATAGTTATAGAGTGTCTAGAATTTTAATTTTAAGAAACGATTCATGAAAAGGGTCTAATTTTAAATTAATGTACCAAAAAGAATTCACTTTTAATAGTTGATTTTGATATTTTTAGGGAGGAGATTCCAAATATCTCAATTGAGCATATATCGAATATAAAACAATGAATTTTCTATTGTATCATGATATAATTTACATATCTAAAAAATATAACATGGATTTAAAATTTATCACAAGATATGAAGAGTATATTTAGGATAGACATGAATAATAGAAGAAGGAACAACTTTTTACCATTAATACACATGATCCAACACACTAGATCCCCCAGATTTTTGAGTATGGAGGGAAAGAAATCTTGGAAAACAACTAATAGATTCTTTAGTATCAAGAGATCAATTTTAAGAGGAATAATGGGAGGTTTCTAGGTGGTTTTGGACTTAAAATAAATGTTATGGACTAATTACAATCCTTCAAAATGTTTTGTTGTACAGTTTTCCAAATCGTGTGCCGACTGTGCTTTCACATCTATTCCAAGACACGTGGTTTTATAAGAAATGAATCATAATTATTTCAAACTATTAAAAACAATTATTTCACTACTATCCAACTCTAAATGAACCATGAAGTTTTCTAGGGAGAACCACATAGTTTCCCTTTAATGTGCACCAACTATATACTCAATTCAAGGCTTCAAAAACCAAAACACCCCAACTAAAATCTTCATGAAACATATAAAAAGAAAAGATTAACTCAATCAAATATAGAGGAGGGATGAACGTACGGTATAATGTACCTGAGAATCTTTAGTATTTCATTATTTACCCTATAATGACTTTTAATCCTTGAAACATGTCTACAATTACATCTAAAATAAATTAGGCCATTGAACTCATACATTAGATTATTTCTCCCTATCCACCTCTTGGATATGTTCATGATCCAATGGAAACGTAAATCGGTTCACCATCATTCCTCAAAAGACATTCTCTCTACAATATATGATCCACATTAAGTGCTCCAAAAATGATGCATCAGGCCCCAAATCAATATCCTAACTGTTGATCACTTGCATGGAATGTGGGATATACCATCAAAGATAAGATACATTAAAAACATCATGAATACATCAATACCATGGAGGAAGACCCAACTATTAGGACACAATCACAATATGATTGGTAATCGCAAACAGTCCAATTAACCTTGGTTCAAGCATTTATTGCGGCTATAACCGTTGATACCCTAGTCGAGGAATCACCGATATGAAAACTCTACTATCCATAATGAAGTCTATGGGTTTCCTCCTCAATTCATCATACAATAATTTTTCACTCTAATTATTGACTAACCATATTCAGATCAACTCCACTCTCCTTGATTTATCCTTTACAAAAATTGACCCCACAACTACTACCACACTAGCCTTATAGAAATATAGCGGTGAGTGACACAACTGAACATAAGGAGACTCAAAATATGAAATATAAATTAAAGACTAGAAACTATTGTTTTATACGAAACTAACCAAGGTTAGGTGATCATAAAAAGTACAAAATAAGTCCAAAAAATTATTCCCACAACATATCCTCTAAAATTCATATTATCCACTATGATTATTCATCAATCATTGTATAATACATTGTAATTAGTTTCATATTGGTAACCAAATCCTTTTCAAATACATTCAGAAATTGTGATGTTTTGTTTGTGTCTCTATCTGATACAATACTATAAAGGAACTCCATGAAGGAATACAATCTCCCATACATAAATTTTTTATAACTATTCCTTTGAAAGGGTCTCTTGAATTGGCGTAAAATGATCCCATTTCATTATCCAATCAAAAATTACACAAACATCATCGTGACTCCTTAGTGTCTTGGATAACCCCATAAAACAAGTTCAACATCATGTTTTCCCATTCTACAGAGGAACTAAAAGTGGATAAATTAGACTACCTAGACAATCATGACCCCCTCTATCTAAAGGAACTCCTTTTAGGCTGTTAATAAAGGAAGAGAGATAATGAAACATATGTCCTTACTTCAGTAGGACCTAGGGATTCTACTAGGATCAATTGTATAAAAATATCACTCAAAGAAGGCATTACCATCAATAAAAAATTGGATATATTGATATGTTATTAGTCACTAAAAAACACCTGGATGTAAATAAAAAAGAAAACCAAAAACATCCTACAATGATTGTGTAAAGTAAAAAAATACAAAAAACATTTATAAATAAATACCCAAAAGTAATTTTATAGTAACAACATAGAAACTACTCCAATTTCTGGGCAATTAATATCCATCACGATCCCCAAAGTCATCCTAAAAACCTAAAAAATAGTTTGTATTCATGTGGGGTGAGCATAATATATAGACATAGTAGAATCATACCAAAAGTCTCTTATACATATATTGAAAGATCATACTAATTAACCAATAGAAAAATAGAGAAACCAATAGATACCTATTTAGGTCAACATACCAACCCCATCCTCACCATGACAAGATCACTTAATAAAACATCCAATGTAGTAACATAATTTGAAGCATATCAATAAAATGGGTACCCAACACTTTCTTCTAATTGATTTTCCACTCTCACATCCCTATAGTCTTACATCCTTGAACTCCCATCCAATCAATTGAATCTTCATTTAAGACACCTGGGGATCTTTAGTGTTCCTAGAAACCCATGTAAATCTATCCATCACATCTTTCTAGTATACACAAGGGAAACAATGTCATACCAAGCACCCCATGTGCAACTGGTAATCAAATCCACATCCCACCATAACCACTTATATATAACCCAAATAGTAAGGTATTAGGAAAATTATGGATAGCATCCTCATTCCCACCTCCTACCATACATGACCCCTTCAATGAACCACCTCATCAATATTTTCGTTGTGATCATACATTTATAATATCTTCATTCCATCACAACCAATGTATAATAACATCATATGAAAGATAGGTTAGAGAAGAGGGAGTTGCAATATATATGTCCTCAATAACATTTATGTTGGGAAACACACCCCTAAAATATTTGGGCATAAACATATAGTTCTCAATGTGGGCGGGGTGCCTAAAGAAATCACAAAGAAAATAAAATGTATAATATTAATTCACACAAGTTGAACCTATGGGTTTACAATGAGGGCACTATTACAACTTATAATATCACCGCAAGATCTCAAAAACAAAACCACCTTCAATGTCGCCTCTAAATGCATTGCACCATTCAAGAAAGCCAAAAACCACAAGACTCGTTCAGTCTTTTTGTTTCATGTTAAACTATTTATAGAATTTATATGTTAAAACCATCACCCTTTATAATGAATATTCATTTCATGTTTAAATAAAAAAAATTATATCATCACTTCTCATTTTAGTTCAAAAATATTATTTATTATTCCAACCCATACTATATCGGTTTCATCATCAACATTTCATTATATCACTATCGATAAACAAGCACAACAGAACACAATAAAATAGTTTATAACCGCCGAATCAATATGCCCGATGCTTCAACCACCACATATCATAAAACATCTCATCTCTACCACATGAAATCATAGAAACACACCATAATAATTTTCCACCAATAACACCATGCATCACAACCAACCCTCATCACAACCATTATACAAATTAGCCATCACACATCACAACCAATGCATATCTCATCCAACACCCATCAAATTTCAGTTTCATCAAAGGTTTTCATTACATTTGTTTCAATAATTTATAGGGAATTATAACTCATATTTGAGAATATATGGGCAACGAATATATTATCAAAATATATGTTCTTATACATTTTTCTTGTGGTGAGTCAAATAAATTAATACAATAGTGTTTACCAATTCAATATCCCCAATTACATAAAAATTGCAACATAATCTAAGCTTGGAAAGAATAATAAGAATGTGTCAACCTTTCAGAAAAATCATACGAACAATTAAACACATGGGATTCTTTTACTTCCACTTTAATTTGAATTTAACTAAATAATATTCTTCATCAAAACAGTTCATACTATGTCCCTTAGTTAAAAAAGGATGATATTACCACATGTACATGATAAAGAGGAATGATGAAGGATACCCAACCTCAATTGAATCTTTAAAGATAAATACAGACACAAAAAAAGGATCAACCGCCACCAATTTTGAAGAAAATAACATCAAATTCATATACAAAACCTATCTCCATAAAAAACAACCCAAATAGAGTATAAAACCTCTCTAGTGAACTCATGGATATAAATGAATGATAGTAAAGGTATAATGTGGAAGGAGGGAGTTACCTTAATCCAAAAGAATCTAATTAGAATGATCCAAATGAACCATGTGTTTAAAAACACCAAAGAAGGAGACTGGAGTGGTAATGGAGATTAGGTGTGACCAAAGAGTGAATAAAAGGTTTGAAACATGCAACAAGAGGGTATATGGCCTCTTATTTTTTTTTAAAAAAAACACACGTGACTCGCCCACAATAGTGTTTTTTTTAATGTGTGTTTTTTAAAAAAATTAAATATTTCGAGGTATAATTTTTTTTAAAATATTCTTTAAATGTGGTAGGCACCTTGCCACCTTTCGGTTTATGTCCAAATGTGTCAATGAGGCTATCGCCTACCCCCTACTCACCCACCCCCTGCCGCTTTTGTCCATGATTGATGACATGGAAAATGGGGCATGAAATTTCCACCCTTCACCTATCCATTAGGCAAAAGGACTCACTGTCAATGCCACCATTACCTTAAAACCCTACAAAATGGAACCCACCAACCTTATCCTCACTTCTATTTTACCCATATTTCTTCATTCCAATGATTCTCTCTCAAAAAAAGTCTTTTTCATGTGTAATGGATTTGGCAGTCTATAATAACTCTTGTTTTTTTGCAAAGCATAATTTAGTGGTATTTATTTTATTTATTTTAAAGTTATATATTTATTTAATTGAATTATTTTTAGTTCTTAAAAATTTATTTTTTATGTAGTTTAGTTAGTTCGAAATATTTTTTTATTAGTTATTTTTTTAGTTGTATATAGTTTGAAATTATAGTTATTATTAGTGACTATTTAGTATAGATTAACTATTGAATAAATTAGTATTAAATGTTCTAAACTTTGTGTATCATAAATATTATGTGGTTAACTATGTAATTAAATCCTTGTATGGATACAAACAAGTGGATATGGCTCGGACACAGATGTACCTAGGGGTAAAACCTGAGAACACCACCTTGAGATTTACTCAAACGAGAACTGGTGCATGACAATGAGCCTTACTGCACTCATGGTTTGACAATCCTAGGGGATATGAGTTATATAATTCACATTTTATTTATAAACTTCTAAAATAGATAAGAAAATAAAAACTATATCAGTATATTTATCAATGATAAAATGATAATAAAATGATATAAAATGAAGTGGGCAAGGACATGTACTTTAAATAATGAAAGTTATTACTATTAATATAATTAGATTTATTTAATTATAATGATTTTATTTATTAATAAGTTTAATTAGTTATATGTAGTTTAGAAATAATAGTTATTATTCGTAATGAATAAATATAGAATAATGAAGGGATAATTTAATATTAAAAAATCAATATATGTAATGATTATCTAATAATCATTAACTAATTAATATCATATGATTATTTATTTAGTAAGGAACGATTATAGACTGATTAATGAATGATTAACTAAAGAATCACTTAGTAATGATTAAATAGTGATTAGAGAATAATTAACCAGTTAAAAAATTTACTAAGAAACATTAGGATCCTATTTAAAGATAGAAGAAATTTTTTTAAAATTTCATTATCAAAAATATTATATAGTTTAAAATAATAGTTGTTATTAGTAATAATTAATCATATATTAATTAATGAATAACATGGGATTAAAAAATTAATACATATAATGATTCGATAATGATACATATGATCATATAAAGTGAAATGGAAAAGAAAAAAAATTAAATATCCCATGAATGATTTAAAATATACAAGAAATATCATTAATTTGATTAATAGAAAATGGTTTAGATGAAATGAGCCTCAATTCAGACATGAGGTAAAATACAACTTCTTTTTAATTAGAAGATTAATAACATCTTCAAAGGATATATACTTAACTTTTGATCATTAAACATTTTTCATCCTTCTAATGAAATATAAGATGAAATCTAAGCTATTTTATTAGAAGTCCAAAAGCGTTTGAATGTTCAAACGTTAGTTACATCTCTTTCGAAGATGTTATTAAGATTTCAATTGAAAATAAAAATGATTGTACCTCACATATGAAGTGAGTCTCATCTCATCCAAACCACGTTCTATCAAAAAATGTTAAGGAATAACTTTATGTTATAAAGCATTCATGTTTTATTTAATGTTTTTTTTCTTCTTCATTTCACTTTATATGATCATAATTGTCATCTTATCAATGATAAATAAACTATTTTTATGTTTCTTCTTATTTTTTACCTTGATTTCAAAAAATAATAATGTCACTTATATTCTAACATATTTTAATTTAATTAATCGTTACAACCATATTTTATGGTATTCTAAGACATCCTAAAATTTCATTCTAATTAATATTATATATTTAACCATCATTATCAATAGTAATTACACTATCATAATCATGATAAAAAACATTTTTCATGTAGAGAGACATGTTTTTTTATGTGTACTATTATAGGGATGTTATTCCAACTGGGAAAGGAGCCTATTATAGTACACATACAACAATAGTGGATAATACAACTGATTGTGTAACCCTATGTGACCAACTAGAAAAAATGCATGGTTCCTAAAATCAAGGACCCAATCAAAAGATAATGTCTATGAGATATAGAAAATTTTTAATTCCAGGAATCACAATAGAATCATTCATGTCCATTGGTTACTAATGCATTGTGGAACCAAGAAATAAATTTATTGTATCAGCGGTCAGATGGTACCATGATGGAGTTATTTGTTGATGTTTCTACGGTACCACAATGTCCAGTTATATGAAGACGTAGACTTAGAAGACTGGTTTAAGATAATTTGCCCCATGAAATTAAGCCTATTCCAAATTATTTAGAAGATGAAAACCAAGATGATATCTTAAATAAACATATAAATCCAACTTCTTGATGAGGAGTTTCGTAATGATAGAATAGATTGTGACAAGATTGATGATGAGGAGGGCGACACAAAAATTTAAGAGAACTTTTATATGAATACATTAGTTGTATAGTAGTATCTACCCATAATAAATCATCCACCACTATTTTTATCTTGGTTAGAAGCAATAACACGTGTTCCTAAATTCACCTGCATTGTTCTCACATCTGCAATTGAGTTTCTTGGAGTTGTACTATATAGGTTTGGTATTCTGGACAAAACCTTTTATTTTGGATGTAATTTTCTAAGTAAGATGCATTTAAAATAAGACTAAAGAGATTTTACATTGAGAGGAACTACAGATATATAGTTTATAAATTAGGTGGTAATAAATATTTCATTAAGTGTGAGAAGTATGGGGATGATTTTGGATTCCTCTTTAGGGTGATTCTGAACATTTCATTTGGAGTTCAGAGAATACTGCGGATTGAGGAAGCTCATACTTGTGTTCATCTATGACTAACACAATATCATACCTCATTGTATATAGAATTTGATTACTCCATTATCATTTATATAATTAGTACATTCGTAGATGTTCCTAAAACCCTTGTGCAAGAGAGAATGCAACAAAAATTTGTTTATAATGTTTCATATAAAAAGGCATGGATGGAGAAACAGAACGAAATTAGTAAGTTCTATGGCAATTGGGATGACTCATATCTGGTGTTGCCATAATTTCTTTCAATAATGAGAAATCATAACCAAGATTTCTTTTATCTTGATACAAAATAACGTGTGTCTCAAGATAACATACTTGATCCATCTCATGTTCAATTTAATTAGTTTTTTTGGGAATTACTCCCACGTATCTCCATATTTTGTTTTAGTAAATAGTTCTTTCATTTTGATGGAATTTTTTAATATGTAAAATTCAAAGTTTTATTTTTTTTTATTGTGGAAAACCAATATGTAAACCATTAATATATTCCATTCTTCATCAGTTCTGTATTGAACTCATTGCTTACAATGTGAGGAAAACATTCCACAATGAACTTATGAAGATTAAAATCACAAGGATATGTATGAAATTTCTTTGTTATTTTTTATTATTTCAATGTAAATATAAAGAAATTAAAGTGAAATATTATCACTTATATATAAAATATGAGCTGGATAAATGGTGGTCTGAATAATCATTCAAACAAATCCATAAGTCTAATAAAGAAATGTATGATTATATCATAAAGATACCAAAAGATAAATGGATATTGGCATATGATGGAGGGAAGAGGTAAGGAAACATGACCACAAATATTATGGAGTGCATGAATGGTGTCTTCAAGGGGATTCACAAGTTACTTTTAACTTCCCTAGTTCAAGAGACATTATATAATTGTGAAAAGTACTTAGTTGATAGACAAAAATTTCCCTCAGACCAAATTCAACAGAGGCTAAGGTATGGAATGAAAATTCAACAAGATATTGAAATAAATATTAAATAAACTTCTAGTAATTATTTCATACTTTTCCGATGAGAAAATCTCTATTTGAATTTCAAGAGCATTTAGACACTATCAGAAATATAGTCGTTAAAAAGTTGGTGGTATTAATGGATGTGAGGTAATGTCAATGTGGAAACATTCAGCACTTATAGTTTCCATGCACACATGACATCACATCATGTTCCTCTTTGAACATATTTTGGGAATCATATGTTGGTCTAGTGTACCGGATAACCACCATTGCTAACTATTATGTAGCACAATGGACACCTATTAGAGAGTTTCGTTATTTCCCAATGCCCCAAAGCCAGATCATAGTGATACCTGAAATCAGACAGTTGCATAATTATTGGAGACCAAGTCCTGGAGGATTCATAATGAGATTAAATAGCCTCAAGAATAAGGGAAATGTTTGAGATTCACCATTTGTCAAAAGGATGTTCATAATGGATACGATGAAACAACATTATTGTTTCAACTTCACACTCAGAACCACATTGATGTATTGTCTCTATTGTGATATTATCATATTGTAAATTATATAGTGTTATCTCTTCTTTTTTACATCAGTTTCCAAATCATTTTTTAATTGATATTCTAAGGAGCATTAATATAACAAAACTATAGTATCATATATTAGGGTATAATTTTTTTTATAAAATTTCAATATAATAAAGATTATATGAACAACCATATTTTTCAATATTAGTTAAAATATCATAATCATGATTAGAAAACATTTTTTACTTAGAGATCCATGATTACCTATGTGTACTTCTATGGGGAGGTTATTCAATCTGAGAAAAGAGATTATTATTGAACACAACCAACAAAAGTGATTAGTACAACTGATTCTATTATACTAAGTGAACTTCAAGAAAGAATTCATGGGAAATGAACCATGACATCACAACATTTTCATCTATAAACAAGATTTGACATTTCATATAAATTTCTAACTTCACCAAAACAATTTACTATCCAATAAAAATAATCATTTCATACTCACATTAAATGGAATATGAAAAGTGCATTTGATGTGACATTAACTAATAATCAATCTATCCGTAGTTAAACCATAAATCATAAATGTGAGAAAATTATCATAAAGCGTACTATCATTTGGAAAATCATACATAAATTACAAACACACCATTTTGTAATATAATTTTACATAATAAAGTAAAAAATGTTTATATATATAAATATATAAAAACCATATCTTACAAAACACCATTTTTAGGAAAAATAATATCTTAAAAAACAATATTAATATTCTTTTAAAAAAATGAAGACATGACCATTTTTATTGGTGAGAAATATATTCATAATACAATGTGAATAAACAAAGAATGTATTTATTTCTAAAATTCATTAAATTATACTGACAATAGTATTATATTTACATTTAACACTTTCAACTCATTTCATTTGTTTATAAATAGATGGAGGATACCATACAACTCACTGACCAGCATAGCCTTGTTTCCTAGGTTGTGTTTGATGGTGGTGAGGTTCAACTGATCAGGGTGCGTTGAGCACACTGTTTTAATCACAATGAACATCCACATGCCATTAAACCATACTTATGCCATGCTGGATTTTATGGTATCTCCATATTAGATTTCATATTTTTCAACCATCACCTACATGTTTCCCTCGTGGTGAGATAGAGACTAGAGACACAGACATTCCACATGAATGAGGGTGAGATGACCATCACCCTTGATGATGTGTCTTTTCTTCTTGGTCATTCTATTCAAGGGGAAGTCGTTATTGGACCCACCCGTGCATCTTATCCAAACCTTGCATAGTTATTGTTATGCATTATCATTTTTGATGACCGTAGGTCTATAGATGGTGTTTTGGTATCTATGATGGGACTGGGGAAGCAGATTCCCCATTTACCCGATGATGCTGATGACCAGACTATCATGCATTATGCTCATGCATATAAATTACAGTTCACTGGGGGGACCCTATTTACTGATCACTCAAGGGTTCACATGCACATGATGTACCTAGCTTTACTAGAGGACTTTGGTAGGGTTGGGATGTATAGATTGGGATCATCCTTCTTGGCATACACATACAGAGCATTATGCAGAGTATCCTTCAGTGACCACAAAAATCTTGGGGGATGTATCATCCTTCTCCAGAAGTGAGAATGAGCGATTATCGCCTCATCCCGCCCTGATCTTGACAGTATTCTTCTCACTGTGTAGTTGTTTCATGAAGCTCGGTTTAGATTCTAGTATTATCACTCATATATGTTGGTTAATTATGTTACTAGGAGTTATTGAATTTAATTTCTCATTATTTTTCACTTTCAATGTTGTATTTATAGGTTTTTTATGACACAATTTTATCAATGTTATGACACACCATTTGGGCGCATATCACCTCATGTTGGACCATCACTTACTCAACCAGTTATGTATATACAATCTATCACTATTTAAAAAATTCAATAATAGTATAAATTTTTGTTTTTAGTAAAGAGATTTTTTGACAATGGCCACATGTCTTTTTGGATAACATGGATTCCATACTGAACTATACTGGAAAAGTTTCCACCATACTAACCTTATTGACTTAATGATTACTGTGGCTGTAGTTACCCTCATTCACTTCAATATTCATGAGTGGTAGAAGCTTTATAGAGTCTTTCACCAGTTTTTATATGCTCTGCTGATTCCATTTTCTCTGAGGCAAATAAAGGTGCTTCATGGCATAAAGCTAACAGAGTGGCTGGAAGAGGACTGAAACTAATGTATATGCTGACTATCTTGACAGCTTGCATAGACGTGTAGATTTTCATATCCAGGGTATACCTATGATGCTATAATTTCTTTCAGAGAAGGTTGAGTATGATCCATGGTATAAACTAAATTCTATACTATATCTTTCTTGACATGATAGAGAGATCCATAACAATTTATGTCAATAAATTTCCATTAGTGTGATTATTGAACTATTTTTTAATTTATTTTGAATATCATTACATCGTTCTCACATAGAGTATCTTGTTTTCATGAGTGATGTAGAGGTAGAGGGGGACATTAGCTAGGGAGTGGTCTATGATGAAGCGTTGTTTCTAAGGTCATCTTATCGTGCGGTTTCTGAGAGCATCTTCAAGATTTCAGCCCTGATATAGGAGGTTCCTTCTCTGGATGAACTTCCTACAACATATTTTGGTGTTGAGGATCCATGAATATGATGATGTAGACAACATCGTACTTCACGTGAGGTCTCACCTTTTCTATAGGCAGAGGTTGGCCCTCTAGAAGTACAGCCTCATCCAATTGAGGATGTGGTTCAAGCGGCATGGGATACATCATTCCTGATAGGATATCCACAGTTATTTTCATTTTGGGGTCCAAATATGTAGAAACCTTGTAGTCCAAAACCATTGAATCCTTGGGTTCCATATCCATCGCAAGATTGGTTCCCTGATGCGATGATGGAAATTCCTTCTGCTAACCTAGTGGGAGAAGGATTGGGAGTACAGTGTGACTTGCAATTGACACATCCTTCCACAAACACGCATATGGATTATGCAACGATCTACATTCTAGTTCTTGAGGATCTTCTGTCTTCAGGTCATTAGACTCCACCCCAACACGGAGCTCTACAATCTCGATTCGTGGGTCCCCTTCACATACAACCAGGTGGGATGAAATCTCATCATCATATACATAGAAATTTATTGTATTTGTTTATGTATATGTTTTCTGTCAATTAAAATAAATATAATTTTATTACTATAATCCATTTTTACATTTTTATCCACTTTTTTAGTTTTCATTAATATTGTAGGCACAATTTCCATTTTACATCTTTCATGGTCGACTACATAAAAAAAAGAATAATTATTAAATTTCAAGTAGATAACATTAAAATAATATAAAATAAAAATTTAAAAAACGATCTAAATTAAATTTAAAATATATTTTAAAAATATATATTTTTAATATATACTGAGTTTCATAAATAAAAAAATAATTGAAAATGAATGGAATGTAAAAAATATTATAAATTCTATTTTAATGGTTTAAAAAATTACTAAAATTTAATTTTTAATAAAATATTTATGATGTTATAACATTATAAATTAAAATTAACCCTAGATATTGGACCCTACTAAAAAAAATTCTATTCCATGATCATTTCACTATTAAAGGACCTTTTTTACCCAATGATATTTATATCATCTTTCAAATCAACCAGAACCCATACTCAGTTCATAAAAAAAGTATCATATTTGAGTGCCAAAAATTTATTTCATATAACCTAAAGATTTTCACATTGACTCTCTATAGTGATAACTGGTTCTAGATCTAATGAATTCATGTAAAATACTATATGATGAAGATGGGAACTGCATCTCCATATGAAATATACATTGGGATGAGATCTCATTTAAGATAATGGAGCGATGAGAGTACCTCCACTGAATGTCATTGGGAAGAAGTAACATGGATAAAAATCAAGGTTCTCTGATGTCACTCTAGGGTTACTCAGAAGTGAGAGAGAAAAGAGGGAATATATATGAGGTTCCAAAACAGAAATGATCGATTCATCACATAAAAAATTGGGAGACTTACTGTGGCATAATCAATTCCCCTGACGAGGAGGTAGCGATGAAATAACCCAAAGGAACTATCAAACCCCACATGCCACAGATGAACAAACCAAGTGGTGGGAATGATCTAGGTGTATGTACAAGATTAAATGTTTTCATTGTATCCAATGACTTATTATTGCTTAATCCCTATAGAAACTAGATTTCTTTATATCTACACACTTTAACTTTCATAAACATTTTTCTCTAAAAAGACTATTTTCACCCAATTTTTTTATATCAACTTAAAGATTTATTAGAACCCATACTAAGAAATTAAAAATATCACAAATTTGAGCACCACAACATCTATTTCTTAAAAACCTAACATTATATCTTTCCAATGTTATTGACATAATTCAAAAAAATCATAAGGAAAAACAATATTTATATATAACATAATATAAAATTCTATATATTTAAAAATATAAAAATATATTTAATTAAATTATTATTTTTTAGTAGAATGGTGGAAGAGCGCCTTCCTCCTTTAATGCAATATTTTAAAAAAAATTATCTTATAGATTTAAAAAAGTATCATAAACATATTAAAAAACCTCACCACAGTTTGGTGCATAGACAAAACACTCATGGTGGTTAAAGTCAAGACATGGTATCGAGCCTAATGTGAGGTCAATATTTTCTACTCATTCTAAAAATGTTATTTGACTATCACATCTTCATGGTCCAATCCATGCTGGTTCTTTTATTTTCATCAAGGCTAAATTCCACACTCTATCACCAAAAACATTCCTAGTTTCCCTCATTATAACAAAGGCTATGGTGTGATTATCCTATTCTTCCCATTTCATATAGTTTCTCCACCAAAATGATACAAATACTTCTATTCCCTCACTGGTAATTTCAGGGAAGCTTGTGGGGTAAATTTATACCACTAGAAAAAAAAATCCCAACACCATGTGTCCCAAGGGTATGGTCACTGAAGACATTTTTCCTATAAGTACACCCAAGAATGAACACCATTCAAAATGGATTGATATACCATTTCACAATCTCTGAAATCCATTAAAGGAAAAAAACACCAACTATAATGTTACTTACCTTAACAGATAGGCTCTAAACTGGTGCCCGGAACATGTTCTGTAACACCCCGAGATTTTATGAAAAATATTATTTTAATTTAATTGATGTATTCTTTTGTATTCCAAACCAAAATTATCTTGTTCTATTCGCAACACCGTATTAGCTTGTATATAACGCAAACACTATTCTTGGCTTGTGTTGCACGCAAGAGAAACCTTTCTCAATAGCATGAGTTGTACGCAATACTGAGTTTCACTAAATAATGATATATTGTAATAATATTTTTATGAACAAGCCATTATGAATAGTAGTTACTAAATTTTGAATTTTATGAAATTATAAATAATCTTAAACATTTTATAGAACATGTTATGCGATCAAAATAATTTTTTTGGGTAAAATAAATATTTTTCAAAAAAATAAAGTTTTGTCACCATTTGATGGCGCATCCACATTAAAACTAATTTTTGAAATTTTTATAACTTCAATTTGACAAATAAAACTTCTTCCTTGAAATTTGGAAATAAAAATTTACTTTGGATAAAATTTTGTCATTATTCTGATAACCTTCATATTTTGATGAATAGTAAAAATACACTAAATTTTAATTAAAAAAACTTTTTTCATCAAGATAATTTATATTGTTATATTATAATATTGAATGGTTTTAAACTATAAATAGAATATATTTTTATCGTTTTATATAATCTAAGTCATTACAATTAATTTTACACTAAATTCATAGGTAAAAACATTTCAATCTTTTACAACATTTTAACTTTTAAAACCCGTTTTCTCAAAAGCGAGATTAATTTTAAATTAAATACTGCAACTTTTGTATTTTTAATTTGAAAAAATTGATTTCATATTTTGAATAAGTAGGTCCAAATTATGTTAACAATATACTTTTTATTTTTATGCATTATGAATAGTAAATACGGTAAAATTTATTTACCATAGTTAAAAGTAAATCGGGTAATTAAGGGTAAATATAATATTATTAAATTACCCTAACACTTGTATTAATATAATTAGATTATTATATTTTTCCCTAAATCATACTTGGGTTGAAATTTAATCTATTTGAACCCACTTTGATGTGATTAAGAACCTTACTTTATTTTTTTTAAAGAAAGTGAAATATGTCTCACTCAAACATTAATAATTAAAGTATTTTTTATTTAAATTTATACAATATATAAATTCGATTATAAATAATAATTTGAAATCTAAAATGGTTTTCATTGTTATGGTAATTTATTTGTAATTTTTAGGAAATATTTAATTACCTTAATAGCTTATACATTAATGATGCAAAAATTATTTATTTAGTGAAAAATCAATAATATAGTTTTTATTAAAATATTATTACTCATCAAAAGGCCAAAACACATATCCAAAACATATTTTTTGATTCTATATAAACCCTAATAATCCATGGGACAACTTGTGGACTTTTGGAAGCCTTATAAAAAAGATTATGACATTTATAATATTTTATTTTATATGTTGTCAAAGTTGTCACCTTCATAATTTAATAAATATAACAATTTAAATGTTGTGATTTTACGATGATAAATTTAAATAAAAGTATTATTATGAGAGATATTAGATTTATATTTATCAAAGTATTTTATTTTTAATTTTTATGCAAAATATAATTATATTAAAAAATTATTCCAAAATGTTGTAGTAATTATTTTATTAAGATAAATATCAAATAAATGGTTTTAGAAATATTAAAATAAATATTATATTAAAAAATTAACGTGCTGCATGAATTTTTTTTGATGAATATGACATGTTAGAAATCTATTAAATATTTTTATTCTAATATATCTTGTTTGTGCATTTTATTTAAATTCAAATAATTGAATTGTGTCAATATTGACACTATTGATATATTATAAAAATACCATATTATTAAATTTTTTAAAAATCACAAAAATATTTAAAAATTAAAATTTTAAAATTTTATTTTCTACAATGTAATAATTTATATAATTATAGAAAATTAGCAACACATAAGTAAGTATTTATAACTATTTAAAAATTAAAATATTATTACCTCAAATAAAATTAAATAGATTAAATAAGGAAAAATAAACATGATAACGTTTAAAATAAAATCAAAACAAGTCTAAATTAGATTTTTTGATGAGATTACCACCCTATATTACATCATATCAGAATTTTAGTCACTTTGGATGTTTTTAGGTTGGGTTTGAGTTTATTATAAATTAATATTTTGGAGGTTTCCAAAAGTGCCCCTCTTCTCTCTTATAAAATGGAACCCCTTCCCTCTCCTCTTCACATAATTTTGAGACTTAATGCCCAGCCAACCACTGACCATTACTCTTATCAACTTCCCTAGTCACATTTTGGATGTTCTTTTCTTCTCAAAAGACCAATTCTAGTTCCGTAAGATAAACTTTAAAGGAGGTGCGTCGAAGAAGAGGTAATCTCTTCTACCAATTCATTCACGTTTCTTTCATTTTAAAATTTCTCTTCTTTAGTGGTTTCATTATAAGGTAATAAAATCAGTGTCACTAATATACTGATATGTCATTATAAATATGAAACAACCCTATTTCACCATTTGTACATCCTGTAGAAAACGAAATCACTGCATGTTCATACGTACAAAATACCGTATCCATGCCGTGGTGTAATCTATTTTTCCACAACCACCTTACTTGGATGGGTATAATGGTGTAAAGAATAACTATATATGGTTATTATATATTCATACTGATTTGGAGATATTATATCATCCACTCTAATTCCATTCAATAATTATGGGAACGATATCATCGCTCATGATAATGTACGGATTACCGTCTCCCCGACGAGATGAGATTCATTCTCCATGTTAACCATTCAAGAATGATTATAAAGTATATATAATAAATAATCATGAAAGATATGTCATAATAATGATACTTTATTTATGTACATATATGTTTCTTTTAATTAATTCCATTCAATTCAATAAGGAAACGAATATAGTGTTCATGCGTACGTACGGCCTACCGCCTCTATGAACGGTGCATTTCATTCCATTTATCAATGTATAATATATATTTATATGATGAATATATATATTATATTTAAATCATGTTTTACATTTTGTAATTAAGTAAATCATGATATAAGTAATAATATCAAAGACAACAACTCCAAACATATACGATAAATGAAACAATTTTAACCAAAACGTTGCTTTAACAAGGAATTGACAAAAGAACGGGTAATATAAAGACATAATTTAATCATATATGATATCATAAATATTATTATGGTTCTGTTACAAGTTAATAATATTTTTAAACCCACTATACAGATGTTTTGGACATGTGTGGATGAAATTGGACCTAAGGTAAGGGATAATTATTCCAATCTCGTTCTTAACCGAGATTGTTTATTAGTAAGTATTTACTGGTGTTATATTTATCATCCATGTCTGTGTTTTATAAATAAAATCACATTTTTTTACTATTCTTACAATTATGTTTAAAGTCATGTTTACCCCACTTTGACTTTTACTTTGTGTTATGGAAGTAATCTTTCTTTTGGTTACCATACGTGGTACTTTTTTGACCTTTCCCTTAAAAGTACGAAGAGAATGTTTTTAACTCATAAGGAATGAAAGGGTTTTTACGGTTTCATAACACCTTATTTTCATGAAGCTTACTCTACAAGATTTCATGATTATTTTCAACAAAATCCATTTCCTTTAAAATTACATGGCATTTTGTGAAAAGAAAATGGTTTTGAAGAAGAAAAGATGTTTTACTCAAGAATTTATTTCAAGTGTTTTTATCAAAACTATTTTCCATCTAAGATAGAATTATTTAGTTTGTTTATGTTTCAAGTATAATGTATCTGTTATTTACATGGTTGGATTTTTCATATGATGAAATTATATCCATTTGTTTTATATGGATTGTGTTATGATATGATGATTTTTATGAAACCCATGTTATTCTTTGGGTTATGATGAATGATTTATGTTTATTTTGCAGCACAAGTTAGATTGATTTCATAATGAGATGGGTGGGACCAATATATCCATCCAACGCATTGGGTAAAGATTTATATCCCATGATATAGACATGGCTGGAATGCCAAGTAAATACAGTTCAGTAATATAGGGCTGGAACGGCAAGTAAACCCAGTTCGGTAATGGATTTTATCCACTATGATGGTCCTAGCCGCAATTCCTTGGCTGCTATAGAAACCCTAACATGTGATTAATGGATTCCACAAGTACATGTTTTATTCCCATGCTATTTTATCATGATTTATGTTCCATTATGATCTATTCCTTACATACTTCCATGATTTATTTCACAACTCAATATTTTGATGTTGAAACATTGTGTTCATGTTTTTTTAAGTTCAAATGTATATGGTTTGTTTTATTTTCTCCATGCTTACCCTTATTGACCATTTGAGCTCACCCATTATAGGTTTTCTTTCCCCAGGATTTAAAGAAATTTTTTAGGAAAGAAATCAAAAGGGGAAGATATTTATGGGAGATGTTGAAGATCATTCACCATGATTTGAAGATTAAGTTCCATGTTTCCAAAGACACTAAACTAATACGATCCTTGGGCGTTTTTTGTTATGAATTAAGTATTCTTCAAAAGTAATGTAATGTCCTTGTACATCACGTTCGAGTCTCTATAGTTGGTATCAGAGGAAAGGTTTAGTTAACCATTGGAAACTAGGATGCGAAATCATTAGTGAAATCCCTAGAGATATTTCTAAGGTATGTCTAGGGATGTCCCTAAGGTTTAGTATAAGTATAGATTATAGTCCTAGAATTTTGGTAAAGATCTCATAATTAAACCTAAGATGTTATATATATATATAAGGTGCTCCCCCTTTATTATGGTGTTTTCCTAGTATTATTTTTGCTTCTCACACTATTCATTTTAGGTTTTAGATGATGGTTGGAACACGAAAAACCATGTTGATCAATGTAATGGAAAATGCAATGATTGTACTCCTAAACAAACCAATGTCATGAGGTATGGAGTAAAAAATATTATTGTTATACTTACACAAGATATGAGACATTCTGGACTTCCAAATGAGAAAAGAAGGGAATAATATTCTATTGAGTCCTTCATGAGGCAACGTCCACCTTCATTCAATGGGTCTTCTAATCCACTAATTGCTGAACAATGGATCAGAACCATTGAAAATATATTTTCCATACTTCGCTATTCGGAACATGAAAAAGTCGTTCTGGCTATTTACCTCTTAGAAGGTGAAGCAGACCAGTGGTGGACTCTAATTATGAATACGAGGACCCAAGATGAAATTGAATCCATGGAATGGGATGAGTTCAAGAACTTATTTTTCAATAAGAACTTTTCTCATATTCTTCGAACAAATATGGGAAAATGAGTTCCTTGAGCTTAAGAAAAAGGATAATGAATTAGTTGGTATATACGAAGAAAATTTTACAAGGCTTTCTAGGTATGCGTCTGGATTTATCATCTAACCATAAAGTAAAGTTGGTCGATTCATTAGTGGATTAAAACCAAGACTTTAAAAGGCATTAGATATAAGAGAATTCAGTAGATATGAAGAGATTTTGCATTTTGTTATCAAGGTAGAACTGAAAGTTTGTGTTACATATCAATCTCATGGTTTTGACAAGAAACGAAAGATAGAGTTCAAGGAAAATTCTCAAAACTATGGTGAAAAGAATAAAAATGTTTTCTTATTCTCAAAGTGTGGAAAGAATCATGTTGGAGATAGTCTTAAAGGGACTAGAAAATATATCAAGTGTGGAAAAGAAGGTCATAGATCAGTTGAGAGTCGATGTACTGGGGAAAATGTATCTAATAATGTGAATAGAGAAAAGACTACAGAGAACGCACCACAAACACTTCTATGCTACAAGTGCAAGTAAATGGGGGCATTATGCTAACCAATTCCCTAATCCAAGGGTCAATGATGATTGATATCAACAACCTATTAAGGAAAAGGACAAAGATAAGTCACATGCAATCACTATTGGCTTTGATGAATATGAAAATGATGTGGTGGAATGATAAAGTGTTTATGTAATCGGATTCCACAATAGTGTTGTGGAATCTCAATTATAGTATCATGGAATATTGGAATATCTATGTATTGGTTTGTTGTGGTTTTCAATAATTATATGGTACTGGTAACCATAAAAAGTAATTTAAATATTTTTGGAAATCACTAAATATGTGTATAATGAAGGGATAAGGAGATAATGAAATGTTTGATAGTATTAATGAGCTCATGACTGATATAAGGCAAAGTGATATCATGCTTTGAGTATATAGAAATTTTGGGATTTTGTTATGTGGAAAGGGTTAACTTTTGACAACATTCATGTTTTCAAAAAGATGATACGGTAATTCATATTTCATGAGAATACATGATTAAGGAATTCAAATTTTTGGAATGTGACCAACAAGATATATCTTATGATATACAGGGGATAAATGATGGTTTTCATATGCTCGGTAGATGACCTCTCTAGTAATATTTTTCATTATACTTTGAGATTGGACAGAAGTATTTTGGATAAACCTAAAGAATCGAATGGATTATGTAGAACATTATATATTATTGTTTAAGGACAGAACTTTTTGATATTATTTCTAAAATGTTATAATAGTATAGTTTTAGAAAAAGGTAAACCTGTAGATTGGAGACAACCCATCATATCGGACAAGGTTGCTGGAATCAAACCCACAACTGAAGTGTGATAGACCTTTATCGCCTACCACTGGACTACAGGAAGTCCCTGGTTTGTAGAAATTAGTTTTATTTTATTAAGAGACATGATAGATGAAGTATAAGACCATTTTAGGAACCATATATGATAAATCTTACCATTGATGGACTTATGTATATTTAATAACTTTTTCTAACCATTTTGTGATAGAAATAGATGGAAGGACCTATCAATCTATCACATGATCTGCTAACACTACATGAATGACAAATTCAACATCATTTCATTAAATAGATATGGAGTGAAAAAATTTCATGGTATGACCAACTATGATTTTACACTAAAATTAGTTAAGAATTTATCTTTATACAAAAAATTCACCAACTTTTGGGAAATGATCTTGAAAACCAAAAATGTTGTCCAAGTACCCTCATATTAGATGAATTAGATTGTACCTTTGATCATAAAAAATTTACGGATTTGTGATTTTTGGATTTTTCATAGCCATGTTCTCTACCAATCTCAATCAAATATTGATGGTTAGATTTCTCTTCCATATCCATATTTTCAACTATGTTCTCCTATGTGGAAACCCAATGATGAGTTAATTTGGGTAACCTTTGCATTTCAAACATTAGTTTTAAAATTAAGTTTCAGTATTTTTTTTATGATGTGGGTTTCTATAAAAGAAACATTCATGTAGTAAACCATTTATAACTCTAACGAATTTTGAGGGTGAAATTAATTTTAAGGGGGGTATAATGTAACACCCAGAGATTTTATGACAAAAATTCTTTTAATTTCATTGGTGTCTTGTGTTGTAAGACACACAAAAAATTTCTTGTGCTATACGCAACACCGTATTATCTTGTATTATACACAAACATTATTCTTGTCTTGTGTTGCACGCAAGAGCAACCTTCCTCAATAGCGTCTGTTGTACACAATATTAAGTTTTACGAAACAATGATATATTGTTATAATATTATTATAAACTAGCCATTATTAATAGTAGTAACTACATTATTAATTTTAGTAAATTAAAATTCATCTTACACATTTTATAGAACATTGTATGAGGACAAAATAAATCTTTCGGATAAATAAATATTTTTCAAAAAATACAGTTTTCTCACCTTTTAATGGATCACCCACATTAAATCTAGTTTTTGACATTTTTTATAAGATAAATTTTTTAAATAAAACTTATTCCTTGGAATCTAGATATAAAAATTGACTTTGAATAAAAATTTTACATTATTCTGATAACCATCGTATTTTGATGAATAGTAAAAATACGCAAAATTTTAATAAAAATAACTTTTTCATCAAGATAATTTATACATTTAAATTATAATATTTAATGGGTTTAAAGTATAAATATAATATATTTTTACCATTTAATATAATTTATGTAATTATCATTAACTTTACACTGAATTCATAGGCCAAAACATTTCAATCTTTTGTAAGGTTTTAACTTTTAAAACCCATTTTCTCAACAGTGAGATTAATTTTAAATTAAATAATACAAATTCTGTGTTTTGAATTTGGAAAAATTTCTTCCATATTTGGAATGAGTAGGTCCAAATTTTGATAATAAGATACTTTTAATTTTTAGTCATTATGAATAGAAACTAAGGTAAATTTTATTTACCATAATTAAAGGTAAATCGGGTATTTAAGGGTAAATATAATATTATTAAATTATCCTAACACTTGTCTTAATATAATTGGATGATCATATTTTTCCCTAAATTATACTTGGGTAGAAATTAAATCTATTGGAACCCACTTGGATGTGATTAAGACCCTTAATTTATTTTTTTTAAAGAACATAAAATATGTCTCACTCAAACTTTAGTAATTAAAGTACATTTAAAATAAGTTTATATAGAATATAAATTCTATTATAAATACTCATTTAAAATCTAAAATGTTCTTATTTGTTATGGATATTTATTTGTAATTTTGGAGAAATATTTAATTACCTTAATAGCTTATATATTAATGATGCACAAATTATTTGTTTAGTGGAAAATCAATAATATAGTTTTTATTAAAATAATATTACAAATAAAAAGGCCCAAAAACCTATCCAAAACATATTGGTAGTGTATATCTATACCCTAATAATCTAAGGGTCTACTTTTCGACCATTTGGAGCCTTATAGAACAGATTATGACATTTATAATATTTTATTTTAAATGATGTCAAAGTTGTCACCTTCATAATTTAATAAATATAACAATTTAAATGTTTTTATTTTAAAATTATAAATTCTAATAAATGTATTATTATAAAATCTATTAAATTTATATTCATCATAGTATTTTTTTTAATTTTTATGCAATAAATAATCATATTAATTAATTATACAAAAATGTTGTAGTAATTATTTTATTAAGAGAAATATCAAATAAATTATTTTAGAAATATAAAAATAAATATAATATGAACACATTAATGTTATAAATGAATTTTTTATATGAATATGATTTGTTAGGAATCTATTAATTTTTTTCCGAATATATTATATATGGGAATTTTTTCTAAATTCAAATAATTGAATAGTATCAAAATTGACACTATTGATATTTTATAAAAATAACATATTATTAAATTGATTAAAAATCCCAAAAATATTTACAAATTACAAATTTAAAATTATATGGTAGAAAATGTAATAATTTATCTAATTATGAAAAATTCACAACACATAAGTAAGTATTTATAACAATTTAAAAATTAGAATATTAGTACCCCAAATAAAATTAAATAGATTAAATAAGTATAAATTGAAAGGATAAGGTTTAAAATAAAATAAAAAAAATATAAATTAAATTTTTTGATGAGATTACAACCCTATATTTACTCATATCTTAATTTAAGTCACATTGGAAGTTTTTACATGGGGTTTGATTTTATTATAAATTAATATTTTGGAGGTTTCCAAAAGTGCCCCTCTCCTCTCTTATAAAAGGTCACCCCTTCCCTCTCCTCTTCACATAATTTTGAGCCTTAAAGCTCGACCAAACCCTGAAAATTACTCTACATAACTTCTCTAGTCACATTCTTTAAGGTTCTGGTCTTCTCAAAATACTAACTCTAGACCCTTAAGAGGAATCTTAAAGGAGGTGTGTCGAAGAAGAGGTAATCTCTTCTACTGATTCTTTCAAGATTCTTTCTTCTTCAACTTCCTATTCTTTAGTTGTTTCTTTATAAAGTAATGCAATAATCATCACTAATATACTGATATGTTATTATAAATATGAAACAACCCTATTTCACCTTCTATCCATCCAAAGGAAAATGAAATCACCACGCGTGCGTACTTACGGAATACCATCTCCACGCCGTGGTGTAATCTGTTTTTCCACCACCACCTTACATGGATGGGAATCACAATGTAAAGAATAACTGTATATTATTATTATAACATCATAATTATTCTGAGATATTATATCATTCACTCCAATTCCATTCAATAAATATGGGAACTATATCATCGCTCGTGCGTACATACAGATTATAGTCTCTATGACACGATGAGATTCATTCTCAATGTTAACCATTGAAGAATGACTATAAAGTATATTTAATAAATAATCATGAAATATATGACATAATAATGATACTATATTTATGTTCATATAAGTTTTATTTAATTAATTCCATTCAATACAATAAGGAAACGAATACAGCGTTCATGCGTACGTACGGCCTACCATCTCCATGAACTGTGTATTTCATTCCATTTATCGATCTATCATATATATATATATGATGAATATATATATTATATGTAAATCATTTTTTACATTCTGGAATTAAGTAAATCAGGATATAAGTAATAATATCAAGAACAACAAGTCCAAATACGTACGATAAATGAAACGATTTTACCCAAAACGTTGCTTTAACATGGAATTGACAAAAGAACGGTTAATATAAAGACATAAGTGAATCATATATGATATCATAAATATTATTATGGTTCTGTTACAAGTTAATAATATTTTTAAACCCACTATACAGTAGTTTTGGACACGTTTGGATGAAATTGGACCTAAGGTAAGGGATAATTATTCCAATCTCGTTCTTAACCGTGATTGCTTATTCGTAAGTATTTACTGGGATTATATTTTTTATCCATGTCTGTGTTTTATAAAAAAAATCATAATGTGTTTACTATTATTCCATTTATGTTTAAATTCATGTTTACCCCTATTTGACTTTTACTTTGTGTTATGGAATGAATCTTTCTTTTGTTTACCATACATGGTACTTTTTTACTTTTTCGTTAAAAGTATGAGGAGAATGTTTCTTAACCTATAAGGCCTGAACGGATTTGTACGGTTTCATAACACCTTATTTTCATGAAGCATACTCTACAATATTTCATGATTATTTTCAACAAATTCCTTTTCTTTTAAAATTTCATGGAATTTTGTGAAAAGAAAATTATTTTGAAGAAGTAAGGATATTTTCCTCAAAAATTCATTTCAAGTATTTTATCAAAACTATTTTCCATCTAAGATGACAATATTTAGTATATTTATGATTCATGTATAATTTCTCTGTTATTTACATGGTTTGATTTTTTTATTAAATTATATCCATCTATTTTATATGGATTATGGTATGATTGTATGATGTTTATGAAACCCATGTTATTATTTGGGTTATGATGAATGATTTCAATTTATTTTCTGGCACATGTTAGAATGATTTCGTTATGAGATAGGTGGGACCTATATCTCATTCCAATTCATTGGGTGAAGATTTATATCTCAAGAGATAGACATGTATGGAATGGAAAGTAAATCAGGTTCAGTAATATAGTGCTGGAACGACATGTAATCCTTGTTCAGTAATGGACTTTGTCCACTATGATGGTCTAGGTAGCAATTCCTTGGATACTATGGAAATCATAACATGTGCTTAATGGATTCCACAATTACATGTTTCATTCCCATGCAATTTTATCATGATAAATGTTCCTTTATGGTCTATGCCTAATGTACTTCCAAAATTTATTTCACAACTCAATATTTTGATGTTTAAACTTTATGTTCATGTTTTTTTAAGATCAAACGTATATGGTTTGTTTTATTTTCTAACTGATTACCCTTACTGAGAATTTAAGCTCACACATTATATGTTTTTTCCCCAGGATTTGAAGAATGTATTTAGGTAAGAAAAAAAGGGGATGATCTTTATGAGAGATGCTGAAGATCTTTCACCATGATTAGAAGATTATGTTTGATGTTTCCAAAGACACTAAACTAATATGGTCCTTGGGAGTTTTTTTATGTATTAATTATTCCACAAAAGTAATGTAAGGTCCATGTACATCAATTTCTAGTCTCTACAAGGTCACCACATGACCTCAGGCTTTCCTCCCCATATAGAAGAGGTTGCCGACTTGGAGTGAGGGTATTTGGAAGAATGTTGGGGATACTTTACCTGCTTATCAGAGTGTCTTCATATTTGAAATAATATCAACAAATGTCGTACCTAGAAGGAACCAATAAATGGATAGTATGTGACAAATTACTACTATAAAAAAGAAAGACATGATTCAAAAATTACATATATAAACTAGATGTAAGGTAGCCATAAAAATGAAATACAAAACCAAAACTATAAAATGTCATTGAACACAGATCTGAGTCCTAACCTAGTCCTAAAACCCCCATATTCCAACCTGTAATCCCATGCACAACCAAGCACCTAGCCCTGGTCTTGAACCTATTTTAGAAAACAAGTACTATCTTCTTGGGTACCCAAGTGCCATGGAATCATAAGAAGGTGGTGTGTAAAACTCTATTGGAAACCTCTAATGGGGTATAAAGAAATACCCAGTCTATATATTAGTGTATGTAGTTATGATTCGTGAAATAATTAACAAGGGAAAAAATAATTATAAATTTCTATCACATTTAAACAATTATCTATAACCCATTTGGTTCATTAAATTCTCAAGGGGTAACCAACTAATTGAACTAGATTATTTTACACCAGATATCTAATCCAAGGCATAAGGGGTTATACACTTTTAATTACAAGGTAATTAAATAATAATAATTTATCAGCATACCCTGGAAACTAATTATAGTAATCAATCCATGTCCATGTGTTTAGGATTAATAGAGCCATATTTTGACATCCCAAACCACAATATGTGCGTACGTTGGTAAACATATAGCCTAAGTTCCACATACCAACCATACATAACATAAATCATACCTTTGGGCATCAATATCGGTTGTCTCATCAAATACAACCATTCATGGCATATATCATCGGTCTATCTCCCTAACCTATGAATTACAGGGTTTGGGTTTAGAGCCTCAATATAACCAGACCTATGGTCAAAGAACCTCAAGTTAATACCCCACAGACCACCAATCTGTGTGAACATGATTCTTCAACCATAACCAATTTACAAAACACAGCCCAAAACCATTAAATAGATTTATCATTTACAATCATAAATAATTAAAAACTACCATTTTTTCAAACACACCCTTATTTTATGTCATATAATATGCACATTCATCATTTATTTCATTTCATAACCATGTTAACATGCCTATATAATATTCATGGGTTCTACCTTAGTATCTAATATATCATTTCAATTACAATGGTCCTGACAGAACTTTAGAACCATATAATGGCATAAAAAATTCAAAATACTCACACAAAAATATAATGAAACCACCCTTTAAAACACGGGTCTTCCTCTATGAAAACAAAAATATTCCCCAAGAACATTATTCACATTTACCACTAAAAAAGGGGCCTTTAAATAATTTTCACAAAGGAGAACCATTCCTTCATTTCCAAACATCATTTAAAAGATTTTAATAAATCACATTTTTCATAACACTTTGAGGAAAATTACTCTATTTAAAACATTACCCACTTAAAAAACATCATTTTCTTTCATTAGAAACTATAATCGAATCAAAACCTCAAACACATCATTTAAAAAATTTCAAAATCCTTATAAACATTTCAAAAAATATACCTTTTGTACAATTCAATTATTCCATTAATATTGTTCACATACCCACTTACATTTCACTACCCATTCCTCATAACAATTTTACTATTTCATATTTAATCAAATTATTCCACCATCCGTAAGGGTTTCGTATACCCTATAGGTAGCCCTAGGTCTGGTCTTGAACACCAATGAACCAAATAGGGTCTATAGATGGTTTGACACCTTAATCTTTGTCAAACATTACTTTACATAGTCAAATATACTAAAATTCCACAAGGTAGTACAGTGGAACAACCACATACACATATAAAGCAGTGAGACTATGGGAAAAAGCTATAATACTACCTACCTCATCTAAAAATGATGATTACTAGACCAAACCCATCCCTTGATCCCAAATCAATCAGCCAGTATCACTATAATGAAGACAAACCAAGAAAAACAAGGGTTTAGTAACTCTGAAGGAGAGAAACTTACACACCAAGCCACATCCAAAAAATGGAAGGATACATAGTCGAATACATACACGAAGCTTATATTCAAACTAAACAGAACTCCTAATTCCCAAGAACCAAAGGGGAATCACTCATAGGGGATTATGGTGCTTATGGTTCATCTCCCTAGATATTGAGGGATAATGGAGATGAAATTAGAGGAGAAAGAAATAATATCAGAAGGGGGAAATGAGAATTTACTAATTTTTAAGGGATGTTTAGTTTGATGACATGGTTGACCAAGCCATGAATGAACTATGTGGCTCCATCAATCTATGTGGGGCCAAGCTGCAAGATTTCTTGGAAGAACGTACACTGTTTGGAAAATAATGAGATGATAGTGTGCTAGCCTCTATCTGAAAGTAGGCCTGGACACATTGTTTCCGTAGTCGGACACACAGTTAGTACTAATAGTGAACAAAATGTTCACTTAACACTTTTTTTATCCATTTTCTCTTTCTTGTATGTCCCTCACCCGCAAAACACCTCCAAAACATCCCAAAAATTTAGGAACCACTTTATTATCTATAAATAATATGTTTAATCAAAATAAAAAAACTACATACCTTCATGAAAGGTTTGGATCTTATAAACTCCCGAACTTATAAGAAATCATCTACGTTCCACACCTCCATGAATTACTGATAATAAAATACCAAATTTTCTGACCATAGTCCCACAAAAAAACTTATTTATTTCCCATGTTTCCTCATGAACATGACCATGCCTTCACCACACTCAGACCATGGAAAAAATCCTACCCAAATAATTTTATGTCATGTTCTATGATCATAAACTTGAATCTCCTAAAGGGGTGTTTCAATCTCATATCACAATTACCATCCTAAAACACAAGATAAAATTACAGGTAACATCACCAAACAATATCACAAAAGATTTTTTTACAAGGAACTACACTACATTGGGAGGGTCAATCGGACAACCTTAAGTCCGATCCTCTCTAAAATTAATGTCCCAAATCACATAGAGCCATTGTTCTACCTTCTTTCAAGGTTCTAATGGTTACCCAATCCCAACATGATTTGAAGTAAAATGTTGTTTTCCAACCAAGATCTATTGAACAGCGTCATTCCAGAACTCAAGGCCCATGACCTCATACCACATCCAAACATTCATAGCATAACCCAAGCATAACCATCATCTCAAGGTGCTCAACTGGTCAAAACCCAAGACAACGCCTATCACCCAAGCTAAAACAATAAGATGGGTCTTTTTTAATCCCATCCAACATAAAACACAGTATATTCTATGAACCGACCATTTACACCCTATGTTTATCCTCAATATATTCCTTAGCATACCACAACCATCTTCTGGTGGATGAAACATCAACCAAAATAATACTACAAGAGTCATCTACCCAACATTCACAACATACCCAATGTGTTTCCCAATTCACCACACCCAAAAATCCATGAAAAATACACCCAAAACTAGATTCCTACCATTCCATCAAAATCATTTAGAACAGACATGCACACTCCATCCCCATGAGGACTAATAATAATTTGAACTCTATCAATTACGTTTTTTTGAGACACACATTCAACTAGAACATTAAACTAGAGGTGGCCAATTCGTAACATGTATTTTCACTTAAGGAATACAACCATCATTCAATACGCCTACCAGAGTCACTCCCTAACTTTTGGTGAAACTTTACCATCATGGTATCCACCACTCTCTAAGCCTTCATCATGCTCGATGAAACCCATCAACATTTTTAACCCAGTAGATATTTTTTCCATAGATCAACCAAAGAAAACTTGTTCCTTCCTCAAAAGCCATTTCCATTCTATAAAATTCCTCACATTTACTCCATAATTACACTACTTGACATGACCCAAAATGTCTTCAAACATAAGGATATTTTCATCTCACCCAAACACACATTTCTGAATCCATACTAGCCTTTCAATGATGTTTTAACATCCAAACTCTATTTTCATTAACCTTTTTCATGGATTATATCTCTCATCGATGAATCTAAAAAAGGAATCATTGATTTCTATTAGAACCACCCCAATATCAAAGCTAACATTGGGCTCAGTCAAACACCACATTGAAGGCCTTCCTAGCCCTCCATGAGGAAACCAAACATATCCCTAATAGGTTTCTCTTTAGAACATTGATATCACAACATTAATTCCTATGTTTACACCACAAATACATGACTAACATAATTATTACCATTTTTTGAGTGTTGTTGTCACTTATTTCCTCATAAAATTTTGAGAACCATGGATCACACTTCAATCACAATAGAAACCCTTAAACGTGGATGTGGTCTTATAGATTCCACTAGAGAAATAAAATAAACATCACCCACTACTCATTCCTGGCTTCTGAGAATGGAACCCATCACATTTTTAAACATCTAGACCATCTTGAGGACCTCCCATGTAACTAGTCGATTGTGTAATCCCCCACCTTATGACTCCCACACACATACCACTCTATGAGTGTATCCTCTATGAGGATCCATGTCCATCCAAAACACAATTAGTCAATGAGGCATAAATCCAGAGATCTCTCAGAGAACCTGGGATGATGTCAAGATATTGGGAATGATCGTCACTATATATAAGTACGCTAAGAAGTCATTGATGAACAACACACAAAAAATATCCATCACTTCTATAATTGGCCACCATGGGGACACCTTAATCTTCAAAAAGTTTTAGGAATACCTTTCTAGAAACATTTAATTAACAAAAAATCACCACAACTCAAATGGTATATCACACAAAAAATAATCACCACCTCATGACCATCTCCCAAGTGTTCATGACTCATCATTCCCTATGGAACCATTATAATCACTCAACTCGAGTCAAATTGGCATGCCCCTAGTCGTTTTCATGAAAAACTATGACTAACAAACTGATCCACAGCCAAACTATCTCACACATAACATGTTCTTCTCACAGTGATCATACAAAAGAATGACATGTTGGTATCACGTGCCACCTTTTCATCCATCCCCTATGGTATCATGACTTCCCATCATGTTCCCACATATAATCCTAATTAGATCCCTCAAGGTCTCAAATATTCATGTGACCACACATTGAACCAGACTCTATATCACATGATATATGCATCACCATATCAGGACACAAACACCCACTCACACAATTGACAATGAAACCTAACCAGCCAGCCTCATCAGACTCAAGGTTTCTCAACATCTCACCAAACAACAAAAAAATTCATACAACCAAGCCAACCCACTTTAACACCATCACCATTGGTTTCACATCCATAACAAAAGTATCCATCCATTATTTGGTCTAACTTTCCTTGTCCGTCCTAAAATCAATATCGATTTCCACATCAAACACCCTCAAAACAACTGGGTTAGGACCTTGAAGGATCAATACATTCACAACCAACATTACAACAAATCAATTAAACTCATATATCTCCCTCATAAGTAAAAAAAGTATAAACATTCCCTTTTAACAAAATTTGATGACCCCAACCATGAATTGGTTCCTCCCATAAAGCATCCAATTGGGCTTCACATCATAAAGCACCTACAATGCTTGGCCAACCTACATTGTGGATACCCTCAATTTCCCAAGGCATTCAACTCATAAACAAAACTCTAATCATATCTAAAAAACTATAAACATTTCTACTTATCCCTCTAGGACGAACCCACACTATAAATACCACTACATCTACCATTATTAAAAATCAATACATCCTCCCATGCCTCCCACACCTAATGAAACTTGCAACCCGACTAACCCCTCTCGTGTGTCACTCTTGAATGCCCAATGGAACTAACTCTCAAAACCAATGTCATGCCTAAAAAATTACAATGTCTCTCCCTCTAATCCATACACATCAAAACTCAAACAACCCACTACTCTTGGGCAGAAATCCTACCCATATTCAAAACACAATACGTCACACACACCATTAAACCATTTACTCTTAGATTAAAACCAGAGATACTTCCACATGTACATCAATACTATAATCCAAACACCCATTCAGTGGTCCAAAACACAACTCAGAAAGACTCAACCCATAAGAGTTACCAAATCAACAATAACAAACGTCATTTTACATCTTTAAGGTCAACCTAACCAAAGACAAAACAAAAATATTTCATTCACTAAAACATTCAAACCCATCATGGTCTCACATCTCATAACAAAATGTCTCAAAAATATGGCAGCCTCACTAACCAAACCACCCATATATAGGTCAATAACAAACACTAGGGATACCCACCACTGGTGTCCCTAAAAGTTACATCATTTCACCATTTACCTTCTTAATTAAACATTACCATTTAAAACATAAGGGTTCATTTTTAAAAACATAATCATTAATCACCATTTTTCAAATAGGCCAACAAGATTAAACCACTAGATGAAATCACACTACTAACATGTTAGCATTAAAGATGTATCAATAATAGGCCAAAAACAGATGACCAGTTAGTCATATGTTCTTAACATGATATATGAAATCCAAAATCCTCTATTTACATACTAGTCCAAGAGATAAAACCTCATAAATTAATAAAATCTCCTCCAAGTGAATCACTCGATGTGAAAGTATCAACCAACCATAAAAAATAGGACATCAATTTTCACCCATGGAAACATGGGATTCTCTCATATGTGGGGATTCAAGAACCCAGTCATGAGATCATTATTATGTATTGACAAGATCCTAGTGTCTTATCTACTGTACCCCAAATATTAAAAACATGCATGGCTATGATACTAATTTTTTATGGCCCAGGATCGGTAGACACTAAAACGGTGCCTGAGTCAGGTTTCTACATGACCTCAAGCATGCCTCCCCATATTCCAGAGGCTACCAACATGCACTGCATGTCTACATAGAAATGTTGGGGAGACTATACCCAATTATCAAATAGATTCTATATAAAAAATAATATCAATAGATGTAATAAATAAAATAAACAAATAAGTGGACATTATGTGAAAAATTACAGCTATTATAATGGGGGACCTGTTACAATAATGATATATATACTCAACATGTCAGGTTGTTATAAAAATAAAATCTAAAAAACTATGAAAATACACCAAACAATAAATTGAGTCCCAACCCAATACTTAACCTTATGCTCCAACCCCTCATATGATTCACAACCAAACATAATGTCCCTATCATGAACCTGTATAAAAAAGAATGTATCATATTCTAAGGTACCCAAGTGTCATGGAGGCCTGAGCAGGGTGTGGGTACAACTCAATAGGCCACCACCAATAGTGTGTAATGTAAAACTAGTCTATACAATAGTATATATAGACAATAAAAGATCACTAATAAAAAAAGAAAATAAAGAAATATAAATGTGTCTCACATTTAAACCACTATCAATTAACCATTTTATTCCTTAAATTATCATGGAGTAACCAACAAACAGAACTTGTTCCAGTCACATTGGATACTAAGCCAAGGTACAAGGGGTTATACACTTTTAATAACAAGGTTATTGAAAAATATTAATTTATCAAGATACATCATAGCCTTAGTCCAATAATAAATCCATTTTCATGAGTTTTGGATGCACGAAGTCTAAGTCTAACATCATAATTCAAACCATGTACATACATTAGGAATCATAGAGCCTCAATCCTACATCCCAACCATACATTACAGAACACTTATATTGTAGAGACAATTCTGGTAGCCTCATAGAATAAAACTATTAGGGTCATATATCCTTATTTCAACTCCCTAACCTATAAATTATAGTATTGCGGTTTAGATCCTCATTCCAAATAGACCGGTGGGCATAAAACCTCATTTCAATACCCCACATACCACAAATCCATGTGAACATTGTTATTTAACCGTAACTCATTTATAAAACACAAACCATAACCATTAAACACATTTATCATTTACAATAATAACTTATTAACACATATAATATATTCCAAACACCCCTTATGTTATGTCATCAACTAAGCACATTCCTTATTTAGTTCATTTCCTAGTAATTCTAACATACCAACATTATCTTCATGGAAATTATCTCACTAACCCATATATCATTTCAATTACTATAGTCCTGAAGTACTTTTAAATACAAATCATTCAATTACAAAAATCAGAATACTCATTTGAAAACATCTTGAATCCACCCTTTAAAACATGTTTCTTCCTCTCTAAAAACAAAATCATTACCTAAGACCTAAATATTCATTTACCACTAAAAAGGGGAACTTAAATAATTTGCACAAATGGGAACCATGCCATCATTTCAAATCTTCATTTAAAATATTGTAAAAAAACATTTTTTCAAAACACTTTGAGGTAAATTCCCCCTTTTAAAACATTACCCACCTATAAAAAATCATTTTACATTATTCGAAACTATCACCACATAAAAATCCAAAAACAGAACCTTTCAAACATTTCAAAATACATTTAGAAATTTCACAAAAATTACCATTTGAACATTTCAATTACTCCATTAATAATTACCACATTCCAACGTATAATTCACAACAAATTCTCTTTAAAAATTTCCTTATTTCAAAATTTATCAAATTATATCATCATTGTTAAGGGTTTGGCACACCCCAAGGGTAGCCCAATGTCAGTTATTGAACACCAATGGACCCAATGGGTCCTGTAGAGGATCACAGACCTAAATCTAAATCCCAAATCACTTTCCATTCTCAAGGACATTAAAATGAATCAAGTATGTACATTTTCACAATGATATACACATATATAATAATGAGACTACGAGAAAAAGAATTAAGACCACATACCTCATGCTTCAAGGTGATTACTAGACTAAATGAATTCTTTGATCCCAACTCAACTGGCCACTATCAATAGAGAAAAAAACACCCTGGAAAAATAAGGTTTTAGGGATTTAGAAGGAGAGAAACCCAAACACAAAGAATCATCCAAAAAATTTAAGGAAACAGAGTTAAATACTCACCTAGATCTTAAATTCACACTAAAAGACACTCTAAACACCAAATAATTGAATGAGAATACCCCATGGAAGAGGAAGGGGTTGTGGTTTGTCACTCTAGTGGTAAGGGGTAGAATGTGGAATTGATTAGGAAAGGAAATAAATAATTTTGGGAGGGAAAATAAAAATTTCACAATTTTATGGGTCATAGAGTTTAGACGCATGGTTGTACAAATCAGGTGCCAACCATGCTACCCCATAAGTCCAAGTGGGGGAAAACCACATGGTTTCCTAGAATCTATAACACTATTTGGAAAACCATTTAGTGACCATGAACTAGCCTCTATCAAAAAGGATGTTTGTACACATGATTTCTTTGACTAGTCACATGGTTAGTACTAATCATTTTCCAACCGTACGTTCCCCGCTGTTTGGACCACTTTTCTCCTCCTTTCATGTCCTGTAACCCCGAAATACACCCAAGACATCCCATACAACCAAGAACCACTTTCTTATCCATAAAAAGGGAGTTTAATGAGAATTTAAATATGGATATACCTTCATGATAGACAAAGATCTTATATATAACCTATGAAACCCCCCCCCCCCCCACAACACCTCCAATCCTTTTAAACAACAAAAATGATGGTTCGTGAAGATAAAAGTCATTACAAAATATACCTCTCAGTCAAATGTCTTTCTAGAGAATCAAAATGAACTCAGAACACAGAAAATAAGGGTTGGGTCCCAACAACTATAATGTGAGATAGATCTTAGGTATCTTATTACAATTGAAACACCACCCCCATCTCACACTAAACTCAAGTGACCTTATTTACAAAACCATACCCACTAAAATCTCAACCTCCACATAACCCAAGACAATGACTACCATGACCATCTCACAAAATTTCCCCAAGCACAAAAATCAAGGAAACTCAGCTTCCACATCATGATATTTTCTACTTTTGGTGGCACTGACTCATCCACGTAATTTTAAAACATTGAATTATATAGGAATTCTTGATTTGGAATGGGGTTCCCCTATTAAAAAACATGAATCTTTAAAAACATCATAATTAAGGGAAAGTAAAATGTCATAAATCAATAAGATCCAAGCATAACATCATTAAAGAAAACAGAAAGAGAAAAATCATGATATCATTATGTCTAGAAGGGTGATGACAAATTGACTATAGGGGGATGAATTGACTAGATTAAAAGTTTTAAATAAATAAAATCATTATAAAAGTTAATTATATGTGTTAATTAAATGGTTACATTAGATATATGAATAAGAGAGAGAGCAAAGGATTTTTTTTCTATTAGTTTAGTCTAATGTAGATGTAGTACACTCCTATAACTCTCTCCTCGATGAGATATATGTTGTTCACTAATGTAATTTTTGAAGGAGAATCAAAACCCTATTCTAAACTACTTTTTCTAGTAGATGAATAACCAAGACATAAAAAAATTTGGAGAGTCACAACCCAATTACGACACTAAAATTAGACCATGGGATTCATAACCTAATAATTTTAGACATCAAAATTTAGGATTCATAATATGATGAAAAAAATAAGAATGATTTTTAATTCAAAATCATAAATAGAATGTGAGAGTATCGGCGAGAGATTGGAAGATGTTTTATAGAGAGAGAAAATTATGATGAAGTTTAAGATAAATAAAGGATGAAATTGTACTAATTTTTAAGAAATATATCTGGTTGGCCCATCATGTTAGTAAAATTAGAAGTAGTTTTTGGAATAGTCATAGAGTTATCATTAAGCAAAAGAAAACCTGTTAACACATTACTGAGTTTGTAGAACACTTCAATGTTCTATGAAATGATCTTCTAATTCTTAAAATTTTTTATTCTTGTAACTGTTTCCTTTAAATATATACCATATCTAATATATTGAATTTGTAAAAACTAACAATCTAATCTCTATCAAGGTAATGTAATTCAAATTAAAACTACTTGATTATTCAAGAAATAGAAATTTATCATTCAAAAATAATCATGTAAAATTACATTTTAATTTAAAATTTAAATACTAATTCAAACTAATTAGAATTATATGTTAAATAATTTAAATAGTAACCACAAAACTAAGTCAATACAATTTCATAAATATTGAAAAAATTTATGACTGTTAAATTTAAATTAAAAAACACTTTCTGATTTCAGGTAGTGTGTCATTATTAAAAATTTAATTATAAAACATTAATTAATAAAAATTATGATTGAATAATTTCAATCTCACTAAATATTAAATAAGTAAATAATAATTCCAATATATTAAGGAATAATATAAAAAATTAAATAATCAAGATATACACTCTATAAACATGCATGAATAAAAATATCAATTTCATTCTTTTTCCCTTCATGTTCTCTTTTATGTGTTATAAATTTTAAGTTTCCATACCCTATTATTATTTCCTAATTATTATTGATCTATTATTTATTATGATTTATTTCTAGATGGGTGACCCTTGTCCCCTCTATTTTTAATATTTCCTAAATCCATGTTACATAGTCTTTAGGCTACTGAATTTTTATAAGGTATTTCTCAATTAATATTTTATTTTTAGTTGCTTTCTTTTCTTATTCTTTATTCATCTCTTATTAAAAAAGGGGTATGAAATCTCCAAAAATAGTGTCTATTAAATATGTTCTCCTGTTCATAGAAAATTCATCATCATTATTCTTCTCTTATCCAACTTATTCAAGGAATAAAAAATATTGTTCGTAAGGTATCAAATTACAGACATCATGGACGATGTGATTTCAATTTCCATTAATTCATTCATGTCTAGTCATGAAAAAATTTATATGGTTGAACAAGGTAATAATATATGTATTATGTCTCATCCATGGTTTTGGAATTCTTCTTTTACTCATGGTTCTAATTTATAAGACAAAATAAATTTGTTATTATTAAAGAACCACTAAAATGATCTAAACGAACATCATTAATGTTTTAACTTATGAATCATACTCATATAAAACATCAAAATGATGAATGGTATAAATTATGGTAATTTAAATATTTAAATACATTTCTAATCCAATTGTAGAGTTTCACTTCCAATCTACAAGAACATCCATCATGAACCAATCATGTAGTGAACTCACCCAAAACAGTGCAAAGGACAAAATACTAACAATTAAGGGGTGAAATGAGGTTATGAAATGATTATATAAGATGTTATAAACCTAAAAATGTTTTATTAAAATACTAATATCACTATTTTAACCATTATACATAATGTTTAGACAATTTTTATGTAATTCAAGCCTGAGGTAAGGGAATTTTTAACCCGATTTCCATTCTTTTGGTTAGCATTCTACTTCGTTATTTATGTGGTATTAATATTGATTGTGTGATGGGTTTTTCTTATATTATGTTTAATTATGTCTAATTATAGTGTATATACATATTCCATCAACTATATTAAGTCACTCTTCAATTGAATAATATTTATAAGGGTTTTTTCTTTTAAATTCCTCTTTTAAAATTACGTTTTACATCATTCCAAAAACATTATGCTAATATTCATGTTGTATGATTATGTTTTAGATATTGGGAATTTTTTATGATGAAGGGTGGGACCTATACTTCCCTCCAATGCATTGGGTATGTGTAAGTTAGAGTTCAGTCATAGGGTTACTCCAAGTGTAACTACGATGGTTACACAAATATTAAGGTAGTCGTGAGGGTTACAAATTATAAGGTAGCCTTGAGGGTTACATGATTATGTATATAATGCCCCAAGATACCTTTATGGATCAACTTATTCTTTTAGGTGTTATGGAAATATAATTTTTCACAAAGTAAATATATATATACGGTTGATAAGTATGTCTTATTCAAATGATTTCATACGTTACCAGTATTCATTGTGTAATGTGTTCTTTACTTATTTTTATATCCCTTATCAAGTTTTTGTGCTCATCCCAAGTTTTAAATGATTTTCATAGGTTAATGTATGTGTATGAAAAAGAATTAATCCATGATAAATGTGGAATAATTATCATGGAATCATGTTTTAATTTTTAATGTTTAAAATTTTGAAAAAATGGAAACTGTTTTTATGGTATCCACTTTTTAAAAATGTGTAATGTTATGAATGTATTATGTCTCAATTGTATAAATCTGTAAACATGAAAATATCCTCAATTTAAAAAGAATTGTTTTCTTGATTAATTCATGATTATTAATGTAATAAATATGGTTCCTTGTAGTTGGTATCAGAGGATGGTTTAGATAACATTAGGGGTTAGGATGATATTAAAAAAATTACCATAAATTATTTTTACTCTATAATTAATTTTAAATGTTGTAGCTTTTAAATATTAACATGTTGCTTTATCTATGATATGTTTGTTTGGAATAGTTGTCCATAGATGGAACAGGGATCCGGAAGAGGAGCGGCACTGACAGAACGACATCCATCCATATCAACAGCCCGGAATGGTAGGGATTGCAACCAAATATTTTGTGACAGTAATGGATCAGCTAACAAAGGAATTAAATGGGGGTGGCATCCACAAAAATAAATAGAGGTTCCAAAATAGAACATGATAGCAGTGGAACATTTTATGGGACAACGCCCTTTAAATTTATTATGGATATTTTAAGTTAGTAGTAGCTTAAGGATATATCAATTCCCTTGAAATGATATTCTATGTATTGGGATGTTCAGAAAATCAAAAGGTAAGTCTTACCCTTTATTGTTTTGAAGCTAAAGATGATCAGTCTTGGTCAATGGTAAGTAATATTCAGGGTTGAGAGGATTTGGATGACTTTTAGTGGGATGAATTTAAAAGTCTTTTACTTAAAAACTATTTTCCTAAGGTGGTGTGACTTAGGATGGAGAAGTAATTACTTGAATTGAAGAAAAATTAGAAAGATTCAGTGGCTGTGTATGAAGTTAACATCACCCGACTTTCTAGGTATGCTCCATATCATATTCTACATCATGATAGAAAAATCAATCGCTTTTACTATGGACTAAAGCCAAGTAATTGAAGGGAATTGGCCTCCCATGATTTCCAAAATTATGAGAAACATGTCTGATGTGCTGAGTTGGTATATATGGAATTTGCTGATGATCATGTGCATTTTTGAAGAAAAAGGAGAAGAAGAGGTCTAGGTTGCAATCAATGGGTTAGAATCAACCAATGAAATCTGATGTTAAGAAAATCTAGTATCCAGTTTGTGAAAAGTGTGGCATGAAACACCCTATGTATTGTCATAGAAAATCTGGGAAGTGTTTTAAATGTGATAAGTTTGGACATATGGCCTGATATTTCAATGAAAATGATCCTAGGAGTAATCTTGATAAGCAAACTGTAAAGTGTTTTAAATGTGGTGTGATGGGTCATTATTTAAATGCCTTCCCAAAGAGAGATATGAATGATGCAAAGAAGCCAGAATATAAGCAAAAAGGTTTAGTGAGATAATTTGCAACTACATCATAAGATGTCATGTTATCCAATGATGTTGTATCAGGTACTTTTTTTGTTCACTCAGATTTTTCTGATGTTTTGTTTGAAACAGATTCTAAATATTCCTTCTTCTCTGATAAATTTTTGGGTAAATTGGAAATATCCACACAACAAATGAAACCCAAACTTATTTTTAAATAACCAGGGATAAATATTAAATCTAAGTGGAATTATAATAATCTATCTGTTGTGGACTATGAAAATAATTTACCTGAAAAACATGTTGTTTTACCCATAGACGATTTTGATGTTATTCTGGGAATGTATAATCTTTCTTTTTATCATGCTAAGATTGACTATAGATCTAAAGAAATTTTTTTTCAGAAAGAGATTCATTTTGTATACAAGAATGAACTAATAAAATTGATAACATGTTAGGATGCTGAGAAACTGTTGAAAGATGGAAATGAAAGTTATCTTGCTCATGTTATTGATAACAAGGGAACAATTCAGATTGATGATGAGCATGTGGTAAATGAATACCTTGATGTTTTTTATGAAGAGTTACATGGTGTCATACCAAATCAGGAAGTCAAATTCACAATTGACTTAGTTCTTGATGCTATGCCAATTTCAAAACCCCCGTATCTTATAGCTCAAATAGAACTTCTTGAATTGAAAAATCAATTGTAGTATTTTCTTGAAAAAGTCTTCATTCGTCCTAGAACTTCACCATGGGGAGAACCTATTTTATTTGATAAAAAGAAATATGGTTCCCTGAGACTTTTCAATGATTATAGAGCTTTGAATAACATCACTGTTAAAAACATGTTTCATTTTCCTCAAATTGATTACTTTTTTGATCAGCTCTAAGGAGATCAGTAATTTTACAAGATTGACTTGAGATCTCGATACCATCAGCTACAAGTGAAAGAGGATTACATCCCAAAAATAGCCTTTTGTACTAGATATGGAAATTATGAATTTTTTTATGTCGTTTGGGTTAACTAATACACATGATGTATTCATGAATCTTATGAATAAAGTATTTCATGAGTTGTTGGATAAATTTTTTGTTGGGTTTATTGATTATATTCTTGTATTTTCTAAAAATTAAGATTATGGAAATCATCTAAGAGTTTTTTTAAAAACCATAAAAGAAAAGAAACTGTATGGATATTCAGAAAGTGTGATTTTTGGTTGTCAAAGATTTATTTTCTTGGACACATTGTAAATAGGGATGGAATAATAGTTGATCCTGCCAAAAAAAGAGTGGTTGGTGAATGGACAAGACCTATAAAATGTTATAGAGATTCATAGTTTTCTTGGATTAGTAGATTATTACTAACCAGTATGTTAAGAACTTTGTAGGGTTATCTTGCATGATAACAAAGTTAACGTGAAAAGGGGTTAAATTTGTTTGGATAGAAGAATGTGATGTTTATTTTCAGGAACTGAAGAAGAGATTGGTAAATGCTTCAGTATTGGCCTTTCCTTCTTGAAATGGTGATTTCATAATATAAAATGATGCTTCTTTTAAGGAACATGGATGGGTTTTGATGCAGAATGATCTGGTAATTTCTTATGCTTCAAGACAACTAAAATCTCATGAGTAAAATTATCCCACACATGATTTGGAATTTTCAGATGTGGTTTTTTCTTTGAAAATTCGGAGGCATCATTTATACAGAGACAAATGTCTAATATATACTAACCATAAACATTTGATGTACATATTTACTCAAAATTAATTAAACATGAGTCCAAGAAGATGGATTTAACTGATAAAATATTATGATAGCACGATCAATTACAAATTGGGAAAAGCCAAAAAAGTGAAAGATTCCTTGAGTCAAAAGCATAATGCATCATTAAGATTTGAGAAAATACATCTATTTTGTTTCAGGTTTCAGTGCAGTCTTCATTATGAGACAGAATTAAGAAATCATAGAAGGAAGACTGTGTCTTACAAAAAAATGTAGAATTGGATAAAATGGGTAAGCTTCTAGAATTTAACCATGATGAAGTTTGTGTATTAATTCATGGAAAAAGGTTCTGTGTTCCCCAGGATTATTAGTGGATGAAAGACTTTTTGGGTGAAACTAATAGTTCTCCATTTGTGGTTCATCATGAAAATACTAATATGTATAGAGACCTTCGGGAGTATTACTGGTGATATAGAATGAAAAGCGATATTGCTAATTTTACCATGAAATGATTGACATGTCAGCAGGTTAAAGCATAATGGAAGTCACCGGGTGTGATGCTTTAGCCTTTTCTAGTGCCGGAGTGGGAGTGGGAGAATGTATCCATGGACGTTGTGGTGGGGCTACCTAAGCCATCTTGATGTAACAATGCAATTTGTGTTGTTGTGGATCAACTGAAAAAATCTGCACATTTACATTATATTTGACATACAATATCTTTAGATCAGCTTTATTCATAGTACCTCAAGGGGATTAGCTAGTTACATGGAGTTCCTCTTTCCATTGTATCTGACTGAGATCGCAGGTTCACTTCTATCTTTTGAATGGGACTTCAAGAATTTGTTGGGAAACATGTTAAATTTTAGTATGCATTTTCTTCTTCAATTAGATGGGCAGTCAGAACGAATGATTCAAACATTAGAGGATATGATTTGAGCTTGTTCAATGGATTACCAGGGTTGTTGGGATCATCATATTTTTTAGTTGATTTTTCTTATGATAACAGTTTTCATTCCAGAATTCTAAATGAATCCTTTTGAGAATTTGTATGGAAAGAGGTGTCAGAGTTTAGAATTTTGAGATGAAGTTAGTGAAAGAAAGTTGATGGGGCCAAGATTAGTAGAGGAAGAGGATTAGAAGTGAATATGATCTAGCAGCACATGAGGACAACTCAGAGTAGGAAGAAAAGTTATGCATATAATAGAATGAAATACTTCTCTTTCGAGGTAGGTGGCAATGTTTTCCTTGAAATATCTCCTCGAAAAAGTGTGATGTGTTTTGGTAAGAAAGAAAATCTATGTCTGCAGTTCATCGGTCCTTTAGAAATCCTATAGAATGTTGGACCAGTTTCATACAGAGTAGCTTTTCTTCTAAGTTTGTCTCAGGTACATAATGTTTTTAAGGTTTCAATGTTGAGGAAGTATATTCCAGATTCGACCCATGTTTTCAGCCTAAAAGCAGTTCAGCAAGCAGGGAACCTTTTCTATAAAGTGAAACCAGTTCAGATTCTAGATCGAAGTGAACTGGTATTGCAGAATAAGGTAATTCACCAGGTAAAGGTTTATTGGAGAAACCACATGGCTGAAGAAGCAACATGGGAGTCTGAAAATGGTATGAGGGAAACGTACCCTCACTTGTTTGATAAGTAAATAAAATTGCGAGGACAAAATTTCTAGAAGGTGGGGATAATTTAACACCCCAAGGTTTTCTTAAAATAAATTGACATTCTAGAAATTTTGTTTAATGTATATTTTTATATATAGGCTTAAAACATAATTTTACTGCTTCTATGTTTTGAATTTCGAAAAATGGTCTTCTACAATTGTGTTCAGTATGTTATTTGGAGTCTATTGGAACCAACTTATTTTTTGGTAAATAGTAACATACCCTTATGAATAGTAATATGAAAAGTAATATGACCCTAATGAATCAGTTCAACTTGTGTACAGTAAAAACTGTAGTTTTGAGTTTCTCTGTGTTAATGATATCATTAATGATGTAATAATTATATAATAAATCTGTTCAACTTCTGTATAGTAAAATAAGGTTTTATTGGTCCCATGTGGATTATATCATGGTAAAATACCATGGGCAATCCCATGGTTTTGCAAATACCACTAATGAGGTGTCCTTTGGAAATTATAAAAATAATCCATCACTTTTGTAATAAATACCAACCCATTCATTCATTAAATTCATTCAAAATTTCTCATCAATGAAGCTCTAGACTCTTTCCCTCCCTAGTATCCCTCCCAAGGTTTCCACAAGCCCCCAAGGTCCCAACCGTCGTGTTCTAGGAGTTACACTACAAGGTATGAAAATTCCCAATTTTCTCTTTTTTCCATTCAAGTTCTCTTTTACATTGTATAACGTTCATGTTTCCATAAAATGTTATAATTTTATTCTTATTTATTATTCATTCTATATAATGATTTATTTCTTGATGGGTGACCCTTGTCCCTTCTCTTTTTAATATTTTCTAAAACCATGTTATATAGTTGTTAGGTTGCTGAATTGTTGTAAGGGATTTCTCAATTATTCATTTATTTGGAGTTCCTTTCTTTTCTTATTCTTTATTGATCTCTTCTTACCCAAGAAGAAATAAATCTCCATATATCATGTATATTCAAGATGTTCTCATGTTCATAGAAAATTCATCATCATTATTATTCTCCTCTCCCACTTATTCAATGAATAAAAAACATTGTCTGTGATGTGTTAAATTATCGATATCATGGATGATGTTATTTCAATTTCCATTAATTCTTTCATGTTTTGTAATGAAACCATTTTTATGGTTGAACCAGATTATAATATATGTATTATGTCTCATCCATGGTTCTATAATTCTTTTGTACTCATGGTTTTAATTTATAAGACAAAATAATGTTGTTATTTTCAAAGAAGCACTAAAATGATCTTAATGAACATAATTAATGTGTTAACTTGTGAATCATCCTCATATAAAACATCAAAATGATAAATGGTATAAATTATGTTACTGTAAATATTTAAGTAATTTTCCATTACAATTTGTGATTTTCACTTCCAATAAACATAAACATCCATCATGAACCAATCATAGAAATCATGTAAGGAACTCACCCAAAACAGTGCAAGGAATAAAATACTAACAATTTTGGTGTGAAATGAGGTTATGTAATGATCAGATAAGATGTTATAAACATGAAAATGTTTCTTTAAAATACCAATAACACTCTTTTAACCATTATACATAAATTTTAAACAAGATTTATGTAAGACAAGACTGAGGTAATGGATTTCTTATCCTCATTTCTATTCATTGGGTTAACATTCTTCTTCATTATTTATGTTGTATTAAAATTGATTATTTGATGGGTTTTTCATATTTCTATTTAATTATTTTTAATTTTAGTTTATATACATATTTCATCCACTCTATTATGTCTCTCTTCAATTGTATGATATTTATAATGTGCTTTTCTCTTAAATTCCTCTTTTAAAATAAAGTTTTACAACATTCAAAAGAAATGTTTCTATGCTAATATTCATGTTGTATGATTATGTTATGGATCTTGGTAGTTGCTTATCATGAATGGTGGGACCTATATTTACCTCCATTTCATTGGATATGTGTATTTTAGAGATCAGACATATGGTTACTCCAAATGTAACTGCGATGGTTGAACAAATAGTAAGGTAGCTATGAGGGTTACAAATTATATGGTAGCTAAGAGGGTTACAATACTATGTGTGTAATGCCCCAAGATACCATTATAGTTCTAATTATGTTCTTAGTTATTGTTAAAATCTCATGTTTCATAATGTTAGTATATATATGGGTGATACGTATGTCTTTTGAAAATGATTTCATACGTTACAAGTATTCATGGAATAATGTGTTCTTTACTTATTTTTATATACCTTACTAGGTTTTTGTGCACATAATAAGTTTTAAAATATTTTCATTGTTTAATGTATGTGTATGAAAAATAATTAATCCATGTAAAATGTTTAAGAATTTTCAAGAAATCATGTTTTATGATTTAATGTTTAAAATTTGGAAAAAAAATGTAAACTGTTTTAATGGTATCCACTCGGTAACAATGTGTAATGTTATGAATGTATTATGTCCCAATTCACTAAATCCTTAAACATTAAATGATACTCAATGTAAAAGGAAGTGTTTTCTTGAATAAATTCCAGATTATGTATGTAATAAGTTTGGGTCCTTATAATCATACCCCTAGCGGTGTATTAGGAGACATAATTTCAAAGGATTATTTTATTTCTAGAACAATAATATTGAAAATAGTATTTGATATAAAGGAGTGTGATGAACCTATATCAAATATTGTAGAAACTATAGTTGAGGATACTATAATAATACCTCACACCATATATAGATTTATACACTGCTCCTATTATATAGGTCTTACAACAAAGATATGTCTCGAACCACTACCCTAAGATGCAACATGAATATATTGAGATTGTCCACTTTGATGGTGATGAGCCTCTAAATCCTAACTATTATATCCTTTATCACCTTCATTGGATGTTCATCTAGTACAAGACCAACTATCAGCCTGATTTTTAGTTGTTGATCCAATATGTGAATGAATTATTTGTACATACCAACTTTTACTAGGTACTAGAAGAAGAAAAAATTAGAGGCACTGTAGGTTACCCATCATGACACAAGATCAACACTTGATAAGGTTCCTCATACACTATGGATTTTTATTGACTAGTCTTCCACAATGATGACAAACCATAGTGAAATTGGTGCATGCCACCTAGCTTTTATTTCCCCCACATGTAAACTTAAAATGATGTTTCATGCCACTTGTAAAACTACTTCCCAACCCAGAAAATGAACCACCCTATCTCACATTACTAGAGGTGTATAAACTCTATAGAATTGTCTTATCACACTGTTTATGGAATGAAAAAAGTTAGAAAACGATATTTGGAAGTCTTCCTATACCATTCCCATAATATTGACCACCCTGAGTATGGATGTACCACATAAGTTTGGGGGAGTCACATTGCTTATAGGTAGCATTCTAGACCCTTTGGTTTGGTGGTTTTCATATATATTCAAATATGGAAACCATGGATTTTAGGCATGACTCAACAACCTAATGTTCACCTTCCCTCGAGAAGGTAGGAAAATGTTGCTGTTAAAACTCACAGGTTAGTTCTATATTGGTAGGGACTGGTGGTGGATCCCCCAACACTGAATTCATGAAACAAAAAATGATTTTATAGAACTAAGCCTTGACACCTAGTGTAAGATCTGTAGGATGTTCCACTGGTGGAAATATAGAAGGTATTATTGGTTTCTTGGGGACCACCACCTATAAAGTGTCCTCATCGCCACCCTTCTCACATATAGTATGAGGATTTCACAGTAAAAAATATTTAAATTTTACAAGAACACTCTTCAGATAATATTTATAACATATTGGTAAAATCAATAAAGTAAAAACATGAAAAATTACGTCCAATGAATTGGTCATAACCCTCATCTCATTCATATAGGTAGGTCTACGTGATAAGAAAGGTCACAAAAGTATCTATAGACACATCCAAATTCTAACTACTAGTTCGGGTCATGTACAAGTTCATGTATCACAGATATAAGCTGACCATATTATTGTAAAAGTTATATTTATTTTAAATTCATACACATTAATGTAGTTAAATCTCTTTAAATAGTTGAATTAAATTTATCACCATTTCAAATTCATAAGGAATCATACACCTTATAAATTAGAATGTGGAATCCAATTGATCCTAACCATAACAGGTTTTATCCCATGTGACAAATAGTTCATGAACCGACATACCATAACTAACCACTCAATGTATCTACATTATCACTTATAAGAAAAAAGTGTTAGGTTATGGCAGACACTTTAAGTTTCAATTATGATATATTTGTCTTTACAGATATTTCCACACACACACATATATATATATAAATATATAATCAATTAAATATTGATATATGAATGAAAATTTATATAGAAAGTAGGTATGGTCTGACATATATAAGGGGGAAAATCAATCATGGGAACAGTGAGCATTTTTGTGTTTATTGTGTTTGTTGAAAAAGAGTATTTTTATGATAAGATGGAGATTTTCAGAGATATTTTTGGTAATATATATTGTAAAATGTCTAATAAAAATTAATGGATTCTCTGGGGGTGGTATAAAAATCTTAAATAAGTTTTCTCTGTTTCCTGGTGTTTGCCAAATATTTGGGTCTGAAATCTGGAGGCTGGAGAAAGGTGTTTTTGGAAAAACAAATTATTCATGATTAAATGTGGTTTGGAATGTTGTGCACATGACATGTTTTGGGATCACCACATACAAATTTGGAAAAGGAAAAAATTGCATGAAAGAGATAAATTTTCACCAAAGTTGAGTATAAGTGAAAGAGGCTTACGTGCCAAATGCAATGTCAAATCAGGTTTTCCAGGTTGATGTAGATGTTTTATTCAAGGAATTTGGTGAGTGATAATCTTGATAGAAGAGTTATAAATACTTATAAATAAGTGGGTACCCTCCTCTCATTTTAATAGCTCCACCCTTAGAGAAAATCAAGGCTCTAAATCTTTTAATAATATTACACGAAGGGAGTTTCACGTTAGAAGAGAGGTGTACGTAAGAAGAGGTTTGTTCACAAAACATAAATGTTACCTATTAGTTGGTTTTCAATGACAAAGGAATCTTTTTATTGTATAGTGATAAAGTGGGTGCAAGAAACTCAAATGTTGTGTAAAGGATAGAAGATTCCCAGTAATACCGTGGAAAATGGGTATTCATCAACTGGATCTAAGTGATACTTAATGATATACTAAATAAGGTTTAAAACATACTCATTCAAGAGATCAAATGGGATTCATCTAAAGTTCTTGTGAGAACAATCCCATACATAGAGTAGAGATCTTTCATATTTATATTTATTGTAAATTAGGATGGACAGAAAGTCCACTCTGAACATTTTAAACTATAGTACACATTGAGTGGATTTGGTATATTGGAAAATTTCCATTGCATGATCCTTGAATTTATCCTAGTGAGGGTAAACCATGTTAAATTATTATTTCTCATTCATGTTATAATTTATGTTCAAATATTGATGTACTAAAGAGAGTGAATAGTGTTTTTATAATGAAACAAGATCTGAATGGGTAGTTTTTTAATCTGTCGTACCCTGATCCCCAAACCCTCCCAAGGTATTTACCCAGGTTGGGTGTAATAATTTTTATCATATCAAACAGTCATTTTCCTTTTTTTCTCTCATGGAGGTTTTAATCACAATGTTATTCCGATCTTGGATGGAACCGATTTTTAATTATGGAATAATCTGATGCAGTACTATTTTTCGATCCTTAAAAATAGATGTTTGTATAGAAAAACACATCGTATTTTGACCAGTGAGGGTATGTGTTTCTTTATCAAAAGCAGACATAAGGTAATTGGATTCTGTTACATGAGGAATCAATAAATTAAAAAGATCTTTATCCAATAAAATCTATACAAAAGTGATGTCACATGATTCAGCTCAATACCTTTGGAAAAATCTTTTAAAGATCTATCAAGGCGACTCAAAAATGAAATAAGATAATCTAAAAGTTCTATGGGACAAATATGAGGACATGAGAATGATCCCCATTAATTCTTTTGATGAATTCTTTGAGCAGGTGAATGTTGTTATAGAATACATGCATGGTCTTCGAGAAAGTATTGAAGATGTAAAGATCATTAAGAACATCTTCATATGTCTCCCACGTCAGTTCAATATGAATGTTTTTGTGTTGGAGGATAAATATCCCATGGAGCTGAAATTTGATAGATTTCATAGTAATATGATTGCATATGTGAAGAGAAATAAGGGCATTGAGTCCATAAAAAAGTGGGTTCCAAAGATGTTGCATTTAAGGACATAATGATTCTCACTCTTAAAGATTTATAGGAAGAAGAATTGATAAATGAGGTGATGTCATTCCTTTTTTCAAATCTACTAATAGAAAAATGAGAGTTCAAGGGAAAACATCTACTAGAATGATTTTAATGAGGAAATGTCAGTCATATTGCATCATGGTTCCCCATGAATATTTAAAAAGAAGATTTAGATGAAGTTTAAATTCACATGAATAAGTATTCAGCCTATGTGAAAGGTAAGAAAATGATTAAGAAAAAATTATTCAAAAATAAGAATATTTTTTCACAAAAAAAGATAGTTATGATGAATTTGGGGTTGAAGAGTTATAAAACTACAAAGATCATGTAGAGAATGCTTTGGTGGAAGCCTTAGGTAACTCCAATAAAAAGGAAAAAAGTGACATTGTTGAAGAATAGGTTGGATGAAGATTTCATATGAACGATGAATTAGAAGCCTCTCTTATGAAGATAGATGTTTGGATATCCAAATGAAGAAATCCAACAATGTTGTTTGTGATTCCAAACTCTATAAGAAACAACAGAAAGAATAGATGTATGGCTTTTTCGAAGAAGTTGAAATTCATAAGACTTCATTTCTAGTGGACTCAGAAAAAGCTAGTGGGTACAAGATTAAAATTGAATAATATAAAATGATGATCTCTGGGTTTAACAAAACAGTGAAATAAAAAATCAAACGCAATGAAAAACATAAATATTATGTCCCCAGTTTGTGATGAAATGTTAAGGATCGAGAAAAAATTATATTTACTAGTATTTTGTTTGGAAAACTTGTCCTTCAAGTGACAGAAAAGTTAAAAGTAGAGCATAGAGTTCTAGTAGAGAAGAAGATAGCATCAAGTTCACTTGAAATTGGTCTTTACATAAAAAATGTTGTGATGAATAATGTTAGATCGCAAGTACCTGTGATGATATTGACGATTTATTTGGGTAAAAAGAAGAATCAGATGATTCAAATATCACAAGGGACAACAAGTGGTGTAGAAGTTATACATAGGAATGTAAGACGCATCATGTGTTATTTCCATGGTACTATGGGACACTCATAGAATGTGGGTTCCATATCCAAGAGATACTAAAGGGAACGAGAACCATAGAGGAGGAAAAACAAAGCACAATAATATATAATATATTTCAAGGTACATTGTTTTTGGTGTGAAGGATTTGGACACATGGATAGATAGTATACATCAACCATGAAGAGGAATGTGCCAGAAGTAGAACCTAAGTGTCTGCATAAAAAAAACAATGAATCAGAAGGTGTTCTCAAAATACCAAATTGATTTATAGCTTTTCATGATGAATTGAGTCTATCATACTCTGAGGAAGATCATGATTTTAAATCTATACATAGTGTGAATTCAAAAAAAATATGGATGAAAAAGAAAATATATGAGAAGGATGTGGTTTTGGATATTTTCCCTAAAGCATCAGATTATTCTGGTCTATCAATCCTTGATAGTGGATGAACATCCTAAATGATAGGTAATAATGACCTTGTTACAAGAATAAAATATGAAAATTAATAGGTGGTCAAATTAGAAAATGATTTAGTCTTGAAGATAATTGTACCAAATAAAACTGACTTTTGGGGAAACAAAATGATACGTTCTGATGTATTCGTTGTTGAATGTCTCAGTCAAAACATTATTAGATTTATTCAACAATGTGGCACATAGAATTCTATAAGATTTACTATGAATATCTACGTCATTAAGGGAATAGATTGTACAATTTTTCTATAGGTAAAAAGAACAAAGGGGAATCTATACCTTGTAAGTGGGTAAGAATATATGTGCTTTTTATCCAAAAAAGAATAAAACAAGTTTTTAAATAAACTACTTTGTTATCTGTGACAACTATGCCGAGAAGATCTGGTAAAATTTGACACAGTTAGAGATCTCCCTAATCTATCACATGAACATACTCATACATGCGATGGTTGTCAGTAATTGAATTTCATCATAAATAAATACATGAGAATGGAATATAAGTCAATAAGAGTACATGAATTGGTTCATACAGATTTATGAAAACCTATCTCACCAAGATCCACTAACAGGAAGATGTATTACATTCTTTTCATTGATGATTACAGAATAATGACATGTGTATTTTTCATTTCCCATAATCTTAATGTGTTCATTTTAATAGAAATATATTTGAGGGAATTAGAAAGGATGATTTGAAAAAAATTCTTATGTTTCTTACTGATAATGGTATGAAATTTACAAATAACAATGTGGATGGTTATCTGAAAAAAATTGGATAATAAATAAATTTTTTAGTGAGAGATCCTCAAAAAATGGAGTGGTTGAGTGGGGAAATCGGATTATCAATAACATGATCAGAATTATGGTTATTTAAAAATACATATGAGATAAATTTTAGAAGGAAGTATTCTTGAAATCAGTCTACATATTTAACAGGGCAGTGTTATGTTTGAAAAAATAAATGTTTTTCTATGAGATACAGTATGGAAAAAATCAAGCTTTGAAATAGTTTCAAATATTCAAAAGTAAGTGAATTATTCTAAGTAAATAGATAAATAAGAAATTTGATTCATGTGGAGATCAGGGGATATTCCTTGGAAACATTGGGAAAAAGGAATATAAATTCTCCAATAATAGGTTGGGAAAATTTGTTGAATGAAATGTTGTCACTATAGTGGAAAATGAATAGAATCTTAATAATTATAGTGAAATGTTCCCTTATGAGTGTATGTAGAGTTAAGAAACAGAGTGGGAGAATAAGTTTTAGATGCTGACTAGGAAGAAGATACTAACGATGACAAGGAGGAAGTCAAATTTGTGTCTGCAGAATCCAACGTGTCAAGCTGAAATTTATTGTAAAAATATCATTAGTGATCAAACACCACCAGTTCAAACAATATGATATAGTCATTAATGCCTGAATACTTCTTATATCTGGCATAGCCTAAATGTTTTGATGAATCTATTGGATATGAAAACTGGGTTTAGGATCTAATTGAAGAGCTACACAAAATTGAGAAGAATTAGATGTCAGATATTGTTTCGAGGCCAAGAGATAAAACTTTCCTCAGGCCTAATGGGTATTTCACAATAAGATGACTAAAGTTGGACCAATAATTCAAAAAAAAGAAAGAATAGAGTGAAAAGGGTACTCCCAGATAGAGGTTATCAATGATAATGAAACATTTGTACCTATTTCAAGGGTAGATACAATCAGATTATTCTTATCCATAACAGTGCAGTGGAAGTTTAATGTTTTCTAGAAGGATGGTAAGTCTGCATTTATGAATGGGGTTCTAGAAGAATAACTTTATATTTAGAATATAGATGGTTTTCTCATTCCTGAAGATGAAAATAGAGTTTTTGGTTAAAAAAGGTTCTATATGGGTTGATGCAAGAACCAAGAGAATGATATTTAATACAAGATCCGTTTTTGAAGAAACACAGTTTTCAAGGTGGTGCAGTTGATTACAATATATATTTCAAAAATAAAAGTAATTAATGGTTTATGTTACAAGTATATGTTGATGAAATAATATTCGATGGATCATATCATGCGCAACATATAAATTTTTCCAAATTTAAGAAAATTGAGTTTGAAATGTCAATGATTGTTGAATAGACGTTTTCCCTTGGTTTACAGCGGGCAGAAAAAATTAATGGCACATTAATTTATCAATCAAAATACACCAATAAGGTTTTGATAATACATAAAATGAATAATTCAAAGAAAATGAAGACTCTGGTGTATTCCTAGATGAAACTATAACAAAATATTTGGGAAATGTGGTTAATGTCATTGAATATAGGTAGATCATTGGAAGCCTATTGTATATAATAGTGACAAGAACACATGTTTTCATCATGAAAAGAAATATCATATCAAATTAGTCCCAAGGAAAGAAAATTTCTTATATAGAAATGATTACTTCAGTATATCAAGGGAACAATGGATTTTATTTTGTTGTATAATGAAAAATCTCTGCAAGAGTTATTGGGCTATATTGAAGCAGATCGGGCTAGATCAACATATGATAGGAAATCAATGGTAAGTGGTGAACATTAACTTTTTGGATTATGTATTTCTTGGTTAACCAATAAACAATATTACATTTCATTTAGCCCCACAGAAGCTTAATATGTTGTGGATACTCAATCATGTACCCAATTACTGTGGATTAGACAACTACATGATGATATGTGATTTGAAGTGATATCTCCGATCAAAATCTTGTGTGATAATTCAAGTGAAAAAAATCATAAAAAAATATAATTCCTCACACAAGGAAAAATCACGTTGAAATTAAATATCATTTTATTAAGGATAATGTGGATCAAGGAATTGTGATATTTTAGTATGTGCCTACAGAACTATAGGTTACATATATTCTGACAAAGGACTTACCTAATGAATCCTTTGAACAACATTGAATATCTCTGAGATTTCTGTCGAATCCCCATAATTGAAATAGTGTGGATATGTGACCCCTCTTCCCAAGGACTTGTGTGATTTTACTTAATATACTGATATGTTTTCTTTATCCTATTGTAGAACTCAAATGAGTGACCATCAACTTCATTGACAACAGAGGGATTTTTTCTATTAAAGGGGAGAAATTTTTTTAATAAAGATAAGGTAGAAGATGATAAGAATAGTAGTGGTTGATATGGTTGAGTCAAGATGAGAATTTATTGTCATGAGGAAACAGTTAGAGCTTATCATGGAGATCATTAAGCATTCTATAACTTGAGAACCTAAGAAGTGATGTACGGGGATTTTTAAATCTGATGATGCTTTAGCTGATTGATCAAAGGTCACATATCTCAAAAATTAGAGTTTGTGATGAATGTAGTATAGTAGTTTCGAGAATGAAGTGATTCATTGATGATCTTTTCATGCTACTCTTGTCTCTCATGCCGAGTATAGCCCATGTAGGATTTGATTATGTGTTGAGTGAATCGTTGGTCATTATCAGAATCATAAGAAGTAATTGGAGGTAATATACATAAGAAGCATTGATGAATTATAAAAATGTTATGTGTTTTCATCAAACCCAAAGGAAATATTGTTTGAAAAAAACTCTTCAATGTAACATTGAATCAATTTTGAGTTGATTGTGTATTTTGACTAACAGGGTTTCCATGATAAGTTTCAGAGTTCCAGAGATATTGTTGAGAATTTATGTTAACAATAATACATGAGAAATGAATGAAGGGTCTAAGCTAAGTACAAAAAGAACATATAAAAGACATGGTTTGTGATCTATAAATCAAAATATGTTAAATGGAAAAAATCATGCGGAATATTTTAATTTTCATGAATGCTGAGTTTGCGTTAAAGAGTCTTACATGCCAAATTTGACATTAAATCATATTTTAATGGTTAAGTAAATGCAACATGCATGGAATTCGGTGGGAGGGATTCTTGAACACAGGGTTGGAAATTTCAATAATCAACATGTTACCCCCTCATTTCAGGAGAACAACACTTACAGAAAACCAAAGCTGTGATTAACATAAAAATTGTGTTCAAAGGAAGTTGTGCGTGAGAAGAGTTGTGTTCAAAAATTGAATTTTTCAAAAAACATAAAAGTTACATTCTAGTTAGTTTTCTATGAAAAAGAAAAATTTTGCACGCAATGTAATTAAGTTGCACGCAAGGCCCTCAAAGGTTTCATGAAAGATATAAATTTCCAAGTAATACTGTGGTAAAAGGATATTCAACAACTGGATGAAAATAAAACATAATTATACACAAAATCAGGTGTAAAAAATAATGATTCAAGATATCCAAGGGGATTTTTATGAATGATAAGTGGGAAAAATTTATAAGAGAGTGCAGTGATATTTCGTATTGTGATTGGTTGTAAACTAGGGAGGATAGTGAGTACCCTATGAACATTGTAATCAATAGTGCACATTTAGTAGATTTAGTACATTGTCACATTTTTGTTTTTTTTCTCCTTTGACATTTACCAGTTATGGTGAATCAATTAAAATTGTGGTATGTCATGCATGCACTAATTTTGGTTCATATATCCCTACATGATAGAGGGAAAAAAGTGTTCTGTTTAAAAAACAAAACAAGATATAATGGTGAATTTTTTTTAATCTTTCATTCCCTGATTCAATCCCCTGTCAGGTTATTTAACCATGTTGGGACTCATAGTATAATTATTGTCATTGTAGATTCAATTGTTCCTAGATTGATGCAATATTTGTAATATTACCTCATATCCTCAGGCTATGGTAAACAAAACCTATAATATTAATTATTTTATCAATACTAATTAAAGTAAAAAACAATATCATTACCCAATGGTGAAATCCATGAAACTGTAACAGATGCATGAAATAATTTCATTTACCCATCCCATGAAATGTGGTTCTCCTCTATACGTGGTTTATCTACTCCTAAAAATAGGCTCATTACACAAATATAATACCCTAGTCTATATTTATATAACAAAAAAAGTATGAAAAATTAAAATAATATCTGATACCACTTTGTAGAATCCATCCCCAGAAGCTACGTAGTAGAGCCATGAATGGTAGGCTAAAAAACCTAAATTGCACTTCCCTACATGCTAGAGGCTTCCGAATAGATGTGAGGGAACATGGAGTGTATGTGGGGAGAATATTCATTCACAGATCATAGTAGAGCACAATGGAATATAAGAAATAAGAAACAGTAGAAACAGACACTAATATGATAGGAATAGTATCCCACCATTGTGGAAACTATAATAACAGTCAGAAAACAGAGGAATAATAATAATCAACCATGCAACATAAATTAATAATGGTGTATAAATAAATAATAGATACAAAATGTTGATAATGGTTAGGATGTGATGTTTTTTATAAAAAAAATGAGGGAAATGGGATATAGGGGAGTAGTAATATTCCAAGTGCTATAATAAAATACAATAAAATCTAAACAACAATAACTATCATCGTGAGTTTCAGATAGATCTTCTACTACCTTACTTAATCCTAGTATTGGTAATCAAGAATTAAATTTGGATACTTCCCTTTATCCATACCAATAATCATGATGTCTGTTTTTGTATCAAGAGAGGCCCAGTATGGGTGTGAGATATAATCAGTATGCCATCACCAATGATGTCTTTATAAGACCTTCTCATTGAATATAAAATGAGTAGTTTTCCAATAAATAGTAGTTTCAATACAATAAAAAAATATGACATACCAGATTCTATTCATTTTGGACACCCATCCAATTACTAACTTCTTTATCCTAATCCTGGTCTCTCTAAACTCTGTTAACCTGGACAAGTGTGAAAAATGTTAAGAGTATCAAAGTAAAGTGTCAATGTGTCCAATGTACCCAAAAAATTTATTGGGATTGGTGGTCAATCCATGGAGTTTCATGTCCACACTCATATTGTTTAATATAAATAACATCCTTATGAATTATTAATAAGAACCATGAGCCCATCCAAGGTGATCCAATGGAAATCCAAAGTATCTCTATAGGGTCTGTAAATATATCCAATGTAATGGGAGACCATCCAAGGTAACCCATTAAAGATTTCCAAAGACTCACTCGAGGAATGGAGTGAATATAAAAACAACTAACCTCTAATTCAATCCCTGGTATCTTACATAGTGGTCAAAGTATCTACCATAGAATGGTTCAATCATTACACAACCAAGACCATGAAATGGGGATCCCCTAGGTAACATTTGTCACTCATCTAGGGGGTAAAATGGAAAATTTATTGTTATCTCGTCCTAGGATTATCTAGTGTTACCCCAGGTATATTTAAATTTAGTTAAAAAAACTAACTAAAAGTAATGAAGAGATTGTCCAAGGGGTACATAAGTCATAATCCCTTGTATCACCCTTGGTATAAGGTGATCATATTATTTGGTCAGAAAAAACCATTCAATTTAACAAATAAATAAATTATAACATGATTATCATGTTCGATAAGGAATTAAATTTAGAGACCCATTTATGGAACAAGGTGTAGGGGCATAAATCATGGAATACCACTATAACCAATTCATTTTATTAAATCACATTATTAATTATAAAGAAAGACACCTCAAGGGATGTTTAGAAAATTTATGAAAATGGAATGTTAGGACTCAGAGGGAGTTCACAACACTTTTGGTGTCGTACGTCAAAGTGATAAACTCAATTGGTTGATTCACCACTTTCTAGGGTCTCACAGGGCGTGATTAGACAAATAATTTAACTTATTTGACAGCTTTAAAGTGTTGTGGGAACGTTTTTCCATGGAAAACAATGAAAAAAGTTATAGAATGTGGTAAAACATGGGAACAGTAGTTATAAAACTTAACTTTTATGTGTATAAGACAACTCATCAATTTTCATACTACAAATCAAGTTATGGTGTATGATATTGAAGAAATTGTCAAATTCTCTGAAAATGAGGTAATTGAGGGCTCACCTAAATAGCATAGAAGTGGATAAGAGAATCAAAGTGAAAAATTAATAGGAGTGTAGAGGTTACCTAAAGATTTATTATGCTTCCAATGGGGAAGGATTTGGATGATGGATAGAGAAGTACTGGTGATCTCTCAATTAGGCATGGGTGAAACCCATATTATAGGGCAGGAGAGTTCATTTGATTAACAAGGGATGGCAGGAATATGGCTTTAGGTATTAAATTCATTATTATAAAAAGTAAAAACTCACCCCTTGAAAAAGGGATTCATTTTTTGGCCATGAAGTTGGTCAAACCATGTACCAAACATATTCTATACCACTTCCCAAAGGGGACCCAGCTCGAGCTAGGCACACATTTTGTCTAACCAAGCACAACCCATGCAAAATTATTTTAAATTTTTTGAGATAAGATTCACAAATGTGTGGGCCTCATTTTATGGTTTCATAGAAATAGTGAAGCTCTTTGTTCCCCAATATCTCAAACCGTACTATTAGATATATTATGTGGGCTGAGTGGCAAGGTTTCTTATAACACTATTCCCCTATAATATTCTCAAAATTTTGGGTCATTAGGCTCTAAATGGTCCTTTTACACCCCTATGACCTCCAATAATCAACATATAAACTTTAGAAGAGACAAATTAAGGATGTGAAATGAAATATAATGGTCTATAATTTTAAAAAAAACTAGTACATTACTTCAGAAGATCTTACAGGTATAAGAAAAACATAGGTTCTAAAAACCCTACCTAGATCCATAACCAATTAGTCGTGTCATCCATGCTACCCCTATAAAGATTCAACTATGTTTATCTGAGCAACCAAGGAACATGGACACTGAATAGAGGTTTTATTAGCTATGAACAATCCCACATGTAATGAATAACAGAACAAAGAAAAATATATCACAATAAATATTCCATGGATATGAAATATTATACCATTAATATATAACATTAAAATGATCAAACTTGAAATATATAACAATAAGTATTCAACATGATATAAAATATTACACATGTAATACACAAAAAAGAAAATAACAACATGGCATATCAAATATACCACTCACTATAAAAAGCCACATATACGGTATAATATATCAATTAAATAAATCCATAACCTAGAAAAGGTATTATAGGATACCCACACATTCCGAACACACTATTTGATTTAAGGGTCACTAAACTACGAGACTAAACATGAGGCAATAATGCTAATTGATTTGATATAAAATCCCAAGATGTAAAGGCCTTCCTACCATTAAAACATCTTTGAACAATTCGAAGTTCTACCCAGAATACTACATAGATCATATCCTCATTCCAAATATCAATAGAAAAAGATTAAATAAATCATCATAGAGTCTCTATAATTGTAATTCAAGTAAGGATTTGTTCTAAGGGTCTAAATCCACATCAAATTACCAAAATGGATTTTCCATCAAAGGTATATCTAGATCCACTTAGGCAAGAGATTTAAAATCTATATGTCAATAATATACCCAAAAAACAACCAATAATTATCCATTAGAACATGATTGAATCAATATATCTTACTAGAATATTTTGGTTCTATGATTCATTATAAGAGAAAAACATGAAATTTCTGATATATGTGAAAAATAGGAAAAAAATAATTACCTTCATTCCACATGATCCACATAACTAGATCCACTGGATTTAGAGTAAAGAGTGAGATGAATAACCATGAATCACCAATATACTATAAAGTTTTAAGATCCCTAGTCATAGAAGAATAATGAGAGTCATTGAGATTAAAATCCAATTTTCAGATTAATTAAAATCATATCCATGGTTTGCTCCCACAATTTTTTAAACTGTTCACCAATCATGATTATTCCTCGCTCTCTAGAGTCACATAATTTTATGAGAAAAGTCACATGGTTGTATCTAATATTGTGAAACCCATTATTTTCACACAGTCTATCTCCAAATAATCTAGACATTTTCATAGGGATAAACACGTGGTTTTCCCTAACCATGCACCGGTGATGAACCCCTTTAAGGTACCAAGAACCCACCAAAAGTAACCAAAAACTTCTTAATACATCTTCAATAAAAATAATAACTTAAAAACTATTAAAATAGGGTTTTAATAGAAGAATAATGTACCTAAAGAGCTCCATTACATTACCTTAGAGCCTAGGTTATTAAGAGGGCCTGGGTTCTTGAACATCCTTGGTTTTTTGGGATTTCTAGTAGATATTTGACAATATTTTCAAAACTCAAGAGGTAGTTTATGAGATGGTTCACAATTACCACCTCACATGATGAAAGTTGATTTATTATATGGTTTTAGAATTTGTTTATTTTTTTAGAATTAATTTTTATTCACCTTGATGTATATTTATTTGAATTTTTTGTTTTATAATTTTTATGGGTGTGTCAAAAGTTTTTTAGGTTCTTTTATTATTTTATGTGTAAATAAAACCACAATTGGATATGAAAAATTATTCTATATAGCCTAAAAAATCATGAAGTGAATGTATGGATGTTTTTATGAGTTCTTAGTGGTCTATTTTATGGTATATGGACATTTGTTTCACAAGACCTAACAAACCATGTAGTGCCTATGCACATTGTTCTATGAGATCCCATTGGTCTATTTCATGATAGAGGAATGGTATATCAAATAATGTAGAAAAATAATTCAAATCCACTATCCCATTTGATTTTTTTAATTCCTATTACAATGGATTTCTTGCAGTTATGTGTTACTATCGTTTAGGATGGATTAAGAGGATTTTTATGAAAATTTGATGATATTTTGGTGAATTTTTTTATTCTTTGAAATAGAAAATTTAATTTTAAATGGGGAATTATTGGTTTTGAAACACCTATAAATAATTGTTCTAATTGGATTTAAAAAAATATATGTTTTGAAATATTAAATAGATATTCAAAATAAGGTGTGGTTTAAAAAATATTCCCAAGTGAAATGACATTATTTTAAAATTGGTTTAAATTTGGAAATCTAAACAATAATTGAAGTGGTTTTTTTTTAAAAAAATATTCAGGGTTTTGTTTATTTGGTTTTATTAATTGGAGTGCATTGTAAATTTCAATGTTTTTTATTTATTTTTTCTGATTTTGTTATTTAAATCATGCCTCCCAAAGAAGTTATGATAAAATATATGAAGTATTTATCATGAGGTGTTTCTAAACATAGTGACTCACATGTTTTGGATATAGGTATCTCGGTGGTCAATTCAACCCAAACATCTTGAAGATTAGTATTTCATACTTTTCTTAGATTTCATGTGTATTATATGAGGATAAATTACCACAAGAGTCTATAAAGTGTCTTGGTAAAATTAAAAGAGTCTTCAATTCATGGAACACACTTTAGGCCTCATGAGTTAATTCCATATCTAAATTTTTCAAAATAATGATTCAGGAGTGGATTAGGACCATTTTTTTTATTTTTCTGTAGAGTAACATATCTTGATAATTATTCAAGACTACATTTATCCAATATAAAATTCTTAAGAAGGTGACATTATAGAGGGAAACAGAGATCAAGAACCTTTAAAAATGTCACCAGTTAGTGTAAAAGTATGTCACAAGTTTCAACTAGTTGATCCTTTTATATATTGAGTTGATGTTTGAGGTATCCTTTAAAGTAACTAATTTTTTATGGTTTTAATCTAGTCCTTAGTTTTAGAATTCCACCATTTAATCCATCTTTGTTCATAGATGTGTTAAAAAAGGACATGATGATTGAATTGGTCTATAAAGGCCAACCTAGTAGGGGTGGTGACCCTATTACATTAAATATTAGTGATGTTTCATTGAATAAGTAGAATGAACCTAAGTAATTAAATTAGAATGACATGGGGAAATCATTTCATTCTACTTCCAATCCTCCACTATGGAAATAATCTCTTTTGTCCCATCAGTGTGGTCAGTTCAGTTACTCTAATCTATCTTGTTCAAAATTCTCAAAAAAAGTCTATATCTGTTATCATTTTGGGATTCTCAAAATATTTTGTAGGTTTCATATTAAGGGAATGAAATAATCTCAATAATAAATTTTATATCAATGGTGATCCAAGAAATTTTCTTTGAGGCACAACTTCCCTTATTCCCCCTTGTTTCCTTGACTTATTTAATATTCTTGGTCAATGTATTGTTTTTTGGGTTTCTATACCTTATTCCATTTTATATAGATTCATACCATTTTTGATTCGCTATTAATGATGGATATATTTTTTGATTAGTTGTATTTTCCGTAGTTGGAAAGGATAGGTAGTGTTTTGTGGTACATTCCCCTAGAAAAATTGATCTTGTTCAAGACATCATGATATGTGGAATCCTTATATGGTAGGGATACCTATTAATGGTAGATTATTTTAAAATATTAGTTTAGTTTTATTATATAAATTTTGTTCTGGGGTTATGGGACAGGTTGTGTATTTTTATTTTAGTATCGTCCCTAATCTGAAAGGATGTTTAATTTTATTTAATGTTTCAATATCTATATCATCCACTATGAAATCAGTGACATTATAGGGTCTAGAAAGTGGTATAGTGGGGTTAATTTTTTCACCCCAATAACAATTTACCCTCTTTATTTATCTATTTATAGGTCTCTAAACTTTTCATTCATTCTCGGGCCTTTTTGTTTTTAAATTTCTAAATTTTTTCTAAATTTTTTTATATCATGGATAGCACAAATTTAATGAAACCCTTATAGAAGTCTTATTATAGGGTATATAGATTTTAGAAAATCCATTCACATGGTTAGTTTATAGATTTAAATTAGATTAAAAAATCATCCAGGTCAACAGATGTTCCTAAAAGAAGGCATAATGTTAGTGGATAGTTTGGAAAATTGTGCCCCTATCCAGAATTATAAAATTGGTAAAATTTCCCAACTAAATCTCTAAAATTTAACTCTCCTTCACAACTCTTATCCTTCTTACATGTTTAAAACCCCTTTGTAGATACCTATGATGATTCATCCATTCCTCTACCTCAATTTTGGGCCATCATCTTTTAATTCTTAGTGAAATCATCATGGTTTATCCACTTTACTCCTTTATTTCTTATTCATTCCTGATTTCATATTTCTTGTATTATTGTGGGTTGGTAAGGTTTTGGTTATAATTCATATGAATTTGGTTCCAAGGTTGTGTAGTTTTTTATAGATCTTTCCTCTCTCTATTTTTTAATGATCCACTTTATGTATTCTTGACCTGGGTAGGATTTCCACCCCTTTTCATGTAATTTATATTAAATGTGGTAAGTTTGTTTTATACGGACTTTTTCTCAAAAATTATATATTCTCAAGGATCTAAAAATTTATGAAAGGATTCTCAAAAATTATTTTTTATTTTAAAACTTATTTCCTTTTATTACAAGTGGATATTTAGGGGTCATAAAGAGTTTTTAATTGGGATTTCTTTTTTGAATGTACTTATGTGGGTGTTATCAGATTATTATGTGTTTATTATTTATTTAAATGTTTTTATGCTTGTTTGATTATTTAAAGTGGTTGATCTATATTTTTTATGGTTTATATGAGCAATTTTGGTTATAAAATTGGATTTCGCCTTGGTTCCGAAGTTGTTTTCAATTTTCACTAGATTTCATATTGGGTTCAAAGGGGATTTTAAAGTGTGATTTATAAAGTATGAAGTAAATATATGTTTCAAAATATGAAATTTATTTACTAATATATTTGGTTTTTAAATGGTTGTAAATGGAATTTTATAAATTATGTCTGTAGTAAGAATCTTAAGGTTGGATTGACACTTTATATTAATGTTTTTTCTTCTAAAATTTATATTTCATTAACCTAAATAACCCTTGAACACCATTTGAAATGAGTTTTATGATTAATGTTTTTGTATTTTTTATTTATATGATTTAGAATCGGGTCTTTAGTGACTTGTGTGGGGGTGATGATTGATATCAATATGGTTTTACCAGTATTGTAATATTGGTAGGTGCTATACATGGAATATATCCTCCCTCACACTCTATTTCTTGTATCATGGGAATCCTTGGTGCCATATATTGGGATAATGATATGGTTACTATCTATTCACGATGAGACTAGATAGATCCTCTATATTTTTGATATGTTTTAACAGATGGGGTTCTATAAGTGAGTCTAATTGAGAGAAGAAAAGTGGTTATAGACTTTAATGCGTCGATAGGATGACATATGGATCCATATTAGCATTTCAAAGATTTTTACACTATATGTTTTGGTGTTTCTCGTGATTATATCCATAATTTTTTTTTCTAATTTACTGAACATGTTTATTATTTTTTTCATTATAATTATTATTTACATTCATGATTATGTTTACACTCTTCCTTTAGTTTTTTCCTAAAATTTATATTAGGGTTTATTTATTCAGTTATTATTCCATTGATTATAATGTGGGTCTATTATTCTATATTATAATGAAATTTACTTAGAAAAAAAGAATTAAAATTTTAACTTTCGAAGGAATTATTTAAAGAATTCTTTAAGTGGCTCTTATGATTATTTCGGATATTAAAATATGGTTTAAAAATAGATGTAAGTTTACTTTCCTAAAATAAAGAAAAATTTATTTCAAAATATTTTATTTCAAACTAATTTTTTTGACTTTTATATGAAAATAATGGAAATTTGTAGTGAGATCCTACTTGCATGTACATTCTCTAACCCTACTCACACCCCTCGATATCTATAAAATGAGTGGAATTTTTAAAAGTTTAATTTTATGATTTTTCATTCTTATTGAGTGGATGTTTTCTAGAAGGACAATGTAATTAGAGTAATATGGATATCTCTTTAGTTATTCTGGTTTTTATTTGGTATCATAGTTCTATAATCCAATTAAAACTTCTTGATGTACCTATGGATCTTATTCGACTTAATTTTGTTTAGATGCTTTTTATTTAATTGAGAATCATCATTTAGTATTTACATTTTCATAAATATTTATTTTTTTATATATGGATTTCAAATATATGAACACACCATATAAGATTATTGGTAGAATTCTGCTACTATTTGGTTATTACATATCAAGGATAATTCTTTCCTATAGAGTTATTATGATGCTTTTCTATCTGTATCCAGCCTGATATGCCTTTGATTGAGCATTGAGTCATGTCAGAATTTTTTTGAGTTCATTATTTAAGGGTGTTCCATAATGGTTTGGGACATAATGTTATCAGATCCTAGGTTCTTAATAATGAAAAGGTTCTCATAGCACCATTGTTATTTAGGATGGTAGATTGAATCATCCAAACCTATGAGGTAGGCCATGAGATGTTTTATGGTCACCACCTTTCAGGATGATATAAAAGATACCATGGGATGTTAGGATTTGAGTCTTTATTTTGAGATCTATTTTTATTCTTCTTGATAGATTTTAATTTAAATTGATATGTATTTTAATATTGGGTGTGTTTCATAAGCAATTTTAATTTTTTTTATAACATAGGATAAAAATGGGACAAGAATTATATACACATAATTTTTCCACAGTACATGGAATATAGTAAAATGCATACCAAAATAGTTATATGGTTTATTTCATGATAGGTTCATGGTATGTCTAACAATGTGGAAAAATCATACTTTGTTACTAACAACTTTGAATTGTTTTATTTAGATTCATTTTTTTATTGTATTGATTTTGGATTAATGTTACTGTAATTTGGAAAGAATTGAAAGTATTTTTATGATAATTTTATGATTTTTAGGGGGATTTGTTATTCATTTGAAATGGATTTTTTTTAAATGGGAAATATTGGGATTGAAAAATCAATAAAAAAGTTTTCTAAGAGTATTTTAAAAATAGTTATTTTTTAATTTCAAATTAGTTTGTAAAATAAAATATTATTTTAAAAATATTTTGAAGTGAAATTATTTGATTTTAGAAGGATTTTAAAGGTCATATTGTAAAACTTAATTATAGTTGTTCTTCTCCAAAATGCTTTTCATGGTTGGTTTATTGGGTTCTATTAATTAAAATATGCTATAATTTTAATTTTTCTTATAAAGTTTTATGTTTCATTATATTATTGAAATCATTCCTTCAAAAAAAAGACTATAAAAAGTCTATATCGTGGGGTATTCTTCATCTTTGTGTCTCATAGGATTCAGATATTTTTATCATAGTTGTCAAACCTACCCGAACTCTAAGTAGAGTGGTAGAGATAATTTCTACTCAGTTTTTTCTCGTCTTTTATGAGGAACAAAAACCATAACATGCTATGGAGTGGCTTGAGAAAAATGAAGGAGTATTTAATTCATTAAATACTCTAGAATATTCATGATTTAAGACCATATCATACATGTTAAAAGTACATAGTGAAGGGTGGTGTAGGATAAGTGTTTTACTTAAGTTATAGAGTTTCATATCTTAGTAATTTGTTTAGACCCCATTTATATAATTCCATTATCCTATGAAGGTGAAAGTATTGATGGTGATGAAGGTCTAGAATCGCCTATAGTGTGACCAGTCAGTGAAATAGTATATCTATCGTTTCAACTAGTTAACCCCTTTCTAACATAAGTTGGTGTTTGAGGACTCAATTACAGTAACACTTTTTAAAATGTTTATCATTAATATCTCAGTTCATGGATTCCACTATTCAATCCATGATAGTTTGTGGGTGTAGTAAAAAATCATTGATATTAGATTTGATATCTAGGGGCCAACCGAATAGAGGTAGTGACCTTGTTAATTTCTGACAACATTGAGGTTTTAAAAATATAGTAATATGAACCCTAGTTAAGAAATTGGATTGAATATGGAAAATAATTAAACTCCAATTCTAATACTTGGGTAAGGAAGTAGTCTTGTGTGTGCCATCAAAGCAATTAGTTCAGGCATTCAAATAAATCATGGTCAAAATACCCAAAAACATTTAATATAAGTAATTTTTCTGGAAAAAAGTTATATAGGTTCAATCATCCATGAAGTAATTAATTTTAATCTTATATTGGACCTTAGTGGTGATGAAACGATTATTTTTGAGGTACATGTTCCATTGGTATTCTTTATTTCCCTGAGTTTTCCTAGTATCTTAATCATTGTATAATAATTTAAGTTATTTATACCTCTTACATTATATATATATTTGTACCAATTTTTATGGAACTATTGATGAAGGATGGGTTTTTTTATTCAATATTTTCCCATAGTGGAATGGAATATAGAGTGTTTGGTGATTTTTCCCCGAGGATTTCCAGTCTTGTTTGATCCACCATGATAAGTGTAAGACTTATATCATGTGGATACATATTATAAGTCTCAAATTATGAATTTTTATTTATATTTTTATTTCATAAAATTTGTAGTTTGGTAATGGGTTGGGATTTTCTTTGTTTTTCCTTAATTTCATCCTTAAACTGAAGGGAAGTTGGGTGTTCCTATATGTTTTTTTAATGTAATCCAATTGGACTTATGTGAAATTATAAGGGTAGAAAGTGGTATGATGGAGATAATTGTTAATCTTTTACCACTATTTATCATATTAATTTATCAATTTATTGATAATTAATTTTTTCCCTATTATTCAAGGGTCATTATTTTGAAATTATTATATTTTTAAGAATTTTTTCTAGTCGTACGGTTAGTGAATAGTTAGTTCCAACCATGTGAAGTTAGTGCAAGAGGGACTAAATTTTTTTGTAAAGTTATTCACATTGATATAACAATATTTTATAAATTATATATCTATACTATTTAGGTCTCTTGTAGTGTCCAGTATAAGGAACATGGTTGGTGTGCGATTTGGAAAGTCATGCAGCTAAATAGTACAACCTTCTAGAATTATAATTTGTTTTAAATTACATTAATAACCTAATCAAATATTCCCACACCTTACCCCCCATCTCCCCCACTCATTTGACACCTCTAGGGGGGTCCCTAAGGTGATTCTTCCTTTCCTCTCCCGTCAATTTTTAATCCATACAACATTATTTATTGGTGAGTTTTTAAGGATTGGACTCTTTATACCCTTCTTTATTCTTTATTTTATCTATATTATTATTTGTTTATGGGTTTTTGGACCAAATCATAGGTGGATTTTAGGTTTTAATCCTTGTGGATTCGGTTCATAGGGTATGAAAATTCTTCCTAGTTATTTTCTATCTTCATTTTTGATGGATTCTCTCTGAGAAAAATTGATCTAAGTAGGTGTTTCTATGACGTTCACTTTTCCTTTACATTCTATGTCAATACAGTGTTTATTGAGAATCTCTCTATACATTCTATATGATAAACCACTAGAACAAGTCAACCAATAATCACATGGTGAAAATATATTCGAAGGAACTATCCAAATCTTAATTTTCCCTAAATTAAAGGAAACTAAGATCACTAAAATCAATTAAATTTCTAAAAAAATCCCTCTATTTTCAATAAAATAGAAACAAAATAATACTGTAAAAAAATTAAATGAATGAAAGGAGAGAAGACTTCAGTTTTATGTGCTTTTGACTATAATTTATATATCTTTAGGAGAAACATTGTAACATTCCATTTCTTCAGAAAGTAATGTTTAAAAATTACTGAATTAATGAGTAAAATGTATCAACAAAAAATTAATCATTTTTATTCCTCTTCCATGAAAAATTTCACCATACCTAGTATTTGAAGATATATCATATGAAAAACTTGTTGGAATGACCATTCGGAAGCGCTAATGTCCATTCCTTCCACGGTTAACATTTTCGATCTCCTATAAAAATTCTAATTGACTACTACCTCTGGTAAATCTATAACCTTATCATAGATAACATAACATAAACTATATTATATAAGTATAAGTTATACTTTTAGAATAAGATCACCTTGTGTTGAGAACTATCGGCAGAAGACACTTTTGAACGAATTATTTTAGAAAGCACCTTCAAGAACACTGAAGAATAACAATCTCATTGACACTACTTTGACAAACTGAAGATATTTTTGAATCACTACATCCATTCAATAGACTTTATTCAAATGATATATACATCACTTATTCCCAAAAATCTATCACTTGAAGACTAATTTAGAGAAAACCATGACTTCACCTTTAACTTCTATTATGTATAATGCTTCTCTACCTCCTTTCATTCACCCAATCCCAACTGAGGCTTTATATTACCTTATTATTTTTGGGCCCAAACTCTTGGAAAACATGTACACTGGATTATGTTTTCCAACTATATTATTTTTTATTTCTTGTTTTTTCCATGATAATCTTTTATATATATCAAGTAATATTTTTAAAGCTTAGAACTGTGCTGGCACGAGATTATGTGGCCTGGTGAGTCTCAATTTGAAATTTGAATAAATATTAATTATATTAATTTCATGCATGATACATTTTCTAGAAAAGTAAAATAACTCCCAAATGGTGTCTCAAATCAAGAATATGAAAACACTATAGATTTTAGAATGAAATATTTACCTCAGGAACGACATAATCTTTGTTAATGTACAGAACTTGTGAAAAAGTTATTACATGTGTAAATAATTAATTATTAAAATAATTAATTAATTTTATTTTATATGAAATAATGACATAAAATACTTCTATATAACCCCATTATAACCAAATTTAATTTTCAGCCTCATAAGCTTGGAATATGATAGGGTAGTCGATGGTGAAGATTCTGTGTATGAACATCAATGGATCAATAATCGTTCACACCTACAGAAATTTAGGATCTTACCAATGGAAACAATATTAATTCGTTCATCATAAGTGATCAATAAATATCAAGGTAAGATGTTGGTTTTGTGTGAATTTTTCACTGTTTTCTTATCTTATGATGAACATGAATCATTCATCCAATATATTGATTCATTGATCAATCATATTACAGGTATGATAATATTTTGTGTGAAGTTTTTGAATTTATTTGTTTTGTTAGAGTTATACCTATTCATTAGTTATTCAAATTGAAATGGATCATGTTTGACATGAACATATTCCAAGGTCTATTACACATTTTTTTTGTTTCATGTATTTCTTCCCCTGTTCTTAATTCGTTCAATTCTTGTATCTGTTTTGGAAGGTGGTTTGAAAAATACCCATGTAATCAATCATTACACACCAATTTCTAAGAACAACGAATTGATAGCATAGATTTCAGTTCATATTGATTATTGGATCAAAATAAAATGACATATCATCACCAAATTAGATTTATTATTTCTAGTTTTTATATACGGTAATGGGATACATGACTGATTATTTCCAATGTGAATTGGACTGCCAAATTCTGAGGAGTAGTGACAGTAATGCTCAGATTGACTAGATCCTAGTTTACCAGTATGATTTGTAGCCATATAAAAGGCTATATGAGTGGAAGATGACATATGAAGCATATCCATGGTTTCTAGAAAATCAAAATATACATAGTGTGTAATCCAGGAAGACATGTTGTTTGGGGTATCAGCTTTGGCACTAGGGTTTCATTGGAGAAGAAAAGTATTGCATGCCATGTGACATGTGCCACATGTCGTGTGATTATTAAATGGTATATCACTATATATCTTAGAGGACTAAAAGTTATAGACATGGTCAAGTACACAACACAACCAGGGTATGTAGGAAGAGTTGTGCACTTAGACATGGCCTGATACATGGACATGTTTAGGAACACGGACACAACTAGGTGTACATGGGAACAGACATGGGAATAGACCATGACACATGAGTTGACATGGTTCCAAGGGGCCACATCATGTGATTCTAGTAAACATGACGTAATCCTTCAAATATAATGTAGATACCTTATTCCCCTAACCCTGGACCAGTTTCTTTAAGGGTGTGTTCTTTCAATCCATCCTTGTGTGGGTATAGTATAGACATACCTCTTGAACAAAGGATTATGATTCTTTATAATGGACTAGTTTGGGTAGAGTTGTATAAATATGTCATAGAGGATGATATGAGACCCTTTATCATCTTTTGACCTAGGTTGGGTTATTGGAATTAGTTTGTTCAACTATACAGAGGTGTCGATCCCTTACATAGTGGGGTAATCCATATTTTGTACGTCTCTATAACTGTATAGCCCTAGGTTATATACCTATCGATTTATATGTGTCATTAGACATCCATCATACACTTCATTGCGGAAATCCCCAAATAGAATGACATATTATATGGATTCCATCAACACTACTAGATTAATGGAGAGAGTTCTCTTGGGTGAGTGTGGTTATGGAATATCGAGCAGAATCTTAGGTTGTAAATTAGATTGTGACTTTCCCTTTATAATAAGTGTCAATTATGAGTATATATGAATATTTTATTATATTTTTCATATTATAATTGAAATATCATATGAAGAGATGATTAAAATTGATGTGACATGCTTAGTGATTTTTGGGTGTCCTACTGGGTATTGTTATACTCACCCCAGTATGGTATTTTCTTCATACATGTCAGACATTATATATATGGATGGTAGTTAGATGGGGTTTTCGGTGGACCATGAGTATATGGATCAATGATTTTGTCTATATAAACCATGTTTCATACAATGCTTCATATTTAACAATAGTCTCGCCTCACTTCCCTATTGGACATCTTTACAGTTTTTTGTGGGCTTTTATTTTTCCCTTATTCGAAGAATTTTTTTATACTGTGATTATGTGATTTAAATGCATGCACATACATTTTTTATCACTTGTATTTTGCATTTTAGAAATTTTTGGGCATGGATATGTATGTGATTGTATATGAACCATAGGCTAAGGACACCCATGTTTGGCTTAGGCATACTCATAATTGGTCTCCAGCCCTTGGTATATTGTGGGTGGGCTTGTGTAGTCACACTAAGATTATCGCTGACCAGAAAGGCCCTATTGGATTAGGTCAAGACTGAGTATTATCTGATAGTGTATCATTTTTGGACCGAAGATTTGAGTTTCTTCTAGATGTGATATTGGTTTGGGTTTATGGAAATAGTGTTAAGTGTCTTGAGATCATATTTTAGGCTAGAGTCTCCATTGTTGGTGCATAAGTAAATGTGTCCATAAACAAGGACTTTGATAAAAAAAAATCATTCAACTCAGTATATATAATCATTTGTTGTAAGGAAAAAATTGGTACTTGCATCATATAATAATGGTTTGAGTTTCTATATCCTTCTTGAGTCATCTCCTCATATATACTCATCAACCATGAAATATATTTTATATTACAGGATGCCACCATGATGATTTCTAGCTATGATTCAGTATTAGGATTGTGAGGATGGTCCTATTAGCGACAAGACTTCAATATAGGGGTGTTTCCAGAAGGTACTGCCTCTTGGTGGATTTCCATCCATACCTTCACCCGTCAAGAAATATATGGGACCCATGGTAGCAATCGATGTGGAATACAAGCTGATCACACTTCATAAGTTACAGAATTAGGGACACCTTCGGTTTAAGGGTATTCCAAAGCCACTAGCAACTGAGGATTGTCTTGAGGTGGTTACACATGTCTTTTCTTTCATTAGTACACCTCTAGACTAGATGGTGGTCTTAGTGGTGATCATTATTCATGGTTATGTAGAACGTTATTGGAGCTTGGTGGTTGTATCCTATGATGAGGTGACTCTTTCATGTACAGAGTTTGATCATCTCTTTATCGATGCGTTTTATCCATCTATGATGTGAGCAGTGTTCATCCATGTTCTTTTATAGCTACAACAGTGTGGCATGACTATGGTTGAAAATTCTTCTTGATTTTCCATCCTTTCAGAATTCTCAATATATATGGATTGAGGTCCATTATTTTAGGAATGTACCTTTGAGTGAGGCATTAATCGAGACATCTGAGCTAGTATGATGCCTCTATAAATTCCAACTTATGCTTGTGTACTAGAGTAACCCTTGGGCATAAAGAGCATTCAGGATGAGTAGAAACTAGAAGTGGGTTCTAGCTGTGGGAACATATAGGTTGAGGCCTTAACAGTAGGTGGCTGACGGTAGACACAATGATCCATATATGTGAATAATTTCAATAGTAGATACTAGGACTGGGGATTTTCATTATAGGGATTTTAATATGTGTCTAGTTATCCTAGGGAGTTTTGGTGAATCTCTTGTGAAGGTTGAGGAAATCTCACATTGGATTGTCCAACCTTTTATATGATTGATAGAGAGATAGTTGATGGGACTCCTAGGTAGAGGTAATTAGAAGAGTAGGAATGTATTTATGAAAATAGACATTATAGAGGGGTAGAAAGAGCAGTGGGATGTGAAAGAAGGTTTTAAATGTTTCCACTGCCATCCCTAGGTGGTCCACTTTAGGATCAGAGAGATGCTGGACAGGTGCGAGGACTATTGTTGGTTGTAGTGACCAATGATATAGAGGAAATGGGGATGATTAGAGGTTCTATTTGTGTCTTTTCTACCTTGTATATAGTTTTAATAAGTATAGGAATGAGCCACTCATTTCGTTACACACAACTTTTCGAGACCCGGAGGTTTCCGTAGAGCCTATGGATTGACTCTTATGTTTGAAGACTAACACTAGAGGTGACTAAAAAATCACACACATTACTGATAGAGTGATATGATGATTGAGGAAAGAGTATCTTGTGTGATCTCCTTGCTTCAATGTTGAGGTATTATGAAATCATCTTAGGTATGGAATGGTTATAAACTGTTCACACATAGATTGAATATTTTAGGTGAAGGATGGAGGTTTTCCACATTGAGGGGATGAGGTTTTCCATCATAGGTAAGAAGGATACCTAGGAAAAGAAGTATGAACTCATATGTAGGAGGGTGATTCTGATTACTCAATAGTTGGCTATCATGACTCTAAGATTAGTTGATTATCTAGGATATTATTTTTTAGCTATTGTGTCTATGTACGTTGATTTATTTCCCAAGGACATTATAGGATTACCTCCCCATTGAGAGGTGGACCTTTTCACTAACTTAGACCCCGGGAAGATCCCATTTTATATAACATTATATAAGATGTCTTGCATAGAGTATCATGTGATATGGGTGGAATTAGAGGATTTGCATAGGAAAGGGTTTCCTGAGACATGATGTTCTCCCATGATTACCCCTAGTGTTTTTCTCTATGAAGGAGTACAATCGCTTGGGGGTTTTCATGGATTATCAACCCCTAAACCATGTAACTATGAAAAATGTGTATCCTCTACTATGTATTGACAAATTATTCAATCATTTGAGAGTGGAACAATTGTTCTTTAATATTGAACTTATATCAGTCTATCTTCAGTTGCAAGTAGGGGTTGAGGATATACCAAAGACGAAGTTCATATGCATCTAGGTTCACTATTAATACTTGATTATTACTTTTGGCATAAAAAATTTCCAAAATGTTCATAGGACTCATGAATCGGATCATCCATTAATTCTTATACCAGTTTTTGGTGGTCTTCATCGATGATATCTCAGTGTACTCAACATCTTAGCGGGATTATAAGAGACATTTGAGGATGGTTCTAGAGACACTAAAAGAGAACCAAGATTTTTTCAATCTCTCTAAGTATCAGTTATGGATTTATAAGGACAATTTTTTGGTATATGTTATCTTAGGTGATATTGTAGATATAGACCTAGAAAGGTCTAGGTTTTTTCATCTTAGTATCCAACCAATTGGGTGATGAAGGTGTAGAACTTCCTTGGGTTATTTGGATACTATAATTTATTTATGCCCAATTTCTCTAGTATATCAACACATTTAACTAGTTTTACATTAAAAGGATTCCTTTTTTATGGATGGAAAGGTTCTAATAGACTATTCATGAGTTGAGGCAGAGTTTGATGAGTTCTCCCACCCTGATATTTCTAGAGGAGGGTGTTAAGTAAGTAGGGTTATACAATTCATTAGGGACTAGACCTAGTTTTATGATGATGTAAAGGAGGAATCAAATTACCTAGAGGTATAATGAGTTGAGACCACATGAGAAAAAATGTGAGACCCACAATCTTGAGTTTGTAACTATTTTCTTTTACCTTAAGATGTGGTGATACTACCTTATGGGTGAGAGGTTTATCATCAACTATAACCATATAAGTATCAGTTATATATTCTATCTGATGGATATTAAATTAATAAATATATGAAGGATAGAAATCATCCTGTAATATTAATTTGAGATATTTTATACCCTTGGGATGGGTAGTGTGGTGGTAGATTCTCTTAGACCGAGATCACGTTCTATTTTTGTTGGATGAGTCATCAGAGAATTTATCATCATTACAGTTGTCCTTAGTGGACAATGATGGTTCTATATATCTCTATTAGATGGTTGTTACCCGAATACCTTTATAATGTGTTATGGAATCTCAACATTGAGATATTGACTATGATACCTTTCGTACTCAAATACCCACTAAACATGCTTCTGGTGTATTTTTTAAAGGTGGGGAGCATGTAATCCTTTTCAAATGAAGGAAAATGGTACCAATGATATTGAAGGATGATTTGACTAGGTATATTCATACATCCCCTTTAGTGGTGTATAGAGGTGTGGATAATATGTAATATTACCTACAACATTAGTTTTGGTGTCTAGGAATAAAGAAGGATGTAGTGGGGTTGACCTCTCAATGCCTCACTTCTCAATAGGTGAACGATGGTCACGATGTTCAATTTGGTTTAACTCAACCCATTGAGGTTCCAAAGTGGACGTGAGATGAAATATCTATGGACTCCATGATTGGGTTACCATGTACATTTATAAGACATGATTCTATTTATGTTATCATAGACTAAATCACCATGTTGACCAACTTCCTAGCTATTTGTTAGTAGAGTGTAGTGGATATCATAGGTTGCATTTTTTATGAAAGTGATATTTCATATCCATGGAGTTTTCTCAATCATAATTTCATACCATGATTCTCACATTACATAATGATTATAGAGAGGATTTCTAGAGTCTATTGGGACACAGTTTCATTTGATCGTGGTTTTTCACCCATAGATCGAAGGACAGACTGAGCAGAACATCTGAATTCTATAGAAAATGTTTTGAGATTTCATGTTAAAATTGGGTTGTAGTTGGGATGATCAAATACTATTGGTGGATTTTGTGTACAACATAAGCTATATTTCCACCATTAGTATGACACCATTTAAGGACTTGTATGGGTGAACCTATAGGTCACCACTTTGTTAGAATAATATTGGTAAGTTAACACTCATGGGTCCACAGTTAGTGATATCTACAACAGAGAAGGTGAAGATCATCCAAGAGAAGATGAGGACTACAGGGAGCTATCATAAGTCATATGTGGACCCAAAAAAATCATTTGGTGTTCGAGGAGGGAGTCCCTTAGTTCCTGAAAATATCACCTCAAAATGTATTATGGATATTTGTTTGGGGTGAAAAGATATCTATGATATTCATTGGCCTTTTCAAGATTCTATATGTAATCTATGAGGTGGTGTACCACTTGGATCAACCTTTGTAGTTAGACTAGGTACATTAAATCATTCATATGTTGTATCTGAAGAGATATTTGTACAACCCATCATATATTATCGACTGTGGAGATTAGGATATCAAAGATGGAGCTACCTTTGTAGAATACCTGATGGAGATCAAGGATCAATAATAGAATATCATCCATGGATGAGCGATTCCTTTGATTCATGTCTAGTGGTAGCATGAGAATATTTATGAGAGCACTAGAGAGTGGGAGACCAAGATACATGCTCAATACCCACATTTATTTTATTATCATTTTTTTACTTTTTGGTATGAGAATAATTAGGATGGGTAGATTGTAATGTCTTGTTTTTTTCTATTTAAATAATTTAAATATATCTATTTACATTTTTGAATCTAGGATTTGAGATGATACAATATTCTAAGGCCCGATGATCCCAAAAATGATATTGGAAAGAATATTAAATATATTAATATCACATAAAAGAAAATTTCATTGAAAAGTATAATCAATACAAAATTAAGTCTTAAATTAGAATTAAAATACCTTCATTGAGTTTAGAATGCAGTCTTTATTGTAGGTGTGACATAATTTTGTTAGCATCGACCCATTGGAAAAATGTAAACACTGACATTCATATTGAATGATTTAATGAATTAATTAATTAATTTTATTTGAGATAATGTAGTGACCTAATAAAATTATATATAAACCAAATTATAATAAAATTTTTGGTTTGTACACATAACCATGTAATTTGTGATAGGATCTGGTGGAGGAGCTTATGTGGATGAACATCGACTGATTGAGTATCATTCACGCCAAAGGATATCAAGGATATCACAAAATAAATCATATTAATTATTCATCATAAATCGATCCGTAGGGAGAAAGGGTGTTTTTTTATTTATCCCTATTTTCCAATCCTTCGACAAATTAAAATAAATCAACCAATTGATTGTTTCGTTGATCAATCATATTGAGGGTAAGGGATTATGATGCCGGGAATTTGGGGATTTATTTTGTTGTCTAATTTTATATCACATTGTTATTAAATCTAACAAAAAAATATAAGGTGACATGAAAATCATCCAGGGTCCATTCCCTATTTGTGTGTTTTGTTAGTTTATTTCTCTATTATTTATTAGTTCATTGCTGATGTTTTTTTATGGATGGTGGTTTTAAAAATAATTGATTATCAATAATTGTGCACCCATTTCTTTCCCAAATGGATTGATACCAACGATATAGGTTTAGATTGATGAAGGGATTGAGATACAAGGATAGATCAGCACCAGATCATAGTTATTAATGTCTATTTGGACATGCTGATATGGGAGATGTGATAAATGGTTTCCCATATGAATCAGACAACCAGATTCTAGTGATTGCTGATAACATGGACTGTATGCACTAGATCATTATTTACTTGCATCATTCAAGGCAAGATCAAAGGATAGAGGAGTGGAAATTTATTCATAAATCAGATCCATGATTTTTGTAAAATCATGAAGTACACGGTATGTAATCTAAGAATGCACACTTTTTAGGTCCCTTGATGCAGCGCTAGAGTTTCCACATAGAAGAAAAGTATCATATGCCATGTGGAATTTACATTTTAGCTCTCTATTTATATCTTAGGATAAATATACAAGGACATAGACATGAATAGGTACATGAAATGGATAGAGTATAGGGGATGATTCATGTACTTATACCTGGCTTGGGACATGGATATGTCTACTTACATGGACAAAGCTAGGTGCACACAGTCACAGACATGGACATAGGTAATTATACATGATTATACCTAGTTACAAAGGGACACACAATGTAATTATATTATATTTTATTCTGTCCTTAAAATATGGAATGGGGACCTTGTTCCCATTAGTAAAGTCTAGTTTCCTTATGGGTTTGTTCCCTCGATCCATCAATATGAGGGTATAATATGGTATTATATACTGAATAATGAATTTTGATCTTATTTAAGAGATTAGTTTTTGATATAGTTGTAGGAATCTCTCTTAATGGTCTAGATGAGATCCTCTATCATATTTTCCCCTAGGTAGGTTTCTTGGAATCATATTGACCAATTTATCATGGGTGTCAATCCTCTATTTAGAAAAGAAAATCCATATTTGGTTAGTTAGTATTACCTCATAGCCCAGGGAATGATTCCCATCTATGTATTAGTCTATTTATACTTCCATCATATATTTCCTTATAAAGATACATGATTAGAATTAATTCGCAGATGGACACTATCAGAACCATAAAACTCATGGAGGGGGTTCTCTCTTGAGAGTGTAGTTACAGACTCTCACGTAGAATCATATAATGGTAATGTAGTTATATCCTTACATTGAGACTTAATATCGACTATGATTATATTTAGATGTTTTATTATATTCCTCATATTATTATTAACATATCTTGTGATGATATGATTACTCTTGATACATTATGATTAGTTATTTCAGGGTGTCATACTGGGTATTGTTATACTCATCCATGCATGGGCTCTTACTGCACATGTCATGTCTTATGCAGACAACCGATATTTTGACTAGGTTCTTGGTGCACCAGGAGAAGATGGAGATTGTATTCGGTCTACATAGATAGTTGTTCATACCATGAGTCACATTTTTCTATTTTTTTATCTTACTTTCATGTTGAACTTATTTAATGATTTTGGTGGGCTTGTGTTCGGCCCTTATTTCTTACTGATATTTTTTAGTACACTGATTGTGGGATTAATATGTATGAATGAATTTGGTATCAGATGTATTTTATATTTATTCATTCTATGGGATTAGAGATGTATAACTGTGCATGTATGTACAATAGTACATGGTCCCCCATGTCAGTGTTATTCATAATTGGTGTAGGTCACTAGGCCCTATATATTGGAGGGCCCTAATGGTTTGGTTCATTACATTTATCAACTCCAAATCATCATGAATATTCTAGATATAATGGTGAATTAGATAAATATGTTTAGTTCTTTAATGGAACATTAAATTCATAGCTGTATGAATTGTAATATAACTATCATAGTGGAGTAACCCATTCCTTTTACCATATCCAATTTCTTAAACCAAATTATTCAAACACAAAATATCCATCATAGATTCCATTATAACCAAATATTCTCCTTCAATAATATAAATTATAATAACTAGTTGTAATCTAGATAAAAAACCATCCAAAGTTTGATTAAAAGTATTAACACATACAGTGGTTCTCTTCCATGAATTATAATCAACCCCAAAGTCAATATATAAAAACCAAAGTAGTAGTTCACCATCTCTGAAAAAAATATATACCTTCCAATCCTTTAAGATACCAAGTAATCTAATTAATCATTTACTAAATATCTTTCCATGGATTTTCCACGAACCAGGTGACCACTCCCGTCACATGAGAAATATATGGATGGTTACACACTAAAATAGACAAAAATCTATTGATTTATGAAGCATACAAAATAATAATGTACTTATTTTCATCTTTGATTTTTGGTTCTTGAACCATTAAAATTTTAAAGTAACTAGTGAGATGAGTTGAAACTAGCTTATGTACACTCATCATGAATCCCTCAATGATATTATAATTGTAATACTTCTCTGATAAAACCAAACCTGTATTTTTCTAATAATTTTCAAATGCCATTCCCATTTTCTTCTAATATTCACTGAGATATTTCATCTCAAACATTCCCTAAAATTAAACCATATAATTCTGAATAATTTGAGTATTTAGACCCATGAAAAACATATTATCCATTAAAAAGAGTGTGATTAGGAATTTATTTCCACTAAACAATTTTTGGTGATAGAAATGATCAATGTTAATGCATGTGAAAACATTATCTTCAATGAAGGATTCAAACATTGGGTTTTAAACCCTTAGAAATTGTTTTAAAACACAAAGATTAGATTTTCATTTTTTAATCCAATCCCTAGTTCTAATTTTCTATGAACCCCAATGTTTAATTAGTTTGAATTTTATCTTTTAAGTATCCTTGAAAAAAAAACTTCACAGAAATTGATTCAATTTATAAATTTTCAAAAAGTAACCAAGATCAAAATTGACCAGATTTTAGTATTTTGAAATATTGAAGAAAATATTTGAGAGAATTTAATACCTTTATTATGTTAGAACCCCTTCACAACCATCCTTTCTTTAAATTTTTTTCCTCAATAAATTCATCTTTAAATATAAATACCCACTTATTTTTAAGGGTTTTATTCCCTAATGGTAATTCTATTATCCCTCGTGTGTTATTCTATCAAAGTGAATGCAACTCCTCCATCATTGTTATCTCTCACTTTCTAGAATCACTCAATGTAGATTCTTTCTTGGAATTTTTTTCTCCTAAATTAGTTAAAGTAATAAACTAAGGTCAGATCTATATCTCTACACAATTCATATAATCCTTGAATTTATTCTTAAATTAACAAGTGATTCATCTTATTTCAAAACTATAATTTCTTAACTTTATCCTTTTAAATATCGAGATTGATCTCCACTAGTTTCTGATCTATTAGATATATCAATGAACATAAGAACTTACAAACATTTTCCACAACCATATGAACTTCTCTAGTAGTACATTTTCACTTCTGATAGGCTTAGAGTCTTATAAAATTTTCTGAACATGTGATCCATTAATACTAATATTCATATCAAATTGAATTAAAAATGATCCTTTATTCTCAGCCACCTTCTCCTATAAGTTCCAATCATTACACAAGAACTTCTTACTGAAGAGAGAATTTCATATTATAAATAATTTATTATTTTCATCATCCCAAAAGAATAAACCAAAATATTCATTTCCAAATTCTATAAAGAAATATTCCAATGAATTAGACTCATGTTTATCTTTTTCTTTTTCATTCACATGTGTGTAGGATAAGCTTATAAAGACACTACGATGAGAAACATCTAGAATCTTTTAGAACCATAATTTCTATAATGACCACTCTCCAAATGGTGATGATGAGCTTTTGTTGATTAAATAAATTTTTTACCCACTATTTCCACACACAAAACCTTAGTTGTTTTTAAAAATAGAAGCATACTTATTTTTCTCTTCATCAATGCCAAATTCATTCTCCCAGATACTCCCTTTTTTATGTGTTTTCATAATAGTATTCTTATACCATATTCATCTATTCCTATAGTAATTTTGGAAAATAATTTTTATAAACACACCCTACTTATTTAGTATTAGATATTTCATCTTTTTTTTTATTTTCACTATATTATTAAATTGAACCATGATTCCAAAAACATAAACCTTATGTTTTGGAGAGTATACACATACATTTCATGGGTAATAATAAATTAAGGTAACAAAGTACCAACATCATCCATGATAATGAACTAGTGTCAATCCAAAAACATCTATATGAACAAACTCTAGCTTTGAGAATTTTTGTGTTCTTATGAATAGATTTAAAGACAAATTCTGATACATACTATGTTTACAACTCTTGTATCATACAAAGTCTTAATTATCTAGTTTTAGTATGAAATTTTCAAATAAAATATTCATCCATTTCCAAATTAGGTTCCCAAACAAATTATATAATTACCCATTATTGACATAAATAAATATTACATCAATTTTGTGGAATAATTAAAACACTATACAAATAGAAGCACATAATCATTATTATTTTAGTGACTTTAAAAACATGGAAACATGAACACTTATATATAAGTGAGCTACATTATCTCCAACTAGGTTCTTCATGACTATCACCTTCTAAAAAACATCATGCATAATACATATCTTCATAACCTGAGGGAATGAAACTATAAAAAGGGGTGAGATAAATTTCTCAGTAATTGTAAATAAGGGAGACAAATAAGAATAAACATGAGAATAGAAGTATGAGAATGAGATAATGACATTAGAAGATCATACCTTCCATATCATAATATGATAATCATGAATATTTTTATAAATCATAGCAGTTCATAAGACATGAATTGTATAGAAATAAAAATATACACAATGAAGTCATAAAAGAAGAATAAAACATGTAATTTCTGGAAAACAAATAAGCATATAATAATGGTTTTGATAGTAGACAATGCATATCTACCAAGGCCATCCCAGTGGAAAAATTATGTTATTGAACCAGGTTCACACCCCATTCTAGCCTTGTATTACTAAACTAAGTTCCCTCTTTGTTCTGCCCCTATAATACCAAACCAAGTTTATTTATCCTTATAGACACATAATATTGAACCAATTAATTTCTCATTCTAGATATTTCTATCTGATGAGATATAAATCATTACCCAATGCATTGGAGGGATATATAGTTCCCAGCCATCTCATAATGAAATCGTACTTATATGTGCTACAAATTCATAAAAAATCATATCATAACCCATGAAATGAAATTGGTCACAAAAAATGTAATCATATCATAACATGTGGAATAATAAAGGGTTCGTAATCATTATATCATATCATTACTCATGAATGGATGCCATTTTCTTAAGAAAATAACCCATAAAAGAGAAACGAGTTTCATAATCATAAAACATGTGGAAGAGAAACCGGTTTTCTAAACATCATGCCATAAAAAATTAAACCATTTAGAAAAATAATATGAATGTGTACATTAAATAATTCTTACATAAAGGCAATATTAATAACAAATTATGTGATATTTGATGTTAAATAATTTTGAAACACCTTTTGTATACATTTCTTTAGAAAATATCTTTTCTTCTTTGAAAATTTCTTTTTAAAACATAAAACATTTTGTAAATTTTTCATATAAAATAGTTTTGAAAACCTATAAATAAAAATTTAAAAACCATAAAAAAATTTAAATTCCTTTTTTCATGAAAATTATTTTTAAACATATTTTTTAAAATATTGTTTTTGTAATAAAACTAATTTGTGACGGAATAGAGAGATATAGTCAAATTTTTATTAAAAAGATTTTATTAATAATATTATATACCAAAGAGTGGAAGAAATGGTACATAAGGATGGAAATATCATTAATAAACAAAGGATAAGATAACCCATGAGGGTTTTTATGAGATCGATCATAATATCTCATCAACAAAATCATAATAATTAACAATCCCTAAAAGTTATGAGATTATTTTAATAAACTCTTACCACTTTGTTACATGGGATCATACACTCCATGTAAGAAAATGTAATTAAATGAAGCTTAAAATATCATAAATTTAATAATATTCATGATATAACATGTTAAATGCACCTCAATAAATAATGTAGGTTCATAACATAACATGTGCCTCAATGAAGGAAAATTGATACAAACAATCTTAGCGAATTGGTAACTCGTGAAACATAAATCCCATGAAAGAAATATAATAGAGTGTATATATTAATACCCATATATTTATAAATAATAATCATATAATACATTCATGGGATGTATATACACCATGAAAAGGAAAAGAGTGGTGAACATTGCAAGTATCTCAGGGATATAAAATGAGATACGAAATTCTCTTACCTTGTTTATTGACTCTCATTGTACTCATAAAAAACTCTTGTATAATAAATTTAAATTAATTATACATATCTCACAGAAAAATATTATTATATATAATACCACATATTCTTTTATTATTAATTTATATTACCCACTTGTTAACAATTCTATGTTTAGGATTCACTTCGGTTAATATATGCTTTATTCCTCGCAAGTGTCTTAATTTTTTATATCATTTATTCTTATGCATATATCATAATTTATAGGATGTAAAACATGTTATAAAATCCTATTATATTCATTATATGTGTATTAAAATAATCTATAAAATATAGATGTATTAGAATGGAATACACTATTCATAGAGATGGTAGGCCATATGTATGCATGAATGTTGCTTCCGTTTTATTGACGTATTGAAAGAATGAAGGTAAATGAAATATATGTATATTTATGTATATATATATATATATATTAAAATATCTTAATTATATTGTATATATCATATAATTTATTGAAACTAATCCTCAATACATTCCATGTAGTGTTTGAACGAATCACATCGCTTTAAGGGGTGGTAGTCCACACTTTCTCAAACGAAATAATCATATTTACACCAAATGGAAAGTATAAAGATATGTGTTGTAATTTGATTTCATAATATTAAATACATAATAATTATAATATAAAACATATATAAAATTATTTTCCATCACAATGTTCACCATGAGAGGTGGTAAAAAATGAACAACAATTGTTTAGTCAGGCAATAGTTCACCGTACACATAAATAGTATGTTTGTTACCCATTAGATGGATTTGTGTGTATGTTTAGGTAAAAACATTCACATAAAAACATCTTAGTATATTTAAGATATTGTTTTTTTTGTATAATAAATGAATAACATAAATTTATGATTTAGAGTAATATAATAAAAGAAAGGTGCTTGAGGGAGGGTTATTTCCTCTTAATCAGGTAACTCCTTTTGGATTCCACAAAAAGGGATTCCATGGAAGGATTAATGACTAAAGGGAGGATTAAAAGAGTAATTTAAGGATTTTAGGATATATTAGGTACAACCATGGTTGATCCAAATTGGTTTGATGGGTGTGAGGATGTGAGAGGAGAGAAGACCTTTTTATAATGGAGGTGCAGTGACCCTCTTGTAAATCATTTGAAAAGGAATTACACCCTAGTTTTTCCATGGAATATTGATCCAATAATGGAAAACGTTTATGAAAGAGAGTATATGGTATAAATATGGGCATAAAATGGGTTTTTTACACGTTTCTAGGATATTTGGTCCCTTAATATTAGGGTTTATCCCATTATTAAGCTTAATTTTACCCTAATGGTTGTAATAAATTTTAACTACATTCACTATTATTTTTTGTAAAAAACTAATATGTCCTTATTAGAAAATATGAATTATTATTATTTGAAATATAGAATCCATTTTTCTAAATTGAAATAAGTGTCAGAAATTAATTTATGATTAATCACATCGGTTGGACGACACTGTAGGTTTTTAATGTAAAAAATGTTCAAAAGATTGCTTATTTCTATATCCAATTTAAATAAGAAATTGTTTGGAATGAATTAAATTGTATTAATTAATAACAATAATATATAATTAAAATTTTAAACCAATTCAAAATATAATTTATCTTTATAAATAAATTAAATGAAAATGATATTTTGAATTAATTTTCAGTATTTTTCACTATTCATCCAAAAAAATGTTTCCCAAAAAATTCCAAAAAAGAAACTCTAATATAATTTAGAAATTATAAATTAAAAGATAAACTTTATTTTAACATTTGAAATTTTTAATATTTCAAAAATATGGATTAAATATTTGTTCACCATTAAATAAAGGTAAATCTATATTTATAAATGTAAGAACTCGGATCTTCTTTTCCGGTACGCCTTTCCTTTTTCTTGAGTTTTTAAGAAAAATGGACTTTCTAGAAATTTTCAAAGTACACGCCATGTACATTTTGAGTATATGCAGTGTACTCTTTTCCGGCTCAAAGCCATGTGATGGCTGTGCCTGATCCACACACACGATATGTACGAGTGACGTGGGGGCCATTTTTATTGGAGTACAAAAGGGCATAGTACACGCCGTGTACTCTAAAAGTACACACTGTATAATTTGTTTTTTTTCATTAATCGGATTGGGGCCGTGGATTAACCCCAATTTCATCTTCTTCTAGGTCCCATTTTTCTGAGAGCGAATGGTACGGCCGGATCTTCGACGAGCTCCCACCTTTACGTTTGTTCTCTGATTCGAGCACGGCCGGTTGCATTGGAATCACCTCAGTAAGCTCTCCCTTCTGCTTGAGCCTCGTTTTCAGATTTTTCTTCTTATGTGAGTTTTCTTAGGTTGAACGTTTTAGATTTTTTGCAGATCTACTCTATTCTAGGCTGATTCACGGGCCGAGTTCACATATATCGATCTCCTAGGATCGAGGTAGGTGGTTTGTGCCTTTCCGTAGAAAGTCGTGGAATATTATGTGCAATTTCCACCAATTACCTTGAATGGGGAATTGTGTGTTTCCAAATTTTACCCTGCTGTGTTCCTTCTTGGTTGATTGCTGTAGTAGAGGTTTATTCTTGTGAGTAGAATAATTTTTTGTGCACAGGTTGCTTTTCTATGCTTGTTTCCATGTTTGGAATTTTCATGTTGCCATGCCATGTTGTAGGTTAGTGGAACTATTTATTTGTTTTGTTGCTGAGCCTTAGAATGGTAGCCAAGTAGTTCCTGAGGTTTACTTAGACGATGTACGTGTGCAGAGCATGTTTATGTTTCACACATAACTATGAGAACCTAGTGTAGTAGACCATAGAAAGAATTGACGTAAGGGATTCTCCAGAGTGTATTTTAATACGATGCGAGACCACAGGGGGAATTGACGATGAGAGCTTCCTCAAAGAGTATGTAGTTCCTCGACGTGGGCCACAGGGGGAATGACACATTTAGTGCTTCCCCAGAGAGCCTTAGCACGATACGAGACTATAGGGGGAATTGACGGTTAGTGCTTCCTCAGAGAGTCTATTATTTAGCTAAACCAGAAGGGTGAGACAGTGTGCGCTTCCAAGAGGGTTGCTGGTACTTGTAGGTTGAACCTTACGAGTTAGACTATGAGAACTACCTAGAGGTTAAATTTTGTTCTGCTTGATGATTTGGCTGTTACTTGTGTGCTTTTCATGTTAGACATTGGATAGTAGCTTCTGTGTGCTTTCATGTTCACTACTTACTGTTTACTGCATAATGTACTTACCTGCCATATATTCACTGCCTGTTAGGCATAGATCATTTGGTGGTTGCCTACTGAGACCTTATCTCACACTGTGTTTGGGCCATGCTTTTGGGCCCAAACAGATTATATTGTTGCAGGTATAGACAAGGGCAAGCGCCCTTCTACTTCAGGTACCTGACCTGCCATGGAGCTGGAGAGCATGGGACCAAGATAAGGATTACGATGCTGAGGAGACTTTTGGCTACTTGTTTTTCCTTTTCATTGTTACTGTATTGCTTCCAGCCTGTTGTTTGTTTGGGATTTTTATTTAGACTTGTAACATGCCATGCATCATATCTTCAGTTCCATTTATTTATTATTTTATAAAGTCTTACGCTGTTAAATTCTGATGAGAATGATGTTTACTACTTCCGCTGTTATATATTGTTTCATTCCTTTTATTTCCATAACCTATGAGGGAACAGTTCCCCCAACTACCTTACCCAAGGCCCTCGCTGCTAGTCGGCAGCCTCTGGCGTTCAAGGGAATGCGCTTGAGGTTATGTGGCGAATCGAGTACGGGGCACCAGTTGAGTGGCTCCGGATTCAGGTCGTTACAAAGTGGTATCAGAGGAGTTTTTTTTCTCTTGAGTTACTGTTTGGAGACTTTAGACAGGGATAGGACGGATTCGATACTTGGTATTAAGCTGTGCCCTGGAGTAGCTAACCCGTGTATAGGGAAAAGCCATACTACCTTGTTAATTGCAGTTTCTGGTTTTGAGATTTTACGGTTGATATGATTTCACCTAGAGTGATTCACATGCCTTGTGTTGTTGTTGGTTTGATTATTATGGTCTTATTTCTATCGTAACTCGATGAGATGAGGGTATTCCATCTCATGCATCATATAGGAACTTGTAGAAATCACATTCCATGCATTCTTGCCATTCCATCTAGGGTGCAATAGCGATTTCATACTGTTATGATAGACTTTGTGTAGATTATGCATGCTGTTGTGATAGATGCTTGATAGAATCTCTGCTGTTATGTTAGAAAACTGTTGTTTTGCTCCTTGCTTAAAATGAATGCCAAAATTTGATCCTTGAGGTGTTATAGGACCTCATTGATCGGAATTTGGTGGATCATGATCATGTTTTCTCTTGTGTATGACTGTGGGAGATTCCTATCTTTGATTCGCGGAGATTGTGGGCCCTCACGGATTGGAATTTGGCACCTCTTTCCCTCGTTTCTCTATTTCTGGGGGTTCTGTGCAGTTTTTGAGCTACTGCCGAGAAAAACCTATAATACACAGTGTGTACTTTTGGGAACATGATGTGTTGGTTTCAGGCCGTGTCACTGACCGTGTGAGCAGAAACACGGTGTCTTGAAAGAAACTTTAGGAATACGCTGTGTACGGTAGGTACAAGCCATATAGTTCGGAGTCATGTACCCAGCCATGTATCTAACAACACGGATCGGGGAAGCTCGGGTAGAACATGCAGTGTTTTAAAGGAACACGTTGTGTAGTCTTGTCTAGGTACCCAGTCATGTCACAAACAACACGGGTCGGTGTCACCTTCTTTTCCGCACGCCGTGTTTGTTTGGAACACGTCGTGTAGTCTTGTTCAGGTACCTGGTCGTGTCACGAACAACACGAGACGGTGCCACTTTTACCTATACACGCCGTGTTTGTTTGGAGCATGCCGTGTAAGGTTTACCCATGTAGAAGGCCATGTGTTGACAACACATACCACCGAAGCCTTGTCTAGTACACGCCATGTAGTCACAGGTTACGTCGGACCGTGTGGGTTAGCCGTGTAAAGAGACTCGGGCAGGGGAATGGCTTTCAATTACATGTCCTGTAGTGTTTATACACAGCGTGTAGTTGTGTTTTGAAAACTTCTGTGTCTTCTTTCCCTATTCCCGTTTTTTACTCTTGTGTTTTATGTCCTTGTTTTCCAGATCTAAGTCGTGCTTTTGATCTTTCAGAGATATGCCTCCGAGATGTCCTCCGGTTGTACGGCTGTCATCAGGCAGTGATCAGACGCCAGATATGGCTGATCAGATACTTCTCGCCGATCCTCCAGTTAGTCCAGCCTTGGCACTGGCTGTCATACCAGTTGAAGGTGCTGATGAGTAGTTTAGGGAAGGTTTCATGAGAATGATACAGACCTTCTAGGGAGCGCCGCCTCCTGCCATGAATATGGCAGACTTGATGCAGGTCTTTCAGTAGCAGCATCCTCCCATGTTCTCAAGGGAAGGAGGACCTCAGGCTATAGAGTCATGGCTGGAAGCCATGCTGACTATATTCGAGCATCTGGAGATGCCTCCAGAGAGGAGGGTCAAGCTCGCTACCTACATGATCCGAGACTCCTCCAAGAAGTGGTGGGACGTGATCTCACAGGTGGTCAACAGCAGGCTATGGTTTGGGAGGAGTTCCAATGTGTGTTCTACGACTACTTCTACCAGGAGACCCTGAGGGCCAATCAAGCCCAGGAGTTCATGAGAGTAGAGCACGGTACTCTTTCAGTTATGGAGTACTCCTCATGTTTCACCGAGCTGCAGCATTTCACGCCTCACCGGGATGGGAGTGGGGTGTTCTTAGCAAGGAAGTTTGAGGATGGACTCAGGAGGGAGATCCGCTTGTAGGTGAACATCTTCCAGTTTACTTCCATCACTTCCAACGTCAACTGGGCGGTAATTGTGGAGTGCAATCAGAGAGGCTCTGGAGCAGCAAGCCAGGGCGGTTCTGCTTCCAGAGCTAGTTCCCTTCAGATGACAGCAAGAATCATCGTAGGGAGTCTATGCGCGGTGATCCAAGGAGGCGAGATGCATCATTGTGAAGCCATGTGATATGCTACCAGTGTGGCCGGTCAGGGCACATGAGGCCGCAGTGCTTGAGAGACCCCCTGGAGTACCGATCTTGCGGAAAGATGGGTCACCTTCAGCGTTTCTTCTAGGTTTTCTCACCAACAGCTGGTGACCGGGGTTCTTCCATGACTCCTCGTTCTGGAGCAGCACCACCAGTTTCTCACCAGTCAGGGAACTGGAGTTCTTCAGGCTGTTCAAGCCGAGGTGGAGGTTGAGGCCGTGGAGGCAGCCACCAGCCCCCCCCCCCCCCGCACCAGCAGGGTGGTTCGGCTCAGAGTGGTCAACCAGGGGCGCAGGGCCGCGTTACATGCCAGTCTTTTGTTGTGGAGTAGATCTACCAGGAGCTATATGTTGGCCCTTCTATAGTTCGAGGTACAGTTTTAGTAGCCTCAGTTTTATCATTAGCCCTTTTCGATACTGGAGATATGCATAGCATTATCTCTGTTGCTGTTGTGGAGAGCCTTGGGCTCTGCATCTTTTCTTCTGCTGACTCATTGACACTAGACACACCATTGGGGACGAGGACATCTAGTATACGCCAGTGTAGAGAGTGCCCTCTCGAGGTTTCAGGGTATCATTTCTTATGGGATCTCTACGTCCAAGAGATGACCGGCTATGATTTCATCCTCGGCATGGACTGGTTAGTTTCCTTCTAGGCAGTCGTCGACTGTTATCAACACAGAGTGACCTTCATTTCACCAGAGGGTGGGTCTTTTATTCATAGAGGAGAATGGGATGTTCATGCGAGTCAGGCAGAACTCGAGCATCATGGGCTAGGACGGGTGACAGTCCAGATTGATAGTCTTTATCTGGACGATTAGGGGACTCTACAGTTATACCTTCTTCCAGTGGTGGATAGTTTCAGGGATGTCTTTCTAGAAGACTTTTCAGGTTTTCCTCTAGAGCGTGAGGTAGAATTATTTATTGAGCTTGTGCCAAGAGCGGCATCGGTGTCAATTCATCCCTACTGGATGGCCACACCTGAGTTGCAGGAGCTCAAGAAACAATTGGAGGAGTTACAGGCAAAGGGTTTCATCCAACCCAGCACTTCTCCTTGGGGTTCCCTTGTCCTGTTTGTAAAGAAGGAAGAAGGTACCCATCATCTTTGTGTGGATTGTCGGAAGCTGAACCAATTGACGGTCAAGAACCGATATCCCTTACCGAGGATCGATGAACTTTTTGATCAGCTTCGAGGAGCCCGGGTGTTCTTAAAAATCGACTTGAGATCCAGTTATCATCAATTGCGCGTTAGACCTTTAGATATACATCTGATAGCCTTCAAGAGCAGGTATGTTCTATATGAGTATACATTTATGTCGTTCGGTCTCACGAACGTGCCATCTGTTTTCATGGAATTGATGAACTGAGTGTTACATACTTACTTGGAATCCTTCATTGTGGTCTTCATGGACGATATCTTGTTGTACTCTCACACTCGACATGACCATGCCACACATCTTGAGATCTTTCTGAGTACACTGAGAGAGCATCGGCTCTATGCTAGACTCTTGAAGTGCCACTTCTGGATGGATCATATTCACTTTTTGGGTCACGTTATCTCAGAGGAAGGAGTGTCTATGGACCCAGAGAAAGTGAGAGATATAGTTTCCTGGGAGCAACCGAAGAACGTCTTTGAGGTACGGAGTTTCCTAGGGCTAGCTGGATACTACAGATGCTTCATTCCATACTTTTCTCGTCTAGCAGCACCTTTGACAGGTCTGACCAAGAAAGGGTCGAGGCTCTTATGGTCAGATTCTTGCGAGTCAACCTTACAGGAGCTGAAGGGGAGGTAGATGTCAGCACCAATACTATTCTTGCTAGATCCAGGAAAGAAATACACTATTTACTCTGATGCTTCAGGTATCGGGCTGGGATCTGTGCTTATGAAGGAAGATGGAGTCGTCGCGTATGGGACTCGGTAGTTGAGGCCACATGAGAGGAACTACCCTACGCATGACCTGGAGTTGGCAGCTATTGTTCATGCCTTATGCTGTTGAAGACACTTCCTTTTGGGAGATCACTTTGTGGTTTTGACTGACCACAAGAGTCTCAAGTACATCTTCACTCAGCGTGATCTAAATCTGAGACTGCACAGGTGGGTCGAGTATCTTCAGTCTTTCGACTTCGAGCTCGCCTATACTCCAGGTAAGGGCAACGCAGTGGCAGATGTGTTGAGCAGGATAAATCAGATTCGGGCAGTGCAGAAGGCCAGCAGTGGGTGGCATCTTATGGCTACGTTCTCTGAGATGCATCTGGAGGTGCACGACAGACAGGGACAGACTTATCTTTCCTCAGTAGCTGTTACCTCTACTCTTCTTGATCGGGTACGGATGAGGCCGCTATCAGACTCAAAAGGATTAGTCTTGCGGGGGAGTGTGTCAGTAGAGGGCCCTCTTCCTGGATGGACAATGGGTGAGGATGAGATCTTGTGTTTCCAGGGACGCGTATGGGTTCCAGTAGACATAAGCGAGGAGCTGATGTGGGATTTTTATTCCTCAGTTTGGGCAGTTCATCCTGGTGTCACCAATATATATCAGGACCTTCATCATTAGTACTGGTTTCCAGGTATAAAGAAGGATGTTGTTGGTTTCATCTTGAGGTGTTCTACTTGTCAGAAGCTAAAGGCGGAGTATCAGCGACCAGCAGGCCTTTTGCAGCAGTTACCCATTCTGGAGTGGAAGTGGAACGATGTCGCGAAGGACTTCATGACTGGTTTGTCCAGATTTCCTCAAGGGAATGATGTTGTTTGGGTTGTCGTCGATAGACTCATGAAGGTTTCTCACTTCTTACCGATCAAGGAGACCTTCAGTGTGGATGATTTGGGACGACTTTACATCAGAGAGATTGTTCGTCTGCATGAAGTTACACACTCCATTGTTTCAGACAGGGATGCGCACATTACTTCTCGGATCTGGAAGGGACTTCAGAAAGCCTTGGGTACACATGTACTTCTGATTACAGCATACCATTCCCAAACTGATGGCCAGTCCGAGCGTACGATCCAGGTGCTTGAGGATATGCTCTGGGCTTGCATCTTAGACTTTGGCGGTTCTTGGCAGAAGCATATTCCTCTATTGGAGTTCTCCTAAAAAAACAGTTTCTAGGCGACCATTTAGATGGCACCATACGAGGCATTGTATGGTAGGCCATCTCGATCACCCTTATGCTGGATGGAGGTAGGGGAGGCAGCATTGTTGGGACCTCGTCTTATTCATGATATTCCAGAGCAGATAGAGTTGATTCGAAAGAGGATGGCTACTGCACAGTCTCAGCAGAAGTCTTATACTGATCAATGGAGATGACCTCTGGAGTTTGAGAACGAGGATCAGGTTTTCCTGCGTGTCGCATTGAGGTTGGGACACAAGACGATTCAGAGATAGGGTAGGATTTCACCACTATAAGTCGGGCCATTTGAGGTCTTGGAGATAGTTGGGTTGATCGCCTATCGGTTGCATCTACCTCAGAGGTACTGGGATATGCATGATGTCTTCCACGTCTCTCATCTCCGACGTTACTTTTCATACCTGTCTCATGTCCTTCAGCCGGAGGAAGTTGAGCTCGAAGTGGATGCATCATTTGAGGAGCATCTCATCTGGATTGTCGATCGTAGTACGAAGGTTCTCCACGGGTGGTCTATTCCTCTAGTACGGGTGCTATGGCATCACGGGTGAGTATAGGACGAGACCTGGGAGAGGGAGGCGGATGTACGATTGCAGTGGCCGGAGCTGTTCGGGGTTTCTTCTTCTCTTCCTCGTTAGGGAAATTCAGGGAAGAATTTCTTTAAGGGGGGAGTTTGTAAGAACTCAGATCTTCTTTTCTAGTATGCATTTCCTTTTCTAGAGTTTTTAAGAAAAATGGACATTCTGGAAATTTTCAAAGTACACATCATGTACTTTCTAAGTACATGCCATGTACTCTTTCCCGGCTCAATTCTGTGTGTTGTCCATGCCCGGGCCACGCACACGGTGTGTAGGGGTGACGTGGGGCCGTTTTTAGCAGAGTACAGAAGGACCTAGTACAGGCTGTGTACTCTAAAAGTACACGTCATGTACTTTATTTTTTTCTTTAATCGGACCGGGGCCGCGGCTTAACCCCAATTTCATATTCTTCTAGGTCTCATTTGTTCGAGAGCGAACGGTATGACCAGATCTTTGACGAGCTCCCTCCTCTTCATCCATTCTCCGATTCGAGCATGGCCGGTTCCGTTGGAATCGCCTCGGTAAGCTCTCCCTTCTGATTGAGCCTCGTTTTCTGATTCTTCCTCTCCTGTGAGTTATCTGAGGTTGATGGTTTTAGATGTTTTTGCAGATCTACTATGTTCTAGGCCAATTCATGGGATGAGGATCACTTATATCGATCTCCTAGGATCGAGGTAGGTGGTTTGTGCCTTTCCGTAGAAAGTCGTTGAATATTATGTGCAATTTCCACTAATTCCCTTGAACGAGGAATTATGTGTTTCTCATTTTGCCCATGCTATGTTCCTACTTTGTTTGATTTTTGTAGTAGAGGTTTATGCTTGTGAGTATAATAATTTTTTGTGCTCAGGTTTCTTTGCTATGCATGTTTTCCTGTTTGACGTTTACCTGTTGCCATGCCTAGTTGTAGGTTAGTGGAACTGTTGCTTTGTTTTGCTGCTGAGCCTTAGAATGATAGCCAAGTAGTTCCTGAGGTTTTCTTGGACGATGTACGCGCGCTTAGAAAGTTTATTTTTCACAGAGGACTGTGAGAACCTAGTGTAGTAGACCATAAGAAGAATTGACGTAAGGGCTTCTCCAGAGTGTCTTTTAATACGATCCGAGACCACAGGGGGAATTGACGATGAGTGCTTTCTTAGAGAGTCTGTAGTTCCTCGACGCGGGCCACAGGGGGAATGAGACATTTAGTGCTTCCCCAGAGAGTCATTAGCACGATACGAGACTATAGGGGGAATTGAGAGTGAGTGCTTCCTCAGAGAGTCTATTCTTTAGCTAAACCAGCGGGGTGAGACTGTGTCTGCTTCCCAGAGTGTTTTTGTTACTTGTAGGTTAAACCTTAGGTGTTAGACTGTGAGAACTACCCAGAGGTTACCTTTTGTTCTACTTGATGATTTGGCTGTTACTTGTGTGCTTTGAATTCTAGACATTGGATTGTAGCTTCTGTGTGCTTTTCTGTTCACTGCTTACTGTTTACTGCCTACTGTACTTACCTGTTAGGTATTCACTGACTGTTAGGCACAGATCTTTGGGTGGTTTCCTACTGGGACCTTGTCTCACACCCTGTTTGGGCCATGTTTTTGGGCCCAAACAGATAATATTGTTGCAGGTAAAGACAAGGGAAAGTGCCCTTCTACTTCAGGTACCTGACCTGTCGTGGAGCTGGAGAGCATGGGACCAAGCTAAGGCTTGCGATGCTGAGGAGACTTTTGGCTGCTTGTTTTTCTTTTTCATTGTTAATGTATTGCTTCCAACCTATTGTTTTTTTTTTGTTTTTTTTTTAGACTTGTAACATGCCACGCATCATATCTTCAGTTCTATTTATTTATTATTTTATAAAGTCTTATGTTGTTAAATTCTGATGAGAATGATATTTACTACTTCCGCTGTTATATACTGTTTTCTTCTTTTTATTTCCACAACCTATGAGGGCATAGTTCCGCCAACTACCTTACCCAAGGCCCTCGATACTGGTCGGTAGCCTCTGGAATTCAGGGGAAGGCGCTTGAGGTTATGTGGCGAACCGAGTACGGGGCACTAGTTGAGTGGCTCCGGATTCAGTTCGTTACGATAAAAATATTAGTTTTTAAGCATAAATTTGGGTTTTTTATATCCTGCATCTATCAAATCAATTGAATGAATATCAGAAGTATTTTATTGAATATATAACATATATATTAAATTAATATCACTTAGTAATATTTATTAATTTAATTTATAAGGGTAAAAGTGTTTTGTGACCATAATAATATGTCCCTTTATATTCAGTTCGTTTTCATATTAATTTATAATTAATTTGAAACCTATGAATTCATTATATATTTGTGTAAACCATTTATTTTCATACATTATTTTGATACTATTAATAAACAAAAGTTTAAATCCTAGGTTATGCTTTATTATATTAAATACTAACATTTTAATAATATATTATTTTTTATTAAAACTCGATCTTACATGTTACACAAGCCATCAAAAAGAGTAATTGTTCATGGGATGCAACCTAAACCCAGTTCTCAATGTAGAGAAAGCCAAAATTTATGTTGTGTTTAGTGTGTGATTAATGTGGTGTTGTGTACAATTCAATCCAAACATGGTTTTTTTAATATAAAATAAACTATTTTATGTTTTTTATGAAAATAAAAATATCGAGAAAGTTAAATTAATTTAAAAATTAATAATTCTCAAAATCTCAAGGTATTACATAATACCCCATATAAAATGAATTTCTCCCTGTAAATTCATATGGTTTATAAAAGGTTTAAAATTTTAAAATTTCATTCATATAATCCCACATAGTAATAATGATTACTAAAATTTACTTTTAAATATAAAAATTGGAAACATAATGGTTTCCCAATGTTACATATAACAGGGTTTCCATATGAAAGAAAATATGTGGAATGTAAAAACAAAGATATGGAAAAGAAATCTAATCATCAAGTTTTTATATAGAGTGGTATAGAATAAGGTCATAAGAAAGTTAAAAATCACAACACCATAAATTTTTGATGACCTAAAAGACCATTTGATCCATCAGAAATAAATGTACTTGGATAACATTTTTTTATTCAAGATAATTTTTCATAAAGTTGAATATTTTTCATAAAAAAGTTATTCTTGCATGATTTTCTGGAAAAACTCATCTTTTTTTTATCCTAGATCAACTTCAACTATTTCTTTAAAAAGGTAAATGTTTCATTCCTAAATCACTAACAGATCATGAGATCCATGATATTATATCCCATATATCATTTGTAATAATAAAATGGATATCCAATATGCATAAATCCAAATGTGGTGAGATAATACTTTATTCTCATAACCATAATTTTATTGTTATCATAATCGTTCCATAAATGGTTAACCCTATAACCCTTCAGAAATATGAAAATCCAAAACATTAGAGGGAAGTCACAAAATAAACTTAACATTGATCCTCCATTTATCAAAATGTATTTGTTGGTTATAACATTCCAAACCTGTGAATACCCTCATCATATACTCTCATGAAACATGGTAATAACATTAATTATCTTAAATACTATTGAAAAACATGCATGATTTCTTATTCTAAATGATACTGGATACACTCCATAAATACAACATGTTCTAAACTTCATTCATGATGTCATAGACTAAATATTCAACCAATAAATAATTAGATATAGGGTATTCAGTGCTATTCAATTTACTTTTTCCAAATGAATCATCTATTTATCCAATAAAAGAACAATTTTCTCAACATCTTGATCACATTAAGGGTTAGCTTCTCTAAAACAAAATATCACATTTACAAGTCTCCATAAAAATTAAACATATCCTTTTGAATCTTTAATGTATAACTTTAATGAAATTACTTACATATTTCATGACTCATATAACACAATCTTTGAATTCCAAAACATAATTACTCTATTAATCCACCTTTATGCTTAAACAATTACACAAGATTTATCACCTTATTCCTTAATACCATTTTCCTAGAATATAAAATATGAATAATGTCTTAAAGTTCCTCAACCTTAATCTATTCATACTTATTATGTTTAATATATACAATACTGGAAGAAATCACATACCATTTACATTTTGTTTTTAGTATCTGTATCTTCATAAGTATAACCAATATTCATACCACCTTATGGATTCACTTAATTATATTTCCACATGGGAATTAGATTTTTATAGTTATCATACCTTCTACATTACAAACATTCAATGTTAACCATGTTTCTCTTAGGTCTCTCATTTGAATAAAACTAGAAAGCATGGGGTGAGAAATAGATATCATATAAGAAAACCTCGTAATCATAAAAAATTACTTATAGTAAATCTAAATCATGAAATTTACCTTTTAATCAAAGAAACCTTAGGTTTATCCGATGTTATTCATAGTCATCTTCTATTAAAATCCTTCATAATATTCAGTGAAGTGTTTATGAATTTTTAAATCATATCCCCCGGGAGTGCTAAACCTAGTGTGTAGCAGGTGCCATTTTCATGTACTAGATTAACCCAAGATAGGCTCGAAACATCCTATACATGTTGTTAATCCATTGTACATGTATTCCAGATCCACATCAATATGTAGTGTTTATACAGGTATGTATTTCTATGAAACCAATCACTCTATCCTTTATTAAAATTCTAGTACATTTTTCTATGATTTTATATATCTTTAGTCTTATCTTTTGACATTTCTTTAGGATTATCACTATGTTATTCTCATTATAGCTTCTAAATGTTAACTAAAATGTTTAATTGATACCAATAATGATGACCTAGTATTTACATACATTAACACTTGATCACTTTTTCTGAATACATAAAACATTAAACAAATATGTACCCAATGACTGTATAATTTTAGTGCCTTTTGAAACATGGAAACATAATCAATGATATATAAGTGAGATACGTTATCTTCCACTTGGTTATTCATGACTAGAACCATTATTGGACACATAATACATAATAAATATCATAATAACATGGTGGGAACAAATCATAAAAAAGGATGTGCCCAAATTCTCAGTATGGGTAAAAAAGGGATACATATAAGAATAAACATGGGAATAGGGGTATGAGAATGTGACTATAACATTAGAATATCATTACCTAAATACCATAATATCATATGAATGAATCCTGGAATAAGGCATGGATGTTCATAATACATGAATCCTAATGAAATATAGGACAAAAGCCATAAAATCACAATAGAGTAATAATACAGAGGATTGTGAAAAAAAACATAAGAATATAAAAATTATTTCCATATTAGTAAAGGCATCGTTAACATGGAAATATTAGGGGGAAATTTCTATTATTGAACTGGGTTCACACCCGGTTCCAACCCTATATTACTGAATCGAGTTAACTCCTAGTTCTAACCCTATAATAATGAACCAAGTTCATTTCTCATTTCATCAATATATTATTAAATCAAGTTCCTTTCTCATTATATCCATTTCTATCTCATGAGATATAAATCATTACCTATTCCATTGGATGAAGATTAATGTCCCACCCATCTCATAAAGAATCATACATACATGTGCCTCAAATTCCGAAATAGTCATATCAAAACCAATGAAATGAAATGGGTGTCATAAACATGCAATCATATCTTAACATGTGATAAAATATAAGATTCATAATAATTTCAAAAAATTATATCCCATTAAAGGAAGTGGGTTTCATAAGAAAATAACCTATAAAAGAGAAGATGGTTTCATAAACATATACCTGTGAAAGCGAAATTGGTTTCATAAAAATTAGTCCATCAGAACATAAACCATTTTGAGAAATAATATTAATGGATACATTGAATAATTTATTTATAATTTCATGATTAACACCAACAGATGTCATCATAGATGGGAAATAATTTTTAAATAACTTTTAGAAGCATTTATTAAAGAAAATATATTTTATTCTTTAAAAAAATATTTAATGAATAAAACCTTTTGAAGGACTTTTTCATTGTTAATAGTTTTTAAAAATTATAAAGAATGACTTGTAAATTATAAAAAAATCAAAAAAGATTTTTTCAAATTTTTTTTTTTGAAATCATGATTCTTAAGGTAAAATTGCTTTTTGACCAAAAAAAAGATACAGTTTGATTTTTCATAAGAAAATTTTATTAATTATATTAAGTAGAAAAGTGTGTAAATGGTACTTATACATGGAAATTAATTTAATAATAATTTGAGAACAAAATGCATGAGTGTTCTTAAGTTATCAATCGTTTGATTTCATCAAAAGAAACATAATCATTAACAATCTCAAAACGTGATGAGATTGTTTCAATAAACTCTTACCACTTAATTACCTAGGATAATAATATAAATGTAAAAAAATAGAATTACATGAAGTATAAAATATAATTAAAATAATTATTTTCATGATATAACATGTTTAATACTTTTCGGGAAAGAACATAGGTGCATAACAAAACATGTGTCTCAATGAAGGCAAATAGAGAAAAACTATCTTACTAATTTGGTAACTCTTGAACAATAAATCCCATGAAATTAATATAATTGAGTCGATATGTAAATACACATAAATTTTATAAAAATAATAATATAATACATTCATGGTTATTATATACACTACATGAAAGAAATTAGTGGTGAACATGGCATGTATCACACTGATATAAAAAATGTGATGAAATTCCCATACCTTGTGTCTTAAATATCATCATAATCATACAAAAATAAATTTTAATAAATATACATTTTTTATAAATATTTCAAATAACTATATTATTTTATATAATAAAAAGTATGGTTTTACTATCACTTTATAATATCCACTTTTTAACAATTCTATGTTAAGGTTTCACTTAGAGTAATATTCACTTTATTCTTCTCATATAGCTTAATTTTTTATATATTTGGTCCATATACGTATATCGTAATTTACTTTATTTAAAACAATATATAAATACCAAATATATTCATTATACTTTTAGTAAAATAAACTATATAATATATAAGTATTAAAATGGAATACACCATTCATTAATTTATTGGATGTAAAAAAATACATAAATACCAATTATATTCATTATATTTTTAGTATAATAAACTATATAAAATATAATTTTGAAAATGGAATACACCATTCATGATGATGGTAAGATATACTTACAGATGAACGCTACTTCTGTTTTATTGACGTATTGAAATAAATAAGGTAAATAACATATATGTATATATATATCTTTATTACATTATAATTATTATATCATATATATCTTATAAGTTCATTAAACACATATATAATACATTCCATTTAGTCTGTTAATGAATCAAACTACATTGAGGGGGAGGTAGTTCACATTTCTCAAATGAAATTATCATATTTACCCTAAATGGAAAGTATAATGATTTGTTTGGTAATAGGAATGAATAAGTTTAAATAAATAATAAATATGATATATGACATATATAAATATAGTTTTCATTATAATTTATACCATTAGAGGTGGTAAATAAAAAATAATTAATCATCATTTAGTGTGGTGATAGTTCATTGTGAACATACATATTTTGTTTGATTCCCATTAGATTGATGTGTGCATAATTTTAGAAATAAATATTTTCAAAACAATATATATGTATTTTTATTATACTGGAGTTTTTTTATAATAATGTAATAATATGAATTGAATTGGTGAATAAAGAATATAAAAGAATGGAACTTTAGGGAGAGTGTTACATCTTAATTATTTAACTCATTTTAGTTTACACCAAACCACTTCCTTGGAAATATTCTTGACCAAATAGAGGCATAAAAGTGGAATTGAGGTATTTTTAGCGAATATTTAGATAGATATTGGACAATACAATGTTTCTTGAGAGTAGTGAAGAAGTGGGTAGAGATGAGACCAATTTATAGTGGAGGAGGAGTAGCCCTCTTGTAAATCTTTGGAAAATGAATTATACCCACATTTAATCCATATAAAGTGGCTACTATAATATACCCATGTCGTCATAAATGATTAAAGGGTCGATATGTTAATATAAAATGTGTTTTGGACATGTTTTGTTTGTCTTTTTGGGCTTTAATATTAGGGATTAGTCACTTATTGTGCTTAATTTTACTATAATTGTAGTAATTAATATTAACATCATTCACTAAATTTATTTTAAAAAACTATGATGAAATTATTAGAAATTATAAATTATTATCATTCCCATTATTTAATTCCTTTTATAAATTCCAATCATATAATTTGTATATGTTAGTTTAATATTAATCCCGCTGGCGGGATGACACAACAGGTTTTTTAATTAAAAAATGATCAAAAGTTTCCTATGCTTTTTCTATCAAATTTAAATGTGAAATTGAATAAAATGAACTAAATTGGATTAATTGATAAAAATATTGTATAATACATCTTTTAAAAAAATCAATATATAATTTATCATTATAAATAAATTAAATGAAAGGATATATTGAATTAAAGTTCCGTATTTTCAATATTCATCCAGAAATGAATTTTCTCAGAAAAATACCAAACATTTACGCTAAGATAAATTATAAATTATAAATTCAAAAATAAAGTTTATGTTGACATATCAAATAAATACAATTTCCAAAATTGGTATTTAAAATGGATTTTCAATTAAATGGTGGTGAAACAATATTTATAAAAATATATGGTTTTAATCATAAAATTTGGGTTGTTCTTATCTTACATCTATAAAATATATTAAATGAATATCCAAAATATTTTATTCATGTATATAACATATATATTACATTAATATCACTCACTAATTGAAATTAATTTAATTTATTAGGGTAAAACTGCTTTGTGACCATACTCATATTCCCCTTTATATTTAATCGAGTTTCATATTCATTTTTAATTAATTGATAACCTATGAATTCATATTATATTTTTATAGAAAATATATTTTCTTAAATTAGATAATTATATTTATTACCCAAAATTAAACGACTAGGTTATATCATATTATATTAAATAATAACATTTTAATAATATAATATTGTTCGGTAAAACTCAGTCTGGCATGTTAAACAAGCCATCAAGGAAAGAAATTGTTTTATGTAACACAAAAAAACCTTGGAGTTACTTGTAGAGAAAGATTAAATTTTTGTTTCATTTAGTGTATTATTAACATTGTATAGTGTATAACCTAAGAAAAACAGTGTTCTTTATTATAAAATAAACTATTTTTTGTTTTAACTAAAATGAAAAATATCAAAAAGTAAAATTAATTCAAAAAACATAATTCAAAAAATATAGTGGTGTTTTAAATGATTCCAACATTATATAATTTTGGAAGATGAGGTTACAACATATGGATATCCTGCATCCCTTTCGATCAGATAGAGTGACCCATATTTTACACCTCTGGCTATGATAAGTGTTCCTCGTGTAATCTTCAATACTCTTTAGAAAACAAGTCCTAAAACCGTCTTCATATTTTAGACTAACTAAAATTAGGTTCTTTTCAAGGCTTAAAATATATTACACTTTTTTCAAAATAATGAAACTTTCATTATTATATTTAACATTAGCTTATCCATTCATTACAATTTTAAGAGTTTGATTATAACTAAAATTTACTCTACTAAAATATCTATATACATAATTTTTCATTACTCCTTTTTCCCCTTTGGAATGGATGAAATGTCAAAAATCTATGATCTAAGATTCCTCTTGAGTAGTGGTAGTTTAAATTACATTTACACTACTCTATAATGAAATATATGGTTCTCTAGAAGCAATCCTTTTGGAAGACTTATTATTATCATGGAAATATTTTGTTAGGTGACCTATCTAATGTAGTTCCAATAAAAAATATTATTTCTATAAGTCTTACCTCTTCTCAACTCCATTGATTTAATCTCTTATTATTTATGATTCTTCTATTGAGGTGTATTTCTCTTCCCTTTTATATTCAATACATCACCAAAAGAATCTAAAATCTTTCTTGTGTAATTATCATCATTGAGAATAAATTTATAAACATTAGTGAACACCAAATAATTATTTCATCTTTAATTTCTCATAGATTATACCATGGATTACAATGATTCTAGTAAATATTATAGTGATAAAATCATTCAAACATCAACTCTGAATGCAAAATTCATGAAATCCAACTCTATTTGGATTAAATTGAAGTCATTGAAGACATATAATGGAAATAATCATTATGATAACTTCATGATAAATATCATCTGAATAAATAACAGTTTATTAATAGTTTTATGTTTCTCATTCATATCTACAAGGGTTGTAATTAGATTCATCATGTCCTTATTCTCCTAAATATTCAATGAAACATTCTATACTAATAAATTTTATATCATTCCATGTTTATTCCAATGAAATATATCTCATTAGTATTTATCCATTTCTATTTTTGACACCATTAAATGTAATCAATATATCTTTATGAATGTGACAATCCTTTATATTCATTTCATGAAAACTGGAATATATTTTATTGAATTAATCGATCTAAAACATTCTATCTTATGATACAATCCTTACAAAAAAATAATGACTCCTACTAAAATTCAATAAATGAAAATGAAATATAATGTTACATGAAATTTCAAGATAAGAGATAAGAATCCTATAAAACAAACTACCTTTGACAACATTTACTGAGAGTCCTTCTATACTATCCTTCTCATAAGACACCAAAAGTATTCAATCTAGAAGACCTGGTGGAAATAGATTATAGGAGGAACTACATGAATATTAGTGTTCTAAAACATGGAAGGAAAAAAGCTCAACTAAATCACAACACTAAGTCAAAAAAACATCATCATTGTTTATTTTAATAAATACAATACATTCATGCAAAAAATTAAATAAATTTAAGAAAAGAACACTATGGTTTTATATAGTTCGGAATAAAATTCCTACATCCATATGAGAAACATTATAATAATAAATTTCTCTATAAAGTAAATTTTACAAATTTATGTCTTAATGAGTCATTAGAATTACTAAAAATGTATTCAATTTTGTTCATATTATAAAAAATTGTATACCTGTTCTCTTATTTATAAAGAGTAACATCAGGTTATCTAGTTTCACTAACCATAGTATAGCGTGAGAGTCAATCTATTCAACCATTCTCACTTTTAATCTCTTATAGAAATACTCAATGAACACTACCTATAATAAATTATCAACCACATCATAGAAAAATGAATTTTAATCATTTTCTTTATGTATAAAGCATAATTTCATAACCAGATCTCCATATATTTAGAAACACCATAAGAATGCCCATATAAACCACTTCCTTTAAAAAAAGTTTCTTCCAGAACACTAAGTGGAAACACTACCATTTCCCCTACTTCAACATGTTGAGGATCTTATATAACCACTTCAAATGATTGACTAAATTCATTCAATTCTAGTAGGTTTCACAAATTCTTAATAATTTATTCTTTCATTTTTCACTCAGAAATTATATTTTACCTAGACTCTTTAAAATACCTGAAAGCACTCTCTTAAAGGAATTAGAATTTTAAAAATAAATGTTTTCAATTAATAGTACATTTACCGTGGATCATAAGGATTTTTTATAGAGACTCATGCCTTAAAAATGTTATTTCTCAATTCTGGATAGACTTTTCCAAAAAAGTAGAAAATGATGATCAAGAGGTATAATGTATTTAGAATATTTGAAATATAAATAAATCATATTAAACATAAAAAATAAAATTTATTTAAAACTTCTAATAATTCACCTATCTCCAATGGATCTTCAAAAACATCTTGGAATATTTATGGGAAAATACATAAGGAAAATTGTGACGTAAAAATCCTAGTAAGCAAATAAACATGGTAATAACGCATAACATAATATTCAAGATGCATATCATGATATAAAAAATCGGATAATAATATTAATTTATAAGAGACATAACGAAATGATTCCATAATATTGTAAACATGTGGAGATAACATAAGAGATGATATCATAATTATAAGTTAAGGGTTACTCAAAATATCATCATCATAATGTGTAAAAAGTACCATGGTGGATTTTGGTTGACTCTTTAATATCTTATATAAAATTTCCAGAGATATAAATCATTACCAAATTAATTAGAGGCATATATAATTATTTTCCCACCCATAACATAATTAAAATCATATATATGTGTGTAATATAAATAAATAAACCATACACAAATCATAAGCATGATCAAACCCATAAGAAATAAGTTGGTTTCATATTTATGATTTATGGTATAACCGAAGGCTAAATCATATGGATTTTCAAAAGAAAAAAGAATTAATGTTTTTAGAAATTATTAATTGAAAAAAGAATATAAGTTCATAACATGGATTTCTAATGTATAAAATTAATGACAATGATCTAGGATAATAAATAATAAGAATGTACCACTTGGGTGATGTATTATTAAATAAGTAAAGAATATTATTATTTATGTAAATACCATGTTCTTTTCTATAAACCCATAATATAAACAAAAGGGTTGTCCATAAAATCAAGATGTTTTTAAAATTTTCTTCATGTCTTAAAAATATTTTATGGGGGTGATTCTTAACATGAGACAAGAAAATAGAAATTTCCCTTTAACTAAGTGTACATAAAAATGGTAATTTTTAAGGAAACAAAAAATATGTATAGCCTCAAAAATTTAAAGTATATTTAACATGGAATATATTAAGTGGAAATATATAAAAAACAGAATAGGTGCGTGAGAATAATATTGAATATACGGAAACCATAACGACAAATTGTAACCAATAAGTCATGAACGAGGTAGAGAAGATCCCTTACAACATGAGTAAAATTTAAAAAACAATTAAAGGAGATACTGCGTGAAATATTAATTAAAATAATATTAATATTATTAAATTCATTTTATGATATAAAAATAGGAATCATATATACTATATACATGTATATTAGTGAATAAAGCACTATATGCATCAATAAAATGGATTTGAGATAAAAACCATTATAGATTAAGAAGCATTTTAATAAAACCCCATCAGAGAGGAAAAGTTCAACATTGAAGTTAAAATACCAGGAAGAAGAATAATTCATGATATTATATAGCCAATTAAAATTACACAAACTATTTAAAAGAAATTATATTCATAATAGAAAATATGTCTCAAGGACTGTAATTTTGAGATGAATCCCTTACGACTTTAGTTATTTTTTAATCAAAAGTGATTGGGGGGTTAAAATAAAATGGATACATAAATACCATGACATAAATCATGGACTATGACAATATTTATTCTTATTATGTATATATAGCATATAAATAAGAAATTGTGGAATAATTTTAAAACATGTCTCAGTGAAAATAAATTTATATGAAAACCTTTATGAATTTAGTAATTTTGTAATGAAAAGTCATTGGAATCTTGAAAATCAAATGGTTCTAAAGATACCAGGAATAAAATCATAGAGTATGTAAAAATTGATTCTGGGGTAGTATATATTCCATACAAATAATAAATTTGTGAATAAAATTAGAATACGTCTTGATGAATAAAAATTGAGATGAAAACTATTAATTGTGTCTGAAATCACTCTACGATTATGGTAAACTTCGTTGGATACATGGTGTTTCCTTGGAAGGATCTTTGTAATTGAACAACATAGGCTAATTTAGTGTTAATAGGGGATTAATAACCTGTGATAGACCTATATTAGAGAATATTTTGAATGAGTTTTAGGGTAACATAGAGTGGTTGGTGTATATTTTAAAGGGTATAAGTGACCCCCTTTTATAAGAGACAAAAAAAAGAGAACTTTTGGAAATGACCATTATATTTTAATTATTCCATGACAATATTTCAATGTTAATGGATCAAAAAATTTAGAATAATTTGGATTTGGGCTGTATTTTGGTCGATTATGACTCAAATAAGGCTTTATCCTTATGTTTTAAACATTTTATAGGTTGTTTACAATTATGTTTTAACATTTTACACTTTAAAAAATTATTATTTAACTATTTTATTGTATGTTTTATTAAAAATATAAAATTAAACATATAATGAAATTTGAGTTTTATTGGGCTAAATTTAACCTATATTTAATCCAATTCAATTTCATAATATTATAAAATTTACTTTTAAATTAAAGTATGTAATGTGTAGAAAAAAAATTTAGTAGAAAAATGACATTTAGAAAATTATGGATTCTTAATATTATTTAGTATTGATTTCTAATTAAGAGTGTTAATATATTTATTTATGAGTTTACAAATTATATAATATTTATTATTTAAGGGATTTTATTTTAATTATTTCAATAATGATTCCATGATATTAAATAAAAAATAATTTCAAAATAATTTTTTCACCATTATTATGGTAATAAACATTAATCCTAATAATCTAAATTTTATACCTAAAAAATAAAATTCTCAATATTAAATAATATTAACATTTTATTCTAAAATATAATCAATTTTTTTAAAATTAATTTTTTATGTGTAGGGAAATTAATCTTAATTATAGTGAAAGTAACACATAAAAACCAATTTTAATACAAGTGTATTTTTAAGAACATCATTTATATATTGGAAAAAGTATCAATGCTATTTATTCGAATGATATTAAAAATATTTTTGTTTTTCAAATAAGTGTTATGTGATATTAAAATAAATTCAAAAACCCAATTTTCTTATATATAAATTTAATTAAAGAAATATATAAAAAATAGTTTACATAAAATATTACTTGATTTTCTAAAATGGTATTAATAAGATTTAGAAATTGAAAATTGAAAATTTAAATTATTTAATTAAATTTATAAATATATATTTGTTATATCAAAAAGGGTTCAAAAACTTCTAAGTCATATAAAAGTGACTGTATTATGAAAATAAGTATTTTACATTAGTAACCAAAAAATAATTTTTTTTAAAAAAATTAAAAAAATAAAGCTTAGTAATTTCTTATATGAAAAATAATAAATGATGCTCATTTTTTTAATTTAAAATTCTAAAATTCTAATAAATTTGTTATAACATAAATGTGTGAGGTGTGTAAGAATAATGTTTATAAAAACATATTTATTGATGTATAATGTTAATGTAATATTATTTTCGGTCAAGAAATATGTATTGGAGGGGTTATAAATTTTCTTTATATATATTAAATTCATATAAAAAAGTTATATAAGTTAATTTTAATATAAAGATTCATAAATCCAAAAAAACAATGAAGCTTTAAATGAATTTTATATTGATAATCTCATTGAATTCTATAGATAATAATTAAATGTTGATATTATACTATTTTCTACATAAAACCCCCTTATAAAATTTTTATTATATTTAATGGTGAGATAAATAGTAGTGGAGTTTAAGAGTTGTGATTCAACTTGAATGGATTTAACAGTGAGCCCTACAAACATAACAATTTCCCACAAAAAATAATTCAAGCCATAATTTGTCGTGTTCAGCTTCGTATTGGCCCCGGGAAAACACTAATGAAAATACATGCCTTTGATGTTTAAAAAAATTGATTTGTAAGAAATAATTCCACTTGTGAATTTCATTTCTTCCTACATTCATCATTGATTTTTTGATGTGGTTGGTTCAATTTATTCTAACTAATTTAATGGTCAAGTTTTAATTACCATATTTGGTATTCAAAATATATCAAAGATTTTATTTGTTTTAGTTTTGTGTAGTGTATGAAACATGTTATTTAATATATTATTTATTTAAGGATAATATGCAGGGAAATCTTTTATCCTCAAATTCTTCCCCAAAATAAATTGCATCTTCAGAATTTTAATCGCTTCTAACTATAAAAAGGTGATGATAGTATTCTAAACATATTCATCATTTGAGATATAACATCTAATATGGAATATATGTTAATTATTCAGGCTATACCAAGTTACTTATATTTCCATAAATAGGATTGATCATTCATATAATTATTCACCCCATTATGTATGTACTCTAATCATATATTCTCAATTACATACCATCCCAAACACTTTTTACACCTCAAAGATATTATACCATAGTGAAATCCAATATTCCTTAAAAAATTAACTCTATATTTAACCCTAAAATGGTATTAACAACTAGTTCATAAAAGCACACCATAGTTTATATATTTTTTTTAATCCTATAAATTAGTTAAAATTTACCGAAAATATAATCAATTAATTATCAATCCCAAGGATACTATTATTCTATAACTTAATTTTGAAAATCAATCAACCTTTTATTACCTCTATATAAATAATATTTTAAACCTATTATTTATCCATATATCAATAATGTGTTATTTAATAGTTCTCCTCAAAAATAAATCTCTATCAAAAAATTGTGTTTCATGGTTATTGATAGCATTTAATATATTTTTCAATACCATTAAAGAAACACTGCTAAAGAAAAATTCTATTATGTTTCACATAACCCTTGTAAAAATTTAATTATATTTGAATATTATTGATAAATATAACTTGATAATACAAATAGATTATAGTATCAAGATTTAATATCTATTGAGATATCAACCTCACTATAATTTTTATGTCTAAGAAAGTCTACATTTCTAGCATAACTGGCATCGACCAATATTCTCAACAATTTACAAATTCTACTTTATTTTTTAATAAATCATAGAGGATTCTAGATACATACCTTTATGAAATTAATTTACTTGATCTTGTTTCAACGAATTGTAAAACACAAAATGGTTGTCAATATAATCGAGTAAATGATCATATAAATATTAAATCTTGATCCTAAGATGTATTTTATAATAAAACCTTTATTTCTCATATGATAATCTAATTTCAACAATGGCACACTTGGGTCATCCTATTACTCCCTTGGATTAACCTAGGTTACATTATATTGGGATATAATACACCTATCAACCTAGTCCTGAATGTTACTAGAAAATCAATTTTTTATAATGGTTCATATTGATCATATTATTAACCAAATAATATCCTCTATGAATGACTATCTAGGTGTCTATTACCACCATTTTTTCATGAATTCTATCATTGTTTATTTAATATATAACTCAAAATCTTCAAGGTTATTACCCCTAGTTATAATTAATCTTGAGCCTGCATCCCCTTACTAGCTTCTAGGAAACCACATAACCTCTACGTTACCAAAACTTTATAAGGTAATCCTATTCATTATCATATCCTATATACTTTCCCCTAGTATTTTAACTTAAGTTTTATCATCATAATGTAAAAAATAACTATCCCATTAGTTGAAACTAACTATAATGACATGTTCATTAAGAACACGTAATTTCAGAATTCTTAACATAATTTTTTAATAAATAAAAATTGAGGACCAAAAAATTATTGTGTTACTAAAAGATTTGGGATTCAAATACAACATTTTAAGCATAAAAACATACATACCTAAAAATCCATTAAGATAACCTGACTCCCACGGAACTTCAAAAACTGTATGGGGTATCTTAGGGAAAATACATAAAGAAAGGGTGATCTATAAATCCAAGTAATGGTTTAAACAAGTAAATAAAGCATAACATTAGTATTAAGTAGAATAACATGATATCATAAAGATAATGATCATAATAATGGAAATATGGAATAACTAATGTATTTTTTAAGATCATAAACATTTGGAAACAATAAAAACATGATATCATAAACATAAATCAAGGGATACAACAATGACCATCATCATAAAGTGGAAAAGTATCAATAGTGGATTTTGGGTGACAACCTAATACCGTATATCACATCTCATGAGATATAAAGTTGTACCCTAATAAAAATTATAGTTATATAATTTTGTTCCTGTAACGCCCCGACCCCAGCTACCCAGAGTCGGTGCATTACTTCGTAACATTGGCATGATCAAAAAAGATCAAGTCTCGAAAGACCGATTAGTTTAGTAGCCTTGGAAACACTAGATACATTCTTAAACGTTACATTACATCATAAAGTAAAAAACTATAATAACAAAGTCTCCATAGTCCACACTCATATCCTCTTCTCACAATCCCTGCAGGTCATTCATAAAATACTTCTTCACATCCTGGAAAATATTAAAACATTGAAAGGGGTGAGCTCAGATGCTCAGTAAGGATAACAATATTGCGGAAGCTTTCATAAATAAACATAAAAATTTAAGGCAATGTATAACTAAAACAAAAGCCTTTTAAACTTGAACATAAACATAATATGGCAAAAGTAAAATGAGATAATGCCATTCACTTCTTCACATGGATATTCTACTGGTCGAATAATCACATGCAATATCAATAACCACTTTCATAATGAGGGGATGTATAATGCCGGACATTCTGAAACATTTTGTCAAGGCCTCGGCCAAGACGTCTAAAATTATTAAGGCCTCGGCCAAAACCATAAATCAAATTGGGAAAGGGCCTTGGCCAATTCCACGTCTAGTTGTCTCATGAGACCTACCGATGCATCGAGGAGCTATAGCGGGCTCCACCCGTCACTTATTAAGTCCAATACATTCCTCATATGAATAGGTTTAAACATATCATAAACCATAACATAATCGTATCACATAAAACATGCATAAAGGAAACATAACATTTCCACATTTCAATCACAAGATATCAATACAACACATTGATATAATAAAAATTCTTTCAAAACCATTTTCAATACCAAAATAAAAGAAAGTTAAAACTTTGTATTTATTTTTCATTAAAAAAAATGGCTTGTAGAGGAAGCCGAAACTCAAATAATGGTCATGGCGGCGGAGAAGTCGTTGTCACCACATAAGTACGGAAAGAAAAACATTCCCTTTTGTCTTTTATCAAAACGCTTCGTATAAAAATATTCCTTTTGAATAACCGTAAAAGTCAAAGGGGTTTATACACCGTATAAAAGAAAGTTGTGTATAAAACCAAATATGCCTCAATGAAAGGGGATTGAGACGAAGTCCTTAAAAAGATAATTTTTAAAATAAAATAGATCTATTATGTGTATTAACTATAGGTACACAAAAAGAAAGTAAAAATACAAAATAGGACATAATAATATCATGACATAATTTGAAAGTATGAGATTAACCCAAAGAATGGAAGTTGGGTTAAGAAGTTCCCTTACCTTGCGTCTTGTCCTGACTCGACCGTTCTTTAACCTCCTGAATAATAAACTAGAGTTAATTTCTATTTACTTAAGAACCTTTTTCATGTTCATTATTCCATTTATATCACTTATTACCATGTTATGAACATTATTTAATTATTTAAGTTAATAACGGTCGTTTTGTCGATCTTTGGTACTTGAGTCAACAATAACCTTCTTATAATTACAATTTGTTCATGTGGTGAAATATCCATTATATCCAGAATTATATTAATGATGTAGATATCATATATATCATATATATCCAGTATATACATTCATTCATAATATTACGTAACATCTAGAGGTAAGAAATGAAATGCACCGTTCATGGAGACGGTAAGCTGTACGTACGCATGAACGCTACTTTCATTTCTATTTCGTATTTAATGTAGTGAAATCATAATTATATAAAGGTATAATATAGTTCCAGTATAATATCATATATAATATCATTTACTCCATCCTTTATACATCCCACATATGGCATTAACGATTCACATCACTTTGAGGGGGCGGTAGTCTGCACTTCCTAAAATGAAATTATCGCGTTTTACCCATAATAGAAATCATAAAGTATGCCATAAATGAGAAATACAGAAGCATAAGTAAAACATAAACATATTATATATCATATATAAAAATAGTGATGTCTTAATGGCCACCTTTGAAGGTGTTATATGAGTGTTGAACAATCATCGTTTCGTGAGGCAGAAATTCGCCATCCACAGAAACCGTATGTTCTTTAACCATTAGATGTAGGTGTGTGTAAGGGTAGCTCGAATCCTTCTTATAAAAACATCCTAGTATATTTAGGATACTGGTTTTGTTACAAAATAAATGAATAAAAAGAGTTTAGGGGGTTGGAGAAGAAAAATAAAACAAAACAACATTAGAGAAGACATTACCTCAAAATCGGGTAACTCTTTTTGATTTGAGCCAAAGGCTTCCTTGGGAAGAGTTCTTCCCAAAGTGAGGCTTCTAGGAGTAATAGAGGGATGTTGGGAGAGTATTTGGGCAGAGGTTGGCCGAGCCAAATGGCTTGAAAGTGTAAATGAGGTGGGAGAGGTGGGGGCCTTTTATAAGAGGAGAGGAGGGGCTCTTTTGGAAAGATTGAAATGTTACATTATTACACAGTGCTTTTCGGATTCTAAAGGTCCCACACTTATATAATTCGAGGCTAAGGTGATAAGGGTTCGAAATCTCCTCATCCAATTGGCTTTGGACAAGTGTAAGCCTTGGATTTTTCATTATCTTCCCATTTTATTTAAATCGTTAAATAATGAGGTCATCGCTGCATCATCATGATGTCATAAATAATTTAATTTATTTAATGTCTAAAAATTATAAAAAAAATAATATGATGTAGGAAATCTTTTTACATTTCTAATGAATATTTATAATCAAAATTTGAACTTGTTTAACCCCACTTAAAAACTGTTTTAGTAAAACAACTCATGTTTGTGTTAATTTAATTTTAACATTAAATAAATATATATTAATGTCATTTTCCAACTAAAGTGGCTCCATGGGGTCCCCAATTTGACCCATGGGTTGTCTTGGTCGTCCATGACTCATCCAATAGGAGTAGGACAAGTTTCATGCTCATCTCATATTATTATAACATTATTTTTACCTTAAACTACACTAATTACCTCTAATCGCAATTAAGAACTTAAAAGTTACTATTCACCAAAAAATTATTTTAATCTCATTGAACCACATTTTACTTCTTAATGACAACCATGTATGTCGGATTTTTGAAAATCAAATCACAGAAGTGGTAATATTTCATTTAAACGAAAAATCAGTTATTTAACTACCACTTAGTGGTTTCACTATTCATCAAAAATTGAAGTTTTTCAGAACAATGCCAAAATTTCACCCTAAGCTATAATTGATATTCCGAATTCAAAAATGATGTCTATTTTACAAAATTCCAAACATATAAGTTGCATTAATTAATTTTATAATTAATTCCCGCTGTCACAACAAATAGCGTGTTTTTAAGAAACAATTTATATCAAAAGATTGGCAATTGTTTATGTCCAATTTCAATGTTAAATTAATTCTAATGACCACCATTGGATAAAATGGTAAAAATATATTCTAATTATACTTCAAAACCACTAAATAGTATAATTTACCACTATAAATTATTTTTATTAAAAAATTTGTTTTTAAGTAATTTTCACTATTCATAAAAAGTTAGAAGTTCTCAGAAAAATACCAAAAATTCAACATAGGCTAATTTCGATATTACGAATACAAAAATGAAGTCCATTTTGAAATATAAAATTTCTATAATTTTAAAAGGTGGTTATTACTATTCATAACGGCTACTTTGATTAGTCTCGGTGTTTTAGAACTCGAACTTGCGTACAATACAAGCTATTGCATTATTGAAAGAGAGGCATATCGTGGAAGCTCGGGGTGTTACATTCTCCCCTCCTTCAATAAATTGCGTCCTCGCAATTTGATATTTTTCTTTGAAAATAAAAGGTTGAAAATAGAAAATACCTTTGTGGAAAACCCACATCGGAAATAAGGTTAATAAAATTTAGCCTTAATAAGAGGGAAAGGGAAATGAAAAAGTCACCACCCAATTATGATCTTGATTAGGAGAACATTGGTGGCAATTAGAGACATATAATTGGAGGAAAAACGTAAATATTCGTAGGGAGTGATTGAGGTCATCAATCACAATCAACTGTCAAATTGAGGGCCTCAAAGCCTTCAATCTATGTTGATTTAAAATATCATCAGTTCAACAAGACAAAAGGTATTAGGATAACGCATTTTTTTGTTTTAATATCCCTTTACTAAAGTTTAAGAATTAATTTATTCATTGAATAACAGATAGGTATATATATATTTATGCCTGACAATTAGAGTTTCAACCTTCAACTCACCTTTCACTCAAAAAGATAATAGAACCCAAAAATATTATACTTTTCCTAATTGTATAAGGTTCTAAATGTTAACACATACAATTTAGATTAGTAAAATTATTTTCTAATAACCAGGGACTTCCTGTAGGCTAGTGGTAGGAAATAAAGGCCTGTCGCACTATGGTTGTGGGTTCGATTCCTGCAGCTTTGTCCGACGCGACGGGTTATGCCCCACCCTGCAGGTTGTCCTTTTCCTAAAAATATAGTACTATACTATTCCAAAAATAATCTTCATAAATGATTTAACCTTAAACAATACTATCCAAAGATCAACTTAATCCACTCCAACCTTTATAGTTATCCAAAATACCTCTGTCCAGACTTTCTCTAAAAGGTCTCTTAATTCCAAAATCAATTGTAACATCAGATTCCCCAAACAAAGAAAATTTCCTCTTATTGTCACATACTAAAAATATGATTACCTTAATCATATTAAAACCTTACTGAAATCAAAAAGTAATGCAGTACAATCCACATATATATATATCACATTATTCTTATAACCAGAATACAATCCTTGAGTCCAAAAGCACCAATACATTAATTATTCCGCTTCAACTGTAGTTACAGCATAAGATTGGCCTTGATCCCTTGGCCTTTTCTGAGGTAAGTTTCCTTGACGCTTAGGACATTCATTTGCATAATGCCCCATTTCCCTACAATTGTAGCATTCAACTTTGGCAGCCTCTTTCTTTCCCTTGCAATCGCGAGCCTGGTGACCCTTTTCTCCACATTTATAACAAACTCCCATTCCTTTTAGGCACGTACCAGGGTGATTCTTCACACAATTATCACATAATGGAAAATCCTTCTTTCCCTTTTTCCCTTTATCTATCTCTTGTTCCCCCGTTCTCTTCTTCTCTTGCTTTACTTTGTTGTCATAAGACTTAGAGAATTCCTTTTCTGTCTTGATAGCACACGAGACAATATCTTCGTATGTTGAGAAAGATTGTGATACTAAAGCTCGATGGAGAAATGGTTTTAACCCATCAAAGAAACGATCAATCTTACTCCTTGGGTTGCGTATATAATCGGCAGCATGCCTCGCTAACCTTGTAAAGTTAGCCTCATACTTTGCGACATTCTCATCCTCCTTCTGCCTCAGACTCAGAAATTGCCTTTCCATATCTGCTCGATGGTCACGAGGAAAGTATTTTTCTAAGAAAAGCTCTTTGAACTCCCTCCATTCCATATTTGATACATCATCATCTTCCTTTGTGTTTTGAATCAGCGACCACCACTGATCGGCATCTCTAGTGAGGCGGTAAACTGCCATGACAACCTTCTCCCTTTCACTACTCCCCAAGGCATGGAATATTTTCTCTAAGGAATTGATCCATTGCTCAGCTACTATAGGATTTGTACTCCCATTGAAGGTTGGTGGTTGTTGCCTCATTAAACGATCTAGCATTGATCCTCCACGTTGCGGATCAGGGTGCTCCATACGAGTAAGGTTATTATTCATAACCAGAGTGAGTTGTCCCAGTATGGTAATAAGTTGATCAGCACCAGTTGTATCTCCAGATCCACAATAATTATCTTGAGAAGGAGGGCAATCCCTACACAGAGTGCGTGCATTGATACGATTTCCATTCCTTCCACTAAGTGCCATTTCTAAACAATGGCATAAACTAGATTAGTTTATGAATCAAAATACATAATTCCATAATTGTAAAATACTTAACATAAATTGAACTCTTTATGGATATAATCCATAATCATAAAAAGGTTTTATTTGAGAAATTATATACTCATAATCGTTCATAGTGGTTTTTAAAGAAAATGTGAATTGTCCTAAGCATATCCCCCGGGAGTGTCGTAACTAAGAGTGCAGCAAGGCCCGTTGTCGTGCACTAGTTCCCGTTCGAGTCTAGCTCAAAGCGGTGTGTTCGGGTTTTACCCCTAGGTACATCTGTGTGAGAGCCGCCTCTACCTGCTCGTATCCAGACAGGGATTTATTGCTCGGAAAACTCATAACATCTCTATAATGCCAAAATTCTAAGAAGTTCTTCTATACTAATCCTCAAAGTCTATCTTCGGGCTATGTGCTCTAATCAGAGTTTATCTAAATCTAGCTTCCAAGGTTAGTACTAAACTGCCTCTGATACCAACTGTAACGCCCCGACCCCAGCTACCCAGAGTCGGTGCATTACTTTGTAACATTGTCATGATCACAAAAGATCAAGTCTCGAAAGACCGATTAGTTTAGTAGCCTTGGAAACACTAGATACATTCTTAAACGTTACATTACATCATAAAGTGAAAAACTACAATAACAAAGTCTCCATAGTCCACACTCATATCCTCTTCTCACAATCCCTGCAGGTCATTCATAAAATACTTCTTCACATCCTGGAAAATATTAAAACATTGAAAGGGGTGAGCTCAGATGCTCAGTAAGGATAACAATATTGCGGAAGCTTTCATAAATAAACATAAAAATTTAAGGCAATGTATAACTAAAACAAAAGCCTTTTAAACTTTAACATCAACATAATATGGCAAAAGTAAAATGAGATAATGCCATTCACTTCTTCACATGGATATTCTACTGGTCGAATAATCACATGCAATATCAATAACCACTTTCATAATGAGGGGATGTATAATGCCGGACATTCTGAAACATTTTTTCAAGGCCTCGGCCAAGACGTCTAAAATGATTAAGGCCTCGGCCAAAACCATAAATCAAATTAGGAAAGGGCCTCGGCCAATTCCACGTCTAGTTGTCTCATGAGACCTACCGATGCATCGAGGAGCTATAGCGGGCTCCACCCGTCACTTATTAAGTCCAATACATTCCTCATATGAATAGGTTTAAACATATCATAAACCATAACATAATCGTATCACATAAAACATGCATAAAGGAAACATAACATTTCCACATTTCAATCACAAGATATCAATACAACACATTGATATAATAAAAACGCTTTCAAAACCATTTTCAATACCAAAATAAAAGAAAGTTAAAACTTTGTATTTATTTTTCATTAAAAAAATGGCTTGTAGAGGAAGCCGAAACTCAAATAATGGTCACAGCGGCGGAGAAGTCGTTGTCGCCGCATAAGTACGGAAAGAAAAACATTCCCTTTTTTCGTTTATCAAAACACTTCGTATAAAAATATTCCTTTTGAATAACCATAAAAGTCAAAGGGGTTTATATACCGTATAAAAGAAAGTTGTGTATAAAACCAAATATGCCTCAATGAAAGGGGATTGAGACGAAGTCCTTAAAAAGATAATTTTTAAAATAAAATAGATCTATTATGTGTATTAACTATAGGTACACAAAAAGAAAGTAAAAATACAAAATAGGACATAATAATATCATGACATAATTTGAAAGTAGGAGATTAACCCAAAGAATGGAAGTTGGGTTAAGAAGTTCCCTTACCTTGCATCTTGTCCTGACTCGACCGTTCTTTAACCTCCTGAATAATAAACTAGAGTTAATTTCTATTTACTTAAGAACCTTTTTCATGTTCATTATTCCATTTATATCACTTATTACCATGTTATGAACATTATTTAATTATTTAAGTTAATAACGGTCGTTTTGTCGATCTTTGGTACTTGAGTCAACAATAACCTTCTTATAATTACAAGTTGTTCATGTGGTGAAATATCCATTATATCCAGAATTATATTAATGATGTAGATATCATATATATCATATATATCCAGTATATACATTCATTCATAATATTACGTAACATCTAGAGGTAAGAAATGAAATGCACCGTTCATGGAGACGGTAAGCCGTACGTACGCATGAACGCTACTTTCATTTCTATTTCGTATTTAATGTAGTGAAATCATAATTATATAAAGGTATAATACAGTTACAGTATAATATCATATATAATATCATTTACTCCATCCTTTATACATCCCACATATGGCATTAACGATTCACATCACTTTGAGGTGGCGGTAGTCCGCACTTCCTAAAATGAAATTATCGCGTTTTACCCATAATAGAAATCATAAAGTATGCCATAAATGAGAAATACAGAAGCATAAGTAAAACATAAAAATATTATATATCATATATAAAAATAGTGACATCTTAATGGCCACCTTTGAAGGTGTTATATGAGTGTTGAACAATCATCATTTCGTGAGGCAGAAATTCGCCATCCACAGAAACCGTATGTTCTTTAACCATTAGATGTAGGTGTGTGTAAGTGTAGCTAGAATCCTTCTTATAAAAACATCCTAGTATATTGAGGATACTGGTGTTGTTACAAAATAAATGAATAAAAAGAGTTTAGGGGGTTGGAGAAGAAAAATAAAACAAAACAACATTAGAGAAGACATTACCTCAAAATCGGGTAACTCTTTTTGATTTGAGCCAAAGGCTTCCTTGGGAAGAGTTCTTCCCAAAGTTAGGCTTCTAGGAGTAATATAGGGATGTTGGGAGAGTATTTGGGCAGAGGTTGGCCGAGCCAAATGGCTTGAAAGTGTAAATGAGGTGGGAGAGGTGGGGGCCTTTTATAAGAGGAGAGGAGGGGCTCTTTTGGAAAGATTGAAATGTTACATTATTACACAATGCTTTTCGGATTCTAAAGGTCCCACACTTATATAATTCAAGGATAAGGTGATAAGGGTTCGAACTCTCCTCATCCAATTGGCTTTGGACAAGTGTAAGCCTTGGATGTTTCATTATCTTCCCATTTTATTTAAATCGTTAAATAATGAGGTCATCGCTGCATCATCATGATGTCATAAATAATTTAATTTATTTAATGTCTAAAAATTATAAAAAAAAATACTATGATGTAGGAAATCTTTTTATCTTTCTAATGAATATTTATAATCAAAATTGGGACTTGTTTAACCCCACTTTAAAATTGTTTTAGTAAAACAACTCATGTTTGTGTCAATTTAATTTTAACATTAAATAAATATATATTAATGTCATTTTCCAACTAAAGTGACTCCATGGGGTCCCCAAGTTGACCCATGGGTTTTCTTGGTCTTCCATGACTCATCCAATAGAAGTAGGACAAGTGTCATGCTCATCTCATATTATTATAACATTATTTGTACCTTAAACTACACTAATTACCTCTAATCGCGATTAAGAACTTAAAAGTTACTATTCACCAAAAAATTATTTTAATCTCATTGAACCACATTTTACTTCTTAATGACAACCATGTATGTCGGATTTTTGAAAATCAAATCACAGAAGTGGTAATATTTCATTTAAACGAAAAATCAGTTATTTAACTACCACTTAGTGGTTTCACTATTCATCAAAAATTGAAGTTTTTCAGAACAATGCCAAAATTTCACCCTAAGCTATAATTGATATTCCGAATTCAAAAATGATGTCTATTTTACAAAATTCCAAACATATAAGTTGCATTAATTAATTTTATAATTAATTCCCGCTGTCACAACAAATAGCGTGTTTTTAAGAAACAATTTATATCAAAAGATTGGCAATTGTTTATGTCCAATTTCAATGTTAAATTAATTATAATGACCACCATTGGATAAAATGGTAAAAATATATTCTAATTATACTTCAAAACCACTAAATAGTATAATTTATCACTATAAATTATTTTGATTAAAAAAGTTGTTTTTAAGTAATTTTCACTATTCATAAAAAGTTAGAAGTTCTCAGAAAAATACCAAAAATTCAACATAGGCTAATTTCGATATTACGAATACAAAAATGAAGTCCATTTTGAAATATAAAATTTCTATAATTTTAAAAGGTGGTTATTACTATTCATAACGGCTACTTTGATTAGTCGCGGTGTTTTAGAACTCGAACTTGCGTACAATGCAAGCTATTGCATTATTGAAAGAGAGGCATATCGTGGAAGCTCGGGGTGTTACAGTTCCCACCCATTACATAATAAAAATCATAAACATGTATTCAATATAATGATATTAAACCATTCATATATCAAAATTATGATCAAACCCCTAAAAAATAAGTGAGTTTCATAATTCAGATTTAAAATGCAATTGAAGATGAAATCATAATGATTTTAAAAAAAGAAGTTTTTTTTAAAATTTATAATTATAAAAATTACTTACCAAATTCATGGGAAATTTTTTGATATAAGTAAAAAATATTTACCACATGGGTGAATCTTTGTGAAATAATTAAAAGATATTATTATAGAATGAATGAAATAATTTTTTCCCATTATACCAGAATTGAGATTAGAGGTCTCTACCTAAAATAATTATTGTTTTATAGTATTTTAATAGTTTTAAAACATTTTTTGGGTGATTATTGACATGATATAAGAAATTGGAAGGTTCTGTTAAACCAGGTTTACTTAAAGTGTGAATTTTTGGAGGGAACTAAAAATATAAATAAACCCAATAATGAAAGGTATATTTAAATAAATATATATTTAAGGAAAATATATGCCAAAAATAAAATAGGTATATGTGAATAATATTGCATAAGATGAATAAAAATGAAGTTAAATTGTAACTGAAAAATCTTGAAGGAGGGATGGAAGAATCCTTATGACTTGATTAAAATATAAATAAAAACACTTAAAAAAGATATATCTTGAAATAAAAATTAAAATAGCATGAATTGATTAAAATTAAAGATATAATAATATAAATAGAAATCATATAAACCATATAAATGAAAATTTGAATATAAATAAAACACGTCTCAAGGAAGGGAATTTTTTAGAAAACCCATTACCTATTAAGAATGATTTTAATATAACCACTTGAGAAAGAAAAATAATAACATTTAACTTAAAATACCATTAATAAGGACAATTATTACAATTATATTTCTAATTGGTAGTATACATTCTATTTAAATTAAATTATTTGTATAAAAGGACATATTTATAGAAGAAGTAAACATTGAGAAACAACCCTTACCACATTAGTAATTTTTGAAAAAAATTAATTGGTGGATTGAGAATAAAATGGTTATATAAATACCAAGAATTAAATTATTTAGTATTACACAATAAATTCATGGGAATTATATACATCATACAAAAAGAGGTTTCTAAATACCATTAAAACATGTCTCGATGAAAATAAATTAAGAGAAACCCATACAGATTTAGTGATCATTGTATCATTAGACATTAGAGAATTTAAAATCTAATGGTTCTATAAATCCCATGAATTAAATAACGTATTCTAAAAAAATCATTATTGGGAATTATATACATAATAAAAATAATAAATTAAAGAATAACATGAAAAAATGTCCCAATAAAGAGAACTTGAGATGAAAAACTATACATGTGTCTGAAATCACACTAAAATTACACTTAAATTCATTGGATACATGATATTTCCTTGGAAAAGTTTTTTAAATAAAATTAATTATTATAAGTTAGTGTGAATAGAGGCTTAATAACATTTAATGTAATTCTATGAGAGGAAATTTTGGTAGAGTTTCAGGAAAATTTTGAATGACAGGTGTATATTTGAATATGTGTAAGTGGGCCACTTTTATAAGAGAGGAAAAAAGAGAACTTTTGAAAAAAACACTTCTTATTTTCATAATCTCAAAAAACTAGTTACCTTTTTTATTTGATTGTAGAGCACCAGTAATTCATCTGATTAATGTTTGGATTCATGTTCTTCTCATGATCTGGAAATTTAATCAAAACTCTTGATCTTGGTTTTTTTGTTCTAATGTTTCACCCTTTTGGATTTGGATTAATGATTTTTTTTTCAGGATTTGAGCATCAAATGATAATACTCAACTTGTTTTTGTGCCTCTATAATCTCTATTATCCATGTCCTTCATTTTTCCCCATGAGGTTAGAAATTTAATATTTTTAGACCATTTTGAGCATGAAAAACTCTCTGAATTTGTGATGGTCTTTTGAGTGACATTGGTATCAATATATTTTTGATGGATTGTGGTGGAAAAACTAATTATAGGTGATTATTATAGGTATCTGAACCCTATTTCGATGAAGGGAGTCATGGAACATCATGCTCGTTGAACTAGAATACCAATTTCAATTTTCTAGAGGTCTGGAACTAATATTTAGAGGAATTAAACTTCGATTACAATGGATTGGGTGATTCTTTAGGGAAATAATATATGTTATTTTGGAGAATGAGTTCAATTTTCACTGATAGGTGGCATAAAAGTATCATATGGGTCATCAGAAGTTCTATTTTCTAGCCATAAAAGATCAAAAAACCATGGAAATGAATATTTCTATTTTGATATTAGGCCTTGGTAATATATTCAAGTTAAGATGGTGGAGATAACTATATATCCATCAATACATGAGGAAGAAACCACACTTGGTATAAAAAACATGAATACACATTGTGTGATCATAAAGAATAGATATTGTATTCCTCGGAATCTCAATGAGGATAGTCTTTTAGTTCAATATAATTATAAAATTCCATGTTTAATACCCACAAATAATGTCACCCTAGTTGGGTAGCCCATCCATGTACAGGTGGTACATTTATAGGTAATCCATTTGTCCAACACATTGTATACCTCATCCTCACCCAGTATACCTCAACTCAGCTAGTAATATGTTGTTAGGGGATGAACATGCTTTGTAACCCAAGGGGTCCCAAACACCATTCCACATGGATGAATCATAGTGTAAATTTTATTTAAAATTATGATTATAGAAATGAGATACAACTAAACATAATCTATATTAGACAAGTCATTTACCGCATTAGGACTTTCCATGCACTCCCCTCAGAAACTTGTACCCTGTGTATGTCCCTCAATATGAATTGTACATTGGCCTAAAGGTAGTCTATCCTGAGTAGTTTTATGCATAGAAGATAGTTATAGAATTAGTTTTTTAATCATATATAAATTTCAAGTTTATATGATTGGGAAACTTCTTTAGTGACACTCAACAAGGGGATATGATTGGTCTAGATCATCGAAGAGTTGTTATGGTCAATAATCCACTGAGGCACCAGGGCATGGCTCCCTTATAATATTTATGTAGGTATAGTCACTAATCTCTCATGTTTTGAAGGGTGTGGGTCCTCATTCTATGGAGTGGTACTCCCCCTGCCAGAGAGCTTTACCATGGATTGGGTCCTCGTCTTGAGTTGTGCACTCTCATTTATAAAGTGCAGTAGAGAATAGTGGTCCCTATACTGTGATTCTTGTGAGGCTATGCATGGTTCTTGGAATCAGATATGGGATCTTTTTAAGCTATAGGCTCACTCATCATTCATAGTAAGGTAAAAAAATGGACTTCACATTTCTCCATTCTCATAGGTTTATTTAAGAGATTTTTTGATATTGGGTTTTTTTACCCTATTACCTTATGGGTTGACTCGACTATTTTATTATTTTTCTTACCTATTGGTTTTTGAAGTTTCATACTAGGAATTTATATACTAATCCCTATGTGGGAATATCCTAAACAGGTTGTATCTTATAAAGATGATAGATAGATTAGTGGTGATAATGGTGGACCTTTTATCGATGGAGATTAGTTGTGTGTGGTAACTCCAATCGTGTTTGGTGGCCAATATCTTTGATCATGAGTCAAAATATCATGGGCTTTTCCCTTTACATTTGTGATATTTTTGAGTTTCCTCTTTTATATCTAGTTGGGCATGTATTTTCCCCTTATAATATGGTATTTAGTAACTACACTTTTTTATGTATCCTAGAGGTTGTTGTATAAATTATTTAATCTATAGATAATTATTATTTATTTTATAATTTCACTATGATATAGAGTATTGTATTGGTATGTATGTACATTAGGCTAAGGCATCAGATTTCAGTGTTATGCCTACTTGATGCTTGTTGCCAGCCCCTAGCCTATTAGAGGTGGGCTTGGGGTGTAACACTCTACTCACACCAACCCAGGTAGGGTATAAGGGGTTGGGTTATGGTATATTCCTATTAAAGGTGGTTTTATCCTAGGGGATATGTTTGGAATTAGACATGTAGTGAGGAATGGTTTGGGAAGTTAAGTAAATGATGTTGGATTGTCTTTAGTTTATCTCTCATGCCAAGGAACCTGGTGATGGTTTGGTGTGCACTATATCCATACACCATTACTTTGACTACCTAGATGTCAAATTGGTATACTAAGGCACTAGTTACAAGGAAACCAATGGAATATGAATCATATAAGATTATGTATTTTGAATTCCATGTCCTTCTTGATTCAACTCCCCATATATTCTCTTTGATCGTGGTACATCTAGATATTTTCAAGATGCTTCCCTGAATACACCCAACTAGGACTCCAACTTTTAGTCATGATGAAAAATAATTGTGGGATGAGGCCTCAGTATGGGGACTTATTCTTACGATGTTCCCTTCAAGAGAGTATAGAAGAGTTATTCCACCCAATGAGTTGTACATGGTCCCACCTCTAGTGGTCTAAGAAGATGATCATCCGTATGTTGAGCATCGAATAAAAAGAGTATAAAAAATGAAATGATGTGCATAGATTTAGCATGTCTTGTTAGTTCTAATTATAGAGAAAACTCATTTTTTATGTGGTGACATAAATCCTCAGACAGTGGAGGATTAGATCATGGGAGACGTCTGAGTTTTCGATCTTGTGCGGACCCAAATTGATCATATAATTGCACTCCCAACTAGTTTTCTTCTTCAATAAATAGAGTAACAGCTAGGTATAGTCATATAGATCTACAATTATGTGACCCTGTCTTGCTAAATATATGATTATACTTTTATATAAGAGTACTTTATAGTGACCCCATGGGTAACAATGATTTATCTAGAGGGGATGGGTTGGATTTTCCACATGGCATGGGACCCCTTTTGATTAGATGTTGGTCCTAAAAACTATACTTATTTAGAAAAATGTAGTGTTTTAATGGATCCTTGTGTTGGTGATGTATGATGTGGCATTGTGAATTCAAGGAATAGGGATACAAACCCCACGAATTCACATTCTCTTATGACATAATTTAATGTTGTGTGGGAGAGTTAGTTCCCCAAAAAAGAGATAATGTCAAGATAAACTTCTCTTAATCAACCATCCCTTTTCTTAGAGGATTCCCAAAATGTGTAGGTAGTTATCACTTAGAAAAAAGGATCCAAGAAATTTTAACTACGATATATATTTTAAAATGGTTGTATTAATATATAGATAATAAGATATGGAATATAAAGTAGGTTTAGTGCAATGTTTCAAAAAAGTACCAATAATAGGTGAAATTATTTAAGAGGATGAATAAGCCTTCATGGTGTAGCTATGAAAGCTTATTAGATTGTAATATATGTAAATGAATTATAAAAATGGTAATAATATCTTTTTATTCTTATTATTTTTGTTTTAACAGAATATTTTAAGCATGGTATGAACAAAAACAATGGTTCATTAAATTATTATATTGTGGTCGTTCACTTGTTAAACAACTACATATATCTTCTAATAGTCGATAATAAAATAATAATACCCATAATGATTAATTATTTATTTTCAGTATGTTATTGTCTGGTTGACTATATTTTGAGTGAAAATATGACCTTTTTTGGAACATTATCTTATTTGGAAATAGCATCTTGTGTTAACTAAGTTTTTCTTCATTTAGAAAAATCCACATTTGATAGAATAAAAGTAGAAGTGTAATTTTCGAATAAAGAAGAACAGATAATAAATTTGTTGAAAAACAATAGGTAATCAAACATAGTAGAAACTTGATTTACGATGAATAAATTTCCACCTTAAAAATCTTAGAAGATATTTGGTACTAATGAAACAATAATTTTCTCATAAACACAACAATAGTTGGATTATTGAGATGAAAACAACATAGTGTGGGTACTCAAAACAATTAATAAGTTTGGTCTCCTTTATATGATATTTTCACCTTCATAAACCTTTTTCTCCTTTATGGTATATTTTCATCTTTACAAAACATTCTTGATTCTAATAAGTCTATATTTTCATTTCTAAAATTTTGGACCCAGTTCACTCAAAAGTAATTGAACTCGGTTGGACACTTATCCATTAGCATGCCTCCACCTATTATAGAGGCTACTGATAAGAATCGAGGGTCTATGATGGTATGGTCATAAGTCTATACCCCCAATATTAGAGTATAGAACATGAGGCAAATATTGATATAAATATAAGAAATAAATGTAATAATGGAAGCAACATAAGTAAACATCCAAAAAAAGTAATTGACATAAATAATGATCATTTCCATACAAAATTGATTCCATGATTCTATAAAAAATGAGGAGAATTGAAAACATGTAATAGAAATACAAGATTACATACTATAAAAAATAAATAAAAACCAAAATTTTTCTTCATTAGTATTAGGAGAATAAGCTTAGTCGTATTCTCTTATACTATATCCTTGTACATAATTTGAAAGGTATGTAGTAAGAAGATTTCCCTTATCCCAACCTTCATCAATTATGTTTGTCTGGGTACCAATTGGAGACCCAAACAGTATATCATTAAAAATCATTAGGCCACAACCAACGGTGTTAATAAATAATATATTTTATGAATATATAATTAAATAACGTGTAGGTAATTATAAAAATGTAATAAATGAACTACACAAACCCAAATCAGTTCGAGTTCGTCACAAGTTAAAATTCTGATACTACCTACTCCAGACTAATCTAGGAAGTTCTTGAACATTTTTTATTTTAGTAATCAATAAGAATCTACATTTACTTTAATTTTAATTATTAATATGTATTTTTATTTCTATAATTTCAAAATAAATACTAAGGATTTTCATGTCATTTTATTTTATATAATCTATATCGAACATCATGTCCATTAATTCTAAACAAATCATTTAGGAACATCATGTCCTTTGATTATTAGAAAGTAATATGTAATGTCATGTCCATTTTTTAAGAGGAAGTAATATGGAACATCATGTTAATTTATTATGATTAAGAAATAGAAAATTCTATGATTATTTATGAATTTAATAATGAAGTACAATTTTTCTAGTTCCGTTTAAATTTATATTCCCATTATGAAATCAATTCAACAATAATGTTGCATTAATGAGTGTAATAAAATTGGGGACATGTGTAATCTACTTTCCTCTACATTTACTATAAATGGTTAAGTAATATTTTTTTCAATCAACATGATTTTTAATTCTTTTATAAGTAATATAGTGGTTTATAGGTCGGTCCATACTGTGTCTCATTTAATTAATTTAATTTATGACATTTCACTGGAAAAATACCAACCAAACACACCTTAGTGGTTTTCTGGACAATAAAAAATATAAGTCATTTTGGAATATATGTGAACATAACCATGGGATGGTTCAGGTTGAGTTTTCTAACCACCAATTGTTTATTAATATCTTATAACATGTCAAATTTAATCTATTGGTGTTCAATTTATTTTATTTCCAAATTTATGAGAATCACTCGAAAGGTCCTACATGTGTATTAGAGAAAAAATTATAGTAACACCTAAACATTTATGAAAACTATATAGGTCTCCTACCTTATATTGGTAAAAGAATCATCATCCAGTATCATCCTTTAATTCTGGATGCAATGGGAGAAATATAATAAATATAAAAACTCCGTAAAAAAGGAATATTAGCTCGCATAACTTTATACTTTATTATGGTGAAAGAAATTAATAATGAAATTAAGAGGATTAAAGTGATTAATGATTACTACCCAATGTGACAAACAAATAGTGAAATAGACGCCATTTTAGAAAGGGGTCTCAAAGCATAGGATGTGGGATAAGTGAACTCTTAATGAGGGGGAGTTATTTTTCAGGAATGGGAGGATAAAAATGAGAATGAAGGTTTAAAAACTCAAATGGAAAAAAAAAATAACCAGTTTTTAATCAACACGTGGTCTAGATGTAAGGTCAGATAAACCATGCAATAATCATGAACCACAACTATCTATATTGATCACTCCCTTGCATAGATTGAAAATCAACATGATCACCATATGAATCACCTCTAAATAGTATATAGATTTTGGAATGGACATGAAACCACCCCCATATTGTTTTTCAACCCTTGCTTCTCCTCCTAGGGGCTACATGTTTGTGTTATAAGGTTGTTACTAACCATGCACCAATAGTGTGATTCATCCTGCTTCTCTAGAAATTGACGCTATGGGATCTGAATAAGACCTAGATTCTCCAAAACCATTTTTTAAATTATTGGTAACTCTTATTAGAGTAAAACAAGAAATTTAAAATAAAATGTAATGAATAAATACCTCTATGAATATTTGGTATGTTATAACCTCCCATACAAAAAACAAATCATCCCCAAGTCACCCTTATGAGGGTGGTTAAACATTAGCTGAGAATAACTCCATCCACTGAGCATGTACATCAGCCTCTCTCTCCGAGGTATCTTCTTATACATGGCCAGGCTATAATTTTATCTGATCTAAAATAACTTCCTTTCTATAGATATTATTCATTCATTGATCCACAATATGTGCAGGATACTTCTAAAAAGAACAATAAAAATCCAACTCATTCCCATTGGGCTGGAAAACATAAGACGGTTCAGAATGGTACTGGAGAAGCTTTGAAATGTAGAATATGTAGTACATATCCTAGAACCTCTGAGGTAACTATAATTTATAGGCTACTATCCTAAATCTCTACAATATCTCAAAGGGTATATTGAACCTATGTTACACCTCTCATTGTCTATGAACCCTTTGATTGCCAAGTCTAGGTGAAATATACAATAAGAACTGATCTCCCACCTCAAACTCCAAAGGTCAATAATGATAATAAACATAATACATCATCATAGATTGAGATATAGACATATGCATCTTGATAAGTTGTACCTGATTTCATATCTATTAAATAAGGCATGATCCCTATAGTGTTGCCTCTCCTACCTCTAACCATGGGTGAACAGAATGACCAAACCTATAGGGACTCTTAGGGACCCTTATTTTATGTATCGTGTAATATTTTATTGTTGGTGAATTCAATATGACTTAAATATTTCTCCCAACAACCACAAAAATCATAAAGTAATTCTTAGAAAATATCCTCAAAACCTATATCATTTTCTCAAACTGACCATTTATTTGTGGCTGATAAGATTTAATCAATAGTCCATCTCAACCAAATTTATTTTATAACCCCTTCTAAGACTGTGATGAAAAACAATAATCCGGATCTGATATGATTTAGTGAGGCACCTCTTAAAGGAGAATAAACTCCCAAACACATAACCTTCCAAGATAATTTATTGAAAAGGTCTGCCTGATGGGTAATAAGTGAGGAACCTTTGTCATCATTTCCATGAAAACCTATATAATGTCACATCCTTGAGGTGACCAAGGTAAACCCATGAAAAAATATTTTGTGACATCCTCCCACATCCAATCAGAAATGGAAAAAGTTTATAAAAGACTTGTAAGTCTCTAGAGTTCTTCCTTCACCAAATGACAGGTGGAACTATGAGAAATAAAACTCATGTTATTCTTTTTCATCCTTGACAAATAATACTGGTCGTGTATGTTGTGGTATATCATGGTATAACCAAGATGTACTACCCAAGTTGTGGCATGATATACTCAGATCAATTTCTCTAGCACTTTTGCAGAACCTCATTGAGCATCCTTGTAAACGACCCAACCAGGTGGTGGGTCCTCATCTAAAATGTTGTCTTGTTGTACGATGCTCTTAGGGCCAGAAAGCTATCATATCATCACTCTATCTAGATGTGAATAGTTCATTGATAATGAAGTTATCACATGCTATCTATGATACTCATTCACCTCAATATGCATGATGGAAAATAATTTTCTCAACTGCCATTCATTATTAGCCACCATAAATGCTTATGACTTACTCTTCCTACTTAGAGCTTTATCCACTACCTTTCCTTTCCCAGGCATATAATCAATATAAAATTTAAATGAATATAGGTTTTTGAAAAAAAAAATAGTTTTTATGTTTTAATTCATACCAGTTAAATAAACATTTGTGGATTTTTATGTCTTCTTATACCGTGAACCGCTTTCCAAATAAAATGAAGCCTCTAACAATTTAAGGAAAGAACCACAATTGCTAACTCATGATTGTGTTTTGGGTAATCATCTTCAGGAGGTATTAACTAATGAGACCAGTACACCATAACTCACTCATCCTGTATCAAAATAACTCCCAACTCAATGATTGGTTTGTCAAAATAAATTGTATAGATTTTTTATGTCTCTATAAGAATCAAGATCAGGGCTGAATTTAATCTTTCTTTTAAATCCAAAAATTTTTTATCAAAAGATTTAGACCATGTTATCTTAACAGCCTTTTTATTGAATATTATAAGGAATGGTTCTTGGTGTGAAAATTCATGAATAAAGCACATATAATAAAAAATATCCCTAAGAAAAATCTTATCCAAAATATTTTCATAGGTTGTTCCAAAGAAACCAAGATTCTAACATTTTTTGGATTCATATATACACCTGATTATGATATGATGTGACCCATAAAGTGAACCTTATCAATCTAGAAGTGTAATTTCTTGATCTTTTAATTCAACCATTTTTATCTTAGTATACTAAAAAATATTTCTATGTGTTTGGAATGGTCACATAATGTATGAGAATACACCATGATATCATCTTTGAAACCCAAAATGAATGAATCTAGGTATTAGTTGAATCTCTGATTAATCAAGGGCTTGAGAACTACTGATGCATTCTTCAGACCGAACAATATTACTAAATTCTCATAATGTCCATGTTTTCTTCAAAAGTTGTATGAGTTATATCTAATTTATTAACTCATACATGGTGGTATCCCAACCTCAAATAATTTTTCATGAAAGAATGAGATCCTCAGATATGGTTAAAGGGTTGATTAGTGTGAATTAGGAGGTATTAGTTTTTAAACATAACCTAGTTCAATTTTTGGTAATCAACAAAAATTCCAATGTTATTGTCTACCTACTTGGAGAAAATGACTAGTGAACCCCAAGGAGATGCATTGGGTCATATAAAGTCGTTATCTTCATGGTCCTCCAACTAAATCTTGAGTTATTGAATCTCTTTAAGAGAAATTCTATAAGGAACAATAGATACCAGTGTTACTCCCAATACCCGCTCAATAGTATACTCTACCTATCTCTCAGGAGGTAGCCAAAATAAATAAATAGAGAAAACATACCTGAAACAATACAATGTAAGAGGGAAATCTTAGCGATGTTCTCTCTAATCATATTAATACATACTAAAAAATTTTGCTAGCATTCCACTCAACGCATGATGCTCAAGTTCATCACTGCAAGCCTGGTATCCCATTCTTCTTTATAAACATATTTATTTCCCTCAGGGGAAATAAAATACACTCACCAGTGATAATAGTTAATATGGTCCTAAGGGGGAACCAACTAATCCATCCCAATTATTATAGAAAATCCCCTCATATCAAGAATTAAAATGTTCCATAATAAACAGTAACTTCCAATCTCAGGAGAATTTCTTACATTAGCATATAATTTGTGCCCACACTTCCAATGGCCTGTCATGATGCATCACTCAATAGAAATACTAAATTTCAAGCCCATGAATTTTACAAATATAAATTTATATATAAATGATATTGATTTTCTTGTGTCAAATAAGGGATATACTAAAGTAGAGGCTATCAAAATTATACCTCAAAATATAGAAGTCATAACACTCTACTCCATGGGAGATGTTTGTACTACAAAAAACATAAAAAATCATTGATCTTGAGCTATATCCTGACAATCCTAAGTAGTCCATCTTAGTTGGTGATAGGTATTAAAAGTCTGGAAAATATGGTTATGACTACCCCCTTGGACAAAAAGTCTTGTATAAGTATATCTCCTTACTCGATGTGAATATATTTATCCTACTTCAGGACCTAGAGATCATGAAAACAATCTCTCACTAACTACTAGAGGAAAGATCTTGAATATCCATTAAATATAACCATACTTCCATAAATCCATCATTCCACTGGATCCTTGCTACACTTGGGCTTCATGTATCCCGATATCCCATACTAATTACATTTAACCTAGATATCGGTACAGATTCTTGGATTATTGTTATCCCCATGAGAAAGCTAAAAATTATGATTTCTACCCCCAGATGAACCTTCACCCTATTTAGTAACTGAACTAACATTCTCCACATTCATATCTTACTTAAAATTATTCAAAAAAATGAGCACCTGGTTTACTATTTTTGATATGGTTGTCAAATTGAAATCTTTTACCTAAGAATGAATGACTTGCATAAGCCCCTCCTCAGACTACCATTATCTATTCAAATCATCACCATCATGGATCACTGAAAAAAATTAGAGCTATATAAATATATATGAATAGAAATAAATGGATAGAGCTCCCTACATTATATGTATAAACTCCCAAGATTATTCAGATATCAGTGCCTCCATAAATAAGTAATCATAAAAACTAGACTAAGAATTCCTCTAGTTCATTGCCTGATAAAAACCTTCTTGATTCAATAAATCCCACCAGCGCTTAGTTGATCTTTGGATCATATAAATGATAAAATTTAAACTCTTATAAAAATGCATCCCTAGTTTCCCGTAGATAGATCATTTTCCATATATCTAGAACTCTCCATCTCGGTGTCTATAATCTCTTGAGAATGTTGGTGGATACTACTGCTGAAACCATCATATCAACACTTTGATAGTAGGGGTAGGTTTTGGGGATCCTTGCATGGTCAACATGGTCTATAGGAAACCATCTAAAAATTGAGTTTTGGTTCCCATACCAGGTAGTAGGAGGAATCAAATGAAGAACTACATGAAGAAATACTTTTGTTGTAAGTCCCACCACCTTAGGATCGTGGTCATTTCCGCCTTCCTAATGTTCGACCATAGGCCATCAAGGAGGCATATATATATAATTCCAAATTTCTGCCTAAAAATGAGTTTCATTAATAAAATGATTCCATATAAAAAAAGGATAGGTACAAGACTTCCTGTATAAAATTAAAGACCCATCTGGATAATATTTTAGTCAGGTCTAGTGACATAGAAAATCATAAAGGATCACAATAGTCACTCCCACCACTAACTACTAAGGTTTGGTCAGGTTCAGGGTCTCATATCTTATAATAGGGGTTCCAATATATGGATTGTAAATTTTAATATATAGAGGAAAACACTCTTTATGTTTAAATTATCATCCCAATCGAATGGAAACCATCATTCAATAATAAAAATTTAGTAGCCTATATATATATATATAATGGATTAGTTTGATGCCTCTGGCATTACAATGTTATAAATCCCCATGATTTAAATGTTACAATTTGAATTCATTCAATAGAAACCATATTCTTATAATGGTTAAATTATATAGATCTCCATTTTGAATTTTTAAATACTCATACACCATATAAATTGGAATTTGAATCTATTTAATTTCAACCACTAAAATTTCAACACATGAAACTAAGGGTTCATGGATCAATCATAACCTAATTGGTTAGTTAAAGTTCTACAATTAAGTTATGGGGGCTGAAACCTTTAGGATTATTCTTACACATTAATTAAGAAACTATTTATCACATTCATTCTCTTGAATGTTTATTCAAATAACAAGTATAATAGTCAACACACTACATCTTGCGGCAATATATACATGCATTAAGTGAATATGGAATATAATAAGCATGAAATATAAGTCCTTAGGTTCCTATAATAATGAATGATAAAATAATCCATTTCTATATTTTTCCAATGCCACTATCTATAATGATCATGAATTCCACAAACCAGTGCATCAACCAATGGTGAAATAATTACAACTGTAAGAGGGATAATCCCGAATAACAATTACATTTCTATGTAATTTAGATTTTATTATATGTCGGTTAGCTACTCCCATGAACATGCTAGTTACCATGTCGTGACAAATTCCAGTTATCCTATCTACCAACCCAAAATAGTAAGACAAATGGAAAAATGTGGGTATGATACCACTTGTAATGTTCTAGACCCATTTCACACAGATGTAACCAAAATTAGTTTGACACATGGCCTTAAGTATACCTCCTTGTATTATAGGGTCTTCTATCTGCATCAAGGGTCAATGGTAGTATGGTGGAGAGACTATACCCTATTTATCAAAGTGGATAAAAATTGTGAATTATATAATACAAATATTTAGAAGCAATTTAATAATGGAAATTGCAGATGTAAACATCTAGAAAAAAGTAAATAACATAGACAATATGTAGTGTAAAATAAAAAGTGTTTTCATGATTCTATACAAAATGAGAAGTAAAAAATACATGCAAGAGGAATCCAAGTGTACATATGATACCAAATAAACATAAAGTACCAATAAAAACATTAATTACATAATGATTATAAGCTCAGTCCTCTATTCGAGTACTCATTCCTAGAATAAAAAAATAAATCATTTATATTAGGCAAATTTTCTCTATACCAAACTGAATCCATGAAATCTATCCAGGTATCAATCAATGGTTTGAACTAGATGTTCATAATACTCAGTAGGCCATCCCCAATGGTGTTTACAACTAATATTGTTTGTGAACATTTAATGAGATAGTGTATTGGAAATATTAACAAGGTAAAAATGAACTAAAAAACTCTCATCAATTCAGGTTCGTCACTAGAAACCCATCTAATAATGCCTACTTAAGACAATTCTAGGAGGTATCTAAACATTTATTATTTTCATAATCATTAAAGAGTATCATGTCCTTTAATTAAAATTTTCAATAATAATCATCATGTACATAATTTCTGAATAAACATTATCGAACATCATTTATATTAATGGTATATAATCCACATATAATTTCAAGTCAATTAATTTTGAAAAAGTCAGTATAAAACCTAATTTCTATGTCCCTTACATAAGGTATTAATCGAATAACATTATTCTAGCCCCCCTATAAATTTCTAATCTAATTATCAATTCAATTTAATTAATCATTATTGTAATATAATCGAGTGTAATATAAAGGGTCTAGGTGTAATCTACTTACTAGTACACAACTTATCATGGGTTAAGTGATGTGGTCCCTCCAAATACATTATATTTACTTCATTTATAATTAATTAAGTGTTTTATGGGTATTTACATACCATATATCGAAAAATGAACATAATTTATCACATTTCATTGGCCAACTCTAAGAAAAACACACATTCGTGGTGTTTTTATCATTAAAGAAACATAATTTAGTAAGGCATATAATTGATCCCACCCAAGGGGATATTTTGAGTAGATATTGTTGACCACCAACTAGTTTTAAATGTATCATAACATATCAAATTTAAAGTCTAGTTATTCAATTTAATGCATTTTATAATTTATGTGAAATTTTCTGATGGTTTGGCATGTAGAAAAACAACAAAAACATATAAACACATAAACTAATAGAAAAAATGTATAGACCACATACCTTACACGGGTAAAAGAATTATCATCAAGTATATTTATGTAATTCATACTAAAATGAAAGAAATAAATGAAATATACAGATGCCCTGAAAATAGGGCATAATAGCTCGCACAGATTTAGCATTCCACAAAGTAAAAGAAACAAACAACAGAATAAAGATAATTTATGATTTTACAACATTCTATATAATATAAAAAACATAGAGTGAATCAGAAATCATATAAGGAAGGAGGAACAAAGCCTAGGTATAAGGATAAGGTAACTCTTAATGAGGGGTGGTGTTGTGGATGAATTAGAGGAGAAAATGAATGAATAGGGTTTAAAGTCCCAATAGACAAAAAGGAAATTTCAACCACTTTAAAAGGATGCACAGTTTGGCCACATGGTTGGATAACCCATACACCAACCACATAACAAAAATGTCTGTATATGAATTCCCTTACATGGTTTGTTGACGGTTTGAGAAACTGTGCACGCACCATGCATATCACCACGATAACATGTCCACAACATTTTTCACTATCATGAATCCTCCCACAAAATTTTTTCATACTCTACTTCTCCTCTTTCGGGATTCATAGTTGAGTCACACAGTTATCAATCTCAATGTTTAAACCACATTCATCATCTGGTTTCTCTAAAAATTAAATTTATTATCTTCAAACAAGCCCAATATGCTCTTGAACCCCTTCTTAACCTTTTAGGAACCTTTATTAGAGTAAAAAAGTGGATTAAAAAATGTAAAAGATTTTTACCCTCTAAAAAAGGACTAGACATTACAATATGTAGGATATTTTTTCTTATATGATATTCTTTGGTGTATGATATTTTAACTCCACATATATAATATAGTATGTGATGATTTAGGAACATTGTTCTCATAGGATAAATTTCTTTTGGAAAGGGATATTCAAGAACATGTAGAAGTCATTGAATATATGTAGAAGATTTTATATGTATATGATATTTTCATACCCTACCTGATATTTGAATTTTTCAAATATACAACATGTATTACTTTTTTAGATCACAATACATTTCCTATTATAATTTTACTCTCTTAAAACAATTCTCATCTGGTGTTTCTTCATGTTGAATATTTTATCATCATAATTTATCTCAAGAATGATTTATGATATTTATCTTATGGAGTATGAAATTTTAGACTAAGCAAATGATATTTTACTCAACCAAGAATTTAGAATTTTTATTGTACGGATTTTAAGTCTAATCGTATGATTTTTCTTCAAGAAAATAGAATAATTTCCTTCAGAAAAAATCATCAAACATGAATAACATAGGATTTAACTGGAAACATCAAAATAAAATAACACTTATGAAGATACTAATTATTTACATAATATAAATTAAGATAAGCTCATTTGTAAAAAAATATGATATTTTTTAAGTATCAAAACATGTGAATTTTTGGGATGTGTTTGAAGTATATCTAAAATTCCCATACCTTTTGATAATTATAAAACCCATAAAACATAAGATATTTTTATATATTTTGAAAAAATATTTTATAACAAATAAGATTATAAATTAATTTTAATTTGAAATAAAATTTATTCATAAAAAATTTTTAATTCCCAATTTTTTATCCATTTATATTCTTCTTTTTTTCTTTAATTCTATCGCTCTATTTATGTACTTTATTTGAGAGATAAATTAAAAACTAAGAGTAAAAATTTATTTTCACTCATATATTCTACCTCTATTTGTGATATCAAAATAAAAATAGGGTACTAAGTTAAAACACATTTACTATAAAACATTTAATTAATAAATTGATAGAATATAAATAACAAAAGTAATTAAAAATTAAAATTTTATATTAGTGAGATTAGAATAGAAATTCATAAATCATAAAAACATTGAATTAAACAATCATAAAACCATAATAAAGTAGTGAATCTAATGCAATATAACAACATTAAATTTGTTGAGAATATGTAATTAAATAATTAGTTTGAAATTTAAAAAAATGTACACTTAAGATAAATAAACCAAAATATACAATGATATTTATCGTTCTTCTCTTTAGTTTGGTTGGTCAAAGGAGATATGTTAGGATAAGTAGGTTTATGTTCAAAGGATTCTTCTAGCTTCTGTTGTAATGCAAGATATCTATTAGTGGGTAAAAATCCAAGAGATATTCTTCCATTAATATGAAATTGGGCCTTATCACACATTTCAAACCACTTGATGGAAACTTTTGTATGCAGGTCAAGGATGAGAGTATATACATTCCACTGATGTTTTCCATAAACTATTATAGAATATTTAATATTATACTTACTAGCAAAGTTGACAACTAAACCCATTAAAAATCAATTTAAACTACTAAAATTACAAAAAAAGCAAAATAAGCTATGAAAACAATAATAAGTGCCAAAGATTTTCATTGAAAAACAACATTATTTCATTTGTAATTATCCCTATAAAATTCATCTTTTTGTCCATAAACATCAATTAAGAATCCTAAAATCCAAATTAAGAACATCCTAAACCAAATCATTTAGTCTAATCAATTTAGATTGCAAAATCATGAATGTTTGGGTAGTAAAATTTTAAAAACTTTTAGAACTCTCATAGTACATTGGTATTCATCAAAATTTTATACTGAGGTATCTTCTAAAGATAAAATATAATCTTAATAAAATGTAATGAGATCAATCAATGTTTTTTCAAGACTATAAAAAAATATTTGTTTGAAATTTATGACCTCTCTAATTTAGAATTAAAATATCACATAACTTCTTAAATAGTATTTATAGATATAATGTCATACTGTATGGATGACACTCTTAATCAATGAATCTAGAGATAATGAAAAATCCACATATTCATAATATACATATTATATAATTAAATAAGGTCATTGTGAACCTATCTAAATAGGTTGTATTGATTTAGTCACTTTGGAATTGTATTTAAGAAAAACATTCAACACATTAAATCCCTCTTTAAAGACTTTATTTATTTTAGTAGGTGGAATCATTTTGATTAAATAAAACAAATATTTCATCATTTTATTCATAAGATAAAAATATATTATATATATGAACATTGTAGTCATATTCAAAAAATTATACATATAAATTGATCTCTCTTTCAATGTTTTAATTTCATGTATATGTTCTTTAATCTTAGACACTAAACCACCCATTTATTCTTTTATTAAGATAAAATCATAAATTATTATTTCAAAAAAAATTAGTGATTTAACTATTTAATTTATAACTAACATCCTATTTATTTAATGAAATGATTGTCCCCTTTTTCCTAGTTCATAAGAAGGACCCATCTAAAATAATTTCCTTTTGTATTTCAATACCAAAGTATACTTCTCATTAAATTTTTCATTTGATCCCAAATTTCTTTTTTAAAATAGTTTAGATGTTCAACTACGACTTTATTAGTGGTTTAACAAATTAAAGCTTCTTTATTGATAATTGATAGTATATCAACATATTTGATGAATCTAGGTATCCTAATAATGGAAAAAGTATCAGCTAGATATGTGAGGGTTTTCTTCTCCCCACCTTTAACAACTACTAACTTTTAAAGATCATCCTCAACAACTACTTTAGCTAGATATTTATGAACTTTAAACGTATAAATTACATTTTAAAATCACTATGGTAAATCTATCTGATCATTAAGTACCTAAAAATTAAAATCATTAGTAACAGCTTTCTTTTCATGAGAATTTTGTTTCCATTACCTAGATCTAATTTGAACATGATGAAAAAAAAATCTCTTTAGAGAGAACTTATATATGTCTTCTTTATAGTGGAGCTTTATATTCCTCTAGATATTATTTAATTTCTTTTCTTACATTAAAATTATCTCTATTTTCCAGATATTTAACCATTTTATATTCATTAATAGTTTACTCTACTAGAGAAAATTATTATGCACCAAATTCTCTACCGCCTACACTCGGTAATGTTGGCATATGCCCCTCTTCTTTAGATAGAATATTATCATCATCAATATACATAGAATTAACCCTTTTGAAATTAGTGGAATCATTTTGAAGTTTCACTTCTATGTTTAATGCCATTATATTTTTCAAATAATATCATTATAAATAACAAATATTATTTTGTAATCTAGCTCCTAGACTACTTCAACTATAAAATATAAATATAATAACATCATTTATATCCATTTATTTTCTTTTGAACACTAGAGTTATGAACATTCTAAATGGATTGATATCCATAGTCGTATTCTGGATTTGATGTTTTTACCTTAATATCTACCTAGTAAAATTATCCTTATTCTCAATGAGAAAAAATATAAGAGATAAATATCTTGAAACGAGAACTTTTTTAATTATCTATTATGTTTTAAAATCATATTTTGAATGAACTCAACTAGAAAATTTTTCTCATATTAAATATCCTTAATAGACATCTTATCGATATTAAAAAATCTAAATAGAGAATACATTATCTCAGTGGAAATTATTTCATATACACTCACTAAAGATTGATGAAATTGATAACTTCTCTCAAGAGGATAACAAAACACCTTAACCAGCTCTACTAAAGAAATCATAAACTCTTTGTTCTATAACTTCAAAATAACAATGTCCTCAATTTTAGAAAACAAAACATGGAATGATTATAGATGTTTCTAAAAATATATTCATTGAAAAAATCAATCCCAATTACAACAAAACAAATCACAACCATTTAAGTTCATAATTATTTTCACTAACAGGTTTATATGATCTATATCGCTAATGTAGATAGGATTTCAACCCAAAAACTTGCAAAAAATAGTATCTCTAATCGTGCTAAAAAAATTATTTTCTTCTATTCTCTTAAAATTTCCAATTGTCAATAAAGAGAAGAGGCTTGAGTTTTGAATGATTGACATTTAGAGTGATAATTGCTTGGGTTTGAGAGAAGAAAATATGAGGATTGTAAATAATCAAGTTTTTTAATCTAAAATAATGATAAAATATTTTACAATGAATATGATAATTCACTTTATGTAAAACAATAAATGAATTAATTATATCCTTAAAAATAATAATGTTGGGTGTCACTTATAGACATGTTAAAAGATATGAATAAATAAAAGGTAATTACAATAGTAAAAAACATTACATTTATGAAGAAGGATGATAAATTTAACCTAAAATATAATAGAATTAAAATTTATTTAAAATTGAATACTGCCATTTTTTAAGGGTTTTGTAAAAATATTTTATAATTGAATTTAAAATTTTACGAACTCATGTGAAATATCACCCTTTTCTATGTGATCAATTAAACATCATGTCGTAAATATATATACTTAGTTCCATAATGGTTTAATATACTTTTTGAAATTCCGATATCCCTTGACTTATAAAATTTTATTAGTGCACGATTAAAATTAAATATAAAGTACATTAATATATGTTTCATATACAACACTTGTGAATAAAAACTACCAACTGTAATGTATTCATCCTCATTAGTTGATAATGAAAAAAATTGTTTCTTTATATTAAATTCTGGAACTAATGATATTCACAAAAACTGTTGGGTCCCTAAAGTAATTTTTAATATCATATAAACCCACAAAAATTAATATCAAAATATAAAATCAAATCAAATACAGTGATTTTTGGAATGATTAAGAAAAGTTCAATATTTCCTTGTTAAATAACTTAAAATTATTTGGCTGTAGTGAAATGAGAATATCCAAAGGTTTCATTAAATATATCATATAAATATATATATAACATAATATTCATTTAACTAGAAATTAGATATCATATAATTATAATTATTCCTCTATAAAGTTTGTTGTTCACTAGTTTACTATCTTTATCCAAGTCATGTTTCATATTATAAATTAGAATACTTTCACAAATTATACTATTTTTATGTCTTAACCTTATAAGTAAATCATGTATGTATATTTTTGGGTTTAACACATTTCCCAAATAATTTTTATAAATTTTAAGTCACAATGAATGATTTTATTTCTCCCCTAATGCTCATCTTAAATTGATTTTTAATGATTTTGGACAAATCACTAATTAATTTTTTGATTTTTGGTCCAAAAATCACAGCATAAATAGAATTTATACATTTAAAATATCTATCTATGAAGTAATATAAAATAAATTATAGACTTACAAGACACATAAAATCTATTCGACAAAAAAAAATAACACATCCTTTCATACCAAGCTCTTGATTCTAGATTAAGACCATAAAAATATTTAGTAAATTTGAAAACAAAATTTAAAAATTTGGAATTTTCAAAAAATATATATTGTTTAATATATAATTAATCTATAATAAAACTATTTTAAAATGTATATTTTAAATTAATATAAAAAATTTCAAAATTCATATGAGATGAAACGGCTAATATAATACCAATTTCTTCGTATCTAGCTTCGATGAAAAGTTTTACTCATAATTTATTTCTCACACATGGTTAAAACATTTAGCTACCACTCTCACATTATCCCTAGTTATCACACCATGATCATCCAATTTATTTATAAATATCCATTTATTTCAAATAATTGGATAATCGTAGGTCCTACCAACTAGTTCTCATACCTTGTTCCTCTTAAAAAGGTTTAACTCCTATTACATTGGTAACATACAACTATCTTCGCTCAAGGATTCTTAAATATTTTTGGATTCATTATGTCATAAAAATATAAAAAATTCATTTGGTTCTTCTACAATTATTCTAGTCATAACTCCCATATCTAATATTCTTATAACAGTTTCCAGGAATGGTTTTTAAAATTCATATGTTGTTTAGGCAGCAAACTCTCAGTTTCACTGGTTTTAATTGCTGAAAGACAATTTTTTTATGACCATGTTCTACATCACCATCAATATTATACCAAAAATATCTTCAAGTATTATGTTATCCAAAGAACCACTTAGTTCAAAATTTTGAATCTATTTTTGAACAAAATGACCACTCTTATAAAATTTTACATGATTTAGTTCTTCTATTGTCCATAAACTCTTTTTAAAACTACTATATAATATTGAAGTTTTAGAGTAACCTAAGAAGATTATTTCATCAGCCTTTGGATCATAATTTCATTGATTATCATTGGTGTTCAATATATACATTTTTCATCCAAATACATTAATGTACTCAAACCTTTGTTTTCAATTATTCTATGATTATTAAGGTGTTTTCATCAAGTTAGTACTTACTAAAATATTATTAATAACATTCATGTTTTGTAACCATATTTATCCAAAAAGTAAGAAATCATGGTCTATTCATATATCAATATCCTATTAATCTCATATAAGGTATTATTCTTCCTTTCAAGAAAACTATTCTATTAATGTGTCTTAATTACTAAAAACATGTCATTAATTCTATTTTTTTAGAAAGAAGATCAAATTTAGGATACTAAAACTCTTTTCAATGGACACATCTTAATGAAATAATTTTTGTATTTTTTTTTATTTTTAAATATTTTGAAAAAATAAATAAAAAACAAATATGATTCAGTTTTAATTCTCAAAAATTAAACCCATGTAAATGTTGAAAAATAATCAACTAATAGATAAATAAAATATTTTCAACTGTGGATTTATAATATAAAAGGTTCTTGAAGATCCATGTGGGTAGAATCTAGTAGTTAACAAGTAGTAACTTATTTTTTTTGGTTTAATAAAATTCTTGAGTTTATTTCCCATTTGGAATGCATCACATAACTTATTATTTTTTAATTTAGGTTGAGGAAATTCTAAAAATAGTTTTTTTCAGAAAATTTTCTCAAATAATAAACATTATAATGTCCAATTCCTCTATTCCAATACCAATATTTACTGATTTTATCATTCAAATATTTTATAATTTTTATAAAAATAGTGAATATGTATAGTGTAATAATTTTTAGTTCTAGGTTATAATTAATTAATCATTTTATCATTAAAACTAGAAAAAATAATTCATAGAAAAATCAATTGAAAACACATAATCATATGTTTTATAGATAATTATCAAGTAATTATTTAAGCCACAGATATATCGAACTTTATGGATGGGGGATAAGTAGAGATTAACAATGGATTTTACTCTAATGAATTTCTCTTTATCATTATCACAAAATGTTATATAACCATCAAAAAACTTTGATAATGAGTGAAAGTTTTCAAAGTTTCCACTCATATGCCATGAAAATAATCAATCCACACACATTTAAAAAATTTATCCTTATGGACTTTTCCCTAAAAAATATATTCAATATGAATATTTTTTATTTCCCAAATGATCTTGGGTTCAGTATTGTTATTTATTAGATATTTTGGAACCAAAATCTATTTAGAGTGTCTAGAAATTACATATTTGTTTTTAAATAAGCTTTAGAAATATATACAAGTTTAACAACATAATGTTAAGGTTTTCATAGACTATAATTATTTAATTGGTTTCTAATTATTCTATGATGAGAAAAACATTAAACATTTTTTTACTATTCCAAGTACAACATAATTTCTATTCAGTTTTGGGTTTTTTCCATTACATTCAATCCGTTATTTTCCTTTGTTTTCTTTAATCTTTAGAATAATTTTTATGTGGTAATACTCTCTCTTGGAAAATACATTTATATCATTTTTTAAGGATTTTACCACTGTAATAATTATATTATTTTCGTCTAATGGACAACACAAGTAGAGGTATACTTATCCTATTAATTTCATAAATATAACATCTTTTTAGACAGTTTATATTTTTCATTTAGCACAACATCAAAAGACTTTTTAAGTAATTTTTTTCGTCTTATTAATTTATTTATATTTATTAACCAATATTTAACAACATTAATTTAATTCATTCAAGAATTTGTTTTAAGAATTAGAATTAGATTCATGAATAGTAGAATAAAATTATTGTACCTATTTAATTTATTCCATGAAGAACAAGTTATACTTATAGTTTGATACTTTAGATTCAGAATAATAATTAAAATAACTACTTGGATTATTTTGGTGTACAACAACTAGCTTTTATTGTAATTTCTAATGTTTTTAGAAAATATTTCTCATTAAATAAATACGGTGTTTAAAATATTATTTCAAACAAAGGACTAAACTAAAATGATCTGTGATATATTAAAAAAATAATAAAAATAATAAAACCTATTATAGATAAAAATATATTAATCAATTATAAACGCATTCAAAATTGGATTAAGAACACTTAAATCTTAAACAGTACATTTTTCAATAAAAGATGTTTTTCTTCATATATTTGTTTTTATAAATTATTGAATTTTAATATTTTAAACAAACTATAGTTTTGAATTTATAACTTCAAATTTATCTTAGGATGAATTCTTGGTACTTTTTTAAAATAATTAATTTTTCAGTGAACATGGAAAATTAATGTTTTCACCGAAGAAACACCTTTTACGACTTTATAAGAAAGACATAAAAATATATTGAACATTTTTAACTAATCAGATATGCATTCAATGGTAAAATGTATTCATGTTATATACTATTCTTAACATATATAACCTATTTTTAATTTTTTTTTAATTTTAGAAACATTATTCCAAATAAAAAAAATTGGTAAATGTTATTAATTAAACATTTATATGGTAACATTATGTTTTTTATTTCATTTAAATCCCAAAACTCATACTTTTTTTATAAAAAACCCAATTTATTTTATTTCACATAATAAAATTGATAATTGTTAAACTACGGATAAATTTTAAGCTTAAAATCATAATTTTTTTTCTAAAAATGGGTTTTACACATTACATACACTAAGGTTTAAAAAAATTCTTACACATAGAAATTTTATCTAATAAATTTTATTTAATATTTTGAATCATCAAGTAAATTTTATTTAATAATCTATTTTTTATTTTTTATTTCTCAAAAATCAATTTCTTAGGTAAAATCAAGTTACTATGTTAAAACCCAAATAAGGTAAAAAGGGGTAACAAATGGGGAAAAGACCTAACATGTTAAAAACAGGTTTATAATTGTCTTTTTTAGGTATGTATTAAGAAATAAAAAACACCAAACCAATATTTCGTATTTTTGAATCTTTTTGACATCTAAATTATATGTTATCTTTTAATAAGTTTGAAATATTTACATAAAATCAATTCTCACCACTTATAAAAGAGACAATCACTACCCATTGAAGACCAATATAAATTCATGTTTACTCTTCTATGTCTTCCATTTTTCATTCATATAGAATCAAATTTCACTTTATTTACCTTCTAGTCATAATAATATAGATTATTCCCTCAATTTCAAAGGAGTCCTCTAAGGGAAAACTCAATTCCTCAACTTGAGTACTATATTTTTTACTTACTTGTTTTTTATTTTAAATTACTCAATGAAATATAATTTTAACATTAATATATAATGAAATTAGAATTGTTTTATTTTAAATTTTATTATTCTATAGGAATAACTATTAACCACTTTTCACATTTTCCATTAATAATAATAATATTTTCATTTGTGTGTATATATACTATTGCATCGACAAAGTGACGTATCTCGTTTTTATTTTAGTTTTTTTATTTATTAAAAGGTTATAAAATTTTATTTAATAACCTATAAATATGTAAATAATGTCGTTTTTTTTCTTTAATTTTTATTTTTTATAAAATAATTCATTTTAAAAACAACACTCATCCATTAATTATGATATGTTAATATTTGGGTGGGTTTAACCATCTACACAGAAAATGCTATAAAATAATATAATGGATGATTATGAGAAATTAGTTACTGAATATATTTGATATTAATGTGTAAATAATGATTTTAAATTGGTTCTGTAATGGTAACATTTATATTAAAATCATTATTTAAGATACCACCATTTGTTTGTTAAAAATCATTGAAACATGTCTGTTGCCAATTTTTTCAACAAGAACCATAACTGAAACTCTCAAAGAATGAAATTATAACTATATAAAATATCTTAAAACATAAAATAAAGTAGTTTTCATTATTTATTAATGATTGAAAATAGGAAAAAATGAATATCATCCCCACTATTACGAAACTAGTTCATAACAATCAATAATACTCACACCCAACATTCAAAATTGATAATAACTAACTAATATATATATATATATATAATGTGATTTGGGGTACAATTACATTAAAACACAAACTAGACTCACACATAGGCTATAATGTTTATAAACATGAATAATTTTATGAAATAGTTGATTAACATGGTTATATTTATTAAACATGAGGTTAGAGTGTCATAAACATACCAAGAATTCAAGGTAAGAGTTTCATCGACTCAGTTTCAAGTTCATTGAGGCATACCCTTTCTTACTCAAAAATACTTTTCATGATTTAATTGATCCCACCACTCCCCTATAATATATTTTATTTCCTCTTATTGTATATGGGAATTAAGTATCATCAAAATTAAATACTTCTTTGATAAAAAAATTTCAAAAATAAAATTATAACATAGGTAATAATAATTCTCAATCTAATCAATGAATATTTTCTTACATATACATGTTTTTTCTATAAAAAGTATTGTATTTAATGATATAAAATTTTTATAATATATTTTATTACTTGTATTTTCTATTTCCTCTTTTATAAAATAAAATTCTTTCAATATTTATCAAATATGGGGTTTTATTTAAAATTGACTACAAATGTTAATAAATAAATTTATTTTCCTTATTTAACACTATGAATTTATTATCTTAATTCTTTTTTTTTATTTTCAATGATCCTTTATTTTTACATATTTATAATATTTTTTTAAAAAAAATTATACTCTTTCCCTTCTCAATACTATTTTTTGAAAGTTATTTTTACTTCATCATTTATAAAAATGTTTAAAACATTTTGTGAATGCTTTCATATTTTCACTTATATGTTTCCTCCAAAGTGTATATCTCATGTAGTAATGTTTGTTTCACCCTATATGTTTTTTATGATGTGATTTATTTTGTAAAATGATGGGTTTTATATTGTTTTATTTCATAAGTATATATTATGTGATGTTTTTTAAAATTGTAAGTAACTCATTCATTTATATGGGTTCTTTACGATATGGTGAAGATTGATTTTAAGTTATATAAATATATAAGGATGAATATGGGTGGGGTTATATATCACCCTAAAATGCATTAATTTTTGTTTATATCCCACGATATAGTCAAAAATGGATAAAAGGAGTTTGTTCATGTAGGAACATACATAATGATATCACTTTATTTTCCATGTGTCGACATAATGAGTGTTTTCATGAAGTTGTGGGCGTAATGAGTTTCCTCAAAGAGGTTTTTATATTCTTTTTTTATTCCACATGTCATATTTTTTTCATTTTTTTCCATATTTACATGATTATTTTCATTTTCATGACATTCCATGTTTTCTTGTTATGCCTTATTTTTAAACAAATCACTCTTATGTCATGATCACATGTTTTATGATTATTGAGATGTATTTTGAAACATGTCATAACTGTTATGATTCTATAATGATATGTTTATGGTCTTATGTTTCTATACCACGTTTTTTTGATTATCATATATTTATCGTATGTTTTTCTCTTATCGAGGGTCTGAGCTCATCCCTTTATTATGTTTCTATTCCTCATATTATGAATATGATAATATTGCATGTGATTTTGGTAAAAGGTTCTATAGAATCATGATAAAATATACACATCCACATGTTTTGTAAAGTTAGATGTTTTTGTAGCTAATCACTAAGACATTAAAACTTTATGTCCATAGGTTGTGAGACTATTTATGAGAAGAGTTATTTTAATCATGAATTTAATGTATTATTTAAGTTATATTTATATTGGGTGACTTTAGTATGAAACATTGTAGGGTTTTTTTTTGAAATTATATTAGTTATTTTGGAGTTAAGACTAGAGAACATAAGTGAAAACTATAAGTATATGTATTAACAAATAAAAAAATCCTAATGTTTTGGTATTATACACATAAAGTGGTTCCCTAAATATTAAATCCCTTTCAAGATATTAGAAATAGGTTTTTCCTATGAAAAATATTCACCTTTGGTTAATCACACAAAAAAATGATGGTTGAGCATTCACTTGATCTTCACACTAGTGCATGATGAGTGGTAATAATACTACACACATGGATATAATCTCTTGAGGGATATGATTTGTTTAATTAGAATTCTATTTATAAACAATTTTCAAGTATTTGAATATATATATCTAGTTTAATAGGGACCCAATCCTTAATCATACATTATTTAAAAATATATAACATACATTCCCAAAAAAGACATGCCAATGATGTATAGGTATAGTTTTTATAGAATATAAGTTATACAAATAAATAATATTACACATAAAGACATCATACTTATTTAAAAATCCACATAGTGCTCATAACTCCCAAATAAATTATAAAAAAACATTGGATATCCTTTGGAAAAATATATAAGGAAAAGGGTGAGTTGGAAATATTAATAAGTGAGTAAATATGGAAATAGAATATAATATGAGAAACAAAAGGAATAACATGATATCATAAATTTGATAATCATAGGAATATAAAATGGCCTAAGGAAATAATATCATAATATCATAGAATCATAGACATGTGAAAAAATCATAAAGCATGACATCATAATCATATGATAAGGGTGGCCTCTATAACAAAATAATATAGACTAACCTCTAGCACAATCATTCTATTATCTCTCTAACCACAATTATAACATACTGTTATTACAATAACTACATGTGCACCATATATAGTGTGTGTAGGATAAACAATCATGCACCATACAAAACATATCATGAGACATTAACATTAGGAAATTCATTGGAGGGATATTATGGACCCTCCCATCACAAATTCAGATAGACAATATAATAATATGTATGAGATTATGTGTGCCAAAAAAAGGAAATTAAAACCATACATAAATCATAATCAAGATAAACAAATGAGTAGAAAGTGACTTTTAGATTCTGGTATTATAGAATAATATAAGTATATATCATATATATTTTCTAGTGAATAAGTAATTAAATCATTTTGAATATTTGTAATTTTAAACTGAAAATAGGCTATGATCATGGAGTTCTGATGTAGAGAATTTATTAAAAGGAACTTGTAAATAAATTAAAGAGAACCACATTGGTAAAAATTTATGAAATAAGTAAAGGGTATTTTTAACAAATAAAATATAATATCAATTTCCATAAAAACAAATTTCAATCATGAGGGTTATAAATAATATAAATTAATTTTTTAAAACATATTCATTATTTTAAATCAGTTTATGGTGTTGATTCTTGACTTGAGATAATAAATAAAAAATTTCCCTTAGACTGGGTTTACATAAAAGTGGGAATTTATAAGGAAAATAAAAACATGTATAACCATATAAAATAAAATTATATTTAACTAGGTATATATGTAAGGTAAATATATACAAAAATATATTATGTAAATGAGAATAACATTTCAAAAACATCAACAAAAAAAGATATTATATAACCAAAATGTCATGAAAGAGTTTGTTTCCCTCAAAACATGTGTTCTGGTTAGGAATAACTATTTCTAAATGGTTTCCAATGAAATTGATTATGGAACTGGAAACACAAAAAAGTTTTGTATCCAAAGGGAATTGATTTCCAAAGGCAGGTGGTCATTAGGGATTTAGACCCATGATTCTTATAAACTCACATTGGTCAAGAGGATGGGAGGTCAGGCTCATCGCACCCATTTGAGGGGAGTTATTGCCTACTTTGAGACTCTCTTTTTATTTAAGATAAGTTCATGAATATCACTCAATGTGGAACTATAGAGTTTATGGTCATCCAAGTAGATTAATATCACTCTAGAATATATCATCATCTAGAGAGACATAAGTTTTTATGATGTTGGGATCAAACCCATAAATGGGATACCTACGTACCCTCCTAAAAGGAATCAAAAACCGTGAAGTTTGTTTCTTCTTAATGGTACATATCATACCTTTTAAGGTCTTGTGATAAAGACCCAAACATGTAGTTTAATGTCAAGTGGTAAGGACATCTAGGTGGATGGTTATTAGTTAATGCTTGATGTGGGACTTATTCATAATAATACTAAGGAACATGGATGAAATAGACCCTACTAGGGATATGACCCAATGAGAAAAGGGTTGATTTGGAATTTTGGGTTCGAACCTCAGGGAGGCTTTCTATATATCTTGTTTGGATGAGAATCAAGGCTTATGTGGTTTGGTAAGTCTCACACTACAGTATGGCCCTTTGAGAGAAATAGGTTGGGGAATAATCCTAAAGAGGATGCCCATGTAATAGGGTTCATGAGATATGTTTTCACTCATATAGGTTTCATGGGTATTAATTTGGGGCTTACTCATAAGGAGGATGCCTGAATTAAGGGAGTTAGGGATTGACTCCTCAGGAGGAGGTCCAGTGAGATTAGGCCCTAGTTAAAGGATTCATACATATCCCAATTATGGTGGGAATCATAGTTTACATGGTTAATTATTTCATGTGGTTTTTGTGGATGTTTTTATCAATAAAAACCTCTAAGACAACATGATTCATGCTTGGTATTGAGAACAATAGAATGTAAAAGATTTGACAAACCACACACTGATTTCTCTTCCACTGATGGAGGAGGTTGGGCCTACGGTGGAAGAGGTCATGGCTATGATAATTACCCTTATTCTATTTACATAGGACAAGGGTCCAAGGTTAGTAATAGATCAATGTTAAGGGTGTATAGTGGTGCAAGATTGAAACATCATATGTAAAAAATAATGGGGCTTACACTAAGGTGTCTACCTTTTGAGTGGGTCTAGTTGGGGATTACTCCTAATGAAGATACAAATTTCAGGTTTGGATAGGACATACTCATAAGGTGGACAACCATATGAGTTTTGGTTTGGGGCTTAATCCAATTTAGGATTCCCATTTATCTTGGTTTGGGGATTACTTCTAAGGAGGATACCCATTTGAGGTTTTGTTCGGGCATACTCTTAATGAGGATTCCCATTTGAGGTTAGGTAGGGGCTTACTCTTATGTAGGATATCCATTGAGGTTTGGTTGTGGATAAATCCTAAGGAATATGACCATTGAATTTTGGTAGGGGGTTACTTCTAAGGAGGATTCTTAGATTAAGGGAATTGGGGTTAGACTCTTGAGGAGGATGCCCCGTGATATCATGCCCTTGGTAAAGGCATCCTACATATCCTAGTTATGGTGGGAATCAGTGTTATCTTAATTCATTCTTTTAGGTGGTTTTTGTTTATGTTTTTATCATTAAAAACCTATAATCCCACATGTTTCATGCTCAATATTGCAAGACAAGAAGATGTGAATGATTTAACAAACCACACCCTACTATCTATTCCATTGGCGGAAGTGGTTGGGTCTATTTCTGAAGAATTTATGGCTATGGAAATTTTCCCCATTCTCTTTACATTAGAAAAGGATCCAAGGTAAGTAAGGGATAAAGGTGAAGGGTGTAGAGAAGATTGAGACAAAAACCTACTATGTAATAGGATAAGGGGGTTACACCAGGGCAACTACCCTTTGAGTGGTCCGGTTTGGGATTAGTCTTCATGAGGATGCCCATTTGGGGTTTTATGGGGATTACTTTTAATGAGGATGTCCATTTAAGGTTTTTTTGAGATTAATTCAAATAAGGATGCCCATTTGGCTTTGGTTGGGGCTTACTCATAAGGAGGATTCCCATTTGAGGTTTGGTTGGGGATTACTCTTAAAGAGGATTCCCATTTGAGGTTTGGTATGGGTTTACTCAAAATGAGGATTCCTATTTAGGTTTTGTATGGGCTTGCTACTAAAGAAGATTCTCATTGAGTTTTTCTAGAGGATTACTCATAAGAAGAATTCTCATTGAGGTTTGGTAGGTTCTTACTTCTAAAGTGGAAGCCTATTGTGGTTTAGTAGGGGCTTACTCCTATGGTGGAAGCCCATTGAGGTTTGGAACAGGCTCACTCCTAAAGAGAATGTCCATTGAGGTATGGTAGGGGAATAACCCTAAAGAAGGATTTCTGTTGAGTTTTAGTAGGGAATTATTCTTTAGGGGGATTTCCATTGTGTTTTGGTAAGGGATTACTCTTAATGAGGATGCACATTGTAGCCTAGAAGGTCCATATATTAGTTTCTTAGCATAGGGCCTTAGGTAAGGTCTTTAAGACATGTTATTATTGAAGGTATATCATCTAGGTTCACGACATAGTTCCCTAGTGCAAGTCCTAGATGTAGGTTTTCGAAATAGTCCATCACCACAAGTCCTCGATGCAGGTCCATAGTTCATGTCTTCAAGGTAGGTCCTCATCTTAGATCCTTGGCTCAAATCCTTATTTTCTAGACCCTGATCAGGCATTAATCCAAATCATCCCAATTAATTCCCTCTTCACTTTGATTTAAAATAGTTACTTGAGAGTTATGGAGGACCTAAGATAAGGGGGTTACGTAGTGAGATCGATGGGGATTCTTCTGAATTTTGAACCTATCCAATGGGAAGCCCTAGGGTCTTATTTATATGAAAATAGGGAACCCTGGATGGAGGAGTTACTCTACACAAGTCCTCCACATAGGTCCTCTACACAAGTTCTTCATGTTGGTTATCCACATAGGCCTCTACACAGGTCCTCCGCACAAGTCTTCTATAAAGGGCAACCACGTAGGTGAGGCAAACCCCTTTATAAAGTTTATTAGTCTTCTGATTTCCATAACAGTTGATTCATAAGTTTATTATGGATTTGTGACCAGTTAAATATATTCACTCAAAGTTATCCACACTTTTGGAGATGGTTAATATACCATGTCTTCTTGGAAGAAAATCATAAATTTAATTTTGATGAATCGAAACCTTTTTATCATCGATCTTGAAAATATACATCTTACTCCTGGAGAGGGGGGTATTTCCACTTATGCCTCATTGTAGATAATTATCCATTTAAAATGTAAATACAACCATGAATTACTTGGAAATGTACATGAAACACTTTTTTGGGTGTTAAAAAAATCCCCCAAGAATTATATTCATTCAAAATTAAAATAATATTTTTCTCAGGTAAAAGTGGGGAACTTTGATGCATTAAAAAATTATTTAGGGAACTTTGGTGCTATGTCATGTATCAGAATATTCTATAATTTATGTGTAATCTAAGGCTCCCAATGATCATATTTTTACTATTACTAGTATTGTATAGAAAACCCTATAAACATTTTGTTACATTACTTTTTATTTCTCGATATTTTATAAATTGTATCGAGTATTGTTCTAGCGAGGTGAGACTTGACTTTTGTCAAAGGTACACATTCTGGGTTTTCACCCAGGGGAGTGCTATGTCTGTTTTGTTGGGTAGTTTAAATTAATGAATGTAATACTAATAAATCTAGTATTTTAGGTAATATAACATTGACCATAAATTATAAAATTAAAACCTAAACTAAGCTTGTTTTTTAGAAAGGTCCCAATATTCCTTAGATATTTGCAGGGGAATTTTGATCCATGATTTTTATAGTAACCAAATATATAACATAAATTATATAAATAGATGTATTATCTTCAAAGAAATGAGTTACCACTATTTTAAGAAACTATTATTGAGGATGTATTATATAGGGCCAACTAGGGCATGTGTTTTACTCCCAAACATTAGCATCCGTAGGTTGACAGGCCTGTTGTGTGGGTTAATTATGAAAGGCCAACTAGGGCACGTACTGGATTTTCATGTAATGGATTTCCATTTAATTTTGATATTATATTAATGATAGACAATTGGGATTAATATTTGGATATCATAAGACCAAAATGAGCTACTTTTCCAAGAAAATATGCCGATGAATAAAAATGATCCATCGGTGCTGACATAAACTATAAATGAGAAACCACTTCTACGTGGATTTGACTTGTAAAGGAGGGATTATTTTAATAAATAACCAATGTAATTAAAAAAAGTTCTTTTCTAAAAAAGGATAATAGTATTGTGTATTTAATTTCATGAAGTATGAACATTATTTCATGTAGTTTAAAGTCATGCTGCAAAGACATTGTGCCATGAAGTTTAATGTCATGTAGCAGATATGTTAAGAGATTTCTAACAGTATATTTTGTAGTTTAAAGTATTGCAATAAGGAAATTATGGGGGATTTAATTTAAGGAAATTATCTTTGACAAAAGGTTTATGAGTCTCCAATTTCTTAGTAAATTTTGTGGCTATGTGCTACCATATTAAGATATGGAAAGAAAGAATTTTATACTGTGATTTGGGAATTTTTCGAATTCAGAGAAAGACATGCGAAAAGGACTAGAGGCATTAGAGGTGGTATCTTCCAAGAACTAAGTTACTTTTATTTGAAAAACTTTTTTGGGAGATGTATTATGCAGGGAAATCTAGGCCATGTGTTGAATATTAAATAGTGGCATCTTTATGATGACATGAACGTTATGTAGGTGGATTTAATGCTAGGCCAATAGGGGAATGTACTACATAGTTAGGTATAGGATCTATCATGAATTATAACATTCTATTTCTAAAAGATGATGATTGTTTATGGAGATTCAGAGTTTCCTAAGCCCAATGTTTTGTTTTTGGAGAAAATTACTTGAATAAAGGAATGTGTATTTCCAGTCAAGATCTCCAATGAATCAGAGGAATAGTCTTTCTATAGTGGTCTGATCCAAACATAGGAAGTATGGTGTCTGTATATTTAGTTCATATGACTAAGACCATAAAATTATGGATACATTGAATGATATATGGTCAAATAGACCAAGGTTATTCTAGTATGATTTGAACAAGTGATGGGGAGATATTTAAACCACGGTCATGAAGAATTTTAGGTTGGGAGAAAAGATAAGGGACAAATATGCAAAGGTTGGACACTTTAAAATATGGGTTCCATTATACCATCATCAAAGATTAGAGGTTACAAAAGAGGATTCTCCCGAGAATGAAGTTACATCTATTTGAAAAACCCATTATGGAATGACATTATTTATGTCCAACTAGGGAATATGCTACAAATCCAAATAGTTTCATCTTTTGGATGACAAGACCATTATATAGGAGACTTATGCAAGGCCACCTTGGGGAACATACTGCATAGTCAGGGAAAATATCTCTCAAGTATCAGACATTATGTCACTAGAAGCAGAGGAAATATTATGAAGATGTGAAAGTATTCAAGATTAGGAGTATTAAATGTGAAAGGGACAATGTGAAATGCACAAGGGGTATTTGGAATGATATTGGACATGATTTTGGAGTCCATTAAATAGATTTAACTCATATGTATAATGATGACATATTTTGTTTCCTTGGTGGGCACTCTAATGAGAGGATCCAAAATAAATGTTCATCCATATATTTTTTATTATATATAGGATGGGGGAATCTTTTATTATCTCGTGGTCAGGACTAGGATCTAAGGCCGAATCTTCCCTACATATCTCAGTGGGATGAGAATAAAGCCAGACATATTTCTCTTGGTAACATGTAGTTTAAAGTCATGCAACAAGGTCATTATGTTATGATGTTTAGAGACATGCAGTAAGGACATTAGGGACTTTTATATGAAGAGCTGTTAAAATTTGCATATGGACTAGGTTTTAAGGCCAAAGTGTCACTACATATCTTGTCAATGGAATAATCAATACACTCAAAGATCATATCATATACAATGTTATGTATAAGGTGATATATTTTTTTGGATCTCCTCATGTAAATCTGACTCATACATGGGAGAATAGTTGATTTTTCATATCATGTTGTAGCTTGGTCTAGGATTGAAAATCTAGATGCCACTACATATCTCATAGGGATGATAATCAAGCCACACATAGTTCTTAAACAACCATGTAATTTATCATCATGCGATGATTATGTGAAGTGATTCCGATATGAAAAGGAAATAGTGTGGTTGGACTAGGGGATACAACCTTGGTGTCACTACATATCTTTCTAGGGAACGAATCAATCCACATGTAGTTCATAAATAAAGGTACCCCCATCCTAATTGAATTAAAAAGTATAGCATAATGGGGGTTTCTTGAATATAGGTTCACAGATAAGATTAGAACTCATATTGATCTCTTCATGTAGACTTGAATCATACATTAGAGAAAAGAGGCAGTAATTGCATGATGATGTGTTTGGGTCCAATATTGAAAGTTTAGACATCACTACATATCTCATTTGGATGAGAAAAAATATATAAATAGTTTTTTATAGGATTCCCATTATTGGTATGATCCATACAAATTGAAAGGGGAATCATACCTTTGTGTCTAAATCTGATATAGGATATATAGGTGTCACTGTGTATCTCATATAAATGAGAATCAAGCCACACATAGTTCTTGGAATTCTATATAGTTTAATTTCATGTCGTAAGGAAACATGTTGTGTTTTTTATAGAATTATATCCAAGACCATTGATAACCCTGAATATGAATTGAGATACATTATTTAGGTACATAACATTTTTACCTAATTCCTTAAACCATGTGAGTTGTGCTCAGTGTGAGAAATAATGAGCATTATAATATTTTTTTCCCAAAAAAAGGTAAAATAATTGAAAAGAAAGGGTCTAATGATTGAATGGTGTCTGATCTAGTATATAGGGCCTGGTGATTACTGCATATCTTTCTAGGATAAATAATCGATCCAAACGTAGTTCATAAAATTGTTTCCCATATCATCAGGTTTTGACGTGGGGAAGTGGAATTTTTATAATTTACAAGATGATGGTTGGGCCTAAAGTAGGAAGTCTAGGCATCACTATGTATCTCATTAAAATGAAAATCAACATACAAATATTTACAGAGGTCCCTATGAAAATTTGATTTGTGCATGGATAAAATAAAGGTGTGTTTTATTTTATGAAATAGAGACTGAACCCATAATAAAATGTCTAGGTGTCACTACATATCTCATAGGGATGAGAATCAATAAAAATGAAGTTCATGAATTCTCGTGCATTTTAATGACTCTCTGTATGGATAAAGAAGAACCAACATGAAAATATAGAGATATTATGGTTGGACTAGGGTTAAAACCCAAGCATCACTATGTATCTTATTAGAGAGAGAATCAAGCTGCACATAGTTCTTAAAACATTCCCTATGAATGTTTGATTCGTACACACATGGAATGAATGGGATTTGTTTCTTTATGGCTAGGCCCAAGATTGGAGATCTAGGTATATCTACATATATTCTATGGATGAGACTCAAATGATACATATTTCTTGATGAGATTCCTCACACCAACTAGGTTTTTATGTGAGGAATGGTTTTTTTATTATGAATGGACCCAAGATTTCAGATATGGGCATCAATATGCATCTCATTGGAATGAGAATCATGCAATATGTAGTTCTTGAAACGGTTGTTACCACACAAACTGAGTTTAATGTCAGAGACGAGGGCTTTTGATACATTCAAAAATAATTTTTATGCTCAACACACATGATGGTATGAGAATCATACCATGAATTATTTGAGATTTCATTTTATAGGTTTGGTTCATGTACAAAAGAAAAGGGAAATAAATTTTAATATGGTCGCAATTGGGTCCAATATTGTAGATCGGGACATCACTACATGTCGCATTGAAATTTGAACCAACCCACGCATAATTCTTGAAGAATAGTGAAGTTTAACATCTTGTGGTGACGACATAAGTCATATAATGTGAAAGAAACATTTCAGATGTACTAGGGAATAAGACTCAAAGGTAACAATGTATTATTATAGGGGAAATAATCAAGCCACACCTAGTTCATAAAAATGGTTACCTACGCAGATCTGATTTAAACAAAGGGAGTGGTGGGGCACAAGTTACACTAAGGAGTGTCAATGATGTGAGTAATGTCTGGGCATGGAAGCTAGTCATCTTTTAAAGGACCACAATGAATTCCAATTTTTGTATCTTGGGGTATTTCTTAACATCAAATGAAGGAGGAATTAATCATACAATTTTATGTCATGTAGTGAGAAAAAATTTTATCATGTAGTTTAACATCACGAGACAAGGAAGAAAAAGTTATGTAGTTTAATGTTGTGCAACATGGATGTGTATGGTGGCATGTAATTTAATGTCTTGCGGTTAAGATGATGGTTATTATGAATTTTAATTTCATACAACTAGGATGTACCTCTGTGTGATTACACAAATTATTTCTTCAACAACCATTCATTGGTTGGTGTTGTAACGATTTATCTATCCGTTCAGATTGAGGAATAATCCCCATTATATGGACCTTATGTATTGATCATGGTCTTTCCTACTTTGGCTCCAGCATTGGATCCTTCATTCCAAGTATCTTTAAATTTCTAAGTATTAATAACTATTATCTTTGAATGAATGAATGGAGGTGAACGTTCTAGTTGAAAGCTCATTCTAGTATGTTATGATAGAATTCCAAGTGATGCAAGGTATTATGTCTTTTTTCTTCTAATTGATCTATCTCATATAGTCGCTTCAAAGACTACTCATTTATAGATAAATGGTCACATATGACAACTCAGAGTTAATGAAGTTGAACATTAGTATGCAAGACTATTTTTGTCTCGCATACCAATGAGTATGGGGTTGACAATGTTGCAGTTTAGGTAATAGTTCTATAATCCCACAAGTCACGTAAGATCTTATTAGGATAAGAGATTTTATCTTTATCCACCATATTCTAGAGTGTATTAAATAGGGTCTTGTTGAATGCCTCTAATTGTCCACTGGCCGCTGCATGATTGTGGGATGAAGGGTTGGATTTGATATTGTTCCCCTGATATAGCTAATTTATCTCAAAACAATATAAATTTGTGTCATTGTCTATAAATATGATGTGAGGGAAACAAAATTAGATAATGATATTAGATTTGATAAGGCTAAAAATTCTATTGGCCCCAACATCCTTGAGAGGTATTTCCTCAACCCATTCAGAGAAGAAATTAGTAGTAGTAAGGATGTACATGAACTACTTAGCAGTGGCTGGAGTATTTGGTCACAGTACATCCATTCTATATATAGAAAATGGACAAGGCTATTTAGATATATGTAGAAACTTTGGGGGTTGATAAATAAAGATGGAATTCACTAGGAATGGATAAAACTATTTAGTGAAATCTATTCAATCTTGTGTCATCGAAGGACAGAAGTATCCAAGCCGTAGTATTTGATCAAAAAGCTTATGCCCAGACTGGTGGTCACCACAAGATCCTGCATTTACTTATTTCACGATACCTGTTGTCTCTTCTCCGTCAATGCATCAGAGTAATATTCCATTAGAAGCTCATTTATAGATGATCTTCTAGTGATATAGGCTACCATAAAGAGTGGAATTGACCACTCTTCGGTGGGAATGTTCATTCCTAGATCTATCTAATAAAAGTACCCTATTTTGGATATATTCCATGATGGGTTCCATCTATCCTATGGTATGACCATATGTCTCCTAAATGAGACCGATTCCATTTATTTACTCAATTCTAATTTGAAAAAAAAATGTGAAATCACATGTCGATGGGAAATACTAATGATTTTCTCATCCCAATTTGGATTTTCTAGGGCAGTGGATGTATTTTCCAATGCATCAAATTGGGAATTGTGGGATAATTAGATGTAAGATAATCCATGCTCTGAGAGAAAATTTAATCCTTAAGCCTCATAAATAATCTTATAGGGGTATTAGCTTTTCTTTTCTTGTGGGGTAATCCTCATTGATATACATGATTACCAATTTCTGTATCACATTCACTTCCAGGTGATTCACTGGTAATCAGAGTACCATTTCTAAGACTTCAATGAGAGTATGATATTATGCCTCATTTTTTGGTACCACTTTCTTTTAACATACATGAATATGGAAACCCTACCTTTTATATGGTGATAAGAACAATTCCTAACCCTACTATATTGATTTTAAGGCCTTCCATTCTCTTCCCCACTGAAGTTATGGAAGTGCCATCAAAGTAAATTTTCCATGTTCAAGGACTTTCTTGAATAGAATTGATTTATTAATCAAGAAGTTCAGTATTCAATGATGTGTCTTCTACAGTTGAGTGGTCAACAAGTAATTCTACTAAGGCTTGTTATTTTACTACTTTCTGAGGCATAAAATGTATATTAAACTGCTATAGAATAACCTTCCGCCATGGAAAACATCATGTAAGAACAGGATAACAAAGAATAAATTTGAGTGGGTTATTCTGAGATACTTAGTAGAACCCATGATTCTGCAAATAGTGGATTAATTTCTAAATTGCGATGATTAGTACTAGGCATCTTTTCTCAATATCTGAATATTGAGCATTCACATCGAGCATGGTTCGACCTAGATAGTAGTGGCTTTTTCACTTCTAGAATCATTATTTTTTAAAAGGAAGGCACCTAATGATCACCCCATGTCTGCCTCATAAAGAAGGAGTGGATTTCCTTCAATATGTGTCATCAATACCAGTGCTCTCAAGAGGTATTTCTTGAGGTTTTCAAATGACTATTTGTAGTCGTTGGTCCATTGATATGTGACCCCCATTTTTATGAATTTGGTGAAGGTAAAACACATTATAACCAGATTGTATATAATGTGATAGATATAGGCCATGTTTCCTTGAATTCAACTCAACTCCTTCATGTTTCAAAGAGGTGACATTCCAAGAATAGATTTTTTCTTTTCTGGATCAATTTCAATACCACAATGGTGTACAAAAAATCTATGAAATTTTTCAAAGGTTACCTCAAAAAACAATTCAGGGGGTTCATCTTCATATGTTACTAAATTTTGATAAATATAGTCTCTAGTTCATCAATGTTATCATAACATTGTCTAGAATTAACCACTAGATCATCCACATATAATTTTAAAAAAATCCCAAGAAGGGTTTGAATATTTGATGCATTGCATGTTGATATGCCTCACTAGAATTCTTCAAGCCAAAGGGAATTACCCGATAGAAAAATATCACTTGAGGGTCTTTAAAGGCGTTAAATTCCTCATATTCTATAGAAATATGGATTTGATTATATCTATAGTATCCATCCTTGAAATAGAGACCCTCTTAGCTTGTTGTTGCATTAATTAAGTGTTCTTTGATCGGGACTGGGAAGTAATATTTGGGAAATTTCCAGTTGGGATCTATGAAATCAATGAAAAATATTATTTGACCATTTTTATTTTTCACCAGGACAATTTTTCAAGTCATTTTTGATATTGAACCTCCATGATAAATTCATCTTTGATAAGATTATTGACTTTAAGCTCAATTTTAGAGGCATGAGTTGGGTTTGTTCTTCTTCTTGCCTACCTAAATCCTTTATGCTCTTCTGGAAAATGCAAATGATGTGTGACAACATCAGGGTCAAGGACTAGAATTTCTATATAGTTCCATGAAAACACATCATGATGTTGCATTAAAATGGAATTATACATTTATTAATCTTTAGTAGTTAGGGTTACACTAGTTAAAGTGGACCATGGATCTTCCTCTATTCCAAGATTTATTTCTCTAAGTTCATATACATAGGTGGAGATTCCATACTCAAATACTCTTGGGGTGTCCTTCAGGTCTTACTATTATTCCTCTTCCTCATGTTTCACTATATCTACCTACGCTAAAAGAATGTATTGGAGGATAACTGAGGAAGCAAGGTTTTCATAGTTAGGAGAGGATTTGGTATTTGGACATCCTAAAGAAGTGGTAATCATTTTTTACCCAACCGATGATGGAGGGTCTTCTTGAATCATTAAAGGGAAAATTATTAGTTTATAATAAACATCCTTGACTTTCTCCATTAATGTGATAACTTATTATATCCAGGTGGATGAAGTAGAGACTTGAAGAAGTTCAGTGGATGGAATAAAGACATATTCATTTTGGATTTCACCATTTCTTAGTGAATCAATTATTTATTATATATTTTCTGGCTCAATTTCCCCAATTTTAATTATTGAATACACTAAACAAGTTCTTGGATTTGGTTCAACCCTTTCAATTTGACTAATTAGTAACACATAATCTACACCGAGATTCTTGAATGGGTTAGTTATTATATTTTTGAGACCATTCTGATCATTGATTCTATTAACCTCATTTTCCATGGACTACTTTCCCTTTGTGTGATAGAACACTGAATCAATGTACTATGATTCACAAGATTTGAAATGGGATAATAAAACCATGAAATGTCCAAATTTTTCCATTGAAACAATATTTCATACATTGATGGTATGATGAAAAAATAGTCGCATACTGATGTCGCTAAGGTCTCACTAACAAAATGATGAACGTTGTGCCCTGTGGGACAACCATGAACTATGAATTAGATAAGAGACCCAAAAACTATGTTCTGAGTGTAATCTTGTTGAGAGGTTTTTGATCATTCTTATCATAACCCTATAACATCATATTGTAGGGAGACAAATGGGACACGGTGAGTCCCAATAAGAAAAGTAACTAAATGTTAATGAAGTTGACACCTAAGACATTATCAATAAAGGTTCCTTGGATGTCAATATCGTTAATCTGGATGGATATGTACAAGGTCCTGAGGTGTCCTTGTATAACAATATTTTTATCCTGGTCCACGAAAGATATTACTGCATTTCATTCTTCTAGGTCGTTCTCTATAAAATAATCCTCTACGAAAGAAACCTCAGTTTCAAACTCTTGAGGGCTTGGAAAAACCACAATAAGTTATTCTCAGAGATCCTTTGACAGATTTAGAATATCCATGATTGATTGCTTTGATGGTACTTGGACCAGTTTCTTCAACACATTATACATTTTATCTATTGATCTATTTTTTTTCACCATGTAAATTTTGTTTCTCAAGTGACTTGGAAGATGATACTCTTGATGTGAATGGACCATTTGTCTTAGTGGAAGCTAGAAATACTTTTTCTCTTAGCGGGTTAAGTGGGATAGGTATGTCCACTTGTCGAGTAGGTTACAATATATACATTAATTAGTCTTCTAATATGATCATGTTAGGGAATACCCTACCATATGTGGGAGGATTCCCATGTTCCAACTAAGTCTGTTGGAGGACTCTCTCTTGAGTTTCTTCTATATAAACAATTCGAGTAGGGGTGTAATTGAAATAGTGGATTCTAGCATACCTATATATTCCCATGTACCCTTGACCTTGATGAAATATTCCCCCAATTCCACAATAACGTATGAAGAACTCAGGTTCATAATTAGAATCATTATTTTTATAGGGATCCATTAAATGAATAATGTTAACAGAACCAAAAATCAACTCCTCATCTGATGAAGATTCTTCAAGGTAGGTCAATTCATGTTGTTCTATTTGGTGGGGTGATTCATGTTCTTTCAAGATGGTTGGAATGAAATCTTTTAATATCATAGAAAACTTTTTCATTGACATAAACTCAACTTCTTATGCTTCCTCTTTATTCTCTTTTCCATACTGCTTCTTTGAGGATTGGGCTATAGAGGGATGGTATTTGGATGATGATGACTTGGCTACAGCGGAAGTGGAAATATGATTAATCAGTTGTTGTAGCTATGTTATTATAAATTCGTGAGTTTGATTGATCCTTCTCACGATCATCCAATAATCAATCTAATACATATTCTTGATGTTGACTTCCTGCCACCTGCCTTCCTCCTCTGGATCAGTAGCAGTAACACATGCTACCAAGGATAATGATCTATTTAGTTTCACTTGTCCATAATCCACCATCTATTATAGGAGATAATTGAAATGAAAACACTCTTGGATGGGGTTCCCCAACATTGGATGGAAGGGGAATTAGTTTTGGAGATTCTCTTATCCTTCTTTGTTCAAGTTCTTGGGCCTTGGTAATTAAACTAAATTGTTTTCCAAGTCTAAAATGAAGTAGTCAAAATCTTTTTTTATTCTGAAAAGAGTAGAATTTATTCTTCAACTCCACAAACTATTTTTTCCTCTGATCTATTTGATCATCCTGATGTGGCATCCATTGTTGTCGATGGTCATGAGGTGGATCCCTACAGTATGATGAAGGATTTGAAGTGGGAGTGGGTATAGGGGCCTACTTAATTGTAATTGTAGAAGCCTATTCTTTTTCCATATCTTCATCCAATAGCTAAAGGGATTACATGAGATTTGTATCTAGTCACTGTTATGTAATTTTATACTTGTATATAAATCGTTGACATGTCCCAAAACCCTCAGGTGTATTTCACTTAGATTAATGGTATTTATAACTCATAAAATAGGTTGGATACAAAAATTGTTAATAGTATTTCTAAATATAGAAATGTATTCAGGGAGTATGTTAATCTTTTCCACCGAGAAATGAAATCCTAAACTCTTCAATTCTCTCTTTTCTTGTAGTCTGTAAGATTAAATTTTTTTTCTTTTTTATCATTTAGAAGAACTAAAAAAATAACTTTTAGTGGTGATCATCCCATCCAAAAATCGATTGATATTATAGGCTCATATACCATAGAAAGGTCGCCTCGACAAAGATTGTACAAAGAATTTTAGTTACCTACTTGTTGCTTCTTCGGGGTCCCCATCATTGGATAACTGTGAGAGATGAAATTCTTCAAGTACGGCTGTGGATCTCCTAAACCGTTGAAGATTAGAAATGTGAGATTCCAAAAGTTTTGTGGGGGAGGAGTCTAATCTAATCATTTGGATAAAAATTCATTTTTTGGTTGAATTGGTAAGCATCATCCTTCCATAGACTTCAATCAATCATCAATGATTCAATGTTGATCATCATCATTTGAGAAATATCTTACTGAGTCAGGACATGAATAGGTGTGATATATGGAGCCAGAATGGGTGTAAGTACTGGTAAAACCACTAATGGTGTCACTGCTGGAATCTATTATGACTAACCCATAGGGATTGGCCTGTAAGGGTGTGCCTATAATGGAGGTAATTTTTTATATACCTTGGTCTTGGGAACAAAATATCTTTATTTATGTGCACTAACTGAAAGTTCCAATTTAGGATCTACTTGTAGTTCATATCTAGTAGGAATAATTCATCAAAATAACTCTAAATTAAGTCTTCTAAAATATTTCATTACGTTTTACTACTTTACTAATCTTTTATCCAATAAAAGGGATTTACCTTCTCTAGGGGAATGGTGAGACATGGTATGACCTTTAACATTTTCCATGTTAAGTGCCTTTTGAAAATGTGGAAGTGGATTATTTTGGAAGGAAACCTTGATTTTGGGGAAGCCTTTAATTTTTGGTATGCACACCTCCTTAATTTGCTTCGGTGTAGACCATATCAAAAATAAGAAATTACTTTTCTAATTCCCTTTACTTGGAATAATGTTCTAGAGGTTCTTTTGTGGTGAAATTAATGAAATTTATCGATGTGTAATTTAATGCAGGGTTTTCTTTCAATATTTTTGTGATACCATCTTCTTCCATGTCCTCTACAAGACCTAATCCTTGTATTTGTTGATTCTCCAGGTATTTACTGGTAAAAATTATCTTGAATAGAATCCTCTAGTATATTAGTTATGCATCAATTTTGTGTTTTCTTCCCTAATTGAGTGAAAATGGGCTTCCACTGATGAGGGGATTATAAATGTGAAAAATCCCCCCACCCCACATGTTGGGGCTGTTCTAGTTCTTTCTGCTCAACGCTTCGGGATGTATTTTTTTATTCCAAAGGATGGGTTAAAATATCCCCCTGCCCTATAAGATGGGTTTTCTTATGAACTTCTATGGCTGATATTTCCATAGTTCCTCTTCTGATCTTACAGATTTTGATCTGAACATTGGATGGGTGCATTTTCATGCATCTACTCAAATCACATATTTTATATGACCATTGTTATATTTTAGAAATTTACACAATCTAATGAAGGAAATTCTCTAAATGTGATACCTACTTGATATTTTCATATGCTTGATGTAAAAGTCTTTCAACAGCATTCTCTCTTTGGTCGTGACTCCAATGATGGTTAGTTGAGGCCTATTCTTTCTAACTATATCTTTAGTTATGACCAAATTCTCTTATTATACCCATCCTTGGGAAATAAAATTTCAAGAAATTGCTTTTTGATGGGATTTTATGACTATATAGCATAGTGGAATGCAATGCTCCATGCACACCCCATCCCCTGATATAAACCCCAGATGGGGTATCTATGATCAATTGTCATAAAATCATAAATGTGTTGACGCATGCATGATGAATGGATTATTATTATTTATAGATCTTTGGATTTCCGGAAAACAAGGGGGACTCGAAGTCAATTTTTCACTACTAACATCTTGTTACCTTTACATGACCTAGATATTCATTATAAGGTAATAATTTCACTTTTAGATGACGAATAGTCTTTCATATGTTGAGGTGCATATCATGAATACAATCTTCTACCAACATCTCTAGAATACTATAATGAGGAGTGTCCAATGGACAAAACATGGCTGGTACATAATATTTTTCCATTTGTTTCCTCATATTCAACATATCTCCTTCACATATTTTAGAGGTTCCTCAACTCGGTATGTCAATAGTGGATGCTTATTAGTTGTTTCATTGAAAACAATAAGATTATTTAGGATTTCCTCTGATATGCTTGAAGGTATGTGTCTCAAGGGAGGTTAAGATAATGACCATTTCTTTCAGCTATCTTATAGAAGATAATTTATTTCACCTATCAGTGAAAAGGCATCGAACATGAATAGACATGTATTTGACAGTTCTTCAAGATAAGGGGGATTTCTCATCACTACAGTTTCCATTAGAGAATTATCATGGGAACATGAATCACTACTGTGGAGAGGACATTCATAGAGAATTTAATCATGGGGAGGACCACTGTGGTAGGTCACACAGATGGGTAAAACCTCTTAATCCTTGGTCTTTTTGCCACACAGTAGGTTACAGTGGCTCTCTTTAATAGATATGATCTCAATATTGACTAGATTATCAAGATGAAATACTTACGGAGGAAGTGTATGATGAGGAACATAAATTCAGATCTACTAATCCTATAATTAGGTGATTGGAGGGTAGGATCTTAAGTAAAAACAAATATATGTTTGAGGGAATCAAAAACACCAACATTAAGTGAAGCTAGATCACAGATCGACTTTGATTCTTCAACTGTACTGAATGAGACTTCCACATGGATGACATATTACTAGAATTTGGGGACACTTATTGGGATAATTTTATATAATGTGTGGGTGTATGTTCATTCGTGGGGGTTTCCATTTGAATATGCCAATTATCTTCAGTTGGAATGGTTGTATGTGCCTGATTTGGTTATCTGTATGATATTGGGGAGTGTTCCCTATAACCCTCCTGGACTTGAACAAAGGAATCTATATGCTCTGGGATGGTATGATGATGATTCATACTATGTATGGGGATAAAAAAATTTCCATCCCTCTAGTAATATTATAGATTATGTTATGATATTCTAGAAAGATTATAGGATATGGGTAGGAATTTTTGTCAACCCTTTTGGTATTTCTAAAATATGTTTTCTGACTTCAGAAGCTAAAACAAGAATATATGTCCACATAATATCTAGATTTAGTGTATGTACCTACTTCTTTACCCCTTTTCTTGACATTTTATACTGAAATTACTCATGTTTGGGGTAGATAGTTGAGTTTTCTCTAGGTTTGTCATCGAAACTTTCTGACTGACTTATCTGAGTTCTACCAGCCGTGACTATTGGAATCCTTGATGGATGATGGTAGGTGATTGTTCTTTCTGGATATTTTCAACCAAGATTGGTTAGAAAAAAAATTTACGTGCTTCCAAAAGAGACAACTAGTAGGCTTGGTGGGTGAAGGTAGGTGTATGTTCTTTCTTGCAAATTACAACTGCATTTGATTGGTGAGATTATTTGAATGCAGCCATATGAGTATGATGATTGGCTAATAGATTGTATGAAAGTGTATGTGCATTCTCACAGAACTCCATTAGATTTTTATGGTAGGATTGGTTGGGTTCCTCTGGGAGAGTCAGTAGTATGGTGGAATTAAGGCGGAAGGGTGTATGTGTTCGGTCATGGTTTTCTTCCAAAATGGGTTAGTGGACTTCTCTAGAGGGGGAAATGGTAGAAAAATACTTCCAATTAGTTGGTTGTTGTCCCCATTATTTCTTCATGAATGTCTGGCTATGAGGGACCCATGTAAGATAGTTAGAGATAACATCCACATAATCTTGGGGTTTTCTACCACACAGTGCTGGCAGTAGCAATTGTTGTAAGGATCCCAAAGTCTTCAGGATGAGGCTTTAGGCGGCCTCTAGGTAAAACTCAATAGAATACTGTTGGGATTAGCGATTTTTTTGTAGATATAAGCTCCCTAAATGGTTGAAGATGGTGGTTTTCATTGTCTTCTTTTGGATAACCAGACATCGCTGACTAGAAGATCGATAATTGCTCTTGATTTGGAGGGAATTTTGGGTAGAAACCATGGTCATGATGGTACTGTGTTGAGAGTACTCTTGAACCAGTGTGTTATAGGACCAGTGTTGAAGATGATGAGTCAGTGATGACATCCTTTGATCAGATGAGGATCTAGCTTGATTAGTAGTGGGGGCGTTCACGTGGTGTAAGCATGAAGGAATCCATTTGAAATGAATGGAGTTCTTGGAAGAAAGTGCATATATATATGAAAAATATAAACAATGAACTTTGAAAAAGCATAATCTTTTTGGATGAACGTATGCGTGATTGATTTTATTGTCTGATCATCCTTTATCAAGTGGTAGGGGTCGGACAAATTGTAACATTGTCTTCTTGGTTAAGGATTCACATCAGGTTCACTATTTTTTCACCTTAGAACATGTGTTCTATTTAGGAATCACAATTTCAGAACGGTTTCCAATGGATTTGATTATGGAATTCAAAGCACCCAATAGTTCTATATCCAAAGGGACCTAATTTCCAAAGTCAAATGCTCATTAGGGATTTTTACCCATGATGCTTAATAACTCACATTAGTTGAGGGGATGGGAGGTCAGGATTATCAAACCCTTTTGAGGTAAATTATTGCCTACTTATAGACAATCTTATAGATTTGAGATATTTTTTTGAATCCTTATTAATTTACCAAGAATAATATTGGTTTCATCTGAAATTTGAAATCAATTTTTAGCATCTGTGGAATTTATAACCATCCATATGTATTTGAGGTTCTTTAACAATGGAGACATCTATATGTATTTGAGGTTATCCATAAATAATATCCTCTTATATACAACCTAGATATTCATTATTAATTGTTATGAAATGCTGGTTTTTAATCCACTCAGTGGGTAACTCTGGAGTTTATGGTCATCCAGGTAGATGAATATCACTCTGTAATTTATTGTCATCCATGGAGAAAGAAGTTGTTATGATATTTCACTAAAACCCATAAATGAGATACCTATGTATCCCCATGAAAGGAATCAGAACATACATAGTTCAGTTCTTCTTAATGGAACATATCATGCCTTTTAAGGTCATGTGATAAGGACTCAGTCATATAGTTTAGTTTCATGTGGTAAGGAAATCATGGTGGAAGGTTCCTAATCAAAGCATGATGTGGGGCTTATTCCTAAGTGTCCCAAGTAAATTTGATGGAATATGAGCTCCCATGTTAAATTATACCCTACTAGTGATATGAACCAAATATTAAATTATGGATTTGGAATATTGTGTTTTAACTACAGGGTGGATTCCAACATATCCCATTTTTATGGGAATCAAATTCCACAAAGTTCATTATGTCTCATAAGGGAGTATGGCCCTTTGTGAGAAATTTTTTAGGGCTTACTCCTAAAGAGGATACCCTTGAACATGATCCATGAGATATGTTTTGTCTCATAGAGGTTTGGGAGGTCTTAATTTGCAGTTTAATTTTATTGAGGATTCCTAGATTTAGAGAATTAGGTTTGGACTCTTGTGGAGTATACCTAGTGAGATCAGGCCCTAGGTGACTACTTACTACATATCACACATATGGTGGTAATTAGAGTTTTCATAGTTCATTATTTTAAGTGGTTTGTGTGGATTCTTAGATAATTAAAAACCGTTAATCCCATGTAAGTCATTATCAATATTAGAAACAAGAGGATGTGAAAGATTCAATAAACCACACACCACTTTCTCTTCTACTGGTGGGAGAGATCGAGCCTATGGAGGAATATTTCATGGTTATGGTACTTCCCCAAACTCTCTTTATGTTGGAAGAGGGTCCAAGGTAATCAATTGATGTAGGTGAAGGTTGTAAAGAAGAGTGATATTGTATCCTTCTATGTATGAGGATAGGGGATTACACTAGTGTGGATGCCTTTTTAGTGGTCTAGTTGGAGCTTACTCTTAATGAGAGTTCACATTTGAGGTTTGTATAGGGATTACTACTATGGAGGATTCCCATTTGATGTTTGGATTAGTCTTTCTCCTAAATAGGATACCCATTTAGCTTTGGTTGGGGATTACTTCTAAGTAAGAATCCCATTTTAGGTTTTTTTGGGGCTTGCTCCTAAAGAAAATTCCCATTTGACATTTGGTAGGTTCTTACTCTTGAGGATGACACCCATTTAGGTTTGGTATGAGATAACTCATAAGGATAATTTCCATTGAGGTTTTTTAGGGTATTACTCCTATGTAAGATTCCCATTGAGGTTTTGTAGGGGCTTACTCCAAAAGAGGATTCTTGAATTAACGGAATTGGGGTTGGACTCTTTATGAGGATGTCTAGTGAGATGAGGCCATATGTAAAGGATTCCTCAGTATCCCATATAGGGTGGGAATAAAATTTCGCATAGTTCATTCTTTTAGGTGGGTTGTGTGGTTTTTGTGATCATTAAAAACCTTGAAAACCACATGATTCATTCTTGGTATGAGAAACAAGAGGATTTGAAAAATTCAACAAACCACACTTATCTTCCTCTTCTATTTATAGATGAGTTAGGGCCTATGGTTAAAGAGTCCATAGATATGGTACTTCCCCCTACTCTCTTTACATTGGAAGAGGGTCCAAGGTATGGAATGGATGAAGTTGATAGTTGTAGAGTGGGGCAATACTGCAACCTCTTATGTAAAATGATATGGTCTTACACATGGGTGGCTACCCTTTGAGTGGTGTTGTTGAGGCTAACTCTAAATGAGGATGTCCATTTGATGTTTGGATGGTGCCTTATCATAAAGAAAATTCCAATTTGTTGTTTGGTTGGGGATTACTGAAGGAGGATTCTCATTTACCTTTGTTTGGGGATTACACCCATGGAGGATTCTCATCAGATATTTGGTTGGGGATTACTCCTAAGAAGGATTCCCATTTAGTGTTTGGTAGGGGCCTCCTCCTAAAGAGGATTTACATTGAGGCTTGGTAGGGGATTACTTTTAAGGAGGATTCTTTTTGAGTTTTTCTAGGAGAATAATCTTAAGGAGGATTACCATTGAGTTTTGGTAGGGGTTACTCTTAAAGAGGATTTCCATTGATGTTTGGTAGGTGCTTACTCCTAAAGAGGATTCCCATTAAGGTTTGGTAGGGGATTTCTCCTAAGGTGGATTCCTATTGAGGTTTGGTAGGGGCATACTCCTAAGGAAGATTCCCATTGAGGTTTGGTAAGGGACTACTCTTAAGGAGTATTCCCATGATTTTTGGTAGGGGGTTACTCCTGAGGAAGATTCCCATTGAGGTTTGGTAGGGGATTACTTCTAAAAAGGATTCCCCTTAAAGATCTGGAGGTCCTTAGATTTGGTGCTTAGTACATGTCCTTAAGAAATGTATATAGGACAGGTCTTCAAGGTAGGACTTCAGGATTAGTCCTTGTAATTCTTCCTTAGTGGAGTTCCTTAGCATGGGTCCCCATCACAGGTCATCAATTTAAGTCCTTAGCAAAAGTCCTCATCATAGGTCCTCGGCGTAGGTCCTAAGGGCAGGTCCTTGGCTCAGATTATTAGATCGGATACTTGTTTCAGATCCTTATATTCTAGAACCTGATGATTCTTTGATCCATCTCATCCAAATTAGTTCTCTCTTATCTATGGTTTTCACTAGAAACCTGGGAGTTTTGGAGGATCTATGAAAAGGGGGTTGTGCAATGAGAGATTTGGGGATTCTTCTAAATTTTCCGCCTATCAAATGGAGAGCCCAAGGGTCCTATTTATAGGAAAATAGGGCACCCTGGGTGGAGTAGTTACTCCATGAAATTCCTATTCTCAGGTTATCTTTGTATGTTCACTGTAGAGGTTAACTTCATAGGTCTTCTATATAGGTCCTCTACACAGGTCCTCCACATTCGTGCTCTACATAGGTGCTTCTTGAAGGTAAATAAAATCCCGTTATAAAATTGTTTAGTCATATAAGAGCCATAAATTTTTATTTTTAAGTCCATTTGGGATTATTGACCAGTAAAATACAAGAACATAATGATATATACACTTCTTGTGATGGTGAATACACCATGTCTTCTTGGAAGAAACTCAGAAATCAAATTCGGATGCATCAAAACATTTTTATAATTGATTTTTGAAATCCACTACCTACTCCTATAAATGGGGGGTTTTATATTATCCTTCTTGGAATATATGTCTCATAAAAAATGGAAAAATAACTATGAATTATGTGGGAAAGTGCATGAAACACATTTTGTGGTGTCAGCATAGGTATAGAAGATCCATTTTTATTTTTTAAGACACCTTTATTGAATCCCAACATCATAAAAGAAAAAAAATAAAACATTATATTGAAAATATAAGAAGGTAAATATGAAGTACACATGTGATAAAAATTAATTAGGTTTCCAATTTAAAATGAGAAAATTTGTGGTAATGGAAATTAAGGACAAGGGGGAATCATTATTTAAATGGAAGTGAATTATTCCTAACATTTTTTCATTTCAAAAAAGCATTATAACTCACCAGTTATAAATAATTGAATCAAAAAAAAATTTCTCCCTATATATAAATAATTTATACCATATAAAATTAATGATAAAATGAAAGAAAAACATTATAACTCATGAAATCCGATTGAGCTATGATAGACCCTCATGACTTAAGTAATTGTCGACTCAAAAGTAATTGGAAGCATGAAAATAATATTTAATTATAAATATAATAAATTAAATCAAGTAATATGAAGAAGAAAAATTATTTTGTAGTACACGCACCACATAAAAAATAAATTTTATCATAACATTAAAATATCTCTCCATAAAAGAAAATTGAGATGAAATACCTTACTACTTAAGATACATTATAATAAAACTCGTTAAAAGGTGGAAAGATTAATTTTTATGTTAAAATTCCATGAATAATGATAATTCAAGATATAATGTATCCAACTGAATGTATACACATCAATTAAATTAAATTAGGTGAATAAAAGAATATGTGTCTCAAAGAAGTACGTTTTGTGATAAAACCCTTACCTCATGTATGAAAGCACTTTGTACGTGCACTAAACATCTTTAATAATCAATTTAAACTCATTATAAATATATCAAAGAACCTTATTAATCTATATTTCATATTCCATGTTCTTTTAACTATAATAGGTTATTTATTTATAATATTTTTTGTATACCTTCATTAGTTACTTTAAGTTGTTTTGGTTAATATATCTATAATCCATTATGTATATTGACCATGGTAGAAATAATTGTAAAATAGATTCATAATGTACATAATATTAATAGTGTTTTGAAAATAATTTTTAAATATTAAATATATCTTTAATTTCAATCAGGATGGTTGGTTATGACAAATGAACACATTTCTAAAGGAGGCAATAGTTCTTATATACGCATGATTAATGTATCCATTTCTCAAAAAATGAGAGGGGAATAAGGTAAATAATAAATTATAATTTTAGAATAATATTTATATTATAGATAAAATATTTATTCATCCATTAGATTATTTTTATCATCCAAGAATGGAAGGGATGAAAAATGTAAGATGTTTCTTTGTGGAGGTGGTAGTTGACACAATGCACTAACGAAGCATTTGTTTTCCTCAGTGGATAAAGAGATATAAATAATGGTATTTCAATAAATGTAACCAAATATTGGTATGAAATGATATTTAGGTCACTATATTTTTATGTATATACGTTATTTAGAAAATAAATATTAAAACAATATATTATGAATAAGGTAATACTTACATTGGAGATTTGATCTTCTCTTAGTGATTTCATTGGAAGAGAAGAACATAAGATAACTTCATGAAACCAGGAGATTAAGTATTATCTTATAACATATATTATTGGTATTTTGGGTATGATTTGAAGGTAAATACAAATGATAAGTGTTACCATAGAGGGGTGCAATTGATGCCCATTTATAAGTTATAAAAATTAATCTTTTGGGAATACCCTTTAACAATCCATGATATCATCACAAAATTCCACTGTAAAAGACTCTAAAATTTCATAATAATAGACTAAAGATATATATTGGGTCAAAAAAGTATCATAAAATAATTTGGAAACATGTTTTAACCATGTTTCATGTCGTTTACAATAGGTTCTCACATTTTTACATTTGGCTTTTATGCCTCCATAACTAGTTTTGAACTATGTAATTGTTTTTATTTAGAAATTTAATGTAACACCTATTACCAAATTTTTATCTTTTAAAAAATAATATAATATCAATTTAATCTAATTCAATTTATAAATATTATAAAATCAATTTTAAATTAAAATACATAATATATAAAAATGGTTTTTATAAAAAAGTGTCTTTTAACTATTATGTGTTCTTTAATATTGTTTAGTGTTAATTAAAAATTAAATGAGTGTTTGGATAGTTATATAAATATTTAAACATAATACTTTATAATTAACATAACTTAGATCATTTTAATTGACTAAATAAAAATTAATCGATATTAATAAAACATTTATTTAGAAAAAATAAAACTACTTTTATTGGAAATTGTTATTTTTAACCATTATGTGTTCTTCATATTATTTCATATAAATTTATAATTTATGTGATGTTAATATATTCTTTATTATATAGTACTATTTTAATGGTTTTGATTTAACTTTTTAAGACCTAATATACAATACTTAAAAAAATTTAAAATAAATATATCTTTAATAATAAATACATTTTAAAAAATACAATTATTTAATTATTTAAATCATAAAATCTTTATTTTCATAATCTATTGATATTGAAATAGATATTTTATTTTTATATATACAACATATCATATTGTGATAGTATTAATAATGATTATTCATAGATTGTATACTTATATATATATATTTTTAATATCATATTTTTATTTCATTATGAGTTATATTATTTTAAAATTTCCACCTAAAAAATACCTAAATTCATTATAACTATAGGATATATAAGTAATGATCCTTATTGAAAATACCAAATTTTAAGTAGCTATAATTTCAGGGGAAAAATTTTCTAAATCTAGATTTCCATCCTATAAATAGAATTACTAAAATTATTCTATTCATATTTTTTGTTTATTTATATCTTATTTTAGTTATGAAAACCTGATTCCCCATATTATGTGGTTATTTCTCATTTTATGATTTTTTTATATTGGTGTGTATTATTAAAGGTGACATTGTCCCAGGGGAGTTTCTACTTATGAATATATCATTTTTTTCAATTTACTGTCCCCTTTTAATTTTTATAGATATTGTGGATGTAGTCATCTGTGATGTATAAGAATTCATTGTATTTGATACATTGATTTATCTACATTTTCTATGATGTTACAATGTAATTACATTCTCACACCATTTGATAAAATGTTCCCTTTCTATTTAAATTATTACTTACAAACAAAGTTAGCTATGGGTGTCTATAAGGATACTCCAGGTTTACTTTCAAGAGTGATATCAACATTATAGACTTATAAAACATATCTTTCTCCATTAGAATGGTATTATCTAGGATACTATGTTTTATCCAACAGTTTGAGCCAAGAGTATATTATAATTTCATATTAATAATATTATTTCATTTTCTTATAAAGGGTTTCCATAATATTCCTTGGAAAAAATATCATAGGTTGACATGGAATTTGATCTCCTAATTAAAAATATATTTTTATCTAAGTTGGAAGAACCAACCCATTTAAAAAATATCATTAAATTTATCAAGGAAATATAATAAGTTTTTTATAAAACACTTTCACATAAACATACACATGGTATACAATAACCATACCACTATAAATATTTATTAATAATTAAATATCTAGACATAGAGGTGGTGATTTAATGTCACATAAAAATATTCTAGGTATAAAAGAGTGGTTTGAACAGTATATAACACTACTGGAAAAGCCACCTATACCCACAGTTTAAATCCATGGGTATAGGCTATAACCACACTTTTCAAAACTATGGCATATTAATGAATCGATATATCTATGAGCTATACTCACAGTTAAAAAAAATTTATACCCACATTTATTAACTATAGGAATATGTGTATGCCACCTTTTCATTAACATTATACCCATGATTTTGAAACTATGGCTATAGGCTTTAAAAAATTTCCTTCTATGGTTTTTGATACATGGACCACCTATATGCAATTCACATGCCTAACCACTACACCATATTGCCTTATAGGTATGACAATTTTTTTATGCGTTGATGTGTTATCAACACAAATTGTTGGGAGAACCGTTTATGATATATACTGATCATAAAATCATGAAGTGCATTTTTCTCTCAGCATGATATAAATCCTTGAAGAGGATCATTTTTTGAATACATGAAATATTTTGACATAGAGTTAGTTTATACACAATGAAAAGGGAATAGAGTTTCATATTCTTGGAGTTGGAAGACTCAAAATCAGGCAGTACATGAGTTTTATACTGAATGGAGGATGATGGCGTTGTTCTCTAGGATGCATCTGGAGGTGAAGAGTTGGAATGTGTAGATGACCCTAGCATCTGTATAATCTGAGTCCGCACTTTAGATCTAGATCAAAGAGAAATATCTTTATGATTCATAATGATTATCTATCAAGTAAATCCCTAAAGGTAATGAGTCACCTTATTTTTGGACTGTTGTTAGTGATGAGCTTGTTTATGTTCATGGACACATGGTTTTATCTAAAATTATGCAAGATGGGTTGGTGTGTGAGTTTCATGTATAGAATTGGGTAGTGCATCTCGATTTACCCAAAATGTATCATGATCTCTATAAGAAATATCAATGGTTTTGGATGAGGAAAGAGTATACAGGTTTCATGGAATGATGCCTTACCTATCACAACTGAGGGTTGAGTATTAGTGACCAAGTGGTTTTCTATAGCCATTACCCATTATAATGTTAAACTGGGATGAAGTGATGATGGGATTTGTTATGGGACTTATTAGGATGTCTCAGAAGAATGATGTGATCTGGTTAGTTGTGGATAAGTTGACTTAGGTACGTCACTTCCTACCAATTCGAGAGACTTTCACTATAGATCAGTTGGGTGATTTATATGTTTGGGAGATAGTATAGCTGAACAGGATGTCATGTATGATAGTTTTAGATCATAATTCACATTTCACATCATGCCTCTTGCAGTTATTTCATAAGACACTTGGTACCTTGGTGTTTTTCAGTATGACATTCCACCCACAGATAGACGGACAAACAAGCATACTATTCATATATTGGTTGAAGTGTTGAGAACTTCTATCCTGAATTTTGATGGATCATGGGATAAACACTTGTTACTTATTGAGTTTGACTAAAAAATATTTACCAAGCTACCATTCAGATGGAACCATTTTAGGAACTCTATAGGATACCATTTATATCTCTTTAATATTGTTTTGAAGCTAGAGACTTAGATTTGTTAGGACTGAGTCTCGTGCAGAAGATGTTGAAAAAAATTTAGTTTATTTGGATTAATAGGGAAAAATATCAGTGTAGGTAGAAGTCATATGTGGATCGGCATCGTAGACCTATGGAGTTTTGTGTGGGTAATAGTTTGTTCCTTCAGGAGTCTCTATAGTTGAGTCACCATCGAATTCAGAATCAATGAGAGTTGGCACCCAAGTTTGTGGGGGCCTTTTGAGATTGTGGAGAGGATAAGATCAGTGGATTAGCAATTGAATATTACACAACTATATAGTTATTTTCAAAAAAAATCATGTTTCATAGCTTTAGAAGTATCTACAAAACCCTTTTAATTTGGTTGATGTTGAGGATGTTGAACTTGAGGTTGATGTGTTCTTCGAGGAGCTTCTGATTCGTATTGTGGATAATAGTGGGAAGATCCTAAGAGGTAAGACCATGCCATTTATTTGAGTTCTATATATGAAAGAGAATATTCAAGAATAATCTTGTAAAAATATGTCTGGTATGTTGGCCAAGTGGCCCAAACTATTTTCTTCAGAAACTCATCGATGATCAGGAGTGTGACTCAAGGATGAGCCGTTATAAAGTGGGGTGGTTGTATGATCCCAATTTTTATAGAGGTATGAATTTGATTAAATTTGAAATTAAATATATAAATTTTGATTAATTACATGTTTATTGGGTGTGTGAGGAGGTTTAGGTGTGTTCTGATGGCTCATGACTCTAATGAAAGGGAAAACCTAGAAATTTTGTGCATGTTGAATAGTTTGCATATAGTTAGTGAAAACCGTGTTAGTGGGGAATCAAAACTTTGAAACACTAGATAGATAATTATCACATGGTTAGAAAAGTGTAATTAAAATTGTGCAGGCCTCCCCAGGTAATAGTGCGGCCTATTCTTTCCTTGGCAAAGGCTGGCTCAAGGTTTCGAAAACTGTGCGGCTAAAGCAAGCACCCCATTAAAAAGTGTAAATTTATAAAACTACCCCTATAGATTTTTAAATTATTTTTTGAATTTCATCCCATTTATATCTCCATTTATAGGGATGAACCTAAACCCTATAGATCTCCCAGGTTTCAATCTCCCTCATTTCAATGCCATTTGGAGCATCGTTGGTTGTGTATTGAAGCTTCGGGTAAGTTTAATCTCCCACATGCTTATCGTTTCAAGTTTAGGGATTGTGTCTTTGGAAATATCTTTCTAAATCCCTTAACCCCTCTTTTTCCAGGGGATTCTATGTTAAGTATTTAAAAGGTTCTTGAATTTGGATCTAAGCCATGTTTAAGAGTACGTCCATCTCTAGAATCAAGTTAGGTGGTCTATAAGTTATATCTCATTTTTTTGTTAATGATTTTTGCATGTGTGGTTGTGATATTGCTTTCTTCTTGATATGCATTTTTTGTATTGAGTATTAATTAATGAAAAGGTTGATTAATTGATAATTTAAACCCCACATGATCCCATTTGAATGCATTGAGGCTTGGTTAGACCAATTAGGGCCACCCATGGGCTGCACCAATGATCCCAAACATGGAAAAAGAAAATGTTAAACTCATTATTGGTTTGTGATAAGATATAGCCAAAGATGAACATGTTGGATTTTTATATGAACGAAAATGGGAAAATGAATTTTTTGGGCAAAAATCCCTCATGGTATCATTGAAGCATTTTTGAGGTGATTGTGTTTGTTGAAAAAGTAAACATCTGAGTGGTGATTGCGGACAAAGCAAAACAATGACATACAAATTTGTTGACAAAGAGGATTTCATGGTGGAATGTCGAGTTCAAGAGCTATGTTCAACGATCCATGAATGATTCAAGAACATCGACAAAGGAATAGATGATCTGGAGGTGGTACAAAAAGAATAGATACAAGGTGGCACCATTTTCTAGTGTTTGCCAAATTTTTGGGCTTGAAAATATTCAAATAAAGAAATGTGGTTTTGGAAAAGGGACTTGTGGGCCGTACATTAGAAGGATCAAAAACAAGAGCGCCATATGTTTTTGGAGATCAGAACATCAAAATATGGAAAAAGGACAAGGGTCGTGCAAGTATTGGTTTGGTCGCGCAAGTGACTTGCGCGACGTGAAGGGACTTGCACGCCGATGCCTTGGAAGCATCAGAACTTGTGTGCCTGTGGTTTTTCAAGATCAGAAGATCAAAATAATGGAAAACGAAAAGGTTTTGCAAGTTTGGAATTGAGTCGCGCAAGTGTTTTGCAGGGGAAGAGACATGCGTGCCGAGACCTGTGCGCCATGAAGAGACTTGCGCACCAATGCCTAGGAAGCTTGGGAACTTGCACAGCTATTGTTTTTCCAGATCAGAACTTCAAAATATCGTAAAGGAAAGTGGGTCATGCAAGTGTTGGTGTGTCACGCAAGTGAGACTTGTGCGCCACAGTGAGGAGCTGCACGCCGAGACTTGCGTGCTGGAGGGGGACTTGCGTTTCATCGCGCAGGTGGATCAAATGTCTATAAATACTAGAACACCCCTCCTTATTTTTTACAGAGATCAATCAGAGCTCTAGTCGTGCAGGTGTAGAAGTTGTGCAAGTGTTGTGTGGTCAATCAAGTGGGACTTGTGTGCCAGTGTTGAAGTTGTGCGCCTGCTGTTTGTTGGGAGCCTAAGGTGGTTTGGGCAGCAAAGGAAGTGCGTCGAGCAAGTGTGGAGAAGCTTAATCTTGAGTCACGCAAGTGTTAAGAAATACTCGCGCACCTATGGTGACTTGTGTTCCGAGACTTGCGTGCCATGGTTGACCTGCGCACCAAGTAAGGGTGAGTTCCCAGCCAGATTTTCGGGCCGCGTGGAAGCTGGAATTTTTTCCGATACCTTTGGTGAAAAAAGAGATCCATCTACAGGTGAAGATTGAACTTCAACAGAGCATCTACACAGAGAGAAAGATGCAATCCTTTATGAAAATTAAGAGACATACATGTCTATAAACTGTGAGTGGATTCTTTCTAGAGCAGTGAGAAAAGGAAGAAGAAGAATGTGATCCTCTCCACCGACAGTGAGCCAGAGAGAGAGAAATAGGGAATGACCCTTGGAAAAGCAGTGAGTTGACCCTAAATCTTGTAAAGGCAGTGAGCCTGGGATAGAGTGACTGTGCCTAAACATTGTATCCAAAGCTATTGATGTTTAGTGGAATTTGGTATGATCGGCAACATGCCGGTGTATGCTCCTTGGACGTAGCCTAGTGAGGGTGAACCAAGTAAAAATCACTTTGTCCTGTGTATGTTTTACTTCTTATTTATATTGTGTAACGAGAAAGAGAGAGGAGTGTGTTGTGCTTAACATAAAAACAAGATCAGAACCGGCATCAATTTTAAATTAGTCATACCCTGATTCACCCCCCCCCCTCTCAGGGTATTCAGCCTTGTGGACCTGACAGAATTTTTATTTCTAGACTTCAAATAGATTAAGGGATTGTTTGTAATGGTGTGAAAATGAATAAAATGGGTTAATGTGAATATGTTAAAAGGCTTATGGTTAAGAAATGGAAATGTTTGAATAGGTTAAGACATATGAATTTTGGGAATATATTAAATGGGATAATTTATGGGATTTTTTTTATTATTAATGGGTTAAGAAATTAGTAAGGTAAATTTTTTAAATAGACTATGCTATGTAAGTAGTAAGTGTTCAAATGGGATAATTATTATTGTTGATTCACGTGTTGAATGATTATTGAAATATGAATGTTATGTGTAAAGGTTTTGTGTGGTTTGAGATGTGAAAAATGTTGTAAAGAGATGGGTGAGAATGTGAACATGGCTTGGTTGTGTGGGATAAAGGAATGCGGCACCTCTCATGTGTCCGGTTGGAGTTATGTTCTAAACCTGCCCATAGAATGTAGGTGTTAGGAAGTTAGACTGATTCCCTAGGACTTAATGGTTGTATTGAATGGAATTACCTAGACTGATGATCCATGTTAAGTGTGATCTAAATGATTGTGAAATAGTTTAACATAGTGAGTTGGTGGGCTTGACGTATTACTTATGCTTGGTTATTAATTGTCTTGAGATGTTGTGTAATTAAAGTAAATGCCAAACCCATAAAACGAATAAAAAAATAGATAATGTAAGGATTGTTAATGAATTATTCAATATTTTTCTTTTATTTACCTTTAATTTTTTTCATAATTTCATGAACTATATGTTTAGACTAGATCTTTTGTAGACACTAATTGGGATGGCCTACTCAGTTGTACTCGAACCTTTCTCAGGAAACCATTGGGTATCTAAGTATATTTCAGGGTTGAAGGTCAGGACAAGGGAAATGACCTTATGCTATAGATTTGAGTTAGGAATGGGATTTGAATGGATGGGGATACAAGATTAGAGTCAAGACCCATTTTTAGAGTCTTTCACTTTTCTTTTTTTGGGGTTTCTTTCACAAATGGTAGTGTTAGCAAGACATTGAATGTATAATTATTTTGTTAGGTTTGTAACATGTTTTGGATTTAATTATTAATCCATGTTCTTAGTTTACTATTTATTGTTTTTTCTTTTTATATTATCTAATATGGATTTCTCCGAAGAAAAGAGGGTTAGTCTCCCCACATGATTTACCAAACCCTCGTCACTAGTCGACATCCTCTACCATATGGGGTGGTGGGCTTGAGGTCATGTGGCAACATTGATCGAGGCACCATTTAGTAGTTCTCGGGTCAGGGATGTTACATTATAGCACACTGGTGAGCCCAATATGGCTTATATGAAGTGTTGAGCCCCATTATTTCGCATAGAAAATGGGTGGGCTTGATATATATTATACAAAGGGTGAGCCCCATTATATCTCTCATATGCATTGATTAATGATCATGTTCTATGGAGAATTATATTTGAATTCGGTTGTATGGTTATTTCAATTGAAAGGGTTTCGAAAGGGTTTTATGAATATGATTCTCTAAGTTACCAAAAAAGTGTTTCAAATTTATTTTTTAGGAGTTTTAAAGGTTTTCTATGAGAAAAAAATATTTTTTTCTTTTGAAAATGTATTATTTCATACACTATAAGAACACTTAAGGTAAATGGAATCTTTAAATGAGTTTTATGATTTTCACCGGACTAATGGTTTTCTAATTTTATAACCCTTATTGAGAATTTTGTACTGATACCATGTTTTAAAATTTGTTTTTCATAGTATTTAATTATTATTAGGGACACGAGTGAGATTAGGAAGAACATTTTGAAGATTTATCATTCAATGAAATCATGTTTTGTTTTAAATACTATTGTTTTATAAAATAATGGAAACTTTTGAGATGTTTCCACGTGAAATGTATGGGTTTACATTGTAAGATTTATTATTTATTCTGTAAAACTATAAACCTAAAAGATATTTAAGAATGAAATGAAGATAATTCTAGTTTATTGTCACATGAATATGTGGTGTTTAAGGTCGGGTCCTTACAGTTTGTATCAGAGTATGGTTTAGATAACATTAGATATTAGGATGTTTTTTTGTGAGGTATTATTTTGAGTTATTGATATTATCATGTGTTTATAATTATAAGGTTAATTGTACAACCAATGTTTTAGGAACCCCTTTTGAGGCTTTATGTAATGAAATTTTATGGTGACAAATGATATTTTAGGAGAAAATTATTTTTAAGATAATAATAGGTTATTATATTTTGGGATGAAAAATGAAATTTATGAGATTACCTTTATGGTTAAAAGATATCATTAATTTTGAATATAATATGTTAATTTTTTAGGATTTTTCTCACATTTTTTGGAATGTTATAAGAATTATCATTTTATAAAAAAATGACAACTCGTAGGTCGGGCGACAACCCATCATGTCTGACAAAGCGATGAGGTTTGAACCCACAAATGAAGTGCAACAATGGTGAAGCGCCTACAACTTGCCTATGTGAAGTAATGATTTGTATTAAATTTAATATTAATTAATTTAAATGATGTATAATGGTAATATTCATTTTTGGAACATATATTTTTTCGAATAGATAACCATGTGTTTAGAAAATGGTTTGGTGATTTAGTGATTAATGTTATTTTGGAAGATGTTATCTATTTTGGGATCCCTTTATGATGAAGGTAAATAGAATAATATGGTATTTAATTTGAGGAATGATTGGTGAATTATATTTTTGGAAGTATATCTAATTTTAGTTTGTATTTAGTGTGATTCGAGTAATTTATGGAAGTTGTTATCATATCACGAAGATTATATTATTTAGGAAATTAAATTTTGGTATAAGACATTATGAGTGACTAATCAATATTAAATTTATCTTGGAAGGCTATGTAGCCAAATCATTATAATTTTTCGGTTTCAATCATATTCTACAATTATTTTGAATAATTTTGAGGACAGTGATGTGTTGAATGATCTATGATGAACATTAGGTATTAATAATGACATTTGGAGATTATTTCTTTTTGGGAAATTATCTTATCCAATCATAACTATTATTGGCTTGGGTTTTTTTATAAAGATAAGAAGAATATATTTTCTCTTTTGTGGACATAATTATTTGTATAAGATGATTTTAGTTCTTCAAAAATAATTTTTTTTAAACACATCATTGGGAACAAATGATGAGTTTTTAGTCAGATTAAAACTTATCATGTAAGTATATTTCATCATGTTCTTATACATGTCCATAAATTAATATTAAATTAAGAAATTTATCATTATAATTTTATTACATAGAAATTAATTACCATTTACCCCATCATTGATTTATGGTTTTTCTAATGGAAAAATCATCATGGGCGTCCTCACTATCACTCTCTATTAATATTTCGGATTTAGTTTTATAATAAATATCTATCCTTTCACTTCCCACTAAAATTCTAATAAATGGAAACCTATTATGCGTTTTCTCAAGAGACCTTCGTACTTCCCTTACTCTCTTTTCACGAGGAAGTTTTATTAATCCTTTTTATGATGTTGGATTTCATCAAAAGGGATTTTGAATATTCAAAACCATATTTTATATCTTATGTTCAAATTATGAGGACTAGATTTATTAAAGGGGATAGAATGTAACACCCTAAGTTTTTTTTTGAAAAAAATATCATGTTTGGTAGAAAAAAAGATATTCCACATCGAGCTTAAACAAACAATAGAATCTTATTTTTTAAATGTTACCATTACAAACTTGACATTAAATTGGTGGGAATAAACTGTATAAATGAAATTATGAAAAAATTAATGGTCATAATCATTGATAATATATCAATTGTTTTTTAAGTTAGTACTATATTTTTAAATGAATTCTATTTTATTTCTGGTAAATTAATTTTATTTATCAAAAACATAATTTCTTCAAAAAAAATTAACATCATTTCTTTTTTTGTAGAAAAAAATACAATTATATTTTTTGAAATTTTATAATTTTTAATTTTTAAATTAAACATCATTTTTTTAAATCATAATGCCAAAATAAGTTTATTGTGAAATTTTGATAATTTTATAAAAAGATTAATTTTTCAATGAATTTTGGAAAATAATAATTTTTATTAAAAAGAATATTTTATTTACAAGTATAAATTATGATTTTGTTTTAATTAGTTAGTTATAATAATACAATTATGGGTTTTGAAATTGATTTCATACATGAATTTATTATAAAAACATCTAATTTTTTAAAAAGGGCATTTTTCTGAAAATCTATTTTCATTACATTTGGCTGCATTAATTTTAAAGTAAATTCTGGAAACTATATGTATTGAATTTTTAAAAATGGATTCAATATTTAGAATCATAAGGTCCATATTTAGTATACATGCTCATTTTATTTTTTTAACAATATGAATAGTATACTTAGTAATTTTTTTTCCACAGTTATGTGTAAAATCAAATTTATAAATATTATACAATTACCGTAACATTGGTCCTACTTTTATTGGATGGGTACTTTTTGTCCAAAATAATTCATGTGTCAAATTTATGATACTTTTTAACCACTTTTATTTCAATAGTCCCTTATGATATTTTCTTTTAAGAAAATTCAAACTTGTACCACTATGGTTTTTAATAAGTATAACCTTTTTAATATATAAGGTTAAAGAAGATATGTTTGACCAAAAATAGTTATTATAAAGAAAAAAAGATTCATATTCATAATTGTAATTTTATTTAAAACATTTTGGGAAGAAATAATTACCTTAAGGACGTTCACAACAATGATTCCTGAATTATTTAATTAACGGAAAAAATGATAAGAAACATTAATTTACACAAACTCTTGAATAAATATTATTTAATGAGCATTTTTTGTAAAAAAATAATTCAAGGTTCAGATTTATGACCTTTTTGTCATTAGTAAGTGGTTATGACCCTTATAGTATTTTATTTAATTAAACATCAAACATGTCAAAATCTTTTTTTAATAAGTATAATATTTCAAATAAGGGGTAATATATAAGATTTGTTTGACCAGATATAGTATATGAAAGTATAAAAGATTTATATACATCATAAATTAATGTAAAAGTTTTAGATATTAAATAATTACACTAATGTCTTACACAAAGATGATATAATAATTATTAAATTAATGGAAAAATAAAATAAATTATATTAAAAATATTAAAATAAATATATTTTGAGATAATTATGATGATAGAAGAATTCTATAGAGTGCTATTAATTTATAAAATATAATATAATAAGTGGTTCTAATGTTGACTCTTTGTTTTTATGTTTTTAATGTCATAGTATTGAATGGTATCATATTTGATAATAATAATATTTCACGAAGATAATATAATATTAAATTGGTTAAAATCATAAAAAATCAATAAGTCCAAAGGTGATAATATATTTTTGAAAATTAATTTCCCTATAAATTTATTTTCAATTTTGAATCTTTCTTCTCAAGAATAGTGTTATTATATTTTAATATTATGTGAAATTCCAAAAGTGTCCCTCACCTCAATTATAAAAGGGAACACCTTCTATAAATTATATGCACCAAAGTGAGCCTTCTAAATCAACCAAACATTTTCCATTTATTTTATAAACATTTGTATTTATGTTCATGAGGTTATGACCATGCCAAAAGTCCCGCCCTAGGCCCCTTAATATAATTTATAAAAAAAAGCACCTTCATAGAAGAGGTAATTACTTTACTGGATTTTTCAAATTTTTTTCTTCTGCATCCTCTTAATATGCTATAACCCTACTAAAATAATAACTAAAATATCATATATATATATATATATATATATATATATAATGATGTCTTATTATGATTATGAATCCCCTATATTATTTCTTTTACCCATCCTATGAAAAATGAAATCACCTCACATTCTTTCATATGACTTATTGCCTCCACATAATGGTGTAATACGTTTTTATCACCACATTAATAGATTGGAAATATTGATGGAAATAATGAATTTATATGAAACTTCTGACATAATATTTATTCAATAAAATTAATATATCATTCATTCTCCTCCCATTCAACATTAAGGTAATGATATTATCGCTCGTGCGTATGTAAGGCACACTACAAAATATTTTTCATTTTTTAACATGGGAATTTCTGTTGGTAAAATTATATTTTTTGGTAAAATATTTTACCAACATATATTCCCCAGTCACTAAACTATCAGTAAAAACTATGTCGCTAAATTTCTTTACAATAGATAAAATCAATCTATTACAATTTCTATAATTCCAACATATAATATATATGTTGTTAGAATGTTTATCAACATGATCTAATGTCAAGTTTTTTTATTGGAGATAACATTACCAACATATAATATATATTAAATGATAAAATTGTATTTTCTAGTAAAATTTCATATTATATTTATTAATTTATCATATATAATAAAAAAATTAATTATTAATGAGAAACAATTTTTACACATGTTCAAAATTAGAGAAAAAAATTATTTATATTAATAATGAAATTGAATCAAAAAAATCCATCAGACGCACCACCAACCCACAATACCCCCCATACTAGGGGCAGCCCATCAATGCTGCAACAGGGACTAGCGAGCACCGGCAACCCAGGACCAACAAGCCAGCAATAGCTCATCCATTCCAACAAGCCAGTAGAAACCCATCAATGCCACACTAGGTCAAGTTGATGCCCATCTATGAAAGTGATCTAGTAGCTTCTCATTAATGCATGTAGCATCCCATGATAGCCAATCAACAATAGTCCATCCATGCTAGCAGTAGGGTCCAACAGCAGTCCATCCATTTCAGTGTGCAGTAGTAGCCCATCCATGCCACACTAGAGACTAGCGAGCACCAGCAAACTAGGACCAACATGCCAACAACAGACCATCCATGCTAGCAGTCGGCTCAAATCAATGAAAAATATATGCATGAATTGAAACCAAAATATAAATGAATACTAGTATAAAAAATTATTTTCCTAGTTATAATTTACCATCATCCCTATTGAAATCTCAAGAATATGGTAAGAGAAGATATGCCAACTTCCCAAAAACCCCTTCCGCTGCAGCATTCTATCCATCTCTGACATTAGGTCCACTATGTTAAAACTGAAAAAAAAAAATCACTCCACCTCTCCAAATGATTTGAAATAAGGGTTCGATTGATTTTGGAACTATTTTACAAGGAAATTTTAAAGAATCCCTAAAATAGAAAATGGCCAATGGGCATAAAATGGGTAATGAAAAATGAGCAATGGGAATAAACAGGGCAATAGCCAATAGGAAATGGGAAATTGGAAATGGGTGTGAAATGGACAACTTGAAATGGGAAATAAGAAATGGGCATAACTAGGCAATGTGAAATAATCAATGGACATACCTAGGTAATGGGAATCAACTGGGGGCAATTAAAATAAATGGGAAATGGGAAATGGGCAATGGGAATACCTTCTTATACCAAAAACTGGATCATTAATAAGTTAATCAAGTCTGAAAGCATGGACGATGTCACAAATCCATGAATTTGCTATGAAAGGTTCACACCTATTTGTATCCATTGACCAAAAAACATCATCTATGGGGAGAGTGAGAAAAACATAGTCAATTAAACAATAACTAGAAAAAAATAAACTAAAAACATAAAATTATTTTTTTAAGTGTTGATCTATAAAAGTAGTGAAAAATCTTACTAGTCATAGTTGATGCCAATATAGACATTGTCAAAAAATACCACCCAATGACCACAACATGAGGATTAGCTATCCTGTGGAAATAAAAACCTCAAGATAAAAAAAATGAACAGACATGTAATTCATCCATTAGTACTTTTAGTGAAAAAAATATTTAATGAAATAAAGATATGTATATAAAAAAAAGGTGTTTCTAAAAAATAAAAAAATTTAAACATTAGTACATTGAGTGAATGTAAGAGGTAATGAAGCAGCTACGGCTATGGGGCCTAGAGAGCCATATTTACCATGAACGCTCTTATGTTCTCTAATCCATGCTCACAACCCTATATGAGAAGGAAATTACAATGTTGTGGTTGAGAGAGGTAGATGTTTATTCACTCACACAACATCCTAAAATGTTCTACAAGAAGTGGCCACAATAGATCTATATGGTTGAAGACATTTACCGAGCCCATCGATCACTGGTAGAGTGGTATGACTAAATATATTATCACCATTAAAGCGGATTTAGGGGCTTAGGGTATCTTTCTATATTGAAGAAATCCATGGAACATTGGGATTTTACTTTATTCTATTATATATATAGGTAGAATGATATCTATATGAGGTGGATGTTGAATCTGTTCAGTGATATAAACTATCTCAGTAGTATCCAAATTGAGAATAATAGAAACCAATACATGTGTCATCTTCCAATCAGTTATTTGATGGTCCAGAAAAATAGTTGTGGGTGTGGAAGTTGTCAATATTAATTGATTAGAGGTAATAGTTGGCTTTCAATAATTGGTAGTGGATGACTCTCTTATTGAGAGATATCTCATTTATATAGAATCTAGATCAATAAAAGAAACCTCATTCTATCACTATAGCAATGCCCTTTAGATAATAGTGGGCCAAAAATACATATTCTTAGAAGGTATCAAGATTATAAAGGATGTCTGGGTCCTCAGTGACTTTATGGATGGCTATCTATGTGATATCTCATATAGTGGAAGTAGATGTTTGCTGCTATGTAGATAGTTTCTGGGCTGGTGACGGTTGTGGTGGTGAGAAAAGGGGAATAATGGCACTAGAAAATAAAATCCCTTCTTTTTCAAGAGAACCCTTTGGTTCTAAATGAAGAACACGTGGAAACACCAATATAATTAAACCATGTCTCTAAAGTGGAGGAGGGTAGTGATTTTTGGTTAAGTCATGTGGATTATATCTACCTAGAATGTGTAGGGGCTGTACTAGTATGATAGGTAACATGAGGCTAAGACATCAGTGCATCAAAATCTTACTCAATATATGCATACTCAAAAACCCATCCATACTGTTTCCCCACATTTTTCAAATTTCTATTATTGAATAGTGGATGGAATCCAATAAACTACATGCCACCGAAGGATAATGGGAACGAAAGAATCAAACACCCAACCATAAAGGTAATCTATTTTCCTAAAGTAATTTATGATGAATATTATCTTATAAATAATATAGAAACTAATGGTCTATTAAGAAGGATAGGGGTCCATTATGGAATTCAAGGAGTTCAAGACATTGTTGATTTCCCAACAAGAAGCCTCTCTGTATTAAATTGGGGGTTTTATTCATCACTTAGTTGGTACAACTACAATTCTTTTAATCTGAATGTAAAAACTCACTTTCTCTTTCTCATTTTGTGTTACCAATACATAACCAAAACCAAGTTACATGGTTAATTGTGATTCTAGAATGCTATAAAAAAGTATTTTCAATGATTAACAAAATAGATCACTAGATTCTGGGAAAACTAAAACTAGAATAACAAATATATATTTATGCATGCAATTTAACTTGGTCAATCTATTAAATTTATTTATGATAGGTTATTTTGTGTGCACATCCTTCCATGAAATATTTTAATGGACTAGTTTTCACTAGATAACATTGGTGAAGAGGGAGTGTTTTCATGCAAATAATTTAATAAATAAAAAACATCGAGCAAGAGGAATGCCTCTGGATAGTGCCACAAAACACTAGGGATACATTTTGAAAAACATCTTAATAGAAAATTGGAAGAACATTGGAATGTATATAAAAATGCTCAACCTATAAATTCTAATTTTTTAGGAAAAGATGTTAGAATAAATTTATTTCATTTTTTGAAACAAAAAAAATAAAAAAAAATAAAAAAATAAAATTGATGAATGTACAAATGACTATTTAAAATTCAATGAAATGATCTAAATATTAAAATATTGAACTATAATAATAAATTTATAGTCATAACATAATATAAATATTCCAAAAAAATCAAATACAATGGCCAAAATAGAGATAATAATACTAATAATGCAATAATATTAGAAAGTACATGAAATGTATGAAACATTATGGTGTGAAAATAAAACCATATGAAATACCCACCCATCCACTCCCATATTTACAACAATAACAATCAATTATATCAATTATTTATCCCAAAAAAGTGTTGATATGATGTAGATAGGACTTGATAGGTCAAAGTTGAGATCTCGTTGCATTTAACATAGAAATGGTTAAGGATTTAAAAGCATATTTCTAATCATTATACATTAAATGTACAAAAATTTAAAATATAATAGTTAAAATTGGTTTTGAAAAAAATAAAATAAATAAAGAGTTAATGAGTCCATGTGCATGGAATGTATAAAAAATGAATTTTCTACCAAGACTCAAATAGAAGACCTGTGTGTTGTTACATGAGAATTTAGTTATATTTAACAATGAATCGTATAGTAAAAAAGAAGGCCTCTTAGTTACCCACATAAGATAAGACTTCAACTTGGGTCATTTCTTTAAACATATATAACATGTATATGTCTGAAAATCATAAGAAAATCCAAATTAGATTTCCACCCACCATAAATTTTGAATTTAGGATCTCATTACAATAAGTATTTGAATTTATAACAGCATAAAGAGACAAATTTAATGCAACTATATCACAACATTTGAGGTTGAATAAATAAATTAATTAATTAACTCAAATATGATCAACTAATTTATTCTTTTCCATGATTTTGAAAACCTTAGGCCAATACGAACCACCTCTATTTTACCATAATTTATTGTCTATAAACATCCTAAAATGGTAAAAAAGAAAATACCCATATATGAGGCTTTCACCTTTGAATTTACATATGAAGAATCATCCTTCTGCAATTCAACCATTTTTCATATCCGTTAATTCTTAGAATTAACCTTTGGATAGATGTGGAGATCCATTTGTAATAAAGTGCTTCTAACCCTTTCAAAAGACTAGATCTATCCACCATCATAAAGTCTAGATAAATAATCAGGGAAAAACAATATATTTAATAAGAACCATTTAAAAATGAAACTGAAATTCTATTTAGTAATATTATTCATTCATCATAAATAAATGTATACATTTTCATAGTGATTCAGACCTCCTAGACCTGCTTTCAACTATTTGCTCTTTCCACGGATATTGAAATTACATGAAAAAAAAGGATCCTCAAAAAATATAACATGTCACTATATGGATTAACTATTATGAGAATAACTAGGTTCAATACTATCATGGCCGCAAAAAATTTCAGTATTTTAATGTAAAAAAAAATTAATGCAAGAATTTTTTAGTTTGGTTACATATTCTTCTATACAATGACTTTTGGAGTTGTAAAAACAAAGAGTGCATAGCCTGAAAATTAAAACATAAACCCATATTAATACCCAAAAAAAATCCAAGTACTGTTCTTTCTAATAGAAAACAATCTAAAATTATAACCATAAATGGTGCTTTCCAAGAAACAATTGTAGTTTTCCATATGTTTTAAAAACACTATCCATGGATGAAACATCAAAAGATCAACTAAATCACATGCATTATAGACCGTTAATAGAAAAAAAAATTCCTATGGAGGAATGAATCATTCCAACCAATCTAGATTGTACATATAGAAATAGTAATGAACAAGGTAGAATAAATTATAAAAATTCATCTATCAAATTATCATTCTATCAAGCCATATTGGTATCTTTAGTTGGACAATATAAAGGAAATAGGGCCTCATAAATTTACAAATAGAGAAGGAAATCTTGAAGTAAAATTAGGATGAGAATACAAATAATAAAGTTATAATATTTTTTTTATGCCATATCAATCCATGAACAAATTCTATTAAAATAAAATAAACTAAATATGCATAGGTGATTTTGGGATGGTTGTAAGAATTATTAGCCCTAATCATATATCAAATTGTGATGGAAGGGGGTAACATTTTACTAGGAAACTAGATGGGCATCCTAGTAAGGATCACATACAACTAGTTTTTTGTTGATGGATTCTTTCAAGAATTACATTTCCAAAAAAAATTGATAATGAAACTGAAGTAGATTTATTTGATGTGGAGAGCCTCCATGTGCTTTTCATTTCATAGACATTATTAATTTACCTTATACTTTCCCAAAAATGTGGGGATTCTTGTTGTGAAATGGAAAAGAGGAAAATATTGTCTCACACAAACATGAACACATGTATGAATGTGTGTGTAGTGCAAAGAAGCATTTTTCACTTCAAAGAGGATAAGGGAATAGAACATGCTTGACTTATTGACAAGGTGCAATAGTTTTTTTCTTCTTGAATAGTCCTATATCCAGCTGATCTATTGAAATAAGTAATAAAATATGATCTTGTTATAAATGGTTATAATGAAATTATGGTGTCCAATTGAGCTAATTATTGATGTTGGATCAATGTAGCTCACCCCATGATCATGTTTATGCCTTATCAGTCCATGAATAAATTCTGTTAAAAGAGAACAAACTATATATGATAGGACATATTGGAATGGTGGATGGATTTATTAGCCCGGAACACATCTCAAATGGTGATGGAAGCGGGGATTTTTCCCATGGAAACTTGAGAGGCATCCTACTGGGGATCACATAAAACTGTTGTTTTGGTTGATGGATTCCTTCAATAATCACATTTTCTTGAAACTAGATTTGGTGATGAAACTAATGTTTATTTTCTTGAATAAAAGATCCTCTGTGTTCTTTTCATTTCATAAACATTATTATTTTATTTTATAATTACCCTGGAGTGTGGGGTATTTGTTGTGCATTGGAAAAATGGCGAATATTGTCTCACATAACCATGCACACATGTATGCATGTTTGTGTGATGAAATGAAGAATTTTTCACTTCATAGGGGATAAGTGAATAGAACATGCTTGATTTATTAACAAGGTCCATTATTTTATACTTTTTAATGGTCTTATATCCATAAAATCTATCAAAACAAGTAATGAATTATGTTCATGTTCTAAATGGTTACAACAAAAATATGGTGTCCAACTGGGTTAATTATTTATTTTTGATCTATATAGCTGACAAAATTTAATTGGTTTTAAGGATTAATTTTTTTTGTATGTTAAAATCAAAAGAATCAAAAATCTAAATGAGTTTAATGAATCATTCCTGACTTTGATAATTTTTTCAAAGAGTTGAAATTCATCGATCTAATTCTAGAATGTGTTCTAGACACTAAATGAATATTTTGAAGTATTTCAATACTAGAATGTTTTTAGTTGGAATATCATGCTTCTCGAGTGGAAAAATTACAGTAGTTCCTTCCTAGAAATATTTTTAGAAAAATAAAAACCACAGCCTCACTAATTCAATGCTTTAAAATATGAAATTGCATGCCTAGAGTTAGATAATGAACCTAGAATTGGCCTACAAATTTCCCAGTATACTAAAATGCCACAGATCATAGTGGTTGGATTGACATGAACATTTAGCTAAAATTTCACCAAAAAATAGTACAGATCTGAAGTAGATAAAAATATACAGGACATCAACTGATAAACTTCATGAGTATGTTTTGTATAGAAATACCTTCTTAGTAGGGACAACTAAATAATGCCTGATTTTTTATGTATTTTTCAAGTTAATTTAAGGTGCACTGAAACATTTTATTCTATTATTATTCTTACCTGAAATCATAAAAAATAAATACCATATGATGTTATTTATAGTATCTACAATATCAAAAATGCATGGTTATCTAACAATGATAATATTTTAAGCTTATAGAGTAATTTTGATAATGGGATTATACAATCTGTTAACTAAATCAATCATTACAAATCAATCTAAAAAATCTAGAATGACATCAAACTAAAATAAGCCAAAAAAATTAAAAAATTAAAAAATTATCAAATATTCTATAACATTTTTTATATAAACTTTATTTGAAGTAAACATTTCCTAATAATTAAATTGATTCAATCTCATTACACTGCTAGCTCAAATCTTCCAGAGTAATAATTACAACACACCATATTAGAAATAAGAATATAGAAACCAAAATGATTCGATTAAAATAGAGTGCATCAAACAAAGATAATCTACATGTTGACATTTTAGATCAACACTACCATAAAAAAACTACCCAGTACCATGTGAATGTTTGTAGGGATTGATGATACCAAAAAAATGATTTGGCCACAAAGTATAAATTAACATTATTGATGGATTATAAGAAAAAAAAATTATTACTAATGTGACTATGGTTTCTATGATTTTATGAATCATTAATAACTGTAAAAAAAAATACAAACCATATCATAATGTTTATATGAAAAAACAAATGAAACTATAGGCATGTAAAAAAATAAACTATATGCAACCATGTACCTTAGTCAACAGTAGACTGAAACATAGGGCCACTTACGGGGGTGAAGTGGGGCCGAAATAGATAGTGGAATGTGGAAGCACCATCATGGGTGCAATGTAGTGACTTTAGACTTCCTGAAAGGGGATGCAAAGGTAGTGATTGTGGGGTAGCAGATATCGAGATGTGGGACACGTATGCGGGGATAGAATACACACATGGCAGCAAGATGTAACAAATAAATGGGGCAGCTTGATGTGAGGTGGGATGATGGGGGTGAGGAAGGAGTAGGGAAGAGATGTGTGGTGGGGAAGAAGGTAGTGGGATCTGAGGCGGGGCATCAAGTAGCAGGATATGAGGTGGGGTGGCAGGAGGTAAGGCCAGATGTAAGAGAGCATTGGCAGTGGCGGCGGGGTGGAGGCACAAAATATGGTTTCATTAGTTTTCTTTTCTTTATAAATAATGTTTTAAATATTTATTGAATAATTATAATTAAAAAATATAAATAGTAGTGGTATTTAGATAAATTTAAATTTTAGAATAAATTAATAAAATGTTTTTAATAAAACCCTAAGAATTGGATATTGAATTTGATCATAAAAATGAATACACACACACACACACAGAGACATACACACTTTGTTTTTATTAATTGGATATTGATAATATAATTGTTTTTATTGAATAGTTTATTGTAACATATTTTTTAACTTTAAAATATTTTTTTAAATAGTTATTATTAATAATATATTCATGTGTTGGTAAAAAAATGTTTATATTAGTATGACAAAGTAATAAATTTAACTATTAGTGAAATATTTGTTGGTGTTAAGAAATAAATACCAATAGATATATCTCTTGGTAAATATAAGTTTTGGTATTTAAAATAAATACCAATAAAACTTGATTTATGTTGGAAACAATCATTTTTACTAATAGATAATTATCTATCAATAAAATTGATTTGTATAAGACAGTTTTTTTGTAGTGGCATACTATCTCCATGGTGTGTTTCCAATCATTTTACTCATCGAAATTTTAATAATGGTTAAAAATGTATTAAATAATTATATATTATACTTATATCATGAATATTATATTATAAATCAGGGAATAATGAACTCCTAGACCATAGTCAACTGAGCAAATTAATTTTGTATTTATGAAACAAATATTATTAAAATGTCCAATGATAACCTAACAGAATGGATAACACGAATAAGTGATTTTAAAGTAATAATAATAATCTTGATAAGGACCTTTATAAATTATAAATTAACTGATGTTTATTATTTAGGAATATAGAGATTGCACGTGATGATTTAGACTTGAGGTAAGGTACCTTCTTTTAAAAATTCTATTTTAACATTCTTCTTTCAATTTTTTTACAAAAGTAAAAAACTTTATTTCCTCTGAAGATTCTATTTTATGTTTAAAAGTTTATTTTCAAATAAAATGGTTTCATATATAAGTTCACACCTTTTTTAAAAATTATTTCTAAATAGAAAATTTATTTTCCATAAAAATGTTTTTAATTATAATTTCCTCAAAGAAAAATCACATTTCTCTTGTTCTTGGTATTTTAGAACTGAAAGTGGTTTTTAAAAGAAACCGGTATTTTGATATCCAAAAGTTTTTTACATATGAGTTTTAAAGAGTTCTTAAATTGTTTTTTGATGAAAACTAAAAAAATAAAAATATTTTATTTATGATGTGGTACTTGAGAATTTTATAAAATGGGTGAGCCTGGTAAATCTCATACTAAGGCCTGATCCTAATTATAGAATAAGAGTGATCCTTTTATAGATTATACAAAGGGTTGATCCCCATATTATCTCATGAAAAATGGGTGATCCTGATATTTATTATTAGAAGTGTGTTCCCCATTATAGATCTTCAATGCATTAGGTAATGATTAAGTTCTATGGATAATTATATTGGATGTCAACCATATGGTTATTCCAATTGAAAGGTTTTTGAATGGTTATTATGAATATTATGCTCTAAGTTACCTGAAAAGGGTTTTAAATTTCATTCTACATGTTTTAATGGTTTTCTCTGAGTAAAAAATGTGTGTCTTTCTGTGCAAAAATGTTTTCTTTCATACACTAAAATAACTTAAAGGTAATGGTAAATGTTATAAGAATTTTTATGATTTTGACTGGACTAATGTTTTTCTTCTTTTATGTCCCTTACTAAGATATTTATGTTCATCCCATATATAAAAAAATAGTAGGGTTTATGCATGCATAGGTAAAATAATGAGATCATGAAGAAAAATTTTAATATATATCTTGAAAATAAATCATGTTTTATTTTAAATATTATTTTGAAAAAATAGATATTTTTTTAAGAAGTTTCCACACATAATGTATGCGTTTAATTTGTAAGATATTTTTTAAATTTTCCAATACTCTAAACCTAAAATATTTTTGGGAATGAAAGAAATTGAATTATAGTTTAAATTCACTTGAATATGTGATGTTTAAGGTTGATTATTTACATTAAATTATGTGAAAATGTTATATTTGTACTATTATAGTTTTCATTTAGCTGAGCTATTTATAAATTTATTAGTATCTATATTAAAATAATTATCCATCGAATCCTAAAAGGGACCCACCTCAACCACATATGGGACAAATGGAGAACAATGTGGGATGAAATTTGACTTATAAACCCTTGAATCAGGGTGTGGAACTCACATGGTTCCCACCAGGTGTGAACAGAGTGTGCATGGGTTCATGTGGACTATGCAATGGTGTGGCATGGGCCTTGAGGGCATGGTGTGTGAGGGTTGCAATTTAAAATCCACCACTTCCTTGATAAGACGACTTAGGGGTGTTGCTAAAATATATTTAAGTGTGAGAATGGATAAAAGTTTTATGTAGGACATGATTTCTGGGGCACTATAACTCGAACAGAAAATTTATGTTTATATACCAGTCATTCAATTTGATCAACTGAAACTGTCCAATCATCTGAGTGTTCTTTTTTAACCTTATTCACAAACCTAGTATCGTTGAAATCATCTTCTTAACATGAAACACCTTCTTCCATTCATTCACATTCAATAAACATCCCAACATGATGCCCCAATTATTATCCTACTTCAATGAAAACCATGTGATTCCTTTACACAATAAAACAATGAAGATTCACTTCGCTCATATAGATATCACAACTTATACCTTCTTAAATGTATCTTTTTCTCCATTTTTAACCTTAGAATACATTAGTATAGCTTTCACATCAAAATCATGGAATTCACAATCAAGTTCAATGTTAATAATATCATCATTATTGTCTTGTCCAGTAATGTTCTTCAAGAATCTCAATAAACCAATTTGAAATAACTATATAAATATATATATTTCAATATATTAATCGATTTTAAAGAAGGATAACTTGTGTATACAAGTGGTATATGACTTAGATCTATTTTTCATCTTCTCCTTGGGTGTATTTTAACAGAAGAAATTATATATATATTCTCAATATATATTTATGATTACTCTACATGCTAGTTAGAACTACAACTCTTTATTTTAATTTTATAGGATGTTAAAAGAATGAAATCCTAATACAAATCTTGATAAGTATACATTATATAAGTGTCATTATACTTATAATTTCTCCAAATCCCAAAATTTTATTGGATGAGAAATTATCCTTTTCTTTATTATTTATTAAATAATAATTTATTGTGAAATATTATATATATATATATAATTCTACTAACACTATAAAACCCCAACTTTTTCGACCCATATTTTCTCTCTTTCATTCCATGATTTAAAGAAAATTATGTTCATACACTCCTTAATCCCATTTTGGTTTCCAGATTAAAGTTAAGGGAATTAGTTTTCAAGCACCCCTCAATTTTTAAGAAAATCAATAATATTATATATATTAGGACATTGTTTTAAGAAAACTCATGTAAGAGAATATATTTTCAAATTTAGATGTATTTTTTAGAAAACCCCTTTTGTAAGGGAAATTTGTTATTTTTAGAAAACTCTGATTTTTATAATTTAAAAAAACCTAAATAAGAAAATTTTATTTTTATTAAACCCTCTTTGTTGAAGAGTATAATTTAAGGAATTTATGTTAAATTCTTTTCTAAAAATACCATTTTAAAATTTACACAAGTTTTTGTAATGGAATTTTATTTTATAAATTAATGGTTGATTATAAAGTTATCATTTTATGTATAAAATTTATTTCGAAATTTATGGATTTTTCATATATATATATATAGGTATAACCATGGACTACATATATCAATAACATTCACTTCATGGTTAATAATTTTATTATTTCAAATAATTATAAATTGATAGAATTTTAAAAAAATGTAAAATTTATCCTAAATGAGGGATAATGATTTATAGTAATGTATTTATATTATTTTAAAAAAATTAGATATATGTAAAGTTTTTTAAAATATGTTTTAATGTGATTATAAAAATGAAGGTGGGTACTTTTAAAAAATTATTTAAAAATTCTATACATGGGTAAAAAATGTGACGATGATGAATGGGGAGTAAACCCATGACTTCATGGGGAAATTATCCTAAAATTAATACTGCTAGTGTCCTCGTGTATTTATAAATGTTTTCCAAGGATCATTATATTTCATAAGAATGTTATTATATTCAATGTAATGTTTTAATGTTTTTTATATTATATTGGTCTTAAAAAATATATAATCTTTAAAGGTTTTGAATAGTATTTCCTATGGTTATATTTTTAAAACCTAGATATATATTTTGGCAAAGAAATTATTATATTAAATATTTTATATTTGACATAAAATTAAATGTTTTAAAAAGAGTTTTTAAATAGTATTTATAAAACTATTTTACTCCTTATTTTAAAACCCCTTACTGACCAATTTTATACTCACCCTACATTTTATAATGTTTTTCACTGGAATAAAAGTTCTAAAAGTGTTTGGATTCACATAAGAAACTAGCTTGAGTGGATAAAAATAGATATTCTTAGATAATTAGCATTAAAATCTGATATAATGTGTAAGTAATTTCTTAATCCTCCAAAACCTAAACCGAAAAGATAATTGGATGTGTAAAGGAATTCATATTTTTTATATAATTTTTATAAAAGAAATATGCAACATGTTTTATGAACTAGATATGGGATTGCGGGTCTTGGGATGTCATACTAAAGGATGATAAAAATAATTCTCTTAAAGGTTGTTTGAGTAGGGTTTAATAGTAAATTATAGTGGCATGTGTAGCTGTGGAGGGGTAAAACTGATCGACTTTTATAAGTGAAGAAGAGGGAACTGTTGGGAATACCTTTTACCCTTCCATGATATAATTACACTATTCGTTTATTAAAGACTACAAAATGTCATAATAATGGAGTGTTGGGTGAGATTAAGATGATAAATCCTCATCCAATTCTTGTTACACATATTTCAAACATATTTCTTGTCCTTTACCAAATGTTTTTATATTTTTAAATTTTGTATTTTTACCTTGGTATGTAACTGACCAACCCAAGTGAACTAGACAAGAAACCCAATTGTGCACAACACCTGATAAAGTAAAACTACATAACAGAAATAAGCCTATTATTTTAAAAAAAACATATAACCATAGTATAACAAAGAATAAAAAGAGAAAAAAACATGATCCATAGAATCTATATAATTAAGCATGATTTTCATACATGGATATTACATATTTTTATATCAATATTAATTATATTACCCAAACACCTGCTCGAGGATGGAAATAGTTTAAATCCTTTAGAAACATGAAAAATTAACTTCCAATCTGTTGAAATATCATTAACATATGCCCAAAAAATTTCTACTTTTTTAGTCGTACTTAAAAACATTGTTCATAACCCCGGGAAAGGAAACATAATAAAGGATGAGATCATATGATTAGTAAGGGTAAACAAGGGATATACATAAGAATAACATGAACATTAGGGTATGAGAACATAATCATAACATTTTCTATATCATTTCAAACATATTAAGGATCATATAAAAGATTCATGGAATAAATATTTTATAATTCATAAGGAACGAATTACATGGGATTCCAAAGAATATCCCATAAAATCATAACATATAAATAAGACATAGAATTGTTGTAGGAACATTAACATACAATGGTATTTTTTATAATTCAAGGATAATTTCCAAAAATTATTTGGGTACTTCATGGGGACTAAATCTATAGGGAGGGCCCCACCAACATCTCCAATCACAGCCCCTTCCTTGTAAGAGATCGGGGTTTCCCATATTTTTATAGTAGATTGTGTTTTTCTATCTTTCTAAAGTGGATCATGTTTCCCCATATTCATATAGTAGACCAAGCTCGTCGATATGATTCCCATAATTATATCTTGGGATATATTTCTCTACCCAATGATTTAGAAGAAGATTTAGGTCCTACTCATCACATAATGAAACCATACATATGTTTTCCAAAATAACATAAATCATTCAGTATATCAGAACCCCTAGAATTAAATGGGTTTCATAAACATAATTCTATCATAACATAATCCTTGAAAAAGAAAGTAGTTTCATAAATATCATTCCATCATAAAAATAAAAACCCACTGAAATAATATTTATAGTATCCTTAAAAAATCTCTTCATTAGAACATAAGTAACATAAAATAATATAATTGTAGATGAAAAATAATTTTGAGAGATAAATTAAAAATATTCTTTATAAAAATATCCTTTCTTTTATGAAATCATTTTCTAATGAGTCAAAGAATTTAAAAAGAATGTATTTTATTTTAAAAAAAGATATAACATTGTAAGGGAATCTACAAGTCATTAAGGATTTATGAATTTGTATAAATTAGTTCATGGTTTATAAGATTAAAAACATTTCTTCTTTATATTTTGGTCAGTAGAGTCACAAAGAGCCTTGTTTAGAAAATGAAAAAAATATTCTTTTCTAACCATTTCCTTAAAAGTAAAACATTGTTAAAATAACTTTAAATATTAATATTATAATAGTAAAAAAACTTCTGAAAATATTTTTAGAAAATATAGCTGTGGAATATAGATGTGGAAAATAAATATTCCATAACTGTGATTTAAAATGAAATTGTCCAGATTATTGATGACATTGGGAAATAATCACTTATCACATTATAAAAAGTAAAATCATATTAAACATGAAATAAATAAAATTATATGGATATTAAAATACTATAATATTAAAAATAATACTAAAAAAATATACACTTGGGTATTATATACACTACACAAAATAAAAAAGTATTGTACAAGTCATGTGTCCCACATAAATAAAAGTGAGACAAAAATCTATTAGTACTAGAGTAACTTTGTATCATGAGCCCTGTGAAAGTTTATAATAAATTGAAGCATTTAATATTATTAAATAAAATAAATTCATGATATTACATGTTATAAGTTGGTATATACACCACACATCATGAATAAGTGGTGAATATAGCATATATATCTCAGAAATAAAAATGAGATGAGAAACCCATTACCTTATTTCATGACACACATAATACTCATTAAAAAAGAATTTATAATAAATATAAGTTTTTTACACATCTATTATATAATTTTATTTAATTATATCATACCATATATTATTTACTTATGACTATTTGTTAATAGTTTATTAACAATTACAAGTTACAGTAATATATCAGGTAATAGTAGCTTTGTTTTTCGCATGTGTTTTGATTTTTTATCCTTGGTCATATTACATAAATAATTATTTAATAATCTATATAATGATATTTAAGATATATTTATTCATTTATATTCTTAAAAGTAAGTTGTATAAAATAAAATACTTCATTCATTGAGACTATTGATTATACATATGCTTGAATGTTGTTTTCATTTTCTCATCATATTAAAATAATGAAACATATATGATATATTATCATTCGATAATGATTTGTTCATTATATATATAATATATATTCATAAAATTAATCCTTATTACCATCCATGTTAAATATATATGAAAAACAACCACATCGCATCATGGAGATGGTAAGCCATATGTACACATGAGTGATGTTATCATTTTGCAAAAACAAATAGATGGTAAAAAGATATATTTGGTATTATCCATATAGACTTATAATTATTTAATAAATATAATATATATATATATGTTTAACCCATCATATGTACCACTCATAAAAGATGGTTATGGAAAATAAATTGTACATCTACATGGAGATGGTAAGTCGTACGTATAAATAAATGATACTTTCACTACTTGTTTGATGAGAAATGGAATGTATGATGGTGTATTAATAAATCATAATTAAATTTAAAAAAAATTAGGATGATGAATGTAGAGATCCACATTTGGCATACATGGAAATTACATTACTTTTGTAGAATACTTAATACATAACAAAAATAGACACCCAAGGATCATAATAGTTTAGTGTCTTTGGAAACATGGAACACAGTCTTCTAATCACAGTCAAAGATCGTCAACATCTCCCCTAAAGATCTTTCCCTTTTTTTCTTTCCTAAACCCTTTCTTTATATCCTGGGGAAAATAAAACATAAAATGGGTGAGCTCAAATTCTCAGTAAGGGTAAGCATAGAGAAAATAAAACAAACCATATATATTTGAACTTAAAAACATGAACATAATGTTTAAACATCAAAATCTTGAGCAATGACATAAAACATGGCAGTACGTAAGGCATAGATCATAAAGAAACATTAATCAAGATAAAATATCATGGGAATAAAATGTGTAATTGTGCAAAACCATTAAACACATGATATGATTTCCATAGAATCCAAGGCATTGTTTCCAAGACCATCATAGTGGACAAAGACCATTACTGAACTGGGTTTACATGTCATTCCAGCCCTGTATTACTGAACTAGATTAACATGTCATTCCATCCATGTCTATCTCATGAGATATAAATCATTATCCAATGCATTGTAGGGAGATATAGGTCCCACCAATCTCATAATGAAATCATTCTTTCGTGTGCCACAAAATAAACATATATCATTTATCATAACACAAAGAATAATATTGGTTTCATAAACATCATCCCATCATAACATAATCCATATAAAACATATGGATATCATTTCATAATATGAAAAATAAAAATATGTAAATAATAGAGACATTATACTTGAAACATAAACATACTAAATAATTTCAACGTATATCGACAATAGTTTTGATAAAACACTTGAAATGAATTCTTAAGGAAAATATCCTTTCTTTTCAAAATCATTTTATTTTCACAAAAATCCAGGTAATTTTATAAGAAAATGACTTTTATTAAAAACAATAATGAAATCTTGTAAAGTAATATTCATGTAAATATGGTGTTATGAAACCATAAAAATCTATTCACGTTGTACAAGTTCAAAAAACATTCTTCTCGTACTTTTACCGGAAAATTCAAAAAGTACGCTATATGGTAAACAAAAAAATATTCCTTCAATACAATGTGGTAAAAGTAAACAATGGGTAAAACTGACTTTAAACCTTTTGTGAAAACATTTTTAGAAAACATGTACATGGATGATAAAAATAACTTCAGTAAATACATACGAATAAACAATCTCGGATAAGAACAAGATTGGAATAATTATCCCTTACCTTATGTACAATTTTTTCATATGTGTCTGAGACTCTTGTATAGTGGGTTTAAACATATTATTAACTTGTTACATAACCATAACAATATTTATTATATCTTATATGATTCACTTATGACATTATATTACCCTTTCTTTTGTAAATTCCATGTTAAAGCAGAGTTTTGGGTAAAATTGTTTCATTTATCGAATGTGTTTAGACTTGTTGTTCACGATATTATTACTTATATCAGGATTTACATAATTCCAGAATTTAAAACATGATTTATATAAAATATATATTCTGAATATAAATATATATGATAGATCGATAAATGGATTGAAATACACCGTTCATGGAGATAGTAGGTCGTACGTACGCGTGAACGCTGTTTTCATTTCATTATTGAGTTGAATGGAATTATGTAAATGAAACATATATGTACATAAATCCAGTATCATTATTATGTAATATATTTCATGATTATTTAGTATATATACTTTATAATCATACTTTAATGGATACTTTAATGGTTAATCATGGAAAATGAATCTCATCGCGTTCATGGAGCCGGTAGTCCGTACGTACACATGAGCAACAATATCATTCTTTTGATATTAGAATAGTATAAAATTGGATGGTATATCAAATATACGGAATCATAATAATGTTATATTTATTATTTATATCATTTATACCCATTATTATTCTCATCCAAGTGATGAAATGATTGAATAACAAACTACACCACGACGTGGTGATGGTAAGTCGTACGTACGCACATGTGGTGACATTTTCATTCATAGGATGGATATAATAACTAATGTGGTTGTAAATTTTTTATAATAACATCACAGTATATAGACGATACTGGAGTTACTATTTTATAATGGAAACAAAAAAGAAGGAGGTAGTGGAAGAAGAAAGGAACTTGAAATAGGTGGTGAGACATTTACCTCTTCTTCGGTTTCTTACTTTTGATTTGATCAAAAGGGCTCTTTAGGATAAATTTATGACTAAAGGAAGGACACTAGGATAAAGGGAGGATAGTTGAGAGGGTATTTGGGCAGAGTTTGGCCGAGAAAAATAGATTATAAGGTGTGAATTAGAGTGAAGGGGGGGTTCTCTTTTTTAAGGGGGGTGAGGGGTACCTTAGGAAAAACTTAAAATATTATTTTATAATAAATTTATTTTCAATTAATAATGGCTAAAAAGTGACTTATTTAGAGGATAGGGTGGGTATGGGTCTAAATCCCCTCAACCAATAGATTTTAGACATGTTTAGGTTACCATTTTAACCTTATCATTCAGATTTAACTCTAAGTTAAATAATTTAACTTTTATCGTGTCTTCTTTTATTCTTACACTATATGGTTAATAAACATACTATAAACTGTGAATCGAACCCCAATCGATTCAGAAATGTCATATATATTATTCTATAAGTCTTTTGGCCGAACCGTAGATTTTTAGGACCATTATATCAATTAATAATATAATATTTTGTTAAAAACACTTTTATGTCAATTTTGACACTATTTGGTATTTTATTTTTTCTAAATTCATAACAGCATTATTACTTCAAACAAAATTCATCTAACCAACCCTAATATGTTATATTATCCTATAAAATTAGTTTAAGTCATAAAAATACTCAAATTACATTTATTAGGGTATTTATAATATTAATTATGTTAATATATTTTTAATATGGTAATTATTGCATCATCATTGTGTAATAAATAAATTAAATTATTTTATGTCTAAAAAATATAAATAACAATTCATTATGTAGGAAATCCTTTTATTTTTCTAATGAATATTTATAGTTGAATTTATCTTATGTGTAACCCTATATTAAAAATGTTTTAGTTATTAAACTTTGATTTTAAGTATTTTAACTCTTCTTTAAATAAAATAATAATAAATGTCCTAATCTAATACTAGTGGACCTAAAGGGTAATATTTTATTCCTAAGGTTGTTTCTGGTCGAATTAAATTTATCAAATAGAATTAGGACATTTTTTATGGTAATAATAATATCATTTTTACCTTTAATTACTCTATTTACTTTAAACCGTGGTAAATAAAAGTTAAAAGTTATGATTCACCAAAAATTATTTTCATCTCATTGAACCACATTTTACTTATTGATATCAACCATGTCTCTTGTATTTTTGAAATTTTGCTCACAGAAGCAGTAAAATTTTGTTTTATGTAAATTTGCAAATGCTCCTAGGAGGTGGGTAAAAGACGGTAAAAAGTTCAATAAAATTTTTATATATCTAAAATTGTTATAAAATGACTCCAATGAATTATATTGAACTTATACAGGTATTATATATCTATTTTTCCTTAAAATAATTCTAAATAAAATAAACAATTATTTAAATAAAAATTCAATTTTAATCTATAACTCAATGTTTTTCACTATGTATCAAAATTTGAATGTTTTCAGAAAAATAAAAAAAAAATCACCCTAGGATAATTTCGATATTCTGAATCCTAAAATGATGTCCATTTTGAATGATAAAATTTACAAAATTTTAAAAACTGAGTATTACTATTCATAACTGCTAGTTTATATAATATTTTATTAACATATCATTGTTTAGTGAAACTCAGTATTGTGTATAACACACGCAATTGAGGAAGGTTTCTCTTGCATGCAACACAAGCCAAGAATAGTGTTTGTGTATAATACAAGCTAATACAATTTTTCTTATAGCACGGTCTAATTTTGGTGTAGCGTACAATACAAGACATCAATGAAATTAAAAGAATATTTTTCTTAAAATCTCAGGGTGTTACATTCTACCCCCCTTAAAATGAATTTCTCCCTCGAAATTCATCGAGGTTATAAATGGTTTACTACTTGAACGTTTCTTTAATAGAAATCCACATCGTCAAAAAATTCCAAAACATAATTTTAAAAACTAATGTATGAAACATAACGGTTACCAAATTAACTAATCATTGGGTTTCCACATATGATAACATAAGTAAATATATATATATATGGAAGAGAAATCTAACCATAAATTTCTGATGGAGAGTGGTACCGAACATGGCTATGAAAAAGGCAACAATCACAAAGCCATAAATTTGTGATGATCTAAGGTACCATCTAAGACAACATTTTTTGGTTTTCAAGATCATTTCCCTAAAGTTGAAAAAATTTGGAATTAGAAGAAATACTTAATTGATTTTGGTACAATCTCACCATTGGTCATTCCATGAACAATTTCCACTTCATCTCTTAAAGAAATGAAGTTGAATTTGTCATTCATGAAGTGTTAGTAGATCATGTGATAGAATGGTAGGTCATTCTATCTGTCTCAAATAGAAGGTTAGCAAAATTTATAAACATAAGTCCATCTATGGTGAGATTAATCATATATGGTTCCTAAAATGGACTTATACTTTTTATATCGTACCCCTTAATTTATACTAACCAGGGACTTCATGTATGCCAGTGGTAGGTTATAAAGGCTTGTCGCACTTCAGTTGCGGGTTCGAATCTTCATCCTCGTCCGACACGATGGCTTGTCACATGTCCTACGGGTTGTGATTTTTCTAAAAGTACACTATTATAACATTCCAGAAATAATATCGAAAAAAGGTTCTATCCTTAAACAATATTATCTTATGTCCAACATAATCCATTTCAAAACTTTATGCTTACCCAAAATACTTTTATCCATGCTCATAGTATAAAAAAATGATTTTTAGAAATGTCATCAACAATGCATGTGAATGCCATCATTTATCCCCCATATATCATAAAATATAACTCGTTGGTCACATTCCAAACATGTGAATACCTTAATCATGTATTCTATTGAAACATGAATAACCATATAATCTTTTTGAAAACAAGAATTCTACCAAAAGTTAACTCGTTCCACTTACCAAAATCCTAAAATTTCTATATTCTCAAACCATGATATCACATTGTCCTTATATCAGTCATGAGTTCCATAATACTATCAAACATCTCATTATCTCCTTATCCCTTCATTATGCACATATCATCTACTTTCCAAAGATATCTGAATAACCATTCATGGTTACCGGTACTATTTAACATGTACTTTCCAATACGTTAGAAAAAATAATTGTGTAATAATCGTTAAATGTTTCTTTATTCCATAGTACCATTAAATTACCTAGACAACATAACTCTTGATAAACATACAATCATTCCACTACCTTCTTAAACCATTGACCAAGCTTCGTCATTTTATTCCTAAACACTTCTTTCATATCATGTATCATTTTTATTCTCTTCATCATCATCAACATAAATACTATTCATATGACCATGCTGATTCTCTTCCTGAGATTTTACCTTAGGGAATTGGTTTGCATAATGCCCGTACATTCCACATTTCAAACATTTAACCGTTGTTGATGTCATAGCAATACAATTACCCTAAGCCTTTTTCTTTGCAATTACTGGATTTGTGTCCTCCTTTTCCACTCCCAAAAAATATTCCAGTTCCTTTGAAATATTCTCTTTGAAGCCTCTTCCCACATGATTTACATGGGGGAAATTGAACTTTATTTCCTCTATGATCATCATGAAACTCCATCTTTCTCTTATTAGCTGAGTTAGGAAACTTACCAATGTTGAGATTATTGATCATATTATGAGATTTCTGATTAGGAATAATGATGTTTGGACTTCCAAATCCCGTTTTATTTGGTTTCTCATGAAGAATATAATTCCATTGTCCATTATATCCTCCATTAGTGTGAATATTTAGGTTTCCTGCCTTTTTCTAAAACCCAAAAATAATATTGTGAGAGGAAAAAATCTTGATACAAAAGCAACATAATAAATGGGGAGTACCATCAATATCTAACATCTTAGGTATAATTCTAAGATCATTGTCGTGATTCTAGGACTATAAACTATACTTATAATTAACCTTACAGATATCCCAAGACATAACATAGAAATATCTCTTTGGAACTAAAGTTTTCACATCCTGGTATCCAAAGGTTAACTAATGCTTTCCTCTCATACCAACTGTAGAGACCCACATTTGACGTACATGGACATTACATTACATTTGAGGAATACTTAATACATAACAAAAATGGACACCCAAGGACCTTAATAGTTTATTGTCTTTGAAAACATGGAACACAATCTTCTAATCATGGTGAAAGATCTTCAACAACTCCCATAAAGATTGTTCTCTTTTGTTTCCTTGCCTAAAACCTTTATCTATATCCTTGCGAAAAGAAAACATAAAAAGGGTGATTTAAAATGCTCAGTATGGGTAAGCATGGAGAAAATAAAACAAACTATATACATTTGAACTTAAAAACATGAACATAATGTTTAAACATCAAAATCTTGAGCAATGACATAAAACATGGCAGTACCTAAGACATAGATCATAAAGGAACATTAATCATGATAAAATAGCATGGTAATAAAACATGTAATTGTGGCAAACCATTAAGCACATGATATGATTTCTATACTAGCCAAGGCATGGTTTCCAAGACTATCATAGTGGACAAAACCCATTACTGAACTGGGTTTACTTGTCGTTCTAGACCTGTATTACTGAATCGGATTTACATGTCGTTATAGCCATGTCTATCTCATGAGATATAAATCATTACCCATTGTATTGGAGGAAGATATAAGTCATACCCATCTCATAATGAAATCATTCTTTCCTGTGCCACAAAATAAACATAAATCATTTATCTTAACCCAAAGAATAATATGGGTTTCAAAAACATCATCACATCATAACATAAACCATATATAACAAATGTATATCATTTCGTAATAATAAAAATCAAAATATGTAAATAATATATACATTATACTTGAAACATAAACATACTAAATAATTTCATCTTAGATGGAAAATAGTTTTGATAAAACACTTGAAATGAATTCTTGAGGAAAATTTTCTTTTATTTTCAAAATCATTTTCCTTTCACAAAATTCCATGTAATTTTCAATGAAATGAACTTTTGTTGAAAATAATCATGAAATATTTTAATGTAAGCTTTAAGGAAATAAGATGTTATAAACCATAAAAATTCATTCATGCCGTATAAGTTAAAAAAAACATTCTTCTTGTACTTTTGCCGGAAAAGTCAAAAAGTACCTTATATGGTAAACAAAGGAAATATTCCTTCAATATAATGTGGTAAAATTCAAAAAAGGTTAAAAATGACTTTAAACATTTTATGAAAACTTTTTTAGAAAACATGGACATGGATGATAAACATAACCTCAGTAAATACTTACGAATAAACAATCTCGGATAAGAACGAGATTGGAATAATTATCTTTTACCTTATGTCCAATTTCTTCCATATGTGTCCAAGACTCTTATATAATAGGTTTAAACATATTATTAACTTGTAACAGAACCATAACAATATTTATGATATCTTATATGATTCACTTATGACTTTATATTACACGTTCTTTTGTAAATTCCATGTTAAAGTAGCGTTTTGGGTAAAATCGTTTCATTTATCGTTTGTGTTTAGACTTGTTGTTCTTGATATTATTACTTATATCCTAATTTACTTAATTATAGAATGTAAAAAATTATTTATATATAATATATATTCATCATATAAATATATATGATAGATCGATAAATGGAATGAAATACACCGTTCATGGAGACGGTAGGTTGTACGTACGCCTGCACTGTGTTTTCATTTCCATATTGAATTGAATGAAATTAAGTAAATGAAACATATATGTACATAAATCCAGTATCATTATTATGTAATGTATTTCATGATTATTTGTTATATATATTTTATAATCATACTTTTAATGGATACTTGAATGGTTAATCATGGAAAATGAAAATCACCGCGTTCGTGGAGACGGTAGTCCGTACGTACGCACGAGCGACAATATGATTCTTTTGATATTAAAATAGGATATAATTTGATAGTATATCATATATAAAGAATTATCATAATGTCATATTTATTATTTATATCATTTATACTCATTATTATACCCATCCAATGATGAAATGTTTGAATAACAAACTACACCATGACGTGGAGACGGTAAGCCATACGTACGCACGTGTGGTGACTTTTCATTCATAAGATGAATAAAATAACTAATATGGTGGTAGAATTTTTATAATAACATCACGGTATATATAAGATACTGGAGGTATTATTTTCGAATGGAAAAAACAAATAAGGAGGATGTGGAAAAAGAAAGGAACTTGAAATAGGTGGTGAGACATTTACTTCTTCTTCGGGTTCTTCCTTTTTATTTGATCAAAAGGGCTCCTTAGAGTGGCTTTCCGACTAAAAGAAGACCTCTAGGATGAAAGGAAAATAGTTGAGAGAGTATTTTGGTAGAGTTTGTCTGAGCCAAATTACTTAGAAGTTGTGAATTAGAGTGAAGGAGCAGTGCTTTTTTATAAGAGGGGTGAGGGGTACCTTAAGAAAAACATAAAATATTATTTTTTAATAAATACATTTTCGGTTTCTAATGGCTCCAAAGTGACTTATTTCAAGGATAGGGTGGGTATGGGTCGAAATCCTTTCAACTAGTAAATTTTAGACATGTTTGGAGTACCATTTTATCCTTATCATTTATATTTAACTCTAAGTTAAATAATTTAACTTTTACCGTGTCTTCTTGTTTTCATACACTATATGGTTAATAAACATACTATAAACTGCCAATCGAATCCTAGTTGGTTCTTTAATGTCATATATATTATTATATAAGTCTTTTGGCTTAACCTTAGATTTTTATGACCAATATATCAATTAATAATATAATATTCGTTTTAAAAACTCTTTTATGTCAATTTTGAAACTATTTTGTTTTTTGTTTTTTCTAAATTCATTACAACATTATTACTTTGAAAAAAAATCATCTAACCAACCATAATATGTTATATTAGCTTAAAAAAATAGTTTACGTAAAAAAAGACTCAAATTAGATTTATTTGGGTATTAATAATATCAATTATGTTAATATTTCATTAATAAGGTAATTACTGCATCATCATTATGTCATAAATAAATTAAATTATTTAATTTCTAAAAACTTTTAATAAAATACAATTATGTAGGAAATGTTATTATCTTTCTAATGAATTTTATAGTCGAATTTATCTTATGTATAACCCTATAATAAAAATGTTTTACTTATTAAACTTCGATTTTATCTATTTTAACTCATCTTTAAATAAAATAATAATAAATGTCCTAATCTAATCCAAGTGGACCTAAAGGGTAATATTTCATTCCTAAGGTTGTTTTTGGTCGAATTACATTTATCCAATAGAATTAGGACATGTGTTAGGGTAATAATAATATCACTTTTACCCTTAATTACTCTATTTACTTTTAACCATGGTAAATAAAAGTTAAAAGTAATTCACCCAAAATTATTTTCATCTTATTGAACCACATTTTACTTACTAATATCAACCGTGTCTCTCGGATTTTTGAAATTCAACTCATAGAAGTGGTAAAAGTATGTTTTATGTAAATTTACAAATGCTCCAAGGAGGTGGGTAACAGACGGTAAAAAGTTCAATAAAATTTTTATATATCTAAAATTATTATAAAATGACTCCAATAAATTATATTGAACTTATATAGGTATCATGTATCTATGTTTACTTAAAATAAATTTAAATAAAAATTCAGTTTTAAACTATAACTCAATGTTTTTTTACAATTCATCAAAAATTGAATGTTTTAAGAAAAATACCAAAAATTCACCCTATGCTAATTTTGATATTACGAATCCAAAAATGAAGTCTAATTTGAAAGAAAAAATTTATAAAATTTCAAAAAGTGGGTATAATTATTCATAATGGCTAGTTTATATAATAATTTAATAACATATCGTTGTTTAGTGAAACTCAGCATTGTATAAAACACACACTATTCAGGAAGGTTGCTCTAGGGTGCAACACAAGCCAAGAATAGCGTTTGCGTATAATACATGTTAATACGGTGTTTCTTATAGCACAAGCTAATTTTTGTATAGTGTACAACACAAGAAATCAATGAAATTAAAAGAATATTTTTCATAAAATCTCGGGGTGTTACAATGATGTTTCTATGTTTTGATATATATCATAGATTTATATGAGGTATAAAAGGTTAGAAAAAGATATTGATTGGTTATAGTGATTAAATATTCTTTAAAATGGATACTTTAGATCTCCAAAAAAGGATTATAGAGTTGGTTCTTTGAGAATAACATAATTTATAGAATGTGTCTATAGAATTTGAGAAGTTAATTTGGTATATTTTGGTCGATATAAAATATTCAAAGAGGTTAAAATATAAGAGGGAGGAGGTGTCCTTATATAATGAGTGTAAGGAGAACTTTTTGAATTTCTCAAAAGATTAATTAAAAATAAATTAAATATAAATCCAAATACCTTTAAATTAGAATTAATTATAATATAATGCGGTATATGGTTTAATACTATCCAAAAATAGATTTTATAGTGTTTTTGGTGTAATTTTAAACATTATCTTTTTTATTAACCATTAGTTAACCTTTTTTATTTTAACTATAGTTAAAAAAATCGATATTAAAAGGATGATAGTTTTACATTTAAGATGTAAATTAAATAATAAATCAAAAATTTAGGATATTTCAGAACATAATTTACCTCTTTTTCAATATTTAGTATTTTTATGATTTTTAAAAAATTAAATAGAATATTATTTTCATGAAATATTATTATTGTCAATTTTGACACTATTCATAACATTGACTTTAAAAAATCAATACATCAAGGTAAAATAAAAATAATTCATTTAATACACGCATAATAATTCATATTCAACTATAAATTTTTTTATAACCTTAATTAAGTCAAATTATATTTCTTTTAACATTTCAAATGTCTTTTAATTGATTGATTCATTAATTAAATAATTGTTGCATCATCATTGTGTAATTATTTATGAAAAGTATTTCCTCACTAAATTTTAAAAAAAAAATAACATCATGTAGAAAGAAATTTATCTTTATGATTTTTATATATAGTTCATAATATCATTTATTTGACCACATATTAATAATATTATACTTTTTAAAAGTAAGAGTGACATTTTGTCACTCCCTTTGATTTTAAAAATATCCAAGTCATTTTCATAAAAAAGTGTCCATTATGTTAGTATGTTTCTATATTTATGTGTCAAAGGTCAAATTAAAATCATACAATAACATTTGAGAATGTGTTATGGCAGTTTTTTAGTATTTATAATATTCTTTTTACCCTCAATTACTTGGTTTAAACTTAAATGTGGTAATAAAAATTACTAGTTACAATTCTTATTATACAAAAAAAAATAGAAATATTTAACAAATTTAGACCTTATTATTCAAAATATGGGATCCATTTATCTAATTTCAACTCAAATAATTTTTTAAAATTAGTTAAAAATTAATCCCACGGATGGGACGAAACAACAAGTTTTTAAAGTAAAAATAGACAAATGTTTTTGAATGTTTTTATATCTGATTTCAATGTGGAATTTATTATAATGAACTAAATAAGATTATATTTTATACAATTTATATAATTATACTTTAAAACTAATAAAAAATACTAATTAACACTATAAATTATATAGATGAAAAAGAGGTTTTCTAATAAAATTTTGAATATTTCATTATTCCTCAAAACAAGAAACATTTCAAAAAAATAATAAAAAATAAAACAAAGTTAATTTTATTATATCTATTTCAAATAAAAAGTTTATTTATTCAAATATAATTTATAAAAGTGAAAAAATTAGTTTTAAAAAATGTATTCCATCTAAAGGTGGAAAACATCTTTTTTAGAAACATAATTTTTTTATGCAAAAAGCTGGATTTTTTTTATACCAGGAAAGTCGTCAGAGGATAACCCTCTGACCATTTATTGAAGAAAAGAAAAGGACATGAAACAAGTAGCACAACTGAAAAGGAAGATTACATATCAAAGGAACCATACTGACCATTACAGCCATGCTGATAAGTGTCCTCCGTAGTGGTCGATTCCCACTCCGAACTATCATAATGTTTAAGAACTTTTGCATACTTCCTTTACAGGTTCATCCATTCCAAGTAAAGCAGCTCTGTGTTCCCAATTGATGACCTGGTTGGCATCGGCTTTGGAAATTTGGAGTAGTCTTTCTTCAGCCTTCATCGTGATTGAGTATTCATCCTCCATTGATTTTCGGTCATCCTCAACCCTCCACTCTGAACAATCTCACTAAAAGAGGGATTGATCCATCCTCTGTCGTTTTCCTTGCCACTATCTGAGAAGTCCCCCCAGTTTCCAGAAATCTGGACCTCATTGGAGCCATCTGCCCCTCCTTGGCCTTCCAGAGATTGACAATCGGGCTCAATCATGGTCAGACACCTGGGCTGTTCTACATCAGGACTGTCCATAGTCCCCTGCTGCAAGACAACCATCCCAAATCCATCCTCTGCAGAATAAATCCCCACCTGTGCACTGCCACCTTCACCCATTTACACAGCCTCCTTTATATTAACATGTTCCATTCCTTGGGATCGGATTCCAGCCTCAATGGGCTCCAGCATATTAGCATTACACCCCTCCTGCCGTTGAGGCCTCTGTATCCGCCAACATCTCCACAGGACAATTTTCACAGCCTTCAGTAAGAGCCTCAATCACAAGCTCCGGCTCCTTGCAATCACCTGCATCCTTCCCACCAACATCCATTGACAGACAGACCCCGGCTTGAGAGGGCTTGAGCACACCGACACCCGAAGACTCCCCCCTTTCACCATTCCCATGATCATCAGCACATTGCTTCTGCTAACCCCCTAAACCCAGATCATCCCTTAGGCGATTGAAAACAGAAGAAACTAGCGGGTTATGGAGTGAGGCTTCTTCACTCAGTGCACTCCATTTCCCCTTGCCAGACACAGGGTCCACTGCAGGTTCCTGACCACGAGACCTACCATAATTCACCTTCAGGCCAACCATCTTCTGAACTGCTGCTTCACCTTTGCATTTAGAAGCGAGGTGCCCCATGTGATGGCAGTTGGAGCAGTAATCAACCCACGTCTCAAAAACAACTGTCTGCTTTCATCAGAACTCCTCCCCCACGGTGATCTATATCCACTCCACCGGAGGCTTCGCAACATCCACCTCAACGCATATGCGAGGATTAACCGGGTGACTTACCGTGGACGTTCAGGCATCAGAACAGAGATAGCGGCCCACCAAGATGCCAATCATGCGGATAATCGTAGGGTTTTGAAACAGAAGAGGAAGCTATGGGAAGCTCACCCATGCCGCGATTGTGGAAGGGTCGTGACTCATACATAAAACAAAAGACTAGCGAAGAAGGGAAAACATACAACCGTTGCAGCGACATGTGGAACTGGACCACGCCCGGATCAGATCTTCTTTTGAAGGAAGTCGAACCATAAAGTGACGCTTATCAAGGAGGCTGACGACTGTACGGTCTTGCAGGTCCCATTTGCTGAAGACGAAACGGTCAAAATCATCAACCGAGGGTCGCCTGTGACTAAAGCGAGAAACTAGAGTTAAATGAAGATGGTGCGATGCTTCGAAGAATTCCGGATTCGAGATCGACAACTGAGGAACACCGAGATGAAGATCAGGGGCTTTCGGGCTAAGAAAAATCGCCGGAAAATCTGGAAGAATGTTAGGGTTTGAGAATGGGGTGAATGGATTTCGCAAAATCGAAGGCGACGCGAGCGATTCATCCACCCCCTTCCTCCTCTAGGATGGGAGGAGTATCATCCTCCTTCATCGGTTAGGGTTTCATCGCGAGACCGGAGCCAAGAGCGGTGGCCCTCCCATGTATCCTTTTTCTGGATTTTTTTATAGATTGTATTGAAAACACATAATATGAATTTTAAACATTATAATTATTATATATATATATATATTTATATCATTAATATAAAACAAAAAGAGTTATTTTTTTATTCATTAGTAGAAAACGCACTTTTTTACATTTAAGTTGCTTCTTTTCATAAAAACATTTACTTTTATTTTAAAAAGGGTTTTAAATTTTATAATTAATTGGTCAAATAATTATATATACACGCGTAAACCATAATTTCATTGTTAATTTAATCTTGTTCATTCCCTCCATTCTAGTTGATAGGTTATAATTTTTTTTGTTTAAAGAATTACAACAATAAAATGTTGTTTCATAGAAACTCAGTGTGGTGTGTAACACAAGCTAAGTCGGTGTTGTGTGTAATGAAAGACATCAAAAAAATAAAATTATTTAAATAAATTGTATTTCATAGAAATATATGGGTATTATATTATACCCATTTAAAGTTATTTCTCCCTTGAAACTATTTTGGGCTATCAATGGTTTAATACTTGAATGTTCTTCTCATAAAACCCCACATCATTAAAATGAATAATAAAATTACATTTCAAAAAGTAAAATTTAGAAACATAATGGCTACCCAAATTAACCCATTACTAGGTTTACACATTGATAAATATAGGTGTAAAGTGAAAACATGGACATATAATAGAAATGTAACTACCATGTTCTGAGGGGGAGTGACAGAGATCATGGTCAGGAGAAATTTAACTATCACATAGCCATAAATGTACAATGATCTAAGGAACCATTTGATTCATCCAAAAACAATATACTAGGATAAATTTTTTTGTGCCATGTTTCTTTCCCTATATTTGAATAGTTTTCATTAGAATAAATGCATACTTGATTTCATTATATTCTATAATCACAATTTCATCCAACTTTCACCGTAAATAATTTCATAAATGGTTACCCTTAAAAACCTTCCAAAAGATTAAAATCCAAAATTTTCAATAGAAGGTATCTAACATCAAAAACTCAAATCATAATTAATACCCCAAAACAACTTGATGTAGTTCATAATTGTAACATACAAAACTTTTGAAGACCATTATCATATATTCTACTGAAACATAGTAATAACCTGAATTACTATAAAGCCTTAGTGAAAACATGCATTATTTCAAAAAACAACTCTTTCCTCATACCATAAATCCAAAAATCATATAAACTCAATTCATAATATCATAAACCACAGTGTAAGATTATCCATACTAATTTCACCAATAATATCCTATTTATTTTATCACAATCAAATATTTATATATATATTTATCCAACATTATGTAAATATTAAGGGTTATCCTTCCCTTATTCATGTGTTTTCCAAAAATATCACTTTACCATTCAGTATATGATCAAAAATACTTATGGAAAAAATTTTAGTTGACAAATATTTAGATGTTTCATTATTCCATAATACCAAAAAAGTACTTCAATAATATTATTCTTTAATTGAATAAATAATCAATCATTCCACCACTTAGTTGTTATACCCCACATCTCTAATAGGGGTCGCATGATATTTCCCTTTTTCATTGTTTCTAATAGGTTTGTTACATCAATCATCATCGTTAAGCCCTGTATTTCAACATTGATCCATCGCTTTTGTTTGTGATCTATTGATCGGTCCATAAAAGGCTATAGAACTACATCGTTAAGCCTAACCTCACATATGCTTCTTCTTCTCTATTCTTTTTCCTCATGGAGCGCTAAATCTGTTTGAGTCATTTTACCCAATTTTTTGGGCGCTCGATGGAAACTTAGATTCCATCTAAATGGATTTTAATTATATCTTTATATCAGAAATACCTATGTCGAAAATTTCATGGTAGGTGGTGCATGCCCTACACTGTGTTTTGGTATTTGTTTTGGGGGCACAACTTTTAGCACATATTTGGGTATTTTAATCTAGGCCCATTGATACTCAATGATTTGTATCAAAAACAATTGTGTGACCTATGGGATGTCATTGGGCATGACCAATCCCCTATTTAACTTGATCAAGGCTGGGTTAGAGGTCATCTTTCTTTGGTTGGTTTGTCTAGGGGTGTTTTATTCAATTAAATTTTATTTTTTTAAATTGAATTGGGTTGGTTATTAAAATCTAACGTATTTCTGTCATCTATGTTAAATTTTAATGTTTATTTAGTTTGTAAAATTAAATTATATTAAATTGAATTAGTTATTTTAAGTGTATTTTATTTCAATTAAATTTGTGAAATGCTTGGATGCATATAATGAGACCAAAGGGTCATGACGGTCTTGGCCTGAGGGATTGAGGTGGCATGACCATCAGGATTGAGGAAACATGGTCATCTTTTTGGGCATCACAAGGATTTTTATGAGTGATATTGATCATTGGATTGGGTGTCATGAATATCAGATGAGGTGGCGAAGCCATCAGTTTTGGCATCTCCAATGATATTTGGATGGAATGAACATCGGATTTGAGGGACATTGTCATAGGGACATGTGGTACCAGAGTTGATTTGGATTAGTAATAATTTTGGTGTTTGTATCTCACCCATGATTGCCAAAATGATGAATTTGAGTTGTGATCACACAACTTGACTCCATGATGAGGGGGTTTTGACCACCAGTGTGGGTAGTGGACCCTGTTAGTGCATCATAAGAAATGTGTTGGGGGTGATTTTCATATAAAGCCTTGTGGAAACAAATGATACTTTGATTGATAGTGATGAAGCTATTAGTTGGGGGATGAGTCTTACCATATTGAGGTCATGGACATGGTTTGATTTGGGAGAACATATATCACTATTTCTCATCGGTCAGTGGTGATTTTTATTTACGATAGGTATGGTTGTGTTTATAGATTTTGGGCCATGGAAATTAATGTTTTTATAGACTGTTTGGACATGCCTTTTGGATGCCAGTGATTTGTTTGGGATGCATGTTTTCTGAACGAATGACATTCGAATTTGATTATTTTATGTGGAACCTGAGGGTTCACCAGATCTATTCTATATCAAGGGATAACTTGGTCCATGGTTCAAGGATCCTTTCCTATTGAGACTTCTAGGATTTTATAAAGCAAGTGACATCTCTCTAATGATTTCTGAAAAATAGTGGAGTTTGCATTTATTTTAAATTCTTGGGATATTACTTTTATTTACTTCTACATTGCACAAATGTTTAAAACACTTATGTTAGGTACACACCATTGGGTGGTATATTACTTATACACATTCTCACACCCTACATGGGCCCTTTGGGATGCACTTAGACTTTATAATTTTAAATTCAACTAAGGGATCAACTTCAATATATGGATCATAGTGTTATTGATTAGGGGATATTGGCAATGGGACACCAGGTCTATGCCTCTAGAGGATCTAATTTTATGTTTTCCTTTTTATTTTTCTTTCTATTTCAACATACTCTATATGTATATAGCTACAGTGGTCAGCCATGGGAGACCCTTTTTCTGTATATTGACTATATGACCTGCATTTATATGCATGTTCTATTTTGTGTCTACAAGTGGTATTCTAGCATGTTCAATTATTTTTTATGATTTGTTTTATTAATTCTTCCACTATTGTTTATTATTGGATGTATATTCACCATTGGTAGGTATGGTTCATGTCTTCTAAGTCTTATTTTTCCACATCTTGTTATATATATGTACTCAGACCAGTATTATACTATTTCCATAAGGGTATTGTCTCCTCACATTTACTCATCTACATCCTCACTACTAGTCGACATCCTTTGGAGTACATGGAGGCATGCCTAAGACTAATGGCACTCATCCAGATAACACTACTATAGTGGACAATCTGCTCAGGGACACTACAACAGTGGATATGTTAGAGTGATCGTAGGGTTCCTCATGTGATATGGGTCTAGTGATTAGTTAATAGAAATGCATCAGCAGGTGTATTTGATCTGTTCTGAATAAGTCGAGCAGTGGTGGTTCAACTGTTCTTCTCATACCATTGATGGTTATGAATTGTTTGGAACTATACCAAGAGCTTGTTCTTGATGAGGTGAAAGTGTCTCAAATGCTTTTTGGAGATTATTTGAATCCTCTTATTGTAATATAGGCTTAGAGAAGACCATTTCCACAATCTTGGAATCATCTAGTTACACTAAGAGAGTGTTGGTCTTACACTATGCTAATGTTTTAAAATCTATTAGGCTTGTTTGGATTTTTTATCAGAATTTCACTCTATAATATTTTTTTTCTTAAAGTGTGATTAGTCTCGAGTGATACCTAGGTTCTCTAGTAAGAATTACTTGGATGGACTCATAGTAACTTGTTGTTTTACTCATGACTAAAATGCCTGGAGGTTTCCATTTTGGTTACTATCAATGTTTTTGAGGTAAGACATTTGATTTGTATTGATGTCTCACTCATGAGAAAGTAATTTGTTTCCTTGTATGATCTCCATGTATTCTAGTTGATTACCCTGAGACTACCCTGGAACTTAGTCAAGTCTAGAGGGGTTATTTAAACCATTATGATCCAAATGTGTTGGATCGATAGTTGTTCAATGTTTTTGATGGTGCATTAAAACTTTGACAGGCGTTTGGTTAGCGGCATCACCAAAAAAAAGTTTCAAACATTAGTGTTTGTGCTGGAAGAGTTCATGGGGATCCATCATTTAGAAGAATCAGGTCTGGATTTTGAAATGAACTTCCATTTATGCAGAGAGCCTCGAGGGTAGTTGAAAATATATAGTGTGACGTGATATCCCTCACTCTTTCCATTTCCTATAAATGATGAACAACTTCATGACCACATTGGGTAATATGGCTAAAATGTAAGTATTAGATGTAACTTTTCATGGAGGAGTTTTACTGGTTATTTTAAACAGGGTCATTTTGGAATTTACCCTTCAATCAGATCATGTAACATGGTGTGAGAATTGTTGGAATGATAAGAGCTCATCTTGAAAAAGAAATTGATGATAGAGACATCAGGATTTGGATTTGGACATTGAATGGAAAAACCATGGTTGTAGAACCATAGGTACATTTTTTAAGGATAAAATGTTGTGATTGTAACTCATATTTGGAGGACATCAGTTAACTCTATATCAATGTTTAATCTCAAAAGAAACCCTTGGAAAAAGATTCTACGGGTTATCTGGCATGTGTTAATATGATTCTTGAAAGTTCATTGGGTGTTTAGAGATATAAAATGACCATTTGAATGAGAATTCATGACTTGATTTGGTCCAGTGATTTTATATTTTATTTCCCAAGGTATAATGTGTATTAAAAGCACTAAGGTTATGAGATTGTAGCATCCCATGCTTTTTTTCCAGATGAAATTCTGAAGAAATTTGATTTTTTCATTTTGGGGATGGTTTATTTTACAAACTATGGTTACAAATGGAATTCTGAGTGTCGGAACACCTCAATGTGTTTTTTAGACATGGGTTAAGTCCCAAGGGGTTTTTGGAAGTCTTTTTGAGTTTTACGATTGTTGGGCCCCATGAATCAATGGTTTGGTGTTATGAATAGGAAGAATGGTTTATGTGAAACCATGAGTCCCCTAGCAGTAAACCGTGAAACATGATCACATGGTTGACACACAGTTTGGCCAAACTGTGCAGTCAAACCGTACAACCTAGTTTTGAGGGTGAAATTAAATGTTTTCCTTTCATGAAATCTTTAAACCAATTTTCCATTCTACCCCTCATTTATAGTAGGATTATTTTCCTTCCCAACATGTGAGCTCCCATTTCCCTCAATCTAAGGATCTTGACTTCTCCTCTATTCAACGTCTGAATCCTTTTCCGTCAGAAGAAACATAGAGTCATTGGTATGATATTCATTCTACACTCTTCTATTTCTAGGTTCCTCTTAAATCGGTTTCTCAATTTTCGTGTGATGGATTTTTCCCTATTTTAGGGGCTTTTGATGCATCCATTTATCCATTCCATCCAAAGTGTAATCACACATCTATAAAGGATGATTGTAGGAGTACTACATTGAAGTAGGTGGTCTATGATCTATACTATAATTTTTTAACATTTTAAATGACACGTTGTTGTGCCGCTCAACAGAGACATCCAGTGACACTTTTTAATTGATTAATAAATTAATTAAAAAGGATTTCCATGTATTATATAACCACTCCTTATGAAAAACCCCATATTTGGGTCATTCGGTTTGTTTTTTTCCACCCCTTGTGTGTGTTCACCATTAATGTCATATTGCCTATGGTTTAAATGGATAATCACCATGATGGTAATTACACCATAAATTCATACCGTAAATTTATGAAATGTATTAAGATAAATTTTTCTTATTCCTATAATCATTGATTATGATAATTCTTTACATTTATATTATGATTTTTTCCACATAGTGAGCTTGTTCCTAGATTTTGTGGATGTGCCTAGATTTTGTGGATAAGCCTTATATTGAGATTTTTTCTTATCCTTTTAAGGTTATGCCTTATATTCAATGTCACATTATCTTATGTAATGGAATGTTCCTTGTCACTTATACATAAAGCCTGTAACACCCATCTTATATATATATATATATTACTTATTTTATTATTTCTATCGGGCATCAAGTAATTCCAGTCAAGGCCGAACATAAATTTTTTGAGTTTTATTTTGGAAACGCACTTCCTCGCCTTTTTGGCGTACAACGCACCGCTGTCGAGATCGTGTAACCTGGCATGGGTCACCGCGCCACCTCGCTCGGTTCCCCGCATGCCCCTTTGGCGTGAAACTTTTAAAACAAAATAATAATAATAATTATTATTGATAAAGAAATAAAATTTGATTAGATGAATAAGGTGGTTGACGCAAAAATAACACGGGATGAATTAAATGAATTAAGAGTTCTAATGATAATAATATTAATAATAACATTAATATTTTTATCATTATTATTATTCTTTTTATTAATGTTTTAATTATATTATTAAGAATATTATTATTATTATTTCTAATTTAGTTTATTACAATTATTATTATTTTGTTGATTCTATTGTTATTGTTATTAATAATAAAAATATTATTATTAGTTACTTTCCTTTTTAGTTATAAGTTTTATTTTATTTTATTTATTTTTTTTCCTTTTTTTGGGGTAGGGTTTTCTTACCCTCTTTTTTTTTTGGTGCGCCGCGAGCTGGACCCCTTCCCCTTTCCCGTTTCTTTTTTTTATTCTTCTTTACTCCATTTCCCCTCCGCATCGTGCCCCGCTCGGCCCTCCCTCTGTCCGGAGGACTCCCCATTGCCCCCCTGCTTCCCGCGGCTGTCCTCTCCCCCACTCCCGTTGCCCTCCTTCTCCCGGCCTGCTCTCCCCACCGTCGGCTCCCCGTCGCGCCGCACCCCATCTATTTCCCCCCCTTGCTGTCCGCTTGAGCAGCGCCTCCCCTTCTCGGAACCATCGTCTCCTCCGGCGAACCCGAACCGCCCCCCCTACTCCGTCCGGCGTTGCACTGCCTGCCCGCCTCCCTTTCCAGCATACCTCCCGGCCCACCTCCTGTCCGGCGACGCAGCAGACTCCACCGGCCTTCCTCATCTCCCTGGACTCCCGCTGGAAATCGCACCGACCTCCTTGCTTGGTCCGGAGAAAGCCAGCATCGCCTCCCTCTTCCGGCGCTGCGACCCTCCGCCCCTTCCGGTTCCTCCTTTGACAAACCCTCGACCTGCTATGTCGGACATGCGCATGCTGTGTGAGCTGTGCTTGACTTGTTGGCCTTTGCGCACCAATTTTGTGAAGTCCGCTACACCCAGGTAGGTGGTTCCATGTCTTGACATCTTCTAGATAATTTAGCTTGGTTGTTTAATTAATTTAATATGTTCTATGATTTAATGGCATGATGCGATCCATGTTTATAGCGTTCTGGCATGCTTGTCTAATGAAATTGGATTTCCGAAATAGTATACTTTTGTTGTTTATATGTGTGTTGTCGCATGAATTATTGGTTGTGCTTTACAAGTTGTGTGAGTGCATTTTAAAAATTGTTTGACATGCATGCATCATGAAAATTTCACTTTCTTTAGAAATGATCATGTTTTCTTCATTTTGGAACTTGTTGGGGTAAGCCCAAAAATTGTTTAATCAATTGTTTATATGGTGCAAATGTGGTTTTAGAATACTTGAGTGCGAAATTGATTTTAAAATGGTCTTTGCACGTGAAAATATGTGTTGTTTTGGTGCAATGTTTTCAAGTTGGGTTTTAGGTGATGTTTGGTTGGTGCGAACTTAGTTCTTATGGGTAATTGAGTTGTGTATGTCTAAATGTGGGTTTTTAATGTGTAGCGAATCATTTTAAGAGGTGCAGATGGTTCAGAAAATTATGTAGTTGGGTAAAACTAGTTTTAAGGACAAATTATTAAGCAAGTGGTTTGAACAACTCCCTCCTTTGTAACTGGGTGTGTTTATTTGTGTCTGCCCTTGTTGTGTTATTAAAATAATGCTTCCTAAGTTGTGCAAATTGTTTATGTTCTTGTTTGAGCGTTTTTTTTAAATGGGGTTTTTGCGAAACAATTAGGTAACGACGAATATATTTTTGAAAAAGTGTTTTGGCGTGCGTGAGTTTTTGAAATGTTATTTGGGTGTGAAAATAGTGACTTGTGTGTAATGTCTGGTTGGTTCTGTGATATGGGAAAAACAATATACCATGTGAATGTGAAACTTGACTGAGCACAAGGGAAAACCCCGGGTATCTAGGTGGGAGGACTAGAACTAGTGCGCTAATGAGCCGGATGGGTATCGTCCCTGTCTCACTTAGCTGGATTGACGATTGCAACACTAACTAAACATGATATCTGAGGGTCATGGCCTTCTAAGCCACGTGTTCTGAGGGTCGTGGCCTTCTAAGCCACGTTTTTCTGAGGGTCGTGGCCTTCTAAGCCACGTTTCACCGAGACACGAGGTTCTAGGATCCCACTCGAGCTAGATGAACCTTAGGGGATTTACCCATAGTGCTCTACCATCTATGACATGGTGCCTTCCGTCGGCATATGGAGGACCACCTGTGTGTGAGTATGTGTGTGTGTGTTTGAGAGTATGTGTGTGTGTGTGTGAGAGTATGTGTGTGTGTGTGTGAGTATGAGTGTGTGTGTCTGTGAGTATGTGTGTGTGTTCCCATATTGAACTTTTCTCTTCCTCTTCAAAATCGTGTTTGTGAAATGAGTTCTTTTTGTGTTTTTCTTTTAGCATTTAGCTTGTAAATGTTTTCATTAAAAGCTTTTTTAAATTAAAATTTTGAATAAACACATTAAATTGTCTTTTTGATGTTGTGGCATGGAACCTTTTTAATGGGTGACGTCCTATTGGGATTTTGGCTCACACCCTACATACACCTTTGGGTGTATGTAGACTTTGTTTCTTGTGTATTCCAGGTTGTGACTTCCTGCTCAGCGATGGAGGCATTGGTTGTTGTTGGTCTTCGTGTGCAGGATGGTGTTGGTAGCTTGGGGATGAAACTTCTTGTGTTGCATAAGGTTGATTTTGGAGCTTAGTTTTTTTTCGGTTGTTAATTTTGGGTTTTCAGCTGAATTGTAGACCTAAACCTGTTTATAGTTTAGAAGGGTGTTTGTAGTCTATTTCTATTTTCAGTTGTTTATCTGGTTGGTTGTTTTCTTTTTGTCTTGTATTTTGGGTAAAATCGTTCCCACTTGTTACTTATGATACCCGGGCACTTGTGCCAGCCCGTGGGGATCGGGAATGCCCTTCGGGCCTTGTCGCGGACCGGGTCGGGCGCCGGGTCGGATGGCGACCCGGCCTGGTTCGTGACAAAATGGTATCAGAGGGCAAGGTTTGCTCTCTTGGGTCGTTTTCTTTTTGGATAGAGTCACGGTAGACTTGAGTTAAATTTGTCAGGACTCGACGTCCTGGCTACGAGTAAGGTGCCTGGCCAGCACACCTCCTGGCAGGACTCGAGTTACCAAAGTATGTTGAGGTTTGTCTGAGTTTTTAGTTCTTGCGGATGATCGTGTCTAAGGGTAAATGAAAAGGGAGTAAGGTCAGTGGTCTTAGTGAGCTCTCAGGGTCTGGCAAGCCTTGTGGAGTCGGGGACACTGTCCTAAAATACTCTCTGTGGCCAGTGGCGTGATTGGCGTATGGCCGCCAACCATACTTTCCAATCAACCATTGTACCTAGTTTCTTCTTGCTCTGTTTATCGTCCATTTGTTCTGGATTCGTGAAAATTTGGTTTTTAAGTAAAAATGTTTTGGTCTTGGAAAATGTTTTCAAATGAAGCGCTTTGAAAATGAAATAGTGTGTGAGGTTTGAAAAGTGTGGGTTGGATGTTTTGGTTTTGAAAAGTTGAAAGGTTTGGTTTTGACCCTTGGTGTTCTCATGGGTAACCACATGCATGAGCGTATATGGGAAAAAGAAATGGTTAATGGCACGAGAGGATGAGTGCCTGGATGACATGTGTTGGGTGCCGGTGCGGCATGGGAACATGCATGTGCGAGGCTCATGGGACGCCATTGGTGTTTGTGCAATCCACTGGGTTTTCTTATTTTCAAAATGTTTTGTTAAAGATAATAAATTTGGTGTTTTAGTTAACAGTGTTTGTGTGGCATGTCCTTGTGTTTTGAAAATGTCGGATGTGAGGCGTTTTGAGCCGAGGAATTTTTCGGAATGGTTGTGTCCTAAGTTTGAATTCTTATTTGTAAGTTGGTATGCAAGCGTGTATCTAGTTAATTCTTTTGAAAAGTACCTCGGGGAGCCATTGCAGTGGTTTCCCCTGCATGTGTGGTGTTCACTTGTGGTATGTCCTGACCATTGGACCAGTTCGGTTGGGTCCATGGATTTATTTCTTGGCTAGTGCACACCCCCAATAAAGATTAATGTGAGAATGACGTGCGACCACAGATGGTTCGCCGTTGGCCGACCCTCCAGTTGACAAAAGTAAGGACTCTTCCTTTTTTTTGTGTGTGACAATGCTAAGTCTATTCCTTTTTCCTTCAGTTAAGTGGATCCTCTCGCAGCGGAATGATAGATGAGAGGGGAGTTGAAGGTAGTTTTGGTCATTTGAGTTGTCCGAGTCATTGGGTATGAGGTTTGATGTCATCATGTTTGAAGGTTCCCCCTGGAAACGGCGAAAGGAAATCTAGGGAGGAAGGGTGAAGGCGGTTCAGAATGTTTAGTGTTGACCAGTGTCTTGAAGGGATTTGTAGTATTTACAGCGGCCTCAAGGGTCACGTTCGGTGACGTCTTGCAGCGTGAGACCTCGTTGATAGTCAACGGTGGTTTGGAAGCAACCTTAAGTCGTCGGTGTAGCCTATCGTTCTAAATGACCTCTGGTCTTTGGTTTATTTCGTTTAAAGAAGGGTTCATGTTAGACTACTAGTTTGGAAGACCCAGTCGTATGAGGCTGCTATGGTCATTTGCAGGAATCACGTGTTGTTCAAGATGCAGTCTAAAGTCTTTCTCAAAGTAATGTTTCTCTCGACAGCAATGATCGTTCTCGGCGATGATTTTTGGTGTCATGTTCTCATTTAGTGTAACAAGGGATGATGCACGTGCACCATTTAAGCTCTCGTTCGGGTGAATGTTCAGTGTGAGAGTAATTAGATGTCATGGTGTGTGTGTCTGATGGTGTTTCCTCAGGTGCAGTATGATTGCTTGTGACACCAAGAGGAGAAGCTCCATTCGGGAGTCTCCCATGCCTGACTACGAGGCCGAAGATGCTTCAAACATCAGGACTCCAGCCATAGGCCTCGGAGTGAAGCTGACGTGTGGTCAGGAACCCTGAGAGTGTATGAGACCCCAACTTTATTTCTATCATCGGTGTTGAAAGTGAAACTAACTTAAATTGTTTTCTATGGTTGTTCTGCTCCGAACGAACCGTCTGGTTGCATAAGGTTTTCGTGACCATGTGGAGGCATGTTCGTCTTGTTGTGTTAAAGTCTTGGGGGTTGCGTCCCACTGGATGCAATCACTTTTAGTGGTCCTTGAGAGTCTGTTGGGGAAAAATCAGTCCCAAAATTTTATAATGCTCATCCTGGGATGTGGATGTGTTGGTCAGGTCTTAGGTCGTGGTTTTGACGCCCGGGTGGGCAGGCCCCTCCCTCCTCGCCCCTTGTGGTGGGGTGTTTGGTCACCATCAGGAATTTTTCAATGTTATGTATCCTCTGTTCGTTATAATGGCAGCAAGACCCATGTCGGGTCTCGCACAAAGGTCTCTTGAATAAATCAGTGATGGCCTTTCCTTAATGGTGGGGAGACCCACATTTGGGTCTCGCACGAATGTCTCTAGGATGAATCAGTGCTGGACTTTTCTTTAATGGTAGGGAGTCCGCTCGAACCTCCCCGTGTCAGTTTTCCAGTCTCGTCTCGAGCACCAGTGAGTTCCAAATGGTGGGGAGCCCCTCAGGCCTCCCCATGTTGATCTGTTGCCTCTGTTTTTAAATATGACTGGGTGAAAAGTGATAAGAGAGTTCCTTGGACATGGTCTGACCTTGTCTTTTGATTCCAACCAAATGGTGTGGTTTTCATTTAATAATGTTTGAGTTGTTTCATCTTCTGAAGTTGGTTTTGTGGGTGCAAGAGTCGTTTTCCTTGATCAATCAACTGGAGGGTTTTTTTTCAGCTCTTTGGGGTGAGCAACACATATCAGAAAGTCTTTTTATGCATTTCTTGATGTTGTCTTTGAGTCACTTTCTCTGAGCACGATGTTTCTCTCTCTTTGCTTGATGTTTGTGGGGATCCTATTTGATCCTTAGTGGGGTGTCGTTTCCTACTTTGGGTTTCAGCCTTAGTTGTGGCTTTCCGGGGACGGAAAGCTTTATGGTGGGGAGAATTGTCACACCCATCTTTTATATATATATATATATATTACTTATTTTATTATTTCTATCGGTCATCAAGTAATTCCAGTCAAGGCCGAACATAAATTTTTTGAGTTTTATTTTGGAAACGCACTTCCTCGCCTTTTTGGCGTACAACGCACCGCTGTCGAGATCGTGTAACCTGGCATGGGTCACCGCGCCACCTCGCTCGGTTCCCCGCATGCCCCTTTGGCGTGAAACTTTTAAAACAAAAAAATAATAATAATTATTATTGATAAAGAAATAAAATTTGATTAGATGAATAAGGTGGTTGGCGCAAAATAACACGGGACGAATTAAATGAATTAAGAGTTCTAATGATAATAATATTAATAATAACATTAATATTTTTATCATTATTATTATTCTTTTTATTAATGTTTTAATTATATTATTAAGAATATTATTATTATTATTTCTAATTTAGTTTATTACAATTATTATTATTTTGTTGATTCTATTGTTATTGTTATTAATAATAAAAATATTATTATTAGTTACTTTCCTTTTTAGTTATAAGTTTTATTTTATTTTATTTATTTTTTTTCCTTTTTTTTGGGGTAGGGTTTTCTTACCCTCTTTTTTTTTTGGTGCGCCGCGAGCTGGCCCCCTTCCCCTTTCCCGTTTCTTTTTTTTCTTCTTCTTTACTCCATTTCCCCTCCGCATCGTGCCCCGCTCGGCCCTCCCTCTGTCCGGAGGACTCCCCATCGCCCCCCTACTTCCCACGGCTGTCCTCTCCCCCACTCCCGTTGCCCTCCTTCTCCCGGCCTGCTCTCCCCACCGCCGGCTCCCCGTCGCGCCGCACCCCATCTATTTCCCCCCCTTGCTGTCCGCTTGAGCAGCGCCTCCCCTTCTCGGAACCATCGTCTCCTCCGGCGAACCCGAACCGCCCCCTACTCCATCCGGCATTGCACCGCCTGCCCGCCTCCCTTTCCAGCATACCTCCCGGCCCACCTCCTGTCCGGCGACGCAGCAGACTCCACCGGCCTTCCTCATCTCCCTGGACTCCCGCTGGAAATCGCACCGACCTCCTTGCTTGGTCCGGAGAAAGCCAGCATCGCCTCCCTCTTCCGGCGCTGCGACCCACCGCCCCTTCCGGTTCCTCCTTTGACAAACCCTCGACCTGCTATGTCGGACATGCGCATGCTGTGTGAGCTGCGCTTGACTTGTTGTCCTTTGCGCACCAATTTTGTGAAGTCCGCTACACCCAGGTAGGTGGTTCCATGTCTTGACATCTTCTAGATAATTTAGCTTGGTTGTTTAATTAATTTAATATGTTCTATGATTTAATGGCATGATGCGATCCATGTTTATAGCGTTCTGGCATGCTTGTCTAATGAAATTGGATTTCCGAAATAGTATACTTTTGTTGTTTATATGTGTGTTGTCGCATAAATTATTGGTTGTGCTTTACAAGTTGTGCGAGTGCGTTTTAAAAATTGTTTGACATGCATGCATCATGAAAATTTCACTTTCTTTAGAAATGATCATGTTTTCTTCATTTTGGAACTTGTTGGGGTAAGCCCAAAAATTGTTTAATCAATTGTTTATATGGTGCAAATGTGGTTTTAGAATACTTGAGTGCGAAATTGATTTTAAAATGGTCTTTGCACGTGAAAATATGTGTTGTTTTGGTGCAATGTTTTCAAGTTGGGTTTTAGGTGATGTTTGGTTGGTGCGAACTTAGTTCTTATGGGTAATTGAGTTGTGTATGTCTAAATGTGGGTTTTTAATGTGTAGCGAATCATTTTAAGAGGTGCAGATGGTTCAGAAAATTGTGTAGTTGGGTAAAACTAGTTTTAAGGACAAATTATTAAGCAATTGGTTTGAACGACTCCCTCCTTTGTAATTGGGTGTGTTTATTTGTGTCTTCCCTTGTTATGTTATTAAAATAATTCTTCCTAAGTTGTGAAAACTGTTTATGTTCTTGTTTGAGCGTTTTTTTTAAATGGGGTTTTTTCGAAACAATTAGGTAACGACGAATATATTTTTGGAAAAGTGTTTTGGCGTGCGTGAGTTTTTGAAATGTTATTTGGGTGTGAAAATAGTGACTTGTGTGTAATGTCTGGTTGGGTCTGTGATATGGGAAAAACAATATACCATGTGAATGTGAAACTTGACTGAGCACAAGGGAAAACCCCGGGTATCTAGGTGGGAGGACTAGAACTAGTGCGCTAATGAGCCGGATGGGTATCGTCCCTATCTCACTTAGCTGGATTGACGATTGCAACACTAACTAAACATGATATCTGAGGGTCGTGGCCTTCTAAGCCACGTGTTCTGAGGGTCGTGGCCTTCTAAGCCACGTTTTTCTGAGGGTCGTGGTCTTCTAAGCCACGTTTCACCGAGACACGAGGTTCTAGGATCCCACTCAAGCTAGATGAACCTTAGGGGATTTACCCATAGTGCTCTACCATCTATGACGTGGTGCCTTCCGTCGGCATATGGAGGACCACCTGTGTGTGAGTATGTGTGTGTGTGTGTGAGTATGTGTGTGTGTGTGTGTGTGAGTATGTGTGTGTGTGTGTGTGAGTATGAGTGTGTGTGTGTGTGAGTATGTGTGTGTGTTCCCATATTGAACTTTTCTCTTCCTCTTCAAAATCGTGTTTGTGAAATGAGTTCTTTTTAGTGTTTTTCTTTTAGCATTTAGCTTGTAAATGTTTTCATTAAAAGCTTTTTTAAATTAAAATTTTGAATAAACACATTAAATTGTCTTTTTGATGTTGTGGCATGGAACCTTTTTAATGGGTGACGTCCTATTGGGATTTTGGCTCACACCCTACATACACCTTTGGGTGTATGTAGACTTTGTTTCTTGTGTATTCAAGGTTGTGACTTCGTGCTCAGCGATGGAGGCATTGGTTGCTGTTGGTCTTCGTGTGCAGGATGGTGTTGGTAGCTTGGGGATGAAACTTCTCGTGTTGCATAAGGTTGATTTTGGAGCTTAGTTTTTTTTCGGTTGTTCATTTTGGGTTTTCAGCTGAATTGTAGACCTAAACCTGTTTATAGTTTAGAAGGGTGTTTGTAGTCTATTTCCAGTTCCAGTTGTTTATCTGGTCGGTTGTTTTCTTTTTGTCTTGTATTTTGGGTAAAATCGTTCCCACTTGTTACTTATGATACCCGGGCACTTGTGCCAGCCTGTGGGGATCGGGAATGCCCTTCGGGCCTTGCCGCGGACCGGGTCGGGCACCGGGTCGGATGGAGACCCGGCCTGGTTCGTGACAAAGCCTCTTAGGTATGATCTATATTTCATTTCATGAAAACTATTCCAATTCTAATTTTTTATATTTGAGCATTTTTATAATTCCATAAATTATTACTTATTCCATAATTGGATGGCTTGAATTGAACTCCATGTCTGGTAAATATTGTTATCTTGAATTATGTAAATGTTATTAAAGATATTTGATTGGAAATATACTATTTCAATTCCTTTTTCATATGAATTTATTCTATTTCTTTGGAATAATTCATGTTTCCAAGGGATAATTCCTTCGAGTCTTGAGATTATGCTTGTGCCTAATGCCTTATGAAATATTTGATAGCTTGTTTAGCATGTGGTTTGAGATTTTTAATTTATGGAATAATATTATATTAATTCCTTCCCTTTTAATTTTCCTTGTTTGATATGGCTCACTTGTGATGATTTTGTAGAGAATGTTGTTCTCAAATTGAGGATTCCATGGATGAACTCATTGTTCTTAGTTGGATCAAGTTGACACACCAAGGCTGACACTTTGTGTTGAAAGTTATGGTGTCTCCAATAAGTTTTTAATAATCATGAGTGATGTTGGTTCTTTATTGGAAAAACTAGGTAAAAACTCATTTGGCAAGATGGTTATGCCATGCCTCAGGTGATACCTGGCAACCTATGTGAGATACTTGGAATAGACTAAGAGTCACCATATCATGAGTGATATAGTGGAATATGTATGGGTTTAAATAAATGGAATTGGAGGTACTGGGATATTTGTAGACACTTATAGTGACCCTAGGGGTTTTATTAGAATGCCTTGGATGGGCTCGGGACTCCATCATTAGATTTGATTGATTGATGGAATGCATGACAGCTTTTTTTTCATGCCCTTTATTTATATTTTGAGAATAATTATATGATGACATGGAAATGTGAACACCAATCTAATTCACGTGTTTTGGGACTTCTTTTAAATTGGTTGATAACTTTATAGGGGCTTGGTTATAGATATCGTGACATGAAAACGTACATCGTTCCAGACATTTGGCATAGGATGGAGCTGGTTGAAGGAGACTTCTGTCCATTTAAGAACCTAGACTAAGGTGTTAATGTTTTATTTATTTATTTATCTTATTTTATCCTTATTATCTCACTATTTCTAATTACATGATATAATGGATTGACCTATACACTAGGGGTGTCAATATAATATGATTTATATTTGAAACCCTACTCAGACACCATTTGGTAGTCGAGTAGACTTTATGATCGTGGGTATAGATAAAGGTAAATGTTTGGCTTCTTATAATTGACTGATTTTATACCATAGGATCGAGTTTTGGGGTAGAGGACCGAACATATGCTAGATATGTTGTGGTAGTAGTTTTTTTCCTTTTTTTATATTTTGTAGAATGAAGAATATTATTTGTATCCCCTATTTGCTTGCACTCATTTTTTTGTATAGATGCATGTCATGACATTATCATCATTGTATTCTCTATTGTCTTTAATATTCCTCTAGTTATGTAGTTATTTTTTAATTACTTTTATTTTTTATTTCATTTATGGTTTGTCTCTTGTATGTTTTCACTACTGTCTATTTTTTTCTTATATTCTTTTCAATTGGGATACTCTATCCTAGAGAGTATAGTCTTTCTGCCACACCGCCATTATTGCCTCACTAATATTTGGAAGCCTATGGCATATGGGGAGTAATTCTTGACGCCATTTGGAGACTATTCTGGCTACTATTTCCATAGTTATTTGGATTAGGATGTTATAGGTTGAATTACCTCTATGAAGAAACGTTTGTTATATATACAGATTAAATGAGCTTCAAATATATATTCACATATAAGGGTTTGAATATGTGCTAAATTAGATGGCTTCAAATAGTAAAATATTTTTAATACTCAATACATACCATCCAATGAAGGAAAATAATGTGGTAAAGGGTCAAAGAAGGAAATACCATGTTACTATATCCATGATATGGTTTGAAAAAGATAAAATTATCATGATTTTTAGAGGATGAATCTGAAATTCAAAAATGGAAGAGAGAAATAATTTCTTTCCCAAATAACTATTTGACCTTCCATGTACATGAAGATCAAAGAATACCACAAAGATGATTTATTCCTACAAAGGAAGTACTGAATATTTCATAGATCAACAATGATAAAGGTATTGTTATATGGTTTAGAACTCAGATATACGTCCTTTCAAAACTGGAATTGAAACAAGAATTTTAGATGATACACATTTCTCCTCATTATCTATTCATTCCAGAAGTATTAATATATAAAAAAATCTAAAACAAAAAATCTAAAGAGATACCATGCAGAGAGAAATTGTAGAATATATATCTTCATGTTTGGTATGTGTGTAAGTTAAGGATGAACAATATAATTCCAAGGGTATACAAAAACCATTTCCCATACTATTATGGAAATAGGAAAACATCAATATGTATTTTGTTATAGTAATCCCCAATATATCTAAGGAAAAAGATTTCATCTGGGTTGTATTCGATCACCTAACAAATAGATTGCATTTTGTTTCTTTCAATTATGATTTCTCTCTTGACCCATTCACCAAGATATACATAATGGAAGTGGTATGTCTTCATATAGTACAACTCAACATTGTATATGATTAGGATCAAAGGCTTACATCAACATTCTTGAGATGTCTTCGAAATTAATTAGAGATAGAGTTGAGTTTGAGAATTTATTATCTTCCTCAGAAATATTTTCATTCTAAGAGAAGGATTCTAAATCTTGAAGATATATTAAGATCTTATTCAATGGAATTCTAAGGATATTGGGACCAACACTTTCCCAAGTTAGAGTTTTGAAATTACTACAGTTTCAATTCTAACATTAATATGGATCCATATAAGGCTCTTTATGTTAAGTGATATAGGCCTCCAACATTCTGGTAAAAAGTTACCGAGATAAATTTTATAGGCCATGACATTTTTAATGAAATGAAAGAGAAGGTTCAAAAAATTAAACAACATATGAAAGAGGGAAAAAGTTAAAAAAATATTTATAAAGATAATTATTAATGAGATCTAATGTTTGAAGTTAATGATAATGTGTTCTATTGAATATCTCCATTGAAGCTAGTTATGGGATTTGAAAATAAAGGGATGTTAAACCCTTGATACTTTAGTCCCTTTTAGATCATTGATCATCTTGGGGTCATAACCTATAACTCAACACTCCCAACACATCTTTATCAAGTGCATGATATGTTCAACATATCACTTTATAAGATTCACATACCAAATCCATAAAATGTACTAATCATAAAAGATTGGTAATTGAAACTTGGCATTTCATATAAAAAAACCTATATAGATCATAGAGAAAAGATACAAGGTTCTGAGCAACACCACCACCCACATCATCAATGTTTTGTGGTGGAATCGTAATTCTTAGGAGGTAATATGGGAATTTGAGTATGGGATGTTAGAAATGTTCCCTAACTTTTTTTACTCCATGTACTACAATTTTAAGGGAATTTTTCTTTTTGAGGGGGTTGAAGGTAATGGCCCAGGTTTTTTTTAAAAAATATCTTCTTAAATAAATACATTTTTAAAATATTGTTTCACATTATACACCAAACTAAAATTATATTAAAAATATTAGAAAATAAAATTATAATGATAATAAAACCTTGAGTAGATAAAATATTATGATCGATTAAAAATACATAAAATTAGGATTAATAACAGTTAAAGGTAAAACATTTTACTTTTCAATAAATGTAGTTTTATTTATATATTTTATTTAAAAAAATTATAAAATATAAATATTTAATAATTAATTTTATTTTTCATTCTAAACTCCAAAATTAGATTAGGATTATTTTTTGGGTCTTTTAGAAAACAACGAATTTTTAGGTGAAAAGTGAACAAACACATTTTTTACCAAAATTATACCTTTTATAACCTTATAATAAATACTTAAATATATATTAAACAAATTTAAATTGAAAAAATATAAATTTAATTGGAAAAAATATTCAATTAAAATTTTATTCTAAACTTACATGACTTATTCTTAATTTTTATAACTTATGTATCATTTTATTCAAAATTAAAAACATTTTTCAGTCTTTGATTTTAATTTATAATATTTTAGGTAAAATAAGGTTTTTGTTTCATTTTAATTCCAAAAACCCATTATTTGTTTTATAATCATCCAATTTATGTCATGTAATTTAATAAAATTGATAATTTTTAACCAACATATAATTTTTAATCTTAAAAAAAGAGTTCTTCTAAAAATGGTTTTTACACATTGCATGTGTGAATGTCAATAATGATTTTCATTATACATAGAAATTTTATATTTCAAAAGTAATTTCATATTTTTAGTCATTATTTATAAATTATTTAAGAATTCCCATTTTATTTTTTAGAATAAAAAATGAATGTCTTTGGTAAAAACTAGTTACCTTTGTAAAATACAAAAGGGGTAAAAAGGGGTAACTGAATAGGTAAAAGAAAGACCATGTTAAAATAATGTTTCTAATTGATTGGGTATGGTATTGATAGAAACAAAATTATTTCAAACCCAAATTTTCTTATTTTTGAGTCTTTTGACTTGTGAACCATTTATTTTCTTACTATTACATTGAAATATTTTCAAAAATCTATTCTCACCACTTATAAATGAGGCCCCTCACCACCCATTAAAGACGAAGATAAATTTTGGTTTACTCTTAAAAATACTCTCTATTTCCTTTCATTATATTATCATACCACTTATTTTAGGTTCTTGTCCCAATAATTGTTCCTAATGCCAATATTTCTATGGAATCCTCTGTGGGAAAACTTCAAGTCCCTAACGTGAGTACCTAATTTTTCTTTGAAATTATTTTCCTTTCTATCTTACTCTCAAAAATATAATTATATCTTTATTATATTATGATATCATAACTATTTTTACACTGAATTTTTTATTATTATAAGGAAATAAATATTGACCACGTTTCCACTTTTATATTATTAAAAACAAAAAACATCATTTAAGCTTGTACTGACTGCCGTCTCCACAAAGTAACATGTCTCATTTTTCATCTACTTTCCATATTATTTATTGAAATATAATAAAATATGAATAAAAAAATAAAATAACTACATAATATCATTAATATTATATAATAATGATATTATTTTAAAATAAAAAACTTTTATAACAATATTCATCCATTTGTTACATAATGTTCTTGTTTTGGTCGGTCTAACCAACTACTTGATGAATGATATAAAATAAAAACATGGATTATTATGAGAAATTAATTAATGATTATACATGATATAAATAATTAAATTATATTTTTTATATTGGATATGAAATTTTAAAATTAATATTTAACTCATTTATCAAGATATCGTCGTTTGTTTGTTAAAAATCACATAAACATGTTTGTCGCCAACTTCATAAAAAAGAACCATAACAAAAACTATCATAGAATAAAATAATAAAATAATAAAATATTATAAATTTTCAAATAAATTACATGTATGATTATAAAATGATTAACTTTGTGAAAATAGTGAATAACCACACCATTATTATAGAACTAGTTTCAAATGATCAATATTACCCACACTCAATATATAAAATAAATAATAAATAACTAATATATAAGTAGATAGTAATTTTAAATTAAGTTTATAAAATTATATATACATTAGTAAGGTTGTGTAATATGTTATTAGGATGGTTGTTTTTAGTATAAATGATGTTATAATGTGATCAACTATGTAGGAATTCATAGTAAGGGCTTCATCGACTCAATTTCTGATTCATTAGGTCATATCCTTTCTTACTCAAATATACTATTCTATATTTATTTAATGTTATAACTCTAGTATTTTCTATATTATTTCCTCTAATTCTCTAGTAAAATTAATTCGCATCATAAATAACCACTTCTTTGATAAAATGTGTTCTAAAATAACACTATAATATTGGTAAGAATAACTCCAATTCTTTTCGATGAATTTTTCTCTTCAATGTCTATGTCTTTCCAATAAATTTTTTTGTCTTTAATAAAATAAAAATATTGAATATTTTTTATATTCCTTTTATTTTATTATACCTGTATTATGAAATTATATTATTCTAACATTTTCATAACGTTAGGTTGTCATTAAAATGGCCTTGAAAGATTAATGGAAGCATTTTTTCATTATTTACCACTCTATATTTATTATCATCATTATTTTATTTATTTTAAAGGATATTTTTTAGGATTATTTGTAATTATATTTTCTAAGTTATTATCATTCTAGTCTCAAATTTTATTTTAATATAATGTTCACATTATCTTTTATAACAATGTTTAAAATGTTTAAAAAAATTTATTTTCAAATCTATTTTCCAGCCTAGGTTTATTTCTAATTTAAGGATGTTTTAATCACCATATATTATTTATTATGCTATTATTCCTATAATAAAATATGATTTTTGATATGCTACAATTTCTTATGTTCATGTTTTTTGATGTATTTGAAAATTTTATGAAACTCATTCATTTCCCTAGATTTTTTATAATATTATGATGATTGACATAAATTAGAAAACATATGTAAGGATATAGATTGATTGGATTTTATAAAACCCAATAATGCATTGGTTTAAGTTGATATCTCATAAGATAGTTAGGCATGGGCATAATGATTTTTTTTAGATTAGAGTGGGAATAATTAATTAGATCATAATGGTTTTCTTATTATTTTGGTTGATCCATATTTATAAGTTGTTTTATCAAGATATTTCACATTTCTATGATGATTTTCATTTTAATGATATTATATGTTTTCATTTAATTCCTTATATTTAGAATATTCTACACTCTAATAGAATGAGCGCATATTTTATGATTATTGATATGTATTTTGAACCATTTCATGCCTTGTATGATTCTTTAATGGTATTTTCATGATCTTATGTTAGTTTACCATGTTTTATGAGTATCATATATGTTTTAATGATGTTTTAATATGATATTTACCCCTCATTATGTTATCCATAATGTTTATATTCTTATATATTATGATAATATTCTCTTTTACTAATATTATAATCACTCCCCTTTATTATGTTTCCATTCCCTAAGTTATGAAGATGATTATATCATACGAGACATATAAAAATAGTTTAGAGGACTGAAATTATGGGGAAATGTCCACATGTGTCGTGAAATAATATTTTTATGCAGCTAATCTATAAGACACTAAACCTTTAACTCCTTGGGGGTTGTGACTATTTTAGAGATATATTAACTAAATCATGAAATTAATATATATTTTAGTTATGTTTGGATTAGTAAACTTTATTCATAGAATTATTATCCTTTTTCTAATATTCTAATTTTATTTCGAACTTCACTTTAGATTACTTCTATAAAAAATAGTCTAAAAGACGGAAATTATGGGAAAATTTCCACATGTGTCGTAAAAAAAATTATGTAGCTAATCTATAAGACACTAAACAACTAGCTCCATGGGTTGTGTGACTATTTATGATATGTTTTATATAAATCATGAAATTAATATATATTTTAGTTATGTTTGGATTAGTACTCTTTATTCATAGAATTATTATCATTTTTCCTATAATATAATTTTCTTTTAAACCACACTTTAGATTTCTTCTTATCTTTCAGCTGAGGGAAATCAGTCATGATATGCTTAACATTATTTTACTCCTAACACCTTACTTATTTCTTATTTCTATCAAACATTTTATATTTATTAAATTATTTCATGAGTTCTCTTGTATTATTTTAAAAATTATTTACTTTTATTGTTAGCTGAGCATGATCATAAATTTTTTTTAGTAATGCTTGAACCTTCTTCATTGGATGAGTGAGATAATAATATTTCATTTAGTGTGGATACTTTAGATCAAAATTATCCTCTATTTCATATTGTGATCATTAGACTCCACTTAAATTTCTTCATTATATATCTTTAGTGTTATTATAATGTCATTTACTTTTAGATCTATAACATGAGTAGATTATTTAATAGCATCGAATATCCCACTCCATATAGAATGAAATGCTCTGATATTTTTTAATGATTGGACTAATTATATAATTCTTGTTCCCAAGGAAGAAACATAATTTTATATATTTACATGAATTACATTTATTTGTGTAATATTTTCTCTCTCATGCATTCCAAAAGTATCAAATTTAATATTAGAAGTATTATACATTATCTATCTAACATTATTAGTTCCTTCATTAGAAACCATAATAGTTTCCCCACATTTCTTTAGTTTTAGGGCCATGTGAAACATTATTGAACTCATTAGTTCCTAATAATAAAATAATATAATCCATGTATCTAGATTTGAAATCATATTTTTCATCTTGAGTATCATGCCAGAATTTAGAATATTTGTTCATAATATTGTATGGATTTGAATCTTTCAAATATAACTTCAATCCCAGGATCAATATATATAATCAGTTTTTCCTTCTAATAATCATAGTTATCTCAATTGAAATATGGAGATCTACCTATAGAAATTCCTTCTATCATGTTGGTCATTTCGGAAACATAGAGAATTATCTTCAGTTCTTCAACCAGAAAGAGTTATGAATATAAAAGTATAATTATTTAATATCAATTGATTTCAAATTGGTTTTTCACAATGACACAAGTGGGGTTCAATTAAATCTATAAATTTTTAACCATAAAACAACCCTTTTTAAAATTTAATACGAATATGTATCTTGATCTTATATATGATAAGAAATAAAAATAAAAATTAAATAAATAGAATGAAATTGAGACTTATAGTGGTTTCAAATAAAGAGAACTGGCCTTAATCCATTCCACTAAAACTCAATTAATATTGAATCCTTTTAACAAATAATACCTTTTTGTAGGGGATTCCCTACCAAGTAATAGAATCTTTCAGTTAGTAAAAAGGATCTAAGAGATTTTAACCAGGTTCTACTATTACAATAATTTTTTATTACCTTTACTAAAACTAGTACAAGGGATTTATAATTTTATAGTGAATGGTATATAGAAAATAAATATGTTTTGATACACATTTTCATGTGGTGAACGATAATAAATAAATATATTTTAAAGGATTAATAATTATTTAATGTGTGGTTTTGAAAAATTCTTTTGTTGTGGTAGATGTATACAAATAACAACAATAACAATAATCTATTTTTATTCATCATATTTGAGAATGAATAAAACAAATTGAATATGGAAAATAGATGAATAGTTTTTTATTAGAGGATCCTAGAGTTATTGTTATCTTGGTAAAATTATAATTATATTATCAAATGAACAAGAATAAAATTATAATACCAAAATTTTTAATTATTTCTTTTATATATGTAATCATATCCATGAATGTAATTTTTTTGAATCTATGGTATTCTTGGGAAACACTACCTTCTTTTGAAATATTAACTTTCATTAATTTAATTAATCCTCATTTATAAAACTTCACTTTCAATAAAACAAAACGAGGAGTTAGATTTTCTATAAAATCTATAATGGTAAGAAAATCATTGAAAAATAATAATAATTTTAACATAAAAGAAACCTTCCTTCCTATAAATATTTTTTTTCATAAAAAAATCAAAAAATGGATATTTTATTTTAATGAAGAACCCATTTTCTCATAAACACAAAAATGGTTAGATTATTGAGTCAAAATAAACTCGGTTCAAAAACTCCAAAAATTCTATATGAATTTATATCCTTTATAATAAATCTTCAACTATGTAAACCAATCTTCCATAATAGGATATTTTTAACTTCACAAGTCATTATAGAGTCTCACATGACATTAGTTGTGCATATTATATTTTTATCTGTAGGATAATCTCCAATATACAATATTTAAACTGTACATAGATAATCTAGTACGAGATGATCTATAAATACTGTTCGTATCGGATAATTTTCTTTATAATGTGACATTTAATCTATACATAGGATATTTTTGAGTACCCATATGATATTGGATCTATGTATAATATTTCCAGACTCTATGATTACTAACGTTGCCAAATATCAAGTATGTTTTAATTTCATAGCCTGTAAGCCATTTCCTATGAGAAGTTTTCTCTCCTGAGATAATTCTCATTTGATGTTATATAATGTATGATATTTATTCATTATAAGATATTTCTAGTATAGAATATGATATTTCTTTTATGTAATATGACATTTAAAACTACCCATAAGATAATTTTCTTTGGAAATAATTTTTTAATTTACATTGTATTAATTTTAATTCTTCCTATAGGATATTTCTTCAGTTATATGGGATAATTTCCTTTTGAAAAATTCTTATTTCTTAAATAAAATGGGATTTAAATTGAATCATATATGAAAATTAAAACATAATAAAATATAAGTTATTAACGTGAAATCACATAAGATAAAATCATTAGTAAAATAAAATGGGAATTTGTGTGTATCGAAGCATATAAATTATTCGGATTTTTTAGGAAAAAATAATTATATGTCCAATAGATACTTGGAAGGAGGTGTTCATGAATTTGGAATGATCAAAATTTACTCACTTTGAGTCCACATGAGTCATTTTACTTCAATGTTGGTTGTTGTAAAACATATTTTTTAATTATAAATTACAAATTTTTTAATAAAAGTGTTACATATTTCCCATTAATAAATTTTTATATTATTTTATGTATATATATGAAAAAAAATTCCATAATGATTCATTTTATACTTTAGTATTATCTATCAATGTTTTGTGATTTGGGATTATATGCTTAAAGACATGTAGTTGTCTATTGGGGTGTCCGGGTTTGGGACCCAGAACAGATCATTACAAAATGGTATCAATGCATGAATTTTATTTGATTAATGGTAAGTCTATTAGGAATGGGTAATAGGATGGATAGAACAATTAATATACCCCTAAAATTTCATAACTAACATTTTTATGGAAAAATTCAAGTTATTTGAGAGTCTTGGTAAATTTTTTTTTGGTAATGACCAAGTAAGACGTCGTTATTGTGCCATGTTAAACAAGAATGGTATAGAACCATCAAAATTTCATACATCATGATATTAATGGTAATAAATATCATTAACTGATCATTATTTTCAAATAAAATGGTTTTATTTTCATTATATTATATTTTCAATGACTGTGATTTTTTTGTCTTTCAAAAGTTGTTTTGAAGCAATGGGAAATAGAATTAGTTAAAAGAGAGGAATATGAAGACACTAAGATATAGTGTTGAATTAATTTTTTTTAATATGACAGATTAAGAATTGTGTGATTTTGATCGAATTATTCTATATTTTGGAGAAATGTTTCTCCTAGAAGGTATCATATTGAGAAAATATGGGGACCTTTAGAAATTTTTGTTATAGATCATCAGTGGGTATGCACGATTGTGTAGGCTATTTGAGAAAGGGATGGAGAGGTCAATGACAAAAATTAAAAAGTAAATCGATTTCAAATCATAGTTTCTTGGTCTTATATAGATTAATATTCTAGGGATGTAGTAGGCATATATGTTTTTGGAGCATGTGTGGTATACACTAGAGTTAGTGAATAATGTAAATAAGACAACCTAGTGGTTCATGAAGCAATTTAAATTTGAGATTTGGGTGGAGAAAATCATGATAGGATGAATTACATAGATTTTGTTAGTAATATAATTGTATAAATAATGGAGATAGAAAATTCATGAATTGAAACAATCCATTTTTCTTAGGAAGGTGAATTAATGAATCTATTTAGTGACCAAATTAGAATCAGTGTGTCTTTTCGGTAAAATCTATAAATTTATTTTATCAAATTTATTATAGGAAGATTCCCCTATAGTTTTTTAATGATAGTGCGGAGGGGAACCCAAAATCAATGTTTTTAGTCTCACCTCATAACTATTTATAGTGTAAATAATGGGTTTACTAAAGAAATATTATAAGAGATTATCATGAATGAGTAGCAACAGAGCATACAATAAGGTGAAGGTGTTAAAGATGATGTTTGGTAGGCCAAGAAAAAATATGTTATGGATTGATAAATAAATGGAAGAAACCTCATCAAAAAAAGATTTCAGTGACTCGAAATATTATAGGAAAGATCTTGGTTTCTAAACTATAATTAAAGAAGGTAGAGACTAATGTGGTGCCTTATGTAGTTCAAGACACATTCTGATTAACTATATGATTATTTCGACATCATTTGATATATAGTGTCACATCCATTACCTTTTCATGATTAATTTATCTATTATAATTGACTGTAGATTTGATATTTTATACCATTATGATTAATACACCAACAGGAATAATTAATAGGTAAGGATTAAGTATATACCATGTCCAATCATTATTGAAAACACATAAATATAAAGGTACTTATTATTACTTAATGTGACACCTCAAATTATATTTCCCAAACAACACTCGAGTGTAGAGACTAGAAGACCTCATGTCATCCTCCCTATTCACAAGAGGCTTCCAACTAGAGATGATGTTCTAAAGTTAAGTGGGGAGACTAGAAGCACAGTAATCATAGCTACACTCGATAACTTATAGAATAAATATAAATAAAATAAACATCATAGTAGAAGGAAACTGAACATTAATATAAAAAATGTCATGCCAAGTCATACAAATATAATAACCACAAATACCTAATGTAGTGATTCAAACCAAGTATAAATAATAAAAGTTAAAGTAAATAAAAGAATCAGAAATAGTTCTAAGTATATATTAACATCGCCTTCAACTCCAAACCTATGTCTCCTTTGATTCCTATCAAGGGTCCCTTTCCCTTAACTGGATATTTGGCCATGAAATATACACATTCACCAACATTCTCATATGGGCATGATTATAACCCAGTAGGACACCACCAATGAATCCTTAACATAATTTCATGTGTACAAAGAGGTGTATGTCATGATAATAAAATAAATGTATACATAATAAAACAATATCATACCAATCATCTATGTACTAACAAAGCATCCACAAACCCTAACTGTACCAACTTCAGATCCATTCTAAAAGAATATTTGATTGCTCATTAGAATTTGACAAGTAGAGGATTCAGATTTAATGCTAATAAATAGTTTTACCACCTCAATGACTTAGGTCTAGTTGTATTAGGCTATCACTCCCCATCACTAGGCTGAATGCCACTAGTCAAGCCACGCATGTATATCAAGTGCCTTTTCCACTACTACCTCTTGAGTCATGCACTACTGGAAAATGGGTATATACCCACGGTTCTATAGAAAACCATGGGTATAGGACACCCCTATACCCAAGGTTTTGGGAAACCGTGGGTATAAGGATAGTATAGGATCCTATACCCATAGTTCTCGGCAAAACCATGGGTATAGGTTACTTTTGAAGACCTATAACCACGGTTCTTAGCAAAACCGTGCGTATAGGTTATTTTTTTGAAGACTTATACCCACAGTTTTTGTAAAAACGTGGGTATAGGGATTGTTACAGAGACTTATGCACACGGTTTTGAAAAACCGTAGGGATAGAGTTTCATTTACAAGACCTATTCTCACTATTTTGAAAACTGTGGGTATAGCTTTTCCATGTTATGGCGGGGGGAAAATCATGCGGGAGAGAAATTATTTTGGCGGGAATATGGTTTGAAATTAATATAATTATATGGATAGAATATTTTAGTCATATGGTTTTTGTGGGATAATTGGTTTAGTTCTCTATCTCATACAGAGAAGACTGGTGTTCGAATCTCGGTAATATTCTTTTTCAGATATTAGATTATTATTAATATAAGTAAATAAATATATGCAGATATAAATAAAATTCGAGTGGTGTAGTTGGTAATCCATGGTTGGTCTTTGTCGTAGGTTGCATGTTGGAAACCGCGTATCCCTTCTTTTATAGATAATAATATTTATATTAATATATTAAAATGAACATGTACATATATACTAATATAATGATCAGCCGAGTTGGTCAGGTGATATGTCCTTCGGTGTTGCGTGAGGTGAGATATCAAATCCCCCTAGGCGCGATTTTTGAATTTCATTCCTACGGTTTGAAATCCGTGAATACAGCAGTGTGCCACGCTATACCACACTGTTCAGTTCTGTGCCCACGGTTTAATAAAACTGTGGGTATACATTAACCCCTCTATTGTGATGCCTTTCTGGCCCATGGTTCCCAAAACCATGGTTATAGGTTATTCCCATGGTTTTGGGGGCTATACCCACGGTTTTGAACCATGGGTATAGCCCGTTTTTCCAGTAGTGATGTCCCAAGAGACCATCAGGACCCCATGTTAGGTTACAAAATTATATCATGCCCTATCATTTAATGTGGTCCTGTAATCATTTCCCATAGAGTGTCTGAACATGCTCTCTCTATAAGGACACCAAACCACTATGAGTCCCCCTTCCACATTAGTACTATTCATCGAACATAAAAAATATTTCATGTATCAAATACATCCCATGGAAATCGTAAAAACTAAGATTTTATGAGAATTATTCTTTTTTTCATTGATGTCTTGTGTTATACGCAACACCAAAATTAGCTTCCTCTATACGCAACACCGTATTAGCTTGCAGTATACACAACACTATTCTTGGCTCATGTTACACACAATTTCAAGTTCATTTTTTAGGAATTATTCTACGCAACATTAAGTATTGATTTAGTTTAACGCATAAATGAAATAAGTTTTTATTTTCTTATACGCAACCCCAAAGGGAGCTTTCACTACATGCATCCCTGACATGGCTTGCATTACACACAATCACATCGTTCCTTGATAGCGTGGGTTGTACGCAATACCAGGTTTCACTAAACAAAGATATACTGTTTTAATATTATTATGAATTAGCCATTATGAATAGTAGTATCTAAATTTTGAATTTAATGGCATTATAATTCATCTTACACATTTTATATAACATGGTTTGAGAACAAAATAAATTTCTCGGGTAAAATAAGTATTTTTCAAAAAATGCAGTTTTGCCGCCTTTTGATGGCGCAAACAAATTAAATTTAGTTTTCGATAGGTTCATCAGTTCCATTTGAAAAAATAAAATTTATCTTTGGAATCAGGATATAATAATTTACTTTGGATAAATTTTTCATATTATTCTGATAACTTTCATATATTAATGAATAGTAAAAACACGGTATATTTTAATTAAAAACAACTTTTTCATCACAATAATTTATATGGTTAAATTATAATGTTGAATGGTTTTATAGAATAAATAGAATATGTTTTTACCATTTAATATAATGTATGTAATTACCATTAATTTTACATTGAATTCATTAGTAAAAACATTTCAATCTTTGGCAATGTTTTAGCTTTTAAAACCTGTTTTCTTAACAATGGGATTAATTTTTAAATTAATTACTGCAACTTCTATGTTTTGAATTTTGAAAAATGGATTCCATATTTGAATTTAGTGGGTCCAAATTATGCTATTAGGTAACTTTTATTTTTTTTGATATTATGAATAGTAAATACGGTAATTATTATTTACTACATTTAAAGGTAAATCAGGTAATTAAGGGTAAAATAAAAGTATAAAATTACCCTAACACCTGTAACACTTCTATTGGATGACTAAAAGTAGACACATATCACATATGGGTTGGAATAGATTAATTTTATGGACTTTTGACCATGAAAATAATTTAATTATTATTAAAACCAAAGAAAGTGACAACATCTCACTTTCTTAAATATTATAAGTATAATGATTTTAATTTAGTGATAAACTTCATGAATCATCAAACATGAATAATATCAAGAAATCTAATAAAATTATCTACATCATTATAATTTATTTAGAATTTTTAGGGATTAAATTATTGTCATTAATGGGGACACAATAGTGATGTAGAAATTGTTTATTTACTGAAAAATCAATAATATAGTTTTTATTAAACTAATAGTGACCATAAAATGGACAAAAACCTGACCACAACTTATTGTTCATGTACAGGTAAACCATAAGCATCCAATGGTCTAATATTTTTCCATTTAGAGCCTTATAAAGAGATTATAACATTTATATTTTTTTTAATTTTAAATGATGTCAAAGATGTCACCTTCATAATTTAATAAATATAACAATTTAAAAGTTTTTATTTTAAGATGATAAATTCGAGTAAAAATATTATTATGAAATTTATTAAATTTATATTCATAATAGGATTTTAGTTTTAATTTTTATGCAACTAATAAGTATATTAAATGATTATACAAAAATGATGTAATAATTGTTTTATTAAGAGAAATATCAAATAAATGGTTTTATAAATATTAAAATAAACATTATATGAACTAATTAATGTTCTCCACAAATTTTTTATATGCATATGACATGTTAAGAATATATTAAACATTTTTTTTAATATATCCGCTGTGGGGATTTTATTTAAATTCAAATAATTGAATAGTGTCAAAATTCACAATATTGTTATTTTATAAAAATAACATATTATTAAATTGTTTAAAAATCACATAAATATTTAAAAATTATAAATTGAAATTTATATGATCAAAAATGTCATAAATTACCCAATTATGGATAATTCAAAACACATAAGTAATTATTTAGTACAATTTAAAATTTAGAATATTATTACCACAAATAAAATTAATTAGATTAAATAAAGATAAATCATGTTGATAAGGTTTAAAATAAAATTAAAACATGTATTAATTTTATTGGATGATGATATTACAACCCCATATCATCTAATCGTTGAATATGAGTCATTTTTGGCAGTTTTTATGTGGGGTTAGATTTATTATAAATTAATATTTTTGAGGTTTCCAAAGGTGGCCCTCTCCTCCCTTATAAAAAGGGCACCCCTTCCCTCTTCTCTTCACACCCTTTTGAGCCTTGAAGCTCGACCAACACCTGAAAATTACTATTCTAAATCTCTCTAGTTATATCATAGTGGTTCTGGTATTCTAAAAATACCAACTCTAGTGCCATAAGAAGAAGCTTAAAAGAGGTGCATCGAAGAAGAGGTAATCTCTTCTACCGATTCTTTCAAGTTTCTTTGTTCTTCAACTTATTATTCTTTAGTTGATTCATTATAAAGTAATAACATCAGTATCAATAAAATACTTATATGTTATTATAAATATTAAACAACCCCATTTCACCTTCTATCCGTCCTACGGAAAACGAAATCACCGCGCGTGCGTACATACGGAATACCATCTCCACACCGTGCTGTAAACTATTTTTCCACCACCACCTTACATGGATGGGTATAATGGTGTAAGTAATAACTATATATGGATATTATAACATCATACTGATTATGAGATATTATATCATCCACTCCAATTCCATTCAATAATTATGGGAACGATATCGTCGCTCGTGCGTACGTACGGATTATCGTCTCCACGATGCGATGAGATTCAATCTCCATTTTAATCATTAAAGAATGATTATAAAGTATATATAATGAATAATAATGGCATATATAACATAATAATTCTATTTTATTTATGTATATGTTATTTACTTACTTCCATTCATGTCATTAAGGAAAGTAAAATAGCGTTAATGCGTACGTACGACCTACCGTCTCCATGAATGGTGTGTTTCATTTCTTTTATCTATCTATTATATATATATGATGAAAATATATGATATATAAATCATGATTTACATTTTGGAAGTAATTAAATCATGATATAAGTAATAATAATATCAAGGACAACATGTCCAAACACGTAAGATAAATAAAACGATTTTACCCAAAACACTGCTTTAACATGGAATTGGCAAATATATGGGTAACATAAATACCCAATTGAACCATATATGATATCATAACAATGAATATAATTCTGTAATAATTAAATGGCATTATTTAAATCATTATATAGGAGGTTCGGATACATACGAAGCATATCGGACATAAGGTAAGGGATAACTTTTTCAATCTCGTTTTTATCCGAGATTGTTTATTCATAAGTATTTTCTAGGGTAATATTTATCATCCATGTCCCAGTTTTCTAAAAATGGTTTCATGTATGTTTAAAGTCCTTTTTACCCATTTTGGAATTTTACTACATGGTATATAAAGAATTTTTCTTTTGTTTACCATATGAGGTACTTTTTGACTTTTTCGACAAAAGTATGAGGAGAATGTTTTTTTAAATTATACAGCATGAACAAATTTTTACAGTTTCATAACACCTTATTTTCATGAAGCTTACTCTACAAGATTTCATGACTATTTTCAACAAAATCCTCTTCTTTTAAAATTTCCTGGCATTTTGTGAAAATAAAATTATTTTGAATAAGAGAGGATATTTTCCCCAAAAAATTATTTCAAGTGTTTTATCAAAACCAATTTTCATCTATGTTGACATTTTTTCATATGTGTAAGTTTCAAGTATAATGTTTCAATGATTTACCTGGTTTTCACTTTTCTTATGATTAAATGATATCCATTTTTTTTATATGGATTTTGTTATGATGAGTTGATGTTTATGAAACCCATTTTATTCTTTGGGTTATGATTAATGATTTATGTTTATTTTGTGGCACATGTAAGAATGATTTCATTTTGAGATGGGTGGGACATATATATCCCTCCAATTCATTGGGTAAAAATTTATATCTCATGAGATAGACAAGGCTGGAATGGTAAGTTAATCTGGTTCGGTGTTACAGGACTAGAACGAGGAGTGAACTCGATTCAGAAAGGGACATTGTCCACTAAGATGGTTTTGGCAGCAATGCCTTGGATACTATGGAAATCATATCATGTGCTTAATGGTTTTCCACAATTACATGTTCTATTCCCATGCTATTTTATCATGATTAATGATCCATTATGATCTATGTCTTACGTACTTCCATGTTTTATGTCATTGCTCAAAATTTGGATGTTTAAATATTATCTTCATGTTTTGATGTTCAAATGTATATGGTTTGTTATATTTTCTGCATGATTACCCTTACTGAGTATTTGAGCTCACCCTTTATATGTTTTCTTTTCCCCAAGATATAAATAAAGATTTTAGGTAAGAAAAAAAGAAAGATCTTTATTGGAGATGTTGAAGATCTTTCACCAAGATTAGAAGATTATATTCTGAGTTTCCAAAGACACTAAACTATTGCGGTCCTTTGGTGTAAGTTTTTGTTATGTATTATGTATTCTGCAAAAGTAATGTAATGTCCATGTATGTTAATCTATGGGTCTCTATAGTTGGTATCAGAAGAGGAACACAGCCTTTAGTGTGGTGCACTGCCTGGGTTGAGATGTAGGGCCCACAATGAGGGCATTGTGCTCAAAAGGGTGGGTGATTGTAACATCCCCAAATGATAATGGGTAAAATGACTAAATGATATGACTCATGTTAACAAGGTGCACCTTCCTTTTTGGGAGCCTACCTAATTAGAACTCCAAAGTTAAGTGTGTTTGGCCTGGAGTAGTGATCAGGATGGGTGACCTCCTGGGACATTTCTTAGGGTGAGTGTGAGTGAGGAAAAAATGCACTGGAGAGGACATGTGTTGGACTTTGGAGAATATCATTAGTCAGATATCCTATTCGGGCACATGGGTGGGACCTAGGGTGCGGCCCACGTGTCTGCAGGGCGACTGGTGGGCGGGGCCCAGTTGTTACATATGGTATCAGAGAAAAGGTTTAGTTAACCTTTGGAAACTAGGATGCTAAAACTTTAGTGATATCCCTAGATATATTTTTAAGGTATGTCTAAGTAAGTCCCTAAGGTTTAATATAACTATAGTATACAGTCCTAGAATTATGTTGACGATCATGAATAACCTAGGGTGAACCTATGGTGTCCTGGATTAAAGAATGTGGGATAAGTTAGACATCCCATAAGTGACCTTTTATGATTATGTGGTTCCCATAGTCAGATATCATGTTCAGGAACATGGGTGGGACCTAGGGTGGGGCCCACGTGTCTGCAGGGCGACTGGTGGGTGGGGCCCAGTTGTTACATATGGTATCAGAGGAAAGGTTTAGTCAACCTTTGGAAACTAGGATGCGAAAACATTAGTGATATCCCTAGATATATTTCTAAGGTATGTCTAAGGAAGTCCCTAAGGTTTAGTATAACTATAGTTTACAGTCCTAGAATTATGGTGACGATCATGAATAACCTAGGGTGAACCTATGGTGTCCTGGATTAAAGAATGTGTGATAAGTTATACATCCCATAAGTGACATTTTATGATTATTTGGTTCCCAGTTATTTTAGCTGCTTCTTACACCATGGATTTTGGTTTCAGTCAATGGAGGGAACCAGAAGGAATTGGGTCAACATTGAATCCAATAGAAAAATTGGTGACTATGAGTAATGAAATTGCACAATGCCTAGAAAGAAAGATTTTGTGATTATGTCTAATCAGTCATCACGATATATGATTAACCAGGTTAACTTTAGTGGTATTCATAATTCATCAAATAATAAGAAGATGGACTTTTATGCATCTTCGCATGTTGAGTAGCATAATGAAAGAAAGATTGAGATTTATAAAGAATGGAATAAGAACCTTGATGAATACATCAAAGGAAGGGGATGCTGTTATCTATGTGGCGAGAAGGCTCATAGAGTGACAGACTGTTATGGGGATTAATGTCTTATCTGTGAAGAACATGGGTATTACCCAACTCAATGCCCTGACCAAAGAGGTTACTTCAAAATCAAGGAAGGACATATTCCATGACAATAATTGAAGATGATTGATTGAAGTGTTTATGTATTGGTATTCAAGAATAATGTTGGTGAGGTACTTTTATGGTATATTAAAATATCTATGTATTGGTCCTTTGTGGTTTTCCATAATAATATGGCATCGGTAACCATGAAAAGTGATTGAAATATTTTTGGAAAGTAGTTGATATGCGCATAATGAAGGGATAAAAAGAAAATAATATGTTTGATAGTATTCATGAGCTCATGACTAATATTAGGACAAAGAGATATCATGGTTTGAGTATAATGAATTTTTGGGATTTCGGTATGTGGAAAAAGATTACTTTTGACAGCATTCATGTTTTCACTAAGGTTCTATGGTAATTCATGTTGCAAAAGAATACAATATTAAGGTATTCACATGTTTGTAATGCAATCAGCAAGATATATCTTGTTATATATGAGTGATAAATGATGGTATTCACATGCTTGCTTGAAGAGATTTCTAGTAATCATTTTCTTTATATTATAAGATTGTACAGAAGTATTTTTGATAAGCCTAAAGGTTGGAATAAATTAATTTGGACATCAGATAGAATTGTTTAAGGCTAGAAATTTTTTTGATACTATTTCTAGAATGTTTAATAGTGTAGTTTTAGAAAAAAGTACAACCCATAGGATGGGTGACAACCCATCACGTAAGACAAGGCTATGGGAATCGAACGCACAACTAAAGTGTGATAGGACTTTATCACTGACCTATAGTAAGTCCCTAGTTTGTAGAAACTAGTTTCATTTTATTTAGCGGTATGATAGATGAAGTTTAAGTCCATTTTAGGAACCATATACGATTAATCTCACCATAGATGGACTTATGTATATAACTTTTGTTAAACTTATGTTTGATATATATGGAATGACATATCATTCTATCTCATGATCCGCTAACACTTCACAGAAGACAAATTCTTCTTTATTTCTTTAAGAGATGAAATGGAAATTGTTCAAGGCATGAAAAATAGTGAGATTGTACCAAAATCAAGTAAAAATTTATTTTAATTAAAAAATTATATAACATTAGGGAAATGATCTTGAAAACCAAAAATGTTGTCTTGGTGCTCTTATATCTGATAAATCAGATGGTGCCTTAGATCATCACAAATTTATGGCTTTGTGATTGTTGGCTTTTTCATAACCATGTTCTCTACCACTCTCCATTAGAACTTGATGGATAGATTTTTCTTCCTTATCCATATTTTCACCTATGTTCTTTTATGTAGAAACCCCGTGATGAGTTAATTTGGGTAACAGTTATGTTTCATACTTCACTTTTTAAAATTAAGTTTTAGTGTTCCTTTTTACGATGTGGGTTTCTATGAAAGAAACATTCAAGTAGTAAACCATTTATAACCCCCGACAAATTTCAAGGGAGAAATTCATTTTAAGGGGGGTAGAATATAAAAACCCGAGATATTATGAGAATTATTCTTTTTTTCATTGATGTCTTGGGTTGTACGCTGCACCAAAATTAGCTTGCGCTATACGCAACACCGTATTAGCTTGCAGTATACACAACACTATTCTTCTCTCATGTTACACACAATTTCAAGTTCATTTTGTATGAATTATTCTACACAACATTAAGTTTATATTTTGTTTAATGCATAAATGAAATAGTTTTTGATTATTTTATATGCAACCCCAAAGGGAGCTTTCACTACACACATCCCTGACTTTTCTTGCATTACATGCAATCACGACCTTCCTTGATAGAGTGTGTAGTACGTAGTACCGGGTTTTACTAAACAAAGATATATAGTTATAATATTATTATGAACTAGATGTTATGAATAGTAGTATCTACATTTTTAATTTTATGACATTATAATTCATCTTACACATTTTATATAAAATGGTATGAGAACAAAATAAATTTTTCGGGTAAAATATGTATTTTTCAAAAAATGAATTTTTGCCGCCTTTTGATAGTGCATCCACATTAAATTTAGTTTTTCACATGTTTATATAATCAATTTTACAAAATAAAATTCTTCTTTAGAATCAGGATAAAAAAATTACATTGGATAAATTTTTTATATTATTTTTAGATAACTTTCATATTTTAATGATTAGTAAAAACACACTATATTTTAATTAAAAACCACTTTTTTCATCGCAAAACTTTATATGGATAAATTGTAATTTTGAATGGTTTTAATGTATAAATAGAATATATTTTTACCATTTAATATAATGTATGTAATTACCATTGATTTTGCATTGAATTTCGAGGTAAAAACATTTCAATCTTTGGCAAAGTTTTAGCTTTTAAAACATGTTTTCTTGACAACGAGATTAATTTTTAAATTAATTACTGCAACCTATGTGTTTTGAATTTTGAAAAATGGATTCCATATTTTAATTCAGTGTGTCAAAATTATTTTAATAGGTTACTTTTATTTTTTTTATATTATGAATAGTATCTATGGTAATTTTTATTTACTATAGTTAAAGGTAAATCGTGTAATTAAGGGTAAAAATAAGATTATAAAATTACCCTAAATCCTACCAAAATTCTATTGGATGACTAAAATTAAACTCATATCACCTAAGGGTCGGAATAGATTAATTTTATGGACTTTTGACCACGGAAATAATTTAATTATTATTAAAACCAAAGAAAGTGATAACATGTCACTCTCTTAAATATTATAAGTATAATAATTTTAATTTTGTTATAAACTTCATGAAACTTCGAACATGAATAGTCTCTAGAAATATAATAAAATTATCTACATCATGAGAATTTATTTATAATTTTTAAGGATTAAATAATTGTCATTAATGGTGACACAATAGTGATGCAGAAATTGTTTACTTAGTGAAAAATCAACAATATAGTTTTTATTAAACTAATAGTGACCATAAAATGCACTAAACCTGATAAAAAAATACTGGTCATGTACATGTAAACCATAATCATCCAATGGTTGAATATTTGACGATTTTGATCCTTATAAAATCTATAATGAAATTTATATTATATTATTTTAAATGATGTCAAATATGTCACCTTCATAATTTCATAAATATAACTATTTAAATGTTTTAATTTTAAGATGATAAATTCGAGTAAAAATATTATTATTAAATTTACTATATTTATATTCATCATAAGATTTTATTTTTTATTTTTATGCATCTAATAAGTATATTAAATGATTATACAAAAATCATGTAGTAATTGTTTTATTAAAAGAAATATCAAATAAATGGTTTTATAAATATTAAAATAAACATTATATGAACTAATTAATGTTCTCCACAAATTTTCTAGATGAATATGACATGTTAGGAATCTATTAAATTTTTTTTAGAATATATACTCTATGGGGATTTTATATAAATTCAAATATATGAATAGTGTCAAAATTAACACAATTGTTATTTTATAAAAATAACATATTATTAAATTGTTTAAAAATCACATAAATATTTAAAAATTATAATTTGAAATTTATATGATCTAAAATTTCATAAAGTACCCAATTATGGATAATTCACAACACATAATAAATTATTTATAACAATTTAAAATTTTTAATATTATGACCACAAAAAACAATAATTAGATTAAATAAGGATAAATCATGTTGATAAGGTTTATAATAAAATTAAAACAAGTCTAAATTTTATTTTTTGATTAGATTACAACCCTATATAATCTAATATTTGAATATGAGTCATTTTTGGAGGTTTTAAAGTGGTTTTTGATTTATTAAAAATTAATATTTTTGAGGTTTCCAAAGGTGCCCCTCCCCTCCCTTATAAAAAGGGCACCCCTTCCCTCCTCTCTTCACACCCTTTTGAGCTTTGAAGCTCAGACAACCCCTGAAAATTACTCTTATAAACCTATCTATTTATATCATAGAGGTTCTGGTATTCTCAAAAGACCAACTCTAGTGCCCTAAGAAGAAGCTTAAAAGAGGTCTGTCGAAGAAGATGTAATCTCTTCTACCGATTCTTTCAAGTTTCTTTCTTATTCAACTTATTCTTATTTAGTTGTTTCATTATAAAGTAATAACATAAGTATCAATAATATACTTATATTTTATTATAAATATTAAACAACCCCATTTCACCTTCTATCCATCCTGCGGAAAAGGAAATCACTACGCGTGCGTACGTACGGAATACTGTCTCCACGCCGTGGTGTAATATGTTTTTCCACCACCACCTTACTTGGTTGGGTATAATAGTGTAAATAATAAATATATATGGATATTAAAACATCATACTGATTATGAGATATTATATCATCCACTCCAATTCCATTCAATATTTATGGGAATGATATCATCGCTCGTGCGTACGTACAGATTACCGTCTCCACGACACGATGAGATTCAATATCCATGTTAACCATTAAAGAATGATTATAAAGTATATATAATAAATAATAATGGTATATATTACATAATAATTCTAATTTATTTATGTATATGTTATTTACTTACTTTCATTCAAGTCAATAAAGAAAGGAAAACAGCGTTCATGCGTACGTACGGCCTACCGTCTCCATGAATGGTGTGTTTCATTTCATTTTTATATATATTATATATATATATAATGAATATATATGATATATAAATAATGATTTACATTCTTAAAGTAATTAAATCATTATATAAGTAAAAATAATATCAAGGACAACAATTCCAAACACGTATGATAAATAAAATGATTTTACCCAAAACGCTGCTTTAACATGGAATTGACAAATGAACGGGTAATATAAATACCTAAGTGAACCATATATGATATCATAACAATGAATATGATTTTTTAATAAGTCAATTACATTATTTAAATTATTATACAGGAGGTTCAGATACATACGAATCATATCGGACATAAGGTAAGGGATAACTTTTCTAATCTTGTTTTTATCCGAGATTGTTTGTTAGTATGTATTTTCTAGGGTTATATTAATCATCCATGTCCCTATTTTATAAAAATGGTTTCATGTATGTTTAAAGTAATTTTTACCCATTTTTAACTTTTACTACATGGTATGAAAGGAATCTTTCTTTTTTTTCCATATGAGGTACTTTTTGAATTTTCTGACAAAGGTATGAGGGAAATGTTTTTTTTAACTTATACTGCATGAACAGATTTTTACGTTTTCATAAGACCTAATTTTCGTTAAGCTTACTCTACAAGATTTTATTACAATTTTCAAAAAAAATCTCTTCTTTTAAAATTTCATTTCATTTTGTGAAAATAAAATGATTTTGAATAAGAAAGGATATTTTCTTCAAGAATTTATTTCAAGTGTTTTATCAAAACCATTTTCCATCTATGATGACATTATTTCATATGTGTATGTTTCAAGTATAATGTCTCTATGATTTACCTGGTTTTCACTTTTCTTACTTAGAAATGATATCCATTTGTTTTATATGGATTACGTTATGTTGGGATGATGTTTATGAAACCCATTTTATTCTTTGGGTTATGATGAATGATTTATGTTTATTTTGTGTCACATGTAAGAATGATTTCATTATGAGATGGGTGAGACCTATATCTCTCTCCAATGAATTGGGTAAAGATTTATATCTCATGAGATATACATGGTTGGAATGGTAAGTTAATCCGGTTCAGTGTTACAATACTAGAATGAGGAGTAAACTCGATTCAGAAAGGGACTTTTTCCACTAAGATGGTCTTGGCAGCAATGCCTTGGCTACTATGGAAATCATATCACGTGCTTAATGGTTTTCCTCAATTACATGTTCTATTACCATGATAGTTTATCATGATTAATAATCCATTATAATCTATGCCTTACGTACTTCAATGATTTATGTCAATGCTCAATATTTTGATGTTTAAATATTATCTTCAAGTTTTGATCTTCAAATGTATATGGTTTGTTTTATTTTCTCCATGCTTACCCTTACTGAGCATTTGATCTCACCCTTTATATGATTTCTTTTCCCTGGGATATAAAGAAAGGTTTTAGGTAAGAAAAAAAATGGAAGATATTTATGGGAGATGTTGAAGATCTTTCAAAAAGATTAGAAGATTATATTCTGAGTTTCCAAAGACACTAAACTATTACGGTCCTTTGGTGTCTGTTTTTGTTATGTATTATGTATTCCGCAAAAGTATTGTAATGTCTATGTACGTCAAGCTTGGGTCTCTACAGAAATAGTTTCATCATATTAATCACATATATCCAAAGGCATTGAACAACAAGTATAAGACTTAGAAGCTTGACAATCACACACAGGAATACCATATCACACATTAGTTCTGTATGCTATGTTTCTACATGGTCCAACAAGTCAGGTCACATAAGGAACCTATGATTATGTGCTCACATAAAATTAAAAATTCCTAAAAAATATAATATTAAGTCCCTATATGGTTATAAATTCCTTCCTATAAATCATGGATTTAAATATCCCAAACCTATCAAGATATAAAACCCATGTCATTCCCATGCACCAACCGAATCAACCACACATAAAAAACCCCTAGAAATGATCAAAAATTAAAAAAAACATGATTATAGAATGATACTCAATAATAATCTACAACCAAGGGATTTTATCTCCACCAAAAAACCTCTTGAGATCTATCAATGTCTCTAGACATGGGATTGATAAATGGAAGACCACCAATAAACTAAATACATCATCGATATATCAAAAATATATGAATCCATTGTTATATAACATTAAAATCCATTTATCTAACCATGGAATGTTGTATTTTATATTTTCTTAAGGGAAGAAGGGTATATCTAGAATAAATCTACATAACAGAGGTTTGTGGATTATATACCATAATCTCATGATAAATTACACACTTGGATCCACCATAATAGAGCTTGAATAAGATGTAAATCGCTTTGAAAAGCCTATTGGGTCTCTAGGTTTGAGAGGATACAGTTTTTGGTAGAAGTATGGGTAAATTTTTATGTGTTATGTCCATTAAAAAATGATTTTTAGATCATTAGTTCATGCACACATGGGTTGGTCATATAGTTTTCCAAATTTTACGTCAACTGTGTCAGACTCTCTTCCCCATCTAGAAACCTACACATCTTTCTCACAAGGTTTGGTAAACCATATTCCAACAATTATTTTCTTTTTTATCACAAGTTACATGTTTTTTGTGAAATGTCACATATTTACCTCCACTCATGTTCGAACTATACTCCTCCCACTACCCTTCTCTAAACAAGCTGCATGATTTTATGGGGAAAATCAAATAGTTTTTCCTAACTATTCTCAAACCATGAACCCTTTTAAGGTCCCCTAAAACTCTATAAAACTAATTGAAACCCCACAAAAACTAGCCTAAAAAATTCTGAATTTAAAAACACGCGAATTAAGGATAAAAATAACTCAAAAAACACCTGAAAAATATGAGGTCGTTATACTATGCCCCTCTAAAGACTTCCCATCATTGGAAAACATATCTAGGAATCTTGGTCAAACAACATGTGACCAAAAGCTAGAATATTTGATTCCTTCTCCTAGATTCCTATTAGATACATTTTTTCTACAAAGAGATCTAAACAAGTGGTATTACCTTCTCCCATACTACCTTCATGCCCTGATCTACAATTCCCACTGAGTATTTTACAAATGATTTGTTATTCTATATCTCAAAATCCTAACAATCCATCACATGTAGAGGATTTGGCATGCACATCTACAGATGAGACTCATGATACGAATTATTCATACCTATATAGAAAGGGGAAGTTAAAAATTGTAAGATAAAATTCAATATGGTCACTAATCTTGAACAGTCGAACAAATCTTGATAATTGCTTCCCTTTTTTCTATAATAAATGATTCTCTAGCTGAATAGTCTCTCATAAGAAAACCCAGTCACCCATAGTGAACTCCAAGGGTCACATCCTTCTATCCGCATATAATAATTTCTTACTCTGAGTAGTGTTCTACTATTTACTAATCATTCATTATCTCTTAGAGGTTTCTTATATGATTCTTGGCACCACTACATCTGTCACACCTGCCTTCTGAAAATAATGATGTGAATGGGGTGAAAACCAATAGAGATACTAAAAAAATTCCATTTAAATAGAAGAATGGAATGTATTGTTGTAAAAAATTTAAACCAAGTATATATGATCATTCCAAGATCCACTAAAATTCATGATACATTCTTATAATATATCTTCCAATATCTATATTGTACTATCTTATTGACTATCATTCTACAGATGATATGTTGTACTTCATTTTAGATAAGCAACAAAATCCATCTACAAGTCATTCCAAAAATGTGATGTGAAAAGAATGAATCTTTTAGATGAAATAATCAATAGAACTCCATACAATAATATAATCTCTAATATATATAGCTTCCTTAAATTATAAATTAAAAGGGTCTCAAACTAATTAGAAATGAGTCACTTTCTTCAATCGATCATTTATCATCAAAATGGAATCAAGACTCCTTTAGGTTTAGGGTAATCCCATCATGAATTCCACCATCAAAACATCACACATTTATATTGGTGTTGATGGTGTAACATCCCAGGTAAATGAAGAAAAAATGATTTTCATATTTTTTTTAATATTTTTGAATTAAATATTAATTTTAGTTTAAAAGGGTTTCTATGTTTGATAGCGTTCCCGATACGCAACAACGGGTTTCTTTGGAATCTTACGTTGCACACTAATAATATCATATTATTATTTTAAATGTTCATTAACTCCTGGCCGTTGTATTGGCGGGACAAAACAAAACTAACTAAAATATGATTATAAATGTATTTATATTTATCCAATAAAGGTTATAGGCTTAAAATGTGAATGAATCTAATTTTAAGAATAATTTACATTAAAAGGCCGATTTACAGTCTTTTAATGGAAAACCCTTTTTAAATCTAGTTTTGGTCACTTTAATACATTATATATGACCAAATAAAATCCTTATTTAAAATGGGGACATCAAAATTTACTTTGGGTAATTTTTTGGTATTTTTCTGATAAAGTTCATTTTTTATTAATAGTGAAAAATATTGTATTTTAATTCAAAAGTGCCTTTTAATCTAATTTATTTATTTGGTTATAGTATCTTTTTAATTGGTTTTAAAGTGTAATTAGAATATATTTTTACCATTTAATCCAATTTTGGTCATTGGAGTTAATTTCTCATTGAAATTGGACTTAAACATGTATCAATCTTTTGATAGTTATTGTTTCTTAAAAACACGCTATTTGATTTGATAACGGGAATTAATTTTAAAATTAATTAATTCCACTTCAATGTTTTGAATTTGGAAATTGGACATCATTTTTTAATTTGGAATATCAAATATATCTTAGGCCGAATTTTTTGTATTTTTCAGAAAAAACTTCTATTTTTGATGAATAGTGAAACCACTTAGTGGTAGTTAAAAAACTGACTTTTTCATTTAAATGAAATTTTACCACTTCTATGAATGGAATTTCGAAAATCAGAAATACATGATTTTTATTAGTTAGTAAAATGTGGTTCAATAAGATGAAAATAATTTTTGGTGAATAGTAACTTTTGACTTTTATTTACCATGGTTAAAGGTAAATGAGGTAATTCAAAGTTAAAAGAATATTATAATAATTAAAAATTACCTTAACACTTGTCCAAACATTATTTTTTGAGACATTTAGGACCATGGTCATATTTGGGTCGATTTTGGGACCCTATTGATCCACTTGGGAGTGAAAATGACAATTTAGATTAATTAATTTAATGTCAAGACAAAATTGAAATTAACAAAAATCGTTTAGTAATTACTTTTTTTATGGTGTAATATAAGTCATATTTTCGACTATAAATATTCATTGGAAAGCTAAAAAGATTTTCTACATCATGGTATTTTGTTTATAATTTTAAACATCATATAAATTAAATTATTTATGACATAATAATGATACAATATTTACCTCATTAATAAATGATTTAAATAAATATGATTATAAAGATTAAAATATTATCCAAAACATGTCCAATATTGATTGGTTGATTTTATTTCGAATATTAATCATCTTATCTTCACCCCCAATTATTTTTGGACCATTATAAACCGAATATCCTTATATTATAAAATAATATGTTCACTCTTTCCTAAAGAGCCCCTCCTCTCCCTTATAAAAGGAGACCACTTCTAACCAATTCCTCACACCTCTCAAGCCATTTTTCTCGTCCAACTCTGCCAAATTACACTCCATACATACCTATCCTCCTCCTTGAAATCTCACCTTAGGAAGAAGGCACTTCAAGAAGTCCTTTGGTTCAAACCAAAGTGAGTTACCTAAATTAAAGGTAACAGTTTATCTTAAATTGTTTTCTATTATTTTGCTTCTCCAACCACTTAGCTCTTTTTATTTCCTTTATTTTGTAAAAACACCAGTATCCTAAATATACTAGGATGTTGTTATAATAATGATTCAAACTACACTTACACACACCTCCATCTAATGGATGAAGAACATAATGTTTCTGTGGATGGCGAACTAACGCCTCACGAAACAATGATTGTTCAATTACATCTTACCGCATCTCATGGTGGCCATTATGATGGATCTATATTTATATATGATATATATTATGTTTATGATTTCCTTATGATTCTGTACTTCCCAATTATATCGAGCCTTTATGGTTTCCATAGTGGGTAAATACGATAATCTCATTAGAGGAAGTGCGGACTACCGCCCCCTCAAAGTGATGTGATTCGTTAATGCCCTATGTGGGATATATAAAGGATAGAGTTTATGATATTATATATTATATTATACTGGAATTATAATATTCCTATGTATCATTATGTTTTAATTCCATTATAATAAGAAATGGAAATGAAAGTAGCGTTCATGCATACGTACGGCTTACCGTCTCTATGAACGGTGCATTTCATTTCTTACCTTTAAATGTTATGTACTATTATAAATACATGTATATATTGGATATATATGATATATATGATATCTAATTTATGAATACCACTATGGATATAATGGACTATTGACCACATGGACAACATGTAATTATAAGAAGTCCATTTTTTACTCAAGTACCAAATATCGACAAAATGAACGTTATTAACTTAAATGTTTGCATAATGTTTATAACATGGTAATAAGTGATATAAAAGGAATAATAATTTTGAAAAAGGTTCTTAAGCAAGTATAAATTAACATTAGTTTATTATTTAGGAGATTAAATAACGAACGGGTCAAGTTGGACACGAGGTAAGGGACTTCGTCTCAATCTTCTTTCATTGAGGCATATTTTGTTTTATAAATTGTATAAACACCATTGAATTTTCAAAGGGAATATTTTTCTACGAATTGTTATACAAAATGAAAAAAAATAATATTTTTTTACATAAGCGATGAAAATGAACTTTCCGCCTCCATGAGTATTATTTGATCTTTGGCTTCTTTAACAGGCCGAATTGTTTTTAAAAGGAAAAAATAAATACCATATACTCTTTTTATGTATTTTGGTATTGAAAATGATTTTGAGAATGGATTTATTATTTAAATATCTTGAAATGATATTTTATTATTTCAATGTGGAAATTTTATCTTTCCTTTTTTGCTTATGTTATGTTTTATGATCATGTTATGGTTCTTGGGCATTATTTACATATACTGGTGGTTTCGTGATAAACCTAGGGCAGGTGACACCAAGATAGCTCACCAATGCATTGGGTAACGTGACAGAGGTAAATGTGAATGTTTCTCCTAAGAGATTTAGGGAATATACTATGATAGGTATTCTAAATTAACTCCCTAGGTGGCTGTGATAGCTACAATATAAGTATGATATGGATGACACAAGTTACCTTTATGATTTATGATTTCTATGTGTCATTCATAAATCATTTGATTTCATGAGGTAGGTAAAAGATTTTATGTTTTTAATGTATTTATGAACAAATGTTTTCATTATTTGTTTTATAACCCATACTGAGCTTTTTATGCTCATCCCAAGTTTGAAATGTTTTCACAGGACTTAAAGATGAATAGGGTCAACGATGGGATCCAGGAAAAGTCTTGTTGTCTAAAACATAGAACTAGACATGACTCTTTCTTTCAAGAGTTCATATTTTGTAAAAATAATGGAAACTATGTAGAAATTTTTACTTTGTAATTTTTGAGATGTAATGTAATTATTATGCCTAATTCTCTAAAACTCTAAACCTAAAAAGATCCTCTAAGTGATTTATTCATTTAAATCAATATTAAGCAAGGTTTAAGGTTGGGTCCTTATAGATGGTGGTTAAAGAAGACCACCAAAATACTAATGCCCTACCTTTATCCTCTAGATAATTAGGATCTGTGAAACAAAACTGATCGTATCACTCTTCATACCAAACCACCGAAAGTAAAGTTTCATATCATGGTACATCTTTTTAAAACCCAAATTCAGCACCAACTTTTAAGCATGACAGTCTATCATCATTTCCTCCTTCAAGGGTGATTTCACAAAAAACCTCCCAATGATTTAGATTAGGTCATCCTCATCCAAGGACCACCATGAGACTGAATCATCTCCTGGTAAACATTCGAGTGTCACCAAACACTTAATATTTGACTCTTAGAACACTTTCACCTGGTCCACCAAAGAATACATGATATCCAAATGTGCACATGTAATCAAACCATTATTCTCTTTTTCATCCACTAGATACTCAATAAATAAACTCATCAAATGATATTCCTACTATGAAAGAACTCTTATCAAGATCTTGTGTCTCAACCTAGAGAATATTCCATATCAAATTTAAATGTAAAAAGATACTCCACCCAATATCTCTGCCTCAAATTGAGGCCCCGATGATTGAAGATATATTGAAAGATATTATGGTCGGTGTTGATGATAAACCCCTCACCAAATATGTAATGTCATCATCACTGAAGGGTGTAGACTACACCTACCAATTCTTGGTCATGCATTGGGTAGTTCCTCTCATGGGGGCATAGATTATGTGACCCATAAAAAACTACATAATCCCTATACATCTGTTCAACTCCAAATCCAACTTTTGAGGCATCACAATACAGAAGAAATCCAATCCCAGACTCTAAAATGGCCTAAATGGTGGTTGTCTTCAATATTATCTTCAACTCTATGAAGAACTCATCACACTAATTAGAATTTTCAAAAATTACCTTTTATTTGGTCATCATTGTGATTGGTTATTCCCAACTAGAGAAATACTAGATGAAACATCGATAGTACACCATAATCCTAAGAAAACTACTATTATGAAATGCACTCTTGGGTCATGCACAATGTATCACAACATCAACCTTATCTGGGTCAACTGATATGCCTTCCTAATAAATCAAATTTTCTAGTAAAATCACATCCTTAATCCAAAAGTGAAACCTTTTAATTTTGGTATAAATTTGATGTGCTCTAAGTGTGATAAATACAATCTCAAGGTGCCTAACATGAATATATGAAATCATAATGTATATTAGGATGTCATCCATGAACAAAAAAAGAGATAATAAATGGGTGTAAAATCGTATTCATTTAATACATTAACACCAATGTGGACTTTTTTAACCGAAAAGAAATAAACATATACTAATACAGACCATACCTACACCTAAATATAATATTGGGAATGTCCTATTCTCAAACATATAGTTGAGGTAGCTAGAATGAATACCAGTATTGGAGAACCATCAATATCTCCATAACTATTAAAATATATCATCAATCTTGGGTAAAGGGTAACTATTATTCAATGTTACTTTTTTTAACTTCTTTTAATCCGCACAGAGTCATAGACTACTATCTTCCTTCTTTGAAAACAACATCAGGGTGCCACAAGTGGATGTCATCAATATTATATATCCCTACACCTATAAATCCTCTATTTTAACCTTTAAAACTATCAACTAAGTGGTCAGCTTATGAAAATGTGGAATTGATATTTCTTGTGCCAAAGATATAAGCTCAGTATCAAACATGATCCGTCTATTTGGATGAATACCCTGAAAGTAATCTAAGAACACATATTGACAACAAACCACCGCTTGAAAAAAGATAAAGGGAGATAATATTAACTCAGCTGCAAGATTCAATACTACTACTTCCATTCTAATATATCCAATCAAACTCAATTTCAATACCATTCTTCCTACTCTGATGTCCCACTCACCGGTCAAGATGTATCATTCTCCTCAAAGCATACTTAAAGGAACACCTCTTAAATAATAGTATATATGGTCTTGAAAACTATCCAACTATTCTATCAAAAATATCACATAAAAGATAGTCATCTCAAGGATTAGGAAATCCCATATATTTCCATAGCCAGTTATAACTACTTGACACTATGATAACCTCTAAAGATAGTAAAATTTATTTCCCAACGGCATGTTTAGATTAAAAAAACTCAAAACATGACTTAATCAGTAAGTCAAGGGTATCAATAACTTGTCTAAATATAAATGAATGGGGGAATTAGGATAAAATATAGTGTTAGAAAGAGTATAGATGATCAAGACTATATGTTGGATAGATTATAGTCCCTTTATACTATCATTCTTAATTTGATCCAATACATACACCCAACATACCGCAATTCCATGTAATTGTTCCTAGTATGAATGACCCACCTAAGTCACTATTGTGTATAGAGTATGAACCTATTGTAGAGGACCATGAATCAATGCCTATGACTGACTCAAATCTCTATGAGACCTCATATATGAAGATTTCAAGAATAAATGAGGATTATTACCTACCATTCCACATCAGGGAAACCTCATCTAGGCCATTAGAAAATCCTTGCAGTAACTCCAAATCATTCCATAGATTTTATGATGGAAAACACATCCTTCCCTAGAGGGAACTAAAGAAAACATATTGTGTTCCATTAATCTATCACTATCTCGATGAAACTCTCCATCGCTCTTTTTCATACCACTAGAAACAAATACTCAAAGAAATAGTGGGTATTCCACCCACCAATCCACTAGGAACTAAACTAATACCTACTATATATTCATCCTTCAATCCTTTCTCAATGGTGAGAGTCATACATAATCCCTCAGGGAAAGTGGTTAAAAAAAGTTCCTGACCTGGAATCTAAATTTTAGATGGAGAACTATCTCAAGCATCCACACATTTTATGCTTCACTCATGTCCGAGATAGGAGAGAAATAGAGAAACTCTATGAAAAGTGATAAATAATAAAATTCTAACATTTCCACTTATAAAATCTCCATGAACCCCTGCACTCATTTTAACTTCATTGATTCATTAAAGAACTCCTCGAACAATAAATCCTTAGAGGAAGTTCATGTCAGAACCTCACATATGTTTGTCTCATTTATGATAATACACCATCACTTGGAGGGTCCCTAAATCAAAAAAGAAGCTAACTTAACCCATCAGTAATCAAGGGTCTCTACCTAGTCAAATATACCCTCAAAAATTTTAATCAAGTCCTTGGCATCCAATGGGCCTCTAATTCCCGAGGAAGATGTGGTATACTAGCTAAAAAACCTATAAATAATCAACCATGGTCCTATGTGTTCTCCCACATTGAATGGGAAAAATATAAAAAACATGTTTCTAGTTTAACTCTTCCACATAAATCACCAATGTAGGCATAGGATAATTCTTATCTTAACCTTATTGTATATTTATTAATGGCATGGAGGAATTATACTATATTAGAGAACTCTAGTCCACTAATATAGGTGGTACCATTAGATGTCTCTATGGAAATATTTTTTGAAATGACCAACATACATTTAGGATGTCTATAAAAGGATTCTTAAAAGAACATCTTACCAAACTATAAGGCACACATTAAGGATTCCTATGAAGATTTATAACATAGAACTATCATAAGAGATACATGCACCCAAGGTATATCCCCCTAGTTTTACTCAATGATCAACACATTTCTATAATACATTCACATTAGTCCAAATCATATATATATATATATTTATTTATTTATATTTATATTTATATATAGTTATATATATATATATATATATATATTTAATAAGAACCTGATCAAGTTCAACTAACTAAGGCCAATAGATATATCACAACAATAAATGAAGATATACAACTCAAAATTTATCATTGATAAAGAAATTTAATTAAATTACTATTGTGTAGAACTCAATATATATATATATATATATATATATATCTATATATATATATTCCATGTGATCCTATATGCCTACTCATGATGCATGAACTCACTGAAATCCCATAAAATGTGACAATAATCTGATCATAGGTAACATAGAATTCGATTGGACATGAGATGGATAGGGATATGAAAACTCCTCTACCCAGGTCTCACATAGCCTATATCCTTTCTATTATTACCCTAAAATAAAAGGCATAATGGAACCTCAAGCCTTTGATACCATTTTGTAACACCCCAACCCAAAATTCTAAAAAATAACTCGAGTGGAGATGCTAAAATATATCATGCATTCCCCCATCCAATACTCAATAGGCTATCGAATAATTGTGAGGTTCTAAATTAATGTTGGATATTTTACCCTATATACTTACAAACATTCTTATTAACTCACAAAATAAATATAAACCAGATGAAAATAATTGTATATGGTAAATGAACAATGCTTAAACAGATGTAATTCCAATTCATACATGGATAAGTACCACAAAACCGAAATGTAGTGGGTCAAACCAAGTGTCAAAAAAATATATGGGAAAGTAAATGAACACAGAAATAATAATCTGGACTATGTCCTATAATAGACTTTTATTTCAAGACTCATTCTCATAAACACTTTATTGTAGGTTCATTTCCCTTTGATGGATCCCTTCGCATGAAATATACACACACATTGAGATTCCCATGAATGTTGTGAGTACAATCTATTAGGGCAACACCAAAGTGTTCTTAACAAAATTTAACATGTATATAGATTTTTATGAAATGATAATAAAATAAATTAACACACAAGTAACAATATCATACCAAATATCAGTGTGCTGACCAAACCACCATAAAAATGGTCTTAACTGCTTTGTCTCTATTCTAGAAGAATATCTAAATAATCATGGTAATGTCATACATGGAGGATCAAAATATAGTGCTTGTTAAAAGTAGTATAGGCCCAATACCATAGGTTAACCCACATCAAGATATCATGCCACATCTCTAAGAACAACACCATATGTGAAACCACAAAAGGATATCATTCCACTTCTCTAATGCTACATCTTTATTCACATCATCGAATACCATCATAACCACAAGTTAGGCCACACAATTAAATTATTTTCCATTTTCTAATTTGGTACTTCCATTATGCCACGTGCAACATCTGAACATGCTCCCCATCTATAGACACTAATTCATGATGGTTCCACCAGTCTGTTTTTTATGATAATAAAACAAAAATAATATAGCATATACCAAACACATCACATGGAAATAATTTCATCATATCAATCACATATATTTATAATCGTATCACAACAAACTTGGGTCTCACAAGCTCCTCACATGAATACCATATCACAAAATGGTTCTCTATGTTATGCTTACACATGATCCAAAAAGTCATGTTACACAGGGAACCTACCGATATTAACACAAATATTATATAACATGTTAATAAAATAAATATCAAGGACCTCTATGGTATGTACATCCTAAAATTATATTTTTTTATGAAAATCTATATGACATATTGAGATATGATACTTGAGACATGATAGTGCACTAAAAAACTCAATCCTACACAAAAAAAAGACCACTATAATTGATACGAATTCAATCAAATCAAGTTGGTGGAATGATATTTGAGATGATTCTATGTCCAAATGATTGTATCTCCTTCAACATACCACATATGATCCACCAACATTTCTAGATATGGGAATTAACAAAGGAAGGTCTCTAAAATACAAGATCAATCACCTATATATCAATGATCCAATAATTTATCATTATATGGAATCAAAATCCATAAATATGTTCAAATAAAGTAATAGCTATTATTTATTACAGTGGAATAGGGGTGTATGTAGAAGAAACCTAAATAATAGTGGTTCATGTATCACATACTTTAATTCCTTGATCGCTGACATGATTGGATCCCCCAGAATTGAGCCTCAAAGACAAGGAAATCACTTAGAAGAACCTATGGTGTATCTTGGTCCAATAAAGATGAATTTAGAAAGAATAATGGGTCAAATATGGTGATTTATATCTATAGAAAACATTTTTAGTTTATTATTTCTGGCGAACATGGTTTGATTGCATGGTTTTCCAAACCATGTGCAAATCGTGTGAGGTAATCTCCCTATTCGAGGAACCCACATGGGTTGGTAACATGGTTTGGTAAACCATGAACAAACCATGATTTTATCATTTATTCCAAGACAAATTATGTTTTTTGGAATGTATCATGGTTAGATCTAACCATGCATCTATTATACGCCTCCCATTATCCTTCTCCAAAAAAGATCTATTGTTTACAAATCAATACATTTCTAACCTTTTCGAGAAACATTTTCAGTTTATAGACTTTTTTGGATTTATGTAAAAGGATTTTTTAGACTTCACAGATTTCATTGGTAAAGTCTATTTATAATGACAATTGTAAATCAATAATTAATATGACACCTTCTTAAGTCATTATATGATTGACTATATTGGAAACCATGGAATTAGGTTGAGTCTAGTAAAATTACTAACGTTGGTCATTTTTTGGGGAATGAGATAATGTAATGTGTTAGATTAATCTAGAAACATGTGGTTTTAGATCAATGTTTATAGAATTATTACATCGATTAATAAGGATTACCCATGAAATTTTATATTCGTGATAGTCTGTTTTAGAGAGTGTAACCGAGGTAGGAACAACAACGGTTAGTAAAGTAAGAAAACATAATGAAATTGTATGTGAGACTATTTTAGAATATAATAAGATTTGTTGAATTAGAATATCATTTAAAATTACTACAATTTTTTTAAATAATAAATATAGTTTTCTATGTTTCTTAAATAATGAATCACATTTTCAGATGAGTCTCATGTCTTCAATTGGTAAATGTTTTATATATAACTTGATGTGTCTTTAATGGATATAAATATTAAATTTATTGACTCATGAGATAAATTTATCATAGGATTTTTTATTTCATTCATGATTGTTCTATAGAAACATGAATTTAATTCAAGAAGAGACTTGAAAGAGATAATATCCCATGCGGCATGAGTAGCTAGACATTATAATTAACTAATATCCTAAACAACTTTTTGAGGATAAAAAATTATATAGTGGGGAGAACTAAAACACCTATTTTTTGAGTTATTTAATGAAGTGTATTTTATCATTATTTTATTTATGTAAGTGTGTTTTCCATTGATATAAGATTATAAAGTTAGTTATTTAAAATATAATATATTGTTCAAATCATGTGACTATGGGAGTTTTTTGATTGGGTAACTGGGGGAATTAATTTATGATGATTAATTTAATGTATTTATATATTTATATAAAAGTTTAGTTTTATAGTTAGGTTTATAGGATAAACTCTGTTGAATTAATTTAGTGAATTGGTCTTTTAAATTTCAGGTATTATATTAATTTTATGGTCATTAATGTTTGGAATTCAGGATCATTAAAGTAAAATGACTATGAGGTGTGATAAAATTTAACTAGGTTAAATTTTTTGTGTGTCATAAGGATTTAATATCCCATTTAAAAATTTACAATGGGATATTTTTCATGGGTTATGGTATGAGAAGTAAATAATTAATTGAATGGAATTATGGTTTTAATTTTGAATTTGAGATAATGATGGGGATTCATTATGGTGGTTAACAAAAATAAATTTGTTGTTGGTCCATCGTGGTTTTTATTATAAGGAATATACATTAAATTGGGGATTTGGGTGGATGAGTTGATGGTGGGGAGAGAGGAGGATTTAATTTATATAATTTGAATAAGTTAAATTAATAAGATAATTTTTATGGAATTTTTGGGATTTAATTAGAGGATTAATGGTAAAACTAAAATTTAGCATAAGGAATGTTATGTGGGGTTGGAATGGGATATTCAATGTGGGGTTTATAAGAAATTAATGAAAGGGATTGAATCATTAAAAAATTTACTCAATGGTGAGATAATAAAAAGTTACATGGGTAATTCTATAAAAAAGTAGATGAGATCCCCATTACATTATTTTTAAGAGACCAATCTAGAGTTTTTGGTGGTGTTGGAATTTAGATGGATATGTTGGTGTGAGATTATTAGAGTACAATTTTTTTGAGGTATTATGTTATATAGGATATATATTTCTATATATCATAGTTAAATTATTCAAAGCATCAAAAAGTGATTTTTTTTGTGAAGACCTTATTTTTAAAATTTTCACATAGAAGACAACAGAAGGGGATTTTTAGACATTCGACATGTTCAATTCCAAATAAACCTTGGGTTCATTCCACACTAGAAATTTTTCCATAATAATTTTTTTTCTACACTTCATAACTAACTAATTGCATGGGTTTATGCCAAGTGGCATAGGGGTAATGAAATTCATGAAGGGTTGTGCACTATTATATAAAGAGTTTCAGAGGTCCATGACAATATTTCATGATCCATGTCAAATTTCGTAAATATAGTTAGTTGAAACCATATAATTTGGTAATTTTGATTAATATAGAATCTTGATGTCATAAAATCTCATTGAAAAGATTTTCAATTTTATAATTCACAGGGAATTTTTTAATGATTTTCTAGGTAGGGGGATTTGATAATTTATGTGAAATTATTTGGTTATCTATTTTTTTTAAAATAATAATTTTTTAAACATGATTTTTTAATAACCTACTTTTTAAAAATATTTGATAAAGGCTTTGTTTTTTTAAATGATTCAAACATGGTTTATTTGATATTCATGAATGATTTGATCATATCTGTGAAACTTTTTTAGTGAGACCCTTTTTAAAAACATAATGTTTCTATCATGATAAAGAAGGGAAATTAATAAGTGTAAATTAATGTGAGTAATGATTGAAATGATTCCACTCATTCATTGATATGGTAAATTAAAGGGTTTGGTGTTAAATTTTTTAATGGATGATGACTTTTTTCCCCATGAAAATATAGTTAGTGATTATTCAATTAAAATTAACTATTCAATATTATGAATTAGAATTAAATATTTATCTAGAGACATAGATTTTATTGTATCTTCTAGGAAAAAAAGACTTTATAGTGTTTTAGGAAAATAAAATGTTTTTCTATTAATTTTTGGAAATAGATAATTTCTCAAAAATGATATTTATGGGGAGAAAACATTGTTTTAAAAATGGTTTTATTAAATTTTATATTTTATTTGGTGTTTTATGAAATATGTTGTATTAAGAAGTGGTTTTCATAACATGGGTTTTGATAACATTAACTATAGTACATTTAGTCATCTAAGAAAGAATTATTCTAGCTCAGATAATAAAATTATGTCTCAAAATAATTTCATATATGGAAATATGTCCTAATTTTTCTTCACAGAAAATGAAGTTAAAAATGTCATAATTTGGGATGGATTTTATTTCTTTTAGAATAAATTAGTTATATGAGAAGAATATAATCACTCCTAGTTAAATCCAAATATAATATATATATATATATATAATAGATTAACCCATCTGAGATAGTTTTTTTTGTGGTATGGAATAAAATTTCATAGATGGTTATTTTATTTGTGGTGGACTAATATTTATTCCAAGAGAAAATTTATATCTATGTATAAGTTAACTTATCCCAGATAATATTTTTTATATAATAATTAAATTTTACCACCATGCACCATGGTTTCACTCTACCAATATGAACAATATTCCAATTTAACCCATGATACCCCACCCAGCCACATGACCCGGCCGAACCAGGCCCAACAAGTAGACTCAAATAAATAACCCTTATAACCTTCCCTCCAAACCCTTTAACCAACCCATCCCTAAAATAGAGACACCAAACCCATCCCACAACACATAGATAGTTTCTGGGATTAGTGGAAGAATGTAGTGGAAGGCGATATATGAAAATTTATTTTAATATTGAGTTTCCTAGAACCTCTTGTGGTGATCCTTCACATAAAATTTATAATTAATATATTTAATATCATAAGAGACGAATAACTAATTTGGGAGTTATTTCTTTGATTTATATGTCAATTTTCCAAAAAGTCCATTTTATTTTTCCTTGGTTTCATTATGAGAATCCAAGGATAGAATACCTCTATTAGTGATCCACACATTCCCCTTTGATTTCAGAGAAATGCCAATCAATATTTGAGTTCTAGCATGGTGATTAGATTATCTTGTTTTATTCATATTGACCACTTATCCTTTAATCTTATAGGGATACCTCTTGATTTTCTTATTCTTGAGAGGAAGTGAGAAATGAGGAGTTGAAAGAGTGTTTTTTTTGTATTCAATAATTATAATGTTACAATATTTATACAATACATAATTGACATAGTGGTCAATTAATAGATGTTTGGTTCATGTTAAAAAAACTATTTAATTAAATTTATACCCCTAAATAATATAATAATAGTTTGTAAATACCAATACACATAATAACAATATAATAATTATTATTATTAGTTTTTTATAGCGCATGCCAACTTTTTCAATAGAAAATATTATTTAACCATCTTGTTAAATAATATTTGTTGTTAGACTTGTTCTTAGTCCATTCGAAATCATCTATCTTTTATTTAAATCCCAAATAAATTTGTAATTTACATATTTCATTCATAAATAAACATTTATGATTGCTAAAACGTAAATAAAATTATCCCTTGTTCCTGAGAATAATATTTACTAAATTAATTAAATTCAATTAGAATTTAATCAAGATCGTCAAAAACACTTAGTGTGTGACCCGGTAGGATTATTTTTCATTGGAATTAGGCGGGATCCCATAAATTCCATGGATACTATATTGAAATGAGTTAAGGACCCCAAGATAAATAACTTGATATTACAATGACGAAAACCTAATATGAACACTCATTGTGTAATATAATCCCATTGTCTCAATATCTAATAATTTGAGTTTCACATATGTGTCACCAAAATATATGTTCGATAAATATTTCTCTAACTATCTAAAACAGACATGTTGTTTCCACATAGATATGGAATTTTATGTAACAATTTTATTCTAATAAAAGGGTTGATATATCACCTTCCATAAATATGGAGGGGACATATCCTTCCATGAATTATACATTAATAACATGTCAATGTTAATGCACCCAAAATTCCATATTTTACAAAAAACATATGGTGCCATGGTTTTCATTATAAAATCTATGTTTTTGAGTCATGAAATGCAATATTAATTATATTATTATCTAAGGTGCATTAAACATGTTCACATATAAAAATATCTGATGACACTGAAACATGAAGAATTTTTATAGACAGGTATATTTTCATAATCTTCCATCTTATAGATTACCAATTGTAGACTTTATGAGAAGAAGCATAATAATATTATTATTAATTGAAGATAATATTATATATACTATATATCCCATTATAGTGCATTATTCTAACAAAAAACTATATTTAAGAATAACTTGATATCACTTTAAGGATCTTATCATAGTGGGGAACTACTATGACCTTTTTGAAGTGATGTATACTATAAGAAATTATTCTATTAAAGACATTTATAATAATGATTAATATGTAATAAGTTGTTTTATTAATATTCAAGACATCGACTATACATTTAAACAAAGTAAAAAACTGGTTTTAGGATGCCAACTCTAACAAACTCAAACTTGGACAAGATCCAATTGCCTTGAAGTTTTAGTCTGGTAGACCTCGCATGGTAATCATGTTTCCTCTGAGTAATTGTTTTTCAAGGAGTCATTTATGTTGTCTTCCAAGTAAATTCTTCTCACTACTACCTTAACTCTCTGATAAAAACCCCTCAAGAGATTATACTTATGATGTATATGCTTCGTCTTGTGATGTGACCCTGGCTCTTTTGTGAGATCATTGCAATATTATCACAATAGGGTGTGATGGTATCTTTAATTCTAGTTACTAAATGAAGCTCTTGGATCAGGTTGTGTATCTATACTTCTTCTTATCTATCCCATAAGTTGTGATCAACCCATTCAACGTTGGAAATTTTTCGCAAACGTTGATCAGATTTGGAATTTATATCCCAAACTACACTCAAATACAAAGACACAATAATGTGGTAGTTTGTGTTTAAATCCACAAAAAATGATAGGCAGAAAACTGATCAATTCAAAACCTATGGTAAGATTCCTCAAAATCTCTCCAAATGAGTGTCTTTACAAATTATTTGAAGCTATGATTTAAAATCAATAATGATAATAAGGTTCATAGACAATTTCATAGTTCACGAAAAAGGATAATACTAAAACTAAATTGGTATATACCTATGGATTATGTTGTGAAGTAGTGAAATGTCACCAACTGGTTATGGTGAAACAAACTGGATCTATATAACCTACAAAAATTTCTTGGTCTAGATATATCTGACATCCTAAATGTATTAGGCATAGATTTTTTAGCCAAAAGTGTCCCTATATTATAATCAAAGTCTGAGCAATTCTAATTATGTCAGGTTCTTTCATTTATACCTCAAATGTTTAGGATTTCTTAATGTAATGTGATTTATAGTTGTGGATTTACAAAATCACTAGCCATAAGGTTACAATGTTTCAATTTCTATATTCCTTAAGATTATGTTTCCCCTTACTCTCGACCCATAACCCTAAAAATGTTACCCGCACATGACTGTGAAAAATGAAAGTGAGAAAGTGGGCAACATGATTTTAATAATAAAAAATGAAAAATAATTAAAAAATCCACACATGAAAATAATTGAGAATAAATTATAAAATCCCTTGTATGAATGAACTGGAATGAAACATCATTATTTTATGATGAACTATGATCGGTATTGCAATGGAACATTAATACATTATATGGAATGAAAAAAGGCATAGAACAACAATCACGTATGTACAACTACCACTAACTTCTGTAAAATTGATAAAAATGGTAATATAATGAATTACATATGAGTTATAAAGATAAATAGGGTATATATATGAAATAAATTTAAATAAAATTCAGCTATCATCACCCCCTATACATGAAAGAGGGTGGTCACATATTTATTTACTCAAAAAGTACATGACAATTAATTTCTTCAGGTCATGTATTAGCTTTAATTGGATTCTTTCTTAACCTATATATGAAATTTTAGTGGATTTAAAACTATTTAATTCACATAAAAAATATTCTATAGGAATCACCAATATCTAAAAATCCATGGCTAGAATCATTAGTAGAATTATATCTCAAAATATTCACATCATATATATTCTATACGTCATCTATGTGATTTATGTCTTGATCTTGTATTGGAATTATGATACTGAAAATATAATGACGTGTAATGTATATACACATCGTTTAACAACATCATGTCATGTAAAGATTCATAGGCTGGCCTTTCGATCCAATGGTTTGATTTAAATGAGGAATACACATTTTGAACTCTTTTTATGATTTGTAGTTAAATTTTTTTCAATTTTTCACCCGATTTAACTTTGAGTCCTGAATTCCAAAATCCTCTAAAAACTAACCAAAACCCATATACATTATCAAATTAAAAATTAATAAACATTAAATAAATTTATTTAAACTGTATATATAAATTTCTAATATCAAATCCCCCCCCACATGAATAATTTCTTATCCTCAAGAATAATTCATATTAATAGGGATTCCAAATGAAACTATATTTAAAAAAGAAACATGAACTAAAACATGGAAAATAAAATAAGTTCAGGAGGAAAAATAGTATCCTCCCGAATCAATCTCCCTATGAAAATTGGTTATACCTCATTGTTAAGTTCTTTATTTTGATTCTTTTATCTTTTAATTACATCTTCATAATTTTTCCTTAGAAACTATTAACAATATTCAATATTCCTCATAATGAATTTTCAATCATTAATCAAGGTAAAATAAAACTAGGGATATGATCGTAACATGAATACATGTTCCTAACCATATGATTGAATTGGTTCTAACATCCCCACTTCATATGAAAAAATACAAAATTAAACATTAGGGATTCAGTAATAAGGTTCAAATGACTCTGAGGATTAGGGTAGGTAGGTAGATAATTAGAATCAAAATCAAAAAGAGGGTAATATCTATAGTATAACTCACGAAAATCATGAATAGTGTAATAAAGTAACTCCTACAAGAAAAAAAATGACATCTCTATGCCCCCAACAACTCAAAGTGGGTCTATGAATATGTCCAGAAAGACTAACAAATATAATATGTTTCTTTCTATTTTACATAATATTTTTATCTCAAAAATTATTTCTATGATATTTTTCACATCCACCATATTACCATATATGATCCATCTTAAGATTCATCAGTGAGGTAAATTTTTATTTTTTTACTTCCTAATACACAACCCATTTTTTTGCAAGTAATAAGGTAAGCATAAAAATATCATATAACAATCATGATCTATGTCATAAAAACCTAGTGAAAATACCATTGTATGTGTCCTCAGTAATAACATCCCATTTCCATCAGCAGTGAAAAATCCCCCACACAATTTCAAAATGAAATTATGCATCAAACCAATAGTAGGTTAGGGGGCATAATAGGCTTGAAATTAATCCACCACAACAAAGTTATTCATGGCTACAACGGGATAAATAAGGATTGATGTACAAGTGGGTCTTAGAAATATCATCTCATTAAATATTTCCTGAGCCATTTTAATATTGTATTTTTTCATTCAAAGCCTCAATAATATTCCAATGAATGTTATAATAGGTTTAAATTCCCCTAAATATCTTCCAAAAAATACTCTTAGAAAATAATATGAATATGTTGTTCTATAATCCTATCGGGAATGGGTGTATAAAATAATTGTCAATTACTCAAGTTATAATATCTACAAAAAAGTCAATTAGAATAGATTTCAAGAATCTATAATTTGAATTAAATTATTTAACTCATTAAACATGGTAAAAATATAAACTAGAATAAAAATGGATCTCAAAAATCTCAATCAAAAAATTGACTTTTAGTTAAATGAGTAAAATGTGATTTTATGTTAAAAATTCATTTAGTAAGAAATATCTCCTATACTAGTGAAAACAACCAATAATCCAAGTATATCGATAATAAAACTGAAGAAAGACTCCTCAGCACTTAAAATAAGACAGTGTCATCACTACTTTGGAAACCGATGTGGGAGATATAGAAAGTATAGTATAGATATAAATGAAATTGAAATTATGATCTGGGAATAGAGAAATGAGAGCTCCCTGTAATGAATATAATGTCATTAGTATATTTTTTGGATGTTGATTTTAGATTGTGCTACCTACAAACAATTTTAAAATCAAAATACCTTCACTAGATAAACCATTAGTACACAAGGGTTCATCAATATGTAATCAGAATAATTGGAAGGATCATAGTTAGTAGAAGGAGAAAGATGCTCAGATAAATACATGAATGGGCTACAAAGATTTTTGGGATGACAAATGAACAAAAATACCTAAAAAAGAAACCCAAAGGTCCTAATAACACAATGAAAATATAGAAAAACAATATGGGTTGTCTCCCATAAAGTGATAAATCTAACATCATCATCTGGTAGGATGGACCTAATGATCAATCAATATTATCCATTAGCTAAAATTTCCTCTACCTTCTATAGGATGTGGAGTCAGTATCGTTGATCTAACATGGGTACTTGTCCATGTTAACCACCTCAGAAATCGGTCGATGAAAATGTTTATGTGGGAGTAGTAAATTCCCTTAAAATATGGAGGAGGCTCTTGATGAGTATAGATATAGAGCTGGAGCACCCCATGTTGTTTCTATATGTCTAATAGATGTTAACATCTGTCATATGGGGGGATTGATGGTGGCATGATAATCTCATTAATGACCATTGATTATGTAGAAAATCTATAATTAGCTAAATTAATTCATAAATGAAAAATAAGATAATACAATAAATTCATACAATCAAAACATTATCCCATCCATATATATGATAAGTAATACATCAGTGAAAAATAGAATACAAGTAGAATATAAAAAATAGACCTAAAAATAGAGTATAGGAGAGGAGGGGTATAAGGACATAACTAAACATTATTGGAAGAGTCACCAATAGCCTCATCATAAGTCCCCACCCAAATAAAAGGTATATATATCAACCCCACTATATAGATAGAAACTATGGAGGCAAGGACAATCTCATCAACCACCAAAGTAGGTGTTGTTGATCTTGTAATTGGATCGGATGGAAGTGGTAGATGTGATGTAATTTTCCAAATAGATTACATATGTTTGGTAGCTAGATCGATCTGATGATCCTCAATGATATATAGAATGGTAGGTACCTTTCACTTGAAACCCTACTCCATGATAAAATACTATCATGCAATAGGGTCTATGAGATTTGGAGCTAGTTCATCTATGGTAGAAGGTGAGGTGTAAGTAGTGAAGTCAGACGAGTAAGTGAATGGGGTGTCAAGATGTTGACTTATATGCCTCTAATTTTATTGAAGGGTATGTATGATCATCCAAATATTAGAGGAAAATGGCAGGAAAGGTGAAAATTTAGTAGAATGTCTTAATACGGTAAGAGTATAAGGGGAGGTTGGGAAGAGTTGACTAAGAGGGTTAAGGTTGGGTTAGTAGGAGCTGGTGCATCATGAGTGGGGCCATGGGCTGGGGAATTAGAAGATAGAGCATCAATTGAATCCATAACGTACTTGGGTCCCAGAAGTATCACCCCTCATTTTCTATAGCAACCTTATCTTATGAAGCATGAGAAGGTCGATGGGATCCATCTTTAACAACCGAGATTTTTATGAGAAATATTTTCTTTTTATGAATTATGTTATACGCAAAGGAATCTTTTTTTTACACAAAACACTATCTTGGCTTGATTTACATGCAATCAAGACCTTCCTCGATAGTGTGTGTTGTACCCAATACCAGGTTTCACTAAAAACGATATATTAAAAAAAATATTATATAAGCTAGCAATTATGAATAGTAATAACAACTTTTTGAAATTTTATAAATTTTATCTTTCAAAACGGACATCATTTTTGGATTCGGAATACCAAAATTACCCTAGGGTGAAATTTTGGTAATTTTCAGAAAACTTTCAATTTTTGATGAATAGTTAAACCACTAAGTGGTAATTAAAAAAACTAAATTTTTCCTAAAGCTTAATTTTACCGCTTCTGTGAATGGAATTTCGAAAATCTGAGAGACACGGTTGATATCAGTAAGTAAAATGTGGTTCAATGAGATGAAAATAATTTTTTGGTGAATACTAACTTTTTACTTTTATTTACCGCGGTTAATAGTAAATAGGGTAATTAAAGATAAAAATGATATTACTATTACCCTAACACATGTCCTAATTCTATTGGATAAGTTTAATTCGACCAAAAACAACCTTATGGATATAATATGACCATTTCGGTTCACTTGGATTAGATTAGAACATTTAATATTATTTTATTTAAAGAAGAGTTAAAATAGTTAAAATCAAAGTTTAATAAATAAAACATTTTTAATATTAAATTACACATAAGATAAATTCGATTATAAATATTAATTAGAAAGAGAAAAAGATTTCCTACATAATGGTATTATATTTATAATTTTTAGACGTTAAATAATTTAATTTAATTAGGACACAATGATGATGTAGTAATTACCTTATTAGGAAAATATTAACATAATTGATGTTATAAATGCCCAAATAAATGTAATTTGAGACTTTTTATGAATTACACTAATTTTATAGGTTAATATGACATTTTAGTGTTGATTTAATTAACTTGGTTCGAACTTATCATTCTGTTATGATTTTCACAAAAATCATGTACCAAATAGTGTCAAAATTGACATAAAATAGTTTTTAAAACAAATATTGTATTATTAATTGTTATTTTATTCCTAAAAATCTAAGGCTTGGCCAAATGACATAGATAAGCATATATATATTAATAATAAACAACTTGGGGTTCGTTTGGTATGTTATAGTAAGTTTATTAACCATATAGTGTAAGAAAACAAAAAGACACGGTAAAAGTTAAATTATTTAACTTAGAGTTAAATCTAATTGATAAGGTTAAAATAATAACCTAAACATGTCTAAAACCTATTGGATGAGAGTCTTTAGACCCATACCCACTTTATCTTCTAAATAAGACCCTTTGGAACCATTATAAACTGAATGTGACTTTAATATAAAATAATATTTTGAGATTTTCCTCACGTGCACCTATCCTCCCTTATAAAAGGGCACCTCCTCCCTCTCCTCCTCACACCACTTTGATCATTAAAGCTCGGAAAAACCCTGCCAAAACCTCTTCTCCACTTCCCTAGAATCATCCTAGAGGTCCTGGTATTCTTCAAAGACCAATCTTAGTGCCCTAAGTGGAGGATTCAAAGAGGCGTGTCAAAAAGAGGTAATATTCATTACCGGTCTTTTTCAATTTCTTTCTTTTTCAACTTCTTCTTCTGTAGTTGTTTCGTGATAAAGTAATAAAATAAGTATTACTTACATACTAATATGTTATTAAAAATATGAAACAACCCTATTTCACCTTCTATCCATCATACAGAAAATTAAATCACCGCGCGTGCGTACGTACGTAATATCGTCTCCACGCCGTGGTGTAATCTATTTTCCACCACCACCTTACATGGATGGGTATAATGGTGTAATGAGTAACTATATATGATTATTTTAAAGTTATATTTATTCTAAAATAGTATAAATACACTTAAATACAATTCCACAATCATGGGAACGATATCATCACTCGTGCGTACGTACGGCCTACCGTCTCCACGATGTGATGCGAATCTTTCTACATGATCTTCATTAAATAGTAATTATATAAACGAATTAAATGAATAAATATGATATATTTTACACTAATACCATTATGTATATGAGGTATCTATAACCTAAAAATAATAATAAGAATTTATTCGGCAAAACACGCATAAGAACAAAAAAAGCAATAAAGACCCGAATAACAAGTAACAGTGAAATATTACTAATAAGAAGCTAATAATATGACCATATATGATATCATATCAATAAGTATGATTCTGGAATAAGTCAATAAAATTATTTAAATAATTATACAGGATCTTCGGACACATACAAATCAAATCAGACCTAAGGTAAGGGAAAATCTCACAATCTCATTTTTAACCGATATTGTTTATACTTTGGTATTTACTGGGGTGTATTTATCATCTACATCCAGGTTTTGTCAATATGTAATTTTATTTCTATCCTTTTAAAATTGTTCAAATCCAATTTTACCTATTGGTGAGTTTTTAGTAAATGATATGAAAGGAATCTTTTGTCGTTTTTAAAACGAGGTACTTTTTGACTTTTCTGAAAAAAGTACGAGAAGAATGTTTTTTTAACTTATACGGCATGAATGGATTCATAGAACATGGTTTCAATGAAACTTCCTTTACAAGTTTTCAAGTTTATTTTTAATTAACTTCTTTTAGTTTAAAATTATATGACATGTTAAGAAAGGAAAAAATGTTTTTGAAGTAGAAAGGATATTTTCCTCAAGAATGGAGTTCAAATGTTTTACCAAAATTATTTTCCATCTAAGACAATATAGGGTTCTGTTTCTATCCCTATTATTACATTGATTTTATTATGTTATGATGGAATTATTTTTATGAAGTCTTTTATCTTATATGAATCTTTTTATGATGTCATGATGTTTAAGAATCCCATTTTTATTACATGGGTTATGTTATGATGTATGATTTATGTTTTTGTGGCACACATAAGAATGGTTTTATTATGAGATGGGTGGGACCTATATCTCACTCCAATGCATTGGGTAAATATTTATATCTCATGAGATAGACATGGCTGGAACGGCAGGTTAATCCGGTTCAGTAAAACAGGACTGAAACGAGGAGTGAACTCTGTTAAGAAATGGACTTTGTCCGCTAAGATAGTCTTGGCAATGAGTCTTGACTACTAAGAAATGATTCTCTATGATTATGTGTGTATGCCACAAAGTTTCAAGTTTTATGTTATGATTATTGGGAATTCATTTTCACTTCTATGATTTATCCCATGTTAATATATTATAATCTCTTTTGGAGGTTATGATTTTCAAAAGGTTATGATATGATTGATATTACCTTTATTTACCCTTACTGAGCATTTGAGCTAACCCCTTTTTATGTTTTCTTTTCCCTAGGTCAGGAGGAACGATATTAAGTAGAATATGCTAAAAGGGACTCTAGTTATGATGAAATAAATGGGATACACTGTAGAAGACTTATGAACCAGTTGTTTATGTTTCCCAGTTTCTAAAGACACTATACCTATATGGTCCTTTTGTTGTTTTTGTTATATGTTGTATTAAGTATGCTTCAATTATGAAGTAATAACAATGTATGTAAAGTATGGGTTGTTATAGTTGGTATCAGAGGAAAGGTATAGTCAACCTTTGGAAACTAGGATGTGAAAGCTTTAGTAAGAACCCTAAGGATATATATAAGCCTAGAACAATCATAGTGTTTTATAAATGGCCATCAATAACCTATGATAAGACCTTAAGCGTGAAAGTTTATTCTTGATTATGTGGTTTTTTTATTATAATTAGTGTTTCTCACACTATTCTTCTTGGTTTTAGTCAATGGTTAGAACCCAAAGGAACGATGTTAATGCGGAATGCGACGGGCAATGAAATGATTGTCCCCCTGAGCAACCAAACGATACGGGAGCTGGAATGCAAAATCTTGTAGCCATGCTCACACAACTTTCTCAAGATATGAATCATGCAGGACTTCCAAACGAGCAAAGGAAGGAACAAAATTATGTTGAATCCTTCATGAGGCAGCGTCCACCTTCATTCAGTGATTCAACTGATCCACTAGTGGCTTAACAATGGATTAGTACCACTAAAATGATATTTTCAGTTTTTCAATGTTCTGAACATGATAAAGTTATTCTAGTGGTACACAGTTTGGAAGAAGAAGCTGATCAATGGTGGAATCTTATCAAGAATACGAGGCCAAGAGATGAAATTGAGTCCATTGAATGGGACGAATTCAAGAACTTATTTTTCAATAGGTACTGCCCTCGTATTCTTCCAACAAAGATGGAGAAGGAGTTTCTTGAACTAAAGCAAAAGGATGATGAATCTATCGGTACCTACGAAGAAAATTTTACAAGAATTGCAAGGTATGCTTCTGGGATTATTATCCAACCTAAGAGTAAGATCGATCGATTCTTTAGTGTCTTAAAACCATGTCTTCTAAGTGCATTAGCCATAAGGGACTTCAATAGCTACGACGAAATTGTTTGATGTTCTCTCAAGGTTGAGATAGAGATTGGGTTAACCCATAAGTCATATGGGTTTGATAAGAAGAGGAAAATTGAATTCAAAGGGAAATCTAAGGATCAAACTGAAAAGAAGATGAGTTTTCCCTTATGCTCAAAGTGTGGAAAGAAACATGGAAGGAATTGTCTTAAGGTGACAAGTAAATGTTTCAAATGTGGAAAAGAAGTTCATCGGAAATTTGAATGCCGCAATGATGAGAAGAAGATGTCTAGTGATGCGAACAAAGAAAGGGATACACAGAATGCAACTCCTACAGTTCAATGTTTCAAGTGCATGGAAATGGGTCATTATGCTAATAAATGCCCTAATCCAAGGGTTGTTGACGATGATCGATGTCAACAAACTCTTAAGTCCAGAGACAAAGGAAATTCACATGCAATTTCTATTGGTGATGTGGAGTACGATAACGAAAAGGTGAAAAGTACACTTACCATTCACTCTAAAGTAGAAAATGATTTATTTGATTCTATATCCACCCACTCTTTTATTTCTAAAGAATTTTCTAAGGGTATCGCCATATTACCTCGACAATTAGATGTTGAGTTAGCTGTGACAACTCCTAATGGCACAACGGTCGCATCAAAAGTTTATAATTCTTTTCCAATTGACGTTTGTGGGAAATTGCTTCCTGAAAATCTTGTGATCCTTCCTATAATGGAATTCGATGTGATTCTTGGCATGGATTGGCTTTCTTTATACGAATCTCATATCGATTGCCAAAGAAGGGAAGTCACATTTCATATTCCAGATCAATCTATGATCATCTATCGATGCAAGGATGAACATAACTTACCAGTGGAAATTTCTTCCATCTTATGGATCCTGATCCCACTAAATGAAGGTTATTTATCTCAAATGGTTGGAGAAAACTTTCGATTAAGAATATTCCCATTGTACGGGAGTTTGATGATGTATTTCTGGAGGAATTGCCAGGTCTTCCACTAAATCGTGAAGTTGAGTTTTCAATAGAACTTGTACCAGGTGATCTGCCTATTTCAAGGACACCTTATAGAATGGACCCAATTGAGTTGCAGGAATTAAAGAAGCAACTTCAAGAGAATCTTGATAAGGGATTCATATTCCCTAGTGCGTCACCTTGGGGAGCACCTGTTTAGTTTGTTAAGAAGAAAGATGGATCAATGCGACTCTGCATTGATTATCGAGAACTTAACAAGATCACTATCAAAAACAAATATCCTCTCCCGCACATTGATGACTTATTTGATCAACTACGTGGAGCTCAATACATTTCCAAGATTGATCATCATTCAGTTTATCATCAATTAAGGGTCAAAAGGAAGGATATACCAAAGACGGCTTTCCGTACAAGGTATGGACACTATGAATTTATAGTGATGCCATTTGGTCTTAATAATGCCCCTGATATCTTCATGGATCTAATGAATAGAGTCTTTAGAGACTATCTTGATCAGTTTGTGGTAGTCTTTATAAACAATATTCTTTTCTATTCAAAGAGCAAGGAAGAACATGAAGATCACTTGAGAATTATATTGAAGACCCTGAGAAAGGAGAAGCTTTATGCCAAATTTACCAAGTGTGAATTTTGGCTACAAAAAGTTTCATTTATGGGTCACATAATCTCAAAAGAGGGGATATCTGTGGATCCAGCAAAAACAGAGGTTATCGAAAGGTGTTCGAGACCAACAACAGTAACTGAGATCCAAAGTTTTCTCGGTTTGGCTTGATATTATCAACGTTTTGTGAATGATTTTTCATGAATATCAAATCCACTCACCAGGTTGACTTGAAAAGGAGTTATGTTCGTGTGGACCGAGGAGTGTGAAGAGAATTTCAAGGAGTTGAAAAGAAGGTTATCCAGTGCACCTGTTCTCACACTACCTTGTAGTGGAGAAAGGTTTGTGATATATAGTGATGCATCCAAGAAGGGACTTGGGTGTGTTCTTATGCAAAACGATTTGGTGATTTCTTATGCCTCACGACAGTTAAAAATACATGAGAAAAATTACCCAACTCATGATTTGGAGCTAGCTGCGGTAATCTTTGCATTAATGATTTGGAGGCATTATATTTATGGTGAAAGGTGTGATATTTATACTGATCATAAAAGTTTGAAGTATATTTTTACACAAAAGGAGTTGATTATGTGCCAAATAATATGGTTGGAGATGATTAAGGATTACGACTGCTCAATTAATTACCACCCTGGGAAAGCAAACAAGGTGGCTGATGCATTAAGTTGACAAGACCATGCTAGCTTATCTATGACGAGGATCTCAAAAGATCCAATATTTATGGATTTACAAAGGATGGATCTTGGAATTATAATGGAAGGGGAAAAATATTATCTTTCTCAAATGAATGTTCATCCATCTATGCATGTGAAGATTAAAGAGGCGCAGAAAAGAGATGTAGAGTTACAAAAGAATGTGAGAAATGTTCCTGAATTTCACATTGATTGTGATGGAATAATAAGATTCAGGAATCGGGTTTGTGTTCCCCCCCTCCTAGAATTAAAGAAGGAGATACTGGATGAGGCTCATAGTTCTTCATTCTCTATTCATCCTGGAAGCACGAAAATGTATAGAGACCTGAAAGAGTACTTCTGGTGGGATTGCATGAAAATAGATGTTGCGGAATATGTCTCTCGATGCTTGGTTTGTCAATATGTTAAAGCTGAGAGACAGAAGTCTAAGGGGATGTTACAACCATTACCCATACCAGAATGGAAATGGGAAAACATCACTATGGACTTTGTCACTGGACTTCCTAAAACATCCAAAGGAAATAATGCTATCTGGGTTATAGTTGATCGTCTTACGAAGTCGGCACACTTCATTGCTATTAGAGAGGATTTATCTCTTGTTCAGATTTCCAGGATATATGTGAAGGAAGTGGTAAGATTGCACGGAGTACCACTTTCCATTATATCTGATCGGGATCCGAGGTTTACAATGAAGTTTTCGCGAATTCTTCAGCATACTCTAGATAAAGAGTTGAGTTTCAGCACTTCTTATCATCATGAGACAGATGGTCAGTCTGAGAGGACAATTCAAACTCTAGAAGATATGTTAAGATCTTTCTCTTTGGATTTCAAAGGTGGTTGGGATCAACACCTACCTTTAGTGGAATTTTCTTATAATAATATCTTTCACTCCAACATTCAGATGGCTCCTTAAGAAGCTCTCTATGGAAAGAAATGCAGAACACCAACATGCTGGGATGAAGTTGGGGAAAGAAAGCTATTAGGACCTGATCTTGTTGATGAGATGGCAGAAAAGGTCCGATCTATTCAACAACACATAAGAGCAGCTCAGAGTCGACAAAAAAGTTATGCCGATAACCAAAGAAAAGACATAGAGTTTGAAGTGGTTGATAAAGTGTTCTTATGAATATCTCCCTGGAATAGAGTAATGAGGTTTGGGAAGAAGGGAAAGTTGAGCCCTAGGTATATCGGTCCTTTCGAAATACTGGATCGTCTTGGGAAGGTAGCTTACCGATTGGCGCTTCCACCGAATCTCTCTAAAGTTCATGATGTGTTTCATGTATCTCTCCTAAGAAAGTATATACCTGATCCTTCACATGTACTTAGCTCAGAAGTTGTACCGCTGGAGCAAGATCTTTCTTATGAAGAACGGCCGATAGAGATTTGGATCGTAGCGAAAAATTTCTTCGAAATAAGACCACTCGCTTGGTGAAAGTTTTATGGAGGAACCACCATTTAGAAGAAGCTACATGGGAGCTTGAGGATATGATGAGGGAGAGGTATCCTCATCTGTTTGTTACAAAGTGACGAATTTCGAGGGAAAAATTCATTTTAAGGGGGGTAGAATGTAACACCCGAGATTTTTATGAAAAATATTTTCTTTTTATGAATTATGTTATACGCAAAGGGATCTTTTTTATACACACAACACTAGCTTGTCTTGCTTTACATGCAATCGCGACCTTTCTCGATAGCGTGTGTTGCACGCAATACCGGATTTCACTAAAAAACGATATATTAATAAAATATTATATAAGATAGCCGTTATGAATAGTAATAACAACTTTTTTAAATTTTATAAATTTTATCTTTCAAAATGGACTTCATTTTTGGATTCGGAATACCGAAATTAGCCCAGGGTGAAATTTTGGTAATTTTCTGAAAACTTTCAATTCTTGATGAATAGTGAAACCACTAAGTGGTAGTTAAAAAAAACTGAATTTTTCATAAAACTTAATTTTACTACTTCTGTGAATGGAATTTAGAAAATCCGAGAGACACGGTTGATATCAGTAAGTAAAATGTGGTTCAATGAGATGAAAATAATTTTTTGGTGAATAGTAACTTTTTACTTTTATTTACCACGGTTAATAGTAAATAGGGTAATTAAATGTAAAAATGATATTACTATTACCCTAACACATGTCCTAATTCTATTGGATAAGTGTAATTCGACCAAAAACAACCTTATGAATATAATATGACCATTTAGGTCCACTTGGATTAGATTAAGACATTTAATATTATTTTATTTAAAGAAGAGTTAAAATAGTTAAAATCAAAGTTTAATAACTAAAACATTTTTAATATAGGGTTATTCATAAGATAAATTCGATTATAAATATTCATTATAAAACTAAAAATATTTCCTACATAATGGTATTTTATTTATAATTTTTAGACTTTAAATAATTTAATTTAATTATGACACAACGATGATGCAGTAATTACATTATTAAGAAAATATTAACATAATTGATGTTATAAATGACCAAATAAATGTAATTTGAGACTTTTTATGAATTAAACTAATTTTCTAGGTTACTATGACATGTTATTGTTGATTTAATTAACTTGGTTCGAACTTACCATTCTGTTATGATTTTCACAAAAATCATGTACCAAATAGTGTCAAAATTGACATAAAATCGTATTTAAAACAAATATTAAATTATTAATTGTTATTTTATTCCTAAAAATATAAGTCTCGGCCAAATGACATAGATAAGGATATATATATTAATAATAAACAACTTGGGGTTTGTTTGGTAGGTTATAGTAAGTTTATTAACCATATAGTGTAAGAAAACAAAAAGATACGGTATAAGTTAAATAATTTAACTTAGAGTTAAATCTAATTGATAAGGTTAAAATAATAACCTAAACATGTCTAAACCCTATTGGATGAGAGGATTTAGACCCATCCCCACTTTATCTTTGAAATAAGACCCTTTGGAACCATTATAAACCGAATGTGACTTTAATATAAAATAATATTTTGAGATTTTCCTAAGGTGACCCTCTCCTCCCTTATAAAAGCGCACCTCATCCCTATCCTCCTCAAACCACTTTGAGCATTCAAGAATGTCCAACCCCAGCCAAAACCTCTTCTACACTTTCCTAGAATCATCCTAGAGGTCATGGTTTTCTTCAAAGACCAATCTTAGTGCCCTAAGTGGAGGATTCAAAGAGGCGTGTCAAAAAGAGGTAATATTCATTACCGATCTTTTTCAATTTCCTTCTTCTTCAACTTCTTCTTCTGTAGTTGTTTCATGATAAATTAATAACATCAGTATTACTTACATACTTATATGTTATTAAAAATATGAAACAACCCTATTTCACCTTCTATCCATCCTACGAAAAATGAAATCACCGCGCGTGCGTACGTACGGAATACCGTCTCCACACCGTGGTGTAATCTATTTTCCACCACCACCTTACTTTGATGGGTATAATGGTGTAATGAGTAACTATATATGATTATTTTAAAGTGATATTGATTCTAAAATAGTATAAATACACTTCAATACAATTCCACATTCATGGTAATGATATCATCACTCGTGCGTACGTACGGCCTACCGTCTCCACGATGTGATGCGACTCGTTCTACATGATCTTCATTACATAGTAATTATATAAACGAATTGAATGAATAAATATGATATATATTACACTAATAAAATTCTGGATATGAGTTATCTTTAACCTAAAAAGAAGAATAAGAATTTATTCAGCAAAACACGCATAAGAACAAAAAAAAACAATAAAGACCCGAATAACAAGTAACAATGAAATATTACTAATAAGAAGCTAAGAATATGACTATATATGATATCATATCAATAAGTATGATTCTGGAATAAGTCAATAACATTATTTAAATCATTATATAGAAGATTCGGACACGTACGAATCAAATCGGACCTAAGGTAAGGGAAAATCTCACAATCTCATTTTTAACCGAGATTGTTTATACTTTGGTATTTACTGGGGTGTATTTATCATCCACATCCAGGTTTCGTCAATATGTAATTTTATTTCTATCCTTATACAATTTTTTAAATCCAATTTTACCTATTGGTGAGTTTTTAGTAAAATATATGAAAGTAATCTTTTGTCCTTTTCAAAACGATGTACTTTTTGACTTTTCTGGCAAAAGTACGAGAAGAATGTTTTTTTAACTTATACGGCATGAATGGATTCATAGAACATGATTTAAATGAAGCTTCCTTTACAAGTTTTCATGTTTATTTTTAATTAACTTATTTTAGTTTAAAATTATATGACATGTTAAGAAAGGAAAAAATGTTTTTGAAGTAGAAAGGATATTTTCCTCAAGAATGGAGTTCAAATGTTTTATCAAAATTATTTTCCATATAAGACAATATAGGGTTCTGTTTCTGTCCCTATTATTACATTGATTTGATTATGATATGATGGAATTATTTTTATGAAGTCTCTTATCTTATATGAATCTTTTTATGATGTCATGATGTTTAAGAATCCCATTTTTATTACATGGGTTATGTTATGATGTATGATTTATGTTTTTGTGGAACACATAAGAATGGTTTCATTATGAGATGGGTGGGACCTATATCTCCCTCCAATGCATGGGGTAAAGATTTATATCTCATTAGATAGACATGATTGGAACGGCAGGTTAATCCGGTTCAGTAAAACAGGACTGAAATGAGGAGTGAACTCAGTTCAGAAATGGACTTTGTCCGCTAAGATAGTCTTGGCAATGAGTCTTGACTACTAGAAAATGATTCTCTATGATTATGTTTGTAAGACACAAAGTTTCAAGTTTTATGTTATGATTATTGGGAATTCATTTTCACTTCTATGATTTATCTCATGTGAAGATATTATAATCTCTTTTGCAGGTTATGATTTTCAAAAGGTTATGATATGATTGATATTACCTTTATTTACCCTTACTGAGCATTTGACCTCACCCCTTTTTATGTTTTCTTTTCCCCAGGTCAGGAAGAAGGATATTAAGTAGAATATGCTAAAAGGGACTCTAGTTATGATGAAATAAATGAGATACACTGTATAAGACTTATGAACTAGTTGTTTATGTTTCCCCGTTTCTAAAGACACTATACCTATACGGTCCTTTTGTGGTTTTTGTTATATGTTGTACTAAGTATGCTTCAACTATGAAGTAATAAAAATGTATGTAAAGTATGGGTCGTTATACCATCGACCCAATTGAATAATGAGGCTAGGAGGCATCAAAGGCACAAAGATGGTTGTTGTGATGGGTAATTAAGCTTCCTCCCATCAAATCACCATGAGACCACCATACCTAGGTTTGGTAATATAAGGAAAATTGTATGTCCATGTTGATGTTTGGGATTACCATGGTTGTGGCTAGGATGATGACCTCAATTTTACTAATGCTTCCTCATGAATCTCCTTAGAAGATCCAAACATGGTCCAGAGCTCATTGCATGATCCATAATGAGGAACCCCATAACTAGTTTATCTTTATTGTTCATGGATCATAAACACTCTTTAAATCTATAATGATCAATTCCCAACTACATGTTTATTCCACCTTGTTCGGCTTGAGCTATAATGTTGGGTAAATGGGGGAGGCAATGAAAATTAAGATTATATTCCAGGATTGAGGACAAAATATACCATGGAGAGATCACAGGGACTAGTTTCTAGTATGAAGGTATCATGCATAATGGCTATCTTGAAGGTAGTAAGAAACTCAAGGAAGAGATCTTACTAGGTCTCCTCAAGCACCTGGGTGATGGTTTAGAGGTGCATGAAAGAAATGATTAGATGGGCCTCCCTAAGAATCGAGATCCATTGGATCACGGTAGGATCTATGGTCTTTTTGGATTTCATATACTTATCATATAGATTTTCTATCATAATTTCATGATCAAGTGCTAAGAAATGTAAGAACCGGTGTAGGTGAGTGCATTGATTAGTGCCTTGTGACGTTATGGATGAGTCCTGTAATTCCAAAGAGTATTAATCAGATGTAGTGGCTGAAGTAGAGTCTGAAAAGAACTGATATGTGAGTGTTTTATGGGGATATGGCACTAGGGTCATGGGTGGAGGTGTCTCATAATACTCAGTTTGCATTCATAGGATCACATTTTTTGCATTTTTGGTTCTTGATATTTTTCCAGAGAGAATGTGTATGATATGGAGAGGGGGTGTTGATAAGTGAATTGAAGAAAATAGGTGAGGGGGGAACAACTGACTGGCAGTGAGGGAGGGAGAGAGGAATAGTTATGGCTGAGTAGAGAGTCGGTCACATGTGGGAGGAAAAAAGAAGGTGGAAGGCTATGAACCTAGGGTTTATGAATTTTATATCCACATAAAAATTTCAGATTTTTTATTAATACACGATGTGTGATGTTCAGGTATTTGCAATTTTCAAGTCCTAGAAATTTATATCCTATTTAATGATTACACCACATCTCTTTGGCATGGTGTTCCTCTTTTGGACCATGAATTTTATCCTATACATCCATCATCACTAAACATTATTAATCTCTAAACTGTAATTTTTAACCAATCATGGTTTCCCCCCTATCAAAACATTATTTAACATCGATAGCTAGACATTATTGGATTCTAATGAGTTTAAATGTAATGATTCACCCTTCATGGAATGGATCTTGATAAATCTTTATCCTTTTCCATTTTATTTAAAGGGAGGTTCTCTATTTCTTTTAATTCCAATCTCCCCATAGAAGAAGATTTTGATGACTTTCAAAGGACCCAACCATCGAGATTTCAAATTTCTAGGGAATATTTTCAATATGTAATTAAAGAGTAGGAAATTCTATCTTAGTGTGAATATCTTTCATGCAATTCATTGTTCATTCCATTTTTTTATTTTATTTATATATTTTATCATTTTCGTATGTGTTCTTTTTAATTTCTTCAAGTTTACCTATTTATAGAATTTCAAATTCCTTGGATTTTTGAGTATCTGTGTTCAAATTTTTTATGTACTTGTAAGAGAGATGTTATAATTCTACCAATATGTGATAGTTAGTTACATATATAAGTCAGAACAGAGTAGTTTCAATGGTAGTTTTATACACTATGTGATACACCTAAAGTGAGTTGTCCAGTTTTAGACTCCAGCCCATTCAACTTGTATCCACAATTATTGAAATAATTTTCTTAATCTACCTATTAGACAATTCACCATTCTCACTACTCTGAGAGTGTTAAAAAGTTTCAGTGTTATAGAGAATTCCATACATTTCTAGAAATCCTTTCACATCATTATTTTTAAATTGAGTTTCCAATCACTAATGACTAATCAATGGAATCCATATTGGGAAATGGTATTTTCTTATAAAAAAATTGCGAACACTTTTTTTTGACTCATTAGTAGTAGCCTCATCTTCTACACACATGGAGAAGTAGTCCACTCCAACTATGATATAAAATATACCTTCTGAATTTGGAAATGGACCTATAAAATTTTCCCCCAACAAGTTAAATATTTTGAATTATAAGATATATTTTTTGGTAATATCATTTATTTTCTAAATGATTCTTATTCATTGGCATTGGTCATAGCTTTGAACAATGTTCCATGCATCTTAATGGAGTGTACACTAGAATAATCTTCTCTGGTGTATTTTTTCCATGGTACGTTCAGGTCTATGATGCCCTCCAATAGGTGATATGTGACACATGTCGAGCACACTTTATATTTCATCTTTCGAGATGCAACGTTGCATTAGGGCATCATCAAAATGCTTAAATAGTAGCGATTATCCTAATAGTAATTTGAAGAATTGACTAAAAGAATATTCCTTTGTTTATAAGATATGTGTCGGTAGAGAAATCTCATGGAAACATAATTTTAAATATCCAAAATACATGGTTTCGCATGCATATTTATTTTAAACAATGATTCATTGAGGTAGTGTTTCTCAATTCTTAGATTGTCATCATCCTCAATGTTAGGAAGTGGGAGTCTGGACTAGTGATCAGAAATGACGTTCTCAGTCCCTTTTGTATACTTTATTACTATTTAAAATTCCTAAAATAGTATGATCCACCAAATCATCCACAATTTGATATCTTATTTACTCAATAGGTATTTGAGTGCTACATGATCAGTATAATCCACTAATTTGGATAGTTTTAGGTGTGAATAAAACTTTTCAAAGGAATAAACTACTTCCAGTATCTCTTTTTCAGTGGTTGTGTGATAAACCAAATCTTCATTTATTGTATGATTGACATAATATATGGGATGGAAGATATATATGACATTATATCCTAAAATCATGGCTATAGTGAAATCACTAGTGTCACACATCAACTGAAAGTATTTGTCCCAATATGGTAATATTATGATAGGAGTGTCCATGAGTATATCTTTTAGAGTTTTTATCATCCACTAAAACAATTCAGTCAAATATAAAGGAATATATTTTGATAAATAGTGTGTTAGTGGGTGGGTAATTCATGAAATGTCTTAAACAAAGTGGTAATATAATCTTTCATGTCCCAAAAAACTCTTTATTCATTTTGTGGTTTTGCGCTAATGTAAGTTTTTAATGACTTTAATTTTCACTTGATCAACTTCCATTATTAGATTTTATATTTTGTGCATGAGGAATATGTCTCCTTGAACCGTAAACAAGAATTGTTTGAAGTTTAATAGAAGGAAAATTTCGTTCTAGAATTGTAGGACAAGGTTAAGATTACTCAAGAAATCCATCTTCAATAAAGTTCTATTTTAATTTTTCATATATATCATGAAATATATGTTCCATGAACTATTTAAAATTAATTGGTGTATTTCACATATTGAATTTTATTAATCTATAAGATAAGGTTCTGAAAGGACATGTAAATTTTGGTTTAGATTAGTTTTCTGTATCGATAGTTATTTTATTGTATATGGAGTAACTATCTAGAAAATAATAAAATTTATTCCTAGCTAGTTTATCCATCATTTCATCCTTCAATCATGATGAAAAATGATCATTTTAGTTTTTCATGTTGATTTGAAATATTCAATGCATACATTCCATCATGTGATTTTTCAAGTTGGGATTAACTCCTCTTCATTGTCTTTAACAACTATTAAGTAACATTTCATGAGGACAACTTATATAAACTCATCCATTCATTGTCAAAGATTAAAAATATTGTCCCAACACTGAGAAGTTTCATCACTTCTATCATGACTGCATCCTTTATTGGACAGGTGATTCACCTATAGGGATGACATTTGGGTTTATCACGTTCTAATAATAAAATCATGTAGGTTCATATAGTGGGAATATACTTTTTAATGCTATCCACTCCTAAGTAAATTTATTTTTTGGTTATTTTAAGGAATTCATTGAGTTATTATTATTTTATTTGGATTAGTTATTCACTGATAATGATTTTTAGTGAAGATTTAGTCTCTAAGAATTATTAATTTATAGTGCTCCATAGAGTTTTTAATTGTAGTGTCAATGAGTTGATCACCAAGGTTATTAATGGTGAAAAAGTATCCCTTATTATAGGTTCAGTATACTTAACCTTCTTCTAATAACTTTCTTAATATTCCTCAGGGGATAGGCTCTCTCTATCCTCCATCATAGTAGTAAAATCAACTCTATAATAACTACCAAATATAGATTGTCAATTGAATGTTTCATAACTTTTCTTAGTACCCTTCACTAATTCAAACACTACCTTTTCGTTGTATACTCAGAATATTAGTCTTTCTCGATTCATGTCAATTAATTCTTTACCAGTGGTGAAAATGTAAATCCAAGGATAATAGAAATTTCTTCAATTCTTCCATTCCTAAGCTGAATAAATCTATAAGAAAGTTAAATTTTCCATCTTTGACTAATACATCCTTGAGAAGTACTCAAGGGTACTTGATTGATCGGTAATCCAGTTGTAGTTCCACTCTAGTCGGATATAGTTCTATAAGACCTAATTTTTAGAAGATGATTATCAACAAGATATTTATTCTTACACTAAGATTTCACGAGTATATTATATATTCTCATTCCCAAATAGTTAATGGAATCAAGAAACTACCAAGGTCTCAGATCTTAGGTGGAAGCATCCATTGAAATATAGAGGCACATTCTTAATTTAAAGAGATAACTCCTAGGTCTTCCATTTTTTCTTATTGGAAATAAATTTTTTCAATAATTTTTTATATTAATGTAGTTGATTAATGGATTTAGGGGAGGGGATGTTAATGTGAAATTACATAAATATTTCATTAAACCTCGTATATTTCCACTCAATTTTTTTATTCCTCATTATTTCTAGGAAGAGGAGAGAGGTTATTTAAGTTGGAAGTGCCAAATAAATGTCTTATTTTCTACTTTCTCTTGTATCATATATTTCTTAGTTATATTTGAATTTAGTTTTTCTCATTCACTTTATTTTGATTTGTTATCATAATCATCATTATTGATGAATGTTTCACGTTTCTCATGTCCTTGAAGCCTCTTTTCCTCACCTGTGCATGGGAACTGAAAGTCTAGAACATTTCCAATCTTAAGAACCGCCACCTTTACCTCCTATCTTATGTGTATCTCGTTATTACCAAGTAACCTACCCAATAATTGTTTTGATAAGGTCTTTTAGATTTGGACAACTTGGTTCTCAAGGTTTTGTAGTTTAGCCCATTGGTTTTTCATTTCATTCTCTTATGTAGTCATCCTTGGATATTATTTTTGAAAAACAATGGTGAGGAATTTTTCAACGTTAAACTACAATGGTGGGTATTATTATAGTTTCCTTTGCAGAGCTTTTTGTAATTGATGTTCAGATCTAGGTGGGAAACGCTATTTTTTTATTTACTACTATAGTTTAGGAGATGGACACTATGTTGGGTACCCTGGTGCTTCCATATTTTGTAGTTTTACATGAAAAATAATCTACAGTAGTGTTGTGGGACTCTATACTTTTTATATGATTGTATTTCCATCACCGGGGAAGAAGAAGGCAATGGTGGAGTAGATAACTGAAAAAACTCTAACTATATTGTAATATAATCCACTTAGTTTGTGAAGTGGTTATTCCCATCCACTTGATGTATTCCCTATTTTGGCATTCAAATATCTCTCTTCTATGAACCGACAATGTGGGATACCGCATCTAGAAGTTCTCTTCCGACATTTGGAATTTTGGGCATTTGTTTACCATTGACAATGGTATCCACTATAGTTCGTGTAGAAAGTTTGAGTCCATAATAAAATTTTCAATTTTTATCCACACATCAATTCTATGATGTGGAAATTTATGAGTCATTTCACTGAAATCATTCCATTCTTCTCATGTAGATTCTCTATCTACCTTGTGAAAATTTTAGATCTTACTCTGATGTATCCATTTTTAAATCGATGGGAAATATTTCTTGAGGAATTTCATTTCTAAATCATCCCATGTAATGATGGAATTTTTAGTTTTACTATTACTCCAATTATTGTATCAATCATAAAAAGATAATGAGAATACTCACAATATGATGAAATATAACAATACACCTTGATTTAGAAAGGCCTAGAATACTTCTAGAAATTATGAGATATGTTCATCAGGATATTCACTTTTAAGTCTACTAAAATTACCCATATTTTGGACTATATCTATTTGTATAAGATTTATCTCAAATTATTACACCTAAATAAGATAGTCCACAATTCTAGGAATAACACCACTAAAAGATGTCAAATCATAATCCGTGATGGTTCCCTATTGCAGAGTTGGTCACTCTCCCTAATATTCAGGGGGAACATATTGGAGTTTCTACTCATGTGGAAGTTATATATTATTGAATTCATCCATTTTAAAGAGTAACAGTGAAAGAATTGATATTTTATTTTTAGGATACAAAGGTGCTAATTATAGTGTATTTGGGATCCTAGAACGAGTTAAGTGCACTAGCACATGCACTAAGCTAGAGAAAGTAGATGCAGGCTCTAGTCTATGATTGAAAATGGTAAAAAGTAAAGTGGAGTGAAAAATAAATGCGAGTGGGTGAGCTAATCCTAGGTTTATACAATAGGTTATTGTTCCTAAGAATAGTTTTCCCTGACAACGATGCTAAAAATTTAACCATCCCATGCTACATCATTAATATCACATGGGCTTTGATCATATTTAAAATTTATATCCCAAACTGAACTCATCTAAAAAGTCATAGCAAAGTGTAAGTGTGGGGTTTATCCTGTAGATACAACTGGAAGGCAAGAAACATATCGATTCAAACCCTTTGGTAGGATTCCTCACGATCTCTCTTAAGATTTGGATTTACAACCTCTTATATTTTCTTGGATTTAAAATTAGGAAATAAAATAGGGTTTATGGTAAATTTTAAGGTTTATGAAAAAAATATTATCTTAAACATTACTTGTGATAGACCTGCGAATTAGGTTGAGAAGTGGTAAAAATGTCACCAATTGATTATGGATGGACCAATTGGCTCTACCTAAGCTATAATTATTCCTTGGTCTGTATATATCTAACAACATTGATGTATTATTCTTATCTTCTATGGAATAAATTGCAATTGGCTAATGGTCATAGTATTCACAACACTAATTAGGTCATTTATGGTCATTTCCACCTCACATGGTCAAGGTTTCATAATTCAATGTGATTAACAAATGTTTTTAACCTAATTTTTAGCCACAAGGTTACCAATAATCAATTAATATATTTATTGAGATCTATCACACCCTTACTTTCACCCCCATCAAAAGTGGATTATCCATGCATGACAATATCAAACTAGAGTAATAAAGTGGAAAATGTTTTTATAATAATAAAAAAATTTAGAATTAAGAAATCCAAAAGTCAAAACAACTAAGAATCAATCCAAAAAACACATGGATGAATGAAGTATAAAGAAATATTAATTATTAATGATCAATTATTATCGATATTTCAAAAATAAATTTAAAACAATAAATGTAAATAAAAACATAGAATAGAAATCAAATATATTCAATGGCAAGTAATGACATTGGAATTGATAAAAATAGTAAAGGAATGAATTATAATTTAGATTGGAAGAGAAGAAGATAATAAAAGAGAAATAAAATGATAAAAAATTCCATTCCCTATTCCCATATACATGGTAGAGGTTTATCACATATTTATAGACTTCAAATGTAAATGATGTGTAATTTCTTTACATAATCTATTTGATTTAAGTTGCTTCTGTCTCAAATTGAAAATGACATGTAATTTGATATCATGTTGTGTACTTAAAATCTGAAAACTTCTCTAAGAATATAGTATCTTGAGGTATGTAGGGCCTCTATATTTAGTGGTATTAGATATCAAACATTTCATGGCATTTAAATTATTCACATGGTTTTGGTGATCTACATCACGAACTTTTAACAAAATTGTGATTTTGAAAAATCTTATGATGTGTAATGTATGTACATGTTTTGTGATAGATTCAGGTCATGTAATGAGTCATGGGATGTCCTTTATCTCCACAAGTATGTTGTAAATGAGGAATATACATCATCAACTCCTTTCATGACATGTAATATAAGGCCCCAGCCTTAAACCTTACCTAATCTTGAGTTATTACAAGATTACACATTGAGGATCTTTTCAGGTTTAGAGTTTTAGAGAATTAGATCATGAAACTTGCATTACATTCCACATTTAAACAAAGTGGTTACATAAAATACAGTATTTATTCTTCCCATCAATGGAAACATATTTAAAATGAAACATGGATTCTTTCTTGACACATCCTCGACACTATCATCACATCATGTACCTTTCCATTGACCTGTGAAAAACATTTCAAAAACTTGGGATGAGCATAAAAGGCTCAGTAAGGGTTATAAAAAATATGGAAAGGAAACATGAGTTCATATATACATAAGAATGAAATCATACTTTACCCATAAAACATAGGCATATCAAATCATGAATAAATCATAGAAAACATAAGACATAAAGGTAACTTGAGGCATTCATAACATTCTTACGTAGGGAGTAACCCTCTTGGTTACGTTTGGAATACCCATCACAGTATATTCCCTAAATCTCTTCGGAGAAACCTTAACATTTCACTCCTTCGCGTTACCCAATGCATTGGAGAGCTATTACGGGCTCACCCGCCCTTAGTTTATCACGGAACCACCCGTTTTCATAACAATTCCCAAGAACCATAACATAAATGTTTCACATAAAACATGCATAAAGGAAACATAACATTTCCATATTTCAATCACAATATAACATTTTAGTATATTGAAATATTGAATCCATTCAAAAAGAAACCATTTCCAAAACCATTTAAAATAATTAATAAAGAGATTTTTGAATCAAAGTGTCCCATACCACCTTGAAGCTTAAAATTTTAAACCATTAATATCCATATAAATAAATCCTTAAAACCATTTTGAAAACATGGATATTAATAAGAACAAATAATTAAAACATTTAAAACGATATTTTGGTTAAAGGGGTTTTACCAAAATCAGAGACACTTGAATACAATAATTGAGGAATAACATTTAGTAAAAACTTTATAATATCATGAGAATAAATGGATTCATGATATAATACTCCAAAGGACAGTATATACACCATATAAGAGTGAATTGGTGCATAACAACAATGAACTCTCAATAGAAATGTCAAATGTGATGAAATCCCTTATAAAGAATGTATCCTTAAATTAAGGACAAATCAATCTCAAAAAAATATGTGTGAAAAATATAAATACACACAATATAAGTGGATATTAAGTGTAAAACAATAAAAGGTCATTCACACATATTCAATGGATGACATATTCAATGACTACATGTTGAACCCAATGAAATCGAAATTGGGTTAAAAAGTTCCCTTGACAGCCTAACGGCATCACATCAAAAAGAGTTGATGAGAGATAAAAAGAGTATCTCATCACTTGGACATAAAATTTACATCAACAAGGATATATGAGAACATATCCCAAAATAAAAATATGTAAATTAAAAGACCCAACAAAAGAAGTCTTTTAAAAAAGAGGAGGGTGAAAGGTTCCCTTACCGACTTGGGTATCTTTCAAAACATACACCCCATGAAAGAAGGACAATAGATCATTGATGTAAATACTCATAAACGAAAGTATATTACACAAAGAGTAGAATAATGGGCAGTACATACACCACTCAATGGAATTTGTGGCAAATGTAGCATAAATCTCACGAGAATAAAAGTGAGATGAAAAATCCCTTACGAAAATTCGGCAGCCTAACGACGCCACTCAAAACATCCAAAAATGATTTATGAGAGGAGATAGGGTCTCTCATAATATGAACATAATAAGTACAGTAGGATTAATATAAAATAACATCCCAATCATAAGAAATATGAGCATAAAAGGAATGACATAAAGAGTGTACTTAAAAAGAAAGAGAGGTGTAAGATCCCTTACCTCGGGTCCGACTTGACTCGATCGTTCTTTAATCTCCTGAATAATAAACTTGAGTTAATTTTTACTTCCTTAAGAACCTTTTTCAAGTTAATTATTCCTTTTATACCACTTATTACCATGTCATAAACATTATGTAATCATTTAAGTTAATAATATTTGTTTTGCCGATATTTGGTTCTTAAGTCGAAAGTGGACTTCTTACAATTACATTTTGTTCGTGTGGACAAATGTTTATTATATCCAGAATTGTATTCATGATGTAGATATCATATATGTCATATATATCTAGTACATGCATGCATTTATAACATTACATAATCATTTATAGGTAAGAAATGAAATGCACCGTTCATGGAGACGGTAAGCCGTACGTACGCATGAACGCTACTTTCATTTCTATTTCGTATTTTATAGAATGGAATAATAATGATATAAAGTTATATTATAATTCCAGTATAATATCATATATAATATCATATTTCCATCCTTTATACATCCCACATATGGTATTTAACGAATCAAATCACTTTGAGGGGGCGGTAGTCCGCACTTCCTTAAATGAAGATATCGCGTATACCCATAATGGAAGCCATAAAGGTAAGACAAAAATGAAAAATACAGAAGCATAAGGAAAACATAAACATATTATATATCATATATAAAAATAGTGACATCATAATGGCCACCTTTGAAGGTGTTAAATGAGTATTGAACAATCATCGTTTCGGGAGGCAGAATATCACCATCCACGGAAACCGTATGTTCTTTAACCATTTGATGTAGTTGTGTGAAAGTGTAGCTCGAATAAATCTTATAACAACATCCTAGTATATTAAAGATACTGGTGTTGTTACAAAAGAAATAAGTAAAAAGAGTTTATGGGGTTGGAGAAGCAAAATAAAACAAATGAACATGAGAGAATGAATTACCTTTAAAAGTGTAACTCCTTTTGATTTGAGCCTAAAGGCTTCCTTTGAAAGGATTATGCCCAAAGGGAATCCTCTAGGATGAGGAGAGGGATGTGGAGAGAGTAAATGGGCAGGGGTTGGCCGATCCAAAGGCTTGATGAGTGTGTGAAAATAGGTAGATGTGGGGGCCTTTTATAAGAGGAGAGGAGGGGCACTTTTGGAAAGTAAGGAAATATTACTTTATTTGAAAATGTGTTTCGGTTTTAAAAGGTCCCACATTGATATAATTAGTGGATAAGGTTATAAGGGTTCGAAATCCACCTATCCAATAAGTTTTGGACATGTGTAGTTCATAGATATTACATTATATTTCCATTTTATTTTAATCGTTAAATAATGATGTCATCACTGCATCATTATGATGTCATAAATAATTTAATTTATTTAATGTCTAAAAATTATAAAAAAATTACTATGATGTAGGAAATTTTTTAGCTTTCCAATGACTATTTATAATCAAAAATATGACTTGTATAACCCTACTTAAAAATTGTTTTAGTAAAACATATCATGTTTGTGTCAATTTTACTTTTCCATTAAATAAAAATATATTATTGTCATTTTCCAACTAAAGTGGCACCATGGGGTCCCCAAGTTGGCCCATGGCTTTTCTTGGTCGGCCATGACTCACCCAATAGGTGTAGGACAAGTGTCATGGTGTTTTCACATTCTTATAATATCATTTTTACCTTAAACTACACTAATTACCACTAATCGCGATTAAAAACTTAATAAGTTACTATTCACCAAAAAATTATTTTTATCCCATTGAACCACATTTTACTTCTTAATGACAACCATGTATGTCGGATTTTCAAAGTTCAATACACATTAGTGGGAAATTTACATTTAACTGAAAAATCAGTTTTCTTGATTACCACTTAGTGGTTTCACTATTCATCAAAAATTGGAGTTTTTTAGAAAAATACCAAAACTTCACCCTAAGATATATTTGATATTCCGAATTCAAAAATGAAGTCCGTTTTACAAAATTCAAAACATATTAGTCACATTAAGTAATTTAATAATTAATTCCCGCTGTCAGAGCAAATAGCGTGTTTTTATAAAACAATAAGTATCAAAAGATTGACACTTGTTTAAGTATGATTTCAAAGTGAAATTAATTCCAACGACCACTATTGGATTTAATGGTAAAAATATTTTCTAATTTCACTTTAAAACCAATTCAAAATATTATCTAATCATATAAATAAATTAGATTAAAAAGAGGTTTTGAATTAAAACACAACATTTTACACTATTCATTAAAAAAATGAACTTTATCGGAAAAATACCAAAAAATTACACAAAGTAAAATTTGATGTCCCGATTCTTAATAAGAGTTTTATTTGGTCCAAAATAATTTATAAGAGTGATCAAAACTATATTTAATGACAGTTCTCCATTAAAAGGCGATAAGTGAACCTTTAGTGAAAACTAGGGCATATACGCCTAAAATTGAATTCTTTCCCTATTTTAAGCCTTTAGCTTTTATTGGATAAATGTAAAAACATTAAAAAACATATATAATCATATTTTAGTTATTTCTATCCATTCCCGCCAATACAACGGCTACATGTTAACTACCATTTGAAATAATATTATTTTATTATTAGAGTGCAACATAAGATTCCCAAGAAACTCGTTATTGCGTGTTGGGTATGCCATCGAGCATAGCGTCCCCTTTAAAGTCATATTAATATTTCATTCACAAATATGGATAAATATGAAAATTTCATATTCTTTATTTTACCTGGGGTGTTACATCCTTCCCCCCTTTTGGGAATTGCGTCCTCGCAATTTTTAAAATTGAGCTTGGAAACATCCTTGAAAGTCCCACATCGGAACAAAAGTCGGTAAAAAAAACACTTTAAAATAAAGAAAGATAAGTACAAAGGTCACCCGAGTTAACCCATACTAGGACTCCATGTAGGAAAACATGGACATGTAGGAGAAAACATAGGGTCATGTTCTGATGGAGAGTGATAGAAAACATGTTTAGGAGAAAGTTAACAATGAGAAAATCACAAACTTGTGATGGGTTAAACGGTGTTGGGTTCCCCAGTAGGAAAAGTTAATAGACAACATTTTTGTTTTAAGTTACTTTTTATTGAGGAATTTATTCATAAGGAAACATAATCACTTATCATGTTGACTTTCAACTTTTACTAGATTCCTTAATCAAACTCATATTTTTTCCAAAAGACGAGTATTTAGGGAGACTTGTTCGCATTAAGAGTACTATAATCAACTTCTAGAGAATCACCTAATCCACAAAAGAGAACTATATACTTCCCATTTCTTTAGGCTTTAACCAAAACCAAAACCAAAAGGTTAGTACAAGATCAGATAATCCAGAAAAGGATAACCCTTTATAAAAAGAAAATCTATTCTTAACCTCCAAAATTTGTCCAACAAAACCCAAAGTTCAACGAAGACCATTCTATAATCAATTTGTCCATAAAATTCTTCAAAGTAAACCAAACTAAGATTGAAACCCAAATATTTGAAGGATTTAGTCACATAGTCTTCCAAGTTAAATCGTAACATTTATCTCCAAACAACATCAGTTTCTCCTAAAGTCTCGTATTGAAAAGTAATTAACCTAATCACATATCATCTATGATAGGTTAATCATTTTCATAAATAACCCAAAATCAACTTACTCTTAATTAATAAAATCATATAACTCAAAAGAATCAGTCAAACTAACCAGGGACTTCACGTAGTCCAGTGGTAGGTGATAAATACCAGTCGCACTTTGGTTGTGGGTTCGATTCCCGCAGCATTGTCCGACGCGACGGGTTGTCACACGGTCTGCGTGTTGTCCTTTTTCCAAAACTATATAATTCTCAAATCATTACCCAAAAAGGGATAAATTCATCAAAAATAACCATAACATAATTTAACCTTAATTTTATATCATGCCTTTCACTTCAATCATAACATATAGTAACCCATAATTACCTCAAAAGTAAGGATCATATAAACCCAAATGGTTCTTTATAACTATGTACACAAAAGAAAAGATAACTATTACTTGAATAAAATTTGCCTATATTAAACATCAGGGTTACACATAATATAAAAAGTATTCTAATGTAACCCCATCATCAAAAGAGACTTAATACTCTTAAGAATTTCACCATAACTCTTGAAGCCCTTATATGTTGACATCTTACTCATTCAACATTCTTCATGATCCATTATCCATTCCTTTCCAACTTATTCCGAAATACCTCTTTCCCACAAACAAAATCATGAATCATATCCTAAGATTCCAAAATAGGAAAACAATAGTCATGAAATAGTACATACCTTTGATTGGTCATTGTCAGTTTCTTCATCCTCAATCGGAATGGCATTATGTATTGGTAAACGAATATTGGTACGCTCTTGGTGACCCCATTCACGAAACTTCTTCATAGGACATGTGTTTGCATAATGACCATGCACACCACATTTAAAACATTCAATTGATCCCTCAGAAAGAACTTCTTTCCCTTTCCTCGAGTCAACTGGATGCTTCCTTTTTCCATGGCAGGTTCTTGCTTTATGACCTTCATTTCCACGTCTATAGCATATTTATGTCCCTTCGAAACATTTTCCTAGGTGTTTCTTTCCACATCTCTAACACATAGGTTTTTGAACACACTTACCTTTATGATCATTACCTGTACTTCCGTAGGGATTTGTTTCTTGCATATATGATGTCTTAGAGAAATCTCCAAGGTTTAGGTGGTCAATCATGACTCCAGATAGTTGGTTCAGGATAATCACAAGAGTTCTCATTGCAGCTCCCATATCATTCAGTTGCTTGCTCAAAACACTGTCACAGTTTCCTTCACATCCACTGTTACTTTGGTGCCTGCTAGATCCATCCATTTACTAAAACCAAAAAGGTCAGTGTGAGTATATCAACAAAACCATCATGTACTAATGAGTAAGATAAACAATAAGATAATCTTAATCATTCAATTTATCTAAAACTAAGACTCTTGTCTGAAATCCTAACCATTATGGTAATGTCAGTTATGATTAAAGAATACCCTAACCTCTAAAGTTATCTAAACCGACCTTTGATACCAACTATAAGGCCCTAGCCTTAAACCTTACCTAATCTTGAGTTATTACAAGATTACACATTGAAGATCTTTTCAGGTTTAGAGTTTTAGAGAATTAGATCATGAAACTTGCATTACATTCCACATTTAAATAAAGTGGTTACATAAAAGACAGTATTTATTCTTCCCATCAACGGAAACATATTAAAAATGAAACATGGATTCTTTCTTGACACATCCTCGACACTATCATCACATCATGTACCTTTCCCTTGACCTGTGAAAAACATTTCAAAAACTTGGGATGAGCATAAAAGGCTCAGTAAGGGTTATAAAAAAATATGGAAAGGAAACATGAGTTCATATATACATAAGAATGAAATCATACTTTACCCATAAAACATAGGCATATCAAATCATGAATAAATTATAGAAAACATAAGACATAAAGGTAACTTGAGGCATTCATAACATTCTTACATAGGGAGTAACCCTCTTGGTTACGTTTGGAATACCCATCACAGTATATTCCCTAAATCTCTTCGGAGAAACCTTAACGTTTCACTCCTTCACGTTACCCAATGCATTGGAGAGCTATTACGGGCTCACCCGCCCTTAGTTTATCACGGAACCACCCGTTTTCATAACAATGCCCAAGAACCATAACATAAATGTGTCACATAAAACATGCATAAAGGAAACATAACATTTCCATATTTCAATCACAATATAACATTTTAGTATATTGAAATATTGAATCCATTCAAAAAGAAACCATTTCCAAAACCATTTAAAATAATTAATAAAGAGATTTTTGAATCAAAGTGTCCCATACCACCTTGAAGCTTAAAATTTTAAACCATTAATATCCATATAAATAAATCCTTAAAACCATTTTGAAAACATGTATATTAATAAGAACAAATAATTAAAACATTTAAAACGATATTTTGGTTAAAGGGGTTTTACCAAAATCAGAGACACTTGAATACAATAATTGAGGAATAACATTTAGTCAAAACTTTATAATATCATGAGAATAAATGGATTCATGATATAATACTCCAAAGGACAGTATATACACCATATAAGAGTGAATTGGTGCATAACAACAATGAACTCTCAATAGAAATGTCAAATGTGATGAAATCCCTTATAAAGAATGTATCCTTAAATTAAGGACAAATCAATCTCAAAAAAATATGTGTGACAAATATAAATACACCCAATATAAGTGGATATTAAGTGTAAAACAATAAAAGGTCATTCACACATATTCAATGGATGACATATTCAATGACTACATGTTGAACCCAATGAAATCGAAATTGGGTTAAAAAGTTCCCTTGATAGCCTAACGGAATCACATCAAAAAGAGTTGATGAGAGATAAAAAGAGTATCTCATCACTTGGAAATAAAATTTACATCAACAAGGATATATGAGAACATATCCCAAAATAACAATATGTAAATTAAAATACCCAACAAAAGAAGTCTTTTAAAAAAGAGGAGGGTGAAAGGTTCCCTTACCGACTTGGGTATCTTTCAAAACATACACCCCATGAAAGAAGGACAATAGATCATTGATGTAAATACTCATAAACGAAAGTATATTACACAAAGAGTAGAATAATGGGCAGTACATACACCACTCAATGGAATTTGTGGCAAATGTAGCATAAATCTCACGAGAATAAAAGTGAGATGAAAAATCCCTTACGAAAATTCGGCAGCCTAACGACGCCACTCAAAACATCCAAAAATGATTTATGAGAGGATATAGGGTCTCTCATCATATGAAAATAATAAGTACAGTAGGAGTAATATAAAATAACATCCCAATCATAAGAAATATGAGCATAAAAGGAATGACATAAAGAGTGTACTTAAAAAGAAAGAGAGGTGTAGGATCCCTTACCTCGGGTCCGACTTGACTCGATCGTTCTTTAATCTCCTGAATAATAAACTTGAGTTAATTTTTACTTCCTTAAGAACCTTTTTCAAGTTCATTATTCCTTTTATACCACTTATTACCATGTCATAAACATTATGTAATCATTTAAGTTAATAATATTTGTTTTGCCGATATTTGGTTCTTAAGTCGAAAGTGGACTTCTTACAATTACATGTTGTTCGTGTGGCCAAATGTTTATTATATCCAGAATTGTATTCATGATGTAGATATAATATATGTAATATATATCCAGTACATGCATGCATTTATAACATTACATAATCATTTAGAGGTAAGAAATGAAATGCACCGTTCATGGAGACGGTAAGCCGTACGTACGCATGAACGCTACTTTCATTTCTATTTCGTATTTTATAGAATGGAATAATAATGATATAAAGGTATATTATAATTCCAGTATAATATCATATATAATATAATATTTCCATCCTTTATACATCCCACATATGGTATTTAACGAATCAAATCACTTTGAGGGGGCGGTAGTCCGCACTTCCTTAAATGAAGATATCGCGTATACCCATAATGGAAGCCATAAAGGCAAGACAAAAATGAAAAATACAGAAGCATAAGGAAAACATAAACATATTATATATCATATATAAAAATATTGACATCATAATGGCCACCTTTGAAGGTGTTAAATGAGTATTGAACAATCATCGTTTCGGGAGGCAGAATATCACCATCCACGGAAACCGTATGTTCTTTAACCATTTGATGTAGTTGTGTGAAAGTGTAGCTCGAATAAATCTTATAACAACATCCTAGTATATTGAAGATACTGGTGTTGTTACAAAAGAAATAAGTAAAAAGAGTTTAGGGGGTTGGAGAAGCAAAATAAAACAAATGAACATGAGAGAATGAATTACCTTTAAAAGTGTAACTCCTTTTGATTTGAGCCTAAAGGCTTCCTTTGAAAGGATTATTCCCAAAGGTAATCCTCTAGGATTAGGAGAGGGATGTGGAGAGAGTAAATGGGCAGGGTTTGGCCGATCCAAAGGCTTGATGAGTGTGTGAAAAGAGGTAGATGTGGGGGCCTTTTATAAGAGGAGAGGAGGGGCACTTTTGGAAAGTAAGGAAATATTACTTTATTTGAAAATGTGTTTCGGTTTTAAAAGGTCCCACATTGATATAATTAGTGGATAAGGTTATAAGGGTTCTAAATCCACCCATCCAATAAGTTTTGGACATGTTTAGTTCATAGATATTACATTATATTTCCATTTTATTTTAATCGTTAAATAATGATGTCATCACTGCATCATTATGATGTCATAAATAATTTAATTTATTTAATGTCTAAAAATTATAAAAAAATTACTATGATGTAGGAAATTTTTTTATCTTTCCAATGACTATTTATAATAAAAAATATGACTTCTACAACCCTAATTAAAAATTGTTTTAGTAAAACATATCATGTTTGTGTCAATTTTACTTTTCCATTAAATAAAAATATATTATTGTCATTTTCCAACTAAAGTGGCACCATGGGGTCCCCAAGTTGGCCCATGTCTTTTCTTGGTCGGCCATGACTCACCCAATAGGTGTAGGACAAGTGTCATGGTGTTTTCACATTCTTATAATATCATTTTTACCTTAAACTACACTAATTACCACTAATCGCGATTAAAAACTTAATAAGTTACTATTCACCAAAAAATTATTTTTATCCCATTGAACCACATTTTACTTCTTAATGACAACCATGTATGTCGGATTTTCAAAATTCAATACACATTAGCGGGAAATTTACATTTAACTGAAAAATCAGTTTGCTTGATAACCACTTAGTGGTTTCACTATTCATCAAAAATTGGAGTTTTTCAGAAAAATACCAAAACTTCACCCTAAGCTATATTTGATATTCCGAATTCAAAAATGAAGTCCGTTTTAAAAAATTCAAAACATATTAGTCACATTAATTAATTTAATAATTAATTCCCGCTGTCAGAGCAAATAGCGTGTTTTTATAAAATAATAAGTATCAAAAGATTGACACTTGTTTAAGTATGATTTCAAAGTGAAATTAATTCCAACGACCACTATTGGATTTAATGGTAAAAATATTTTATAATTTCACTTTAAAACCAATTCAAAATATTATCTAATCATATAAATAAATTAGATTAAAAAGAGGTTTTGAATTAAAACACAACATTTTACACTATTCATTAAAAAAATGAACTTTATCGGAAAAATACCAAAAAATTACACAAAGTAAAATTTGATGTCCCGATTCTTAATAAGAGTTTTATTTGGTCCAAAAGAATTTATAAGAGTGATCAAAACTATATTTAATGACAGTTCTCCATTAAAAGGCGATAAGTGAACCTTTAGTGAAAACTAGGGCATATACGCCTAAAATTGAATTCTTTCCGTATTTTAAGCCTTTAGCTTTTATTGGATAAATGTAAAAACATTAAAAAACATATATAATCATATTTTAGTTATTTCTATCCATTCCCGCCAATACAACGGCTACATGTTAACTACCATTTGAAATAATATTATTTTATTATTAGAGTGCAACATAAGATTCCCAAGAAACTCGTTGTTGCGTGTTGGGTATGCCATCGAGCATAGCGTCCCCTTTAAAGTCATATTAATATTTCATTCACAAATATGGATAAATATGAAAATTTCATATTCTTTATTTTACCTGGGGTGTTACATCCTTCCCCCCTTTTGGGAATTGCGTCCTCGCAATTTTTAAAATTGAGCTTGGAAACATCCTTGAAAGTCCCACATCGGAACAAAAGTCGGTAAAAAAAACACTTTAAAATAAAGAAAGATAAGTACAAAGGTCACCCGAGTTAACCCATACTAGGACTCCATGTAGGAAAACATGGACATGTAGGAGAAAACATAGGGTCATGTTCTGATGGAGAGTGATAGAAAACATGTTTAGGAGAAAGTTAACAATGAGAAAATCACAAACTTGTGATGGGTTAAATGGTGTTGGGTTCCCCAGTAGGAAAAGTTAATAGACAACATTTTTGTTTTAAGTTACTTTTTATTGAGGAATTTATTCATAAGGAAACATAATCACTTATCATGTTGACTTCCAACTTTTACTAGATTCCTTAATCAAACTCATATTTTTTCCAAAAGACGAGTATTTAGGGAGACTTGTTCGCATTAAGAGTACTATAATCAACTTCTAGAGAATCACCTAATCCACAAAAGAGAACTATATACTTCCCATTTCTTTAGGCTTTAACCAAAACCAAAACCAAAAGGTTAGTACAAGATCAGATAATCCAGAAAAGGATAACCCTTTATAAAAAGAAAATATATTCTTAACCTCCAAAATTTGTCCAACAAAACCCAAAGTTCAACGAAGACCATTCTATAATCAATTTGTCCATAAAATTCTTCAAAGTAAACCAAACTAAGATTGAAACCCAAATATTTGAAGGATTTAGTCACATAGTCTTCCAAGTTAAATCGTAACATTTATCTCCAAACAACACCAGTTTCTCCTAAAGTCTCGTATTGAAAAGTAATTAACCTAATCACATATCCTCTATGATAGGTTAATCATTTTCATAAATAACCCAAAATCAACTTACTCTTAATTAATAAAATCATATAACTAAAAAGAATCAGTCAAACTAACCAGAGACTTCACGTAGTCCAGTGGTAGGTGATAAATACCAGTTGCACTTTGGTTGTGGGTTCGATTCCCGCAGCATTGTCCGACGCGACGGGTTGTCACACGGTCTGCGTGTTGTCCTTTTTCCAAAACTATATAATTCTCAAATCATTACCCAAAAAGGGATAAATTCATCAAAAATAACCATAACATAATTTAACCTTAATTTTATCTCATGCCTTTCACTTCAATCATAACATATAGTAACCCATAATTACCTCAAAAGTAAGGATCATATAAACCCAAATGGTTCTTTATAAATATGTACACAAAAGAAAAGATAACTATTACTTGAATAAAATTTGCCTATATTAAACATCAGGGTTACACATAATATAAAAAGTATTCTAATGTAACCCCATCATCAAAAGAGACTTAATACTCTTAATAATTTCACCATAACTCTTGAAGCCCTAATATGTTGACATCTTACTCATTCAACATTCTTCATGATCCATTATCCATTCCTTTACAACTTATTCCGAAATACCTCTTTCCCACAAACAAAATCATGAATCATATCCTAAGATTCCAAAATAGGAAAACAATAGTCATGAAATAGTACATACCTTTGATTGGTCATTGTCAGTTTCTTCATCCTCAATCGGAATGGCATTAGGTATTGGTAAACGAATATTGGTACGCTCTTGGTGACCCCATTCACGAAACTTCTTCATAGGACATGTGTTTGCATAATGACCATGCACACCACATTTAAAACATTCAATTGATCCCTCAGAAAGAACTTCTTTCCCTTTCCTCGAGTCAACTGGATGCTTCCTTTTTCCATGGCAGGTTCTTGCTTTATGACCTTCATTTCCACATCTATAGCATATTTATGTCCCTTCGAAACATTTTCCTAGGTGTTTCTTTCCACATCTCTAACACATAGGTTTTTGAACACACTTACCTTTATGATCATTACCTGTACTTCCGTAGGGATTTGTTTCTTGCATATATGATGTCTTAGAGAAATATCCAAGGTTTAGGTGGTCAATCATGACTCCAGATAGTTGGTTCAGGATAATCACAAGAGTTTTCATTTCAGCTCCCATATCATTCAGTTGCTTGCTCAAAACACTGTCACAGTTTCCTTCACATCCACTGTTACTTTGGTGCCTGCTAGATCCAGCCATTTACTAAAACCAAAAAGGTCAGTGTGAGTATATCAACAAAACCATCATGTACTAATGAGTAAGATAAACAATAAGATATTCTTACTCATTCAATTTATCTAAAACTAAGACTCTTGTCTAAAATCCTAACCATTATGGTAATGTCAGTTATGATTAAAGAATACCCTAACCTCTAAAGTTATCTAAACCGACCTTTGATACCAACTATAAGGCCCCAGCCTTAAACCTTACCTAATCTTGAGTTATTACAAGATTACACATTGAGGATCTTTTCAGGTTTAGAGTTTTAGAGAATTAGATCATGAAACTTGCATTACATTCCACATTTAAACAAAGTGGTTACATAAAAGATAGTATTTATTCTTCCCATCAACGGAAACATATTAAAAATGAAACATGGATTCTTTCTTGACACATCCTCGACACTATCATCACATCATGTACCTTTCCCTTGACCTGTGAAAAACATTTCAAAAACTTGGGATGAGCATAAAAGGCTCAGTAAGGGTTATAAAAAAATATGGAAAGGAAACATGAGTTCATATATACATAAGAATGAAATCATACTTTACCCATAAAACATAGGCATATCAAATCATGAATAAATCATTGAAAACATAAGACATAAAGGTAACTTGAGGAATTCATAACATTCTTACGTAGGGAGTAACCCTCTTGGTTACGTTTGGAATACCCATCACAGTATATTCCCTAAATCTCTTCGGAGAAACCTTAACGTTTCACTCCTTCACGTTACCCAATGCATTGGAGAGCTATTACGGGCTCACCCGCCCTTAGTTTATCACGGAACCACCCGTTTTCATAACAATGCCCAAGAACCATAACATAAATGTGTCACATAAAACATGCATAAAGGAAACATAACATTTCCATATTTCAATCACAATATAACATTTTAGTATATTGAAATATTGAATCCATTCAAAAAGAAACCATTTCCAAAACCATTTAAAATAATTAATAAAGAGATTTTTGAATCAAAGTGTCCCATACCACCTTGAAGCTTAAAATTTTAAACCATTAATATCCATATAAATAAATCCTTAAAAACATTTTGAAAACATGGATATTAATAAGAAAAAATAATTAAAACATTTAAAACGATATTTTGGTTAAAGGGGTTTTACCAAAATCAGAGACACTTGAATACAATAATTGAGGAATAACATTTAGTCAAAACTTTATAATATCATGAGAATAAATGGATTCATGATATAATACTCCAAAGGACAGTATATACACCATATAAGAGTGAATTGGTGCATAACAACAATGAACTCTCAATAGAAATGTCAAATGTGATGAAATCCCTTATAAAGAATGTATCCTTAAATTAAGGAAAAATCAATCTCAAAAAAATATGTGTGACAAATATAAATACACCCAATATAAGTGGATATTAAGTGTAAAACAATAAAAGGTCATTCACACATATTAAATGGATGACATATTCAATGACTATATGTTGAACCCAATGAAATCGAAATTGGGTTAAAAAGTTCCCTTGACAGCCTAACGGCATCACATCAAAAAGAGTTTATGAGAGATAAAAAGAGTATCTCATCACTTGGACATAAAATTTACATCAACAAGGATATATGAGAACATATCCCAAAATAACAATATGTAAATTAAAAGACCCAACAAAAGAAGTCTTTTAAAAAAGAGGAGGGTGAAAGGTTCCCTTACCGACTTGGGTATCTTTCAAAACATACACCCCATGAAAGAAGGACAATAGATCATTGATGTAAATACTCATAAACGAAAGTATATTACACAAAGAGTAGAATAATGGGCAGTACATACACCACTCAATGGAATTTGTGGCAAATGTAGCATAAATATCACGAGAATAAAAGTGAGATGAAAAATCCCTTACGAAAATTCGGCAGCCTAACGACGCCACTCAAAACATCCAAAAATGATTTATGAGAGGATATAGGGTCTCTCATCATATGAAAATAATAAGTACAGTAGGAGTAATATAAAATAACATCCCAATCATAAGAAATATGAGCATAAAAGTAATGACATAAAGAGTGTACTTAAAAAGAAAGAGAGGTGTAGGATCCCTTACCTCGTGTCTGACTTGACTCGATCGTTCTTTAATCTCCTGAATAATAAACTTGAGTTAATTTTTACTTCCTTAAGAACCTTTTTCAAGTTCATTATTCCTTTTATACCACTTATTACCATGTCATAAACATTATGTAATCATTTAAGTTAATAATATTTGTTTTGCCGATATTTGGTTCTTAAGTCGAATGTGGACTTCTTACAATTACATGTTGTTCGTGTGGCCAAATGTTTATTATATCCAGAATTGTATTCATGATGTAGATATCATATATGTAATATATATCCAGTACATGCATGCATTTATAACATTACATAATCATTTAGAGGTAAGAAATTAAATGCACCGTTCATGGAGACGGTAAGCCGTACGTACGCATGAACGCTACTTTCATTTCTATTTCGTATTTTATAGAATGGAATAATAATGATATAAAGGTATATTATAATTCCAGTATAATATCATATATAATATCATATTTCCATCCTTTATACATCCCACATATGGTATTTAACGAATCAAATCACTTTGAGGGGGCGGTAGTCCGCACTTCCTTAAATGAAGATATCGCGTATACCCATAATGGAAGCCATAAAGGTAAGACAAAAATGAAAAATACAGAAGCATAAGGAAAACATAAACATATTATATATCATATATAAAAATAGTGACATCATAATGGCCACCTTTGAAGGTGTTAAATGAGTATTGAACAATCATCGTTTCGGGAGGCAGAATATCACCATCCACGGAAACCGTATGTTCTTTAACCATTTGATGTAGTTGTGTGAAAGTGTAGCTCGAATAAATCTTATAACAACATCCTAGTATATTGAAGATACTGGTTTTGTTACAAAAGAAATAAGTAAAAAGAGTTTAGGGGGTTGGAGAAGCAAAATAAAACAAATGAACATGAGAGAATGAATTACCTTTAAAAGTGTAACTCCTTTTGATTTGAGCCTAAAGGCTTCCTTTGAAAGGATTATGCCCAAAGGGAATCCTCTAGGATGAGGAGAGGGATGTGGATAGAGTAAATGGGCATGGGTTGGCCGATCCAAAGGCTTGATGAGTGTGTGAAAAGAGGTAGATGTGGGGGCCTTTTATAAGAGGAGAGGAGGGGCACTTTTGGAAAGTAAGGAAATATTACTTTATTTGAAAATGTGTTTCGGTTTTAAAAGGTCCCACATTGATATAATTAGTGGATAAGGTTATAAGGGTTCGAAATCCACCCATCCAATAATTTTTGGACATGTTTAGTTCATAGATATTACATTATATTTCCATTTTATTTTAATCGTTAAATAATGATGTCATCACTGCATCATTATGATGTCATAAATAATTTAATTTATTTAATGTCTAAAAATTATAAAAAAATTACTATGATGTAGGAAATTTTTTTATATTTCCAATGACTATTTATAATCAAAAATATGACTTGTATAACCCTACTTAAAAATTGTTTTAGTAAAACATATCATGTTTGTGTCAATTTTACTTTTCCATTAAATAAAAATATATTATTGTCATTTTCCAACTAAAGTGGCACCATGGGGTCCCCAAGTTGGCCCATGGCTTTTCTTGGTCGGCCATGACTCACCCAATAGGTGTAGGACAAGTGTCATGGTGTTTTCACATTCTTATAATATTATTTTTACCTTAAACTACACTAATTACCACTAATCGCGATTAAAAACTTAATAAGTTACTATTCACCAAAAAATTATTTTTATCCCATTGAACCACATTTTACTTCTTAATGACAACCATGTATGTCGGATTTTCAAAATTCAATACACATTAGTGGGAAATTTACATTTAACTGAAAAATCAGTTTGCTTGATTACCACTTAGTGGTTTCACTATTCATCAAAAATTGGAGTTTTTCAGAAAAATACCAAAACTTCACCCTAAGCTATATTTGATATTCCGAATTCAAAAATGAAGTCCGTTTTAAAAAATTCAAAACATATTAGTCACATTAATTAATTTAATAATTAATTCCCGCTGTCAGAGCAAATAGCGTGTTTTTATAAAACAATAAGTATCAAAAGATTGACACTTGTTTAAGTATGATTTCAAAGTGAAATTAATTCCAACGACCACTATTGGATTTAATGGTAAAAATATTTTCTAATTTAACTTTAAAACCAATTCAAAATATTATCTAATCATATTAATAAATTAGATTAAAAAGAGGTTTTGAATTAAAACACAACATTTTACACTATTCATTAAAAAAATGAACTTTATCGGAAAAATACCAAAAAATTACACAAAGTAAAATTTGATGTTCCGATTCTTAATAAGAGTTTTATTTGGTCCAAAAGAATTTATAAGAGTGATCAAAACTATATTTAATGACAGTTCTCCATTAAAAGGCGATAAGTGAACCTTTAGTGAAAACTAGGGCATATACGCCTAAAATTGAATTCTTTCCGTATTTTAAGCCTTTAGCTTTTATTGGATAAATGTAAAAACATTAAAAAACATATATAATCATATTTTAGTTATTTTTATCCATTCCCACCAATACAACGGCTACATGTTAACTACTATTTGAAATAATATTATTTTATTATTAGAGTGCAACATAAGATTCCCAAGAAACTCGTTGTTGCGTGTTGGGTATGCCATCGAGCATAGCGTCCCCTTTAAAGTCATATTAATATTTCATTCACAAATATGGATAAATATGAAAATTTCATATTCTTTATTTACCTGGGGTGTTACATGTAAAGCCTATTTTTTCCATTTTTTTGAAACATTTCATTAGAGTATTGAATTCCTAACTCCCATAAAAAACAACCTAAAGCCATTGTATTATCTAATATAGCATGAGTAAAAATTAAATAATATTATTAAATATGTATATATAAAATTTTACCTTATCAATGCATAATATACTTATACTCTCCTATATAATCTATGAACATATCCTACATTGAGCTCTTCCAGCACATAGCATCTCAATTCAAAATAAAGATGTATCCCATTTCTGACATCATGTCATCTTTATCCATTTCGAAACTATCATATGCATATCCTCCTAAAAAAAGTTCTTAATCTCCACAATAAAACTATAACATGTCCTTTTTACACCTTAGATACTTATTGGTAGTCTTGACTACCATAAAATTGTGATCACCGGGGTCATCTTGATATATTTCTACCACACATAATGTGTAAGAGACATCTACGCTAGTAAACAGCATAGTATTCTTGAATAACCCAATAAATGAAACATTTGTAATCTTTTCGGTTCTATTTCAATGTTCTAGGGTCTAGGGTAACATCTTTATAGAATTATGAAAGCCATGTGACATTGGAAACAATCCCTTCTAGGATTTTTACATACTAAATCTCTTTAGTATCTTATCAATGTATATATTTTGAGTTTGTCTGAGCAGTATCATTGGTCTTTCACAATAGATCTTGATCCCAATAATATATACTACCTCTTCAGGGTCTTTTATAAAGAACCATTTATTCAACCACACCTTAATAGAATATATGACTAGTATTTCGTTTCTAATAAGTAACATTTCATTGACATATAATATTAGAAAAATTATTGTAATCCCACAAAAAAGTTTGTAGATACGAGGCTCATATTCATTATTTATGAAAAAAAATTCAATTATAGATTCATCCAAACAAATATTCCCTGGCTTGGATTCCATCAAAAACTAATAAAATTATTCTTACATTATACATATCTCATTGGAATCCTATATAATCATAAACCTTTTGTGTTGTGTCATATTGAAATCTTATTTAATGTTCCCATTAAGAAAGGTTTTTCTGATATCCATTTTATAAATCTCATATTCATGGTAAATCGCAATGGCAAGTAGAATTTTAATATATTTTATTATTGAAGATGTATAAAAGATATCATTATCGTAAATTCCTTGACATTATTTAAAACCATTTGTAACTATTCATTCCTTATAGGTACTAAATTATTCTTCTATGTCCAGTTTCTTTTTGAATACCAATTTTCAATCAATGGTATTAAAATCCACTCAGGATTTACCAAATTCTAAATAGGGTTTTGGTATACATAATCCAATTCATAATTCAAGGATTATTGTGACATGGAAACATCTATTCCACTTTCTACTTCTTTATAGTTTGTAGGATCATTATAATCAACTAATAATGTGTCGCCATCTTTAGTGACTAGAAAGCCATACCATTCTAGTCATATAACCTCTCCTTTAATCATACTTAGTAATTGTGCCTCTATAATTGTTTCTTCTTCTATGGGTCATTGTAGACTCTGGTTCTATGCCAACTCTTGTGTACCTTGAGACTTGACATCATTGAAGTATAGCTCACTCCTACTATCTATTTTGAATATTTTTTAAATATCAAGGAATATGGAATGTCTTTCTACTATTCACTTTTTTTTCAAGTGGTTTATATAGATAATATCACCAAGTTTATTTAGGTTATTATATATGTGTAAACTTTGTGCCTCGGGGTTCACGTTTGTTACCTAAAGAGGCCTTAAAAAATTATCCACATCTCCATACATGTAAGTATGACAACACAAGTTTTTTTTCCATTCTATAAATGGTGTCTTATACCATTTTATACATTAGTTGGAACATGGTTTAGTATGGGTGTTGTGGTTTGTAAGATGTATCCCCCAAAAAAATGAAAGATGTGTGTGTCTCAACATTTATCTCACTATGTCTATAAAGGTGTTGTTACTCCTTTCACTTACACCATTCCACAGATGTTTATAAGGAGGAGTTAGTTGGGATTGGATCCCAAACTCCCATAAGTAATCAATAAAATCTTTATTGATATATTTTACACCATGTTCTGAGAATAGTCTCTTAATCATATTATCAAACTGGTTCTCAACTTCATTATTTTATTCCTTGAATTTATAAAAATAATATGACTTAAACCTCATAAAGTAAACACATCCATGTCTACTGAAATCATCAGTAAATGTTAGGAAGTATGAGTACCCATATCTTTACTCAATAGGAAATGGTCCACACACTTCTATAGGAACTAATTCATGAATCTCATTATCTTTTATTCTTTTTCCAATAAATAGGGATTTGTTCATTTAACCTTGTAATCATACGTGACATATACCAAGTGGTTTTAGTTCAAAATAAACTTAATATCAATCTGGGTATAATTATGTCTTGTGATTTTATTTTACATGAACTATTTCGTAATGCAATAATTAGTTGTGGTATGAGTCACTTGAAGTAGTTTAGTTATTTATTTCTATTACTTGGTTCTTGTAACCCTACTCATAATGACTGTTATTAAAATTTTATTTACCATATAAATGTTATCTTTATAAAAGAAAAAACATTTATTTTTCAAACATGAAAATAAAACCATCTATATAAAGTCTAGATACAAAAATAATTTTTTTATTAACTGAAAGAACATATTTAAACACCTTTAAAAACAAGATCATTCCAGTCAAAAATGTGAGGTCATATTTTTCAATAGCTAGAACATTAAGTTTATCTCATTTTGATGTTTATAGATCTACCTAACCTAAGTTAATATTTATGAATATAAATGGTTACTTTATTTGAACAAATATTTTATAATCACAAGTTGTATCTGATACATAATTATTCGAAATAGATAAATTGAAAATGATAACAAATGTATAATAAGATTCCCCTTGCCTCTTTGGATGGGTGATGTTTTTCTTATAGTGGCCCTTATTACTATATGTGAAACAAACAAAATCTGTTTTCCTTTATTTATCCTTAACATTTTTCTTATTGGAAGGTAATTAAGAACCCTTGGGCCTAGAGATCTTCACATTACATTTTCTTTTGTTCACTATATGAACTGAATACTTTTCATGCTTCATCTTCCTATCAACTTGGTTAAGAATAGATGGTATTTATGGCATATAATTATCATTTTTTCATATTAAAATTTACAAAAAAAATATGGACAATCCATTAGGGAGAAATTTAAAAATAATATAGGTGCCTAATTCTTTAGGGAGTTTAAATCTTTAAACTCTTAGGTTCTCAATCTAGCCAATGATCTTGACTAAGTGAGCCCATCAAGGGAACCATCCCTAATATTTCTTTGAAATAGATCCTTGGAAATCTCAAACAATTCATGTCTAGATCTATCCTAGTAAAAACACTGGATAATCTCAATCATGTTATGTACATCCATTTTTTCATGATATTTTACGAGTTCACTAGACATAGATGATATCATTCAACATTTAACATCAAATGCATCTCTCAATTTTTTCATATATAAAGAACTCTTCATCACTCGACTCTTATGTAGGTAGAGTTGGTAGTGAGGATTCTATAATGTAATATTTCTATTCATGGTGTAAAACAAATCAAAGTCTTCTAAATGGATCCTATAAGTTACTTCTAGTAAGCATATTATCATTATCAAATATAGATCAAATGGATAGTGTCGATGGTAAACATTCTATTTTATTCTATAATTTAAAATTAATGTTATGTGTACTTCTATTGGTTATAAAATATGTGATAAATAATACATTAATTGATTTTATTAAAATTTACACTATTTTAACATGTCTCAATAGCCCTCATAATTGAACTTGGAATGTCTAGTTTTTAGGCCATTCTAGCTGCATGGATCTATATGTCCCTTCAGATGACCACAATAAGGTTTGTTCAAGATACTTGATGGTATTTTGGAATGTAGGTATTTTAAAACTATGGTTTTACAGATCCTTCAACCATTTAGTGGACTCTACAATCCTGAGATCCTAACTTGGATTTCCTCAACACTTGACTCAAAGTAACATCAAGTCTTGTGAGGGCTACTTCTCTTGATGTAACATGTTAATGTCTACCCATAACATTCACCAGAACTCCATATTAAAAGTAAGTATCCCCATAATGGGTGGTCAAACACTTAGTTCTAAGTATTTTATTACTCATCAAGTGATGTAAGGACAAGTCATAATTGATATATATTTGAGGGATTTAAATTTATTAAGTATAAGTTTTATCTTGTTTTATCATTTATATGTCTTGTTAATATTTAGTAGATGTTACCTAATTAATTAACCATAATAGATAAAACATTTTTATTTAATCCATTTTTTAAAATTCATTATTGGTGTATTAATTTATTAATTTATTTATTTGTGGTCTTGAATTCAAAAAGGTAAATAATTCACAGATAGAAATAATTAATTAATTAAATGACCCATTCATGAGATTTATCTGGTGGTTTACTTAATGATTGTGCATTAAATCAACTTACGGACAAGGGTAAATAACTCTTATTTTCAGTCATGGAATGAGTTACATCATTCCACATATCTACCTATGTAACACCAGAGTTGGAATAATTATGGTTTCGTCTTGAAATACCTCAATGCACCTTGGGAAACTCCATTAATTACAAGTATTTATAACTTAAAAACATGTGAGAGGAAACAAATAATTGATTGAGTTGGATTATATAAATATACTTGGAAATGTAGGTCATATATAATAGTGGAGGGAGGAATGACTCACGGACCATAAATTTTAATTTAATGATAAATAATTTCAAACCCATGTAATAAAATAAATGTAATAAATTTCCACACATACACTGGTCTTGTTACAGATCATTAATGGTCATACATGTGAAATATATGAAAACAATAATTACTATCATTAATTTATTTATATTCTCTTTATTTTTTTTATTGTTTAAGAGAAATACACCTTTATTAAAAATAATGAAGAAGAAAACCTCTTTTAAAAAATAGAGAATAGGGGAGGGAAACTAATACAAGGGAAAAGACAATAAAGTGCAAGAAATAAAGGTCATAATAGTACCACAATATAAAATGGTAGAAAACATAAATGCACCAGAGAAAACCATGTTTCCCCCCTTACAAGACAATGCACTAGTGAGACCAGTAAAAAAGATGTGTCACCCACTCTACTTTGAAGTTGCACCGTGTTGGTAGAAAAAACATGTTTTATTACCTCTCCAACAAATAAAAACATGAGGTGGATGGTCATATGAAAGGTTCTATCACACCCTTCCCTATTTAGAGCCTCCCACCAAAACAATCACATAAGGAATCACAACAATGTCAACCTAATGCAGCATACAATCATTATAAAATAACTGGGAAATAGTCCAGAAATGTTCCAATCCATCCAATAATGTGAACACATGGTGGAGTGATGGGTTTCATCACACCAATCCCACTTTCAAATCCACCCACCCAGTGGAACCTACAAATGTTGCACCACCATCCAAATGAAATGAGAAAAAAACTAGAGAAGTTAAATAAACCTTCATCCCAAAAAATAGGGAAAACCAAGAATTAAAAAAGATCATAAAGATCCAAACCACTAAGACACCATAGTATTCAATAAAGAGACCACCGATATTCTTTACCCATTATAAACCACTACACAAGTCCCTCACAGGAACCATCAAGATCTCCACCTCCCACATCACAAGACAGGGCTGATTTTCAAGACAAACATCACCACCGAAACACCATCAAGGGAGCTATACCACCATCTGACAAACACACACCATTATCTAGGAGATTAAATGAAAATATGTCATTCGTCAAACACCCAACTTCTTAGAAATGAATTGTCTCTATATGAACATTCATAGATCTAGGGGAGCCCAGATCTATATTTAAATCGAAGGATGAAGGTAGATAGGAATGTAGTTTCTAAGATGAGAGAACAAAATGGTGATGATGAGAAGATCCGAGCAGTTCTAGAAATTGGAGAATTACTCAACGAATCTTCGATTAGTGAACATAAAAATTCATTTTAAAGATACCCATAATTAATTTTATTAATGGAAAATAAACTACAGAAACAATAGTTACATATTTTATTATAATAAATAAATTTAAAATATAAATTTTTTTAAAACCATTATTAAATTAACAAACACAATTGTTTCTAATCAATAAAATATTATTTTAATGTTTCAATATTCAATTTAATTTTGTTTAATTTTTTATATTTATTGGGGTACAATATGGTGTGCAATATCTAGATACATTTTGTGTAGCTTGATTCTCATGTAACCAGAGTATTCACCTAGTTCTTCGGTAGGTACCGTAGCCTAAATTCATCATGTTATCCTCCTTCTTTATGCCTGAGATACATTCTTGGGTCTTCGATTTGTATCTTAGTGGAATCACACTATGTGTACAAGACTTCTACATGTCATGTATTTCTTATTTTGTGTGTCCATTGTTATCATTGAGTGAATAAACATGTATTTTGGATGTATAAAATGATGAACCTCATGTAATATACACTTTATAATTGTCATTTACATCATAAATGCTCCAGGTTTTCAATATCATGTGGTTTGACCACGTATAATGACCACACTGATTGCACGATTTACAACGATAACTCATGTAGACTATATAGTGTGTATTCCATTTAATCTGACATATCATGTTCCAAATTTTCTAGAAAACACACATTGTATAATGCATGTAATAACTACCTAACATACTATTTATCTCACGTTATGGATAGGTGTAGCATACTGGGGTACACGTCATGTACTTTAGCTACACACCATGTAACCCTATCTTACCATCCAAAACTTTTGTAGTTTCTAAAGCATATTCGTTCATTCATTATATTTTCCTAGAACATTAATAAAATGAAACACTAATAGAATATAATTAACGTGTTTATAACATGATAATTAAAAATGGATTAAATAATGAATAATATAGAATGAAAATTCATCAACGATTGTTTATAGATCAATAAAAAAATAAATAATTATAAATTTAAGCATGACCCATCTGATACCACTTGTAGGTTATGGTTTCATTGAAAGTGAGTGGAAGTGTGAGATATATTAAAATTTATTTTAATATGGTCTTTCCCAAAACCTAGAGTGATAATATTGTAAATAAAATTTATGATTAATTAATTTAATAATAGAATAAATAGATACCTAATCTAAGAATTGTTTCTTAGATATAGATGTTGATCATCTAAAAAACCTTATGTATTTACTTAATTATACTATGAGGATCCAAGGATAGAATCTCTCTAGTGGTGATCCACATGTGCTCCTCTAATCTCCAACTAACTCCAATTGATCTTTGGGTGCTAGCGTGGAAAGTTAATTGTCTTCTGTCATTCATGTTGAACACTCATCCTTAGATCTTGAAGCGATAAGACTTTCATTTCTTGTTATTGAGAGGAATATATAAAGAAGGATCCGAGATCGAGTTTCTTTGTTCATAACAATTCTCATTTTTGGATTTTGTATTTAATACACAATATATATAATGATTTATTTATATTTTTAGGGTTTAGGTTAGAATAATTATTTAATTACATTTTAGGCCAATAAAAATATTACTTAATAGGATTGTTAATTAATATTTATCACCATACTCAGCCTTGATCTATTCGAGCTCTGATATAATTTATTAGACTCAAAAATAAATATTTAAATTAAATATTTCATTCATCAATTAACCTTCTTGATCTTTAATTCATGAATAAAATTATCCATATTTCATTAGATTAATATTTATTCAATTAATTAAATTTAACTAGAATTTAATTTAGATCATTATAAACACATATTGTGTGACGCTATAAAATTCTCTATCCTTGGAATCAGGCAGGGTATCCTAAAGTCAAAGATAACTATCTAGAAATGCGTCAAGAAACCCAAGATAAATAACATAATGTCTCAATTATGATAACCACATTCAAACAATCATTGTGTAATATAATCCCTTGGTCTCAATATCTCTTAATGTAGGTTTTACATATATGTCACCAACTTATATGCACAATACATTTCCTTTACTATCTAAAATAAATAAATCCATTAGCCATGGTCATGGAATTCAATGTGATCAATCTATTTCAATTAAATGGGTGAGATATCCACTTCCATAAATATAGAAGGGATAACCTTCCTCATCTTATCCATTATGGACATTTCAATCATGACGCACCCAATTTTCCCTACCTCATTGTAAACATATGGCTTCACGATATTGGTCAACCAATCTAACTGTGTGAGTCATGAAATGAATTAATGATAATCATAAAGTCTAAGGACCATTACACACCTTCACATATAGAAATATTTGATGACACTAAAACATGCAGAATTCCTATTCATGGATATTTACTTATAATCTCTCATATAGGGGATTACGAAGTGTGAACTTCATGAGAAGAAGACTTAACTACTAATGAGTACTCACACCTGAATGTTTATATACTATATGTATCATTATAGTACATTATACGAACCCAAAACAATATTTAATATTATCATCATAGCACTTCAAGGTTCTTATCATAGTGGGGAACTCCTATCACCTTATTAATGTGGAGTACACTATAGGTCATTATTATATTACATTCATGCATAATAATGAATAATATGTAACAAAAAGTTTTATAAATATTAAATACATTTAATATATATGTAATCCAAGTATAAATAGTAAGTCCTAGGACACCAAATCCAACAACACCTAGCCGAGTCCATCCCTAGCTAGACTAAGTGAACTTGTGAAATATTAAGGCGATTTTTTTACCACAGAGACTTGAACCTATGACTCCATGGTTCTATCCAAAATAAAAAACAAACTAACATTCACACTACATGTGAGGTGTTCCATGAATATATTTGGGTGTGTATTTTTGTGTGTAGAAATAATTATATGACATTAATATGAAAATAATTTAATTATATAATATTTTAATATGATAATTTATATATAAAAATATATCCTTGTGTGTGTTTAATTATATATGTAATATTATGTAATTATGTTATAATAAATATTATATTATATATTAACATTAATATATATTAATATATTACATATTAAAATTAATATACATGCATACATATTTATTTAAATATATATATATTATTATAATTTAATTCTAATTTATATATATATAAATTATATAATGTTAATATAAATAAAATTATTTCTATTATGATATAATTTATAATATATTGTGATATATTACCATAAATATCCATTTAGATGATAAAATATCTTATTACATGTTAACCTTAATATTTATTAATATATAACTTATAAAGAATATTATATATTAATAATTAATAAATATTTAAATATATTATAATTTCTATTCCAATAAATATATATAATTATTTTTTTATATCTTATAAATTTATTGTTGTAACATATTTATATATACATATATAAAAGTTTATTTTTATCATTTTTATATTTATTTAAAACAATTTTTTATATAGAGACAGTTATTTGGAATGAACTGAATTCAATGATAGATAAATACAACTACACCTTCAAATCCATGTTTTCTATAGTTTATGAAATCAATTTTTTAGGTTAAGAATGATCCCTCACAAATAGAAAACCAATCAGAACAATCCAATAACCACTAAGCATGAAAGAAAACAAAGATAACCTTACCCAAAATCAAATGTAATGAAATTTAACCCCTCCGTCCCACCAAAAAGAAATAAAAATTCAAAATCACTGAAACATCCAAAGCCTTTCATGATTCCCAAAACGATAACTCCACCTACACATCTTCCAAGAACATAATTCTCCAAACATTCTTTCCCCATTTCCACTCACTAGTGATGAATCCAATGTCACTAATCCGATGGAGCATAAAATCACATATGATGTCAAGGAAAATGAGAAGAAGCAAAGAAGTAAAGAAAATTAAAACCCAATAGAGGTGGTACAACCCATGTTAATGAGCACAAAGGGGCCATGGAAATAAGTGGCCAGATATATATATATATATATATATATATATATATATATATATATATATATATATAATTACATATATATTTTTAATTATTTTTGTAAACATATATTTTATAAACATATAATTATGAATAAATTTATTGATAATTAATATTCATATATATTAATATACATTTTCTGAAATATATATTTATATTATAAAGTTATTTATTTATATTTATATGTTTAAAAAATATATGTTTATAAAATAGTAGAAATAATATGTAACTATATATACACATGTGAGTGTGTTTTCGTGAGTGTTTATATTAATATTTAATTACAAATAAATATCTTCATAACTGTTTATATAAATAACTATATATTTAATTATAATTATTTACGTGTGTATAGTTATATGGGTTGGATTAAATTTTTTCCCAGATAAAGGATATTCACCCTATCTTATCAAGGATGAATTAAAAATTTATCCATTGTAATAATGTGTACCCCTCTCTACCTAGGAAAGATTTGAAATCCATCCCTAATAAGTACGTTTCTAAACGCATATCTTGAATGAATTTTAAATTTTCCCCATATATGTTAAGAAAATAATGATTATATGAAACAGATTTGAAATTCCTTCCAAATTTAGAAGGGAGCAATGCTTATCTAATATGGATTTCATATTCATATAAAATATATAGAGTAATATGTTCTTACGTGGAATTGATTTGAAATCCATCCCATATAACTATATACATACACATAATTTATTAATTAATTAAAAATATATTATTATAAAATGTATTTATATATAACTAAATAAATATAATTATAATTATAAATTATAAAAAATTATTTTTTTATAACTTAATTATATATATATATATTCCCACATATATATTTATAAAATAGATTATAAATATATGTGTGTGATAGAGAGAGATTACTTTTTACATAGTTATATATTTGTATAAATTTTAATGGAATTGAATAATTATCATCATTATTAGTATACATATTTTTAAAAAAACATTTAGTTAATTAAATATAGAACTAATATTTAAAAAATACATATTGAATTTATGTTTTTATACAATATAATTTTTATACATGTTTGTGTGGGGTTTCATGGGATATCTCCTTACACATTAACAATGGAAGAATACATAAAAACCATGGCCAGATCAATTAGTAGTGCAGTCAAAAAAATAAAATATGAAAACCATAAAATAATCATATCTAATTGTCAAAGATTTCTATCTTCATAAAATTTTTGTTTGATTGATTTCCCCTTGATTCAACCAATGGGTTCCTGCCTCTGATGGTATCCACAAGCCACTAGAATCGCTAAAATATTTTGTAGGAGCTCGTATCTATAAAGGTGTTTTGGCACCTACGCCATGAAATATATTTGAGAGAAGATATGTTGTTAGAGAGTTTCTCCCAACAAGTAATGATCTCAAATCACTCAAATAAATCCCCAAATTTCTAATTAAATATTGATCTGTAATTATTTGATTCGGCCTTTTGGAAATCAAATAATATTAGATGATTAATAAATTTGGACCAATTATTTAGTTCAAAGATGTTTCTATAGGTTTTCGTTTTCATCTATAGATGAATTATAGGAGTAGGTTGAAGTGGATTTGGTTTTTTTGTTATCTTTTTTTTCAATGAGTAAGTCATGTTAAAAAATGTGATTATTGTAGATAGTTTCTTAATGAAAATACATGAAAAGAATTTTTAGATGTAGAGACACAATCTAAAACATCATTGAAGGGATTTTAAGTTGATTTATGAAGGTTGAATATGGTCGAAGGAGGCTCTGTTTCAATTTTAAAAAAGCAAACATCCAAACTAAGTCAAATTCATGGTCACTTGACTAAATCATTGTCGATTCATACAGACAATAGTTTGTAAATGTAATCAGTTGATAATATAATGTTGTCACACTGATCCTCATGGTAAATTAGATATACACAATTGATTGTATTGTATCATATGTTGATCTACGCAATCAATGATTATACATGTGGATAATCAATGTGGAAACTTTTCTTCCTCACATGGTTCATCCATTTTAGGCGTTTTCTTCACATGTTCTATCCTTTTGAAGAAAGATAAATAAATGTGGTATCCAATATATATCAATTAAAAATAGGAATATCATATAATCCCATTAGCTAGTGGATATCATTGTAATGATGCTTACCAAGTGCATAAGATTGGTTAAACCTCTGGATATGCATCAGGTGTTATCTTTGTAAACACCAATATGTAAACTTCACTTTGTAAAATTCATGTTCATAAACATATTTATATAAAAATCATGTTAATAAACATTATAAGAATAAACATCATCCTTTTTTATGTTGAGTTTTGAAGACATAATGAACAATGAAGAATATTTGCACCAAAAATCATGGAGCAAAGTTTGAAATATTTACCGCATATTGATCAAGATAATTCTAGGTAATATTTTCTCTAATGGAAACAAAATTCATGATCAGTTATAACCTAATTCAATAAGGATTTATGATGGAATTAGAAGATGATAATTATAAAGTGTTTTGTGATATAAATAGTGATACCACAACTGTAGCAATTATATGCATTCATGAACACATATAATAATATTCATTTCAAAAATTATATGAATTATCATGAAGAGAATAGTAAATATACCAAGATTTAATAAGGAATAATTAATTATGTTTGTGTTACAAATGGTAAGGATTGATTTTTATATGTATATATAAATATACTAAATGTATGAATAAATTTAAATACATGCATCATGGTGGAAATAAGGGCATGGTGATTTAAGGGGGAATAATTCCATGATTATGTGTTAGTTGTTACATGACTTCATTATATCATTTATCTATTTGGGATGTGGGAGTTTTTGAAATCAGAGATCTAATTCTTTGGGAGAATTTAAATTTAAATATCTTAAACTTTTTATTGTAGTTGTGTTATCAAAAAAGGACATGTTAGAATACTATTCACGTGATATCTCATGGATATATATATATATTATTCAAATAAGAAGAAATATAGAGTTGAGTGTACTATGAAAAATAGTTTGGTTTCATTGGATGTGAATTTCATAGAAGAGAGAGATGAAGAAGAATTTGTTGATGCTATTTTCATTCTCAAGGACACTTTTCACAACAGATATGCATTTGTCAGTGAAGTTGTTTAATAAAGTTTTTTTTTTAAATTAAAAATAAGTCTTAATTATGTTTAATAATATAATATAATGAAGATATCGACACTTGAACAACTTGATTGCAATAATTTTTTGAAGTATGCTTATTTGTTTACAAATTTTATATTATTATAATAGCATGGGATTCACTAACTATATAAGATGAAAAAAAATAGTAGGGAGACTTCTAAATATTTTTCTATGGATTTTCCCTACTCATGGTGGTTAATAGGGTTTTACCAGTGGGTCATGTGATCACAAGTTTTACTAGATCATTCCAAGGACTAGAAACTCACATTGAGTACTGAACCTTGTAAATAATTTTTCACCATCCTTGTATATACTTGTGTGTGGTTAGAAAACAATTCATTTCAATATTATAAGTGAAAAAAGTTAATTTATAGGTAAAATATTAAAATTGATAAATCACTTATTCGCCCCCATGATTTCATGGATCCAGTGATGCTTCAACAGATATCAAATCCAAGATCCCTTAACATTTGATTGTATGTTTGAATTTTTGGTATTGTTGTCTATCTAATCTTGAAAAAGTTATTGTTTCTATTATCCTAAATTTTTAATTTAAATTTATTGAATAATAATGTTATTCCCATGTTTTATGGGAAGGGTTTCCATATTTGGATTGAAATGATGTTGCCTTATCTCTTTCCAATTAGTTATGATGTCTTGGAAGTTAAAATTATTAATTTTTTTCCCTATTCTAAAGGTTCCTTTATGAAAAAAAAAACAATATAAGATGAATTAAAAAAATTATAGTTGTACTAAAAAATGTTTTTTTAGCATTTCTTTTAGATGATGAATTTTTTAATGTTAAAGGACTCAAAACAAAAACAATATATTGGATAAACTTCAAAATATCTATGAAGAAAAGACTAAAGTTCATCCATTGATGTTGTAGTTTTGGAGGCTTATGTATGAATATCTCTTGATATAGGATGATGAGAGAATTTTTTATTTCATTAAAAGGGTAAAATAAGTTGTGAGTATTACTAGTGGCTATTGTGAGATGTTGGAAGATTCTAATATTGTTAAAAATATTTTATATATATTACTAGATAATTTTTATGTTAAATTATATAATTTAAAATAAAAATATCCAATTGATATTCTTTTTTATTACTTTCATAGTATTTTAATTTATTATGGAATGAGGAAACATGATACTATTAACAAAAAGGGAAATTTTGTAAAATAAATTGCATTTAATGCATTGAAATCTAAGAAAGTAAGAATGTTGTTTATGAGGAAGATGAATCTGGATCTTCAAATTCATATTCACATGTAGATATGATGTTTTATAAAACTATGATGATATTATCTAAAAATAATAAGAGATTCATGGTGATTTTTAAATGGAAACACCCACTTAAATGCTTCAATTGTGGGTCTGTTAGAATTCATTAACAAAATATAAAAAACTGAAAGAAGATGTAGTCAGCCAATATAAATTTGAAAGATCTAGAATATCCTCCAAAATATAAATCATGCAGGCCAAAATTATTTTATATAAAAAATGGTAATAATTTATCTATTAAAAATGAGTAATTTTTTATTTAAATGTGAGGTAGGTGAAAGTGTGATGATGAAGAAGAGGTTGATATTGATAATGATATTGGTGAAAAGACTCTAATTGCTAAATTCTATGATGAAAATTTTACAAGTGATAGACTCAAAAAAAATATATAATTGAAGATGTGGACACTCAAATAGAGTTCATAAAAAGTACATAATTTAGATAATGTTTTTTGAAAAACATAATTCATGAAAAGGGGAATATAAAGATGAATAAGGATGATCAATCTACCAATAGTATGTAAATAGTCCATAAAGAAAAAAAATATAAGATGCTGAACGAGTTTAAGAATCTAAAATTATAGTTTGATAATGATAATTCCTTAAGTAATATGATGGAAGAAAAGTTTAAAGTATTGGATAAGCGTCTTGGTCTTAGCCAACTAAAACTAGTTAAAGTAGAAAAATAATTGTACCTATCTTGACTAATTTTTCAAAATGATATTCAAGAAGATAAAGAATTTAAAAAGAATAATTATGTGTTATAAAATAAACAAAACAAATATTCTTAGTATGCTTTTAATGTTGAAAATATTTTCAAATAGTCTGAGAATAAGAATAAACTCAAAATAACTGTGTTTGTGGCTAAATTAAATGATTCAAAAAAATCTATAAATTATAGGAATTCCAACATTGATAAACAAATTACTATAATTGGTGACTCTAAAATATATAAATTAATTATACTATAAATAGAATTATGTAATGAATTCATTAAAAATTTGGTTTATAGAAATAATTCCATATTTATTGTCCAAATAAGTGTGAAAGTAGAGACATGATTTTGAAAAATATGAAATATTATTAGGATAATATGATTTTTATGAATAATACTAACATTATGGTATCTTTAAGAATATGGGTATGAATGTTTTGGCTAAATTAAATTATAATAGTGAGTCTATAAAGCTTGGGGATATAATTTTAGGGTGACTAAGCCGACTCAATAGATACATATTCATAAAAAATCTGAAAATTTTGGAATAAAGGTAGAAACTATACATCGACCATTGGAAGAAGTTTGTGAAAATGTGATCATCTAGGTAACCTTGATAAATGATTTCTAAAGATTATATTATCCCAACATGGAAATAAGTCTTTGGGAGAGAAAAAAAAGGAATATAATTTTTTATATAAGTTTCACATAAAGATTCAAAGAAAGAGATTCCATAAATGTTTGATAGTGGGTGCTCTTTGCATATGATAAGAGACTTGTGGTTATTAAATGATGTTGAAAATTTAAAATAAGGCTCTATTAATTTTTTAAAATATTTTTCACTTAATATAACAAGGTTTTATTACTTTGTAATCTAAAAGAAATATTAAATTACAAGAATACGCATTATGTTAGAAGTCTGTAACACAACCTATTAAGTATTTCTCAACTCTATGATAAACAAAATGAGGTGATTTTTTTTAAATATGGTTTTTTGGGTAAAATGATTGAAATTGTAAAAGTTATGGTAAGAGGATACTGATAAAATAGTAACTTAATTTAGTTTGGAGATGAAAAAAATACATGTTATTTAAGTGTAAAAGTAGAAAATAAAATTTGTCACATAAGTTTTGGCCATCTTTTTTTATGGAATATGGGAAAACATAATCAAATAGAAAGTTTATGTGATGTTCCTAATATTATGTGATAATATGAATGGATTTTTTCTATATTTCATAAGTGTAATATTATAAATTCATTTTATAAAGGGATTATCATTCTAACATCTCATCCATTAAAGAAGATCTATTTTGAAATATAAGGACTCATGAGAATGAAATCAATTAATAGAGATATATATTTCATTTATATTATTAATCAATTTACATATATTTCATATATTATATTTATGAAACATAAATCATATTCTTTAAATATGTTTAATATTTTCTAGGGAAGTGTTGAACAAGATTGTGGTTACAATTTGATGAAATTTTAGAAAGATAATAGAGAAGAGTACATTCATAACATATTTAAATATTATCTTAAAAATCAATGATTTTTTTCATGACCTATATGCACCCCACATAACAAAAGTGGTTTAAATTAACATAATAATATAAACTTGATATATATGTCTCAAAAATGTAGATATATAATGATAACACTCAATATTTTTGGAGGAAAGATACTGTAGAAGTTGATTACATTAAAAATAACTTATTTTTTAAGAAAGAATTAGGATGATATTAAATATGATATATATTACAATAATATACAAATATTGAAATATCATTCAGTGTTTGGAAGCCTCTATATGATCAAAATAAAAAGTAAAGATTTGGGAAAATTCATGCAAAGATGTGTTGCTCGATTTTTTCATATTTTTCTTCTAAATAGAATAGGGTATCAATATTATAATAAGAAGACTAAGATAATTGTTTCTATTATGAATGTGAATATCTAGGAATATATAGAGATGAAAATTTTAGTTTATGAAGCATGTTTCAGAAGTGATGTTGATGTTGTTTTTGATAAACAAACTGGAGATATTACCAATAGAGATAAAAATATAGAAGATATAGAGGTTGGATAAAATTATTAATCCATTTAATGTGATTAATAACACTATAATTCATCTCATACAAGGTTGATAAGGAAATTATAGGATTAAAATAACTTTACTAATAAAAATCATTAGGTAAAAACTAGTATATATCTAATGAAAAATCTCATACTTCATTTTTCTCTCATGTTAAACCTAAATATTTTTGAATAATCATTGGATAATGAAGAGTGGGTTGAGGCTATGAATGGTTAATTTGACCAAATTCAGAAGAATTAAACTTGAGAGTTAATTACCAAACACGAAAATAAGAATGTGATTAAAACAAAGTGGGTGTTCTAAAATAAGTTAAATAAAAAGGTAGTGGTTTTTAGAAATAATTAATGATTACTGGATAATAGATTTTTGTAGGTTGAATTATTATAATTTTGGACAAATTTTTCACTAGTTTCAAGGCTTTAAAAAATTATAATTTTTCTTTCTATTTCATTTGACATGAAGTATATGATATTTCAAATGGATGTTAAGTCTGCTTTACATAATGATAAGTTAAAAGAAGATGTTGACATTGAAAAACCATGTGATTTATTTCCTAGAGAAGATGATAATTTTGTGTTTACATTAAATAAATCATTATATGGGCGGAAATAAGCCTTGTTATCTTGGTATTATAAGTTGAACACCTTTTTATAGAAGATTAATTTAAAAAATAGAAGAGTGGAAAGAAATATCGATATCAAAAATGAAAAATAGTATCAATTCTTGTTAATATTTATGGATATGGAATTATATTTACCAAAAATTATAAATAAATGTGTGAAAAGGATTCTAAATGGATTAATAAATTATTTTAAATCTCTATTCTTAATGAAATGAGGTATTTTATTAGATTATAAATTTCTCAAGAGAAATATAACATTTTTCTTTCAAAATAGAAGAGTATGTTTGGGTACTTTTGAAATGATTTGTAAGAGAATATTCAAATAATTTTTCTATACCCATTTCAGTGGGAAATATCACTTAAAATATATGAAATAAAAGGTTGTTGTTCTAATAGAATTTAAGAAGTTAATTAGATGTTTTTTATACCATATAGTTTCCATGAAAAATTTAAAATATGTTTTCACTCTTTGTGATTGGTTTAAAATTTCACCTAAATAATATAATTTTTTAAAATAAAAAAGGTTTCTAATTTATATAAAGTGTACAATATATAATGGTTTGAAATATAATATAAAAGGGATGTCGTATTTTATTGGTTATGTTGATGTAAAGTGGGTAGGAAGTGTTGATGACAAAAGATCCAAATTTTTTTACAGTTTCATTCCTTGGTGATAGGTTTTCTTGTTGGGGAAGTAAGAAGAAAAAAGATATTAATTTAAGAACTTTTGTGGAAGAATGTGTGGCTATATCTCATTTCATAACTCAATTAATGTGGATGAAGACACAATTTGATGATTTAATATCTGAAGTGATGATTACACTACTTCATGGACATGATAATCAAAATGCAATAATTTTTCAAAGATTATTATTTATTATTAAAGAAGAAATAACCTTGATATTAAATATAGATTTATCATGGATATTATAAAAATTAATGATTTTATGTTTATGAATGTTCCTATAAAGGAGTAAAGAATTCATTTGTTCTCCATGGCATTTTCTAAATAAGATTTTTATAATATGATATTGGTGTTGGTTTTTATCCTCACCAATATTAAGACTAATGTATGATGCATAAGTTTAATGTCTATTATTTTTCATTATATATTGTTTTCAAATGTGGTTAACATGAAATGAAAACACAAATCTTTATTTTTATTTATATTATTAAATTTTTTAAGGGGGATAATTGTATAGAGATAATATCCATTGATATGTTTTCACAGAACAAGAAGAAAATATTTAGAGAGTGTTTTTTTGAAATAGTTAAACTATTATTTTATAATTGGGTACATTTCTAGGATAATTTAATATTTTTAAATGTGGATGTTTGAATTTTTGTGTTACATATTCAGTCATTATTTTAAAAGGGGTCGATAGTTAAAGAGGTATGAATTTAAATCAAAATTTTCTTATGGAAAACAAGATATTATTGTTATATTTTCTTATTTACTTCATCAATGTCTCTCATATAGGATTATATTTAATGAATTAGGATTAATTTATTATTTTTATAAGTTTTAATGTTATTGATTTTCTTTATTATCCAACAAAATATAAATGGGGAAATTTTTGAGATTAAGTATTTTGGTTGAAATTTTTTTTATAGGTTGTGGTTTTCATGTAGAGAAAAAAAATTAGATCATTTTGAAGTGGATGTGATATTTATATTGTCTTTTATTGTTAAAAAATAAATCATGTTAAAATAAAATATGATGATGATAAAGTTATAATTAAAATAAATCAATCAAAATTATTCATGGATATAGAGAAACTATCTGTTATATCTTTTAAGAGGTTATAAATTTATGAGGATGGGTGAAGATAGTTTGAGGAGGCCTTATTTCTATTTATAACAAGTTTAGAATTTCAAGACTGAGACAAAAATATAGTCACTAGATTTTGTCACTTTTGATTCAATTGTTTAATAGCTTATACATGAAATTACATGAAAATAGAATGTGGTTGCTCTAATCCTCATAGTGGATCTTCCCAGTCAATCGATTGTATTTTTGGTCAATCCACATAGTCAATTAGATAGACGCAATAAATTTTTTAGTATAGTTGATCTTCATTGTCAATGTTTATACATGTTCTCAACCCATGTGGTCGCTTTCCATCCTTATATGATCGATCCATTTCATGTGGTCACTTCACATGGTCAATTATTTTGGGTTAAGTTTCATAAGGGTGATATCTAATCTAATTCAAGAGAGAATAATAAAATATGATAATTCTATAATCAAGTAGAGAACATTACATGGAAACGTACCAAGTGTGTATGCTTGATTGAGCATCTATATATGCCAAATGTGTTTTTTACATAAACATCACTATATAAAAATTATTTGGTAAACATCTAGAGAATAAAAATCATCATGTAAACAACATATTTGTAAACAATAAGAACATAAAAATCATTCATTTTTATGTTGGCCTTTGTATGCATGAAGAAAAATGGAGAATCTATGAACAATAAATCAAAAAGATGAGTTTTAAATATTTAACGCATATTGATCTAGATGATTCTAGATAATTTGTTTCTTAATGCAATAAATATCCCTGATCAGTTATATTGTGATTCAGGAATGATTTATAAAGTAAGAAGAAGATAAATGTTGGTAAATCTGTGCTAAAAATAGAGAATCCATTTTCATTGTTTTTTCAGACATTCATATAATAATATGTAGTTCTAGATTCATGGAAATTATAATGGAGAGAAGAGGTATAATTCAAACATTTAAGAAAGAATAAAAATTAACAAGGTTTGATTTAACGACCCGGACCCAGCCATCCACCCGTACAGTGCCGAACTTGTCGGGTGTCACTACCTTAGGCGCACCTCCCTTGAATGCCAAAGACATCCGACTAGCAACGATGGTCTGTTAGGTATAGTGGGGAGGCTATACCCTCTCAGAGGATCATAGTAAGGGTACTTGTCCGAGTATAACAGTAAAGATGCAGCAGAGATAAAGACTCAGCAGACTCGAGCCAGACCCGCAGAGCGGAAGCATAAACAATATAGGTAAACAGGGGAAGCAATAAATATAACAAAAACAGTGGAAATAAACACAACATCATGATGATAACATGTAAATACTGCTGAATAGTAAAACATGCATCCAAAGAAGTTCATGCACAACTAAATATAAAAGCGACGCCAATGGCTAAAACACAGTAGCCACAACAAGTAAGCATGTCAATACAGAAAAGAAAACAAAACAAAGTAAACCCTAGCTAGGTATGACCTCAAGGTCCATACCATCTCCATGCAATAACCAACACAGTCCAGCTTCTGAAGATGACATCTTTCCTACACGTAAATCCATAAAGTCTGCACGCGTCCCGAAGGGCCCGTGCAGGGTGTGAGACAAATCTCAGTTGGATACCACCAAACGGTGCATACCAAATATATGTGTTTAAGTATTTATGCATTTACAAGGAAATCAGTAAATAGTAAGATGCACACAAATAAACACAAACTCCGTGGTGCTCAATAGCCACCATGGATGGTCACCTGCTTCAGCAAACACCAGAATCTCTGTCATGTCACCTGGAACCATGTCCCACCTAACACCTCATGTCTCAAGTACAGACGTCCCGAAGGCACACCCAAAAATAGTATCCTAGCACCATGTGCCACCTAAAACCTCATGTCTCAAGTACTGACGTCCCGAAGGCACGCCCAAAAATAGTAGCTCGGCACCATGTGCCACCTGACACATCATGTCTCATGTACCGATGTCCCAAAGGCATGCCCATCCCCTGAAGTCTCCTCACCCTTCACATGGCTTTTGACGAAAAGCACCCCCAACCAAAATACCTAACCGCAATTATGGGGGTGTCTACCCACACGAGGGGTCAAAACCACCTCATCATGGAGTATCTCTGTGTGCACACTACTCAATGTTTCGGGTGAGCGGTAATCGCCAAAATAGTACCTAAGCCACCAACACATCTGACACCTCATGTCCCTACGACCATGTTGCTCAAGTCCGATGGCATCGCCATCCAAGTATCCTAGGTCATGCCCAACCAGACAGTCGTACTGCCTCAAGCCGACCTCCATGACGCCCGATCACGTGGTCAAAGCCACCCAATGTAACCCGGGCAAAGCCCCAATGTTTGATCAGCATCACTCAAGCGTAACTGGGTGAATCCCAACACAACCCAAAAGGGTCCAGCAGATGCAATCTAGTGATTTCATATATAACATATTCAAACAGAAAACATAAACTGGAAAACAAACTAAACATTTGAATTGCACTATTCCAGGTGTTGTCTCGTACCAGCACTAAGGTCTTAAAGGCCACTAACAGTTTATATCAGGCATTAATAAATTAAACTAAACAGTTTATAATAATGATATTTCAATTAAAACCATTTTGGCGTTCCCCGGCCAAAATGCCCTGACGAGCAACGACCCCTCTCCCGGACCTACTCACACAAACTGGTAACCGGACATACCCAAAAGCATCCCAGAGGTCCCATAAGCAATACAGTATGAAAACACAGATAGAACAAGTCCCGCTCAAAATACCCAAAGACGCACCAAAGGCCGCATCACCCAAACAGCCACGAAAACACAAAATGAGGTATGCACCACCTACATGAGACTCGTACGATGCTAATCCTCTGGTAACAGCCGCCAATTCGGTCTAAAACGTGGTAGATCTATAAAAGATTCAATACCGTTCAAACCCCAATAAATTGTTCTAGAATGAAAATCAAACAAAATGGCCAAAGAGGAATTGAGGCCTTACCTAGGGGGTTCCAACACTCTAATCGGAGTTCGAATCGGGTCTGGGATGAAGAACCAAGAAGTGATTGACGATCCGGATGCCTTAGGTGTGGAGGTTCTGTCCAGAACCTCAAAATGAGGCTACTGTCCATTTTAACACAAAAAAAGTACACGGCATGTAGTTCATGACTACATGTCGTTTATATTTCATTTAACTATTCATAAGACGGAAGGATTCTACTGACTTACTTTCCGAACCTGCCGACATGAGTACACGGGGTGTACCTCTGGGTACACAGCGTGTACCGGGTTTCTCTTCTCTTCCTCGCTGACTTACCCACATGCCATGTATATCCCTCATACATGGATAGACTACATGGCGTTTCCAAAGGGAACACGACATGTACCTTGGTTCTACCTAGAAAATAGGCCTACACACCATGTATGGCCACCACAGTGTCGGGGTTACACGGTGTGTTTAAAAACTACATGCCGTGTAGTAAGGAAATTCTACATGGTCACCACACGACATGTACTTGGTGAGCACACGTCCGACACTCGATTAACATATACATGGCGTGTACTTAAAAGTACATGGGGTGTAGTCTGTAAATTTCCAGAAACTGCCTAGATTTTCTAGGCTTCTCAGAAACCAGTCAAAAATTCGGATTTTGACCCATTCTAAAAACCCGGGTTCTTACATTTGAGATATTAATGGTAAAGCATCATATTTATAGGAATGTATAAATATCATTCATAGATGAATAAATTTAATTGAATCCATCACAAAGGAAATGCAATTTCTTTTATTAAAAGAGTAATAATTAAAATATTGTGTGATTTTTATTAAATATAGTTTTTATATTAGTTATTAATAAGAGTAATGATAGTTCTGGAAATCAAATATTTTCTTCTTTAAAAGAATTTAAATTTGAATATCTATAACTATTTTATTATAGTTGTTAGATCAGAAAATAAGGACATGCTAGAATATTATTCACATGACATTTTACGTATATATATTTATAGAAGAATAATAATTGTTGAATTGTTAATTAAATGAAAAATATATCAGTAAAGTTGTTTTAGATGTTCATAGTATTGAAAAAGGGAAACAAAATTTCATTCCTATTATTTTAATTTTGAAGAAGATTTTACATGATAGAGATCTAGTCAGTCAGTAAAGTTGTTTCATATAGTGGTCTATACAAAAAATGATGAGAAGTCTTGTTTCTATACAGGAATAGAAGAAAAATCATATCTCAACACTCAAACGTCCTGATTGCAGTCATTTGAGGAGGAATTTTTATTTTTTATCCATTTGAAATTATTGTAATAGTATGGGATGAAATAATTGTGTGTGATTCACAAAAATAGTAGGGAGACCTGTAAACACGGTTTAATGATTTTTCCTACACAAATTGGTTCATTGGGTTTTCCTATTAGATCATGTGATCATGATTTTTATTAGATCATTCCAAGGAAGAGTTACTCACACAGAGTAGTGAACCATGTTAATTTTTTATTCCTTTCCTATGTGTTCTTGTGTGTTTTCATATAGTAAATAAATTAACTCTAACAAGTGTTGACGTTCTTTAATGGGAAATGCTTCAAATTGATAAATCACTTATTCTTCTCATATACTTTCACTAATCATATAACACAACAAAACATTGATTAGATAACCTTTTAAATCACATGTGCCTTATATATGTGTCCTTGTGTATGGTCTACCATAAAATCAATACACTCTAATAAGTAATGGGGTATGTTTAAAAGAAAAAACATAATATTGATAAATCAAATATTCACCCCCAGTGATTTCATTGATCATGTGACTTTGCATAATAAATGACATAACTCTTTATAATGTCAACATAAATTATTAACATTATTATTGGTCTCTTTTAAAAATCATTGATACATTTACACATCATATCATGATGTGTTAATGGATGAAGGAATGTGATAATCACATTAAGAGTAATTTTAAATGATATCTTGTATCATTTTATAATGGAACCCTAATTTGGTATTGTATACCACTTGAAAACACTATCCATGATGTCGTGGATTTCACCATTCCATGGTCTATTCTTAAGTGAAAAAAATAAAACAATCTCTCACATATAATAAATCCTCGCAATCCTTATTAAATAATAACCGACATCAGATAGTGAACACAACATGACATACATGATGTATCCTATAGTGAATTTTTAATGAATCATATCCATCATTATAAATCTTTTCAAGGATCTTAAATGTTTCTAATATTCCTACCAAAAACACCAAGTAAATAGTCTTTGAAGATATCTATGATAAACCTGGTTAATAATTTACTAATATATGTTTTATGAACCAATCAAAAAACCACATTAATCTATATCTATAAACATTCATACCTAGTATGTAGGATTCTTTACCCATTTATTTTATTGAGATTCACTTTCCCAACCACATCTCCATAGATTGTAAATTTGGGATATCATTTTTTATTAGTATTATTTCATCTATATGAAATAATAGAACTCCCCAGGGACACTATATAGGTAGTAATTGAATCATATATGAACATTGTTTCATTTTGATTTTATATAATAAATATATATCTCTTAGGTTTTTGATGAATCCGATTAGACTTTGTAGGTTATTGTGTAACCTATGATGGTTCTTTTTCCACAACGATTTTTAGAATGATCTCCACTTATATCAAAGGAACAATTCCTATTTTCTGGTCTTAATATTATTCAAGTTCAGTTTTACTCCCACCAAAACCTATCTATATGTATTAATTTTCAATGAATATAAAATTTCAATCCATAAACACTTTTTCCTCAATATAATTATAGAGATAATATTGTTTATTTTCCTTAATATAACAAATGAATAAGTATTTTTATGATTCAGGGTCATTTTTGTCAAAAAATAAACGTCACATGTTTTGTTAATTAACCCATAGACTCATAAAATCCAAATTGATATGCATACAAATCTATATCTCATATAGTGTCTTTATGAATACCTTATATGGAACATGATTAGGTAGGAATTCAGAATTTTACCTAGCATATCATTATAATGATATAGGAAGTTCACATATTCTCATCGTCAATCAAAACTTGTTTAAAAATGTTGGATTCCTCCCTTTGGACACACTATTCCACTATTGTATTTTGAGAGGAGTATATGGTGATACAATTCCACAATCACTTAGAGGATTAGTAATGGATTTTTTCAATTATTCAAACTATAACGTAAAGGCTATGGATAACTTGATAAGTCACCCGACCCAATTAAGTACATGTCCTAAAGGACATTACTAAACCTAACATTCTTAAAACTGGAGCCTGGGAATCAATAAAAATCCTTACAATTGATTTCATCCTCTAAATAATGTTAACCAACAAGTATATAACTCAAAAATCCAAAATGTCTCATATTTAAGTTGGACATACACACAATAAAAACTGATGAAATATAAATAAAAATAAAATAATTAGATTAACTCACAACATCAGTCAGAATAAAACCAAAACATCACTAATAGTGAAAATCATGTCCAATAAATATAGATACAATAGAATTAGAAACAAACAAACAAATATATTCCTAAATGAGACAATACAAGACCATCCCAAAATAAACAATAAAATAAACCCAAACTACTATAATCTATCTTTATGTGACCCAAAATCACTCACTATTTCCAAAACTAACCATCAATAGTCTAACTCGTACATAAACCTAAAAGAGACTGAACCACATCCAAGTCATTTAAGATAAAACATAAGAGTTACATACAATAAATGGTGTATACAGGGTGTGAAAAAACATTCCTAGTAGGATTTCACCAATGATTTTTTTCATTTCCATTCAAAATTAATTTCATTAATGCTAGTTTTACATATAATTAAAAAAATAAGTTTTATCATGTGGTTATAATTAAAATAAATAAAATTACATAACCATTATAATAAAACATCCCCTTATTATAATATAAAATGGATAATCATGATTTTTTTTACAATAACACTTGAAAACCTCTAAAAGAGGATCCTACAATAAATTCAGAAAAATTGATAAAATCCTAATACTCATTCCAAAATCATTTCTCAAATCCTATTTATCAAATACAAAATTTATCCTTTTTATGAAACACTTTATAAACAATTTTACATAATTATTTTAATGTAATCCAAAACCATAAAACAATTGGATTTCAAATAGGCACCATGATATCAATGGAAGAAAAAAATCAAATAATCAAGAACGGGTTCTATAAAATCAATCAAGTGATAGGGGTGTAATAATATATAGGAAATAATTCCCAAAGAGATACAAAAAGGATCAAATAATCAAGGGAAACTCCCTAGGAATCAATTTCAATAGTCTAAACTTGAGACATGAACCCTAGTCCATCTTACAAGAACATATCATTTATGGTAGTCCCATCAAACTAGCTGGGCCCTATAATCATCCCTATGACCATGAATCTACTACGGGGAACCCGAACCATTCTGGGAGTACTCAATTTCATGGGAAATAACCCCTATAAAGAGAAAAATATACACTAGGGGTTTTCTTATCCAAAACACTACATAATCACTTTGGTTTCCAATGATATTAATCGATGGAAGTGATTAGAATAATAGAGCATGAGATCAACAAACAAACAAAATTTGAAGCATTTGAAATAAATATCATCTCACCTCTTACACCCATGAAAAAGCATTTATTTTTTCACATCCATGTATATGAATCACTAAAATGCCTAAAAACATAAAATAATCTTTCAATGGGTAATAATAGACTTTGGGAATCCAAATGAAAGTGGCACAATTTAGTTTCTCACACATTTATGTAAACTCAGTTAAAATTAACAAATGAGACTTGAAAACTTTATTATAGTTCCAAAAAACATTATGTACCATTAAAACCAATTTAAATACATTTTAAAACCTAATTTTAAATCAAACAATGAGAAACCATTCATAAAACCATTTGAAAACTAAAAACCTTTTCATTCAAACCATTATAGAAATCCAAACCATTTTCTCCTTTTCAAAACCATTAAAGGAACAAAATCATAATTCCATTTCTTAACAACAAAAATGGGGTTAAAGACCTTTAACTATTAAATTCATTTTAAATGATCCTCTTAAAAAAATTTAAAAAAATATGGCATAAATATATTTCTTTAGAAAACTAGAAGAAATTTGTAAACCCCTTTATACTGAGTGACCTAACCCTCAAAACATTTATGAAATATATATCCACTAACTAATATAAATTTAATTTAAGAAAAAAGTCATTTAAAAGAATTAAGAATTCAATGATATAGAATTGAATGTAAAAATAAAAAAAACAACTACCTAAAATATATAGAAACTAAGATAAAACAATTAGAAATAAATCACATATAATGGCTAAGGTTCCCACAAGAAAAACATTGCCTTCAACAAGACGTAGAAACCATAACCTAAAATTAGAGTCCACCCCAGCACCCTAATCAAAGATAAATTTCCTCTAGGGTTTGAGGGAGGAGCCTCAAATAAAAATGAAATTTGGTCAGGGGAAGATAAAAGAGAAAAATAAGGGTAAAATATTTATTACCTTTAAGAAATCCCTTGAAATTTGCATTGAGGAGGCTCAAAAATTAGAGAAAGAGAGGAGGAATCTCCATTCATGCGCCTAGGTGAAGCAGAATAAGGAGACGAAAAAAGAGGGTCCAAAGCCTAAAAAATAAATTAGAAATGGTTTAAATTTCCTTTTTAATGAAATTTATATATTTAATATAGCTTGGCCGGATGGTTTGGAAACCTGGGCTCTAACCGTGAAAAATACACCAGATATACACAATTCTCTCACATAGTTTGGATGCACAATTTTCCAACCATGCTCCAACCATGAAAATTAGTGTTGTTAAAGAACTAAAACCCCTATCATGATTGTCGCATGGTTTATACTAACAATACATTTGTCATGAACCATCACCCTTACAAATAAAAGGTTTAAACAGCTTCACCAAGATTTCATATGATTTGATCCAGATTGTGTGACATTCATGCACCCATAACTATATAAGAACAAAATGAACTAAAAAATACCTATATAATGAGAAAAAAATTATTTTCCCTAAATTATGTATAGGGGAAATATCCATATAAATTCCACATATAAAAACAAGGCACCTACAAAATGGTGGTAAGAACGGTTTACCAAATCTTCTAGTAATCATGAAAAAACCATGTATAGGGAAACAATTTACAAGAAATTAAAACATAATTCCAAAACAATCAAAAAATAAAATCAAACAAAAAATATAATATATAAAGAAAAAATTTCATGAGGTGTCATAATTCTTCCCATTATTCCAGTTTATACCATTAGAAATTCATTTATAGATGTATAAGCAAAGGATAACTGAAAGACCAACGCGTACACAAGATGTAGAAGGGTTAGGGTAAAAACATAGAGTGATCATATGATAAAGAAGATGCCTCACATTCTTAAGATTACAAAATAGAGTAATTAATCTTCAAACATCACAAACATCTCCATGATCAATCCAACTCATCACCATCCAACATAGTAATCCAAATGATAGAGACCTACTATAGGTATCCACACCATTTATAATTCATCTGACATGGTGAAAACAAAAAATTATACCTCTAGGGAACCATGAAGCATATAGTTACCCAATATACATGATTCCTAAATTCATTACTAAAAGAGACAAAAAAAGCTATCGACCACAAACAATCATCACAAAACTGACTAAAATCCAAAAATTAAGCCTAATATAAGGAATACTAAACAGTCATAAAAAACAAGGTTACTTAAATCCACTACATATCATATTACTAAAAAGGTTTAATGTGTTGGAACCAAACACACCTCAATAAGAAAATAGTATAAGCTCTAGTATTGGGACATTAAATTAAATTAAAGGCATAATCTTTTACATCATTCTTATTTCAACATCTCAAAGAAAACACAAGAATATTTAAACTAACAATAGCTAGTGAAAAATCTCAATCAGTGTTATGTCTATCCTAGTCAGCCAAACCACATGAATCCAAGACTCACTCATATCTAATCTATTAAAATAAAATTATTTAAAGTACCACAAACTAACCCTGAGAAATAATACCAAACACAAAGATATAATAACAACCACAACACATAAACACCTCACTAAAAGATCCACAAATAATCAAGATAAAATCAATATAAGAGACTCAATATTCTTTAAAATCTACTAGTAACAAATTCAAAAGAACCAATCACCCAAATATGAGTCACAACAAAAACTACTTAGGTAATTAAAAACATAGGATCTAGATAAACAACCTAACTACCACACAACATTAATATTACCTTTATCACTAAAAAAGAGAAGAGTGGTGATTTAGGTTGTCCTAAGGAAAAAGAGGTTCAAACTCTACCTCTCCTTTCAAATACTGGACGGAATCAACCTCTAGAATACCTATACATAAATATTATAGGATTCACCCTATTTATCATCCTAGTATGATGAAAGTCAATATTTTCTCAAGATATTTCTAGGAGGAATAACAAAATGACAGGAAACATGAATTTAACCCATTCAAGCCACACAAAAACATAAATATCCTCAATGTACCAAGGTAATAAAACCAAATACAAAAGTACACAATGGAAAAATAGATAGTAATTTAGTTAAAAAACTTCATTCCCTTTAAACCACTCTCCTTTATCAATGAATATCAATTTATTTTTTTCAAACTCAGAACTAATTTAAAAAAAACCAATCCTCCTTTTCAAATTTTTTTACTTCACATAGAAAACTCATGAACAATCCTTTTCTTTAAAATCAATAAATTTAAAAACTTAAAAAAAAAATTTCCCAAAAGAGCACACATGATTTAAAACATTCAGTATTTATTAAAAACCCCACACTTTAATTTCAAATCAATTTATATAAATTCTAATTTATTTTCAAAAAAGTATCCAAAATTTATAATTAAATCATCCACTTTAAAAAAAATATTTAAAAATCATTTTCAAGTAAATCATAAAACCTTGATTCAAAAATGATACATTTGTTAAAATATTTTTTCAATTAAAAATAATATCCTAATTAAAAAAATAGAAAACCAATCACAATTAAAAAATTACATAACCTCAAAATACTCCTTTTCATATAAAAATAGATTTTATTTTACACAAAACTAATGCTTCAAATCATAAAATACAAAAAAAGGTAAATGTATCAATAAAATCATCATAGAACTCCCTTAATTAACAGCACATAAATGTAATGTACTATTGGTATAAATTAGAAAAGAAAGTGATCCAAAAAAACATTAAATAGAAAGAATAACTGTGTGTGGTCTAGTTTCATATGTTGATGAATTGTGTTCATCCATAAAATATCCTCTTCTAGGTTGATAAACCTAATTGCATGCGATTAACATGGTTTGAATGTCTGTGAAAGCTATCTTTAAGGACCATGTTCTTATTCCATTTCCAACTTAAAAGATCAAAGGGACCCTCCAAAACACTAGAAACACTCAATGAAGATTAAATTACCATAAGTTCATATCAAAACATATAATCAATAAACCCAAATAACCTAAAATTAAAGATTAAAACCCTAACAACCCATGGTCGTTCAAGGCTTCTGGAAAGAAAGAGTTTTTGGTACTCTCTCTACACCCACCTCTTGAGTTTTAGAATTCCTATCTCCATATAAATTAACTTCCTAAATAATAAGAGGGATCCTCAAGAATGAATGCCTTTAAGAAATTGAGGCTCTAATTCCATTTTGTAATCAACCGGTTATAGATAGCTTGAAACATCATTCAACCTGTCTTGCCACATGGACCAATGGGTGTTCCCGATTCCAATATGTTGGTAACTAGTGCCTGTGTATAATGAAAATAGCCTTGGTAATAATTTCACCATATAGATAAGATTAAGCACTAAAGATCCCACCTATAAATTTTTTATTACCAATCCATAATTTGGATATCCATTCCATCAAAATAAATAGATGCAAGATAAATAAGTAGAATGAATTAGAGTGACTCACATCAGTTATCAAAATGACAGCTTGACATCAATAATAATAAAGCTCATGATCAATAAATACAGATACATTGTAATTTTAACGAAAAATAACATTTATTCAAAAGGGGTGATACATAAAAATCCACAAGAAAACTAAAAAATAAAACTAAACCTCTATAAGACACCTCTTTGTGGACCAAATTCACACACTATGTCTCAAACCTACCATTAATGATCCAAACAAAACATAAAAAAGGAAGAGACTTAACTATATCTAAGGAACATGATATAAAACATAAAAGTTGTACCCAACAAATGGTATTTATAGGGTGTGAGAAAAAAACCTAATCATATTTAACCAGAGTGTAAAATTTCAATTCATAAGTCTTTTCAAAAATGATAGATTGAAATAAAATTTGAAAATTTAGTTTCCACGTGAAGTTATAATGAAACTAAATATTATGCATTGACTATTTTTATAAAGCACCCACTCTTAGAATTATAAATTTGGAATAAAAACATTTCTCAAAAATATATGAAAACCCCAGAAATAGGATTCTTTAATAAATTCATAGAACAAGCCTAAATTCCAAACCTAAATCCAAAAAAATATAAAATTTCATTTATAAAATACACTACTTTCCCTATTCAAAACACAATATTCAAACTATTATACAAATATATTTGAAAGTAAACCAAAAACATAAATAAAGTAGAATAGGATATCAAGAAGGAACCATGATATCAGTAGGGGATAAAAAATCAAACAATCAAGAACATGTGTCATGATATTAATCAAGGGATAGGGGATACAATAATATATTGGAAACAAATATGCTAGACCATTCAAAGAGGATCTATCCCTTATGATGAACTCCCTAGGACTCAATGGACATATTCTATACTAAAAACAAATCCCCTATGATGGCATACAATAACTCCATATTATATTTAGTATCATCAAACTAGGATAGACATATAACCATCAATATGAGTGTGAATCTACTATGGGGAACCAAATCCATTCCAGGAGTGCTCTACATCATAATAAATTTCCCTCTAGCAAGAGAAGAATCCACACTAGGTGTTTAAATTTTCTAGACATATATTTTGTTACCTAGGATCCCCATGATATCAATAAATAGTTTTTAGTAGAAAAATACAGTATTACATCATCACACAAAATAATTTGAATGAATTTGAAATAAATCTCATATCATACCCCACACTCTCATAAGAAAAATTTATTTTATCTCACATCCCTTCATAAGCATCAAATAAATTTATAATAATATAAAACAGTCCCCAAAGAGTTCATGAACCATAATTATTATTCATATACAAGTGTCTCAACTGGGGATCTAACACATTTTAGAACACTCTCATAAAATTTCCAAAGGGGCCTTGAATGCATGTTTACAATTACAAGACATTTTATCCACGTTTAAAAAAATTAATGACCCTAATACCTCATTTATAATTAAACCATAAAAAAGAACTAATAAATCCATTTGAATAAAAAACCCCTTTTATTCAATCCACTAGAGAAATCATAATCATTCCACCTTTTTAAAACCATTTCAAGCCAAAAAACTATAATTTCCTTTTTAGCAACCCAAATAGGGTCAAAGGCCTTTGACTATAAAATTCATTTCATATGATTCTCTTAATAAATATTAAAAAACTTATAATCAAAATATTTATGTATAAAAAAAATAAATTCTCAAACCTCTCTATTCTATGTGATTAAAACCTTAAATAATTGAAGAAATCCATAACCACTATCATATATAAGATTAATTTAATAAAATAAGTATTTTAAAAGAATCAATCATTAAATGGTCTGAAATTTAAAAGAAATTATCAAAAACCTACATCTTTAATCAAGTGAAAGTATAACTTAACAATAAAAAACAACACCCCATATGGTGAAGTATCCATTAGAAAGTACAATCCTACACAAGCCCTATCTAACACAACCTGTATTAGAATCCACCCTAGACACTATAATCTCATCCATATAACCAACAAGGTTAGAGGGATGAATATAAGGGAAAGAGAAATTGGTGAAGTGGAATACAGAAGAGATAAAAGAGAGTAAATAAGTGATTTCCTTGAATAAATAATTTAATATAAACATGGATGAAGCACAAAATTTGATGTTGGAAGGGAATTGGGATCTCCCTTCATGCACATTTCGTATGGAAATACAAGGAAAGGGATAAATAGTGAAACAAATCTTAAAAAATGAATAATAATAAAGACTAAATTCCATTTTACATAAAATATAGATGGTTAACATTGTGTAGCTTCATGTAATAGTAAACTATGTGGAAACTATGCTAGATTCACTTGATTAAAGAACTCACTTTCTTGGTTAGGCCACATAGTTTAGTAAATCATGAAAAACATCACTGTTAAAAAATTTCAACTCCTCACATTATTTTTTTATAGTTTCTACTAACATAGATAAATTAATGTTAAAACACCCTTATAATAAAAAGTTTCACATAGATTCTCATTTATTTCTCATAGTTTAATCCAAACTGTGGGCTACCCATGCACCCCAAATAGTGAAAGAGGAAAATAAACATAAATACCCTTTCAGTAAGTATAACCATAAAATTTCAAATAAATCATTCCCAAAAGAAATTCTAGTGTAAAAGTTACTTGTAAATATAAGGCACATGTATAAGGGTCTGCTACATAGTTTACCAACCCATTCAAGGACCACATAGAAACCATGCACAAAATAAAAATTTTAAAATATAATAAAATAAAATAAAACTCATTCTCAAAACATTCAAAACATAAAATTACACCAAAATAATATAAAACATAAATGAATTATGACATGAGGGTGTCACAAACCACAATTATTTGAATATAGATTCTTAATACATATTTTTGAATTGATGTTCTTTATTTTTGAACATCATGAACTTTTCAAAATTTTCAAACATTGAGCTCAATAGAAACACATAAACGCATTATGTAGGATCCCACATTTTTATAAAATTTTTGGTCCTCTTAATTTTAGTTTAAATGTATTTATTATATATATTAAAATTTTTAAATGACTTAGAATGTTTTCTTTGATCATATGGGGCCTGTTTATATCCAATTTCTCTAGTTTTTTTAGAAATAGATTTAGGCTCCTGGTTTGCACCTAGTTAGTAGTATCTACAAAGCTCAAACATGTGACCCAAGAATATAGGTTCATGATTAGTTTGATCATACAAGGGAGCCTTCATAGATTAGCAAAACCTGAATTAATATAAAGGTATGTTTATCTTGGATGGTACTTGGTTTTTTTGACCGTTCACCTGGCCATACGAGGGGGTGTTCTACTTAGATAGTGGTGGAACATAATTGGTTCATTGTTTGGACAACCATGTGGCCAACCATGATACCTTTAAAAATATAAGAATTTATGATTTTACGTCTCAATAAATTGACCCATTAACTCATCTTCTTCATGATTCTTTTCTAGTAACCTCCCACCATAGGATATCACCCTTTCGTATGCACCTAGTATTTGATCCATCCCCTACTTATGATCTCAAAATAAACCATCATTAATCAAGTTAGATCCCTCTTAGTGAGGCTAAAATTCCCCTTAATTTCTTTTTTATTTTATCTTTCTAGAGTGAATGTTAAATCCATGGAAGCTAATATGCCCTATTTTTAGGGTATTTTTCTATTTCTTTGATCTATTTCATTCTATACCAAATAGGAAGCTGGTAGCGGATAAGGAGTCTAATACCGATATAATGTATGTGGTCTCACTATTTTCCCCAAAAGTTTTGATGTCTATACCAAGTTTCATCATGCCACGTGCTAGACTTTCCATGGGATGCTACTTAAATATATAATTAATTTCATAAATTTTTAGAACTATATATTGGTTTTCCTAGCAACCAATTTATCTTGTTCAAAGTTTTTATAACTCGATGTGAACCACCCCTTAGAGTGTGTTGTTCAATTGAATTAAAATTTTATACCAAATTATGTGAATAAAAACACTTTTTTAGGTCTGGTGAGTTAACCCTTGTGAATAAAATGGTTTAATTAAATTAAATGATATGATATGATATTGTGTCAGGCCCCTAATACTTATTTGTGTGATTACACCACCTTTTAAAGTGTGTTGATTTTACATTATAAATTGGAATGGATAAAATATTTGAAAATTAAAGGTTATTGTTATGCCCATGTCACATAAAGCTTTTAAATTTATAATTCGTGATAATTAATTTCATTATGATTATGTACGTTTGAAAAAATATTATATCAAGCTTCACTATGGACATAACTAATTAATTACCTTGAAGGTGTGGAATACCCTAAGAAATATTGGGACTCCTGATATGGTTTTCCTTGGATAAAATCATGGGTTTCCAAATAATTCATTGATGAATTTTATATGGGAAATCCCACACTTTGATTTTATATTTTCTTATGATTATGAATGCCATGTCTTGGCACCAAGGGATCAGCTATATTTTAGAAATTTAAATTGAATTCCTAGGATGATTCTCCTCTGATTAGGATTGATGTTATGGCCCATCTTGGATTACTCTTGGAATCCTTTCAATTATCACACTTATTCTACCTAGGAAAAGATCATAGAGCTCAGGTAGCACTTTCCCCTTAGCGTAGACTTCCAAGGATACACCACTATGTAATTCACCAAGTTTATAAAACTTAAATTACATGGAAACATATGGAACCTTATATGATCATCTATATATATGGACACCACATTTGTATTTCTTAGTTCCATGCTATAAAATATATTTAAATTCTGAAATTATTAGATACATTCCTAGTTTAGGCCAAAGAAGGTAGTATTGGTTCGTTGTTTCATAGGGAACCGCGATCGACATGGTTTATTTATTTATCCCCATTATTGATTATACCAGTACACTAATCAATTTATAGTCTGAGACTGGATAGTGCTAGGCACTGTTAGTTATGACCTACTTAGTCTTACCCACAACATATTAGTGTCTCTGATTGGTACCCATCAAAACATTATGGATATAGGTAAGGAAAAAATAAATAGGCCTTCTATGGATTCTTGATTTCTATGAATGGATGGAATACAAGAGTATATGAATGAGCTAGTCCTCATGATGGTATTAGAGTTCAGGTTTTTCTATAGTTGTATATATTTGTACAACATGTACAATTTAGGCTTGTTTCATATTTCTCTTATTCCCCATTTTTGTATAGCATAATGACATCATTTTTTATATTAAAGTGGTTATCATTTATTTCTATTTACTTTTGTACGAAAGTTTAATTCAACTTTTTCCATTATTACTGCTTCCTCTAGTTCATTGAAATGTTTTCCCATTATGATTTACAATGATCATGAAGGTATAGTATCCCCATAATACCATTACTAACGCTCCCTTCCAGTCAATAGCCTCTGATATAAGGGGAGGTTAACTTGATGCCATGTGCCCAATTGAGTTTGGTTACTCATGAGTGAACTGGGGCTGGGACATTAGGAGTGATTTCAAATCCATTTATCCTTTTATATTACTATTTGTGGTGATTAGATAAGATATTGTGAATGTGTTAGATATTTGGTAATGAGCCTATGTGTAGGAGTAGCTAATCCACATACAGGGAAAATTCAAGTTTACTATGATGGGACATATTGGTCTGGTTTTTGACTATTACAATTATTTTTATTTCACTACTGTGTGACACACATGACATTTGGGTTTTATTATAATAATTTTTTTTCTTTTACCCTTTCCCTAATATGTAAAGGAGTTATTATCTCAAGAATTATAATAGGAACAGGATGATTTATATGCCATGTATCTATCATGAAATGTTTACTTATTGTGTTCATTTCCTACAACATTTTTTTGTAACTTGAATTCTATATGTGTTATTTGAATAAACTTTATATAGGATTAATGAGATAAATAATTAGTTAATTAATGTGTATGCATCAACCTAAATAGAGTTTTCTCATAGTTCTTGATGGTGGAACTCTAACTAACCAATAATGGAATGTTTGATCCATGGACCACTGGTTACATGGAATGAAACATTAGTGGTTGAAATTAAATAGATTCCAATTGTAATTTTTTATGTGTATATATCTATATAAATTAGGAATGGATATCCATACAATAATAACATCATAAAATTATGGTTACAATTACATAATGTACCACCTAAAACTTATAAAGCGTAGGAATTTATAACTTGGTAATGGAAGACACGTCTAATTGCATTGATATATATATATATAAACACATATGAACACATAAAAGTATATAATTGAAATTATTAAATGAAATTGTTTCCCTTAAATGGGGATGTAAATTGTAACGTAAAGAGTGATTTCCTCTATAACATTCAATTGTAAATATATATATTGGGAACTTTGATATAAGATATGAGACCTTAACCGAGAACTGACCTTATTAGTGGGTGGAAGTAGTGTCTCTTTTGATAATATGACCTTCTATGTCACCTAGACCTGGCTTTTGGAGTAGGAATTTATGGGTATTAAACCTTATAAAGGAAGTCTTTATACCATTTATATTCTTTTATCTGAGATAGTTTTTTTTATCAAAAATTATTCTAAGGCATGAATTTTTCATTGTAGAAATATTCTACCATGATGACCTCGAGTTGTACACCATGAAGGTGGAAACAACTACACTCTAGAGGAGGTGGGTCCAAGACCACCAGTGTTACCTCCTATAATGCACATGCAGAACCTCCTGTTATTACTGATCTTGAATCCAATTCTCATTTTCAAGAGGGATTATTATGTCTATTTTAGTCTATAATGGGTTCTCCATTACCCACCCTCTCTATGAAAATGATGATTAGGGAGTTCTAGCATCATCACTCTTCTACACTGTTTGGGGAAAGTGGTACCAAGGATGTTGATTCATGGATTGAGTACATGTTATCTATCTTCAGTCATTTAGAGACACCTCTAACAAGGAGAGTGATGCTTGTAGCTTACAATCTTAGAAGATTAACCAAGAGATGGTGGGATGTTTTGACATAGGATGATCTGAATCATGTGATATTATTGAAGGATTTATTGACATCTATCAATGAATTTTATTTTGTAAGATGTCGAGGAATGATCATTCTATAGATTTTATACACCTAGAGGAGGTCACTTTAACTATTATGAACTACTAAACTCATTTCATAGAGATTCATAATTATATTCATACCCTCTTTAGTGATGAATTTTTCAGGGAAATGAGATTCTAAAAAATACATTTATGTCATATTTAATCTCAAGTGAATGTGTTCCACTTGAATACCATAAAAAATATAGTGAACCAAGACCTCATATCTATGTGTAACCTGAGAGAATACGATGGTGTGAGACATGGTGGTTTTTTTCCTAGGAAGAGTGGCAGTTCATATAGCGGTAGAAAGTGTTTTTTTGATCTTTCACATAGGGGTAGTAGTAATTAGAGTGTGTGCCTGGGTACCCATGTGATATGTCACCAATGTGGTAGGTTGAGACACATTAATCCCCAGTGTTGGAAGGGCCTAGTTGAGTGTCAGACTTATGGAAATATGTGTCATATTCAGTAGTTTTATAGGAAATTTCATCCAGTTTCTAGGGAGATAGGATCTACACTAAATCCAGGTTCTCTATTTGGATCTACATATCTGCATTCAGTAAAAAGTAGAAATACTACCTAAAAATCCATCTGAGGAGGTGGTCATGGTCGAGGAATTAAAAATCATGATATACAGTTCCAGTAGAGCAGACATTCTCAGGGTAGTATATTTGTTTCATAAGGCCATAGATCGAGTCGGGTTTAGGCATTATAACTAACTCCAAAGGAGCCAGTGTGGGTCCTTCTATAGTTTGATGTACGATTCTAGTAATATTTATATTTTTATATTTTATATTTTATATAGTAACATCACATTATTTTATATATGTGGTAGTTATGGGGATTCATTGCCTCAAAATTGAGTATTTATATAGAGTGATAACAATTGACACTTGAATGGGGATCGGAATAGAGAGTCTAAGACTTTGTAAATAATTCCCCATGAGATATATGGCTTTAATTTATATAGAACCACATCATTCTCAATATGACAGGATTTGATATCATTCACATGATGGACTAGTTAGTTCCTTATCCTGTTCATGTTGATTTTTATCACAGGAGGGTGTCATTCACATAACCCAAGAGTGGTATCTACATTCAAAAAGGATAATGGGATGTCCAAGAGAGTCATGATGGGCCTAAGAATCATGGGATGGCGGAGTGACATCTCAGACTACTATTAATTTTCTAATAGATATGGTAACAAATTAGATAGTTTTCCCTCTTGTAGTGGATTTCGTTAGAGACTTTTTACATATCGAATTTTATGGGTTAAATCCTGAGAGAGAGGTGAGTTTTACTATTGATATGTTTTTATGATTAGAATATGTATATATCCCAACTTATAGGATGCTTCCAACTAAGATTCAAGAGCCCAATAAGAAATTATAGGATTAGAAATACAATGGGTTTATTTGAAACATTACTAAACTTTGGTGTTCACTTGTAATTTTTTCTAAGAAGTCATATGGAGACCTTAGAATTTTTGTGAAATACTATAAATTGAATTAGTATACAATTAAGAACTAATAAATTTCACCTTTTATAGATTAAATCTTTAACTAGATCTGAGAAGAGAATATTTTCTTTAAGATTTATTGAAGTTAAAGATATCTTAAAGTATGAATTAGGCCATAAAATATATTGTGTATTGCTTCCAAAAATTAGGTATGGCCTTTATGAGTATTTTCTATTATTATTCAATATCAATAATGTTTCAAATTTTTTCTTGGATATGATTGATTACATTTTACACCCATTTCTAGATTCTTTTGTGGTAGTTTTCATGGACTACATATTTGTGTACTCATAGACTTGTCATGATCAATCTAAAAACCTTAATGTCATATTGAGAACACTGAGAGAAAATAAGTTGTATTCCAAGATCATAAAATTACACTTCTATATTCATAAATTTACTACACATGTCACATTATATAATAATTTTGGGTATCTATGGGTCCATAGAAGGTGAGGGCCATAGTTTACTAATAAAATCCAAAAAACATCTTTGATATTATTAGTTTCTTATTCATATCTAGGTATTATAAAAATTTTATTCCTGATTTCCCACACCTTGAAGAACTTATTTTTTTACTAACAAAGAATGGTTTTAAATTCTATTGGTATAAATCTTAAAGAAAATCATTTATGGATTTGAATGAAAGGCTTACATAAGAACCAATTCATATCTTTTCTGAACTAGTAAGAGGTTATACAGAATATTTTGATGCATCGGGTATTGGGTAGGGAATATTTCTGATGTTTTTGAACCAATCCATGACATACAGGTCTTTCCAATTTAGGCCTCAAGATTTTAATTACCCAACTCATGATCTTGAGCTAGTTTTATTTGTTCATGCCTTGCGATGCTGGAGACATTATTTGTTGGAAGAGAGGTTCATAGTTTACAAGGACCAAAAAAATATCAAATACATATTCACCCAATGTGAATTGATCCTAGGACAGTAAATATTGGTTTAATTCTTGAATTCCTTTTATTTTGATATTTTTTATACACATGGAGAATATAATGTTGTGGATGATTCTCTAAGCAGGAAGACTTAGACAGAAGTGGTTCAGAAAACCTGTAGTGAGCTGCAGTTGATGGATATATTTTTTGAGATGCATGTGGATGTTCATGAGTGTCATAGGAAACCTATTATTATGGCATTATTGATAACTTCCTATCTTTTGGATCATGTAAATATGATAAAAATGTTTGATTCTGATGTCTTATTCCTATGAGAGAGTACTTTATGCCAGGACCCATCACCTAGTTGGGTCGTTGATGGGGATGAAATATTATATATTCCTAGACACATATATGTTCATACATAAATGTGAGAGTAATTGATGATAGAATATAATGCCTCTAAATGAGAAGTAAATCCCAATCATACAAATATATACCATGAAATTTGCCGACAGCATTGGTCACCAGGTATGGAAAAGGAGATAGCGGGTTTTGTTACTCAGTGGTCCACTGGTCTTTAGGTAATGGTAGGGCACCAGCAACCGAATGGCTTGTTACATCTGAATATTACCCAAGAGTGATGGAATGATTTCTCTATGTATTTTTTAAATTTTTTATCAAAATCCCTTTATAACAGTGACATTTTCTGGGATGATGTGGATAGGATGAGGATGGTCACCTACTTCTTGCCTATTTAGAAGACTTTCTCAATAGACAGGATATATAGGATATATGTCATGGAAATCATATGCATTCATGGAGTCCACATACCATATTCTCAAATATGGATTCTTATTTTATGTAATGTTTTTGTAATGGTTTTTATAAGGTTCGTGGTTTTTAAGTGTTTCTAATCACAACCTTCCATGCTCAGATAAATGGTCAGTCCAAGTATACTATACATGTGTTGGAATAAATTCTTTAGGTATTTGCCTTGTATTTTAAAGGTCATTTTGAGAAACATATACCAATTTCTAATTTCACTTTTAATAACATCTTCCAACTGACTATACATATGTATAATTTGGAGGATTCATATGTTAGTTTTTTTCATTCAACCCTATGTTGGATAGAGGCAGAAGAGTCAGCACTACAAGGACCTCATCTTGTTCAAGAGACTGCGGAGTATGTAAAGATGATTAGAAATAATATTCCAACATATTATTCTAGAAAAAATTCATATGTTAATAAATTATAATGACCTCTAATGTTTAGGGTCATAGATCATGTCTTCTTGTGTTTTTTGACTAGACCAGGGCATCAACAGTTCAAATAGCAAGGTAATCTATCACCTCGGTTTGTCGGGCCTTTTGATATTTTAAAGAGGGCCAAACTAGTGAATTATCATATAGCACTCCATAATATATATATATAGGGATATGTGTTATGTTTTTCTTTTTTTTATAGATATGTCATTATTATTAGACCTATCTCATATTCTTTAGCCTGATGAAGTTAAGTAGGATGTTGATGTTTCTTTTAAGGAGTGTTTGGTTCATATTATTGATCACATAATAAAGGATCTATTTGGATGGTTAGTTAATATAGTAATGTTTCTATTGTAGAATGTTCATGTAAAGGATGAGATAAGGGAGAAAGAGTCCCACGCACTTCTTTAGTGACTGGAGTTATTCTCATATGATGTTCAAATACTCTTGAAATGGAAAGATAGGGATGATTTCATTTAGGGAGAGAAGGTTATAAGATCATAGTTTTTCATAAACGTATGGATCCTTTGAATTTTATTTTAAATATTTTATTTATCAATATGATAATTATTAATGGAAAAAATAATGGGTTGGGGAGTGTTCAGGGCTTATTCAGATCCCAGATCTCTAGTTTTTTTAGAAATAGATTGTGGTGTATGTTTAGAAGATGGTTAGTACTATCAATGAGGATCAGTTATGAGGCCTAATAAAAAAAGTGCATGAATATTTTAACCATGTGAGGTAGGCCACATGGTCCTAAAAAACCTATAATAAATTGTATTTATGTTGATAATGGTTTGTGCATGATTTGTTTAACCATGTTCCTAGTTGTTCCATGGGTATGCCACTTAGACAGTAGTGGAGCACGGGTGGTTCATGGTTTGGACAACAATGCGTACATTAAAATTTTGTGAATTTATTATTTTACCCTATTAACATCCGTCAAATTGGAATTTAAAAAATCACAAAGGAAGAAATACCTAAATATGGTTATTACATACCCCATCAATATGAAGGAAGAAAAGGATGGATGAGACCCACGGATTGCCTGAGACTCTAAAGGAATCATGATAACATGGTCACTTCAAGGTCATGAAAAGACTCCATGTATATGGAATAACCTATTGAATGTCTCGGAGAGCCACATTCAACAAACCTTCCTTCTCTTTTGAAGGCACTTAAGAAAACTAGGGTCCCTAGTGAAATCCAAATGAGCACCGCCTTGTTGCATAGTTTTTCATTGAAAAGTGCCTCAAAACCCATTCAAAATCCTTTGAAAATAATAATAAATGATATATAAATGGATAGACCCCCATTGGTCACAAATTGCATGAGATGAATCGCATATGGGAAGGATAAAATTCATTGATGATATCCATGTAAACTCACATAAACCCTGAACCTTTGTAGGATAAAACAAAGGAGATAAAGGGGAAGAGGTGAGAGGTACTTGAGGTCAATGAAAGACATGTGACATGCCCCTAGAGACCCTCTAGAATCTGATAGAAATTAGTGTCATGTCCACCTTGTCTCGATATATCTCTTTGGGTTTCCACCCTCATCATGCGAAGTACCTCAGACATCTCTAGGAAACCATATGATTCCCTTAGATTCCCAATGACAAAAGGATATATTTTTCCATGTAATGCATGCACACTCTCATATGAACTATATTAGTCACACAAGGAATCATCAAAAAAATCACATAAAAATCTTATACATTACTTCTGAAAACATTCATAATACTAAACCTTTCTAAAATAAAACAAATGGAATAAAATAAAGGGGCGAATAGTACTTGTGGTCACTAAATGACATGAGATGTGCCAATAGAGACCCTCAAGATTCCATGAGACATCAGCATCATCTATTCATCATCTCATGAAAGCTTTTTTCCTTTTCATCCTCGCCACATGGAATTCCTCTAGTATGTCTAGAAAAATATATGGTACTCAAAAGACAAATGGACTGATTTTTTCATGAAAATATCATTAATCTCTATATGACCCATATTGGTCACACAGTGTATTACAAACAAATAGAGTAATTTTCCTTGAAATTACTCATGAAGCCCCACATTACTCTCAAAATTTATCACATAAAACAAATTAAATAAAAGGGGGAGGAGTCGAGAGGTACTTGCAGTCATAAAATGCATGTGACGCGCCTGGGGAATCCACAACACGATGTACCGAGACCCCTAAATAATATCCTCATTTCATGTAAGGCCCCAAAAAGTAATTTCTCATATTTCATACACCCTTAAAAAGACACTTGAATCTTGCAAAGTCCCTAGTACATGTCAACATGACACTAAGTAAACCCTTTGAAATTTTTGTGTGATCAAAAAAGACCCCATTAATTGGATATAATCTAATAATAGAGGCATTGATGAGAGGGGATCAAAATCACTAAAAATTAGGTGATGCCATCAGAGCGGTCCTTGTAAGAGACTTGTGAAGTCACATGGTGCTAGACCCCTTTGCTGACTCAATCCTGGACTTTCACTAGATACACCACACAATGTTCTAAACAACCAGGGTGGTGATGCCTATAAATTTCCCACACCAACATGAAGAAAGGGTTGGACTCTAACCGCTACTACACAAGTCATATTACTAGACTCTGGATTATTTTCCTCTTGAATTTTAAAATACTTCTCAGAGTAGTAGACCAAGTAAATGGCTATCCTTATATCAGTTAATACACTTTCATTCATTCAGAGAAAACATGAACCATACATAAGGTACATCATGTGATCATTCATAGATCACATGAATGGATGGTAGAAAAAAATGAGAGGAACATACCTCATTTCTTACCGATCATGCAAGACTCAATGAAACTTATATTGAATAATCCTAAGGCCTTTACATCATAAGGGATAGAACCATGAATAAAAGTGGAAGAATTAAAAGAAATACATGCTCATTATCCCTCATGTGCATCACATAATTCACCCAGAGACACACAAAAGTACTAGAAAATGTCACTAAGATAATAATACACTACTTCAGAATGATATTTGGGACACACAAAATCCTCCAAACATGTCAGAGAAATTCATACAGTTATCACATGGAAAACAATTTGATCTCTTAAACCCTCTAGGTCCATCACCCGAGACTTGCGGCTTCCTTCAAACACATCATCTTACCTAGAAAATAGTGTCCTCTTATATCCATCATGTATTTTTGTTGTGTCTGGAAATAACTATAAAGATCTTATGATACCCTCTAGAAAAGTCAGATGAGACCCACAACGCCCTCCATACATGTTGACCAAGTCTTTCTATGTTTTCTAAATATGCCAGCCAAGATAGGTGACATCCTTCGAACCATTTCATGATAACTCTTGTGACACCCTCCATATATCTCAAGTCAGTACATGCGATGACACCGGGGAATGTCAGCTAGATCATGTGATGCCCCCTCTGTATATGTTAGTCAGGATATGTGACAACCTCTAGAAGAAACCGTATGGATCTTGCGATGTTCATCGGAAAAGTTGGATGGGTCATGTGACACTTTCTACACTAGCAGACTAAGTCACAAGGGAATCCTAGTACTTGATAACATTATTCATCCTTGATGTGTAATCCCTGGTCAACAGGGTAGTGTCAATGTGTAAGCCCCAATAGAAATAGAACTATGAATAATATGATTCCTACCATATCTAAGATGTGTATTCCACCTCTCCCTGAGGTTCGAGTCCCACATTGATCATCTCGGGAAATCCCAGTATCTAAGCCCTTTATTCAAAGAAATGGAAATGAACACTTTCTAACCCTTGTTTCTCTTAAGGACCATTGCTAACATATTCTAAGGAATTTTCACTAATCATGTCATCTGTACAACATATTCTAGGGTTAAAAGGACGGCTTCAGTTTGTATACTCTAATATAAGCTGAACTATATCGAATATGACTCCTGTTATAATCAGGATACATAGAATAACTTCTTAAGGCCCAAGCACAAATAAACACCCCTTTTGGTGTGTGTCCATTTATGAATTCAACATATCATCTAACGGGGCCCAATTAGTCCTAGGATATGATCACATTATCTCATCCATCAAAGGATGGAGAAACTAAATCAACTATGATGACTCCGATGCTTTCCATAATCGGGATACATAGGATGTCTCTTTGAGGCCTGAGTTCAATAATAAATCATCTCAGGGCAGTCCCAGTGCATAAGTTCTGCATCATGGGAAATGAAATTATCATTTTTATCCCTTGTTTCTAACACTCCACACAGCTCATGTGAGATTAGGGAGTTTTGGTAATCATATAATTTGTGCCATGAGTATCTATAATGACATAATAAACCCCAATAAATAATCCCAAAATGAATTACCTACAAAAAAATGTGATTTTCTCTATACTTGAGATACATAGAATTTCCATTTGGGGTTTGAGCATGATTACTCTGTGTCTTGGAACACATATATGAGTCCTTTCCACACGATGTTAAGCTACACTATTCAGACGAACTATGAGGTTTTTGATTCCTACAACAACTACGATACGTAGGATTCTTTATAATGGTTCAATCCCCTTATAAAAATATTAACCTCTTCCATACATGGGATCACATTCCAAGTCACATGGTTATATGGAATCATCATATAAGAAGACTCTCATTACTGTAAAATAATGAAAACCCATGGATACATAGAGTCAAATTCACTTAAGAGACCATAAAAGAGAATTAGCCTATAGTCATTTTGTTAGGGTAACTAGTCCCATATCAAGGTTAGGAATATATTCATGAACATGTCTAAAATCTATAATAGAGTTCTGGAGTAGGTAACACCCCCCCTAAAGGGTGCAATGAACCTGACCTCCCATCCTCTCAGCCAATACATGTCCCCAAGTGTCATTGGGCCTTTAAACAAAAATGAATTCTTGACTTTAGAAAGAAGTTTTATATCCAGATACATAAGGGGGAACCATTGGGAGTTTCTAGGAAAAAGCGGCAATGGTATCCTGACGAGCGGAACCCATTTCATGCCACATCAAAAAACCCTATGAAAAAAATGTTGAACCCATGCATCTAGAAACTTTGTTTGAAAAAACCTATAAAAAAGAAGTAAGAAAGGAATGACCTTATAGATGATTCTCTATAACCATGGTTATCATGAAATTAGTCTATCCTCATTTTGAAAAGCCTAAATGAGTGGAATGGCAGAATCATGGAATATAATTATAATTGTGTTAACCATTTTTATCTGATTGAGCACATTATTCCAACTATGTTTCACTAATTGGTAGACTTGTTCTTTTTTGTCTACACGACTACAGATATTGAAAATATCTTTATTTGAGACAATTTCTTCATCATCTAGTATTCTCTCTAGTAAATCAATGGCTAATACGGCCCTCGTGGGTCACAAATAAATATCACTCGCTGGATAGCTCCAATTACAGGGGAATAATATGATGGTCTAGGAGTACCACCAACATGGTACCATCCTGACCATGTAAGCTATCCGTGAGATTCACCAAGAACAATAGCTTTAGAATTTATATCGCCTGGTAATGATTGTTGATATGCTAGTAGCCCCCATCACTACAACCAACCTCATTAGGAGCTTATCTTCGAAGAGTGAAAACTTCCAAATTCCATGTATGATGTTGGTGCACACAAAATCCATATATGGATACATTTATATTTAGGTGCCACAAAGTAGGGATCCTACCAACCACCTTCATCAACATCATCCTACCTATACCAATAATTTGTCTATTAAGTGTATCATCTGACACAAATCCACATCAGAATCCCAAGAATGGGCGATAAGGAAGGCTCATCAGAGAAATAAGGAATTATATAAATAGGGAAGGGCTCAAATCCTCACACTTTCTAATAATGCTTGTTGGAATATTTTGATAGGAACCAGTAAGAAATATCATAACCTTGTTAGCTCAGAACATGTCTGTAGGCATATTCCCACAGATGGAATGGGGGAGGCTCGTACTCCCACCCTCATGCACGAATCCCATATGTATATTTTGTTGGTGAAAGGAGGACAAAATAGGACACATATAATGACACATACTTTACATACATGGAAATTACATTACTTTTGCGGAAAACTTAATACATAACAAAAACCAACACTCAAGGATCGTAATAGTTTAGTGTCTTTGGAAACTTAGAACAAAATATTCTAATCGTGGTGAAAGATCTTCAACATCTCTCATAAAGATCTTCTCCTTTTTTTTCTTACCTAAAACCTTTCTTTATATCCTAGGGAAAAGAAAACATAAAAAGGGGTGAGCTCAAATGCTCAGTAAGGGTAAACATAAAGATTATAAACCAGTCCATAAACATTTGAATGCAAAAAACATGAACATAAAATCTAAACATCAAAATCATGAGCAAAGACATAAATCTTGGAAGTATGTAAGGCATATATCATAAATGAACATTAATCATGATAAAATAGAATGGTAATTAAACATGTAATTGTGGAACCCTTTATGCACTTGTTATGATTTCCATAGTAGCCAAGGCATTGCTGTCAAGACCATCTTAGTGGAAAAAGTCCATTTCTGAATCGAGTTCACTCCTCGTTCTAGTACTGTAATAATGAACCATATTAACTTAACATTCTAGCCATGTCTATCTCATGAGATATAAATCTTTACCCAATTAATTGGAGGGAGATATAGGTCCCACCCATTTCATAATGAAATCATTCTTACTTGTGCCACAAAATAAACATACATCATTCATAATAACCCAACGAAAAAAATGGGTTTCATAAACATCATCCCATCATCACATAATCCATATAAAAGAAATGGATATCATCCCATAATAAGAAAAGTTAAACCATGTAAATCATTGATACATTATACTTGAAACATACACATATGAAATAATGTCATCATAGATGGAAAATGGATTTGATAAAACACTTGAAATGAATTCTTGAGGAAAATATCCTTTCTTCTTCAAAATAATTTTCTTTTTACAAATGTCATGAAATTTTAAAAGAAAAATGATTTTGTTAAAAATAGTCATGAAATATTTTGGAGTAAGCTTCATGAAAATAAGGCTTTATAAAACCGTAAAAATCCTTTCATGCCGTATAAGTTAAAAAAACATTCTTCTCGTACTTTTGCCGGAAAAGTCAAAAAGTACCTCGTATGGTAAAAAAGAAAGATTCCATACATACCATGTAGTAAAAGTGAAAAATGGATAAAAATGACTTTAAACATACATGAAAACATTTTTAGAAAACAGGGACATGGATGATAAATATAACCCCAATAAATACTTATGAATAAACAATCTTGGATAAAAATGAGATTGGAAAAGTTATCCCTTACCTTATGCTTGATATGATTCGTATGTATCTGAACATCACGTATAATGATTTAAATAATTTCATTGACTTATTACAGAATCATATTCACTGTTATGATATCATATATGGTTCAGTTATGACTTTATATTACCCGTTCTTTTGTAGATTCCATGTTAAAGTAGCGTTTTGGGTAAAATCGTTTCATTTATCATACGCGTTTGGACTTGTTGTTCTTGATATTATTATTACTTATATCATGATTTACTTACTTCCAGAATGTAAAACATGATTTATATATCATATATATTCGTTATATATATATATATTATAGATAGATAAATGAAATGAAACACACTTTTCATGAAGACGGTAGGCCGTACGTACGCATGAACGCTGTTTTCCTTTCCTTATTGACTTGAATGGAAGTAAGCAGATGACATACATATATATATATAGATCTAAATCCAGTAGCTTTACCATGTCATATATTTCATTATTATTCATTATATATACTTTATAATTATTCTTGAATGGTTAACATGGAGAATGAATCTCATCACATTATGGAGACGGTAGTCCGTACATACGCACGAGCGATGATATCATTCCCATAAATATTGAATTTGAATTGGAGTGGATGATATAATATTTCATAATCAGTATGATGTTATAATAATCATATATATTTATTCTTTACCCCATTATACCCATCCAAGTAAAGTGGTTGTGGGAAAACAGATTACCCCACGACGTGGAGACGGTATTCCGTACGTACGCACGCGTGGTGATTTCTTTTTCCGTAGGATGGATAGAAGGTGAAATATGGTTGTTTCATATTTATAATAACACATCATTATATGGGTGATACAGATTTTATTACTTTATAATTAAACAACCAAAGAAGAATAAGTTGAAGAAGAAAGAAACTTGAAAGAATCGGTAACAGATATTACCTCTTCTTTGACACGCCTCTTTGAAACCTTTTATCAGGGCACTAAAATTGGTCTTTGAAGAAGACCAGAACCTCTAGTATGTTTCTAGAAAAGTTGATAAGGGAAATTTTCAGGGGTTGGCTGAGCTTGAAGGCTCAAAGTTGTGTAATGATGAGAGGGAGGAGGTTCCCTTTTATAAGAGGGGAGAGGGGAACCTTAGAAAAACTCAAAATTTTATTTTATAATAAAGTCATATTAGGTTTTTAATAGCTCCAAATTGATTTATTTATATAATAAGGTGGGTATGGTTCCAAATCCTTTTAACCAATAGGTTTTAGACAAGTTTAGGTTACTATTTTATCCCTATCATTTAGATTTAACTCTATGTTAAATAATTTAACTTTTACCATGTCTTTTTGTTTTCTTACACTATAAGGTTAATAAACGTACTATAACAAACCAAAAAAAACCCCAAGTGGTTCATTATTAATATATATATCCTTATATAAGTCATTTGAACGAACCTTAGATTTTTAGGAATAAAATAACAATTAATAATATAATATTTGTTTTAAAAACTATTTTATGTCAATTTTGACACTATTTGGTACATGATTTTTGTGAAACTCAATACAGATTGATAAGTTCAATACAAGTTTATTAAATCAACATTAACATGTCATATTGACCTATAAAATTAGTTTAATTCATAATAAGTCTAAAATTACATTTATTTGGTCATTTATAACATCAATTATGTTGATATTTTCTTAATAAGGTAATTACTGCATCATCGTTGTGTCATAAATAAATTAAATTATATAAAGTATAAAAATTATAAATAAAATACCATTAGGGTTTTTCCGATATTGAAGGCTCAAACTTGTGTAAATATGAGAGGGAGGAGGTGCCCTTTTTATAAGAGGGGTGAGGGGCACCTTAAGAAAACTCAAAATATTATTTTATAATAAAGTTATATTCGGTTTTTAATAGCTCTAAATTAATTTATTTTGAATTTAAGGTGGTTATGGGTCTAAATAATCTTAACCAATAGGTTTTAGACATGTTTAAATTTCTATTTTATCCTTATCATTTATATTTAACTCTATGTTAAATAATTTAACTTTTACCATGTCTTTTTGTTTTCTTACACTATAAGGTTAATAATATTACTATAACAAGCCAAAGGAACCCCAAGTGGTTCATTATTAATATATATATCATTATATAAGTCATTTTGCAGAACCTTAGATTTTTAGGAATAAAATAACAATTAATAAAATAATATTTGTTTTAAAAACTATTTTATGTCAATTTTGACACTATTTGGTACATGATTTTTGTGAAGCTAAAAACAGAATGAAAACTTCGAACCAAGTTTATTAAATCAACACTAACATGTTTTATTAACCTAGAAAATGAGTTTAATTCATAAAAAGTCTAAAATTACATTTATTTGGGCATTTATAACATCAATTATGTTAATATTTTATTAATAAGGTAATTACGGCATCATCGATGTCTCATAAATAAATTAAATTATATAAAGTCTAAAAATTATAAATAATAAACCATTATGTAGGAAATCTTTTTATCTTTCTAATAAATATTTATAGTTGAATTTATCTTATGTATAACCCTATATTAAAAATGTTTTAGTTATTAAACTTTGATTTTAACTCTTTTAACTCTTCTTAAATAAAATAATATTAAATGTCCGAATCTAATCCAAGTGGACCTAAATGGTCATATTATAGTTATAAGGTTGTTTTTGGTTGAATTATACTTATCCAATAGAATTATGACATGTTTTAGAGTAATAGTAATATCATTTTTACCTTTAATTATCCTATTTATTATTAACCGCGATAAATAAAAGTAAAAAGTTACTATTCACCAAAAATTATTTTCATCTCATTGAACCATATTTTACTTACTGATATCAACTGTGTCTCTCGGATTTTCTATATTCCATTCACAGAAGTGGTAAAATTACGTTTTATGCAAATTTGCGAAAGCTCCTAAGAGGTGGGTAAAAGACGGTGAAAAGTTCAATAAAATTTTTATATATCTAAAATCATTATAAAATGACTCCAGTGAATTGCATTGAACTTATATAGGTATTATGTATCTATTTTGACCTAAAATAAATTTAAAAAAAAATAAATAATTATTTAAATAAAAAAGGTGGATTTTAAATAGAAACTCAGTGTTTTCACTATTCATCAAAAATTGAAAGTTTTCAGAAAAATACCAAAATTTCACCCTAGGCTAATTTCAATATTACAAATCCAAAAATGAAGTCCATTTTGAAAGATAAAATTTATAAAATTTCAAAAAGTGGTTATTACTATTCATAATGGCTAGTTTATATAATATTTTAATAATATATTGTTGTTTAGTGAAACCCGGTATTGCGTACAACACACGCTATCAAGGAAGATCGTGATTGCATGTAATGCAAGCCAAGTCAGGGTTGTGTGTAGTGGAAGCTCCCTTTGGTGTTGCATATAACATAATTAAAACTTATTTCATTTATGCATTGAACAAAATCTATACTTAATGTTGTGTAGAATAATTTCTACAAAACCAACATGAAATTGTGTATAACACTTGCCAAGAATAGTGTTGCATATACTGCAACCTAATACAGTGTTGCGTATAGTACAAACTAATTTTGGTGTAAAATAGAAGAAATCAAAGAAACTAAAAAGAATATATCTCATAAAATCTCGGGGTGTTACATTTCACCCCCCTTAAAATGAATTTTGCCCTCTAAATTCACCGGGGTTATAAATTGTTTATTACTTGAAAGTTTCTTTCATAGAAACCCACATCGTAAAAAGGAATACTAAAACATAACATTAAAAACTAAAATATGAAACATAATGGTTACCCAAATTAAATAATCATTGGGTTTCCACATAGTTGAAAATATTGATATGGAAGAGAAATCTAACAATCAAGTTCTGATGAAGAGTGGTAGAGAACATGGCTATGAAAAATCCAACAATCACAAAGCCATAAATTTGTGATGATCTAAGGTACCATCTGATTCATCAGATATAAGATCACTAAGACAAAAATTTTCTTTTCAATATCATTTCCCTAAAGTTGAAAATTTTGATATAGAATAAATACTTACTTGATTTTGTTACAGTTTCAATGTGGCTTGTGCCTTGAACAATTTCCACTTCATCTCTTAAAGAAATGAAGTTGAATTTGTCAATCTTGAAGTGTAAGCTGATCATGTGATAGAATGATGGGTCACTCCATCTGTCTCAATCAAAATGTTAGCAAAAGTTACCAAATATACATAAGTTCAAATATGGTGAGGAAATCGTATATGATTCCAAAAATGGACTTATACTTCATCTATCATAACACTTAATAAAATAAAACTAGTTTCTACTAACCAGGGACTTCCTATAGGCCAGTGGTAGGCGATAAAGGCATGTCACACTTCAGTTGTGGATTCGATTCCCGCAACCTTGTCCGACGCGGTGGGTTGTCACATGTCCTATGGGTTCTCCCTTTTTCTAAAACTACACTATTATAACATTCTAGAAATAGTATAAAAAAATTAGCCTTAAACAATTCTATCTGATGTCACACATAATCCATTCCAACCTTTAGGCTAATCATAAATACTTCTGTCCAATCTTATAAAGTAAACGATTACTAGAAATATCATCAATCTAGCATGTGGATACCATCATTTATTCCCCATATATCATAAAATATATCTTGTTGGTGGTCACATTCCAAACATTTGAATACCGTAATCATGTATTCTCTTGAAAAATGAATACCCATTGAACGTTAGTGAAAACATATATTCTATCAAAAGTTAACTCTTTCTACATACCAAAATCCCAAAATTTATATATACTCAAACCATGATATCACTTTGTCCTTATATCAATCATGAGCTCATGAATACTATCAAACATATTATTTTCTCCTTATACCTTCATTATGCGCATATCATCTTCTTTCCAAACATATTTCAACCACTTTTCATGGTTACCGGTACCATATAATTATTGAAAACCAATACATATATATTCCAAAACTCCACGATACCATAAATGAGATTCCATGATACTATTTTGAAATCCCATTACATAAACACTTAATCATTATGCAACATCATTGGCATTTTCAACATCACAAATAGTGATTGCATGTGACTTCCATTTATCCTTTTCCTTAAGAGGTTTCTCACATTGATCATCATTAGCCCTTGGATTAGGGCATTGATTAGCATAATGCCCCATTTCATTGCAATTGAAGCATTGAAGTGTTGGTGGAGCATTCTCTGCAGTATTTTCTTTATTCACATCATTAGCAACCCTTTTCCATTACTTCGACACTTAGCTGTTCAATGACCTTCTTTTCTGCACTTAAAACATTTTCTAGTCCCTTTAAGAAAATCTCCACCATGATTCTTTCCACACTATGAGCATAAAGAAACATTCATCTTCTTTTCACCATTATTCTGAGATTTCTCCTTGAACTCCACCTTTCACTTCTTATCAAAACAATGAGATGGATATGTAACACCAACTTCCATTTCTACCTTGATAGAACAACGCACAATTTATTCATAGCTACTGAAGTCTCTTATAGCTAATTCCCTTAGAAGACTTGGTTTTAATCCACTGAAGAATCAATCAACTTTACATTTAGGTTAGATGATAAAGCCAGATGCATACCTTGCAAGCCTTGTAAAATTCGCTTCGTATATACCAACAGATTCATCATCCTTTGGCTTAAGCTCAAGGAAATCCTTTTCCATCTTTGTTCGAAGAATATGAGAGAAGTACTTATTGAAAAATAAGTTCTTGAACTCATCCCATTCCAGGGATTCAATTTCATCGTGGGGCCTTGTATTCTTGATAAGATTCCACCATTGATCAGCTTCACCTTCCAAATGATATACAACTAAGATGAAATTATCATGTTCAGAACATTGAAGAACTGAAAATATCTTTTCAATAGTACTGATCCATTGTTCAGCAACTAATGGATCAGTAGACCAACTGAATGAGGGTGGACGCTGCCTCATGAAGGATTCAACAGAATATTGTTCCCGTCTCTACTCATTTGGTAGTCCAGAATGATTCATAGCTTGTGTAAGTATAGAAATAAGATTTTTCACTCCATCTCCCATAACATTGGTTTGTTCAGGAGGACAATCATTGCATTGTCCATTACATTGATCAACACGGTTCCTTCGGGTTCCAGCCATCGTCTAAAACTCAAAAAGAATAGTGTGAGAGGCAAAAATCATGCTAGAAAAAACAACATAATAAAGGGGGAGTACCTTCAATATCTAACATCTTAGGATTAACTCTAATATCGTTACTGTAATTCTATAACTATAACCTATACTTATACTTAACCTTAGGGACATACCTAGACATACCTTAGAAATATCTCTAGGTATCTCACTGAAGTTTTCACATCCTAGTTTCCAAAGGTTACTAATCCTTTCCTCTGATACCAACTATAACGACCCATACTTTACATACATGGACATTACATTACTTTTGTGGAAAACTTAATAAATAACAAAAGCCAACACTCAAGGATCGTAATAGTTTAGTGTATTTGGAAACTTGAAACAAAATCTTCTAATAGTGGTGAAAGATCTTCAACATCTCCCATAAAGATCTTCCCCTTTTTTTTCTTACCTAAAACCTTTCTTTATATCCTGGGGAAAAGAAAACATAAAAAGGGGTGAGCTCAAATTCTCAGTAAGGGTAAACATAAAGATCATAAACCAATCCATAAACATTTGAATGCAAAAACTTGAACATAAAATCTAAACATCAAAATCATGAGAAAAGACATAAATCTTGGAAGTACGTAAGGAATATATCATAAAGGAACATTAATCAGGATAAAATAGCATGGGAATAAAACATGTAATTGTGGAATCCTTTAAGCACTTTTTATGATTTCCATGGTAGCCAAGGCATTGCTGCCAAGACCATCTTAGTGGACAAAGTCCCTTTTTGAATCGAGTTCACTCCTTGTTGCAGTCCTGTAATACTGAACCAGATTAACTTACTATTCCAACCATGTCTATCTCATGATATATAAATCATTACCCAATGCATTGGAGGGAGATATAGGTCCCACCCATCTCATAATGAAATCATTCTTAATTTTGCCACAAAATAAACATACATTATTCATAATAACCCAACGAAACAAATGGGTTTCATAAACATCATCCCCTCATCACATAATCCATATAAAAGAAATGGATATCCTCTCATAATAAGAAAAGTGAAAGCATGTAAATCATAGAGACATTATTCTTGAAACATACACATATGAAATAATGTCATCTTAGATGGAAAATGGTTTTGATAAAACACTTGAAATGAATTATTGAGGAAAATATCCTTTCTTCTTAAAAATCATTTTCTTTTCACAAAATTTCATGAAATTTTAAAAGAAAAAGATTTTGTTGAAAATAGTCATGAAATATTTTGGAGGAAGCATAATGAAAATAAGGCTTTATAAAACCGTAAAAATCCTATCATGCCGTATAAGTTAAAAAAAACATTCTTCTCGTACTTTTGCCAGAAAAGTAAAAAAGTACCTCGTATGGTAAAAAAAGAAACATTCCATACATACCATGTAGTAAAAGTCAAAAATGGATAAAAATTACTTTAAACATACATCAAACCATTTTTAGAAAACAGATACATGTATGATAAATATAACCCCAGTAAATACTTACGAATAAACAATCTTGGATAAAAATGAGATTGGAAAAGTTATCCCTTACCTTATGTCTAATATGCTTCGTATGTATCAGAACCTCCTGTATGATGATTTAGATAATGTCATTTAATTATTAAAAAATCATATTCATTGTTATTATATCATATATGGTTCACTTATGACTTTATATTACCCGTTCTTTTGTAGATTCCATGTTAAAGTAGCGTTTTGGGTAAAATCGTTTCATTTCTCATACGTGTTTGGACTTATTGTTCATGATATTATTATTACTAATATAATGATTTACTTACTTCCAGAATGTAAAGAATGATTTATATATCATATATATTCGTTATATATATATATATTATAGATAGATAAATGAAATGAAACACACCGTTCATGGAGATGGTAGGCCGTTCGTACGCATGAACGCTGTTTTCCATTCCTTATTGACTTGAATAGAAGTAAGTAGATGACATATATGTATATACATAAATCCAGTAGCTTTACCATGTAATATATTTCATTATTATTCATTATATATACTTTATAATTATTCTTGAATGGTTAACATGGAGAATGAATCTCATCACGTTGTGGAGACGGTAGTCCGTACATACACACAAGCGATGATATCATTCCCATAAATATTGAATTTGAATTGGAGTGGATGATATAATATTTCAGAATCAGTATGATGTTATAATAATCATATATATTTATTCTTTACCCCATTATACCCATCCAAGTAAAGTGGTTGTGGGAAAACAGATTACCCCACAGCGTGGAGACGGTATTCCGTACGTACGCACGCGTGGTGATTTGTTTTTCCGTAGGATGAATAGAAGGTGAAATAGGGTTGTTTCATATTTATAATAACACATAATTATATGGGTGATACGGATGTTATTACTTTATAATTAAACAACTAAAGAAGAAGAAGTTGAAGAAGAAAGAAACTTGAAAGAATCGGTAACGGATATTACCTCTTCTTTGACACGCCTCTTTGAAACCTTTTATTAGGGCACTAAAATTGGTCTTTGAAGAAGACCAGAACCTCTAGTATGTTTCTAGAAAAGTTGATAAGGGAAATTTTCAGGGGTTGTCTGAGCTTGAAGGCTCAAAGTTGTGTAAAGATGAGAGGGAGGAGGTTCCCTTTTATAAGAGGGGAGAGGGGCACCTTAGAAAAACTCAAAATTTTATTTTATAATAAAGTCATATTAGGTTTTTAATAGCTCCAAATTGATTTATTTAAATAATAAGGTGGGTATGGTTCGAAATCCTTTTAACCAATAGGTTTTAGACAAGTTTAGGTTACTATTTTATCCCTATCCTTTAGATTTAACTCTATGTTAAATAATTTAACTTTTACCATGTCTTTTTGTTTTCTTACACTATAAGGTTAATAAACGTACTATAAAAAACCAAAAAAAACCCCAAGTGGTTCATTATTAATATATATATCCTTATATAAGTCATTTTAACGAACCTTAGATTTTTAGGAATAAAATAACAATTAATAATATAATATTTGTTTTAAAAACTATTTTATGTCAATTTTGACACTATTTGGTACATGATTTTTGTGAAACTCAATACAGAATGATAAGTTCGATACAAGTTTATTAAATCAACATTAACATGTCATATTAACCTAGAAAATTAGTTGAATTCATAATAAGTCTAAAATTACATTTATTTGGTCATTTATAACATCAATTATGTTGATATTTTCTTAATAAGGTAATTACTGCATCATCGTTGTGTCATAAATAAATTAAATTATATAAAGTATAAAAATTATAAATAAAATACCATTATGTAGTAAATCTTTTTATCTTTCTAATTAATATTTATAGTCTAATTTATCGTTTGTATAACCCTATATTAAAAATGTTTTATTTATTAAACTTTAATTTTAACTCTTTTTTAAATAAAATAATATTAAATGTCCTAATCTAATCCAAGTGGACCTAAATGGTCATATTATATTTATAAGTTTGTTTTGGGTCGAATTATACTTATACAATATAATTAAGACATGTGTTAGGGTAATAGTAATATCATTTTTACCTTTAATTACCCTATTTACTATTAACCGCGGTAAATAAAAGTAAAAAATCATTATTCACCAAAAATTATTTTCATCTCATTGAACCACATTTTATTTACTGATATCAACCGGGTCTCTCAGATTTTCGAAATTTCATTCACAAAAGTGGTAAAATTAAGTTTTATTAAAATTTACGAAAGCTCCTTGAAGGTGGGTAAAAGACGGTGAAAAGTTCAATAAAATTTTTATATATCTAAAATCCTTATAAAATGAATCCAATGAATTGAATTGAACTTATATAGGTATTATGTATCTATTTTGACCTAAAATAAATTTAAATAAAATAAATATTTATTTAAATAAAAAGGCGGTTTTTAAATAGTAACTCAGTGTTTTAACTATTCCTCAAAAATTTAAAGTTTTCAAAAAAATACCAAAATTTCACCCTAGGAAAATTTCGATATTCTGAACCCAAAAATGAAGTCCATTTTGAAAGATAAAATTTAGAAAATTTCAAAATTTGGTTACTACTATTCATAACGGCTAGTTTATATAATATTTTAATAATATATCGTTGTTTAGTGAAACCCGATATTGCGTACAACACACGCTATCGAGAAAGGTCGTGATTGTGTGTAATGCAAGCAAAGTCAGGGTTGCGTGTAGTGAAAGCTCCCTTTGGTGTTGCATATAACATAATTAAAACTTATTTCATTTATGCATTGAAAAAAATCTATACTTAATGTTACGTAGAATAATTTCTACAAAACAAACATGAAATTGTGTGTAACACTTACCAAGAATAGTGTTGCATATACTGCAAGCTAATACGGTGTTACGTATAGTAAAAACTAATCATGGTGTACAATAGATGAAATCAAAGAAACTAAAAAGAATATATCTCATAAAATATCGTGGTACAAATCCTCACTTCCATCAAATATTTCTTCCAATAGATAATCGTTATAGAAAATGAGCCCGCATATATCCCAACACACAAGTTTCTAAAATGAAAATATATTTTAGTAATAGTTTAAGATCTCCACTAGCATATTATGGCACTTTAAAATATAAAGCAATAGGCTCATATTCCTATTTGTACTACTAGGGAATCTCAACACACTAATCATCATGACTAATTGGTTCTATTGGAGAAAGCCCACATTCTTTCACTTTCCCATGAGGATTATCGGTATATTCTGATTAAGAGAGAGGCATCAGATCATGCTGATACTCCCATTCCAACTAGGTTTCACCAGGTGAGAGCAGTATATTCCTCAAGAAATGGGAAAATGCCTATCAAAAAAGTCTGGCGGCATAATCCAAAGGCCCAAGATCAGGCTCATATCCCCATTCTAGAAAGGGATCACCATGTGAGAGAGCAAAAACCTTAGGAAAAGCTCATATTCCTACAAAATAAGCCTAATGGTATACTCCAAAGGAAAAAGATTAGGAATATATCTTTGTTTTGGATGAGTCTGACCATGTGATAATCAAACAAGACTTGGGGTATTCTTATATTACTATTAGTGAATCGGTTTGGAATACTCCAGCAAATCATGGAAGCAAGATGCATATTCCTTCTTCTATTGAATAATGACTATGCCATCATCATTCCAAGTTAATATAGGAGTAGGTTCATATTCCTTCTCTCATCCCAAACGTCCATTGGAATATTTGTATGAGGAATTCATATTCAAACCATTCTCATATTCATGTTTCAACTGGGTCTCACGAGATGTGAGTGGCACGTGGCTCAAGGAAGGTCCATACTCTTGCCATGAAAGAAAAGTGGCATATCCCAAAGGCTCAAGATCGGGCTCCTAATCTTATCTTAATTGAGGCCCAAAAAGTGAGAATGGTGTATTCTTTTGGAAAAGCTCATTACCTATCGACAATGAGAATGATTATTGGTATATTCCAATAGCTTCTCACCTATGATCTCATACTCCCACAACACCTAACAGTTATATAAAATTTGTGGAAACTGTCACATAGTAGGTTGATATTCCTGCACAGTCACAAAAGGTAGGTTGGCGTATTCTAACCACGACGCAGAACATGGCCCATATTCCTAATCATCTCAATGCCACAGTCCTTGAGGTTGTTTAAGACAAATTTTCAACCCCACAAGGGTCTGTTGACTCTTCTATAGAAGAATAAGGTTTTCATTACCATTATATCCCTCCTTATGGTATTGTGGGCATGGATTGTAGGGAATCTACTCATGAAATCTATTGTGGTTAGCCTCCCCACAATAATATCTCCCATGGGAAAGGCAGTCCACCCTTTTTCCGGATACCTTCATAAAGAGAGGTGAACTAAAACCTATCACCTTCATACAGATAGTTTTGTGAAACACTAGGTCCAGCATTATACAGTTCCCCATTAACTTCTAGTAACACTCTAGTCCCATTAGTAGGAGACCATCAAATCCATCTTCTATAGTCTGATCGGATGGAGGCATGTAAGTCTAATAAGAAGGAGGTTGACATTTTCATATAAAGAGATTTATTCAAAAAAAAAACACTTCATTATGTTTCCCCCCCTCTATTTCCAGTTATGAGATCCCAGACGAGCTAGAAAAAGAATGCATTCCTTACCTATGTCCAAATATGTGGGCTAATCATCATCAATTGAATTATAGATATATCCCTTATATAGGATACTAGTGTAACCATATTATAATCAAGATATTCTATTTTTTCATAACCTAGAAAGTATCTCCATGGGATGGGGTCCAAAACCAGAAAAGCATAGTGCAAATATGCAACACGCTTGCCGCCATTACATCATGACACTCCAGAAGATAATCTCCAAGGCCATGTCATTCATCTGTATTCCAACATGGAGAAAGTATGGAGAATTACACTTTATTCTCCCCTAGAGTATCATTACCCCTCAAATATGGATTCCTTAAATTTTATTGCCTCTGGTAAAATCAGGGGATCAGGTAATTCTCAGGCTAGTTGTTCACTAAAATATAATTCCCTTACTTCAATGGTGTCTAAACACCATGGACACCGAAAAAGTATAGCCAAAATAATTTATAACTAGTTTCTTCAAGATAATAGGATGAAATTCCAAACATGGAGACCAATGTTTTGATCACCTTGATAACTTCCCATAAGGAATGGTTGTCATCGCACCCAAATCCCACACGAGCACAATTGTGCTACATCATGAAGACCTTAGTAGAAGCTTCCATATTGTCCATCCAAGAGTGGACCCGCCATACTAGGCTGGAAGAATATTTAACAATGCCTCCACCACTATGATCTTCAATCCCTGAGAGTATTTAGGATGTACCCTCAGTAACCATAGGTGAACCCCAACCCGTAGGGCTGGGAGAATTTATAACTCAATCACCATCACCAGGATCATTATACCATGAGTGGAACCTGGAGACATTATTGGTGATTCTAGATCACCGCCACCCCCACTGTGTTCAGGAAATTTATATCTTCCTGTATGTCCAGGGAATCAACATGTCCCCGACTGGAGCCATTCGATCCTTAACAATAGGACCAATCAATGCCAATAGTGGCCCCAAATAACCCCACCCTATAGGACTGGCTGAATTTTCATCATCAGCATCATTGTCACCAAATATGGAATTATAATTCTCTAGGATGGGAGGAAGAAATCATTTGTCGGCATCACACCCACTACGGGAAAAATCCTTTTTTGCGACGGGTTATTTGCAACGGGAATAAATCTCATCGCAAATAACCCGTCAAGAAAGTTATTTGCAATAGGGAAAAGTGTCCGTCACAAATAACTACTTATTTGCGACGGGATTTCGTCTCCGGTCGCAAATAGTTTGGCACCGCTTGCGCGCCAACCCACGCGAAAACTATTTGCGACGGGGAGATGTCTCTCGTCGCAAAAAAAATCCGTGCGGCTTGCGCGCCAACCCGCGCGGCCTGCGCATGAAACCGCACAGGGTTATTCGCGACGGGACCTGTCGCAAATAACCGGCAGCGGTAAATAACTTCTTGCGACGGGATGTCGTCCCGTCACAAAAAGACTGTCGGCAGGTATTATTTCCGACGAGACCCATTGCAAATTACCTTTCAACCGCTGACTATAATTAATGCGGGTGGGTATAATAGGGACGGGGCCCGTCGCAAATAATACCATTTGCGACGGGACGCCTGTCGCTAATAATCTCGCTGTAACTGATCTATCCTATATATACCCCATCCGTTTTTTCCCAACTCAATCAGATATGACTCCCTCTGTCTTTTTGTTCTTCAGTTTCAAGAGATTTTTTTTGTTGATGTTTTTTATATAAGGGTAATCGGAGAGCGTCAATATCTTCTAAATATCAAAGGTTATGGAATTTATGTTTTATTTTTTTTGTATTTGTTTTATTTTTTTATTTTTATTTTAATTGTTTTTTATTAGTTCTAATTTAATTAGATATAATTAAGAATAATTAGGAATAATTAGCAATAATTATGAATAATTAGCAATAATTACCAAAAAATAGAAATAATTAGGAATAATTAGGAATAATTAGCAATAATCGGCAATAATTAAGAATAATTAGCAATAATTAGCAATAATTAGGAATAATTAGGAATAATTAGGAATAATTAGCAATAATTAGGAATAATTAGCAATAATTAGGAATAATTAGCAATAATTATCAATAATTAGGAATAATTAGCAATAATTAGCAATAATTAGAAATAATTAGAAATAATTAGAAATAATTAGGAATAATTAGGAATAATTAGGAATATTTAAGAATAATTAAGAATAATTAGCAATAATTAGGAATAATTAGCAATATTTAGGAATAATTAGCAATAATTAGCAATAATTAAGAATAATTAGCAATAATTACGAATAATTAGCAATAATTAGGAATAATTAGCAATAATTTGGAATAATTCGAAATAATTAGCAATAATTAGCAATAATTAGGAATAATTAGCAATAATTAAGAATAATTAGCAATAATTAGCAATAATTATCAATAATTAGCAATAATTGGGAATAATTTGGAATAATTAGGAATAATTAGAAATAATTCGCAATAGTTAGCAATAATTTTCAATAATTAGCAACAATTAGGAATAATTAGCAATAATTAGGAATAATTAGCAATAATTAGCAATAATTAGCAATAATTAGAAATAATTAGAAATAATTAAGAATAATTAGGAATAATTAGCAATAATTAGGAATAATTAGTAATAATTAGGTATAATTAGCAATAATTAGGAATAATTAGGAATAATTATGAATAATTAGGAATAATTAGCAATAATTTGGAATAATTAAGAATAATTAGGAATAATTAACAATAGTTAGAAATAATTAGCAATAATTAGAAATAATTAGAAATAATTAGCAATAATTATGAATAATTAGCAATAATTAGCAATAATTAGCAATAATTAGGAATAATTTGAAATAATTAGAAATAGTTAGGAATAATTAGCAATAATTAGGAAGAATTAGCAATAATTAGCAATAATTAGCAATAATTAGAAATAATTAGGAGTAATTAGGAATAATTAGGAATAATTAGGGCTAATTAACAATAATTAGGAATAATTAGGAATAATTACCAATAATTAGCAATAATTGGCAATAATTACCAATAATTGGCAATAATTAGCAATAATTAGCAATAATTAGAAATAATTAGCAATAATTAGAAATAATTAGCAATAATTAGCAATAATTAAGAATAATTAAAAATAATTAGGAATAATTAGGAATAATTTGGAATAATTAACAATAATTAGAAATAATTAGCAATAATTAGGAATAATTAGCAATAATAAAGAATAATTGGAAATAATTATCAATAATTAGCAATAATAAGCAATAATTAGCAATAATTTGCAATAATTAAGAATAATTAGCAATAATTAAGAATAATTATCAATAATTAGGAATAATTAGAAATATTTAAGAATAATTAGCAATAATTATCAATAATTAGGAATAAAAAAATATATTATCAATATTTACGAAAAACAATATTAATATTATTAAAATAATAAAAAAATTTATAAAATATTAAAATTTTCAATATTCGCAACAAAATTTGCTCTATTCTTAAGATTTTCAAATCTCAAAGGGTAGCCACTTGTCTGGTTATGCGCAATAAAAAGTTTGTGTCAGCCATGTCCAATGTAAACTCTATAATTGTCATTGCATATTTTATTACCTCGCAAGTAGTGTTGCAATTGGATAAAACAAGTCATGTCCTTTTTATCTATAAGAATTATCTCACATGAACCTTTACAGAGACCATTCTTCCTTGAAAAATTTAAGTGAAAAATAATGATATTCTCTCAAATTTTTAAGGAAGAATGATCTATGTAAAGTGTCATGTGAGATGATTCTTAGAGACGAGAATATCATTACTTTGGTCGTTCTATTGCAACACTACTTGGGAGGTGATCAACCATGCAAGTACAATTATAGAGTTTACATTAGATATAACTGACACAAAGTTTTTATTGCATATGACTTGATAATTTGACGACCTTTTGAGATTTGAACATGTTAACAATAGAGAAAAGTGTGTTGTGAATATTGATAATTTTAATATTTTATAAAAGTTTTATTATTTTAATAATATTTATATTGTTTTCTCGTAAATATTGATAATATAATTTTTTTTATTACTAATTATTGCTAATCGAGATCTACTTGGATAATGATTGGAAAATTTGTAATCATCTCCACAATGATGATTACAAAAAAATCATTATTCAAGTAGTTTTCCTTTTGCTAAGTATAGCTAAGTATTGCTAAATTAGTAATAAATAGTAATAATTAGTAATAATTAGTAATAAATTGTAATAATTAGTAATAAATTGTAATAATTAGTAACAATTAGTAATAATTTGTAATAATTTGTAATAATTACCAATAATTAGGAATAATTAGGAATAATTAGCAATAATTAGAAATAATATGTGTGAGAAAGATTCAATTAAATGAGTTGTTGGCCAAAAGAGTAGCTTTCAATCCATTGGAAATTATGTCGCCCTTAATTAATGATAATTATTAAGTAGTTGTAATTATTTATCTTCTTTTTCAAATAGTTTTTTTAAATTTTCAAACTATTCAAAAACATTGATGATTTCATAATTTCTGTAGAAAAATATGGAACAAGGAACTCGACATCAGTCATTATTAGATGATCGAGCTTGGATAAATCAGCGTAGAAATCCAAATGGTTCTGGTTTAAATCTTGTATATATTGAGGGTGTTGAAGCTTTCTTAGCATTTGTGTCATTAAAACCAAAATATGTTTAAGAAGGCACAATTAAGTGTCCCTGTAAAAAATGTACTCTGAAATTTTTCAAGAGACGACTCAAAATCCATTTAATTCACAAAGTGACATGAATATCGATGATAACCCCCGACACTTAAGGATCGATGGTGATGAAGATGTTAATGATGTTAGAAATGAATTTTAAATGACAAGAGATACTGAAACTGAAACTCATATGGATATTGATGATGAGGAGGAGGAAGATGAAGACATTGAAATTGACAGCTATGAAGAAGAGGATGAAGATGAACATTGACACAGTTAAATGCTGCTTATAATCATAATTAATATATATATATATAATAGTTATTTTTAACTTTCTGCTAACAACAATCATTTTGTGTTTCAGATGGACTCTGATCTATTGTGTGAGTTAGAGGAAGCTGAGCTACCTTTGGATGATGAGGATGTGGGATCAGCTGACCCTCATCCTACTGGTGGTTCAGGATGTACGCAGAGGGGGTGTGGTCTTGCATGACTTATGATTCCTGACCCTATCCCCGAGCGACGTCCACATCATGGTTTCGATCCACCCACACAGAGGTATGGTAACCTGTATATTTTAGTTTTATTTCATTAATTTATTTATATATATACTAATTTTTTGATTATTTATTCCTTTTTAAAAGTTTTCAGCATGTAGCTATTGGACTGGGGAGCACTATATTGCGCAATTATTTTTCTCAGCCATGGATCACATGGGAACATATTCTCGTTGATGTGTGACATGACATGTTCCATCATTGGCTGGTACGTAAATAAATAATATTTATTTTGGAATTTATTTTATTAACTTGATATTATAAATTATTTTTAGAGTTTATGGCATCCTATCGATGATAGCATGCATGACGCTATCTACGCGGTATCACAGGTTTCTATGCGTGATCATTTCGGCCAGTTTTTGCACAGTTTGAGAAGGGAATCCATTAAGAAAGAAGGGGTGACAGAATTTGATGAGTCTTGTAGATCCCACCGACCATAGTACATTTCAGATCATGTTTGGGGTGGATTATGTTTACACTGGTTGGGTGGTGGATTTCAGAGGAGATCCTCAGTGGGACGACAGAACCGGGGGAGAAAAGAGGTGACGCATCGAGCTGGTAGTCATACATTGAGTTTGCATAAAGATCATATGGTAAGTATATTTTTTTAAAAAAATTATAACATTAAATATAAAAAGTTTATTTTATATTTCTCTAGGCAGTCGAGCATCCTGATATTACGGAGTTTGAATAAAATCATTCAGTTGCTATTTAAATGCCAATATGAGAGGATCATACAAAAAATAAAATCATACCCCACTAGGATCACAAGCCAAAACAATCCAATAAGGAAAAGGGTTTGAATATTGGTCCTGATGGAAGCTGTGCGGAATCATCATGTTTCATAGAAAGTAATGGCATGACCACCATTTCTTTAAATGCCTCTATGAATGTCGTCACTATCATCATGACAAACATAGATCAACACACAAATATAGAAGGCCACATCATGGAAAATATACCACTAGAAGAGGGTGATCGAGACGCACCAAATGGGATTGCATGCACCTAGAACAAACGAAGGATTTAGAATTTGGTACCATCAAATAACGTTTCTCCACATCCTCAGTGGAATACTGGAAAAGAAAAATGGAATGATTTTACTATATCTTAGCTTCCATCCATAGAGGAATATTTTTCGTAATATGATAGTGAAATATGAGCACTCTATAATCTCAATGATGAGATACTCTAGGGAAATATTCACATTGGGCATCTTCTCCAGCCATAGACAAATATTCTCCCTCCCATGGAAAACCCACCAGCAAGAGCGATATATGAATAATTTATTGTATCTAGATCTAGACATCCAATCAATATAATTGAGGAATCCCTAAATGATAAGGACTTCTCTCTATTGAGATGACAACCTATCCCTCAGTAGGTTAATCATTTAGTCATATGACGAATCGAGGATTAAAGGGAGATGAAAGTGGAACCACCTCATCGGCCGCCACATTCTTCTAGTGGACGGGAGGATACTCAGACTGTAGTACCCTTGGAGTTACATACCACCACAGAATCCTTGGATACATTAATGGAATCCATAGAAGTGTGACATGCACCTGTGCAGCTTGAAACGAAGCCATATCCCAAATCGGTGGATGATACTCTACCTCCACTCAACTTTGTAAACCCTACATTTTCTACATTTGATGATATAGGTGACCCTGAAAACATCTCACACATTTCGTATCTCTATGTGGCCCAATGATGGGCCCTTAAGATCCAAAATACGTGAAAAACTAATGTGTTTCATACAAAATATGATAGGTCCAACCTTTTGGGAACAATAGTCTTTCAACCAGATCTGTTGCAAAATTGGAAGACCTTCATCATTGGTTCCTTTATTTTTTCAATTCATCACTAAGTAAAATGACGATCATTAACCTGATGAACTGCAAGAAACACGAGAATTATAGGGTGTATAATTTCATAGCATGATTGAAAGGTGTAACCTATTCTCTTTTCATCCCCCTCTCACAGGAGAAACTGATAGAACTTTGTCTAGAAAATATAAAGGATGAGTGGCAGATAACAATAATCCCCATGAAATATCTTGGCGGGTTCCAAGAGTTCACTGAAATGAAACAAAGTCTGGAGGATCCTACTCAAATAACTCAATAAATGATTCAAATCATGCCTACAACATAGGGGAAGAGGTCAGGAAAAGTAGAATATGTATTTGTATCTCTCACGCACATAGTGGTTCCCATCTAAGCACCTAGGTAATCCCTAAACCACCCAACACCTCCAGTCGAGCAACAACCACCACATAATCTTCTTCATCTAGATATAAAAATAAGTCAAGGTCACCTAAGATTTAAGGAATGGATAAAAAAGTATAAAACTTATGAAATGAACAAGTCCCTAATTATTTCTTGGTAGCTGTGGATAATAACCTTCTCATACTTCCACAATGCTGAAGGCACGAGGAATTCAACCTCATCGACCATCCCAATTACTTCTCTTTCTATAGAAGGTTGGGTCATAATTTCTAGAACTACTTCATCCTCAAGTAAATCTTTGAAGAATGGTTGAATATTGATAGGTGGTTCTAGAAAATTCTTTATAGTAGGTGGCTTCCATTACCATTGTCCTGTCAGAAGAAGATGTTAGTTGGTAGAATGTTCTTGCCAGGTGGGTGAAAATTTTTGAGAATTGGATGACTTGAAAAAAATTTGATCGAGCTCATACCACTCTAAAGTCACCTTTTTGAAAACTCATGATAACTCCACCACCCATGAAGGAGGATTTATATGTGCCTCTCAATGGTGGGAATGACCACCCAAAGCCATAAGAGACAGAGGAGAAAGAAACATATTGTTCTCCAAAGCAGGCCCTAACTCCTTCATATTTCTTCCCTATGACATCTAAAACATGGGAACCTCCCCACAAAATGGAATACTCAGTTGTTGAAGAGATCATATTTGGTTTTGTCAATATAATACACATGTCAAACCCCTTCTTCAATGTTGAATATTCTTCCTAATATGGTTTTCTAGCATATAATCAGGGAATAAGAGGCTACATGCGTTAGAGATAAGGATATCGGGGACAACACAGACATCGTTGGACTCAATATTCAATTCATATCCCCATAGAGGACATATATGCAGCTGATACAAATTGGGAAGAACTCTAGTAGGATCAAAAGAGGTAGGGATGTGCCTTAGAGCCCTCCAACAATCACCCATGTCAGATTGTCTTTCATGACCACTTAGCGGGGGATCAATTCGATCAACCCATGCAATAGGGATGATCGACATGAGTTCCACCACTAGCTGCTGATATTCCCACAACCTCGGAACAACCTCTATACCTGTCTACCTCAAATGCCTCAACTCATGAACCACATACCCAGAACCATCCCCATATTGAGAATTGATGATCTATGGAAAAAAAATTACGATGTTCTAAAATATCTAGTTGCAATCCCAACCAAGCTCTTAGTCCTTGATTCACTCTGTCATTCAATAAAAATGAAGGAGGCACTTATTGAAGACCACTAAAGCCCAAAGTAATTTGAGATATAATTAACTACACCCAAGTCTATTGAGTAGTGACTATATCCATAAGATGTCATGAGGTCATCTCATTCACTAAATAAGATCAAGAAGAGGCCATCCAAGGACACATCAGGACCTTATTCATGTCATACTAACTCAATAATGTCAATATCCAAGGGTTAAAGTTTGATAATTGATTAGGGGTCAATCTCATTCTATTTTGAACTCTCTGATGTTTGGGGTATAGTGAAGGGGACTTATCCCCTATAAAGAAAACCATTTTGGGGTATGATAAGTGTGAGAAAAGTCATCTTAGGAAGATAAAACTCCAATCCCAATTTGGGGAACTCATATCTAATGTCTTGTTCATGATTATCTTGAAATAAACTACATATAATGTCTTACATGGAAGTACCTATCTCCATGTCCACCTAACGGTACCATCAACATTCCATCATTGTCTAAAGTACCCCATCAATGGAAAGGTCGACATAATAAATGGTGACAACACCCCATTTGATACTTGCATAGCCACATATATAGAATTAGGTTTCTATGAGATGTGAGGTAAGCATCCAATGGTGGATGGTGATATATAGGTTGAAGCTCCCAATGGATTAGAGATCGGCCCAGTAAATCCCCAGAGCATGCTTGATGATGATTATGTACTACCCATAAAAATCATCAGAGTGGAAGATATAATCCAAAAGGTCCAATCCATACATTTCCTCAGTGAAAATGTAAAGGTTGATCGACTTCAACATCTATCTGCAATTTCTCAGAGAGCATGGGATGGTGATGCCTCTTCTAATGGCCTCCCTCACCCTAATATCAATAGAGTGCCCCTATATTTTCATCTTCATCATAAAATTTATCCACAAACATATAAATGGAATAAGATGAGGGTGATCTTAGTAAGTTCCCAATATCATTCAAGAAAGGTGTCTCTCCCACCATATATGAGATCAGGTAGGTAAATATTAGAATAAAGAAGTCCAACGGACTACACTGATTTGTGCTACAATTCCCATAAAAAAGAAAGAGATTTACATTGCATTTCTAAAGAATCACTGATATGTTTTCACATGGAAATATATAGAAATGGATAGAATAAATCTATATGTGGTTATACAACATCTCATACTGCTTAATAATCATTAAGGCTTAAAATAGTAAACCAATATACTAAACCCCTATCATTCCACCAATTTAAAGGCAGAAGTTATTGAATTGTTCAAAGAAAATTTTTTCTGAGAAGTGTAATACCCAATATGTATTTCAAACATCATTCCCATAAAGAAGAATAATAGGATAATTGGGGTCTTCATTGATTTCAGAGACCTTAATCGGCATTTCCCAACTGAAGATTTCCCATTACCGATCACAGAACTCTTGATAGATGAAACTATTGGCTTCTAGACCCTTTCCTTAATAGATGATTAATCAGGGTATAATCAAAAAAATATGGACCTTGAGGATGGAAAAGCCACAACATTCATATCACCTCAAGGGATATTATTCTACCAGGTCATTCCATTTGGATTAAAGAATTTCAGCGCCAAATATAATCATGTGATTCATCACATCTTTAATGCTTTCCTGTGAAATGTAGCCTAGTGTTATGTTAACGACATGATCATTAAATCCCAATAGTGATGTGATCATTTCACATATCTAAAAACAATCTTCAACAAGCTGCGACAGCACAGCCTAATGATGAATCCGCTAAAGTGTACTTTAGGGGTAACATCATTCTAGTTCCACATCTTTGTGGTATACAACCAAATAATTTAGGTTAAACCATATAATACTAGTGTTATTTTAGAAATGTAACCACTGAGAAATCTAAAATAACTAGGGATACTTCATGGGAACCTCACTAATATTCAGCAATTCATAACTAACCTAGCTGGAAAATATCTCCCTCTCACCTTGATAATGAAGAATGGAGTCACATATCAATGGGATGATGAATGTCAAGAATCCTTCAAAAGTCTCAAGAAGTACTTGTTGTTGCCACTGGTTTTGATGCCTTTTTTGTATGGGAGTCCACTCATATTATATGAGGCCTCCATAGAATTTTCATTAGGTGCCTTCTTTACATAAAAAATGATGTTGGAAGCAAGAATATTCCCCATTTCCATATCCATACAATTCTAGGTATAGAGACACAATATTTTGATGTCAAAATAAACTTCCCTACACTCGTCTTTGTAATGAAAAAGTTGAGGCATTACATGCAACATGTTGAATTCCACCTGGTCTCTTGCCTCAACCAGCTCAATTACATCCTTGGCATCTACATGTTGACTGGTTACTTGGATCTATGAGTGGAAATTCTACAACAATATGAAATTCAGTTCATATCACAGAATTCAGTTAAAGGAAATGCCTTGGTTGATTTTTTCATAGCACATGATACCCCATAAAATACACTAGAATACACTAAAATCCCCAATGAAGGGGTATTTTATGCCCATGAATCTCCATGGACATGGGAGTTGTACTTTGATAGAACCTTCCAAATCCATGTTGGAACAAGAATGAAAAATATAATGATCAATCCAATTGGACTCGAGATTTTATTTGACCCTCTAAAAAATCATTTATCCTCTAATATTCTTCACTCTCCGAAGGCTACACAAATAATGATGTAGAATATCAAGCCCTCACAACTGGATTGAAACTAGATGTATATCTATTCATAGCCTACTTGAATATCAAAGGGGACTTATAATTGATAATAAACCAGATCGATGGTAAATATGCCCTCAAAAAGGAAGAATTGAACCCTCCCACTGGCTATGTTATGGGACTAATAAGTTCCCTAATCAGAGAATGCCCATACCGACGTACTAGCTAATGCAGCCATCATTCTAGCTGACCCTGATCAGGAGGAAGTAACTTTCTATATTACATATCAAATAATGATCTCATCAATCATCATATTTGATATGGAGGAGATCAATCTTGAAAGAACTACCCCATATAGTGATAAACCAATAACCACCCAAGGATATATGGAGATTATAATCGATTATCATAGAGATGGGACTCTCCTAACAGATCGTTCTATAAGGGAACATATTCAGCATAAGGCAACAAGCTTTACTCTGAAGGATGGTCCAAATGACAAAAAATTACTCTTCAAACATGGATTTGATGAAATTCTCTTCAGGTTCATAGCATAAGAAGAAGTTATCACCATCATGGAAGAAGTCCACGTAGGATTTTATAGTGCCCATAAATCTATAACTAGGATATCTAACTAAATCTGGTGTTTGTGGTTGTACTGAAAAACTATGATATAGAACTACATAAAACTAACAAAGAAATTTCATGCATTCCTAATTCATGAAACCTTCAACCATCATCCCCCAAAATTTTAATATACAGCTAAATATTCATTTTTATTTGTGGGGGTTGGATGTTGTGGGGACATATCCCCCATCCATAGCTAAGAAGTTCATGTATGTCCTTACTAATAAAGACTTCTTTTCTAAATGGGCTAAGGTAATACTCCTCAAGGAAGTCAAGATGAAGAATATCATCAACTTCTCAGAGCCCCATATCATCACTAGGTTCGGAGTACCTCATGAAAAATTGACAGACAACGATACCAGCTACTATTACACATATGTGAAGAAGCTATACCTGGAGTACAACATCCAGTCCAATCACTCAACCCACTATAATGTAGAAAAAAATAGATATATAAAATCCTTTAAAAAGAATCTATCAAATATAATCTAAAATATGTTGAATAAATATAACAATTCTTATCTAGAAAAAACCTCCATGCTTTGGGGGCCTACCATACCACCACGCATACTACAACTTAAGAAACACCATAATCATTGGTGTATGGGATGGAGGAAGTGTTACCAATAGAATTCTTGCTACACTCACTCTAAATATCCATTTTAAGATAGCCCTCCGATGAGGAACAATCCCAAAAGTAACTAGATGAGTTTGAATGACTAGATGAGAAGAGGTTACAAACACTTCACGAACTGGAGACTCATCAGAATTGGAGAGCAAAAGCCTTCAATAAAAATGTTCACCTTAGCTCATTACATCAAGGATAATTGGTCTTGTCTCTAAGAACCCCAATGATAACAGAAAAAAGACCCCAAAATTTGAACCCAAATGGGTGGTACCTTACATCATACATAAGGTCTACCAGAACAGGGCTTACTCATTAGCCACAATTGATGAGGAGCATGTCACACCACCCAAAAATGAAATATTTCTCAAGAAGTATTTTTCATAAACCATCGTTATGGGAATCAACATCATAGTAAGCCCCATCAGTCATCCTAACCACATGATGTTAAACTATATGGAGATCGTCCTAGATGCAAGATATTAAATTCCATGAAACCTCTGTTTCCTATTGTAATACGTTAAACTAAATGATCTCTTAAGAACTATATATGGCTTGGTTATTATCATCACAAGATACAATGTTATGCATGAACCTATATTCTTGGGCCCAACAATTGGATTATTTTTCTTTCACATCAGTTTACCCAGTTTCCTTTCTGGTTGATGTAAAACTACATAGATCCAGAACTTCCTCCTTTTTGATGGGTGACCCAATGTCTATATCGTGTGACATAAAACTGAATGGATATGTGATTTCAATCTATATTCATGTCGATCAACCTTATTCATTTCAACATGACATTAAACTGCATGGTTCATCTAGAACTATGTATGGATTGATTCTCATTTCCAATGATTTATGTAGGGATGATTTGATCGTAAATCTTGATCCAACCACTACACGATACAAAATTACCTTGTTGTGCCCCTAATTGTCTCTACATTATAGGTAAACTGATTCGATATAAGATTTCTCACACTGAGAATACTCATATAAACTTAGGAATTGAGGCTAGGGCTCACCCTCACAAGCAGGGAATAAAGGTGCCCAACAACTCCATTACAGTCCTAAATGAAAGACCCTAAAAGGAATACCATGAGTCCTCCCCACATGACGTTAAACTTCATAGAACATAAAAAACTATGTGTGGTTTTATTCTAATTCTCATGAGATACGTAGCGATGCCTAGACTCCACCTATAGGGCCCATCACATTATTCCCATCAATCCACATCAGTTCACCCCCATTTTTACTACATTACATTAAACTAAATGGAATTTAAAAACTATTTGTGGTTTGATTATCATCCTCATGAGATATGTAGTGACTTCAAGACTCCCAATCTGGGGCCAACTAAAATATTCCCATCAATCCACATCGGTTCACCCCAATCCTCACTGTATGATGTTAAACTTCATGAAATTTTCATAAATGTGGGTGGTTTGATGCTCATTCTCATGAGATATATATTGACACCCATGACCCCATCATTGGTCCGAACCACAATATTTCCACTTATTCATGTCAGTCCGCCTTTGTCCTCACCATATAATGTTAAGCTATACAAAACATCAAGAACTATGTGAATCTTGATTCCTATCATCACAAGATACATAGTGACACTTAGACCTCCAATCCTGGGTCTAAGTGAAAAAGTCAACAAAAATAATTCCCACCTCAACATATGGGTCAGACCTACATAGAGTATTTCTGGATAAATATCTACGAGTAAATAGATTCTCATGCTCATGTGATATGTAGTGATGCCCAAGCCTCCATCTTTAGACCCAACCAAAAAATCCTCACTTTCACATAAGTTAATATGCCCTTACCACATGAGGCCAAACTTCCTAGAAATATGTCCTTGCCACATGATGTTAAACTGAATGGAATTATGTCCTTATCGAGTGATGTTAAACTACACAGAAGCGCAGTCTTACTGCATGTCAATAAACTACACAACCAATGTCATTACCAGATGATGTTAAATGACACAAAAAACACATCCAAACTACATGAAAATAAATTGTGTAGACCATATCCAATTTATCATTCATTATAAAAGGACTATAAGAGACTTTCCTCATTCAACCAAAGTGTGGGTTTCTCCCCTATATTTTAAAATCACCTCAATACATATACCAAACTTCATGTTTCAAGCATATTAGGTCTTCATTAACCATAAATGTCCCTTGTAAAGGATATCCGGCTTCAAATATCATTTAAGTGACTATGAATACATTCACATGGCTCCTTAATATGTTCCTATTTCCATCAACCAAATGTGTCACCCTGAAAATGGACATTCAAATTCTCGTGAGCCCTAACAAAATCAAGGTAGCACTAAACACCCTAGTTTGTCTAAACTACTCCAAGAATGACTATACCATAACATTAATCATGACCTAAGAAAAATTGATCCATGATTTAAAACATTTCCTTACCCTTTTGGGTGGATTTTTGAGAAATCATTACCATAGGTATCCTAATTAAACTCGTGTGTCACATCTCCCACATTGGGTCCATGTGAGTCATGACCCTAAACTCCCGATGCTTGGGCCAAAGCAATATGACCATAAACTCTAGCCCATAATGGTCTGAACCATACTACATTAAACTTCTAATGAAAGAGACACAAAACTTATCAGCTTGAAACCCACAAAGGGGGACCTGAGGAAAATATGAGTCTCCTCCTAAAAAACTCTTCAACTTAATAGTTTAGGAAAAAAAATTAGGTCACAAACATAAAATTCATAATGATCATAGGGTCAACACTATATCCCTATTAAAATACATGCTATGATTATTGGACCCACTAGTCCTAAAAAAAGTTAGAGCGATGTTTGTCACATCTCTTCACTACAAGAATATGTTCTATAGATGGTGACAAAACTTTTATGGAACTAAAATACTACTTGGATTTTATGATTTTCAAAAATTACACTTCATGAGTGTGGGTGTATTGAATTTCCATAACTTTCCATGTCCCTTGGAAAGGATATCTTAATTCAAGGGACATTTCTTGACAATGCATACATGCCCATGACTCTTGCATATATGCCTTTGGATTTCAACCAAATGACTCACTATGAAAAGGTACATTCTAATCCTTGTGATACCTAAAACTACTACAGAAGCACGCATTACCTCATTGTGTCTAAGTTACTCCTGGTATGATGATCCCACATCATTCTCCTGACTCAAGTGCTCCAAATCTTGATTTACAATCCCCACACCAAAATCTTTAATTGGATCTGAAATCCTCGACGTTATTTCATAGTGTTTTGTTCCATTTCGCAAGGATAGACTGTGACACTTCATTTTAGATCCTTTGATAGCCCACACCTCGGGATTAGAAACCATAGTGTGTGGGGCTTAAGCTTTATTATTTAAGAGCTAAATTCCCTAAGGTTACCAAACCCTTCATATATAGCTTTCTTCTCATAGCTAACTTCATCATCTAGATGATAGTGTTTTCTCAACTATTTCATAGCTCTTGGAAATTAGTGGATATCATCTTTCACTTGTCATTCTACCGATGAATAAGGGACATAACGGGATAACTAAGTGAATATTATCCTTTTCAGAAAGGAGCTTCAATCCATGTGAGCCTGAGAAACACTATAGTGGATCCTGGAATTTTAGAATGTCATGGTACATACCTAGAATTTCATCCCCATCCCTTGTTCACAGACTCACGCCTTTGGGTTAGGTTTTATTTCATCCACACTCCAACTATCCCAGAAGGCCAAGTATCCCTATTATTTTTCCTTCAATTCACATTACCTCCACAAATATTCCATATCCCTTGGAAAGGATATCTTAGTTTATGGGCCATTTGATTTACTATGCATACATGACCATGGCTCTTGCATATGAACCTATGCCAATCAACCAAATGCATCTCTATAAAAAAGGAAATTATGATCCTAATGAGCCTTAGGAACACCATGGAAGAACCCATCACCTCTGTGTGTTTTAGGTTATTCATGACATTTTTGCACCATATCTCAGGATCATATAAAATGTGTGATAAAAAAGATGCCAAACTAAAATGATAGTAGGTTCAAGCTAAAAGACCCAAAACTAAAGTAATATAAATTCCAAGATGAAAGACCCTAAACTAAAGTGATATAAGGTCCGAGCTAAAAGACAATAAAATAAAGAGAGAGAAGTTCTATGCTAAAATACCCTAAACTAATGTGACAGAAGGTCCAAGCTAAAAGACCCTAAACTAAAGTGATAGATGGTCTGAGCTAAAATATCCAACAATAAAGCAATAGAAGTACCAAGATAAAATTCCCTAAACTAAAGAGATAAATGGTCCAAACTAAAAGACCATAAAATAAAGGGCATGAAAATTATTCATCCCTCTGCAATCAAGTGATCTCAATATAACTAGGAAATATTATCAATAATGTGTATCATGTCGGTGGGAATTTATGAGTGTCTCTCAAAGATAATCTTTCAGAATCTTCGTATTCAGTTTTAGGGATTTTTGTTAATTAAATATAAATCAAGGAATGGGAATGGATGGTGATTTCCAAAATGTTGGAGTATAAAGATATCATGCACATCTCAAGGAAAAGTAAATTGGATAGTATTATAGAAAGTTCAAAAAATCATTCATTTATAGTATGAAAAGGACGTAGGAATCTCCATATTTTAAAATCTCTCTAAAGCTTCATAAAAAAGTGGAGTGCAGTATAAAAGTTGAGTTGTGAAAAGAAGATGGCAGGAATAACTGGCAAGATCTTCAAGAATCTAGCAGGAGGAATCAATGGAGGGTTGGAGGGCCACCCTTCCACTTCTTCTACTTATCCCTTAGGTGGGGGAGATATTCGACCAGAGCAGAAAAATCTTCAACCCTCTTCTAAGTAGTGTCTAATACAATTGATTATTCTAAGAGGTTTGACATTAAATAGGAAACAATCTCCTCATATCTTCATATATACACCATCCAAGAATCCATATGATCTTACAGTTCAAAAAAAAATGGATGGCTCTATTCCTATGCCTCCACTGTAAACCCCATTTTCATAGAAAGGGATGCCTCATTCAAAAAATAATACATATCCCTTTCATTCATGGCCAGGTATCTTTGAGTCAAGATGATTTTTTGCATGATATCATTCAAATATTGTCAATTGAAGTTGTCCTCCCTTATGTCATGAAATAACCGGTAATGGATTTCCCCTTGGCTTTAGAATACTTCCAAGGGGGACTTAGCAATCAAAACAAGAATATGCTCCTATATTAGCTAATGACATAACTGATCCCATACAACTAATGAGGTTAGTGTCGTAGAATGATGAGAAACCAATTGAATCAATGTTGAAACAGGAGAAGAATCCTCATATCCCTCTCTCTAAAACGGCGCATCATACATAGTTGTGATGGAGGACTGATCTTTTCAATAGAGTCTATTCCACTATCTAAAACACAGTCAATGGAGCGGGGTCACTTCCATGATACCTCTCATGAATATTTGATCAACTCTTTCGATACCAAATTTTAAAGAGGTAGCGACACAAAAGGCGTGTCCACATGATGGACCAGTTGTCCAAACACACCATTATGATAAGATGTTACCAAAGACTAGGCATAATCCTGGGTAAGGAAAGGTTAAAAATCTGTACAAGGAAGTATAATCTCATCTCTAGTATCTTTACATGATATCATATTCCAGAATTGACAAATAATTCTAGGATGGAATTCCCCTTAGACATTGACCAAAGTGATAGGAGAAACTCTCTGGATGCATCCAAATTTTCAAGAAAATTGATATGGTGTGTATGGATCATAGATGATTAGCACTTCCACCCTAGTTGTGATAACCCCATCATGGAGGGAGAAAATATAATATCTTTCATCCAAATAATTGTCTTCATCGTCTATAATTGGACTACCCGGTGCACAGAAAGTAAAAAATTCAAAACAATCAGTTTGAAAAAGTTCACCTTTGACCTCAGTATGACTTAGAGACATAGCCCCAACCCCAAAAATTATCAACATCTTTGAATTTTATATGGTGTCTGGGATCCTAGAAGCATTATAGTACTCATAACAATGGAAGTACTCACCTATCCATCCAAACATGAAATGAAGTGGATCACTGATCTTGTAAGGAGTGTTGACTTTCTGAATTTGCTCTAGAATTTAGTAGGGGCGTACAGGGACCAGAACTGCAATGTTGAGATGTAACCCTTCTACAAGTCATTCCACCATTACTAAAGTGCTAACATGGATTTTTGAGTGTTCATCCCCATCCAGTATATTAAACCCATTAATGAACATAGCTAGAAACCCTACCAACCTAATCTCCAAAGGAACCTCTGGGTTCACCTGATAACCCCATGAGGTGTAGTCCCCATATTCAAAAATTTCCCAATATGATCCATCACTATCACAGACTTGTTGGGAAGGGAACTGATGAGGATGAATAATAGTTGGTCTAGACCTACTACCAAACAAAAAAATATTTATCCAATTTTTGAAATAAATAATCAAGTGCACCATCATCTCTCTCTTCAATTTCTCTGTCACGGTGATAAGCATCTCCCTCACCAAAACTAGAGTCTTTAAAGGATCATCCCAAACATCCGCAGTAGGGAGGAACTCATCATACATCTCTAAGTGGAGGAATACCACCCAATTAATGAATATCTCATAAACTAATGCCCACCCCAATGAGAAATATAGAATGTGGTTGTCCCATGACACTAATAGATAATCATCTCCCATACAAGGTTATTCCAGCAGTAGATGATGAATTGAGATATCGACTTTTCTTTGGGAAGATGAACCATATATTGATTATTATCAAATTCCAAATAGCATTTCCTCACCCAAAATGTCCATGCCCATTCATTAGAAAAAATATTTCTTGGACGAATATCCCATTTTCAGTACCATACACCACAGGATGTGTGTAGAGAACAGATGATCATACATGAATATCTTTGAGTAATAGGTTTTGAGTGATGTCAGGACCAGCCGAACTTAGGGGATAGTTTTCCAATAGATAAGCCAAACTCTAGGATTGAGATGTAACAAGATGAACAACTTTAATAATTGTTGACTAAACATAATCAAGATAACCAGATACATAGAAAGCAAATAGACTAAAATATAGGAGAGGTATGAAGGCATCGTCTAGCATACCAAACTTGTACAGAGTATGTCGATGAGATAAGGGATAATCCTGAATGTTGGATGGAAGGAACTTCGGTAGGGTCTCGTTATCAGTATGTACATGGTATTAAGGATCGACATTGTTATTCCTATTGATAATGGCTCTTTGGTTGGGAATAGCTAAGGAACCTTCACGAGAACTGGAATCCATCTGAAAACAAGCATGTGGCGCATGTCAGATAAAGGGAACATAAAATGTTGTCAAAAATAGAGGCATGAAGGTCTTTGTGACATCATGTGCATCAAATGACTCAGCAAGGGATTTGAAAATCACATAATGAGTTCATGGATCACCTAATATACAGATAAATAACAAGGTACATAACCCTCATAGGGCATCACGTGAACCATAGGACCCCCTGAGAGACTCACAATCATGTGACCCGAACACAGTCATGTGAATTGTAATCAATCAAAAAATCAGACCAAATGATCTTGTGAAGTCCTCATGATAACCATATTTCTCATAGCCAAAGTGTGAGAAATTACTAGAGAATAGTTCATGATCATGTTAGATGAGCGTTAGAGCAAGAATCAATCTTGCAATAAAGTTATAACAAAATATAACTGTGATGTAGACTCATGAACAGGGTTTGCGGCAGGGTCTAGCGATGAGAGGTGAGGTGAGAGTGCTCTATAAAGGGGGTTTCTGGTCGAATGAATTTCTCACCCACTATATATAGAAATTTTTCAGAATACCAAACGTCTCCTGGTAGAACAAACATCAACTGAAGCACTAGGTCACGACACCACCAAAGACTTTGGAGGGCATTATGTTTCCTCAAAACTAAGTCCTTATCCAATTAGACTTCACTCTTAAGGAGGGAATTTTTTGATCCCCACCAAATGAGAGTCAAAAAAATAACAAAAAAATAAATACATGAATATGTAAATTACCTTCCCCATCAAAGAAAAGGAAGAAGAAGATGACTGAGACCTACAGATCACATGAGCCTTTAAAGGGCTCATGATCATGTGACCATTTCAAGGTAATGTGAAGACTCCATGCATAATGCATAACCTTTGGCATGTCCTATGAAGACCCTTAAAAAAATTTCCTTCTCTTGTGTAGGATCTCTAGACAAATAGGGTCCCCAATGAAAACCAAATGATCACCCCCATGACTCATGGTTTGTCATTGTCATGTGTCCATCAAAGCATATAAAATCCATAAAAAATAATAAATAATGATTTCTAAACAGAGAGAACCTCAGTGGCCACAAAGATCATTTAATGAATCATTACTGGGAAGGATAAAATTACTTGATGATATCCATGTAAACATACATGAACCCCAAAACATTGTATGATATAGAAAATGAGATAAAGGGGAAAATATGAGAGGAACTTTCAGTCGCTAAAAGACATTTGACATGCCCCAGGTGACCCGCAAGATGTTGCGAGGCCTTGGTGTCATGTCATCCTTGTCTCATGCGAGACCTTTCGGTTTTCACCCTTTTCACATGAATCAGCTTGGAAAACTCCAAGAAACCATGTTCTTCCTTTCAACTTCCTAGGGACAAATGGATAAATTTTTCCATGACATGCTTGGACACTCTCATATGTCCCATAATTTTCATGAGAAGAATAATCATGAAATCGAGTAAAAATCCTGGACATTACTCAAGAAAATATTCATAATACCTACCCTTTGTAAAATAAAAAAAGGGATAAAAAGGTAGTATGTGAGTGGTACTCGTGGCCACTAAAAGATTTGTGATGTGCCCCTAGTGACATGTGAGATTCTATGAGAACTTGACGTCATGTCTGCCTCATCTTGCAAAAGCTTTTTGGCTTTCCAGCCTCACCATGCGAAAGTCCTTGGGTATGTCCATACAACTCTACAGCGCTCTGAGGAAAAACTAATAGATTTTTTCATGAAATTATTGTGCATCCCCATAGGACCCATATTGTTCATGTGATACATTACCAAAAAATAGTGTAATTGTCATTGAGATTACTCATGCGGGCTCGCATGACTCTCAACCTGTGTCACATAAAAAGTAAAATAAAATAAAGAGGTGGTGAGAGTTACTCATAGTCATAAAAAACATGTGATGTGACCATGGAACATACAGAACAGTCTTGCAAGACCCCCGAACAAACCATACTAGTCACATGGAAGGCCTTGGATAAGTCATCATGCATCTCATTGAATCCTTTCAATGGGAACTTGAATATTTAGAATTCCCCTGGACATATCAACTTGACACTAAGTAATAGCTTTGATGTGTTTGTGTGACCAACCCCCCCCCCCCATTAATTAGCTGTAATTCAATAATGGAGGCATTGACGAGAGGGAATCGATATCGCTAAAACTCCGGTGACACATTTGGAGCCTACCATGGTAGAGACTCACAAAACTGTGTGGCGATGGACCACCTCACTAACTCTATCCTGAACTTACACTATATATGTCACACAAATCACTGAAAAAATGGGGTGTCGATGCCTATAAATTCCCCTCTATATCGTGAATAAAGGGTCGGACTTTGATTGCTACTATGCATGCTATATTCCTAGACTCTGGATGACTCGACTATAAACATCTTCAGTCTTCTCAGAGTTAAAGATCACTCGAACAGCCAAACTTCTATTAGGTAATGCATAGGTTGTCATCCGAAGTAATCATGCGCCATAAATAAGGTACATCAGGTGATCAATCATAGATCACACAAAGGGTTGTTTGTAAGACATGTAAAAAACATACCGCATATATTCTAGATCACAAAATACTCAAACAAAATAATAATGAATAAACCTAAGGCCTTCATAATACAGGAATTAGAACTATGATAAAAAGTGGAAGGCTTAACTAAAAGACATGTATGCTGGCCCTCATACACTTCATGTAAGTCACCCAGAGACACTTGACATCACCAAGACTTATCGCTCAGATCGTAGGACACTCCCTCAACATGTTATTTGAGACATGAAAAATCCTTCATACATGTCATAACAAGTCATAATTTCCCCTCATAGACACTAATTTTATCCTTTGAACCCTATGGCTCTATCACTCGAGACTTGTGATGTCCTTAAGACACATCGCCTGGCCCATATAATGACATCCACTCATATCATTAATGTCTTATTGTTGCATCTGGGAAAACCTACCAAGCTCTTGGGATAACCTATGGACAAGTCATCTAAGACCCGCGACGCCTTTGAGACATGTCGACCAGGTTTAGATATTCCTTCTTGAGATGTCATCCAAGATAGGTAACATCCTTTTAACCATGTCATACAGACTCTTGTAACACCCTCAATATCTGTCAAGTCTGGTCAAGTGCTAACACCAAGGCATGTCAGCTAGATCATATGATACCCCACCTGTAGAGACCCAAAACCTGACGTACAAAGACATTACATTAATTTTTCGGAATACTTAATACATAACAAAAACAGACACACAAGGACCGTAATAGTTTAGTGTCTTTGGAAACTCGGAAAGATAATCTTCTAATCGTGGTGAAAGATCTTCAACATCTCCCATAAAAATCTTCCCATTTTGTTTTCTTACCTAATACCTTTCTTTAAATCCTGGGGAAAAGAAAACATATAAAGGGTGATCTCAAATGCTCATTAAGGGTAAGCATAGAGAACATAAAACAATCCATAAACATTTGAATGAAAAATCTTGAACATAAAATCTAAACATCAAAATCATGAGCAACGATGTAAATCTTGGAAATACATAAGGCATAGATCATAAGGAAACATTAATCCTAATAAAATATAATGGAAATAAAACATGTAATTGTGGCATCTATTATGCACTTGTTATGATTTTCATAGTAGACAAGGCATTGCTGCCAAGACCATCTTAGTGGAAAAAGTCCCATTCTAAATCGAGTTCACTCCTCATTCCAGTCCTGTAATACTGAACCTGATTAACTTACCATTACATCCATGCCTATCTCATGAGATATAAATCTTTACCCAATGCATTGGAGGGAGATATAGGTCCCACCCATCTCATAATGAAATCATTCTTACTTGTGCCACAAAATAAACATTCATCATTCATAATAACCAAACAAATAAAATGGGTTTCATAAACATCATTTTATCATCACATAATCCATATAAAAGAAATGGATATCATTTTATAACAAGAAAAGTGAACCCATATAAATTATAGAGACATTATACTTGAAAAATACACTTATCAAATATTGTCGACTTAAATGGAAAATTGTTTTGATAAAACACTTGAAATGAATTCTTGAGGAAAATATCCTTTCTTTGTAAAAATCAATTTCTTTTCACAAAATTCTATGCTATTTTAAAAGAAAAGGATTTTGTTGAAAATAGTCATGAAATCTTTTGGAAGAAGCTTCATGAAAATAAGGCTTTATAAAACCGTAAAAATCTTTTCATTCCGTATAAGTTAAAAAAACATTCTTCTCATACTATTGCCGGAAAAGTCAAAAAGTACCTCGTAAAAGAATGATTCCTTACATACCATGTAGTAAAAGTCAAAAATGGGTAAAATGGACTTTAAAAATACAAAGGAACACTTTTATAAAACATGGAATGGATGATAGAAATAACCCCAGTAAATACTTATGAATAAACAATCTCGGATCAGAACGAGATTGGAATAATTATCCCTTATCTTAGGTCTGATATGCTTCGTATGTATCTGAACCTCCTCTTCTTTGAAACGCCTCTTCTTAACCTCCTATTAGGGAACTAGATATGGTATTTGAAGAATACCAGGACCTCTAGGATGATTCTAGGAAAGTGTAGAAGAGAATTTGGTAGGGGTTGGCCGAGCTTGAATGCTCAAAATGGTGTGAGGAGGAGAGGGAGGAGGTGCCCTTTTATAAGAGGGGTGAGGGGCACCTTAGGAAAAACTCAGAGTATTATTTTATAATAAAGTCAAATTCGGTTTTTAATAGCTCAAAATTTATTTATTTCGAAGTTAAGGTGGGGATGGGTCGAAATCCTTAAAATCAATAGAATTTAGACAAGTTTAGGTCACTATTTTAACCTTATCATTTAGATTTAACTCTAAGATAAATAATTTAACTTTTACCGTGACTTTTTGTTTTCTTACTCTATATGGTTACTAAACATACTATAACAAGACAAACGAAACCCAAGTGGTTCATTATTAATATATATATACATATCTAAGTCATTTGGTCGAACCTTAGATTTGTAGGAATAGAATAACAATTAATAATATATTGTTTTTTTTAAAAACTATTTTATATCAATTTTGACGCTATTTGGTACATAATTTTTGTGAAAATAAAAACAGAATGATAACCTCGAACCAAGTTTATTAAATCAAGACTAACATGTCATATTAACCTATAAAATTATTTTAATTCATAAAAAGTCTCAAATTACATTTATTTGGGCATTTATAACATCAATTATGTTAATATTTTCTTAATAAGGTAATTACTGCATCATTGTTGTGTCATATATAAATTACATTATTTAAAGTCTAAAAATTATAAATAAAATACCATTATGTAGGAAATATTTTTATATTTCTAATGAATATTTATATTCGAATTTATCTTATGTATAACCCTATATTAAAAAAAATTTAGTTATTAAACTTTGATTTTATCTATTTTAACTCTTCTTTAAATAAAATAATATTAAATGTCCTAATCTAATCCAAGTCGACCTAAATGGTCATATTATATTCATAAGGTTGTTTATGGTTGAAATAAACTTATCCAATATAATTAGGACATGTTTTGGGGTAATAGTAATATCATGTTTACCTTTAATTACCCTATTTACTATTAACCGTGGTAAATAAAAGTAAAAAGTTACTCTTCACCAAAAATTATTTCCATCTAATTGAACCACATTTTACTTACTTATATCAACCGTGTTTCTCATATTTTCAAATTTACTTTCACAGAAATGGTAAAATTATGTTTTATGAAAAATTCAGTTTTTTAACTACCACTTAGTGGTTTCACTATTCATCAAAAAATGAAGTTTTTCCGAAAAATACCAAAAAATCAGCCTAATCTATATTGGATATTCGGAATTCAAAAATGATGTCCATTTTTTCAAATTCAAAACATAGAAGTGGAATTAATTAATTTTAAAATTAATTCTCGTTATCAAAACAAGTAGCATGTTTTTAAGAATCAATAACTATCAAAAGATTGATACATGTTTAAGTCCAATTTCAATGAAAAATTTACTACAATGACCAAAATTGGATTAAATGGTAAAAACATATTCTAATTACACTTTTAAACCAATTAAAAAGATAATCTAACCATATAAATTATTGCAATGATAAAAGTTGTTTTTAATTAAAATATAGCGTGTTTTTACAATTCATTAAAATATGAAAGTTATCATAATAATATGAAAAATTTATCCAAAGTAAATTTTTATATTCTAATTCCAAAAAAGAATTTTATTTTGTCAAATTGAACTTATAAACATGTCAAAAACTAGATTTAAAGTGGGTACGCCATCAAAAGGTGGTAAAACTGCATTTTTTGAAAAGTACTTATTTTACCTGAAAATTTTATTTTGTTCTCATACCATGTTCTAGAAAATATGTAAGATGAATAATAATGTTATAAAATTTAAAATTAAGTTAATACTTTTCATAATTGGCTAGTTTATAATATTATAATAATATATTGTTGTTTAGTAAAACTCGGTATTGCGTACTACACATGCTATCGAGGAATGTCGTGATTGCGTGTAATGAAATCCAATTCAGGGATGCATGTAGTGAAAGCTACCTTTGGTGTTTCATATAACATAATCAAAACTAATTTCATTTATGCATTAAAAAAATATATAATTAAGGTTGCATAGAATAATTTTTACAAAACAAACTTGAAATTGTGTGTAACACTTTCCTAGAATAGTGTTGCGTATACTCAACCTAATACGGTGTTGCATATAGTTTAAACTAATCTTGTTGTACAATAGAAAACATCAAATAAATTAAAAAGATATATCTCATAAAATCTCAGGTTGTTACATTCTACCCCCCTTAAAATGAATTTCTCCCTCGAAATTCATCGGGGTTATAAATGGTTTACTATTTGAAAGTTTATTTAATAGAATCCCACATTGTAAAAAAGAATACCAAAACATAACTTTAAAAACTAAAGTATGAAATGTAATGGTTACCCAAAGTAACTCATCACTGGGTTTCCACATAGGAGAACATAGGTGAAAATATGGATATGGAAAAAAATCTAACCATCAAATTCTGATGGAGAGTGGTAGAGAACATGGCTATGAAAAATCCCATAATCAAAAAGCCATGAATTTGTGATTATCTAAGGCACCATCGGATTCATCAGATATAAGAGTACTAGGACAACATTTTTGGTTTTCAATATCCTTTCCCTAAAGTTGAAAATTTTTAATTAGAAGAAATACATACTTGATTTTCGTACAATCTCACTATTGTTTGTGCCTTGAACAATTTCTACTTCATCTCTTAAAGAAATGAAGTTGAATTTGTCTTCCGTGAAGTGTTAGCAGATCATGTGATAGAATGATGGGTCATTCCATCTGTTTTAAACAAAAGGTTAGCAAAAGTTACCAAATATACATAAGTTCATCTATGGTGAGTTTAATCGTATATGATTCCAAAAATGGACTTATACTTCATCTATCATACTGCTTAATAAAATAAAACTAGTTTCTACTATCCAGGGACTTCATGTAGGCCAGTGGTAGGTGATAAAGGCCTATCGCACTTCGATTGTAGGTTTGATTCCCACAGCCTTGTCCGACGCGACGGGTTGTCACACATCCTATGGGTTGTCCCTTTTTCTAAAAATACACTATTATAACATTCCTGCAATAGTATCGAAAAAAGTTCTAGCCTTAAACAATTATATCTCATGTTCCACTTAATCCGTTCCCACCTTCAGGCTTATTGAAAATAATTTTGTCCAATCTTATAGTATAAAGAAAACAATTACTATAAATGTCATCAACCAAGCATGTGAATACCATATTTTATTCCCCATATATCATACGATATATCTTGTTGGTCACATTCCAAATATGTGAATACCATAATCATGTATTCTCTTGAAAAATGAATGCACATTGAACCTTAGTGAACACATTAATGCTGTCAAAAGTTAGCTCTTTCCACATCCCAAAATTTCTATATAATCAAACCATGATATCACTTAGTTCTTATATAAATCATGAGCTCATGAATACTATCAAAAATCTCACTATCTCCTTGTCCTTTCATTATGCACATATCATCTATCTTCCAAAAATATTTGAATATCCTTTCATGGTTACCGGTACCATTCAACATATACATTCAAATACTTTAGGAAAAATAAAAGTGTAACAATCCATAGATGTGTCTTTATTCCATAGTACCACACACTATTCTTGATAAACAGACAATCATTACACTACCTTCTTAAACCACTGACTGAGCTTCATCATTTCTTCCATCTCATATGTCATTTGTAGTCTCTTCACCATCATCCACATAAATACTACTCATATGACCATGCTGATTCTCTTTATGAGATTTTCCCTTAGGGAATTAGTTTTCATAATGCCCATATATCCCAAATTTAAAACACTTAACCGTTGTTGATGTCTTAGAAATACCATTATCCTTCTCCAGGGTGTTAACTGATCATTTTCCTTTACAATTACTAGCATTGTTTCCGTCTTTTCCACACCTAAAGCATCTTACAGTTTCTTTGAAACATTCTCCTTGATTCCTCTTCCCACATTATTTACATGAAGTAAATGGAACATTATTTCCTCTACGATCATCATGAAACTCTATCTTTCTCTTATTAGCTGAGTCGGGAAACTTTCCAAAGTTCAGATTATTGATCATATTATGAGATTGCTGATTAGGAATAATAACGATGTTTCGCCTTCCAAATCCCATTTCATTTTCTTGATCATGAAGAATATAATTCCATTGTCCTTCATATCCTCCATTATCATGAATCTTCTTCTTTCCATCCATTTTCTAAAACCCAAAAATAATAGTGTGAGAGGAAAAAATCATGATAGGTAAAACAACATAATAATGGGGGAGTACCTTCATTATCTAACATCTTAGGTTTAATTCTATGATTGTTACCGTAATTATAGGACTATAACCTATACTTATACTTATCCTTAGAGACATTACTAAACCTTAGGGACATCCCTAGACATACCTTAAAAATATCTCTAGGGATCTCACTAAAGTTATCACATCCTAGTTTCCAAAGGTTGACTAAACCTTTCCTCTGATACGAACTGTAGAGACCCGAAGCCTGACGTACATATACATTACATTACTTTTCTAGAATACTTAATACATAACAAAAATAGACACACAAGGACCGTAATAGTTTAGTGTCTTTGGAAACTTGTAAAGATAATCTTCTAATCGTGGTGAAATATCTTCAACATATCCCATAAAGATCTTCCCATTTTTTTTCTTACCTAAAACCTTTATTTAAATCCTAGGGAAAAGAAAACATATAAAGGGTAAGCATAGGGAACATAAAACAATCCATAAACATTTGAATGCAAAAATGTGAACATAAAATCTAAACATCAAAAGCATGAGCAATGATGTAAATCTTGGAAATACATAAGGCATAGATCATAAAGAAACAATAATCCTCATAAAATATCATGGGAATAAAACATGTAATTGTGGAATCTATTAAACACTTTTTATGATTTCTATAGTAGCCAAGGCATTACTGCCAAGACCATCTTAGTGGAAAAAGTCTCATTCTGAATCGAGTTCACTCCTCATTTCAGTCCTGTAATACTGAACTAGATTAACTTACTGTTCCATCCATGTCTATCTCATGAGATATAAATCTTTACCCAATTAATTGGAGGGAGATATAGGTCCCAACCATCTCATAATGAAATCATTCTTACTTGTTCCACAAAATAAACATTCATCATTCATAATAACTTAACAAATAAAATGGGTTCCATAAACATCATTCTATCATCACATAATCCATATAAAAGAAATGGATATCATTTCATAATAAGAAAATTGAAAACATGTAAATCATAGAGACATTATACTTGAAAAATACACTTATGAAATATTTTCAACTTAAATGGAAAATGGTTTTGATAAAACACTTGAAATGAATTCTTGAGGAAAATATCCTTTCTTTGTAAAAATAATTTTCTTTTCACAAAATTCCATGCTATTTTAAAAGAAAATGATTTTGTTGAAAATAGTCCTGAAATATTTTGGAATAATCTTCATGAAAATAAGGCTTTATAAAACCGTAAAAATCCTTTCATGCCGTATAAGTTAAAAAACATTCTTCTCGTACTTTTGCCGGAAAAGTAAAAAAGTACCTCGTAAAAGAAAGATTCCTTACATACCATGTAGTAAAAGTCAAAAATGGGTAAAAAGGAATTTAAACATACATAGAAACACTTTTAGAAAACATGGAATGTATTATCCCTAGTAAATACTTACGAATAAACAATCTCGTATAAGAACAAGATTGGAATAATTATCTCATACCTTAGGTCTGATATGCTTCGTATGTATCCGAACCTCCTCTTCTTTGAAACGCCTCTTTTTAACCTCCTCTTAGGGAACTATAGATGGTATTTGAATAAGACATGGACCTATAGGATGATTCTAGGGAATTGGAGAAGAGAATTTGGTAGGGGTTGTCTGAGCTTTAATTCTCAAAATGGTGTGAGGAGGAGAGGGAGGAGGTGCCCTTTTATAAGAGGGGTGAGGGGCACCTTAGGAAAAACTCAAACTATTATTTTATAATAAAGTCACATTAGGTTTTTAATAGCTCAAAATTGATTTATTTCGAAGCTAAGGTGGGGATGGGTCTAACTCCTTTCAACTAATAGAATTTAGACAAGTTTAGGTCACTATTTTAACCTTATCATTTAGATTTAACTCTAAGATAAATAATTTAACTTTTACCGTGACTTTATGTTTTCTTACCCTATATGGTTACTAAACTTTCTATAACAATCCAAACGAACCCAAAGTGGTTCAGTATTAATATATATATCATTATATATTTCATTTGGTCGAACCATAGATTTTTAGGAATAAAATAACAATTAATAATACAATATTTGTTTTAAAACCTATTTCATGTCGATTTTGACACTATTTGGTACATGATTTTTGTAAAAATCAAAACAGAATGATAAGTTCTAAAAAAGTTTATTAAATCAACACTAACATGTCATATTAACCTATAAAATTAGTGGAATTCATAAAAAGTCTCAAATTACATTTATTTGGGAATTTATTACATCAATTATGTAAATATTTTCTTAATAAGGTAATTACTGCATCATCATTGTGTCATAAATAAATTACATTATTTAAAGTCTAAAAATTATAAATAAAATACCATTAAGTAGGAAATATTTTTAGCTTTCTAATGGATATTTATAATCGAATTTATCTTATGTATAACCCTATATTAAAAATTTTTTAGTTATTAAACTTTGATTTTAACTATTTTAACTCTTCTTTAAATAAAATAATATTAAATGTCCTAATCTAATCCAAGTCGACCTAAATGGTGATATTATATTCATAAGGTTGTTTTTGGTCGAAATACACTTATCCAATAGAATTAGGACGTGTGTTGGGGTGATAGTAATATCATTTTTATCTTTAATTAACCTATTTACTATTAACCGCGGTAAATAAAAGTAAAAAGTTACTATTCACCAAAAATTATTTTCATCTCATTGAACCACATTTTACTTACTTATATCAACCATGTCTCTCGGATTTTCAAAATTCCTTTCACATAAGTGGTAAAATTATGTTTTATGAAAAATTCAGTTTTTTAACTACCACTTAGTGGTTTCACTATTCATCAAAAATTGATGTTTTTCCGAAAAATACCAAAAAAATCAACCTAAGCTATATTTTATATTCAAAATTCAAAAATGATGTCCATTTTTCCAAATTCAAAACATAGAATTGGCATTAATTAATTTTAAAATTAATTCTCGTTATCAAAACAAATAGCGTGTTTTTATGAATCAATAACTATCAAAAGATTGATACATGTTTAAGTCCAATTTCAATGAAAAATTTACTCCAATGACCAACATTGTATTAAATGGTAAAAACATATTCTAATTACACTTTAAAACCAATTAAAAATATAATATAACCATATAAATTATTGCGATGAAAAAAGTTGTTTTTAATTAAAATATAGCATGTTTTTACAATTCATTAAAATATCAAAATTATCAGAATAATATGAAAAATTTATCCAAAGTAAATTTTTATATTCTGATTCCAAAGAAGAATTTTATTTTGTCAAATTGAACTTATAAACATGTCAAAAACTAGATTTAAAGTGGGTGCGCCATCAAAAGGCAGTAAAACTACATTTTTTGAAAAATACTTATTTTACCCAAAAAATTTATTTTGTTCTCATACCATGTTCTAGAAAATATGTAAAATGAATAATAATGTTATAAAATTTAAAATTCAGTTAATACTATTCATAATCGGCTAGTTTATAATATTATAATAATATATCGTTGTTTAGTAAAACTCGGTATTGCGTACTACACACGCTATCGAGGAAGGTCATGATTGCGTGTAATGCATGCCAAGTCAGGGATGCATGTAGTGAAAGATACCTTTGGTGTTTCATATAAAATAATCAAAACTTATTTCATTTATGCATTAAAAAAATCTATAATTAATGTTGCGTAGAATAATTTCTACAAAACAAACTTGAAATTGTGTGTAACACTTTCCAAAAATAGTGTTGTGTATACTGCAAGCTAATACGGTGTTGCGTATAGTTTAAACTAATCTTGGTGTATAATAGAAAACATCAAATAAATTAAAAAGACATATCTCATAAAATCTCGGGGTGTTACACCCCTCTGGACATGTCAGTCTTGACATGTGATGACCTCTAGAGGAAACCATATGAAACTTACGATGTCTTCCAGACAAGTCGGTTGAGTTATGCGACACCCTCTAGACATGAAGAACAGGTCACAAGGGCATCCCAGGACATGATAACAATTTTCATCATCAGTATGTAATCCCCAATCAATAGGTAAACCTAGTTGTGTAAATCCCAATATAAAGGGAACTACGATGACTCTGATTCCATCTATATCTAGGATGCGTAGTCCACCTCTCCCTAAGATTCTTGTCCCATATTTATCATCCATGGAAATCCAAATATTTACTCCCTTTATCCAAAGAAATGTAATTGGTCACTTGCTAACCCTTATTTCTCACAACAAACATGGCTCATGTGGGCTTAGAGAGTTGTATTGATCAGGCCATTTGTACCATATACCCTAGGGTTATAAGGGTAGCTTCAGTGTGTAATCCCTGATATAAGAAAAACTAAAATGAATCTGATTCCTACTATAATAAGGATATGTGGGATGCCATCTTAATTACCAAGCTCAAATAAACACCCCTTTCAGCCCGAGTCCTTTTGCAACTCCAACATCTCAGCCAACATGACACAATTAATCCTAGGAGATCATCACCTTATCTCATCCATTCGTGGACTAAGAAACCACAAAAACTCTGATAACCCTGATTCTTTCAAAAATTAGGATACGTAAGACATATCTTCAAGAATCGATTCACATAATGAAGCATCTCAGGGAAGTCCCATTGTATAATTCGTACATCATGGAGAATAAAATGATCATTTTCCATCCCTTGTTTCTCACACCGAGCATAGCTCACATGAGTTTAGGTAGTTTTCATAGTCATATCATCTCTTCCATGTGTCTCTCTAATGACACGAGAAACCCCAATACATAAACCATAAATGAATAAAATACAAAAAATATAATTATTGTTATACTTGAGATACATAGGATTCCCATTTGGGTTAATGGTTTAATACTTAGTGTCCTAGAGCACCTCTATGAGTCCTTTCTGCATTATGTTAAACTGAACGAGTCAAACGAACTACATGGGTTTTTGATTCTTATAAAAACCAATATAAGTAGGAAACCTCATAATGTCTCAATACCATCCTTAGAATATTAACATTCCTCATACATGGCAGCACATTCCAAATAACTTGGTTATATGGATTCATCATAAAAGCATCTGCCCATTACAAGAAAAGATGGAGAATCTCAAATACATATAGATAGATTTTCTAAAGAGATTATCTAAGAGAATTAACCTATAGTCATTTTGTTAGGGTAATCAGTCCCGTATTAGGATTTAAATGAGATTAAAAAACATATCTTAAATCTATAAGAGTGTCCAGGAGTAGAAAAAAATTCCTCCCCAAAAGGGTGTGATGCGCCCGACATCCTCTCGACCAATGTGAGTCCCCATGATTCATTGGGCCTGAAAACCAAGATGATTTTCTGTCATTAGAAAGAATGTATGTACTCATATACTGATATAGAAACCATTGGGAGTTTTTGAAGAAAAGTTACAATAGTATCATAATGAGCCGAACCTATTTCAAGCCACATCGAAAACCCCAATGAAACATAACCCTCAATCATTCAAACCTTTAACCCATCTTTTTACTCCTTTTACAACATACGCCCATTGTAGGAGATCTCACTTTCTTCCCCAACTTTGATTTGATCCATCTCCCTCTTATAAGCTTGGAATTGACCATTATTTTTCCCTTTGGATCCCTCTCAGAGACACTATGATTCTTATTAATTAATTATTTTCTCTCAACATAATGAATAATAAATTCATGCGAGCTAATATTTTTTATTTTTAGTTGATTTATTTATCTATTTTATTTATTTTATTTATTATATTCTAGCATATATTAGAAGAGGATACTGGACAAGGAGTTTACTGACAATATGAGGCCAGTGTTATCACTATTTACAAAAAATATATGACTATATCATGATTCATATTCCCACAGTACAGATATTCCATGTGACTCCATTTAAATTTATAATTAATTTAATAAATTATTATCACCATAGATTGGTTTTACTTGTTTCCAATTTTTCTTCTTTGATGGTAGTCAAACTCAACATGAACCACCCCTTTGCGTGTTTTCTTCAATTTTATTAAAATTATATACCTTATTATATGAATTAAAGAACCTTTTTAGGTATTCTATGTTATCTCTTCTGAATAAATTTTTTAAATTGAATTGAATGAAAATATATGATATCATTCTAGTCCCCTAATCATTAACTATGTGATTAAACAACCTTTTTAGGTGTCTTGAGATTCCTATATAAATTGGAATGGAAAAATGATTTGAAAATGAAAGGTGCACGGTACGACCATGTCACCCATCTCTTGTCAGTTTATAAAGTATGGTCATGAATTTCATTATGATTATGAACCATTGAATAATTATTATATAAATATTAATAATGGTCATGGACCTTGAATTACTTTAAAGGCATGGTATACTGTGACTGATACTTGGACTCCCACTGTGGTTTTCCTTGGATGGGCTCATGGGGTGAGAACCAATTCATTGATTCAATTTCAAAGTGAAATACCACACTTGCATTCAATATTTTTATTATGATTATTAATACCCCATATTTTCACCGAAAGTTAACTTATATTTTTGGAATTAAAATGAATCAATTAGATGATTCGCTATAGATTCTGCTTCATGTTATAGAACACCTTATATTATCCCTTGAGATCTTTTCATGTCTCTCACAAAGGATACCTAAGACATGATTTTTGAGATTGTGTAGCAATTTTCCTCTTAAGGTGGACTACCATGGTTACACCCCTAGGCTTCACATAGTTTATAGAACTTAAATTCCATAGAAAGTTATGGAACCCTATATTATAATCTCTATATAAGGATTACTTTTTTTATGTCTTAGGTCTATAATGTAAATATAATTTGAAATTTGAAATGCCTATAGACATTCTTGGTTTATGCCAAAAGAAGTTTCATCATATGGGTGTTCCAAAGGGAACTTGGAGTTACATGTTGTATTTGTTTATTTACCACTCATTATATATTCATAGACTCGATAGTTATAGACACCATTGGTGGTGGCCTATTAAGTTTTACTGACACTCTATTTGATCCATTAATAGCTACCTTGACAAGATTTATGGATGTAGGTAGGGACATATGAATGGGATCTATTATAAATGCATAATTATTATATTAGGATAGAATATGAGAGAATTGGATTAAGCTCATTCTTGTAATTTTATTGCAGTTTAACATTCTCCCTTTTTGTATATTTTTGTACAACCTGTATTTTATATTCTTATTTAATGTTCCCCTTATTTCACATTTTTATAAAGAATCATGACATCATTATTTTGTATATAACACTGAATATTATTTACATCAGTTTACTTCTACCCAGTTGTTTAGTTATATTGTTTATATTATTAATTCTTCTGATAATTTATTTATAATTTTCCTTATTTTAATCCAGTTTGATCATGATTGTATAGTCTCACCACGACACTATAATTCAATCTCACCACAAGTCATTAGACTTGAAAATTTGGGGAGGCTTTCATGAGGCAATGTAGACAACCGGGTTTGGTTAATCATAAGTAAACTATATTTGAGATTTACATATTGTCATTACCCATAAGTAATGGTTACCAAGAACCTAAAATCACCACTTTCTATAGTACTCATTTGTCTACATACAGCAACATATAAAATCTAATAGTTCACTACCCCTCTCACATTTTCACTAAAATGTTTTTTATTTTACTTAATAAGTAAGATTCATAATTAAAAAAACATTCATAATAAAATGAGTTTAACAATCCATCTCTATAGAGACTTTAATTGAGTTTATTATTTTTATGTCTAAAGTTATGATACCAAATATAAGTGGGGTTAGAATCCAGCTTTACCTTATTATTTTGAATTTTTTAGATTGTATTAACCATGCATATAATCTATAAATCGTTCTTTATATTTCTAATTCCCTAAAAAATAATTCTTATGAATACAGAGAATAAATATTGTTCTTTATAATAAATAAAAATTTATCTTATCCAAAAGAGGTATCAGAATAAAATTTATATTTATGTATAGAACATAGTAAAAAAAATTCTAATTCTAGAATTAATTAACTTGGAAAACATATCTCAAAATTTATGACATCCAATTTATAAAATCTATCCCCATTTACAATATTTATATCTACATAACCTTTCATAAATTCACCATTATTTTTTTAGTTTTTTTTATATGCACAAATGTGTAATTCACCACTAGTATCCAACACACATGAATCATAAATGGGTAAATATATTTCTATAACATTCACAACAATATGCTCAGAATGATTTTCTAGATAACACTTCTCATCCTTAGATACCAATATAGAATTACTTTATAGGTTATACCTATAAGATATCTCAAAAATTATATTCATGATACATACCATAATCGATAATAAATACATATTTATTGATTAATATTTGGTTTAATATATTTTCATCAAGGTATTTTATTAAAAATAATCCAACAAAAATGACAACCTCATACACTATTACCTTTACATGGAAAAGTTATATATTTCACTCATGATAGGGTAACTTTAGAATTTCTTCAAATATTTATCTATTTAAGTAACACATCATGTCTATCACATCACATGACACCCTTGGATAATCATGTAGAGAAATCCTTTCCCAATTTATCATATGAATTATAAAAACTCTATTCCTCTGGGAACCTGATCCTATTAGGGTCACCCATGAAAGTGTGACCCAACAATTATAATTGAAAATAGAAACTTACTCTAATCATGTTCAAACATACCCAGTATTTTTTAGAAAATATAATAAACATGCACCCATACATGGAATTACTAACCAATTTGTATGATCAATGTCTTGATATGTGTTTACTTAAGAAGAAATATCATACATAGTATTTGGGTTTTTTTTGTCTCACCATTTTTATATGCATCATATATATATATATATATATATAATTTAATAACTGTTGTATCTCATGAAAACCTTATTATCTTATGTTTTATTTAATTATGTATGTAGTTATCTGATTATTTTGTTTTGGAATCCCTATTTTGTCCACTAAATTAATACGTTCAAACAATATTAATGTATAACTCTTTACATAACTCATAGTTTGTGTTACAAACAAAAAAATAGCGAAAAATATATTCACACAAATTTAAATGTATCACATGAATAAGGCACATGATACCTTTTCATCTAATGGTTTATAATAATGTGAAATCAGTAATCTTCCTCAAAGTGAGCATGGATAAATAATTGGAAAACTCCAAATTTTATATTAAAAAATAAGCCTATAGGCTTGTGTGTAATCCAACCCAACATCCCTCTACCCATGGTATTTACTCATGAAATACCTTAATTCCATCATAATTCTAAAATTTAGTTTGTATAAACAAAATTTAACCTCCATATTAAATCTAATAACTCTATAACAACCCAAATTCAATGTTGAATAGAACTAAATCTTATGTTTTCAAACTTATCCTATTATTCATGGTATAATAATTTACAATATTACTTTAAAATAATTTAAAATAAGAATAAAATATTCACATTATATAAACATTTTATATACATGAAAATTCAATGGCATCCAAAATGGTTTGTGCATTGAAGGACCCTCATTGAACCGTGTGCTAATGAAGTGTCGCAATTCATTTTGGTCTCTTAGTCTTACCTAGGACCTTGATATAGTCCAACCGATTTTGAAAATCATTTTAGTCCCTAAAAATAAATTTTATTTCAGTGACACATTCCATTTTAGTTCTTTGGTCTCACCAGGATCCAAAATGGATAGTTTTTATCCACAATGTCATATTTTTTATTATGGTGATATAGACCGTGACATAGTGGTCATGTAACCATGACATAGTAACATCGATAATAATGATATGATTTATAGCCCACACAAAAATTGGAATTTTCCCTTAAAATATTCATTTACCTTGTAAACTTTTAACCATGGGGGAAATTTTTATAGGATAACCATGTAATTTTGGTGGGAAACCTCTTGAACTATTTTGTGGTTAAATGTGTATTTTCATCATGGAAAACATACAATTTGTGTTTATGAAATAAATTTTAATCATATTGATTCGGCACTAATCTATACTATGCTAGCACTGATGGGTATCATGGGACATCTCTATTCCCAATAGTAGTGGAAAAATACATGAAATCCCTAAAAATATCAACCAGGGGAGGTAATAATAAAATGAAATATAAAAATCATAAAACATGTGTACCTCGCTAACCATGATTTTTAAGTTCATTAGTATTGTGTTTGATCGAGTTCCCTTAGTTGAAACAAATGGGTTCTTACATCCAAAGGAATCCATCAGCCACTAGAATCTCCAAAAACATTAGTAAGTCCTTTTCTATATAAAAGTGTTATGGAACCTCTATCTAAAAGAGAAATGGGGATTTCATCCAATAGAGAATACACTCCTATCACTCAAATTATGTCCTTGAATTCCCATTAAATAGTGTTTAATCATTAAATTATTAAGCCTATTATAATCCAGAAAATTTAAACATTTTTAAGTGGTTAATAAAAATTGTAACTCTTTACACTAATAATATAATTTATTAATCTGATTGTTAAACACTTTTAACAATCAATGCGCCATTTAAAAAACATCAGATGATGTGTTAATGGTAGAAAAATATGATAGTTTCATTGGCCTTTTTTTGAATAATATCGCATATCATTCTATAATAGCACCTTGATGTGGTATCTTATAACACATGAAAACATTGGACACATAGTAGTGATTTTCATTATGTTTGTTTTGTGCTTTAGTACAAAAAATACAATAATTTGAGAATATTAATAAATTATATAAATATATAATGATATACATACATACATACATAAATACAAACATACATACATGAATATAGACTATAAGTATGTGTTTATATATATATATAATTATATATTTAAAATATGTGTGTGTGTGTTTTATTTCCAATATATATACATTTTATAAAAATGTAATTTAAAAGTTATAATTATAATTAATAAATATATTTATTAATATGCATTTATTAATGTAAAAAGATACATAAATATATTATTACAAATATATATATTTATATTTATATATTTATATATTCATAAAATATTTATTTAGAATAAATTATTAATTAATATATATTTAATTATATATATATCTATAATTATGATTAAATATATATTTAACTATATATGTAAATAAATATATGTTTGATTATAATTATACAAATATAATTTTTTAATTTATATATATATATATATATATATATTGGTAAATCACACGCATACACTTATCCAAGATATATCTATTTTTTTTTTGAAAAGTCAAGAACTACCCATATTATTTGTGATGGAATTTAAATTAATCCTAAATGATCAATTCTCTAGGATAAAATTAAAATCATCCCATATAAACTTTGGTACACATGCACATTACTTATCTGATAAAAATATAAGTTCACCCAAGTAAATTGTTTCTAACTATATATATGGAATTACTCATCTGAGATGGATATATAATCCACCCAAAACAATTATGCATTTTATTTGGGATGGATATCATATCCATCCTGGACGTATCATCTCATATAAAAGGTTTTTTAAGGTGTTTTTTTTAAAATGATTTTAGAAAATAAATTCTCTTATATGAATCTATTTTAATTTATCATTATTAGTTAAATTTTTTAATTTTCAATTTACTAACAAATGGATATTTAATAGAGTCTTGGTATAATTATACTAACCTCATACTCACCACTTATATGAAAACTATAGCTGTCATATAGAAATGATTGGTTATGGTGTAGGTAAAAGAAATGATTTATACTTTGTTAGTGGAGTGTTGTAGATCTATTATAAAGACATGATTGGAAAAGTTGGTGTCTTATTCTCAAGAAACCATTATTCAATTTTAGTCAACATGTTTGATTGTACATCGATGTTGGATATTATAAAACTTATTTCATTTCCACTAGGAATTTCAAAAGTTTTAATAAAAAAATTATACATTTTTCAGGAATTTTATCTCATTTTATATTATGATTTCCATGTTAATATCATTCCCCAATGGTTTATTTTATGTCTCATAATTAGTTTCCATGCACTAGAAATTAGGGTAACAAATATTAGGACAAGTAGAAATTTGTTTTGTGTCTCATGGTTGGGTTCCCTTGACTGAATAATTACATTGAAGCTCCTACACTAGTTATCATGACCTCTTAAACAATTATGAGAGGATATAGGGGAGATAAACTAATTTAACATGAAAACCAATAATAAAATTAATAGGCATATAAACACATTTAAAATATATTTTATAATCATATTTATCTTATAATTATGACATAAATTACTAATCCATGAATATTAATAATCACACCATCATAATTTTATGTTAAATTTCTTTGGTTATTCCCAAACTCCATTTAAAAAAGACACAGTAACCCACATTGCATTCCATGAAATAGATTCAAAAAATTACAAAAATTAACAAAATATAAAACAATTATTGAACAAAACATATAAATATAAACAACACCTTTCAAATCATGTAGCATTTGAAAAAAAAACCAATGAAATATTACTATTTTCCTAAAAATGATTATAAATTTGAAAAAAGTATTTCAAATCAAGAAATATTTGAAAAAAATATTCTAACCTAGAAAATATCTAAGATGAAAATGTTTAGTATGAAAGGAAAGCATCCACCTACTACATATCACTTCCATAATTCCATTCATACACATCCTAAGCATCATATACCTAATATGAATCTTTACTAGTAAATATTTCAAAATTTTATACGTGACATATATAGAAAAATCATTTATGTTTTAAAAAAATAATGGAACACTAATAAAAGATTGTTAAAATGTAAATAAATAATCTGTCAATATAAAAACACCTCATCTAATATTTCTATAAAACCCATAAGAAAAAATCCTATCATTTGGAATGATATGTCCATGACTAAATGAAACCCTCAAACTAAATACCTATAATTAGCTACCAAGAGTTATAGGAGGTCAAAAATAAGAAGATTAAAAGTAGATATTGGGTGTTTACTTTAAATCCATGGGAATTATAGCGAAATTAGTTTCCCTAAAATCTACCAAAGAGTTTCCCAATATATATCTATCTCATTCTAGGGTAAAAATGAGTGAGATATAGATGTTTTAGGATTAAAATACACAATTTACGGTACTTTTAATAATTTATATAGTTTATATACACGATCTTAATGAACAGGACCAAGCCATCAATTAGACGAATTCCCAAACTAGTCTTCCACCAGCCCGAAGGTTATTTTTTATCCCCATGGGCTATCAATTAGTGTATGGGAATCCTAGGAACATACTTAGGAACAATTTCACCCAATAATTAATTGAGAAACTAGGAGTAGGAAGTAAATAAAATTTTGGCATTCCCCAAACATACATAGGACATCCAATTCAAAAGAAAACGGTATTAAATAACAAAAAATAATATAATAAAAAAACTGTAAACAAAATAAACAAACATACACTCAACTCACCCCTATTATCTCTCCCTTGCAAGACAAAAACACCCAAAAATATTTCCACTAGATGCCTTTTCTTCAACAACTAGTAGTTATTTCTACCCAATTACCGTTTTAATTAGAAATTCATAATTGTCAAAAGTAAATCATTTAAAGGTACACATGTCAAATATTCTTGGAAAATAAAAGAATGTCCTACCAAAATCAAGTAATAGACCTAGCTGGAAGAATGCAATAAAATAAAACTAACCTAAGATAAATCAATGATCTCAAGAGTAGCTAGGAAACTAAAATTGGAATTTTCAATTGAGATAAAATAAGGCTGAGAACACAAGCACTCATGCGTACATCACAACCTGTTGAATCTATGAAAATACTTAAGTAAAATAGTTTATAAAATTCTATTTTGAATCATAATTTATAAAGATCTTTTTTACATGGTTTATAGAACCAAATCACATTAAAATTTTCAAACAACTACCCTTTTATAATATAAAAAAAATTATAGTTATAAATTTTCAATTAAAACATTGAACTAAGGTATAAAAAACACTTTCCCACATTTTTAAACATCTAATTAAAAACCTTTTTTATAAAAAATAAACAAAAACAAATTTCATTATATCTCTTAAAGAAATAAAAACTATTTACACATTTCAAATATTACTACAAAATCATTTTTGAAACAACCCATTTTAAATTAATTCAAAACACCCCCAAGGTTATACATAAACCACACAAAGGAATCCAATATCAAAGAAACACAATCAAGTAATTGTGAAAAGAGAAAAATAAAAGGATGGATATGAAATAATCAATTAAGAAAATGGAATCCCATAAAAATCATAAAAAGAATCCTAGTGATATGGTAATAATCAATAAGGTATAATGGGTTATAACATTACTTATAATGTCCTGAGGGTTATATAGAAGTTGATGTAGCTTCAATTTTTTTATTCTCACTTAGTGATACTTGGGCTCTATTAATCCCACATAGGCCCCTCTTGATCCCCTACCACCTATGTGTACACTTTGATCAAAGTAAGAATCCACATAATGGGATTATACAGGCAAAGGAAAACACTCTCAATCACAAACCAAGGATAGGGAAGAAAGTTCCTAAGTCACCTACCCCATTATCTAAGGTCAACCATGAAAAATCAAGTAAGGGGGTGAGTAATCACAAATTACAGGCAACAAATGTGAAATAGTTGGAACATACTAATACATTTTATTTTTTATCTCTCAAAATAAATGAGATCCATATTCAATAATATAATAATCATATACACATGAATCAAAAGAAACATCCCCTTCAGTGATCACAAGACACTATGGGCATACCAATTCAAACAGACTTAAGAGGGTATCACACCATTAATAAAACTAGTATAATGTTCCAAAATATACATTAAAACATACCTATCCAGATACTGACCCACATGAAACATTATTAATGTCATTTTAAATATCATTTCAAGTATCACTTTAAACCCAACCTTTCAAAACAAGGTAAAGGTACACTTCAAATTATTTTCCCAAAATAAACTATCAAAACCCATTTGGAACTCCACATTACAAAGATCCTTTTAAATGAAAATTAACATACCACACTTTGAAATCTTATTGTAAATCCAACTCTTCTCAAAAAATCCACTTTTAAATTAAATTTTGTTTTCTTCAAGGAAACTAAATTATGCCAAGAAGCTTTTTTTCAAAACACTCGTTCTATTTTAATGAAAATTTTAAAAATACCCCAAGACCCACAGTCCCAAATAATTCCAAATAAGGTTAACCCCCAAACCAATACACACAAAATTTAAAAATAATTAAAATAAATTTCACCCTTTTCGAAGAGAATTCCAACATCAAATATTCTTTTAAAAATATTAAAATCTATTTAGTAAATCCAATTTGACATTTAATTCACCACTTGTCTTGTGACCAAGGTCCATTCCCAATAATTAATCCATTTTTAAATCTAATAGAAACTAACAAGGTTTTTCACACCCATTCAAATCCATGGGAAAACATTTCAAAATGATTCATATATTTTAAATTGCAACATAGGCAATTTCAGAAGCACTTGGAATGTAACCAAGGCCTATTTCAAGCACTAAAAACCAAGATAAAAATAACACTAAGAATAGAGAAACAAATAATAGGATTATAAATTTATAAAATGGTATTTAAATTCTAAATATCAATTTATAACATATAATACAAGTGCATTCTATAGATACACCTACCTCAAATCAACGTTAGGCGACCCAAAACGTGTCTCCATTGATGGAGAACAACCGGTCATGGAAGAAGAAAACCCCAAAGATCTATAAAAAATCATAAAAATGAAAGAACCACAAAAAATCTGATAAACCCCTTATACTAGGGTTCAACAGAATGAGAGGGTTGATGGGGTGAGGGAAAATTTCTAGAAAAAATATAGAGAAAGGGAATTATAGGCCATAACATGTGGTATCATTATTGAAGTTAGAATAAATATGGTGAAATATAAGGTCGTAAGATGGATTTCATGCATGTTAATGGGTGGTTCATCTAGATGGAGTCATGTGAGGGATGGGGGGAATAAGGCTTAAATTTCATAAAACCCCTTAAGGTTATTTTTGGAAATAAAAAAAAATTATGGTAATCGTGGAAGGTTTAAGAACATGGTTTACTAAACCGTGAACCACCTATGTTGTCCCTACTAGAAAGGAATAAGTTTACCATATTTTTAATCATAAGTGGGTTTCATGGTTTCTCTAAATATGCTCGAACAATGTCAAACGACACTATAATATGCATCCTGCTCACACATGATCAACACATGAATACTTTTAACTGTGTGCAAACTATGCATAGAACATATTCCCTTAGAAATTTTAAAATTTCATATGAAAATTATCTAGAAATCACAATGAATTAAAATTAATTTAACTAATTACTTAATTAATTCCATAGTGACACTTCGAGTTTCACAATAACCAATAACTAGCACATCCAAATTATGCATTTCTCTCTATGTAAAAAATTTCAAAGCATGGTTCGGGTTCATGACCATGCAGAAACTATGAAATATCTCTTTGATTGACATATATATATATTCTTATACACCAAAAATTTATTTGGATATAATATATATTTCGTCCAACTTCACCTCAAATCATCTCTTAATATTTTACCACCTTTCATAATTTCATTATTAGTCTATCTAATATTTTTCCAAACCCATAACCACTTCTCAAAAATGAATCCACTATCTCTAATGTGAATACTCTAGTTTTACCCAATATTGGGACACCATATATCTACACCTTATAAATTTTTTCTATCCATTGCAAATTATTTACATATCTACCTTTTATATTCTAACAGATAATTGGAGTATAATGGTGAAATTGATATTCCCTAAAAACCATTTTCATATGATACACTTTGGGAACTCATTTTAAAATGAAGGATAATTATTTTGATCTTTTGTAATACCATAATATTTTAATATATTATTTCCATTAAATAAGTCAATGTGATCGATTGCTTTCTCTGAACACAACATCATGTTATAATGAAATCACAATATATTTAGATAAAATTATGAATAGTAAGTATGACCATTAAAACCTAACTATTTAATTAATGTGAATTAATATGTGTGCTGAATTTATTAAATATGGGTATAATGAAAATAAATTCTACTCTTAATACTAGTTGAATTGAATTATTATAGCTAAAATAATTTTGAAAATCATCTTTTTCCTAATTTGTTTTTCAAAAATTAGTATTTTATTTCCAGAAACTAAGTATATTGTGATAAAAAAATAAAAAAATATATTGATAATATGAATAATAAATTAAAAATTAATTAATTATTAATTGATATGAAATAAGAATTAAAAATTTTAATATTTTAAAAATTTGTTTTCTAATATGGACAATTTTTCAATATATTTTGGGAGTTTAATTATATATTTAATTATAAAATTTTAGAAATTTAGTTTTAAAAAATTAAAATCATTTTTTTAATAATAATAATAATATAATATTATGATTAATTTTTTGGATTTTTTTTAAAAAAATAGGTTAAGACTGAAAAATACCAGTTTACAAATAATAAGAATTTTTTGACATTATTAGTATATAAGTATGAATTGAGAATTCATGAATCAATTTTCTAAGAAAAAATATTTATTTAATATGTGACTTAATTTTTTTTAAAAAAATTTAATGAACAAATCCATATTTGGTATTTTATAACATAAGTAATATTTTATCAAAAAAAAAAATTAATACATTATAAATTTTTATTTTAAAATTAATTTTTTTTAAAAATATTTTTTGAATAAAAAAAATTATTCAAAATTTATAATAATTGGGTCCAAATTATCTAATAATTAACAATTTATTTTTATACATAAAATTAAGTTAGCTTTGCTAAAAACTGGTTACCGTGGTCAAATGTAAAATGAGAAAATCAATATTTCAAGGGGTAAAGGGCCTAAAACATGATAAAAGGATGCATATAATTTAATTTATGTCTTTAAGTTCAATATTAACTCTTTCCCACTCAATTATTTATCAATTTTTAATCTAATATTCATGTTTAAAATGTTCTCACTTTATATTAAGTAGAAATATTTACAAAAAAATCATTCAAACCACTAAAAAAGGAGCTTCTAACCACCCCTACAAGGAAATCTTAAAAATTAGATTTCATCGTGAAAATATACATATTTACATTAACATATAACACTCTATCACTATATTAATCTTAAATTCACAAGATATTGTACTATTTCATTTCTTACTATGTGATCTTCTAACGAAATCTCAAAGTGCTCAATGTGAGTAATCATTTTTACTTAACTTTCTTCTTTTCTATTTTTCATTAAAAATTATAATTTTCAAAATAATATTTATTAGAATTATGTTTGGTTATATAATGGAATTTATTATTATATGGAAATAATGTTTAATCACATTTTTCATTTTTTTATGAAAAAAAACCCAAATTTGTGTGTTGTGACGACTATCGTCTCCATGAGGCAACGTGTTTTGTTATATTTTATTACCATAAATGGTTGGTATAAAAAAATAATTTAATAAATAAGTAAGATATTTATATAATTTTTATTATTTTGAACTAATAAATCATATTACTAATTTCTCCAATTCTATATAAAGTAAGAATGTCGACCATGCATATGTGTGGACTACCACCTCCATGGAAAAATTAATGTTCATTTTTATTTTCATCACCACCATACATGGATAGTAATGAGGAATGGATTAAGGGATAAATATTATTTTTATGATATCATTATGGTTCTAGTATATAATACTTTATAATCTATTAATGATATGATCAATAAATGATTATCATTAATTTAATCGTTTTAAACAAGTAAACTAAGTAGAAAATGAACAATTATTTATAATTAATAGATTTTAATAAATTATCTTATATTTATACTTCTTTGCAATTATTAAATATAAAACTAATAATAACAAAATAATATCATTATTCTTTTTGTAAAATTATATTATATCTAAACCACATCATAATTATTCATTATTCATGGTAGGTCCATGTTTAGGTCAGTTTAACCACCTAATTGAAAAATACTGTGAATTTATATCATGACTGACTATGAGAACTTATTTATTGGTATAATATTTTATATATATGTAAATAATGTTTTTTATACAAGATATAACAACATTTAACAAATCAATTATGAAAATAACTTTCATTCGTTGGGAATAATTGAAATATGATCATCACATGATTTATCATAAGGAATGGTAACGAAAACAACGATAAAATAGAATTATAGATATGAAAAAAAATAAGGGAAAATATAATATAGTACCTTATATGATATTATAATGGTATAATTTGGAAAAATAATTGATACCAATGCCTGTTTTATGAAACATGTTCAAAGTGATAACGATTTCTTACACCTGATGTTGTAAGTCTTTAAAAACTACCAAATGTATATATGTATAGAATGAATATAAATGGTGAGTATAAATGGTTATAGTTATGAATAAGTTTATTGGGTATGTATTTAATGATCATGATTTAATTATTCATGTTGTTTTATACAAGTGCAGAATGAATTAGGGCCATGGTAAGGGTTTTCATCTCAAATTCCTCTCTTTGATACATATTTGGTATAATAAAACTAGTTTAATTTATGTGTTGTATAGAATTACTATATGAGATATTATATCATTAATTATATTTTAATTTAAATTATAATCAATCTAAATCAAGGGGTTTTGATTAAAGTGTTACTCAAGTTGTAAGGGTTTTCTTAGTCTCAATTCTAATTCTTTGAGACATGATACATGATATGCATCATTTTTCCTTTTTTATGGTTTTATATTTATTTAATATCACATGAATGTTATATAAATTATTTCCTTTTAATTAATGGGATAAACTAAGATAAATCATGTTTTCCTATAAATTCCATTTGACTCAAGTGTTACACAAGTTATGAGAGTTTTTCGTAATTTATTTTTCATTCATTGAGCTATGATATTTTACTAGAACATATTACATAAAATTTGGTTACATAATAAATTTTTATTTTATTATATGGTATTATACCATTGTATACATTTTTACTATATAAAATCTTTTTCAAATGCTTCATGCTTCATAGAGTATGATTCCCATAAGAGATATTGAAAAATAAAATATCCTTTCTTTGAGTTATAATGTTTCATCCCAAATATTTACTTTACATTTTTAGTTTATATCACACAAATAAATTATTATATAAATTTTTGTAATCTAATTTGGTAAAATTAAGTTCCAATACAAATGAATGTTTTTTACTGTTCTTATAATATTAGTTTTAAACATACTTATTTTGAAATAATTAAAAGGGGTTTCCTTGTATTTTCACATTTTTTTCATCATATTATCATTTTTAAAAGATAAATTTTATGTATTTTCAAAACTCCATTATTAGATATTGTTTTTAAATTATATTTGTTTCAATGTATCTCACATAACCTTTTCAAAAGTTACCTTTCAATTTAACATGTAAACTTGTATTTTATGTAAATGTTAAAAAAATTATAAAAGATCTTTTATGTTTTAAACTCCAATTGCCTTATCATTTTCAAAATAATTTACCCTAAGGGGGTTCATATTCAATGATTTCTCATCTAATAAATATATATACACACACACATTTTTATTTGTGGGATTGAATTTTTGGTATCAAATAATTTGTTTATTGATTAATTATATTGTGATACCATTTGAAGAATTATTTTTGTAGGGGTGTTTTTTATTTATGTCAACACCCTCGTATGTTTCCTCTATTACACTAAGTATATACTCGTTTAAAACCATCTAATTTTTTCCTTTATATGTGTTATGATCATGTTATTCTATAATTTAATTAACCATATAATAATTACCCAATAATGAGTGAACAATTGATTTTACAAATTCATATTGGAGGATGTTCACCTAGAAGGAACATATATTTATTTACATGGGTAAAATTATAGGCATTTCATGTGTTATCATTCCAATATAGATTGTTGTAGGTAACTTGAATTTATATTATTTTATCATAAAACTTATTTATCTGGAAGAGACATGATTTTAATATCCCTTTTATTGACAAGGGGAAAGTATTTATATTCTTGATTATCATTGACTACTAAAGAAGATTGATTCTGCATTGACATTTGGTGTCTTTTAATATATGGATAGAGATGTCTTTATTTTGTTATAGGATCATTAGTTAATGATATGAAAAGTATTTTTGACTCTTATTGTGAATGCATTGGACTAAATCAGCTAACTTGTAGGTCTCAAAATTATACAACCCCTTGATGCATTGACTGGTCTCATGAGACAAAAAAAAGTTATGTTTTGCTGTATACAACTCCTCATAATAGAATAATATGTTGGGAAAAGGCCTTGCAACATGTTTTTGATGTCTAGAATTAAAAATTCCATCCATATGAGATCAGTAATATTAATATCCATGCTTTCATTTATTATCATGGATATAAAATTCTTTCAGTTTCAATAGACTGAAAATTAACTTTGTATATTTCAATAGATATTTTGATGGAAATGTTAAAAAACCAAACAAGTCACAAAAAAAGTGTGTTAGAAACAAAAATAAAACACAAAATCATTAAAAATTATACTAATATTATTGGGATCAATTACCCTAAGCAACCCCCAATTAAGTGTATTTATGTATATATTTGGATCATCCGTGATAAGATCTTCAAAATGATTGGTCATCTTGTCCCATGTTTGTATATATTCCTCTAAAATGATCTTCCTTTCATTGAAAACATGTTCCAAAATGTGATATTTTTTATTGATCCACACACATTAATACTCATTAATGTGATCTCGAATCATTATATCATAAGTTTTATTAACAACCTCCATTGAAACACTGATCTAGAAGGTTTATTCTAACATTTCTTCCTTAGAGATGATAATGAACTCTAAAAAAAAAAAAATTCCGCATCCACCATTTTTACCATTCTATTTTTAGTAGGCACTAGTTTCTGGTCCTGAATAGTGAATTTTCTTTTAGGATCCATGATAGTATCAATAAGGGATTTCTTACTCATCTTATCAAACACCTTATTATCACATGCAAGTATTTTTGATTCACCCATTATTGTTTATGTCAGATTTTCTTTTAACTTATTTCAAGATCTGGTTAAAATGGTTTTTGAAAAATTCGAGTAATCTTTGTGAGGCCTTTCTCCCCCCCCCCCCCTTGTGAATAAGAAAATTACTAGAAAAAAATATTACATTACTTTTCCTTATTTTATTCATACCCAACCATAATAGCCCCTTGGGAGTCCTACTAATAGTTCATCATAATTTCATAGGGTTCCTATTCATAGTTCGATGTTCTTAGGAGTCTATTTATATTCCACTAACATCGATATCCTCAAAAGACCTTGACCCAAACTACTTTCATTTCCATCTCAGAATGTATGTTCTCCATCCTTCAGGATCAAAATTATTCTTTTCATTTCATTTCAAGTTTAAGAAATCGTTTGGTTCTAAATTGGTCTTTATGAGTCTCATTGGTCAGGTGATCACCATCTTAGAGTCAATGATACATTTAAGGTACGAAAATCATGTATTATATAAAGTTACCTAGGATTAGTTGGGGTTCTAAGACTATCACATGTGGCAGCAACTTGATCGAGCTCCTGTCTATTTCCTAAACCTCCAGCTGATCCATATCATCAAAATATGGAAAGTCTGTTGGAGGGATTGGTCTGGCCACTCTCGTGACCTACTATGTCGACTTAGAAACAACAAATTCATATCTCTACATGGAAAATATATCCATAACTCTACGACAAGTATACAAAAGTATTGAATTTTCTTGAATAGATTCAGAAATGGTTATTTCATCAATAACTAAAAGTCCAGAGGAGAGGATAGTGAAAAAAACTGGCTCGATAAATTGTCTAGGAACAATCTACTCATGAAGATCCCTATAACCACATCAATTTGATGGAACTGAGTGTCCCAAACACTTAAAAGAAGATCATTAATTCATCCAAGGCTCAATGACCACCTATTGTTTATAACGAAACTCTTCCCTAATTGTAATCCTAACCCACTCAACTAAAAAATTAGAAACATCAACCTCAACATATATACATGTGGAAATTGGGTGAAAAACAATGTTTTTTATACTATTTAAATACAAAAAGAGCTTTACATATTCCCTAATATGTGAATGATATATGGATTTTGGAAAGGAAGAGTAATCTCATGAAATCTTATCCATAAAATTGTATATGGAGCATCGTGCTTCATAGGAAAGTCGTATGACTATAGAAATAAGAATAAGTGGGATCTATTGAAAAATCAAGGATATCTAGAACAAATAGTAATCAAATCATACTCCAAGGAAAATTGGATCATGAAGAGACACTTTTTGAGAAGGATAAAAGTTATTTTACCTTATAAACCCCATGATACGAACATGAACCTATCTAAATAATTGAACGATAGATGACACAGATAAAATAAAGACACCAACGTCAGGTTCAAGAGAGATAGTGCCTCAGTTTATGTTTTTCCCTTATTATCTAAAGATATAAACCTAAAAGGTTTTGGTAATATATGTTATGACTTATTTTTTTTATGAAATTTTGGGATATTTATGTCTAGGAATCAACAAATAGTATTGAAGCCAATATTTACAGTACATATTTATGAAACCATATATAAGAGTGCATGTATGGTGCATCATAGTTGGTATCTTGATAGGGTTTATATAAATTTATATATTATGATTTTGTTAGGATAATTTAAGGATTTATATATATTATGGTGGATAAAATTCAAAATGATATATATAACCATTTGGGGTATTATATGATTTAATGTTAAGGTAATAATTCACATTTTATTTTTAGATTAGAATAAGATAGTATTTTGGAAATCCTTATGCATATGTATATGGGATAATTTTAAGTATATTATAACATGAGAATATTTTGGTAAAGTAGATATTGTGTGGTACTCCTAGAAATTAAATCCCTTTATGGATACAAATATTAGACGCAAGATCTATTATAGATGTACCTAGGGGTAATAATGTCAAAAAGGGTAGCATTGGCATTAACTTGATCATTACCTGGTTCATGACAAAGAGTCCTAACTATACAATGAGTGTTACACTCTTAGGGGGGTATGCTATGGTTTATTCACATTCTCTCTAAAGAACCATTATAAATAATTTTAGTATAATATCAACTAATTAGGTTATATAACCAAATAGTAAAATTACCATGTATAACCACGAGTCAAAAAAGAGTGTCATATCTTGAACCAATTGTATTATATGTTAAAAAAATGTGTCATGGGGGAAGGAATATTCAAATTGATGTTTTAATAAACAAATTTTTAATATTATCCAAATAATTTTTTATAAGTATTTGGTTTAAATATGATAGAAAAAATATATCTAAGAAGTGTATGTATCTAGAAACAACTATGTATTATAACTAACTAAAAGAGTATACATAAATTATTGATAATTTTAGTATATGTCTATTATGATGGAAAATGTGATTTTTTATATTTTTAACTAAGGTAGTGTGATTTATATTTTAATAGAAATTAAATACTTAAATGGTTAGTTATTTTCATTAGTTATTGATATTTATTGATGATACTTTTGTATATTCTAAACGTTATGTGGATTGTGTGAAGGATGTAATGATTATTCTTTAGTAGTCCTACTTTAAAAGTTTTTAAAAAGATATTAAATGGTATTAATAACCATTTAAAGTGATTTTTTTTTCAATGTTATATTTTTTGGGGATAAATTTTTTTCAACACATGATGGGGGGATAGATAACTCTTAGGTTAAAAATATGATTGATGTTGAGGTTCTAAAGGGTTTATTGATTTGGAGAAAATTTAGTTAGGTAATATTGATAACCTTAGAATTAATTATTTATTTAAAAAAATGGTCCATGTTATTTTTTGTGATATTTATCGACTTTTTTTGTATTATGACATACAGTGACTAGTGTGTGACCTTATGAACTAATGGTCAATACCATTTAAGGTTCCAAGATAGAGTTAATTTTTTGAGGATTATGTAACGGTTTTGTGGTTTATTGACATGGAGATTCAATTGGTTTTAGGAAATGTCTATTTTAGATAATATATTATTAGTTTATATTCATACTTGGGTATATGATTAAATAAATTGATAATATTTTTTTAATAATGATAAGTAACATGATATATCTAAAGAGAGTATGGTATATGCCATATTAGAGGTTATACCTCAAAAATTAATATGTTATGAATACCCTCACTTACTTTATTTAATGATATATAATTAAAATTTTGAAGAAGAGATTTATTTTATGTAATATAATGTGACACATTGAAATTTTAATATATTATTACCTTTAAGTAATTCAATGTGATTGATAGCTTTCTCCACATGCAACCTCAAACTAAAACGAAACTCTCATATATTTAGATAAAAATAGGACTATTAAGTATGATCATTAACACCTAGAAATTGAATTAATGGGAAAGAATAAGAGAATTCAATTAATGGAATTTAGGTATAACGAAAATAAATTTTACTTTCAAAACTAATGAAATTCAATTATTGTAGCAAAAACAACAAAGAAATTCATTTATGCATAAAAATATATTTTTTAAAAATTGGTGTTTTAATTAACAAAATTAAGTATATTATGATTATATAATAATAAAATATATTGATAATATGATTAAATATTAGGATTAAATTAATTAGTAATTTATAGTAAATATGGATAAAGAATTATTAATACATTAAGAAGCTATTTTCCAATATGAATAATTTTCCTCTATAATTTTTTTTTATTTTGAATATTGAAGTATGAAATTTTATAAATTCAATTTTATAAAATGAAAATAATTTTTGTAATAATAATTATAATAAAAAATTTGGATGAATTTTTGGAATTTTTGAAAAAATAATGATATTTAGGGGAATAGTGAAAAATTCTGTTGAAACAAATAAAATGACTTCTATGACAATATTAGAATAAAAGATTGAATTTGGGAATTCTAAAAACCTTTTTTTAGGAAAAAATATCTATTATATATAAGGATATTATTTTAAAAACGTTGGTTTTAATTTAAATCCATGTATTTGATAATTAATAATATAAGTAATATTTTCTTATAACACGCTATATATATATATATTAAAATAAATTTTTATTATATTTGAATAAAATGAAATGTAATTAAATTTTAGAATCATTATGTCCAAATTGTCTTATAAATACCACCTTATTATAGGCATACATATTATGTTATCATAGCTAAAAACTAGTTACTCCAGTAAAAGTTAAAATAAGAAAAAGTAATAATTCAAAGGTAATGAGCTTCAAACATGATAATATATATATATATAATTGAGTGGATGATGTTTTTATCTACCATTTTTTCCACTCAACTATTTCTCAATTTTTAAGGCACTTGACACGATTAACATGTTCCCCTTTTTTAGTAATTAGAAATATTTATAAATAATTTCATTCTCACTACTAAAAAAAGGGGATTCTCACTATAACGTCAAATAATTACTAAAAAATTACTTTAATCATGAAAAGAAACTAATTCTACTTACCATATAATACTATATCACTCTATGGATCCTCATTTCATAGTAGTTTATCCTATGTCATCAATTTCCAATGGATCTTCCAATGAAATCACAGTGTGCTCAACACGAGTCATCATTTTCACTTAACTTCAATATTTTTTATTTTTATTTTCCAAATATAATTTTAAAAAACCAATTTCATAAAATTAACATAGTTTATGTACTTAAAGTTATTATACAATCATAATAATCATTAATCACCTTTCCCTTTTCCTTTAAGAAAAATGAAATCCCAATTAATATGTTATGTGTATAATCGCCTTCACAATGCAACGTGTTTTATTTTCCTTTAGAAACTTATAAGGATGGTATAAATAATAAATAATTATTATATTTATATAAATTTATTATTTTTAAATAACAAAATATATTATTATTTTCCCATATTCTAAAGAAAACAAAATCACCAACCATGCCTACTTGTGGACTACCACCACCACAGAACGATTGATTTTCATTTTCCATTTGATAACAACATTACATGGTTGGTCATCAGGATGATATTAAAGAATAAATATTATTTTTATTATATAATTAATATTATGTAATATAAAATCTTATTAATGATATGATCAACAAATAATTATCATTAATTCAATAATTTTTAATGACCGAAATAAGAGTAAAATAGTCTATTCTTTTTAAGGAATGACATACTACAATTAATATACTATTTATAATTCTTTCCATTACTTATATATTACACTATTAATCATCAAATAATATCATTATTCTTATGGAATAATTATATTATAACTGAACGACCTCATAATCAACCATTAATCTGGGTAGGTTTGTGGTTGGGACATTTTAACCACCCAATTAAAAAATATTATCCATCCAAATTCAATTTTTTATTATAATAAAGAAGACAATGTTAAGGTAAAAGTGAGAAACCCCAAGTGAAATAAACGTTATTAAAGGACAACATAATCCTATTAGAATTTTTATCCTTAAAGATATTCTAGGAGTGAGGGATTACCTGTGTTTCTAGATCATCCTGTATAAGTTCATCAAAGCGGCATGCCAGTCTATCCCATGCATGCTTGAAATCCTATTGGTTTATTTTCCCCGAATTATAGTCTCTAAACAAGATTAGATTGTACTTAGAAATCTAATCAGTCTACTCTTTATTGGTGTCCACCTAAATTTTCCTTAGCATCATCTTGTCAGTATATTCTTTGGAGGCATTAGGGACAAGGGAATCAACCTCCATAACTTCTCTGAAATGCAGAAGCAGCTCCAATGATTGTATAGCAGCCAAACCTATCTTTTGTAGGAAATTCCTATCAGGATCAACCCCAGATACCACATCCTCAGCACTAATAGCATTACCATTACTGTTGGGAGAACCTTTCATCAGTTAGACATTCAACATTCTAAAAATCGAGTCTTCATTAGTGAAGGTAGATAAGAATAGTCCATTCGGCCTTTCTTGCCTCCTCATCGACCCTTCCTCCTCCTCAGGATGTAGACATCACTATCTTGGAATTCTTGAGCACTAACTTTAGAAAATTGGCTGGATAAGTCATCCTCAGACTCCACCAATGAAATCCCTTACACCATATTTAATATTTCCACCCGGTCTTCCCCCTCAGCAGGCCCTTCATTCTCCAAACTCTCAAAATGATTACTCAGATTCATAGTAGGTGCCACTCTTCTCAGTCTTGAAATGTTCATTGGAATTGGATCAAACTGGGGGACCTCTCATTCTATGTCAACAATCCATGTATGTAGAACCTCCATATAGGAAGACATACAACATGTATGCCTTTGAGAAACCTCCTCGGTTAATACTAGGGACTTGTATAGCAGAAGCATCATTTTCCATGCCATGTTTAGCCGATCCCGAATGACCATGCACAGTAGGAGAGTGAATACCCAAATCAACCCTCAAGAGATTGAAGACATCAGGAACCAAGGTATTTCTTCCTAGAGTATCCCATTGAACAGCCTTTACCAAGTCTAAGATAGAACCTGTATCTAAACCGTCCTAACCAGCAATAATATGAGAAACAACATCCAATTTCCCAACAATAATAGAAGAGGAGAAACGTGCTCCCCCATCCATCACCACAGAATTCTCATGATAGTCACCAACGGTCACACCTCCAAATGAAGGAGAACACCACTACTTAGAAGGTTTTTAATAGAGACCATTGACTTATCTATGCTATAAGGAAAACGACAATTAGATTGAAGTTGTCTGAGACCAAAATCCCAAACTGGAGAAATCAATCCATTTTTCAAAGACAGCTGATTGTTGAAAATAGAGTTCTTCACCAACCTCAATCCAAACAATTTCCACTGGAGGATTTGAAATGTCCACTTCCACACAAATGTGGGGAGCTATTAGATGACATAAGGAGTAAGAGTGCTCATCTAAGGCATCGGACCTCTTAATGAGGTTACATAGCATCTGCATAATAGTGGGATTTTGAAATGAAATAGGGATATAAAAAAATCATACCCAAATCGCTGCGAGTGGGGTGTCACATTTCTAGTAAAAATCATAACTCCATATATGCAGAAAGAATCAGTATCCATCACATGTGTGCGGTCCTTTGGACCGCACCGAATCTTGATCATCGGTGCATTCGAAGAAAAAAAGAAAGTGGTGAGAGTCCAAGAGCCCAACCATAATGTGGTTCTTCATAGGACAAGCATTATTGATGAACATGTCGAAGTGGTTGAGGGATGGTCATCTATGACCAAAAAGGGTGATGAGGGAAAACCCATTGAGCGAATAATTGATGCCATTACCCCTTTTATGAAACTAGTTCAAAGAAATATGGATTTAATACACATGATGTTGAAAATAGGTATAAAGTAGCCAATATATATGTATAAAATGATTATAAATTAAGAGTTTAAATGGTTTTGGTAATGGATAAGTTTATTGGGTATGTATTTAATGAACATAATTTAATTATTCAGTGTATTTTTTTCAAGTGAAAAATGAATCAGTACCATGGTAAGGGTTTTCATCTCAAATTATACTCTTTGAGACATGTTTGGTATTTTTCATCTCATTTCCATGATTTAGTCTATATAATTACTATATGAGATATTATATCAGGAATTAAATTTTAATCATGGTATTTTATGTTCAACTAATATCCCTCTTTTTCAAGGGGATTTGATTAAAGTGTTACTCAATCCATATGGGTTCTCTTGGACTAAATTCTGATTCTTTGAGACATGACAAATATTATGCACCATGTTTACTTTGTATGGTGTTATATTTATTTAATATCCTAAAAATTATCTATAAATTATTTCCTTGTAATTAATGTTATAAACTAATACAAATCAATTTGTTTTCATTAAATTACCTTTCAATCAAGTGTTACCCCAATCATAATGGTTTTTAGTAACTCAATTTTCATTCATTGAGTTATGATAGTTCATTAGAGATTATGTAATATAAGATTGGTTCATTATTCCCTTTGATTATATTAGGTTTTATTATCTCATTTTATAATTTTTTACCACATAAAATCATTTTCACATATTTTATTCTTCACAGAGTATGTTTCCTGTAAGGGATATTGATAACTCAGATATCCTTTCATTGACCTATAATGTTTCATCTTGAACTTTACATATCCATTTTTAGGTCTTCCCATCCTGAAATTTTTTTATATGGTATTTTATAATCTTATATTGTAAAATAATGTTTTAATATAAATGGATGTTTTTATTATACTTAAAATGTTTTTTAAAACAAGGAATTTTTAATTAATAAAAAGACATTTTACTTTCACTTTCACATGTTTTGTCTTCCTATCATCATTAATGTAGTGTATTCTTTATTTCTTTTCAAGGATCCATTATTAGAGATTCTTTCTAAATTTAATGGTTTTTAAATTTATTCATATCACATTTTCAAAATTTACCTATGAAAGTGTCATGTAAACTAGTATTTTATACCAAATTTAAAAATGTTTTATAAAATATATTTTAAGTTTTTAACATCAATTTCCTAATTGTTTTTAAAATGATTTACCCTAATGGGTTTCATGTTTCTAGATTTATCCTCTGATAGTTATATAAATTACAATTTATGGGACTAAACTCGTTATGTCAAATAATTCATTTCTTGATCCCTAATTTTCTTATACCATTCATAGAATTCATTTTAAGAAGTTGTTTTTCATTTATTTCAATGCCTTCCTATGATTATTTTATTACCCTGGGGATATTTTCATATAAAACCATCCATACACATTCATTTTATGGATAATGATATTATATTTTGGAATTAAATTAACTATTTAATCATTACCCTTTATAGTCAGAACAACTCATTTTAGAAATTCATATTGTGTGATGTTCACCATGAATGAACATTTATTTATTGACATAGGTTGAGGTATTTGTGTTCAGTGCATTCTTATTAAAATATGTATGATTATTGGTATGTTTTCCATGTATTTTTTGACCATCCACATTATTTCTATAGATGGGCTATGATCTTATTATTCCATTCATTGACATGTGGGAAATTATTTATATTCCTGATGATTATTGAATATTAATTTTGTATTATTATGTATTGACATTTTATATCTTTCATTATATGAATTAAAAAGTTTTTATTAAGTAAGAGGTCCCCTTGGGAATGATATAATAATTATTATTGATACTTATAATGAATTCATTGTAAATAATCAGGTGGTGGGTGGGGATCATAATTATATTCCCCTTAATGAATTGAAAGGCATATTGAGACAAAATAGGTTGGGTTTTAGTGTATACCTCTTTGCATAACATGATAGTGTCTTGGAATAAGACCTTGATAACAAGTTTTTTGTGACTAGAATTATACATTGCATCTATATGAGACTGATATTATTAATATCCATGTTTTCATTTATCTTCATGGATATAGAATACTCTTAAGTTAAATTGATTATGGAATTTTTTTTATTATTTATTTCTTCCATATTATGTATTCCATGCTTAGGTTTTTAATATATTCAATTATATGTTTTCCCTTAGTAAGTGTTTGAGATCACCACTTCATATACTTCTATTTTCACATGTTGTAATGAAAATTGTTACACATGATATGTCTAACATGATAGTTGTGTGGATAATTTTTGGGATATTTTAAAAACATTTTATGTATAAATTATTTTCTTATATAGTGGAAAAATATCCATTAGTGAAGGAAGACTTGGGTTTCGTTATATTATTTTTTTCATTATTCTATAAATCTACAAACCTAAATGGTTTTGGGAATGTATGTAATGAAATATATGTTTTATTTTATGAATGTTTTGGAAATTTATGTCTAAGAATACACTTATGGTATCAAAGCACGTTTGTAATGTATGACATTATGGAACCAGATTCAGAAGTGTGGGTTTAGGTTACAATAGTTGGTATGAGATAAGGTTTTGGATAAATTAGAAATTTGGATGTTTTCTAAGAATAATTTCTATATTTATAAGTTAATGTAAATCAAAATTTCAAATTATAGGTAACTCATGGATTAATGTTCAAAATTTATTATAACCAAGATTAATGATGGGGAAATTTAGATCTTTTTCTTTTTCATCTACGCAATATTTGAGGCTTCTAAGAGAACCATTTTATAGCAGCGGCTTTATCAGTTCCATTCAGTCAATCTACTTTGTTTCATAGGAGTTTGTTGGTTGGAGTGGATACTCAAGAGTGGGTGAATTGAGTTCCAATTTAAAATTTCTGTTTAAAAAACATTATGGTTAAGAAAACCCCCATTTTTAAAAGCATCCCAGTTAATTTAGGCAGTAGAAATGTAAATGTTCAATTGTTCAACAGGTTTCTCAAAGGGTGATTAGTCCTTAGATAAATTAGTGTAGAATACTAATTCAGCTTTTCAAACGAGTTTAATGAATTAAATAGATATACACACTAACCAAAACAAAATATCAAAGTGTAATCAAAAATAGTTTTATATTATAGAAAATACAAGCAGTGGATAAAACAAAACAGAGTAATTGAAGATTAGAACAGCAATGTAAAAAAGAGGTTCAATCTCAAGTAGAGAATTAATCCTCTCTACTTCGTGATCACCTGCCTCCAAACAGTTTATATAAATAAAATTTTGATCCACACCATGGATCGGGGTTTACAACAACACACCAGGCTGTCCAGGTCACACATGACCTCTACCACAGTTATTCATGGGAAACAAAAGAAATAAGTGATTGAGTACGAGGATAGATTGATATCCTTCGGTTATGCTCAAGAGACAGTGTCTGTTATACAAATGAATATTCACACTTCTCAAATAGAAATTATAAAACACAATAGAGTTAAGGATGAGAATATAGTTAATAATTCTCTATGTGTTGTGACGTGAGGCTCTAGACTCAATGAATGTTGAGAAACTGGTATTTGAGTCTTCTTCTAGAAGATGTCTTCAGAACCGGGTATTGTAGTTTCTGTAATCCAGCTTCACTAAATACAATGGTTCAACTCTTTAATGTCTCTATGTATACTGAAGCCTTTGTGGTGAAGATAGCTTGTTAGAGTCTTTTTGTAATCTTAATCTATTAATCCTTCTCTTTTGGTATTTTCATAGTTTGCATCTCAGTGTGTATTGCTACTATCTCATCATCGTATTTATCGTAAAAGATGAGATCCATTTATAATCCATGATCCTCTAGACATAATGATCTTTTCACGTGCATGTACCTCATACTTGTCTATAGATTGTACAATAGACAACATTAAATAATGTTAGAAACATTAATTTGTCTACATATGACTGTTAGAAATAAATTTGATTTAATAAAATGGAAGGAGTTATTTATATCAATCGGTGATTAATCTTCGGTCTATTGTCTTCGGTTTGATAACATTGTTCTGTCAACTTTGGTGTGTCGACTTTGGTATGTCATACTTCAGTGTGTCATACTTCGGTGTGCCGACTTTGTTCTATCATACTTCAGTGCGTCACACTTCAGTGTGTCATACATTGGTCTGTCATCTTTGGTGTGTTATCTTCGGTGTGTCGACTTTGGTCTGTTGTACTTTGGTATCGGTGTGTCATCATTGGTTTTGGTGTGTTGGCTTTGGTTTCGATGTGTTGGCATCGGTTTTGGTGTGTTGGCTTCAGTCTATCATTCTTTGGTGTGTCATCTTCGGTGAGTTGAGCTTCGGTTTAAGAAAGATTATGAAGAGTCTATCTTGAATATACCATTACAAGATGAATTGTTAATCAAAGTATATATAAAAATACACTTTTAAATATATTGATTCGTGACTTATAAGAAATTGACTTAGTAAAGTATATGTTTTTGTTTGACAAAATTGATTCAAATATATATATTAAAATTTGCATGAAATATATAAATCTATATATTGACATTATTTGTGATTGTGAAAAGTACAATATCATGAAGGGTCCAACAATCTCCCCCTTTTTGATAATCACAAATTTTGGCATATATGAAAATATATAAAATAAACATGGCTGAATATACTTGTCCAATATAACTAAAGTTTTAAATTGCTAGAATTTATTTAAAATAGATCCCCCCCTCACTAGATGGATTAAGAAGACTATATGCCGCCCTTTTTTTAATCATCCTTACATTCTCCCACTTTCCCATATGCAATCCTAACTTTTTCCCCATTTTGGGATTAACAAAAAGTGAAAATCATAAACGAAAAAATAGGATAAAAGAGTGACACCATAAGAATTTTCATTCAAAATCATAAGAGTACAAGAAAAACAAAAAGAACAAATATCGATCAAAAAGAGACAATACATCACTAGGGTTTGGGATGCATAAGAGCTTTGCTTTTGTCTGAGGGATCCAAAGGAGAAGGTTTGGTAGTGGGAGAGGATAGAGGTGATTGGATGACAACACCAGGCAGGGTAACACCAGTAGGAACTGTAGATGCAAGGGTAGGCCTTCTCTCTGACAGAACATGACTTGGAGACTGCTCATTAATGATCGGTCGAATCTATGTAAGAGCTTGAGAGATTGTCATTGAAGCAGTAGGCTGAGAGGCAGTACCAATTTAAGCAGCTGGAGGGACCACAATAGCCTCGGCCTGAACATGGAGATATGGTTTGAGCAGGTTGATGAAGTCATTAATGACTTCTCCTCCATATTGTATTGCCTTCTCAAATTAATCCTCATTCTCCCTAAACTTACTCAGTAATGCTATAAACTCTTTCAAATGTAGAACTTTATTTTTAAAATATTCTGTGACTGGGGTAATTCAAAGATTTTCTGCTAGAAATTTGAAAGTGTTGATGGGATCATTCTAGGTATATATATTATTTAAATAATTATCCCCCTTTTCCCAAATTTCCATCTGAGATGCAGGGGCTTTATTGGTGCATTGTATGACCATATTGTACACAAGATCTATATTCTAATGAACCTTTTCAAGGGTTTCTTTATTTGAAATAATATGGAGTTTCTGAATTTCCTCTCTCATCACAACCTTGAGAGACTCAAAATCAGCAATAGTACTTTTCCTACTCTTGGAACTAAATGGGACAGTCTACATTTTTTCCAGCTCTTCTTTCATCTTTTTCAAATAAACACGGAGTAGATGAGTTACCAAGTTATTGAGAACATCCCAAACACCACTAAAAGAGGTATTTAAGTCATAGGTTAAGGAATTCAGCTCATTGCTCATCTTTCTTACTTCTTCTCTCAGCAAAGTGTTGTTTCTAATAATAGTTTCTACTATAGTAATAAGATTCGGTTGAACCTCCTGAATCACAATTCTTTCAATTTTTGATGCATCGCCATCTGATATACTTAATGAGGTGGAGGCCTCATTTCTGGATCCCATAGAAGCTAGCACATACTCACATATTTCATTCTTAAGCATTTCCAAATCAGCCTTAGTGACATAGTCACTAGGCCCTGACTGAGAAACTAGGTCTACTGCTAAAGATGAAACTGGTGGAATAGGTGTAGTAAGCTCTAGGTCAGCATGGACATGAGGAACAAGAATATTGGGTACCATCTCCTCACCTGAATCATATTCTAAACTGAAAAGAATATATCATGTATTATTATTCCACTCTCTAGCACAGGTCCAATCTCTTTGCTCAACAGTATCAATTCTTACCCTTCTTCCCTGAGGCTTAGGAATAACATCAATATCACCAATTTCTTTATCCTGGTCACTGGCCATAATACCTTGTCTGGGGATAGAAACCAACCGAATTTTAGGTTTTGCCTGAGCTCCAGCTTCTTCAGCTTCACCAGGTACTTCCACAATTTGAGGCAGTATAACTACATCTACTTATTCGTAGACAGCAGCCATAATATCATTCAATTCTAGAATGATCTATTCATTTTCAGCAATGGGATGGAGTGTTATTTCCTCATGTCCAGTATCTCTATGATCATCAGCCTGTTGATCAGAAGGCTCTATTCCATCACCAGCTCCATGAACATATTCCTCACTAAATCTGTCAACCACTTGTTGTCCCACTTTTAGAGAGTCACTCACATGCTCAACACTTCCTCCATCATCACCATTATCCCCATCATCATAATCATTATTATCATCATAATTATCATCATATTCTTCATCTGATTTTCTAACATAACCTTCAATTCCAGTAACTTCGGTTGCTTCCTCTTCTTCATCACTTAGAATAGTTTCTCTTGAAGCCAGTTCCATAAGTGGACTAGTATGTCCAAAATTCATATTCCTTGGAGTTCCAGTGATATTAGGATCACTCCTATCATCAAAAGGAGATCCTTATTCACTAGACACTTCAGCCTTAGCTTCCTCGTCAGAATACACAGGAACTTCTCCAGGTTTGAGACCAGGATCAACTTGATCTTTTAGTCTAGAAGGATGGTCAACTAGATTGAACTCCTCATACAGTCTTTCTTCATCTCCTACCCAATATCTCTTCCATGGGTTCTAGAATATTTTAATCCTTTTACAAATTTTTTTTTGAAGACAAAAACCACTACTGGGAGTTATCATTTAATCTCCATCTTCCAAACAATCTAATTTCATCAACATAGCAGAAATCATTCTTGGATAGTATAAGTATGTTTCTTTATTAGATGGCTTAATCAAATAAGAAATATGTACCATAAGATATCTACACAGATTCTCTTTTATTCCATGTTTCAAAAAAAATATCAAAAACACATCGTGATATTTCACAGTAGAGAAATCTCTCTTCCTAGGGAAGATTTGATGTTGTATGAACATAAAAATCAATCTCACTTCTCCTTCAAATTCATTTTCAACAGTTCTCTTGGATTCTTCATTTCTAGTAATCTCTATCAGAGCATCTTCATATGAAAACAAATTTGATGAAGGTGAAATATTACTAGGATAGTCAGCATAGACACCTTCTTGAGGTGCCTCTAAGAATTTGGCACATTCCTTCGAAGAGAAAACCACTTCCTTTCCATTTACTATAGACTTCATATTTTCTATTCTGTCTTCATCGAGTGATATACATAAATGCTGATAAAATTCATGCACAATATGGGGATAATAATATCTTTAATTGTTGATAAACCAACTATTCCACCTTTGAGATTCTAGTACCTTTAGCAGAAAAGATTTTCTTGATAGAAGTAACTCAGCAGAGACTTCCTTTTTATTTGTAACAACATGACTTTCAAAGTTTGTTTTCCCAGTCCCACTGGTTTCACTTTTCTGACACATAGTAGGAAGTGATTTTAGAGGCTCTTCCATTGCACTCTTATTCTTTTCCATGGTGAAGTTTCGAATTCTAACTGTGTTGAGAGGTCGAGAGTCAAGAGAGAGACAGAGAGAGTGACTAAATGTAGGAGGATTTACAGCTATGGAGAAGGTGAAAGGTTGGGATAGATTGGACTTAATATATCATTTAGGGATTTTAAATCGTAAAACATAAAATTTAAATGTGGCAAGGTGAAAGAGATAAAACAACATTATTTCACTTAAAGCAGATAGAATTTACACAACAGACCCTAAATGTATCGGTGTCAATGAATTGGTTTTAAGATGTTTGGTTTCACAAAAATTGGTTTCATAAAAATAGGTTTCATAAAAATCAGTTTCATAAAAATCGGTTTCATAAAAATCGGTTTCAAAAAAATCGGTTTCAAAAAAATTGGTTTCATAGAAATCGGTTTTACAAAGATCAGTTTTACAAAGATTGGTTTTACATAGATCAGTTTTACAAAGATCAGTTTTACAAAGATCAGTTTTACAAAGATTTGTTTTATAAAGATCAACTTTACAAAGTTCAGTTTTACTAATTTATCCTTCCTAGTTCATGTATGATGTAATTCATTCACTCAGAATTTAAGGGTTTAGTGAATATATAAGCAAGATAATGTTCAGTCCCAATAAACTCAAGAGTTATATCACCTTTTTGATAATCATCTCTCAAAAAGTGATGTCTTACATCAATATGATTTGTTCTAGAATGAGATATTGAATTTTTAGAAATGTTAATAGCACTTGTGTTATCCCAATTAATGGAGACATGTTTGAATTGATATCCATAGTTTAGTAAAGTGTGTTTGATCCACAAAATTTGTGCACAACAACTACTAGCAGCAATGTATTCTACTTCTGTAGTAGATAATGCAACAAGATTCTATTTTTTACTGCACCATGATACTAGTGACTTGCCTAACATGTGACTTGTCCTAGAGGTGCTTTTTCTATCATGCTTACAACCAGCAAAGTCAGCTTCTGAATAACTTATTAAATCAAATTGTTGTCCTCATGGATAAAATATTCCTATGTTGGGAGTATATTTGAGATATTTGAAAATCCTTTTAACATAATTTAAATGACATTCTTTGGGATTATATTAAAAGAGAGCACACGTTCATACACTAAACATAATATCAGGTTCACTAGCACTAAGGTAGAGTAGACTTTCTATCATGCCTCTGTAGTTGGATTGATCCACTGATTCTCCAGCTTCATTAGCATCCAACATACAAGTGGTACTCATAGGTGTATCACTACCTTTACTACCATCCAAACTAAAAAGTTTTAAAAGGAATTTAGTATATTAACATTGATTTAAAATAATACTATATTTCTTTTGAAAAATTTGAAATCTAAGGAAAAATTTAAGTTCTCCAATTAAACTCATTTCGAATTTATTTTGCATTATTTTTGAAAAATCAGTACATAATGAATTTTGAGAAGATCCGAAAATTATATCATCTACATAAATTTGTACTATCAAAACATCTTTGGAAATCCTTTTAATACACAAATTATTATCTACTATTCCTTTAGTAAAACCATTTTAAATAAGAAAGGAGATAAGTCTATCATACCAAGCTCTTAAAGCTTTCTCTAGACCATATAAAGCTTTAGAAAGTTTAAATACATGATTTGAAAAGTGGGGATTTGTAAAGCCAAGGATTTTTCAACAAATACATCCTCAACTATAAACCCATTTATAAAAGCACTTTTGACATCCATTTGATAATGTTTGAAATATAGATGAGATGCATAATCAAGTAGTATCTTAATGGCCTCTAACCTAGCTACAGGTGAAAAGGTCTCCTCATAGTCTATTTCTTCCTCTTGACTATAACCTTGTGCAACTAATATTGATTTGTTTCTAACTATATTTCTAGACTCATCAACTCTGTTTCTAAAAACCCATTTATGGCCTATTTCCAAGGTGTCCTTAGGTATTTCTACTAATTCCTAGACTTTGTATCATTCAAATTGATTTAACTCTTCTTGCATATCCATTACCCAAAATTCATCATTTATAGCATAATTTATATTTTTAGGTTCTGACTGTGAAAGAAATTCTTGATGTTCAACCTGGTTTCTTAAATAAGCTCTATTCTTTGTCCCTCTATCAAGATTACCTACAATAGCACCTGAAGGATGATTCTTTAGAATCCTATTTGATCTAGTAAAGGTAAGACTAGAAATTTCATGTACTTCTCTAGGTTCGGGTTCACCAATAACAGATTATAAAATATTTCCAGAACTGGTTGTCTTTACAATAGGTTCACTAATTTTATCATTGAGGTTCAGAACAGACAAATCTTCTTCAAGATTTTCAAGAGAAGGTTTAGGTTCATGTGGATCAGTTTCATCAAATTTGATGTGAATAGATTCTTCCACACATTTGCTTCTTTTAGTAAAAACTCTATAGTCTTTTCTAGTTAAATAATAACCTATAAAAATTCCTTCATCACTTTTAGATGAAAATTTATCAAGATTATATTTAGTATATAGAATAAAAACTTTATAACCAAAATCTTTAAAATAACTAACATTATGTTTTCTATTTTTCCATAATTCATAAGGGGTCTTATTAAGTATTGGTCTAATAAAAACTCTAATTATAATGTAACAAGATGTATTTATAGCTTCAGACCAAAAATAAAGAGGTAAATCATATCCATTCAGCGTAGTTCGTGCAATTTTCTAAATAGTTCAATTTCTTCTTTCTACTACACCATTTTGCTGAGGTGTCCTAGGGGCAGAGAAGTTGTGACTGTAGCCATTGTGTGAGCAGTATGATTCAAATTCATGATTTTCAAACTCACGACCAAGATCACTTCTCAATGTTTTAATCTTAATTCCACTTAGTTTTTCTACAGACTTGGAGTATTTAATAAAGTAAGAGCAAGCTTCACTTTTGTGAGCTAAAAAATATACCCAAATATATCTAGACAAGTCATCTACAATAACATAAACATAGTGTTTCCCATTTAATCTTGAAACTCTTGATGATCCAAACAAATCCATGTGAACCAACTCAAGCGGTTGAGAAGTAGAAAATTCTTTCTTTGGATTGAAAGAAACTTTGTGTTGCTTTCCCTTTTGACAAGGATTGCACACTTTGTTATGTGGGAATTCCAGTTAAGGTAAGTCTCTAATTAATCCTTTCCTAGTTAGTTTCCTAAGATAGTGCACATTTTAGTGTCCTAATCTTCTTTGCCATAACTAGGTTTCCTTATGAAAAGAATTTAAGCAGGAAACATTTTGCTTAGCTAAAGAATATAAGTCAACAATATACACATTCTCATTTATAAGAGCAGTAAATATTAAATCATTTTTGGAATTAAAAACATTACATGTGTCATTCTCAAATTTGACATTCAAACTATCATCACACAACTGAGAGATGCTATGTAAATTGTAAATTAAACCATCAATAGAAAGAACTTTGGAAATTAATACTGTATTAGGGTTACCGATCTGGCCTAAGCCAACAATTTTTCCCTTTTCATTGTCACCGAAAGTTAGGTGACCACCATCAACATTGATTATGATTCTAAAGAATGCGTAGTATTTTGTCATATTTTTTGAACGTCCATTGTCCAAGTAACACAGAGTCTTATAGAAAATCTTTAGGCAACATCGCTACAAAACAGATTAGAGAAAGGGTAACTTTGGTACCCAGATTTTCTTTGGTCCTAAGAGGTTAGAAAGTAACATTTTGGGAACCCATACTTGTCTCACAGATTTCCTAAAATAAGCAGATATATTTTGAGACAAAAACACTTTGTTTGGTCCTTTAGAGAATTTTTTGTCAATAAAGGGTCCAGTGCTTGAACTAGTAGTGAATTGTCCAGATTTTGGAATAAATTTAGTTTTAATGATCCTTCTCTGTCCAGACTAATATCCTAGACCAATTGTATATTTTGAAGAAATATATTGTCTTATAAACTGAGTCTAGAAATCTCTACCAGTAGTAAATTTTTCAATATCATTCTTTAATTGTTCATTTGATAATTTGAGTTTGGTATTTTCTTTTAATATCTGAGCAAATTTTTATTTCTCAATATCCATATATGACTTACAATTTTCATTTAAATCATGTTGTCTCTTTAATTATTTATACTTGTCCTTGAGCTCATTAAATGTATCCTCAAGCATTTCACAATATTCAAATAGTTCATCTTTAGTCATATCTTCATCATTTTGTAACTCACTCTTATTCCCAGAATAATAAAAATTATGTATAGGAGAGTTAAGTGTTACCTCAAATGTTTCTATCATGAAACATAAGTTGGAATGATTGCTCTGTTCACTATCAGAAGCATCAGATCCACTAAATTTTTCTTCTAGCGCACTCTAGGTAGCTTTCATAGCTTTTTTATATCCTTTTCCCTTGTATTCACATTTCCTCTTAAATTTATCCTTGGGACAGTCTACCTTCACATGACCTTTTCGTTTGCATTCATAGCAGATTATTTCATTTGAGTTGTCATTCCGTTTTCGATCTTTCTTACATTGTCCTTTACTATCATACTTTCCCTTGTAGTTTTACTTCCTGAAGAATTTCTTATTTCGGTATAAGTTTTTCAACCTTCTAAAAATATGATCCATTTCCTCATCACTATCTGAATCTGACTCTTCACTGGTGGAGTTGTCTACAAGAACTTGATCTTTTTCATTGTTTTTTATCTTTGATGGATTAGTCTTGAATGATACTGATTTCTTCCTTCATTCCTCATCTACTTATTGATTCACCTTAATTTCTTTATCATACATCACATGTTTTCCAATTAGTTCCTTCATTGGAAGCTTGCTTATATCACAGGATTCTCAGAAGGAAACATAAGTTCTCCTCCATCTTTCAAGTAGGCATCGAAGCAGTCTCATGATCTGGTCCTTGCAGTCCACTAGTTTTCTAAGAAGACTCATAGTGTTCACTATCTCATTAAACCTAAGATACATTTCAAAGATAGGTTCATCAGGCTTCATTTTAAAATTTTCATATTTAATAGTGTATGTATTTAGTCTCATTTATTTAACATTAGTTGTTTCTTCATGAGAAACAGCTAAAGTATCCCAAATTTCATATGTAGTTTTACAAGAAGATATTTTATTCAATTAATCATCACCTTGAGAACAGTACAAGGCATTCATTGCTTTACAGTTATTATTTTATGTAGCTTTAGTCAACTAAAACCATGTATCCCTTGCAGTAGCAGGTAGTGTATATTGTTCTTCGATTGTGTCCCAGATTTCATACCTCATACTCTCGAGATACCTTTTCATTTTTAATTTCCATTGAGAATAGTTATTACCATTAAAGAAATGTGTCATGTTAGTATCAGCACCCTTAACTCTATTTTCCATAGTTACTTAAAATTTAAAGAACTAAAAATTTAGATATGATAGAAATTTTAAGATCTTTAAGATAAAACTAAAATCATAGTTGAAAATAATTTGAAAAACTCAAAAATAAATAACCCTCTAATACCAAATATTGGTCGGAGTGGATACTCAAGAGAGGGGTGAATTGAGTTCTAATTTAAAATTTAAATTAAAAAATATTATGGTTAAGAAAGCCTCTAATTTTAAAAGTGGCCCAGTTAATTTAGGCGGTAGAAATGTAAATATTCAAATAGTCAATAGGTTTATCAAAGGGTGATTAGTCCTCAGATAAATTAGTGTAGAACAATAATTAAACTTTTGAAACCAGTTTAATGAATTAAACAAATACACACACAAACCAAAACTAACTATCCAAGTCTATGAAAAAATAGTTTTATGTTTTTGAAAATATAAGTAGTGGAAAAAATAGTGTAATTAAAGATTAGAAAAACAATGTAAACAAAAGGTTTAGTCTCAAGAAAAGACTTAATCCTCTCCACTTTGTGATAACCTGCCACCAAGAATTTTATATAAATAAACTTTTGATCCACACCCTGGATTAGGGTTTACAACAACACACCAGATTTTCCAGGTAACACTTGACCTCTACCACAGTTATTCGTGGGAAATAAATGAAATATGTGATTGAGAACAAGGATAGTTTGATATCCTCTAGTTATGCTCAGGAGATACTGTGTGTTATACAAATTAATATTCACACTGCTCAAATATAAAATAGAAAATACAATAGATTTAAAGATGAAAATATTGTTAAGAATTCTCTGTGTGTTGTGAAGTGAGGCTCTAGACTCAATGAATGTTGAGAAACTTGTATTTGAGTCTTCTTCTGAACGATTTCTTTAGAACAGAGTATCGTAGTTTCTGTAATCCTGCTTCACGAAATACAATGGTTCATCTATTTAATGTATCTATGAATAATGAAGCCTCTGTGGTGAAGATATCTTGTTAGAGTCTTCTTGTAATCTCAATCTCTTAGTTCTTCTCCTTTGGTATTCGCACAATCTGCATCTCAGCGTGTATTACTACTATCTCATCATCATATTTACTATAAAAGATGAGGTCCTTTTATACTCCACGATCCTCTAGACATAATGATATTTACACATGCATGTACCTCGTACTTTTCTATGGATTGTCTTACAGACAACATTAAATAATGTTAGAAAAATTAATTTTTCTACATATGACCATTAGAAAAAAAAATTGAATTAATAAAATAGAAGCAGATATTTATATCAATCGGTGAGTATTCTTCAGTCTGTTGTCTTTGGTTTGATAACATCAGTCTGTTATCTTCGGTGTGTCAACTTTAGTCTGTCATACATCGGTGTGTCATACTTCGGTGTGTTGACTTTTGATTGTCATACTTCGGTGCATCATACTTCGGTCTATCATACTTCGATCTGTCATATTCGGTGTGTTATCTTTGGTGTGTCGACTTCGGTATGTTGTACTTCAGTTTCGGTGTGTCATATTTGGTTTTGGTGTGTTGGCTTTGGTTTCGGTGTGTTGGCTTCAGTTTTGGTGTGTTGGCTTTGGTCTTTCATTCTTCGGTGTGTCATCTTCAGTGAGTCGAGCTTCAGTTTAAGAAAGATTGTGAAGATTATGTCTTGCATATTTCATTACAAGATGAATTGTTGATCAATGTATATGTAAAAATACACTTGTATACATATTGATTCATGAATTATATGCAATTGACTTAGTAAAGTATATGTTGTTGTTTGACAAAATTGATTAACATATAGATCTTAAAATTGGCATGAAAGATATGAATCTGTATATTGACATTATTTGTGATTATGAAAAATAAAATATCATGAAGGGTCTAATAGATGTGATTTTAACACAATTCTATAATATTATAGAAAAATAGGATGTGTTAATTTATCTGTTAATGATATTCAGGACTTCAAGGATTTCTTGGATTCTATAGGACTGTTAGAAATGTGATTTTCCAAAAGAAAATATACTTGGTGTAACAATCACAATGGTGCCATCTAGGTTGAGAGTAGATCGGATCTATGTCTCTCAAGCCTACAAGTACTTGATTCCTTTTCACTTTCCTCAGTCAAGAACCTTACCATAACAATATCAGATCATTCCCCTCTCTTGGTGATGTTGAAGAAGGGGGGATTAGTGTGTAATCATTTCTTTTACTCATCCAATTGGATTTTTTTGGATGGTTTTCACCAGATAGAGAATAATTATTGGGATCAACCAAAAGAGGTAACATTTGGGATTAGTCTCATGAAGCAGCCTCAATATCTGAGAAAGGATTTAATGGAGTGTATTTCCTCTAAAACCAATATCGACGGTTGCTTTGAATAAATCAAGAGTGATACAAATAAACTTGAGGAAAATCATATTTTTGACTTGGATAATAATATATTCATTCTGATAGTTGAGAAACAAAATGTGTAACTTAATAAATTATTAGTGGTTGAAATGACTTCTAGGAAGAGATCATGATCTATGTAGCTTAAGGAGGGGGTACAAATACTACTTATTTTTAGGAGTGTCAAAAAGAAAAAAAGTTGGGAAAGAGGGTCAATATAAAAATATAGGATTGGTCTTTATGTTCAGATGTGTAAGTGGCTTGGAAGTTGGTAGTGGATTATTTTGAAGGCCATCAAGTAGGACTGAATGGAATCAATGAATATAGGGAAAGAAGACAGGCTAGAGAAGGGGCCCTCATGAACTGTATACCAAGATTTGTGGGTGATATGGACAATGATGCCTTGAATCCTATACCTAAGGATGAAGAGATTAATAATTCAATTTTAAGTATGTACATGGAGTGTTTTCCAAGCCCATATAGTTTCATATCTGAATTTTTTGTTGATTCCTGGGATATTGTGAAGGACTAAATGGGGGAGACAATGAAATATTTTTTTAGAGGTGGCTCACTCAATAGGGTTGTCTGTGATTACAATGTACTACTCATACCTAAAGTGAAATACCCCATTTCAGTTAATAATTTTATACCCATTTGTTTTTGAAACATTTTTTATAAAATTCTTCCCACTCTCATCAAAATAAGACTATGTAATGTCATTACAAGGATTATTTATGAAGAGAAGCATGGGTTTGTGCAAGGTAGACGCATATATGAAGAAATTGGAATTTCTAAAGAAATAATCAAACATTTAAATAAAAAGGTAGTTGGATATAATTTAATGATTAAGGTGGACATGGAAAAAGATTATGATAAATTTTATTGGAAATTTATTCTAACAAACATGATAAATTTTAGCTTCCAAAAATGGTTTTGTGATTTTTGTTTTGGGTTCTATGATTCCCCATGGATCGCCATCTCTATTAAGGGTAAGGATTTTGGGTTCCTTAAATTAGTGCATGTTTTAAGTGAAGGTGAAGCTCTATCATCTACTATGTTCATCATGGCTCAAGCGGCACTTTCTAGGAACATACATCCAAACCTTGGGGAGGGGAATATCATTCCCTATAAAAATATATTTTGATGTGGCCTTGTGTTTCATCATATTTCTGCTGATGACATGCTATTTTTTATTAATGAATGGAAAAGTTAAACTTTTAGGTTCTTCAATTTCATATAAACATATTGAATGTTGAGTTTCCAAAACATTAATTTAAGTTAGGTATTCAATGGAGTCAACTCCTAATGGTTTATCATTGTGCTATTATATCTAATGAAGGATTTGAAATGGTGCTCTTCAATGATATCATTAACTCATTCATGGGGAAAACTGTATTTAGAAGAATATATTCCTCTCATTCAGGGACATGATTACATTGATTAACAATGTGATTACTTATATTAAGATTCATTTTTTGTCCACAATTTATCCATTGATGGGTACAATTAGATATTTGGAAAAGGGCATGATATCTTTATTTTGGGATGAAAAAAATATGGATGATTTCATTAGGCTTCATGGAAACGTATGGAAAAGCTAGTGGTTGAAGGGGGGATTGGTTTATGTGATGTGCAGGAAACCATGAATTCTATGAAAGATAGGATAGAATATGATATATTTTATGGTATCTCTTTATGGGAAAGTTTATTAAAGATAGGTATGGGGAAAATTGGAAGAGATGGGTTGTTTATTCCAAAAGGTTGACATGCCTTTCATGGTGAATGATCAACTGAATAAAAGAGATGTAGGGGAATATACGTGGATAGTGGGATGTGGGAAAATCAAATTATGGGGAAATAATTAGATAGGATAAATGCCCTATTTTCTAGGTTTACTAGCTCCTACCATATCAATAAACAATGGTAGATTTTATCTATCTTTCCTTGATGTGATCCAGAATCAATACCAAAAGCACATTTTTTATTGTATCAAGTTAGTGAATGGATTGAATAGGTGTATGTTCATGGGTTCTAGTTCCAGGAGATTTTGTAATTCTGAATTTAGGAATATAATTCACCCACATAATGGCATGGATTAATGGGATTTGAAGTTGTGGTGCAAGGGAAAACCTAGTAAGATGATTTTTCTAGTTTGGTGTATGAAAAATCAAGTGATCCAAATAGATGAGAATGATCAAAAAAATAAGATTGTCCATGGCTTCTTGATTCTATTTTTTCATATGGCCTTAATAGAACAAAACATGGAATGTGTAATTTCATGGTGAATGGGTTAAGGGGGTTTAGATTTTTCTATAATAGGGGATGAATCTTAGCACCACTGGTGATTTCATGTAGGGTTTTCTCGAGGATTGGTTTTAAGGAACTAGGAAGCAAGTGATGGAGGGAAGATTCATGGATTGTTATTTTCATCTGTTTGCAGGAACCTATGGGATGCTTGAAATAAAGAAATATAAGGTATAATGAACTCTAATATTTATTTTCAGGTGTGGTGGAATTTTTTAGAGGTGGAGATGGGGAGTTGATCAAAAATGTTGGTAATTCTGTAACTATGAGAATATTTATACCAGGGATTTATAGAAACATGGATATTAGTTGATGAAATCAAGCTGGTGGGTTAGCTAGAAAAATACTAGTGTGGGGATGAAACTGAATGTGGATGGTTCGTGCCTCGATGGGGAGATAAGATGGTGTGGTCTAGTGAGAGATAGTGGGGATTTGAGGATACTGGGATTCAATTCTTTTTTCATGTAGGTAATTATATTGGATAGGAGACATAATCATTGGTAACTAGTCTTTCCCTATTCATGGGTTTCAACTTACTTGTCAGGTAAGTTGATCCAGATTTTATTTTGTTGGAAAAGTTCATCCAAGAGAATGTTGATTTACCCTGGGATATGGACTATACTATCAAGTATTTTAGAACAAATTTTATTTAGACTATTCCTTTTAGAAATACCTATAGATAAAGAATTTTGTAGCTGATGTTCTATTTAGAAAATGAAGTCCATGAAAGTTATTAAGTCTTTATACCAGCTTGGGTTCTTTTCCTAATGATTGTATGCTCATTGTTAGGAATAATTCTCTTGGTATTCATTACTTACATACCCTTTGATCCATTCCAGCCTTGGTTTCTTGTATTTTTTATGATTGTTTTTTAATAAAAATGTAATTTTAAGTCTTAAGGTGATAATTCACTTTTTATATAGGAATTATAATAAGATTACACTAGTGAAAACACTTAGGATAAGTTAAATTATTGGATAACACCCTAAAATTTTGGTGAAGTGGGGATTGTGTGGTTTAGCAAGAAATTAAGTCCCTATATGGATACTACAACAAGATTCATGATCTGATATAGATTCACCTAGGAGTAATAACCTCAAAAAGTGAGGATTTGGTATTAACTCAATCATCACCTGATGCAAGACAAGGAGGCCTGACTACACACTTGGTTTGTCACACTCGAGGGATATGATGTAGATTATTTACGTTCTCTCTAATAAACCAGTATGATGTATTTGAGTATTATTTTAACTAATTAGGTTATATACCCTAATATGAAAATTATAATGGATAATAAAGGATTCAACAAAGAGAGTCATAGACTTAACTAAATGTACCATTTATTAAAAAAATGTGTCATATGAGAAGTCATAATCAAATTGAAGTTTTCATATTCACAATTTGAATATTATAAAAATATTTTTGTCCTAAGTATTTAGTGGAAATTGGATCATTAAAATGAATCTGATAAAGGTAGGTAACCAGTAACCACTTTGTTTTACAATTGAATAAGGGTGTATATTTAATTTTTTGGAAATTTTAGTATATACTTATTATGATGGAAAAGTTTAGTGTCATAGTCCTACCAAAGGTAGGAAGATTTATATTTTAATTAAGATTAAATATTGAAATTATTAGATATTTTTATTAGTTAGTGATATATGATATTTTATTCTATTCTAAAAGTCATTTAGATTATGTGAAACACATAAAAATTATTATTAAGTAGTTCTAATTTAGAATTTTGGAAACATATATTAAATGGTATCAATAACCTTGAAAATGTATATTATGATATGGTTATATTTTTTAGGATAACTATTGTAGAACAAATGATTGTGGTATGGATAACTCTTAGGTTTCAAATATGATTTAAGTTGATGGAATAAAGGGTTTTTTTGAATTTTATTAAAGTGAGTTAGATAATGTTTACAGCCTTGGAATTAATTATTGATTAAATAACAAGTTATCCATTATTTTTTGGGGGAATTTTATCTCCTTTTCAGAATTATGATATATAAAAACTAGTGTGTGAACTTTTGAACTGGTTGTTAATACCATTTGAGTGTTAAAGATAGAGTTAATTTTTGGAAGCATATATAACTTTGTTGTGGTCTATTCAGTTGGATATTAAAATGGTTTTGGGAAAGGTGTATTAAAAAGAATATATGTTTATTATATATACAAACTTTGTTATAAGATGTTATTAATGGATATTTTTTTGAATAAATATATGTAACTTGATATAGACTAAGAGAGTATGGGAGATGTCTTGTTAGAGGTTATACCCGAATGATGAATATGTTATGAATACCCCCACCTACATTCTTTAATGATTAATAATTAAATCATTAAGGATGTAATTTATTTAAGGGGTATATAATGAAACAGTGTGATATTTTAACATATATACTTACCTTTAAATAACTCAATGTGAATGATAGCATGTTCCACATGCAACCCCAGACTAAAATGAAACCATGATATATTTAGATAAAATTTTAAATATTAAGTATAACCATTAAAACCAAGATATTTAACTAAGGTTAATGAATAAGAGTAAAATATTAATGCAATATGGGTATAATGAAAATAAATTCTTCCTTTAATACTAATGAAATTAAATTAGTGTAGCAAAAAATATCTATGAAAATCATATTATTCTTTAAAAAAATCTTTCTAAAATTAGTGTTTTATTTAAAGAAAATAAGTATATTATGATTATAAAATAATAAAATATATTTGTAATATGAATAATATATTTAAATTAAATTAATTATTAATTGATAGTAAATAAGAATAATAATTTGTTCATATATTAAAAAGCTATATTTCAATATGAAATGTTTCTCACTATATTTTGGGATTTTAATTAAATATTGAATTATAAAATTTTAGAAATTTAACTTGAAAAATTTTAACAATATTTTAGGATTAATAGTAATAATATATTATTAGGATGAACTTTTTGGACTCTTCAAAAAAAATAATGTTTTTATGTGAATAATGAAAAATACCTTTTTTACAAATAACATGACTTTTATAAAATTATCAATATATAAGTATAAATTAAAAATTAAAGAAAGATTATTCTAATACCAATTATATATTTAATATATAAATTGATAATTATAAAATATTTGGTTTTAATTTACAAACCCATATTTGATAATTTAGAAGAAAAAAATTTCTTAAAAAAACATTTTTAATACATTATACATTTTATTTTAAAATTAATTTTTATCACTGTAATAAATTTATTAAAATGAAATTTATTTAAAATTTATAATCAGTTGGTATAAATTATCAAATAAGAACCTGTTTATTTTAGGAATAAAGAATAATTTTCCTTAAGTTAAAACTATTTACAGTTTTAAATGGTAAAAATAATAAAAGTTGTAGTTTAAGTGGAAAAGGGATTGAAACATGATAAAAACATATTTATAATGGAGTGGGTTATGTTTTTATATACCTTATAAAGTTACCACTCAATCATTTCTCATTTTTTATCCAATTAACATGTTTAATATGTTCTCCCATTATATTTAGTTGAATTAATTACATAAATGTCTTTCTCACAACTTATAAAGGGGAATCTCACCATCCCTTCTAGGCATTTCTAAACAAAAATTCCTTAGAAAATTATACCCCTTTTCATTCCCATATAATAATCTATCTCAATATGGTTCTTTTTTTTTCCAATATATTATCCAATTCCATACATTTCCAAGGGATCTTTCAATGAAATCTCAAGGTGCCCAATGTGTGTAATCATTTTTACTTAACATGTTTCCTTTTTATTGTACTTTTCCAATAATAATTTTAAAATATATATATAATAAAATCAGTATTGGTTATATAATTAATTTTATTATTCTATGATAATATTTATTACTCACCTTCCTTTTTCTATTATGAAAAATGAATTCATAATTCATGCGTTGTGTGGACTACCACTTCCACAACGTAACATGTTTCATTTTCCGTAACCACCTTAGAAGATCAGTCTGAAGAAACAAAATTTAATAAATAATTATTATATTTATATATTTTTTTTATTTTGAAGCAATAAACCATATTACTCCTTTCTCCCATTCAATAGAAAACAAAATCTTAAATCATGCATACATGTGGACTACTGCCTCTATGTAATGATTGATTTTTATTTTTATTTTCATCACTGCCTTACATGGATGGTAATGAAAATAAATTAAAGTTAAAACATGATTTTTATTATATAATTATGGTTTTTTATGAAAAATTTTAGAATCTATTAATTATGTGATCAATAAATGGCGATTGCTAATTCAATATTTTTAAATGAGAAAACTAAGAGAAAATGAACTATTTTTTAATAATGACTTTATATAAATCATCTCATATTTATAATTACTTACAATAATTATATATGTAACTAATAATCATAAAATACTATCATTATTCTTTTTTAATAGGTTTATTACAACTAAACCACATCATAATCTTCCATTAATCAAACTAGATTCATATTTCGGTCAGTTTAACCACTCACTTGAACAATACTATTAATTTATATCATGAATAACAAAGAGAAATTATTTAATGATATAATATGGATATAAATATGTAATTAATGTTTTTTCTAGTTAGGTCATATAAATATTTAACTCATTAAATAAGAAAATACCTTTTGTTCATTAAGAATCATATAAACAAGGTCATCACTCATTCTATCCTCGTGGATCAGGACCAAAACTAGCATGAAATGAAATTTTAGATTTATAAAATGAAATTAAACATCTATTAAAGTAAATTATATGGTTTAATAATGACTAAACTTTGAAAAATACTATAAACCAAAACATTTTTTATGAGACTATCTCAAAGTGATAAATATTTCTTACACCAAGAGTAAAAACTAATTTAAAACTAAATAATATATATAGGTATATAATGAATATAAATTAAGATTATAAATGGTTTTAGTTATGAAAAATTATCTTTGGTATGTATATAATTAACTTAATTCAATTATTCAGGATGTTTGGTGCAAGTGTCGAATGAATCAGGATCAAGGTATGGGTTCTCATCTCAAGTTACTCTCTTTGAGACATGTTTGGTATTACACAGATAATTACTTTTATATATATTATATAATTCCTATATTATATTTTATATCATGATTAGTATTTTAATAATTTAATTTTAAGTTCAATTAAAATCCCCCTCTTCCAAGGGGGTTTGATTAAATTGTTACTCAAGCCACAACAGTTTTCTTGGTCTCAATTATGGTTCTTCAAGGAATGATATATGTTATGAACCATGTCAAATTTATATGTTGTTATATTGATTCAACATTACATAATTTTTATATAAATTAATCTCTTTTAATTCATGTTATAATCTAAGATAAATAAATTTCATTTATTCAAATTTCATTGGACCGAAGTGTTAAACTAGTCATGAGATATTTTGGTAACTCAATTTTAATTCATTGAGTTTTTATCATTGATAGAAACTTATTTCATAAATGTTTGGAAACTTTTTATGTTTTACTGTATTATGTTGTATTTGAAAATTTTATAATTTCTTGCCACATAATTTCCTATTCAAATGTTTCTTTATTCATGGACTATTATTCCCATTAGAGATATTGAAAACTGAAATATCCTTTCATCGAGTTATAATGTTTCATTTTTTAATGTTTCTTTCCATGCTTGGGTTCTCCCACCATAAGATTTTTTTATATGGTGTTTTTTAGTACTATTTCATAAAATTAAGTTTTAATACAATTGAATGTTTTGTTACACTTCTTTCAATGTGAGTTTTTTTTAAAATGTATTTTGAAATAATAAAAAGTATTTTTTTCCTTTCACTTTCATATGTTTTTTCTGGAAATTCTAACTTATACAATATGAAATTTATATATTTTTAAGGATCAATTATTGGAGATTATTTTTAAATTAATAGTTTTTAAAATTATTTCACATCGCATTTTGAAATGTTACCTTTAAAATAGAAATGTAAACTTTTATTTTATGTCAATGTTAAAATGTTTTCTAAAATATCTTTTTGGTTTTCCCCTCCATTTCACTTATCATTTTCAAAAGGATTTACCCTAATTTGGTTTATATTTAATTATTTATCCACTCATCTATTTATATGGGTATATATATTATCATTTGGGGGTCAAACATGTAGTATCAAATAGTTCTATTTTTTATCCCTTCTTTTGTGATACCATTAAAAGCATTATTTTTTAAAGAGTGTTTTCCATTTTGGTCAACACCCTAATATGTTTCCTTTTATTCCCTAGAGATATTTTAATTTACCTTCATCCACTTTATTTCTATAAAATGATTATGATCATGTTATCCCAGCATTGAATTAACCTTATACTTATCACCCTATACGGTGTGATCATTTCATTTTACAAATTCAAATTGGATGATATTCACCTAAGAAAAGCATTTATTTATTAACAACAATAAAATTATTGGATTTTTTTTTGTCATTATTCAAATATTGATGATTATTGGTAAGTTGAATATGTAGTCTTTGACCATAAGAATTATTTCCTTATATGTTATATGATCATGTTATCCATTTTATTGACATGGTGAAAAGTATTTACATTCTTGATGATTTTTGGTTATTAACATAGGTTGATTATGTATTCATATTCTATATCTTTCATTATATGGATAGTCATGTTTTTTTATTAAATAAGTGGTTCCATGGGGAATGGAATGAAAAAGTATTTTTTACCCTTATAGTGAATGAATTATAATTAATTAGGTGATAGGTGGGGGATAGGATTATATAGATCATGGATGTGTTGACATGTCTCATGATACAAAACTAGTTGTGTTTTAGTGTGTATCTCTTACAATAATTGGACTGTGTATTGAACTAAGGACCTCAAAAATATTTGAACCATGTCCGTTCTTTGCAAAAAATGGTGTATGGTTTGTGTTTGTTGTCAATACTTATTGGAAGTTCAGAATGTTTTCCAGTAAATTGATTTTACAGTTTAAGAATATGTTTTTCGAGATGAGAAGCTAAAAAATCGGCAAAGAAATGAGGTGCACAAAAAATTTGAGAAGTGCACAAAATATTGGAGAGTTGTGTGGAATATTGGTGTGATGTGAAAAATAAAAGATTGGTGTTTTTCACGCAAGAGGTATTTTGAGATCCAAAACTTGAAATTTGACAAAGGCATGAGGTGCACGAAATATTGTAGCAGTGCATGAAAAACTATTGTGTACGAAAGATGTGTTTTCTGCGCTCGAAGTGAATTACACGCTCAAGGAGGGTTTTTCGCACAGGGGTCATTTTTTCCTATAAATATGAAGTGACCCCCTTCATTCATATGAGGATAAGACTTAGAGATGATTCGAGTTTTGATGTGTGGAAACGGTGTGCATAAAGAGTATTGCGCGGAAAAGATTAAGTTGCACAAAAATATAGACTGTGCATGTAAAATTTGGTGTTGCGTGTAAAATTTGAAGGTGCGCGAAAAAGTATACGGGTGTGTGTAAAAGTTTTTGTATCGTGAAAAAGTCGAAGCCACGGGTAAAAGTTGCAGCTGCGCATAAAAGTAGAGGCTTCGCGTAAAAGTGAAGGTTGTGCATAAAGGGGGTTGGTGCATGAAATACTTTCCACACGAAAATCAATTATTGCATGCAAAAGTGAAATCTTTCATGCAAAGGATAGGTGTTACACAATATCATCAGTATAACCTGTTTGCACATTCTGAATATCTGGTTCAGTGGTTCAGTATTTTCAAGTGCATCAATTTCGGAATTTAATGCAAGAAGTGTCTCATGATGAACAGAGACAGAGACTTCAATGAAAATCTATTGAAGATACCTTCAAGTTGATAAAATGTGTTTGACTTCTCTCAAGGAAGTGAGATAGGGGGAGTTGACAGAAGTGATCTGAGGGATGCAGTGAGTGTTCCTTGAATTTTTGTAATAGCAGTATGTTAAGCACATAGTGACTATGATCAAAACTTGTATTCCATAAACTTGTGATGATTAGTAAATTTTGGTACGACCGACACACTATCGGTGTATGCTCCATGGACGTAGCCCTTTATAGTGAACTAAGTAAAAGTGTTGTGTGAATTTCCTACTCTCATTTGTTTGATAGATTTAACAAGTTCCTACCAACATGGGAACAAGATCCACAACTTTTAAAAAAAAGTTGACACCATGATTCACCCCTCCCCTATCAGGGTGTTCTGGGGTCCTTCAGTGGTATCAGGGGAAGTTTGACTGGTGCTTGATCTGTCATATACCATTATAGACAATTCATCCAAAGTCAGGGGAGTCCCTCTCTTCGATGGAAGTAATTTCCAGATCTAGAAAAACAAAATGAGATCTAATCTAAGATCTATTTGACTGGAAGTCCTTTTTTCTATTGTGAAAGGAACAGAAGTCACTAATCCAACAGTCTTGGTTAAGACTGATACAGACAGGAAAATTCTTGATGCAGATGCTAAAGTACAAAATGCACTCACCATAGCCCTTTATAATCAGATCTATTTAAAGGTGATGAGTTTCACCTCAGCAAAATCTTTGTGGGATAAACTTGAAAATATCTATGAGGGAGATAGAGAAGTGAATGAGTCAAAACTAAAAGTCCTACACAATAGGTTTGACAATCTAAAGATGCATCTAGATAAGAATACAAACACATTCTTCAATCGAATTACTGAAGTGGTTGGAGAAATTCGTGGTCTTGGCGAAGAAATCAAAGACATTGATATTGTTAAGATAATATTAAGAATACTTCCACCTTTATACAATGCAAATTTCTTGTCCCTTGAGGAAAGAGATCTTTCCAAACCTTCTCTGGATGATCTTCAAAGTAGTTTGGTTGCATACAGAATGAGAGTCAAAGCAGAAGATGCTACGACTCAAGTGGGAAAGGAAACAACGTTCAAGGCCACGAATAAACTAAAAATTTCAAAATATCATAGTGGTTAAGATGATGAGGAAAAATAAATTCTTTCTCTCATTGAAAAGAAGTTCCATAATGGGAAAGGGAAATTCAAAGTGAAGTTACCTCTTGCTTTCTTTTATTTTGGAAAAGTTGGGCACATTGCCTCTCAGTGCTTAAAAAGAGAAATGATGAAGATAGTGAAGGTGAAAACATTGAGAAGCCTCAGAAAAAAGATTTTCAAAAAGGAATACTTAAAATCTAGAAAGAAAGTGTCGAAGAAGAGTTTTATCTGTGTAAAGGAAGATGATGATAGAAAATTCTATGAAGAAGAAGAACAAGAATTCAAAACTAGAAACCATGCTTCCATAATGGAAACTATTGAAAAATAAGAACCATAAAATGATAATGGTCATGACGATTAGTTGAAAACTAATGCCAATCCCGAGTTACAAATTAAAGATTCTGTTAGTTATCTTAAGATCAAATGTAAGAGTTGTAATAAGGGGGAATCAATTGTAGAAGAATTATATGATTATGTTGATCAGCTCAAAGATGAAATTGAACGACTGGAAGAATTTGTGAAAGTACAGTCTAAAATTCTTGAAAGCACTAATGGTGTGGTGGATCTGAAGTAGAGAATTGAAGAGAAAGAAAAAGTCATCAAAGATCTCACTACTAGACTAGAAGAAAATACCAAGACTACTGAGAGTATTGAAGAAGAAGCAATTACTCTTAGAAGAAAACTTGAGAGTGAATTAATTTCAAAAGAATCAAGGAAGAAAATATAGTTTGGAAGGTTCTCATATGCTGAGCTATTAAAGAGATAAAAAATGTGGTTCTAATGGAGTTGAAAAGATTTTAAATGATCAAAAAATTGCTTGCATGGGAAATAGTGGAATCGGTTGTGAGGAAGAGTCATCAAATGCTACAAATAAAGGTGAGAAAAATAAAGGCAAGCTAAAAGTGGGTAATGTGGAAAAGTCATCTGAAGTGATGAAACAAAAACCCCTAATTCAATCTGAAAAAAGAAAAAAAGATTATCCTCGAGCCTCCTGGAAAAAAGAATCTCTCAAAATATTTTCCCACAGAAGAAGGAATGAGGATAATAAAAAGTGAGAAGACATTTCCTCTCATGAAGTGTCAGTTCTGTTGATATTTGGGCCATACCATGTGTTATTGCAAAGAGGCAAGAAGCTATCTAAATGGAGAAGATATGGGAGTTCAACAAAGGAGAAAAAAATCATATATTAATTGTTTTATAAAAACAGTTTCTATGGATATTATTTTTGTTGTTCTAAATTTTGTCATAAGGATGTTAATTGCAAGTAGAAGAGGGACATGGACACCTCATATCAGAGTTCAAGACAAGTCAAATCTCATCAACAAGATAGTTTTTCTCTTACAAACAGGTTTTCTCTTCTTGAAGAAGATTTGGACTATGAATAACCAATGTACACGAGAGAGATAATTGAAAGTCCATCAGTGTTCTATACTCAATCCAATGTATTATGGAATAAAAAGAAAAAAATTGAGAAAAACAACCTTGCAAAGGTGGCCCTCAAAGCTACAAAAAGAAACGGTACTTGGATTCTGGATAGCAGTTGTTCGTCTCATATGACAGGTAATGCAGGCATGTTAACAGATATCAAAAGGATGGTTAATGGAACAGTACGGTTTGGTAATGATGGAGCTCTGAAAATCAAAGGCAGTGGAAATACTGAATTAGCTAATGGTGAGCTAAAGAAAATTGAAGTCATTTATGTAGATAGACTATGTCATAATCTCCTCTGTGTGAGTCAATTATGTGACTCGGGACTTATAGTTACTTTTAATCAGAAAGTTTAGACTACCAAGGGAAAGATAGGCAATTCACTTATGAAGGGATTCCGAACAAAAGGAATCTTATATCAAGTTGATAGTAAAGAAACTATTTTCTACATGACTGTTGAGGAAGAAAACAACTTGTGGCATCAGAGATTATGGCACATAAATAAACAAGACATGGAGAAAATATAAAAATTAAGGATTGTCTTGTACATTCCCAACCTAAAGCATAAACGTGAAAGGTCTTGTGATGCTTTCATTCATGGGAAGATAGTCTATAATTTATATCATCCAAAGAAGAAAAGGCCATCGCATCTTCTTGATCTCATTCATACAAATGTATGTGGCCCAATAAATGTTTTCGGAACTCAAAGAGAAAGGTACTCCATCCTTTTCATAGATGATTATAGTATAATGGAATGTGTAATGGTTATACTTAGGAAACGAAAAGTTCTTGACTGCATAGAAACATATCATTGAATCACCGATAATGATATTGGATGAACAATCAAAGTGTTGTGATCAGACAATGGAGGAGAATATACGTCCATTGAATTTGAAAACTACCTAGAGAATCATGGGATACAACGTGAGGTAGTTGTTGTGAGAACTCAATAACAAAATGGAGTTTTTGAGAACAGAAATAGATCGATGAACAAAATGGAAAAAACAATATTGATTAAGATTTGTATTCCATGACATTATTGGAAAGATTTTGTTCAAGCTAAAATTTATATTCAAAATCAAACAAGACTTTATATGTGTGAGATGAAGAAACATTATGAATTGTTACATGGATGGAATCCCTATTTGAAATACTTTCGTGTTTTTGGAAGTAAGTTCTTCATCAAAAAAAAAGAAATAAATCAAGGAAAACATAGAGACAATACAGATGAAGGAATTTTCCTTGGATACTCAATGAACAAAAACGTCTACAAGTGTTACAACAAGTGATTAGGAAGGATTGTGGAAAGCAGTGATGTTAAGATTATTGAAGGTAAAACATTAAATACTTCATGGAATTCATATTTTGATATGATATAAAGTGAGGAAGAATGTGAACATGGAGTAAATACAAATAATTAAGTGGAGGAAGTCTTACAAAACACTCAGGAGGCACATCATGATGTGGACTCAGAAGAAAAATCTAAAGAGGAAACCTTGGCTGGAGAAAATGTGATTAAACCTCATAGGAGAAATCAAATAGAAGAGATTGATCCATCTTACATAATTGGGGACAAGGTTTCACTTACACAAACAAGTAGGATGATGAATAACACATAATCTGCATTTCTGTCAGTTATAGAGCCATCCTCATTTGAAAAATCTGAGAAGGGTGAATCTTGGGTGAAAGCCATGAATGAAGAGTTAGATCAGATTGATAAAAACCAGACATGGGATCTATTCAAGATACCCAACCATCATAATGTGATTGGTACAAAATGGATCTTCCAGAACATGTTTGATGAGAATGGAAGTGTTATTAGAAATAAGGCAAGACTTGTATGTAAAAGATATTCCCAGATTGAAGGTGTTGATGTTGAAGAAACCTTTGCACCAGTGGCTAGACTGGAGTCAATCAGGCATTTTATTGCCATGACAATCCAAAGAGGATATAAAGTGTATCAAATTGATGTAAAGACAACATTCTTGAGTGGTGTGCTCTAAGAGAAAGCATACATTAAAGAACTTCTGGGTTTTCTTCTTGGTACCAATAAAACATGGGTTTTCAAACTAAAGAAAGTACTCTATGGATTGAAACTGGCACCATAGACGTGGTAATCCCAGATGGATTCAAACCTCAAGAATCTAGAATTCAAAATATGAGGAGTAGATCACAATCTCTATGTGAAGAATTATCCAAAAGATTAGTTCATGGGTCTTTTTTACGTTGATGAAATTATATTTGGTGGTAGTAGGCAGAAATCAGTAAAAAAAATCACCAATAGCATGAAATAAGAATTTTAAATGTCTATGATTGGGGAACTTACAAATTTATTAGGGCTGCAGGTGATTCAAAAGAAGGATTACACATTCATTTCTCAGGAAAAGTATGCAAAAGAACTACTGAAGAAATTTAATATTCATGACTCAAAACCAATGTCAACTTCAATTGCACTTGAAACTAAACATGGAAAGCATGAGGATGGGATCTCTGTAGATCCGAAAATGTACAGAAGAAGCATTGGGAGCTTGTTGTACCTGATAGAAACATGAACAGACATTGTCTTTGCAACATGCTTAGCATCCCGCTTTTAGATTAATCTGAAAGAACAACATATGGCAGCAGTAAAAAGAACCATGATGTATATTCAAGGTGCACACAATTGTGGCTTATACATTGTTGTGGGAAAGAATAGTGAATTATCAGCATTTTCTGATGCTGACTTGGCTGGAGATGTAGTGGAAAGAAAGTCCACCAGTGGTGGAGCATTCTATATTGGGCAGAAACATGTTGGCTGGTTGATTAAGAAACAAAAAAGTACTTCTCTTAGTACTGTTGAAGCTGAGTATATCTCCTCTACAAAGGCATTCACTCAACAACTACAGATGAAGAAACAACTGACAGATATTGGTGATGAGGTTAAACAACCAATAGATATTTTCTGTGATAATAAAAGTGTAATTGATCTTATGAAGAATCCTATTCAGCATTCTTAGACAAATATATTGAAACCAGGTATCACTTTATCAAAGAAAAAGTTAACCAAGGTGTGATCAGAATGGATCCTGTGGGAACTGATGATCAAGTGGATGACATCTTGACCAAGCCAATTTTAGTGGCTGCATATGAGAAACATCAGTTGAACCTCATATTCAACCACCTCCCAGTGCATAAGGAGGATACGAATTACCCCTCTACCCAGTTATGCTGTCCTTTTTTAATCTGTTTGTGGATATGATGCAGGTTTATGGGGGATAAACTATCCATCAGGTGTATTGAGATGTTCAATGAAGAAATACTGGTCTTTGGGTTTATTTCCAATGGGGGAGAGGGAATAAATTCTGGACATTTTTGGTATCACGATGAGAATTTAGTGTTTGCAGGAGAAGCAATACATTCAAGGCATGTAATGCTTCTGTGACATAGTAAGATAATTTCTTGTGCGTCTTTAAGAAATCAAAAACACAGGAACCCAATTCACACTTCCCCTTTTGTTTTTTACACTGAGAATTTCTCATGTAGATTTAGTGTGTTTAATGATTTTATTCTTGCGTTTTAGGTTTTCATGTGGCTGGTGCTCTATTGAATTTATTTGATGATTTCCAACAAACACAAAGAGGATATTTTTGGAAACATGGCCATTCCTTGCAAGAATTGGAGTATGGTTTGTGTTTGTTGTTAATCCTTATAGGAAGTTTATAATTTTTTCTACTAAATTTATTTTATAGATTAAGAAGACAGTTGTATTGATGGTGGCGTCATTTTCCATTGGTTGCCAATTTTTTTGGGCCTGAAATTTAGAAAATGAAGAAATGTGTTTTTGGACAAAAGAGAAGCATGCAAAAAAGGAAGTGGTGTGTGAAATAGGTTGATCATGTGTGAAAAATGTTGTGGTGTGAGAAAAATAGTGTGGTGCGCGAAATAGTGGAGTAAGGTTTTTCGTGCAAGAGGTGTTTCAAGATGAGAATCTCCAAAATCGGAAAAGGCATGAGGAGAACTAAAAATTTGAGATGTGTGTGAAATATTGGAGAGGTGCATGAAATTTTGGTAAGGTGTGCGAAATAAAGGACTGGTTTTTTTTGCACAAGAGGTGTTTCGAGATCCAAAACTCAAAATTTATCAAAGGCATGAGGTGCGTGAAATATTGGAGCAGCGCACGAAAAACTATTGTGCGCATAAGATGTGTTTTTTGTGCTCGAAGTGAATTATGCACTCAAGGAGGGTTTTCTACGCAGGGTTCATTTTTGCCTATAAATATGAAGTGACCACCCTTATTTGGATATAGAAAATACTTAAAGAATATCTGATTTTTGATGTACAAAAAAGGTGCGCATAAAGGGTGTTGCGTGAAAAAGTTTAAGTTCCGTGAAAATGATGACGATGTGCGTAAAAGATGGTTTTGCGTTAAAAATTTGATGGTGCGCAAAAAAGTATACGGGTGTGCGTAAAAATTGTTGTTTCGTGAAAAAATTCAAAGCAGCGCAAAAAATATGTGGATGTGCATAAAAGTGGAGGTTGCACGTAAAAGTGAAGGTTTTGCATAAATGGGGTTGGTGTGCGAAATACATTCCACACGAAAATCAAGTATTGCACACAAAAGTAAAATCTTTCGTGAAAAGGATATGTGTTGCATGAAATCATCAGTATAACCTGTTTGCATGTTCTGAATATCTAGTTCAGAGGTTCAGTGCATTTAAGTGCATCAATTCTAGAATTTTATTCAAGCAATGTCTCATACTGAACAAAGATAAAGACTGTAATGAAAATCTGTTGAAGAGACCTTCATGTCGATCAACTATTATTTACTTATCTCAAGGTCGTGATCTAGGGGGAGTAGATGGAAGTGATACAAGGGATGCAGTGATTTTTCCTTGAACCTTTTTAAAGGTATTATGTCAGGCACATAGTGACTATTATCAAAACTTGTAATCCCTAAACATGTGAAGATTAGTGGATTTTGGTATGACCAACACACTATTGGTGTATGCTTTATGGACGTAACCCTTTGTGATGAACCAACTAAAAGTGATGTGTCAATTTCTTGCTCTCGTTTGTTTTATTGATTTAACAAGTTCCTACTTACATTGGAACAAGATCCATTACATTAAAAAGAAAAATTTGACACCCTGATTCACCCCTCCCATCTCAGGGTGTTTCGAGGTCCTTCAAAAACTTGTTTTTAATGTGAAAATTTTTTTATTCCATCAATATGATATTATTATTATTGGTATCTAGGTTTTTATTTAATTTCATGGATATGAAATTTTCTTAAATTTAGTAGATTATGAAGTTATTCGGATTATTTATTTATAGAATAGTATAGGTTCTATGATTATTTTTTGATAGATTTAGCAATATGTTTTACCTTACAAATCATTAGAGCTCACTCATTATTTTTTCAATTCCCTAGGTCATAAAGAAAAGTATTATGAATGATATATCTAACAATATATTTTTTTTTAGAATTTATTATAGATGTTTAATTATTTTAATAAATTAATTCATTTCTTATTTAGTGGAAAACATATCCAATAGTTGAGGAATGCATGGGTTTCAATAGATTGTGTTTTTTTACTAATTCTATAAATCTTTTAACCTAAAAAAATTGGAGTGTATGTAATGAAATATTTGTTTTATGTCATGAAATGTTTTTCACAGTTATGTCTACGAATCAATATATGTTTTTGAAGCTAGTATGTAAAATATGCATTTATAGCATCAGATTAGGGGGTGAGGGTCTGGGATTCCATAGCCTTAGCCTACAATGAATTGTTTTATAATAGATTATGTATAGCTCAATGTAAAAGATAATTTTACATGATATGTTTCTACTCGAATTACATTATATGTTACCATGTTGACTATCAGTTAAAGAGTGTTATATATGAAATACTGTGTAGATATTATGATGAATATGATGCATTTACTGACTATTAAATTAAAAAATATGTTGTAACATTTGAGTTAATCTTAAAAAACTCAATTAGTTCCCTCCATATACTTATAAAAAGGTATATTTCCTTGCAATGGTTATTTTGGAGTGCTCTTTATGCTTGGTTGAAGGCCCTTGATTCAAAGTCTCTCTTCAACTTCCTCTTTATCCTTATGAGGTGTCAGAATGCCATAAAGGTTGGTGAATTATTCTTATATGTTGATTTATTTTGGAAAAAACAATGTATACTTATAGATGTTGGAGTATTTTTTATGCCACTCTATTGATCTTTATCAACCACATCATATGAAGATCACGATGTCACAGAGTAATCATTAGTCTAAGATATGGAAGGTTTTTTAATTCTCTTCATTTAAATTATTTTATACTCAATTTAAATTTACCATAGTAGGGATTTATTTTACATATGGTTTCTAAAAATCCTTCACTACCATGAATAAATTTTTTCATCCCTACAAAACATTAAATTTGAATCAAACCCACTAGGAATTCTGATACTTTAATATCTCATTTCTAAAAATGAAGAACAACTTAAAAAAAATGTTTTTTCCATTTTCATGTTGAAGATAGGATATCACCACACCATTGAGGTGCATATTATAACACAAAATAGCCACCATATTTGGACTATGATGTGGAGATAATTGTTTTATATCCTGATGTTAAATGTTAATGTTTGTAAAATAGGTAGGTTAACTCTACCACACCATAGAGGGAGCGATGTTCCATTGTAAATAGATGTGGTTTTTTTCATGGTGAATGAATCATGGTTGGGGCTTATGCTATTTTTCATAGAACCATGGAGACCTCTACACTATAGAACCATGATGATCACCATGTCATGGAACAAGATATGGTATGTTGAAAAACAATGAAAATAAGTTTTCCAACAATTTTTAATTATGAATAGAATTTATTTATTTACCAATAGTTCATAAATATTTGAAGAGATATTTTGTAATATTTTTAAATTATAAAAAATATTTTATAAATTAACTAATAAAAAAAATTATTATGTATTGACTAAAATTTTTAGAAAAAAACTATTATAAATACTCTATTAATATTAAATAGTTGATATTAGGAGTATCATTTTTAAATATTATATGGCATGCATTATATATGAAATAAAATTTTTATTTTGAAATAATAATGGGTAATTTGTAAAGTTTCTATAAATTACAAAAAAAATTGAAATATGAAACTATTTATATTTTAAATTTAAAATGTTCATAATTAATTTATTAGAACTATTTAGATTAAATAGGGATTATTTAGGATGATTAAATGTGTAAAATTTAAATTTTTTAAAATAGATACATAATATAAATTTTATTATAATTTTTTTTATAATTCATAAAATATCATATATTTGAAGTTCAATTCCATATAATTTATAATATGAATAATTTATTTTATGAATTGAATATGTCATGTTAATATTCAAAATTATTGATATTTCTTACAATAAATATGAAATTATAATATTTTTATAGTTATATTTTATTTATTTATTGTTTATAAATGGTTATCTAATCTTTTAATACATGAAGTTTTAATTTATTTAAATGTTATTTACTATTATATTCATAGTTATAAATTTTTTATATTATGAATATTTGGGTGATTTAGTTTAAGATGTTAAACTTATTTTTATAAAATTTATAATCCTTGCATTATATGATAATAATGTTAACTTTTGATTTATTTTTCATATACCTTATCCTCATTCTGTTATTTGGGTGATTATCTTAAATTTAGTTTTCATAAACAGTTTGTTCATATTAGGTTTTTAAATTATTATGAATTGAATTCTCTCTTTTGCAAAGTCTTTTTAGATATAGGTACATGGGGATGGAATACCCACTATCTTGGAAGATTTTTACTTGTTTGGGAAAGGTGAGGGTTTGGTTATCTATCACATTGGGCTTACACATGGGGAGATTGTCAATCTCAAGTAATTATAAACCTTTACATGGAGCATTTATATGCCTTCTGCATATAATTTCATTTGATAATTTTGGTTCTTTTTTTAGGTGTGCAACACAAATTTTTGTTTGTGTAAATATTTTGATATAATTATTGATTTAACATATTGATTTAGTAAAGGTAACAAGATTCCAAAATAAATAAATAAAGGCATAAATACACAAGGGAATAACATGGAATAAGATGGTTATATTAAATCTGCTTAAAATACTAAGTGTTATATTCCATTGAAATTGGATCTTTTCATGTCATAGATAATTAAAATGGGTATGTCATTCCATTTTTGGGTTCCCCTGTATTGTATTGTTTAAGTAATACAAGTGATATGTAACTCTAGATTATCTTATTTGGTTGGTCATGACATTAATGGGTTCACTGTGATTGTTTTTTATTAGTTTACTCTTGGAATTTTTTCTAGGTTACATTATCTATTGGAAACTAATTGGATTAAGTTACTAAAGGAATAGAGTTTATTAAATCCATATGATGGATTTTTATAAAGTGTTATCCACTCAACTATCTAATATTCACAACTATTGTGATGGGATGTTTCCCAACCTAAAAATCTATGTGGCAAGAGAAAATCTATATAGGACATATTTCATTGTAAAATATGGACCTTATCCTACTAATGGACATGATGTATTAAATATATGGACCTTTTCCAAATATAATTTGAGAATTTTTCTTAAAAAATAAGAAAAGGTATATGTTTTGGGGAAGCCACTCTAAAAAACTAATAAGTATAGTCGTTTCATATATGAACTTAGATTACTTTACATATATCTAAAAGATTAATTAGAGTCCTACACCCTCATTATGATAACTATATAGTCTAATTTTTAAAATAAATATGTTGTTATGGATACGTATAGCATGATTGGAAACCATCAAAGGCTCTATGAGAAATATGAAAGGCATGAAAGTTATAAGGTTTCTAAAGAAATTTTTCAGTGTTAAATGGTTAATGGAGACACTATCTCAGCACATGTGCATAATATAATTATATATCTTAATTATTTGGAGGGTGTAGGTTCAATTATTAATCATCATTTGGTTACATATTCCATTATACAATCTTTACTAAAAATGTTTCGATTGTTTTTTGGTAAATAAAACTTAAAAAATTACATAAACCTTTACATAATATCATTAATATATTGATTATATCTAAATAGGATATGGGTGGTCAAAGATATATTAATATAATAATGGTATAGAAATAAATGGGTAAAATTTTATCCATGAAAGAGAAAAGAGGTAGTAAAGAGTAAACCCCTCCATTTAAACTAAATAAGAAGAAGATAAATTAGGGAAGATTATTTCGTTGTGTCCAAGTTATTAATTGGATAATAAAGTTTCTTAATTTCCTGATGGGATGTAAAAAGATATGTGGATATTCCACTTGAGGTATTAGTGTTAAATAATTCAATTTCTTTATTCTATATGGTATATGATACCAATTATATATTTTAAATGAATTTAAATATACAAGTGGAAAAAAGAAAAAGAAAGAGTTAAATGTTATTTCTTCAAGCAATATATCAAAGAGTTCTTGATTGGATGCTTTAATTTTGAAGAAATTTTTGATTTGTGCATTTCTTCATCTTGTTTTTCTACTATGAATAATATTCAAAAAAAATTAATAAAATGAAATAAATTTTTAAAACATAGTTCATGATTTGTTTAGATCTATAACATGACTTATAAGAGACAATGATAAATGGAAAATACTATGAACACATATAATACCATATACGACATGGAAATATAGTTTTTTGTTAAATATTCCTACTATGGGTAAATAAATGTTATTTACAAAAAAAGTATTTTGTTAAGAATCATGTCAAAGAGACTAGTGGAAGTATTTTGAAACTTATAGAAGTTCAAATTTAAAAAATAAATTATCACACAAATATAAATTTAATGTTTTTTCCATTTAATATCCTAATGGTTTTAGGTTATTTTTATGTAAGTTAAAATTTAAATATTTTCATTTTGTTACCCTATAAAGTGAATACTACAATTTTCTATAAGACTATTCAAGTAAATTAACAATGATAATATTTTTTAATATCCTAAAATAATTTAGGTAATGTTTATAAATATATATGAAAAGGGTTTAATTTAGTTAATATATAAATTTAATTATCACTTTATCTTAAAGAAGTTTATAATGCATTGCTGAAAGGAAATTGAAGTGGTTATATAATTATATAAGGAAAATTTTTGATGGAATAGGTTTCAAGGATGGTGATGATGAAATTAGAAATATTTCTTAGTTGATAATGGAATTTTACATTGTTACATTTTATGTTGTGAAATTAAGAAGATTGAATATGTTCAATGGTTGGACGTTAAGAATATGAATACTTAATCTCATCATTATTCAAACTATTCTTTCTTCATAGATGATACGAACTAAAGAGTTAGTGGGAGGGATTTGTGAAGCGGTAACATAGATATGTGGTGGGAATTATATATAGATGTGATGAGTTGACAAAAACTCTAAAATTTCATAAAACAAAGGGTTGATTGAGCAGTTTATCATATATGATATGAAAAATAGAAATTTATGTTTGGATTTATTGATTATTCTTAAAAGAGATTAAGAATATAATATGTATCATGTTAAAAAAAATTACACTATATAATTATTTCACATTGTCTAGATAAATTTATATATAGATATACATTTTTTGAAGTGTAATGATAATTGACCTCTCAAAGAATGAATTTAAGTTAATCCTAACTTATATTTATCAGGGAGTATAATATGTTATGATGAAAAATAATTTTATAATGAATAGGATTGTTGTATAGAGATAAATAATATTTTTATGAGGCATAAAAAAGATGTTTTTGCACATTGGATGACCCGCCATGTATATCTCATGAAATTTCATACACCATGTATTTGGTATAGTAGTGTTGTATGGATCATATCAGGTCCTTATTACCTGAGGTTATAGGGACTTATAATGATAACCTTTATACTTTGATACCTTTCTTACAAAATTCAAAAGTGACATATCTAATCAGGTATGGTCAAATATGGTGGTGATCGAGCTATCAATTGGAGATCAACCAAGATGGTGTTTATAATATCGTATGATGATTATGATATTTGAGACCTCTGTTGAGATATTCTATGGAGTGTGCATCCAAACCTAGATAGTACATGTGATGTTATTATCTATTTTGTTGATGGACTCGTCTATAAAGATGAATGACATGTGATGCATTTTTCAACCAAGTCAGTATGTACTCATATAATCAATAATGTATAAGTTTTCCTTATGGTATTGACATACTCTATGTCCCATGCTCACTCAATGTCTTAAAAAAAGGGAATATAAGAGTGTGATTTCTTGTATGAGATGAAAACTGGTGGAAAAAGGTATAGAGATAATTTTGTTTAATATAAATCATTCCATATCCATTTATATCTTGAATATTATCGATTTTTTACTATAGGATACTCTTTACTTAAATTTTTGGATCCGATGGTTCATATTTTATAACAATGCTATAATGTCTCATGGGGTCACAAATCGTGGTTAACTTAATAAGGATTGAGTTTGACTCAAAGAGATACTCTAAAAAATATTTTAATGTAAATCTGAAAGTGTTTTTAGATGCTTATTTACAAGGCATAACATATGAGGTTATTTGAGGCAAAGATAATAATAAATTCCAAAAAAAATGGAAAATAGTAAAATATATATTTGAATATGGTTTTAAAATTTATTATATATGATACAATATAATCTGAAATTAACAAATTTTTTTGAAGCATTAGTAAATGTGGTTGAATGGAGGATATGTTCACAAAATCCATTTCTATATGATTCACACTGGGAAGTTGTTTTATGACTGAGGAAAACCATTTTGAGCCTTATAATTTTTGAAATTCATGTATGTATCAAGGATTCCATTTGGCTTGATGTAATGGTATTGATTTTCAATTCTGCTACTCACATTTTATGAGATGTTCTCATGTTAGTTATCATTTAAAGAGTTTTACATATGATATGACACATATGTACTATGATGCGTGTATTAGCCAACATATTAACTCATGCATTATAATGTATGAGTTAATACACAAAAAACATATGAAGAGACCTTGAGGGCCCTGTAAAAGGGTCATTTCCATGTGATGGTGGTTGTCGTGTGTTCTTTATCTTTATTTAAATCTCTTAGAACTAAAAGCTCTCTTAATCTTTCTTTATAGACTTGTGAGGAAATAGTGAATCATGGATGTTTTTTATTCTTCTTGTATGATGAGTGATTCCAGAACAGCCTGTGTATACCTCCAAAAGTGGTAAGTTTTTATTTGGAACTCTAGTGATTTTTATCAACCACCATAGATGAATATCTAGATATAGTAGAGGCATCTTCATTGTAATCCATGCATGTTTTTTTCTAATTTATTCATTTACAATATTTTAAACTTTATTTCAATTCATCATAGCATAGAGATCTTGGGTATATGTTTTAAAAATTACTTCCATTATCAAGAATAATTGTTTCTAATCCCCCATATAAACCTTATAAAATTGAGTGCACAAAGAATTTTTTTGATTATATGATTTTTTTATTTAATCTAAATTATAGATTATGAACAAAAGACATAAATAATTTCAATATTAAATTATATTTCTTATTTGTCTCTTAATTATTTATGTAGAAATTAGAAGATAGGTTAATATATCACATGTTTTAATTTAGATATTATAATTTAATTTCTTAGTTTTACTCAACTAATGGTTATGATATCATTACTTTCCATGCAATTGGACATTACATATATTATCTTCATTCCTTCCATGTTCATCAATATGCATCCTAAAATTTTGTTTAGACATGTTTTAAAATGTAATAGGAAAAAAATAAAATAATGGAATTTGTTATATAAAAAAATTCTATTCTTGGTCAAAGGATCAACTATAATCATATATTTGAAAATTATGAATGACATAAATAATGATATTTTTTATTTTTTTTCTCAGTGGTTCCCAATATTCACATACATTAACATATCACATATAATTAAAACCTATCATATCTATGATGATTATCAACAATGAATGATATAATATTTATTTAAAATACTTATTAGAATTATTATCACTATATATATTATGTCAGATTGTAGTTCAATATAAATGAATACTGAATGAGAAACCTTTATTAATAACCACATGTTATAATATATAATTGGATTCAACTTCTGAAGATTGACATTATACCATAATACAATGCATGTCACCTTGGTGATCTCTCGTATGCAATTTTGTTAAGGGTTTCATTTATTCTTTATATGTTATTTTTAAATGAAATAATATTCTACTCATGTATTCTCGTGAGATTTAGTTTTTAATATAATTAAATAAATTAATTGTAAGCTAAAAATATTTGAGGTGTCTATATTAGTAAATGATAGTAAAATAGAATATATATAAAAAGGAAATCAATAATGTCAAATAACTTCAAATTATTTTAGATATAAATATATGATAAAAAGTCGATTTAATTTGAGGATTCCACAAAATATGAAAACAATGGTATGTTTTAATTGTTTGTAAAATGATAACATCTAGGTCACTTATAGATTCTATAAAATTTTGAGGTGTTTATATAAGATATTGATAAAATTGAATATTGATATAAAAGGTATGTAATAAATATATTTGACTTATCATTGTTGTAGACATGAATATAATTTAAAATATTGATTTCATTTTAGGATGAATTAAAAAATAATAGTAATGATATGTTTTAAATGTTTTTATGAAAAAAAAATCCCAAGGGGGATTTCATGTCATGTTATAATTTAAAACATCAATGAAGAATTTTAAGAAAATTTATACAAATTCATACCTTCTTGATAGGGAAAATTATGGATGTGGCCATTTATTCCAAATTTTATATACATTATAGAGTATTAATTTTTAAATGGTTATTTTGAGTAATGTTGATAGGATATAATATGGTAGAGGTAAATAAGTAAATATAATGCATTTAGTGAACAAATAAGTAATATTTTAGAAATAAATAGTAAAAATAGTACATACAAATGAAAGATGATATGGTATAAATATTAAAAAACAATTACACAAGTAAATTCCATATCACATTAAATAAATTATTAATAAATAAAATTAGGATTTAAATAGAACATGTAAATTCATTTTTAGAGGATATAAATTCAAGTAGTGAATTAGGCAGTAGAAAACCATAAATTTTAAATGGTATAGAAAAATAGTAATCAAACTTATGTCAATCATTGAACCAAAATTCATCAGGAGGCTACTATGATTGACCATGGTTACTGTTTCTAGTGATTTGGTTTTTTGATAGAAAAATAGAAGGTGGATACTGAAAGTGATTAGGAACTATGAGATAAATGATTAGAGATAATTATGAAACTTACAATAAGGGGAACAAAAATTAACAGAGATAGATAATGAAAATAAATAAAACTTAACACATATAAAACATTATAATGTATATGTTTCATTAACTTATATTAAAGATACATATAATAGAATACATTTATTACTAACAATCCATATGATATACTAACAATTGATGATAGAAAATCATAGTGAAATAATATAATGTTTTGGAAACCAATGATAAATAATTATATAATTTTTATTATGAATGAGAAGGCATTTCATAAATATTAAATTAGCAATTTGAAGATACTAATACATGCTATTGGACCCCCTTGTGTTTATAATCCCAAATCATATTTCGATAATCCCAAATCATGTTTTACTTATGTGATAATTATGTTTCTCTTAGAAGACAATCATTTATGCGAAAATCATGTTTATATCAATGTGATAACTATGTGTGTTTAATCTCACTGCTCTCTTATTTAAAGCTCACAATGAAAAATTACTCCAAGTGAAAAGGTCACTGATGCAAAGGTCACCAATTCAAAGGTCATCGATGCAAAGGTCACCGATTCAAAGGTCACCAATGCAAAGGTCACCGATGCAAATGTCATCGATGCAATGGTCACCAATGCAAAGGTCACTGATGCAAAGGTCACTGATGAAAAGCTCATCGATCCAAGGTCACTGATGCAAGGTTACCGATGCATGGTTACCGATGTAAGGTTACCGATGCAAAGTCACTGATGCAAGGTCACCAATGCAAGGCTACTATTGGGAAGGTTACCGATAGAGAGTTATCAATTGAAGGTTATCAATGGAGAGTTATTAATAAAAGGTCATTGATCAAAGGCTACTGATGGAGAGTTAGTGATGGAAGGTTACCATTGGAAAATTTGTCGATGAATATTGCCCATGTGCATTTACTATTGAAGCCTACTGTTGTGAAGGCTACTGTTACCAGTCTACCATACACTTCTACTTCATACTTTGTAAAAAAAATTAGATTATTTTAATGGTCATATTTTCTAACTCAAATGTGTCTGACATTAGTTAATGTTGATTGTAGACATATCAAGAGACTGTATCTAGGGACATTATGAGGTACGAGAAAGATCACACGTGATGTACTTTTACCTATTGTTAGATCTCAAATATAAAAGAGAAGAAAGAGGAATGAAAAAATCGTAGAGTGGGGACTTGATGATAAGAAGTGCATCGGAGCATATGAAGAAACATACTCGCTAGATCAAATAAAAACCATCCAGATCTAACACTATGAAACTACAAGCATCATGAAGATCATCTTATAGACAAACTCACTTATTCCTTATGTGCTTCATTAACTCACGATCAACACAAGAAGAAGAACACTCAATTCTTGAATGCCAGAATCTGGAGTTGCGATACTCTGTTTTGGAGACAAATTCTAGAGAAATATTTGAACATCAAATTCTTCACTTCAAAGAGTCAAGAGCTCAACTGCAAACACATAGAGCCTTCTAAACTCAACCTCATCATATTTTCACTACCGTGTTCTTTTATCTTACATTTTTTGAGAAGTATGTGTTTTTTCATAGACACTGTCTCTTATTCTTGAACTAGAGGATAGAAAAATCCCCACATCAAACTTCTATTACTCCTTGTTTTTCACGTATAACTGTGGAAGAGACCATGTGTGATCTTTTTTTTTTCATTCCCACGAAGAACTATGATAGACTATGTGAACCCTGGATAGTTTGTGAAAACTATTATAAATCCCAATACAGGGTGTGTATCAAGTTTATTGTTATCATAAACTGCTTTGTGGTAGGTGATCCCCATGTGGAGAGGATTAAGTCTCGGCTTGAGACTGAACCTCTTGTTTAACTTTTCTGTGCTTTGTAATTTTTGTTGTACTCTATTTTATCTATTTTTTCACTGCTTATTGCTAAAACATAAAACTGTTTTGTATTCACTTTGATAGTTAGTTTTGGTAGGTGTGTGTATGTGTTTAATTCATTAAACATGTTTCAAAAGTTGAAGAAGCGTTCTATAGTAATTCAACTAAGGACTAATCATCCTTTGGAAAACCGGTTGACCAATTAAACATCTATATCTTTACCGCCTTAATTAACTTGGCTATTTTCAAAATTTGGGGGATCTTTATAATAATGTTTTTAGAAGACATTTTAAGTAGGAACTCAATTCACCCCAATCTTGATATTCCACTCTGACTAAAATTTGGTATTAGATGATTTATTTTAGTTTGTTTTGACCACTACCAGAACTATTGTGAAACTTTTCAAATTAATTAACTGTGATTTTAGTTGTATCTTAAAGATCTTAAAATTTTTGTCATATCTAAATTTTCAGTTCTTTACAATTCTAATTAACAATGGTTAACAGAGTTGAGGGTGTTAATACTAATAGACCACCTTTACTTAATGGTAATAACTATGCTCAGTGGAAATTAAAAATTAAAATGTATCTAGAGAGCATGGGACCAGAAATCTGGGACATAATTGAAGAACAACTTGTATTACCTGTTACTACTAGGGACACATGGTCTCAGTTGACTAAAGATACATATAACAATACTTTAATGAAATGAATGCATTGTATTGTTCTCTTAGTGATGAATAATTCAATAGAATATCTACTTGTAAAACTGGATATAAAATTTGGGATACTTTAGCTGTTTCTCATGAGGGAACAACCAATGTTAAAGAAATGAGATTAAATAATTATACTATTAAATATGATAATTTTATGATGAATCCTGATGAACCTATCTCTAAAATGTATCTTAGGTTCAATGAAATAGTGAATACCATGAGTCTGCTTAGAAAACCAGTGGACAACAAGGATCATATTATGAGATTGCTTTGATGCCTACCTGAAAAATGGAGAGGTACTTCTGTTTCTATCCAAGAATCTTGTCACATAGGAAAAACTACCAGTGAATGAACTAATTAGAAAGATAATGATGTATGACAAAGAGCATAAGTTAAATCAAGAAGTATATGAAGAACCAAGAAAGAAATCTTTAGCATTCAAGACTTCTACTTCAAAGAACAAGGACAATGAAAAAGCTCAAGCTCTTAAAGACACTTCTACCAGTGAGGACTCAGATTCTAATAGTGATGATGAGATGGCTCATCTTGCTAAAATATTCAAGAAGTTCTACCATAAGAAAATGTTCTTTAGATAGTCGAACTATAAAGGAATGTATGATAATAAAGGACAATAGAAAAAGGATAGAAAATGGAATGTTAAAAAAATGAGATAGTCTTTTATGAGTGTAAATGAAAAGGTCATGTGAAAGCTAATTGCCCCAAGATGAAATTTATAAAGAAATATTAAGACAAGGGAAAATGATATAAAAGCTCTATAAAAGCTACGTGGAGTGCCTCAAAAGATAGCTCAAGTGGATCTGACACTTCTGATATTGAAAAGGAAAAACATGAAATCATGTTTTTCATGATAGAAACATCTGAGGTAACACCAAATTCTCTTGTATATAATGCTTACTATTCTAATAATGTAATTTAATCAAACAATGATGAAAATATGACTAAGGAAGAACTATTTGAATATTGTGGAATTCTTGAGGACACCTTTAATGAACTCAATGATAAATATAAATTATTGAAAAGATAACATGCTTTAAATTCCAATTGTAAGTCTAATCTAGATATTGAAAAAGAAAAATGTGCTCACCTGTTAAAAAAATACTAAACTTAAATTATCCAATGAGAAATTAAAGAGAGGTCTTCTGAAGTTTTCTACTGGTTGAGATAACTTGACTCAATTTCTAGAAAAACAGATTACTATAAAATACACAAATGTTCTAGGATATCATCTAGGATAGAGAAGAATAATTAAGAATAAATTTGTTCCAAAATCTAGAATTTTCACTACTAGTTCATGTTCTGGACCGTCTTTTGAAAAACAATTCTCTAAAAAACCAAACAAAGTGTTTATGTCTCAAAATATATCTGTTGATTATAGAAAATCTATGAGAAAAGTATGGGTTCCCAATGTTTTACTTGATAACCTCACTGGATCCAAGAAAATCTGTGTACCAAAGCTACCCTACACTTAATCTATTTTGTAGAAAAACTGTTTAAAGAGCTCCTATAAAACTCTATGGTACTTGGACAGTGGATGTTCAAGACACATGACAAGAGACTACTCATGCGTAAAGAGCCTAATTAAAGATGATGGTGGACATGTTATGTTTGGTGATAATGCAAAAGGGATGATCGTTGGCTTTGGCCAAATTGGTAACCCTAATACTGTATATATTTCAAAAGTACTTTTTATTGATGGGTTAAAGTACAATTTACTAAGTATCTCTCAGCTATGTGATGATGGTTTTAATATTAAATTTAAAAATTATGCATTCAATGTTTTTAATTCTAAAAAGGATAATACTCACTGCACTTAGAAATGAAAATGTATATACTATTGATTTAAATTTTTTATCTAAGTAAAATGTCTCATGTTTAAATGCTTTTCATAAGGAATCCTGGTTATAGCACAGAAGATTAGAACACTGCAATGTGCACTCACATAGGAAACTAACTTAGAAAGGTTTAGTTAGAGACCAACCTAAATTTTAATTCCCACTTAACAAAGTTTGTAATCCTTGCCAGAAGGCAAAACAGCACAAAGTTTCATTCAAACCAAATAAATAATTTTCTACTTCTCAACCGCTTGATTTGGTTCACATGGATTTGTTTGGACCATATAGAGTTTCACGTTTAAATGGGAAGCATTGTGTTTATGTTCTTGTAGATGATTTTTCTAGATATACTTGAGTATAATTTTTAGCTCACAAAAGTGAAGCATGTTCTTACTTCATTAAATATTTCAAGTCTGTAGAAAATCTTAGTGGACTTAGAATTAAGACTTTGAGAAGTGATCATGGCCGTGAGTTTGAAAGTCAGGAATTTGAATCCTTTTTCTCACATAACGGCTATACTCAAAATTTATCTACTCCTAGAACACCTCAATAAAATGGAGTTGTAGAAAGAAGAAATAGGACTCTCCAAGAGATTTCTCAGACTATGCTTAATGAGTATAATATAACTATTTATTTTTGGGCTGAATCTATTGATACAGCTTGATACATTATCAATAGAGTCTTGATTAGAACTATTTCTAAGAAGACCCCTTATGAGCTGTGGAATAATAGAAATCCTAAAGTTAATTATTTTAGAGTTTTTGGTTACAAAGTCTTTATCCTTAACACTAAGTACAATCTTGACAAATTTTCCTATAAAAGTGATGAAGGAATTTTCCTAGGTTACTCAATATCTAGTAAATCTTATAGAATATTTAATAAGAAAACCAAATTTGTGGAAGAATCAGTTCATTTAAAATTTGATGTGACTGATCCACATGAACCCAAAACCTATGTTGAACTCCTTGCAGAAGATATGTCAAGTATGGACCTTTATGATAATGATAGGGAGCCCTTAGTTAAAACAACCAATTCTAGAAGTTTTCCAAAATCTATGCATGATGAATCTGGACCTATAAACACTAAAGAATAGTCCAATTCAACTCTTTCTAGAGGTATTAGAACTCTCAAGAATCATCCTTTTGATGTTGTAGTAAGTGATTTAAATAGAGGAATACAAACTAGAGCTTCTCTGAGAAACAAGGTTGAACATCAAGCCTTTATTTGATAGCTTGAACCTAAAAATATTGATGATGAAATCAATGATGAATTTTGGGTGATAGATATGCAATAAGAATTAAATCAGTTTGAAAGAAAGAAAGTTTGGGAATTAGTAGAAAGACCTAAAGACACATTGACCATAGGCACTAAATGGGTGTTTAGAAATAAAGTTGATGAATCTGGAAACATAGTTTGAAACAAGGATAGACTAGTTGCATAAGGATATAGTCAAGAACAAGGAATAGACTATGTGGAAACCTTTGAAATTGTATCTAGACTAGAATCCATTAGGATAATACTTGCTTATGCTGCTCATATTAATTTCAAACTTTATCAAATGGATGTCAAAATTTCTTTTTTAAATGGGTACATATTTGAAGATATATTTGTTGAACAACCCCCTGGTTTTATAATTCCCCATTTTTCAAATCTTGTCTTCAAACTTTCAAAAGCTTTATATGGTCTGAAACATGCTCCAAGAGCTTGGTATGACAAACTTAGTTATTTCCTTATTTCAAGAAGTTTCACTAAAGGAATATCGGATCCTACCCTTTTAATTAAAAGGATTTCCAAAGATGTTTTAATAGTACATATTTTTGTAGATGACATTATTTTTTGATCCTCTAAAAATTCTTTATGTACTAATTTTTCAAAAATTATGCAATATGAATTTGAAATGAGTTTAATGGGGGAACATAAATTTTTCTATGGATTTCAAATTTTTCAAAATAAAAATGGAATTGTTTTAAATCAGAGCAAATATAACAAGGATATTTTGAAATGTTTTGGTTTAGACTACAATAAAGGTAGTTATACACATATGAGTACCACCTGTAAGTTGGATGCTGATGAAACTGGTAAACCAGTGGATCAAACCAATTACAGAGGTATGATAGGAAGTCTTCTCTATTTTACTTCTAGAAGACCTGATATTATATTTAGTGTATGCATGTGTGCTTGCTTTCAATCCAATCCTAAAGAGTCTAATTTAACTACTGTTAAAAGTATTTTTAAATATCTTAATTATACTTCAAACTTAGTATTGTTTTATCCAAAGAAAAACATTTGATTTAATATGTTATTCGGATGCTGGTTTTTCTGGTTGAAAATTAGATAGAAAGAGCACCTCTAAAACATGTCACATTTTAGGAAGTATCTAATATCATGGTGTAGTAAGAAATAGAATTTTGTTGCATTATCTACTACCGAAGTTGAATATATAGCTGTTGGGACTTGTTGGGCTCAAATTATGTGGATGAAACACACTTTAATATAATATGGATATCAATTCAAAAATGTCTCTATAAAGTGTGATAATACAAGTTCTATTAACATCTCTAAAAATCTAGTATCTCATGCTTGGAAAAATCACATTGATGTGATACATCACTTCTTGAGAAATCATTATCCAAGAGGTTATATCACTCTTGAATTCATCGGTACTGAACACCAATTTGCTGATATGTTCACAAATCATTTGAATTCTTAGAGGTTAAATTACATCAAACATGAGTTAGGTATGATAAACTATAAGGGTTAGGAACCTCACCATTAGGAACCTCACTAATAAAAACCTCACTGATAGAATCCTCACTGTTAGAAACCTCACAGTTAGAAACCTCCCCATTAGAAACCTCACCGTTAGGAACCTCATCGATAGGAACCTCACTAATAGAAACCTCCCCGTTAGAAACATCACTGATAGAAACCTCACTGTTGGACCTCATTGTTGGAACCTCACCATTAGGACCTCACCATTGAAACTTCGCTGTTAGGACCTCACCATGGGCATCTTACTAATAGTAAATGTTTTACAGGACTTCGTGTTTTTTATCTGCTGGAAGTTGAAATGTTTTCTGTTTTATTTATTTCTTTTACATGATTTGTTTTTCGATCACTAAATGTTAAAATTAAAAGATCATTCCACATTTCGATCCACCTCAAATTCACTCCCTAATCTCTTTTCTCCCTAACCTCAGAACCTAACCCTCTTCCAAAACCCTCGAACCGCTTCAGATCGCATGGAAAGATTGGAGAGACTATTGGTCAGCAAAGAAGGGGATGCGCCAAATCCAAAGAGACCTTGAGATGAGTCGAGTAGTAAAAATAGGCAGTGGCAAAGCTGATCAACCCTCATTTTTTGAAGAGGGAAATCATAGTTTAAAAAGAGCTCAGTTCTGAGTGGTTTCTAACGAGTATATCTTTAGTACTGAAGGAATATGAACCTCAAGGCAGGGTTTAATGATTTACAAACTACAATGGACCTTATTTCATGAAGTTAGTTAAGTAGTTTCATGAGACTTTAAAATTTGAATAGACTAAGTATGAGAATATAATTTATTAAAGGGTAAATGGAGTAATTGTAATCTTATCCTCTATTGAATGGGTTGAGTGTCTGAGAGTACCACATGAAGGGATTTATGACTACTACTCTGGATTTTTGCCTCCCACTACTGATTTCTTCAGTTATGAAGAAGCCTTAGCCGAACTGATAGAGAGTGGTATCCCAAGGAATTCCATTGCTGTTTAGATGGAAGGAGAATACAAGCTATTGTTTACATTTTTTTCAGAAATTCTTGAGTCCTTGAAGAGGGTACGTTGCTACATTGAAATTTCAGGATGTATTTCTTTTGTTCATGTTGGATCATGGACTGAAGATAAATTTATGTAGGTTGCAGATGATTTAATTAGAGGATATGACAAATCCCAATTCAAAATCTAATGCCTTATTTCATGCTAGATTGATATCCTTGATGCTTAAGGTGAAAGGAGTTTCTAGATAAAATGAGGAAGCAGTTATAGTAAGTGACAATTTTTTCATTAAAAAGGAAATTTGCAAATTAATGAAGATAAATTGGAACCCCTTGAAAAGAAGATGGGTACATGATGAGGCTAAGTTATATGAGGAATTCAACCCTGTCACTCATCCTACTAGACCTAAGGATAAGATAGATCCTGGTCTAAAGCATGGTGAAGTAGAACCTGCATATTTAGATAAAGAAGGATAAGCTGCTGTTGTACCAGAAAGAGAGGATTCTATTATAGATGATAGGAGTGATCCTAACCTTCCCTCTAATAATCATGTTAATACTATATCCTTTGGTGAGCCTAGACCAAAAAATAGATTGCCTAGATGGGAGACTATTCTAAGGAACAGTGATTATGAAGAGACCAGTGAGGAAGAATGGGCAGAAAATGTCTTAATAGATATTAGAGGGACCTCAGATGAGTATGAGGAAACTGAATCTAGTCATGACGACTTTGATACTGCTGCTAATGTATGTGAAGAATAATTTATAAATCTCAGTGCTCTGATAGGAAATAAAAAAATGGTTGAAGATGTAGATTAAGAAGTTGATGATTCAGTTGAAGATGGAATTGCATTGGAAGTAGTTGAATATTCAGTAGAATAAGTGGAAGTGGACCCTCATATTGATGAAGTTTCTCAATGAGGTATGGAAGAGATGGATATGGTTGATCAAGAGAATGGTCCAAGTTAGGGGGAGGAAACTGTTTCCATAAGTTCAGTTTTTTGTAGCACTTGGAATAGAATATTGTTCAGAAGAACCTGGATTTGTGGTCTTAGGCTTGGATTGCAGAGAATCTAATGATGGCCAGCTAATAAAAAGACCTTCCATTCCTACTATTTCAGAAACCACTATTGTGTAGCTAGTAATTCTTTTTACTCATGACTATATAAATAAGGATGTTTTGGAATCAATGAAATCAGATATAAAGAGCCACTTTGATGAGAGATCTGTTGGGTTAGATAGTGCTTTGACTCACAATCAAGAAGTTTTCATTTCAATAGTGGAAAGGCTAGTTTCTGCCTCTCACTCTATCCTGATAGGGGAGGTAAATGACTGTAAGAAATAGATCAGAACCTTGTTAGATTCTATAGAATCTATGAAGTAGTCTATTCCTAGACTAGACTCATATATGGCCTCAAAAGTTCAGGTGGACAAATATCTTTGATATATTAAATGTGTGGTTCGTCAAATGGTCTTTGTGGTTATGGAATTTAATAATTCCATAGAGACACATGTGAGTGGCCAAGATGATGATATGAAGAGAATGATCAGTGGGTTGACTAAATCTTTTAAAGAGACAGTATCTTTCACTATGGAACCTCTATGTGCATCTACTTCGCCTCTTCTCCTATTGATCTAGAAGCCTTCAGTTTAGTTGTTAGAGAAGAAGTTGAGAATTTCTCTTGTACCAGTACCTCAGATCCCCAGTCTATGACTCAGGTTGTTTCCACTACCAGAGAAATTCATAATCTTGTGGGAAATTATGTAAGGGAAGCTACTCAAGATTAGATGGCCATTAAGGAACAAGTTGATTTCTACCACAAAAGGGTATACACTAAGCATCAGATGGATGGTCACTTCAATTTGTTGTTGGAGAACATGATGATTCCACCATTCACACAAGAATTTAAAGATCAGGTTATTAGGCTTAATGAGTTGACTCCTACTTTAGATAAATTTATGAGGATTAAGGATGATTTTATTTCATCCATGGAAAGAGGAGGAAGTGTTATTATGAATTTCAAAAATCTTCTTTGACCCTTCCTCCATGTGGATTTCACTCCCATCATTATTCCTCCATACTTGCCTTTTACCTCAGGTGCCTCAGGATCTTCCAGTGTTACACCTACAATGACTCCTACACAGGCCATTAGAAACTTAACCCCCATCATTCCTCATAGATATACTCACTATAGGTCTAGTGATGCTTCTATTTCTGCTTCTCCTACCCAGCTAACTGCCATCCCTAGGCCTATCCCTCCATCTCCAAAACCAGCTTCCTCCACTTCCAAAGACAAATCTCCTTTAGAAATCTCTGATGTGGATTGAAAGTGGGATATCCTAATTGATAGGGATCTTTGTAACATTTTTGTATATTTTAATTTTGATTCATTACTGGAAAATCCTCTTTTTTTCTTTTTATCCTCCTTCCTTTTTGTTAATCACAAAGGGGAAGAAATATTTAAGCTTGAATCTCAAACTTACCCACAGGGGGAGAAAAAAGTCCAGTTAAAGTTTTAAGCTTCCTAAACATAAATAGGAATACATTTTATATACATTAGATGAACTCTTTGTTCATATATATATTATGTATATGTTTCCATAATAAACATGGTTAAAATATTCTTATACACACGAATAAAGATATTATAAAATGTACTTAACCCTAATTCAGAAAATACTGACATAATTTTTGATTATCAAAAAGGGGGAGATTGATGGACTCGCCTATTTTATTAATCCCAAATCATGTTTCCATAATCTAAAATCATGTTTTACTTAGGTTATAATTATGTTTCTTTTACAATATAATCATTTATGTGAAAATCATGTTTATATCAAAGTGATTACGATGTTCGTTTAATCTCACTACTCTCTTGTTTAAAGCTCACAGTGAAAAATTTCTCCAAGTGCAAAGGTCGCCGATAAAAAGTTCACCGATGCAAAGGTCACTGATGCAAAGGTCACTGATACAAAGGTCACTGATGCAAAGGTAACAGATGCAAAGGTCACCGATGCAAAGGTCACTGATGCAATGGTCACCGATGCAGGGGTCACTGATACAAGGTCACCGATGCAAGGTTATTGATGCAAGATTAACGATGCAAGGTTACTAATGCAAGGTCATTGATGCAAGTTCACCAATGAAAGGATTCAATTGGGAAGGTTACTGATAGAGATTTATCAATTGAATATTACCAATGGAGAGTTGTAAATCAAAGGTCACTGACGAAAGGCTACCAATGGAGAGTTAGTGATGGAAGGTTACCATTGGAAAAGTTACTGTTGAATGTCACCGATGTGCACTTACTATTAAATCCTACCATTGTGAAGGCTACCATTACCAGTCTACCATAAACTTCTCTTTAATACTTTTTCAAATTATTAAGATTATTATAACAGTCATATTTACTAACTTTAATGCTTTTGACATTAATTAATGTTGATTGTAGACATATCGAGAGACTGTATCTGGGGACTGTACGAGGTACGAGAAAGACCTCATGTGATATACTTTTACCTATTGTCGGACCTCAAATATAAAAGAGAAGAAATAGGAATGAAAAAATCATAGAGTGAAGACTTGATGATGAGAAGCGTGTCTGAGCATATGAAGAAACATACTCACTAGATCAAAGAAAAACCATCCAAATATTACACTGCGAACCTACAAGCATGAAGAAGATCATCTTGGGAAAAAACGCACTTCTTCCTTCTATGCCTCATCAATTCATGATCATCACAAGAAGCTTAACACTCAATTCTTGAAATCCAGAACACGAAGTTGAGACACTCTGTTTTGGAGACAACATCCAGAGAAAGATTCAAACATCAAATTCTTCACTTAAGAGTCAAGAGTTGAACTGCAGACATATAGAGGCTTCTAAACAAAATCTCATCATATTTTCACTACTGTATTCTTTTATCTTACATTTTTTAGAAGTGTGTGTTTGTGTCATACACACTGTCTCTTGTTCTTTAACTGGAAGATATAAAAATCCTCATATCAAACTTCTCTTACTCCTTGTTTTCTTATGTATAACTATGGAAGAGACTGTGTGTTCTGTGTTGTTTTTCATTCCCACGAAGAACTGTGGTAGAGGGTGTGAAGCCAAGAAAGTCTGTGAAAACTGTTGTAAAGCCCGATACATGTAGTGTATCAAGTTTATTGTTGATATACATTACTTGGTGGGAGGTGATCACTAAGTGGAGAGAATTAAGTCTTGGCTTGAGACAGAACCTCTTATTTAACTTTTTTTTTCTCTGTAATTATTTTCGTACTCTGTTTTATCTATTTTTTCATTTCTTTTTGCTACAACATAAAACTATTTTGCATTCACGTTGATAGTTAGTATTGGTAAGTTTGTGTATGTGTTTAATTCATTAAACGTGTTTCAAAAGTTGAAGAAGTGTTCTACATTAATTCAACTAAGGACAAATCACCCTTTGAGAAACCTGTTGACCAATTAGACATCAATATCTCTACTACCTTAATTAATTGGGCCGTTTTCAAAATTTGGGGGTCTTTATAATAATGTTTTTAACATAAATTTTAACTAGGAATTCAATTAACTCTTTCTTGAGATTCCACTCAGACTAACACAAGATAATTATTTCATAATTCTATCATTAAACACAAATAAAATAATATCAGCAAATTTCTTGAAATAACACTGTATGATCCAAAATGATTATCATAAAAAGATGATAGTTTAAAGTTATTATTACTATATAGAAAACCTGATAAATCAAGACTATAAGGAATTTTAAATTAATCATGCATATTAGGTGTTTGGGTTCAAGAATGTTGGCAAGAAAATTATTAATTGTTAAGACAAAATGCACTATATTCTTTCTATGAAATTACTCTAATTTAAAGGCCACATCCATGGAAATCAATATACACATCCATTTATCAATATTACTAATAAAAATTGATTTTTTAATATTGATAATGAAATATTAAAATGAAGGAAACAAAATTGAAATAAAATAATGCTAAAAAGGTAAAATTCTATAATGGAATGTCAATACTACTCATTTTAATAAATCATTTCTTAGATAACCATTAATCAGATATTTAATAACAATTTCAATGGATCCCCTTAAATACCAAAATAGAATAACCATAATATTTAGATAGTGTAGATTAACAAGCATGATAAATTATGTCAAAAATTTATGAATCACAAACAAGCACATATAACAAAGTAAATCCAATCAATAAAATAGATTATAAAATGATTTTGTTCTAATATGAGAACTTTAAGAGGGTTTCAATATAAGTTTGTTTACAAACATATATAGATTCCCCCTTTTATAAATGTGATTTTTAGAAGATAGAAAGTTTAAAACAGAATTATATTAAGAATTTATAAAAACAATGTGGTGGATAATATATGATTTTGAACTAATGATCTATCAAATGTAAAAAATATATTTCTCAAGTAAATTTAATTGATCAAAGTAAAGAATAAAAAAATCACTAGGTTTAGGATAACAATCTATAAATACCTAAATATTTTTTATTAAATTATATACAAGTTCATATCATTAGGAATTATTTACTTTTAACCTAATTTCACAAGATCTATCCCTGATCTATATATGCACCAATTTTTTGAACAAAAAACCTATTTGATAACTTGATCAAAAAATAAAGATTTAACCCTATAGATTATTAAAAAAAGTTAGCAGAAAGTTCTTATCCCTTAACTTCATTGATCAAAAGATTAATAACACAAGTTCTTATCCCTATATTATACCCAATAAGAAAATCAAAATTAAACAATCCATATTCCCATACTTATTTGATCGCATAGGATAAAAAGTAGAATGCTTATAAAATAAAAAGTGATTTCTTTTATAATGATTCATCATAAAAGAAAAAAATTGTATGTCACACTAAAAATGAAAACTAATAGAAGATATATATCACTGAGAAGGTGATTATAACTCTAATGTTATCATTTAAAAACCTACTTCTTGAGGTCGCAGTCTCTATTTTTATGAATTTATTCTAATAATTTTATAAAAAATTCTCGCAGAATTTTTGGATGACATCTATAATTGTAACTACTTTTTATGTCTCAACATTTTCTTATATTTTAGTTAAATCATTGATATTATTCACTTTGTTATAGAATATAACATTTTTTAGATAAGATAATATAAATGATCGTAATATGGAAGATTTACATCTTCTATAATTTAGAATACAATATTTTTTACATATTTAAAAACACACATCATTTTAACTTAACTAAAATATAATTTACATTTTTATTTATCAAAACAAGAACAAAGAAGATCTCATTTATGGAAAATACTCATCAATATCCCCTTTTTAATAATTTCAAAACATGGAAAAAATTGTTATAAAAAGAAATAATAGTAATGTAAACTTCATGTTCTTCTGATAAAAATTCCAAATTACTCTCCCTTTGAATATAGAGGGATTAAAGAAAATTCTGCAAATTACAAAAAAAAAATAACATTAGAAAAATGTATCTCCTAGAAAAAATACAACAATTTTAAAAGAAATAATATAAAAAAATATCACTTTTTATAGTTTACTAATAATTCTATTTATATAGTAATTTTTACTACTTTTGTATTATCATAGATAAATTAGGAGATTTGTTATAAAATATAGAAACAAAAATTTTACTGATCATCAAAAAGTAATGCATGATAAATTCGAGTTCTATAATCTTCTTTTGAAGGGATTGGTTTTTAAAGTTAATCATTTGAGAAATAAAATTCTTTCCTAAAGATATATCCTAATATGTACATAGAGTAACATACTTATGAAATGAGTGGTTTTGAAATATGTATTAAATGAATTTTTATATTTAATTTTAATATTTTCTAGAATATATGTACAAGGAACATTCAGTCAGAGGAAAACCCTCTGACCATTTATTAAATAGAAATAAAAAGTGCAGTAATCAAGGAAAAGAGTGAGAGCGCACATCTTGCCCAAACCCAGTCAAGAGTCCCAACCAAAGACAGACAATAACATACCAAGCCATCACCCGCAAAACCTTAAAACCATTCCGCAAATTCAACACATTCAACAAGTAACAAATCTGTAACATCAAAAAATCACCACTTCTTTCTTCAACAAGACATCACCACTGCAATCGCGAGGTATTTCCAATCTGGATTCCCCAACAAACATCCATTTTACCGTTTCCAGAGAAACCCACAGATCACCAAAATACCACAACAAATCACCAACAACAGAAGTACAAAAGAATAGGAATCCATATAAAATTAAAGGCAGGTCCTCCCCCTCAACCAGTAGAACCGAGTCCGGCCAGAACAAAGCTCATCAGAATCACCATCAGGCTGAGAAGAAGTCGGACGGGGGTAACGAAGACAGAAGCTACCGAAACCATGACCGAATCTCAAAGCCAAGGAGGAACCATCCGCTGCTAGCAAAGAACAACCTGGATTCTGCGACGTGCGCATAGGAACCGCGACGAGATCCGGAGGACAGGGGAGTTCCAAAGCCAACGCCAAGAACACCAAGCCCGACCCCGAGCTCACGAAGCAACAAAATGAACCAAAATCTAGAGTGGCAAGCACCGACCTAGAAAGAACCGATGCAAACCGAATCCATACGAAGATCCTGAAGCCAGGTGAGACGGGGTCAACGCTACGTGGACCATAGACGGCAACGAACAAACCGAAGCCGCATCCAGATCTCGAAGCCACAAGGCACGATGAAATGCCAGATCCGGAGCCATGCTGCGCGGGGGAAGCCTCCATCGAAGACGAAATAGGATGTAGCCATGAACACCAAGATCGGACCACGTCGGAGGGGAAGGAGGAAGAACCGAACGAGAAAACCCTAGCGGCACAAGGGGAGAGGAAAAGCTGCCGCTCACCTAGAATATATGTAATACCTAAATAAAGATTTAACAAAATTATATATGATAATGAAATATACACACTCTTTCTTCAAGGGTTTTTGAATGTTAGGAGAGTAACATTTGAAAATATATGATGATCACTTAAATTTGATCATACACATCTTCTATTATATATATTTTAATCTTTCATGAAAGTAAAAGTTTATTAATTATATTATGAAACTAATTTTTAGTTATGTTAAATTTTATAATATTATCTTCTTTTTGTGGGTGATCTTGAAGAAGGCGATGTCTTATATCTATGTTATTTTCACATGAGTGATGTTACAAATTATTTTTTCTTTGATACAAAATATTATCCCTATATGGTTCATTAAGAGGAGGGTGAATTGATGTTTTCAAAAACTTATAAAAATTCCCCTCTTTTAGTAATATGATTTTTGGGACATACAATGTTCCAAAACATAATTAGAGTAAAAAAATAAAAAAGGTAATAGAAAATAAGATAATTCATCCATTATGGACTATCTGATGTAAACAATATATATAGAAAAAAATTAAAACAACAATGTAAATAAAATTAAAAAAAATAATGAGGTTTAGGGGGGTAATCATAAAACCATAAATAGGTTTTATTAAATTATATCCAAGTTTCATTCCACCTAAATTATTCACTTTTAACCCAATGAGATATAAGGATCTATCCTTGATCAGTAAGTATACCAGGTTCTAGAATGGAAACCTCTTTGATTAGCTGATTAGATATCATGATCCTATCCAAGATCTTTTTTAAAAAATTTGATATAAATTACTTACCCCATGAATTTTTTATTATAATGTTGGAATAAACAGTTCATATCCCTAGAAATTCATTGATCCAAATATTAGAATCAAACAATACTTATCCCTAAACTTCTTCAATCATACAAAATCAAAAATAAAATTATTTTAGATGCAAAACTAAGTACATTTACAATGAATCCTCACAAATACAAAATCACTTAGATCACAATGAAAACTAAAATGAAAAGAACCTCCCAATAGCTAATAAGGTGATCAAAACTCAAATATTATAATTTTAGCAATTGGTCCTTAATATCTTGATCAATTTTTATAAGAAATGGTTGTAACAAATTTTAATAAATTCATTAAAAAGTTTTCGATGAAATATTTCACTATGTCTACTTCAAATGTATCAACATGTTCTTCCGTTTAAATAAAGGTTAGGTGGATATTTACTATTCTTTAGAATGTAATGAGTTTAAAATAATATTATTTGGGAGATATAATTCCAATACAATTTAGAATATTGGATTTTTCATAAACATAAAAACACCCTTCAAGTTAACATAACTAAAATATAAAGTGGATTGTTATTAATAAAAAAAAGGATATAAAATATGCCATTTAGACTTAATAAAAATAGAGAATAAAATGCATGAAGATAATAAATAAGCCATATTTTTTAATGTAAATAATTCCTAGAAAAACATTGATCATTAATACAGCTGATAACAACATTAGTACACTTATATTTTCCATGATAAATGGTACTAAACATACAATTCCCCAATTTTCATAGCTTCAAAAATTAATTATGATTATGATATAATATGAAAAAATTACTTTTGTGATATAATAATGTTTCACAAAAATATAACAAAAACCCCAAAATTTCCATAACTATAATCAGTAATTCCATTTGAAACTAGAGATCATTGGTTTTACTTTTCCAAAAAAAACTTGATGTCATAAAAACATAAAAAATTGAAAAGAATCATATTAAATTTATAAATAAATATTGAAGATTAAATCAAAATGTTCATAAATAAATAAAGATGTGAAATTTTAAAATGTTGGTTTAAGTGGTGAGCTTCATTTCTAAATCATTTCCCATTAGAAGTTATGGATATTTTTTCATGTTCCATTTGAATAAATATAAATAATGGGCTCTGTAAAATTTGATGGACTTTAGGTTTCAATAAATGTGTCAGAATGCTTTGCAGCTGCAAGTTGATTAGAAGATAGATACATCTGATGGCGGTGTATAAACTGGTAAGTTCATTAGAAAAAGTTTGTGCGAGCAAATTAGTTAGATATAATGTGGTGTTGATTTCTTCTATCGACATTCAATGATCAAGTTGTGTAATTATTTCAGAGATCCATAGTCATCTCATCTCAATGAAAGGATCTCCATGAAAGTTAGAGGTTGGTGCTGACAGAATACTAGCTGGGCCTCTCTATAAAACCAAGGTGAAACAACCTATACTTGTGTATTGAAAATACTTGATGTTTACTAATCTATGTGATGTTAAATTCATATAGATTATAAACTCTTTAATCTTCCATAGCATAGTAATAAACATTTAGCACTTTTCTCTCATGGTTGTAGGACTTATTATCTAAACCATGTAAAATCAAATGTTCTTTTCTTTTATTGTTTTTTATATGCTTCTATGTTTTTGTCTGTTTGAAATGTTGGTTGACTAAGTGTGTTGATTTAGCATGTTTTCAAATTTCTATGTTTTGATACATTGATATCGGTGGATGAGGTTCATGTTACGCCTTGTCTAACGTCTGGTGGTTGATGTTATGGTGGATCTATGTTTCTAGGTTCTAGTGTAGTTAATTTTTTTGTGATCTCATATTTTACTTTTTTATCTTCTCCTCAACAAGTGAAATCAAATATATGGTTCAAGACTCTTGGCCACTCACATCATAATCAGGTATCTTTTTTTAGTCATTCCTTGATGCTATTTCATTTTTAGTGGGAATTTACTATTACATGAAAGTATGATGTTGAATGATGGTATGGTTTGGGTTTATACATTCAATAGAACATACTTTGGTTTCTTTATAATGTATATGGAGAATTTTATCTTAAAAAATGACCTATAAGTTCTTATAAATAAAATAAATCTAGAGAAGATAGAAAAATTGGACTGGGAATAGTTTTTTAAGAAGGCACTTAGACTAATCAGGATGTCTTTGAGAATGAATTTTTCCTTGAATGTCTAGGAAAATAAAACAACAATAGAGATGATGAAGACTCAAACAGACATGTATGAGAAACCTAATACTTTTAAGTATTTTTTTCATGACACTGAGGTTATTTAAGATGATATTGTTATAATTGATACCAGTATAGAACCATGTTAATGATTGCAACATAAACACGAGCTATATTGATTTAGTGAATATATAACAGCATTGAATATGTACTCTTGAATCTATTGATAAAAACATAATCTTTATATATCTAGATTTTATATTAATAAATTTATCATAATTTTATCCATCCAAAACATATAAAATTAAATTGAAATATTTCATCATTTTCATACCCAAGTTCATTTTTTTAGAGTTCTATAAAATTATGAAAATCTTTTTCAAAGTGATCATATACACACAGTATACATTTTTCTCATAAAATAGCTTTTTTATAAATAAATACTTCATTTATTCAAAGTAACTTCCATATCTAGGACTGTAACTTTTTCATCTTTTATACTCTTCCCTAATCCCTGTGAAAAAATCATTTGAAAACATGGGATGAGAAACAAAAAACATAGTAATAGAAATAAATTTAATAAATCTGTTAGTCTAGTGAAAAATATGAAAACCCATAAAATATTAAAACTTTCTATGTTATTACTAGAGTATATAAAATAAATCCTATCAATATAGTAAAAATACTTTTTTCTCAAAGAAAATATTTAAAACCCATGGAAAGAAAATATAACCCCTTTTAGGAAACGTAGTGAATTGTATTTATAACCCTTGTTAGAAATAATTGGAGCCTAATTAAATATATATGAGAAACCATCCAAGATAACTACCTCCTTCTTCAATTTAAAGAAATAGAACATTACCCAATGCATTAAAGAGCTATATTAAGATCAACCATCATATAAGTTTTATTGGGATAACCCAACGTATAAGTTGTCTTGCACTACTAAAAATTTGTGCTTTAGCCACGGACCTATAGCCATGGTTTTATAGGTCTGCGGCTATAGCATTTTTATTTCCACGGTTAAATTCAATCTCCATGGCTAAATCAATAATACATCGCGAGCGTCGTTTTTTTTAATCTGTATCAGGATCCTCCTCCTCCCCAGATCTGCAGCCCTCATCCTCCCCCAATTGACGCCCCTATCACCATGCGGCCCTCCTCCCCAATGACGTCTCCTCCCCACCATACCCTCTCCTCCCTCGATTCACAGCCCTATCGTCGCACAACCCTCCTCCCCGATGGCATCTCCTCCTCCCCGCAGCCCTCCTCCTCCTACCCCGATACATAGCCCTATCACCGTGCAGCCCTCCTCCTTGATGATGTATCCTCCTCCCGACAATCTCCACGACGATCTCACCATGCAACCCTCTCTCACAGCGGCGCCCTCCTCTCAGACAAACTCTCCCACATGGGCTCCCTCCTCCCCGACGACCTCTCTCACATGGGCGCCCTCCCCCCCTACGACCTTTGTCACCATGGTGCCCTCCTCCCCTGACGACCTCTGCTCAGCGGTCGTCTCACCATTTACAGGTAGAAGCATATCGCTCTTCATGCAATTGAGTTTGGGTGTTAGGGTGGCGTTTGGAGTATGATGTCTATGTATTATGTATGGTTTGGATTTTTCTTTTAGGGTTTGGGTTGGTGGTGATCCCTCAAGTTGGTGGATCTTGTTGGGGTTTTTCTTGATGTTTGGATTTAAAAATCTCGATATAGGGAATTTTGGTGATTTCTGGGTGATTTGATTGTGTATTTTTAATAGGAAATTGCTTGTTAGATCAGTTAAGGGGGTGGAGGGTTTCTTATTATCAGGGGTGAATGTGCGGCGTTTGGTTGTTATGCTTGGTGTGTAGAAGAGAAACCCTTATATTATTATGATAAACCTTAGGTTTTGGTGTTTTGGAAATGATATTTTGTTATGAAGTAAGGATTAAAGGTAGTTTCATGATTTTGTGGTAATAATGTATGCATAGGATTGTGGCGTGATGGGTTTCTAGTTAGTAATGTTGTTATTAAGAGATGATGTTGAGTCAAAATTCATCAACAAAGCAACTAATTAGGATGACATTGTGTTCTCATGGGAAATATGCACAAGTGGTTGTTTCCCTCATATTATGTTACAACTACTTTGATCCATTGACCAAGGCCTTTTAAAAAGAAAAGCAATGGTTTTCTAAGTTATCCATGAGTTCTAGGAGTAGCAGTATCTAATTTTCAATAGTGACGTGGGATCGTAGGTTGTTTAGAATATGTTAAAGAATGTTTAGTTCCTATTTGAAAGGATTGGAACTCTAGAGAATATATGGGTGAAACTAGAAGTTTCTAAATTCAAAGGAGATGAATCAGAATGGATAAATACATTTGATCATAAAAGAAGGAATGAGGAGGTTTTATGGATCGAGTTTCATTCCCTCTTCTATGAGAGGCAATGGTAGATTTACATAATAAGAGAATGTTTTGGGGATTCATGGAGCTATATCATTATGGGAATTAGTAATAGAGTATGCCACTAAATTTTAATGGTTTATTCATTTCATGCCATCCTTCAAATGAAATTTATTCATAAAGAAATTCTAGTTTTTAAATGGCCTTATGTACTCATTATGGGCATGAGTAGCTTTCTTTTATCTGGACACCTACTAAAAGATATTCATGAATGACTGAGCTATCTATGTAGATACATCCATTGCATAGGAAGGTGCATAGAGAAGGATGGAAACCGGGTAGGAATGAATGTTGGTTGCTGAACCTCAGTATGAGGGTGACAGAGTAAATTGAATGAGTAATATCTCAGCTCAATATTAGAAAAATAAATGAACCCTGATCTATTTCTCATGTATCAAGAATGTGCGTACATTCCTTTAGCATTGGGATGGGAAAAATAGGTTTCATGTATGTGTCGAGATGTGGGTTTCTATATTATTTTATTGGGATAAGCCATCCTAGGTGAAATGACTTTTAGTACCATACTTAATGTGGTATTCCTAAAGTTATTATTTTTTTCTATAATTTTGATTTCTCTATCTAATATCTTTTAATGTATTATTTTTGTTGGATATAATGTGTATTTGAAACATGATAGTTTTTAAATGATGAAATTTTGTTGAGATTATTGGGCTAGGATCTTTTATAGTAATCATAATTTGATATGAGGCACTAAACATGTGTATATAGGATTGATGATGGTATCGATAATACTAAAATGGGGAGATTCATACTTGTCCTTTTTGAGTGAAATCCATATCAAGGGATGGTGATCATTATCAAGGTTGTGAAATATATGAACTTAGAGAGTAAATGGATGAATTTAGTGTCTGGAGATGGATGTTGGATGAACCATATTTGGTTCCAAGACCACACCAAAATTAATGATTTACCTATAGTGGTTGGTATAGTCAGTGTGTTCAGTTAATTATGAGGAGTTTATATTGGTAAATATGTTATTTATAACTTCTATATTTCTAAGATGTAATTCAGATAAATGTGTTGTGTTATGTATCAATATTTGATATTATAGTGGGCTAGTTTTTGACAATTCTATTGTGGAGTTTGAAAGGGAGCCTAAAAAGGGTACTCAAAAGGCTGTTGAAAGTGTGTGTGGAAGGGAAACCAAGTAGTCCAAATTTTTAAGAATTTATGACAAAGATTCCATAACAATAATAATTGTTGAAAGATAAAAGGATAGAACCAATTATCACATATTCAGAAATAGTTTCTACAAAGAAGGAATATACAATCAAGAATAAAGAAGATCATGCACCAAAAGATTGTCTAATCATGTTAGCAAACTGGTTTGAAAAATCCAAGTGGATTGAGTAATAATAAAAGAAGAAAAATTATCTACTTTAATAAATTGATAAACCTATATAAACTAAGAATAAAGGTGAATTTTAGAAGAAGAACATGCTAAAAAATTAGGATTCAATCTAGAAAATTCAGAAGTATATAGGAATGAATCATTTTTGGTATTTTATACATTCAAGGAATGGACTTTCTAGGTTAATAACAATGTCTAATCCTTATTTTTCTCTTTTAAGTGATGATGGAGGTTTACTTTATTCTCATATTTTGGTGATTTTTTATTTTTGAATAAGCAATTGAAGGTGATGTTTGAAAAATAAATAGATTTATTAATGATCATTTTATTTAGTATTGGGATGTACATATCAATTTGAATATTATTTGTTCATTTTTGGTTATGGATTCATGTATCATTTATCATGTCCAGTTGACACACTAATCACATATATATAAGAAGTTGTTATATCTCATTTCTTTTCCCACTATTTTCTTATAGGTGGTTTCTTATGATAAGACTGGTTCTATCCACCACCATCGATGACAATGTGTTCAAGATTTGGGTAAGGTTTATTTTGTTTTTATTCTTTGGCCCAATTTTAATTAGGGCTTTTTTGATTTTTGGGTTCCTTATATTTTTATTTTGTGTTTTGGATTTCATTGAGGTGGATTCAAGTCGTTGTTGACGAAGTCTTACATGTGTACGCATAGGTAGGCATAGGCATATATAAGTTCTCCCTTTATATATATTCACTCATGGAAGTATGAATATATATATATATATATTGGGGCTAGGTGTGCTTATATATAGATATAAAAAATTGATACCCGTGTAAGTGTAAAGGGGTATATGCAAGTATAATCTTATATCTAAGCACCCCCTTGTGCATATTTGGCCATGAAAATATGTACGTAGGAGCTAGGTGTCCTTATATTTATTTTAAGTTTCATATGCATGCAAGCGGAAAAATGGAAGATTCGAGTTTTCGTCATCAAAAGCAAATGCGCCTTGAGGTTGTGGTAGGGTCCCTCCTCTAGCCTATTTAATTCAAGAATGTTTTAAATTGCATTTAGTTGCCTTCTTAATTCTGCATGTTTATATTAATTTTCAATTCTTGAATAAGTGTTAGTTAAGATAACTGTTTTGTTTGATAAATAAGTCATGATTTTGTAATAAAACCCCTCCAACGGAGGTGCGCTGTCTGCGAAAACTCACAGTGGTATTCCTTTCTTAACATTATTGCATTGATGTTTTCATTATACTTGATGTCTTTGTTAGTCATAAAGCACACATAATACTTGACCCTTTTGATATCCTTGTATGGGGATTCCCTCTTTTTATTAAAACAGTTGTTTGAACCAAGACACTTTTTAAGTGTCATTATACTTTTAAGAAGGGTCCCATGTTATGTGACCATGTCACATGGCATGTGATATTTAAATCCAACCAAAAGACCAGTTCCACAGCCCAAGGGTCCCATAGTACTTATAATGTGAGATTAAATGTTATGTAACCTATTATTTTCCTGATCCCATGTGGTATTTCTCTAGGTATTCCAACACATTTCTAGATTTCCAAACCTCATCGAATTAGGTATATCAGGGGTCATCCAAACCTCTAGTCATAAAATATTAGCCTTTATTTCTTTAAATCTTCTGAGAAAACATCCCCTCATTCCATTCATATCATCCAACTTGAAACTAAGTTGAACATATACTTTAATTCAATTCTAATCCACCTCCAAAATCCATGATAAAAATGACATAAATTTCCTTTATGAAAAACAAGGTCAAGGAAGGAACTAATTACCCAGTGGAAAACCACCAACTGATCAATGGCAACAAAATTTTTAGTTCCAACCATCAACCATCTAGTTGTTAGTCTAGAGCCAAACCTCCCCCACTATCACTATTAATATGTACATGGTGCTTTATAATAGCTAACCTGTGGCCCTATCTACTACTTTTTAAGAACACCACATACTTCTTCCCCCCTTTACTAAATCCATCCACCCGAAACATAAAATTTCAATTAAAACATAATAATTTTAATTGGAAATCACCAAAATTAAATTTTAAGAACCCAAAAAATAAATCCACAGTCATTACAAACTATCCACTATATGACTTCTCATCCATGAGAAACATTACTAAGCATCACTGGTGACTTGAGGTTTCAGGGTTTTAGAGTTGCCTTCGGGCCTACTCCTTCTCTTCATAGATTCATATACCTCACCTTATCTATTATTCGGTACCTTGAAGTCTCATTTACCTTATTCTTCTATGCCTTTTTTCCTGGGGTTCAACATGCATCTATTTTGAAATCACTTCTTTCAAGATCGATCATTAGTATTCAGGTTAACCAGAATGTTTCAGTATTTTTCAAATGTTTTCCAGTAGTCAAACATTATTCCCTCAAATTTTCTAATTTTTTACTTCCCTAATAGAATAATTTATCTACCATAGGTTTACTGAACTGAGTTCTCATTGATTCATTCTTAGGGTGCATGAAGTGGTAGATCTGGCTTTGTCTTTGTCCAAATATTCATGTTATTTCAACTGTTAACCATGTTTCCTCTACCAGTGGAACCTAATTGTTTACTCTAGGAGAGACTCTCGGTTTTTATCCCAATGGATTTAGATTATAAGATTGCATCTGACTTTTTAAAATCCTTCTTTTCTTAATATTTGCAGAAACATTCTTGGAAATATTTTAGGTCGATTAGAAGATTCTTAAAGGAAAACATCTCATTCATTATTTTTTGTTTTTAGAGATTGACCTATCTAAGAAACATCGAGAGATTATTTGGTTCTCTGCTGAAAAGAAATTCAAAGCTAAACAACACATTGTCTTGGAAACATAAGAGTAGTACTTTTCTTCTTATTTTCTTTAAGGAAATTCCATAGTAAACTCCTAGAGTCTCGGTCCAAAGGTATATTCAAGGCTTAATCTAGCACTCATCTTGATGGGAAACATGTGTTTTATGCTTCTCTAGCTAGTGAGTCACTGGATACCATGGGTCCTTGGACACATGAAGGGGAGGTGAGGATGATCATCTACTCACAGTATCCTTTAAACTCAATAAGGGAATAATTCATTGAATGTTTTGAAGATCATCAGGTACAACACCCCTGTGCTCCAAATAAAACTATGCCTAAAGAGAGATGAGTGTCTTTTACTTTTTCTATTTAGAAATCAGGTGGCACAGTACCTAATAGATTTTCTAGGGTTGTAAGCAAGAATCCTGAAACATCTGAGATAAAATCCAAAGAAGTTGAGGATTATCTTGCCATGAAGACTATGGAACCTATTAAGGAAGAATCCCATGTGTGTTTAGGAGCTCATAGTCTGCAACGTGATCATGTGTGGGGGGCAGGGGTAGGGGGTGGGTGGAGGGGGGAAGGGGGAAAGGTGGCGGGGGGTAGGGGGCTAGGGGTAGGGGGCAGGGGGCGGGGCAGGGGGTAGGGGCAGGGGGCAGGGTGGTGGGGGGCCGGGGGCAGCGGCAGGGTGGAGGGGGTCAGGGGGCAGGGGGCAGGGGGGATGTTTGCAGGTCAGGTTGGAGGGGGGAGGGGGATGGTTTGAATGTTTCCCCACTTCCTCTTGCTCCCTTAGCTCCTGGCCAGAAGATGTTGCCCCGCGTATGTCGCTGGACTGGGCCAACATGTCGCGGTCATGCCGCGGTCAGGCCACAGTCAAGCCGTGGTCACGCCGCGGTCACGCCGTAGTCACGCCGTGGTCAGGCCGCGGTCACGTCACAGTCACACCGTGGTCACGCCGCAGTCACGCCGCGGTCACACCACGGTCACGCCACGGTCACGCCGCGGTCACACCGCGGTCACGCCACGGTCACGCTGGGATTTGGCCCTGCTCCACAACACCTCATGGTAGTTCACAGTGATAATATTCCATGAGTCTTGTGATCAATGTTGAGATTGACTAATCACAGTTTCTGTCAGTGGGGCAACGACCAGAATGTTGCCCCACCTCCTCCTGCTCTCTTCACTCCTGGCCCGAAGATGCTTCCCTGTGGATGTCACTAGACCGGGACAACATGTCGCGGTCATGCTGTGGTCACGTCTTGGTCACGCTGTGGTCATGCCGTGGTCACACCGCGGTAATGCCATGTTTTGGCCCTTCTCTAAGATGACACCCCGCGACGGTTCGCAGTGATAGTATTCCATGAGTCTTGTGATCAATTTTGAGAGTAACTAATCACAATTTCTTTCGGCAGGGAAATGGTCGGAATGTTTCCCTGCCTCCTCCAGTTGTCTTCGCTCCTGGCTAGATGATGTTTCCTCGTGGATGTCGCTGGACCGGGGCAACATGCCGCGGTCACACCGCGGTCGCGCCGTGGTCACGCCGCGGCCATGCCGCGGCACCCCGCGACCACCCCACGATAATGCCGTGATTTGGCCCTATTCCAGCTACATCCATCCCACACTAGCCCCCTTCCACCTTTATTTCAGCCCACTTCCACCAGCATTCCAGCCCACAATAGCGCCCCCTCCCACCTTCAAATCTGCCTGCACCATCCCCCCAGTACCTACAACCAGCCCCCTTCTACCAGCATTCCATCTCCCTTCCACATGCATTCGAGCCCACACCATCCCCCAGCCACCTGCAATCCAGCCCGCACAAGCCACCACACCAGCCACCCCCCATCCTTCTGAAAAACCCTCATTCCATCCCTCTACCACCTTCAAAATAGCCCCAACCACCAGTTTCAGCCCTCACCAGCCCTCGGCCTCCAATGTCATGGTGGAAATCTAAAATGTTTTTTTAGTGATGTCAAAAAGTCTTCTCGATTGATATATTGTCCCCTAAATCCATAGACATGTGTAAAGAAATTCAAAATCTTGGGTTAGGGTTTAGATGTTTTTTGGGATAGGTATTTTGACATGTATCCCTCACATTTGGTTATAAATAGCCACCTCTTTGTACCCATTGAAGGTTAATTACGAATTTTGAGATTTTCTAAAATTATTATGTTTTTGTTTCTTGTGTTCTTAGGTGAATTCATGTAAGGATTATCAAAGGAGTGATCAACCTATTTGGTGATTTATAATTAGGGTTTTAAGGAGAAATTATCCTTGGATTAATGAATTTTTAATTGGTTTTGGGGACAGATACATGTGGTGAGTAGGTTAAAGCGTACATCATGTAATTCTCTATTGGGTTATGCGTTATTTGTGAGTCTTAAGAAAATGGGTGGTAAAATAGTTCTCTAAATCTAGGATACCTGTGCAGATATGAAACCGAGTGGCTAAACTAGGGAGTCTCCGTGTTGGTGGGTATACCTCCCCATCTGATAAGATTTTTATTCCAAGGGTAGTTCTGTTAGAAGATGAAAATAAAAATGCCAATAGGGTAGCATGGGTATGTTGGAACCCACGGTATTTAGGCTAAAACTCAATGTGGATGGGTCATGTGTTGATGGATTCATGAGTGGTGGAGGGATGATAAGGGATAACAAAGGTTCAGTAACTTTGGAATTTAGTACATATTATGGACTTAGGAACTCTCTGGGAGAAGATTCAAGAGTGCTGCTCAGTGGTGTACAATTGTGTACGTTGTATGATTTAGTTTGTCGTAGCACCAGCAATGAGAGGATAGAGATAGACATTTTTCTATATATAGTCCTCTATCAGAAGAGAAATATTCATCAATTTTCAAACCAAAAAATTTAGCTTCGATGTAATACATTTTTACCAGAGGGTTGATTCCCATTCGTCATTTCCATTCCTAATATGAAAACATTCTCGAATTCCACTTCCATTAAAACACCATGACTTTGGAGCTATAAGGATACATTTATCTAGTTCTTCATTTAATACAATATGGTCAAAAATTTCAAATTGTTTATTGTTGAGAATTTCCTGGATGAGAGTCGGATACCCAGCTACTTCTTTGAAGGATAAATTTGGTGTCGAGTAGCCTGGAATGAATAAGGGTACCCAACTCAAGTTGAATCTCCAATAACTGATCTCAAAACTCCCCCCACAGGTCCAGTCATTCCACATTTCTCTATAGTAGTGCTTCATGAATCTCGCCCAACTAGAATCCCATTAAATTATCTCTAATTAAAGCTTCACTTTCATGGAATGCATCGTCTCTATAATATCATGTATGTTGACTCCCCCTTCATCAATTGGTAGTGCCAACCACTTGTAGCTCACCCATTGGCATCTACACATATTGTTGGCATCCCAAAGAAACTTTTTCATGTTTTTTTCAATTCTATTGATCATTCTGTTTGGTACCCTAATAATGGAGATCACATGCATTTCCTTAGAAGATAGCACACTATATATCAATGTTATGAGACCCCCAATGGATAGAAATACATTATTATAATTATATATTTGACCAGTTATTTTATATGTCAGCTCTTCAAACAGACACTTATTGATTATGCGGTTCGAAATGGATACACCCAAATAAATCATAAGAAGATCTCTTATGCATACTCAAATTATTACAGATATCCCTGTCTCAACATGCCCCACATTTGCAAGAGATGTAAAGATTTCTCTTTTCTAAGTTCATCCTCTACCCAATTTTTCCCCCCATATATCTTTATTAATATTTCTAATCCTATTATGGAGTAGTGCTTCCTACCATTAATGAAGAAAATAATATCATCAACGAACATCAAATGTGATATCATACTATCTCCTTCCCTATTTTTATAAGGAAAAATGATCCCCTCCTCCATGTTGTGTTTTATATTCCTTGATATTTCATTATGAGCCATGATAAATAAAGTAGAATATATAAGGTGATCCTGCCAGAGACCTTGAACCATTTTGATGAATCCAAATTTCTTCCCTGTGATAGAAATGGATAGTTGTAGGGAAGCAAAACACCTGATCATCAAATCACAAACCCATGTACTAAAGTCGAAAATCCTAAAAATTCTAATGTGGTAGAACCACTGAATCCTATCATGCACTTTTTCCATGTCAACTTTGATGATGATGTTTGATCCCTGAGTCTTTTTACTTATATCCTTCACCATTTCTTGGTCAATTCCTACCTCACCTTGGATGCCTCTCCCATGAATAAACCAATTTTGTTCCTCAGAAACCAATCTCATAACAAAGGTATACATCCTCTTATTCTCGATGGTTGACAAGATTTTATACACAAAGTTTCATTAAAAAATGGGGTGATACTGAATCAATGTTTCAGGATGCTCTACCTTAGGGATCAAGACCACCTTGGATGCACAAGCTTTTCTCGGCAGAGCCCCCACTTTAAAGGAATATCAAACAGCTTCATTCACCTAACCTCTAATGATCCCCCATACATCCATAAAGAATGATCTTGGGAATCCATTTGGCCCTGGTGTGCTCTCAGCTTTCATACCTAAAATAGCTTCCTTTTTCTCCCCCTAGTTGGCAATGCCTTAGAGAAATTATTATCAATCGCATTAATCAAACAATGGATGCTCCTCTAAAATCGGGTCTCCTCTTCATCCCTATCCAACCACTTTTCTGGGTAGTAATATGGTTCTTCCTGTAGAGGCTTGAAATGATTATGGTCCAAGTTCCGAGCGATAACCACATCATAAGTGAAGGATCTATCTTGCAGTTTGATATTAACCTTACATGACACCCTTTTCTCTTTAATACTCTCTTGAAAATAAGACATATTTTGATCAAATTCCTTCTACCAGAGAGCTATAGATTCATCACTATAAGTCCTCTCAACCTCCAACAGTTTATCATTAAGTAACTGTTGCTTGTCACTGAGATCTGAAAACACATCAGCATCACAACTCCATTCCAGACTACCTTCAAGCCTTTTAATATCATTTTGAATTGACTCCAGATAATAGTCATTGTTTCTTCTTCTAATCCTCCAATCAAAAAGGCCATTTCATAGATGTTTCAACCATTTAATTAGGCATTATTATGGACTCTCTTCAGTTTGCTTCAACCATGATTCAATGACAAATTGTGTGAAGCCTTCCATCTTTGACCAAATTCTTGAGTAGATGAAGGGTTCAAGACCCCTATTCCCCCTTTTTATATTGATCACTAACAAATAATGATCAAAGAAGGTTCTAGGTGGGTTATTTATTGACATATAAGTGAAAGAATCTAAGAGATTTATGCTTCCTATGAATCAATCGATTCTTCTCCATATACGCCTATTGCTTCTTCTATTATTACATCATATGAAACATCCTCCTTCATACCACAAATCGAATAATCAATTTGAATCCATCAAGAATTTGAAGTCCTATATTACAACATTGGAATAATCTGCACCCCCTTTGTTCTCACAAGCTTCAAAAATAGTGTTAAAATCATATGCCACAAACCAAGACATATTCCCAATGCAGAACATTTCTAAAGACTGCCATAACTTCCTCCTGCCAATGAAATCATAGTTAGCATATACAAAGTATACAAAGAACATTGTGACTCCTACTTTAACATTCAAAGTGATTTTCTGAGTTGATACATCAACACTTTCCACTTCAATTTTACGCTTCCCAAACACCCATATCTCAAAATTGCATAGATTTTCATGAAAACAGCTATAAAAACCCATACGATTTACAATGTTGATATAATCGACCGGTTATTTAGATTACAAAATAGTGAGCAATGATATCTATAAATAGAGACCATCATTATAGATGTAATAACCATTGGCCCATGTACCCAAGCCCATCCCATTCCATACAATTAATGAAATCATTGATAGGATAAATGGGTGGCCTTGCAGCACGATATTGAACTCCTATTGTAGCTCGACCTTGTGTAGAGTTTAATGTTGTGTGCCTCAGACGTAGATATGTAGTTTAACATCATTTGGTGAGGATTATAGTTATTATAAAGTTTAACATCATGCAACTAGGACACATGGTTTCCTTATGTGAATTACTATTTTAGAAACTTGGAATTGGTTGGAGGAGTAATGTGATTTCCATCCATAGTGGAGTAAGTTCAGTTGTCATGTGATCAGTTTCCCCATCTTGTGTATTCTAGTTGTTGATGGTGTAGGAATTTCTATGGTGGATGTTCTACAATTCCCTTAAGATGATGGATGCTGCAGTTTGGGAGGCATGTTTCTGGTAGATGGGTGGTTCTCTTTATAGGGTGGGTGCATGTTGACTACTTGGTGGGTCTAGAGGTGTTGGATTCAGGGTGGGTATTAGATCACATTTGGTTCAGGGACTGCTTGGGGATTCTTTAGGTTGTATGATGGGTTAGGCGTGGGTGATGCGGGGCACTTCATATGAATGGTACTAGTTGACTGCTGGTTTTTAGACTTTCTTATGGTGGGGTGGTCTATTTTGATGAAAGGTGTTCAGATGGTGATGGATGGGGCCAGATGGTGGTCTAGAGATGATTTGGTTTCTAGCTAATATTTTGGGTGTTGTGTCTACTGTAGGTGCTTATTGTGGTAGGATATGGTGTGGTTTATGGTTCTTGTGCAAGTAGGTGTTGGTGTAGTGGCCATTATATGGCATGGTTGTCTAGAGGTATTTCACTCTAGGCTTTGTTTGCATAGGAATACTGGTCTGGTTGGTTGATGTTGGCTATGAGGCTGGGGATTCAGTTGTTCTATTTCTTTGGATAAAGCTAGACTTTTTGATGGGTGATGTTTTTTGGAAACTTGTGTGTGGGTAGGTGGGTCTATGTTGGTGGGTGGTTGGTTGTGAGTGATTTCATGAATGTGTGTGTTGTTGGTTTCTATCATTTTTGACTACTTCTTTTTGGGTTTTTATATTTCTCCTTTATCCACCTTGTTTCCTTGGTTATACTTCCCCTAGGAGTGCTAGTTGGTTTTTTTCTTGGGAGCTTTTGTGATTCCTTCTACAGGTTTGTAAGTGGTGCATATGCTAGGATCTTATTCTATTTGGCGGGTTTATAGTGTGATATTTGTATGATAGAATATATATATAGGGTATTCATTAGATGAAATGGGGAAACATAAGTGATGGAAGTTGTAAAAATGGAAATTAAAAGAAGTAAAAAAGGAAATAAAAGGGGAAGGGGATAATCAATTAGGACCCCAAGGATACTTTCTCCTTAAAACCCTAATTATAAATAACCAAAAAGGTTGATCACTCCTTTGATAATCCTTATATGAATTCACCTAAGAAAACAAGAAACACAAACATAATAATTTTAGAAAATCTCAAAATTCATAATTAACAATCAATTGGTACAAATAGGTGTCTATTTATAACCAAATGTGAGGGATACATGTCAAAATACCTGGCCCAAAAAACATCTAAACCCTAACCTAAAATTTTTAAGTTCTTTACACATGTCCATGGATTTAGAGGACAATATATCCACCGAGAAGACTTTTTGACATCACCATAAAAACATTGGAGATTTCCACCATGACATTAGTGGTCGGGGCTGGTGAGGGCTAGAACTGGTGGTTGGGTCTGTTTTACAGGTGTCAGAGGGCTGGCATGAGTGTTTTGCAGGAGGCTGGGGGGTGGTGGTTGGTGTGGGGGCTGGTGCGGGCTGGATTGCAGGTGGCTGGGGGCTGGTGCAGGCTCGAATGCAGGTGGAAGGGGGGCTGGAATGCTGGTGGAAGGGGGCTGGTTGCAGGTGTTGGGAGGATGGTGCAGGCTGATTCGAAGGTGGCAGGAGGGGTTGCTGCGGGCTGGAATGCTGGTAGAAGTGGGTTTAAATGAAGGTGGAAGGGGGTGGTGTGGGCTGGATGTAGCTAGAATATAGCCAAATCATGGCATTACCGCGGCGTGACCATGGTGTGACTGTGTCGTGACCACGACGTGACCGTGGCGTAACCGCGGCGTGACCGCATGGTGACCGCGGCGTGACTGCGGTGTGACCGCTCTGTGACCATGGCGTGTTGGCCCGATCCAGCGACATTCGCGGGGCAACATCTTCCAGCCAGGAGCGAAGAGAGAGGGAGGAGGTGGGGCAACATTCTGGTCATCACCCCGCCGACAGAAATTGTGATTACTCAGTCTCAACATTGATCACAAGACTCATGGAATACTATCAATGTGAACCGCTATGGGGTTTCATCCTAGAGCAGGCCCAAATCACGACATTATCGTGGCGTGACCGCGGCATGACCATGGCATGACTGCGGCATGACCGAGGCGTGTTGGCCCAGTCCAGCAAGATCCGCGGGGCAGCATCTTCTGGCCAGGAGCGAAGGAAGAGGGAGGAGGCAGGGAAACATTCTGGTCATCGCCCCACTGGTAGAAATTGGGATTAGTCAATCTCAACATTGTTCACAAGACTCATGGAATATTATCACTGTGAACTGTCGTGGGGTGTCATCTGAAGCTGGGCCAAATCACGGCGTGACAACGGCGTAACCACGGTGTGACCGCAGAGTGACAGCGGTGTGACCACAACATGACTGTGGCGTGACCCCGACGTGACTGCGGCGTGACCGTGGCGTGACTGCAACATGACCGTAGCGTGACCACAGCTTGTTGGCCCTATCCAGCGACATCCACGGGGTATCATCTTTCAGTCAGGAGCAAAGGGAGTGAGTGGTGGTGGGGGTAACATTTCGGTCGTCGCCCCACCGGTAGAAATTGTGATTAGTTAATCTCAACATTGATCACAAGACTCATGGAATACTATCACTGTGAATCGCCACACGGTTTCATCCTAAAGCATGCCCAAATCACGGTGTGACCGCGGCGTGACCGCGGTGTGACCACGTTGTGTTGGCCCGGTCCAGCAATATCTGTGGGGAAGCATCTTCCGGCCAGGAGCGAAGGGAGCGGGAGGAGGCGGGGCAACATTCTGACCATCCCCCTCCCCCCTCCCCCCTGCCCTACAGACATCCCCCTGCCCCCTGCCCTATGCCCCCCTCCACCCTGCCCTCTTCCACCTACCCCCCACCTCCCTAAACCTTCCCCCTGTCACCTATCCTCCTCCACCCACCCCTTCCCCCTGCCCCCGGCCCCCTGCCCCTACCCCCTGCCACTGCCCCCCGCCACCCTGCCCCCCTCCACCCACCCCCTACACCCTGCCCCCCCCACCACCACACATGATCATATTGTAGACTATGATCTCTTAAACACACATGATAATTCTTCCTTAATAGGTTTCATAGTCTTCATGGCCAGATAATCCTCGCCTTCTTTGTATTTTATCTCAGATGCTTCAGGATTCTTGCTTATAACCCTTAAAAATATCTAAGGTACTGTGGCACCTGATTTCTAAATAGAAAAAGAAGTAGGAGACACTCTTCCCTCCTTAGGCTTAGTTTTATCTGAAGCACAAGGGTGTTATACCTGATGATCTTCAAAACATTCAGAGAATTATACCCTTATTGAGTTTAAAGGGCTTTATGACTAAATGATCCTCCTCACCTCCCCTTCATGTGTCAAAGAACCTGTGGTATCCAGTGACTCACTCACTAGAGAAGCATAAAACACATGTTCCCCATCAATATGAGTGCTAGATTAAGCCTTGAATATACCTTTGGACAGAGACTCTAGCAGTTCACTATGGAATTGCATTAAAGAAAATAGGAAGAAAAGTACTCCTCTTATGTTTCCTAGACAATGTTTTGTTTAACTTTGAACTGTTTTTCAATAGAGAACCAAATAAACACTAGATGTTTCTTAGACAGATCAAGCTCTACAAACAAAAAATAATGAATGAGATGTTTCCCTTTAAGCATCTTCTGATCGACCTAAAATATTTCCAAGAATGTTACTAAAAATAGTAAGAAAATAAGGATTTTAAAAAGGTAGATGCAATCTGATAATCTAAATCCATTGGGATGAAAACCAAGAGTCACTCCTAGAGTAAAAAATTAGGTTCCACTGGTAGAGGAAACATGGTTAACAGTTGAAAGAACATGAATATTCAGACAAAGACAAAGCCAGATCCACCACTTCATGCAACCTGAGAAGTAATCAATGGGAACTCAGTTCAGTACACCTATGGGGGATTAATTCTTCTATTTGGGAAGTAAAGAATTTGAAATTTTGGGAGAATAATGTTTGACTACTGGAAAACATTTGAAAAATACTGAAACATTCTCATTAACCAGAATACTAGTGATCGATATTGAAAGAAGTGATTTCAAAATTGATGCATGTCGAACCCCAGGAATAAATACATAGAAGAAGAAGGTAAATAAGACTTCAAGGTACTGAATAATAGATAAGTTGAAGGATGGAAAACTATAAAGGGAAGGATTAGGCCTGATGGCAGATCCAAACCCCTGAAACCTCAAGTCACTAGTGATGCTTAGTAATGTTTCTCATAGATGAGAATTCGTGTAGTGGATAGTTTGTAATGACTATGGATTTCTTTTTTGGGTTCTTAAAATTTAATTTTGGTGATTTCTAATTAAAATGATTAAGTTTTAATTGAAATTTTATGTTTCGGGTGGATGGATTTAGTAAAGGGGGAAAAAGTATTTGGTGACCCTAAAAAGTAGTAGATGGGGCCACCAGTTAGCTATTACAAAGCACCATGAACATATTAATAGTGATAGTGGGGGAGGTTTAGCTGTAGACTAACTACTTTATGGTTGATGGTTGGAACCAAAAAGTTTGTCGCCATTGGTCGGTTGGTGGTTTTCCACTGGGTAATCAGTGCCTTCCATGACTTTGTTTTTCATAAGGTAAATTTATGCCATTTTTATCACGGATTTTGGAGATGGATTAGAATGGAATTGGAGTATCTGTTCCACTTAGTTTCAAATAGGATGATATGGATGGCATGAGATGATGTTTTCTCATAATATTTAAAGAAATGAATGCTAATCTGTGATGACTAAAGGATTAGATGACCCCTGATATACCCAATTCGGTGAGGTTTGGAGATCTAACAATGTGTAGGAATACCTAGAGGAATACGCCATGAGATCAGGAAAATCACTAGTTACATAACATGTAATCTAACATTACTAGTACTGTGGGACCCATGGGCTGTGGAACTGGGCTTTTGGTTGGATTTGAATATCACATGCCATGTGACATGGTCACACAACATGGGACCCATCTTAAAAGTCTAACAGCACTTAAAGAGTGTCTTGGTTCAAACAACAGTTTTAATAAAAAAAGGGAAACCCCCTACAGGGATATAAAAAGGGTCAAGTATGATGTGTGCTTTATAACTAACAGTGACATCAAGTATAAGGAAAACATCAATTCAATAATGTAAAGAAAGGTACACCACTGTGAGTTTTCATAGACAGTGCACCTCTGTTGGAGGGGTTTTATTACAAAACCCTAACTTATTTATCAAACGAAACAATTATCTTAACTAACAATTATTCAAGAATTGAAATTTAATATAAACATGAAGAATTAAGGAGGAAACTAAATGAAATTTAAAACATTCTTGAATTAAATAGGCTAGGAGAGGGACCCTACCTCAACCTCTAGGCGTGTTTGCTTTTGATGACGACATCTCGAATCTTCCTTTTTCTACTTGCATGCATATGCAACTTAACATATATATAAGGACACCTAGCACCTATGTACATATTTTCATGGACAAATATGCACAAGGGGGTCCTTAGATATATGTTTATACTTGCAAATACCCATTTAAACTTACACACATATGTATTTTTCATATCTATATATAAGCACACCTAGCCTCAATATATATATTCATACTTCCATGAGAGAATATATATAAAGGGGGAACTTATATATCCATATGCCTATCTATGCATACACATGTAAACCCTCATCAACAGCGAGTCGAATCCACCTCAATGAAATCCAAAACACACAACAAAAATATAAGGAACCCAAAAATAAAAAAAGCCCTAATTAAAATTGGGCCAAACAATAAAAATGAAATAAAACATACCCATATTTTGAACTCATTGTCTTCGATGGTGGTGGATAGAACCAGTCTTATCATAAGAAACGACCTATAAGAAAATAGTGGGAAAATAAATGAGATATAATAACTTCTTATATATATGTGATCAGTGTGTCAACTGTACATGATAAATGATACATGAACCCATAACCAACAATGAACAAATAATATTCAAATTGATATGTACATCCCAATTATAAATAACATGATCATTAATAGATCTCCTTATTTTCCAAACATCACCTTCAATTTCCTATTAAAAAATCAAAAATCACCAAAATATGATAATAAAGTAAACCACCATCATCACTTAAAATCGAGAAATAGGGATTAGACATTGTTATTAACCTAGAAAATCCATTCCTTGAATGTATAAAATACCTAAAAATCTTCATGCCTATATCCTTCTTAATTTTCTAGATTAAAACCTCATTTTTTTCATGTTCTTCTTCTGTAATTCACCTTTATTCTTAGTTTATATAAGTTTGTCAATTTTATAAAGTAGAGAATTTTACTTCTTTTATTCTTACTCAATCTTCTTGGATTTTTCAAACCAGTTTGCTAATATGATTAGACAATATTTTGGTGCATGATCTTCCTTCTTCTTGATTGTATATTCCTTCATTGTAAAAACTATTTCTAAACATGTGATAATTGGTTATTTCCTTTTTCCTTTCAACAATTATTATTTTTATTGAATCTATGTCATAAATTCTTAACAATTTGGACTACTTGGTTTCCCTTCCACACACACTTTCAACAGCCATTAGAGTACCCTTTTTAGGATCCCTTTCAAACTCCACACTAGAATTGTTAAGAACTAGTCCACTACAATATCAAATATTGATAATTAACCCAACACATTGATTTGAATGACATATTAGAAATACAGAAGCACTAAATAGCATATTTACTAATAAAAACTCCTCATAATTAATTGAACACACTGACTATACCAACCACTATAGGTAAATCATTAATTTTGGTGTGGTATTGGAACCAAATATGGTTCATCCAACATCCATCTCCAGACACTAAATTCATCCATTTACTGTCTAAGTTCATACTTTTCACAACCTTGATAATGATCACCATCCCTTGATATGGATTTCACTCAAAAAGGACAAGTATGAATCTCCCCACTATAGTATTATCGATACCATCATCAATCCTACATACACATGTCTAGTTCCTCCTATCAAATTATGATCACTATAGAATAACCAAGCCCAATAATCTCAACAAAATTTCTTTATTTAAAAACTATCATTTTTCAAGCACACATTATATCCAAAAAAAAGTAATACATTAAAAGATATTAGATAGAAAAATCCAAATTATAGAAAAATAATAATAACATTAGGAATACCTCATTAAGTATGGTACTAAAAGTCAATTCACCTAGGATGGATTATCCCAATAAAATAATATAGAAACCCACATCTCGAAACATACATGAAACCTATTTTTTCCATCCCAATACTAAGGGAATGCACACACATTCTTGATACATGAGAAATAGACCAGGGTTCATTTTTTTCTAATATTGAGCTGAGATATTACTCATTCAATTTACTCTGTCACCCTCATATTGAGGCTTACCAAACAACATTAATTCTAACCCGGTTTCCATCCTTCTCCATGAACCTTTCTATAGAATGGATGTATCTACATAGATATCTTAGTCTTTCGCGAATATCTCCTAGTAGGTGTCCATATAAAAGGAAGCTACTCATGCCTATAATGAGTACATAAGACCATTTAAAAACTAGAATTCCATTATGAATAAATTTCATTTGAAGGATGGTATGAAATGAATAAACCTTTCTAATTTAGTGGAATACTCCATTACAGATTCCCATAATGATATAGCTCCATGAATCCCCAAAACATGCTCTTATTCTGTAAATCTACCATAGCCTCTCATAGAAGAGGGAATGAAACTCGATCCATAAAACCTCCCCATTCCTTATTTTATGATCAAATGTATTTATCCATTCTGATTCATCTCCTTTAAATTTAGAAACTTCTAGTTTCACCCATATATCCTCTAGAGTTCTAATCCTTTCAAATAAGAACTAAACTTTATTCAACATATTCTAAACATCTTACGATCCCATGTCACTACTGAAAATTAGATACTGCTACTCCTAGAACTCATGGATAAATTAGAAAACCATTGCTTTTCCTTTTCGAAGGCCTTGGTCAATGGATCAATGTAGTTATAACATAATATGAAGGAAACAACCACTTGAGAATATTTCAAATGAGAACATAATGCCTCCTAATTAGATGCTTTGTTGATGAATTTTGACTCAACATCATCCCGTAATAACAACATTACTAATTAGAAACCCATCGCGCCACAATCCTAATCATGCATTATTACCACAAAATCATGAAACTACCTTTAATCCTTACTTCATAACAAAATATCATTTCCAAAACACCAAAACCTAAGGTTTATCATAATAATATAAGGGTTTCTCTTCTACACACCAAGCATAACAACCAAATGCCACACATTCACCACTGATAATAAGAAACCCTCCACCCCCTTAACTGATCTAACAAGCAATTTCCTAATAAAAATACACAATCAAATCACCCAGAAATCACCAAAATTCTCTATATCGAGAGTTTTACACCAAAACATCAAAAAAACATCAATAAGATCCACCAACATGAGGGATCACCACCAACCCAAACCCCCAAAAACAAATCCAAACCAAACCCAGTACATAGCCATCATACTCTAAACGCCACCCTAACACCCGAACTCAATTTCATGAAGAGCGATATGCTTATACCTACAAATGGTGAGACCGCTAAAAAAAGGTCGCCGGGGAGGAGGGATCCATGGTGACAAAGGTCATAGAGGGGAAGGGATCCCATCTGAGAGAGGTCGTCGGGGAGGAGGGCGCCACTATGGGAGAGTTTTTCGGGGAGGAGGGTGCCGCTGTGAGAGAGTTATGCACGGTGACATCGTAGGGGATATCGTCCAGAGGAGTATACGTTGTCATGGAGGAGGGTTGTTCGGTGATAGGGTTGTGAATTGGGGGAGGAGGAGGAGGGCTGCAGGGAGGAGGAGACACCGCCAGTGAGGAGGGTTGCGCGGTGATAGGGCTGCGAATCGGGGGGAGGAGAGGAGGGCTGCAAGGAGGAGAAGACGTCGTCAGGAAGGAGGGTTGAATGGTGATTGGGGTGAGAATCGGGGGAGGAGGAGGAGGGTTGTGGATAGAGGGAGGAGGAGGATCCCAATACAGATTGGGAAAAAAATGACACTCAAGGTGTATTATTGATTTAGCCACGGAGATTGAATTTAACCGTGGCAATAAAAAAGCTATAGCAACGGACCTATAAAACAATGGATATAGGTCCGTGACTATAGACCAAATATTTAGTAGTGATAAGAACTTTTCTCTCTTTATTTAGTTCATGGAAAGAGAACCAGGGCCGGTTGTGTAGAATATTTCTGATCTAATATGGGAGTTCTAGTTACAACACCCTCTGACATTCACCAGATAGGGTAAACCTAAGGCAAGTGAGTTCTGGATTTAGATTATCCAGAAAATCCATGAACACATAAAGACTCCTACTGAGAAGGTATTCAAGTTTTCATCTTATATGTTATGTGGTCAAGTGAAGAATTGATGTGTCATTCAAACATAGTATGGATAGTTAGATAATAAGGAATGGAAGGAATTTCATGGGAAATTCTTGAATCACTTTTATCGTGAGATGCTTAGGGGAGAAAGGGTAGCTGAGCTAATGGGGTTGACCTAGGGCAATATTTCCATGATGGACTATTCTAGTTGTTTTGCTTATTTTTAGTGATTTGTTCCAACATTATCAAGATATGAGGATACTGAATCAATTCATTTAAAGGATGATCTGAAATGTGAGATTAATTTCTAGGTCAAAATCTTTCTGATAGAAAAGTTTTATGAGGTGGTGAATGAGGCTCGATTTTATGAGGGGAACCTGAAAGATTATTATAATTGAATGTATGCGGTTTTATTTGGATGTATAGGAAGTATATATTCAAAGAGTAATAAGTATTGATATGAAAATATCAATAAGGGAGATAGAAAACAGAGTGGAAAGAGAGATGGATCGGTTACTCAGATCATGATTTTTATTTACTACCACCGGTGTGGTAGGTTGGGACACATCCATACCCATTTCCCATCAACACTAGTGGATTATTTTTTTTTGAAGGATGTGTCACTGGTTGAGTTATTTCAGGAACCCTTCACCTATGGGTAGTGATGGAGGATCTAAGAAGAGACAGAATACCATGAGGGGTTCTTCTACCCACATATCAATCAGGAAGTTGGTAATCTACTGGATGTGGCAGTCGAGGTTGTAGACATGTTACTTCTAGGAAAGAGTACTCATATTATTAGAGTGTTACAGCACCATAAAATTAAACTATAGCACATTTTATAGGGGTAGGATAGTTACATGCAATTCATCTTGCACTTGTGGATAGTAAGGTTGGTCCATCAATAGTTAGTGGTACTACTCTAGTAGATTCTATAATAGCCTCTCATTCATGATACACGATCCACTCATTATTTTATACCTATACAAATTTTTAATGGTTTGATTCTGATAGTGGAGTTTTTGTGTGGGACTATGATGATAGACACACTGTTCGCAGTGTCGTTGAGAGATATCTATTTATATAAGTGGTGTTTTCTGAAGGTTGGGGAGTATCATTTCTCTTGGTCACTCTACATACTTGACATGTTGGGTTTTGACATTATATTTTTATGGACTGGTTAGTAGTATCCTGAGCCCACATAGATTGTTATAATAGTAGAGTGACTTTTACGTCTCTTGATGGTGAAAATTATGTTCATCGTGGATAGTGTAATATCCAGGCAGGCCATATAGGTCTATTTTATTAGAAATTGGTGGATATCACTACCCAGGCTACAAGTCATTTGCTGGATGATGTAGTTTTGAAGAAGTAGTCTTTCCACCCATAGCGGATCGGTTCTGGGATGTGTTTCCTGAGTACATCTCAGGGATTCCACCTAATAGGGATGTTGAGATCAAAATTGAGAGATGAACTAGTTTCTATTCCACCATATATAACAGTGCCAATAGTTATTCTGTAGCTTAATAATCGACTAGAATATTTGATGGATAAGGGATGTATCCATCCTACTACATCTCCTTGGGGTTGTACAATTTTTTTTTCTAAAATTATAATGGGATGTTACATTTATGTGTTTATTATTGGATGTAGAACTCAATGACAGTAAATAACTGGTATCCTCTTTCATATATTGGCAATCTATTTGACCAGTAGATAGGGGCTTGTGTTTTCTTTGAGATTGACTTGGGATCTGGGTATAATCAATTGATATTTAGATCTTATAATATACCATGGACTACTTTGAGAATCAGTTATGGTCAATATGAGTTCGTTGTTATGTCATTTGGGCTGATGAATGCTTTGTCTCTTTTTATGGATTTGATTAACCAAATCTTCTACCTCTACCTAGATCAGTTTGTGGTTGTTTTGTGGATGGCATCTTTGAGTACTCCAAGACTCATGACGATCATGCCTTGTATCTTGACATCTTCTTAATTACATTGATAGAGAATCATCTATATGATAATCTATATATGTTTCAATTCTATATTGAACAGGTACATTTATTGGGTCACATCATCTCAGAGTAATGTTGGAAAATGGACCCATAGAAGGTACAGGTAGTGGTTTCTTGGGAGAAACCTAAGAATGATCTTGACATCCATAGCTTTCTAGGTTTAGCGGATTTTTATCGAAGGTTTTTCCATGACTTTTCCTACTTGTAAGAACAATTTTAAGGAATTCCCAATAAGTGGATTAAGTTTTAATACTCTGGAGTTCGGGAAAATGTTTTCTAGGTGTTGAAGAAATGTTTGAATACCACACTAATTTGATCCTACCTGAGTCAAGTTAGGAGTATATGGTGTTTATTATGCATCAAGGACAGTACATAGAGTAGTTTTGATGTAGGGGGTTCATTTATTGGATATATGTTATAATAGTCGAGGCCACATGAGAAGAATTACCCTACACATGACCTTGATTTAGAAATGGTGGTTTATGCCTTAAAGTGTTTGCAGCATTATCTGTTTCTTGGGTAGTTTAATGTGTATAAAAAGAAAATGAGTTTACAGTATATCTTTTCATAGTGAGACATAAATATTCTACATAGGAGATGGGTTGATTATATACATTCATTTAATTTTGAACTAGAATATATGCCCAGAAATGGAAATAGTGTTATTGATTCTTTGAGCAGGATGATATAGACTCAGTTTGTTAAGGAGTCAAGTTTTGAGTGAAATATGATAACCTTATGGGCTGAAATGTATATTATAGTTTAGTAGGCCTAGGATATGATTCCCATTGAATCAGTATCATTGAAGTCCACACTTCTGAGTAAAATCATAGAGAGGTAGTATGAGGATCTGATGTTTTTGTCCTTGAGGGAAATCCTTGAATGTGGGAAGTAAACTTTTGATTGGACTATAAATGAGGATGAAATCATATATGTTTGGAACCTTGTATTTTTTTCTACTTGTATGTGTGATGATCTGATGCATTATTTTCCGGCCTCAAAATGGATGATATATCTTTTTTTAACAAAAATGCATCGTGTCATACATAAATAGTATTGCTCATTAGGCACAAAAAAGGATATTTTAGGGTTAATGTCACAATGTTACACCTCTCAATAGGTGAAGGTCAAGCATCAATGACCTATGAGTTTACTATAGTCCTTTCCCATTCTAAAATGGAAGTGGGGTGGTGTCACCATGGGCTTTGTGGTGGGACTTTCGAAGACACCTCAAAATAATGATATTATTTGGATGATTGTGGACTAATTGATAAAATTATCTCATTTTATGCCTATCAGAGAGACTTTCATAGTGGATTAGTTGGGGTAAATGTACGTTCAGAATATATTCCATTTTCATGGGGTATTGCAGAGTATAGTTTCATATCCGGATTCGCACTTTACTTTATGATTCCGGAAGGGATTATAGACGGAATTGGGTACCTGGGTTTTTTTAAGTATGTATTTCTACCCATAGATAGATGGGATGTCGAGACATACTTTACAAGTGCAAGAGGACATGCTGCAAGAATTCTTTCTAGACTTTAGTGTGTCTTTGAAGAAACACTTATCCCTCATTGAGTTGACCTATAACAAAAGTTATTAGGATTCTATTCATATTGAACCATATATGGACCTTTATGGTAGGCCATTCAGATCACTTATATATCAGATAGAGGTAGGTGAGTCAGAGTTATTGGGACTGAGTCTCATGTAGGAGACATTGCAGTAGGTTCAGTTGATTTGAAAATGTATGGCTATGGATTAGAGTAGGAAAAAGCCCTATGTTTGTCAACATAGACAACCCCTTGAGTTTACAATGGGTGATTATGTGTTTCTTTAAGTTTCACTTATATTTTGTCATCATAGGATTCAGAGGTAGGGACAGTTGGTTCCTAGGATTGTTGGAAATTTTGAGATAATAGATATAATCAGACTGGTGGTTTATATTTTGGCTCTTCCATAGAGTTATAGTGAAATGCATGATTTATTTCATGTGTCACAACATTTCCAATATCACCCCAACAATTCTCATTTAATTGATTTGGATGATGTTAATCTTGAGTTTAATGAGTTCTTTGAGGAGAATCATGTTCATATTATGAATCGTAGAGAGCAAATGTTGTGGGGAAATACTGTTTTGATAGTCTGAGTGTTGTGGAAACATGGTTATGTTCATGAGAAAACATGGGAGAGGGAAGAAAAATTTGTGGGCCCTATGTCCTTACCTTTCTACCTCATGAGTTTAGATATTCATGGGAGTAAAGCTCAAGGATGACCCGTTATAAGCTGGGGTGGTTGTAAAATCTTGTTCTTTACATTCCCTTTTGAGTTTCCTATTTGTTCTAGGGTTGGAGAGGTTTTGAAATGGTTTGTAAATCTCTAGAGGTGGTTCATATCTTTAAATTATAATTTCAATAGGATAAAAATAGTCTACAAGAAATGTACATGTCATGTTAATGGGTTACACAATGTGAAAATTTCTTTATAAACATGTCTAGAATAGTTTTACATGGTGAACGAGTTCACAACATGGAAATATTACATGTCGTGTAATCCTATTACTGAATGTTTAATAATTAATCAGGATAAATACTACCTAAGGTGGTTGATTTTTTGGCATAAACATCTAAAAATAATCACATGGCATGTAAATAAATTACACACCATGTTATTTCCCAAGATTCATTTTTAAATAAGTTGTACGGTTAAATTGTTTTTATACCATCATTCATCCTTCCTCCACTTGACCCGATGGTGACTTATAGTGGATTTGGAGAAATTTATTCATCTCTAAATGTCACTAATTGATTCTAGATACCCTTTTATCTATTTTAATTTGGTTTTATTCCATTTCTTATTTTCTTAATGAAACAATTGAACCTTTTGAACGTTTTTTGGTTTGTGGGGTTAATCTTAATCCTATGTTTTGGTACTATATCTCTTTTTTCCATTATTAATTAGATCATTTTACACCAATTAAGGGTTATGGTTGGGTGAGTGTTCATCAATGATCTTGAGGTAGGTGCTCAAAATGTCAAAACACATAGTCTTGATTTTAATTTCACATTTTTAATGGTGTGATTTCAATTTCCATGTTTGTGAAATTGAATTCTAAAATGATTTATTTAATTATTTATTTTTCCCATGTGATAATGAAATTAGTAAATAAAAGAATTATTAAATTGATTGAATTATGGTTAAAGGAATATATATAAACCCATGTGGTGTTTTGAGATGATTAAAACTAGTAGCCACCCTTAGGTTGTGCTGATAAGATAAAAATTATGCTTTTTTATTTGTACCTTCTTGTTAAAGAAGTTCAGAAATTGGTGAATAATGAATTATGATAATTGTGGATAAATGGCTCAAAATTTGGTACCATGTGATGTGATATATGTGACTAAGTTTTAGGACATGGAATGCTACTCTAAATACCCACGGGGTTCCAGACTACCACTCAAGGCCCCCAAAATATTTTTTTATATATGCTATAACTAAGTTGTGGGATAGGGACTGGCGCTCCAAATACCTATGGGCTTCCAGAAATTCTCTCTAGGCCCCAATTTTTTAAATTAAATAATTTAGATGAATTGATTAATGAAACACTATGATGGAATTAAATGTGATATCCCTTTCATGATAGTTTAGACTCTGACATGGTTTGAAGTTTGTATTGATGATTTAGGTGTCTTTTCAAACCCGGGGAATTATGTTGTTAAATAAAAAATAATTTTAATGTGAATTTTTTTACTTAATTGTTGAACTTTATTATTTATACAACTAAATACACTGTTATAGACTAAATTTTGTTTTAAGCTTCATTATTTGTTTCTTAATGAGTTGTACTCAAACCCTACTCAGGCTTCTTGATCAGTACCCTAATAGACATCATGTTTTCAAGACATGATAAGGGAAAGATCCCTATATTAGATTACTAAGTAGGTATGGGTCATGGATAAAGGAACTAAACATGATGTTGGGACCTGCTTGGGTGTGTTAGTGTCATTATATTTGGGATTCCATTTGACATTTAATACTTATATGGAATTTAATGTCCACAACTTTAGTTAATAGTCATTTATCAATGTTTTGGGATTATTATGTGATGTTGGTCCTTGATTGTTACATATTATTCTGGTTATTTTTTATTTCCATTTGGTTTTTTTATTTATTCTTCAATTGTGAAGATTTATAAAGTGGATATATTCTCCACACATTTTATATTAGACACTTGTTACTAGTTTGTAACCTCTAGCATACGAGGAGGTGAGCCTAAGGTCATGTTGTGAATCAAATCAGGGCACCAGAATGTGGCACATGGGTCAGGATATTACAAATTAAGGTTAAGTAATAAACATAATATTATCTTAGTATATGGTAGATACTTATTCTATTATTTCATAATGGTATATGAATATTTTATTTATCAATAAGAAGAAATAAAACTAAATCATTTGGCTAAAATTTATACCTCTTACTTAGAAAACCTTCTTTACATTATACCTTAATCCCTCTAAGGATAGTATTATTCAAAAAATAAGACCAATAAAATATGGTTTTGGGTTTTAGGAAGCAATATTTTCTGGTATTATCTTTACTAGAGTGCTCAAATTGTGTAAGGAAGAGTGGATAGGATGTTCTCTTTTATAAGTGAGGGGAGGGGAAATTTTGGAATTTCTTAAAGTATCAAATTAATATAAAATAATTTTCTTGGAAAATTGGAATAAAATTGATATATTTATAATATAGGATGAATATTAATGTAAATAATCTCATAAAATAAAATTTGGACATTTTTGGTGATATTTACACCCCATTAACTTTGTTTTTACCCATCGTTAACTCTTTTGATGATTACCAAAATATCAAAGATTTTTACTCTTTAGGGGTAAAGAAAGTTACTATAAAATGAAAATTTAACCCTAAATGGTACATGTTTAATATATTAAATCATATCTCATTCAATTGTATGGATATTGGTTTTTTATTAATTTTAAATAATTTTATAAAATACTTTTTATTATATAATATCATTAATGTTATTTTTAGAACTATTCATTTACTTTAACATTAAAGTGATCACGACAAGAATTGGATTATAATTTAAATCTTTAAAACATTAATAAAAAGTTATATTTATCTATTAAACTATTTTTATACTATATATCTCTCAAAAATTAATACGTTTAGAGTTTTTAAAAAAATTTACATGATTTTCTATGGCTAATAGAAGCACTATGTCAACGTTGTATAAAAATTTAAGGTAATTATAAAATCACTTTAAATTAAAATACCTATAAAAATAAAATAAAAAATTGAAGATAAACTTTTAAATTATTCTAAAATGTATATTTACACACATATATATCATGAGAACTTATTTAATATTTTATTTTCACTTTTTTTGGCCTCGTGAAAGAATTATACAAGAATTTGGATAATTCACTTGTTATATAACTAATAAGTTCATATATATTCATTAAAATAATAAATAATACTTACTATTTATAAAAAAATTATAAATTTTTTTTTCTATCTCATATATTTTCTTTTGGACACCAAATTTGACTTTTCTAACCCTACGTAAGCACTGTATCAACAGTGAAAATGATTTTATAATTTATCAGGAAATAAATTTTAACATATATATTTTAAAATTATTTTTTAGGATATTTATATTATATTACCATAAATAATTCATTCCATAAGTTTAATGAAATTTTATATCATATTTATTTTTTGGTTATATTATAAAAGATATTATGTTTTTTTACTATTCACCAAAAAAATAACTTCTTTTGAAAAATATACAAAAAATAAACCTAGTAATTATTTTAATTTATTAATCCAAAAATTAATTCCATTTCCTAAAATTTAATTATTATAAGTGAAAAAAATTACATTTAATCTAAATGTGTAAATTGCAACAAAAAAACAGTTTTTAGACAAATGTGTTTTTAAACCCAAAAAAAACTTACACCAAAATCAAGTATAAATATAATTCTTGTATAGTTAATTATATTATTTATAAATAAAGGATAGTTATCTTAATTTAAGATCAAATTCATAGAATAATTTATTTTTTCATTGAAAATAAATGATAGTTTTACAAATGTCATTATTTTCTCACTATTCAGCAAAAGAACAATCTTTTTCATAAAATCACAAAATTTCACCCTAAGATAATTTTGATATTATGATTTCAAAAATGATCTCATTTTTATAGAATAAAATTTAAAAAATTAGAATAAATAAATTATAATATTCACTAACAAAAAGAAACAAAAATTACTTTTGAAGAAAACTTATTTTTGACGAGTACAATTACTTTACAATAAATTCAGTGCCTATTTTCTTAGAATTAATCAAAAAATATTTATTGAGTAGTTAATTTATATATATTTAATAATTTTTTAAATTTGATTCATACCCATAAATTTAATGGCTAGGTTATAACAGTCATAAAATATTTCATGGTTCATTTAATCTCAGTGGTGCGTATCTTGAATGCTATCAAACATAATATTCTTTTAAAATATAAGGATATTACTTTATACCACCATTAATAATTTGTGTCCTCAAAATTGGAACATGATCTTGGTAATCAAGGATTTGAAATTTTTAAATACCTTTGTTGAAAACCCACATTGTAAAAATGGTTAATAAAACTTCCTCTTGAAAAAAGGGAAAGGGAAATACAAAGGTCATCTAGAATAACGCAGAACTAGGTTTCCAAATATGAGAACATTAGTGGGAATTGAAATATGGAAATGAAGAAAAAGTAACGTCTAAACACTGATACATAATGATAGTTAAAATTTATCACAAAAAATTGAATGATCATGAGAAACTCAATGACAACTAAACCATAAATTAATGGGGTGTGATAAGACCCTCAATTCATCAAATATGGATTTAATAGGACAAATTTTTTATTTCAAAAAGCTTTTCCTAGGTTTGAAGAAATTATTTACCATATAGAATAACAACATAAGAATATATACACAATTGAAAAGTAAATTTTCATCCTTTAATCAATTACCACCACATTCTCATTTTTTCTAAAAATGATGAGTATTTAAGATGAGTTTTTCATGCTTGAAAGACTAAAGTCAGATTCAAATGGATCATGTAATCTATACAAGGATGAAAATTTATTCCTCTAAAATTTATATATTAAATAAAACTAAAATGTATAAAAAAACATAATACAATACCCAAAATGAATAATCCTTCATATAAAGAAATAATACCTTAATATCAAAAAATCAGCAATAACACCAAAGGTTCAACTTATATTTTTTCATAAATAAATAACCCTATATAAAAATTAACTACAATAACCTCAAAATTAAAAAATGTTTTAACCTTGAATTTTATCTCATACCTTTCAACTCAGATCCCTAAAAATGTAACAGTATTCTTTTAAAATAATACATCACATTAAACCCCAGAGTTACATATACCTCAAACCAATGAAAAATACTACCAAAATATCATTAATCACCATGATAAATAACTATATAATTTTATATTGTATGAAAATTCATGAAAATATTATAAATCAAATTTAGATACTAACCTAAAAGGTAATCTTTAGCTTGACCAGAAATATCTTTGAAAATATCCCATTTTCAATGACTCACTTATCAACCATAAATATTATCAATATCTCATTATCTATTAAACTATAATTAACTTAAAATTCAATAATATATTAATCAAAAGGGTTATTTAAACCTCAATAGATTATTATACTGAAATCTAGTAAAAGTTACAAATCGCCTCAATATACCATCACATAAAATTGTAAAAGGAGTGTCTATGCCTTTGAACTTATAAACAACCTTAAAATAATAAAACCATGATAGTATACATAATTATTATTTTAATCTAAAATAAAAACATCATATTCTACCAAGTTATCTAAAACATTCCTATGATACCAACTATAATATCCATGAACCCATACATCCAAATTCGGTGCTAAAAAATAATATTTTTATTTTTGGATTTTATACCAATAAATGAAACGTAATTTTATCAATCCAAGATATATAACATCAAAATACAATATTTTATCACTGACATAACCCAATAACTTTTTGGTTTGGAGTTTTATATAATTTGCACAAATACTTTCAAAGTGAATATTTCCAAAAAAAATATCATTTTTTTTAAAAAACACGTTCTTTATAAATACTTTATTACTTTATTCAAGGTAATGTACATATCTAGAACTATAACATTGTTAACTTTTTCTCATCCATAATTTTTACAAAAATTCATCTAAAAACATGGTATTGGAAGAAACTCAACAAGGGATATAAAAGTAAGAAATTTGTTAGTCCAGTGAAAAACATAAAAAACCATAAAATGGTTAACTTTTGCATAATATTATTTAGTCATATAAAATAAATTATTTCCACATGTAAAACACACTTTATTTATAAAATAAAATCTTTAAAACCTATAACATGAAAATAAAACCCTTTTATCAAACTTAAAGCATTATATAAATAACCCATGTCAGAAAATAACTAGAGCCTAGTAAAATCCACTGGAGAAAAATCCCAAGATAAATTCATCCTTTTGGACTTTTAACCAAAGTAACATTACCAAATTAATTTGAGATATATATTAGGCTCACCCATCATATATTTTTTATCGATATCACCTATCGTATAAGTTGTATCAGGATCACCCATCATACAATCTGTATCGGGCTCACCTATCATATAGGTTGTATCGAGCTTACCCATTGTATAAGTTGTATCAGGACTACCTATAATCATATATAATTATAAAGTACCAAATAATAAATGGAACATTTTAATCTAGCATATTTTCATCTTAAATCTCTTGTAAAACTCTTTTGAACCCATATACATAAAATTTTTGGATATCAAAATAATCTTCCTTTTGAAAATCCATTTTCAAAACTAAAATACACAAAACAAATGGAATAATGGTTTTTTAGTTGAAGAAAACAAGAAATATTATAAATGAATAAAAACATAAATTATAATTTGTAGAAATAGGAAAAAAAATTGATGTCTTATAGAATAAAATATAATATTCCTTTTTCATTTTATAAAGAAAGTCAAAATGTTTCTTATACAAGACATAAAAAAGATTACTTTTGAAAATATTTGTAATAATTTCAAAAGAAACATGATATTTTCATTATAATTAATTTATTTTCATATAAAAACATCCATATAATAATTTTATGAATATGAATGTTGAATAAAAGAATTATAAAATAAATCTTTAAAAAACTTAAAATGAGGTTTTAAGTTAATGTGTCCTTTTCCTTGAGTCTGACTCATCATGTATATTATTTATCTTCAGAAATAACAAAATAATGTTAATTATTTAATTTATTAAGAATAATTTTTAACTTTATTATTCCTTTTATTTTATATATTACCATGTTATATTCTTTTATTTAATCATTTATGTTCATTTCAAAAAATTTGATAATATTCTACTCATATGTCAAGAATGAATTTGGTAAGTTAAATATAGTAAAATATGTCATTATTATATCATATCCAAATTGATAATCATGAAATAATTATTATTTTTACAAATAAATTATACATTTTAAAACTATACATCAAATATTATTATGAAAAATGAACTACTTTACAATCATGGAGACAGTAGTTTGTACATACACATGAGTAACGTTTCCATTTTTCAACAAACATTATGTAAATAAGAGAAGTATTATATTATCATTAAATTATTATTATTATTATATCATAAAAATAATATTATCTCTTTAAATAATTTATATATACCATACTTGTGATTTGGTTATAAAAAAAATCTTGTTGATTCATGGAGGTGGTAATCAACACATATGCACGAATGACATTATCATTTTTAAATTGATGGAAATGTAAGAAAACATATGATATATTATATTTTCATAAAGATAAAAATTTAATGAATATAATTTATATATATACATTAAATCCCTCATTATAACAACCCATGAGAGGTTGTGATGGAAAATGAATTATATCAGTTTGTGAGGAAGTAGTCCACCATACACATGAACAATGGTTTAATTTCCCATTTGATGGAAGAATTATATGGACATATAATCATATGTAAGATATTTTTGTTAATATTTAAACAGGTTTGAATAATATTTTAAGGATATATAAGAATAAATAAAACTAAAACATTTAGTTAAAATCTATACCTCTGCTTCAGACAACCTTTTTCTCTTTACACCAGCCCTCTAAGGTAAGTATTCTGCCAAAAATAATACCCCTAGAAAATGGGTAAAGATGTCAAAAAGGAATATATTTATAGATTTTTCAAACTATAGTTCTCCAAATTTTATAGTAAGATAGTATATTGGGCTCCATTTTGTATGTGAGTAGGGGAGATTTTAGAATTACTTAAAGTATTAAATAAATATAAATTAATTTTCATGGAAAAGTGGCACAAATTTGATATATTTCAATTACTAGATTATAATATTATAAATAATCTCATATAAAAATATGTTGAAAATTTTATGTGATATTTTTACCCTTATAACTTTGTTTTGACTCTCCATAAACCCTTCTAGTGATTTCCATGATATCAATGTTTTTTACTATTTAGGGGTCAAGAATGTTACCCTAAAAGTTCAAGTTGTAAGAATCTGAATCTTCATTTTAGGTATGGATCCTTGTTTTGGGTTACTTTTTAGGGAAAAGGAATAAATGGGAAATTTATTAAGTACACATTGTGTACTTTTGAGTACACACTGCATACTCGGTTGTCGCGTGTAGCCATGTACTGTCCATTTAACGGTCGAGCACATGGTCATGTGGGTTACCCAGAAGACTGCCTAAAGCGGGGGATGGTTGAGGCTAGTACACGACATGTAAATTAAATGAACACATCATGTACTTTTTGTTTTATTTTATAATTTAGATATGGTCCATGTCTCATCTCCAAAAAAATTTTCTTCTTCTCATGTCTCATACAGGAGAGCGACGAACGACTATGAAACTTAGAGCTCCTCTCATTCCTCCATCTAAGATCTGATTGAGACACCTCGAGGTGTGTTGGATTCCCACCGGTGAGTTATCTCTATCCATAGAGCCTCTCTTCCTAATTTCTCCTCTCTCTTAAGTTATCCAAGGTTGAATTATTTTAGCTTTTTTGTATATCTACATCGTTCTAGGCCGATTCAAGGGATGACATTCCAAAGTGTTAATCATACAACATCAATGTAGGTGGTTTTTGCATTTCTTTGATTTCCTTTGGACTAAATATGAATAAAGTGTCGATTACCCATGTTTAGGGTATTATATATTATAGAATTTAACCCTATTTAAGACCTATTATGGTGTGTTTGATTGTGAAAGTTGTTATTGATTATGTATAAGGTTTATTACCTTGATTATGGGTGTGTTTTCCATGTTTGTTTGATTATGGTCGTTTAGTCTATAAGGCATGTTGGTCTTTCTTATTTTCCATGCCTCGTGGTGTTAGGATGGAGTTACTATTTATTTGAAATGCATGTATTTTACATTGTGAAAGTATGACCATGGGGAATTTGACTCTCGGAGATTCCTGAGGTAGGGTCATTTAATTATGAATTTTTTTATGGTTGACCAGAGGTATTGGCTGTGAGAGTTGTCAGGTGGTCATAGAACAGATGGGTTAGACTATGAGAGATACCCAAATGGCCATTATTAAATGAATTTTGGAGCATAGGTCATTAATTGTGATATCTTCTAGGGGGTCATTATATTATTAAGTTGTTTTACAGACCAAGGGGGTATTGAATGTGAGAGCTACCTAGGAAGCCATTTGTAAATGACTAGTTCTATATGAGACCAAAGGGGTTATACTGTGTGAGCTTTCCCATAGAGTCATTATTGATTTTTTTAATTGATTGTATGTTAAACTAGAGGGGTTAGACTATGAGTACTTTCCTAGAGGGTTTCTTTTGAATGATTTATTGATGTGACAATCCTGCCAAGCCAAAGCACAATTTTGGACTTAGTTTAACATATTTGTTAGATTGTCTTTTGAGACATCTGTTTTTCTATTCTACAAGGGTTATAAAGATTAGGCTAGATCCTGATATTTTATTTTTCAATGGCTTTAATAATTAAAGAATGTCAATAAATGTAATTGAAAACTGTAGGATTGTTTTATTTTGAGTACCCCTTAGTTTACTGCTTCATTTATGCTTATTACTTGCTATATATATATATATATTCATTGATAGTTAGGCACAGATATTTTGGTGGTTACCTACTAGGATTTGTTTCACACCCTATTTGGGTCATTCTTTTGGTCCCAAATAGATTATATGGTTTCAGGTATAGATAAGTTAAAGTTACCTTCTTCATCAGGTACTTGATTATTGTTGGAGTTTGAGAGCACGGGACTAAGCTGAGGCTTGTGATGCTATTAGAGTATATGGTTTTTAGTAATTTGGTTTTAGTATTATATTTCTATCATTATGACTTTTTTGGATTCTTTCCTAGATAAATGTAACATGCATCATTTATTTATATATGTTGAGGTTGTTTATAATATCAGTAATCTGTTGTTTAATTTTGTTTTATGGTATTACTACTTTTTCTACATTTTTCTATTTGTTTCAACTATATTACTTTTCTAATGAGGGTATTATTTCACCATTACGACACCCAAGTACCTCGCTGCTATTTATAAGCCTTTGGAATTTTGGGAAATTATCTTGAGTCCATGTGACCAACCAGGTACGGGGCACCTTTGGGCGGCACCCAGAACCGGGACATTACAAAGTGGAATCAAAGAGAGGATTTTTCTAATTTTTATTACTATTTGGATATAATGGAATGGGTAGTTGGTAATAAGTTGTGACTGGGAGTAGCTAAACCGTGTATAGGGAAAATCTAAGTTTCCTTGAATATTGAAATTATCCTAGTTCCACAATTGTTTCAGTTGATTTGATTTCATCGTTGGGTGACAAACTTGTTTTGTGTTTTTATTATTGATATTATTGTGGTTATATTTCTTTTTAAAGCTGTTGAGAAGAGGGTATTCCATCTCATTCATCATATAGGCACTTGATATATATCACATGTCATGAATTTTTTTCCATGCCATTTAGGGTGCATTAATGATTGCATCATGTTGTGATTGATGTTGTGCTAGATATGAATGATGTTGTGATAAATGTCTTGATATAATACCTACTATTTTGATAGGGTATTAGAATATATAAAGTTTAATTTGGATGGATGCAAAACTTTAGTCCTTGAAGTGTTATGGGCCCTCTTGGATCGGAATTTGGTGGACCATGCTTGAACTTTATTTGAATTTTTTCAAGTGTTGATATGAATAAGAATGCCAAACATTGATCTGTGGGGGTATGGGCTCTCACAGGTTGGATATTTTCATGTCATGGAAAAAAAATTATGTTTTTAAGGGTTTTGGAGAAGATTTAGAGGCCTACTATCTGGAAACCCAAACAACACGGTCTGTGGTGTAATTAACATAGTCCATGTGTTCCTATGTTCTGGAAGAAACAACATTTCTTAAGTACACATTGTGTAATGGGAGTACATGCTATGTAGTAATTGAACATGTAAATGACTATGTGAGCAGAGACATGGGGTTCAGAAACATTGGTAGAACATGTCGTGTCTAGATTTTACATTCTGTATTGTAAGAACCGTGTATCTGGTTGTGTGACTAATGACATGGGTGGATGAAGATTATGGTTTACATGTATTGTATCACTTGTTCATGCCATGTAGTTATAAACTATGTATCTTACCATATGGTTAATGAAATGAGTGGTTATAACTTAAGTAGTACATGTCGTTTCTCAGGTGAACACGTCGTGTAGTGTTACCCAGGAGAGAACCGTGTGGTTTAGTTGTGTAGAAGTACATGGGTAGGAAAAAACATCAAGTACATGTCGTGTCACAGGGGAAACACTCTGTTTGTAGGGGTGTTACAAGACTAGTTTTGGAAGAGGTATACACCCATATAAGGCTTAAAGGAAACATGTCGTGTGGTGGTTATACATGTCCGGTAACCCTATTTTGTAAAAGTTGAATGATTTATCTCTCATTATTTTCATGAACTTCTAAGTTTTAGTCATTGATAATATTGAACTGGGGTATGTGATTTACCTTTTAGATTCATACCAGCAAGACATCCTCTAGTTGTACACCAGATACAGATAAATGATCGGACACCAGAAATGGTAGATCAGGGACTACCAGTAGATCCTCTCATCATGTCCGTTTTGGTACCATCTGTTATACCGGATGTTGGTGCTGATGCACTATTTAGTTAATGATTATGAGGATGTTATGACTCTAGACACTCTGTTGGGGATTAGGATGAATAGTGTACATCAGTTCAAGGAGTTCCCTCTTGAGGTTGGTAGGTGTAACTTCTTATGGTACATTTATGGCTTAGAGATGACAGGTTTTGATGTCATTTTCAAAATATACTGGTTAGACTCTTTCTGAGAAATTTTTGATTGATATCACTACAAGGTATGTTTCTCATCACCAGAGGGTGGGTATTTTCTAAAAAAGGTGAATGGGATGTCCAAGAGAGCAAAGCTGGACCCAAGGATCATGGGTTGGGAGGAATTATAACCCAGATTTCTAGTTTATATCTGGATGACCAGGGGAGTTCACAGATGGACTTTTCTCCAGTGGTGGATCATTTTAGAGGTGTTTTTTCAGACAAATTTTTAGGTTTACCTCCAGGGAAAGAGATAGATTTCTCCATTTAGATTGTGTTAGGAGTGGAATTGGTGTCCATTCCTTTTTATAGGATGTCTAAACCTGAGTTATAGAAGCCCAAGAAGCAGTTAGAGTAGGTGCAGTAAAAGGGTTTCATTCAACCCAGTACTTCTCCTTGGGGTTCTTCTATCATTTTTGTGAAATAGAGGATGGTACCCTCTAAATTTGTGTGGATTATCAAAATCTGAACCATTTGACTGTTAAGAAACAATATCCTTTGCTGAGAATTTTTTATCTATTTGATAAGCATTGAGTATCCTTGGAGTTCTCAAAGATATAATTGAGATATACTTATCATCAATTGCAAGTTAGACCAGAAGATATACCTCTTACAACCTTTCAGAGAAGGTATGGTCTATATGATTATTTGGTTATGCCATTCGGTCTCACGAACACATCGGTCATTTTTAGGTCACTGATGAACCGAGTGTTCTATCCTTACTTAGATTATTTTTGTGGTAGTATTCATGGATGAGATCTTGGTGTACTATCACACTCGACACGACCATTCCATCCATCTTGAGATTGTTTTGAGTACACTATGAGAGCATCAGTTATATGATAAGCTCTCAGAATGCCACTTTTGGATGGACCAGATTCATTTTTTGGGTCATGTAATATATGATAAAGAAGTATCAGTAGACCTAGAGAAAGTGAGAGAAGTAGTTTCCTAGGAGAATCCAAAGAACCTCTTTTAGGTATAGAGTTTTCTAGAGTTTTCCAATTACTACAATCACTTTTTAGGCTTAGTAACACCACTAATGGGAATGACTAAGAAGGGTGAAAAGTACTTGTGGACAGATTATTGTGATTCAGCCTTTCATGAGATAAAAGGGAGGTTGACTTCACCACCGATCTTGCTTTTTCCAGATTTAGGAAAGATTTACACTGTTTACTATGATGTGTCAGGTATCCTTCTAGGAGGAGTGCTTATGCAGGGGGGAGGATTCATTGCATATGGGTCTCAATAGTTGAGGCCAAATGAGAGGAATTACCCAATGCATAATCTCGATTTTTCTGCAATTATGAATACTTTATGTTGTTGGAGACATTATCTTTTGGGGAAGCATTTTGTGGTATTAACTGACCACAAAAATATCAAGTATATATTTACTCAGTGAGATATGAATTTGAGACAATGAAGTTGGGTTCAGTACCTTCCATCTTTTGACTTTCAGATTTCCTACATGCCTAGGAAAGGAAATGTAGTGGCTAATGCCTTGAGCAGGAGGACTCAAATACAAGCAGTTCAGGAGCCCAGTAGTGACTAGAAGATTATAGTTCTATTCTTTGAGATGCATTTAGAGGTCTATTAATGATAGGGGAATAAGTTTCTTTATTCTATAGTTGTTACCTCTACTCTACTGGATCATGTATGAATGTGGCGGCTATCAAATTCTGAAGGCCTAGTTCTATGGGAGAGTGTGTCAGGAGAGGATCCTACTCCTTGGTTGACTGTAGACGATGATGAGATCTTGCATTTTCATGGATGTGTATGGGTGTTAGTTGATATATGTGAGGATTTTATGTTAGATTTTTATATCTTGGTTTGAGCAGTTCATCCTAGAATCACCAAGATGTATCGAGATCTACACCGTCAGTATTGGATTCTAGGTATGAAGAGGGATGTATCTAGTTTTTTTATGATATGTTCCACCTATCAGTAGGTGAAGGAAAAGAATCACTGACTAGAAGGGCTTTTATAGCATTTACTCAATTTTTGAGTGGAAGTGGAATGATGTTGTGATATATTTCATGATAGGTTTACTAAGGTTTCCTTGAGCAAATGATGTGGTTTGTGTTGTTGTTGAAAAACTCACAAAGGTTCCACACTTCTTCCCAATTAAGGAAACATTTAGTTTTGATTATCTTGGAAGTTTTTACATCTGAGAAATTCTATGTTTTCATGGGGTTCCACACTCTATCATTTCAAACTAGGATACCCATTTTACATCTATTGTCTGGAAGGGACTACACAGGGTTTTGGGTATATTGGTAATTATGAGTAAAGATTACCATCCTAAGATAGATGGCCAGTCCAAGCATATGATTCAGGCTTTAGAGGATATGCTTCGATCATGTGTCCTAGAATTTGGGGGATCTTGGGAGAGACACATACCCCTAGTGTATTTTTCATACAATAACTATTTTTAGGTGATGATTTAGATGGAACCTTTTGAGGCTTTGTACGGTAGACCATTCTGATCACCCCTATATTGGATTGAGGCAGAAGTGGCAGCTATATTGGGACCTCATATTGTCCAGAAGACCATTGAGTAGGTGGAGTTGATTCAGAAGGGCATGGATATTGCACAGTCTCAGCATAAATCTTATGCAGATCAACAGAGACAACCTCTGGAGTTTGAGGTCAACGATTAGGTTTTTCTACATGTCACACCAAGGTTGGGACACAGGTGGATAAGGAGATAGGGGAATCTTTCATCGAGATACATCGGGATGTTTGAGGTTTTGGAAAGAGTTGAGCTGATTTCATATCAATTGTAGTTACCTCAATAATACCTGGATATGCATGATGTATTCCAAGTTTCTTAGCTACGACGTTACTTTTCAGACTCGTCTCAAGTTTTTCAACCCGAGGAGGTTGAGTTAGAGGGAGATGCATCTATCAAGGAGCACATTATTCGGATTGTGGATCACGGTATAAAGGTTCTACATGGATGGTCTGTTTCTCTGTTATGGGTGTTATAGCAGCACGGGTGGGTACAGGTTGAGACTTGGGAGATAGTGGCCGACGTACAATCACAGTGGCCAGAGATGTTTGAAGTTCCTTCTTTGCCACCCTTGTAAGGGAAATTTGGGGATGAATCTCTTCAAGGGGGGAATTTTTTAAGAACCTAGATCCTCATTTTAGGTATGGATCCTAGTTAGGGTTGTTTTTAGGAAAAAGGATGAAAGGGAAAAAAATTAATTACACATCATGTACTTTTGAGTACACGTAATGTACATGATTGTCGCGTGTAGTTGTATATTGGTCATGTAATGGTTGAGCACATGGTTATGTTGGTGACCTAGAAGACCGCCTAAAGAGGAGGTCAGTTGACTCTAGAACATAAAATGTATATTGAATGAACATTTCATGTAATTATCTTTTTGTTTGATAATTCAGAGTGGGGTTGAGTCTCATCTCAAGAAAATGTTTCTTCTTCCCATGTCTCATATAGAAGAGCATGAAACGACTGACAAACTTCAATCTCCTCTCATTCCTCCATCCAAGCTCTAATTGAGATGTTGCCAAGTGTGTTTCATTTTAACTGGTGAGTTCTCTCTTCCCCTATAGCCTCTCTTCCTAATTTATCCTCTCTCTTGAGTTATCCAATGCTGAACAATTTTAATATTTTTTAGATCTACGTAATTCTAGGATTATTCTAGGGCCAATGTTCAAGAGTTTTCATCATACAACATAAATTTATGTGGTTTATGCCTTTCTTTGGCTGTATTTGGATTATATTTGCATAAAGTGTTGATTATCCATGATTAGGGTATTAAATGTTATGGAATTTAACACTATTTAAGACCTATTATGGTGTGTTTGATTGTGAAAGGGGTTATTGATTATGCATAAGGTTTATTACCTTGATTATCGAGGAATTTTCCATGTTTGTTTGATTATAGCCATTTTGTCTAGAATTTATGTTAGTCTTACTTGTTTTCCATGACTCATGATGTTAGTATGGAGTTATTGTTTATTTGAGATGCATGTGTTTTGCATTGTGAAATTATGACCAAGGAGAATTTGCCTGTGAGAGCTTCCTAAGGTAGGTTCATTTAATTAGGAATTTTAGTTATAGTTTATCAGAGATATTTACTGTGATATCTACCAGGTGGTTATAGACTAAAGGAGTTAGACTGTCAGAGTTACCCAAAAGTTTTTTATTAAATGAATGTAAACCATAGGGAATTGACTGTGAGAGCTTCCTAGGGTCATTATCTTATATTTTTTCTATGCAAACCAAGGGCGTATTGACCATAAGAGCTACCCAGGAGGTCGTTTGTAAATGAATTGTGCTATGTGGTACAAAAGGAGTTATACTATGTGAGCTTTCCTAGAGGTTCATTATTGATTATTGAATTGATGATATATTAAACTAGAGGGGTTAGACTGTGAGTACTTTCCTAGAGGGTTGATTTTGAGTGATTGATTTATGTGATGAGCCTGCCAAGCCAAAGCACAAGCTTGGACTCATTGTTACTTGTTTGTTAGAAGGTATTTTGAGACATCTGTTTTTTCTATTAAACATGGGACACATAGATTAGGCTAGATCCCAATATTTTATTATTTAATGGATTGAATAATTAATGAATATAAATGAATGTAATTGAAAACTGTAGGATTTTTTACTTTTGAGTACTACTTAGTTTATTACTTCATTTATAATTATTACCTGGTGTGTGTATATATATATATTCATTAATAGTTAGGAACATATCTTTGTGTGGTTTCCAACATGGATTATTCACACAAACCATTTGGGTCATGCATTTAGGCCCAAACAGGTTATATGGTTGCAGGTATAGATAAGGGAAAGCGCCCTTCTTCATCAGGTACTTGATTGTTGTTGGAGATGGAGATTATGAGACCAAGCTAAGGCTTGTGATGCTATTGGAGTTTACTATTTTTTTGTAATTTGGTTTTAGTTTTGTATTTATAGAATTTTGACTTGTTTGGATACTTTTCTAGATACATGTGACATGTATCATTTATTTATATATGTTTCCGTTGTTTATACTATCAGTCTTCCACTGTTTGCTTCTGTTGTATGGTATTACTGCTTCTGCTATTATTTACAATTTTTTTCCATTATGTTGTTCTACCAATGAGGGAATAGTTTTCCCACTATCACACCCAAGGTCCGCATTTATAGTCAGCAGCCTCTGGCATTTAGGGAAATGCACTGGAGGCTATGTGACCAACCAGGTATGGGGTAACTTTGGGCGGCACCTGGAACTGAGACGTTACACAAGTGACCCATAAATGTTCCATGGTTGATATTTTAAATAATAACCCCTTAATTTTTAGGAATACAGTGTTTTTATTAACATTAAATCACCTAATAAAATATTTTTTAATATAAATTATTATTAATTTTATTTTTAGAACTATTCATTTACATTAAAATTAAAGTCACAAAGAAAATAATGGAATTTAAATATAGACCATTAAAACATACATAAAATTTTATATTTATCTATAAAATTTTTGACAAACAATTAATATCCCATGTAGTATTAATTATAATGTTTTTGAAAACTTGTACATGAATTTTCCATTTCTTGCACAAGCACTATGTCGTTGTAGCGTAACAATTTAAGGTAATTATATCATCACTAAAACATTTAGAAAAATATCATAATAAATATAAAATTAATTAATTTTAATTTAAACTTTTCTATTCATTAAAAATATATATTTACTCACATATATTTTATAACAACTTATTCAATATATTATTTTGACTCTTCTAGCTTAGCACAAGTATTTCATAAGAAATTGGATAAGACAATTTTTATATAACAAACAAATTCATAAACATACTAAAAATAATAAATAATTATTTATATTTATTAAAAAATTAAATAAAATTCTTCTTACTTCTCAAATACTATCTCTAGTACACTAAATATGCCTTTTCCAGCTTCACTCAAGCACTACGCCAACACTGAAAAAGATTTTTTTTATTTATCATGAAATAAATTATAATTTATAAGTTTTGAATTATTATTGTAATATATTGGTATTAAATTATCATAAATTATTCATTTGATAAGTTTAATGATATTTTATTTTATATTTACATCTTGGCGATATCATAAAATATATTGTGTTTCATAAAAATTGTATTTTTTTATTATTTATAAAAAAATAACATCTTCAAAAAATATCAAAAATTAATCCTGGGATAAATTTTAATAGATAAAGCCAAAAAAGTTAATTCTATTTCTTAAAATTTTATTCCTATATGTGATAAAAATACATTTAATATAAAATTTTAAAATGCAGTAAAATACTGTTTTTAGAAAAATGTGTTTTTAAACCCAAAAATGAACTTATATGCAAATCATGTATAAAAATGATTCTTATTTAATTAAGTATATAGTTTATATCTAAAATAAAAATATATTAGTTTAATATTATATTATAAGAATAATGGTTCTTTTCAATGAAAAGAATTTAAGTTTTATAAAAATCAGTGCTTTCACTATTCACTAAAAAATCAATATTTTTAGAAGAATCCAAAAATTTCACCCCATGATAATTTTGATATGATTATTTAAAAAATGAAATAATTTTTATAAAATAAAGTATCTAAAATTGGTAGAGATTAATTATAATATTTTCTCATAAAAATAAATAAAGACCATTTTTGAAGAAAACATATTTTTGGAGAGTAAAATGAATTTACTAAAAAATTAGTTCTTGTTTTATAACAATAATTTTTATTTTTTGTTAGTACATTTACATGTTTCATAATGTTTTTAATCCTATTTATACCAGTTATTCGATGTCTTGGTTACAATGGTCATATAATATTTTTTAGATAATTTAATATTGATGTTGTGCATCTTGTACACTATCAAACATAATCTTCTTTAAAAATATTTGTGTATTAAAGATCATAAAGTACACAAAATATGTTTGGGAATTTATTTTTCTATTATAATTATAATAGAGTTGGTATTTCATTGTAATTTCTATTGGAAATTCTTTTGTAGAATCTCACTTAGTGTTTGGGATTTCAGGAACTTAATACTAAATAATGATCTTGGAAAAAGGGAATTTCAAGAATCTACCAGAAATTATTTGAATATGAAAGGTAGAGTATGGTCACTCAATTAGAAGACAAGAAAAATAAATAGAAAAATAAGTATAGAGATAGGAGTATATGTCATTCTACCAGACCCGATAATTTTTTTTATAAATTTGGTAAGAAATGGAATTTCAAGATGGACTATAATGAGCACATGGTGAACTATATGTGGAAGGATTCTAGAAATTTGAGTTCCATTAATTCAGTATAAGATAATAGAAACTTCATATTATGTGTTATAATATGGTAGAATCATGAGTGGTAGGTTCGGAAGAATTATTTCATTCCATGGTAAAGAAAGGATGTAAAGTTAATGTTATACCATGAAGATTTGGTAAGATACACTTGGTGGGTAATGAAGAAATTGAAGTTATTTTAAAGGGTGATTTTAATATTTCGATTCCTAATAAGTGTTTCCCAAAATTGAGTGAAGTTTGAAACATCCAAGGTATATGAAAAAATATTATTTCTATTATATAGATACATGAAGAAGGATATGCAATAGTATTTACTAATAGATTATGGAAAGTTTCTTCCGGATACATAGTGGTGGATAAAGGAGTAAAATATGGGACTTTTTATTTGATTGAAAGACTAGATGGTTTGATGATGGAAAGAACAACAACTTCCAAAAGTCTATAGTTATGGCACATTCATCTTAGTCATCTTAGTAAGAAGAATATAATGTTTTTAGAGAAAAAGGGTGTATTGAAGCTTGATCATAATGACTTTTAATATTATAAAAGTTTCATACTTAGGATGTAGAGAATAGTTTTGTTTAATTTGAATATAAGGAATCCTCGTAGCCAAAAATTAGAAGTTATATATTCTGATATTAGGGGATCATCTTTGGTTTAATATCATAGAGGATCCACATAGTTTTTCATATTTATTAATGAAGAAAGAAATAAGGTTTGATTATACTTAGTAAAACACAAGTTTTATATGTTTAGTGAATTCATTCAGTGTAAATAAATTATTGAAAGGGAAGTTAGATAGAAGATAAAATATCCAAGGTCTAATAATATAGGTGAATATTGTAAATATTAATTCAAGAATAACCATATAACCAAGGGAATTTGAATGTAAATGATTGTTCCAGGAGCCTCTAAACAAAATAATGTGGTTGAATTTAAAATATGAGTATAACAATAACTAAATAAATCTCATAACATTTTTTTATACTTATATATATCAAAATAATTTTTTTAACAGTTAATTTCATAGTATAACTTGTTAACACAATTACACTAACACTAATGGGGCAGGAGATTATTGAGAATATATGTCCCAATAAACTAGTAGAAATTAATCACAAGAAATTTTTAATAAATATGGATTATTTTTATATTGATACTAAAAAAGTTACAATCTCAAGGATGATTCAAATGTATGTTGTTTTGTGGGTTGTGGTGATAAAGAAAATTTCTTCCAACTTTGGGATGATAATCAATGGAAAATAGTAAAATTATATAATTCTATCTTTAATGATAGTGAATTGTATAAAGACCGAAACTTGGTAGAGGTGGAATTTGAGAATTGAGAATCAAAATGTCAAGTTCAAGTTGATCTTGATGGAATATCCAAAGATAAAAATTTATTAGAATTTTTATATGATGGAAAAACTTATTTTGAAATTTAATTTATAGAGGATGTATCTGAATGCTCAAGTGTAACATCCAGACCTGGGTTCCACACAATGGTTCCCTGAGTCAATCTACTACATGACCTCAAGTGTGCCTCTCCATATGTCATAGGTTTCTGACTAGAAGTAATAGTCTAATATCGATCATCGGGATATTATACCCTCTTTTTCAAAAAATAAAAATGGTGGAAATAAATAAGAATAACCAAAATATATAACCATAACCATAATAATACCATAATCAAATGATCACCAAAGTAAGAAATACCATATATAAAACAAAATTGTAGATATGTCATGAAAATTCCTATCAAGTTCCAATATGCATAACCCAAAATAAATAAAGTCACAAACTACTCCCAAGCGGGTCCTGAATCCAATTTTGGTTCCCTAATCCATGATACAACCTTAACCATCTATCTAACACAAGGTATTTTCTTTAACCTATCCTACAACCCTGAAATCTATTCGAGACCGATTATACATCCCATGTAGGGTGTAATTACAACTCAGTAAGCCACCACAAACAGCATCTAAAACAATAACCAGTCAATAATAGTGTGTATAGTTGTATAAATAATAAATTAAAAGTAATAAAGTAAAATAGTTTACATTTATTTAGTTTCTCTTTATTTGACCACATAACCCTTGGGTTCCTGAGGACACCTAAACTCTCAATATCTGCTTCAGCCTATGTTAGAGTCCAAACTATCCCCAAGGGATATCATATATCCAAATAATGTTGTTACCATTCATCATTTCAATCATATATTAATTCCATTGTTTCCATTCATTGTCTCAATTCATATCTGAATTTCATTGTTACTATTCATCATATCAATTCATATCTAAATTCTATTGTTACCATTAATCATCTTAATTCATATTTGAATTTCATTGTTAATATTCACTGTCTAATTTCATATCTGAATTTTATTGTTAGAATTAGTAATCTCAATTCATATATGGATTCCATTATTTCCATTCACCATCTCAATTGTCACTATGGTCTTTTGGTGAAACACACAATCTCCCACACATGGTTTTCATATATATCACAATATCACAACATAAAAAATATCATAATATCACATATTCCACAACAACCCATTAATTAATTCACCAATTAATTAATCCAATGTGACAATAGCATATCCACATTATTCCATTAATTAATTCAATAATTTATTAATCACATTTATCCAATTAATTAATTCAACAATTAATAAATCATATAAAATCTAATGATTAATTCAACCATTAATTAATAACATCAATTCCATTAATTAATTCAACATGTAATTATTCAAATTCAGAAATCTCAATATCCCCATAATTAATTCAATAATTAATTATTCCAATTCAACAATCCAAAAATCCCCATAATTAATTCATTAATTAATTATTCCAATTCAACAATCCCAATATCCCCATAATTAATTCAAAAATTAATTATTCCAATTCATCAATCCCAATATTCACATAATTAATTCAATAATTAATTATTTTAATTCAACAATATCAATATCCCCATAATTGATTCAATAATTAATTATTCTAATTCAGTTAATTCAATAATCAAGACATATCTTTAATTAATTCAACATTTAATTGATCCAAATCAATCAATTCCACAATCATGAAATCTCATTACTTAATTTAACAATTAATTAAACCTAATCAACCAATTTCACAATCAGAGAATATCATTAATTAATTAAACATTTAATTAATCAAAATCAATAAATTCCAAAATCATGAAATCTCATTAATTAATTCAATAGTTAATTAATCCAAATAAATCAATTCTCTAATCATGGAATCTCATTAATTAATTCAACAATTAATTAATAAAAATCAATCAATTACACAATCATTGGGTTTCATTAATTAATTCAACAATTAATTAATCCAAATCATTCAATTACACGATCATGACATCTCATTAATTAATTAAGCAACTAATTAATACAAATAATTCAATTACACAGTCACAACAATCTATTAATTAATTTAATTAATTAATTAATCCAATTCCACAATCTCAACAATGAATTAATTAATTCAAAAATTAATTAATCTAATTCAACAGTCACAACAATCTATTAATTAATTCCACAATCATAACAATCTATTAATGAATTCAACAATTAATTAATTCAATCCACAATCACAAAAATCTATTAATTAATTCAATAATTAATTAATCCAATTCTATAATTATAACAATTTATTAATTAATTCAACAACTAATTAAACTAATTTCACAATCAAAACAATCTATTAATTAATTTAATAATTAATTATTCCAATTACACAATAACAATAATATTTTAATTAGTTCAATAATTAATTAATCAAATTCAACCAATTTCATAATCACAAAAATCCATAGTAATTAATTCAATAGCTAATTAATATAATTACACCAATTAAATAATATCAAAAATATATTTATTAATTCAACAATTAATTAAATCAATTTCATAATCCCAACAATATATTAATTAATTCACCAATTGATTAATTAGATTCAACCAATTTAATAATCAAAGCAATTCCCATTAATTAATTCAACAATTAATTAATCCAATTTCACAATCCCAACAATCAATTAATTAATTCATCAAATAATTAGTCAAATTCAACCAATTATATTATCACAATAATTCACATTAATTAAATCAATTACATAATCCCAATATCATATTCAATACAGTGTTTTTATAAATTAATTTATCAATTTAGTGTATTCAATTCGAGATTCAATTGTAAAATGTGCCAATTGAAATCAAGAATACATAATCACAGTTGGGATCAAGACTATGGGAATAGAATTTACACCACCTATATAAGATTTGATGAACTTGCAAACTGGGTTTTGATCCACCACTAATATATAATACTGAAAAAGCTTCATTATTAATCATTGTATTTAAAATTTAACCATGTTATTTGAAATTAAATAAATATGGATAAAATTATTTACCGCATGTGAAAATAAATCATAGGATTATCATCCCCTCATAAATAAAAAACTAACATCACTAATGGAGCCATATTCTGGTGACTATAGAATAAGAAATTGATTAAATAAGGAAATTTGGTTTAATAATAATATTTACAAAATACACCATTTCCTATTAAAAAAATTTGATATGCACCATCCTTCTATCAAGAAGAATCCAATTACATTGAAGGAAGTTCAATCTGATCAATATCGGAAAGGATATTGATGATTGTAGTTTCAAGATATAAATAAAAAAATAAAATGATAGAGTGATAGGAAGAGTAGAGTTGGGCATGAGATATTTTTTTGAGTTCCCCTCTTATAGTCTTGAATTTTTTTGAGTCCATCTCCATTATGATTTCCACACAAATATATATAACCCAATGTGTATATTTATTTATATTTATTTACACCTACAGATATATATATATACACATATGTATATATATATAAACCAATTTATTCCCACTTTAATAATAATAATAATAAATATTATTCTTGTAATTAAATATTTCACATCGTTTCCACTGTCATCATTCGAACAATTTTAATAAAACTATTATTTACTACACATTCCCATTTATTCAACATAATTAATGTCATTTTACATTTTAATTAAACAATCACTAACCACAAACTCATGCATTTATATAACAAAAATACTAATCATACTATTAATGTTGACCACCCATAAATTATTAAAACTATAAAATATTATTTTTTTATTAATTTAATCAAAACCAAAAAAAATTAATAAATTTCTTCAAGATCAAAATTTTCATATTTAAAAAAAATATCCCAAAAATTAAAAACTAACAACCTGGGTTTTTACAATCTCTCCACCATAATTCTTCTAGTCCCCAAGAATCATTTCAAATAATGTAACTACTACTCCCAAAATTGGTTGTTTTTATATTTAAACATATGGATATACTTTAGAGCAATATAAATTTTAAAAGATACAAATCTTGGTCAAAATATAATTTTTACCCAATTATCATCATCTAGTTCTTTTAAATACATCAACAATTATATATTCAATTCATTATCTCCAAGTCCATTTTAAATTTCTCATTTATACTATAATATTCATTAAATCCTTTAATCTTTTACTACCATGCAAATAAGTCATAATAAGTCATTTCCTCATTTTTTTCCACTATATTATTAAGACAAAGGCACTATCACTACCCTTAACCATCCTAAATCTAGGCCATGGTTAACAAGAGTAAACACATTCTCAAAACTCATGTTTTGTTAGACACACATTTATTCATATCTTACATCATTTTAAAATTATCAAGCTCATTTTAGGAACTATTTTCTATTTAATTAAAAAAATAAAAGAAAATGATTTCAATTTCAACAACTTATTTAAACCCGTATTTCTCATGTGTCCCTAAAATTATGCATGCCACATAATGATCTTGAGTTCCTAGAATAATTCATGCTTACTCAGCCATTCTGCTAATACAGACTATGAGTCAAATCTTAGTAAATCTCAGAAATAATAACCACATCACACAAAAAGTGTGTTACTTGAGGTGAAATAGAATCCAACTCTAATAAAAATAAATCAATAACATTAATACCACAATGGGTACTTAACTTTTCCCCTCATTAATGGGTTTTTAACTCTAATGAATGAGATCATGGCCAAGGCCTAACTCATCTTATTCTGTTAATACGGACTATGATTCAAATCTTAGTAAATCTCGGAAATAATAACCACAACACACAACAAGTGTGTCACTTGAGGTGAAATAGAATCCAAATCTAACAAAATAAATCAATAACATTAATCCCATAATGGGTACTTAGCTTTTCCCCTCATTAATGGGTTTTCAACTCCAATGAAGGAGACCTTGGCCAAGGCCAGACTCATCTTATTCTCCTATCTACCTTTCCCAAGTAGTAGGACAAAATAAAAAAGAAAAGATACCCCCTTTGATACCATTTTGTAACATCCTGAGCAGGGTTCTATACACTGGTGCCCAGAGTCGGTCCGTTATAAGCTCTAAAGTGCACTTCCATATACTCTAGTGACTATCAACTATTAGTGAGCGTCTCATATAGATCATGGGGAGACTATACCCTCTTTATCAAAGTAGCACAATAGTGTAAATAAATAAGAATAACCAAAAGATAAAACCATAACCAGAACCATAACAGAATCATATGATGACAAACTCTAAAAATACCATATCAAAAACTAAATAGTATATATGTCATGCCAATACTTTTCAAGTGTAAATATGAAAAACCCAAAATAAATGAAGACATTGTCTACAAAAAGTGGGTCCATTATCTAATTTTGGTTCCCTCATCCATGATCTATCTTGACTCATCTATATAACATAAGACCTTTTCCCTTAACTAGTCCTACAACAATGAAATTTATTCAGGTACTAATCAGGAACCTAGAGTAGGGTGTGAGTACAACTCATTAATCCACCACCAATAGAGTCTAAAATAATATCAAGTCAATAATAGTGTATTCAGTTGTATAATGAATAAATTACAAGTAATAAAGAAAATAGTTTACATTTATTCAATTACTCATTATTTAACTACACAACCCCCAGGTTTCTGAGGACACTTAAACTCTCAATATCTACTTTAGCCCATGATATAGCCTAAACTATCCTTAAGTGATATCATATATCTGAATCTCACTGTTACCATTCATCATCTCAATTCACATCTAAATTTTCTTTTTATCATTCATCATTCCAATTCATATGTGAATGTCATTGTTACCATTCATCATCTCAATTCATATCTAAATTTCATTGATTCCATTCATCACCTCAATTCATATCTGAATTCTGTTGTTATCATTCTTCATCTCAATTCATATCTTAAAAATATTGTTACCATTCAATAACCCAATTCATATTTTAATGTCATTATTACCATTCATCATCATAATTCATATCTAAATTCCACTGTTCCCATTCACCATATCAATTATAAAAAGGGTTTTTTGGATTAGTAGATTATGTCCCACACATGGTTTTCACACATAGCACTGTAACATCTCAGATCTAGATACCACTCAAATGTTCCACGTACCAAGTTGGCCACATGGTATCAAGCACATTTCTCTAAATACCAGAGGCTACCAGCTAGAAGTGATAGCTTAAGTGTGATAGTGGGAAAACTAAGCCCTAATTGACAGATTGTAACACATTAGAAACTATATTAAAACAATAGTGAAAGTAATAATACCATACAATAGAAGTAAACATCAAAATACTGATAATATAAATAACCAGATGTCATATAATTCAAAAGACTATATTTCATGCTACATGTTCTAGGAAAATAGAAAAAACATGTCACACTACATTAATACACCATACATGTACCAAAAGTAAAAAAAAGAACTAAAGAGAGTCAAAAGCATCGCAAGCCTCGGCTTGGTCCCATGCTCTCCTACTTCTAAGAAGCAAATCAAGTATCTAGAGAATGGTGAATTACCTTATCTACACCTGCAAAAGTATAATCTATTTGGACCCAAAAACATGACCCAAAAATGGTGTGAGACTAAAACTTAGTAGGCAACCAACCAAGGTTTGTAAAAATCTATCAGTGAATATATATATCAGGCAGTGTGAAATAATGAAAGTAGTAAACAAAGAAGTACTCAAAATTAAACAGTCTTACAAGCACTGGTTTTTATTTATATTTATTTCATATTCATTAATAGTTCAATTACATAAAATTATATAAGTCTTTGGATCTGGAATTAGCTTGGTTACCCCTGTGTAAAAGTAAGAACAACAGATACCTCAGAAGACTGTTTAAATAAGTAAAGTGAAGACCAAATCCAAGATTGTGTGTTGTCTTGGCAGAGGCACCGTAATTCATTCCATTTAAATATTCAATTTATAACATGAGTCATCCCTTTAAATTCCTAAGTTTGAATTCAATTATATCTCTTGTTGAAAATCCTCCTATATCCTATGAGCTTGTCTAAATGATCCTCTCAAAACCCAGTCTCACCTTAGGTGTGGTGCGAGTATATGTCAACTCAGTTGTCTATAGATCTTATAAATAAGACCCGAAGTATTTCCCAAGATATATAAATAGTTCCAATAGAACCTCTCCATGGTATCCCTAATTCCATGACTCATTCAACCATTAAATAAATCTTCCCTTAACCCATCCACCACATTCGTGGTTTGCTAATAGCTTAAACATATAAACCTCCCTTTGGGTATGTCAATGGATTCCCCCAATGGATCCATGGGTCACCTGAGGTATAAGGTACAATAGTCATATAGAACCATTCATGGAATTCTAATCTATATCCCTGATTGACCCATTTCTATTTACCCTTTTATCATTTAAGATTCAATTAAACATTTCATTTGGCATATAAAGGTTAAAACTAAAAGCATACAATATAATCTCAAGTAAGAACCAACCTCAGAAGGCTTGTCCTTTCAAATAAGCACATTGGCACAATTCTCATTCTAATAATCACATGTAAATTAAACTATTACATGGATTTATCATTTTTTAACTCACATGGTAATATATCATATATAAAGAAACACATGTAAATTAAACTATTACATGGATTTTAAATTTATAAAATCAGATGATAACATGTCATATATCAATCCTATCATGTAATCTAAACCATTAACAGGCCTTAACATAAACAAAATCAACTGGGAAGGGTCACAACAAAACATTCCAAACATACTTAAACAAGTATAGACAAAACATGAGGAAATGAGAAAAATCACTAATTCCAAACCCTTAGTCAATTAAATTAAAATTTAACATGATTTTAATTCAATAATAATATCAATTCATTTTTATCTTCCCAAAAATGTGAAATAAGGAATGCCTCATAGGTATCCCAAGCCAAATGACTATAAAAGGTCATCCAAGGGAAACACAGCCATGTGGTGGCCCTAATTCATGGTAAACAACCCTATATATGCTTCAAAACACTTAATCAATTACCTAATAACAATAGGAAATAAAAATATACAATATTACATAAAAGAAATACCCCAAAAATGTGTGTGCGGCACTCCAGCACATATAATAAACTTGACAATTAGCAAAAGGCACAAGACCACAAACCCCGTATAAATACGACTCTCCTCATCCAGTGACGACCTCTAATTCAACCTAGAATGGTGTGTATCTACAAAATAAGAATAAATTATCAACCCTTGATAACTAGGTTGAGAGCAAAAATCATGAATAATGGCTCTTGATGAATTGATATCTCAGTGAAGGGGTTACAACACATTATACGGTGTTCCAATCAGAGTTTGGACGATGAATCGAGATCCAAATCTTCGTCTGGTGCTACTATTTGAGAAAACCAAGGTGAGGGTTATGGCCAAATGAATAAGATTAGTCTACTGACCATTTTAACAAAAAAAATACAATTACAAGCTATGTAATGGAAAATACACGGTGTGCATATGTATGATCTTCTTTTTTTACATACTTCCACTTACGTGCCATACCTTGGTCTGCCGACTTGACTTCCACCATGTGTACTGGGATTAAATGGTGTGTAACCCCTATTTACATTGTGTAATAAGACAAAATTCAGTACTTGTCTTATTTTCCTCCTTTTTTCCCAAAAAAATTCTGAAAGGAAAAGATCTGTACCTGAAAGGAAGAACCAGGTTCTTACAAAATTCCCCATTTAAAGCAATTCGTCCCAGAATTTCCCTTCCAAGGGTGGTGAAGAAAAATATGAGAATATATCTAGCCACTAAAATTTTACATTAGCATCCCTCTATGGGGTCTCATCCTATACTTGACTATGCTTCCATAGCACCCGTAATAATGGAACAGACCGACCACGAAGAACCTCCATGCTACGATCCACAATCTGAATAGGATGATCCTCAAAAGACGCATCTACCTATAACTCAACTTCCTCAGGCTAAAAGCATGAGATGGGTCTGAGAAGTAATTTTGTAACTAAGAAACATGGAAGACATTGTGCATAGCTTGGTACCTCTAAGGTAACTACAACAGATAGGAAACCAGACCAACTCTCCCTAGAATCTGAAATGGCACAACGTATCTCATCAAAAGTATACAATGTCTTCTAATACTCTTGTGTCCTAGCCTTAGTGAAACACATAAGAAAACCACACCCCAAACCATGAAATCCAAAGTTCGTCTACGGTGATTGGTTTATGATTTATGACGAGACTGCATAGTATCCATCCACTTCTGAATCAGATGCACCTACTCAGTGGTCTACTAAACAAGACGAGGTCCCAGCATAGCTGCCTCTCCTACCTCCAACTATTATTGGGGTGATCGACATGGCCTACCTTACAAAGACTCATATGTCTCCATATTAATACCAGCTTAAAATATATTGTTACATGATAACCAAACTAGGGGTATGTGTTTCTCCCAAGAACCCCTAAAATCTAGGATGCAAGCCCGTAGCATGTCCTCTAGTACCTGAATCATGCACTATAACTGGCCATCTGTTTGGGGGTGGTAATTTGTACTAAGAAGCACCTGTTTACCAATCTCTCTCTTTATCCCTTTCCAAAAATGATAAGTAAACTAGGTGCCCATATATGAAATGATAGAATGTGGGACCTCATGTAGTTTTACAATATCAAAGATGTACAACCTCTTAAGCTCATCGACATTGAAGGTTTTATTGATCAGAAGGAAATGTGAAAGCTTCTTGAGACTATAAAAAACAACTGATACATCATAGTTAATTCATGTCAACCTTAGAAATCCCATCATAAAATTCATCGAGACATCATTCCATTTCCACTTAAAATTGGATAGGTGCTGAAAAAATATGGCTGGTCACTGGTGTTCTGCCTTCACCTACTGACAAGTGAAGCACTTCATAACAAAACCTGCTACATCCCTTTTTATACCTAACCACAAATACTGATGATGTATGTCTCGATACATTTTTGTGTCACTAGGATGCACTTCCCATACAGAGGCATGAAAAACACACATCAGCTCCTCATGAATGTCTGTTGAACCCCACACATGGCCATGTACTGTAAAAGCTTTCCAGTATAAATAAGAAGTATATTTCACATATATTTTCTCTCCTGTACTGAAATGCACTACCAAATGGACTATGATTAGTATGGTTTCTATAGATGATTTATACTTAGAAAAAATGGATGTAAAAAACATCATTCCTTTGTGGTTATTTGGAGAATGAAATTTATGTGCTGCAACCAACCCATTTCTAGGTTCATTAGTACATTGAGTTGGTGTTTAAGATAAAATGTAGTCTATGTGTCTTGAAATAAGGACCAATAAAAAAACTAAAAATTAAATGCATTTATTGCTAATAATGGTTTCATGTGGACAAAATCCAACCATTATTTCTACCAAATGAAGTTTAGGGAGAAGTAATTCATCATCCTAATCCTATATGTTGATGAAATTATCTTGGTAGGTTCAGAAATTTAATTGATCAAGATGATAAAATATTATTTTCTCAAGAGTTTTAAAATGAAATATCTCAAAAAAACTAAGAAGATTATTGATATGATGTTTAAAATAGAACCAGAAGTAGTAATTCTAGTATCTTCTAAAAGGGATTACATTCGTAATTCCATTGAGTGGTTTGTAATGAATGGATTTAAGTTCGCTTCAACTCCAATAGTATGAAATTTCAAATAATTGATTGGGAAAGTACTGAAAATGGACGTTAATGAATGATACATGGGAAAAAATTATTTTCTAGTTGGGAGTTTAATGTATTTTTAATTCCCAATGGGAAGTACAGAAACAACTAAATGTGAATTAGATATTGTCCAATTTTTACTAATTATGGTTTCTTATTTAAACCTTTCAACCCATTTTGGACATGAACCTATGTTTTTTTATTAATATAGTTGGATATTTTTATGTCTAAAATAGCATACAGCTATATGAAATTCAGTACTGGAAGAAAAATTTATCCCATATGTTTTTACAAGGCTTATCTTATCCTAGGAATCCTACTACTTTCCATTCTTAAGATGATCAAGTCACAAATTCTTTAATAAAATATTATTATAAATAAAAGTATAATTGAGTAAGTATTATCCTGAAACCAATCACAAAATATTACATATGTGTGATATCACTATATTACACAAGTTGTCATTGTATCATCCCATTGCACTTATTTACACTAACATACTAATAGTTCTTATTTATCACTTTTTATCTTATTTAAGTAGATAAAAATTTTTCTAGGGATGTTTCTGAACCCAAAAGATGATATTCTACTTCAAATTAGAATGAATTCTACTACCACAAAGTCGTCAACAACTCCTCATGAAAATCATCCAATGGTATTCTAGCTAGTTCCCAATTCATATGAATTGTTCATTGGCTTATCTCAGCTTATTCTCAAGAATAAATCGCAAAAATATATTTTACTGGGATTTTATGCACCAAACCACAAACTAAAAAAAATTCATAGTAATTTACTTTGTGACACATTGGTATTCTCTTTCCCTCTTCTTCTTTTCTTCTTCTTAAAAACCTAAATAGCCTTTCATGTATTAAATGGTATCGACTTCTTAGTTTAAAATTATTATTTTCATTTAAAAACCAATATGTTAAGGATTCTAGGTTCACTTATTATTACTCACTACAGGTTGTAGTGGCTTTAATTTTTCTTTTTCCCTTGAGAGAACTTGGTTCACTTGACTCACATGTTTCACCTTATTTCAGAGAACAATACAATTTACCTTTTTTTTCTATATCTTTTTCCTAAAAATTATCATCATCTCACATAAATAAGTAACTGCATTAATTTCTCCTTTCATTTTTAATAACCATAAATGGATTTTATGTTAAAAAAGGTCACCGCAATCCCAAAATAAATATTATAAAATAACCATTTTTTATTCCCACAATTTGTCACATACTGATTTTTCAACTCAAAGGATATTCCAAATGTTACCTCATTCAATGCATATAATGTGGTTGGATATATTTTCTTATTATTATAAAACAACCAAGAATTCATTATCTTAAAAATGAACTATTGTAAAATTTACACTTAAATCTTAAAATCTTTATGAAAATCATAAAAAACATATAACATTCAGCGTAGAAATCTATCTTAAAAAATGAGAGTATAAAATGAAATTTTTTATAGAACTTAGGTTGAGTCTGTACATAGTATAAATAAATCTAAACACTACCTTATTTATTCTTCCTAATAATATCACTTTATAAACGACTTAATATTTGATGCATAGGTTAAAATTTTATGTGGATTTATCTATATTATTCTTGAAAACTAAATATATAAATTTCCGCACATTTGAATATTATATACATATATTTATGCTTTGACCTTCTTATAACTTATCTTGAAGATAATTTTACTCAAATAATGTATCACATTTATTTTGTGATATTTTTTAAAGATCAACCAAATAATCATCCCATATAATTTTTTAGAATCTCACAATTCTGGAAATCTTGTATTTCATACAACAGAATATTAGAATTTTTTTAAGACAAATATCGTATATCATAGGATTTTTTCATTTTATATACAAATATCAGGAATTATCTAAATAAAATATCATATATATCCTCCAAAATTTATATAAGGATGAAAATATCATACACATGAAGGATAGTTTACGTTTATAAATTTCATTTTCATAGCTAAATTGGCCAATATAGTAGAAAATATTATCTGGTAGTAAAAAATGACTTATGGCCTTCTTAAATATCCTACAGAACCTAAAATATCTTTCACCCTTTCAAAATTTCTTACATCATATGGAATTCTTCTTAATAAAATTATGTCAAACTCAAATTTCATACTGGTATTACCAAAATATCATATGGGTGGATCACATAGCTCAAATCACGTATGGGAGGCATAAATATCCTTTCTATAGGACACTTCACTTTTTCCAGCTTCTTTACACCAGATATCTTTAAAACTCTAACATCATATACAATAGTAAAATATATTTTTGTAGGTTTATTCTCATGAACACTGGTCATGTATGATGATTTCTATTTATGTTTTTGATGATTCATCATAGTAATTCGAAATTTCTTTAAATGACGTTTGAGATTACTCAAATCAACTACATACCTTCTCAAATATCTCAAATAATTATATAACATTTCTAAATAGCTCTTGATACTATTAGTATAATACCAAACACTTTTAAGATATTTGAAATGCCTTCTAGCATCTTAAATACTCAAGATTGAGTATTTTCAGGAACTTCTCCACGTTCATTTTTTATTTTATACTTCGTCCATTATAAATCATCATCCATGAGTGTTTAAATACATAATAAAACATTTTATATATTATAAAATCCAAGGATGGATTCTCAACTTTCAACTAACACTCTAAAACACTTTAAACTTGTTTAACACATTTTAAATATAGAATATAGAAGTTTTCCAGATTAATTTTTGCAACAAGCCATTTATAAACTATTCAACTTTAGAATTAATTATTGTATATAATAATTATTTACAATTGAATCACTTGTAATATCCATAAAAAATATCCCTCCAATCATCACACGTATCAGTGCAAAGAATTTTATAACAAGCTATTTCAAGAAACTTTGTTCTTATCCTTTCCATGAAAACAAAATGATGGAAACTTTATCTCATTTCATAGGTGGATACTCCTTCACCCAAGACATATATTTTCCATTAGTTACATTGAAAAGATTCTTGATAATAATCCTAACTAAAAAAATTCAACCAATTACTTTTTGGCACATTAATCTCCCCCTTTATGTTTGTTGTCAATTCCAAATAAACTTCATTAGTCAATGTAATTAGTCTCTGAAAAATTTATAATAAATGAAATGAGGAGGAAATTTCGTCTTCTCTTAATTAATAGAGTAAGGTAGGATTTATTTTTCACAATCAAAACACCTCTAATTCTATGAAACTCGTATTCTCTCTATGTGATTTTATCCACTTTCCAAATATTACACTAATTTTACGAGAGAATGATGATGACAAATTATTCTTAAAAATGTTCTATCAACCATCCAAATCTAATTCTACTTGGTCCATACTGATTTAGAAAACAAGAGTGGTTAATTTAAAAAAAATTATCCATTTACACAATTAAATGTGGAACCAACTCAACCTTTCAGAACATAGGGAATGTTGAAAAAAAAATATTTCATGAACATGCACTCACTTTAACACACACATAAATACATTTCATGTGAATGGTACTTCTTCCCCATTTAGTTAGATATTAACTCCCCCTTTATAAACATAATAAAAATGAGTTAAATTAGTGTTGGTAAATGAAAATCATACCATGTACTTTATATTTTTAGGGTGTTTTCAAGAATTTTAGATTTAACATAGACGAATAAATCTTTTTCAACTTCATCTCTTTTGAAAGCTCCCACTCAATGGATACTCTCCACACTTCTTCCCATTAAATTCCCATTAAACAAGGACAAGTGAATTGATATGGGAATAGGGTGGATCATCTATTAGCTCTTCAATTTGATAAAAAAGCATGAGAAAGATTTCTAATCCCAATGAGTCCATTATTAAAATGTATAATATCTTTAGTCCTTTTCATTATTACTTCAATTTTGGCTTTCTATAGCTGCAATTTACTCAGAAATATTCACTTATTCATTTTTTCAAAATTCTTCTTTGCTGTAATGGGATTCTCATCTTAAAAAACTATACCATTTTGATTATTTTATTCTTACTATATGTTCCTAGAATTTTCTATCTGATTAGACCATTTGATCAAGAACTCATTATTTATACACTCATTTTTCTTCTTGAGTCGTGTTCTTTTTGTAATTGCAAAAATTTTGGAACTAGAAGAAATAATTTTTTTCTATTTGTTTCTCACTTATCCAGTTGGTATAATCATACATTTTCCATGTCACTCCCCCTCACCTATCCATTGATAATTCTAATGGTCCGGTAATTAAAAGATAGAGTGACCTCCAAATCTCACCTCTAATAAGACTCAAGGTGAAAATAAGCACTAAGTGTATAAAATATACACATGGGAGGCATTACCCAAAAAAGATTTAAGGAAAAGAAATCAGAGTAGATCCACAAATAAACACAAAATGATCCTTCCATTTCCATAAATAAATTCCTATAATATAAATGATATTGATATGAAAAATGTATAACATCTACGAAAGTATAGGTAAGAGAAACTCTAAACCCCAGTCCAGCTACAAAATCTACCCAATAAACCGGAATAGTGACTATAAAATTCATTGATGTATCCTATAAACACTTAGAATAACATAGTGGGCTAAGCACTTTGGGAGTATTTAGTTTGATCATCCTTCTAAACAAATAAATATCCATGTGAAATAAGTATGCAAGAGTATACATGAGTTATAATCAACCTTAAAAATCTCTCAAAACATTGTTTCCAAAAAGAAACAGAATGAAAATAGTATTTAATCAAAGACATTGAATACCAATGGGGTAAAATAGATACAAAAATTTATTTATAGTTAAAAAGGATCAAGGAAGTTTCATCATCCTCTTCCAATTCAACAACATATACTACCAAGCCACCTATATCTTGAGCATCATAAACCAACACTAACATAAAGAACCAAGAAAACCATAATTCCATTTCTATCCCTAAAACACTTCCTCATATAAGGTTATTAAATTCTACCATCACTCTTAAGTACCAACAAATTGTTTTACCCACTAACAATAGATAACTGATAGGGAGACCTCTCTCTAACTAACCAAGAATGTAAGAATAAATCCATATCTACTGCACACCATCATCCATAATCTATTTTCATAAACCAAATCACATATTTCATCTACCTCATCACCACCAACCACAACCACATCTCATAAATATCCAAATTGAAAATCATATACAGTATGGTAATATAAACATGAAGGAGATCAACCTTATTCCCTCATCCTTCTATGTACACTCCCACCTATATTCATCATAATTGTATTGCCTTCATCATAGTAGAGTATTAATAACATGTAAGGAATCAACCATGTTTTCTCACCCTACCATGAATTACCCTTACCATGTATCTATCATCCCATCATCCTCACATCATTGGGTACTCCGCATGCCACTCCCACACATTCCATGTTTGTACCAACTTTGATCAATCATAACCCATGGAAATATATAACCATTATGATTCATTAAAATCCATTGATATATATTTCACTATATCTTATCTTCCTCTACAACAACCTTTATAAATTTTATCTACTATGTAACAACTGATATGAAAAACATTCCATAATAAATCAACAACAATAAAAGCACAACAAAAAATTAGTAGGAAAAACACAAGCCACAGTTCCCAGTTATATATTACTCTTGTCCCCATTTTTTACCAGTTCATAACCCCATTAGGTTTATTTTACCATTCACTCAAATTTAATCATATTTATTTCATTCATTTCCACCCATCCCTGTTATCAAAAATTCACCAACCACTCATCGACCATTCAATTATAAATTCATCAATAGTTCACTACCCCCTTTTAAGCATATTCAACCCATCATCACAATGATTTATTTTACCATCACCTTTTCACTATTAAACTTATAACCAACTCATCAACATTAAAATGTGTAACAACAACATGAATCACATCAAAGCTACTCCCCCTCCATTATTTCATTCCAGATGAAGTTAACTTATCAATTTTTCATTATGTAATATAGATTAACACTTCAAATTTCAATTTACCCTTTACCATTAAACCAAATTTTTAACTCTTCAAAGAGAGGTTTCACAATAATTTCATATCAAGCATAAATAGTTGATAGTAATAACAAGAACACATATTTTTTGGATTTAAACTAGCCTCGTTTTTTATACTCGGTTTTAGAAATTATCAAATTATGGAGGTTTCTAGGTTCCTCATGAATAATTGGAGAAACAATATCATAGAAACATGAATCAGTTTATAAAAAATATAATATATCTAATAGAAATAAAAACATAGATCACAAATAACCCCATTTTCCTTCTAATTTCCACTTTTTGGTTTATCGTTTTTATTTAAAATCATTCTTCCTTTAATGTGTCTCATATATTCTTTCCCACTCCCCATAAACCAAAAACTCACATCAATAAACATCAATCATAATAGAAGGGAAGTAAGTATATATAACTGAATAAAATAAAAAAAATATTCAAGAATATCATTCCAAAAGATATAATAGAAGTCTAGAAATACCCTACCTCAACCAACGCCTCTAAAAGCGCTATGAAAAGAAGGAGTAGAGAAGATAATTTTCACATGATCAAAACCACATGATAGAAGACTTAAACAAACCTAAAACATAGATTAAATCATAAAAATAAAAATAAAATACCTTGATAAGGTACAACACCCAAATATTTCAAAATGACACTAAGTTTGATAGCACATATAGTAGGCAAAACCGAGCCTGAACAAACCACAAAATGTTATTACTTAAATATGTCTTTTATAACCTAGATATAAAATTCATGGGTATGATTACTATTAACTAAATTATGAAATATATATAAAGTAGAAAAAATAATGAAATATTATTGATTAATTCTTAGAAAATAAGTACTCAATTTTCATAAAATCTGTATTATGTTTTTGAAATACGTTTTCTTGAAAAATAATTTTATTGTTTTTTTGTGAGAAAATATTATGAATAATTCATATAAATTATCTAAATTTTATTTTATATAAATAATTTAATTTTTTAAATCATCATACAAAAAGTAACTTAGGATGATTCTTGGATGGATTTTCTAAAAAAATTAACTTTTAAATGAATAGTGAAAATATCATTTTTTTAAATCATTTTATTTATACTAAAAAGTACCTTTATGATTTGAATTTTATATCAAAGTAACATAAGTTATATTTAGTTATATATAATCTAATTTATTTATTTTTAATCATTATTATACTTTATTTTTTGTATAAGTACATTTTTGGGCTTAAAAACACATTTTTATGAAAAAATTGTTTTTCATTGTGTTTTGTCGAGTTAATTTTAAATTAAGTTATACTACTTATTTGTTTTAAATTTATAAAAAATAGATTCCATATTTTTATTCATGTGGTCAATTTTTTTAAATATTTCCCTTTCATTTTTGGTCAATAAGAATATTAACCTTAGTAATTTTTGTTACAACAGTAAAGGGTAAATCTGGTAATTAATGTTAAGAATAAAATAATAAGGATTATAAAATGACCCTAACACTTAAATTAATTTTATTTTATGAGTAATTTTCGTTCATAATCTTCTAGGATTCAATTATATTCCATTTGTTTGTCATTTAGATGAGATTATAAATATTATATTATTTTATTTCATGAAATGCCAAACATATCACAGTCTTCTTTTTAATAAATATAATATTTTTAATATGTTTTTATACAGAGGATATGTTATAATATAAATATTATTTCTAAATATAAAATATTTTTCTTATTCATTGTAATATTTTTAAATTTTATAAAAAAAATAATTACTCTAAATGCTTGTGCAACTCTGATGCGGTAATTATTTAATTAATGGAAAAATCAAGTAAATGATATTAAACATAATAAATGTAATATAATTTTAGATAAATAATGTGATCCAATAATTTTATTGTATTAACTTTACATGTTATGTGTGTTTAAAAAAATCTAATTCTAATTTTTATCTTGATATTATTAAAGTCAAAGTAATGAATAGTGCTAAAAATTAACATTATTAATATTTTATATAAATTACTATTTTTAAAATGATATAAAACACATTAAAATTTTATTATAAATTAATTTTATATTGATAATTAAATCTCTAATGGTCCATTTATAGTACTTTTTCCCATTTATAGTAACTATATTTATTCTCAAAGAGTAAAAACCTTATTGTCAAAGTAAGTTTAAAAAGGGTTAATGAGGGGTTAAAACCAAAGGATAATGGTTAAAATGTGACATAAATTTGTCCAAAAATTATTTTAGGATATGATTTAGAGCCTTAATAATCCTATATTTTATATAAATTATTTTTTAAATATTCAAAATTGAATATTAATATATATTAATTTAATATTTTATGAAATTTCAAGAGTTTCCCTCCCCTCTTATAAAAGGGAACATATTATTCTCATTTCTTCACATATCAAAACCAATGTGTTTATAAACAAACATACCCAAATAACTTCCTAAAATACCCCCCCCATCTTATTGATTCCTTATTTTGGTCATAATACCAATCTTAGAGGTCTTAAAGTGTAAAGTAAAAAGGATTTTCTAAAGAAGATGTATAGTTTATCTGCATATTTTAGTATGGTTTTTTTACACCTCCTTTATATCTTATTTAAATGTGATAAAATAATAACACTAGTATCACCTATATATTTATATTTTATTTATTTTTAATTACATAACCTATATCTAATACCAACTACTATCAAATGGGAGAGCAACTCAACATTCGTGTGTATAGCAGACTACCACCTTGCGAACCGATGTAATTCATTTTCTATAACCATCTCTAAATATAGGTTATAATGATGAAATTAATATTTATATATGATTTTCATTAAATATTTATCATTTTTAAGAATATAATATATCATTTAAATTCTTTTCCTTTCCATTCATAGAAAAATGATAACGTCATTTGTGTGTATGTGTGGACTACCACTTCCACGAAGCGATATGATATATTTCCTATCATCACATCACATGGATGATATATATAAGCATATTTAAATATTTTATATGATATATATATATATATATATATATATGATACTATTATCATTCTAAAAATATTAAATAATACTTTCATTCTTTCTATAATGATAGTCAAATGATGGAAATTTTACTCATGCGTACGTACAACATATCATCTCCATGATTATAATTTAGATAATTTTTCATAACAATATTTCATGATTGTTTTTAGAAGTAAACTTGATGTATAAAAATGATAATTATGTCATTATTATTATTCTGGATATGTTTTAGTAATATTTTCATTGACCATAGTCAATATACCAAAGTCATTTTAGACCTATGCACCAAATATCCACAAAACATATGACACAAAATTAAATGATTTAGTCATTGTAAATAACATTATAATAAGTAATATAAAAGAAATATTAAATTTATAAAAAAGTTTATAAGAAAGAAAAAAACTAATGTTTATTATTTGGGAAGATAAAGAACGTACATGATGATTCAGACTCAAAGTAAGAGTTTATTTCAGAATCTTATTATAATTCAATATTTTTTATACTTAAGTCTCTATTGAGGAATATTTTTCTTTTATATCCATATTTTCTAAACAGAATATTTTAAATAAGGTATTTATATTCTCATGTAATTTTTTAAAGTTATTTTTACCCATGTTTTAATTTTTACAAAATTGTTTTATAGGGATCTTTTTATCATTTTCCAAATGAGGTAATTTGTGAATTTTACAAAAACAATGTATGGAAGGAGTGTTTTTTTACTTATATAGAATGAGGGGCCTTCTTTTCCACCATGAATAATCTTTTTTAAAATCTTCATTTATAGGTTTATAGGGTTATATTCAAATAAATTGTTTTATTTTATATTTTTCTAGTTTTTTAATAAGTGATTTTAAAAATCGAATGTTTTTTTTTCACAAGAATGTTTTAATGATATTTTAATTGAATTTCTATTCAAAAAATAAAAAAAATTTATTTTACATGTTCAAAATTTTAGATATGTTGTAATGATACCATAATGTGACATTCACTTTATTTTGATCATTGGATATTAGTTTTTAATTATATATATATATATAATATTTGTGTCATGGGTGTGATTATTACCTAAACTCCATACCATTTTTACATATGGTGTTATACATGGAAATTATTTGATTGACTGAGGGATTGTTGATAAATCCGTACTATTTTCTCAATATAGATATTTTTTATATGGAATATTGGTTCATAAATTAAATCAATTATTCAATATATGAGGAATGTTTTGGGCATGAATATATGGGTGGGGGAAGAGTTATAGATAGACATTCGATGCATCAATAGTCTCATGAGACGAATGAGTTAGATAGCCTTAGTTAAATTGGTTTTTGTTGTATACATGCCCATAATTTTTAATTAATCGTGTTAAAGCTCTTGAAATTGGAGGCATCATGATGCATTAAATCATAATATTCAACTATTTAGAATTTACATCATTAGGATTTTAGTTATTATTATCCGTGATATTTTTTCAATAATATTATATTTGGATGCATTTCAATCTTAGTTTATTAATTAAATGGATTTTTTTCAGTTATTTACCCTTCTATATTGATTATACTTATTTAATCATGATAAATTCCACTGTATGTAACCCTTATTGAGTATCTAATCTCAAACATTTATTTTTTTTATTTTCCCTATAATATGATGATGGATATTATAAATAATACCAAGGATGAAAGAATTATTTTTATTCTATGTATTTTATATTATCAATATATGACATGAGGATGGTGGCGGGTTCTCGGGTCTCTTTATCTCATGGTGATTTTGTTCTTCAGCATATCAAGGGTTTTTCAATGTTTTTACATCATTATCTTGGTAAAAACCTTGCGGTGGGTGGTTCAATCTCTATCGCGGCGGTTTCTTCTCTCAAGATGAATGGTATGTGGCATGGCCTTCAGGTGGCAGCGGTTGCCGAGTGCATCCCCTACAAATCTAAACTGGATTTGAATCCAGAGGTTGTAGGTGATGCGAGAGAAGAAAATATAGCCTTGTAGGGTGTTATGATAAATTATAGGTGATAGGTTGGGGTTCACGCATCTATAATAGGGATGGGCTGATGTTATATTTCCTCACAGATCTGAATCGAACCTGGTGGGTGCGGACGCAGGTGAGTTTTATCCTATTGATATCATGCTGAATGTTTGGAGACTTGATGTCTTCACTTATGCGGGTGCTCACAATGTCCAGACAGTGTCCACAACCCACTCTCCTGTGATGGTGGAGGTCACGGGTCCCAAGGTGGTGTTGACTGAAGGCAATGTAGATTTGGGTTGCCCTTTTGATGGGCCTTGTCTTGAAGTGGCGAGGGTGATTGAAATCAGCCCTTCAATTTTATTTGAAAAGTTTCTTTGTGCACTGCTAATGATCAACCTGCAGTGGAGAAAATCCTCTAAGATATAGGAACCTCATCTGATAAATTGGTAGATTCTGGTAAATCTAGTAGAGCCCCTTCAGGAGTTGAAGGAGAATCTGAAAGAAGATACTTTACATCTGTATGTGATGGTATTTCTGAGCTAATTGTTAAAAAGGGTGACACTTCCTGTGTCATTTCTAGTAGAGAAGTTATCCTTGACAGATTCAAGATTTGTGAGCACTCGATTATTTCTAGACTTGTTCTTCCTAGTGGAGGTAAAACATGGAGATTTGATGATTTGGTTTGGAAAGTCACCTCTATATGGGGTTTTTTTGATTGGAGATGCATACCTATGGGACGTGGATTCTTTTATATTATTTTCCCATCAAAAAATATTAAGTGGGGAGCTGGGAGGGTTTGAATCAATTTCACTAAAACCAAGTATAGTTTGCTTTCAAGAATTAGATTTCTGTTTCAATCTTTTCTCCATTAAAAATACCATAGCTCAGGTATGGATCAAAATTGATGGCCTTCACTGGATCTTATGGCATCCTACAATTCTATTTGAAATTGCCTATGTGGTTGGAATTACAATTAAAATGGATAGGACCACTGAAGCTGCAAAACTTTTCCACTATGCTATAGTTATGGTGGAAGTTGATTTAAGTACTTGTCTAATTCATAATATAGTCTTGTCTTCCTTAGATGATGATATCCCTCTCAAGGTGGAGTATGAGAGACTACCTGATTTCTATATTGATTGTCATGTTTTTGGACATGCTAAAGAGAGGTATTGTAAAAAATTTGTTTGTGCTTTTTGATCATTAAAAGGGAATCATGAGACTTCTTGTAGGAAGAAGGTGAAGAAACAATCAATGCAGGATAATGCATCAAGAGCGGTGGATGATGCTTCCCAAGAGATTTATCATGAGTCTCAAGTTGATAAGGATGTGGAACCGTTGCATCAAATAGAGGAGTGAACTACTGGGGGTGAAGGTGACATGATGCCAAAAGTGATTGTGGAGAAGGTGAAGGAAAGCATGGACCCTATTCTTGTGGATCAAGGTGAGAGGATCTCAAGGATCTGCATGGAAATTCTTAAATAAAAAGAAACGCATGACATCAAGGGAAGTTGGGATGAAGTAGAGGATGACTCCCCAAAAAACCAAACCTACAGTTAGGTTTTGTCTAAAGGGAAAAATGTTATTTTGGATGTTTAAGGAGTTCAGTCTGTTCCTTCTAAGAAAGAGAGACCGAGGAAGGATTACTTATACCCAAATCCAACCATGGTTACCAGGTCTCATGACATTCAAGATTATGATTCCAACTAGGATGAAGACTGTGACACTTTTTATCAATGTGAATTTGAATTTTGAGTTCTTTTTCTCTTTGATTCTCCTTAGGAATGAGGGTGTGTGTGCTTGTATGACCCCGTCATCCTTCCTGTTGTCTTTTCCTTTACTTTTCTTAATAATAAGGGCTATGCCCTAAGCTTTCTGGTATATTTCAAATATAATATGGAAATTGTGAATTTATCTAGTTTACTAAGACTACTATATTATTTAGTTCTCTGGGATATGATTTACTTGTATCTGTGCCAATGTAATAATGTAACCACCAACTCTAGGCTATTGGATTCCAGGTTTTTACAGTTGATATTGGGTGAAGTTTAATATAAACCTTAGGAACTAGATTCTAAATATACATAACTAACATGAGAATTATTATAAACCATTATAGCATTATAAAAAATTTACCATCATAGGGATTTTATTTTATAGCACAATATTCCTGATGATTATGAGCTAAATCAGTGTGTTTCATTATTTAGTGATGACATCTAACATAATAAATTGAATCAATACTCGTAGACTGTATAGGGATTTCCCTTTTGAGAAAACCAATACAGCTGGTGTTGGAAAAGAGAAGATCATGGATATATTAGGGTAGCTAAATCATTATATAATAAATAACATTTCCTGTGTGGAATAACCTATTATTCCAAAACATTATTCACATATGCTGGATCACTTCATGCTACAAAATCCACCATATTTTAGTACAACTACTAATTCATTGGTAGTTGAGCAATGGATTTAATCCCATTAAAAGGTGTTCCTAGCCATGATATGTAATGAAACTGAAAACGTTATTCTTGTAGTTTATTATTTTAAGTATATTTTGATCAATTGTGGTCATTGATCCAGAATACTAAAGAGGATGAAGAAATAAAAAGAATGGAATCGATAACTTTTAAAGTTATTTTCTTTGATAAATACTTCTCTAAATAATAGAGAGATCATGTGGAAAAGAAGCTCCTCACTTTAAGGGAAAAGGATGAAGATAGTGTAGAAAAGTCTAAGGCTAACTTTACCAGACTATCCAAGCATGCCTCAGACTACATTTTTAGTCCAAAAAAATATTGTATATTTCTTTTATAGGTTTAATCTGATCTAATGAGGTAAATAGTTCTAAAACATTTTCATCTTTTGATGATATAGTATCAGGTTTCATTAATATAGAGAAGAAATTTTATTGACACTAAATATTTAAAAGAAATAAATATAATCATAGGTCAATAGAACACCCATAAAGAGATATAGCATCGGGAGATAATAATAAAACAAATCAATTTTTATCATGTAAAAATTGTGGAAAGAAACATCCTAAAAATTGATTGAAGGGTATAGGGGTTGGTTATAAGTGTGCAAAAAAGTTTTATCTAACTAATGACTATAAATCATACAAAGAAGACACTATTATCCAGTGCTTCAACTATAAAGATATAAATTATTATCCAATTCATTTCTCTAAGCATCAAGGGAACATGCCACAAAATAATCTAAGGGGATAAGGATAGACTTATACTATTACTACATATGAAGTGGAATGAATAAAGTGATTGTTCATTTATGTTCAATAATTATGTAGAAATTTTTTATCAATGATATTTTTTTAATAATTATAGAAGATATAAGTATTGTGATGAATTAGTTTTCTTTAGTGATTTTAAATCCTATGATGAATGGTACAGATAACCAAGAAAAGTGATTTAGTGGTGAAGTTATATTTTTATAGAATTCATAAAGAAGGGAAAGATAAAACTTAATATATTACTAATGTGGATTTAATAATTTTTAGTTATGATAGTGAGTATATTAAAATTTATTAAGTAAATGTAACAGTATTGGTGACCTTAGAAATGGTTAGTGATTTGATGACAAAGTAATTTATAATGGAGTTTACTACATTTTTTTATTTATGGGATATATGGAATAAGGATAAAGGTAATTGTGATTTAGGTTATTAGAATATGTATTTACATGTTTATAATGTGACATTATGAAGTAATTTATGATTTATAGGGATAAATTTCTGATCAAAAAAATCATATTTGAGTTTGGTCGGAATTATTTCAAACAATTCTTAATGTAAACTACTTATGAGATGGATTAAGTTGAACTTTGGATATTATTGTTTGATTTTAAAGTATGATTTATAATGTATTATAACCTATGATAACCATTTTGGATTATATAAATATTTATAGATTGAAACAATTACTTATAGATCTTATGATTCATTAAAAGTTCTCCATACATGAAAAATTCATCAAGAATATCCATTTCATTTAGTAAGGGATGAAGTGGAAAAAGATCTGAGAATAACCAAAGGTGATATTATGTTGATGATGTGAAAATAAATCTGGTATGTTCATTTTCTTGACTTCTTTATATGTATATTAAAAGAATCTCTTTACTTTCTAAAAATGACATTGGAATAAAATTGTTATATGTTAACTTTTCTTATTGATAAATCAATAGTCTTTTAACCCATCACAGATTTATGATTTTCCTTATTCTTAACTTTCTCATGACCATGCTATCTATCAACCTATATTAATCCTTGGCATTATTTTTCTTTTCTATATCCATTTTTTTTAATTTACATCAATATTCTCCTATTCAGAAACCTATTTTTGTAATGACCCTTGTATTTCATTTTCCCTCTTTTTAAGAGGAACTTTTATTAACCCTTTTTACGATGTGAGTTTTCCATGATGCTATTTTCAAATGTCAAACCCTTGATGACTAATAATAATTTCAAATTGTATGGATGAAATTTATTGAAGTTGGACAAAATCCAGCACACCGAGATTCTAAAAGAACACTAAGTTCAATAGTTTATACAACACGCAACACCAATCTTTAAAAAACCACAAAACATTATTATTTAAAAACATCTATTGTAACCATGAAGTTTTATTAGAAGGTATGATTAATATTAAATGAATTATAATATATATATATATATATATATATATATATATATCAAGGATATGAAAAATGAAAAATAATCGATTAATTATTATGAAATAAGTGCTCTATTTTTAGTAAATCTATTTTATCCTTCTGAAATACTTTTTCATGAAAAAATATTTTATTAGTTTTTATGAGAAAATATTTTTATTTACTTATATAACATATATAAATTATATTTTCAAGAAATAATATTATTTTTTAAACTTTTATACCAAAACTATCATAGGGTGTTTTTTTGAGATTTTTCTAAAAAGAATATTTTTTAGTGATTAGTGAAAATTACATTTTTTATAAAACTATGATTTTATTTTTATTAAAAATTCCCATTATGATTTTAATTTGATCTCAATTTAATTTAATTATTATTTATATATAGATATATATAATAAAATTAATTATTTTTTAATTATTTTTGTTCCTTAGTTTGTTATAAGTACAATTTTAGGATTAAAAATGCATTTTTCTGAAAAAACATTTTTATTGAATTTTTTTAGTTTAATTTTAAATCACGTTCTCTCCAATATTTCTTTCAATTTTTTAAAAATGAATATGCATTTGTATTAATATGGTTCAAATTTAGTAAATATATCCCTTTTATTTTTTGTCGATATGAATAATAACCTTATTAATTTTTGTTAACATCGTAAATGGTAAATCAAAAAATTAATGTAAAAAATAAAATGATAAGGATTATAAAATTACTCTAAAACTAGCCTTAATTTTATTTAATTTTTTAATTTTTTTTTCATACTCATCCATTATTCTATTATATGGAATTTCATTGTAGTTGGACAATATTATAAATTTTTTAGTATTTTATTTCATGAAAATTTAAACATGTGAGAGTCTAGTTTTTAATAAATATAATATTTTTAAAATGGGGATATAGAGAGGATATATTTGACTCTAAATAGTATTTTAAAGTAATATATATATATATTCATCATGGAAATTTATTTTTAAATTTTAGTGGAGAAATAATTACCTTAAATTATTTCACAATGTTACTGCAATTATTTTTTAAATAAAGGAAGAAAACAATAAATGATATTAGACATATTAAAAGTAATATAATTTGAGATAAATAATGTGATGAATTAATTTTATAGTTTAACTTGACTTGCTTGAATTTTTTTAAAATAATTGGCTCTAATTCTAAGTGTTATATTAATATTATTAAAGTCGATGTAATGAATAGTTAAAAATTGACAATATTGATGTTTGATAATAAAAAATAGTTTATAAAATGATGTAAAATTATTCAAAATATTAAATTATTCAAAATAAATTTAATATTTTTTATTACATCTACCATTGTGCATTGTTTGTCCTTGTTACTACTTATAGTAACTATATTGAATCTAAGAGAGTAAAAATATTTATTATCATGATAGGTTTAAAAAGGGTTAATGAGGGGTTAAAACCAATTATAAAGGTTAAAATGTGTCCCATACTTGTACGAAAAAATATTCTATGAGATTATTTAGACCCATACTCATCATATATTCTAAATATATAATTTTTTATCAATTTAAAATTGAAAATTAATTTATATTAATTTAATATTTTAGGAAATTCGAAGAGTTCCCCTCCCTTATATTATAAAAGAAAATCTATTCTTATCATTTATTTACACTTCAAAACTCATTTGTTTCGTCCAATACCTAAGTGTACACCTTCCCAAAATCAATCCTCATGTTATATATGCATTAGTTTTTTCATAATTCTAATTGTAGAGGTCTTAAGTTGTTAATTAAAAGAGATTTTTCAAAGATAAAGTATAGTTTATCCGCATGTTTTAAGTTTGTTTCTAATTAAAATCATTCATATCGTATTTAAACTTGATAAAATAAAAAAAAATAGCCTCTATATAATAAGAGTTTTTATGTTAATATCATAACCTATATTCATCTCCAAACTCTATCAAATGGGTGGGGAATTCATTGTTCATTTATATGGAGGACTACCGCCTTGCGAACCGATGTAATTAGTTTTCCATCACCATTTCTAAATACTGATTATAATGATGGAATTAATATTTATATATTATTTTCATTACATATTCATCATTATGAAAATACAATATATCATCTACCTTCTTACCCTTCCATTCACTAAAAAATTATAACATCATTTGTGTATACACGTAGACTACCACCTCCACAATGCGATGTGAGTTTTTTCATCATCACATAAAATTGATGATATATATATACGTATATTTAAATAATTAATATAATATTTATGATATTATGATAATTATATAAATATAAAATAATAGTTACCTCCTTTCCATAATAATATTTGGATGATTGAAAGGTTACTCATGTGTACGTATGACATACTGTCTCTGTGATTGTAAAATATTTTATTTTACATAGCCATATTTAATGATTAAATTTATAAGTATAACTGATTTATGAAAAATATAATTATTTCATTATTATTCCTAAGATGATGAAGAAATATTCTCTTTGACCACAGTTAGCATATCGTTGTAATTTTGGACATATTTACTAAATGTTATCAAAATATATTATGTCAAATTAAATGATTATGTAATTGTAAATAACATTATAATAAATGATATAAAAATAATAATAAAATTCAAAAAATTTCTTAATGAAGTATAAAATTAACCAATTTTTATTATTCGGGAAGATAAAAAACATACATGATGTGTCGAACTCAAAGTAAGAGTTTACTTCAAAATCTCATTATTATTCGATATTTTTAATGATTAAGTATCTATTCGAGAAGATTTTTATTCCATATCCATATTTATAAAATGTTTTAAATAAGGATTTTACTATTAACCTATGTTTTTTTAAATTCATTTTTATCTATATTTTACTATTTAAAAAATTGTTTTAAATGAATCATTTTGTTATTTTCCAAATTAGGTACTTTGTGACTTTTCTGAAAAAATTATTGAAGGAATGTTTTTTTAACTTATACAGCATGAGAGGCTCTCACTTCTATTATGACTAGTATTTTTTTAATATTCTTTTAAAAAAATTCAAGGTTATTTTCAATTATAAAAATTTCTTTGTATTTTCACATTTTCTTAATAAATTGTTTTAAAAATGGAAAGGTTGTTTTCTTCAAGAATTTTTTAATGATATTTTAATGGTATTTCTATTCATCAACGACAAAAACCATTCATTTCACATGTTCAACACTAGGGATATGTTTTAATGTTATAATACTTTTAAACATTTACTTGTGATCATTGAATATTACATTTCTATTATATATATCCATATTCATTGTATCATGGATATGATTATTTCTTAAACTTTATACCTTTTTTACATACAGTGTTACACTTGAAAAGTATTGAATTAATTGAGAAATTATTAATAAAAATTATTATTTAATTGATAAATATTTTTTTATAAGGAATATTTTATTCATGAATTAAATTTATTATTCGATATCTAAGGAATTATTTAGATATGGAGATATGGGTGGGCCCATTTTTAGATAGCCCCTTAATGCATTGGTAGTCTCATAAAAAGAATTATTTAGAAAGACATTGTTAAATGGGCTTTTGGTGTATACCTACCCATTAGTTTTAAACTGTCTTGTGAAAGGTATTGAAAGAAGAGGTATCATGATTCTTAAGAACATGACTTACAATAATTAAGAATTTACTTCATTAAGAATTTAGTTATTATTATCTATGATATTTTCGCATTGATATAATCTATGGATGTATTTAATTCCAAGTTTATTGATTAAATGGAATTTGATTTTAGGTATTTACCTGACCATATTGATTATGCCTTATCTATTCATAATAGTAAAGTTTTTTATTAAATGGAATGTGTGTTTAGTTATTTACATTTCCATTTTGATTATGCATATTTACTCATGATAGATTCCACTATATCTAAACCATACTGAGCATCTGGGATCTCTATAAAGACCTGGCCTTAAACATTACATAATCTTGAATTTAATGAATAATTCAAATTTAGGATCTTTTCAGGATTATAGTTTTAGAGAATTAGGATACAACTATTACATTACATCTCAAAAAATTACACGGTGACACTTTTACTCAGTTTCCGTTTTTTTATAAAATAAAAACTCTTGAAAAAAAGAGTCATGTCTAGTCCCATGTTTTAGATTGCATGACTTTTCCTTGATCCTATCCTTAACCCCATTCATCTTTAGTTCTTGTGAAAAACATTTCAAAACTTGGGATGAGCATAAAAAGCTCAGTAAGGGTTATAAAAAAAAGAAAACATTAGTTCATCATTTCATACATAACATAAGATCTTTAACAAATGTTGTAAAATCATAAGATTTATGAATAACACATAGAAAACATAAATCATAAAGGAAACTTGTGGCATTTATATCATACTAACATTGTAGCTATCACAGCTACATAGGGAGTTACATTTGGAATACCCATCACAGTATATTCCCTAAATCTATTATGAGAAACATTTACATTTACCTCTATTAGATTACCCAATGCATTAGAGAGCTATCTCGGGCTCACCCATCCTAGGTTTATCACAAAACCACCCATATACGTAACAATGCCCAACAACCATAACATATTCATAACACATAAAACAAACATAAAAGAAAGATATTATTTCCAAATTTTGATCACAATATATCATTTAAATATATTGACATAAAAAATTTATTATAAAAATCATTTTCAATACCAATATATGTAAAAAGAGTAAATGGTATTTACTTTCCTTTTCAAAACATTACGACTTGTTATGGAAGCAAAAGATCAAATAATACTCGCAGAGGTAGAAAGGTCGTTCATCGCTTACGTTAAAAAGAAAAATTCTTTTTTGTTGTTTAATAAAACACTTCATAGAAAAATATTCTATTTGAATGAAATTAAAATAAAAAGATATTTATACAGCATATAAATGAAAGTCATGTATTAAAAGAAAATATGCCTCAACGAAAGGAGATTGAGACGAAGTCCCTTACCTCGTGTCTGACTTGACTCATTTATTCTTTAATCTCCTTAATAATAAACTAAAGTTAATTTCTACTTTCTTAAGAACCCTTTTCAAGTTTATTATTCCTTTTATATCACTTATTACCATGTTATAAACATTATGTAATCATTTAAGTTTATAACGTTTGTTTTGTCAAAATTTGGTACTTGAGTCAAAAATGGACTTCTTATAATTACATGTTGTTCACATGGTCAAAATTTCATTATATAAAGAATAATATTCATGATTTAGATATCATATATATCATATATATTCAGTATATACATGTATTTATAATAGTACATAACATTTGGAGGTAAGAAATGAAATGCACCGTTCATAGAGACGGTAAGTCGTACGTACGAATGTACGCTACTTTCATTTCTATTTCTTATTTTAATGGAATTAAAATATAATGATACATAGGTATATTATAATTACAGTGTAATATCATATATAATATCATTAAATTCATTCTTTATACATCCCAGATATGGAATTAACGAGTCATATCACTTTGAGGGGGTGGTAGTTCGCACTTTCTCAAATGAAATTATCATGTTTACCCATAAGGGAAACCATAAAGGTATGATATAAAAGAAAAATATAGAAGCCTAAAGAAAACATAAACATAATATATATCATATATAAATATAGTTCCATCTTAATTTTCACCATGAGAGGCGGTAATAGATAATCAAACAATCATCATTTCTTGATATGTTAGTTTTCCATTTACAAAAACATTATGTTCGTCACCCATTAGATGGAGGTGTTTGTAAGTTTAGTTTGAATCCTTATTATACCAACATACTAGTATATTGAGTATACTGGTGTTGTTATAAAAATAAAGGAATAAAAAAAATTAGTGTTCGGAGAAGTAAAATAAAAGAAAAGAAGTTAAGAGAAACTGTTACCTTTAATTTGGGTAACTCCCTTTGGTTTAAACCAAAAAAACTTCTTGAAGTGCCTTCTGCATACAGTAAGGCTTCTAGGAGGAGGATAGGGATCCTGAGATATTATTGAGGCATGGTTTTTATGAGATAAGTGGCTTCATAGGTGTGAGGAATGAGTTAAAAGTGAAGGCTTTTTATAAGGGGGAGGAGGGGCTCTTTAGGAAAGTGTGAAAATATTATTTTATTATATAATGATATTCAGTTTCTAAAGATCCAAAACTAATAAAAGTTGAATATAAGATGACTAATAATAGAAATAAACTCATCCAATAAGAATTATATTGGTTTTGGATATTGTTTTAAAATTTATAATCTTATTTATATAAATCATTTATTAATGAGGTAAATACTACATCATTATTGTGTCATAAATAAGTTACTTTATTTGATGTCTTAAACTTATAAAATAAATACCATGATTTAGGAACTCTTTTTATATTTTAAATGAATATTTATAGTTGAAAATATAATTTATATAACCCCTTGTAAAAATTAATTTACTGAAAGATATTTGTTTATGTCATTTTTACCTTTGCATTAAGTTAATTAATCTAAAGTGTCATTATCACTCCCAAGTGGCTAAATGGGGTCCCAAAATCGACCCAAAGATTCCCTAGGTCGTAAATGACTCATCTAATAAGGTTAGGACAAGTGTTAAAGTAATTTGTTATTATTATAATATTATTTTTACCTTGAATTGCCCTATTTACCTTTATTTGCAATAAATAAAAGTCAAAAGTTATTATACACCAAAAAATATTTTTATCTTATTGAACCACATTTTACTTAATAATAAAAACCATTTATGTCTTATTTTTTAAATTCAATCCACATAAGTGGTAAAAGTTCATTTAAATGAAAAATTTAGTTTTTTAACTGTGACTTAGTGGTTTCATTATTCATCAAAATTGATGTTTTTTCAAAAAAATACCAAAAATCAGCTTAATATCTATTTGATATTATGAATTAAAAAATTATGTATATTTTACCAAATTTAAAATATTTAATTTGGATTAATTAATTTAAAATGAAATCCCAATATCAAAACAAATAGTGTGTTTTTAAGAAATAAAAACTATCAAAAGATTGATACTTGTTTATGTCCAATATCAAAGTTAAATTAATTAAAATGGAAAACATTGGATTAAATGGTAAAAAAATAATATAATTACACTTTAAAACTAATTAAAAAGATAATCTAACCATATAAATAAATTAGTTAAAAAGGCACTTTTGAATTAAAATACAGTATTTTTCACTATTCATAAAAAATGAATTTTATCAGAAAAATACCAAAACTTTACCCAAAGTAAAGTTTGATATCTTGATTCTAAAGAAGAATTTTATTTGGTCAAATAGAACATATAAAATTGACCAAAACTAGATTTAAAGAGGGTTCGCCATCAAAAGGTGGTAAATCAACCATTTGAGGTCAATTATGCTTAAAATTAGATTCATTCACATTTTAAGCCTCTAACTTTTATTGGATAAATGTAAAAACATTTAAAAAAATGTATAATCATAATGTAGTTAGTTCTATTCATTCCTTTTAATACAATGACTAGGTGTTAACTACCATTTAAAATAATATTATTATATTATTAGTGTGCAATGAAAGATTTCAAAGAAACTCGTTGTTGCGTATTGGGTACACCATCAAACATAGAAACCCCTTTAAAGTAAAATTAACATTTAATGCACAAATATTAATAAATATGAAAATATATTATTCTTTATTTACTTGGGATGTTACATCCTTCCCCCCTTTTGGGAATTGAATCCTCTCAATTTTATTCACTTATAAAATAAGTGGGGGTATGTATTCCTCATAGCATTTTCAGATTCCCATGTTGCCTCTTCAACCATATGGTATTTACACAAAACATTTACCTGATAAATTACCTTATTCAGCAACACTTTCTCTCTATGGTCAAGAATCTAGACTGGTTGTTCCTCCTAAGAGAGATTCTCTTCCAACTGAACTACCTATGAACTTAAAACATGAGATGGATTTGGAATATACTTTCTCAACATTGAAACATGAAAAACATTGTGTACATAGGATAAACTTGAAGGTAAAGCCACTCTATATGCAACTGATCCAACTTTTCTAGGATTTCATAAGGTCCAATGAACCTCATACTCAACTTTCCCTTCTTACCAAAACACATCACACTTTTTTATGGAGAAACTTTGAGAAAGACATGATCACCTACCTCAAAAGAGAGATCCTTCCTCTGGTTATCCGCATAACATTTCTGCCTACTCTAAGCCATTATCATGTGATTCTGAATCAACTAAACCTTTTCTACCATCTCTTCTACCAATTTTGGTCCCATCAACTTCCTTTCACCTACTTCATCCCAAAATGTTGGAGTTCAAAATTGCTTCCCATATAAGACCTCAAATAAAGCCATCTGTATACTGGAATGAAAACTATTATTATATGAAAATTAATCCAAAGAAATATGTTGGTTCCAACTTCCCTGGTAATCCAGTGAACAAGCACGTAACATATCCTCTAAGTTCTAAATTTTTAGTTCTGATTGCCCATATGATTTCGGATAAAAAGTTGTACTAAAATTTAATTCAGTACCCAACGACTTCTGAAGGCCTTTTCAAAAGTTAGAAGTAAACCTGGGATCACTATCAGATACAATGGAGAGGGGAACGCCATGAAACCTGACTATCTCTTTAACATGCAACCAATAAAGTTGATCTAGAGACAAAGTATCTCGAATAGGAAGTAAATGAGCAGATTTAGTCAACCGATCAACAATAACTCAAATTTCATTATTACCTCGAGATGTATTTGGTAATCCCACAATGAAGTCCATGGATATATTTTCCCATTTCTACTCTGGAACCAGAAAATACTGAAGCATCCTTTTTGGTAACTGCCCTCTGCTTTAACCTGCTGACAAGTCAAACACTTCACAGTAAAATCTGCAATATCTCTTTTCACTCCATCCCACCAGTAATACTCACGAAGATCTTTGTATATCTTAGGAATTCAAGGATGAACTAAAAACAGAGAACTATGAGCTTTACATAACAACTCATTCTTCAACTATGAATCACAAGGCACACATAATATCTTCCCAAACCTCAAAACACAATCATCATCAACATTAAATTTAGGATACTTACAATTCTGAACCAGCTCTACCTTTTTTTGTAACTCACTGTCTTTCTTCTGTGCCTACTTAATTCTGTCTAATAGATATGATTTCACTAACACCTGAAACAAAATAGAAGAATTTATTGCACCAACAACTTCTATGCCAAAGTTTATCAAATCAAAAACCAAATGATCTTATTCCAAACATAGCATGGTTAATGAAGCATTACTTTTTCAACTGAAAGTATCTTCCACTTCATTTGCTTTTCCCAGATATTAAAGGGTCTTGCAATCATAATCCTTGATTAATTCCAACCATCTCTTCTGTCTCATGTTAAATTCTTTTGGAGTGAATATATACTTCACACTTTTGTGGTCAGTATATATTTCACATTTTACTCTATAAAAATAATTCCTCTAAATTTTTAAAGCAAAAACAACAACAGCTAATTCCAAATCATGTGTAGGGTAATTTAACTCATGAGGTTTCAACTGATGTGAAGCATAAGAAATTACCTAATCATTCTGCATAAGGACACAACCAAGTCCTTTCAATGAAGAATCACTGTAAATAACAAACTCACCATTTCTAGAAGGCAGTGCCAAAACTAGATCATTCACCAATCTTTTTCTAAATTTATAAAAACAATCATCACATTCTTTTGTCCAAAGTAACTTAACACCTTTTCAAGTTAACTTAGTCATTAGACTAGATAACCATGAAAAATTCTGAACAAACATCTGGTAATAACCTATTAAACCAAGAAAACTACGGATCTCGATTATATTTGTGGGTCTTGGCCATTATTCAACAACCATTGTTTTAACAGAATCAATAGTTATACAATTGTTTGAAACAATGTGACCAAGGAAAGAAATTTGTTGTAACCAAAACTCACACTTTCTGAATTTCCTAAATAGTTTATTTTCTTTTAAGGTTTGTAAGACAAACCTTAAATGACTTTCATGTTCCTCTTTACTTTTGGAATAAACCAAAATATCATCAATGAACACAACCACAAACATATCCAAGAACTCATGGAAAATTCTTTTCATAAGATCCATGAATACTGAAGGTGCATTGGTTAATCCAAGAGGCATAACTACAAATTCATAATGTCCATATCTTGTACAAAATGTGGTCTTTAGAATGTTTGCTTCCTTTACATTCAACTGATGGTACCCTGACCCCAAATTAATCTTCGAAAAATACTGTTCTCTCTAGAGCTGATCAAACAAATCATTGATATGAGGCAAAGGATACTTGTTCTTAACAGTGATGTTATTCAATTCTCTATAATCAATGAAAAGTCTCATTAAACCATATTTCTTTTTAAAAAATAATACAGGATCACCCCATGGTGATGTTCTTAGTCTAATGAATCCTTTATCTCATAACTCTTGCAATTGATTCCTTAACTGTAAAAGTTCAATTTGAGCAATTCAATAAGGGGATTTTGAAATTGGATTAGAATCTAGAACTAAGTAAACAGTAAATTCAACTTCTCGATTAGGTATAATTCTAGGAAACTCATCAAGAAAAACATCAAGATACTCATTTACCACTGGAACATCATTAATCTCAACACTTTTTTTATTTTAAACAATATGTGCAAGGTAACATTCATTTCCATGTTTTATTAGTTTCTCATATTTCTAATATGTTTTCAAAAAAAGGGTATATTCTTATACACAAACTAAAAATCTTTCTAAAAAGAAACCTATTTAGCTCTGTAGTCAATCTTATCATGATAAAAAGAAATCCAATCCATACCCAAAATAACATCAAACTCTACTAGAGTCAAAACAATAAGGTTTGCAGGTAAATTCTTCATGCACACAAGGACAAAAAGTTTCTTATGTTTTCTTTTTGTTTCAACATTTTCTCCATGTGTTTTTACCATAAGTTTCATATTCATATATTGAGATGTAATTCCCAATTTACTAGAAAAATTCTCAGAAATGAATGAATGTGTAGACCCCAAATCAAACAACACATTGGCATAATCTGAACAAACAAACAGTGTACCTGATACTACTTTATTTGACGGACCAACATCTGTGAAAGTAGTTGCAAAGGACTTCACCACCACTTTCTACTTGTACTCCAGCTGATTTTCCTCAGTTGAGTTCTTCATTAGACACTCATTTGCATAATGACCCATTTCATTGCACTTAAAACATTTTACTGACTGTAAATCATATTTTTTCTTACCATTACCTTGATCTTTTTCAGTGCAATTACGAGCCTCATGTCACATTTAACCACATCGGTATCATTTACCAAAATTCAAAAGACACCCCCAGCATGTTTTTTACCAAAATTTTCACAAATTGTAAACTTAAATTTCTTACCATCAGACTTTTTTTAAGAGTTCTTCCCTTTTATCTACCACCTCGACCTCTTATTCTATTGTTTGTCAAAGAAAACCTGATCATCGTCAAACTCTATTTACACCTTCTCTGCACAATGAACAAGTTTTTTATAACTTTTGAACTCACAATAAGATAAATACCTTCAATACATTGGCTTTAATCCTGATTAAAAATGGTTGATTTTATTATAAAGATCTCGTATGAAATTTAGATCATACCTTTCCATTCGAGTGTATTTTGATTCATAAGTAGCAACTGATTCATCCTCCTACCTCAATTCTAGGAATTGTTTTTCCATCCTAAGAAAAACCACCTTAGGAAAATATTTCTCAAGAAACAAACTTTTGAATTCATCCCAATGAAGAGCATCAATCTATACTTTATCACTGATATTTTTCACTATCGACCACCACTGATCAGCTTCACCTTCAAAATGGTAAATCGAAAGACTAACCTTTTGATGTTCTATACACCCCATGACATCAAAAATTTTCTCTAGTGCTTTAATCCACCCTTCAGCTAACATAAGGTCAGATGATCCTCTTAATGATGGGGGATGTTGCCTCATGAAATGTTGCACTACTGACATGTTCTTCTGTGGTTGATCTGGATGATCTCATGTTTGGATACCGCCACAATTTATAGCCTGAGTCAATTGTGACATCACTGCAACAAATTGTTCAGTTCCAAATCTGACCATCTCATGTTGCTGATTTGGAATGTTGCCTTCCTCCTGATGTCTTCCCAATATAGCTTCCCTATTTCCTCTATAGAAAACCATTCTAAACACAGAAATATCTTAGGTGAAGCAACATGGTAATATGTAAATGTTATATAATTTCAATATTAACATAAAGAAATATATGGATATGAATTTAACAATACCCCAAATCCAAAAGCTATCTAAACCGACCTTTGATACCAACTATAAGGACCTTGCCTTAAACATTACAAAATATTGAATTAAATGAATAATTAACATTGAGGATCTTTTCAAGTTTAGAGTTTTAAAAAATTATGCCATAACTATTACATTACATCTCAAAAAATTATAAAGTAGACACTTCTACTTAGTTTCCATTTTTTCATAAAATAAAAACTTTTGAAAAAAAGAGTCATGCCTAGTCCCAGGTTTTAGATATCATGACTTTTCCTTGATCCCATACTTGACCCTATTCTTCTTTAGGTCCTATGAAAAACATTTCGAAACTTGGGATGAGCATAAAAAGATCAACAAGGGTTATAAAACAAAGAAAGAAAACAATAGTTCATCATTTCATACATAACATATTCTCTTTAACAAACCTCATGAAATCATAAGATTTATGAATAACACATAGAAAACATAAATCATAAAGGAAACTTGTGGCATTCATATCATACTTACATTGTAGCTATCATAGCTACATATGGAGTTACATTTGGAATACCCGTCATAGTATATTCACTAAATCTATTAGGAGAAACATTCACATTTACCTCTGTCACGTTACCCAATGCATTGGCGAGTTATCTCGGGCTCACCCACCCTAAGTTTATCATAGAACCACTTATATGCCTAATAATTCCCAATAACCATAACATATTCATAATACATAAAACAAACATAAAGGAAAGAAAACATTTCAACATTTCAATCACAATATATCATTTAAATATATTGACATAAAAAATCCATTATAAAAACCATTTTCAATACCAATATACATAAAAAATAGTAAATGGTATTCACTTTCCTTTTAAAAACATTACGGCTTGTTTTGGAAGCCAAATATCAAATATTACTCGTGGCGGTGGAAAGGTCATTGCCACCGCTTACATTAAAAAGAAACATTATTTTTTATTATTTAGTAAAACACTTCATAGAAAAAGATTCTCTTTGAATGAAATGAAAAGTAAAAGGAATTTATACAGCATATAAAAGAAATTTGTGTATTAATATAAAATATGTTTCAATGAAAGGAGATTGAGATGAAGTCCCTTACCTCGTGTCTGACTTGACTCGTTCGTTCTTTAATATCCTGAATAATAAAATAAAGATAATTTATACTTTCTTAAGAACCTTTTTCAAGTTTATTATTCCTTTTATATCACTTATTACCATGTTATAAACAATACATAATCATTTAAGTTAATAATTTTCATTTTTTCAATATTTGGTACTTGAGTCAAAAATAAACTTCTTATAATTACAAGTTGTTCACATGGTCAAATTTTCATTATATCAAGAATTATAATAATGATTTAGATATCATATATATCATATATATTCAGTATATAAATTTTTTAAGGTACATGTATATTCAGTATATACATGTATTTATAATAGTATATAACATTTCGAGGTAAGAAATGAAATGCACCGTTCATGGAGAAGGTAAGTCATACGTACGCATGAACGCTACTTTCATTTATATTTCTTATTTTAATGAAATTAAAAAATAATGTTAAATAGGAATCTTATAATTACAGTATAATATCATATATAATATCATTAACTTTATCCTTTATATGTCCCATATATGGCATTAATGAATCATACCACTTTGTGGGGGAGGTAGTTCGCACTTCCTCAAATGAAATTATCACGTTTACCCATAATGGAAACCATAAAGGTATGTTATAAAATAAAAATATAGAAGCATAAATAAAACATAAACATAATATATATCATATATAAATATAGTTTCATCTTAATGGCCACCATGAAATGTGGTAAGAGATAACCGAATAATCATCGTTTCATGAGGAGTTAGTTTGCCATTCACAGAAATATTATGTTCTTCACCCATTAGATGGAGGTGTTTGTAAGTGTAGTTTGAATCCTTCTCATAAAAACATCCTAGTATATTTATGATACTGGTATTGTTATAAAATAAAGGAATAAAAAGAGTTTAGAGGTTGGAGAAGTAAAATAAAACAAAAGGAGTTAAGAGAAATTGTTACCTTTAATTTGGGTAACTCCCTTTGGTTTGAACCAAAAATACTTCTTGAAGTGCCTTGTACCTAAGGTAAGGCTTCTAAGAGAAGGATAGGGATCCTGAGATCTTATTTGGACATGGGTTGGATGATCCAAGTGGCTTTAGAGGTGTGATTAATGAGTTATAAGTAAGGGATTTTTATAAGGGGGAGGAGGGGCTCTTTATGAAAGTGTGAATATATTATTTTATTATATAATGATATTCTGTTTCTAAAGGTCCAAAACTAATTAAAGTAGAAGATAATATGACTAATGATCGAAATAAAATAATCCAATAATAATTCGATAGGTTTTGGATATTGTTTTAATATTTATAATCTTATTTATGTAAATTATTTATTAATGAAGTAAATACTACATCATTATTTTTTCATAAATAATTTAATTTATTTGATGTCTAAAAATTATAAAAAAATACTATGATGTTAGAAATATTTTTATATTTTCAATTAATATTTATAGAAAATGGATAATTTATATAACTCCTTTTAAAAATTAATTTAAAAAAAGATATTTGTTTATGTCATTTTTTCCTTTACTTTAAGTTAATTAATCTAAAGTGTAATTATCACTACCAAGTGGCTCAATGGGGTCCCAAAATCAACACAAAGATACTCATGGTCGTAAATGACTCAACCAATAAGTTTTTGATAAATTTTAAGGTAATTTTTTATTATTATAATATTATTTTTACCTTGAATTACCTTATTTACCTTTATCTATGGTAAATAAAAGTCAAAAGTTACTATTTACCAAAAATTATTTTTATCTTATTGAACCACATTTTACTTACTAATAATAACCATGTATGTTAGATTTTTGAAATTCAGTCCACAGAAGTGGTAAAATTTCATTTAAATGAAAAAATCAGTTTTTTAACTACGACTTAGTGGTTTCACTATTAATCAAAAATTGACGGTTTTTAGAAAAATACCAAAAATTTAGACTAAGCTATATTTGGTATTCTTAATTAAAAAATGATGTCTATTTTACCAAATTTGAAACATAGAATTTTAATTAATTAATTTAAAATTATTTCCCATTATCAAAACAAATATCATGTTTTTAAGAAACAATAACTATCAAAAGATTTATACTTGTTTATGTCCAATTACAAAGTGAAATTAATTCGAATGACCAAAATTGGATTAAATGGTAAAAACATAATATAATTACACTTTAAAACCAATTAAAAATATAATCTAACCATATAAATAAATTAGATAAAAAAGACACTTTATAATTAAAATATATTATTTTTCACTATTTATAAAAAAAATTAATTTTATCATAAAAATTCCAAAAATTTACCCAAAGTAAATTTTGATGTCCCTATTCTAAGAAAAAAAATTTATTTGGTCAAATAGAGCATATAAAAGTGACCAAAACTATATTTAAATAGGGTTCTCCATCAAAAGATGGTAAATCAACTATTTGAGGTAAATTATGCTTAAAATTATATTCATTCGCATTTTAAGCCTCTAAAATTTATTGGATAAATGTAAAAACATTTAACAAACATGTATAATCATATTTTAGTTAGTTTTATTCATTCCTATTAATACAACGGCTATGAGTTAATTGCCATTTAAAATAATATTATTACATTATTAGTGTGCAATGAAAGATTTCAAAGAAACATGTTATTTCGTATTGGGTACGCCATCGAACATAGAAACCCCTTTAAAGTAAAATTAATATTTAATTCAAAAATATTAATAAATATGAAAATATATTATTCTTTATTTTCTTGGGATGATACATTCACCCTATAACCTATTTTATTTTTCCTTGGATATGAATAGGGATATCATGAATAATTCCATGGATGCAATAATGTTTTTATTCCATGTATTTAATATTTCTAATGTAACATGGGAATAATTAATGTAACTACTTCACCAAGACTATTAAACCATTATGTCAATTGGGATATGATTTTATTGTATATATTCCAATGTAATAATGTAACCACTAGATCTAGGAAACTAGAGTTGGGGTTGTTAAAAATGGCCTCCTTATATGAAGAAAAGGAAGAAAACAAGGAGGAAAAGAGGATGGAATCACCACAAATTGTAAGAACCAGCCTCTTAAAACCAAAGATTAATAACATATGGAAGGGTGTGGAAAGGTCTCCCAATAACATCCAAGATTCTCCCAAGAGTTGAGGGAAAAGGGATAAATATAGAAGGTTTAAAAATGTATCTATAATTTATACCTAGTATAATTTTAAAGGGAATATGACACAAAACCATAGGCCATGTTGTAATTGTTAGGTTTTCACTTAAACCCATGGTGTAATGTTCTGATCTATGTCGTAATCACCCTGGGACCCATTAACCTCCATAATTCATGACACAGGTCTCTCCTGGATCCTATATTCCTGAGGTAAGTTAATGACACATACCAATCACTATGTCTTAGTTACCCCAAAATGGTAGAGACATCAAAACAAACCTCTCAAGAACTCCACATCATGGCACACACCTATATCATAGCCATGTAAGAATTGGAAAAGTCTCTATAATCCTTTTTCTATGAGACCCTAAATCAAAACCCCTCAACCACACCAAAATAACCTCTAATACACTTCAAACACCTCAATATGTTTGGGAAAATATATGATGAATTATTTTGGTTACAATTAATTAGAATTAAAAATAAAAACCATTTGAAAATAAACGAAAACTTTTTCTAAAATAACTATTTTAACATGAAAAAACTTTTTTATGTTAATAAATTAAATAAATCACTTTTTAGAATGATTTATAATATATTTATATATTATATATTTAATAAAATGTTTTAACATTCATCTTATTAGTGTTTTATAGATAAGAAATAAAAATAAATCCAATTTTTCACTTAAAACTATATTTTTCTAAAAAATAGTTTTGTTATATTTTGTGCATTATTTTTAAAAAAATATCAATTTTAAAAATTTATTTAAAAATTTTAACTTAATTTTTGAATTAATAATTTCAACATTATCTTACGGTGAATTTTTGAGAATTTTCTAAGATGATAATTTTTTTGATAAATAGTGAAAAATACTGTACTTTAAGAATTTTCATTTATTTTATAGAATTTACAAACATATAAATTATTTTATGATTGTTTTAAAGGAAAAAATAGATCAATTATATATCTATTAATCCAATTTATTTTATTGAAGTAATTTTTATATTTAATTTTTATATAAAACCTTTTTAAACGTTTGAACATTTTCTATTTGGAAAACCACTTTCTCATCACGACTACGAGATTATTTTTAAATTAAATTTTGACCCTGATGTAAATGGAAATTATAAAAATGGATTAAATATTTATAATAAGAATAATTTATATTATATAATAAATTTAACTTAATTTTGTCCATAATTATTAGTAAAAGTAGTAAAAATTATTTATCACACTTATGGTAAAAATGAGTTTACTATAGGATAAACCTAAAAGATAAGGGTTTAAAATGACCAATAACATGTCCAAGAACAAATTTATGGACTTATATAGACCTTATATCTAATATATTATATAATTTCACATTTTTTATCCTTGTTTCATGTTAAAAACATGGGTAAACCTTTTTCTTTTCAAAAACTACAAGCGTGTCACTCACTTAACTTATAAAAGGATACCACCTATCCTATCCTCTTCACACTTACAAATCTAGTTTTTTTGGTAAATACCTAACCAATACACTTACTTAATTCCCAAAAATCATCCTTGAATCCTTATTTTTGTTATAAATCCAACCTGATGAGCCATTTGGTTCAAAGAAAAATAAGTTGTAAGAAGAAAAGGTAACGTCTCTAACTGAGCGTTTTAAATTATTTATTCTTACACCTCCTTAAATTTTGATTATATAATGATTATATAATAAAATAATTAAATTATATATATTTAGATTATTTATTTTTATTTAATGAATTATATCCATCTTTTCTTTCATCCAATGGGATATGAAATTATCATTCGTGTGAACGATAGACTACCGCCTCATGGACCGATATAATTCATTTTCCACCACTACCTCTCATGAATGGATATAATGATGAATTTAATATTTATATATATAATTTATTATATTTTCATTCCTAAAAATTATAATACCATATATACCTACATACCTTCTAACTCATTGAGAAAACAATAACATCGCTTGTGTGTACAGTGAGTCATCACCTCGCGAACCGATGTGATGTATTTTTCATTTATGATTTACTTGGATTGTAATAAGTATATATTAAATGAATAAATATTACATTTTTTTAAAAATTATACTTCAATATTTATTATATCACATATATCATCATACTTTTCATTATGTCGAGGATATGATAATGTCGTTTGTGTGTACGACGGACTACCGCCTTGCGAACTGATATTATTCATTCTTCACGTATGTTTTACATGGAAGGTAATTAGTAAATGTTTAAATAAAAAATATGATATATATTACATAAAAATATTCATTATAGTTAATATATTATTTATCTTTCACTCATTTCATCCATTGAGAAAACGGAAAAGGCGTTCATACGTTCGTACGATCTACCTTCTCAATGAACATAGTATTTTATTTTAAATATTTATGGACTACTATAAATACATATATAATTGATAGATATGATATTTATATCACAGTTAATATTATTTATATAATTTAACCATGATCAATGTAATAGGACTAAAAATACCAAACCAAAACATGCATGAAAAAACCAATCTGTTATTACCCAAAACATAATTTTTATAAAGAATTGTTAATAAACAGATAATAAAAGGTCATAAGTAAATAATATATGGTATGATATATATAAATATGGTTTTTTAATATATTTATCATAAACGTATTTTTATTATATAGTAGTTTATAATTTGTACAAAAGAAGTTGATACTTAAAGTAATGGATTCTCGTCTCACTTTTTACTTCTGTGAGACACATGCCCTATTCAAAACCTATTTCTTTTATGTGGTTTATAAAATTAACATGAATTTATTTTTTAATTATTCACATAAAATCATTTGGATTTACGTATCCATTTTAGGGTCTCTCATTCATGGGTCTTACAGTTAAAAATTTACCAAAGCGGTAAGTGATATTTGTCTCAATTTCCCTTCTTTAAGATATATGTTATATTATACGTATATTTTATTTTATGAGGTGTATTTATATCCCCATTTACATTTAATATCATTAATTTATTTAATCTCATGATATCTTATGTTACATTTAATTTTATTCTTTCATTGGGGATATGATTCAAAGTTACCAATGGGGTAAGGGTTTTATTATATAATCTCATTGTTTGTCGAGATTATTTATGTTTATGATTATGATAATGATATATTATGAATTATATCTCAATAAAATCATTAATTTTGTTCTGATATATTTTATTTCTTGATAATACATTTTTTTCATTCATTTTACTCTTTTAATGTACTCAATAGTTCAAAATAATGTTTTTAAGAAAAAAGATCTTTATTTATCTCTTCTGTCAAAAACCCCATTTTCATCCTAAACCATGTTTTATAAAAATGTTTCTAAAATTATTCAAATGATTTATTAAATACATTTTTATCCATGTTTTACTTTTTAAACAATATTTTGGAAGTAATCTTCATGTCTTTTTCCAAATAATTCATTTTTGGTTTTTACTAAAAATATGAAAGGAATATTTGTTTTAACATGTACGAGATGAGTGTAATTTTCAATAGTCATGAATATTATTTTCTTTAAATCTTAATTAATATAATTTAAAGGTTATTTTCAAATAAAATTATTTTAAAACTTTTTTATATTTTAAAAAGTGTTTTTTATATTAGAAAATAAATATATTTCTTAGGAAATGTTTTAAAGGTTTTTTAAATCCTCTTTTATAAATTTCAATGTTTGTTTTAAAAGAAAATTATTTCCAAAAATGTATTACGATTTTTTAGTTTTAAATTTGGATTTTTGAATAAATGACATTTTCATCAAGAAATGTTCCAAGTGTATTTTTAAAATCATTTTCCATATAAGTTGACATCCATTAATGTTACCAATTACTTTATGAGGATATGATCCATAGATATGATTCTTATTCATTCTTTGAATGGTTTTTGTTTATAATGGAATGATATTTATGAAACCTCCTTCTCCTTCATGGGTTATAGCATTGAGTAAATTCTTATGAAACTTTTTTCTTTTCTGACGTTTTACTATGATGAAATAATGAAATTATTATGAACCCTATCTCTTTTCCACAGGTTCTGATATGATTAAATGTTTATCAAACCCATTTAATTTTATGGGTTATTATATGATGAATGTTCTGTGTTAATATAGCACAAATATTTATGATTTTCATTATGTGATGGGTGGTACCTATATCTTCCTCAAATTCATTGGTTAAAGATTTATATCTCATAAGATAGATAAGACTATAATGGGGAGTGAACCCAATTCTTTAAGGGACTTTTTCTGCTATGATAGTCTTGGGAGTGAACCTTGACAACTATGATTTTTTTGGAGTAAAATCATTCTACTATGATAGCCTTCATAGTGAGCCTTGACTAATATTAAAATGATTTTCTATAATTATGTGTATACAACAATTCTTTGTCTTATGTCAATTTTATACACTCATAGATATTATTCTTTGATTTCTTTATGATTTATATATTATAAACTTCTAATATTTATTCCATAACTCAAGATCTTGATCTTTGATCTGTTGGGTATTATTTTCATATGTTATCATCACATTCTCATATTCATATGCACTTGTTATGTTTATGTATTTTTTTTTGTTTACCCTTTCTAAGAATCTGAACTCACCCTTATGTTTTATTCCCCTGGGTTATGAAGAAATGTTTTAAGTATGGTATGTCTATGAAGAGTACTAAATGGGAAGATCTTTGTGGAAAAAAATGAATATATTTCACTAAATAATGATATTATGTACCAGGTATCCAAATGCACTAAACCATTATAATACTTAGGCATGTGACTGTTTATTTTAATGAATATTCATTTAAAAAAGATGTAATATCATTTTATGAGAAGTTTGGGTCTCTAAAGTCGGTATCATAGGAATGGTTTTGTTAACCTTGGAAATTTATGATATGAAAACTTTATTTTAACACTAAGGATATGTCTGAGGATAATTCTAAGGATGATTCAAAGTATACTAAAATGTCCCGGAATTTTGGAAAAGGATAGAGTAGGTGGTTTCCAAGAAATTACATCCATGTATCTATAATACAAGTGGATGTGGCTCTAGAATAGAGGTACCAAGGGTTAATAAATTCAGAAAGTTTACATTTATATAGACATGATCATCATTTAAAGCATGACAATAGACCTTTCTACACACCTGGTTTGACACTCTTAGGGGATATGCTTTGTAAATTCACAAACACTTTACAAAACATTAGGAAGGATTTAAATAATTACCAAGAATGGCCTAGGTTAATCCAAAGGTGTTATAGAACTAAAATAAGGTTTTATGATTTTGATATCCAATAGATGTTTTTTAGTGATTATGTTCTTTCCCACTATAAATATTTTTTCTCACACTATGAATTTTGGTTTTAGTTAATAGAGGGAACCAAAAGAAACTAGATTAATGTTAAACGTGATATACAACGTGTAGATTTGAAACCAAATGGGATGATGACTGGAGTGAAGGATATTGTGATTATGCCTAATCATTTATCATAATATATGATTAAAATGTTCACCTTAACTAAATCTTGAACTCACCAAATAAGAAAATGGTAGAGTTTTTTAAGAGTTTAGGTGGTGGAGACAATGGTGAAAAGAAGATTCATTTTCCTATGTGTCATGATTGTGGTAAGAGGCACCCAAGTGGATGTATTAAAGGAATGGAAAGATTTTTTTAGTTTGGAAAAGAAAGATACAAAGTAATTAATTAAATAGAAAAAATGAAAATATCAGTTAATTAAATGGATTAGAATAATGGTCTCCCAAATATATCATCAATGGTTAAATGATTCAAATGTGGAAAATATTAGAATTATGAAAATACATATGCTAAAGAGAAATACCAAGAAGAAAATTATAAAGTTTATAAAATTAATTGTTATATTTTTTATGATGAAAAGACTAAAAATGAGATATGAAAGGAAAGAATTGTTAAGGAATAATACGACAAAGCCTAGTTAATGGTGTATGGAGAATGTGAAATGATTTATGTATTTATATATTTTTATTCAAAGAATTATTTTTTTATCAGTTCTATTTTGGTTATTAGAATCATGAAGCATCAATGGATTGTTCCAAAGTAGTTTTTTATGAAGGAATTTCAATAATATATGAAATGATATTGATGACCTGTAAAAGTTATTTAATGGTAAGATGATATTTCTATTATGAGAATATAACCCTTAAAATTTCATTAACGTTCATGAAATAGTGTTTCTTTTATAAAGATATTATTGATATTGATAAATTAAAATGGATAGTATTGATTGTCTTTTAATTGGTTAATTTTTTGATGAAATTTTTTTTATGTTATCATTGATGAATTTTACAATATTTTTATATTTATGTAATATATTCAATAATTTGTGGATTTATTTAAGGAATGAGGAAAGAGTTAATTTTTTAAAATAGGTGTGTTTTCATTAAGGTTTTATGGTAACTAAATATATTTACATGTTTCAGGAGAATATATGATGAATTTATTCACATATTTGGTAAATGAAATTAATATCAACTTCATGTTGTTTAAGTGAATAATGATAAGTTTATTTGGTAAATTTAGTGACCTTATTTCTAAATTTTTGGATTTCAGTTTTTTCCAAACATGGAGGATCCTTATGGTTAACTATTCATGAAATAGATTAAGTTGAATTTGGATGTTATTAGATAAACTGTGATAATAATTATATTTTTTTATAATAAATATAGAAATAATGAATGAATTATCATTATTTTATAGATCATATGATCTATTAGATCTTAACTCATAAAAAATCATCTCTTTTAGTAAGATATGAAGTAGAAATTGATCAAGTCATAACCAAAGTATGAGATTGTTCTTATGTAATAGAATGAAATTAAGTAAGTATATCCTCTCATACAAATTAATAAACATTAATAAATGGATCTTGAAATAAAAAGTTAAACATTTACCTTCGTTTTTGATGAGTGAATGTTCTTTTTACCTATTATGGATTTATGTCTTTGGGGTTATTAACTTTCTCTTAGCCAAGATCTCTATTACTCTCCATCTGTGTTTAGGTGCAGAATTTGTCTTTTATGTTTATGTTTTCACTAACCACCTATGTTATCTTATTTGGAAACCTAGTGTGTGTTTTTCAATATTCCCTTCAAACATATCTATCACTCTTTTCAAGAGAAAGTTTTATTAATCCTTTTTTACGATGTGGTTTCCCACAAAGGGATTTTCAAATGTTAAACCCTTGTTTACTAAATACAAGTTCAAATTGTTAGAATGTAATTTATTTAAGGGGTAAAATTTAGCACCCTGATATTTTTTGAAATATATTTTTTCAAATAAAATTAATCTTGTTGATATTTTTAATTACACACGACCCCAATTTTTCTATGCATTAAACACAACATTGATTTTAGCCTGTGCTACATGCAATACAAAGTTTCAACAAAACTTGAAATACTATTAAAATAGTATTATTTAATATTATAGTTATAACCTATAAATTTTAGTAGAGGATATTAATAGTATTAACTAACTTATGAAAATATATTATGACTTTTTTGGTGACCAATTAATTATAAATAGAAATAAAAACCATTTAAAAACAAAAAAATTTTTTTTTAGAAAACCTATTTTTACACACACAAACACGTTTTATTTAAATAATTTAATTAAATAACTTTTATTGAATGATTTTAATAAAATTTATATATTATATATTCAATTAAATGTTTTAACATTCATCTTATGTGGTTTGTGGCCAAGGGATAATAATAAATCCAATTTTTCGCATAAAATAATATTTTTCTAAAAATAAGCTTTTTCGTTTTTTGTGAAATTATTTTAAAATTATTTTTTGAAAATTATAGAAAAATTTAATTGAAAAAATGAATTTATTTTTTTAAACAATCATTTCAACATTATACCAGGTTGAATTTTTAATAATTTTCTAAGGAAATAAATTTTTGGATGTATAGTGAAAAATATTGGTTTTTATTTAGAATTGTCATTTCTTTTAAATAATTTTAAAACATAAAAAATATTTTAAGATGTTTTTAAAAGTAAAATTAGATCAATTATATATCTATTAATCTAATTTAATTCATTTTATACAGTTTCATATTTAAGTTTTATATAAAAACTTTTTAAACTTTTGAACATTTTCTCTTAAGAAAACTACTTTCTCATCATAACTATGGGATTAATTTTAAATTTAATATTTTCAATTATTTTAAAGCAATTTAAAAAAATGAATTTAATATTTTTAATATTAATAAATTATTTTTTCAAATAAGTTCAAATTTATTTTTAACCAAAATTAATAGTAAAAACATTAAACATTATTTACCGCGGTTAATGTAAAAATGGAATTACAAGGGAGCTAAAATAAAAAGATAATGGTTAAACATGACCCAAAATTTTTAAAACACCCATTTACTATCCATATTTAAATCTTATATCATCTAGGTTCTATAATGTCCCATTTTGGTTACTTTGGGTATGTGGAAAATGACGGCACACCAATTTCTTTTCAAAAATAACAGGTTTGTCACTCACAACACTTATAAAAGACCACCCCTATCATATTCTATTAACACTTAAAAACCAATAGGTTATAATAAGAAATTCCAAAATAAATTCCTTAATTACATACTCTTGTCTTAGAAGCCTTCATTTAGTCATAAATTCAACCTAATAAGCCTTTTGGTGAAAACCTAATGAAGTTGTCCAAGTAATAGGTAACATCCCTTATCAGGAATTTTATTTTATTTCTTCCCCCGCCTATTAAAATTATTATTAAATAATTATTAAATAATAACCTCAGTATATTACATATACATACATGTTTTTATGTCAAGTTAATGGAAAATATCAATATCCTCTTTCATCCAATGGGATAAGAAACCATCGTTCGTGTGTACGGTGGACTACAGCCTCATGAACCGATGTTATTCATTTTTCATTATCACCTATCATGGATGGATTTAATGATGGATTTAATTTTTTTATATGATATTAGTGATATTATTATACCTCCTTAATTATAATACCACATATACCTACTTACCTACTAACCCTTTGGGGAAACAATAACACCGCTTGTTTTTATGTCGGACTACCACCTCACAAATCGATGTGATGTGCTTTTCATTTTTTATTTACTTGGATGGTTATAAGTATAGATTAAATAAATATTTATGGTATTTGTAACATAATCATGGTTTTATGATATCACATATATCTTCTTAATTTCCATTTTATAGGGTATATGATAATGTCGTTCATGTGTACGGAAAACTATCTCCTCACGAAGGGATGTGATTCATTATTCACACAAATTTTACATATACGGTAATAAGGATAGGTTAAAATAAACATATATTATATATATTTTATAAAAAATATTCTATAAAGGTACTATATTACTTATCTTTATTTTTTTCATTTGTCCAATAAATAGAAACAACGTTCACGCTTATGTACGACATACCATCTTCATAAACGGTGTATTTCATTTTCTATCTATAACATTTACGGACTAATATAAATACATATATAATGAATATATATGATATCTATACAATTTTTAAAATTATGTATATAATTTTACCATGATTAATTTAAGATAAATGAAAATACTAAACCAAATTATACATGAAAAATGAAGCAGTTATTACCGAAACATAATTTTAGCAAGTAATTTTTAATAAATAGGTAATAAAAGGACATAAGTAAATAATATATGCTATGAAATATATAAATATGGTTCCTTAATATATTCATAATAAACTTTTATTTATTTTACCTGAGGTTTTAATGTGTATGGAGGAATTCAATATTTAAGGTAAAGGATTCTCGTCTCACTTTTTACTTCTTTGAGACACAGGATATATTCACCAAATATTTATATTGGGTAGTGTATATACTTATCATGAATTTATTTAAATACACTTTACCTAAAAATTAATTTGATTTACATATTCATTTCAATATCTCTTTTTCATGGGGTTTATGACTCAAAGGTTACCAAAGCAGTAAGGGATTTTTGTCTCAATTTTTTTCTTTGAGACATATGTTATGTTATGAATCTATCTTATTTTATGAGGTGTATATATATCCCCATTTACAGGTAATATCATGAATTTATCTATTATGATGATATTTTATGTTTCATTTAATGCAATTCTTTCATTGGGTCTTATAATTTAATGTTACCAAAGTGGTAACAGTTTTATCATAAAATATCATCATTTATTAGGATTATTTATATTTATCCTTTTGATGAGGAAATATTATTAAATATCTCTAAATGAAATCATGAATTTTATTATCCTATGGTTAATTATTTAGAATACATTTTTTCTATTCATATTTATCTCTTTATGTACTCAATAGTTCAAAAGATTATTTTTAATAAAAATCATATTTATTTATCTTTTCATTTGAAAACCCCATTTTTATGAAAAACCATGTTTTCAAAACTTTATTTCAAAAAAGTTTTTTACATTATTAAAATTATTTATTAAAGACATTATTACCCAAGGTTTATTTTTTTGAAAAAAAATAAAAGGAATATTCAGGTAGTTTTCAAAACAATGTCTATTTGGATATTATCAAAAATTTGAAAGGAATATTTGATTAACATGTAAAACATGAATGGAGTTTCCCACCATCATGACCATTATTTTATTTGAATTTTCCTTTATAAGTTTTAAAGGTAATTTTCAAAGATAAAAATTTTCAAAATGTTTTATGTTTTAAAAATTGTTTTTCAAATAGGAAATTATATTTTCCTCATGAAATGTTTTAAAAAAATTAAAGTTTCTTTTATAAGTTTAAAAGTTTATTTTCTAAGAAATTTTAAAATCTTTTAGGAATTTTTAATTTTAAATAGTAATTTTTAAATAAAATTTAGTTTCTTTAAGAAATATTCCAACTGTTTTTTCAAAATCATTTTACATAAAGATGATATATGTTCATGGTACCTATAAATTATTAGGGATATGATCCAAGGATATCATTGTTATTCTTTCTCAAAATGATTCGTTTTTATTATGTTAAGATGTTTATGAAACTTATTTATCATTTATGGGTTGTACCATAAGAAAATTCTTATGAAACTTGCTTCTTTACATAAGTTATTCTATAATGAAATGATGAATTATTTTTCAAACCTATCTCTTTTCCATAGGTTATTATATGATTAAATTATTGTGTAACTCATTTTATTTAATGGGTAATGATATAATGAATGTTTTATGATCTTCTGGTTGAAATACCTATGATTTTTATTGTGTGATGATTGAGAACTATATCTCCCTACAATGTATTGGGTAAAGATTTATATCTAATGATATGGATATAACTAAAATGTAGCGTGAACCCCTTTAGTAAAGGAATTTACCCACTATGATAGTCTTGGGGGTGACCCTTGACTAATATGATGGTTTAGGGAGTGAACTCATTTAACAATGATAGTCTTAGAATTAATCCTTGAATACTAAATAAATTATTTTATATGCTTATTTACATGTCACAATTCCATGTATTATGTCAATGTTATGATCTCATGGATCATTTAATTTTATTTTCTTATAATCTATGTCATATTAACTTTCAAAATTTATTCCATGACTCAATATTTTTATATTTCATAGGCTGGGTATAGTTTTCATATATTATGAGAACATTCTTATACCCATATACTCATGTTATGTTTACATATTTTACTTTGTTTACCCTTACTTAGAATCTTATCACACCCTTTCTTATGTTTCCATTCCATGGGTTATGACAAAAGGTTTAAAGTATTGTATGTCTATAAAGAGTACTAAATCAGAATATATTTGTGAGAAAAATTGAAGATCTTTACTAAATAATAATATTGTGTTCCCAGTCCCGAAAGGCACTAAACCATTATGATCCTCAGGTTTTTTGTGTGTGATGTAATGAATATTTATCTAAAAATAAGTAATATATATGTATGAGATATTTGGGTCTCAGAAACATTGTAACCTATAACTCCATACTTCAATAACCTCCTTCACTTTTGATTTCAACTCCAAATCCACCATATTCTTCTCAAACCACCTACTAAAACCTCTACCACCTAAAAACATAAAAAGGAATGGTCTAGAAGATCTGTTCCATTAAATCAGATACCTTTAAAAAAATATCAACAATAATTAAAAAAAATGAAAGTAATAAGGAAATTGAGGGTTTGAAAAACCTCCCCATAATATATATATATATATATCATAAGATTTATTATTGTTGGATCGTGAATATCATATAGGAAGGACATAGTGTTGGAAACATGTGAAATCAGCATTAAAAATAGTAAACTTCGGTATGATATCTTTCAAATGAAACAATTCCACCAACATCCTCTATAAGATCTATAAAACAACTCCACGAATAATAAAAATACCCATAAATCCCCACTAATATATAAAATAATTCCCAAATAGGAATATTGTTAGCAATAGAACAAACCACCAACAACCCCTTCTAAAAAACTGACCATGCACAAACAACCCCATTCACATTAATCATTTTATTAAATTAATACTTTTGAAAACCACTTATTTTCAAAAATAAAAAAACTTTAATGGGAAAAACTATAAGGTTTTGAAACATATAATTTTAGCTTTAAAATATAAAACAATAATTGTTTTAAAAAATATTCTATATTCATTACATGGGTTTTAATGAATGGGGTAGGATTATCTCATAAAACTTCCATAGATAAATCTCTAGAAAATATTTAGAAACATGTTTAACATTGTAGTAATCATACTAATGGATTACCACACCATTAAATGAGAAAAAAATCATCTCACTTGATTTAGGACACCTAAATCTACTCAACCCCATGGAATGAAGCTATGTTATAGCACTAGATGATCATCTCACTCTCCTCTTCTGAAAACTCTAAGTCTCCCAACTCAGAGCATTCATCTCAACCTTCCTAACCACTTAGTTGAGTTATTTATAGGAACCCTCGATCAGAGTAAACCCCCTATAAATCACTAATTCTTGATCTCTCATCGCTTCCTTTGACACCAATTAAAGAGGCGTAAAAAATTTCTAGATTTTTAGCCTCTAAAAAGACTCAAAGAACTATGATCGACCCTTATCACTGGGAAGATAATATGGTAACCAAAAAAATTAAATCCATAAATTAGTTCCCAAAGAATGAAATTATATTAGTTCCCAACAAAATCCTTTAAATTATTTTCATATAGTCAGACATATTCATTTGGTAGAATAATTCCTTCTTGAATATCCCAATAAACTCTTTCCAAGACACTTCTTTTGGGTTTCAACATTTCATCTTCCACCACCTTCAAGACACCTTATAAAATAATCCAATATCAAAGGTAACTTGGAAATAATCTCAAGTCCTCAACAATCCAAAAGAGACCTCAACTACTTATAATCAATCCCTAGTTTTGGGGTTTTAAGATCATTTGAATAACTTTGATACCTCCTACCACTAAAATTTCATCAGGGAATCATCTTAATATTCCTCTTTCTTCATTCCATGTCAAATATATTGGTTAAATTTTGATGAAATAACCTTCAATCAAACAATAAAAAGGTTAGAATTAGTAATATGAGGCACATCATCATCACACAATAAAAATTTCATCATTTCATACAGAAATTATAAAAAAAATGCTGATCTACCCAACCATCTCACCCAAACAAAATTCCACACAATCATATCACTACTCCCCACAAATCAAAAAATCATACCCCCTCACCATACCACCCACATCTTCCCATACCAACCAAGGAATCAAACTAAAATGGTTAACACCACTTTATATTCATCAACAACACAAGAACCCGCATTAGTATAAACAGAGAGGCCATAATAATACCAATCAAGGGAACCTATCCATTTCATTAAGATATTTTCCACTTTAGGTAAACATTTATTTCTTTCACAGAATTAAAACATTTAATGAAATAAAACAACTTGTAGGGGGTGTTTTCCTTCATCATATGCTTGAGGCCATATCATACACTACTATTATCAAAAAATTCAATTTTTAGATTAATTCCATTATTCATTAAGTAAATAATTACAACCAATAAATCACTCCAACGTCATAGAGAAAATCAAATTTTCTTTGAAAACAAACTATCCCACAAAACTCCTCATATTATCATACTTATATCCCAACCACTACTACCAAATTGAATTACAACTTCTCATGGATACTGAGGCAACCAAACACTGCCTCGTTGCCTAGATCATCCCACATATAAGCTAATCGTCGCCATCACAATACAAAAACCTCCATAATATACCACACAATAGAGAATAAAATAATGAACACTAACCAATATATAAAATAGACTTTATACCCTACCAATTCCCTAATTTCATATACATCTGATTCATTACTACGATTACACACTTAACCCATTTTATAGAAGGTGATTCCAAAAAATTAATCACAATAACAGTTTGAAATTTATAGAAAATACATCAATAAAACACAATGAATATATAACCATTTTCATCATTATTTTCATAGGGATTAAGTTTGAAAAATAGGGAAATAGTCACCAGATTTCATGTTTTATAAAAAATTATTTTTATTACTAGCTTTAAATGATTAAAATTTTATTGAAGGTGATTTTAAAAATTTAGTTAATAATATCATATGATCATAGAATCAAGAAAAAAATGATAATAAAAATCAATAACTTCATACTTATTTTAAAAAAAATACAATAGAATTTTAAGGCATAAGTTCTACTAAATAAATACTTCAAGTTATCTATCATTTTACATTTAAATTTATAGTTCTGAAAATGAATTTTCAATAAAAATGTATCTACATTTTAGATAAATTAACCCTCAAATAACACATCACATGAAATTATAAACTCTATCAAGTCATGACCTGTAATATCCTTAGATTTAGTCAGGTTAATTGTAAATTAATTTCATCTTTTAATCATGTTTTTTAACTAAGTGTTGATTAGGCTAAGTTTCAGTAGTTTTGGTTGGTTTTTGAGTGTTTTAGTGGTCTTTTTGAAAGTACATGGTTTTCCAAAACCGTTTTGATCCTCTAGGAAACCATGGGGATTATAATAGAAGTGCTTGTGGTGGATCATGGTTAAGAAACATGGTTTATCAAATCATGATACTCCACCTAATAAACTATAAAACTAGTTTTAATGTCCAAAATATTGTTTGTAACATGGTTTGAAAATCCATGTGACCAAACCATGTAGGTTCCTAGGTGAGGTAAAAATCCTCCACACAGTTGGCACACAGTTTGGAAAACCATGTGACCAAACTATGTGAATGTGATTTAATTATCTAATTATAAATTTCAGTGGCCATGAATTAAATGTTTTCCCATTATTCATTCTATTGATATCCCTCTCAAACTTGGAGACTCAAAATCCATTCCTTAGTGAATTCCTCTCTTACCAAGATCGATTCTGGAGGATACAAGAGTGTTGGTTATTAGGAATTAAGGTATGTGATCAAAAAACTTATGTTCTTTAGGTTTATCCTATATCTACCCTTTTTCCTTGATAAAAATCATAGATATATCATGTAATTTCTCAATCAATGGTTTCCAATTCCATTTAATGATGAATTCTTATATCATTGCTTAAATGGATGTGGATTTAGTGCTTTGGCAGCCTTCCATTGATAAATACTAGATTCAATGATTTTGGAAGTTCCCTAGAGGTATGTTGGTGTTTATCTAAAACCTTGGAATTATAATCTTCTTAAATGTTGTTCTAAAACCTTGATGTGTTTAGTTCAGATGGTTTTAGGTTTTTGAGTAGTTCAATTGAACTTGTAAATCAACCCTTATCATTGAAACATCATTATACCTATGGTTCGTAGTCTTTATCTTTAGTTAATGTTTATTATTTGAATGATTTTTTAGCATGTGTGAGTAGATTAGTGAGACCAATGATTGATGTCTAATTACATGTTATGTGTGTGTAGCTTGTGAGACCTATTCTTGATGTTCGATCGCATGTGGTGTGTGTGTAGCCTGCGAGACCTATAATTAATGTTAATCGCATGAGGTTTGTTGTAGTTATGTATATTTCTTGATATATCATGATAATGATCAGTCATCTTGTATCTATGTGTGGCATAATTTTTATTTTTCAATTTTATCCATATGGACTATCCCTTATGAGGGATGTGTCATACATTGGTTAGCATGTACATGGGATATCCTTTCTGGTGGGATGTTTCAGAAATGTTTTTTGTGATATCCACTGATTGTGGATTTTTTAGGAGGCTATACAATATTCATTTTTGTAATAGATCTAAATCAGGTAGATATGGTCTATAAGAACTCAACTTATATGTTGTTTTTGTGTGATATACATGTTGTTTATCTATAATCTGTTTACTTTCATATCATTCACTTGTGTATCTTAGGAACTTATGTTAAGGACCATTGGTGGTATCCTATTAGATTTTATAAACACTCCATAATCAGGTATCTTGGAATGTATATAGATTTTATTACTTGGTATTTGGTGAAGGGTGAATCCCTATGGTGGAAAGTTGAGTAGAATCACTAGGAGGAATCTGGCGTGCTTGAATGGACTTTGGGAAGTATATTTGCTGTTATTTTTTAGTTACATTTATCTCATACATTGGTCTATTTCTTGTGGGGATACTTATTTTCTCATGTTGGATTATGTGATAGATATTCCATACTAATATGTCATGGGTTTTTAATTTATTTTTTTTATATTACTTTAATGATTTATTTATTTATTATTAGTTCACTCCTTCATTATTGCTTCCATTATATACTATGGTGTTTTCATGATATTGAGGGCATAGTCTCCCATGATTTCCCTATTTTCCATCACCGGTAGTTGGAAACCTCTTGCATACGGGGGGTATACATGAGGTCATACAACATTTTATCCCAAACCCAATAATTTGGGAGGGAATTTTACACAATGGTATCATAGCACCAGGTCCACTAACATATTTCTTCTTTTTTCTATTAATTTAAGATGGGGTAAACATGATATATGATGGTTGGGACTCAGGTAGGGGAACTTTGTCAATTTTTTACCTACATTGTATAGTGTACCTTCGAGTTTCCATAAAATTGGGAATTGATTCTCATGTTGTTTGATGTTATATTTTATTTAATTCACCTTGGGTGATGCACATGATGTTGTTATACTGTTTTTTTGGGGTTTTGGAGTGCATTTATGCATCATGTTTAGGCACATCGGATCAAATTCTATATGTATGTTTCTTGTATTAGATTGATACTTAATAATTAAAATTCTTATTAAAATTATGATATATGATTTTGGTTCATTATTTATTTTATTCTTTTATTTGATAATGAGTATTCTATTCTTTATTTTATATAAATGGTTATAACTAAGGTGCAGGTACGAAAGCCTTGGGTCAAACCATGGGTAGTTCTTAGGGGGTTATGCTTTATTTTTCTGTGTCCACTTAGCTTGAACCTTATTGTATGTATTTGTGTGTGTTCTGAAATGTTATCAGTATTCTTAGTTTATCCATTGGATTCCTCTAAGGTTTGATCCATCATTTCTAGAAAATACACCACGTAGTTATTTTATGTATCTCTTTCCACCACCTATTATGTAGGAGGATGCAGTTGATCATGCTTCTGTGATTGTTCTAGAAGATAAATAATTAGAATCGATTTAGTAAAAACCCTTTTGGATAGTACCTATTCATGGTAGAGGATCCCATAGGGGTGGGCCGACAATTGTGTACTATGCTCATGACTTCCAAATCTAGCATCCCTCATCCTTCTCGGGCACCAGAGATCCTTAGGATGCAGAGAACTGGATACAAATAATTGAGAGTATCTTCAACCTGGTGGAGACCACTAAGGATTGAAATATAAAAATTATGATGTTTATGAATTAGTTAACAACTAGATAGTGGTGGGACATTATGATTCAGTCAAGTAGATGTTAATGGATGATGTGGGTGACTTTCAAGGACCTCTTCTTTAAGAATTTTTTCCTTAATGTACTAAATTTGGACTATGCTCAAGAGTTTATAATGATCTAGTATGGGATGATGTCAATGTATTCCTATTAATCATGATTCACTAAGATGATACCTTTTTATCCACATCTAGATGAGAATGGGGTGTAGATATCCAAAAATTTCAATATTGGGCTTCACCCATAGCTGAAAAGCTAGGTCAGGAACTTTGATCTGATGACCTACGCTACAGTGATCCATAAGTCTCTAACAATAAAGAAGGGCATCAATAAAGATAGCACTACATGTGTTTTATAAATTTATAGTAGATTAATAGGTTACTTCACCATCACATTCTATTTTATTCTTTAGAAACAATAAAATGAAGTCAGAAGATGGATTCTAGGGCAGTAGTCGACATTCAGAACAGAGAAAAGGCTCTCTAATTCTCTCTGTGGAAGATGAATCTGCTATGTGTTATAAATATGGTTAAAAATGAATCTATCTCAGAGATTTTCTTGTTTATCTCTGAATTTTCACCATTGTGGAAATATCAGTCATCTGAAGCGGTTATATTCTAAAGATCCACATATTCACATAGTAAAGTGAGGTTGTAGTGTGGGTATAGGACCTCAATATAGGTGAATACCTCATAAGGGATAGTGAATTAGGTGACTCATGAGCCTCAAGTGTATCATAAAGTGTATGTTGGTAGGGTTTACATGGATGATTAGTCTTTGTATAAATGTGGATAGGAACATTTATTAGTTCAAGGTGTGATCCTGATCTCTTATTCACTCTTAGTTACTTTTTTAGATATAGTAATATCTAATTCCATGATATCTTCTTATGTGATTGTTGGGTTATATTTATTGGTAATATAATATTATGATTTTCTATCCATCAATACACCCCTAGGACAAATATAGGATCATATTCATATATTTGTAGAATGTATGATGGTGGTTTCTGGTTTTTTGCATGTGTGGAGCTTCACAGTTCTTGAGATGTCAAGTTTTGATGTGATTCCCACCATGGACTGTTTGACCAGCTACCGTGCACAAATAAATTTTATCAGTAAAAATTTGCTTTTATACCAACTAAAAGGAAGATTTCATGTTAACCAGTGAATGGGATTTTGAGGTAGGATGAGTGGGATTGGATCCTCATTAGAGAGAAGTATTTTTAGCACAAGTCACATGTATAATCTTTGTAGTGGATTAGATGATAACTCCATTCTTTTTTCCTTCTATGGTGGATTAGTTATGATATGTATTTCTAGAGTATTTATCAGAGTTACATACTAATAAGGGATTTGATCTTGAGATTTAGATCATTCTTAGTGAATGGCCTATATCGATTCCATTTTATCATATGGAACCAAATAAGTTGAAAGATATGAAGGAAAGCCTTAATGTTTTTTAAGCTAAAGGCTTCATAATACTGACCACTTCCACTTAGATAGATGTGATATTGTTCACAAATAAAAATTATTATAGTATTTGGATTTTTATGGACTATAGGAACTTGAACTAGATCACTGTGAAAAATAAGTACTTGTTTCTAAGTATTTATGACTTGTTTGATCAATTGTGGGAATATTAGGGGTTTTTGAATATTGATATTTGTTTAGGATACCATCAGTTTCATGTTAGATATGAATACATACCCAATATAGTTTTTTAGAGTAGATATGGGATGTATGAGTATTTAATTTTTCCTTTTTGAACTAATGAATTCTATAGTAGTGTTCATGGATCCCATGAACAATATCTTTCTCCCATACATGGACTCATTTTCCTTTGTGTTCATTGATTACATTTTGACATATTCAAAGATGTTGTAATTTCATGTTAGACGCATTGAAATCATATTGAGTATTCTTTGAGCATGTTGGATTTACACCAAGTTATCACAGTGTCACTTTTGGATCCAATAGGTGTGTCTTATTTGGATGGTGGTTTCTCCTATAGGAATATCGATTGATCTAAAGAAGGTAGATGTAGTTATGTATTGAACATGACTAATGAATGTGTTTGAGATTAAAAGTTTCATTAGTTTGGTTAGACACTACATGTGGATCATTCAGGACTTTTCTCACTTGGTAGCAACTATCAATACACTTATAGTGAAGAGAGTTAATTATGGATGGATAGAATAGTGTGAAAAGTCATTTTAGAGATAAAGAAGAGGTTTATATCAGCTCAAATTTTTATTCTTCCTAAGCCTGGTGTTGGGTATATAGTGTATTGTGACACATATGGAGTTGGCTTGGGATCTATTTTGATTCAGAGTAACATAGTTTCTTATGGGTCTCATAAGTTGTGACCTCATGAGTGGAACTACCCTACTCATTAATTATAGTTAATAGTTGTGGTTCATGCATTTAAATGTTAGATACACTACCTCTTCGATGAGATATTTTTCATATATAAATATCACAAGATTATGTGATATATTTTCTCCTAATGAGATTTGAGTCTTCATCAAGGGAATTAGGTTGAATACTTGAAAATAATTGACTTTAAGATGAAATATGATCCTAGTAAAGAGAAATTGTTTTCAAACGATCTTAGAGGGAAGACACGAGAAGTTTTTGAGTTGATGTTAGAGGAAAGTTAGAATCTAATGGATTTTCTAGAAGACTATTGGGTGGGTATAGATAAGGATTGAGGTTTAGAGTCTTGTGCACCCTTAGTTAACATGTACTCATTGGTGGAACAAGTGAGGTTTAGTCGAGAGCTTGATCTAGAGTGTGTTATGATACGTAAGAGGTTTGTGTTGAGTGGTTCAATTATAGAGTGGATCTTAGATAGATGTGATTTTATTTTGTTTCATGGAAGGGTGATGGTTCCTTCTACTATGAGAAAAGTGACTATGAAAACCTCTCATGGTTTATATTGGTGCAGTTCACCTTGGAATGACAAAAATGAATCATGATATTAGGTGATAATTTTTGTGGAATAGTATGAAAAAAGACATGGTAGGATTTGTCTCATGTTTTCTGACTTGTTAGATGATCAACGTCGAGTATCAAATACCTAGAGGGTTTTTCTATCAACTTCTAGTGATATTGTGCAAGTGGGATGAGGAAACTATAGACTTTGTGATAGGGTTTCCCAGAACCCTGATAGGTCGTGACTCTATTTGGGTTTTAGTTGATTGGTTGACCAAGTTGGATCACTTCTTACTAGTCTATGAGACTAACTCTGTGGATGATATGGGAAATCTCTATGTTTGAGATAGTGTACTGCTATAGGGATTGACTTCAAGATTCATATCTAACAAATATTCCTAATTCATATTATGGTTTTGGAAAGGCTTTAAGAATTAAATGGGGACTAAGTTGAATATGATTATGGATTTTCATCCTCATGGTGATAAAAAATCAGAGGGAATGATCCATAATTTATTAGATGTGATTCATGTGTGTGTTTTCTTATTTTGAAGGATATTGAAATGAGCACTTGGATCTGATATATTTTTTTTACAACAACATCTTCCAGTCATCAATTCAACTGAATTTTTTTATTCTCTCTATGGATAATTTTGTCATTTACCACTATGTTAGTATGATGTAGGTGAATATTCAACTATTGGTCCAAGTATGGTGTAGTATACCTAGGATTGGGTGTAGTTTATTAGAAAGTTGTTTTTCATGTCTAAAAATAGAAGAGATCATATGTAGACCGAAGGAGATGACACTTAGATTTCACTATGGGTGATAGAGTTTTCTTGTGGGTGTCCCCTTAGTTAGGGAATATGCATTTGAGGAAACAAGGGAAGCTAGCACTATAACACGTTGGTCTGTTTGAGATCATTGAACAAAAAGAGAAAATGTATTATAAAGTGGATCATTCTACATGGTATCAAGGTATCCAAAATTTGTTCCATGTGTCTCAACTTCAAAGGTATGATCTTGATCCAATTCATATGATTGACTATGATGATGTTGATCTGGATATGGATGTATCTATTATAGAGTGTCACATTCAAATTGTTTCCTTAAGTGAAAAGGTTCTTTGAGGGAAGACTTTACCACTTGTTATGTTTCAAGAAAACATGAAAAAATTCCAAATGATACATGGAGGAGGGAGATAGACATTCGGGCATAAGGTCCCAAGTTGTTTGAGTAAGGTTCTAGGTGATGGTTCTCAAGGATTAGAAGTCTTTATATGTTGAAATTTTAATGAACTCAAATTTATTTAGGTACCATATAATTTACCTTCATCTTTTAATTGTTTTTTTTCTAAGAGTTGATTGGGATGGGTTAGAGGGGTTTTAAGTTGGATTTAGATTCTTTTTGTGGTCTTTTTTAAGGTGCATGGTTTGAGCATAGTTTTCTGAAATTGTGATGATCCTATAAGAAATTGTGTGGCTTATAGAAGAAGTACCTAGGGTGGATCACGGTTAAGGCACATAGTTTATCAAACTTTGTGGCCTAACAAAAAATACCATTCCACTCATTCTAGTGACCAAAAACATGGTTGGTTCACAGTTCGAAAAACCATGCAACCAAACCATGTGGGTGCCAAAGAGAACTAGAAAACCTCACATGTTTGGTGAAATGTTTAGAAAACCATGGGACAAAATCATGTGTGCATGGTTTAAATATAAAAAATAAATTTTAATGGACATTAATCACCCTTTTTGGTTTTTTATTCCTCCTATTGATATCCTTAACTTACCTACAGACTCCAAATCCCTTCCTTGGTGAATTATGCTCCTCCCAAGATTGATTCTGAAAGATTCAAGAGTATTAATGATCAGGAATTAAGTTATCTGATCTAAAAACCTATATTTTTAGTTTTTTCTTATATCTTTACTTTCCAACTTAATATGATACATCCAAATTTTTTTTATGATCTATGGGTTATTATTCCTTCTAATTTTGGATTCTTGAATCATTGCTAGAATAGAGGTAAATCTAGTGCATTGGTGGCCTTCCTTTGATCATTCCTATATTTAATAATGTTGTAAGTTCCTAGGGGGTATATTGGTTTTGATCCAATACATTGGACTTATAATCTTCTTGGATCTTATTTTAGAACTATTATGTATTTATTTAAGATGCTTCTAGGTTTCGATCACAAGTAGTGTGTGTGCGTGAGTGTAGACCATGATAACTTTTATTGATGTTTGATTTCATGTGGTGTGTGTTTGTATCCCATGAGACACATGGTTGATGTTTTCTCACATTTGGTTTTTTATAGTTATTAATATCTATTGATATAAAATGATATTTATCTTTTATCATGTATCTATGTGTGGAATGAGTTTTTTATATTGATTGATCCATATGGATTATCCCCCACGGAGGGATGTGTCAGAAACCTACCATCTTGTATATGAGTTATCCCTTCTAGAAGGATGTTTCAAACATGTTTTCTTGGATATCACATTGAGGGGAGATGTGTCAAGTGGATGGCCAGTATTCCTTCTAGTATGGACCCCAAGCAGGTAGAGAAGGTTTCTAAGGACTCGTCTTTTAAGATGTGCTTGTGTGATATATCTATTGTGTATATACATTCTATTTACTTTAATGGAATGAACTTGTGTATCTTATGCACTTATTTTAAGGATCTTCAGTGGTATCCTAGTGGGTTTCAAACTCACACCAAACTCTGGCCTCTTAGTGCATGTGTAGATTTTATGACTAGGGATATAGTAAATGGAAAAGGCCCTAGATAGACATCAGGATGTATGTATTATACTATTTTGTTCATTTACTTTTATTATGTATATTAATTCCCTTCTAATGGGTACCCCTATGTTTCTAATTTTTTATTATGTGACTAACATGACATATTTTTATTGCATGGGTTAGTACTTTATGTGTTTGTTGATACTCTAGTGATTTATTTATTCGTTATTTTTTTACTCCATTTTTATCACTTCTATTATGTACTATGATGCTTACATGATACCGAGGGAATAGCCTCCCTACAAAATCTCTCTTGGACCATAACGTTATTTGGAAACCTCTTGAATATTGGAATGCCTGCATGAGGTCATGTGTCATTTTGGCCCAAACACAGTGATTTTGGTCTGGGTTCTACACAACCGAAAGAAATTATCATACTATTTATTTTGATAATAACACATATACTTTATTTCAAATTTTAAAATTAAAATATGTGCATGTTATGTTCCTAGGAACCACATTGACATGCTTAGAGAGTAATTATTTTAACATTTTACCACACAAGTAACATTCCTTCAGATCACATAGTAAAATTATACCGACACTTATTTTTATTATTTATATTTATTATACTCAAATCAAACATTCCTTAAACATATTAATATTAATGATATATGTTTATATTCCACAATTAAGATGGTATTATTCCACTTAAATATATTATCACAACATGAACAACATTAAAATGATTAAATAATCCATGAATACATACTTAAATCTTACATAATATTTCTACAATCAAATATTCTACTTTTTACCCCTATACATTCTCATCTACCTTATACACATCATATTTACTCTTCATGTCATATGATAAGTTCTTAAAAAATAGATTACCCTTTAGCAGGCATGCTAACATCTTAATAACTACACATGGTAAAGGATTTATATCTCAATATTTAAGGGATAAAAAATCAAACAACAAGTATTACTATCCTTTCTTAAAATAATATTCAAGTTTTAACTATATATAAGTTCCTTATAACATCCTCAAATTTTAGAATATATTTTAAAAAAAATGATGCACTTGATCACTTATGAATAACGAAACCGAGAACATATATAAATATTTTGTTATAAATTTTAAAATGAATCACATAATATTTTATTTAAATAAAATAAAATGATCAAAAATAATTTCGAATTCTCATATGAAATATAATTGATCCTAAAGCGTTTTTTTTAAATGTTTTTTTATGAGAATTATTTTTGTCATATATTTTTAATTTAAAAAAAATTATATTATTAAAATTATGAAACAAGAGTGTTTACACTTGTATAAAATGAGTTCAGTGGTTATAAATTATCTATAAATGATAATAAAATCATTTCAGAGTAAATAGATTTGTTTTCATGAAAAACTAAATTTATGCACGGAATATGTTTTTATCATAATAAATTAAATTAGTAACAATTGATGAATTATTTGAAGGAAATTTTTAGGTATTTTATTCAACTAAATATTTTAAAATTCATTTAATGGTTTTTAATAGGCATGTAAAACAAATAAAATCAGTGTTATGATTAAAAATTCATTTTCCTATAAATAGTTTTTATTGCGTTTTGTGTGGTTATTTTAAAAAAATTATAAAAATTATAGAAATTGAATGTGGTAAAATGGGTTTTATATTCAGAATGACTAGGTTCAAATTTTTTTAATGTGGTAAATTTCATTTTTGGTCATAATGAATTGTTACCATGGAAAAACATTGTCACCCCGATAAGGGTTTATAGGATTAACGGGGGTAATCTTAGAGATAAGGAATAAAATATCTCTAAAAATTGAATAAATGTGATTTGATGAATGGATTTCGACCCAAAATTATCTTATCATTTTATTTTTTCCCTTGGTTCCACTTTCACTTGAATATAAATTTTTTATATATTAATGTTTTAAGTATGTACAAGAATTTTACTCCCATCACTTATAAAATGAGGTCCTCTCCTATTAACTCCTTCGTGCATTTTGATCCATATAGATATTAGAATCCTAGAAAAAATATCTTCCAAGATTGCCTTCCCATATCTTAAAACTTATTTTCTTCCTAAAATGTCATCCTTTAAAGTCTTAAGGTTTAAGACAAAGTAGGTTTCCCAAACAAAAGGTAATTGTCTTTATTAATTTATTTTGACTTTATTTCTTCCTTAACCTCATATAACCATATATAACCATATTAACATGATGAAATAATATCATTATTATATTTAAATTTTTTTATATTAATGTTACATCCATTTTCTACCACATTTCCATCCCGTGAGAAATGATAATGTCATTTTTGCGTTCATGTGGACTACCACCCACACGAAGCGATATGATTCTTATTTTATGTATTACATACATGGAGATACATTTTTATGGATTTAATTAATATATATGATATTTATGATATTATTATTATTTAATTATATATTTTTATTTACCGTTTTCATTTTTTTAAAGTGAAAACATTACTCGTGTGTACGTACAGACTATAGACTCCACAAAGTAATGTAAATAATTTTTTATCAAAAAAATATATAAATTGATATAAAAGTGAATAAAATGAATAAATTTTACACATATAATATTATTAATATATTTTATTTGATGAAACCATGAACAAGGTTCAAGGACCGGAACTGTCGAACCAAAACATGCATGGGAAACAAAACAGTCAACACCCAAATGTTGATTTTCAAAAAGAATTATTAATAAGTGGGTAATTGAAAATTATATGGGACTTATATACTGTAATATCAGTATGAATATATTTATATTGTATATTTATAGTAAATATAAATTTATTATACAAAATCTTAAGTTCATGTACAAAGAAAATTAGGATCTAAGGTAATTGTTTATGTTGTAAGTTCATTTTAATAGAGATTATTAATGCTTGGATATACTTTAAGTGAATTATATGATATTTATCTCAAAAAACCCATATATTTTCATATAATATGGTTATTTATTGTTTTTAATGTTTTAATTTAATTATCCACTCTTTGGTACGTAAAACAATCCAAAAAATAATTATAAGAAAAGTCAGCCTTATTTTCTCTTTGGTCAATGAACATTTATTTCCATGTCGATATTTTTTCCAAATTGTTTATATGGAAGTCATTATTTAAATCATAAAATATTTATAGATGCATTTTTCTAATAAATTTTATATTTTTACAATATATTTAAATGGAATATTCTTTTCATTTTCTGAATGAGGTACTTTTTACTGATGGTGTGAAAAGAATATATTTTGTTAACATTTACTGAATGAATGGATTTTTCCATAATCATAACTCTCATATGAATTTATTATTATTTTAAAATTTTATATTCTTATTTAAAAAAGAATTTTCTAAATATTTTTGGATTTTTTTATTTAAAATGTTATCAAATGAAAAGGATATTTTTCTCACGTTTTCAATGAAAGCTTTGAATGTTATTTTAAAGGTGTTTTCATTTATACCAAAATCCTTTGATGTTTATTATTATTTATTAGGGATATTATAAAATGATACTATTCATGTTATTTCTTTGGATGGACTATGATTATGTGATGTTGAGATGTTTATGAAACCAATTCCTTTTCCACGGGTTATACTATGATGAATTGCTGAATGTTTTTATATTCCTATGGCACACACACACACATATATATATATATCTGTTTTTTATTATGTGATGTGTGGGATGATAATTATATATCCCTAAAATTAATTGAGTCATATTTTATATCTCCTGAGTTAATATGAAATAGAATAGAGATTAAACTTATTCCAATAATAAAAAGACATCAAGGAGTAAACTCAATACATTATGGTTCTTGGTCCACTATGTGCTGATGGTCTTGGAAAAGATAATTGACTAATGAAATTATTTTATATGCTTAGTATGGTTCCATAATTACTATTATATTTTCTTATACTTATGATATTCTCTCATGGATTGTGATTAATTAATGTTGATTCGTCACTCCTATGACTCATGACTTTTGAAATGCCATGGATTTATGCCATGACTAGTGATTTATGATATATGACTAATTGGGTATAAATTTCATAAGTTATGATCATTATTTGATACCCCTATATGTATATTATTCTTTTATATTATAATCGATTGATATCTCCAATGTTTACCCTTACTGGGAATTTGATCTCTCCCTTTCTTATGATTCCATTTTCCCTAGGTTATGTAGAATGGTTTTAAGTAGGATATATATAAGGTTACTATGAGGAAAAAAAATTGGATATATTAAATATATTTCATAAAATAAGTTTATTATGTGTCTACTATTTAAAGACACTAAACCTTAATGGTTATTGGGAATGAATTATTTTGTAATATATTAAGTTTTCATCAAAAATAATGAAATATATGTGGGTGTTTTTCTCAGGTCACCTCATTTGGTATTTGAAAATGGTTTTGTTATTTTTGTGTATTAGATTATGAATAAAATAAGAATAATACTTGATACAACCTATGATTAACTGAAATTAATATACGGTGAACATGAAAGTGTCATAGATTAACAAAAAGGTTTCACAATTTCAGAAATATCAGGAATGATTTTCATGATTACATGATTTATCACTTTTATTATTATAGCTTGATACATATACTATATTTTTGGTTTTATTAAATTCTTAGAACTAGGAGTAATAATATTAATAATTAATTTTTTGGAAATTGAATGATTTTCTTCCAGAGTAACCATGTAGCATGGTAGATGGAATAAAAATCTTATTGTTATTCTCATATAACTTTTTCAATCCATGAATCATGTTTAAATTCCAAATGAGAAAAAGAGGGACCAAATCACTACAGAAGATTTCATGAGGCAATATCTACCTCTATTATATGGTTCCTCTAATCCACTAGTTACCGAGTAATGGATTAGTACCACTAAAAATATATTTTCCATTCTCCAGTGCTCAAAGTATGAAAATTTATTCTTGTTGGTGTATCGTTTGAAAGGAGAAGAAGATCAATGGTATAATATTTTTAAAAATATGAGTCTAGAGTACCAAATTGACTCTATGGAATTATATGAGTCTAAGAGAGTATTTTTCGATAATAATTGTCCCTGAAATTTTTACGTAAAAATAGAAATGGAATTTCTTAAGCTTAAGTAGTAGGATGATGAATCTATTAGTACTATAAATAAATTTTTATAAGGTTTGTGAGGTATGATTATACATTTATCATTAAACCTAAAAGGATAATTGATAGGTTCTTTAGTGTCTTAAAACCATTTCTACAAAATGTATTGTCTATAAAGAAATTTAATTGCTATGAAGAAATCAGTAGATGTGATCTCTATGTTAAAATGGATACTAGAGATTCCCATAATTCTTATGTTTCTAATAAGAAGATAAAGATGGAGTTTCAAGGAAATTTTATTAATAAAACCCATGGAGGGAAAAAAATAAATCTTCATTCAGGCTAGAAGTGTGTAAATAAGCATAGGGGTTATCTACAATGGACTGGTAAATGTTTCAAAAGCATACTAGAAGGACATTGAGAGAGTAAATACTAGGTAGATATAAAGGGGAAATCCGATGAAAATAATGAGGAGAAAGTTTAGATAAATTAACCGCCCACACTCCAATTGTAAAAATGTAAAGAGTATGAACATTATTCCAACTAGTTCATAAATATGAGTGTTAATGATGAAAGTAAATGTCAAAACCCTATAAATCCAAGAGATAAAGGGAAATATCATGTGATTATAATCACTAATGTGGGACAAGTGAAAAAATTGGTGAAAGTTACACTTATCTTTCTATTTAGAACTATAAATGTTTTATTTCATTCTATTTTTACCTACACTTTTATATCTAAATAATTTTCTAAGTGTATAACATCACCACCAAAATGATTAGGTGTTAAATTATTGGGGAAAACATATAATGGAATGATGATTTCATCTCAATTTTATATATCCTATTTAATAAAAGATTATAGGAGCGTGCTTCTTATAAATCATATAATTTTTTCTCTAGTGGAATTTGATGTGATTTTGGCCATGGGTTTTATTTAATTTTATAGATACTATATCAATTTTCTAGGAAAAGAAATAACATTTTATATTAAAGATTAACCTGTTATTTTATATCAGTATGAGGATGAATATGAACATCCAATGGAAAATAATTCTATTATATTGGTTATACTACCTATTCATGAGAGGTATTTATCTCAAATAGTTGGGTAGAAACTCAACATTTAAGATATGAATATTATATGATAATATGATGATGTATTTCTTGAATAGTTTCCCAGTCTTCCCTTAAATCATGAATTTGAGGTTTCAATAGAAAATATATCAGGTGCTACACCAATTTCAAATAATCCTTATATAATTAACCTGATTATGTTTTAGGAATTAAAGAAGTAACTCCAAGGGAATCATGATGAGGGATTCATCTACAAAATGCATCACTATGGGGTGGACAAGTTCTTTTTGTTAAAACTAAAGATGGGGAAATGAATTTTTACCTTGATTATTGGGACTATAACAAAATTATTATCAAGAAATAGTACCCTAAACCCATTATTGATGATATGTTTGGTAAACTATTAGAAGCTCAATAATTTTCAAAGATTTTCTTTTAATCTAGATATCATTAGTTAAGGGTCCAAAATGTGTACATATCCAAGACACCGTTCTATACAAGGTTTGGAAACTATTAATTTATAATGATTCCATTTAGACTTAAAAATTTCCATTATATATACATGGATATAATTATTAAAGTCTTTAGTGATTTTCTTGATCAGTTTATAGTATTATTTATAGATTATATTTTTATATATTCCAAGATAAAATAATAGCATTAAGATCCTTTTTGAATTATGTTCCAGACCTTCAAGAAGGATAATTTGTATTCTAAATTTTTTTAATGTGAATTATATCTATATAAAGTATCATTATTGGGTCATGTAATCACAAGTGAGGGAATATTAATAGATCCTTAAAAGATATAAGTTATTAAACATTATCTCAGACTAACTATTGTGACTGAAATTTGTAGTTTTCTTTAGTTGGATGGATATTATCAATGATTTGTGAGAAATTTCTCATGGATATTAGATCCACTAACCATGTTCACAATGAAGGGATCCATATTTTTATGGATAGATGAATGTGAAGATACTTTCAATGAACTAAAGTGGAGGTTGGTTAGTGCAACTATTCTTACACTACCCTAAATTAGATTAGGGTTTTTGAACTATAGTGATGCATCAAAGAAGGGATTATGATGTTTTCTCCAGAAGAATGAAATAGTAGTCGCTTATTCCTTAGGTTAATTTAACATTCATGAGAAAAATTACTCAACTCATTATATAAAACTCAAAATGATAATTTTGGTATTGAATATATGGAGGCATTATATTTTTGGTTAAATGTGTGGAATATATATGGATCATAAAATCTTGATGTGAATATTCAAATACAAATAGTTTAGTATAAATAATATAAGATAGATAAAAATGATAAAATATTATTATTTATCGATACAATACTACCCTGGGAAGGTGAATGAGGTGGATGATGCTCTTCATTTGAAAGAATATGTAAGTTTGTTCATTATGAGTATAGAAAGATATCAGATACTTATGGATTTATAGATGATGGGCCTTAAGAAAATAAGTAAATGAGAAATATACTATATTTATCAGATGAGTATTAAACCATATATTTTGTAAATATTAAAGAGCTGTAGAGGTAGGATCTAGGGTTAAAAAATAAAGTAAAAATTGTTTTATAGTTTAACCTTGACCTTAATGAAAAGACCATATTAAAGAATCAGGTATGCATTCTATCAATACCATAATTGAAGAAGGAGTTGTTGGATGAAGCACATAGTTCATCATTATCTATTAATCCAGAAGTATGAGGATTTATATAGATGTTAAAGTTCATTTTTAGTGAAAAATATGAAGAGAGATATTGTAGAGTATGTATGTCAATGCTTGGTATTCCAGCAAGTTAGGGCTAATAGATAGAAGTCTAATGGGGTGTTACAACTGTTACCCATACCTAAGTGGAAATGGGGGAAATAACCATTGATTTAATCATGAGAATACCCAAGATATCTAATTACATAGTGTTATTTGGGTTGTAGTTGATTGATTTATGAAATTAGAACATTTAATTACAATTGTAGAATATCTCTCTCTTGATCTGCTCACCATGATATATGGTAAGAAAGTGATAATGTTGGATGGAGAACCACTCACAATCATACCTTATTAATATCTTAGGTTTATCCTAAAGTTTTGGAGAATAATTAAAAAATATTTGAATATGAATTTGATCTTTATAACTACATATCACCCTCCAACGAATTGTTAGTCAGAGAGGAATATTAAAATCCTATAAGATATGTTGAGATATTTCTTTTTGAATTTAAAAGGATTTTGGGATCAATACCTTTCTCTATTTGAGTTTTATTTTAGTAATATATTTTATTCAAGTATTCAGATGGATCCTTATAAACCCCTCTATTGAAAGAAGTGCAGGACTCCAACATTATGGGATGAAGTTGGGTAATGGAAGTTATTGAGAACTGAGCTAACTAAGAAAATAGAAGAGAAGATTAAATCCATTCAATAACATGTCAGAGTAGCTTAGAGTGGATAGAAGAGTTATTATAAAAACCATAAATAGTATTTTGAGTTAATATTTTGGGATAAGGTGTTCTTATGATTATCTTCATGGAAGAAAGTTGTGATATATTTGATGAAATGGAATATGGATCCCAGTCATATCAGTCCCCATGGGATTCTTTATTATTTTATAATTGTAACTTATCACATAGAACTTCCTTATAAGATATCCTAAGTTCATGATTTTCTACATGTATCTCTTTTGAGGAATTAAATACCATATTTTTCACAAGTACAAAACTCAGATGTCATACCAATGGAACATGATCTTTCTCATGAGGAGAAATTGGTATAAATATTAGATTGTAAATATAAAGAGCTATAAAAAACTAATCACTTAGTTAAGGTTCTCTAGAGGAATTATAAATTAATGGAAACAACTTGGAAACCCAAGTATGTGATGGGGTAGAGGTATCCCTAGTTTTTTTGTATCAAAGTGATAGAATTTTATGGGTGATATTCTTATAAGGGAGTAGAATGTAACACCCCAATATTTTAGAATATATTTTTTCCCTTAATAAATTTTATGTGTTCGATAGCTTATGACTCATGAAAACATAAATATATATGAATAATATATATATATTATAAAATTAATCACATTATATTTTATCTTAATAAAATATAATTATCGAAAATAATTTCTAATTCACTTATAATATTGACCCTGAAGAACTATTTTGGAAATATTTTGTTTATGAGTATCATTTTTTCAAAAGATGTTTTTTGTAAAAATTAATAAATAGTACTAAAAATATAAAAAATTATTATTCACATATGTATAAAATTAATTCATTGGTTATAAATTGGTTAGAAATGAAAATAAAAGCACCTAAAGGTAAAATAGAGGTTTTTCTAAAAAATTGCATTTATGTGTGAAATGTGTTTTTATTTAAACAAATTAAACTAATAAATTTTTATGAATTATTTTAATAAAATTTGAAGATAATATATTCAATAAAATATATTATCAATCATTTAATGGTTGTTACTATGAAGGGAATAAGAATAAATTCAGTGTTATGATTAAAAATGAATTTTTCTGAAAATGATTTTCATTACATTGTGCCTGATTATATTAAAAGTAATATTTCATAATTATATAAATTAGATATGTTAAAATGGTTTAAAATTTATAACCAGGTGGTCCAAATTTATTAATCTGTTCAATTTCATTTTTTTATGAATAGTTTCCATGGTAAAACTTTATTACTAAATTGAGGGTTAAAAAGATTAACGGAGGTTAAACATAGAGATAAGGGATAAAATATATTTAAACATCATATAAATGTTATTTTTTGAACATATTTATAGGAAAAAATAAGTTATATTTGAATTTTTCTTTCTTTGTACAACTTTCACTTGAATTTTACTTTATAATATTATAATGTTTCAAGTATTTACTAGAGTTCCACTCCCCTCACTTATAAAAGGACGTCCTCTCCCACTTACCCCCTCACAACTTTTGAGCCATCTAAGTCATAAAATACATGAATAAATATCTTCCTAACTTCCCAAACTAATTCTTAGATATTTTTTCTCCCCAAAAGACTAATCTTTAAAGGTTTAAGCTATAATCCAAATGAGGTTTTCCAATGATTAGATAAGTGTCTTTACCGATCTATTTCAAGTTTCTTTCTTCCATAAAATCTTATACACCTTATATAACCATATTACATGAATAAATCAGTATTATTACTATATTTAAATATTTTTTTGGTAATTTTATAAAAAAAATCTACCTTCTTTCCATTCTATAAGAAATGGTAATGTTATTTGTGCATACATGTGGACTACCATCTTCACGAAGTGATGTGATTATTTTTTCATATCCACCATGAATGGATAGTAATATGGATAGATTTAATGAATATAAATAATATTTATTATATTAATATAATTATTTAATGATATATTATTATTTACATTTCTTTCTTTACATTCATTGGAAAATGAAAACATTACTCATGTGTATGGACGGACTACAGTATCCATGAAGTGATATAATTAATTTTTCATTACCACATTATATAAATGTTTATAAAAGTGTATATAATGAATAAATATTAAAATTATAAAATTATTAAGGTTTTATAGATTATAAAACCATGAAAAAGGTGAAAGTATCGGAACCATTTAAGGAAAACATGCATGGGAAATAGAATAGGTAACACCTAAATGTTGATTTTAAGAAAGAAGTATTAATAAGTGGATAATTGGAAATTATAAGGAATGGTATATTTTTAGATAAGTATTAATATTTTTTGGAATATATATATATAATAAATATAAATTTATTATGCAAGATCAAAAGTTTTTGTATGATGAAATTTTGGATCTTTGGTAAGGGTTTATGTTACGGTCTCATTTTAATTGAGATTATTTGTGCTTGAATATCCTTTAGAAGAATTTATGATTTTTATATATTAAAAAATATATATTTTATTATCATATGTTTTTTTTCATTTTTTCCTTTTATTTTCCTCTTTTTGTTACTTAAAACACTTGATAATATATTTTTAAGAAAATCCAACCTTATTTACACTTTTTTTGTGAACTTATTCATCCATGTCCATGTTTTTTCCCAAATTTGTATTATAGAAGATCATAATTAAATCATAAAAGATTTATAAATGTATTTTTCTAATAAGTTTTAATTTATTTATAAAGATTTAAAAAGAATATTCTGATCATTTTTCAAACAAGTTACTTTTTACCAAAGGTGTGAAAAGAATATTTGTTTTCCTATTTACTAAATGAATAAACCATTTCACCATTATAAATATTATTTGTTTTGAATATTCCTTTAAAATCTCCAATGTTCATTTTCTAAGAAAAAATTTTTCTAAATATTATGGGAATTTTTATTTAAAATGTTATCAAAATAAAAGGATATTTTCTCATGTTTTCAAAGAATGGTTTGAAAAACTTTTAAATGTATTTTTCATCTATATCAGCATCATTTGATATTTATTATGCTTCACTAGGGTATGAGAGAATGATACCATCCATTTTAATTCTCTATATGTCTTATGATTATGTTATGATGAAATGTTTATAAAACCCATTTCTTTTCTATGGGTTATGCTATAATGAATTAAAGAATGTTTGCATTATCATGTGAAACACATATGTTTTCCTTTCATTATGTAATGAGGTGGATTGAAATTATATGGATCTCAAATGCATTAGTTAATGATTGATATATCATGAAATAATTGAAATATTATGGAGAGTGAACCCATTCAAAAAAATTAAAAGAGGATAGAGAGTGGACCCAATATATTATAGACTTTTCCCACTATGTGATTATGGTCATGGAAGTAAGAAATGGCTACTAAAATGATTTTCTTTTCTTATGATTATGAAAAAATTTCTAATAAATGTTATTATTATTTTGATACTCTTCCATGTATCATGATTGATTAATGATTATTTCTCACTCTTATGACTCTTGTCTTTTAAAATGTGAATTATTTATTTCATGACTCGTGATTAATGATCGATGAATGATTAGGTATAAACTTATTAATTTATGATCATGTTTTCATACCCATATGATTATATTATGATTATATTATGATTATATTATGATTATATTATGATTATATATTGTCATTGATTGATATATCTCATGTTTACCCTTACTGCATATCTAAGATCACCCTTTCTTATGTTTCTATTTTCCCAAGGTTATGAAGAAAGGTATTAAGTAGGATATATCTAACAAGGGTACTATGAGAGAAGAAAGTTTTGGGAGATGTAAAATACATTTCAAGAAATAAGTTGATTATTTATCTAGTCTAAAAATACACTAAAACTTTTCAATTTTTGGAAATGAATTATTATGTAATATATTAGGTTTTTGTCTAAAATGATGAAATATTTATGTACGATTTTTTGGTTCACCTTATTATCATAAAAAATAAAGGGTTATTACTATGAATTTTTTTCTTCTTCAAAGGATTACAAAACATATGATTAAAATATATCATTATGATGAATTTATATTCCATTCTATATATTATGAGAGGAAAGAAACACTTAGAATAACAAATTTTATAGGAAATGAAATATTTCAAAATAGAGCTTCAAAACTATTTTTTCCGGTCTATTAACATGGAATATATCAAGGGGGCCATGGTTTATAAATATTTTTAAAATAATAAATTTCATAAAATTAGAAGATTTGAAGAATTCTTTTCCAACAACTACCAACATCATGTAAGCATATCATTTTGTCAGGAACTTCACCAAAAGAAATTAAATTCATTAAAAATAAAAAAAATTATATCAGAACTTGGGATGTAGAGACCATATTTTTTCTTTGTAAGACTTTGGAATAACTATATATATATATATATATATATATATATATATTTAGAGCCAATCGCTGAGACAATGTGTAATTTTAAGGACATGTGTTCCTAGAATCTCCTTTATAAAAATATTATATATTTTTTATATTAAGCATGAATGGTTTATTAAATAAAATGGTATAAATATTAAATAGAATATCATATCACAAATCTAAGACCACTATTGAGTCCAGAACACAATGCTTACCCTAGTTGAAATATAAAATAGTTAGATGTGGTGTTTTCAAAAATAGAGACCATTGGAAGGTGCGTTTAGTTAAAATAAATTTGTTTATTTATTGATTTTAATTAAATTAACCTAATATAATTCCAATAAAACCGTCTCTATGGAGAATCCCCCAGGTTTAACCTTATAAACCTTGGGAGGATTAAGCGAATTTTAACTCTCCTTCCATTGGTGAATTGAATCAGATGATATGGAACTCTGGATCAAAGAATATCAAAGAATATAAAATGAAATGAATCCTCTAAATCAATAGTGTGCATATTATTCAATGAAAAATGATCCAATCTCTCAGAATTACTCTTCATTTATGGTATCTTCCTCTTTTGATTAAATTGTGGATAATTACATGCACCCAAGTATAGAAATTAAATTATTTATTATTTATTTTTCACCCCAGATCCCCCAAATATATTCGTTCTCCAAAAAATATTTTTATACTGATTTTAAACCCTTTATCTTATGATTTTCTCTTTTAATTATTCGTTTTCTCCACCTATTGGCCTACAAGTCCTTGGTTCGATGTTACTGGGTGGTACTAAGCCCAATCAGACCCTTAAATTCATGGAAAAATCATGTATGAAAAACAAAATACAAAATCAGGGATGAAATAGTGATTTTACTGGTTTAGAGTAAATGTTTTATTGATCTGGGATCCAAATCGGGACATGGAGACATCAGGAGGTAGGCGGAGGCATGGTGGGGCATGTAGGTTCACACAGAAGGAAAAAAAAAGATTCTATTTTCAGAAACCGGAGGGCCATAATTTATTATTGGATCATATATTCACCATTTTCAGGAAGAGATGAGGAAAAATATTAAGGAAAAATGACCAGATCTAAAGCACAGAAACTAGATATATGATTCTGTAAAAATTCCTAATACATGCCAAATAGTTCAGAAAAACATACAGCGTGTTAACCCTAGGCTTTGGTGGTTAGGGTTTTGAAAAAAAGATAAGGATTTCATGGAATGTATCACACCTACACATCAAGTATCCCTACTTGGGTGGACATTACATGTGTTGGGACACACAAGAATGACCCCTCATGGGAAGACACGGTCAGGCACACACCATGTGCCAAAGTACATGGACACAACCAATGTGCACTGGCAGGGACCCCGAGTAGCTTGGAAACTCCTTGTAAACTCCCTATATACCATTAGTGTTACACAGTTGTTGATTATTATACCTTTAGGGACACTTCCATGCACTGGAGAAAGACCACATATTGTGTGGGTCCCCTCACACATTGTTTACCCCTTGGTTCCTTTTGAGGAAACTTTAAAGTCTCTTATATCCTTCATTTTAACTCGGATTATGGCCTGTAAAAAGCATATACATAGTGTTTTTACACATAGAACTTGATGGTTCCCTCCATTGTGGATTTTTAGATGTTATGTGAGATGTTATTGGTGTTAATATTATTTAGGAAACACATGACGACGGTAGTGATCAAGTAGAGGATCACCAGAGACACTAGAGTGGAACCCCCTAGATGCACTAGGGCACGGTTTCTCGACCAATAGAGTGGAACCCCCGTGAGGCATCAGGGCACGAGTCCTCTATCAACTGATTAGAACCCCATGTAGAATATAAAATTGGTCTTCATGACACTAGTGGAACCCCCCTGACGCACTAGGGTGCGGGTACACAACCTATAGAGTGGAACCCCCCTAATGCACCAAGGATATCTTTAATATATACCGAGTCGAACCCCCTATTGGATAGGTCATGGGTACTCATTACAATAGAGTGGAACCCCCTGAATCATTAGGGCACGAGTCCTCGCCCTATATATTGGAACCCCACTAACACACTAGGTCATGGGTCCTTGTGACACCAGAGTGGAACCCATGATGCATCAAGGTGCGGTTCTTATATAAATACTTATTGAGCAGCATCCTCTGGAATTCTAGGTAATGGGTCCTCTACTTGGGTATTATTCTCCCTTGACTGTGTGGAATATTGGAAAGGTGTGGGCCTCCACCTGATTACATATGGGTAGACACGTGGGATGCTGGGAATCAATTATGGACTTCATGGAACTAATGGGGACCCTTTTCTTAGGTTGGTCTTTGAGATGAATATCCCCTTCTCTCTTGTTTGTATTTATTTGGTTTGAGATTATATATATTTGTATCCATGTAGATTGATTTTTCTAATCTTTTTAAATGGGTGGTAGAGACATGATGTGTACTCTACCAACATGATGTGTTGACCTCCATGTGGTTGGGTGAGGTTACTTTATTGCTTTGGTTTGAGATTCTTATTTACTATCTATTTTCTATATATTCTTATTTTGTCTCTTATTGATCCCCCTTCATCTTTAAGGGCTTCTAATAGGGTATGTATATACTCACCCTTGTATGTGATTTTCCTGCACATGTCATGTCTTATGTAGACGAAGAATAGGTCAATGGTGACTTTAGAGGTGCTTAGGGATACTTGGTTCCTTGGATCGCATAAAATGGTTAGAGCTTGGAGTTCAGAAGATATGATCTCTTAGTATTTTTACTTTCTAGTTTTATTAGGTTGGTATATCTTTCTAGTTGGGCATGTATTTTTCCAATTTACTTTTTAATTTTCACTGTTGTATTCTTATACACCCCAGAAATTTTGTTTTCTTGTTCTATATTCTAGTTGTTTCATATTTTTATTATTATTCCTATGAAATTATGAATTTATATGGTTGGGTGTGAACATATAGTTACATTAGTCAAAGGCTTCCTAATTTGGATATTCCTTTTGTCACTTTTCACCACCCCTTGGCCTATGAAGGTAGACATGGGGTAGTTGCTGCTTGAGCCTCAATTAGGGTCAGATCATGAAAAATTGGTATCAAAGCTGTTCATTCCTTGGAATTGTTTTTGGTGAAGTCCCCTTATGAATATTTGGTTGGTATTTAGGTAAATAGTTTCAAAGTGTCTCAAGTGTGACTCTTAGTCCAGGGAACCCAATGATGGTATCGGTGGTTGACATATCCATTCACCAGAACATTGAAAACCTACTTTTCAATTAGGCATACTGATACATTGGTTGTAGGGATCAATGGTAAGAGCATAATATAGGATTGATTATTTTAATGAACTTATTGAGTTAGATCCCCATTGTGTGTGTGTGTGTGCTCATCTAACCATGGTACGTCTGGATTAATTTTCAGGATGCCTCTCTGATGATAGTCGACTAGGATACCAGTTCCAAATCATGATGATAATCCAATGAGCAATGAGGCCACAGTTCAGGGTCTATCCATCAAGATCCTTTCACTAGGTTTATAGGTATCAGCACCCAAACCTAATGAGTAGTATATCATACCAGCAGATCAAGCTAGGATGCATGCAGGCTTATCTCACTTTTTGAGTTCCAATGTTGGAGGCCTCTAAGGTCCCATAGAAATACATATCCCCAAGAAGTGGAGGATTAGATATATTTAGTGGTCTATGTCTTCAAGTAGATTTGGACTCTCATGTATCTGGTGGTTACAATGAAATCTAGACCTTTCTACAGAGTGGTTGGGTGTTGGTGGAGTCTTGTTACCCAGATGCATGATGAGCCGACACTCTCATAGACCGACTTTCCGTAGTTGTTCTGTGAGGAGTAATACCAATCTTTATTCTTCTAAGTTTAGGTCTATTAGATTCTAGAGCTACATCTTGGAGGGATTACCATGGATGAGTACTTTTTGAGGTTCACATACCTTACACAGTACTCCCTCAATATGATCTGGGATGGCTACATCTAAGCATGGGAGTTTGAATAGGGACTCTACAAAGAGATTGATACCAACATGGTGCCCTTATTAATCCATACCTATATTGGTGTGTTTGAGTAGGAAATTATGATAGAGAGATTCCTATTAAAGGGATTCCAGGAAATTTGAGTTGGCACTGGGAGTTATATGGTAGAGTTATCTGCAATAGCTAGAAGAAAACAATAGACATGATATTTGCATAGGATGCCACCCCATGATCAGAACCAAGATTGTGGTTAGGAGAAGTTCAAATGAATAGGGTAGCTCATAGATAATAAGTGCTATTATTTGTATAGGAAAGGTCACATAGAATGTGACTTCCCAACCAGGTGCATTGATGAGCACAGATAGATTGTAGATGGACTGGCATGGCAGAGGCAGTGTCATGATCATGGATCACCTAGTAGAGGGCAATGAGGGCCCCAATGAGGTAGAGCTAGTAGGGGAGTGGGTCAAGCTACATAGGAGGATCATTGGTTGGTAGATGAAACTATGATATCTTTATACCAATACAACCAGGAGGCTGATGTCATGCTCAGGGAGCTAGTGTTCAGTGTTGAAGACAGTTGCAGGCTATGGAGTCTTATGACCCTACAACACACGAGATGATCAGATATATGATCAGTGTTTATTATACTATTCATTTTGTATTATTATACTCTGGTGTGATTCATTCCTTCATCTCTTTAATCTTGGTGTGAGAGATGGAGCTCCCAGTAGAAGTTTTATCCCAATATCTTCATCTTGAAGTTTCTATAGGGAATGCTTCTTCTATATCATTTATCTATCGATAGTGTGAGTTATTGCTTGGTTTAGAGAGGTTCATTTGGTACCTTTTGGTCATCATGATGAAACCCTATGAAGTCATATTGGGTATAGATTGTTTTCTATGGTCCGATATGAGATTGACTATCACTACAGATGGGTAAAATTCCTTCGCACTAATGGAATGAGATTCACCATTATAGGTAAGAGAGATCCCATGACGGAATGAGTGGGTGTTGTGAGCAGGAGGCTACAACCCATCACCCATCAATTAGAGTGTATAAACCTTGGTTCATGAAGATATTAAGTCATTAGGATTACTTCATTCATGGAGGATTATATGTACATATTCCCTGAGGAAACTATAAGACAACCTCTGAGGTGGGAGATGTATTATTGTATCGAATTACATCCCATAACATATCTAATATCTTCTATGGTATCTCGGATGGGCCCTAATAAGCTCCATGAGATTTGGTTTCATTTTTAGGACCTTTAATAGAACTAATTTATTGGGCCTAGTGTGTCCCCTTGGGTATCTCTAATTTTGTTTATTAAAAAGGTGGATAAGATTTTGTGGGTTTGTTTGGATTACCATCTCCTGAACCTATCCATGATAAAGAACAAGTACCCCTCTCACTGAGGATTGATGGCCTCTTTAATTAGTTGTGAGGTGAGAGAAAGTTTTCAAATATTGACCTCTAGTATGATTTCCGCTAGTTAAGAGTTCATGATGCAGATATTCAGAAACTAAAATTTTTATGTCACTACAGACACTATGAGTTCTTGGTGATACCCTTTGGTGTGAAGAATTACCCTATTGTACTTATATATTTAAGGAATCATATTTTCTATACATAATTAGACTAGTTTGTAGCTATCTACATCAATGACATACTCATATACTCTATGTTAGAGGAGGATCATGAAAATAACTTAAGGATGGTCATAGATTTTCTTTGAGATCCCCATATTTATGGTAAGCTCTCAAAGGGCTAGTTATGGATTCATGAGGTTCACTTTCTGGGGAATGTCATTTTTGAACATGGTTTATACCTATACCCACTGAAGATTGATGCAGTTCTTTCTTGGGATCCACCCTAGAGTGCATCAAAGGCTTGAAGTTTTCTTGGTTTTTCGGGGTACTACATAAGGTTTTTGGAAGACTTCTCTTGGATTAAATCCCAATTTGATTGTAATGATACAAAAAATGAATCATTTTAACTAGACTAAGTAGTGCTAGATGGAATTAGAAGAGTTGATACTATAGCTAATGATTGGTCTTGTGTTGGGACTACTGGAGAAAGACATGTAGTACATAGTGTACTGTGACACATTAGGGGTTGGTATTGGATATGATTTGATGCTTTGGAAAAATTTATTGTATACAGGTTGAGGTATTTGATACCCCATGAGCATAACTACAAAAATCATGACCTAGATCTAGAAATAGTAGACTTCACCCTAAGGATGTGGAGGCAATATCATCTAAGAGAGCGCTTTGTGGTTTACTTAGACCATCAGAGCCTTAGGTATGTATTTACACAGAGAGACTTGAACCTGAGATAGCGGTGTTTGTTAGAGTTTCTACAAGACTATGACTTTGAGATATTCTATACTCTATGGAAGGACAACATGATAGTAGATTTCCTTAATAATAATTATTAGGCTCAAGGTTGCAAAACTTTACTGGGTTGTTGGCTTTCTTTCAGCTAACCCTGGTAGTGCAAGTGGGTGTAGCTTTTCTTTAGTTGATAATGTTGACTCCTCTTCTCGAGCATGTGAGAGAGTCTCAGCTAGAAGATATCGACTATATGGTCTTTGATCACAAGATATCCATAGGGGATTTATCATATAGATATTATAAATTAGGGAGTCATGCCAACCTTTTCTAAGGATGGGTAGTGGTCCCAGTCACGATGTGGGAGGAGGTGATGCAGAAGTTCCACACTTCTTATTTTATTGTATATCTCGGTGTGGGGAAGATGTAAAGATACCTTCAATAGTAGTTTTGGTGGTATATCATGAGATGGATCATGGTTGATCTTGTCTCATGGTTTCTCACCTTTCAGCAGGTGAAGGCTGAGCACTGGGTTCTGGCATGTTTTTTTTAGCCCCTTGAGATCTGAGATTGAAAGTGGGATAGCATATCCATGGACTTTTTGATAAGTATTCTATTGAAAACAAAGGTACATGACACCATCTTGGTGATAGTTTACTAACTCATGAAGTCGGTAACCTTATTTTCAATTAAGGAGCATAATTTGGTGGAGAGTTTGAGTTAGTTTTATATACGGAAGATTATTCAACATCATTGGGTGACCTTAATTATTATCTTCAATTGTGATGAAAAATTTACATAACATATTTGGAGAGGCATAAATAATTCATACAAGGCCATGATGAGGATAAAACCTTTCAAACCTACAAATATGGGTAGACCAAGCATACTATCTAGGTGTTGGAGGATATATTTAGGGCTTGTGTGTTAGACTTTTTCCATAGCTAAGTTAATCACATTTTATTGTTACAATATGTGTAAAATAATATCTACCACTCTAATATAGTCATGTCACTTTTTGAGGCCCTATACGGGAGACTAAGTAGGTTTCCCTTATACTAGGAAAATATCGGCAATGCATCTCTTGTGGTTCCATAGTTGGTGCAGGCGATGATGGAGAAGATCCAAGCCATGCATGAGTGGATGAGGATAGCTCTTGTATGGAAAAAATTATACTGAGATCACCATTGTAGGCCCTTGAAGTTCATGTAGGGAGACCTTGTTTCCCTTAGTTTCTCCCCACGTTGAGGATTGCGGAAAAACATAATGGGAGGAAAGATATCCCCAAGGTTCATCAGGTCATTAGAGATCAAGAATATGGTTGGATAGGTTGTTTAACACCTCTCCCTACCACCACAACTAGAGAGGGTGCACGGAGTCTTCCACATGTCATATCAGAAGAAGTGATTCCATGATCTTACACATGTTATTGACTAGGGTGATCTAGACATCAAGGATTGATCCACTTTTACATAGCACCTGATGGATATTAAAAACTAACAGGAGAGAACCCTTTGTTGATGCACTATACCCTTGGTTCATGTGTTGTGAAAAAATGAGAACTTGTAAAAGATCTTCTAAGAGAAGGAGAGCCAGATGTGGTCTTAGTATATGGTTCTATTTGTGTAGTTTCGTTTTTTAGGGAAAAATATTGAAAAAGTAATGATTTAGAGACTGTGTTTTTTTCTATATTACTTTGAAATATTTCTATATATGTTTTCAAAGCCAGGCGCTAAGAAGGTGTGAAATTTTGGGGTCTGATCTACCCATAATTAATTTTATAAAAATATTCAATATATTTTATATTAATCAGGCATGTTTTCTTAAATAAAATGGTATAACTCTTAAAAATAATCTCGGATCAGAAATATGAGACCTTGTTTATGTCTGTAATGCAATTTTTATCATAGGAGGAACCTAAAATAGGTTGGTGTAGGGTGTTCAGAAATAGAGACTATTGGCTGGTGCATTTTCTAAAAATAAATAATTAAATTTATTTATTTTAGTTAAATTAATAAATTTAATTCCTATAAATCTACCTCTATGGTGAATCCTCTAGGGTTAGCCACATAAACCCTGGAAGAATCACGAGTGTTCTACCTTTCCTACTATTGGAGAATTGAATCAAATGACGACGAAACTCCGGATCGAAGCAGATCAAAGTGTAGTGAATTTAATGACTCTTATAAATCATTATAGAGCATGTTCCTCAATGAAAAATGATCAAATATCTTGGTAGGAATTTTCATTTTTGGGTTCTACCTATTTTTATTAAATTTTTTGAGCAATATCAATCTATTTCTTTGATATGTTCTAGTTGTGGACAATTTCATGCACCCAAGTATATAAATTAAATTTTTTATTATTTATTTCCCCCCATAGATCTCTCAAATGCATTCATTGTCTAAGAAAACCTTTATAATGATTGTTAAACCCTTATTCTTGTGATTTTCTCCCTTGATTCTTTGTCTTATTCACTGATTGGCCTATAGGTCCACAATTCGATGTTGTTGGGTGGTAACTAGCCAAATTAGACCCCAGATTCATGAAGTAATTTCATATGAAATAGAATTCAAATCAAGGATGAAATCAAGGGTTTTTAGGGTTTTGGTGAATGGTTTTTTGAACTTGAATTGAAACTGGTACATGGAACCATTGAGATGAGAGCAGAGGCACGGTGGTGCATGCGGGTTTGCACAGGAGGAAATGGGATTCGATATCAGGCCACCTGAGGACTGAAATCATCATCTATAGAATAGATCCATAATTTTTGGTAAGATATTAGTTTATATCTAAAAGAGGAATGATTGAATCTAAATCACAAAGATCATATCTTTGATTCTACAAAAATCCCGATTATACACCATGTAGTTTGGAAGAACACATGATGTGTGAACCCTAGGCTAAGGTAGATAGTGTTTTGGGTAAAACATAAGGATTTCATGAAATATGGACCTCCAACAAGTCATGTATCCCTATCAAGTTGGACATGTTATACGTCGGTATACATGAGCAAGACCCCTTGTAGAAGGTAATTTCCAAGAACACATTGTGTACCAAAGTACACAAACATGACCAAGGTGCATGGGCAAGGACCATGAGTGGATTAGATATGGGGTGTAGAATCCCTACATACCATGTACTACTAAATGGTTGGTGAACTTTGTACCTATTAGAAAATTTCCATGTGATGGAGTAATACCACATGTTGTGTGGGTCCCCTCAAACACTGTATGCCCCTTGGTTCCTATTGAGGAAACATTAAACTCTTATATCTCCTTTTGTTTCGACTCAGAGTTTGTCCATCAAGTAGCCAATACAGAGTTTTGTTCTATGTATAATTATATGTTTCTCTCCATTTTAGTTTTCAATATGTGATGTTATATTTTCTAGACATGAATATTTTTTAGGCAGCACCTGATGAGGACAGTGATTAAGTAGAGTATCACCAGAGACACTAGAGTGGAACTCCCCTGATGCACTAAGGAATGGGTCCTCGGAATATAGAGTGGAACCCCCTTATGAACTGGGGTGTGGGTCTTCTATATACTGAGTGGAATACCCCTATAAAATAAGGTGTGGGTCCTCATGACACTATATTGGAACCCCCTAACACATTAGGGCATGGTTCCTCAACCTATAGAGTGAAACCCCCCTGATGCACCAGGGTGCGGGTCCACTATCTTTTGAGTGGACCCCCCCTATCAGATAGAAAATATTTATTCATTAAAATAGAGTGGAACCACCTGATTCACCAAGGTTTTGATCATCTATCTAACAAGTGTAACCCCCCTATCGAATAGGGCATGGGCCCTCATTACACCAAAGTGGAACTCCCTTATGCATCAAGACATGGGTCCTCTACTGATACTTATTGAGTTAAATCCCCCTGACATACTAGTGCATGGTTCCTCTACTTTAATATTGTGCCACTAAACTGCACGTCATAGTAGTGAGCTGTGGGAAACCACTTGATTACTTCTGGGTAGATGTGGTTAATGTTGGGCATCAATGATGGACTTCATATAATTGATGGAGACCATTTCCCTATGTTGGATTGTGAGATGGAAATCCCCTTCTCTCTTGTCTGCCTTTCTTTAGTTTAAGAATAAATATATCTATATCCATGTTGATGTATTTTTCTACTCTCTTAGTATGGGTGGTAGAGACATGACATGTTTTCCACCTACATGATGTATTGGGCTCCTTATGGTTGGATAAGGTTTCTTTATTACTTTGGGGTGATTTGCTTGTTTATTGTCCACTTTTTATCTATTCCAATTATGTCTCTTACTGCTCTCCTTTATCTTTTAGGGTTTCAAACTAGGTATGTTTATACTCACCCCTATATGGGATTTTCCTGCATTTTTCTTGTCTTATGTAAATGAAAGATAGGTTGGTAGTGACTTTAGAGAAACTTAGGGATACATGGTACCTTGGACCATGTAAGGTGTTCAAATCTTGGAGATCAAGAGATGGTCTCTCTCATTATTTTTACTTTATAGTTTTTTCAGATCGGTAAATATTTCTAGTTGGGCATGTATTTTTTCCCTTTAATCTTCATTTTACACTATCATACTCTTGTACACCCTAGAGGTTTTTCATGCTTGGTTTATATTTTAGTTTTTCCATCTTTTTATTATTATTCATCTATACTTTGGCCGTAAAATGGTTAAGTGTGTTCATAAATTAACATTAGTAAAAGGCATCCCATTTAAGATATTTATTTCGACATTGTTGCCTCTCCCTGGACTATAGTGGCTAGCTTGGGGTAGTTACAGCTTGAGCCCAGGTTAGGGTCAGGTCATGATAGGGGATAACACATCATGGTTTTGGAGAAATTTTAAATAGATAATTTCATTTGGTTAATCTTCCTTTTAATCTTATCCTTTAGTTCATGTAATAAAATTAGTAAGCAAAAGTCGATTATTTAATAACTACAACATGGTAGTGTAATCATAGAAGCACACATAAGATCCAGAATGCAATTTTTAATGAAATGTCATGATGCATGTACCTTTCTATGATTAAAACACTATAATTGATACACTTTTACCTAATAATATTAGTATGATTTTAATTTCCTTACATCATATCCTAAGGTCCACCAAATATATATTTCATAAATGGTCTCTTTGGTCCACATCATATGTTAGGTTTGAGTTTCATTATTTCCCTACCATCCCATACAATCCTAACTTGTCCCCAACTTTGATCTCCATCCTATCTCTCAACCATCAACTTTGATACTGCTCTTTCATGACCCACCCACCAACCCCTCATTGGTACCCCATCTAGGCTAGCAATGAATAGCATGAGTGGCCCAAGAAGCCAGTCTCTAGTGGGACTTAGGGTGGAGACTAGTAATGAGGGTATAAAACTCGTATATGGTAGAAAAAGGGTAGATATGAGTGATAATCAGCCAATAAAAACAGTCAAAACATGGTCACTAGAAAGAAATAGAATAATTATGGTATTAAATCAGAGACCATATATATTAATATGGTAAATTAGGTACTAAGAATAATTTATGAGACACAAATATCAATAAAGTCACATTATCCCCTTACAATCCTACAATATCTACTACCAAGCCCTATAGTGACCCTCTCTTTTCAAATATTAACATTACATAACTTTTTTAGAATACTTAAACTTTATAAAAATAGATTCCCAAAGACCATAGTTGGTATACTTCCTTTAGAAACAAAGAAACATAAACACTGGTGCATATGTAAGCTATATCATCTCCCACTAGGTTCTTCTTGACTATCACCCTTCTTATACATATCAAAAATAGTACATATAATCATAACCTAGGGTAAAGGAAACACAAAATGGGTGATCTCAAATTATCAATAAGGGTAAACAAAGGAGATATGTTAGAATAAACATGAGTATAAGTGTATGAGAACATGATCCTGTAAATAGAAGATCATACCCTACTTATCAAAGATCATAACTGAAATCATATAATAAATATTGGTAGTTTATAAGACATGAATCATATGAAATAAATATCATAATCCATGAAATTATAGTATACAAATAATACATGAATTGTGGAAAACAAATAAGCATTTAATTATTTTCATAGTATCCAAGGCATCACTACCAAGATCATCTTAGTAGTATGGGTTCACTTCTCATACCATCACAGTATCATGAGTTCACTCCTCATACTATCTTTGTAGTAATATTTAACTCCCATGGCCATCATAGTATCATGATTTTACTCCTTATACCATCTTAGTAGTCATGGTTCACTCTCATGGCCATCATAGTAGTCAAGGTTCACTCCCAAGACTATCTTAGTTTATCTCATGAGATATAAAACATTACCAAATGCATTGGAGGGAGATATAGGTCTCACCCTTAACATAAATAAATCATATATACATGTTCCATAAGATCATGAATAATTATATCATAACCCATAAAATGTAATGGGTTTTATAAACATGTAAACATATCATGACCTATAGAAAGAGACAGGTTTCATAATCATTTTATCATAAACATAATGCATGAAATGAAGCTGGTTTCAAAAGAATATAACCCATGAAAGAGAAATGGGTTTCATAAATAGATTACCCATGAAGGAGAAATTGGTTTCATAAAGACCATGACATTAAGAATAACCCATTCATATAAAGGATATGAAAGGAACATTTAGATCATTTCTTATAAATGCATGAGTAACATCAATAGATGTCATTTTAGATGGAAAATAATTTTGTAATATCCTTTAAAAACGTTTCATGAGTAAAATATCCTTTCTTGTTTGAAAATGGATTTTTAATACATAAAAACATTTGAAAATAATTTTCTTAGAAAATACCTTGAAATTTATGAAACCATTTTGATAAACCTTTTCTTTGAAAACATATAAAATAACATTCAAGAAATTTTAAAATCCTTTTTCTATGAAAACACTTTGAAAACTTATAAAATAGTTTTAAAACGTTTTAAAAACCATTGTACTTAAAATCTTGAAAAATAATCTTGAAAAATATTTGAAAACCATTTTTCTTGAAAACTTATCAAATAATATTGAAAAGGTTTTGAAAATAATTTCATTGAAAACACATTAAAAACTTGTAAATAAGTCTTAAAGAAATTTTAAAAACAATTTTCCTTGAAAACATGTAAAATATGATTGAAAACATTATAAAAACAATTTTTCTTGAAAAATTCTTTTAAAAACATTTTCTTAAAGATGAAATTTTTATAAATGAAAATTAAGCTTTAAAGGGATGACAACGGGTAAATGCGTGCATGTAGTATGAGGTCAAAAGAACATTCCTTTTGCATGGTAAAATGGTTAGAAAAGTTATTTGTTCAGAAATCAAAAATAATATTCCCTTTAATAGATTTTTAAAATAAAAAAGGAAAAAATATTTTAAATCTTATAGTATAATGGTATAATATTCTTGTAAACCTTTTTCAGAAAACATTGATTCTTGACTGAAGAAAAGGTAATGTCGGGCTTTCCTAAAAACACTTTATTAACTATCTTATGTACCAAGGAGTAGAATATGATACTAATAAATTAGTATATCATTAAATAATAGATTATAAGAAAACTAATGAAAATTATTGAAAGATGTATCATAATATTTCATTAAGGTAATCATAAACATAAACAATCTCATAAAGTAATGAGATTGTCTCAATAAACTCTTATAACTCGGTAACCTAGGATCATACTCTCTATGTAAAAAAGGAAATTACATGAAGATTAATATTTCATGAAATTAATGATATTCATGATATAACATGTAAAATGGAAGTATATATACCTCGAAGAATATTTTAGGTTCATAACAAAATATGGATCTCAAAGAAGTAAAATTGAGACAAAACTATTTTACTGATTTGGTAACTTTTGAAAACTAAACCCCATGAAATAAGGATTATAAAATGGGAATGTTAGTACCCAAAATTTTAATTAAAATATAAATATAATACAATAATGTTCATTACATACACCACACAAAAGAAAAGAGTAGAGAACAAATCTTGTATCTCACAAAAATTAGAAGTGAGATGAAATCCCCTTACCTTGTGTCTTGAATCTCTCCATACTCGTACAAGATTCCTGTATAATAAATATAAGTTTATTATAAATATTTTACAGAATCATATTCTTATATATATTACCATATATGGTTATGTTATAATCTTATATTACCTACTTTTTAACGATCATATGTTAAGGTTTCACTTCAGGTAATATTCGCTTTGCTTTTCACATGTATCTTAATTTGTTATATCATTGGACCTTATAATTATATCATGATTTAAAAATTTAGATCATGATATAAATATCAGTTATATACATTTTATTAATATTATAATAATTTGTATCATATAGAATTATTAAATGGAATACACATTTAATGAATATGGTAATTCGTATGTACGCATCAACGTTGTTTCTGTTTTTATTGTCATATTGAAAGAAAGTATATAAATGACATATGTATATATTTGAATTTATATATACAATTATTTAAGTAGAATTAATATTTCATATATATCATATAAGTTTATTAAACCCATTCTTAACACATTTCATGTGGTGTGTGAACGAATCACATCGCTTTGAGGGGCGGTGGTCCACCCTTCCTCAAATGAGATTATTATATTAACACCAAATGGAAAGTAAAGATATGTATGTTGTAAAAGAAATAAATAAGCTTTAATAAATGTTAAATATAATATATTACATATATAAACACAGTTTCCATCATAATTTCTACCATGATTGGTGGTAAATGAAAAATGAACAATCATCGTTTCGTGAGACAGTAACTCGTCATACACAGAAACACTATGTTCGATATCCATTAGATGGAGGGGTGTATAAGATTAGGTAGAACCCTTTGTATAAAAAAAACTAATATATCTATTATATAGTTTTTTCTAAAAAATATAGGAATAAAGAGAGTGGAGGGGTGAATAATTGAAATAAAGGAAAGGAGCATGAGAGGATACACAACCTCTAAATTGGGTAACTCCTTTTGATTTATGCCAAAAGGATTCCTTGAGAGAATTTATTCCTAAGGGGTGACTTAAAGTAATAAGGGAGAATATTTGGGAAGATATTTGAAAAACTTAAAAGGTTTGAGAGGTGTGAGGAATGGGTAGAGGTGGTGGCCTTTTATAGTGTAGGAAAAAAGTCTCAATTGGAATTTTTAGGAACAAGTTAGGTGTGCACAAATTCTTACCAAACAAAAGTCATAAAAAACCAAAAAAGTAAATAATTTAATGTGTATAGTAAAAATATGGATATAAAATGGGTGTATTAGAAGTTTCTAGGTAATTTTTTCCCTTAATGTTAAGGTTTACTCCCTAATTAAGCATAATTTGGCCTTAACCGTTGTAATTACTTTTAATCACTTTTACTAATAATTTTAATCAAAACATAACTTGGAATTATTAGACTATAAATATTAAACATAATAAAATGGTTTATTATGGGTTTTTTAAATTCAATTCAAGGAAGCAGAAAAAATTAATATTAGTATTAATTCTGCAGACAGGATGAAATAACGGGGTTTTAAAGTAAGAAAAAGTTCAAAAGCGTTTTAAGATTTTATATTTAGTTTAAAAGTGAAATTGATTATAGTGAATTAAATTGTATTAACAGATGTAATATTAATCTAATGAGACATTAAAACATATTTATAATATTATTTATCATTAATAATTAATTAGACAAAAGGTGATTTTTAACTAAAAAGCAGTATTTTTAACTATTCATCAAAAAAATGATGTTTCTCAGAAAAAACCAAAAAATAACTCGATGTTAATTTATAAATTATGAATTAAAAAAATTATTTTATCCAATTAAATTTATAAATTTGTCTAAAATTAATTTTATTATTAAAATCGGTTCATTCAAGAAAATAGTATTTTTAGCATAAAAGGACTTTACCAAAAATCTTATCCATCATTATCAGTATGTTTTATTTATATAAAAAATTATAAACAATATTTGGAAAATATTTATTACTAATCCTATAAATATTTTTAATTTTTAGGTTATAAATATCTCATTTAATTAATTATATATATAAATATGGTTCATAGAAACTCAGTGTTGTGTGCATTGTACGTGAAGTCAGCATTGCCTGTAGCGTAAGTCAAGTTGGTATTGCATGTAACGCAGTCTAATTTGGTGTTTTTTGTGAAAGGAATGTTTTAATTTCTATTTTAATATATATATATATATATAAAACTATTTCCAGTACCACATGAAATGAAAAATATCAAAAAGATAAATTATTTAGAAAAAAATCACAAAATCTCAGGGTGTTACAAGCCCCCCACATCATGGTTATCTTAAATCAACACCATCATTATCAACCAAGAAACCCAAAATTCCATATAAATCACTAAAATACTTTTCCTATAGTCCTAGTAATTTATTTCATCACTCTTACCTATAAGTAAAGTTGAGTACCCTCTAAATAGTAGCTAACTGGAACGAAATCCTCTCTCCGCTAGATTAGGAACATGATAATGGATCCAAATCAACCACACACCATCGACCATACTCCAATGCCAAAAACCATATCATATATATATATATACATCATCACCATACAACTACAACCATATCTCCTTACCATCCACTTTCCCAATCATATGTGGCAGCGTAATGTAAACACAAAGGATATCAACCTCATTCCCTCCTCCTTCCGTGTACACCCCCACTTATAATCATCATAATTGTATCATCCTCAACACATTAGGGTATCTTGAACATATATATAATCAACCCCATTCCCTAACCCTACCATGTATGACCCCCACCATGTATCTTTCATCCCTTCATCCTCACATCATCTGGTGCTCCAGATGCCACTCCTAAACCATGAATGATCGGGTTGCAGTGACGGCATGGATGAGGTAATGGGATCTTCTCCATCATGTAATTGGTGATTTTTTATGGTGAATTTTGTGTTTGTTTCTATTTTGTGGTTATTTTTGGTAATTTGTTTGATTCGAAGAGTTTTCGTGATTTCGTTATGGAGGAATCCTATGTTTCCTTTGGAGGAATCTGTCGTTGGTTTTGGTTGAATGTGAGTGTACCTTATGTGCTGATGATATTCTTGATGGGAATCTTCTAACTGAACTCATTGTGAATATTTGGTGTTTTGGAAACAATCAATTTATATGGATCTGTTTCAGATGAGATTCAGATCATAAAGCTTTCACCTAAGCATGTCATTCAGATTTGGATGTTTGAGAGGGTATGGCTCTGCCAATGGTACCAGGCCCATGCAACCCTACACGGGACAGCTTGCTGGGAAATCATGTGATGGTGAAGGCTTATAATCATGTTGTAGTCACTGGGAAGGTGTAGATCCTATAGTATTGTTCTGGTTTATCCTCTTTAATGGTCTTATTGGTTGTAAGGATCTTGTAGTTTCTCACTTTCTCTTCAAAAGTGTTTTGATGATAAAAAATTTAATTTTTAGTGAGTCTTTACATTGTTTTGTACAATCTTTCTCTCTCCCCATAAACCATGAACTCTCATCATGCAATACCAATAACTAATGGAATTGGGAATATATAAATGATATAAATAACAAAAGTTCAATTCATTTATATAATTCTAGAAGATATAAGATATTTTCATAAATCCCTTCCCTCAACCGATTCTTGCAAAACCACTATAAAAAAGGGAGAGGATAATGCACAAAAGATCTGACCCATGTGAAAAAAAGCCTTGGCCAAATCTAAATGATAGAGAAACCAGTCAAAAAATAAAACAATCCCATGATACAACCTTATAAAATGAAGGATGGGAAGAAAAAAAGGAGTAAAATGGTAGGGAATCACCACAGTTTTGAAAGATCCATCTTTTTAAATCCAAAGATTGAGACCATAAGAAGGGATAAAAAAGCCCCCCTAGAAACATACTGGAGAAACACAATATTAGATGGAAAAATTTAAGGAAGAATTTTTTATAAGGGTCTCTATAATTTATAACTCGTATAATTTTAAATGGACTATAGTGTAGCAATATAGGCCGTGTTGTGGTAATTAGGTTTTCACCTAAAACCATGGCACAATGCAATAAGCTAGGCTGAAATTACCCCTGTACCAATTGGAATTTGGAAAACACACCATATATCTCAATGAAATATTACATTCATAGGGTAAAGATATGATGTACACCACTTATCACATCACAAATACCCCTAAAATGGTAGGGGCATAAAAACCATCCACTACAGAACTCTATGTTATAGGTCACCTCCACGCTGTAGCCATACCAAAATTAGTAGAGCCACCAAAACCTATCCTCCTTGATGACCTATGTAATATTCTCTTGACCACATTATAATATCATCCATTACTATATATCCTATAACTCCATATAACATGTAACACAATAATATTTTAAAAGAATAATATTATGTTTGATAGTGTATATGACATAAAACACTAACCTTAAACGGCACACAAAATAAATTACAGATGTAACCTAGCTGTTAAATTGGGCTGTATGAATATGATTAAATAAATTATGAATATATATATGAAATTCATACCAAACATAGATTTATTGATAAATTCATAGGAAATAATCAATCATTTTTTTTATTAAAGTCAATCAATTGTTTAAAAATGCATTTTCTTCAAAAATGAATTAAACTATTCCTATGATAAAATATGATAATTAATTTTTAAAACTTTAATAAAAATTACTTGATAAAATAAAATAAATTTTTTAAACCAATTTATTAAAATTAACTTTGGGTGAAATTTTGGAATTTTTCTGAAATGATTGCTTTTTTAGTGAATAGTGAAATTACCGATTTTTCAAATACTTTTATTTATATTAATTAAATAAAGTAATTTAGAAATGCCATTATATTTTTATTTAATATTAAAAATTAAAAATTTTATATATAAAATCCAATTAATTTAATTTTAATTATCAATTTTCATGATTTTGGTATAATATTATTTACATATTTAAAAATGCAGTTTTTTGAAAACTTTTTGTAAGTGCATAAAGTTTATCCGTTTTCATTAATTAAAATAAAAACTAAAAAATAAATATTTAAATGAAATTTAAATATTATATATCTATTTATATGAATTTGTACTTATATAATGATGATTTCCAGTTATATAGTTAATGTAAGATCATTTTAGGCTTGAAAAATCCATTTCATGAAAACCCATTTTTTAACACGATTTATGAGTTTGTTTTTAAATTAAATTCTTCCAATTATATAAATTTAATTTTAAAAAAATTAATCCATAGTTTAAATCATAAAAGTTAATATTTTTTAATAATATCAACTTAATTTTTGATCTTAATTATTATTAGAAATTAATTACCACAGTTAAGATTAAAATGGGGTTTTGTGCGTTACATGCGCTTGTGTTAAAATTAATTTTCCACACACATATGATTTTTATTTTATAAATTGGATTTAATATTTTAAATTATTGGGTTAAATTTATCTAATAAGGATCATTTTATTTGTATTCATAAAGGATAAATTACCGAGGTAAAATACTAGTTACCGTGGTGAAAAACTAAAATGGTAAATTTAAGTAACCATGAATGTAAAGGAAATAACAGGTTTAAAAATGTTTATTTTTTATGGTGGAAGTTTTTATCTACCATATAATCCTTAAATTAATTTATTTATAAATTTTTAAGGAATATGGGTTGAGTTTGACTTCCCATTATTGAATAGTTTTGGGTATTTACAAAAAATGTCACTCCTTCTAAATTATGAACCACATCCCCTTACCTATTCACACCTGTCAAGAAATTTTGATCAACCAAACCATAAAATAATCTATCCAAAACATCGTTATAAAAATTCAAGAGCTTATATTATTACAAAAACACCAATCGTATGGTCCTTAAAAAGAGATCCAACAGAGGTTCTTCTAAGGGAAGGTAATTGTCTTCACCGAGATCCTTTTTTACTTATTCTTTCTCCGCCATCAATTATGTCATAAAAATTTCAATATAGTAACACCAGTATCTTTTATATACTTAGATTTTATTATTATAATAGAATAATATTTATCCATATCTTCTTCCATCAAATGTAAAATGAAACCATCGTTCATGTGAACGACGGTCTACCACCTCGCGAACTGATGTAATTTGTTTTCCATCATCACCTCTCATGGATGTTTATGATGATAGATATAATATAATATATATATATATATATATTTAAATATATTATATTCATGAAATATTTATCATTAAATAAAATTAATATATCATATAATTTATGACCTTACCATCTATTGAAAAATGATAATGTCATTTGTGTGTACGGCAAACTACCGCCTCACAAAGCAATATGATTCGTTTTCCATCACCACATAACTTGTATAGTATATATAAGAGTATTTAAAAAAATTATTATATTCAGGATATAATTATCATTATTTAAATATAAAATAACACTTACCTTCATTCCATTATGATATTTTAAAATTGGAAATGTTACTCATGCGTACGTATGACCTACCGTCTCAAAGATTATAACATAGTTTATTTTTTATAGATATATTTCATGCTTAGTTTTAAAATTATAATTTATAAATAAAATGATAATTATTTAATTATTATTATTCTAGATATTATGAATCAATTACCCCTTTGACCATGGTGAACACACCAGTGCAGTTTTGAAATTGTGCACTACGCATCCTCAAAACACCTAACATGGATATAACTGATTAAGTAATTAAATATGTCATTAAAATAAATGAAAAAATTGTTTGAGTATAATATAATAAACCTATAATAGGTTATTAATAAAAAAAATAATTTATATAATTTTATCATACATGGGATAAAGGACATACAGGACATATCTTGACTCGAGGTAAGGGTTTTCATCTCAAAACATCCATCTCTGAGAGACAAGTTCTTTTATGAACCAAATTTATATTAAAGGTGTATATACTAAAAATTTAATATTTAACATAATTTATTATTCTTATTCATGGTATTTCAAGTTAAAATTAAATCTCTCTCTCTTTCAAGGGATATTTATTAAGATGTTTCTTAAAGAGTAATGGACTTCATCTCATTTTTCTTTTATTGAGGAATAATTTAATATTATACACAAATTTATTTTATATGACGTATATACTACCTTATTAAATTATAATATCATAAATACCTAATCCTTAATAGTATTATGTGTTTTATTTTTAATTATTTAATTCAATAGTATTTGACCTAAAAGTTACCAAGTTGTAAGGAATTTTATAACTCAATTTCTTTTCATTGGGTAAAATTAATTCTTCATTATCTTTAATATTGTAATATTATGTGTGTGATGAAATTTGATTATTTTTTTTATTCAAACATTTTTTATCGCTTCTTAAATTTTACACACTTAATAACTTCATTGATTAACTCACACTTCAATGATACAATCTTTGTAAGGTATTTCATCTCAATTTATACACCTAATATATTTTATATAGTGTATATATTACCATTTATACATGTTATATCATGAATATATTTATTTTAATGGTATTTAATGTTTAATTAGAATCTATTTATTTCATGGGCCTTAGGATTCAAAAGTTACCAAAGCGGAAAGGGTTTATTTAACAATATAATTTTTATTAGGATTGTTTATTATTGAATTTCCATTGAAAGATATTATTTAGCCATTTTATAATAAAAAACTTTCATTTCCTTCTCCTCTATTTATTCATGAAATTTTCTTGTAATATTACCATTTTCCTCTCTTTGGTACTTAAAATTATTGAGAAAATGTATTTATGAAAAGCCAATATTATTTATTTCTTTAGTGAGAAATCCATCTCCTTCAATATCCAAGTTTCGTAAAAAAATAATGAATTATTTTAATATTATACTATTTTTTAAATAAATTTTTACCCATTTGTTACATTTTAAAAAATTGTTTAAAATTAATCTTTCTATCATTTTATAAATAATGTGTTTTTTTGTGAAAGGAATGTTTTCTTTTAACTTATATGGTATGTATAGAATTTACCACCATTACAAACACTCAATTATTTGAAGATTTATTTAAAAGTTTCCATGGTTATTTAAGACAAAATGTTTTGTATAATATTTCATAGATTTTTATATTTTAAGGAAGTGTTTTTCAAAAATAAAAGAGCAATTTCCTCAAGAAATATTCCATGTAATCTTTAAAGATATTTTTTTCAATGATGGAAACCTTTGATGTTATGGATTGCTTCTAAATTATATATATATATATATATATATCACACATATATACCTATATTATTCTATCTTCCATATAAATGGTAATAAATTCCTTATTTTCATCACTCAAATGTATTAGTTATAAAGTTCCTTTTATTATGATATGTGTGAAGATTATGCATCCCATTTTCTTTTTATGGGTAATTATTATTTTTTTCATTATGATTGAATTCGTTTTGTGGAATATATATTCATAAACATATTATAATGGGTGTAAAAAAATAGATATCCAATGAATTGCGTAAATATTTTGTCTCATGAGATGTTATGTATGATATTAGAGATTAAACATATTTCATTATGGGACTTTTTCCACCATGTGATGTTGTTTGGGCATTTAGCCTTAACACATGTTTATGTCATGTTATATGTTTTTTCTACACTTTATATGATTTTATATTCATATGGTACCATGTTATTTATTTTATTCTTCCATTTGATTACTCATGAGCTTTCTATTTTATTATATCATGTTATGTTTTTCAATCACATGTTTTTTTCCTTATCAGGTTTATTCCCTTAGTGGGATTTTTAGCTCAAACATTTTTTTATATATTCCCAAGTTTATCCTATAAAATTTTAGGAGAAAAAAATATATTTAGAAGCTAATTATGGATAATAAGATAAGGATTTCATGTTTTGGTTTTCTTTCAATGAATTATAAACCTAGTCTTCCAAATACACTAGGCCTCATGATCTTTGGGTTGTAATTATTGGATTTTTATGTTAAAAAATCATGTAATGATATATATAAAAGGTTTGGGTATCTATAGTTGGTATTAGAGAAAGGCATAGTTATTTTTGGGGATTATGATTAGATAAACTTATTAAAAAACCCTGGGGAAAATTCTAAATATATTATAACAGCCTATGACTTGATAAGGAATAGATTATTTAGTTTTTCTAATAAATCACATATCTATCTATATAATATAAGTGGGTGTGGAACTATGATAGTTATACCTAGGTGTAATATCACTAAAAATGGAACATTGGGTTTTGTCTTGATCATGACCTGGTGCTTGACAACATTTCTTTCTGAACACCTTATTTGACACTTCTAGGGGATATGGTTGGGTTAATTCACATTTTCGTTATGAACTATTATGATGAATGATAGAATAAAACCTATGAAAACCTGTTATATTCTATAGTGATATGGGAAATAATTAACTAGTCTTGGGTTGATAATTATATGGCTGATCATAAGTTTAAATGAATAAATACTCATTTTGAATAATTATGTCATGGAACTATAAGTCCATTAAGAGTATTTTGGGAGAAATTTGTGGTAATAAAACACTTGGGATTAGTATTGGTTTGAGTAAAAAAGTTATTGGAAGAATAATTACTTTATATTTTGTAGACATAAATTTAAATTTATTGGTAACCTTTAAAGGATATCTTATCTTTGATGTTGAAGTAATAATATTCAATTAATATTATTTTATTTTGTGGAAAAAATAAACTCTATAGAAAATCATAGTGGTTACAAACTAAATTAAATATTAATGTTATTTTAAGGATTTTTTTCATATTTTTGGGAATGTTATAGGAATTATATTAATATAGTTTTATAAAAAAGGACAACCCACATTTCATGAAATAAGTCATCATATCTAGTATAGTTGTGGGGCTTAAACCCACAACTGAAGAGTGACAAGGGGGAGGCACATACCACTGGCCTATGAAATGTCTTGGTTAGTTTTAATTATTTTTCTTACAAAATTTGGTGGATGAATGTTAAGTTTTCTTTTAGAAACATATTATAAGATCAAATATTTTTGAATTTTTTTGGAATTTTTATGTGACTAAAATTATTTTGGGAAATGATTAATTGGATTGAGATATATGTAACCCTTGAGTATGACATGTGATTTAACATGAAATATTAGTTTGGAGGAACACAATTATGTTTTTGTATGTTAAGGTTATCTGGAATTTAGGGTTATTTATTTTTGTATTAATATAAGTTGATATTTTTGGTGATGTAAAATGTATTATTTCTTCAGATGAAGGTTTATACTTTTTTATTATCTTATCTTGTGGTAACTATTTCAATTTTGGGTAATAATTAAAGATATTATGAATAAATTATTATTCATTAATTTATCTAATGATAAGTTAAAAGTTAATTTTAGTTCTTTAGTTATGAAAACATTCATATTGGGTATTCATTCCTTAGAGTAAGGTGTGAAGTGTAAATTGATCAAAGCACAACCAAAAGATGAAATGATGCTTATGAAATAGAAAGATATCAAGTAAGTTTATTTTCTTATGTTCTTAGTCTAGATAGAAAATTAATTTCTCAACTCTTGAAAAAATATATTTAAATGAATTTGTTACACTAGTACAATAATTTCGGATCAATTAATGGTCTTTTATCCATCAAAATTTTAAGGTTTTTTGGTCGTTAACTTTCAGATGATCATTCTATTTCATGTGATCAATGATCCCTTTCACTCTCCATTATTATTTTGGAATTATTCTTTTCTTCCATGACTCTATCTTCACTTCCCAATAATGTGTTCTTGATTAGAGACCAAGTTATATTTTATTCTATATGACCTTCATACTTCTATTTCTGTATTATTAAGAAGAAGTTTTATTAACCATTTGTATGATATGGGATTTCAATAAAGGTATTATCCAAATTTCAAACCTTTTATTACTGAGTTCAAGTTATAATAATAAGGGAAAAACTTATAAAAGTGGGGATAATGTAACACCGCATGATTTTAAAACAAAAAACATTTTCTTTGATAGAATATATAACCACCAACACTAATATTAAATGACCCATAAAATATATTACTATTATAACCTAGATGTTAAACCAACAGGTATAAATAGTGTAATTTCCCACACATCCTCATTGGATTGAGGAGTGATGAGGGAGATAATAAGCCTTATGTGACATCCCCAAGATACCAAATCATATAAATAAAATTCAAGGGCATCAAGATAATTTAGGGGATGATTTTCCATTTGAAAGATAAAACATCTAAACTACATAATCAACAACCAAACAAAACTCTATATGATGTATGAGTAAAACATATAACCAAAAAACATAACCAAACCGACAAACCATTTAAAATTATGAGAGGAAACTAGAATAAGTACTCAAAGGGGGCCAAAAGAATAAAAAATTCAAAACTCCAAAGTGATAATAACCAGAAAGACCCAACCCACTCTAGGTTCCAACTCTATATGCCAAGACTAAGGAATCATATAGCATCACTTAATAACTAAGATAACTTTCCTTTACATGTTTTTTGAAATATGATATTTGTAAACACACAACAGTTCCCAAGAATAACGTGGTTATAAATTTATAAATATTTTCAAAACGAAATTCCCAACTGATTCCACTAGGACAAAACATGTTTGAAAAAAATTATTTAAAATAGCTTTTTAGTAGTAAAAATAGTTTATAACAAAGAGATAAACAATAATCCATGGAAAGTGATAAAAAAATCCTAAAAAATTACAATAAATTAGAATACCCATACCCATGTCTCCATACACACCATGTATGTCTAGGGGAAAGTTCTATACTCATGAGAAGTCTCTCATCGATCTACCAGGTAATCACAAGGTAACTAATACCAGGTACCCCAATCGCACATTCTCCTTCCATAGAGTCACCTCTAATTAAAATAAACTCATTCCAACCATGTAAGAAAAAATTCAAGTAAAACATTTTGACAAACCTTTATTTGTTTAAATCATTTCAACAAACCAATTATATTCATAAAAACATGTAATTTTAAAATCAATAATTTAAAATTATGAACCAAAGGGGTTTTCAAAAATCCAACCATTTTTCCAAAATTTTCAATAGCCAATGCCAATGAGCATTTTCACCAAGAATTTCATGATGATTTCACCACAATTTCAATCAAAACATTTAATTACAACCAATCCTTCAATTTCTAAATCAAATGGAGTTAAGATAGAATCCACTTACCACTCAATGATTATCAAAAATGAATAATGACACAAAACTTCTCTAGATCCAAGATTATATCTTGTTCCCTTATATAAAAAATAATCATAATCCATAAAGATTCCCATCATAGAATTTGGATCTATCCACCATGTATTTGATCTATGATTACGATAGAGGGAGAGAGATAAAGAGGAAGAAGACTAGATCTAAGAAGAATGGAGAATAAAAATGACTTGATAATGAATTTGGACCTCTAATGTATTTTAATTAACATAAGGATTCATACTATATTGAATGGGTCCTCTTTAAAGCCTGGAGATAAAAATTAATTTGGTTTATAAGGTGTTTAGGAAGAAAATGAGGGCTAAATGAATTAATTAAAACTTGATCCAAAATTTAAGGAGGTCCAACTATACACTACATAGTTAGGTTGCACAATTTGAAGAACCATGTACCAACCATGAGATGTTATTATCTTAAAGACACATTTCACATGGTTGGATCACACAGTTATAAAAAATGTGTTCAAACTATGATTTCCCCCTTTTTGAAGATTCACATTTTCTTCTAAAAATTCACATGGTTTGGAAATAATTTGTGCCAACCATGCACCTACCCAGTGCCCATTATCTTCCCTTTCATGCATTCGTGGATATTTTTCATTATTTCTACAAACCATACTCAAAATGTGCATCTCTATAAAATCTTCAAAAATATTCCAAAATCCCTTAGTACCCCCCAAAAATTAACCCAAACATTCTATATAATAATAATAAATGATTGAGCGTTGTGTACCTAAAACTGGGGGGTGATACATTTTCCCTAAATTTGGCCTTTCTATTCTCAAAAGGTAGAAAATACTTATTTTACTGAGACATTTCAGGCCATTACCCCACCATTTCCTGCACATGCTCCCACATTTCTTCCTAAATATGACCATTTACCATAAAACACACACCTGAATGATGATTTTCCCACAAAAGATATTCACTTGACTATCCACAATCCATATCAGTACTTGAATCATCATATTTTTTTCTCTAGATCAATGTGATCCCATAGAATCATATGGTCAGGATCAAGTTGGAAATACTTCAAATGAGACACATAAAACACATTGTTCATTGAACTAATCCTTGGTGTAAATTACAATCCATATTCAACCTAAATACTAATTCAAGTATCTCAAAAGGGACAATATATCAAGTATGTAACTTTCCATTCTTTTCAAAACGATGATACCCATGTCCTAGAGGAATTTTCAGGAACACATTATCACTAAACTCAAATTAAAACGGTTATTTATGATGACCCACATATGATTTCTGATGACTCTAATCCATCTTCATCCTCTTTTTGATCAACTAAATCTTCTGTGTTGTCTCTTGCGCAATGTTGGTTCCAATTTTTGATGTCTCTCCTATTTGCACCCAACAAAGTGAATAACAATAAGAAATATCATACAATTCTTTAAATGGAGCCATATGTATTGATTCCTGATAGAAATTATTATATGAAAACTTTACTAATGGTAAATTCTTCTTCCATGAGTTTACAAAATCCATCACACAATCCCTAATAATATCCTCTAATGTTTAGATTTTCTATTCACACTGACCATCATTTTGAGGATGATAAGTCATACTCATAGTTAACTGTGTTCCAAGGGTTTTTTTAAGGATTTCTAAAAAATGTGACACAAACTTGGGGTCACTATCTGATACAATTGAGACTCAAACATTGTGAATATTTAAAATTTCCTTAATGTTAATTTTGGATAATTATTACACAAAATAAGTTTCATAAAGAGGGATTAATTGGGATGACATTGTGAAGTGATCCACAATCACCCATATGGAATTGTGTTTCCTAACTATCCTTGGTATACCTATTAAAAATACATGCTTATCTACTTTCATTTCTACATGGGAATTGGTAAACACAACAAAATACCTATTGGTCATTGGTGATCCACCTTTACCTATTGACTGATGAGGAATCTCAAGTCATAATTTGATACATCTCTTTTCCTGCCAACCCACCAAAACTATGCTTTCAATGATTTATATATTTTCCAAATCCTAGGTTGAACATCCCATCTTTAATGTTAGTAGGAACTAATAAGTTGTTTCTGAAAAGCCCAAGGTATGACCATATGATATCTAAACTAAAACACTAAACTTTGATCCAATTTTCATTCCTCAATGGTCTCCCCAATATTTAGTTTTGACCTCACAAAAACACATGCAGGATTGGATGTATGAGAAACTATAACCTACTCGACCAAATCAGAAATAATATAAAATGAAAAAAAATCACATTTCATTATTCTAAACAATCTATATGAAAAATTGTTATAACTAACATTAGTTTCCACTAGTCTAAATTCTATTTTTCAAACTGACTATATGACTTTCTGCTCAATAAATCTACCATAAATTTCCCTTTACCCATTTTATACACCAAGTCAAAATCAAACACATGTAGATAATCCATCCATTTATTCTGTCTTAAATTCAAATCTATTTGTGAGAAAATGTTTTTGAATATCTTATAGTCTGTAAACACAATGAATTTTTCACCAAGGAGGTAATGACGCCAAGTCTTAAAAGCATGGACCACAACAAATAATTATAAATCATGTTTTTGATAGTTCTTCTCATGAACCCACAATTACCATGAACCATAAGAAATAACATTATCCCCCTACATGATAACACATCCCAACCCATACCTTTATACATTATAATTGACTACATAGCCCTATCCAGACTTTGGAAACATGAGGATAGGTGTTGATGTAAGTTTAACCTTAAGATCTTGAATGGATTTATGACAGTCATCATTTCATTAGAAATGAATGAATTTCCTCATCAAATCTATCATTGATGATTCTAAACATGAAAATTTTTATACAAAATTTATATAGTGTCATTTTAATTTAAGGAAATATTTATCTCAAAGAAATTATTTGGTGGATTCCAAGTGATAAAATCTTCTATCTTTTCAAGATCCATGGAAACACCTTTTTTCAGAAACTACATGTACAAGGAAAGACACCTCATGTATCAATAAATCATACTTTGACAACTTGGCATAAAAAAATACTTCCTCAAGATACCCAACACTATAGACAATTATTTCTCAAGATCCTTTTTTTCCTAGAATATATCAGTATATCATCAAAAAACATCACCATAAAGGACTCTAGATACCTTTAAAATATTTGATTCATCAATTCCATAAAGAAAGTTGGTGCATTCATTAGATCAAAATGTAAAATGACATATTCGTAATGGTTATATTTAATTATAAATTTTTTCCTCAGAATATCCTCCATATGAAATAACAATTGATGATATCCCAAACATAATTAAATTCTAGAAAACAATTAGGATCCCCTCAATTGATCAAATAGATCATCAATGTGTGAAAGAGGATATTGATTCATTATTATAACTTGTTTAATCTTGTGATAATACATACAAATCATAATAGTTTCATTTTCCATCTTAATTAGAAAAACTTGTGTTGCCCATAGAGACATGCTTGGTCGAATAAAAACATTGTTTTCCAACTCTTCAAATTGAACTTTCAATTCTATAAATTCTATTGGCTCTATCCTATAATATTGGAGTGAGATAGGAATGGTACCTATTAGGAGATAAATCAAAAACTTTACTTCCATTTTAGGTGGAAACCCAAAGAAATATTTGGGGAAAACATCAAGAAACTAGTGAATAATAGTTTGAAAATCACTATTACCATTTTTATCCAGAGATACCAAGGTAAAAGATACCAACTGATAAGATAAAATTATAAATACCGATTCTAAAATTCCTAATATACTTACCTTTACATATCAATATCCTCTAAATAGATTCGTAATACTATCCATAGATGCGAAACTAACCTTTTGATCATAACAATCGATGTGTAAATGGAACGATGTCAACCAAACCAAACCAAAAATAAAGTAATAGACATCCATCTCAAGCATAGATAAGTCCAAAATCAACTCATCCTCATTGATAGTTATAGAAAAATATTTATAAATAAAGGATTAAAACTCTCTTTGGACAAGAAGAGGTGGTAGTTTTAAAATAGAAGGCATTATCTTAACAGATAAACCCATATTATTAACAAAATGAGAAGCAATAGATTAGTGGGATTCTCCTGTATCAAAAAAATATTACATAAGGGTAGAATTCAAAAGAATCGTACCTATCACTATCAAAGGACATGATTTATCATCCATGATCACTTTCTTATCTCCATACAAATACTTACTCACTACACTTTTCTCTTTGTTAAACTATTGACATTACACTGGTTGAAGATTCATAGTGATCCTAGAATCACCTTATCTCATTTTATTCTAATAATGAAAATTATTCATCTTTACCCATCCCATAAAATCATAAGATGGATGAGAAACATGAGATGTGTCTCTATCACCCATCCTTGGGGCACTGCAATAATAAAACTAAAGATGTCCCATATTACTATAATTGTGATATAATCTAGGTGGTGTTATACAATATCACTCCATATGCCCAAAAAATCCACAATGAAAACATATCATCTTACTTTTAGGTTAAATAAGAAAATTTATTGATCCCATGGTATGATTTTAAGGTGTACCGCCACTTTGGAAGTAGTTTTCCCTCTTCTTCATGTTCCTAGCAATATAATTCCCACCTATTCCAATATTAATAAATATACTCCTCAAAACCATATTTATAGAGATCTCCCTTTTATTATAGTCACTCTATTTACCATCTCTTTATAATCTGTTATATAAATCATGGTAATATTTGAGTGAATGTTTATTCAAAATACTAACTCAAAAATGTTTTCCTTTACAGTCATACTTGCAGAAAATTTTGGCGTAAAGTGGACTAAATTCATAAATTTATCTACATACTCTATCACCGAGAGATTCCCTTACTTCAAAATAAATTATTTCACTGTTCTAGAAATCTAAAATGTGTGAGTATAGAATTTATTGTTAAAAAATATTCAAAATTCTCTCATGTCATGTCATGGTTCAATTCAGCCTCAACTGCTAATTCCCACCATTGGTGTGGAAAATCCTCTAGTATATAAATATCCATCATTACTTTTAACACTGCTCGTGTCCTAAGAAAATTGAATATTCTATTAATCTTATTCAACCAGACTTATACTTTTTTTGACTAACAATTTCCCTGAAATATGGGTGGATTTTGATTTTGGAACAGAATTTAATGGTCCACTTTTCATGGTTTATCATTCCTTTTACCCTTATCCATGGCCTGAAAATCTTGGTCAATGATTTCAACTAGATATTGGTTAACATGTGGCTCTTGTGAAAAAAACATTCTTAGAATCCTCTTCCATGTGATTCTATGATGCCTACATAGTTCCATTCATTAGAACTAGAAAAAATATCCATTTAATCTCACTAATTAGAAATTGAAGGGTTATAAATTTCAATATACTACATTAACACATATCACCAGATATCCTTCCACAATTAAAACATTGTCAACATTTTAACCATTTTTTAAAATACTACAATAATGATTTTCAACACAACCATTTTCACTATTTAAAAAAAATCAAAACTCTTTGTCCATTTAATAACCCATTAACTTAGAATGAACAATGTAGTCCTATTGGGAAGTCTTACTATAAATTCATGTCATGTGACTCTCATCAGCTAAACCCATAATGGTGTGGTGACAACTCACCTAGAAGTGTCTTAAAATAACCATGTACCCAAACACCATAGTAACTAAAGTTCAATATAAAGAGGATATATATGCCTTTTATGCTCTATGTTTCATGTTCTGAAAATCCTATCTCCTAGCTAACATCCCAAGATAGATATTAATATTATTTCCAACTCTAGGTATAAACTAAACTGGAAGCATTTTCTATGTTAAGGACCAAACAAGCTGATAACATGTGTCCCAAAAAGAAAGACGGTTCAACCAAGACTAATACCATTTGGAACATCTCACCCCTCCTCCTTATATTTAGGAGTGATGGGGGTGATACTAAGACTTAAGTGACATCCCCAAGTCACCAATGGATATAAATAAATTCCAAGGGATCATGAACATTTGGGTGATGATTTTACCTTTGAATTATAAAACATAAAAACTATATAATCAACAACTAAACAAAAATCAATATGACTCATGAGAACAAAATACAACCCAAAACATAACCAAGAAAAAATATATATATCATAGTATATGAGGAAACAATAATTCTTACTAAAAGAGTATCAAAAGACAATAAAACTAAAAACAAAAAAGTTACATAAACTAGAAACACCCAACCTACTCCATGTTCCAACTCCACATTTCATGCCCAAGGTATCAAGAAGAATCCATAAAAAACTATGATACAATGCATTTACCTATGTATTGATAGATGATATCTAAAAATGCCCAACATTGACCATGTAGAGGGTGAGTCTAAACTTAGTAAGATTTCTACAATGACTTCCTAACTCACAAAACTAAGAAAAAACTTGTTAGCACAAATTATCTAAAACATTTTTAATAAGTAAAAATAATTTATAACAAATCCATAAACAATTTTACATAGTGAGAGATAAACATATCATAAAACCTTTTTACAATCATTTGGAATACCAATACCCATTTCCCCACACACACCATGCATTTCCAAGTGGTAGTTACATACTCATGAATAGTCTCTCATCAATCTATCAAGTCATCACAAGGTAACCAATACCATGTGCCTTATTGGAACACACCCCTTCCATAGGATCACATCTAATGAAAATGAATTAATGTCAACCATGTGTGAAAAAATCCATGTAAAAACATTACACCAAGTGTTATTTCATTAAATCATTTCAAAAAAATAAATCCATGCATCAAAACAAAAGTATAATTTTAAAATTAAAATTTTAAAATAATAAACCAAAGGTGTTTTTAGAAATCCAACAAATTTTCTCATAATTTTTCAAAGCCGATAAAAATCGATATTTCCACCAAGAATCACGTAAGTATTTAAACACAATTTCAATCAAAAAAATTAATTAAAATTAATCCTCTAAGTTATAAATAAAGTGGATATGATAGAGAAGCCACCTACCTCTTAATGGTTAGTGAAAAAAAATAATGTCACAACACTTCTCAAGATCCGAGATTATATATTATTCCCTTAAATAAAAAAATCATAATCCTTCAATATTCCCATCATAGAATGTGTATATTTCTGCCACATACTATATCTATAATTTGGAGAGATATAATAATACTATATCTAAGAAAACGGTGGATAATGATGCCTTACCAATGAATTTAGGCCTCCAACGCACTTTGATTCACCTAAAAATCGCTTAAAGATTGAAGGGGGTCATCTCTAAATCCTAGGGGGAAATTAATTCAAGATCTATGTTTTTTAGTGGAAAAATTGTGTTTAAAAGGGATAATTTGAATTATACCCACAATTTAAGGAGGTACAATTGTATGTTTCATGGTTAAGCCGCACCATTTGAAAAACTGTGTGCCAACAATGCAGTGCAACTGTCTTAAGTCCAAACCTCACATGGTTATATCATACTATTAGATAGAAAGTGTTCCAACCATGATTTTCCCTCTATTTCAAGATGCATGGTTTCTCCTAGGCATTCACATAGATCATTCAAACTATGTTTCTACCCAATGGCCATTATCTTCTCTTTTATGGCTTCCTTGAGATGTTTCATAGTTTCTAGTAATCTTACACCTCCAAAAAAGCCTCCAAAACATGATAAAACCCATCTAAATCTCCCAAAACATAGCCCAAACATTATATATACTCAAAATACATGAATAAAGGGTCATGTATCTAAAACTGGGGGTGCTATAAATAGTATTAACTAATTTAGAAATATATATGAAATTACTACTCAATATAAATATATTGATATATACTAATTAAATTATTAATCAAATTATTTAGTAAAGTAAATTAATTCTTCTAAATTTTTTTTTCTTTAAAAATTATTTTTATAATTTTTGTGAGAAAATATTATAATTAGTTTTTAGAACTTTTATAAAATACATTTGATAAAATGAAATTCATTTTTGGAAATATTATTTTGAATCAAACTTAAATATGAAAAATTTGATTTATAATATTCTAATTAATTTCATATGAATTATCAATTTTCTTAATTTTGGTATAAGATTATTTTTATGCTTAAAAATGTGATTTTCTTTCAAACAGTCTCTAAGTTCATAAAGTCAATACATTTTAATTAATTAAAATAACACATAATAAAGAAATATTTAAATGAGATTTATATATTATATATCTAGTTATATTATTTATATTAATATAATGATGATTACTATTCATATATTTAACATAGGATCATCATGTTCCTGAAAAATGTATTTCTCAAAAAACCGTTTTTCGACACGTTTTGTAAGTTTACTTTTAAATTAAATTTCACAACTTATGTGAATTGAATTTGATAAAATTTATTAAATATTTTTAATAAAATTAATTAATATTATCTAATAATGTTAACTTAATATTCTGTCTTAATGATTAGTAAAAATTAATTATTGTGGGTAAGGTTAAAACAAGGTTTTTTGCTTTATATGTGCTTATGTTAAAATTAATTTTCCACAAACATTGTTTTTTTTGATAAATTTGATTTAATATTTATAATAATTGGGTCCAAATTATCTAATATGGATCATTTTATTTTTATTCATAAAGTATAAATTACCTAGGTATAATACTAGTTACCGTGGTGAAAAACTAAAATAGTAAATATGAGTAACCATGAAGGTAAAAGTAATAACATGATTAAAAATGTTTCTTTTTTATTTTGGAGTTTTTTATTGAACTTATTTTCCCTCAAATACTTTATTTATCAATTTTTAAGTCACTAGGGTTGATACTAACTTCCCATTATTGAATACTTTTGCTAATTTACAAAAAATGACACTCCTCAATTATAAAAGGGTACACCCTCTCCTCACTTATACACACCTCTCAAGCCATTTTTATTGACCCAAATCTGAACAAAATCCTCCCCAACATCCTTATATATATTCTATATCTTTTGTTCTTCCCAGAATACCAACCTTAGGTTCCTTAAAAAGAGATCCAAAGGAGGTTCTTCTAAGCAAAGGGAATCATCTTCACCAAGCTCCTTCTTTTCTGCTTCTTATTTATACACCTTTAATTATGTATTAAAAATTAAAATATAATAAGAAAAATATATTATATATACTAAGATGATATTATGTTTACAGAATAATAGTTATTCTTTTATTCTTCCATCAAATGGGAAACTTAATTATCATTTATGTGTACGGTAGACTACAACCTCACGAACCAATGCAATTCGGTTTCCATCATCACCTATCATAGTAGTTTATAATGTTTAATTTAATATATATATTTATAATTATGAAATATTTATCATTATGTAAAATAAAAATATCATATAATTTATTACCTTACCATCCATTGAAAAATTAAAACGTTGTTTGTGTGTACGGCGGACTACCACCTCACAGAGCGATGTGATTCTTTTTCCATCACTGCATCACCTAGATGGTATATATAAGTTTATTTAAGGAAATATTTAGATATTTATTATATAATTATCATTAAACAAATATGAAATAAAACATACCTTTTTCTATCATGATCATTGAAAAATGGAAACATTACTCACGAGTATGTACGACCTAACATAGTTCATTTTTCATAAATTTATTTCATGGTTGGTTTTAAAAGTATAATTGATTTAGAAAAATTATAATCAGGTTATTATTATTATTATGACTATTATTTATATCATGTAACAATAAACCCATTTAACATGGTTAATACACCGATGCCATTTTGAAATTATGAACTGAGCATCCTCAAAACACCAGACATAGAAATAACTGATTAAGTAATTAAGTATATCATCAAATTAAATTAAGTAAATATTTTGAATATAAGGTATTAAACTTGTAAAATTTTATTAATAAAAAATTATATGTTAATTATATAGCAGATAAAGGACATACATGGTAATTTTTTTACTTAAGTTAAGGGTTTCATCTCAAAACTTCTTTTAGTAAGACACATGTTCTTTTATGCATCTAATTTATTTTAAAAGGTGTATATAATAAAAATTAAATATTTAAAATAATATATTATTCTTAATTATGGTATGTGAACTTCAAATTTATTCACTCTCTTTTAAATTGTCATTATTAAGATGTTTCTTAAACTATAAGAAACATTGTCTCAATTTCTTTTCATTGAGACATATTTTAATATTATGCACCAATTTATTTTATATGGTATATATTCTACCTATTTTACTTATAATAACTTGAATCCTTTATAGATAATGGTATTCAAAGTTTCAATTTTAATTATTTCATCCAAGGGGATTTGACTTGATTGTTAAAAAGTGGCAAAGAATTTTATAACTCAATTTATTTTCATGAGATTAAATTTCTTATATATTATCTTTGTTATTATAAGATTATTTGTGACATGAAATTTGATTATATTATGTTATATTTATACTTTTTTTATGTTTTCTTACATCTGATACACATTAAAAATTAATTTATTAGTTTTTACTTCAATTATACTATTTTTGTAAGGGATTTCATCTTAATTTTCTTTTATTGAGGCATATTTTATTATTATGAACCTAATATATTTTATATGGTGTATATACTAACATTTCACCATTTTATATCATAAATATATTTATATTAATGGTATTTAATGTTTAATTTTAATTAATTTCCTTCATGGGGATTACGATTCAAAAGTTACAAAAAATGTAATGGTTTATTTCACAATCTCATTTTAATAAGAATTATTTATGATTGAATTTATATTGAAAGAAATTATTCAGTAATTTTATAATAAACCCAATTCATTTTCTTATCCACTATTTATTCATGATATTTTCAAGTGATAATACAATTTTCATCTCTATGGTACTTAAAATGATTTAGAAAATGTTTTTAAAAAAAGTTGACTTAATTTCTTTCTTCAATTGGAATGCCTTCTTCTTCCATATACGTCTTTTCTAAAAATTATTTCAAGGATTTTTTTAGTATTATATTATTTTTTAATGAAATTTTTACCCATTTTTTCCTTTTTATGAAATTTTTTAAAAGGGGTCTTTCTATCATTTTCTAAAAAAGGTACTTTTTGTGAAAGGAATGATTTATTTTAACTTATATGGTATGTATAGAATTTACTTCCATTATGACCACTCAATTCATTAAATATTCCTATACAAGTTTCCATGGTTTTTTCAAAGAAAATGTTTTTATAATTTTTTTGTAAATTTTTTTATTTTAAAGAAAAGTTTTCAAAGTGTAAAGGGTATTTTCATTATTAAATATTCCATGTAATCTATAAATACATTTTCATTAACTACAAAAACTTTTTAAGTTATGTATTTCTTATAAATTATGTATATATTTCTCTAAAATATATACCTAGTTTATTCCCCATTCCTTTTATGGGGTAATACATGCCTTATTTTCACCCCTCAAATTTCTTAATTATGAAATTTTATTTGATTGTGATATGAGAAATGGTTATGCAACCCACTTTATTTCCATGGTTAATTCTTATGTTTATGACTTATGGTTGATTTCATTTTTTGGAACATGTAACCATAAACATGTTATTATGGGTGCACCTAGATAGCACTTTAATTCATTGGGTAAATCTTTTGTCTCATGAGATGTTTTGTATTGGATTTGGGAGTAAACCTAATACATTATGGGATTTTTTTTACCATGTGATATTTTCTATTTAGTTTGACTTAACTCGTGTTTATATCATATTATATATTGGTACCAAATTTTTTATGATGTAAGGATCTTATGATATCAGGTTATTTATGTTATTATTCCATGTTATTACTCATGATCCTTCTCTTTTATGATATCATGGTATACCTTTAACTGACATGCTTTTTTCCCTTATCAAGTGTATTTATGTGCTAGTATTTTTAGCTCGCCCATTTCTTTTATGTATTCAACAGGTTATCCTTTTTTTTAGAGAACAAATGTATTTAATATCTAATTATGGTTAATAAAATATGAATTTCATTTTTTTGTTTCCTTTTGATGTATTATAAACCTAGTATTACAAAGACACTAGGCCTTATGATCTTTGGGTTGTACATATTGGATGTTTATGTTAAAAAAATCATGTGATAATATGTGTGAAATTCTTGGGTAACTATAAAGTAAGTTCCTCCTCCATCTGAGATTTCAACTCCAACTCCACTATATTCTTCCCAAACATCCTCCCAACACCTCTATCACCTGGAAACATATAAAGTAACTTGATAGAAGATCAAATATTTTACATGATGGACATATTTCCTAACTTGTTTCACCTTTCACACACCACTTTTATATCCTTCAGGTTATATTTTTTAGGTATCCTTTCAACCACTTCATCAGGGATATCCATAACCATACTAATTTAGTTATTTATTTCCTGAATTAATTCCCTCTTGGATTTTAGATTTCTAAATTATTTTTGTGAGTTTTATTGTTATCTTTAAATGTTCCAGGATGTGTCCTATCTTACCAATGTAAAAGGACTTATTCCCTATAGGTTGAAAATCCTGGTCATATTTCTTCATTATATTCTTGGTAGTGACTTGTTTAGAAACCTTCTTTACTGATTTATCTCCCAATAAAGACTTTATTTCTTCATTATCTTACTTTTCAAATTTTTGTGGTTCTCTATTTTATTAAATATATGTATGATACTTGGAAGCCTTTTACTATTATTCATCATAATAGTGACCAATAATATTTCATAACTCACAAAAATTTTAAACTGATTCAAATATGTTCTTACAAGATAAATTCCTTTCAATCTGTGGGATATTCTTCCTTACAACATGTTTCCTTTAAACTTCAGCTTTTCCCCACCTTAATTTATATCTTTTAGAAGTTATTAATATAAAAATTTTATGCCAAAAATCAATTTTCATATGTCCAAACTTCCAAAAACACTAAAATAATCTAATTAGCTTTGTTTTTTTATATGTAGGTTTAGTTTTTTGAAACTAACATGCTTGTTATTTATTAGTTAAAACAACACCTTTTTATGCCCCTTTTTAAGGAAAAATTTTCTTATACATAATTTCTTCATTCCTTGATATATTTGTGGATTTTATAATAATTTTTCATTATAAATTTTTTATAGAATTTTAGTTTTTTCCTAAAGATATTATAAAACCAAATTCAGTGTAAATGGGTAAATCTGAATAATGGGTTACCTTTTTCAATGAGCCTGAGGTGGAGGCTTCTCTAGTGGATCTAAATTTCTATATTTATTGTAAACTTGAGTCTTATTAGGTGTAAGATTTAATTCTTAATTTTTTTTCATCAACATATATTTTCTCAAATTGTTGGAAAATTTTAGGTTTGGCCTCTTCTAGTTTTTTTGTAATTTGATCTTCATCTCAAGACACACTACAGGAAAAATAGTATTTAGCTATAGTTTTTTGTGATAGTTTTGAAACCCGTGATTAAATATACTTTTTTTCTTTTTTACTGATGGTTTTAAAAAATAATTTCTAATTCAGAGTGATTTAAAAATAAGATACTTCCATTTTGCAGTGGTTTCTTAATAGTTTTTAAAAGAATCATTAAATCTGAAATTTATTATTATTTTTATTTTAAAAAACTTTAGTGACGATTTTTAAAAAATCATAGTGAAATTAAACACACATATATTAGGTTCTTGGGTGTACAATTATTAAACATACTTCTTTATTATTATTTATTATAATTAACTACTAATAATTAATAATTAATAATTATTTATAATTAATTTTTCTTTTTATTAATTATTATTTATTTATACATGTATATATTTACATATAAAAACACACACATATTACTATATATATATATATATATATTATTTTGGTTTTTATATAATTATATTTAATTATAAATATGTATGTGTGTTTTTATATATATTTATGCAAATATATTTTTATTTATATATATTTATAGATATTCATATTTATTTATGCACATTTATATATATTAATCTATATTCACATATAATTATATATATTCTATGGGTATGTATATATAGATATAGATAATTATATGTGGGTGTGTGTATTTTTTGTATATTTAAATGTGTTTATATATAAATTTATATATATATAATAATAATAATAATAAATTATATATATGTGTGTGTATTTATATATATTTATGTAAATTTAATTATAATTATATATATTTATAGATATTTATATGTCTTTATGTGTATTCTTGTATAGTTATTTATACTTATGTATATATATATTTATATATATATATATTATTTGGGTGTTTGTTTGTGCTTGTACGGGAGTGTATTTATGTATCTTTATATGTTTTTTTATAGATTTTAATTTATATTTGTATTTATATTTATATATAATTCCCTCAGGGTCCAGCTGAGTGGTAGTGGTTATGCGGGGTCTTAGTGAGGTCTTGGGTTTGAGTCTCGCTGAGTACTTTTCTGTCACATTAGTATAAGATTTTTGTAGTATTCCTCCCCTCCTAGGAACTATTGTAATATTTATATATATTTATATTTATTTATTTATTTATATTTATATATATTTATTTATAATTATATATATTTATATGTATTTATATATATTTATATATATTTAAATGTACTTATATGTGTGTGTGTGTGTGTGTATTTATATATTTATATATTTATATATACTATGTGGATATGTTTGTGTGGGTTTATATATATTTGCATGTCTTCATATATATATATATAATTATATTGAATTGTATATATATATATATATTTCTTTATATATATTTATATAAATTTAATTATATTTAAATATATTTATAGATATTTATATGCATGCAATGGCTTTAAGGCCTATAGATATTTATATATATATATATTTATATTTATATTTATGTGTATTTATATTTATTTATATTAATTTTTATTTACATTTATTTATATATATTATATGGGAATATATATATAATTATATTTAATTATATATATTTTTATTTATATATATTTATATATATTTGTGTACATATATATATAGTCGTTTATATCATTAATGGGCCTATAGAAAAGTACTATAGGATCCAATTTGGTATCTAAAATACCCAATTTAAAAACAAGGGGTGGATTTTCTGAAGTAGTGTAGCAATTACTAGAGCAGTTACTCTATTTGGTATTGTAGAGGTGGAACTATTCACCTAAATTAGTCCTATAGACCATAGATTTAGGCATTTATGACATAGGGAATTAGGGTCGTTATAGGCCTTCAGGAAAAAGTGATTTGAGTCACCACAGGCCTTCGGTCTAAGGGTTTTTTGTCTATCATTGGTCCCTCGGGACATAGGGCCTCTAATCCATGAAGCGGTCTAGTCATACCACACAAGAGCATGCCCCATAAGAGGAATCATAGAAGGTAAAAAACTACCAGAGAAGAGCCAATAGAATTGGGAATAGAGAGGACATCAGTAACTAAACCATTGGGACTAGGCACAATGTATCTCTACATGGGGAAATGCTAGCCGATCAACCATGTGAGGTGGGGATCTAGGCTCAAACAATGAAGTATATACTGAGAGGGGTAGTTCCAAGTGTAGTCAAATATTTGGGTATTCGGGTCATATATTAGGAATTGTTCCTCTAGGACTACAGGCTATGTAATGGTCCTATGCTACTAGGCTTTTAGACCATGTATGGGTTCCCTCTCAACCCAGTTAAAAGCAGATTATCCATAAATAAAATAAAAAAATTTAAGGCCTTAGGGTTATTACCACCTTTAGTTATTTATATCTATTAATGTTTATTTATATACATTTATAAAAAAATATATATATTATATGTTGGTATATATATATATGTATATTTATATGTAATTATATTTTTATATGACTTTAGTTTCATTTTGGCTTCCTCTAATTTTTAATCCCAAAAGGAAAGTAAATTTTAGCAGCCCTCCTCTTATACTGTAATTGTTTTTTAGGATAGAGATTCTTCTTCTAGGAAATTAAGTCCTGATGGATATGTGGAGGTTCCTCTTATATGTGATCGTGATGAGGGAGTTCTCCATGATGAGCCTACTACAGAGAGTGTTGGTGGCTTGGAAAATGATCCTTCACAAATCAATCAAGTTGAAAAGGCTGCACCTGAGCATGACACAGAAGTTGATACAGAGAGGGTTGGTAGCATGGGGAGTGATCCTATTCATAACCAAGTAGAAAGAGATACATAGGCTATTTTTTAGTAGACCAACTGGTTAAAATTGTTGTTACAAGTTTCGTTTGCCAAATCTACAAGAAGTATACTTCTTTTGAGATTTTCTAATGTCTCAATTAAGTCATAAAATAAATATTCTCATTTAAGTGGTTTTTATTAGACTGATGATATGTTTAAGGATGACAGTTTTTTTGATGATGCAGTAGACAAGTAAGGAAAGGTTAAGGAAACCTCAAAACATGATCCAGACGGGAAGAAGTAATATGATGGGCCTCAAAACCAGGTGGAGGAAAATTTCTGGGTACTGTAGTAGTACTATAGCAGTTACTGTAGCAGTGTTGTTCGGTATTGTAGCTGCCGGAACTATTCACCTGATTTGGGCCTTCGAGCCACTAGTTTGGGCCTACGGGTCTCCAGGTCCTTCAGGTCATCAAAGGCCTTTGGGCCACAGGGCCTTCGTGTCACGTAAACCATGGAGTAGCCCAGTTCACATAGAACAGGCCCCATAAGAGGATCAGAGCATCATGAGTAGCAGCCACCAGATGCAGAGCTAACCAGATTAGAAGAATGATAGGGTATGATAGCCGGCATCGGGACCAGGCACCGTGCAACTTTTTTATAGGGAAATGATAGCCAATTAGAAATGAAATTTGGGGAGTTAGGTGATCAATAACGCAGAAATATGGGGAGGGGTAGTTCAAGTGGGCTGGGCCTACAGGTCATATATTGGGCATGGTATGCCTCTGGGCCTTCAGGTCATGTATTGAGGGTTTTTTGGGCCTTGTTCCTTGGGCCTACGGGTCATGTATGAGTTCCCCTTCAACCCTTAAAAGGGGTATTATCCATAATAAAATAAAAAGGAAGGCCTTTTTGCCATTCAGGATGAACCAAGACTGAAAATTCACAGCTGGAAATCCTTTAAATGGAAATCTATAGGTTACTCCTTTGTATCTCACAACTAGTTGGAGGGTGTAATGGAGTCTCTTTGGGTGTTCAATCAAGATATCATTCTTATTAAATAATGAAATTATGATCAATAGTCTATCACTATTATGCAGGATTGAATGTAACTAACTTTTCTATGATTTTTGTGTATGCCTTCAATTTATATACATGAAGAAGAGATCTTTGAAAAAAACTAGAAAATATTTTAGGGAATATGAGGTATATTTGAACCATTATTAGTGACTTTAATGTTATTATAAGGCTTGAGTAGAAAACTGGATACAAACTTTGTTGACCTACAACAATTGATTTTTTCTCATGTATTGATAAATGAAATTTGACGGAGGTTCCCAATGTTGGAGATGACTTCACATGGGGGAGGTTTACAATCAATTGGAGGAAGTAAAGTAAATTGGATAAATGTTTTGTACAAGTTGAAAATATAAATTTTTCCATTAATGTCATTGGGATGACTCTTTGAAAGATGAATTCTGACCATAATCCAATTCTTATTGACATCTTCTTTAACAACTCAAGGTTAGCACCATTGCCTTTTAAGTTCAATAATTCTTGGCTTGTTATTCCTAGCTATAGAGAAATCATTCTGGATTCTTGGAAAAATAAATGATTTGGTATACCACTAAAAATTCATTCCAATAAACTCATTTTTTTAAGCGAAGGTCAAGTAATGGAGCAAAACCTATTTCTCTAAAATTGATCTTGATATCAAAGAAGCTGAATAGAATTTTGATCACTACTAGAAAAGTAATCAGTTTTAAGAGGTGCCTTTTAGGGAGGAGATGAAAACCATGTCTAAAATTGATGATTTTATGGACCTTGAAGACAACATTTCTCGAAATTAGTTAAGTGTTAGATGGCTTAAATAGGTATATTGTAATAAAATACTTTTCTATTTCATGCATTGAGAAAAGAAGGCAAGAAAAGGTCTCTCCAATCTTATTATCAGTAGTAACTTATACAGTAGTGAAAATTAAATTTCAAATGTTGTTTCTTCATACTTTAAGGATATGTATGGGGAAAAATTAGGGGATAAAAATCACATTATGATCAATTATATTTATCCTACCATTAGAAAGAAACAAAATAATAATCTCTCTTAGGCTCTCGATGACAATAAAATCAAAGTGGCCCTCTTTCCCTTAAATATTTATAGTGTTTCCAAACCATACAGTTTCACCAATAAGTTTTTCTTGTTTTATTGGGACATTATATACATTGAGGTGTTCGGTAGTGTGAAAAAATTATTCAATTATATTTTAATTCCATATAGAGTGAACACAAATTTTATTACTCTACTTCCAAAAAAGTATAATGCTCTTGACATCAAATAATTTCATCCTGTTGCGATTGGGAACTCATTTCCCAAGGTTATCAATAAGATCTTGCCTTCCTGAGTGGGTGAACTGTACAAGGACTTTATCACTACAAATAATTTTGGCTTTGTTCCTAATAAGAATACACAGTCTTGTATTTACGCTACCTCTGAATGTGTTAACATCTTGAAGAAAAAAGGTAAAGGATGGAAATATAGCCCTGAAGATTGATATCTCTATGTCTTTAGATACTATCAAGTGGAGATTTATTTTTTTCCCATTATAAGAATTCATGGGTTCTTTTTTAGATTTAAAAATTTGAACATATTCATCCTCAAGAGTGATAGGCTGTCTATTCTTGTAAATGGTTCTCCAAGGGGATTCTTTCAGTGCTCTGGGGGGTAGACAAGGAGATCCTTTATCTGGGCTACTATTTTCTATTTCTAAAGATTACTTAAGATGTTTTCTTAATGGTCTTGTTTATAATGGTTTTTACAAGTGTATTAAGGTTAAGATAGTGTTTTTTCCCTAGCATCTCTTTTACGCTAATGATATTTTGCTTTTTTAGAAAGCTGATAAAGTTAATTTTTCTTTATATGAGTCTATTTTTGAGCACTATGAGGAAGCATCTGGCCAAGTTATTATATGGGGTAAATTATTTGTGGTTTTTTATAAAAGAGTATCAATTTCTAAGAAAAATAGAGTCACAAGGAAGTTTTGTTTGAGGAGAGGATCACTCCCTTTCACCTATCTTGGGGTTCCAATTTTTTGGGGTAAGGTGAAAAGATTATATATAAAAGGGATTTCCTATAAAATCATCAATAAAATGATGACATGAAAAGGGAATACCATTTCAAAATCAAGAAGAGTTTTTTTGGACAATTTGGTGACTACATCTATGTTTTTATATGCTTTATTTTTGTATAGATGGGATAGAACCCTCATTAAGGAACTCCAAATTATGATTCAAAATTTCATTTGGACTAGTTCTATTCAAGAAAAAATAGATGATAGTAGTTCCCTAGAATGAGTGTGTTAATTATATTGATATGAGAGTAATGGGGGTTGAAGACCTTATGATTTTCAATTATTCCTTATTGAAAAAGTTCACATAGAGCCTTCTCTCTTTGAATGATCCCTCACTTGAGTTTATTTCTACTAGATTAAATACTCTAATGTTGAATGGGTATTCTATTTATGTTCAATCCTCTATATGGATGGATCTCAAGAAATCATATCATGACATTATGATTTGTTTAAATTGGTTGGTTTCTAGTCACTCCTCTATGAAATGTTGGACCACTCCATGGATCTTAAGGCCTCTTAATGAGTTAATTGAAATTCCTCCTCTAATGAAACATGTCATCATCTCTAAATTTAGGGGTAACACTAGTACTCAATAAATTCTTCCTCAAAAACTCAAAGTTGAATTTTCTAGATATGAATATATTGATCATGATATTATTATTTAGACACCAAATATAAAGGGAATCTTCACTTAAAATGCATGTTATAGGTATTATTATAATAGTGATGATAGCACACCTTCATGGGTGATGAACTTCAGGAAACCATTTATCCATCCATATGCTTTCCTTCTGATTTGTAGAATGTAGAATTGTTGAATCCCACTACATGGAATTTTATAGTGGACTGGGATTTCTCTTGTTTCTGTGTGTTACCCATGTCTGCATGTTGAGGAGACTATGGATCATTTATTTGTTTGTTGAAAATTCACTAATAGGATTTGCCTATATGTGTAGAAAATTTTTAGCTTTCATTTCAATTTCAATAGCATTGAAAGTCTCATGCATTTTATTCATCATGCGGGCTGTAGTGAGTAAATACAGTCTTACTTGTTGTCTGCTTCAAATGTTATTATATGTTTTTTATAGAAGGCAAGAAATGGGGTTGCTTTTGATAAACAAAGTTCCTCATTCAAGTATAGTGTTCATGCAATCCATAATGATATTATTGCTGCTTCCAAGATTCAAACTTGGCACATGAATAATTATTTCTATAATTTGTCAATTCATAGTTCAATTGGAGTTAAATACAGAACAAAAAATCCTTGGTGTCTAAATTAATTTGGTGGATTCCCCTATTTCATGGTGGCTAGAGGTTAATGTTTATGGAGTGTATTCAGGTGCACTGGGACCCTCAAGTTGTGGTGGTGTCTTCTACACTCCCTATGGCTTTGTTAAAGTCAACTTATAACACTTCACTGGAACGAGTTATGCAATTGAGGCTGAATTCTGGGCTATTATCAAGTTGGTCAGGTTTTCTATCCAATTTGGGTGGAAGTCTGTATGGGTTGAATTTGAATCTACCATGGATATGGATATTCTTAAAACTTGCTCAAGAAATGTCCCTTGGTGAATGTTTCTACATTGGATTAACTACCTCTTTCTTGTGGAGAGTCTTATTATTAATACCACTCATGCATGTAGGGAAAAGAATCTAGTTGTTGATTCCCTCTTCAAAAGATCTGTCATGGAAACTATCTCTAGGTATTCTTTTATAATGATAGACTTATATTCATCCTCAGTTGAAGAGGATTCATGTGGTCATTTTCATACCTATCTTTGTAAGTCCACTTTGTAATGAATTTTTGATGTCTTTACTCTTTTAATAAATATTTTTAGGAGTAGGCTTGCCCAACTTCTAAACCTTCTTATTGTATTTTAATATGTATATTTATTAATTATAAATAAATATATGTACACATATATATGTATTTGTATGTATCTATACATATATAAATAAGTATATTAATGTCATTTTAATTACCATGTAAAGGGTTTGGTGGAGTGGTAATGTATTTTCAAAATAACCAATAGGTAAGGGGTTAAAATATCCCCCAACACATATATATATATAATTTTATAGGGTGGGTTTGGGTGGGAAAATATGTGCTTAGCCTATAATGGGGTGGGCCTAAGATAATAAATAAATAAATATTAATTAGTAAATTAATTAACTATAAATAAAAATAATTATTATCTTTTTAAAATAAAAAACACCACTAAATAAAAAAGCATCATGAAAAATAACCTTGAAAATATTCTAGATACCTAACTTTGGGGTGGTTTATATAAATCATTGTGAATCATTTTTTGGTGGTTTAAACTACTGCTAAATATAGTTTCTCTTGTAATGAAATTTCATGTTGAGAACATTTTTCTCATATTTATCTAATCTCAACATTCCTTCCCATTCATTTTTCAAATTCTCAACATGATCCTCATGAATCTAAATCATCTATTGTAATGAACTATCAATATCCATCACTCGCTTTGTTTTGTAATCCAGCTGTGCATCCTTGACAATCATAGGAACTTGTTGTAGCTTTTATAATATATGGATCATCCCTTTAATAATATTTTCAAAAATATATTTCTCATAAGAAATATTTTTAAACTATTCATTAATCAAAATATATATTTTATTGTAAAGAAATACAAATTCATCCTTCGTATCAACTAGTTGTGTGAGAGTCTTACACTTTCAAAACATATTGGATAAATCATACCCTATCACTTCACCAACTTCATATAGATGTGATTTTTCATTTAGTATCCCTTAGATGTAATTAAATATATATTTTATCACTTCAATATAAACATCTTTCAAATAACCATTAACCTCAAAATAGATGTCTTCATTAGATTCAATGCAATCTATCTCATAACTTGAACTTGTATTAATATAGGAATCATGGTCATTAGATTCAACTAGTAAATCCTTATCGATATAATTGCCTTAATATAATGGTGTTTCATCTTCCTTATCTAAGATATTTTCTTTTTTTCTTGCCTCTTTCTTCTTTCTATTTCTCTGGATCTTTTTTGAGACCTCCAAGTCTATTCTAACATGGATGGATATAGATTCTTCCATTTGGGGTTATTTAAACACAAATCATCACTTCATGTATATCAATAAAAAACAACTAAGAAAATTTTTTAGAACCAATGAAATATTTCATTTTATTTAATATTAGTTTTGATAAAGAACTATATCCAATCAGATGGAACCTATTCTCTAAAACCTATTATAATGCCTAGTTGACCATGAAGACACACCTGGTGGGTGAATTAGGTGTTGTCCAATTTTTACCAATTAAAGTTTCTCATTTAAACCTTTCAACCCCTTTTGGACCCTCCTAGGAATCCTAATCATTTTCATGCTTGGGATTTCCAAGTCATGGATTCTCCACCAAAATGATATTATCAACACAAGTGGATTTTTTCAGGTATCATCTTGAAACCAAGCATGCCATATTTCACAATTATGAGATCACTATATTACAGAAGTGATCACCACAGCATCCCATTGCAATTTTTTATATTGGAAAACCACCAATTCCTCTTCATATCTTCTCTTATTGAAGTATATAAAAATATATCCAGGGATATATCTATACCCAAAAAATGACCTAATTTCTCAACTTAGAGTGACTTCAACTGCCTCAAAGTATTTCAAAACTACTCCTACAAGTCTACCTATAGTATTTTTTTTAGTTCCCAATTCAGTTGAATTTGTTCACTAGCTTCTCACACTCACTTCTCAATAATAAAATGTAGAATATATTTTATTTGTATTTTATTCATTTAACCATAATATCATAATCTTTCTTGTCATTGTACTTTGAAACACACAGGTCTACTCTTTCTCACTTCTTCATATCTTATTCTTCAACTATAATGTCTTTGACCCGTACACCTGAATCTGGTTCTAAACACATAATTTTATATGGTGACTTTGATACCAACCAAATCAACCCAAGTTTTACTATCCATAATTAAAAATTCCATAAGAAAATAGTAGGTCACTTACATACCCAATACATTTTAGGTTTAGAGTGTTAGAGAATTAGGAAAACCATTACGTAATAAAACCCATGTATTTCTTTTCAAATGTAAATTTTCCCCATTATACCTATATTTTATTATTCCATAATAAAACTTCAATATATCCCATAAAATTCTTCACATGTGATACCCTTCTAGTCATATCATTCACAATAATTTTCTTAATAGCCTAGATAAATTGGAAATATAAAAAGGGTGAACTTAAACACTCATTAATGTTAAACAAAGGCTTTAACAATCAAAACAATAAGTGGAAATTAGATGAGAAAAAAGGAATGAGAACATAATAAAAGTTCATAGTATAAGATATTTATACCCAAAAAGACATGATTCATAAATCATGAGTTGTTTCATACAGATTTTTGGCACAACATAATACAAAATTATTATATGAGTCAGCAATCATGAGCTATGTGATATAATCTTTTTCTTAAGAAAACCATTTAAACTCATGGAAAACATAGAAAACCCCTGAAGGTATCTTGGGACATCATACTCTTAAAATAAAATTGATAATAGAATAACATACCCATTTAATTCTAAAATCTTAATTGGATTATCTTATATTCATCTAGCTCTATTATCATTATATCTTCAAAGTAGTAACTTGCATTAATTAACACCATTCACTTCATAGGAGTAACTTATAATCATTTAACTGTATCCACATCACCTAATTCATTAGAGGGATATAATGGACCCACCAATCATCATATTCAATTTATAAGAACAATAAAATGAAAAAATCACATAGGGCATTAATTTCATCGTAAAAAAACATCCATCGTTACTTCATATCTTAATTAACCCATGGTAAAGGTATAGGTTTCATCATAATTTCTTTAAAATTATATCATAAGACATCCAAAGAAAGAAGTTGGATGGTATTATTAGAACATATCCCCATTGTAACATAATAAAAAATATAGGATTTTAACCTATATAAAAAAATACCTTTATAAAAACTTTAGAAATATTCTTTGAAAAAGAATAAAATATATCCTTTTCTTTTGGTAACATTTAAAAATAAAAAAAATCATAGAAAAATTGAAAAAAAAATATATTTTATTTTAAAACCAATGGAAACTTGAAAAAAAAGTTAATAATAAATAATTTATATAATTAAAGGACAAGGGGAACAAGTATTAAATGTTAAAAACATTCTTTTTATACCTTTATAAAGAAATTCAAAAGTGACCTGTATGAAAAATGTAAAGAAGATTGATTTTAAAAAATATATATATAATAAATTAAAATACCATGTAAAATAACTTTAATAAAAAATTATGTTTATAGAAGATCATTATTGAATTAAGATAAAGAACATAGACATGTAGGAGAAATATTTTAGTAAAATACTTCTAACTTTTTAAAGTAATTATTTACAATAAAACCCCTTACGAATTTTAAAATAAAAAAACACTTTTAAAAGAAAAAAAATGGGAATTAAATTTAAAAATCTATGAGAATAAATTAATTCATGATATAATATGTCAAATAGGTTATATATTTACCATAAAAATTAATATATGTATAGAATTTATACTATGTATCAAAGAAGGAAACATGAGATGAAAATCCCTTAAAACTTTGGAAATTCCTGAATAAAAAATCAATTGAACGAAATAAAATGATATAATTCAATAAACCTCATGATTTATATGAAAAAATATATCAAAATAAATTTATTAGGCAACACATACATTACATAAAAGATAACTTGGTTCACAATATGGAACATGTCTAAGGGAATTGAAATTGAGACCAAGAACCCTTAAAACATCATAAAATTTAAAGTAAGAATTAATTAATGATGTGACAATGTGAAATAAAATTTAAATATGTATAAAACTATTTTAAATACATCATGAAAAAATAATTGGTTATAACACCAATAATCTTGTCACAACTTAGTCGTTGAATAAGTGATATAACCAAATAAAATGAAATTGTGTTATGAATCCCCTTACCTTGGACTTCCGCTTAGTGAGACATGATCTATCCTCCAATATGATAAATTAAGTTTTATTATTTATTTATTTTATAATTTTATTTATTTTTATATCACTATACATGATTAACTTATAATTTATTCTCACCCATTTATTAATAGTTCTTTGTTAAAAATTTATATTTATGTGTTAATTGTCTCATTTACCAAGTATGTTTTGATTTGACTATTTCATTTTTTGAAACTTGGTCATGATTTTATCACCTTTGAAATGTTTATGATGATTTTATATATATTTTTTATATTATTCTATAATCCCTTGGATATTTTATAAGAGTTATGGTGATGATTCGTAAAGAACACTAGTATAAAATACAATTAAAATGACACATTTTTTACATTGGTTATTTGTAACTATTATTATAAATAATTTTAAGTGTAAGTTATAATATAACTAACATAAAAATGGGAGGTTTTTGTTTTTCATGTTGAATATTAAATAACTAATGTATAAAATTGGTTTTCACGTTGTTTATTTAATAACTAATGTGAAAAACTGTTAAAAATTTTATTAAGTATTGAGACAAGTCATTTTTTATTAATTCATTCTGATGAAAACCTATCATACGGCATGGAAAAACCAAATTTTAATTTTCTAATGTAGTATACAGGATGACTAGGGTCGTATCACTTATGTAACATTGTAGTAGATTCAATCAATAATTTCTAATTCACATAATCTAATATTTTTGGGTTTTTTATTATTTATTTATAACAATGGTTTTTTTTAAATAATAAAATTAAATAAAATAACATTATCCTAACATGCATATGAAATAAAAAAATGTGTTTCATAAAGAAATTTCTTGGTCCTAGGGTTGGTCAAATGGGTTATTTCATTATTTAATTATTGTTAACACTCAATTTGATAATTTGTTTGATTAAACCTCATTAAAAATTTATTTTATTTTGATTTATTAAGTGTGTGGTTTTATAATGCCTTCAGTGAACCAAACCTCACCTACTCCAATGGTCAAATAAGATAATACCTCAATTGAGAATGAAATTCCTAAAATACCTGGCTCCATCGTATGTCATTTCATCCCTTCAGGAAACCCCAGCTTCATCATATGAAGGGTTTTCTTGAGAGAAGGGAGGGATAAATAATTAATCAAATAAAAGGAATGGAATTGGAAATAATGTCATGGTGGACAACTGTAACACCTGTGAAATACTCTCTCATTCACTACAAATAGATATAAAACATGTTGAATTAAATACAAATAATTAAGAATGCCCCAAAACCTCCCCCAAGGCTAAGCCTCGGGTTAGTCACTTTCCATTGCAATGTGAAAATAGATCATGATCAAAAAAGAGAGAGTGAATTATATTAGGGATGGAAGAAGAAAAGGGAAACATTTTAATAAAAGATAATCATGTGTTAAATGGGAAAATAAAATAAAAATAAAATAAAATAAATAAATACAAAATCAGTGGTACCCTTACAGTGAAACATAGTAGTATATCCTTGGGAACCGATCTATTCAATTCACCTATAGCCTATAATTTATAGACATAGAAGAGGATTTTGGGAGTCATAATGGTCTATTTTTATAGTCAAAAGAGAAGAAATTTTGGCTCCATAATTTTTCTCTATGAGTTTGAATGTAGTATACCCATTTAATGGATGAATTGGGAAAAGTATTATTTTGGAAAGTTGTTCGAAAATGTGTTTCTAGTTTGACCATCAAATTTCAGTTTCATCTACCACATTTAAATGAAGTGATAACCTATTTAATCCAAAATTTTATCCTATACAAGAAGATTCTTCGAATTTCTAAATAATTATTTCTCATGAATTTATAGCCTTGATATGAGTAGAATAAAGTGGGTCATAGTTATAAAAGTTATTAAAAAAGATTTTATTTTATCAATTTCAAATTTAAGCTCTATTGTGCCATGAATTTACAATATCTATGACCAACATGAAAAATATAAAGATCTATGCACGGATTTTGAGGCCTGGCTTGTGAGTTTATTTTGGTCCTCCAAATGTGGGATTCATCTCTTGGTTCAGAAGAATGAAATAAAGAAAAATATTTTTTAAATATTAGAAAATAAATATTTTATAATGTAAATCATTTTATACAAATTTATGGCCTAAAAAATAAATTAATTAAAATAGTTAAAATCCAAAATTAGGTCATTTTACCTATTAAGCTCAAAATGTTTCTAAAAGCATAAAATGTGAAAATTTACCTTAAAATATAAGTTTGGTGGGATTAGAAACATTGAAATTAAAATGAAAATAATTAAAAATATTTTCTCTATCGATTCTCCCACACTTAAACCATGTCTATCCTCAAGCATAAAATCTCAATATTAAAAATTTGAAGGAATAAATGTTATCATTATTCAAATTTCATAGAAATAAAATTAAACAATCATAAATGTTAAATAAATTTTTTAAATGTAACATAAAAATATCAATTCATTTTCCCATTTTCTAAAGAAATAATCAATTCAATTATTTTACTTTCTCCCTTTACAAAATGGAGGAACTTATTTTTTTCATTATTTCAAGATCCTTAATTCATTATTAATAATCATACAAAATCATGATTTACCTTGATTTTTAAGCCTTTCACTAATCCCTAAGGATATTAATTCATGTATAGTTATACTCATAGAATGAGAACATGCTCTATATCTATAGTATTTTAAAGTAAATCTTTCTCTACTTTTTAAATGAAAAAGTCACATAAAATCATTAGGGATTTCATTAAAGGTTGAAATGACTCAAAGGCTTAAGGTTGGTATGAATTAAAATTAAATATTGACGTGGAGGTTAATCTCTAAAGAAAAGAACATGATATAAAAAGTAAAAGATCAATGAAATTATTTCCTTTATATTGTAACAACTCTAACTTTTCCTAAATCAAGGTAAGATCATAATCAAAGTAAAACATAATGAATTATTTGGGCACCCTCTTGAATTTTTTCTCTCTATTTTTATACTTTTTTCAAAGAACCTTTTCACTTATTTTTTGTTTGTACAATTTTATTCTTGAAATAAACCTTGCATACATCACTTAACCACATATGATAAAAAAACATTGGTCAAATAATGGTGATTGTTTATTTTCCCAAATAACAACCCATTTTTTCATTATTTTTGTTTATTTTTTGTAATTTTCTCTTTTTTCTCAAGAGGGACAGACTAATAAAGAGTACAATAAATATAAACCATTATAAATCTGCATATATAGCACCCCCATACTTCTTCCTTAAAATGTATACCATCCCTTACACCATTACTCCCTTCACCCACACACTTCAACTTAAAAATAAAATGAAAATACTAAGAGAGTTAGTAATGGATAAAAATGGATTGAAACATAGATCATACCAAATAATGTCATTCATGGCCTCTATGGGATAAATAGAGATTGATTTAAAGGTTGTATTTAAGTATAAGGGATATTCAAAATATGCCTCTATCATTTTAAATGTGTTTTTTCATTGTTATGGATTTGAAAGGTTCAAATAAAAGTTATGGCATGTGATATGTCCCAAGATCACTTAAGAAATATGCTAAAGAATAAATAGGAAGTGCTTGGACTAGAAATCCTATTGGGAATGGGGAATTTTATATTAGACAGTCACTCATTAGAATGACTAATAATAATAAATCAATTCACATGAATTTCAGAAATTCAAATCCTAAAAAGTTTTTGGGAAATTTCATTTACATGAATCTACTAATTCCCTTAAATCATGAGTTCTCATTTTAATATCCATACTTCATTTAAATGATTCAATTATTCATTTTACTCATTAAATTTCATTAACATTTAAAAATAAAAAATATTATCAAAAGATTAATAATAAACTCATATCTCCAAGATAATTCAAGTAAAGCATAATTCAAGCATGGGAATAAAATTTTTAATTTAATATCAAAATATGTTTGTGGAGAAAAATGTGGAGATTTTAAAAGATAAACATTAAAAGTGAACCCCCTCTATCGTGATCTATTTTCCTCATTCCTCCTTGTCTTTTTGGGAATATATTTTTCCATTATTAACCTATAAATTAAAATTACTCAATTAAGCACAAGGATCATGTCATTTAAGCTCAAAACGATAATAGGGAGTGGGATAAATGTTGGACTAATTACTAAGATTGAAATTTAAATCTAAATTCCTAGAAATAATGTAAAAATAATTCTTATTATAATACCCTAAGTGGGCCCTGAGTTTTTACTATCTCCATATGGTTGTACAAGTCTTTATCCATAGTTTAATGTTGGGTGGATTTTATTGGACTTGAACCATCACATATGGATTTTCCCATCTTGTACTTCTTTCTTCTTTGTGGGGAATTATCCATGCATAGAGTATACTAGATCCATACCCTTCATAATTAAGTAAATATTGCATGGTGAGAATAGGATGAAGTGTAAATCATACTCCTCCATGGTTTCTACTTGTGCAACCTTCTCTTCCTTTTCCAATGTTGGATCAACATAGGATTCATGAATTATAATTTTAAAAGTAGGGTTAGAATTTATCTTTAATTAGATATAATTTAAAAATGAGTAAAGTAAATCAGAATTCAGCCTTTTAGTGTGAGGGGATTCTATCTCAGTTTCCTTAGGCTCGGTAACTTATACTTTCTTATGGGTTTTCTCAAATGAATGTTCATTTAAATTAGGGAGATCTATGTGTTTCTCAATAAGTGAAGATTCAGTTTCTTTATTTTTTTCTAGGTAAAATAAATGATTGACCAAATTTAAAAATTCAAAGAAGTTAAGAATGATACTCAATTAAGATTGAATATTATTAGAAAATAAATAATTCAAAATGAGATTATCTCTTTTTGTTGTTTCTATTTCAATCAATTCTTCAGTGGTAAGTGCCTCTTGAAGTTGGATCTGAGTAGATAGAGGTAAGGTAGTCAAGATCCTTCATTCATTCTTTAAATTTCACTACCTTCATGGATTGTTATTCTTTCATGGGAAGAAATAGGTATTCAAGTGTCGATTATTCATTATTATATATGGGAAGACCTCATTGCATTCCATCTTCACTTAGTTACTCCAAAATTGATCAGTGTCTTTTAACATATTCTTATCAGCACAAGATTCTTAACCTTCACAATCTAGATCTTCATGGTACACCTCAATTTGATCATTAATATGTTTGGGTTGTTGATGATCCTTGAGTTCGGTATCAACCTCTTTGTCGTCTTTAGTAAAATTGGGTAGTTCTAATGGAACTTCCTTCATTGCCTAAAATTTTTTCAAGTCAGTTCAGAGTTCATCTACCATGGTCAATAATTTGGAGTTGAGATCCATGTATTAATGCCTCTTTTATTCTTATTTACCATTATCATAAAGGAATCATCCCTTTAATTGGAGTTCCACTTTAGTATAAAATGTTTCTTGTTCTTTCACTTATGAGTAATTATTCCATAAAAAATATTATTCATTTGAATATATCATAGAAAGTGGGTTTTTTATTTTTTATAAATAAATATAATAATAATATTTACAAAAAAATTGAAATTAGAAAATGTGATCAAACTATCACTTAAATCCCTGAAAATAGCACCAATTTTGATGCATGACTATCATAGGGTGATGCAAAAGGAAATTTTATATTCCTAATGTATCATAGAGGCTGAACAAGTTCATCTCACATGAGGAGCATCATAGTCAGTTCAATCACTAATTTCTAAATCACCTAATATAATTATTTTTGTGTTTTTTATTATTTATTGAAAAAATGGTTTTTGGTTTGGATAATAATGCAATGAAATAAAATAAAACAATCCTAACATGTAGATAAATATAGAATGACGGTTATAAAGAAATGAATTGGTCCTAGGGTTGGTCACATAGGTTCCTTCATTATTTAATTATTGATTAAATTTAATTTGATAATTTGTTTGACGAAATATCATTAACAAATTAAATACCATTGATTTATTAAGTGTGTGATTTTATCATGCCTTTTCCACAAAAAATTTCAACTCCTCTAATAGTCAAATAGGATAAAACCACAACAATGAATACAATTCCTAAAAAAACTAGCTCCACCGTATGTCATCTCATCCCTTAAGAAAACTCTAGCTCCACCATATAAATGGTTTTACCAAGATAAGTGAGGGATAAATAATTAATGAAAGAAAAGGAGTGGAATTAGAAATAATTTTTTGGTGGATGATCATAGAACCCATGAAATACTCTCTCATAAATCATAAATAAATTTAAAATATGTTGAATTGAAGCTAATTAATTAAGAATTCCATGAAACCTTCCCTAGGGCCAAGTATTGGGTTTGTCAATTTCCATTTCAAATTGAAAAGAGATAGATACATAAATATAGAAGAGAGATTGAATGATATTATGTTTTTAAGAGAAAAGGGGGTGGAAGAATAGAAGGGTCACATTAACAAAAAAACATGTATGCATTACATGGGAAAAGAAAACAAAAATAAAAGAAAAGAAATAAATCTGAAAGTAGTGTTATCCCTATAGCATAACATAATGGAAGATCTTTAGGAACTAATATTTTTTATTCAATCCACCCATTTCCTCCTATTTATATGCATGGAAGAGGATTCTGGGCGTCTAAATAGTCCATTTTTATAGGCAAAGGGGGTGAAATTGTGGCTTTATAATTTTCCTCCAAAATTTTATGTGTGGTAAAACAATTTAATTATAAAATTGGAAAATGTGGACTTTTAAAAAGTTTTTCAAGAAATTTTTTTTCATTTTACCACCAAATTTAAGCTTCATATTCCATGTATAGAATAATTTATAGCGAATTTATGCTGAAATTGTATTCTAGTTAGGCAGAATCATTGAATTTTTGAATTCTGATTTCTTATGAATTTATAGCCTTGATATCGATAGAATCAAGTGGGGGAATATTTATGAAAGTTTTTGCAAAGATATTATCTTTATCAATGTAGAATTTTATTGCTATTGTGATATCCATTTATGATATTTGGGCCCAACTTTAAAAATATGTTGATTTGTCCACATATTTTGAGCAATGAGTTGTGAGATTATTTTGGGCCTCAAAATATTAGATCCAGCTCTTGGTCTATAAGAATTAAATGAATCAAAAGATTTTTCTATTTCTAATTAAAATTAATTACATAAATTAAATCAGTTTATATAAATTTATGTTCAAAAAACATAAATAAATTAAAATAGTTAAAATCCAAAATTAAGTAATTTTTTCAATTAAGCTGAAAAGGTTTCTAAAACCATAAAATATGAAAATTGACCTTAAAATATAATTTTTTGGGATTAAAAAATAAAAATAAAATAAAAATAATTGAAAATATTTTCATTATCATATTCTCATGACAACAATCGATTTTATCTCACTTGGGGAATTCTAACCCTTCTTTCTTGGATTTCGTGGCCTCACCTCTCTTTTTACTGGCCTTAACTTTCATTGGCTACCCTTGGTCACTTTGGTCTCCACTTTTGGTTCCTCTATGAATTTTTTAATTACTCATTTTTTTCATCCTCTACCCTCTTGAGTATCTTTATTATAAGGGTTATGGTTTGATATGTCTTATTATTATATGTTCTCTTATTGTTATTTGAAGGTTGAACTATAAAATTTTATTTTTTAATCATTATATTACTTAAGTTAACATATTAAAATACAATCTATATTTATTTATAATATTAAACTATTTTTTTAATATATTTTAATATTCAATACATTTTTATATCTTATACTATAGTCATTTTTTTAATTTGAGTTTATTTCACAATTATTTATAATATTCATTTTTATGATTTATTTTTTTTATTTTAAATATGTTTGATGAAAAAATGATGATGCTCATAAAAGTATGAAAATTTTATGGGTATTCATACTTTATATATTAATTATTTTAATGTGTTTAAAATGTTATTAATTTTTGTAATTTATTTTAAATTTAAATATATAAACTAATTGTATGAAGATCTCATTGGTAAATTAAATTTAGTCACCAAAAGCAGAATAAATTTACTATTCATATTACTTTTTTAAAATATCATTTGGGTATTTACTGTATAAATTGTTAGTCATGGATTATTTGTTAGTGATGTAGATTTTATAAGATATATTTTTTAATTTACAAATCATTCTAAATAACTGAAAATAATTAAGTGGTTATTCATTCTCATTAAGTTTGTTTCATTATGACTATGAATAAATAATAATTATTTTTCCTATGTTATTTATCATTATGATTATTATTGGTTCTATTATTATCATTATAATATTTAACATTACAAATTTTATGATTAATCTTAATATTTATTTATTTGAAACATTTCGATAATTAGCAATATTTTTTTAACCTATTGTAATAGAATTTTATAACATAAATTAATATCTATTACATTCAGATAAAATATTGTCAGTTTTTTAAAGCATTATCTATTAATTACAAATGAAACTTATCATAAAAAAGAAAAAATTCTTGGGTATTCATGGGCAATTATTAAAAAATATTTTTTAACTAATTATATAAGTTTCGTTTATATTTAAATTTTAATTATGAAATTGATAAATAAATTAAATTCAAAGATATAAAATTTATATATGTGTGTAATATTTATTAGTTTTTATTAAATTTTATAATTAATATTTTATTTTTTATTTTATGTGTTCTAAATTATCATTTGTTTATATTTATTTATCAATTCTATATTGAGAATTTTTTATTTAACCTTTGTTGTTTAAATAAAATAATTTTTTTAATAATATTTCATTATATAATGAACAATAATAAGTAAACAATTTTTTTTTAATTTTTATTTATAAAAGTAAATATGAATTTAAATTTCAAAAAAAAAGGAACTTATATTTAATACGGTAAATTTGTTATAAGTGAAAATTAATCATAGTTGGATCACTCCACGATGAAAAAAATTGATGAATATGAGGAAGGGGTTGATTCCTTTTTATAATTTTATAAATTAAATGTTCCAAAAAAATGAAATGTTTTATATCTATGTTTAAAATGTTTAAATATGAAAATGCTACAAAGTAAAGAAATCAATGATTATTTAATTTGAAATGGTTTAAATTCAAGTTACATCCCATATATTTGGCATGGTTAAATTTGAAAGATTTCGATAACTAATTTTGATGAAGATTTACAAAATTATGGTTTTGATCACATTAAATAAATTTTTCATGATATTGAAGTGGAGGTAATTGAGAAAACACTAGAGATTTATCACTTATGTGGTTATGTTGAAAAACTATTATATCCTAGTTGAAGAAAATTCATGTTTCTATAAAATGTGATAATATTGGTAAATTTGAAAACTGAGAATGGATGGAATGGTAATAGATTTATAGAATTTCTACAGTTATTTAAATAAATAATTTTTTAAGACAATGATCTTCCATGTTCAAATTATAATAAGAAAAAATATTATTTCCATTGGTATTAGGGCATAAGAACATGCATGCCTACCCCCAATGACTGTGATTTATATTTGAAAAAATGTTAAAGTCTTTTAGAGTGTCCAAAATATGGGACATCATGGTATAATTTGAAATAAAAAATTGAAATAAATTCATATATTATGCCAAGAACCAATATTCCTATTATGGAAATTTGGTATCTTCATATAATTCTTCATTTGAAAATTTTATTTTTAAATTTAAATAATAAAAAATATTAATATAGAATGCAGATGTGAAAATTTCTAATTAAAAATTACATCATCGAGCTAATTTTCCACAATGGAAGAAAATTGATCAATAATTTCTAAAATTTGAAATTAAGTTATATATATAACACTTGGTTTGTACATAGATGGAATGAATCTATATCAAATTCATAGTAGAAAATATAGTTCATGGCCTTTTTTCTGGTAATTTACAACTTATATCTAGAATTTTGTATAAAATGAAAATATATCATGTTGAGTTTAATGATTTTTGGGCCAAAATAGCCTATAAATGATATTGAGGTTTACTCATCACAATTAATTGATGATTCAAAACTCTTATGGGAAGAAGGTATCAGTGTTTATTATTTTTATAAAAATTAATATTTTAAATTTCATAAAATTATTTTTTTTACTGTAAATGTCTTCATAATATATGTAATTTTTTATGGTTATCCTGTTAAATGGTATAAAGCTTGTCCAATTTGTGAAAGAGGGACTTTATTTTTTCAACTACAACATTAGATGAAAACTATATACATTTTCATCAGATTTTTTATATATATATCACATTATTATATATTAAAAAAGTCATTCAAAAGATCATAATAATTATAAATCACTCCAAATATTTTTTTCAAATGATTATAATTTTTATATAGAGAGAGAGATAGAAACATTGATTTCATATTTAGAAAGAAACAATAATGTGGTAATGATAGAAATATATAAAATAAATGATCAATATATTTAAGCTTCTATATTAGTGATATCATGAAATCAAACATAAAATTTATGTAATTAATGTTGAGAAAAAAATGTGTGATGTTTTTATTGGAATATTGTTAGATATTAAATTAAAAATGAAGGATGGTTTGAATGAAACATTTGATTTTTAGTCAATGTGAATACCTTATCTTAAAGTTCCATTAGAAACATGGATATCACATTCCATAACATGGAAAGGATAACAGGAGTAAACATATCGAGGAACCAAAAATAATAGAGGTATAACATACCTTATCTTAAAGACGGATCGATGCTTCCTAGTTTCACCAAGACAGGGGGTGCATATGTAGTAGGAAAAACTTCAAGGGGAATTAATCCAAGGATTAAAGTTCGATCACACTGTTCCTATGGGAGAAATAACTTTGGGCATCCCATGCCAAGGAAAAAAAGAAGAAAGAACAAGGAGGAATGTATCTCGGCCTTTTGAAAATCTAAATGGATCAGTAGTTTAGATACGGTTTATATTTTCCATTAAAGGCGGATCTCGTCAAGATTGTGCGGTTTGACCGAGTAAAGGCACCTGAACACTTAGGAATATTAAGATAGGAGTTAAGATCTTTGAATCGGCCTTAAATCCCTTAAAAGGATTTGAATTTGTTTTAAGTCAAATATAACATCAAAGGGGCGAAACTCTATGAATATGGAAACATTTTTCACATCCTTCTCCCTGATTACACTGTTTATATCTAACTCACCAATGGGACCTACTGATGGAAGTCACTGATGTGACTCACCGATGTGAGTCACCGACGCAACCTACCAGTGGGAGCCACTAACATGAGTCACTGACACGACTCACCAATGTGACCTACCGATGTGAGTCTCTAATGCGAGTCACCGACATGACTCACCAATGAATCCTACTGAGGTGAGTCACCCACGTGACTCACCAATGAGACTCAATGACATGACCTACCGACATGAGTCATCGTCGTGAGTCACCGACACAAGTCACCAACATGACCAACCTACATGACCTACCGATGCAAATCATTGACACAACCTACTAGTGTGACCAACCATCCTACAAACACTATTCACTAAACTAGAAATTTTTAAAAGTGTTGGGAAGAAGTCACCTTGACCTCCTAGAACACCTCAAACACTAGATTTTAGCAAAGGAATGGACTAAATAGGTTCGGTGCATTACATTATATCCTTATCAAAACATTCTCGTCCTTGAGAATCAAAACCAACTCAGAGAGGAAATAGAAAAAGGGTTCCAAACAACCAACCTTCGATATACCTCTCAAGGATCTCGCCAACAAGGGAGATCAACTGCTTCCTCAAACGAACAACATGAAACCATGCAACAACCACAACCAGCTCCTAAACACTCTCCTGATTGAGATACCTATCAAAAGAGTGAAACACACAACAAGAAACAAAATAAATCCATCTCAATGAAGAAAAGGCTTACAACCACTAAACGAATATCTTTATAAGAAAAATATAAACATCAAATAGCTCGGGGTACTGAGAACGTATCTGCGACTCACATTCTCAGGTACTCTTCTCCATGCTATCATTCCACCACACATGAACCAAGGGGATATCATGCCCGTGAAACATCTTCTCCTTTCATTCCTAGATATTTACAAGCCACTCCTCTAAGGTCGCATCATCACCTACATCGATCGCACCCCAATCGATGACGTGAGAGTCATCATGAAGATAATGGAGGAGATGTGACCCATGAAAAACATCACATAATTTTCTCATCTGTTGGGGAAGTGTTTCCTGATACGCCACAACTCCAACACAAGACAACACCTTGAAAGGCCCAAAAAAACATGGAGAAAGATTACTCCCACTACCAAACCTTCACTTCCCACAATAGGGAGTCACCTTCAGAAATGCATGATCCCCAACATCAAACTCCAAAGGTCTCCTTCTATGACCATCATGGGATTTATGATGATCCTACGCTACCTTCATCCTCTCATGAATCACCTAAACCTTCTCTATTGTATTTTGTACTAACTCTGGCTTGAGAATTTCCGACTCTTCGAACCCATTCCAGCACAATAGAGAATAGAAAGGTCGGACATAAAAGACTTCAAATGGCACCACACCGAAGGTGGAGTGGAAACTATTGTAGTAGGATAACTCTACAAAGGTCAGGTGCCTCATCCATGAACCTCCAAAATCTAAAACCCAAGAGCGCAACATGTCTTTAAGAGTATGGATGGTCTGCTCTATCCAACCATTCATCTGTATATGAAAAGAAGTGTTGAGGCATAGTTGAGAACAAAAATCATGCTAGATACCTATGCCCACCATGGAGGTAAAATGAGGATCTTGATCAGAAATGATCATCCTAGGGACCCTGTGGAGTCTCGCCAACTCCTCCAGATATTTCATTGAAAAAACACCATTGATCTTGACTACTTGAGTTCTATGAAGTGGGATAATTTCATCAAACAATACACAACTACCCATATATCATCATAGCCTCCCTGATATTGAGGTAAATTGTTATCAAAGTATATATAGATGTCCTTCCACTTCAAATGAGGAACATATAACAGCTAGAGGAAACCACTGCAAACATAGTGCTTCACCTTCACCTTATGGCAGACCAAACATTGAGACACAAACTCTGCAACCGCATGCTTCTACCCGGACCACCAAAATAGAATCCTCAAATATTGGTACATTTTTGTCACACAATGATGTACCACTAAGGGTGAACTATGGAACTCTATGAGAACCATCTCACATGACGCAAAAGGAACAAAAATCCTTCCCTAAAACAACACCCAGTGTTGTTCATCCAAGGACCAACCATCAAGGGCCTCACCACAAACAACTTAGTATCTTCAAACCTCTACCTTTAGATCCCCCAACAGGGACTCTTCTACTTGTTTCACCATAGATGACTTCACCATCAGCTAAAAAATAATACCTCTTCCTCAAAATTCTCCCATATCTATAAATAATGTTGAAATCTCTTCCATAACCCTCAAGGAATCACCTGATTCATTCACTACATCACTATGTGACTTCCTGCTCAGTGCATTGGCTACAACATTCCCCTTACCAGGTGTATACAAGATTTTGATGTTTTAATCCTATAATAACTCCATCCATAGACGTAGCCACAATTTCAATTCACACTGAGAGAAAACATACCTCAAGATATTATGATCGATGAAGACCACCAAATGCTTGACAATGAGGTAATTTCTCCACAACTTCAGGGTAAACACCATTCTTTCTAACTCAAGATCATGGGTGGCATATTTAGGTTCATGGGGATGTAACTGTTGAGACCTTTAAGAAATTACTAATCTCTCCTGCATAAAAACATAGCCTATCCCCAAATGTGAAGCATCACAAAAAACCATGAACTAAACTCCTTCTACAGGAAGATAAAAATTCGAACACTAACCAAATTTCCCTTCAAATACTCAAATATTTCCTAACACTGATCAGTCTATATGAATGGATGATCCTTTCTATTCAATGATGTCAGAGGAGTCGCAACCCAAGAGAAATCGGTTAAAAACCTCTCGTAATAGCCTTTAAGACCAAGGAAACTTCGCACCTATGCCACTATCTTGGGGGATTCCCAAGAAACAACAACTTCTATCATTGATCAATACATAACTACTACCTGTTGGGATACAACATGCCCCATGAAATGGACTTCTTGATCCCAAAACTCACACTTAGATAACTTCTCAAATAGATGTTGTTGAAAAATAACTCTCAAAACATCATGTAGATTATTTGCATGCTCCTCCTCAGATGCATAGTACACATGGATGTCATTGATGAAGACCACCACAAACTTATCCAGGAACTCATAGAATACAATGTTCATCAACCCCATGAACAAATCTGGATCATTAATTACACCGAATGAAATCACAACGAAATCGTAATGCCATGATGACAACGGAAATAATTCTTCAGAATATCATCTTCCCTCACACGCATCTAATGATATCCTGACCAAAAATAAATCATCAATAACCAACTTTCACCATTCAATTGATTGAATAAATCTTCAATCTATAGAAGAAGATATAGTTTCTTCAATGTCTCTTGGTTTAAGCGATGATAATTGATACACAACTACAAACTACCTTCAGCCTTCTTCAAGAACGAAACTAGTGCGCCCTACGGTGACACACTCAACAGAACAAAACCACACTATAACATATCATCGAGCTATATAAATATATCTCACAACTTAAAAGGATCAATCCTATAGGAATAAATCGATACAGGAGACATGCCTGGATATATCTTGATACTGAACTTGATCTCTTTTCGAGGGGTAACGCTACAATCTCTTTTGTAAATACATCAGGGTGCTCTTCAATGAACCTAGGAAACACCAACTGTGGAACCTCTGATGAACATAGAATCATCTCATCCATCAAGGATGACAAGGATGGAACATGCCTCTGACCCATCCAAGGGTCTCTTTCACTAACAAACACCACTGTCTCTCTGTCATCATTTAATAACACCACCTACATCCTAAAGCAATCCATGATATCCTGCATTAAATAAAACCAATCCATGTTGAGGATGACATCATATGGTTGTATCTGTAAACATAGGAAATCTCCCCAAGAGAGACCTTTCCCCAGCACTATCTCACAGTCTCTATATACTTCAAAAAAGTTATCTCAACCTCCAAATGGCATAGTTAACACCAAGAGAACTAGAAGCCTCTCTACCTGAAGTCTCAAGGCATGGACAAGGGTAGGTGATATGAAGGAGTGTGTCACTCCTGAATCAAAAAATATATACACCCATGTAGAAAATAAGAAAAGGGTACCTCAAACAACATCTCGCTCACCCAGCACTGAAAACGCTAAAGCATGAAGCTAACCATGACCTAATCCATGGCCTTTTTGCCCTTGTTGATGACCACCACCATGGACATGATCTACTCTCTAAAGACAGGGACCATCCTGGGGTTGTCCTCTACCTACCCCATATGCTCTCTTCTAATCCAAAGATGGTGAAACCAGTTGCTACTACCTTGGATAGAACTACCTTAATGGAGGAACCTGAAGCGGGAAACCTGACGCACACTGACTAATCAGAAATGTTGTTCACCCTCGTTATTGATGACCATGACCTTCATAAGAAAAAAATATTCTAATACCTTGACAAAGGTCTAAGATATGATTCCCCCAGAGAAACAAGATACTAAGGGCTGGTACCTACCCCTAGCCAAAAGGAAACTCTTCTACCCTGAAAACTAGGAACCCCATACCACAGCTTTGCTTTGTGAGGAATCATGCAGACTCCCCTCTCACGATGATTTGGTTCTGGATAACAACCTCTTGATGAACGATTCTCTCTCTATCACCTCAAGATATGTATTTAGTATAAATGGGGTGACCTATCACTGGATATCTGGATGCAAAGCCTCCTTTAAATGCCTCACTCTGACCTCCTCATCTAGAAATAGGTCTAAAGCATATTGAAAAAGGTTTATAAAACAAATTACAAACTCTCTCACACTAGAGATACCCTTTTAAATGGTAAGAAGTTTATAGATACTGGTCACCTTCACGGTCTAAGAGATAAACTTGACTCTGAACTGGTCTTAGAACTCCTCCCACATGACTACTGACTTCTCATGATCTTCGAGGAACAAGAACCTCTACTACCTTGCTGACCCACGCAGCATTGTCACAACCAAGGACACCCAGTTCTCCTTCCAATCATTGATCAAACTAAAAGCTATCTCAACCTCCTATAACTATTCTTATGTGACTATATCTAAAATGGTTCCCTCATACTTCTACAGACTCTGGCACTAAAACTCTCGGAGTGTCCTCCTCCAGGTGCCTTCTTAGTCAACCTTTACTCTAGGTGATCGGCAGGAATAGCCTGCTAAACATCTTATTTACGAACTTGATGAGTATTTTTACCTTGAGCTATACCTATAAAAGAAAAAAATAGTTATATATCCTAACCTAGAATATGGAATACTCAACATTAATTAATTGTTTTATTTTATTCATTTTAGGTTAAACTATCCCAAGGCCTACCCATTCAAACACAAGTGCAAAGAATAATGATGCATGATCTTTTCCTAAGTATCTATCCTAAAATTTGTGTCAACCCATTTAGTAGCCACTATAAACTTAAATGGGGCCCTAAATACCGGTGTATTAGTCAGTCTACAGTGTTTAAAACACTTGATAAACTTGACTGAAACCTTTTCTCTACCAACCCATGAAACCTCACCTGTGCCTAACTCCAAACTCCATCATGTCCCTCAACCAGACATTTGATACCACTCTCTCAAAACCCCCTCCCCTCAAAGTGTACCCCTCCTGGTTTGGAAATGAGGGGAGAGATAAAGTGACACCCAAGTCCCGCCTCCAGTAATCAATGGGTTGGTGACTAGCACCAAGGGAATAGTAAACACACAAATGGGAGATATTACCCTCTAACAGAACACATGTGAAAGAGAGAGATAAGATAGAAACCAACTAAATCCTTATTAAACTATAATATAAAATAAATATCAATTACACATATGTAATTCCATGCAATAACTACTAAAATTTAAAGGGAAAACTTCAAGTACCAAAAATAAAGTAAAACAGCAGTGACCACGAAGCCCGAACAGCTCCTAAAACCCCAAGATAGTAGTAACCAGCCTAATATCTAACATGCATTAACTTACCTAAAAATAGTTTATATATACATAGGGTGAGTATAACAGTATACTCAGTAGGATCCTACCTATAGCCTCTCATGAAAAAGTAAAGAAAGCATGTTAAATCACAGTGAACAACAAGTAAAAATATTTCATCACCTAAATATGTATATTAAGTTCCCATCCTCACCATGGATACTCTCACCAAGTATCGCATACAAGAGAATATTATATAATGAGGAATGTTAAGGGTACCCCACTATCACTTCCCCATTGGTTTTCCACTTTTCCTCAATGTCGCATGTCCTAAGCATCTCTCTCCAAAAAGACTTGCCTGCAAACACCTGTGTGAAGCTCCACAACATGCACCTCGTGCAAGACAACCACCACATACACATAACCAAAGTAACTAGGTAGTTTCTAAGAACTACCAAAGCTTGCATAATGTGTATCATATGTCAAGTATTTTACCTCAAGAAATTACATCACATACACTAAGTAAGGATCCTCAGTCCATCACAGCCTATACACATTACACCTATAGTAGTCCATAGGAAACTATATCCAGAATATATGTGTGTGAATAACCACAAGCCATTACAGACCTCTAAACACATATATGTTGAAAACTAACTATCATTCCTACTAGCATAAGTAAATACCAAAATAAGAGAGAGGGTCCAAAGGGGGTAGTCATCCATCCATCCTCCCATTGGGATGTTTGGGAAAACCCCCCTCCCCCCCACGGCTTAGAATCCCTAGGGTGTCATTTTCCCTTACCGATTGGGTAGAGTAGAGTATAGAAACACAAAATGTACAGAATATACTATAGCTCAAAACCACGCTATTGTGAATAACCTAGTCTTATACTCAAATTCATTTAATGTCTCTTAGACACCCAGATGCAACTACGAAGACTAGGTATCCTATAAGCACAAATCCATTTAAAGAGCTACATTAGATTAATTTATCCCTTTTTTAAGTTTTAATTTAGGTTAATTAATTATATAACCATTAACTAACCATTATCATTTTCACATTACATTTCATTATCATCACACCCAATGTTCTATGCCCTCTAGGCATAACCAATCCAGGTCCATCGTTCCTTTAAATTTTAACCTCAACATTGTATCCTGACAAGCTTCTACCCATGGGTGAACATAATTAATTCAGTTATTTGTTAACAGCATTATCATTTTTCCATAGTTCTAGGTATTCTAGAAAAAATATTCTAAGCTTACAAACACAAGGGACTCAACACAGTGAGTGGATGAACTACCTGTTGAGACTTTTCCACCTATAGCTGGAGTGCAGACCCATCCATCCTTGAGAAGCTAAACATAGAAATCATGTGACATACCCCACGCATCTTCTCCTCTTTTGGATGGAGGTTAAGCAATACTATCTACCTCAAGATGTGGGGAAAGTAAATAAGATAAACAAACAAGAAGATTCAACAAGCATCCAACATTCACATTCAACTTGTTTCATCATATCTGGTCTTTTCCCCGACACCCACATGCATAAAATGATGCATCTCACTGCTCTAGGTGTCAACTACTATCACCACAACCACTAGGCCTCCTTACCCCTACATACCAAAACAATCCTCCAGGTTCAGCCATCCCCGGTATCACACCACAATACAAGCAGTAGGAAACAAACAACATAGCAACTAGTCTCTTGGACCTAAACAAGGCGTTTAGCCATCACACACAACAAGCACTCACAACTCCAAAGAATAAGGTTCTTGGACTTTAAAATCCAGATGGTAACTCAGAAACTTTCAATTCATTAACTTTATCACACAACCAGTCATTTATTACGTATTGAATTAATTGATTCAATTAAACATGCACAATTGTAACCATTTGATTTATCCCCAAGCACAACAACAATAACAACCAGATTCATTAAACATGCCTCTTTATCTTTAGATAATTAATTTATAATTAATCTCGACTTTATGCTATTTACCAATTTCCATAAAGAAAGACATGATAAAAAAGAAAAGCATAGATATCATATGATCTAGAAAATCAAGAGGCAAATACATCTCTAAGCAATTGATACCAATTCTTTAATCCAGTTCAAGTATTTATTATGTCAATTTCATTGTGATCCAGTTGCTAAAACATGTTAACTCTACGACTGCACATAAAATGATAGATAAGACACAAATACCCTACCTCAAAAAGTTTTCTAATGTTCTTTTCATGAGAACTACTAGTGCAACAGATCACGATCACCTCTCCTGCAATGGCTGCATCCACCTGAGGATGATGCGGCACAATCGCATCAACGAACACCCAAGAAAGTTCCATTATAAACATGGAGATCACATGCCGTAACATGGAAAGGATAATGGGATGAGACAAATAGAGGAACCTATAAAAATGGAGGTATAACATACCTTGTATCAAATATGGGTCAATTCTTTCTGGTTTCACCAAGATAGAGGCTGCACATGTAGCAGGAAAAACTTCAAGGGGAATCGATCTGAGGATTATAGTTTGATCGCACGAATCCTATGGGAGGAATAACTCTGGGCATCCCATACTAAGGAAAACAAGAAGGAAGAACAAGGAAAAATGTATCTTGGTCTTCTAAAAATCTAAATGGATTAATGATTTAGATACAGTTTAGATTTTCCATTAAAGGCAGATCTCATCAAGACTACGTGGTTTAATCAAGTAAAGGCACCCAAACACTTAGGAATAATAATATAAGAGTTATGGGATTTGAATCATCCTTAAATCCCTTAAAACTAGGTTTTGAATTCATTTTACGTCAAAGATAATGTTAAAGGGGTGAAATTGTAGGAAGTTGGAAACACTATTCACATCTGTCTCATTAATGACATTGTTCACATCTGACTCACCGACGCAACATACCGATTTGAGTCACTGATGGGAGTCACCAATGTGAGTCACTGATGTGAGTCATAGATATGAGTCACTAATGTGATTCATCTATAGAAGTCACTGACATGAACTACTTACACGACCTACTGATGTGAGTCACCGATGTAAGTCACATACATGACTCACCAACACGACCTACCGATGCGAGTCACCGATGTGAGTCACCAACATGACTCACCGGCATGACCTACCGACATGATTCACCAACACGAGTCACCAACATGACCTACTAATGTGACCTACTATTGTAAGTCACTGACATGATCTACCGACGTGACCAACCATCCTGGAAACACTGTTCACAGAACTTGAAATTTTGAAAAGTGTTGGGAATAAGTCACCCTAAAAACCTATAACACCTCAAACACAAGATTTCAGCAAAGAAATATATTGAAGAGGTTTTGGCCATTATAGAAGTTATACACATGTAATTATTCTAAACTTTAAAATAATATAAGGTCATTTTAATGGATAAGTGTCTCCAAATTGGATCAATTTTAATTTTTTTATGAGATAGGATTGAAATTAATTTATCCAATAGAAGTTATAAAAGTTTTAAATTTTTTTAACCCTTATATATTTAGTTTAACCTATCATTAACCCTTTTTAAAACTTATTGTGGTAATAAGATACTTAATATTTAAGGGTCAATAAGATCACTCTAAAAGGAAAATTACATTATAAGTGGAAAATTTTTAATATGATCAACTATTTATCATTTAATTGAAAAAATATAAGATTTAAATTATTTTTGAAATAATTAATAAAATTTTATTAAACATAAAATTTTCTTAGTCATTTTTGGGACTATGCACATAATTTGACTTTAAATAACATCAATATTACCATGTAGTTAGAATTTGAATATTTAAAAAATAATTACTTGTGATTTTAATCAATAAAAATCATGAAATGCTTTAAATTATCCAAAACACATCACTTTTAATATTTTAAAACTATTTACTTTTATTTTTCACTCACTTACACAAGCACTCCAGTAGTGATATGTAAACATTTCAAGTAATTATAACATTAGAAACAATTAGAAATAAATTAATATCATAAAAATAATTTATTAATATTTAAAATAAACATTTATAACTATTCAAAAAAACATTTCATTCTTATTAAAACATATTATATATATAAAAAGAAATAGTATGACATTTTTTACGTATTCTTTACTTAAAATAATATAATGGTAATTATCAAAGGAAAATGACACCAAATTTCCATATTTTCAAAATTATTTTGATTTTGATCAAAATAAACACATAAAATGAAATAAAGACAAGTTTTTGAGATATATTAAGACCTTATCTCATAGTTTAAACCCTGATTAACCCATTTTGTCTTTTACCAGGGTGATGAAATTTTACCATGGTTATTATTAATTATGACAAAAAATGATATTAAAATTATTACATGATTTGAATATAATGATTAAAAATATATAATACATTTTCTATGATTCAATTTCCAAAATTGGTAAAATTTACTTTTAATATAAGTTCACAAAACGTAAGGAAAAAACATTTTTAGAAAAATGCTCACTTTTGAATAAAAAAGATTTTATACCAAAATCATATACAGTGTTAATTCCCATTTAATTAATTGGATTTTGTTAAATAAAATTGGATATAATTTTCTTTAAAATAACCATAACCTAATTTTACTTTGACATTACATAATTAAGAGAAAATAACCAAAGATAGTTTTTATTTGAATAAAAACATTACATATATTTTCAAAATGCCAAACATAGATTTATAAGTTCAATATTGTATTTTTAAATTAATTTTGTTAATTCATAAATATATATTTATTCAAGAAAAAAGTTTTAATAAAATATCAAGTCATCCTTATATCATGATAATGTCATAAAAGTGAAAATATTTGTAAAATCGATATTTTTCACCATTCACCTAAAAATCAACCTTTTAAGAAAAATTACAAAAAATCTTCATAAGTTAATATTTACACGATAAATTAAAAAATTAAGTTCATTTCATCATATTATAATTATAAAATTCATAAATTTTTCTTTTAAATGAAAATAAATCATATTAAGAAAACATTATTTTGTAGAAAAACGACCCATTTAAACTTTATGTTTTCTTAATCATATTTAATTTTAATTTATATTTAATTGAGTGTTAATATATTAATTCACACATTTAAATATTACATTTTATCATAACCATATTTTAAAATTTATAAATTTAATTTATTAAGATAAAATAAACAATACTTTGAAAATTTTTCTTTCAAAAATATCCTTTTTAGAATTGAATAATCATATCATGTTAATTATTTATTTTCTAATCATTAAATTTCATAAATTAAATAAAAATAATACAATGTAAGTATCATAATTGATTAGTATATTTCAATTTTCCAAAGTTTTATAGTTTATTTCATGAATCATTTTAGTTCGTTTTCACGTGAAAAGTATGTTATCAACTATTGTATTCTTTAACGGAGAATTACATATTTAAATATCAAGGTGTTAGATTCTTCCCTAATTACAGAAATTGCATCTTATTAATTTTAATTATTTTCTAGCATATTATGATATAATAATAGAAATTTTCATTAATTTTAATTTCTATATTATGATTTTTAATCTTATTATTTCATGAATAAATATATTTTTAAATAATATGTGATATTTTATAAGACTTTTATACATTAATGTGTTTCCAAAAGAATATCATAATGGTTTTGTGATAATTTCTACACCAGACTTGGTAGATTTATCTTTCATTTCTAATGTTTGATTAATTATAAGAAAACATACTTGATTTTTCATTGTTTGTGTTTTGATCGGTTTTTTATCTTTGAATCATCTCATATTAAAAATAGTGAATGAAAAGGATGAATTTTTTATTCTTGAAGCACTAAAATCATCTTTTAAGGGATCATGAGACCCATTAAAGTATAGTGTTTTTTGTTGACTGAAATATTTTCTAACTTGTAGATTCCTCCTATTTATAGTCATTTACTAAAACCAAAAATTATTAGAATAAGTAAAAAATATTAATCAATAAATTAAAACATCAAATGGAGGAGTAATCTCCAACATCTCAACAATAACACCCAAGGTTCAACATTGATCATTAAACCCTATAACTCTTCAGAATATGCTAAACTAAATTTGAATATATCATAATCATATACTCACACAAATTTACTATAATTACCCTTATTTTAAAATACATAATTACCCTAAAGTATATATATTATGTTGAGGTTATCCCTTATTTTATAAACATATACAAATATTACATCTTTTGAAAAAATATTGAAAGAAAAGAAACATTCTAAATCCAAGATTCTCACATGCTGAATTTATCAAATAAAATATTTATTATGAGGTAACCATGAATGATTCAAAAGTTATTGTTATAATCTTTATATATTTATATTATACCAAGATTACATCAATAAATACCATAATGAAGTTATCAAATTAATCCTTAATACTTAGTGAATTGATTCAAATAGTGGCCCATCTCTTTATAGTTGAATCAATAGATAATGATGGATTATTTCTTTCATTTAAATTCATAACCATTTTTCCTTTATCTTTATACTTATAAGAAACTCAAATTCCCACTAAAAATTTTATGGGATGTTTTCTTCCACGATTATCACATGTTTAAAGTTTCATCCTTCTCTTATTCTTATTTACCTCATTTTTTTCCTTGGTACTCATTCATCCATTTATTCTCTTGATTTCCTTCAAAAATATTTGACTTTGAGAATTATTTCTCTATCAAAATGTCACTTGATACCATTTCATCATATGATAAAAAATTTTGAGTAACTAGAACCCTTAAGAGTATAATCTTAAATCCATAAAAGAAATGGTTAATCTTACTTTATGGATTACCTATATAGTCTATATTATGCCTTTCTAATCTCATAATTTTTTCCTCAAACTCATGAACACTTTCCTCTTCCTTCTAACTTAAATTAATTAATTTATTTTCCATATCAGTTTTTGCTCTCAAGGAAAATATTTCTAAAATAAAAAACACCTAAAAGGTTTTATGTTCCATTCCCTCAATATCCACCTATTTAGTATTCTAAATCAAAGACTATAATTGGTTCACATATCCTTTTAAAAAATATACTTCTAGAATTAAATTTTTCTTTTCATTACTTCTCAAAGCTATAAATATCTTTTTAATGGACTTGATTCACTTCTCAACAACCAATGGATTAGTAGTTTCATTACATGGATAAATAATTATATCAATTAAAGTGATCCAATGTAGGTGCATCATGTGGTGGAGCAACATGTTGCTACATAAAGGCGTGGTTATTTTCCATAATCTAGTTTAGTTACCCTAATATTGTTATGATCTTCTCAACTCCAACACCCACTATATTTACTTTCTCATAAATGAAATTTCAACATTAACTATGGATATTGATTTTATTTTATTTTATTTCACTAGGCCTCATATCTAAATAATGTAACACGCGTAATTAGCTCATAACATTGTGAATATTGATCCATAACATAATAAACATTAAAAGTTATTGAACATTCTAGGGGTTTATCTTAATGCATGTGCTAACTATGTTCTTCTAGAATATAGTTCCTAAGGGTCCTAATAAACTTCCTTTGATACCAACTATAGAAACTTATACTCTAGTAACTCAGATATGGTATCTACTTTATTACATTGCTACCAAATATAAGGGATCACACCATGAAAGATCGATCAATTTACAAGTATTGTAAAACTAAATACATACATAAATTTTATATTACCTTTTAAGATAAAATATGGCATTAAAAAGAATATATCATCCTTGAAAATCATTCACAGAATACTTCTTCATATCATTATGAAAAGAAAACCAATAAAGGGTCAGATCAGATACTCAGTACGGGTGGCATACAACAGAAGATATCATGAATATATAAGGAATAAATAATATGGAATAGTAAGTAATTAATACATATTACATTTAATCAATAACTTGATCTTCAATATACATCCATGGAAAATAAAACAATCACATGGATAATAATAACTGAAATTCTAATTAAGGAAATACTTAATATTAGATATCATGATATTATCTTTGAGTCCACATATCAAGACATCATGAACATTACTATTAGAATCTTGTGCCAAGACATCTTATGTATCTTCAAAGACTTAGTCCAATACATTGTCACTATACTGTTCAAAAAACACTGAGCAATACCCATTTTTTCTCATGTGACCTACTAATTTTTCAAGGGGTTGTCTTTAATAGGGATTTACCCATCCTTTAAATATGTCCAATGCATCCATCATATAATGAATTAGAGATATAATATATAATCAACATGCCTTATTAATAAATAAATATTCATATAGAATCAAGAATACAAAACATCAATATTTTCCCCAGTAATTGAAATGACTTTCTTGATAAGATTCCTTTAACACTGTATATTAAAATTCTATATAGTAAAGATAGTACCAAAGTAGTATAAATTATACTAAATACATCCATGATACTGAAAATATACATGAAGTAGAAAAATAATTTCCAATAAATAATGGAGAGTTATAGAGAATATGATCATAAGAAATAGAATTATCACAAAAAAAGGTATCATAAAAAAACTATTAAAGGATTATAGAAGAGCATCAATTCATCAGAAATGAAATTTTTGAAATAAAGGAAAATATTTAAGAATTATATAGGAAAATGGAATTCAATGTTTAACAAGAAATTTCTTAAATTCTTTTTTAAATTTGTTGTAAACATGAAGTTATAAATCATTTCCAAAATTCTATTCAACCTTTTAGAAAAATGATAACTTTTTATTTTGATATAAAAACAAAAAAAATCACAAAATAATGGAAAATTATTTTCCTTAAAAAATGGAAACTTTTAGAGGAATCTAAATAAAAATTAATAGTAATTGTGGAAGGAAAATATTTTTAAACTGCATATGTTAAAAAGAACATTATTTTTACACTTTTATAAAGAGTAAAAATGACTTCTTTGGAAAAAAAATTAAAATTATTCCTTTTAAAACTTTATAAATAATGTAAAATGTAGTATAAAAATACATTTAAGAATCATTTAAAAGTATAAAAAAATTTATAAAATTGTTTTAATAATATGTATATAGAATAGAAAGGTTTCGGACCAAAGAATATAAATATGGTTAGTGTTTCTTAAAAACATTATTTCAGTATTTTGAGTACCAAAGAGATGAAAATTTTGAACAATGGATGTAAAATATATAAATTACTAGAGGAGAATAAAATATATGGGGTTAAATAGATAAATATCATATAATTATTCCAATGTAAATTTACACAAGAATAACTTAAATATAACTGATATTGTAAAATAAACCTTCACAACTTTAATAACTTCTAAATCAAAACCCCTTAAAAATAAAACTTGAATTGGATATTTAAATAGAATGAATAATTAGGAATTAATGATATAATATTTTAAAGTGTAAGTATATAAACCATAGAAAAAAATAGGTATAAACTATAAAATATGTCTCGTTGGGGTGGAATTGACATGATAATACCATACCTTGGATTCTTTCTTGGTTAGATGAATTATATCCCCATGAATAATAAATTTAAATTTATTAAATTCTTTCACAAGAACCTTCTTCATAAATATTACATTTTTTGATATTTTATAATAATTTGACATCCATTCATTGAATAGTTCTTATTGGTATCGACCACTTATAGTTGTTCAACCAATTTCAACAAAATTACTTTGGTATATTGACCTTGGTTAAAGGTATTATGAAATGGTTCCATCATATTTAGAATGTTAATAAAGTCATGAATATAATTTTTATTCATTATAGACAATTTTATAATCATCCATGCATGGTGATAATAGAAAGATGAATCACATTACTTTATGAAAGTGGTATTCCACATGTATACATGAGTGATGTTATTATGTTCTAACAGATGGAAGGGTAAGAAGGTAGATGATATATTATATTTAAATAATCATAATTATTCACCACAACATGGAGATGGTAGTCTATATGTATGCACATGGAGTTTTTTCATTTTCTATAAAATGGAAAGGAGATAAAAAATATATGTATCATCAATATAAAAAATCTCATTATATTAAATATACTAATGTAATTATGGTAATAATATTATTGAATATTTTAAGAAGGTTTAAGAATAAAGGATTTTTGAAAATCTCAGTAAGAACATATACCTATTTCTTTGGTAATCTCCTTTTTCTTACAAATTAAGCCTTCTTAAAGCGGTACTTTAGTGAGACAAAAACATATATGTTTATAAAAATAAATTTAGTGAGGTATTTGGTCAGGTAATGGTCAAGATAATTGGCTTAATAATTTTTATATAAGATAAGAGATTATGTTACCTTTAATAAATGGGGGAAGTGGAACACTTGTAATTATTCTAAACTTTTAAAAACAATATGGTCCATTTAATGTAATGGTGGATCAAAATTGAATAAATTTAGAATTTAGAATGATAATGAGTCAAAATAAATTCAACTAATATTATTTAGATAATTGTTTAAGTTATTTTAACCCTTATCTTTTCGGTTCAAACTCTCATTAACCCTTTTTAACCCTTATTGTGGAAACAAGATACTTAGTCTTTAGGGGTGAATTACTTATTTATAAAAGGAATATTGGATAATTAGTAGAAAATATTTGATATGGTCAAACATTTTCCATTTACTTGACAAAATTTAATATTATTATGATTTTTCAAAAAAAATTAAATATTGTTTTACCTAAAATATCTTAAAAATAATTATTAGGACTAGTTTGAAAGGTCACCATAGAGTTTGAATTTAAAAACATAAAGATCACTATGTAATTTGAATTTTAATATTTAAAAAATTACTTACCTTTCATTTTGATCCATAAAAATCATGAAATAATTTAACTTATTTAAAACATATCACTTTAAATATTTTAAAACCATTTACTTTGATTTTTCACTTTCTTATATAAGTCTTTCATCAGTGATGCCAAGTCATTTTAGGTAATTATACCATTTCCAAAAATTAAAATTAAATTACTATCATAAAAATTATTTATTAATATTTAAAATAAATATTTATAACTATTCATAATATCTTTTTATTATTGTAAAAATATATTATAGATATTAATAGAAAGAGAGTGACATTTTTTACTTATTCTTTACTTAAAGTATATAAAGGTCATAATTAAAGAAAAATGGAAACAAAATTCCATATTTTAGAATATATGATGAGTTTTGTAAAAATATACTCATCCAATGAAATAAATTAATTTATTTCAGATATTTTGAGACCTTATCTTCTGATTGATCTATTTTACCATTTATCAAGGTGATAAAAGTTTACCAAGGTTATAATTGGTTATGACCAAAATGTAACTTTAAGTTATTAAATAATTTTAATAGGATGATTCTAAATACGTAATCCATTTTCTAAAATTTAATTTTCAGAAGTGGTAAAAATTATTTTTAATATAAGTTCACAAAACACAATGAAAAACCTTTTTAGAAAAATGTTTGCTTATGCATAAAAAATATTTTATACCAAAATTAGGTATAATGTTGAATCTCATGTAATTAATTAGATTAGGTAAATAAAAGGAGGTTTTTTGTCATTAAAACCAAACCAAAATTGAATTTTACCTTGAAATTACTTAATTAAAATAAAATAACTAAAAAATTATTCAAATAAAAATATTACTTGAATTTTAAAAATATAAAACATAGATTTATAATATTAACATATAAGGAAATGTCCTTAAACATTAAATAATCATGATTTTTAAGTTAAGAATTTATTCTCTTATGTTTTAGGATCTTTTCAAGATTAGAGTTTTAGAGAATTGAGTCACAACTCTTATATAAAAACACTGATAAAAATTATATGGTGGTTACTTCTACTCAATATCTATTTTCCCATAATATAAAACTTTTAAAATAAAACATGTTCTTTTTCATGAAAAATATTCACGACTATCAAATTGACTTCTACTTTTCCTTTAAACATCCTTAAAACATATGAAAAACATTTTAAAAATGTGTTATGTGAAAAAAAATCTCATTAAAGGATATAAAAATAAAAAAATTCATTAGTCTAGTGAAAACCCTAAAAACCTATGAAAATAATTTTCTTAAAAACATATTTTTTTACCCAAAAATAGAATTATCATTCTTTTAAAAAGATCATTTATATTAGATTTTGAAAGAAAATGATTCCCATTAAAACTCATTAGAAAGCATATAAAAGTCATATAGGTGTATTGGTACATCATTTCAATTAACTCTTACAATAACCCTTACAAATTGGAAGAACCATATGTCTAACATCAATAAATTCTCTATAAAACATAATCAATACCAATGCTTTTGATAATCATTGGTATTCATTACCTATACCAATAGTTTGGAAAAAATAGTAGCTATAGGTATTATAGAGACACCATATACCAATGGTTTTGACAAAACCATTGGTATAGGTTCTAGTTATACCAATGGTTTTGATAAAACCGTTGGTATAGATTCCATAGTAAGACCTTATACTAATGGTTTTGGACAAACTGTTAGTATAGATTCCATATTAAGACCCTATAAGAATGGTTTTAGAAAACCCATTGGTATAGGTCATATCTATAAAAATGGTTTTCCCAAAACCATTATTATAGATTCCATAATAATCCCCTATAACAATGGTTTTAGAAAAACTATTGGTATAGGTCCCAAAAATCCAAATACCTATACCAATGGTTTCCAAAACAGTTGGTGGAGGTATTTGGATTTTTCACATATTCTTTTATCAAATAACATTGAATACATCAAAATTTAAATTAATTTTTAATATACATACATACATACATATATATATATATCATATTATGTTCACAAAATTTATTATAGCTAAGTGTTTATTTTATTGAAATATAAGTCAGAGGTGTTGTGATCAAAGCTAGCCCAATTTTTTTTAATTATTTGTACCAATAGTTTTGGAAACCATTGGTATAGGTATATACTAATGGAATATAGGACAATGTTTCTGAAAACCATTGGAATACCCTATATCAATGGTCTGGGGGCCTATACCAACGGTTCCAAATCATTGGTATAGGCTTTTTTCATTAGCGATTACCCAATGCATTGGAGTGTTATCTGGGTGCACTCATCACATATTCTATATTGGGATCACCCTAATCTATTTGGTTGTAAAAATTATATAAATATTTTCCAAGGAATATATCATGAATAAAACATTTTATTCTGGAAACTTTTCATCATAAAACCATTGAAAAACTCTTTTAAACCTCTATATAAAACTCTTTCAGATATTAAAGAACCCTGTTCTTTTAAAACCCCATTTTCAATAACAAAATACCCCAAAAAAATAAAAGAGTGTTTTTATTTTAATAATACAATAAATATTCTAAATGAATATAAACTTCATATAATGGTTATGGTAGTGGAAAAATTCATTGTCACTATATATGTTTAAATAAAACATTTGTTCTGTTTTTTTAAGAAAGTCAAACATTCCTTAAAAGGGTTACTTTTTGAAAAAATATTAATTTAAATTAAAAATAGAAAAATAATTTCATTTAAAAATATTTTATTTCCATATAATAACATCCATAAAATAATTTTAAAAATATTTACATGAAGGAAAAAGAGTTGAAAAACAAATCTTTAAAAGAAGATTATTTAAAAGAAAGTCATCTATAAAAAACATTAAAAATATTCCTTTTTAAAAAAATTGTAAATAAATTCAATTAAGTTAAAAATATATACTTTTCAACCATTTATGCATAAATAATAATTTTCTTGAAACATTTATTAGTGAATAGACATATAAGAGAAATATTTATAAAATAAATCTTTAAAAAATTTAGAAAGAATTTTTTAGTTAAAGTGTCTCTTACCTAGAGTCTGACTTTTCACATGTGTTTTTTATCTTCCTGAATAATAAAATTATTTTATTCATTTAATTTATTAAGAAACTTTTTCAATTTTATTATTCCTTTTTATCTTATTTATTATCATGTTATATTCAATTTCTAAATCAATTAAGTTCACATCGGGTGTTTTGAGGATATTCAGCTCATATGTCAAAAATGACTTTGGTGTGTTGAATATGATCAAAGAGGTCATTATTAAATTATATATAGAATAATAATAATGAAATATTTTTTAAATTTACACATAAATTATACTTATAAAACAAATCATGAAATATGGTTATAAAAAATGAACTGCATTACAATAATGGAGACGGTAGGCCATATATACGCATAAGTAACGTTTTCATTTTTCAACCATCATTATGAAAAGAAAATAAGTATAATTTTATCTTTAAATAATGATAATTATATCATAAATATAATATTATTTATTTAAATACACTTACATATATCATCCATGTGATGTAGTGATAGAAAAATAATTGCATCACTATGTGAAGGCGGCACTCCACACGAACGCCCGAATGACATTATCATTTTTTAGTGAATGGATAGAAAAAATTTAAATGATATATTATATTTTTATAATGATATATATTTAATTATTATATTATATAAACATTAATTCCATCATTATAAATATCTATGAGAGGCTATGATGGAAAATGAATTACATCGGTTCATGAGGAAGTAGTCCACCGTACACACAAATGATGGTTTTGTTTCCCATTTGATGGAAGAGTAGAAGGATTTAGGATATTACATTAAAATAATAAAATTTAATTATATTTTAAATACTAGTTTTATTTTATCATCATAGTTTTAGAATATTTTAATTATTTTAAAGAAAAAATAATATAAAAATAGATGTTAAGAATGATACATCTTCTTCGGACCACCACTTTATTATTATACCAAATTCCTTCCAAGATTGTATATATGATAAAACATTACTCTATTATTTGGGGACGGAATTAATTAAGGTATTTGGTTAGGTATCCTTCAAAACAAAAGGCTTTTTAAGTGTGAATATGAGAGTAGAGTGGGTGGCCTTTAATAATTTGGGAAGAGAGGACACACTTGGAGTTTTTCAAAAGAAAAAGTTATACCCATATTTTACACATTCCAAATGGATTAAAAAGGGATAATTATTAAGAATTATGTCATATGATGCCTAAATATGTCCATAAAACAAAATTTAGACAATTTTTAGGTCATTTTAACCTTTATAGTTTAAATTTAGTTCCTAGGTAAACTCGTTTTAAGATTAACCGTGGTAAAAGATTTTTATTCTTTTCACTATTCTTTATGATAAAAAATTAACCTAAAATTATTATATAATATAAATTATTATTATTAAAAATATGGAATCCATTTTATTAAATTAAATTTAAAAAAAATTATCATAATTTAATTTAAAATAAAACCCACAGATGTGAAAAAAATGGTTGTTTAAGAAACATATTTTTCAAGCATAAGATGACTTTATATTAACTATGTGAATAGTAATAATTATTATATGACTTCAAATTCATATTAATAGAAATATATTATATAAATTTAATTTAAATCATTCATTATTAAGGTATTTTTAAATTGATTAAAATTTATAAATATTATGCACTTTAAAATAGTTTTCATAAAAATACATTTTTAAACCAAAAAATAAACTTATACTAAAATCCATTATAAATATGATTAATGTGTAATTAATTATATAAAATATAACTAAATAATACATTTTTTACTTGAAATAAAATTTAAATAATAATGGGACTTCTAAATTACTTAATTTATTTAAAATAAATGACAATTTTAAAAAAAATTATATTTTCACTATTCGCTAAAAATCAATATTTTTTTAAAAATCCCAAAATTTCACCCTAAGTTAATTTTGATATGATGATTTCAAAAATGAAATTCATTTTTTAAAATTTTATTTCTATAATTTATAAATTAAACTTTTAATTAAAAAACTTATAAGAAAATATTTTAATTAAAACTAATTTTTTTTTATTTAAAAGTTATTTAATATTTTTATAATGAATATAACTATCTAATTCATAAATAATAATAAATGGTTAAATGATTTATTTTATCACTACCTAGTTTTTGACATAACATTATATTTTTAAATTAATTATATTCCTTCTTAAATATATATTTAATCTATAAAAAAGGTTACCTAAATTTCCAAGTCATCTTTATATCATGATAATGTCATAAAAGTGACAATATTTTTAAAATCGGTATTTTCCGTTATTCACCTAAAAATAAAAATTTTAAGAAAAGTTTTAAAAATTCATCATAAGGTTATTTTAACATGATGAATTCAAAAATTAATTTCATTTAATCAAATTAAAATTCAAAAAATCCTAAATTTTAATTTTAAATGAAAATACAACATATAAGGAAAACCAAATTTTATAGAAAAATATCCCTTTTAAACTTCAAGTGTTATTAATATTATTTCATATCAATTTTTAATAATTGAGTTTTAATATATTAGTTAAAACATTTAAATATTACATTTTATAATAATCATATTTTAAAAGTAATCAATTTAATTTAATAAGATAAATTACACAATACTTTAAAAATGGTTCTTTGAAAAATATCCATCTTAGAATTGAATAATAATATAATATTTTATTATTTATTTTTTAATCATTAAATTTAAATCAATTGAAACAAAATAAAATAATGTAATTATTATAATTGATTATTTTCTTTCTACTCTATAAGGGTTTATTGTATATATCGTTACTCATTTTAGTTCGATTTCATGTGTAACATAAGTTATCAATCATAGAATTATTTAAATGAGAAATAAATATTGAAATATGAAGATTTTACATTCTCCCCTCCTTATATAAATTGTTTCCTCTCAATTTTAATTCTTTTTAATCCATAATGACATAATAATAGATTTTTTATGAATTTTAATTTCTAGTTTGGAATTGGAAAACTTATTATTTCAAAAATAAATATTCTTTAAAACAATATATGTGACTTTATAAAACTTCTATATGTGAATGTGTTTCTAAAAGAATACCTTGATATTTAAGTGATGTTTTTCACACAAAAAAATTATAGGTTTATCTTTCATTACATGTGTTTTTGGAATTATAAGCAAATATAATTATTTTACCTCCTTTCTCAATTGTGTTTTAATTAGTTTTCTACCTCTAATTCATCTCATATTAAAAATTTAGAATGAAAAGGATGATTTTTTATTCCTGGAGAACTAAAATCCTCTTTTAAGGGATCATGAGATCCATTAAAGGATAGTGTTCTTTGTTTTATTAAGAATTTTCAAACATTGTGATTCCTACCATTTCTATCCATTTACTAATACCAAAATGGTTAGAAAAATTAAAAATAATATTTAATAAATTAAATCATAAAGTGAAGGAGTAATTCCCAAAATATCAAAAATAACACTTGAGTTTAAACATTAATCATTAAACCCTAAAACTCTTTAGGATGTTATAGACTAAATTGGAATACACCATAATAATATATTCACAAAAATTTACTATAACCACCCTTAATTAAAAAAGACATATTATCCATAAAGGTTATATTAATTGGTTAGGATCTTCATTATCTTATAAACATCAAAAAATATTTCATTCTTTGAGACATCATGGCCAAGAAATGAAACATTTTTTCAGATAAGATTCACATGTTCTAAATTTCTCAAATAAGTTCTTTCCTTTGAGATCCCCATGAATGATTCATAAGTGATTATAATTCTCTTAAAAACTTTTATATTCTACCAATATAATATCAATAAATACCATAATTAAATTATCAAGGTAATTATTAATGCTTAAGGTACTAATTTTAATACATCCCTATTTTTTACAATTGAATCCCTTGATATTGATGTCTTATTTCTTGACTTTATATTCATAAGACTTATGTCCTTTATCTCTACACTAGTAATAAACTCTCACTCCCATTAAATATTTTCTGGGATGTTTCTTTCTATAATTATTACATGTTTAAATTTATATACTCCCCCTCTTCTCCTTTGTCACATTTATTTTTCCTTGGTGCTCGGTTGTCCTTTTATTCTCTTGATTTACTTTAAAAATATATGACTTAAATAATTATTTCTTAGTGTTAATGGAACTTGATACCATATCATCGTATGATAAAAAAATTTTGAGATACTATAACCCATCAAAGGATCAATTTAATTCCATCAAATAAACAGTCAATCTTTTATTTCATATTATGTATATAGTCCAGAGCATTTATTACTAATATCTTATGGTTTTCCTCATACTCAGTAAAGCTTTCTTCTTCCAGTTGTATTAAATTAAGAATTCTTTTCCATATCATCTTTTTTCTCTTAAGAAAAATATTTCTCAAATAAAATCACCTTAAAGGTTTTCCATTCCATTCCCCCTATATCCTCTTCTTAAGTATTATAAATAAATAACCACCATAGGTCTTCATAGCCATTTAAAAAATATAATATCAAAATAACCTTTTTTTATTACTTCTCAAAGACAAAAATATACTTTCAAGGGATGTGATCTACTAATAAGATACTAATGTATTAGTAGATACATTAAAGGATAAATTATTAACTCTCATAAAGTGATCCAACATAGGTGAATCACACTATAGAACAACAAACTTCTCTAAAGAGAAAATGTTATTTTTAATCACCTGGTTTATTTAGACCAGTATTTTCATGATATTCTTAGTTCCAACAAGAAAAATTTTGACTTTATCATAAAGAAAAATTCTATATTGACTATGTGTGTTGGTATGATTTACCTTTCCTCTAATGGGATCTATCTCTAAATAATTTTTCACACATAATTAGCTCACAATATCAAGAATATTGATCCATAACATAAAAATACCAAAAGGTTATTGAACATTATAGGGGTTTTTATTAATGATTGTTCTATTTATGTTTTTCTAAAATATAGTTCCCAAGGTTCTTACTAAAATTCTTTTGATACCAAATATAGGAACCTATACTCTATTAACCTAGAGCTGGTATTTACTTTATTACATTGTTATTAGAAATAAGTGATGAAACCCTGAAATATTGATCAATTTATTAGTCTTAGAAAACTATATATATACAATAATTTTATAATAAATTCGAATATAAAAACATATTATGGAAAACTATCTTTCATCCTTGAAAATTATTCAAATACTCATTCTTCATATCTTATAGAGAAGAAAATAAATAAAGGGTGAGCTCAGATGATCAGTAAGGGTAGTGTACAATTAAATCTATGATGAATACATAAGGAATAAATAATATGATATAGTATATAATCAATATATAGTCTTTTTAATCAATAACTTGATATTAAAAATATATCCAGGGAAAATAAAACAATCATATGGATAATAATAACATAAATTTTGATGATGGAGATGCATAATAATGAACATCATAATCTTATTTTCAAGGCCACATGCCAATAAATCATGAACCTTGCCATCAAGGAATTGTTTCAAGATATATGACATATTGTGTAGGCCTTGTGCCAAGATAATTTTTTTGTATGGTCTGATATACACCAAGCAATACCAATTATATTTTTATCATGATACTCATAAATCCATCAAAGGGCTATCTATATTTTGGTCCCATACGTCACCTACATATGTCCAATGCATTTTTTATATATTGAATCAATGTTATAATACATAATCAATATGACTAATCTATAAATATTTATATTGAATCAAGAATATGGAACATCAATGTTTTCCTTAGTAAATGAAATAACTTTATTGATAAAAAAATTTAACAGCATATATTGAAATAGTATAGGGATAATATAATGTGAAAGTAGTAAATATGAATCTAAATACATCCACAAAACTAAAAATATGGACATAAAAGATAAAAATAATGTCTAAATAATAATGAAGAGTTATAAAGAACATGATCACAAGAAAGTGAATGATCAAAAATAAGGTATAATTAATAAATTAATATAGGATGATATAAACCATCAATTCATTAGAAAATAAGGTTTTTAAATAAAGTAATGTATTTTGAGAATTAGATAGGAAAATGGAAATGGAAGATTAACAAGAAATTTCCTAAAATCTTTTTCAACTTTGTTGTAAAAACAAAGTTTTAAATCACTTCCAAAATTCTTTTCAACCTTTTAGAAAATAATTCCATTATATTTTAATTGAAAAAATAAAAAATCATAGTATAATAGAAAAAATTATTTGAAAAATACTTTAAACTTATATAGTAATTTAAATAGATAATAAAAGCCATGGATGTGGGAAAATATGTTTGCACTGTATACATTAAAAATAACATTCCTTTCATACTTTCATAAAAAGTCATAAATGACTTATTTAGAAAACATTTAAAAAGTTTATTTTTAAACATTTATAAATAAAGTAAAGGGTAGTAGAAAAATGCCTTTACCAATTATTTAAAAGTATATAAAAACTTCCATAACACAATTTGAATAATATGGATATAGAAGAGAATGGTTCTCGACCAAAAGAAGAAAAATAAGTTTGGTTTTTTTAAAACATTATTTCAATATTTTGAGTACCAAAGAGAGGGAAATTTGAAAGAAAATATATAAACTCCATAAATTACTAGTGGATAATAAAATAGATATTATTAAATGGATAGAGAGAATATAATTATTCTAATGTAAATTTAAACATGAAGAATCCATAATAAGAGTGATATTGTAAAATAAACCTTTTTGGTTTTAATAACTTTTGAATCTAAACCACTTAAAATAAAAACACGAATTAAAGCATTAAATAAAATTAATAAATAGTAATTCATGATATAATATTTGTAAGGGGTAGTATATACACCATATAAAACAAATTGTGTGCATAATATTAAATATGTCTTATTAGAGAGGAATTGAGATGAAAGAACCCTTACCTTAGATTCCTGCTTGGTTAGACACGTTATATACTTCTGAATAATCAAGTAAAATTTATAAAATATTTTTTTAATAACCTTTTTCATCTATATTTCATTTTTTGTTCCTTTTATAATCATTTGTTATCCATTCATTTAATAGTTATTACTTGTGCCAATCACTTAAGGTTGTTCAGTTAATTTCTCCAAAATTACTTTGGTATATTAACCATAGTAAAAGGTATTATAAAATGGTTCTATAATCTCTATAATTTTAAAATTTTCATGAATATAATTTTTATTCATTATATATAATTTTATAATCATTTAGGAAATGTGTTAATAGAAAAAATTAATCACATCGCTCCATTAAGGAGGTAGTACACATGTAAGCACAAGCGACATTATCATTTTCCAATGGGTGAAAGGGTAAAACCTTAGATGATATATCATATTTCCATGATCATAATTATGTCATAAATATTATATATATTCATTATATTTATATTTATAACCATCCAAGTGAGGCGATAATGAAAAATGAATTGCACCATTATGTGGAGATGGTAGTCCATAGATACGCATGAACAATGGTTTTGTTTTTCATATGATGAAAAGGAAATAAAAAATCAGAATATAATTAGTACAAAATTATATTAGTATATTAAATATATTTATTTAATTATGTTAATATGTTTATGGAATATTTTGAGGAGTTTTAAGAATAAAGGTACTTGGAAAATCTCAGTAAGAACATATATATCTTCCTTTGGTATCTTTTTTCGTGAACCTTAATCCTTCTTAAAGTGGTCTTTTGGTGAGACAAGAAGCTCTAGATTGATAAAAAAAATTATGGTATTTCGGTAGTGATTGGTCTAGATTAGTAGCTCAAGAAGGTGTATATAAGATATGAGAAAATGTTCACTTTTATAAGTGAGGGAAGCATCACACTTGTAATTATTCTAATATTTAAAATAATATAGGTCAATTTCATGAAAAAGTAGAACAAATGGGTTCAATTTTAAATTTGGGATGATATAGGGTATAAAATAATTCAACTAATAGGAGATAGATAAGTTTAAATTTATTTTAAACCTTATCTATTTAGTTTAATCCATAGTTAACCCTTTTTAACAATTACATCAGTAATAAGATGCTTAATCTTTAAGGATCAATAATGTCGTTGTAAAAAAGGAAAGTGGGTCATAAGTGGAAATTTTTTGATAATATTGAAAATTTTCTATTTAATTAATAAATAAAAAAAATATGATTTTTAAAACAATAATTACTTATTATTTAATATAAAATATCTTTAAAGTAATTTGTGGGACTATTCACATAATTTGACTTTAAGAAATATCAAGATTACCACATAGTCTAAATTTAAATATTTAAAAAATTACATATCTTTAATTTTTATCCATAAATATCATGAAATATTTTACCTTATCCAAAAAACATAACTTTTAATATTTTAAAACAATTTATATTTGTTTTTCACCAACTTTCTTAAGTGTTGTATCAAAGATGCGTAAGAATTTTGGGTGATTTTCCATTACCCAAAATTAACAATAAATTACTATCATAAAAATAATTTATTGATACTAAAAATAAACATTCATAAACTTTAATAACATCTTTTTATTCTTACAAAGATATATTATATATATTAAAATAAAGAGAGTGAAATTTGTACTTATTCTTTCCTTAAAATAATGCAAAAGTAATTATAAAGTAAAATGGAATAAAATTAGAATATATTTTAATCTAGGATTATTTTTATATAAATAAACTCATAAAATTAAATAAACAATGTTTTTTATATTTTATGACCTTATTCCATAGTTTTAACCATGATTAACTCATTCTACTCTTTATCGGGGTGATAAAATGTTACCATGATCACAATTCATTATAACCAAAAGTGAAATTAAAATTATTACATAATTTGAATAAGATGATTCAAAATATGTATTTATTTTTATAAGATTATATTTCCAGAAGTAGTAAAAATTACCTTTAATATATGTTCACAAAAATCAATGAAAAACCATTTATAGAAAAATACTCGCTTAAGCATAAAAATGATTTTATACAGAAATCATGTATAATGTTGATTCCCATAAAATTAATTGGATTAGATTATATAAAAAGTGACTTATTTTTATTTCAATCCAAAACAAAACTATAACAACTTTAGATTTTATGATATATTACTCTTTAAATAAATTTAATTTATTCGATAGATTGTGATACACATAACACTTAGTCTAAATAAATTGTAATGACGTATATGTTATCACCAAGACATTTGATTGGAAAGTATGAATATAAATAAAAAAATTGTGAAACAAATATGGTTTAAACATTTATAAAATTAATTCATCGGTTATCAATTTATTATAAATGAAAATAAAAATCATTTGAAAATAAAAGAGAAATTTTTTGGAAGAACAGTTTTTATACACACGATGTGTTTTTATCTTAATAAATTAAATTGATATCTATTGGAGAATTATTTTAATTAAATTTCTCGATTATATATTCAATAAAAAAAATTAACATTCATCTAATATTTTTTCTAGGTATGAGATAATAATATTCAGTTCTATGCTTAAAAATGTAATTTTCTAAAAAATATTTTTCATTGTGTTTTGTTTATTTATTTTAAAAAGACTTTCTATAAATTATATAAATTTAATATTGAAAAAAAGTGATTCCATATTTTGAATAAAGAGGATAAAATTTGGTAAATACTTCCCTTTTATTTTTGGTTAATATTGTGGGATCTTAAAGTATGTGCAGATGAAAAAAAATACACGAGGGGGTGAATTGTAATTTTAAAAAATTTCATTTTTATACTTAGTGGATACTTAATTTAATATAATAAAACTAATAATATTCAAGAAACTATTTTTTATTTAAAAAATAATTGGATATGGCCTTGGGTCCGATAGACAAAGTATCGTAATTCGTAGGTTACGATGAGTATTCCACAAGCTATATTTGAAATTAATCATATTCACAACAAGGAAAAAATTTAATAAGAGTAAGCCTGATATGGATCATAATCACAATGGTTACAATAAATAGAGTGAAATAATTAATTATTCTATTATAAAACATCAAGAATATTATTGGGTAAATGAATTGATCGTAATCACTAAAATCATAATTACAAAAATCATAATCATAAAATAGAGAATATAAATATGAATATATAAAATGATTCACTTTTTATTACAAAGTAGTGTAAATTTAAAACATGTAAATAAATAATAAAAAATTTAACCCAAAGATAAGGGTATCCAATAACCTTGGATAAAGTTACCTTGATTTATACTTTCAAGAAAGTTTATCTTACCCACACCAAGGTAAGCCCTCGATATAATGATCATCTTATGTCTTGTTATCCCCACAATCCCTTGATCAAGAAGGTGATAGTTGCCTCTATCTTACTAGCCTCAAAATACCTCAATCCAAAAATGATCACACCATATGAATTTCTATCCACAAAATCCCTCAATTGTAATCTCCAAAGATTGACATCTCACTACGCAATGCAAAACTCTTGGAAGTAACAAGTATGTAGAATGAGTAGTTAAAAACTTTTACTCTTCATACTCATTTGAACGAAGCAGCAATTTGACAAAGCTCTCGCACAATTCATCAAAAATTTATAAGCTCATTCAAATGACCTGGTATATATATGAAATCATCTCAATGGTCATCTTGGATTCCAACGGTCATATTCTCTACTGAAATTTTGGAGGGACTTGGAAACCTAGAACTCCAACGATCATATTATAACTGAAACAATGACATCATTTAATAAATAATAATGAAAAAAATACATGACATTGTTTTTATTTAAAGGTTTTTAATGCATTATGATATAGTTTTTTGGTTGTGATAAAATGACTTTGAAAGTATCTGATGATTCTCATTATGAGAGTTATTATGATTTTTATCATCATGATAATACTGTCAGTTCTAAAATTGAACATTGTGTATGATAAAATATCATATTTTGTGTGTACAATATGAATCATATCTAGGATAATTACGATAATCATGGAATATCTTACTTCTATGAAACTCATGAGTATTATTATTATCATATGTATATGACAAAATGTAATGATGAAAAGTAAAACAAAATTCTTAAAGAAATTAAGATAAATCAATATATGAATTTATTAAAAAATATAGTTTGTGATTTCAAAAAAAGGAATAGAAAAGTCAACAAAAGACTTTTGACTCAACAATCTCCCCCTTTTTGGAAAGCACAAACCACAAGTTAAAACAAATAAAAGATTACTTAAGAAAAAATGTGTATTCATAATTGAACACTTATACTTATCTCCCATTAAGTTTTTATAAAAAAATCTCTTCTGAATATAATTTTTAATATGAATAACTCCCCAATAGGATAACAAAAAAAATACCTAGGGATCGTATTCTATTTTCATAAAACAAAACTCTCCATTACTAAATACATTCTTCTTTCTTAATTATCATTCTTTCATTGTCCCTTTTTATAAAACTTTATCCCCCTATCGAATATGATTTCCCCATATATAAATCATTCTATCCCTTTGTGATTTACAAAAAGTAATAGGGAAAGTATTTTAATACCTAGAAAAGGGTTAGAGAAACAAAATATACAAATAAAGTAAAGTAATTGATTATCTATAATGAGTGAAAGAACATTCATCCAAAAAGACTTGGAAAATATTCAGTCAAAAAGTATTTGGATTAAAAATAATTTCATTGAAGTTTTTAAATGAATACAACAAGAGTTAAAAAATATTTATTATCCTTTTCCTTTTCTTTATTCAAGTGGTCTTGGAAAAATATCTTTATTTTCTTAAATTCATTCCTATCACCCATAAGCTTATCAAGATATTCCTTCTAATACTGAAACACTTATTATTCTATAAATAACTTGTCCTCGGTACAAATATTTTCTTCATATGATTACAACTTTTCTTATAGAGTACAAATCTTTTCTCCTTGAGATTTGATCATATAATCCTGAATTTCAATTTTATCAGTAATCAAAATATTTTGATTTTTAAACTCAATTATCTCATCTTTGTAAAACATCAGTTTTGACACATTTTATTGAATAAAATCCATCTTTTTTTCAATTACATTGAATCCTTTGGATTGAGAATCATCTGGGATTCTGAATTCTTTCATCCTTTGAGTGGTATCACTGACTAATTTGTTGAAATCAATAGACAGTTCATTCACTAGACTTATAATATCTTTAATTGAATACTCATTAAGTTTGATACTTTCCTAATACTTATGTGACCACTTCATAATCATATTTCAAGATTTTATATGTTTCTTGGTACTTTCTTCACACACTTTGAAATAGGCCTTGAGATTGACCAGTCTTTTTCTAAGAAGTTTTTTAGATTCTGATATTTTTTCTGATTATCTACAAAAAAATAAATCTTTCATTAAATACTTGTAAAATAATGAATAATATATTAAATTATTCTAAGGGCTGGAAAAATACACTGATCTCTTTTCAAATAAAAGTTAATGTTTGAAATAGTTTTTCCTCATAATCAGGAAGTTCTATATAATTATTTATAACATCATCTTTTCAAAAATATTGGTTATAAACTTCATTGGTCTTATTCTTTTCATCAGTGTCTGAAATGTGAATTACTTTACTAGGTTGAGTTCTCTGAGTAGCCTTCTTTGAAGATTCTACTCTTGGTGATGGTATTTTTTATGAGGTTTCTTGAGAAGACCTCATCAGAATTTTGTCAAACTGATATTTTTCTTCTTGACCAGTTTCTTTTTAATTCACACTTTACTGATTTTCTTTTTCTTCTTCATTTTCTTTTGAATATTCAAATTTATTTCTATTATCCTATTCACTAAAATACTGATCTATTTATCTTATTTCAATATCTTCTTTATATTATGAAACATTTTCTTTAGAATCAAATGGTGGAGCTGATTCTTCACCCACTTTTTCCTTTTTCTTTCCCTTATCTTAGACAAAGGGAGTGATTTATTCTTCTAGAATGGGTTTATGGATACTAGTTTTTTCAATATTCTTTTCAACACTTATCAAAAAACATTCAATATCAAGAATGTCATCCTTTCTCTTTTTAAACTTATTTTTCTTCTTATCTTATTTAAGAGTTTCTTGAACCCTGATCTTTTTAAAAACAGTTTATGTTGGATTCAAAACAAACTGTAGGACACCCTCTTTTCTTTCAACTTATTTATTTCTCCAACTCATAGTTTTTTCTACACTATAAACATTTTTTCTTTGGTTTTAAAACAGAATTAGACTTGTATTTATTTTACTTATCTGAAAAAATTGGTAATTATTATTTTGGAAATTCTTGACTTCCTCCAACTATCTCTTTTGGAGATTCAGCTTCAATATTCTTCACAAATTTCTTTAATTCTGAATCAAAATTAAATTTCAATCTATTTATCATATCATCACTTATCCAAGGAACTTTTATATTTCTCAGCACTGACTTGAGTGCGAGATTGAAAAACTTTAGGCTTTCAAAAATAAACTTTCTAAGAATTACAGAAAACATGATCAAATGAGACTTGATAGCACCTGAATTCTAGTTTTTTATTATTAAGAAGATATAACCCATCAGATTTATATTCCTCATAATCACAAAATAGTCGATAATAAACACAAATTAAACTTTTATAGTTTCTCTATTTCCATTCTAAGGAATTAGAAAACCATTCATCCATAAAGTGATCAAAATATTTTCCAATAAAAGAGGAGTGGTTTTTATTATTTATTCATGAACTTCAAAAAGATATTGTTCATCTCTTTCCTTGTTAAAGGTTCCTTTCTATTTTGGAATTTTATGGGAAGGAAAAAAATAATTTCTTTCATATGGTACACCTAAGAAGTTTTTGGATTGTTTTACAAGCATACTAATCTCTCTATCATACATAGAAAAAGAAATATTCAAATCGGCATCAATATTCATAGATTTATAAAATTATCTAACTTCATCAATAATAACAGGATCTTGAAAATATTTTGTTTTCTCTACACAAACGGATTCACATCCTTTTAATTGAATGATTATTTTCCAAGATGAATCATACTTGTCATAAAATTCTATGGTTACTAACCTTTCCCTGAAAAACTTCATTTATGATAAATCTTTTAGTGGAATATTCTTGGGAGATAAAGTCATGGATTCTAACATGGTATGATGAAAAATTTCAGCAAGAAAACTTATCGAATGCAGCTACTTGAGGGGAATCAGAGGTTCGATGCAAAGTAGGAAACAACTGATATGAGATAGGTTAGGGTTCCCTCTATATAGGCGAAAAAAAATATGGCTGATGAAATTCTATAGTTCATATTATATCAAAAAATATCCAATGGTTTAAAATATTTTAACTCTTGAGGTGTTTTTAAAAAAAATAAAAAAACATATTCTAATGAATCTGATAGAGGGTTTTAAAATAAAATGAAATACTAAAAAATTGAATTTAAAGATTATAAAGTAAAAAATCATACTTTTTGGAGTCTGAGAATAGAACTATTGGTTTGGATACATTTTCCATCAATAATGAAACTGAATAAAATTTTGAGTATGAAAATTTTGAAAAAAAATTAATACAAAAAAAATGTAGAAATGGAAAATTGGATACAAAATTTTATGAGAACTAAAAATATGAGTATGAAAATTTATGATTACAGAAATTTAAGTACAAAAATTTTGAGTGGGAAAATTTGTTAGTACAAAAATTTTAAAGTATGAAAATTTATAAGTGAAATTTTTTGTGTTTAAAATTTTTGAGTATGAAAATTTATGAGTATAAAAATTTATGAGTACGAAAAAAAATTAATACAAAAAAATTATGTGTGAAAAATTGTAAGTATGAAAATTTATGAGTATGAAAATGTTTTAGTATGAAAATTTCTGAGCATGAAAATTTTTGAGTATGAAAATTTTTTATTAAAAAAATTTATGAGGAAAGGAAAAAAGGTAAACAAAGAAAAAAATCAATCATATGTATTCCCCCTTTGAAAAAAAGTAATATAATGTATAGAGATGATTAAACAGAAAATAGATATAAATGATTACTTTACAGTAATCATTCCTAGATTCTATTTGATGTATTCAAATCTATCAAAATTTAATGGTTTTTTAAAAATATCAACAGGTTGTTCTTGAGTTCTGATAAATTTTAAAATAATGTATCCTTTAAGTGTGTGATTTTCACACATTCTACTTTTTAAATTATTAATTTTATTATTTTTTTTATTATCCTTAAATTATTAATATTATTATTATTGATTTTGATTTAGTTTTATTTATTTTTTATTTTTTTTATTTTCATTGTTTTTTATGGTTCAGCTACCCCCCCCCCCCCCATCCTTCCTCACCTCCCCCCCCCCCTCTCACGTCACGCCTTCCTCCCCTCTACCAGCTGCACACTAACTTCTCTTCCCTTGGCCGACCTCTGTTCGGCGAACCTCCCCAGTTCCCTACCTCCCTCATGCAACTCGCGGCCTACCTTCTTCCTCCCTACAGTACACCGCTTATCCCCCTTGTCGGCCAGCTCTTCTGGTGACCCATCGGCCTACACCAACACCCCTCCCCTTGTGTAACCCTCCAGCTTGCCTAACTCCATCTCCAGTGCACCCGAATCCTTACGAGTAAGGTTTTGTTTTCTTTTGTTTGAGATTTTTTATTTTCAGTAGGTAGGGTATTAGATTTAGGTATTTATCTTTTGGTTTTTGGTTAAATTTTTCCTTGTTTAGAGTTTATCTTGGCTTCTTTGTGGTGTGGTTGAGGTGTAGATGGACTCCGAAGCACCTTTTTGGAAAGTTCTTGACCCAAGGTAGGTGGTTATATGCTTAAAGATTTGTGATTAATTTAATATTCTTTCTTAAGTGTTTATAAGTGTTCTATGGTTTAATTGTGTTGTGAGAAACATGTTTTTGGAAGCATTTTGGCATGCGTATATGATGAAATTGGATTTTCACAGGAAAATGGTGAACATTTATAGGTTCTTTGTGGTGTAACTTTTTGAATGTATTTTTATTATTGGGTGGATGATTTTGAAGGTGTTTTTTAAAGGAAAATGGATTAATTTTTCAAATTGGCTTTTATTGGGAACTTTCAGTATGGTTTATGAATTATGTAAATTTTAACATGCCTTGTTTAAAGTGAAATTGGATTATGTGTGGATTGGAAGGAGGATTGGCCATTGAAAATGTTTTAATTGATTGTGTCCTATTCCTTTAATTTTTTCAAATGGGTTTTATGAGTTATATAAGTTGTTTAAAATGTATTCAAAAATGGTTTTGGTGTGTGTTTTATTTTAAAGAGATGAATTTGAGTGTATTTATAGGGTAAAGTCTTGTTAGGTATCTTGAAATTTTTTTATTAAGTGTTTGATTGATTTATTAAATTATATGTGTAATGTACAGTCCCTTCTCTATGGCTTCAAGTCGTCAGGTCTAAGGCAACTCGCCTGCTTGTGCATAGGTAAGTAAATATATACATGTAGGTTCTCCTGTTATGTGTATATTCATCCATGTCATTGAATGTACATTTATAGGGCTAGGTTTTCCAATGTGTACATATAAAAAAGTATATGCAGATGAGTGGAGACTAGTATATGCGTATAAACATACCTGTAAGGATTACCTTGCACATGTTCATGGGCCATGTGAATGTATTTATAGGGGTTAAGTGTCCTTTCATGTATGTGAAGGTGCATATGCTTAGTGGGGGAGTAGAATCTTTTAGTTAGAAAGTTCCAAGAGCTAAAGTGGATGGCTTGCTTCCACCTTGAGGTAGGTCCCCTATGCATATACCTTTACATTTAATTCCTTAATTTCTTGAGTGTTTTAAAAAGTATTCTTTTTATATTAAATAATATATACATGCTATAAGAAGTGATGGTAAGGCTTTATATTGGAATTTCCTTCATTTTTCTGGTTCTCTTTAAGTGTTTACATGTGTATTTTCTATTAATATATGATCCCAATGTTGTTTTAGAATTATTAACATTTTAAATTATTAAAAGTAGTTTCTAAAATGGTTTTGGGTGTGTAGTGGGTATTTCTCAAAATTTTGGTGTGTATATTTGTTTTGAAAGTTTATTTAAATGAATATGGATTCTGTTATGTTTTTAAAAATGGGAATTTGGGAACTTTTTAAGTGATGACAAAGGTATTTGAAAAAGTCTTTTCTATTGTGTGTGTAAATTGACAAAGGTGATGTTTTGTAAAGAAAGATGTTTTCATTGAAATGTTTGGCCTTTGTGTGAATGTTTAGGTGTGGTGTGTGTGCATGTGAACTTAAACTTAAGGATAATGGAAAACCCAAGTACCTAGGTGGGAATACTAGGACTAGTATGCTAGATGATACGTAAGTGGTTCGTCACGGTTTTATCTAGTAGGATTGATGTTACAACACAAACTAAATACTTATGATGATTGGAGACCACTAGGTTATGGGTTAGTTCCCTACTAGTGGCTCGTGCATGAGAATGTAGATCATTGTGGCTCATATGCCACATTTACACTGATATACAAGGATCCTAGGTCCCTAACTAATACTAGCTACTTAGGTATTTCACATGGTGATTATGATATGATTTCCAATTCAGTTGTTTCATGCTTGTTTCCTACTTCATGAAAACTATATTTAAATTTAAATTTGTTCCATTTCATTTTGAAATTTTAATTCATGTTTGGATTCTATTTTAAAAATGTAGTGGTAGAGAAATTTTTCCCTTAAAAATGTAAACTTGTTACTTGATTTTGAAAAGAATAAAAAACTATATATTAATGAGTCTTATTTTCAAACTAGCATGTTTTGGGGATATTTTTAATGGTAATGTCATAGGGTGTTTGTTGTACTCTAACATTCCAAATGAGAATCTCAGTGCTCATGCCTACTTTATCTTTTCATATTTAGGGTCTAGTTTTGGATAACTCTTTTAGAGAGTGTGGTTTGTGTCCCGTGGTGACCCACAAGGTCATCTAAGGTATGTCTCATTACCTAGTTTTTTCAGTTCATATTTTATTTATCTGTTTTATTTAGTTTATGTTTTTTTATTTGTATTTTGTTTTGGGCCAAATCATTCCCAACTGGTTTATAGTGATTCTCAGAACTAGTTTTAAACCTGTGGGGATAGAGAACGCCCCTTGGGCCTTACCGTGGACTGGATCGGGTGCCGGGTTGAATGAAGACCTGGCTTAGTTTATGAAAAAATGGTATCAGAGGAGGTTGGCTCTTTTGGGTCATGTACTTTGAGGAATATTCGAGATATACCAATGTTGGTATTTTCATAACTCGATGTTCTAGATATGAGTAAGGTTCCTGGACAGCACACCTCATGGAGGGACTCGAATTATCAGGGGAAGTTGAGGTTTTTTTGAGTCTTTGGTCCTTGTGGTTAATCTTGTTTGGGGGAAATGAAAAGGGAGTAGGGTTAATGGCCTCATCGAGCTTGCAGGGCCTGTAAATCCATGTAGATCTAGGGACATTTCCCTATTACTCTCTCCATGATGGTCGAGTGATTAGCGTATAGCCTCCAACTATATTTCCAAGTCACCTGCTAACACTAATTTCATCTTACATTGTATTTTGTCCCTTTATGTTTTGGAAATAATTTTGAAAACCTCTATTTGAATATTTATGAAATATGTATTTTTAATTGGAAAAACATGATTTTTAAAGTGGTGGAAAAAGGGTTTTCATAAATCTTTCATATGAGGTTCTGGAAATGTGGATTTTCATGAAACAGTTTTTCTATAAAATGAGATTGGATTTTTATAATTGAAACTTTGGTATTTACAAACTTGGTGTTTTGGGAAATATGAGTGATTTTAATGTTGGTTTTGAAACTCAGTTTTTAATGGAATTTGTTAAAATGATGATAGGTGTTTTTCTAAAATTCTTGTGAGATTCAAAATGGTTTTATTTGAAGATTTGGTACTTTTCCAAAGTGGTTTTTATGAAAAATTGAAATGGGTTTTTAACCTGGTGACTAGTGGTTTTGAAAATAGGAGGTGTGGTTTGATTGTTGTTTTGAAAAATGGAAAGAATTTTGTTCTGACCTTGGGTACTTTTATGTGTTACCATATGCATGGGCTATTTGTGGAAGGTTATTTGGTGCCCAGTTAGAACGAGATCATGCATGTGTGAAGCCCATGAGGTACCATTAGTGAATGTGCAACCCACCCTCCCAATTTTAGTTTCAAAAGTGTGTTTTTTTAAGAAAGGATGGAGTGTTTTATATTCCATAGTTGTGTAGTGTGTCTTTTTTGTGTTTTGGGAATCTTACAGTAGGGTGTTTTGAGTTTTGAAAACTTTTCTTTTTTAGAATATGTTCCATGTTTTTGGTTGGTTTATTTGAGGTCTTGGTTGGTGTTTTTTCTCTAGAAGTGTTTTTGGAGGCCTTACAATGGTTTCCTTGTTCTTTTAGGGTTTTATCTTGAAGATTTTGACCAATAGACCAGTTTTTTTCGGTCCACGGTTTTCCTTCTTGGCTAGTGTGTGCCCCCATAAAAAGTTAACATGTGATTGAAGTGTGGCCATGGGAAATTCTCCATTGGTCAGCCCTCCAGTTGGTCAAAGTAAGGACTTTCCCTTTTGAGTGTTAGTGCTAAGTCTATACCTTTTTCCTTTTTGTCCAAGAAGATCCTATCACAGCGGGATGATAGATGTGAGGGGATTTGAAGGGAGTTTCGGTCTCTTTGAGTTGTCTAAGTCATTGGGTATGAAGTTTGACATCGTTGTGTCTGAAGGACCCCCTTATAAATAGTGAAAGAATTCTAACGGGGAAGGGTGAAGGCGGTTCATAGTTATTAGTGTTGACTGGTGTCTTAAAAGGCTTTGTAGTGCTTTCATCAATTATGAGGGTCATGTTTGGTGACGTCTTGCAGCGTGAGTACACATTGAGGTGCAAGGGTGGATTTCGTAGAATCCTCCTGGAATCCCTGTTTTCATAGGAGTGTGTCCTTTTCTTGGGTAGTTCTATTTTTTTATTCAAAGGGTATTTTTTGTCATGCATATTTCCTTCTAAAGTTTCTTGGTGAAGGTGAATAGGAGATTCATGTGCATCATCTAAACCCCTGTTTGGGTGGATGTGTCATGAGGGAGTAGTTGGATGTCAAGTTGTGTTATGTCTGTTGGTGTTGTCTTAGTTGTGGTGCGGTAGCTAGTGGCACCAGGAAAAGAAGTTCCATTCGAGGGTTTCTACAGCCTGACTGTATGGAAAGAGATTCTTTAATCATCTGAGATTCATCTGTAGGTCCCAGAGTAAAGCTATCACGTGGTCTGGAACCCCTGAGAGTGTTTGGGACCCCAGACTTATTTATGTTGTCAGTTTTAAAGGTGAAGTCAGTTTAAATCATTTCATGTAGTTTTTTTATTCCGAATGACATGTTTGGGTTTGTGAGGTTTCTTGTGGCTATGAATAGGTGTGGTCATCTCATTACATTAAAGTCTCGATGGTTGTATCCCACTAGATGTAATCTCTTTTAGGGTGGATTATGGGGTCAGTTTGGGTAAATTGGCCTCAATTTTGATTAGTTCTTATTTAGTGATGTGAAAATGTTGGTTTTTTTACAGTGGTTTTGACGCCCTGATAGTTGGGCCCTTACCTCCCCACCCCTTGTGGTGGGGTGTTTAGTTAGTGTCAGGAAGTCTCTGAGTCATTTCTTTCCATTGGCTATAACAGTTGTGAGACCCATTATGGGTCTCGCTGAAATTTCCTCAGGAATAAACTGATGTTAACCTTTTCTTAATGGTGGGGAGTCTGTTATGGCCTCCCCGTGTTGGTTTTCCAGCCTTGTCTCAGGGGTTGGTTAGCTCCTAAGAGTGGGGAGTCTGTTCGGGCCTCCCCATGTCGATCTATTGGTTTTATTTCTAGATATGGATTAGTGGTAGGTTATATGAGTATTCTTAAAGATGTGGTTTTATTTGGCTTGCTTATTTCAGGAAAGTTGTATGGATTATGTTTGGTAGTTTTTGAGGTGTTTTAACTAAAGAAGTTGGATTGTGCATTGTAGGAAATATCTTTTACTTTGACTGATCAACTAGAGATTTTTAAACTCTTGCGGATGGGTGGCTCATAATAGGGAGTCCATTTGTGTCTCTTGAGTTTATTTTTTATGTCTCTTCCTTTCTTGATAGTGTTTTGATCTTTTCTTGTTGGTTCATTTGGAATCTTCTTGGACTGGGAAGGGGACATCAACTTCTACGCCATGGTTAGGCCTTATTGTGGCTTTCTGGTGGCAGAAAGTGTTATGGTAGGGAGAATTTTTACACTCACCGCTTTTTAAATTATTTATTTTATTATTATACTTAATATTATTAATAATATTATTATTATTTCTGATTTTAATTTAGTTTTATTTATTTATTTCTTTTTTTATTTTTCTTTGTTTGTTAGGGTTCGACTACCCCCCCCCATCGTGCCTCACCTCCCCCTCCCCCCCCCCTTCATGTTGCGCCTTCCTCCCCACTACCCACTATGCGCTATCCACCCTCCTCATGGTCGACATCCGTCCGACGAACCCCCAAGTGTCTTACCTCCCCCATGAGACTTGCGGCTGACCTTCCTCCTCCATGTGTTGCACTGCCTATCCCCCTTATTGGCCAACCCTTCTGGTGACCTGCTGTCCAGCCCCGGCTTCCCCTTGTGTGATCTATCTGCTAGCCCAAATCCCTCTCTAGCACACACAACACCTTTCGAGTAAGGTTTTTTTCCTTTTGTTTAAGATATTAGGTTTCCAGCGGGTATGGTATTAGATTTAAGGGTTGATCTTGTAGTTTTTGGTCAAATTTATCTTTTTTTAGGGTTCATCTTGGCTTCCTTATGGTGCAGTTGAGGTGAGGATGGACTCCACACCACTTTTCTAGAAAGTTCTTTTTCCAAGGTAGGTGTTTCCAAGCTAAAACATTTTTGAAAATTTTAATATGATTTCTTTAGTGTTTACAAGTGTTCTATGGTTTAATTGTGTTGTGCGAAACATTTTTTGGAAGTGTTTTGGCGTGTATAGATGATGAAATTAGATTTTCAAAGGAAAATGGTGAACATATGTAGGTGATTTGTGGTGGTACTTTTTTAATGGGTTTTTATGATTGTGTTAATGATTTTGATGGTGTTTTTTTAAAGTAAAATGGATCACTTTGTCAAATTGTCTTTTATTTGGAACTTTTAGTGTGGTTTTTGAATTGTGTGAATTTTGAGATGCATTATTTAAAGTGAAATTGGATTAGGTGAGGGTTTAAAGGGGTCTTGTCCATTAGAAATGGTTGAATTGATTATGTTCCTTTCCTTTAATTTTTTCAAATGGGTTTTATGAGTAATGTAAGTTGTGTTAAATGTATTTGAAAATGGTTTTGGTGTGAGTTTGACTTTAACTAGAATAATTTGACTGTGTTTTGGGTTAAAGTATTATTAGGAATCTTGAAAATTTTTTATTAAGTGTTTTATTGATTTATTAAATTATATGTGTAATGCGTAGTCCCTTCTCTGTGGTTTCGAGTCATTAGGTCTAAGGCGACTCACCTTCGTGTGCATAGCTAAGTAAATATATACATGTAGGTTCCCCCATTACATGTATATTCATCCATGGAATTGAATGTACATGTATGGGGCTAGGTGTTCCTATGTGTATATATAAAAATGCATACCTAGGTGAGTGGAGACTGGTATATGCATATAAACATACCTGTTAGGATCCCCTTGCACATGTTCATGGGTCATGAGAATATATGCATAGGGGATAGTTTTCCTTGCATGTATGCGGAGGTGTATATACTTAGTGGGGGGTATCAGCTTTTATTTATAAAGTGCCAAGAGCCAAAGTGGATGGCTTGGTTCCACACTGAGGTAGGTCCCCTATGCCTATACCTTTACATTGAATTCCTTAATTTCTTTAGAGTTTTAAAAATTATTCTTTTTATAATAAATAGTATATGCATCCTATGAGAAGTGATGTTGGTGCTTGATGTTGGCCTTTCCTTCATTTTTTCAGGTTCACTTTAAGTGTTTACATGTGTATTTTCCATTAAAATATGATCTCAAACTTGTTTTAGAATGCCTAACATTTTAAATGATTAAAATTAGTTTCTAAAATGGTTTTGGGTGTGTGGAGGGTATTTCTAAAAATATTGGTGTGTATATTATTTGTGAAAGTTTATTTAAATGAATATGGATTCTTGTATGTTTTTAAAAACTATAATTTGGTAAATTTATAAGTGATGACAAAGGGATTTTCTATAGTGTGTGTTAATTGACAAAGTTGATATTTTGTAAAGAGGGGTGTTTTCATTGAAATGTTTAGCCTTTGTGTGAATATGGAGTTGTGGTGTGTGTGCATGTGAACTTCAACTTGAGCACAAGGTAAACCTTGGGTACCTAGATGGGTAGACTATAACTATTACGCTAGATGATATGTAAGTGGTTTGTCCCAGTTTTGTCTAGCAGAATTGACATTACAACACTAACTAAATACTTGTGATGATTGGATACCACTAGGTTATGGGTGTGTTCCCTACTAGTGGCTCGTGCATGATAACGTAGATTTTTGTGTCTCATATCCACATTTACACTGAGATACGAGGATACTAGGTCCCCAACTAATACTAGCTTCTTAGGGATTTCCCATGGTTCTCGTGATATGATTTTCAATTCAGTTGGTTCATTATTGTTTCCTCTTATGAAAATAATATTTAAATTTAAATTGATTCCCATTAATTTGAAAATGTTAATGCATTTTTAGATTCTATTTTGAAAATGTAGTGGTAGAGAAATGTTTTCCTTAAAAATGTAAAATAGTTTCTTGATTTTAAAAATAATTAAAAACAATATTTTAATGGGTCTTATTTTCAAACTAGCATGTTTTGGGGTTCTTTTTGGTGATAAGGGCATAAGGAGTTGTTGTACTCTGGCATTCCTACTAAGCATCTCGGTGCTCATGACTACTTTATCTTTTTATTTTTTGGGTCTAGTTTTGTATCACTCTTGCAGCGAGTGTGGTTTGTGTTCTGTGGTGACCCACGAGGTCACCTGAGGTATGTCTCGTTACATAGTTTGTTCAGTTTATCTTTTATTTATCTATTTTGTTCTGTTTATGTTTTTTTATCTATATTTTTTTTTGGAAAATTGTCCCCAACTGGTTTATATTGATGCCCGGCACTAGTTTCTAGCCCATGGGGATCAGAAACTCCCCTCAGGCCTTGCCACAGATCGGGTCGGATGACGACTCAGCTTGGTTCATGATAGTGAACCCAAAGAAAGTGATTCCTAATATCTATATGTTTTTTATGTGAGTGATGTATAGGGTTTTTTCTTAAGGATATTGCATTAGTGTTATCACATAGTATTTTATTTTTAGTAAAACTCATTCCATAATCAGTGAGTGTGTTTTTCATCCACAATACTTGAGCACAACTTCCAACTGCCACATATTCAGCTTTAGCAGTGGAAAGTGCTACTGAGTATTGTTTCTTACAAAACCAAGAAACTAAAGAATAACCAAATAAATGAAAAGTTATGGATGTACTTTTTCTATTCATTCTACAACCACCAAATTCAACATCTAGAAAATTTTTTAATTCAAAATCATTTCCATAAGAATAAAAAAGTCCCAAATCCATAGTTCTCTTTAAATAATGAAAAATTATTTTTTCATATTTTAAATGGGATTCCTTTGTATTTTCTTAATACCTTTCACATAAACATACTAAAAAAATTAAGTATGGATTACTAGCTATTAAGTATAATAGACATATTATCATCCCTTTAAAAGTTTTTTGATTTACTAGTTGTACAACTTCATCAATTTCAAGAGTATTTTTGGTATCGATTAGAGTAGTAATAATTTTAGTATTTTCATATCCATAATTTTTTAGAATATATTTAATATACTTATGTTGGGATATATAATTACCTTCCATTTTTTGAGAAATTTGAAAATTAAAAAAAAATTTAACTCACCCATCATACTCATTTCAAACTCAGATTTCATAAGATTTGCAAAAGAATCTGTTAATGATTTTTGAGTTTATCTGAACATAATGTCATCAAAATAAATTTAAAGGATCAAAATATTTTTGTTTTTTTTCTTTATGAAAATAGTTAGATCATTAGTTCCCTTAACAAAAATTTTTTGTAAAAAAATATTATTAATCTATCATACTGGGCTCTAGGGGCTTGTTTAAGTCCATGTAAAGCTTTCATAAGTTTTAAAACATATTCAGGATGTTTTTTATCTTCAAAACTAGGAGGTTGTTCAACAAAAACATTTTCTTAAATATGTCTGTTAAGAAAATCACACTTCACATCCATTTGAAAAAGTTTAAAATTAAATAATGTTTCAAGGCTCATAGTATTCGAATAGATTCAAATATAGCTACCTAAGCATAGGTTTCTACATAATTTATTCCCTCTTGTTGATTATAACATTTAGAAACTAGTCTTACTTTATTTCTAATGATCATCCTATTTTAAAAAAATTTGTTTCTGAATACCCATTTTATTCCAATTACATAGGTTTCTTGATGTCTTTCAAACAAGGTCAATACTTTATTCCTTTAGAATTCATTTAGTTCATCTTACATTGCTATAATCCAATCTTCATCACCTAAAGCCTCATCATGACTTTTTGGTTCAAATTGTGAAATAATTTATATATGTTCTACTTCATTTCTCAAAGAAATTCTATTCCTTACAGGTTCATTTACATCACCAATGACACTATCACTTGGATGATTCTTAAGAAACAATTGATTTAGATTCTTAAAACCTATTCATCAATATAAGATAGAAAGTCTTCCAGAGTGAATACTTCAGAAACAATTTCTTGTCTATTTTTCTTATTAGAAGAGTCATCTATAGAAGGTTGATAATCATTTTTAGGAAACACAACAGAAGATATTGTTTGGGGTTGTTTAAAAATAAAAGGATCAGTTTCATCAAATTTAATATGTATAGTTTCCTCAATAGTACAAGACTTCTTATTAAAAACTCTATAATTTTTATAAGTAGTGGAATAGCCTAAGAATATACCTTCATCAGATTTGGGTGAGAATTTATATAAATTATCTTTTCTATTCAAAATTAATAATTTTCATCCTAAAACATTAACGTATGAGAATTTTGGTTTTTGGCTTGTATATAACTCATAAGGTGTTTTATTAAGAAATGGTGGAATTAAAACTTGATTTATAGTATTACCAGTAGTACACACATCTTCATCCCAAAAAAAATTTCAATAAAATATTTACTCAACATGGATCTTGTTAAATCTTGTAGAATACGATTTATTATTTCAAAAACGTCATTTTGTTGAGGAGTTATGGGAGTTGAAAAGTTATGTGTAATTCCTTTATTACAACAAAAAGTTTCAAAAATAGAATTTACAAATTCTCCACCATGATCACTACGAGTGGTTATCAATGGAATTTTTTTATCATTTTTTTTACTTTTCTACAAGAGTTTTGAAATAAAAAAATGGCTTCATATTTTTGTACTAGAAAATAAACCTATGTATATATAGTATATTCATCAACTAAAACAAATGCATAATACTTTCCTATAATACTTAAAGTTTATATAAGACTGCATAAGTACATGTGCACCAACTATAAATCATCATAAGTTGAAACTTCACTAATTGATTTAATATTTAACTTATGTTTCTTTCCATTTTGAAAAAGGTCACAAACTTTTGAAGAATCAAATCTAAGTTTCGGTAGATCCTTAACAAGTCTTTTATTAAAAAAATTACACAATTTTCTAAGATTAGAGTGTCTTAACCTTCTATTACATAACCAAGATTGATCTTATATTTCACTAATGCAAGGTAATTCTTGGATCCAAAGGTCTTCTAAGTTGAGTGTGTAAACATTCTCATGTCTATGAGAATAAATAATGTATTCATACTTGGAATTGTCTACTATACATTTATCATTACTAAAATTCACAAGGTAACCTTCATCACAGTATTAAATTGTGATTATAAGGTTGTTCTTAATACCTTTTACAAATAAATCACTTTAAATCAAAGCTTTTCTAAGATGAACAATATTACATATACCAACAATATTTCTTTTAGAATTGTCTCCAAAGGTAACTCTTCCACCATTTATTTCAATAATATTTTTAAATAAGTCTTTATTACCAGTAATATGTCAGGAATATACATTATCCATGTACCATATATTCTTATTGTTGGAACTTCCTTTTTTTCTTGAAAACAAAACAATTAGACTTTTGGAATCCAAACTTTCTTGGATCCAAAAATATTAGAAAGAAAAATTTTGGGAACACTCATTTATTTTGAAAAATGGGATTTGTGGAATCCCAAATAATGAATTTTATTTACAGAACAATTCCTATTCCAATGACCTCCACTTTGACATTTTGAGAAAAATGGGGAATTTTTAGGGACAAAGTGATCGTTACTAAAAATAGGTTTTGAATGAGTATATCCCATTCCTGAACTATTACCTTGTAGATATATTTTTTTGTAAATTTTATCAAATACTTACTTAATAGTTGTAAAATTTGATAAGATTTTATTTAAAGAGAATATTTTATACTTTAGTCTTATAACTAAATTCTTATCTACATTAATATTAGTTTTAGAAGTGAGTCTTGTTTCGAAAACATTTTTCTCATAAATAACTTTTTTAAAATATTTTGAAAGATTATTCTTCTCAAAATTAGATTCCTTAAGGTTTTTAGAAATAGAATCAATTACAAAAATATTCTTATCATGATATTTATAAATATCTTATACTTATTTTGTCAAAATATTTATTCTAGAAGTTTCTTTATCATGTTTCTTACTAACTTTGTAATTTTCATTCTCAAGCAATTATTCAAATCTAGAAACTTCTTCATATGAAGGTAATGTATTATTATCACTAGCTGAAGAGGATTATTCATCTGAAGATATAGAATTATTTTCATCATGACAATTTTAATTTAAAACATGTTAGTAAAAGATTCATTAGTGTGTACCTTTTCTATGAAACATTGATTTTCAATAGGTATTATAGAAAGAAGGCCAATATTATTTTGTCTGGAGTTTTCATTATCTGAGGATTAATCTAAAGAATCTCCACCACTAGCACTCCATGATTCATTTTCCTTTAATACTTTCTTTCATTTTGAATTATAGTAATTTTTTTGATTCATCTCAAAATGTCTTTCTTTTTTATCTTTTCTTTTTGTCTTTGGATGATCAGGTCTAATGTTTTTGTCTTTCTTGCATTCAAAGAACGTAACTTTGGTGTCCTTATTATCTTTATTTTCCTTGTTTCTTCTCTTATATCTATACTAAAAGTCCTTCTTTCCAACAATATTGTTCACTATTCGAGCAAGGTTTGCTAATTGATTCTCTAAATGTTCTGATTCACTTGATTTCGATTGAAGAACAACTTTTTTCTTAGTTGATTTATCTGTTCAATAGTATTAGCCTCCATCTGATTTCAAGTTGAAGTAAGAGCTACTCCCCCATTCTTCTTTTTTACTTTTTCTACATCTATTTTCAATATATTCTCATATTTTAAGAGAGTTCTAAATAACTCATAAAGGGTTACATTTTTGAATTTTCTTTATTCATCAATAGTTGTCCTTTTTTGTTCCCATTCATTTGGAATAACATATATGATCTTTTTAACTAGAATCTCATTATATAGTCCTTTTTCACCCATGTATTGTAGACTATTCAAAAATTTCATGAATCTTTGTTGAACCTTAACAACTGGTTCTTCATAAAGAAATTCTAAATCTTGATAATCTTCCCTTAGCATGGCTCTTCTTGTTTTAGAAATATTAGATTTACTGAAATGATTAACTTCTAGATTCTTATAAATATTTCTAGCTTCTTCACAAGATAAAATATGGCTATATATATTTCTAGTCCTAGAACAAAGTAAAGTATTTTATACCTTGTAATTTAATTGATATTCATGTTTCTATTTATTGGTAAAGGTTCTGACTTCCTTGTCAGGAATTTTAAATTATCTAGTCACCATAACAAAGTTATAAACTCTAGTGTTGATCAAAAAATTCTTCATTATGTCTCTATAATATTCATAATTATTACCATAAAAAATTGGTGGTCTTACAGGATTGATATTGTTAATTGAACTAAAATTAATTTCTACTATCATTAAAACAATATAAAAAATCTTTTTCCATAGTACACGTTAGTGTAACAAATATTTATAATAAAATAGTTTATAAAAGAAATATAACTAACTTGGAAAAGTAAAGTAATAAAATATATGAGCATTGGAAACTAGATTTGATAGAAATTATTGGAGAGTAATGTATATGCAGATGAAAAAATACAAGAGGGGGTAAATTGTAAGTTTAAAAACTTTCATTTTTATACTTAGATGAGACTTAGTTTAATATAATTAAACTAATCGTATTCATGAACCTCTTTTATATTTAAACAATAATCATAAAGGGACTTGGGTTCTATGGACCAAGTATCTTAATTAGTAGGTTACTATAGTTATTCCACATATCTTATTTTAAATTAATCGTATTCACAATAAGGAAACGATTTAATCAAAGTAAGCGTGATATACAATGGTTAGGATAAATAGAGTGAAACAATTAATGATTATATCATAAATCATATAGAATCATATTGGGTAAATAAATTGATTATAATCACTAAAATCATAATTACAAAGATCATAATAACAAAATAGAGAATAGAAATATGAATATATAAAATGATTCAGTTTCTATTACAAAGAAGAGGAAATTTAAAACAAGTAAATTAATACAATTATTTTAATCCAAAGGGAAGGGTATCTAATAAAAATGGATATAGGTCTCTTGATTTATACTTTCAAACAAGTTTTTATTACCCATACCAGGGTAATCCCTCAATATGATGATTGGATTCTGTCTTGCTATCCCCACAAGCCATCGATCAAGAAGGTGATTTGAGCCTCTTTCCTCCTAGCCTCAAAATCCCTCTATCCACAAACAATCAGCACATTTGTCTTTCTATCCACAGAATCCCTCGATCATAATCGTCAACAATCGGTGTCACACTAATCAAATAAAAGCTCTTGAAAGTAACAAGTACGTATAATAAGAAGTTTACAACTTGTACTCTTCAGATTCATTTAAATGAAGCAGTAATTTGACAGAGCTCTCTCACAATGTCTTTAATTATTTTAAAAGTTCTGATCTCATTCAAATGACATTGTATTTATAGGTCAACATCCCAACAGCCATCTTGGATTCCAACAGTCATATTTTCTTCTGAAAATTCATAGGGACTTGGACACCTGGAACTCCAACGGTCATCTTATAACTAAAACAATGACATTGTTTAATAAATCATATCAAAACAGAATACGCTATATCATTTTTATTTAAAGGTTTTAAATTCATTACCATATAACTTTCTGGTTATGATAAAATGAGTTTGAAAGGATCTGATGATTCTTGTTACGAGAGTCAGTACAATTTTTATCATTATAATAATATTGTTAGTTAGAAAACTAAACAATGTGTATGATAAAAAATCATATTTGGTGTGTATGATAGGAATTATATCTGGCTCATATTCTCCGATGTGGCCCGTGTCCATGGCTTGTTGGGTCAGAGTTGACACGGATTGGAGACGGTTCCGGTGTGGATATGGTCTACATCTTGGCTCAGTGTTCAGCCTCCAATGTGGAACTGGTCTGCGGCTTGGCTCGGCATTCGGCCTCCAGTGTGGATCCCATCTGCGCCTTCGAGTCAATTCTGGCGTTTTGGTGAGGCGAGGCGAGGCGATATCTTTACAGTGGCTTAGAAGGGAGAGGCATTATGGTTTTGACTTCTGGCGGTGGCTATGCTGCTTTAGTTTTCATGATGGCATATGTGATGGTGATGCAGTGGTTTTAGTTTTCAATAGTTTTTTGTTCGATCTATGGTTTTTGAGTTACTGGCATGGCCATGTTCTTGTTTCACTATTTCCCTCTCGTTGTTCGGTGGTTTTGTCTAACTCGGCAACCGGTGAGGGTTTATCCTCTATTAATATCTTCCTAATTTCAGCTCAAAGTGGTGCTTCTAGTCCAGATTGAATTGGATCCCCTCCTCGGTGGTGCTTATGTGGTATTCTTTCTGGGTCTTCCATCCCTAGGTGTCCATGACTCGGCAACTTACTTCTTGGAGCACCTGCTCCTTTGGATTGTTCGTTTCTGTGGTGATGTAGGGCTAATGTGGATTCGGTGTGGTGGGGTTATTTATGGCAATGGTTCAACTTTGTTTCTTCTAGTGTCATTCTGAGCTGGTAGTGATGGTTTTCATCCTTTATATTGTGCTGGGTTTGAGTTTTTTTATGCATTATTTTTTATTTAGTGTGGAAAATGTGATCTGTTAGAATGGTGATGCACCCAGATTTGACTACATGGAACAGGCCCTAGAAGAGGTTCAAGAGCTGGTCAGTCATCTTTTCAGAGCTTTTTAGATTTGGATGTTTGAGAGGGTATAGCGATTTCATCGAATCAGGCCTGTTCTTAGACACAGGACACTTTCTTTCTGATCAGTTATGCAACGATGAAGAGCTTTATCACGTTCAAATGATGGGAAGGGGTATATCTATGTTGTCAATCTTGTTTTACTCTTTAAGACTTTCAAGTTGTGATTTTTCTTATGGTCTTGAAGTCTTTTTAGGTTCCCCCTTCTTCCTTTAAAAGAGTGTTTCTTTATAATAAATAAAACTTTGTAGGCCTTCAGATCGTTGGATGACTTTAATATTTTCAAAAAAAAATATGTATGAATATAAAGAGTATAAGTTTGGTTATAAATGTTGATTTGAAATATAAATTAATTTTTTTCTCATATTAAATTATTTTTAATTTTATTTATTGAATAATTACCTTAAAATTTTGTGCAATGCCAACATATTATTTATTCAATTAACAGAAAAATAAAATAAATGGTTTTAAAAATATTAAGAGTAATAAAATTTGGGTGGATAATTGTGTTATAAAAATTGTATAGATTAATATAACATATTAAATATGTTTTAAGGGTTTATATTCAAATCCATTGTTTTCATATATATTTTCAATGTCAAATTATGTGAATAGTTCTTAAGATGACATTAATAATATTTTATGATAAAAATAATTTATTAAATTATTTAAAAATCATAAAAATATATCAATATTATAAGTATTATAATAAACGGTCTAAAATTTCATTCATTTTTCATTTATAAGTCAATTTTTACCAAATAATTAAAATTATTACACTTTAATATTAAAAGAGTCATTACCACAGTTAAGATTAAAATTGGTTAACCAAGGGGTTAAACCAAAATATAAGGTTTAAAATGACACAAAAACCTATCTAAATTTCAATGGTTGATGATATTTGGACCTTATCCTATTTTTATTCATATATATGTCCATTTTTAATTATTTTTCTGGAGAATTACTTAATTATAATTTAATCTTTTTTTTATTCCAAGTGTGTCATTTCCCTCTCTTATAAAAGGATATTCCTTATCTATTTACTTTACATCACTTTGAGCCATCTATCTTATCTAATACCTGATATAATATTATCCTAAATTACTTAACCATATCCCAGAGCTTATGGTATTTCTAAAATACCATTCATTCAAGGATTAAGGTGTAATCCAAAATAAGTTTCTCAATGAAGAGGTATAACTCTTAACCAAGTATTTTCTATTTTATTTATTATTCTACCAACTATAAATCAATGTTATCCATTATAAAATAATGAGTCTGAAATTAAAAAAAAATATAATTATATGTTGTTATTATTATTATTTTATAAACTTTTTTCACCTCTTTTCCATCCTGTACAAAATGAAAGCATTTCTCATGTGTATGTATGGCTTACTATCTCCACGTAGCGGTGTAAATTTTTTCATCGCCATCTTTCATGGATGGTAATAATGATGGATTTAATATTTATATTTTATGTTTATTAAATAATAATTATTTTTTAATTATAATATCTTATCAACCTTTCTACCTTCACATCTATTGGAAAATGATAATATCACACATGCATACATGTGGACTACCACTTCTACGTAGCGATGTGATTCATTTTTCATTTAATTTTAAAATTGATAGTAAAAAGGGAATATTTAATGAATATATATGATATATATGATATAATAATGAGTCAATAATAGTGAATTATTATTTACCTTTCTTTCATTCCATCTTTCAACAAATGGAAATAGAAAAATGTGTATGTATGGCCTACCATCTCAATGAATGGTTTAATTCATTTTTCAATCCCTACCTTTTATGGATGAGTATATATATATAATGAATATATATTATATTTATATCAAGATTAAAATTTTTGATATGATGGAACTATGATCAAAGTATAAGGACTGGGATTGGTAAACTAAAACATGCATGAAAAATGAAGCAGTTATCACCCATAATAGTGATTTTAATAACAAATTATTAATAAAAGGGTGATAAGATGTCATAAGTAAATCATAAATGGTATTATATATATGAGTATTTTTATATAATTTATTTATAATAAATTTATATTTATTATATAGTATGTTCAAACACATACGAAGAAATATGATACTTTATGTAAGGGATTTATGTTTTAGTCCTATTTTAATTGAGATTGTTTATACATGAATTTTAGATGAGAAAATAATACGATCCTTATATGATAAGTCCATTTTTTTGTAATCTCAACTAGTAATTTTTGGATAATACATGTTTTCCATTTATTTTCCTCACTTCAATTACTAAAGATGTCGAAATAATGATTTTAAGAAAAACAAAATATGTTTTACTATTCAGTCGAAAATCCTTTTTCTTCCTTTTCCATGTTTTCTCTAAAAATATTTAAAAAAAATAAATATTATCCAATGATTTTTTAAAGTCATTTTTAACAAATTTTGACTCTATAAAAAAAATTCAATGTAATCTTTCTATCTTTTTTTGATTAATTCACTTTTTTACTTATTTATAAAAGTTTGAAAGGAATGTTTTCTTTTAACTTTTATAGCATGAATATAATTTCTTGTTGTCATAATCGCTAAATAATTTGAATATTAATTTAAAATTTTCCATTTTTCTTTTCAAATAGAATTTTTTCTCTAAATTTTTTTGAGTTTTAGATTTTAAATAAGTGATTTCAAAATGAAAAGGTTATTTTCCTCAAGAAATATTCTAGTGATTATTTTATAGGAATAATAATATATGATAAAATCCTTTGTGTTGTTTATGTTTTACTGGGGATATGATTCAATGATACCATCTGTATTATTTTTATGGATTTTTTTATTATAATGATGTGATGTTTACAAAACACATTTATTTTCCATGGGTTATGCTATTATGAAATTATGAAATGTTTATGAAACATGTTTTCTTTTCATGGGTTATGATATAATGATATGATAAATGTTTTGTGATCTTATGCCACACATATATATGGTTTTCATTATATGATGGGTGGGCCTGGAATTATATTTCCCTTCAATTCATTGGGTAAAGTTGTATATTTCATTATATAAGTATAGTAAACAATTCGGTGATCTTAATCTACTATAGGAAACAAGTCGATGTGCTTGATCCACTATGGGGAAGAAGTAATGGTGAATGATCCATTATGATATGGTAAACATGTGTTGATGCCTGATCCACTATTATTTGATGGTCTCATTAGTTAAACATGACATGTGAAATGGTTTATATACATATGATGGTGTCATACTTTTATGACATGAACTTATGGTTCATTATTAATTTATGGTGATTTCCTACTCTTATGATTCATGTATTTTGAAATGATAAAGTTTTATTCTATTGATCATGTTTATGATCCATGATAGATGCGTATAAAATTTTTAGGTTATGTTCTTGATCTCATACGTGTATTCTTTTCTTAGGCTTTCATATGGTCAATGATTGATATCTATCATGTTTACTCTTACTAAGAATATGATCTCACCCTTTCTTATGTTTTATTTCCCCAGGTTATGAAGATAGTTTTAAGTAGGATATATCTATGAAGAATATTATGTGAGAAGATATTTATAGTATATGTTGAATATCTTTCATCAAATAAGAATATTATTGATATAGTCTCTAAATAAACTAAACCTTTATGCTCCTCCAACATGTATTTTTGAAATTTATTGAATATACACTTAAAAGGGTGTAATAATTATGTATAAAAAGTATAAGTTGATATTATTTTTATTAGAGGATGGGTTTAGTCAATCTATGGATATTAGGATTATAAAAATTTACTTAAAACTCTGGGGATAAGTCTAAGTATAGGATAACATCCTAAAGTTTTAGTAATGACCATGGATAACCTAGGTTAAACCTAAGTTTCCATAGATTTATAAGAAGGTTTCATAATTTAGACATCCTATGAATGATATTTCATGGTTATTTGATAGATCACTCTGATCATTATAGTTTGATGCTTACAATTTCCTTTTTGGTTTTAGTCAATGGTCGAGACTAGAATACATCATGATAACAATGAATGTGATGGAAAATGAAATGATCTTCCTTCTAAGTAACCAAATTCTATGGGAGATGAAATATATACTCTAGTTTTTATACTCACACAAATTTCTTAGGCCATGAATCATAATGATCTTCCAAATGATCAAAGGATGGAAAAACATACTCTATAGTCTTTGATGAGGAAAAATCCACCTTATTTTAGTGGATCTTTTAATCCACTAGCTGAGTGACAGATCAACACCATTGAGAAAATATTTTATATTATCTTCTGCTCAGATCATGAAAAATTTGTCCAAACCATTTATCATTTGGGAGGTGATGAAGCTCAATAGTGGAACCTTGTTAATAATATGATGCAAGAGGAAGAAATTGAATCCATGGAATGGGTTGAGTTTAAGAGGATATTTTCAACAAGTACTTACCTCATATTCTATGTAAAAATGTGAAGAAGTAATTCCATGAGATTATAAAAAATGAGGATGTTCCATTGGTACTTATGAAGAAAAATTACAATACTTTCAAGGTTTTCATATAGTTTAATCATTAGACCTGAAAGAAAATTTGATCGATTATTTGGTGTCTTAAAACCAAGTCTCTGAAAGGAATTAACTATCAGAGACTTAAGTAACTATAAAAAAATCATTTTATGTGCACTAAAGATAGAAATTTAAATTTTATATTCCTACCATTACCATGGTTTTGATAAGAAAAGGAAGTTAGAGTCTCATGAAAACTTGAATAAATTGTATGGTGAAAAGGAATTACATCCAGCTATATGATAGAATTGTGGGAATAAACATCCAGGTAATTTCTTGAATAGAACTGGGAGGTTCTTTAAATGTATAAATTAGGGTCATAAAGCCTGTGAATGTTGAAAGTAAATAAATAGGCCGATTAATACAATGTGGGAAAATAATTCACTATTTAATGCACCACCCATGCTCCAATTCTCAAATATAAGTATTATGAGAATTCTACCAACCAAGTCATGAATACAAAGTTTTATGCTGATTATCAGAATCAACAACCTCTTGAGCTTAAAGAAAAAAGGTAAATCTAATGTGATTAAAAATATATAAGTGGATTATGAGAATGATGTGGTTAAAGGTACATGTATCATTCACTATATATTAGATAATGTCATATTTGATTTTATATTTACCTACTCTCTTACATATAAATAATTTACAAAGGGTGTAAAATTATTATCTCAATTATTAGATATTGAGTTACTTGTGAAAACTCCCAATGGTATGATGGTCACATTTCAAGTCTATAGTTCATCTCTAATTTAAGTTTGTGGGAAATTGATTCCTATAAATCTTTTGATTCTCACTTTAGTTGAATTTTTTGTGATTATAATCATGGATTGGATTTCTTTATGTGAGGTATATATTAATTTAGGAGGAAGGGAAGTTACATTTCATATTCCAAATGAGCCTATGATCATTTATTGGTTTGAGGATAAATTTGAACATCGAATGGAAATTACTTTTATCATGTGGGTCTTAATTCCTATCCATGAAAAATATTTATGTTAGATAGTTAAGTAGAAACTCAAAATTGAAAATATTCCTATTGTATAGAATTTTTTTGATGTCTTTATCGAAGAGTTTCATAATATTCCTTCTAATCGTGAAGTTGGGTTTTCAATAGAACTCATATCTGCTGCTACACCAATTTTAAAGACTTCTTATAGAATGGACCCAATTGAGTTTCAAGAATTAAAGAAGAAATTACATGATAATCATGATAAGAGATTCATATTCCATAGTTAATCACAATAGAGTTTACTTGTTCTTTTTGTTAAGAAGAAATATGGTTCAAAGTGTATTTTCATTTATTATCAAGAAATTAACAAGATATTTGTCTAAAATAATCATCATCTACCCTATATTGTTTATTTTTTTAATAAATTATGAGGATTTCAATAGTTTTATAATATTTCCCATTATTTTGGATATCATCAATTTAGGATTAAAAAAGAGGATATACCCAAGTCAACCTACCATACAAGGTATGGGAATTATGAATTTATAGTGATGGCATTTGGTCCTACTAATACCCTTATACCTTTATGGAATTAATGATTAGATTTATAATAGATTACCTTAATAAGTTTTTGGTATCATTTATAGAAGATATTATTATATATTTTAAGAGAAAGGAATATCATGAAGATAATTTGAGAATTATACTAAATACCCTTGGTAAGGATAAGTTATATGAAAAATTTACTAAGTGTGAATTTTGGATTCATAAAGTTTCATTCTTAGGCCATATAATCTCATGTGAGGGTATTTTAGTGTATCCTTCAAATACTGAAGTTGTCGATAAATGGACCGATCCAACCATGGTTACTTATATTCATATTTTTCTTGGATTGGATAGATATTATCAATGATTTGTGAGATATTTATCATGTTTGTCTAATCCACTCACCAATTTGACTTGAAAAGGGGGTCAAGTTCTTATGGATAGATGAATGTGATGATAATTTCAAGTAACTAAGAAAAGGTTGGTATATGCACCTGTAATCACACTACCCATTATTATATATGGGTTTTTGATCTATATTGATGCTTCAAATAAAGAATTGGGATGTTTCCTAATGAAAAATAATATGGTGATAGCATATTCCTCATGCTAGTTGAAAATAATTGAAAAAAATTACCGAAATCCTTATTTGGATATGAAAATAGTGATTATTTCATTGAAGATATGGATGAATTATCTTTATGGTGAAAGTTGTTACATATATACATATCATAAAAGTTTAATTATATTTTAACATAGAACTAGATGAACATGTGATAGAGAATATGGTTGTATTTGATTAAAGATTATGACTATTTAACACATTATCACCCTGAGAAACAAAATAAGGTAGTAGATCCTATGAGTTGAAAGGATCATGGAAGACTATCTATAAAAGGTATTGAAAGATATCCAATACATATAGATTTATAGAATATAGAAATTAAAATCCTAATGAAAGTGGATATATCCTATCTTTATCAAATGAAAGTTCAACTATTTATCCATGTGAGGATTCAAAAGGCATAGAAGAAAGATGTAGAACATCAAAAAAAATTAGAGAGTGTTCCTAAGTTAAATTATGATAGTGATGGAATGATTGTAAGAACCTGGTTCTTTCTTTGAGGTATGATTTTTTCTTTTATTTTTCCCTTCAGTTTTTTTATTAAACAAGGGAAAACTAGAAAAGTACTATAATTATACTTTCACCCGGGCTGATTTAGGGTTACATGTCGTGTACTTAAAGTACATGTCGTGTAGTTTGGCCATGTATGGTGGGAATACATGGTGTGTGGGCATGCAAGAAAGATAGGGAAAAACAACTACATGTCGTGTACTTCTCAGTACACATTGTGTAGTCTTTTCGGTAGGTCCTGGAAAGTAATTTGGCATAAAAAGGCTTCCAAATGAATAGTAAAATGATTTACATGCCATGTATATGGACTTACACACCGTTTATTTGGGGTTTTTTCCTTAAAAACAGCCAGTAGCCCTCCTATAACATTCTGGACAGAAGGGGCTCACTGGGTTTCACAAACAATAGCGTCAAACCTTCAATATTCTTCTAAATCTTAGTCCGGACTCCGATTTAATCACTATTAGAAGCATTGGAACCTAATAGGAAATATATCAATTAATATTGAGTCTTTCCTTTATATTATATATCATGACTAAGTTATGTAATGTTGATAGTTTATCCTTTTTTCATAGATCTTCTTCGTTCTATCTTGAATTGGAGGCTGACACTGGACGAGGAGATTCACACGAGGACTAGGTATGTGGTCTTGTGCCTTTAGTTAAATGTTAGGTTGTTTACATGTATCCTAGTGTCACGCGCCCATATTTAGGGCGTCTCTTGATTGAGAAATTGACCTGTTTTAATACCTAATGACATTTAGTTGACTAAGTAAATTAATTGAAGCATGTTTTATCTTATTTGGTTTGATTGAGGGCCACCCTATGGTTACGTTTTCCCTAAGATAGCCATTATTTATTCGTTTGTCCTAGGATGCTGATGGTCATTCCTTTGTTTCCCCTTTGAAGGGTTGTTTAAAATTAAATTGGTTAATTAAATGTTTTCCAATGTGTAAATTTTTGTTAATGTGTTGTGATATTTTAATTCACATGTTAGTCTTGTTATATAAATTTTCCCACATGAGTTATAAAATGCTAAATTCATGTTATAGTTTAATTAGCATGTGTTTCTTGATAAATGAAATGTGCCCACGTGAGTTGATTATTGAAAACCCTGTGATAGTGTAGGTTACATGTGTTGATTAAAATATGAATTCCCCACGTGGGTTTTTATTTTTTTAACCATGTGATAGTGTAATTTACATGTGTTTTTTACTATGTTGAAATACTGATATACAGGGCTTGGCCTTGAAACATGATGAAATACTTATACATCGGGCTTGTCCCTAATTCTAAATATACTGAAATGTTGATACACCAGGCTTGTCCTTGATTTGAATATGCTAAAATTCTTATATATTGGGCTTGGACTAAATGCATTTTGAGATGTAATGGCTTATGACGTGTCTGCCAAGCCAAAGCACAAGCTTGGATTCGATCTTCATTTCTTTTGTTTAAATAGTCTACTGAGGTATCTATTGTATTTGATTTATATAGGGGATTGACAGGATTAGGAAATACCTTGAGACTTAAATAATTAAATGAATTTGAATTGATTAAATAATATGAAATGAAGGCAAATGAATGCCAGTACTTATAGGATTGTTTACTTTTGAGTACCTGCTAGTTTACTACAGTTCACTATTGTACACTACTATTGCATATACTCACTGACAGATTGGAACAAACCTTTGGTGGCTACCTACTGGGATTTATTTCTCACACTCTATTTAGGTCATGTTTTGGTCCCAAAAAAACTATAAGGTTGCAAGCGTTGATAAGGGAAAGGCCCTTTTTTAGGCACTTGATTACTGCTTAGGAGCAGGAGAGCATGGGACCAAGCCAAGGCTTGTGATGCTACTAAGTTTCATTTTTTTTACCGTACTTTGGTATTGTATTGTACTTTATTACAATGTATCCTATTTTTTCTATTTTCTTAGAATATGTGACATTTTGTATTATTTTGATATTATATGCCTTATGTTTTTTTTATCTTTCAATCCTCAGTTGTTTACTTCAGTTGCATACTATTTACTGCTTCCTCTATTGTTATTATTTATTTTGATGTGTTACACTCTTTTAATGATGGCATAGTTTTCCCAATATCACACCCTAGAACCTCACTGCTAGTCGGCAGCCTCTAGCATTTGGGGAAATTCACTTGAGGCCATGTGCCCAAACATGTACGGGGCACCAGTTGAGTGGCTTCTGGATCCGAGATATTACAAAGTGGTATCATAGAGTATTTCTTTTCTATTTATCTTTACTATTTAGTGATGATATAAAGGATATGGAATTTGGTAATTATTTGTACCTGGGAGTAGCTACCCCATGTACAGGTAAAATCCAAATTACTTCAAATTAAATTGTGCTTTTGGATTTTGAGTAATTACCATTGAATCAATTTCACCATTAGATGAAACATTTGTTTGTGTTGTTATTATTGATGTTATTGTAGTTCTATTTTATTTCAACCTGATGAGATGAGGGTATGCGATCTCAGGAATCTCCATGCATGTTTGTCATGCCATTTAGGGAGCATTATCTATGCATGTTGTTTTGATAGTACCTTGATAGATATGCTTGTTGTTGTGATAGGTGTAATGATATGTGTTGTGGTTTAGATTGAATGGATTCAAAAATTTGGTTCCTGAGGTGTATGGGCCCTCTTGTACTAGAATTTGTTGGATCATTATTCAGCCTTTAATATATAATTTTTCTAGGATATGCTCTGCATAGGTGCCAAACTTTGATTCGCGGGGACTATGGGCCCTCACAGATTAGAATTTAGCATCTCATGGGTTGGTTTTTCAGAATAACATAGGTTTTCTAGGCAATATGGAGTTTCTATCCTGAAAAACCCAGTATACACAGTGTGTATTTTAGCCTAAAACACCATGTTTTCTTCCTGTTCGGACAATAAGGTGTCCCAAGTTTTAAGATGAACACAATGTGTACCTTGTGTACATGTCGTGTAGTATATGACCATGTAAAAGGTTGTGTGAAGGAAACATGGGATGTTTATTTTTGATCATAACATGCCATATACTTTCAATACATGTCGTGTCGCCTACCCAGGAAGAACCCATGTGGACCTGGCTATGTGGGAGTACATATCTAGGAGGACAAACCTATGTACGCACCATGTTCACATAGAACACTTCGTGTACCTGATATTGATACACGCCTAGGTTGGTAGTAGAACACGACCATGTGATAGCATAAGGGTGCATGCCTTTTATTCTTTATACATGTCATGTAGTCCCTTTTTTCCAAATTTTGAGGGTCTTTTCCTATTTTGGTTTGGCACTCCTGGATGGAAAACCTTGATGATGAGCTTTAACTAAGGCATATTCTTGACCTTATAGAGTCATTCCATCACAACGGCCATGAGATGTATGCTAGGAGAGTGTTGATGATCATACTCCAAAGATGGTAGGCAATGGGATATCAATAGATCCTTCAGTTTTTTCATCTATGGCACCAACTGTTATACCGGACGCAGGTGCAGATGCACAGTTCTGTGAAGGTTTTGTGAGGTTCATACAGACCTTTCAGGGAGCACTGTAGGCTACCACATCTATGGAATATCTGATGCGTATCTTCAAACAATATCATCCGCCTAATTTTTCAGATGATTGTGGACCACAGGTTGTGGAATCATGGCCTAAATCAGTTATGAATTTCTTTGAGCATCTGGAGACACCTCTTGAGAGGAGGGTCATGATACAAACATATATGTTGTGTGATTCTTCCAAGAGATGGTGGGATATTATCACTCAGGAAAGGATTCATCAATATATGACATGGGAAGACTTTTAGGCAGCATTCTATGATTTCTATTTTTCTGAGACACTGAGGGCCGACCAAGCCCAGGAGTTCATGCACCTAGAGCAGGGCACACTATCGGTTATGGACTATTCTACCCGGTTTATTGAGCTTCATATATTCACACATATTCTGATGGGTGATGACGTATCAAAATCTAGACGATTCGAGGATGGTCTCAGTTTTTACATTCGATCATAGGTAAATGTATTTAGGTTTCCTTTTGTCTCTGCTATTTTAAATCAGGTGCTGATTACCAAGCACAACCTACGAGAATCTGGGGGTGCAAGCCAGGGTGGTTCAGTACCGAGATCAAGTACTACTTCAACCAGTAAGAATAATAATTGTCTGGAGTTTTCTCATGGTGATATTAGTAGACAAAATGTATCTTTCGTTATCTAGGTTAGGTGCTACCTATGCGGAAGGATTAGGCATACTAAACCTCAGTCTCGATGGACCCGATCGAGTGTCGAGCTTGTGGAAAGATGGACCATTTATAGCAGTTCTGTGGGAAGTTTCCACCATTATCTAGTGAAAGAGGGTCTACACCAACTCCACATTCAGGAGTGGGGTCATCAGTTTATCACCAGTCGGGAAACTGGAATACATCAGGTCATTCAGGCCTAGGGGGTGGTCGTGGCCATGGTAGCTAGACCCCAAGATCTTAGTGACAGTAGGGTGGGTCAGCTCAGGGTAGACAAGTAGTGTCTTAGAGCCGCGATGCAGGTCAAACTTATGCAGTGAAACATACCCATTAGGAGTAGGGTACCAGACCTTCTACTTTCATAGGTACTATTCTAGTCACCTCTGTTTTATCTTCTGCACTTTTTGATACTGGTTCTATGCAATGTTTTATATCTTTGTCCATTTTGTAAATCCTTAGGCCCTATGTTTATACTTATTCTGATGTTATGACTCTAGAAATTGTGTTAGGGATTATAATGGTAGGTGTGCATTAGTGAAAGGAGTTCCTCCTTGAGATTGGTGGGTGTCACTTTATATAGAACCTCTATGTCTTAGATATGACTAGCTTTGATTCCATTCTCAGAATGGACTGGTTGATTTCTTTTCGAGAATTTTTTTATTACTATCATTGTAGGGTTAGTTTCACATCACTAGAGGGTGGAGAGTTTCTACATAAGCATAAATGGGATGTTCAGGTGAGACGAGCTGGACTCGAGCATCGTGGGTTGGGCGGGATGATAGCCCAGATTGTGAGTTTATATCTGGATGACTAGAGAACATGTTTGGAATATTTCCCTCCAGTGGTTGATTGTTTTAGGGAAAATTTCCCAAATTAATTCATAGTCTTACCTATGGTTAGATAGGTAGATTTTCCTATCGAGCTAGTGCCAGGAGCTGCACTGGTATCCATTCCTCCTTACAGGATGGCTATGATGGATTTGCAAGAGCTCAAGAGGTAGTTGGATGATCTGGAAGCTAAGGATTTTATCTAACCCAGTACTTCTCCATGGTGTTCACCGGTCCTTTTGGTGAAAAAGGTGTATGGTACCCTTATTATATGTGTGGACTATCTTAAACTGAACCAGTTTATGGTTAAAAACCAATATACCTTTCCATGGATAGATGACCTATTTGATCAACTTTGAGGATCTTGGGTGTTCTCGAAGATTGACTTAAGGTTAGAATATCATCAAGTACTTGTTCGATATGCATACATACCACGTACATCCTTTTGTAGTAGTTATATCCTATATGAGTACCTGGTTCTGTCATTTGGTCTCACAAACGTGCCATTAGTTTTCATGGCTTTGATGAACCGAGTGTTCCATTCTTACCTAGATTCTTTTGTGGTGGTTTTCATGGACGATATCTTGGTGTATTCTCACAATTTACATTACCATGACAAACACCTTGATATCATTTTGAATACACTAAGAAAACAATAATTATATGCTAAGATCACAAAAATGCCACTTTTGGATGGATCAGATTCACTTCCAGGGTCACGTCATCTCTGATATTAGAGTATTAGTGGACCTAAAGAAGGTGAGAGCGGTAGTTACCTGGGAGCATCCCAAGAAATTTTTTGAGGTACAGAGTTTCTTGGGGATAGTAGGTTACTATAGATGTTTTATATAGGACTTCTCATGATTTCTAGCTTCGATGATGGGATTGACTAAGAAATTTGTGAACTTTGAGTGGTCAGACTCTTGTAACGCTGATTTCTAGGAGTTAAAGGGATATTTGACTTCAGCGTCGATACTGATATTTCCAAAGTTGATCAAGAGTTACATTGTGTATTGTGATGCATCAGGTATTAGGCTGGGAGTAGTGCTTATGCAGGGGGGTCGAGTTATTTCATATGGGTCTCAGCAATTGAGGCCACATGAGAGAAATTACCTGACGCGTGATCTTGAGTTGGCTGCAGTTGTTCATGATTTGCACTATTGGATACATTATATATTGGGAGAGCATTTTGTGGTGTACACAGACCAAAAAATTCTAAAATACATCTTTACTCAGTGTGATTTGAATCTGAGATAGTGAATGTGGGTGGAATACCTTCATTAGTTCAATTTTGAGCTTGCCTATATGCCTGGAAAAGGAAATTTAGTGGCTGACGCACTGAGCAGGAGGACTCAGATACAGGCGGTGCAGTAGTCTATGGGTGAGTGGAAGCTTATGGACCTGTTCTCTGATATTCATTTAGAGGTTCAGGATAGTTAAGGATAAACTTATCTTTCATATTTGGTTGTTACCTCTACCCTACTAGATAGATTGAGTATGAGGCGGCTATTAGATTCTGAAGGCCTAGTTCTATAGGAGAGTGTGGATGGTTCGGACCCTCCTCCTGGATGTATGATAGACGAGGATGAAGTTCTGTGTATCCATGGATGTGTGTGGGTTCTAGGGGATATACGTAAGGTGCTCATGCGGGAGTTTCATACTTCATCTTGGGTAGTGCATCCCAGAGTCACCAAGATGTACTGTGGCTTACGCCATCAGTACTGGTGGCTAAGTATGAAGTGAGAAGTAGTTGGTTTTGTTATGAGATGTTCCACCTGTCAGTAGGTGAATGTGGAACATCAGCAGATGACTAAGATTTTATAGCAGTTACTTATTCTAGAGTGGAAATGGGATGATGTTGTGATGGATTTTGTGATGGGGTTACTGAGGTCACCAAGAGGCAATGATGTTGTGTGTTTCATAGTTGATAGGCTTAGGAAGGTCACTAATTTATTGCTTATAACGAAGACCTTTAGTGTTGATGAGATCAGAAGTCTATATATCTGAGAGGTGGTACAACTTTATGGGGTACCTCATTCTATCATTTTAAATAGGGACACTTGCTTTATGTCTCATTTCTGGAATAGTTTTCATAGGGTGTTGGGTATACAGGTGCTTCTGAGAACAGCATACCTGTAGAGACCCGAAGCTTGACGTACATAGACATTACATTACTTTTGCGGAATACTTAATACATAACAAAAACAGACAAACAAGGACTGTAATAGTTTAGTGTCTTTGGAAACTCGGAACATAATCTTCTAATCGTGGTGAAAGATCTTCAACATCTCCCATAAAGATCTTCCCCTTTTGTTTTCTTACCTAAAACCTTTATTTAAATCCTGGTGAAAAGAAAACATATAAAGGGTGAGCTCAAATGCTCAGTAAGGGTAAGCATAGAGAACATAAAACAATCCATAAACATTTGAATGCAAAAACTTGTACATAAAATCTAAACATCAAAATATTGAGCAAAGACATAAATCTTGGTAATACATAAGGCATAGATCATAAAGAAACATTAATCCTGATAAAATATCATGGGAATAAAACATATAATTGTGGCAACCATTAAACACTTGTTATGATTTCCATAGTAGCCAAGTCATTTCTGCCAAGACCATCTTAGTGGACAAAGTCCCTTTCTGAATCGAGTTCACTCCTCCTTCCAGTCCTGTAATACTGAACAATATTAACTTACCATTCCAACCATGTCTATCTCATGAGATATAAATCTTTACCCAATGCATTGGAGGGAGATATAGGTTCCACCCATCACATAAGGAAATCATTCTTACTTGTGCCACAAAATAAACATACATCATTCATAATAACCCAACGAAATAAATGGGTTTCCTAAACATCATACCATCATCACATAATCCATATAAAAGAAATGGATATAATTTCATAATAAGAAAATTGAAACCATGTAAATCATAGATACATTATACATGAAACATACACATATGAAATAATTTCATCTTATATGGAAAATGGTTTTGATAAAACACTTGAAATGAATTCTTGAAGAAAATATCCTTTCTTCTTAAAAATCATTTTCTTTTCACAAAATGCCATATAATTTTAAAATAAATGGGTTTTGTTGAAAATAGTCATGAAATATTTTAGAGGAAACTTCATAAAGATAATCCTTTATAAAACTGTAAAAATCCTTTCATGTCGTATAAGTTAAAAAAACATTCCTCTTGTACTTTTGTCGGAAAAGTCAAAAAGTATCTCGTACTGAAAACGACAAAAGATTCCTTCCATACCATGTGGTAAAAGGGTAAAAATGACTTTAAACATACATGGAAGAATAGTAAACATTTTATAAAAACATTTTGAGAAATCATGGACATCGATGATAAACATAACCCCAGTAAATACTTACGTATAATCAATCTCAGATAAAAAAAATGAGATTGCAAAATTATCCCTTACCTTATGTCTGATATGCTTCATATGTATCTAAACCTCCTGTATAATGATTTAAATAATTTCATTGACTTATTAAATAATCATATTCATTGTTATGATATTATATATGGTTCACTTATGAATTTATATTACCCGTTCTTTTGTAAATTCTATGTTAAAGTAGCGTTTTAGGTAAAATCGTTTCATTTATCGAATGCATTTAGACTTGTTGTTCTTGATATTATTATTACTTATATCATGATTTACTTACTTCCAGAATGTAAAACATGATTTATATATCATATATATTCAATATATATATATATAATATATAGATAAATGAAATGAAACACACCGTTCATGGAGACGGTAGGTCGTACGTACGCATGAACGCTATTTTCCTTTCCTTATTGGCTTGAATGGAAGTAAGTAGATGAAATATATATATATATATACATAAATACAGTAGAATTAGTATGTTATATATAACATTATTATTCATTATACATACATTATAATCATTCTTGAATGCTTATCATGGAGAATGAATCACATCGCGTCGTGGAGACGGTAGTTCGTACGTACGCACAAGGGATGATATCATTCCCATAATTATTTAATTGAATTAGAGTGGATAATATAATATCTCAGAATCATTGTGATGTTATGATAACTATATATAGTTATTATTTACACCATTATACCCATCCATGTAACGTGGTGTTGGAAAAACAGATTACACCACGACGTGGAGACGGTATTCTGTACGTACTCACGCGCGGTGATTTCGTTTTCCATAGGATGGATAGAAGGTGAAATAGGGTTGTTTAATATTTATAATAACATATCAGTATATTGGTGATACTTATGTTATTACTTTATAAATAAACAACTAAATAAAAAAGAAGCTGAAGAAGAAAGAAATTGGAAAGGATCGGTAATGGATATTACCTCTTCTTTGAAACGCCTCTTCTTAACCTCCTCTTAGGGAACTAGAGATGGTATTTGAAGAAAAACAGGACCTCTAGGATGATTATAGGAAAGTGGAGAAGAGATTTTGAAGGGGTTGTCCGAGCTTTAATTCTCAAAATGGTGTGAGGAGGAGAGGGAGGAGGTGTCCTTTTATAAGAGGGGTGAGGCGCACCTTAGTAAAAACTCAAACTATTATTTTATAATAAAGTCACATTCGGTTTTTAATAGCTCCAAATTAATTTATTTCGAATCTAAGGTGGGGATGGGTCGAACTCCTCTCAACCAATAGAATTTATACAAGTTTAGGTTACTCTTTTAACCTTATCATTTAGATTTAACTCTAAGATAAATAATTTAACTTTTACCGTGACTTTTTGTTTTTTTACCCTATATGGTTACTAAACTTACTATAACAAGCCAAACGAACCCCAAGTGATTCATTATTAGTATATATATCCTTATCTAAGTCATTTGGACGAACCTTAAATTTTTAGGAATAAAATAACAATTAATAATATAATATTTTTTTAAAAAACTATTTTATGTCAATTTTAACACTATTTGGTACATGATTTTTGTGAAAATCAAAACAGAATGATAAGTTCGAACCAAGTTTATTAAATCAACACTAACATGTCATATTAACCTATAAAATTATTTTAATTCATAAAAAGTCTCAAATTACATTTATTTGGGCATTTATAACATCAATTATGTTAATATTTTCTTAATAAGGTAATTACTACATCATCGTTGTGTCATATATAAATTAAATTATTTAAAGTCTAAAAATTATAAATAAAATACCATTATGTAGGAAATATTTTTAGATTTATAATTAATATTTATAATCGAATTTATCTTATGTATAACCCTATATTAAAAAAATTTAATTATTAAACTTTGATTTTAACTGTTTTAACTCTTCTTTAAATAAAATAATATTAAATGTCCTAATCTAATCCAAGTAGACCTAAATGGTCATATTATATTCATAAGGTTGTTTTTGGTCTAAATACACTTATCCAATAGAATTAGGACATGTGTTAGGGTAATAGTAATATCATTTTTACCTTTAATTACCCTGTTTACTATTAACCGCGGTAAAAAAAAGTAAAAAGTTATTATTCACCAAAAAATATTTTCATCTCATTGAACCACATTTTACTTACTGATATCAACCGTGTCTCTAGGATTTTCTAAATTCCTTTTACAGAAGTGGTAAAATTAAGTTTTATGAAAAATTCAGCTTTTTTTAACTACCACTTAGTGGTTTCACTATTCATCAAAAATTGAAAGTTTTCAGAAAAATACCAAAATTTCACCCTAGGATAATTTCGGTATTCCGAATCCAAAAATGAACTCCATTTTGAAAGATAAAATTTATAAAATTTTAAAAAGTGGTAATTACTATTCATAACGGCTATATTATATATCATATCGTTGTTTAGTGAAACCCCGTATTGCACACAACACACGCTATCAAGGAAGGTCGCGATTGCATGTAATGAAAGCTAAGTCAGGGTTGCATGTAGTGCAAGACTCCTTTGTTTTTTCTTACAACTAAATCCAACCATATTTCATATATATATATACACTCAATGTTGCATTAAATAACTACTATCAAACAAACTTGAAATTGTGTTTAACACGATCCATGATTAGTGTTGTGTATACTGCAAGCTAATACAGTGTTGCGTATAGCGTAAGATAATTTTGGAGTAGTGTACAACACAAGACATTAATGAAATTAAAAAGAATAATTCTTATAAAATATCGGGTTGTTACAATACCACCCTCATACTGATGTCCAGTCAGAGCGTACGAAACAGGTGATAGAGTACATGTTGTATGCATGTGTCCTAGACATTGGTGGATCTTGAGAGAATCATATTCCCCAGGTTGAGTTCAGCTACAATGAAATTTTTTAGGTGACTATCGAGATGGAAACTTATGAGTATTTATATGATAATTTATGTCATTCTCTCATGTGCTAGTTATAGGCATGTGAGGCAGCCTTACTGGGACCACATCTCATGTAGGAGACTTATAAGAAGGTCCAATTAATTCAGAGATGGATGGTTACTGCACAATCTCATCAAAAATCTTATGTCGATCGTTGTAGACAACCTTTGGAGTTCGAGGTTGAGGATCGATTTTTCCTACATGTCACACCGAGGTTGGGTCACAAGATGATTAGGATATAGAGTAAGCTTTCATCAAGATATGTCAGTCCGTTTGAGATTCTATATTATGTTGGGTCAGTTTCCTATCAGTTACAGTTACCACATAGGTAATGCTCTATGCATGATGTCTTCCATATATCTCAGCAACACCACTATCACACAGACTCATCTCATGATTTTCAGCCCAAGGAGGTTGAGCTTAAGGTTAATGCATCTTTTGAGGATAATCTGATTCGTATAGTTGATAGGAGCATGAAGGTCCTCTGAGTTCGGTCAGTTCCTCTCATATGGTTACTATGGTAGCATGGTTGAGTACAAGACGGGACTAAGGAGAGGGAGGATGACATACATGCTCAGTGGATGGAGTTATTCTCAGATATTTATTCACCACCCTTGTAAGGGAAATTTGGAGACGAATTTCTTTAATGGGGGAAGTTTATAAGAACTCGGATCTTGCTTTGAGGTATGGTTTCTTCTTTTCTTTTTCCCTTGAGTTTTTTTTTGAGAAAACAAGGGGAAACTAGACAAGTAATGGAATTATATTGTCACATGGGCTAATTCAGGGTTACACGCCATATACTTCTAATTATACACTGTGTAGTTTGGCTATGTATGGTGGGAATATATTGTGTGTGGTCATGTCGGCAATAAAGAGAGGAAAAACCAACTACACTCCATGTAATTCTCAGTACATGTCGTGTAGTCTTGTTGGAAGGTCTTGGAAAGTAAGTTGGTGGAAAATTTCCTGAAAATGAAAAGTAAACTGATGTACACATTGTGTATTTGGTTTTTTGCTTAAAAATGGGAAGTATCCCTCCTATAACATTTTGGATATAAGGGGATCACCAGGTTTCACAAACAGTAGTGTCAAACCTTCAATCTTCTCCCAAATCTTTGTCCAGACTCCGATTCAATCACTGCCAGAAGCGTTCAAACTGAATCAGTAAGCTCTCGATTAATCTTGAGTCATTACTTTAGATTCCATATCATTAATAAGTTATTTATAGTGGATGTTTTATCCTTTTTTCATATATCTTATTCATTCTAGCTTGAATCGGAGGCTGATGCTGGACGAGGAGAGTCACACGAGGACTAGGTAGGTGGTCTTGTTACTTTTGTTAATTTTTGGGTTGTTTACATGTGTCGTAGTGCAGCGCTCCCATGTTTAGGGTGTCTCTTGATTGAGAAATTTACATATGTTAATACCTAATGACATTTAGGTGATTGGTTAAATTAATTGAATCATTTTTGAGCTTATTTGGTTTGATTAAGGGCCACCACATGGGTGCATTTTCTCTTAGATGGCCATTGTTTAGCCATTTGGCCTAGGATACTGATGGGCGTGACTTTGTTTCCCCTTTCAATGGATATTTAAAATGAAATAGGTTAATTAAATTTTTTCCATGTGAAAATGTTTGTTAAATCATTGTGATAGTTTAATTCACATGTTATCCTTATTATATAAATTTTCCCATGTGAGTTATTAAATGCTAAATTCATGCTATAATTTAATTAGCATGTGTTGCTTGATAAATTAAATGCGCCCACATGAGTTGATTATTGAAAATCATGTGATAGTGTAGGTTACATGTGTTGATTATAATATGAATTTCCCACATGGGTTTTTTATTTTTTTTAACCATGTGATAGTGTAATTTACATGTGTTGTTTACTATTCCGAAATGTTGATATACCAGTCTTGTCCTTGAAACATACTGAAATGATTATATATCGGGCTTGTCCCTGATTCTAAATATGCTGAAATACCGATACACTAGGCTTGTCCCTGATTTGAATATGCTGAAATGTTTATAAATTGGGATTGACCTAGATACATATTGAGATGTAATGACTTATGATGTGTCTACTAAGCCAAAGCACAATCTTGGATTCGATCTTCACTTATTTTGTTTAGATAGCCTCCTAAGGTATATGTTGTGTTTTCATTATATAGAGGATTGAAAGGATTAGTCTGGACCCTAAGACTTATATAATTCAATGAATTTGAATTTATTAAAGAACATTAAATAAAGTTAAATAAATGTCAGTACTTGTAGGATTGTTTACTTTTGAGTATTTATAAGTATATTGCATTTCACTATTGTACACTACCATTTCATATACTCACTAAAAGATTGGCACTAACCTTTGGTGGTTTCCTAATGGGATTTATTTCTCACACCCTATTTGGGTCATGTTTTAGGCCCAAATAGACTATATGGTTGTAGGTGTCAATAAGGGCAAGGCCCCTTTTTCAGGTACTTTATTGCTTCTTAGGAGCATGAGATCATGGGACCAAACCAAGGCTTGAGATGTTGTTGAGTTTCATTTTGTCTTATCATACTTTGGTATTGTATTGTATTTGATTGTAGTATATATTGTTTTTGATATTTTATTAGAATATGTGACATGCCTCATCATTTTGATATTATATGTCTTCTGGTTATCTTTATCTTTCAGCCTTCAGTTGTTTACTTCAGTTGCATGTTGTTTACTACTTCCGCTATTGTTATTATTTATTCTGTTGTGTTACACTCTGCTAAAGGGGGAATATTTTCCCCAATATCACACCCTAGGACCTCACTTATAGTATGAAAACTTTGGCATTTGGGGAAATGCACTTGAGGCCATGTGGCCAAACAGGTATGGGGCACCAGTTGAGTGGCTTCTAGACCCAGGACGTTAAAATGATAAGGTTCAGGAATATAGTATGTTTCCCCATTAAGGGATGTATAAATACATATGATAAGTAAAATGATGTATAAATATATTAAATAATATTTATAGTGGGACAACATGAAAAGAGATATTGTATAATATATATCTCAATGTCTGGTATGTCAGTAAGTTAAGGATAAGAGAAAGAACTCTAAGGGGATGTTATTACCATTACCCATACCTAAATGGAAATGGGAAAACATTACAATGGATTTACTTATTGAAATTCCCAAAACATATAAAGTGTGAAATTTTATTTGGGTTTTATTGAATCGCCTTATGAAGTAATCGCACTTCATTTCCATCATATAATATTTCTCTCTTGATTGACTTTCTAGGCTATACATTAAGGAATTGGTGAGACAACATGGAGTATCACATTGTATTATATCTAATAGAGATATGAGGTTTACCTCAAAGTTTTGTCAAATCCTTCCATAGGTTCTGGATATAGAGTTATGTTTCAGCACTCCTTATTATCCTAAGATAGATGGTCATTCTAAGAGAACCATTCAAACCTTAGAAGATATCTTGTTCTCTTTAATTTAAAGGTGGTTGGGATCAACACCTTTCTCTAGTCGAGTTTTCTTAAAAAAAATGTTTTTATTCAAGCATTAAGATAGCTTATTATAAATCCCTCTATGGTAGAAATCATAGAACTCCAATCTATTTGGATTAAGTTGGAGAAACAAAGCTATTTGGACTCAATCTAGCTAAAGAAAGCACAGATAAAGTCAAATACATTAAGTAACATATAAGAGTAAGTCATAGTCAATAGAAAAGTTATTCTGACAATCATCAATGAGATCTAGAGTTTTAATTTGGTGAAAATTTATTTCTATAAAAATATCCTCGAAATAAGGTTATGATATTTTGAAATAATGGAAAGATGAGACCTAGGTATATTGGCCCCTTTGAGACTCTTGATCAAGTAGGGATGGTAGTTTATTGATTAGTTCTTCCACAAAACCTCTCTATGGTTCATGATTTGTTCTGTGTATCTCTCCTGAGGACTTACATATCTCATCCTTCACATGTACTGAACTCATAGGTTTTATGTATCACCCTAAGTTTTTATGGACCATTTTTCATATAAATTAATTTTTAATGATATATAGCATTACACTAAGACAAAAATTCCTTTAACATGGAACCACCTTGGAATACATTACATGAACCACTTACTTGTAATATGTTACACACAACACTGTCTTGTTATACATTACATGCTACACTGACTTGGCGTATGCAACATGCAACACTGAGTTTCTACAAAACAACTTTTTTGTTATAATTATTTAAATGAGATCATTATAACCTAGAAATTAAACATAGTAATATTAATAGTAACAAATAATTTTTAAATATTTTTTATAATGGTTTTATATAAATAAAAAATATTTGTAATAAAATTTATAATTTTTAGTAAAGTCCTTATATATTTAGAAATATTATTTTCTCAAATGAACTACTTTTCATGTCTTTCTTTGAAAAATAATATAATTTATTTTAGACACATTAAGAAATTTAATTTGATAAAATAAAAATAATTTTTGAATATAGAATGTCAAAATTATATTAGGGTGAATTTTTGGTATTTCTCTGAGAAACTTCATTTTTAATGAATAGTAAAAAATAATGAAATTTAATTCAAAACTGCTTTTTCATCCAATTTATTTATAAGGTAAAATTATATTTTTCAAATTGTTTTAAATTTTAATTATATTAAATTTTTATCAATTAATTCAATTTAGTTCTTTGGATCTAATTTCACATGAAAATTGGATATAAAACTAGGTAAACTTTTGATCATTTTTACTTTAAAAATTCGCATTGTCGTCCCAACTGTGGGATTAATTTTAAATTAATTTCTACCAATTATGTGATTGGAATTTGGAAAAATAGATTCCATATTTGTAATAAGTATAATTTTAAGTTATAATAAGGTCAATATAGTTTTTGACCAAAAATATTAGTAAAAGTGATTAAAATTAAGTATAGTGATTAAGGGAAAAATAACTTAACAAAGAACCAAAACTTTAAATTAAAGCCCAAAAAGACCTATACAATTGTAAAACATCCATTTTATGGCCATATTTTTTCCATAAACCTTATATTATTTAGTTTTTTTGTTTTGAGATGACTTTTTTAGGTAAAAACACGTCTATACCTAACTTGTTTTCAAAAATGCCAAGTGTGTCCCCTCCCTTCCCTATAAAAGGCCACCAACTATTCTCATTATTCACACCTATCAAACCAATTAGGTTCGTCCAATAAATTCTTCATTAAATTTCAAGAATCCATCCCTTCCTCCTTTAAGACTCCCTTTGGTTAGAAAGAAAACCAAGGAATCCCTTTGGTGAAAACCAAATTGAGTTATCCAAAGAAGAGGTAACATTCTTCCTCAAGATCATTTATCTTAATTTCATTAACCACCCCTCCAATATTATTATTCCGTGATTATATGAAAAAAAATCATCCTAAATATACTAATATGTTTTTATGTTAAGTTTTATACCTACACATACACACACTTTCATCTAATGGGTAACAAACATAATGTTTTATGTGTACGACGAACTACTGCCTTACGAAATAATGATCGGTCATTTTTTCTTTACCCCATTTCATGGTTGTAAATTATGATGGTAATTGTGTTTATATATGATATATATTATATTTATTATGTATATAATATTATTTAATTTTTTACAACACATATCTTTATACTTTTCATTTTTTGTAAATATAATAATTTCGTTTGAGGAAGTGTGGACTACTTCCCCTCAAACCGATGTGATTCGTTCACACTGTACATGGAATGTATTAAGGATGTGTTTAGTGAACTTATATGATGTATATGATATAATAATTCTACTATAATAATTATATAAATAATATATATACATACAAGTCATTTACTTTATTTCTTTCAATACAACCATAAAACGGAAACAGAGTTCATGCATACGTACGGCTTACCGTCTCCATGAATAGTGTATTCCATTTCATAATTCAATATTATATATATTATTATAATATTAATATAATAAATATACATGATTTTTATATCATGTTTTAAATTCTTTAAATCTTGATATAATTATAAGGACCAAAGATAAAACAAATTAAGACACAATGTAAGGGTGTTTCATCTCACTTTTTATTTCTGTCAGATACATGCCTTATTTACCACTAATTTAATTTGTGTGGTGTTTATACTGAACATGGATGTATTATATGATTATTATTCTTATATTTATGGGTATTTACATATCCATTTTATGGTATTTATTTCATGGGGGTTATGTTTCAAAAGTTACCAAATTAGTAAAGTAACTTTGTCTCAGTTTTTCTTCTTTGAGGCACATGCCACGTTATGCACCTATATTTTTTCTATGAGGTGTATATACTACCTTTTGAAATGTTATATTATTAATATACTTATTTTAACAATAGTTTAAGCTTCATTTAATGTTATTATCTCCATCATGATTTAATGTTACCAAAGTTAGTAACAGTCTATAGCTTCAATCTCATCATTTATTGAGATTGTTTACGATTATGATTTCATTGATGAAATATTATGATCCATATCTCAAGAAATCTCATTAATTTTATTACCCTATGTATATGCATGTTATATCCATTTAACTATACCATTTATTCTCATTTTGGTACTTAAGATACTTAATAAAAAAAATTATGAAAATCTAACTTTACCTTTCCTTTTAGGAAGAAATATTTGTTCTTTCAAAACCATGATTTATAAAAATAATTTAAAAAATGTTTTTACATTTATCCTATGTTTTTAAAGGAATTTTTTACTCATTTATTACTTTTTAAAAAAAATTATAAGGAATATTATTATTATTTTCTAATCAAGATGGTCTTATGAACTTTTAAGGTAAAAAGGGAATGTTTGCCATGTACGGACATACCTGCTGTCATGACCATTATTTCCTTGAAGATTCCATTATAAGTTTATAATTTTATTTTTAAGGAAAAATTTTTTATTAATATTATGGAAATTCATTATTTTTAAAGTGCCTTCCAATGAAAAATGTTTTCAAAATTTTTTATGGTTATCAATGATTTTTTTAAAATTTTTCTAAGCTATTTTTAAAGAAAAATGTTTTCAAGATTCTTTTATAAGTTTTAAATGAAAATGGTTTTCAAAAGGTTTTATGTTTTAAAGATTATTTTTAAAATAAGAAAGGATATTTTCCCCAAGAAATTTTTTTGAAATATATTTCAAAATTATTTTCCATCTAATATGACATCCATTGATGTTACTCATCCCTTTCTGGGAAATGATCTAAAGGTTCCATTAATATTATTTCTCTAAATGGTTTATGTTTTTATGTGATGATGTTTATGAAACCCATTTCTCTTTCATGGGTTATATTTTTTTGAAGTCATTTTCTCTTCCACGGGTTATATGTCTATGAAAACCACTTCTTTTCAAGGGTTGTGATTTGGTGAAATGATTAAGAAATTAATCTCTTTTCTTTATGTTATAATAAGAGTAAATGTTTATGATACGCATTCCATTTTATGGGTTATAATATGATTGTTTATGATTTTGTGGCACATGTATGTATGATTTCATTATGATATGGGTGGGACCTATATATCCCTCTAATACATTGGGTAATGATAAATGTTTTATGTATGCAGAGGGTACACAGTAGGGTATCCCAAGACCAAAATAAAAGGGTAAACATGATAGAATCCCAATCCCAAAATAAAAGGGTACATGAGAGGTCATCCCAAGATCGAAATAAGAGGGTACATGGGAGGGAATCCTAAGCCCAAAAGAAGAGGGTACATGGGAGTTCATCCCAATCATGAAAATAGGAGGGTATACTATAGGGTATTCCAAGATAAAAATAGGTACATAGATCATTATCCTAATCCGAACATGTTAAGAAGGCCTTGGTAGGCATACTTGACATAGGGTTTTTATATGCTTATGTGTATTCCACAATTACATGTCTTATTCTTATGATATACCTTCATGGATTATGTTATTTATTCACTTATGATTCATGTATTATGAAATTCCAAGATTTATGCCATGATTCACGTTTTGGATCTTATGATATGTAGGGTATGGTCTTCTAATGTTATGATCACGTTCTCACACCCCTATACTCATGTTTATTCTTACATGTCTCCCTTGTTTACCCTTTCTGAGCATATGTGCTCACAACTTTTTATGTTTCCTTCCCATGTTTATGAATATATGTATTATGTTTGATGTGTCTAAGATAGGTTCTAATCATGAAGAACCTAGTGGAAGATAATGTAGCTCATTTTTTACCAGTCTTTATGTTTCTATGTTTCCAGAGACACTAAACTAATATGGTATTTTGGCATATATTTGTGTAATTTTTTAACTAGTCCAAAAAGGTAATTTAATTTATATATACATATAGATCGGGTTGTTATATTTGGAATCAAATAAAATGTCTAGTCAACCTTTGGAAAACTAGGATGAGAAAACTTTAGTGTGATCCCTATGGATATTTTTAAGGGTATGCCTAGGGATGTATCTAAGTATAAGACTAAGGATAGTCTAATGTTTAGGATAATGTCCTAGAATTTTGGTTAAGGATAGAGTGATTGGTTTCCTAGAATTACATCCTTATCTAGATACTACAAGTAGACGTGGATCCAGCATAGATGCACCTAGGGGTAACAACTTCGATAAGGTGTATCGGACCTAACCCATCATAAGCTAGTACATGACAATGGGTCTTACTGCACACCTAGTTTGACACTCCTGGGGGTGTGCATTAGAAATTGAAAAACTATTCAAAAACCATGATGAAGGATTTAAATATAAATTGGATATGAATAACCTAGGATAAACCAAAGGTTTCATAGATTGAATAAGGTTTCATAATTTAGACATCATATAAGTGGTTTTTCATGATTATGTGGTTCTTCACTATAATAATTATTTCTTACTCTATGATTTTGGTTTTAGTCAATGGATGGAACCCAAAGGAACTATGTTAATGGTGATTTCAATAGACAATGAAATTATTTTACTCTTAAGAAACTGAATTCTATAGGATATAGAATGAAAAATCTCATTTTTATGCTCACCTAAATTTCTCAAGCTATAAACCATGTTGTACTCCCAAATGAGAAAAGGAGGGAAAAACATTCTATTGAGTCCTTTATAAGGAAACATCTTCCTTCTTTCAACTGGTCTTCTGATCCACTTTTTGTTGAATAATAGATCAGTACCACTAACAAATTATTCTCCATTCTCTAATTTTTGGAACATGGTAAATTAATTTTGGTTTTTTATCACTTAGAAGGTGAATCGGATCAGTGGTGGAATCTAATCAAGAATACAAGGCAGAAAAACAAAATTAAATCTATGTATTGGGATGAGTTAAAAGTACTTATTTTTTAATAAGTATTTACCACAAATTATTTATATGAAATATGAAAAAGGAATTCCTAAAGCTTAAGTGGAATGATGTTGAATCTATTCATACCTATAAAGAAAATTTTATAAGGCTCTTGAAGTACTCTTTGGGTATTATCATCCAACCCGAAAGAAAAATTGATCGATTCTTTAGTGGCCTGAAACCAATTCATAGAAATTCATGTCTATAAGAGACTTTATAAGCTATGAATATGTTGTTAGATGGGCTATAAAGGTGGAAATTAATGTTGTATTTGTGTATAAATATCAAGGTTTTTACAAGAAAAATAATATGGAATTTAAAGTAAAATCTAACAACCATGGAGAAAATAAAATAACCCTTCCATTATGAACAAAGTGTGGGAAGAAACATGGAAAGAATTGTCATTATGGGGCTACTAAATATTTTAAGTGTGTAAGGTAAGTTTATTGAGTATATTAATGTCAAAGTGATGATAGGAAGTTGGCTAATGATGTGAATGGTGATAAATCCCCACAAAATGAACCTCCCACACTTCAGTGTTTCAATTTCATGATGTTTTTTCATTATGCTAACAAATTCCCCAATCCAAGGACTAATATAAATAATAAGACACAAAAATCTCTGAATGAAAAATACAAAAGGAAATATTTTTCTATCATAATGAATGAAGTGAACTAAGTTAATTAGAAAATTATTATCCTCCCCTTTTTAGTTGGTAATTTCATGTATTATTTTGTATGAATAATCCCAAAGAAAATTTTATTGTCCATCCTTTGGTAAGATTTCATTTGATTATATTCCCTTGAATGTATTATGGAATAACAAAATCACATTTGATATTCTTTCAGTACAAAGACTGACCCAAGTTTCTAATGAAAATGTTTTTGGTATAAGATAAGATATTATTTAAGGAATAAAGGGTGAATTATATTTTGGATGGGTTACAAGGATAAAAATTTATGGAAAGATTATATTACACTTAGGATGAATTTTTTTAGATTAAATTATTATCTCTGCACATGAGGATTTATTCATACTGCATAACCTATTCTAATAACTTTGTGTTGATGATAATCGATGAAAAATGGGAAGGCATATCATAGAACTCATGATCCATTAGTGCTTCATGAATGAAAAATTAACCTTCATTTCTAGGAATAAGATATGAAGTGGAAATTGATAAAGACACAAAAAATGGTGAGATTTTGTTGAAATCATGTAAGTATATCTCCTTTTGAAAATTCTAAAAAATTTAGTAAAAGGGTCTTGAAATAAAAAAATTTCTTATTATCATCATTTTTATGATATCAATAACCTCTTTAATGCTTCTTCACTTTATGGTTTTTTAATTTATAACTTTCACTAGATCACCCAATTTTTCTGATCAGTGATCTTTATCAATCACTATGACTATTTATGTGTTTATTCTATGTCCAATCATTCATTCCCACTATGTTCTTCTATATAGAAACCCAGTTATGTGATGATTTGGGTAACCGTTAAGTTTCCAACTTTATTTTTTCAAAGGAAGATTTAGTATTCATTTTTACGATGTGGGTTTTTAAGAATGTGACTTTTAAGTATTAAAACTTTGATAACCCTGATGAATTTTTATGGAAAATCCATTTTAATGGGGGTAGAATGTAACACCTTGATTTTTTATAAACCTTTTTTTAATAAAATAATTTTCATTGATATATTTCATTGCACTAAGTCAAAAAAAAATCACATGTCACTAACATGTAGTATGTTACACATAACACTGAATTGGAGTACCTTACATGAAACACCGAATTGGTATACTTTACACGCAACACTGACTTAGCTTATGTGACATGAAACATTGAGTTTCTACAAAACATTTTTTTTTTATAATTATTTAAATGAGATAATTAAAAATATCCATTAAACTTATTTATATGAATATTAAAAAATAATTTTAAAATATTTATTATAATGTTTTAATATAAATAAAACATATTGATAATGAAAGATATAATTTTTTGTAAACTCCTTATATATTTAAAAATATTATTTTCTCAAATAAATTGTTTTTCATGTCCTTTTGTGAAAAATAATTAAATTAATTTTAGGAACATTTAGAAATTTAATTTGATAAAATAAACTACATTTTTGAATTTAGAATTTCAAAATTATCTTAAGGTGAATTTTTGCGGATTTTTTTGAGAAACTTAATTTTTAATCAATAGTGAAAAATAATGAATTTTAATTCAAAACTACATTTTCATCTCATTTATTTATAAGGTTAAATTATATTTTTAAATTGTTTTAAAGTTTAATTAGATTAAATTTTTATCAATTAATCCAATTTAGTTCATTGTATTCAATTTCCCATGGAAATTGGATATAAAAACTTGGAAAACTTTTGATCATTTTTACTTTAAAAACCCACAGTGTCATCCAGACAGTGGGATTAATTTTAAATTAGTTTCTTCCATTTATATGATTTTAATTTATGAAAAATGAATTTGATATTTTTAATTCTCATAATTTATAATTTTTAAAAAATCAACTTATTTTTTGACCAAAAATTTTAGTAAAAGTGATTAAAATTATCTATAGCGATTAAGAGAAAAAATAACTTAACAAAGAACTAAACCTTAAAATTAAGGCCCAAAACAATCTAAAAACTTATAAAACACCCATCTTCTGGAAATATTTCATCCATAAACCATAAATTATTTATTTTAGTTGTTTTTTATGACATTTGTTAAGTAAAAACATGGGTACACCTAACTTGTTTTTAAAAATTCCAAGTGTGCCTCGTCCCTTCCCTATAAAAGGCCACCACCTCTCCTCATTCCTCACACCTCTAAAACCACTTAGTTTCGGAAAATATATACTTAATTAAATTCCCAAAATACTACCATTAATCCTTGAATCATCCCTTTGGGTAGAAATAAATCTAAGGAATCCTTTTGGTAAAAATCAAAAGGAGTTACCCAAAGAAGAGGTAGAATCCTTCCTCAAGCTCCTTTATCTTATTTTCATTATCCACCCAATACACTCTTATTATTCCAAGATTATAAAAAAAATAGTATCCTAAATATACTGATATTTTTTTATTATATTTTTTTACCTGCACTTGCACACACTTCCATCTAATTGGGAACAAACATACTATTTATGTGTGAGGAAACTTCTGCCTCACAAAATGATGATTGTTCATTTTTCCATTACCCCATTTCATGGATGGGAATTATGGTGGAAAATTGTTTATATATGATATATATTATATTTATTATTTATTTAATATTATTTAATTATTTTATAACCCATATCATTATACCTTCCATTTTGTGTAAATATGATAATTTTGTTTGAGGAAGTGGGGACTATCGCCCCCTCAAAGCAATGTGACTCATTTACGCTATACATAGAATGTATTAAGGATGGTTTTAGTAAAATTATATGATATATATGATATAATAATTCTACTAGAATAATTATATATATAATATATATACATATATTTCATTCATTTTCTTTCTTTAAATACGATAATAAAACAAAAACAACATTCATTCGTACGTACGACTTACCGTCTCCATTAACAGTGTATTTCATTTCATACTTAAATATTATATATATTATTATAATACACATATAATAAATATAAAATATATTTATATCATTTTTTACATTATTTAAATCATGATATAAGTATAATTACCTAATATACAACAAATTAAGAGACATGCGAAAAACAAATTGAATATTACTCGAAGTGAAACCTTAACCTAGAATTGTTAATAAATGGGTAATATAAAGTCATAATAAAACCATAAATAGTATTAGATATAAGAATTTGGTTCTATTATATATTTATAATTAAATTATATTTATTATACATGGGGTTTTAATGAGTACAATAAGAGTCAAGACACAAGGTAAGGGAGTTTCATCTCACTTTTTATTTCTGTGAGATACATGCCTTATTTAACACTCATTTAATTTGTGTGTTATTTATAATACACATGGATGTATTATATTATTATTATAAATAAATTTATGGGTATTTACATATCAATTTTTTTATATTTATTTCATGGGTATTATGTTTCAAAAGTTACAAAATCAGTAAAGTAACTTTTTCTCAATTTACCTTCTTTGAGGAAAATCCCATGTTATGCAACTTTATTTTTCTATGAGGTGTATATAATAAATTTTTAAATGATATATCATGAATTTAATTATTTTAATTATATTTTAATATTCATTTAATTTTATTATTTCTATCATTTTTTGATGTTACCAAAGTAGGTAATGGTTTACAGCTTCAATCTCGTCATTTATTGAGATTATTTATGATTATGATTCCATTGATGAAATATTATGATCCATATCTCATGAATTGTCATGAAGTTTTTTAACCTATATATATTAATGTTATATCTATGTAATGTTCCAATTTTTCCACTCTTTTTTACTTAAGATACTTAAGAAAAAAATTATGGAAATCTGACTTTACCTCTCCTTGCGGTCGAAAATCTGTGTTCTTTCAAAACCGTGATTTCTAAAAATAATTTAAAAAATGTTTTACATTTATCCTATGATGTTAAAGAAAATTTTAACCCATGTATTACATTTTATATATAGTTATATAAGGAATATTAGTTTTTTTTCTGATCAATATACTTCTCTGAACTTTTAAGGTAAAAAGGGAATGTTCAACATGTACAGACATACCTGTCGTCATGACCGTCATTTCCTTGAATCTTCTATTATAATTTTACAAGTTTATTTTTAAGGAATTAGTTTTTCTTAATATTCTGTACATTCATTGTTTTTAAAAAAAATCAATGAAAAAGGTTTTGAAACTTTTTTATGGTTATCAATGCTTCCTTTAAAAAATTTTAAAGTTATTTTTAAAGAAAAATGTTTGCAAGATTATTTTATAAGTTTTCAAGGAAAATGGTTTTAAAAAGGTTTTATGTTTTAAAGAGTATTTTTCAAATAAGAAAGGATATTTTCTTCAAGAAATGTTTTTTAAATATATTTCAAAATTATTTTCCATCTAAGATGACGTCTATTGACGTTACTCATGAATTTATAGGAAATGATCTAATGGTTCTATTAATATTCTTTATCTGAATGGTTTATGATTTGATGATATGATGTTTATGAAACATGTTTCTTCTTCACATGTTATATATTTATGAAATCTATTTCTCTTCCATGAGTTATATGTCTATGAAACCCACTTATTTTCACAAGTTATTATTTGGTGAAATGATTATGAAACCTATATATTTTTCATAGGTTAAGATAAGATTAAATTATTATGATACCCATTTCATTTCATGGGTTATGATATGATTGTTTATGATTTTATGTCACATGTATGTATGATTTCATTATGATAAGGGTGGAACCTATATCTCCCTCCAATACATTGGGTAATGATAAATGTTTTATGATCTCAAAGGGTACACAGGAGGGTATCCCAATCCTGAAACAAGAGGGTAAATGGGAGGGCATCCCAAGACTGAAATAAGAGGGCACACAGGAGGGATTCCCAAACCCGAAACAAGAGGGTAAAAATGAAGGAATCCCAATCCCGAAATAAGATTTTACATGGGAGGACATCCCAATCCTGAAAACATGAGGTTACAAGGGAGGGAATCCCAAGAAAAAAGTTGGTACATGGGTGATTATCCTGATCTTAACATGTTATAAAGTTCTTGGTAGGCATCCTTGGCATAGGGCTTTTATATGCTTATGTTTATTCTATAATTATATGTCTTGTTCTTATGATATGATTTCATGGATTATGTTATTTATTTCTTTATGATTCATGTCTTATGAACTACCATGATTTATGCCATTATTCATGTTTCTGATCTTATGATATGTAGGGTGTGATCTTCTAATGTTATGATCATGTTATCATACCTCTATGCTCATGTTTATGCTTACATGTCTCCCTTTTTTATCCTTATTAAGAAGCTATGCTCACCATTTTTTATGTTTCCTTCCCCATGTTATGAAGATATGTATTATGTTTGATATAAGAAGGGTACCAGTTAATAAGAACCTAGTATGAGATAATGTATCTCATTTATATACCATTTTTTATGTTTCCATGTTTCCAAATACACTAAACTAATACGATATTTATGTGTCTATTTGTATAATATTTTAATTGTCCTATAAAAGGGATGTAATGTATATGTACTTTAAGATAAAGCTATTATATTTTACCACTAGATAAATTTCACTCTTATGAGGAACAACCAATCAAGAATCTATATAATCGAGATAAATTGTTGTGAAATAAGACTACTCACTTGGTTAAAAATATCTTGAGGAATTATAAATTAAAAAAAGTTACTTGGGAACCCAAGGATGTGATGAAAAAGAGATATCCTCAATTTTTTATATCATAGTGACATAATTTTGAGGGTGAAATTCATTTTAATGGTGGTATAATGTAACATGAAAATATTTATTATATATATTTCTCTTTAAATAAATTCAATTTCTTTAGTAGTTTTCAATACATGCAACCTTGAGTCCAAATGAACTGTAATGAAGTATACAATTTCCAAGCTGTTGGATTGGTGGGTATAAATAGTAAAAACTAAATTATGAAAAATTCATGGTTTACATATGTATAAAATGAATTCATTTTTTATCAATTGATTATAAATGAAAATAAAAAAAAATTTAAAGTAAAAGAGAAGTTTTTCTGAAAAACTGTTTTTATGCGCATAATGTATTTTTATCTTAATAAATTAAATTGATCACTTTTCATGAATTATTATAATTAAATGTATATATTATATCTTTAATAAATTTTTTTAACATTCATATAATATTTTTTCTATTAATGAGATAATAATATCCAATTTTATGCTTAAAATGTATTTTTCTAAAAAAATGGTTTTTGTTATGTTTTGCACACTTATTTATAATGAACTTATAACAATTATAGAAATTAAATCTTAAATAAATTGATTTCATTTTAATAATTAGGTGGATAAAATTTGGTAAATAGGCACCTTTTGTTTTTTTCAATATGAATAGTAACCATAGAAAATTTTTATTACCTTGGTAAGGGTAAAATGAGTAATATAGGGTTAAAACATTGAAATAAGGATTTAAAATTCCTATAAAACTTGTTTTTATCATATTTCATAGATTAAGTGAAGAAATTGTCTTCCAATACTATAATATATGGACACTTGGTTCTATTTCTCTTTGATTATAATTTTTATATTAATTTAAGAAAATAATAAATACGAAATGTCACTCTCTTGACTTTAATATCTATACAATTATTATATAAGGATAAAATGAGGATAATTTTTTTTATAAATGTTCATTTGAAAGAAAAATTAATTTTTTTATTATAGTAATTAATTCTTAACTTTTATTGATTGAATAATTACCATAAATGCTTACATAACAATGACAAAGTATTTATTCAATTAATAGAAAAATAAAATAAATGATCTTAAAAATATTAAAATTAATAAAATTTGGGTGAATAATTATAATAAAAAAATTATAGATTAATATAACATATCATAGATATTAAAATGTTTTTTATTAAATTTTATTTCTTTCATGTTGCTTTCAAAGTCAAATTGTGTGAATAGTTCTTAGAATGACATAAATAGTATTTTATGATAAAAATATTCTATTAAATTATTTAAAAATCATAAAAATCCTAAAAGATGAAAATTATGTTGGTAAATGGTTTAAAATTTCATCCCTTGGTCATTTTTTAGTCATTTATTACCTTATAAGTAAAATTATATCCCTTTAATATTAAAAAAGTCATTACCATGATTAAGATTAAAATTGGTTAACCAATGGGTTAAACCAAAATATAAGGTTTAAAATGACACAAAAACCTATATAAATTTCATTTAATTATTATATATAGATATTATTCTATTTTTATTTTAATATCTAGAAAATTGGAAGAATGTTTCTTGATAATTACTTAATTATATTTTATTATTTTTAGTAATTTCAAGTGTGTCCATTCCCTCCCGTATAAAAGAATACCCCTTATATATTTTATTTACACCACTTTGATCCATACATATTAGAAAATGATTTCTATAATATCATAATATATTTATTTACCACATCTTAGAACTTTTTTTTCTTTCCTAAATACCATCCCTTCAAGGATTAAGTTGTAATTCAAAAGAGGTTTCACAATGAAGAGGTGTAACTCTTAACTGAAAGTTTTAAATTTTATTTATTCATCTACCACCTCTAAATATATTTTATTCAATTTAAAATAATTAATAAATTTTGATAAATATACTAAACTTTTATTAAGATTATTTTATAACCTTTTTAAACCTATTTTTTATCATACATAAAATTAAAATTTCGCTCATGTGTGCGTACGGCTTACAGTTTCCACATAGGGGTGTAAATCATTTTTTATCACCATATTTCATGGATGGTAATAATGAAGGATTTAATATTTATATATGATTTTTATGACATAATTATTATTCTATAATTATAATATCTTATCTACCTACTTACCTTTCCATCCGTTGGAAAATGATAACATCGCTTATGCGTATGTGTGGATTGTCACCTCCATGAAACGATGTGATTCGTTTTTTGTTTTATTTTTACTTGGATGGTAATAAGGATAGATTTAATTAATATATATGATATATATAATATAATAATTATTATTTATAGGTTAATTGTTGTTAAAAAATCTTTCATTTCATCCTTTAAAAAATGGAAACAACGCTCATGCGAACGTATAGCATGTCATCTCCATGAACAGTGTAATTCATTTTTCTATCTATAAATTTTATAAAGGAATTTAAAAAAAATATATATATATATATATATAATGAATATGTATTATATTTATATAATTAATATCATTATTTAAAATATTTAACCATTATCAAATTACAAGGATCGAGACTGCTAAACCAAAACATGCATAAAAAACTATGTAATTATCACCCAGAATAGAATTTTAATAACAAGTTGTTAATAAATGGGTGATAAGACGCCATAAGTAAATCATAAATTGTATGATATATATGATTATGTATCTAGAATAAATTTATAATAAATTTAAATTATTATATAGGATGTTCAAATGCATATTAAGAAAGAAAATACTTGAGGTAAGGGATTTATGTTTCAATCATATTGTAATTGGCATTGTTTATGATTAAATTCTACTTGAAGAAATTATATGATCCTTATCTGATAAATCCATTTAATTATATTCTCACATATTTATTTCTATATATTACATGTTTAAATTAATTTTACTCACTTTAATTATTAAATATATTGAAATAATATTTTTAAGGAAAATGTACAATGATTTACCATTTAGTCAAAAATTTGTTTTCTTCCATGACCGTGTTTTCTATAAAATGTTTTTAAAAATGTTCTATTATTATCCTATGATTTTTTAAATTCATTTTTCCTCGAGTTTTACTTATAAAAAAATTCATGGAAATCTTTCTATTGTTTTCTGAATGAGGTTCCTTTTGATTTTTTTATAAAAGTGTGAAAGGAATGTTTTATTTTAAGTTATACGGCATGAATAGAATCTCCCACCATAATGAAATATTAATGATTTGAATGTTACTTTACAAGTTTAAATTATTATTTTAAAAAAAATCCATTATATTTTAGAAATTGTTATATTTTAAATACATGATTTCAAAATTAAAAGGGTATTTTACTCAAGAAATATTCCAGTGATTATTTTAAAGTAATTTTCATGTATGATAACATCCATTGTTTTTAATTATATTTAAATGAATATATGATCCAATTATAACATCCTTATTATTTTTATATGTGTTTTATTTTTATTTTTATGATATTTTTATGAAACCTATTTATTTTCCATTTGTTATACTATGATGAAATTATGAAATGTTTATTAAACCCCCTTTCTTTGTATGGGTTATGATATGATGATATGATAGATGTTTTATGATATTTTAGTACACATATGTATTGTTTTCATTATGTGATGGGTAGGATCAAAACTATATAGTCCTCTAATTCATTGGGTAAGGTTTTATATCTAATGAGATTATTTTAGATCCTTTATGATATTTTACTAACAATGTTTTGTATTTTTTGATAACTAAATTCTATTAAATAATTTTTTTCAAAAAATGAGAAAGAAGGATTTGAAAGTTTTTTAAGAAACTTTTTAATAAATACCTATTACAATGTTTCTAAAGGAAGCTAGATGTTTTTTAAGGACCTTTATAACTTAATTCATATGATGCTATGTTGATCTCAAAGTTCCCAACATCATGAATAAGTTCATGATAAAATCTAAAGTTTTTAAAATGAGATGAAGTAAAAAATTTCTGGATGATTTTTTTGTGATAAGGTTTTCTGAATTTATAGATAATATTTTCCTAACAAACATTCTAGGAGGATAGTTTTTAAGAAAGTTTGATGATGTAAGTTAATGATTTTTTAAAAAATAAATCTTCTTTAGATCACCAGACACACTTATCTAGACATAACGGAGAAGATTAACCTAAGAAGATGGAGATATAAAAGTATGAAGTCCATGGGATGAAATGAACAATGTTGTTAGTGGACATAGATAATCGGACACATATCAATGGGTAGATATTTCGAACAGATAATTCCAATAAGTTTTTCATTGCTAAGTTTTTTTATTTTTAGGTAAAATAGAAAGGATCAAAAAAGGGATAATATTTTGTTTTGTAAGAAGAAAAAAATTAGTTTTTAGTTTTCAATCACAAAAGGGAGAAAAATAAAATTTCATGAAAAGGTTGATCTACATGGAGAAAAAAATGGTAAAGTTGATAACTGGAAGATTAGTCCACCAGACATAAATATTTCATGTTTCGGAAGTCTTTAGAGGTTACCATAATGTAGTTAATCATATTTAGTATGTTAAGATAAATGGATAGTGGCATATTTGTTTTTCAGATTGAGAAATTGTATAAAGTTTCAATTAACAAAGAGTTCTATTACAAGATGAATAAAGTTTGAAGGTTAAGAAATTTTGAAGTGAGTGTACTAAGAAAGTCCATTAGTTGAAATTTTTATAAGGAGGTCAATCAAAAAAATTATAGGGAATTCTATCATAAAATAATATTAATAACCATCGAATAGAGGAAGTTTATGAAGAGCATCTACCAAACATTGTCGATGTCATTTGGAAAAAAAATTAGATAAGTTTGTTTCTTATGAATTTTGATCTGAGGAAGAAGATGAGTCAAACCATTCACTATATATAGGATTTTATTAAGGTTATATCATACAAACATCCACTAGATGAATAAATAGTATCATTTTATAAGACCTTATAAATCCCACAAATATGATTGTGCTGAATTTTTTATTTTAAATAGTTTGATTTCTTACTGAGTTTTCTTAATGTATGAAGTGAAGAAAGTTTGAATAAAGTTAATTCACTAAATTTTCATGAAGTTTTAAGAAGATTTAATAATACTCTATAAGATTTTATAAGATTCTAATGAAATTATAATATGTGAGAAATTTGGTTTTTATAATTTTAGTGAGCAAGAAAGTGAATTTTCTTTCCCACCTTTTCTAATTCAAGAGAACCTATATAAAGGGGTAAAAATACAATATGCTTATTACTATTCACATGTAAAAAAGTTAAATCATTATATAATTTGTTTCGAAGTGATTTTTCTAGATGAATTTTTATTTCATTTTAAATAATATTTCCTGACATAGTTTTTAATTAGAATTATCAGACAAAGTTTAAATTTTGAATAATCAAATAGAGGTAGTGTTTATAGATTTCTGAACAGATTATTTTTGTCAGAATCACTATACATAAAAATATTTAGGTGTAGTGGTTTTGTTAAATCAAATTGCACTTAGGTTATATATCAAGTGTAGGTTTTTTGAGGCATAATAGACAGACATTCACTATATGTAGAAAAGGGTGCACCGAATGAACTTTCTAGATGGATAAATCAGATGAACATTCTAAGTGGACATTTGTGGGGAGATTAAGTTACAAAGTCTCATAAATTTTTTGTGGATTATTAATGTAAGAAAAACTTGTAAACTAATGCTAGTCAGTATAATTATACCTATCAGGAGATAGAAAGAGTCTAATGGGTGTTTTCTCAAAGTTTTATTTACTTTGTTCTAATAGTGAATTTTCATAAACCCACTAGATTGGCCATGGAAAGGATATAGGTTCTCTCACTAAGGTTGTACCTGATAATATTTCATGCCTTATTTACTTTCTCTCATTTTCATGCTTGTGATGGTAATATAAAATTTGATAAGTAAAATAACTATAACAAGTTACATGGGTTAAATTTCATGAATTTGAAATTTTTTTAAAAATACACCACTGATTCACCCCCCCCCCCCCATCTCAGTGGTTCAATGATCCTTAGGAACTTCAATTAGTAACAATGGTGGAGGTTCTCCTGTTGAATCCTTATAATGGAAAATCATAATTCAATAACAACAGAGGTATTTCTATAATCGATATTAAAAATTATCATGCTTGGAAAAAATATTATTACATATATTATATCACTTGGCCTAGAGGTTATTAATTTAGCAATTATTGGGTTTTCTCTCTTTGAGAAAAATTATCCAATGACTTTTTATAACAAAATAAAGATTGATTTTGATGGGAAATTTTGAAATTATATTCTTATTTATTTGTTAGAAAATGTTTTCATAAAGGTGATGGGTTTGAAAATAGCTAAGGAAACTTGGGACAAACTTGAAAGTATATTTAAGGGAAACACAAAAGCGAAATAGGAAAAATTATAAATTTGTAAAACCAAGTATGAAGATATCATAATGAGAGACGAAGAAAATATTTATGATTATTAAAACAGAGTTAATGAAGTATTTTTCAACATCAGATGATTTTAATATGTCTTGAAATATTCTACCATTGTAAAGAAAAATATGAGAAACTTCCTTGACATGTTTGAATCTAAAATTTATTCCTTATAAGATGAAGATGATTTATCACTTTATGAGTTTCATAACATTCTTGTTGCTTATGATATGAGAAAATATATAGTGTTAAAAAATATTATAGTGGATAAAATGGATTTTAAAGGTATGATAAAACTAAAATTCTAAGATAATGAAAATGTTGACCTTAGTGATTTGAAATATAAAAAATATTTTGAAATGAATGATGTGATCATGTATCGTATCTTCAAAAATTATCAATGAGGAAGAAGAAAGTATGGAAGCAAAATCCCACTTAAATTTTTCGAGTGTGGATGAATTTTTTATTTTTTATGAATTTCTACAAGAAGAAAGTTGGTGAATATGAAGATCATTTTGAAGAAAAACCTCAGTGGAAGAATTTTAACAAAACTTATAAGGAAGATAAGAAGTACCATGGTGGTTTGAAAAACTTTACTATAAATATAATAAGAATTTTGAGTAAGAAATTCTAGAAAAATCTACTGACAATAATTCTTCTAAAGATGAAAGATCATAAAAAATCAGAAACTTTTTTCAAATGTCTAGAAAACAGGGTATTCCTCAATTAGTGAAGAATAAGAATGAGGTAAAGAATATTATAGATAATATCAACTCATATCGGAAATTGTTTTATGTCTTGAGAAGTATACTAAAAAGAAGAAAGAAAACATAGTGATGAAGATATAAATTATAAATAATGATGGGTGAATTAATGATGTTCTTAAATAGAAATATGAGTACATCCAAGAGATTTTAAACCTTAAACTGAAACTTAATGAATGATGAAATATGGTGTAAGATCCCGGTAAGAAACTAGTAGCAAATGACGATGATATTTTTAAAACTCAATCAAAACTTTTGGAGGTTGAAAGTACCATAAAATGAATGAATATTTCAAAAAGGATTCGGAGATGAAAGTTGAATCATCTTAAGCTACTGAAATATCTCACTCTAAGAATTAAGTGAAATCTCTGCACACGAAGTGAAAATTTTCATCTGATTTTGATAACAATGTAGGTCTTAGTAAAAATATTATGAAATCTATTATTGAGAAAGTATATGAGAAATATATCACATCTACAAAATTTGATAAAAAACTTTTTAATAAAGAGTCCCCATACAAGGTGGAAATAAAATCTGAAAGATGTTACGAACCATGGAAAATTGATTGCAGAGAAAGATCATATTTCTACAAAAGACCAAGATTAAGAGGATATTGTTGGTATTGTAGTATATTTAGACAAATATCTTATAATTTCTATCAAAACATGTCACGTTTTGGAAGAAGATATGAAATGAGGGGGATAAAAAATAAATGAAAAGTAAGTATCTTCCTTAAGACATAGGAAGTTAAAAAATCAAAATCTCAAGATGTTAGAAAATTTTCAATGTAAAATCAGTTTGGATTCTTGTATAAAGTTTATGGAATATATGATCAACTAGGTTTCCTTTTTGAATAATATATGACTACTCTTCTAGGATAAGTTTCTTATAAAAAGAAATAAAAATAATCTAGAAAGAAGAAAGTTGAATAAAGTTCATTTGTTGTTGATACAACTCTAAAAGAAAGATAAGGGAACAAACTATGGATTATCTATAGTGGTTTTTCCTCTCACATGAAATGAAATATAAAAATCTAGAAATATTTTAACATTTATGATGGATGAGTAGTTATTTTCAGAAATTATTGTTCCTTAAAAAATAGAGGAATTATAACAACTAATATTGAAGTTGTGAAACAGAAATATTAGGAGGTTTTATATATTTATGGGATCATGAAAAACTTACTTAGTGTGAGAGAACTTTTTGATAATAGTAATTAAGTGATTTTCAGAAATGATCCATGCATCATCATAAGTGTGGAAGATGGTAAATTTTTTGCATTGGGAGAAAGAATTAGTAAAAATCTCTTTCAAATTGGAGAACTTGGTAAGTCATGTTATTTGAGTGTTAATGAATATAATAAGTTTTTGCATTGCATAATCAAGCATATTTAGATAGAATAGTATGAACAAACTTTATAAAGTACTAGTTTTAAAAAATGTTCAAACATTGAAAAAAAAAATATTATGTTTTTACAATGTTTTGGAAAGGGAAGATGATTAGAAGAGTCCATAAGAAGAATGAAATTTAGTTTATAAGACCCCTTTAGCTTATTAACTCTAATTTATGTGAGCCAATGATATATAAATTAATGAAAGTTTTTGAATATAAAACTTCATTAATAAAGGTTGTTGATAATGTTATGGAAGATAAGTTAAAGACTTCCAATGGGAATTATAGAAGTGAGGATGAAAGTGAGCCAAAACAAGTGACTAATGATTAAAAAGAATTGTGTGGTGAAAAAAGTGAAGCAAAAAAGAAAATATTTGAAATTTCATACTCTATAGAAACATGTTGAATTTGAAAATATTATTAGAAATTATAAATATATGCTTTAAACTCGAAGAAAATTGTGATTAAAAATTCAAATGTCACTTATTTCATGGGTTGAACTAGAATCAATTTTATAAGAAGCTAAACATAATGAATGGGTAGATGTTATAAATGAGGATTAGGACTAGATATATAAAAATAACACCTTAGAAATTCTTCCATGATCAGAAAGGAAGAATATTATTGGGAAAAAATGGGTGTTTAGAAACAGGTTGAATGAACATGGGGAAGTTTCAATAATTAAAGCATGACTTATTCATAAAGACTATTCATAGGTGGAAGGTGTGTGTTTTGAAGAACATTTTTCCCTAATTGCAATATTTTAAACTATCAGAATTTTCTTAGTAGTGGATTCATATAATTGTTATAAATTTTATTAGATGGATGTAAATTCATCCTTCTTAAATAAAGAGATTGAGGAATAATTTTATATTGATAAACCTTGTGGGTTACTACTTAAAAAATATGGAAGCAAGGTTTATAATTTTAATAAAGACTTGTATGGGTTAAAACCATCTACACAAGCCTAGTACTCCAAAGTTGATTGTTTCTTGAAAGAGTTGAATTTGTCTAAAGGAAAGGTTTACAACAACTTATATGTGAAGAATATAAACTTAGGTAACTTGATTGTTATTGTTTATGTTAATGACATTATTTTTGAAGGGGGTGTAGAAAATTCTTGTAGAGAGTTTTCTAATGAAATGAAAAAGAATTTTGAAATGTCAATTCTTGGATAATTATCCTTATTTCTGGGTTTACAAGTTAAAAAAAGGAGAGATACATTTTATTATCTCAAGAAAAGTATGTCAGGGAATTGTTAAAAAAATTTGTAAAGGAAGATTATAAATAATTTTCTAAATCTATTTCTATTGATATAAAATTGAGTAAAGATGAGGCTGGGAAAAGTGTGAATTAGAAATATTTTTGAAAATTGATAGGAATTTTTCTCTATCTTATAGCTTCAAGGATAGTTATTGTGTATGTTGTTACTTTGTGTGAAGATATAAAATAATCTCATATGTTGGTAGAAAAAATAATTCTAAGGTATGTTAAAGGAACGACTAATTATGGTATGCTATATAAAATAAGGTTTGGTATGAACTTTCATGGATATATTAATGTTGATTGGGCTTGATATTTCAATGATAAAAAATAAACATCAGGAGTAAAATTTCTATTGGGAGAATATTGTGTGAGTTTGAATAATAAGAAACAGAACTCGGTAACTTTGAGTGTTGTGGAAGAAGAACATATTGTCACTACCCATGCTTATACACAAATGATTTAGATGAAATTACAGCTGTAAGATTTAAAAGTGAAATTTTCTACACCATTTATGATTCTTTGTGATAATCAAAGTGAAATTGATCTTTCAAAAAATCATGTATAAAATTAAAGATCAAAACACAATGATATAAACTATCACTTCATAAAAGATAAAGTTGATGGTGTAGATGTTATTCTAGAATACATTGCTAAAAAATAAAAAATTTCTGATGTTTTAAAAAAAGATATGTCGAAAGAGATATTTGTAGAATTGAGGATGTAACTTCATGTTCAGTCACCAATAAATACTTTCTAAAATCTATAAGGAATTACCCCCCCCCCCAATCGTACTTTGGATTATATTGAAAATGAAGGATAATTTGTACAGCTTTTATATGAAAGTGGGAGAGTAAAATTTGTCTTGAAAAGGGTGAGAGTATTCACATTTCTCACAAAAATGAATATAAAGTTGTGGATTTTCATAAAATGGGGAAGAAGAAAAAATGAGAAAAGAAAAGTGAGGGAGAGTTTATCTTAACATGGACATAAAATTACTTTTCGCCTAGGAATTGAATTACTTCAAAAACATTACTTTATCTAGTAGTGTGGTTTTAGGACCCTCTCTATGAGAAAGGATGCGCTTTGGTAAAATTTGAGAAAAAAGATATTTTTTATAAAAATGGGTTGTAATCATGTGAGTGATGCAAAAAAGATGAGTTGTGAAAGTTGGTAATGAATGTTTTCAACAAATAAAAAGGGGGATATTAAAGACACTTTATGATTCTTTTCTAACAAAGTTTTGTATTTTTTGATAACTAACTTTTTTTAAATAGTTTTTTTGTAAAACATGTGAGAAAGAAGGAGATGGAAGTTTGTTAAGAAACTTTGTTAAAAAAATTCTGTTATAAATTTGATGGAGGAAGATGGAAGTTTATTAAGAAAGTTTTTATGAAACTTTATAACTTATGTCAGAAAATGCTACATTGATCTTGAAGTTTCCAAAATCATAGATAAGTTCATGATATAAGTTAAAGTTTGTATAAGGATAAAAAGTAAAACTTTTGGGGATGATTTTTTAGTAAGAAAGTATGCTAAGTTTATGGATAACTTTTCTGTACAAACATACAGTTCGAAGATTTTTTAAGAAAGTTTCAATTTTTTAAGTTGCTGAGTTTGTAAAAAAAAGAATTTCTACCTCAAATCACCAGACACGCTTTTCTAGAAAGACCAGAGCTAAAAACCTGATTAGATATAGATGCAGTGGTATGAAGTCCAGGGAAGAAACGAACAATGTTGTTAGTGAACATAGAAAATTTTACAGAGATCAATGGGTAGATGTTTGAGACAGATAATTGCAAGAATTTGTTTATTGCTGAGTTTTTTTGTTTTTAGATATAAAAGAAAGAAACAAAAAATGGGCAATAATTTTTTTTGTCAGAATTCAAAAAATGAGTTTTCAATTTCCAAGAACAAAAGGGATAAAAACAAAATTTCATGAAAAAGTTGATCTATGCAGAGAAAAAATAATAGTGAAGTTGTTAATGGACAAAGTGGGAAAGTGGACACATAAATTTTTATAATCCAGAAATCTTTAAAAGTTACAAAAATGTAGTCAATCATATTTAGTATATCAAGAGCAATGAACATAGGCATATTTTTTGTAGATAGATAGATTGTATGAAGTTTCAATTCACAAAGAGTTGTGTTACAGGCTGAATGAAGTTTGAAGGTTGATAATTTTTTAAGTGCACTACCTAAGGAAGTCTATATGACAAACTTTTTGTAATTCCATCAAATTAAATTTTTGTGACAATGTTCATCAGACAAAAATTTTATAATAACCATCAGACGGAGGATATTTATAAAGATCATCAGATGAACATTGTCAATGTCACCAGAAAAACTTTTCAGAGAAGTTTGTTTCTTATGAATTTTAAGATAAAGAAGAAGAGCGGTCAAACCATTCACTAGACTGAGGTTTTTTAAAAGGTTTGATCAGACAAACATCCACCAGATGGAGAAATATGAGCTTTATAAAAAAACCTTATAACACTATAGAAAAAATGAATATTTACGATGAGTTATTTGCGACGGGGAAGGGTCTCGTCGCAAATAGTCTGTCAGGAGGGACTATTTGCGACGGGACCTTCTTCCCATCGCAAAAAAAAATTAATTATTTGCGACGGGTAGACGGTACCTGTCACAAAAGGTTTGGCACGAGTTGTGCACCAAACCACGGGAAGGGTATTTGCAACGAACTTTTATGCCCGTCGTAAATACCCAGTGGCGTTTTTTTGTATTAGTGATAGGATTTATCCCCCGTCGCAAATAGTATGTCGGCAGGTCGGTATTTGCGACAGGTCTCATCTCAAATACCTTTTTAACCACCACCGCTAATTAATAGGAGGGTTTGTATTTGTGATGGGTCTCGTCGCAACTAATCTAACCTACATATACCCTCATCTGTTTTTCCTCTCATTTCACTCCTTTCTCTACTCCTCTCTCCCTCTCTACTTAAATTTTCTCTCTCAAAATTTTTCTAAGTCGAAATTTTTTAATCGGAGCAATATTCGCAACGTAAATCCTCCGAAAGATTCGGTTTTAAGGTATTTATCTATTTCTTTTATTTTTTAGTTAATTTATTTTATTTGATATTAGTTATAATTATTTTTAATTAGGTGCAATTAAATTAAATTAGAATTAGATCGTTTTATTTTGCATTTTTTTACAAATACGTGTGATCAGTATTAATTAGTATTAATTAATAGTTATATTAATTGTTATTAATTAGTAGACATTATTATTAATTAGAATAATTATTAATAATTATTAATAACTAAACGTAATTAGAAATAATTAGCGATAATTACAAAAAAATAGCATTAATAAGTAGTAAATTGAAATAAATATTTATAAATAATAATAATTAGTAATAATTATAAGTAAATAGTAATAATTAGAAGTAAATTGTAATAATTAGAAGTAAATAGTAATAATTAGTAGTAAATAGGAATAATTAGTAATAATTAGTAATAATTAGGATTAATGAGTAATAATTAGGATTAATTAGGAATAATTAGGATTAATTAGGAAAAATTAGGATTAATTAGGAATAATTAAGAATAATTAGAAATAATTAGGAATAATTGGGAATAATTAGGAATAATTAGTAATAATTAGTAATAACTAGGAATAAATAGTAATAATTAGGAATAAATTATCATAATTAGGAATAAATAGTAATAACTAGGAATAAATAGAATAATTAGGAATAAATAGCAATAATTAGGAATAAATAAGAATAAATAGTAATAATTAGAAATAAATTGTAATGATTATGAATAAATAGTAATAATTAGGAATAAATAGTAATAATTAGCAATAATTAGTAATAAATATTAATAAATAGTAATAATTAGTAATAAATATTAATAAATAGTAATAATTAGTAATAAATAGTAATAATTAGGAATATTTAGTAAAAATTAGTAATAATTAGTAATAATTAGAAATAATTAGTAATAATTAGGATTAATTAGAAATAATTAGAAATAATTAGCAATAATTAGTAATAATTGGAAACAATTAGTAATAATTAATGATAATTAGTAATAATTAGGATAAATAGGTAATAATTAGTATTAATTAGTATTAATTAGTAATAATTAGGATTTATTAGTAATAATTAGGATTAATTAGTAATAATTAGGATTAATTAGGAATAATTAGGAATAATTAGTAATAATTAGGAATAATTAGTAATAATTAATATTAATTAGTAATAATTAGTAAAAATTAGTAATAAATAGTTATAATTAGTAATAATTAGTAATAATTAAGATTAATTAGTAATAATTAAGAATAATTAGGAATAATTAGTAATAATTATGATTGATTAGTAATAATTAGGATTAATTAGTAATAATTCGAATTAATTAGAAATAATTAGGATTAATTAGCAATAATTAAGATTAATTAGCAATAATTATGATTAATTAGAAACAATTGGGATTAATTAGCAATAGTTAGGATTAATTTGCAATAATTGGGATTAATTAGCAATAATTAGAAACAATTAGTAATAATTAGCAATAAATAGAAATAATTAGCAATAAATAGTAATAAATAGTAATAATTAGTAATAATTAGTAATAATTAGGGATAATTAGTAATAAATAGTAATAATTTGTAATAAATAGTAATAATTAGTAATAAATAGTAATAAATTAGAATAATTAGTTATAAATAAGAATAATTATGATTAATTAGGATTAATTAGTAATAATTAGGATTAATTAGTAATAATTAGAAATATTTAGTAATAATTATGAATAATTAGTAATAATTAGGAATAATTAGTTATAATTATGAATAATTAGGAATAATTAGAATAATTAGTATTAATTAGGAATAATTAGTAATAATTAGAAATAATTAGTAATAATTTGAAATAATTAATAATAATTATGAATAATTCGGAATAATTCGGAAGAATTAGTAATAATTGGGAAGAATTGTGATTAATTATGAAGAATTGGGATTAACTAAGAAGAAATAGGAATAATTATGAAGAAATGGGAATAATTAGGAATAAATAGAAATAATTGGTAATAAATAAGAATAATTAGTAATAAATAGTAACAAATGTTAATAATTAAGAAAAATTAGCAATAATTATAAATAATTAGCAATAATTAAGAGTAAATAGCAATAATTAGGTATTAATAACAATAATTAAAAATAATTAGCAATAATTAGGAATAATTAACAATAATTAGCAATAATTAGCAATAATTAGGAATAATTAGAAATAATTAGGAATAATTAGGAATAATTAGGAATAATTAGCAATAATTAGAAATAATTCGGAATAATTAGGAATAATTAATAATAATTTGGAATAATTAGTAATAATTTAGAATAATTAGGAATAATCAGAAATAATTAGTAATAATTTGTAATAATTAATAATAATTAGTAATAATTAGTACTAATTAGTAGTAATTAGTAATAATTTGTAATAATAAGAATAAATTAGTAATAATTAGGAATAAATTGTAATAATTAGTAATAATTAGGAATAAATAGTAATAATTAGTAACAATTGGGAAAATTTTGGAATAATTAGGAATAATTTGTAATAATTAGGAATAATTAGTAATAATTAGTTATAATTACGAATAATTAAGAACAATTAGTTATAATTAGTTATAATTACGAATAATTAAGAACAATTAGGAATAATTAGGAATAATTAGGAATAATTAGGAATAATTAGGAATAATTAGTAATAATTAATAATAATTAGTAATAATTAGAAATAACTATTAATAATTAGTATGAATTAGTAATAATTAGGAGTAAATAGGGTTAATTAGGAGTAAATATGAATAGTTAGAAGTAATTATTAATAATTAGGAATAAATAGTGACAAATCATAATGATTGGTAATAATTAGTAATAATTATAAATAATTATTAGTAAGTAGAAATAAATAGTAATAATTAGTAATAATTAGTATTAATTAGTAATAATTAAAATTAATTAGTAATAAATAGAAATAATTTACAACAATTTTCAAAAATTCATAATAAATTGGCACGTTTTTTTATGGATTGGTGGCATTACTTTTGCTCAACAACTCATCTACTTGCAACTTTCTCTCACTAAAATCACTATGAAAAATCTTCTCTGACATACGAATATCCATTTCTGTATTCATGAGAATTGTTATGTGTACATCAGAGAAAAATTTTTATACTGATTTCAGTGAGAGAAAGATACAAGGAGATGAGCAATCGGGAAAAAGACTCTCTTTTGTCTGATGATGCATCTTCTTACAACTTTCTCTGACTGAAATCACTACGAAATATCTACTCTGATGTTTAAATTTCCATTTTTGTATGCACAAGAATGAAGAGTAGCACGGTGAGGCCTCCCTGCTCTCCATTCTCAGACATACGAAAATGGATATTCATACGTCGGAGAATATTTTTCATAGTGATTTCAGTTAGAGAAGATTTTTCATAGTTATTTCATTCGAAGAAAGTTGCAAGGATATGAGCCGTCGGGAAAAAGAGTCACTGCCAATCTTCTGAAAAAAATTTCACACATAATTAGTGGTAATTTGTATAAATTAGCTGTAATTACTAATGATTAGAGGTAATTAGTATAAATTATTATAAATTAATGTGTATATTAGAGTGAATTAGTTTAAATTTTAAAATAAATACTATAAATAACTATGAAATAATATAAATTATTATAAATTTCAAGAAAAGTGAATTTAAATTTCTTCTCTTTTTTAGATTGTGTTTATCTAATATCAAATTATTCAAAAACAAATTATTTTATATTTTTTAGAGAAATGTGGAACAAGGAAGTTGATAACAGTCATTATTAGATGATCGTACTTGAATAAATCATTGTAGGAATCTAAATAGTTCTGGTTTAAATCCTATATATATTGAGGGTGTTGAATATTTCGTATCATTTGCATCATCAAAACTAAAAAAAATTCAGAAGGGAAAATTAAATGACCTTGTAAAAAATATTCTATGAGAACATTTGACACATTTGAAAATGTTGGAGGCCATCTATTACATTTTTGTTCTCAAATAGATTATGTTTTTTGGTAACAACATAGTGAACACAGTTATAGAGAAGATACTAATAATTTAGCTCCAGAGCCATAACAGTTTTAAAATTTAGTACATGATGTGGCAGGTCTGTCTTTTCAACAAATTGAAAGTTGGGATGATATTGATATAACTCTTGATTTGGAACCATCTCAATTTTATGAGTTGTTGAGGTTCACTGAGGAAGTCTTATATCCTAGATGCAAGATAAGAAAATTTGAAGTGATTGAAAAATTTATGGATATTAAATCAGATAATGGAATGTCAAATAGATATTTTGATTAGATATTATCTTTGGTTAAAACACTTTTACCTGAAGGAAATGTGTTTCCTAAAAATCTCTATGAGAGCAAGAGGTTGGTTCGTAATCTAGGTCTTGATTATCAGAAGATTCATGCATGATTAAATTATTGCATCTTATATTATGGTGAAAATTATTCTTTGGAAAGTTCTCCCACATGTAGAAAATTGACGTATAAAGAGGCTCAATTAGAAAAGTCTAGATTGATTCCTATAAATAGTTGAGATATTTATTGCTTACACCCAGATTACAGTGTTTATTTATGTCTCAAAACACAGCGGCATTGATGTCATGGCACAAAACCAATATTTAAACTGGTAAATGCTTAAACCATCCCTCTTATAGTGTTTCCTAGAAACATTTTGACAAACTGCATCTGTCTTTTTTGTTACAATCCCGAAACATGCATCTGGGTTTTTATATGAACAATTTCTAACCATTTGGTTCTTACGGTAGTTAGTATTCATGTTGGTATGTCTTTATAACTCCATATAATTTACCTCATTGAATTTTGATGAAGGATAAATACGTATTTTGGCTTTATTAATTCAAGGATGTCCAAAAAAGAATATTGATGTTTATTTGAAACCACTGATTGATGATTTAAATTCATTATTGAGTAATTGTGTCATTATATATAAAGAAAATGTGAAATATAATTTCCTACTAAATGATGCATTGATGTGGACAATTAGTGACTTACTAGCATATATAATGTTTTCTGGATAGAGTACACATGGTCCAAAAATCATGTCTGTATTTTAAGAGATATGGTAAAGCATTTATGATCATCAATGGAAAAGACCTTGTTTTTTCAACTATCATCATAGATTCCTTTCAACCGATCATTATTTTCAGAGGAAAAATATCATTTCAGAAAAGGTACAATTGAAAGAGATGAACCTCTAATAGTGATCTCAGGTATAAAGGTAAAATCAATTGCCTTTTCATTACCACCCATCACATTTGGACCAACAATAAACCAACAAAAAATTGATGGCTTTGGGAAAGAACAAAATTGGATAAATCATAGCATTTTTTGGGATCTTCAATATTGGTATGATTTGTTAGTCTATCACATGTTGTATGTCCTGCATATTGAGAAGAACTATTTTGCTAACTTATTTCATACAGTTTTGGATACACTAGGTAAGACTAAAGATAATGTAAAGGCACGATTAAATCTTGCCCAAATTTGTTGGCGACCAGAACTTGAACTATTTGAAAATATAAGATCACAGAAGTTAATGAAGCCAAAAGCATCATATACAATGTACAAAGAAAATTTATTATTATTTTATTATTGGATTGTATATTTGATACTTTCATATGATTATGCTTCCAATTTGAGAAGATGTGTCAAAAATGCTCATATTACTGGATTAAAAAGTCATGACTATCACGTGATAATGGAAAGACTTCTGCATATTATATTAATAGGTTTGTTTAATTCTATGATTTGGGATGTGATAATAGATATATCATATTTTTTCCAAGATATTTTTGTAGAGACAATAGACTACAATGCACTAATCATACTGCAAGAAGATGTTGTTTTAATTTTATGTAAACTGGAAAAAATATTCTCTTTAGATTTCTTTGAATCAATAAGACATTTGATATTAAATTTTTTGCATGAATAAAAATGTTGAGGTCTAGTATAGTTCATATGAATATACCCATTTGATAGATTCATATAGAAATTAAAGAAAAAAATACGTAAAAAGCATCGGTTAAAGGCACAATTGCATAACCTTATTTATAAGAGGAAATTTCTTTTTTTTTCTCTCATTACTTTGAATCTAAATATCCTTCAAAAAACCACATGGGTCGTAATGAGGTAAATTTTGATGATAAAATGAGAAATCAATTGTTAGTTTTTAATCATCTTAAACTTAGATTTGGCGGAATTCATGAACGATGACTTTTAGATGATGAACATCACAGAGCTCATATATATGTTCTGCTCAACTGTAAATAAATAAAATCATTTGTACTGTGAGTGATCCTATCACTTATTCTATAATATTTTTTATAGTAAATTAATCTTATTTTATTTTTAGGTTATATGATAATCATATTAAGAAACAACTTCAACCATCCATCCATCCAATGGCACGAAGGCCTTCATTTTTTATTGATTTTTGATAATCCACTTTTCAAGGGGTGAGGTAGAACCCTTATAAGGCCCGTAGGCATAAGTATTAAATGACCCGTAGGCCTTAGAGGAATTCATTGCCCATAGGCTTCAAACATTACATACAACCCAGACTAACTACTTAGAATTGCTCCTCCCCAGCATCTTCATCGTGAATCAGCTTCCGCAAATTACAGTAGCTTCTCTTGAAGAAGGTCAGTAAAATAATTTTTCCTACTGGTTTCAAAAACTGGTAACCTAAATTATTTATGGTTTAACATATAAAATAAATTTATTAATTGTTATATTGATAATATTTTTATAAATTTTCAGGTATCTCAACATGCTGATAAAATTGATAATCGGTTTTGTGTCTTGAGTAACCCACCATCCAAAATGGTTAAATATTATAATATATATATCCTGAATGGTTTTTGACTTCATAAAATTCATAGGGGGAATCAAAAAAACAATGAATAGTGGTGTCTTATTGAGAGGATCTCATCATAGAGAAAATGAAGTTGACTTTTATAGCATGCTGGAAGAAATTATTAAATTGTGTTATTTGGGATAGAATTACATAATGATGTTTAAATGCTAGTGGTTGGATAATGAGAGAGGATTGCATGTTCATCTGGCCCATGGAATCATTAATATTAAATATAAAATTCTTCTTGTAGTAAATGAACCATATTTATTAGCTCACCAGGCACATAGAATTTATTATGCTAATTATTATGCTACTTCAAAAGAGTTGGGTGATTTCTGGAGCATAATAAAAATTAAATTTCAGGAAAATTGTTTTACTCCAAGTGAATGTGGTTTCACTAAAGTGAAAGGAATTGAAATTTTTCAAGATAATTCTCAAAATATATCTTTTCCATAAAGATACATGAATATCGATGATGACACCCAACAGTTAAGGGTCGATGGTGACGAAGATGTTAATGATGTTACAAATGAATTTGAAATGACAAGAGATACTGAAACTGAAACTCATATAGAGATTTATGATACTGAGGAGGAATATAAAGACATTGATATCATAAGATATGAATATGAGGATGAAGATTAAAATTAACACGGTTAAATGATGGTTATAATCATATATAATATATATCTATATATAATAGTTGTTTTAAACTATTTTCTAACAATAGTCATTTCATGTTTCAGATGGACCTAGATCTATTTCGTCAATTGTAGGAGGATGATCTACCTTTGGATAAACAGGATGTTGGATCATCTGACCCTCATACTATTGGCAGTTCAGGTAGGACTTGGAGGGGGCGTGGTCTTTCCCGATTGATGATTCATGACCATATCCCAAAGCGACGTCCACATCTTGACTTCAATCCATGCATGTAGATGTATGTTTACCTATATATTTTAGTTAGTTTTTAGTAATTTATTTACATACTAATTGTTTGATTATTTTTTTCTTTTTCCACAGCTTTTCACATATAGTTGTTGAATAGGGGAGCTCTATATTGTGCTATTATTTTTCTGAATCATGGGTCACATGGGATGAGATTCCCATTGATATTCAACATCGTATGTTTGATCATTAGATGGTATATAAATAAATAATTATTATTTTGAAATTTATTTAATTAATAACTTGATATTATAATTTATTTGTAGGTTTTATAGTGTCCCATAAATGAGAGAATGTGTGGCACTATCTGGAAGGCATAGAAGGGGTTTATGCATGATCATTGCCATCAGTTTTTATACAATTTTAGAAGGAAATCAATGAAAAAAGTAGGAGTGAAAGAGTTTGATGAGTCTTGTTGTGCAAACTAACCTGATTACATTTCATCTTAGGTTTGAGATGGATTATGTTTACATTGGTTGGGTGGATGTTTTCATAGGAGATCATCGGTAGGTTGAAAAAACCGGGGGCGACAAGAGGTGACACATTGAGCTGGTAGTTGTACATTCAGTGCACACGGGGAATATACGGTATGTACATTTTTTAAAATAATTTATATAACTTTAAATGTAACAGTTTATTTTGAATTCAAATAGGTAGTCAAATAACCCGATGTTATGGAGTTCAACATTTATAGAAGGATGTACAGCGATCTGATCACTATAGATATTAGAGATGATTGCCAGCATTAGATTGTGGTTAGTATAATTTATTTTTGAGCTTTAAAATTAACTTAAAATAATATTTTAAATATTTTAAATTTAAATTATAATTGAAGAAGTCATATGAGGTTGTGGAATCTCAATCACAGACTGAGAGTCAGGCCGAGACTGAGGGCCAGACCACTGCCCACCAATTTGATGAGGTAGTATAGATGCAAGCGACCAAGTATGCCTTTGAGAAAGGATGAGTTATTGGTATCAGCTCTCTATTGATACCTGATAATTTTTATGGTATTGTTGCAATGTCGGTGTCCAGCTTGAGATAAGCTCATAGAAATTCATCATCATTTGTTGCACAGTATCAGGAGCAGCAGCAAGCTTAAAGTGAGGTCATTGAGAGTATGCATAAAGAGCAAGGGGAGATATGTAAAAGGAAGCAGTAGGATATGTGTCAATGATAGCAGTAGCAGGAAGAGCTCTGACAACAAAAACAACAACAGGAGAAGGAGATGCGTTAATGGTAGCAGCAGCAGTTAGAGTAGATGGGGTACATGTGACGTCTGACTCGTGGTTTAGGGATGAAGTTCCCTCCACCATCTCCTCTAGCTCCTCCAGAGGACCCCCCCCCCCCCATTGATATATTTTTTTATGATAAAACATTTTAATGTAATTTTTTTTGTAATATTAACTATTTACATTTCTATATAGTGTGTTTTTTATATTGTTACAAATATTTCATTTTTTATTATTTATTTAATTTTTTATTATTTTATTATTTTATTTAATTTTTTTATTATTTTTATTGTTTTATTATTTTTATTTTTTATTATTTTGTTTTTATTATTTTTTTATATTTTTATGAAAATCAAGGTTTTTATTATTTTATAATTTTTTATTATTTTACTAATATTAATATTATTATTTCATTAATATTAATAATATCATTATTATTAAATTATTGTTATTATTTTTATTATTTTACTAATATTAATATTATTATTTCATTAATATTAATAATATTATATTATTATTATTATATAAATATTTTTTATATTATTATTATTATTATCCAATATTATTTTATTATTATTTTCTAATATTATTTTATTTTTATTAATAATATTATTTTATTTTATTTTATTTTATTTTATTTAGATATTTGCAATGGGGCTTTTACGACGGGAACCCCATCACAAATAGTATTTGTGATGGGTTGTCAAAAATAATTTTTTTAACTTGGGAAAATATTTATGATGGGACTTTTTGCAATGGGGGTCCCCGTCGTAAATGCATTTTTAAATAATATCGGGGAAACTATTTTCGATGGGGCCACGTCCCATCGGAAATAGTTTTTTTTTTTGCGACGGCCCATCATAAAAAAAATCTTTTTGCGATGATTTTTTCTACAATAAGCTATTTGTGATGGGGTCCCATCACAAGTGACATATTGCAATGAGACCCCATCCCAAATAGTCTAATTTCCAATAATGTAAATCCCACAAATATGACTACGCTAAATTTTTTCTTTCAATTGGTTTGATTTATTTTTTATTTTCTTTAATGACTGTTGATAAGGAAGTTTTAAGAAAATGAAATTGTTGAGTTTTCATAAATGTTTAAGAAGATTTGAGAAGATTTAAGAGGTCTTTATAAGAGTTGAGATGAGTCCGGTGAAATTTTAATATGTGAGAAATTTAGTTTTTGGAATTTCTATGAGCGAGAAAATAAATTTGCTTTCCCACCTTTTTTACTTATGGAGCACCTATATAAAGGGGTGTAAAGTAAAATTTACTTGTTACTGTTAACGCATACAAAAAGTTGAATCAATGTAGATTTTTTTTAGAAGTGATTTTTCTAATTGAAGTTTTTTTCGTGTTGAAGAAGATTTTTAGGCATAGTTTTTGATCAGAAGTATCAGATAGAGTTTTAGTTCTAAATAATTAGATAGAGGCAATGTTTATATATTTCTGGATATAGTATATTTATTAGAATCCTTGTACTTAAAAATAGTGTGGTGCACTAGTTTTTTTAAATTGGATAAATCTTAGGTTATATATCAGGCATAGGTTTTATTGAGGTGAAACATATAGACTTTCACTAGAAGTAGATTAGGGTGCACTAGAAAAACTTTTTGGACCGATAAATCATATAAACTTTCTGAATGAACGTTTTTGGTGAGCCAAAGTTACAAAGCTTTAAAAAATTTGTGGCTTAGTTTTGTGAGAAAAACTATTAAAATGGTGGGATCCAGTCTAATCAAACTTAATTGAAGATGGAAGGAGTCTAACGGAATTTGTCTTAATTTTGTATTCACTTCTTTCTAATAGTGAATTTCCATGGACCCACAAGAGTTTTCATGGAAAGGATGTAGGTTCTCACACTATGGTCAAACCTTGCAAACCTTTCATTCCTTGTTTACTTTATCTTATTTCCATTCTAGTGAGATTGTTATAAAATTTTATAAGTAAAATAACTCTCATAATTTATAAGGGTTGAATTTCATAAATTTGGAAATTATAAAAATTACCACCATTAATCCACCACCACCCCCCCCCCCCCCGTCTCAATAGTTCAATGATCCTTAGAAACTTAAATAATTATGGGAAATAAGTTGATATGCTTGATCCACTATGGGAAATAAGTCGATGTGCTTGATCCACTGTAGGAAACATGTAATGATGCCTAATACATTATTATATGGGAAATGGGTTTTCATTCCTGGTCTACTATGATTTTATGGTCTTTTAATTTAACCATGACATATGAAATGTTTTTATACCTATGATGGTTCCAAGATTTTATGGCATGAACTTATGGTTAATGATTAATTTATGATAATTTCTGATCCAAATCCTTTTTTCATTTTTAAATATAAACCACTTTTTGGTTGAGTGGGAACCTTACAAACACCATATGCCAAATTCAAACACCACCCTCTTAAAATAGTGTTACATAGTATACAAGATTATCAAAATCTGCATTCAAATTTGAAAATCCAAATTCAAAAATTGAAAAACTCAAAATGCGGGAAAAACATGCCACCTGAGAAATGCATATTGAGAAAAGAAAAGTCACTAAAAATAGATCACTTCTATCATCACATCGTCGATCTTATCAACTCGTCATCATCATTGTGTTTTCTATCATCACATCACCATTATATCATCATTGTCATCTTGTCACTGTCGGCCACTAATCCAACTATCACCGCCATCACCAAACCCCATCATCATCAAAACTAACCATCTGATCTTCATCAAGGAGTTGATGACCAGATCAAACATAGATGATCCATCATGGCCAACCTCTCGGAGGTGACTGCTCTAACTCACATCCCAAGTAATCAAGAAGATCATCTCCCACATCCACCATAGAGAGGGTGGTGAAGTACTAGAGAAATAGAAGATAAACAAGTGGATAGTGCCAAGTCAGAATGTCAATGAGATACACCAAAATCTATTATATCATCACCATTAATACAACAGTCCACAAATAATTCACCAAAACACCCTGGAATAAAAACAAAACACTTCCATCTAAGAAGAAAACATAAGAAAGAAAAATATAACTAGGGATGCAACCCTAAATGAAGAAGGAATATAAGGATATGGGGATGAAACCCAAAAGGGAATTAGTGATGAAGCCTAAAAACCATAACAAAGAAAAAATAAGGGCAACTTGGGGAATGAAACCTTAAAAGAAGAAGGATAGAGACACCAGGAATACCCACAACCTCCAAGACATTTATCCCAAAATCTCTGAGTATCCATCACTCCAAATATAACTTGGATAGAAGCGGTGGAATTCAAGGTCAGAGTGTAGTTGAGGCAGCCGGGGGGGGGGAATGTAATGCCTTCATTGGAGAAAAAGTAAGGATCAGAACCAAAGAGAAAACTATGAGTGGTCCAACCACAAAAGTTAACTAGTGGAAGAACCCAAGGATAACCCATGTCGATAAAGTAGGATAAGGTTGAGAGATGAAAAACAAGGAGAGAAAACCCTAAGAGGAGAAATATTTTAGGACGAAACCCCAGAGACTATGAGCACATAGAGAGCGAGAGAGAAGGGGAAAGTGGGAGAATACAAAGCCATCCAGAGTGTGGTCTTAACACTTATATGATGATTTATCACTCTTATAATTCAGGTATTTTAAAATGATAATGTTTTATTACATGACTCATGTATATAATTCATGATATATTGGGTATGAACTTTTTATGTTATGTTTATGATCTCATACCAGTATTCTTATCTTATGTTTTAATATGATCATTGATTGATATCTCCCATGTTTATCCTTACCAAGAATATGAGCTCACCCTTTATTATATTTAATTTCCCCACATTATGGAAAAAGGTTTAAGTAGGGTATGTCTATAAAAAGTATTGTGTAGGAAGATATTTAAGGGAGATGTAAATAGTCATTCATGAAATAAGAATATTGTGTATCTAGTCTCCAAAGACACAAAACCTTTAGAGTCCTCAGGTGTATAATTGTGAAATGTATTTAATATTCACCTAAAAATATGTAATATTTATGTATGAAAAATATGGGTCACTATAAAAAAAATAATGATACCTTGAAATTACTTAATTAAAATAAAAAACCAAAAATAGTTTTTATTTGAATAAAAACATTACTTAAATTTTCAAAAATGTAAAACATAGATTTATAAGTTCAAAATCATATTTTTAAATGTATTATATTACTTATTAAATATATATTTGATCTATAAAAAAAATTCAAAACTTTCAAGTCATCCTTATATCATGATAATGTCATGGAAGTGACAATATTTTTAAAAAAATGTATTTTCACTACTCTCCTAAAACCAACCGTTTCAGAAAATTTATAAAAAATCCCTATAAGATAATTTTGACATGATGAATTCAAAAATTAATTCCATTTCATCAAATTAAAATTCTAAGATTCTGGAATTCTAAAATTTGGTTTTTAAAATAAAATACAACATATAAAGAAATCTGACTTTTATAAAAAATAAACCTTTTAAAATTTAAATTTTCTTAATATTATTTCATATCAACTTCTAATTAATTGATTGTTAATATATTAGTTCACACCTTTAAATATTATATTTTATCATAATCATCTTTTAAAAGTGAAAATTTTATTTATTAAGTTAAAATGCACAATGCTTTGAAAATGGGTCTTTGGAAAATATCCCTTTGAAAATTGACTAGTATTATCATATTACTTATTTATATTATAATCATTAAATTTCATTAGTTAAAACAAAATTATACAATGTAAGTATCATAATTAATTATTATCTTTCTGTTTTCTAAAGGTATATTGTATATGTTGTGAATTGTTTTAGTTTGGTGTCGCATGAAACATAAGTTATCAATAATAATATACTTTAAAGGAGAATTACATATTGAAATGTCAAGGTGTTACATGTGGGTATTGAATGAGAATAAAAAAAATTGTTTTTCATGGTTTAAAAGACCATGTATGGTAAATCATATGTTTCAGAAACATTGAGATAAATAGTGGTTGGTCCAAGTGTAAATGTGATAATATAATTCAGGTATAAAATTAATGGCTATATATTTTATACCTTAGATTTGGACAGCATAAGTAAAATAAATAATAACATCGTTTTGGTTTCACTGAAGTAATGGATTTTTCAAGTGAAAAAATACAAAAAACCAATCTCTACATCAAGTGTATACTATGGAGTTATTGAAGAAATATGGGAGATTTCTTAAATTAAATTGTGAGTTCACGTGTTCAACTATAAATGGGTTATTGATAACAATAGTGTTAAAAATGATGAATTTTGTATGATACTAGTAAATTTGAATATATTGGAATACATAAATGGACCTTTTAGCAAGGAAACACAAGTGAAAGAAATTTTCTATGTTCTTGAACAATCAAATGTGTAGTGTTATATTATTTTTCAAGGAAAAAATAGTATTTTCATGATAAAAAACTTGATGATGGTGGTGAATTAAATGGTATACCTACTTCTATTTAAAGGTTTCTATAGGATATTAGTGTCCACATTATAGACATGGTTTGGGATATATGGAATGATCACGAAAAAGGAATGTGTGGAAAATATCATTTAGTAATCTCTTAATATTATATGTAATATATATTTATTTCTTATTTAACGATTCAAATTTTTCAAATTGTTATATATATCATTTATAAGTTTATTTTTTTACTTAAGTCACTTATTTTAAAAAATATAATAAATTTTTTATTTTGTTTTGTTTTATTTTGTTTGTATCATTTTCCTATTATTCATTTTTATATGTAACTATTGAATTTATATAAATTTTTAACTAATATTTATTTTCATTTGTCTATATCATTTCATGTTTCATAAATGTTGTCACTATTTTTTATCATTATTGTTAATAAAAAAATTTAGTTTTGTTTTTTTGTATCATTTTCCAATTTTTATTCAAATTTATATGTAACTGTTGAATTTGATTAATATTTTAACTCTTTTTTTATTCCATTTGAATCACTTCTTATCTCATAAATATTATCATCATTTTTATTATCAATTTAGTTAACTACTTTAACAAATATGAATTAAAATGTGTTTAGTTTAGTTTATTTTAGAGTTTGTTGGCTAATATTTCAATTTATATTTAATTTTATAATTAAAAGTTGGATTTGTATAATATATTACTAATTGTTTTTTAATTTTATTTGTAAGATAAAGTTTGATCAAATTGTTGATTCACCTCGATCTTATAGAGAGGAGCCTTCATACACTTCTACTAAGGAGCCTTCCAATCCTTCTATACATGAGTATTCTACTTCCACATGGGTATAGAAAGCTTCCAGGTTTTGTAAACATGGAAGAACACATTTACCTAAATTATCACTTGAATATAGCCAAGACCAAAAGATATCTATTGAGTTTAATGATAATGGTAATCTTAGGGGTCTAAACTCAAAAAAAAATTTAAGAGTTCTGTAGTAATGAAAATAGATAAAAAGATAGAATTTTGATTTCTAATTGGAGAAGGGTCAATAAAATGCACTAGTTCAGTGATGATAGATAATTTTGGAAATCTCATTTATTATTATATTACTTGTCATTACATGTATTTTCTAATATATATTATTTTTTCCAACTTGTCAGATGAAATGTGATATACTGAACATTAAAAAAGTCAGAGAGAAATGTTTAGGTTTTTTCGTAAGGAGATGGAGAGATTTTAAATCAACCCTAACATAAAATTTCATTTTTGGTGAAAGATAAAATGAAAATACATGTGATATATATCCTTTTATAGATGAAGATATATCTAATAAATATAATGACCTTACTTTTCTCAAAGGTATAAATCATTGGTTTTTCTTTTTCAATACCTTAAATGGCTTTAATTATGAATCTTAATAAAGTCATGGAGGTCACGAGAGTGTCTGGGGATCATTCAAATCCTGGAGTTCTTGAAATAAGAAAAATGACTAGATCATATGGTTTTTCTAAACCGTGAGACCCAGGCCACATGCCCATGCTACTGCATACAGGGGCACCTGCAAGTCTACACAGTTTGTCTGCAACCATGCAAGACTAGGCGAACAACTGTGCGGCTTGCTGCAAATGTTTGATAGAGCCTTACCGAACAATTTGTGTATAGTTTTCAAATTGTGAACCTAAACCATGCAGCCCCCAATTTTTTCAGTAAAAGACCATTTTCCCCTTTAAAAATCCTAACCCTTTTTCATTCTCCCTGGTTTTCCAGTAACTGTGTAGTGGGTTCTTCCTCTCCTCTTTGAACTCAAACCTCCTCAAGCTTCAATCATCTACAACTCTCACTTTCATCATCCGATTTCAAATATGTCAAAGGCATTGGGTGGCTCAAGGTAAGTCTAAACCCATGCACTCTTCCTTCCTTGGTCAATCTTGCCAACTATTACGCTATTTAGATGCAAGATCATTTACCATATTTTCAGATCATTGGACTGAAACTCAAATCTCTTCCAACCTAATTCAAATATTAGGTCTATATCAAGCAAGGATTTATCTATGGACCTAAGGTAAGTGGTAACATAGTTTTCCATTTTATTTTTGGTTATTTCATATTTATACCATCATTCCATAAGTCATAATTTTTTGAGCTTCTATATTATGTTGATTATTTCATGTATAAAAAACCTTAGTGCCTTGATATAGGTTAATTTTTTCTTTTTTAGGGGTTTAGACATCACACATACTCTATAAGGACACCCATAGGTGTGCCTCCTTAAAAAAGGTCATTTTGGCCAAATGGCTCAAAATACTTGGAACACAATTTAGCTTATAACTTGACTTTTAAATGAATTAGCCTTTGAATCATGTGTAATTAATGTATTCCAAGGTTCCTCAAATATGTTTGGATCCTTTATAATTGGAATTAATCAAATGATCAATTGATTTTTTACTTGGCCTTACTCATAACCTCTATGTTTTATAATAGAATTTTTTATGTTTAGAAAAATTGGATGGACTGAATTTTATAGGGTGGATAGGGAAATATGGATATAACCTTTATAATGAAATGTTCTTGATGTAATGATTCAAAGGGATGGCATGGCCTTTCCCTTTTTTATGTTTTATTAAAATGGAATCATATGAAATGGATTGTTTTATTAAAATGAACTTGATATATGGATGGTGAACCCATACTTTTCCATGCCTTATGTAAATTATTAAATTCTAAATGGGATGCCATGAATGATTTGATTATGGATAATGGAACACTTGAGAGGTTTTACCTCATATGTCATGATATATATTTATTAATTCCTTGGTTTCTTTGTGAAAGTCTTGATGATAGGACACAAGAGGTAATACCTTATGGTCATCTTGTTTAATGTGAACATTCTTATGAATTTTATTAATATGAATGAGAGGTTAATGCCTAATGTATTATATGTATGATAAATCAAAATTCCATATAGTATGTGGATCCAAGTAACCATGAGATACCTTGGGAGGGAAGACTATGGGAGATTCTTAGCTGGAGCTAGGGGATAAGCTATGAGATCTCCCCTCATGGTGGATGCCTTTGGTAACATCCTGGTCCTGCCAGTAGTTAGAGCCTGGGAGTAGACCGTGAGAGCTCCCCTAGTGATGGATGATAGTGGGTATGTCCTGGTCCTTCCAGTACGTGCATGCCAAGAGACCATGAGATCTCTTGGAATTGGGTTAGGGGATAGACCGTGAGAGCTTCCCCTAGAATTTGATAGTGGTGGTTATGTCCCGATCCACCCCAACATATATCTATATTTATATATGTGTATATATATACTGATTATATATATATATAGTGGCATGATCAGATATAGCAGCCATGGGATGAAGTAGGTAGACCCGCCAGGTGTCCTTTAGGAACCTGATCAGGGGGTTATTTGAATATTCAGTATTGATTTACTTTCCTACTTATTCCCACACACTGTTTATTTACGAGCACCTACTTAGATTACACATAGACACTATTAGTGGTGGCCTACTATGATGTTTATCTCACGACCTACTCGGGCCTCCCTTATCACCCAAGGAGATTATGTTTTTTCAAGTACTAGAAATGGTAAAGTCTCTTCTATAGGTTGTTGACTTATAATTATTATATGGAGCATAGGATTAGAATATCGGGATTAGGATCGAGATGCTTGTAGAGCTGTTTTTTCCATTTTGTTCTTTTTTTATGTTGTATAGCATGCTTGTATCTATTTTTTCATTTCTGTATTATCAACATGCCATGAATTATTTTATCAAATACTACCTTTGAGACTTTTGTTTATTATATTTAGTTATTTAGTAAATTACTTCTTCTGCTGCTTGGTTATTTATTTGAATGTTATGCTTTTGTTGTTTATTGTATATGTCTATTGTATTATACTTCAGCTATTGTTTACTATTTGTTTTATTCATTGTGCTAATCTAACATGAGGGTATAGTCTCCTCACTGCACTACCTTTACACCCTTTCTGCTAGTCAATAGACTCTAGCATATAGGGAGATGTGCCTAAGGTCATGTGGCCAACGGGCTCGGGGCATAGGTTAAGTGGAATCCGAGTCCAGGGCATCACAAAGTGGTATCAGAGTGGTTCATTTCATGATTTAATATTTGGAAATAATAGATTGGATATTGAGAAATTCTTGGGACTTAGTCATAATCCATGCTTGGGCATCACGAACCCATGTACAGGGTAAAGTCCAAGTTGCTTGAATTATTATTATTTTTATTTATGGTTATTATTGTTGATATAATTTCATCGTTGGGTGATTCACATGTTTTGTGATGTTACTAATAATGATGTTATTTGAATTATGATTTCATCACCTTGACCTGATGAAATGGGGGTTATGCATTAGAATCATGCATCATCTTAGGCACAACATAAATTATAGTCCATGCATCTTACCATGTTATGTTTAACTTTTAACAAACATTACTTGTTGCATGTTGATTATGCATTATTATATATTAAATTATGCTAACATATCTTTCAGGATCAGGAATGTGATGTGGTGTAAGTTTAGTGGGTGCTACATTTTGATTCATAAGGTATATGGGACCTTATAGATCAGAAAATGGCACTCCAGCTAGCTCAACCATTTTAAAGCGGTATAATTTCATGAAGGATAAAAATTTAAATGATAATGACATCCAAGTGAATTCCATATTTTAGTTCACAAGGTGTATGGGTCCTTATAGATTGGAAAATGGAATATCATTGGATTTATCCAATTCAATGTCGTAAATGTTTAAATGAGCACATTTTCAGATGGGAAAGGACTTATAACTTGAGAACTGCCATCTTGAACAAGCCCAACATATAACTTGACACAAACCTAGACTTGGTAGTGGTTATTGGGTTTTTTCATTTTTATGGAATGTTATGGTCAGTTCCTGCATCTAGTCCTAGCTTTTGAAGTAAGTAAAGAGGCGTATTCGTTCTTATAGAAAGGAGTTAGTACCTGTCCTAGATTCTTGAATGAAATTATCTAAATTTCTTGAATACTTTATGATTCATTCATTTGGAATTTTAGAATTATTATGCCATGAAATCCTAGAGTCATGTTCCTTGAAGGTGGAAATGATCATATTCCTGAGGTGGCGGGCCATGAGCCGCCTATTCTCCCTCCTATCAAGCCACCTGTGGCTCCTCCTCCTATTCCAGATGTGGGTGATGATTCCCATTTTTAGAGGTTTTTCTTCATATACTTTAGGGTATCAAGGTGAAGTGTGACCTTCCTCAAGCATGGAATAGTTGACTTGTGAGTTTTATCTACAGTATCCTCCCACTTTCTTGGGGGATAAAAGACCACATGATACAGAATCTTGGATTGAGGTTATCCTATCTATTTTTGAGCTCCTAAAGATGCCTCCAGAGTGGAGGGTCAATCTAGCTGCTTATATGCTACGCGACTCAGCTAAGATGTGGTCGGATTTCATCACCTAGGAAGATCCTCATAGAGATGTGATTTGGGCTGATTTTCAGACCATCTTCTATGAACACTTCTTTCTAAAGACTTTGAGGGATGATAGAGCTAGAGAATTTATATTCTTGAAGGATGGGATCATGTCAGTTATGGAAAACTCATCTCATTTCACTAATCTTCATCATTTTTCTCCTTCTCTAGATACTGATGATTTATGGCTTCTAGGTGATTTGAGGATGGGTTGTGTTACACCATCTGATTATAGGTTAATGTGTTCAGTATGATGACCATTTCAAAAATCGTCAACCAGGACCTAATTACATAGTGGTATTTGAGGGATGTTGATGGTGAAATACATGTAGATTTGGTACCTATAGATTCTAGTGGATCTTTATTTGGGAGAAAGAGGTTCTTTAATACTACTCATGGAGGAAGCTGTAGTCAAGATCATAGCATGAATAGTCAACTTGCATGTCACCAGTGTAGAAAGATAGGAAACTTTAAAGCATAGTGTCCATGGGATCTAATTGAGTTCATAAGATATGGCAAGATGGGTCATCTCAATCGTTTCTGTAGGAATTTTCCTCCAGTGCCTATAGATTGGGGATCTTCACCTACTCATTAGTCAAGAGTTGGGTCCATAGGATCATGATAGTCAGATAGATGGAATACCACTGGTCATTCAGGATGAGGTGGAATTTGAGGCAAATGCAACTGGACGTATGATTCTTAGTGCCAGTGGAGTGTGCCTACTTAGGGTAGTCAGGCATTAACTTAGGGTCATGGTATAGGCTAGTTACATGCATTCAATCCTATGTCATAGGAGAAGATCACCAAACAATCTACTATACAAGGTACTATTCTAGTAGCCTCCATGTTACTGTCTGCTCTTTTTGACACAAGTGTGTCTCACTATTTTATATTTGATATGATCACTGAGAGTTTGGGCATCGACACCAAGTAATATCATGGTGTTATGATGTTAGATACACCTTTAGGTATCTGTTTAGAAAGTGTTCTTCATTGTCATAATTGTCCCTTGAGATAGGTGGTTACCTATTTGTATAGAACATGTATGTCCTCGACATGTCAGGATTTGATGTAATCATTATAATGAACTTGTTAGTTACCTACAGAGCTTGTATTTACTGCTATCATTTGATGGTGACATTTTCATCACTAGAGGGCATTAATCATGTGCATAAGGGAGAATGGGATGCTAGGGTGACACGAGGAGGACCCGAGCAGTGAGGTTGGGTGGTGTTACATCACAGGTCTTCAGTATTTACCTTGATGACCAGGGGTTACATCCCATATTTTTTCCTCCAGTAGTGGAGTGTTATAGAGACATATTTTCTATAAACTTTTCTACTCTACCTCTAGTGTGAGAGGTGGAGTTTACGATTGAGCTTGTGCTAGGAGCAGAACCTGTTACCATTCCTCCCTATAGGATGGCACATAAGGAGCTTCTGTAGATCATGAATTAGTTAGAAGATCATGAGGTAAAAGGATTCATATGCCTCATAACTTCTCCTTGGGGTTCACCAATCCTCTTTGCTAAGAAGGCAGACCGTAACCTTAGGATTTTTGTGGATTACTATCAGTTGAATCAGCTTACTGTCAAGAATTTGTATCCACTACCTAGAATAAATGACCTCTTTGATCAAAATTGAAGATAGAAGGTGTTTTAAAAGATATATTTGAGGCCTTTATATCATCAGGTGTGTGTCAAGACTTTAGACATGCCTCACACAGCTTTCTGAAGTAGCTAAAGTCTCTACAAGTACCCGGTTATGGCGTTCGGACTCACGAACATACCTGTTGTATTCATGGATCTTATGAACCAAGTCTTACACCCGTATCTAGATTCATTTGTGGTCATCTTTGTTGACGATATCTTGGTGTAATCATGCTCCATACACGACCATGAAACCCATCTTGAGATTGTGTTGAATATACTAAGAGAGTATCATCTCTATGCTAAGACCAGTAAATTCCACTTCTGGATTGATAAATTCCACTTCATGGGTCATATCATCTTGGAGTTAGGAGTTTAAATTGACCTAGAAAAAGTGAGAGATGTGGTTTCTTGGGAGCATCCCATGAATATTTTTGATATTCATAGTTTCTTAGGGATTTCCAGATATTACAGATGCTTCATTTAGGATTTCTCATACCTTGTAGCACTACTTATGGTCTTGAAAAAGAAGGGTTTGAAATTTGAATGGTCTAAAGATTGGGAAGAATCCTTTAAGTAGTTAAAGGCCAGACTAATTTCAAGGCCGATACAGATTATTCTGAAGCTAGGAAAGGAAAATACAGAATAATGAGACACATCATGTATCAGTATTAGAGATGTTCTTATGTAGGATGAGCAAGTTGTTGTAATAGTTCTCATTAATTGAGACCTCATGAGTAGAATTACCTGACACATGACCTCAATCTCACTATATTTGTGCATGCCTTGTGCTGTTGGAGACACTATCTTCTAGGAGATCATTTTGTTGTATTCACATACCACAAAATCCTCAAATATATCTTCACACAATGGGATTTAAATCTCAGGCAGTATAGGTGGGTCGAGTACCTACAATCATTTGATTTTGAGTTATCCTACACTTTAGGGAAAGGGAATTATATATCCAATACTCTAAGCTAAAATACTCAAGAACATACATTCCAAGAATCCAGTGATTAATGGAAGCTTATTACCTTATTCTCTGAGATACACATTGAGGTTTGTGAGGACCATGGTCAAACTATTCTCTCAGCCATAGTGGTGACTTCTACTCTTCTAGAATGGGTAAGGTTGAGGCAATTATCTGATCCTGAAGGCTTTGTCCAATGGAAAAGTGTCTCAGAAGATGATACATCTTCTGGTTGTAAAATTGATAAAGATGATACTCTACTATTCTGAGGGTGTGTGTGGGTCCCGATAGACATCGAAGAGAAGTTGATCTAGGATTTCCACGCCTTATCATGGGTATTTCACCCTGATGTCACCAAAATATATCAAGAACTATGATGCCAATACTGGTGGACTAACATGAAACATGAGATATCTAGTTTCACCATGTGATGTTACACCTATCAAGAGGTGAAGGCAGAACATCATCATCTGGAAGGGCTTCTTCAGTCATTGTCCATTCCTGAGTAGAAATGGGATGATGTTTTAATGTACTTTGTGATAGGTCTACCCAAATCACCTTGTGGAAACAACATAGTGTGGGTTTTCATTGATCATCTGACAAATGTCACACACTTATTAACTATGTGATAGACCTTATCAGCAGACGATCTAGAAAGGTTGTACGTCAAAGAGGCGGTACATCTTCATGTAGCTCCTTGATTTGTAGTTTCTGATAGAGATGCTCATTTCATTTCAAGGTTATGTTCGGGGTTGTATAATTAATTGGTTACACAAGTACTTATGATCATGTACAATCACCCACAGATTGATAGATATATAGAGTTCATGATTCATTTGCTATTAGAAATGCTCTATGCATGTATTCTCAACTTTGGAGGTTCCTAGGAGAAACACATTCCCCTCATAGATTTTTCTTATAATAACAACCTTTAAGCTTTCATTGAGATGGGTCTCTATAAATAATTGTATGTTAGGCCTTATTTCTCACATTTATGTTGGTTATAGGTAGGGGAGGTAGTTGTTCTTGGACCACATATCATGCAGGAGACTATAGAGAAAGTCCAGCAGATCGGAAAGTGCATGTTGATAGCTCAGTATAGACAATAGTATTATGCCAATAGATGTCAGAAATCTCTCAAGTTCAAGGTCATAGACCAGTTTTTCTTGAAATTCTCACCCAAGTTGTGGAATGGGCATATTTAGAAGTATGGTAATCTATCACCAAGATTTTTTGGACCATTAAAGATTGTGAAGCATATCAAACCAGTGGATTAGCAACTCGCACTTCCTCAGAGATATTGGTATGTGCATGATTTCATTCATGTATCACAGCTTCGCTGATACTATCTAAACTTGAATCACATATTTTAGCTTAGTGAGTTTGAATTGGATATATATGTGTCCTTCAAGGAGTATCTGGTGTTTATTTTTTATCAGATCATGAAGAAACTTTGAGGTAGTTCCATATCTCTTGTGTGGGTGTTATGGTAGCATGGATGGGTACAAGATGATACCTAGGAGCAGGAAGCTGATATAAGATATTAGTAGCCAGACCTCTTTGTTGAAAGTACCACTTTAACCTTAGAAGTCCAACTCGAGGATGAGTTTCTATAAAGAGGGGTGGTTGTAACGACCTAACTTTCCCAAAGGTACGAATCATTGGTTTTTCATTATGAATACCTTAAATAGTCCTAATTTTGAGTCTTAATCAAGTCATGGAGGTCACGGGATCATCTAGGGCTCATTCAGAGCCCAGAGTTCTTGAAATGGGCAAAATGATTGGGCCTCACTTTTTTCTAAACCATGGGACCCAGGGTGCATGCCCGTGTAACTGTAGACAGGGGCACCTGCAAGTCTGCACGATTTTTTAAAATCATGTAGAACTCAGAACACAGCCATGCAGCCTTTTGTAGATATTGTATAGATCCTTACCATATGGTTTTCAAATAGTGTTCCTAAAGCATGTGCCCCCTATTTTTTGAGGTAAAAATACCATTTTCCCCTCTAAAAATATTAACCATTATTTCTTTTCTCCCTGGTTTACCAGTAACCATGCAGTGGGTTCTTCCTCTCCTATTTGAACTCAAACCTCCTTAAACTTCAAAAATCTACAACTATCACCTCCATGATCTTATTTCAAATCCTTTAAAGTAATTGGGTGGCCTAAGGTAAGGATAACCCCATGAACTCTTCCTTCCTCAGTCAATCTCACCATCTATTATGCTGTTTAGATATAGGATCATTCTCCCTATTTTTAGGTCATTGGACTAAAACTCATATCTATTCCAAACTTCTTCAAATATGAGGTTGATATCAAGAGAGGATTCATCTATGGACCTAAGGTAGGTGTTCATGTAGTTTTTCATTTGATTTTTGGTCATTTTGTATTTATACCATCATACCATACGCTAACATTTGTCAAGATTCTATATTGTGTTTATTCTTTCATGTATAAATGACCCTAGTTCCTTGATATAGGTGAATTGGTTATTTTTTATAGGTTTATACATCAAAAATAATCTATAAGGATACCCATATGTGTTCCTCCTTGAAATTGGTCATTTTGGATAAATTGATCAAAATGCATGGAACCCAATTTAGCTTTTGGCTTGACTTTTAAATGAATTATCCTTTGAATCATGTGTAATTAATTTATTATAAGGTGACTCAAATTTGTTTGGATCCTATAGAATTGGAATTTTCAAATGATACATTGAGTTGTTACTTGGCCTTACTCATGACCCCTATGTTTTATAATGTAATTTTCCACGTTTAGGAAAATTGGATGGATTGGATTGTATAGGGTGGATAGGGTAAGATGGATTTAACCTTTATAAATAATTTTTTTTATGGAATTATTACAAGGTATGTCATGGCCTTGAACTTGTTTGTGTTTTATTAAAAAAATCATATTAAATGGATTGTTTTATTAAATTGGACTTGATATATGGATGGTAAATCCATGCCTTGTCCATGACTTTTGTAAATTGAAAGATTCTAAATGGGATTCCTTGATTTATTTGATTATGGTTAAAGAAACACTTGAGAGGTTTTGACTCATGTGTCATGTGGTATATTTATTTGTGCCTTGGTTTCTTTGAAAAAGGCTTGATGATAGGACATAAGAGGTAATGTCTTGTGATAATCTTGTTTAATGTGAACATGATTATGAATTTTAATGAGATGAATGAGATTTTAATGAATCATGTATTATATGTATGATAAATAATTATACAATATAGTTTTTGGAGCTAAGGAACCGTGAGAGTCCTTAGGAGGGGAAACTGTGGGAGCTTCCCAGTTGGAGCCAGGAGATAGATTGTGAGATATCCTCTGGTGATGGATGTATTTGGGTATGTCCCAGTCCTACCAGAAACTAGAGCTAAGGGATAGAGTATGAGAGATCCCCTGGTGATGGATGATAGTGGGTACATGTCGGTTCTTCCACTACTTGGTTACTTAGTTGAATGTTATGCTTATATTGTTTACTACATTTGTCTGTTGTATTATGTTTTTGCTATCATTTTATATTTGTTATATCTATTGTGATACTCTGACATGAGGGTATAGTCTCCCTATTTCACTTCATTTACACCCGCATTGTTAGTCAGCAGCCTCTAGTGTATGGGGGACATGCCTGAGGTCATGTGTCCAACCAGGCCCGGGGCATGGGTTAAGTGGCATCCGAGTCTGGGATGCCACAATAAATTTATTAAAAGTAGATTAAAGAATAATTTTTGGTAAGTTCAATATCAACTTTTTGAAGTTTTTTTATAATCACTAAAAAATATAATCTTAATAATTTTTTTCTTTTATTAAAGGTAACTGAGGAGATCTCGTTAAGATATCCAATCTAAAAACATATTCTCTCATAATTTATCTCATGGATGATATCCATTATTAGAAGAACTGATAATGCATACTAATAAAAAATTTAAATATCCTATATAGGAATCCCTTGATGAAAATAGCACACAGAGGACCTTCATACCTGAGAGTAGGCATAATATTTTAGCTATTGTATTAAGAAATTCTAAACACTCAAGTCACAAATAAGGATACAATTCAGGTGCATCAATTAAAAAAAATTGGTCGCCCTGGAATATTTTCAAGGGAGGATATATATAAGGAAAAAATAGATGACTTAAAACACTAAAGTTTAAGTGATGTGTGATATGATGGAGGATTGGATTAAATCTTTAGTATAGTCAATGTTTTTTTATATAAAGAGATAGTTTTAGGTTGAATATCCCACTCCTCTACCTATGGCTACATATCTCAGTCTAACTCCACCTGTATATCCCACTCTTACAAATACTCCTCCATAGCTTCACATATACTATGAATTATATGTTGAGGTTCTCCAATATCGTATTATAATATATTAATCTATATATTATATTAGGGATAACCTAAATCATTAACAAATAGTTATGGATCAACATAGTGCAACGGTATATGATATTATAGATGTATTAGCTAGAGTATCATTCGGTATAGATGAGGTTTCTATAGTTTCAAAATATGTGATAATTTGTTTACATTTTCCATATAGAATTGTCTGACAACTTACACTGAGGTATTCATATATTATAATCTTTATTTTTCATATTGGTATTAATTTTTTTTAATATTTTAAATATATATATAGGAGTACATTAATGGTATAGAACTATTATATGGAAATAAAAAATATGTTGAGGCCCCTTTGACTTTGAATACTACTTTTTATGAATGGTTTTCTAAATTATTAACATTATAATCAATGTTTTTGAATGTTTATGAGACTTCAATAGATGATAAAATTTGTGGGCATAATATTATTGTGATTATTTGTAAGAGAGATATCATAGATCTTGTAAAATCAGAAATTTTGGGCCTCATAGTGATACAAATATTTTATATATAAGTCAATTATCATATTTCTTTAAATTATATCAATTTGATTGATTTAATTTAATGATTATATTTTTTTTATTATATATATTTATACACATTTTATTCAGTATGATACGACATTAGTGTATGGATTCTTAAACACAAAATTTATTTCTCAAAAAATGAGTTTCATAAAGGATGAAGAAAGAACAGTGTGTATTTATGAAAGATTTTTATACACTAAAATCCAATTTGGGATGTTTCCTTATCTTGATAGTAGTAAAATATATATTTTTTAAATTATTGTTTCTCTTAATTTAATAACTACTCACATTATATTTTTTTATACTAGTATCCATTAGATGTTGGGTGTTTTTTGTCCAAAATAAGAGACAATTTATTGGTTATGCTTCACACACAGTGACATGTAAGAACACATTAAAAAGTGTTAGGGAAATATTATTTATTATTTAAATAATTATATATTATAATAAAATTTTATTTTATTTCATACATATCATTTTGAAACAGGTCATGGGATAACTATAGGGTGACAACATGAAAGAAGAAAACAAAGATCAAATATGCATGCACAAAGGTAATTTTATTTATAATTACTACAATTCAGTAGATACATGGATGATATTATAAATTGAAAACTTCTTTTCAAATATAATTTTAATTACCAATAAGGAGTAACAAAATTTGGATATTATGTTATCAGATTTATTTTTGAAATAAGTTCAATTGGGACAATTACAAAATTCCACAATGTTAGATTTTATCATAAACATTATTTTTATTTATCTTATAATTATATTTAAAATACATGTTGAATACTTTTCTTTTAATATTTTTCTTTTTGATGACTATCACCCTTATACTGTAAAAAATTTAGATCATATACGAGTAGTATGGGTAGATTATTTTTCACGTCTTATTCAGTTAATGTTTATCTATCTTTGTAATATAGATTTAAATTTAAAATTTTAAAGTTAATGTAACTTGAAAAAAGTTACAATGTAAATATTTTTTATGGAATTTTAAGGGTGTTATTTCACCCACTTCTAATTCTTCTATTGTTTTTGATCTATTACTTATTGTCTAGACTATATTTTCATATAGGTTTTTTCAAAAAAAATTAAATCAGTTATAAAATAATCAATGTAAAAATAAATTTTTAACTATTTTTTACATTTATTATGCAATAAAAGATCAAAAGGGTGTTTTTTATGTCAGTTATTTAAGATAACCGATATAAAAAACATGCTTTTACATCATTTTTTTTATAATCGATGTGAAATATTGACTGATTTTAGATTTCATTTATGGTTTTTATGATGTCTCTTATAGTAACTATTATAAAAAACATATTTAAAATGTCACTTTAAATGAAATTACTAATTATAAAAGTTAAAAACTAAAAAACTGATGTCTAAAACCTTTTTTAACTAGTGTAAAGCAAAAAAATACATTTTTTAGAAGTTTTAATTTCATAGAAAGAATTGATTTTATTAACACATTTACATATATATATATATATATATTACAATTCCATAATTTAAAAAAAATAATTAATAATTATTAAATATTACATATATTAACATTACATAACATTCCTTAATAATTCATGACTTAAAACTTTATAATAAAGTTCATATTAGTGGTAAAATCGACCAAAATAAGAACACATTATAATGGTTGAATGAGTAAGAACATATTATTATAAAATGATAATATCACTTTTATATAATCTTTATCATGTTATAAATATCATATTTATTTATTAAATCCATTTTTATAATCATACATGTATGATAGTAATGAAAAAATAAATATGTCATACATAGAGGCGGTAGCCTGCACGTACACGCGAGCGACGTTTTCATTTTCCAATTGATAGAAAGCAAATAAATTAGACAATGATTTATCTTTCTAGAATAATAATTATTTTATTTATCTCATATTTATTCATTAATCCCATATTTATAACTATCCATGTGAGGCAGTAATGAAATATGTTGTTAGTGGAGGCGGTAGTTCACATGTACGCACGAGCAATGTTTTCATTTTCCAACAGACAGAAAAAGGGAATATAATGGTCATTACATCAATATAATAACATTTTAGTATACTAATGATACTTATTAAATTATATTTATGAGTTTATAGAATATTTTGAGGAGTTTTAAGAATAAATAAACTTAAAAGAACCCGATTAAGTCGATTACTTCTTTCTTGTAAATCCTCCTTTGAATCTCTTCGTAATCCTTCTTAGGTTGGTATTTTGGTGATAACTAAACTTCAAAGGATTTTATAAGATAATTTGGAAGTGATTTGGGTAGATATTTTTTGATATAATGTGATCAAAATTTTTGAAAATGTGATGAGGTAAGGTTCTCTTTTATAAATGAGAAGAGTGGCACCCCTATAAATATTACAAACTTTTTAATATAATAAATTTAATTATCAAAGGAAAGTGGAATAGAATACCTAAATTTTCTAATATGGGATAAATTATATTTTAAATACACTCATAAAATAAAATTTAGAAAGTATTTAGTAATAATTTAATCCTTATTTGTTATTTTAACCCTCTCGTTAAACCTTTTAACCCTTGTTATGGTGAAAATATTTTACTATGGTAACTATTCATTGTAATTAAAAATAAAATGGGCTGTACTAAATAATTTGGATATTATTATTAAAAATATGGAATCAATTTTAAAATATTTATTTTCTATATATGATAAAAATTTCTTTTGATATAAGTAATCAAAATGCAAAAAAAAAGTTTTTAGAAAAATGCTTATTTCAACATAAAAAAGGATTTACACCAAAATCATGTATATAATTGATTATCATAAAATTAATTAGATTATTATTAAAAAATTATATTTATGTGACTTTAAAATAAATTCAGAACTGAATCTATCATTGAAAATACTTAATGAAATAAAAGGATCAAAAATAGTTTTTTGTGGGAATAAAACATCATTTTGGTTTTAAAATGTCAAACCTAGGTTTTTAAATTCAAAATAATATTTTTAAATGTTTCATTTTACTTATTAAATATATATTTTTTCTATAAAAAAAGTTTCACTAACTTTCAATTCATTCCTATATTATGATGATTTTATAAAAGTGACGATATTTTTTAAAATGGAATTTTTCACTATTCACCTAAAAATCAACCATTGATAAAAAAATCCCAAAAACATTTACCTAAGATAATTTTGAAATTATTAATTCAAAAATAAATTTCATTTAATTAAATTAAAATTATAAAATATAGAAATTTATCTTTTAATTGAAAATATTAAATATAAATAAAAACAACTTTTATAGAAAAATGACCCTTTTATATATCAAGTGTTCTTAATATTATTTCATATAAATTTATAATTAGTTTTAATATAATAATTTATATATTTAAATATTACATATCATCTTTTAAAAGTGATTAATTTAATTTATTAAGATAAAATACACAATAATTTAAATATGGTTCTTTGAAAAATATCCTTTTTAACATTGAATAAATTTAATCATACCACATTAAACATTTATCCTATAATATTTAAAATTAATTAATATAAAATAAAAATATGAAATTAATAAACTAATTATCATGTTTTTATTTAATTTAAGGACCTAAACTTCTTGTAATTTAATAATAATGTTCAAAATTGTATTCTTACAGTGTATTTTAATAAAATATATGGTGATTCATTTTAGTTTAGTGTTTCATATAACATGATATATCAAGCATGATATTATTTAAAAGAGAATTAAAATTTTAAATATTAGGGTGTTACATTAAACCCTAAATAAATTGTTTCATTGCATTTTTATTTTTATTTATCAAAATAGTGTATAATGACGTAGCAATAAAATTTGGTGCAAATTTTATCATGATAATTAATTTATAAGTCACTGCTTAGAAATGTAGTATTTATTAATTAAATATTTCAAAACCCATATATGTATCAATATAGGACTCATAAATTTAAATGTGTTTCTAAAATCATACCTTGATAATTGATAAATATTTTCCACATAAGACTCAATAGAATTATTTTCCTCTTGCTTGAGTTGAGGGATTCCTTTACTATTAAGATAGAGAATATGATAAAATATGCTAACTTAATTTATTTCCATTAAATAAGCTCACTTTTTTACTTTGGTTTTATTTTGGGTATTTTTTCATATCTAATTCATCTCATGTTCTAAATGATAAATAATCATGAAGAATTTTTCATACCTGAATCACTAAAATTAACTTTTAATGGATCATAAAATATACAAAAGGGGTGACAATTTATTCCTTATATCTCTATAAATTTACTAAAACCAGAAATGGTTAGCATAAGTAAATATAATACCCAATGAAATATGAATAATTTTCTTATATATAAATAATAAATTAATCTTTAAATTATAAACAATAACCCTTAAAGTTCAACTTAAATCATTCCATAAATAATTAACCCTAAAACTCTTCATAATATGTATGACCAAATTCCAAACCCAAAAATTAAATAGTTTTTATATAAAATTTAAATTAATCACTCATAATTTCACATATTAAAAAATTATATTCCCTAATCATATGTTCTCTAAAATATGATAATATTTTATTAAAATAACTAGAATCACCAAAAAAATCACATATGAATCCAAAAAATTAACTTAATCATTATCCCTCAAATAATATCAAATTATTTGATATAATATCCCATACTATCCAATAATTATCCATTCACATTTATCTTATAACATCTTCAAAAAAAATATGATAACCCTTTATCGCAATTAACTATAATTACCTCACCTTTAAAGAATAAATTAACCCTAAAGGTTATCTATACCTTTCATCTTATGTACTCAAAAATATAAAACATTCCTCCCAAAAAACCTTCACACTAAATAACATGTTAATATTTAGAGTTGTATATAGCTCAATAATCTATGAAAACCTAATAAAAATCTTCTAAAATATCATTAATCGCCTTAAAATCTCATTACATGAAACCTCAAAATGGTATCTATGACTTTAAACTTACGATTAACCTTAGATTTATTAACCCATGATGGTATCTAAAACTTTTTAATTATTCAAATTTTATAACATCCTAACCTCTAAAGTTATATAAACCCTGCTTTGATACTAACTATAACACTCATGGATCTGATGCTAAAAACATACTCTTTACATACTAGTTTGATACCAACTAAATAAAACCAAATTTATCTATCCATAATTACGATTCCCATTAAAAAATATTGAGTCACTTATATACCAAATATCATTTAGGTTTATAGTTTTAGATAATTAGAAAAACCATTATGTAATAAAACCCTCGTCTTAACTACCAAATGGGAATTTTTCCCATTATACTGAAATTTTCTTATTTCATAATAAGACTTCAGAATCACCCAAAAAATAGCCAAACATGAAACACTTTTAAACATATTATATGAAATAATTTTCTTTATAACTTAGGGAAATTGGAAACAAAATAAGGGTGATATCAAATGCTCAATAAAGTTAAACATGGTATTTAACAATTGAAGATCATAAGTGAGTATAATATGAGCATTAAGGTATGAGAACATAATCAAATTTCACAGAATAAGATATTCATACTCAATAAAACATGATTCATAAATCATGATTCATTTCATAAATCTTTGATATAATATAAGATATAAGTCATATGATTCAATGATCATGAGCCATGTGAAATCAACCTTTACTCAAAAAAATCTTTAAAACTCAAAAAAACCATAGAAAAACCATGAAGGTGTATTAGTACATCATAATCTTACAGTAAACCTAATAATGGAATAAACTACCTGGCTAATTCTAACCTCTTCATAGGAGTATCTTATGTTCAGCCAGATTTGTCATCATTATATCTTTATAAGAGTAACTTATATGTAACATCCCAGATAAATAAGGAATAAGAAACTTTTCATATTTATTAATTAATATTTTTGAATTAAATATTAATTTTACATTAAAGAGGATGCTATGTTCGATGGCGTACTCAATACGCAACAACGGGTTTCTTTGAAATCTTACGTTGCACACTAATAATATAATATAATTATTTTAAATGGTAGTTAATTCCTGGTCGTTTTATTGGCGGGAATGAATAGAACTAACTAAAATATTATTATATATGTTTGTTAAATTTTTTAAAAATTATCCAATAAAAATTTAGGGGCTTAAAAATGAATAAATCTAATTTTAAGCATAAATACTCTAATATTCAGTAAAAGGTCGATTTATCACCGTTTGAAGGAGAACCCTCTTTAAATCTAGTTTTGATAATTTTTATATTTTCTATTTAACAAAATAAAATTCTTCTTTAGATTCGGGACATCAAAATTTACTTTGGGTAAATTTTTGGTATTTTTCTGATAAAGTTCATTTTTTAATGAATAGTGAAAATACTGTATTTTAATTCAAAAGTGCCTTTTAATCTAATTTATTTATATGGTTATATTATATTTTAATTGGTTTTAAAGTTTAATTAGAATATATTTTTACCATTTAATCTAATGTTGATCATTGGAAATAATTTCATTTTGAAATTGGACATAAACAAGTGTCAATCTTTTGATAGTTATTATTTCTTAAAAACGCGCTATCTGTTCTGACAATGGAAATTAATTTTAAATTAATTAATGAAACTTATATGTTTTTGAATTTTTTAAAATAGACATCATTTTTGAATTCATAATATCAAATATATATTAGGCTGAATTTTTGGTATTTTTCTAAAAAACTTCAATTTTTGATGAATAGTAAAACCACTTGGTAGTAGTTAAAAAAACTGACTTCTTCATTTAAATGAAATTTTACTGCTTCTGTGAATTGAATTTCAAAAATCTGACAAACATGGTTGTTATTAGTAAGTAAAATTTGGTTTAATAATATGAAAATAATTTTTGGTGAATAGTTACTTTTGACTTTTATTTACCGTGGTTAAAGATAAATAGGGTAATTCAAGGTAAAAAGAATATCATAATAATAAAAAATTACCTTAACACTTGTCCTAACCTTATTGGATGAGTCATGGCCGACCATGGGTATCTTTGGGTCGATTTTGGGACCCCATGGAGCCACTTAAGAGTGATAATGACACTAGATTAATTAATTTAATGTAAAAGCAAAAATGACACAAACAAATATCTTTTAGTAAATTAATTTTTACATGAGGTTATATAAGTTATCTTTTCGACTATAAATATTCATTGGAAATATAAAATGATTTCCTACATCATGGTGTTTTTTTATAATTTTTATACAAAAAAAAATTAAATTATTTATGACACAATAATGATGCAGTATATACCTCATTAATAAATAATTTAAATAAATAAGATTATAAATATTAAAATAACATCCAAAACCTGTCCAATTATTATTGGATGATTTTATTTATACCATGAGTCATCTTATATTCTACTTTAATTAATTTTGGACCTTTATAAACTGAATATCATTATATAATAAAATAATATTTTCACACTTTCCTAAAGAGCCCCTCCTCCCCCTTATAAAAGGACACCACTTCTAACCAATTCCTCACACCTCTCAAGCCTTTTGGATTGTCCAAAATCTGCCCAATTAATCTCCCTACATCTTTATCCTCCTCTTAGAATCCTTACCTTAGGCATAAGTCACTTCAAGAAGTCCTTTTGGTTCAAACCAAAGGAAGTTACCTAAATTAAAGGTAACGGTTCATCTTAACTTCTTTTCTTTTATTTTACTTCTTCAACCCCTAAACTTATTTTATTTATTTATTTTATAACAAAAATAGTATCCTAAATATACTAGTATGTTGTTATGTGAATTATTTTAACTACACTTACACACATCTCCATCTAATGGGTGAAGAACATATTGTTTCTATGGATGGCAAACTAACGCCTCACGAAATGATGATTGTTAGATTATCTCCTACTACCTATCATGGTGGCCATTAAGATGGAACTATATTTATATATGATATATATTATGTTTATATTTTCTTTATGCTTCTGTATTTTACATTTACATCCTGCCTTTATGGTTTCCATAATGGGTAAACGCGATAATTTCATTTGAGGAAGTGCGGACTACCGCCCCCTCAAAGTGATATGACTCATTAATGCCATATGTGGGATGTATAAAGGATATATTTAATGATATTATATATGATATTATACTGGAATTATAATATACCTATGTATAATTATGTTTTAATTCCATTAAAATGCGAAATAGAAATGAAAGTAGCATTTATGCGTACGTACGGCTTACCGTCTCCATGAACGGTGCATTTCGTTTCTTATCTCAAAAATGTTATGTACTGTTATAAATAAATATATATACTGTATATATATGATTTATTTGATATCTAAATCATGAATATAATTTTGTAGATAATGGAATATTGGCCACATGGACAACTTGTAATTATAAGGTGTTCATTTTTGACTCAAGTACCAAATATCAACCAAATGACCATTATTAACTTAAATGATTGCATAATGTTTATAACATGGTAATAAGTGATATAAAAAGTATAATAAACTTTAAAAAGGTTATTAATCAAGTAGAAATTAACTTTAGTTTATTATTCAAGAAGAACAAGGGACCAACGAGTCAAGTCGGACACGAGGTAAGGGATTTTCTTATCTCACTTTTAATTTCGTGAGATTTCCATTGTTGGCAACCTATTCATTGCATGTGGTGTATTGTGTATTTCCATTTGATATATATTATCATTATTCTCATTATATTCATGGTATTTTGTGATTAATTTGTTGTTTATTTACTTTTGGACATACGACTCAGTTGATTACAATGTGGTAAAGGGTTTCATCTCACTTTTTATTCTCGTGAGCTTCATGCTATATTTGCCACTATTTCCTTTTGTGTGGTGTATATACTGACCATGATTTTACTCTTTGTGTAATATAATTTCATTTATTAGTATTTACATATTTATTTTATGGTCTTTCTTTCATGTGGTGTATGTTTTGTAAGTTACCAAATCAGTAAGGGAACCTTTCACCCTCCTATTTTTAAAAGGCTTCTTTTTGTTATGTATTTTAATTTACATATTATTATGTTGGGATATGTTCTTATAAATCATTATTGATGTAAAATTTATGTCCAAGTGATGAGATACCATTTTTATCTCATCAACTCATTTTCTAAATTTTATTGTGACGCCGTTAGGCTTTCGAATTTTTGTAAGGGAACTTCTTAACCCAATTTCAATTCTTTGGGTTAAACTTATACTTCTTGAATATGTCATCCTATTAATATGTGTGAATGACCTCTGATATTTTTACACTTAATATCCACTTATATTGGGTGTATTCTAATTTTTTACACATAATTATGTAATTTATTTATCCTTAATCTAAGGATACAGTTTTTATAAGGGATTTCGTCTCAATTTAAATTCCATTGAGACTTCATCGCCGTTATGCACCAATTAACTCTTATATGGTGTATATACTGTCCTTTGACATATTATATCATGAATCCCTTTATTCTCATGATATTATAATGTTCTGATTAAATGTTAATTTTCAATTATTTGTATTTAAGCGTCTCTCTTTTTGTTAAAAAACTCTTTAACTAAAATATTGTTTTAAATGTTTTAATGGTTTATTATTCTAAATATTTATCATTAATGTCTATTTTTTTAAAATGGGTTTTAGGATTTATTTATATGGACATTAATGTTTTCAAATGATAATTCATTTAAAATCTTCAAAGTGGTATGGGACACTTTGATTTAAAAATCTCTTTTTAAATGGTTTTAAAAATGATTTGATAAAGTATTGTTTATTTCAATCTCGTGATTTGATATGTTGGAATGTGGAAATGTTATCTTTCTTTTATACTTGTGTTATGTGTTATTATTATGTTATGATTATTGGGAATTTTTTACGTATACGTTTGGTTCCGTGATAAACCTAGGTCGGTTGAGCCCGAGATAGCTCTCCAATGCATTGGGTAACGTGACAGAGGTAAATGTGATGTTTCTCCTAAGAGATTTAGGGAATATACTGTGATAGGTATTCCAAGTGTAAATCCCTACTTATTTGTGATAGCTAAAATGTAAGTTTGATATGGATTCCATAAGTTACCTTTATGATTTATGATTTCTATGTGTTATTCATAAATCTTATGATTTCATGAGGTATGTTATGATTGAAAATTATGGTTTCATAGATTTTTATTTGGGATAATGTTTCTTTTCATTATTTTATAACCCTTACTGAGCTTTTTATGCTCATCCCAAGTTTTGAAATGTTTTTCACAGGTTATAAGGATGGGTAAGAGAAAGTAAGTATTCAAGAAGATTTATATCAAGAAAAGAACTCTTGCTTTATTTAAGGAGTTTTATTGTTGTGAAAAATAAGTTATAGTAGAAGTGTCTACTTTTTAATATTCAAGTTGATATGTAATATTTATGACCTAATTCTTTAAAACTCTAAACCTGAAAAGATCCTCAATGTGAATTATCCATTTAATTCAAGAATATGTAATGTTTAAGGCCGGGTCCTTATATTATATCTAGTTAGTTTTGTTCACTTCATTAGAGTAAATTATAACTAGTTAAAATTTTCTACATTACCCAATGAATTGAAGGGATATAATGGACTCACCCATCCTAATATATAATTTCCAAGAATCATAACATGATAAAATCACATATAGATTTAATTTCATCATAAAAACATTAATCATTCCTTCATATCTTAATTAAATTGTGGAAAATAAATGGGCTTCATGAATTTTTTTAGATCATCATCAGAACCTATTCAGAGAATGAATTTGGATGATATCATTATATTATATCCCTATTGAAAAATAATAAACAATAAATTTTGTTGACATAAATGAAAAATACCTTTATAAAATCATTATAAATGTGATTTGAAAAACAAAAAGAAATATCCTTTTATTTTAGTAACTTTTAAAAATGAAAAATTTTATTAACAGTGGTAATGGAATTTTCATTCAAAGGAAATGGAATCATGGAAAATAATATTAATAATGAAGAACATTCATGATGATTTTAAAATAATATCAAGTTTTAAATGTTAAAAAATCATTTTTTCACACCTTTATAAAGAAAGTTAAAAGTGACCCATATGAAAACCATTAAGAAGATTCTTTTAAAACCTTTTAAAATAAAGTCAAAGACCATGGAAAATAACTTCAATAAAAATTTAAGTTTAGAAAATAACATTCTTGAAACAATAGAAATATCATGTACATGTAGGAGAAAGAGTTTGATAAAAGACTTCAAAACTTTTAAAGTTGTGGTTTGAAATAAAATCTCTTATATATTTAAAAATCAAAAACCATTTTTAAATAAATAAATTGATAATAAAATTAAAATAACATGAGAATAAATAGATTCATGATATAATTTATCAAATTTTCAACATATACACTATATAAATGAATAATTTGAAACATGTATCAAAGATGAAAATTTGAGGCGAGGAACCCTTATAACTTTGGTAATGATTGAAACAAATATCCATTGAATGAAAGAACATGATATTATTTTGTAAAACCCATTATTTCCATGAACATTTTTGTCAAAATACATTCATGGGGTATTAATTACACCATATAACATATAACATGGTGCACGATATGGAACATGTCTTAAGGAATTGAAATTAAGACCAAGAGCCCTTATAGAGATTGTAACATTTGTAGTAGGAATCAATAAATGAAGTGATTATGTGAAAAAAAATGTAAATCCATAGAAAAAAATTTATATATAAAATAAAACAATAATAGTTCATAACACACATAATATTGGCATAACATAGTCAATGAATAAGTGGTATAACCCAGTGAAAGGAAATTGATTTAAGAATTCATTTACCTAGGACTTCAGCTTAGTCTGACAAGATATAACCTCATATATAATAAATTTATATTTATTATTAATGTATTTAAGAATTATATTTATAATTATATTAATATATACCATTCAGGTATAATTTCTTCATACCCATTTGTTAATAATTTTTTAAAATCAATATTTATGTGTTATTTGTCCCATTTCCCAAGCATGTTTTGATTCGATGGTTTCAGTCATTGTACCTTGTTTATAATTTAATCACCTAAATAATATTTATAATGATTTTATATATGTTTTTTATATTATTATATAGTCCCATGGATATTTAATGTAACTTATGATGATGATTCATATGGAAAGCTTCAAAATTCCACTTTTTTAGATGTTTTGATTTTGTAAAAAGAATTAATTTTAACATATAAATATATAAAAAAATATATTACCATTAAATTTAAAAAAATAATAATAAATTAATCACTATTACATGAATTACCAATACATAAATTCCTTAATCATTCATGACATAAAATTTTTACCAATGTTTATGTATATGGTAAAATTGACCAAAACAAGAACACATTATAATGGTTGAATGTATAAGAACATGTCATTTTATAATGATAATATAACTTTTTAAGAAGATTAATAATGTTATAAATATAATATTTTTTAATTAGATTAGTTTTTAGAACCATTCGTGTAAGGTGGTAATAAAAATGAAACATGTCATACATGGAGGTAGTAGTCTGCATGCACGCACATACGGCATTTTCATTTCTCAATGGATAGAAAGGAAATAAAATAGATAATTATTTATCTTTATATAATAATAATTATTTAATTTATATATTATTATTTAATCAAATCCATATTTATAACCATTCATGGTAGGCAGTGATGAAAAATAAAATATGATGTTCATAGAGGCAATAGTCCACACATACCCACGAATGACATTTTCAATTTCCAATGGATAGAACAGATGTAGAGGATGATTGTTACATTAATATAATAATATTTATATATAATAATGATAATTATTCTATTATTTTTAGTTGGTTATATGGTATTTTAATTAGATTGAAGAAGAAATAAACTTAAAAGAACTCGGTTAAGTTGATTACCTCTTCCTTGGGAATCCTCCTTTGGATCTCTTCTTGAGACTTCTTAGGTTAGTCTTTTGGTGAGAAAAAAACCTTTTGGACATGGTGTGGGGATTTTTAAAGTAATTTTGGTAGATATTTTTCAAGATAAGGTTCTCAAATTATGTGAATAAGTGAGAGGAGTAGGTGACCTTTTATAAGTGAGGGAGTGGCACCCTAGTAAATATTAAGAACTTTTAAATATTATAAATTTTATTCTAAAATGAAATTGAATCAAAATGGGAAAAATTTAGAATATAAGATAAGGTAGGTTCAAAATATACTCATAAAATAAAATTTAGAAAAAAATGATAACTGGAGCTTTATCCCTTAGTTTTACCCCCTCGTTAAACCTTGTAACCCTTACCGTGGTGACAAAATTTTATTATGGTAACTATTAATTAAGACTAAATATAAAATAGAACCTATTAAAAATTAATATGATGATTAAAATTATGGAATAAATTTTAAAATATTTAACTTATAGATATGATAAAAATTACTTTTAATATAATTATACAAAACGCAGTGATAAATAGTTTTTAGAAAAATATATTTTAAGAATAAAAATTGATTAACACCAAAATCATGTATAGAATTGATTATAATGGAATTAATTAGATTATGATTAAAAAATAGAGTTATTTGACTTTAAACCATGTAAAAAATGTATTCTTACTAGTAATTAATTAAATAAAATGATCAAAAACAGTTCTTTTATTGGAATAAAACCTCACTTGGGTTCTAAAATTTCAAACATAGGTATATAACTTAAACATAATATTTTCAAATGATTTATTTTACTTCTTAAATATATATTTGTTCTATCAAAATGGTTTCAAAAACATTTAATTCATTCTTATAATTGTAAAAAACCGCATTCCTCATTGTTTACTTAAAAATAAACCATTTTAGAAAAATATAAAAAATCCACCCTAACATAATTTTAACATCCTGAATTCAAAAATAATGTTCATTTCATTAAATAAAATTATAAACTATAGAAAATATATTTTAAATGAAAATATTAAATATAAATAAAAAAATTATAGAAAATTACCCTTTTAAACATCAAGTGTTCTTAATATTATTTTATATAAAATTGTAATTGGTTTTAATCTATTAAGATATTCATTGAACTATTACATATCATCTTTTAAAGTTGATCAATTTAATTTATTAAGATAAATACAAAACACTTTAAAACAATTCATTAAAAAATATCCCTTTTAACATTAAATAAATTTAATCATATCACATTAATTATTTATCCTATAATAACTAAATTTAATCAATAAATAATAATAATATATAATTAATAAATGAATTTTCATATTTTTATTTAATTTTAGGTTCTACACTAATTTTCATTTCATAATTATGTTTCGAATTACATTATTATAATTTATTGTGATAAAATATATAGTTATCATTTTAGTTCAATGTTTCATGTAACATAAGCAATCAAATATAGTATTATTTAAATGGTAATTTTATATTGAGATCTTAGGGTGTTACATAAAATCCCAAATGATCTTCCATAGCTTAAAAAATGTCATCTTCCCAATTTATTTTTCTTCTTTTTTCTTCAAAACTTAATAGGTTTCCTAGACTTGGTTCTATTATTCTTCCTCACTACAGGTTGTAGTGACCCCACTTATTCTTTATTCTTTGAGAGAACATAGTTCTCTTATCTCACACACTTCACATTTTTTTCAAACATCAGTAGAATACACTTCTTTTTTTATTTATTATTCCTTGAAATTATTATATTCTCGCATGCAAGGGAAACTATATTAATTGTTCTTTTCATTTTCAATAACAAAAATAGAATTTATGTTGGAATAATCTAAATCCAATGCAAAATTAGTATTATAAAAAAACCATTAATGGATTCTCACGGTTTTCCTCATACTGCATAACTAACTTAAAGGATAATCTAAAATTATCCTTATTTAATACATATCACATGGAAATATATATTTTATTATTATATTATAGTAGCCATAACTTCATATTCCTCAAAATATAACACTATAAAATCCACACTTCAATGTTTTAATCTATATTAAAATCATATTTCATACATATCTTATGGTGTGGAACTCTATCTTGCAGCATGAGATTATAACATGAAATTTTGTACAGAACTCGAATTGAGTCTGTACACGGTAGTAACATCTCAACACTCTTCCATATTTATTCTTATCAAATATATCACTTCATGAATGACTTAATCTTTGATGTATAGTTAAATATTTTATGTGAATTCATCTACATTATTATTTAAAACCTACTAAATTCATCTCAACACATTTGAGTGTTTCATACATTCTTTCATGCTTTGATATTATTTTCCCTTTACTTGAAGATCATTTATGAAATCACTAAAATCTTTTATAATATTGATTTTGAAATATTTTTTCCTTTTAATGTAATCCAAATCATCATCTCAAATAATTCTTCAGAATCTCACAATTTTATAAATCTTATTTTTCATGTTGAAAAATCTCAAAATCTTTCTTAAGTCAAATATCATACATCATAGGATATTTTATTTTGTTGTAAAACCCTAAGAATTTATCTAAATAAAATATCATAATTAGTATCCAAACTTCATACAAGGATAAAAATATCTTATTTGTATAGGATAATTTACGTAACCAAATATCATCAGCATAGTTGAATTGACCTATGAGGTGAAAAATATCATTCATATAAAAAAAATTCTTATGGCCTTATCACATATCCTACATGGCTTAAAGTATCATTATATCTATTCAAATGTATTACAACATATGAGTTTTACCTTTTTAAAATTTTTCCAAACTCAAATTTCATATGGGTGTCTTATGTATCTCAAATCACTTACACATATGATGAATCATATATGTGTAAGATAATTCCCTTTTCCATTTTTTAGCTACTCTATACTGGATATCATGTAAACTCAAACATCATATTTTCTAGGAAAATGTATTCTATGTAGATGAATTCTCCAATGCACTGGCCATGTAGGATAATTTCCTTTGACATTTTTCATGCTCTAGTATAGGTATTCCAAATTTCTTAAAATGAAGTTTGAGCTTATTTAAATAAACTTCGAACCTTATCAAACATCCCAAGTAGCTTCATAATATCTCCAAATAATTTTTGAGAGTATGAATATAATTAAATAAACTTTTAAACTAGTTCTAAAGCCTTGCAACATCTAAAATACTCAATATTGAGTATCGTGAAGAACTCCTCTACCTTCCTTCTTTAAACTCTACTCTAGCCATTATAAATCATTATCCATTAGTATTTAAATACTTAACATGGTAGATTATATATTATAAACTTAAAGGATGGATTATACACTTTCATATAATTCTCCCAAACAATTTGAACTTTTTTAACACTTATTAAATATATCTCATAAAAACTATCCATATTGGTTTTAATATCCAGCCATCTCTCAGTTATTCAACTTCTAAAGTGATTATTGTAAATAGTGATTTTATACCCTTATAGAAATTTTCATAGCCATACAAGAAAACTCTTCAATTATCACATGGATTGGTCTATGTAATCTATTTATCCAGTTATTCCAAGGACCTCTATTCTTCTCATTTTCCATGAAAACACAATTGAATCATCTTGATCTCTTTACATAGGTGGATAATCACTCCTTCACCCAAGACATATCATTTGCCTTAATTAAATTGAAAATATTCATGAAAATAATCCTAATTGATAAAAAAATATTTCCAAACACTTTAGGTCACTTCAGTATGAAATGGTATGCACTCACTCTGACATTGTATATTTAGTTGTATTTATCATCTAGTATATGAAAAATCCACAGAAAGAATACTAGTAAGTTGTTAAATGAATCATCTATTATCTTAAAAGAATTGAATATATGTGCTTATGCTTTGGATTATTTGAACCATTTCAAGGGTATATAGATTCTGACTTTGGCGGTGATTCTTATACTTAAAAGAGTACAACCGATTATGTGTTTACATTTGGAGGGACAAAGATCAACTAAATGGAAAGGTTGTGTCTAATGGTTTTACTCTCTTTCATAGAATTTAAATATGTGACAGAAATAAAAGAAGAAAAGGAGTCGGTTTGTTTGAGGTGTATTTTGGTAGAACTTGGAAAGAGATGAGAAATTGGGATACTCTACTGTGATACTTAAAGTGATATTCAATTTGAAAAAAAAATACAATGATTCTTTCAAGGACTAAACATTTAAATCTAAAGAACCACTATATTTGGAATTTTATGGAGGATAGAGAGTTAAAACTGTGGAAGATGGTCAGGAAGAAGAATTTGGTTGACATGTGCACCAAGGTCTTGGTCTAAGAAAGAATAAGGAAACACAATGCCTTAGTGGTACTGGGGTAATCAGAAAGTAGTGGAGGGAATTATATTATACAAAAGGATAGTGGATGTTCAAACTTTACTTGGTGTTTTAGGTTTCCAAAATTCCTTAAAAACAATATTCAAGTGGTATATTGTTAGGATTTATGAATATTGTTTTTATGTTCTATTTGAATCTGCCAGAAATAGAAACTATAAAATATTTTACATCCTTGATATTTTAGTCAGTGGAAATAGAACTCTTTATAGTGGTAGGATGATTAAATATTGGTTACTTTGGATGGTGTTTTGTAGACTTGTCAGTTTAGAAAAAAGAGTCTATGTGAGTGGATTAGTTTGATGTAAAGGGGTTGATCTATATTTTACCGAAAGTTGGTAGTAAAGTTAAGAAATTATATAGGAGATCAATAGTCTTCACAGCTTAATAGAAGAATCATCATGAATATTGGGGTCCATTGCTACTGGAATACTTGATGGACCTCTTTATAAAAGTGATGTGGGATCACTTTCACATGTGTATTTTGAAGACTTTATGTTTTGTGATCTAAGTGGTAGTAAATTCATAGTGATTGTAAACTCTTGTATCTTCTAGAGAATAGTAATAAACATGTATTAGTGTTCTCCCATGGGTATAAGACTTATTATCTGAACTATGAAAAATCAAGTGTTCTTTATTATAACAACCTAACCCAAACCACCCAGATGATTCCCACATGAGGATTCTACATGACCTCAGGTGTGCCTCCCCATATTCTAGAGACCAAAAACTAACAATGAGGGCCTAATATAGTCATGGTGGAGACTATGATCTCTAATATAAAGCACAAGGGTTATAGTCAAATCTACTAAAATTTAATCATGACCTGTTTTTGAACCCAATGGACTTGAATTGTATTTATTATCAATTAAGGGTTAATATATATTGGATATTATAATAAAGGGTAAAAAGAAGAATCATAGAGAATGACTATTATCTATATCATGTGTGATGATTAATGATATGATCTTCAAAGGAAGTAAATACATGTGTTGTTGGATGAAGTATAAATGTCTAAAACATCTTTGAAAAGTGTTAAAAGTGTTTTAGAAGGGTTAGAAGTCATCTAAAGAAGTTCAGAATTTATTTGATTGAATTCTAGAATTTTCTAGAACCAAATAACTAATTCATGTAGGTGAATCTCCATATAGCCGATTCGCATACCTGATTTATCCACATAGTCGATTCACATAGCCAATTCAATAACATAGCCATTTAATATAGCCTATTCATCCACATAGCTAATTCAAATTTCTAATTTATCAATGTAGGTGATTCACATAGCTGATTCATCCATATAGTAGATTTATATAGTCATTTTAGTGAGATAGTCAATTGAGAATCACATAGAAAATTTATACATAACCAATTTCCACATAGATAATTTATAGCCACGTATTTTATTGATATGTAGATTATTGTGAATTAGTGGATTATTATGACATAGTTGATTACATGAAGACATTAAAATCTCATATGACTTTGAAGAGTTGATATTTGAGGGTGTATATATTTATATATCATGTGGGTTATTGAATCTTGAGTCTTCAAGGGATTTAAATGAATATTTGAATAGGAATTCAAATGAGTTTAAATGAGAGATAAATCTAGAATCAATTTACTGATTTAAATGATATGATTATTCTATCAAAAATCATGTGATTTTTATAATTTAAATATGGAATCATTGACTATGATATTTTGAGAATAATATTCATGATGATTTTTTGAATATGAATAGGTGTTTAAAGAATCAAAGATAGGTTTTTGAGATTTGATAGAACTATTATACATATTGTATGATAATATGAGAGTATGATACATCTCTATATCAAAGAAGGGAGGAGTCAAAGTTGAACAGTTCTCATGTGATGGATTATTTGAAGAAGAAAATTCATATCATTCAAGATCTGAGAAGAGTTTCAAGGACAATAGTCCTACTATATGTATCTATTAAATACCTTAAATAATTTTATGTGAGGAAGTATGATCTAATAATCATGTGTAGGAAGATCATTATTAATTGTTGTAAAAGCTACCAATAGGTGAAAAATATCTCTCTATAGTAGATAAATAAATCTGAAGAAGAAGGTTATATGTGGGGGGTATAACTAGTTGTTGGAATATTTTGATGGGGGTCTAAACAATCACTAAATAAGAAGGTGCGATTATGGGGTATAAACAATTGTTGAAGGTGCATTGTAACTGGGGGTATAACTAGTTTGTAATTGGGGTGTATAACCAATTACTATTTGTAATCATATTTTGATGTGTTGGAAATACATGTTGGGCGGACTAACCAACATGGAAAAGATTATGTATTTATAATTAACTTCATAAATCCATGTGTTAGGTGCCTTTGATTTACAACATTATTCTAGGTGAGGCTTAGAGACATAAGAAGATTGGGTAAAGGCTTTAACTAAATATAGAGGTTGAATTGAAAAGAAATAATTTATAAAAAGAAGAAGAGATCACTGATTCACCCCCTCCCCCTCTCAATGATCTCACACTGATCTGGGCTCTATAAGTGGTATCAGAATGAGGTTTCCTCTATAATATCCAATATACTGTAGATGATGGAGAACATGAATTCTATAAAAATTAGGGGTGTTCCAATTTTTAATGGTGAGAACTATCATGGATAGAGAAATCGGATGATAACATATCTCTTATCACTTGGGGTAGAAGTTAGAGATATAATGATTGTGGGATTTTTTTCCTTTGATGAGAATGTTCTTACAAATTTTTCAAATAACAAGAATATATAAATATATGGAAAAAAACTCATAATTCTCTTTTGATGTCACTTTCTAAGAAATTATACAATAAATTCATGGTACTCCCAACTACTAAGGAGATTTGGGAAAAATGAGGAGTAGTTATGAGGTAAATGTAAAAGTTAAGGAATCCAAACTACAAGTGTGGAGAAGTATATTTGAAGGTATCAAAATGGGAAATGATGAGAGTGTTGATGAATACTTTATAAGATAAAATTTGATTATTAATGGCATTAGAGGTTTCGGAGAGATGTTGGATGACTCAACCATTGTGATGAAGCTAATGAGAAATTTTCAATAAAGATTTGATCCAAAGGTTTCTACACTAGAATATCGAGAAGATATATCACTAGATGAAATTCAAAAAACTCTCATAATATATGAAATGAGAAAAACACTAGTATTAATGAGGAAGAAAAGATATGAGATGGAATTTGAAACCATCAAAAATGTAAATATGGAGTTGAAGAAGAACTATAATCAAGTGATTTTGTGGATGAGGATATTGAAGAGGAATATAATCAAATCATGGTATTGTTTACAAGAATGTTTAAAAGTGTAAAATGGAAAGGAAAAGAAAAAAAATAGTCAAAATGATATAATTACAATAATAATGGTCATTTTTTCAGTAAATATCTAATGAATAAGGTTATTGACACAGAATCAGATAAAGAAGATAAGAATTCCTAGAAAAAGAAGTGTAATAAGAATAATAATGAGTTTACTTCCAAAAAGATAAATATTATGAGTAGATAAATGGATGAATTTTTATCGAAAAGTAGTGAGTTAGAAGATTAAATATATTCTAGGAATGATATTTGTTTTATGTAAAAAGAAAATAAATCTAGATACTCATTTAAAGGTGATGAAGGTGATGAGAGAACTGAATTAGAATGGATGTTAAAAGAAAATCTGGAATCTAATCTTGTGGAAAATATAAATCTCAAGAATGAAAAGAAAAGGCTGAAGAAATAAATTAATAACATCTATTTTGAGAATAAATAATGTGTCAAAAAATAAGAGGAACATATTAATTAAATAATAGAAAATAAGATTATGACCACTAAGTTAAAAGAAAAATTGAAAACTGTTGAAGAAAACCCAATAGGAAAGGAAGGACTTAATAAGGAAGAATCAACTCTTGTCAAAGAAAATAATAAAAATAGATTAAAATTAGCTAAATTTGAGAATATTGTGAATGATATAAGTGAAAATATTGTTTAGAGAGAATAATAATTATCCGATACACAAAATATTTTATTTTTATCTCAAATTGAGTTGAAGAATATGAAATAAGACTTCACCAAAGTAGTTGATCTTAACGGTGAATCTTATCGATCTACTGAGAAGAAGGGACTATAAAAAAAATATTGATTCTATACCTAATGAATCTCAATTAATATATGTTATCTCTAAAAATATAGGTTTTATAGGCAAGACTGGATTATTTAAGGCCAATGGAATAAATAAAAAAACATCTTCCACAAAATAATAATGGAATAATTCATCTAGAAGGTTTCCTACCAAGAAGAAACACGCACATTATGTGAAAAGACATCAATAAAAATATTTAGATAAGAACTACTATTAGTCTAGAAGATCAAGGTTCAAAGTTTACTACTAGTGTCATGGAGTGTTTGGTTATAAATCTTATTTATGCTAGTATAACATGACACTACTAGGAATGAGGCATGGATCAAAGGGGTATAATCTAAAAAAATGATATTATATTATCAAAAATAGAATCTTGTGACCAAGACATAATTTAAACTATCAACACATAAAAATATGAGTTCTTTAATGGATTTTATGGAATAAGTGGTCAAGAAGGTCACAAAATTGAGAAATATATAGTTAGCTTACTGAGTGAGATTCCTCACAATGTAAATGAAAAGAGAAGTCATATAGTGAAGAAAGACACAGTAACCATTGAATTATGTGAGAGACTCAACAAAATGAGAACATTAAAAAGAATGTTTAGTTGTCTATCCTAACCAACTAGCCAAGGATAAACAAATAAATAAAGATTAGAATATTTTTAAGGAAAAGGTAAAGAATGTGGTGACGGTTTTAAGAAGTTAAATTTGAGGATGAGTCATTTATAAATGATGAGTTAGAAATTTTGAAGTTTGAATGGTGTGAACAAATTGGGCATGACACAAAACATTGTATGAAAATTCTACCAGCCCAAAAAAGAAAGCCTGAAGAATATATAGAAATCACAAAGATATTTTTGGTACTAAGGGTAAAAGACATAAAAATTAGAAGAGTAAACTGATGAGGAAGAATAAATTACACGTTATAATAAAAATAAGAAAGAATTTACAACCCATGTTGAATCTAAGAAGAATAATAAGCCTAGATTAAGAGGAGACTCTCAGTATAAATGTATCTTTTAAGGAAGTTTTTAGGTCCCTTCTTATTCCCTTATTATTTTTGTATAAACTAACATGCAGGTAATTAAAGGAGAATATTTTTTAAACATGGAGAACACCTATTTCCATGATGATTTATGGATTGGATCCCCTCAGGGAGGAAATATCACCAAACCTAAGTTATAATCATCATACTTGAACATCTTCCTTTATTATGTTAAAAAACTTATCAACTATCACCAAGATTACCAATTCCATAAAATTCAGGTGAGGTATGGATACCAACTCTCTAGGTCTTCATCTCACCCCACTCTAGGGTTCCCTCCAAGTGATTATTCTCTCTTCCTATCATTGTCCCCATCACAATGAGAGGTTTTCCTTTGGCACACTTCTCCTTCTCACTTTCTCGTACCCTTGTTTTTCTCCTAAACCTCATTCAATGCAACTACCTCTATTTTTGTTAGAACCATTGTGAATCTACCCCATCTCAGTTGAACTTGATAAAAATAAGGATTCTTGGGATTTTGTTGGTGGTGGCATCCAGTGAGTCTCTTCCTCTTTCTTCCCATTTTTGCATATTTGGGGTTTCTTTCTGATGGATCATATGTCTTCTAACACCAGTCTCATTGTTTAGGGCTCCTCCTCTTCCCTTATTACCTTACCCACCATGAAAAACCCCATTTTTGGTCAAGTATGATGGTTTTTTAGGGTTTTTTGGGATGGTGATGGTGGTAGGGCTATAGGTGTTTCCTCTTCAGTTTTCTCTATTGTCCTTTTTTCCCTCCTATGCTTTCTTTATTTCCATTTCATAGTTTTAATCTTTTTTTATTCATTTACATTCTATGGTTTTTGTTTTTGTCTCATCAGTTTCTCCCTGGTTTTTGTTTCTTCATTCCCGAATCCAGTTTTTCATTTTCCTTGTTTTTTGATCATTTAGTTCTTTTTTGTACTTGACTAGATGATTGGAGTTATTTGGTGTTCCTCTTTGATGGTGATGTTAGTTTTCTGGTTTTCTTTTCCTAATGGTGGATCCATCTGTAGGGATCAGTGGTCATGATGGTGCATTCATTTTTCTACTGTGGATTTTGTCTACTCCTAACTCTACTATGGATCCTTGTTTTCTCCAGTATTCTCTAATTTGAATTTTCATTGTGGTTCTCAATGTGTTTTGGGATGTGATTTTTGAGTAGTCAATGGTATTTTAGGGTGTGTTTTTTCCATGTTGGATTCAACCCTAACCATGGGTCCCTAGAGATCTTGATCTTCATGATGGTTTGTGGTGCAAATTTAACCTTTTATGGATTAGATGGTTTGTGGTGGTATGTTTTTGGATTTCAATGGTGGCTATAATAGATTCTGGTGGATGGTCTCTCCAATAAACTGTTGTTAATGATGGGTACTTCTGGTGTCAGGGTACATGATGTGATGTCAATTCGTGATGATAATAGTGGATTCTGTATCAGTGGTAATATTCTATAGTGGTTTCAGTGGAATCGATGGATTCTGGAGGAAAATTCTTATCAGCATGCTGGTGTTAACATAGGGTTCAGCATGTGCCAGGGTGTGCATCGTGAGGCGGTATGTGATTTGATGTGGTTATGTTGGTATGTGTTTGAATTTTTAAATCATTTTAAGTTTGTATTTTGAATTTTGAAATTAGGCGATGAGATTTTTTGTACGGTTCTCACTTAACCTTAAAGTGTATTTTTCAATAAATAAAAAAATGGATTGGAAAACTACTTATCAATGGGGAGATATGGATCATGAGAAATATGAGATGCAGGAGGAGTAATATTTTATGAACTTGAATTATTTTTATGTGTTTTCTAAGATTTTTACAGAATATCTCTGACAAACTTGCTCAAATAACCCCTAAAATAAAGAAGTTGAATGAGATTGAGAATGATATCACATTACTTAATATTTTATGGAAATATTTGATACTTTTATTACACCACTCTTGTTTTCAAGATTGGGTTAGCCCACATATATTAATAGTTGATTAACTAAAATTTCATTACTTTTTGAAAAGTGTTGCTCCATTCCTCGAGGTGAGATAAATCAAAAAATGGTATTTTTGAAGTTGGTAGGAATTTAAGTTTAAGTAAGTACCCTTAAATACATCATTTTATTTATTTTTAAATAAGGGAGATAAGAAAAGGAATATAATTCACATATTTACTTAGTGAATTAAGGGTATTGATAACAAAACCAAAGGGGGGGATTGTTGAACCCAATAAACTTGAATTGTATTTTTTATTAATTAATCTTCAATGTGTATTTGAGATTATAAGAAGGGGTGACATGAATAATCTTGAAAAATGAATATTCTTCATATCATGTGTGATTATTAATGAGATGATCATCAAAATAAGTAAAGAAAAGTGTTGGTGGATGAAGGATCCTTGTCTATAACACCTTTGAGAAGTGTTGAAGTGTTTGAGAAGGGATAGAAGTTAGCTGAAGAAGTTTAGAATTTATTTGATTAAAATTTTGAATTCACCAAATCCATGAAATCGATTCACATAAGTGAATCTCCACGTAGCTGATTCATCCATGTAGCTAATTTTCATAGTTGATTCATCAATTTAGTTGTTTCACATAGCCAATTCATCCATGTGGATGATTAAGAGATGTAAGTGATTCACATATCCAATTTAGTCACATATTCAATTCATGTTTCCATTTCATCAACCTATTTGATTTAGAATCACATAGTCGATTTTTATATAGATGATTTACATGTAGCTAATTGTAGCATAGACAATTGTGGTGGTGTAGCTGATTGCATAAAGGCATGAAAATATTAGATGGATTTCAATAAGTGTTATTTTAGGACGGATATATTGATATATCACATAGATTATTAATGATCAAGTCTTTTTGGTATTTAAATGGATATTTAAATGTGAATTAAAATGATTTTAAATGAGAGATAAATTGGGAATGGGTTGAACAGTCTTAATGAGATGATCCTACTATGAAAGTCATGGTATTTCTATAATTAAAATATAGAAACATTGAATGTGATATTTTGAGAATAATATTAATCATTATTTTTTGAATATAAATAGGTGGTGTAGGCATAGAATATAGGTTGATAATATTTTAGATAACTCTTGTACATATTTCATGATAATATGAGAGTCTAATATATCTCTATATCAAATAAAGGAGGAGTCAAAGTCGAGAAATTATCATGTGCCCAAGTATTTGAAGAATTGAATTTGGATCATTCAATATCTGATAAGAGTTTCAAGGCTAGTAGACCTGTTTTATATATTTTTTTAAGTCCTTGAATAATTGTATATGAGAAATCCTATTCCAACAAGCTTGTGGAGGAAGATCATCACCAATTGGTGCATAAGCTACCAAGAGGTGAAAAATATCTTTTTATAGTGGATAAATCCATATAAAGAAGAAAGTTGCATCTAGGGGTATAACCGGTTGCTGGAAGATTGTGATTAGGGGTCTAACCAATCATTAAAGAAGAAGGTGTGGTTATGGGGTATAACCAACTGCTAAAGATGGATTAGAATTGGGGGTATAACCAATTTTTAATTTGGAGGAATGAACAGTTATTGTTTGTAATCACCTTCTAATATAGTGTAGAATCTATGTTTTGAGGACTAGCCAACATGACAATAAGTAGGATTTTGTACCGAACCTTGTAAATCCTAGTGTTTTGTTATTTTTATTTAAATCATTATGCAAGGTGAGTCTTAGAGACATGAGAATAATGGATTGAGTCATTTACCAGCCATAGAGGTTGGATTGAAATGGAAAAAAAATTAAAAGGAATAAGAGTTCATTAATCCCCCCCCCTATTAGTGATCTCACACTGATATGGGCTCTACACTCATGTGAGTAAAATACAACCCAGAAACCTATAGAAATAAAATAAATATTCACACATTCCCTCATAGTTTAGAATAGAAAGTGGTAAATCTATCTATATGATGCATAAAAATAAAATAGAGTGTAATTGGATAATAAATATGGTATCATCATATAAATAAACAATGTCACACTGGCCAATACATGCTGAACAATAACTAAAAGTAAACTGGACTCTAACCCAACTCACATAATCATCTTGTCAGATCCTTATCCTCCACAACCCACTAGACCTGTACCATACTTCCATCTCTAATAAGTACCTGTTCCCTAAGATAAAACATAAAGGTAAACCCGTATACATTGAAACTCATGCCATGTATGTGGGTAGGGGTGAGTCCAACAACTTAGTAGGACTCTCCAATTCCTCAACCTACATATATAAAAGGTGAAGTTGTGATTGTGAAATACACCCACCCAAAACATAACATGTAAGCACATAAAATATACATGTTGGGTCATTGGGTTCCTTCTAGTCCACCTTGATCCTTAACCATACCTGCTTTGGTCAGTGCTAAAGTGTCTCTGAAACTATCACACCAACCACTCAGGGGGAATAAGTCTTACCTTGATACCCATATCGGAATACCATACCTAATTTTTTCGGTGCCATATCTTCTCTAAAAATGATACATATACTATATGGGATCCCACTTCCAGTTTCAAAACCATTATATACATCCATCTGTAGGTTTCATCCCATACCTAAAACTACATCATATACATAACCTGGGGAATCACATCCCCTACCTCAAACCACCATATCCATATGGGGGTTTCATCCCCTAACCTAATTCCAATGATTAATTCCAAGACAATCCAAACCATAGTACATCTAAATTCAAGTAGCATGTCCAAGGCATCCTAAACCAATAACAAATCTGAATCCAAGGAGCAAGTCCAGGGAATTACAAACTAACAGCAAGCATGGAGGGAAGGTATGAGGAGATAATCCAATGTATATCATGTATTTTAATAAATTTTTTTGGGGAGTGTATCATACCATAAAAATCTTACATAATCAAGTCAACCACTCAAGTGCATGACATGTCACTGCCACAACATCCATACAAGATCATACATCGTATTCAGGTTCTAAGGTGACACCAATCATCATCACTGAAGTCTCACAAACACCCTCCCTAGGTTCAACACACTACTGGGGAACCCAAAAGGGTCCCCTAGGTCAAGACACAACATGTTCACCCTATATGGGTTCATAAATCATATTTACATCTCTCTACCCCAACCCACTATTCCAGTTATAACATCCCTTATTTCCTGTTAGGGTCTTTCATACTCATCTCTCCCATTTAAGGGGTCCATCATATCCATCATGATAAACCTACCATTTTGATACCAAATTAACCCCCATATTCTATTACACATAATATATATTATCATGAAATAATAAACACACAAGGAAATCTCTAAAGGGGCACATACAAAAGAACTCATGCTTTAGAAAATAGGGCATTCCCCCATGAGGCCAAACATGCCAAAAACAATCCAAGTCAATCCCTTCCAACTTCCACTTTTAAGATCAAGTAAAAATATTATTTATAATAATTTATAATAGATATCACATGTCATATTTTACTCATGATAGGCCCTTAGGAAAAATCATATCAAAATCACCTTTAGAAAAATCCATTTCTATTTCGAAATACCATTTCAAAACCCTTTCCTAAATCACCACATTGTATTTGAAATTAAACTTGAGATAAATCCCTTTTTAAATCCAATTTTTTTAAATTAATACCATTATAATTCCAAAATAAAATTAAATCATCCAAACAACCCAAAGGAGTTCCACTAGTACTCATTCAACCAAGGAGCCACAATCAAACCATTTAGAAAGTTATAATGTCTATGTTGACTATTAAGTCAATGTGAGACCATACCACTTTATGCTGGAATAAAAAAAGTAATGTAAGATGAGGGTAGGTATAATAGTGATAGAATAAGAACATAAAATCACCAATTTAATAAGAGAGTTAGCAAATTCAAGTTCACCTTCCTTAACTAGAGAAATTTTCCTTTTAAATCAAAATCTAGCAGCTCACACTCAAGCTCACCTAAGTCCAACCAACCTCTACCATACCATGTAGGTTCCTAAATCAATGTATAAATCTTAAATAAATTATTTATAAATTTTCATAATTAATTTCCCAATTTAATAATTTATAATAATTAATATTAAATTATTTAATTTAAAAAAATTAGCCATAGTTTTATAATAACTCTCCCAGAAACCTTATCACACTGAAATGAAAACAAACCCTTCCCATAAGGTCTAAGACATGCTACTGATATCATACTAGGAAAAAATCCCTAATAATCATCACCCATTAAATAAAAAATTAATTTAATTTAAAATAAAACACTATAAAAATACATAGGGTGATGTAACTTCATCGAAACAGTACGCAATGACAGGCGATCATAGTGTGGGGATATTCTTTAGAGAAATAATGTCAAATAATTGTCATACAGGGATGATTACACCATGATCTAGTGGAATAATCACTCAAATACCTAACCAGATCACCCAATATTAGATAATAAATAATAATAAGAACAAGGTAGGAATAAGAGAGGATATCTCACCACAAATCACTGAAAAATCACACCAAAATGCCCTAAATCCAATAGTAAATTGAATAGGGGAGAGGAAAGTTATCTAATTAGGTTAGTTTTTTACAATGAGAATATAAAATAGGGATATGAGAGTTTAAAATTGATGTGGGGAATATAAAACCACCCCAAAACTCACACCTGGACAAGCCAAGATGGCTTGAACCGTGGCATTCACTATATCGTGGTGGATTCCCTAGTGTCCCCTAAGGAGCCTAACATTCCAAAGACCATGGAGTATGATCATACCACACTTTCCATTTTAAATACCAATGAGGCCTCATAAACATCACAACCAACACCACTAGGAAGGAATTTCCATGGTTTGATCAAAATGCCCACCCATGTCCTTTTACGGTGTGGACCTGGTCATTTCACCTCATGAGAGGTGACATACCTAGGTAAGGTGAAGAAACCTCTAGTAAAGGTGTATCTAATTTGTTTTTTTTTCTATAGGTGACACCCTAGGCACTCTAGCCATCAAAATGCTCATCCAGGGATTTTCACCTTGGGTGGTTTAGACAAGAAACTAGCCCCAAGTGCCTCATAGACAACCCAAGAACCATGACCTTCACCACACTAAAGACCCTCTATCCAACATATCTCACCCTCCACCATGGTGATCCTAACACCAGGGTGCTCCCCATTTTCTATAGGGACAAGCATCGAGCACCACTCACTCAACTGAACTCACCTCAACATCCACTTGATCACTCGTAACACCTCTTGATCCTCGATAAACATATAAAAAAATATTTAGATGTTCAATATTTTAAGAACTTAATCCAATCACTGATTATTAAACGACCACTACTTTATAGAACAAAAAATAAAATTCTCCCTAAATTTCTCAACTCATAAGGACATGGTTCTTTACAACCTCCCCACCATAGCATTTCTCATCCCCAAGAATCCCCACTGATCCTTAACCATAAATCTCAACCTCTCTTGATCAAAATTCATGCTCAAAACACTGTATGCTATCCTGTAACATTGAATTCACTTTTATTTCATAACTCTAAACACTATGGCTGAATATATAGGCTTCCCTCCAAAATCCTGGTTTGGTCCTCGAACCACCTCAATTGCATCATGAATGATACTATCAAAGCATTTTCCACCTCACTACATCTATTCTAAAAATATCATCATTTGGCCCTCTTGAAGGTTCTGGGTGCAGCGGAAGTGCGGTTGGGTTGGCGCCCAACTTTAATTTTTACCAGGATCAATGATTATTCCAGGATCAATATGATGATGAATGATAGTCTCCACAAAATAAAATCAAAGATTTAGATAAATAAGGAAGAGTCCAGAAACCTTTAGAAAGGATCTTGCACATCATGTTTATAATTAATTTAATTGATTTTATAAAGAAAAGAATATCTAGATCTTTGGTATTTTCTTCATTGATGATGTTGATCATCTGGAATGACCCTTACAGATTATCTCATTGTTCTTGAAAGGATCCAAACTAGAATCCCTCTAGTAGTGATCCACACATGCTCTGATGGCCTCCGATCAACACCATTTGTTCTCTGAGTGCTAGCACGGTGAAGCGAGTGTCTTATGTTGGTCGTTCTTGATCGCTTGTTCTTCAACCTTAAAGAACATATCTAATTATTAAGAGGGGCTCAAAGAGGATTCGAGATAGAAATTTTTTAGCTCAAAAATTTTCAATTCACTGGCCGTGTAGTTCGGTACGTGGCACAATAGACATATGTGTCTATTTATTGAAATGGGGCTTCGGTTAAAATATTTAATTGTGTAATAGCAATTAAGTACATTCATAATCTTAGAGAAAACCCATGCTTTTAATAATAATACCACGTCATTATTTATGGTGCACCAACTTGTGCAAAATGGAATTATAAATAAAAATTTTCATTAAAAAATAATAGTGGCGTTATTATTATTATTTTAATTTGTGCCAACTAGTTAAATAATTATTTACCATCTTGTAAATAATTATTTTACTACCAAACCAGCCTTAGTCCGCTTGAACTCCACTTTCATTTATTGAATACCCAAATAAATAAATAAATAAATTATTCTCTTAAATAAATATTTTATTTACATACTAGTAAATAAATATTTATTAAATGTTCAATAAAACAAATAAATATATTTAACCCACAATCTGATAAATAAATATTTATTTAATTTATGAAATAATTTTAACTTGAATAAAATTATTCCACTATCATGAGAATAATATTTATTCCATTAATTAAATTCAAATATAATTTAACCGAGACCACCAAAAACACATAGTGTGTGACCCTCTAGGATTTTTTCTCATTGGCATTAGGCGGGCTTTACTAAAGTCCAAGAGTAATTTCTAGAAACGGGTCAAGGAACCCAAGAGAAAGAACTTAAAGTCGCAACAATGACATCCACATATGAATGTTCACTATGTAATATAATCCTTGTGTCTAGATATCTCATCAAGCAAGTTTCATGATAGTGTCGTCAACCTTTATACTTGATACGTTATTCTTTGACTACCAAAAATAAACTTTTTATTACACCATGGCCATGGAATTTCATGTGATGGTTATATTTCAATCAAAAGGACAAGATATCAACTTTTATAAATGGAAGGGACAAATCCTTATTTGACTTATCCATTAATAACATACCACTCGTGACGCACCCAACGCACCCTACTTCCTGCCAACTGTCTACGTGATGGTTTTCATTAGTAAATCAAAGTGTGTGAGTCGTGACATGTATTAATGATAATATTAAAGTTTAAGGATCATTACACATGCTCGTAAATAGGAATATATGATGACACCAAAACTTGAGGAATTCCTACTGGCGGGTTTGTTCTCATAATCTCCTATCTTAGAGATTACCAAGTGAGAACTTCATGAGAGGAAGCCTCACTACTTATGAGTACTCACACCTGACGGTTTGTGTTATATGTGTCCCATCATAGTATGTCATCCAACCACAGAACTATATTTTAGAATATTGTTATAGCACTTCAAGGTTCTTATCATAGAAGGGAACTACCATGACCTTATCAATGAAATAAATTATCTAGGACATTAATACATCATAGTCATGCAGAAAAATTAAAAATATATAATATGATGTTTAATATTTAAATACATTAAATATACATGTAATCAAAGTACAAATAGTTGGTTCTAGGACACCAACTCTAGTAAAATCCCACTTTGACTAGATCCAACTACCTACAACTTTCAATTTTATAGACCTCACATAATGATCTTGTTTTTACTGAGTCAAGGCTTTATTCAAGGGGTCTTCCATGTTGTCTTCTATGGAAATACTATTCACTACAAGCTCACCTCTTTGAGAAAAATCCCTCAAGAGATGATACTTCTGAAGTGTGTTCTTCGTCCGTTGATGTGACCTTGGATCTTTTGCGATAGCCACCGCTGTAGTATTATCACAATACAATGTGATGGGATCTTTACTGCTAGGTATCACATCCAGATCCTAGAAAAATCTTCACATGCAAACTACTTCTTTAGCTAAGTCAGAAGCTGCGATATAATCAGACTCTACTGTAGAATCTGTGACCACACTCTACTTTGAGCTCTTCCAGCTTATTGCACCTCCATTCAAAGTGAAGATGTATCCCATTTGTGACTTCATGTCATCTTGATTAGTCTGGAAACTATCATCTTCATATCCTCTGATGACTAGTTTCGCATCTCCTTCATAAACCAAGAACATATCCTTAGTTCACCTCAGATACTTTAGGATAGTCTTGACTTCCATCCAATAGTGGTCACCTGGGTCAGCTTGATATCTACCTACCACACTCAATGAATAGGCAACATCCATCCTTGTACATAGCATGGAATACATGATAGACCTAATCGCTGATTTGTATGGATTCCTTGACATTATCTTTCTTTACTTATGTGTCTAAGGACACATTTTCTTGGAAAGATGAATGCCATGTGACGCTGGAAACAATCCCCTCTTGGATTGTTCCATACTGAATCTATTCAATATCATATCAATGTATGTACTTTGACTTAGGACCAACAATCTCTTGGATCTATCATGATGGATATTGATCCCAAGAATATATGATGCCTCACTCAAGTCCTTCATGGAGAAGTATTTATTCAACCATGTCTTAAAAACTGTAAGACTGGTATCTTTTTTCCAATAAGTAATATGTTATTAGCATATACTATTAGAAAAATGATTTCACTCTCACTAAACCATTTATAGACACAAGGATCACATTCGTTCTTGATAAAACCAAATTCTGTTATGGATTTATCAAAATTAATTTTCCATGACCTTGATGTTTTCTTTAATCCATAAATGGATTTATACAACTTGCATACCTTATTGGCATCCTTTGGAGTCATAAAGCCTTTAGGTTGTGTCATGTATACATCTTCCTGAAGGTTCCCATTAAGGAAGGATGTTTTGACATCCATTTTCCAAATCTCATAGTCATGTTAAGCGGTAGTGGAAAATAGAATTATTATGGATTTCATCATTTCAACTGGTGAAAAGGTTTCATCGTAGTCAATTCCTTGATGCTACTTGAACCCTTTTGCAACTAGTCATGCCATGTAGGTACTGAATTGTCCTTCCATGTCTAGTTTTTTTTTTGAATACCCATTTGCAATAACCAAGCTTTACATAAACTAGAGGATCTATCAAAATTCATACTTTGTTTTGGTACATGGAATCCATTTCAGAATTTAAGGCTTCTTTCCACTTGGAAAGATCTATGCCAGTTACTACTTCCTTGTAGGTTAGAGGATCATTATTGTCAACTAATAATGAGTCACCTTACTCGGTAACTAGAAAACCATACCATTCTAGTTCTCTAACCTCTCTTGTAATATTACGCATTTATTGTGTCTATGGAATAGTTCTTTCTTCCATGGGGATTTGTTTAATCTATTTATGTACCAACTCTTGTGTATCTTGAGCCTCAACTTCATTGAAGTATATCTCACTCCCACTATCTCTTTTGGAGATGTGCTCCCTCTCAAGGAATATAGTGTCTTGCCACTATAACATTTTTTTCTGAGGGGTTGTATAGGTAATATCCCCTTGTTTCCTTAGGGTATTATATAAAGGTACACTTTGTGCCTTAGGGTGAAAGTTTGTTACCTGAAGAGTCCTTAACAAACGCATTGCTTCCCCACACATGTAAATTCAATAACATGGCTTTCTTTCTACTCTAGAACTCATATAGAATACCATTTGTCGATTTAGTTGTTTCTTGGTTTAGTATGTTCACTTTTGTTTGTAACTTATATCCCAAAAAGAATAATGGAAGACTCACATGACTCATCATTGATCTCACCATGTCCAACAAGGTGTGGTTCCTCCTTTCGCTCACACAATTCCACTAGGGTGTGTAAGGAGGAGTGAGTTGGGATAGGATCCCAAACTCTTGTAAGTAATCAATGAAGTCTTGATTAAGATATTCTCCACCTTGGTCTAAGCAGAGTTTCTTAATCTTCTTATCAAGATGGTTCTCAACTTCATTCTTGTATTCTTTGAACTTATCAAAAGAATTTGACTTATACCTCATTAAGTAGATATATCCATATCTACTAAAATCATTAGTAAAAGTTATGAATTATTAGTACCCTTCCCTTACTTCAATTGTAAATGGTCCACACACATTAGTATGAACCAATTCAAAAAGATCTTTAGCCCTTTCACCTTTCCCACTAAATGGGGATTTGGTTATTTTTTCATGTAAACATGCATGACATATGCCAAGTGGTTTTAGTTCTAAAGAATCAAAATATCCATCTTGATGAAACTTTTTCAAGTGTTTCTCATTTACATAACCTAGACGATGATTCCAAATTTGTGTGTGGTATGAGTCATGTAAATTATCTTTGTTATCGATTTCCATTACTTGGTTTGTGTAATCCAACATGTAAAGAATGTTGTATAAATGTTCCCTACCAAAAAAATCTATCTTTGTAAAAGAAGAAACATTCATTTCAAAACTTGAAAACAAATCCATCTGTATCTAATCTGGATACATGAATAATTTTTTTAGTAATAGATGGCACATAATAACAACCCTTTAACACCAAGATCATCCCAGTTGAAAATGTGAGGTGGTAGTCCCTGATAGCTATAGTAACAAGTCTAGCTCTGTTGGATACCTGTAGATCTACCTCCGCTCAGTCAATCTTTATGAATCTACCTGGTTCCTATATTTGGATACATATGTTAGCACTAAAAGTTGTATATAATACCCAATTTTTATAAACAGATAGATTTCATTCGATAACAAATGCACCTGAGGCGCTCCAAAGGACCAACCAACCTGGAATTTTTTATTTTTATGTATATATATATTACCGTATATATATTAATATGATTTACGTCAAAAATTAAAATTCAAAAATTGCGGGCATGATGTTTTGAACCCGCGCCATCAAAAAAACGTGACCAGCAGGTTTCGAACACGCGACCTGGAGGGACGGAATAGAGCGGAAAACCAACTATGCTATGAGAATTATGATTATATAATTATACAGTTTTATACTTATATTAATATTGTCGGTATATTTGAAAATATATCGTGCCGAGATTCGAACACCACACCTCACAGAACCGAACAGAGAACTAAACTATTGATGCTACATAATTTATATTAATAAATATTGGTATCCTTATAATTATATTATTTAAGACATTGTTCCAGTGTAAAATTTATTTCATCCCGCACAATTTTTTTCCCATTTTATTTCCCACCATAACGCGGGAAATCTATACCCACGGTTTTGGCAAAACCATAGGTATAGGTCACCTATTCCCATGGTTTTGGAAAAACCGTGGGGATAGGTCTTCAAAAAAAACTATGCCCACGGTTTTGTCAAAAACCGTGTGTATAGGTTCCCATAATATCCCTACACCCACAGTTCTGGAAAACCATGGGTATAGGGGGGACCTATACCCACGGTTTTTCACAAAACCGTGGGTCTAGGCCCAATTTCCAGTAGTGTGTCATTCATCTGCATGGATGAGTACATTATATGTCACTTATCCAAATAGATAAGTACATCATATGTACTTTATAAGTATGGCCACACACTCTATATTCTATCTCAATTGAGATTCAAGATTCCATACTCATCATATGAGCTTGAAAATTTCATAACTAGTTAAGCTCCAATCGATGACATTACCAGTAACATATAGAATCACCCCTAATTAAAAAAGACAAAATAAAGAGTTTCATAAGTAGGGTATCAAAATATGAATGTTCTTATGCTATGTATCTTTCCAAACTCTATTAGTGGGGACCCAAATATGATTCATGCACCCATAGTATACCATATACATTGTGTATGATGTTCCATGTGGTGTACTTAGAAAGTTATATAGGGAAAAAATACCTTTTTGTGCCTCATGAGTATATTTCATATCTCTATACAAGAATCCTTCACACACTAACCTTAAAATATCATCATAACCTATAATTATATTTTATAAACATTTGTTAAGGATAACTCAAATTCATAATTTGAGAGTTCAATTATCAATACACTTCATGAAATGTATATCCATGTATACATTTATACATCCAACATGAAAGAATGATAATGTAGTGATTGCCTATAATATGATATTATGATACATTTTATATCCTTAAAACTATTTTAAGAATATTTAAGGAACACAACATAAGATCATATCTATCATATAATATATGATAAAATTTCAGAATAGCCTTATGTATGTTTTTCTTTCAAGGATTTTTTTAACTCATTACATCATATATAATTATTTTCACATCTCTATGTGACCATCTAATTAAACCATCCCACTAACTCTTTAGTGAGTAATGTCTATGAAGAAATACAGTTTGAATAATGGTGATATTTAGGAATCATATTCTTAAAATTAATTTCTTTAAAAATATTTTATCTCTTTGACTTCCTGTAAAACTTTTCCTTGAAAAATGTTAATAAATAATGTACTTATTTAAATTATTTCTGTACCATCACATCCAAAACAATTTTAGGATAAAGTTATCTTTACTTTATTGAAGTAACTAATATAATGTCATTACATGTCTATTTATCATCATACCCTAAAATATTTTAGTATATCAAGTGAAATTCACTTTGTAGTTTGACTAGTGTAATACTTCAGGAAATAGTGATATTCACTTTTTATGATAACTAAATAAAACACTTTATATTTTTCTTTATTATCATATATACTAAAATATTTTGGATATTGAGTGAATATTCTTTAATCTTAGACTAGTGAAATCCTTTATTTGTTAACTTTTAACTACTCTATGTTCAAACATCACTACTACAAAATTTGGTTTATCCAACGTTAGGGATTTAATAGTGCTAGATAAATATGCTTTTAAAGACCCCTTTGTCAGCACTAAAAAAAAGAATTGTTAAAGGGTCTTTAACCGTGTTTTTTTAGCAATATTAAAATGGGTCTTTAACAGTACTAAAAAAAGCATTATTAAATGGGGACCTTTATCAGTGCTTTTTTATAAGCGTTGATAAATGAGGTATTTTATTTGTGCTTGGAAAAAAGCATTGATAAAGGTGGGATTATCAACATTTTTTTAGAAGCGCTGATAAAGACCCCCCCCCCCCCATCAGTGCTTTTTTACAAGCACTGATAAAAGTATAGTTCAAAAAAATATTTTATTAAAAATAATATATTTATATATTTATATATTTATATTGATATAAATATAATATATATTTTTTGAAATATGTTTTAGATAAGGTAAATAGGTATTTACACTTAATATGTAAGATATTTAATGAAAATAGTTTATAAAATAACTAAAAAATATCTTTAATTCATAATTTTCTTATTTTTACTGAGTAATAGTCATTTAATATCAATTTGAAGATAAAAAATCAAAAAAATAATAAACGATCTAAAATAAGTTTCAAACGTAACTCAAACTTCAAACAGCCAAAAATTTTGATTCGGGTATCCGTTTAGGCTCTACCCCGTATCAAATCGAATCCTACGATGATATCTATATGCTAGAGACACAAGGGAACATTTATCCTATTTTTCAAGGCCAAAAAAGGCTCAGAAGTCCTCCAAAACTAAGTTTTTAGTCGAGATACCCCATTTTTTTAACTTTCGATGGATTTTAAGCCTCGTTTATGGGGGTCTTTTTTCCTTTTTCAATGGGGACTAAATTTATTCCCAGGGTTTACATTCATATTGATATTATGGATTTAAAATTTATCATTTTTTATAATATAATTTTATTTATAATTAAATATATAACAATATATACATGTTTTTATATATCCACACATAAAAACTTAATTTTATAAATAAATAATAAAACATGTTTACAAATAAAATACATTTATTGATATATAAATATATATAAAAACATATATATAAATATATGGATAAAAAATGTGACAAAATATATATAAATATATAGATATATCATAAAATCTAAAACAAAATAGTATAGAGGAGTGGTAAAGTCACTAGTGTATAATGTGAAGGTCTAAGGTTCGAAACTCGCTGGAGGTAGGGGCATGCACTGTAGGCTGTGATTATCTAAACCACTGATAAATGGGTGGTGGAAGCACCAATAAAGGAGTGGGGGTGTAAAGCACTAATAAAGGGGGGTGGGTGGGCTATGGAAAAAAATATATACCCTTTATCAAAAGAGCCTTTATTAGTGCTAAAAAGGCACTGATAAAGGGGCCATTTAATAACACTAAAAAGGATCTGATAAAGGGGGATTTAACTGTGATAAAAAACACTGTTAAAGGTCCCTTTTAACAATTCTTTTTTAGCACTATTAAAAATTTTGGGCTTTCAACCGTGCTTTGGTTATCAGTGATTTTTTAGAACTTATAAAGGCCTTTTATAGCGTTTTTAAAATATAATTTTGTTGTAGTGCATACTCCCACTATACTCCATTTATAATATATTGCTAAGATTCAACACAAACAACTTTTTTTAAGAAATAACACTTATTTCCTTTCTGTTTGAATATTTTACAAATAACATATCATTTTTATATTTTATATGGTATCTATATGTTTGTAACATTTTCTAAAAAAATAATATTATTAAGTAGGTGGTGGGAAAACATTCCCTCATATTTTAAAAAATAAATAGATAAACACTTTATCCTAAATAAAACATTTTTATCCTTGTCGCCTTTTTAAAATATGTTATAGAATTCAATGAATCATAAAACATGTGAACACAACTAATTGTCTCATGTTTTTTATAACAACTCTTTATTATATATAAACTTTTTTTATCATATAAGAGATATAATATAAATATACACATCCTCTATTATAATTCATCTGATCTTGACACATTTTTTTATATTCAAATCTTTGATGTAGTAACTATTTACTTCATCTCATGAATATAAACTACAAGCTCATCCAGTTCTTTCATTGATTTTTAATTCCTATATATTTACAACACATTTAAAATATACATTTGATATCATATACCATTCAAAATAAAATAATTAATTTTTATAATATTCATACCAAATGTTGACATTCCCTGAAGTTTTCTAAACTACTTCAAGTATCATGGAAAATCCAATCAAAAAAGAATTATTATTACTCTTTCCATAAAACCCCAATATTCAATGACCTTGACTGGATTCTTAGAGAAACATTGTTGAAATTTTCAACAAAATTTTATTCTTCCAATTTAATATTTTACCCACTAGCATTGTCCACACAACACTGGTATCTAGGCATTATATGTATAGTTCATCTATCTTCATCACTTTGAGAATGTTGGGAAAAACTTTCTTAAACTCATTTACATTTTTGGAAAATCTCCATAAATGACAATAGGATGAGTCCTATAACTATAAAAATCCATTTTTAAGTCTCCATTAAATCATGTTATAAAATTGAACAAATCATAAACTCTGTGTTTTAAAAACACCCATCTCATTTTATTAAACAATAATTATTTATATCCTCTTTATAGGATAAAAATGAGATAAAAATACATATATTATAATAGTTTTATTCAAAATTTTAAGTATCCAAGTCTTTAATGTAGCAAAACCTTTTCTCCATTACTTGGAAAAACTTCAAGCTTCAATATTAATTTTTTTCTCATCTTTTGATGTTCTGTATGTTTATAACTTTTGTAAAACATACAGTTAATATCATATATCTATTAGAATAATAGGATTGAATTATATAAAATTTATACTTGATTTGGACTCCCCACTGGGCTTCTTATAACCCTTCAAGTAATATAGACAATTTTTTCTCCAATGGACAATTTTTTCACAATAAAGGCATTACCCTTACTAAAACAACAACATACCTAATCATATTGATTCCATGATTGGAGACTAATGTTCCTTTGGTAATTTCACATATAATGCATTTCAAATATTAAATGAATCATTATATTCTTTCATGAGTATCTAGATTCATTTATTAAACAATTTCAATACTTGGTTACTCAAGAAGGAACTGCTCTAACACATAGAATCTATTTTTCATTCACTTAAGAACTTATCTTAAGTTACTAGTCAAAGGAGTTGATTACATTAAGTAACTCCTTATAAGGATTGATTTCAAAGTCGAGTTTGATGATAATGATTCTATTATCTATAATATAAGCTTTTATCATATGAGTATCATTATTTTTTACCATTTAATTAAGAATTTTATTAAATGGGTTCCCAATAAAAGGAATACCCCTTATAAATTCATCATATTCATTTAGTGAGACAAGATCCATATTTTACTAAGCAATAACCCTTCTTTAGCATGAAAATCATCTCTATAGTTATTTAGGTTTTGATCCATCCCATCATAACAGTTGTTATTCTTGGGTAATTAGGTGGATAACTCTTTTTACATATCTATCATATAGATAATACTCAATTCCATTCCACTGGTATCCTTACTAAGGGTTTCTTAGATAAATGTAATAATAAAATGAAAATAATAAGCAAACAAAGGAAAATCAAGGGATACTCATACTAATATCAACCTACCCAACAAGATAATTCAAAGTCACCTTTATCTTACTTGCATGCACAAGATAATCTAGGGGTACTTGTTTTGAGCTCGACAATACCTAGTTGGATAATTCATATCATGAAAAATGTCACTTTGTAATGTATCTAACACTTATTATTTAAAAGGGTTTTAATCTCACCATCTTATATCATTTTTAGTCCCTTGTATTCATGATTTTAATGATTTTATTTTTCGAATCGTATTCCCTCTTCCAAATCAATATGATCAAGCCATGCCGATTTGTAACTCTTTACACAATCTACAAGTTTGTGTTACTCACCCAAAAATTGAATTTAATTATAATTATTCATATCTGAATGCATCATATTTATAAGGTATACGAACTTTTCATTTAAAGTCATAGATTTATATGGGATTTAAAATCTCCACATGAGTAAGCTCGGAGAAACAAATAGAAAAACCCAATCACCTTTCTAGATAAGGTATTTGTCTCTAGGATTGTAGGTAGTCTGACACCAAGTACCTCTCCTAGGGGAGACTTTACTCAAGATATAATTCAATTCATGATAACTCTAACTCCTAATATTCACAAAATATACTCGATAACTAAATTCAATATAATTACTCTAATTACAAACCGATATCAAGGTGGATGAAAAACTAAATTCCTTATCATGTCACACCTATCATGAGATATAGGGCTCTATCCTAGAAGAAATTTATCATATAAATAAAATAATATTCCATTAATAACATAAAAAGTTTATAATTATGAATGAAATAGGGAAAAATATTTAAATAAATGAACAATTCAAATATTTAAACATGAGGTAACCATTTATAAACTATATATAAATTAAAATCTAAATATAAACATTTTATATTTTATCTAGAACATCATATACATTCCATAACTATGAATATAAACAATTTATATTCATTATAATATGAACTCTTTCATATTATTCATTATATATCATTTTTACTTTAAGTATATGACATTTCATGAATTGTAAAAAATTATAATCCAATTTCTATCATGTAGACATTTTACATAATATAAAATATCATATACTTAATATTATTTGAACCTTAATCAAATCAATCATCAAAACACTTTTTATTTATGTTAAATAATATCCCAAATAAGGCATTATTAATTTGAATATATCAGGACCTGACCCACTAGGGCCCGCCTAGCTAGCAGTAAGTTGAGTGTGACCAACAAAATCCAACCTTCAATAGGCTAGGGGAAAGAAACCGGTGTTGAGTAGGAATACCCCACATATGGGAGACATTAGCCTAAGTGCATGTGCACACACACACATCTCCAATCCCATACAATGTTGATAAGTAAAGAATAATGGATACCATAATGTATGCATAACATCTATCCCGCATCAGAGTATGACAAAGTACTATAAATCATAAGGGACAAATACAAGCCTGCCAAAACTGTAAATAAAGTACAACCTACTCAAAGTATGGGACTAATATCAAATGAAACACCAGTAAGAACATCATTCTACCTAGACCAAAACTAATCTTTTCCTTCTCCCAATCCTCCCAAGAATCCATCAAATGGCATGTCATCTGCATAAGACATGACATGTGTGGGTAGATCACATGTAGGGGTGAGTATAACAATACCAGTAAGACACCCCAAAATCATTAATAATAAATCATAAATAGTAGTAATCTCATCAATACATAGGTATTTCAATCAATATATGATATATAATGATAATAGGGAAAAAATAGGATATACTCATAACATATATCCAGTCACAAGAAGGGTCTCAACCAATACTATCAGCCACAGGATTCTGCTCAAGAATTCAATGTAATTCTCATCTAGGATGGATATCTCTATGATCCATGTTGTCACTGATGACACTCATATGAGTGGTCATGCTTGTCTAGCCTCACCAAGATGTACTCTCCAGATCTATAAAGATTATGCTGCCCAGATAGGGGATCACATCCAAGTTCACTGGGGGGATGCCACCAAACCCTCTATATCATTATTCTAGATATGGAATTAGAAACTTTTGTGTGGTGGTCACTCAGATACCATGAACCCCACCTAGGAAACATATGATAGAGGATCCCTCCCTAGGACTCACCGAGGGATACCATAAACTCTATCCAAAACTGATCTCGTAGAGGGGATAAAAATAATATACTAAGGATGTAATACCACATTTTACCATCATTGGAATGGATAGAGGGATCACCCTCAAATGAACTTGGTATGTACAAAAGATATGGAGGGACTCACACTACCCTAGAAAAAGTACGCAGTGTTTACTAGGGGTAAATGGTGTATCTTGCCTACCCGGGGGTCTACCCATGTCTCTCCATATCACATGACATGTAAACCTCCATATATAGGTCATTACCTTGAAAGGTACATGGAATGTAGAGGTTGAGATAGTAGTTGGTGTTCTACCATCCTATTCCCTTTACAAGTGTTTGTTCCTATGTACTTCGGGTCATGCCTGTATACTGTGGTTGTGCCCGAGTACATGGGTCGTATCTGAGTACCGAGTCATGCTTGTGTACTATACGTGTGCCCATGTGCTTGGCCATGTCTGTGATTATATATCCTCTGGGATACACAACGATCTTTCAGCACAAGGGGGTACAAAGTATGTGACATGTGTCACATAGTGTGTGATATTTAATTTTTTATGAATCCCAAGCACCGCATCTAGGGTCCCCACATAGCTTGTGTTCTTCCAGTACATGTCATGTAACATGGAATTTTCTAGATTCTATGGGCTCTTCATGTGTTCTTATAATTTCTTCATCACTGCAAAAAATCACATTCGGATATTTCAGATCTGGGGTTAATCGGCCTTATCATCACCACCCTACAGATTCCAACCTTCAATCCACTCGAAAATTGATCATCGTTTCATCATGTCGTCACCACGCTTATCAAATTGGAAAAAATGAGAATCACTAGTCTGATCTGGTCCACCTCTGATCATTCTCTATCATTACACCTCAATCACATCCTTGATCATAAACCACACCCACAGTATTTATTTTCTTCACTAAAGATAAGTTGTGCAATGATTTAATATTGGGTATTTATCAAACAACTATCCAAATAAATTGATGGTTATGAAAATGAGAAGAAATGGGGGAGAAATAAAAAATCTCAAATAAGGAATAAAACTCGACCATTTTCAGTATTTCCTTGATTTATTGACATTAGAATGATGAATTAATGGTAAAAAAATAATATTAATTCCTTTAAATACAAAGAAGAAATAAACCCTAACCCACAATCATGATTTACTTGCGAATCAAACTGTTGGAAGAATTGATTTGCATTCATCATGGGATAAACAATGAGGAAATAAACCCTAAAAAACAATTTCCTACCTCATCTTGGATCAATCAATGATGAAGACTAAATCTACATCATCATCATTGGTGAGATACTTGAATTTTATTGGTGAGAACAATCCTTGATCCATCATCATCATTCCCCAAGCCTTCCTCCAACGTTATCCTCTCATTTCTTAGGGTTATGTAACTAACCCTATGAATTGGTCATAATAGAATATTTATAGAAGATATCTATGTTAGGATTTTTAAATAAAATAATTAAATAATTATTTCAATTTATTTAATTATTTCACTCATGATAGTGCCTAAGCACAACACCTAGTGTTGACCGTGACTATATCGCGCCTAGGATAAAATGGAAATTTCAGACTCAATAGAGGTCTCATATTTCTCATCTGAGTCCCTGTTCGGGATTTATTCCACTATTTCGGGAAAATTGTGTTCATGTGATATTAATATATTTAATATTTTTATAATATTATTATTAGTCTCATTGAAGCTTATAATTTCATGTCATCTCAGCATCTGACTCCAAAAATATTATTAGAAATATTCTGAAGTTTTACATGGGAAAATAAAGATTTTACATTCTTCCCACCTTATGCATTTTTATCCTGAAAATCAAAAAATACTACTAAAAAGGTGTGGGTACTAATCTCGAATTTGGGTCTCCCACTCTCATGTTCTCTTCTAAAGATTCTTGTGTTTCCATTGGGCACCCACCAAGGGAATCACTCACCCACATAGGATCTTCTTCTCCCAATCCTTAATCTCCATCGGGTACTCAGCAAAGGTTACACCATCCTTGATATCCATTTTTACTCAATCTATAACATGCAACTGGTCATGCACGTACCTTTTCAGCTATGATTGTGGAAAATGTTGTGTACCCAATCTAACTTCGATAGTAGGGCCAAGCAGTATGCCACCTCACTAACCCTATGAATTATCTAGAAATGGATACTAAATCTAAGAGATAACTTATTTCCCAGGCCAAATCTCTAAAATCCACATCAATTTGAGACCATCCATAACACATAGTCCCACTCCTTGAACTACAAAGGCCTCCATCATCAGTTTTTATAGGACATCTGGTAGTTATGTGTAGTCCTCATTCATTCTTGGATGATCTACACCTTCTCTTTCATAACTCGCACCAACTATGGGCCCATGAGTATCGACTCACCTGGACCAGTCTGACATAGTGGTGACCTATAGGATTTCTATAAAAATTCTTGAATGGTTTCATAATGATGGTGGAATGGTATTTTTTTATAGAAACTCCACTAAGGGTAGGTGATCCTCCCAACTATGACCAAAGTCTAACACGCAAGCCCAAAGCATATCCTCCAGAACCCAAATGGTCTGCTCAGTCTGGGGGAGAAACACCATGCCTAAATTCAATTGAGTCCCAAAGGACTTCTATAATCCTTTCTATAATCATGACATGAAGCAAGAATCATGGCCTAAAATGATCATTGAGGGAACTCCATGGAGCCAGACTATTTCTTGCACATAAAGGTGCTCCAATATCTCAACTGAACTATACTCTTGGATAGCTAGGAAGTGAGTTGACTTTTTTATTCAGTCTATGATCAACCATAAGGAATCATTTAATTTAGAAGTTTGTGGAACATTTATAATGAAGTCCATAGATATATCATCTCACTTCCACTCTGGCACCTCAAGGGTTTGAGCCAAACCCGTTGGAACTTAGTGCTCAACCTTCACCTACTAAAAGGTGAGGCATCGAGAGATAAACTCTACCACATGTTTCTTCATGTATGGCCACTAGAACTAATGTTGAATTCCCTAGTGCATCTTTTCTACACCTGGATGTACCAACAAATGGGATGTATTAAACTTTCTCATTACCTCCTCATTCAATGTCACTAGTACTATCATCCATCCTTTGAAAATGATGATGTGCTCTCCACCTTTAGAAAATCCACCAGGAGCATGTCTAGTGGATATCTAAGTATGTAGGGTTTAATGGTTGGCATCTACAAGATGAGACTCCCCAACACACTATAAAAGTGGTGGGGTAACAACCATTGAATATAGATATGTCACACCATCCTCATCCATTGTGGACAACTGCAACAAGACTAACTTCTCCAAATCCACGATCAATAACTGTGAACAAGATCTCCTGCTAAGAGAATCTGCCACTATGTTCTCCTTCCTAGGAGTATAGACTATCTCAAATTCATAATCTTATAGGAACTCTAGTCATCACCTCTATCTCAAGTTAATATACTTATGAAAGAAGATATTCTTGAGACTCTTATGGTTAGAATATATGATAAAATCCTCACACATGAGGTAGTTTCTCCACATATTCAGGGTTAATACTACCGTTTTCAACTCTAGATCATGGTTTGCATAGTTTTTCTCATGTGGCCTCAATTCTTAGGAACTTTAGGAAATCTTATCCAACCTTTACATCAAGAAACAACCAAGTTTGGTCCTTGAGTCATCATAGAACACTATTTACTTGACACCCTCCTCTAGAAATATCAATATGGGATCACTCTTCGACCTCTTACACAACTCCTAAAAATCATGTTGGAACCTCTTCATCCAAATGAATGGTTTCCCATTCCAGGTCAAATTAGTCAAAGGTACCAATATCCTGGAGAAATTGGGCATGAATCTCTTATAGTAGCCTACCAACCTAAGGAATATTTGAACCTCTATCTTGCTCTTGGATGGATCTTAAGCTAACACTGCCTCAACCTTCACCGGGTCCATTTCTACACCATCATCTAAGATGACATTTTTCAGAAAGTGGGCCTCCTAAATCCAAAAATTATACTTTGAGAGATTCCCATAAAGCTGGTTCTATCAGAGTATGTAACATCTCACCCCTTCTCATTTTCTTGAGAGGGCGGTGATATGTTATTAGATATTAAGCGACATCTCCAAGGTTCCAAAGGCTGGAAATAAATTTCAAAGGGGTTCAATACTTGTGGGGGATGATTTTACCTTTAAGAATAAACCAACTAAACAAAAAACATCTATATGTTGAATTATAATAATTAAAGTCAATTCAACATTTAATTTATCAAATCCAAACTAAAAACCAATTACCATAGCAGAAGACTATAATATCAGAGTAAACAGCAAAAGAAAAACTAATAAAACTCCAAGAAACCCACAAGACTCCAAGTCTCCACAAGTTCAATGCTCCAACTACACAAATCATCCCAAGTATCATGAAGTAGTACTAAATGTGTGTGATACTTTACCTTTTCCCATGTCTCAATAGATGACATCTATAAAATCACCAAAGTTCCAAAGAAGGGGTGAGTATTAAAAATTATTAGGTTTTCCCCCAATGACCACCCTACTCATGACACTAGGATATAAAAGTTAGAAAAATTTATATAAAATAGTTTATATAAAACAATTTCCAAAATAGTTTATAACCAAATATAAACAAGTACCATTTCAACAAGTTTTCCAACAAAAGCCATTTTTTCAAATAAATCAACCAAACAATGCTTTAAAACCATTTCACAGGTTCCCTTTGGTATAGGCATTCCATTTCATATCCCTAACACCAAACATGGATGCATAATTATAAAAGTTCCATACTCATGAGTGGATTATCATCGATCTACCAAGTCATCATAAGGTAATTATATCCCATGTTCCATTACACCTTTGGAACCAAGCACAAGTTCATATTTCAACCAAGCCTCATAAATACAATATGAACACACACACCAAGTATACCCAAAACCCATTCCAATATAAACATGCCAAAACCATTTTAATAAAACAACCCTTTTATTGAAAACCCTTTTTCCAACAATCCATTTCAAAATTCCACAAATCTATATTTTAAAATATACATTTTTAGAATCAAGAAACCAAAGCACTTTACACACAAATCACCGCAATTCAATAATTTTACCAAAAACTATAAATTGTCACTAAAGAGGATTTATATCATGCTTTGTACCAAAATTTCACAATAAATTTCAATCAATTAAATCAATTTCAAATTTATACAATCAGTTCTAGAAAGAGGATTCAAGAGTAAAGCCACCTACCTAGAGAGTTTTGGAGAAAATGATAAATGGAACAAAAAACATCGCAAAATGAGTTGAATATATATGAACCCACTTTAGATCTATTCCCCTAACATAAACCAATCCAAATCTAATCATATTTGGCATCCACAACCTTATATCTACTTGTAGTAGGCATAGATCTAAGAAACTAAGAGGGAGGGTGAATTAGATCTAAGGAAAACATCAAGAATGATCAAGAATGATGACTTACCACAAGAATAAAGCTTTAATTCACCAAGGGATGGATTTGGATTACTTCTAATTTGATGGGGAGAGGTTATCCAACCTTAGAGAGACCAAAATCCCAAATTAGGGCCATTTTAGGGGAAAACGAGTCACTTAGAGGTAAAAATGAATTAGATCCATAGTTTAAGGGTCTAACTTTAACCCAAGAATAATTTAGTCACACGATTAGATAAATTGTGTGCTAAGTGTGCTCCTACTTTTGCCTTATGGGAGACCTCACACGGTCGCCTCGCACGGTCCCTAAACCGTGCTCTAACCATGTTAAATCCACTACCTCAAAAATACCAAAGCCACACTTCAAATTTCATGGTTTCTACTAGGAATCCACATAGTTTGGACAAACTGTGAGTCACTCACACACCTTCTCTTTTTCCCCTGTCACACTATGCACAGTTTCCAACAGGTGTTTCATTGTTTCCAAAAACGATGTACCACTCGTGCACCTATAGAAAATCCCCCAAAACACTTTAAAAGTTCCACAACTTTCACAAAATTTACCCATATACTTTATATACTTAAAAAAGAATAAATAAAGTGTTACTTATTAGAAACCAGGGGTGCTACAGAGTATGTACAGGACCATCTTCTAATGTCTGGAATGCTTCACCTCGAAATTTGAGTAAACTAGGATATCATCAATGAATACCAAAAAAACAGTCTAAGTAATGATAAAATATCTTGTTCATGATTCCCATGAACACTTTTGGGGTGTTTTCTCACACTAAAATACATCAAAAATTACTCATAGTGATTGTAGTGACGTCTGGATTTCATCTTAAGGGCATCCTCATCTCGTACTCAAAGATGGTTATAGCCTATTTTGAGGTTTATCTTATAGAAACATTGTACCCCTATCAACTCATCAAATAGGTTATAGATTCTTAGTATTGGATACTTATTATTTATGTTTATCTATTTTGGGAGTCAATAATCCATAGATAACCTCAAACTCTCATCCGCCTTCTTGGTGAACAACACTGGGGTTTCCTAAGAGGAAACACTGGGTCTGACAAAACCCTTCCTCTACAAGTCCTCCAACTACACCCTCAGCTCTCAAAACTCTATGGGATCAATTCAATATGATATCACAAATATTAGGGTAGTCTTGGGGTAAAATTCAATGAAAAATTTTGTCTCTTGATGGGGAGGTAATCCTAACACATCCTTGGGAAAGACGTCCTTATACTTAATTACCACTATAAGAAACTAAAATCTCATATCATCTACTACTTATATGGTAATATTGTCCAAATGGTGAGTAATAATTTATATCCTCCTATATATGATCCCATACTACTCTTTATGGGTTTTCTTCTCACCTTTGAAAAAAACACATCCCATCATTGTGGATACACCACCTCTTTTACTTAAAATAATCAGTCTAGGCACGAACTGTGGATATCGAGTCCATACCTAAGATGACATCATAAGGCCTCATCACTGCTATAAATAGATCCCATAATAAACACTCACATCCAAGAGTCAGATCACATTATTAGTAGAAGTGTGTGATCACTAAGTCAGCTCTAGTTAGAGTCTCCAATTTCAAGGGTCGAGCCAAGGGATCAACTAGAATCTCTTAGTATTAAACCAGAGAAGTGGAAAGAAAAGAGTGTCTCACACCCATTTCTATCGATACTACAACTAAATTAAATAAGATAGGGTTTATACCTATAATCATCCCAGGAGTATCGAGGTCATAGGCCTCCATTGGTTGCAGTTGTCCTCTCCCCTAACCACTAGCTCCCTGAGTCTATCATGGACCACCTGGGGGAATTTGTGGTAATAGTTTAAACCACCTTCCACCCCCTACTTCTCTACCTACTCCTCTTCCATATTCACCACCCTTTGGACCTCCTTACTCATGTCGTTATCTCTGTCTAGATGGTTCATTGATTGTCTTTCTATCAATTGTGTGGTGGGTCGAACAATCTCAAACAAGATGTCCCCGGATATCACAAGAGAAGAATTGCCTCTCTCTAGATTGACTTAAGCTATTCTAAGATCCTTGAACCATCGATCTTTTTTCCTGGGATCATCTCTTGAAACATCACGCATGCCCAAATCCTTCTAACTACTATTGGCTTCCAACTGCTAAGGACTCAGCTCCTACGGGCCCACTACTAGCACCCGTTTTCGATGACTGCTCTACCAGTAATCTTTACACTACAAAAGTCTTCTCAATAACTCTAACATAGATGGTAATTTAAAGAGATATTACTCTATCTCTGATATCTTATTGTAAACCCTACTCGATGGTCTGTTTTATGAATAATGGATCTGGAATCATATCTAGGGAGTATCATGAAAGGTTAGTGAACCTCACCAAATACTCTAACATGGTCATATTGACCTACTGCGATTAAAGAAGATCCTGGATGTGCACTGATCACAACGTGTATAGATAGAACTCCTCCCTAAAAAGACACTTGAAATATGACTAAGAGAGAGTTATCTCATCATATGACTATGTCACTAGACTCCACATTCACCTAGTAGATCCCTAAATAAGACTCACCTCTAGGACCACCATTTGATATGTAGTTTTCCTCATAATTAAAAAAACTTGGGTCACCATATCAAGCCAATACTCAACTACCTGGGGGTATGGGTTGCCCCAAAACTAGGGAGGTCTCTACCTTTAAAACTCATAGAGTGTACTCATCCTAAACACATCCTAGATTGGTATTGTTGGTACAATATGCTGCTCAATGGGTTTTAGTATAACTAGAAAATAATTTGGAGGTACTACCTCCTATATAGGCCCTTGCACTGAAGCCTCGTCACTCATAGGGTCATCCCCATGATCACGTAGTGGAATCCTGACTGGATGTCTTTACAAAGGCATCCTGAAATAAATAAGACGCATCATGGTCAATGAGTATATCTGGGGTGATAAATTAATAAGGACATGAAAACCACAACCCATTCCTATATGATTCATGTACCAATGTTTTTTCCAATAACCAATTTCTATATATATCAAATCAATAAGCAGGTTATCATAGTCCTAGTGAATGGATGTGTCGTTCCTTGCACCAATACTAGAGTTCCTAACCTGGAATCTGAACTCAAAACACTTTAACATTATTTACATAAATACCAAACCATACTCACAGTTAGATAATCTCCAAATTTTGGTCTTAAGGTATAAACACATTCAAATATAACTCATTCGCGGCCTGACCCATCAGGGGCCACTTGAATGGTGGTAATCCTAGTGTGACCACCCCAAGCCCGCCTTCAATATGCCATGGGATGGTGACCAGATCCGAGTAGGCATATCCCACATATGGGAGGAATTATCCTAAGTACTTTTATACACATACACATCTCCAAGATTGTATAATGATAAGATGTAATGAACGACTGCTACTATTATGTATGCATAACATCTATCCCACATTAGAGTAAAACAAAGTACTGGAAAGAATAGGGGTCAAATAAAAGCCCTCCAAAATTGGAAATAGAGTCCAACCTTTTTAGAAGGAGGTGACTACTATAAAATGAAACACTGATAAAAAACTCAGTCTTTCTAGCCCAAAACTAAGCTTTTATCGGTCCCTGTTCTCCCATTACTCTATCAAATGGCATGTCATCTTCATATGACACGACATGTGAGAGCAGAGCCCATGGAGAGGTGAGTATAACAATAGATTATAGGACACCCCAAAATCAATAAGCATAATGCATAATAAGTAGTCAAATAATCAATTCATAGGTATGTCAATCAAGATATGAGACCTAACGATAAATAGAGAAAAATACAGATATACTCATAACAGACAACTGATCTCAAAAAGGGTATCAACCAATACTTCCAACCAAAAGATTCTATTCAAGGCTTCAAGGCAACATTCATATAGGAGGTATTTCTCCATGATCCATGTTTTCATTGATGACACTCATCTGACAGGTTATGATCTTCTATCCTCACCAAGATATACTCATTGGATCTCCGAAGATCATGCTACCTAGATAGGGGATCACTCCCAGGTTTGCTGGGGGGAGACCACCAACTCTACTAGATTAATTTTCTAAATAAGGGGTCAATTCCCTATGTATGGGGTCCACATAAATACCAAAAACCCCACCTGTGAAAGATATGATAGATGTTCCCACCCCATTCCTCATGGAGGGATACTGTGAAATCTATCCAAAATCGATCCTTTAGAGGGAATCACAATCCTATGTCGGGGATGTAATGGAACATTGTACACTTGTAGGGATGTATCGAGGGATCACACTCAAATAAACCTAGTATATATTGAAGAGACAGAGGGCCTCACACTGACCTAGAAAAAGTACACAGCATGTCTCTCCTGCCCAGGGGTCTGCTCTTGTCTCTCCATCTCACATGGCATGTAAACCTCCATATACATGGTGTATGTGTGAAAGGTACATGGTGTGTATATGTTGGGATAGCACTTGGCATGCCACCAGCCCATTCCTATGTACAACCGGTTGTGTCTGTGTACTTCGGGTCGTGCCTGTGTACTGTGGTTGTGCTCGTGTACAGAGTCGTGTCCAAGTTTTGGATCATGCCCATATACTCAAACCATGCCCATGTACCTAGCCATGTCTATATCCATGTTTCTTTTAAGATACATGTCGATCCATGATCATTGGGTCACACAGCATGTGACACTTGTCACTTTACATGTGATATTTTTTTTATGTAAAAATATAGCACCGCAACCAGGGACCCAACACGGCGTGTGGTCTTCAGGTACATAATGTCTAATATGTAATTTTCCAAATTACATGGTCTCGTCATGCATTCTTCTGATTTAACCATATCCACCACAAATCATGTTTAGATATTATGGATCTAGCATTGACTGGCCTTGCCATCATCACCCGTCGGATTCCGACCTTCAATATACTCGAAAATCAACCACTCTTGCATCGCACTATGGTCACACACATCAAAATGGGAAGATCACCTATATGATCTAGTCCACCTCTAATCAGCCTCTAGCATCACACCTTGATCACATCTTTGATCATGAATCCCATCTGCAATATCGATCTATTGTGCCAAAGATCATTCGCACAATGATCGAATATTGGGTATCCATCGAACCACCATCTAAAGAAATTGACAATGATGAATGTGTGAATAAATGGGGTAGAAATGCGCAAATCACAAATGAGTAATAAACCTCATTCATGTTAGGGTTGTCCATGATTAATTTTTGTTAGAATGAAGAATGAAGAGTAAACAAATAATATCAATCCCCCTAAATCCTAGGAAGAAAAAAATATAAACCTGCATGAATAATAAACTCATGAATCAAACTATTAGAATAATTTATTTTCATTCATCATGGGATAAAAAATGGGTAAATAAACCATGAAAAATAGTTCCCTACCTTGGGTTGGATCAATCCCTGATGAAGAATGAATTTTTTTAGTCTTCATTGGTGATAACCTTGAATTTTGTTGATGAGAATGATCCTTGATCCATCATCATCATTTTCCAAGACTTTCTCCAATGTTCTCCTCTCAATTATTAGGGTCATACAGCTAACACTGTGAATTATACATAATAGTGTATTTATATAAGATATCTATAATAGGTTTTTTAATTAAAATAATTAAATAAATATGTCAATTTTTTTAATTATTTCACCCATGATGGATACCAAGCCCAACATCTGATACCGACTAAGATTATGTTGTGCCTAGTGTAAAACTCACATTCTAGACTCAACAATGGTCTCATATTTCCCATATGAGTCTTTATTCAAGAGTTATTACACTATTTCAGGAAAATTGTGTGTACGTGATATTAATATATTTAATATTTTTATAATATCAGTACCGGGCTCACTAGGCCTTGGAATATCACATTGTCTTGGCATATGGATCTGAAAATATTATTAGATATATTCTAAATTTCTTTACATGGTAAAAATAGAGACATTACAGAATACATAAAATCAAATATTACGAGCAATTAATAATTTAAAATACAAACTATTTTATATTTTAAATTTATTTCATAATTTATAATTCAATTATAAATCACTCCTTATGATTTCTAAATAAAAATTTTATTTCTACATCAAAAGGAATTCCATATAATATTTAAAAAGATATTTTAATATTAACGGCTTAATATTAATAGAATATTTATAATAAATGTTTTAGAAAATTTAATAAATAAATCATAAACATTTTATGACTAATCTATTTATAAAATAATTTTATAAATTTATTAATATTCCAAAATATCTTTTCCAATTATTTATAAATAATTTATAAATAATTCAATTCAATTCCTAATTGAAAAAAAATAGAAAATAAAATTTTCTTAGGTTTTTCAAACACTACGGATTGTTCTATATCATGGTGTAAATATTGTGGTTTTCTTTAAAAAAAATGGGAGGTTCTATGACCTGGAGAAATTCATAATGTAAGGCATCGTAAGATACGAGTTCTGTCAAAAATGGGATCCACATTCACCACGGCTTGTTTATGGCTTCCTGTTTTACATGCGTTAACTCTTAATGCACAGTGAGTTTGAAACAGCCTCCACCATTCCATAGAACTCTACATGGTGAAAAAAATCATCACTCCATGTGTATCGTGCTATGGAGATGGGCCATTTTGGTCCTACAAAGGACCTCTAAGTTGTGGTGTCATCTAAGTTGCAGTGTCATGATAGAAAAATATTGCTATGTATTTCTAGTGTTCTTCATTTCATGCATGATTTCATAAATCTAAATACATGGGTCACTCTGATTCCCCTGTTAGGTTTCTAACAAGTCGATTAACACTTAATTAAAGTAGTGGAAGAAAAAGAAACCATAAATCCAGGATCACCATGCTAGATAATTGAAATCGTGCATAAATCGGAAATGAATAACCTGTTTTAAATGTATATCAAACATTTTAGAGCCACTGAAACACTTGGTTCTCTATCCCATGTGTTTGAGAGAGATCACTGAAGTGGCAAGTAAAAACCTCCCAGCTTTAGAGGTATCCATGGGTTATTCCTGAATTTTTTGTTGTATAGATGAGACTCTCCTTCACCCATGGTGTGCTAGAACCTTAATATGATAAGGATAAACAATAAGAGAGCTTTGGGTTTCATGGGGTCTTGACTGAGCATTTAGAATCACACACACACACATACTACCATCACATGGAAGTAGATTTATATAACCCTAAGGATTCCCATTGGTGATGCATGCATTAAATCATGAATTATAACACATGAGTTAATGACTCGACTTGATCATTCATAATATGAATGAATACATTTAACTCTCATACATTTAATCTTATGAAATTCTTCTCTTAATGATAGTCTATGTGAGAGAATGACTCTAATAAAGATTTAATGCATGAAATCTAATTTCATGCATCCCTTAAAAGTGGAGTTTGTATCATGAAAATTATATTTTAATACTATATTTCAATATATCCAATTATATCATATACAAAAAGACTTTAGGGAATACCTTCTCCTTCAGTAGGTATGGGTATTGTTTGTTTAAAGACCATCATAGAAAGTAATCTAATTTTGAAGAATGTTCAAAATGCTCCTGAGATTTGTTTGAATATCATTTCTACTAGTGTTCTTGATGATGGTGGTTTTTTCAATAATTTTGGATATGAACATTGGAATATTTTGAAGGGTTCCTTGATCGTAGCTCGAGGAAAGAAGTAGTTGGGTTTGTATTAGACCATAACTTCTATTTCTTCTAATACTACTTGTATTATTGAGTGTAGTATTTCTTCAAAATTATGGAACAATAGTTTTATCCACATTGGAGAGAAGGGTCTTAGTTGTCAGGTTAATGGAAATTTACTTCCAAGTCTAAAGGGTGTCAAATTGGATACATGTGATCGTTATATGGCTAGAAAACATAGTAGAGTTAGTTTCAATAGTCATCTTTTTCACAAGAAGTCACGGGTAATTGAGTTGGTGCATTATGATGTTTTCAGTCCTTTGAAGTCTAAGTCTTTTAGTGACTAACTTTTTTGTGACTTTTATTGATGACTATTCACACAAACTTTGGATTTATGTTTTAAATGTAAAACAGTCAAGTGATCAGTTCTTTTAAGAAGTTTTAGGTTTCTGTTGAGAGTAAAACTGGTCAAAAGTTAAAAAAAGTGATCACAATAATAATTGGGGTGAGTATTATGGTTATTTTAATGAGTATTTCAAGTAAGAAGGTATTGAACATTAGAAGACACCTCATTTAAATAGTGCAGCTGAGTGAATGAACAAGACTTTGATAGAAAGAGTTCATTGTTTATTTTTTGAATCAATGTTGTATGGACATTTTTTGGGTGAGGCTTTATTTACTACTGCACATATTACTAATTTATCACCCATAGTTATTTTTTAGGTAGATACTCTTGACATGTTTTGGTATGGAAAATAGATCAAATGTGATCACTTTTATGTTTTCTATTGCAAGGATTTTGTTCATGTGCCTAGAGATGAGAGATCCAAGCTAGATAATAAGACATGAAAATATGTTTTTATTGGCTATGGACATGATGAGTTTGGGTAAAGGTTTTATTATCTTGTTTTTAAGAATCTTTTATAAAACCGTGATGAAATGTTTATAGAGGATTAAGATGTTAAAGATATTGATATGGGAGAAAAGTCCACTCACAACTACAAAACTGTGTTTATCAAGCACTAGGGATTTAACAGTGCTCACTAAAAATAATGGTAAAGACCCCCTTTGTTAATGCTAAAAAAATGTTGTTAAAGGAGGTCATTAAAAGTGCTTTTTTAGCACTATTAAAAGGGGTCTTTCACAGTACTAAAAAAAGCGTTGTTAAAGGGGGCTTTTATCAATGCTTTTTTACAAGCGCTGATAAAGGACCACCCTTTATCAGTGGTTTTAAAAAATCACTCATAAGGGTATACTTCAAAAAAATATTTTATTAAGAATAATATTTTAATATATAAATATTTTTATATTGATATAAATATAATATATATTTTTTAAAATATGATTTAGATAAGGTAAATATGCATTTACACTTATTATATATGATATTTAGTGAAATGGATTATAAAATAATTAAAAAATATATATTTTTAATTAATAATTTGATTATTATTACTGATTAATAGTAATTTAATATCAATTTGAAGATAATAAAAATCAAAAAATTAATAAAAAATCTAAAATAAGTTGAAAACATAACTCGAACTTCAAACGACCATAACTTTCAATTTGGATGTCTGTTTGGGTTCTAACACATATCAAATCGAAGTCTGCAATGAGCTCTATGCCATTAGTGACAGAGGTAAACCTTTGTTATATTTTTCAAGGCCAAAAAAGGCCCATACATCCTCCAAAACTGAGTTTTTATTCAGGGTACCCCAAATTTTTAACATTTGATGGATTTTCAACCTCATTTAAGGGGGTCTTTTTACCCTTTTTCAGTGGGGGATGAAATTATTCTCAGGTCTTACATTCATATTGATATTATGGTTTTAAAATTTTATTATTTCTCACCATGTAATTTTATTTGTAATTAAATATATGCATGTTTTCTAATATTTACTTGTAATAAATCACTCATATAAATACATATATCTACATATTTATGTAAAAATGTATATTCTAATATATATATATAAATAAATACATATTTTAAAAATGTATTTAAAACAATATCTAACTATTTTTTACATTATAAAAATATATTTATAATGTTTATGTATACATATATGAGTGTATTAATAAATAGATATATATTTATATTATATTCTTATATATGTAAATGAATATAATATACAATATATTTAAATAAATATAAGTATATATATATATATCACACGCACACGTATATTGTATAAATGTATTTAAAAATAATTATATAAATATATGTAAATAAATATATAAATAAATATAAATATCATTAAACGGATAGCAAAACAATATGGTGTAGTGGTAAAGGCGTTCCATATTCGAATGAGAGGTGTGGGGTTCGAATCCAGGCGAGCGCGCATGAGGCTGGAAATTCGCAAAGCACTAATAAAAGGGGTGGTAGGATGAAAAGCACTGATAAAGGAGGGGGGGTGAAGCGCTATTAAAGGGGTTGTGGAATCACTGATAAAGTGGGCAGGCTCATAGGTGTCTGAAAAAAATATAATTTTACACCCTTTAACAATGCTGATAAAAGTTTTAAGCTTTTAATCATGCTCTGATTGTCATCATTTTTTTAGAACTGATAAAGACATATTCTAGCATTGTTAAAGACTTATTTTGTAGTAGTGAATTCTCTAAATTTTTATGGTTTTGTTAGTATTGATCCAGTTTTTAATTCACATTTACCACATTTCATTGATTCTGAATATCATGTTTTTGATTCTGATGATCATGGTGATGTGCATAATGATTTTTAGGTTGAATAGGTTGTGGTAGATGTTTCTGAAGCACCTTTTGTTTCTGATTATCCAGTCCTGAGGGTTATTAGTGAAATCGTTGTTCCACTTGGTAGATCATCTCAACACTATACCACTTATACTTGGTATTTACCTAACAAGTATTCACTCCTTGCTGATGGGATAGAATGAGAATCTTTTGATGAGGTGATGGAAAGTGGTCAAAAAATAAATAAATAGGTTTAGGAAATAGATGATGATATGATATCATTACATGAAAACCATACTTTTAAGATGGCGAAGTTATCTAGAGGTAAGATAGATTTGAAAAATCGATAGATTTGAAAAATCGATAGATATGTTGGATTAAAAATGAAAAATCCAGTTGTGTTTCACAATATGAAGCAAGGTTAGTTGTTAAAGGCTTTCGTTGGAAGAAAGGTAATGATTTTGATGATTTTTTCTCACCTATTGTCAAAATATCTTCCATTCGAGTTGCTCTTGGTTTGGATGCTAGTTTGGATCTTTAGATTGAGCAGATGGATATGAAGACAACTTTCCTCCATGGTGATTTAGATGAGGGGATTTATATGGAATAGCTTGAGAGTTTTGTTGAAACAAGTAAAAATACTATTGGAAATAGGACACATACCAACAGTTTTGACCAAATTGTTGGTAAAGGTCACTAATTTGGATATATACCAATGGTTTGGCCAAAACCATTGGTATAGGTCACTTATATGGACATACACCAATGTTTTGGCCAAAACCGTTGGTATAGCTCAAAAAATCAAAGAACCTATACCAACGGTTCTCAAAACCGTTGGTATAAGTACACATATTTTTTTATTGAATCTTTCATTAAATAACATTAAATAAATCAAAAGTTAAAATACTTATGAATATACATATATATATTTATGAAATTATGCTCACAAAAGTCATGTTATGTTAGTGGTTAGGTCGTTGGATTATAAATGGGAGGTGTTGGGATCAAAACCAAGCTGATTTTTTTTTTTGAATTACCTATACCAATGGTTTTTTCAGAACCGTTGGTATAGACCTATCCCAACGCCAAACCAGCCAACAATCAACAGTTTGGAGACCTATACCAATGGTTCCAAACCATTGGTATAGGGTATTTTTCTATTAGTGAAAGGATTATGTCTTCAAGTTGAAGAAGAGTTTGTATAATCATAAGAAAGTTCTGAGCCAATGGTATAAAAAAGTTTAAATGTGTCATTTTTCATCAGGGTTTCCGGAAGACCTCTTCTGATCATTATGTTATTATTTAGAGATTTATTGATGGTGATTTTATTATATTGTTTCTTTATGTTGATGATATTCTCATTTTCGGTCATGATACTTCTAAAATTGATAGATTAAAGAAGGATTTTTGTCAATATTTTGTGATGAGATACTTGGGGCCAGTGTGCCAAATTCATGGCATGATGATCTTTCATGATAGAAAAGACAAGAAATTATGGTTATCTTCAGAGAGATGCATTGAAAAGGTTCTTCATAGATTTTTTATGGACAGAGCCAAGGTGGTTAATACTCCACTCGCTTTACATTTTAAGCTCAATTCTAGTCAGTCATATTCTACTAATGGAGAGAAATAGAAGATACAACACATGCCTTATTCATTTGTTGTTTGTTGTTTGATGTATGTGATTTTATGTACTAGACCTGATATAGCTCATCCAGTTGGTGTGGTAATTCGTTTTCTAACAAATACAGATAGATAAATTGGAGAACAGTGAAGTATATTTTTCGATATTTTTGTGGTACTTTTGATCTAAGATTGCATTTTGTCGGTGAGAAACCAATGCTTTGTGGCTTTACAGATTCAAATATGGCAGGAGATATGGATTGAATGATGCTAATTTTAGATTATTTGACTATTTTGTAAAGGGAGCTATATCTTGAAAGTTTAGATTGTAGAGATGTGTTGTTTTATCTACCATAAACTCTAAGTTTATTATAGTTGTTGAGGCATGGAAAGAATTGTTGTGAATAAAGAATTTTATTCGTAAGCTCAATTTTAATCAGGATATATTTTTTATGATGGTTAGAGTGTTATTTGTTTGAAAAAGAATTTTACTTTTCATGGTATATTAAAACATATCAATGTTTGATACATTGGATTTGAGATGTCCTTAATTATGGATAGTAGAAGCTCAAGAAGAGTCACACGGATGTTAATGGATCATACATGTTGACTGAGATTTTACCAAAAGGTAAATTTAAGACTTGTTGACGGATTGCAGGGTTGACGGTAGTCCCTACTTGAGTTGGAGGGGAAGTTTGTTGAGATCCTTCTAATGTGAAGACCCAAATGCTACTTACAAAAACGATACAAAAAAGGGATATTACGGGTTTTGTTTTTTTGAAGACTTACATTTTGTTGTGGATGTCTTCACAACAGCAACTCTCTTTCTTCTCTTGTGAGTGTGTGGTGTGGCTAGGGTTTGGCATCCCGATTTCAGATTTGTAACAGAATGAGCATATTTTCGATCTGATTGGGTTTGATCGATGTCAACCTCTATCTGGACCATGATGATTCTTCTGCACTATTATTCATATTGTGAACCTTTGATCTGTATGATCATATCTGGTTTGATTTATTTCTCAGGTTTTGTTCTTCGTTTTAAGGCTGCTTTCGTCTTGTGGTTTTTTATTTTGAGTTTTCACTACTGGAAAAATGACCTATAGCCACGGTTTTGGGTATAGCCCCCAAAACCTTGGGTATAGGCTATACCCACGGTTTTGGGAACCGTGGGCTGGAACGACGTCGATATAGGGGTCTCAACCTATACCCATGGTTTTTGAGAACCGTGGGTATAGGGGCGTCCTATACCCACGGTTTTGGGAACCGTGGGCTGGAACGACGTCGGTATAGGGGTCTCAACCTATACCCACGGTTGCGCACCTCCAAGGGACCAACCGAGCTTCGAATTTGTTTTGCTATATAATCATACATCAACGTAATATATATTCATTTTATCCATGTGTTGTACTAAAAAATCCAAAAACGCGGTCAAGGGGTTTCGAACCCGCTCTCACGATGGTCCTCCCGGCCGCACACCAATAACTGACCAACCGAGCTACGAATTTCAATTGTTATTTATATATGCATATACGTATATATATTAATATAATTCACACCGGGTGTTTAAATTCAAAAACCGCAGACCGCGGGATTCGAACCGGCGTCTAATGGCCGCACCTCCACTAGTGACCAACCGAGCTATAGAAATTCTAAGTATATAAATTTATATTTATATAAATATATTAAATTAAACCGTGAAAAAATATCTTCCCGCCAAATTTTTTTGTGTCCCGCCTAATTTTCATTCCCCGCCATAAGCTATACTCACGGTTCTCCAGAACCGTGGGTATATGTCTTCAAAAAAAAACCCAATACTCACGGTTTTGAAGAACCGTCGGTATAGATTTTCGAAAAATACCATATACCCACGGTTCCCTATACCCACGGTTTTGGAGAACCGTGGGTATAGGTTCATGTACTATCCCTATACCCACGGTTTTGGAAAACCGTGGGTATAGCCCTATTTTCCAGTAGTGTTTTTAGGTTAAAAATCTTTGGTATCGATCCATTAATTTCTTCACTCAATTTTTTTTGTTTAGTTGTACATCTACTATAATTTTTAAGGCTTACTCTAAAAGGAAATAAATCTTATCCCATGTCCGTATATTGTTCATTTGTACATTTGTTATTGAACGTCCATCCCCAACACATAATGGAAACAAAGGGAAGAGGTAGAGAATCAAAGGGTGAGGCATGGAGGGGAGATGGGGAGAGAAGGATTCGAGAGATAGAGCGGAGACGTGAAGTAGTAATGTGAAACATGCGGGTCAGGGTATGGTGGGTCAAGCCTAAACAAGTTTGAGTTCGTGCGGGTTTGTCCACAAAATCCCACATACAATGCAAACAAAAAAAAATTCAAGTTTGCCCCGCCCCACATAAGCTCGCGGGTAGCCCGGAGGCTTGCGAACATTTTTAAAAAATAAAATATTTGCAATCATTTAAATATTGCATTTTTTTTCTCATTCTTAATGGTAGTTGTGGGGAGAAGTATGGATCGACTGTAACTGGAGTTTTAAGGGATATGATGAAACATTTTTAAATAGGTTAATGGTGGCATACGCTGATGCCGATGTTGTGCCGAATTGTTGCGGGTGATGGGTGAGGAACTATGAATAATGATATTGATTGTGTGGTGATGCGAATAGGTGAACTTGGGAATAAACGACGACTCTTTAGGTAATGACCGGTTTCAGAGGAGGTGATTAGAGTTCTCTCATGAGCTCCTTTCCTATTTTCTTAATAACAAAATAAAATTAAATAACAACAATAATAAATCGACCCAACAAATATTATGATTATAATATTTTTTTATAATTTAAAGCATGTGTAAGGGAAATGAGTTCTATTTTTAAAGAGGTGAGATCACACCAAGTGAACACGATTAATAATTACTGTATAATTATTATAATATCATATTAAAACAATAGATATAGACATATTTAAAATTCATATGTGAATGAATGGTGAATTAGTATGACCATTATGATGGGAAATTATATGTCGTAGTTCAATCATCATTTTTTATTAAAAAAAAATAAAAAGTTAAAATAATCATATATTTTAAAAATAATAATTTTTTTCCAAAATAAACTCGTGGATAACCCCGCCCCCGAGCCCAACTCGCCTTGACTGGTGTGCATACGCACTTCATTGGCGAAGCCCATGGGCCACGGGCCGTTTTGATTCAGGAGCGGGAGGCGGACCTGGTAAGGGGTCGGGCTTCGTGGAATACCAATTGAACTGAATGAAATCGGGTTTTTAATTAAAACTTAAAAACAAAATCGAAACAACTTCATTTGACTTTTTCAGCGATGTTTTTTAAAACCCTTTATTTTTTGTTTGGTCCCCCTCAAGATGCCTTCCTCTCCGCGAATTGTCGGGAATCGTCTGCGAGGTTTAACCTAGGGTTTTGCAGAAGACGAAGTTGCATTCCCTTCTTTTCATGTTCTCGATTTGTTCGTGTCTCGTGCTAATGTCTTCGTCTGAGACCGGAACATCGAGATGTTGTTTAAGAGATCTTTAACATCAAGATGCCTCCGGTTAATCGAAACAGACTCTTTGAACCCCTTTCGCAAGTCCGAACAACCATTTTACAGCAACGTCCAGAGTTATTCCAGCGCAAAAAAAGCTCGACAGTTCCTAGGTACTTCCAAATATGCTCTCAGTCCTCAAATCGTCAACTCTGTCCTATCGAATTGTTCCTCAGATTCGATCGCTCTAAGCATCTTTTTTTGGTGTGCTAGGCAGCCCAATTACTCTCACGAAGACTCCGCATTCGATCGTATGGTTGAGGTCGTCGGTCGTCTAACTGATAAATTTAGAACAGTGAGAGGTATCGTCGGGGAATTAGAATCTCTGGGCTGCGGCCCAAGGGCTCAAACTTTTCTGCTGCTGCTGAGGATTTATTGGCGTGGAGGAATGTTTCGGATGGTCTTCGAGGCGTTCGAAGAAATGATTAAATTTAACTACACGCCCAACACCTTTGCCCGCAACGTACTCATGGATTGCTTGTTCAAAATCGGACATGTGGATGCAGCTCTCTCTGTCCTGAACGGTACCTACCTCCCAAATTTCTTGACATTTAATATTGCTCTCTGTAATTTATGCAAGTTCAGTGATTTGACCAACGTGAGAAATGTTATCAGAACGATGCTGAGGGAACGGTATGTTCTTGATGCCGAGACCATGACCATGGTTCTGAACTGTTTTTGCAAAATGCGCAGGCTGGGAGAGGCGTTTCAAGTTTTAGGGATTATGATCTCCATGGGCATCCCTGCTTCGGTCCGTGTTTGGAGCATATTGATTGATGCATGGTGCAAATCGGGTAGATTAGCCATGGCTGGTGATTTAGTGAAGAAGATGACAGTGGTGGGCTGTTCTCCTAATGTTGTGACCTACACATCTTTAGTCAGGGGGTTCTTGAAAACTGGAATGCTGAGCTGTGCGTCTTCCATTTTAGGCACCATGGAATCATCTGGCTGTGCTCCTGACCTGGTTCTTCACAACGTGTTAATAGACTGTCTCTCCAAGATTGGCCGGCACGATGCTGCGATCGAGCTGTTTCTCAGTTTGCTGAAACAGAAGGTGATGCCGGACCATCGCACTCTTAGCTCCTGCCTATCAGCTGTTTGTGGGTCAAGAAAATACTCTCTGTTTCCTAAATTGATCGAGAAGATCGAGGTGGAAGCTGACTTGGTGATGTGCAACCATCTACTGTTTTATTTTTGCAAGGCAGGGGTTCCACTGCATGCAATGAAATTCTACCAGTCCATGCTGGAAAGAGGAATAGTGCCAGATAAGTACACTTTTGTCGAATTGCTGCGTGGAATGTGTGGGGTGGGATGGATCGATGAAGCTGTCAATGTGTATCGTGGGATCATCCACACCCATCCAGGTCTTGATGCTCATGTGCATACTGTAATGATAGGCGAGCTCATGAGTGCTGGCAGATTTGATACCGCCATTAGATTGCTTAGGGGAGCTGTTGCGGAGAAGTACCCATTGGATGATGTATCATACAACGTATTGCTCAGGTTATTCACGGGTTCTAACATTGAAGATGCTCGGGCCTTGTTTAACCTGATGAAGGAAGGCGGTGTGGCTCCCACCTCTCGAACGTATAATGTGTTGCTCTGTGGCTTCTGTGTCCGAAGGGATCGGAAAATGGTGAAGTGGATACTGGAGGAGATGACTAGCTCTAGATCACAGCTGCAGTATAACACGTTCATGAAGGTGTCAAACTTTCTGTTTCGAACAGACTTCCCTGGATTGGTCTCTGGCTTGTTGAGTGAGATGTGGAGTTTAGGATTGATGCCAAAGGAATCCAAGTATCCATTGTTGTTTGATGGTGTAAAGATAGGCGTTTTACCAATCTCTGGAGCATAGCGAATGGTATCCACTCGTGGGTGGGTTGGTTTTTGTGCTGACATGAGGATGCCGGCTTGTTGAGTGAGATGTGGAGTTTAGGATTGATGCCAAAGGAATCCAAGTATCCATTGTTGTTTGATGGCGTAAAGATTAGCGTTTTACCAATCTCTGGAGCATAGCGAATGGTATTTGACTAGTGGATGGGTTTGTTTCTTGTGCTGACATGAGGATGATCCGGCAAACAGCCTTTTTGGATATGTTTGGAAGAGGGCAAACAGTCTTTTTGTATATGTTTGGAAGAGGGCAAACATGTTGGGGTAAAAGGAATGAGTATTGAAAAATGAGTTTTTAGGGCTTGCTATGCATTATTTGTGATATACATCGACATCAAAATTTCATTGTTTGAGGTAAACTCATCTCCCTTCTTACATTTCACAGTTCATACCAAACATGCCCATGACATGGATTTATTCCAATATCACTTATTAAATAAATAAATTAATATTTATTTAAATGATTTTAAATAGAATATATCATTTCCATTGGATCATTAAACTCGATTCATATCCTTTCATAAAATATTATATTCACAAAACCTATGAATGAATATTTATTTTAATATTTATGTAACATGAATAAATAATTATTTTAATCCATTCACTAAACATGGGAATAAGTAAATATTTATTTATTTTCTTGTGAATATTTAAACAAGAGATAAAATTTGACACATATTTGAAACTTGAATATCTTGATGTGATTAACATTTACTTGAATAAATACTATTTCACAAAGCATAGAATAAACTAGTACTCACCCGTGCTATTGCACGACGCATTTGATTACTGGTTTTTCTTTTAATAAGAGATTAATATTTATAAAATTTGAGAAGAAACAATAATCTTGAATAAATTTTAATTAGAAAGTAATGGTGTATGATAATGAAATAGAAGTGCATAGAATATGAAGACACCATTCAAATAGCAACAAAGAAATAAGATAGAGTAATAGTATATGAATTTTTAAATTTTGAGGAAGAATATTTGAATTCATTTTCAATTTTGATCACAATAACTGTAAAGTGGGCACTGAAATAAAAAGTGAAAGATAAATCAAAGATAAGAGTGGTTATAATAATAAAAATGAGAAATTTGAAAATAAATGAAATAATAATAAATTGAATGAGTGGGTTCGTGAAAAAAGCAAACGGAGTGAAACTATTCATTATATATATGGAACAATATGGAATGAGGGACGTAGATGCAATTAAATAAAATAGATAGATGACGACAGAGTGTCGACAACCACTTCATAATACTTGACAACATGAAATTGAATAAAAAATAATAGATGAAGACAAATTGAATATGGTTGTTTCTTAACTAAATGTCAACAGTCCTGAGTTGTTTCTTTTAAAAGCTCGATTGAATAGTGACCTTTCCTAGGCAAGCAGAGGGGCAGAAATATTTATGTTCCCTAAGTGTAGTCATTCACCTAGGCTAAGCGACATCAATAGAGAGTCCTCAAACACTTTAGTATATCGGACAACATGAAATTGAATAAAATAATTAGTTGAAGATAGATTGAATTTTGTTGTAGCATGAGAATTAATATCACAATTCTATAAAAAGTCGATGATGTATACATAATAACTACATATAGAATATGTAAACACATATAGTAGAAATCATTAGGTATGAACAACTACAAAATCTGGTATGAACATATACAAATACGTTCATGAATTCCCGAAAAATTCATATACTAATCATCAAAGAAGATTTACATCCGAGCCTTCAAAATATAGAAAAAACTCACAGGTGATAAGGTTATGAATTTACTGACTCTGAGACAGATTGGAAACATCGGTCATGAAGGTATTATTGTCATCACCCACCATAGGTTCCTATAAGAATAAGATAAAAATAAAACTCCATACCTTATCATAAAATTCACAATGAAGGAAAAAATGGTCAAAACATTCTGGTGGCTTCATAAAGAGGATGATTAAAGGAAATTGTATACCTGATCATTAGTAGGAACCAACTCATAAAGAAAAAGCTGCATACTGTGAGTTTATCCTCTCCAACCCCCTAAAGAAATTGGTTCCTGATCAGTAAAACAGAATTGTAACCATCAAGATAGGAAATAAAATACACGTTCTAGTAGATTTTTTTGGCTGCAATGCTATTGAAGGTAATTTGTGAATAACTGGGATTTGATGTAGGCCTGAAAAATTAGATACAAATATAACTGCATGCAAAGAGAACACCAAAAATAAAATACAAAAGATAAGCATCAGAAGGGAGATGAGGAAAAGGGAAAGGAGAAGTTAGAAAGGAGGTAAAGTAAAAGTCCATTAGAGTAAATTGGATACCCAAAAAACAGTACAAAACTGATTGACAACTCACTGTAATAGAAATCAGAATATAACAAAAAACAAACATGTTTTAGCAACTTAACTGTCAAATCTAGAACCCTTATAACCACCAAAAGGGAACATATTGAAACAGATTTGGAACCCTTGTCAATCACCAAAGGGAAACATACATGTTTCAACATTACCTTAACTGTAAAATCTGGAACGCTTGTAACCACAATAGGGAAATATACATGTCACAGTTCTGTTCAGACATCCCAAATTACAGAAATTGTCAATTAATCTGAATATAAATTTTCAATCAATCAAAAAACAAATTGTCTATCATCCACCACCTCTTACAGTGAGTTGTCAATCAGTGTGAACAGAAATGAGTTTTTTGTATCGTGCCCTTAAATATTTCGGTTGCATACCCGATCCTGGTAAAGTAATGCAACCTGTTAGAAAGGTCCATTGCAGTAATTAGGATACGCAAAAAACAGTCAGAAAATATAGACTCACAAGTCATTGTAATAAAAAACCAATTATAAAAGAAAACATACCAGTTTAGTGCCCTTATGGTATGTTTTTTGACCCATTCCTGAGAGTTGTCATAACACATTTTTTTTCAAAACATAATTGATTCTGGAACATCAATGCAAGGAAGTGATTATAGGATTATTACATGGTATTTGAATCATGCTTTGCACGATCATGTTCAGATCCCATGGGGCCATCCATCAGTTTTTCCTTCTTTGGGGCATCCTCATCCATTCCATCAAACATTCTTATCGGGACATCAAGTCTTCATCCAATTAGTTTTGGTTTAAAAATCCCATTCTTGCTACCAGAGATCCTGCTACAAACCTACAACCACAGTCCAAAAATCAGTCCAAAACATGTTGAATTGCAATGAACAGATGAAAAATGTTAAAAATTTTATTTGAGTATCATTTCATTGCCACCGTTTTAGTGAAACAAATAAGTGATTGTCCTGTATTTGCATATTGGATTCAATCACATCCATGCCCACATGACCATCAGTTTCCCATGTAATTAACATATTTCCAGACCCGAACTACTATTGAATAGTTACAATTGAAATTTTCTTTTGAAAAAAAAATCAAACCATAATACATGTTCACTATATCAACTGAAAAAACTGCAAAAGAACACATGTTCTGTTATCAATAAATAAGAACTTCATTAATACAAAAACATGTAACATCGCAACTGCTAATAAAAAAATAGAAGGATATTTTCAATTGGAAGGACAAACAAAAAACAGAAATGTTTTATTATAATTAAGTTAACTACAACAATCAAAACTCACTCTAATGAAAAGAAAATTAACAATGTGTGAAATTACCTATGTGGTGGAGTTAAATATTTTGGTAACAGCCTGTGGGTTTGTTAAGAGTGGAGTAGTTTAAAGATATCTAGTTGACTGGGAGTTCTAACTGCTGCAAAAGAGTATTCATCATAATGAAAAGCAGGTTAAATAAAGAAGATAAAGCAGGGATGCATGTACCAATTCAATAATGGATAGTGTTGAGGAAACACCTATCAAAGTTCCAAACACAACCCACATGGAAGCTGTAACCATCTCCATTGATTTTCTGCAGATTGGAACCCAAAATAAAGAAAACATTTAATCATTTAAAGATGGTTTTTTTGTTTCAATTAGAAAACTGAAAAGGAAGGTTGAACATCGAGGATAAAAATATAAGCTTTCATTTGAAAAAAAGCAAAACAACACAGAAAGATCTGGAGTATCACTATCAGAGAATTGTGCATGGGAAAAGGATAGATAAGAATAAAAATCCTCACATGATTGAAACTCTGATTGTAAATAAGATGAGGATAAATATTTTCCAGTCTTTCAACATGAATCCTTTCCAATTAGAAAACAGATAAAACAAAACAATATCATTACAGTAAACCAAAAACAGGGTGAATAAAAATATAAAAACCGCTATTTTGGACAATGTTCTGAGTACCAATGATAGAGCCGATTCCAGCATCCCATATCTGCCTCTAAATTCACCGGTCAACGTCCCAATATTAGCCTTACCTATAAATACATCTTTTAGCATGTGTTTCTGGTTTTATGTGTTTGCGTGTGAGTGCCAAATCTGTAACATTGTAATTCAGACAACCTTTCATGAGCTATTCTGTACTCAGCTCAAGCTTTTCCCTCAACCTTGCAAGATTCTCATTGTGAAGAACTCTCCAGAAGAGTCGATCATCTTCCATTCTTTGAAATGGTTAAAGGAAAATGATAAAAAATGAATCTGATAAACAAAGTGTTCCAAAAAAATCAGAGTTAATAGCCATTATGTCATTATCAACATGCAGGGGGGAAGACATATGAAACTATTTCACCTGGAAAAAGCTGTTCAACAACTGGGGTATGATATAAGAAGAGGCAGTTCAACAACCATTTTCCCAACAGATACAAAAAAGAAGATAAATTTCAATAAACTAAATTTAAAAAATCATTGAATACAAAATCAATGTGACTATTTTTTTCCAGTATATCCACTATAGACTTTTGTGAAATCAATGATTTAAAATGAAAAACTACATACAATGAATATTAGAATACTTTTAGATACATTTATAGTAGTAAAATAACATACTGTTTAAATTATAGAAAATAAGAATGAAATTTGAAACATGAAAAATGGTATGATAAATGTAAATAAATGAGACATACATATTAATAAGTATATACAGAAGAATATTAATGGAAAAACAAACGGTGAGAAATGAAATAGCAGCATCAAATATTTGTTAGTGTTCTATGTGCGACTAAAACAAAAAAAAGTTTGGGAACTCATGTTACTAAATGCGTGGAAGATTTGTGAGTTTTTGCTGAAGTGGAGCCCCACACTAAATGTTGACTTCACATTATAGTCCACCTCTATAGTAGGAAAGAAAATTGAAAAATTAAAAAATTGGAAATCAGTTTTACTGGAAACAAACATGATAAATCAAAAAATGGAGAATCTATTTTACAGTGTATTAGTACACTATAATATGAGTAGAGATAAAAAATGAAATGACATGAAGAAAAAAAAATATGAAAACAAATGCAGATGAAATGACAATAAAAATCAGCAAATGAAACGACATGAGGAAAAAACCAGTTGTGAAGTTTGAATTTGAGAAGGATGTTAAGGAATCATAATGCACTGATAAATTGAAAATGTATTTCAGTTCAAGGAAAACATGGCATATCTATAATATGCTCCAGTTAGTTTAGTCTAATAAAATCAGAATAACATAATTGTTTACAGTAGTAAATGATGCAAATTTGGCACGAGAAGTGTTTGAGGAGCATGCCCTTTGGGGAAGGGCCATGGAAACCACATGTAGAGGGGGTGTAGAAGTATGAGGAGGCTTTTCCTCCCCTCTATGGGGCATGATTTTTCATCACATATCAACATTGAAGCCTCTCACCCGATGGATTGTGGGTAAAGGGGACATTCTATTCTGGCATCACCATTTGACTAGGTCACAAATTGGTTTCCTTGGGTGCCCAGTTTTATGTATCATGTTTTGGGTGGCAAGGTCTTACCCAACATTCACAAAGGTAGTCCTGGATCATATCCTGTGGGAATGCTTTCATTATATTGACTTGAATACAGAACCAGATAGATATATATTGACCGCCTCTATCTCAGGGCTTTTTCCCAGGAGGGACTTTCGAAGGGAGATGTTCATCCAGAACTCGAATTATAGCTAGAATTATATTATATTGTAAAGACCCGTAAATTTCAACGAATTTTTTTTCTCTTAATTTTTTTTGGAATTTTACAAGAACACAGTTTCTGACGGCACCTGATTCCGAGGCCCGGTGTGCCCGGAATCATTTTCCGAAGTTTGGCTCAGGTACGTTCAGTGAACGGACGAGCGGGTTTTTCTAACTTTTGAACCGGTGCCCGGAATCGAATTCTGAGGGCACCGATGAAATCGCAGCCCCGATATTTGCTTAGAAACGCCTCTTCCGGAGTTGCGTTTGCTCGGGTGTGGTTTTTAATTTTCGGGCTTAAAGTTAAGAAATAAAATAAATTGTTCGACAAACTTTATTTTATTTCACTTAAGCCACTTGAAGCCACTTGAAAGCCACTTAAACTGAGTTAAAATGGATAGGGTGCTATCCAGAAATATCCTACCCCCTTGGTAGGATATTTGTGAGGTGGGGCCCGCACGAGCCCCGCCGTTTCTTTCCGCTAAGTAACGCACCTGCGAAAACCCGTCATTATGAAAGTCAACTGACGCGTTTTCTTAAATCCTTAACGCACCATTTAATTGGACGGTTTATTTCATGAATTAAATGGGCGGTTTCTTTCGTTGAATTAATTCAACGAATTGATGGGTCGTTACTTACCTTTTTCGTTTGTTGGCGTAATAATAAAATAAGACCAACAAGTCTTTTTGGAGGATTACTCGTTGAGAGGTTTTGTCAGAGTTCTTGAGCCTTCATCCTCCTTCGCGAAAAACGCGAAAAACACGAAGAACGCGAAGAACGCCGGCCTCCAACGAAAAACGCCGAACCCGCGGAAGTCGACGACGCGACGCTGTGTTCCGCGACGCCGACGTTCCCTTCCTGCAACATTCTTCTGCGACGTCTCTTCCTCCGCAACGAAATCTTCGATCAGCTGTTTGAGGTAAGAGACTTCGGGATTCTCTTAAATCTCCCTTGTGTTTTTTTACCAAAACACGAATTTAATTTTATATAATTAAATTAAATCTGTTGTTTCTTGGTCCGTTGAGTTCGCCGACTCAACGCCGGATTCCGCGAAGACGCGACGCCCATCCGCAACGACGCGACGATCCCCTCCTTCCGCGACGAACAAATCCGCGAAGAACGTGCGTACGACGACGACTACGAGGTAGGGATTATGTTTTGGAATACCCTTTTTCCGTGAACGTTTCTTTAAAATTAAAGAGCCGATTGCTAGTGAACAATTTTATTTTATTAAAATTGTTGATTTATGTGTTGAATATATTTCTCCCGTTGTTTATCTCTAACGCGGAGGGTGCGGGCCAAACGAACACGGCTCGACAACCTTCCGCCGTTCTTCGTTGTTGTGCGGATTTGACGGGAGATGACGAAACGTGCCGCAATGGAATTTTGATGGTTCTGCAGTGAAGAACGAGTCCCGGGAGGAGCAGCGGCGCAGACGGGAACAGAATCGGACAACCGGAGCGACTCCGGTGGCCGCTTAAGCCGGCGGCGACGCGGGTCGCCGGCGCGGCGGCGCCGGCGGCCGGGGGCGGCGGCTCCCCCCCGCGTCGTCCGGCTGTCCAGGGCGACACCCCGCGGGTGCCGTGGGGTTGTCACGCGGGGGCGGCGGCTCCCCCCCCGCGTCGCTCGGCTGTCCAGGGCGACACCCCGCGGGTGTCGCGGGGTTGTCACGCAGGGGCGGCGGCTCCCCCCCGCGTCGCTCGGGTCGTCCAGGGCGACACCTCGCGGGTGCCGCGGGGGTGTCACGCGGGGGAGGCGGCTCCCCCCCGCGTCGCTCGGCCGCTCGGCCGACCCAGGGGGGGTCGGGCCGGGTCGGCCCGGGCCCGAACCCCCCGTCTTCGGACCGTTTCGTTCAAATGCCCGTAACTTGAGCTACGGGCCTCAAAACGACGCGCCGTCAGCGGCAATGAGATCCTTGGATCGAGACGGTCGTTTCGGTATATCGCACTCAAGGTTTCGGAATACTTTGAGTTCGGCCGGGTTGGTTCGTACACGAAACCAACCAGGCCCTCGGAGCGGAAACGCTCATATCTTGAGCTACAGACGTCCGATTGATGTGCCGTCAACTTCGTTGAATTCCTCTAAGTGAGACGGATCTTTTGGCATACTCCACCCGAGGTTTGGACGCAGGTGGAGTACGGTCGGGTTGGTTTTTCCTTAAAAACCAACCGGGCCCCTCGAACGAAAAAGCCAATAACTCTCAGACCGGGCGTCCGATCGACGCGCCGTTTGCGACGTTGAGTTCCTGTTGACGATACAGAACTTTTGGATACATCAACTTCGGACTTTGTGTCAGTTGATGTATCGGCCTCTCGGCTCGTGGAGCGGACCCTCCCGAACGAGCTTGCTGTGTGCGGGAACCCTAGTGCTGGCTGCGACTGCTACTACGACAGCGACGACCGTGCAGAGATCCTCAGTGGACTGCGGCGACGACCGTGCAGAGATCCTCAGTGGACTGCGACGACGACTGTGCAGAGATCCTCAGTGGACTGTGACGACTACTGCACTCAGCGATCCTACGTGGATCAGTGCTACAGGTCCTGTGTGGGCCCGATCCTATGTGGGTCCGATCCTGTGTGGGTTAGCGCTCAACGGTTCTGTGTGAGCCAGCGCCTACAGGTCCTGTGTGGGCCCGATCCTGTGTGGGTCTTTGCGGGGGTTAGTACCTATCGATCCTTTGTGGGTCTGACGACTTAGATGGATCAGTGATCATCTTTATCGTCATCCGAAGAAGTATACCTGTGTGAGCTGAATCCTGTGTTACTCTCCTTTGTGGATTGTGTTGAGCTATCCTGTATGGATTTACTGTTTACTCTCCTTTGTGGATTGTGTTGAGGTATCCTGTGTGGATTTACTGTTTACTCTCCTTTGTGGATTGTGTTGAGCTATCCTTTGTGGATTACTGTTTACTCTCCTTTGTGGATTGTGCTGTGCTATCCTGTGTGGGTATACGTTGCTTTCCTGTGTGGACTGGGTTGTGCTTGGGCTCGGACGTTGGAGCCGAACGGGAATTGATGACTTAGGTATATGTATGGGCATATACCTAAGCCGTGTCAGATGTTACTTCATGATTGTATCTTTCCTTTGTGGATTATCCTTTGTGGATTTTGGGAGACCTTCGGGGGTCTCGGGGTCCCTACTGAGTAGCTTATACTCACCCCTGCACGGGCTATGCCCGCACTACGTTGTGTTGGTTGCAGACGACGGACAACGCTGATCGTGGTGGAGGCGTGCGGAGCAGGAGAGTACCTGGAGGTGGACCACTGGACGGGACGTACTTGGAGCGGTCAGGTGGACCCGAGGAGCAGTGGATGCTATCTGTACCCACCCTTCAGGTGGAACTTCCAGAGGACGGCTCGACGCTGCGGCTTTTCTTTTCAGTTGCTGTTTTCCCCTTTCAGTTGTACTTTACAGTTGGGCTTGTATTTCCGGCCCCTTTTACTTTCAGCACAGCTTGTACAGTTTTTACTTAGTGTTTACTTTTCCTCTTACTTACTCTGTGGTGCTTGTTTACTTTTCAAAGGCAATGCCTTCCCCTTTTTTTTGGGATTTACGCCTTGGTGCTAGTCGCCAGCCCCTGGCCTATGGAAGGCGGGCTTGGGGTAGTCACGGCACGAGCTCCGAGGACGGGTCGTGACAAATTGGTATTAGAGGTGCTCGGTTCTACCGCAGACTCTGATCTTTCTTCTATGTGAAGCAATAGTGTTTACCGTATTGAGTGTGTTTATCAGTCCAGGGAGTCCAGTGTTGGTGCGGCAGCCGACGTATCTGTACACCAGGACCCTGACTTCTGATTTTCGACTTAATGCATGAAGACATTGATTGCATGTGTGTTTCAAGTTTTCTTCGTGATTACTTGTGTCAGCTCACCAGGTATACTGTTCTGACCGTGGCGCACTTGTTTCCTTTTCAGGATGGCCCGACGACAGCAGCCAGCTAGGGTTCCGAGAGTAGAGCGCGACGACAGCCCGCCGAGCGACGAGGCCTCGGTACAGGGCCCGTTGACAGTAGAGGCACCGGCGGTACCTTTACCTACCGAGCCCCCGATGCTTCCAGCGCCGACCGCTGACGATGCACGACGCCTCAGAGCTCTGCATGAGTTCCAGCGCCAGCGACCACCCAGGTTCCGTGGGGAGACGGACCCCCAGGCAGCCGAGGACTGGCTGGAGGCGGTCGTTCGAGTTTTCAGGCTAGTGAGGACACCAGCAGACCTCATGGTGATCCTCGCGGTGAGCCTACTGCACGCAGCAGCAGGACGATGGTGGAGCTTGATGCTCCAGGTACACGATGATGCGTCTCTTCTCTGGACGGACTTCAAGAGCCTCTTCCACTCAGAGTTCGTCCCAGCCACCCTCCGTGCGGTGCGCATTCAGGAGCTTCTTCAGCTGCGGCAGGGCAGCTTGACGGTCGCCCAGTACGCGGAGAGGTTCACCGATCTTTCTCGCTACTCGACCAACATGGTACGAGACCCCTTCTTCCGGGCCCGGACCTTCGAGCAGGGATTGAGACACGAGATCAGGGCATCGCTGATCTCTCTCAGCATCCCGACCCAGGCAGGAGTGCTAGAGCGAGCCCTTCTGATCGAGAGCTTTCTGGATGAGTCCACAGCGAGACCTACCGCAGAGCGGCAGGTAGCGGAGTCTTCGGCAGCAGGTAGCCGACGGATGAATCAGGGTTCCAGGCAGACCAGACCTTCCGGCAGATGACCTCAGGACACTGGCTCAGCAGTGCGGGGCACACAGCACAGAGCTAGTCTTCCGAGAGGCAGGCAGTGCTACTCGTGCGGCGGGCAGGGCCACATGGCCCGTGACTGCCCGACCCGCCGTACCGAGGAGCAGCAGACGGTGGAGGGGTCACCCAGGTAGAGGCAGTGGGTCGACCGTGGCGGTCCGCAGAGAGGAGGCGGATGAGGCAGAGGAGCTGGCCGAGCAGCAGGTGGTGGGCGACGCTTTGAGGCTCTGCTACCACCCCCACTAGGAGGCCCGCCCCGACCACAGGGGGCTGGCGGGCAGAGACAGGCACAACTCCAGGCAGCGGAGGCCTACGACCACAGCGCGCCAGAGATGATTCGAGGTACGATCTATGTCTATTCTACCCTTGCTGCAGTTCTTATAGACACAGGAGCGAGTCACTCTTTCATAGCCGCTGCCCTTGTTCAGAGCTCGGAGATTCCGACAGAGCCGTTGGATCGATCCTTACGGCTAGAGACTCCTACGGGAGCAGACTCGATGATTACGCATTGGTGCCGGCGGTGTGAGCTTACTCTAGGAGGCGAGAGCTTCGGCTGGGATCTTCTTGTAGCGTCGTCGAGGCCTTACGACGTCATCTTGGGCATGGATTGATTATCTACAGTCCATGCTCAGATTGACTGTTTTAGGCACAAGGTGCGATGTGTGCGCACTGATGGGAGCAGGTTCACCTTCACCGGCGAGAAGGGAGCCTTCGCAACACAGGATGGACTCACGCAGAGGAGAGGGCAGCCCATCACTCATCAGTTGGCTAGCCTCATCCTTGGAGCAGTTGACGTGCAGAGTCCTAGTTTTCCTGCAGTGGTGGATCAGTATGCGGACGTCTTTCCTGATGACGTTCCAGGGCTTCCTCCTCGCAGAGAGGTAGACTTTTATATTGATATGTACCCCGGGACAACCCCGATATCCACTCCAGCGTATCGTATGGTCCCCGCTGAGCTTCGAGAGCTACGGGTACAGTTGGAGGACTTGCAGGGCAAGGGGTTCATCCGACCCAGTGTTTCACCCTGGGCTTCCCCGATTTTGTTCGCCAAAAAGGCGGACGGGAGCTTGTGACTGTGTGTCGACTATCGTCGCCTGAACCAGGTGACAGTGAGGAACAAGTATCCGCTACCGAGGATTGATGACCTCTTCGATCAGCTCAAGGGAGCACGGTGGTTCTCGAAGATAGACCTCAGGTCAGGCTATCATCAGCTCAGAGTTTGAGACGAGGACGTGCAGAAGACGGCCTTCAGGTGTCGGTATGGCCACTATGAGTTCTTGGTTATGCCTTTCGGCGTAACCAACGCTCCAGCAGTGTTCATGAGCCTCATGAACAGGATCTTCCAGCCATACCTTGATCGATTTGTCGTGGTCTTCATCGACGACATTTTGGTGTACTCGACCACTGAGGAGGAGCACGCCTACCACTTGCGGGTTGTACTAGACACACTCCGAGAGCACCAGCTTTATGGCAAGCTCTCGAAGTTCCAGTTCTGGTTACGTGAGGTCCACTTCTTGGGGCACGTCATTTATGAGGCGGGAGTTGCTGTGGATCCCACGAAGATCGAGGCAGTTCTAGCTTGGGAGCCACCCAGGAGCGTGACGGAGGTGCAGAGTTTCTTGGGTCTAGCCGGATACTATCGGAGATTTGTGCCGGACTTCTCCAGAGTTGCGGTGCCACTCTCAGATTTGACGAAGAAGGGGAAACCCTTTGTGTGGTCAGACATATTTCAGCAGAGCTTTCAGGAGCTGAGACAGAGATTGACCAGCGCACCTATCTTGAGGTTGCCTGAGGAGGGAGTTGGATACGTAGTCTACTGCGATGCATCAGGGACCAGACTTGGGTGTGTCCTGATGTAGGAGCGGGCTGTGATTTCCTATGGATCATGTCAGTTGAGGCCGCATGAGAAGAACTACGCTACCCATGACCTGGAGTTAGCAGCAGTGGTCTTCGCTCTGAAGACATGGCGGCACTATCTGATGGGCGAGCGCTTTACGGTCTTTTCTGACCACCAGAGTCTCAGGTACATCTTCTCGCAGAAGGACCTGAACCTGAGACAGCGGCGATGGCTCGACTTCCTCCAGGACTATGACTTTGAGATAGTCTATACTCCTGGGAAGGGGAACATGGTAGCCGATGCCCTCAGCAGGAGGACGGGCATCCAGCTACTTGAGGAGGCGACAGAGCAGCTATCCGCTTTGCAGATATCCTTCGTGGATAGGGATGGAGTAGCCTCCCTTCATTCTATCACAGTCACTCCTCCACTACTATAGCGGGTCAGAGAGGCACAGTGTGAGGATGCTGACTGTGAGACGCGGCGTGCACAGATATCCTCGGGACAGGCACCTGATGGCTTCTCCTTTGGAGCAGAGCACGACATCCTTTTCAGAGGATGTACCTTGGTACCAGTCGCTTTACGAGAGGAGGTGCTGAGAGAGTTTCACACTTCTTCTTTGGTGGTACATCTTGGAGTGGCGAAGATGTACCAGGATCTCAGACGGCAGCACTGGTGGCCGGGCCTGAAGAAGGCTGTGGCAGAGTTCGTTTCACGGTGCCTCACCTGCCAGCAGGTGAAGGCAGAGCATCAGGTACCAGCAGGCTTGGTACAACCCTTAGAGGTCCCAGAGTGGAAGTGGGACGGGATATCTATGGACTTCGTGATTGGACTTCCACGCACTTCCAGAGGTCATGACTCCATTTGGGTGATTGTTGACCGACTCACCAAGTCGGCACACTTCTTACCCATCAGAGAGCAGGGCTCAGTGGAGAGCTTGGGGCGTCTCTACGTTCAGGATATTGTACGACTTCACGGTGTGCGATCGACTATCGTCTCCGATCGGGATGCTCGTTTTACTTTTCGGCTTTGGAAGGGGTTGCAGGAGGCGTTCGGGACGCGGCTACGTCTGAGCACCGCCTTTCACCCTCAGACGGATGGTCAGACGGAGAGGACCATTCAGACTCTCGAGGACATGCTCTGCGCATGTGTCCTCGACTTCGGTTGCAGCTGGGAGGACCACCTACCCTTGGTGGAGTTTGCGTACAACAACAGCTACCACTCCACCATCAGGATGGCACCATACGAGGCGTTGTATGACAGACCTTGCAGATCTCCTTTGTGCTGGACAGACCCTGGGGAGTCAGCACTTGTGGGACCAGAGATGGTCCGGGCTACGACAGAGAAGGTCCAGGTCATCCAGGAGAAGATGAGGAAAGCTCAGAGCCGGCAGAAGTTTTATGCTGACAGGAGGCGGAGGCCATTAGAGTTCGAGGATGGCGACCACGTCTTCTTGCGTGTCTCACCTCGACGTGGTTTGCGGAGATTTGGCCGAGGCGGCAAGTTGTCTCCACGCTTCATCGGACTTTTCCAGGTCCTCAGCAGGATTGGCGAGGTGGCTTATCGCCTGGCTCTACCACCTCATTTGCACCGGGTGCACGACGTCTTCCACGTATCTCAGCTGAGGAGATACGTGCATGACTCGACGCACGTCATTGACTATGGGCAGCTAGACGTGGATGATGGGGTGACTTTTACGGAGGTCCCGGTGGAGATAGAGGATCGACAGGAGCGGGTCCTACGTGGGCGATCGATTCCTCTTGTGCGCATCAGATGACAGCACGGGAACCTCCAGGAGAGCACTTGGGAGCGAGAGGCTCAGATGCGTGCTCAGTACCCACATTTGTTTCCCGAGTTTTTGATGTATCTTTACGGGGACGTAAATCCCTGAGGTGGGAGTAATGTAAAGACCCGTAAATTTCAAGGAATTTTTTTTCTTAATTTTCTTTGGAATTTTACAAGAATGCAGTTTCTGACGGCACCTGATTCTGAGGCCCGGTGTGCCCGGAATCATTTTTCAAAGTTTGGCTCAGGTACGTTCAGTGAACGGACGAGCGGGTTTTTCTAACTTTTGAACCGGTGCCCGAAATCAAATTCTGAGGGCACCGATGAAATCGCAGCGCCGGTATTTGCTTAGAAACGCCTCTTCCGGAGTTGCGTTTGTTCGGGTGTGGTTTTTAATTTTCGGGCTTAATGTTAAGAAATAAAATAAATTGTTCGACAAACTTTATTTTATTTCACTTAAGCCACTTGAAGCCACTTGAAAGCCACTTAAACTGAGTTAAAACGGATAGGGTGCTATCCAGAAATATCCTACCCCCTTGGTAGGATATTTGTGAGGTGGGGCCCACACGAGCCCCGCCGTTTCTTTCCGCTAAGTAACACACCCACGAAAACCCGTCATTATGAAAGTCAACTGACGCGTTTTCTTAAATCCTTAACGCACCATTTAATTGGGCGGTTTATTTCATGAATTAAATGAGTGGTTTATTTCGTTGAATTAATTCAACGAATTGATGGGTCGTTACTTACCTTTTTCGTTTGTTGGCGTAATAATAAAATAAGACCAACAAGTCTTTTTAGAGGATTACTCGTTGAGAGGTTTTGTTAGAGTTCTTGAGCCTTCATCCTCCTTCGCGAAAAATGCGAAGAACGCGAAGAACGCCGGCCTTCGACGAAGAACGCCGAACCCACGGAAGTCGACATCACAACGCCGTGTTCCGCGATGCCGACGTTCCCTTCCTGCAACGTTCTTCTGCGAACGTTTCTTTAAAATTAAAGAGCCGGTTGCTAGTGAACAATTTTATTTTATTAAAATTGTTGACTCATGTGTTGAATATATTTCTCCCGTTGTTTATCTCTAACGCAGAGGGTGCGGGCCAAACGAACACGGCCCGACAACCTTCCGCCGTTCTTCGTTGTTGTGTGGATTTTATGGGCGACGGCGGAACGTGCTGCAACGGAAGTTTTATGGTTCTGTAGTGAAGAACGAGTCCCGGGAGGAGCAGCGGCGCAGACGGGAATGGAGTCGGACTACCGGAGCGACTCCGGTAGCCCGCGGAAGCCGGCGGCGGCGCGGGTCGCCGGCGCGGCGGCACCGGTGGCCGGGGGCGGCGGCTCCCCCCCGCGTCGTCCGGCTTTCCAGGGCGACACCCCGCGGGTGCCACGGAGTTGTCACGCGGGGGCGGCGGCTCCCCCCCGCGTCGCTCGGCTGTCCAGGGCGACACCCCACGGGTGTCTCGGGGTTGTCACGCGGGGGCGGCGGCTCCCCCCTGCGTCGCTCGGGTCGTCCAGGGTGACACCCCGCGGGTGCCGCAGGGGTGTCACGCGGGGGCGGCGGCTCCCCCCCGCGTCGCTCGGCCGCTCGACCCGGTTCGGGTCGACCCGGGCCTCGACCCCCCCGTCTTCGGACCGTTTCGTTCAAATGCGCGTAACTTGAGCCACGGGCCTCCAAACGACGCGCCGTCAGTGGAAACACGATCCTTGGATCGAGACGGTCGTTTAGGTATATCGCACTCAAGGTTTCGGAATACTTTGAGTTCGGCCGGGTAGGTTCGTACACGAAACCAACTGTGCCCTCAGAGCGGAAACACTCATATCTTGAGCTACGGACGTCCGATCGACGTGCCGTCGACTTCGTTGAATTCCTCTAAGTGAGAAGGATCTTTTGGCATACTCCGCCCGAGGTTTGGACGTAGGTGGAGTACGGTCGGGTTGGTTTTTCCTTAAAAACCAACCGGGCCCCTGGAACGAAAAAGCCAATAACTCTAAGACCGGGCGTCCGATCGACGCGCCGTTTGCGACGTTGAGTTCCTGTCGACGATACGGAACTTTTGGATACATCAAATTCGGACTTTGTGTCAGTTGATGTATCGGCCTCTCGGCTCGTGGAGCGGACCCTCCCGAACGAGCTTGCTGTGTGCGGGAACCCTAGTGCTGGCTGCGACTGCTACTATGACAGCGACGACCGTGCAGAGATCCTCAGTGGACTGCGGCGACGACCGTGCAGAGATCCTCAGTGGACTGCGACGATGACTGTGCATAGATCCTCAGTGGACTGCGACGACTACTGCACTCAGCGATCCTACGTGGATCAATGCTACAGGTCCCTGTGTGGGCCCGATCCTGTGTGGGTCTGATCCTGTGTGGTTCAGCGCTCAGCGGTTCTGTGTGAGCCAGCGCCTACAGGTCCTGTGTGGGCCCGATCCTGTGTGGGTCTTTGCGGGGTTTAGTACCTATCGATCCTTTGTGGGTTCGACGACTTAGATGGATCAGTGATCATCTTTATCGTCATCCGAAGAAGTATACATGTGTGAGCTGAATCCTGTGTTACTCTCCTTTGTGGATTGTGTTGAGCTATCCTGTGTGGATTTACTATTTACTCTCCTTTGTGGATTGTGTTGAGCTATCCTATGTGGATTTACTGTTTACTCTCCTTTGTGGATTGTGTTGAGCTATCCTTTGTGGATTACTCTTTACTCTCCTTTGTGGATTGTACTGTGCTATCCTGTGTGGGTATACGTTGCTTTCATGTGTGGACTGGGTTGTGCTTGGGCTCGAATGTTGGAGTCGAACGAGAATTGATGACTTAGGTATATGTATGGGCATATACCTAATCCATGTCAGATGTTACTTCGTGATTGTATCTTTCCTTTGTGGATTATCCTTTGTGGATTTCGGGAGACCTTCGGGGGTCTCGAGGTCCCTACTGAGTAGCTTATACTCACCCCTGCACGGGCTATGCCCGCACTACGTTGTGTTGGTTGCAGACGACGGACAGCGCTGATCGTGGTGGAGGCGTGCGGAGCAGGAGAGTACCTGGAGGTGGACCACTGGGCGGGACGTACTCGGAGCGGTCAGGTGGACCCGAGGAGCAGTGGAGGCTATCTGTACCCTCCCTTCAGGTGGGACTTCCAGAGGACGGCTCGACGCTGCGGCTTTTCTTTTCAGTTGCTGTTTTCCCATTTCAGTTGTACTTTACAGTTGGGCTTGTATTTCCGGCCCCTTTTACTTTCAGCACAGCTTGTACAGTTTTTACTTAGTGTTTACTTTTCCGCTTGCTTACTCTGTGGTGCTTGTTTACTTTTCAAAGGCAATGCCTTCCCCTTTTTTTGGGATTTACGCCTTGGTGCTAGTCGCCAGCCCCTGGCCTATGGAAGGCGGGCTTGGGGTAGTCCTGACACGGGCCCCGAGGACGGGTCGTGACATATATGGTGCACAATAATTAATAAAAAATATAATTTCATATTCTAGATAATAAGGAACCATGAAATTACTACTGAAGATAATATTAAAATATTGGGTATTCAACTCACGTCCTAGCGTCCATGAAGAAAAAACCACTGAGAGGAGAGATATTTACCCGAGTAGAAGATACAATCCAGTCATGATATGAAAATAACATGAGAAATTTCATTTTATTTTTAGTCACAATGTTGTCATGAAAATATAATTCAGTCAACATAATAGATATATACCTGATTAGAAGAAATATTTATCTCTGCATCTGTTCCTCTTGATTGAGAAGGGCTTAAAAGAATAGATATACCTGAAATAATAATAATTACAGTCATTCTAACATTAAGGCTATGTGTATTAAAAGTATATTGTTGAATTGGAGTCAGAAACCTACATGATCAAACTTATAATAGTTATAAATAGATGCACTTAATGCAATGAGAATCACAAACACATATATATTGATAAAAGGACAATTTCTTCCTCTGCCTATCATAATCTCAGAAAAGTAAAATGAAAATATAAAATACCAATATGGACATGCTTCTTTTTTTTCTCCACAACCGTAGAAACTATCTATGAATCTTTAGGAAGATAAGTAATTATGATGTAATTGAAATTTTCCTCACCAGGGTTGTCGGTATCACCCTTGAAAGCTTTCAACCAACGTTTCTTGGCCACTGGTAATCTACTGAAATTGGTTTAGCAAATTAGAAACCAGCTTCTTGGGAAAAGTGCTATCTAACATTAAATAGAACAAAAACCCAAGGCAAAGATCAACTGTGGAGAATCTCAATAAATTATTTGATGTAGAGGAAATACCTACAGATTACAACAGAGTAGATAGTTGAGGATCCAGACAGCTCAGATGCTGTATCTAGGCATGGACTCCCCGATCGAACTCCCAAGAGCTCCTAAGATGTACAATAAGTAGTCCAGAAAATATCTATGAATGACTAATAGGGAAACACTTTAATAAGCAGTCCAGAAATATCTATGAATGACTAATAGGGAAACAATTACATATAAATAATCATGAAACATCAATGTTTCAACTACCTATATGTAATTACCAGTCCAGACATGCTTCTTTTTTTTCTCCACAACCACATAAACTATCTACGAATCTGTAGGAAGATAATTAATTATGCTGTAATTGAAATTTTCCTCACCAGGGTTGTTGATATCACCCTTGCAAGCTTCCAGCCAACGTTTCTCAGCCACTGGTAATCTACTGAAACTGGTTTAGCAAATTATAAACCGGATTCCTGGGAAAATTGTTTTCTAACGTTAAATAGAAAAAAACCCAAGGTAAAGATCAACTATGGAGAATCTCAATCAATTATTTGATGTAGTGGAAATACCTACAGAAGACGACATAGTACATAGTTGAAGATCCAGAAAGCTCAGATACTGCATCCAGGCATGGATTCCCCGATCGAACTCCCAAGAGCTCCTGAGATGTACAATAAGTAGTCCAGAAAATATATATGAATGACTAATAGGGAAACACTTCAATAAGCAGCCCAGAAATATCTATGAATGACTAATAGGGAAACAAATACATATAAATAATCATGAAACATTAATGTTTCAACTACCAGTATGTAATTACCATTCTGGACATGCTTCTTTTTTTTCTCCACAACCGCAGAAACTATCTACGACTCTGTAGGAAGATAAGTAATTACGCTGTAATTGAAATTTTCCTCACCAGGGTTGTCGATATCACCCTTGCAAGCTTCCATCCAATGTTTCTCAGCCACTGGTAATCTACTAAAACTGGTTTAGCAAATTAGAAACCATATTCCTTGGAAAAGTGATTTCTAATGTTAAATATAACACAAAACCAAGGCAAAGATCAACTGTGGAGAATCTCAATCAATTATTTGATGTAGAGGAAATACCTACAGAAGACGACATAGTAGATAGTTGAGGATCCAAATAGCTCGGATACCGCATCTAGACATGGATTCCCCGATCGAACTCCCAAGAGCTCCTGAGATGTACAATAAGTAGTCCAGAAAATATCTATGAATGACTAATAGGGAAACACTTCAATAAGTAGTTCAGATATATCTATGAATGACTAATAGGGAAACAATTACATATAAATAATCATGAAACATTAATGTTTCAACTACCTGTATGTAATTATGTAAGTTTCAGTGCCATCTTAATGTAGGGGAACCAAGATTCTATCTCCATGCACTACACTTTCATGGTATGTCGAACCATACAGAGAACTCAATGGGGAGGGAGCGTAACAATGTTAGTTAAACAAAAACTGAAAAGAGAAAAAATTGTCGGATTATTTGAAGGGAAAACATGATCTTGAAAATAAGATGAACTCTACATCAATATAAGAAACACCCAAAAAAACCTACAGAAATATCTATGAATGACTAATAGGGAAACACTTAAATAAAAATGATGTCTAAACATTAATGTTTCAACTACCTGTATGTAATTATGTAAATTTCAATGCCATCTTAATGCAGGGGCACCAAGATGTTATCTCCTAGCACTAAACTTTCATGGTATGTCGAACCATATAGAGAAGTTAGTGGGGATGGAGCCATAACCAAGTTAGTTAAACACAAATAGAAAAGGAAAAAAGGTTGGATTATTTAGAGTTCAAACAAGACCTTGAAAATAAGATAAAATCTACATCCAAATAGGATACACCCAAAACAACCTATAGATCGTGTATTTGAAAGTGGGAAAACAACTACAAAGTTAGTGAATTGTACCTTTAGTAAAGTAAAGATCCATGGAATCCAATACTTGCAACCCAGTTGAAAGTAACTTCATTCGATCATGACACAAAACACATGCGAAGCTCCATTCATACATGAGTTTAAAACATTTCAATGAACATTGGGTTACATATTCAAAAAAACACTTAATGGAAAATGAAATGAACAATGTATAATTCCATATTCACCTTTTATTATAGATAGGATGGGTATAAAGATCCATTTCATATATTGATTCCCCCAAGGTTGAAAGGTCCCATCAACAAATGAGAGAAACAAAAAGTGATAATAGGGTTAACGATATTTGTGCATGGTAAAATTAAAACTCATACAAATTTGCTTAAGCAGGGTTCCTACTCTCAACATTTATATCAACTCTTTCAAATTTGTATGGGTGACCCATTTGAATTTAAGAGAATTACAGAGATTCAAATATGAAGGCATTGAAATGTTAAAGGGAAATAAAATCTTACACCAAAATGACCTGTTTAATCTATTTTATGCTCATAATGCTAACAACTGGAAAATAGTTTTCTAAATAAACTAAACATAATTAAACATGTGAAAAACATTTTGATAAAAAAAGTGTTTTCCAAAAGGTTTTATTTTAAATGAATTAATCTGTATCAACCCACAAAATATAGAAAAAACATTATGGTGTGTGTAGATGGTCAGTCACAATTATCCAGTGATGCCCATGAAAAATACATCATTTCACATTACAGATGTATCTACTCAAAAATAAAAACCTTTAGCCTAACAAATGTATGTATAATATACAGTATGTATCAACCCACAAAATATAGACCAAACATGATGGTGTGTGTAGCTGTTCAGTCACAATTATCTGGTGTTTCCCATGAAAAGTACTTCATTTCACATTACAACTGTATCTACTCAAAAATAAAACCTTTTGGCCTAACACATGTATGTATAATATACTGTAATGTTAAAATGGAGACAACCTGTTTCATAGAAGTCATGTAGTTAGGTAATTTTTGGCTCTATACTGTGTTTGAAAACACATTGAAAACATTATATATTATGAGAATGAACTGTTAGAAGACATATAAAGCTGGGAAAACATATTTAGTAGAAACAAAACATATGATCAATGAAAAAAATAATAGTGAATACAATATACAGATAGTGAATAGAAACACATAGCTGTTGGGGGGGGGGGTGAGCAACACGTCGTTTGAAACTCAATTGAGAAGAAAGAGTAGTTGAAGATGTGGATTGAAATCATGAGTTTCATGGAATCAGGGAACAAGATTTAGTGAATTTGGAGGGTACCTTAGTGAAAAAATTCAACATAGTAGGAGAATCATAAAACATACGACGAGCTGAGGGGATTAGAGAGGATGGACCATAGTAGAAGACAAACAGATTAGCATGGAAGACACATGTGGGGTATTGTGGGTACTGTAGGATGATGGTATTAGAAACACATGTAGGAACTCTAGGAGCAGTGGTGGAGGGGTGATGGGAGTGGTAACCAGAGGAGCGTCACCGGAGGTGAAACATGAGCGGGAACCGTTGAAGTAATGGCAGAGGTGAAATAAGATTTAGATAGAAAACCTACAGAGGTAATTAGTAACAGCAACGAAGGAGCAACGAGAACCCTAGTAGCAGTGGAAGAGGTGAAACGTGAGCGGGAACCATAGGATCAGTGGGAATCATAGGAGCAGGATACCTTGATTCAGAATCGTAGGTGCACTGAGAAATCTAGAGTGGAGGTGAAACATGAGCGGGATTCAGAGTAGGTGAAGGCCATGGATGGTGAGGAAGGAAGAAGGGATGAGGGAAATCACGAGCGGGGGAAGAAGGTGGATGCGGTGAAGCTGTAGAATAGTGAAACAACTCAAAGCCTAGATTGGGGAGAATGAAGGAGGTGAACGCGGTGGACAAAGAGGAAGGATGATGGGAGGATCAGTGGAAAATAGAATCGAGGGAGAGGAGAATCACGATTAGGAGTGGGAGCGGGAGCAGGAGTGGGAGCGGGAGCAGGAGGGAGAGAATGGTAGAGAAAGGGAGGAGAGGAGGGATGTGGAGGCATAGTGGTTTGACACATGAGGAAATTAGGATGTGGAGGATTAGTAGTTTGACACGTGGTAGATGGAAAGCCATGATTAGTATATATAGTAGATATATTCTTAAATTTAAATTTAATATAATTTAATGAGATTATGGTTATATTTAACTTGTGATTATCTAGATGTCTTTCTCAACGATAATAAGTGAACTTACTTAGCTACATGTCAATACACTCAGAGAACAAAGTTAATGTAGCAATTACGACAATCATTCTATGCTATCATGTAATATAATTTTGTTGTCAACTGATATATCACCGAATAAGATCAATACTTGTGTCATTTCCCTATATGCTCAATTTATCTATATTTGACTTTTTGAAATGAACTTATCTATAAAATACCATGGACATGAATTAAATCATATAGTTCCATTTAAATTAGAGGTAGAGATTTATTCTTCTATTAATATGGAATAGACAAATTATTTTTTGACCATTCAATTAATTCCATATCACTTATGTCGCACCTGATGCATATTACTTCACCATGTACATATACGGTAACACATTAAGATTTTTGAATATATTTCTATTGTGTGTGTGGGGGGGGGGGATGGTCGCCCAAAAAACCAATCGCCTTAATTATCAGTAAACCACCAGAAGTATGATTATCGACCCACCAGAAGTTCACGTGTAGATTAGCACAACGAAAACCGAACCTCAATAACTCCCTTCCCCTTCGACTAAGTGTACCAGAGGTAGGAAGTCACAACACACTATTCACTGCACGAAGTCGATATCGCACACACCTAAGCAGAAACAACAAATGCAACTGAAATACAAGCGACAATAAACATAAAGAAGTAAATGAACACATGATATTTAACGCGATTTAGACTTTTTTCCTACATGCACGGGAGGAACCACTACGACTTCTTTATATTATCAACAATATAAAGAACACAATCAACTAACAAATATCGTTAGTAATAATTCGTTACAAAAATGATTAACACTGTAAAACTATGAGTGTAAAATTTATTGTTCCACACTTAGATCCACTGTTTAGGGTCGATCCCTACTTTTTTTATAGGAAACTTAACTGGTTGTTCCGATCACACTATCTTCTTATATTCATGGAGAATCCTCTATATGGAATGTCACTATTGATTTCCTATAACATTGTTGACTTCAACCACTTACCTAATAAGCACTTCTAGATTTTTTTTCCCAGAGAATTCCTTCTAGAGAGTTCACCAACATTCTGGACCGTCCTTGATGTCATCAGAAGATACATACTTTAGATGACCCCACTGTTGTTGAAGAGATGAACAATCGATGCCTTCACACCGATCCCAACCACCTATCACTGATCGAATTTCCAGTGAATGTAAATTTGATGCTCGAACTTCCAGTGCTCTAAACTTTTGATGATTTGAACAAGACTTCACATCCCAACAATCTCCCACTTGAAGACTTGTTTCAGGGAAAACCTCGACAACCCTCCTCATCAAACTTCTTTCCATCATCTGCAGTAACAACATTCCTCCTCCTTTTTCTTTCTTTTTTTTCCTTAAGTCTCACCGAGCAACAATGTTGCCTCAGACTTTCTTGAGCTAAAGTCTTGGTGATCATGTCTGTCGGATTTTGGCTATCCGCGATCTTATGAAGATCTAATACTTTCTCCTCCATATTATTTCAGATAAAGTTGCAATTTAAGTCTATTTTCTTTGTCCTTGCATGAAAACCAGAATTTTAGCCAAGTGGATTGCACTTTGGATCTCACAGAAAAGAATCCATCTTTCCTGACTTATTAATTCCTTAAGAAACTGCTTCAAAAAAACCATCTACTTCCCAACTTTCGTTGCCACTACAAACTTTGCTTCTGTTGTACTTAATGTGATAATATTTTTTAGCCAGGACATCAAACTGATTATTGTTCCTACGCAAGTAAATACAAACCATGTTGTGATTTTTTGACTATACGAGTCTCCAAGAAAGTCAACATCAACAAAACCTTGTAACAGATCTTCCACCCCAAAACAAAGAGCATGATCTTCCAATATTTTCAAATATCGAAGGATCCACTTGATGAATTCCCAATATTTTTTTCATGGGATGGACATAAATCTGATTACAAATTCCAATTCAAATGTAATATATGACCACATACAAATAATTGTATACATTATACCTTCGACATCTGAAGCATAAGACACTTTCTATACATCGACTCTCATCATCTGTTCCAGGTGCTTGTGTCTTAGATAGTTTGAAGTGTTCAGCAAGAGGGGTATAAACTGGTTTGCATTCAACCATGCCAAACATTTTAATGATTTTTAGGATGTAATCTTTCTGAGATGGAACCAAAGATTCAATATTCCTATCTCTTTCTATCATCATCCCCAATATCTTCTTTGCTTTCCAGAGATCTTTTATCTTGAAAGTTCTGGACAACTCATGTTTCAATTTCAGAATCTTTTGAAAATCCGGTATGACCAATAACATGTCATTGACATACAACAACAAAATGATGAAAGTCTCATCATTCCAATGCTTTCGATAACAACAATTATCAACGTTACACCTATTGAAGCGTTCTTCTACCATAACCCACCAAATTTCCGATTCCACTGTCACATTGCTTGCTTTAAACCATACAAACTTTTATTCAGTTTATATAACAAATTCCGATGCCCATATCTCGATATACCTATTGGCTGTTTCTTGTAAATCTCCTCCTCCAACTCACCATGAAGAAAATATGTCTTGACATCCATCTGCTCTAAATATAGATTTTTTGATGCCACCATACTAAAAACTTTTTGGATGGTAGAATGTTTCTACCGGTTATAAGATTTCTGAGAAATCTACTCTTGTTAAAACGTTTTTACTACCAATCGTGCTTTGTATCTTTTCTTGCCATCAACTTCTTCCTTGATCCAGTAAACCCACTTATTCTCAAATGCCTTTTTACCCTCTGGTAGCTCAACTATCTCTACAAGTTCTATTAAACTTTAATGAACCAATATCCTCATTTATGGATGACTCCCATTGCTTTGAGTCACTAAGTGAAGTTACTACCTTCTCTGGAATTTTAGGTTCCGCTGCATCCATTAGGAGTAGAAACTTTAAATCAAGTCTAAACCTCTGCACTAGTCTCCTGACTGAAAATTAAATTTTTATTATTCAAAAACTTTTAAGGGAAAAGTGAGAAACCAAAAGTTCAACCAAAAAATGATATAACAGATCCATTAAAATACAGTTTAAGCCTACCAGATTTGATCTCCCTAAATAACATCCAAGATAGATTTTTTACCTAGGTGTTTGGTTCATCCAATATGAGATCTTCGAAGTAAAACGCGAACTTGTCCCAAGACTAGATGTACCCCTCAAGGTTTATCTTCCCATTGTTGAATCCCCCAACAAGAATCAAATCTTGCTTGCCGATCTGGGTATATGGATCCTCATTTAGAGTCACCCTCAAAGACCTCCCCATCATTTTGGTGGCTTCTTCAATAGCATTAAGTGAGAGAACCTGTTCACCCACTTCTTCTTCTGAGCTCATAAGCAGTTCCAATGAGTGATCAAGTACATCACCTAGTTTCTACTGCTGACAAGCAGCCTTGGGGGGGGGGGTATCGCTGTCCATATGCTTGTCTTTCAACTTCTTCGCAGATCATGTCTCCATTGGAAGCAACTAATAGGGGTAATACTTTCTCTCTTTTTGGATGCATTTTCGGCTTCTATTTCTCCTTAGCCTTGGGAGATTACCACCCTCAACCGCATCCTCTGCTTCACCTGAAGAAAAGTCATCATTGGATTCATTCCTGGGGATCTTATTCCCATCCATGGAGGGGCTAATTAGATCTTCCTAGGACTCCTGAACCGGATCATCATTAGGTAATCATTAAAAGCGATTGCCCAACTCAATGCCTGCCACCTCCCTTTGAGGAATTTTCTTTAATCTTGTAGAAATACCTTCTTGGGGTTATTTAGAAACCTATTATTGTCCTCTAACACTAATACCCCTCCCTGGGCACACCACCTCAATATATGAAGCAGCCAAGGGAGTCGTGAGACCTCCATCATCCACCATTTGAGACTCCATTTCAGGATTAAGCCCACTGCCATCTTGGGAACGCTAAAGCAATGGAGGGTTCTCAAGTGTACCCCCTGTAATCACATTACCACCTAAGGGACCTCGATTTAAAGTCACATATGCTCCTACATGGTTTTCAGTTACACCCGCAACAATTCCCTGGTTGATCTCCTCAACTGAATCGGCTGAACTGAACTGATTGGCTCTTCTCTTTTTGTCAGTACCTAAACTTCTGATACTCATACTTCTGGGGCATGTAGATCTGATGCTCCCACTCGAGCTTCAGCTACTCTTGAACTTTTTGGTCTTTCCAATGGTCTAACTTCTAGACTTACTGTTCCTTCAACACCTACATTTGAGTTCTCTGGTTTTTGCAAGCTACCAGTGCTCTGATCAACATGGACTTCAACAGTTGAATTTCCTTCAACTTCTTGCTCAACCAAGTTCTGATCTTTCTATATAATTTTCTCATTAAATATGACATCCCTACTTTTGATAACCTATTTTATATCACCACCCCACAAGTGATACCCAAAATTTTCATATCCATAGTTAAGGAAAGAACATATTTTGGATTTTGATTCAAGTTTATCATGGTCCTTAGCATCTGTAAGTACATATGCTAAGCTTCCAAAAACTCTAAAATGATGAACTTATGGTCGTTTTCCAGACCACAGATTCTCCAAAAGTTCCTTCCCAACTGCCGATTTTGGACTTATATTGATGAGATATGCTTCCATGTTGAGTGCCTTCGCCCAAATCACCTTAGGAATTCCCCAGTGAAACCTCATACTTCAAGATCTCTCTATCAAAGTACGATTCATTATTTTAGCTACTTCTTTATGTTGTGGAGTTCCAAGCACCATATTCTCATGCCTTATTCCTTATTGCAGAAATTCTAGAAGTTTCATCCGATGTACTCACCATTGTTGTCTGTTCAGATGCACTTCAAACACATGTGTGTACATTAGACTTATGTTTCAGGAAGTAAATACATAATTTTCTAGTAGCATCTCAAATTAAAGTGAGAAAATAGAGGCAACCACTGTAGGACTAAATATGAGCATGTTCCCAAACACATGTGTGTACAAGCTCCAACTTCCGATTCCTAAGCTTCTGGCCATCTAAGTTGAAAGACACTCTTTTCTTCTTTCTCAGCAAACAACTTTCACACTATCCAATTTTCACGTGATCAAGTTTCAGTATGCCCTTGGCCTTCATAACTTTCAAATTCCTTTCACTGAGGTGACTGAACCTGCCATGTCATACTTCCAGATCATTGAAAATTGTACTTATGGAAACCGCCATCCCATCAGAATTTATGGTCATGTAAAGGGTCTCTTCCTTAACTACTCATGCAACTATCATTGATCCTCAGGTAGATTTGCATACCCCATCATCAAATCTAGTCCCATAGCCTGCATCATCTAAGGCTAGGGATATGAAAAACTTCCATCAACTTCAAGAATTCTCCATTCTTCATTCAAATGTTAGCCTCTCCTTTTTTATAAACTTCAAGGGCTTCACTATTTGATAGATTGAATTTCCCAAACTTCCTATATACATAATTGACTGTATCTCTGATCACTCGTTGTATGATAGGATGACCCAGAGTCAATCACCCAATCTTCTATCATAGTATTCAAACTTAGTAGATTGCCTTCTCTTTATTCCATTGAGCTGATAGAATCCAAACTATCGGATGTTGACGCCTTTCCAGTGTTCTCCTTTTAACTCATGTAGTCCCTTTTGATATGTCCTTTCTTCCCATATTTCCAACAGGTTGGACCAGAACCAACCGACACTGACTTCTTTCATGAGACTTTTCTTCTGATGATTTCTTTTTGTATTTACGATGGGGTGACCTTCCCCTTACATCAGTATTACGAGAACTACTGGTCAGTACCTGAACTTACACCTTCCTTAGTTCTTCATTCAAGACTAAGTTTCAGATATCATCAAATACCAGATTAGTTTTTTCACTGGAGTTACTAACTGCACTAACCATTGCATCCTAGATCTCCAGAAATGAAGACAATAATAACATGCCCATATATTAGTAAAATTTACCTTTAGTGATTGTATTTTCCCACAAATTATGTTTAATTCATTCGCATGATCTTCTACTGGTTTTCCTTTTGACAACCTTAATCCAAACAACCATTATAACATGGAAAACTTGTTCAGGGCCATCGATTTTCATACATGTTTTCCAATTCCTTCAGAACAACTGCTATAGTTTTCTTCTCTCGAATGATGAAGACAAAATTTCTTTCCATAGACATTCTTACCAGAGACATTCTTACCAGTGCCAAATCCTTTCTATCCAGCTTTTCCCCATTCATATTTCTACATTAGCATTGACTTTGACCCAGACAATGGGACTTCTAAGTCCTTTTGAATTAAATGATCTTAAATCTGCATCTTCCAGAATCTGAAATCCATTCCATCGAATTTCCCGATTCAGATATTCCCTTTATATGATGTCATGCATGTGCTACTATCGATGTGTTGAATCTTGTGTGTGAAACCATCATTTTGATACCACTTGATGGGGGAGAAACGATCGTCTGAAAAACCAATCACCTCAACTACAGGTAAACCACCAGAAGTATGATTGTTGACCCACCAGAAGTTCACGCGTAAATTAGTGCAGTGAAAAACCGAACCTCAGGAACATTGCTTCCCCTTCGACTAAGTGTATCAGAAATAGGAACTCGCATCACCCTACCCACCACACCAAGTCGATCTTTTACACACCTCAGCAAAAACAATGAATGAACTGAAATATAAGAGATGATAATATATGCAACATACATACATAAAGCAATAAACGAACACAAGAGATTTAACTTGCTTCAGACATTTTTCCTACATACATGTGAGGAACCACAAATATTTCTTTATATTACTGGCAATAAAAAGAATACAATCTACTGGAAAACTTTGTCAGTAATAATTCATTACAGAATGTTTAACACTGTAAAATTATATGCGTCAGATTTACTGTTCCATACTTAGATCCACTGTTCAGGGTCGGTTCCCACTTCCTTTTATAGGAAACTTAGTCAGTTGTTCCGATCACACCACCTTCCCATATCCATGGAGGAGCCTCCATATGAAATGTCACTATTGATTTTTCATAACATTTTTGAACTCAACTACTTGTCTCAGTAAACACTTCTAGATTATTCTTTCCAAAGAATTCCTTCTAGAGAGTTCACCAACATTCTGGACCGCTCTTGATGTCATCAGAAGATACAAACTTATGATGACCCAAATACTATTGGTTAATTTTATTTCATCCCACCCTAATCTTATCTTTAAATTTGGGTATTTTTGGTGTGACTTTCACTTGAATATGACTTTATATATTTTAATGTTTCAAGTATTTACATGAGTGCCACCATCCTCACTTATAAAATGTTATCATATACCCCCGCTCCACATCTTTTGATCTATCTAGCTCAGCTAATCCCTACCCAAATACCTTCATAACATCCTTAATTACATCTTAGAGCTTTTGGACTTCTCTAAAGACCAACCTATGAAGAATTAAGGTGTAATCCAAATGAGGTTTCCCAAAGAAGTGTTAATTTTATTCACCGATCTATTTTGAGTTTCTTTCTTCCTTAACCTCCTTTAAATCTTCTATAATCATCTAAACATGATGAAATCAATATTATTACTAAAATGAAATGTTTTTAGCGATGTGATTCATTTTTCATGTTTGTTATACTTGACTGCTCATATGGACGGATTTAATGAATATATATGATATTTATGATATTATTATGATTCTATAAATATATATTATTATTTATCTTTATTTCTTTCCATTAATTAGAAAACAAAAACATTACTCGTTTGTATGTACGGACCACCACCATGAAGTGATGTAATTAATTTTTCATCACCACCTAATATGAAATGATTGTAAAATTGTATATGATGAATGGATATGACACTTATAACCTGATTGATATTCTAGAAATGATGAAACTATGACCACGATTCAAGGAATAGAACCATCGAATTAAAACATGCATAGAAAATAGATTAGTTTTCACACGAATGTTTATTTTAATGAAGAATTGTTAATAAACTGGCAATTGGAAATTATAAGGGAATTATATATTGTAAGATAATTATAAATATGGTTTGGTATATATTTATAATAAATCTAAATTTATTATACATAAACTTAAGAGCACGTATGAAGAAAGTTAAGACCCAAGGTAAGAGTTTATTTTGCAATATCATTTTCAATCGAGATTATTTATGCTTGAATCTCCTTTTTGGGAATTATAAGCTCTTTATATCTTAGAACCCATATATTTTATTCTCTTATGGTTATTTTTGGTGTTTTCAGGTTTTTATTTCATTCTCCTCTCTTTGGTACCTAAAACGATTGAGAATTTTTTTTATAAAAGTCGACCTTATTTCCTCTTTGGTCAAAAAACTTTTTCTTCCATGTACATGTTCTATAAAATGTTTTCAAGAATGTTATTTTATATGATCAAATGATTTTTTAAAGTTATTTTAAACTATATTTGATTATCTTTTCAATGTTTTAAAATAAATATTCTTATCTTTTTCTAAACGAGGTACTTTTGGACTTTTTACCAAAAGTGGGAAAGAAATATTTGTTTTAATGTTTATTGAATGGACGTATTTTCCCACCCTCATAACATTTTTTTTATTTGAAGATTTCTTTAAAAGTTTCTATAGTTATTTTCAAAAAAATATTTTCTCAATATTCTAGAAATTTTTATTTAAAATGTTATCAAAAGAATTCTTAGGTTTTCAAAGAAAGGTTCAAATGTTCTTTTAAATGTATTTATCATATATGTCAACATCCTTTGATGTTTATCATACTTAAATAGAGATATGATCTAATGATACCATCCATGTTCTTTCTCTAGATGGATTATGATTATGCTATGAGAAAAAATTTATGAAACCTGTTATGTTCCACAGATTGTGCTATAATGGAATGATGAATGTTTCTATGATCTTATGGAACATATATGTATGGTATTCATTATGTGATGGATGAGTCTATGAAATAACTCCAATGGATTAGGTAATGATTAATATCTCATGAGATAATATGAAAGAGGATGAGGAGTGAACCCATTCCAGGGATGAAAATAGGCTAGGGAGGGAACCTAATCTATTACGGGACTTTGTCCACTATGTGATGATAGCCTTTGAAGTGAGCCTCGACTAATGTAATGGTTTTATATTCTTATGATTATGTCACAATTACCATGACATGTTCTTATACTTACGATATGCTCTCATGGATCATGATTGATTAATAATGATTCCTCACTCTTTTGATTTATGTCTTTTGAAATGTTAAAGCCTTATTCCATGACTCATGATTTATGATCTATGACTGATTGGGTATGAACTCCATAATTTGTGATCATGATTTAATACCCTTATGCTTATCTTATTCTTTCATATGATCATCGATTGATATCTCTCATTTTTACCTTTACTGAGCATCTAATCTCACTCTTTATATTTTTATTTCCCTTAGGTTATGAAGAAAAGTTTTAAGTTGGATATGTCTAAGAAGGTACTAAGAGAAAATAAATTTATGGGAGATGTTGAAGATATTTTATGAAATAAGTTTATTATCTATTTAATAGCCAAAGACACTAAACATTTATGGCTCAGGGGAGTGCATTATTATGAAATTTATTAAATATTCATCTAAAATGATGCAATATTTATGTATGTTATGCTTGAGTTTCCTCAATAGGTATCATAATAGGGTTTAGATATTTTTGTAGATTAGGTTATGAAGAATATGATATAACTTAATTCAACCCATGATGAGCTGAAAGTGATATGTGGTGAACCTAAATTTGTCATAGGTGTTGGATTGGTGTAGTCCGATTCTCTTTGGATGACGTTGGGCTGAATGCTTGTGGCCCATAATGCGCACTAGGTCGCAACTCTGTGGGTCGAGCTCCGCTATGAGCTCATTGGGGGTTGCAGGGGGAAACACGTCCCTACTTTGGGGGTCCAGGGCTCAAAGGCCCCTAACTTAATTTTTTTTGGAGACTATAGAAACTCTTACCGACTATATCAGAGTTGAATAGCTGACACCGACAGGGACTATAGCAGTGCAGACTTTAGCACAAATACTGTAGCAACTTGGACTTTAGAGATAGCAATATTATAGCTCCGTAGACTTCTAGACATCGATAACTATAACACCCTAAACTTGGGTGGTTGCGACACTATAGCGAGGTGGACTTCCAACCACCTTTCACTATAGCATATCAGACTTTCTGTGTAGTTGGTGGAATAACATTTCTTCTTTATTATCCCATTTCAGGATAGGGTCTCTTGTGCTTGAAACTCTGTGATACTCCCTGTAATTGTGATCCCGGATTTCATAGTGATATTTCTGTCTCTCTATGGATGTAGGGATAATTTTTCAAACCACATAAATCTCTGTGTTTGTGTTCTTACTCTTCTTTTTTTTCCAAATTTTCTTCATTCTCAAACCTGTTCTGTTGCTGTAAATCTTGATTTTTCCGCAACAATAGGTTGATAACAAGGTGTTATAATTTAGGGCATCTCAAGAATGATTTTCATGATTATATTATTTCTCACTCTGATTATTTTAGATTTATGCTTATACTATTTTTTTTGTTTTAGTCAAGGTTGGAATTAGGATGAATCGTTTTAATAACAAATGTATTAGATAATGTAATGATTGTCCTCTTGAGAAACCGAATGACATGAGACATGGAATAAAAATTCTTGTTATTATGCTCATGAAACTCTCTTAATACATGAATCATGTTGATCTTCAAAATGAGAAAAGGATGGACTAACAAACCATTGAGTATTTCACAAGGCAACATCCACCTTTTTTCAGTGGGCCCTATGACCCACTAGTTTCCGAGTAATAGATCAATAAAACTAAAAAGATATTTTTCATTATCTAGTTGTTGGATCATGAAAAATTCCTCCCAATAATGTATAATTTGGAATTTGAAGAAGAACAATGGTGTAATATTATTCAAAATATGAGACAAGAGGAAGAAATTGACACCATAAAGTGGGATGAGTTTAAGAGGGTATTTTTCAGTAAGTTCTTTCCCCAAAATCTTCACAAAAAACTGTAAAGGGAATTCCTTGAGATTAAATAGAGGGCTGATGAATCTATTGGTACCTATGAGGCAAATTTTCAAGACTTGTGAGTTATGATTATGCTTTTATCATCGACCTTGAAAGAAAAATTGATTGGTTCTTTAGTGGCTTAAAATGAAGTCTCTGAAAGGCATTATCCATAAGGGAATTTAATAGCTATGGAGAAATCATTCAATGTGTTGTTAAGGTATAAATGTATAGTGGATATTCCCATAATTCTCATGGATTTAATAAGAAGAGAAAGATGGTGTTTCGAGGAAATTATAATAATAAAACCCACGGAGGAAAGAAAATAAATCTCCCTTTATTCCTGAAGAATGGAAAGAAGCATGGGGGAAATTTTATTCAGGGAATTGGTAAATGTTTTAAGTGTGAGAAAAAGTCCATTTAGAAAGTGAATATCAAAGATATGTAAAGAGGCAAGCTAATTAAATGAATATGGAGATAACTCAACTGAATGCACCACCCACACTCTAATGATACAACTATAAGGAGTATGGGCATTATGCCAACCAATGCTTGAATCCAAGGGATAATGAAGAAATTCATCATCAACAACCTATTAAGCCAAGAGATAAAGGGAAATATCATTCGATCACAACTTCCTAAGTAGTTCAAAAGAATGAAGTGGTGAAAAGTACATTTATCATCCACTCTAGAATTGTAAATGTTTTATTTGATTATGGTTCCACCCACTCTTTTATATATGAATAATTTTCTAAGGGTATCATATAACCACCTTAGTGATTAGATGTTGAATTATCAGTGAAAAATCATAGTGGTACGATGATCATATCTCAAGTCTATAGCTCCTCTCTTATAGAAGTTTGTAGGAATGTGCTTCCTACATATATCGGGATTCCCCATTTAGTTAAATTTGCTATGATTTTGGGCATATATTGGCTCTTTCTATATAGAGTCATATAAATTGATAAGGAATGGAAGTCAAAATTGATATTCCAAATCAACTCATGATTGTCTATCAATGCATGGATGAATATGAACTTATGATGGAAACTAATTCCACTGTATGACTTGCATTCCTATTATGTAGGAATATGCCAATGTATTTTCTGAAAAGTTTCCCAGTCTTCCCCTAAATCTTGAAGTTGAGTTTTTAATAGAACTCATGCCCGGTGGTACGCCTATTCTAAATACTTCTTATAGAATGGTCCTGATTGAGTTGCAGTAATTAAATAAGCAACTCCAGTAGAATCCTAATAAGAGATTTATTTAGCCAAGTGCATCACTATGGGGTCCACCAATTATTATTTTAAGAAGAAACATGAGTCAATGAATATTTTCACTGGTTATCGAGAACTTAATAATATAACTATCTACAACAAGTATCCTCTATCCCGTATTGATGATTTGTTTGATCAATTACGAGGAGCTCGATACTTTTCAAAGATTTCCCTCAAATTTGGATATTATCGGTTGAGGGTCAAAAAAGGGACATATTCAAGGAAACCTTTTGTATGAGGTATGACCATTATGGACTTATAATGATGTCATTTGGACTTACCAATTCCCCAACTATCATCATGTATCTAATGAATAGAGTCCTTATATATTACCTTGATTAGTTTGTGGTATTCTTTATAGATGATATTCTTATATATTTCAAGATCAAAGAAGAACTTGAAGATAATTTGAGGATTTTTTTGAAGACCTTGATGAAGGAGAAACTATATTCCAAATTTAGTAAATGTGAATTCTGTATATAAAAATTATCATTCTTGGGTCATGTAATTAAAAGAGAGGGTATATCGACAGATCCCTCAAAGACAATAGTTATTAAACATTGGCCCATACCAACCACAATGACCAAAATGCATAGTTTTACTAGGTTAGATAGATATTATCGATGTTTTTGAGAAATTTATCATGACTATCAAATTCACTAACCAAGTTGATGTGAATGGGAGCCAAGTTCCTTTGGATAGATGATTGTGAAGAAAATTTCAAGGAAATGAAGAGAAGGCCGGTCAGTGCAACTGTTCTCACACTACTCTATTGTGGAAAAGGGTATGTAACCTATAGTGATGTGTCAAAGAAGGGATTTGGATGTGTTTTCATGCATAATGACATTGTAGTAGCTTATGTCTCACACCATTTGAAGGTTCATGAGAAAAATTACCCGACTCATGATTTGGAATTAGCATTAGTAATTTTTTCTTTGAAGATATAGAGTCATTATCTTTACAGTGGAAGGTGTGACATATATACTGATAATAAAATCTTGAAGTATATATTCACATATATTGAGTTGAATATGTGTAAGAGGAGATGGTTGGAACCGATTGAAGATTATGAATGTTCAATACATTACCATTCTTGGAAGGAAAACAAGGTGGATGATGCTCTGAGTCAAAAGGATTATGCTAGTTTTTCCATGATAAGGATTGAAATAGATCCAATACTTTGGGATTTGTATATAACATACCTTGAAATCATAAGTAAAGTAGAAAGATCCTATATTTCCTTTATGAATTTTCAAATATATATTCATGTGAAGATTAAAGTGGTGCAGATGAAAGATGTGGAGCTGCAAAAGAAGGTAAGGAATGTTCTTGAGTTCATTCATGATAGTGATAGAATGATAAGGTCTGGGAATAGAGTATGTGTCATGTCAATACTAGAATTGAAAAGTAATATTATATAAATATCATAGTTCATCATTCTCTATTTATTTTGAAAGTAAAAAGATGTATAGAGATCTTCAAGAGCATATTTGGTGGGATAAAATGAATATATATATTATGGAGTATGTATCTTAGTGCTCTATATGCTTGCAAGTTAAGGTTGAGAGACATAAGTCTAAGGGGTTATTATAACAATTACCCATACCTGAGTGGAAATAGGAAAACATCACCATGTATTTCATCATTGTATTCCCCAATAAATCTAAAGGGAATAATTCTATCTAGGTTGTAGTTGATATCTATATGAAATCATAACATTTCATTGTTATCAAAGAAGATTTCTCTCTTGATACATTGTAACGTCCCAAACCCGGATTCCATTGAAAAGTTCCCTGAGCTCAGTTGGTCACATGGCCTCAAGCGCATCTTCCTAAACGCCATAAGCTATTGACTAGCAGTGAGGGCCTTGGGTATGTATGTGGGAATACTATACCCTCTTGTCAAAGTGTAACACAGTAGTAAAAATTATATAGATCAATAGAGGAAGCATTGTAATAATGAATAAACAACATGAGTATATAAATAATTCCAGAAGTAATCTCATGTACAATGATGATCATGTCACGTGTCTACAAAGTTTCCAAAATAGGTATAAATACATCGGTACAATACATGTAAAAAAATACCTAAAATACCAAAAAGAACTATCTTCACATAGCATCACAAGTCTCATCTTGGTCCTATGACCCCCTACTCCTAAGTATGGCACAAAGTCAAGAATCGAATGATGGGTTCTTACCCCAATCCCTACTTGTATCCAAATAGTCTATCCAGGTACCCAACGGTGGCCCAAACATGGTGTGAGATACAATCCAAGTAAGTCACCACCCAGAGTTTCTATAAAAAATCCTAGCTGTGCGATACAAGCTAAATTAGAGTGCATAATATAACAGGTATGAAAACACTGAATGTAAAGTACCCAAGAAAAAATCAACCAACCAAGAGATATTGTACAACCATACAAGGCTCCCTTCAAACAAGTTTCAAGATCCTATAATAAGGAAGTGGTAAAGAAAAATTAAGTAAACACCATTACTATACTGTATACACAATATATCACATAAACCATGGCCACACCGTATAACCTATAATATCATATCAACCAAAACAATGACGTAAAATAAATCATGTCACATTTACCATGGATGAGCTATATCATCAGAAGTGTCATACCCCACGGGGCTGGATGCAAGGTATAGTGGACCAAGGAATCCTCGTTGAGTCCTAAAAGCATCTCGATGGAAACTTGGTTAGACTTGGTTTGGGGTCCAAAGATCATGTCAATAGACCATGTCCACTATGTTCCCAAACAAGCCAGATCCAAAGGATATCAAGGTCCAAGGAATCCCACAGAATCAAGATACAAGTAGAAATATCATCTAAGGCATACACTACCACTATCAAGATCCAAGGAGTAACATCCAAGGAATCTAATAGAATCATTTATCATTCATTCCATTTATCAATCCACAAGAATTAAATTCCATGAGTTTACCCACTTATATAAAAATTCTCATTCAATTAGAATCAATGAGTTTATCCACTCATATAACAATTCCCATTCAATTACATTCCATGAGTTTACTCACTCATATAATAATTCACATTTTAAGAGTTGAATAATTAACATCATGAATAACATGGTAAAGGAGGAAAACCATATCCTAATCAATCAATCAATTCAATTCAATTATAAATGGGATTCCACTGTAGGTTCTAGGCACAACAGAATCACGTGGATGGGTGTACCCAACTATAATTTTTCCTATAACAATAATCAATCCAAGATCCATCACGATGATAAAATTCCTGATCTTCAAAATAGAACAAATAAAAAAAGAAAATAGGGGAGTATTAGAACCATAGAGAGGATCATCATATGTTGGTTATAATTAATTTAATTAAAATACAATATTTACCATGATGTAATTCTCTCTTCGTTGCTGCTTCTAGTCACGATCCAATGTGATCCATCATTGCGTCATAGAATCCAAGTGTAGGATTCCTCTAGCAGTTATCTACACGTGCTCCACGTATATCAAGACATCGCTAAAGGGATCTCTAGGTTCTAGCACAGAAGAGCCTTCGTTTGTGATGTCTGCCTTCGATTTCCTTGAGAGCTACTTCGAAAGTGCTCTCCTTGATCTGGTGGAGGAGGATATCTCTCGTAACTTGAGAGTGTTCTTAGAGGAAAGGAATTCTCTCTTATATTGAGAGATTTCTCCAGATCCATTGTGCACAACCACAAATAATGGGGGGTTAATGAGAATAATGTAATTGAGATTTTATTACTTAGAATAATAAAATAAATTAATTACTTGAAAGTATTTATTCATTTCATTTAATTCTTAGTAAGACCCCATGTCTAATAATAACAGTTGACTATTATTATTACTTGACATGCACCCAATGAATTACACCTAATATTATTTAATTAAATAAATAATATTTTTTCTCACAAATCCCTTGAAAAACTACACTGTGTTCACATTAATACATGGTGTGTACTTTTGTTTTTCTGTTTTCTTTATTTCCTCCACCACATTTATTAGAACTTGAATAATTAATATTTATTTCTTAAATAAATATCACTGAATTACTCACTAAAAAATATATTATTTCTCCCATAATATATTCTCTCGAATAAATAGTGTCAAAATAAATGCCATCAGGCATCCTTAAATAATTATTAAACCACAATGGAGAATAATCTTTATTAAACTTGTTCAATAAATATTTAATTGAGATACTTGGAAACACTTAGTGTGTGACCCTCTAGGCCTCTTTCTCAGTGTAATTAGGCAGATCTTGCCTAAATTCCATGGTTATCATCTAGTAACATGCCAATGCACCCATAGATAAATAATTTAATGCCACATTGATGTGTCACGTTCTATAAATGCTTACCGTGTAATGTAATCCCTTTATCACGATATTTCAAATCAAGAGGGTTGCATGCTAGTGCCATCAACCCATGTGCTCTATTATTCTTTCTTTGAATTATTAGAATTTAACTTGCCCATTCATCACAATGTACATGGATTTATTTAGGATATATCAATTCCATCAAAGGTCCTAAGATATCAACTTCTGTTATGGAACAGAAGTGACAAATCCTTTCTCGCATTATCTATTAATGTAGTATTACTCATGACACACCCAAAATATCCTACCTCACTACAATTAGTGTGTTGTCACAGTTTTCATCAATATATCTAAGTAAATGAGTTGTAATACTCATTAATAATAATCTTAAAGTCTAAGGACCAACACACACATCTGCAGATAGGAACATCCAATGACACTATGAAATTTGGATTTCCTACTGGAAGGTCTCGTTCTCATAATATCCTCTTAGATATTATTAAGGGAACACACCATGAGAAGGTGCCTCAAAGTTTTATGAGTCCTCACCCCTAATGGCCTGTATTATTTGTGTCCCTTAAATAACATCATCCGACCATAGAACATATATTCAATAATAGTGTCATGGCAATTCTAGGTTCTCATCATAGTAGGGATATGCTATGACCCTTTGGTGCAACAACTATCCTTAGGAAATTATCACATGAATTGTTACATAGAATAATAATCAAGATATGATAAGGTATTTATTAATGAATAAAGTAAAAAGTTGTTGGTTCTAGGCCACCAACTCCAACATCCTCTAGCTAGGAAAGCATTCACACACCCCATGGGTGGTATAACAAAAAGAAATCTCAAAGGCACACCCCATGAGTAGCCTTGTTTGGGAAAAAAATCTACAACAAGTCTCAATGAACTAGTGGGAATCCCTAACAAGTTACATTACACTTAATTCAATCATTTAATTAATTATCAGGGTGGTACCGGAAAGTTTGGCATGCTGTACTATGGAATATATCTCTATAAATCATCAAACCACTTGGGAAAAGTATAGACCACCTATCGTAGGTCCATAGTAGAGTGATCGTCTAGTATCAACTTCTAATTTGATTCATATCTAAATAAAAATTAATAATAGATGAAGAACTTGAAAATAATGCCTATTAGCTTGCATCTAAATAGCTCATCTGATACTATGTAAAATGAAGAACAATTAAAAATGATTGTATTACTTACTAGCATGAATCCAATGAGATAATCGACGACCGGTCATGAGTTTCGATGGAATAATGGGGTCAAAATCTACCCAAATATCTCAAAGGAGCTCTCCCACTTGAGATTCTATCCAACTAAGGGAGAAATAAAATTAGGTTTATGTTTAATAAGTTTTTAAGGAAAAAATCATAATTTCACCCAAAAATACTGGGCCGCATGGTTTAGACACATGGTTGGCCAAACTGTGTGCTCTTTTCTATGCTAAGGGGTACCTGCATGGTCACTACGCATGGTTTGACTAACTATGTGAAAACCATGTATTTTGGCTTTGCTAAAAACTACAGGTTTCCCCACGGGCGTATACCTCCATCCACATGGTTTCCTCACATTGTGAGGGATCCTAATTCCCACTGTTCAGGCCTCACATGATTAGTCAAACCGTTCGACCTATCCTGCACGGTTTCTACTAACCATGTGATTTGTTTGATTTTTCAAAAAAGTTTTCTTCTAGGATCTGAACAAACCTTGGACACCCCTAATACCCCATGACCTCAAAGGATATTCACATTAGGCCATTAAAAGGAATTTAAAACGAAATTAAAGGGATCCACACCTCATAGGAAAACCCTAGATCTGACAATCTTCTACACTATAACAATTCATCCCCAAATTTCCCACTCAAGGGTGGTAAATAATCATCAGAGAAGAACTTAAGCCACTGAGCACATACATTTCCCCCCCGCTCCCAAGTCTCATCCTGTAAATAACCATGCTTCCATAACACATGTACTAGAGGAAATGATCATCCTTAGAGAACCTTTGTGCTCCTATCAATGATATAGATAGGATGATTCTCAAAGTAAGAACCAACATGTAACTCCACGTCATCAAACTGCAGAGCGTAAGACATGTCTAAGTGATAATGGGGAAAATGGGATACATGGAATACGTTGTGTAAGGCCTGATACCTATAAGATAACTACAATCGATAGGCCACCAACCTGACTCTCTCAAAAATCTCAAATGACCCGACATATCATGGTAAAAGCTTACCCTATATCTTGATACATCTATGTCCCAACCTTAGTGAGATATGTAAAAAGACCCAACCCCCTACCTTGAACTCTAGAGGTTGTCGATGGAAATCAGTGTAAAATTTCCACCGAGACTATGTAGTATCCATTTGATTCTTGATCAACTGAACCTACTCTGTAGTCTCCTGAATGAGATGAGGTGCAAGCATTTCCACCTCTCCTACCTATAACTAGTATAGGGGTGATCAACATGGCCTACCGTACAAATCCTCATATGGTTCCATCTGTATAGTTTTCTGGTATCTATTATTGTAGGAGAACTCAACATGGGTTATATGCCTCTCCCAAAAGACCCCAAAATATAGGATGCATGCCCGAAACATGTCCTTAAGCACCTGTATCATATGATCTGACTGGACATCAGTATGAGGGTGGTATTCTGTGTTTAGAAGCACCTATATACCCAATCCCTCTACAAACTCTTACAAAAATGAGATGTAAATTGGGCGTCCCTATCCAAAATGATAGTACAAGGGACCCCATGAAGTCATACTATCTCATAGATATATAACTTCCCAATATCATCCACACCAAAGGTATCCTTGATCGGTAGGAAATGTGCAACCTTTGTGAGACTGTCAACAACAACCCACACAACATCACTACCTCAAGGTGACCTCTGTAAACTTGTCATGAAATCCATTATGACATCATCTTATTTCACTTAGGAATTGGTAACTGTTATAAAAGTCTATATGGTCTCTAATGTTCCATCTTCACCCACTGATAGGTGGAACACCTAGTAAAATAACCATCCACCTCATTTTTCATCATCAAACACCAGTATTAGCGATGTAAATCATGATACATATTAGTAATGCCAGGATGTACCTCCCAAATTGAGGCATGAAACTCCTGCATCAACTGCTCGCATATGTCCACCGAAACCCAAAAACGACCATGAATACATAGGATCTCATCCTTTTCTATAGTCCAACTAGGAGGTAGGTCATCACTTTCCACACTCCCATATAGGACTAGAACCTCATAATTCGATATATGTCTCATCCTTACTCTATCCAGTAGGGTAGGGGTCACATTTAAGGAAGAAATAAAGGTCTATTCATGACTATCTTGCACCTCTAAGTGCATCTTAGAGAACAAATCCATGATCTTCCACTTGCTATTAGCCTTCTAAATTTCATATATCTAAGTCCTCCTACTCAGTCCATCAGATTCCTTATTACATTTCCCAATGATATAGGAAATCTAGAAGTCAAATGACTATAGGTACTCAACCCACCTTCACTACCTCAGATTCAAATGACATTGTGTAAATATATACTTGAGGATTTTGTGGTCCATTTATACCACAAAACACTCTCCCATTAAATAATGTCTTCAATAGCACAAAGCATGAAAAACCACAACCAACTCAAGATCATGCGCCGGGTAATTCATCTCATGTGACCTCAGCTGATGAAACATGCATGCCATGAATCTATCCCCTTGAATCAGAACTAATCCAAGATTGATACCTGATGCATCAGAATACATAGTGTAGCTTCTTCCCTTCTCTAGAAAAATCAAGATTGACACTGAAATCAATTTCCCTTTCATCTCCTGAAAGGTTGTATCATAGGTAACTATCCATACAAACTTCACACCCTTCCTTGTGAAACCCATCGACGATGCTTCTAGGAATAAGGAGTCTTATATGAAACACCTATAATATCTAGCTAGCCCCAAGAAACTTTGTATATTGAAAATGTCCATAGGCTGTTCCTAAGAAACTAAAACTCTCACCTTATCTAGGTCAACCGATACTCCTATCTCAGATATAATATGATCTAGGAAGTGAATCTTATCCATCCAAAAGTGGCACTTTGTGATCTTAGCATATAACTAATGCTCTCTCAGTGTATACAAAACGTTCTCAAGATGTTTGGTATGGTCGTGTCGATTATGAGAATATAACAAGATATCCTCCATGAAAACCACCACAAACGAATCCAGATAAGGATGAGAAACTCGGTTCATCAGAGCCATGAAAACTACTGGAACGTTCATAAGACCGAACAACATAACCAGATACTCATGTAGACTACACCTGCTACAAAAAGATATATGAGGTATGTATATAGGTCAAACATGCACCTCATTGTATCCAGATCTCAAATCGATTTCTGAGAACACTTGATCTCCTCAGACCTGATAAAAAAGGTCATTTATTTGTGGTAAGGGATATCAAATCTTAACCATTAACTGATTCAATTTTTGATAATCTATGCATAGCCTAAGGGTACCATCCACCTTTTTTGAAAAAAGGACCAGTAAACCCCACCGAGAAGTACTGGGTCGAATAAAACCCTTTGTCTCTAAATCATCTAGTTGCCTCTTGAGATCCTACCACTTCATCATAGCCATCCTGTAAGGAGGAATGGATACTGGTGCAGATCCTAACACTATCTCGATGGAGAATTACACTTATCTATCAGGAGGTAAACCAGAGAAGTCATTCAAAAAGATGTGCCTAAAATGATCAACCACTAGAGGGAAATATGCCCGACGTGCTCCTTAATCATCCAGATGTAAACTAGAAATCTAGAATGTCATCCTGACTAACCCACAATTCTATGGTCCATATTGGTTTTCCTAGACATCCCATTCAACCTTGTGAGTATAAACTGTTCCCTCTAGTGATGTGAAATTCACCCTCTAGAGATTGCAATCAAAATGGGCTCGATAAGACACTGGACAATCTATTTTGAGTATGACGTCAAATCCAATCATCTCATGGAGAAAAAGATTCCATACGAACTAAAACCCACCAAAATTAATGGGTAACTCCCTACACTGGTGTACACCCTCCATTATGACCCCCAATGAAATGTCAAGTATCATCATGCCGTCAAAAAACTGTATAAGGAGCCCAAAGATCTCCATCATAGGTATAAATATGAAACTTTCTGATGAACCTGTTTCAAAAAGAGAAGATACTAGCATAGAGGCAACTAAGATCGTACCTTTCACCATAGACAGCCCAACGCTCTGCTCCTTAGGTGTAGGATATATATAATATATCTATCCTAAACTGCAACCCTATGAAACAACTTCACTACGCAGAGTAGGTTCACTCTGCTCTCTTGATACAACCAGTGTCTGGCTACCTCAACCACGACCACCACCAGCTCAGCCTGAAATATTGATACTTCTCTAACACCCTTCATGATGCAGAGTTATGAAATACACTCTCAAACCTAGTGTTGGAGCTAACCCCAACCACTCACTACTAGAGATAAGGTCTTTCGGAAACGTTACACGTGGACCACCCCACCACAAGATCATCACTTTACTGGGTGGTGATTACACTGATTCCTCACTTGTCCCTATCTGCCACACCGATGACAAAAAAATGAGCCACAAATACTCACATCCCGGCTAGTGATGATCTCACAGGAAGCCTCAATATGTTTCTTCCTTCCACTAGAAGTTGAAATATTGGGTTGAGAGGCTATATTTCTCTACTCTGTGCCCCCAGCTTCCCTCAGGTTCCTCTCAGTAATTAGCGCCTAATTTACTATATCAGTAATTTTCATCAATCTGAACACATTGACCTAAGACTAAACAATATGTCGGAGACCTTCCTCGAAGTGGCTCATCCTCGACAACTCATCAGTAAGGTATATTGGTGCAAAAGGCTACATCTTTGTAAAGTGTGTTAAATACTCCATAACCGTCATAGTGCCCTACTCCAGGAACATGAACTCACTGACCCGCTCTACTCTCATATTCTCAGGGTAAAAGTAATCATAAAATATGGTTTAGAAATCATCCAAAATCATATCTCATAGCTTATCATCCTTGTTCAAAATATCCCACAAAAACTTTTCTGTTCCTTGATGTATATAATTCATGAGCTTCACTCTCCTATTAGGAGGTGTCTCTAGATGCTCGAAGATCGAAATAGTAGTCTAAATCCATATCTCAGTAGTCTTTGGACCATTACCCCCCATAAATGTGGTAGGATTCTATTGCTGGAACACACATGTCAGCTCATCCATAGACAAGGAAGAATGTAGTGCTCCCTAAAAAGTTTTCATAAAGTTGGGAAATCCCTCATAGAACTGTGCCTCAAAAGTTGTGTTCAGTAAAACTGCTCGTGTCGTAGCTGTCACTATAGAAGGATCCACCAGTATTCCATGACCCACCACCACAGAAGTATAGTCATCACCACCTTCCTGGTGTACGATTTAAGGTAATCATGGTGACATGTATCTTCAATTCCAAAAACATGCCTATGAAGAGATCGATAGAAAAGTTCATAGCTAAAAGTGTAGGACAGGTCAAAACCTTCCTATAAACAGGTCGTACCACACAGACCGCTCCTAAATTCAGGACTGGTAAAAAGGAACAGTCATAAACACCACTCAAGACACTTCTTACTTCCCACTCATAAACTGGGTTTAGGTCAAGTTCTCTATTTTCACAATTTCAATTTCATTTCATTTCCATTTAAATTCATATTCATTTCACATTTCATTTTAAATGGTTGAAGCAAATGGTTCACCACTCCTAATTCATAAGGGCCCGTACTCCCCATGAACCGAAATATGGCATCCATCTAATCCGCACCATAACACATTCTAGTCCATGCGATTCATGGTCCATAACTCAACATTCCATAATTGGCTGCTTAGGGCGTCTGTTGTTGCCTAATTAGGAAAACAATGCTTAGGTTATGATAGTCACTATAAGTACCATCTATGTTTCCCAAATCACTACACGAACCATCTATCAAATTAGTAGGAATATCTATCACGACACCTATCACAACATCATACAAATAAATAATGCATCCTACATGGCATGGCATAATGCATGTCATGTGATTCGATTATATTTCCTAAAATGATGCATGGGATGGAATACCCACATCTCATAGGGTTTCAAAAAAATAGCACCCTCAATAATATTAATGATAACATCAAAATTTAAGTGTATTACCCAACAGTGGAATCAAATCAACTATAATAAACAAAATCCAAAAAAAAAAAAATTTCCATTTGAGGAAATTTGTCTTTTTCCCATATGTGGGTTAGCTACTCCCACGCACAACTCATTACCAAATTCTAATTCTTCATATCCCCCTTTCTATTGTCTCAAAATAATAAGACAATAAAAGAAAATGCTCTGATACCAATTTGTAACATCTTGGACCTAGATGCCACTGAATAGTGCCCTGGGCCCAGTTGGCCACATGACTTCAAGCACATCTTCCCAAATGCCAGAGGCTGCTGACTAGCAGTGAGGGCCTAGGGTGTATCTCTGGGAATACTATTCCCTCTTTTCAGAGTATAAAACAACAATAACAATCATACATATCAATAGCAGAAGCATCATAACAATGAATAAATAGCAGGAATATATAAATAATTCCATAATTAATCTAATGTACAATGACGATCATGTCATGTGCACACAAAGCAACCAAAATAGGTATACAATCATTGGTACCACACATGTAAAAAATACCAAAAAAGACCAAAAATAACTATCTCCACATAGCATCATGAGCCTCGACTCAGTCCTGTGCTCCTCTTCTCTTAAGCATGACACAAATTCAAGCATCAAACTGTGGGTGCTTTCCCCAATCCCTACCTACATCCAAATAGTATGTCTGGGTACCCAATGGCAGTTCGAACAAGTTGTGAGATACAATCCCAATAGTTCACCACCCACAACGTCTATAACAAATCTTGGCTATGAAATACAAGCTAATAAAAAGTTCATAATATACAAAGTATAGTAGTACTGAATCTAAAGTACCTAAGGTAAAAGTAACCAACCAAGTGATACTGTAAAACATTACAAGGCTCCCTAAAACAAGAATCAAGCTCCTATAATAAGGAAAAAATAAAGAAAAAATAAGTAAACACCACGACCATGAAGTATACACAATATATCATATCAACCATTACCACACTGTATAAATTGTAATGTCATATCAACCACGACCACACTGTACAATCAAGCATGTCACATTTACCACAACTGAGTCATATCATCGAAAGTTTCAGACTCCATGGGGCCAGATCCAAGTTATAATGGACCAAGGCATCCTCATCAAGTCCTAGGAGCATCTAGATGGAAACTTAGTTGGAATTGGTTTGGGGTCCAAGGAGAATTTCAATAGACCATGTCCACAACGATCCCAAAAAACCCAAATCCAAGGGGTAGCAAGGCCCAAGGCATCCTATAGAATCAAAACCCAAGGATAAATCTCATCAAAGGAATCCACTAGCGCTATCAATATCCAAGGTGTAACATAAAATGAATCTAATGGAATCATTTATTGTTAATTCCATTTATCAATTCACAAGTATTCAATTCCATTAGTTTACCCACTCATATAAAAATTCCCATTCAATTACATTCCATGAGTTTACCCAATCATGTAAAAATTCCCATTCAATCACATTCCATGAGTTTACCCACTCATAAAACAATTCTCATTTAAATAGTTGAACAATTCACATCATGTATAACATGGAAAAGGAGGAAAATCATCTCCTAATCAATTTAATTAAATTAAATTCTATTTTAAATGGGATTCCTCTATCTAGGAAAGCATTTACACACCCCACGAGGGGTATAACAAAGGGAAATATCAAGGGCACACCCCATGGGTGGCCTTGGTTGGATAAAAAACCTCCAAAAAGTTTCAAGGAACTAGTGAGTATCACTAAAAAGTTCCATTACACTTAATTCATGCATTCAATTAATTATCAAGGTGATATAAGAAATTATGGCATGCCACACTATAGAAAATAGATCTATAAAGCATCAAACCACTAAAAAAAAGTATATACCACCAACCATATGTCATTAGTAGAGTACTCATCCAATATTAACTTCTGATTTAATCTAGATCAGAAGAAAAATGAAGAAAAAATGAAGAAACTTAAAATAGAGCATATTAGATTTCACCTAAATAGTGAATCCAATACCAAGTAAAACAAAGAAGGAATAAAAATTATTATAGTACTTACGAGTGTGAATTTAAAGAGATGACCGACATTTGATCTCGAGTTCTGACAGAAGAATGGGGTCAAAATATACCAAAATGGATCAAAGGATATTTTTTTTGAGATTATGTCTAATAGAGGGAGAAATAGAAATAGGTTTTGGTTTAATAAGTTTTTAAGGAAAAAATTGTAATTTCAACCAAAAATACTGGTCCGCACAGTTGGCCATGTCATGACCCTCCTTCTTCAAGATGAGTGAAGGGACAATAAAGTGCCACACCCTTCCTTCCTCAAGATGAAGGAGAGATAATGACCCCCTATTCCCATATTCAATAGGCCCTAGAGTGTCGACTAGTACCAAGGGTATAGAATCTCACATAATTTGGAAGGCATTACCCTTTTTATAGAACAAGATCGGGAGATAAGATAGTAAATCCCAAGAAACTCCAAATACTAAAAGTAAAATTAAAGCCAAAATCCATTCCCACATGCATGTTTAAAAGTAAAGATGATACAAGGTACAACAAAACTACAAAGTAAAGTACCAAAAGAAAAGAGACTAAGTAGCAATAGTAACTAATCCTGACGCCCAAGCTAGTAAAGTCCAACACAGTCCTCAAAGTCCTCCTGGAAACCTGAAAACATTTTTTTATACGCAGGGTGTGCATATGAGTATACTCAGTAGGGAAACTAAAGCTACCCATGCAAAAGTGGGGGAATATACTAATGTCCCTATGAGAAAACAATAGAACCTCAAAGCACCTACCAAGGAATACCAACCAACCCAGCCTCACCAAGGAACTCTCACCAAATAATGCAAGTAAAGTAAGGTAGTAGTATAATTATATTGACATTTGGGTACCCCGCACCACTTTCCCACTGGTTAACTGCTCATACCTAATGGATAACGTCTTGAAGATACCACTCTTCCAAAACATAGTCCCACTGCCACAACCCGACCACACACACCTAAGCCTCAAACCACACACAATCCTGGCTGCAGACACCTGGGCCACAACAACCACACCTCTCGCCCAAAGACACCTGGGCCTCATCCTGAAGACACTTGGGAAAAAAATGCTATCCCACAAACACCTAGGCCTATCATTCACAACAAACCTTCCTGAAGGATCTGGGACTATGGTAAGCCTAAAACCATTACAGCCTGCTCAGATACACTCGAGCAGTAAGAACCCGGAAGAGGGTGCGAGGAAGAAAGTTAGTAACCAACCATCCATCCTCCCACCAGGATATTGGAAAAACACCCTCCCCCATGAAATAGGGGTGTTCAGAACATGGTGATCAATAAGGTTGTGGTGTGTATAGAAATAAAAAGAAATTAAAATTTATACATATCGGTAATCAAACACTCAGCCCAACCTACGGGTTTCAAACAACCAAACAAACGATCCCACCATTACCACTTTTGCTTTTACCTCTATATGCACAAATACACAACACCCAATGCCAAGAATAAAACAAACTCCTTTTTATTTAACCACTTTACATTTATTTATTTAAGGGGACTCACCTTAATTTATTCCAGCACTACCAGGAAACTACCAACCATAACTATACCAAAACAACAACAAAACCAAATTCACAGACCCACTGCAAACCCATACCACTCCCTTATCATAGAAACAACTCCCTTTCCCACCCCTATACCCATAATTGTGCTCCTAAAAGTAGCACCACACAAATTACATAAAACCCAATAGAACACATCACTCAACCACACCTATCCATAGGATATATATATATATATATATTTAGATTTGGTAAACACTATTATTTAATCCACTTTATAAAAATGGGTGATCATACTAACACGGGCCTGTTGTGGGGTGTGAAAAAAAAATATAACCTAATTTAAAATGTATTATAGTTGATGTTTAGGTTGTCTCTAGAGAGGAGTGCTTAACGATAGTGTTTGTCACTTAAAATTAGAGGAATATGTAATGTTGTTTTTGAAATTGTTTGATTTTGAAAATACAAGAAAGAAACTAAATAAAGTAAGGAAATTAAGTGAAAGTTTTAAAATAAATTGAAAAATGATGTGATTTAAATCAGTGATATGAAATGGTGATCAGGTTAGGGTCGGTTTTCCAATTGTAATTCTATCATAGTTCAACTTACCCAATTCTCTTCTGCTAAGTCGCTAAGAGTGAGAATCCACAATCTTTTATTCTCACTCCCTTGGTCAAATAATATTGTGAGAATAAACCTTACTAAAACCTCATATTGATATACTCTCCTTAAAATGTGTAATAGAGTTTTATTGAATACCCCCAATTATATTAGGCAATTCCCAATCGAGTCATGTTTATCCCATGCAATCAAGAACGTTCACTACTCCTCACACACGTACCAGTGATCACTGAGTACTTCACCACTAAGTCCTGGTCTATTCCATTGTATATAAACCAGAAACTAGTAGAGGGTGATATTTATCATTGAAAAAATAAAAATAAACAATAGAATATAAAATCAGATACAATCATACATGATAATAAAAACTATTATAATAAATTGAAACCGATTCACAGAAGAGAAAAGAGGATATTAAAACATTAAGTGAAAGAACTAAAGTATTAAAAAAGGGTAAACATACCCCTACCCAATAACTAAGAATATATACTCCCCCATGTTAAGGTTAAATGATTTGAAGAGGGAAGAATAATTCATTACAAAGCTAAGAAGAACAAAAGAAAGAAAACAAAGAACAAATATTTTGATCCTCTAGAATATATCCTCTAGAATTTTTCCTCTTTTATGCCCACTAGTCATCCTAACCAAGCTAATATACCTTCTTATAAGATGTTTGAAATTGAGTTTTACATTTATTATATAAATATAAAAGCCTTTGGACATGTAGAAAGGAAGATATGACTAAATTAGTGAGTTTAACTTCTTCTGGCTGCCAAACACTATTTCACCCACTCCCCTAGGACGTGACCAAAAGATGCCTTGATGAGCTTATTATTTTATGAAATTTAATGTGAAACATACCTTGAACGTTATATGTCAAAAACAGTTGGAATAACCTAATTTGAATTTCGTTTGAATGATATATTTTAGATTTAATGTAGTGGGGTCCATTCTACCAGCTAGACTGATTTCTCCATTTGATAGATTTTTCTGTACCATTGGGTTTTGAAATGGGTCTTGGTCCAAAAGAAAAATTTGAAGACCACGAGCATATAAATCCTAAAAAAATAATTTTCTTCAATTGGATCAATATTATAAAATTTATTTCTGAAAAATAGAATCTCAATAAAACTATCAATTTTATAGAATTACCCCATTTTCACATTTAAGGCAAAAATACACAAAAACACTTAAATGATGCAAATATACTCAAATTGAATAATTGGGAGGGATTAAATCATTTAAAATCATATTAATAATAATGAAAATATTAAATCTATCAATTACCCCACAATTATCACTTGGACACCTGGACAAGTCAGAATCAAAATAAAATCAAAGCAAATTCAAAACATATGCCAATGAGATCCATAAATTTCATACCAAGAAACAAAAGATATCATGCCTCATAAAAAAAATTATTTCAAGTTCTCAATTCATATAATTCAATATATTTCCTCTTCATTTCTCCTCCCATTCACACAAAACACCTACCTCACATGAATTTTCTCTCAACTCACAAATTTTAATTTTTTGCAATGTTTTTCTCTTCCAAACTCATACAAGGGTCACCATAGGCTTGATAAATTCTTACATCTCCACCTAATGTGATTCAAAGACATATGTTTATCATGAGGACTTTTCAAGGTTGTTACATAGATTTAGGTTGGTAGGATTTATATGTGAAAATTATGAGGCTGAATAAAGAGGGCTTGGCTCTTTTTGAAGCAAAATTGCCTTACTCTAATTTTCACACAAGTATATGGTCTCCTCTTCACTTCCCTTAGTAGAAAATCAGCTTTGTCATCATGAAATATCTAGGAATGTTCACACAGTTCATCATTTTAGCAGAAAACATTTCAATCTTCTCAAATATAATATTTCTTGAAAGCTCCAAAAAAGGCACAACTTTCTTTCTCTATTAGAAGCTTTAGGAATGCACAACTTCTCTTGTCATAAAAGCTTCAAAAAAGGAATAAATTTCAGAAGAATGATTTTTTTAGCAGCAATAACATCTCGTAAAAATTTTATTTTCACCCAAAGTATCCCCAAATATGGTAGCATAATAGAAGACATCTTCCCCCACACTTATGTTCAACTAGATCATGCAATTTTACTTCAAGAACAGGTTGGATAGGGAAAATTGGCTTGTAATGTGGCTATCCTAACAGGATGTTCATGGATTATAAGGGATACAAGGATTAAATGTTCAAGGTAGGATATAATAAAGAGTATTATCTTGAAAAGGTGGATTTAAAACCAAATAAATGCCTCAATCACTTAAAACACAGGTACCTCAAACCCTTAAGTTTTGATAGGAATAAATCAAATTCTAGTTAAATCAAGAATTGTTTGGTTCTCTTAAGAAGTGAGGTGAATGTAAATAATATGAAAACAATAGGTTCAGAAGCCTCATAGGAATGTGATTTCAAAGATATAGACAGTGATATGTGTCATGCGATTCAAAAATCAGAGTACTTCTAATTAAATTCCTAAATATTTGAACTTGAAACACAACCATTTTCGGCATTCATTTAAGCTCAATTTCATAGAATAAATTGTTTCTTCCATGGAAATGAGTTTTAAAAATATCAAAGATAATAATTTCATCTCAGAAGTTCAAAAAAACACAAAAATTTTGGAAGAAACACACAAAAATGTGAAAACACACACATTTTTTTTGAGAATAGGAAAACAAACAACAAATAAAAATCCTAAACTACAAAGGTTCCCTCCACCACAATTAAATGATGCAGTATCTGAAATGAATTAAAATGGATTTAACATATAAGAATATTTGAAATTGAATCATAGAAATCAATAAAACATAAAGGAGAGGTACGACCTGATGGAGTTTATTGATAAACAGGTTGGAGGAGTTTGACCTCCTCCTTTGGCTCTGATGGAATGGCCCTAAGGAATTTATTTAACCGATGCCCATTAATAGTGAATAGATCCTTCTCACCATCCTTCAAAATATTCACAACACCAAAAGGATATACATGAGTAACTATAAATGGACCTTCCCATCTGGAACGAAGTTTACCTACCATCAGCTTGATTCTTGAATTGTATAACAACACTTTGTCTCCAGTATGGAAGTCTTTTGGTTGGATCAGTTTGTCATGAGCCACTATTATTATATCTTTGTAAATCCTGTAATTTTAAAATGCTTCCCTTATAATTTATTCCATCTCCTATAACTGCAATATTCTCTCTTTCCCAACACTTTTAAGATCCAGATTCATCTTTATCACAACCCAGTATGCCTTGTGTTCCAATTCCACAGGTAGGTGACAAGTTTTCCCATAAATCAACCCATATGGAATCATTCCAATTAGAGTTTTTTAGGATGTCCTGTAAGCCTATAATGTGTCTTCCAACCTTTGTCTCCAATCCTTCCTATTTGGATTAACAGACTTTTCAAAAATTCCTTTGATTTCCCTATTGGACACTTCAATATTCCCATTAGTATGTGGATGATAGGGAGTTGATGTTTTATGATGCACCCCATACTTTTTCAACAAATCCTCCATTATCCTTTTGAAAAAGTGAGTCCCTTGGTCACTGATGATGGTTCTGGGAACTCCAAACCTACAAAATATGTTAGCCCTGACAAAATCACAAACAACTTTAGCATCGTTAGTCTTAGTGGCTTTTGCTTCCACCCATTTGGAAACATAATCAATAGCAAATAGAATATAAGAATTTACAAATGACGTTGGGAAAGGGCCCATAAAATATTTCCCCAAAACTTCAAAAATTTCACAAAAATTAAGTGACTTTTGGGGAATTTCTTGTCTCTTTGAATTATTTTCTACAAACTAACATTTTCCACACTATTTGAAAAATTCATGAGAATCTTGGAAAAGTATTGGACAATAAAGTCCAGATTATAAAACCTTCCTTGCTATCCTTTGAGGTCCAAAGTGGCCTAAAAAAGCTAATGTGTGACAAAACATAAAGAAATAATCAATTTAATTTTCTGGCAAACATCTTCTTATCACTTGTTCATTTCCAATCTTCCAAATAAATGAATCATCCAAGATGTAATATATAGATTCATCTTTAAATTTGTGAATTTGGGGAGAATTTAAATTAGATGGGACCTAATATTTTACCAGATAATTGACTATTTCAGCATACCAAGGTACTTATCCTTTAATCAAGTACAATTTCTCTCCTAGAAGGTGATCATTCAGTGGTTTAGTGTCTGGAATTTCAACTTCAGCAGTGTTGGGAAGTCTACTTAATTGATCATCCACTTGGTTCTCAAATATCTTATTATCTTTGATTTCTATGTTTAACTCTTGCAGTAATATCATCCATCTCACAAGCCTTGGTGTTTCTTCATTCTTCTTCATCAAGTACTTAAGAGCTGCATGATTAGAAAACACAATGACTTTAGTTCCAAGAAGATATGATCTAAATATTTCTAAAGCAAAAACAACCACTAAAAACTCTTTTTCTATTATTGTGTAGTTTAATTGGGCCACATATAAGGTTTTTGAGTCATATGAAATGACTTGTGGCCTGCCCTCAATTCTCTGAGAAAGGACTGCTCTAACTACTTGGTTTGAAGCATCACAAAGTAGCTCTAATTGTTCTCCCCAATTAGGTGGATGCATTACTGGTGGTGTAATCAATCTCATTTTAAACTCATCAAAGGATTACCTACATGAATCATTGAAAATAATGTTTCAAAAATAATGTAGAGAGAGGGAGATAAATCTTATTGAAATCTTTGATAAACCGCATGTAGAATCCTGCATGTCCTAAAAATTATCTAACATGTTTCACACAAGTTGGGTAAGGCAAAGAACTTATCACTTAAATTTTTGATTTATCAACTTCAATGCCTTTATGTGAAATGACTTGACCAAGGAATTTTTTTCTCTCAACTATAAAATTATAGTTTTCAAAATTTAAAACAAGGTTCTTTTCAATGCAAGTTTTCAAAACTTTTTCAAGATTTTTCAAACAATGGTCAAAAGAATTTACAAAAACTATGAAATCATCCAAAAAAAAATCCAATAAATATTAAATGTGATCATAAAATATACTTACCATACACCTCTTAAATGTACATGGAGCATTAGACATCCCAAATGGCATCCTTTTGTATGAAAAAGTGCCGAAAGGACAAGTAAAGGTAGTCTTCTCTTGATCCTCGGGAGCAATGGGTACCTAAAAATAACCTAAAAATTCATCCAAAAAGAAATAATAAATTCTTCCTACCAATCCCTATAACACATGGTCAATGAAAGGGATAGGGAAATGATCTTTTCAAGTGACTTGATTTAACTTCCTAAAATCTATGCACACTCTCTAGCTATTCTGAATTCTCACAGTGATTAATTTATTCTTTTTATTCCTCACAATGGTTAGGCCAATTTTATTTGTGAATACATGTATGGGGATAACCAATTGTGAATATGATATGGGATAGATGATCCCAGCTTCTAATAGCTTCTTAATCTATTTTTTCACAACCTCTATTAGGGTGGGGTTCAGCCTCCTTTGGGGTTGTCTAACAGGTTTGGAATCTCCCTCAAGAAAAATTATATGTGAGAAAATTTTTGGGTTTATTCTGGGGATATAACCTAAGATCCACCCAATTTCTTGGAAATTATCTCTCAAAATCTCAATCAATGATTTTTCTTGAGTTTTAGATAGATTATTAGCAATTATTACAAGTAATTTCTCTCCTTCCATAAGGTAGACATATTTTAAATCAGTGGGAAGTGGTTATAATTCTATTTTAGGGGGATGATCAAGGGATGAAACTAAATTGAGGTTACAAACTTACAAATGTTTTATATCCTACACATAATAAATTATATCATATTCATCATCATTTAACAATTTATCAAAGAAATCAGATTTTACCTCTTCTTCCCACAGAAAATCAGAATCTCCAGTGCTTTGGGAATACATATATTCAGTGATATTTTAAATGGAAAAATTCTCTCATAATGATAAGAATTCATGAAACGTACCCGATTCTTCAATTGTTTCTATACCATCTTCATGGGAGGGTGCGAAGAGTGAATGATAATCTGATTGGTGCCCCATGGATTCAAAAATATTGAAGTGGATAGTGTTGTCTCCAAACTCCATGGTAAGTGTCCCTTCATGGAAATTGATGATGGTTTTGGCCGTCTTCAAGAAAGGTCTCCCCCAAATGATGGGTGTGTGTTATGGGATCCTATCATCTTCCATATTCAACACATAGAAGTCAGTATGGAATAAAAGATCTTTGACTTTTACTAGGACATCCTCCAGAACTCATGTTGGGAAAACCGTGGATCAGTTTGCAAGATGGACCACCACTCTTGTGGGCTTCAAGTCCCCCATATTCAAAGAAGTATATACTGATTGAGGCAATACATTAATTGATGCACCTAAATCTCAAAAAGAATTAGAGAAATTTAATGAACTAATGGTGCATGGAATAGAAAATGTCCCTAGATCTTGAAATTTGGTTAGTAATTGTTGTGTGATAAGGGTTGAGACACTTATTCCCAAATTTATTCTCTCATTACCTTGAAGTATCCTCTTCTTGGTGAAAATATCCTTAAAAAATTTAGCATACTTTGGAATTTTTTTGAGTGATTCAAGCATAGGTATGTTGATTTCCACTTTCTAGAAGGTGTCCAAAATTTATTTTTGCAGTGCTTCTTCTTACAACCTCTTTGATTCAATCATAATTGATGGAAATGGTTGGGGTATTCATTTATTCTCCCTTTGTTTCCTTTGAAATGGTGTTTCTTGTTTCTTCTCCCTTGTCCTATCCTTATCCTCCTCCTCTTTATTATCTTCTTCCTGATGCATTTTCATAGAATTTTCATCATCTAGAACTTCATTTTCTCATAGATAAGGTATTATTATTTTATGTTGAATGGTGGATAGTGGTTGGAGTTCTTTTCCACTTCTTGTTGTTATCATACTAACACTCTCTTTTGGTTTTGCGATTGTTTGGGAAGAGATTTTACCTGGAGTTTTAGTCATAAATTCCATGAGACTTTCAAACTTGTTGGAAAAATATTTAATAGTGTCCTTCACCCCCTCAAACTCAGATTTTTGCTGTTAGTTTTGAATTGGAGGTTGTGCACTGGTGGATGGATACTCATAGGTTCTCTAGAAAGTGGGTGGTTTTTGTTATGAAGGCTAGTTATAAGACTACTTTTTTTGAAATGGTGGTGTGTTCTGGAATTGATTCTGGAATGGTGGTTGGTTTTGAAAATGGTTTTGGTATGGGGGTCTACCTTTATTTTACTGATTTCCAAAACCATATTCAATTTGGTTAGGATCTTTCCATACTTGATTTTGTTGGAACTTCCTTGGATGAAAGGCTTCCACACATGTTTCCATTCCTTGTATTTCTGAACATTGGTCAATGAAATGATTAGGTGATAGGCATAAACTACATACCTTATCTAGCGCTTGTTAGTCAGTAACTTTCTTCAAGGGCATCTGCCTCACCAAACTATTTAGCTCTCAAATCCTAGTTTCTAGTAAGGGTGATGTATGAGAGGTGCTTACCTCATGAATACCTTTTGTTCCAATACCTCTTGTTCCAAACTACTACGAGTTCTAGGAAATCTTCTCAATCAAGCCCTTGGATTCTTCTAGAGACTTGTCAATCAATGCACCTCCAGACGATGCATCAAGAAGGTTTCTCTCATGGTATAATAGTACTTGATAGAAAAGTATAAGAAATTGATGTTCCTCAATGTCCTGATGCATCCAATAGACACATAACTTCTTAAACCTCTCCTAGTACTCGTAAAGGGTTTCTCCAGATGATTTTCATATGGCGTAGATTTCCTTCTGAATGGTTGTGCTTCTAGAGGTGGGGAAGAATATTTGCATAAAAAATCTTACCAGGTCATTCCAGTCATGAAAATCTCTTGGTTTTTTTCCATACAACCATTATTTTGAAACCCCATCCAATAAAAATGGAAATGCCTTTCACTTTACCTGATCCTCAGCAACTCCACGAGGTCTGAAAGTTGAGCAAACATGTGTGAACTCTTTAATGTGTTTGTTTGGATATTCACCTGCCAAACCATGAAACTTTGAAAGAAAAGGAATCATGTTAGGTTTCATTTAAAAATAATTTTGTAACACTGTCATGAAAAGTTGATTGTTTTGATTAAGTAATTGTGGTGCAAAGAGGTCTCTAAGAGTTGGGTTTTGATTTTCAGACACGATGAGAGGCTCAGAGTGAACACTTGAAGTTTCACTTGATTCTGCAAGGGGAATTTCCTCAATTTCAGATTGAAAATTAATTCTTCAAAGTTTATTAAAAAAGGTTCTTTAAATTTCAGGATTTATGGGTAAAGGTTCAGTTTTTGAGGTTCTAGTCATGCAATTTTTAAGAGAAAAGATGGAAAGAGAAAGGAAAGAAAAGAAAATAAATGTTGGCTCTACCTCCCTGGAAATGGTGCAAAGTTTTGAAACGGGCCTATCCTGGGGTGTGGAAAAAACAAATATAACCTAAGTTAAAATGTATTATAGTGGGTTACCTAGGTTGTTTCTAGAGAGAAGTACTCAACAATAGTGTTTGTCTCTTAAAATTAGAGGAAGATGTGATGTAGTTTTTGAAATTGTTTGATTTTGAAAATAAAAGAAAGAAACTAAATAAAGTAAGGAAATTAAGTGAAAGTTTTAAAAAAAATTGAAAAATTATGTGATTTAAATTAGTGATATGAAATGGTGACCAGGTTAGGGTCGGTTTTCCAATTGTAATTCTATCACAGTTCAACTTTCCCAATTCTCTTCTGCTAAGTCGTTAAGAGTGAGACTCCACAATCGTTTCTTCTCACTCCCTTGGTTAAATAATAATGTGAGAATAAATCTTACCAAAAAATTATATTGCTCTACTCTCCTTATAATGTATAATAGAGTTTTAGAGAATACCCCCAATTATCTTAGGCAATTACCAATCAAGTCTTGTTTATCCCAAGTAATCAAGAACATTCACTACTCCTCACACACGTACCAGTGATCACCGAGTAATTCAACAATAAGTCCTGGTATATTCCATAATATATAAACCATAACCTAGTGGAGGGAGATATTTATCATTGACCAAATAAAAATAAACAACATAATCAAAAATCAGATACAACCGTACATGATAATAAAAACTGTTATAAAAAATTGAAACCGATTCACAAAAGAGAAAAGAGGATATTAAAACATTAAGTACACGAAATCAAGAATTACAAAAGGATAAACCTACCCCTCCTCAATCACTCAGAAGATCAACCCCACCATGTTAAGGGTAACTGAGTTGAAGGGGGAAGAATAACTCATTATAAAGCTAAGAAGAACAAAAGAAATAAAAGCATGAACATAAATTTTGATCCTCCAGAATATGTTCTCCATAAGTTTTCCTCTGTTATGACCACCAGACATCCGAAACAAGCCAATCATCCTTCTTATAATATGTCTAAAATTGAGTTTTCTATATACCCTTAAAATATCAAATCCTTTGGAATGGTGTACAGGAAGATATGAATTGATTAGTGAGTTTAACTTCTTCTAGCCGCCAAACACTATTTCACCAACTCCACTTGGATGCGCCAAAAAATTCCTTGATGAGCTTCGTATTTTATGAAATTTAATGTGAACTGTACCTTGAACGTTATCTATCGAAACCAATTGGAATAACCTCATTTTAAGGTTGGATTAATGAGATATTTCAGATTTAATGTAGTGGGGTCCATTCTGCCAGCCATACTGATTTCACCATTTGATTGATTTTTCTGTACCATTGGGTTTCAAATTGGGTATTGGTCCAAAATAAAAATCTGAATACCACAAGAATATGAATCCTAAAAAAGTATTCAATTCAATTGGATCAATAGTGTAAAAGTTATGCCTGAAAAATAGAAGCTAAATAAAACTGTCAATTTTACAGAATTACCCCATTTTCGCATTTAAACCCAAAATACACCAAAACACTTAAATGATGAAAATATACTCAAATTGAAGAATTGGGAGGGATTAGATCATTTAAAAACATATTAATAATAATAAAAATATTAACTCTATCACATACAAGGGTTTTCATCCTGGGGAATCCGTTTCAATTAACCAAGTGTACATGTTTAATAAGATTTCATGTTATGGACGATTATAAAACATCATAACAAAACAAATGTAACACCATTAGTGTGAAAGAAAATACCACCAAAGAAAATTATTCTTAGAAGGAATATAGTCATAACAACCATAAAAGAACCAAAGAAAACAAACAAAACAAGTTATCAACGTTAACCCATCTTAAATTCCCTACCCATTATTATAACAAGTCTTGTTATCTTTTTATCATAAACTTCCCCATCCCTTATTTATTACTTTTTAAATAAAAGGATTCAACCGTTATTCACAAGGAATCATTATCACACCCACCCCACATGATGCACAAATAAAGAGTGGCTAAAGAAATCCATAATTGGATAATCAAAGGATCAAAGTTCCTCCTTACACCAAGAACAGGGGATCACACAAGCAGCAGGAAACTCCAAGAAAACTGAGTAAGAGGGGATATATCACAGGCACACAACTCATCTAGGGAGGAAGGATCTAGACGCACCAAGTGGAAACATAAAACACACTAGGAAGGGAAGATACTGACTTTGAAGTGCCAAATCCTATATTAAAGGAAGAATGGTTTCCAAAAGTCATTAATATGGGATTGTGGTCAAGATCATGTGTTTTGAGTATCTCAAATCCCCCGGGACGTTAGGATATTAAATATATAACTAACATCCTTCGAAAATCCCTTAAAAACACCCAAGGAAGGATTGAAACTTGGTTTAAGTCAAATAAGATGTAAGAGGGGCGATACTGGGAAAACTCAAGAAACTGGAAATGCGGCAAAGGGCAAGACACTGTTTGGTGTTCCACTGTTTTAGTGTGGCACCATCACGGTGCCACCATTTTGGTGTGGCACTATTACGATGCCACCATTATGGTGTGCCACCATTACAGTGCCACCATTTCGGTGAAATCGTTTGGTGAAACATGATTTTTGGAAAACCCCTGCAACAACCACTGCAACCCCCAAGAACACCACAAGTAGTGGATTTTCACAAAGGAAAGTCCTAGGGAAATTAGGGTTATTACATCAGATACCTCTCAAACTATTCTTATCTTGAGAATCTAAAACCAAACCTAGAAGAAAGAGGGGTCTGAACAATCACCCCATAAAATAACTCTTAGGAACAAACCACCTTGTATTATAGACACAGGAGAGAGTCACTCTTTCATAGCCGCTGCCCTTGTTCGGAGCTCGGAGATTCTGACAGAGCCGTTGGCTCGATCCTTACGGCTAGAGACTCCTACGGGAGCAGACTCGACGATTACGCACTGGTTCTGGCAGTGTGAGCTTACTCTAGGAGGCGAGAGCTTCGGCTGGGATCTTCTTGTAGCGGCATCGAGGCCTTACGACGTCATCTTGGGCATGGATTGGTTATCTACAGTCTATGCTCAGATTGACTGTTTTAGGCACAGGGTGCGATGTGTGCGCACCAATGGGAGTAGGTTCACCTTCACCGGCGAGAAGGGAGCCTTCGCAGCACATGATGGAATCACGCAGAGGAGAGGGCAACCCATCACTCATCAGTTGGCTATCCTTATCCTTGGAGCAGTTGACATGCGGAGTCCTAGTTTTCCTGCAGTGGTGGATCAGTATGCAGCTGTCTTTCCCGATGACGTTCCAGGGCTACCTCCTCGCAGAGAGGTAGACTTTTATATTGATCTGTACCCCGGGACAGCCCTGATATCCACTCCAGCGTATCAGATGGCCCCCACTGAGCTTCGAGAGCTACAGGTACAGTTGGAGGACTTGCAGGGTAAGGGGTTCATCCGACCCAGTGTTTCACCCTGGGCTTCCCCGATTTTGTTCGCCAAGAAGGCGGACGGGAGCTTGCGACTGTGTGTCGACTATCGTCACCTGAACCAGGTGAAAGTGAGGAACAAGTATCCGCTACCGAGGATTGATGAACTCTTCGATCATCTCAAGGGAGCACGGTGGTTCTCGAAGATAGACCTCAGGTCAGGCTATCATCAGCTCAGAGTTCGAGACGAGGACATGCAGAAGACGACCTTCAGGTGTCGGTATGGCCACTATGAGTTCTTGGTTATGCCTTTCGGCGTAACCAACGCTCCAGCAGTGTTCATGAGCCTCATGAACAGGATCTTCCAGCCATACCTCGATCGATTTGTCATGGTCTTCATCGACGACATTTTGGTGTACTCGACCACCGGGGAGGAGCACGCCTACCACTTGCGGGTTGTACTAGACACACTCCGAGAGCACCAGATTTATGGAAAGCTCTCGAAGTGCCAGTTCTGGTTACGTGAGGTCCACTTCTTGGGGCACGTCATTTCTGAGGCGGGAGTTGCTGTGGATCCCGCGAAGATCGAGGCAGTTCTAGCTTGGGAGCCACCCAGGAGCATGATGGAGGTGCAGAGTTTCTTGGGACTAGCCGGATACTATCAGAGATTTGTGCCAGACTTCTCCAGAGTTGCGGCACCACTCTCAGCTTTGACTAAGAAGGGAAAACCCTTGTGTGGTCAGACAGATGTCAGCAGAGCTTTCAGGAGCTGAGACAGAGATTGACCAGCGCACCTATCTTGAGGTTGCCTGAGGAGGGAGTTGGATACGTAGTCTACTGCGATGCATCAGGGACCGGACTTGGGTGTGTCCTGATGCAGGAGCGGGCCGTGATTGCCTATGGATCACGTCAGTTGAGGCCGCATGAGCAGAACTATGATACCCATGACCTGGAGTTAGCAGCAGTGGTCTTCGCTCTGAAGACATAGCGGCACTATCTGATGGGAAAGCGCTTTATGGTCTTTTCTGACCACCAGAGTCTCAGGTACATCTTCTCGCAGAAGGAACTGAACCTGAGACAACGATGATGGCTCGAGTTCCTCCAGGACTATGAATTTTAGATAGTCTATACTCCTGGGAAGGGGAACGTGGTAGCTGATGCCCTCAGCAGGAGGACGGGCATCCAGCTACTTGAGGAGGCGACAAAGCATCTATCCGCTTTGCAGATATCCTTCGTGGATAGGGATGGAGCATCCTTCCTTCAGTCTCTCACAGTCACTCCTCCACTACTGCAGTGGGTCAGAGATGCATAGCGTGAGGATGCTGACTGTGAGACGTGGCGTGCACAGATATCCTCGGGACAAGCACCTGATGGCTTCTCCTTTGGAGCAGAGCACGACATCCTTTTCAGAGGACGTACCTTGGCACCAGTCGCTTTATGAGAGGAGGTGCTGAGAGAGTTTCACACTTCTCCTTTGGTGGTACATCCTGGAGTGGTGAAGATGTACCAGGATCTCAGACGGCAGCACTGGTGGCCGAGCATGAAGAAGGCTGTGGCAGAGTTCGTTTCACGGTGCCTCACCTGCCAGCAAGTGAAGGCAGAGCATCAGGTACCAGCAGGCTTGGTACAACCCTTAGAGGTCCCGGAGTAGAAGTGGGATGGCATATCTATGGACTTCGTGACTGGACTTCCACACACTTCCAGAGGTCACGACTCCATTTGGGTGATTTTTGACCGACTCACCAAGTCGGCACACTTCTTACCCATCAGAGAGCATGGCTCAGTGGAGAGCTTGGGGAGTCTCTATGTTCAGGAGATTGTACGGCTTCACGGTGTGCCATCGACTATCATCTCCGATCGGGATGCTCATTTTACTTCCCGACTTTGGAAGGGGTTGCAGGAGGCCTTCGGGACGCGGCTACGTCTGAGCACCGCCTTTCACCCTCAGACGGATGGTCAGATGGAGAGGACCATTCAGACTCTTGAGGACATGCTCCGCGCATGTGTCCTCGACTTTGGTCACAGCTGGGAGGACCACCTACCCTTGGTGGAGTTTGCGTACAACAACAGCTACCACTCCACCATCGGGATGTCACCATACGAGGCGTTGTACGGCAGACCTTGCAGATCTCCTTTGTGCTGGACAGACCCTGGGGAGTCAGCACTTGTGGGACCAGAGATGGCCCGGGAAACGACAGAGAAGGTCCAGGTCATCCAGGATCGGATGAGGATAGCTCAGAGCCGGCAGAAGTCTTATGCTGACAGGAGGCGGAGGCCACTAGAGTTCGAGGATGGCGACCATGTCTTCTTGCGTGTCTCACCTCGACGTGGTTTGCGAAGATTTGGCCGAGGCGGCAAGTTGTCTCCACGCTTCATCGGACCTTTCCAGGTCCTCAGCAGGATTGGAGAGGTGGCTTATCGCCTGGATCTACCACCTCAGTTGCACCGGGTGCACGACGTCTTCCACGTATCTCAGTTGAGGAGATACGTGCATGACCCGATGCACATCATTGACTATGGGGAGCTAGACGTGGATGATGGGGCGACTTTTGCAGAGGTCCCGGTGGAGATAGAGGATCGACAGGAGCGGGTCCTACATGGGCGATCGATTCCTCTTGTGAGCATCAGATAATAGCACGGGAACCTCCAGGAGAGCACTTGGGAACGGGAGGCTCAGATGCGTGCTCAGTACCCACATTTGTTTCCCAAGTTTTTGATGTATCTTTACGGGGACGTAAATCCCTGAGGTGGGAGTAATGTAAAGACCCGTAAATTTCAAGGAAATTTTTTTTTCTTAATTTTCTTTGGAATTTTACAAGAACACAGTTTCTGACGGCACCTGATTCCGAGGCCCGGTGTGCCCGGAATCATTTTCCAAAGTTTGGCTCAGGTACGTTCAGTGAACAGACGAGCGGGTTTTTCTAACTTTTGAACCGGTGCCCGGAATTGAATTCTGAGGGCACCGATGAAATCTCAGCGTCGATATTTGCTTAGAAATGCCTCTTCCGGAGTTACGTTTGCTCGGGTGTGGTTTTTAATTTTCAGGCTTAAAGTTAAGAAATAAAATAAATTGTTCGACAAAATTTATTTTATTTCACTTAAGCCACTTGAAGCCACTTGAAAGCCACTTAAAATGAGTTAAAATGGATAGGGTGCTATCCAGAAATATCCTACCCCCTTGGTAGGATATTTTTGAGGTGGGGCCCGCACGAGCCCCGCCGTTTCTTTCCGCTAAGTAACGCACCCGCGAAAACCCGTCATTATGAAAGTCAACTGACGCGTTTTCTTAAATCGTTAACGCACCATTTAATTTGGCCATTTATTTTGTGAATTAAATGGGCAGTTTCTTTCGTTGAATTAATTCAACGAATTGATGGGTCGTTACTTACCTTTTTCGTTTGTTGGCGTAATAATAAAATAAGACCAACAAGTCTTTTTGGAGGATTACTCATTGAGAGGTTTTGTCAGAGTTCTTGAGCCTTCATCCTCCTTCGCGAAAAACGTGAAGAATGCGAAGAACGCGAAGAACGCCGGCCTCCAAAGAAGAACGCCGAACCCACGGAAGTCTACGACGCGACGCCGTGTTCCGCGACGCCGACGTTCCCTTCCTGCAATGTTCTTCTACGACGTCTCTTCCTCTGCAACGAAATCTTCGATTAGCTGTTTGAGGTAAGAGACTTCGGGATTCTCTTAAATCTCCCTTGTGTTTTTTTTACCAAAACACGGATTTAATTTTATATAATTAAATTAAATATGTTGTTTCTTGGTCCGTTGAGTTCGCCGACTCAACGCCGGATTCCGCGATGACGTGATGCCCTTCCGCGACGACGCGACGATCCCCTCCTTCCGCGACGAACAAATCCGCGAAGAACGTGCGTACGACGACGACTACGAAGTAGGGATTATGTTTTGGAATACCCTTTTTCCGTGAACGTTTCTTTAAAATTAAAGATCCGGTTGCTAGTGAACAATTTTATTTTATTAAAATTGTTGATTCATGTGTTGAATATATTTCTCCCGTTGTTTATCTCTAACGCGGAGGGTGCGGGCCAAACGAACACGGCCTGACAACCTTCCGCCGTTCTTCGTTGTTGTGCGGATTTGATGGGTGACGACGGAACGTGCCGCAACGGAAGTTTGATGGTTCCGCAGTGAAGAAAGAGTCTCGGGAGGAGCAGCGGCACAGACGGGAACGAAATCGGACCACCGGAGCGACTCTGGTGGCCCGCGGAAGCCGGCGGCGGCGCGGGTCGCCGGCGCGGCGGCGCCGGCGGCTGGGGGCGGCGGCTCCCCCCCGCGTCGTCCGGCTGTCCAGGGAGACACCCCGCGGGTACCGCGGGTTTGTCACGCGGGGGCGGCGGCTCCCCCCCCGCGTCGCTCGGCTGTCCAGGGCGACACCTCGCGGGTGTCGCGGGGTTGTCACGCGGGGGCGACGGCGCCCCCCCGCGTCGCTCGGGTCGTCCAGGGCGACACCCTGTGGGTGCCGTGGGGGTGTCACGCGGGGGTGGCGGCTCGGCCCCGCGTCACTCGGACGCTCGGCCGAGCCGGGCCGGGTCGGACCGGGTCGGGTCGACCCGGTTCGGCCAACCCAGGGGGGGTCGGGCCGGGTCGGCCCGGGCCCGGACACCCCCGTCTTCGGACCGTTTCGTTCAAATGCCCGTAACTTGAGCTACGGGCCTCCAAACGATGCGCCGTCAGCGGAAACGAGATCCTTGGATCGAGACGGTCATTTTGGTATATTGAACTCAAGGTTTTGGAATACTTTGAGTTCGGCCGGGTTGGTTCGTACACGAAACCAACCGGGCCCTCGGAGCGGAAACACTCATATCTTGAGCTACGGACGTCCGATCGACGTGCCGTCGACTTCGTTGAATTCCTCTAAGTGAGACGGATCTTTTGGAATACCCCGCCTGAGGTTTGGACGCAGGTGGAGTACGGTCAGGTTGGTTTTGCCTTAAAAACCAACCGGGCCCCTGGAACGAAAAAGCCAATAACTCTCAGACCGGGTGTCCGATCGACGCGCCGTCTGCGACATTGAGTTCCTGTTGACGATACAGAACTTTTGGATACATCAACTTCGGACTTTGTGTCAGTTGATGTATCGGCCTCTCAGATCGTGGAGCGGACCCTCCCGAACGAGCTTTCTGTGTGCGGGAACCCTAGTGCTGGCTGCGACTGCTACTACGACAGCAACGACCGTGCAGAGATCCTCAGTGGACTGCGGCGACGACCGTGTAGAGATCCTCAGTGGACTACGACGACGACTGTGCAGAGATCCTCAGTGGACTATGACGACTACTGCACTCAGCGATCCTACGTGGACCAGTGCTACAGGTCTTGTGTGGGCCCGATCCTGTGTGGGTCCGATCCTGTGTGGGTCAGCGCTCAGCGGTTCTGTGTGAGCCAGCACCTACAGGTCCTGTGTGGGCCCGATCCTGTGTGGGTCTTTGCGGGGGTTAGTATCTATCGATCCTTTGTGGGTCCGATGACTTAGATGGATCAGTGATCATCTTTATCTTCATCCAAAGAAGTATACCTGTGTGAGCTGAATCCTGTGTTACTCTCCTTTGTGGATTGTGTTGAGCTATCCTGTGTGGATTTCCTGTTTACTCTCCATTGTGGATTGTGTTGAGCTATCCTGTGTGGATTTACTGTTTACTCTCCTTTGTGGATTGTGTTGAGCTATCCTTTGTGGATTACTTTTTACTCTCCTTTGTGGATTGTGCTGTGCTATCCTGTGTGGGTATACATTTCTTTCATGTGTGGACTAGGTTGTGCTTGGGCTCGGACGTTGGAGCCGAACGGGAATTGATGACTTAGGTATATGTATGGGCATATACCTAAGCCGTGTCAGATGTTACTTCGTGATTGTATCTTTCCTTTTTGGATTATCCTTTATTGATTTCGGGAGACCTTCGGGGGTCTCGGGGTCCCTAATGAGTAGCTTATACTCACCCCTGCACAGGCTATGCCCGCACTACGTTGTGTTGGTTGCAGACGACGGACAGCGCTGATCGTAGTGGAGGCATGCGGAGCAGGAGAGTACCTGGAGGTAGACCACTGGGCGGGACGTACTCAGAGCGGTCAGGTGGACCCGAGGAGCAGTGGAGGCTATCTGTACCCACCCTTCAGGTGGGACTTCCAGAGGACAGCTCGACGCTGCGGCTTTTCTTTTCAGTTGCTGTTTTCTCCTTTTAGTTGTACTTTACAGTTGGGCTTGTATTTCCGGCCCCTTTTACTTTCAGCACAACTTGTACAGTTTTTACTTAGTGTTTACTTTTCCACTTGCTTACTCTGTAGTGCTTGTTTACTTTTTAAAGGCAATGCCTTCCCCTTTTTTTTGGGATTTACGCCTTGGTGCTAGTCGCCATCCCCTGGCCTATGGAAGGCGGGCTTGGGGTAGTCACGACACGGGCCCCGAGGACAGGTCGTGACATATATGGTGCACAATAATTAATACAAAATATAATTTCATATTCTAGATAATAAGGAACCATGAAATTACTACTGAAGATAATATTAAAATATTGGGTATTCAACTCACGTCCTAGCGTCCATGAAGAAAAAACCACCGAGAGGAGAGATATTTACCCGAGTAGAAGATACAATCCAGTCATGATATGCAAATAACATGAGAAATTTCATTTTATTTTTAGTCACAATGTTGTCATGAAAATATAATTCAGTCAACATAATAGATATACACCTGATTAGAAGAAATATTTATCACCGCATCTGTTCCTCTTGATTGAGAAGGGCTTAAAAGAATAGATATACCTGAAATAATAATAATTACAGTCATTCTAACATTAAGGCCATGTGTATTAAAAGTATATTGTTGAATTGGAGTCAGAAACCTACATGATCAAACTTATAATAGTTATCAATATACGCACTTAATGCAATGAGAATCACAAACACATATATATTGATAAAAGGCCAATTTCTTCCTCTGCCAATCATAATCTCAGAAAAGTAAAATGAAAATATAAAATACTAATATAAACATGCTTCTTCTTTTTTCTCCACAACCGCAGAAACTATCTATGAATCTTTAGGAAGATAAGTAATTATGATGTAATTGAAATTTTCCTCACCAGGGTTGTCGATATAACCCTTGCAAGCTTTCAACCAACGTTTCTTGGCCACTGGTAATCTACTGAAATTGGTTTAGCAAATTAGAAACCAGCTTCCTGGGAAAAGTGTTATCTAACGTTAAATAGAACAAAAACCTAAGGCAAAGATCAACAGTGGAGAATCTCAATAAATTATTTGATGTAGAGGAAATACCTACAGATTACAACAGAGTAGATAGTTGAGGATCCAGACAGCTCGGATGCTGTATCTAGGCATGGATTCCCCGATCGGACTCCCAAGAGCTCCTAAGATGTACAATAAGTAGTCCAGAAAATATCTATGAATGACTAATAGGGAAACACTTTAATAAGCAGTCCAGAAATATATATTAATGACTAATAGGGAAACAATTACATATAAATAATCATGAAACATCAATGTTTCAACTACCTATATGTAAATACTAGCACAGACATGCTTCTTTTTTTTCGCCACAACCACTGAAACTATCTATGAATCTGTAGGAAGATAATTAATTATGCTGTAATTGAAATTTTCCTCACCAGGGTTGTTGATATCACCCTTGCAAGCTTCCAACCAACGTTTCTCGGCCACTGGTAATCTACTGAAACTGGTTTAGAAAATTATAAACCGGATTCCTGGGAAAAGTGTTTTCTAACGTTAAATAGAAAAAAAACCCAAGGTAAAGATCAACAATGGAGAATCTCAATGAATTATTTGATGTAGAGGAAATACCTACAGAAGACGACAGAGTACATAGTTGAAGATCCAGAAAGCTCAGATACTGCATCCAGGCATGGATTCCCCGATCGAACTCCCAAGAGCTCCTGAGATGTACAATAAGTAGTCCAGAAAATATCTATGAATGACTAATAGGGAAACACTTCAATAAGCAGTCCAGAAATATCTATGAATGACTAATAGGGAAACAAATACATATAAATAATCATGAAACATTAATGTTTCAACTACCAGTATGTAATTACCATTCCGGACATGCTTATTTTTTTTCTCCACAACCGCAGAAACTATCTACGACTCTATAGGAAGATAAGTAACTACGCTGTAATTGAAATTTTCCTCACCAGGGTTGTCGATATCACCCTTGCAAGCTTCCATCCAACGTTTATCAGCCACTGGTAATCTACTGAAACTGGTTTAGCAAATTAGAAACCATATTCCTTGGAAAAGTGATTTCTAATGTTAAATATAACACAAAACCAAGGCAAAGATCAACTGTGGAGAATATCAATCAATTATTTGATGTAGAGGAAATACCTACAGAAGACGACATAGTAGATAGTTGAGGATCCAAACAGCTCAGATGCCGCATCTAGACATGGATTCCCCGATCGAACTCCCAAGAGCTCCTGAGATGTACAATAAGTAGTCCAGAAAATATCTTTGAATGACTAATAGGGAAACACTTCAATAAGCAGTTCAGATATATCTATGAATGACTAATAGGGAAACAATTACATATAAATAATCATGTAACATTAATGTTTCAACTACCTGTATGTAATTATGTAAGTTTCCGTGCCATCTTAATGTAGGGGCACCAAGATTCTATCTCCAAGCACTACACTTTCATGGTATGTCGAACCATACAGAGAACTCAATGGGGAGGGAGCGTAACAATGTTAGTTAAACACAAACTAAAAAGAGAAAATTTTTTCGGATTATTTGAAGGGAAAACATGATCTTGAAAATAAGATGAACTCTACATCAATATAAGAAACACCCAAAAAAACCTACAGAAATATCTATGAATGACAAATAGGGAAACACTTAAATAAAAATGATGTCGAAACATTAATGTTTCAACTACCTGTATGTAATTATGTAAATTTCAATGCCATCTTAATGCAGGGGCACCAAGATGTTATCTCCTAGCACTACACTTTCATGGTATGTCGAACCATATAGAGAAGTTAGTGGGGATGGAGCCGTAACCAAGTTAGTTAAACACAAATAGAAAAGGGAAAAAAGGTTGGATTATTTAGAGTTCAAACAATACCTTGAAAATAAGATAAACTCTACATCCAAATAGGATACACCCAAAACAACCTATAGATCGTGTATTTGAAAGTGGGAAAACAACTACAAAGTTAGTGAATCGTACCTTTAGTAAAGTATAGATCCATGGAATCCAATACTTGCAACCCAGTTGAAAGTTACTTCATTCGATCATGACACAAAACACATACGAAGCTCCATTCATACATGAGTTTAAAACATTTCAATGAACATTTGGTTACATATTCAAAAAAACACTTAATGGAAAATGAAATGAACAATGTATAATTCCATATTCACCTTTTATTATAGATAGGATGGGTATAAAGATCCATTTCATATATTGATTCCCCCAAGGTTGAAAGGTCCCATCAGCAAATGAGAGAAACAAAAAGTGATAATAGGGTTAACGGTATTTGTGCATGGTAAAATTAAAACTCATACAAATTTGCTTAAGCAGGGTTCCTACTCTCAACATTTATATCAACTCTTTCAAATTTGTATGGGTGACCCATCTGCATTTAAGAGAATTACAAAGATTCAAATATGAAGGCATTGAAATGTTAAAGGGAAATGAAATCTTACACAAAAATGACATGTTTAATCTATTTTGTGCTCATAATGCTAACAACTGGAAAATAGTTTTCTAAATAAACTAAACATAATTAAACATGTGAAAAACATTTTGATAAAAAAAGTGTTTTCCAAAAGGTTTTATTTTAAATGAATTAATCTGTATCAACCCACAAAATATAGACAAAACATTATGGTGTGTGTAGATGGTCAGTCACAACTATCCAGTGATGCCCATGAAAAATACATCATTTCACATTACAGATGTATCTACTCAAAAATAAAACCCTTTAGCCTAACAAATGTATGTATAATATACAGTATGTATCAACCCACAAAATATAGACCAAACATGATGGTGTGTGTAGCTGGTCAGTCACAATTATCCGGTGTTGCCCATGAAAAGTACTTCATTTCACATTACAACTGTATCTACTCAAAAATAAAACCTTTTGGCCTAACACATGTATGTATAATATACTGTAATGTTAAATTGGAGACAACCTGTTTCATAGAATTCATGTAGTTAGGGAATTTTTGGCTCTATACTGTGTTTGAAAACACATTGAAAACATTATATATTATGAGAATGAACTGTTAGAAGACATATAAAGCTGGGAAAACATATTTAGTAGAAACAAAACATATGATCAATGAAAAAAATAATAGTGAATACAATATACAGATAGTGAATAGAAACACATAGCTGTTGGGGGGGGGGGGTGAGCAACACGTCGTTTGAAACTCAATTGAGAAGAAAGAGTAGTTGAAGATGTGGATTGAAATCATGAGTTTCATGGAATCATGGAACAATATTCAGTGAATTTGGAGGGTACCTGAGTGAAAAAATTCAACATAGTAGGAGAAACATAAAACATACGACGAGCTGAGGGGATTCGAGAGGATGGACCATAGTAGAAGACAAACAGATCAGCATGGAAGACACATGTGGGGTATTGTGGGTACTGTAGGATGATGGTATGAGAAACACATGTAGGAACTCTAGGAGCAGTGGTGGAGGGGTGATGGGAGTGGTAACCAGAGGAGCGTCACCGGAGGTGAAACATGAGCGGGAACCGTTGAAGTAATGGCAGAGGTGAAATAATATTTAGATAGAAAACCTACAGAGGTAATTAGTAACAGCAACGAAGGAGCAACGAGAACCCTAGTAGCAGTGGAAGAGTTGAAACGTGAGCGGGAACCATAGGATCAGTGGGAATCATAGGAGCAGGATACCTTGATTCAGAATCGTAAGTGCACCGAGAAATCTAGAGTGGAGGTGAAACATGAGCGGGATTCGGAGTAGGTGAAGGCCATGGATGGTGAGGAAGGAAGAAGGGATGAGGGAAATCAAGAGCGGGGGAAGAAGGTGGATGCGGTGAAGCTGTAGAATGGTGAAACAACTCAAAGCCTAGATTGGGGAGAATGAAGGAGGTGAACGCGGTGGAAAGAGAGGAAGGATGATGGGAGGATCAGTGGAAAATAGAATCAAGGGAGAGGAGAATCGCGATTAGGAGTGGGAGCGGGAGCGGGAGTGGGAGCGGGAGCAGGAGGGAGAGAATGGTAGAGAAAGGGAGGAGAGGAGGGATGTGGAGGCATAGTGGTTTGACACATGAGGAAATTAGGATGTGGAGGATTAGTAGTTTGACACGTGACAGATGGAAAGCCAGGATTAGTATATATAGTAGATATATTCTTAAATTTAAATTTAATATAATTTAATGAGATTATGGTTATATTTAACTTGTGATTATCTAGATGTCTTTCTCAACGATAATAAGTGAACTTACTTAGCTACATGTCAATACACTCAGAGAACAAAGTTAATGTAGCAATTACGACAATCATTCTATGCTATCATGTAATATAATTTTTTTGTCAACTAATATATCACCGAATAAGATCAATACTTGTGTCATTTCCCTATATGCTCAATTTATCTATATTTGAATTTTTGAAATGAACTTATCTATAAAATACCATGGCCATGAATTACATCATATAGTTCCATTTAAATTAGAGGTAGAGATTTATTCTTCTATTAATATGGAATAGACAAATTATTTTTTGACCATTCAATTAATTCCATATCACTTATGTCGCACCTGATGCATATTACTTCACCATGTACATATACGGTAACACATTAAGATTTTTGAATATATTTCTATTGTGTGTGTGTGTGGGGGGGGGATGGTCGCCCGAAAAACCAATCGCCTTAACTATCAGTAAACCACCAGAAGTATGATTATCGACCCACTAGAAGTTCACGTGTAGATCAGCACAACGAAAACCGAACCTCAATAACTCCCTTCCCCTTCGACTAAGTGTACCAGAGGTAGGAAGTCACAACACACTATTCACCGCATGAAGTCGATATCGCACACACCTAAGCAGAAACAACAAATGCAACTGAAATACAAGCGACAATAAACATAAAGAAGTAAATGAACACATGATATTTAACGCGATTTAGACTTTTTTCCTACATGCACGGGAGGAACCACTACGACTTCTTTATATTATCAACAATATAAAGAACACAATCAACTAACAAATATCATTAGTAATAATTCGTTACAAAAATGATTAACACTGTAAAACTATGAGTGTAAAATTTATTGTTCCACACTTAGATCCACTGTTTAGGGTCGATCCCTACTTTTTTTTATAGGAAACTTAGCTGGTTGTTCCGATCACACTATCTTCTTATATTCATGGAGAATCCTCTATATGGAATGTCACTATTGATTTCCTGTAACATTTTTGACTTGAACCACTTACCTGATAAGCACTTCTAGATTTTTTTTTTCCAGAGAATTCATTCTAGAGAGTTCACCAACATTCTGGACCGTCCTTGATGTCATCAGAAGATACATACTTTAGATGACCCCACTGTTGTTGAAGAGATGAACAATCGATGCCTTCACACCGATCCCAACCACCTATCACTGATCAAATTTCCAGTGAATGTAAATTTGATGCTCGAACTTCCGGTGCTCTAAACTTTTGATGATTTGAACAAGACTTCACATCCCAACAATCTCCCACTTGAAGACTTGTTTCAGGGAAAACCTCGACAACCCTCCTCATCAAACTTCTTTCCATCATCTGCAGTAACAACATTACTCCTCCTTTTTCTTTCTTTTTTTTCCTTAAGTCTCACCGAGCAACAATGTTGCCTCAGACTTTCTTGAGCTAAAGTCTTGGTGATCATGTCTGTCGGATTTTGGCTATCAGCGATCTTATGAAGATCTAATACTTTCTCCTCCATATTATTTCAGATAAATTTGCACTTTAAGTCTATTTTCTTTGTCCTTGCATGAAAACCAGAATTTTAGCCAAGTGGATTGCACTTTGGATCTCACAGAAAAGAATCCATCTTTCCTGACTTATTAATTCCTCAAGAAACTACTTCAAAAAAACCATCTACTTCCCAACTTTCGTTGCCACTACAAACTTTGCTTCTGTTGTACTTAATGTGATAATATTTTTTATCCAGGACATCAAACTGATTATTGTTCCTACGCAAGTAAATACAAAACATGTTGTGATTTTTTGACTATACGAGTCTCCAAGAAAGTCAGCATCAACAAAACCTTGTAACAGATCTTCCACCCCAAAACAAAGAGCATGATCTTCCAATATTTTCAAATACCGAAGGATCCACTTGACGAATTCCCAATATTTTTTTCATGGGATGGACATAAATCTGATTACAAATTCCACTTCAAATGTAATATATGACCACATACAAATAACTGTATACATTATACCTTCGACATCTGAAGCATAAGACACTTTCTATACATCGACTCTCATCATCTGTTCCAGGTGCTTGTGTCTTAGATAGTTTGAAGTGTTCAGCAAGAGGGGTATAAACTGGTTTGCATTCAACCATGCCAAACATTTTAATGATTTTTAGGATGTAATCTTTCTGAGATGGAACCAAAGATTCAATATTCCTATCTCTTTCTATCATCATCCCCAATATCTTCTTTGCTTTCCAGAGATCTTTTATCTCAAAAGTTCTGGACAACTCATGTTTCAATTTCAGAATCTTTTGAAAATCTGGTATGACCAATAACATGTCATTGACATACAACAACAAAATGATGAAAGTCTCATCATTCCAATGCTTTCGATAACAACAATGATCAACGTTACACCTATTGAAGCGTTCTTCTACCATAACCCACCAAATTTCCGATTCCACTGTCACGTTGCTTGCTTTAAACCATACAAACTTTTCTTCAGTTTATATAACAAATTCCGATGCCCATATCTCGATATACCTATTGGTTGTTTCTTGTAAATCTCCTCCTCCAACTCACCATGAAGCAAATATGTCTTGACATCCATCTGCTCTAAATATAGATTTTTTGATGCCACCATACTAAAAACTTTTTGGATGGTAGAATGTTTCTACCGGTTAGAAGATTTCTGAGAAATCTACTCTTGTTAAAACGTTTTTACTACCAATCATGCTTTGTATCTTTTCTTTCCATCAACTTCTTCCTTAATCCAGTAAACCCACTTATTCTCAAATGCCTTTTTACCCTCTGGTAGCTCAACTATCTCTACAAGTTCTATTAAACTTTAATGAACCAATATCCTCATTTATGGATGAATCCCATTGCTTAGAGTCACTAAGTTAAGTTACTACCTTCTCTGGAATTTTAGGTTCCGCTGCATCCATTAGGAGTAGAAACTTTAAATCAAGTATAAACCTCTGCACTAGTCTCCTGACTGAAAATTAAATTTTTATTATTCAAAAACTTTTAAGGGAAAAGTGAGAAACCAAAAGTTCAACCAAAAAATGATATAACAGATCCATTAAAATACAGTTTAAGCCTACCAGATTTGATCTCCCTAAATAACATCCAAGATAGATTTTTTACCTAGGTGTTTGGTTCATCCAATATGAGATCTTCGAAGTAAAACGCCAACTTGTCCCAAGACTAGATGTACCCCTCAAGGTTTATCTTCCCATTGTTGAATCCCCCAACAAGAATCAAATCTTGCTTGCCGATCTGGGTATATGGATCCTCATTTAGAGTCACCCTCAAAGACCTCCCCATCATTTTGGTGGCTTCTTCAATAGCATTAAGTGACAGAACCTGTTCAACCACTTCTTCTTCTGAGCTCATAAGCAGTTCCAATGAGTGATCAAGTACATCACCTAGTTTCTGCTACTGACAAGCAGCCTTGGGGGGGGGGTATCGCTGTCCATATGCTTGTCTTTCAACTTCTTTGCAGATCATGTCTCCATTGGAAGCAACTAATAGGGGTAATACTTTCTCTCTTTTTGGATGCATTTTCGGCTTCTATTTTTCCTTAGCCTTGGGAGATTACCACCCTCAACCGCATCCTCTGCTTCACCTGATGAAAAGTCATCATTGGATTCATTCCTGGGGATCTTATGCCCATCCATGGAGGGGATAATTAGATCTTCCTAGGACTCCTGAACCGGATCATCATTAGGTAATCATTCAAAGCGATTGCCCAACTCAATGCCTGCCACCTCCCTTTGAGGAATTTTCTTTAATCTTGTAGAAATACCTTCTTGGGGTTATTTAGAAACCTATTATTGTCCTCTAACACTAATACCCCTCCCTGGGCACACCACCTCAATATATGAATCATCCAAGGGAGTCGTGAGACCTCCATCATCCACCATTTGAGACTCCATTTCAGGATTAAGCCCACTGCCATCTTGGGAATGCTCAAGCAATGGAGGGTTCTCAAGTGTACCCCCTGTAATCACATTACCACCTAAGGGACCTCGATTTAAAGTCACATATGCTCCTCCATGGTTTTCAGTTACATCCGTAATAATTCCCTGGTTGATCTCCTCAACTGAATCGGCTGAACTGAACTGATTGGCTCTTCTCTTTTTGTCAGTACCTAAACTTCTGATACTCATACTTCTGGGGCATGTAGATCTGATGCTCCCACTCGAGCTTCAGCTACTCTTGAACTTTTTGGTCTTTCCAATGGTCTAACTTCTAGACTTACTGTTCCTTCAACACCTACATTTGAGTTCTCTGGTTTTTGCAAGCTACCAGTGCTCTGATCCACATGGACTTCAACAGTTGAATTTCCTTCAACTTCTTGCTCAACCAAGTTCTGATCTTTCCATATAATTTTCTCATTAAATATGACATCCCTGCTTTTTATAACCTATTTTATATCACCACCCCACAAGTGATACCAAAAATTTTCATATCCATAGTTAAGGAAAGAACATATTTTGGATTTTGATTCAAGTTTATCATGGTCCTTAGAATCTGTAAGTACATATGCTAAGCTTCCAAAAACTCTAAAATGATGAACTTATGGTCGTTTTCCAGACCACAGATTCTCCAAAAGTTCCTTCCCAACTGCCGATGTTGGACTTATATTGATGAGATATGCTTCCATGTTGAGTGCCTTCGCCCAAATCACCTTAGGAATTCCCCAGTGAAACCTCATACTTCAAGATCTATCTATCAAAGTACGATTCATTATTTTAGCTACTTCATTATGTTGTGGAGTTCCAAGCACCATCTTCTCATGCCTTATTCCTTATTGCAGAAATTCTAGAAGTTTCATCTGATGTACTCACCATTGTTGTCTATTCAGATGCACTTCAAATTTCAGTCACATTCCCTTTTCGTTGATGCTTTCCACTAAGTAAACACCTGAAATACATTAGACTTATGTTTCAGGAAGTAAATACATACTTTTCTAGTAGCATCTCAAATTAAAGTGAGAAAATAGAGGCAACCACTGTAGGACTAAATATGAACATGTTCCCAAACACATGTGTGTACAAGATCCAACTTCCGATTCCTAAGCTTCTGGCCATCTAAGTTGAAAGACACTCTTTTCTTCTTTCTCAGCAAACAACTTTCACACTCTCCAATTTTCATGTGATCAAGTTTCAGTATGCCCTTGGCCTTCATAACTTTCAAATTCCTTTCACTGAGGTGACTGAACCTTCCGTTTCATACTTCCAGATCATTGAAAATTGTACTTATGGAAACCACCATCCCATCAGAATTTATGGTCATGTAAAGGGTATCTTCCTTAACTACTCATGCAACTATCATTGATCCTCCCGTAGATTTTCATACCCCATCATCAAATCTAGTCCCATAGCCTGCATCATCTAAGGCTAGGGATATGAAAAACTTCCATCAACTTCAAGAATTATCCATTCTTCATTCAAATGTTAGCCTCTCCTTTTTTATAAACTTCAAGGGCTTCAATATTTGATAGATTGAATTTCCCAAAATTCCTATATACATAATTGATTGTATCTCTGATCGCTCGTTGTATGATAGGATGACCCAGAGTCAATCACCCAATCTTCTATCATAGTATTCAAACTTAGTAGATTGCCTTCTCTTTATTCCATTGAGCTGATAGAATCCAAACTATCGGATGTTGACGCCTTTCCAGTGTTCTCCTTTTAACTCATGTAGTCGCTTTTGATATGTCCTTTCTTCCCATATTTCCAACAGGTTGGACCAGAACCAACCGACACTGACTTCTTTCATGAGACTTTTCTTCTGATGATTTCTTTTTGTATTTACGATGGGGTGACCTTCCCCTTACATCAGTATTACGAGAACTACTGGTCGGTACCTGAACTTCCACCTTCCTTAGTTCTTCATTCAAGACTAAGTTTCAGATATCATCAAATACCAGATTAGTTTTTTCGCTGGAGTTACTAACTGCACTAACCATTGCATCCTAGATCTCCGGAAATGAAGACAATAATAACAATGCCCATATATTAGTAAAATTTACCTCTAGTGATTGTATTTTCCCACAAATTATTTTTAATTCATTCGCATGATCTTCTGTTGGTTTTCCTTTTGACAACCTTAATCCAAACAACCATTATAACATGGAAAACTTGTTCAGGGCCATCGATTTTCATACATGTTTTCCAATGCCTTCAGAACATCTGCTATAGTTTTCTTCTCTCGAATGATGAAGACAAAATTTCTTTCCATAGACATTCTTACCAGAGACATTCTTACCAGTGCCAAATCCTTTCTATCCAGCTTTTCCCCATTCATATTTCTACATTAGCATTGACTTTGACCCATACAATGGGACTTCTAAGTCCTTTTGAATTAAATGATCTTCAATCTGCATCTGCCAGAATCCGAAATCCATTCCATCGAATTTCACGATTCAGATATTCCCTTTATCTGATGTCATGCATGTGCTACTACCGATGTGTTGAATCTTGTGTGTGAAACCATCATTTTGATACCACTTGATGGGGGAGAAACGATCGTCTGAAAAACCAATCACCTCAACTTCTGGTAAACCACCAGAAGTATGATTGTTGACCCACCAGAAGTTCACGCGTAAATTAGTGTAGTGAAAAACCGAACCTCAGGAACATTGCTTCCCCTTCGACTAAGTGTATCAGAAATAGGAACTCGCATCACCCTACCCACCACACCAAGTCGATCTTTCACACACCTCAGCAAAAACAATGAATGAACTGAAATATAAGATATGATAATATATGAAACATACATACATAAAGCAATAAACGAACACATGAGATTTAACTTGCTTCAGACCTTTTTCCTACATACATGTGAGGAACCACAAATATTTCTTTATATTACCGGCAATAAAAAGAATACAATCAACTGGAAAACTTTGTCAGTAATAATTCATTACAGAATGTTTAACACTGTAAAATTATATGCGTCAGATTTACTATTCCATACTTAGATCCACTGTTCAGGGTCGGTTCCCACTTCCTTTTATAGGAAACTTAGTCAGTTGTTCCGATCACACCACCTTCCCATATCCATGGAGGAGCCTCCATATGAAATGTCACTATTGATTTTTCATGACATTGTTGAACTCAACTACTTGTCTCAGTAAACACTTCTAGATTATTCTTTCCAAAGAATTCCTTCTAGAGAGTTCACCAATATTCTGGACCGCTCTTGATGTCATCAGAAGATACAAACTTATGATGACCCAAATACTATTGGTTAATTTTATTTCATCCCACCCTGATCTTATCTTTAAATTTGGGTATTTTTGGTGTGACTTTCACTTGAATATGACTTTATATATTTTAATGTTTCAAGTATTTACATGAGTGCCACCCTCCTCACTTATAAAATGTTATCATATACCCCCGCTCCACATCTTTTGATCTATCTAGCTCAGCTAAGCCCTACCCAAATACCTTCATAACATCCTTAATTACATCTTAGAGCTTCTGGACTTCTCTAAAGACCAACCTATGAATAATTAAGGTGTAATCCAAATGAGGTTTCCCAAAGAAGTGTTAATTTTATTCACCGATCTATTTTGAGTTTCTTTCTTCCTTAACCTCCTTTAAATCTTCTATAATCATCTTAACATGATGAAATCAATATTATTACAATAATGAAATGTTTTTAGCGATGTGATTCATTTTTCATGTTTGTTATACTTGACTGGTCATATGGATGGATTTAATGAATATATATGATATTTATGATATTATTATGATTCTATAAATATATATTATTATTTATCTTTATTTCTTTCCATTCATTAGAAAACAAAAACATTACTCATTTGTATGTACGGACCACCACCATGAAGTGATGTAATTCATTTTTCATCACCACCTAATATGAAATGATTGTAAAATTGTATATGATGAATGGATATGACACTTATAACCTGATTGATATTCTAGAAATGATGAAACTATGACCAGGATTCAAGGAATATAACCATCGAATTAAAACATGCATAGAAAATAGATTAGTTTTCACACGAATGTTTATTTTAATGAAGAATTGTTAATAAAATGGCAATTGGAAATTATAAGGGAATTATATATTGTAAGATAATTATAAATATGATTTGGTATATATTTATAATAAATCTAAATTTATTATACATAAACTTAAGAGCACGTATGAAGAAAGTTAAGACCCAAGGTAAGAGTTTATTTTTCAATCTCATTTTCAATCGAGATTATTTATGCTTGAATCTCCTTTTTGGGAATTATAAGATCTTTATATCTTAGAACCCATATATTTTATTCTCTTATGGTTATTTTTGGTGTTTTCAGGTTTTTATTTCATTCTCCTCTCTTTGGTACCTAAAACGATTGAGATTTTTTTTTATAAAAGTCGACCTTATTTCCTCTTTAGTCAAAAAACTTTTTCTTCCATGTACATGTTCTATAAAATGTTTTCAAGAATGTTATTTTCTATGATCAAATGACTATTTAAAGTTATTTTAAACTATATTTGATTATCTTTTCAATGTTTTAAAAGAAATATTCTTATCTTTTTCTAAACGAGGTACTTTTGGACTTTTTACCAAAAGTGGGAAAGAAATATTTGTTTTAATGTTTATTGAATGGACGTATTTTCCCACCCTCATAACATTTTTTTATTTGAAGCTTTCTTTAAAAGTTTCTATAGTTATTTTCAAAAAAATATTTTCTCAATATTCTAGAAATTTTTATTTAAAATGTTATCAAATGAATTCTTAGGTTTTCAAAGAAAGGTTCAAATGTTCTTTTAAATGTATTTATCATATATGTCAACATCCTTTGATGTTTATCATACTTAAATAGAGATATGATCTAATGATACCATCCATGTTCTTTCTCTAGATGGATTATGATTATGCTATGAGAAAAAATTTATGAAACCTGTTATGTTCCACAGATTGTGCAATAATGGAATGATGAATGTTTCTATGATCTTATGGAACATATATGTATGGTATTCATTATGTGATGGATGAGTCTATGAAATAACTCCAATGGATTAGGTAATGATTGATATCTCATGAGATAATATGAAAGAGGATGAGGAGTGAACCCATTCCAGGGATGAAAATAGGCTAGGGAGGGAACCTAATCTATTACGGGACTTTGTCCACTATGTGATGATAGCCTTTGAAGTGAGCCTCGACTAATGTAATGGTTTTATATTCTTATGATTATGTCACAATTACCATGACATGTTCTTATACTTACGATATGCTCTCATGGATCATGATTGATTAATAATGATTACTCACTCTTTTGATTTATGTCTTTTGAAATGTTAAAGCCTTATTCCATGACTCATGATTTATGATCTATGACTGATTGGGTATGAACTCCATAATTTGTGATCATGATTTAATACCCTTATGCTTATCTTATTCTTTCATATGATCATCGATTGATATCTCTCATTTTTACCTTTACTGAGCATCTAATCTCACTCTTTATATTTTTATTTCCCTTAGGTTATGAAGAAAAGTTTTAAGTTGGATATGTCTAAGAAGGTACTAAGAGAAAATAAATTTATGGGAGATGTTGAAGATATTTTATGAAATAAGTTGATTATCTATTTAATAGCCAAAGACACTAAACATTTATGGCTCAGGGGAGTGCATTATTATGAAATTTATTAAATATTCATCTAAAATGATGCAATATTTATGTATGTTATGCTTGAGTTGCCTCAATAGGTATCATAATAGGGTTTAGATATTTTTGTAGATTAGGTTATGAAGAATATGATATAACTTAATTCAACCCATGATGAGCTGAAAGTGATATGTGGTGAACCTAAATTTGTCATAGGTGTTGGATTGGTGTAGTCCGATTCTCTTTGGATGACGTTGGGCTGAATGCTTGTGGCCCATAATGCGCACTAGGTCGCAACTCTGTGGGTCGAGCTCCGCTATGAGCTCATTAGGGGTTGTAGGGGGAAACACGTCCCTACTTTGGGGGTCCAGGGCTCAAAGGCCCCTAACTTAATTTTTTTTGGAGACTATAGAAACTCTTACCGACTATATCAGAGTTGAATAGCTGACACCGACAGGGACTATAGTAGTGCAGACTTTAGCACAAATACTGTAGCAACTTGGACTTTAGAGATAGCAATATTGTAGCTCCGTAGACTTCTAGACATCGATAACTATAACACCCAAACTTGGGTGGTTGCGACACTATAGCGAGGTGGACTTCCAACCACCTTTCACTATAGCATATCAGACTTTCTGTGTGGTTGGTGGAATAACATTTCTTCTTTATTATCCCATTTTAGGATAGGGTCTCTTGTGCTTGAAACTCTGTGATACTCCCTGTAATTGTGATCCCGGATTTCATAGTGATATTTCTGTCTCTCTATGGATGTAGGGATAATTTTTAAAACCACATAAATCTCTGTGTTTGTGTTCTTACTCTTCTTTTTTTTCCAAATTTTCTTCATTCTCAAACCTGTTCTCTTGCTGTAAATCTTGATTTTTCCACAACAATAGGTTGATAACAAGGTGTTATAATTTAGGGCATCTCAAGAATGATTTTTATGATTATATTATTTCTCACTCTGATTATTTTAGATTTATGCTTATACTATTTTTTTTTTGTTTTAGTCAAGGTTGGAATTAGGATGAATCGTTTTAATAACAAATGTATTGGATAATGTAATGATTGTCCTCTTGAGAAACCGAATGACATGAGACATGGAATAAAAATTCTTGTTATTATGCTCATGAAACTCTGTCAATCCATGAATCATGCTGATCTTCAAAATGAGAAAAGGATGGACTAACAAACCATTGAGTATTTCACAAGGCAACATCCACCTTTTTCAGTGGGCCCTATGACCCACTAGTTTCCGAGTAATAGATCAATACCACTAAAAAGACATTTTTCATTCTCTAGTTGTTGGATCATGAAAAATTCCTCCCAATAATGTATAATTTGGAATTTGAAGAAGAACAATGGTGTAATATTATTCAAAATATGAGACAAGATGAAGAAATTGACACCATAAAGTGGGATGAGTTTAAGAGGGTATTTTTCAGTAAGTTCTTTCCCCAAAATCTTCACAAAAAACTGTAAAGGGAATTCCTTGAGATTAAATAGAGGGCTGATGAATCTATTGGTACCTATGAGGCAAATTTTCAAGACTTGTGAGTTATGATTATGCTTTTATCATCGACCTTGAAAGAAAAATTGATTGGTTCTTTAGTGGCTTAAAATGAAGTCTCTGAAAGGCATTATCCATAAGGGAATTTAATAGCTATGGAGAAATCATTCAATGTGTTGTTAAGGTATAAATGTATAGTGGATATTCCCATAATTCTCATGGATTTTATAAGAAGAGAAAGGTGGTGTTTCGAGGAAATTATAATAATAAAACCCACGGAGGAAAGAAAATAAATCTCCCTTTATTCCTGAAGAATGGAAAGAAGCATGGGGGAAATTTTATTCAGGGAATTGGTAAATGTTTTAAGTGTGAGAAAAAGTCCATTTAGCAAGTGAATATCAAAGATATGTAAAGAGGCAAGCTAATGAAATGAATATGGAGATAACTCAACTGAATGCACCACCCACACTCTAATGATACAACTATAAGGAGTATGGGAATTATGCCAACCAATGCTTGAATCTAAGGGATAATGAAGAAATTCATCATCAACAACCTATTAAGCCAAGAGATAAAGGGAAATATCATTCGATCACAACTTCCTAAGTAGTTCAAAAGAATGAAGTGGTGAAAAGTACATTTATCATCCACTCTATAATTGTAAATGTTTTATTTGATTATGGTTCCACCCACTCTTTTATATATGAATAATTTTCTAAGGGTATCATATAACCACCTTAGTGATTAGATGTTGAATTATCAGTGAAAAATCATAGTGGTACGATGATAATATCTCAAGTATATATCTCCTCTCTTATAGAAGTTTGTAGGAATGTGCTTCCTACATATATCGGGATTCCCCCTTTAGTTGAATTTGCTATGATTTTGGGCATATATTGGCTCTTTCTATATAGAGTCATATCAATTGATAAGGAATGGAAGTCAAAATTGATATTCCAAATCAACTCATGATTGTCTATAAATGCATGGATGAATATGAACTTATGATGGAAACTAATTCCATTGTATGGCTTGCATTCCTATTATGCAGGAATATGCCAATGTATTTTCTGAAAAGTTTCCCAGTCTTCCCCTAAATCTTGAAGTTGAGTTTTTAATAGAACTCATGCCCGGTGGTACGCCTATTCTAAATACTTCTTATAGAATGGTCCTGATTGAGTTGCAGTAATTAAAGAAGCAACTCCAGTAGAATCCTAATAAGAGATTTATTTAGCCAAGTGCATCACTATGGGGTCCACCAATTATTATTTTAAGAAGAAACATGAGTCAATGAATATTTTCACTGGTTATCGAGAACTTAATAATATCACTATCTACAACAAGTATCCTCTATCCCGTATTGATTATTTGTTTGATCAATTACGAGGAGCTCGATACTTTTCAAAGATTTCCCTCTAATTTGGATATTATCGGTTGAGGGTCAAAAAAGGGACATATTCAAGGAAAACTTTTGTATGAGTTATGACCATTATGGACTTATAATGATGTCATTTGGACTTACCAATTCCCCAACTATCATCATGTATCTAATGAATAGAGTCCTTATATATTACCTTGATCAGTTTGTGGTATTCTTTATAGATGATATTCTTATATATTTCAAGATCAAAGAAGAACTTGAAGATAATTTGAGGATTTTGTTGAAGACCTTGATGAAGGAGAAACTATATTCCAAATTTAGTAAATGTGAATTTTGTATATAAAAATTATCATTCTTGGGTCATGTAATTAAAAGAGAGGGTATATCAACAGATCCCTCAAAGACAATAGTTATTAAACATTGGCCCATACCAACCACAATGACCAAAATGCATATTTTTACTAGGTTAGATAGATATTATCGATGTTTTTGAGAAATTTATCATGACTATCAAATTCACTAACCAAGTTGATGTGAATGGGAGCCAAGTTCCTTTGGATAGATGATTGTGAAGAAAATTTCAAGGAAATGAAGATAAGGCCGGTCAGTGCAACTGTGCTCACACTACTCTATTGTGGAAAAGGGTATGTGACCTATAGTGATGTGTCAAAGAAGGGATTTGGATGTGTTTTCATGCATAATGACATTGTAGTAGCTTATGTCTCGCACCATTTGAAGGTTCATGAGAAAAATTACCCGACTCATGATTTGGAATTAGCATTAGTAATTTTTTCTTTGAAGATATAGAGTCATTATCTTTACAGTGGAAGGTGTGAAATATATACTGATAATAAAATCTTGAAGTATATATTCACATATATTGAGTTGAATATGTGTAAGAGGATATGGTTGGAACCGATTGAAGATTATGAATGTTCAATACATTACCATTCTTGGAAGGAAAACAAGGTGGATGATGCTCTGAGTCAAAAGGATTATGCTAGTTTTTCCATGATAAGGATTGAAATAGATCCAATACTTTGGGATTTGTAGATAACATACCTTGAAATCATAAGTAAAGTATAAAGATCCTATATTTCCTTTATGAATTTTCAAATATATATTCATGTGAGGATTGAAGTGGTGCAGATGAAAGATGTGGAGCTGCAAAAGAAGGTAAGGAATGTTCTTGAGTTCATTTATGATAGTGATAGAATGATAAGGTCTGGTAATAGAGTATATGTCATGTCAATACTAGAATTGAAAAGTAATATTATATAAATATCATAGTTCATCATTCTCTATTTATTTTGAAAGTACACAGATGTATAGAGATCTTCAAGAGCATATTTGGTGGGATAACATGAATATATATATTATGGAGTATGTATCTCAGTGCTCTGTATGCTTGCAAGTTAAGGTTGAGAGACATAAGTCTAAGGGGTTATTATAACAATTACCCATACCTGAGTGGAAATAGGAAAACATCACCATGTATTTCATCATTGTATTCCCCAATAAATCTAAAGGGAATAATTCTATCTGGGTTGTAGTCTATATCTATATGAAATCATAACATTTCATTGTTATCAAAGAAGATTTCTCTCTTGATACATTGTAACGTCCCAAACCCGGATTCCATTGAAAAGTTCCCTGAGCTCAGTTGGTCACATGGCCTGAAGCGCATCTTCCTAAATGCCATAAGCTATTGACTAGCAGTGAGGGCCTTGGGTATGTATGTGGGAATACTATACCCTCTTGTCAAAGTGTAACACAGTAGTAAAAATTATATAGATCAATAGAGGAAGCATTGTAATAATGAATAAACAACATGAGTATATAAATAATTCCAGAAGTAATCTCATGTACAATGATGATCATGTCATGTGTCTACAAAGTTTCCAAAATAGGTATAAATACATCGGTACAATACATGTAAAAAAATACCAAAAATACCAAAAAGAACTATCTTCACATAGAATCACAAGTCTCATCTTGGTCCTATGATCCCCTACTCCTAAGTATGGCACAAAGTCAAGCATCGAATGATGGGTTCTTACCCCAATCCCTAATTGTATCCAAATAGTCTATCCAGGTACCCAACGGTGGCCCAAACATGGTGTGAGATACAATCCAAGTAAGTCACCACCCAGAGTTTCTATAAAAAATCGTAGCTGTGCGATACAAGCTAAATTAGAGTGCATAATATAACAGGTATGAAAACACTGAATGTAAAGTACCCAAGAAAAAATCAACCAACCAAGAGATATTGTACAACCATACAAGGCTCCCTTCAAACAAGTTTCAAGATCCTATAATAAGGAAGCGGTAAAGAAAAATTAAGCAAACACCATTACTATACTGTATACACAATATATCACATAAACCATGGCCACACCGTATAACCTATAATATCATATCAACCAAAACAATGACGTAAAATAAATCATGTCACATTTACCATGGATGAGCTATATCATCAGAAGTGTCATACCCCACGGGGCTGGATCCAAGGTATAGTGGACCAAGGAATCCTCGTTGAGTCCTAAAAGCATCTCGATGGAAACTTGGTTAGACTTGGTTTGGGGTCCAAAGATCATGTCAATAGACCATGTCCACTATGTTCCCAAACAAGCCAGATCCAAAGGATATCAAGGTCCAAGGAATCCCACAGAATCAAGATACAAGTAGAAATATCATCTAAGGCATACACTACCACTATCAAGATCCAAGGAGTAACATCCAAGGAATCTAATAGAATCATTTATCATTCATTCCATTTATCAATCCACAAGCATTAAATTCCATGAGTTTACCCACTTATATAACAATTCTCATTCAATTAGAATCAATGAGTTTATCCACTCATATAACAATTCCCATTCAATTACATTCCATGAGTTTACTCACTCATATAATAATTCACATTTTAACAGTTGAATAATTAACATCATGAATAACATGGTAAAGGAGGAAAACCATATCCTAATCAATCAATCAATTCAATTCAATTATAAATGAGATTCCACTATAGGTTCTAGGCACAACAGAAGCACGTGGATGGGTGTACCCAACTTTAATTTTTCCTATAACAATAATCAATCCAAGATCCATCACGATGATAAAATTCCAGATCTTCAAAATAGAATGAATAACAAAAGAAAATAGGGGAGTATCAGAACCATAGAGAGGATCATCATATGTTGGTTATAATTAATTTATTTAAAATACAATAATTACCATGATGTAATTCTCTCTTCGTTGGTGCTTCTAGTCACGATCCAATGTGATCCATCATTACATCATAGAATCCAAGTGTAGGATTCCTCTAGTAGTTATCTACACGTGCTCCACGTATATCAAGACATCTCTAAAGGGATCTCCAGGTTCTAGCATAGAAGAGCCTTCGTTTGTGATGTCTACCTTCGATTGCCTTGAGAGCTACTTCGAAAGTGCTCTCCTTGATCTGGTGGAGGAGGATATCTCTCGTAACTTGAGAGTGTTCTTAGAGGAAAGGAATTATCTCTTATATTGAGAGATTTCTCCAGATCCATTGTGCACAACCACAAATAATGGGTGGGTTAATGAGAATAATGTAATTGGGATTTTATTACTTAGAATAATAAAATAAATTAATTACTTGAAAGTATTTATTCATTTCATTTAATTCTTAGTAAGACCCCATGTCTAATAATAATAGTTGACAATTATTATTACTTGACATGCACCCAATGAATTACACATAATATTATTTAATCGAATAAATAATATTATTTCTCACAAATCCCTTGAAAAACTACACTGTGTGCACATTAATACATGGTGTGTACTTTTGTTTTTCTGTTTTCTTTATTTCCTCCACCACATTTATTAGAACTTGAATAATGACTATTTATTTCTTAAATAAATATCACTGAATTACTCGCTAACAAATATATTATTTCTCCCATAATATATTCTCTTGAATAACTAGTGTCAAAATAAATGCGATCAGACATCCTTAAATAATTATTAAACCACAATCGAGAATAATCTTTATTAAACTTGTTCAATAAATATTTAATTGAGATACTTGGAAACACTTAGTGTGTGACCCTCTAGGCCTCTTTCTCAGTGTTATTAGGCGGATCTTGCCTAAATTCCATGGTTATCATCTAGTAACATGCCAATGCACCCATAGATAAATAACTTAATGCCACAATGATGTGTCACGTTCTATAAATGCTTACCGTGTAATGTAATCCCTTTATCACGATATTTCAAATCAAGAGGGTTGCATGCTAGTGCCATCAACCCATGTGCTCTATTATTCTTTCTTTGAATTATTAGAATTGAACTTTCCCATTCATCACAATGTACATGTATTTATTTAGGATATATCAATTCCATGAAAGGTCCTAAGATATCAACTTCTGTTATGGAACAGAAGTGACAAATCCTTTCTCGCATTATCTATTAATGTAGTATTACTCATGACACACCCAAAATATCCTACCTCACTACAATTAGTGTGTTGTAACAGTTTTCATCAATATATCTAAGTAAATGATTTGTAATACTCATTAATAATAATCTTAAAGTCTAAGTACCAACACACACATCTGCAGATAGGAACATCCAATGACACTATGAAATGTGGATTTCCTACTGGAAGGTCTCGTTCTCATAATATCCTCTTAGATATTATTAAGGGAACACACCATGAGAAGGTGCCTCAAAGTTTTATGAGTCCTCACCCCTAATGGCCTGTATTATTTTTGTCCCTTAAATAACATCATCCGGCCATAGAACATATATTCAAGAATAGTGTCATGGCACTTCCATGTTCTCATCATAGTAGGGATATGCTATGACCCTTTGGTGCAACAACTATCCTTAAGACATTATCACATGAATTGTTACACAGAATAATAATCAAGATATGATAAGGTATTTATTAATGAATAAAGTAAAAAGTTGTTGGTTCTAGGCCACCAACTTCAACATCCTCTAGCTAGGAAAGCATTCACACACCCCATGGGTGGTATAACAAAAATAAATCTCAAAGGTACACCCCATGGGTAGCCTTGTTTGGGAAAAAAACCTACAACAAGTCTCAATGAACTAGTGGGAATCCCTAACAAGTTACATTACACTTAATTCAAGCATTTAATTAATTATCAGGGTGGTACCAGAAAGTCTGGCATGCTGTACTATGGAATATATCTCTATAAATCATCAAACCACTTGGGAAAAGTATAGACCACCCATCGTAGGTCCATAGTAGAGTGATCGTCTAGTATCAACTTATGATTTGATTCATATCTAAATAAAAATGAATAATAGATGAATAACTTGAAAATAAGGCCTATTAGCTTGCATCTAAATAGCACATCTGATACTATGTAAAATGAAGAACAATTAAAAATGATTGTATTACTTACTAGCATGAATCCAATGAGATAATCGACGACTGATCATGAGTTTCGATGGAATAATGGGGTCAAAATCTACCCAAATATCTCAAAGGATCTCTCCCACTTGAGATTCTATCCAACTAAGGGAGAAATAAAATTAGGTTTATGTTTAATAAGTTTTTAAGGAAAAATCATAATTTCACCCAAAAATACTGGGCCGCATGGTTTAGACACATGGTTGGCCAAACTGTGTGCTCTTTTCTATGCTAAGGGGTACCTGCATGGTCACTACACATGGTTTGACTAACTATGTGAAAACCATGTATTTTGGCTTTGCTAAAAACTACAGGTTCCCCCACGGGCGTATACCTCTATCCACACGGTTTCCTCACATTGTGAGGGATCCTAATTCCCACTGTTTAGGCCTCACATGATTAGTCAAACCGTGCGACCTATCCCGCACGGTTTCTACTAACCATGTGATTTGTTTGATTTTTTAAAAAAGTTTTCTTCTAGGATATGAACAAACCTTGGACACCCCTGATACCCCATGACCTCAAAGGATATTCACATTAGGCCATTAAAAGGAATTTAAAACGAAATTAAAGGGATCCACACCTCATAGGAAAACCCTAGATCTTACAATCTTCTACATTATAACAATTCATCCCCAAATTTCCCACTCAAGGGTGGTAAAGAATCATCAGAGAAGAACTTAAGCCACTGAGAACATACATTTCCCCCCGGCTCCCAAGTCTCATCCTGTAAATAACCATGCTTCCATAACACATGTACTAGAGGAAATGATCATCCTTAGAGAACCTTTGTGCTCCTATCAATGATATAGATAGGATTCTTCTCAAAGTAAGAACCAAAATGTAACTCCACATCATCAAACTGCAGAGTGTAAGACATGTCTAAGTGATATTGGGGAAAATGGGATACATGGAATACGTTGTGTAAGGCCTGATACCTATAAGATAACTGCAATCGATAGGCCACCAACCTGACTCTCTCCAAAATCTCAAATGACCCGACATATCATGGTAAAAGATTACCCTATATCTTGATACATCTATGTCCCAACCTTAGTGAGATATGTAAAAATACCCAACCCCCTACCTCGAACTCTAGAGGTTGTTGATGGAAATCAGTGTAAAATTTCCACCGAGACTATGTAGTAGCCATTTGATTCTTGATCAACTGAACCTACTCTGTAGTCTCCTGAATGAGATGAGGTGCAAGCATTTCCACCTCTCCTACCTATAACTAGTATAGGGGTGATCAACATGGACTACCATACAAATCCTCATATGGTTCCATATGTATAGTTTTCTGGTAGCTATTATTGTAGGCGAACTCAACAAGGGTTATATGCCTCTCCCAAAAGACCCCAAAATATAGGATGAATGCCCGTAACATGTCCTTAATCACTTGTATCATATGATCTAACTGGACATAAGTATGAGGGTGGTATTCTGTGTTTAGAAGCACCTGTATACCCAATCCCTCTACAAACTGTTACAAAAATGAGATGTAAATTGGGCGGCCCTATCCAAAATGATAGTACAAGGGACCCCATGAAGTCATACTATCTCATAGATATATAACTTCCCAATATCATCCACACCAAAAGTCTCCTTGATCGGTAGGAAATGTGCAACCTTTGTGAGACTGTCAACAAAAACCCACACAACATCACTACCTCAAGGTGACCTCTGTAAACTAGTCATGAAATCCATTATGACATCATCTTATTTCACTTAGGAATTGGTAACTGTTATAAAAGTCTATATGGTCTCTAATGTTCCATCTTCACCCACTGACAGGTGGAACACCTAGTAAAATAACCATCCACCTCATTTTTCATCATCAAACATCAGTATTAGCAATGTAAATCCTGATACATATTAATAACGCCAGGATGTACCTCCCAAATTGAGGCATGAAACTCCCGCATCAACTACTCGCATATGTCCACCGGAACCCAAAAACGACCATGAATACATAGGATCTCATCCTTTCCTATAGTCCAACTAGGAGGTAGGTCATCACTTTCCACACTCCCCTGTAGGGCTAGAACCTCATAATTCGATATCTGTCTCATCCTTACTCTATCCAGTAGGGTAGGGGTCACATTTAAGGAAGAAATAAAGGTCTATTCATGACTATCTTGCACCTCTAAGTGCATCTTAGAGAACAAATCCATGATCTTCCACTTGCTATTAGCCTTCTTAATTTCATATATCTGAGTCCTCCTACTCAGTCCATCAGATTCCTATTTACATTTCCCAATCATATAGGAAAGCTAGAAGTCAAATGACTATAGGTACTCAACCCACCTTCACTACCTCAGATTCAAATGACATTGTGTAAATATATACTTGAGGATTTTTTGGTCCATTTATACCACAAAACACTCTCCCATTAAATAATGTCTTCAATAGCGCAAAGCATGAAAAACCACAACCAACTCAAGATCATGCACCGGGTAATTCATCTCATGTGACCTCAGCTGATGAAACGCGCATGCCATGAATCTATCCCCTTACATCAGAACTAATCCAAGATTGATACCTGATGCATCAGAATACATAGTGTATCTTCTTCCCTTCTCTAGAAAAATCAAGATCGACATTGAAATCAATTTCCCTTTCATCTCCTGAAAGGTTGTCTCATAGGTAACTATCCATAAAAACATCACACCCTTCCTTGTGAAACCCATCGACGATGCTTCTAGGAATAGGGAGTCTTATATGAAACACCTATAATATCTAGCTAGCCCCAAGAAACTTTGTATATTGAAAATGTCCTTAGGCTGTTCCTAAGAAACTAAAACTCTCACCTTATCTAGGTCAACCGATACTCCTATCTCAGATATAATATGATCTAGGAAGTGAATCTTATCCATCCAAAAGTGGCACTTTGTGATCTTAGCATATAACTAATGCTCTCTCAGTGTATCCAAAACGTTCTCAAGATGTTTGGTATGGTCGTGTCGATTATGAGAATACACCAAGATATCATCCATGAAAACCACCACAAACGAATCCAGATAAGGATGAGAAACTCGGTTCATCAGAGCCATGAAAACTAATGGAACGTCCATAAGACCGAACAACATAACCAGATACTCATGTAGACTACACCTGCTACAAAAAGCTATATGAGGTATGTATATAGGTCAAACATGCACCTGATTGTATCCAGATCTCAAATCGATTTCTGAGAACACTTGATCTCCTCAGACCTGATAAAAAAGGTCATCTATTTGTGGTAAGGGATATCAAATTTTAACCATTAACTGATTCAATTTTTGATAATATATGCATAGCCTAAGGGTACCATACACCTTTTTTGAAAAAAGGACCAGTAAACCCCACATAGCAGTACTGGGTCGAATAAAACCCTTTGTCTCTAAATCCTCTAGTTGCCTCTTGAGATCCTACAACTTCATCATAGCCATCCTGTAAGGAGGAATGGATACTGGTGCAGATCCTAACACTATATCGATGGAGAATTCCACTTATCTCTCAGGAGGTAAACCAGAGAAGTCATTCAAAAAGATGTGCCTAAAATGATCAACCACTAGAGGGAAATATGCCCGACGTGCTCCTTAATCATCCAGATGTAAACTAGCAATCTAGAATGTCATCCTGACTAACCCACAATTCTATGGTCCATATTGGTTTGCCTAGAAATCCCATTCAACCTTGTGAGTATAAACTGTTCCCTCTAGTGATGTGAAATTCAACCTCTAGAGATTACAATCAAAATGGGCTCGATAAGACACTGGACAATCTATTTTGAGTATGACGTCAAATCCAATCATCTCATGGAGAAAAAGATTCCATACGAACTAAAACCCACCAACATTAATGGGGAACTCCCTACACTGGTGTATACCCTCCATTATGACCCCCAACGAAGTGTCAAGTATCATCATGCCATCAAAAAACTGTATAAGGAGCCCAAAGATATCCATCATAGGTATAAATATGAAACTTTCTGATGAACCTGTTTCAAAAAGAGAAGATACTAGCATAGAGGCAACTAAGATTGTACCTTTCACCATAGACATCCCAACGCTCTACTCCTTAGGTGTAGGATATATATAATATATCTATCCTAAACTGCGACCCTATGAAACAACTTCACTACGCGGAGTAGGTTCACTCTGCTCTCTTGATACAACCGGTGTCTGGCTACCTCAGCCATGACCACCACCAGCTCAGCCTGAACTATTGATACTTCTCTAACACCCTTCATGATGCAGAGTTATGAAATACACTCTCAAACCTAGTGTTGGATCTGACCCCAACCACTCACTACTAGAGATAAGGTCTTTCGGAAACGTTACACATGGACCACCCCACCACAAGATCATCACTTTACTGGGTGGTGATTACACTGATTCCTCACTTGTCCCTATCTGCCACACCAATGACAAAACAATGAGCCACAAATACTCACATCCTGGCTGGTGATAATCTCATAGGAAGCCTCAATATGTTTCTTCCTTCCACTAGAAGTTGAAATATTGGGTTGAGAGGCTATATTTCTCTGCTCTGTGCCCCCATCTTCCCTCAGGTTCTTCTCAGTAATTAGCACCTAATTTACTATATCAGTAATTTTCATCAATCTGAACACATTGACCTGAGACTAAACAACATGTCGGAGACCTTCCTCGAAGTGGCTCATCCTCGACAACTCATCAGTAAGGTATATTGGTGCAAAAGGATACATCTTTGTAAAGTGTGTTAAATACTCCATAACCGTCATAGTGCCCTACTCCAGGAACATGAACTCACTGACCTGCTCTACTCTCATATTCTTAGGGTAAAAGTAATCATAAAATCTGGTTTAGAAATCAGCCCAAATCATATCTCATAGCTTATCATCCTTGTTCAAAATATCCCACAAAAACTTTTCTGTTCCTTGATGTATATAATTCATGAGCTTCACTCTCCTATTAGGAGGTGTCTCTAGATGCTCGAAGATCGAAATAGTAGTCTAAATCCATATCTCAGTAGTCTTTGGACCATTACCCCCCATAAATGTGGTAGGATGCTATTGCTGGAACACAGGTGTCAGCTCATCCATAGACAAGGAAGAATGTAGTGCTCCCTAAAAAGTTTTCATAAAGTTGGAAAATCCCTCATAGAACTGTGCCTCAAAAGTTGTGGTCAGTAAAACTGCTTGTGTCGTAGCTGTCAATATAGAAGGATCCACCAGTAGTCCATGACCCACCACCTCAGAAGTATAGTCATCACCACCTTCCTGGTGTACGATTGAAGGTAATCATGGTTACATGTATCTTCAATTCCAAAAACATGCCTACGAAGAGATCGATAGAAAAGTTCATAGCTAAAAGTGTAGGACAGGTCAAAACCTTCCTATAAACAGGTCGTACCACACAGTCCGCTCCTAAATTCAGGACTGGTAAAAAGGAATAGTCATAAACACCACTCAAGACACTTCTTACTTCCCACTCATAAACTGGGTTTAGGTCAAGTTCTCTATTTTCACAATTTCAATTTCATTTCATTTCCATTTAAATTCATATTCATTTCACATTTCATTTTAAATGGTTGAAGCAAATGGTTCACCACTCTTAATTCATAAGGGCCCGTACTCCCCATGAACCGAAATATGGCATCCATCTAATCCGCACCATAACACATTCTAGTCCATGCGATTCATGGTCCAGAACTCAACATGCCATAATTGGCTGCTTAGGGCGTCTGTTGTTGCCTAATTAGGAAAACAATGCTTAGGTTATGATAGTCACTATAAGTACCATCTATGTTTCCCAAATCACTACACGAACCATCTATCAAATTAGTAGGAATATCTATCACGACACCTATCACAACATCATACAAATAAACAATGCATCCTACATGGCATGGCATAATGAATGTCATGTGATTCCAGTATATTTCCTAAAATGATGCATGGGATGGAATAACCACATCTCATAGGGTTTCAAAAAAATAGCACCCTCAATAATATTAATGATAACATCAAAATTTAAGTGCATTACCCAACAATGGAATCAAATTAACTATAATAAACAAAATCCAAAAAACAACAATTTCCATTTGAGGAAATTTGTCTTTTTCCCATACGTGGGTTAGCTACTCCCACGCACAACTCATTACCAAATTCTAATTCTTCATATCCCCCTTTCTATTGTCTCAAAATAATAAGACAATAAAAGAAAATGATCTGATACCAATTTGTAACATCTTGGACCCAGATGCCACTGAATAGTGCCCTGAGCCCAGTTGGCCACATGACTTTAAGCACATCTTCCCAAATGCCAGAGGCTGCTGACTAGCAGTGAGGGCCTAGGGTGTATCTGTGGGAATACTATTCCCTCTTTTTAGAGTATAAAACAACAATAACAATCATACATATCAATAGCAGAAGCATCATAACAATGAATAAATAGCAGGAATATATAAATAATTCCGTAATTAATCTAATGTACAATGACGATCATGTCATGTGCACACAAAGAAACCAAAATAGGTATACAATCATTGGTACCACACATGTAAAAAATACCAAAAAAGACCAAAAATAACTATCTCCACATAGCATCATGAGCCTCGACTCAGTCCTGTGATCCTCTTATCTTAAGCATGACACAAATTCAAGCATCAAATTGTGGGTGCTTTCCCCAATCCCTACCTACATCCAAATAGTATATCTGGGTACCCAATGGCAGTTCGAACAAGGTGTGAGATACAATCCCAATAGTTCACCACCCACAACGTCTATAACAAATCTTGGCTATGAAATACAAGCTAATAAAGAGTTCATAATATAAAAAGTATGGTAGTACTAAATGTAAAGTACCTAAGGTAAAAGTAACCAACCAAGTGATACTGTAAAACATTACAAGGATCCCTAAAACAAGAATCAAGCTCCTATAATAAGGAAAAAATAAAGAAAAAATAAGTAAACACCACGACCATGAAGTATACACAATATATCATATCAACCATTACCACACTGTATAACTTGTAATGTCATATCAACCACGACCACACTGTACAATCAAGCATGTCACATTTACCACAACTGAGTCATATCATCGAAAGTTTCAGACTCCATGGGGCCAGATCCAAGGTATAATGGACCAAGGCATCCTCATCGAGTCCTAGGAGCATCTAGATGGAAACTTAGTTGGAATTGGTTTGGGGTCCAAGGAGAATTTCAATAGACCATGTCCACTGCGATCCCAAACAACCCAAATCCAAGGGGTAGCAAGGCCCAAGGCATCCTATAGAATCAAAACCCAAGGATAAATCTCATCAAAGGAATCCACTAGCGCTATCAATATCCATGGTGTAACATAAAAGGAATCTAATGGAATCATTTATTGTTAATTCCATTTATCAATTCACAAGTATTCAATTCCATGAGTTTACCCACTCATATAAAAATTCCCATTCAATTACATTCCATGAGTTTACCTAATCATGTAAAAATTCCCATTCAATCACATTCCATGAGTTTACCCACTCATAAAACAGTTCTCATTTAAATAGTTGAACAATTCACATCATGTATAACATGGAAAAGGAAGAAAATCATCTCCTAATCAATTTAATTAAATTAAATTCCATTTTAAATGGGTTTCCTCTATCTAGTAAAGCATTTACACACCCCACGAGGGGTATAACAAAGGGAAATATCAAGGGCACACCCCATGGGTGGCCTTGGTTGGATAAAAAACCTCCAAAAAGTTTCAAGGAACTAGTGAGTATCACTAAAAAGTTTCATTACACTTAATTCATGCATTCAATTAATTATCAAGGTGATATAAGAAATTATGGCATGCCACACTATAGAAAATAGATCTATAAAGCATCAAACCACTAAAAAAAAGTATAGACCACCGACCATATGTCATTAGTAGAGTACTCATCCAATATTAACTTCTGATTTAATCTAGATCAGAAGAAAAATGAAGAAAATATGAAGAAACTTAAAATAGAGCATATTAGATTTCACCTAAATAGTGAATCCAATACCAAGTAAAACAAAGAATGAATCAAAATCATTATAGTACTTACCAGTGTGAATTTAAAGAGATGATCGACATTTGATCTCGAGTTCTGACGGAAGAATGGGGTCAAAATATACCCAAATGAATCAAAGGATATTTTTTTTGAGATTATGTCTAATAGAGGGAGAAATAGAAATAGGTTTAGGTTTAATAAGTTTTTAAGGGAAAAATTGTAATTTCAACCAAAAATACTGGTCCGCACAGTTGGCCATGTCACGACCCTCCTTCTTCAAGATGAGTGAAGGGACAATAAAGTGCCACACCCTTCCTTACTCAAGATGAAGGAGAGATAATGACCCCCTATTCCCATCTTCAATAGGCCCTAGAGTGTCGACTAGTACCAAGGGTATAGAATCTCACATAATTTGGAAGGCATTACCCTTTTTATAGAACAAGATCGGGAGATAAGATAGTAAATCCCAAGAAACTCCAAATACTAAAAGTAAAAGTAAAGCCAAAATACATTCCCACATGCATGTTTAAAAGTAAAGATGATACAAGGTACAACAAAACTACAAAGTAAAGTACCAAAAGAAAAGAGACTAAGCAGAAATAGTAACTAATCCTGAAACCCAAGCTAGTAAAGTCCAACACAGTCCTCAAAGTCCTCCTGGAAACCTGAAAACATTTTTTTATACGCAGGGTGTGCATATGAGTATACTCAGTAGGGAAACTAAAGCTACCCATGCACAAGTGGGGGAACATACTAATGTACCTATGAGAAAACAATAGAACCTCAAAGCACCTACCAAGGAATACCAACCAACCCAGCCTCACCAAGGAACTCTCACCAAATAATGCAAGTAAAGTAAGGTAGTAGTATAAGTATATCGAAATTTGGGTACCCCGCACCACTTTCCCACTGGTTAACTGCTCATACCTAATGGCTAACGTCTTGAAGATACCACTCTTCCAAAACATAGTCCCACTGCCAAAACCTGACCACACACACCTAAGCCTCAAACCACATACAATCCTGGCTGCAGACACCTGGGCCACAACAACCACACCTCTCGCCCAAAGAAACCTGGGCCTCATCCTGAAGACACTTGGGAAAAAATGCTATCCCACAAACACCTAGGCCTATCATTCACAACAAACCTTCCTGAAGGATCTGGGACTATGGTAAGCCTAAAACCATTATAGCCTGCTCAGATACACTCGAGCAGTAAGAACCCGGAAGAGGGTGCGAGGAAGAAAGTTAGTAACCAACCATCCATCCTCCCACCAGGATATTGGAAAAAACACCCTCCCCCATGAAATAGGGGTGTTCGGAACATGGTGATCAATAAGGTTGTGGTGTGTATAGAAATAAAAAGAAACTACAATTTATACATATAGGTAATCAAACACTCAGCCCAACCTACGGGTTTCAAACAACCAAACAAACGATCCCACCAGTACCACTTTTGCTTTTACCTCTATATGCACAACTACACAACACCCAATGCTAAGAATAAAACAAACTCCTTTTCATTTAACCACTTTCCATTTATTTATTTAATGGAATTCACCTTAATTTATTCCAGCACTACCAGGAAACTACCAACCATAACTATACCAAAACAACAACAAAACCAAATTCGCAGACCCACTGCAAACCCATACCACTCCCTTATCATAGGAACAACTCCCTTTCCCACCCCTATACCCATAATTGTGCTCCTAAAAGTAGCACCACACAAATTACATAAAACCCAATAGAACACATCACTCAACCACACCTATCCACAGGATATATATATATATATATATTTAGATTTGGTAAACACTATTATTTAATCCACTTGATAAAAATGGGTGATCATACTAACACAGGCCTGTCGTGGGGTGTGGAAAAAACAAATATAACCTAATTTAAAATGTATTATAGTGGATTTTTAGGTTGTCTCTAGAGAGGAGTGCTTAACGATAGTGTTTGTCACTTAAAATTAGAGGAAGATGTAATGTTGTTTTTGAAATTTTTTGATTTTGAAAATACAAGAAAGAAACTAAATAAAGTAAGGGAATTAAGTGAAAGTTTTAAAATAAATTGACAAATGATGTGATTTAAATCAGTGATATGAAATGGTGATCAGGTTAGGGTTGGTTTTCCAATTGTAATTCTATCATAGTTCAACTTACCCAATTCTCTTCTACTAAGTCGTTAAGAGTGAGAATCCACAATCTTTTATTCTCACTCCCTTGGTCAAATAATATTGTGAGAATAAACCTTACTAAAACCTCATATTGGTCTACTCTCCTTAAAATGTGTAATAGAGTTTTAGTGAATACCCCCAATTATCTTAGGCAATTCCCAATCGGGTCATGTTTATCCCATGCAATCAAGAACGTTCACTACTCCTCACACACGTACCAGTGATCACTGAGTACTTCACCACTAAGTCCTGGTCTATTCCATTGTATATAAACTAGAAACTAGTAGAGGGTGATATTTATCATTGAAAAAATAAAAATAAACAATAGAATCTAAAATCAGATACAATCATACATGATAATAAAAACTATTATAATAAATTGAAACCGATTCACAGAAGAGAAAAGAGGATATTAAAACATTAAGTGAAAGAACTAAAGTATTAAAAAAGGGTAAACATACCCTTACCCAATAACTAAGAATATATACTCCCCCATGTTAAGGTTAAATGATTTGAAGAGGGAAGAATAATTCATTACAAAGCTAATATGAACAAAAGAAAGAAAATAAAGAACAAATATTTTGATCCTCTAGAATATATCCTCTAGAAGTTTTCCTCTTTTACGCCCACTAGTCATCATAACAAAGCTAATATACCTTCTTATAAGATGTTTGAAATTGAGTTTTATATTTATTATAAAAATATCAAAGCCTTTGGACATGTAGAAAGGAAGATATGACTTAATTAGTGAGTTTAACTTATTCTGGCTGCCAAACACTGTTTCACCCACTCCCCTTAGACGTGACCAAAAGGTTCCTTGATGAGGTTATTATTTTATGAAATTTAATGTGAACCAAACCTTGAAAGTTATATGTCAAAAACAGTTGTAATAACCTAATTTGAATTTCGTTTGAATGATATATTTTATATTTAATGTAGTGGGGTCCATTCTACCAGCTAGACTGATTTCTCTATTTGATAGATTTTTCTGTACCATTGGGTTTTGAAATGGGTCTTGGTCCAAAAGACAAATTTTAAGACCACGAGCATATAAAGCCTAAAAAAAGAATTTTCTTCAATTGGATCAATATTATAAAATTTATTTCGGAAAAATAGAAGCTCAATAAAACTATCAATTTTATAGAATTACCCCATTTTCACATTTAAGGCCAAAATACACAAAAAACACTTAAATGATGCAAATATACTCAAATTGAATAATTGGGAGGGATTAAATCATTTAAAATCTTATTAATAATAATGAAAATATTAAATCTATCAATTACCCCACAATTATCACTTGGACACCTGGACAAGTCAGAATCAAAATAAAATCAAAGCAAATTCAAAACTTATGCCAATGAGATCCATAAATTCCATACCAAGAAACAAAAGATATCATGCCTCATAAAAAAAATTATTTCAAGTTCTCAATTCATATAATTAAATATATTTCCTCTTCATTTCTCCTCCCATTCACACAAAACACCTACCTCACATGAATTTTCTCTCAACTCACAAATGTTAATTTTTTGCAATGTTTTTCTCTTCCAAACTCATACAAGGGTCACCATAGGCTTGATAAATTCCTACATCTCCACCCAATGTGATTCAAAGACATATGTTTATCATGATGACTTGTCAAGGTTGTTACATAGATTTAGGTTGGTAGGATTTAGATGTGAAAATTATGAGGCTGAATAAAGAGGGCTTGGCTTTTTTTGAAGCAAAATTGCATTACTCTAATTTTCACACAAGTATATGGTCTCCTCTTCACTTACCTTAGTAGAAAATCAGCTTTATCATCATGAAATATCTAGGAATGTTCACACAATTCATCATTTTAGCAGAAAACATTTCAATCTTCTCAAATATAATATTTCTTAAAAGCTCCAGAAAAGGCACAACTTTCTTTCTCTATTAGAAGCTTTAGAAAGGCACAACTTATCTTGTCATAAAAGCTTCAAAAAAGGAATAAATTTCAGCAGAATGATTTTTTTTAGCAGCAATAACATCTCGTTAAAATTTTATTTTCACCCAAAGTATCCCCAAATATGGTAGAATAATAGAAGACATCTCCCCCCACACTTATGTTCAACTAGATCATGCAATTTTACTTCAAGAGCAGGTTGGATAGGGAAAATTGGCTTGTAATGTGGCTATCCTAACAGAATGTTCATGGATTATAAGGGATACAAGGATTAAATGTTCAAGGTAGGCTATAATAAAGAGTATTATCTTGAAAAGGTGGATTTAAAACCAAATAAATGCCTTAATCACTTAAAACACAGGTACCTCAAACCCTTAAGTTTTGATAGGAATAAATCAAATTCTAGTTAAATCAAGAATTGTTTGGTTCTCTTAAGAAGTGAGGTGAATGTAAAGAATATGAAAACAATATGTTCATAAGCCTCATAGTAATGTGATTTCAATGATATAGACAGTGATATGTGTCATGCGATTCAAAAATCACAGTACTTCTAATTAAATTCCTAAATATTTGAACTTGAAACACAACCATTTTCGGCATTCATTTAAGCTCAATTTCATAGAATAAATTGTTTCTTCCATGGAAATGAGTTTTAAAAATATCAAAGATAATAATTTCATCTCAAAAGTTCAAAAAAACACAAAAATTTTGAAAGAAACACACAAAAATTTAAAAACACACACATTTTTTTTTGAAAATAGGAAAACAAACAACAAATAAAAATCCTAAACTACAAAGGTTCCCTCCCCCACACTTAAATGACGCAGTATCCGAAATGAATTAAAATGGATTTAACATATAAGAATATTTGAAATTGAATCACAGAAATCAAGAAAATATAAAGGAGAGGTACGACCTGATGGAGTTTATTGATAAACAGGTTGGAGGAGTTTGACCTCCTCCTTTGGCTCTGATGGAATGGTCCCAAGGAATTTATTTAACCGATGCCCATTAATAGTGAATAGATCCTTCTCACCATCCTTCACAATATTCAAAACACCAAAAGGATATACATGAGTAACTATAAATGGACCTTCCCATCTGGAACGAAGTTTACCTACCATCAGATTGATTCTTGAATTGTATAACAACACTTTGTCTCCAGTATGGAAGTCTTTTGGTTGGATCAGTTTGTCATGAGCCACTCTTGTTATCTCTTTGTAAATCCTGTAATTTTCAAATGATTCCCTTATAATTTATTCCATCTCCTATAACTGCAATATTCTCTCTTTCCCAATACTTTTAAGATCCAGATTCATCTTTATCATAACCCAGTATGCCTTGTGTTCCAATTCCACAGGTAGGTGACAAGTTTTCCCATAAATCAACCCATATGGAATCATTCCAATTAGAGTTTTTTAGGATTTCCTGTAAGCCTATAATGTGTCTTCCAACCTTTTTCTCCAATCCTCCCTATTTGGATTAACAGACTTTTCAAAAATTCCTTTGATTTCACTATTGGACACTTCAATATTCCCATTAGTATGTGGATGATAGGGAGTTGATGTTTTATGATGCACCCCATACTTTTTCAACAAAGCCTCCATTATCCTTTTGAAAAAGTGAGTCCCTTGGTCACTGATGATGGTTCTGGGAACTCCAAACCTACAAAATATGTTAGCCCAGACAAAATCACAAACAACTTTAGCATCGTTAGTCTTAGTGGCTTTTGCTTCCACCCATTTGGAAACATAATCAATAGCAAATAGAATATAAGAATTTACAAATGACGTTGGGAAAGGGCCCATAAAATATTTCCCCAAAACTTCAAAAATTTCACAAAAATTAGGTGACTTTTGGGGAATTTCTTGTCTCTTTGAATTAATTTCTATAAACTAACATTTTCCACACTATTTGAAAAATTCATGAGAATATTGGAAAAGTGTTGGACAATAAAGTCCAGATTATAAAACCTTCCTTGCTATCCTTTGAGGTCCAAAGTGGCCTAAAAAAGCTAATGTGTGACAAAACATAAAGAAAGAATCAATTTCATTTTCTGGCAAACATCTTCTTATCACTTGTTCATTTCCAATCTTCCAAATAAATGGATCATCCTAGATGTAATATATAGATTCATCTTTAAATTTGTGAATTTGGGGAGAATTTAAATGAGATGGGACCTAATATTTTACCATATAATTGACTATTTTAGCATACCAAGGTACTTATCCTTTAATCAAGTACAATTTCTCTCCTAGAAGGTGATCATTCAGTGGTTTAGTGTCTGGAATTTCAACATCAGTAGTGTTAGGAAGTCTACTTAAGTGATCAGCCACTTGGTTCTCAAATATCTTATTATCTTTGATTTCTATGTTTAAATCTTGCAGTAATATCATCCATCTCACAAGCCTTGGTTTTTCTTCATTCTTCTTCATCAAGTACTTAAGAGTTGCATGATTAGAAAACACAATGACTTTAGTTCCAAGAATATATGATCTAAATATTTCTAAAGAAAAAACAACCACTAAAAACTCTTTTTCTATTATTGTGTAGTTGAATTGGGCCACATCTAAGGTTTTTGAGTCATATGAAATGACTTGTGGCCTGCCCTCAATTCTCTGAGAAAGGACTGCTCTAACTACTTGGTTTGAAGCATCACAAAGTAGCTCTAATTGTTCTCCCCAATTAGGTGGATGCATTACTGGTGGTGTAATCAATCTCCTTTTAAACTCATCAAAGGATTACCTACATGAATCATTGAAAAGAATGTTTCAAAAATAATGTAGAGAGAGGGAGATAAATCTTATTGAAATCTTTGATAAACCACCTGTAGAATCCTGCATGTCCTAAAAATTATCTAACATGTTTCACACAAGTTGGGTAAGGCAAAGAACTTATCACTTAAATTTTTGATTTATCAACTTCAATGCCTTTATGTGAAATGACTTGAACAAGGAATTTTTTTCTCTCAACTATAAAATTATAGTTTTCAAAATTCAAAACAAGGTTATTTTCAATGCAAGTTTTCAAAAAATTTTCAAGATTTTTCAAACAATGGTCAAAAGAATTTACAAAAACTATGAAATCATCCAAAAAAACCTCCAATAAATCTTCAATGTGATCATAAAATATACTTACCATAAACCTCTTAAATGTACATAGAGCATTAGACATCCCAAATGGAATCCTTTTGTATGAAAAAGTGTCGAAAGGACAAGTAAAGGTAGTCTTCTCTTGATCCTCAGGAGCAATGGGTACCTGAAAATAACCTAAAAATTCATCCAAAAAGAAATAATAAATTCTTCCTACCAATCCCTATAACATATGGTCAATGAAAGGGATAAGGACATGATCTTTTCAAGTGACTTGATTCAACTTCCTAAAATCTATGCACACTCTCTAGCTAATCTGAATTCTCACAGTGATTAATTTATTCTTTTCATTCCTCACAATGGTTAGGCCAATTTTATTTGTGAATAAATGTATGGGGATAACCAATTGTGAATATGATATGGGATAGATGATCCCATCTTCTAATAGTTTCTCAATGTATTTTTTCACAACCTCTATTAGGGTGGGGTTCAGCCTCCTTTGGGGTTGTCTAATAGGTTTGGAATCTCCCTCAAGAAAAATTCTTTGTGAGAAAATTTTTGGGTTTATTCTAGGGATATAACCTAAGATCCACCCAATTTCTTGGATATTATCTCTCAAAATCTCAATCAATGATTTTTCTTGAGTTTTAGATAGATTATTATCAATTATTGCAAGTAATTTCTCTCCTTCTATAAGGTAGACATATTTTAAATCAGTGGGAAGTGGTTTTAATTCTAGTTTAGGGGGATGCTCAAGGGATGAAACTAAATTGAGGTTCCACACTTACAAAGGTTTTGTATCCTACACATAATAAATTATATCATATTCATCATCATTTAACAATTTATCAAATAAATCAGATTTTACCTCTTCTTCCCATAGAAAATCAGAATCTCCAGTGCTTTGGGAATACATATATTCAGTGATATTTTAAATGGAAAAATTCTCTCATAATGATAAGAATTCATGAAACGTACCTGATTCTTCAATTGGTTCTATACCATCTTCATGGGAGAGTGTGAAGAGTGAATGATAATCTGATTGGTGCCCCATGGATTCAAAAATATTGAAGTGGATAGTGTTGTCTCCAAACTCCATGGTAAGTGTCCCTTCATAGAAATTGATGATGGTTTTGGGCATCTTCAAGAAAGGTCTCCCCCAAATGATGGGTGTGTGTGATGGGATCCTATCATCTTCCATATTCAACACATAGAAGTCAGTATGGAATAAAAGATCTTTGACTTTTACTAGGACATCCTCCAGAACTCATGTTGGGAAAACCATGGATCAGTTTTCAAGATGGACCACCACTCTTGTGGGCTTCAAGTCCCCCATATTCAAAGAAGTATATACTGATTGAGGCAATACATTAATTGATGCACCTAAATCTCAAAAAGAATTAGAGAAATTTAATGAACTAATGGTGCATGGAATAGGAAATGTCCCTAGATCTTGAAATTTGGTTAGTAATTATTGTGTGATAAGGGTTGAGACACTTATTACCAAATTTATTCTCTCATTACCTTTAAGTATCCTCTTCTTGGTGAAAATATACTTAAAAAATTTAGCATACTTTGGAAATTTTTTGAGTGATTCAAGGAGAGGTATGTTGATTTCCACTTTCTAGAAGGTGTCCAAAATTTATTTTTGCAGTGCTTCTTCTTACAACCTCTTTGATTCAATCATAATTGATGGAAATGGTTGGGGTATTCATTTATTCTCCCTTTGTTTCCTTTGAAATGGTGTTTCTTGTTTCTTCTCCGTTGTCCTATCCTTATCCTCCTCCTCTTTATTATCTTATTCCTGATGCATTTTCATAGAATTTTTATCATTTAGAACTTCATTTTCTCCTAGATAAGGTATTATTATTTTATGTTGAATGGTGGATAGTGGTGGGAGTTCTTTTCCACTTCTTGTTGTTATCATACTAACACTCTCTTTTGGTTTTGCGATTGTTTGGGAAGAGATTTTACCTGGATTTTTAGTCATAAAGTCCATGAGACTTTCAAACTTGTTGGAAAAATCTATAACAGTGTCCTTCAACCCCTCAAACTCAGATTTTTGCTGTTAGTTTTGAATTGGAGGTTGTGCACTGGTGGAGGGATACTCATAGGTTCTCTAGAAAGTGGGTGGTTTTTGTTATGAAGGCCGGTTATAAGACTACTTTTTTTGAAATGGTGGTGTGTTCTGGAATTGATTCTGGAATGGTGGTTGGTTTTGAAAATGGGTTTGGTATGGGGGTCTAACTTTATTTTACTGATTTCTAAAACCATATTCAATTTGGTTAGGATCTTTCCATACTTTATTTTTTTGGAACTTCCTTGGATGAAAGGCTTCCACACATGTTTCCATTCCTTGTATTTCCGAACATTGGTAAGTGAAATGATCAGGTGATAGGCATAAACTACATACCTTAGCTAGCGCTTGTTAGTCAGTAACTTTCTTCAAGGGAATCTGCCTCACCAAACTATTTAGCTCTTAAATCCTAGTTTCTAGTAAGGGTGATGTATGAGAGGTGCTTACCTCATGAATACCTTTTGTTCCAATACCTCTTGTTCCAAACTGCTATGAGTTCTAGGAAATCTTCTCAATCAAGCCCTTGGATTCTTCTGGAGACTTGTCAATCAATGCACCTCCAGACGATGCATCAAGAAGGTTTCTCTCATGGTATAATAGTCCTTTATAGAAAATTACAAGAAATTGATGTTCCTCAATGTACTGATGCAGGAAACAGACACATAAATTCTTAAACCTCTCCTAGTACTCATAAAGGGTTTCTCCAGATGATTTTCATATGGCGTAGATTTCCTTCTGAATGGCTGTGCTTCTAGAGGTGGGGAATAATATTTGCATAAAAAATCTTACCAGGTCATTCCAGTCATGAAAATCTCTTGGTTTTAGTCCATAAAACCATTATTTTGAAACCCCATCCAATAAAAATGGAAATGCCTTTCACTTTACCTGCTCCTCAGCAACTCCACAAGGTCTGAAAGTTGAGCAAACATGTGTGAACTCTTTAATGTGTTTGTTTGGATATTCACCTGCCAAACCATGAAACTTTGAAAGAAAAGGAATCATGTTAGGTTTCATTTAAAAATAATTTTGTAACACTGTCATGAAAAGTTGATTGTTTTGATTAAGTAATTGTGGTGCACAGAGGTCTCTAAGAGTTGGGTTTTCATTTTCAGACACGATGAGAGGCTCAGAGTGAACACTTGAAGTTTCACTTGATTCTGCAAGGGGAATTTCCTCAAATTCAGATTGAAAATTAATTCTTCAAAGTTTATTAAAAAATGTTCTTTAAATTTCAGGATTTATGGGTAAAGGTTCAGTTTTTGAGGTTCTAGTCATGCAATTTTTAAGAGAAAAGATGGAAAGAGAAAGGAAAGAAAAGAAAATAAATGATGGCACTACCTCCCTGGAAATGGTGAAAAGTTTTGAAACGGGCCTATCCTGGGGTGTGGAAAAAACAAATATAACCTAAGTTAAAATGTATTATAGTGGGTTACCTAGGTTGTTTCCAGAGAGGAGTACTCAACAATAGTGTTTGTCTCTTAAAATTAGAGGAAGATGTGATGTAGTTTTTGAAATTGTTTGATTTTGAAAATAAAAGAAAGAAACTAAATAAAGTAAAGAAATTAAGTGAAAGTTTAAAAAAAAATTGAAAAATTATGTGATTTAAATTAGTGATATGAAATGGTGATCAGGTTAGGGTCGGTTTTCCAATTGTAATTCTATCACAGTTCAACTTACCCAATTCTCTTCTGCTAAGTCGTTAAGAGTGAGACTCCACAATCATTTCTTCTCACTCCCTTGGTTAAATAATATTGTGAGAATAAATCTTACCAAAAAATTATATTGGTCTACTCTCCTTTTAATGTATAATAGAGTTTTAGAGAATACCCCCAATTATCTTAGGCAATTACCAATCGGGTCTTGTTTATCCCAAGTAATCAAGAACATTCACTACTCCTCACACATGCACCAGTGATCACCGAGTAATTCAACACTAAGTCCTAGTATATTCCATCATATATAAACCATAACCTAGTGGAGGGAGATATTTATCATTGACCAAATAAAAATAAACAACATAATCAAAAATCAGATACAATCGTACATGATAATAAAAACTGTTATAAAAAATTGAAACCGATTCACAGAAGAGAAAAGAGGATATTAAAACATTAATTACACGAACTCAATAATTACAAAAGGATAAACCTACCCCTCCTCAATCACTCAGAAGATCGACCCCACCATGTTAAGGGTAACCGAGTTGAAGGGGGAAGAATAACTCATTATAAAGCTAAGAAGAACAAAAGAAAGAAAAGCATGAACATAAATTTTGATCCTACAGAATATGTTCTCCATAAGTTTTCCTCTGTTATGCCCACCAGACATCCGAAACAAGCCAATCTTCCTTCTTATAATATGTCTAAAATTGAGTTTTCTATATACCCTTAAAATATCAAATCCTTTGGAATGGTGTACAGGAAGATATGAATTGATTAGTGAGTTTAACTTCTTCTAGCCACCAAACACTATTTCACCAACTCCACTTGGATGCGCCAAAAAATTCCTTGATGAGCTTCATATTTTATGAAATTTAATGTGAACCGTACCTTGAACGTTATCTGTCGAAACCAATTGGAATAAACTCATTTTAAGGTTGGATTAATGAGATATTTCAGATTTAATATAGGGGGGTCCATTCTGCCAGCCATACTGATTTCATCATTTGATTGATTTTTCTGTACCATTGGGTTTCAAATTGGGTCTTGGTCCAAAAGAAAAATCTGAATACCACAAGAATATGAATCCTAAAAAAGTATTAAATTCAATTGGATCAATACTGTAAAAGTTATTCCTGAAAATAGAAGCTAAATAAAACTGTCAATTTTACAGATTTACCCCATTTTCACATTTAAACCCAAAATACACCAAAACACTTAAATGATGAAAATATTCTCAAATTGAAGAATTGGGAGGGATTAGATCATTTAAAAACATATTAATAATAATAAAAATATTAACTCTATCACATACAAGGGTTTTCATCCTGGGGCATCCGTTTCAATTAACCAAGTGTACATGTTTAATAAGATATCATGTTATGGACGATTATAAAACATCATAACAAAACAAATGGAACACCATTAGTGTGAAATAAAATACCACCAAAGAACATTATTTTTAGAAGGAATATAGTCATAACAACCATAAAATAACCAAAGATAACAAACAAAACAAGTTATCAACGTTAACCCATCTTAAATTCCCTACCCGTTATTATAACAAGTCTTGTTATCTTTTTATCATAAACTTCCCCATCCCTTATTTATTACTTTTTAAATAAAAGGATTCAACCGTTATTCACAAGGAATCATTATCACACCCACCCCACATGATTCAAAAATAAAGAGTGGCTGAAGAAATCCATAATTGGATAATCAAAGGATCAAAGTTCCTCCTTACACCAAGAACAGGGGATCACACAAGCAACAGGAAACTCCAAGAAAACTGAGTAAGAGGGGATATATCACAGGAACACAACTCATCTAGGGAGGAAGGATCTATACGCACCAAGTGGATACATAAAACACACTAGGAAGGGAAGATACCGACTTTGAAGTGCCAAATCCTATATTAAAGGAAGAATGGTTTCCAAAAGTCATTAATATGGGATTGTGGTCAAGATCATGTGGTTTGAGTATCTAAAATCTCCCGGGACTTTAGGATATTAAATATATAACTAAAATCCTTCGAATATCCCTTAAAAACACCCAAGGAAGGCTTGAAACTTGGTTTAAGTCAAATAAGATGTAAGTGGGGCGATACTGGGAAAACTCAAGAAACTGGAAATGCGGCAAAGGGCAAGACACTGTTTGGTGTTCCACTGTTTTAGTGTGGCACCATCACGGTGCCACCATTTTGGTGTGGCACTATTACGATGCCACCATTATGGTGTGCCACCATTACAGTGCCACCATTTCGGTGAAATCGTTTGGTGAAACATGATTTTTGGAAAACCCCTGCAACAACCACTGCAACCCCCAAGAACACCACAAGTAGTGGATTTTCACAAAGGAAAGTCCTAGGGAAATTAGGGTTATTACATCAGATACCTCTCAAACTATTCTTATCTTGAGAATCTAAAACCAAACCTAGAAGAAAGAGGGGTCTGAACAATCACCCCATAAAATACCTCTTAGGAACAAACCACCTTGTATTATTCTAAAGCTGGAGTGAAAACCTCAACATCCTAGGGACACCTCATTGAAATATATCTTATGAAAAACTATAGAAACACTAAGGATACACTACCCCAAAAAACCACACAAACTCCAAAGGTCACACTATCCAGACACTTAGATTATGGAGTTTCTTCCTCCATGCCAAGATACTATCTGTTTTGGGCAGCACCGACTCACCCGCACGGGCTTAATCACATCCACGTTAATGCGTCCCGATTAGGGATCATGTCCTCCCCTCCCCACACATCAATACTTTTCACACACATTCAAAGAATAAGGAAACAACTCAACTCATAGAAAACAAGGTCAAGAATTACATCACAAGCAAAGAACAAAGAAAAAACACAAGATCAAAACTCATAACAACTCTGGGTATTGGGAACACAGCTATGCCTCCTGCTCCCAAGTAATCTCCTCAAGGACACCATGCCTCTAGAGCACACGAACCAAAGGAATGGTCCATCCACGATGCACCTTCTCCTCACGATCCTCGATTCTTACCGGTCATTCCATGAATGTTGTGTCATAATCGATATCCAACTATCCCCAATCAATGATGTGGGATTCATCGTGTAGATACCAATGGAGATACGAGACATGAAAGACATCATGGATCCTCTCCAACTGCAACAACAACGCCAAATGATATGCCACCTCGCCAAATCGTCCCAACACCTCGAAAGGTCCAATGAACCTGGGAGAAATCTTGCTTCCTCTGCCAAATCTCTAATGCCCACGCCGATGGGAAACCTTCAAGAAAACATGGTCCCCAACCTCGAACACTGAGGTCCTCCTCCTATGATTTGCATACAACTTTTATTGGTCCCGATCCACCTTAATCCTCTCACACACAAGCTGAACCTTATCCATTGTGATCTTCACTACCTCTAGGACAAGAACACCTACCTCCCCAACCTCTATCCAGCATATGGGTGAATGAAATGATCTTCTATACAAAGCTTCTAATGGTTCCATAAAAATGGTAGAGTGATAGATATTATTGTAAGAAACCTCTATCAGAGGCAAGTGTCATACCCATGATCTGCTGAAGTCCAAAACATACGCCCGCAACATATCCTCCAACATCTGAATGATCCTCTCTATCTGCCCATCCGTCTGAGGGTGGAAAGAAGTGATGAGGTGTAATTGGGTGCCAAAGGCATGCTTTAATCCCCTCCAGACTCGCGACGTAAACCATTCATATTGATCTAAGATGATGGATCTTGGAACTCCATATAGCCACACCACTTCACCTACATACCTCTGTGCTAAGGCATCCACTACGCTCAACTCCTTGATCACTAGGAAGTGAGTTGATTTCTTCAATTGATCTACCAGTACCTAGATAGCATCACAACCACCCTGAGCCCTGGGTAGTCCTATGAATATTTCCATTGATATGTAGTCCCACTTACACTCGGGAATGTCTAAGGTCTACAACAGACCACTAGGAACATGGTGCTCAACCTTCACCTTCCGACACACTAAGCACCTTGCCACAAACTCCGCCACTGCCCACTTCACCTTGGGCCACCAAAACTATTCCCTCAGGCCTCAGTACATATTATAAACTCCTGGGTGTACCTCCAGGGGTGAGATATAGAACACACGAAGAAGTCCCACACACATTGTTACTAGGACAAACAACTTCCCATGAAACAACATATGATTCTGATTATCGTCCAACCATCCTTTCGGAGCATCAACCCAGCCAACACAATCACACATCACTTCAGCCTCTGAGTCTCCCCATTGAGACTCCTCCATCTGATGCACCAAGTAAGACTACACTATCATCTGAAATAGATAGCCTCTGCCACTATCCTCCCCCGTATCCAAGTGCAAAGTGGGAAACTCCTCTATTTCCTTCCAAGTATCTGTGAATTCCTGAACTAACTCCTTCTACGAATTCATGCTCAAAGCATCGACCACAACATTCCCCTTTCCCGAGGTGTAAGAGATATTAAAGTCGTATTCCTAGAAGAAATCCATCCACCTTTTCTGTTGCAAGTTCATGTCTCACTGATAGAAGATATACCTCAAGACCACAAAGCACTCCCCGATGAGGTAATGTCACCACAACTTCAGTGCGAACACTACCACTGTAAGCTACATGTCATGGGTGGAATAGTTACATTTGTGAGGATGTAACTTCCTAGACCTACAAGAGATCACTCACCGCTGTTGCATCAGCACACACCCCAAGCCTAGAACAGAAGTGTCACAAAACAACTCAAAAAACACCCCTTCCTATGGAAACCTGAGACCTAAAGCACTGAACAGATTCCCCTTCAGATAGCTGAAATCTTCCTAACACCGCTCACTCCATACGAAGGCCTGGACCTTTTTGTTCAAAGATGACAACATAGACACAACTCAAGAGAAGTTTGGTATGAACCTCTGGTAGTAGCCTTCCAGACCAAATAAACTATGAACATCTACCACATTCTTGGTTTCTTATCAAGAAACAATCGCTTTTACCTTTTATGGGCCCACTTCTATCCCTTGTTGGGACACCACATGTCTAAGGAAGTTCACCTCTCGTGTATAGAACTTGAACTTGGACAACTTTCCGTAGAGTTGGTGGTGTCATAGGACCTCCAAGATATTCCTTAGATGCTCGAAATGATCCTCATCTGAAATTGAGTAGATCAAGATGTCGTTGATGAACACGATGACGAACCAGTGCAGGTACTCATGAAAAATAGAGTTCACGAGCCCCATGAACACCATTGGCATGTTTGTAACGCCAAACAACATGACCAAGAACTCAAAGTGACTATACCTGAACCTGAAAACAGTCTTTGGGATGTATCCCTCCTTCACCCTCATCTTGTGATACCCAAAATGCATATCGATCTTAGAGAACCAACTTTCTCCCATTAACTGGTCGAAAAGATCATCAAACCTCAGAAGGGGGTAATGATTCTTGATCGTCACCTGGTTCAGTCTCCTATAGTCTATGTACAGTCTTAGGCCATCGTCTTCCTTCTTTGTGAACAAGACTAGATCACCCCACAATGACACACTTGGCTAGATAAAACTCTTCTTCATCAAGTCGTCAACTTGAATCTGCAACTCCCAAAACTTAGAAGGTGTCATATGATAGGGATCTATTGAAATCAGACGGGCATCGGGTTTCAAGTCTATCCTGAACTCAACATCATGTCGAGGGGGTTGAGTCACAACCACTTCGAGGAAGACATCTAGGAACTCACTGACAACCCCTGAAACTTCCACCATCTCTGTGTCAGCTAATTATACTAACAACTTAGTTAATAAAGAAATAAGAGGCTCCACACACTGGCTGCCTGCCCGACAACTCCACTTGACAATGAAAGCTACACACTGGCCGCCCATATCTGAGAACACAACCCTTCCCTGTAAGAATTAGATAAAGACATGAACATAGAAAAACTATTTGATGCCTAGGATGATATCATATGGCTACATCTATAATATAAGAAGACCCCCACTAGACTTATGTGGTCCCAACATCAGTCTACATCGCCGAAAAACATCAAACTGACTGGTCTGACCACCAACTGGTGTACTTAGAACTAGGGTAATTAAAAGTATCTTTAAATATAGACCCAAGGAATGGGATAGAATGGGTGAAACAAAGGTGTGAGAAGATCTTGAATCAAACAAAGTAGACACAAGGGTACTAAATAGACTGATCATACCTCAAACAACCTTTGACCCTGCTGGAACTACTACCTCTATGGCGTGAAACTACCCACGCCTAGCTCCTCTACCCCTCAGCTGTCAAAAGACTCCCCAAAAACACCCTGGTCGAGGTCCCTAAGGAGTTACCTGAGGTCATCCTCCTTTGGAACCATCTATCCTCAGCGGAGCAGGAGCTCACTTCCTCTACTGCTGGAAAGGATTGACTGGTAACTACTGCTGTTGGGGTGGGTGCTAAACCTGCCCACCCACACTATACTGCGCTCAAACTGGGTACTATTTCTAAATATGTCCACATCCTCCACATAAAAAGAACCTCGGTCCTAGTCCCATGAGTAAAGGTAAAGGACTAGGAGATCAAAACTGGAACTACTGAGGCCTACTCCTCACCGGTCGAAACCTGGATGGCCCTGACGCCGGAGACCTGCTGTTGAATGACTTCCCCTTTAACAAAATGGGCTGGCTCCCCTCTCGTGGTACACCACTGAAAGTGCATACTATCCACTACTTTGGTCTTCTTCTGAACTTACAAGTATGTCGGCAGAGTAAAGGGAGTGAAGACATACTGAAGAGAAGGTCAGAGTGCCTCCTTCAAGCATCTTGCCCATGAACCCTCATCCGGAAAGAGATCTGGAACAAAGTTTAGGAGATACTTGAACTTGATCCCTAGTTCCCTCACTAAGATACTCCCCTACTAGAGGGAGAGTATCTATTATCTCTTCTCATCCTTCATTTTGGAAGAAAGGATTTCTGTCTGAAACTCTTTCTCAAAGTCATCCCATGAGACATCAGTTTCCTTTCTCTCCCTGAGTTAAAGCATCCACCACTGAGGCGCCGTTCCTCATATCTGGCTCACTACCAGAGGAAACTAGTACTCTTTTAGAGCCTGGATCAAGATAAAATCAATCACCAGCTCCTCGATCCCACTCTCCATCTCCATGTATGAGATGCTTCCCTCATACTTTCCCAGAGTCTGCCGCTGGAAGGCACAAAGCGTCTTCTCCCACTGGTCATCCTCCTCCTATCGATCAGCCCTCTGCTGATCAACCAGGCCAACCTGTTGGGCCCCACTTCTCATACCACATGTGGGAGATTTATGGATGCCATAGATGAAAAGGAAACAAGGAAATACTAAGCCCGGGTAGTATTCAAATTTTCTTTTAAATTCATTTTAACTCTTCATTTTTATTTAATTTCCCAAAACACCCAACTCAAGTAAGAAAACAATCATTATGATGCATGTACCTTTCCTAGGATATCTAACCTGAAACCAATGTAGCCTCACTTAGTCATTTAGTAGGTCTAGAGTCTTTAAATCAGATCACAGGGGGCCCTAAAATCCCGAGTCCTAGCCAATCTTTCCTGGCCCATTTCATGCACTGAGGTCACCTAACACTATTTACCTACCATCCCATGCAATTCTCACTGTGCCTAACTCCGAACTCCATCCTATCCCTCAACCTACTCTAATACCATTTTTTCACAACCCAACTTCTTTATGATGAGGGAAGGGACAACAAAGTTCCGTGCCCTTCGTTCCTCAAGATGAAGGAGAGTTAATGACTCCCGAGTCCCACCTTCAATAGGCCCCAGAGCGGCGACTAGCACCAAGGGTATAGAATCTCACATAATATGGAAGAAATTACCATTTTTATAAAACATGATCGGGAGATAAGATGGTAAATTCCAAGAAAATCCAAATAATAAAAGTAAAAGTAAATCCAAAATCAATTCCCACATGCATGTTCAAAAGTAAATCTGATACAAGGTAGAACAAAAATCCAAAGTAAAGTACCAAAAGAAAAGAGAATAAGAAGCAACAACAACTAATTTCGACGCCTGAGCTAGTAAAGTCCATCACGGTCCTCAATTCCCTCCTGAAAACCTAAATTTTTTTATATACATAGGGTGAGAATACAAGTATACTCAGTAGGGAAACCAAATCTACCCATGCACAAGTATGGGAACATATTAATTTACCTGTGAGAAAACAATAGAACCATGAAGAAACTACCAAGGAATACTAACCAGACCAGCCTCACCAAGGAATGATCACCAATTAATGTAATTCAATTATGGTATTAATATAATCACATCGACATTTGGGTACCCCGCACCACTTTCCCACTGGTTAACTGCTCATCCCTAACTGCTAACTTCTTGATGCTACCACTCTTCCAAAATGCAGTCCCACTACCACAACCTTCCCACATACACATGGGCCTCAAACAACACACAATCCCACCTATAGACACCTGAGCCACAACAACCACACCTCTCTCCCGAATACACATGGGCCTCATCTCGAAGACACTTAGGAAAACAATCCTGGCCCGAAAGCACCTAGGCCTCTCATCCACAACAAACTTTCCCGAAGGATCTGGGACTATGGTAAGACTCAAGCCATTATATCCTACCCAGATATGCTCAAGTATTAAGAACCCAGAAGAGTGTGCGAGGAAGAAAGTTAGTAACCAGTCATCCATCCTCCCACCAGGATGTTAGAAAAAACACCCTCCCCCATGAAACGGGGGTGTTCGGAACATGGATATCAACAAGGGTGGGGTGAGTATAGAAATTACAAGGAACTAAAATTTATACATATAGGTAATCAAACACTCATCCCAATATACTTATTTAAAATAACCAAAAAAACAATCCCACCAGTTCCACTTTTTCTGGTACCCCTATATGAACAACCACACAACACCCACTGCAAGCATAAACCCAACCTGTTTTCATTTAACCACTTTCTATTTATTTATTGAAGGGGATTCACCTTAATTTTTTCCAGCACTATCAAGAAACTAACAAACATAACCATACCAAAACAACAACAAAACCAGATTCAAAGTCCCACTACACACCCATACCACTCCCATATCATAGAACCAACTCCCTTTCCCACCCCTGTACCCATAACCATGCTCCCAACAGCAGCACCACACAACTTACACAAAACCCAAAAGAACAGAGAACTCAACCACACCTATCAATAGGATATATATATATATATATATTCAGATTTTTTAAACACTGTTCTTTGATCCACTTAATAAACAGGGGTGATCATACAATGATTTTCATCCTAAGGCATCCGTTTCAATTAACCATGTGTATGTGTTTAAGTAGATTTCATGTTATGGACAATTGTCAAAAATCATAACAAACGAATGGAACACCACTGGTGTGCAAGAAAAGACCACCAAAAACCATGATTTTCAGAATGCATACAATCATAATAACCATTAATGAACCAAAGATAACAAATAAAACAAGTGATCCATGCCAAACCATATTCAATTCCCTGCCCATTATTATAATAGGTCTTGTTATATTTTTATCATCAACTTCCCCATACCTTATTTATTACTTGTTAAATAAAATAGTTTATATGTTCATCATAAGGAATCATTAGCACACCCACCCCACATGATGCAAAAATGAATATAGGAAGAATAAATCCCTCCTTAGATTATCAAAGGATCGAAGTTCCTCCTTGCGCCAATAATAGGGGATCACACGAGCAGGAAGAAACTCCATGAAAAATGAGTAGGAGGGGCTCTAGAATAGAAAAATGAATCATCTAGGGAGGAAGGCTCTAGATGAACCAAGGGTAAATAAAAAACACACTAGGAAGAGAAGATCTAGACTTTGAAGAGCCAGATCCTATATTAAAGGAAGAACGATTTCTAAAAGTCATTAACGTGGGATCGTGGTCAAGATCACGCAGTTTGAGTATCTAAAATCCCCCATGACATTAGGATATTAAATATATAATTAATATACTTTGAAACCCCCTTAAAAACTCCCAAGGAAGGATTGAAACTCGGTTTATGTCAAATAAAATGTAAGAGGGGAGAAAATGGGAAAAATCAGGAAACTGGAAATGCGGAAAAGGCTGAGACACCATTTGGTGTGCCACCATTTCAGTGTTGCACTGTCACGGTGCCAAAATTATGGTTCCACCGTTTCGGTGCCACTATTACAGTGTGCCACCATTATGGTGCCACCATTTTAGTGAAAATGTTTGGTGAAACGGGATTTTTGGAAAACCCCCGCAACAACCACTATAGACCTAAGAACACCACAAGCACTGGATTTTCACAATAGAAAAGCCTAGGGAAATTTGGGTTATTACATGAAAAACTGTGAACCAACCATGTGCACTTTTTTGTGATAAGGGGGCACCCGCATGGTCACTATGCACAATTTGACTAACCATGTACAAACAATGTCTTTTGGATCTTCTAAAAACTGCGGGTGCTCTGCACAGGTGTGCACCTCCATCCGCACAATTTACTCAAACCATGTGGGCTCCTGATTCCAACTATCTAGGCATCATATGGTTAGTCAGACCATGTGTCCTATCCCGTATGGTTTTTACTAACTGTGAAACCTGTCTTATTTTTCCAAAAAGTTTGGTTCCAGGCTCTAAGAAAGCCCCACTCGATACTACCATGACCTTAAAGGGTATTCACATTAGGCCGTAAAAAAAGAATTTAAATTGAAATTAAAGGGATCTATACCTCATAGAAAAACCCGATATATTACATACATTAAGGAGGTGGTAAGGTTGTATAGAGTACAATCATATCTAATCTAGATATGATGTTTTACCTCAAAGTTATAGAGAAGTCTTAAACAATATTTGAATATATAGTTGATATTTAGCACTTTATATCATCCTTAGATAGATGTTTAGTCTGATAGGACCATATATAGCCTAGAATATATATTGATAGCTTGCTTTATGAATTTTATAGGAGGCTGAGATCAACACCTGCCTCTAGTTGAATTTTCTTACAACAATATTTTTCAATCAAGAATTTAGATGGATCCTTTTGAATCCCTTTATGGATATAATGGCAGGACTCCAACATGACAATATAAAGTTGGGGAATGAAAGCTATCAAAACCTGAATTAAATGAATTGGAAATAAATAAAGGTATCTCAGAGTTGATAGAAAATTTATGCTGTTAATATTTAGTGAGATATAGATTTCAAATTTGGTGATAAATTATTTTTTTGAATATCTCATTTGAAGAATGTTATTAGATTTGGAAATAAGAGAAATATAAGCTCTAGGTATATCAGTCCCTATGAGATTATTGATCATATATGGATAGTATATTATCACTTGGAGATTACTCTAAAACTCTTTCAAGTTCACAATGTGTTCCATAAATTACATACCAGATCATTCATATGTACAAAACTTAGAGAACATACTATTGGATCATGATCATTCTTATGAAGAACAAATGATAAAAATCTTGTATCGTAGGGATAAAGTGATAAAAAATAAGACTACACACTTGGTTAAGGTTCTCTAGAGGAATCATAAATTTGAGTAATTTACATGGGAATATAAGGATATTATGAGGTATAGGCATGATTTGTTTCTTGCATTTGAGTCATAGAATTTCAGGGGAAAAATTCTTATAAGGGGGTTAAAATGTAACACCCTAATATTTTAGAATATATATCTCTTTAATAAATAAATATGTTAGATATCATGTAAAATATGAAACCCTAAGCTTATGATAATAATGATTATATATTATAAAATAAAATAAATTATATGGTATTTAAATGAATTATAATTTCTAAAAATAATTTCTAATTCATTTAGGAAATACTATTGATCCTAAAGAACTATTTTGAAGTATTTTGTTTACGAACATTGTTTTTTTGTATATGTTTTATTTAAAAATTAATTTAGAGTATTAAAATTATAAAAAATATTTTTTCCACTTGAATAAAATTAAATCATCAATTATCAATTGGTTAGAAATTAAAATAAAATCATTTGAAGGTAAAAGGAGATGTTTTCTTGAAAAAATATTTTTATGCATGTAATGTGATTTTATCATAATAAATTAAATTAATCACTATTGATGAATTATTTTAATGAAATTTGAAAATAATATATTCAATAAAATAAGTTGACATTCATTTAATTATTTTTACTAGGCAAGGAATGATAATAAATTCATTGTTATGCTTAAAAATGCATTTTTTTTCTTTCTAAAAATAGTTTTAGTTGTGTTGTGGGTGATTATTTTAAAATGAATTTATAACACTTATTGGAACTAAATTTAATAAAATGGTTTATATATTTGAAATAATATTGTCCAAATTTGGTAAATAGTTCAATTTTATTTTTTTCATTATGAATACTAACTATGGTAAAAAAAATTCACTACAGTAAAGGTTAAAAGGGTTAATGAGAGGTTAAACTTAAGAGATAAGTTTTAAAATAACCTAAAAACTTTTATAAATCCTATTGGTTAATTGTATTTAAACCCAAAATTATCTTATCTTATATTTTTGTTTTATTTAGTGTTATTTTCACTTGAATATTACTTTGTTATATTTTAATGTTTTAAAAATTTTCAAGAGTGATGCTACCCTCACTTATGAAGGAGGTCTTATCCCCCTCACTCATTCACAACATTTTACCCTTTTAGATAATCCAATACCTACCTAAATACCTTCATAAATTTATTCTTAAATCCTAGATCACCTTGTCTCCCCCAATGTACAACCATTTAAGGCTTAAAGTGTAAGCCAAATGAGGTTTCCCAAAGAAGAGGTAACCGTCTTTAACAATCTACTTTGAGTTTCTTTATTACTTAAACTTATCCAAATCTTGTATAACCATATTAAAATGATTAAATTAGTATAATTAATACACTAAAATATTTTTATGTTAATGTTATTACTATTTTTTACCTCCTTTATATTATATGAGAAGTGATAACGTCGTTCGTGCGTACGTGTGAACTACCACCTCTATGAAGCGATGCGATTCATTTTTCATGTTCGCTATAAATGGATGGTAATATTGATGAATTTAAGGAATATATATTATATTTACGATATTATTATGATTATTTAATGATATATTATTATTTATCTTTATTTCTTTCCATTCATTGAAAAATGAAAACATCACTCGTTCGTATGTATGAACTACCGTCTCCATGAAGTGATGTAATTAATGTTTCATCACCAAATTATATGAATGGTTATAAAAGTGTGTATAATTAAAGAATATTATACTTATAAAATTATTAATATTATATATATGATGTATCCATGACAAATGTGTACGTATCGGAACCTTTGAACCGAAAAATGCATGGAAAACATTCTAGTTTTCACCTGAATATTGATTTTAATGAAGAATTGTTATTAAATGGGTAATTATAAATTATAAGGGAATAATATATTGTAAGATAAGTATTAATATTTTCCTGGTATATATGTAAAATAATTTTAAATTTATTATACAGTAACTTAAGAGAAAATAAAAAGAAAGTTAGGATATGGGGTAAGGGTTTATGTTACAATCTCATTTTAATCAGGAATATTTATGATTGGATCTCATTTAGAGGAATTATATTAAATTTATCTATTAAACCCCATATATTTTCCTATAATATTTTTATTTTTGGGTTTTCATGTTTTAATTTCATTCTTATCGCTTTTCTACTTAAAATTATCGAGAAAATGTTTCTATGAAAATTCAACCTTATTTCCTATTTAATCAATGAAAATTTTCTTCTATGTCGATATTCTTTATTTTTTTTAAATTTTTTTTAAATTTTATTATTAAATGATTACTTAAAGTCATGTTCAAGCATATTTCACATTCTTTTCAATATTTTAAAAGGAATCTTATTATCATTTTTTGAACAATGTTCTTTTGGAAATTTTACAAAAAGTGTGAAATGAATATTTATTTTAACATATATCAAATAAAATACTTTTACCACCATCATAATTTTTTTTTGTTTTAAGATTAATTTAAAATTTTACATGGTTATTTTCAAATAAAATAATTTACTCAATATTTTTTGAATTTTAATTAAAATTTTATCAAAAGAAAAGGATAATTTTATCATGTTTTCAATGAAAAATTTGAATGTTATTTTAAAGTTATATTTCATCTATGTAAATATCCTATGATGTTTATTATTATTAATTGGAGATATCATATAATGATTCCATCTATTCTCTTAATTTGGATGGCTTATATTTATGTGATGAGAAAAACATTAAGAAACTAGTTTCTTTTCCATATGTTATGTATGATGGAATGATGGATGTTTCTATGATATTGTGGAAAAAATATGTATTTTTTTAATTATTTTATGGGAGGGTATCTTAAATACCTAAAATTAATTGGATAATGATTAATATATTAGGAGATAATATGAATAAGTATGGGGAGTGAACCCATTCTAGGGATGATAAAAGGTTGGGGAGTGAACCAATTCATCATGGGATTTTGTCCACCATATGATGATGGTGTTGGCAGTGAGTCTTGACTAATCAAATGATTTTATATGCCTATTATTGTACCATAATTCATATGAAATGTTTTTATTTCTATGATATACTCTCATAGATCATGATTTATTATTGATGATTACTCACTTTTATGACTCATGCATTTTTAAATGTTGAAGATTTATGACATGAATTATGATTTATGATCTATGAATTATTAGGTATAAAATTCATAAGTTGTGATCATGATTTCACACCCTTATTCTTATCTTATGATTTCATATGATCATAGATTGATATCTCCCATGTTTACCCTTACAAAGAATCTAAGCCCACCATTTCTTATGTTTCCATTTTCCCTAGGTTATGAAGAAAGGTTTTAAGTAGGACATGTATAATAAGGGTACCAATAGAGAAGAAATTTGTGAGATATGTTGAAGATATTTCATGAAATAAGTTGATTATGAAACTAGCCTCTAAAGAAACTAAACCTTTACAGTTCTGCGACATCTATTATTATGAAATGCATTGAATATTATTCTAAAATGATGCAATATTTATATATGTTATGCTTGGGGTACCTCATATGATTTCACAATTTTTATAAATGTATGTAAGTATAAAATTCCTGATACACATTAATAATGATCTCAAGTTTAAGGAATAATATAAATGTCCTCATATAATAATATTCAATGACATATAAAACATGTTGAATTCCTTTTAGCGGGTTTGTCCTCATGATCACCCTTTTTTATAGATTACCAAATTAAAAATTCATGAGAAGATATATCTATTCTTATGACCCTAACACTAGATAGTAAAAAATCATTTGTGTTCCATCAGATCGATGTATCTAGATCATATGACATATTGATTATTATTATTTTTAGAATCTCCAGGTTCTCATTATAGCGGGGAATTGCCTATAATAGTTTTATGAAAAACAAAATTCTAAGGGTATTAACACATTAATATTATTAAGAATAAAAATCATTACATGATAAGAAGTCTATCATATTTATATATATTCTAGTAATTGAAATAAAAAATTCATTTGGTTCTAGGGAACCATTTCCAACAACCTATCTATTGTATTTGAGCCAACTACTAAAAAATATTAACATAAAAACTCTCATATTATGTTTACTATGATATAACTATAGTCACTAGTCTTGATATATTTTTATTTTTGAATACTCTACTTACCGTGACTTTACCTTTTTGAGTAAAATTTACAAGTGGTAATATCTTTGAGTATATACCTTTTTTACTCTATTATAAACTTGACATATTGGATAATACTGTGATCATAATATTATCATAATATATATAGTGATGATACTTTACTTTATTGGTATAATTATATAATCTAGAATAAATGGATTCGTGTTTTATACTGCTTCCATAGCTACATCAGAAGCCGAAACATACAAAGTAAATGTAGATATGACTATCACCAACTTTAATAATCTTATCTTGATAATTACCTTAGACTTACTATGATAGAAGATGAAATTGATCTAAAGTAATACTATTTTTGTATCCCCATGATAACTAGAATTCCCATTTCTCCAAGTACCAGGAACTTATCTTTCATACTTTCTCAAACACTGTTATATAGTTATGAAGGCTACTTTATGCAGTTCTCCTAGTTCTATTTGACATTTTACACCATTATTTATGCATAATAAATATAAAATATCAACACATATAACTTGTGTTACTACTTTAATCCATTCTTAGAGAAATATCTTTCAATATTTTTCTTAACTAACTCTAAGATTAATATCTATTTCTATATGTTATCAATATATTTTACTTAGAAAACTATGGGTCTCCCAATAAAATCTCGTATACACATGGATCTAATTCATTATTAATAAAACCAATATCTCTTATGAATTCATCAAGACAAATATTTAATGATCTTGATTCCTTATTCAACCCATAAATGGATCTCTGCAACTTGCATACCTTATTGACAAATTTTGGAATCAAAAAATATTTTAGATGTATCATATAGAAATCTTAAAAAAGGTTTCAATTAAGTAAGTGATATTAAAATACATTTTCCAAATTTCATAATCACGATAAGTTTCTATGAAAAGAGGAATTCTAATGGATTTTAGCATAGCGATAGGTGAAAAAACTTTTGTTATAGTCTATTCCTTGGAATTTCTTGAAACCATTAGTAAAAAATCATTCTTTAAATGTATTAAATTTATTATCCATTCCATTTTTCTTTATAAATACCCAACAATAGACTTTACATCAACCAGATAAACTGATAAAATAAAGAATTGGATTTTGGTACATTAGATCCATTTCTGAGTTCATATCAACTTGTTAACTTTATCTTATTGCCATTTACTACTTCCTTGTAAGATAAGTATTTATTATTCTCAATGAATAATATATTATCCAACTCAATTATTATAAATCCAACTGATTTTTGTTTTATCTATCATATGTAGTATGTTTCCCTAAAAAAACTCCTCCCACTAAACCTCATAGAACCGATATTCCTATACTAACTCATGTGTTCCCTTCTTATTGAACTATAGTCATTTACTTAACTACAAATTTTCTATCACAGTGATGGTAATATACTTAGTAACTTAGGATAATTAACTATGATACAATTTTAGCTTTTCTTGATGTATGTTTTTTATAAAATTATCCTTAACAAACAATTCACATCAAAACACATGAGTTTGTGTAATTATTGAATTATTTCATATTATAACTTATATGATACCTATTTTTCATTAAAGTTATCATATGGTTAAGTGTTAATTTTTCTATTTGTGAAGTATGTATCAAAAGGAGCAATGGATGAATTTTAATACATATAGGACTCATCATAAATCCTCATTTTACTAACATCACCACTCTAACATGGATAAGGTAATGTGAGTTTAGGAATAACTCTACCATAATTTTTAATGATCGATGAATACATGGATAAGACAATCTTAAGCTAACTCTCCCAAAGAATATATTATCTTTTACCAAGAATATTCTCCCCTTCATATTAAATTCCTAAAATATCTTAAAGTAATATCATAAGTTAAATGAGTTTACCTATTGATAATTTCTTAGAATAGTTCACATGTAACTTGTTAAATTGACTCTAGAAGTAATGAAACATTATCAACTTTTAATGATAAAAGGTTTCTTTGTCTCAAAATATTTACAACTAATCATGTTAAATGCCTATGTTTTTTAGCTCTAAAGAGTCTAAAAACTCTTCTAGGAATGTCCTTGACATTTACTTTTAGTTTTACTTTACCAAAAATTAACTTGTCACAATTGGGTATTACTTGAGTCTTATAATTTACATTCATCATTAATTGATGATATTGGATATTTTTGATTCAAGTATAATTAAACTATTAATTAAGTATGGTATACTATAAAAAAAATCATTTCAAACATAAAATAATGTCTCATTGTCTCTAAAAGTATACACCTTGATAAATGTTTTGGTAGTACATAATACAAAAACAACAGTTTAAGAATAATTCCACTTGGAAATTTTGAAGTTATAATATTCTTTAGTTTATGTATAAATAAAATACCATTAATAACTTAAAGATACACTCCACTTTCATAATGTTTCTTGTCTTCCTTGGTTCGTGTATTTAGATAAAAATACATGAGTCACATATTGTATTAAATACCCAAGAAGTGAAAAAAATATTACATGAAATGATGAATATATCTAAAGTAGAAGATTTTTATTTATTTTTATTCAATTCATTTCAATTATTCTTCTAGTGACCTTTCTTTCCACATGTGAAGAAATTGACCTCCTTTTCATTTCTCTCCCTATTTATTGTTTTATTATTTGATATACATTGAAAAATCACCATTTACTTTGATCTTATCATTGAAATTTCATCCTTGTAATTTATTTCATACACCATAAGTATTAAAGAACCAAAAACCCACATATCTGTATCAACTTCATGAACTATATTCAAAATATTCTCGAGAGGCTTCTCTATATTATTCATTTTATTAATCTTAATAAAAATGAAAAATATGGGTGTTAATAATTATATAATGATATTTATGTATAATTTTTTATCCATATAGAACCCCAAATTTAGTAATTAATTTATATAATTCATCATCTTGAGTATATGATCACTATCTTGGTTTATATCTTCTAGTTTACACTTGTACAATATAGTGAAAATTCCATTTATATTTTCATATATTTCTAATTTTCAAGTTCTTAGAGATGATTTAACATGGTTTATGAATCCATATCCTTACGTTGTATCTTCAACTCTCTAAAAATTTATGATAAAATGGTTTAATGAGCATCTGATGCACCCTCCATGTAGCTCTTATAGGCATACTTCTCATATTTACTCGCTCTTAGAGATGGTTTCTTAGGTATAGGGAATTCCAACACATAAAAAATATTTTCCTATAGTTTTATAATGTATAAAAACCCATACCACTCTTGTAATTTTGTATTATTGAGGATAATGAAGATCATTTGTGATGTTTTTTTAAATTTTTTTATTTTTTTTGACAACTAAATTTTTGTAAAAGAATGTTTTTTGTAAATCAGGTGAAATTTGTGTTGTAAGAAGTTTATAAGTTGTTTGTTGAGAATTTCATAATAACAAATATAAAGAAAGTTTTTTAAAAAGTTATAAATTGGATGCCTTATCCCATTATCCATCAGATGATCTATTAGAATCAGTACATTAGATTGAGTTTTTGATGAAAATTTAAAGTTTCTAAAATGAAGTAAGTTTGAAATTTGTTGATATTTGAAAATTTGGAAAGTAATATAACTTTTAAAACTAGTAAAATTATGTTTTTATATTATTTTAAGTTCCTAAAACATCATAAATAAATTATGATATAAGCTTAAGTTATAAGAAGAAAATAGAAATGGGAATTCCTGGAGTTTCCAAAATTGGTGTGTTCCAGAAGCATATTATCAAACCAAGAAGAACCAAAAATAGAATTTCTTATAATAATAGAAGTTTGAATTATCTAATTCTTGAATAAATACAAAGTTTCAGATCAAACATAGTTCATTAGATGCAAGTTACCAGACACACTTGATCAGATGCGAATCCAACTAGATTTTTGGTTTTTGAGGTGTTGTGATGTTGAAATTTTGAAATAAATATGAAGTGGTTGTAGATTTTATATTTGAATATATAAGTAATAATTAATTTTTTCACCATATAATTTGATTGGATAAATAATTTATTGAAAGATAAAAGTTTCGAGTTTTCTATCAGATAGATCTGATTTGATTGTAGCCAGTTGTTGAGTTAATACAAGGGGAATTTTTTGATCAAAGGAATATGACATAGATAATCAGATGAATCAGTTTTCAAAAATATAGAAGTGTTGTGGTTGATGATATTTTGTAGTTTTGATACATCTGAAATAGTAAAAAGTCTATCCGATACCAATTCATCGAAAAAGTTGACGACACAGATCCATCAAATGAGTTTTTGGCATGGATAAGTGATTGGATGTAGAGTTACATTAGAAATAGAATGATAAGACTAGAGAAAATATGACCAATATGATCAGATTGAGAATGGGAATAAAAATGTGATACATATATAAATTTCTACCAGACAATCCTTTAAGGAAACTGAAGTCTTTAGAAGTTTCAACATGTAGTCACCCATTTTTATTTTTCTTGATGCATTAGAGTGAGAAATAAGTTGTTTTGTTTCATTTTCAATAGTTCAAGAGTAAAAGTTTTATCTTATGGTTTAATTTTATATATTTTAATTGTTTTAAGAGAACCAGAATGATCAATATAGTTTTGGACTGAGATTTCTAGACTACAATTTTTGAACTGAAGTTTTGTTCTTTCAAATTGTTTTCTAACTTGTTTAAAGTATGTAAATTCAAGTATATTTAAGAAGTTTTGGGAATAAAACAGAATATATGAGAAGATTTGAATTGGTCAAAATGAAGCTCAAATGAATATGAAATTCAGAGTTTTGAGATTTGAGTGAGTGGGAAATAGAAATTGTCTTCCCACCCTTTTCTCAACTGGAGAACCTATAAATATAAGTACATAGTATATTGTATAAAGTTACTATTAAGAGTGAGAAAAAAGATAAAGTTATGAATCTTTTGGGTCAGAATAAGTTTCTGAACAATAAGTTTTCTATTAGAAGTGTGTTTTCTAGCCAAAGTTGTTTCATATTGAAGAAGAGGTTCCAAATTGAGGGTTCTGATTATAAGATCAGACCGAGGATAGTTCTTATTATCAGATAGAGATAATCAGACCAAGGTAATCAGTTTAAGTCTTTAGAAGTTAATTGAGAAGTGCAGACTAAGAAAAGGTCTATTGGTATAAGGCTATTATATGTTTAAAGATCATATAATGGATGATCAAAAATATATTTCTAGATACACCTTTATGGAGCAGAAAGTTTCAAAGTTACTTTTATTATTGTGGATCAATTTTTTGTAATAAAAATTTATAAACTGATGGGAGTTTGTATAGTCATTCCCACTAGAATATAGAAAGTGTCTAATGTGAGTTAACATAAGTTTTATTCACTTCTTCATACTAGTGAATTTTCATAGACCCATGAGAGTGACTATGGTAAAGATGGAAGTTCTCACACTAAGGATGAACCTTATAAATCATGCATTATATGTTTATTTTTCTATTTTTTTATGCACTTGAATTTATCAAAAGTTTATAAGGAAGAAACTCTAACAATTTTCAGGGTTTAAGTTTCCGAAAGTTGAAATTTGTAAAAAGAAAACAATTGATTCAACCCCCCTTCTTTGTTATTCTTCAATCCATTGGAACTTAAAGTGGTATTAGAGGGAAGGTTCCCCTATTGAATCCTTATCATGGATAGTCTCAACTCCTTCAATAGTAGAGGAATTCCTACATTTTATGGGAAAAAATTATTATGTCTGGAAAGATAGGATGATTCCATATCTTTTATCACTTGGCCTAAAAGTTTTTGATACTGCTAGAATTGGGTTTCAACCCATTGAGAAATATTATCTGATAAATTTTACTAACAAGATAAATATTTAATTTGACAGAAAATATAGAAATTATATTATTATTTATCATTCATAAAATGTTTTTATGAAGGTTATGGGTCTCAAAATATTAAAGAGTATGTGGGACAAGATCGAAAGTTTTTTTTGAAGGGAATAATAAAGTGAAGGAAGAAAAGATATAAATATGGTATAGAAAGTTTGAAGATATAATAATGAGAGATGAATAAACTATTTATAAGAACTTCACCAAAGTAAATTAAGTTTTTTGTAATATCCTTGGGTTCAGATATGTCTTGGAATATTTTACAATTGTGAAGAAAATCATGAGAAACTTTCTGGAAAGGTTTGAATCTAAAATTCTTACTTTAGAAGATAAAGTTTATTTATCTCTTTATAAACTAGATAAATTTATTATTTCATATGAAATGAAAAAATCTCTAGTTTTTAAAAAGAATATGGAAGATGAAATTGATTTTTAAGTTATGAGAAAGATGAAAATTCAAGATGTTGAAGGTGCTGATCCTTTTGATTTCAAAGATAAAGAGGATGACGAGTTAAATGAAATAATCATGTCTCTTATATCCAAGAACTATCAAAGTGGAAGAGGAAAGAATGGAGAAAAATATCCTCTCAAATGATATAAAAGAAAATTAAAGTTTTGAAAGTTTTAAAGATGAGATTCATTCATCAGAAAATGAAAGTTTCAAATGAATCAATACCTTCTTTTTAAATGTTGAGAAAATGGAAGATTCATCAAATAGTGAAGAAGAAGGAGGTAACTAATATTATAATAAGTATCATCTCAAATCATAACCTATTGCGTTCCTTGAGAAAAACATAACTCTCAAGAAATAAATCATAATAATAAAGAAATATAGTGTAAAATTGGTTGAAGGAACATTATATGTTTTTAAATAGTAAGAATAATACATCCAGGAGATCTTCAGCTATAAACTAAGAAATGATGAACAAGGAAATACGGTTTAAGTATTAGTAATAAGTTGGAATCTAAGGAAGATAAAGTTAAAAAGTATCAATCAAAACTTATTGAGTTCAAAATTACTTTAAGAAAGTTGAATTAAAATTTCAGTAAGGTTTTGGAAGTAAAATATGAATCATATAATGTTATAAAAAAACCACATTCCATGAATCAGGTAAATTCTCCACCTTCCAAAAATATCATTTCATCTGATTTTCTAACATTTTAGGTTTTAATAAAAGTTTTGAGAAAACATGGGTTGAGAATGGATGTGAAAAATAAATCATATAAAAAATAGTTGAAAATTACCCCTTAAAGAAGGTTTCCACATGTTCAGAGGAAACTAGAGTTAAATGATGTTATGAACCTAAAAAATATTATTACAGGGAAAGATCATTATTCTATATAAAACCATGATTTGATGGGTTCTATTAGTATTTTAGAATCAATGGTAATAAGGAATATAATTATTGTTATAATTTTTCACTTCCCGAAAGAATGTATGAACAAAGGGGACAAAATGGTGGAAATAGAATGTGTCACTTTCCTAAAACATAGAAATTTGGAAAACTGAAATCTCAAGATGTTAGAAAACTCCCAAGATAATTTTTTTTTAATGTATGGAAGAATTGTTTGGAATAGGTGACCAGGTTTTCCATCATTCTGAATAATGTTTGATAACTCTTCTAGGAAAAAATATATGTTTGGTGGAAATGTGAATAAGCATGTCAGTAGAATACAAAATTTCAAAGTTTAACTAGAGAGAAAGTTTTTATTACTACTATACATGTACAAAAAATATATTTTTTTAAATCTATAATCAACAATGACTTCCTAATAAATTTGGTATAACAAAAAATCTTCATTTAAGTACTTCAAAGTTTTTAGTAATCCATGTTTAATAAAAATAAAAAATCTAGATCTTGGAAAATTTGATGAGAAATATGAATAAGGAATTTTTATGGGATATTTACCCAATATAAGAAGTTATAAATGTTAGAAAAAGTGATTACAAAATTTTGTGGATTCATATGATGTGAAAGTTATTAAAAATATGAATTCCTTAACAAAATTTGTTGAGAATGTTAAGGAAGAAAAAATGAAGATTTCCAACAAGAATGAAAGTGAGTTAAAAAAATTTATCAAGACTTAGAGGAATCATGTGATGAAGAAATTGAAGTTAGAAGAGAAATTTTGAAATTTATTACCCTATAAAAACATGTTGAAACTCTTTGGAATTAGAAAGATCCAGTTAAAACAAGAAGAAGGTTGATATTAGAAAATCAAACACCAATCATTTCAAAAATTGAACCAGAATCATTTTTAGAAGTAGTTTAACACAAAGAATGAGTGGATAAAATGAATGAAGAGTTGGATCATACTGAGAAAAACAATACTTTGGAACTTATTCCACATTTAGAAAATAAAAATATTATTGGAATAAAATGGGTGTATAGAAACAAGTTGAATGAACTTGGAGAAGTTTCAAGAAACAAAGTAAATGCTATGAATAGGTGGAAGGTGTGTATTTTGAAGATACCTTTACCTCTGTAGAAATATTATGAACTATTAGAATGTTTATATAAATGGTTGTGCATTGAATTTACAAATTTTATCAAATGGATGTAAAGTTAACTTTTCTAAATGGTGAGATTAAAGAAGAAGTTTACATCAATAAAACTTATAGTTTTCTACTTGATAATGATGAAAAAAAGTTTTCAAAATTAATAAATCCTTGTATGTGTTAAAATAATATCCAAATTCCTGGTATTCCAAACATGCCAGTTGTTTGGAAAAGTTAATTTTTTATAAAGGAAAGGTTGATAGTAACTTGTATGTGAAAGAATTTAACTCCAACACCTTGATTTTAATCATGTTTTTTGATGATATATGTTTTTTATAGATGAATAAAAAGTATACAAAGAATGTTCTGAGGAAATGAAGAATAACTTTGGGATGTTAATGTTGGGAGAATTTAATTTATTCCTTGGTTTACAAGTTCAACAAAAGGAAAAATAAAATTTTCTATTTTAACAAAAGTATGCCAGATAATTTTTTCAAAAGTATTATATGGAAGAATACGAAGAATTTTATACTTGTATTTTAATTGGGATAAATATGAGTAAAGTTAAAGTTGAGAAAAGTATAAATTAGAAATATTTTTGAAAATTGATAGGAATTTTTCTTTATCTTAGAGATTCAGTACCTGATATTGTTTATGTTGTGACTTTGTGTGCTATATATTTGAGTAATCTAAAAGCATATCATATGTTGACAGTGAATAGAATTCCAAGATATATTAAGGGAACAAATTCACATGAGATGTTATATAAAATTAGTTTTTATATGAATTTTTATGGTTATATTGATACTGATTGGGCTGTAGATTGTAATGATGAAAAATAAAATTCAGAAGGAACATTTTTATTGGGAGAATTTTGTGTCTGATGGAATAGTAAGAAGCATTGTTTAGTAAATTTGACCATAGTAGAATCAAAATATGTTACAACTACACATTCTTGTACTCAAAATTTGTGGATGAAAGTTCACTTAGAATATTTGAAAGTTGAAGTTTTCAAACTATTGATGATACTTTGTGATAATCATAGTGAAATTGATCTTACTAAAAATCCTATATAACACTCAATATCAAATCATATTGATATTAAGTTTTGTTTCATAAAAGAAAAAGTTGATGGAAGAGGTGTTTTGTTTGAATATATTTCAACAAAGTATCAAATTACTGCTATCTTCACAAAAGAAACACTGAAAGAGAGATTTTTAAAATTGAGGCTACAACTTCATGTTCATCCAATACTAAATACTTCCTAAAAAATTAAAAAAAGTCCCCCATTATAAGATCCTAAACTTTTCAGGAGTTATCTTGGGAAAAAATTCAGGTACTTTTTGTTTTCTTTGAGTACCTTTGGTTGGAGTTTTGACTTAGGGTGCATTTGGGTGGAGTTTTAAGAAAATTTTGAGAAAAGGGGACTATGCACAGTTAATACATTATTAGATTAAACTATGCACCTAGCCCAGCTTACCATGTAACCCCAGATAGTGAGGGCTGCATGGTTAGCGCACAGTTTGTTAAACCATCTAGCTCTACCCAGAAAAACCATGCGCGTGTTTTTATTTCACCCAAAAATTTATTTTAAAATCCCTCAAACCCCCGAAACACCCTCATATAGACCTTGGCTTGAGACTTAACATTTTTGGGAGATTCCAGAGCTTTTAGGATGGGTTCCAAAGCCATCCTACCTATGTTCTTCAAGATTCAAAGCCCGAATCAAAGATTTACTCTTTTCAGGATAAGTAGATCTCAGCTTGATCCTTATTCCGTCTATTCTTCTTTGTTATCTTGATCTTTTGGTGGAATTTATTACCCATTTCTTTATATCTAAACCTAATTGGTGAGATCTAGATCTAGGATTGTAGATCTAAATCTATATTTATTAGATATTGATATCATTGATCTTGGTTTAGGGATCTAGATCCAAAACTTAGATCTACACCATTGTGCTACTTGGATTTTGGGGATTTCCATTGAGAGGATTCCCATCAACGAATCAAGGTGGGTGGTCTAATTTCTAAATCTCGTAGTCATAATTTGTTCTCATATATGAAAGTTGTAGTATTTTTATATTTTTTTTGGAAATTGATACCTCTAATTGAATTAATTAATGTGGTAAATTAATTAATTGTAATAGTTGTGAAATTTTGGGATTTAGGGATTATTTAATAATATAATTAATTGTGAGAATTGATTATGATGGGATTGAGATGATCAAGTTGTGTATTTAAATGAGAAATAAAGATAATTATTTTTTTAATTAATTATCATTATAAATGATCAAGAAATTGAGATAATTAAATGTTGAGTTAATTATCAAGTTTTCGTTTTTGTGATCAAGAATAATTAACTGGTTAATTAATTATTGGCTATTGAGATTTTGAATGGTTAATTGATTGTATAATTCATTAAAAAGAAATTGATGTTGTTAATTAGTTGTTGAATTAATTAACATAATTTATTAATTAATTTATTAATTAATTAATGGATGGTTTTAGGTGTTAGACATGACATTCTGCACTGATGGGATTTTAGGTGTTAGACATGACGTTATGCCCCAATGATATTTAGGGTGTTAGACATGAAATTATGCACCAATAATAGAAATAAACGAATGAGATTTTGGGTGTTATAAATGATGTTATACACCGATAGGATTTGGGGGTTCTAGACATGATGTTCTACACCAACGAAAGATCTATATGTATTACTGAGAACTAGGGTGTCATACATGGTTTTCTACACCAATGATAAATAATAACATATGGGGTTTTAGGTGTTAGACATGAAATTCTACACTGATGAGATTTTGGGTGTTAGACATGGAATTCTACACCAATAGGATTTTGAGTGTTGGACATGACATTCTACACTAAGGATAAATATGTATAAAAATTGTGAATTAAATGTGTGACACTATTCAAACTTGATAGTCTATGTGGTTAATAAAGATCAATTGATAATGTGATAACTATTAAATTATTCATTGTAATTATTTTCTTTATAAAACTGCATACACTTATTGTTGACTGGATTTATTTTAGAACCATTGGTGGTGTCCTATTGAGTCACACTCATACCCTATTCAGGATGCCCGATCAGTACCTGAATTTACTTTATTTTTGGAGGATAGGTTAAGGGAAAAGGCCCTGGGTTGGATTGCTGATTTATATTGGATCTTGGATGAGGGAACTAGATGTGGTTTGGGACCCACTTGGGACCCACTTGGGAGTCATTTGTTTCTTTACTTTTAGTTTCATTTTAGACACTTTGACACTTACTTTGTCATGTAATGTTTTACCTTTCAGTTGAGTATTATATTTTCTATTTTGGTTATCTTGTGACATTAATGTTATTCTAGTTATATATGCTTAAACATTTGTTTATTTATTTACACTGGTGTTTTACTCTAATAAAATAGGGTATAGTCTCCCCATCATGACTTACTAGACCCTCACTAATAGTTGGAATCCTCTAGCATGCAGAGAGGTGTGCTTGGGGTCATGTGGTAGTGTAACTCAGGGCATCGGTGTGTGGCACCTAGGTCGGGATGTTACAAAGTGGCATCAAAAGCTATTTTATTTTCTTATTATTTTGTATTACTGTTTGGGGAAAGGTAAAAAAAATACTAGGAAGAGTTGAGGCTTGGAAATGAGATCATGCATGGGAGTTACAAACCCATGTATGGGGGAAAACTTGAGTACTCAGGGTGGGATTATTTTTATTGTTTTTTTCTGTTACAATTGAATATTATTTCACCTTGCATGACGCACTTGTTTTATGCTATGATACTTATTGTTGAGTTTTCTTAGAATTGGATTATGGCTTAGAATGGCACGAGAGTTGAGTATCAATTCATAATTATAAGAACTCAATAATATTTTGATTCATGCATCATTTTATGCACACACGAGAAAATAAGTTTTGTGTAAATTATTGAACTTAGACCGTTTTCCTTGCTTTTGAAATTAAATTGAAAATAGTGCCTAATGTGAATTATATAATGTTAAAAGGATGAAAATAAGAATAATTGAGTTTCTCAATGAGAAACCTAATTAATGAGAATGTGTTTACCCTTGTTAACCATACCTAGGTGTAGGGTGGTTAAGGGTAGTAATAGCACCTTAGTTTTGACTGTGTGGAGAGGGTTGGGGAAAAGACTTATTGTGGATTGTAGTATTTTTTCCTCTAATTTAAATGTGATGAAGTGTGTTATGATTCCTAATATGTGTTTTGGGAATTTTAGATAAATGAATACATGAAGGTGCTTATTGGGAGGATGATTGGAGGACATGGTTGTGGATGATCCTCCAGTGGTGGAGCTGATCGCACCGCGATTCACTGTTTCATTTTCATCCCTACACCACTGTGGTAAACTAGTTTTGTATTGAATATTATAAAAATAATACCAAATTTAATTCCATATTTGAATCATTAATTTTGTTTTTATCACTGTTAAAATGGGAATTGTTACTTTTTTTGAGTATTTGATTGCAGGAGGAGGTGATTTGCAGGCTCTGAAGATGATCCAGAAGGAAAATGGGCCAAAATTGCATGGATCCCAAAGACACCTGTCCATTGTTTTGAACAGTGAGAGAAATACGTGCATGAAAATGGGCTGACATTTTGTGGGAATCTCCAGAACTTCATGGTATACAATTCATCTCAAATAACTGAAGACCAATTCGTTCATCTGGTGGCCCATCCAAACCATTCTATCCAGGGGACAGAATCTGCACGAAGTCAAGAGTTTGGTTCGGTTTTATGACTATATCTCCATTTATAGATGTTCAATGGCAGCAAAATTTGACATGGTTATATTCAAGACCACTTGAAACATATTTTATCTTTTTTTCAAGTAGATATAATACCATATACCAACCCAAAACTGAGACTCAATTGGTATCACCAAAACTAGGTGCTCAAAACCACTTAGCAATTTGGCTATAAAAGGGAACCAAGGGAACCTCATTTGAAAGTTAGAACCATAAGATATACTCTGCCATTTTGGAGTCTTAGAGGAGTCTCATAATCACCTTGGAGGTTCTGGATGCCCCTATCCTCATAGGGGAATCATGGATGAAGAAGGAGTTCCACCCGAGCTTCCTCCTCCTCCTGATGTCGAGCTAAAAGTTGGGTGTTTGTTATGAGGGAGCTACACACATGTCAAGGGTGTTCTGATGCATACAATAGATATTGGTTTGGAGTAATTTGGGTGTTTAAACATTTTATTCCATGTATCTTATTTTATTTCAGATTTTAATGCTTGATTTGATGCATGTGAGTGTTATGCTCTTAATTTCTAATCGATCGGTGTGAGGTTTTGAGTGCGTGACTTGTGTTGTTTCGATTGGACAACACAAGAATCATTTTCTTCCCCAATTTATTGATATTTCAATATTATTTGGAAGATATTATTCAATTCATAAGTTATGGACCTTGGAAATACGATTGTTATGTCAAGGTTTGGTTCTTCAAGCATTGAAATATGAGATTAGGAATTAATCGGGATTCCAATTAATTCCAACCAAAGAATTAATCTAAACCTAAAATGAATCTATATGAAAAATGAACTTTATATGTGTGTAGTGAAATCACATCGACCATTTTATCTCATATTTTTCAAAATACACTTGTTATTTCATCTTTTAAACTATTTTGATTAAGTTACTTTCTTTAAGCTGTTTTCAAAATCACCCCTTTTTTTAGTAGTCTTAATTAAAAATACACACTCTAAACCTATCAATGCTTCTTGAGAGACGACCTAGGGTATTCCCTAGACTACAAATCAACCTTAAAAGCATAATAAATTTGACGTGTCATGACAACGTGGTCAGGAACCTAAGGTACTGATAGTGCTAGGGGGAGGAAGCAGAGGAGAAGTTCTGAGAGAACTTCACTCATTTCATGATATTGATGGAAAGAGACCCAGGGTGGGTTATGGAAAACATGTATGATATGACGAGGGAGTTTTAGTTGAAGCATCCTATGACTTTCTCTAGAGAGGGTGGACCTAAGAGAGTTGAGTTTTGGATAGTCAATTAAGACAATGCTTGACCACATGGAGACTCCTATTGAGAATAGTGTCAAGCTAGAAGATTACATTTTGTGTGGTCAAGAGAAATGTTATTAGGATGTTCAGGCACAGAGTGGTCAGACTGATGGTACAGAATAGAAGTATTTTCAGGAGAAGTTATTGGAACACTTCTAACCAGAGACACTAAGGTAGTTAAGAGAAGGTAAGTTCATTAGGTTGACATAGGAGAATCTGTCCATGATGGACTATGATGGACTCTTTACAGACTTACAATGTTTTTCTCCACCAGTAGTAGTAAATGAGGATAATTTAGAAAGACCATTTCAGGAGGGAATTAAATGTAAAATTAATTCTTAGGTGAGTATTTTTAGGCTGAAGAAGTTTACAAAACTCGTAAACCAGGCTCTCATTTTTAGGGGAACTTGAAGGAGGCTTCCAGTGGTGGAAAAGTGATTCCTATTGGATGACCAGGTAGTGTGACTTTCGAAAGCAGGAAGAGGAATTATGAGAATGTTAGTCAGATTAGTGGAAAGTAGTGTGGACAGTTAGGGGGATCAGTTACACATGTTTTTACCCTTGTTATTTGACACCAGTGTGGTGGTTTGGGAAAATTTTAGAAACATTATTCCCAACATCTAGTAGATTTCAAAGACTTTGGAAATATGGGGCATCTATAGAGGTTTTACAGGAACCTGAGGTATCCAGGTAGTGATAGAGGATCTAGACATAACCAGAGTGCAGGAAGGGGGTCTACTATACCATACCAGTTTGGAAGTTGGAGTTCTACTATCCAAGGCAGTAGAGGCAGCAGATGTGGAGCTTCTAGGCAAGAGATCCCATATCAGCAGAGTAGTGAAACTTAGGGGAGTTAGAAAACATCACAGGGAAGAGGGGAATGATAGTTAGATGTGGTACAACCTACACTTATGGATAGTGAGGTTGGTCCATCAATAGTGGGAGGTACTATTCTTGTAGCTTTTACATTATCTAGTGCCTTATTTGATAACAGATCCTCATATTACTTTATATCTGCTAAAATTGTTAATGGTTTGAGCTTAGTGGTAGATTTTGCGAGTGGGGTTATGAAAATAGATACACCTTTGGGTGTATTTTCTAGAGACATCTGTGTGTGCAATGGATGTTCTCTTGAGATCAAGGAATACCGTTTTCTATGAGATCTCTGTATTCTTAATATAAATAGATTTTACCTAATTATGGGTATGGACTAGCTAGTTGCATACTGATCCCACATATACTTTTACCATAGGATAGTAACGTTTACGTCTCCTAAGGGAGACCAATACATTCACTGGGGAGAGTGGGATATCCAGGTAGGCCAAGCATGGCCAATTACCCAACAACTGGTAGAGCTCACAACCCAGGTAGCTAGTCATTTACTAGATGATGAAGGTGTTATGAAAGATGTACTTCCACTAGTAGTAAAACTATTTTAGGATGTCTTTCCTGAATTCTTCTTAGGGATTCCACCAAAGAGAGATATGGAATTAACTATTGAGCTCATGATTGGGTATGAGCCAGTATCTATTCCACCATATAGAATGGTACCAACCAAGCTTAAAGAGATCAAAGATTAGCTAGAGGAATTAAATTATAAAGGATTTATCCAATTGACTATGTCTCCTTGGGGATCACTTGTGTTGTTTTCAAATAAGGATGATGGGATTTTATGTTTGTGTGTTGATTACTGGAATTTAAATAAGATGATCATGAAGAACTTATATCCTCTTCCATGTATCGATAATATTTTTGACTAGTTAAAGGGGGATTGTGTGTTCTCAAAGATTGACTTGAGGTTGAAGTATCATCAGTTGAGAGTTAAGACTTCTGATATACCAATGAAAACTTTCAGGAGATGGTATGGCCTTTATGATTTTTTTTAATACTTTTCTGGTTGAAAAATTCATTAGTAGTGTTTATGGCATTGATGAATAGAATCTTTCATTAGTATTTGGAACAGTTTGTGGTGGTGTTTGTGGATGACATCTTGGTGTACTCCAAGACTCATGACTTTCCTGCCCAACATATTGAAATCATCCTAAGTACATGAGAGAGCATTTTATATAGAGAAATCTATCTAAGTGTCAGTTTTGGGTTGAACAAGTACACTTCTTGGGAAACATCATCTCGGAGGAAGGCGTGTTAGTGAACCTAGAGAAGGTTCATGCAGTGGTTTCTTGGGAGCAACCCAATAATGTTTTTGATATCCAAAGCCTTTTGGGATTAACTGGATATTAAAGGAGGTTTTTCTAGGAAATTTCTTGATTGGTAGTGATGCTTTTGGGATTGACTAATAAGGGGATAAAGTTTGAGTGGATGGAAGAATATGAGAATTCTTTCCAGGAGATGAAGGAACGTTTGATGTTGGCACCAATTTTGATCCTACCTAAGTCAGGTAAGGAGTATACAATGTATTGTGATGCTTCTAGGATCAGACTCAGATATGTGTTGATGTAGGGAGATCGAGTTGTGGAATATGGGTTTTGACAGTTGATGCCTCATGAATGAAATTATCCTATGCACAAAAATTCATTAGTAGTATTGGTATATGCTTTTAAATGTTGGCGACATAATATCTTGGGTGAAAATTTTATAGTTTACACTGAAAATAAGAGCTTGAAGTTTATCTTTATGTAGAGAGATTTGAATCTTTGAAAGTGGATATGGGTTGAATATATGCATTCTTTCGACTTTGAACTGGAATATACATCCAGGAAGGGAAATAGTGTGGCCAATTCCTTGAGTAGGAAAAATCAGATTCATATAGTTCAGGAGTCGAGTGCTAAGTGGAAGATGATGATTTTGCTGGATGAAATGCATGTGGTGGTTCCAGAGAGTCCTTAGAAGATTAATATGGCTTAATTTGTAGTGGAGTATACACTTTTGAGATGGATCAGGGATAGACAGTATGAGGATCTAGAGTTCTTAACCTTAAGGGAAGGATTTGAATGTGAGGAGACACCTCCAGATTGGTTGATAAATAGGACAAGATAATCCATGTGAAGGATAGAGTTGTTGTACCTATGAGCATCTAGGAAGAGATCATACAGTAATTTCATGCCTTGAAGTGGGTGGTACATCTAGGTGTGACCAAAATGTACCAAGATCTATGAAGACAATTTTGGTGGCCAGGCATGACAAAGGATATAATAGGGTTCGTGACATGATGCTACACCTGTCAGTAAGTGAAGGTGAAGTATCAATGACTTAGAGATTTTATATAGTAATTACCCATTCCTGAGTGGAATTGGGATGACATGACTACGGGTAGGTCTTCTAAAGATCCTTTGAAAGAATGGTTATATCTAGGTTGTTATGGATCGATTGAAAAAAGTAGCACATTTCTTTCCAATACAGGAAACCTTTACAGTAGATCAGTTGGGAGAACTTTATGTTTGGGTGATAGTTTGTCTGTATGGGGTTCCATGGACTATAGTATTAGATCACGATTCATACTTTAATTCATGCTTCCAGTGAGTCTTATAGAAGGTTCTTGGCATAAAGGTATTAGTGAGTATAGCTTTCCACCCACAGACAAATGAGTAGTCAGAGCGTACTATTCAGGTGCTTGAGGATATGCTATGGGCATGTGTTCTTGACATTGGTGGGTCTTGGGAGGAGTACTTGGCTTTAGTAGATTTTGACTATAACAATATTTATCAGGAAACAATACATATAGAACCATACAAGGCTCTTTATGGTAGTCCATGTAGATCATTGCTATGCTGGATGCAAGCTGGTGAGTTAGAGTTTTTGAGGCCGAGTCTCATATAGGAGACATTAGAGTAGGTGTGGTTGATTCAGAAACTTATGCCTATAGCTCAGAGTAGACAGAAGTCATATGATGACATATGGACACAACCCCTATATTTTACAGAGGGTGATCATGTATTCCATTGGGTGTCTCCTAGGTTGGGTCACCACAGGATACAAAGACAGGGAAAGTTGGAACTCAGGTTTGTTGGACCTTTTGAGATTGTAGAGATAATTGGGCCAGTGGAATATCAATTGGCTCTTCCATATAAATACAGTGCAATACATGATGTTTTCCATGTGTCATAACTATAGAGGTATCATCCAGACCATTCTCATGTGATCAAAGTGGATGAGTTTGATCTTGAGATAGATGCGCCCTTTGAGGAGAATCCAATTCATGAGTTGGATTACAATGATAAAGTGTTGCAGGGAAAGACTATGATGATAGTTCATGTGTTATGGAAAAATGGAAATTTATAGTAGGAAACATGGGAAAGGGAATTAGATATAAGGGATCAATGGATTGATATTTTTGGCTCGGAATCTTAGAAAAGCTTGGAAGTATAGCTCGAGGACAAGCTTTTATAAGGTAGGGATATTGTAAGATCCAAACCTTTTTTGGAGTTATCTCATGAGTAAATTTAGGTACTTTTTGTTTCCTTTAAGTACATTTGTTTAGAGTTATGACTTGGGGTGCATTTGGGTGGAAACATAAGAAATTTTTTAGAAAATGGGATTGTGCACAGTTGGCACACAGTTAGAGTAAATTGTGTGGCTAGCCCAGCTATCCATGTGACCCCAGATAGTGAGGATCGCACGATTGGAACATGGTATATTAAACCGTGCACCCTTGACCAAAAAAACTATGTGCATAGTTTTATTTCACTAAAAAAATTATTTTAAAATCCCCCGAACCCTTGAAACATCCTCATTTCGACCTTGTATTGGGAATTGACATTTTTGGAAAATTCCAGAGCTTTACAGAGGGGTTCTAAGGCTCTACGACCTCAGTTATTCAATATTAAAATCCTGAATTGAAGATATACTCTTCTCCCAGTAAGTGAATCTCATCCCAATCCTTATTCCATATATTCTTTATTCTTCTATTGATCTTTTGGTGGAATTTATTCCCTATTTATTTGGATCTAAACCCAATTTGTGAGATCTAGATCTAGTATTATAGATATAAATCTAGATTGATTTGATCTTGAAATCATTGATCTTGTTTTAGGGATCTAGATCTATAACTTAGATCTATGTTGTTGTGCTACTCATATTTTGGGGATTTTCGTTGAGTGGACATCTGTCAACGAATCGAGGTGGGTGGTCTAATATCTAAATCTCATAGTCATAATTTATTCTCGTATATGAAATTTTTAGGATTGCTAGATCTTTTTAGAAATTGAGATCTCTAATTAAATTAATTAATGTGGTAAATTAATTAATTATATAAGTTGGGAAAATGTGGGATTTACGGATTGTTGAATAAGATAATTAATTATGAGAATTTATTATGTTGTGATTGAGATGATCGAGTTGTGTATTTAAATGATAAATAATGATAATTATTTGGTGAATTAATTATCAATGTAAATGATCAAGAAATTGGGATAATTAAATGTTGAGTTAATTATAAAGTTGTCATTTTTGTGATCAAGAATAGTTAATTTGTTCATTAATTATTGATTTTTGGGATTTTGAATGGTTAATTGATTATAGAATTCATTAAATGGAAATTTATATTGTTAATTACTTGTTTAATTAATTAAAATACTTGATTAATTAATTTATTAATTAATTAATGGACATGATTTTAGTTGTTAAACATAGTGTTCTACACCAATAGGATTTTAGGTGTTAGGAATGATGTTCTAAACCAATGAGATTTCAGGTGTTAGACTTGGTGTTGTTCACCAATAATAAAAATAAATCAATGGGATTTTGGGTGTTATACATGATGTTATACACCGATGGGATTTGGGGGTTTTAGACATGGAATTCTACACCGAAGATAGATCTATCTGTATTTTTGAGAATTGGGGTGTCAGACATGGCATTCTAAACCAATAATAAAAAAAAATGGAGTTTTAGGTGTTAGACATGGAATTTTACACTGATGTGATTTTGGGTGTTAGAGATGGTTTTCTACACCAATAGGATTTTTAGTTATATACATGGTGTTCTACACCAACAATAAATATGCATAAAAATTGTTAATTGAATGTGTGAAATGATTCCAACTTAATAGTCTATGTTGTTAATAAATATCAATCGATAATGTGATAACTGTTCAATTATAAATTGTAATTATTTTCTTTATATAATTGTGTACACTTTTTGTTGACTATATTTATTTCAAACACCATTTGTGGTGGCCTACTGAGTCGTACTCACACTTTATTTAGGATGCCTGATCAGTACTCGAATTGAATTTATTGTTGTAGGAAAAGTTAAGGTAAAAGGCCCTGGGTTAGATTGCTAATTTAGGTTGGAGATTGGATGAGGGAACTAGATGTGGTTTGGGACCCACTTGGGAGTTGTTTGGGTCTTTACATTCATTTTCATTTTATACACTTTGACACTTACTTTGGCATGACATGTTTTCCCTTTTTATTGAGTATTGTATTTTCTATTTTGGTTATATTGTGACATTAGTATTGTTCTGGTTATATATGCTTCCATATTTGTTTATTTATTTCCACTAGTGTTTTAATCTGATAAAATATGGTATAGTCTCCCCATCATGACTTACCAGACCCTCACTTCTAGTTGACATCCTCTAGTATATGGGGAGGCACACTTGAGGTCATGTGACAGTCTACCTCAGGGCACCAGTGCATGGAACCTAAAATGGGATGTTACACCCATCATGATTTGGATTATGTTGACAAAGGGGTATAATTTGAACAAATTTATCCTATAATGGGGAACAAAGTACTTTTCTTTCTTAAATGAATCTAAATATGTGGTTATTATAAAATGGGGGATAGAAATAAATGTGAGAGGGAAATATAAAAGTGATAGGAAATTTATCTTAACATGGCCACACATTTTCTTATCATCAAGGGATGAAATTCCATAAAAACATTACTTTATCTAGTAGTGTGGTTTTAGGACACTTTATTTTTATAAAGGATGTGTTTTGATAAAAGTTAAAAACTTATGTTGTTTGAAAATATGAGTTGTGTAAAAGTTTCAATTTTCGAAAAAATGATGATTTGAAAAATTAATTGATGAGCGTTGTCAACAAATCCAAAGGGGGAGATTGAAGATATTTTATGATGTTTTGTTTTAAAAAACTTTTATTTTTGTTTAAAAATAAAATTTTGTAAAATAATGTTTTTTATAAATTAGGTGAAATACATGTTTCTGGATTTTTTGAAGTTTATTGTTGAGAAGTTGCTAAAAATATGGATAAAGAAAATGTTTTGAAATGTTGGAGATCAAACACTACATCAGATGATCTATCAAAATCATTCCATTAGATTGATTTTTTCATGAAAATATGAAGTTGTTAAAATGAAGAAAGTTTCAAAGTTGTTGAGACTAAAAAATTTGGGAATTCATAGAACTTCTAAAACTAGTCATATGATGATTTTATATTATTTCAAGTTCTTGAAACATTATTAAGAATTCAATATACATGATCAATTTAGAAGATAAAAGAGAAATGGAAGTTTTTGGAGTTTCCAAAATTGAAGTGTTATAGACATAACTTATTAGACCAAGGAGGAACAAACACATAAGTTATAAAAATATTAGAAGTTTGAATTACCTAAAGTTTGAATAAATTTTTTTTCTTATTAGACATGGTTCATCAGATGCGAGTTACTAGATGCACTTGAACAGATGTAAATCAGACTGGATTTTTGGTTTCTGAGTTTTTGCGATGTTGTAAATTTGAAAGAAATATAAAGAGGCTGAAAATCTTAGATTTAAATATCTATGTAATAATAAATTATTTTTACCACATAATTTGATCATAAGAAGAAGTTTTTCAAATATAAAAAGTGCATCTTTCTATAAAAAATATCTGATTTGAATGTAGGAAGTTATTGAGTTAATACAAAGGGAAGTTTTGATCAAAGGAATTAGATTCAAATCATTGGATGAATAAGTTTTTATAAATCTATAAGTGTTAGGGTTTATGTGATTATGCGGTTTTGATAGATCCAAAAAAGCATAAAGTCTATATGATACCAATTCATTGGAAAAGCTGATTACACTGCTCCATATAATGAGTTTTTGACACCGATAAGTGATTGGATGTAGAGTTACATTAGATAAATAATGACCATATTGAAGAAGATATGATTAGTATGAAAAAATAGAGAATGAGTATGAAAATGTGATACATATATGAATTTTTACTGTATAGTCATTGCAGGAAACTGAATTCTTCAGATGTTTCAATAATATAGTTAACCATTCTCAGTTGTTTTGAAGTACCGGAGTGAGTAATAAGTTGTTTTGTTTTGATTTTATTAGATTAATATAAAAAGTTTTATCTGATGGTTGAATTTTCTATATTTCAATTGGTCCAAGAGAACCAAAATGATTAATAGAGTTTTGGATTGAGATTTCCAGATAATAATTTTTAGACTAAAGTTTTGTTCTTTCAAAAAAATTTCTAACTTGTTTAAAGTTTTGAAATTCAAGTAGATTTAAGAATTTTTGAGAAGTCACCAAAAGAGTTGAGAAGATTTGAAATGGTAAAAATGAATCTCAAATGAATATGAAATTCAGAGTTTTGTAATTTTAGTGACAGGGAAATAGAAATTGGTTTCCCACCCATTTTTTAATTAGAGCACCTATAAATATAAGTATGTAGTGCATCTTATGGATTTATTGTTTATAGTGAGACAAAAATCTGAAGTACTGAATCTGTCATGTCAGAAGAAGTTTTTGAAAAAGTAGTTTCTATCAGAAGTAAGTTTTCTAACCAAAGTTTTTTTATGTTGAAGAAGAGGTTCCACATAATGGGTTATAATCAAAAGAGTAAATAAGTGACAGTTCTAATTACCAGGTAGAGATAATCAGACTGAGGAAATCAGTCTGATTCTTGAGAAGTTCATTGAGAAGCACATATTTAGAAAAGAGATATCAGTCAGAGGCTATCAGACATAGGCCATTGGATGCTGTAAGGTCATACAGAGGTTGATCAGACACAAATTTCTAGATGGAACTTTATGGATTATAAATTTTCAAAGTTACTTTTCTTGTTGTAGATCAAAATTTTGTTAGAAATTTTTTTATACTAACAAGATTCAGTATAATATTTACTATTTGGAGATAAAAGGTGTTTAATGAGATTTGATATAAGTTGTATTCACCTATCCATAATATTAAATTTCCATAAACCCACATGAGTAGATATGACAAGGATATAGGTTCTCACAATGAGGAAGAACCTTATAAATCATGTATTCCATGTTTACTTTTCTATTTAAGAATGCACTTGAGTTTACTAAAAGTTTATAAGGAAGAAACTCTAACAAGTTGTAGGGGTTAAGTTTCCCAAAGTTAATATTTGTAAAATGGAGATAACTGATTCAACTCCCTACTCAGTTATTCTTCAATCCTTTGGAAATTTAGGCATTCTCTATTTCCAAAACATATCATAGAGATTCCATGTCTTGGATTTTCATTTTTTCTATGAAAAATAAAATAATATTTAATACTTTATCTTGATTACAAGTTATGATAATTAATAATTTAATTATGCCTCCCACTATTTCATCAAATCCTAATAGCCCTGACTATTTGATTTTAAATATCTAGTTATTCATATATTCTACTATAATGGGCCTATATTTTTCTTATCATAACCTAATCAAAGGCCTTATAAAATTACTCAAAGGTATTTAGGTAGGATTTTCTTTTCAACTACATTAACTTGTTCCTCCTTGATCTGTTGAGTGGACTCTCCAATCCTGAAATCCTTAACTCATACTTCATCTACACTTACCTCTATGTTACACCAAGTATTTATGGGGAAACTACTCTTGATACTAACTAGGTTAATTTGACCCAATAATTTCATTAGAATTCCCAAAAAATTTAAAGTATATTAATAATGGATGTACCAGTACTTTGAACCATGGTTATATTCTAACTTAAGCGATGAAAGGTGTTTTGGTGAATTAATATTTTATGTTGAGGGATTTTTGTTAAATTATGTGTAAATATTTTTTATTTTATTCTTTACATGCTTGTTAATTTTATTTGAGACTCACATAATATTTAACCAATGCGATAAAATAATTTACACATATGGATTTTACTTATATGAGTAATCTCATTTTATCCTTTATTAATTAATTTATATGGAACTTATATAATCAATCAGTTGTAGTCGATAAAATATACTTATATACTTTATTTTATTTTATTTAATCATGATTGATAATGTATTTATATTATTCAACCACATTTAATCATCTAAATAAACTATGCATCACATAAATAAATAAATAACCATGAATAGATAAAATAAAATAATGATTTGAAATGATCATTAGCTTTATATACAACTTGGTTTATCGAGTTATGATAAAATAATCTTGAATATATAGAAAATAACTCCATAAACCATCACTTGGATCGAGTTATATCATTAAACTATTCTATAGTGTATCTCCTTGTTTGGATTCATCTTGGCTTGTGTCTTGAATTGTATCCTCCTGATTGGAACTCCATATGTTAAAAATGTATAATCACATGAAGGTTAGGGGTATAAGAGGTTTATATTTACATAAAATAATTGACGGAAACATAGGATAACACATAATAAAGGAGGGAATAATGATTCTAATATCATCATATTTAATTTAATATCAATTATCACATAATAAACCTTTAAATAAATAATTAATTTAAATATATAAATTAAACACATACACAAGTCGGTCAGAGATCATGATCATTCACAACATTCAATGAAAACCACATTTAGAATTGATACTATTTATTTTAAATAATTCTAATTATGATAAATTAACTTGAATTAATAAATTAATAATAAAATTAACAAATTAAATCTTTATCTTAAATTATTCCCAATTACTAGACATTTATATGTTTTAAGAATCTTATCAACTATTATTAAATTAATTAAATTAGTTTACTTTTTTAATTTAAAATAATTAATTACATTGTGTATACTTTAGAGTCCACATGACATAAACTACCATAATAATATTAAAATATCATTTTGGGAAATTAACATATCAAATGACATCCATATGGTTCATCGCATACTACATGACATGTAACATCACATGGAGTGTCATGACATACATGACATATTGTTACATATGGTTAAATTTTGTAGTGTTCACACCATGTATGACCATATAACATGCACTACTAGAATATGCATGTAGTATATGGCGTGCTACTAAAATCTACACATCCTGTACTAACTGCTAATATATGATGATTAATCACATTTCATGTTGACCCACATGACATGTTGAAAATCACTTAGTATATACCTGATGTATTGTGACATGTGTCACATGCAGTGTACGTCAACTACAAATCATTTAGTCCTTATCATGTTGTGCTTACAGGCTGGAAACCAATACATGTCATGTGATGATGAAGCATATTGACCCACATGATGCACTATGATTTACACAACATGTACCTTGCGTAGGGCTACATGATGTGTACATGCGATCCACACATCGTATAACAACTATCATGCCATGTGTTGCACTTGTGGTCAATACATGGCATGTAATAATACCATGTATTAATCTATAAGATGTGCCTCAATTCACACTGCGTGTACCTTGTGTGAAGTAAAACACATTACAAGGCTTTTACTGACCCGCTATATGTTGTGTAGATTTTTTGTATATTCAATGACCTCAACTCTTCGAGATGGTTCCTTCAAGATTTTTTTCATGTTTTTATCCCATTCTTGGCTATATTAAGTCATATTAACAATTCGTTTGGATCGCTGGACATAGAATGAAAATATGAACAAGAGTATTGGAAAACCAACACATGAAATTTATTTAATAAATTATAAATAATTAAAAAATATAATGTGACCACTCTGATACCGCTTGAAGGTTTATAAGGAAAGCGTAAACATGATGGTGTTTCCCAAATTTGGTTTTTTATCAATATCAATGAATAAATTCAAAAAAATAGATTAATTTTCTCTAGAATTCCATAAATAGATCATGCACATTTAATTTATAATTAATTTAAATTAATAATTACCTCATTTTAGGTAATCTCTTTGATCAAAACTTGGTTACTTATCTTGTTAAATTTTCAGTAAGGTGGATAATCCAAGTGAGGATTCCTCTAGATACATCCAAACATGCTTCAAAAATCTCCAAACAATAATTTTGAAACACTAGGTTATAGTGTGGAAGAAATAATCTATCTACACCATTCATCATTGTTTTAATTAATGATCGTTTGTTCTCTCTCTCTAGATTCTTGTGAGATAGGAAGAAGGGATTTCTCTCTTATGTTTGGGAGAATTCTAGAGGATGTGTCTCCATTGTTTTGACACATCTGCCATACAAATGATATAATTTAGAATATATACTTAGGGTTACACAATGACAATTTCACAAAGGCCCTTATCAATTATTTAATCTATGTTATTATCCAGTTCAAAATATTACATTATTATTATTATTATTATTATTATAATCCAGGACATGTGTTTATTATAATATCATTTCTTAAATAAATAAATTAATATCTATTAAAATGTCATTAAATAAAATATATCATTTCCATCAAACCATTAAACTTGATCCATATCCTCCCATAAAATATTATATCCATAAAACATGTGAATAAGTATTTATTTTAATAATCATGTAACTTGAATACATATTTATTTTAATCAATTTCTAAACTTGAGAATAAAAAAATATTTATTATAGTATGAATAATAAAAAAATAGATAAAATTTAAATTACATATTTTAAACTAGAATATATTTTGATTCAATTTATACGATCAATATTTACTTGAATAAATATTGTTTCACAAACCAGGGAATAAATTTATTATTATATATAAATTCAATATAATTTACTAAGATTTTGTATTTACTTAGTGTGTAAACCTTTAGGATCATTTCTCAATGGAAATAGATGAACTTACTTAAAGTCCAAGATCAACATATAATAATATATCCAGGAACCCATAGAGAAAAAGTTAATATTGAAAAAATAATAGACTTTCTATAAATTTTACTGTGTAATATAATCTCTTTGTAAACTGATATCTCATCAAACATGATGCACACAGTGTTATCACCCCACATGATTGATTTTTCATTCTTTGAATTTATAAAATTAATGTGTCTATAAACTACATCGGCCATTGATTTTGTAAGAAAATTTTATTTCAATCAAATTGCTAGAGATATCTTATTCCATTAACATTAAATGAATAGATCATTTATTGATCATTCAATTAATGTCATATCACATATAACACATCTGAAACATAGTAATTCTCCATAAGCTTATGTCGTCATGGTTCTCATCAATTTATCAGAGTACAAAATTCATGATATACATTAATAATGATCTCAAGTCTAAGAACCAATACAAAGGTACCGAGATAGGAATATCCAACAATACACAAAACATGTGGAATTCCTGTTGGTGGGTTTGTCCTCATGAATTTCTATTATTGGAGATCAACAAGTGAGAACTTAATGAGAAGAAGTCTCAATGCTTATGATCTTATAACACCTGATTTTCAAACATCATCCATGTCCTATCATATTGATGTATCTAGACCATAGAATATACTAATTAAAAAAATATTACCATAGCATCTCCAAGATCTCATTATTGTGGGGAACTTCCAATATCCATTTAATATGATAAATATTCTAAGTAAATTATCACATTAATGTTATACAGAAGAATAATCATTATGTGATAATAAATATATCATACACACACACACACATTCTAGTAATATAAAGTTTGGAGTCAGTTGGTTCTAGGGAACCGACTCCAACACTATGGTCTCGAATTGAAATTTTAAGGAAAGTGACCATTACACGAGTCTTTAAAAAGGGAAGAGTGTGTTTTACATTGAAAATTATAGAAATATTTAAATAATTACTCCCTTATAAAAGAGAGGTTATAGATGGTTTAAAATTATAATTTTAGATAAATTTTTAATTAAAGTAATACTAACTTTAATAAACAATTATATGATAATTAAATTCTTAAAAGATCAGTCTATTTCCTTTAAAAAAATATGTGGATAAACATGTTTTTCATCAGTTTTAACTGGTCCAAGATGATTCAATTCCCAATTTATTATGTAACAGCCCGAGATTTTATGAAAAATATTATTTTTAATTTAATTAATGTCTTGTGTTGTACGCTACACCAAAAAAAGCTTGCACAACACACATTCTTGACTTGCCTTGCATTACACGCAATCACGACCTTCCTCGATAGCGTGTGTAGTACGCAATACCGAGTTTCACTAAACAACGATATGCTATTAAAATATTATTAAAACTAGCCGTTATGAATAGTAATAACCACTTTTTAAAATTTTAGAAATTTTAGCTCTCAAAATGGACTTCATTTTTGGATTCGGAATATCGAAATTAGCTTAGGGTGAAATTTTGGTAATTTTCGGATAACTTTCATATTCTGATGAATAGTGAAAATTAATAAATTATAATTAAAAACAACTTTTTTAATCAAAATAATTAATAGTGATAAATTATTAATTTGAGTGGTTTTAAAGTATATTTAGAATATATTTTTACAATTTAATACAATGTTGGTCATTGGATGTAATTTCACATTTAAACCAGACATAAACAAGTGTCAATCTTTTGATAGATATTGTTTCTTAAAAACACGCTATTTGTTTTAACAGCGGGATTTAATTATAAAATTAATTAATGCAACTTCTATGTTATGAATTTGGTAAAATAGATTTCATTTTTGAATTCTGAATATGAAATATAGCTTAGGATGAAATTTTGGCATTGTTCTGAAAAACATCAATTTTTGATGAATAGTGAAACTACTAAGTGGTAGTTAAAAAAACTGAATTTTTCATAAAACTTAATTTTACCGCTTCTATGAATGGAATTTCAAAAATCCGAGAGACACGGTTGATGTCAGTAAGTAAAATGTGGTTCAATGAGATGAAAATAATTTTTGGTGAATAGTAACTTTTTACTTTTATTTACCACGGTTTAAAGTAAATAGGGTAATTAAGGGTAACAATGATATTAATATTACCCTAACACATGTCCTAATCCTATTGGACAAGTGTATCTCGACAAAAAACAACCTTAAGTGTAAAATATTATCATTTAGGCCCACTTGGATTAGATTAGGACATTTATTATTATTTAATTCAAAGAAGAGTTAAAAGAGTTAAAATCAATGTTTATTTACTAAAACATTTTTAATATAGGGTTATACATAAGATAAATTCGATTTTAAATATTCATTAGAAATATAAAAATATTTCCTACATAATGGTATTTTATTTGTAATTTTTAGAGATCAAATAATTTAATTTATTTATGACACAAAGATGATGCAGTAATTATCTTATTAATGAAATATTGACATAATTGATATTATAAATACCAAAATATATGTAATTTAAGACTTTTTATGAATTACACTAATTTTCTAGGTTACTATGATATATTAGTGTTGATTTAATCAACTTGTTTCGAACATATAATTCTGTTATGACTTTCACAAAAATCATATATCAAATAGTGTCAAAATTGACACAAAATAGTTTTTAAATAAAATATTATATTATTAATTGTTATTTTATTCCTAAAAATCTAAGGTTTGGCCAAATGACTTATATAAGGATATATATATTAATAATAATCAATTTGGGGTTCGTTTGGCATGTTATAGTAAGTGTATTAACCATATATTGAAAGAAAACAAAAAGACACGGTAAAAGTTAAATTATTTAACTTAGAGTTAAATCTAATTGATAAGGTTAAAATAATACCCTAAACTTGTCTAAATACTATTGGTTGATAGGATTTCGACCCATCCCCACTTTAGCTTCGAAATAAGACCCTTTGGAACCATTATAAACTGATTTTGACTTTAATATAAAATAATATTTTGAGATATTCCTAATGTGCCCCTCTCCTCCCTTATAAAAGGGCACCTCCTCCCCCTCCTCCTCACACCAATTTGAGCACTCAAGCTAGGCCAAACCCTGCCAAAATCCCTTCTCCACTTCCCTAGAATAATCCTAGAGGTCCTGGTCTTCTTCAAAGACCAATCTTAGTTCCCTAAGTGGAGGATTCAAAGAGGCGTTCCAAAGAAGAGGTAATATCCATTACCGATCTTTTCAATTTCTTTCTTCTTCAACTTATTCTTCTTTAGTTGTTTCATGATAAAGTAATAACATAAGTATTACTTACATACTGATATGTTATTATAAATATGAAACAGCCCTAATTCACCTTCTATCCATCCTACGGAAAAATGAAATCACCGCGCGTGCGTACGTACGGAATACCGTCTCCACGCCGTGGTGTAATCTATTTTCCACCATAACCTTAAAAGGATGGGTATAATGGTGTAATGAGTAACTATATATGATTATTATAAAGTGATATTGATACTGAAATAGTATACATACACTTCAACACAATTCCACGACCATGGGAACGATATCATCGCTCGTGCGTACGTACGGACTACCGTCTCCACGACGCGATGAGATTCATTCTCAATGATTAACCATTCATGAATGATTATAAAGTATATATAATAAGTACTAATGAAATATATGACATAATAATGATACTGGATTTATTTATATTTATATGTATGTCATCTACTTAATTCCATTCAATTCAATAAGGCAAACGAAAACAGCGTTCATGCGTACGTACGGACTACCGTCTCCATGAACGGTGTATTTATTTCCATTTACTGATTTATTATCATGTTTTATATTCTGGAATTAAGTAATCATGATCTAAGTAATCATATGAATAATTACAAGTCAAAACACGGACGACAAATTAAACAATTTTACCCAAAACGATCTTTAACATGGAATTTACAAAAGAACGGGTAATATAATGTCATAAGTGAACCATATATGATATCATAACAATTATTATGATTATGTAATAAGTCAATGACATTATTTAAATCATTATACAGGAGGTTCGGACACTTACGAAGCAAATCGGACCTAAGGTAAGGGAAATATCACAATCTCATTTTTATCCGAGATTGTTTATACTTTGGTATTTACTGGGGTTTATTTTATCATCCACATCCATGTTCCCTCAATATGTAATATTGTTTCCATCCACTTAAAATAGTTTAAATCCAATTTGACCCTTCGGTGAGTTTTTATTAAAGAATATGAAAGGAATCTTTTGTCATTTTTTTCGTACGAGGTACTTTTTTGAGTTTTCTGACAAAAGTACGGAAGAATGTTTTTTTAACTTATACAGCATGAATGGATTTTTAAAACATTATTTCCAAGAAGCATCCTTTACAAGTTTTCAAGTTTATTTTTAATCAAATTCTTTTATTTTAAAGTTGTATGACATGTTATGAAAGGAAAAATGTTTTTGAAGAAGAAAGGATATTTTCCTCAAGAATGGAGTTCAAGTGTTTTATCAAAATTATTTTCCATCTAGGATAATAAAGGGTTCTGTTTTTATCCCTATTATTAAATTGATTTGATCATGTTGTGATGGAATTATTTTTATGAATTCCTTTATCTTATATGAATTGATTTATGATGTCATGATGTTTCAAGAATCCCATTTTTGTTACATGTGTTATGCGATGATGTATGTTTTATGATTATGTGGCACACATAAGAAAGGATTCATTATAAGATGGGTGGGACCTATATCTCCCTCCAATGCATTGGGTAAAGATTTTATATCTCATGAGATAGACATGGCTGAAATGGTAGGTTATACCGGTTCAGTGAAACAGGACTGAAACGAGGGTTACTCGATTCAGAAAGGGACTTTGTCCACTAAGATAGTCTTGGCAATGAGTCTTGACTAACAAGAAATGATTCTCTATGATTATGTGTGTATGCCACAAAGTTTAATGTTTTAATTTATGCTTATTGGGATTTCATTTCACTATTATGATTTATCCCATGATACGAAATTATGCTCTCTTTTGCAGGTTAAGATTTCCAAAAGTTATGTTCTTATGAATATGATGTGATTGATTTTTCTTTTGCTTACCCTTACTGAGCATTTGAGCTCACCCTTTTATGTTTTATTTTCCCCAGGATATAAAGAAAGGTTTTAGGTAAAAAAAAGGGAAGATCTTTATGGGAGATATTGAAGATCTTTCACCACGATTAGAAGATTACTTTCCGAGTTTCCAAAGACACTAAACTATTACGATCCTTGTGTGTGTGTTTTTGTTATGTACTAAGTATTCTGCAAAAGTAATGTAATGTCAATGTACGTCAGGCTTCGGGTCTCTACAGTTGGTATCAGAGGAAAGGTTTAGTCAACCTTTGGAAACTAGGATGCAAAAACGTTAGTGAGATCCCTAGAGATATTTCTAAGGTATGTCTAGGGATGTCCCTAAGGTTAAGTATACGTATAGGTTATAGTACTAGAATTACGCTAACGATCATAGAATTAAACCTAAGATGTTAGATATTGAAGGTACTCCCCCTTTATTATGTTGTTTTCCCTAGCATTATTTTTGCCTCTCACACTATTCTTTTTGGGTTTTAGACGATGGCTGGAACCCGAAGGAACCGTGTTGATCAATGCAATGGAAAATGCAATGATTGTCCTCTTGAACAAACAAATGTTATGGGAGATGGAGTACAAAATCTTATTGCTATACTTACACAAGCTATGAATCATTCTGGACTTCCAAATGAGCAGAGAAGGGAACAATATTCTATTGAGTCCTTCATGAGGCAACATTCACCTTCATTTAGTGGGTCTTCCGATCCACTTGTTGCTGAACAATGGATCAGTACTACTGAAAAGATATTTTCAGTTCTTCAATGTTCTAAACATGATAAAGTCATCTTAGCAGTATATCGTTTGGAAGGTGAAGCTGATCAATGGTGGAATCTTATCAAGAATACGAGACCAAGAGATGAAATTGAGTCCATGGAATGGGACGAGTTCAAGAACTTATTTTTCAATAAGTACTTCCCTCGTATTCTTCGAAAAAAGATGGAGAAGGAGTTTCTTGAACTAAAGCAAAAGGATGATGAATCTGTTGGTATATATGAAGAAAATTTTACAAGACTTGAAAGGTATGCATCTGGCATTATCATCCAACCTGAAAGTAAAGTTGATCGATTTTTCAGTGGCTTAAAACCAAGTCTTCAAAGGGAATTAGCTATAAGAGACTTCAGTAGCTATGAAGAAATTGTGCTTTGTGCTATCAAGGTAGAAATGGAAGTTGGTGTTACATATCCATCTCATGGTTTTGACAAGAAACGAAAGATGGAGTTCAAGGAGAAATCTCAGAATAATGGTGAAAAGAAGATGAATGTTTCCTTATGCACAAAGTGTGGAAAGAATCATGGTGGAGATTGTCTTAAAGGGACTAGAAAATGTTTTAATTGTGGAAAAGAAGGTCATCGAGCAGCTGAGTGTCGAAGTAATTCTAATGATGTGAATAAAGAAAACACTGCAGAGAACGCAGCACCAACACTTCAATGCTTCAAGTGCAAGGAAATGGGGCATTATGCTAATAAATTCCCTAATCCAAGGGTTAGTGATGATCAACATGAGCAACCACTGAAGGAAAAGGACAAAGGGAAGTCACATGCGATCACTATTAGCGATGTTGAATATGACAACGATGTGGCTGAATGATTAAGTGTTTATGTAATGGGATTCCAAAATAATGTTGTATCATGGAGTATTGGAATATTTATGTATTGGTCTAATGTGGTATTCAAAGTGATTGAGATATGGTGTGCATAATGAAGGGAAAATGAGAAAATGAAATGTTTAACAGTATTCATGAGCTCATGATTGATATAAGGACTAAGTGATATCATGGTTTGAGTATATAGAATTTTGAGGATTTTGGTATGTGGAAAGTGTTAAATTTTAACTGCATTCATGTTTTCACTAAGGTATTCAAGAGAATACATGATTAAGGACTTTGAATGTTTGGAATGTGACCAACAAAACATATCTTATGATATATGGGGATCGAAGATGGTGTTAAATCTCTGGTAATCGTTTCCACTATGTTATGAGAGTGGACTGCAGTATTATGGATAAGCCTAAAGATTGGAATGGATTATGTTGGACATAAGTTAGTATTGTTTAATGATAGAATTTTTTTCGATATTATTGATGGGATGTTATAGTAATATAGTTTTAGAAAAAGGACAACCTGCAGGACGGGCGATAGCCCATCGCGTCGGACAAGGCTGTGGGAATCGAACCCACAACCGAAGTGCGACTAGCCTTTATCGCCTACCACTGGCCTACAGGAAGTCCCTGTTTAGTAGAAACTAGTTTTATTATATTAAGCTGTATGATATGTGATGTATAAGTCCATTTTAGGAAGCATATATGATTAATCTCACTATAGATCGACTTATGTATATAATTTTTGCTAACCTTTTATTTGAGACAGATGGAATGACCCGTCATTCTATCACATGATCTGCTAACACTTCACGAATAACAAATTCAACTTCATTTATTTAAGAGATGAAGTGGAAATTGTTCAAGGCACGAACAACAGTGAGATTGTACCAAAATAAAGTAAGTATTTATTCTAATTCAAATTTTCAACTTTAGGGAAATGATCTTGAAAACCAAAAATGTTGTCCTAGTGATCTTATACCTGATGAATCAGATGGTACCTTATATCATCACAAATCTATGTATTTGTGATTACTGGCTTTTCCATAGCCATGTTCTCTACCACTCTCCATCAGAACATGATGATTAGATTTCTCTTCCATATCCATATTTTCACCTATGTGGAAACCCAATGATTAGTTTATTTGGGTAATCGTTATATTTCATACTTTAGTTTTTAAAGCCAAGTTTTGTTATTCTTTTTTACGATGTGGGTTTCTATTAAAGAAACTTTCAAATAGTAAACCATTTATAACCCCGAAGAATTTCGAGGGCGAAATTCATTTTAAGGGGGGTAGAATGTAACAGCCCGAGATTTTATGAAAAATATTCTTTTTAATTTTATTAATGTCTTGTGTTGTACGCTACACTAAAAGGAGCTTGCACAACACACATCCTTGAATTTCCTTGCATTACACGCAATCGCGACCTTCCTCGATAGCGTGTGTAGTACGCAATACCGAGTTTCACTAAACAACGATATGCTATTAAAATATTATTAAAACTAGCCGTTATGAATAGTAATAACCACTTTTTAAAATTTTAGAAATTTTAGCTCTCAAAATGGACTTCATTTTTGGATTCAGAATATCGAAATATAGCTTAGGATGAAATTTTGGCATTGTTCTGAAAAACATCAATTTTTGATGAATAGTGAAACTACTAAGTGGTAGTTAAAAAAACTGAATTTTTCATAAAACTTAATTTCACCGCTTCTGTGAATAGAATTTCAAAAATCCGAGAGACACGGTTGATGTCAGTAAGTAAACTGTGGTTCAATGAGATGAAAATAATTTTTGGTGAATAGTAACTTTTTACTTTTATTTACCACGGTTTAAAGTAAATTGGGTAATTAAGGGTAACAATGATATTAATATTACCCTAAAACATGTCCTAATCCTATTGTACAAGTGTATCTCAACCAAAAACAACCTTAAGTGTAAAATATTATCATTTAGGCTCACTTGGATTAGATTAGGACATTTATTATTATTTAATTCAAAGAAGAGTTAAAAGAGTTAAAATCAATGTTTATTTACTAAAACATTTTTAATATAGGGTTATACATAAGATAAATTCGATTGTAAATATTAATTAGAAATCTAAAAAAATTTCCTACATAATGGTATTTTATTTTTAATTTTTAGAGATCAAATAATTTAATTTATTTATGACACAAAGATGATGCAGTAATTGTCTTATTAATGAAATATTGACATAATTGATATTATAAATACCAAAATATATGTAATTTAAGACTTTTTATGAATTACACTAATTTTCTAGGTTACTATGATATATTAGTGTCGATTTAATCAACTTTTTTAGAACATATAATTCTGTTATGACTTTCACAAAAATCATATATCAAATAGTGTCAAAATTGACACAAAATAGTTTTTAAATCAAATATTATATTATTAATTGTTATTGTATTCCTAAAAATCTATGGTTCGACCAAATGACTTAGATAAGGATATATATATTAATAATAAACAATTTGGGGTTCGTTTGGCATGTTATAGTAAGTGTATTAACCATATATTGAAAGAAAACAAAAAGACACGGTAAAAGTTAAATTATTTAACTTAGAGTTAAATCTAATTGATAAGGTTAAAATAATACCCTAAACTTGTCTAAATCCTATTGGTTGATAGGATTTCGACCCATACCCACTTTATCTTTGAAATAAGACCCTTTGGAACCATTATAAACCGATTTTGACTTTAATATAAAATAATATTTTGAGATATTCCTAAGGTGCCCCTCTCCTCCCTTATAAAAGGGCACCTCCTCCCCCTCCTCCTCACACCAATTTGAGCACTCAAGCTCGGCCAACCCCTGCCAAAATCCCTTATCCACTTCCCTAGAATAATCCTAGAGGTCCTGGTCTTCTTCAAAGACCAATCTTAGTTCCCTAAGTAGAGGATTCAAAGAGGCGTTCCAAAGAAGAGGTAATATCCATTACCGATCTTTTCAATTTCTTTCTTCTTCAACTTCTTCTTCTTTAGTTGTTTCATGATAAAGTAATAACATCAGTATTACTTACATAATAATATGTTATTATAAATATGAAACAACCCTAATTCAACTTCTATCCATCCTACGGAAAAATGAAATCACCGCGCGTGCGTACGTACGGAATACTGTCTCCACGCCGTGGTGTAATCTATTTTCCACCATCACATTACAAGGATGGGTATAATGGTGTAATGAGTTACTATATATGATTATTATAAAGTTATATTGATACTGAAATAGTATACATACACTTCAACACAATTCCACGACCATGGGAACGATATCATCGCTCGTGCGTACGTACGGACTACCGTCTCCACGACACGATGAGATTCATTCTCAATGATTAACCATTCATGAATGATTATAAAGTATATATAATAAGTACTAATGAAATATATGACATAATAATGATACTGGATTTATTTATATTTATATGTATGTCATCTACTTAATTCCATTCAATTCAATAAGGCAAACGAAAACAGCGTTCATGCGTACGTACGGACTACCGTCTCCATGAACGGTGTATTTCTTTCCATTTACTGATTTATTATCATGTTTTATATTCTGGAATTAAGTAATCATGATCTAAGTAATCATATGAATAATTACAAGTCAAAACACGGACGACAAATGAAACAATTTTACCCAAAACGATCTTTAACATGGAATTTACAAAAGAACGGGTAATATAATGTCATAAGTGAACCATATATGATATCATAACAATTATTATGATTATTTAATAAGTCAATGACATTATTTAAATCATTATACAGGAGGTTCAGACACTTACAAAGCAAATCGAACCTAAGGTAAGGGAAATATCACAATCTCATTTTTATCCGAGATTGTTTATACTTTGGTATTTACTGGGGTTTATTTTATCATCCACATCCATGTTCCCTCAATATGTAATATTGTTTCCATCCACTTAAAATAGTTTAAATCCAATTTGACCCTTTGGTGAGTTTTTAGTAAAGAATATGAAAGGAATCTTTTGTCATTTTTTCGTACGAGGTACTTTTTTGACTTTTCCGACAAAAGTACGGAAGAATGTTTTTTTAACTTATACGGCATGAATGGATTTTTAAAACATTATTTCCAAGAATCTTCATTTTAAAGTTTTCAAGTTTATTTTTAATCAAATTTTTTTATTTTAAAGTTGTATGACATGTTATGAAAGGAAAAATGTTTTTGAAGAAGAAAGGATATTTTCCTCAAGAATGGAGTTCAAGTGTTTTATCAAAATTATTTTCCATCTAAGATAATAAAGGGTTCTGTTTTTATCCCTATTATTACATTGATTTGATCATGTTGTGATGGAATTATTTTTATTAATTCCTTTATCTTATATGAATTGATTTATGATGTCATGATGTTTCAAGAATCCCATTTTTGTTACATGTGTTATGCGATGATGTATGTTTTATGATTATGTGGCACACATAAGAAAGGATTCATTATAAGATGGGTGGGACCTATATCTCCCTCCAACGCATTGGGTAAAGATTTTATATCTCATTATATAGACATGGCTGAAATGGTAGGTTATACCGGTTCAGTGAAACAGGACTGAAACGAGGGTTACTCGATTCAGAAAGGGACTTTGTCCACTAAGATAGTCTTGGCAATGAGTCTTGACTAACAAGAAATGATTCTCTATGATTATGTGTGTATGCCACAAAGTTTCATGTTTTAAGTTATGCTTATTGGGATTTCATTTCACTACTATGATTTATCCCATGATACGAAATTATTCTCTCTTTTGCAGGTTAAGATTTCCAAAAGTTATGTTCTTATGAATATGATGTGATTGATTTTTCTTTTGCTTACCCTTACTGAGCATTTGAGCTCACCCTTTTATGTTTTATTTTCCCCAGGATATAAAGAAAGGTTTTAGGTAAAAAAAGGGAAGATCTTTATGGGAGATATTGAAGATCTTTCACCACGATTAGAAGATTACGTTCCGAGTTTCCAAAGACACTAAACTATTATGATCCTTGTGTGTGTGTTTTTGTTATGTACTACGTATTCCGCAAAAGTAATGTAATGTCAATGTACGTCAGGATTCGGGTCTCTACATGTTATGTTGAGTTTGATTGTCCTATTTTAATGTCTAATAGATGGTTTAATTGGTTGGAGTATTTGGTCAGGTTTAACTTTAAAAATATTACTTTAGAATCAAGTGGATTTCATTATCTATTGAATTAATCCATCGATGTACATCTATATGAGTGAATTGTGTGTGTATGTGTCTGCACACACATATAAATACTTATTCTTGTACATTAGAAGTTAGAACATGTTTTTTATGACTAAGTGGTGATAGGATCATGAAGGTATCTTCCCAACACTGAGAGAGGTGGAGGGGGGGGGAATGAATAAGTTATTGTATATTTTAAACCAATTTAAAACAGTTTACATTTTCCCACCTCCTCACTTCTTCAATGAATAAATATCTCTTTTTTATTTCACCTTATTTAATATTTGGTTGGTATAAATGCATGATAAAAATTAAATCACACAAAAAGACACCGACATTTTTAACATGGTTTACCTCCAATATGGATTACGATGTCCCTAGTACGTCATAGTTATTATCCCCCACACAAAAATTTCTATTTATTTTTATAAGATGCTTGGGAATGGGTATGACCTTGGACCCATACAGTGTTGGCACAAACCAGACTTCTTCAAAAACAATATTTGTATTATATCACATTGAAGTAGATTATACAATGAGTAGATTTGCGACTCCCCTAGAAAAAATAATTTTGATCACTTCCTTAATGTGCAACAATCTCAAGGATATATCAATCATAGAAATTTTCAGGTTTGATCACATATGAAACAATGAATGGCTGACATAATCTCCTTTAGAATTATAAAGTATAATTTTAAAGGTTTGATATATCATCTCTCTGATATGTATGAATATATGATGTCCTGAAGGCCCTCATGGTTCGAGGCTTCCATTACTATTACTATTACCATTACCATTACTATTACAATTACTATTACTATTACTATTACTATTACTATAACTATTACTATTACTATTACCATTACTATTACTCTTACTCTTACTGTTACTATTACTATTACTATTACTATTACTATTACAATTACTAAGTCTATTACCATATCTGTTATTATTACCATTATTATTACTATTAATATTACTATTAATATTCCTATTATTATTACTATTTCTATTCCTATTCCTATTCCTATTACTATTACTATTACTATTACTATTACTATTACTATTACTATTACTATTACTATTACTATTACTATTACTATTACTATTACTATTACTATTACTATTACTATTACTATTACTATTACTATTAATATTTTATAGGAGGATGATGTGTGAAAAATAGTGAGAAACCACTTATTTCCTGATACCTGTGTGAGGATCTGGAATAGTTTCCCCAGTCGAAGCTGCAATATCACTTCCCTCAGTTGGGTCAGTCCAAGGTTCCTTTCTTACAGCACTAGGCATATACACTAGGGAAGAAATTTCACTTGAGTCCATTCCTCGGTCTTTATCATCAACCTGATTTAGATAAGAATATTTTTAGATTGGTTTGGACCTAGTTCTCTTGTTCAATTGAGACATGACTTCATTATCAAATCTTGAAAATATGGTGATATCCATGGTAGACCCCAACACCTTCTTGTCAGATATGACTAAAATATCCTTCCCATATATGATGGTTGTGTATACTTCAATAGAATCTATAAACTGAGACACATCATTTTTGTTTCACCCCTCATTCATATTAGATTCCACATCAACTAGGAGGGCTTTGAGTGCATGTGCCTTATCAGATACAAACTTAACTTTGGAGATGCCAACATCATCCCTTTTAACAATTTCCTAATATGAGTTCATGCTCCCAGACTGCATGCCTACATCAACCATGTCACATGGGACATGTGTAGTGTCATGAGTTCAATTTACTTGTGATATACATCCACTTTTACTGGAAAATCATGACTATGGACATGTTCGAGTACATTTTGACATGAATCATTAGAAACTTTGGAGAGTGAAGGTCCACCAAACAATTTTTCCTAAAAAGGTGTACCCAACTCAGCCTTATGAGTAAGTCCTGCTGCCTTTGTCGAAGATACCTTAGAAATTTTATCTTTGAAAGTATACGGTTTACTTCTAGAACTATGTAGACTATATATATCCTTAAGAGATACCCTTGACGAAACCTTCTTCTAGTGATTCAGGTTTACAACATGTGATTTACCCTTACTATTTCTAGATTCTAAGAAATAAACACCAACTAGATCAGATGGATTGAGGCCATAAACATTCTCAGATAACACATCTAATTCCACCCTCTTCTCTTACATGTCAATATATCCATTATCTCTCCCTTCTAGTTTAACATATGTAGGAGTTTTTTCCCAAGTGCCTTTCCTTGATTTTCCATTTTTATCAATAACTATATTTGCAAAATAAGACATAGTGCTGATACTATGGGAAGTAGGAGTACCATTGGTATCCACTACTTTAAGAAGATTCCTAGTACCACTATAAGAACAAGCACTAACTATGGATATTTTTATTCCAACCTTATGAGGTATGGATTTTGGTAAACCCTACCCATCAGAAATTGGATCCTTGAATTTTCATTGATAATGAACATTCCCATTCTTCTTACAACTATCATAAAACTGATCCATATGAAAATTATCCATAGAATTACCAATCATCTTAAAAATATTAAAAAAGTATCTCTTTCATATTCATACACAAAATAAATCTTAAAATATGAATCATCTAAGACAATATAATCAAAAAGGGTAGAGAAGAGGTCAATCTTGATAAGAACCCTAAAAAAATGGCCACATTTATAATGTGTTGTCTCCCTATCAAACTTTATTAGAGTCTGCACTACCAAAGAAACATCCTAGAGAATTTTTGGGTGAAAACAAATTAGTTCTATCCATGAATACTAATCTAAAATTGACATATAAAATTATTAACAAGGTCTATATTGAAAAATGGGTCCCAATTTTGAATTCTAAAACATTAGGGCTTAGGATAGACAGACCCAAAGATCCATACCTTGTCCTTAATATCTTCTTAGGGGAGAATAATTTGATAGAATCCTATACCTAGGGAGGTAATTTTACAATCATCAAATCCCTATACCTACTAAATATTCCTCTACAAGTTATCAAGCTTCCAAGGGTTATACCTCATCTATGGCATGACCATAGCTATAATCAAATGCTATAATTCCCGAATACAATCCTCCAAAATCTTTGAATTTTCTTAAAAAAAGGTTATAGAATCATTTTTTATTATTATTTTAGCCTAATAATACCTGATATCATTGAAGGATCACTGATTATTCGAATCAGTAGCCACTATGACATGGGTAATTCCAAAGGAATTCACATCAAGAAGATTAACCTTTGTTGAAGCAGTAGTAGCTGGATTGAACTTCGATGAACCAACAAAAACTTATGATGGATTGAAGTAAGAATTAGGATCAAAATCCATGGATTTGAATCCCTAGTCACTATCTATTCTAGAGAGATAAATTCTCACTTGATCAAACTCCATCCCTAATAATAATAATAATAATAATAATAATAATAATAATCACCATAATCATTATAATCATCATAATCATAATAATCATAATAATGATAATAATCATAATATTCATAATAATAATAATAATAATAATAATAATAATAATAATCACAATCATAATAATCATAATAATAGAAATAATTATAATACTTATAATAATAATAATAATCATCATCATCATCATAATAATAATCATAATAATCAAAATAATCAAAATAATCAAAATAATCATAATAATCATAATAATTATAATAATCATAATAATCATAATAATCAAAATAATCATAAAATCATAATGATAGGGATGATGGTCAGGACCTGGAGAGCTCAACTGGGTGATTATCATGGCATATAGGGTTTCTTGTGCTAGATAACATTTCTACATGACATTGGATTTGACCTGCTAGCTAGGGGAGGATCTTGGGATTTGTCTCATTTGGGTATCCACTCGAAAAATATAAAAGATGGATCTTTATATGGGTGTAGTGTATTTAGGGATATAGAAGATGTTTATAGAAATCATTCCTCTTCACTTAAAGTCTCTTACAGAGAGAGTGGTTCATAGAGGATCCACAAATGATATAGTGGAGAATCAAGATGCAATAAAATATAAATTAAAAATTAGTCAATTTTCTATCATGGCGTGTCTAGTTCTGCATACTAGGGGGAAATCACAGAGCACTAATGATCTGGTGTGGATTCTTTCTAATACTTGGGGCCTCTTGTATTGAAGGCATATCCCACTTGGTAAGGGTTACTTTCATCTATTATTTCCTTTAGATGAAATAAAATGAAGGGCATGGGGATATGGTTTTATCTCCCTAAAACATGTAATGATATCCATTCAGTATTGGTATTTCCATTTCAATCATTTTAACCTCAATAAATCTCAAGATCAAATATAAATTGGAATAATTATCTTGAATTGGATTCCATGGAGCACCCGTATTTTATTTTAGATCGCATATACTGTTGGAATTCCCATTAAAATGGATAGAGACACTAAGTTAGCTCACTTTGGATATTATGCAAGGATAATATTTGAATTTTATATTAGTGTCACTTTGGTTTATAAGGTAGTGTTATCTACATATAAAGATGATCCTGATATTCAAATAAAATATCATAAGTTTCCTTCCTTCATCATTTCATGTCAAATGATAGTACATATATAGATTGTTTAGAGAAGGGATTTACTCCACTCATTTTTGACATTAAAAGTCCACGATGAAAAGAAATGTAGGAAGAAAAATCGAACTAAAAACTTTTAGGATCTGATTCATGTCAATAATCAATCAAGCAGTCTAGTGGGTAATTCTACTAGTAGGTACTAGGTTCCCCTAGTGGATGTTGATGCTAGGAACCTTATACAAGATCATAGGATGAGTCAAGGGAAATCTATTATCATGATAGAGGCTACTGTTCTAATTAGAGCTGTTGTAACTCCTTTGGATTTAGAAAAAAAATACAAGAAATGGGTCTAGAGATGAGTTTGTATCATATTGAAACCTCTCAGATACATTTTTGAAAGATACATAGTAATTCTAAAGATATTATATCTAACTTATCAATTAAGTAATAGGTAGGTAAGGATCATCACAATCTTGTACCACTGGGAAGAAGCATAGAGTCATGTGATGACCTTACAGAGGAGGTCCAATCATCTTTGAAAGGTTTTTATTTTAAGTATATTCTTGCTAGGGGCTCAGGGGAAAATATTACTGAAGATGATCATGTGTATGATCAGATTGATCATTATTTAGATGCACAAGAGGAGGATGACCATCAGTTCTGGTAGGAGCATAAGTTTAACTCAAAGGCTCGTAAATGGAAAATGAAAATCATTCCCTCTTACTCTAAGAAAGGAAAGACATTGAAAGGATCTTCCCTTTCCATGTCTAATCAAGATTCACCCATGGTTCAATCAATAGTGGCTCCCTTTGGTGATGATAATGGTACTATAAATTATTCCACTATAATCCGTGGGGATGTAGCACCCCTCTAAAATGTTTATGGTCTCAGATGTTCAAGGGATTTTAGCATTGGGATAGAGCACTTATGCTAATTATTCTACCTTATCTGACAATGTAAAGGTGTCTTCTCTTGATGCTACTTAAAATGATTTGATATACTCTAGTAAGATAAACAAGGATGATAATATAGTTCCTTAAAGTTCAAAGGCTCTAGAAAAATGGATAAGTGATATTTTTAAGAAGTAAGAAAAAAATGATAATGAATATCCTACTATTTTTTATTTAGATAATTCTATTGACCAGGATGTTTGTACAACTTCTTCATTTATTCTTGTGTCTAATAATGTTCAATATAATAGATTTTAATCCACTTTATATAGATCTAGTACCTCAAAATTGTCTACCTTGAGGTTAGATTATTCCAAGGATCCAAAAGCTACAACCCTTGGTTCAACTTATTCCTCAAATAATATTCCTTTTAAAGAGGTAATTGACCTAGATCAGTTCAGTAAAGTTAAGATTCAGGTATCCAACCACAATTTTTTTGATATTATTGATCCAATAGAAACATCCACCAATCATGTTCAGCTATTAAACTCAAGAAATTACTTCAAGGATGGTGAAAATAACATGGTGGTTGTATCCTAAAAAAATGATGATAGATTTATAGAAGTGGACTTGGATGATCAAGAAAACCTATGGAATCCCACAAAAACATGGAGGCATGGTCGATGTCCTCATTGTCAATGTGGTCAAGGCTCTATTCATAATAGGATAACTCGTTCACATTCCAAATAACTTCTCTAATTTAAATATTTCTAGTTTTAATCTCTAATGAAGACATTTTTGGGTAATGTTTGCAAGATGTGGTGTAGGTATTTTTATGGAATTATACTTGGGTTATTAATTTTCTTTTTTCTTCCTTTTGGTGGTTCTTGTGACTTTTATTTCCCAGGTTGGCTGGTGCACCCTATTCTTGGTGTCACTATGACTTGTTTCCACCGCATCTACCTTTGTTTCCATGTTGTTTTTTCTTATTAATAAAGGGTCCTTCAAGAATAAACTTTTTCAAAATAATAATAATAATAATAATAATAATAATAATAATAATAATAATAATAATAATATATTAGATGTTTTGGGGTATAATTACATTCAAAAACACACACAAGACAAACACACAGACCGAAACATAACCCCCAAGGTATAACCCACCAATCCATCCTTATTTATTCATATATTAGAGGCCCACAGGCCCAAAATTTTATAAACTAAAGGCCCCTTAAATTTGATGGACCAAAGTCCCTGCTTTCATCAACATGTACATGGTTCTTCACCCCTTTCCTATATCATGTATGCGTTACCACCTTCCCGCATCATACCTATGTCAACGCCACCTATGTCAGCACCTGCATCAGTTTGGGTGGTGCTTAAGTGGTAAAACCTGTAATAATCCAACCAAAAGACCTAGGTTTGAATCATGGAAAGAATCTTTGGGAGATTTATGATACAGGTATGAAATATAAAGGTGGTGATGCAGGCATGATAAGGGTAGGTGGTGACACATACATGACGCGGGAAGGTGGTAATGCAGGCATGATGCATGATTGATAATGATGATAAGAATGATGATAATGATGATCATTATTTTCACGAACCAACCCTGGTTGACCCTAAACTAATCACCTGAGCTGGTCCGCGACATGGCTTGAGAGGCGTTCTCGATCCTCTCGGGCTGGAAACAAGCAGTAGGGCATCAATAGAGGAAAAAATGGGAACGATTTATCCCATAGAAAATAAGTAAAGTTGCAGAAAAAGTAGAATTACATGAAGTAAACAACACGAAAAGAAAGAATGATCAACAAAAACCAAATAACCTGACCACGACCAAAACTCCTCATGACTCTGAGAGTCGCTCACCTGTCCACAACCAACTCTTTCCCATGACGAGCAAGCTCAAGTCAAACCTGCAACAAAACTAAAAATAGGAAAACACTATAGGTGTGATTATTAAAACTCCGTAGGCGTGCCCAACAAACTATTCCCAATGCACTACCTTTAAATAAAGAACTTACTAATTCTAGGTTTAAACTAAATTATATAAAATATTAGTTTCCACACACACTTTAATTTCCAAAACAAGTAACAGTCCATTGCCCTTTTTAATTTAAAAACAAGTTTAATGTTTTAAAGGAACATGTGCATTGCATTTTAAAACATATTTGTGAATAATTTAGAAATCCAAATTTTAGTTGTTAGTTAAAAGAAAAACCACACACAACACACAACACACACTAAGGAAAATGGAAAAAAGTGGCACATAGGGACCAGAAACCGAACTAGACCCCTCAATCATCCACCACATAAAAATAAACACTAAAGAAAACATGGGTCAAACCTAGGAGTTAATGAAAAATCCAGAACTTACTATACATGTGACTCATCCTGAAGGCATTCCTACTCTCGATGACGTCATAACACCCTAACACCCGACCGTCTCCCAACCTGGCCTGGTCGAGGGGCCCAATCCCATAGCAATAATAACAAAACACCTATCTTCTATGGGCCACTAGCCAGTGCATAATCTAAACTAGTGCAAAAATCGTTCTTAGAAGATTCACTCACTATGATAGGTTCCCATGTCAACACGTATAATAAAAGAGAAAGGGGTGAGTCCACAATGCAAATCAAGCAACCAGTCACGATGTGCAAACATCACACGCAACTCACACAATCGAGGTACACAATTAGAACACCCCTGAGTCACCCCAAATAGATTTTTTAAAATATCTCATTTCTTTAAAGTGCCAAACGGGCCTTAACTAACCACTAAACACCAACCTATTTTCAGAAAAACCAACACATGCCAACTCATTTCCAAAGAATCAAAGGAACACCACTTTCAATCTCAAAACCATTTGAAACCTCATTTAAGAAATCCATTTTAGAAAGACGAACACATTTTCAAACCAATCGGTTATTAAAAAAACACAATTTATATATAAAGGCCAACTGGGCATTTTACCAACACTAATGATGCACATTAAAAGAACACACTTTCAGGTAATTTAAAATAAGAGAGAACCCCAATCCCTCACAATGAACATTTATTCTAAAACTAATTATTTAATATTATTTACCATTAATCTAAAATTTAATTAAATAACAAGAAATTAATAAATTAAAAATATAAAGGCAAGTACAGTGGTGACCTACCTTGGTTCACTGTCTAAACACAACGTCACGTCATGCCTCGCACAAATGCACAAACATGCATAAACTGATGACCGCAATATCGCAGGGTTACCTCGCAAATGCACTGCAACAAATGTAAAATAACTAGAAACACATAAACATGGACTTAAAACAACCCCAACGAACAAAAAATGAAAAAAGGACAAGCTAAAAATGTTTTCAAAACATAATTCACACCAAAACAATTAATCACAAAACATGCCAAATTAATAATTTAAGAAAAACAATTAACCAAACAAAAATTATCTACAATACCACATAATTTATTCTAAAATAAATATACTCAAAACTAAAAAATAATTAATTAATATTAAATGAATGTTAGTCCTTCAATAATTAAACTACCTCTAAATTTAAATAGATGGTACAAAGGCATCATACCTCAACTCAAGGCGGAATGGAAACGCACGCCCGAGACCAGTGCATGATCACATTCACACCGCAACCATATGCTCTAGAAGAATAATTAAACCCTATGCAAAAAAGATTGAACCCCAACACATAGGGTTTTAGAGAAGAATTAAACCCTATTCAAAGAACATACTAGCCATGAACCCTTACTGAAGGGGAAGGCCGTCACCGAAGGGAGAGGGCGCCGATAAGGGGGAGATGCCGGTGAGGGGGCGACGCCAGCGAAGAGCAGATCTCTGGAGGTCATGGTTCATGGATGGTGCACACTGAATATGGGAAGTCAGGGGGTTGCGGGTCACGCTGTAGATAGCCGAAGAGGAGGTTCATGGGGAATCTTCTGGAATAATGGGAGGGGGTCGGCGCTGTGTAGCCGAAGAAAGAGGAGGGAAGGGGTGTCAGATACTGGTGGAGAAGGGTAATAGGGGCGACCTTCGCGATAGGGAGGAAGAGAGAAGGGAGAGTGGTCCGCTGCCGCTAGATGGACGAAGCAGGGATGGGGTGCGTAGGGATGCACGATGGTGGGATGAGGGGACCGGCGGCGGTCGGGGTGTGCGCTGCAGGGAGTCGGCAGCCTTGGTGTGCAGTGCAGGGTGTGGGGAAAGGGAAGAATAGAGGGTGATGAAGGTGGCTCGGTGCAGATTGAGGGTGCGATGGGGTGATGTAGGAGTGGTGCAAGGAGAGGAAGAGCAGCTTTACACATCAAAGGAGAAGCGGAACAAGGGGGAGGCACGCTGGCGCGGGAAGAAGAGAGCAGTGGGGAAGAAACCGTGTGGAAGAAAAAAAGTAAACCCTAAAAAAAGGGAAATGAAAATAAATAAATAAATAAATAAATAAAGATAAAAATAAAAATTAAAAAAAACCTAACAATATTAATAATAATAACAATACTAATAATAAAAACAATAAATAATAATTTTAACCACAACAATTATTCAATAATTATAATATAATATTAAAATTATTTATCAATATTTGCATCATTCTGAAAAATAATAATATTAATAACATTCTTAATAATTATGATAACATTTTAATAATGATAATAATAATAATAATACAAATAATAATAAAGAAAAAATAATAATAATTTAAATCTATAATAATAATATTAATATTAACATCAATAATAAGGTTAATAATTCACTTAATAATAAATAAAATAACTTTAACAATAATATAAAAATGATAAAATAATAATACAATGTCATTATTCATGAAATATTAATACTAATATCACTAAATTAAGTTATTTATTCTAAATTTTCATTTATTTTCAATTCATTCAATTTACTATTTATTTGGCCAATTCAGAAACCGCAACTGCGCGGTACTCGGGCTGACTGCACGACTTCCGTTCGCCGTACGGTGCCCACATACTGGCCTAAAATAGTAGTAGTAGTAATAATAATAATAATAATAGTTTTAATGATAATAATAATAATAATAATTTTATTATCAACCATTAAATTTTTAAATCACACAATAAATTACAAAATTTACCCATTTTAAATTTTCAAGGGTAGGAGGACCATTTAGATGCCTAGGCGGAGCTGTGTGAGGTTTTCAAAATGCGCTCCGCCCATGCACCCAACAACGTCCACTAAAAAACACTCATTTTTTTGAAAAATCTCAAAAATATCTTTTGGGATTTAACCTAAACCTCAAAAAAAAAATTAAAATCCAAAGAAAATAATAATATAAAATAATAGATAGGTCAGGGTGTGACAATTCTCCCCACCATAACAATTTCTGCCCCTGGAAATCCATAACAAGATCAAAACCCAAAACAAGAACCGACATTAATTTATATTTCAAAGAGATATCTAAAGGACGACAGCAAAGAGTTCCCAAAACACTCCCAAAAAGGGAGAGATAAACCAGAAGAACTCATGCGACATAAATGAAATGCCTGCTAATTGTCACCCTCCCCCAAAAGTGTGACCACCTCCAGTTGATCGCTTTAAAGGACATAAAACTTTCACAACGGTAAATCTAGGCCCAACATACACACATCTTAAACACAATTAAACGGGACTCAAACATTTCCTCCATCCTCAATTCAACCTTAAAACACAACATCTGAAACAACACCAAGAAAAACACAACGACCCTATTAAAACCCACAAACAAGTTAAAATCACATCCAATGAGTACCTCTTAAAAACTTACTTCAATATGACACTGGAACTCTCACACCCCAACTATTTACTAAAAAGGAGAATATATAATTAGGTGGTTCTACACGAGACCACCCACCACCAAACCAAAACCCAGAACGAAACTGGGATATTGACACGGGAGGTTTGAACAGACTCCCCACCATAGGAAACAAGCCATACTGAATTTAATGGGACCCATGATGGGTCTCCCCACCATAAGGACTGTTGAGATTAATTGAACTCAGAGACCTCTGCACGGGCCAGAAACCCCACCATAATGGGAGGGGCAGGAAGGGAAGGGTCCAACTGATAAAGTATCAAAACTACTGCCATCGCTACACTAACAACTTCACACCCTCGGAAGAACACGAACCATTACGCACTAAAGACATGGATTGAATCAAGAACTTTTTATGCCACTCGAATTCTCCTGAATACGTGCCAGCTTCACTCTGGGACCTAATAATGGAGCTCTGATGATTGAAGCATCTCCTACCTCACAGTCAGGCTTCAGAAACCCCCAAAAACCACACACAAACCAGAATTTTATCAAAAACACTTTTATTTAAAATAGAGGTTTCAAGGAGGTTCAATAATAACCATTCTTACAACCGAAGGAAAAGAAACACCAAAAAATTCTACAAGAGACGATTACTACACCCAAGAAACACTACAAATAGAAAACCTCAAACTGATCCCCAAACATCGCCCTACTCCTACTGACGTGCTGAGGTGACCTTCGATGAGCCAAGCTTGGATTCATCATGCTTCTTGGAAACACCTCGACAAAATCACTGCAAGTGAACTAGACGTGCACAGGTGTGGCAGGGTCTCGGGGCACTCAGGCACATCGGCCTCTTGTGACCCCACCTACCACACTAGGGATAGATCACAAAATTGCGATGTGAAGAAGATGACTGAAGGTTTGAAGGCCTCTTGATCCCTCTACCAACACTACCAACATCAATTTACTTCTCATTCTTATTATCACCATCCTCTGCACTGCTTCCCAAAGTTGGAGGATTCACCCCCTCAAGTCCTCATGTTAACCCAGCTTCAACCAAAAAGGCTTGCCCCACAACATTAGAGAAGGTAATTAGGTTAATATCTGTCACTTTCGACCATATTTCAGGTTGGAGTCCAGTCTCAAATTTCCGATCCTTCTCGGGATCATCCGCAACAAACCACTGATCATACGGAACTAGGTCTATGAAACGCTGATAAAATTCCAGTACTGATTCAATGCCCTACTAAAGACAACACAGCTCCATCCTCTTCCTCAGCTTCATCAACTCAGAGAAGTGTTGTTGGAAGAATGATGCCTTGAAAAACTCCCATGTTATATCTTTCCAAGGTTTATTCTGAGACACAGACTTCCACCCATTTCTAGGTTGGACCTTCAATCATAAAGGTAGCCAAATTCACCTTTAATGACTCAGGCAACCCAATTAAACTGAACTTTCTCTCAATCTTCTGCAATAACTCCTCTGTCTCAGGAGGATCTACTTGACCATAAAAGAGTGGAGGACCCAACGTCTAGAATTCTAGAACATAGTCTATAGGTTGATCAACTTGAGGATTTTCTAAGGATGCACCACCCGAAGCTGCACCTTGGGCATCCATTAAACCTTCATGGGGGCGAACACTAAGGAACAAGAAAACAAGGAGAAAGATAAAAACATGGTCATTTCCATTTCAAATTCAACTTTTCACAATCTCCAAAATAAAACTTTACAAAAAAACTTTTTTTGAAGTAAAGAAGACCCAAACAATCCACAAGGAAAACTATTGCTGATGGGTGACTTGGACATATGGCTGGAGGCCATATGCCAGTCATGCCACCATCACAAGAAGCACTCTAGGGTAATGTCCCCGACTCCACATGGCTTTCCAGACCATGCGAGCTCACGAAGGTCACTTTCCCAGCTCCCATTTCATTCCCAAATATCAAAAAAACCATAAGAATCAAGGACATCGAAAAACCCGAACATCCCATGGTAACCCGAGGTTCATAACAAGTAAGGGTTCATGATATCCTTCCCATTCCCACACCTCATGTCCCAAAAATTCTACTCCTTTTACCATGAAAACCACAAATAACAATGGTCTCTCTAAAAAACAAGGCCCGCTCAAGAGCCTACCTCCTCTGATACCATTTTGTCACAAACCATCCCGGGTCAACCCTAAACTGATCACCCAAGACGGTCCGTGACAAGGTCCAGGAGGTATTCCTGATCCTCCCGGGCTAGAAACAAGCTCCAGGGCATCAATAGAGGACAAATGGAAATGATTTATCCTAGAGAAAATAAGTAAAGCAGCAGAAAAAGTAGAATAACGCAAAGTAAACAACACGAAAAGAAAGAACGACCAATAACAACCAACTAACATGACCACATCCAAAACTCCTCATGACTCTGAGAGTCACTCACCAATCCACAACCAACTCTCACCCAAGGTGAGAAAGATCAAGTAAAACCTGCAATAAAAATAAAAATAAAAAAACACTATAGGTGTGAGTATTAAAACTCAGTAGGTGTTCCCAACAAACTATTCGCAATGCACTACCTTTAAATAAAGAACTTACTAATTACAGGATTGAACTAAATTATAAAAAATATGGGTTTCCACACACACTTTCATTTATAAAACAAGTAACAATCCATTTCCTTTTTTAATTTAAAAACAAGTTTAATGTTTGAAAGGAACATGTGCATTGCATTTTAAAACATTTTTGTGGACAATTTAGAAATCCAAATTTTAGTTGTTAGTTAAAAGAAAAACCACACACAACACACAACACACACTAAGGGAAATGGAAAAAAGTGTCACATAGGGACATGCAACCAAACTAGACCCCTCAATCATCCACCACATACAAATAAACACTAAAGAAAACATGAGTCAAACCTAGGAGTTCGTGAACAATCCAGAACATACTACACATGTGACTCATCCTAATGGAATTCCTACTCTCGATGACATCATAACACCCTAACACCCGACCATCGCCCTACCTGGCCTAGTCAAGGGGCCCAATCCCATAGCAATAATACCAAAACACCTCTCTGCTATGGGCCACTAGCCAGTGCATAATCTAAACTAGTTCAACAATCGTTCTTAGAAGATTCACTCACTTTGCTAGGTTCCCATGTCAACACGTATAATAAAAGGGTAAGGGGTGAGTCAACAATGAAAATAAAGCAACCAGTCATGATGTGCAAACATCACACACAACTCATACAATCGAGGTACACAATAAGACCACCCTTGAGTCACCCCAAAGAGAGTTTTCAAAATATCTCATTTCTTTAAAGTCCCAAACAGGCCTTAACTAACCACTCAACACCAACATATTTTCAGAAAAACCAACACACGCCAACTCATTTCCAAAGAATCAAAGAAACACCACTTTCAATCTCAAAACCATTTGAAACCTCATTTAAGAAATCCATTTTAGAAAGATGAACACATTTTCAACCCAAGCGATTCTGAAAAAAACACAATTTACTTATAAAGGCCAACCGGGCATTTTACCAACACTAATGATGCACATTAAAAGAACACACTTTTAGGTAATTTAAAATAAGAGAGAACCACTATCCCTCACAATGAATATTTATTCTAAAACTAATTATTTAATATTATTTACCATTAATCTAAAATTTAATGAAATAAAAAGAAATTAATAAATTAAAAATATAAAGGCAAGTGCAGTGGTGACCTACCTTGGTTCTCTTTCCAAACACAATGTCATGTCATGCCTCGCAAAAATGCATAAACATGCGCAAAATGATGACCGAAATATCGCAGGGTTACCTCGCTAACGCACTGCAAAAAATGTAAAATAACTAAAAACACATAAACATGGACTTAAAAGAACCCCAACGAAAAAACAAAGTAAAAAGGACAAGCTAAACATGTTTTCAAAACATAATTCGCACCAAACCAATTAATCACAAAACATGACAAATTAATAATTTAGGAAAAACAATTAACCAAACAAAAATTATCTACAATACCACATAATTTATTCTAAAATAAATATACTCAAAACTAAAAATAATTAATTAATATTAAATGAATGTTAGTCTTGCAAGAATTAAAATACCTCTAAATTTTAAGAGGCGGTACAAATGCATCATACCTCAACTCAATGTGGAATGAAAACACACGCCCGAGACCAGTGTATGATCACATTCGCACCTCAACCATATGCTCTAGAAGCATAATTAAACCCTATGAAAACAAGATTGTACCCCAACAAATAGGGGTTTAGAGAAGAATTAAACCCTATTCAAAGAAAATATTAGCCACGAACCCTTACCAAAGGGGAAGACCATCGCCGAAGGGAGAGGGCGCCGATAAGGGGGAACACTGGTGAGGGGGAAACGCCAGCGAAGAGCAGCTCTCCGGAGGTCGTGGGTCATGGATGCTGCACACTGAATATGGGACTTCAGGGGGTTGCAGGTCATGCTAGAGATAGCCAAAGAGGAGGTTTGTGGGGAATCTGTTGGAACAAGGGGAGGGGGTCGGCGCTGTGCAGCCAAAGCAGGAGGAGAGAAGGGGTGTCTACTACTAGTGGAGAAGGGTAATAGGGGGAGGCATTCGCGATAGGGAGGAAGAGAGAAGGGAGAGTGGTCCACTGCCACTGGCTGGAAAAAGCAGGGATGGGGTGCGTAGGGATGCGCGATGGTGGGATGAGGGGATCGACAGCGGTCGGGGCGTGCGTTGCAGGGAGTCGGCAGCCTTGGTGTGCAGTGTAGGGTGCGGGGAAAGGGAAGAATAGAGGGTGATGAAGGTGGCTCAGTGAATATTGAGGGTGCGATGGGGAACTGTAGGAGAAGTTCAAGGAGAGGCAGAGCAGCTTCACACTACAAAGGAGAAGAGGAACAGGGGGAGGCACGCTGGCTCGGGAAGAAGGGAGAAGTAGGGAAGAAACTGTGTGGAAGAAAAAAAGTAAACCCTAAAAAAAGAGAAAGGAAAATAAATAAATAAATAAATAAATAAAGATAAAAATAAAAATTAAAAAAAACCTAACAATATTAATAATAATAACAAAAATACTAATAATAAAAACAATAAATAATAATTTTAACCACAACAATTCTTTAATAATTATAACATAATATTAAAATTATTTATCAACATTTGCATCGTTATGAAAAATAATAATATTAATAACATTTTTAATAATTATGATAAAATATTAATAATGATAATAATAATAATACTAATAATTATAATAAAAATAAAAATAATAATTTTAATATATAATAATAATATTAATATTAACATCAATAATAATAAGGTTAATAATTCACATAATAATAAATAAAATAACTTTAACAATAATATAGAAATGATATAAATAATAATATAATGTAATTATTCATGAAAGATTAATACTAACATCACTACGGTAAGTTATTTATTCTAAATTTTCATTTATTTTCAATTCATTCAATTTAATTTTTATTTTTCCAATTCAGACACCGCAACTGCACGGTACTCAGGCTGACCGCATGGCTTCCGCTAGCTATGCGGTGCCTGCGCACTGGCCTAAAATAATAATAATAATAATAATAATAATAATTTTAATAATAATAATAATTATTATTATAATTTTATTATCAACCACTAAAATTTTAAATCACACAATAAATTACAAAATTTACCCATTTTAAATTTCCGAGGGTAGGCGAACTGTGCAGATGCCTGGGTGGAGCTGCTTGGGGTTTTCAAAACGTGCTCTGCCCATGCTCCCAATGACGCCCACTCAAAAACATGCGTTTTTTTGACAAAACTTAAAAATCTCTTTCAGGATTTAACATGAACCTCAGCAAAAAAATTAAAATCCAAAGAAAATAATAAAATAAAATAATATATAGGTCAGGGTGTGACAATTATGATTATGATTATGATGATAATGATGATAATAATAATAATAATTGGATGATGAAGGGTCTATGATAGATTATCTATCTAGAACTCAATGGTTATTAGGGATTCATGCTCATGAAATCTTTGTCTATTTATTCTCTAGTTGAAAATTTCCTCATATAAGGATGTTTCAAATCCCACAAGTTTGTTGATGCTGGATTGGAATATTGAAAAGTAGTTCATAGCTGGACTGATGTGGCTAATTCGATTACTAAAAATTCCATTAGTCATTCTCTCTTGAAAGGGCCCATCACTGGTGGTCTTTATCGAAAAGGAAATGTGGCTCATGTAAAGGATAACTTGGATACTATCATAGAATGCATTAAAATTGGTAATCATTCCATTATTGCATGTATTTTTTCCAAGGGGCTCAAATCCATAGTAAATTGAAGAACTAGTTATGATACATTCAGATATTTGGGGTTTTACAAAATGAAAGTGTAACTCATTGGCTTAGGGTTTTTTTACATACTCTTCCCTTTCGAGGACCTAAATATGAGGGATTGGGGTTTTTGGTTGATTTCTATCATGACCCGACCCTACCTGGGCTCGAGCCACAACTACCCCAAGCCCGCCTCCATAGGCCAGGGGCTGGCGACAAGCGTCGAAGGCTAAAAAACTCGGGGAGGCCTTTGACTAAGTACCTATACACACACACGTAGCACACTCAATGCAAAAGTGCAGAGTAAAAGGAAAAGCAAAGAACCAACTTCTATAAATAAACCACAAAAGTGCATTGACCTCTAAACAGTACAAGCAAGTGCTGAGGTAAACTGAAAAGTAAAGGGGAAAAACACACGCCCAACCAGAAAAGTGTCACAACCCAGAAACAAGTAAACAAAAGAAAAACAGCTGGAAGGGTCCCCAATCTGGAACCCGACTCCAACCACCACACGCGGTCCAAGCTCCTGAACTCCTAAGCTCCGCTGAAGTCACGACCAACCTGTCCATCCTCTGCAAGGGCACACCAAGTGCGGGGCAAAGCCCAAGCAGGGGTGAGTATAAAAATACTCAATAGGATACCCCAAAGGATCTAGGGAGAAACAAAGGAGGTACCAAAGGGTGAACAGTAGATCGAATAGGGAATAGTAAAGGAATACAACAAGGAGTGCAGTAGTGTACCAATAGAGAGTCCAGATCAACCCAACAAGAGAAAGGAGGTAGACTCGTCCAAACACAAGGATATGGAAATGGTGAGAAGATGAACTTATCGTCGAGTCTTCACTACCTATAGCAGGAGAGTAGACTCATCCAACCACAAGAAGCTATACACAAGAATCACGTGGCATACCCCATGCGTCTTCGCCTCTGCTGGAAGGAGAGTAACCAAACCCAAGAAGTGGGTACTGGAACAAGGAATATACATATACATATGCTCAATCGAGAAGCCCGGACAAGATCGTAAGGGGATATCCATCCTGTAGTTCAGCACAAGAAAGTGAGTAGCCAACAGTCCCAGAAGTAAACACCATCGATGCCCAGCATCCCGCGCGTCTACCCTGAACTGCAAGTCAAAGGGCTCAAATCACCACACCTTGACACTATCCACTTTGGGTGGCACTGACTTGCCCGCAGAGGTTTAAGTCACGTCACATGATGCGTCTCAGTGGGGAAAGCGCCCCTCATACTTGAGAGTTCCGGGGGAACGTCAAACCACAATTCGTCACTGCCCCGCAGTTGAGAGGTCTCCTTAAAGTCGATAGGTGACCCCCTACCCAGCCCCGTTGGAGGGTGATCCTTGGAAGTCGACAGGTTCCCACTGGAGAGAGACCCGACAAGAGTCGACGAGTGCCACACTGCCTAGTACCGTAAAAGGGTAATCCACTGGAGGGCTACCCGGCTAAATTTGTCGATGATTCCCAATGCCCAGTCCCGCAAAAGGGTACTCCACTGGAGGGAGGCTCGGAACCTTCATTGGGGACCACTTCCCAGCCCAGCTGGAGGTAAAACTAGCATCGGGGACCACTTTCCAGCCTCGCTGGAGGTAAGCCCAGCATCGGGGACCACTGCCTAGCCCTGCTGGAGGTAAACCCGGAACTGCTCTGGCCATCCCTGCTGGATGGTACTGCTTGGTGAACACCGCTGTACTGGCCATCCCTGCTGGATGGCACAACTATCTAACCCTTCTAGAAACAACCTCATGGGTAGAGGATCGGTGCATGCGTAATGTGTTGGTCACACCGAATCCACAAGAACTCTACTAGGGAACACAAGGGGATGAGAGAAACTCCCCAGGCCTTTCAGGGAGATCACGATCCAATCCGTTGAGTCACTGTCGAAGCGGACCGAGAAAACTCATTCGAGAAATTGGGAAAAAAACCCACGCTGTATGAGCACACATAGTCATAAACGGTGCCGCAGTCCGGTGGAAGGGCACGGTACTGAAACCCCTCACAACTAAAGAAATAGAGGAACCAAACCATCTCTACCGGCCAAACGAGAACAAAACCAGGGGAAAACTCAACCCTGCTAGTCAACAAACAAGAACAGGACCAGGGGAAAACTCAACTCTACTGGTCAACAAACAAGAACGGAGGTACCCTCTACGTCGCGAGAGGTCAAAGGTACAAAAAGCAGAACCTGACACGCACATGGAGCCCACACGACGTGTGGCCCCAAGTCAACCCCAACCAAGCGCACAAACATTCTTAGGTACCAACATCCACATGTACCTCCCAACGCTCCCGTATACTCCAAGAGTTTACCATGTCTCCAGCCAAAAGGCTACCGTGCACACGACACCCATATTCAACACGAAGGCGTAAACGTAACGACTCCAACTTGACACCTCAACAGCTAAGGAACGACCAAATACATCTCTTCAAGCATTTACTTCACTCTCCCAAGAGTGAACGCGATCACACGCTAAGGGTTCTCTGAAAACACCGCATGAAGAACCACCACTGGAGCACCCTTCATATTTCCACATTTAATAAGATCGCGTAAGAGGCTCCGCACGCCTGAACAGATTACACCATTGTAATCCTCATGAAAAAACATGTGATATCGACTACTTACTCGCCTCCAACGGATATCTGATGGAAAAGTCACCAACACCGCTTTACGCCCGAATGGCGTCCCGTGATCTCGAGCCTCGGCCCCGAAAAACAGTCGGGCGCATCACACCATTGCAATCCCCTTGGGAAAACACGTCAAAAGAACTGCTCACTTGAGTGGAAAGGATATCCGGAGAAAAATATGTGTTCTAACATACCGAACATGAGCGGTGCTGCATGAGACCCACATCCCGGTCCCGAAGCACAACGAACGGATCGCACTGTTGTGATCCTCTCGAAAAAGTACATAAGATGGACTACTCATTTGTCCAAAACGGACACCCGGTGATAAAGATGGAAATCACCATCAACTCCAAAAATGGCCCTCATGGGGCCCACACCACCATGCAGAATTAAAGCGGGCAGACTACGCCAATGCAATGCCCTCAGAAAAACACCCAAAAATGACTGCTCGCACGCCCCGAACGGACGACCAAAGAGGAAGTCTCTAAACGCTGCTCGCAGCTCAACAGATGGGCCATGGGGCCCACGCCTCATTTCTAGTTTCAATGCCCGAATATGCCCTGGAAAACTCCGCCTCGATGCCAGGGTTGCAACGCCACTGACGGCGCTCAAAACGGACTCCGGATGTGTCCGCGCCGCGCAAAACAAGAACCCCCAGAGAAAACGTCATTTCACTTAAAGGCGTGTCATGCCACCGAACTCCCATCCCAGGAATTAAAAATTCCAAAAACCATCTAAAAACGTCCCCCTCAATCCAAGGAACGCATCGCCGTTGATGGAATGCAAAACGGACACCCGTAGCGGAAAATACGAGCATCCGAAAATTGAGGGGGCAAAGCCCCTTGGGCGAGATCGGCCTGGGCCGGCCGGTCCGCCCGGTCTGGGCCGAGCCGTGCTGGCCGGCCCAGCTCACAACGCCTAGCCCGTGGATTGGCCACGCGGGCCGGCGGTGGACCCGGTCCACCACTTGGCTGACTGGCTGAGGCCTATCACCCGCGTGATGACCCACGCAATGCGGGTCGTGTTCCCCCGCGGGGTCGTACGACGGGACCCCGGTCCACCGCGGAGCGCCGCTCGCCGTCGCCCCAGCTAGCGCCGCCGACGACCCCGCCCGCACCGACCTCCGCTGCCGAGGAGGCCGCCGCCCGCATCTCACGCCGACCGCACCTCCTCCTGAAGACGCCGCCACGTGGGGATTCCACCGCCGCCTGGAGACGCCGTGCCGCCGCCTGGACCTCGCCGGACCGCCGACACCCCCCCCCCCCAAGAACCTGCAACTTTCACCGGACGATTGCGGAAACCCAAGAGCTCAGATTTCGAGTCTGAAACAAGCGTCAGAAAGCTTAGAGTATTTACTACGCAAATATGGGCCTCTCTCTACAATTCGGCAGTAATTCGACATGTAAATTTGCGTTCGAAGTTAAGTACATGAATGAAAAAAAATACAAAACACAACCTCCTACCTATTGGGGCGTTGCCCGATGCTTCACGGAGGGTCCGCCACCGCACCACTACCTTTACAGAGGGGAGGAGGAGAGGAGGATCTTCCTCCTTCATCGTTTGGAGCTGTTGATTCCAGGGAAGAAGGGGGAGAGGAGAGGGGTGGGTTAAGTGTTTAAATAGAAAACACTTAACCACCCGCCCGTCGGCCCGAACCTGAACTTCCGGCGGGATTGAGATTAAGCCTCCCCTAGGGTAAATGCTACGTTCTGAGTGCAATGGAGGTCTCGGAATTTTAATCTGAGACCCCATTCAAAAGTTATAAAACTGAACGCCCGAGGCCGCCAAATTACGAAAACACCCCTGGGACCATTTTTCACAGACGATTCGCGCCCGCGAAGATTACACCCCTACTAGGGTAAACGACACATTACGGACTCAACGATGCCCTCGATTTCCCAATCTGATCCATCGTTTAAGAGATACTTGAGTTAAGCCGTTAAACGAATAAATTAATTATTTAATTTATCCGTTCCATGCTCTGATAGCGAGCGAGGGGTCCAAACATCCCGCGCAGACATGTTTTATGTCGTTCCTAGGGTAAACAACTCATTCCGGACCCATCTGTACACTTAGATCTCTGATCCGGATCACCGTTTAGGAGTTAACCCATTTATTTGGCGTTCCCAGTGTGAACGCACTGAAAATTTAATTCTGGCCACACCGGGGCTCGGAATCATACGCCGTCTGAAGGCGCTGCTCTGGAATAATATCAAGAATATTCCAAAGTCTTTTATAGGCAAAAACCGGGTTCTTATAATTTCTCTCAAGATAGTAACTCTACACATGAGGGATTAGGATCAAAATATCAATACTTTAGAGGTGACTAATACCTATGTTTAGTTATGGGTTAAGGTTTATAGATTAAATTAGGTAACCTGACACCCTAGGTTCTTATATGATATTGTAATGGTAATTGTGATTCTCATAAAATTGGATAGAAAAATTGATATGGACAGATTCATCCACCACACTCATTTTTTTAGTGAAAATTTACCTTTTCTCCACTTTAGTTTATAAAGTACTTATTTTAAATGATGATGAAGAGTTTTTACTAAGAATTGAGTATAAAAACTCCCCTAGTTTTTCAAGGATTGGAAGGTCTTTGGACATGATATTATAAATTTAAAGAGATTTGTTATCTATTATTTTTTATCTACTCAAGGTCATAAGGAAAAATCATACATCAAAAAGAATAAGATATTGAGATCCACTGATCATGTTGGTCTTGAAAATTTTGGGTATTCTTATATTCAGGATGGAGGAGTGAATAAACATGTGATCTTGATGGGGCAGGACATTGGCTGTGAGCCTGTGTATAATCTGGGAACACAGTCGGCCGGTCTGGATAGCTATAGGGATTGTCCTACTAAAATTTCTTTTTATTATTATCTTATTAGGGAAGGGTATACACACATGGATAGATGTATTTATAATAGGGAGTGGTTTGTTTCTTTGGATGTTTTAGGAAATCATTACTGGCCTTCCCGAGATGGTGTGTGAGTAATGGACCGTAATGGGAAACAAGATATCAGTTCATGGGCTAAGGTTATAGAGGAGGGGATGGTTATTGAGGTGAAATCATCTGATGAAGTGGTAGTAAATGATATTTCTAATTAGTATCTTATTTAATAGAAACTGATTACATCAATATCCCACAAGGGTAAGAAGAAAATGGATGTTGAGGCCCCTTTTCATTCAAAGCCTAGGGATGTCATTCAAATCAAGGAATTGGATGAAACTAACATGGAGAAGGATCTATCCAATGATTTTGATCTAGATATCTTGAATCTAAGACTAGATAAATCCTTATTGGCTGGATTAGATAACATGGACACCATGAATTTGGAAGATGGATCTTCCCCTCATGCTAATTAGACCGTTTCACATTCCATCTTGGATCACTCCAACTAATGTTATAGAGGCTCTTGATACTAACTATACTGATTTGGAATTTTCTAAAAGTAGTGCAGGGTCACATAATATCCAATATGGCTATGTAGATGATATGATCATGACTGATGGTCCTGATATTTCCATGACCCTAGTGCCTAGTCAGGAACTATATCATGGAAAAACTTACATCTTTATAGATAATGATGAAAATAAGGATGCTCCTTTGAAAAATGGAATTTATAATGGCATAAATTCCCTTTATTGTGTTTATTATGATCAAAATAAATCCAAAAAGTATGATTTTCTTGATGCCAATTCTTTGGATGAGGTATATGGAGTTTTTGTGGAAAGTTCCTAGGATTCTAAAAGTGGAAGTGTAAGAAGGGATTAAGTATTCAATTTCAATCCTTTCAGAGTGTTTGAATTATATAAATAGGTGCCTTTAGTGATAATGAACATGGAGGGGTCTTACAAAAGTGATATAGGAATTAGGACTGGTCATCATATGCAAGGGTATATTCATGGGGTGATCTCTGGCGATATGGGTGCAGCAGTCTCTTCCAAACCATCTTCAAATGAATTCCATGGTCCTTGGTAGAGAGAAAATACCTAGAAGTAAAAACGAAATTGTCACATACATGACATATTTTAAAGTTATTTTTCATTTAATTTACATCCATACTTTGTTTTGGGGGTTTTCCATGCATTTTTGAAGGAAATGGTGGGTTTCCAAAATTTGGGCCAACCCGAGAGCCCATTTCAAGTTTTGAAAGTAAATTTTGTTTCTTTAATAAATCCTTCATTTTTTAACCTTTTTCACCCATTAAACTTACAAAATGACCTTCATTTAACTATTAAAACCACCAAAGAAATTTGGGACCTTTAAAAATTCATTAGCATCTTGTATTTGGGTGATCAAATTAGGTATTGGGCCAACCCAAAAGCCCATTTCCATTTTTAAAATTGTTTTTTAATTATTTCATAAAATATTAATTTTTGTATCCCTTTTCGGTGATTACACATCTCACGTTATCCCACTGTACCTATCCGAAACCCCATCTTCGTTTCCCCCTCTTTGGAGATCGTATCAGTCGAAAATTAGGGCCGAACTTCTCAGGTTGCTAAAATCGTCCAGATTTCTCAAGTAAGTGACTATCCTTCTAAGATCCTTCCTTTTCCTTAAGATTTATCCATTTTTTCTTGAATCCAAATATTTCCAGAATCTAGGGCTTCGTACCTAGGGTTTCATTTTGAGTTTGTTGGTCCAATCCTCTGGTTTTAGGTTTGATCTCACTCCCTTGTGGTGCGGTTGAAGTTCCGCACTAGGATTTGCGGTTCTTGGCTCTTTTGGTAGGTAATTCCATTGTGCATGAAATTTTTGTGAATTAGATTGCTTTGTTAATGGTATTTTTATATTTATTTCATTTTAATGTTTCAGTAAAAATTGGTTTTAGTTTCATTTATAAAGCAAATGAATTGTAAGTTCCAATTTTTGGTGAAATTGGGCGGTTTTCATACAAATCTTTTATTGGTTCGTTTGGGGATGAACAATAATTACTTAGTTGATTTTATTGAATTGCATTAGTACTGGAAATCATGTTTTGAATTTTTATTCTTTTTGTTTGTTTCTATGAAAGTTTGTTTAAATGGTGTTTGGAAAGCAAATGGGCTTTAAGTGCCATGTTTGTGTGAAAATGGGGGGTTTTTAAAAGATATAACTTCTTTGTTCACATGGGGCTTCCACAAAACTGAATTTTTGGCTTCATTAAAGGTTATTGAACTGTAATTTTTGTTTTGGTGACTTAAAAGTGTGCACATAGTGTGGAAGGGGATATTTCGAAGAGCTTTGGGTGCAAAATAATGTGATATTTTGAGAGGTTGTTTTATTGAAAATAAAAATGTTTTGTTGTGTGTTTTGAATGGTTTAAAGTATGTATAGCTACTGTATTGTTTGTTTGTGACCAGTAGAGGTGTTTTATATGCAAAAGGATGTGTGTTGTTTGCTGAAAATTGTTGATCACAAAAAGGGGAATCCTGGGTACTTATGTGGGTGGAGATGTACTAGTACGGCTAGTGAACCAGATGGGTTGTGTCCCTGTTTCACTGAGAAAATGGAGAAAAAAAACTCTAAATAAACTATGTGGATGATATTTGGTGACCACTAGGTTATGGGTATGTTACATACTAGTGGCTCGTGCATGGAAAGGATTGTGACTTGGATACTTTACACCGAGGTACGGGGTACATATGGCCCGAGACTATCTAGTTGCCTAGGGGTGTTCCCAGTTTTGGTGCTCATTGGATTTGAAGTATTTAACCTTGTATTGGGGTTTTTTTGGTAGTAATTAACAGTATCTCACATTTCTATTTAAATGTGTGAACATTTTGAAAATTTTAGCTTGAAAACTATTATCAATTGAAAGTTGCATTTCTTGGATTTTATCACTGCTTTTCTTTGCGTATTAAAACTACTTGCTTTTTCACATTTTATTGCATTATATTTGGAATCATTGGGTGGTTAATATTGAGCTTATGCTCAGACCCTACCCCTTGGGTGTAAGTAGACTTGGTTATGTTTGACTCAGGTAAAGGAAAGGCTAAGGGTGATGCTGGTTCAAGGTGTTAGTCCCCATCCTTGGGATGGAGTTGTGGAGACGGCTTGGGGGTGATGATCCCTTGTCATGGGGAGTCCATGGGGCTGTTTTGTTGCTATTTCTTTGTGTATTTGGACCTTTTTTACTTTATTTGAACTTATGTATTCAGTTCTGGTTTTTTTTGTATAAACCTTGCTGGTATGAATTTTTTAGATTTATTTTGTCAAATATTTTTGATGTTTTATGTATACATATTTGGGTAAATCGTTCCCAAACCAAGATAAATGATACCCGAGAACTTGTGCCAACCCGTGGGGATAGGTAACGCCCTTCGGGCCTTTCCATGGGCCGGGTTTGGTGCCGTTAATTGTGGCGACCAGATTCATTTTGTGACAAAATGGTATCAGAGGGAGGTTAAAGTTTTTGGGTTATACTGCTATTTTAGGATGAGCCGGGATAGACAGAAGCTAGCACTATCGGGGATCGGGGTTTTGGTTGTGAGTAGGGTACCGGGCCCACACCTTTCATGGCAGACCATGAGTCACCATGGGATTTTGGAATTTACGGAATGACTTCACTTCTAGGTGAGACGTGTGGGCTGCAGACCACATGTGGACATCAGGAGAATGTGGAGTAGTTGTTTATTTTATTAATGAAATATTTTTAGTTTATCTATATTTGATTTATTTTATTACAATTTTCAGAATTGTGGTATTGAATATAATTTTGTGACTGGTGAATTTTGTAGCAACATGCCTCCCCAGAAAGCTCCCACCCACCCACAGGAGGAAGCTGGAGAGAGTTCTCCCACACCGATTGATCAGAGGCTCATGGAGGCTGTGGTTCGAGCTATCCAAGCTTTGGGATAGGGACCAACTACTGATACTATTCCTATTAGGGAAGAAGAGACAGGTCCTAGAAAAGATAAATCACAAGAGTTTCTAAAAAACAAGACTCCTACCTTCCGAGGTAGCTCAGAACCCCGGGAAGCAGAAGAATGGATCGAGAAGATCGAGCGTATGTTTGAGTTCCTGGAAAAAACCGAGGAGCTCAAGGTGAAGTGTGCCTCCTTTATATTGGAGGGTCCCAGCCATAAGTGGTGGGAGTCAGTGCTTTAGTCTGGGAAGAATGAGCAGATGCGCTGGGTAGATTTCAAGGCTGTCTTCAATGAACAGTACTGCCCTGAGGTGTTGGCTTATGCAAGGTCTAGAGAGTTCATGGAACATGTTCAGGGGAATCTATTTGTGATGAAGTATGCCAATCATTTCACTGAGTCGGTTTGGTATGCTCCAGAAATTGTCTCTAATGAGAAATCAAAGACCCATAGGTTTGAGAAAGGCTTGCGACCAGAGATATACTCCCAGGTGTTCTTGTTTAAGATGAGGACCTATGCTGAGGTCGTTGATCGAGCGTGCATGGTGGAGATTGACAAGAAAGGAAGTGATGGTTTCTATGGTTCAGTATCAGTATTGGGAAGTGGTAGCTCTTCAGAGAAGAAAAGGAAGTAGGATGATCTTGTGAATAAAGGAGGTGGCAGTTCAGGCCACTCTTCGAGGCAGTTTTCTTCTGTGGCTTCTGATGCGAGATCGGTCATGTGCCACCAGTGTGGGAAGCCCGGGCACATCCAACCAACATTTCCACTTCCTCCGAAGCCTTGTTACCAGTGTGCAGGTATGAGGAATTTGCAGCGTTTCTATGGTGTGGCACATCCACTTCTGAGTGGGGCTGGGTCAGTGGATTCAAGATGAGTGCCAGCACAGTCTGAGCCATCGAGGAATGAGGGATCTCAATTTGGAAGCCGTGGTGGTAGGGCTGGGTTTTCTTCTGGGAAGATCCAGTTCAGAGCACATCCACAGACTAACAGTCGTCTTCAGGCAGAGACCGGACATCTCCATGTGGTGGATCAGGCACCAGCAGGATCATAGGCGGGACTGTCGACAGTTTGAGGTACCTTTTTGATCGCATCTTCTATAGCTGCTGCTATTTTTGATACCAGTGCCTCTATTTCATTCATTTCTTCCCGTTTTGTGGACATGCTGAATTTCCAACTGATTTTATGTCTTTCACGATGGAGTTGGTGACACCGCTAGGAAAGAAGAAGGAGCAGGGTCTCAGGTGCCCGTCGTGTGCGCTTTCTGTGTCAGGGGTCGAGATGGAGTGGGACCTCTTGGTCTTAGATATGGAACTTTGATGTAATAATCGAGATGTATTGGATAATAAACTTCTAGACACACATCAATTGCTACAGACTGCATGTGAGTTTCACGACACCTGATGGGATTCGTCATGTTTTTCATGGAGAATGGGATCCTCGGTCAGGTCGCGTAGGGCCTCCACTCCCAGAGTTGGGAAGTGTTATCTTCCAGTTATCTTCTCTCATGATATAGGATGGTATTTCCCCTAAAGGTGAACTACCTCTTGCAGTGAATGAGTTTCCGAAGGTATTCTCGGATGATTTTTCAGGTTTTCCCCTAGAGCGGGATGTGGAGTTTTCGATTGATCTGGTGCTGAGTACACATCCGATATCTCTTCCCTCTTATCGCATAGACCCCACCAAGCTGAAGGAATTAAAGATACAACTATATGACTTAGAATCTAAAGGATTCATTTGCTTGAGCATCTCTCCTTGGGCCGCTCTTGTGTTGTTCGCGAAAAAGGCTGATGGATCCCTCCGGTTGTGCATTGACTACCAGAAGCTGAATAATGTAAAAATTAAGAATAAATACCCTTTGCCCAGAATAGATGATTTGTTCAATCAGTTGAAGGGGGAAAAGTGGTTCTCAAAGATAGACCTATGTTCGGGGTATCATCAACTTCGGGTGAAAGAGTCAGATATCCCAAAGACAACCTTTTGAAGTAGGTATGACCACTTTGATTATTTGGTCATTCCCTTCAGATTGACCAATGCTCCAGTGGTCTTTATGGCACTCATGAACAAGATGTTTCATCAGTATCTCGATTCCTTTGTTGTGGTGTTTGTGGATGACATTCTGGTATACTCTAGCTCTGAAGAGGAACACGAACATCACTTGATGATTGTTTTGGGTACATTACGGGATCACCGCCTCTATGCAAAGTTTTCAAAGTGCACTTTTTGGATCAGGGAGGTGATATTTCGGGGGCATGTGATCTCAGAGCACAGATTTTTAGTGGACCCTAAGAAAATTAGAACAGTCATGTCGTGGGAGCAACCGAAGAATGTGTTCGAGATCAGGAGTTTTCTTGGCTTGGCTGGTTATTACAGGCGATTCCTTTGGGATTTCTCTTGGTTTACTTCACCGATGATTACCCTCACCTGAAAAGGGGTGAAGTTTGTATGGGGTCTAGAATTCCAGGTGTCGTTCGAGGAGCTGAATAGGCAGTTGAATACCACCCCTGTGCTGATTTTTCCAGAGGATGGAAAGGGATATGTGGTCTGTTGTGATGCTTCAGGTATGGGTCTTGGGTGCATGCTTATACAGGATGATCACGTGGTCGCGTATGGATCTCGCCAACTTCGGCCACACAAAAAGAACTACCATACCCATGACTTGGAGTTTCAGCGGCGATGCATGCTTTGAAGACATGGTGTCACTACCTCTTTGGGGAGAAGTTTTTGGTCTACTCTGATCACAAAAGCTTGGCTTATATCTTCTCGCAGAAGGACCTCAACTTGAGGTAGTGTCGCTGGATCGAGTACTTGCAAGGGTTTGAATTTGAAATTGTCTATACCCCAAGCAAGGGAAATGTAGTGGCTGACGCCTTGAGCATAAGGGTTCCAGTCCAGGATTTAAGAAACTCCAGTGATGAGTGGACATTGATGGGGCTCTTTTCTCAAATGCATGTCGAGACCAGGGAACACAATGGAGGGGTATTCTTGGCAAGCGTCCAGTTGAATCCTTCTCTATTGGATTTGATTCAGCAGGAATAACCCAGTGATGAGATTTTTCAGCGGTCAAAGCAGTTTCTTCATGGTGGGGAGAAATCCTCTGATTGGTCTTCGTATTCTGAGGGAATCTTGTGCTTCAAGGGCCGTTCAGTAGTGCCGTTATATCTGTGGAAGGTGGTGATGCAAGATAACCACCAGTCTCAGTGGGCTGTCCATCCGGGTGCCACTAAGATGTATTATGATGTCTATTGGTAGTTTTGGTGGCGTGGTATGAGACAGGACATAGAGGACTTTGTTTCGAGATGTTACACATGCCAGTAGGTGAAAGCAGAGCACCAAAGGCCTTCCGGTTTTCTCCAACCACTACCCATTCCTACCTGGAAGTGGGACGAGGTCTCCATGGAATTCATTGTGGGCTTACCTCGTACACCTCAGGGTAAGAATTCCATTTGGTCAGTGATTGATCGTCTGACCAAATCAGCCCACTTCATTCCGATAAAAGATAAAACTAAAGTGGATGAGTTGGGACATTTGTATCTTCAGGAAGTGGTGAGAATCCATGGTGTACCATCAACAGTTGTCTCAGATAGAGGCCCCAGCTTCACTTCTTGATTTTGGGAAGGCCTTCATAAGGCTTTGGGGTCTCAGATTAATATGATCATGGCATGCCACCCTCAGACGGATGGTCAGACAGAGCGGGAAAATCAGATTTTGGAGGACATGCTTCATGCATGTGTCCTAGACTTTGGAGGTTCTTGGGATATCCATTTGAGTTTGGTTGAGTTTTCTTATAATAACAGTTACCAATCCTCGATTTTAATGGCCCCTTTTGAGGCCCTCTATGGTCGGCCATGCCGGTCCCCCCTATGTTGGGCTGAGGTAGGAGAGACTTCACTGTTGGGGTCGAGCCTTGTGCAGGAGAATTCTGAGAAGGTCAAGTTGACTAGGCAGTGCTTATTAATAGCTCAGAGTCTTCATAAATATTATTCTGACCAGAGGCGTCAAGACCTAGAGTTTTCTGTGGGTGACAGGGTATTCTTGAAAGTGGCCCCTTGTCTGGGCCATCGTTGATTGGGGAAGCAAGGTAAGCTGATGTCGCGGTATGTCGGGCCCTTTGAGATCACTGAGCATATTGGAAAGATGGAATACAGGTTGGCCTTACCTTCTCAGTCGACATCCATCCATGATGTCTTCCACGTCTCTCAGTTGAAGAAATACAACCCGGATATGTCCCATGTGTTGAGTTGGGAAGAACTGGAGATAGAGCCTGACTTGTCTGTTGTTGAGAGGCCGGTGAAAATAGTGGACTCCCAAGAGAAGATACTTCGAGATAATTCTATTCCATTAGTCCAAGTTCTATGTCAGCATGTGAATGATACACATGAGACATGGGAGCGAAAGTCATGGGTTGAGGATGAGTACCCGTTCTTGTTTTCCAATCAAGCTTCATATTGACTTTCTGGGGTGGAAAGTCCTTCATGGTGGAGAGAATTGTCAAATACATGACATATTTAAAAGGTATTTTTCATTTAATTTACATCCTTACTTTTTTTGGGGGGTTTTCCATGCATTTTTGAAGGAAATGGTGGGTTTCCAAAATTTGGGCCAACCCGAGAGCCCATTTCCAGTTTTCAAAGTAAATTTTGTTTCTTTAATAACTCCTTCATTTTTCAACATTTTCAACCATTAAACTTTCAAAATGACCTTAATTTAACTATTAAAACCACCAGAGAAATTTGGGCCCTTTAAAAATTCATTAGCATCTTGTATTTGGGTGATCAAATTAGGTATTGGGCCAACCCGAAAACACATTTCTAGTTTTAAAATTGATTTTTAATTATTTCATAAAATATACATTTTTTATCCTTTTTCGGTGATTACACCTCTCAACTTCTCCCACTGTACCTAGCCGAACCCCCAACTTAGTTTTCCTCTCTTTGGAGATCGTATAAGTCAGGAATTAGGGCCCAACTTCTCAGGTTGCTAAAATCATCCAGATTTTTCAAGTAAGTGACTATCCTTCTAAGATCCTTCATTTTCCTTAATATTTATCCCTTTTATCTTGAATCCCCAAATGTCCAGAAGTTAGGGATTCGTACCTAGGGTTTCATTTTGTGTTTCTTGGTCCAATACTCTAGTTTTAGGTTTGATCTCACTCCCTTGTGGTGCGGTGGTGGTGCAGTTGAAGTTCCGCACTAGGATTTGCAGTTCTTGGCTCTTTTGGTAGGTGATTCCATTGTGCATGAAATTTCTGTGAATTAGATTTATTTTTTCATGGTATTTTAATATTTATTGCATTTTAATGTTTCTGAAAAAATTGGTTTTAGTTTCATTTATAAATCAAATGAATTTTAAGTTCCAATTTTTGGTGAAATTGGGCGGTTTTCATACAAATATTTTATTGGTTCATTTGGGGCTGACCAATAATTACATAGTTGATTTTATTGGATTTTATTAGGACTGGAAATCATGTTTTGAATGTTTATTCTTTTTGTTTGTTGCTGCTAAAGTTTTTTTAAATGGTGTTTGGAAAGCAAATGGGCTTTAAGTGCCATGTTTGTGTGAAAATGGGGGTTTTTAAAAGATATTACTTCTTGGTTCACATGGGGATTCCCCAAAACTGAATTGTTGGTTTCATTAAAGGTTATTGAACTGCCATTTTTGTTTTGGTGACTTAAAAGTGTGCACATAGTGTGCAAGGGGATATTTTTAAGATCTTTGGGTGCAAAACAATGTGATATTTTTAGTGGTTGTTTTATTGAAAATCAAAATGTTTTGTTGTGTGTTTTAAATGGTATAAAGTATGTATAGATATTGTATTGTTTGTTAGTGACCAGTAGTGGTGTTTTATATGAAAAAGGATGTGTGTTGTTTGATGAAATATTTTGAGCACAAAAAGGGGAATCCCATGTACTTAGGTGGGCGGATATGTACTAGTACGACTAGTGAACCAGATGGGTTGTGTCCCTGTTTCACTGAGAAAATGGATAAATAAAACTATAACTAAACTATGTGGATGATATTTGGGGACCAATAGGTTATGGGTATGTTCTATACTAGTGGATCGTGCATGGGAAAGGATTGTGACTTGGATACTTTACACAGAGGTATGAGGTACATAGGGCCCGAGACTATCTAGTTGCCTAGGGGTGTTCCCAGTTTTGGTGCTCATTAGATTTGTGGTATTTACCCTTATATTGGGGTGTTTTTGGAAGTAATTCATAGTATCTCACATGTATATTTAAACGTGTGAACATTCTGAAAATTTTATCCTGAAAACTGTTATCAATTGAAAGTTCCATTTCTTGGATTTTATCATTGCTTTTCTTTGCGTATTAAAACTGCTTGCTTTTTCACATTGTATTGCATTCTATTTGGAATCATTGGGTGGTATCATATTGGGCTTAGAATCACACCCTAATTACACCCCTTGGGTGTAAGTAGACTTGGTTATGTTTGACTCAGGTAAAGGAAAGGCTAAGGGTGATGGCGGTTTAGGGTGTTAATCCCCATCCTTGGGACTGAGTTGTGGAGACGGCTTAGGGGTGATGACCCCTTGTCATGGGGAGTCCATGGGGCTGTTTTGTTGCTGTTTATTTGTGTCTTTGGACCTTTTGTACATCATTTGAACTTATGTATTTAGTTCTGGATTTTTGTATAAACCTTGCTGTATGAATTTTTCAAATTCATTTTATCAAATATTTTTGATGTTTTATGTATACATATTCGGGTAAATCATTCCCAAGCCAAGATAAATGATACCCAGGCACTTGTGCCAGCCCATGGGGATCAGGAACGCCCTCCGGGCCTTGCCATGGTCTGGGTTTGGTTCTATTAATGGTGGCGACCAGATTAGGTTTGTGACAGACATCTATATGGAAAATCCCCTCATGGTAGCGGTAGGCGGGGTCCTTCCCTATCCCATGTTGCTGACTTTAACTTTTAGTGCCTATTTGGGTCTTTTGATGATTTTGTTTTTTGAAAAATTTCAGCTATGATCGGGCTAGGAGGAGGTGGATGCTTCTAACTGAAATAAGGGAATAGGCAGTGAATTATATTCATATAGACCTGGTGGTGGATGGTATAAGGGAGGTGGACTAGTAGTGTCAAAAATGGAGGGTTGGAGTGACCTTGAGTTGCGTCTCTACGTCATATTTCGAGAGAGTACTTATGAAGCTTCCATCCATCGATACGAAACTTTGAGGGGCAGTATTGTGTAGTGTATGCCCACCTCAAATTGTGATGAGGTATCTCATACTATGATGGTGGAGGCTAGTAACAATGGGTGGATGAAGCTGAATGATCTAGTTTGATGGACATTAGGGCTTTAGGGATGATTATTATAGGTCTTGGGACTATATAATGGGTGTCTTGTGGGGGAATTGTATTGAGGGGGGGGGGGTCTATGGACCTATATATAATGAAATAAATAAGGGGTTTGGTTAGTGGTTTATCTTGGGGGGGTATTATGGAATCCCACCTTTTTATTACATAAACTTTTCATTTACATAGTACAAATAGAGGGTATTTTAAAGTTTAGTTTCTTAGGAAAAGGTACATAATACCTGAAAACATAAAAAATTATTCTAATAAAATGTAAAGGTTTATTCAAAGGTTAATTCTAAGTAAATTTACCACATCTCATATCCTGGGGACATACATCAAAGGAAAGGGTGAGAATAAGGCTCAGTAAGAAAAAACATGGGAAATGGTTTACTTGTGATCTTGAGGAATATCAATAAGAACATGAGTCATAATGATAAGGCATGATAAAAAGAAAAATCATAATAAAAATAACATGAATTATAATATGTAAATGTGGCTATAACATTTAAATGATACATTCATAATCATGTCAACAAGGTTTGTGACTTAGGTGTTATAAAAATTACCAAGGTTATTCACTAAGGTATCGTAAAATATGTCATCTCTAGAGATTAAATTCTTTACCCAATGCACTGAAACACTATCAGGGATAACCCTTAATATGTATTAATTTTTATGTGAGCCACATATATCATAATAAAACATCTCATAAATAACCTATGGAGAATAAAATAAAATGGGTTTCATATCAAAATAATGGCATTTCCAAAGTGATTTAAAAAAATGGCCAGTATGATATTTTTAGCTCACAAAAAGGGAATGTGGGTTTTATGTATATCAATAAAAAATATATATATATAATTTTTATATCTTGGCCAATATCCCTAGAAAAAATAGTTTTGGGTATTCATAAAAAGAAAATAAAATGGAATTTCTTTAGGAGAAGAGAGAAATTTTGAGAAGTAAATTCATCAGCATAACGGGTATAAAACATGGTTTTATAAAAGTGTAGAAAGAGTAAAGACAGGGGTCTCTAATTGATAAAACATAAATTTTCAGTAAGTTAATGAATAAAAACGAAATAATATAGAGTGTACATAAAATTCATAAGACATATACAAAAAGAGGTTCTTGAAATGGAGAGAAAAGAAGGATATTTCCCTTACCTTGTTGAGTTACTCCTAAAACTTGAGGATTGGAATATTGGGGGCTTGAGGAAACCATAGTAGGACTCCTTGGAAGGTAAAAATAACATATATTAATGGGTTATGGATTGAGAGTGAAAGGAAATGGAGAAATGGATGGGTATTTATAGAAAAAGTGTACGATTTGTTTATTAATTTCCAAATATAGGCCTTGGAAACCTAGGTTATGGAAAATGAAAAACTATAGGCTTTAACATTGTATTTTACCATGTTTTTGGAAACTAGGGTCATATTTTATGTTATTTTAATCCACATAAGTCTAAAATAATTTTATATTACTTTTTTGGCATGGAAAAGTAATATTTCCACAAAAATAATGTTTTTAATGTTAAAGTTTCCATTTTAGACGTTGGAAAGTAAAATATAGGTTTGGAAATTGATTAAAATATATTAAAATACTTGATATTAATAAAATAATTTTTTAAGACTTTGATTATGGTTATTTAGTGATTACATAATTATGACATAATTATGATGATATTAAACATACCAAAAAACTCGAACTATATTTTTACTATTCATAAAAAAATAAAGTATTTTAGAAAATTCTCATAAATTCACCACAACCAAATTTTTATGTATGATTTAAAAAAAATATTTATTTTATCAGAATAATTATCTAAATATGATAATTTTAACTTTTTAATATAAAAATTCTTATTTATTAAAAATAATAGTGGGTTGAAAATGCATAGTATAATTTCAAAAACTTAAAAATAAGAAAATTCTTTTATCCTTTATATTTGAATAAAATTATTTTTATCAAAATATTTAATTAAAATAAGCATTATTAATAATAAATTATTTTATTATAAATTTTTATATATTTTCCAGAAAGTACAATTTTTGTCTGAAAAATCAATTTATCAAATTTTGTCTCAATTTTATTAAGAAAAAATATTCTTAAAATGGAGTTAATGGGAAAAAAGTTTTATTTATAAAATGGAATTACACTTTAATTAACTAGGGCCTCAACACATAACCCATTATAACACCCGCATATAACATAATGGTAAGGTGTGCGATGGTGATAGATTCATGGGGAGGCTCGACTAACATCATCTGAGTGGTAATTTCTACTAACTTGAACTTCTCCTATAGGAGATTTCATTCAAGATTCACTTGTTGAAGCTCAAATTGGGATTGGTCAATAGAAAAACTTAGTGATTCTACCTCCCTCCCAATCTCTAATAAAAGGGCTTCATATGTTATGACCCTACTGGTTGAGGACATCATTTATCCTTTATACATTAATTATCTTTTGTCATTTCTACTTATAAATACTAATTATAACATCAAAATTATTATCAAGAGTATAGTTTCAATCAGTCATATTGACCAATGGTCATATAAATATTGAATATCGATAGTCACATTTCAATTTATACTCACTTAATTATTAAATAGATATAGTTTTTTTGAGTAAAAAATAATAAAACACACATTTTCTTAGGAAAAAATTTCATTCAAAAAGTATGGGTCGTTACATTCTTCCCCCCTTAAGAAATTTCATCCCCAAAATTTCAACTCACTCTTTAAATTGAGAAAAGTCATGGGTACTTCTGACTCATTATATCCTCTAGTTCCCATGTCAATTATTAATATTTATGGTTCCTCCACAACACTTTGATGAGGTGGGTAGTCTTGTTGCGTAGAACCTTGTCTCTACGGTCCAAGATCTTTACTAGCTATTACTTATAAGAGATGTCATGTTTTAATTATACCAACTTAGGATTAATTACATGTGATGGATCATGTTTGTACTTACTTAAGATAGATACAAGGAATACATCATGAAATTGATCTAGATTTGGTAAAAGTTAAAGCTGATAGGCCACTAGTCCTATGTGATCAAGGATTTCATAGGGGCCAATGTACCTGTGGCTAAGATTACCTTTCTTACAAAACTGCATGAATATATTCCAAGGTGAAATTAGAAGGAAGAATTTGTCTCCAACATCAAACTCCAAGTCCTTTCGATTCTTGGTAGCATAGATCTTCTGCTGACTCTGAGCATGCTTTATATGTTGTTGGATGGGATGAACCATTTTTGTCATCTATTTCACAAGATCAGGCCTAGAATCTTTCTCTCACAAACTTCATCCCAACATATAGAAGTTCTACATCACTTCCCATATAGAGCTTCATAGGGTGCTATTTGAATACTGGAATGAAAGATGTTTTTGTATGAGAACTCAACTAATTGGAGATGTTGATCCCATCTACCTTTAAATTCCATTTAGCATGTTTTCAACATGTCTTTGAGTGTCTAAATAGTCCTTTAATATTTCTATCAATTTGAGGGTGATAAGCCATACTAAAATTCAATTTAGTATTCAGAGAATGTTGAAGAATTCTCTATAATTTTGATGTGAACCTTAAATAATGATCAGAAATGATAGAGTGGTTTTCCATGCAACCTCACCACTACCTTTACACTACTAAAAAACATGTGTTTAACAGAGCTGGTATTTATCAGTGCTAGAAAAAATCACTGATAAATGGAATCTTTATCAGTGTTTTCTTTATCACTAATAAAGGTACCCTATATTAGCACTTTATTTTTTGTGCTGATAAATGATACCCTTTATCAGTGCTTTATTTTTAGCACTGATAAAAGGTACACTTTATCATCACTATATTTTTAGTGCTATTAAATTAATCCTTTATCAATGTTTTTTAGCATTGATAAAGGCCCAAATAAATAAAATGAAATAATTAAATAAATAAAAAATAAAAAACAAGTTTATTAAAAAACATATTACAAAATTGATTAATTAAATAATTATTGATAAAAATGAATAAATTTATTATACTATACATAAATTATAAATACTAATAAATAGTATGTATTAAATATATAGATATATGAAAAATGGAAATTAAACAAATGAAAATTACAAATAAGTAAATTGAGAAAAATATTAAACATTTTATCAATTAGGTGATTATTGATAATTTTAATAAATAGTATAGATTAAATATATAGATATATATTAATGTATATAAATATGATTTATATATTACAAAATATTTAAGCTCTTTACATAAAATATTATATATTTAGTGAATAATGGTTTATAATTAAAGATTAATATGAATTAAAAATACTGACTAATTGCATTGAGTAATGGACATATAATTGAATGTTGTTTGATTTTTCAATTTAACATAGATCAAATGTGTGTTATATTGATTTCACATATATGTAATTAATGCATTTTTATATACAATGAACACACTCAAAACGTATCCATTTTTTCAATATCATTAAAGTGTACTTATTTTTAATTTATTCAATTTCACTCATTTTTAACATGCATTCACTTGAAATTAGATATTCATTAATAATTTCAATAAAATATTTGTAAAAAAATATTTGTAAAAAAATATTTGTAAAAAAATATTTACAACTAAAAATATTTATAAATACATATATTTATAAATGTACATACTATATTTATAAATGTACACGCTATATTTATAAAATTATATATTTATAATTATAAATAAATATTTTTAAAAGTATTTATATAATTAAAAATAAATAATTATATATATTTAAATAATTATATGTATTTAAATAATTATTAAATTTATACTAAATTTATTTAAATAATGAATATATTTACTATATTTATATTAATTTATATTTATTATATATATATATAATTGTATAAATATATATAATGATATAAATATTATTTTTTGAAAAAATTTATATAATTATAAATAAATAATTATATATTTAAATAATTATAAAATTATAATAAATACATTTAAATAATTAAAAAATTATAATAAATACATTTAAATAATTATAAAATTATAATAAATATATTTAAATAAGGAATATATTTACTATATTTATATTTATATATATTTATTAAGTATATATATATTTAAAGTTTTTTAATTATAATTATAAATCCTTTATCAACACTTTTTTTAAAGCACTGATAAAAGTGTCCCGACCTATTTAAAAAAACCTTACTATTTGTAAACCCGTTACGATATCAAAAGCTTTCCACAGAATCTACCTATTGTCAGCACTCCTCCATGGTGAATCGAAGCTCGAATCACAAAAACCCACTCAAATCACACAAACCCACTACCTCGAGTTGCTTGGACATCGTCTGGTATCTGGTGTTCGTTTTAAATTAGGGTTTCTGAAGAAAACATCAAGATCTAGATATGAGGGACTTATATTTTCTTCAACCTAGCGAGGTGGGCCTATGTTTTCCTTATAGGTTTTGATTTTATTTTTGTATTTTTCATTTAATTTTTTTATTTCTTCTTTGATGATGTCATCATCTATTTGTTATCCGGTCATTGAATACTACTTTTCTTTTGTATATGATCCATTTTTTATTGACTACTGATTTGGATATCCTATTTTGGTCTTTTTAAATTGTTGTTTTGAATCAATTTTCTTCACTATCTACATCTGTACACCAGCTTGCTCCACAAGCTTAATTTTGTCACTATTTTAAAATCTTAGAGAATCACATCTGGTCCTAAGATAAACCAATTAAATAAATATTTATTCCACTATATAAAAATTGGAGGTTTTGGATATAAAAACCTTAAACGAATGAGAAAATTTATTTTTCAATCCAGTTCTCAGTCTGGTGATGGTGTGAAGCAGCAATATAAGATGATTTTATGCAATTCATGTAATGGAATTTATTTATCTAAATTCTATTTTAATATTCTAGTTTAAGGTTTTTCCTTAAAAAATTATTTTCTAAGAATTATGTTGTTTTATTTTAAGAGAAATCTTAGTAAGGGTGATACCATATTTATTTATTTTCAATGGGTCTCTATTATCAAAATTATTATGGTGTTGTATTTTTTTTACTATGTTGTGATATTTTACTGTAAGGGTTACATATATTTTTATCAATTTAAGTTTATTATATATATATATATGTAAATATATATCTTTCTATCTATTTATATGAATTTTTAGAACTTATAATGTAAGAGTGATTTTATAATTATTTATTCATAAATTATGGTTATGGATTTCTAAATTATGAAGGGATTTTATTTATTTTCATTAAAAATTATGTCTAAATGTTAATTTGTTTTGAAATTATGTGTATTATAAATTTCATGTTATATATATATATGTTTAAATGTGTATGGGATAGACATTGCAAGGGTTGGTGTGTTTTTCTCCCTTGTTTGTGATATATCTTGTTGATGTGTATTATTGATTTATGCCAACTTCTTTATGGACTTCCCTAGAATCTCAAGGATGGGTCAATGTGTATGAAATGGCCTCCCTATAATCCTTTATATGGGTAGATATGATGTTATGAACTCCCTAGAATCCTTGTTATGGGTCGATGTGGTGATATGACATCCCAAGAGTCTTTAGATGTTTTCAAATACTTGATATACCATTAATTTTAAATGTAATAATTCATTAGGTTTCTACATCATTTGTTACAAAAAATAGAATGAGAGTTATTAAATTCTATATATTAGAAATTATTTTTAGGTATTCATCATTTTATGTCTACATGTATTGGTTCCACCCCTAGGAATCTCTAATTACTATCAATGTATATGAAATAAATCTTTATTTATTAAAATGTTTTATCAATACATTTTTATATATTCTAGTTGATTGAATGAGAGTTTATAATTCTTGTTTACCATATTTGGGATTCTTTTTACTCCTTAATTACCTATATTATATTTTTATTTGTTTAAGGGATTTAATAAAGACTTGATGTGTGTTAAACAACAGTCATTATTGAATTTTTTTTCTTGAGACTCATCCCCCATATCTTTTATAGACAACTGTCATCCTCATCAACTTCATCTCCCAAACAGCCATTATTGAAATTTGTTACTTGAAACTCATCCCCCATCTCATTTATGTTGCTTTTAGAACTCTGAGCATTAGTCATCCTATGGATGACTACTTCTTAGAGTATTTCAAGCAACATTGGTGCATGTCCAAAAGAAATGAAGGATGTGTAAAAAAACAAAATTAAATGATAAATGTCTGGGAGATGAGTTTATGAGGATGATTTGTCCATAACTTTCACATTTGAATGAATTCATAGGGTAACACCTGCCATAGTGGAGTAATTCTTTTCTTAAATTCAATTACCTATTTTCTTCAACATACTGAAATTCTTTGAAACAATCAAATGTTGAGTTTCCATTATTAGAACTATCTATAACTTCCACTATTGATAATGAATATCTTATGTGTATTTATTTATTTATTATATAAAATTAATCTTTTATTAATCCAATAGGATGATATTAATTGAAAATTAATTCTTTCTAATTGTTTGATAAAAGAGCATGAAGATGAAGTTAAAGAGTTCATCAAGTTTGAAAGGGAGCATGCATACGACCCATCTCAAATCCTTTGTCCATGTTTTTGTTGTTGTTATTCAAGAAAAATTAGTCTGGAAGAGTTGGAAGAACATTTGATTTGTCACTAAAGATATTAGAGCTAAAACTGTTAAACTAAACATGAGGAAAAAATCAATGTGGACACCGATTGGGATGATATTGTGGTTTATGTATCATTTGATATGAATACCAGTGTAAAGGATGATGGAGATCACATGGAAGAAATGAAAATTGAAATTGAAGATGACTATCATGACTGTCCAAATTTGTTTGATGAGTTAAACAGATATGACAAAAAACCATTTTATACTGGTTGTGCTAAATATACAACATTGTTATCTATATTGAAGTTATATATTTTGAAAGCTGGAAGTAGATGGAGTGACACCATATTTACAAAACTACATGGTCTGCGAATGATATGCTACAAGAAGAAAATGAACCACCATGCCAAAAATATGACTCTAAATGAATGTTATGTTCAATTGGAATGATATCTAAAAAAATTATGCTTTTCCAAATGATTGAAGATTATTTTGTAATGACCATGAATCACTTATAAAATTCCCTAAGTGTGACACAAATCAATACAAGAAAAATGAATCAATTCCTTCGAAATCTGTATTGTACTTTCCTATAATTCCATGGTTTAGAAGACTATATAGATGTCAGGAAACTATGAGACAATTTACATGGCATGAAGATGCAATAATTAAAGATGGGAACCTATGTCATCTAGTATATTCTCCTTAGTGGAAGAAAATTGATTACGAGTATCCAGAATTTGGAAATGAGATGAGAAACATTAATTTTGAATTATTTACATATGGAAAAAATCCTTTTGGTGTATAGAGTAGTACTCATAGTACATGGCCCTTAATGTTGGTAAATTATAACTTTCCACCATGGTTATACATGAATCATAAATACATTATGTTGTCTCTGCATATATTTCAAACAAAGCAACCTGATAATGATATTGATGTCTATTTGGATCCATTTATCGAAGATTTGAAATTGATGTGGGATACAGGTGTTACAATGTATGATGCTCATATAAGTGAAGAATTCACATTGAGGGCTATGTTGTATGAAATGATAAATGAATTCCCCAATTAAGGTAATTTATCAGGATATAGCATTAAAGGAATGTTGTGTTGTCCCATTTGTGAAAAACACACATACTCAGTTTAGTTGAAACATTCTTCAAAGATTGTGTTTTGAAGAAATTAGAAATTTTTACCCTGATGACATAAATACCGATCCTGGATGAAAACATTCGATGGGAATATCGAACAAGGTACAAAACCATCTCCAGTAATAATAAATCAACTGCATAATAAAGTAAAATATATTGACTGTATTTTTGGTAAAACATTTTTGAAAAACCTTACAAAATCAGGTTGGAAGAAGAGATTAATTTTATTTGAATTATTGTTTTGTAATTTTTTGTATGTCAGACATTTTCTTGATGTCATGCATTTATAAAAAACATGTATTTGATAGTGTTATTGGAACGTTACTAAATTTTCTGAAAAAAACAAAATATGGCATCAAGGATAGGTTGGACTTGATTGAAATGGGGATAAGGGAAGAGTTGGCACCAGTGAAGGGTAAAAATCATACTTTTCTTCCTCCATAAGGTTACACTCTATCTAGATAGGTAGAATATCATTTTTTACTTTTCATTTATAGCCTAAAAGTTCCATTAGGGTATTAATCAAATATCAAGGATGCCATTTCCATGAATAATTTGAAGTTACAAGGATGAAAGTCACATGACTATCATGTTTTTATGGAAGATTTAATTCTCATTTCTTTGAATTGAATTTTAACTCAAATTGTGTGACATGCATTAACCAGACTCTGATTATTTTTCAAAACCATATGTAGTAAAGTAATAGACCCAATGAAGTTTCCCATCATGAATAAGGAGGTTTCATTTATATTATGTGAATTAGATATATTCTTCCCACAATCATTCTTTAATATAATAGTCTACCTGATGGTTCACTTAGTTAGAGAGGTAAAACTATGTGGTCCTATCCATTATAGATGGATCTACCCCATTGAATAGTATATAAATATTTTGAAAGGGTATATACAGAATTTAAGTTGGCCAGAAGGTTGTATTGAAGAATGATATATTGTTGAATAAGATATTAAATTATGTACCGATTACCTATTAGATGTTTACAAAATCAGATCCCAAAGTCTTGTCATAGTGAATTCCTTATATATGAAGGGATTTCTAGAAGAGATGTTGTTACAATTACCTTGATAGAGTGGGAGCAAGCATACCTTTATATTTTACATAATAGTGAACATGTTGATCCATACATTGAATCCCACAAATAAATTCTTAGAGATTTGAATCCATCAAGGGATGAAGGATGGATATAAAATACACAAAATCAGTAGTTTATAGGATGGTTCTGAGATCAATTTTATAAGGAGTTATATGGAAATACTAATTCAATTTCCAAACAACTTTAATGGATAGCCAGAGGACTGAATAAAAATGTTATATCTTACACTGGTTTTGTAATAAATGGTTATAAGTTCTTTACAAAAGAACACTAAGACTACAGTATGATGCAAAATAGTGGTGTTACACTTATGGATGAATCAATGTACATATCTTGTTCCAAGGATATAAATCCAATTTATACAAATATTTCATATTTTGGAATTATCGAACAGATATACGAGTTGGATTATACTACATTTAAAGTGCCAATTTTCTATTACAAATGGGTTAACAATATCATTGCAGTGAAATTTGATGAAATTGGATTTGTGAAGATGAATTTTAGTGTGGGTAGGGAGGACAATCCTTTCATAATAGAATCACAAGTAGTGAAAGTATTTTGTGCCTCTGATCCAAAAAATAAGAATTGGTCAATTGTACTACTGGAGACTAAAACAAATATTGGGTCAGATGAAAATTCAATCAAGGATGACCATTTTATTGGGAGATAATAATAACTTTATGCTGGTCCCAATATAGATAATGTCTTGTACATTATTGGGGACCATAAATAGGGGATTTGGATTCTTTATAGAGGAATCAAATCCCTAAAACCTTAAAAAAAATTAATAGATTTCAATGAGAAGGTAAAAGTGTTTTTTTAATATACTATTTTTTCCTCATAATATTATATGTTCTCTATTGCATTAACATAATCTAAATTAAATGTTTGAATACTCATGCAAAAAATGTCTTCTTCACATGATGATGTTACCAATACCTTAGAATAAAAAACTATAATGAAGGAAACACTTTGGAAATATGTAAAGGTAATTTTATGATATAATTTCTCTATTTTAATAAAAAATTATATAATGGAATGTTGATTTAATTTTCATTATTCCTTACAGATTTAATTTATTTTTGAATATTCCTATCCATCTGTCATGAATTTTTAGGAAGAGAAATGAAACTATCTCTACTCAATCAGATAGGTAATCCTAATGTTTTCACAGTAAAATAATTATCCATATAATTAATGTATTTTTTTTCATGTTTATTTCTAATTTATTTCTTCTTAGTATTAATCATGTAATAATTTTTTTCTTATACAGGTGGATTATTTTGTTTGATTTGGGGTGGTCAATCCATATTTCATGCCTTTCTGTACAAAAACTTCCACATACTTCTTCTCCCTCAAAACCTTTTCACCCCAAAAGTGTTTCATTTATTAATTTCCTTCAAGTTCCCTCCATTAACTTTGTAGGAAGAGAAATGATGCTGCCTCTGCTCAATCACAGAGGTAATATTGATGCTTACATAGTAAAATCATTGTCAATAGAATTAATTTATTGTTTTATATTTATGTTTAATTTATTTTTTTTAGCATTACTCACTGAATAATTTTTTTCTTATATAGGTGAATTATTTTGTTCTATTTGGGGTGATCTATCTATATTTCATGCCTTTGTTCCTCAACATTTTTACAGACTTCTCCCTCAAAACCTTTCACCACTATAATGTTGACATTTATCACTTTCCTTCAAGTTCCCTCCATTTCTCAATCACAGAGGTAATATTGATGTTTCCATAGTAAAATCATTTTCCATATAATTAATATATTATTTTATATTTATGTTTAATTGTTTTAGTATTACTCATATAATAATTGTTTTCTTATACAAGTGAATTCTTTTTTTCAAGAAGGGGTGGTTTGTTTGAAGCTGCTCATCTAGTATTGATATCTATAAAAATAAAGTCAATTTATATCATGGTAACATTTATATTTACGATTTTTGAGACTTTGGGATGTTTTGGAATTAGCTGCACCTCAATCCGACACACTGTGTGACCGACATGACTCAAAGTACTATTTCTATTAAAAATTGACATTAATTTATTAAAATAGACAATTGAAATACTAAAAACCAATAAAACATATTCATATTGTTTTTATTATTTAATAAAATTATCCATAATTAATTTGTGATGTTTAGAAATTATTCTCACCTCAATCTAATACACGATGTGCCTGGTATGACTCAATGTATTCGTTATCAGTTTAAATTTGACATTTTAGTTCAAAAAGTGTCACTCACTGAAAACTGATCAAACACAATCATATTTTACTGATAATTTAGGAAAATGATTCTCAACTCATTTTCAATGTATAGGAATCAGTTTCACATCAAATCGATACATGATGTGATCTTAAGGATTCAAAGTGCAAATTTTTATTTTAAAATGGAATTTTAGTAAAAAAGAAAACTAACATACTCAAAACCAAGAAAACTCATTCATATTTTTTTGATACTTTAGGAAAACAATACATAATTCATTTTAGAAGTGTATGAATTAGTTTCACCTCAATCTAAACCATAGTGTGAGTGGTATAACTCAAAGTGCATACTTTTATTTAAAATTGGTATCAATTTTAGTAAAATGGACAACTGACCTTCTCAAAACTGATACAAATCATTCATATTGTTTTGATACTTTAATAAAATTACCCATAAGTCATTTTTTATGCATAGGGATCAACCAAACCTCAATTTTATACATCATGTACTCGATATTACTGAAGGTGTCCGTTATCAGTTTAAAATCGACATTTTAGTTCAAAAAGTTTCACTCACAAAAACATAATCAAACATGATTGGATTTACTTTATAATTTTTAAAAATTATTCATAGGTCATTTTTTACATATTGGAATTGTTGTCACATCAAACCGATACATGATGTGATTGGAATGAGTCAAAAGTGTGTGTTTCTAGTTTAAAATGACATTTTAGTATAAAAGACAAATTATATACTCAAAACCAATAAAAATAATTTATATTGTTTTTATACTTTATAAAAGCAATCCATAAGTCATTTGAGATGTTTAGGAATCATCCTCACCTTAATCTGACCCATGGTGTGACCAGTATGACTCAAAGTGTGTATTTTTATTTAAAATTGACATCAATTTTAGTAAAATGGACAACTGAACAACTCAAAATCAAGAAAACACATTCAGATTATTCTTATACTTTAATAAAATGATCCATAAGTAATTTTTGACATGTATAGATCAATCTCATATCAATCTGATACATGATGTGCTCGGTATGATTGAAAGTATCTATTATCAATTTAAAATCAACATTTTAGTTAAAAAAGTGTCACTCACTGAAAACTGACCAAAAAAACTAGGATTTTCTTGATAATTTATGAAAATGATTCATAATTACTTTTTGATGTGTAGGAATCAGTTTCATTTCAAACTGATACACGATGTGATCATAATGAGTCAAAAGTGCATGTTTTTAGTTTAAAGGGATTTTTTTTTAAAAATACAACTTACGTACTCAAAATTGATAAAACACATTAGGATTGTTTTGATAATTTATTAAAAATATCCATAAGTCATTTGAGACATGTAGGAATTATCCAAACCTCAATCCAACCCACAGTGTGACTGGTATGACTCAAAGTGCGTATTTTTATTTAAAATTGACATCAGTTTTAGTAAAATGGACAACTAAACTAATCAAACCCAAGAAAATGTATTTTTATTGTTTTTATACTCTACTAAAATGATTCATAAGTCATTTTTGATGTTTAGGAATCAAAATTACCTCAATCCGATACATTATGTTCTTGGTATGACTTAAAGTGTCAGTTATCTATTTAAAATCGACATTTTAGTTCAAAAAGTGTCACCCATTGAAAACTGATCAAACGAGTTCAGATTTTATTGATAACTTAGGAAAATGATTCATAAGTCATTTTTGATGTTTAGGAATTAGTGTCATGTAAAACTGATACACAATGTTATTAGAATGAGTTAAAAGTGCGTGTTTCCGGTTTAAAATGACATTTTATTAAAAAATACAACCAATATATTCAAAACTTATGTGATTGGTATGATTCTAAGTGCTTCTTTTTATTTAAAATTGATATCAATTTTAGTAAAATTAACACTTTATATTAATTTATTTAATTATATTATTACTAACATAAGAATTGTGTTACTTATACAGGTGAATTCTTTTACTCGAGTATGATTTGTTTTTTGGAAATGGCATGAGTTGGGGTTAGGATTAAAATACAAAGGAACATTGAGGTTTTTGAATGTATGTAATAATTTGTATTTATGTAATTGTATAAACCAATGTTTAAAATCTATTTAATATAGTGTTTTTTTCTTGTATTTGGGCTGTAAATTTGTTTTAATTTAAATTATGGATTGGGACTTATTTTTTGTGATATCTAGTGTGTTTTTGGTGCTTCGATGTGTTGTTATAGCATAATGCACTAGTTTTGTAGTGTGCTATTGCAGCACATTGAGCACTGGTAAAGGACACATTTTCAGCGCTGATAAAGGAATTTTTTTTCAGTGCTTTTAGAATCACTTATAAAGGTACACTTTATCAATGTTTCTATAATAATTGATAAAACACCTTATCAACACTTTTATAATCACTGATAAAAGTCCATGGCTTTTAATATCTCTTAGGTAGTCAATGCTTTTCTAGCACTGATAAAGGCCCCTTATAGCACTGTCAAAAGCCTGTTTTTTAGTAGTGTTACATATACCTTGTCAAGTTGTTCAAGAGAGAAATATTCCCAAATAGCGATAAAATGGAAAGTCTTGGTGAGATGATCCACTATAAACCATATCACATTATTTTCTTTGGATGTTCTTGGGAGACTAGTGATAAAGTCCACAATGATATTTTCCCACTTCCATGTTGGTATGGGTACTGGTTGTAATACCCCTTTAGGAAGTTGTCACTCTACCTTCACTTGTTGACACACCATGCATCTTATAGTGTAGTTGAAAATATCCCTTTTCATGTTATCCCACCAATAATGATCATGAAGGTCCCTATAAATTTTAGCATTTCTAGGATGTATAATGAATATAGAGCTATGATCTTCATCCATAATCTCCTTCTTTATTTTTGGAATAAATGAAACAAATATCCTTGTATGAAACTTCATCATAACTTATTAATCAATATTGTACTCAAGAAACTTCCCATTCTTCACATCCTCTATCTTATTCTATAACAAATGATATTCTATTTGAGATTTCTTAATCTTACCTAGTAATTATGGTTGAGAAATCATTTGGGATAGGGTTGATGTTGTCCCTTACCTCATGATTCCCATGTCCAAACTTACTAGGTTCTTGATCAATAAATCTCCTTGAATCATCATCATTTCAAAAACAACAGGTTCTTTCCTACTTAATTCACCAGAAACTTTTTTTTTCTCTTCTGGGGTGATAATTAATTAAATAGTCATAGTCTATAATAAGTTCTAACCATCTCCTCTGTCTCATGATCAAATATTTTTTTTGTGAAAATATACTTCAAAATTTTATGTTCTGTGTATATATCACATTTCTCTCTATAAAGATAGTGCCTCCATATCTTCAGTTCAAAAATAACTACAACTATCTCCAGGACATGCATAGGGTAATTCTTCTTATGAGGCTTCAACTACCGAGATTCCTAATCAATCATCTTTTTATTTTTCCTGAGGATAGACCCAAGAACTTTCAGAGATGCATCACTAAAAATAAAGAATCCTTCTCTGATAGAGGGTATAGTTTACATAGGTTCAGTAACCACTCTCTTCTTCAGATCTTGGAAACTTTCTTCACACTTCTTTGTCCAGATGAACTTGGGCCCTTTTCGAGTTAACTTGGTTAGTCGATTAGAAAGGTGTGAAAAGTTTTTCACAAACCTCATATAATATCCTGCTAAACCATGGAAACTATTATTATTAGTTACTATTATAGGATGAGGACACTCCTCTACAACCTTTATCTTGGTATGGTCAACTAAGATTCCTTTATTGGTTACAATGTTCCCTAAGAAATAAACTTTTTGTAACAAAAATTCACATTTTTTGAACTTTAAAAAATATCCTATCCTTCCTCAGAGTTTGAAATATAACCCTTATATGGTCCTCATAATCCTTAATAATTTTGGAATATTTCAGAATATCACCAATAAAAACTATCACAAATTTATCAAGGTATTCATTATAAACTCTATTCATGGAATCAATAAATATAGAAGGTGTATTAGCCAAGTCAAAGGGAATAAAAAATCATAATTTCCATATATTTATTGGAATGAATTCTTTAGAATATATTCTTTCTTCACCCTCAATTGATGATACCTAGATCAAAGATCAATCTTAGAGAATAATTGATCTCCACAAAGCTAGTAAAATAAATCATTAATCCTTGGAATAGGGTAATTTTTCTTCATTGTGATCCCATTAAGTTCTCTATAATCAATGAATAACCACATTGATCCATCCTTATTCTTCACAAAGAGAACAGGTTCCCCCCAAGGAGACACACTTGGTCAAATAAACCCATTATCCAAAAGATATTGGAGTTTATTTAATTAGTATAGCTTGACATTTTCTATTCTATACATGTTATTTGATATCGGCTTGGATCTAGGTATGAGTTCAATGGAGAGCTTTACCTCTATTTCTGGGGGAGGTCTAGGTAACTCCTCTGGGAATATGTCAATGTATTCCTAAATGATGAGGGAATTTTTTATTCATATAAATTAATTTAATTCTTCATATTCACTGATAATTTACATAAAGAAGGCTATGAGAGGTGATTCTAGATAAAGATCTGGTCGAGATACATCTCCTTTGGAAACAATTGCATGTTTTCCACTCAAGGCACCTGTTATTTACTTGCTTATGTACTTAATATTATCATTATACATTGAGATCCAGTCCATACCAAGTATAATGTCGAATTACAATGTGGTAATAACTAATATACTTGCAATGATATTGTTCTCTCCAAAGTGAATACTAGAGTTTATATACACTTTTGATGCTTGGATAATCACTCCAATATTCATGACTGATAACTCTAATTCTAGAAGTTCAGTGACTGATTCTATATTCTTTGAAAACTTAGAGGAAATAAAGGAATTCATAGAACCTAAATCAAACAAAGTATTTTCTAGCTTTAAGAGAAAAATGAGAGTACCTTTCACCACATCATTTGGAGCTTCAACTTCTTCCGTCGTGATAAAAAAATCCCAACCGTTATCTTTTGGCCTATGCTAAGGTTGATAGTGATTCTCCTCCATTATATTCTGATTTGGACAATGGTTGGAAAAGTACCCAAGATATAAAAACTTATAGTATTGGAATTTAGGATGTGAATATACAATCTTCCCTTTTTTGTTAGTGTATATAAGTTAATGATTAACCTCACTATGATAGTTCCAAGCAATATAGAAATATCTTCCACGCTTGTAAAATTTCCTGCTCCTGAGCAAGCAGTTCCCTAAATGATTCTTCCTACATTTTTTTCATGTGGAAAATTGAACTTTATTTTATTCTCTTATATGATCAAATTTCCTCCATAATCTTGTATCTATTTTTTTCTTCTTTTAATTCGATCTATTGGACCACTGCGTCTCTCCAAACTCTAGTTCAACCTTCATAGCACTTCATACTATCTTCTCGTAGTTGTTATAGTATCGATTGGACAGATTCTTCCACATACGGGGTCTTAGTCCACAAAAGAATCTATCAAACAGTCCATTTGGATCCATGACATAGATATAGGTGTAACAAGAAAGTCTAGTATAATTCATCTCATAGCTTCCTATAGATTCATTTTCCTCCTGCTTCAGCTCTAGGAATTCCTTCTCTATTTTTGTTTGCATTGAACGGGGGAAATATTAAAAAAAAAGGTTCCCCTGAACTCTTCCCACTCCATATATTAAATTTATCTTATTGTATTTGTGTTTTTAATAAGTTTACACCACTAATTAGTTTTTCCCTCTAAGCGATACAAATCCAGGGTGACTTTATATTATTCTAAATAACAAATTACAAAAAAGATCTTTTCTATAGAGTTTATATATTGTTCCGTAATCAATTGATCGGTAGATCCACTAAAACAAGGTGGTTGTTGACACATGAAGGAATCAATGTAAAGTTGTTCCCTTCAAGGTGAATTTTTTCTCTATGCTTGATTAATGTTATTTTTCATAACTAGAGTTAGTTTATTTATCATTCTCATGAATTTTTCCATTCTGACTTCCATCGGAGGGCCAGCAGGTCATGGTCTGTTGTGATCACCATTTACATGATTCCTCATATTTCTTACCATTTTATAAAACAATAAAACCTTAGTGAGAAACATGTTTATTTTAAAAATATTATAATTCTAAATGAATTTTATGTCCTTAAACATCATTCTTAAATATGTTATTCTTTAACAACAATTACATTTTCTATAAATCCTTTATAATGGTTTATAAAAATCTTGTGATTAACAAAACATATCCACCGAGAGTATCAAGAAAAGAGTTTCAAAATGACTATTTTTTTCACCAGTTCTTGTTCAAGTTTAGATCAAATTGGCATTTTCAGTTTTTACCCCAAGATACTTCTGTACCGAAGCCACATCCATTTATTTGTATCTAGATATGGATTTCTTTGCTTGGAAACCACTTACTTAATAATTCAACAAAATAATAAGATGTTTTACTATATCTTAACTTTATTATAAGGTTCTTAATAAAGTTTTAAAATTAAAATTTACAAAAATAACTAAACCATCCTTTGAAAAATATGTAATCCCACATTTTTATTATATAAACTTTTCATTTACATAGTACAAACAGAGTATATTTTAATGTTTAGTTTCTTGGAAAAAAGGTACATAATATATGAAAACTTAAAAAATTATTCTAATAAACCTGAATGTATTATTAAAAGGTTCAACCTAAGTTAATTTATTGCATTTGATAACCAGGGAACAAACATCAACTACAAGGGTGAGCATAAGGCCCAGTAAGAGAAAACATGGGAAACAATTTACTTGTGATCTTGAGGAATATCAATAAAAACATGAGTCATAATGATAAGGCATGATAAAGAGGAATATAATAATAATAACATTAATAATATCATGTAAATGTGGATAAAACATTTAAATGATATATTTATAAGCATATCACTAATGTTGTTCATCGAGGTGTCATAAAAATTACTAAGGTTATTCACCAAGGTATCGTAAAACATGTCATATCTAGAGATTAAATAATTTACCCAATGAATTTGTACGCTATTAGGGAACAAACATTATATGTATTAATTTTAATTTGATCTATATTGATTATAATAAATTATTTCACAAATAAACCATGGATAATATAGTAAAACAAGTTTTATATCAAAATCACAGTGTTTCAAAAGTGCTTTAAAAATATGATCATTATGTCATTTTTAACCCACAAAAAGGGAATGTGGGTTTTATGTATGTAAATAATAGAATAAAATAAATACTTTTTATATATTGGTTAGTACCCCTAGAAAATAAAGAGGTTTTAGTATTCAAAAAAATAAATACAAATTAATTTCTTGAGGAGAAGAGAGAAATTTTGATAAATAAATTCAATAACATAACAAGTATAAAATATGGTTTTAGAAAAGGATAGAAAGAGAAGGGAAATAGGTACCCATTGATAAAAAATAATTTTGTAGTAAGGGAATTGATAAAAAGGAAATAAGAGAGAGTTTCCTTAACAATCAATAGACATATAAAAATAGAGGTTCTTAAAATGAAGAGAAAAGAAGGATATTTCCCTTACCTTAAAGAGTTACTCCTAAAACATGACGATTGGAACTTTAGGGGATTAAGGAAACCTTGGGAGGAATACTTGGGAGGTAAATCTACCATATATTTGTGGAGGATGGATTGGAAGTGAAAGGAAATAGATAAATGGGTGGGTATTTAGAGAAAAAGTGGAGGTTTTGTTTAATAATTTCCAAATATAAGGCTTGGAAACCTAGGTTCTAGAAAATAAAAAACCATGGTCTTGAACATTGTATTTTTCTATGGTTTTGGAAAGTTTGGTCATATTTTATGTTATTTTAATACACAAGAGTTTACCAGAATTTTATATTACATATTTTGGTAAGTAAAAGTAAAGTTTCCACAAAAATAATGTTTTTAATTTTAATGTTTCCATTTTAGACTTTTGAAATTAAAATATAGGTTTGAAAATCAATTAAAATATGTAAAAAATACTTGATATTAATAAAATAAAAAATTTTAATTCTTTGATTTTAGTTAATTAGGGATTACATCATTATGAAATAATTATAAAGTCATTAAACATACTAAAAAACTAAAACTGTATTTTTACTATTCATGAAAAAATAACACATTTTATAAAATTCTCATAAATTCATGCTAACCAAATTTTGGATGTTCTGATTTCAAAAATGATATATATTATTTATCATAATAATTATCTAAATATGATAATTCTAACTTTTAAATATAAAAATCCTTATTTATTAAAAATAACAATGGGTTGAAAATGCACAGTAAAATTTTTGACACACAGAAATAATAAGATTATTTTATCATTTATATTTGAATAAAAGTGTTTTTATCATGTTTTTTCATTGAAATAAGTATTATTCATAATATATTAGTTTATTATAAATATTTATATATTTTATAGAAAGTAAAATTTATGTCCGAAAAATAAATTTATCAAATTCCATCTCAATTGTATTAAGAAAAACTATTCTAAAAATGGAGTTGATGGAAATCAATATTATCTATAAAATAGAACTAATCTTCAAGTAAATATGTCATAAAAACATAAAACCTTATAAAACCTACATACGAACTAAGTGTAAGGTGTGTGATGGTGATAAATTCATAGTGTGGCTCAGCTAACATCATCCAAGTGGTAATTTCCACTAACTTGAACTTCTCCCGTAAGCGATTTTGTTAAAGCTTCACTTGTTGAATATTGAATTGGGATTGGTCAAGAGAGAAACCCAGTGATGCTACCCACCTCCAAAGAACTAAAAAATGGGACTCATATAGAACGACCCTACTGGTTTAGGCCATTGTTTCTCTTTTCTGCATTAATTATCCTTTGTCATTTTGACTTAATAAACAATACTTATAACATCAAAATTATTATTAAGAGTATAGTTTCAAATGGAAATATTGACCAATAGTCATATAATGGTTTAATATCAATATTAAAATTTTAATTAATACTCACTTAATTATTAAATAGATATATATTTGTTGAGTTCAAAATAATATCACCCACATTTTCTCGAGAAAAAAATTTAATTCAAAAAGTTTGGGTTGTTACCGGTATGATCCGCTCTTCCGGCATGTGGTGTGTTGTGTGTGAATATGTTTCATTATAATTAAACCCCCAATATAATAATAATTATAAAATAATAATAATAATAATAATAATAATAATCAGCATCAATTATAATAATAGTTATAACAACAACAAAAAAAACAACAACAAAAATAAAAAAAATAATATTAATATTAATATTAAGCGAAAAGGCTTGAGTGTGAGTTGGAAAAAAAACCCACACCCTCAAAATTTATTATAAAAAATAAATGCGCAACAAATCAAGGGAAATAGTGTCCCAAAAAAGCATAAAATTACCACGACATATAAAGTAATAGATTAATTTCTACCACTCTATATAGAACCCAAATTCTTAGGATATCAACCTCTATTATTTTGTTGTCGACTTCTCTTCCATGTTGTGTTCCTTTGAGGTGGCATAATATCATTATCCGATGAAGAGTTAGAGTCCTTAGGAATGGTGCATCACTTTTATTTCCAATAATGATCTAAAAAATCTAGCTATGGATTAGATCAAAAAACATCTTCATTTGTTTTGTTAATAGTTTATGGACTATAAGTTAGTCCCTACATCCAAAATCATCTAGTTCCATTTTAGCTGAGGTAAATTCCCGCTGAAAATCAAACCATTCCGCCATATCTTCGATAAGACCATGGGGGGGGGGGATTTAACCCTCACAGTCCTCTGGAGGAGTTCTGAAATTATTTTCCCTTGGGACCTCACATTCCTTGACTGGGGTATTTCCAAAATATTCTTATGTGGTTTTCATAAGGTTGGAAAATTAATATTGATAAGACCATTCTATATTTTTTGTTACATTGGAATTCATCCGACAACCTCCCAATACACTTTAGCCTCTTGGGTATATTCCTCTCTTCTACTTATTAAGAGTCTTCCAACTATATCCTAGTCATCCATGTGAGTCTCAATATGATGACTAATATCATTCCTTACAACCGAAAGAGAGTAATATTTAATTGAGTCAACATCCTTAGGAAAATACTCATTAAAGGGATAACTATATTCTCACATGCCATGAGTATCATGTGAAGCATGAAGATCCTCCATGGAAACCTTAAGAACCTACAAACTCTATCCAGAAGAAGAATACCCTACTTTATTGAAACAAAGATACATCACTTAAATTGCCTCCACAACCTCCCCTATATACAAAATTAAAATAAACTCATGTCAAGTCTTATGCACTACAGTCTTAGAAGCTGCAGCATATGCATGCTGATTTAGTTTATCCTCAACAACTAAAGAGATACGAGAATCTCCTCTTGAATTTAATATATTCCTTTTAATGTATAAATATAATTTGGGTTGAATATTTCCAACATGAATCATTATTTTTGAAAGAATTTTCTCCTCCAATAAATGTAGAAACATCCCCTTAAACCTCACTATCTGAGTCATATCCCCCGAACCTAGAATAAGAAAATCCAAAATCATATATTCCAATGCTGTCAACCTCCATATGAGATCCAAGACCTATACCTTTAGATACCTCATGTAGAGGGTCTCTAAATCATGGCCTATTTAGTACAACCTTTATATGATCATTAGTAACATTACCCTTATAAGATGTATCACATGAAACATACTTCTAAAAATGAATAGTGGTGTTTGAGATCACAAAGGACCACATAGAAAATGACTCTATAACTGAATTCTTCAAAAGCAAATCTTCCAACTGGTTATCCTCTCTATAGGTGTGTGTGACTTATAAATAAAGGCCATTGATCTCTTGATGAAAATATAACTAGTGTGGGATAATTCTCCAAGAGACATTTTTCAATCTTGTTCTTATGGAATCCACCATTATGGTTAAGTAATATTCAATCCAGAAAGAGATCCAAAAAAATCACACTAAAAATCTAATTCCATAAATCATTGACCACAACTTCACCTTGTAAGCATGCCCATTTACCATGTAGTGGTAGAATCACCCCCTAATAAGACCTTGATGAGTATGAAATACCCCTACATACCCTGAAAGGATTGGTGGACCTAGTTAAGCATTACAAACAATGGAATTTATCTGTATAGTAAGTGGTGGAATCCACCGTATTTATTTCAACACCAGATAATTCTTGGACCAACTAGTAAAACCAAGCATATACAAGATGGAGAGGCCATACTGATCATTTTTCTTTTAACTTTTTTGTATATTTAATTCTACTTATAATACTCTATTAATTTAAAAGTCACCCTCATTCCATAACATGGGTTGGTTGTCAAATCTCATCCCATTTATAGTATTAGAGATAAAGGAAATGATCTCCACAACAACAACCAAGAAAAGGCTGTATACCTATTCATTGAAATCAAATTTAACAATAGAAGACAAAATATCATTAAAGGTATTATAAAAATAGATATAAGGGATGAAAATTCCCTATAGATAATCCCATAGCCTTATCATATCTCGAAATCCCATAAAAAGATGCTGAGAACTTTTAAGTGCATTCAGACAGAATGTACAGAATGAAACAATTTGCATGTCGGGCTTTCTACATTGCTCATCAAGTGGCAGATGATCCTGTGAAAGATACTATAGAATGAGAAACTAATAGGAAACAATTAATTACTTTCTAAATATAGAAATCTATTTGGGAACAATTGAATTTTTCTAACATTCATATCTATAGACATCTTTGGTGTTGAGACATCAAGTGAGGTTCAGAGTCCCAATCAAGGTATCACTATCAACATAGACATATTTTTGAATTTTCATAATGATTTTATGAGTTATATATTCTATAAGATCATGAAAATTTTGATTCATGTTAGTAATAAAGATATGATCTATATTTAGTGGAATATGGAGAAGCTCCCTTAATATCCTATCAAGCCAATTAGGGTTACAACAATCTAGGCTAGAATACTTGGAAACTATCCATCTAGAACAGTCCATCAAATAATTATAAGAGGACCAAAGTGATGAGCAGACAATCAATAAAAAATAAAAGGAGTACCCATCATACAGTTTAGAATAGAACCTGATTATGATTAATTCAAAAGACCCATCATTTGATGTGATAATATTCAATGTGTACTTGGTAAGAAAAACTTCATTAAATTTGAAAATATATTTTATGAAAAGGCCTCTTATATCAGTAGGTTTATTTCACTCCTTCCTTGAAACTATAATAATCCTATTTTCATGAATTCTCCCCATCCAAATGAAATTTTTGATCATGTTTTGAATATTTATAATGAAAGTATAGGGCCATTTACACATGAAAAATGCATAAATGAACATATAAGTAGTAAATGAGTTGTCAAGAAAAATTCTCCCAACTTGAGACATACTTATACCCTTCTATTTAGCTAGTTATACAATGATTATGGAGTATATGTTCTTTATATAAAAGGTTTTTATTTTACCCAAAAATAAGGGAGCACTAATGTATTCAAATTAGTGTGATCCTTTGTTCACTCCCAGATCATTAGCAATATTTTTATACTTGGAAGTCAAAATTTCATTCTCCAAAGACAATAAAGGATTTATTCCAACTAATATATTGGAAAAAACATTTTAGTAATGTTGGAAGATGTATTTTAGGACTCCCATTTTATTATTAGAAGATTCTGTAAAAAAGAGAATGTTATAAGCATATAAGAGGTGTGAGGGGGAATGGATATTCCTTCTAGCTCTCATTCACTTATAATCTCCATTTTTTGCTAGTTCAATTAAGTACATGCTTAAGTAATATTCAACAATTGAAAAAAGACCATAAAGAGGGTATCCTTTCCTGAAACCCCTAGAGATTCAAAAGTACCATTTTGGGGATCTATTAACAAGAATATAAATTCAAGATATTTTGAGGAAAACGTTAAATTATTTGATAAAATAATTAGAAAAACCATACATCTAAAGGATAGTTGTGATGATGCTCTATATAATGGCAGTAAAAGCCTTTTGGATTTCAATATTAAGTGAAAAGTTCTCATATTTATTTTTCTTTCTTAGGATATTAATGCATTATAATGCTGTAAATAGAGAATTTTGGATATTTCATATGGGAAAAAATCCAAACTGATTGAAAGACATGAATAATTTAATGATCTTCTTGAGACTCATGGCTATAATTTTACTGATGATCTTGGGAATAGTATTTCCAATAGTAATTGGCCTAAAATCCTTAATGTACATTGCATGGTATTTTTTTTAGAAAAAGTGAAATGGAATAAGAGATAATCCCATGAGGTAATGAGGAAGAGTAAAATAATTATCTCACCATATTTGTAAGTTCCACATAAATTATGTCCCAATAGAACATCTATAACTTATTAGAGAATCCATCGGGTCTAGGAGCACTATCCATATTTAAATATAAGAGAGCATATCTGATATCATTTTTAGGAGAAACTATAGTGAGGGATTTATTATGGTGGTTCTAAATATTGTTTTGAATGTTTCCAACCATAATAGGTTTTCTTCCATCACTATCATCAGTGTAAAACCCTTTAAAATATTCAACAATAGCTTTAGAAAATTTAGTTTCAGAGGTATACAAGATTCCATTGATTTGAATGGAAATAGTCCATCTCCTAATTTTTTTTCTTTTGAAAAAATTGGAAAAATTGAAATTTCTATCATCCACCTAGATCCATTTCAATTGAAACTGATTTTTAGAAATTTTCTCTTTAAGGGTGAGAAGACCATCCAATTTGGATTGCAGTTGAATTTCTTCGGGGTGTGGAAAGTCATTCAATTGGTTTCTGAATTGGAAGATAGAAAATGATATTTAAATAGTTTTTATTTCATTATCAATCCTTTATAATGACTCTTTAATCCAATATCTTAACATACACTTAATAGTTTTATGTTTTCTAGATAATATATGAAGAGGGATTCCATTAACCAAACTATCCTCCCTTCTAGAGTCATTTCACCTGTGGTACCAGGCATGAGTGCTTTGTTTCCACCACTTTCAAAGCCACTAATTCATGATGGTTCAATGTAGCATGAAAAGGAACCCCTCCATCCCATAATGGTTTCTCAAAGGAAGGTCAGATGATAGGTGCTAGCACACCTATCTCTCTTTTGAGTCACCCACCCAATGATGCTTTCATAGATCCCCACTACACTGCCAACCTATTTCATTGCATAATTAGCCTAGTCCCACTATACTAAGAGTCACCCTATAAGGAATCCATCCATCCCACATCATATTAAGGATAAATATTTGATAAGTTTTAGTGATCCTATCCCTCTTTCGAGGTTGAAAACCTGACAGTACCAACTTCTTACTATGCTTATGTTGCCTTCCTGATGTGGTGAGCTATATCCTGGTCCTCCCATGTGCCTACTTTAACTATGATTAATGGCCTAGAGCCCCTACATGAATGGAATGGAGGCTCAAGTATCCCAAATTCCCATGAAATGGATCAAAATCCCACTGATAAATAGTAAGTAACTGCTATAATACTATTATAGTACACTGTTATAGTACTATTACTATATTTATAAATAACAACATATATAGGGGGTTGAAACCTTGAATTTTTGGAAGCTAAGAATGAATATAAAACAAAAACAACAATAATAATTATAATTATTTTTGGGGGGTATAATTCAATAAAATAATGGACACACACACAACACCTGATACTTGATCATATTAAACCAATATCCCCCAAAGGGTTTGGTTTTTCATAATAAAATCATTATTAAATTTTTTTAATGAATATTTGGAAGCCCATATTTGATGTTGGCCCATGAATCCCCATTGCTTGTCCACCAAAGAAGCATATAGGCCCATCCATGCCATGAGTCCAAACACAACTTGTAGGCTATGTGAAGCCCCCCATTTTTATATACATTTTTAGGCCTTAAAATTTTAGGATGCATGGCCCTACAACACTTCCACTATTCTAGAATTATTGATGAAGCCAATAGAATATATTCTACCCCATAAATATGTGAGGCCTCCAATCTACCCCACAAATTAGTGGGCACCAACAAAAGACTGTTCATTAGGCCCTATGCACATTTCCGCCCTTTTAACCCTCCCATCATCAACATTTGTCACCATTGTACACCCACATCATGAAATCATCCCATTAGTCATTATTTTCGTACCTTTCCATGAGTCTATCTCACCCTCTATTACTATCCAACACCCCATACTAAAGTGCAGACCATCATCTAACATCGCATCCTGCATATGTCTGGGATGCCAAATCAATTAGCTGGCATCATGGTGATTCCCAAACAAATACACACCCAAACTAACCATATACTAGGTATCCCATTAACTCCCAAGTGATGAGTACCTAGTACATGATATTTATTTATATATTATGTATAGGTATACATACCCCTTTATTGTTGAAGTCCTGAAATATTTCCCTTGAATATTGACTAGAAGACCCCTTTATTTTTTTAGTGGCTTGAAGCCCTGCCCATAGCCTGGCCTATAGGTCCCATGAGATCTAACCTGAAGGCCCGTTGCATGATCACCTAATTATTAGGAATGATGAAAACATGCTTTGCAAACCATCAGTTTCAGTAGCCTCAAATGATCCCCCATGTTGTTTCCTATGTTCCACATCCTATTTAATAATCAATTCCATCACTACCATTCCACTTAGAATGTGCCACATCAAAATGATAACCATTATTGTGACATGATCCAATAACCACCCCTGAATTATAGTTGAAGTCACCATGTGCTACTAGTCACTAACTTTCAACAACATGAGTTTCATCCTACTGACACCCAAAAGCATCTCCCACCCTTGCTCGACTAGAAAATCCAACCAACCACATAACCACACACCACGTGCACATCCAACATGTATGGACCCACTCACCCATGCTTTTATAAGGTCAAAAACCTCTATCCTCACTTTATGGGGATGAACAATTATATAGTGCGCATGAGGCTAACCACCCCTCTATTATTTAATTCCACATGGTTCTATATCATACTATGTGATTTTGAATAGTTTTTCCCTATCCCACAATGAAATTAATGGTAACCAGAAGACAATGAAAATCATTGTCCCATAATCTTTGATAAAGTCCGACCCCTAATAATGTGGCATCCAAAGAACACCACACCCAACACCATATATAAGTCCCATGTCCATGTTTCCAATCATTCTATACTAATAAATCTCCTAATAACATACCATAATATATGAAAGTATCCCTCTTAAACATTCTACCTAGAGAAACCACACTCGCAAAGTGGGCCAAACTAATGTAGGGCTGGGATTCGATCCCTAGACCTGTCACATGTGGTGTCCAATTGAGTATCAATCAATAATGGAATTGGACACATAGAGCGGCTAGCACACACCAATTAAATACCACAGGAAGGGGAGGAAGTAATGATTAACAACCGCCATGAAGTTAAGTCTATAAACTGTAGTGATAAATGTAAAAGATAAGTAAAAACAAGTTGCCTTAGTGTGAGGTATTGGGATTGGGACTTCTGGTCATGTAATGTACTTATACTCTAGGGAAAATGGGCTATGTAATTCCCTTATGTTACTTAGCTTTCAGGCCATGCAAGGTTTATCTCTCAAACTAGTTAAAAATGATTTTCCAAAACTAAAAATAAAAAAATATAAGGCCTTCGAGCCATTAACAACTGTAACGACATTACTACTCGAGTAACTATTCATGTTATATCTAAATATACATTAATATAATTATATATATGAATATAAATATATATAAATACATATGCATGTATATATATATGCATAATTTATAAATACACACACATATAAAAAAAATAATTACATATAAATTTATTTAAATACAATTATATATAAATTTATAAATATATGCCAATATATATAAATATATTATAAATATATATAAACATAAATAAATTTACATAAATTTATATAAATACACACACAAAGATAAATATATATATACACCAAAATAATATATATATATATATATATAAACACATATAACTATACACATATACATATATACATATATATAGATGGATATATACCCACATAATATATATAAATAAAATTAAAAAATAAATATAAATCAATACATTTAAATATAAATAAAACCATATAATATATAAAAATATATAAAAATATAAAAATATGTAAATATTTATAAATATACACAAACTGCCATAAGAATACCATCTTAAAAGAAGTATACATACCATTGGAAGTTCAAAAATTAAGGTATCCTAACTAAAGAATGAGAGGGTATGACACCTGCCATAAGGACAAGCCTGTGCATGCATGAGAAAGCTTAGCCGAATATCCATGCGAAGGTGGAGAGCTGATTTCACGATGAAGATGCTATAGAGGAGCGGTTCCAAGTAGTTAGTCTGGGTTGTATGTAATGTTTGAAGCCTACGGGCATTGAATTCTTCTAAGTCCTATGAGACATGTAATACTTATGCCTACTGGCCTTGTAAGGGTTCCACCTCACCCCTTGAATGGTGGATTATCAAAATCAATAAAAAATAAAGGCCTTCGGGCCATTGGAGGTGGAGGTATCCTAACTAAAAACAAATATTTGGAGGCCTTTTAGGATTTTTTATCAATAAAAAATATAGAACAAGGTTACATAAATTTAAATAATGTAGAGATCATTATAGGTTTTGATTTGACAGGTTGTGGAGCTCAAATAGACACCCGGATCAAAATTCATGGTTGTTTAAAGACGAACCTTGATTTTAAACTTTTTTTAGAATAGTAATAAATTTTTATTATTAATTATCACTAAATAATCAACTAATGTATTTTTATCTCTTTTTGTGAGCTTCAATTTGATAGTTTGTGGAGCATAAAAGGATACCTGAATAAAAAGTTATGGTTATTTGATATTGAAGTTCAAATTTCAAATTCTCTTACAATATTAGTTTCATGAGAAAATTTCATCCATAATTTTAATATATATATATGTACTTATATATGTACGTATGTATCTTTGTGTGTGTATATGTAAATTTATATATATATATATAAATAATTACTAATTACTAAATAAAAATAAAAAATAAAAAAATAATTTAGTTTAAAAATAATTAATAATAATTAATAAAAAAATTATATAAGTATATATAAATATACACATTTATATATAATTATAAATAAATATAGTGGTCAGACTTGCAGCTAAGTTTTTTGGTTGTGGGTACTGCATCTAACAGTCCTAGATCAATTCCCAGCTGCAGTACAATTGGCCCCAATTTTTGGGGGCAGTATTTTAGACACTTTTATGTGGGGAAGGATGTCATCAGCTTGAAATAAGAAGTGGGAAATAATATTCTACTGCAAAGGTGTCCATGGTGAGCTTGGATGTTGGGGGTGGGTTCTGCCAATGTATTTCCCTGATGGAGGGTGCATAGTGGCGGCGACAGTGATGTGAGGGGGTAGGGAGATTTCATTCATCAACGATGCTGGGATATGAGACAACGAATAAGGGTGAATAGATAGAAAAAAATAACAACACTATGGGTAGGGTAGTGTCGTTCCATGGTGGTGGTACTGCTGCGATGCTAGACTAGGCGGTGGTGTTAGTGGGGTTGGGAGACGGTGACACATCATAGTGTGTTCTGGGCTAGGCAACATGGTCTTGGTGGCCGCACCATGATGACATGGTATTTTAGAGAAGAAGGGTCTAGAGTCCATGATGAGTGGGTATTCGGGACATAAAAAACATGTGAGTATTAAGAAAAAAATAGCAAGGGACCATGGGCCTATATATAATAATAAATAAAGTGGTTTGATGGGTGGTTTACCCCTTGGGGGGGATTTGACCTACCTTTCTAGCCCTGTAGGTGTGAGGTGTGTGCATGTTTCATTGTAATTATACCCCTAAGTACCTAATATATATAAATAAATAAAGACAAATATATATAAATTATAAATAAATATACATAAATATCTAAAAACACATACACATAAAATAAATAGTAAATCACTGAATGAGGGAATACTAATAAAATTGAAATACCATCATATTGACAGGAATGTAAGCCCCTAAAATAAAATTTTAAAAGACCCAACACACACAAGAAGACCCTCTTAAAAAATTTGGAATTCCCTAAAATGCTAAAAAAATCCAAGTATCCCAACTAAAAAATTAGTTTTAGGGGCCTTATAGACCCTTTTTAACAAATAAAAAATATTGATCAAGGTTTCCCAATTTATATAGGCATATATTTATTTTCAAGATTTGATTTGACATCTCATAGAGACTAAATAGACACCAAGATAAAAATTTATGGATATTTGAAGTTAAAGTTCGATTTTCAACTTATTTTAGAATAATAATGAATTTTTTATTATTAATTATTACCAAATTATTATATAATTTCATTGCAGTTCTTTTCATAAAATTTGATTCGATATTACATGGAGCATAAATAGATACCCAGATCAAAATTTATGATTATTTGATTCTGAAGTCATATTTTTAAATTCTCTTAGAACTTTAATTAGAAATACTTAATAATTTTTTGAATGGACTAAAGGCCTTCAATTTTTATTAATTTTTGATAATCCCCCTTTCAGGGGTTTAAAGGGAACCCTTAAATGGTCTGTAGGATTCATGACATTACACAAACCAAAGGTCTTAGAGGAATTAATCCCAGACTATAACTACTTGGAACTGCCCATCCCCAACGTCTACATTGTGATCAGATCTCCACCTTTTCTTGGTTGTTTGGCTAGTTGTCCTGTATAGATATGCACATACCTGGTACCGATGATAACTTCCATACCATCTCATTATTCCAAATCTGATAGCTATACTCTGGTGAATCCGCCTTATTTGAATCCTCCTCTAGAGCTTGTTCCTTGTATAATCTGTCTACTTTTTCATCTGAAGATCATGTGGCTCGAAGGCCTTGAGGTGGCCTAAAGGCCTTAAGGTGTCCCGTAAGCCTTACTGAACTGAAGCCCTTGAAGGAATCTAGGACCAAATAGATGGACCAAAGGTGAATAGTTTCAGTTGCTATAGTACCTGCTACATTACTACTACAATACTATTACAGTAACCCAGAAATATGCCTCTGCCCGGATTTGATCCTAGGTCTCATGGATGAACTCGAAGAGTCCCCACCAACCGGGCTAGGGCTCATGTGTAAGAAATAATTAGTAGTTAATTATAAATAATTACAAAGTATTAATTAGTAGTTATTTATAATATTTATATCTATACATATATGTATAAATAAATTATTAGCATATTTTTTAAAAATTTAATAAATTTAGTGGTTGTTTTAAAAAACCACCTCTAAAATTAAACAAAAAAATAAAATTTATTTTTTGATAAGGATTTAGTGGAGTTTTATAGAAAACCATCATTAAAAATATTAAACAAAAACACTTAGTTTATTTTTTTAAACTTTCACTAAATACCAATTTTCATGTAGTGATGATGTTGTTTTCAGCTTGATACGATGTCCATTTTAATCTATGAATAATACCTTACACATACAATCCCACATCAAATTTTCCTTTTGGGTAACTTTATTTTATTAGCCTCCATGTTCTATAATCATACTGATAATGTTATATGGGATCCAATTTTCTCCCACAATCCATAGTTCCAACCCACATGTTTGGATTATTATCACCCTTCTCCTACTAGCACTTTCATACTTGTCTCGACCCACACAAGTTCCATTCCCCTTCCATTTTGATGTTACCTAGATCATGTATTTAATCTTATTTGGCTACCAATAGTGGATAGGCTACTTGGATGGTTGATATGTCTAACAGTTGGATAATTTTTTTGCTTCAACTCTTGTAAACCCTTATCCAAAATACCAATAGGAAACAACCAATAAACTATTCCTCCAAATGAACTCATAGTTCTAGATTAAACATCTATATATATATATATATCAGGATTTTCAATATAAGGATGGAATAATTTCACAATATTATCTTCTATTTTATATTTATTCTCATATTTACTCAAGAAACTCATATATATAACCCTTTTTGGCACCAACTCTTCACTTCAATTGTCTGAAGCATCCTAGGATATCCATGGGAATCTTATTCCACCATTTCACTAGGACTTTGGACATTTTTTGAAACCAAATATAACAATATCCCCCCTAAACTCATGTAAAAATGGACCTAAACTCGCAACCTTTTTCTAAAATACCATGAATGAAGCTTGTACGTCAGTTCTTGTATCTCTTACAAATGATATTGTCCGTTATGGACACCAATCCACATGGTTTTGTTCTTTCTATATAACCCACCCATCACTAGAAAAGTCCTCACATCAAGGAAGGATTTATATCCTTATTATCAGGTGTATGGATATCTTTCCCCCTCCCCATGCGGGACTCGAGATACAATTACACAACACATACCTAGCTGTCCACAAGAGGCTTATTCAACCATGTCATAGGGACTTTGGTCAAGTGTTGAAAATGATTCTAGAAAGTGACCTTTTGCATAAGGGAGATTCCAATCCATTATAGTGACACATACATGTGATCTTTAAGTGTTTTAAAAGATATATTAAACCTAATTAATATTCATTTGGTACTATAGAATGTTTTTTATGGAAAATATATTAGAAAGAGAAATGAAAAAGAAATGAGAAATGAGGTGATAAAGACAATTAAAATCATTTTGGGTGTTCTCATGAGTTTTTTACTCATATATATGTAGGTTCTGGGCACAATGGAAGTGTTTTTGGGCTGACACCCAACTTTAATTTTTACCATAATTAATGATTATTCTAAGATCAATACGATGATGAACTCCAATCTCCACAGAATAGAATCAAATATTTAGATAATGAAGAAAGAGGCCCAAAACCTTTAGAGAGGATCTTTTACACCATGTTTATAATTAATTTAATTAATTTCATAAAGAAAATAATACCTGGATATTTGGAAATTTCTTCGTTGATGATGTTGATCATTTAAAATGAAATTACGGATTATATCATTGTGCTTGTGAGGATCCAAACTAGAATCCCTCTAGAGATGATCCATACGTGCTATGGCGGACTCGGATCTACACCACTCATTACCCAGGTGCTAGAACAGTGAAACAAGTGTCTTGTGTCAGTCATTCTTGATCACTTGTTCTTCAACCTTGAAGAACGTATCTTGTTATTGAGAGGGGCAGGAATAGGATTCGAGAGAGAAATTATTTAGCTCAACAATTCTCAATTCGTCAGCTGTGTAGTTTGGTCAATGGCACTATAGATATATGTGACTATTTATTGACATGGAGATTTAATTACAATATTTAATTGCATAATAGAAATTAAATACATTCATAAACTTATAGAAAACCCATGCTATTAATAATAATACTGCGTTATTATTTATGGTGTGACAACTTGCACAAAACAGAATTATGAATAAAATTTTGTGTCAAAAAATAATAGCAATGTTATTTTAATTTGTGCCAACTAGTTAAATAATTATTTATTTTCTTGCAAATAATTATTTTACTATCATACCGGCCTTGGTCCGCTCGAACTCCAATTCCATTTATTGAACACCCGAATAAATAAATAAATAATTTATTCTCTTAAATAAATATTTTATTTATAAACTAGTAAATAAATATTTATTAAATGTTCAATAAAATAAATAAATATATTTTACCCACAATCTGGTGAATAAATATTTATTTAATTTATGGAATCATAAAATTATTTCGTTGTCTTGGGAATAATATTTATTAATTAAATTCAAATATAATTTAACCGAGACCACCATAAACACTTAGTGTGTGACCCTCTAGGATTCTTTCTTGTTGGCATTAGGTGGGTTTGCCTAAAGTCCAAGAGTACAATCTAGAAATAGGTCAAGGAACCCAAGATAAAGAACTTAAAGTCGTAACAACGACATCCACATATGAACGCTCACTATGTAATATAATCCCTATGTCTCAATATCTCATCAAGTAGGTTTCATGATAGTGTCATGAACCTTTGTTCTTGATACATCATTCTTTGATTACCTAAAATAAAATCATCATTACACCATGTACATGGAATTTTGTGCGACGGTTCTATTTCAATAAAAGGGTCTAGATATCAAATTCCATAAATGGAAGGGACAAATCCTTCCTCGACTTATCCATTAATAACATGCCACTCGTGATGCACCCAACATAACCTACTTCCCGCCAATTGTATGCATAATGGTTTTCGTCAGTAAATCAAAGTGCGCGAGTCATGACACATATTAATGATAATCTTAAAGTCTACGGATCATTACACATTCTCACATATAGAGATATCTGATGACACTAAAACATGCAGAATTCCTACTAGCGAGTCTCTTCTCATAATCTCCTATCATGGAGATTACCATGTACGAACTCCGTGAGAGGAAGTCTCATCTGATTACGAGTACTCACACCTGAAAGTTTGAATTTTATGTATCTAATCATATTATGTCATCCAATAGTAGAACTATATTTAAAAATATTGTTATAGAATTTCAAGGTTCTCATCATAGCGGGGAACTACCATGACCTTATAAATGCAACAAATACTCTAGGACATTATTACATCATAGTCATGAAGAACAATGAACAATATGTAATAAAATGTTTAATATTTAAATACATTAAATATCCATGTAATCAAAATACAACCAGTTTGTTCTAGGACACCAACTCTTACAAACTCCAACTTGGACTAGAGACAACTGCCTATGACTTTCAGTTCACTAGACCTCACATGGAGAGAAGGTTTCTACTGAGTCAAGGCTTTAGTCAAGGGGTCTGCCACGTTGTCTTCCATGGAAATATTATTCACTACAACTTCACTTATGTGAGAAAAATCCCTCAAGAGATGATACTTCCAAAGTATGTGCTTCGTCCGCTGATGTGAACTTGGCTCTTTTGTGAGAGCCGCCACTACTGTATTATCATAGTACAATGTGATGATATATTTACTACTAGGTATCATATCTAACTACTATATGAAGATTCGCCTCCAAAATTCTTCTTTAGAAACCTTAGAAGCTACAATATACTCAGACTCTTCTGTAGAATCTGTGACCACACTCTACTTTGAGCTCTTCCATCTCGTTGTACCTCCATTCAAAGTGAATATGTATCCTGTTTGTGACTTCATGTCATCTTGATCACTCTGGAAACTAGAATATGCATATCCTATAATGTCCAGTTCCTCATATCCTCTATAAACCATAAAAGTATCCTTAGTACACCTTAGATACTTTAAGATAGTCTTGACATCTTTCAAATAGCGGTCACCTGGGTCGGCTTGATATCTTCCTACCACACTCAACACATAAGTGACATCCATCTCAGTACATATCATAGAATACATGAATGAACCAATCACTAATGCGTATGGAGTCCTTTCCATTATCTTTCTTTCCTCATATGTCTGAGGACACATTTTCTTGAAAAGATGAATGCCATGTGACGCTGGCAATAATCCCCACTTGGATTGTTCCATACTAAATCTCTTTAGTATCTTATCAATGTATGTACTTTGACTTAGGCCCAAAAATCTCTTGGATCTATCATGATAGATCTTGATCCCAAGAACATATACTGCGTCACCCAATTCCTTCATAGAGAAGCATTGATTCAACCATTCCTTAAAATACTGTAAGACTGGTATCTCATTTCCAATAAGAAATATGTCATCAACATATACTAGTAAGAAAATGACTGAACTCCCACTAAAACATTTGTAGACACAAGGCTAACGTTCGTTCTTGATAAAACCAAATTTTGTTATGGCTTCATCAAAATGAATGTTCCATGACCTGGATGATTTATTTAATCCATAAATGGATTTTTTTCAACTTGCATAACTTATTGGAATCCTTTGGAGTCATAAATACTTCAGGTTGTGTCATGTAGACATCTTCTTGAAGTTTCCCATTAAGGAAGGCTGTTTTGATATCCATTTTCTAAATCTCATATTCATGGTAAGCAGAAATGGACAATATAATTCTGATGGATTTCAGTATTACAACTGGTGAAAAGGTTTCATCGTAGTCAATTCCTTGACACAGTTTGAACCCTTTTATAAACGGTCATGCCTTATAGGTACTGAATTTTCCTTCTATGTCCAGTTTCTTCTTGAATACCCATTTGCAACACACAGGATTTACATCAACTGGAGGATCTACCAAAATCCCGACTTGGTTTTGGTACATGGAATCTATTTCAAAATTCATGGCTTCTTACCACTTGGAAACATCTCTGCCACTTACTGCTTCCTTATAGGTTAGAGGATCATTATTATCAACTAATAATAAGTCACCATTCCCAGTAACTAGAAAACCGTACCGTTCCAGTTCTCTAAACTCTCTTGTACTCCTACTTAGCTCTAGTGTCTCTGGAATAGTTCTTTCTTCCATGAGGCTTTGTGGAATCTATTCCTGTACCAACTCTTGTGTACCTTGAGCCTCAACTTCATCTAAGTCTATCTCACTCCCACTATCACTTTTGGAGATGTGCTCCCTCTCAAAGAATATGGAGTGTCTTTCCACTATAACATTTCTGTCTGAGGGTTTGTATAGGTAATATCCCCTTGTTTCCTTGGGGTATCCTATACAGGTACACTTTGTGCCTCATGGTGAAAGTTTGTCACCTGAAGAGGCCTTAACAAATTCATTACTTACCCACACCTATAAATTCAATAATATGGCTTTCTTTCCAATCTGGAACTCGAATGGAATACCATTTATAAATTTAGTTGGTACTTGGTTTAATATGTGCACCTCTATTTGTAACACATATCCCCAAATGGATAATGGAAGACTTGCATGACTCGTCATTGATCTCACCATGTCCAAAAGGGTGCATTTACACCTTTCGCTCACAAGATTCCACAAGGGCATGTCTAGAGGAGTGAGTTGGGATAGGATCCCAAACTCCCATAAGTAATAAATGAATTCTTGATTATGATATTCTCTACCTCGGTCTGAGAAGAGTTTCTTAATCTTATTACCAATCTTGTTCTAAACTTCATTCTTTGATTCTTTGAACTTATCCAAAGAATCTGACTTATACCTCATTAAGTAGATATATCCATATCTACTAAAATCATCAGTAAAATTTATTAAGTATGAGTACCCTCCCCTTACTTCAACCGGAAATGCTCCACACACATCGGTATAAACCAATTCAATAAGTTCTTTAGCCCTTTCAACTTTCCCACTAAATGGGGTTTTGGTAATTTTGCCTTATAAAAATGCATGACATATGCAAAGTGGTTTTAGTTCAAAAGAATATAAATATCCATCTTAATGTAACTTTTTCAAGCGCTTCTCGTTTACATGACCTAGCCAGTGATGCAAAAGCTTGGTGTGGTATGATTCATGTGAAGTATCTTTGTTATTGATTTCTATTTATTGGTTTGTGTAATCCAACACATAAATACCATTGTATAAAATTTCCCTACAAAAACAAATGATATCTTTATAAAAGAAGCATCATTCATTTCAAAACTTGAAAAAAACCATCTTTATCTAATCTGGATATAGAAATAATGTTTTTAGTAACAGACGACACATAATAACAACCCTTTAACACCAAGATCATCCCAGTTAGCAATGTGAGGTGGTAGTCCCTGATAGCTAAAACAACAAGTCGGGCTCCATTGGCTATTCATAGATCTACCTCCCCTTGGTCAATATTCCTGAATCTACTTGGTTCTTGTATTTGGATACATATGTGAGCACCAAAATATGTATCCAATACCCAATTTGTAGAAATAGATAGATTGAATTTGATAACAAATGCACCTGAAGCTTCCCCTTGCTTCTTAGGTTGGGTGCAGTTCTTCTTCTAGTGGCCCTTCTTGCCACATTCAAAACAAATAGCCTCATGTTCCCTTGCCTCCCCTTTGATATTCCTTTTCTTGGAAGGCTATAAATATGCTTTGGGCTTAAATCTATTCACCTCACCTTTACTTTTATTCACTATAAATACAAAAGGATTTTCAAACTTCATATCTTTGTCCACTTGGCGAATGAGGATAAGAAGATAAGATAGAGACTTCTCAATGTTGTTCATATTAATTGTTCATATTTAAATTGACAACAAAGTTAGCAAAGCTCTGAGGGAGTGATGCGAGAATGAGATCGGTGCCCAGTTCTTCGGGGAGTTTAAACCTCAGAACCTCCAGGTGCTCAATGTAGCTAATGAGCTTGACTACATGAGGCCCAAATGGGGCACCTTATCCAATCTTACTCTGAAAGAGTGCCTTAGAGATCTCAAACCTTTCCTATATTTATTTCTCCAAGTAAAGATCCCAGAGGTTCTCGAGCATGCTATAAGAATCCATGTTTTCATGAGACTTCATGAGATCACTAGACATTTATGATATCATCAAACATTGAACGTCAACCGCATCATTTATATGTTTATCATATAACAGTAAATACTCATCACTTGCCTCTTTGGCAGGCATATTAGGTAATGCTGACTTCAACACATAAGACTTTTGTTCATGGAATAGGATAACCCAAAGGTGTCTAAACCATTCCTAGAAGTTACTACCAGTGAGGATGTTGTCTTTATCAAGAATTGATCGCAGGGATAGTGTGGTTGAAGAGCTTGTCATTTTTATTCTACAATTAAAAGAGAAGGTCATTATTACTTTCTTGATTACATTTTTATGAGAAATAATTAATTTTATTAAGTCTCCCACTATTTTATCAAGTACCAATGAACCTCACCGTTGAACTCAGAATGTCCAGTTTCTATGACATTCTAGTGGAAAGGATCCATATTCCCCTTCTCATAACCCCAAAAAGGGTTGGTCAAGCTATTTGAAGGTATTTAGGTAGGCAGGTATTTTCCAACTGTAGGCTTGCAACTCCTTGATCTGTTGAGTGGACTCCCCAATCCCGAAATCATGACCTTGGATTTCCTCAACTCTTGCCTCCAATATTACACCAAGTCTCTCAAGGTCTACTCCTCTTAATATAATATTGTTAAGTCAACCCAAAAACTTTTATAAGGGATTCTTGTATAAAAGTAAGTGTCCCAACAAGGTTTGGTCAAATAGATAGTTTTATTTAGTTTTTCCCTTAATCAAGTAATGAAAGGCTTGGTCTGACTTAATATTTTATTTGAGGGATTTTTATCTCTTATGCATGAATTTCTTATTATCATTATCACATGCTTGATAATATTAATTGGAACTTACTTAAGTGATTAACCATGTTTTGATAATATTTATTCATAATTCTGGTTTATTTTACTTCCATCTTGCATTCTTGTTTAATTCATTAATTATGTGACCGTGACAACACATCCATAAAGATAAACCTTGAAACTGATAGAAATAAAAGAAATTAAAGGGCATGATCATGATATTTTCTAATGGTTAGTTTATCTAGAGGTTGATAAACTAACCCTGACCTAGGGGAGAAACATATTGAATCTTTTGGGTTCATGTTTACATCTTTCCACCTATCCACCTCTATATCTCCTAGGATTGGTTTCATCTTGGCTCCAACTTGAATTGCCTCCACTAGATTAGGAGTTCCATCCATTACATATTCCCTTTTTAACTCACTTGAAGGTGAGGGGTAAAAAGGTGTTTTACATAAAAGAAACCTTAGGAACGTAGGACCTACATATTAAGAAGGAGAAGGCTTATAGGCCAACAAATTTAATTTAAATAAATAAATTAAAAGAATCCATCCACATACAAAGGTCTTGGTCTAGCTCATGATCATCCATACATGCAACAATATTTACGCATAAATAAAACTATCATTCAATTCTTTAATATAAATCCTGTTTGAATCAATTAATTATCTTAAATTAATCAATACTTTATCTTAAACCCTTTTTTGAATTTCCTTGAGATTCACATCCATCATAATTTTAAACAAATAAATTCATTTAAAATTATCTTTGTACGTAACTTGTACCTTGGAGGAAACCTGGTGAATTCCCGTTCATAACTACCCAATGAGTAGAAATGAATATTATAGAGATGTTAAATTAAACACACACACACATATATATAAAACACATATCACGTGTTGTGCCTTAGCTTTACGCTCGCACTATGGTACACATCTCGAGGGTTTGTATAATATAATAATAAATTTTAATAAATTTTTGTAATTTGGATGAGTACAAGGCGTGTAGTTCTAACTAGATGATGTGTACTATTGTTCACCATCCATCTGAAGTACACACCCAAGGATATGACCTATAGATGTACTTCGGAAATATTCGGAGTACACAACGTGTTCAGTGGGCTACACGCCATGTAGTATCCACATTACACGGTTTCCAGCTAGGAAAGCTGTGTAAGGGGTACATAGTCCAACCATAACCCGAAGGGACTACACTCCGTGTCCAGTGGACTACATAACGTGTAATCTAGAAACCACATACCACCTATTCCTGGTCAACACATGAAGTCATTTAAGAATTTGAAAGACTCCAACAAATGGATTTATTTGGCGGACCAGTCTGATGCATTTAATCTTGACAACATGACATGTACTTCCGAATACACGCCGTGTGTTTTGGGGTTTTACAGCCAGGAAGCTTTGGAACCTATGGATGAGATGCTTTGTTTTATTTTAATCAAAAATAAAATAAAATATTGTTTCTATAAGGTGAACAAGAAACGAAAGAGGAGGAACAAATCTTGAGATTTAGATTTTCAGAACAATTAACTTCAATTGAAACAACTAAATTATTAAATGCGTAAATCATAAATGAAATATTTAATTAATTATAAACTATGATGTAACTGCTACGATACCAATTTTAGGTTCTAGGCATAGTGGAATCATCATTGGGATAAGGCCCAACTTTAATTTTTACCATGATTAATGATTATTCCGAGATCCATATAACGATGAACGCTAGTCTCCATAGAATAGAATCGAATATTTAGATAAAGAAGGAAGAGGCCCAAAACCTTTAGAGAGGATCTTTCACATCATGTTTATAATTAATTTCATAAAGAAAAGTATACCTAGATCTTTGGTAATTTCTTTGTTGATGATTTTGATCATTCGGAAGGACCCTTCTGGATTATCTAATTGTGCTTGTGAGGATCCAAACTAAAATCACTCTAGAAGTGATCCACACATGCTCTGATGGCCTCCGATCGACACCACTCGTTCTCCAGGTGCTAGCATTGTGAAGAGAGTGTCTTGTGTCGGTCATTCTTGATCACTTGTTCTTAGGACTTGAATAATGTCTCTCATTATTAAGAGGGGCAGGAAGATGATTTGAGAGATAACTTTTTTTGCTCAACAATTCCCAATTCACCAGCCGTGCAGTTTGGTACATGGCACAATAGACGTATGTGTCATTTTATTGATATAGGGATTCAGTTACAATATTTAATTTTGTAACAGAAATTAAATACATTCATAACCTTAGATAAAACCCATGCTATTAATAATAACACCGTGTCATTATTTATGGTGTGCCAACTTGTGAAAAATGGAATTATAAATAAAATTCTGCGTCACAAAATAATAGTAGCGTTATTTTAATTTTTTCCAACTAGTTAAATAATTATTTATCATCTTGAAAATAATTATTTTACTATCAGACCAGCCTTGGTCCACTCAAAATCCACTTCCATTTATTGAACACCTAAATAAATTAATAAATAATTTATTCCCTTAAATAAATATTTTATTTACAAAATATTAAATAAATATTTATTAAATGTTCAATAAAATAAATAAATATATTTTACCCACAATCCAGTGAATAAATATTTATTTAATTTATGAAATCATAAAATTATTCTACTGTCTTGATAATAACATTTATTAATTAAATTCAAATAGAATTTAACTTGGACCACCAAAAACACTTAGTGTGTGGCCCTCTAGGATTCTTTCTCCTTGGCATTAGGTTGGTTTGCATAAAGTCCAAGAGTACTGTCTAGTAATGGGTTAAGGAAACCAAGAGAAAGAACTTAAATTCTCAACAGCAACATACACATACGAACGATAACTGTGTAATTTAATCCCTATATCTCAATATCTCATCAAGAAAGTTTCATGATAGTGTCATCAACCTTTGTTCTTGATACGTCATTCTTTGACTACCTAAAATAAACTCATTGTTACACCATGGCCATAGAATTTCACAAGGAAGTTCTATTTCAATCAATGGGCCAATATATCAACATTCATAAATGGAAGGGACAAATCCTTCCTTGACTTATCGATTAATAATATGCCACTTGTGATGCACCCTACTTCCCGCCAACTATCTGCGTGATAGTTTTCGTCATTAAATAAAAGTGCGTGAGTTGTGAAATGTATTAATGATAATATTAAAGTATAAGGATCATTACACACACTCGCATATAGAAATATATGATGACACCAAAACATACAAAATTTCTAATGGCGGGTCTGTTCTCATAATCTCCTATCTTGGAGATTACCAAGTACGAAATTCATGAGAGGAAGTCTCATCTGCTTACGAGTACTCACACCTAATGGTATGAATGCTATGTGTCCCATCATAGTATGCCATCCAACCGTAGAACTATATTTAAGAATATTTTTATAGCATTTCAAGGTTCTCATCATAGTGGGGAACACCCATGATCTTATCAATGAAACAAATACTCTAATACATTATTACATCATATTCATGCAGAAAAATGAACAATATGTAATATGATGTTTAATATTTAAATACATTAAATATACATGTAATCAAAGTACAACTAGTTGGTTCTAGGACACCAACTCTTACAATATATTGGGACCATGCTAATTTTGATCTACTAATCCCTTCCTCTCATAGAAGTATATTGAGAGAAGTGAATCATTGAAGGTCATCAATAATGGGAGATCAAGATAAAGTATATAAGGGAAATGTGTTCATTTACATATAAGAGGAAGTTTAAGAATATGGCATGAGAATGGGGTTGATGAGATAGGTAATTTGATAGTGTATGGGTCAACAATAATTAATGAAAATAGTGAAGAATAAGAAACCATGGGGGGGGGGGGAGTAGATGGGGCACCAATGGTTATCGATGCATGGGAGGAAGAAAAATAAGCTTATGGGGGGATGGGGGTAATAGATATAGGATAGGTGAAATATGAAGAAGAAAAATATGAATTTAATGGGTTTGGAATTGATCATTTATGAAAGGGGGTAGGTATAAGTCATTATTATATATTATATCTTAGTCAAAAGAATTTAATTCCCATAGAACAAGGCCATTATGACCTCAATTAAAATAAACCAATATTCTACTAAACAAGGGAACTTATCTTTCCTCTAGAACAATCATTCATGCATACCAAATGTCGGAATCATCACTTCTCATTCCATTTCCCATTAATGTACTCTTTTTACATCCTACCAAAAAATACCTTGGATTAATTGAATATGCATTTTTAGATGAGAGGAAAATTCAAACTTACCCTTTCTTAAGATCCCCATAAAAGGGTGTAACTATTTTACATCCAAGTATACACAATTTTAAAAAAATATTTTATATTCATTAAATTATTGTAACTTCTTCTTTTTCATCCTCATAAAGAGTTCACCTAATAATACATTTTAAGTAAGAGATGTATAAATTTTATCATTAGGAAGTTCATTCACGATTTAATTGATTTTATGTGAATATCTCAAAGGATTAAACTCTTTTTAAAAAAATTTTGTATGATATAATGTAGTTAATAATAGTGGTTTATTTGTTTTTTATGTTTTATTAGTATTTATAACTATAGACACAAACAACACCCATGATTAATTGATCCATTACCCTATCCTCCAAAAGGCACTCAATGAGGCTACACAACACCTAAACATATGAATACCCAATGTTACTCGTAAAAATATGACATGATATTGTTACATTATCTATTTGAATCTACCTTTCCATCAAAATGAGTTGACCCCTTACACACCCTCTTGGAATTATTAAAATTGGACTATATTGAAAAATGATTTGATTTTACTACTATGTTTAGGCTGTTACTGTATCCCTCAAAATTTACACATTAAGGGATTCAATGCCCACCTATACATATAATGGACCGAATTATTATGTTTTTTTAATTGATAATTTCTTTTATTTCATTAAATGAAATTTTAAATAGATTATTTTATTATAAAAATAAATTTGATTTTAAGGGAAGTACCAAACTACAACTTATTTTGTTTTAGTGAATTCAGACACTTGAAACTCAAAACATAATCATATCATAAACATATATTCAAATGAAAAACTAATCATATATTTTTTTTGGTTTAATGAGTATTAAACAATGATGATTTTTTTATTTTTGGGTTCCAAACCCATTAGGAAGGATCACTAGATATTTAATGTATTTAAATGATTAACTCTAGGGTTTTTATATACCTCAATGAGACTCAAAATACATGAAAAATTTATAACAAGGGGAAGTATGGAAATCAAGATAGGTTCAATGAATTATTCTTTATTTTCTAAATTTTATGCATGAAATTATATGTTATAAATTTGAAAATAAAAAATAAATAGTTATGTGAAAATATATAAAAGTGATGAAAATGGTATACCATGAGATAACCACTATGGATATTGGTTGAGTATTATATTTGAATCAATTAATGATGCAAAATGATATTATTTTTTTCACCAACCACTAATTATTGGATGTTGTTAATTTTAACTTAAAATATCACCATAATTGTAAAAAAGTATAACAAAGGTTGTAATGAAAAAATAAATAAATTTTACAAATATATTTGTGGGAGAAGATTCAAACCATTGAATCACAACATTTATATAAGTTAATAGTTAATAATCAAAACAATGATATTTATTGTGTAACCTATGATTAGTCATGAATGATAGAGTGTGGTGGAAGAATGATGATGATAAATTTTTTTAGGATGATGGTAAAACAATAATTGGATCGACCAAATGTTGTAATCTTCACTGTATATCTAAATGAGGAGCATGTGAAGAGTGTCAGTTAAACATTCAATCAAGTATATGAATAAATTATAGTTTCCTGATTGATGTAAATTGAAGTATAAAGTTATGTGTGTTGAAAAATCCCCCACATGAATCAATCATTTTATAAGGGAATAGAGCTATTATTATTAAAGTGAAGCTACCACAAGACACCATATTTTATAATAAAAATGTTCATGGTTGTTTATTTGAAATGTTAATAAAGGGTAAGTGAGAAATATTAAATTATAAAAAAAATATAATTTTAGTTATTCCTCTCTTGAGTCGAACATGAACCCAATTATATAATTGTTTTATCAAGATTCATCTTTCAAGTGTGGTATTCAAGTTATCAAGGATGATATCATGGAAATGGGAAAATGGTTGGGTGAGTTCATGTAGACTACTTGTATAAAACTAAACTAATGTATTGAAATATCATTTTTTTACATGTGTGTGTTAGTGTTTGGTTGTGTTTATTGGTTGATATCTGTAGGTATAATTCTCTCTAAATCACATGAACACATTTGAAAAGAGTTCCAAGGTGTTTCAGTACCAATATGAATCTTTTTTGGATGTTGTATTTCATGAAGACTCAAAGTGATGAATGAGGGTGAAAGAGAGTTCATAGAGACATGTAAGGTTTCTTGAAATATGAAAAGTTATATAAGATTAAATAAAACCATATAATAAAAAGTTTTAACTTTTTTTGAATCTATTTTATCAGGATTTACCTAGGTTACTTTCTTTTGATCTAGGTTATGTATGTGGAGCATATATTTGACATCTATCACCACCAAAACTAGTTGTATCCTTGGGGAGTGTTTCATGTAATCTTAGAGATATTATATTTGATATTTGATAAAGTTTAATGGACAAAAAACGTTTCCACAAATTGTTATTATGTCCTTCATGATGCATTTGTTAGAGGTATAAGAAATTTATAACTCTTTAATGAAAATGTAATAATTTTCATGTAAGTTAAATTCATAGATATTTATTAAAGAGAGGAACCTTTATATTACATAAAATATGTTTATAAATCACCCTTGTGATCTTTCTTCTAATATTATAGAAATTTATATTTATTTTGATCACCAATAGAGTACATAGTCTAAGAAATGATTCATCAAGTTGAAATTTAGCTATGTTGTGTGGTAAGATCCCCTAAGCATCAATGTATAATGTGATATTAAAAATTTTATTTAGTTACTAATTGAAATATAAAATTCTAAAAAATGAACTAAAAATTTTCAATCCTTTGATTGGGTGTTGTTTTTGATAATAGTGTTTAATTATGCACTAAGAGGTAGAGGAGGTGAATCGATACACCTTTTAAAATTTTTATAAACCCTTTTATATTTTACTTATGTCACTTATTATAATATATCAATATTTTTTCCCTAATTAATATTCATGAATAAGTAAACCATAAAGAAAAAAATGAGTTTTTATATGATTCACCATCAATATAAGAGGGTAAATATATGATGTGTTAATATTTCTCTATGTCACAATTTAAAAATGATTCACATAAAGTGATTATATTAAGGTAATATTTATACTTAAACCACTCACAAAATCCACCAAATGTTAAAAAAATCCAACTTAGTTTACAGAGGTGGGTATATATGAGATGATATTCCAGAAGATCTATAACTATTGATCAATAATTCCATGCATAGATAATGATAATATTATTATTTTTAAACCTTTTGATGCACCACATGCCTCAATGTAAGAAAATTACATGAAACTATAACATCAAAATCAACTTTACCCAAATTTTGATTTCATGAGATGAATTTTATATAAATATTGAACTTAAGTTTAACTATATCTAATGGTTTAAATGAAACCTCACATATGATATTTACTTACATTAACACAATTTTATGATCTTTAAATATTTTTAAAGTTAATATATACTGGTTCCAATAATTAACTTTAAATTATTGAAATTTAACCCCTTTAGAACTTATAAAGCAGAATCAAAAATCAGAATAAACCCACAAAACAATATACCAAAACTTAGAAAACAAATTGCACCTAAGTAACCACACCAACAAGAAATTAAAAAATAAAATGAAAGGAAAAAAAGGAAAATAACAATATAAGTGTTAACAAGGTTCAAACATAAGTCTTAATCCATGGGGGTAATGTTTTAATCAATTTAATTAGAGGAAAAAAAGATTATTATAATTGAACAATAGTGCTAAAACAAATGCCCTCACCACACTAAATATAGTAAGGTCCATCTATTGTAATTTGTGACACCACCTTAAATATTTTCATGGTGAGAATGTAGATATATCTCTTATAATTACGTAAATCCCTCTATATGGTCAATTATATTCTACACACAAACTCTTCCTCCTAGTAAACTTGATGAGCTTCCAGAATCACTATGATGTTACTCTTATGTATTAACCCCTAAAAACCCTTACATGTTTCCTTTAATAAAAAACCACTGATTAATTAACCTCACATACCATTCATAAATACTATTACATATCCTAGAGTTACTTTTAAATAAATACTTGTTTATATCTCTACTTCATATTTCAGAGTTTCTAAGGAGTAACTTTCAATTTCTATCTTTTGAATAACATCTTTCTATATTCCTTCTTCTAGTTTTCATAATGTGGTAGTTGATTATTTTTCAATATCTATTTAGACTTTAAGATTTATACTTTTAGAACCATTCATTTTAAATTTTCTAATTCCTAGGCTAAAAAATTGTTATCGTGGTTGAGCCTACCAATCTCCCACTTGAGAATCATTTTCAGTTTTCACCACAAAGTCCTTTTTTAGTATACACAGTCCTCATTTGTTACCTTAATTTTTTTAGCTACATGGTTCCACCACTATGATTATAGTAATCCCAACCTAATTGAGTCATTTCACCACCTCATCACATCCTAAACCGCAACCATAGTTAGCATATCCAGTAGATTCTGAGCTCGATCAATTTTTCATATATCTAATACTTTTTCCTCCAAAAACTTTCAGATTAAGTGATACTAAAACTAAATGTGATTCTTCTTGGAATGAAACATTATATTATTTATTAGGTGAATTGAAATTTTCTAATCAAAAAACAACACCCCATCATCCTTCATTCTTCCTATATATTCCAATAACCCCTTTAACCATAACAAATCCTTCCCAAATCCTGTTAGTGAAACATACTCTACTTCTATTATCGAAAGCACAACTAAAAGTTTAATATTGGGAATTAAACTCAAAATTATGTCTCTAAAAGTGAATAAATATATTATGGTGCTATTTTATGTATCTTACTCTCCTATAAAGTTTGAGTTCAAACACACCTTCATTAGATCATCAATTTAAATGAAAAGAGTCAGACTTATGGAACCATTAAGATACTGAAGGATCTACATCACTTCTTCTTAAAGTTCTCTTACATGATTCTATTTGAATATTATAACTACTCCCACTGTATGATCAACGTTCATTTGAGTACAAACCATGACATATATAAATATTTCGACTATTGATGAATAGAGAACCTTTTCAATGTACTTAAACTATTCTTCCATTTACGGTATATTCTCTTTGCTAAACTTGAAATGTCCAGCTAGGGGAGTTATAACTAGTGTCTCCTCACTTATTAAAAAGTGTTCTACCATGTAACTAACCAACCCGGGTTAACCCAACACATCACCCAACCTGGCTTACCACATGTTCTGAAGGGAATTCTCGATCCCCATAGGTTAGAAACTAGTGATTGGGTATCAAAGAAAACCTTAGGAATTGTTTCATCCTCTAAATCAAATTAACCACCCAAGATCCCTAATATAAATTTGACATGAACCCTGCATATATTTAGCATCCATTCCATCCAAATAAATAGTTACATTAAAAATAAAATATTAAATTAGAGTAATTCATAGTAGTGATAATAAAAATAACTCATACATGACATCAATTCATAAAATTAATATAAGGTAGACATCCACATATAACATAAACCAATAGAAGGTTCTATGATATCATGGATGATACATAATGATCCCAAAAATAAAATAAAACAAAACAAAAAAACTATCAACTATATCATTGTGACACATGGTCACTCACCATGTCTCAATACCGACCATAAATTTTCCAACCAAATCAAAACTTATATAACAACTAGATGAGGGAACTTGAGAGAAAACATAAGAGTTTTATACATAGATGGTTCATGCAATATGTGAGAAAAAAGTTCCTAGTAGGATTTCACCAAAGAGTTTGTTCAATTTATTTTAAGAATAAAATTTCATGAATGTTCATTTGAAATAGAAATAGAAAATAGGGGTTTCACATGTAATTGAGATAAACTAAATATCATTCTAAAATTTCCTTTATAAAAAAACCCTCTTTATTTGAAAAGAGAAGGGAAAAAACAATTTTTTTATCTAAAAATTTCTAAATCGTCGAAAGGGGATCCTTTGTTAATATCCATTAAAATAATAAAAAACCCATACCTTATTTCAAAACACTTTTCAAAATCCATTTTTGTAAAAAACACCACTTTAATTTTAAAAAAAACTTCCAAAACAATTTTCAAATCAATTTTAAATTGAAAAAAATCTATAACTAAAATAGTGAGTAGATATACATGGAATCCAATAAAAATAAAACTTGCAAAAGTACCCAATTTAATAAATGTTGATATGGGTAAGAGATATAAAAAAGGTGTATAAAAGGATCTCATAAGAAATAATAAAAAGGATTTAGAATCTTAGGAAACACCTAGGTCTCTAAAAAAATGATACAAGACCTGGCCTCCTTATAAACATTCCAGCTCAGAGACCTTTGTGAAACCATAACATCTCCATACAACACCCATTCAGGTTACCAATAAAAAATCAACCCTAGGAGGGAATAAATCATGTTGTCATGACATGTCAAATTTATTATGATTTTAAGGATTATTTATAGTATAGGTAAGAACCTAGATAATCTCTCAAGGAGAGTTGGTGGTTTATAGTGTGAATTTTTAATAACGAGGAACAAAAGAGGGGGCAGTTTTGAAAACAGTTTTAAGAAAATAATTCATTTAAAAAGTTTAATAGTTGATAAATAAAGGTGGTGGTTTATAATTATGAGATAATTAGATCATTTCAAGGTCAATAAACATTTTGGATAGTTCATTTTTCTTAAAATTTCCCACGGTTTTGTTTAATTATTTGGTTAAGGGTTATCAAGATCTTGAATCCCCTTTTACCCCTTAAAACGATGCACAAAAAAGAAAACCTTGACACAAAAATCATGTTGTCAAGGTTTGGTCCTAAATAATATAAAAAGTGTTACCAAATCATACTTAAATATCATATATGTTTGAGAGATAAAGGAATATTTTGTTGTCCAATCGAAACAACCTAATATTCCCACCTGAAATCTCAACTCAATCGGTTGTTGAAATAAAAAAATTTCAATTAATTATATAAATAGAAATGAAATAAGATAAGAATAATGTAAAGATAAAAAATAATTGAAATATTTATCACACAAATAACACAAAACCAGTAGAAGAAAAAGTGCTGGAACTCCCTCCCAAGTGTGTGTAGCTCCCTTGAAATGATCGTCCACCGTTTAGCTCTCCATCGAGAGGAGGGGGAAGCTCTGGTGGAACATCACCTTCATCCTTGACCCCCCTATGAGGATAAGGGCCTCTGGAACTTATTTTATGATTATAGTACTCCTTTGGGTCCCCAAAATACCAAATATTTTCCTCATGGACGAACTTACAAATGGGGATCCCAAGGTTCCATTTTATAGGAAAATGGGAAGGTGGTTTTGAGCACATGGATTTCTTATAACCACTTGTCACATAGGTTTAGACCTCCATGAATCCTTATATACCTTTGGGGAAAATTAAAAAGTTATATCCCCATATATTGTTTATCTCCACAGAAAGGTTGGATAAATTTGGACACCTACAGCTTGAGATATGGACAGATCACAACACACCACTTTTGAATTCGTGCAGATTCGGTATGCTAGACAAATCAGGTTGGTTGGGCCACCAGATAAAAGAATGAGGATTTTATTAATTAATATTAAATGTATCCCAATGAATTTTTTACTAGGAAAAAAAATTTCATCCCATTTGGATGCACAGTACAGTAGTAGGGTTCATTTTAGTAAACTCGTGTGCTTGGATCCTGAGCAGCTTGGCCCATTTTTCTTGAACTTCGTCATGGTCCCTCCAAATAACCTCCACTTTCAATGAAACTATAAAAAAAGTATAATATCCCTTTTTAACATTAATAAACACAAAATAATTGAATCAATTATAAAGTTAAATTTGTTATTATTATTAAAGTGTTCAATACAATACTAGTTTAGTACAATGGTGTAAGGGTGAAAATGTAACAATGAATCACAGTGCAATCACACCCCCACACCTAAACATTTTCATTCATGGGAAAATTAATATTTTCTGAAATTATGAATTTAGATATTTCCAACTACATAAATATTTAAAATTCAATTAAAATTTACTTCCTGATAGAAATGTGATCAAAGAAAAAATTACACTGACCATTTATTCTTAGGGATCATGAAAAAATGTGTCTCAAAAATTCTATCCAAATGAAATTCCAAGAGATGAATGATACCAATAAAAGAAAATAATTTAAAATTTAATCATGTCACTAATTATCCACGTGTATGTGTGAAAACCATTTCATGCTATTCTTTTCACTTTCTATCGAGTAAATATAAGTTATTTTAATAATTGTATACTTACAAGATTCTATCCACCAAACCTACCCCAAATCCTTTGCAATAAAATTTCAAGACCCACTCACTTAATAATTCATAGAAGTCAAACCATAAGCTCCCAACCTAGATATCCCCATATGTTGTAAATTTCATCACCCCCCTCATTTTTTTCAAAAGTTGCACTTAGAACAAATCTCACACTCTTATGACAACCCATGTTTGATATCCTCATGACAATAATTGTAATAGTTATATCAAGATCAAAAGTTGAGGAAGGGTGGTTTTTTACCTACCCAATATACAACCATTTTTTTTTGTTTTTTAGGGTGTACAACTATCTGATAACTGGTACACATGCATAGGTCAATATGGTACAGTAATGAAATAGATCAGATAAAGAAAAAATGTATGAAAAAATGATTTTGTAAAGTAGAGAAAAATAAACCTAATTTATATTTACCTTATATTAATTAAGAAATTTTCACACTACATGGTTGGGTGCAAAGATGTGTGGAGAGATTAAGTGAAACAATTTCCCCTTAAACTATTCATAAAAGGGTACCATTCTTCTCAAAGGTTTCGAAAGGATACAACCATTTATATCATCGACAAAGAACTATATTTCAAAAGAAAGTCACACCATAGTATTGAATTTTATCTAAAATGCACATTTCATCAGATTTTTTTAATGTTAAAATAACATAAAATACGGACATTCCACATATATTTCCAATAACTTCCATGATTAAACGAGCATAATTTTCCATGATAAAGTGGGCATAAAAAATAATAATAATATTCCAGAACAAAGGTAAAGGGGATGGAAGGGGAGGGGGAGTAACAATACAATTTAGCAAGCTAAAAAGAGAGAAAGAATAAAGATGATGAAAGTTCCAAACTAATCTAGGAATATACCCATCCCCAACACCTAGTGTGTGTAGTGTCCTCACTATAATAAAATAGAATGTGGGAAGGAAGGATAAAACCTGTTGGGAGTCATTGGTAGACTACTTCTTGAACTATGAGTTCCTTCATCAGGGACTTTGGAATGGGTTTGTGAAATTGCTTCAACCGCTACCCATTGTGTCACGAACAAACCCAGGTCGACCCTGTACCGGTCACCCGAGCCGATTTGCGGTATGGCCGAGAGGAATTCCTGATCCTCCCAGGCTGGCGATAAGCACTAGGGCATCATCAAAATAAAAAAGGGAACGATTTCTCCCAAAGGAAATAAACTAAATAGTATAAACAAACATAACATCACAAAATAAATAATCGATAGGAAAATAGAAAGAAAGACCAAACACACGACTAACCTGTCAACATCTAAAACTCCACGTAACCCTATGGGTTACTCTTTGGTACCAAAACAAAACATCTCCCAAGGCGATCCGAACCAGAACTGGAACTTGCAAGAGAAAATAAAAACAAGAAAATACTATAAGCATGAGTATTAAAACTCAGTAGGCAGGCCTGACTAATCTATTCTCAATGAACATTATTTAAATAAAGAAAACATTGATTTCGGGTTTGAAATACAATCTATAAATATATAATTTTCTACACTTTTATTTTTAAGGAAAAAAAATAACAATCATAATCCATTTCCCTCATGTTAAGATAATTCTCCTGAGATGGAAGAAATAAAAGAAGACAAAAAAATAATCATTCATTTTTCATAAAAGTGTCAAAGGAAAGGGTTATTGTTCGTTCAAATTTTTTTTCATGAAAACCTCTTTATAAAACCACACATTTACAATTTTACAAGAAAAAACCAAAACTAATTACAAGGGATATCACCTCATATAGAGAGGTAAACAATACAAAATGTACTATTGTCAAAGGAACATGGGAAATCCTAGGAACTTAGAGGAAAACCAAAATGTACTAATACATGCGACTCATCTGGAAGGCATGCCCTACTTAATGACATCATAACACCCTAACGCCTGAATATCACCCGATATGGAATGGTCGAGGGGCCCAATACCATATAAATAATAACAAAACATCCCCCTTCTATGTGCCACTAGCCAGTGCATAGTATAAACTAGTGCAACAATCATTATCAGTAAACCTCTTTGCTATGCTAGGTTCCCATGTATAGTTCTCCAGAGGGTGTTCAATACATTTCAAATAAAATGCCCAATATATATAACTGAACACACCACACAACTTGACACCACCCCGACCTCCTCAAGGTTAGTCGATTGCCTTAAATAATAGTTAACCAAGGAGGTACCATACCGAGGACTCTCCCGTCTCATGATCAATTAATGAGGCAAGAGACCCAACCCAAGAGGAGTTTTCTAAATAACCATTCAAAAGTTTTGACCATGCATTTACCTATGCAACACTCTAACATTTATCAAATTATTTAGAAAACCATTTATAGAGCAAAGCCAAAACTGATTTTACATAAACCTGGCCAAACATGCCTTATGTCATTTCACGCATCAAACCTTTGATAAATAACTACACACCTGCTATCTTCAATGCCAAACCAATTTAGACACCCACTTTGAAAACACCAACCACTATTTGAATGTCAAACTATCATTTAAAAAACCAATTCACGCCTTTAGAAATCAAAAACTACTTAGAAATGCCAAATAGGCACTTAACCAACACTTGGTGTGCAAAACCTAACAAAAACACACCACACGTTAAAAAAATCCATTTTTAAAACCATACACACTCACTTTGAATGACAAATAACCACTTGGAAACCTATTTAAGGAAAACCAACCACCTATTTAAATCCATAAAAAACATTTTTGAGAGATTATTGAGCATTTGATAAATTCATAGTTTGCACCGTACAATCAAAACACTTGAAAAATTCCAAATAGGCCTTACATATTTTCCTCAAACCAACTATTCTCGTACATAAGTGAAACAAGCCAATTTTAACCCAAAAAACATTGGAAATACATTTGATAAAATTTCAATAACCATTTTTGTAAACATCAAAAATATATTTCTAAGACCAAAACTTGCTTCTAAAAATTATAACCGTTTGAAAGATCCAATCGTGCTATCAACCAAACATGAGATGTGCACATTCTTCAAATCCACATCACACATTCAAATTAATCAGATAAAACACTTCATTTCACATAGAAAAAATATTACAAAAACAGTATATTACTAATTTAATAACTAAGGAAGTACAAAAAACAAGAAACCAATGAAGTCATGAATTTAAAGGCAATGTGCAAGGGGTACTACCTCAACCGATGAAGAATCTCTTGGAATCTATACAAAGCACTGATTAAACCATAATCACATCAGCAGAAAGGTGAATCCAACCATATGCAACTGAAGAAGGACATGAAAATCAAGGATTTGACCATAAAAATTTAACCCTAACTGTGAAAGAGATAAATGCCAAGAGGAGGAGGAAAAATTTACCAAAGGGGGAGGCCGCAGATGAGGCAAAAACTGACGAGGGTTAGGCGGTTTGCCTATGAAGGGTGTGGCCTGACCGAGAGAGTGTGCGGAGACCAGAGAACACCTACGAGGGGCTCATTCGGATGAGGGTTCATGCCAAAGGGGTCCGCATGGATGGACAGAGGTTTTCGGTAGGGGTGCGCCAGCTGGGTACAAGGTGGCTGGAGCATGCGTGGTAGGAGGGCACCAGACCGATGGGGATGGGGGTGCGTGACGACGAGATGGGGTCGACGAGAAGGCTAGTGTGCAAGGTATGGGGTGGGTTGCGCTGGAGATAGATGAAGAGGAGGGGTCGTGCCAGATTTTGGAAGAAGGGAGCGGCGCTCCGTAGATAGCCTGAGAGGAGGGGTCGCGCCAACTTGTGGAAGAAGGGAGAGGCGCGTCAGAGGCAGATGGCCAGGATGGGGGGTTCTTTGAGAGGGAGGTCCGGCAGGGAGGCATGCATAGGCTATAGGTGGAGTGGCTGGAGGGTGCGCTTCAGGTTTCTATGACAGGAGGAGTCAAAAGTGGCCAGTTCCCCAGGAGGGAGAGAAGCATGACAAGGAGGAGATCATAGGGTTAGGGGAGAGTAAAAGAAAGAGAGGAAAAAAAGAGAAGGAAAAACATGAAAATAAAACAAATAAAAATAATAAAACCTTAATCAATAATAATAATAAGAAGAAACCTTTTTAATGATAATAATAATAATACAGATAAGATTAATAAAAAAACATTAATAAAAAATATAAAAATAATAATTTTAATAATAAAAATTCTTCAATAATAATTTAATATTGTTATTAATGAAAAAAATAATATTATCATTACTACAATGAGTTATTTATTTAACTAAATTTTAATTTTTCCAACTCATTCAATTTATTTTTATTCGGCCGATTCAAATTTCGCAACCGCACATGTGCTCGGGCTAACTGCACGGCTTCCGCTAGCCATGCGTTGCCCGAGCATTGACCCAAATATTAATAGTAATAATAATAATAATAATAACTATAATAAAAATACATTAATTATAATAATAATAAATCAATAATAATAATAATACCATTAAGAATATTAATAATCATACCGATAAAAATACAAATAATAAAAATATTCAGTTCACTTTAATAATAACAATAAAATTATTAACGACCATACAATTTTTAAATCACACAATAAATTAAAAAAATTACCCGTTTTAAATTTTTTTCTAAGAGAGGCGGATCGAGAAATTACTTAGGCGAAGATGTATGAGGTTTCCAAAATGCGCTCTGCCCATGCGCCCAACAACGTCAGCTGGAAAACACACACTTTTAACAAAACTCAACAATTTTCATCCGGGACTCAACCCGAACCCCAAAAAAATTTATTTAAGGCCAAAGAAATAATAAAATAAAATAATTGAATAGGTCAGGGTGTGACAATTCTCCCTACCATAATACTTTCTTCCCCTAGAAATCCACAACAAGATTTAGACCCAAAGGTAAAAATTCTTAAGTGTCATCCACCTTCAAAAGTTTAAGCGCCTCCATTTGATTGATCCAAACAGACACCAAAAACCCATGACACACAACTCATCCTTAAAACACAATCACCTCAACCATCACCAAGAAGAACCCAAACCATCCATTTCAACCAAGGAATGAACAAACTTAAACCACTTCAGATGTTTATTCCTATAATCTTAGTCTAACTAAACCATTGGGTGTACTTAAATCCCAATGTTTACTCAAGAGGAAGACCTTAGGGTTAGGTGGTATCACATGAGACCAACCACCACCAAACAATACATGAAAAGAAACTTTGATACTAACACGGGGATGCCCAAATGGACTCCCCACCATAGGGATTAGGCTAACACTAAATTAATTTAGGTGTAACTCTACAAGATCAACTGTGGGTCTCTGAAAGAGCGCTGTCGTGGGCAGCCTCAAATGATTAGTGTGATTTTGGGATACTTAGGTGTAGTAAAGTGGCTGACCAAGGTCGTCTCTCAAAGGAGGAAGTGAATTAAAACAAATTATTAAAGGTATTCTAAAAATAAAATAAAAGAGAATAAAAATACTACTTGAAAGGATGGGGGGTTATCGTTTATGAAACTAGAATACGTTTGCTGGAAGAAGATTGCATTTTTTTTGTTTTTAATTTTGAAATGAAGTTCGATTAAAATGACACAACAAAAAGATGTTTTTTAGAAATCTATTTTAAAAGATGTAATCGATCTAACTATACCAATTCATTTAACTATTAATAATTATCATCTAAATCAATATCCACTTAATTATGATCCCCTAATTTGTTAACCCTCGAACCCTACGAGAGTTAACTTAACCACAAAGATGAAATTACTTAAACCCTAGGCTAGCTTCGGAACACGCAATTGCAACACCCTGCTTTGATTGTTGTTCTAAGGTTAGATTATGGTCAGTGGTTAATTATAGCACATATCCATTCTAGAAATTAGGATGAATTGTGTTTATGGATTATATTTTAACTCTAAAAATTTATCCCGTGTGGTCTTTCATTACTGATTAAGATCGCGCTCTCAAAATTTACACAAAATCACGACCTCGCGTGTTTTTGTATTAATTGTTCAATTGCTTGATTAGTTTCTTACAATTAAAAAAAAATTCATGGATCATATTAATTGAATTATAGTAGATCAATTATTCAAAATAATTAAATGAAGAGGGTAGAAGATAAATCAATTACTAAAAGACTACTCTTCTATGGGTGGCGTAATCATCGTAGAAGCGTTTTGCATGTGCAAAGGTTTATAATGGGTATAACGCAATAACGATTCTACTCAATAATTCCAGCCCAAATAGGAAGATTAAGAGAAGAAGAAATTTAAACAAAACAGAATAAAATAGAAGAAATAAAAGAAGAACAAATAAGTTTATTACACAAGTAAAATCATTACAACATGAAGGAGAAGAAGAAGGCTTCGTCGAAGGGATCCTTGCTTCAAGAGCTACCCTTATTGAAATGGTTGGATAATTGGAGTGGATCCACTTATCCTCTTCCCTAAACTTCCCAATGCATGTACCAACCCCATAAAATGGTAAAAACACCAATTTATAGAGTGGTGGGGAGGCTAGGTTCAAAGTGGTTTCAAGTGTGAATGGGGAATCTCGGCCAAATATTTTATGCCAACTTTTACCGCCCATTTGACCACCAAAACGCGTGAATTGGCCGGCCTTCCAGAAATAACATATGTGAGGATATTGGTCCCCTATCGCCTCTAAAAATATGGGCTCAATAAAATCCCATAAGAAGGAGTTATGGCCCAAATACATAATCTTCTCCATTCTGATGTGTCCAGCCCACCTTTGACTTTATGACCAAATTACTCCATCCAAATGCATTATTTTTATCTAGTTTCCTGAAAAAAGTTGTATCCCATGAAGCAAGAAACATATTTAAAAAATATTAAGTTCAAATAATTCAAATAAAAATATTTATGATTGAAATACTATAGTGATTTTAAAAGGGTAAAACTGGAATTTTCATCAAATATTCAAATGAATGATCTAATCCCAAATACTTTCCAATTAAACATATTTAACACAATTTGAGGAAATTATATCATTTATTATCAATAAAATATTCAATAAAATAGTGTTTTATCAACTCCCCCACACTTACCCTTTTGCACTCCTGAGCAAAACCTCATATCAAGTAAACATCAATATCAAATCAAAACCAATTTTAAAACACATATCCTTGAGATTAAACAATTAAACACCAAGAAACAAAAGATATCATGCCTCATAAAAAACCTTATTTCAAGTTATCCATTTATATCATTCAATATATTTCCACTCCATTTATCCTCCCATGCACAAAACACTTACCTCGCTTGAATTTTTTCTTATCACACAAATATCAATTTTTTTTGTAATGTATTTCTCATCAAAACTCATACAAGGGTCACCATAGGCTTGATAAATTCCTAAATTGCCACCCGATGTGAGTCAAGGACATATGTTTATCCTGATGACTTTTCAGGGTTGTTCTGTGGATTTCAGTTGGTAGGATTTAAATGCAAAAAATTCTGAGGCTGAATGAGGAGGGCTTGAATCTTTTTGAAGCAAAATTGCATTAATCTAATTTTCACTTAAATATGGTCTTCTCCTCAATATCCATAGTATCAATTCAGATCCATCATCATGAAAAGTCATGAAAAGTTTATACCATTCATCATTTCAGCATCAAAAATGTCAATCTTCTCAAACATGATTTTCTTGAAAGCTCCAGATGGGCACAGCTTTCCACCTCAATTAGAAGCTCTAGAAAAGGCACAACTTCACTTGTCATGAAAGCTCTAGAAAAGGCACAGATTTCAATATAATGTCTTTCCTTAGAAGAAAACACATCTCTTCAGAAATTAATTTTCCACCCAAAGTATCACAGAATATGGTAGCACAACACACGATAGATTCCCCCACACGTAAGCTCAACTAGATTATGCAATTTCACTTTAAGAGTTGGTTGGATAGGGAAAATTGGCTTGTAATGTGGCTAACCTAACAAGATGTTCATGGATTATAAGGGATAGAAGGATTAAATATTCAAGGTAGGCCATTATAAAAAAGGATTCTTTGAAATAGGGGCTTTAATACCAAACAAATGCCTCAATAATTTAAACATAAGTACCTCAAACCCTCAAGTTTTGACAGGAATAGATCAAATTCTGGTTAATTCAAGCATGGTTTGGTTCTCTCAAGAAGTGAGGTGAATATAAAGAATATGAAAATAATGGTTCAGAAGCCTCACAGGAAAGTGATTTCAAATATAAAGACAGTGAGATGTGGCATGAGATTCAAAATTCAATGTACTTTTCATGAAATTACTAAATATTTGAACTTGAAACAAAGTCATTTTCAGCATTAATTTAAGCTCAGTTTCATGGGATAAATTGTTTCACTCATTGATATGCATTTAAAAATTATGATTAGAATCATTTCAGCTCGAAAATTTCAAAAACACAAAGAAACTTGAAAAATAAACACACAAAATTTGAAAAACACACAAGTTTTTGTTTTGTTTTTTTAAACAGGAAAACAATTGAAATTACTAAACTAAAATGTTTCCTCCCCCACACTTAAAATATTTCATTGTCCTCAATGTGAACCCATGAGATAATATATGCAAATGAAATGTATAATTTTAAATAGGACAAATAATAACAAAGTTAAAGGGTTAGGAACAGCCTGATGTGATAAAGTGATGATGGGGTAATGCAGTGTGATAAAATCCACTGCATCAGTAGGAAGTCCCTCAATGTATCTCTTCAAATGTTTCCCATTGACTGTAAATATCCTTCCAGTGTCCTCTTGTGTGATCTCCACTGCACCATAAGGAAGAAAATTAGATACAATATAAGTACCTAACCATGTGAAACGCAACTTACCAGGCATCAGCTTCAGTCATGAACTGTAGAGAAGGACTTTGTCTCCAACATGAAACTCCCTTTGTTGGATCATTATATCATGAGATGATTTTGATCTTTCCTTGTAGAGCCTTGAGTTCTCATATGAAGATAGTCTAACCTCCTCAAGATCTTGAATTTGCAGCTTCCTTTGGATTCCAGCTTGGGCCAAATCCATGTTGCATTTCTTTATAGCCCAATAAGCCCGATGCTCAACTTCCACAGGGAGATGACACACTTTCCCAAAAACAATCCGAAATGGGGACATACCAATGGGTGTCTTGTATGCTGTCCTATAAGCCCACAATGCATCATCCAAGCGCTTTCTCCAATCCTTCCTATTTGGATACACAATTTTCTCCAAAATTTATTTCAACTCCCGATTTGAAACCTCATCTTGGCCATTTGTTTGGGGGTGGTATGGTGTTGATGTTTTGTGTGTCACCCCATAATTTAGAAGAAGAAAAGAAAGATTCCGATTGCAGAAGTGTGTCCCTTGGTAACTGATGATGGCCTTTGGTACTCCAAACCTGCAGAAAATTTGAGCCTTGACAAAATCCACTACAACATGAGAATATTCAGTCCTGGTGGCCTTGGCCTCCACCCATTTACTCATATAATCAACAGAAACCAAAATATACAAAAATAAAAATGAACTAGAAAAAGGACCCATAAAATCAATGCCCCAAACATCAAAAATCTCAAAGAATAGTATGGGTTGTTGGGGCATCTCATGTCTCCTAGAAATATTCCCAGTGTGTTGGCAACGAGAGCATGACTTACAAAACACATGGGAATCATGGAATAAGCTAGGATAATATAATCTAGAGTCCAAACCCTTCTGAGCTATCCGTTGGGGTCCAAAGTGTCCACCACAAGCAAGTGTATGACAGAAATGCAAAACAGACTCAAACTCATGATCGGGAACACACCTCCTAATGACTTGGTCACTACACATGCGCCAGAGGTAATGATCACCCCACACATAAAACCTAGACTCACTTTTTAATTTTTCGACTTGATGTTTCTTTAAATTTGCCGGGATTTCAGAGGAAACAAGGTAGTTAACTAAATCAGCATACCAAGGATGCGCACCTGAGATGGTATAGAGATGCTCATCGGGGAAAGTGACCCGAAGTGGTACCTGGTCCAAGGTGTCACCCTCTGGTGTGTGAGTAAGCCTACTCATGTGGTCTACCACCAAATTCTATGATCCCTTCTTGTCCTTTATCTCAATATCAAATTCTTGAAGAAGGTGCATCCAACGAATAAGTCGTGGATTTGCATCTGGCTTCTTTAGGAGGTACCTCAAAGCTACATGGTCAGAAAAAAAAACTACTTTAGAGCCCAATAAATATGAACGAAATTTATCTAAAGCAAATATGATAGCAAGAAACTCTTTTTCTGTGGTAGTGTAGTTTGATTGGGATGAATCCAGTGTCCTCAATGCATAGGCAATCACATGTGAATGTCCTTCCACCCTCTGAGATAAGACAGCTCCAACCGCGAAGTTGGAGGCGTCACACATAAGCTCAAAAGGAATCTCCCACCGTGGGGGATGTATGATCGGTGGAGTGGTCAGACACTTATTTATCTCATCAAAGGAAGTCCTGGAAGAATCATCAAACACAAAATCAGAATCCTTTTAGAGTAATCGTGACATAGGAAGAGAAATCTTACTAAAATCTTTGATGAAGCGCCGATAAAATCTAGCATGCCCTTGGAAAGATCTAACATCTCTCACACATGAAGGATATGATAAGGATGAAATAATATCTAACTTTGATCTATCAACCTCTATACCATGTTTTGACACTACATGCCCTAAGACAATGCCATGCTCTACCATGAAATGGCACTTTTCAAAGTTCAGGACCAAATTCTTCTCAATACAATGATTCAACACCTTTCCCAAACTAATTAGACATTTATCAAATGAAGACCCATACACTGTAAAATCATCCATAAATACCTCCATGCAGGTCTCAATAAAATTAGAAAAAATACTCACCATGCATCTCTGGAAGGTACCTAGGGCGTTGCAAAGTCTAAATGGCATCCTTCGGTAGGAAAATGTGCCAAAGGGACATGTGAATGTAGTCTTATCCTGATCCTCCAGGGATATAGAAACCTGAAAATATCCAAAAAATCCATCCAAGAAACAATAGTGTGTTTTCCCAGCTAGTCTCTCAAGCATTTGATCAATAAATGGGATGGGGAAATGGTCTTTGTGAGTGTAATGATTTAGTTTCCTATAATCAATACACACACGCCAACTATTTTGTACCCTCATTGGAACTAACTCATCTTTATCATTTTTAACATCAGTAACACCACTTTTCTTAGGAACAAACTAAATTGGACTTACCCACTTAGAATCTGAAGTGGGATATATTATACCTGCCTCGAGCAATTTTTCAACTTCTTTTTTAACAACTTCCAGGAGGGTGGGATTGATTCTCCTTTATGGCTGTCTCACTAGTTTAGCCCCATCCTCCAATAGAATCCTATACATGAAAATGGAGGGGCTAATACCTGATATGTCAGCCAAGGTCCACCCAATCTCCCTGATATTCTCTCTCAAAAAATTCAAAATATTTTCTTCATGTTCAAAAGGGAGATTGTTAGCAATGATAATAGGTAATCTCTTACCACTCAAAAAGTATGATTATTTCAGATTTGGTGGCAATGGATTGAGTTCTAATGAAGGAGGGTGTAGTATGGATGGAGACATTGAAGGAACTGAAACATGTGCACAAAGAGCATCAGTATCAGAATAGAAATCATCAAAATCAGAGAATAAAGCATCAAATCCATCAGCATACTCAACAGCCATGTCACAATCAGAGTGAACATGATCAAAATCTAAATATGAATCCACATCAAAATCAAATCCAAGAGAGGATTGTGTATCAGCAACATGTTTGGAAGTGCTCTTAGACATCAAAATCGAACCAATACTCATAATATCCCTAAGCATAGGACAATCAAATTCTATGGAGTATATATTTGGTGGTTCAAAATGGGAGATAACAAAAGTAGAATGGTCCTCATAGGGGTACTTCATGGAGTCCATAACATTAAATATCACAACTTCATCCCCAAATTCCATGGAAAGTGTACCCTAATTGACATTTATGATAATTTTTGCAGTTTTGATGAAGGTTCTACCTAAGATAATGGGGGCATGAGAACTTACCTGATCATGCTCCATTTTGAGCACATAGAAGTCTGCTGGAAATATCATGTCTCTTACCCGGACAAGTACATCCTCTAGGACTCCCGCTGGATATGCCGTAGCTCTATTCTCCAATTTTACCACTGCTCTCGTCGGCTTCAACTCACCAACCTGTAAAGAAGAGAATATAGAATGAGACATCACATTTATTGAAGCTCCTAAATCACAAAGAGCATCAGAGAAGTGCAACTCCCCTATGGTACATGAGATGGTGAATGTCCCGGGATCCTTGCACTTTGTTGGCATTGCTAGAGTTGGTGTAATGAGTGCTGAGACATTCCATCAAAGGTTGATCCTCTCATTTCCCTTGATCCCTCTTTGATTGGTGCAGAGTTCTTTTAAGAATTTGGCATACCTTGGGATTTGTTTAATGGCTTCAAGTAGAGGAATGTTGATCTCCACACGCTTGAATGTGTCCAAAACCTCCTTTTTCATTGCTTCTTCAGCCATATTTTTGGTTTGAGCAACCCTGTTTGGAAAAGGAAGGGGTTTAGGAGGAACATCTTCAATCTTTTTCTTACCTTTATCTTTCTCCTTGGATTTCTCATCAGTTGGTATATAATGTAGCTTCTCTGGAGTAGAGGTGAATCCGGGTGGAATGGTAGGTACAGATGTATCATTCATTTGCTTCCCACTTCTCAATGTGATGGAACTAACATTCCCCTTTGTATTTGGAGTGGGTTGGGAAGGTAGATTTCCGGAATTCTTACTACAAGTTCACGGAGGGTGGTGGAAATCTGGCTCATTTGAGTCTTCAACTCCCTCAGCTATGAACTTTGACTCTTCAGCTCATTCTATTGATTAAGAACAATTTTCTTCAAAAGATCATTAGTATTAGAATCTACCTTTGGTCGGGTATTCCATTGTTGTTGGCTTGTTGATGACTGGGCTTCAAATCTCCTTTGGGGTTGTTGGAAACCCTGCTGGTAAGGCGGAGGTTGCTAGAAGTTTTGTTGAAAAGGGGGCCTTTCTTGTTTCCCAGAGCCATACCTCATGTATGATTGATCCTTCCACCCTTGGTTGAATGTTGGTGCAAAGGAGTCATACTTCTTTTGGGGATATGGTTGTTGTTGCTGCTGAAATGGTGTCCCTGGGAATACTGCTGCGCAATCCTCTGTCTCTTGTAGTTGTGGGAAATAGTCAATTGGGTGGGTTGTCTCAGTGAAAATGCCACAAGGCCTTGAAGGAGTGGGTTGGGATGCCTTTTGAGCCAAAGTAATCTGCCTCACCATAGTGGTCAATTATTCCAACTTGGTATCAATCAAATGACTTTCAAGAGAAGAAGGACTTACTTGATGTACTCTCCTGATATGTGGTGTACCTCTATCACCAAATTGTTGGGAGTTTTGGGCCATCTTTTCGATCAATGCACGTGCGGCTGCTGGTGTTTTTTCCATCAATGCCCCTCCTGTTGCGGCATCCACCATGCTCCTCTCCATGGGTGTGAGTCCTTCGTAGAAGTATTGGATGAGGAGTTACTCACTGATTTGGTGATGTGGACAGCTTGCACACAACTTCTTGAATCGCTCCCAGTACTCATAAATTGACTCTCCTTGGGCTTGCTTGATCCCTGATATCTCCTTTCGAATGGATGTGGTCCTTGATGCTGGAAAAAATATTTGCAAGAAAAGATGTTTCAAATCATTCCAACATGTTACATCTTCAGGTTGCAAATAATAAATCCAATCTTTTGCAGCTCCATCAAGTGAGAATGGGAATGCTCTTAATTTAATTTGATATTCAGAAACATTTCTTGGTTTTAAGGTTGAGAAAACCACATTAAATTCCTTAAGGTGTTTGTTGGGATCCTCACCAGATAAGCCATGAAACTTTGGAAGAAGGTGAATTAATCCAGATTTCAATTCAATGTCCGATTCAAGGTTTGGGTATGCAATACAATTTGGTTGATAGTTAATATCTGGTGCATCCAATTTTCGAATGGTTCTATTAAGTTCATTTCCATTATTTCCAGCCATTGGTTCCTCTTTTATGTTTGAATTTGAATTTCTTCCAATTTCAATTTTTCCAGAAGAGAGGAATTCACCAACTGGTTGAATATTGAAACTTTTCGTAGACTGAGAATGTCTGAATCGAGCCCTAAGGCTACGTTCAATCTTAGGGTCAAGATCTAAGAGATCTTAGGGATTAGTTTGTGTCATAAATCAAATAAAAATGAAATGAAATAAAGTGGACCATAGTAAAATAAAAATGATAAGTTTGAGTTTATGGTCTAAAAAGAAAAGAAGAGGATGAAAAAAAATGAAAACTTGAGAAAGGGGAAAGATGAAAGAGAGAAGTGAAGAAAATAATAATATGAAAAATAAAATAAATACCTCTAAATGGTTGAATAAATTACTTGCCTCCTCAACAACGACGCCAATTTGAAAGAGCGCTGTCATGGGAGCCCTCAAATGATTTGTGTGATTTTGGGGTACTTAGGTGCAGTAGAGTGGCTGACCAAGGTCGTCTCTCAAAGGAGGAAGTGAATTAAAACAACTTATTAAAGGTATTCTAAAAATAAAATAAAAGAGAATAAAAATACTACTTGAAAGGATGGGGGGTTATCGTTTATGAAACTAGAAGAAGTTTGCTAGAAGAAGATTGATTTTTTTTGTTTTTAATTTTGAAATAAAGTTCGATTAAAATTACACAACAAAAAGATGTTTTTTAAGAAATCTATTTTAAAAGACGTAATAGATATAACTATACCTCTTCATTTACTTATTAATCATTATCATCTAAATCAATATCCACTTAATTATGATCCCTTAATTTTTTAACCCTCAAACCCTACGAGAGTTAACTTAACCACAAAGATGAAATTACTTAAACCCTAGGCTAGCTTCGGAACATGCAATCGCAGTACCCTGCTTTGATTGTTGTTGTTGTAAGGTTATCTTATGGTCAGTGGTTAATTAGAGCACATATCCATTATAGAAATTATGATGAATTGTGTTTAGGGATTATATTTGAACTCAACAAATTTATCTCGTGTGGTCTTGCATTACCGATTAAGATCGTGCTCTCACAATTTACACAAAATCCCGACCTCGCGTGTTTTTGTATTAATTGTTCAATTGATGTCTTAGTTTATTAAAATTTAAAAACACAATTCACGGGTCATATTAAGTGAATTAAAGTAGCTCAATTATTCAAAATAATTAAATGAAGAGGGTAGAAGATAGATCGATTACTAAAAGACTACTCTTCCATGGGTGGCGTAATCATCGTAGAAGCGTTTTGCATGTGCAAAGGTTTATAATGGGTATAACCCAATAATGCTTCTACTCAAGAATTACAGCCCAAATAGGAAGATTAAGAGAAGAATAAATATAAACAAAATAGAAGAAAATATAAGAAATAAAAAATAACAAAGTTTATTACACAAACAAAATCATTACAACATGAAGGAGAAGAAGAAGGCTTCGTCGAAGGGATCCTTGCTTCAAGAGCTACCCTTATTGAAATGGTTGGATAATTGGAGTGTATATACTTCTCCTCTTCCCTAAACTTCCCAATTCACGTCCCAACCCCACCAAATGAGAAAAACACCAATTTATAGAGTGGCAGGGAGGCTAGGTTCAAAGTGGTTTTAAGTGTGAATGGGGAATCTCTGCCAAATATTTTATGCCAATATTCACCACCCAATTTACCACCAAAACACGTGAATTGGACGGCCTCACAGAAGGATCATATGTGCGGATACCGGTCCCCTATCTCATCTCAAAATTTGGGCTAAATAAAAGCCCAGAAGAAGGAGTTATGGCCGAAATAAAGAAGCTTCTCTATTCTGACGTGTCCATCCCACCTTTGACTTTATGACCCAATTACTCCATCCAAATGCATTCTTTTTATCTATTTTCTTGAATAAAAGTTGTATCCCATGAAGTAAGTAACATAGTTACAAAATAGTAAGTTCAAATAATTCAAATAAAAATATTTATGATTGAAATACTACAGTGATTTTAAAAGGGTAAAACTAGAATTTTCATCAAATATTCAAATGAATGATCTAATCCCAAATAATTTACAATTAAACATATTTAACATAATGTGAGGAAATTATATCATTTATTATAAATAAAATATTCAATAAAATAATGTTTTATCAGTCTCCCTACCATAAGAACTGATGGGGTTAACCGAACATAAAAACTTCCCACACAGACCAAAAACCCCCACTTAGAGGGGGATAAGGTAATGGTCAAACTAATAGAGCATTAAAACTACCGCAATCACCATATAAACAATTTCACACCCTTATAATAACAAAAACCATGCTATACTAAGGAAAAAAGATTAAACCAAGGCCCTTTTTCACCATTAGGGTTCTCCTGACTACGCACCAGATTCACTCCTGGACCTATGGTTAGAGCACCAATGATTGAAGCATCACTTACCTCGCAGTCAGGCTTTAGAAATTCCCAAACATAACACACGAACAAAAATTTTCTCAAACACACTTCCATTCAAAATAAAGGTTTCAAAGAGGTTCGACAAAACCATTCTTACAACTGAAGGAAAAGAAACACCATAGAACGCCATAAGATACGACCACTACATCCAAGGAACATAACAAAGAGAAAACCCCAAACTGATCCCAAAACATTGTCCTACTCTTGCTGATGGGCTGATGTGACCTTCTACGATCTAGTTTTGGCTTTATCACGCTTCTTGGAAACACCTCAGAAAAATCACTACAAGTGACCCAGACATCCATAGGTGTGGGATGGTCTCAGAGCACTTGGTCACGTTAGCTTCTTGTGACCCTACCTACCACATTGGTGATAGATCACGACATTTCCCTATGAAGAAGATGAATGTAGGTCTGAAGGCCTCTTGATTCCTCTATTAGATCCACCCACATCAAGCATTTGATAAATGATTAGTTTTCACTGCACAATCAGACCACTTGAAAAATGCCAAACGGGCCTTACATATTTTCCACAAACCAAATATTCTCATACATAAGTGAAACAAGCCAATTTTAACCCAAAACAAATTGGAAATCCATTTGAGAAAATTTCAATTACCATTTTCGTAAACATCACAAATATATTTTTAAGACCAAAACATGCTTCTAAAAATTATAACCATTTTCAAGAGCCAACCATGCATCTACCAAACACGATATGTGCATCATTCTTTAAATCCATGTCACAAATTAAAAGAAATTAGACAAAACACTTCATTTCACATACAAGAAATATTATAAAAATAGTACATTACTAATTTAATAACTAAGGAAGTATAAAAAATAAGAAACCAATGAAATAATTAATTTAAAGGAAATGTGCAAGGGGTCCAACCTCAACCGATGAAGAATCTATAGGAATCTATATAAAGCATCGATCGAATAATAATCACATCAGCAGAAAGGTGAATCCAACCCTAAGAAACTGAAAAAGGACCTGACAATCAAGGATTTGACCATAAAAATTTAACCCTAACCGCAGAATAGCTAAATGCCAAATTGAGGAGGAAAAATTTACCAAATTGGGAGGCCACGGATGAGGTGAAAATGAACTAGGGTTATGCCATTTTCCAGTGAAGGGTGCGGCCCGGTTGGGAGGGTGCGTGGCAACCGAACATCACTAATGAGGGGCTCGACTAGATGAGGGTGCATGCCAGAGGGGTCCGCACGGCTAGACAGAGGTTGCCGATAGGGGTGCGCCGACTAGGTATAGGGCGGCTGGAGCATGCATGACAAGAGGGCGCCAGACAGGTGGGGAATGGGGGCGTGTGATGGCGAAATGGGGTTGGCGAGCATGCTGGTGTGCAAAGGATGGGGTGGGTCGCACTGTAGATAGCTGAAGAGGAGGGGTCGCGCTGGCTTTTGGAAGAAGGGAGTGGTGCACCGAAGATAGATGGATGGGAGTGGTCGCACCGACTTGTGGAAGAAGGGAGCAGTGCGCCGGAGGCAGATGGCCAAGATGGGGGGTTTGTTGAGAGGGAGGTCCGGCAGGGAGGTGTACACAGGCTAGAGATGGAGCAGCTGGAGTGCGTGCTGCAGGTTGCCACAACAGGAGGATTCAGAGGCGGCCAATGCACTGGGATGGAGAGAAGCGCGATGAGGAGGATAGCGTAGGGTTAGGGGAGAGGAAAATAAAGAGAGGAAAAAAAGAAAAAGAAGAGAAGAAGGGGAAAAAATAAAATAAAACTAATAAAAATAATAAAACGTTACTATATAATAATAATAACAAGGAACCCTTTTAATGATAATAATAATAATTCACATAAGAATAATAAAAACAACTTCAATAAAAATGATAAAAATAATAATTTTAATAATAACAATTATTCAATAATAATTTAATATTGTTATTCATGATAAAATAATATTATCATTACTATGGTGAGTTATTTATTTAACTAAATTTTAATTTTTCCTACTCATTCAATTTATTTTTATTCATCCGATTCAAATGTTGCAACTACACAGGTGCCCGGGCTAACCGCACAGCTTCCGCTAGCGGTGCGTTGCCCACGCGCCAACCAAATTATTAATAGTAATAATAATAATAATAATAAAAATAATAATAAGAATAATAATAGTACCTTAATAATAATAATAATAGCAAAGCCATATTAATAATAATACTATAAAGAATATTAATAATCATACCAATAAAAATATTCAGTTCACTTTAATAATAATAATAAAATTATTAACAACCATACAATTTTTAAATAACAAAATAAATCACAAAATTTACCTATTTTAAATTTTTTTGAAGATAGGTGGATCACACAATTACTTGGATGAAGCCGTGCGGGGTTTCCAAAATTCCCTCCGCCCATGCGCCTAATGACACCAGCTGGAAAACACGCACTTTTAAAAAAGATCAACATTTTTTGTCTAGGAATCAACCTGAACCCCTAAAAAATTTATTTAAGGCCAAATAAATAATAAAATAAAATAATTGAATAGGTTGGGTCATGACACATTGATAGTGAATGTTTCCTTGGTTTCTTCATTTTGAACCTAGACAATACCAAATGGAGAGACGTTAGTAATAGTGTATGGTCCAAACTAGCGAGAACGAAGCTTACCTAGATGAAACTTTAGCCTTGAATTGTAGAGGAGGACCTTCTACCCAATGTGGAACTAACGATGAAGGATGAGATGGTCGTGGGAATCTTTGGTTCGATCCTTATAAATCATGGTGTTCTCATATGCATCTCTTCTCATTTCCTCCATCTACTGAATCTGCAACTTCCTTTGAGCACCTGTACTAGAAAGATTATAATTTCATTGTTTGATGACCCAATAGGCCCAATTCTCAATCTCAATAGGGAGGTAACAACACTTTCCAAACACTAGCCGTTATGGTGACATGCCAATGAGAGTTTTGAAAGCAGTACGGTAAGCCCATAAGGAATCATCATGTCTAAGACTCCAATCTTTTCTATTAGGTTGAACCATTTTTTCAAGAATTTGTTTTACCTACCTATTTGACACCTTGACTTGACCATTGGTTTGTGGGTGATAAGAAGTAGAAACTCGATGAACGACCCCATACTGAAGCAAAAGTGATTGCATTTTTTGGTTTAAAAAATGAGAACCCTGGTCACTGATGATGAACCTAGGTAAGCCAAATCTACAAAAGATTTGGTTTATTAAAAATTCTACAACTGCCTTAGAATCATCAGTCCTTATAGCTTGTGCCTCTACCCTTTTTTACATGTAATCAACTTCCAGTAGAATGTACATGTTACCAAAGGAATTGGGAAATGGCTCCATAAAGAAAATACCACAAACATAAAAAATGTAAATAAAGAGAAATGGTTGTTTTGGAGTTTCATTTCTTTTAGAGACATTACCCATTAGTTGACAGTGAGGAAAAGATTTAAAAAAATCATGGGCATCCCAAAAAAGTGTTGGCCAAAAAAGGCCAGAATCAAGGACTTTGCAAGCAGTCTATTGGGGACCAAAGTGGCCCCCACAAGCAAGAGTGTGGTAGAATTTAAGGATAGAATAAAACTCACTATCGGGTACACAACGCCTAAGGACTAGATCACTATATATGCACCAGAGGTAGGGGTCATCCCAAATGTTCCAACGAGACTCATGTTTTAGACGACTGGCTTGGTTTTCATTGAAATCAGTAGGAATGCAAGAAGTTACCAAATAATTTAAAATTTCATCATACTAAGGAATAACATCTTGTACTCAGTACAATTGATCATCGGGAAACATATCATTTATAGAAATACAGGGGGATAAGTCAATGTATGAGGATGGGTGAATCCTAATGATAGAGTCAACCACCACATTATCTTATCCTTTTTTATCTCTAATTTCTAAATTGAATTCCTGAAGGAGGAGCATCCAGCGAATGAGATGTCATTTGGCTTTTGGTTTCTCAAGAAGATACAGGAGGGATGAATGGTCTGAGAACACAATGAATTTGAAACCTAAAATATACGACCTGAATTTATCCAAGGAAAACACAATGGAAATAAATTCTTTTTCAGTTGCGGGGTAGTTTGCCTGGTCAGAGTCCAGTGTACGTGAGGCATATAAAATGACATATGGAGCTCAATCGACCCTTTGTGATAAGACTGCCCCAACTGCATAGTTAGAGGCATCACACATGAGCTAAAATGGTAAATCCCACTAAGGTGGTAGGATTACCAGGGGTGATTTGAGAATCCATTTTAACTTATTAAATGCATCCTCACATTCATTATCAAAAACAAATTCCTTTTATTTTTTGAACAATTGGGAGAGGGAGAGTGCAATTTTACTAAAGTAATGAATGAAATGATGGTAAAATCCATCATGACCTAGGAAAGACCGCACATACCAAAAATTTTTAGGGAATGGTAAGGAAGAATAACATCCACCAATAGATCCATCCCCTCCTAAGGAAACCACCATCCCAACCACTATAAATGCTCCAAATGAGGTAGAACCTTGTACTGAGAGAATACCTTCCAAAGAAAACAATGTTTCTGTTGATGAGTCACATATCCCAAATATTCCTCTTCCATTTCCTAAAAGGTCCACCCAACCAAGAAAACAAAAATAAATAGAACTATATAAGGAAATATTAGAAATTTTTCAAAAAAGTGCAGGTCAACATCCCCGTGATTGATGTCGTGAAGAAAATTCTAAGATACGCCAAGTTTCTAAAAGAGACGTGTACACACCAAATGAAACTTTGAGGGATCAAAACCAATGTATGTTTATTAATTGATAAGACTACCCCAACTGCATTGTTCGATTGCAGAAATGAGAACCCTGTCAATGGGAAGCAGTTGAAGCACTTTCACAAAGCCATTTTGGAGTCCCTGATGGAGGAATAAGCAATAACATATGGAGATCGATCGACCCTTTGTAATAATACTAACCCAAATGCATAGTTAGAAAATTTTCATGCATGTTTATTAATTGATGATTTCTTGAACACTAAGGATCCACTGACCATCGATGATACTGCTAATCTTGTAAAAGCTAATTCCTCATTCGAGGATGATACCATTGAGTAGTTAGATGAGATCAGTGATCTCTCACTTTCATACACACTACCATCAATCCAAAATCCATCTGAATTGGAACTCAAACAATAGTATCAAGATTTAAAATATTCATATCTTGAGAATGGAAACAAGCTACCCATCATCATTGATAATTCACTCCCTCCTGATCATGAATTGAGATAACTTGAAATTTGGAGGGAGTATAAACATGCATTGGGATAGACACTAGCAAACATTCCTTGTATTAGCCCATTAATTTTTACACATCATATTTTGTTAAATGATGAGGCTAAACCAGTGAGGTAGGCACAACGTCGACTGAAACCAAACCTCTTATATGTAGTTAAAAAGGAATTAACAGAATTATTGGATACTGGAATCATTTAACACATATCTGATAGCCAATGGGTCAGTCCCGTTCAAGTAGTTCCCAAAAAAATCAGTCTTACAGTAATAAAAAATGAAAATAATGAATTGGTTCTAAATCATGTATAGAATAGTTGGTGTGTCTTCATAGACTATCACTGACTAAATCAACACACTAGCAAGGACCATTTCCCATTTCCATTCATTGACCAAATTCTAGAGAGGCTAGCGGGGAAGTCCCACTGCTGTTTTCTTTATGGGTATTCTGGATACTTTCAAATCTATATTTCCCATGAGGATCAAGAAATGACAACCTTTACTTTCCCCTTTGGTACATTTTCATATAGGAGGATTCCTTTTGGTCTGTGAAATGCTCTGGGTAATTTCCAGCAATGCATGGTTAGTATTTTTTCAGATTACTCGGAGAATTACATGGAAGTATTCATGGATTATTTCACTATTTATGGCTCTTATTTTGATGAATTTTTGTGTAGTCTTAGTTTAGTCCTACATCACTGTATTGAAAATAATCTGGTATTAAATTATGAGAAACACCATTTCATGGTGCGAAAAGGTATAGTTCTGAGACATGTTATTTATGGGGATGGTATTCAAGTAGATAAATCAAAAGTAGATGTCATTTCTTCCTTACTATTCCCAAAAAAATGTTTGGGATGTGCGGTCTTTCCTAGGTCATGTTGGATTTTACTGTCATTTCATTCGTGACTTTAGTAAAATTGCACTCCCCCTCTCCCAATTACTCCAAAAAGAAAAGGAATTTGTTTTTTATAATGAATGTGAGGAAGCTTTTAATAAGTTAAAATGGAGTCTCACATCACCCCTGATAATATAACCACCTCGGTGGGATTTACCATTTGAGCTCATGTGTGATGCCTCTAACTATGAAGTTGGGGCAGTCTTATTAAAAAGGGGTGATCAAGATCGACATGTCATTGCCTATACCTCACATACACTGAACCCTACCTAGGAAAACTACACCATAACTGAAAAAGAATTTATTTCCATTGTGTTTTCCTTGGATAAATTCAGGTCGTATCTTTTAGGGTTCAAAGTCATTATGTTCTTAGACCATGAATCCCTCTAATATCTCCCAAAGAAACTGGAAGCCAAACCACGTCTCATTTGTTGGATTATCCTCCTTCAGAAATTAAATTTAGAAATTAGAGATAAAAAAGGAGCATAGAATGTGGTGGCAGACCATATCAGGAGGATTCACGCATCCTCAGACATTGAATCATCCCTCTGTATTCCTATAAATGACATATTTCCCAATGAGCAATTGTACCGAGTGCAAGATGCTATTTTTTGGTATGCCGAAATTGCAAATTATTTGGTATCATCTTGCATTCCTACTGATTTCAAAAAAAATCTAATTATATCATCTAAAACATGAGTCTCGTTGGTACATTTGGGATAACCCCTACCTCTAGCACACATGTAGTGATCAAGTCCTTAGGTGTTGTGTACCCGATAACAAGTTTCATTATGTCCTTATTTTTTAACACACTCTTTCTTTTGGGGGCCACTTTGTTCCCCAAAAGACTACTCACAAATTACATGATTCTTATCTCTTTTGGACAACACTTTTTTGGGATTCCCATGATTTTTTTAAATCTTGTCCTCATTGTCAAATAATGGGTAATGTCTCTAAAAGAAATTAAATTCCACAACAACCATTGTTCTTTCATGACATTTTTAATGTTTGTAGTATTTCATTTATTGGGCCATTTCCCAATTCCTTTGGAAACTTGTACATTTTTATGGTAGTTGATTATGTGTAAAAATGGGTTAAGGCACGAGCTATAAGGAATGATGAATCTAAGGTAGTTTTAGAATTTTTAAGAACACAAATATTCTGTAGTTTTGGCCTACCTAGGTTCATCATCAGTGGCCAGGATTCAAATTTCTATAACTGAACAATGCAATCACTTTTGCATCAGTATGGGGTCTTCCATCGAGTGTCTACTACTTATCACCCATAAGCCAATGGTCAAGAAGAAGTGTCAAATAGGTAGGTAAAATAGATTCTTGAAAAACAGTTCAACCTAATAGAAAATATTGGAGTCTTAGACTCAATGATTCCTTATGGGATTACCGTAATGCTTTCAAAACTCACATTGGAATGTCACCATATCAAATAGTTTTTGGAAAGAGTTTTCACCTCCCTGTTGAGATTGAGCACCGAGCCTACTAGACCATCAAATAATGAAATTCTAATCTTTTTGGTGTAGGTGATCAAAGAAAGTTGCAGATTCAGGAGATAGAGGAAATGATAAGAGATCCATATGAGAAATCCAGAATATATAAGGAGTTAACCAAAGCTGCCCATGACAGTCTCATCCTTTATCGTCAATTCCACATTGGGAAGAAGGTATTTCTCTACAATGAAAGGATGAAGTTGTATCCAGGTAAGCTTCGTTCCTACTAGTTTAGACCATAAACTATTACTAACATCTCTCCATTTGGTGTTTTCTATGTTAAAAATGATGAATCCAAACAAACATTCACTCTAAATGGGAAGAGATGGAAGCACTTTCATGAAGCCATTATGGAGTCCCTGATGGAGGACCTCCAAGTTTAATTAGCAGTCTATGAATGACACACATCAGGTTTTATTCTTCCTTACCAAATTCTATATTAATATAGTGAGGACACTATACACACTAGGTGCGTGGGGGGGGGAGGGATGGGTATATTCCTGGGTTAGTTAGGAATTTTCATCATCTTTCTTCTATTTCTCTTTTTAGCTTGCTGAATTGTATTGTTACTTTCCCCCTTCCCACCCCATCACATTTGTGTTGGAATATTATTAATATTTTTTATTCCCACTTTATCATGGAAAATGATGCCCTTTTAATCATAGAATTTATTGAAAATTCATGTGGAATGTCTATATTTCATGTTGTTTTAACATTCAAAAAAAATCAGATGAAATGTGCATTTTAGAAAGAATTCAATACTATTGTGTGACTTTATTTTGAAATATAGTTATTTGTCAATGATATAAATGTTTTTATCATTTTAAAACCTTTGATAAGAATGGTACCCTTTTTGTGAATAGTTTAAGGGAAAATTTTTTCACTTAATATCTCCACACATATTTGCACCCAACCATGTAGTGTGAAAATTTCTTACTTAATGGAAGGTAAATATAGGTTAGGTTTATTTTTCCCTACTTTCCAAAATCCTTTTTCCATATGTTCATTCCGTATCCAATCTATTTCATTACTGTACAAGATTTACCTATGTGTGTGTACCTGTTATCTGACTGTTGTATGCCCTAAAAAAACAAAAAAAGTGGTTGTATATTGGGTAGGTAAAAAACCACCCTTCCTCGAATTTTTATCTTTTTTATTACTATTATAATTAGTGTCATGAGGAGATCAAACAAGGGTTGGAAGAAGAGTGTGAAATTTTTTCCAAGTAGAACTTTTGAGAAAAATAATAAATGAGGGGAGTGATGAAATGTACAACATATGGGGATATCTAGGTTGGGAGATTATGGTTTGATTTCTAGGAATGGTTAAGCAAGTGGGTATTGAAATTTGATTGCAAAGGATGTGGGGTAGGTTTGGTGGAGTGAAGCTTATAAGTAGACAATTATTAAAATAACTTATATTTATTTGATAGAAAGTAGAAAGAATAGCATGAAATGGTTTTCACACACACACGTGGAGAATTAGTGACATGATTAACTTTTAAATTATTTTCTTTTATTGGTATCATGCACCTCTTGAAATTTCATTTGGATAAAATTTTTGAGACGCATTTTTCCACGATCCTTGAGAATTACTCCTCGGTGTGATTTTTTCTTTGATCAAAATTCTATCAGGATAAAAATTTTCATTGAATGTTAAATATTTATGAATTTGGAAATATCCAAATTCATAATTTCTGAAAATATGACTTTTCCCAGTAGTGAAAATTTTTAGGTGTGGGGGTATAATCACACTATGATTCACTATTTCATTTTCACCCTTACACCACTATGCTAAACTAATTTTGTATTGAAAATTATGACAATAATAAAAAATTGAAGTTCATGTTTGATTAAATTATTTTGTTTTTATTACAATTAAAAAGGGAAATGATACTTCTTTTGATAATTTCATTGAAGGTGGATGGGATTTGGAGGGACCATGACGAAGTTCAAGAAAAATGGTCCAAGCTGCGCCGGATCCAAGCACACCGGTTTACTAAACCAAATAGTGATACTTCACCATGCATCCAAATGGGATGAAATTTTTTTCCCTGGTCAAAAAATCGTTGGGATACATTTCATATTAATGAAGACAAGCCTCATTCGTCCATATGGTGGCCTAACTGGCCTGATCTGTATAACACACTAAATCTACAGGAAGTCAAAAGTGGTGTGTTGTGATCTATCCAGATCTCGAGCTATAGTTGTCCAAATGTAGCAAAACATTTAGTGGAGATAGCCAGGAGGTGGGGATAGAACTTTTTTATTTTCTCAAAAGAGAGATAAGGCTGTCTGGAGGTAGAAACCCACGTGAAAAGTGGTTTTAAGAAATCTATGTGCTCAAAACCACCTTCCCATTTTCCTATAAAATTGAACCTTGGGATCTCTATTTGTAAGTTTGTCCAGGAGGCAAAGATCTGGTGTTTTGGAGACCCAAATAAGTCATCTCATAATAAAAGAAGTTCTAGAGGCCCCAATCCACATAGGGGGAGCAAGGATGAAGGTGAATTTACACATGATCTTCCTCCTCCCGATGGTGAGCTAAATAGTGGGCGATCATTTTGAGGGAGCTACAAACACTTGGGAGGGAGTTTCATCACTTTTTCTTCTACTGGTTCTGTATAATTTTTGTGATAAATATTTCAATTATTTCTTATATTGACATGATTCTACTATTATTTCATTTCTATTTATATAATTAAGTAAAAAACTTTTTAATTCAACAACCGATTGAGTTGAGATTTCAAGTGGGAATCTTGGGTTGTTCCAATTGGACAACACAAGCTTCCTTTCTCTCTCACACATATATGAAATTTCAGTATGATTCGGTAACCCTTTTTATACGATTGAGGACCAAACCTTGAAATCATGATTGTTGTGTCAAGGGTTGCTTCGTTGTTCATCGTTTTAAGTGGTAAAAGGGGAGTCAAGATCTTGACAACACTTAACTAAACAATTAAAAAAAACCATGTGAAATTTTCAGAACAATGAAATATACAAGATGTGTAGTGAACTTGAAATGATCTCCTTATCACCCACAAACCAATGGTCAAGACGAGGTATAAAATAGAGAGGTAAAACATATTCCTGAAAAAACAGTTCAACCTAATAGAAAGGATTGGAGTTTTAGACTCGATGATTTCTTATGGGCTTACTGTACTGCATTCAAAACTCCCATTGGCATATCACCATATTGGCTGGTGTTTGGAAAGATTTGTCACCTCCTTGTTGAGATTTAGCATCGGGCCTACCGGTCCATCAAACAATGAAATTCTAATATTTCTGGTGCAGTTTCTCAAAGGAATTTGCAGATTCAATAGATAGGGGAATTGAGAAGAGATTCATATGAGAACTCTAGGATTTATAAAGAGCGAACCAAGGCTGCCCATGACCATATCATCCTTTATCATCATTTCCACATTGGGAAAGAGTTTCTCCTATACAATGCAAGGATGAATTTGTATCTAAGAAATCTTCATTCCCACTGGTTTAGACCATACACTGTTACTAACATCTCTCCATTTGGTTTTTTCCTAGTTATAATTGTAGAAACCAAGCAAACCTTCACTGTCAATGGGAAGCGGTTGAAACACTTTCACGAAGCCATTCTAGAGTCACCGATGGAGGAAATCCAAGTTCAAGAAGCAGTCTATGAATGACACCCATCAGGTTTTATCCTTACTTCCCACATTCTATTTTATTATAGTGCGAACACTCTACACACTAGGTGTGGGGGGGGGATGTGTATATTTCTGGGTTAGTTAAGAATTTTCATCATCTTTCTTCTTTTTCTTTTTTCAGCTTGCTGAATTGTATTATAACTTTTCCCCCTTACCTCCCCCTCAAATTTGTGCTGGAATATTATTTTTTATTCCCACTTTATCATAGAAAATTTTTCCCATTTAATCATGTAATTTATTAAAAATTCATGTGGAATGTCCGTATTTCATGCTATTTTAACATTCAAAAAACAAATTCTGATGAAATGTGCATTTTAGCAAGAATTCAATACTGTGGTGTGACTTTCTTTGGAAATATAGTTCTTTTGAAATGATATAAATGGTTGTATCATTTTAAAAACTTTAAGAAGAATGGTATGCTTGTGTGAATAGTTTAAAAGAAAATTGTTTCACTTAATCTCTCAACACATATTTTCACCCAACCATGTAGTGTTAAAATTTCTTACTTAATGGAAGGTATATATAAGTTAGGTTGAATTTTCTCTACTTTCCAAAATCATTTTTTCATACGTTCGTTCCGTATTCGATCTATTTCATTACTGTACTAGATTGACCTATGCATGTGTACCTGTTATCTGACTGTTGTACGCCCTAAAAAAACAAAAAAGAGGTTGTATATTGGGTAGGATAAAAACCACCCTTCCTCTACTTTTGATCTTTTTATAACTATTACAATTAGTGTAGTGAGGAGATCAAATAAGGGTTGGGTGAAGAGTGTGAGATTTGTTCTGAGTGAATATTTTGAAAATAATAATAAATGAGGGTAGTGATTAAATGTACAACATATGGGGATATCTAGGTTGGGAGATTATAGTTTGACTTCTGGTAATGCTTAAGTGAGCGTGACTTGAAATATTATTGCAAAGGATGTGGGAAAGGTTCGGTGGAGAGGATCTTGTAAGTAGACTATTATTAAAATAACTTATATTTAATCGATAGAAAGTAAAAAAGAATATCTTGAAATGGTTGTTGTTGATGCCAAAAGTTGGGAAGAAGAAGAACAAGAGGGAAATATCTGGTTCTACCTCGCATAGCCCTTTCGTGGAGCCCCATGGCCCCGCGCTCGCCGCAGAGCTAGGAGGTGGGATTCTCCACGAATGAGTGTGAATTTCACGAAACCTCTGCGGAGAAAGGAGGCAGGAGGCTCCGTGAATGACTCTGACATTATCGAGCCTACTACAGAGTAAGGAGGCGGGATCTTCTACGAGCCGGTTTGACATTCACGACCCCGCCATGGAGCAAGGAGGTGGGAGGCTCTATGACCAACTTTGACATTTGAAACCCGCCACAGAGAAAACTATATCTTCACACCGAGTGAGCTATGCTTCACGGCACCTCTTGACTATAAATACAGGGATACCCTCGATCTGAAAGGATGGATCATCCAACCTTTCACCTTCTGAGCTCTCAAATCGTGAAGAAATTCTTGATCTGTAAACCATGAGCTCCTCAAGGTACTTTTGCTTTGTGAAGTTCCTCCCCTTTGATTTAATTGAACCCCTCTTCCTAGAGGGATGCCTTTTGTAAAGCCCACAGGACTTCACAAATGAAGGAGATACCCATGGGGACTCGGGTCACCGTGAAGTGTTTATGATTCACGAAACACCCTCCACACACACATAAAAAATATGCTAAGGTAGGGTCACTGTGCTTCATGAGTCACATTGCTTCAAAATACCCTACCTCGTGAGGCACCCTTGCTTCGTGATGCATTTCTTTGAGAATGCATTTACACTTCGCGAAGCTCCTCTCATATGGAACTAGGAAGAGTTTCACGAACAAGAGGTGGAAGGCCCGTATATTCTCTATGGCCTCTTCCCCTCACTGATGTACCAAAACATCTTGTATAGCTTGGTGAGCATCGGGATCCCGAGGTTGACTCACTCGACTGTCTCTAACATGGAAGCCATGATGAATGTGCTTTGTCACAAGCCCATGTTTGTATCCCTCACTCGAAGGATCTAGCCATATATGAGAGCTGTAATGAATACCGCCAGCCTGACTATTGACTTCTGCTCGGTGATGACGCTAAATCCCCAGGTTTTCCACTGGCTATACTCCAAGAGCCACTAGTACGAGTTCTCCTTGCCTCATTGAGCCCCCTTCGGGCAAGTCTGAGGCCTCAACATAAACTACCTGTCTTCTGGGAAGTTTAGAAACTGCTTGAACCACCGCCTGAAGTGGACATCCCTTACGGATTCTTTGTCCTCTCCCAGCACCATCTCCATCAATGCCATCCCCAGCCATGGAATTTTCTCTCGATCCTCCCATGCAACCATTACGAGGATGAATTCATCATACGTCACCCCCAATATCAGGACCCCTGAGATCTGGTGCACGTCCCACAGGCTGATACCGACCTCCCTGTGGTGTAGATGGAAGGTATTGGTCCTCGATGACCACCTACTCAACAACTCCGGCATCAGCTGCTTCGGCTGATATATGTGAAACTGGGAGGCCCAATTTGCCTCATATAGTCCCACTCTCCTCAGATCAGCCCCAAAATCTTCACATGAGGAACCTAACCAATAGGCCCAAGCCCAATCATCTATGAAGTTGCCACCCTGGCGTAGGTCCCATCCCTTAGACAATCCCTTCCCCAGGTTCCTCAAGGCTTCCTTCAAGATTGTCTGGTATAGAGGGGGGGGATCTCTGGCTGCAATTCCTTACCATCCACATTGTTCATATGGTTATACATGCATTTAACATCGATGGGTGTTATGTCTTCTCAGGCATGGCTATCAGTCACCCGGAACCATTGGCGTTGACACGACGTACTCTTGAACCACTAAGTTGTATTGTCCCTACTTGCTTCAGGAATGAAGACATCAGCCCTCAGCCCGAAGCCATACAAATGCAGCCTCTTTCATAGTGGATAGTTCCTATGGCTCTCCAATAGCATATCCACCAATGAACCATGGTCAGAATGGCTCCATATTAACTCCCCTAGGCCCAAGCTATTCTCCATCTCCTCCCTTCGAGCAACATCCATGAGGACACCCCTGATAGCCTCCTGACGAGCCATTCAGTTGTAAGTTTGGGTGTTTTTTGTGTTCGGTTCACAAAGCCGTTTAGAAGAGTAATGTCACAGAGCTCGTTTTCAAAGAATGTTCGTGGAGCCCTGCCTCAAACTTCAAAATAAATTCATTAAGCACTATCGCAGAGTCGAATACTAGATGTGCGCCACGAAGCAGAAGCCCCGATTCGTGGAGAGAAATCACATAGTACACAGAGCGTCATGAATCAAGAGTTCTACAAGCCAAAGTTGCGGAGGAAAGAAAGGAAAAAAGAGAGGTCGGCTCCCCTATTTATAGGAGATGACCTTCGAAGCTTCGTGGCACGTCCATGCTGCACTGAGCTTTGTGGTGCGCTCAGCCTGCATGTCGCCTATCTTCTTCGCGAGCCCTCTTCCCGAAACAGCGTTGCAGACGACCAAGAGATTTTGGCGATTGACCCTAAGACTTTGACCCTTTATTTCTCCTTGTCTCCAAGTCTGAGGGGGGAATTTGTTGAAAAAAAAGTTGGGAAGAAGAAAAACAAGAGGGAAGTATCCGATGCTGCCTCGCGTAGCCCTTTCACAGAGCCCCATGGCCCCATGCCCACTGCGGAGAAAGGAGGTCAGACTCTCCATGAACGAGTTTGATGTTCGTGACCCCTCCACAGAGCAAGGAGGAAGGAGGCTCTTCAAACGACTCTGATGTTCGTGAGCCCACTGTAGAGAAAGGATGTGGGATCATCGGCGAGCCAGTTTGACGTTCACGACCTCGCCGCAGAGTAAGGAAGTGGGAGGTTACACAACCGAATTTGACGTTCGCGACCTGCCATGGAGCAAACTCTGTCTTCGCACCGAGCGAGCTCTGCTTCGCAGTGAATCTTGCCTATAAATACAGCGGCCCCCTTGAGCCCAAAGGAAAGATCATACGACCTTTCACCTTCGAAGTTCTCAAATCGCGAGGCACTTATTTCTCTGCGAACCATGAGATCCTCAAGGTACTTTTGCTTTACAAAGTGCCTCCCCCTTTTCTATAATTGAACCCCTCTTGTGAGAGGGATTCCTTTCGCGAATACCATGGGACTTTGCGAAGGACGGAGATCCCCACGGGGACTCAGGTCATCACGAAGCATTTATGCTTTGCGAAACACCCTCCAAACACACATGACCCATATGCGAAGGTAGAGTCACTATGCTTCGTGAAGCACATAACTTCACAACACCCTACCTTGCGAGGCACCCTTGCTTCGCTAATGACTTTCCACTTCACGAAGCTCCTCCCATACGCACCTATTCCCTATACCTAGACGAGGAGACTTTACTTCACGAAGAACATCCCTTCACAAAGCCCCTCCACTTCATGGATCACTAGAGCTTTACAAGGCTTCCTATAAACCCATTTACTCTGCAACTCCTTTTACCGTGTAGACATTCCAGTTTGCACGAAGTAACTTCAAATTCCCTTGGATGATACTGCCCGTTGCATTACTTCGCCTCATGCTTCTTCGCATAGACACACTAATGGCTATTACTTCTTCGCATAGCCAAGCTAACGTGGACCCCCCCCAATGGATCGCTCTATAACACCCCCTCACCACGACATTTCTGATGCCTTCCTTCCCCAAGGGTGGGTGGGTATCGATTATGTAAGTCCTAGGGGTGCAGAGCACACCCACCTCATTTGAGTTGCTGGACATTAAACTGCCAAGCCATATCATCCTCAACACATGATGTTAAAATGTGGCCTCTCCCTTTTCCTTTCATGCGGGGTGCCCCGTCTCAGACATTATCTACACCCACTAGTCTCCAAGGGAGTGAAATAATTACTCACATAGAATGAGATTCTCTTTACCAGAGTGATGTCTGTCCAAGGGGCCAAGGGCAACCACCCTAGTGTAAGCCCCTAGCCTTTCCTACAGGAGGCATCACCCCTGGTCCTCCTCTCTTCCTGGGTGCCAAATTCCTCTCCCACTGGGCTTTGTCATCACCTGGGCCTCCACCTTGGAGTAAGTCCCAATCTCCATCTCTTTGGGCTATTAACCACGCGTAAGCCCCTGTTTCCTCTTTGGGCTGCTAACCACGCGTAAGCCCCTATTTCCTCTCTAGGCAGCCTAGAGTGTAAGCCCCAAACACCCACCTGAACTATATGGTATTTGATCCATGCCAATGCAAGGTATGTTGTAAGCCTCTCTGAGGTTCAAGCCCAACAACACCTGGTCGCTCCGACCCCCTTCACGTTGGTTCACCCACTACTTCTAAACTACGTAGACTTTGATCCTTTCCATGATAGGGTACGTATGAAGCCTCCCTGAGGTTCAATCCAAACACACCATTGGTCTTGGACATTTTCATGTTGGTTCACCAACACAATCTAAACTACGAGGTCTTTGATCCTTTCCAAGGCATGGTACGTAGGAAGCCTCCCTAAGGTTCAAGCCCAACACCCATTTTTTAGGAAATTTCTGATGCCTTCCTTCCCTCAAGTGTGGGCGGGTATTAGTTATGTAAGTCCTAGGGGTACGGAGTCCACCCACCTCGTACGAGCTATGGGATGTTAAATAGACAAGCGCCATTGTCCTCATCACATAATGTTAAACTATGACCTCGCCCCATGCCTTGCAAGCCGGGCGCCCCACCTTGGACATTCTCTATGCCTACTGGTCTCCACAGAAGTGAAATCATTCCTCACATGGAATGAAATCTTCTTTATCAGAGTGGTATTCATCCGCGGGGAAAGAGAAACCACCATGGTGTAAGCCCCAAGATTTCCTTGTAAGAGGCAACACCCCTACTCCTCCTCTCTTCCTGGGTGCCAAATCCCTCTCCCACTGGGCTTTTTCATCACACGAGCCTCCCTCCTGGAGTATGTCCCAATCTCCATCACCTCTCTGGGATGCTAACCATGCGTAAGCCCCTGTTTCCTCTTTGGGCCACCAACTATGTGTAGCCCTAGTCTAATTCCCATGGACACACCTTTCACGACATGATCGTCAGGTCTTTGCTACCTCTTGTTTCTCACACTGAGGATGACTCACATAGGATTAGAGTAAGCATCAACCATGACATCCTCTCTAGAAAACCTAGAGTGTAAGCCCCCAAAACCCCACCTGAACTATGTGGTATTTGATCCTTTCCAAGGAGAGGTACGTAGGAAGCCTCCTTGAGGTTCAAGCCCAACAACCATTGGTTAAGACCCCCATTCACATCGGTTCCCACACCATCTAAACTACGTGGTCTTTAATCTTTGCCAAGGCAAGGTATATAGGAAGCCTCTCTGAGGTTCAAGTCCAAAAACCATTATTCTGACCCCCTTCACGTCGGTTCTCACACCATCTGAACTATGAGGTCTTTGATCCTTGCCAAGGTGAGGTACGTTGGAAGCCTCCCTGAGGTTCAAGACAAACAAACATTGGTTCCTACCCCCCTTCACGTTGGTTCCCACACCACCTGAACTATGAGGTATTTTATCTTTTCAAAGGTAGGGTACGTAGGAAGCCTCCCTGAGGTTCAAGCCCACTATCCATTGGTCCCGACCATCCTCACGTCAGTTTACCAAACACCCCTTCTAAACTATGTGGTCTTTGATCCTTGCCAAGGTGAGGTACGTAGGAAGCCTCCCTGAGGTTTAAGCCCAACACCCGGTCGCTCCGACCCCCTTCACGTCGGTTATCCCAAATACTTATGAACTACATTGACTTTGATCCCTGCCAAGGCAGGGTAAGTAGGAAGCCTCCATGAGGTTCAATCCCACCATCTATTTGAGCCCCAGGTCCTCCTTTACATCGGTTCACCACTATACTGCATGACGTTAAACTATGGACCTCAATCAGCAGTAAGCCATTGCGACCCCATCCAGCGGTAAGCCGTTGTGAACCCATCCAGTGGTAATCCATTGTAACCCCATCCGGAGGTAAGCCATTATTATCCAGCATCCAAAGGTAAGCCTTTTAAATCCCCAATCAGCGATAATCCGTCATCATATGAACTAAGAGGACTTTGATTCCCTGCCACAGGGATACGTAGGAGGTCTCTTTGAGACTCAATCCCAACATCACCATCATCCTCGGGTCGACTCTATCTCATTCTCTACATACTTAATTAAACCCTCCATTATCCATCTTGATTCTTGCCTAGGTCGCCACATCCCGGTGGGATCATTACACCTCATTCCCCATTTCCCTTAACAACAACTGGGAAGCTAACCACACGTTGGCCCCAACATCAGTGTTCCCTCCAGGGTTTTCACCCATCTGATCTAATCTAATCAGTGTTCTGATCTATCCGATCCATCTTTGTTAGACATTAAACTCATGGAATACCCTATGTTAAACATGGGAAGCTGAGGAAAACCCCAGATACATGCCTATGGCATAAAATTCCCCACGTTTTATGTGGGATGCCTCGGGCTTCCGCACCCTCAAGAATCCCTATAATAAGGTGAAGAGACCCATACACGCCAATGTCCCAGTGTCCAGACATGCCAGTGATGTCCAATGTGACTACTCCCCTGACTGAAGGTTGCTACCCTAACTAGACCCTTTGGAATGTCCCGACAAAAGTAGTGTAATTAACTGGTGTCCATGAAGATATGTCACTAGGAAGAGTTTCCCGAACAACGTCTTAAATCTATAAGGGAGACCCATACTAAGTGACGAGTTCTGCAGAGGAATCCCTGGAAGGAAGAACCAGCATCCCATCATCCCATTTCGATCAAGGATAAAATGTCCCTGAATAAGGAATGGATGTCGCCTACCTTTGGAAAGAGGGAATGCAGGGTAACAAACAGTTGTGCATCCTCAAAGATGGATGCGAGTGCCCCGGCGAAAGCTTCAAAAACATAAATGGTGAACCTGATGTGAATATATTCTCCTTTAATAGCGAGTGGACCAAATATGTTGGTAAAATTGAGGCATCACCCATGTGAATCCCTTCTCCTTCATATGTGAGAGGATGAGTACCATTGGGTTCCTGAAGACTATGGTACATCGGCTCCTTGCTGACTCTGCCGCCTTAAGAGGCCGAACACGTGGAATATGCCACCCGACTCCATCAGCTCCTCGCTGACCCCACCGCCTCAAGAGGCTGCGTAGGTGGCATCCACCACCCAACTCCATCAGCTTCTAACCGACTCCACCACCTTAAGAGGCCATGCAGGGGGGCATCTTCCCCGAATCCATCGGCTCCTCTCTGAATCCGCCACCTTAAGAGGCCGCGCAAGTGGCATTCACCACCTGACTCAATCAGCTACTCGCCGACTCCGACACCTTAATAGACCGTGCAGGGGGAATCCACCCCCGATTCCATCGGCACCTCACTGACTCTTCCACCTTAAGAGGCCGCATGGGTGGCATCCAACACCCAAATCCATTGGCGCATCGCCGACTCCTCCACCTTAAGAGGCCATTTAGGGGGAATATGCCTCTGACTCCATCGGCTCCTCACCAGCTCATCCTCCTTAAGAGGTCGCGCAGGTGGCATCAGCCGCCCGGCTCCATCAGCTCCTCACCGACTCCACCGCCTTAAGAGGCTGCGCAGGGGGCATCCTCCCCCGACTCCATCGGCTCCTAACCGACTTTTCCGCCTTAAGAGGCCGCGCAGGTGGAATCCACCACCTGACTGCATCGACTCCTTGATGACTCTGCCGCCTTAAGAGGCCGTGCATGGGGAATCCTCCCTTGACTCCAATGGATCCTCGCCAACTCCACCACCTTATGAGGCTGTGTAGGTGGCATCCACCACCCGACTCCATCAGCTCCTTGCCGACTCCACCGTCTTAAGAGGCCGTGCAGGTGGCATCCGCCACCCAAGTCCATCAGCTCCTCGCCGACTCCGCCACCTTAAGAGGCCACACAGGTGGCATCCTCCCCCAAACTCTCTTCTTTGACTATTCTCCCATGGGGGTAGACCTATTGGAGGATCCTTACACGACGTAGTGAAGGATTATTTGGCCCCGCTCATGTCAGGATTATGATGATCGCACCCTATGCTCCCTACTCATTCTTATAGTCTCCCACGTCCTCACCGCATGAAAAAAACTGCATGGCCTTTAAGAACTATGTACGACTTTATTACCATCCTCATGGGATACATAGGAATGCCTGAAAATTTCGTCTCTTGGACCAGCCCAAACGTCAGAATTCCCCCTCGGGTCGGGAAACATGGTATGGTATAGTATTTTTCCCCAAATCACATCGAGCTCATCTCAATACTTCCATACATCCCACTCCCCAGAGATATCCATCACTTTCACCGCCCTTCTTGATGTCAAAATGAATGGGAACAACTATGATTCACCCACTCCTTTGATTGGTAATCCATCATCTTTTACATCCAAAAGGACCCCCGACTGGCATGGATGCTCGGCCGAAGGGATCTCTTACCACTTTGGGCCAACTCCCTTGAGGATGTTGAGCAACAAATTGTTAAAAGTCCTGCGTTGCGAATATGGTCAGCGGTCGATGCTCATTTGTGTTCCCATTTCAGGTCACACTATAAGGATGTTGTGTTTAGAACATGGTCAGAGACTATCCTTTGATATTATAACCACCCCCATAGATTCCAAACATTGAGTGTGGTGGTTTATCCTATCCTCTATATCTTCGAGTTGAGATTTCCTTCGGGCGATGCCAGCTATCAGACCCTTATATGATAGGGAAATCCGAATCCGACTCCTTGTTTCCCACACCGAGCACTACTCACGTGGGCTTAGGATCTGTGATGAGGTGGTAACCGTACAAGAGTTCATAAGGATACAGTTGGCCAAGACACCCATCCTCCGGTCCTTCGACCCCTTCAAGCCCTTAGCCCAGTTTCTCATTTAGGATTGTGTGGTGCGGTGTGGACTCATGTCCTCATTCACATTGGGATATTTCTCCATGCCACACATATCCCCTTGAGATATCCCTTCCTTCATTTATCATCTGTTCTGCGATCATATGCCTTTCCATGCTCGACATGACCCATCATTTGGGTTTCTATCACCCTCTATATCTATAAGGGCCCCCAAATGGCATATATGCTCGGCCTAAGGGCTCTCCTACCATTACGAGCTAACACCCTCAGTGATTGTGAGAAACAAGTTGATACAAGTCCCGTGTTGTGAATACGGTCAATGGTTGATGCTCAATTGTTTTCTCCGACCTCTGGTCATGCAAAGATGGATTCTGTGTTGAAAATATGGTTAATAGTTATCCTCTTCCATCACTGCCGCTTTTAAACAAAGCGTCTACGGTCTGAGATCTATGACCCTAAACTAAGATCACCTTCATCTTCACTGCAAAAAGTTAAACTACAAACTAGATGGGAATTCCCATCCGAGGCCCAGCCTCAGGATCCTTGGCCTTTTTGGGCCCCTGGCCCAAGTTATCATTTAGGGCTATACAACATGGTGTGAGATTATGTCCTTGTTCATGTTGGGTTACTCACTGTGCCATACACATCCCCGAACTAGATATCTTACCCCTACCTTTGTCCTCACTGTAAGACGTTAAACTACAAACTAGCTAGGACTTCCCGTCCGAGGCCTAGTCTCAGCCCCCTTGGAATTTTTGGGCCCCAGGACCAAGTTTTCATTTAGGGATGTACGACGTGGTGCGAGATTATGTCCTCGTTCACGTCGGGTTACTCGCCGTGTTGTACACCTCCCTCATTGGTGTAGGACCCCGGGACACCCTGAGAGGGGAGGGGTGAATCAGGGTGTCAAATTTTTCTTTTGTAGGGATGGATCTTGTTCCCACGTTGGTAGGAACTTGTTAAAACTGTATGATGGAAATGAACAAAAAGAAAAACATTCACAAGCAGAGATATGACACAACACTTTTTACTTGGTTCACCACTAAGGGCTACATCCAAGGAGCATACGCCGACTGGTTGTCGGTCGTACCTAATTCCACTATACTTCACTAGTTGTGGATTACAAAAGTTCGGCCATAGTTGATGCACGCCTGTCATAGGGCATGGAATTTTTTTTTTAAATTTCTTAAGTGTAGTCTAGTGATTAACCCTAGGAAGTCTCCCGAAGAGGAGTGCATAACAATTATGTTTGTCATTTGAATTTAAGAAAGAAGAAAGGTTGTTTTTTTTGAAATTGTTTAGGTTGAGAAATAAAGCAAGAAATAACAAGAAAAGTCGAACACTAATGGATGAAGAGAGTGATGGGGTCAGGGTAGGATTCACTTTTTCAATGTCAACATAGTAGTAAATATCATATTCTCTCTCTTCCTTTCAAATAACAAATGAAGAACTTCTCGATCGAGTTATTAATCACCCTTGGTTTAAGAAACAAATGAGACTCACTTCTATGTGTGTGAAAGTTCGTAAAAAATACCTAAACAACTAAGGAAAGTACCGATCTGGAATTGTTGATCCTTAGAACTCTAGAAAAAGTTTAATAGTTTCACACATGTGCCAACGATCTCTAGACACTCACCACCTAACACAATCTGCTCGATCGAGACAAATTGAACTAGGCAGGGGGAGATTAAAAGTCTTTAACCAAAGATATTTACAATGAATAAACCAAACTCAAAACACGATTGCATTAATATCATTGGAAAACAATGATAATATAATTCATTCAAAAGAAAAAAAATAATTTTAAATTTAAGTACAAAACTCCGATATTACAAAAGTGAAACTCCCCCTTCCCCGATCACTCAAAGGTTTTACCCCTCCATGTGAAGGGTAATAGAGTTGAAAGGGGAATAAGAAGACATTACAAAACTATGAAAAAGAAAATAAATAAAAGAGGAAGCGGAAAAGTTCTCCTTCTTGGTGTCCCGAAGGGAATGGGGTGGAGAATGAGATGCTTTGAGGAGGAGGTAATGACCTCCTTTTTTAGGCAGAATTCGACCCCCGAAAGTTTGTGCGTTGTAGACCCCATAAATGACCTCTTAATGCGTTCCACACTTAATAAATGTTTTTCATAAATATCTTGGACGTATCTCATCAAAATTTCAGCTAATTTGGAAACCATATGAAGGAGTTATGAATTTTTAATTATCGGTTTCTGTTTCTAGACGATGCTTCCAGGATGGTTCCTCCAAAAATATGTCATTTAATTGCTGCATTAATGACTTCCAAACTTCCCCAAATTTCTTATAAGGTCGTTCATAGATGTCCTTGTCTGATCCCAGGTGAAAAAATCTCATTTGGATGTGTTTAGGACGCGTTTGGGTTCCGTTACGGTGGGTGGGTCCACACTGTCCTCCCAGAAAAATGTCCAACTTCAATTAATTTTTAGACCCTTTAGATGGACGAATCAGATCCTGGTCCAGAAGACAAAGTTGAAGGAAATAAAATATAGATTCTAAAAAAAATTGAATCCGAAAATGTGGAAATATAATTTTAAAGAAATGACCAAAATACCCTTGATGTAAAAATCTGTCTAAAATCCAGAATTAGGCATTTTTCACATTTGGGCTCAAAAGAACACTAAAACCGAAAAACATTACAATTACCCATCCAATAACAATTTTGTGGGATTATAAACAATTATTTATAGTATAAAATATATGAAAATGTTAGCTTCATCACTCCCCCACACTTAAACATTGCACTCCTGGGCAATCATCTTACATCCAAATCAAATTCCACACAACAATCAAAAAATGAGGAAATATCAATGATCTTATCCAAAATAGAAGTCCATCTTATATCATATATGAAAAACAAGCCTCTCTAATTTTCATTTCAATCATTAAAATTTGTTCAACCTCATAAATCAATCCATGTCCCAATCACAACCTACCTCACATTGAATTTTATGTCACTCTTCACTCAAGAGAAATTGAATTTAGGGTTATACTCATACTTGAAAATCGCATGTATTACCATAGGTTTGTGAAAATTCTCATTTCTCCACAGCATGAAACATGAAAATAAATTTAATTATGAGGGATTTAATTAAAGGTTCAAATGATTCTGTGGCTTAGGGTTGGTGGGAAAATGATTGAAAAATGTTCCAGGCTAGAATGAGGAGGTTGGACTTTTAAGTACAATGCATGATTAAATAAAGTGAAAACACATGAAATTACTCACTGAATATCACTTGAAAATATAAAAAACAACACCACCCCCATTTTATGACATGGTACATGAGCCAATAAGTGATTATAATGAATGATATCATCTAAATTCTCCTTCTTTTTTTTTCAAAGCTCCAGAAAGGCACAACTTTATTTTCTTTTTCTTTTTTTCATGGAGGATGACCGGAAAATTGAATACAATGAATGAATGAAAATTCATGCCCTTGATTTTTGAAAGGGACATGATTCATAAAAGAATATACAATGAGGAATTCAAGCTCATCTCCATTTCTTTTCTTTTCATATATTTTTTTGAAGGAGAAATGGATGAAACAAATAAAGCACAATGAAATGATGACACATGCCCAATTACCTTATTGTCCACTGCCCAAAGTATTGACACACACCTCACATCACCAATAAATGATACAAATCCCAATGAACGCACACGAAAGGCCCTTCCCCCACACTCAAACTTGAAATATCCATGCAAAAATACTAAAAGTGCGGGTAGGTGAGGAAAAATTGGCTTGTAATGTGGCTTAAACCTATAAGGAAATTCATGACATATAAGGGATTATGAAGAATAAATGTAAATGTGGGTATCAAGATAAAATATTTCTATCCAAAGAGATGCCTCAATCATTTCAAATACATTCCATGAAATCCAAATCTTCAAAAGAGAATTATTCACAAATTCTGGTTCTCACACAAAATTCAAGTTTCCCTCAAGAAAGTGTGGGTACTAGGAAGAATATGTAAAAGTGGTTTAGAATACCTCACAGGATTGGAAAAATATTTTGAGTCAGTGTTTCATGGGCATGAATTTCAAAAATCAGTCAAACTCATTTAAATGCTTGAAAATCCATTTCAAGGGAAAAGAATTCATATCAACAATCATTTAAAATCCATTATTTCGAAAACCATTTCAACTCTTTCAAAATAAATTGATGTGTGAAAAGTGATAATAATATTCATTAAAGCTCAAAAATCCTAAAAATATAATAAACAAAAATGAAAAGCACACAAGAAGAACTAAGCCGGTTGACACTCCCCCACAATTAAATTTAACTACCACTTATTTTAACTCAAAAAAATATAAATATAAAGGTAGAAAATAAAAGGGAAGGAAATATACAACCTGACATTATTTTAGAAGAGGATGCCTTGAGTTAAGCTCCTAGAAGCAGCCACTTTAAGACTAAATTATTGGCAATGCAACATTGAGTTAGGCTCCTAATTGTTTCTCTTTGGAAACCTAAAAAAAATAACATGTGAATTTTATTAAAAGAAATGAAAATAGTATATGAATAAGAAAAGAAGGATAAATCTTGGTTTAATCCCCCAAGTGGGCCCTGGAATCTTTTACTACCTCCAGAGGGAAGTACCAGATTTTATCCATAATTGGCCGGTGGATGAAGCTTCTTTGATTTGAACCACCACATGTGGCTCCTCCTAGCTTGAAGTTCATTTTTTTGTTGATGAGGACTCCATGGATAGAGTACACTAGATCCACTCCCTTCACAATTTGGTATAGCTTGTATGGTGGGGGTAGGATGAAGTAGGAAACCTCTTATTCTTTTGTTGCTACTTGTGAAACTGTCTTGTCTTCCAGTGGCAGCTTCAAGGAGGCTTCAGCCTCTTGTCTATTTTCCTCAGGCTCAGCAACTTGGATCTCTTCATGATGGGGCTCCTCTAGTAGATATTCAATGACTTTAGGGAGCTCCAGAAGTTCCGCAACAAGTGCTTTGTTTTTCACATCATCCTCCAAGGTGTAGTATGAGTTTGATGAATCTGAAAATTCAATAGATTTGGGAGAGACACTCAGATTAGTTTCAGTAAAATTTAAAGAATTTGAGTTTAAGAATGTATCATCTCCCTGATTTGGTTCGACATTAATATCCTCTTAAATTGAAATTTCCTCTTGGAGTCGATCATCAATGGATGGAGGTAGGTAGTCAGGCTCCTCCACCTCAAGTTTGGCTTCAACTTCATGGATTTTTTCAGTGAAATCTGGGAAGACCAGTGGAACTTCCTTCTTGTCCTTGAATATTTTTAAGTCAACTTGGAGTTCATTGACCATGGCCATCAAATCTTCCGGTGAGATCCATATTGTTATACCTCTTTCCACCTGCTTGAACATTATTATCAGGGCATAAACTCTTCGTTAGAGGGCCTCCTCAGTATAGTCTGTTTCTTCCTCCTGCAACTATGAGTAATTGTTCCATGAATTAAAGAATAATCATTTGAAAACAACGTGGAAAAATATTTTTTTTTAATTAATTTTTTTTTAAATTGAACAAGTCAAATATTCACAATTAGTTTGTGGCACTACCTCCCCGGAAACGATGCCAGTTTTGACGCACGCCTATCATATGGCGTGGAAAAACAATTATTTCCTAAGTTAAAACATAGTAATGTGGTTGACCTAGGATGTCTCCCAAAGAGGAGTGCACACAAAACGGGTTGTCCCTTTAAAACGGGGGTAAAAATGTTGTGCTTTTGAAAGGAAATTTGAAAATCAAATGATTAAAAAACTATGAAATTAAAAGGGTGATTAGGTCGGGTTCTGTTTCCTAATTATAATTCTATCCTTATTCAATTTAATTCAAACCTCTTCTTCTTATTTGATTAAAGTGAGTTTCCACAATCGTTTTCTCTCACAATAATAATTTCACCAAGGAAGTGAGAGGAAACGATTGTGGAAACTCACTTTAATCAACTAAGAAGAAGAGGTTTGAATTAAATTGAACAAGTCTAAAACTATAATTAGGAAACCAACCCTAACCTAATCACCCTTTTAATTTCATAGTTTTTCAATCATTTGAATTTCAAATTTCCTTTCAAAAGCACAACATTTTTACCCCTGTTTTAAAGTGACAACCTGTTTTGTGTGCAATCCTGTTCGGGAGACATCCTAGGTCAACCAAATTAATACATTTTAACTTATGAAATAATTGTTTTTCCATACCCTATGATAGGCGTGCGTCAAACTTCCCCAGAAACGGTGCCAGTTTTGACGCACACCTGTCGTAGGGTGTGGCAAAAGCAATTTAATTTTTCCTAGTGCAGCATAGAGGCTGACCAAGGTCGTCTCACTTGAGGAGCTTTCTCAATCGTTTACTTACTTAATATAATTGAACTAAAATAATTCTTTTTGTTTTTTTTATTTATGAATTTAATTCAATTTAATAAAAGATAAAACTAACATGTAATGACAAAATGCAATTAATTGAGAAAGAACTTGGTCTTTATGGGTTGGTTTGTGGGTTCCATCATTCTCCTTCTTTGTATTTAAATTATGTTTGATAATTCAATTATGAGATCTCATTAATGAATTACTATTATTTTATTTATTTTTGTGAAATCTTGAATGCGTTTAGAAATCTTAACTTCACCTCCTCCTATAATCAAGGTTGATGGCACACCTCGATCGAGAGTGAAACTCCCCCTTCCCCGATCACTCAAAAGTTTTACCCCTCCATATGAAGGGTAATAGAGTTGAAATGGGAAGAATAAGACATTAAAAAACTATGAAAAATAAAATAAATAAAAGAGGAAGCTGAAAATTTATCCTTCTTGGTGTCCCGGAGGGAATGGGGTGGAGAATGGGATGCTTTGAGGAGGCGGTGATGGCCTCCTTTTATAGGTAGAATTCGACCCCCGAAAGTTTTCTCCTTTTAGACCCAATAAATGACCTATTCACGCATTCCACTCTTAATAAATGTTGTTCATAAATATCTTGGCCGTCCCTCCTCAAAATTTCATCTAATTTGGAAACCGGATAAAGGAGTTATTAATTTTTAAATCTCGGTTTCTGTTTCTGGACGATGCTTCCAGGATGGTTCCTCCAAACGTATGTCATTTAATTGCTGCCTTAATGACTTCAAAACATCAAAAAATTTCTTCTAAGGTCGTTCCTAGATGTTCTCGTCCCATAAAAGATGGAAACACCTCATTTGGATGTGTTTAGGCCGCTTTTGGGTTCTGTTATGGTGGGTGGGTCCACGCTGTCCGCCCGAAAAAATGTCCAACTTCAATGAATTTTTAGTCCCTTTAGATGGCCGAATCAGCTCCTGGTCCAGAAGACAAAGTTGAAGGAAATAAAATAAGGATTATAAAAAAATTTGAATCAGAAAATTTGGATATATAATTTTAAGTAAATGTCGAAAATACCCTTGATGTAAAAATCTGTCTAAAATCCAGAATTAGGCATTTTTCACATTTGGGCTCAAAATAACACTAAAACCTAAAAACATGACAATTAACCATCCAATAACAATTTTGTGGGATTATAAACAATTATTTACAATATAAAATATATGAAAATGTAAGATTCATCAACAATAACTCTGTCCCATGCTCACTGCCTTTACAAAAAGGTTCAGGGATAGCTCACAACGTCCCTCGGGTCACTCCCGTTGACTCCCCCTGGCTCACTGCCTTTGGTGAAGTCCCACTCAGTTTATATACGTGAAGGTCTCTTCATCATTGCAAGAGAGTGAATCCTATTTTGTATCTATATTCTCTATTGAAGTCCAATTCTCACCAGTATACTAATCACACTTTGCACCAAACGTATCAGGCAATCCTCCAGCTTTCGTATAGCTTCAAAGAGACGAGCATATTTCCACAACACCTGGCGCACTTCTCAAGGATGATGCGCAAGTTCCAATTCCAGTGTGCAAGTCACAACTGGCGCACAAGTCTACCTCGAACACTTGCGTGGCACACACTTCTTCAACACCATACTTTCGTGACTCTGCACCATTAACTCCCAAACCGCCTTGGTCACACAGCTAACAACCGTCATGAAGCCTCTACTTGTGTGACCCAACAACCACTTGCACCACTCAACCACTTGCACGATGAGAGATAAAAAAGTCTCAAAGTCTTGAACTTTGTTTCAAATGAGGTGGGGTGGTACTCTATTTATTGGAAAACTGAACCCCGTGCGCGGTGGCACGCAAGTATCCTCACGACGCACAAGTCCCGGTGCGCAGCTCCAACCACCCTAGCCTATGTCGGGCTACTCACTTGCACAACCCAACCAATACCTGCACGAACTTCTTTCCTTTTCCATATTTTGATGTTCTGAACATGAATAACAACAGACGCGCAAGTTTCCATACTTCCTAGGCATTGGCGCGCAAGTCCCTTCTTGGCGCGCAGGTCACTAGCGCAGCCACACCAATACTTGCACGACCCTTATCCCTTTGCCATTTTCCCATGTTCTGATCTGGAAAAACACTAGGCACGTAAGTTCTCTCTCCTTTAAGTGCACTACGTGAAAGTCACTTTTCCAAAAACACTTTTCTCCATTTTTCGATTTTTAGGCCCAAAAATTTGGCAAACACTGGAAAATGGTGCCACCTTCAATACTGTAATCTTCTTGACCTGTGTGAGAACTTTGCAAGCACACATTCTGAACTTCCAATGAGGATTGACAGCAAACACAAACGATACTAAAATTCATGCATAGATGACCATGGTTCCAACAATCTCCCCTTTGGGTTTGTTGGCAATATGAAAATGAATTCAGAAGATCCTCATCCATATGCAAACAAAAAATTTAAGAATCAACTCAGCCAACACTCAAAGTCTACATGAGCAGTGCTCGGTGTAAAAAACAAGAGAGGAAGCTCGAATTGGGATCTCGTGTTTTGGAGTTCTCAATGACGCCCATCCAATGTATTTCCTTCTCTCATCCTTCGCATACTAATGTTAAAACTGAATTCTCATCGTGTCACTGAAGCATTACATGCTTGAAATGCCTGATCATGCCATTACATGCCTAAAATGCCTGATCGTGCCTAAATTTATTCCTTTCTCCCCCATTGGAAATAAACCCAAAAACTGGTAACTTGGTCATTGTTCAGCTCAAACCATACTCCCCCTGGATCGTATCTCCCCCAAAAACCTGCATCACATCCATAGAAAGAAAAAATACTTATCAAAATCGGGGAGTGGGGATCTTTGTAACCTCTTTATGCACTGGGAGGCGGCTGAATGCCGAGGTTCAATCGATGTTTCTCAAACATAGCCATTGACAGTGGATTGGTTAGGATATCAGCCACTTGATCATTAGTACCCACATGATCCATTCTAATCACGCCTTGTTCAACTTTCTCTTTGATAAAGTGATACCGAATTTCAATATGTTTTGTATGAGAATGCTGAACCAGATTCTTCATAAGATCAATTGTGCTCTTGTTATCACAATAAATCACCATTGGTTGCTTCACCTCATCACCTATATATATTAATTGTTGTTTCATCCATAGCAGTTGAGTGAATTCCTTTGTGGCAGAGATATACTCATCTTGAGCAGTACTAAGAGAAGTACTTTCTAGTTTCTTGCTCAACCAGACAACACATTTATTCCCAATATAAAATGCTCCACTGCAGGTGGACTTTCTGTCCACAACATCACCAGCCCAATCAGCATCATAAAATGATGATAATTCACTATGACTTCCTATAGAAAAGTATAAGACACAATTTTGAGTACCTTGAATATACCTCATGATTCTTTTTACTGCCGCCATATGTTCCTCCTTTGGATCACTCTGAAAGCGGGCCGCAAGACATGTGGCAAAGACAATATCTGGATGTGTCGTTGTGAGGTAAAGTAGGCTCCCAATGATCCTCCTATACATGGTGGGATCTACAGAGGTCCCATCCTCATGCTTTTCCATGTTTAGTTCCAACTTCAATCGGAGTTGACATTGGTTTGGATTCTTGCATATTAAACTTCTTCAGTAGTTCTCTTGCATACTTTTCCTGAGAAATGAAAGTGTAATCCTTCTTTTGAATCACCTGTAGCCCCAAGAAATATGTGAGCTCCCCAATAATAGACATTTCAAATTCTGATTTCATGTGATTGGAAAATTCATCCTCTAATTTCTTCCTGCTGCCACTAAATATGATATCATCAACATAGATGAGAACCATAAATTGATTTTTTGGAAATTCTTCACATATAGATTGTGATCAACTCCTCCTCTTTTAAATTCCTGATTCTTGAGATAAGAGTCCAGCCGGGAGTACCACACCCATGGTACCTGTTTCAAGCCATAAAGTCCTTTCTTTAGTTTGCAGACCATTGTTTCATCAGTACCAAGAAGAAAACCCACTGGTTGTTTAATATAGACTTCTTCTTCTAGCACACTATTTAAGAATGATGTCTTGACATGAATTTGATATAATTTATATCCTCTTTGGAGATTCATGGCTAGGAATAGCCTGATTGACTCCAGTCTAGCCACTCGAGAAAAATTTTCTTCAACATCAACAGCTTCAATCTGGGAATATCCCTTACATACCAGTCGTGCCTTGTTTCGAATAACATTCCTGTGCTCATCAAACTTGTTCTTGAAGATCCATTTTGTACCAATCACATTGTAACCTTTGGGTCTCTGGAAAAGATCCCATGTCCGATTCTTGTCAAATTTGATCTAACTCTTCATTCATGGATTTTACCCAAGATTCATCCTTTGCAGCTTCTTCGAATGAGGATGGCTCCACAACTAATAGAAATGCAGATTGCGTGTTATTCCTCATCCTCCTTGTTTGAGTGTGTCCACTACTATCCCTAATTATATTAGATGGATCAATCTAAGCTCTTCGATTTCTCCTGTGTGGTTCAGTTTCATCCTCTCCATCCACAGTTTCTTCTTTAGATTCTTCATTTGAGTCAATATCCTGATGTGAATGCTGAGTGTTTTGTACTGCTTCCTCTATTTCTGTAGTTGTATTTTCTCCATGCTCACTTTCTTACTCACTTTATATCATATTAGCATATAACTTCCTTGAAGAATTTGTGGGTTTCTCTTCAATTATCTTAACATCACTGCTTACCACAATCCTTCCTAATCTCTTATTGAAACACTTGTAGGCTTTGCTGTTCATTGGATACCCAAGAAAAATTCCTTCATCAGAATTGTCACCAAACATCCCTTGATTTACTTCTTTGTTTTGGATGAAACATTTGCTTCCGAAAACATGAAAATATTTCAATGAAGGCTTCCTTCCATTCCACAATTCATATGGTGTCTTTGTTTCTCCCATATAAAGCCCTGTTCAATTCTGAATGTGCACTGTAGCTTCAACAGTTTCCTTCCAGTAATGGCGAGAGATACCACTCTCAATCAGCATAGTCTTGGCCATATTGTTAACCTGTCGATTTCTGCACTCAAAAACTCCATTTTACTGTGGAGTTATCATAGCAGCTACCTCATGCTGTATCCCATGCTTCTCCAAGTAGTTTTCAAAATCAATGGACGTGTATTCCCCTCCATTATCTGATTGCAACACTTTGATTGTTCATCCAGTATCATTCTTAGTGATTCGGCGATAAGTTTTCATGCAATCAAGTACTTGTCGGTTTCTGTGTATAACCATTACAAATGTCATTCTGCTGTAATCATCTATGAAAAGGATTAAGTACCTTTCTCCATGATTTCCAGAAAAATTTACCGGGCCACATACGTCTGTATGAATGAGATCAAGAAGATGTGATGACCTTTTCTTCTTTGGCTGATATGAACTACATACCATCTTCCCACGAATGCAAGCATCACAAGATTTTTTCCTGTTCACATTTCAGAATGGGGATATCCATTACAATCTTTAGCTTAGATATCTTTTCCATGTCTTGTTGGTTAATGTTCCCCAGCCTTCAATGCCACAAATTGTTTTCTTCTTCAACAGAAAAATAGCAGGAGTTTACTTTGTTGTCGACCTGATATAAGTTTTCATCTATTTTATAGCCTTTCATAAGAGAAATCCCTGTTTTTTCCTTTATAGTGAAGCCTTTTTGATTTAAAGTTACTATGAGACCTGAGTCACAGAGTTGACTCACACTAAGGAGATTGTGACGTAGACCAACCACATAAATAACTTCAGTCTTCTTTATCTCTCCATTGGTGAGAGCAGTATTCCCACTACCTTTGATCTTCAAAGCACCATCATTACCAAACCTTACTATTCCATCAACCTTATTTTTAATGTTCTTCAAAAGGTCAACATCTCCTGTCATATGGGAAGATCATCCACTATCAAGAATCCAGGTGATGTTCCTCTTTGTAGCTTTCAGAGCTACTTCTGCAAGATTGGATTTTTCGATCATCTTCTTTTCTTTCCATGAGATATTGGATCAAGTAAAGGAAACTGATGGCCTTCTAACACATTCCTATGCATAATCTAATTCTTCATAGCCATAATCTTCTTCCAGAGGAGAGAAACTGTTTGTGAGAACAACACAACCAGAAGGATAAAAACAAGCTCTTCTCTGAGAGTTTTATATATTTCTCATGTCGTACCTCTGACTACAAAACATAGCTTTATGGCCAAAGTTAGATCAATAAAAATAGTAACCATAGAAGCTATTTATTCTATAATACGGAGGATATGAAATCAGCCTCCTTTTTTGACTTCCCAGATCTTCCCCATTTAAGTAGATTCTTGCCTCTTCGAAATATGACATGGTATGACCCAGATAGCCACAGAATTGACACTTCATCAGGGGAAATGTCTCCTCACTTAAATTTCTCCTCATGCCTTCTTCCTTGGTAGAATGGTTGGACTGCCTGTTATTTCTGAAAGATTGAGAATAATATTCAGTTCTTCTTCTAGTTTGGATTGATGGTTTCTTTTTCCGTACTTCAGGAAATATTTCAACATGTCCAACTTTCATCTTGTCTTTCTTTTGGCTCTCTTCACTTCCAGCAGTTGAAGGCCCAACTTCAAAGCCAATTCCACTCTTTCCTATGCATGCGGGTCTTTGATCACTCAAGATTTTTCCTACCCCATCTGAACCACTTTTGGCTCTTTATAGTAACTCTACATCTGAGAATCTTCCAAAATGTATTTTCTTCTTACCCTCATTTGTGGTTGATCGACACTCAAGTTTACTTATATGAATAAAAATTTCTTCCTCAAGACCCTCAACTGTCTTAGACTTCTCTTCCAGTCTGAATGTAAGGTCATTTATGACCTTTGCTTGTTCTTCAATTCTAAGCTTCAATTCTGCAATGTTGTCTGTGCTTTCAAGGATTGAATATTGAACTCTCACTAGTTCTTCTAGTCGTTCAATTTCATCTTCGAGCTCATCGACATATTCTGATGATTCTTTCAATATTTATTTCCACTTACTACACTTCTTGAATTTGTTCTCAAGCTTTGAAAAAACATCCTTAATTTTCAACTTGGGATCACAATTATGAGTCATATGATTGTCTCTGTCTTTGTTGATATAGGGTTCTAACTTTTCAACGGTATCCATCATAGAAGCACGGTTTCCAGTTTTAAATTCAGGTTCTTCTTCTTCAATGAATTCAATAACATATTATTACTCTTCACAGACAAAACTCTTCTTCTATATCTTCTTTCCAGATTTGAGGTCACCCTTTTTAAAAAACCTTTTCCAAGGCTTCTCAATGTCTTCTGCTTCACTTTCTTCATCATTTAATTTTTTTTTGGCACTGAGAGGCAATGTGCCCAAATCTTCTACAACGAAAGCATGAAAAAGGTAACTTACCATTAAATTTACCCTTTCCCTTCTTCAACCTCTTGGAAATAATAGAAAGAACTTCTTTTTCCTCATCATATTCATCACTACTATCTTCTGAAATTTTTATTTTTTCCATGGCTTTGAATGCCATTTCCTTGCTAACACGAGTCGTAGCTTCTTTGGGTTTGAATCTCATCTCATATGCCACTAGACTACTTAGCAGATCATCTAGAGATAGTTTAGATAGATCTCTTTCTTCAAGTGATGAAACCTTTTCATTGTACATAGGAGGTAGTATTTGCAAGATTTTATTTACAATATCAATGTCTTTGATTTTCTCTCCAATCCCTCGAATTTATCCCACTACTTTAGTAATTTGGTTAAATAATGAATCTGCATTCTCATCATGATGCATCTTTAGACCATCAATCCTGTTGTGCAGAACTTGAAGTTTTGCCTCTTTCACTTTGTTGTCTCCTTCATAGATATTTTCATGTTTATCCCACATAGACCTTGCTGAGGTGAAACTCATCACCTTTAGATAAATTTGATTAGAAAGAGCTGTAGGGAAAGCATTCTGAGCTTTAGTATCTCCATCAAGAACTTTCCTGTCTATATCAGTCATAGCCAGACCCGTTGGATCAGTAACATGTATTCCTTACACAATAGCAAAGAGGACTTCCATTCCTAGAGATATTAAACAAGATCTCATTCTATTTTTCCATATCTGTAAATTACTTCCATCGAAGAGAGGGACTCCCCTGAAATTGACTGCATTCTCAATGACGTCAAAGGCCAGATTCAACACCAGCAACCTTAACCTACCTCTGATACCACTTATAGGACCCTGGGACACCATGAGAGGGGAGGGGTGAATCAGGGTGTCAAAATTTTCTTTTGTAGGGATGGATCTTATTCCAACATTGGTAGGAACTTGTTAAACCTGTATGATGGAAATGAACAAAAAGAAAAACATTCACAAGCAGAGAGACGACACAACACTTTTTACTTGGTTCACCACTAAGGGCTACGTCCAAGGAGCATACGCCGACTGGTTTTCAGTCGTACCTAATTCCACTATACTTCACTAGCTGTGGATTACAAATGTTCGGGCACAGTCACTCTGTCCCAGGCTCACTGCCTTTACAGAAAGGTTCAGGGATAGCTCACAACATCCCTCGGGTCACTCCTGTTGACTCCCCCTAGCTCACTACCTTTGGTGAAGTCCCACTCAGTTTGTAGATGTGAAGGTCTCTTCATCATTGTAAGAGAGTGCATCCTCTATTGTATGTAGATTCTCTATTGAAGTCCAATTATCACCAGTAGACTAATCACACTTTTCACCGAAGGTATCGGGCAATCTTCCATCTTTCGTATAGCTTCAAAGAGACGGGCGTATTTCCACAACACCTGGCGCGCTTCTCAAGGCCGGTGCGCAAGTTCCAATTCCGGCGCGCAAGTCACAACTGGAGCACAATTCTACCTCAACCACTTGCATGAAACACACTTCTTCAACACCATAATTGCACGACTCTGCACCATTAACTCCCAAACCACCTTGGTCGCGCAACTAACAACCGTTGCGCAGCCTCTACTTGCACGACCCAACAACCACTTGCGCGACTCAACCACTTGTGCGACGAGAGCTCCAAAAGTCTCAAAGTCTTGAAATTCATTTAAAACGAGGAGGGGTAGTCCTATATTTATAGGAAAACTAAACCCCCTGCGTGGTGGTGCGCAAGTATCCTCACGACGCATAAGTCCCGACGCGTAGCTCCAACCACCCTAGCCTCTGTCGGGCTACTTACTTGTGCGACCCAACCAATACTTGCGCGACTTTCTTTACTTTGCCATATTTTGATGTTCTGAACATGAAGAACAACATGCGCACAAGTTTCCATACTTCCTAGAAACGGGTGCGCAAGTCCCTTCTCGGCACGCAGGTTACTAGCGCGACAACACCAATACTTGCACGACCCTTATACCTTTTCCATTTTTCCATGTTCTGATCTTGAAAAACACTAGGCACACAAGTTCTCTCTCATTTATAACACAGACTGTAAGTCTCTTTGCTAAAAACACTTTTCTCCATTTGTCAATTTTTAGGCCCAAAAATTTGGCAAACACTGGAAAATGGTATCACCTTCAATACTGTAATCTGGTTGACCTGTATGAGAACTTTGTAAGCACACATTCTGAACTTCTAATGAGGATTGACAACAAACACAAACCATACTCTAATTCATGCATAGATGACCATGGTTCCAACAATTGGGGTATCCTACCCCAATCTGTATCTCTTCTAGAACTACATGTGGCTTGATTCCCATCCTTATTAGTTACGTAAGACTGCTCAAACGTCTAGTCTTTGGGTCCAGCCTCATCTTGGCCCCTTGGCCTGCATTTCCCAAGGGAAAGGGGTATATGGTGTGATACGAGTTTACTCCCTCATTCACGTCTGGTCTGTAACAACCATGCAATGTGCCTCTTTATCCTAAGAGTTATCTATCCCCTTGTTCTATACTCATCCTTTCAAATCAGCCGCTTTCAAGTTGGGCCCCTTGACCATCTATGACGATTCACTAATTGGCCCTTGAGTACTCTAGTCTAGAACCTGGAGTGCCAAATTCTACATGGACATGTTTTCACCCATTTTTCAGGCTTCGTGTTCCCCTTCATTTGGTCTTTCATTATCTTTCACATCTGAAGGGACCCCCAAATGGCATGGACACTAGGAATAAGGGCTCTCTTACCATTAAGGGACAAAGTCCTTGAGGGTTTCAGACAACAAGTTGATACAAGCCCCATTTTAAAAATATGGTCAGCAGTCGACGCTCATTTGTTTGTCCCCATTTCATGCAAATGCGATATGGATGCTATGTTTCGAACATGGTCAACAATTATCCTCCACCATCACGCCAACCCCTTAAATCCCAAAATATTGGTCGCATGATTCAAATCATTTTCCACCTCATCATGTCTAAGTGGAATTTCGACACTCCTGGAACTATCCCTAAGTGCACATTTTTACATTATGAGGACAAAAGCCATGGTAAAGGCATCATTTAAGGCTCTGCAATGACTTCCCTTTGGTGTGTGTTCTATGTATTGCAAAAAAAAACCTTCCGCCCTTATTTCCCACACCGAGTTTGACTCACATGGGTTTAGGGATAGGGTTGAGGTTTGCGCCAACTTGGTAGTATTCCACCTCTCCATGGTCCGAGCTCCAAGACCATAAACTAAGATCTCTTTTTGAACTACATACATCTTGATTCCCGTTCCCATGGGATATGTAGGAATGCCTAGACATCTTGTCTTTGGGTCTATCTCATGTTCCATTAATTTATCTCTTCTATTATGCCTTTGGAGATTTAACTCTTATGGGACTACATGGCATGGTATGGGATTATGTCCTCATTCACGTCGTGTTTTCATTAGCCACACCACATACGCCCCTTTCTAGGAGTTAACCCCCTACTTCCTGTCCCACATGACATTATACTGTTGGTTGTCCCGTACGACGTTAAAAGGAACCTTCAAGAACTACGTACAGCTTGATTCCCATTCCCATGGGATACGTAGGAACACCTGGATATCTATCCATTGATTCCAGCTCAATTGAGAGCCAGCCTCTCTTATCCCATAGCCTCTAGCCTTTTCTGGGACCTCAGCCTGAGGTTTCACTCGCAGAATCGCGTGCGGTGTGATGTGGACCTCGTCCTCATTCACATCGGGTATGATTTATCGCACCATGAACATTCCCTCTAGAACCTCATATATCCTATATACATATAGGCCATATGATGTTAAACTATGTCTCCTAGTCTGATCACATGACCCTAAACTGTGACATTATTGTCCTGGCCGCACGACGGAAAACGGCGCTGCACTGTGATATCCTCACTCGAGGGGACATCATGTTTGGTATCGGTCACACACCATACCATTTTTCAATGCCTACATACAACTTGATTATTGTGATGATGCCTGGACTTTCTATCCTAGGCCCATTGCTTCACAAAAAAAACCCATTCATCCTAAAGGACAAACAAGATATATTAAATACCGCTTCTTTTGGTGAAAGGGCCAGACCCGCACAACCTTATTATCACTAGCACCAGTATCCTATCGCACCTTCAATAACTACATGTGGATTGATCCCCATCCTGATGGGGTACGTATGAGCGTCCGTGCACCTTGTATCAGGCGCAAACTAACTTTCGTTTTTGGTCCCTCGACCCGAAACCTCCCCCAAGAAGCGTACAGTGATCTGGACCATGTCCTCATTCATGTTGGGTCTTGTAATTAAATCACCGTGCGTCTCTCATTTACTACCATTTGTGGTCCAAGCTCTATGACCATAAACTAAGACCACTCTATGTCCTTGAAGCAAGACATTAAACTGCACAACATCTTCCAGAACTATGTTTGGCTTGATTTCTATCCACATGGGATACGTAGGAATGCCCATGAATTTTTTGTCTCCGGGTCCAGCCCCAGGAATCTACAAATCCTATCCTTTATTTTTCGGACCTTTGGCCCGAACTCATTTGGGAACATGTGGTGTGGTAAGTACCTCTTATGTTCTCATTCACGTTTGGTTTTCAATAGCCACACCATGGGCTTCCCATATCTTTTCACATCTTGGTCCAAGTTCTATGCCTCAAAACAAAGATCTCCCTATGGGAACTGTGCATCACGTTTGGCTATTTCACCACCCTATACACATTCCATTAAATCAAGCCCCCTTAATGGTCCACCCGGGGACCTTAAGTTGAAAGCGTGTGACCCCAGGACCCTTTTCCTTGGGAAGGGACTCGACTCCCTCTATCTAATACGTCTCATAGTCGTATTCAGATGCCTTTTGACAAAGAGCCCGAAGTATGGAATTTTCATGGGGACATTCCCCTCGTTCCATGTCCAAGCTTCGTAAGCCTGTCATTTGGATCCTCATCCTCACCCATGTCTAAAGGGACCCCCTTTATGGCCTAGTCTCATGCCACATTGGCTTACCTACTGCCCTGGACCAACATCCCTGAAGACCTCAAACGACATTTGCGACAAGTCCCGCGTTTTGAACATGGTCAGCGGTTGGCCCTCATTTGTTTGTCCCCATTTTAGGCTAATGTGATATGGATACTGTGTTTCAAACATGGTCAACAACTATCCCCTATCATCACGCCACCATCGTTGTGGTCCAGATCTTGAGCATCATGATTCACATATTTTCACTTCCTTATGTTCAAGTGGAATTTCAACATACTCGAATTTACTCTTATGCGCATCAAGGTGCATTATATAGGCAGTTTAGCATCATTGGGACATCATTCACCTAGTGTCTCATCGCCTCTGACATGTGCCTTCCTATTATAGGAAAGTCCCACCACTACTCCTTGTTTCCCACATCGAACACGACTCACATGGGATTATTAGTTCTGGTAGGACATGTACTGATGCAGCCATGCCACACATGCCTTTCATCATCTCACATGGCGTTAAACTATGCTTTCAGAACTACGTATGGATTTATTCCCATCCTCATGAATTTTTTAGGAATGCTCGACCACTTTGCTTTGGGCCCAACCTAATTTTCACTTTTGGTCCCTTGACTTGAAGAGCTTCCTCCGGGGGTACGTGGTGTGATACGGACTCCAAGTCCTCATTCACATTGGGTTTATAGCTACCACACCACATACTCCCTTCTTGGGATCTTCCCTTTCACTCCACGTCTTAACGTATGACATTAAACTACACGAGTTCATATGTCCTCAATGCATGACACTAAACTGTGGTTCTACCCTGAACAAGTTTAGGATTCCCTATGTTAATCATGGGATGCGTCAGTTTCCTATCCAGAGAGGATTATCCCTACCAGTATTAGTCTCTGACCACACTGTGCCCCAATAACTACGTTTGGATTGATTCTCATGTTTATGGGATACGTAGAGACGCCCAGGCATTTTGCCTTGGGCCCATCCCCAGGGTCATTAACCCTCTTGGCCCCTCGACTCCGATCACGGTCCACTCTCTATGACCTTAAACTAGGATCCTACAGTCCATGTAACATGAATTTAAACTATTAACCATGGTCCAGGGAGTATGACATTTAAACTATGTGCACCATCTTTACCGTATGATGTAAAACTACAGGTCCTTCCAGGTCCTTACCAGAGAGTTCCTGTTCAGAAGTATGTATGATCCCTGATCAGACTGATGTACCCACATAATGTGTTTCCACCACGGTGGCATAATTTCAAGAGTGTTGGAATCCAGTCGAACAACCCATCACTCCACTCTCCACGCTTTGCATACCCTTTATTCTGATCCTCTTCCTCTTTCACATCTAGAGGAACCCCCTAACAGTATGGATGCACGACCTATGGCTCACCTACTGTCCTGGGCTAACATTCCGGAAGAATAATGGATGAAATTTCAATTTAGGCCCCGTATTTCAAACATGTTCAGTGGTCGGCCCTCATTTGTTATCCCCATTTCAGGCTAACACAATAAGGATACTGTTTTTCAAACATGGTCAAAAATCATTCTTAATTGTCATTCCATCACTACAATGTTCTGAATCTTGGGTATTGTGATTCACACCTTCCATTACCCCCTATTAGAATTTATTTCAGTACCCCTAGCGTTACTCCATTCGTACACAAGAGCACACTGGGAACACGATAATTCAACTATTCCGAGAGCTTCATTCTCCAGTCAGGTCTCCCCCTTCTCTTCCCAGAAATCTGGGTTGGTTGTTCAAACCCTGGATTCCCAAAACTTGGCCATCACTCTTATGTTCAGACAGAATAACATAGAGATCATCCCTTGTTTCTCACATTGGTCTTAACCTAAGTGAGCTTAGGGATTGATCACAGGGAGTTTCACGAATATAACAGATGCGTGTAAAACCAACACTAATAATGGGACAGGTGCATTCTATGGAATCAAATAATCAAATCATGAAATTACATTAAAGGGTTTGTGATCTCTATAGCACCTGAAGGTCTATCCCTCCCATGGATGGGTTAATCCTGTCAAAAGAAAGCTACAGCTCCGCCACCCTCTGGCTTGTGGCGTCTAGGATTTCTTGTCACCTATTCAGTTCCCACTCCTCCTCAGAAGCGATGGGGTGCAATTCATCGGCTGAAATCTGGTCCCAATCTACGTCGGTCCGGATGACGGTCATCTCCTCTAAGGCTCACTTTAGGCCCTCTTCGTCCTCTTCCAGCTGGGCCTTCAATCTCAATATCATCCCCGATTGCGGGTTAAGGGTGGATGAGTGCTCATCCTCCAGGACCTGCTGCCTCAGAACTTTGTTTTTAGCCTCCTAAAGCTTCTTAATGTTCACCACTTTCCTCCACTTCTAGCCCACACCAAGGCCATAGTCATACTCCCGAATCTTCTCCGCCATAAGATCTCGAACGATCATGTGAGGACGCTGGACGTCCACTCCCCTAACACATAGTTCACGTAGTCATGAGAAAAGTTTGTCCATCTCATCCAGCTATAGTGCTTTGGGGGTGTCATCAACGAAGTGCTTGATCAACTTCCATGATTGGTGAAAGACTGTTTTGTTGTCCTCTTCATTAGAGGCCATCTCGTCCGAGTCATCGTGGTTGGAAGGCTCATATGCAGGGAATGCCCTCAGGAACTCGTTAGTAGGGTTTTTATATGAAATTTGATCAGGAACGACATGACCTAGGCTATATGATCGATCCTAATCATCGACTCCCACCTCAATAATCTTGGGCACAACCCCACTGGCGGTCCCAACAGTGATCGGAAGCACCACAGTTCAGTCAGTCTGGAAATCTGGCTCCATGATCACCGACATTACTTTGGGAAAGACGCCTTTAGAATCCCTGACCAACCTCACTATGGAGACCCACACCATTTGAAGAACTATGAACACAAAAAAGGGTCTTGGATGTTAGTTGACATATTCAATTGGCAACATCCATGAAATTGGTAGAAGAAAATTACAGAGATCGAATTCCTGTTCTCGTTCTTGGGTTGACACCATTGGGACCCTGAGGCATGGTCCCCCATATATTATCAGAATATCTGAAATCTCTAGAGGGGTCACATCAGGTGTCCTGGCCCTGCTATATGCAAAAATTGATGCAACCATAGGTGTGGATCCTGAAGGCCCTGTATCTGCATCCACTGAGGGATGAGAACATGTTCTTTGTATGAGACTCTCCTGCACAGTTCAAGTATTAGCAAGGAGTCCAGAACAACCTGGGAGCATACCCTAAGGAAGGGGCTCAGGATTTTACCTCAAAGGCCTCTACAAATTATTTAAGGTCCAATTCCTGATCATCGACTTCATCCTCCTTCAATGGACTCCCTCTACCGGCCTCATCCCCCCAGGAGGACTCATCTAATTCTTTTGGCCGAGGGAAGCACTCTCTCAGTTTAGTGACCGACAATTGAGGAGGGACTGTATGATCCAGAAGCACCTTGACACGGTCTGTTATTGGATGAGGGGCAGCCCGGGAATGCACAAAGTCCTTCAACTCTTCCAGGTATTGCTCCACCTCCACCTGAGACACCGTAAAGCTGGCCCTGATAGGGCCTATCCCAGGAAAATCCATACGAATATGGTTCAAGTGTTTCCACATCTCAGACAGGCCAAGGAATTTTCTGTTGACTTCCCAGATTTCCCAGGCCTCTAGGAAGACAACATTCTCTGGCATGTCTATATGGTATAGCTGCTTCCCTAGAGCCTGGGTAGGTATCCTACGGAATCCTCTCAGTGGACTCCCCTCTAGATGACTCTGTTCTTATGGAACCGTCAGGTCTGCTAATGCTATTGTATCTATCGCTTCTACCTCACCCTCAACTGGTGTGGGTCTTGCCACCATGGCAGCCCCGCCACCATGAGATTCCCTTGTCGCCTTCTGGCCCCAACTTCGAGATTGGGGAGGCTCACTATCACTGACCTGAATGGTTGGCTACTTAAAAATATCCCCTAGGTAGGCCACCTCCCAGATTTGGGATTACTTCTTTACCAACCAAAAGATAGAAGTAGGCAGAGGCAACTCGTTCCGCATCTTCTCGTCTTCTCATGTGAACATGAGCCACATCTGCCTCATCACACACAGGTGTTCCTTGTGGCGCACCCCTAGATAGACCCATAGGGTCAGTCGCTGCATACACCGAAATTTCCAGGAAAATTGGTGCGGGGTGTACAACTCGCAGAGGGTCTCAGAGTCCACCCTTACCACCAGGACTCCACCGCAAAATACTAGGATATAGGACCTATGATCTTCCTTTCCTTGGTTGTCATTAGTAAAAGCACCCGTTGGCAACAAAAACAGGTGAAAGTTGAATTCCTCCACCTTCCACACCCGGTTCAGTACCAATAGTGTGGTCAGATTGGCTGGAAATCTTCCCATGGAATTCAGAATAGAAGGGTGGAAGTTCGATATGGGAGGTGAGATGGGGTTTGGGTACTCATAAGCCCCCCTAACATGCGCCACTATCCACCCATACAGGAGGTGGAATGACCTGCATATTCTCTATGGCCTCTTCCCCTCGCTGATGCGCCACAACATTTTATATAGCCTGGCGAGCATCGGGATCACGATGTTGACTCGCCCGCCTGTCGCCAACAAGGAAGCCATGATGAATGTTCTTGGTCACACGACCATGTTTGTATCCATCACCAGAAAGATCCAACCACAGATGAGAGCCATGATGAATGTCTCCAGCCTGACTATCAACTGCTGCTCGGTGCTAACACTAAATCCCTAGGTTTTCTACTGGATTTCCTCTAAGAGCCACCAGTACGAGTGCTCCTTGCCTCGTTGAGCCCCCTTCGGGAAAGTCTAAGGCCTCACCAGAAACTTCTTGTCTTCTAAGAAGTTCAGAAACTGCTTGAACCACCGCCTAAAATGGAAATCCTATACAGATTCTTCATCCTCTCCCGACACCAGCTCCATCAATGCCATCGCCAGTTGCATAATTTTCTCTGGATCCTCCCATTCCCCCATGATGGGGATGAATTCATCATACATCGCCCCCAATATCGGGACCCCTAAAATCTGGTTCACATCCCACAAGCTCATACCGACCTCCCTGTGGTGTTGATAGAAGGTATTGGTCCTCGATGACCATCTACTCAGAAACTCTGACATCTGCTACTTCAGTTGATAGATGTGAAACTGGGAGGCCCAAGCAGCCTCATATAGGCCCACTCTCCTTAGCTCAGCCCCAAAATCTTCACATGAGGCACCTACCCAGTATGCCCAGGCCCAATCATCTGTGAATTTTTCACCCTGGCGCAGGTCCCACTCCTCAGACAATCCCTTCCCTAGGTTCCTCAAGGATTCCTTCAAGATTTTCTAGTACAGAGGGGGGGGGGGGGGAATCTCCGGCTGCAATGCCTTCCCATCCACATTGTTCATGTGGTTATTCAGTAAGTTAGCATCGACGGGTGTTGAGTCTTCTTAGGCATGGCCGTCAGTTGCCCTGAACCATTGGCGCTGACACGGTGTACTCCTAAACTAGTAAGCTGGCTCATCCCTACTTGCTTCAGAAATGAAGACATCATCCCTCATCCCGAAGCCATACAAAGGCAGTTTCTTGCCTAGTGGATAGTTCCTATGGATCTCCGATAGCATCTACACTAACGAACCGTGGTCAGAATGGATCCGTATTAACTCCCCAAGGCCCAAGCTATTCTCCATAACCTCCCTTGGGGCAGCATCTGCGAGGACCCCCCTGGTAGCCTCCGGATGAGCCATTCAGTTTTAATTTTGGGTGTTTCTTATGTTCGGTTTGTGAATCCCTTTTGTAGAGCAATGTCACAGAGCTCGTTCGCAAATAATGTTCATGGATCCCTACCCCAAAATTCAAAAGAAATTTGCTAAGAACTGTTGTTGAGTCGAATACTTGCTGTGTGCCATGAAGTAGAAGCCCTGATTCGCGGAAAACAAGCACAAAGTACATGGAGCTTCGCGAATCGAGAGTGCTACAAGCCAATGTTGTGGAGGAAAGAAAGGAAAAAAGAGAGGTCAAATACCCTATTTATAGGATATGAACTTCAAATCTTTGAAACACATCCATGCCACATCGATATTCGTGGTGCGCTCAGCCTGCACGTCGCCTATCCGCTTCATGAGACCTCTTCACGATACAGCGTCGTAGACAGCCGAGAGATTTTTGTGATTGACCCTCAGACTTTGACCCTAGATTTCTCCTCGGCTCTAAGTCTAAGGGGGGGGGGATTTTTTGACACCAAAAATTGGGAATAAGAAGAACAAGAGGGAAGTCTCCGATGATGCCTCACGTAGCCTTTTCGCAGAGCCCCATGGCCCCGTACCCGCCGCAGAGCAAGGAGGTGGGATGCTCCTTGAATGAGTGTGATCTTCGTGACCCCACCACGGATCAAGGAGGTGGGAGGCTCCGGAAATGACTCTGACATTTGTGAGCCTGCCACAGAGCAAGGAGGCGGGATCCTCCGTGAGCCGGTTTGACGTTCGCGACCTCTCCGCAGAGCAAGGAGGTGGGAGGCTCCGCAACCTACTTTGACGTTCGTGACCCACCGCGGAGCAAACTCTGTTTTCACACTGAGTGAGCTCTGCTTCATGGTGCCTCTTGCCTATAAATACAACATTACCCTCGATCCCAAAGGATAGATCATCCAACCTTTCACCTTCTGAGCTCTCAAATCACAAAGAACTTCTTGCTCTATGAACCATGAGCTCCTCAAGGTACTTTTTCTTTGAGAAGTGCCTCCCCCTTTCCTTTAATTGAACCCCTATTCCGAGAGGGATACCTTTCGTGAATCCCACGGGCCTTCACGAAGGAAGGAGATCCCCATGAGGCCTCGGGTCATCACAAAGAGTTTATGCTTTGTGAAACACCCTCGACACACACATGATCCATATGATAAGGCAAGGTCAATGTGCTTCACGAAGCACATTTATTCACAACACCCTACCTTGTGAGGCACCCTTACTTCGCAAGGCATTGCTTCACGAATGCATTTCCACTTCGCGAAGATCCTCCCATATGCACCTATGACCTATGCCTAGCCCAAGCAACTTCACTCCGTGAAGCACATCCCTTCATGAAGCCCCTCCACTTCATGGAGCACCAGAGATTCACAAGGCTTCCTATGAACCCATTTTCTCTGAAACTCCTTTTCTCATGTGGCCCTTTAGGTTTTCACAAATTAACTTCAAATTACCTTGGATGATACTGCCCATTCCGTTGCTTCGCCTCATGCTTCTTCTTATAGGCACGCTAACAACTATTGCTTATTTGCATAGCCACGCTAACGTGGATCCCCCAATGGATCGATCCATAACACCCCCTCACCACGACATTGCCGATGCCTTCTTTCCCCCAAGGGTGGGTGGGTATCGGTTATGTAAGTCCTAGGGGTGTGGAGCGCACCCACCTCATTCGTGATGTAGGACATTAAACCGTGAACACCCATCATCCTCATCACATCACGCTAAACTATTGCCTCTCCCTATGCCTTGCATGCGGGGTGCCCCATCTCGAACATTCTCTACGCCCACTAGTCTCCACGAGAGTGAAATAATTCCTCACATGGAATGAGATCCTCTTTACCAGAGTAGCGTCTATCTGAGGGGGTGAGGCCAACCACCCTGGTGTAAGCCCCTAGCCTTTCCTGGAGGAGGCAACACCCCTCCTCCTCCTCTCTTCATGGGTGCCAAATCCCTCTCCCACTGGGCTTTGTCATCACCAGGGCCTCCACCCTGGAGTAAGTCCCAATATCCATCTATTTGGGCTGTTAACCACATGTAAGCCCCTGTTTCATCTTTGGGCTGCTAACCACGTGTACCCCCTGTTTCCTCTCTAGATAGCCTAGAGTGTAATCCCCAAATACCCACCTTAACTACGTGGTATTTGATCTTTGACAAGGAAAGGTATGTTGGAATCCTCCCAGAGGTTCTAGCCCACCAATAAATGGTCGCTCTAACCCCCTTCACGTCGGTTCACCCACTCCATTTGAACAACGTGGACTTTGATCCTTTCCAAGACAGGGTATGTAGGAAGCCTCCATGAGGTTCAATCCAAACAACCCATTGGTCCCGACCATATTCACATCGGATCACCAACACAATCTAAACTAAAAGGTCTTTGATCCTTTTCAAGGCAGGGTACGTAGGAATCCTCTTTGAGGTTCAATCCCAACACCCATTTTTATGGCATTTCCAATGCCTTCCTTCCCTCAAGGTTGGGAGGGTATTAGTTATGTAATTCCTGGGGGGCAGAGTGCACCCACCTCGTCTGAGCTGAAAGATGTTAAACAGACAAGCGCTATCATCCTCAACACATAATGTTAAATTGTGACCTCACCCCATGCCTTGCACGTAGGGATCCCCAACTTGGATGTTCTCTATTCCTACTGGTCTCCATGGGAGTGAAATCATTACTCACATGGAATGAAATCCTCTATATCGGAGCGGTATTCATCTGCGGGGAAAGGGAAACCACCATGGTGTAAGACCCTAGCTTTCCTTGTAAGAGGCAGCACCCCTACTCCTCCTCTCTTCCAGGGTGCCAAATACCTCTCCCACTAGGCTTTTTCATCACATGAGCCTCCCTCCTGGAGTAAGTCCCAAACACTCGGTCGCTCCGACCCCCTTCACGTCGGTTCTCCAAAATCCTTATGAACTATGTGGAATTTGATCCTTGCCAAGGCAGGGTAGGTAGGAAGCCTCCAAGAGGTTCAATCCCACCATCTATATGGGCCCCAGGTCCTCCTTCATGTCGGTTCACCCCTGTCCCGCCTGACGTTAAACTATGGACCCCAATCAACGGTAAGCCGTTGCGACCCCATCTAGTGGTAATCCATTGTGACCCCATCTAGCGGTAAGATGTTGTGACCCCATCCAGTGGTAAGCCATTGCAATCCACCATCCGGCAGTAAGCCGGTGAAATCCCCAATCGGCGGTAATCTATCGTCAGATGAACTACAAGGACTTTGATTCCCTGCCACGAGGATACATAAGAGTTATCTTCGAGACTCAAACCCAACATCACCATCGTCCTAGGGTCGACTCCATCTCATTCTCTACCTAATTAATTAAAAGCTCCATCATCCATCCCAATTCTTACCCGGGCCACCACATCCCCGTGGGATCATGACACCTCATTACCCATTCCCCTTAACAACAACCATGAAGCTAACCACAAGTTGGCCCCAACATCAGTGTTCCCTCCAAGGGTTGCACCCATCTAATCCACTCTAATCAGTGTTATGATCAGTCCGATCCATCTTCACTAGAAGTTAAACTTGTGGAATACCTTGTGTTAAACATGGGAAGCTGAGGAAAACCCCAGATAAATGCCTATGGAATAAAATTCCCCGCATTTTATGTGGGATGCCTCGAGCTTCTGCGCCCTCGAGAAGCCCTATAATAAGGGGAAGAAACCCAGATGTGCTAGTGTCCCAGCGTCCAGACATGCCAGTGATGTCCAACATGACTACTCCCCTGACTGAAGGTTGCCTCCATGACTAGACCATTTGGAATTTCCTAACAGAAGCAATGTAATTAACTGGTGTCCATGAAGATATGTCACTAGGAAGAGTTTCATGAACAACGTCTTAAATCTGTAAGGGAGACCTGAACTAGGCGACGACTTCTGAGGAGGAATTCCCAGAAGGAATAACCGACATCCCATAATCCTTTTTTGATCATGGAGAAAATTTCCCTAAACAAGGAATAGATGTCTCCTTCCTATAGAAAGCGGGAATGCAGGGCATAAAACAGCTACACATCCTCACAGACGGATGTGTGTGCCCCGACGAAAGCATCAGAAATAGTTATCACACACACACGTAGAGAATCAGTGACATTATTAACTTTTAAATTATTTTCTTTTATTTTTATCATTCACATATTTTAATTTCATTTGGATATAATTTTTGAGACGCATTTTTCAACGATCCTTGAGAATAACACCTTAGTGTGATTTTTTCTTTGATCACATTTATATCATAAATTAAATTTTCATTTAATGTTAAGTATTTTTGAATTTGTAAATATCTAAATGTATAATTTATGAAAATATTAATTTTCCTAGGAGTACAAATGTTTAGGTGTGGGGGTGTGATCACACTATGATTCACTGTTTCATTTTCACCCTTACACCACTATGCTAAACTAGATTTGTATTGAATATTATAACAATAATAAAAAATTTGGATTCATGTTTGACTTAATTATTTTGTGTTTATTAATATTAAAAAGTTAAATGATACTTGTTTTGAAAACTTCATTGAAGGTGGATGTGATTTGGAGGGCCCATGATGAAGTTCAAGAAAACTGGGCCATGCTGCGTAGGATCCAAGCACACCAGTTTACTAAACAGAACAGTGATACTACACCATGCATAAAAATGGTAATAAATTTTGTTTCATGGTACAAAAGTCATTGGTATACATTTCATCTCAAGTAATCGAAGTCTCATTCGTCCATCTAGTTTCCCAACCTTCCTGATCTGTCTAGCACACCGAATCTGCACAAAGTCAAAAGTGGTGTGTTGTGATCTGTCCATATCTTGAGATGTAGGTGTCCAAATGCAACCAAATTTTTTTTGAAGATATTCAGGAGGTGAGGATACAACTTTTTTATTTTCTCCAAAGAGAGATAAGTCTGTGTGTAGGTCTAAACCCATGTGACAAATGGTTTTAAGAAATCAATGTGCTCAAAAAAACCTTCCCATTTTCCTATAAAATGGAACCTTGGGATCCCCATTTGTAAGTTCAGAGAGGAGGAAAATATCTAGTATTTTGGATGCCCAAAGAAGTCCTATAATCATCAAAGAAGTTCTGGAGGCCCCTATCCTCATAGTAGGATCACATTTGAAGTTGAAGTTCCACCCGAGTTTCCTCCTCCTCCTGATTGTGAGTTAACGGTGGATGATCATTTCGAGGGAGCTACACACACTTGGGGGGGGGGGGGAGTTCCAACACTTTTTCTTCAACTATTTTTTTTGTAATTTGTGTGATAAATATTTCACTAATTTCTTATGTTGACACAATTATCCTCCTATTTCATTTATATTGATATAATTATGTGAAACGATTTTTATTTCAACAACCGATTGAGTTGAGATTTCAAGTTGGAATCTTGGGTTGTTCTGATTTGAAAACACAATATTCCTTTCTCTCTCACACATATATGAGATTTAGTATGATTTGGTAACCGTTTTTCTATGATTGAGTACTAAACCTTGACAACATTATTGTTGTGTCAAGGGTTTCTTCGTTGTGCATCGTTTTAAGGGGTAAAAGGGGAGTCAAGATTTTGATAATCCTCAAACAAATAATTAAACAAAACCATGTGAAATTCTCAGAACAATGTACTATCCAAGATGTGTAGTGAACTTTTAATGATCTATTTATCTAATAATTCTAAAACACCGCCTTTATTTATCAACTATCAAACTCTTTAAATCAAGTCATTTTCTTAAAACTATATTCAAAACCGCCCCCTTTTTTTGTTCCTTGTTATTAAAAATTCACACTATAATACACCAACTCTCCTTTAGATACGAGAAATGGTTTTTACTATACTATAAATCATCCTTAAAATCATAATCAATTTGACAATTCATTACAACACGTTCAAATTTTGGCACTGTTTCCAGGGATCAGGAGGAGGAGGCAAAGATATGGTATTTTGGAGACCCAATGGAGTCCTCTCATCATCAAAGAAGTTATAGATTCTCTTATACTCATAATAGGATCAAGGATGAAGGTTAAGTTCAACCCAAACTTCCTCCTCCTCCCGATGGTGAGCTAAATGGTGGATGATCATTTCGAGGGAGCTACACACACTTGTGAGGAGTTACAAGATTTGTTGTTCTACTATTTTTGTGTAATTTGTGTGATAAATATTTCACTTATTTCTTATCTTGACATGATTCTCCTCGTATTTCATTTTTGTTGATGTAATTAAGTAAAACTCTATTTATTTCAACAACCGATTTAGTTGAGATTTCAAGTGGGAATCTTGGGTTGTTCCGATTGGACAACACAAGCTTCCTTTCTATCTCACACATATATGAGATTTAAATATGATTTGGTAACCCTTCTTCTATGATTGAGGACCAATCCTTGACAAAACAATTTTTGTATCAAGGGTTGCTCGTTGTGTAATTTTTAAGGGGTAAAATGGGAGTCAAGATCTTCACAACCCTCAACCAAATAATTAAACAAAACCATGTGAAATTTTCAGAACAATGAACTATCCAAGATGTGTAGTGAACTTGAAATGATATCTTAATCTCATAATTCTAAAACATCACATTTATTTATCAACTATTAAACTCTTTAAATCAATTAATTTTCTTAAAAATGTTTTCAAAACCTCCCCCCTCTTTTGTTCCTTGTCCCCCAGTGGAATCACCATGGGATCACACTGTGATTCACTGTTTTGTTTTCACCCTTACACCACTGTGCTAAACTAGTTTTGTATTGAAAATTATAACAATAATAACAAATTTAAATTCATTTTTTATTCAATTATTTTGTTTTTATTACTATTAAAAAGTTAAATGATACTTTTTTTGAAAATTTCATTGAAGGTGGAGGTGATTTGGAGGGCGCATTATGAAGTTCAAGAAAAATGGTCCAAGATACACAGGATCCAAGTACACTAGTTTACTAACCCAAACACTTCTACTACACCGTGCATGAAAATGGGATAAAATTTTGTTTATTGGTCCAAAATTCATTATGATACATTTAATATTAATAAATCCAATATTCATTCATCCATATGGTGGCCCAACTGACCAGATCTGTCCAACACACTGAATCTGCACGAAGTCAAAAGTGGTGTGATGTGATCTATCCATATATCGAGCTGTAGGTGTCTAAATGCAGCCAAAAATTTGTTGGAGATATCAATGAGGTGGGTATATAACTTTTTTATTTTCTATAAAGTGATATAAGGCTGTATGGAGGTCAAAATTCATGTGAAAATTGGTTTTAAGAAATCCGTGTGCTCAAAACCACCATCCCATTTTCCTATATAATGGAACCATGGGATCCCCATTTGTATGTTTATCCAGGAGTCAAAGATCTGGTATTTTGGAGACCCAATTTATTCCTCTAATCATAGAATAAGTTTTATAGGTCCCTATCTTTATTGGGGGATCAAGGATGAAGGTGATGTTCCACCCGAGCTTCCTCCTCCTCCCGATGGCGAGCTAAATAGTGGACGATCATTTTGAGGGAGCTTCACACAGTTGGTATGGAGTTCCACCACTTTTTATTCTACTGGTTTTGTGTAATTTGGGTGATAAATATTTCAATTATTTCTTATCTTGACGTTCTTCTCGTCTTATTTTATTTCTATTGATATAATTAAGTGAAATACTTTTTATTTCAACAACTGATTGAGTTGAGATTTCAAGTGGGAAACTTGGGTTATTCCGATTGGACAACACAATATTCCTTTATATCTCACACATATATGATATTTCAGTATTATTTGGTAATAAATTTTCTATGATTGAGTACCAAACCTTGACGACACAATTGTTGTGTCATGGGTTTCTTCATTGTGCATCATTTTAAGGGGTAAAAGGGGAGTCAAGATCTTAACAACCCTCAACCAAATAATTAAAAAAAACCATGTGAAAATTTTAGAACAATGAATTATCCATGTTGTATTGTAAACTTGAAATGATATCATTATCTCATAATTCTATAGCACCAACTTTATTTATCAACTATTAAACTCTTTAAATCAAGTCATTTTCATAAAACTATTTCAAAATCACCCTTATTTTGTTCCTTGTTATTAAAAATTCACATAATAAAGCATGAAAGCTCCTTGAGAGATGACCTAGGGTCTTCCCTATACTATAAATCATCCTTAAAATCATTAGTGATCAGGGTTCTCATTTCTGAAGCCAAACAATGCAACCACTTTTACGTCGGTATGGGGTCAGTCATCGAGTGTCTACTACTTATCACCCACTAACCAATGGTCAAGCCGAGGTGTCAAATAGGGAGGTAAAATAGATTCTTAATGGTTCATCCTAATAGAAAATATTTTAGTCTTAGAATTTATGATTTCTTATGGTCTTATCCTACTACTTTCAAAACTCCCATTGGCATGTCACCATATCTGTTAGTGTTTGGAAAGAGTTGTCACCTCCCTGTTGAGATTGAGCACCGGGCCTACTAGGCCATCAAACAATACAATTCTAATATTTCTGGTGCATGTGCTCATAGGAAGTTGCAGATTAAGGAGATGGAGGAAATGATAAGATATGCATATGAGAACTCTAGGATATATAAAGAGTGAACCAAGTATGTCCATGACCGTCTTATCCTTCATCGTCAGTTCCTTATTGGGCAGAAGGTCCTCCTCTACAATGCAAGCTTGAAGTTGCATCCAGGTAAGCTTTGTTCCCACTGGTTTGGACCATACACTAGTACTAAAGTCTCTCCATTTGTTGTTTTCTAGGTTCAAAATTAAGAAACCAAGCAAACCTTCACTGTCAATGGGAAGCGGTTGAACCACTTTCACGAAGCCATTCCAGAGTCCCCGATGGAGGAACTCCAAGTTGAAGAAGTAGTCTATGAATTACAACCATCAGGTTTTTTCCTTCTTTCCCAAATTCTATTTTATTACAGTAAGTACACTAAACACACTAGGTGTGGGAGGGATGGTTATATTTCTGGGTTAGTTAGAAATTTTCATCATCTTTCTTCTTTTTCTCTTTTTAACTTATTAAATTGTATTGTTACTTTCCCCCTCCCCCCTCACCTTTATGCCAAAATATTTTTTATGCCCACTTTATCATGGAAAATGATGCCCATTTAACAATGGAAGTTATTGAAAATGAATGTGGAATGTTCGTATTTCATGTTGTTTTAACATTAAAAAAAATGATGCAATGTGCATTTTTGTAAGAATTCAATAATGTGGTGTTAATTTATTTTGAAATCTAGTTCTTTGTCGATGATATAAATGGTTGTATCATTTCAAAAACTTTGAGAAGAATGGAACCCTTTTTGTGAATAGTTTAAGGGAAAATTGTTTCACTTAATCTCTCCACACATTTTTGCACCCAACCATGTAGTGTGAAAATTTCTTACTTAACGGAAGGTAAATATAAGTTAGGTTTATTTTTGTGTACTTTCCAAAATAATTTTTCCATTCGTTCATTCCTTATCTGATCTATTTCATTACCATACTAGATTGACATATGTCTATGTACCTATTATCTGACTATTTTACGCCCTAAAAAAACAAAAAAGGGGTTGTATATTATGTAGGTCAAAAACCACCCTTCCTAAACTTTTGATCTTGTTATAACTATTACAATTAGTGTCTTTAGGAGATCAAACAAGCGTTGAGCGAAGAGTGTGAGATTTATTCCAAGTGTAACTTTTGAAAAAAATAATAAATAAGGGGAGTGATGAAATGTAAAACATATGGGGATATACAGGTTGGTAGATTATGGTTTGACTTATGGTAAATTTTTAGTGAGTGGTTCTTGAAATTTGATAGCAAAGGATGTGGGGCAGGTTCAATGGAGAGGATCATGTAAGTAGACAATTATTAAAGTAACTTATATTTACTCAATATAAAGTGGAAATAATATCATGAAATGGTTGTCACACACACATGTGGAGAATTTGCGACATGATTAACTTTTAAATTATTTTCTTTGATTGGTATCGTGCATCTCTTGGAATTTCATTTGGATAAAATTTTTGAGACGCATTTTTCCATTACCCTTGAGAATAACTCCTCAGTGTGATTTTTTCTTTGATCACATTTCTATCAGGAATTAAATTTTCATTTTATGTTAAATATTTATGAAGTTGGAAATATCTATATGAATAATTTCTGAAAATATCACTTTCCCTAAGCATGAAAATATTTAGGTTTGGGGGTGTGTGTTTCGGTGCGGATGTGCGTCGGGTTTCTGTTCCGACGCTGTTCCGCCAGGACGCGTTCGCGTGTGCACCCGTCAACCCGAGGGGATGGGCGCACGTGGCTTGTGGTCCCGCAGTCCCGCTTTCCAAAGGCGGGCGGCATCCGTCCCTTATTCAGGGGCGTCTGCTCCTTGATCGAAACCGGGATGATGGGATGTCGGCTCCTCCTTCCATGGACGTCTCCTCGGAACTCGTCGCCTAATCCGGGTCTCCCTCATAGATTTAAGAATGTTCGTGAATCTCGTTCCCGGCGCCATGTCTCCATGGAGACCGGTTAATTACGCTGCTTCCGCCCGGACGCTCCAAGGAGTCTGGTCGGGGCAGCAACCTGCGGTGAGGAGACCGGGTGGCTCTGGGTGTTGGGGGCGTGTCTTAGCACTGCGACTCTGCATGTATGTCTTCCGTCCCTAATAGGGCTTCTCGAAGGCGTGATGGCCTGAGGCATCCCGTGCTGGGCGCGGGGAACTGTGTTACCTGAGGTTTTCCTCAGCTTCCCATGTTTAACACGGGGTATGCCGCGAGTTTAAACGTCCAGCGGGGACGGCATCAGACTGATCAACACGAGGAGTGGATCAGATGACAGAACCCCTTGCGGGGAACCTCCGACGCTGGGGCCAGCACATGGGTGGATTCCCGAGTGAAGTGGAGTGGAATGAAATGGCATGACCCCACCGGGATGTGGCGGCCCGGGTAAGGATCAGGATGGATGATGGAGTGAAGATCTTGGACGCCGTAGGGGCTTCCTACGTACCATGCGTTAGCGCGGATCAAAGTCAGCGTAGTTCAGGTATACAGTTTAACGTCATGCTGGACGTCGGCAAGCCGACTCACGAAGAGATCGAGGCTGCCGGGCGAAGGGTTGAACCGAACCACCTCACGCAGAGGGGGATGGAACGGCCGGGTGGATCACAGTTTCACGTCTTGCTGGACGTTGGCAAGCCGACTCACGAAGAGATCGAGGCCGCCGGCTGGAGGATTGAACCGAACCACCTCGCACAAAGGGGGATGGAACGGCCGGGTGGATCACAGTTTCACGTCATGCTGGACGTTGGAAAGCCGACTCACAAGGAGATCGAGGCCGCCGGGTGGAGGATTGAACCGAACCACCTCGCACAGAGGGGGATGGAACGGCCGGGTGGATCACAGTTTCACGTCATGCTGGACGTTGGCAAGCCGACTCACAAGGAGATCGAGGCGGTGGGGAAGCACAATGGAGATACACATGTGCAGTCCCCCACAAGGGCGGATTCATAGGTGAATCGACGCAAGTGTGAACCCGGGAGGGGTCCACTGATGGACGAACCGACGTGAATACTACCGGGACGACCAGGTGGTGGGCTTGAACCTCGGAGAGGCTTCCTACGTACCCTGTATAGGAGACAGGGATCAAAGTCCACGTAGTTCGTTCGGTTTGTAACACTCTACCCCCGTGGGCGAAGGCCACTCCATGAATCGTCCCTAAAGAGGGGCAATCCCGTCATCCCTGCAGAGACGAGCGGGTGGGGGCCACATCCAAACCGGGAGGGGGACCCTGCGTGCGAGGCACGGGATCGGATGAAGCGGACGGTTTAACGTCTTGCCGGACGAAGTACAGTTTAACGTCGTGTGTTGATGACGAAGCGGATGGTTTAACGTCTTGCCGGACGAAGTACAGTTTAACGTCGTGTGTTGAGGATGAAGATGCTTGGCAGTTTAACGTCTTGCAGCGTGGACGAGGTGCAGTTTAGCGTTATGTTGGATGAATGCTGAACAGTTTAACGTCTTGTAGCTCGGACGATGGAGGCTAGGCAGTTTAGCGTCATGCAGCTTGGACTTATGCAGTTTTAACGTCGTGCAGGACGTGGTGCAGTTTAACGTCGTGCAGGACGAATTACAGTTTAACGTCGTGCAGGACGAATAGCGTACAGTTTAACGTCTTGTAGCTGGGAAGAATGCAGTTTAACGTCGTGCGGGACGTTGAAGCCGCTGATAGGTCTGTGTCACTTCGCGCAAGCCTGGAGGGCTGCACGGGAAGACAACGCACGATGCGGGCACCCAGGATAAAGATCATCGGGCGCCACGCCAGCGGGTACCCTCAGGGGGTCAAAGGGGGCGACCTCGGCGGGTTGCGCGCAAAAGGGGATCTTGGCGTGCAATACCGCGGGTCGGCGCGCAAATGGGCGGGATGGCGCGCAATTGGGCCAGCGCTTTGCGCACGGAAGATAGAGATTGTGCGCACCGGGCTTCGGATAGCGCACGGGGGCAACGGCTCATTCTTTAATGAATGGCCACTTTGAAAATGGGGGGTGCGCGCAATCTGGCTGGATTGCGTGCACCCGGGGGCAATTGCGCGCAAGAGGCTTCTTTTGCGCGTAAATGCCTTTGAGTGAAGGGTTATTCAAAGGAAAGGAGCCAAAGGGATTGCGCGCGAAGGCGAACCCCGAGGATTTCTTGCGCGAAAGAAAAGAGGTTACCTGAAGATCGACATTGCGCGCGGAAGGGGTTGGATTGCGCGCACGAGAGACCTTTCGAATTCTGGCAACCTTCAAAACATCGGGGGTCGCCTTATATTTATAGGCAACCCCGGGCGCGGAATCCGGTTCGCGGGCGCGGAATTCTCTTCGCGGGCGCGGAATCGGGCTCGGCGCGCAAGGGAGTCGCGCGGGCCACTGGCGCGCAAAATTGCGCGCCGGCCCAGCGCATTGCGCGCATCCCGGGAGGTTTGCGCGCGGCTCATCAACTTTGCGCGCGGGTCTCCAAAATTCCGCGCAAGGCCTCCGGGCCCTCCGAAACATGCTTCCGACTCCAAATATGACCTCGCTTTCCGCATCCGGAGCTTTGTTTGGGAACAACGGACTTTTCCGGTGTCTACAAAAGCCCCCCCTCGGAATCTGATCGGCGAGAGGTCGCAACGATCGGGTTCCGAGGGAGACGCCGGAATGCCGAAGTCCTGGGTGGCGCGGGACTGTGGCGCGCAAAAAAGGGCGTCGGGCGCGAAATTCGCCGGTGTGGTCGCGCAAAGCGCTTTCCGCGCAGCGCGGACTCCCAGCTCTGCCTATAAATAGGAGCCCTGGGTCCCCCGCACCGTACACTGGCCTTCCGCGTGATAAGCATCCGAGCTCTCATGCGCGAAATTGCCCTTTCCGGCGCGGAATTCACCCGTTCGTCGCGCAAACCTGTCCGGAATTCGGCCTGCTTTTGCGCGAACACCCGGGGTTTTACGCGACGGACTTCCCGATTGTGCGCCGTCCACTAGGATTGCGTGCCAACTCTCAAACTTTTCTACCATCCTCGTCCGATCCCGCAAGCTTCATCCCTTAACCCGCACGACTCCCGGAGCTTCTGAGATGGCCGCGAATCAAGGAAATGAGGGGGATGCCGCCACTCGCAGAGCTGAGATGGCGACGAACAAGGAGGTCTACGGAGCCAAGGAGATTGTTTCCAACAATCAATCCTTGTTCGACTTGCTGACGCCGGCCCAGAAGACATATCCACTGTCGGACAACCTGCCGCTCTGGAACTTCGGCATCCTAAATGAGGTTCCGGTGCCAGGGTTTGAGGTTGATGCGCCACGGACCTGGGTGACTCGGGAGGACGAGCTTCCCCGCTATAACATCACCAACAATGGGCATCCTGCCAGGGAGACCATACACTTAGATGTCTATGTCCTGAACCCGAGGACGCGAACCATCGTCGGAAGTGAGCCTACTGCGGAGAACTCTCCAGCCCTCTACTCGAGCATATATCGCCAGAGTGTCACCGACGACACCAAGGGATGGCTGAAGGACAGGGACTTGCGATCTGGGGGCAATTTCACCAGTGAGTGGGCCTGGGCGTTCTGGGTATGCCACACTTGCGATCACTTCGCGGAGGAGCTGCGGTACATCGGCCTGTTTGAGGCGGTGTGGACGTCGCAGTTCCACTTCAACCAGCAGTCCGAGCTCGGGCCGGAGCTGTTCACCCGCTGGTCCCCGGATACCAACACCTTCCATCTTCACCATGGGGAGGTCGGCATCGGTCTCTGGGACATCCACTACATCGGAGGTATCCCGCTGGAGGGCTACCAGTACGATGAGTTCCTGCCTCCGAAGAACACCTGGGAAGACAGGTCACGGACTCCCATTCTGACATGGCATCTACTTGACCTGGCTACGCAGCGGCTCGGGATCAAGGACTTCCAGAAGGACATAGCCTATAAGGAATGGTTCGGCCAGTTCTTGGAGCATGACCCAGCGGTCAAGATGCCAGGCAGGGGGAAGCGGTGCCTGACCGCGGCTCAGAGGAGCCGGAACAGGTCGTACTGGCGGGTCCTGGAGACGGGCGACTACCGCTCATGGGGGGTACCGCGTCATCGAGGCCCGGGACCCAAATGTCTGGTACGCGGCGTTCCTGGCCGCCTTTCTGAGTGGGTGGCTCCTGCCAGTGCGGGACGCGAGAATGGGCGTCCGCCCGACGACACTGGCGATGGCGGGCGCTATGGCCGCCAACAAAAGATACAACCTCGGGGTCCCAGTACTGGCGAAGCTGTATGCCATCCTGGGACGCATCTCACGAGGGGGGTCGCCACGAAGGATCTGTGGGCCCTTCCAATTCTTCCACGGCTGGGTGGCTGCTCACCTTGGTGGGTACACGTTTCCGAACGCCATCATTCCTCCGGGCAACGACCTGCGACCCTCCCTGCTGAACATTGCGGGGGTCGCTCCGATGACCCTAAATGAGGAGGGCGTGAGGATTCGGATTGGCAATCATGCCAATTTCAACTTCAGCCCGTTCCCCACTCCCGTTGGCCAGATGATCGACAACGGGCAGGGTCCGCTGGAGCAGCACGAGTACTTCCTGAACATGCGGGGTGGGGTGCTCGTGGCTCGGATCGACGGGAAGGTGATCTGCGAGCCCTACGTGCCAACCCGGTTCGCCAGGCAGTTCGGGTGCCTTCAACGGATGTCGAAGAGGGTACTCACTGCTGTCCGGGAGGAGACGAACCCTGGCGTCCTTCGCCAGATGTGGCTGATGTTCGCCACCTTTGGCTCTTGCGACGTCATCACTCTCCCTCCTACCGGGGTCGACGCAGGCTTGGCAACCGAGTACGCCGAAAACTGGGCCATCGCGTACCCCGAGGGGCTTCTACGGAAGCCAGTTCGGCAGCTCGAGGTCACCCGTGCGGAGACCGGGCGTCTAGGAAGGAGGCGAAGCGCCACCACACGGGGGAGAACGGAGGCGCGCCAAGCAGCGGAGCCGGCGCGGGCAGGGACTTCGGCGGCGGGCACATCACAAGCTGCCGCCACGACTTCAGCGCCCGGAGAGGGGGCACATGCGGCGGTCGGGGAGCGGCCCAGGAAGCAGGTAAGGCGTCTGCTCGAACCCTCCCATGATGCAGTCTTCCCGGCGCTGTGGTCGGCCTGGACGACCCTGCGGCAGTCACTGAGGACCGAAGCCATCTGGCGAAAGATACTCAGAGAAGGAATCTATCTGCCAGAGGTCGGGCGCCTCCAGATCGTCGACAGGGTGAACTTCAACCGGCAGTATGCGTATCTGACGGCCATGGACGAGTACGCGCGCCAACGTGGTCAGCGTGCGGAGCCATCCCTTCTGGTGAAGGTGATGCTCGGTCTAGAACCCGCTCCATAACAGATGCCGCCGGAGGAAGATGACAGTAGCAACGACTCCGAGGAAGAGGAGGAGATGGGGGAGGATGAAGGCTCCGAGGGAAGATCCCATCGGGGGAGCCCGCGGGAGAGCGGCGAGGTGGCCGACTCTGACAATGTTGATGTCACTGAGCTCCTCGAGGTCCGCTTCTATCCCTACTCAACCTGCTTCATCCATTCTCTTATGCAGCTTCTAAACCATTTCTCCACCTTTCTCAGGAGCACACGGATGTTGGTCAGGCGTCCTCAGTGGGAGTAGGAGAGGTGCCAGCAGGACAAGGCGGGGGCCAGGCACCCATTATTGAATTGACAAGCGCGGAATGGTCCCCTACTGAAATTGTTCCTGCGGCGGCCGGGATAGCGGAAGATGACGCTCTGAACTCCCGTAAGTCTCCTTACTTTACTGCTGGTGCTTGCCGTTGACGATCCGTGACTAACCGCAGCATGCCCTGCGCAGTGATCTCAACGCTGGAGGCTCGTCGGGTTGCCGAACCCGGGCCATCCACGAGTGGACCGGTGGCAGACATGCCGCCTGCTCCGGAACAGACTTCCCACACCGAGCCGGCCCCACCAACTGCTGATCAAGGGGCTGTGGACGCCGGCGGTGCTGCCATCGGAGAGAGGTCGGGGGCTGACGAGGGTGTTAACGCCGCTGGGGAGAGAGAAGAAGGTCACCCAGATGTTGGGGAACCTATCCCCCGTGAGGACATCCCAGGGGCGGACCCCGCAGCAGACCTGCTGGCTACCTTCCCTGCCTACCGGCCTGCCGACCCCGAGGAGATGGACGACTCGGACGCGGAGGCGGTCGAGGAGAGCCGGATAACGCGACGCAGGGGGTGGAAGTGCATCCAGCGCTTCCTCAAGCGAGACCCATCAGAGTGGCTGGGGCGCATGGGATCACTTCAAACCTGGCTGCGCTTCTTGTGCGCCGGGGGAGCTGATGCTCAACGCCTCCATCTGACAGTCCGTGATTTCATGGCCGAAAAGATGCGCGAGAGCCGCCGGCGTGCCGACGTCGCACAATGTCGGGACATGTCGGAGAGCACGCGGGCGCTCCTCGTGGCGGAGCAGGAAGTCCGGCGTCTCGAAGGGCAGGCGGCAGAGAAGGAGGCCTTCGTCGCAGCGTGTACTGAGCTTGTGGAGCAACTGACGGCCCAGCTGGATGACGCCCAGGTATAGCTGACGGAGGCGGGCCAACAGATGGTCACACTTCAAGTCGAGCGGGAGCGTGCACAGGCCAGGATCGACGAACTACGTGCCGCGACTGCCGACGAAGAGAGGGCATGCAGAGAGCGAGAAGCAGCCCTAGAGGCCGCCGACAAAAGGGTAGCGGTGTTAGAGAGACTTATTCAGCATGCTAATCCCTAGGGGCTTTGTTTTTCCATTCCCAGAACATTTTGCTTCCCCTCCTCAATACTTCGATCCATTTGTATGAATCACCATATTTATCTGCATCTTTTGGCTTAACATGCTCAACCACAATTCATTGTTTTGCGGGAGCATCAACCAAGCTTCAAGCATCCATAATTGGGCCTGGATTTCTAAAGAAGAGAGGGAGGTCATTCCTAGGAAAGGAGACCTCAGACCTAATCAATGTATCATCCCCCCAACTTGTTCCGACACACGAGCGGGACAATGCTAGGGGCGTTGAGATTTTATCCGAACACAGGGAAATGAGAAGGGGTGAATCGCGTGTCCCGAATTCAGAAATCCACAACGGTCGGCCTTCCAGGAAATGCCCAAGACGGCAAGCGGAAAATGGATCAATCGACCATACTACTGCGATAGACGGACCGAAGGTCATCATTCATATTGCAGGAGGCGGATCACATGTCATCATCAATGCCGCTTTGGGGGTTCCTTCAGGCACAAGGGTGGAAATCCAGATCAACAGGGCATGCGAAGCGTGGGGCGAAGTGATAATTTGTTCGGACAGAATCCAACGCTCCCAAAATTGCGCCACCGTGGGGAAAGCGTATTAGGCGGATGCACTAATCTGGCCGTGAATCACCCCAATTCTCAGACAGAACTGAGGAAACTGTCGCTTCCCATCATTTCAATGGGGCATCCCGAGCTGGATCGGGGAGTATCACAACTGCACCACTCTACCAGAAGCCAGGCCAGACGGCCGGCGACGAGGAGGGGAGGGACTTAGCGATCCCTGAGGCTGGGCCCGAGTCGAGATGCCCGGGCGTTCCTACGTACTCCATCAGGCTGGAGATCAAGCCACACGTAGTTCTGAAAGTGCAGTTTAACGTCATGCAGGACGTAGAACCCCGTTTGGGGAGATCTTAGTTTAAAGTCTTAGAGCTCGGACCATATGGGGCATATCTTAGTTTAAGGTCTTAGAGCTCGGACCATAGGGGTAGATCTTAGTTTAAGGTCTTAGAGCTCGGACCATAAGGGTAGATCTTAGTTTAAGGTCTTAGAGCTCGGACCATAAGGGTAGATCTTAGTTTAAGGTCTTAGAGCTCGGACCATAAGGGTAGATATTAGTTTAAGGTCTTAGAGCTCAGACCATAAGGGTAGATCTTAGTTTAAGGTCTTAGAGCTCGGACCATAAGAACCTCAAAGTACGCCACATCGTGGTCCTATCCCCTGGATATGCGAAGATGCACTGAGGGATAGTGTCAAGAGTGTCGAGATTTTGCCTGGTCAGAATGGGGGGTGGAAAACGTAATGTGAATCATGCGGCCATTCACTCAAGGACTGGGGGCACCGGCGTAACGATATGGGAGTACTGCCGACCGTGGCGGAAAAGCAGCATCAATATCGCACTAACCGTTGATGGAATGAGGCAGCAAACGAGCATCGACCGCTCAATCGCAGGATTCATATCGATTTGCTGCCCGAGGCCATTGGGGGCACCAGCCCGAGTCGGTGGGAGAGCACTGAGGCATTGTGTCCAAGCCGTTCACGGGGGCTCCACCCATGGCATAGGCGATGGGTCCGAATGAAAGGGAGCACGAAGCCTGAAAATGGAAGGAACCTGACCAAGCTGAACCTGACCCTCCTGGCAATAAACCAGAGTACTCTTGACACCAGTGGACCACTGCAAGGGGTCGAGGGACACACCTTGAGGGTGGCCTGAAGGCGGCGGATTCCCCAGAGAAGGGGGAATCTCTAAGAGGTGGGGGGCTGGACCCGAAGTTTCAAACATCCGGGCATTCCTACGTATCCCATAAGGATGGGAATCAAGCCACGCGTAGTTCTTGAAGCGCGGCGCAACACAATCGGGCACCAGCGCGGGGAGGGGTGCGGGTCTGACCCTCGCACACAGAAGAAGCGGTATTTGATATTTCTTGTTTGTCCTTAAAGGTGGATGGTTTTTCTTTGTGCAGCGACATGCCCGTGATTAAGGAATCCCTGGCGTCGCCACAATAATCAAGCCATGAAAGGCATTGATGAATGGCGTGGTTATTAACCAGCGCCCAACGTGAGTGTCCCCTGAGGAGAACATCACGATGCAGTGCCGTTTCTCGTCGGGCGGCCATGACGATCATAGTTTACGGTCGTGTGGTAGGACCAGACAACACAGTTTAAGGTCGTGTGGTTCGGACCATGGAGGAATCCGCTTATCGCGATACGGCGGACTCAGCGGAGGTGGGAACATACCCAGCCCTGCGGTCACGCACGATTCCAGGAGAAGGATCCTGGGATAGGGGCCTGCGTATGTCCATCACCCGAGGGGCAGAGATGCTAGCCTCCAGCTATACTGGGCCCAGAACACGATTGTTCGGGCGGCTCCTTCCTCCTTATGGGGACGAGGGTCCAGCTACACATGGCCCTTAGGGAGGACATCAGCATATATCCTTGGTGCTCAGATCGTGGGAGCCTCAACAGACACCATTACCCTGGTTGGCCTGCCTAACGTGTAAAGGTGTACTGAAGGTCAGTATGAAGAGAGTGTCGAGATTCCACTACAATGCACAGAGGCGGAGTGTGATGAGGACTGCGCAACCAATGTTCAGAGCCTGAAAGAGACGACATGGCGATCAAGGATGTCGCTGACCATATTCGCAACACAACATCCGATCGCGTCAGCCTAGGACGGGGCAAGCAAACGAGCATCAACCGCTCAAGCGCATGATTCATATCGATTTGCGGCCCAGGACCCGCCGGTAAATCGACCCGGAGCGGTAGGAGAGCACTGAGGCATCGTACCCAAACCGCTAACGAGGATCCCTTTGAGTGAAGGCTCGAACAAGAGGAAGCGCGCGGCCCGACAAGCAACATAGGACTTGTCGGGATTGGATCCGACACCACGGGTCATAGACCGAAGTACCCAAAACATGTTAACAGGTCACCGGAAAGGGTCGGAGGACTCATCCTGAGAGCAATCCAAAAGACAGCAGGTCCCCGTGATCAACCAAGAGACAGGGCTGGACCTGAAACACAAGCGTCCAGGCGGTCCTACGTATCCCATAAGGATGGGAATCAAGCCGTACGTAGTTCTTGAGAGGCAGTTTAACGTCATGCAGGACGATGAGGGGTGTGAGGTAGTCCCACACACGGGGGAGGCGTATGGCGCGGTCAGTAGACCGATGTGAATGAGGACATAATCCCCCGCTCACGCGTTACGCCTCGCACAAAAAGGAGGGGAACTGGGGCCAGAGGCCCAACGCGGGATAGAGATTCCCGGGAAATGGGGCTGGGCCTGAAACATGAATGTTCAGGCGGTCCTACGTATCCCATAAGGATGGGAATCAAGCCGCACGTAGTTCTTGAGAGGCAGTTTAACGTCATGCAGGACGAATGCTGAATAGTTTAACGTCTTGTAGCTCGGACGTGGTGCAGTTTAGCATCATGCAGGATGAAGATGCTTGGCAGTTTAACGTCTTGCAGCGCGGATGTGGTACAGTTTAACGTCATGTTGGACGAATGCTGAACAGTTTAACGTCTTGTAGCTTGGACGAAGATGCTTGGCAGTTTAACGTCTTGCCGCGCGGACGAAGATGCTTGGCAGTTTAACGTCTTGCCACGCGGACGAAGATGCACTCAGGCAAAGTACTTCTTGAGAAACCTAGCGTTGGTGGGAGGAGTGACACGCTCACCATCCATAGTGCTAGGGAGTACGCGCCATTGGGATAGACTTTGTGGACGACAAGAGGTCCCTCCCACTTGGGCTCCAACTTGGGTGGCTTCCTGCCAGGGATCATCGGTGCTCTTAGGGCTAACACTAGGTCACCCTGCAGGAAGGAGCGGAGGCGAACCTTCTTATTGAATGCTCGAGCCATTCTGCTTTGATACCTCTCCAAGTTGTGCAAAGCGCGAAGCCTATTCTCATCCAGTGCTTCCAACTCGACTAGACGGGCTTCAGCAGCTCTGTCCGGCGCTTGCTGGTCGTAGACCGCAGTGCGCAAGGACGGTAACTGGATCTCGATGGGCAGGACAGCCTCAGCTCCATACACCAGGGAATAAGGAGTCATCTGGGTGGAATTGTGAGTCGTCGTCCGATAAGACCAGAGGGCGTTGGGGAGCTTGTCCGGCCAACTCTTCTTGTTCTGACCAACCATCTTTTGCAGAATGTTAGAGAGGGTCTTATTAAACGCCTCAATCTGTCCATTCGCCTGCGCATGATAGCGAGATGTATGGTTCGAGCGAATGTTATACTTGGCGTACAAATTCTTCAACTCGGATGCTCGGAAATTGGCTCCGTTATCCGTGAGGATAGCGTGAGGCACCCCAAATCGATGAATGATGTTGGAGGTCACGAAGTCAGCGATCGAACAGGATCTGACCTCTCTAAGCGGAATCGCCTCTGCCCATTTGGAGAAGAAGTCCGTGGCGGTCAGAATGAACCGGCACTGGCGAGCCGTCGCCGGCGGGTAAGGTCCCACAACGTCCATCCCCCAGACTGCAAAGGGCCAAGAATACCTGGTGGTATGGAGAGGCTCCGGCAGCCGATGCACAAAGTTCGCATGAACCTGGCACGCATGGCACCTCCTGGCATACTCGATGCAGTCATGGATCATGGAGGGCCAGAAGTATCCCAACCTCCGAATCTGGTGGGACAGCTTCGGCCCAGTCTGATGGGCACCGCATGAACCAGCATGAACCTCTTGCATGACTCGTGGGATCTCAACTCCCTGAAGGAAACGGAGGAGAACACCATCAAATCCGCGTCTATAGAGGATCTGCTCCAGGCCGGGACTGCTCTGGAGGACAAACTGCGATGCGTGGCGTCGAACTCGCTCGCGCTCGGCCCGATCCGGCGGGAGAATGCCATGTTGGAGGTACTCAATCAAAGGCGTCCTCCAATCAGGGGCTGGTTCGACTGCCATATCTGGGGTACTTAGGGCTCCGGGCATAGGGGCAACCGTGGTGAGATTACTTACCGACGGGCCGCGATCTCCCTCTGGGATAACGGGAGCGATGAGCCTGCGGCGCGTCACGCGGACAATCAGGTTGTCCTGTTTAGGCTCTGTAAGTGACGCAGCAAGGCTGGCCAAAGCATCTGCTCGACCGTTCTGCGACCGGGGAATATGGACAATTTCTGGCCGAGAAGGGAACCGGGCCATCAGAAGGAGGGTGCACTCCAGTAATGGCACAAGTTCCGGCTTCCTGACAACATAGTCGCCATTGATCTGCTTAACGACCAGCTCGGAATCCTCTTTCATGCACAGATGGGGCACGTCGATCTCGAGAGCCAACTCGAGGCTGGTGATGAGGGCATGGTATTCCGCCTCATTGTTGGTACAACCCTCTGAAAACAGGAAAGAGTATGGCAGTACGGCTTGCTCCGGGGTAATGAAGACGATAACCAAGCCCACTCTGTTGAGCTTAGGATTATCAAGTCTTCTACCGGTGGGGCTCCGGGAGGCACCGTCAAAGTGCATCTGCCAGCATGGACCGACATGATCGACCGAGAGAATGGCCTCATCAGGAAAGCCTAGATCCAGCGGCTGATCCGCGGAGGTTGGGTGGGCAGCCAGAAAGTCTGCCAATGCTTGCCCTTTGATGGCCTTCTGAGACACATACCTAATGTCAAACTGCTGGAGAATCACAGCCCACCGCGCTAGACGGCCAGTCAACATAGGCCGGCTCAGGATATATTTCAACGGGTCTACCCGAGAAACCAACTGTACCTCATGGTGCTGCAAGTAGTGCCGTAATTTCTGTACGGCAAATACGAGCGCCAGACAGCTCTTCTCGATGGGGGAATACCTGACTTCCGCATCGAGGAGCATGCGACTGAGGTAATAGAGGCTATTCTCTGTTCCCTCGTTGTTCTTCTGGGCGAGAAGGGCACCCAGGGACCGTTCCAGGGCGGTCACATAGAGGACCAGCGGCTTCCCGGATACAGGCGGCATCAGAACCGGAGGTTGCAGCAGGTACTGCTTGATTTCCTCGAAAGCGGTCTGACACTCTTTATCCCATACATAGGTGGCACCTTTCTTCATGAGCCGAGAAAAGGGCTTACACTTGCTGGCCAGATTCGCGATGAATCGGCGTATATAGGCTAAGTGGCCTTGAAACCCTTGCAGTTCCCGGATGTTACCTGGGGGAGGCATCTGGATAATCACCCTGATCTTCTCTGGGTCGACCTCAATACCCCGGTATCTTACCACAAATCCAAGGAACGTTCCGGAGGTGACCCCGAAGGCACACTTCAACGGGTTCATCTTCAGGCAGCGAGACCGGAGGAAGCCGAACACTTTCTCAAGATCTTTGAGATGGTCCTGATGCTGGCGCGATTTGACCACCAAGTCGTCGACATAGCATTCCACCAGTGTGCCGAGGATTGGCTTGAATATGCGGTGCATCGCCCGTTGATAGGTGGCACCTGCATTCTTCAGGCCGAAGGGCATGACCCGGTAACAAAAGGTACCTTGGGGGGCCCTGAAGGCAGTGAACTCCTCATCCTCAGGGGCCATCCGGATTTGGTTGTATCCGGAGTATCCATCCATAAAGGAGAGGGCTTGGAACCCTGCCGTGGCGTCAATCAACAGCTCTGTCACTGGAAGAGGAAAATCATCCTTCGGACAGTGGCGGTTGAGATCGCGGAAGTCGATGCAGACTCTGATCTGCCCGTTCTTCTTCCTGACCGGCACAATGTTGGCCAGCCATTTGGGGTACTAAACTTCCCTCACGAAGTTGGATTTGATAAGCTTGTCAAATTCGGCCTCAACCATGGCACCGTGGAATGGGTGCATCTTCCTGGGAGGCTGCTTGAACCCGCGATGGTTCGCCGGGAGACCAAGGCGGTGGACGGCTACCTGAGGATCTAGCCCTGGCATCTCGTCATAGCCCCAAGCGAACACATCACGGTGCTGCCTGAGGAAGTCCACGTACTGCTGCCGCTCCTCGGAGGGCATGGCGGCACTGACCAATGTGGGTCTTGGATCTGCTTCGGTTCCAAGGTTCACCTGTACTAACTCATCGACCGTAGCAGAGACGCCCTCCTCAAAGGCTGGGGGTGCGTCTTCCACATCCTCTCCACTCGGGGAGGGATCGTCCACGGGAGAGACTGCGTTGGAAACTGCACTGGGGCCACCAGATCCTGCTGGACCGCTGGTGCTGGCATGGGCGGTCGTGGTCATCTCATCAGGAGACTCACAGGCCGTCGAGACCATGGCTACGTCCAACCGTTGAATCGGGAGGACGTAAGCGTCATCCAAACTTGCCCAGGGATCTCTTGCAACAACGACAGGCTCGACCTCACCTGCCAGGATCTGCTTATCCTTTCTCTTGTAATAGTCCGCATCCAGATAGCGGGCTTCACATGAGGCAAAAGGAGAGGCATCTCCTTGAAGCACGCCTACTCGACCGTTAAGGGAGTATTTGAGGCATTGGTGGTATGACGAGGGAACCGCCGCATGAAGGTGGAGCCATGGCCTGCCCATCAATGCGTTGTATGCAGTGTCTTGAGAGACTACCATAAATTCGGTGTTGGCAACCAAGTCACCGAACTGGGTCTTCAAACGTATCTTTCCGACCGGGGTTTGCTCGGTGCGGTCGTACCCCTGGATCCTGAGGTCGGAGGGAATCAAGTCATCCTCAGACAACCCCAATCTCCGGAGCGTCCGAGTGGGAATCAGGTTAATCCCGGACCCCGTGTCGACAAGACAGCGCCGGACTTCAAGGCCATTGAACTGGCCAGTAACATACAGCGGACGAATGTGCCCCTGTATGGGAGGGTCTTCATCCTTACCAGAGAACGAGATAACTGCCTGACATTCGGCGTCCTCGATCGTTTCGGCGTGAAAGGCCTCTGCAGCCACAACCTCTGTCTCAAACTGGAGGGGGCTTTTCAGGGCTTCAGCAAGTGCCTCGTGCATCTCAGATGACATGCGCAGAGCCTCAAGGATGGAGAGCCTTGCTGGGATGTCGGCCAAGTGCTTCAGGACATCATACTTTTTGGCCAAGCGCGAGCCCCTGGTTGCAGGAGGTTGCTCTGCGGTTGGTGGCATGACGGGCCTTGCCGGTTGGACCGGCGGCCAACTGGTGCTTGGCGCATCTCGCTGTTCATTGGTTGAAGCCCGGGAAATGGTCACCGTACTGGGGTCAGGAGGCCGAGATGGACTCGTGGCAGGGCGGAGCTGATCGCGACGCGGCTGAGGCGGTTCTGCCTGGTCCCACACCACAAACAGTGGCGGAGGCGAATCCGTCATCCCCGGATGGGGGGGCTGCGCACGCTGAGCTCGGTTTTGAGCTTGCTGCCTGGTCTCAGTGGCGTGCACGACCTGGCTGGAGGTACCAACTGTCGTTCCCCAGCGGCTCCTGTTGTTGCGGCTCCTCCGACGGTGGCGACGACCGGGGACACTAGGGAGGTCCACCTGGTGTTCTTCAACGTCGGGAACCGAAAAGGGATTTACCAGCTCGACGGTATTAACCGAAGCGTACCCAATGCTTTCATCGGACGAATCATTCACCACTGGGCGGATCTGAGGAGGGATCCCCATCTCCGGGGGCATGAAATCGCCGAGAGTGCAGGATAGTGGTGGAACAGGCGGGGTGCGGTCTTCCTTCTTGCGCCGCCGCCGTTTGCTCTTCTTGGAAGAGGCAGGCTGGGACGACGATGCCGAAGCAGCACCCGCAGATTCTGGGGGCTTGGGCTGATTCAAGCGCGCACGGATGATTCCATGGGCGCGAATGATCATCTTGTGGGCCATCCAGTTATTATACTTCTGGGATCCGCGGTCGGAGACCAACTGCCATTCGTCCTCATTGCCACTATCGTCATCTGATCCCACGAACAGGCCCGCCACTTGTGCTGGAGCTGGGCCCAACCTGATTACATTGTTGTTAATCTGGTCTTGGAGCCAATCCTTAAACACGTAGCACCGCTGGATGGTGTGCCCCAGGGCCCGATGGTAAGGGCAGTAGCGGGGGTTATCCGTGAGATTTGCCTCCACTGGCCTCCAACAATCAGGCAGTCGCACAATCCTCTGCTCCAGGGCGCTCCGGAAATAATCGAGAACCTGATCCTCGCGAAATGAGTAAGTCAGGTATCGCGGGCAGCTGGGAGTGTGGTCTTGACGAGGGGCTGGAGGGGCCTGCCGAGGAGGTGGACCCTGATTATCTCGCCTGGGTTGCGGCGGTACATTACGCGGAGGGGCCGGCTGGTTCTGGGGCTGCCGCTGCTGGGCCAGGAACTGGGCCCGTGGAGGCGGATTCCTGTGAGGCTGTGGAGCTGGCCTCGCCGGCAGCAGCTCCAATGGCCTGGGGGCCTCTATCTGGGCAACAACAGCGGGCTCAGCCCTGCTGGCTCTCCTTGCAGGAATCATGGGAGGCAGCGGGTGTGCCTGACTGGCCTGTTGCAGGGCCTCCTCAAGACGTTGAGCTTTGTCTAAGAAGTCCCTGAACCCTCCGGGATAATTCTGAGTGATCAAGGAAGGGACCAGCTCGGTCTTGACGTTCCCGACGCACATTGTCAGCAACTGCTCCTGAGTCAATGGCATGTCAAGGGAATACGTGAGACCCTTCCATCGGGCGACGAAGTCCGCGACTCGCTCATCAGGCCTCTGCTTGCACTTGAAGAGGTCTGCGATACTCGTCTTCCGGGTCGTGGAACTGAACTGGTAGAGGAATTGTCTACGAAGGTCCTCCCAGCTAGTTATCGACCCGACGGGGAGCTGGCTGTACCAGACAAATGCTGGCCCTTCCAGTGTCTGGACAAAGCAGCGAAGCTTAGCGGCCTCTTGCTGCGCCGGAGTCCCCAACATAGGCCCGCACCTCGAGTTGAAATGGGCCAAATGCTGTGGCAGATCTCCAGTCCCGTTGAAGGGGGCGAAAGTGGGATTCCCGAATCCCGGAGGTGCCGGCATGTCATCCACCCATGCTGGGTATGGCTTGCCGTCCGGTGGGATCGCCACTTGCCGAGTCTCCAAGGCTTCCAAGCAGGCGATGAGTGCCGCCATCGGATCGTCCGGACATGGGTTCCAGTCCTGGCGAGGATCTCTAACCACGAGCGCATTGCACGACCCTTCAATCGGGTCGTCGACCGGGTCGTCGAACTCGGCAGCGCGTGGGATGGCGGGCGGAGCGGCCCTTGGGGAAGCGGGGGGAATCTGAGCGGGGCCTCTCAGGTAGTCACGCCGCTCGGGAGGGTGTGGTGAAACATACCACGCCCTCTTGCCATAGGTGATGGCCTCTCTCCTGTCGGCGAACACGGCATAATCACGGCTACCCAGGAGAGCCTCATCGAGGGGTGATTGTTCCTGTCCCTGTTGTCCTGGCCTAGGATCACCGTAGTCAGGCCTCCATTCTGCAGCGCGCTCGGCGAGGAGCTGGTCAACCAGCTTCTTCTGCTCGGCGAGCTGTTGACGTAGCGTAGCCTTCTCGGGATCCTCGTCCGCCCTCTGCATGGAGGTGGATGGGTCGGCGGGCTTTATAGCCTCACCGTGCTCTTTACCTTTGCTGACGTTTCGGCTCAACGTCAGTGCTTCAGTGGGTGCGGGGAGTCCCAGGAGGTTCCTCTGATGACGAGTAACTCTCACCGATGGATCCAACGACGGCTTGTCTTCAGGGGGAGAACCCCCGTCGAGAAGTTCAAAGTCGTTCCCCTCTCCCGACAGGTCAGCCATATTGACCGTTTCCGTCCCTGGGGATATACCCTCAGGGCCACCCAGTGAATCGGGCTGTCGGCGAATCGCACTGAAGCGTAGGGCAGCGTACTGCCCCCATCCACGGATATACACGTGGGGAGTGGCTTCCTCGATAACCTTGCGAAGTACTTGAAAACACTCAACGCATCGTTGTTGGAGGGCCTCATGGTGCCCAAATGACCCGGGGTGCCGAACCGCGGGGAGCGTGGCCAGGTCAATTTGACGGAACTGCTCACCAATATCCTCCAGGTGCACTTGACTCCCGGGATATGGAATTTGTAGTCGGTGAAGACGGGAGTGAGTCTCCCGGAGAGTTCGGCGGAAGCATTCGAACTCATCCGGGGTGAGCGATTCAGGTGCATCAAAGTCCGGTCCTGCGACTGGCCAAAACTTCTCAGGGAAGTGGCCCTCTGCAAGGACGGTCCAGAAGCTCCACGACTCAAACTCGGGACCCAGGTCTCCTTGGTCCTCTTCAACGACTAGGAATGGATGGGGAACCGGCAGTGGTGCCGAGGCGGGTCGTCGGGCTGGCAGGCGATGAATACGGCGAACAGGCCGATTGGCCTCCATATCCCGGGCCGCCCTCTGAGGGTGGCGGTGCCCCAGCTACCACATCACGATAGGATGGGCCAGCGAGCGAACATCCTGCCGTAGCGTCGGTGCTCACCAAGGGTGCACTAGATCGTGGTTCGACCGTCGGTCCCCAGAAAAAGTCTCTGGCTTCTCCGATCGAGGCGGAAGGCACTTCCGGGGGGGCCGGTACCAACCGCAAGCTTGATCCTTGGGGGTCTACCAGGCCCTCTCTACTCCGGATATACCTTCAGAGAGAAGCGGGGATCATATCGATCTCGCTCTCGGGGAGTACGAGGCTGACGTGCCGCATTCCTACCCCTGCCCCTGACTGGCGGGATAGGGGAGAGGGCTCCGTCGCCGAATCATACTCCGCCTCTGTATCAGAGAAACGAACCGGTCGGATCTCTGTCCGGAATTCCGCAACATTCTTCCCTCGGCGTCGACGCCTCGCCTTCCTACCCCTGGGTGGTTCTTCGGGGAATGGCTGATCTCTATCCTGGCGTCCTCCGGCCGCACTGGTGCTAGGGCCAAGAGGACTGGAAACCAAGGTGCGAGGAGCACCGGGACAGATATCAAAGGGGACGCGGGGAGAGATGATTCCGGGCAGGCCTCCGGGCCGGGATCGGAAGGCGGGGTGACCCATGCCTCTTGGATCGGCCCCACGGAGTAGACCCTGTCGGTGAATAGCGCTACCGCGAGGTGGTCCGCGGTGGCTATTGTCTGTACCAGCAACCGGGAGAGTCAACCCAACCTGCCTTTGGGGCGGTCGGGGCCTCGATCTAGGTCGGGCATAGAAGTGCCCCTGCTCAGGATGCGCAGGGGCCTGGTGACTGGAGCCAGCAGTGGCCTGAGCCAACGCGGCCGCTGTTGCCAGGGCCCCAAGGTGGGCATCCTCTTCCGCTCGAGCCCGACGTTGGCGTCGGGACAAACGAGTCGGGATGAGCGGCGCGGGCAGGTGGAGAGCCCGTTCTTCGACTTGAGGGTCCTGGCGGCGATGTCGCCGTGGCCTGACAGGAGCCCTTATCGCGGATCCCTAGAGCGAATCTCGGATAGGGTAGTCCCGGGCATCTTCCACCTCATCCGCATAGGGGAAGGAACTGTCGGAGCGTTCCGGGGATAAACTCCCGAAACGGTTGGACGTCGAGGTAGGCAGCGGTGCCTCCCTGCGCGGCCCTCGAGGGCGGCGTTGGTGGCGAGGTGCAGCTTCCTCGAGGTCTAGGCGAGCCATGTCCCTGGTGGGGATGACTCCCTCTTCCTCATATCTCCGCACCAAGTTGTTGATCACCCTTCTTTGGATGACCTCTGTGGGGGAGAGAGGGCGTGGTTGTCCCGCAATTGCGGCTGCTGGGACGGCTGTGGAACGGGTGGGACCGCGCGGAGTAGCCGCGTCGGTGTTTCCCCTACCCCCGCGCCACTGGGCGGGCGGCGATCGGGCACTGGATTGGGCAACCTGATTTCTGAAAGCAGGGAGAAAAACCCATTAACACTGACAGGAAAAGGAATCGACAACCAACCATTAGTGCCACGACGCCTTCCGTGGGGGGGACCCAGGCCATCGACGTCGCGAGACGGAGTGCCCGATTTCCCTTCCCCAGCCCCTGGCGGGTAAAACTGAATGCTCGGTCGAGCAGCATGCTGGTCTTCCAACACCTCTGAAAGCCATCGGTCTTCATATTGAGGAGAAGAGATTCACGTCGGGTTCACCATTTTTCTGTTTCGGTGCGGATGTGCGTCGGGTTTCTGTTCCGACGCTGTTCCGCCAGGACGCGTTCGCGCGTGCACCCGTCGACCCGAGGGGATGGGCGCGCGCGGCTTGTGGTCCCGCAGTCCCGCTTTCCAAAGGCGGGCGGCATCCGTCCCTTATTCAGGGGCGTCTGCTCCTTGATCGAAACCGGGATGATGGGATGTCGGGTCCTCCTTCCGTGGACGTCTCCTCGGAACTCGTCGCCTAATCCGGGTCTCCCTCATAGATTTAAGAATGTTCGTGAATCTCGTTCCCGGTGCCATGTCTCCATGGAGACCGGTTAATTACGCTGCTTCCGCCCAGACGCTCCAAGGAGTCTGGTCGGGGCAGCAACCTGCGGTGAGGAGACCGGGTGGCTCTGGGTGTTGGGGGCGTGTCTTAGCACTGCGACTCTGCATGTCTGTCTTCCGTCCCTAATAGGGCTTATCGAAGGCGTGATGGCCTGAGGCATCCCGCGCTGGGCGCGGGGAACTGTGTTACCTGAGGTTTTCCTCAGCTTCCCATGTTTAACACGGGGTATGCCGCGAGTTTAAACGTCCAGTGGGGACGACATCAGACTGATCAACACGAGGAGTGGATCAGATGACAGAACCCCTTGCGGGGAACCTCCAACGCTGGGGCCAGCACATGGGCGGCTTCCCGAGTGAAGTGGAGTGGAATGAAATGCCATGACCCCACCGGGATGTGGCGGCCCGGGTAAGGATCAGGATGGATGATGGAGTGAAGAGCTTGGACCCCGTAGGGGCTTCCTACGTACCGTGCGTTAGCGTGGATCAAAGTCAGCGTAGTTCGAGTATACAGTTTAACGTCATGCTGGACGTCGGCAATCCGACTCACGAAGAGATCGAGGCTGCCGGGTGAAGGGTTGAACCGAAACACCTCACGCAGAGGGGGATGGAACGGCCGGGTGGATCACAGTTTCACGTCATGCTGGACGTTGGCAAGCCGACTCACGAAGAGATCGAGGCCGCCGGGTGGAGGATTGAACCGAACCACCTCGCACAAAGGGGGATGGAACGGCCGGGTGGATCACAGTTTCACGTCATGCTGGACGTTGGCAAGCCGACTCACAAGGAGATCGAGGCCGCCGGGTGGAGGATTGAACCGAACCACCACGCACAGAGGGGGATGGAACGGCCGGGTGGATCACAGTTTCACGTCATGCTGGATGTTGGCAAGACGACTCACAAGGAGATCGAGGCGGTGGGGAAGCACAATAGAGATACACACGTGCAGTCCCCCACAAGGGCGGATTCATAGGTGAATCGACGCAAGTGTGAACCCGGGAGGGGTCCACTGATGGACGAACCGACGTGAATACGACCGGGACGACCAGGTGGTGGGCTTGAACCTCGGAGAGGCTTCCTACGTACCCTGTATAGGAGACAGGGATCAAAGTCCACGTAGTTCGTTCGGTTTGTAACACTCTACCCCCATGGGCGAAGGCGACTCCATGGATCGTCCCTAAAGAGGGGCAATCCCGTCATCCCTGCAGAGACGAGCGGGTGGGGGCCACATCCAAACCGGGAGGGGGACCCTGCGTGTGAGGCACGAGATCGGATGAAGCGGACGGTTTAACGTCTTGCCGGACAAATTACAGTTTAACGTCGTGTGTTGAGGACGAAGCGGACGGTTTAACGTCTTGCCGGACGAAGTACAGTTTAACGTCGTGTGTTGAGGACGAAGATGCTTGGCAGTTTAACGTCTTGCAGCGCGGACGAGGTGCAGTTAAGCGTCATGTTGGACGAATGCTGAACAGTTTAACGTCTTGTAGCTCGGACGATGGAGGCTAGGCAGTTTAGCGTCGTGCAGCTTGGACTTATGCAGTTTTAACGTCGTGCAGGACGTGGTGCAGTTTAACGTCGTGCAGGACGAATTACAGTTTAACGTCGTGCAGGACGAATAGCATACAGTTTAACGTCTTGTAGCTGGGACGAATGCAGTTTAACGTCGTGCGGGACGTTGAAGCCGCCGATAGGTCCGTGTCACTTCGCGCAATCCTGGAGGGTTGCACGGGAAGACAACGCACGATGCGGGAACCCAGGATGAAGATCATCGGGCGCCACGCCGGCGGTTACCCTCAGGGGGTCAAAGGGGGCGACCTCAGCGGGTTGCGCGCAAAAGGGGATCTTGGCGCGCAATACCGCGGGTCGGCGCGCAAATGGGTGGGTTGGCGCGCAATTGGGCCAGCGCTTTGCGCGCAGAAGATAGAGATTGCGCGCACCGGGCTTCGGATAGCGCACGGGGGCAACAACTCATTCTTTAATGAATGGCCACTTTGAAAATGGGGGGTGCACGCAATCGGGCTGGATTGCGCGCACCCGGGGGCAATTGCGCGCAAGAGGCTTCTTTTGCGCGCAAATGCCTTTGAGTGAAGGGTTATTCAAAGGAAAGGAGCCAAATGGATTGCGCGCGAAGGCGAACCCCGAGGCTTTCTTGCGCGAAAGAAAAGAGGTTACCTGAAGATCGGCATTGCGCGCGGAATGGGTTGGATTGCGCGCACGAGAGACCTTTCGAATTCTGGCAACCTTCAAAACGTCGGGGGTCGCCTTATATTTATAGGCAACCCCGGGCGCGGAATCCGGTTCGCGGGCGCGGAATTCTCTTCGCGGGCGCGGAATCGGGCCCGACGCGCAAGGGAGTCGCGCGGGCCACTGGCGCGCTAAATTGCGCGCCGGCCTAGCACATTGCGCGCATCCCGGGAGGTTTGCGCGCGGCTCATCAACTTTGCGCGCGGGTCTCCAAAATTCCGCACAAGGCCTCCAGGCCCTCCGAAACATGCTTCCGACTCCAAATATGACCTCGCTTTCCGCATCCGGAGCTTTGTTTGGGAACAACGGACTTTTCCGGCGTCTACAGTGATTCACTGTTTCATTTTCACCCTTCCACCACTACGCTAAACTAGTTTCGTATCGGAAATTATAACAATAATAGAAAATTGAACTTCATGTTTGACTAAACTATTTTGTTTTTATTTCTATTAAAAAGGTAAATTATACTTGTTTTGATAATTTCATTTAAGGTGGAGGTTATTTGGAGATCCCATGATGAAGTTCAAGAAAAACGGGGCGCGCTGCGTAGGATCCAAGCACACTAGTTTACTAAATTGAACACTTCTACTGCACCGTGAATAAAAATGGTCTGAATGTTTTTTTCCATGTCCAAAATCTATTTTTCCACATTTCATATTAAGTAAGAAAAGATTCATTCATCGATCTAGTGTCCCAACCTACCTGATCTATCCAGAACACCAAATATGCACGAAGTCAAAAGTGGTGTGCTGTGATCTGTCCATATCTCGAGCTGTTAGTTTCCAAATTCAGACAAACGTTTGGTGGAGATAGATAGGATGTGGGGCTACAAATTTTTTATTTTCTCCAAAATTAGATAAGTCATTATAGAGGTCTAAACCCATGTGACAATTGGTTTTAAGAAATCTGTATGCTCAAAACCACCTTCCCATTTAACTATAAAATGGATCCTTGGGATCCCCATTTGTAAGTTCGTCCAAGAGGAAAAGATTTGGTATTTTTGAGAGCCAATGGATTACTCTACTCATAAAAGAAGTTCTGGAGACCCCTATCCACATAGGGAGATCAAGGATGAAGGTGAAGTTCCACCCAAGCTTCCTCCTCCTCCCAATGGCGAGCTAAACAGTGGATGATAATTTTGAGGGAGCTACACACAATTGGGAGGGAGTTTCGGAACTTGTTATTATACTATTTTTGTGTAATTTTTGAGATAAATATTTCACTTATTTCTTATCTTTACATTCTTCTCCTCTTATTGCATTTATATTGATATAACTAAGTGAAACACTTTTTTATTTCAACGACCGATTGAGTTGGGATTTCAAGTGGAAATATTGGGTTGTTCCAATTGGACAACACAATATTCCTTTCTCTATCACACATATATGATATTTATGTATTATTTGGTAACCCTCTTTTAGTGATTTAGGATCAAACCTTGAAAAAATTATTGTTGTGTCAAGGGTTGCTTCGTTGTGCATCATTTTAAGGGGTAAAAGGGGAGTGAATATTTTGACAACCCTCAACCAAATAATTAAACAAAAACATGTGAAATTTTCAGAACAATGAACTATCCAATATGTGTAGTGAACTTGAAATGATCTCCCAATCTCATAATTCTCAAACACCACCTTTATTTATCAACTATTAAACTATTTAAATCAAGTCATTTTCTTAAAACTATTTTCAAAATCGCCCCCTCTTTTGTTCCTTGTTATAAAAAATTCGCACTATAAACCACCAACGCTCATTGAGGGATGACCAGGGGACTTCCCTATAATATAAATCATCCTTAAAATCATAATAAATTTTTCATTTAATGACAAAATTTTCAAATTTTGGCATCTTTTCTGGGAAGCACATTGGTTTTTAGTGCATGTTTTTGATAAGATTTTTTTTGTAAATTTTATGAATATTTATTTATTTTATCTTATAACTTTTACTATATTTTTGTATTTAGATTTATTTATTGTGTAGGTTTTGTGCATTATGCGTTATATTCTAGGATATTAACCACCTTTCAAATCAAAACCCGAGAGGATATTATGTCAGCGACCCTGAGACACACAAGAGAACCCTTTGAAGGAGGACACACAAGATAACAACACTCTTATTGATCCTTCATCTTCTTCTTCTAGAACCAACATCAAAACTGAAATAAAATAATATAACATTACTGAAAACAATAGAACACTAAAAAAACTAACCTCACCTAATGTCGACATCCAACCCACATACATTCATTTACAAGGCGAGGCACCCGATTTTGAACTAAAATTTGGTTTAATTTATCTATTACCAAGATTCCATGGAATTCCTGGAGAAGATCCAAATAAGAATTTAAAATAATTTCATACTATTTGTTCTACATTAAAACCTGTTAATGTGGATTAAGAACAAGTAAAGATAATTCATTCCCATTTTCATTAGAAGACACTGCAAAAGACTATCTTTACTATGTTAATTCACCAATTAGAGGATGGGCAGACATAAAATGCCTTTTTCTTGAAAAATATTTCCCAGCCTCTAGAACTATAACTATAAGGAAAGATATTTGTGGTATATGGAAGTCAAAAGGGGAAAAATTACATGAATATTGGGAATTATTTAAAAGGTTATGTTCAATTTTCCCACACCACCAAATAAGTGATCAACTTTTAATTCAATATTTTTATAAAGGTTTAATTCCTATTTATAGAAACAAGATTGATGCTGCTATAGGTGGTGCACTAGTTTATAAGACCCCAATTTCTTCCAGAACCCTGATTGAGAACATGGCATAGAACACTCAACAATTTGGTATGAGGTCTAGTGTACCCATTCGAGGTGTCTATGAGGTAAAAATTACTGAATTCAAGAAGAAGGTGGACACGAAGCTCGAAGAGGTAAGTACCCTTATTCAAAAACATGCTCTTTACCAATGGTAATACCAATCTAATCCTCCCATACATTGTGTTATATTCTATTCTAATACCCACTACTCTGACCAATTTCCTTAATTGAGATAAACTTCTGAGAGTTGTGAGACAATATTTCCTGGATGCCCCTATAACCAACCCTTTCGGAAAGAACCTTACTATCCACTTAACCATGGATGGATTGAAAACAAATATTATAGGAAAGGGGTGTATTTAAACCAACCTCAACAATAATAGAACCAACAGGTTCAGAGTAGTCATCCACCACCACCCAGAAATCCTCAACTAGAACAAAGGCCTTTTCAACAAAACCCTCTAAAAACTGAGCCTAGCCTAGAAGATATGATGAAACAAATGGATGCCAACAATCTCCAATTACAAAAAATGACCAAAGCTACCATACAAGACCTAGAAACCCAATTAGGCCAACTTTCCAACTTGGTGGGGGGAAATCCAAAGCCATGGGTCAGGTAAAATACCTTCTCAGCCAGTAGTTAACCCTAGGGATAAGGGAAATGTCAGTACCTTCACCCTTAAGAGTGGAACTAAACTTAAAATCCAAATGACCCCACCAATAGATTCATCCCCTCTTAAGTAAACCACCATCCCAACCACTAGAAATGCTCCAAATGAGGTAGAACCTTATCCTGAGAGAATCACTTCCAACGAAAAGAGTGTTTATGTTGATGAGTCACCTAGCCCAACTATTCCTTTTCCATTTTCTCAAAGGTCCATCCAACCAAGAAGACAAAAATAAATAGAACTTGATAAGAAAATATTGGAAATGTTCAAAGAATTGCAGGTCAACATCTCCTTGATTGATGTCGGGATGAAAATTCCACGATACGCCAAGTTTCTAAAAGAGATTTGTACACACCAAAAGAGACTTCTTGGAGATGAAAAGGTGATCTTGGGGAGGAACTTCTCAACATTTATAGATCCATCACTTCCCACTAAGTGAAATGATCCTGTAACATTATCGATTTCGTGCACCATAGGGGAGTATTCTTTTTCTAATGCTATTTTTAATTTGGGAGCCTATATTAATGTAATGCCTCACTCTATTTACTATTCATTGTAGGTTGGTGAACTAAAGCCCACTAGAATTGTCATTTAGATAGAAAAGAGTACAAAATACACATAAGGTGTGTTTGTGGATGTTCTTGTGAGGGTGAAAATTTTAATTTTTCCTGTTGATTTTTATGTGCTTAAAATGGAAGATGATAGGATGAATGAACATGCCCCAATTATATTGTAGAGAAAATTCTTGAAAAACTATAAAACCCTAATTAATGTCCATAACAGTACATTATCTATGAAGTTTGACAGTGATATTTTCCACTTCAATATCCTTGATGCCATGAATCACCCCTCAGAAGAACATTCCTATCTCTCTGTTAATTCAATAGATGTACTCCCTTCCCCTAAAAGAACATATTTTATTTCCCCCGATCCCCTTTATGAGTTTTCATCCTTGATTGAATTTCTTGGTAACGAATCATGCATTGATTGTTTTAGTGGTCTATAAAAGTGTCAATCATGTTTATTAATTGATGATTTCTTGAACACTGAGGATCCAATGACCATCAATGATACTACTAATCTTGTAAAATCTCATTCCTCATTTGAGGATGATACCATTGAGAAGTTAGATAAGATCAATGACCTCCCACTTTTAGAAACACTCCCATAAATCCAAAATACACCTGAATTGGAACTGAAACAACTACCCCAAGATTTAAAATATTCATATCTTGAGAATGGAAACAAGTTGCCCATCATCATTTCTAGTTCACTCCCTCCTGAGCATGAATTGCGATTGGTTGAACTTTTGAGGGATTATAAATAAGCATTATGATAGACACTTGTGTACATTCCTAGTATTATCCCATCAATTTTTATGAAAAATATTTTGTTAAATGATGAGTCTAAACCATTAAGGAAAGCACATCATTGATTGAACCCAGACCTCTTAGATGTAGTTAAAAAGGAAGTAAAAAAATTATTAGCTGCTGGAATCATTTACCCCATATATAACAACCAATGGGTTAGTCTTTTTCAAGTAGTTCCTAAAAAACTGGTCATACAATAATCAAAAATTAAAACAATGAATTGGTTCCAACTCATGTACAAAATAGTTGACGTGTCTGCATAGACTATCACTAACTAAACCAGCACACTAGGAATGACCATTTCTGATTTCCATTCATTGAACAAATTCTATAGAGGCTAGTAGGGAATTCCCACTACTATTTTATTTATGGGTATTATGGATACTTTCATATCCATATTTCCCCTGAGGATCAGGAAATGAAAAACTTTACTTTCCCCTGTAGGACATTTTCATATAAGAGGATGCCATTTGTTTTGTGAAATTCTCTGAGTACTTTACAGCGATGCATGGTTAGTATTTTTTCAGATTACCGGGAGAATTACATGGAAGTATTCATAGATGATTTCACTATTTATGGATCCTCTTTTGATGAATGTTTGAGTAGTCTTGGTTTAGTCTTACATCACTATATTGAAAATAATCTTGTATTAAATTATGAGAAATTCCATTTCATGGTGGGAAAATGTATTGTTTTGGGACATGTCCTTTCTAGGGATGATATCCAAGTAGATAAATCAAAATTGGATGTCATTTATTCCTTACCATTCCCTAAAAATATATAGTATGTGTGGACTTTCTTAGTTCATGCTGGATTTTACCATCGTTTCATTCGTGACTTTAGTAAAATTCTGCTCCCCCTCCCCCGATTTCTCCAAAAAGAAAAGGAATTTGTTTTTGATAATGAATTTGAGGAATCTTTTAATAAGTTAAAATAGAGTCTCACATCACCCCTGGTAATCCAACCACCTCAATGGGATTTACCATTTGAGCTCATCTATGATGCCTCTAACTACGCAGTTGGGGAAGTCTTATCATAAAGGGTCGATCTAGATCCACATTTCATTGCCTATGCCTCACGTACACTGGAACCTACCCAGGAAAACTACACCACAAATGAAAAATAATTTATATCCATTGTTTTTTCCTTGGATAAATTTAGGTCGTATCTTTTAGGGTCTAAATTTATTGTGTTCTCAGACAGTGAAGCCATTTAGTATCTCTTTAAGAAACTAGAAGCCGAACCACATCTCATTCGCTAGATTATCCTCCTTCAGGAATTCAATTTAGAAATCAGAGATAAAAAAGGAGCAGAGAATGTGGTGGCTGACCATATTAGTTGGATTCACCCATCCTCAGAAATTAACTTATCCCCATGTATTCCAATAAATTATATCTTTCCCAATGGGAAATTGTAATCAGTTCAAGAAGATATTCCTTGGTATGCCAAATTTGTAAATTATTTGGTAGTATCTTTTCATTTTTACTGATTTAAAAAAACCAATCCATATGTCTAAAACATGAGTCTCATTGGTACATTTTGGATGACCCCTACCTCTAGAGCACATGTAGTGATCAATTCCTTCTGAGTTGTGTACCCGATAGTGAGTTTCAGTTTGTCCTTAAATTATGCCACAGTCTTTCTTGTGGGGGTCACTTTGGTCCCCAATAGACTGCTCACAAAGTCCTTGATTCTGGTCTCTTTTGGCCAACTCTTTTTTGGGATGCCCATGATTTTTTTGAATCTTGTACTTGTTTTCAAAGAATGGGTAATGTCTCTAAAAGAAATGAAATTCAACAAAAACCATTTCTCTTTAATTAATTTTTTGATTTTTGGGGTATTGACTTTATGGGGAAATTTCTCAATTCCTCTTGCAACTTGTACATTTTTATGGCAGTTGATTACATGTCAAAATGGGTAGAGGCATGAGCTATAAGGACTGATGATTCTAAGGCAGTTTTAGAATTTTTAATAACCCAAATATTCTGTAGGATTGGCTTACCTAAGTTCATCATTAGTGACTAGGGTTCTCATTTATGCAACCGAACAATGCAATCACTTTTTCATCAGTATGGGGTTGGTTATCAAATGACCACTACTTGTCAACCATAAACCAATGGTCAAGACGTGGTGTCAAATAGGGAGGTAAAATAGATTCTTGAAAAAATGGTTCAACCTAATAGAAAGTATTGGAGTCTTAGACTCGATGATTCCTTATGGTCTTACCGTGCTTATCTCAAAACTCCCATTGGCATGTCACCATATCGGCCAGGGTTTGGAAAGAGTTTTCACCTCCCTGTTAAGATTGAGCCCCAGGCCTACTGGGACACCAAAAAATGAAATTCTAATATTTCTAGTGCAGGTGATCAAAGGAAGTTGTAGATTTAGGAGATAGAGGAAATGAGAAGAGATGAATATTTGAAATCTAGGATTTACAAGGAGTGAACTAAGGCTACCCACAACCGTCTCATCCTTCATAGTCAGTTCCACATTAGGCAATAGGTATTCCTCTACAATGCAAGGCTAACATTCCATCCATGTATGTTTTGTTCCCACTATTTTGAACCATACACTGTTACTAATGTCACTCCATTTGGTGTTGTCTAGGTTCAAAATTAAGAAACCAAGCAAAACTTCACTATTAATGGGCAGTGGTTGAAGTACTTTCAAAAGGCCATTCCAGATTCCCCGATGGGGGAACTCCAAGTTCAAGAAGCAGTCTACGAATGAAACCCATCAGGTTTTATCCTTACTTCCCACATTCTATTTTATTACAGTGAGGACACTACACACACTAGGTGTGGGGGGGATGGGTATATTCCTGGTTTAGTTAAGAATTTTCATCATCTTTCTACTTTTTTTTATTTTTATCTTGGTAAATTGTATTGTTACTTTCCCCCTTCCCTCCCCTCACCTTTATTCCAGAATATTATTTTTTTTTGCCCACTTTATCATAGAAAATAATTTCCATTTAATCATGGAAGTTATTGAAAATTCATGTGGAATGTCTGTATTTCATGTTGTTATAACATTCAAAAAAGAAATTCTAATGAAATGTGAATTTTATCAAGAATTCAATACAGTGGAGTGACTTTATTTTGAAATCTAGTTCTTTATTGATGATATAAATGGTTGTATCATTTAGAAACCTTTGAGATGAATGGTACCCTTTTTGTGAATAGTTTAAGGGGAAATTGTTTCACTTAATCTCTCCACACATCTTTGCACCCAACCATGTAGTGTTAAAATTTATTACTTAATGGAAGGTAAATATAAGTTTGGTTTATTTTTGTCTACTTTCCAAAATCATTTTTCCATATTTTCATTACTTATCTGGTCTATTTCATTACTGTACCAGATTTACCTATGCGTGTGTACCTGTTATCTGACTATTGTATGTCCTAAAAAAAATGGTTGTATATTAGGCATGTCAAAAACTACCCTTCCTCAAATTTTGATCTTTTTATAACTATTACAATTAGTCTCATGATGAGATCAAACAAGGGTTGGGAGAAGAGTGTGAGATTTGTTCCAAGTGTAACTTTTGAAAAAAATAATAAATAAGGGGAGTGATGAAATGTAAAACATATGGGGATATATAGGTTAGGAGATTATGGTTTGACTTATGATAATTATTTAGTGAGTGAGTCTTGAAATTTGATTGTAAAGGATGTGGGGTAGGTTCGGTGGAGAGGATCTTGTAAGTAGACAATTATTAAAATAACTTATATTTACTTGATAGAAAGTGGAAACAATAGCATGAAATGGTTGTCACAAACACATGTGAATAATTAGTGACATGATTAACTTTTAAATTATTTTATTTGATTGGTATCATGCATCTCTTTGAATTTCATTTGGATACAATCTTTGATACGCATTTTTCCATGATCCCCGAGAATAACTCCTCAGTGTGATTTTTTATTTGATCACATTTCTATCAGGAATTAAATTTTCATTGAATATTAAATCATTATGAAGTTGTAAATATCTAAATTAATAATTTATGAAAATATGACTTTGCCTAGGAGTGCAGATGTTTAGGTATGAGGGTGTGATCGTACTATGATTCACTGTTTCATTTTAATCCTTACACCAATTTGCTAAACTAGTTTTGTATTGAAAATTATTACAATAATAACAAATTTAACTTCATTTTTGATTAAATTATTTTGTGTTTATTAATTTTAAAAAGTTAAATGATAACTTTTTTGATAATTACCTTGAAGGTGGAGGTGATTTGAAGTGCCCATGAAGAAGTTCAAGAAAAATGGGGCAAGTTGTGCAGGATCCAAGCACACTAGTTTACTAAACCAAATTCTACTACTGCAACATGTATCCAAATGAGATGAAATTTTGTTTCCTAGTCCAAAATTCATTGGTCTAAATTTACTCTTAAGGAATTCAAGCATCATTCGTCCATCTGGTGGCCCAACCAATCAGATTTATTTAGCACCCCGAATCTGCATGAAGTCAAAAGTGGTGTGTTGTAATCTATCCATATCTAGTGTTGTAGGTGTCCAAATGTAGCCAAACGTTTGGTGGAGATAGAATGAGGGTGGGTCTACAACTCTGTTATTTTTTCCAAAGTGATATAAGGCTTTCTGGAGGTTGAAACCCATGTGACAAGTGGTTTTTAGAAATCTGTGTGCTCGAAACCACCTTCCCATTTTCCTATAAAATGGAACCTTGGGTTCCCCATTTGTAAGTTCGGAAAGGAGACAAAAATATGTTATTTTGGATACCCGAATGAGTCCTCTCATCATTAAAGAAGTTTTGGAGGCCCCTATCCTCATAAGGGGATCAAGGATGAAGGTGAAGTTCCACCCGAGCTTCCTCCTCCTCCCGATGGCGAGCTAAACAATGGATGATCATTTTGAGGGAGCTACACACACTTGGTAAAGAGTTCCAACACTAGTTATTCTACTAGTTTTGTGATATTTGTGTGATAAATATTTCACATATTTTTTATCTTGACATGCTTCTTAGATAACTGCATTTCTATTGATATAATTAAGTGAAACACTTTATTTCAACAATCGATTGAGTTGAGATTTCAAGTGGGAATCATGGGTTGTTCCAATTGGACTACACAAGACTCATTTCTCTCTCACACATATATGGGATTTTAGTATGATTTGGTAACCCTTTATCTATAATTTAGGATTAAACCTTGACAACACGATTGTTGTGTTAAGGGTTGCTTCATTGTGCATTGTTTTAAGGGGTAAAAGGGGAGTCAAGATATTGACAACCCTCAAACAAATAATCAAACAAAACCACTTGAAATTTTCAGAACAATGAACTATCCAAGGATATTGAAGTGTACAATACCACCACAAAAATACATAGATAATGTACCATTATAGACATTAATTATATTTTTATCAGTTTTCAAGAAGGGACTCCCCAATATAAACAGGTCATGTCCATTCATCCTATCATCAAAAGTCAAGGAAGGGAGGGTTTTGACCTACCCAATATACAACATTTTTTTTGTTTTTTAGGGCGTACAACAATCAGATAATAGGTACACACACATAGGTCAATCTGACATAGTAATGAAATATATCAAATAAGGAATGAACATATGGAAAAATGATTTTTGAAAGTATATAAGAATCAACCTAACTTATATTTACCTTCAATTAAGTAAGTAATTTTCACACTACATGGTTGGGTGAAAAGATATGTGGAGAGATTAAGTGAAATAATTTTCCCTTAAACTATTAAAAAAAATGGTACCATTCTTCTCAAAGGTTTCGAAATGATACAACCATTTATATCATTGAAAAAGAACTATATTTCAAAAGAAAGTCACACCACAATATTTAATTCTTGTTAAAATGTACATTTTATGAGAATTTTTTTTGAATGTTAAAACAACATGAAATAGGTAAATTTCACATGAATTTTCAATAACTTCCATGATTAAACGGGAATAATTTTCCATGATAAAGTGGGAATAAAAAAATATTCCGGCACAAGGGTGAGGTGGAGGGAAGGGGGGAAAGTAACAAAACAATTCAGCAAGCTAAGAGGAGAAAAAGAAGAAAGATGATGAAAATTCCTAACTAACCCATGAATATAACCACCCCCCACACCTAGTGTGTGTAGTGACCTCACTGTAACAAAAAAGAATGTGGTAAGGAAGGATAAAACCTGATGGGTGTCATTTGTAGACTGCTTCTTGAACTTGTAGTTTCTCTATCAGGGACTCTAGAATGTCTTTGTGAAAGTGATTCAACCGCTTCCCATTGACAGTGAAGGTTTGCTTGGTTTCTTCATTTTGAACCTATACAACACCAAATTTAGAGAATATAGTAATAGTGTATGATCCAAACCAATAGGAATGAAGCTTACCTGGATGCAACTTTAGCCTTGCATTGTAGAGAAGGACCTTCTTACCAATTTGGAACTGACGATGAAGGATGAGATGGTCGTGGGAAGCCGTGGTTCACTCCTTTTAAATCCTGGAGTTCTAATATTCATCTCTTCTCATTTCTTCCATCTCATGAATCTGAAACTTCCTTTGAGAACCTACACCAGAAAGATTATAATTGCATTCTTTATGGCCCAATAGGCCTGATGCTCAATCTCAACATGGAGGTGAAAACTCTTTCCAAACACTAGCCTATATGGTGACATTCCAATCGGAGTTTTGAAAGTAGTATGGTAAGACCATAAGGAATCATCAAGTCTAGGACTCCAATATTTTCTATCAGGTTGAACAAAATTTTCAAGAATCTATTTTACCTCCCTATTTGACACCTCTTCTTGACCATTGGTTTGTGGGTGAAAAGTAGTAGACACTCGATGACTGACCCCATACCGACACAAAAGTGATTGAATTTTTAGGTTGTAGAAATGAGAACCCTAGTCATTGATAATGAACCTAGGTAAGCTAAGCCAACATAATATTTGGGTTATTAAAGATTATACAACTTCCTTAGAATCATTATTCCTTGAAGCTAGTGCCTCTACCCATTTTGACATGTAATCGACACCCATAAGAATGTATAAGTTGCCAAAGGAATTGGGAAATGGACCCATAAAGTCAATACCCCAAACATAAAAAATATCATTAAAAAGAAATGGTTGTAGTGGGATTTTATTTATTTTAGAGACATTACCCATTCTTTGACAATGAGGACAATATTTACAAAAATCATGAGCATCCTGAAAAAGTGTTGACCAGAAGAGACCAGAATCAAGGAATTTTTGAGCAGTCTGTTGGGGACTAAAGTGGACCCCACAAGCAAGAGTGTGGCATAATTTAAGGATATGCTGAAAATTGCTATCATGTACACAATTCTTAAGGACTTGATCAATAAATGTGTTCCAGAGGTAGGGGTCATCCCAAATGTACCAACGAGACTCATGTTTTAGATGACGGACTTGGTTTTTGTTGAAATCAGTAGGAATACGTGATCCTACCAAATAATTTAAAATTTTATGATACCATGGAATAACATCTTACATTTGGTAAAATTTCTCATCAAGAAAAATATCATTTATAAGAATACAGGGGGATGAGTCAATGTCTTAGGATGGGTGAATCCTTCTGATATGGTCAGCCACCACATTCTCTGCTCCTTTTTTATCTATAATTTCTAAATTGAATTCCTGAAGGAGGATCATCTAGTGAATGAGACGTGGTTTGGATTCAAATTTCTTAAGGAGATATCGAAGGTTTTCGTGGTCTAAGAACACAATAACTTTGGACACTAAAAGATACAACCAAAATTTATCCATGGAAAACATAATAGAAAGAAATTACTTTTTAGTTGTGGTGTAGTTTTTCTTGGGTAGGGTCCAGTGTATGTGAGGCATAGAAAATGACATGTGGAGCTCGATTGACCCTTTATGATAATACTGCACCAACAACATAGTTAGAGGCATCACACATGAGATTGAATGGTAAATCCCACCGAGGTGGTTAGACTACCGGGGGTGATGTGAGAATCCATTTTAACATATTAAAATCTTCCTCACATTCATTATCAAAAACGAATTCCTTTTATTTTTAGAGCAGTCAGGAGAGGGGGAGAGCAATTTTACTAAAGTCATGAATGGAACGATGGTAAAATATAGCATGACCTTAGAAAGACTGCATATACCAAACATTTTTAGGGAATGGTAAGGAATAAATGACATCCATATTTGATTTATATACTTGGATACCATCCCCAGAAATTAAATTTCTCAAAACTGTACCTTGTTGCACCGTGAAATGGAATTTCTCATAACTTAATACAATATTATTTTCAATATAGCAACTTAGGACTAAACTAAGACTACTCAAACATTCATCAAAATAGGATCCATAATCAATGAAATCATCCATGAATACTCCCTTCAAATTCTATAGGTAATCTGAAAAAATACTAACCATGCATCGTTGGAAAGTAACCAGAACATTGCGCAGACCAAATGGCATCCTCCTATATGAAAATTTACCGAAGGGGAATGTAAAGGTTGTATTTTCTAATCCTTAGGGGCAATATAGATCTGAAAGTATCCAGAATACCCATCAAGAAAATAGTAGTGGGTCTTCCCTGCTAGCCTCTCTAGAATTTGGTCAATGAATGGCAATGAGAAATTGTCCTTGATAGTGTGTTGGTATAGTTGGTGATAGTCTATGAAGACACGCCAACTATTCTATACACAAGTTGGAACTAATTCATTATTTTCATTTTTGATTACTATAAGACCAGTTTTTTAGGAACTACTTGAATGGGACTGAACCATTGGTTGTCAGATATGGGGTAAATGATTCCAATAGCCAATAATTTTGTTACTTTCTTTTTAACTACATCTAAGAGGTTTGGGTTCAGTCGACATTATGCCTGCCTCACCGGTTTAGCCTCATCATTTAACAAAATATGATGCGTACAAATTGATTTTTTAATACCAAGAATGTTGTCAAGTTTCTATCCCAATGCGTTTTTATACTCCCTCAAAATTTCAAGAAGTCACAATTCATGCTCAGGAAGGAGTGAACTAGCAATGATGATGGGAAACTTGTTTCCATTATCAAGATATGAATATTTTAAATCTTGAGGAAATTGTTTTAGTTCCAATTTAGGATGATTCTGGATTCATGGGAGTGTGTGTGAAAGTGAGAGGTCGCTGATCACATCTAACTGCTCAATGGTATCATCCTCAGATGAGGAATTATCTTTTACAAGCTTAGAAGCATCATTGATGGTAAATGGAACCTCAGTGTTTAAGAAATCATCAATTAATAAACATGCATGAAAATTTTCTAGACCACTATCACAATAAATGCATGATTCATTACCATGAAATTAAATCAAGGATGAAAATTAATTAAGGGGATCAGGGGAAAGAAAAGATGTTCTTTCTGGGGAAGGGAGTACATCAATTTAATTAACAAAGAGAGAGGAATGTTCTTCTGAGGGGTGATTCATGGAATCAAGGATATTGAAGTGGATAATGTCACCACTAAATTCCATATATAATGTACCATTATGGACATTAATTATGGTTTTAGTGGCTTTCAAGAAGGGTCTCCTAAATATAATCGGGGCATGTCCATTCATCATATCATCTTGTATTTTAAGCACATAAAAATCAGCAAGAAAAATTAAAAAGTTCACCCTCACAAGAACATCCTCTAACACACTATAAGGGTCTGTTGTACTCTGATTTTCTAGAAGAATGAAAATTCTAGTGGGATTTAGTTCACTGACATGAAATAAAGAGTAAATAGCATGAGGAATCACATTAATAGAGGCACCCAAATCAAGTATATCATTATAAAAATAATACTCACCTATGGTGCATGGAATTGAGAATGTTCCAGGATCATTGAACTTAGTGGGAAGTGATGTATCTATCAATGATGAGATGTTCCTCCCCAATCTCACCTTTTCATCTCCACAAAGTTGCCTTTGATGTGTACACATCTCCTTTAGAAACTTGGTGTATCATGTAATCTTCTTCAGGGAATTAATCAAGGGGAATTTGACCTACACTTTTTTCTAAAATTTACAATATTTCTTTATCAAGTTCTTTTTATTTTTGTTTTCTTGGTTGGGTGGACCTTTGAGGAAATGAAAGAGGAATGGTTGGGCTAGGTGTCTCATCAATAGAAACACTCTTCTCTTTGGAAGGGATTCTCTCAGGACAAGTTCCACCTCATTTGGATCATTTCTAGTGGTTGGGAGGGTGGTTTCCTTAAGAGGAGATGAATCTATTGGTGGCGTAATTTGTATTTTAAGTTGAGTTCCACTCCAAAGGGTGATGGAACATACATTTCCATTATCCCTAGGGTTAACTACTGGCTGAGAAGGTAGTTTACCCGACCCATGGCTTTATATTTACCCGAACGAGTTGAAAAGTTGGCCTAATTGGGTTTATAGGTCTTGTACGACAGATTGAGTGTTTTTTTGGAATTAGAGATTGTTGGAATCCATTTGTTTCATCATATCATATAGCCTAGGATCAGGTTTTGGAGGGGTTTGATGGAAAGACCTTTTTTGTGGTTGAGGATTCCTAGGTGGTGGTGGATGACTAATCTGACCCTGTTGGTTCAGTTATTGTTTAGGTTGGTTTGAATACCCCATTTCCTATAAGTTTGGTTTTCTTTTCACCCTGGGTTGGATGGATAGTAAGGTTCTTTATAAAAGGGTTGTTTATAGGGGTAACCTAGAAATATTACCTCACAACTCTCAGAATTTTCTATCAATTGATTACATTATTCAGAGTAGTGGGTATTAGAAGAGCATATACCAGAATGGATGGGATAAGAAGATTGGAATTTCCCTTGAGAAAGAGAAAGTTGTAAAGGAAGGGTACTTACCTCTTCGAACTTTGTGTCCACCTTCTCAAATTTGTTACTTTTCACCTCATGTAAACCTCGAATGGGTAGACTAGACCTTTTAGAAAATTGTTGAGTGTTATGTGCCATGTTATCAATCAGGGTTCTAGCAGTAATTGGGGTCTTATCAACTAGAACACCATGTGTAACAACATCAATCATATTTATATCAATAGGAATTAAACCTTAATAAAAATATTGAATTAAAAGTTGATCACTTATTTGGTGGTGTGGGAAAATTCAACATAACCGTTTAAAACATTCCGAATATTCATGTAATGTTTCCCCTTGTGAATACCTTATAACACAAATTTATTTTCTTGTAGTTGCAGTTCAGGAGGCTATGAATTATTTTTCAAGAAAAAGGCGTTTCATGTTTTCCCAGCCTCTAATTAGTGAATTAACATTGTAAATCTAGTCTTTGTAGTGTCTTATAATGAAAATGGGAATGACCTTAGATTTACTTGTTCTTCATCCACATTAGAATGTTTTAATTTAGAACACACAGTGTGAAATTATTTTAAATTCTTATGTGTATCTTCTCCAAGAAGTCCACTGAATCTTGGTAATAGATGAATTAAACCATATTTTAGTTCCAAATTGGGTGCCTCACCTTATAATTGAATCTATGTGGGGTTGATATCGACATTAGGAGAGGTTTTTTATTTTAGTTTTATATTGTTTTCATCCATGTTATAGAAGTTTATTTCAGTTTTGATGTTGGTTCCAGAAGAAGAAGATGAAGGATCAAGAAGAGTGTTGTTGTCTTGTGTGTCATACTTCAAAGGGTTCTCTTGTGCATCTTGGGGTCACTGACATAAGATCCTCTTCGGTTCAAGTTTGAAAGGTTGAAAATCTCCCATATTAGAACTCTTCATGCACAAAACCTACACAATAAATAAATCAGAACACAAAAATATAGGAAAAGGTATAAGATAAAACAAATAAATATTGAAAAAATTTATAAAAAACTTATAAAAAACACACACTAAAAACCAATGTGCTCCCCAACAATGGAGCCAAAATTTGAACGCATTTTCATGACACGTCAAATTGATTATGATTTTAATGATGATTTATTGTATAGGGAATACCCTAGGTCGTCTCTCAAAGAGTATTGGTGGTTTATAGTTTGAATTTTTAATAACAAGGAACAAAAGAGGGGGCGGTTTTGAAAACAGTTTTAAGAAAATGACTTGATTTAAAGAGTTTAATAGTTGATAAATAAAGGTGGTGTTTTAGAATTATGAGATAAGGATATCATTTCAAGTTCACTAAACATATTGTATAGTTCATTTTTTTTTGAAAATTTCACATGTTTTTTTAATTATTTGGTTGAGGGTTTTAGAGATATTGACTCCCCTTTTACCCCTTAAAATGATGCACAATGAAGTAACTCTTGACACAAAAATCATGTTGTCAAGGTTTGGTCCTAAATAACAGAAAAAGGGTTACCAAATAATATTGAAATATCATATATGTGTGAGAGAGAAAATAATCTTGTGTTGTCCAATCAAAACAACCCAAGATTACCACTTGAAATATCAACTCAATCGGTTGTTGAAATAAAAGCGTTTCACTTAATTATATCAATAGAAATGAAATAAGAGGAGAATAATGTTAAGATAAGAAATAAGTGAAATATTTATCACACAAATTACATAAAACCATTAGAATAACAAGTATTGTAACTCTCTCCCAAGTGTGTGTAGCTCCCTTGAAATGATTTTCCACCATTTAGCTCGCCATCAAGAGGAGGAGGAAGCTTAGATGGAACTTCACCTTCATCCTTGATCCCCCTATGAGGATAGGGTCCTACAGAACTTATTTGATGATGAGAGGAATAATTTAGGTCTATAAAATACCAGAGATTTTTCTCCTAGTAGAACTTAAAAATGGGGAGCCCAAGGTTCCATTTTATAGGAAAATGGGAAGGTGGTTTTGAGAACACATATATCTTATAACCAATTATCACATGTTTTTAGACCCCTAGAAAGCCTTATATATCTTTGGAGAAAATAAAAATGTTATATTCCAACCTTCTATATATCTCCACCTAAGGTTTTGATTAATTCAGACACCTACAACTCAAGATATGGATATATCTCATCACACCACTTTTGACTTCGTGGAGATTCGGTGTGTTGGACAGATCAGGTCAGTTGGGCCACTAGATGGAAAAATGAGGCTTGAATTACTAAATATTAAATGTATCCCAATTAAATTTGGACCAGGAAACATAATTTCATACCATTTGGATGCACATTTCAGTATAAGTGTTCGGTTTAGTAAACTTGTGTGCTTGGATCCTGCGTAGATTGGACCATTTTTCTTGAACTTCATCATGGGACCTCCCAATCACCTCCAAATTCAATGAAATTATAAAAACCAATATCATTTACATTTTTAATAGTAATAAACACAAAAAAATTTAATGAAACATGAAGTGAATTTTTTTATTGTTAAAATTTTCAATACAATTCTAGTTTAGCACAATGGTGTAAGGGTGAAAATGAAACAGTGAATCACAGTACGATAAGTAGGGTGAGGTTACACATATTTAGTTATATTCTTATAGACCTTACAAATACTCATAAGTATTATTTGGGGATTTTGTTTTTTAAAAAGTTACAATACACATCTTGTTGATGAATTTTTTATTTCCTAGCCCCAACCCTTTATAAAAAATTATCACTCATTATAGGATTTAAAATCCATGGTGAGGTACCATGTTGAGTTTTCCTTTTAATTTTTTTGATGTTCTATAAAATTAGTCCAATTATTTTTCAATAATGTTATGAATTCCCATTTTAAGTGAAATTGTTTTATGATGGGGGAAATATTTTTCATAGAATTATCTTTCTAATTATTCCCATGAATGGATGGATTCTGGTATTAGATTTTTTATCCAATTCATTTCTTAAAACTTTAGTGATAAAGGAAATATCCTCACCTTAGTTTACTCAAGTTTATGTGGTGATAACATGGTTTTGATAATTTCATTAATTTCCTTGAAATGAAAGTATGACATTTTGAAATCCATACCATGAAAGGTTGGAAGTGTCACAATCTGACCTACCAGTGTAACACCCCAATATTTTATGAAATATTTTTTCTTCAAATAAATTCAACCTTTTCAATATATTTTGATACGCAAAACACCGAGTTCTAATGAACTACAATATACTAATTATGATATATGAGGTGACACCATCATAACATGGGTGGGTGGTGAAACATGCATGATACAGTCAGGCGATGATGTAGGCCTGATGAAATAGGTAGGATGATATAGGAATTATGATATACTATTCCATGGGTCCAATATTTAGGCCTTTGGTCTATGTAATGTTATTTAGGCCCACTGGGCCTTTGGTCCATCCATATAAAAATATATAAGTCTTGATGGGCGGGCTATCCGAAGGGGGGATATGGCCTGCCTTTCCATCCTATGTCTGAGGTGTGTGTTTGTTTGATGTAATTTTACTCCAAGAGACTAATATACATACATACATACTTATATATATATATATCATATTGATAAAAAAGTAAATACTTTTTTGGTAAAGTTTGTATATGTTTAGAAAATTCTATTTTAAAAAAAAAATTATTTTATTGCTCTTTGTTAACAAATATAAATGTAATTTTTGAAACTTAAATTAATAATATTTGAAAAAATTAACATAATTTTTGGAATCAACATTTAATAATTATAATAGGAATAATTTTTAGGTTTTTCTGAAAAGATTAATTTTCCAATGATTAGTGAAAAATGCTTGTTTTTATTGAAAACTACCTTTTCATTTAAAGAATTAATAAGGTTAAATGTTGATTTAAAATGTGTTTAATAGTTAAATTAGTTAAATTATATTATTATTAAAATAATATATGTCATTTTAATCAATTTCATATTGAGTTTTTATATAAAAACTTTAAAAAAAATCTTTGGAAAACTTATTTTTTATCGCACTTGCGAGTTTGATTTTAAATAAAATTTTGATATTTTTATGAATTGAATTTTAAAAAATGGTTTATATATTTTTAATTAGTATAATTAATATTATATAACAAGTTCAACTTAATTTTTTACCACAATTATTAGTGAAAATAATAAAAAATAATTACCATGATTATGGTTAAAACATGTTTACCAGGGGTTAAACTTAAACTATAAGTAGTAAAAAGAAATATAATATTTTAAAAAATCCATTTTATGGATATATTTAGATCTTATTACATCTAAGTTTAGATAATTATCAATTTTTTAACCTTTTTTCACGTAAAAAATGTGGTTTCTCTTTATTCTTTTCAAAAATACATAGTGTGTCCTCTCCACAAATTATAAATATCCACCCCTTATCCTATCCAATTCACACTTAAAAAACCATTTGGTTCATAAAATATCTACCCAAATAATTTCCTTATATACCTCAACATATCCTAGAGGCTATGGTGAGATCATAAATCCCATATAAGAAGGATTTAGTTTAAACCTAAAGAGGTTTTCCGAAGAAGAGGTAAAATTTTCAACTATGCGTTTTTATTTTACTTCTTCTTCTAAATACATAAAATATTATTCTATTATTCTGATATAATAATACAAGAATCTAAAATATACTGATATTTTTTATGTTAATTATACAACCTATATCCATATCCACCTCCAATAAATTTGAAATTAAACCGTCGATCATGTGTATGGTAGACTACCGCCTCACCAACCGATGTTATTTGTTTCCATCACCACATATCACAGATTGATATAATGATGTATTAAATGTTTATATATGAGATATATGATATTATTATACTTTTATAACTATTATATCACATATAAATTATTAATTTATATTCTTTGAGAATACAATAACACCGTTCGTGTGTACGGATGACTACCGCCATGTGTAGCGATGCGATTCATTCACGCTTTACATAGAAGATAATAAGGATGATTTTAATTAAAATATGTGATATATATGAAGTAAAAATTATTATGTAATGTTATTATATTATTTAACTCTTTTTATCTAAATCTTTCAAAAAAAAAATGGAATCAACCTTCATACGTATGTACGACCTACTATCTCCATGAACAATATATTTCATTTTCTATATAAAACTTTTATGGATTACTATAAGTACATATATAATAAGTAAATTTTATATTTATATAATTTTAATATTCTGGATATGATAGAACCATGATCAAAGTAATATAAAAAAATAACAAATCAAAACCTACATGAAAAACAAAGCAATTATTGCCTGAAACGTGACTTTAACATGGAATTATTAATAAACGGGTAATAAAAGGTCATATGTAAATAATATATGGTATGATATATATAAGTATGGTTCTATAATATATTTATAATAATTTTACATTAATTATACATGAAAGAAGTTGAGATTTAAGGTAAGGTATTTTTGTCTCAATTTGCCTTCTTTGAGACATATATTATGTTATGCACTTATCTTCTTTTATGAGGTGTGTATATAAACCCTTTTAAATGTAATAACATGGGTTTATTTATTATTATGATATTTTAAGTTTCATTTAATGTTATTCCTTCATGGTTCTTATGATTCTATGTTACCAAATTGTTATGAGTATTATGTACAATCTCATATTTTATTTGGATAGTTCAAGATTATGCTTCTAATGAGGAAATATTATTATCTATATCTCAATAAACTCAAGTATTTTATTATCCTAAAGATATTTATGAATAATAAATATTTTTAGTTCATTTTCCTCTTTTTACTAAAGAGTTTAAAATAATTTTTAAAGAAAAAATTCTTCTTTATTTCTCTCTTCGGTCGAAAACCCGTTTTCTTCTATATTCATGTTTTCCGAATTTTTTTTCAAAAATGTTTTGAAATTATAAAAAGTATTTATTAAAATAAATTTTTAAGAAAGATTTACTTTTTAAAAAGTTTTTTAAAAGGATTCATCATGTTGTTTTCCAAACAAGGCCAGTTTGGATTTTACTGGAAATGTGAAAGGAATATTTGTTTTAACGTGTACGACATGAAAAGAATTTCACAACATCATGAAAATTATTTTATTTGAAGATTACATTAAAAATTTTCAAGAAAATTTTCAAATAGAAGTATTTCAACAATATTTTATTAAATTTTATTCAAAAAAATTTATTTTCAAATAGAGGATATTTTCCTCAAGAAACCTTCATAGTGATTTTTATTTCAAGAAAATTTTCCATCTAAAATGACATCCTTTTATGTTACTTATGATTTAATAGGGATATGATCCAAGGATACCATTCTTATTCTTTATTTTAATAATTTATTTTTATTATGACATGATGATTATGAAAAAAGCTTCATTTTCCATGGTTTATACCATTATAAAATTCTTATTAAACCCACTTATTTTTCTATGAGTTATGATTTGATTAAGTGATTATGAAAAATATTTATCCTCCATAGGTTATATTATAATAAAATATTTATGAAACCCATTTATTTTAATGGGTTCTGATATTATGAATGTTTTATGATCTTGTGTCACATGTATGTATGATTTTAGTTATATAATGGGTGAGAACTATATCTCTATTCAATGAATTGGGTAAAGATTGATATCTCATGATATAAACTGGACTAGAATGGGGAGTGAACCCAGTATAGTAAGGGAATATTTCCACTATGATATTCTTGGGAGTGAACTTTAAATTATATGATGATTTGGGGACTAAACCCACTCAACTATGACAGTATTGGTAATGAGACCTTAACTACTACCGAAATAATTTTCTATTCTTAAGTGCATGAAAAAATCAATTCCTTATGAAAATTTTATATTATCATGGTTTATTTTGTTTTATTTCATTATGATTCATATCTTATGAACTTCCAAGATTTATTCCATTAAATAATTTTATGATCTATGATATGTACGTTATGTTTTTTAAATGTTATTATCATGCTCGTATACCCTTATACTAAAGATATAATGATATATCCCTTGTTTATCCTTACTATGAATCTGATCCCACCCTTTCTTATGTTCCCTTTCCCCAGGATATAATGAAAGGTATTATGTATGATATGTATAATAAGGGTTCTATTTATGAAAATTATAGTGGGATATGACAAAGCTCACTTATGTACCAGTTGTTTAAGTGTCTATGTTTCTAAAGGTACTAGACCTAAACAATTATGGTGTGGATTGTTATGCTATGTAATGGATATTTATCTATTAATATGTAATATTTATGTATGAAAAATTTTGAGTCATTATAGATGGTATTATAGTAAGGTATAGTTAAAATTTGGAAACTAGGATGAGAAAACTTTAATGGGATCTCTAAGGATATGCATAAGGATAAGTTTAAGGATGATTCAAAGTATAGAAAAATGTCCTAGAATTTTGTTAAAGGATAGAGCAAGTGGTTTCCAAGAAATTACATCCCTGTATAGATACTAAAAGTGGATGTGGCTCTGGTAGAGAGGTATCTAGGGGTACTAAATATAAAAACGGAACATTGATCCAGACTCAATCATGACCTGGTTCGTGAAATTAGGCCTTGTTGCACACCTGATTTTATATTCTCGAGGGATATGATTTTGAAATTAAAATAATCTTTATGAACCATAATGAAGGATTTAAATACACGATGACTATAAATGACCTAGGATAAACCAATGGTGTCATAGATTAAAAAGAATGTTTCATGGTTTATTCAAAATATAAGTTATTTTTTAGGATTATGTGGTTCCCTACTATGATTACTATTACTTACTGTTAAGTCATAAGGAAACCTTATTGACTCAACAATCTCCCCCCTTTTGGAAAGAACACACATCCTTTCTAAAAATAATATAAGGACTAAGAGTTTTTCTTTATGGAATTGAAAATAAAAACTTATCTCCCTTTACTTATGAATCATGGTGAATACGACTAACCCCCCCTTAGGTTTTGAAATCCCTAAGGATCATATTCTTGACTTCCTTAAAAAGATTTTTCCATTTGATGTATAAGGAAATATTCTTTGATGAAACTCCCCCTTTTATAGACTCCCCATTATATATGGAATTCAATTATTTACTTAGTATTCTTTTTATAATTCTTTTCTCCCACTTTGTGATGTTTAAAAAAGAATAAAGATAATGGAAAAAATATGGTACCTGAAAAAAATTAGTACCATACAACAAAACAAATGATTAACAACCAAAATTTCATTATTAAGGGAAATATTTATACAAAGAAGTAAATACAACAAAAGATCATATTGGGGAAAAGTTATCCTTCTTTCTCCTTCGGCATTAACTACTTTACAATGGTTTTCAGCTTCTTTATATCCTTGTGATATTCTTCCACATTCTTGAACATCTAATTCTAATCTTCATTTTTCTTCTCTAAGGCTTTGATCTTTTCTTCCTTAGCCTTAAGAATATCTGTACGAGCCTTCAAAAAATATTCTTGATTAACAATATTTTCTTCAAACTCTATTCTGAGATCCCTTTCCCTCTTCCAATTCATAACCACTGAATTAAGCTTCCCATTCAGATCTTTGACTTCCTACTTCCGAGTTGTCTGTTCGAGACTTAGCTTTTCCTCAAAATTATTAGTATGATCATTAAACTTTGCATCATCAGTGTCAAAATAATCCTTCAAACTTTCTTGGAATCATCAAGTATTCCCATATCTTAAATTGTTTTCCTTTTCTAATAAGTGATTTACTTGCATGATCTTTTGTGAGCTTCATATCCAATGAAAAAAGTTTTAAAATCGGCGTCAAGACTGAAAAACTTATCCTTAAACATGGTGAATGAATATGCTTTCAGATTAAATGAGTGATGAAGCATTTAGAACCTCTATTCTATACTTGGAAATAAGGGAATGGTATCAACCATCTTCTTCAAAGATTGAACAACAAAATCATGTCCAAGAGAGGACAATTTTGAATCAGACTGATTGGTTGGTGAGGATTGTTTTTTATCTCTTCATCTTTCCTTTTCAATGAACCACCGACATATTTATTTTTCAATATAGATTTCTTAGGTGTATAAACCAACACCTTATTTCCCTTATCGGCTCTCGGAATGATCTCTTCTGCTTTGGGTGATTTATGCTCACTACCTAATAATTGAACAATATTTCCTTCCTTAAGATTTTCTCTCTTGGAACCTACCAAAAGATCTTATGGCTGAACAAAGTCATGGTTGATACTCTCTTCTTTAGATAGTTTGTTCAATTCCTCTTGACCCTTTTCTTTTTTTTCCTGGAGTAGCAAGTTTTGAAGATTTTTCTTCAGAAGTTCAGGTTAAAAGTTTTTCAGAAGGACTCTCCTACACATGATATTCATCTACTTGCCTTATCATGTCATCTGTATCACCACTTCCTTCCTTCCTTCTTTTTATTCTTCCACCTCTTCCTCTTGAACTATTTATTGTTCTTTTTTTGGTTCCACAATCACAATCTTCTTTCCCAGAGTCACAAGAAGTGATTGTTGGCTTATAACTCCAAAGAATTTCGAAGTAATGTTGTTGAGTGATGATACTCTCAGAAGGATGAAGGTTGGATTCAATAGTAAATCTAGATAATTCTATGATTTGTATGAATAAAAAATAAAATCTCTTTCAAATAAACTGGAAATGGCTGAGACTTCCAAGAAGGGTGGAAAGAAGAGGAAGGCAAAAGAGCCAGAAGAGAAAGAAAAAACATTTGCTGTTCAGGAAACCCAATATGAACCTCCAAAACCAAATAATGAAAGGACATATCCTGAAAAAGTGGTTGCTAAGTGGAGAGAAGACAAGAAGAATAAGAAGGAAGGGGAGCCTAGTTTTGGATTGGACCCTACCGAGGCAAAATCAATGAAGTTGAAGGCTACTAAGAATCTTAAGAAGAAAAAAAATAAAAGAAGCAGAGGAAGAAGATGTCAGAGGCCAAAATCATTCAATTTCTTCTCAAGGATGCTGAGAAAGATTCTGAACAATTTTAGGTACCCTAATTCTTTTTGGAAGAATCAATTCTTGTGACTTTGGGAAAGAATATGGTGATTCCAAAACCATAACAAGAAGAAGAAATAGTTCAATAGGAAGAAGAGGAAGAAGAAGAATAAGAAGGAAGTGGTGATACATATGACTTGATAAGGAAATTAGAGGAATATCATGAGAAGGTGATTCCTTCTGAAAATCTTTAAAGTAGAGGAATATCTTGGAGTTATAAGTAAAGGAATTTCAAAGTAATTTTATTGAGTTATGATACTCTCAAAAGGATGAAGATTGGATTCAATAGTAAATCTGGAGATTTCTATGATTTGTTTGAATAAAAAATAGAAGCTCTTTCAAAGAAACCGGAATTGGATGAGACTTCCAAGAAGGGTGGAATGAAGAGGAAGGAAAAGGAACTGGAAGAGAAAGAAAAAACTCATGATGTTCAGAAAACCCAATCTGCACCTCCAAAACCAAAGAAGAAAAAGACATATCTTGATGAATTGGTTGCTAACTAGAGAGAAGACAAGAAGAATAAGAAGGAAGGGTAGCCCAGTTTTGACTTGGACCCTTATTAGGAAAAATATTTGAAGTTGAAGTCTGCTGAGAATCTTGAGAGGTAAGAAAAAGAAAAGAAGCAGAGGAAGAATATGTCAGAGGATGAAATCATTCAATGCCTTCTCAAGGATGCTGAGAAAGCTTCTGAACAATTTCAGGTACCGGAATTATTTTTTCAAGAATCACTTCCTGTGACTCTGGGAAAGAATATGGTGATTCTGGAACCAGAACTTGAAGAAGAAATAGTTCAATAAGAAGAAGTGGAAGAAGAAGAAGAAGAATAAGGAAGTGGTGATATAGATGACATGATAAGGCAAGTAGAGGAATATCATGAGAAGGAGAGTCCTTCTAAAAAACTTCTAATCCAAACTTCTGAAGTAGAATATTCAAAACTTGATACTCTAGGAAAATAAAAAAAGCGTCAGGAGGAAGTGAATAAACTATTTGAAGAAGAGAGTATCAACCATGAAATTTTTCTGCCAGAAGATATTGTGGCAGGTTCTGAGAAATAAAATCTTGAGGAAGACAAGATTGTTCAATTATCAGATAGTGATCATTAATCTCCCCGAGTAGAAGAGATCATTCTAAGAGCTGATAAGGTAAAGAAATCATTGGTTCATACACCTAGGAAATATGTTGTGAAAAAGAAAGATGCTGGTGGTTCATCAAAAAGGAAAGCTGAAGAGATAGAAAACAATCCTCACCAACCAATCATTCTGATTCAGAATCGTCCTCTCTTGGACATGATTTTTCTGTTCAATATTTAAATAATATGGTTTATACCATTCCCTTATTTACAAGTATATATTCGAGGTTCCAAATGCTTCGACATTTGTTTAATTAGAAAGTAGGTTCAGTCACCATGATTATAGATAATTTTGTCAGGTTTGGGGCCGATTTCAAAACTTTTTTCATTGGATATGAATCTCAAAAATGATCATGTAAGGAAATAACTAAGTGGTTAAGGAAAAAAATTTAAGAGATGATAATACTTTATGATTTCTAAGAAAGTTTAATGGATGCTTTTGAAACCGAATATGAAAAGTTTAATGATCTTAATAAGAGTTTTGAGGAAAAGCTAAGTCTCGAACAGACAACTCAGAAGTAGGAAGTCAAAGATCTGAATGGGATTCTTAATTTAGTGGCTATGAATTGGAAGAGGGAAAGGGATATCAGAATAGAGTTTGAAGAAAATATTGCTAATCAAGAAGATTTTTTGAAGGCTCAGGAAGATATTCTTAAGGCTTAGGAAGAAAAGATCAAAGCCTTAGAGAAGAGAAATGAAGATCAGGATCAGCTGCTCAATCCTGTAGAAGAAGATCACAGGGAGATAAAGAAGCTGCAAACCATTGTAAATAAGTTAATGCCAAAGGAGAGAGAAGGATATTTTCCCCCCAATCCAATATTTTCTTGTATTTCCTTCTTTGTATAAATCTTTCCCTTCATAATGAAATTCTTGTTGTTCATCATGCGTTTTGTTGTATAGTATTGATTTTTTCAGGTACCATATTTTTTCCATTCGCTTTATTCCTTTTTTAAAAACTCAAATGGGGATAAAGGAATGATAAAAATAATACTAAGTAAAGAATTGAATTCCCTAAGTAAGAGGGATTATATCAAAGGGGGAGTTTCATCAAATAATATTTCTTTATATAGAAAATGGAAAAATCTTTTTAAGGAATCAAGAATATGATCCTTAGGGATTTCAAAACCTAAGGGGGAGTTAGTTGTATTCACCATGATTCATAAGTAAATGGAGATAAGTTTTTATTTTAAAGTCCATAAAGAAAAACTATAATTCCTTATATTATTTTTTGAAAGGATATTTGTGCTTTCCAAAAAAGGGGATATTTTTGAGCCAATAAGGTTTCCTTATGACTTTTCTATTCCTCTATGTTTTAAAAATCACAAACACTCTATCTTAAGGAAAATTATATTTTCCCTAAAAATTATCTTAATATGGAAAGTTTTCATTACCCAAGGAAATTTATCCTTACCTTTATTTTCATTGTTCATTTTATAGTTTATCTAAATCTACCTCATTTTATTCTTAAGTATAAAAATTTGTTTCACATATAAAACCTCAGAAACCTATAAATTCTTAGATATCGAGTATTCTATTTTTAGGTTCCGAATTCAAACTCAGAATTCTCTCTGAATTCTCAAAAATTCAGACATCAAATTCTCTGAAATTTGTACTCTGAATTCTCTAAAATTTAGACTCTGAATTCTCTAAAATTCAGTCTCTGAATTCTCTGAGATACAAACTCTGAATTATCTGAAATTCAGTTTCTGAATTCTTTGAAATTCAGACTCTAAATTCCTCATAATTGAGAATCTGAATTCCGCAGAATTCAGACTCCGAATTATTTGCAATTCAGACTCCTAATTCCTTAGACATCCGACTCTAAATTCCTCAGAATTCAGACTCCGAATTCCTTAGAATTCAGACTCTGAATTCCTCAAAATCAAGACCACAAATTCCTCATTACTCAGACTCTGAATTCTTTAGAATTGAGACTCCAAATTCATTGGAATTCAGACTCCAAAATCTATAGAATTTAGGTTCTAAATTCTTTGCAAAACAGAATCTGAATATCTATGATTTATAGTCTCCAAATGATTTTTTTGTTAGAATCCAAACTTTATTTTTCCTTAGACTCTTTAAAATTATATTTGGTTAAGCAACCTTATTTTTCTTACACCTATTATAGTTATGAAAATATGGCATATATACTATTTCTAAGTAACCATGGTTTGAGTGACATGTGTATAGGTCCCTTAGAAATTCATGGAAAAATATGACCGTTGGAGGAGGGAGATGACCATTGGAGAAGTTCCTATAAATAAGAGCTCATTTGAACGAGCTCAATACCTGTTGAACATTATAGAGATTGAATGTTGCTGAAGTGATTTCTAGAGAGAGAGACTCTCATGCCTTGTGTGTACTAAATATCTTATTCAGATTGCTTCATATGACTTTGATTGTTGCTGTGTACAATCGAGGACTTCTGGGGATTGGAAGAAAGAGGTTCTGACTACCTTAATGTTTGAGGACTTCTGTGGATAAGAAGATAAAGGTTCCGACTACCTTAAAGTTTGAGGTCTTGTAGGGATATAAAGATAGATTCTGATATTCCTATCGAGGGATTAACCATGTGTGGGTAATATAGGCTTTCTTGAAAGTATAAATCAAGAGACCTTTTTCCAAGGTTGTTGGATACCCTACTCTTTGGGATAAAAGATTACATATTTGTTACTTGTTTTGTTTTAAGTTTATTTCTGCTATATTTTGAAAAAGGAAGAATATATAAACTTATTATACTTTCTTTTTATTTGATATACTCTGATAAGTAAGATTCTATATGATTAAAGGTATAATATTTTCCTTATAAATTTCCTTAAGTCTCATTTCGGGGACCACATTTCTAGAACCTTGCATGTTTTTAGAACTAAAAGAGGTATTGTGAATTTACCTTGTTTAACCTTGTTAAACATTGTTTTCCTTAAGGTTAAAAATGAATGTTTTTAAACTTAAAATTAACCCCCTCTTGTAATTGAGCATCTACATTCATATTTCGATCCTACACTTACACTATGCATTTTGGTTTTTGTCAATGGATGGAACTCAAAGGAATCATGATAATGATGAGTGTGGTAGATAATGCAATGATTTTTCTCTTAAAAAATAAATTTTATGGGAGTTGGAATGAAAAATATCATTCCTATTATCACACAAATTTCTCAAGATATTAATCCTAATGAACATTATAAATGTGAAATGAGTTAATAATATTATATTGAGTCTTTCATGAGGAAACGTCCACCATCTTTCAATGGTTCTACTCATCTTCTAGTTGATGAGTAATAGATTGGTTCCACTGAAAAGATTTTTTCCATTATCCAATTTTTAGAACATGAAAAAGTAATTTTGGTTGTATATAATTTAGAATAAGAAGAAGATAAATGATAGAACCCCATAAAGAATACAAGGGAACATGATGAAATTAACTCCATTGAGTGAGATGAGTTTAAGAGATTATTTTTTAATAAGTACTTCCCTTTTATTATTCATAAAAAATTGGATAAGGAATTCCTTTATCTAAATTAGAAGGATGATTAATCTATTGGTACCTATGAGGAAAATTTTACAAGACTAGTGAGGTATACTTACGAAATTATCATACAACCTAAAGGTAATTTTGATCGATTATTTAGTGGCTTAAAACCAAGTCTTTGATTAGAATTATCCATAAGTGTCTTCATCAGCTATGAAGAAATCATTTTATATGCTCTCAATGTGGAAATGAAGATTAGTGTTACCCATAAATCTCATGGTTTTGACAAGAAAAGGAAGATGAAGTTCAAAGGAAACTCTAAAAACCATAGAGAGAAGAAGATGATATTTCTTTTATTCTCTAAGTGTGGAAGGAAACATAGAGTAACTTGTCTTAAGGGAACTAGTAAATGTTTTAGGTGTAGAATGGAAGGTCATCAAGAAATAGAATACTGAAGTGATTAGAAGAAGTTAGTTAATGATGAAAATAGAGAGAAATCTCCACAGAATTCACCATACACACTCCTGTGCTTCAAATGTAAGGAGTTTGGGAATTATGACAACTGGTGAGAAAATCATAAGTTTAATGATGATGATAAAGGTCAACAACCTCTTAAGCTAGGAGAAAAAGGGAAATATCATGCAATCACTATTTCTGATGAAGGGTGTGATAACAATGTGGTTAAATGTACACTTAACATCCACTCAAGAATTGATAATGTGTTATTTTACTATGTATTTATCCATTCATTCATGTATTAATAATTTTAAAAGGGTACCAAGATTCCAAAAAATGGTTATATATCAAATTAGAAATGAAAACCCCTAATGGTGTGATGATTACATGTCAAGTATATTATTCCTCTCCAGTTTATTTTTTTTGAGAATGTGATTCCTATAAATATTTTCATTCTTACTCAATTTGAATTTGATATTATCTTAGAAATGTATTGGATTTCTCTAAATAAAGTACACATTAATTGCTGATGAAGTGAAGTCATGTTTTATATTCCATAACAATGTATTATCTTCAATTAATGTGATGATAAATATGAGCTTTTAATGGAAATAAATTCCATTGTATGGTTTTTTTTCTTATTCAAGAGGGGAATTTATCTTTTATGGTTGGGCAGAAACTCAACACAGATTATATTACTATTTTGTGGGAGTTTTTTTGATGTCTTTCCAAAATACTTTCCTAGTTTTCCACCAAATCATGAAGTTAAGTTTTCAGTAGAACTAATACCCAGTGGAACACATATTTCAAAGACTCCCTATAGAATGGACTCGATTGAGATGTAAGAATTAAAGAAGAAACTACAAATAACCTTGAAAAGGTATTCATTTTTTTAAGTGTGTCACCTTGGGGTTCAACTGTTCTTTTTTGAAAATAAATATGGATTAATGCGAATCATCATTGATTATTGGGAGCTAAACAAGATCACTGTCAAGATAAAGTATCCTCTACCTCGTATTGATGACCAATTTGATCAACTACATGGATATCAATACTTTTCAGAGATTTACCTTCATTCTAGATATCATCAATTGAGGGCCAATAAGAACAATATACCCATGAAAACATTCCATTCAAGTTATGGATACTATGAGTTTATAGGGAAGTAATTTGGCCTTACTAATTCCCCTCTATCATCATGGATTTAATGAATTGAATAATTAGAGATTACCTTGATCAATTTTTGGTAGTCCTTATAGCTGATATTCTTATCTAATCAAAGATAAAATAAGAGTATGATGATCATTCATGAAATATACTGAAGACCCCAAGGAAGAATAATTTGTATGAAAATTTACAAAGTGTGAATTTTGGCTACAAAAGGTTTCATTTTTGTGTTATATTATATCAAATGAGGGTATACTGGTGGATCCATCAAAGATAGAGACTATTAAATGGTGGCCCAAACCAACCACAACGACTAAGATCTAAAGTTTTCTTGGGTTGGCTAGATATTATTGACAGTTTGTGGATAATTTCTCATGACTATTTAATCCACTTATTAAGTTATCTCATTAGGGAACCAAGTTCCTTTGGATATATGAATGCAAGGAATATTTCAAGGAACTAAAGAGAAGACTAGTCATCACACCCATGCTTACATTACCCTATAGTAGATAAGGGTTTGTAATATTTAGTGATGAGTCTAATAAGGGATTGGGAAGAGTTTGTATGAAAAATGATATGGTTATAGATTATATAACACAACAATTGAAGGTTCATGAGAAAAATTACCGAACTCATGATTTGGAGTAAGATGCGGTAAATTTTTCATTAAAGATATGAAGTAATTATCTTTATGAAGAAAATTTTGATATATATACTGATCAAAAAATTTTAAAGTATGTATTGATATAGAAGGATTTTAATATGAACCATAGAATATGGTTAGAGTTTATTAAAGATTATGACTTCTCAATACCTTACCACCCTAGGAAAGAGAACATGGTGGAAGATGGTTTTAGTCAAAAAGATCATGCTAGATTATCAATGATGAGGATCACAAAAGATCCAATATTTTTGGATTCGAAAAGGATGTATCTAGAAATCATGATGTAAAAGGAGAAATCTTATCTTTCTCAATTGAAAGTTCAACCATTTATCCAAGTAAAGACTAAAGAGGCATGAAAGAAAGATATAGAGCAGAAAAAGAAGGTTATAAATATTCTTGATTTTAACCTTGATAATGATGTAATGATAAGGCTCAGGAACCCTGTATTTATTCCACACATACCATATTTGACGAAGGATTTGTTATTGGTGGATCATAGTTCTTTATTCTATATTTATCCTAGAATAAAAAAGATGTATATAGATTTTAAAGAGTATTTATAGTGGGAAAACATGAAAATAAAAATTGTGGAGTTTGTTTCTGAATGATTTGTATATCAGTAATTTAAGTATGAGAAACAAAATTCTAAGGGGATGTTATATACATTACCCATACCGGAATGTAAATTGGAAAATATCACCATGTATTTTGTCATCGGACTCCCCAAAACATTTAAAGGGAACAATGATATATGTGTTGTAGTCGATTGCCTTACAAATTCAGCACACTTCCTCACTATCAAAGAATATTTCTCTTTGGATCAAATTTATAGTATATATATTAAGGAATTGGTAAGGTTTCATGGAGTACCACATTAAATTGTATCTGATCTGGATCTGAGGTTTACTTCCATGTTATAGTGAATTCTTCAACATGTTATTGATATAAAGTTGAGTTTCAACACTACATATCATCCTTGGACATATGGTTAGTTTGAGAGAACAATTTAAATCCTAGAAGATATGTCGAGATCTTATTCTATTTATTTTAAAGGTGTTTGGGATCAATGACTTACTCTAGAAGAGTTTTCATACAATAATAGATTTCACTTGAGAATTCAAATGGCTCCTTATAAAGATCTCTATGGAAAGAAGTGCAGAACCCCATAATACTAGAATGAAGTTGGAGAAATAAAGCTATTGGTACCTGAGATAGATGAAGAAATTATAAATAGAGTTCGATCTATTTATCTGTACATAAGGGAGGTACATATTTAGTATAAAATTTATTTAGATAATAATCGACATGATATGGAAGTTGAAGTTGGTGAAAAGGTGTTTATAAGGATTTATACATGTAAGAAGGTATTGATATTTGTAACGAAGGGAAAAATAAGACCTAAGTATATTTTTCCTTTTATTTTTTTGATTGTATCAGGATGATATCCTATCATATTTCACTTCCACCAAACCTCTCTCAGGTCCACAATGTGTTCCATGTATCTCTCTTGAGGATGTATATTCCTGAACCTTCTCATATACTTAAATCATAGTTCACATCACTAACGAATGAAATTTCTTATGAGGAATAATCAATAGTGATTCCAAATCATAGATATAATATTCTATAAAACAAGACCACTCACCTGGTTAATGTTTTATAGAGAAGTACCCAGTTTTAGGAAGCGACATGGGAACCTAAGGATGTAATGAGGAAAAAGTATCCTCATTTGTTTATACCAAAGTGATGTAATTTTTAGGGATAATTGTTTTAGAATGAAACAACTTGAAATTTTATGAAATATTTATTCTTCAAATAAATTTAATTTCTTTTACAATGCGTGCTACATGCAACACTAAGTTTTAACAAACCATAATATACTATTTATATTACTATTTAATAGGATCATTATGAACTATCCATTAAACTTGGTAGTATAAATAGGAATAACCACATTTTTAATACCAATTATAATGTTTATATATAAATAAATCATATTGTAAAAAAATTGCTTAATTTTTAGTAAAGTATTTATATGTTTTGAGAATTCTATTTTCTCAAAAAATGCTTTTATTATTTTTTGTGAACAAATAAAAAAAGTAACTTTTAAAACATAAAAAAAATATTTGAAAAAATTTAATTCATTTTTAGAATAATTTTTTTAAAATTATATTAGTTTAATTATTTTGTTATTTTTTTTCTAAAAAGATTATTTTTTTGATGATTATTGAAGAATACTGAATTTTATTTAAAATTTCCTTTTTGTTTAAAGTTTTTATAATGTTAAATTTTGTTTTAAAATTGTTTTAAAAGTTTAATTAGTTCCATTAAATTACTATTAAACCAATATATACAATTTTAATCAATTTTATATTGAATTTTGATATAAAACTTTTTAAACTTTTGAAACTTTTCTCTTTGAAAAACTACATTTTCATCGCATTTACGAGTTTTATTTTAAATTAAATTCCACCATTTATGTGAATTGATTTCGGATAAATAGATTCAAATTTTTAATTAGTATAACTAATACTATCTAATATGTTAAACTTAATTTTTTACCATAATGAGTTGTGAAAATAGTAAAAATTAATTACAGTGATTAATGTTAAAATGAGTTTACTAGGGGTTAAACTAAAAAGATAAGTAAAATTACATAGAATCTTGTATAACACCCATTTTATGGACATATTTGGACCTTATTACATATAAGGTTCAATAATGAGTCATGTTTGAGGCTTATTTCATGTTATGAATGTAGTTACACATTATTATTTTAAAAAATACCAAGTGTGTCCTCTCCCCCAGTTATAAAAGGCCACCCCTTCTCCTCTCTAATTAAAACTTCCAAAAACCTTTGGTTCCATCAATCCATACCCAAATATATTATTTATAAACATACATAGATCCTATTGTAAATTTTTACATCAAAATTCCAACCTAGAAAAGATTTAGTTTAAACGTAAAGAGGTTTTCTGAAGAAGAGGTAATGTAATTTACTATGTGTTATTGATTTAATTATTATTATAAATATTTCAAGTATTATTCAATTATACTTATAAAATAACAAAAATATATACTATATACTTATATGTTATTATGTTAATTTCATAACCTATATCCATCTCCACATTCATCAAATGGGAAACAAAGCCATCAATCGTGTGTACAGAGGACTACCACCTTGCAAACCGATGTTATTCATTTTCCATCACCACCTATCATGGATGGATATAATGATGTATTAAATGTTTATATTTTATATATATGATATTATTATACTTATTTAATTCTTATATCACATATAAATTCTTACTTTCCATTCTTTGGGATTATGACAACGTCGCTCGCGTATACGATAGACTACCGACTCATCGAGCGACGTGATTCATTCATGCTTTATATGGAAGGTAATAAGAATGTTTTTAATGAAAATGTGTAATATATATGAAATAAAAATAATTCTGTTTTGGTAATATATTATTTACATTTATTTCTTTTTATCTATAAAGAAAATGGAAACAACATTCATGAGTGCGTACGACTTACCATGTCTATGAATGGGGTATTTCATTTTATATCTCTAGATTTTTTGAATTAAAATAAACATATATATATAATTAATATGTATGATATTTATATCATTTTTAAAATTATTTATATGACTTAATCATGATCATAGTAAGATGAACAACATTAAAAAATCAAAACATACATGAAAAACAAAGCAATTATTTCCTGAAACACAACTTTAACATTTACTTGTTAATAAATGGGTAATAAAAGGTCATAAGTAAATAATATATAATATTATATATAATTATGTCTCTATAATGAATTTATAATAAACTTATATTTACTATATAATAGGTTTTAACATGTACGAATGAAGTCGAGACTTAAGGCAAGAGATTTTTGTCTCAATTTTCCTTCTTCGATACATATGTTATGTTATGAACCTATCTTATTTCATGAGGTGTATATAAAACACATTTGAAATGTAATATAATGAATTTATTTATTATACTGATATTTTTAGTTTCATTTATTTATTACTTCAGGGGGCTTATGATTTTATGCTACTAAAGTGGTAGGGGTTTTATGATACAATCTCACCATTTATCAGGATTATTCATGATTATGCTTCCAATGATAAAATATTAAGATCTAAATATAAAGAAACTCATATATTTTCTTCTCCTATGGTTATTTATGAAGAATAAAATTTTACCTTCATTTTCCTTTCTTTATGTTCTCAAGAGTTCAAAATATTTGTTTATGAAAAAAGGCGTATTTATTTCTCTCTTTAGTTGAAAACCTGTTTTATTCCATATTCATGTTTTCTAAAGAAAATTAATTTTTTTTACATTAACAAAATTATTTATCAAGTAAATTTTCTACACATGTTTTATTTTTTTACAAAGTGTTTTAAAATTAGTCTTCATGTCATTTTGCAAACAAGACCAGCTTGGATTTTACCGAAAATGTGAAAGGAATTTTTATTTTTTCATGTACAAAATGAATAGAATTTCTCAAAGATATGAACAATATTTTATTTGAATATTACTTTATAATTTTATATTTTATTTTGAAAGAAAATTATTTCCCCAATATTTTATGAATTTATAATTTTAAATAGGTAATTTTCAAAGAAAGAATATTTTTCTCAAGAAACATTATAAGTGATTTTCTTTCAAAATAAAGTTTCCATATGAGATGAAATAATTTGATATTTCATATTAATTATTGGGGATATGATCCAAGGATACTATTATTATTATTTCTATTAATGGTTTATGTTTATGATGACATGATCCTTATGAAACCAACTTCTTTTTTTACAAGTTATACCACAATAAAATACTTATGAAACTCGATTATTTTTCCATGATTTATTCTTTTTGGAAATGATGACATGATTGTAAAACCTATTTATTTTCCATAAGTTATGTTAAAATTCAATTTTTATTAAACCCATTTATTTTCATGGGTTTTTATATAATGAATGTTTGTGATCTTATGGCACACATTTGTATACTTTTCATTATGTGATCGGTGGGTCCTATATCTCCCTACAATGAATTGGGTAAATATTGATATCTCATGAGATAAAAAGGATTGGAATTGGGAGTGTGCCAAGTTTTGTAAGGGAATATATCCACTATGATAGTCTATGGAATGAACCTAGACTACTAGGATTGTTTGTAGAGTTAACCCATTCCACTATGATAGTCTTTAAAATGATCCTTGAACTACTAAAGAAATTATTTCTATGATTATGTGTAAGAAAAAAATCTATGCCTTATGACAATATTATGTTATGATGGTCCATGTTCATTGATTCCATTATTATTTATGTCTTATGAACTGGAAAAATTTATTCCATGACTAAAGTTTATGATCTATGATATGTAGTGTATGGTTTTAAAATGTTATTCTCATGTTCTCATACCCTTATGCTCATGATATACCAATATCTCCCATGTTTACCCTCACTATGAATATAATCCCCTTATTTATTATGTTTTTTCCAAGGTGATGATGAAAGGTATTATGTATGATATTTCCAAGAAGGGTACTAGTTATGAAAAACATAGTGAGAGAGGACATATCTCACTTATAGACTAGTTGTTTATGTTTCCTTGTTTCTAATGTATCTAGGCATAAATGATTCTATAATGGAACTTTTTGTTATGTAATGAATATTCTTCTATTAATATGTAATATTTATGTATGATAAGTTTCATGTTGTTATATTTGGTATCAGATCAAGGTGTAGTTAACCTTTGAAAACTAGGATGAGAAAACTTTAGTGAGATCCCTAAGGATATGTCTAAGGATAAGTCTAAGGACGAGTCAAAGTATAAGAAAATGTCTTGGAATATTGGTAAAGTATTGAGAGAGTGGTTTCATATAAATTATATCCTTTTCAAGATACAACAAGTGGATGTGGCTCTATAATATAGGTTCCTAGGTGCACTAAATCCGAAAAGGGTGCATTGACCTAGACTCAATCATCACCTAGTGCACAAAAATGGGCCTTAATTCACACCTGGTTTGACACTCATAGGGATATGTTTTTAGAAATTCACAAACTCTTTATGAACCAGCATAAAGAATTTAAATAGATGATGACTATAAATTAAATAGTATAAACCTCAGGTGTCATAGATTAAAAATAAGGTTTTATGATTTAGATATCCTATAAGTGATTTTTCATGATTAAGTAGTTCCCCCCTATTAAATTTATTTCTTACACTATAAATTTTGGTTTTATTCAATGGATATAATCGGAAAGAACCATGTTAATGTTGAGTGTGATGGACAATGTAATGATTACCCTCCTGAAAAACCGAATTTTATGGGAGATGGAATAAAAAATCTCATTTATATGCTCACACAACTTTTTCAAGATATGAATCATGCTAAAATTATGAATGATGAAAGGAGGGAATAATAATAGGTTGAGTTATTCACGATGAAACATCCACCTTACTTTAATGTTTATACTGACCTATTAGTTACTGAGTAATGAATCGGTACCACTGAAAAGATGTTTTATATTCTCCAGTGTTTGGAACATGAAAAATTCATTTTTTTATATCTATTGTGTGGAAGACGAAAGAGATCAAGGTTGAAATTTCATAAATAATACAAGGGAAAATGATGAAATTGACTATATAGATTGGGAAGATTTAAACATCTTATTTTCCAAAAATTACTTCCCTCATATTATTCATACAAAAATGGATGAGGAATTACTTGAGCTAAAGTATAAGTATAATGAATATATTGGTAACTATGAGGAAATATTTACAAGACTTATGTGGTACACTTCTATAATTATCATCTAACCTAAAAGTAAGGATGGTTGACTCTTTAATGGATTGAATACAATTATATAAATAGATTTACCCATAAGGGACTTCAATAGATATGAAGAAATCATTCAATTTTATCTTAAGGTGTAAATGGAGATTCGAGTTACCCATAAATATCATGGTTTTGATAAGAAAAGGAATATGGAGTTTAAATGAAACTCTAAAAACCATAGATATAAAATTATGATATTTCTTTAATTATCAATGTGTGGAAGGAAACATGGAGGAAATTATCTTAAGGGGACTGGTAAATGATTTAAATGTGTAAGGGATGGTCATTTTCAATCAAATGCTGAAGTGACGGGAAGAAGATTTCTAATAATGAAAATAGAGAGAATGCTCCACATAATTCACCACCCACACTCTAGTGTTTCAAATGAAATGATTATGATAATTATGATAACTAGTTACCAGATTTTAAGGTTAATAATGATGATTGATGTATTTAACCTCTTAAGCTAAGAGAAAAATGTAAATCTCATTTAATCAATAAATCTGATGAGGGGTGTGATAAATATGTGGTGAAACGTACACCTACCATCCAATCTTGAACAAAGAATGTATTATTTTAATATAGATCTACCCATTCCCTAAAATTTAAATAAATTTATTAGGGTATCATGATTCCAACCAAAATATTATATGTAGAATTACCAGTGAAAACCCCTAATTGTATGATGATCGTATCTCAAGTTTATGATTCCTATTAGGTTGAAGTTTGTAATAATGTGCTTCCTAAAAATATTTTTATTCTTTATTTGGTTGAATTTTGTTTGTATTAGGAATGGATTAGGTTTCTGTGCATAAATCCTACATTAATTATTGAGGATGGTAAGTAATGTTTGATATTCCAAACCAACCTATGATCTTTTATCTGCGTGATGAAAATATGAACTTCTAATGGAAATCAAATATATTGTATGGGTTTTTATTCCTATTCAAGAGGTGAATTTACCTCATATGGTTGGGGATACAACCAATATTGATTATATTACTATTGTGTAGGAGTTTTTTTATGTATTTTTTAAAGAGTTTCATAGTCTTCCACCTAATTGTGAAGTTGAGTTTTCAATAGAACTCATACATGGTGCCACACTTATTTCAAAGAATCCGTATATAATGGATCCAATTGAGTATAGTAATTGAAGAAAAAATACCATGGGAACCTTGAAAAGGTATTTATTTGGCTAAGTATGTCACCTTGGGGTTCACCTATTCTTTTTGTTTAAAAGAAATATGGATCGATGCAACTCTTCCATGATTATCAAGATCTAAACAAGATCATGAATAAGAACAAGTTTCCTATACCACATATTGATGACCAATTTGATAAACTGTGATGAGTTTAATACTATTAAATTATTTACCATCATTCTAGATATCATTAATTGAGGGTCAAGAATGAGGATATACCTAAGACAACATTCGATACAAGGTATGTACACTATGAGTATATAGTGATTCCATTTGCTCTTAAAAATTCCCCAGCTCTCTTTATGGATTTATTGAACAAAGTCTTAAGAAATTACCTTGATTAGTTTTTGGTAGTCTTTATAGAAGATATTCTTATCTATTCAAAGAGAAAATAAGATCATGAAGATCACTTTATAATTGTAGTAAAGACATTGTGGAAGGATAATTCATATGAATTATTTACAAAGTGATAATTTTGGCTACAAAAGGTTTCATTTTTGGGTCATATAATATCAAGAGAGGGTATATTGGTGGATCCATCAAAGTTATAGTCTATTTAATTCTGTCCCACACCAACCATAGTGAGCGAGTTTCATAGTTTTATTGGTTTGGTCACATATTTTTGACAATTTGTGGATAATTTCTTACAACTATCCAATCCACTCATTATGTAAACTCAAAATGGATCCGAGTTCCTTTGGACATATGAATATGAGAAAAATTTCAAGGAACTGAAGATAAGATTATTTAGTGCACCTATGATTACATTTCCCTTTATCATAGAAGTTTTTGTAGTCTTTAGTGATATATCCATGAAGGGATTGAGATGTGTTCTTATGGAGAATGACATGGTTATAACTTACGACTCACAACAATTGAAGGTTTATGGGGAAAATTTACCAACTTGGGGTTTGGAGTTAGTTGTAGTAATTTTTTAATTAAAGATAGGGAGACATTATCTTTATAGGGAAAAGTGTGATATATATACTAATAAATTTTTTAACGTATATATTAACATAAAAAGAGTTGAATATGCTCTAGAGAAGATGGTTAGAACTGATTAAAGATTATTACTTCTCAATACATTACCACCATGGGAAAGTGAACAATATGGTTGACACTTTGAGTTGAAAGAACAATGATATCTTATTCATGATGAGGATTAAAAAATATCTAATATTTATATATTTTAAAAGGATTGATATAGAAATATTTAAGGAAGGAGAGAAATATTATCTTTCTCATTTGAATGTTCAACCATCTATCTAAGTGAAGATTAAAGAGGCTCATAAAGAAGACGTAGAGATATAAAAGAAGGTTATAAATGTTTTATAGTTTATCCTTGATCCTGATGGAATGATAATGTTTGAGAACCATGTATGTGTTCCACCCATACTAGATTTTAAGGAGTCGTTAGAGGAGGCTCATAGTTATTCATTCTCTATTCATCCTGGAAGTACGAAGATGTATATAGATTTGAAAGAGTATTTTTGGTGGGATGACATGAATAGACATATCATAGAGTTTTTATCTCGATGCTTAGTATTCTAGAAAGTTAAGTGATGCACTCTTATGAATATGGAATTTCTATTCTTCTTAAATTCCTTAAGAGTGGTTTTATACATTAATTGTCATGATTTTCACAATATACGTATATCTTGATAGGGATTCTAATCATTTAAGGAAGGAATTAAATACTTTTCATTAATAAATAATTATGATGGAAAATGGAGACATGTGGAGCCTTTTTCCATTGTACACACTTCTGCTAAGTTTCCCAAGATGAACACATCAATCCCGAGGTCCGAACCAAATATGATCTGGAAAAACAGAACATCCCACACGGTCTGCACACGGTTTCCCTAAACTGGGCACCCTCAAACCTTGCAGGAAGATGGATCCCACATGTCCTCCAAATAGTCGACTTAAACCATGCGGCCTAATCCCAAAGTCGTTCGGGGTATGGGAGTTGAGGCCGAACCTCTTACATGATCTGTGCACAGTTTTCCCAAACCATGCGAAATAACCGTGTGGGAGTCAAAATAGCACCACCTACCTCTATCTGATCCTCTTAACCTCTCTATGACCTGAGATTTGGACCAATAACCACCCCAATACAAAGGGGGATAGCTAATGATGAATATGGTAGAGAATTTGGATAAGAGTTGAAGGAAAGTAGGAGATGGGGAAGTTGAGGAAGAGCTTGGAACTCATTCTAAGCAAGTTTTGGACTTTTTTCCTTTTGTAATCATGGGTTTATTCTCATTATATTACTAATATAGTGAACACTTAAGGTAATACAATTATTTTTTATTTTTTATTTCATGAGTGGCTAAATCCTTTATGTGTTGGGGATGTAGATAAATATTTAATCATTGAGTTATTAAAGTCCTATTGTTTTTATTGTTCATTCTTTCTCTTATAATTCCATTGATATATCTTACTAAATATTGTTTAAAATACCTTATTATAAAAAGAATGGGATTTCTAGGGATCCTTGGGGGAATTATGACTACTTTTACTCATGATAATTGGGTAATATTGCCTTTTAGAAAGGGGTTGGTCTTTAATAAAATTAATAGGAATTAAATTCCAAATCAAGGAATTGTAATCTGTTGATTTAGTCGGAATTTATAGGACCAAGGGGGATTTTTACACACTCAAAACCCTGATATGTGAGTTATCATGAACAACACAACACAATAGGAAAAAAATATTCTTGATGATATTCACAAACATCCATAGTCCCGACACATCTTCTAATTACCACATCTTAGAAATTAGTTCGAGTGTTTTTCCCTATTCTTGAGGATTAATTTTTTCGAATTTGAAGTGTGTAATTATCTGGTCTTCTTGAAATAATTTTCACAAAAAAAAACATTGAGTCTAAAATTATTAACATTAACTTAGGTTATGAAAAATCATGAAGTAAGAACACTGTAAACTCTCCCTGTGGATCCACCCCGTACTTACACTGTACTAGTTGTAGGGAAGGGAAATTCAATTTTGGATTCCAAAAAAAACACATCAGTATGAACAAAACCATTAAGGCTAAGAGAAAAAAGTATAAGGGGATATTATATCCATTACCCATACCTGAATAGAAAGGAAAAAGATCACCATGTATTTTGTCACCTGACTCCCTAAAACATATATAGGGCACAATGCAATATAGGTTGTAGTCGATTGCCTTAAACATTCAGGACACTTCATTTATATTAGAGAATATTTATATTTGGATAAAAATTGTAGGATATAAATTAATAAAGTGGATATGTTTCATGGAATTACACATTCAATTATATATAATTAGGATATGGGGTTTACCACAATGTTTTGGTTAAGTATTCAGAAAGCTCTTGATACAGAGTTCAATTTTATCACTGCTTATCATCTTTAGATAGATGGTCATTCTGAGAGAACAATTTAAACCCTAGAGGATATGTTGAGATATTATTATCTAGAATTTAAAGGTGGTTGGGATCAAAACCTTCCTCTACTAAATATTTTATACAACAATATCTTTCAAAAGATAATTCAGATAGATCCTTATGCAACCCTCTATAGAAAGAAGTATAGAACAAAAAAAATACTAAAGTGAATTTGGAGAAATAAATCTATTGGTACCTAAGATATTTGAATAAATGGAATATGTGGTTAGATACATTCAATAACATATTAGTATGGCACAAATTTGGTATTAAATTTATTCAATTAATCATCGACATGATCTAGAATTTGAAGTTAATGATAATGTGTTTCTAAGAATTTATCCTTGTAAGAAGCTAAATAGATTTATAAGGGTAAAATAAACCCTAGTTATATCTATCCATTTGAAAATTTTGATTGTATCAGGATAGTAGCCTATCAGTTGGCACTTCCACCAAACATATGTTAGGTCGACAATGTGTTCCATGTATCTCTCTTGAGGAAGTATATACTTAACCATTCACATGTGATGAACTCATAGGTCATACCACTGGAGTAAGATCTTTTATATGATGAAAAATAAGTGTAGATTCTATATCATCAAGATAATGTTATATGAAACAAGACCGCTCACCTGGTTAATGTTTTATGAAGAAACCACCAGTTTGAGGAAGTTAAGTGGAAACCTGATGATGTAATGAGGTAGAAGTATCCATAGTTTTTTGTACCAAAGTGATGTAATTTCTTTGGAAAAATTAATTTTATGGGGGTATAATGTACCACCCTAAGATTTTATGAAATATTTTTTCTACAAATAAATTTAATTTCTTTGATAGCTTTTATTACACGCAACACCGAGGTCTAACATACCACACTATACTCTTTATATTACTATTTAAAATGGTTATTATGACTTAGCCATTAAAATTGTTCGTATAAATAGGAATAACCAAATTTTAAATATTAATTACAATGGTTTTATAAAAATAAAACTTATTGATAAATAATTAATTAGTTATTGGTAAAGTATTTATATGTTTTGAAAATTCTATTTTCTAAAAAATTATTTTATTTATTTTTGAGAAAAAATAATAAAATTGGTTTTTCAAAATATTAATTTTTTTGAAAAAATGAACGTCATTTTTGGAATAAACATTCCAAAATTACCTTAAGGTGAAATTTTTGGTTTTTTCTGAAAAGATTAATTTTTCTTTGATTAGTAAAAAACATTGGGTTTTATTGAAAACTGCCTTTTTTGTTTAAAGAATTTACAAGGATAATTTTTTATTTAATATGGATTTAAAAGTTTAATTAGTTAAATTATATTATAATTGAACCAATAAATTTCATTGGAATCAATTTTATATTGAATTTGGATATAAAAACGTTTTTAACTTTTCTCTTTTAAAATCCTATTTTTATCGCATATATGGGTTTAATTTTAAATTAAATTATGAGAATTATATGAATTGAATTTATAAAAATGGATTCCTTATTTAAAATCAGTATAATAAATATTATCTAATAAGGTCAACTTAATTTTTTACTATAATGAATAGTGAAAATAGTAAAACTTAATTATCACGGTTAAGGTTAAAAGGGGTTTACCAGAGGTTAAACTAAAATGATGAGGTGTCGAATGGAATAGAAACTTCTAAATAACCCATTTAATGGAATTATTTAGAATTTATAAAATCTATGTTTTTATAATAATCCATTTTGGATACTTTTTACTTTTTTAAAATGTGGTACACTTTATTCTTTTCAAAATCACTAAGCGTGTTCTCTCCCCCACTTATAAAAGGCCACCCCTTATCCTCTCAAATTCACACTTCCAAAACAATTTGTTTTTTAAAAGATAAATGAATAAAATATTTCTTAAATACATATTCACATAATAGATTCATTTTTTAGATCATAAATTTAATCTAGGATGGTTTAAGTTAAAAATAAAGAGGATGTCAAAAGAATTGGTAAAGTTTTTAACTATGCATATTAGTTTTATTTATTCTTATAACTCCTTAAAATATTATTAAATTATTATGAAATAATAAAACCAATATATCCCATATACTGAGATAATTTTATTTTAATTTCATAAACTATATCCATCTCTACCTCCATCAAATGGAAAACAAAATCGTCGATCATGTGTATGGTGAACTACCAACTCACGAACCGATAATATTCATTTTCCATCAACACCTGTCAAAGTTGGATATAATGAAATATTAAATGTTTATATATGATATATATTATATTGTTATTATTTTTTAATTATTATATCACATATATCATCTTACTTTCTATTCTCTTGGAATATGATAACGTCGCTTGTGTGTATGACATACTACAGCCTTACGAAGCAATATGATTCATTTACACTTTATATGAAGCTAATAAGTATGGTTTTAATGAAAATATTTGATATATATGGAATAAAAATTATTTTTAATGGTAATATATTATTTAAATTTATTTCTTTCAATCCGCAGTGAAAATGGAAACAACATTCATGCGTACGGACGACATACAATCTCTATGGGTGGGGTATTTCATTTATATCTATAATTTTTATGGATTACTCTAAATAAATATATAATTAATATATATGATATTTATATCATTTTTAAAATTATGGATATAATTAAACCATGAGCAAATTAAGATTACCAAAAATGAAAAATCAAAACACACACAAAAAATAAAGCAATTATTGCCCGAACCATGACTTCAATATGGAATTGTTAATGAACATGTCATAAGTAAATCATTTATGGTATGATATATATAATTATGGTTTAGTAATAGATTTCTAATGAACTTATATTTATTATACTTGAGGTTTTACTGTGTATGACGGAATTCAAGACTTAAGGTAATGATTTTTTCTCAATTTGCCTTCTTTGAGACATATTTATGTTATGTACCAATATTATTTTTTGAGGCATATATATATCCCCTTTGACATGTAATATCATGAATTTATGTTTTCTCATGATATTTTAAGTTTTATTTATTTTTTTTCCTTCATTGGTATTATTATTCGATGTTACCAAAGTGATAATGGTTCTATGATACAATCTAATCGTTTATCGGGATTGTTCATGATCATACTTCCAATGATGAAATATTATGATCTATATTTCAAGAAACTTTTATATTTTATTATCCATTGGTTATTTATGAAGAATAATTTTTTTACCTTAATTTTCCTATTTTTATATACTCATTAGGTCAAAATAATTTTTTTCATAAAATTTCATCTTTATTTCTCTTTTCATTTAAATACCTATTTTCTTCTATATCTGGGTTGTCTAAATTTTTTTTCAAAAGTATTTTGAAATTAAAAAAGGAGTTATTAAAGGTAATTTTTACCCATGTTTTAATATTTTAATTTTTTTAAAAATGAAACTTAATTTCCCTTTCTAAACAAGTCCCGTTTGGATTTTACCAAAAATCTGAAAGGAATCTTTGTTTTAACATGTACAATAATAATGAAATTTCCCAGCATCATGACCATTATTTTATTTTATTCTTACTTTATAAGTTTTCAAGTTTCTTTAAAAAAAATTATTTCCAATATATTTTATGAATTTTCAATTTTAAAAAGGTGATTTTAAAAGAAAATATATTTTCTTAAAGAAACTTTCTAAGTGATTTTTTCTTTCAAAATCATTTTCTAAATAAGATGAAATCATTTGATGTTACTTATGCTTTACAAGGGATATGATCCAAGGATAAGATTATTATTATTTCTTTGAATGGTTTGTGATTTTGATGACTTGATGCTTATTAAACCCACTTCTTTTTTATGGGTTATACCATGATAAAATTCTTATGAAACCAAATTATTTTTCCATGGGTTATGCTTTGATGATTTGATTATGAAAACTATTTATCTTCCATAGACTATGTTTGGGTTAAATATTTATGAAACCCATTTATTTTCATGGGTTTTTATATGATGAATGCTTTATGATATTGTGGTATATAGATTTATGATTTTAATTATGTGATGGGTGGAACATATATCAACCTCCAATTCAATGGGTAAATATTGATATCTCATGAGATAAATTGGAATAGAATGGTGAGTGAACCCAATTCAGTAAGGGCCTCTATCCACTATTATAGTATTTTGAGTGAACATTGACTACTATAATGGTTTGGGGTGTGAATTGATTCCACTATGATTATCTTGGTATTGATCATTGAACCAGGAAGGAAATGATTTTTTATGCCCAAAATTTATTCCTTATGCCAATGTTATGTTCTCATGGTTCATGTTATTTGATTCTATTATGATTCAAGTATTATTAACAACCATGATTTATTTATCAACTCATGTTTATGATATATGATTTGTAGGTTATGGTTTTAAAATTTTATTCTCATGTTCTCATACCCTTATGCTCATGATATACTGATATATCTCTTGTTTACCCTTACTGATCATCTAAGATCACCCTTTATTATGTTTTATTTCCCTGGGTTATAATGAAAGTTATTATGCATGATAAGTCTAATAATGGTTCTAGTTATGAAGAAAATAGTGTATGATGATGTAACTCACTTATAAACTAGTTGTTTATGTGTCCAAGTTTACAAAACTACTAGAACTAAATGATTATGGCATGCAAAAATGGCCTAAAGGACTTTATTTTTTATTTATTTTTTATAATACTCCTTTTAAGGGGTGAGGTAGAACCCTTACAATGACTAAAGGTTTAAGATATTACATGAACAATAGGTCTTTGATGTATCAAATTGAAAAGAAAACTTTGAATTAACCTTCCCCAACAAATTTCATGATATCAACACTCCACCTTCTCACGGTTGGTCGGCTAGCTATCCTATGGAGAGCAGAATAGGCCTAGTCCCGATGGAAATTTCATACCCTCTCAGTCTTCCACTTATGATTAGCTCTGCTTTGCTGAATTTTCCTGCTCTTAATCTTTATATGGATCCTTGTCCCCTGTAATCTTGATGTGTTTTTATCTACAATTTCATGTAGTCTGAAGGACTTGGGGTGTCTCGAAGGCCTTGAGGTGGCCCAAAGGCCTTTAGAGACAACTGGACCAAAGGCCTTGGGTGGCCTGAAGGACTTGCAGGACCCGAGGATCAAACCAATGGCCTGAAGGCCCATATGTATGAATAGTTCCAACTGCTATAGTGTAGAATGGTACCTATTACAGTATTTGTTACAGTACTACTACAGTACTCGAAAATATGTATCCACCTAGATTTGATCTTGGGTCACTTGGATGAACTTCCCGAGTCCACACCGATCGAGCTGAGGCTCATGTGCTAAATTATTATGGCATAGATAATCATGTTATAAAGTAAATATCCATTTATTAACTTGTAATATTTTTGTATGAGAGGTTTTCAGTCATTAAAATTGGGTATCATTTGACCTTTAGTAAGCTGAGCGTGACACCCTAAGATCACCTCCAATAGGCTAGGGGCTAGCGACCAACATCGAGTAGGCATATCTCACACATGTGATGTTTTAGCCTAAGTATCTATACGCACACACAAATCTCCAAGCCCATATAATGCTAAAATTTAAAGAACCACTAATAATAGTAATTATTCCATAACATATATCCCACATTAGAGTATGAAACAAGTGTCAGAAAGTATAAAGGGGACAAATAAAGGACAACCATATCCAAAGGAGGGTAATTCGATCAAATGAAACAATGATATGAGATTCGGTATGTATAGAAGAAACTTTTCTCCACCTACTCTTAGTCCTCCAAGGACTCTGTAAAAAATTCCATCGTCGACATAAAGCATGACATGTGTGGGTAGAGCCCATGAAAGGGTTAGTATAACAATACCCAACATGATACCTAAAAATCACCAAACAATACAGAATCAAGAGTATTTATCTAATCAATAAACAGGCATGTAAATCAAGATATGATACATAATGATAAGCAATAATATCCTAGATATATTCAATAGACTTCAAGTAATAAAGAGGTCTCAATAATAAAACTAACTATAGGATTCCACTTGAGGCTTCATGGTAATAATTGTTCGAAAGAATCCACTCCATGAGATATGATATAATAGATTACAATCACTTTAGAGGTCATTCTCAGTGGGTATTTTCATAGAAGATATATATTGTAACTATAAAGATCTGGATACCTAGATAGGGGAACACACTTAGGACCGCTGGGGGACACTACGAACCCTACTGGAATAACCCACTAAGTAGGGAATCATATGTAAAACAATACCATAAAACCCTATGGATTAAATTTCTAGATAGTTTATTTATTCCTTTTTCTTGGTGGTCATGTAGATACCATGAACCCTACATAGGATGATAGAATAATGATAGAGGGTTACACCTCAGGTCACATAGAGGGACACTGTGAATTCTATCTAAGACTCATCCCATATAGGGGATGAAAATCATATGATTAGGATGTAATGAAAAATATTACCCTCGTAGAGATGGACCATGGGAACACCCTCAATTGATACTGGTCTAAACTGAAGAGAATGATGGCCACACATTTCCCTAGAAAAGGTACATGACATGTAGAGGGAGTGCACAACATGTCTTGCCTACCCCAGGAGCACTCCAATGGCCACACTCAATCACTTTCATCAGTCAAGAATCACCGAAATAATCATACCAATAATAACACCATGTGTTTTATCTCTACCATCATAATGAAGGACACCATCTCATTCTATATGAAAAACAACTCAGGATAGGATGCTCACAGGTCAAAATATGAGTCTGGAAAAAGCCTGATGAACACACGAATCTCAGTGTTAAACCAATGAGATGAAACATAAATCCATTATTTCCACCATAATTAGTCATAAATGAAAAAATGTATCACACTATTGTGATCCTCATGTAAAAAAACATAGGTTAGTTAATTTACATTCCTAAAATGGACAGTCGGTGAAAAACTGATTTTCACTGTATAATATATGAATGAAACTTCTTGGGACCAATACATGAGTCCTAATTATATACCAAACATTCTTCTAGAATTATTTGTCAAAATTTTAGGTTCATGATTCCACATACAACTCGTCAATCCAATGCCACATGAAGAGGTTACAACCAAATTAAGGTTTTAACAATGATGATGATGATAATAATAATAATTATTATTATTAACATAATATATTAAATACTAAATGGATGGGAAACCCATTGTTCACATGAATTCCCCTTTAGTAACATCCCTCCACTCTCCTATATTGTGAAATTATATTATTTTTATTATTATAATAAAAAATAGATAAAGGGGAAAAGGAACATTCACACACTGGGTCATGCCTCCCTCAAGATCACACCTTCCTTTCTTCAAGCACTTGGCCCTAGAAATTAATTGAAATATAAAAATATTATTAATTTTAATAATAATAATATTATTATCATTAATAATTATAATAATTAATATTCCTACCCCTTCCCATCTCTCCAATCAAGCATGGGGGGGGGGATACAAGCCACTCGACCTCCCCTGCTTATGTTATATACCACTTTCACCTCCACTACTATGGTAAAATATTATGATTAAACACTAGCTACTAGAATGATCATCCTCACTTGGTTTATCCTATTCTACACACACTGATGTGCTGAGAAGTCACTAGATTTTCTCAATCCGTCTCATAAATCTCTCATTACCAGATCTATCATCTGGATCCTGTTGTCAGCATCATGCCTCTATCACGTCTCCAAAACCCAAAACAAAACTCATGTATATGATCCATTATTCCAAAGGAATAACTCACATTTATTGGTCCTTCCAGGTATTATCAAATCACCAATGAAACAGTTACCAATGATGAATTCTAATAATATATGGAGAAAGACACATAACATAAATTGAGCCTCAATCAATGGATGTTTTCATTTGTCCATTATTGAAAGAATCCAATTAACAACGTTATCAAAACAATAAAAAATTAATTAGGATAAATAAATCTCAAATACTTAGATATGGTAATATAAGAACTATTGTTGTCAAACCAATGAAGAGAGATTCACAAATAAATTTAGGAGGAATCAATTTTTGGTCATATGAAACTATAATTAGGGATTAAACCAAAAAAATAAATTATCCTATATGTTGAGTGATTGATAATTGGTGAAGAATATGTTCTCTATAAATGTTTTTGAAGATTCCACTGTGTTCGCCATTTGTTTCTCGATTATATAAGATCGTCTATTGTCAATCCATGTTCCTAGTTTGTCACCACCAATGGAGATCTCCTCCTCATCCTCTATAATATCCCTGGGTTATGTGGATAACCCTATAGATTTTTCATAATAGATTTTAAATAGAGGGATAATTTGATTTTGCTCATTAAATAAATAAATTAAATAAATAAATTAAATAAACTAATTAATTCACTTAACACACCTGCCAATGGCTTCCCTCAACTAAACTCCTAACTCCATCTAGTTTTATGTCATTCCTATGGTAAACCCCACATTCCAAAACCATATTTTTTCTCATATTTCTGATTTGTGACTCCTTTTTGTATTTAATCCATTATTCATGAAAAAATATTCACACATCATATAATATATTTAATATTTTTATTATATCAATACCAGGCTCATAGAGCCTAAGAATCTTGCTCCAACTCACTACCTGGATCAAAAAATATTATTTAGAATATTAAAAAATCTTACATGGTAAAAATAGATTCATTAAACTCCCCCCACATTCAATAATTTTCATCTAGAAGAAAAACCTACTCACAAGTGAGGACACTGATCTCTCAATTGGGGTTCCTACACCCCTAAGCTCTTCTGAAGGTTCTCGTGCTATCAAAAATCTTGAAACCAAGGGTAAAAACTTTCCTATGAAGGGTATTATTTTTTTTGTTCTAAAATGAGATTAGGATCCTCAAAATACTCAAAAAGGTAACTCCACCTATAACATCTAGATCATATTTTTAAATGTCATCCAATGAGTTGTACACATGCCTCCTTAGCTATGGCATGTAGAAAACACCAAGAACCCAGTCTGACTATAGTCATAGGGTAAAGTGGTATGCCAACTCTCCAGTCCATCATAGTAACTCAAAAAGGGTCTATGATACCCAGAGATAACCTACCATCCTAGAAAAATTCCCATGATCCCTGAAAAGTTGAGATCTATCAGAACACATGATCTCCCCACCGAAGTCCAAAGGCCACTATTGTAACTGGGTAGTCCTCATCCATCCTTGAATGAAAAGTATGTTTTATAAACACAGTGAGAACCAACTCTAGGACCCATGCACCGTGTCCCACTGGCTTCGACCACTACAACGATGACCTACATGGTCTCCATACATAACCTCTAATTGAACTACATTGATGGTGGAGTGGTAACCGTTATGATACACAAACTATACTGATGGTAGATGATACTTCTATCCATGGAACAAGACTTATATGAAAATATCAAATCATATTCTACAGAACCTAAATGGTCCACCTTACCTAGCCATATCCCAAGGGAGAAAATTCATGCTTAACCACAATTGATCCCTATGGACCTCCTGTATCCCCTCTATAATCGTGACGTGAAGCAAGCATCACAATATGAAAATATCATTAAGGAAATTAATTGAACCTTGGACTACATCTTGTAAGCACAGACATCCCAAACAATATACTAATCTCTACTCTCAGTTGGTTAATAAGTGGACCATCTTGGTGAGTTAATATACGATTTCTCAGATTACGTAGTAACATCACAGTGATCATCGAAGATCCTAAATGAATAAAATAAAGATACCATACCATTTTAACTTCCATATATGAACCTAGGACTTTACCTATTGGTAGGTGAGATATCAATAGTTAAAATCAACAACATTGTACTATATCATTTTCCAACATAATAATGCCAAAGTATCATGGTACATCTTAACCACACTGAGATGTACTGCTAAAGGAATGAAACCTCCTCATCACCTCCTATTGTAACATGATTAACATCACCATACATCCTTATACAAGGATGAAGTACTCCCCACTTTTATAAAATCCATTAGGAACATGTGTAGTTAATATCTGGTCATGTAAGATCTCACAATAGATATCCCCAAGTTGTGCCTCCCTGGATCATTGAATAAGTCAAGGGGTAAAAACCACCGACTAAAGATACACTACACCATACTCACCCTTAAGGGATAACTATAAGAGATCAACTACTCTATCACTTTACTCAATAACAACATACAAAAAACTTCATTGTGATATTTTTCTAATACATCCATTCCCTTAGGTGGATGTATAGATATCAGTTCCTTAAAATTTTTTAGGTCCAATATCACTCTAATGATTAAGAAGATATATCCCAAGAAGTGAACCGACCTAATCTAGAACTCACTCTACAAGATCTCTCCATAGATACATTACTCTTTGAATATGTTCCAAACCATCCTTAAGTGTATCATGTGTTCCACCTTTAATGTAGATTACATAAGGATTTCTCTGAAGGATACTACCAAGAACCAATCCAATAAGATATAAGGATCAAGTTTATAACCCACACACTCATTTTTGGTGTTTAAAATACTGAAGGGTATCACTATGAACTTAAAGAAACAACAAAGGCTTTGGAAATCCACCTTTGGTATAACCTTCATATGAACTTGGAGCTGGTGATAACCCATCCTAAGGTAAAACACTGAGAACCACTTCACCACTAACCAATGGTCTAAGAAGTCATTAATTATGGGGTGTGGATAATCCTCCTTGATAGTCACTTAGTTTAGGTTATGTCAGTCCAAACCTAACTTCAAGCTCTCATTTTCCTCCTAGGTGAAAAATACTGGGCTATCCAGGAAAACAACTGGGTATTATAAAGCCCTATCTATGAAAATACACCGACTACACCTTTATCTCTCTTATATCCATGGATCTATCTAATATACATGTGAAAATATCAGGCCATACCTGGTGTAAGTATATAAAGAACAAAAATCATTGGGGATTTAAACTTGAAAAATCCTTAGGTAAGACATCCTTATACTCCTCTAACATGGATGGAAACTAAAAACTAAAAGAATCAATTACTTTAGGGGTCATACTAGCCAACCAATAAATCATATGTATCCTACTACATGTGAGATAATCCTACTCTATGTGGGAATCTTTATCACCCAATAAATAAAACCGAATCACACTATTTAAGGAACACTACAACCCACTAGTAACAGTCATCTAGGCATAGATAGTAATAAACAAATTCATACCATGGAAAACATCTTAGGGCCTCATAACCACCATGGAAAGATACCATGCAAGGATATTTATCCTCTTAGAGCCAGGTCACATTGTTAGTAAAAGTGTGCGATCACCGATCCTCTCTACAGAAGCCTCAAAAAATAAGGGTAGAGCTAAAAGGTCCCACTGGCATTTCTGGGCCTCAAATAAGGGATATGTCCATGAAAAAGTGTCATGAGACTGTCAACTAAAAGAACAACTAGAGAAGTGAAGACACATGTTATAACTAGAACACACTTGGAGTCTCTAGGCCACAAGACTCTTCTGCTTGAAGCCATATTTTTATTTTTTTTCTGTTCACCACAACCAGTTCTCTTTATGGCACCTTCATATCAAAAAAACCTCAAATAAACAAATTGAAGGAACTCATCCACCACACCTCGACACTATTCTCTTTGAGATGCACTGAATATACTACATGGTTTTGCATCCTGTCATAAGAACACATCTAGGAGTGGGAATTTTTCCTTTTCCTTTCATGTCCAAAGTCACATCAAAACATCACTAACACATGGCTCTACTGAAACCCTACATCACCCTAGAGAATTATTGCTATAAAACCCTAAGATTTTGTGAATTTTTACCTTTTTTAGAATGAATTAGTTTTCATTGATGTATTTAGTTTCACTAATTAAAATATTCCTTTAACATGGAGTCGAATTGGCTTTCCCTACCTGCAACACTGACTTGGCATGTGTTATACGCAACATTGAGTTTCTACAAGACATTATTTTATTGTTATAATTATTTTAATTACATAATTTTAATTTAGACGTTAAAATTATTAATATTAATAGTAATAAATAATCTTAATATATTATTTATAATGGTTTCACATAAATAAAACATAATTATAATGAAATAAATAATTTTTGGTAAAGTCTTTATATTTTTTAAAATAATATTTTCTTAATGAAACTATATTTTATGTTTTTCTATGAACAACAGTAAAATTAATTTTAAACAAAAATAAAATTTTAATTTGATAAAATAATCAAAAAATTTTAATTTAGAATTTTTAATTTAGATTAGGATTATTATTTGGGATTATTCTGAAAAACTTCCTTTTTAAGTGAATAGTAAAAATTTCTGCAATTTAATTAAAAAACACCTTTTCGTTTAAATAATGATTAGTGTTAAATTATATCTTAAATTGGTTTTTAAAGTCATAATATATAAATTATGAATATATTAATCCAATTTAGTTCATTATATTTATTTTTTACATTGAAATTAGATATAAAAACTTTTTGAACTTTTGAATGTTTTTACTTTAAAAACCCTCTTTCTCACCACATCTGTGGGATTAATGTAAATATTAATTTCCCCACTTTTGTGATTAAAATTTTAAAAAATGGTCATAAATTCTAGTAATAATTATGATATTTTTAGTCTATTAAGATAAAATTTATTTTTTACCAAAAATATTATTGAAAGTGATTAAAATTAATCACAACGATTAAGGTAAGATTAAGCTTAATTAGGGACTAAAACTTAATCTTAAGGACCAAAATGACCGGGAAACATGTACAAAATTCATTCTATGATAATAATTCAACCATATAACCTCTTGTTTATAATTTTAGGTGTTATTGGGATATTATTAAATGGAAGTCCCCCATATAAAAGGTTAAGGAAAAAGACAAAAAGGGAAGTTTTCATACCTTTAATATTTATTAAAATTTGAGATATATAAAAAAGATTATATTTTAGGTTATACATATCATTTTTAATTATAAATGGTTTATTTTTATCATAATAATTTATCAATAATTTTTAGTGATCATTTAGTTATATAAAATGCTTGAAAAATGTCGACGTAGTGATTATTTAGTTAATAATTATCATAGATGAATGATACTATAAATATTAAAAGTGAAGTGAATTGATTGTATTATTTTATTGAATTATTTTTTTAGGTTAAAATATCTTATTAAAAATCTTTAATATTAATTTATTTAAATTAATTTAAAAAAATCAAAATCAAATAAATAATGTCAAAAATTGTCATTATTGTTATTTTACAATAAATGATATTTTATGAAATGATTTAAAATTAATAAAAAAACTATATTCCCCCAATTTATTTTTAAGTGTTAAATAATATTAAATATGTTATATAAATGGACCAATTTATCTTTTATAATTAACATATTGACCCATATATTATGAAAACACTGCTAGCACGGTCTGGGTTTAAGTAGTATTTTACGCATCACATTAGCTTGTTTACAAAATTAATTTCCAAAACACTTGATATTTTTATTTTTTAAATTTTGTATCATTTTTATAATTAATTAGTTATATATTTTATAATAAATTTACCTTTAATTTAGTCTCAATGGTTAAATTACTTAGGTTATAAAACTATATGCTTTAATAAAAACCAAAATAATAAAATTGGGGAATCTTAAATGTTAATGAACCAAATTATTAAAATAAATATATATTTTTTGTGGTGTAGATATTTTTCAACTATAAATTCAAATTAATCCTTTATTTTTCCATTTTTCATGCTCATTAGGTAAATGAGACCTCCCATTATTGACTACCTTTTGGTATTTACAATAGTACCACTCCCCTTCCACTATAAAAAGGCAAGCACTCTACCCCTTCCACACACCTATCAGGCAAAACTGGCTCATCCAAAATCTTCCCAAATAGTCTCCCGAAATACCTCCATTACTCCTTGAATCCTAACATTGGTTGTAAAGTCTTCCAAGGGAGCCTTTTTGTACAAACCAAAAGTAGTTACCTAATTAAGAGGTAACACCTTCTCTCAAGCTCCTTTTTTTTATTTTACTTATCCACACCCATAAAATCTCTTTATTACAAGATTGTATGAAAAAAACAGAATAATAGATATAATATTATGTTTTTATGATAATTGTTTTACTTATACTTACACACACCACCATAAAATGGGTAATGAACATACTATTTACGTGTACGACGAACTATCACCTCACTAAACGATGATTGTTCATTTTTTCCTTCACCACCTCTCATGATGGAAACTATCAAGTTATATATATTTATATATATCATGTATTATATTTATTACAAATTTAATCTTATTTATTCCTTTTAAAACATATGTATTTTTACCTTCCATTTGGGGTAAATACGATAATTTTGTTTGGGGAAGTGTGGACTACCGCCCACTCAAAGTGATGTGATCCATTCACACACTACGTGGAATGTATTAAGGATGGGTTTAGTGAAATTATATGATATATATAACATAAATATTATACTATTATTATATTTTCTTCATATATTCATATATTTCATTTTCTTTCTTTCATTCAATATGACAGTAAAAACAGAAACAACGTTCATGCGTACGTACGACTTACTGTCTCCATGAACGGTGTATTCCAATATGTACTTCTATATTATATAGATTATTATAATAAAAATATAATAAAAATAAATTATATTTATATCATTTTTTACATTCTTTAATTATTATATATGTATAAGGACCAATGATATAACAAATTAAGACACATGTAAAGATTAAAAACGAATATTATCCGAAGTGAAACCTTAACATATGATGGTTAACAAGAGTGAAATATAAGGTAATAATAAAAAAATATATGATATTAGATATAATAATATGGTTCTTTAAAATATTTATAATAAATTCATATTTATTACACATGTGGTTTGAATTAGTATGATGAGAGCTAAGACACAAGGTAAGGGGATTTCATCTCACTTTTTATCACCGTGAGATACATGCTATGTTCATGAATCTTTTTTGTGTGTGGTGTATGTACTTACCATTATTGTATTCTATTTATCTTATAATTAAATTTTTGGACATTCACATATCCATTTTATGATCTTTCTTTCATGGGGTGTAAGTTTCAAAAGTTACCAAATCAGTGTATTAGTTTTATCTCAATTTTCCTTATTTGGGACTCATGTTTTGTTATGAACCTAAAATATCTTTTGAGGTTTATATAAATCCATTTTATATATTTTATCACTAATTTAATTATTTTCATGATATTTTAAGCTTCATTTAATTCCATTTTCTTACATGTAGAGTATTATCCCATGTTACCAAGTTATAAGTGTTTATTAAGACAATCTCATCCCATTTCAAGATTTTTTATGTTTATGATTCATTTAATGAAATATTATTATCCATATATATAGAAAATTCATGAATTTTATTCTCATCTGGTTATTAATGATTTATTCATACATTGGTACCACTTTTTCTACTCTTTGTTACATAAAATAGTTATAAAAGTGCTTTTAAGAATGTTGGAATTTACCTCTCTCTTCAATCAAAAATCTATGTTCATTAAAAACCATGTTTTCTAAAAAGATTTTCAAAATGTTTTTAAGAAATAATTATATGTTTTCAATTTATTTTATTTTTTATAAAATCTTTTTCAATCTTTATTTATAAGTTTTCAAATTATTTTCAATGAAATGGTCTTCAAAACCTTTTCAATATTTCTTTAAAAGTTTTCAATGTATTTACAATGAAATGGATTTTAAAAAGTTTTTAATATTTATTTATAAGTTTTAAAAGTGTTTTAAAAGAAAAGTTTTTTTAAAATGTTTTGAAGCTTATTTTATATGTTTTCAAGAAAAATTGTTTTCAAAATGTTTTCAATCTTCTTTTTTAAATTTTTAAGAAAAATTGTTTTCGAAATGATTTCAAGCCTCATTTATAAGTTTGAAAAGTATTTTCAAAGAAATTGTTTTCCAAAGGTTTTAAATATCATTTTATACATTTTTAAAGAAAATTATTTTCAAATTTTTTTCAAGAATATTGTTTATGTTTTCAAGGAAAATAGTTTTCAAAATGATTTCAAGCCTCATATATAAATTTGCAATGTATTTTCAAAGAAATGGTTTTCAAAATATTTTCAATCTCTTTTTATATGTTTTCAAGGAAAGTTATTTTAAATCTTACTTTATAAGTTTTCAACGAAAAATGTTTTCAAAATTATTTCATGACTTACTTCTGTGTTTTCAAATTATTTTCAAAGGAAATGGGTTTCAAAAGGTTTTATGATTTTATGCAATTTGTTCAAAGAAAAAAAGGATATTTTCCTCAAGAAATGTTTTCAAAATATCCTTCCAAGTTATTTTTATTCTAAGATGACATCTGTTGAGGTTACTCATTCCATAATCCAAAGGTTCCATTCATATTATTTTTTGAATGGTTTATGTTTTGATAAAATGATTATTTTAACACCCATTTTTATTTTATGGGTTATATTCTTTTGAAACTCGCTTCATTTTACGAGTTATGATTACGATGAAATGACTATGAAAATTGTATCTTTCTCCATAGATTATTATATGATTACATGTTTGTGTTACACATTTCATTTCATGGGTTATGATATGATTATTTATGATCTTGTGGAACATGTATGTATGATTTCATTATGAGATGGGTGGGACTTATATCCCTCTCCAATGCACTGGGTGATGATTTATATATCATGAGATAGACTAAGATGGTCTTAGGAGTGAACCTTGACTACTAAGATGGCCATGGGAGTAAACCATGACCACTGAGGTGGTATAAAGAGTTAAATCATGCTACTATGATGGCCATGGGAGTGATCCATGACTACCAATATAGTATGGGTAGTGAACCCATACTACTAATATGGTCTTGGTAGTAATGAATTGGATAATATGGAAATAATATTACATGTTTATGTGTTTTCCACAATTCCATGTCCAATTTTTTGTTTTTTATAGGACTTATGCTCGTAATTATCTGATGATCTATATATTATTAAGTTACAATCTTTATTATGATCTCTAATATGTAGGTTATTGTCTTAAAATGTTATGCTCATGTTCCATACCCTTTGTTCATGTTATGCTTTCACATTTCCTTTATTTACCCTTATCAAGCTTCTGAACTCACCCCCTTCTTATGTTTCCTATCCCCAGGTTATAAAGAAATGTTTTAGTTTGAAGTATTAATGGTGTAGATCTTTATGAGAGATGTTGAAGGTCTTTCACCAGGATATAAGTTTTTGTTTCCATCTTTCTGAAGACACTAAACTATTACTATCCTCAAGCATGTATTTCTGTAATGCACCGAATATTCATACAAAATGATGTAATATCCATGTATTTTAAGCCTCGATCGTTATAGTTGGTATTAGAGGAAAGGTTTAGTAATCCTTTTGAATATAGTATGAGAAAACTTTAGTGATATCCCTAGGTATATTTCTAAGGACATGTTTAGGGATATCTCTAAGGATAATTATAAGGATGAGTTAATATATAAGAAAATGTCCTGGAATTTTGTTAAAGGATAGAGTGAGTGGTTTCCTATAAATACATCCATGGTTGGATACTACAAGTGGATTTGGATCTGGAATATATTTAACTTGGGGTAAAAACTCTGAAAAGATTTTCTAGACCTAACTTGGGGTAATCTAGTACATGACAATGGGCATTGTTGCACACCTGTTTTAGCACTCCCAGGGTTTATGCATTGGGAATTCACAAAACTCTTCACGAACTATCATGATGGATTTAAATAGATAATGTATATGAATTACCTAGGATAAACCTAAGGTGTCGTATATTAAATATGTAGTATACATTATTTAGGTACCCTATAAGTAATTTTTCATTATTATATGGTATCACAATATGATAAATGTTTCTCACACTATGATTTTATGGTTTTATTAAATGAAGAGAACTAGAAGGATAATGGTTTACATTTAATGTTTCGGATGTGGAAATAATGGGAATTATGTGAATTGATTTACAAAGTGGAATTCTTACGAAGAGAATCAAGAAGTTGGTAAGAGTATTGGTTATACTACTGAAGATAACGAGACCACAAACGAAATGTGAAAGGTAGGTGATGTTCTTTCTATATTATTTACATTAAAAATAAGAAGCATGATTAGATTTAGGTTGGGGAACCTTAAGACCTGATTCATATTTCATATTCTAGGAAAGAGGTATTAAGGAATAAGTTTATTAAGCTTGAGTAATGGTTTATGAATAAAGTTAGATGAATTTACTACTTATGTTTTGGAATTAAAAGATTATGTTATATGAATCATGAAATATAAAAGTATTTTTAGTATAAGTTTTCATTAAGGATTGAAAATGATATGTTTAATTTTGATGAAGACATAAAAAATTGATATTTTGATTAAGATAAGGTAACCCTTAATGTGATCATGGTGTCGATAAAATTGTGTTTTACTAGGATAAAGAGATGATTGATTTGGATAAACTAAATTGGATAGCACTGATTTCCTTAGATTTGATTATTTATTGGTTTACAAAGTAGTCTATATCATCATGGATAAAGTTTAAAACTTATTGGATTTATGGAATATTTCCATTAACATCTGTAATATGGAATCTTGCATTCTTTCCTAATGTATCTATTGTAATTCAGGTTATTACCATGTTTCAATAGAATATATGATAAGGGTAGTCAATTATTTGGAATAAGACAACCAATAGATACATTATGATATACGAGGGATCAATATAAACCAAATCCCATGAGTTCTTTCTAAAGTTTTATATTTTAATCTTCCAGAAGTGTAAAAATTTTAACCATTTATAGAATTATTAAGTTAAAATTTGAATGAAGTTTGTGAGAATAATGTATCATCTTACTAGATAAGGATTTAACAATTTTGGACAACCTATTACAAAAACATGGTGTTGATGATAACTGATGATAGATGGGATGGAATATCATAGATCCAAGGATATGTTAGTGATTTGAGAATGAAAAATTAAACTACCTTTTTATATAAAGTGGTGAAGTGGATCAATGAAAAACAAAGGGTGACATTGTCCTCAAATTGTGAAAGTATATATTTTCATGAAAATTCACCATCTTTAGGGAAAAAAACTATAAATAAAATGTTATCCTAGTCCATTTGTTTCTAATAGATCAGATGGTTCTTCAGACCATCATAGATTAATAGATTTCTTATTTTTAACTTTCCCCTAACCTTGTTCTTTATCTCTCCCTATTATAACTTTATGGTAAGATTTCTCTTCCATGACCATGTTTTCAAATCCCATCTATGTTCTCCTATGTGGGAATCTAGTTATGAGTTGCTTTGGGAAATTGTTATGGTTCCAATATTACCTTTGTAAGGGAATTTTTATTATTCACTTTTTGGATGTGGGTTTCTATGAATGAAACATTAAGGTATTAAACATTTGATTACCCAAATGAATTTTGAGGGTGAAATTAATTTTAAGGGGGGTGGAATGTAACACCCTGAGATTTTGTGATTTTTTCAAATTTTCATAGAATGAATTAGTTTTAATTGATATATTTCCTTGAACTAAGTCAAATATTCCTTTCATAGGGAGTCTAATTATCTTGTTCTATACAGAAAAATGACTTGGAGTGCGTTATATGCAACACCGAGTTTCTACGAAACATCATTTTATTGTTATAATTATTTAAATCAGATAATTATAATATATAAGTTAAACATAGTAATATTATTGTTAATAACTACTATTAATATATTATTTATAATGGTTTCACATTAATAAAATATATTGATAATGAAATATATATTTTTTGGTAAAGTATTTATATGTTTTCAAATAATATTTTCTTAAAGAAACTATTTTTTATATCCCTCTATAAAAAATAGTAAAATTAATTTTAGTCAATAATAGAAATTGAATTTGATAAAATAAACATCATTTTTAAATTTATAATGTTTAATTTAGATTATGGTTAATTTTTGATATTTTTTAGGAAAACTTCATTTTTGGGTGAGTAGTAAAAATTAAGGCAATTTAGTTAAAAACGGCATTTTCGTTTAAATAATGATTAGTGTTAAATTATTTTTTAAATTTGGTTTTAAAATCATAATAGATAAATTATGAATATATTAATCCAATTTAGGTCATTTGAGTAATTTTTTATATTTAAATTTGATATAAAAACTTACTAAACTTTTGAACATTTTTACTTTAAAACTTGCTTTCTTGCCACGTCTACGGGATTAGCGTTAATCTTAATTTTCCCAATTATGTGACTAGAATTTTGAAAAATGGAAATAAATGGTTTTAATAAATATTATATTTTTAGTCTAATGAGATTAAATTTATTTTTCACCAAATATATTAGTGAAATTGATTAAAATTAAGAACAATGATTATGGTAAGGTTAAGCTTAATTAGGGACTAAACCTCAATCTTAAGGACCAAAATGACCTATAAAGTTGTCCAAAATCCTCTGGATACCAATAATTATACCATATAACATATTAAATAATTATTAAAGATATTTTCTCTATATAAATGGTCATGTAAGGAAAACGACAAAAAGGGAACTTTCCTTACCTTTCATATTTATTAAACTTTGAGATATGTAAAAGACATCATATTTTAGGTTATAAATATCATTTTGAAATATAAATTGGTTATTTTTATCTTAATAATTTATCAATAATATTTAGTTATGATTTAGCTACTTAAATCCTTTTAAAACACCAACATAGTGATTATTTAGTTAATAATTTACTAAAATAAATGATACTATAAATATTAAAAGTGAAGTGAATTGATTGAATTATTGTCTCTATTTTTTAAGATTAATAGATAATATTAAACATTTTTAAACTTAATTTATTTTAATTACAATATTATTTTGATTTTTTTAAAATAAAAATCTAATAAATAATGTGAAAATTTCCAAAATTTTTATTTTACAATAAATGATATTTTATTAAATTATTTAAAATCAATAAAAAAACTATATTCTAACAAGATATTTTTAAGTGTTAAAAAATATTAAATATGGTATATTAATGGTCCAATTAATCTGTTATAATTAACATATTTACCCCTAGATTTTAAAAACATTGTTATCACGATTTGGGTTTAAGCAGTATTTTGCTTATCACATGCGGTTGTTTAAAAAATTAATTTCCAAAACACATGAGAATTTTATTTTTTAAATTAGGTATCATATTTATAATTCATTTGATCTATATTTTATAATCAATATCACTTTAGTTTATTCATAATTTTTAAATTGATTAGGTCAGAAAACTAGATGCTTCAATAAAAACCAAAATAATAAAATTGGGAAATCTTTTAAGTTAAAGAACGAAATTATTAAAATGAATTTATTTTTTTGTGTTGTATATTTTTTTCTAATATAAATTAAAATTAATACATTATTTTTCCATTTTATAGGTACATTATTTAAAGGATACCTCCCATTATTGAATACCTTTTGGTATTTACAAGAGTGACACCCCCTTCCATTATAAAAAGGCAAGCACTATACCCCATCCTCACACCTATAAATCCACATTGGCTCATCAAAACTATAACCAAATAGTTTACCAAGATTAATTTAATATATTATATTTATTATGTATTTAATCTTCATTATTAATTTTATAAAACATATCTTTTTTACCTTCCATTTGGTGTAAATATGATAATTTTGTTTGAGGAAGTGTGGGCCATCACACCCTCAAAGCGATGTGATTCATTCACACACTACATAGAATATATTTACGACGAGTTTAGTAAAATTATTTGATATATATAAAATTATAATTCTTATTTAATTATATTATATACATATATTTCATTTTAATACTTTCAATACAATATTAAAAACAGAAATAGCGTTCATGCGGACGTACGACTTACATCTCCATGAATGTTGAATTCCATTATGTACTTATATATTCTATAGATTATTATAATAAAAATATAATTCATATAAATGATATTTATATAATTTTTTATATTCTATAATCATTATATAAGTATAATGACCAACTATACAACAAATTAAAGAACATGCGAAGAACAAAGCGAATATTATCTGAAGTGAAATATTAACATAGGATGGTTAACCATAGGGTAATATAAGGTCATAATAAAAAAATATATGGTATTATATAAAATAATATGGTTGTTTTAAAAAATATAATAAATTTATATTTATTATACAGGTGGTTTTCATGAGTATAATGAGAGTTAAGACATAACATAAGGGTATTTCATCACAGTTTTTTATTTCCGTGATATACATGTTATGTTCACCAATCTTTACAATTGTGTGAAGTATGTACTCACTATGATATTATTATATTTATAATATAATTAAATTTATGGGTATTAACATATCCATTTTATGATCCTTATTTCATGGGGTTTACATTTCAAAATTTACCAAATCAGTGAAATAGTTTTGTCTCGATTTTCTTTCTTTGATACTCATGTTTTGTTATGAACCTAAATTATATTTTGAGGTGTCCATAAATCAACTTTATATATTATGCCATGAATTTTATTATTTTAATTATATTTTAATCTTTATGTAATTTAATTTTCTTATATGGAGAGTATAATCCCAAGTTACCAAGTTATAATAGTTTATTGAGACAATCTCATCGCTTTTCAAGATTGTTTATGTTTATGATTCCTTTGATAAAATATTATTATAAATATCTCAAGAAAATTAATTAATTTTATACCCCTATGGTTATTAAAAATTTATTTATATATTGGTACCATTTATTCAACTCTTCGGTACATATGATATTCAATAAAGTGTTTTAAGAAAGTCTGACATTACCTATCTCTTTGATCAGAAATCTATTTTCATTCAAAACCTTTTTTTCTACAAAGGTTTTCAAAATTTTTTCAATAAATAATAATATTTTTTAAATTTATTTTAAAATAAATGGTTTTAAAAACGTTTTAAATGTTTCTTTATAATATTTAAAAGTATTTTCAAGGAAATGGTTTTCAAAATGTTTTCAAGATTTATTTATAAATTTTCAAATTATTTTCAATTAAATGGATTTCAAAAAGTTTTTAATCTTTATTTATAAGTTTTAAAAGTGATTTCAATGAAAAAGGGTTTTAAAACTTTTTTAAGATTATTTTGTATGTTTTCAAGGAAAATTGTTTTGAAAATATTTTCAAACTTCTTTTATAAGTTTTAAAGGAAAAAAATTTCAAAATGATTTTAAGCCTCATTTATAATTTTGAAAAGTATTTTCAAAGAAATGGTTTTAAAGATAATTTTATAAGTTTTCAAGGAAAATGATTTTCAAAATTTTTTCAAGCTTATTTTTTATGTTTTCATAGAAAATGGTCTTCAAAATTATTTCAATCCCCATTAATATGTTTTCAATGTATTTTCAAATAAATTATTTTCAAAAGGTTTTCAAGATCCTTTTATAAGTTTTAAAGGTAGATTATTTTCAAAAAAGTATCAATATTATTTTATAGTTTTTAAAGGAAAAAGGTTTTTAAAAGGTTTTCAAGACTTCTTTCTATGTTTTCAAATTATTTTAAAAAGAAATGTTTTTTAAAAGGTTTTATGTTTTAAAGATTTTTTTTTTCAAATAATAAAGGATATTTTCCTCAAGAAATATTTTCAAAATATAATTCTAAGTTATTTTCCTTCTAAGATGACATCCATTTATTTTACTCATGCCCTTCTAGGAAATAATCCAAAAGTTCCATTCATATTATTTCTTAAATGGTTATGTTTTGATGGAATGATTCTTATGAAACCTTTTTCTCTTTTAGAGGTTATTTGATTTTGAAACATTATTATATTCACGGGTTATTATTATGATGAAATGATTATAAAGCCTGTATCTTTTCCATAGGTTATGATATGATTTCGTTTTTATTTTACACTTTTCATTTCATGGGTTATGATATGGTTATTTATGATCTTTTGGTACATTTATGTATGATTTAATTATGAGATGGGTGGGACATATATCTCCCTCCAATGCATTAGGTGAATATTTATATCTCATGAGATAGACTAAGATGGAATTGGGACATAACCTTGACTACTAAGATGTCCATGGGAGAAAACCATGACTACCAAGGTTCTATGAGGAGTGATGCCTTTCCTACTTTGAAAATCATATTATATGCTTATGTGTTTGCTCCAATTCCATGTCTTATTCCTATTTTATGATTTTATGGATTATGCTATTAATTATCTTATGATCTATGTCTTATGAAATTCAAATATTTTTTATGATCCATAATATGTATGGTATGATCTTCAAATGTAATGATCAAGTTACATACCCTTTGTTCATGTTATTCTTACCCATTTCCTTTATTTACCCTTAATGAGCCTCTGAGCTCACCCCTTCTTTATATTTCCTTTCCCCATTTTATATATAAATGTTTTAGGTAGAAGTACTGATGGTGGAGATCATTATTAGAGATGTTTAAGATCTTTAACTAGTATATAAGTTTTTGTTTCCATGTTTACAAAGACACTAAACTATTAATGTCCCCAGGAATGTATTTTTGTAATGTACTGACTATTTATCTAAAATGACGTAATATCCATGTATGTTAAGCCTAGGTTTCTATACTCACCATCTGAACTGCCATAAAGAGGGGTCCTAAAAAATTATAGAAATTCATACCATAGGCTTATTCTAGTCCTTTACCACCTGAGACGGGGGTATGCTCAAAAAAAATCCCAAGTGATCTCTATCTATGAAACTCTCAAATCACACTCAACATAGGTTCTTCTTCTTTCTGTAATTAGAAAAATAACTACTACGCAACCTAACATGGAGCATCCACCTGAACCAATGAAGTTGGGTCAATGTACTACTTAATGGTTGTAGAAATTTCTCAATATCCACTCGGAGGAACCTCCTCCTGTACAAATCCACAAACTGAAGCCTCAATCCCAATAATATCATAACCATGATGCCACTAAAAAATCCTATATGGAAGTCATTGTGGAAGTATGAAGTGATTTCCAAGACACACTATGGTTTGAAAGAGCATATATAGGGAGATGACTCAAGGACATGGAAACCAGACCCCATTCCAATATGATGTATGAACCATTTTTCCTTATAACTAGTTCTTACTTATACCTAGTCAACAAGAATGTAGTCAGAGTCTTGGTGAATGGATATGTTATTCTCCACACCCACACTTGAGTCTCTATACTGAGATATGAATTCTAAACACATTAACACATTTTCTAAAAATCCTAAGAAAAATATCATAGCTAGAAAAAAAATCCAAACTCTAGTCCAAAGATGTATCTCCTTTAATACCACTCTATTTTGGCCTAACCCATCGGGGCCCACCTAGCTAGTAGTAAGCTGAGTGTGACCCCAAAACCCACCTCCAATTGGACATGGGCTAGAGACCAGTACTGATTAGGAATATCTCACACATGGGAGGCCTTATCCTAAGTACCTACACCCCCCCAGAAATCTCTAAGCCCCCACAATGACGAAATGTAAAGAACCACTAATACCTATAATGAATGGATAACATCTATCCCACATCATAGAATATAAAAAGTACTGTAAACCATAATGAGTCAAAATACAAGCACACCCAAAAGTAGAAATAAAGTCATGCATTCCCATAAAGAGGGGACTACTATCAAAAGAAACACTAATATGAAACTTATTCTATCTATCCCAAACTAAAATAACCCTACCCCCAGTCCCACCAAGACTCTATAAAAAGACATATAGTCTTCATAAGACATGACATGTGAAGGAATATACCATACATAGGTTAGTATAACAATAGGTAGTAGGATACCCTGAAATCCAAAATAATAAATCATCAAGAGTATTCATCTCCTCAACACATAGGCATTTCAATCAAGATATGACATGTAATGATAAATACGAATATTCCAGATATACTCAACATACTCCAAGTCTTAAAAGAGGTCTCAACAATACTTCTAGCCACATTATTCTTCTCAAGCCTTCAAGGTAATGATCACCTGGGATAATATACTCTACAAGATATACCGTTACTGTTGTAGCTCACCTGATAGGGCAGGCTTGAAGGCTTTCACCCTAGAATATACACACTGGAAATCCAAATATCTAGACACCCAGATAGGGGATCAAATCCAGGACCACTGGGAGACACTAGGAACCCTATTAAAATATCCCACTATGTTGGGGATCATATATATGAATTTACCAACAACCCTACAAGATTAACCTATAAGATAAGTTATTTAAGTCCTATAAATGGTGGTCATGCTAATACCACAAACCCTCCCAAGGATGATGAAATAATGATAGAGGATCACATTGTAACACACCACCCCTCCTCATTAGCTTGGGAAAAGGAGAAATGGTATTGGCCTTAAGTGACATCCACATGACGCTGAAGTCTAGAAATAAATGACAAGGGAGTTAAAGGAAATTGGGTGATTATTTTGCTAAAATAAAACACAACTTGTCAAGAGATAATATCCATGATAGGCTAAATTATGTGTGATAATAAATTACATAACTCAATACCAATAAAAAAACATTAGAGTACAATGAAAAATGAAAATAAAGTGGAAGTATAAGAATCTATGTAGAAATAAATTAGAACCAAAGTGGCACCACCCCATACCAACATACAAACACTCCCAAGCTCCAACTTTAGTAACCAAACCATGAAGTTAAGGATCACCACTAGAGAAGTATGAGACATAAATCTTCACCATATATTGGTAAAAAACATCTTCAAACTTTAAAAATTTACCAAGAAGTGGGTGAGTATAACACCCAATAGAATTTCCCCAAATACTTACCATCACACGCAACTAGGAAAAGAATAGGTTAGAAAATTCAAATAAAATAGGAGAAAATAAGATAATCAAAATAGTCCAAACTATAAATAGTTTTAATTTAATAAAACATCAAGATAATTTTTTAAAAACCATTTCATTTCTATTTTCATGATAAACTCATTTCACACCCACACCCACACACACACAATTCTAGCAACCATAGAACTCACTATACTCATGAGTGGTGATTCATCCTATTACTAATCCATCACTTGGTGGCCAACCTGACAGTGGTACTTAAAACCATGATTTGTCTCAAATTACCATTATTTGATGGTGGTAATTATGACCATTACTGATCCCAAATTTTTATTATTTGATGGTGTTACTTTCAACCATGATCTATCCCACATGAACATGAACCAACGCCACACCTTTATGCCAAATGTCCTAGAAAAAATTGATTTAAAAAAACCCATCTTTCAAAACCCACCCATTTAAAATCACATCAATAGGGGGTTTACAATTAATTCCATTAAATATTTCTAACAAAACATAAATATGATATAAAAAATATAAATCTAACAAGTTCTATAATGGAAGAGTGCTAGAGAATCCACCTTCCTTGATAAGATTATCATAAATGATCCCAGATGATACCACATATTAACCATTTTTCTCTCATTCCTCTACCGATGTAACATCCCAGGTAAATAAAGAATAAAGAATTTTCATATTTATTAATATTTACTAATTAAATATTAATTTTATTTTAAAGGGGTTGCTATGTTCGATAGCGTACCCGATACGCAACGATGAGTTTCTTTGAAACTTACGTAGCACACTAGTAATAAAATAATATTATTTTAAATGTTAGTTAACAAGTAGCCGTTGTACTGGCGGGAATGGATAGAAATAACTAAAATATGATTAGATAAGTTTTTAAATGTTTTTACATTTACCCAATAAATGATAAAGGCTTAAAATACGGAAAGAGTTCAATTTTAGGCAGTTATACCCTAATTTTCACGAAAGGTCCACTTATCACCTTTTAATGGAGAACCGTCATTAAATATAGTTTTGATCGATCTTATAAATTCTATTGGACCAAATATAACTCTTCTTTAGAATCGGGACATCAAAATTTACTTTGTGTAAATTTTTGGTACCTTTCTGATAAAGTTCATTTTTTTATGAATAGTGTAAAATGTTGTATTTTAATTCAAAACCTCTTTTTAATCTAATTTATTTATATGATTAGATTATATTTTGAATTGGTCTTAATGTGTAATATGAATATATTTTTACCATTTAATCCAATGGTGGTCATTGGAATTAATTTCACTTTGAAATCGGACTTAAACTAGTGTCAATCTTTTGATACTTATTGTTTCATAAAAACACGCTATTTGCTCTGACAGCGGGAATTAATTGTTCAATTAATTATTGTGACTTATATGTTTTGAATTTTGTAAAATAGACTTCATTTTTGAATTCTTAATATCAAATATAGCTTAGGGTGAATTTTTGGTAATTTTCTGAAAAACTTCAATTTTTGATGAATAGTGAAACCACTAAGTGGTACTTATAAAGACTGATTTTCCGTTTAAAAGAAATTTTGCCATCATTGTGTTTTGAATTTCAAAAATCTGACATACATGGTTGTCATTAAGAAGTAAAATGTGGTTCAATGAGATTATAATAATTTTTTGGTGAATAGTAACTTATTAAGTTCTTAATCGTGATTAGTGGTAATTAGTGTAGTTTAAGGTAAAAATAATGTTTTAATAATAAGAAATGAACTTGACACATGTCCTAACCTCATTGGATGTGTGATGGCCGACCACGAAAAGCCATGGGTCAACTTGGGGACCCCATGGGGACACTTTGGTTGGGAAATGACATAAATAACTTTTTATTTAATGTAAAAGTAAAATTGACACAAACATAATATGTTTTACGAAAACAATTTTTACATGGGGTTATAAAGATCAGATGTTCGATTATAAATAGTCATTGGAAAGATAAAAAGATTTCCTACATCATAGTATTTTGTTAATAATTTTTAGACATTATATATATTAAATTATTTATGACATAATAATGATGCAGCGATGACATCATTATTTGACGATTTAAATAAAATGGAAAGATAATGTAAAATATATAAACTAAACATGTCCAAAACTTATTGGATGGGTGGATTTCGAACCCTTATCACCTTATCCACGAATGATATCAATTTGGGACCTTTTAAAACCGAAACACATTTTCAAATAAAGTAATATTTCTTTACTTTCCAAAAGTGCCCCTCCTCTCCTCTTATAAAAGGCCCCCACCTCTACCCCATTTCACACACTTCTCAAGCCTTTGGCTCGGCCAACCCCGGCCCAATTACACTCTCCAAATCCCTCTCCTCATCCTAGATGATTCTCTTTGGGAAAAATCCTTTCAAAGGAAGCCTTTAGGCTCAAATCAAAAGGGAGTTACACTTTTAAAGGTAATTCATTCTCTCTTGTTCATTTGTTTTATTTTGCTTCTCCAACCCTCTAAACTCTTTTTATTTACTTATTTTGTAACAAAAACAGTATCTTAAATATACTAGGATTTTGTTATAATATTTATTTGAGCTACACTCTCACACAACTACATCAAATGGTTAAAGAACATACGGTTTCCGTGGATGGCGAAATTCTGCCTCCCGAAACGATGATTGTTCAATACTCATTTAACACCTTCAAGGGTGGCCATTATGATGTCAATATTTTTATATATGATATATAATATGTTTATGTTTTCTTTAAGCTCTTGTATTTTTCATTTTTGGCATACCTTTATGGTTTCCATTATGGGTAAACACAATATCTTCATTTAAGGAAGTGCGGACTACCGCCCCCTAAAAGTGATGTGATTCGTTAATGCCATATGTGGGACGTGTAAAGGATGGATTTAAAGTTATTATATATGATGTTATACTGGAATTATAATATACCTCTATATCATTATTATTTCTTTCCATTAAAGTATGAGATATAAATTAAAGTAGCGTTCATGCGTACGTACGGCTTACCGTCTCCATGAACGGTGCATTTCATTTATTATCCCCAAATGTAATGTACTATTAAAAGTACATGTATATAATGGATATATATAATTAATGATATATCTAAATGATGAATATAATTCTGTAATTAAAATATACATACCTCTCATTTAGTTTTAATTCCATTAATATGACAAAGAAATGAAAGTAGCGTTCATGCGTACGTACGGCTTACCGTCTCCATGAACGGTGCATTTCATTTCTTACCTATAAATGATTATGTAATATTATAAATACATGTATATGCTGGATATATATGATATATATGATATCCAAATCAGGAATTTCATTCTGTATATAAAGAACTTTTGACCACACGAACAACATGTAATTGTAAGAAGTCAACTTTCGACTTAAGAACCAAATATTGACAAAACAAACATTATTAACTTAAATGGTTACATAATGTTTATAACATGGAAATAAGTGATATAAAAGGAATAATGAAGTTTAAAAAGGTTCTTAATCAAGTATAAATTAACTCAAGTTTATTATTCAGGGCGTTAAAGAACGATCGAGTCAAGTCGGACCTGAGGTAAGGGACTTCGTCTCAATCTCCTTTCATTGAGGCATATTTCATTTTATACACAACTTTCTTTTATACGGTGTATAAACTCCTTTGACTTTTACTTTTATACAAAAGGAATCTTTTTCTACGAAGCGTTTTACTAAACGACAAAAAGGAATGTTTTTTTAACGTACGCGGTGACAACGACCTTTTTCCGCTGCCGCGAGTATTATTTGATCTTTGGATTTCTCAATAAGCCGTAATGTTTTTAGAATAAAATAAATACCATATACTCTTTTATGTATTTTGGTATTGAAAATGGTTTTGAAAAAGGATTCTATTATGTAAATATATTTATGATATATTGTGATTGAAATGTGGAAATGTTATCATTCCTTTATATTGGTTTTATGTTTTATGATTTTATACTGGTACTTGGACATTTTAACGGGTGGTTACGTTATAAACCATATGACGGGTGGTGCTGTGAATACCAGGACGGGTGGTTACGTTATAACCTCCAATGCATTGGGTATGGAAGTCGGCCGTATGGCTATTCCATTAAGTATGTATGGAAATTGGCCGTATGGCTATTCCATTAAGTGATATGTGTGGAAGTCGACCGTATGGTTATTCCACTTAAGTATGTTTATGTCCCAAGTTACCTTTATATATGTTATGTGTTCTTTATATGGGTTTTATGGTAATCCTTTGGTTACAAAAAGGTAAGTAATGATATTTTATTCAGTGAAGAGTTTTTACTACTTCATAAAGGTGAAAAGTATTACTTTGATAAAGTATACATGGTTTACTTTTTGTTTTGATAAACTAACAGTTTTTATTCTTTGTGTATCCCTTACTGAGCTTCTTATGCTCATCCCAAGTCTTTGAAATGTTTTTCACATGACTTAGCGTGGAATAGGGTCAAGGATGGGATCAAGGGAAAGTCATGCTACCTAAAACATGGAACTATACATGTTTCTTTTTAAGAGTTTTTATTTTATGAAAATTTAGTAGAAGTGACTACTTTGTAATCTTTTGAGATGTACTAGTTATGTCCTAATTCTCTAAAACTCTAAACCTGAAAAGATCCTCAATGTGAATTACTCATTTAAATCAATATTAAGTAAGGTTTAAGGCTGGGGCCTTATAGTTGGTATCAGAGGTCGGTTTAGACAACTTTAGGAGTTAGAAAAGTGTTAAATTATAATATGATTGAAATGATATAGCATTTACGGATTACCATGTTGCTTCGCCTAAGATATTTCTATGTTCAGAATGGTTTTCCGCAGAGGAAACAAAGCAGCTATGTTGGGACGACATTAGGAGAAAGATAACCTTCCAAATCAGAAACCTGAGATGGTCGGAATCGGAACTGAAAAGTTTGTTGCAGTGATGGCACCGTTGACTCAGGCTATAAATAGTGGTGGTATCCATGCATGAGATCAGCCAGATCAACCGCAGAGGAACATGTCAGTGGTGGAACATTTCATGAGGCAACATCCCCCATCATTTAGAGGATCATCTGACCCTGTGCAAGCTGAAGGGTGGATTAAAGCACTGGAGAAGATTTTTGATGTCATGGGGTGTTCAGAACATCAAAAGGTTAGTCTTGCTGTTTACCGTTTTGAAGGTGAAGCTGATCAGTGGTGGTCGATGGTGAAAAATATAAGGGATAGTGATGAGATTGAGGATCTTCACTGGGACGAATTCAAAGGTATGTTTCTTGAGAAATATTTTCCTAAGGTGGTTCGTCTTAGGATGGAAAAAAAGTTCCTAGAATTGAGGCAGGAGGATGATTCAGTGGCTACTTATAAAGAAAAGTTCACTCGATTGGCAAGGTATGCTCCAAACTTCATACGAGATCTTGATAGTAAAATAAACTGTTTTTACTCAGGGTTAAAGCCAAAGTATCGAAGGGATTTAGCTTCTCGTGAGTTCAAAAGTTATGAAAAACTTGTTCGATGTGCAGAGTAGGTAGAAATGGAGTTTGCCGATGATCAGGTGTTCTATGACAAACAACAGAATGAGAGGTCTAGTTGGCAGGAAAAGGGGAAGAATTCATCAAAGAAGCAAGGAGGTAAGAAAACCAAATATCCATCCTGTGAGAAGTGTGGTAAAATGCATCCTGGAGAATGTTTATCCAAGTCTGGTAAGTGCTTTCGGTGTGGTAAGTCTGGTCATATTGCTCGTAACTGTAAGGAAGATGATCAAGAAGGAAATGAAAAGCCAATGGTAAGATGTTTTAAGTGTAATGAAATGGGTCATTATGCAAACGAGTGTCCAACGAAGAACTCAACTGGGGGAATGCATCCAGACTACAAGCAGAAAGGGGTGGTGAAATCCTTTGCAACAACTTCAGCAGATGTTGGGCCATCGAATTAAGTGGTATCAGCTCCAGGGAGCTCAGTATTTTTCGAATATTGACTTGAGGTCGGGGTACCATCAGTTGAAAGTAAAAGAAGAAGACGTTCCGAAGACTGCATTCCGTACTAGATATGGCCATTTTGAATTTGTAGTTTGCCTTTTGGGTTAACCAATGCACCTGCTGTATTCATGGACCTTATGAATAAAATTTTCCATGAGTTCTTGGATAAGTTTGTGTTTGTGTTTTGAGGTTTGTGAAGAGGTTATGTGTGCCTTGTGATTCACAGTTGAAGAATGAGTTGTTATGTGAGGCTCATAGTTCCCTATTTTCAGTTCATCCTGGCAGAACTAAGATGTACAGAGATCTGAGGGAGTATTACTGGTGGGATGGAATGAAAAGAGACATTGCTGATTTTACTGTGAAGTGTTTGACATGTCAACAGGTTAAAGCAGAGCGGCAGGGATGCTTCAGCCTTTACCAGTGCCAGAGTGGAAATGGTAAAACATATCCATGGACTTTGTTGTGGGATTACCGAGGACATCTCGAGGTAATAATGCAATCTGGGTTACTGTTGATCGCTTGACCAAATCTGCTCATTTCCTTTCTATACGAGATACTTTCTCTCTTGATCAACTTTTCCGTTTGTATCTTAAAGAAATAGTCAGGTTACATGGAGTTCCTCTCTCCATTGTATCGGATCGTGATCCCAGGTTCACATCTAACTTTTGGAAAGGCCTTCAGAAGTCGTTGGGTACTGAATTAAATTTTAGTACAGCTTTTCATCCTCAATCAGATGGGCAGTCAGAACGAACAATCCAGACATTGGAGGATATGCTACGAGCTTGTTCTATGGATTATCAGGGAAGTTGGGACCAACATCTTTCTTTGGTTGAGTTTTCTTATAATAACAGTTTTCATTCCAGTATACAGATGGCACCATTTTAGGCATTATATGGGAAGCGGTGTCGAACTCCAGCTTTCTGGGATGAAGTTGGTGAAAGGAAGTTGATGGGACGAGAATTGGTAGAAGAGTTGGCAGAAAAAGTTCAGCTGATTCAGAAGCACATGAGAACAACTCAGAGCAGGCAGAAGAGTTATGCGGATAACCGGAGGAAGGATCTATCTTTCGAGGTAGGTGATCATGTTTTTCTCAAGGTTTATCCTTGGAAAAGTGTGATGAGATTTGGTAAGAAAGGAAAGTTGAGTCCAAGGTTCGTTGGACCATACGAAATTCTGGAAAGAGTTGGATCAGTTGCATACCGAGTGGCTTTACCTCCGAGTTTATCTCAGGTACACAATGTTTTTCACGTTTCGATGTTGAGAAAGTATATGCCAGATCCATCTCATGTTTTGAGCCCAGAGGTAGTTCAGTTGGAAGAGAACCTATCTTATGAGGAACAACTGGTCCAGATTCTTGACCACAGGGAGCAAGTGTTACGGAATAAGGTGATTCATCAGGTAAAGGTTTTGGGGAAAACCCATGTGATTTAAGAGGCAACGTGGGAATCTGAAAATGCTATGAGGGATAAATACCCCCACTTATTTTGATAAGTGAATAAAATTGTGAGGACGCAATTCCCAAAAGGGGGGAAGGATGTAACATCCCAGGTAAATAAAGAATAAAGAATTTTCATATTTATTAATATTTACGAATTAAATATTAATTTTATTTTAAAGGGGTTGCTATGTTCAATAGCGTACCCGATACGCAACGATGAGTTTCTTTGAAACTTACGTAGCACACTAGTAATAAAATAATATTATTTTAAATGTTAGTTAACAAGTAGCCGTTGTACTGGCGGGAATGGATAGAAATAACTAAAATACGATTAGATATGTTTTTAAATGTTTTTACATTTACCCAATAAACGATAAAGGCTTAAAATACGGAAAGAGTTCAATTTTAGGCAGTTATACCCTAATTTTCACGAAAGGTCCACTTATCACCTTTTGACGGAGAACCGTCATTAAATATAGTTTTGATCGATCTTATAAATTCTATTGGACCAAATATAACTCTTCTTTAGAATCGGGACATCAAAATTTACTTTGTGTAAATTTTTGGTACCTTTCTGATAAAGTTCATTTTTTTATGAATAGTGTAAAATGATGTATTTTAATTCAAAAACTCTTTTTAATATAATTTATTTATATGATTAGATTATATTTTGAATTGGTCTTAATGTGCAATATGAATATATTTTTACCATTTAATCCAATGGTGGTCATTGGAATTAATTTCACTTTGAAATCGGACTTAAACTAGTGTCAATCTTTTGATACTTATTGTTTCATAAAAACACGCTATTTGCTCTGACAGCGGGAATTAATTGTTCAATTAATTAATGTGACTTATATGTTTTGAATTTTTTAAAATAGACTTCATTTTTGAATTCGTAATATCAAATATATCTTAGGGTGAATTTTTGGTAATTTTCTGAAAAACTTCAATTTTTGATGAATAGTGAAACCACTAAGTGGTACTTATAAAGACTGATTTTCCGTTTAAATGAAATTTTTCCATCATTGTGTTTTGAATTTCAAAAATCCGACATACATGGTTGTCATTAAGAAGTAAAATGTGGTTCAATGAGATTATAATAATTTTTTGGTGAATAGTAACTTATTAAGTTCTTAATCGCGATTAGTGGTAATTAGTGTAGTTTAAGGTAAAAATAATGTTTTAATAATATGAAATGAGCTTGACACATGTCCTAACCTCATTTGATGTGTGATGGCCGACCAAGACAAGCCATGGGTCAACTTGGGGACCTCATTGGGACACTTTGGTTGGGAAATGACATAAATAACTTTTTATTTAATGTAAAAGTAAAAATGATACAAACATAATATGTTTTACGAAAACAATTTATACATAGGGTTATAAAGATCCGATTTTCGATTATAAATATTCATTGGAAAGAGAAAAAGATTTCCTACATCATAGTATTTGTTTTATAATTTTTAGACATTAAATAAATTAAATTATTTATGACATAATAATGATGCAGCGATGACATCATTATTTGACGATTTAAATAAAATGGAAAGATAATGTAAAATCTATGAACTACACATGTCCAAAACTTATTGGATGGGTGGATTTAGAACCCCTATCACCTTATACACGAATTATATCAATGTGGGACCTTTTAAAACCGAAACAGATTTTAAAATAAAGTAATATTTCTTTACTTTCCAAAAGTGCCCCTCCTCTCCTCTTATAAAAGGCCCCCACCTCTACCCCATTTCACACACTTCTCAAGCCTTTGGATCGGCCAACCCCTGCCCAATTACTCTCTCCACATCCCTCTCCTCATCCTAGAGGATTCCCTTTGGGCATAATCCTTTCAAAGGAAGCCTTTAGGCTCAAATCAAAAGGGAGTTACACTTTTAAAGGTAATTCATTCTCTGTTGTTCATTTGTTTTATTTTGCTTCTCCAACCCTCTAAACTCTTTTTATTTACTTCTTTTGTAACAAAACCAGTATATTCAATATACTAGGATGTTGTTATAATATTTATTTGAGCTACACTCTCACACAACTACATCAAATGGTTAAAGAACATACGGTTTCCGTGGATGGCGAAATTCTGCCTCCCGAAATGATGATTGTTCAATACTCATTTAACACCTTCAAGGGTGGCCATTATGATGTCACTATTTTTATATATGATATATAATATGTTTATGTTTTCTTTAAGCTTCTTTATTTTTCATTTTTGGCATACCTTTATGGTTTCCATTATGGGTAAACATGATATCTTCATTTAAGGAAGTGCGGACTACCGCCCCCTAAAAGTGATGTGATTCGTTAATGCCATATGTGGGATGTGTAAAGGATGGATTTAAAGTTATTATATATGATGTTATACTGGAATTATAATATACCTCTATATCATTATTATTTCTTTCCATTAAAGTATGAGATATAAATGAAAGTAGCGTTCATGCGTACGTACGGCTTACCGTCTCCATGAATGGTGCATTTCATTTATTATCCCCAAATGTAATGTACTATTAAAAGTACATGTATATAATGGATATATATAATTAATGATATATCTAAATGATGAATATAATTCTGGAATTAAAATATACATACCTATCATTTAGTTTTAATTCCATTAATATGACAAAGAAATGAAAGTAGCGTTCATGCGTACGTACGGCTTACCGTCTCCATGAACGGTGCATTTCATTTCTTACCTCTAAATGATTATGTAATATTATAAATACATGTATATGCTGGATATATATGATATATATGATATCCAAATCAGGAATTTCATTCTGGATATAAAGAACTTTTGACCACACGAACAACATGTAATTATAAGAAGTCAACTTTCGACTTAAGAACCAAATATTGACAAAACAAACATTATTAACTTAAATGGTTACATATTGTTTATAACATGGCAATAAGTGATATAAAAGGAATAATGAAGTTTAAAAAGGTTCTTAATCAAGTATAAATTAACTCAAGTTTATTATTCAGGGCGTTAAAGAACGATCGAGTCAAGTCGGACCCGAGGTAAGGGACTTCGTCTCAATCTCCTTTCATTGAGGCATATTTCGTTTTATACACAACATTCTTTTATACGGTGTGTAAACTCCTTTGAATTTTACTTTTATACAAAAGGAATCTTTTTCTACGAAGCGTTTTACTAAACAACAAAAAGGAATGTTTTTTTAACGTACGTGGTGACAACGACCTTTTTCCGCCGCCGCGAGTATTATTTGATCTTTGGCTTTCTCAACAAGCCGTAATGTTTTTAGAATAAAATAAATACCATATACTCTTTTATGTATTTTGGTATTGAAAATGGTTTCGAAAAAGGATTCTATTATGTCAATATATTTATGATATATTGTGATTGAAATGGGGAAATGTTATCATTCCTTTATATTGGTTTTATGTTTTATGATTTTATACTGGTACTTGGACATTTTAACGGGTGGTTACGTTATAAACCATATGACGGGTGGTGCCGTGAATACCAGGACGGGTGGTTACGTTATAACCTCCAATGCATTGGGTATGGAAGTCGGCCGTATGTCTATTCCATTAAGTATGTATGGAAATTGACCGTATGGGTATTATATTAATTGATATGTGTGGAAGTCGACCGTATGGTTATTCCACTTAAGTATGTTTATGTCCCAAGTTACCTTTATATATGTTATGTGTTCTTTATATGGGTTTTATGGTAATCCTTTGGTTACAAAAAGGTAAGTAATGATATTTTATTCAGTGAAGAGTTTTTACTACTTCATAAAGGTGAAAAGTATTACTTTGATAAAGTATACATGGTTTACTTTTTGTTTTGATAAACTAATAGTTTTTATTCTTTGTGTATCCCTTACTGAGCTTCTTATGCTCATCCCAAGTCTTTGAAATGTTTTTCACAGGACTTAGCGTGGAATAGGGTCAAGGATGGGATCAAGGGAAAGTCATGCTACCTAAAACATGGAACTATACATGTTTCTTTTTAAGAGTTTTTATTTTATGGAAATTTAGTAGAAGAGACTACTTTGTAATCTTTTGAGATGTAATAGTTATGTCCTAATTCTCTAAAACTCTAAACCTGAAAAGATCCTCAATGTGAATTACTCATTTAATTCAATATTAAGTAAGGTTTAAGGCTGGGGCCTTATAACCAATACCCAAGAACAACTTATTAACAAGAACATATCCAACATGAAATTGAATAAAAGAGCCAAAAAAATTTAATTCCCTAAACAACCTCTCAATGATTCAATGTTATCGGAGTTCAGATGTCAAAAATCACTATAGATCACCTATGGAAACCCTAAGAGTCGAGAGGGAGAAGAATATGATGTGTGAGAAAAAAATACATGTTGAACATATCTTAACTTGTTGGGAATGATAATTTACAATAAATGTAACTCATATACACAATGTGTATTTTATCTAGGCCACATACAGCAAAAATCATGTTGCCTAAATTTTATTTTCTAAAAAAACCAATTACATGGCGTGTAAATTTTACATGTTGTATATTTTTATTCTAGGTTTTCTATTAGAAATACCAATTGTTCACACTTCCAACTAAATTAAACCAAGACCCCAAGAAAAATAAAACACATTAAATGATGGAATACCTCAAACCGAGGGTGCTATATTCTCCCCACAATTGGGATTTCCATCCTTGGGAATCTGGAATAAATGAGGTCACTACTCATGTATAATCTTTTTCCATTCCCATTTTGCCTCTTAAACCTGACCATGCTACTGTAACACTAACACCAAGGAAAAAAATTTCCCTCAAAGGTCCTTTTCCTACATGTCCCAAACTAGTACTGATTCATGAATAAAGTTGTATCTGCCACAAGAGTAACATGATCCTAGATGACCACATGTTGGGAATCTAGGTGATATTTATTCAATTGAGAAACATAGAATATGTTATTAACAAAATAGAATCTTGGAAGTAATATTAAATGATACAAAATAGTGCCAATACATTATATAACCTTGAATCGACCCACATATAGTGGTTCAAAATTACCTTGTTTCCCCTAGCATCGATGACTAAGTCTTGGAGACACTTTCAAGAAAACATGACCACTAACATCAGAAGATAATGTATGGTAATGATTATTTTCATACGATTTCTATCTATTTTGTGCTAATTCCATTCATTTCAAAATAATATGGATTTTCTCCATGATCTCATGTACAAGAATTAGTACAATCATGGATGACTCTCCTATTTCCACCCAATATAAAGTAGAATGACAAGGAAGACCATAGAAAGCCTCAAATGGTGGAAACTGAATTGCTTCCTGATAACTATTGTTATAAGAAAATTCAACCAAAGTTATATAATCCTACCATGAACCACTAAAATCTAAAAAACATGCTCTAATAATATATTCCAATGTTTGAATAACGTGTTCTATCATTCCATCCATCTGTGGATGATAAGTTCTGCCCAAGGCCAGTTGACTTCCAGGATCCTGTTGTAACTATTTCCAAAATAAAGAAGTAAAGTAGGGGTCTCTTTCAAATACAATTTAAAATAGATATACTTGTTAACTAACCAATTTCCAGATATATAACTTTTCTATGTCATCTTTTATATTGTTTTATATGATAGGGATAAAGTGTGTCCAATTAGTAAGTTGATCTTATACTATCCATATAAAACCATGATTGTTTAAAGTTATCAGTAGGCCTATGAAAAAATTCATCACAATATTCTCCCACATCCATATAGGTATAGGCATATATTGTAGCATACCATCTGGACATTGATAGTATACCATTACCTATTGGAAATCTAACCATTTCATCACATACTATATGATCCCACATTTCTTCTCTACCCACCAAAAATGATTTTTTCATTCCTTGTACAGTTTCGAAACACCTAGATGAATATCCCATTTTTAATTGTGATAAAATGAAATAATTTGTTCCTTGAAATATTGAGGAACTATAATCAATTTTTGAAAATTTAACAAGGATTTATCTTTTATTATAAAATTATCGAGCCCCCCCTCTATTTTGGTTTTAAAAAATTGTGACGTGGTCAAAATTAGATATTTTAGATTCTTTTACAAAATTTACCTATTCTATAACATGACTTATTTGAATGAAAACTGCATATTCACCCTATGAGGAAAAATATAAATGCATATAAGTAATCATAATCATTAAATGACATTGGTCAAGAGATTCTTGGACCACTTGGATATATGCTTTCCTAATCAATTCATAATCCATAAATTTCTCTTTACCGAGTGTGTATATCAAGTAGAAATTGAACATCTAGAGGTACTATATCCATATTCATTTCCTCAAGTTCAAGTATCACTAAGAAAATATATATTTAAAACTCTTATAATTAGTGAAAACTCTAAAATTTCCCCCAAAGAGATAACACCACCATGTTATTAAGGCATGGAAAACTACAACTAACTATAGATCATGCATAGGATAATTATTCTCATTAACTCATAATTGACTAGAACCATAGGCAAAAACATAGTCTCCCTACATGAGAACACAACCAAGACCAAATCCAAAAGCATCACAATACACCACATTACTATTACATGGTTTTGAAAAGATTATGATGGGTAACGAGATTATATGAGTCTTATGTTCTGATAAGAAGTTCTGAAATTCATAATTTCATATGAATGGAACACTCTTCCTTGTTATATTATTCATGGGAGAAGAAATTCTAGAAAAATATCAATCAAAGTGGCGGTAGTAACATATTATTCATATAAAAATGCACACCTCAAAAAAATTCTTTAGTGTCTACTAAGAGAATATTGTTTCTGTCTTTCTAGGAACAACATATATTCATTCTTTAGAAATGAAATTCTCAAGGAAATGGACTTCTTGTATCCAGAAGTCACACTTATATAATTTAGTATACAAATTATATTCTCACAACATACTTATTAAAATTCCAAAGTACTTATCATGGTCATTCATACTTATAGAATAAACCATAATATCATAAAAAACCACAATAAAATAATCGAAGTACCTATAGAAGATACAGTTCATTAAATCCACGAGAATTACCAATGAATTTGTTAAACCAAAAGGCATGATGAAATATTCATAATGGACATAGTGACTCTAAAATTCTATTTTCCGGATATCATCTCTTCTGACTCTAAGTTAATGATATCTTGATCATAGATCAATTTTAGAGAACTATTTGGGTCCCTTCAATTATTCAAATAGGTCATCAATATGAGGAAGAGGATATCAATTTTTAATGGTGAATTGATTCAATTTACGATAATTAACACATAACTAGAGAGTAACATCTATATTCTTTATTAAAAAATAGGTACATACCAAGGCAATGCACTAGGTTTAATAAAAAATTTAATTTCCAACTCCTTAAGCTGAGCCTTTAGCTCTGACAACTCTATGGGATCTATTCTATAAGATGGTAAAGAAATAGGACATGTTCCCAGAAGTAGGTTGATAGTAAATTTGATATCCCAATCAGTTGGTAACCCATTGAAATTGCTCAGAAAAACATTTAGGTATTAATCCACTATGATAGGAAGAATCTCATTCCCTATTTCATCAAGAGATTCCAATGTCATTGCCACTAACTGGCATGAGATTACTCCATCTACTATCACTAGAGGTACTTCTCTACCAGAATTTATATCCCAATATTACTTGAATAAATGCATAGATCCATCCAGTGATGTAAACGTCACATGAAGATCTTAGAAGTATATACAGGATTTAAACCCTATCATATAGTCCATACCAAATATCAAATCATATATTTCCATCTTGAAGACTGTAAAATCCTAGAGAAATTGAACTATGTAAATGTTAATGAAACATTATTGGCATTTAAATCCACCAAACTCCCACTATCTAAGGGGCGTATTGATATTTATAACATAAAGCATCATTTCCATTTGTAATACCAATTTTATAACCATAGAAGAATCAATGAAGGAATGCGATGCACTAGTATCGAACAAGACATGAATAAGAGTGGATTTTAGAAGAATTTTACCTCGCACTGTAGAGGGTCCTGGTTTCTCACTAATAATAGCCTGATCTTCTCCATAAATCTATCACTAAAATATCACATGATAGCTCTTGTTTCCCTACTGAGGTGTCGACTAAACAACCGAAGTGTTCTTGGAAATATCCTATTTTATCTGTGTTTTTGGACGTGAACTAGTATTATAGGACTGTTCCATTATAGAATATGAAGGATGAGGCCATGATAAGCCTGATCCACCTAATGATATTAGATGTTTATGAAATTACTTCTTAATATGGCCTATCTTTCCATAATGGTGGAAATTCCTTGGCAGTGTAGTACATTTCTTCCTCCTATACATCAATGAACCACACTGAAAAAAACCTGGTTTGATATTAGATCTTGGAGGAAAATTAAATAATTTGGTATTATGAGTCTAGGGTGTGATACCTCTATGAGAATAGACATCCCTTATTCCATTATTTCTATCTCTTGAGTTGAAACCTTTCCCCATGGGTACAAATATAGTACCTCTTATAGAATTCCCAATAATATCCCTTTCAGACACTGTTTCCCAATTAACTATATCAATATAATTATTAATATAGAGAATAACTATTTTGGATTGAATATCTAGTCGTAATACCAACTCAAAGGTGTGTTCCTTAATGGACACAATAGAAGCTACCTCTAGAGGGAAATGAACAAGTTCATGAATTTTTTTCAAACTCTGTCATAGAGAGGTTTCCTTTCTTTAAGATGAATAAATATATGATTCATTTTATTTTGAATTTTTGGGGATATAATTGTTTATTGAGCATTTCCTAAATATCATCCTACATAATTCCCTAATCATATTTACCTTGGACAACTAAATCCCACCATTAGTTTGAAATATCTTCTAATATATAGGTTTTCAAATTAATCTTCAGATCTAGTGGTGAACCAAAAAAATCAAAAATTCTATTTATTCGGTTCATCCATACTTCTACTTTTTCAAGTTTAGAATCCCCTTGAAACACCGATGGATTATTCTTTTAAAAATATATAAAATAATCTAATTACCTTGGTTCATCATTTCAATTCCCTCGATTAATAATTTTAAATGATTTCACAATAATCTATACAAGTTTCCTGTTCACTTGTGGTTCAGTTGTAACCATATTTTTAGAAGATTTTTCCTAATCATTTCTATAACATCTTCCTCATGTGATTTTCTATAAACAGAATAATACTATATTTAGACTATTTTTATCTAGGAACCGAAGTCCTGAATAAATTAAAAAACATCATAAATAATTATCAATATCATAATAAATAACTAGTGAAACCATTATTTCAAAGATAAACCATTTTTTCAAAAATCATTTGAATGACAGAAGAACAATGCTTTCCTAGTGGGAATTCTTATGATAATGGAGGGTATGAAACAATCATCGGATAAACGCATAATGATGAGATAAAAAAACTCCTAGAAGTTTACATTAATTTTTTTCCCCAAACTCCTTGGTAACATAAGGTTTAGTATAAAAAGGATAGCTATTTATTTTTATGCTATACATTTTAAGTTCCAAAAATCCCATCTTCATGCTAACAACCCAACTCATGAACTGAGAAAAAGTAGTTCCATTTTTTCCAAAAAAGATATTTGGACCCACACATAATGATACTATTTGAAACACCACACCCCTCCTCACTATCATGGGAAGAGGTGAAGTGGTACTGGCATTAGGTGACATCCCCACGACACCAAAGTCTAAATATAAATTCCAGGGGCATTAAAGTACATTGGGGGATGATTTCCCCAAAAGAACACCCAAACTATAAATAGGTAATATCCAAGATAGGATAAATGATACTTGATAATAAATTACTTAACTCAATACCAATATAAGAAAACATCACAGTACAATGGAAAAAGAAAATAAAGTAAATGGATAAGACTCCAAGTAGAAGACATCAACACCAAAGTGGAATCATCACAGGAAAATATGTATACACTCCCAAGATCCAACATCACTAACCAATACATGAAGTTAAGGATCTCTTCTAGAGAAGTACGAGACATGAACCTTCCCTATATCTTGGTAAACAAAATCTAAAAATTCACACAAGTTACCTAGTAGAGGGTGACTATAACACTTAGTAGGATTTCCCCAAAGAGTTACTATTACATACCAATAGGATAAGAATAGATTAACACATTTTAATAAAATAGTATAAAACAAGATAAGTAAAATAAGCCAAACTATTAACATATTTCATATAATAAAAAATCAAGATAAATATTTTAAAATAATTTCATCTCCATTGGAATAATCAACTCATTTAAGACCCCCATAGACACAATGAATATAACTATAGACCTCCATATACTAATGAGTGGTGAGTCATCCTATTACCAAGACTTCACTTAGTGGAAATGGTATTCATAACCATGATTCATCCCAAATTATCATTATTTTATGGTGGTACTTTTGACCATTACCATCAATTTTTTTATTTTACAGTGATACTTTTGACCAGGATCCATCCCACATGAACATGATCCCACACCACACCATTATGCCAAAATCACTAAGAAAAAATTGATTTAACAAAAACCCATATTTCAAAACCCACCATTTTGAAATCACATCAATTAGATTTTCCAATTAATTTTATTAAATATTTCCATCACAACATCAATATTATTTTGAAAATATCAATACAAAAAATTCTAGAATAGTAGAATGGGAGAAAAGCCACTTACCTAGATAAGATTAGCACAAATGATCCAAGATGATTCCATAGATTAAAAATTTTCCTACCTTCCCTTTAAAAAATACAATAAGATATTATCAACACAAATAGAACCAACATGAGAAGGAATAATGGGACCCTAACATTTTATTCCATAAAAAATCTTTCAAAGATTCATTGTCACCAGAGTTTGGACATCAAAAATCACTAGAAATCACCTTTGGAAACCCTAGGTGTCAACAAGAATAAGAATAAGATGTGTAAGAAAAAAATACATGATTTACATTTTTTAACTTTCTAGTAATGTGACTTTACATGACATGTAACTCATATACACATTGTTTATTTTCTCGAGGCCATATACCCTAAAATTCGCATCGCCTTGATTTTATTTTCTGAAAAATCCAATTACACGATGTGTAAATTTTACACACCCTATATTTGTTCTACTGGGTTTTACAAAAACTATCCCACTTGTTCACACTTCCAACTAAATTAAACCAATAAACAAAAAATGCATTAAATGATGACATACCTCAAACCAGGGGTGCTGCACACACCCTAGGTCACACAAAGGGACACCACAAACTCTTTCTGAGACCTTTCCCTTATAGAGAATCATAATCATTTGCTGAAATAATAATGACACAATATAACCTCATAGGGATAAACCAAGGGAATACACTCAACTGATATTGGTCCAAATGGAATAGAATTAGGGCCTCACACTGCCCTGAAAAAAGTATACAGCTTGTACTAGGAGTACACATCATGTCTTTCCTGCCCTGAGAAAACTATGATAATCATAACAAATCACTTCCCTTATTCAAGAATCACTAAAAGAAAAATCCCACTCATAAAACCTCATGTTGTATCTTCCACACTATAATAATGTCCACCAAAACATTCTACATTAAAACTACTCAAGATAGGCTAATCATGAGCCAAAATCTGATTCTAGAAAAGGATAAAAAACCCACGAGGTTTTTTGTAGGACCAACATGAAAGGAATTAAATAAACAAATATGTCACAAAAAATGGTTATTAATGCACAAATTCATCATGACGTTGTGATCATCATGTAAAACACTCTAGTTAATCTATTTACTTTCACAAAATTGATACCTAGTGAAAAAATTTCACTATATAACACATGAATAAAACATTATGGGTCTGATCTATGAGTCCAAATTATATACATAATATTGGTGTTGAATTATCCATATGAATGTGTGAGTCATGATACTACAGAAAAATTATCAATTTGATGCCACAAGAATAAGATAAAACTGAATTAAGGTTTTAACAATGATGATGATGATGATAACAATAATAATATTATCAACTTAATGTATTTAAATACTAAAGGGAATATGAAACTCCATCATCATGTGCATTTACCACTTAGGTGAACCCACCTTAGGTGAACCCCCTCTATTCTATATTATCAAATTCCTATATTATTATTATTATAATATAAAAAAAGATAAAGGGGGTGATGAACATTCCCAAGATGGGTCATGCCACCCTCAAGATGGTGAATTCTTCTCATCAAGAACGCGAAAAATAACATTAATTGAAATAAACCAATAATTTTATTTTTATTATAAAATATTATTATGATTAATAATAAAAATAATTACCACACCTCCGCATTCCCCTCTCTCCAATCGCACACAGGGAGGGGGGGGGGGGGACGTTGCATGCCACTGGGCTACCACCTCTTCATGCCGTAGGATGTAGTTTCCTCCACTACCATGACAAGCTACTCTGGTGTAACTACAACCAAATGGATGAACAACCTCACCTAGTCTATCCTATTTTCCAATAACAGATTAGCCTAACCAGCCATGATATCTTCTCAATCCGACTCCCAAATATCTCATTATCTGATCCATCATTAGGATTCCATTATCATTTCCATGCCTTCTTTACATATCCAAAACCCAAAACCAAACTTGCGTATATGATCCATTGTGTCAAAGAAATAATCCAAAATGATTGGTCCTTATGAGTATCATCAAATCACTAGTTTACTAGTTACCAATGATGAACACCAAGAATGTAGGGAGAAAGGAACATAACATAAATTGATCCTTAATCAATGTCCATGTTCATTAGTACATCATTGATGTAATCTAATGAATGGGGTTATCAAAGTAAAAAAATAAAATAGGATAAATAAATATAAAATTCCTAGATATAGGAAGTGATTTTTTTGGAAAACCAATGAATAGAAAATCACAAATTAATTTAGGAGGAATTAATTTTCATTCATCTCAAATTTTAATTGGTAATTAAAACAAAAAAAATAAAACATCCTACCATGATAAAAAATTAGTAATTGGTGAATAATACATTCACTAGCAATGTCATTGAATATTCCACTACATTCATTGTTCATTTATTTATTCTCTATGATTGATTGGTACCATTCCATGTTCCCAGTTTTTCACCACCAATAGAGCTCTACTCCTCCTCTTTAATCTCCCAATGTTATGTGGATAACCATGAAGATTTTTTATAATTGTTTTTAAATACAGGGGGAATTTGGTTTAGGTAATTAAATGTACTAAATAAATAAATAAATTAATTCACATAACACACTTGCCAATGGATTATCTCAACAGATCACCTGACTCTGACCAATTTTATGTCACACCTAGGGTAAAACCCACATTCCAAAAATGAACTATTGTATCAGATTTATGATCCAATAATTCATTCAATATTTATTCCATTATTTCTAAAAAACTATGCAAGCATGATATAATATATATAATATTTTTATTTTATAAATACCAGGCTCAGTGGGCCTTATAATCTCACACTGAATAAGAACCTAGCTCTAAAAATATTCCATAGAATATTCCAAATCCTTACATATAAAAATAGAGTTTTTATATAAAGGTAGTTTGAGACATGGGGTTTAAAGGAATAATGGTCATATATTAAGGAATCATGTCTAATTCATGGAGGTGAATTGGTCTTGGAAGGTTTGAGGTAGTCATTCATGGTTTTATCTAAAATAATCCTCATGTTTGTAGTTACCTAATTTATGTTTTCATTTTGGTTTCCACCCAGGATAATGATAGGGTTTTGTGGAATACCCTCCATTGGAATGGACTAAAATTTATAATTTTGATTCTTTAGAAGATTCAAATCTAATGTAAAGATACACCTAGGTGTGTTCGACTCCCCAATCATAAGACTATCCACCTGAACTAGATAGTTTGATTAGTCACAAGCATAGGCAGATATGTTCCAAGAAAAGAGAAAAAAAGAAAGGGTATAATATAAGAGAAATAGGGTGAGAACAAATAAATATGGCGAGAAAAGAATTTTTTGCCTAAGAATACTTAATTGGGTCCCTAAAAATGATTCCAAAATTTTATATTGCCTAAATTTACCCAAGTTTATGGTTGAAGCGATATCTTGTAGTTTAGTTTTGGCTGTCAAACCCTTAGAGAACCTAAAAGAAACCTACAGACACATAAATTATACAGATTAATTTTAGATATATAATTGATAAATTTGGATTTTATTTGAGTATATTAATAAAGAACTAAAATAATTGAGTAAAACAAATTTATGGGAATGGGTTGATTATAGGTGTTTATTGGGTTTGATTGAATGAATTTCCTTTTTTTATGACTAAAATTTATTAGACTTGAGAGGGATACAGTTGATGAAACCAATCCAACATCATCACTTACTTTTATAATACCTATAAAACCTAAGTCTAATCACCTATACACTTAGAGGATACTTTTTATGGGAACTCTAAGGTAAAGGTTCATATTAGCACTTAAAATTCTTGCCATGAAATTCAATAAGGATGAGTAAGGAAGAAATCATAAAATAAAAATATCAACTAAAATGAATGATTAAACATTTATATAATGATAAATAATATCCAAAATAGACCATTAATAATCTATTGGGAAAAATAATAATAGTTTTATCCACCCATTAATGAAAATATCTCAATATATTATAGATGTAAACTCATAAGTGTACAATTTAATAAGTGAAAACAATAAAAAACAATGAACACTGTACATTGTGTGAAAAATTTAAAACTTTTTGGTGTGAATAAATTCACACAATAAGGGAAAAAATCAATATTTTAACAATAATAAAATAAAAATATAATAATAAGAACTTTTATTAAGAAAATAATGTGATTCAAACAACTAGCATAAGAGAAAATGAACTTGTTATATCAAAGTGATAGAGAAACATTACATTTGAAAAAATGGAAATAATCATTTTTATTTAACAAAAATATATTAAATTATAATATTCGGTTCCTTAGGTAGACCCCGTAAAATTACAAGTCATATTACTTGAGTATGGTAGGCTTAGGTAGGTTTAATGTTTTTGAAATTTTGATTTCTCTACACTTGACCCAAAATCAGATCCAGCTTGCATCCCTATAAAAAATTCACCGAAACATGCTTCTAAATGGAAGAATTATAATGGTTAATATATAATGAAAATTTAACCATTATTTATTATAACATATGTAATAATTTTACCCCTTTTTCCTTATATTGTCAAATTTATGATCAAAATAGTGGGTTGTTATTCTAGGCCACTGAATTTGGATCATAATGTCATCTTCCACTTGGGATGTGAGGATCACTGATGAAACCTAAAAATTATCTATTGAAATAGTTTAATGAAATGTTCCCCATGATTTACTATATCCATAGATCAATTTTTAGATTCATTAGACTTATTTAATGGTCGATACAATCATATTAGTGGGATATTATCCTATTCACTTTTCCTATTATTTTAAGGATTCAAGTCCTAAGAATATTGTCTTCCAATGTGAATATATATGTGCTCTAGAAGGGAAATATATTCCTCAAAACATGTAATTTTTTTAATATAATATCAAAATAAAATTATTAATATGGTTTTTTATAAGATGAAGAGAAATGTACAGAGTATTTGTGAATTTTAATAATGAATTGAAAACATGATGAGAAATGAAGTAAAAATAAAAAAATTCACTAATATCCATGATGATGAAAAATTAATTAGATCAAAATAATAATATATAAAATTAATATTAGCATATATTATTGGAAAATAACTCACACAATTTGGAAAAATGATTTGGTAAACTATGTTCCAACTGTGCGGAAGCTACTAGATAGAAAAAATATCCACAAACTGTTTGGTTGCACAGTTTACCAATGATGAAAAAAACTTTTTTAAAAACTTATATCACCTCACATTATTTTCATATGGTTTCTTATAATCATGTAAAATATATTAGCCATCACACTTATAAAAAAAAGGCTTGTTCAATCTCTCCTATATTTCTCATGGTTTGATCTAAATCGTGTGCTACCTATGCACCTTGAATTGTGAAAGAAAAAAATGAATCTAAAAACTATTTGTGTAAGGTTAAATATATTATTTAACCTAATAAATTTGTGGTAATCAAAATAAAAAATAAATTTATACATAAGGTTCACTTGAAAACCCAAGGAACTCATGTATCGGTCACCTCTATGGTTTACCAAACCATACATCATCTGTGAAGAAGTCATTCATAGAGTAAAGATTCCAATTTGTTCTTTTCAAAATTTCACACAAAACTCCTAGAAAATTTAAATTTCCTCAAAATAATATAAAATATTAATAAAAAGTAACATTTGGATTTCAAAATTCTCCCAAACATGCCACTTTGCCCCTAGAAATTATTCAATAAAATGGAAGAAAAATAAAACTATAAATTCTAAAACCCACACAAGTGGTGGGAGGGTCATGAAAAAACTAAAAAAGTTCATATGATAATGAAACATATAGAATTATAAATTCCCCAAATAAAAGGATAAATCCCTAAACAATATCAAATGTCTCCAAGGACAAAAAAAATCATCACTATCAATATTGGTATATAGTGGGATGAAGATCTACTATAGGTATCCCCACTATTTAGATTTATTCCAAAATTATGGAAATGTCAAAAAAACATTTATAGGGAACCATAATAGAGAGATTAAACTAATTAAATCACATACCGTATCATAAAGAAGGTAGAAAAACCTCAACCAAAATCATTCCTCATTAATAAATGACTTGGTTAAAGACCTCATGTCGTAAACTAAATGGAAGAGGTAGAATAAGAACTCATACCTCAGTTATGCTGTAACAGTGGGTGCCCTTGACCCAACTATGTAGTAATTTTGATTACCATATCTTGTATATAGTTAGAAATACATGATGCATTATTACAATTATAGTGTATAATTTTGTTCATCCATTATTGGAATGTTAATTTATTTCGAGTAATTGTCATATAAAAATGTTATAGTAGATCCCATGATATAATGAGAACCTAGAGATACTATGACATTAATCTTAAACAAAGCTCTTATGGTTTAGATACATATTTATGAATGGACATAGTACATTATTTAATATCAGGTGCTAGGGGCTCATAAGCATTGAGACTTTTCTTATGAAGTATGCACTTAGTGATATCTAGTAGTGAGATCATGAGGACATACCTTCCAATAATAACACCACATGTTTTGGGTGTCATTGGTTGTTCCTATCTATAGACATGTGTATTGGTATCCTAACTTGTGATCATTACCAATGTGTTCCATTTTATCACGTACTTTGATGCAAGGTAAAAAACATGATAATGAATTCATGGCGAAGAAGCTTGTGTTGGGTGCATCATTGGTGGTATGGAATTGTTTGAATGGTTAAGAAATGATTTTTTTTCTTTTAGGTTAAGGAAGTAATATATATTAGGCCATGTTGATCAGGATGATAGTATCTTCATACAACTATGACCATGGAAGTTGAGGGTAAATTTTTATTGTTAGATCAACAAATTATAAAGAAAGAAAAGGGCAATGACATGGGTGTGTGTCCTGCTTTGTGAGATATTAAAGATAAAGAGATTATATTACACATTCATGTTTGTAGGTTGGTTATTTATATTATGACTATCCTAATATTTTTAGGGGCCATGATGGGTTGCTAGATCCTGCTCTTGGTCTGTGAATGGTATTCACTACTATCGAGATAAGGTCCTAGAGGGTCACACATAATAAAGAATTCAAGAATCTTCCCTATTCAGTCAAATAGGTATATTGGACATGGTGGGCCCAATAACTAGGGTCCGGGTTTTGTAAAAGGTTATATGATCACCGAAGTAATAAATAAATTCATATAAATAAATTTAAGAATAATTGGAATTGAATTTATTTATTAAATGTATTTATAAGTTTTAAGGTAAATTAATGTAAAATATGATTTGAATGAATATTAGTTTAAAATATTTTAGGTTCATTTAATATTTGTGGGAATGAAGAGTTGAGTTAATGGATTACATATTATCATGTAATATATTTATGATATTACAAGAATGTTATAATAATAATAAATTATATTTATGACTCATTTTAGTAGTCAAAATATTTTTTATATAGTGTGTTAATTATTTGGGGGCCAGGTAGGCATTTTCGGGTAATTTATAAACATGGTATAAATAGAGGAAGAGAGATGATTTCCATGAAATATTCACAAAAAATCTCTCTCATAAAATCTATCTTGAATTATAGAGAGAGAGAGTCTCTGGATCCAAGACCTCAGATCACGTCATATCTTTCGCATTGAAATAAATGTGATGTGGTGATCGTCAAACCATCAAAGACATCATTCGAATTCTACTCTAGCATGAAATTTTTGACAATCGGCACCTCCACCGATTTTTGAAGAGAATGTGGAAGATCTGGAGGAATTATGATTTGGATTCTTAGAGTAGTGATCACCAACTATGAGCATATGTCAAGCATGGATTAAAATCTAACCAAGTATTTTAATGTTTTAATCTTATGATTAAAAATATTCACGTGATATCCTCAACTTATACCGGGCAGTGATTCGCTGATGTTGATGAGTTCATGTTGATAGTTAGAGGAAAAATTTTAAAATCAATTTTTTTAGAAATTTCACTGTGTTCCTAGTACCTTCAAGATACTACCTATCGATGATCTCAACAATATCCAAATTAACACTAGGAAATGCATAATCTTAATTGGTGTCACATCTATCCTAGTCACCCGAAGTAAATCCACCCAAGATTCACCCATGTCCAATCCAAAAAAACCCAACTAGATGGTACATCACACATTGACCTCAAGAAACAATATTTAACATGAAGGAATATGTATGACCATAATAATCAAAACATCACACAAGAGGCACCACAAAATTAATAAGGATTATATCCAATAGAGGGAAATTCAGAAACCATAATCTATTCCAAACTTCATAAGTAACAATATAATAAGAGATAATAACTCAACATCATTCCATAGGTTTTAACCTAATAGATTTATTAAAATAAGATAAACATTGTATAACCTTAATAGGACCCCAAACACCATGATAAAAGAAGGACGGTGACTCAAAAAGTCTTAAATAAATATGGATTTTGGATAAACCACTCTATTCAAAGTCTGGGAAATGCTAAACATCAGAAGATACACACTAAATGAAAAAAATGATTCATCCCAAGGAATATCATTAGAAATATAATTTCTAACACATCTCAAGACCTTTATATGAAGAACAATTAAATAACCCAAAACATGAATCTAACCCATTCATGTTTCCCAAAAAACAAAATCAAAGAGTCTTAATAGACACCAAGAGACAAACCCAAGTAAATAAATCCACTAGGAAAATACATTTAATAAAATTTATTTAAAATCCCATTTATTTAAAGCACACCCACCCTTTTTAAGAGGCCTCACATTCATTTTCTAAAGAAAAAAAATCTTTGAAAAAAACCAATCCCTTTTTAAAAACCATTAATGTTATTTTTCAAATCCACAAAATCCTTCATCTTAAAATAACCATCTTTAAAAACGGGTTCATGAACACCCATATCCTTAAAAAACCCATATTATTTAAAAAAAATATGATTTTAATTTAAATTCATTATCGTAAATTCAAAAAAAAATTCTAAATGTCATATTGAAATCGACCAATTCATTTTTTTTAAAAATTAATCAAAATTCATCTTTTGAACAACCAAGACACCCAATTTAAAAAACCACAACAATTCAAAAATTCTATTTTTCATTTAAAAACTAAAACTCAAGATTAAAATGAAAGGATAAGAAAAAATATATTTAAAATATTCCATAACCATAAAAATTATTTTTCTCCCTATATAATTTTTTCTCATAAACAAATCACTCCATTAAACTTAATTTTCCATCTAAAAACCAATTCAGAATACAAAAATGTAACATTTCATAACATAAATCCTAAAAAATATGGTATAAAACCTCAATAAATCATTAACCAGTAATATTAATTAACCATGAAAAATACCTAATAAACCTCACAGCAATATTAAAAACCATTAGGATCAATATAACAATTAAGGTAGCCGAAAATAATAATCCGTGGAGAATGTATAACTATGTATAATTTGGAAATAGAGGTTGGAGAGCTTTGAACCATCCATCATAAAACCTCTATTATGGTGATAGAACCAACTACATGGGATTCAAATTTTTTTCTATACTATACGAGCTAAATGTATAACTTAGGCTATTCATCTATTTTCACCCAAAAATCTCAAAGGGACCACCAAAATCATCAATACACTCAATAGGGATCCTAATACTACAATATCATATAAAAAACATCCAGAATAATAAAAAATACATTGAAATTCCAGACTAAAATGGGAACTACCCATGGAAACACTAGGATCAGGGTGAGAAAGAGATCATGATACTATCCCCTCACTTATCTCTCATGTTTTGACAATAATAATAATCTCAATTCTGCTATGACACATCCATAAATAAAAAGAGAGTGATTCTACAACATATTCTTTTATGAAACTTGGGATTTGATACCATTTTGTAAAGAACCAACTAAGGCTTACCCAACATGTCACCCAACCTACCCGAAGGGAGTTACCAATCCCCATAGGTTATAAACTAGAGATTGGGTATCAAGAACAAAACCTCAGGAATTATTTCACCCTATAAATTGGATTTACCACCCAGGATCCCACCTAGAAATTCATCATGACCCATTAGTATATTATAAATCTACACCTTCCAAATAAAAAGATACAAAAAATTATAATAATAAATCAATGTAATCCACACAAAAAATATGAAAAATAACTCATATATGACACCAAATGAATAAACTGAACATAAGGAAAACATACACATATAATAAAAACTAGTAGATGGGTATATGTGATAAATACCAATACATAATGATTCCAAAATAAATAAAACAAAAACCCATCCACTATCAACCATATTATTGTGACCCATAGTCACTTAAAAGGCCCTAATGCTGACCATCAATGGTCCAACCTGATCAAAGCTCCCACAAAGACTAGAACAAGGAACCTGAGAGAAAAAATAAGAACTACATACAAAAATGGTGTATACAGCTATGATAAAAATGATCTTAGTTATATTTTACTGAATATTTTTTCCATTATTTGTAAAAATATCATTTCATGAATGCTAGTTTAAAATATACATTGAAAATAAGTTTTTCACATGAAATTGAGATAAACTAAATATTATTCATTATTTTTCTTTAAAAAATGACCCTCATTATTTGAAATGAGAAATTAAGAACCAAAAACTTTGATTAGATCAATTTTAAATCATCTAAAGAGGATCCTTTTTAAAATTCCCTAAAAACAAGCCAAAACCTATTCCTTATTTCAAAAAATTTCTTAAAACCCCTTTTTAAAAAACACACCACTTTAATTTTAAAATATCATTTCTAACAAAAATTTGAAAATCAATTTGAAAATGAAAATAATTCATAAATGAAATAGTGTGTAGACTTATATAGAACCTAATATAAATAAAACATTCCAATGTAACCAACCAAAGCAACAGTTCTTTAAAATAATAAATAGGTAGTAGATATAAACAAGTTATATAACTAGATCCAATATGTCTTCATAAAAAGGATTTACCATTATGGGAAATAATCAAGGATCTAAATAGAATGATATATAACCTATTCACTGAGTAAATAGAATATCTATCCCACTATAGGGAAACTGAAACATCTCCATTTATAACCCCTTCATATTATATAGAATATTGATACCCATATGAGGGAACAAATCTCATAAGTAAATAGCAAGTGAGTGCTACCACACCAGTGAAATATACATCGAAACATTACATTATCTACTAAAGTTCCCATGACATGTCAATGAAAAGGTAAGAAAACAACATTTTAAGAAATCATAATTTTATCGAATAAAACATTTATAGTAAATCTTATCCCACCTTCTATAGCCTCAAAAGAAACAAATAGTTTTGTATATAGTTAATGTAAGAGTATTAATTAAAGGAAAAAATGAATATCTCTGAAGGGGTCTCAATCCATAATATATAATCAAATATATGGTCTTATTTAAAGGTATGAAACTATTTAAAAACACCCTCTTTACAATTTCCATCTAGTCCGTTTATTCAAAAATAGATTAGGATTCCAATGTAGTTCACACCAACCAAAATATCATTTCAAACATCCATTGAAAACACTTTGAAACACTCTTGAAATTAAATATTGGAAAAAAACTTATAAAACCATTTAAAACCAAACATCAATCCATTAAAAACCATTTGAAAATCCAAACCACATTCATCCAATTCATGAAACAAAGGAAGATAATTGATTTTAAATCACCCAAGTTTATATTAGAAATAAATATAATATTTTCAAAACACTTAGAACCCAAAAATTTCTTTAAAAACCTAAAAACACATAAAGCAAAATTTTATCACAAGTGAGGAATTAATTAAAAAATTTATAAAACCATTTATGGACAAACCATATAGGTTTATTTGATCAAACTAAGGGTTATAAAATATCAAGTATTCAATGGAATTCCAAATGAAAGAAATGAACAAAAACACATATCATGAATCAAGTGGAACCATTTTGAAACTATTATAAAATTAAATACTTATGATGGGGAATTCCCAATCAAGAAAGAATATACCCTCCTCATGCATTAACAGCCAAAATATAGAATTATAATCCACTCTGACCCTCTATCCTTGGCTGAATAGTACCCAGGGTACATAGAAAAAAACCCAACAAACAATAAATAAAAGTAAAAAGGAATTGGGATAAATAACATGACTAAAAGAGGAATTAATAGGTTGAATCTATTGAAATCAAGGTATAAGGGCCAAAAAATTAAAGGCGAATGTGTTGATTATTTTACGTTTATGTTCTGTAGGTATGTTTCAATAGAATTTGAGAGAAATGAGAGAGTGGAGGGATTAAAACTGAAGGGGTAGAATGGTAATTTAATATTTTAATGAAAAATGAGAAGCTCACATGGGTTGGTAAATTATATTCCAACCATATGGAAGCCACTATATAGACAAAACAAAACCACATAGTTTGGTCACACATTTTATTAACTATTCACTAACCATGTAAAATAGAAGTATTAAAGAACTAAAACACCTCACAAGATTATCTCATGGTTTTAATAACCATGAGAAATATAAATTCCATAACACATAAACATAAATGGATCACATGGATTCTCTTAAATTTCACAACATTTCTCTTAAATTTCACATGGTTTGATCCAAATTGTGTGCTACCCAAGCACCCTGAACTATATAGGAAGAAAATAAACTAAAAAAATAATTAAGTAATGGTAACCACTAAGTTTCCCCTAAACCATGCACGAAAACTATGCATAGAATTCATTTCCTATATTAGGTTCACCTAGACACCTAAGGCACTCATGTAGGGGTTGACTGCAAGGTTTACCAAACTATGAAAAAGCTGTGTGTAGAAGTAAAATTCTATTTTTTCATCAAAATTTCAAATAAAACACTCCAGAAATTAAAATTACCTGCACATAATATAAAATATAAATGAACAGTGACACGAGGGTATCAAATACCACCTTATTGATGTATTCATACTAACTCAAGAATAACTTTGTTTAATTTCATTTCCTGAAAATGCATATCTGTTAGATCTATCTAGTTGGGATAACATTATTTATCTCAAATATTATAGAAAATATAACTTTCATATCACCAACCATTTACTTTATCAGAAATTCAATAATCATTCCATCAATATTGTAAAGTAAGATGATAAATCTTCAATCATCAAACACCTTCTAATAATAAAAATGATCGTCATTGATATGAATCAACATCCCTTTCTACATTAAATAATTGTACTTATAATTCCACTTCCTTTGTGATTTATTTAAATCATAAAGTATATTATTATACTTTTATACAATATTAATGTTCTATTTATCCCTGAAATATTCCTCAGTCTATGTAAATTTTCTCATTTAATTCCTTGTGATTAAATTCAATCTTCACATATAATTACTCCATATGTAAACATCTATGAAAACTATTCTAAGAACCATTTTAATTGTTTTTTGATTAAAAAATATAGATAAGATCTTAAAAAATTATATACCTTCCAATTTTTTAAACCCCTTCATAAAATTTTTTGAATTATACCTCTTTCTACCAATCATTTAATTGAAAAAACATTTCCAACCCATTACTTTACCTTGTAGGGTACATGGATTTGTCTAAGGGGAGATTGGGTGTGTATTTGAGGACGGTGATGGATTTGGTTCATTATGGGGATAACCATGCAATAGATTTAGTCATGGTGGATCTCATGGATGTTTTATCCATTTTAGAGGCTGGATGTGTGGCATTGTGCATTCCACGACCAACAAAATGGTATCTTAAATTGTTTTGGATGGAATGTTTGCTGAGAGATCTACCTATAAAAAATGGCTAGCGTAGAAGTGATCAGGGTGTGCATGGTGATAGACATGGAACTTTGGGATCTCACCCATGTAACATAGTGAACAAGATATTACCGCACTATGGTCTTAGGTGTGGTGAGGAGAAAAGAACCAATTTCCTAGTTCTATGTCTTAATGGATTATCATGATGGGTGTTAGAGGAGAAAAAAAACTCATCACACACCATGGTTGAGGCCATAGTATTGATAAAATCATATTTAATGTGTTTTTAAAATTATTGAGATTTGGGGATTCAAGTGTGGGAGATTCAGACCTCCCTTTAACCATGGGAATTTCAATTCAGTAGGAGGACACCATGCCACAATAATGTACAATGAAGCTTCATCTATGAATTAAGTCTCAAAACTTCGTCGATTTAAATTTACATCTTTCCTCTCAAAACTGGTCCAACCCTAGACCCCCTTCATACCCACTGATTATCTCTTTTAAGGATTAAAACCTCTTATATTGTAGAGGATTGAGTGACCTTGATTCAAGGGACCTTCAAATATTCTTTCCTAAAATTTGTTCTTCCCACTTGTTTAGATGTTCATTATATAATTCCCCTCTATTTTGGGATATGTTATGATCACGGTTTGGAAATTTCTTGTGGTGGATAGATTCTAGTGGGGTTTCTGTTGATCTTACTAAAGTTTTATGCCTTTATTCTTCTATTGTGAGTGTGGTTCTCTTTGAAACACCAATTGAGGTAGGGGATCCCAATTCTGTATTTCACTTATGTTTATATAAATAAATTTCATTCAATTTTCTTCCTTTGAGTGAAATTATGGGTTGAAATATTCAGATAAATAATTGTATTATTATAAAATTTAAGGGCATGGTAATTACTTTAATGATTTTACTTGTTTTGTGATATTTATTAAAGGATTATCCATATTTTTTCCTTAATGAAAATAAAAGATATTATGGGCCTCGTTTTTTTTGTGATTATGTGATTTGTAAAACCCTTTTGGTGTTGATTAATTGAAATCAAAAGTATTAAAATTCTAAATAACTTATATATGGTAAATTAAATGATTTCCCATAGAAATATGGAATTGTGTGATATTACACATGCTAAAGAAGATGTGATTTTTTGAAATAAATTGTTATAAAATTGTGGTAGATGTAGAAGTTGAAGTGTGCTTCTATGTGATGATGTGCTCAGTATGTTTTCATGTGTAATGTGTGGGATCTTGTGTCTCTTTTATAAGTGATTCTGGTGTCAGATTTTGAGAAGGAATGTATGGGGTAAAAAAGCTATGTTTGGTTGGAATGGATTGGGATATGGATTTATGTGTAGTGGTTTGATGTGTGGTTGCTGTAGAGATATGGTTAGGTTGTGGTGATGGATTGACATGTGTGGTGATGATGTTTTATGTGGGGTTGATGATCTATGGTGTGGTGTGGTTGTGTTGGTATATTTATTATCCATGGAATTATTTTGAATTGCAAAAACTGAAATATCATTTGTTGTAATTGATGTGTGGTAATTGGATTAAATGAATCAAATGATAAATGAATGGTATGTGTTAATGTGAAATATAATTTCATAGAAAATAGAAGTTAATGGAAACTCAATAAATTTGGAAATGGTGTAACTTTTAATTGAAATTGTGATTGTATGGATTATGTGTGTTGGTGGTGTTGTGTGATGCATTAGTGGTTGTCATGGATACTGGTAGAAGTTGCGAGACGTTGTAGTGATTTCATCAGATATGACAGTGATATTATTATGAAACCATAGGTTGGATTTTTGTGTTATATATCTATATTTTATTTTTTATGTTACTTTTATATTCACCACACCTATGATGAGTACTATGTATCTATAACACCCTGAAAGTTTAGAAGAATTTTTTTTATTCAATAACATGTATGATATGAAAGAACAATCATAAAAAGGAATATAACATTTTTATACTTAAATAAATTTACTATTTTAAAAAAATTCAATCTATTATATATCTTTCAATGAAAAAACTATTGAGTATATTGTATTACACACAATAATGACTTTATTAGATGACTTGAGATACATGCAAGACCGAGTTTTTCTGAATATTATTAATATTATTATTTAAAATGGATATTATATCCTAGAAATGAAATTGTATGTTAGGAATATGATTAAATAAATTATTAAGAAAAGTATATTATATATTATATATTTGTTTTACATTCATAAAATTTATTTGATAGGCATAAGATAAGTAGAACACTATTTTAAAGAATAAAAAGCTATGTTTTTCTTAAGGTAGTTTTCCCGCCTTTTAATAGAGAATTTTTTTTAAAACAATAGTTTGAAACATTAATAAATTTTATCTGAAAAAAAAACTTAATTTTTGAAATCCTAATGTCAAAATTATATTTGGGTTAATTTTTGGTATTTTTCTGAGAAGTTTTATTTTTTGACAAATAGTAAAAATACTGAATTTTAATTGAAAACTGACTTTTCATCTAAATAATTTATAATGTTAAATTATATTTTTAATTGGTTTTAAAGTTTTAATAGTTCATATATATATATATTAATCCAATTTAGTTTATTTTAATCATTTTTATGTTTAATTAAGATATAAAAACGTAGTAAAATTTTAAACATTTTTACTTTAAAAACTTGCTTTCTCATCCCATCTACACTATTGATTTTAAATTAATTTCTTCCACTTATGTGATTAGAATTTATAAAAATGGATTAAATATTTTGAATCATAATAATTTATAATTTATAGTAAGGTCAAATTAGTTTTTGGCCAAAAATATTAATGAAATCAATTAAAAATAATTAGAGTGATTAAGGTAAAAATGAGTTTAATTAGTGGTTAAAATTTGATATTAAGGGAAAAAATGACCTATAAACTTGTAAAAAACACATTTAGTAGAAATATTTAGACCATATACCATCTTTTCTCGAAAAAGGATCATTATTGGGGGCACATGATGTAAGGGAGACCTCCCAATAGTGTTTACCTTTTGGAATTTACTAGAATGCCTATCCTCCTCCATTATAAAAGGGAATTCAATATCCCTCATTATTAACACCTCTTAAGACATTTGGATAGACCAACCCTAAAAAAATAACTTCTGAAATTTCATCCCATCACCCTAGAAGCCTCACTTTGTGTAGAAATCAAACCAAGGACGTTATTTAGTGAAAACCAAAAGAAGTAACCAGAAGAAGGGGTAACATTATTCAATGATCAATTTTGTGTTATTTTTTTCTATACCCCTTAAATTATCAATATATCATGATTATATAATAACCTTATTATACTAAATATATTGATATTTTTTTATATTAAAGGTATTACCTACACCCACTCACACTTCCATCAAATGAGATATACAATCATCGTTCATGTGTACGATGGACTATCGCCTCACGAATTGATGTCTTTAGTTATTCCATTACCACCTATAAAGGTTGGGAATAATGATGGGAATACTATTTACATATTCTATATATAATATTTTTAATGTACTAATGCTTCTAGAATTTATATATAACACATAACTTCATACTTTCCATTTTGTGGGAAAACGATAACATCATTTATAGACATGTAGACTACTATGTAATGGTTTATGCCTTATCGGTCTATTAATTTTCTTGTTTTGGGTGTTTGAGTTTCTTAGAAGAGTCCTAGAGCAATACCAGAGGATTTTGGTTGTTAAATGTTGGAATCAGGGTGAATACATGACATATAAAACTTACACGCCATATAAAAGTGTTTCACAGCTAATACATGGAAGATTCATGATGTGCATATTTTTGGGGTTAAATAATAAAAATGTGATGCATTTTTATGTAAAAAACCCCAAGGATTACATGATGTGAAATAGAATCACACATCGTGTAATTAATATGTGCAGTGCGTCTTTAAAGGTTGGGTAACCTCATATTTTTCCTCATATCCTATGCTCTCTCTCTTTCATTATAGGTAGCCAATGGTGCTATATTGAGGAATTTGGGGATTAATTCTATGGGGATTGATCATTGGATTCCCTTCATCAATCCTTGGTGAGTTATCCTCTCATTCTCATCTGTTTTTCTTCCACTCTTCTCCTAAAGTTTGTTGTGGTGGTGCATTATGGTTTGGGTTATGTGTTTGGGTTGCGTTTTAATGATCTTTGAGTGTGGTATAGGTTTACCTATAAGGTAATTGTGTGTTGGTGGTTTTTGGAAAGTTTATTCTTCTCCCCGTGGTGCCCATAGAGATTAGAAAGCTTCTTTGAGGTAGGGGATCCTCGTTCTCACTCATTTACATGCTATGTGTGGGGTTTTCATGATTTTTCTTACCTTTGGGTTGATATTAGGGGTGGGCGCAATCATATAATTAAATGAAATGTCTAAAATTTATGGGGATTAGGAATTACCACCTGATTTATTGCTTTGATATATGTTGTTGATGTTATTATGCATGCCTATTATCGATTCTAAAAATAGCAGCCGTTTGAATCCTTGCTTTTGTTGTAGTTGATATAAGTAATGAACCTTGCTGTGTTGTTGTGTGATCATACCCTTAATAAAAAGATAATGAATTTATATTTGAACGATAATTAGTTTCCCCTGGATATTTGGTTTGTGCGATAATACTCATGCTAATATAAATAAGTAATGTGATTGAGCCACTGAATAAATGTGAATCCGATATGTGTTTCTGTTTTATGTGGATACTATTTTCGGATTCTTGGTGTGGATTTCAGTTGTTGTATAGTGATGTTATTTACTTAATAGGTTTTGTGGTATGTGTGGCATGATGTGATAGTTTTTTATCAGTGATATGATGTGGGAAGTTGTGTTTTGTGGTGCAGATGTTGTGGTGTAGTGGTTGTGGTACATGGAAGCTGTGGTTGTGTTATACGTTGATGATGGTGGATGTGTGGTGCTATGGAGATAGTTTTTAGTGTTGTTTTGATAGTTTCCTAGGTATCCATGGAATAAATAATTATGAAATCTCAGGGGAAGATGAAATGAATAAATGGATGGGTTGGAAATTGAATATGATAGGGTAGAATTGACATTTTATTAATGTATTAAATATAATTGAATGAATTGAATGAGTGGTGTATTGTGAAATTAAAAGGATAATAAATAAAAATATTGTAACTTGTAATTTTAAAGTGGAAAATGTTGTGTGTATTGGGTGGAGGTTGTGTGGTGTGTTTTATATAGTGGTGGAAGCAGTTGTGACAGTTGATGTGTGGTACGCGGTGATAATATTGGGTGTTCTAGTGTTGTTTATGTGAACCCTTAGGTTGGGTATTGTGTGTTATATATATATCATGTATGTTTATGTGATTTTTATACACACCCCACCTGAGTTAGATAAGCTTACCAATGCTCATAGGTTTTGGGTTCTTGGTATTTTCCCCAACATCTAGGATGTTAGTGATATGGATGGATGGCTACCCATATCCCTTGCTCTTTATTCAGTAGTGTTATTTGTCCTAGGTGTCTTTAGGTGAGATGTGAATTGTGTCTGAGGTGTCTTCGATCTAGGTGTGATATATGACTTAAGTGTCTTTGGGCGAGGTGTGATGTGTGGTCCTAGGTGCCATCAGGATGATCAATGATGTGTGGCCCCAGGTGTCTCTGAGATGAAAAGTGGTTTGATGTGATATGTGGTGGAAATCGCGCATGGGAGGAGGAGGGAATGGGGTTTATGTCCTTCACATTCATGATACCCTAATCCTCTAGTTTTGTGGTATGATGTGGTGTGCGGCCTAGGTGTGTGCGGACATGATGTGATGTGATGTGCACCTTAGGTGTCTGCGATCAGGATATTGTGATGTGTGGAAGGGATGTGGGAATATTATGCTTGATGTTATGGTATGAGATTGGAAAATAAGTGGTTAATAGGTACATGGGATCCTTTTTTTGTTGTGATATCAACACTATATTATTGTATTGGATGCGTGATTTGGTGAATGATCCATAGTGGGGATGGGGTTGGTTAGTTGGTATGTATAGGTGCTTGTCAGTTTTTTTGTTCACCAGAACTTTAGTATGATCTTTTCACACATGCAATTGAGGCCTTGTTTATGTCCCTACTGATCATACCTTTTATTCTCACCTTACATATATAAACTGTTTTCATGTTTCCAGGAGGACTTTGGGGACTGAGCTGGACATTACTAGTTGGGTTGGAGTTTTTTTTGATTCTCCGACATAGACTTGTATTTTTGGTATTTACATTGGAGACTTTTATATGTATAAGTTTTATTTATTCATGAATTGTTGGAAAATTTTTTGTTTACCATTATGTAGTCTACATAAGTTGTTTAGTGATTATTTATCCTATCTCTCAATATTTTTTTAGGGCAATTCCTCCCACACTGTGAGATTTTTATAACCTCGGTGCTAGTTACAAACTCGGGGCCTACTAGAGGTGGGACTTGGGGATCATTATCTCTCTCCAATCACTGTGGAATATATGGTATGAGGAGGTCATGAAAAGTGGTATCAGAGGTGATGGATGAGAGAAAGGATGGATTTGAGAGTTAGTAATAGTGAGGATTGGATGGGGTGATATGGAAGTAGTTCTAGTTGACCTTGGTTCATGACATTGGCTAGGGAGATCGACTATGACATGGGATTTTAGGCCCACCAGTGATATAGTGTATATACTATGAGCCGACCAAATTTCTAAGTGAGGTGGACCTATTTATAGGGTAGGTACATAGGAGAGGTACATGCGTCATTATGATTTGTGTTCATGTTGGAATTGAGAGTTTTGGGAAAATAAGATGAATTAAATTTAAATAATTTTTAATAAAATACTATGATACTGAGCTTAGGATGTTCTTCTTGTTTTCATTAATGGATCCTAATTTTTTCCCATGAATTTATTAAGTAGTTGAGGTTTAGCATGATGATCCTTTTAATTATTATAGGGTTGACCAAATAGAGGAGGATGAGGCATGGAAGTGGGATTGTGTGCCTTTTAGTAGTAAAGATGGGATAAGTACAAGTGGAGTGTCTCAGATTTGGAGATGGAGTGCTGGATATAGGACCTCGAGATCTCTTTTGGTATGATCTAAGCATGACCTAAGTTTTGAGTTCTGTTGGTAGTTATTCAAATGTGATGAGTCATAAATAAGTGGTGGATTCTATTTCTTGGTGACCATAAGGAGCTATATTTTTAAGGCCCAACTTTTAGAGGGAGTTTTAGGTAGTTTTTTTTGTCATTGATGATAAGGAAATCCATGTGGAAGGAGATATTGTGCTTTCAATAAAGGATTCTGAGTGTGTTGGAACTTGGGATTAGGTTCAAGGGTCTTCTACACTTTGCTCTAGATGTTTTTCCTGATGAGGAGTCCAGAGCATGAAATCTGGAGGAGGATTTTCATCCATTTACAAGGTATGCGGTCACATTATTTACGATAAAAAAATATCTATAGGTGCAAAAAAATATGAGGCTATTGATAGGATTATTTCCTTGGGATTTGATCTATGTTAGAGAGTCTAAGAGGGTGATTCTAGGAGTAATGATTCTGGAAGTGGGTCCTGGGTGTTCAGGAAGACATGGTTTGGTTTAGCAGGGAATCGACCGTGCTAGATTCCTTCCTGACCATCAGTGGACAATGATTTTTGAGTAATTTTTGGGGTTTTTTCTATTTGAATGAAATATATGAAGGATATATTGGTACTTTTAGGATCAATGTCTAACTACTCAGGGAGGCCAGTTTCAGATGGGCAGTAAAGTCCCTTTTATGTAGCAGTAGTTACCTTCAAGATAGTTTGAGTGGCAGAGACTATAGGTTGTTGTTCAGTATACAAGAGCATGAAAAGTTTTAATAGGGAAACCTCATGATGGTCCCCATCCATAGGAACCATGTCCAGGGCACATCAATGGAGGTCGATAGAAGAGAGGTATAGGAGCTTGACATGGTCAAATTCACATGTTAGAGGAAGCATCGCTAGTAGATCCGAGAGTTATTCAAGGTACGATCAAATTTACCATATACCCTTATGTTTGATTTGTTTTATTTAGGATCCTCACACTCTTTTTTTATCCTTATTTGGTACATATGTTGTGACTGGATGTGGAGAGGCTTCCAATTCCCCTGGTCTTGTCTATATTGGTTGGAGGTCAGGCTTCCTTGATTGATGTGTGTTAGGAATGTAGACTAGTTATGGGGAAGAAATGGTCAATAGGGGACTTCTTATCATTACAGATATATCCATCCTATATTATGATTGGTAGTGATTGGATTTATTACTTGCACATAGTCATCAAATGATTCTGAATAAGTGTTTATTTTTATGATGTGAAGGGTCAGTGAGTGGAGTTTGTTGGCGAGCAAGGTTATCAGTTGGGTGGTTAGAAGGTGGAGCCTATTTTATTGTATTTGGAAGATATGTTTTTATAATATCAATTTGGAACTATTACCATGGCTATGGAGGAGTTATTGGATGTTTTTCAAGAGGAGGTTATGGTACAACATCCTCAACGTGACGTCGTGTTCATTATAGATTTGCAGTTGGACGTATCTCCAATTTCAATGGATCTCTATAGGATAGTGCTCATGATGTTGCGTGATTTGAGGATATAGGTGGATTACCTAATACAAAGTGGTTTCATCTAACCTAGTGTGTCTCCATTGAGTGCTCCATTGTTTTTCTCTAAGAATTAAGACAATAGTTTGAGGCTGTAGCAGTACTGTAGCAGACACTGTAGTAGGCACTGTTCGGTACTGTAGCAGCCGGAACTATTCATCCATCTGGGCCTTTGGGCCACTGGTTTGGTTCTCGGGTCTTGCAAGGATTTCGGGCCACCCAAGGCCTTCGGGCCAGTTGATTCTCAAGGCCTTCGGGCCACCTTAAGGCCTTAGGGCCACCCCAAGGCCTTCAGGCCACATGAATGCAGGCCCAGACACACTACAAAAAAAGGAGCAGCCCCAGAAGAGGATTCAGAGCAGGTACACTCACCAGAGCAGAGCCAAATGGATTTTCAGAAAGAGAGGGTATGGCTATGCCATCAGTACCAGCCTGTGCTTGCACGGGAAGCCTAGCCAGACGGTCATGCAAAGGTGGAGTGCTACTATCAAGATGCAGATGCTGGGGAGGGGCAGTTCCTTGTAGATAGTCTGGTTGAATTCCCTAAGACCTTCGGGTCATGTAATCTCTTAAGCCTACAGGCAATGTAATATCTGAGCCTACAGGCCTTGTAAGGGTTCCTCTCATCCCTTGAAAGGGGGGTTATCAAAAATCAATAAAAAATGAAGGCCTTCGAGACATTCAGGCAGACATAAAAATAAAATTGTGGTGTTAAAAATATAAATAAAATTCAATATCGATATCAACTTTTGTCCATAGTTCATCGAATTAAATCTTTGACGACAAGCCATGAATTGTAAAAAATCTTAGAAGTACAGACACTCAAAATCAAATTCAATGGAAAAATAGTTGATTAATGTAATAAAATGTATATAATGAATTTACACACAAAATAGAATGAGAATAATTCATTATTCAAGAAAAAAGTGAATATTGAGGCATTCCACACACTTAATCAACATATAAAATTTTACCAAACACAAAATGGACAAGAATTATTCACAAAAGAAAGAATGAATACCCATTTAATTATATTATTGGGGGGTGCATTCATATATAAAAGTGTTGGATTATAGATAATGTTCATATAAAACATGATGATAAAAGAAACCCCACAAGTTAGGGATCCATTATTTATATTGATCACATTTACATTTTTAACGAAATATGTTTCTTGTTTATAGTTTTTTTCTGCAAGTTTGTTTAATGTTTACTGGATGTGGTGATGTTCATAGAGGATTAGATAGTTTAATATGGTTTAAAGGGATATTGGTTCTTTAATTCCTAATCACATTGCATGCAATATTTAAAATATAGACCATGTATATTTTCAGCATGGCTAAGATTTATAATTCCTAATGAGATATCATATGGGGTGTACATAATAGAATCTTAGTTGGTGTTTAATACCCTCTATTTCCTAGTTATGCATGTGTAGTGATCCATTATGGGCCTAAGATAATGAATATTAGTCCATCTATATTAGGATCTTCAAACAATAAATCAAAATTTGGTTTTTTCCTCTATGTACGCACTATTACACCCTTAATCATTGGATTTTAGATAACTTGATGATTATTTACATTTAGTTTATATGAAACTTGTATTTAAATAGAATAAATCATATCTAGGCCCCTTTGAATCTACCTCACAATGAATCCATCCTGGGTCACTTCTATTGGGCATAATTTACAGGCTATGGTGAATACCACTCATTTGGATGATATGGTTATTGATAAGGGATGGGTAGCTGATCCTTTTAATTCAACCTTTTCATCTATAGAAGTAGGGGAATTTCATGAAAAGTTAAAATGATCCATAATCTCTACCATTTTTATAGAATATATTGGTCTTACATGTCTAGAAAGGTATGTTTGTCCAATAAGTGATACCCCCACACCAACGATAGGAAATTTTCCCTAATCACTCTTAGAGAATCCAAGCCCAATGATAGATAGATCCAATAATGGATGGTTTGAAAATTTATGATTATTATACTACTTCAAAAATTAATCCCCTATACATGAATCTAAAGAAAATTCCATTTAATCTGATTAGGTGACCTTAACATCAATAACATCATGCCCATTATTACAGGCAATCCAAACTTTCTTCTTTTTGACGTACTTCTGGAATATGCCACATGTCACTACTTGTTTCATTTGACATAAAAAATAGTGGAAAATTTTCTTACATAGCTACCTAAAAAATCTCTATATGTCATTTTGAATCCCAATTATGTTGAGGTAAATCTGAATACATGTTAAGTTCAATACATGCCCATGAAACCAAAGGCATATTCTACAAACATGTAGCTGCATCAATTTTAATCATCATTTTCACCAACCCAAAAATTCCTTTGATAAATTTAGTCTTGAATAGTTCCACTTGGAAACAAAAAATCCAATCCATGATGAATCTATTAAAGAATAAATCCTTTCATTCTAATTTGGATTCCATTTTTGTATCAACTGTCGAAATCCCAAAATTTCCTAGGATTCCCTTTACCATAGTGGTAAAAATCCTAATCCTCAAATTTTTGATGCACATTTTCCTTTTCCATCACACCATTCTAAACCCTTTTCATATAGATTATCTCCAAAGTCTTTTTAAAAACTACCTCTGAAGGATAACTACAAAAGAAATTTCCCATAAGAGAAAAATGGATATTGAATGAGAGACATGATACCTATTCTGTAGGGAATGTCACTTCTAACACACCCTTGAAATGAATGATTGTGGGAGATGGAAAAGGCCATCCGATGAGGATGAACCCTATGAATCTTCAAGGATTGACCAATTTACTCAATATTTAACTCTTCATACCTCCTTTTAATTATCATGGGTAGGTATTTCAAGAGATATCAGAGTAATTTGGGGGGGGGGTCATAATGTGATTACAAGAGCATAATAATAATAATAATAATAATAATAATGAAAATAATAATAACAATAATGATAACAATAACCACACAAAAAGAAATTATCATGCCCGGGGTGTGATAATGGAAGACACAATAACGTTGATGTGATAACTACGGCTCGAGACTTTTAATTTAGGAAATAAATGGTCATATTATTGGTATAATCTAAAAAATTATCACGATGTATAATAAATAAATAAATAAATATATATATATATATAACTTATACATAAATATTGATTTTTCAATTTATATATATTCTGAATAAATAATTATATATATATATATAATGATATTATATATAAGTGACTTTCTATTTTTAGTTTTTAGTACAATAAATCTTCAAAAGAATTATAATCATTTATCATCAATTTTATATCATATATATATATATATTATCACAAAAAATATTACATGTTAATGAAAACACATGATTATATGATTTTATTAAAATATTTATAATTTATAAAATTTATTGAAAATAATATATTTACATATATTTTTTTTTCTTGGTAAAATATTTTATGTTATTAGATAATTTATTCAGTTTTTTTTAATAATGGTAAAAAATTTATTGGTAATAAAAATAATAGTAATAGATTCATTTATTGGTAAAAAATGTTAGTATTTATATGCTAAAACAATAGATTTAACTATTGGTAAATGATTGGTTGGTGTTAAATGATAAATGTAAATAAATATAACTGTTGGTAAAAAAAGTGTTGTTATATAAAATATATACTAATAAAATTTAATCTATATTGGAATTGATTGTTTTTATCAATAGATATATTATCTTTCGATAAATTTCAGTTGATATAAGTCATTCTTTTGTAGTTCTAATTAATTGAAAAATAAAATAAACGATTTTAAAAATATTTAAAGTAATATAATTTGATGGAATTATTTTGTTTCATGAAATATATAGATAAAATAACATATTTTATAGGTTTAAATGGATTATATTATAACTAAATTATTTTCAGGTTGTTTTCAAAGTCAAATGAAATTAATAGTTTCAAAAATGACATTATGATTATTTTATAATAAATAATATTCTATTCAGTGATTTAAAATACCTAAAAATTCTATCTTCAGAAAAGTGATTGGTATATGTTTAAAAATATCAAATATGGTCTATTTATATACCAATTAAACTTTTATAGTAATTATATTGATCTTTAAAGAGTATAAACTTCATTATTGTAGTAATTGTCCAAAAGGGTTAACACGAGTTAACAAAAATAGATAAGGGTAAAAATATAATCTAAACTTGTCAAAAAAAATTTTTGATATTATTTTGAAGAATAAAAATCCTATATTAAAATTATGTTTTTTTCCTTTATCCATGAAAATTAACTTCAATTAATTTAATGTTTTATGTAATTCCCTGAGTACGCCTCCCCTCATTTATAAAAGGGAACATCCTATACTCTTATATACACAGTTCAAAAGGATTTTGGTTCTATAAATACCTACCCAAATCCATTTATAACATCCTTTAACACATTCTATAGGCCTTTTTTTGGAAATAATACTAACCTTATATAGTCTAAGGTGTAAAGAAAAGGAAGTTTTTCAAAGAAGAGGTATAGTCTGTAAATAGATATTTTAATTTTAATTCTTCTTATATCTCCTTAAAATATTATTAAAATATAATGAAATAATAATAAAATTATATTACATATAATGAGATGTTATCATGGTAATATCATAACTTAAATCCATTTAATATTCCATGAAATGGGAAATTAAATCGTCGTTTGTGTGTACGACAGGCTACCACCTCACAGACCGATGTAATTCATTTTCCATCACCGCATATCATATATGGTTATAATGATATAATTGATAAATATATATGTTATTTATGATATTATTATTATTTAAAGTTTAATTATTATTTTCCCTTCTTTCATTCCATCCATGAAAAATTGAAACAACATTCATGCATACATACAATCTATCATCTCTATGAATGATGTAATTCATTTTTTATTTATAAAATTTATATATGATTATATATATATATATATTTATAATAAATATATATGTTATTAATATAATGTTTAAAAATATGTATGTGATATAACCACAATCAATGTATAAATACTGAGAATATTGAACCAAAATATGCTTGAAAAATGAAGCAACTATCATCGAGAACAATGATTTTAATTAATAACTATTAATAAACAGGTGGTAAGATGTTACAAGAAAATAACATACCGTATAATATATTTTAATAAGGTTTTTAAAATTTTTTTTAACAAATTTATATTTATTATACATGCATTTTTAACACATATGAATAAATATTAGACTTAAGGTAAGGGATCTCTTTGAACTACCCTTTTTCTAAGGGTTATAACCTTTCTCTCTCTAACTAACTTTATATATATCTATAATGATATTTAATGATTATAAATTATGTATATTTTTCTCTAAAATATATAACTAGATTATTATACCTTTATTTTATGGGGTAATACATGCCTGATTTTCATTTCTCAAATTCCATCATTATGAAATTTACTTTGTTAAAAATATAAAGAAAGATTATGCAACCAATTTCTTTCCGTGGATAATTATTTTGATTTTTCATTATGATTTATTTCCTTTTTTGGAATAAATAATCATGAAAATTTTATTATCGGAACAAAAAAATAGTACTCCAATTCATTGGATAAACCATTTGTCTCATGAGATGTTATATATATGAAATTTTGTAGTAAACCAAATCCAAAATGGGACTCTATCCACTATATGATGTTGTCTTCATAGTTACCTTTGTCTTATGATTATGACATGTTTTTATTTTTGTCACATTTCCTATGTTTACATGATCTTATTATACAATGTTATTTATATTATTATTACATTTGATTGTTCATTGTCCTTCTCTTTTATGATATCATGTTATTCCATTTGACTTACATGTTATGCCTCATTACCATGTTTATCATCTTAATAGGCTTTATAGATCACCCATTTCATTTATATATTCCCTAATTTATCCTATGTAGTTTTAGAATATCCATGGGATTTTGTATATCATTATAGAGATTAAAATAAAAAAATTTATTTTAGTTTCATATTGTTGTTTTTTGTATCTTTTCTTCTAAACACACTAGGCCTCTCGATCCTTTGTTTGTTTTTAATGGGTATTTTTATTAAAAAAACATATAATAATATGTGTAAAAGGATTGGGTCACTATAGTTGGTATCATAGAGAAGTTTTATCTATCCTTTGGAAATTGGGATGGGAAAAATTTAATGAGAACCCTTAGGATAATCCAGTGCATAGGAGAACATCCTATGTTATGGTAAAGAAAAGAGCGTGGTTTTACTAAAAAAACAACCCTATATAGATATGAAAAGTGTAAATGGTTTTGGTATAAATACATCTAGGTGTAATAACCTTTAAAAGTTCCAGATGAGTATATCTCATCCATCATTATTGTACATAGTGAGTGTTCCCTTACTATACACATGGTTTTACACTCTTAGGGGATATGATTTGGAAAATTAAAAAACTCTTTACAAAACATTATGAAGGGATTTAATATATTGTTAGGTTATAGAAATTAATAAGAAAATTATAATGTATAACCTAGAATGAAACTCAGAGACTCATTGGTTAGGATTTAATTTTCATTTATAAGTTATTCTTTCAAATTTCACAGCTTCAATTTTTATATGTTTATTAGTTAAATTCTTCTCATCACATTTTCCCGTTATTTTAGTAAATATAAGGAAACAATATGAACTATGCCAAAAAACAACATGATAGGTATTGTGATGGTTACCATAATGAGATGACTGACCTTATGGGAGTGGGAGTTCGGAAATTCATGGTAGTACTGGCCTAACTGATTCATGCTATGAATAATAACTTGAATCATATAGAATTTCATCCTTCTCCTAATAAATAGAAGGTCACGATCACGTATTTTATATGATAATGGCCTATAAACGTTAGTGGATATTCTAATACCATAATTTTGAAAAAGCGGATTAACTCCTTTGAGAAGATAATATATATCCTCTAGTTCACAGAATAAGTGAAATTTGTGATGGATGTTTATCACATAGATGGGGGAAATTGATTAGTGGTGGACACTGATCAATAATAATAATTCTAAATAGGAAATCAATTCCATGGAATGAGAACAAGTCAAGAAAATATTTTTAATGAATATTTTCTCTGAATTCTCCATCTTAAAATGGAGAGGGAGTTCCTCATACTAAAGAAAAAAGAAGATGAGTCTATTGGGGCATATGAAGAAAAATTTACAGGAATTTAATGGTACACCTATAGCTTCATAATTAATGTTGAAAGTAAAGTTAACAAATTATTTATTGGTGTAAACACAATTAAAAAAATATTTGGTGAAATGAGACTTTGATAGCTATGAAGATATTGTTAATTGTGCCCTTATGGTCAAGTTTGAGATTGGTGACTCTCAATATTCACTTGGTCATGGAGATAAAATGTGTAAAATAATGTTTTCTTTAGGAGGACAAATAGATAAATCTCATACAAGAAAGAAAACACAAAATCCCACTTGTCAAAAGTGTGGGACCAAGCATCCCAAAAACAAACTAAAGGGAACTATGAGATGCTTCAAGTATGGAAAAGAGAGGCATTATTCTAATAAATTTCAAAGAGAGATGAACAAAACAATGGATTCAATGGATGAAAAGAAGGTTTAGATCCACACTCATCCTATGGTGTGGTGTTTAACCTACAAGGAACACATAAATTATACAATCCAATGCCCTAATATAAGGGTTTTGATAGAAAATCAACAACAACCTCCAAGGAATAGAGAGCAAGGAAGGGAATATTTTATCACTACTTGTGAGGTGTATCCTAATAATGATGCAGTGAAATGTAGACTAGTCATTCATTCAAGAATAATGAATTTAATTTTTGATTCTAGTTCTACACATTCTTTCATATATTTCAAGTTATCTTGAACTATTCATACAATACCTAAAAATAGGGGGCTGAACTATATGTGAGAATATAAAATTTATCAATTATTGCATCCCAATTATATAACTCTTTCTTAGTCAATGTTTATGAATTGAATCTTCTAGAAAATATTTTCTTAATTTTTAGTGGCTTTTATGATATATTAAGAATGGAATGGATTTCCTTATATAAATCCAACATAAATATTGGTATAGGGAGATCAATATTCACATCCCAAGTCATTATTCAATTCTACACAAGCATATAGAGGAGGATGAATCTCACTTGAAATGTTCTCTTCAATCATGGATATTGTTGCATTATAAGAAAGAATATCTAACTCAAATGACTGAGACAAAGGAAAGAATCATTCTTGAGGACATTACCATAGGGAGGGATTATATTGATGTATTCCTAAAAGAATTTCTCAGCCTTATTCATGACTGAAAAGTTGATTTTTCAATAGAATTTATACATATATCTCTTACAATATCAAAGTCACCATACATAATAGCTACTATTGAGTTAGAGGAATAATAAAAGTAGTTGCAAGAGAATATAGAAAAGTGTTTTGTACACCAGAGTTCTTCTCCATGGGATTAACTAGTATTATTCATCAATGTTAAGGATGGGTCAATGCACCTACGTATTGATTATCATGAACTAAAAAGAAAATTAGGATAAAGAACAACTATCCCCTACCACAGATCAAAAAATTGTCCGATCAACTATGTGGAGCCCAATATTTTTATAAGGTGGACCTTTATTAAGGATATAAACTATTATATGTGAATAAAGAAGATATTACAAAAAATGACTTTCAAACAAGGTATAGACACCATGAGTTCATAATAATTCCCTCGCAACTCACTAATGATCCATAAATATTTATGGATTTAATGAATAGATTCTTTAGAGATTACCTCAAAAAAATTTGTGTTAGTATATGTAGATGATATACTAACATACTCTAAAATAATGGTGGAGAATTAGAAGCATTTTAATAAACTTATAAATATATTTCAAAAGGATAATCTATATAAAAAGTATAGTAAATGTTGATGAAGGAAGTACCATTAATGGGGTATGTTATCACTAAAAATAAGATATCTTCGTACCTTTCTAAGATAAAGAAAATTGAGGATATTCCTAGACCAATATCTATAATAGTGATCCATAGTTTTCATGGACCATCTAGGTATTACCAACAATTTGTGAAAAATTTATCATGATTATCAAACCCACTAAACAAGATAACTTAGAAGGGTGTAACATTTTTCTAAACTGATTAATATGAAGAGAGATCTAAGGAATTGAAAAGTAGACTTATCATTGCAATAATAGTTATACTACCCAAAAGTGGGAAACTTTTCATGGTAAATAGCGATGATTCAAATAAGGGTTTGAGTCGTATAGTGCTAGAGAATGATAAAGGGATAGCCTACACCAAAATATAATTGAATGTTCATGAATAGTACTATCTAACACATGATTTTGAGTTGGTTACAATGATCTTCTCATTAAAAATCATGATACATTATCTATATTGGGAGAAGTGTGAAATATATATGTATTATAAGATCATCAATTATATATTCACAGTGAAGGAGAAGAATATGCACCAGAAAAGATGGTTAGAGCTGATTAAAAACTATGATTACTCAATACATTACCATACTAGGAAAGAAAAAAGTGGCAGATGATCTTAGTAAAAATGACCTTACAAATTTATCAATGATGAAAATTAAGAATGATAAAGTATCCTTAGAGTTGAAAAGGATAAAAATGAGAATTATTAAGAAAATAAAATCGTCATTCCTTACCAAAATGATTGCTTAAAATCCCTTCTGTAAAATTAAAAGGATTCTCAAAGGGATGATGAGGAAATTCAAAACAAGGTGGAAACTATAAGAAATGGGAAATCCTCATATTTAAAAATTTGTAAAGAAAGAGTTGTAAGATTTGGGTCAAATCTATGTGTACCATCAAATCATGAGATCAAGAAGGAGAAATTAAATGATGCATATATATTTACTTTCCACATCCATCTAGGGAGCTTGAAAATGTATTAAGATCCGTGAGAGCACTATTGGTGGGACAATATGAAGAAGGAGATCATAGAATATTCATCAAAGTGTCCAGTATGTTAGAAAGTGAAGGATAAAAGGAAAGAGTCAAGGGAGATAATGAAATCACAACTATTAGCTATATAGAAATGGGAAAACATCACCATGTAAATTTTCACTAGTCTTCCAAATATATTAAGTGGAAATAATGATATATGGGTTGTAGTGGATCATCTTATAAAAACTGATCCGTTCATTATAATTCAACATGACTTATAACTCGATCAACTTTCAATGATAAACATCAGAGATATGGTAAGGCTACATGGAACTCAACTATTGATGGTAACTATCTAAGATTTGATATTTACCTCCAAGTTATGGAAGAGTATCTAACATTATATAAATACAGAGTTGAAATTCAGTACAACCTATCACCACCAAACTAATGGCCAATATGAGAAAAATATCCAAACACTGTAAGAAATTTTGAGATCATTCATGATTGTCTTTAATAGATGATGATATTAATATATTCCTCTAGTTGAGTTCTTAAACAATAATAACCTTCACCTAATAAACCAAATGGATCCTTATGAATCTCTTTATGGTAAGAGATGTTGAACACCTACATACTAGGATGAAGTTTTTGAACAAAATTTATTGTGACATGAAATGGTTGAATATTTGTTAGAAAATTTCAAGAGTATTCTAAATCACATCAGGGTAGTTAAGAGTAAAAAAAGAACTATTTCAACAATCATTAATGAGATCTAGAGTTTGAGATCATAGGTAAAGTGTTTCTCCAAATATCTCTATGGAATAGAGTCATGATATTTGGGATGAAGGGTAAGCTATGTCCCAGTTTCATCGATCCCTTTGATATTATTGATCATATTGGATTTGTGGCCTATTGACTATCGCTCCCACCAACCCCATCTCAAGTAATTGACATATTCTGCATATCCCTCCTGAAGAATTATATACCATATCACTCACATATACTAAATTCAAATGTGGTATACTGGTAAAATTATCTCTCTTATGAGAATCATCTGATGAAGTTCATAGAATATAGAGATAATGTTATATTCGACAAGATAACTCACCTAGTCAATGTAATATGGTGAAACCATAAATACGAGGGGGAAAAATTAGAACCGAATGAATTAATAAAGTAGAAGTACCATAACCTATTTTCACCTTAGTATGTAATTTGAAATTTCAATGGTGAAATTTCTTAAGGGGGAAGAATGTAACACCTCAATTTTTTAAAAGAATACTATTATCGATAGATTTCTTAACACATAACACCAAGACTCAAGAAAATTGGTATATACCAAAAAATATTAATTTTTAAATATGAATGTTATAACTCAACCAATAAATTTATGGGTATGAAAAAGATTAAATAATTTATTAAATACATTTAAAGGTACTACTCAATATAAATGTATTGATAACATCCTAATAAATAATCACCAAATTTTTAGTTAAGTCATTTTATTCTTCGAAAATGTGTTTCTTTAAAAAAAATTATTTTTTTGTGGGAAAATATCACAATTAATTTCTAGAAAATTTAAAAATTTTATTTTTAAAAAAGGATATTATTTTTTTAAATCATAAGATCAAAACTACCTTATGGATTATTTTTTCTAAAAAATTTTATTTTTCAATGAATATTGAAAATACAAATTTTTTAATTTTCAACTATATATTATTTTAAATTATTTAATAATTAAAATTATATTTTGGGTTATTTTTAAAATTTCATAAGTTTCTTTTGATCAAAAAAATCTAATTATTTTTTTTCGAATTAATTTTGTCTAAAAACATTATTATACTTAAATAGGCAATTTTCTAAAAAACAGTTTTCATTGTATTTTTTGTTTTAATCATAATTTAATTTTTGAAACTTCTAGAAAATGAATATTGAAAAATGGATTTCATATTTGGAATCAATAGGTCCAAAAATTTAAAATAGGTTCCTCTCATTTTTGTTTATTATGAATAGTAACCATAATAAAAAACGACCACCATTATAAGGATAAATTAGGTAATTAGGTTGAAAAATAATATGGAAATGAGTAAAAAATGGCTCTAAAACTTGATTTTATCCTATTAGACCTATCAATACATGGTTTAAAAATATGGAAACTTGGTTCTATATTTATTTATTTTGACCTTTATATTATTATTTTGTAAATAAATGTAAATGATGCCATTCTATTTGTTTTAATACCTTGAATTTTTTTATATAGGGATTAATAGAGGATATGTTAAATAATAAAGGTATATTTTAAAGGTAATTTTTTATAATGTTAATTTATTTATAATTTTTAGTGATTAAATAATTACTTTAAATTCTTACGTAACACCAAAACATTATTTATTCAATTAATAGAAAAATAAAATAATTGATTTTGAAAATATTAAAATTAATATAATTTGAATGAATTATTGGGTTGTAATGACCCAAAGTTTCATTAATGGAAGATCCCTCTTGATCAAATTAAATGTCTCTTTATGTAAAATGTTTATATAAAATGTCAACTTCTTTGGGTTTAGGTTATGAATTGTGACCGTTGCTTTTATAGCCGTTGAACAGTGATCACATGATTAGTATAAATATAGGGATTTAACAAACCCAATTTACTCAGACAAAGGAACTGATGGCCTCATCCAGTAGAATTGCTCCAGATGAAGCCGATTTTTCAGAGCTCGGAAAAAAGGTGGCATCTTTGGGATCCGCTCTTGACCAAGCCCAATCTAAGCTTTATCATGCTAATCTCGAATGGGACCGTCTACGGGAAAAGTGGAAGTTGATAGAGATTACCACTCGAGCGATGTTATCTGAGCCCCCCAAGAGTCTATCACCATCGCACAACTTACCCTTAGGTCTTATAAGGCTGTTTTAAGGGGCTATGTAACAAATCTCTAGTACTATGTTCATGCACATTATTTTTTGTATGTAATAATGAATATACTTTCTTGTCATTATTGATACATTGTAAATAGTTTTTAAAGTGAAAATAGTGTTTTTAGTTATGATTTAATTAAGAATTATATTTTATTAAATTAAGGGATTTTTGAACTAAATAATATTTTAATAAAATATAATAATTATTATTAAATTAATTTTATTATATATAAATTATCATATAATTTTAGGAATGTAATTATAATTTTTAATAAGGTTTGAAAGCCATTTTTATCAAAACCCGTGAATTTTCGATAAATGTCGGTTTTTATTTTAAAAGTGAAAATTAACATATTTAGAAAATTATTTAGATAAAATAAATGTTATTTCTAGAATCAGGTCGTCGAAATTATCCAACGGTGAATTTTTCATAATTTTCTAAGACAATCAATTTTTTGGGAAAAATTAAATACTGTTTAAATATATAATGTGTTTTATGACGTCATAATGACCCAATAGTGATGAAATAAAATAATATAAGCTTTATTTTTGGCAAATATTTGTTTTAAAATTAAAATAATGTGATTTTGGGTTTTTTTGACATACTTTTCAAAGCATTAATGGACCCTTCAAGACATATTAAACACCTTGCCTTTTTAAATTGTTTTCCATGCGAGTGTGACTCACCTCCACATAAGCAACCATATTATTTTAAGAAGTTCGGAATTTGGACTTATAAAATATTTTTTTCCTCTTCCCTTTTACAAAAACCATGGGAAAAACCCTGGGATGCTTTGTGGTTTGGATTAATTTAATATAAGGGGTCCCAAACCTAAATAATAAAGAATTCCCTCACTGTTCCTATATAAACCCACCCAGGCTCCCCCTTCCTCCTCACTCAAAGCCTTTATAGTTCATCCAACCTATGCCCTACTCTCTCTAAAATCCTCTCAAGGTTCCCCAAGCTCCCAATAAGCCTCTCTCAAGCCTTTGGAAGCACACTTCCAAGTAAGGGGTTTTTTCTTCCTTTCTCATTTTTATCCAATTTTCTTTAAGTTGTTTGGCCCTTTTAGTTTCAATTATGAATATTGGGGTATGGTTTCTAACCTCCCTAATACTTCCCTCTTTATGTTTTAATTATGATAGACCCCTTTCTCTCTCATTTAATGCCTCCCATGTACACCCGTTACTATGCTGAAATTCCAAAAGGAACTTCTCTCTCCTCATTTACATTCAAGCAATACTTTGGTATCATGAATCTAAATTCCATTAAAATTGTTGGGAAATGTATCTATATGACCTCCTTACTGTCCATTACATGTATATATTATGAGGAACCCATTTCTCTCTCATCAACCATTTTTATGAATTCTTATTTCACACCGTTACGCTGCCGAAATCGCACCGATTTTCTAAGCTAATTCCATTGTGTAGTGAATACCATGCCCATTTCTCCATCAAAGGTACTCACCTTTATGCACATTTATTTATTGATTATAAAGTTTCATGTATGAATTCCACATTTCTTTTATCATGTAATAAATGATTATGTTTTATGAATCCATGTTTTATGATCTATGTGGAACACTTATGCATGAAATGAAATGTTTAAGAAGGGTGCGCCCTTATAGCACTCCAATGCATTGGGTAAAGTATCATATCATGATATGTAATGTGAAATGAGTGTTGACTCATGATAATTCATGTGCAACGAGGGTTTAATCATGCTTCATGTGCAATGAGGATTTACTCATGCTCCATGTGCAATGGGCCTTGGCTCATGATAATTCCATGTTAAGTGTTGTTGAAAATTTTCCATGTTATTATTATCATGGTTTATCATGACTTTATGTTCATGTTTCTCTTGTGATCTATTGATATGCCTAATGTCTAACATGTATTGTACTCCTCATGTTATTCAATGTATATTTCCATTACTGAGATTTATAGCTCACCCCTTTTCTTATGCTTGTCCTCTGGTTATCCCATGTAATGCTATGTGTGCAGGAATTTAGTGGTCATGTAAAGGAAGTTTTCAATAAAGATGTTTTATTTCATGTTATAAGTTGTTATGTAATGATCCTAAGCCCCCAAGAAACTAGACCTCTCGATCTTCCATGTTGTATCAAGTGAATAGTTTATGTAATAAATCATGTCTAAGTTTGTAATTAAAGCAGGGTTGTCATAGTTGGTATTATAGGATAGGTTTAGTTATTTTTGGGATTTGGATTAGAAAACCCTAGTAAAGCCTTAGAGACAAGACTAAGTATAATAAAAACATCCCTAAGTTTTGGTAAGTACTGAGTAAGTGGTTTATCAAACAAATACATCCCTATCTGGATATGAGAAGGTAGAGGTAGCTCTGGCACATATGTCTCCTAGGGGTAAAACCCGAAAACACCACTTTGAGCTAGACTTGAACAAGAACTAGTGCACAACAACGAGCTTTTCTGCACTCTTGGTTACGACACTCCTGGGGGATATGTTTTGATAAATTCACAATCTTAGTATGAACCCTTATTAAGGGAATAAAAAAAATTTCCCCTAAGATTATATGTTAGAAAGTAGATCATGAAAAGCCTAGGTTGAAGCCTATAGACTCATGAGTTAAGGAAATAAAAGTTTATTTATAAGTCATCAACTTTTGTCTTTGAATTACCCTTTATGTGTTTCCCCCTAACTTTCCTTTTATTCCAACCAATGTCCGGTAATAGGAGGACCTGGGCTAACAATCGGTGTGAAGATCAGTGTGATGACTGTACAAATGAGATGCCCAATCCAATGGGAGTGGGAATCATGAACTTTATCACACTTCTCTCTCAGCTAACTCAAGATTTGAATAGAAACACAGGTCAAGAGGAATGTCCAAACCCCCGTAAGAAGGAACAAGTCACTATCGACAGTTTCATGAGACAATGGCCTCCTACTTTTAGTGGATCATCCGATCCCATGATCGCTGAACAATGGATCAAATACATTAAAAGATCTTCTCCATCCCTCAATGTTCTGAACAAAAGAAGGTTCTCCTGGCAGCTTATCGTATAGAGGGTGAAGCTGATCAATGGTGGACGTTGATCAAAAATACGAAGGCTGAGGAGGAGATCGAGGCGTTGGAATGGAAGGATTTCCAGAAGATGTTTTTCAATAAATATTTTCCACACACCCTCCGGCTTAAGATGGAAAGGTACTTACTTTACCTCAAGAAAAAAGAAGAAGAATCTGTTGGAGCGTATGAGGAAAACTTTACAAGGCTTACACGATACACTTCCAGCTTTGTCGTTACCTCTGAATGCAAGGTTGAATGCTTCTTTAGCGGGTTGAAGCCTAGCCCGTGGAAAGAATTAGTGATCCGTGACTTCGACAGCTATGAGGAAATTGTCCAATGCGCCCTCAAGGACAGAATAGAGATTAGGGAATCACAGGGGTATCATGGGGACAAGAAGCTTAAGGTTGACATCAATGCTGGTGGTCTGATGGATAAATCCAATGGTGCTAAGAAGATCTAGCACCACACTTTCCAAAAGTGTGGAAAGAAGCGCCCTGGAAATTGCCTCAAGGGGACGAGGAAATTCTTTAGGTGTTGAAGAGAAGGGTATCTAGCTGTTAACTGTCCGCAAGAAAGACCCGTGGCTGCGACAGAGGATAGGAATGCTCCGTTCGAACCTCAACGCATTGTTTATTTCTACAAATGCAAATAACTGGGGAATCTTGCAAATCAGTGCCCTAATCCAAAGGTTTTCAGAGGCAACAAACAACCTCCAAGGTAGCAAGGAAGAGCTTTTTCCATCACTTCTGCAGAAGTGAACCCCGACAACGAAGTGGTGATAGATACGCTAGTTATTCATTCATGAATAGCGAACATACTTTTTGATTCAGGTTCTACGCATTATTTTATATCTCAAAAGATTAGTAGAACAATCCCATCACCAACAAAAACCATGGAAGTGAAGATGTTGGTGAGTACAACGACTGGGGAAATCATTGCATCCCATGAATATAAGTCCTCCCCTGTTATAATCTGTGGATTTAATTTCCCGGCGAACCTGGTCATACTCCCTCGGGTGGAATTTGATGCAATTATTGGCATGGAATGACTTTCCTTATATAGAGCCAACATAAATTGTAGGGAGAGGGAAATCACAATCCATATGGAGAATCGACCCCCTGATTCTTTACATGTTTAAGGATGAAGATGAATCTCCTTTAGCTCCATCATCTCAAGCATGGATATTAATGCCCTATGAGCACGCGTATCTGGCTCAGATGATTGAGTCCAAGGAAGAAACCATCCATGAAGAAATGCCTATTGTGAGGGAATTCACTGAAGTGTTTCCTGAGGAACTGCCTGGTCTTCCTCCTAGAAGAGATGTTGAATTCTCAATTGAACTTATACTAGGGGTGCTACCAATATCCAAGACTCCATATAGAATGGCTGTTGTGGAACTTGAAGAGCTGAAGAAACAACTACAGGAGAATCTAGATAAAGGGTTTATACGCCCAAGTGCTTCACCATGGGGTGCACCAGTCCTCTTCATCAAGAAGAAGGATGGGTCAATGCAGCTTTTCATCGATTATCGTGAACTTACCAAAATCACGATAAAGAACAAGTATCCTCTACCACGGATCGATGTCTTGTTCAATCAGCTGCGTGGAGCACAATACTTCTCTAAGGTAGATTTGTGGTGAGGATATTATCAAGTAAGTGTGAAGAAGGAAGATGTCTCCAAGACTGCTTTTTGTACAAGATACAGGCACTATGAATTCATAGTAATTCCTTTTAGACTCAACAATACTACAACAATCTTCATGGACTTGATGATTAGAGTCTTTATAGATTACCTAGACAAATTTATTTTAGTCTTTATAGATGATATTATAATATACTCCAAAACCAAGGAGGATCAACCGGAGCATTTAAAAACTGTACTGGAGACTTTGATAAAGGAGAAGATTTATGAAAAGTAAAACAAGTGTGAGTTCTGGTTGAAGGAAGTCTCATTCTTGGGCCATATAATCACAAGCAATGGGATATCTGTGGATCCCTCTAAAATAGATGCAATCGAGGGATGGCCGAGGCCAACATCGGTAACAGATATTTGTAGCTTCTTGGGGTTAGCTGGATATTATCGACGATTTGTGAGAAATTTCTCGTGATTATCCAACCCCATTACCAAGCTAACTCGAAAGGGAGTAAAGTTTTCTTGGAGTGATGAATGCAAAGAAAGCTACAAGGAGTTGAAAATGAGGCTTATCACTGTGCCTGTGCTCACTTTACCCACAAGTGGGGAACTTTTTTGTGGTATTTAGTGATGCTTCGAAGAAGGGCTTAGGATTTGTGCTGATGGAGAATGATAATGTGATATCTTATGCCTCAATGTAGTTGAAAATCCATGAGAGAAACTATCCAACGCATGATCTAGAGTTGGCGGCTGTGATCTTTGCCTTGAAAATATGGTGAAATTATCTCTATGGGGAGAAATGTGAGATATATACTGACCACAAGAGTCTTAAATATATATTCACACAGAAAGAGCTTAATATGTGCTAGAGAAGATGGATAGAGCTTATCCAGAATTTCGACTGTTCAATACATTACCACCCTGGGAAATCGAACAAGGTGGAATATACCCTAAGTAGAAAGGACCCAGTGATTCTATCAATGATGAGAATTGAGAAGGATCCAATATTCTTAAACTTGATAAAGATGGACATGGTAATCATAAAGAAGGGAACATCATCAATCCTTTCACAAATGATTGCTCAATCGTCTCTTTTCGAATGATCAAAGGATGCTCCCAAGGATGATGTGGGAATTCAAGAAAAGGTGGAAGCTATCGAAAAAAGGAAATCCTAGGAGTTAATGTTAATGAAGAAGGAATTGTGAAATTTGGGAAAAGACTATGTGTTTCATCAAGTCCGGAGATGAAGAAGGAACTTCTAGATGATGCACATAGTTCAAATTTATCTATTCACCCAAGGAGCACAAAGATGTATCGAGATCTCTGAGAAAAATTTTGGTGGGATATTATGAAGAAGGAGATCGCTGAATATACATCAAAGTTATTGGTGTGTTAGCAAGTGAAGGCAGAGAGACATAAGTCTAAGGGGATGATGCAAACATTTCCCATACCATAATGGAATGGGAAAACATCACCATGGACTTTGTCACCAGACTTCCAAGGAAATCCAAAGGCAACAATGCAATCTGGGTTGTTGTGGATCGTCTTACAAAGACTGAACATTTCATTGATATTCATGAGGATTTCTCATTGGATCAAATGGTACTGATATATATCAGGGAAGTGGTAAGGTTTCATGGAGTACCACTATCTATTGTGTCTGACCGAGATCCAAGATTCACCTCTATGTTTTGAAAGAGTCTTCAACATGCTTTGAATACTTAACTGATCTTCAGTACAGCCTATCATCCTCAAACTGATGGCCAATCTGAGCGGACTATCCAAACACTTGAGGACTTGTTGAGAGCATGATCAATGGACTTTAGAGGGGGATGGGATCAATATCTTCCTCTGGTTGATTTATCTTATAATAACAGTTTCCACTCGAGCATCTAAATGGAACCATATGAAGCCCTTTATGGGAAAAGGTGTAGTACACCGGTGTGTTGGGATGAGGTAAGTGAACGTAAGCTTCTTGGACCAGAAATGGTCTAGGAAATGGTGGAGAAGGTGAAAACTATTCAGCAGCATATCAAGGCAGCCCAGAGTCGACAGAAGAGTTATGCAGATAATCATCAACGAGACCTTGAGTTTAAAGTTGGAGACATGGTTTTTCTACACATATCTCCATGGAAGAAGGTCATGAAGTTTGGAAATAAAGGGATGTTAATTCCAAGGTTTATCAGCCCCTTCGAGATTCTTGATCGTGTCATGGCTGTGGCCTATCGACTAGCACTTCCACCTACCATGGCCAAAGTACATGATGTCTTTCATGTATCCCTCTTAAGGAAGTATATACATGACCTTTCACATGTACTCTCTTCTAATGTGGTATAGTTGGAGGACGATCTTTCTTATGAGGAGAAACCAGTGAAGATATTAGATCATCGATAAAAAGTTCTACGAAATAAGATAATGCCCCTCGTCAAGGTGTTGTGGTGAAACCACAAGTTTGAAGAAGCGACTTAGGAATCAGAGGAAATGATGAAGCTAAGTTACCCACATCTATTTTAGGGTGGGAAAAGGAAATTTCAAGGGTGAAATTTCTTAAGGGGGGAATATTGTAACGACCTAAAGTTTCATTAATGGAAAATCTCTCTTGATCTAATTAAATGTCTCTTTATGTAAAATGTTTACATAAAATGTCAACTTCTTTGGTTTTATGTTATGAATTGTGACCGTTGATTTTATAGCTGTTGAACAGGGATCACATGATTAGTATAAATATAGGGCTTTAACAAACCCAATTTACTCAGACAAAGGAAGCGATGACCTCATTTAGTAGAATTGCTCCACATGAATCCCATTTGTCAGAGCTTGGAAAAGAGGTGGAATATTTGGGATTTTCTCTTGACCAAGCCCAAGCTAAGATTCATCATGTCAAGCTCTAACGGGACCGTCTATGGGAAAAGTTGATGTTGATAGAGATTACCACTCGAGAGATGTTATCTAAGCCCCCCAGAAGAGTCTGTCACCATCGCACACCTTACCCTTAGGTGTTATGTGTCTGTTTTAAGGGGTTATGTAATAAATCTCTAGTACTATGTTCATGTACATTATTTTTTGAATATAATAATGAATATAATTTCTTGTCATTATTGATACATTGTAAATAGTTTTTAAAGTGAAAATAATGTTTTTAGTTATGATTTAATTAAGAATTTTATTTTATTAAATTAAGGGATTTTTGAATTAAATAATATTTTAATAAAATATTATTATTATTATTATTATTAAATCAATTTTATTATATATAAATGATCATATAATTTTATGAATGCAATTGTAAATTTTATTAAGGTTTGGAAGCCATTTTGGTCAAAACCCATGAATTTTTGATAAATGTCGGTTTTTATTTTAAAAGTGAAAATTGACATATTTATAAAATTATTTAGATAAAATAAATGTTATTTTTGGAATCAGGACGTCTAAATTATCCAATGGTTATTTTTTCATAATTTTCTGAGATAGTCAATGTTTTGGGTAAAAATTAAATACTGTTTAAATATATAATGTGTTTTATGACATCATAATGACCCAATAGTGATGTAATAAAATACTATAAGCTTTATGTTCGGCCAATATATGTTTTGAAAATAAAATAATGTGATTTTGGGTTTGTTTTACTTACTTTTCAAAGAATTAATGGACCCTTCAAGACTTATTAAACACCTTGTCTTTTTTAATTGTTTTCCATGAGAGTGTGACTAACCTCCACATAAGCAACCTTATTATTTTAAGAATTTAGGACTTGGAACTTATATAATATTGTTTTCCTATTGCCTTTTCCAAAAACCATGGTATGGTTTGTGTTTTGTATTAATTTAATATAAGGGGTCCCAAACCTAAATAATAAAGAATTCCATCACCTTTCCTATATAAACCCACCCAATCTCCCACTTCCTCCTCACTCAAAGCCTTTTGAGTTTGTCCAAACTCTTCCCTAGTCTCTCTAGAATCCTCCCAAGGTTCCCCAAGCTCCCAATAATCCTCTCTCAAGCCTCTCTCAAGTCTTTGGAAGCACATTTCCAAGTAAGGGTTATTTTCTTCCTTTCTCATTTTTGTCCAATTTTCTTTAAGTTGTTTTTCCCGTTTAATTTCAATTACGAATGTTGGGGTATTGTTTTGAACCTCCCTCATACTTTTCTATTTATGTTTTAATGATGGGAAGCCCCTTTATCTCTCATTTAATGCCTCCCATGTACACCCGTTACTATGCCGAAATTCCAAAAGGAACTTCTCTCTCCTCATTTAAATTCAAGCAATAATTTTGTATCATGAATCTAAATTCCATTAAAATTGTTGGCACATGTATATATATGAACTAATTACTGTCCATTACATGTAAATATAATGAGAAACCCCTTTTTCTCTCATCAACCATTTTTATGAATTCTTATTTCACGCCGTTATGCTGCCGAAATTGCACCAATTTTCTAAGCCAATTTCATTGTGTAGTGAATAACATGCCCATTTCTCCATCAGGGGTATTCAAATTTATGCACATTTACTTATTGATTATAAAATTTCAGGTATGAATTCCACATTCCTTTATCATGGAATAAATGATTATGTTTTATGAATCCATGTTTTATGATCCATGTGGCACACTAATGCATGAAATGAAATGTTTAAGAAGGTTGTGCCCTTATAGCGATCCAATGCATTGGGTAAAGTATAGTATCATGATAATTCATGTGCAATGAGTGTTGAATCATGCTAATTAAAGTGCAATGAGGGTTTAATCGCTCTTCATGTTCAATGAGGATTTACTCATTCTCTATATGCAATGGGCCTTGGCTCATGCTAATTCCATGTTAAATGTTGTTGCCACATTTCCATGTTATGATTATCATGCTTTATCATGCATTTATGTTCATTTTTCTCTTGTTCTCTATTGATATTCCTAATGTCTAATATGTATTGTACTCCTCATGTTACTCCATGTGTATTTCCCTTACTGGGCTTTATAGCTCACCGCTTTTCTTATGCATGTCCTCATGTTATCCCATGCAATGCTAAGTGCAGGGGAATGTAGTGGTCATGTAAAGTAAGTTTTAAATAAAAATGTTGTATTTCATGTTTTAAGTTGTTATGTAATGATCCTAATCCCCAAAGACACTAGACCTCTCGATCTTCCATGTTATATCAAGTGAATAGTTTATGTAATAAATCATGTTTAATTTTGTAATAAAAGCTGGGTTGTCATATGGGTTCTATAGTTTTTGTAGATAAAAATAACATATTATAGTGGTTTTAATGGATTATATTTTAATTCCATTGTTTTCACATTTTTTTCTAATTTAATCAAAATTAATAGTTCTAAAAATTACATTATGGTTATTTTATAATAAATAATATTTTATTATATGATTTAAAATTCATAAAAATCCTATTATTTTCCAATTGATTGGTATATGTTTAATATCAAATATGTTCCATTTTGGACCAATTTTCATTTTATAGTAACTATATTGACTTCTAAATAGTGAAAACTTTGTTATCACAATAATTGTCAAAAATGGTTAACACGAGTTAAAACAAATTTATAAGGGTAAAAAACTAATCTAAACTTTTAAAAATTTCATTTAAAGAAATTATTTCCACCCATAGTCATAATATATTTAAATTATATCCATTTGGAACCTTTGTTTCTTGAAAATTTATTTATATTAATTTATTAGTTTTTATACTTTCAATAGTGCCCCTCCCCCACTTATAAAAGGAAACCTCCTCTAACCTAATATAGACACTTTAAAAGACTTTAGTTTAGAAAATCCCTAACAAAATACATTCTTACCATTTATTATTTATTTTATAGAGGTCTTACTTTTGGAATAATACCAAACTTTTAGGGTTCATGGTGTAAAGTAATGGATGTTTTTTGAAGAATAAGCATAATAATTAACTAAATATTTTAATTTTAGTTATTCTTATACCTCCTTAAAATATTAATAAAATATTTTGAAATAAAAACACCAATATTTTTCATATATTTAGATATTATTATATTAATTTCATCACTTAAATCCATCTTATTTTCCATCAAATGGGAATGGAAATCATCATTCGCATGTACAGTAGACTATAGCCTCATGAACCAATGAAATTAATTTTCTATCATAATCTCTCATGACTGGTTAAAATGTTGGATTTCATAAATATATATGATATATATGATATTATTTCAATTATATAATGGTGAATTAATATTTTCCTTTCATTTTTCCCTCCATCGAAAAAAGAAACAATGTTTATGTGTACAAATGACCCACTATCTCCATGTATGGTGTAATTCATTTTTTATCTATATAATTTATGGATGAATCTATATATATAATTAATATATATTTTATTAATATCCTGGTTAATATTTTGGATATTATTTAACCATGATCAATGTATAAATATCGAGACTTCTAAACCAAAAAACTTTCATGAAAAACGAAGTATTTATCACATGAGACAATGATTTTAATAAAGAATTATTAATAAACGAGTGGTAAGATGTTATAAGAAAATAATATATGGTATATTATATAAGATTAAGGTTCTAGAATACAATAATAATAAATTTATATTTATTATACTTGAGTTTATAATGCGCATGAATAAGGAAAAGACTTATGTTAAGGGATCTATCTGAAGCACCCTTTTTCTTTGTGTTACTTCCTTTCTCTATCTTACTCGCTTTCTATCTCCCTTTAATGTTATGTAGTGATTATAAATTCTATATAAATGTCTCTAAAATATATAACTATCTTATTATAAATTACTTTAATAGGGTAATAAATTCCTTATGTTCATTTCTCAAATGCCTTCGTTATGAAATTTCCTTTCATTATGGTATAAGGAAATATTATAAAACCTATTTATTTCCATGGGATATTATTATGATTATGCCTTATGACTGGTATCATTTTTTGGATAACATGATCATAAAAATTTTATGATTTATGTTCCTATATATCACTCCAATTCATTTGGTAATGATTTTGTCTCATGTGATGTTATGTTTGAGATTATGGAGTAAACCTAATACACAATGGGACTCTATCCACCATGTGATATTCTCTTGGTAGTTTGAATTGACTTATTATTATTTCATGTTTTGTGTTTCTTTCATGTTTCCTATGTTTCCATGATCTTATGATACCATGTTCTTTATATTATGACCCCATTTTATTATTCATTATTTTATGATATCATGTTATTCTATTTGACTCACATGTTATTCCTCATTACCGTATATATCCCCTTACTGGGCTTTATACCTTACCCATTTATTTGATGTATGCCACAAGTTATCCTATATAGTTTTAGGATATCAATGAGATTTTGGATCTCATTATAGAGATTAAAATAAAGAAAATTTATTTTAGTTTCTTGTTATTTTTTTATATACCTAGTCTTCCAAATACACTAGGCCTCTCAATCCTTTGGTTGTATTAATTATATATTTACCTTAAAAATCATGTAATAATATGTGTAAGAGGATTGGGTTTCTATATAAGTTCTATTCACCAACTTGGGACCCACTGAAGGTATTAATTAGGGGTTATTGTCTCTCTTTCTTAATTTTCATACTTGGAGAGGCACTTCTAAGGAAGGGGGTCATGGAAAAACAATTTTTTTGCTTCATCTGGTAAACCCATTTATTATAATGTACTCTCCTATAGTATGCCTTTTTGTTATCTCATGTGTTCCAAATGAATGTAATGAATCAATTTCATTACTCATTTCTAACAATCAATATCTCGATTCCTTTAGATTTTTAGCCCACTCTAGGATCTTAGTATCTCTATCCTCCATGTGAAGAAAATAGTGCATACTAAATCTATATATCTGCATGAGGTACCAAATACTAGTTGATCTACATAACTAAACCTACAAAAATTATCCTTTTGGAACTACTTATTCTATAGCATCACCATTTATATCTCATCTATAAGCTTATATAGTCTTTAAGATCTCTTTTATTTCTAGACTTGGAAACACTATCAGAACTTGACCACCTTTTGGAACTTCTTCTAGATAGTCTGGTGTTTCTTGAACTAATGTGATTACTTAAATTTTAGGACATCCATAATTTTTAGACGTAAATTTAGGCTAAACTCAAATTTTGATGAAACTTTGATCTGATCAGTAATCTATTCTTGGTTCCAATATTTCAACAAGATCTATTCATTAAATATTACATTTCAGATTCTGAAATCCTTTCATGGTTTTTTATATCATACTTGAAATACAATGTATTCACCACCATACCCAACCAAGTAACATGATCAAGACTTATCATCCATATTTTACATTTTCTTGGAATTAATGTGGGCATAGGTGATTCATCCAAATAATTTTATGTGGAAAAGTGAAACCTTTCTTATGTACTAACAATATTTTTTAGGATTCCCAATTTTCTACTTCTACCAAAAAATCCTTTGGAAAAGTACAGTGAATTATCATTATCCTTTCCTTATCTACTAATTCCTAATTCATTCTATTTACTACTCGATTATTCTCTAGAGTACCAATATTATTCTTCTAAAACTATTTTCCCTTTCTCCAGTAAAACATCTAGAACTACCTACTTTCATACTCCCTAACATTTTCAGACCATGAACAATTTTTTTTCATCACATATCTTTTTCACCATGGATATTCATTAAACAATGTTTCTAAATACCTTATAATTATGATTTTAAAAATTACCAAAAACTTCCATTTCATATCATTGATGAAGGAAACATAGTAAAATGATCTTCCATGAAAGCAAATTAGAGTTATTCCCTATATATATGTATAAAAAAACTCAAAATTTTGATTATTTGGTGTCTTACATTATTTTTAGAATGACAACTTATAATACGTTCTAAGAATGTTTTGATAAAATATTACGTACTCTATTATTCTAATATTAAAAATTCATTTATTATATTGGATTTTGATCCCCTTATTACTCAAGTAACTAAGATGGCCCGACCAAAGATTTTTAGAAGTCATTTTCTTAACTTGAATTTTACTTTTCAGAACTCCCATTTGGTATAATGTATCATTCTTAACTGCATTTTCTACCACCAAGGAATCATGTTTAGTATTCCTTTATATATCCTAAAAGGTTATATAGAAACCCAAATCATCTGTATTTCCCATTTTGATTATGTTTTTACTTAATCACTATATGTGCCACTTGCCTTGTAACTCATGCAAACCTACATTACTTTTATAGAGGGAAACTTCACCTTTGCCCACAATCAAGGTAGATCCACCATATATAATATGTAGCTTTCCATATCATCCAAAATTATAGTTCCTCATACTTCCTCTCTATGATGTAGATTAAAATGAATCTCTAGAGTTTATATTACAAAAAACAAGTGAGAAGGACACACCCAATAGAAGAGAACTTATATATTTTGATATGGTATTTGTGGATGAAATTATAAAGGAGTATATTCTAGAGTTGAATATTCTTTCATTATAAAAATTTATTCATATTTCCTTTCTTCCTAGAATTAAAACACATGGTTCCACCTTCTATTTAGATATTATAGAATTAACTAATACTTCATTTTCCCTTTCTATGACTCATTTATATAGTGAAGAATCCAATAACTTTTTCACTATATGAATTTATAGTGTATGATTGGATATCCTTATAATGAATATATTTTTTCTATATAAGATCCCTGACATCCAATATCACCATATATTTCTTACAAATTGAGTTAATCATTGTGGTAACCATTACATCCCAAGATTTCAGGAGTAATGAGAGTAATAATAGCACAAACTCTATATCCTCAAAGACCACCTTCATTGATTCTAAATGAATTTGACCTATATTACAATTTTTGAGATGAAATTTAACCAATATATATGTTATAATTATTTAAAAAAAACAACCTTTATAGGAGGAACACTTTATTTATTTCTATTATCTTATCATACATGTTAGTGAGATTTTTTATAAGTTCAGAAGTTATGTTCATTTAATGGATGTTAAAACTTACATTTTAGGTTAATGACATCTGAATAATTGAAAGGGATTTATTTTCAATCCATTACCATTATTACTTCTTTATTAGTTCCAATTTTATACCCACCAATAAAAGATCAAGATACTTCAGCATTAGGCAATACTCTATTTTTATATTCTATAATCCGAAATACTTTTCATTAAACTTCCAAACCAAGAAATTAACTTCCTCTAATGCTATAAAATCCAAGTATAATGGACCCCCTATAAATTATAAAACATGTAAAAGGGATCATTAAATAATTATTTAAATTCTAATATAATTAAAGTTATAGAATAGTTCTATTGAACCATGGTTTGGAACACTTTTCTAGGGTTTAATTTTAAAAATCTATACAACCAAATAAATAATATATTTTTGTAATTAATGATGAAATTATAATTATCATAATTAAACTCTTAAAAACCTAGAATGTAGAAGTAATGAAAAAATAGAATCACATAATGATGTACCAAAATATAGAAGAAAAACCGCATCAATTTCACTACAATACAACACACACCTATGGATTTGATGTAGATACGAACTTATAAATAGAAAATTAATGGAAGGGGAAAAAATGAAAAGAACAATAAAATTTTGAACATGGTTCAAAAATGATTCCTAATATATTTTTGGAATACTAAAATTAAATTAATTAAAGAAAAAATGTTGATTGAAATCAAATAATAGGTCTAAAACCAACACATCCACCACATTAAATATAGTGAAGTAAAGTAGGGGAAATCAGTGCCACCTCATTAATATAATCATTTTTTTAATATAAAAATATATATTTTATTTATAGGTTTCCCTCCATCTGATATATTTCATCCCCCACATCAAATCCTCCTTTTGATAAACTAGGTATACTTATAGAAACACCACATAGTTACTCTTACATATCAACCCCTGAAGAACCTTGTTTTTTTAAATTATTTCAAAACCATTAGAAAATAAGCAAAACATACCATTTATATGGACTATTAAATATCCCAATGTTACTTATAAATAATTAATTTTTACCTCCTCCCATTACTATTGAAAGTTTTTAGGGGTTATGTTCAGACACCTGCTTCCGAGTGACATCTTCCAGCCTGCTTGATTCCTATTTTTCAGAAATTTAACTTCATCTTCCACCATATCTCTATGGAATTCAAAAGTTATTTTTTCAAAATGAATCATTTTCTAATTTTTAATTCCTTGGTTGGAAAATGGATTCCATAGAAGTGTCTTACAATATATTCCTTTGATATCAATTTAAGTATCTCATTAAAAGGTTCACATAATTGTATCTTAAAAAGATGTTCTATTTCAAATTAAATAGTAACAAACCAAAAATTTCATGTATGAATTTAGTGAATTTATTTAATTTTTTTTATCATTTTTGGACATTTTATAGTGTTCTCAGGGGGTATCGACACTCAAGAATTGTTCAGAGAGGGGTATTTCCCCCATAATGATATATATAGTTGGAGGTTTAAAAATACGTTATTCAAGGCAAGTGGGTACTTTATTTGTTGGGAAGTAGCACTATTGGTGATAGAACCCCACTGGGTGGCCGTTGGGGGTATAAAGAGTGCTCAGTTAGGGAACCAAGTATCAAGTGTGGTCTTTCTAGGTACATGTTATTACACTAGGTTCTTTTTGTAGGTTTTGTTTTTAATTTTACCATTATAAAACTTTTATCTTTTCTCCCCTCCACCCTAAACCCCAAATCAACAAAAACCGAAATTTTAGGCTCTCCTTGGATTACTAGGCTTGTCTAAGATCATATCTCATATGTTGAAGTACTGATTATTGTTTAATCATCAACTTGGTATATATAATCATGTCTATTCCATATATTCCTCTTTCTCCCACTATTTATTTTACACTATTAATCTATAATTACAAGTGTATTAGGATAATTTAATAGATTTGGAGATTGAAGTTGAATTAGTGTGTGTGACTTGGTTTTTGTTTTACTTTAATATTGAGGTAGAAAGTCCTTACCATGTTATAAAATTTATCTGTTGTTTTATAAGTTTTCTTGTATATGGATGAGTTTTTTTGTTAAGAATATTATAATTTGGTATCAAAGTGGCTATGTGATTTTGGGTTGCAATAATTGAACTATTAAAGGGTATATATTGGTGAAATATCATAGAAACGATAAAACCTCACATTATTGCATGGATTGAGGTAGGTATTAACTTTTAATATAATTAGTCACGATATGAGCTATTTGAGCTATGTTAAGGTTGGTATGAGCTTGTGGATTTGAATATTGGTTCGGGTGATGAATCTATTCAATTGTGATGTTTTTGGGTGTCTTTTAATTGATATTATGGGAAGTTATCATGGATAAAATTAATGGATGGCCTTATATAAATTCCTATGAGTGTCAATGGGGGATGAATAGATAGAGAACATGTGACCCCAATGAATTGGGGAATGGATATGATTATCTTGATATCGATTGTCTGATATTACTTGTGTGGTGTAGTTATGGGACCTCACCTTAAGGAGTTATTATGGATTATGTTGGAGGTTGGAAATTTTAACGCCTTCCTTAGGCCTCTTCCTTAATGGGTGATATATGATATCTAGAAATGAGATGTTACCTAGAGGGAATGGTTCAAATTTTTCGATAGGTTGGTTACCATGATTCTATGATGATTAAGGTATATGGGATTTAGCCATGGGGCCTTACCCTTAGGGGAAGGTTCAAATCTTGAAAGAGGTTGGATATGGGGATGCCTTTCTTAGATTTCTATCTAATTACAAGTGTTGGGTTACTAGTTCTACGATATATATTATGTTTTATTTTTCACCATAGTAATGGTGAAGGTTTATAATGACATGATTATTACTAGATTACATGACATGGGTACATGTATGTTTATCCTTTAATTATTTATTTTCCACCAATGCATCAAATCACATATATCTACTATACTTTTTATAAGGATGTTTTTTGGTGCCCTACATAGTATATTAATCTCATATTATATGGTAATATTTTTAACACCCTAAGATTTTATGAAACATTTTTTTTTCAAATAAATTTTATTTCTTCGACAGTTTGCATTACATGCAACACTATGTTTAAACAAAAAACAATATACTATAAAGATATAATTATTTAAAATTACACTTATTTTCTAGATGTTGTATTGGATGTTATTAATAAAACTAATTAAATTATAAAAAATTTATGGTTACATGTGTATCAAATTAATTCATTTATTAACAACTAAAAATAAATGAAAATAAAAATCATTCGAAAGGAAAAAATATTTTTCTGAAAAACTGTTTTTGTGTGTGAAATGTATTTTTATCTTCAAAAATTAAATCAATACCTTTTGGTAAATGAGTTTAATTAAATTTATATTGTCACGACCCACCCTTGGGGTCCGTGCCGTGACTACCCCAAGCCTGTCTTCCATAGGCCAGGGGCTGGCGACTAGCACCAAGGCGTAAATCCCGGTACAAAGGGAAGGCATTGCCTTTGTAAAGTAAACAAACACCTCAGAGTAAGCAAGCGGAAAGTAAACACTAAGCAAAAGCAGAGTACAACTGAAAGTGCGGAAAAGTAAATGGGCCAGTATACAAACCCAAACTGAAAGTAAAGTACAACTCTAAAGGGAAAACAGCAACTGAAAGGTAAAAGCCGCTACACCGAGCTGTCCACTGGAAATCCCACCTGAAGGGTGGGTACAGATAGCTCCACTGCTCCACGGGTCCCGCCGTCTGCTCCGAGCACGTCCCGCCCAGTGGTCCACCTCCAGGTACCGTCCTACTCTGCAAACCTCCGCTAAGATCAACGTTGTCCGTCGTCTGCAACCAACACAACGTAGTGCGGGCAAAGCCCGTGCATGGGTGAGTATAAGCTACTCAGTAGGGACCCCGAGACCCCTGAAGGTCTCTCAAAATCCACAAAGGATAAACCACGAAGAAAGGTACAATCACGAAGTAACAACCGACACTGCTTAGGTATATGCCCATACATATACCTAAGTCATCAATTTCAAATACGCTCCAACCTCCAACCTCCGAGCCCAAGTACAACTCAGTCCACACAGGAAAGTAAACGTATTCCACACAGGAAAGCAAAACGTAACCCACACAGGATAGCACAACACAATCCTCACAGGAAAGCAACAGGATTCAGCTCACACAGGTATACTTCTTCAAAGGACAATAAAGATGATCTCTGATCTATCTAAGTCGTCGGACCCATGAAGGATCGATAGGTAACTAACCCCCGCAAAAGACCCACACAGGATCGGGCCCACATAGGACCTGTAGGCGCTGGTTCACACAGGACCGCTGAGCGCAAAGACCCACACAGGATCGGACCCACACAGGATCGGGCCCACACATGACCTGTAGCACTGATCCACGTAGGATCGCTGAGTGCTGTAGTCGTCGTCGTTGAATCCACACAGGATCTCTGTACTGTCGTCGTCGCAGTCACAGTAGCAGTAGTAGTAGCAGTCACAGTCGCAGTCGCATCCAGCACTAAGGTTCCCGCACACAGCAAGCTCGTTCGGAGGGTCCGCTCCACGAGCCGAGAGGTTGATACATCAACTGTCACAAAGTCCAGAGTTGATGTATCCAAAAGTTCCGTATCGTCAACAGGAACTCAACGCAACAGACGGCGCGTCGATCGGACGCCCGGTCTGAGAGTTATTGGCATTTTCGTCCCCGGGGCCCGGTTGGTTTTTAAGGCAAAACCAACCCGACCGTACTCCACCTGCGTCCAAACCTCGGGCGTAGTATTCCAAAAGAACCGTCTCACTATGAGGAACACAACAAAGCTGACGGCACATCAATCGGACGTCCGTAGCTCAAGATATGAGCGTTTCCGCTCCGAAGGCCCGGTTGGTTTCGTCAACGAACCAACCCGGCCGAACTCAAAGTGTTCCGAAACCTTGAGTTCGATATACCGAAACGACCGACTCGATCCAAGGATCGCGTTGCCGCAGACGGTTCATCAATCGGAGGTCCGTGGCTCAAGTTATGGCCAAAAGACCGAAACTGTCTCGAAAACGGGGGGTCCGGGTCCGGGCCGACCCGGCCCGACCCCCCCTGGGTCGGCCCGAACAGGGTAGACCCGACCCGAACCGGGTCAACCCGACCCGCGTCCGACCCGACCCGGTCAGCGGCGGCGCGGTCAGGGTGCCGCGCATGTGCCGCACGTGGGGGTTGAAACCCCCCCTTTTTCGGATCACGGCGGGCTTTTGCCGGCCGTTTTTATTAAACACACGGGACCCGCGAGTCCCGCCTTCTGACCGAACCGGCGGCCGGCACAGCCGGCCGCCTTCCCCCTCTCTGCCGCGGCTCATCTGAACTCCGGCGGCCGGCGAAGCCGGCCGCCCCTGGCTGCTCCGCCACGGCCGTAGGGCCGCGGCCCTTCTTGATCTCCGGCGCCGGCGGCCCGGCTGCCGCCGGTCTTCCCGTCTCGCCGCGGCCCGGTACCGGCCGCGGTGTTCGTCGTCCGGCGCGGTGCGATGGCACCGCGCCCCTCCACCACGCCTTTGATTCCCCTTGACGCGGCGCGACGACGTCGCGTTCTTGATGATTCTTCAACGGCGCCGCGCGACGGCGCCGCGCAATAAAATCGAGCGAATAACCGCGTGATGCGACGGCACCACGCCACCTTGTCTCATCCGCAAGATAAATTATCAAGAACAAAGGAGGGGGTTCGGCCATGTTCATGCGGTCCGGCCCCCTCATGTTAAATGATAACACATAATGAAAATCCTCACGTTAGTCATGCTAGAACCACGAACAAGGATAAATAAATAAACGAATAACAACAACCCCTACCTTGGGTATAATTTCGAAGATTTTTCAACGTCCCGCAGAAGACAACGTCGCGGAGGTCGGGCGTCGCGGTAATCGTTCGTCAAATCCGATGACGAAGAGGTACGTCCGAAGAGGTACGTCGTTGGCGAATCTTCGTATGCCGACGAAGGAAGTCCGAGGAGGAAGCGACGTTCCCTCTTGTTGACACGGAAGACGAAGAAGAGAGGAGCAGCGTTCTTCTTCGGAGCTTGAGCGTTCTTCGTCAAGGCTTGAGTGTTCTTCGTCAAAGCTTGAGCGTTCTTCGTCAATGTTTGAAGAAGAAGGAAAATCTCTCAAAAGCTCTCAAGATGGCTAAAGAGTTCTAACCCAACAAAATAAGATAAGAGCTTATTTTATTCACAAACTTAACAAATGAATTTCAAAGGTTTGAAATTCAAAAAGGATAACTCCAAACTTAAATAACAATTGTCATGTCATTTAAAGAGGGGTTAAGGGAGTTTGAGAGAAGATGAAAAGTTTAGGGTTCGTGTGGGCCCCACCACACTTAATCCTCTCAAGGAAGGTTAAGTGGGTGTGGGTCCCACCCCTAACTTCCTTTGAGAGAAGTTAACCAACAAGTTTAAATAAAAAAGTGTTCAACATTTTTTATTCAACTTTTTTATAATTCTCCCCAAAACTAACTTTCGTCCCGCAATAAACGCAACTTCGGAAAAGGTCTCCTTAAGCGAATATCGGCGCTGCGAGTTAATCGGTGCCCTCAAATTTCAATTCCGAGCACTGGATCAAAAGTTAGGAATTCCCGCTCGTTCGTTCACTGAACGTACCCAAGCCAAACATCGGAAATTGATTCCGGGCACTCCGGGCCTCAGAATCAGGTGCCGTCGGAAACCAGGCTCTTGTAAAATTCCAAAGAAAATTAAGAAAAAATTTCCCTTGAATTTTACGGGTCTTTACATTACTCCCACTTCAGGGCTTTACGTCCCCGTAAAGATACATCAAAAACTAGGGAAACAAATGAGGGTACTGAGCACGCATCTGAGCCTCCCGCTCCCATGTGCTCTCCTGGAGATTCCCGTGCTGCCATCTGATGCGCACAAGAGGAATCGATCGCCCACGCTGGACCCGCTCCTGTCGATCCTCTATCTCCACCAGGACCTCCATAAAAGTCGCCCCATCGTCAACGTCAAGCTCCCCATGGTCAATGATGTGCGTCGGGTCGTGCACGTATCTCCTCAGCTGGGATACGTGGAAGACGTCGTGCACCCGGTGCAACTGAGGTGGCAGAGCCAGGCGATAAGCCACCTCACCAACCCTACTGAGGACCTGGAAGGGTCCGATGAAGCGCAGATATAACTTGCCACCTCGGCCAAATCTCCGAATACCACGTTGAGGTGAGACCCGCAAGAAGACGTGGTCGCCATCCTCAAACTCCAGTGGCCTCCGCCTCCTGTCAGCATATGACTTCTGCCGACTCTGAGCTGTCCTCATCCGCTCCTGGATGACCTGGACCTTCTCTGTCGTGGCCTGGACCATCTCCGGTCCCACAAGTGCTGACTCCCCAGGGTCTGTCCAGCACAAAGGAGATCTACAAGGTCGGTCGTACAACGGCTCGTACAGTGTCATTCCGATGGTGGAGTGGTAGCTGTTGTTGTACGCAAACTCCACCAAGGGTAGGTGGTCCTCCCAGCTACGACCAAAGTCGAGGACACATGCGCGGAGCATGTCCTCGAGAGTCTGAATGGTCCTCTCCGTCTGACCATCCGTCTGTGGGTGAAAGGCTGTGCTCAGACGTAGCTGCGTCCCAAACGCCTCCTGTAACCCCTTCCAGAGCCGGGAAGTAAAGCGAGCATCTCGATCGGAGACGATAGATGATGGCACACATTGGATCCGCACAATCTCCTGAACGTAGAGACGTCCCAAGCTCTCCACTGAGCCCTGCTCTCTGATGGGTAAGAAGTGTGCTGACTTGGTGAGTCGGTCAACAATCACCCATATGGAGTCGTGACCTCTGGAAGTGCATGGAAGTCCAGTCACGAAGTCCATAGATATGCCGTCCCACTTCCACTCCGGAACCTCCAAGGGCTGTACCAAGCCCGCTGGTACCTGATGCTCTGCCTTCACCTGCTGGCAGGTGAGGCATCGAGAAACGAACTCTGCTACTGCCTTCTTCATGCCCGGCCACCAGTGATGTCATCTAAGATCCTGGTACATCTTCGCCACTCCAGGATGTACCGCCAAAGGAGAAGTGTGAAAATCTCTCAGCACTTCCTCTCGCAAAGCGACTGGTACCATGGTACGTCCTCTAAAAAGGATGTCGTGCTCTGCTCCAAGGGAGAAACCATCAGGTGTCTGTCCCGAGGATATCTGTGCACGCCGTGTCTCACAGTCAGCGTCCTCACGCTGTGCCTCTCTGACCTGCTGTAGTAGAGGAGGGGTGACTGTGAGAGACTGGAGGAAGGCTGCTCCATCTCTATCCACGAAGGATATCTGCAAAGCGGCTAGCTGCAAAGATTTCTCCTTTGCCGAAAAGTGAAATCCGGTCTCATCCCCTTGATGGACCACGTTCCTTGCCTAAAACAGTCAATCCCGTCATGATTAGTTAATTCATGGCATGGATGACGTCGTAAGGCCTCGACTCTGCTACCAAGAGATCCAACCGTTACTCTCGCCTCCAAGGGTTGAGTCACACTGTCGGCATCAGTGTGTGGTCACTGGGTTTCCTCCAGTATGAATCTCGCAAGTGAGGGTCAAGTCAACAGTTTTTAACCAGCACCTCTTAGTAAAAACAAACAAAAGACAAGAAAACAAAAGTCACCAAGGCAAGTGTCTTTTATTGCTTCAACTTAAAGAACAAGGTCACAAAGCAACACAAACTACGAAGCTAGAGGCATTATGGGCAAAGGCCTCTATGCCTGGAGCTAGTCCCGCACTAGTCCACCCGCTTCTGGAGCTCCATTATCGTAAGCTTCAGCTGCCTGAAGATGTGCTCTCCCCTGAGGTCGGGGTGGACCTCCTGGTGGTGGTGGTGGTAGAGCCTCAAAGCGTCGCCCACCACCTGCTGCTCGACCAGCTCCTCTGCCTCGTCCGCCTCCTCCCTGCGGACCGCCATGGTCGAACCTCTGCCTCTGCCTAGGTGGTTCCTCAACCGTCTGCTACTCCTCTGCATGGCGGGTCGGGCAGTCACGAGCCATGTGGCCTTGCCCGCCGCATGCATAGAACTGTCTTCCACTCGAAAGACTGGCTCCGCGCTGTGTGCCCTGCACTGCTGAGCCAGTGCCCTGAGGTCGTCTGCCTGAAGGTCTAGTCTGTCTGGACCCCTGAGTCATCCGTCAACTGCCAGCTGCAGATGACTCTGCCACGTGCCGCCCTGTGGTGGGTCGCTGCGCTGGTGTAGACTCAGCAAAGAAGCTCTCGATCAGAAGGGCCTGCTCCAGTACTCCTGTCTGAGTCGGTATGCTGAGGGAGATCAGCGATGCCCTGATCTCGTGTATCAAACCCTGCTCGAAGGTCCGGGCCCGGAAGAATGGGTCCCGTACCATGTCGGTCAAGTAGCGCGAGAGATCAGTAAATCTTGCCGAGTACTGAGCGACCGTCATGCTGCCCTGCCGCAGCTGAAGAAGCTCCTGGATACGCACCGCACGAAGGGTGGCTGGGACGAACTCCGAGCGGAAGAGACTCTCAAATTCTGTCCAAAGTAGAGATGCCTCATCGTGCACCTGGAGCATCAAGCTCCACCATTGTCCTACTGCTGCGTGTAGTAGGCTCGCAGCGAGGATCACCATGAGGTCTGCTGGTGTCCTCACTGGCCTAAACACACGTAACACGGCCTCCAGCCAGTCCTCTGCTGCCTAGGGATCCGTCTCCCCATGAAACCTGGGTGGTCGCTGGCGCTGAAACTCATGCAGTGCGCTGAGGCGATGTGCATCGTCAGCGGCTGGTGCTGGAAGCATCGGGGGCTCGGCGGGTAGAACTACCGTCGGTGCCACTACTGACAAAGGGCCCTGAACCGAAGCCTCGTCACTCGGTGGGCTGTCGTCACACTCGACTCTTGGAACCCTAGCTGTCTGCCGTCGTGGGGCCATCCTGAATAGGAAACAGGTGCGCCACGGTCAAACAGTATACCTTGTGAGCTGACACAAAGAAATCACAAAGAAAACTTCGAAACACACACGCAATCAATGTTTTCGTGCATTAAGTCGGAAATCAGAAGTCAGGGTCCTGGTGTACGGATACGTCGGCCGCCGCACCAACACTGGACTCCCTGGACTGATAACCACACTCAATACGCTAAACATTATTGCTTCACATAGAAAAGATCAAAGTTCGTGGTAGAACCGAACTCCTCTGATACCAATTTGTCACGACCCACCCTCGGGGTCCGTGCCGTGACTACCCCAAGCCCGCCTTCCATAGGCCAGGGGCTGGCGACTAGCACCAAGGCGTAAATCCCGGTAAAAAGGGAAGGCATTGCCTTTGTAAAGTAAACAAACACCTCAGAGTAAGCAAGCGGAAAGTAAACACTAAGCAAAAGCAGAGTACAAATGAAAGTGCGGAAAAGTAAATGGGCCAGTATACAAACCCAAACTGAAAGTAAAGTACAACTCGAAAGGGAAAACAACAACTGAAAGGTAAAAGCCGCTACACCGAGCTGTCCACTGGAAACCCCACCTGAAGGGTGGGTACAGATAGCTCCACTGCTCCACGGGTCCCGCCGTCTGCTCCGAGCACGTCCCGCCCAGTGGTCCACCTCCAGGTACCGTCCTGCTCTGCAAACCTCCGCTAAGATCAACGCTGTCTGTCGTCTGCAACCAACACAACGTAGTGCGGGCAAAGCCCGTGCAGGGGTGAGTATAAGCTACTCAGTAGGGACCCCGAGACCCCTGAAGGTCTCTCAAAATCCACAAAGGATAAACCACGAAGAAAGGTACAATCACGAAGTAACAACCGACACTGCTTAGGTATATGCCCATACATATACCTAAGTCATCAATTTCAAATACGCTCCAACCTCCGAGCCCAAGTACAACTCAGTCCACACAGGAAAGTAAACGTATTCCACACAGGAAAGCAAAACGTAACCCACACAGGATAGCACAACACAATCCTCACAGGAAAGCAACAGGATTCAGCTCACACAGGTATACTTCTTCAAAAGACGATAAAGATGATCTCTGATCCATCTAAGTCGTCGGACCCACGAAGGATCGATAGGTAACTAACCCCCGCAAAACACCCACACAGGATCGGGCCCACATAGGACCTCTAGGCGCTGGTTCACACAGGACCGCTGAGCGCAAAGACCCACACAGGATCAGACCCACACAGGATCAGACCCACACAGGATCGGGCCCACACAGGACCTATAGCACTGATCCACGTAGGATCGCTGAGTGCTGTAGTCGTCTTCGTCGAATCCACACAGGATCTCTGTACTGTCATCGTCGCAGTCACAGTAGCAGTAGTAGTAGCAGTCACAGTCGCAGTCGCAGCCAGCACTAAGGTTCCCGCACACAGCAAGCTCGTTCGGAGGGTCCGCTCCACGAGCCGAGAGGTTGATACATCAACTATCACAAAGTCCAGAGTTGATGTATCCAAAAGTTCCGTATCTTCAACAGGAACTCAACGCAACAGACGGCGTGTCAATCGGACGCCCGGTCTAAGAGTTATTGGCATTTTTGTCCCCGGGGCCCGGTTGGCTTTTAAGGCAAAACCAACCTGACCGTACTCCACCTGCGTCCAAACCTCGGGCGGAGTATTCCAAAAGAATCGTCTCACTAAGAGGAACACAACAAAGCTGACGGCACGTCAATCAGACGTCCGTAGCTCAAGATATGAGCGTTTCCGCTCCGAAGGCCCGGTTGGTTTCGTGAACGAACCAACCCGACCGAACTCAAAGTGTTCCGAAACCTTGAGTGCGATATACCAAAACGACCGACTCGATCCAAGGATCGCGTTGCCGTAGACGGTTCGTCAATCGGAGGTCCGTGGCTCAAGTTATGGTCAAAAGACCGAAACTGTCTCGAAAATGGGGGGTCCGGCTCCGGGCCGACCCGGCCCGACCCCCCTGGGTCGGCACGAACCGGGTCGACCCGACCCGGGTCCGACCCGGCCCGGCCGGTGGCGGCGCGGCCCGGCCAGCGGCGGCGCGGCCCGGTCAGTGGCGGCGCGGTCAGGGTGTCGCGCATGCGCCGCACGCGGGGGGTGAAACCCCCCCTTTTTCAGATCACGGCCGGCCGTTTTTATTAAACACACGGGACCCGCGGGTCCCGCCTTCTGACCGAACCAGCGGCCGGCACAGCCGGCCGCCTTCCCCCTCTCCGCCGCGGCCATAGCCGCGGCTCATCTGAACTCCGGCGGCCGGCGAAGCCGGCGGCCCCTGGCTGCTCCGCCACGGCCGTAGGTCCGCGACCCTTCTTGATCTCCGGCGCCGGCGGCCCGGCTGCCGCCAGTCATCCCATCTCGCCGCGGCCCGGTACCGGCCGCGGTGTTCATCGTCCGGCGCGGTGCGGCGGTACCGCGCCCCTCCGCCGCGCCTTTGATTCCCATTGACGCGGCGCGACGACATCGCATTCTTGATGATTCTTCCACGGCACCGCGCGACGGCGCCGCGCAATAAAATCGAGCGAATAACCGCGTGATGCGACGGCACCATGCCACCTTGTCTCATCCGCAAGATAAATTATCAAGAACAAAGGAGGGGGTTCGGCCATGTTCATGCGGTCCGGCCCCCTCACGTTAAATGATAACACATAATGAAAATCCTCACGTTAGTCATGCTTGAACCACGAACAAGGATAAATAAATAAACGAATAACAACAACCCCTACCTTGGGTATAAGTTCAAAGATTTGTCAACGTCCCGCGGAAGACAACGTCGCGGAGGTCGGGCGTCGCGGTAATCGTTCGTCAAATCCGATGACGAAGAGGTACGTCCGAAGAGGTACGTCGTTGGCGAATCTTCGTATGCCGACGAAGGAAGTCCGAGGAGGAAGCGGTGTTCCCTCTCATTGACACGGAAGATGAAGAAGAGAGGAGCGGCGTTCTTCGTCGGAGCTTGAGCGTTCTTCGTCAAGGCTTGAGCGTTCTTCGTCAAAGCTTGAGCGTTCTTCGTCAATGTTTGAAGAAGAAGGAAAAGCTCTCAAAAGCTCTTAAGATGGCTAAAGAGTTCTAACCCAACAAAATAAGATAGGAGCTTATTTTATTCACAAACTTAACAAATGAATTTCAAAGGTTTGAAATTCAAAAAGGATAACTCCAAACTTAAATAACATTTGTCATGTCATTTAAAGAGGGGTTAAGGGAGTTTGAGAGAAGATGAAAAGTTTAGGGTTCGTGTGGGCCCCACCACACTTAATCTTCTCAAGGAAGGTTGAGTGGGTGTGGGTCCCACCCCTAACTTCCTTTGAGAGAAGTTAACCAACAAGTTTAAATAAAAAAGTGTTCAACATTTTTTATTCAACTTTTTTATAATTCTCCCCAAAACTAACTTTCGTCCCGCAATAAACGCAACTTCAGAAAAGGTCTCCTTAAGCGAATATCGGCGCTGCGAGTTCATCGGTGCCCTCAGATTTCAATTCCGAGCACCGGATCAAAAGTTAGGAATTCCCGCTTGTTCGTTCACTGAATGTACCCGAGCCAAACATCGGAAATTGATTCCGGGCACTCCGGGCCTCGGAATCAGGTGCCGTCAGAAACCGCGCTCTTGTAAAATTCCAAAGAAAATTAAGAAAAAATTTCCCTTGAATTTTACGTGTCTTTACATATATATTATATTTTCAATTATTTTTTTAACATTCATTATTATTTTCTTAAGAATGGGATAAGAATAAACAATGTTTTATGCTTAAAAATATATTTTTCTAGAAAACTATTTTCATCAAATTTTGTGAACATATTTTAAAATTAATTTCTTTTACTTAAATGTATTTAATTTGTTAAAATTGATTCAAAATTTTAAATTATGAGGTTCAAAATTTTAAAATATTTCCATTTTATTTTTGACTTATATGAATAGTAACCATGGAAATATTTATCACATCGGCAAAGGGTAAATTAGTTTAATCTATGTTAAAGCTAAGTGATAAGGACATAATTTTTTCATCCTAATTATTCTTGGATGAATGATATAATAACCTTATCACCTTAGGCTTTAAATTGAGTTTTTAAATGGACAAATTTCTATGACGACTTATATATTATTTTAATCAATCAATGTTACAAAATGTCACTCTATTAGTTTTAAATATTAATTATGTGTTTAAATAGGGAAAAATATAGTTATGAAAAAATATTAATTATATTTTTTTTCATAATGAAATTATCTTCATTATATAAATTTATTTCTAATTTTTAGGTATTATATAATTACCTTAAATTCTTACACAACACTAAAGCAATATTTATTCAATTAATGGAATATTAAGATAAATGATATTAAAAATATTAAAACTGATATATATTGAGTAATTTATAGTTTTAGAAGAATTTTATAGGAAAATATGACATATTTGTACTATATTAAAGAATTATATTTAATTCTAAATTTATATTTATTCCTTTTAAGTGAAATTAAATGAATATTTTCTTAATTGTAAATAATGATATTTTATGAAAATAGAGTATTAATAAATTACTTTAAAATAATAGAAATATTAAATGTGAAAAATGTGGGAATATATTTTATAAATTGAAATCCAATTCCCATTTATATTACTTTTAGAAACATTTGGATTGTGAATGAATTTAATCTTTTATGAAATTCGAAGGGTTCCCTCCCATCAATTATAAAAGTAAACCCCTCCTTTCTCTTCATCACACCACTTTGAGCCTTTTAGATCACAAAAATCTACCAAAATATTATTTAAAATCCCCTAAAAATATATAAAGGTTTTTTATACAAAAAATAAAAACACTAGAGACCTTAAGAGTAGATCTAAAGTAGTTATTTCAAAGAATAAGTAATCGCCTTAATTGATCAATTTCTTAAAAATTATTATTTTAACTCCTTAAAATATATTATGTTTTTTATAAAATATTATATTTAGTAGAATAAATATACTTAAATGTTATTAAAATTATGAAACCAACTTTATCTACCCTCTTTCCATTGAATGGGAAGCGACAATATTTTTCTTGTGTATGTACGACTTTCCATCTCCACGTAGTGATGCAATTCATTTCTCATCACAATATTATATGGATAGGTATTATTATGGGTTTAGTATATGTATATGATACTTATTATATAATTATTAATATGTAATTATAATATCATATATACCTTCTTACCTTCTAAACCATTGGGAAATGACAACATTAATTGTGCCTATGTGTGGAGTACCACACGCATGAAGTGATGTGATTTGTTTTTCATTTCTATTTTATTTTGATAGTAATAAGGATATATTTAATAAATTAATATGATATATATGATATAATAATGACTCTATAAAGGTTATTTAATATTTAACTTCATTTCATTCCATCTATCAAAAAGTGAAAAGAAAATTGATGCGTACATACAACCTACCATCTCTATAAAGGGTGTAATTCACTTTTGAATCTCTAAATTTTATGGAAAACTATAAATATGTATAAAATAAATGTATATAATATTTATATCATCATTAAAATCTATATTATTATGGAACTATGATCAAAGTACATGGACCAGAACCATCAAACAGAAATACTCATGATAAACGAAATAGTTAACACTCAAAAATGAGAATTTTTCAGAATTTTTGATAAAATAGGGTGTTGAAATGTGATAAAGGGATCATATATGATATTATTATTATGTTTATGATTATTTTATATAATTATAATAAATTTATATTTATTTTATATGAGTTTATAGTGAATTCAAAACAAGGGGAACTTAAGGTAAGGGATTATATTCTCACTGTTATTTCTGTGGGACACATGCCTTATACACCAATAGTTTCTTTTTTGGGGTATATATACTGAAAATTAATTTATTTTATGATTATTATAATAAAAATTAGTATATATACATATCCATATAAGATTATTTCTTTCTTGGGTCTTATGATTCAAAATTCACTAAAGTGGTAAGGTTTTTATGTTACAGTCTCATTGTTTATTAGGATTGTTTATAATGATGTTTATAATGATGAAATATTGTTATCTATTTCTCAAAAATCTCATGAATTTTAATATACTATATTTATTTATTTTTAATAAATTTCTTCCTTTTTAGTTTTATCTCTAAAAGTACTCAAGAGACCAAAAAATAACATTTTTAAGGAAAACCGATTTTATCTCTCTCTTCAGTCAAAAACCCCTTTATCTTTTTTATCCAAGCCTTATAAAAATGTTTTCATGAATATGTTTACTGTTATACAAGTATTTTTTAATGTTATTTTTACCCATACTTGACTTTTTTTCAAAAATTTTTAAAATTAATCTTCTTGTCATTTTCTGAATAAGGTATTTTTTGAATTTTTTTTTTACAAAAGTGTAAAAGGAATGTTTTTAACATATACGACATGAAAGAAATATATGTTTTTAATTTCCAACCAATGATTTTAAAATTACATTATAATTTTCTGAAGTTATTTTAAAATGAAATGGTTTATTTTTTTAAAAAATAAAATTAGTTTTTAAAAATTGGTCTTTATAGGGGAAAGGGGTTTTCCCTCAAAAATATTTCAATGATGTTTTAATGGTATTTCTATTCATCTATGACAACGTCCCATGATTTTACTTATGATTTAATAGGGATATGATACAAGGATAGCATAATTATCCTTTATCTAAATGGTTTATTATAATGATATAATATTTTTATGAAACCCAAAACTTTTCCATGGATTATGCAATGATGAATTGATGAAATGTTAATAAAACCCGTTTCTTTTCCATGGGTTATGAAATGATGAAATTTTTATGAAACCCATTTTTTTCCATGGGTTATGATACGATGAATGTTTTATGATCATATGGAATACATATGTATTGTTTTCATTATGTGATAGGTGGGACCTATATCTCCCTCCAATTAATTGGGTAAATATTGATATATCAAGTGATAAAAAGGACTAAAATCGGGAGTAAACCCAATTTAGTAAGTGAATCTGTCCACTATTATAGTATTGGGAGTGAACATTAACTACTATGATGGTTTGGAGAGTGAACCCGATCTACTATGAAGGTCTTCTTGACGAGTAATGAAATTATTTTCTAATTCCAAGTCTTATGAAAATGTTATAATTACATGAATTATTTTATTTTATTCTTTTATGATTGACGTCTTTTGAAATACCAATATTTATGTCATGACTAAAAATTATGATATAAGATATGTAGGGTATGTTTTTTAAATGTCATGTTCATGTTATAATACCATTATGTTTATGTTATGCTTATGTTTTTATTGATATATACCTTGTTTACCCTTACTAAGTAGTTGATCGCACCCTTTATTATGTTTCCATTCCTTAAGTTATGAAGAAAAGTAATAAGTATGATATGTCTAATAAGGTGATAGTTATTAATAACTTAGTGGGATATGAGATATATATTTTATGAATTAGTTTTTGTCTTAAAATTTTTCCATAGGAACTAGTAATATATGATTATAGCATGGATAATTATGCTATATAATTAATATTATTCTACTAAGATGTGATATCTATATATGAAAAGTTTTGTTCCCTATAGTATTAATCTACCAGTAGACTTTATTGTTAGGGATTCAGTTAATGTAAAAATTTCTATGTCAGGTTTTTGAGCTGGTCAAATTGATTGAGGATTAGAGGTAATGATATAACATACTGTATGAACTTTACATATATTCATGTTATATTCTTTTATTATTTTTTACATCGTACTCATTGATCCATCACCTATGGGGATCGTTTTGAGTATTAATGTAAATTTATATATAATATTTTTTCTATAGAATGTGATGTTATTTTTATAATTGGATGAATACTATATTTCACCTATATATTTATTTATTCATTATTGGTAAATTAATTCATATTATTGATGGTTACTGATAGTCAGGGCATAGTCACCCCACTACATGAATTAGTACCTTACTGCTAGTTAGTATCCACTTGTGTAAAGGGAGGCATGCCTGAGGCTATGTAACAATATGGATTAGAACTGATGATATGTGATAAAGAATTATAAAATTATATCATATCTAACTTTCATTTTATTTATTATTTGGATCCTAGTATATTAAAGGTTTCATTATTAGGAATCGGGTGAGAAGCTATGAATGTGTTTAGAAAACACCTATACAATGGCTGTTTGAGTATCCAATGTAGTGGGATAATTGTTTTGGTTATCCAACTAACATTTTATATCCTTTTCATGTAATATTTTTTTGATAGTTTTTGGGCTTATATCTTTCCTGGGGTGATGATAGTTTGTGAGTTCATGCATAATGATTTTTTATGTAGTTTCAAATTTCTTATGGCTGGTTATATGTAATTGAAATAGAATTAAATCAACTAAATTACAAAAATAATATATTTTGTGTTATTATAAATAAATTAATGATGATATATATTGATTTTAACATATAGATTTTAGGATTCCTATTATATATGTCTATGAGTAACTTGAAAGTCATGGTTATATGAGCTTAAGCCGTGGGAGAGTAGTGGGTGGTTATGTCAAATATCTTGAGGGAAAAACCACAATGTATTTAACCTAGGGTTATTTATGTGTATATTTCTATTAAATTCTTAAATACTATTTAGATTTAATCTACTATAATAAGTTTTCAAGAATATCTTTGAATTTAAGAAAATTTAACCTTAATGATGCCACATAATTGCGCCCAAGGATCATATTAAAGATATTATCATAGTTTGGAATACTATTGTTATACCTATATATGTGATAGTGGGTGGGGATTAGTTATTACCTTGAGCCTTATCTAATTTCCATAATGAGGATCCAATTTATCCAAGGTTTTTGTGCATCGCATCGGTTGGAGGCAAAGGTGTACATCAAGGTGGACCTACTTTTGTAGACATTCCTAATGAATTATAGATGTCGAATCCTAAGTATTTATAAGATGTGGGTGGTACTCAGGATATTTAGGATTATATTGAGCTAATATAAGGAGTTTTTGAGACTATAGAGACACATCATCACCAATAAGAAAAGTTAGAGGCCTATAAGCTTCAGGGTACTATTAGGAGATGGCGGGGTGTTATGATGTAGTTTAGGAGGCATAATAGATTGATGTGGGAGAACTCCAAGGAAAAATTTTTATGTATTTTTTTCTCTTCATTCCCAGAAGTTATTTCTAGATTTATATTTTATAGAGATTCAGTAGGGGGATATGTCCATGAAAGACTACACCACCCATTTTGCTGAGCTATTACGTTTCATTACCCCTTTAGAAGGGAATTATTCCTTAAGGATTATAGGTTCCATATTAGAATTTGAATAGATGTGCAGAACTAAGTGACTATGTTCAACCTGACATATTATTCTATTATGGTTTGAAAGGATCTAGTTATTCAGAAGTTACTAGTAGAGGATATCACAATAGACACTCTTCCTATTTTTAGTAGCCTGGGTGGTGGATTTTCTAGTGGTGTCAATGGTTCCTCTTCTAGTGGTAAGCAGAGTAGATATAATGAGATGTTCTAGGAATGTGAAATAAAGTCAATATAGGGTAGAGTCTTATTATATCCTTAATTAGGAGGAGCTACCCCTTGTGTTTTGAATGATAGTGATCGATTCATTACCATAGTTTTGGTCATAAATTGCGAAGGGGGTCTCATAATTATGGTTATATGGAGAATCTACAAAAACTCTGTATGTGGTTTCCTTAGTATATATTAGGTTTAGAATCAATTTATACATGGTATTATCAAGATTAGTCTGGAGGACCTTAAAAAAATAGTAGTGATTAATTTGGGAGGTTAGGATGGGGAGCCGGGTAAGGGTCTCAGGGGAGACAGAAATCGAAAACACCTTTGTTATTTTTTACTTTGAGATTCAAGGATCATGAGGTTAGGGATGGAGATCATATGTGGTTAGGTAGTTTAATTTAGACCTGGCTCTAGATAATATCTTATATGGTGCTTCTAATGTCATAGGTTTGGTCTTGGTCTCTTCTATACTTTCTAAAAGCCTCATTCATTAATATATGTTGAGTTGGTATTTGGATTTGGATTGGTTATAGAGTTTTAAACTGATATATTGGATCTTGACACAACTATTTGGAAGATATTGGATCAAATTTAGAGATTATCAACATGTGATGTTGTGGGTGGGGGCTCTTGAAACTTGTGGGATTTCCTCATTTGTTATATACTAGGTTTTAACCTCACCTTTGGGATGGAATGGATGACATACTTTTAGGATCTCAATTATTGTAATCATAGGTTAGCCTGTTTTACTCCCCTTAAATGTAATAATTATATTCTCATGGGTGAATGGGATGTGAATACACGTATAATTGGACCCAAATTTTGTTAGATATTGGAAATTATAGTGAAAGTGAAGGTAATATGTATTACAGTGGATCATGGAGAGGAACTAACTACTTTTCCACTAGCAAGAGACTGTTTCCAAGACTTTTGCCTAATTAATTATCATGGTTCCCACTTAAGAAAGAGACCGAGTTTATGATTGATCTCATGTTTTCTACAAAGACTATATTGACATGTTCTTATCAACCGACACCAAAAAAATGCAAGAGGACCAAAATTATAGCCTTGGGATCATAAAGAGAAGGGTATCATTCACCTATGTACCTATCCTCAGGGTGCTCTCATTTTATATGCTAAAATTCCAATGGTGGATTGATGTTGTACATGGATTAAGTGAATATTAATTAAGTCATGATAAGGAATAGGCTTCCATTTCCTCAAATAGATAACATGTTTTATCAATTGATGGGACCCTGATGGTTTTAGAAGATTGACATATGATTGAGATAAATCAGTTTTAGGTTGATGTAGAGGATATATAAATGATACTATTTAATATTATGAATGAGTTATATAAATAACTTATGATGAAATCCAGTATTACGAATGTTCAAATGGTGTTTAGGGCTCTCATGAATCGTATTTTCCACATGTTTCTATAATCTTTATTTATATACTTTTTAATGAAATATTGGTATACTAATGGACATAAAACATACATTCCAATCACCTAGGGATTAAATTTATTATAATTTTAGAACATTATATTTTCTACTTGAAGTTATACTTTTGGATTTAGGAGTCATGTTTTGTTGGTAATTTGATATTGGAGGAAAGGGTCTCAATCGATCTAGATAAATTAGAGGTTATGATTTCTTATGCATAACCCAATAATGTGTTTGAGATCAGGATATTTATTTTATTGATATGGTATTAGAGTTAAATTATTATTAATTTCTATTTCTTGGTAGTGCTATTATATGGTTGACCTTGAATAGGTTAAAATTTGAGTGGGATAATTAGTTTGAGGTATCCTTTCAAGAGTTAAAAGATAGTTTGTTGTCTGCTCTGATTTTGATTCTACCAGACCCAAGACATGATTATACCTTCCATTGTGATGCCTCTAGGGTTTCTATGATAGTTAGTAGTATTAATGTAAGGAGTTCAATTAGTTTAATTTTTTAATATTTATCTATGAACCTATGAGAGAAATTTCCCAACCCATTACTTGGAACTACATGTTACAGTCCACGCCTTTAAGTGTTGGCTTCATTATCACTTTGTTGAGAGAATTTTTATCTACGCATACCACTAGATATTATTTTACATATTATTATAATGATACTTGAGCCTGTGGAAGAGGAATTTGATTTATTTATTATAGAAATTTGATTTTCAGATAGCATATTCCATAGAGAATGAGAATTTCATGGTCGTTAATCTTAGTAAAAATACTACAAAGATGGGAATTCAGATGAATATTGAAGAGTTTCAGCTGATTTTATTTCTCAATAACTATTATATTGATATGTTATATGGATAAGGGTATATTATCTTTCACCATTTTTAATTTCATTATCATTGGTGGACTAGTTAAAGGCCTACTAGAAGCCTGGATCAGATTGTCTTGGGATATGAGAATGGATCAAGGGAGATAAATCAATCCTTATACATATTAATATGATAATGGAGTAATATATATTCACATTAGGGTGTTTTTCCTTAATTTTAAAATGTAGGAGTTTATGAGTGAGTACTATGCTACATAATGGGAAACACATCTAGGATTAATTAAGATATATCATGATATCAGGTTCAGTTTATGATGTCATGGAATTAGAAAGGATATTGTGGGTTTTATCACTAATTGCCTTACCTTTGAAAGGATAAAGGTGTAAAACCAATGAAAATTTGGGTTACATAAACCCCTTCAAGTGTCAATATGAAAATTTTATGAGGAGACTATAGAATTTTTTACCATACAACCCAAGACCTCGAGGGGTCGTGATGTAGCATGGGTTGTAGTTGACCACTGAATATAGTTTCATATTTATTTTCTATATAAGATGCTTTTTCAGTATATTATCTTAGAAAGTTCTTTCCTATATGAGAGACTCATTAAGAAAAAATGCTTGGAAATTTGTACATGCCTGAGAAAGTGAGGTTTCAAAAGGTACCTAATAGAATTTTATTGGACCAAGATGTGTGTTTCACATTGAAATTATAGAAGGTATGAAAAAAATCTATGGGGTCTCAGCTGAATCTATGTATTGTGTACAACCTACATATATAGGGGTATTATAAGAGGATGATTTAGATACTTTAGGAAATGCACATAGCATGTTCATGTGTTTTTGTTAAATTAAGGGATGACTATTTGGATTTAGCAAAGTTTTTATTTAATAATAACTCTCAAGAATTGATATAAAACTTACCAATTAAGGAATTTTATTATAAGCAATATTGTTCATTACTTTAAAAGTTATAGTTGGGTGAGTCACCAGTGATTGGGCCAAGAATGGTGTAGTAGAATACTAAGCATGTGTAGTTGATTAGGAATACATTATTTTCCACTTAAAGCATGAATCAATCATATATGATCTAGATATAGTGAAACTTATATTTATTCATGGATGATATAGTATTATTATACGTATCACCCCAGTTAGAGAATAAATATTTCAACAAATAAGGAAAATTTTCCATATATTTTTTCACTTTGTTTAAGATTGTGGAATAGATTCAGGCTTTGAGGTATAATATGGATCCCTCTCCATGACATCGAGGTATGCATGATTTATTTCATATATCATAGTTTTGAAAGTAAGAGCTGAACATGATTCACATGATTTATAGTGAGGATTTTAAGTTAGAGATGAATGTGTTGTTTGAATATATCCTGATGTATATAATAGACAAGCGTGAGAAGGTATTGTGAGAAAAGATTGTACTATTGTTTTGGAGTTGCGGCAATATGGGTTTATCTAGGAGGACACATAGTGGTGATATTTGGATATAAAAGCCTAGTGGAAAAATATTTTCATAAAGGATTCTAATATTAGGTTCTTAAGTATGATAATCCCTTATATTTAGAGTTTTAATGACCCTCAAATTTCATTTATTAATTCAAGGATTGTTTTTTGTGTTTAATTTCTTTTTCTTAGATGTTTTGTGGTGTTATTAGGGGGTAATAGGGCTCGATAATGGTTTAGAGAGGGGTAATGGAGCCCCCATATAGAATATGTGTTAGGGAGAAACTGGGTACCCAGTAAAAGGCTACCAGTTACTTAGTGGATTGGGCAGCATTCCAATAGGGGATTGACTCCAAACAGAAGGTCATTAGGGGTAGAGAGTTTTCCCAATATTGGTATTGGGTACTTGGTGAGGTCTTTCCAAGTACCAGGTTGATTGATGGGTTCATTAATTATAGTCATTTATATAATTTCCCCTTTGGAACCTTTTACCCCTTCTCCCCTACTCCCTTAACCCCTACTCAACAAGAAGTCTAATTTAGAGCTCTTTATGGTTTGTAAGGATCCTCTAAGCTCATCACTCCTTAGATGAAGTTCCACTTAATATATTATATTTATTTATTAATTGTAATTCTATATATTCCCTCGATTATTCTTTTCTCATTGTTTCTCTATTTTCCATGTATAAACCATAATTAGAACCATTTAAATATGATTTTTGGGATTTGGTGGTTTAACATTGAATCAAAGAGAAAATTTTTGTAAAATTTATTCTATAATATCTTCATAGGAAGCACTTTCATTATTATTAAGTATATATAAAGTTGTATAAGATGTTGTGAAAGTGGTTTCATGTGATTTTATAAGAATGTTCTAATTTAAGTATTTATGTTTCTAGGTGATACTCAGTTAATATAATTGACCCCTAAATGGTAGTGATAGGTGAAAAGTATTAGTTAGTATGAAACCTCTCCATTTTTTGATGGATTTAGGTATGGATTTATTTTCATGTTGTTTGGGACAAGTGAGAGATATTTGGTATTGGTTGTGGCTGACTTATGTTTTTGGTTCAGTTTATGGTTTTTTTGTGATTAATATCATTAATTATGAACATTTTGTGAGTATAATCATGATTAGTATGATAATTTTTCATGAATGTAATTAAGAGATATTCATAATTCCATTACCATGAGTACTGATGGGTGATGACTAGTTGGAGAAAATGTGATCCTAGTAGACAAGGGATTAGACTTGATGTAATTGCAGTCAATTATGTGAAAAGGATTGTGTGATGTAGCCATGAGACCTCACCATAAGGGGTTGGTTCAAATTTCTTGGAAGGTTGGATATTATGATGAATTCCTTAGATTTATTCCTCATTGGGTGATATTTATGACCTTACTATGGGATCTTTACCTGAGGGGAAGTTTTAACTTATGGTTGATTTTGGAAATTAATATTCTATACTTTGATTACTTTGATGATGATCAGTTGATATATGATTTAACAATGGGACCTTACCTAAAGTTAAAGGTTCTTCACACATGATAAGCTAAATATTGCGATTTCTTACTCAAATCAATTTATGATTACTAGAATTGGGTACTTATTATGGAGATAAATATTATTTAGTATTGATCGAGTGAGTTATGAGAGGGATTTATGAACACATATTTAGCATAAGATTACCCAATATGGGTTCATGTCTGGTTATCTTTTAGATAATTATTTTTTGGAAGTGTATTCACACATATAAATCTACCACACTTATTAAAAAGACATGTTGATGATGTCCTATCAAGTTTATTACTAACAACATATATTGAAACCTTAGTACGTGTACATTCTTTGTTTTTAGGGATCCAACATTCAGAAAGGCTACTATACTAGGTTGTAGAGTCCGTGGAACTAATTAGGGATTAAAGGAAATTCCATGGATCTTTTAAAACCATGTCTCTGTTATTTTATTACTATTTTACACATCTCATGAATTGATCCACCATTTACAGGGTCCCTTTTAACTACTAATGTAAACCACCATGAACTATTTTTTATTATAGTATGTGATGTAATTCATACTATTGGATTATTTCTATGATTCATATATTTAATTATTAATTCATCAATAGTTATGATAATCATATTTTTGATGGTTACTGATATCGATGATATAGTATCCCAATTGTATAGATCAGTTCCTCACCACTAGTTGGAATCATTTTTCATATAGAGAGGTACACAAGGGTCCATGTGATGCTCCATCTCAAACCCTATAATTTGGGTCAGGGAATTACAAAGCTAAGATGAATAAAATTCATATTAAAATTAATAAACTTCAAGATTCATTAAAACATATAAATGACTTGAATGGGTCGTACATAAGGTCCACATATTTCTCATATAATTTAATTTATGATAATTCAAAAGGTTATGGGCATCAACTTTACCATATAAAGGATCATCATACTAACATAAAAGGAAACCACTCTATGCATATGTAATTTTATTCTCTTCAACTTATATATATAATAATTGAAAATAAATTCATGTTTGCTTATCTATACAAAAGACCTTATAATAGTCAAAAGTCATTTTATCTATAGATCTATTCATTGAAATTATTTTTATTTGTATGAATGACCCTTCAACATATATTTCTCACACCTAGACACCTCATTATCTTATTTAGAATACAATGATGTAGATTTTTGTTCTTAAAACCCTTCAAATGTTATTAATAATTCTTTACATAGATGGTATTTAAAATATATTATCTTGGTGTCTTTTATTTTATATAAAAATGGATCAATGGACTTGTACACACCCCTATGATTTCATTTTCCAAAATTTTAATTTTAGGACACCCATGAAACTTCAAAGAGAAACTATTGAATATTCACATTTTCACTAATAATTTAATTTTACAATGTCACCTAGAAATATAGACATTATATACTAGAAACTGAAACACTTTTTTAACTTCTTTAACCCTAATTGATATTTCTAAAAAAAATTATACATATTAAATGCATCAATACACATATCATATAACCATTTTTTTGATAACAAATCAAACACAATCAACAAATAGAATATCATTAATCTATATCTTAGTATTTTCTTACATTACCCAGTCATCTTAAATCTATCTATACACACACAAAATTCAAAATATTATATATAACTTAAAGAATAACTTATAATAAAAGATAATGGATACCAATTAATAATTAATCCATAATACTACCATAATTTTTTTAAGAGTTTTATTACTTTGAAAACTATCACCATACTTGAAAATTAATAAATAAAATAAAATTTCTATGATTTTTTATAGTACATATTTTCACAAATATAATCTTATGATGAATTTATACAAGTTTTTCTTTTACAATTGATCTCATATCTATTTCACCCTTAGAAAAATTAAACAACCCTTATAATTTTGGATTCATCAATTATACTTATTCTTTGTAAAGAAGTATAAATTATATTTAGAGGGATCGAGGGTACTTTATAACCATATATATGAGGTTCATATGCATATAAATTCACTATTTTATTTTTAATACTATAACTTGATAGTGATTTTGTAGAGATAATTTTTACATTATTCTATATAAGGATATATTTTAGCTCCACCTTTGTTCTTATTATTCTTTTTTTTGGGTAAAATAGTACTTAAATATAATGTTCATTAACCTAAAATGTAGAAATATATTATTGGATATATTTGTTAAACATTGGTTTAAAAAATGAATAATAAATGGTAGCTTTAAATTCACTTTAAATATTTTAGTTTCCTTTACATCCATAATATTATGGTAAAAATATAGGTTACATTTACATAATAAAACATTATAATGTATATATTTAATTATTTTTCATTATTTTTGCATGATATATAATTTTTTAATCCCCAAAATAATGATAAACTTTATGTAAAATTCCATATTTAACATTTTTAGTTTATTCATAATATGTGCACCCATATAAGTCTTACACACTAATTGTTTCATAAATAAATATAATATTTATTTAATATACCATAATATAATCATAGTTGTCATAAAAAATTACTCAATAGGTTGACTCTAAAATATTATATATACTGTAATAGAAATACTATATATGGTATTGAATTTTTTTAACGCAAAAAGTTCTAAAATTTCTTAAATCATCTATTCAATTTATTTTTTTACATTTCATCATATTTAGTGAGTTTTACACATTAAATAATGGGTGTACTCCCATCCTTGAAATTATCTATTCCAATTCTATTAATAAATATTTTACATAAAAATATTAAGATAATAATATTATAAATTTTCATTATATAACAAAGTGTCACAAAAAACATATCCTTAAGATTTGAAATTTCATTTCCTCACCTTATTTTTTTCATTAATGTTATCAAGTATTGAACTTATTATCATAAATAATAACGTCACTAACATATACAACTTCAATTAATTTTTATTTTATATTAATCATTGATGTTGATGTTTTTTTTTCAACTTTTCTATTCATGATATGTATTACCTTTTGGAATGCATCTATATATAATACAACCTTGAAGTTTGTTTTAGCACACACACACACACATATATATATATATAATTTCAAATTAAAATAACTTAAGTTATTTTTAATAATTATAAAACCATTTTTCCTCTAAACACCCATTTCTAACTCTATATATAGGGAATACTTTTTAAACATCTCTATGATAGATATTATAATTTATGTGAGTTAACAAAAGACTAAATATTATAATATCCTAAATTATTTCAACTAAAAAATGCTTCTTTAAAATAAATTCATTCATATTAAGAATATTTTATCCAAATAATCCTTATTTTTTTTACAACATACACCCTTTTTATATATCATATTTCTAAAAAAACACTTGGCTCTAATAATGTTATTTTCCTTAGGTCTAGAGAAATGATCACATATTTGTTTTTTTAAATTTACCAAACTTTTCATTTATAGCTATTCCCCATAAATCACAGTATAATGTTTTTTCCGTTTATCTAGGATCAACTTATGAAAATAGTTATATATACTATACATTTCTCAACCTTATTCTATTATTGATTGGATTTTTTTCTACAATAAATTTTTTAAAATTAACCTAAAACATGATTTGTTTATGATATGGAGTGGGATATATCATATAATTTTTTAAAAAATATAGGTAAAATTTTTATCTATATAAAAATATTCTCCACAATTATCAAAAATTTCACCTTTGGTAAAATTATAAAGATAATATTTAGAAAACAATTATTTTTTCCTATTAAAATGTGGTTGTATTATATGAATTTTAATTCAAAAGTTTATATTGTCATGTTATATCAATTTTTATAATATATAAAACCATTTCTAATAAAATTATAACCCAAGAATGTACCCCACTCACTATTATCATTAAATTTATCAAGATTTTTAGTAATGATCTTGATAGTACATGAATTTTAGAAAAGATTTATGTTATTGAAAACTATATTATTCACATACTATAGTTAACATGGGGTCATATACTATTTTAATTATAATAAATACTAATTATAAATTATAATATTATCATATATAACTTCTATCTAGATATGCATCATGTTTAACTAACATTCTTCTTCCAATTCAAACATGATTTTACTTTTCTCATTCAAATAATATATTTTATTGATATATATTTTTGTTTCTTAGATCATTATTCATTTCATGATTCATTAAATAATCTTAAAAATATAGATGTTTTTTTTATCTTTTATCATCCTTGATTTAATTGACTATTGTCCCGATTTAATTTTTAACAATTATTATATTATTTTATACAATTTTATAAAAGTTTATCTTTGTCTCAACAATATTAGTGAATTTCATTCTCTTTAAATCATTAATGAAATAAATTAAGTATATTTACTATTTGGATGATTTTTTCCTTATTTTACTATATAAAACAGTGTAAAGAAAAATCAACAAGCACTTTGTCTGGGCTTAAATATTTTGAGAGAAGAACTTTTTATCATAAAATTTCAAAAATTGATGACGATAACAACCTTTATATTCCATATATTGTACATTTTATTCTCATTACCAAAAATCTTGAAGTAATAATTTTTTTTAGTGAAAATTTTGAATAAATTGTCACTTTTTCTTTCACCCTTAGTTTTATTACCTCAATATTTCAATATTTTCACAATAAAACCATTTTCTATTTTAAAGATTAATCTATTCCCTTTGTCACATAAGAGATTCAAACCTATCTAATTATGTCCCATAATTTCAAAACGTGACTCCCCAATGTCACTTTTATGTGTATATATTTATTATGTTTCCTGTTACCGTGAGTTTCAAGTGTTTTAGCCTAAAAATATTAAAATTTTGAAACTTTTGAAAGTTGTATGGTTTTGTAAACCATTCTGGAATTGTATGATACCTACTATAGTTTTTTTACATTGAATACTTTCATAGTTTCTACATGGTTTGGTAAACTGTATAAGTACACTGTGAAACCCAATCAAAAGAGGGTATTTTGGTCATTTGGGGTCCTTTTTAATTGTGATTTCCTCCTTCTCATTCCCCAATTCAAACTAAATGTTTGAGTTCCTTATAATAAGTGAATCTAATCCTTTAATCTCATCCCCTATTGTTTCTATGGTTATTTTTTGATGATTTATCATCCTAGTATTATGTTTAGGGCCTCCTTCCCCTTCTAACCCCATATTATTTGGATTACTTACATGTTATTCCCCGTTCATAAAACCTAGAATCCTTGGTTTCCAAGTATCATGTCTATGGTTATTAATAATGGTGTATTTGGTTTCTAAAGATAGTGGATTCCCTCTCATGACCTAATATTGTGGCATTCGTCGAAGGATACACGATTTGATCGATCGAGGTAGGTTCTTAGATTTAATTCCTTTCATTTGGGATAAACATAGATGGTTGAGATTCTAAAGTTGGGTTCAAAATAGATAAATATGGAATATGCTGACTGTGTATGATTTTTCAAACGATTTCTATAATACCTATTTGTTTTCATTTGACATAGTTGGTAGATTAAACAATTCCATGTCCTTTTTATCGCAATTTAAATTTTATGCATGCTACATCATTGTTAAAATTCCATTAATTATATTTATCAAAATGAATTATTTATACATGTTTTTTGAATCTTGTATGATTTAATAAGTTGTATGTCTCTTAGTTAATTTATATTTATATATTTATAATGGAAGTATTTGATTTATGAAATTTTTTAAGAGAATTCATTCCATGATTGTGACTGTTTCTTTATGTTATTAATTTCTTTCGATTTTACATTGTTTTAAAAATGGATTTTAAAAAGTATTAAAATGTATATGGTTACATACTTAAGTGTAAAGGCTTTTTTTGCAGCTTATGTAAAAGTATTTCAAAGGATATAAGGTAGACCCATATGGATCCCTATTTATTACTTATTTTTCAAGTTTGGGAGTGTTTTTAGATGATTGGATTATTGATTTATGATTATTCTTTTGGGGAGGATATATTTGTTAACAAGTGTTTTGGGTGGGATAGATAGTTATTATTGTGATAAATTAAAATTTATTTCACTATTGCTTAACAAATTTTAGTTAAAAAATGTGGCCCAAATCCTATAGCAAGATTCATGGGAAACCACATGTAACTAAGTGGAAAATTAAGATATGGGTGTAGTGCTAGTTGATATTACACATTGGCTAGTATACCATAGTTGAAATTTGTCTAGATTACTAGGTTGGATCCCTGATATGGCAAGTTGAGAGTGACTTAGGTGGTTAGTGTAGGAACATATGAACTATAAGAAGTGGGCTCCAATTAGGAACATCAATGTATTATCTCATTAGTTACTCGGGGATACTCCATGGAAATTATTATATTCTATTATTGTGTTATGATTTAAATGAAATCAAAAATACTTTATTTTCATGGATTTATTATACCTTTGATGTGATGGTTCATTTATGGTGGAGAATTATAGATACATAGTTTTTATTTATATAATTTGTTCTGATATATCTCTTGATTCTGCATAGTGTTAGTTTCATAATTATGTTTATTTATTTTGATTATATTTTGAAGAACATGTAAAGGTTTATAAAGAAAGGAATATTTCTTTTGTTAAATGCAAAATTAATGTTAAAAACACTTTTAAAACATACCCTTAACCTATTTTAATGGAATTATTTTTAAATTATGTATTTCTAAAAGTAAATGAAGAAGTGGTTTTGGTCTTTTAAAGGAACTATTTAGAGAAAGGACTTTTATGTGGTGTTTGTTTTCAATCCATGTGAAATAAAATAAAACTATTTATTACTCATTATTTTCAAACTACCATTCTTGGCTTCTCTTATAAATGAAGTATTTTGAATTCTTGGTGGAATTAGTTTGGGTGTTGGATCACACCCTATATACTCACATTGGTGGTTAAATAACCACCATGTTTTATATAAGTGAGTAGGTTATGGAATTCATTTTGGGATAAATCAGTCCTTCATTAAAATCATGTCATTATGGATTCTTGATGGTGACTTGGAGTCACATGGATATAGCTTGGTTGGTTTGTTGAAATCATCGGGTTATATTTAAGGATTGTTATGTATATTCCTCTTTAACCATATTTTATTATGTTAGTTCATTATAAATTCTATTTATTTTTAAAGGATTTTTCATTTATTTGGTAATATATTTATTTTATTTTAATGCTATCTTTCTTTTTATGCCTTTCTTAGTTGGATGATACTTGGGAATTGATTATTTGGTTTATCAGGAGTGTTAAATATTTGAATACATCATACCCGGTTATTTCTTAAAATAATTTTATAGTTCTTTGACCTATAGGGAGAAAATAATTCCAAAATGGTTATGTTTTAATGCGCTCAGATCTTTTCACCCACTCATAGAGATTTGGAATGATCATTGGGACTTGTTCTAGAGAGGTCCAAGAATATGTGATGTTTAACTGGGACCATTCATTAAAAATGTCATCAGTTCCCTCTTTCTATTTTGGGATTTAGTGGTAGATATATGATAAGACTATCAGATCTCAAGAGGTATGTATAAGGGAGGGTTTGGACAACTCTTTCTCATGCCGAGCATCAGGTTACCATGGGTGGATAGAAGTAATATTTTGAATTTGGGTTTCATAATTGATTATTCTGGAAATGTTTTGATGAAAATTAAAAATGATCTAAGTTTTATGGAGATATTATGAGTAATTTTATAAAATTCATGGTTTGTGGGTGAAAATGGGAGAAAATATAGAGTCACATGGTTAAGGTACATGGTCTGTCAAAACATGGAAAACTATAAAAATCCATTCTGGGTGACTTCTAGAGACAATCATATAGTCAGCACATGGTTTGAAATACTATTTTACCAAACCATTAACATAAATAAGACTTTGTAAATGTGTTTTTTTTTCACCCCTTTTATATTTAAAATTACAATTATTGTTTACTCCTTTATATATAATAGGATTATTTTTATGTATTTTGAATGTTATTTGTTAAAATTTGAAAGTGAGTATTAATGATTTAGTATTTGAATTTTTATTTCTATAAACTATATTTAAAAGTGATGATTTATGATTTGGTATTCCAAATTATATTGTTTTTTAAGAATTAATTTTATTATTACCTTATAAAGATAGGATGATTTCAAAGTATAATAGAAATATTTTAATAATGGAATGAACTATTTTAATTATATTTATTATTATTATTTTTTTCAAAATTAGTTATGTGTATTTGAAATTTGAATGAGGTATGCGATGAATGGTTCATATTGGGGCCCTTATAAAATATAATTTATGAGCCAAATTTTATTGCAGTGATATTGGGATTCAAGTTGTTTATAGAGAGGGAAGTTTTATGGATGAATTTTTCTTTTATTGAGTGGGTCAAGTGTGTGATAATGATGTTGAATATATTTTATTGAGGATGAAATTGAGTTAGTTTTAAATTTATTTTTTAAGATAGTGGACTAACCTTTGATATCCCCTTTATTACGTGTTAAATAATTATTTTATTTTAATTCTATAGTTATTTATCTTGTCAGTTGGAACATCACTGATAAAACTCACCTACTAGTTTCAAATTAATTAGAGTAGTGAAATAATAAATATATTACCTAATTAAAAATTTTATAGTGATAAGTTATTTCTAATCACTATTAGATCAACCCTGAACTCACAATCAAGGAATTTTAATAATATCTATGTGGCTTGTGTGTATAGACTAGAATGAGAGAAGAAGAATTTAAATGAACCTAACAAATGAAATCTTCTAATGTCTATACTGATTAGATTCTTCTAGAGAAGTGAAAAAAATATAATTAATCATGAAGATATGAATTAATTAACATGGGAAGGGGAGTCTCCTGGTCTTAACCACAAATATACAAGTTTTCTATCATCAATGACATTATGGAAAAATGAAATTAAAATAAGAAACAAATTAGTAAAAGCTCTCAGTTCGATCAACTATTTATAGTAGCAGACCTCTTCTTCCCGTAAATAGTCCATATCTTATTGAAGTGGTTCTTGGTTCTTCATGCTTAAGAAATTCCTAAGTCCCACATGAGCTATACAGGCTTATATTTCATCATATAATGATTTTAGCACCATCAGAATATTACTCAAACATAATTACCATCTAATTATTATTGATTTACACAATGTGAATAACTTGAGGCTCACAATATCTCCAACTAATTTTCACTCCAATATTCCTCTTAACTCACTCCCTTCCAATTTTTTTTCATATTTATCTTCATCTTTATTATTTACAAAATTATCATTTATTGGAGATTATATCAGTTTTAAATAAATAGAGAAATTTATTTTGATTTTAGTTCAACATTTTCTATTTTTGGAATTTTGTATTTTGATCCAAGTAGCCCAAAATTTGGTTATGTACCAAAGGATTATGATGAAAAGGTATCTCACATAATATACATTTGAACGTTATATGATGGTGACGTCTGATGATGTAACCTAAAAATATTTATGTTGGGAACTAATGTATTATGATTCCTTAAAATCTCATAATGAATTCTCTTGTTCTGGCCAGAGAAAATACATTTGATGGGTCTAAAAATGGATTATGATTAATGAAATACTTAATATGGAAGATATATGAACCATTATTTATCAATTTTGTACCCATATTCAATGAATTATAATCTAGGATATAGTCTTTATAGATTGATAGGTGTAGTCACTTTAGGGATGACATTTCTTGAGAGAAGTCATAATCAACCATAATGAACATACGATTAATCCAAGAAATGTATAGTCAATCATAATTATTTCTTATGACTGATCTTTAGTCTCATAATATTTTTTTCCCATGGTATATTGAGAGGTATATGGTTGGTCATAATGAATATACAATCTCTTGGTGAGAGGCATGATTGATAATGGACAAGTCATATTAAATTCTATGAAAGTAATATGAAATTACAAAATTTATAAAAAATGACTTGTAAATCCATCAAAAACTACAATTTTAAAATTTTCATCTCCAACATGAAAACATAAAAAACATAATTAATTCAATTTATAATATTGTAGTAATTAATATAATTGAGGAAAATAATTAGAATTAGATTAAATATCATTTCAATAGTTTAATTCCAATAATAAAAATAAATGTATGGACTTTCAATTAATTTAAAATGAATAAAATAATTTCATAACTGAGATTTAATCCATTTATAAATGAAGTTTTAAATTTCACCAAATTAAAAAAAATCATTGATTTTCCTAAGTTTTATCTATATTAAGGGTTTAATTTATTTTTAAAGTAAGTTTAAAATTTTGAAAAATTTGGTTTTCAATAGTCTTGTTAGATTTTTTGGGGAATAAAATTATGATTTAAATAGGTAGTTGGTTGTCAATAATTTGGATCATTATGGTTGATTTTATATATTCACCATGGGGTTATTTTAAAATACATTCAAGTGAATTATAAAAAAACGGTTTGTTTATTTTCAATGCTAGATTTATGATTTTTCTTTATTCATTTTGGGATTTATATTTGATTTCTTGATTATTTAATTTTTTGATATTTTAGAATTTGACAACTAGGAATGTATGGAAAAGTCAAGGAGGTAATGATTCAGGTATTATCTTATAGGTTAGCCATTATGATGACCCAGGAAAAGTTCTATCTATCTATAAATCTACCCAGACACCTGATAGAGCAGTAGGGTCATATTCATATCAGCTGGTGGATCATGTCTAAGAGTTTATAAATCAGTACCCACCAGTAACTAGTGGTGATCAAGGACCTCAAGATGAAATGTACTGGCTCTCTAAGTTTGAAGAAATATTTTAATCACTGAGAATTCCCAAAACCTCTCAAGTGAAGTGTATTATTCCATTACTTGAAGGATCTAGTTTGGAATATTGGAAAATAATTATCCATGCCCAAAAATTTTATAGTATGTATTGGGAATATTTAAATTTTTTACTTCATCTTATAGTATTATCCTATGGAGGTAAATGTGGATAAGGTGTTAGTGTTTTTAAGTGTTCATTTTATTGACCATTCAGTAAAGAATATTCCAAATATTTTTCTTGGATGGTTTAATTATCCCATAATATGTCAACTGATAATTTTATATCAGCTTGGTTCTTTATAATAAGCCTTTATCTAGATATTAGTTCTGTAATGTATCCATTTGGAATAAATATATATGAGGTAGGGGTCACCAAGTACATCATCTTTGAGGTGATTTTTTCAAATATTATTGCATTAAGAGATGCTTTGATTCCACTTGATGTATGTCAAAGCTAGATTTTTTTATCTATAGTTTCAGTTTATTTTTTGGTATTAGGTTTTTATCTTGAATTCCAGCTATGATGATTTTAAATTTTTAGTTTAAGGGTGTTTTCTCATGTTTCAAAGTTTAGGTACACAGTTAGAGTAAACCATGCGGCCCAGCCCATGAAACCGAGTGAGCCTTGGAGTGCTTCTGGATGAGGGCACACAACTTTCACACAGGTTGTCAAACCATGTGGAAAGTATGTGGAGAGGCTCTGTGTTGGGATATAACAATTCCTCATGGTCATATCATGTTTTACAAACCATTTTTCCAACCCGTACGAGTGCCCAGTTGTGTCTAGTAAGGGGAAAATGGTTTGGAAAATAGTACGACCAAACCATTCGAGTTGTCTAGATCTACGCCCTCATAATTTTTAACCCAAAACACCCTAGTATTCCTTATACTAGTTTGTATAGCCCTAAGGGATCCCCTACCATGTTTTCAAAGCATCTCATTCCTCCCTTGGTGTATATATAATGTGTTTCTTCATGTTTTCGGGAAAATATCTCAATGTAATCTAAGCCTCTATTATCCCTCTTCTTCTTTATTACATTTTTTTCTTGAGATATCCTTCTTCCTTGGTAATTTTGATCTAGGGTTAATGTTTCTCTTAGTTTATATTGGTTTTTTCTTTTTTAGGGTTACTCTTTGTTGTTCTTAGATCTTAGAACCTTAGAGAGGTTGTTTCAAGTGTGCATTGATGAAGCACCATGAGATTGAGGTTTGTTTCCATTATCACATTCCATTTTAATTTAAGAGTCATTAGTTTCATGTTTTTTTCACCTACATTATGTGATTAATATTGATGTGTAATCCTTAAAATATTTTTTTTGTGTGAAAAGTGTTGATTTATTCCTTGTTCTGTGATAAATGAAATGTTTTTGTTAAATGTTTCACACCAAGTGTTTGATGAAAAGCCTTGTTGGATTTTGTGAGTAATTTGTGGTATGTAATGAATGGTTTAGTTGTGTAAATGTGTAGTGGAATATGAATTCATGGTTTGGGTTTCTTAAATGGGTTTTATAATTTGTTATGAGTTGGAATTAAGCATGTATTTGTATTTTGAAAATGTTATGACATGTGTTGGTGATCCATGGCCCATTTGGAAATTTATTTGAAAGTGGATTCGGTTTAAAAATGTGCTTCAAGTGTTTAAATTAAATTTATTATAAAATTTTATGAATGTAAAATGGTGCTTTTTTTTACCTTTTTGGAAAGGTGGTTTTGGTTCTTTGAAGAAGGATTCTTAAGGCACATTTGGTACTTTGTAATGTTGGTGAATATGTTTATCATGGAAACACTATTTGGATAACTCCTTTTCCTTGTTTTATATTAAATGGATGGTATGTACTCATTGTGGAATCCTTGTGATCCATTTATGTGAATGGGTGGTAAATACTCACTTTAGACTCCTCGTGGCCCATTTAATTTGAGAAGAATGGGAGATCCTCAGTGTGGGCTCCACTGATATATATTTCTATGGCACGAGACTGATCCTTGGAGTGACTCAGGTGATTATTATTATGTGAATTATTATTGTATTTGTGTGCATAGGATTTGATGATCATCTATAATTGGATGTATCACCCTCTTTATACATCTTGATATAGGAACCTAGTATAGTGATATATTTTTCGAAGAATGATTGCTACACTGGATTGATTACACACTAAAAAATGGCCCTTAACACGAGGATATATTGAGATTTATTGCTATGAAAGAGTTCCCTTTAGTTAGTACCAGTTAGGGTGTGGATGAGTGTGTTTGGGATTTTTTTTATTTCATTTAGTGATTCATGCTTTTCAGGATGATTCAACGTGTATCAGTATGTTTTAGATTATTCACAAGCTCATAGGTTCACCCATGTCCATTCTTACTTGTTTGCAGTGATTGATTGTGACACATTATTGGTCATATACCCTTGTATAATATTTTATATTTCCCTTATTGTATAATTGTTGTTTTTTCTTTATTTAGTAAGTTTTATTTCTTAATAAAAGCGATAAATTTTTTTGAGTGTATTTGACAAAAGGTTTTTGAAATACTTTATACTCCTTAACTCCTTTTTAAAATAAATGTTGTCATTATTATCCAAAATGATTATGGTGCCTTTATAAAAAATATTGTGGTTTCAAATGGTATAAATGGAAATAGACCATGTTTGGTTTTAAAATAGAAAATTTATGGAAAATATTAATTTTATATATTTTATTTCACACTTGAAATTCATGTTTTTTTATTTTAAAGGAAGTGAATTGGGAATAGATTATTCGGGAACACCTACAAAGTTTTAATACTCATGCCTATAGTTGATTATTATATTAATCTTATGTTTTAGGTATTAGTTTGATATTTATCTCTATGGGAGATGATCATCTTTGTAATCAAAGAGTGATCCTTGGGGTGACATGGAGATGTTGTGTTTTTTAGGTTTTGTTTGGATGTTGTAGTATAGTTTTTTTTGTATTTTCAGTTTATGTATAAACGATGATCAGTTTGATCATTATATATATATATATATCCATTTGGGATTCTGTTTTTTATCTTTCTACTATTCACTTTATTTATTTATCATTGGGTGAAATCATTCTATTGGTTACTCTGATGATGCTCGAAACTAATTTCCATCTCATGGGGATTGGGAGCGCCCTTTAAGCCTTATCACAGATTAGTTTGGGTGACCGATTCAAGATCAACATGAGCTGGTTTATTATAGTGTAGGTGAATTTGATTTGACTTGAAATAATTATAAGTTATATAAGTATACAAAAGGAGGTGCCGATGGTGTATGACTATTTTCACAAACAATTTTCACCACTCCAATAAAGCAGAATCAAATACTATGCTTCGAGTGTAGAAATTTTGGTCACCCTAAGATCTATTTTCTAACAGATCCAAGGTATTTTCATTAGTGTGGATATATCATCCACCTTAATAGGTTTTTTAAGATAAATGGTTGACTAAATAAAATGTCTCATACTAAGGTTAAATTTGATTAGTAGTCGTTGGCGCTACTTCAATTTGAATAGTTAGTAGTCAAACTGTGATTTTTCGCGGTATGCTAGTTTTCGTTTATTATAAATTTTTCTACATTATATGTTAACAGTATTTAGTTTTTCCTATATTAGATAAATGAAATTTGTGGATTATTATTCTTGTGTTTTTGGTTACTTATGTTTTTTTGTTTTGGATAAATTATATTTTGGGATATTGATATGATGTCACCTCAGAAAATGTCTCATTTATTTTTACTCCGTTATTGTATAGATTAGTTATATTGGATTTTTATTTGAGACTAATGGTATCCTATAATCTATATTACTCATTGTTATTACAATAAATTGTTAGGATACCTTTAAAAGGTATCCTTGAGAAATATTTATTCTAGTAGTGTTGCCTTTCTAGATATGTTTTGATTGGGGTGTTCTATTGATTTTCAGTGTTTATAACATCAGATGTTTCTGGGGTTCCAGTTGTGTTTTAGTTTCTTAGTATAAATTGATGTTTGGTAAGTAATTGGGAGTTATGATATACCAATATTCCCAAATTTTGGGTAGATCTTGGGGATGTAACATCCCAATGTCTCTATTTTCTAAATGGAATCATCTTAGTTCACTCATATATATATCCAATAGAGAATATACATATCATAATTATATATCCATTATTTCATAGTTAGTTTATAATCAAAATGGTAAGTCTTTCTTAAGAGTCTTACTTTTATTATTTTTAGTTTTAAGTTTATGTAGTCATGAATGAAACCAATTTATTGTCTAGGATCAGTCATGTTATTATATTTATTCCTTTTAAACTTTTGATGACTTTATTGGGGAAGAAAGTAGAATGGTAAGGAGATATGTGACACCCCAATGCCAATTTAATTTGAATATATTAATTAGGTTTCTTGTTCCCTTGAGTTTTAATTATTTAAGGCTAAAAAAATATGACATTTGTAAACCTTTACAAGACACACAATTTTTTCACGGTCCTGTAGGCCATACAAGAAAGCTGTGGGAATTATTCTGGTTTTATAAAATTTTCTACTTTAATAGTTTCTATACGGTTTATTAATCCTCATGGTTAAATCGTAAAACCCACATAAACGAATTTATTTTGTTCATTTAGGGTCCTTTTTTATTGATGTGTCCTCTTTTGTTTCCCCCACTTCAAACGAGACATTCTAGATCCCTCTCCCAAGTGACTGTTATACTATCCTCTCCTTCTTTGGCTATTACATAGTGATTTCTTGGTGATTTACTATACTAATCTCATGGTTAGGAGATCCTTCCCATTTTCCTCCCTTATTCTCATGATTGTTTCCCATGTTATTCCCTTTTCACTTCCCAAAGAATCTATGGAGTCTGATTATCTGGAACATGATTGGGGATAATTGGTTTTTTGGTTTCTAGGGATTACGGAGTCCCCATCACTACCTAATATTGTGGTATTCAATAAAGGATATTTGGTTTAATCAACTGATGTAGTGTTTCTGAAGGGTTTATAATGGTTCTAATAAAAAATATATTTAAACCACTATACAAAAATATGGCATGAATGATAAGTGAAACATTGTAGAAAATTGAAATTTAGAAATATTATAATTGGAATAAATTACACCAAAGATAATTTGAAATTTCTTTAAACACTATTTTAGGGGTTTGATAAAGATAACAAAAGGGAATCCCAAAGACACCCCTCTACATAGTGTATCTATGGGTCGATTGAATCATTTGATGTTTTTATGGGATCTATCCTTCCTTTATGGCATGTTAGAGACTCTAATGAAAAAGGGAAGGATAAAGAGAGTATTTGGGTATGAGGGAGTTTTGACCATGCATTGTAGAACAACCACACCCACATCCATCGAATGAATTTGATATTTAAAACCATAATAACAATTTTTAGGCATTTTTTTACTCATGAATTTATAAAACATGATTAAATATTACTTTGGAAACTCATTCATCCTTCATATAGATGAAACTTATCCCATACATTTATTCATATGAAACATTCCTTTAATGATAGCCTATATAGGAATACAAAATCTAATAATCTCATGAAAACCATCAAACCAATTCAATATAGCCCAATCAAGAAAAAAACATATATATATCTTATATATATATATATAAGGCTTTAGGGAATATATCCATTAGTCTCCCACTTGCACTAAATCCTTATATATGTTTTTTCCATATCACTATTTATTGTATCATATACAATTTTTTTTGAAATTATATACAAAACACCTTTAGGATATTTTCCAAAACTCTTTTTTAAATCCATCATCATATTCCCCTTAAATAACATCATATGTAATACCTAGTGAATACCCATCCAAAACACTTTTATACTAACTATAAAACACTTTTATAGTATCTCTGTGAATCAAAATCAATCCCAATTAATTCAACCATAAAGTGTTACCCAATGGTCCTTTATATAATTGAAAATAAATATGAATATCTAGATATATATATATATGAAAATTTTTTCCTCTAGAAAGTTTCAATGATACTCAATATTTAACAGGATCTAGTGTGATCTAAATCAAACACATGCTTCTCTATATATGTGTCCACTAGTCTGTATCATATGAAATTGTGCATTCTCATATTTTTCATTAGTCCAAGATATTGAGTGACCATATGATATGGAAAATATTGATCCCAAATAGACAACTCATATATTCTTGATTAATAGAGTGTATTTTGACATGGTCAATTTATAAATCACATACAATTCACACTTATGGATAAAAACATAACATGTCCCTTATCTGGATAGATACACTCTATCTTATTGAGGCCAAACACTCCCACAATCTATCTTAATCGATATCCCATATGGAATACTTATTATATGAGATGAAAAATCCCATCTTAATTAAACTCCAACTAACAACATGATCAACATCATACCCAACCACCCCTATATTAGCCAAGTCAATATATAAACATCCATAAGTAGGGTATCAAAGTATGAAGGTTCTCATGCTAGGTATCTTTACAATATCAGGTTTCCAGGGTTAAAAAATGATCCATGCACCCTAGTACACAAAATAAATATATATTACACTCCATGTGGTATACTTAGTAGGTTATCCAGTATTTAAAAAGCATCTTATTTTTTGTTTTGGTCCTCATGAGTTTATTTTGTACCTCTATACCCAAATACTTCTCATTATATCCTTAAATATTCATCATAACCTATAATAATATATGAGAAACATTGATTAGTGATAACCCAAAGTCATACATTGATAGGTGAATAATCTTTATACTTCACAAAATGTATATCTATATATAAATTTATACAACCAACATGAAATAATGATAAATTGGATATTTTATTTTAATATGATACATTTAATACACTTAAATCCTCTTAAGATTATTTAAAAAACCCAACAAAAGCACTAATTTATCATATAATATATGAAAAACTACTAGATCAACCTTATTTTTTTTTACTTTTTGGGTTTTTAAAATCATTAATTCGTATTTAAATGCTATCACAGATGCATGTGACCATATGATAAATATTTCCGACAACATTATTTAGTGTGAAAACTCTATAAAGTAAGAAAGTTTGAAAAATGAGGAGGTTTAGAAATCAAATTATTAACTATTAAATTCCTTGAATGTATTTAATATTCTCAACTTTACAACATCAAATGTTATGATGTCAACTTCTATTTTCTACATAGAAAATTTTAATTTCATAATAATCAAATTAGAACTCTATTCCAAAAATTTTACTCGTTAAATAATATAACTAATTACATTATTGTTTACTAATAAATCCTAAACTCTTTTAGGATATTATGTAAAATTATCTTTAACATAATACTGTTATAATCCTTTATTTATTAACTTTGAACTTCTCTAAGTCAAAACAAACTCCCAATATCCTCTTAAAACCTATTTTTTCAAATATTTTACTAAGATTCAATAAAATCATTCTTTAAGAAATAAAATTTACTTATTTATTAGTAGGAACATTTAAAAAAATTACTATTTTTTCTAAATTATGATATTCTATGTGTTTAGATCATTTTTTCCTTTCTCTTTTTTTATGAGGATAAAATTTATTTATATGACCCCATGCTCTAGTTTTGACCTCCTTTTATTTCTTAATAAAGGGGATTTTGACTAGCCTATTCCCCACCCTTTTAGAAGAAACCTTTATTAAAATATACTACTAATGGGTTGGGGGAACACATTCACTTATATTTTAAAAAATAGTGTGATAAACAATTTTATCCAAGATAAACAATTTTATCCAAGATAAACAAATTTATCCATATCTTCTTTTATAAACATGGAATAAAACTAGAGGAATCATAAACCATGTGTATGGAAATAATCCTCTCATTTTTTTCATAAAATATTTTTTTGTTGAACATATTATTTTATTACATAAGATAAATTAGATGAAGATGCACATTTTTTAATTTGATTCATTTGAGATTGATAAAACCCTTTAAATTTATATCCTCAATATAGAACTATTAACTTAATCTCATAAATATAAACTACAATATCAATAAATTCGTACAAAGATTTTTAACTCATGTATATTTATAAATCTTGTAAAATATACATTTAATATCACATACTATTCAAAATTGTTGAATTAATCTCTATGATGATCATACTTGACATGAAAATTATATGGATTTTCCTAAACTCCATCATGTATATAGAATAATCCCATTATATGAAATTATAAAACCTCCTTCCTGATAAACCTATGTTTCAATGACCTTTATTGGTGTTTTAAATAATCAATATTGAACTTTTCAACTAATTTTTCTTCTTACACTTTGAAATGTTAACTAAAATAACTGCCTACACAATACTATATTTTTTATATCTTCTGTCTAGTTCAGTTATTCTCAAATATTTTTAAATATTGGGTAAAATTTTATTAAATTAATTTATCATGTTGGATCATATCCATAAATGACAATAGGATGAATTATCTAACTATAACAAGGAATTTTAGTATTCATTAAATCTTGTTATAGAAATGAAAAAATCATAAAAATGTGAATCATAAATCCCATATCATTTATTAATTAAAAATTGTATACATTATCATCTTAGTAAAAAAATGAGATAAAATACATATATCATAACAAGTTAGTGTAATATTGAAGTATCAAAATTATCATTGCTGTAACTATTTTTACATTGGACTTCAAACTCAAATCTTTAATTATTTTCTCTTTCTGGCCTTCTATATATTTATAAATTTTTTAAAGGAGAATGTTGATATCAAATAACTATATAAATAATTGAAATTATGTATATAACCAATAATGTTTTAAGGAATCCTTTATTCTCATTAATTTGACAATATATTGAATAATATTGAATATAATTTCACATACCTAATCATATTTCTTATATAATACTAAAATGACTTAAATCGTTGATGTACCCCATCATATTGAGTGCATGGGTGGAGACTAAGATTCATTTGGTCACTTTGCATATAATGATTTTGAAGCCTTAAATGAATCACTAAATTATTTTATAAGCATCTAGAATCACTTATTAGATAATTTTATCACTTTGTTAAACAAGGAGGAATATTTTTAATACACATATTTTTTCTTAGATGAAAAATATTTCTCAAAAACGTTTCTTAAGTTAGCAGTCTTAAGAGTAGATTTAATTAAGCTTGTAATTCCAAGGATTAATCTAATTTTTTATGATGAGGATTCTATTAACCTATAACATAATATTTTATTATAAGAATATCATGTTTGATAACCATTCAATAAGTACTTTTATTAAATTTTATCTAAGTAAAATGATGACACATTTTGAGATTTATTATATACATCAGTGGGCGAAGACCCATATTTCATTATGACTTACAAAAATTATCACTTAAGTAATACATGGCTATATCTGGTAGACAAAAACCGTTAATCATATCATATATGAATATTGGGTATTTGAGCAGACAACTCTTTGAAAAATACATCATATAGATTATCCCAATATTATTCCTTTGGTATCCTAATTGTTAGGGTTTACCATCTATGTGTAACCCAAATAAAGTTCCAAGAATAATAGATAAACTTGATAATACTTGAAAAGATAACCTAGATTCACTTATAACTTAATTTTCTTACCCAAGATAATCCATTGGTACTCATAAAGAGCTTGAAAATACACAGTTGAATGATTGAGGACTTGAAAAGTTCCAAGTTTTAATGAATCTAATGTGATGCATTTGAATGTGATTTAATATCACTATAATATTTATTATTATTCCCTTTATGTATGCATATATCTAGTGATTTAGTTCGGAATACTATTCCATCCACCAAACTAATATGTTTAAACCATATTAGTGTGAAAAAATTTACACAACTATTGATACCCACCAAATGAGTATCAAAAAACCCCCAAAGGAACAAATACCTGACTATGGGTATTATTTTTTCCCACAAATGAATAAGAAGGAGAAGGTTTCTGAGACTCACAGATCTTGTAAAAATTCAAGAGATATGTGATTTCATAACCATCATAAGGTAATGAGAAAGATCCACATGTAGTGCATAACCTACAATGTATCAAGTGAAGACCCTTTAAAAAAGTCCTCCTGCTCTTGAGAAGGCACCCCAGACAATTATTGGTCATGTGGTGGCATCTTGATAAATTCCCCTAGGCCATGTAGTTTTTTAACCATCTGGATCCTGAGAACCATCAATAAATCATTTGAAAATTGGATAAAAAATTCCAAAAGGAAGAGGCTTATTTCGGCCATAGAAGTTACATGGTGGATCATCATGGGAAGAATGACTGTGTTTAATAATATTAAATCAAATTCATGAGACCTTTAGGATATTTAAAATAAAAAAATGTAATAAAAGGGAAGGAGGTGAGAGACTTTTATAGTCGTAAACATCACATGACACACCCCTGGTGATCTGTAAGACACCACGAGACCCTAGTAACATGTTCACCTCATCTCAAAAAATCCAATCAGCATGTTATAATCATCACATGAAGACACTAAAGTATGTCAAGGTGACCTCACACTCCCTATTTGTCTCCCTAATGAAAAACAAATGGAATTTTTCATAAATATCACATGCATCCCCACAGAACCTTTATTGGTCACCTGGTGCATCACCAAGAGATATAGTATTTCTCTTTAACATTTCTCATGCAATCTCACATGACTCCTAACCTTTGAAAAAGAAAAAAAAGAAAATTGAAGGAGGAGGGAGCCTCTCACTATTGTAAAACCAATGAAACACAAAGGATTTCCTCATCAGGGTCTCACAAGATCCCTCATTAGGCCGACATGATATCGTGAAGGCCCATTGGCAATCTATCCTTGTCTCATAAAAATTACTTGACTAGTCACCGAGATCATGTGAAGGCCTTTCGATAGGTTACCTGATCTCACGAAGGCCCTTAGACATGTCAATATGAAATTATCGAAGTCCTTCTAAATTCTTATAGGGTTAAAAAATTCCTTATTAATCTAAAATAATCCAATAAATGATCCATTGACAGGAGGGACTCAAGGTCACTGAAAATCATGAGATTCCTCTGGAGTGACCTGGTGCTGTTCCATCCGAAGTGTTATTTTGGACAACCCAAATTAATATTCACTAACTTGTAACTAGTATAGTGAAATTATGGGGTTGAACCATTGGGAATATTTAAGGTTTCATGATTCATGAATTGTGATTATTTAAGTGAAGATTCCAAATTTTCAAAATGATTGTTTGTTGATTGTAATGATTATTTTCCAAAAGAAAAAATGGTATGATTCTTTCAATTCAAAAATGATTAAACTTAAAAACGGAAAAATGATCAATCTAGTTTGTGATTCTTAAGGATAAAAATGTGTCAGGGCTGTGAAGGATTGTGTGGGTTGTCAAAAATCTATTTTCTTATTGGGTTGTGTTGTTCATAATAAACCACATTTATGGGTTTCAAATGTGTCAGAACCCCCTTGGTTTGGTGAGTTCTGATGAAGTCGATAGAAATTAATTCCTTGGTTTGGAATTTTATTTCTAATAAATTTTATTTAATATTATACCTTTACAAATGGAAAATTCACTCAATGATCATGGATGTACTTGTCATAATTCCCCTGAGGATCCCTGGAAACTCTGTTATTTGCCTGATACAGGGTTTCCAGTGAAATTAAAAGAGAAAAATCGAGAGAATTGTGTGAGAAAAAAAAACAACACAGACATAGAAAAATAAACTGTTTAACAAACCTGTATTTACCCACAACCCCAACACAAGGTAAATTTAGTTCCTCATGGAGAAAAGGATGAAAAACATACTGATAATAACTGAAGATTCCAATACAGTGGAAGTAGAAAATAGAAAATCCACAATTACAAAAGAAAACTTCCAAAACTTGCCTAGAATGAGTTTCAAGCTCTTTCTCCAGCAAGAACTATGTTCTCTGGATCCTCTCTTAGCTCCCCAGTGTCTTTTTCCTCCTTATTGGAAATCCCCCACTTGTCCTAGAGTTGTTAGGGGTCTAATACTTGGGTCAGAGGTTGGTTAAGAGGGTAGATAGGGGTAGGTGAGGTGATTTTGACCACCACATAGTTACAACGCACGATTTGTCAAACTATGTGCCAAAATTGCACAAGGTTCTTTCCACCGTAGAAGAAACAAATGGGAAACTTATATAGGCTGCAGGTTTGGTAAACCGTGCAGAGCCCATGCAAAAGGGCTCTATCCCAAAATTTCTAAACCCGCACGGTTTGCTGGGAACCCGCATGGTTTGTACTAACCATGCGGTGACCATGCATGGTGTCTCTGTCTCCAAATGCACAGTTCATCATGCCTTCAGGTTAGGTTTCTCAGCTTAGGTGACTCCATATCATAATATATCTTGGAAAAAGGGTTCAAATTCCTCTGATTTCTTTCCAAATCTCCAATTAATGCAATTTCTTAATTTTTTTCCCTTGGAGACTAAAAGACCTATCAAGAAGAATTTAACTTGTGAAAATCATGAAAATATAGCAAAAAAACCATTTTCAAGATACTAAAACTAGTTGAAATTCCCTATTCACAACAATGCATCAAAATCCCCCACACTTTTTTGACTATTTGTCCTTAAACAAATGCCTATAAAATTATTTTAGTGGGATTACCGAAGAAATAGGTTGAAATTTAATATATTATATCAATAAAATGAATATGGATTTTGAATGAATTATCATTAAAAATTACTACATTAATATTCCATGGATCCTAAAATTTGTGAAGTTATCTAACAAGGTAGACTTAGTCCAAAACATCCAACCATTTATTCATAAATCAATGTTTCTGAAAACAAAATTTTCCCTTCTTCATTCAAAGAAAGTCCCAACCTCCATTTCCATCGCATCATACACTTAGATTGGTTAAGATCAGGGTTATTCATCATCAATTGGTGGGATGCCACTTTTATAGGTCACATACCATCATTGACTTACATATTTTGGAAAATAATGAAAGTTCATCAAAAATATTTGGCCTAACTTTGTATATATTGAAAAATTGTTTCAGTGGGATGAGATATTATCATTCAATTGGGCCCAATTGTTCATGTCAACACATGATGAAGATTTTCAGCATGTTAAGTGATTATGAAATTAAGACCCCGTGATAACCACTAGTGCAACAAAAAAAATTCCCAAACCTAAAATTTCTTTATACATAAATCAACTTCCATTTTAAGGGGTTCCATTATTAAATATACTCCATCACAAAAATCATTTTTAAATATTTTTTATAAATTAATGACTAAAGGTTCATTTTCAAGTATTACAATGTTCATTCATATCAAAAAATGTCTTGTAAATATTGACATATGAGTAATTTTTAGAAATAATCCCCCAGAATTCATTTTTATCCAATTGATATATGCCTATGGAACATATAACAACCCTTTAGAAAATTACTAAGAAAACATGTAACCCTAGGAATGTGTTAAATAAATCAACCAAATGGGGTGCCATATGTGGGATTCCTCCCCTAAACATAAAACCAAGAATGGTCCCCCGTGAAGGTAGTAAGGTGGATAAGGGTGGTCAGGGTACATAGAATAAGGGAGGGAGAAAAACAAATGAGAACATAATTGTAGAATAAAAAACTCCCCTAGAAATTTGGTAAGTAGAGGAAAGCAAGTGGGGTGCGAGAGCCTGTCAAGTAGAAGAGTTTATTCATGCTAAAAAGAGTGATTCACCTTTTAACTAAAAAAGAAAACTAGAAGAGTGAAGAAAGAAAACCCAAAGCACATAGCAAGGAAACCAAAAGGAAGCACACTATCACACCATGAAGAGAAAGCACAACAGTTTCAAATAGAGTACAAAAAATTCACACAAGCGAAGTGGGGAAAAAAATAAGAACAACAGAACATCATCAATTCCATCTATCATAGGGATCATAGGGACTGAAAAATAGTGAATCAACAGCTTCATCCTCGGTGTTATCAGATGTAGGCGGAGGTGTGGCCATTGTTTCAGTGGGTGCAGAGGTGTTAGAGGGATCACCCACTAATTCAGAGCCCCAATAAGGATCAGGATGGAATGGGGCAGCCCCGTACATGTGATTAGAGGGAGGATGGTTGGGAATAGCCTCATAGAGAGTGGGAGATTTAAGATTATCAAGGCTCAACCCTTCCACATCCTGCCTAGTTTTCTCTAGCTTCCAGTGGAACACCTAGTATTGATCCTATTCCCATTTCCAAAAGAGGTACAAGTTGGCATAGGGGATACTCTAAAGATTGGGGGTAGGAAGGATAATGAGGGTATTATTGGGGACTAATAGAAGCAGTGGAGGCCATGGGGGAAAATGGTCCATCTTGGGGATAGGAGAGGTGGGAGGTAGCAGGTGCCACTAGAGGTGCCTCTTCCATATCAGCCACATGTTGGGGTTCAGCTGGGGTGACCCTAGGATGACCATGAAATTAAAATATGTTTCCATGAACTTCAAGAATCCTCATACACCAGAGATGAGTGATGTCAAAGAACAAGGCCAGTGGTTGGTCAAAAAATTCAGTCTCCTAAAATTCTATGTCCAATCGATCCATCAGAAGAGTGATAAATGGGCCAAGAAAAATATCCCCCTTCGGCATTGAAAACATGGTCTTCAGGTATTGTGAGACGAGGAAGGAAATGTTTAATTCAGTGCCTGTGATTATGGAGTGTAGGATGAATAAATTCTAATTACTCACATTGTATTCACTATTTGATCGAGCCGTGAAATAGGTTATAATGATTCAATGTAAAACATGATGGAGGGGATTGAGTAATTGTGATGCCCTGGCTGTTTGAGGCATGTAACAGTGTCTAGGTTGGGCTATAATGGCATAGAAGTGTCAAGATGTTGTGGGATAGCACTCAATAGGTGCCTCAATATAGGCAACAAATTTCACATATTCTCTATCATAAATCCCAATGAATGTTGAAAACTCGTTGAGATGAAAACTGTATCTTTTGTTCATGAGGCAGAATGTGAAATCGCCTTTAGCCTCATGCATAAAGCATTTCTCATCCTTTCTGTACCGATCACATAAGTTTAAGGTTACAACGAATCCAAATACTAGTTCCTTGAAGGTGTGTTGCTGAATGGCTAGGGCTCAGGTAAGGTTACCTCAGGCGTTGAACATTTGAAATTCCTCTAAAATTCCCAAAGGCTTAAGGTTTTCCAGGGAAAATTGTTGATGGGTATTCACTTACTTGGTTATCAATGTCCTATACTTGAATATCTCCTCCATTTTACTAAATTTTAATTGGGGACCCAGAGTGGAGGTGGAATCAGAACCACGAGCTCACTTGGAGGATGACGTGATGGGTTTGGGTTTGGGAACCTATAGGAAGTGGGTGACATACAACAAAAGCGCACAATTCACAATAATTAGAGATCAAAAACTGAATTAATAAAATTCAAGAACTTAAATAACCTAAGGAAAATCTCCAATATATAAATTGAAATTCTGAAATTAGGGTATTGGTGAGAAAATCATTGGTGCACAAGTGGGTTGTATTGAATTAGTGAAAAAAGGAAAAAAAGAAGAAATTGATACAAAAAATAGGGGAAGAAATGAAAAATAAATGGGAGAAAATGGGTTGGCTGAACCCTAGGGAGGAAAAAGAGAGAAGATAGGAGAATAAGAGAAGGAGAAGAAAGGAGAAGGGAAAATCTTACCGCGGTGGATGATCAGGATTAAGGAGGAGGAAAGTTTGAAGATGAAGAAGAAGAGGAAGGGAGAGGAGGGTATGGTGCATGGGCTAGAGAAGAAGAGGGAACATGATTCAGGGGAGAGGAGGATGTTCGGGATTTTAAGAAATTTTTGGTTTAGGTGGCTACGTAGTTTTGGAACACACTTTGGAAAACCATCCACCAACCATGTGGCTTCCACTGGAAGGGGAGGTCAAGTTACACGGTTAGTGCACAGTTTGACCAATCCGTTCCCCAACCATATGGTTGGTTCTGTTTAAAATAATATTGAAAATTTCCCCCTTTTGGACACAAAACAACCTTTTTAAAATTCAAATCCTCACCCCCTTAAGTATGAAAGATAATTTGAGATTTTCCCTAAGAGATTCAAGATTTTCATTATAAAAATTCCATAAGATATATCTTTAATTATAATGATTCTAAAATAAAACACACAATCAATTGAAAACACACTATCACGCATCACTAATAACACTCAAAAAACAATTATATTTAACATAAGTTTTTAAAAATGCTAGGTTACCTCTAGGTCAGTGCTACGTTTATTGTCTTGAGCTTGACTCACTTGGGCCTTGAGCTAATCAAAATTCATAGTGGAGACTGTGCCCAAAATATTCTCCATATTAAGATAAGGTTGGAGGTGCTTCCCATTCACCTTGAAAGTTTGACCATCGGTTCTAGAAACCTACAACAAACCATGGTGAAAGACCTTTATCACTTGGTAAGGTCCAAACCACCAGGACTTCAATTTTCCTGGAAAAAATTTCACTCAGGAGTTAAATAGAAATACCTCATTGATTGGCTAGAAGAAATTTCAGGATATCATGTAGTCATGAACCACATTTTTATTTTACTTATATATATTGTCATTCTCAAATGTCTCTCGCCGAATCTCATCAAGCTCATTCAGTTGAAACTTCCACTTTTCTTCAACAGCCTTCAGATCATAGTTTAGGGCTTTCACAGCCCAATAAGCTTTATGCTCGAGCCCCACAGGAAAGTGAAACTTTTTCCTATAGATCAATCAGAAGGAAGACATTCCCAGGGTTGTTTTAATGGTGGCCCAATATTCCCACAAGGCATCATCCATCTTTTTGGATTAGTCCCTTCTTGAAGAACCCAATATCTTTTCCAAAATCTGTTTCAATTCATGGTTGAACACCCCTACTTAACCGATTGATTGGGATTGATATGGTGTCCCCTAGTTATAATTTACTCCATACATAAAAAGAACATTATTTATTAATGTATTGTTAAAATTTGTTCCTTGGTCACTTATCATAACTCGTGGGACTCCAAACCGACTGAAAGTGTTCTTCTTGAGGAAGGCAATAATGACCTTTGCCGTGTTGTGTGTTGTGGCCGCAACTTACACCCATTTGAAAAAATATTCAATACAGAACAAAATGTATAAATTCCTAAAGGATGGGGTAAAGGGTCCCATATCAACGATTCCCGACACATCAAAGACCTCTACTTCAAGAATACTAAACTGTGGAATTTCGACGTGGCGGCCCATATTTCCAGTTCATTGGCACCTATCACAGCAATATGCAAAGTAGTGAGCATCCATATGCATGGAAATCTAGTAAAATCCAGATTGTAAAATTTTTTATATAGTTAGTTCAGGCCCATTACGCCCTCCTACTGGATAATAATGACAGAATTCTATAATTCATTGAATTTCCTCATCCAAGACACATCGATAGATCACTCCATCATCACATGCGCAAAAAAGAAGTGGGTATTCCCAAAAATATCATTTCACCTTTGATTTGAATTTCTTTTTCTAGTGAAATGTCAAATCTGGATGAACAAATCCTATGACAAAGTAATTAACAATGTTGATAAACCATGGCTGAGGTGTTACTCAAACTAAGAACAACTACTCATCTGGGAAATCATCCATAATCTCCCAATCATCTTATCTTTCAAAATGGGGTAATTCTAGCCATGAGAGATGGTCAGCCACAACATTTTCACTTCCCTTATTGTCCCGAATCACCTAATAGAACTCTTGGAGGAGTAGTACCCAACAAATTAGTCGTGTTTTGACATCCTTCTTATTCAGAAAATACTTGAGTGCGGCATGGTCAGTATTGGAAACAACTTTGGACAAAACCAATTAAGAGTGAAACACGTCGAACACAAAAACCATGGATGAAATTTCCTTTTCCATGGGTGTTTAATTCATTTTTGATTTATTTAGTTCTTGTATTGCATAAAAAATTGGTATGGAGATTTGATTCAGTCGCTGTCAGAGAACTACCCCCACAACATAATCACTCGCGTCACACATAATCTCAAATTGATCCTCCCAATTTGGGGAAATCATAATGGGAACCTTGAACAATCATTGTTTTAGAATCTGGAAGGCTACATTACATTTCTTATCAAATTCAAAGATCAGATCCTTTGAAAGGAAATTGGTCAATGGGTGAGCTATTTTGGAGAAGTCATGGAAGAATCATCTATAAAATCCTAAATGCCCCAGAAAACTCTAAATGGCTTGGAGTGAATTTGGGGTGGGAAACTATGAGATTACCTCAATCGTGGTCAGATCAACCTCAATAACTTTAATGGAAATCTGGTTGCCTACGACAATTCTGTTTTTTACAATAAAATGGAACTTCTCCCGGTTTAAAACCAGATTAGTGTGATCACACCTTTCAAGAACCAACTCCAAATTTCTCAAATAAAAATTGAATGAATTCCCATATACTGAAAAGTCAAGCATTAAAACTTCTAAAATGTGCTCTGACATATTATGAAATATGAATAAAACACCATTTAAAGGTGGCTAGAGAATTGCACATCCTGAAAGACATATATTGATATGCAAAGGTTCCATATGGGCATGTAAACATATTCTTTTCTTGATCTTTGGGGGAAATAGAGATTTGGTTTTATCATGATTAACCATTTAATAAATATTATAATTTGTTCCCCGCCAATCTCTCCAGTATATGATCCATAAACAGAAGGGGGGAAGTGATCCTTTCTTGTGGAATCATTGAGCTTCCGGTAGTCTACACATACCCTCCATCCTATCACTATTCTAGTTGGGATACACTCAATTCTATCATTGGTCACCATAGTGATACCTCCCTTTTTGGGAACCACTTGTAGAGGACTTACCCACGAGCTATTGGAAATGGGATAAATGATGTTAAAATCTAAAAATTTAATCACTTCCTTCTTTACTAACACCTTTATTAGAGGGTTCATCCACTACTGTGGTTGACGACAGGGCTTTTCCACTTCCTCGAGCAGCACCTTATGTGTGAAAATAGTGGGACAAATACCCTTGAGATCAGCAACCTTCCACTTAATGGCATGTTTCCTTCTCCTGATAACTTTTAAGAGAGTCTCCTCTTGCTCTTTTGTAAGTGATGAATTGAGGATCACTGGCAGTGTATTCTCATATCCCAAGTACCCATACTTCAAGGAATATGGGAGAGGTTTTAATTTGAGCTATGGGGGTTTGAGAACTGAAGGTAATATTGGATCAACCTAGGCCTACTCTAGAAAATCTAGAACCACTACCTGCTACAAATAATGGTTGCCCTAGACTGCTATAAATTATAGCTGGTCTAGTTCCTCTTTAGGCTGGATGTCCTCTACAACAAGTTCCTTGATGACTAAGAAACAATCCACATCATCTCCCATGTGGCTAATGTGGTTATCCAATGTTGTCAGGGAATAATAATCATCATTTTCCATATGTGATACTTGTTTAATAGCCTTGATGATATTGTAAGAAACTTTATCATCCCCCACTCTAAAAATCAACACTCCTTGATGAACTATAGCTAAAACTTTTCCAGTAGCCAAGAAGGGTCTTCCTAGAATTATAGGTGCCTCTTGTTCTCCTTCCATGTCATGTATGGTAAAATATACATGCAAAATAAATTTTCCCACTTTCACTAACACATCTTCAAGTAGCCCTTGAGGATATTTGATGGAGCGATCGACTAGCTGTAGTGCCACTTGAGTTGGATTGAGATCATTCTGCCCCAATTTCTTGAAAACTCCAAAGGGAATAAGATTTACACTAGCCCCCAAATCAAAAAGGGCCTTCCAAAACTCACAATATCTGATTGTTCATGGGATTATGAAACTTCTCGGATCTTGGAGCTTAGGGGGAATAGTGTGCTAAACCAAAACTGAACATTCCTTGGTTATGGGAATGGTTCCCAAGTCCTCCATTTTCCTCTTATTAGAGATAATTTCTTTCATAAACTTTGTGTATATTGGCATTTGGGTTAATGCCTCTGTGAATGGAATTTTGATATGAAATTTTTGGAAGACTTCCATAAACATAGAAAACTGTTAGTCCAACATCCTTTGCTTCATTATTACTGAAAATGGTAAGGTGGGTTCATACGGATTAACCACCTCCTTTCCTTTTCCCTGTCAGGCTTCTGGTTCCTTTAATAGTTCATGTTTTGAGAGGGACTCCTCAGCTTCAGCTTCCCTGTCCAAAGAGAGTGTGAATTTCATTGGATGTGTAGCTTCACCTTGACTTGTAGTTGCTTTCATGGGAAGATCCTTCCCACTTCATAAGATTACAACATTATCCCCTTCCCTTGGATTCGTTTTGGTATTTCCTGGTAGTGTACTAGGATACCTAGAAAAAATTTGATTGGAAAGCTTCCCAATATGATTCTTGAGGCTTATAATGGATGCCTATAGATTTTGGAACCTTGTCTCAATAGTTATTATAAACTTGAACATCATTTCTTCCAGCCATGATGGAGGTTCTTGATGAGGTGGTTTTTGGGAAGATTGTTGAGGTGGTGGCTTCCTTGGAAGTTGTGCTGGTTGAGGCTTTTGATACCCTCGTTGTTGGTAGTTTTCTTGTTGCTACCTTATATATAGATTCTAGAATTGTTTCTGACCATAACCGGGTGGTCTTTGTTGGTGGGGATAAGGATTTTTCTATTTCTACTACCAGACCATATTTGGATTATCTTTCCATGATGGGTTCTAGTATTGTGGGTAGACATTTGTCCCTTGGTTCTATAAAACATAGTTCACCTCGCCCTTTGACAGTCCAAAACTTTCCCCTGGGCAGTCACCCATGGCGTGATTGTCTCCACATTCACTACAGACTGGGTGATTGACCGATTGACCATGAGATATGTGTTTCAGATTCAATGCATCAATCTTCTTAGATACGACATCATGTTGGGACATAAGCATTATAGTGGAATTGATGTTATGCATGCCTCTCTTCTGAGTGCCTCTTAGGAATGCCATTGAAAACTGTTCATCGACAGAAAATCCAATAAATCAAAAAGTTCCTCTAGAGATTTCCCTATAACTGTACCTCTAGATGCTACATCAAACACTAACTTGGTATTTGTGGTGAGTCCTCCATAAAATGTTTGCACTTTCATCCACAACAGTATCCCATGATGAGGGAATTTCCTCGGAATCTCCTCGAAGCATTCCCATGAATCATATAATGATTCTGAATCATGATACTGAAAATTGTGAATCTCATTATGCAAAGTAACCGTTTTTGAAGGAGGAAAGTACTATAATAGGAATTCTTGGGCCAATTCATCCCATGTGAGAATGGACCTTTGAGGCAGTCCTTTAATCCATTCTTTCTCCTTATCCCATAATGAGAAGGGAAATAACTGATGGTGAATTGAATCCTCAGACACTCTGTGGTATCAGAACATGTCACATATTTCCAGGAAATTTTATAAGTTAGCATTGGGATCTTCACATGGTAAGAATCCAAACTAGACAATGTTCTGAATAAGATTCATGATTGTTGGCTTGATCTAAAAGTGCTGGGTTTGCACTGGTGGTCTCACTATGCATGTATCCACTCCATGAATGGAGGGTAACCCATACTCCATAAGATTATAGAGAGGAGGCATTTATTCTTGAGGAATTTGTGGTATGTATTGCTGCTAATCCAGAGGTAAATATCTATACTGATTTAGAGGTAAATATAGTGGATGATCTTGTGGAAGATATTTTCGTTGTTGTGGTTGTCCAAAACCTGACAAAAACAGAGACGACAGTCATTGATGGTGCCGTGGAACGTACTCCATGAAATTTTCCAGTTGATTCTAATGCGGCTCCTCCTCAGCACCCAATTGTGGGTTTCTGTCAATGGAAAATGGCTACCCAACTCTTTTGAAAGCTACTAGTTCTTCTTCCACATTTTCCATGAGGTTATTTGGGTTGTAATCACCCATAAGTGAACGTCATTTCCTGGATAGAGTTCATTTGATTTTCATATCATGCCGAATTAATTCTTATGACTCATCACTCTTGGAATGCATGACCCATCCAATCATACACCTGTGGTCATTCACAACATAAAAAAACACCATTTATAAAAGAAAAAAAACAATCCAAACATAAATAAGGTAAAGAATATAATTTTTAGATTTTTTAGATTTTTGATTTCACTTAGTTAAAAAATATTAATTAAACAAAACACCATTCATTTATCTCCTCAAAAATGGCACCATTATTTTGTGTCATTCTATCTAAATTGTTATTTTCATAATCCCAAATTGATATTCCCTAACTTGTAACTAGTATAGTAAAAGTATGGGGTTAAACCATAGAGAGTATTTAAGGTGTCATGCTTCTTGAATTGTGATTAATTAAGTGAATATTATGAATTTTAAAAATGATTATTTGTTGATTGTGATGATTGTTTTCCAAAAGAAATTGTAATATTCTTTTAGTTCAAAAATGATTATACGTAAAAATAGAAACATGATCAATCTGGTTTTTGATTCATAAGGATAAAAATTTGTTGGGGTTGTGAAGGCTTTTGTGGGTCATAAAAAATATATTTTCCTATTGTGTTGTTTTGTTTATAATAACCCACATTTCTGGGTTTTAAATGCGGCGGAACCACCTTGGTCCGGTGAGTTTTGATGAAGTCAATAGAAATCAATTCCTTGTTCTGGAGTTTAATTTCCAATAACATTTAATTAAGAGTATCCCTTTTAAAATAGAAAATGAACCCAATTATCAAGGATGTACTTTTCTTAATTACTCCAAGGGTCCCTGGAAACTCTTTTCTTGGTCTGATATGGGGTTTCTAGCAAAATTAAATGAGAAACATCGGGAGAATTGTGTGAGCAGAAATGAACAACACAAACGTAGAAAAATCAATCGTTTAACAAACGCACATTTACCCACAAGCACAACACATGGGTAATTTAGTTACTCATGGAGAAAAGGATGAAAAAAATACTAATATTAGCTGAAGAATCCATTACAGTGGAAGTAGAAAAGATGAAATCCACAATTACAAAAGAAAAATGTCAAAACTTTCCTTGAATGAGTTTCAAGCTCTTTCTACAGAAATAACTATGTTCTCCGGATCCTCTCCAAGCTCCCCATTGTCTTTTCCTCCTTATTGGCCATCCCCCACTTGTCCTAGAGTTGTGGGGGGTCCAATAATCAAGTCAGAGGTTGGGTAGGAGGGTAGATAGGGGTAGGTGAGGGGATTTGGACCACCACATAGTTACGACACACAGTTTGTCAAACCGTGCGCCAACAGTGCGCACGGTTCTGTCCACCCCAGACGAAATGCATGGGAAACGTGGCTGGGCCAGATAGTTTGGTAAACCATGTGGAGCCTGTGCGCATGAGCTCTATCCCAGAATTTATAAACCCGCATGGTTTGCTGGGAACCTGCACAGTTTGTACTAACCATGCAGATACTGTGCGAGGTGTCTTTATCTCTAAATGCATAGTCCATCTTGCATTCTCTAACACCATAAGATTTCATAGTACATTATCTCATTAAAGTAATTCAATAGCTTACTTTATACGCAACACGGATTTCAAACACACCACAAATTACCAAACTAGTCATTCAAAAAGCAGTTATGAATATTATTAACTGCATTTTGAATCTTATATACTCAATATAATTTTAACACCCATATTATGCGTTTCATAGACTTAATATAAGAACAAATTCAATTTTTTTGATAAAGGAAGTATTTTTCAAAAATGAAATTCTACCGCCTACTAATGGTTAATTTTAAAAATGAAATATATTACACTTTTATATTAAATTTGAAAAAATAAAATTCTTATTTAGAAGAGGGACATAAAAATTTAATTTGGACAAATTTTTGTTATTTTTCTGAAAACTTTCAATTTTTGATGAATAGTGAAAAAAACTGCGTTATTATTTGAAACCAAATTTTTATATAAATAATTATTTATTTTATTTAAATTCATTTTAAATAAAAATTGATATATAATACCTATATAAGTTCAATGTAATTCATTGGAGTCATTTTTTTAATAATTTTAGATATAAAAAATTTTATCGGAACTTTTTACCGTCTTTTAGCCACTTGTTAGGAGCATTTACAAATTTGCATAAAACATAATTTTATCGCTTTTGTGAGTTGAATTTCAAAAATCCAAGAGATATGGTTAATATAAGTAAGTAAAATGTGGTTCAATGAGATGAAAATAATTTTTGGTGATAACAACTTTTGACTTTTACTTACCACGGTTAAAAGTAAATAGTTTAGTTAAGGGTAAAAATGATATTATAATTACCCTAAAATATGTCCTAATTCTATTTTATAAGTTTAATTAGACCAAAAACAACCTTAGGAATAAAATATGACCCATTTTGGTCTACTTGGATTAGATTATGACATTTATTCTTATTTTATTTAAAGAAGAGTTAAAAGAGTTAAATTCAATGTTTAATAACTAAACCATTTTGAATAAATGGTTATACATAAGATAAATTCGACTATAAATATTAATTATAAAGATAATAATATTTCTTACGTAGTGGAATTTTATTTAAAATTTATAGACATTAAATAATTTAATTTATTTATGACACAATGATGATGTAGTAATTATCTTATAAATGAATGATTAAAATAATTGATATTATAAATATCCAAATAAATGTAATTTGAGACTTTTTATGAATTAAAATAATTTTAGTGGTTAATATGACATTTTAGGGTTGATTAAATAATTTATATTCAAAGTAATCATGCTGTTATGATTTTCACAAAAACCAAATACTAAAAAGTGTCCAAATTGACATAATTGAGTTTTTTAAAACAAATACTATATTATTAATTGATATAATATTCCTAAAAATATAAGGTTAGACCAAATGACTTAGATAATATTATATATTTTAATAATAAACCACTTGGGGTTCTCTTATCTTTTTATAGAAATTTTATTAACCATATAATATAAAAATACCAAGAGACATGGTAAATGTCAAACTATTTAACTAAGAGTTAAATCTAAATGATAAGGTCAAAATGGTAACATAAACTTGTCTAAAACCTGTTTTTTGAGATTATTTCGACCCATACCCACCTTATCATCTAAATAAATTATTTTTGATCCATTAGAAACCGAAAATAAATTTATTATAAAATAATATTTCAAGCTTTTCCTAAAGTGAACCTCACATCTCTTATAAAAGGGCACTTCCCCATATCTTAATTTCACACCTCCAAAGACTTTTGTATCAGAAAAAACATAACCAAATATCCTCCCAAATTCCCTAAATTCAACCTAGAGGCCTTACTTTGATCATAAATCTAACCTAAGGATCCATGTTTATCAACTCAAAAGGAAACACCCGAAGTAGAGGTAATAATTTCACCACCCTCTTTCAAGTTCTTTTCTTCTTCCACTTCATCTTTATTTGTTGTATCCATACCAAAAAAATAAATACTATACCTTCTACATACTATTATTTTATTATAAATATGTTACAACCATATTCGTTATTCTATCCATCCTTTAAATGACCAAGTCACCATACATGCGTATGTACGACTTAACGTCTACACGTCGTGGTGTAGTTTGTTATTAGAACACTCAATTATCTGGATGGGTATAATAATGAGTATAAATGATGAAAATAATAAATATAACATATTAACAATTCTATATATATGATATACCATCCAATTACATACTATTTCACCATCAATATAATGATATTGTCTCTCGTGCGTACGTATGGATTACCGTCTCCACGACGCGATGAGATTCATTCCCATGTTCATCATTCAATGATGATTATGAAAATATATATTATTAATAAGTATGTAATATATGACATAATAATATTACTGGAGATATATATATATATATGTATTCATGTACTTACATATATCTTATTCACTTACTTCCATTCAATATGATATGAAAACGGAAACAATGTTTATGCGTACGTACGACCTACCGTCTCCATAAATGGTGCCTTATATTTAATCTGTCTATCTATTATAAATATTTATATTATAAATATATTTTATATATAAATAATGTTTTATATTATGGAAGTATTTAAATCATGATATAAATGATACGATCAAGAATAACAAGTTAAAACACGTACAATAAAGAAAGCGATTATCACCCAAACTATTAATTTAACATGGAGATCATTATTAAAAGGGTATAATAAAGTAATAAATGAATCATTTATGATATAATAAATATGAATATTGTTCTAGTATAATTTAATAACATACTATGGTCATTATACAGGAGGTTAAAAGTACCCTCAACCAAAGAAAAGTTCAAGGTAAGGGTTAATTCTTCAATCTCATTATTATTCGAGATTGTTTATGGGTAAGTTTTTTCCGGGACATATTTATTATCCATGTCCATGTTTCATAAAACTGTTTTAAAAGGGATTATTTTTAAGGGACTCTTTTATTAAAACATCATTTTAAATGTTTCAAATATTTATTCTTCTAAATCATTCTCATTAATGTCCATGTTTTCAAAATGGTTTTTAAGGATATATTTATATGGAAATGAATGTTTTTAACATGTTAATTCCATTGGAATGTTTCAAAGTTGTATGGGACACTTTTATTCAAATATGTTTTTAAATGTCTTCCTTTATAAATTGTGTGACTTTTAAATGTTTTCATGGAAATGGATATTTCACTCAAAGAGTTTTATAAATCATTTTCATCTATGTAAAAATCCTTTGATGAATTTTAAACTTGTTTGAAGTTGAATTATTATGATACAAATCTTCCATATTATATTAAAGGTTTTGTGATATGTTTGAAAATGGATGTGTTATTTTTATACCATTCATAGTTTATGGTTAAAGTATTGACATTTCGTATGCTAGTTCTAATACGAATGATTATGTTATGTTTCATCCTTTTCATATGAGGAATGTATTGGACCTATTAAGTTATGGGTGGAGCCTTCTATAGCTCCTCGATGCATCTATAGGTCTCATGAGACAATTAGACATGGAATTCACCAAGGCCTTTCCCAATTTAATATATGTTTTTGACTGAGGCCTAAATCATTTTCAGATGTCTTGGCCGAGGCCTTGACAAGATGTTTCATAATGTCCAACATTATACATTCCCTCGTTATGAAAATAATAATGATGGTTCATGTGGTTATTAGACTAGTATAATACACATGAATATGTTTTGTTATGGTATTATTTAATCAACTGATATTCTTTCCATAAAGTGTTTATGTTTATTATTTGTATAGGCATGTGTTTTTAATGATTCACCATGCCTAATGTTTATGTCATCTTCTGCTGTATTGATTACCCTTACTGAGCATTTGATCTCACACCTTTCTTATGTTTTATTTTCCAAGGATTACAAGAAGTGTATTATGATTGATAAGAGGGGTTAAACTAGGAGATTAATGGAATTATCAAATAACTATCTATGCTGTATTTTATGTTTGAAATTGTAATGTGAAGTTGATGTATGTAATCTATTTCTAGGACTGCTAAATGATCTTTATTTTTGAGACTTTATTCCATGTAATCATTCCAATGTATTAAAATAATACACCGACTCTAGGCTTCTGGGGTTGTGGTGTTACAGATGGTATCATAGGAAGTTTAGCAACAACCTTGGAAATAGATTTAGATAAACTCCGATTAGGGAACATTACCCTAAGATAGACTTTGCGGACTAATATAGAAGATCTTACTATAATTTTGGTAATGTTGAGATTTTGTGTATTTTCCATGAAATACATCCCCATATGGATACGATCAGGTAGAGGCGGCTCTGGCATAGATTTTCCTAGGAGTGAAAACTTCGATAAAGAGTTTCAGGCTTGACCCGAGGTATCCTGGTACACGACAATGGGCCTTGCTGCACTCTTGGTTACGACACTCTTGAGGGATATTCTTAGGATAATTCACATTTTCTTTACAATCCATTATGAAGGATTTATGAGTATATACTACTCAAATAAACATTTTTTATGATTATGGATTACATCCATAAACTGTTAAATTTATGTTAAGTGTTTTACAAGTTTGGAATTACATATTGCGATTCAAAAACAAATCTACCGTGTGCCATTGTTTAGAAATGGCGCCTAGTTGAAGGAATGGAAATCATATCAACCCACGTAATCCATGCAGGGATTACCCTCCTACTAAAGATAATTATAGTCGAGCTGGTGATGCAACTGGTGCTGATCAGCTTATTACCATACTGGGACAACTCACTCAGGTTATGAATAATAACTTTACATGTATGGATCACCCTGATCCACAAAATGGAGGATCAATGTTAGAACAATTCATGAGGCAACAACCACCAACATTTAATGGGTCTAAAAATCCATTTGTAGCTGAGCAATGGATAAGTTCCTTAGAGAAAATATGTCATGCTTTGGGGAGTAGCGAAAGGGAAAAAGTTGTCATGGTAGTTTATCACCTGACGGGAGATGTAGATCAATGGTGGTTATTAATTCAAAACAAAATGGAGGATGTAGAAGTATCATGTATGGAATGGAGGGAGTTTATAGATAGTTTATTAGAAAAATAATTTCTTCGTGACCATCGAGCAGATATGGAAAGGAAATTTCTGAGTCTGAGACAAATGGAGGATGAGAATGTCGCAAGGTATGAAGCAAACTTTACAAGGTTATCAAGGCATGCTGAAGATTATATATGTAACACAAGTAGTAATATTGATAATTTCATTGATGGGTTAAAACCATTTCTCCATCTAGAATTAGTCTCACAATCCTTCTAATCGTACGAAGATATTGTCTCATGTGCAATCAAGAGAGAAAAGTAATTCTTTAAGTCTTGCGACTTTGAAGTAAAGAAAGAGAAGAAGAGATCCATTGAACACTCTAGGAAAGTAAATAAGGAAACAAGGAAGAAGGGAAGATTTGAGTTTCCACCATGTGATAATTGTGGAAGGAAGCACCCTAGTGCCTGTCTAAAAGGAATTGGAGTTTTCTATAAATGTGGAGAAAAAGGTCACCAGGATCTTGATTGTAAGGGAAATAAAGAGCCTATCAATGTTGAATTTTACAATTGTAGAGAAGTGGGTCGTTATGAAAATGAATGTCCTAAGATCCAAGCAAACTTACCTCAGAAAAGAATAAGGGAGAAAGGCCAAGCTTAGGTTTTTACTACAGTTGAAGTGGAATAATTAATTTATTTGTGTTTTTTGGATTCAATAATTTTTTTTGGTTATAAGAAGAATGTGATATATATAAGTATTGTACTGTAGTACTTTTTTTTCATTAAGGTTTTAATATGATGAATATAATTATATTTTCAGTATGTGACAATAAGTAAAACATTACATTGTTTGGGGAATCTGATGTTGCAATTGATTTTGGAATTTAGAGACCTTTTAGAGAGAATTTGGGCAAAAGTATTTTGGATAGCTATAAAGGTTGGAATGTATTAAGTTGAACTTTGGATAATGTTTATTAAGATTATTTTTCGAATATTATAATACTATAGTTTTAGAAAAAGGAAAACCTATAGGTCGGGCAATAACTCATCACGTCGGACAAAGCTGCAGGAATCGAACCCACAACCAAAGTGCAACAAGGATTTATAACCTACCATTAGCCTACAGGAAGTCCCTAGTTATTATAAATTAGTTTTATTCATCATATATGTTTGTAACCTTATAATATTAGGATAAATATAATATTTTTTAGTTCTATTATATTTTGGAGTGAAAGATGAGTTTGTGGTAGAAATTAGTTAAAGGATGGAACCCTACTTGTCAAGTATATATATATATATATATATATATTATTCTATGAAGAAATTAATTTTTAATATTTTAGTAAAGGATTTTAAAAACAAAAATGTTTTATCCTAATACCTTAGGTTTTGTTGAACCGATGATATTCTAAATCATCTTAGATTGATGGCTTTGAGGCCCTCAATTTTACACTTGTTTGTGATTGATGACCTCAATCACTCGCTATAAATATTTATGATTTCCCTCTAATTATGTGTATGCAATTTCCACCAATGTTCTCCTATTCAAAACCCTAAGTTGGTGGTGACTTTTTCATTTCCCTTTTCCACTTATTAAGAATAAATTTTATTAACCCTATTTTCGATTTGGGTTTTCCAAAAAGGTAATTTCTATTTTCAACCTCTTATTTTAGAAGAATAATTTCAAATTGAGAGGAATCAATTTATTTAAGGAGGGGAGAATGTAACACCCCAAGATTTCATAGTACATTATCTCATTAAAGTAATTCAATAGCTTACGCTATACACAACACTGAGTTTGAATGCACCACAACTTACCAAACTAGCCGTTCAAAAAGCGGTTATGAATAGTATTAACTACATTTTGAATCTTGTATACTATATATAATTTTAACAACCATATTCTGTGTTTCTTAGACATAATATAATAACAAATTCAATTTTTCAGATAAAGGAAGTATTTTTCAAAAATGCAATTTTACCGCCTACTAATGGTGAATATTTTTAAATGAAATATCTGACCCTTTTCTATCAAATATGATAAAATAAACCTCTTATTTAGAAGTAGTACATAAAAATTTAGTTTGGACAAATTTTTGTTAATTTTCTAAAAACATTCAATTTTTGATGAATAGTGAAAACACTGCGTTATTATTTAAAACCGACTTTTTATTTAAATAATTATTTATTTTATTTAAATTCATTTTAAATAAAAATAGATATATAATACCTATATAAGTTCAATGTAATTCATTGGTTTCATTTTATAATAAGTTTAGATATATAAAATTTTATTGAACTTTTTACCGTCTTTTACCCACTTTTTATGAGCATTTACAAATTTTCATAAAACTTAATTTTACCGCTTCTGTGAGTGGAATTTTAAAAATACAAGAGAAATAGTTGATATTAGTAAGTAAAATGTGGTTCAATAAGATGAAAATAATTTTTTGTCAATAATAACTTTTGACTTTTACTTACCATGGTTAAAAGTAAATTGGGTAATTAAGGGTAAAAATGATATTATAATTACCCTAACACATGTCCTAATTCTATTGGATAAGTGTAATTCGACCAAAAACACCTTAGGAATAAAATATGATCCATTTTGGTCTACTAGTATTATATTAGGACATTTATTATTATTTCATTTAAAGAAGATTTAAAAGAGTTAAATTCAAAAGTTAATAACTATATCATTTTTAATATAGGGTTACAGATAAGATAAATTCGACTATAAATATTCATTAGAAATATAAAAATATTTCCTACATAATGGAATTTTATTTATAATTTTCAGACATTAAATAAGTTAATTTATTTATGACATAATGATGATGCAATAATTACCTTATTAATGAAAGATTAAAATAATTGATATTATAACTATCAAAATAAATGTAATTTTAGACATTAGATGAATTAAAATAATTTCTTCTTGTTTATATGACATGTTAGGGTTGATTAAATAATTTATGTTCGAAGTAATTATGCTGTTATGATTTTCACAAAAACCAAATACTAAATAGTGTCCAAATTGACAAAATTGAGTTTAAAAAAAATACTATATTATTAATTGATATAATATTCCTAAAAGTCAGAGGTTCGAGAAAATGACTTAGGTAGGATTATATATTTTAATAATTAACCACTTGGGGTTCTCTTGGCATGTTATAGTAAGTTTATTAACCATATAATATAAAAATACCAAGAGACATGGTAAATGTCAAACTGTTTAACCAAGAGTTAAATCTAAAATATAAGGTCAAAATGGTAAAATAAACTTGTATAAAACCTATTGGTTGAGAGTATTTCGATCCATAACAACCTTATACTTGAAATAAAACATTTTTGAGCCATTATAAACTGAAAAAAATTTATTATAAAATAATATTTCAAGCTTTTCCTAAAGTGACCCTCACCTCTCTTATAAAAGGGAACTTCTCATTCTCTCAATTTCAAACCTCCAAAGCCTTTTGGATCGAACAACCCTTGACCAAATATCCTCAAAAATTCCATCAATTCAACATAGATGCCTTAATTTTATCATAATTCCAACTTAAGGATCTCTTTTGATCAACAAGAAAGGAAACACCCAAAGTAGAGGTAATAATTTCACAACCCTCTTTCAAGTTCTTTTCTTCTTCCACTTCCACTTTCTTTGTTTTATCCATACCAAAATAATAAATACTGTAACTTATACATACTATGATGTTATTATAAATATGGTACAACCATATTAGTTATTCTACCCCTCCTATAAATGACCAAGTCACCATATGTGTGTACGTATGACTTACCATCTCCACGTCGTGGTGTAGTTTGTTATTCAAACATTTAATTATTTGGATGGGTATAATAATCAGTGTAACTGATGTAAATAATAAATATAACATGTTAATGATTCTGTATATATGATATATCATCCAATTACATACTATTTAACCATCAATATAATGATAATGTCGCTCGTGCAGACGTACGGATTACCGTCTCCACAACGCGATGAGATTCATTCCCACGTTCACCATTCAACGATGATTATACAAATATATATTATTAATAATTATGTAATATATGACATAATAATGCTAATGGATATATATATATATATATTTATGTACTTACATATATCTTATTCACTTACTTCCATTCAATATGATAAGAAAATAGAAAAAGCGTTTATGCGTACGTACGACCTACCGTCTCTAAAAACGGTGCCTTTTATTTCATATGTCTATCTATTATAAATATTTTGATTATAAATAAATTATATATATAAATCAGGTTTTATATTCTGGAATTATTTAAATCACTATCTAAATGATACGGTCATGAATAACGAGCTAAAACACATACGATAAAGAAAGCGATTATTACCAAAAATGTTTATTTAATATGGAAATCATTATTAAATGGGTAGTATAGAGTCAAAAATGAATAATTTATGATATAATAAATATGAATATGGTTTTAGTATAACATAATAACATACTATGGTCATTATACATGAGGTTAAATGTACCCTCGACCAAAGGAAAGTTCAAGGTAATGGTTAATTCCTCAATCTCCTTATTATTTGAGATTATTTATGGATATGTTTTTATAGGGACATATTTTTTATCCATGTACATGATTCACAAAATAATTTTCGAAGGGAATATTTTTAAGGAAATATTTTATTAAGACATCATTTTAAATGTTTTAAATATTTATTCTTCTAAATCATTCTCATTAATGACCATGTTTTTATAATGTTTTTTTAAGGATTTATTTATATCGACATGAATTTTTTTAAAATGTTAATTCCATTCAAAAGTTTCAAAGTAGTATGGGACACTTTGATTCAAAAATATCATTAAATGTCTTCCTTTCTAAATTTTGTGACTTTTAAATGTTATCATTAAAAAGGGATATTTATCTCAAAGAGTTTTACAAATCATTTTCATCTATGTCAACGTATTTTGATGGATTTAAACTTATTTGAAGTTGATTTGTTATGATAAAAATATTCCATATTGTATTGAAGTTTTTGTGATATATTTGACTATATATGTGTTATTTTTATATCATTCATAGTTTATGGTTAAAGTATTGACATTTTATATGCTAGTTCTAATACGAATGTTTAGGTTATGTTTCAACCTTTTCATATGAGGAAAGTATTGGACATAGTAAGTGACGGGTGGAGCCCGATATAGCTCCTCAATGCATCAGTAGGTCTCATGAGACAATTAGATGTGTAATTGGATGAGACCTTTCTCAATTTGATATATGGTTTTGGTCGAGGCCTAAATCATTTTTAGACGTCTTTGCTGAGGCCTTGACAAGATGTTTCATAATGTTCGACATTATACATTCCCTCATTATAAAAATCATAACGATGGTTCATGTGGTTATTCAACTTGTAGAATACCCATGACTATGTTTTATTATGGCATTATTTAATCATCTCATATTCTTTCCATAAATTGTTCATGTATATTATTTTTAAAGGCATGTGCTTATAATTATTCACCATGCCTAATGTTTATGTTATCTTCCTCTATATTACTCACCATTACTAGTCATTTGAACTCACACCTTTCTTATGTTTTATTTTCCTAGGATTATAAGAAGTGTATTATGACTGATAAGCATGGTTAAGTTAGGAGATTAATGGTGTTCTCAAAGTACTATCTATGTTGTATTTTATGTTAGAAATTGTAATGTGAAGTTGATGTATGTAATCTATTTCCAAGACTGGTAAACTGATTGGTCTTTCGAGACTTGATTCCTTGTAATCATTCCAATGTATTAAAATAATGCACCGACTCTGGCCTTCTAGGGTCGGGTCGTTACACCATCATGTTAGGTTTCTCAACTCGGGTGACTCCATATCCGCAAACATATTGTAAAAAGGGGTCAAATGACTCTAATTTCCTTCCAAATCTCCAATTAATTGAATTTATTCATTTTTCTTCCCATGGTGACTAGAAGGCCTATCAAGGAAAATTTAACTTTTTAAAATCATGAAAATCTAGCCACACAACCATTTTAAAGATATTAAAACTAGTGGAAATTACTTACACATAGTAGTGCATCATGATCCATGGTAGAAAATTTCCAAAAAATTTGATGCTGAAGCCCTTCACCAACTGTAGAATGGATTCACGCGATATGAACCACAAAAATTGGTGAAAAATTGGGGTAGAGAGGCCTATAAATCACCCACCCCGACATGAAATATTAACAACTTCTCTCCTGATGAGTGATTAACCCTTTTGAATCCAAGCACTATGGAAAATTTCCCATTGTGGTGGATTTCATGAACTACCTATTTTCCATTATGTAAGATACCTAAGAACAGTCAGATAAATCATTACACATGCATATTCACTTCACATGGTCACTCATAGGTTAGGAAAATGACTTCTGGTAGGACATACAGAGGATATACCACACACCCTCTAGATCACATGTGACTTAAAACAAGTTAAAACTTAACAAATCTAAGGCATTAAAAATATAAAGGCCTAAAAAAAGACTAAAAGATAGGATACTTATGAATTGAACACATACAAAGATCCTCATGTGGTTTACATGAACCACCCATGTCATGCGATAACACCAGAACATGTATCCAAGATCACGTGACTCTCCTTTGGCATACTATTTGGATATTGAGCAGTCCTATAGACATGTCAAATAAAGTCACATGGCATCCCCTAGACATGCCTACCTGATCTCTTGAATCCCCCATGGCTCATCATCATAGTCTTGCGCTGCTCTTTAATATATGTCTTCTTACCTATATGGAAAAACTGGTTCTTGTCATCTAAGTCTCATGGTAGCACCTAGGAATGTCAATAGGCTCTCGCCATGCCCTACATGCATGCCATCCAGATCTTGCGATTCCCTCCTCACATGTCTTTTAGGGAATGCGACACCCTCTAAGGGATGTCACACTAACAATCATGACACCCTCCATATGTGTCATCTAGATCTTGTGATAATGCCTGGGTAGGTAAGCTGGATAATGTGACACCCTCTGGACAAGTCATCCAGGTTATGTGATTACTTTCTGGATCAATCAACCATGTCTTATGATGTTCTATAGACAATCCAACCTTAATCATTTTACAATCATCATATGTGCCATATAGATTATGTGAATTCGTCCAGAAAAGTCAAATGAATCATATAATTGTCCTTGAACATGTCAGGAAGATACTCTCCAAGATGCCAAGAATGTAATCAAGGCATGTCAAGTGGAAATTACTGAATATTAGGCTGGAAAGCAGGTTGAGTCAATAAGGGAAACCTTAGAGTGTAAGCCTTGACTAGTGGAATAATATGATATGTTACTCATACAATGGATACCTCAAAATGTAAGCCCCGACTATAAATATAATATGATATATCCCATATACAAGGGAAAAATTAGTGCATAAGCCCCATTCAAGGGAACTATGATGACTCTGATTCATACTACATCCATGATACGTAGAATTCCTTTCTGGAGCTTGAGATCCATATTAACATATGATGGGATGTCCTAGTTCATAAGTCCCACTTCCATAAAAAATGATAATGATCATTTTCCATTCCTTGTTTATCACACCGGTCATTAATAACATGGGCATAGAGAGTCACAATAATCATATCATTTGCACTATAAACCTCTATCAGTCTAGGGAAATGTCAATGTGTATTCCTTGATCGATTAAACTATGAGGAATTTGATTCCTTCCATAACCAAGATATATAGGACACCTTCCTAAGGCCTGATCCTAAACTCAAATGGGAATCCTCCTTAGTGTGGGTCCCTCCATGTCTCTGACATTTCAACCATCAATACCCAATCATTCTCATGGGCCTATCACCCTACCTCATCCCTCAATGGATTGAGAAATTAATTAAACTAAAATGACTATGTTTAATTACATAAATAGGATACATAGGATGCCTCCCTAAGACTAGAGCTCCATGTTAAGAATCTCAAAAAAATTCCCTATGTACAAGTCCTACATCCATATGCAGTAAGACTGATTACTTGTTTCCCCTTATTTCTCACACTGAGCATAAATCATGTTGTCTTAGGGAGTTTCAATAGTCATATCATTCGCACTACGAATCTCCATAAAATAGGGAAATGTAAATATGTAGTCCTCAATGAGTGGCATGATATATTTTCCTCCATAAAAGGATATATACCTTGGGGTTAGTCCTAAGGAAGTTATTGAACTAAGAGTACTTTGATTCCTACCATAACTGGGATACATAGGAAGAATTTCTAATTCCTGAGCCCAAACTAAAATAGGAATCCAAATTAGTATAATACCCATGGATTCTTTGACATTTCAACCATTGAGACCCAATCATTCCAATGGGATGGTCATATTACCTCATCCTTTAGTGTACTGAGAAAATCATTGAACTATGAGGGATCTGATTCATACCATAACCAGGATATGTAGGATGTGTTTCTAAGGCCTGATCTATATATTAAACACCTCCAGAGCTATCATAGTACATAATTCCTATGTCTATATGCAATGAGTCCAATCACTTTATATCCCTTGTTTCTCACACTGAGCATAGTTCACATGGGCTTAGGGAGTAGTAATGATCACATTAGTGGCATCGTGAGTCTCCACCATCTAATGAAATCTCAGTAGGTAAACATCAATGAATGGAATGATATAAACCTCCCCTATACATGTATATATACTTTGGGTCCATTCCTAAGGGTGTGATCACACTACAATAACTCTGATTATTTCTATAGCATGTGTACGTATGACATCTCCTTAAGACTTGATCCCAAATATCTGATATCAATGTTCCCGCACATATGTAATTTTTCATATAATGTTAAAATGCATGGGTTTAATGAATTATATGGGTTTTGATTCTGGTAATAACCATGATATGTAGGACACATCATAACGAATCAATCCCCCCTTTAGAATATCAACTACCTCCCCAAGTGCCAGAAATTTTTAAAGCACCTGGTTATACAACTTCAGCTTACACTACTAGAAAACTAGGCTATAGAAATTATTTTAATAAAACCATAGCTATAGGTGTGGTATATAGCCATAGTTTTCTTAAACCATGGCTATAGACAATTCTTTCAAAGGCTATATCCATAGTTCTGTAAAACTGTGGCTATAGGTTTCCCGCCATAATGTGAGAATTTGTTTTGTGTGGGATTATGGATGGAAGACCTATTAAAATAGTAATTTTCCTATTTCCATAGATTTTAAATACATATAAAAAAATTATATATTTATATACACAAATTTCATTTAGTGTAGTGGAAATTTTACTCGATACTTGTGTGGGAGGTATAGAGATCAAATCCCATCAGATAAAATTTATTTTCCACCTATAGCCACGGTTTATGGGGGCTATAACCATATTTTCCCACTATGGTAATAGACCCTATTTCCATAGTTTTAACCATGGATATACCCTATAGCCACAATGTAAAACTGAGTTGGGTATAACCATGGGGGAAACTGTAGCTATAACTTTTAGCTATAGCGATGCCAATACACGCCACAAACCATTGAAATCGTGGCTATAGAAAAAATTTCTACTTGTGATATAAGAGCATATTTTCATTACCAAAAAATGGATGAAAAATATTTGATAAATAAATATGAATTAAATAATGAAAATTTCCATTTCTTTTGTGAATATAGGATATTTAACCTATAATGGTTTTGTTAGGGAAACGAGTCCCATATATAGATTAAGAATAGATTCTAGAAAATATCTTAAATCTATAAGAGAGTCTTGGAATAGGAAACAATACCCCCTAATAGGGTGTGATGAGCCTGACCACTCATCCTATCGTACAACACAATTCCCTAAGAATCATTGCATCTGAAACCCCAATTGAATATCAATCTTTGGAAAATAGTTATGTACCTAGGTATGCATGGCAGAACCATTGGGAGTTTCCAGTAAGTGTGACAATGGTAACATGATTGAAATGATTGTGAATGAAATAAAACCCCCACAATCAATCTTAAGGACAAACCAGGCCCACTTTGATGAGTGTTTCATAGTCATCCCCTTTCCCAATGAAACCAAAATGGGGAAACTGATGTGAATCTATCAAATAACTAAATGATTAGGTTATTATACACCGGGAATTTTTTTTTCACTCTATATGAAAAAATGGTGAAGTTAATGTGAATCTCCTAAATGAAAAAAAGAATTGGTTTATTATCCATCGAGCCATTTTTTTCACACTATACGTAAAAAAATGGCAAGTCTGATGTGAAACTCTCAAATGATATAATGACCAGTTAATCATATGTCATGACACTTTTTTCACATCTTATGAGAAAAATATAATAATACTAGCATAATATTATAGATAATACTTTTTAACTAGGGTTCCCATAAATAATTCGATCCTCTCTTTGACAAGTCCAAGAAAGAAGAATGGACAGATCCAAAATAAAAGTAAAATTGTGTTAACCATGTGTATTTGATTCAGAATATAATTCCTACGATATTACACTAATTAGTAACCTTGTCTCTTTTTGTCTACATGACTGCATATACTACTATCATGAACAAAATCCCAATCCGAGATCATTTCTTCATCATCTAGTGACCATACCGGAAATCAAAATATGTCTAGAAACCTCATTGGTTGCAAATTGATCTCACATTCCTGAAAACATGAATTTCTGGTGGAAAATATGATGGTATGGGAGTAACACCAACATGGTATAATCCTAAACCTTGAGACTTCCCATGAGGTTTTAAAAGAATAAAATTTGACGAGTCTGCACCACCTAGGGAAATCTGTATCTAAACTAGTGGCCCTCATCTCCACAACCAACTGCTTCAGGATCTTATCCCTATAGAGAAAAAATATTACCTTCATTCTCTGATGAAGGTGGAATAGGGAGTGAAATACATCTCCCACTCAGTTTGGTTCCCCCAAAATGGGAACCTATCAACCATCATCACTATCATCATCCCACCAGTACCCAATAACCACCTACTAAGGGTACCACCAGACACACTGTTGCCTCTAACACCATGTATGGGAAACAAGGAAAGATCACTGGGAAAAGAAGGAACTAGATATCTAAAAGAGGGATCATATCCCCACTCATACTGATGATGTATGCTAAATAATTTTGGTATCTACCAGTAATCAGGTTCATATCCCTACTCACATGGAACATGTTCGTGGGAAAATTCTTGTAGATGGCATGGGGGAGGCACATATCCCAAAACCCATGCATGAAGTCCATCATTATATTCTAGTGGTGAAAGTAGAATATAATTGAACTCATATTATCAATTCAATCAATGATATCTACTAGTACATAGTGGAGATGGAAAATGTACATGCTTATAATCTTGTGAACACTTTTCTAAAATGACAATATATTTTAGAAAAAACTAAATAATTCTGACTGCATATTCCGACACTAGTACATATAAAAGAATCGATGCATATTCCTCTCTTTACAGTCAGGACAACTCGACACTATGATAATCATAAAAAAGTGGCTACACCAAATAAAACAAACATTTTTCCTCCCATCTCGGAGGATTATCGATACATTCTGATTAAGGATGAGGCATCAAAATGAGATCATACTCCCATTCCAACCATGGTTCACAAGGTGAGAGTGGTGCATGGCTCGAGGTAGGGGAACATGCCTATCCGAAGAGTTCAATGACATATTCCAAAGGCCCAATAATGAGATCATATCCTCGTTCTAGCTGGGGATCACTAAGAGAGAGGGTAAAATGCCTTTTGATGGTCATATATTCCTATCAAAGATGTTCAACAGTATACTCCAAAGGCCCAGGATTGAGAATATATCCTCGTTATGGCTGAGGTTAACCAAGTGAGAATAGAACAAGACTAAAGATAATATCATATTCCGACCAATGAATCTTACTAGAATATTCAAGAAGTTCATGTATGCCAGGTTCATATTCCTACTTCCACCGATGAAAGACTACACCAGAATAATTCCGGGGAAATATAGGAGGATCATATCCCTTCTCCCATTCCAAAGGTCCATCGGTATATTCCGATGGGGAATGAATATTCAGACTAGGATCATACTCCAACTCTAACCAAGTCTCACTAAGTGAGATCATCACATGCCTCAGGATAGGATCATACCCCTTCCAAGAATGACCTGTGATATATCCCAAAGGCTCAGAATCAGGATCATACTCCCATCCTTACTAAGGATCACCAAATGAGAATGGAACATACCCAAGTACAAGCTCATATTCCTATCAATAATGAGATAGATCATTTACATACTCTATATTCTTCTCAGTAGTGGGCATATACTTTCTCTACAACAGATGGTTATATGCAAGTTTCAGAAACTCTCATATAGCATGCTCATATCCCTACACAATTCCAAAAGGCAGGTTGGAATATTTTTTAGGTCCTAATTTCTAATCGCAATATTCCAACATGCCTTTTGGAATTGTGTAGGGATATGAGCATGCTATATGACAGTTTCTGAAACTTGCATATAACCATATTTTGTAGAGGGAGTATGATCCCACTACTGAGAAGAATATAGAGTATGGAAATCAAGGGACCAGGTAATGCATGGGTTAGTTGGAATATTTCAGAAATTATGTTGTAGTAACACTCTTAGATGACTTAACAAGAAGGTACTATAGGGAAATATTCATGCTGGGTATCATCTTTAGGCAGAGATGAATATACTACCTCCCATAGCTGATTCACTGGTAAGACTGGTATCCGAGCATCATACTGGATCTAGATCTAGTCATCCAATCTACATAAATAAGGAAGTAAAAAAATTATCATGACTTCCATCCATTTCGGTGAAAACCACTCCCTTATCAAGGTAATCATTCGGTATTAGGATGAATCAAAGATCAACAGGATACGAATGAAGGGCCACCTCATAGAACCCCAAATGATCCTTATTGATATGAGACAACTCATATAGCTATGCCCCTAGAGCGTTTTAACATCATTGTGTCCCTGGATACTCGAATGGAATCTGTTGAAGGGTGAAACACAACTGTGCAACCTGACAGAAATCCATATCCCGAATGGGTGGATGACACTTTTCCTTCATCCAATTTTGGAAATCCTACATTCTCTACTTTTTAAGGTGCATGAGATCTTGAAAATCATCTCACACACTTTGTATCCTAATTTGGGTTGATGATGTCCCCTCTAGATCAGTAGGTGGAAATAAAGATGATGTGTTTTGTACAAACTTTTACATGGACAACCTTTTTATGGTACAATAGCCTACCAATAAAATCCGTTGTGGGATGGGAAGACCTTCTTTTTTTAGTTCCTTTATCAGTTTAGATCCACTCAAAGGCAAATGATGATCATTGACCTAAAGAATTTCAAAGAACATGAAAATGAGAGGGTGTCTGACTTCATAGCATGGTGTAAAGGTTTAACCTATTCACTTAGCATCCCTCTCTCACAAGATAAAATGCTAGAAACCTATGCTAAAAATATTTAGGTTGAGTTGCAGAAACCTCTAATCTTATTGAAGTATCCATGTGGGTTTTACGAGTTCACTAAAATAGTGAAACATCTTAAGGAGACCATTCAATGATCCTGATCCAAAACATGGCTCATACCCATAACATAAGGGAAAGGCTAGTCTAATAATAAGGTTTAGATACCACTTTCAATCTATCAGTTGTACCAATCGAATCACCTAGGCAAGTCCCAAAGTACCCAACACCTCCTATTGAGTAGCAACAACCACATAATCTCCATCATCCAGAAGCAAAAGAAAACCATGGTCTCCTAAGATTTGAGGAATAAATGAATAAATAATACTTCTTACTAAATTATCAATTCCCTTGTTATTTCTTGGAATCCATGGAAAATAACTTGCTCCTGATACCATAGCCTATGAAGCCAATTGAAGTCAACCACACAGACTGTCTTGACTACTTCCCTTTCCATGTAAGGCTGTGTCATAATATTCATATCTACTTCATCTTCAAATACATCCTTTAAGGCTTGGTCAATTCCAGACTGGTGGTGTTAGATAACTCTATAGAGTATTCGGATTACATAACCATTTTCTAGTCATAAGAAGAAGATGATTGGAAGAAAATTCTGGCCAGGCATGATCGTAAGTTCAACAACTGGATGGCACAAAAAATAGTTGACTGAGCTCATGACACCCTAAGAGAATAGCTATGTAGACCCACAATAGCTCCACCATATAAGAAGAAGACATTAGATATACCTCAAAAGGTGGAAAAAACCATTATAAGTAGAAATAAATGGAAGGGGATGAGTCATATTCTTCTCAAACAGAAGCTCTAACTCATAGATTTCTTCCCTACAACATCTACAACACATGAACTGCCCCACCAAATGGAATCCTCATACAACTAAGAGATCATATTTTTTTCTTTAAACATTATACACTTAGATAACCCCTTATATGATGATGAATATTCATCATAATACTAGTTTACCTCACATAACCATGGAACATGAGGCTACATATGTTTGAACTGGGGATATAGGGGATAGTGAGGGAATGGTCAAACCCAATATTTCTTCCACACACACCAAGAGGATGTATATGAAATTGATACTCATGGGATAACACTCCAGTAAGCTCAAAAAGAGTATGGATGCGTCCCATAACCTTCCAGTGGTCATATACACCCAATTTTCTTGCATGACCACTGAGAAATGGTTCGATTATCTGATAAACTGAGGTAATAGGGAAGGTAGACATGAACTATGTTGTTGGAATTTCTCCCTCAACCTATGCATTAGCACCAATACTATCCACTTGAAATAAATCAGTTCCTGAGACACAAGTACAAGAGAAACCCTGCATCATTAAGTGCTGACCTATGTCAGAAAAGTATGAATTTTGGAAATAATAGGTAGTTTTCTTATCCAAGGCCGCAATACTCGATTCAATTTATCTTTCAAAAAAAATCATGGAAGAACTTATTGAACCCTATGGATACCAAAAGTGTTGGAGACAAAATTAATTGGAGATCATGTCAACAGAATGTCGTGTATCCATCTCATTCAATGACTAGGATCAAAAAGCGGTCCAGTAACCTCTATGTTTCTAAAAGACTTGATAATGCCGACATCCTAAGATATTTGATTGAAAGTGGTTCTAGGATCAACCTCATCCTAGTTTGAACCCTCCAATGTTTAGGATATATCAACAATTATTTGTCTTCCATAAAGACTACCATTCAGGGATATGATAAGCTCGAGAAAGGACTTGTCCGGAAGATCAAACTCAAAACTCAATCCAGGGAGATCACATCTAAAGATGGGTTTATGGTTATCTAGTAGGATACCATATAAAATGAAATTATTAAAAGGATCTAGATCCATAGTCACTTTGTGACACCTTCAACATTCCATCAATGTCTGAAGTACCCCATCAATGGAAATGTTGTCATACTGTATGCTAGAAATGTCCCCTTGAAAACATGCAGAGCCACATATAATGAAGAATATTTAAATAAAAAAGGAATAAAAAAAATATTAGATGATTAAATACATTATAAAACCCCTAATGAATTGAGAACCACCTCTACGAATCCCTAGAGTATGATATAAAGTGACCATGTGTTGCCCATAAATATAGTCAAGGTGATAGAATTGATCGTAAATGGCCAAGCACCTCCTGTCCCCAAAGACTGTTTAAATGATAATCAAATATGAAATCTCTCTATAATGACCCAGGCAGCAGGGGATGATAATTTCCCTTTTCATGTCCTCAATCACCCCAATAGTGATAGAGAATCCCCTAAATGTCTATCTTCATTTGAAAATGTATATAGAGACTCATAAGTGTAAGATTATGAGGATGAACTCAAGAACTCCCCTCCCCTAATCAAGGAACGCATTTCCACTACCATTGATAAGATCAGGTAGGTATATTTGGGAACAAATGATGACCCAAAACCTACAATGATTAGTGCCACCATTACCCTCAAAGAGAAAGAGATATATATTTCATTTATGAAGCATCGCTAATATGTGTTCACTTCAGACTACATAGAAATTCCCAGACTGAATATGTATGGCTATTCACTATCTCGGCTTACCCAATGAGCACTGAGGCTTCAAGAAGGTAGACAAGAGTATGCACCCCTCTCATTCCACCAATGTAGAGGTGGAAGTAATAAAATTGATCAAATACCACTTTCTCTGAGAAGTGAAATACCAGATATGGATTTCCAACATCAACCTATCCAGAAAAAATAGACATATTAGGGTTTGTGTCAATTTTAGGTTCATTAATTCCCATTTTATAAAGGATGAATTACCATTTCCAATCATAGGACTCTTAATTGATGCAATAGATGGCTTCCAAGCCCTTTCATTCATGGATTGGTATTCAGGGTACAATCAAATAAATATGTCCCCTGAAGGTGAAGGAGCCACTTCCTTCAGAGAACCTTAGAGGATATTAAGCTATTAGGTAATTCCCTTTGTGTTAAAGAATGTTGGTGGTATATACCAATGTGCTATGCATAATTTATTTATGCCATTTTTGGGAAAGACAGATGAATGTTATGTCGATGACCTGGTGGTCAAATACTGATAGCGATGTGATCACTTCATTTGACATCAAACATTATTTGACAAATTGCGACAATACAGCCAGAAGAAAAATATACTAAAATGAGATTTTAGGGTAACATTAGGGATGTTTATTGGAATTTTGGTATGCCACGGTGGCTTCGACGTTGACCCGAAGAATTCTAGTGCCATTTAATAATTTTCACCCCCCAAAAATATCAAAGAAACAATTTGTATCCCATGGAACTTTTAATACATTCTGAATTTCATAGCCAACATCACTTGAAAAGCTCTCCCCTTCACTAGGATAGTAAAGGAGGGAATCACCTATCAATGAGATGTTGAATGAAAATAATCCTTCGAATGTTTCTTGCAATATCTTCTACACCCACCATTATTTATGCCTCTGGTGGATGGAAGGCCACTCATCTTATATGTGGCCACCATGGAATGCTCATTGGGAACCATCCTCATACAAAACAATTTTGTGGGGAGAGAGAATAGTCACTACTACCTCAGTCAGACTATTCTTGGTACTGAGACCCTATACACTAATGTCGATAAGAACTACCTTTCACTCATCTTCATAGTGAAAAATATGAGGAATTACTTGAAACACTATGAGGTCCATCTGGTCTCTCGTATTGATCCACTTAGGTACATTCTTGGTAGTCCCATGTTGACCGGGAACTTGTCCTGATGGGTGGTTAATCAGCAAAAATATGACATTCATTATGTATTGCGAAATTCAGTTAAGGGGAAATCCCTAACTAATTTCCTCGTAGCACATCCTTCCCCACTAAATACACCAATGGACACTGAGCTTCCAGATGACAAGGTTTTCTATCCCCATGACACTCCTCAAACACATGAGATGTATTTTGATGAAACATCCGAAAGTACATTCCATAAAATTATGGAAAACACAAGATTAAATTGGGTTGTTCTAGGTATTTGATTTTTATTTCCAAAAAAATATATTTTCCTTACTATTTCTCACTATCCAAAGGCTAAAAAGATAATAAGGCAGAATACCAATCCCTCATTACTGGGTTGGAAGTTTTCCTACAACTACAAATAGCCTACCTGGATATGAAAGGGGATTCACAACTAGTGACAAAAATATATCAATGGTGAATATGGCATCAAAAAGGAATAATGAAGCCCTCTCACTAGCTATGTTAAGGGATAGACAGTATTGTTCCCTTTTAATCCCACATTACATCATGTTCACTGATCATATAATTCTCACTCTAACACATTGGATAATGCAGCCACAATCCTCATCGACCCTAATAAGGAGGAAGTAATATTCTGTATCACACATAAAAAATGGTATTGTTTATTATTTTAAATGATATTGTAGAAATAAAACATGTCAAGACCACCACAGAGTGTGATAAACCAATGTTATCCCCTAGATGGTTGGAGGCCAAAGTCAACTATCTCCAAAATGAGACTCTCCCCATAGATAGAGCTAGATGTAATAGATTCGATTCCATGTAGTGAACATTACCCTCTAGAATGGTCCAAATGAGAAGAAGGTCCTCTACAAGTGTGGATTCTATAGAATCATCCTCATATGCAGATAATATGGAGATATTCTCACCATCATGGATGAATTCCATGCAACCTCCTGCGACACACATCAATATGGAACCATGGTATCACACCAAATTAGGTGGTTGGGATATTATTGGTAGACCAAGATATATGACTATGTCGAATTCACCAAGAAATTTCATGTGTTCAAAATCAATGAAAACATTATCCATCAACCCCCAAAATTCATGTATACAACTAAGTATTCCTAGCCATTTTCCATTTGGGGAAAGGATATTGTCGGGAAATATCCCCTACCATTGCTAAGATGTTAAATTAAATCATCACTACTACCTAATTATTATCACAATGGGCTGAGAAAATACCCCTCAATGAGGTTGGGATGAATAATATCATCAAATTTATAAAGTCCCATATCATCACTATGTTTGGGGTCCCTCACACAATATTGACTGACAAAAACCCTAACTTCTACCCTATAGAATTAATGAAACTGTACAAGGAGTACAATATCGAGTTCAATCACTAATATTGCAATCATGAAATAGAAAATAGAAAGATAGAGGCCTTCAATAAGACTATGAAATACACTCTAGAAAATGGTGAAGAAGAATAAAAATTCTTAACTGAGCATGTTTTTTAATGCTTTATGGGTCTACCGTACCACCACACATACTGATACACAAGTAATTCCATACTCATTGGTGTATGAGATTGAGGTAGTGTTACCCATATAATTCCAGATTCCTTAACTCAAAATAGTCATTTTCGGACAGCTCTCATATGATGATCAATAGAAAAAGAAGATGGATGAATTGGGGTGGCTCAACGAGAACAAGTTTTCTCATATTACAAAACCATGAGTCCATCTGAATCAAATTTCATGAGACTTTAATAAAAAGGTTAACCTACATTCATTTATCCAATGCGAAGTGGTTTGGAACTCAAGATCCCAATGATACCATGGAAAAGTCCGATAAAGTAAATGTCATACCATGAGTCATCGCCACATGATGTTAAGTTACACGGTTAATGTCCCTTATAAGAAGTAAAACTCTACATTACTATAGACCTCTCCCAAGAGGATGACCATTATTGGTATTGATATACTACTAGAATAGAATTCAAGAACTACATGTGGCTTCATTCTCATTCTCATGAGATATGTAGTAATGCTCAGACTTACACCCTTTGGCCCAACCACAACATTTTCATTCCATCACATCAGTTCATCTTCTACCTCACCGCATGATATTAAAATTAATTGGATTTAAAGAACTATGTGTGGAGTAAGTCTCATTACCATGATATATGTAGTGAAAATCATATTTCCATCCTTGGATCTAGTCACAATTCCCCTTTTCACGCCCGGAATCCCACATCCTTACCGCATGACAATAAACTATTCGGTTCCTCAAGAACTATATGTGGATTGATTCCTATCATCATATGATATGTCGTGAAATTAATATCCCCGATCCTAGTCCTAGATACAATAATAAATAGAAACAATTCCCTCATAAACACACATGCCATACCGATAGAGTGTTTCCCATTCAAGAGCTACATGTGGCTTGATTCCTACCATCAAAGGATACATAGTGACATCAGGATATTCAATCCAGGACTCAATACAACAACCAATAATAAATAAACCCCAAATTTATAGGTGTTGAGTCACACAATCTCCTTTTCCTTATGTATGAGTCAGATATATGAACAACCATCTTGTTCATATAATATGCCTTGATTTTTTTATGTTAGTCCCCACATCCTTACCACATGAAGTAAAATTGCATTAAAATATATCTATACTATATGACATTAATCTGCATAGAGAACATCCTAGTTTCATGAAATTAAAACTTCACAACAATAATATCCTTACCTCATGATAATATATTGCACAGAACATATCCATACAACATGACTTTAAACTAAAAAGCAAAATTCCTAGTCTTGTGACATTAAAAATAAACAGGAATAATTTCATTACCACATGATGTTAAACTGCATGGAAAAAATCCTTACCGCACAACAATAAACTACACATAATACACCCCCACTACCTGACAATAAACTAAAAATAAAATCACCCATGTTTTATCATTTATCAATGGACCACGATAACCTCATCTTGGATAGTTAGAGTACATGGTTCTACCATCATCTTTTAAGAACATCAATCCATAAATCATACTCATGTATCAAGAACCTTGTGTTACCAAAACCTTCCATGGCCCTTGGAAAGGGTGCCCAACTTCAGGGGACCCTTTTGTTAACTATGAATGTATGCCTATGGCTCATTTATATGTGAATATGGTCATTAACCAAAATTTTAACTCTATAAAAAGGAAATTCTGATCTTTTTTCCCTAAAATCACCATGGAATAATTCAACACCTCATTGTGATATGAACTACTCCCAGTATGATCATCCCATATCATTACTCATGACCTATGAACCTCAATATATTATTTAAAACATTTTAATCTCCTACTCATAAGGATGTTGGGGTACTCTTCACCTTGGGCATCCTAATTAGTCTATTTCTTTATCATCCCACATATTACATCCATGTGCATCATGACCTTAAATTTCACGCACTTTGGTAAAAAATGTATGACCTTAAACTCTAGTCTATAATTTTTCAAATCGTAAGACCTTAAAAATCCAGTGAAAGAGACACAACACTTGTTAGGTCAAAAACCCACAAAGGGTGGTCTAGGAAAAATTCATGTCTTCACTCGCTAAAAACTCCAGCTCCAGAGTTTAGGAGAAAATTAGGGTGCAAATGAATAATAAATAAAGCTCATAAGTACTTTCATGTAGCCCTAGTAAAATCCAAGATATGATCTCTAGACCCCTTGTTTAGGAAAAAGTTAGAGTAATGATTTTTCAAATATCCTCACTATGATAATATTTTCACAAGGTGGTGAAATAATTTTTAGGGATCTTAATCCATTCGTATAAATTACACCTTTTGAAAATCACAATTCATGATTTGGGGTGCCTCAGATCACCATAAACATTCCACAGCCCTTGGAAATGGTACACGGCTTCTATGGAGCCTTTTCATGAATATGCAGGTATGCCTATGGCTCCTACATATGAACCTATAGCCATCAAACAAATGTGTCACTTTGCAAAAAGGGATTTCTGATCCTTGTGAGCCATGACATCACTAGAAAAGAAATCAACACCATATTTTGATCTAAAATACTCCTAATATGACTGTACCATATCATCCTCCTAACCTGAGCACTATGGACTATGATTTAAAATCTATTTACCAAACTATATGAGCAAATTCAACAACCTCAACATTAAATCACCATGGTTTGTACACTTTCTCAAGGTCGAAATTACACACTCCATTCTTGAACCTCTGATGGATCACACCTCATGATTTGAAACAAAAAGGTGTAGGTATCAAGCTTCATAATCAAGATTTGAACTTCTTTAGGGGTTTGTAGCCCTTCTGGGATAACTTCCTCCCATACCCAACCTCATCTTCTGAATGCTTGAGTCTTCACAAATCATTAATGGTGCTCTGAAAGGAGTGGATATCATCTTTTTGTTGACCATTCTACCAAAACATAAGGTCCTTGAACCACCAACAAAAGTTATATACTCCTTTCCAGAAAGAAGATTCAATCCTTGTGATCCCTTGAAAGACCATGGTTAAACCTATAATATCAAAATGTCATGTAACACAACTAGAATGTCTTCCCTATGTCATATTCACAAACTCAAAATTTTGGGATATGAATTTTATCAATCATATTCCAACTATCTAGACATACCTAGAATCCCTAGTATTTTACCCTCAAAATGATATTACCTCCATAAATACTCCATAGACCATATAAAAGATAACTGGGATCAAGATACCCTTTCCTTGACTATGCATGTCTGCCTATGGATCCTACATATGTTCCTATGGTTGTCAACCGAATGATACACTCTGCAAAAAAGGGAATTATGATCCTTAGGAGCCACAATAAAACTACAAAATAACCCAACACCCTTGTGTTTTTTTAGATCATTACTATCATTCCTACACCATATTTCATGATCATCAATAAAGTACAAGCTAAAAGACACTAAACTACTATGATAGAAGGCCTGTTGTAAAAGACCTTAAACTACAACAATAGTAGGTCTGACATAAAAAGCCATAAAATACATCGATAATAGGTCCGAGATAAAATAAATTACACTAAAATGATAAATGTTCCAATCTAAAAGAACATAAAATATAACAATATAATGTCTTAGCTAAAAGACCCTAAACTATAGAAATGGAAGTTCTGATATAAAATACCCTAAACTATAGTGATAAAAATTTTGGGTTATAAGACCCTAAACTAAAAAAATATAAGGTCTAAGATAAACGACTATAAACTAAAATTATAGACGGTCCGAGCATAAAGACCCTAAAATAAAATAATAGATGGTCCATGCTAAAAGTTCCTCAACTATTGTGATAGAAGGTCCAATCTAAAAGTCCCTAACTTTAGTGATAGAAGGTTCGAGCTAAATGACCCTAAAATACAATACAATAGTGATCGTGTCTGATGAATGGAAAATATTGTAAGGCCCACCATATGGCATTATCGAAAATCAAGCTATGCTCACTAATCGAAATAGATTCAAAAATAAAATAGCACTCTCCCTCCAGGACATATAATCTATACAATTATCCTTATATGAATCAGGTGATCTTGAGATAACTAGAGGAGTTTATCAGTAAAGAATGTCATGTTGGTAGGAATTAATGAGTGATTCATAAAAATAATCTATTATAATTTAAATATAGAGATAGATACATTTATTTTTAGTTGATGTTATGAAAAATATGGGTTACGTTGAGGATTTTCATAATATCGAAGTAGAGAAAATGCCATGCACAACATGAATGAAAGAAAACTAGACAACACATATAATGTTTAGAATATCCATTCATAGATACCATGTGATAAGAGGAATCCTCACATTTTGGGGTATCTCCAAAAATATTATCAAAAACAGGGTTCATATAAATGATTTTATTACAAAAAAATATGGTCGAACAAGCCAACTAAGTTGGTAAGAGTTTGGAAAGAAGAATCAATTGGATGTTGAAGTTCAACTCATCCCACCCCATATAATTCTCCCCCAGGATAGAGAGTATTGACTAAATTATCTAGCTCTTCAACACACTTTTGATCATTTCTCAATGAGTAAGATGACATTGAAATGTCAGACTTCAGGAGATATATGATTTCCTCACATCTCTATATTTGGAAAGTACAAGAATCCACCTGGGCTTGTAGTCTGAATATCAACTTGAGACCCTTCTCCAATGCCTCCAAAACCTCCATCATCTACTCAGAAAGGGGAGCCTCATCTATGAAATCATATAAGTCTATATCATTGGTGGACAAATCTTGTTGAACTAGGGTGACCTTTTTCTTGACATCATACAATGGTTAGAAGTCAAAGCCATCCACCCCTAAGTCATCAAAAATTTGGAGAGAATTATTCTTTTGATCACAAAATGTTTCTATAAGAGTCTCAATAACCATGTAATGAATTTAATTTTAGATCATCCTATGTCACATCTTAGCCTTTGTGACTGATGTAACAAGAAATACAAGAGGAGGAGATACCAGTTGAGCTAGTAAAGAAGCATAAGAAGAATCCTCATATTCCCTTATCTTAGCAGGCACGTCAATCGTATCATATAATCTAGGACTAATTTCCTCAATAGATTTTGACATGATAACAGGGTGGTCATCATTATAAAAAGGCCAGTTCCTCTATGTGTTTCCCATATCCTCAATCAACTCCATTATTTCCAAAAATAGAGGGGTTGGTGAAGTAAATAGTTTTCCTACATGGAGGAATAGTCGGATTAGAATGACACCCAGATAGGCTGATAACCAAGGCTAGGAATAATCCTAAGTGAGAAATATGGAATCATCAAAATGTAGAAGAATTATTTTAGTATTAGTGTCTTTATGCACCAACATCATCCAAAATTGGCAGATGACCACAAGGTGTCTCTATCCCCGTACACTAGACAAGGGAAGGGGGAGACCCTTTGGATAAATACAAACTAATGAGTGAAAACATACAGTTTATATGTATCGTAGATGATGATCTCATTCAACATAGCTACAAGGACTCCATCCTGAAGAAAGATCTCACATGACCATACGTCTATAGAGATGCAACAATTGTCAATGACCAACCCAGTCAGTACACGATATGTGATGAAATCAAAGTTTTCTGATTAGCTTAGAAAATCTAAAAACTCATCAAGGATTTGTTATATGGTACTTTCCATATATATTTTCAAAAATCTTGGACGCGATGAGGCATCAGGGATCCTGTTAGTGTTGTAATAGTCATATCAATGGAAGTGATCCCCTATCCATACAAATAAAAAAAATAGAAGGGTACAATGATTCTATAGGGGGTAATACCTTGTTGAATATGGACCAGGAGCTGGGAAAGGCATGGAAGGACCAATACTATGAGATTAAGGTGTTTTCCTTCCACTAACCGTGCTTCCATCACCAGTGTGATGACACAGATTCTGGAGAATGCATCCCGAGTTGGTAAAAACCATCTATTCAAAAACATGGACATAAATCCCACCATACTATGACTTAGAGTGATATATGAGTTCACTTAATATTATAATGACATATAATAACCAACTTCTATAATGTCCCAATATGATATGACATTTTCACAAACTTTCTGGGAAGTACATCGATGGGGGTATATGATAGATGGTCCAACTCTGCTAAAAGACAAGAAAATATCTATCCAATCCTTGAAATAGATAATCGAGCTCATATTCATCTCTTATCCCAGCTTCTAGTTCAAAATAATTAAAATATACCTCACCAATATTAGATTCTTCAAGGCATCATCCCAGACATATGTGGTCAAGAGGAACATGTTGCACATCTCTTCGAGGGGGAATCCGACCTAGTTGGTAGATGTCACATAGGCCGATACCCACTTCACCATGGGAAAAAGTGGAATCTATTGGTTCAAAGTCACTAATGGATGATTATTTATTAGATAAGATTAGTATGGTGATAGAAAATAAATAGGGATATTCATACTGCTTCATAATGATGGACCCTATACAAATCATCAACAAACTCAATATAGATTTTCGTGATCTAGAATGGCCATGCCCATTCGTTAGAAAAATTACAAGTAGGACAGAGATTTCATTTAAGTTACATAAACTTACCAAATTGTCCATAGAAGAATAAAATATACTCATTTATATCTGATTAATAGACTAATGAGTAAAATCACCACCATCCAGACTCAAGGGAGTGTTTTAAAAAATATAAGACAAACCTTGGGATCGAGTTGCAACAAGCCATCCATCCTCAGTATTAGTTTTCTAAACATAATTGAGAGAATAAGAAACCTAGAAAGATGAAATATTAACTTCTAAAGGAGGAATGGAAACATCGTCTAACAAGCCAAACCCGTATATAGGAAGTCAATGTGATGAAGGATAATATTGAAGCTCTAATGAGAGGAAAATATTCAAAGAATAATTATCGGAATCCACATGATATCTAGGATAAAAATTACAATTTATATCAATAATTAACTTTGGATTGGCCACAAAAAAGGATCTTTGTTGTTACTTGAAATCTATCTGAACAAAAGTAAGTGGCACACGTCAGTTAGATAAAATAAAGTCTTGTCGAAAGACATGAATTTTTAGTATAATACGCATCACATAAATCAGTGAAGTCATTCGTGAATCACCTAAAGGGATAAAAAATGATACAAAACATAAAGGTCCTGTGGTTTTCATGAAACTACAGGTCATCACGGTATCAAATGAAACCTCAAAGACTCACGACCTCACAACCTGGACATGGTTACACGGGCCTCATGGTAGTCAATGCAACATATCCTTGAGCCACAATACCCCATGCAACCGTCAATATGATATTGAATCCTCCTGGACAAAGTTCAAACAATTATTGAAGAATAGTTTATAGTTTTTTTGAGTGGGATCTTGAGCAAAGGCTGTCTTGTGGAATAGTTCTTGAAAAATGGACTTGTCGCGAGATATCACAATCGAGACTTGCAAAACAGTCTTACGATAAGGGAAAGCGATGGAAGCAAGGTGATATCACTCTAGGGTAATGAGTAGCTGGTTAAATAAATGTCTTTAGGACCCATTATTTGTAGGGAATCTTGTGAAATACCAAGCATCTATTGGAAGACAAATTATCATCCAGGACACCAATTTGAGACAACACCAATGTCTGAGGTGGACATTTAATTTCTTCAAAACCAAGACCTTTTCTCCACAAACATCACTCATGTGGCACGTAATTTGTTGATTCCCACAAAATGAGTATCAAAAAATTAACAAAGGAATAAATATCTAGATTTGGGTATTATTTACCCCCGCAAAAGCAAAGTAGGGATAAGGAGGACGAGGCTTGCGTATCATGTAAACCTCTGAGAAATACAAAATCTCTTGACCATCATAAGGTCATGAAAATGAACCATGTGTAGTGAATATCTTATAGTGGATCCCATGGATACCCTTTTGAAGAGTCCTCCTATTCTTGAGAAGGTTACCTGGACAACTAGTTGTCACATGGTAATAGATGAATAAACTTGTTCATGCCACACAATTTTTCAACCGACATGTGCTGGATAATCTATCCAAAAATAATTCTAAAGTAGGAGTAAAAATTCTAAAAGTTTGATGCCACTTGAGGTTGTAAAACTTACATGGTGGATCACTGTTTAGGAGAATCATTGTCCTTGAAAGAATCCAAGAAAATGTGTGAGACCCCAATCCTTTGTATAATAAACAATAGAAATAAAAGGGAAGGAGGTAGGATCCTATCGTGGTTGTAAACATCACATGACACACCCATGGTTATCCAAAAGACACCATGAGACCCCGATGACATGTCTGCCTCATCTCATGAAAGCCCATCGGCATGTCGTCCACATCATGAAAAGAGCATTGTGTATGTCCAGGAGACCTCACACTCCCTCTTTATCTCACTAAGGAAAAATAGATAGAATTGTTCGTAAAATTATTGCATATATCCATAGAACCTGTATTGGTCTTGAGACTCATCATAATGAGATAGAGTATTTGTCTTCGACATTACTCATGCTATCTCGCATGACTCCTGAACTTTGTAAAATAAACAAAGTAAATAAAAATGAAAGGAGATGGGGACCTCTCATGGACATAAAACTCATGTGAAGCACTAAGGATATTCAAAACACGGTCTCACAAGACCCCTCATCAATCCAACCTAAACTCCTGAAGTCCCTATGAAATGCTATCCTTGTCTCACAAAAATTCCAAGACAAGTTACTTGAGTTCACATTAAGGCCTTTCGATAGGCATCATGATCCTGCTAAGACCCTTGGACACATAAATATGACAATATTGAAGTGTTTAGGCATTCCATCATGGTTCAAGAAGCCCAAATTAATTAGAAATAATCCTATAAAGGAGCCATTTATAGGGGGACTCATGGTCGTTGAAAACCAGGCGACGCCCTCAGAGTGATCCACAATAGAAACTCCTAATGACGTGTGATGTCGAATCCCTTTGCTAAATCTAACATGGATTCACATGATATAAGCCAAGAAAAGTGAAAAAAACAAGGGTGATGAGGCATATAAACCCCCCATCCCATCATGAAAAATACACCACTACTCTCTGAATGAGAAGTTGTCCCTTTTGCAACCAATTGACCGAGCTGATTTCTCAGGGCGGTGAATCTTGATACAGAAAAGTTTTACATTAGGTAAGATACCAACAAAAAACTAGAGAAATCATGAAACATGCATATTCAATTCACATTATCACTCATAGGTCACACTGAGTACTTCCAGTAGAGAATGTAGAGGACATCCCGTACACCCGCTAGATCACACAAAACTTAAAAAAGAAAAAACTGAACAAATCTAAGGAATTGGTAATATAATGTCTAGAAAAAAAATAAAAAATATAGGATACTAAAATAAAGAAAATATAATATGACCCTCAAGAACATCTCAAGAACCACCCAAGTCATGCGATTGAACCAGGACATGTCATCTAGATCACATGAAACTTCTTTGGAATACTATTTGGATCAAACGAAGTCCTCTAGACATATCAAATAAATTCACATATTTTCCCGCAAACATGAAATCCAGATCTCGTGAATCCTATATGGATTACTATCATATAATTTTAGTGATCATTATAAATGTCAACTAGCCCATATGGAAACACCAATTCATGTCATTTTAGTGTCATGGTATCACCCGAGCATGTCAACCGACTCTTGTGACACCCTTCAGGCACACCGACCAAGTATCACAATTCATTATAGACATGTCATCTAGGACATGTGATGGCCTCAAAGACATGTCATAATGACTATAATTACACCATCCATATGTGTCATCCATATCTTGTGATGAAACCTTGGAAAGTCAGATGGATCATGAGAAACCCTCTAGACAAGTCATCTAGGTCATGTGATGCCTTCCGAGATCAATCAACTAGGTCTTACAATGTCCTCTGGACAAGACAAACTTGATCATGTGACAACCCTAATACATTCCATTTATATTATTTGAATCCCTTAAGACAAGTAAAATAGTATTACAATTGTCTTTTAACATGTCAAGAAGACATTCTATGACTTTTCAAGTTAACAATCAAGGCATTCCAAGCAGAAAATCAATGCATTTCAAGAAGGAAATTTGTCTAGGTCAATAAGGTCGACCTTAAAGTGTAAGCCTTGACTAGTCTCATAATATGATAATTACCACATACAAGGGAAATCTCAGAGTGTAATCCGAGACTGGTGTAATAATATGATATGTACCGCAAAAAAGGTAAATTGCAGTGTGTAAGCCCCGCTCAAGGGAACTACGATGACTCTAATTCCTACTATAGTTAGGATACGTAGGAAGCCTCTTCGAGGCCTAATATCTATGTTAAATTATGATGGCCTATCCCAATTCATAAGTCCCATATCCATAAGAAATAAGAATGATCATATTCTATTCCTTGTTTCTCACACCATATATAGTTCACATGGGCTTAGGGAGTCACAATAATCATATCACTTTAACTATAAGCCTCTATCAAGCTAGGGAAATGTTAGTGTGTAAACCGAAATCAATTGAACTAAAAGGACTCTAATTACTTCCATAACAATGATTTTTAGGACACATTTTTATGTCCTGATCTCTAACTTAGATGGGCATACAACTTAGTGTGGGTCCCACCATGTCTCTGACATTTCAACAATCAAGACCCAATCATTCCTTTGGGTTGATCACTATTCATAATCTCTTAGGGGACTGATAAATTAACTAAACTACAATGTATCTGATTCCTACCATAACCAAGATTTGTAGGACACCTCTCTGAGGCCTAATACACCCCAGGGTTTCATAGTATGTTATATATTTAAATTAATATAGTAGCATGTGATGTACGCAACAACGAGTTCAAGCGCACAACGACCTATTAAACAAGCCGTTTAAAAAGAGGTTATGATATGTAAAAAACAAAATTTAAATTTTATATACTCTATATACTTTTAACATCCATATTATGTGTTTCTTAGACATAATATAATAACAAATTCATTTTTTCAGATAAAATAAGTATTTTCCAAAAAATGCAATTTTACCACCTTTAATGGTGAACCCTTTTTAAATACAATATTTGACACTTTTATATATTCAATTTGATTAAATTAAATTATAATTTGGAAGAAGGAAATAAAAATTTTGTTTGGATAATTTTTTGTACTTTTCCGATAACTTTCATATTTTGATGAATAGTGAAAACTACTTAATTTTAATTAAAAACAAATTTTTTGATCGAATTAATTTATAGTGTTAAATTTTGAATTTTAGTGGTTTTAAAGTATAATTTGATTATAATTTCCTCATTTAATATAATATATTTCATTATATGTAATTTCAAATTTAAATTGAACATAAACATATGTCAATCTTTTGATATCTTTTACTTCTTTAAAACCCGCCTTTTAGTTTTAACAACGGGAATTAATTTTAAATTAATTTCTGCAACTTCTGTGTTTTGAATTTGGAAAAATGGATTCCATATTTGGAATCTGGAGGTCCAATTTTTTTATGTAGGTTACTTTTATTTTTAGACATTATGAATAATTACTTCAGTAAATATTTTATTTACCCTGGTTAAAAAGTAAATCCAGTAAATAAGAGTAAAAACTAATATTATAATAATATTAAAATGACCCTAACACATGTCATAACCCTATTTTATGATACATTTCCGACCATGGGCATCCATGGATCGATTTCGGGACCCCGTGGAGCCACTTGGGGGTGATAATGACATTTTATATTAATTAATTTAAAGTAAAGACAAAAATGACATAAGCACGTATCTTTTAGTAAAATATTTTTTATATGTGGTTATATAATTGATATATTCAACTATAAATATTCACTTGAAATATAAAATTATTTCCTACATCAGGATTTTTTATTTATAATTTGTATAAATAAAATAAATATATTTATTTATGACACAATAATGATTTAATATTTTCCTTATTAATGAAAGAATCAAATAAATGATATTATAAATACAAAAATAAATATAATTTGAAATTTTTTATTCCATACAATAATTTTATAGGTGAATATGACGTGTTAGGTCTGATTTAATGTATTTTTTTTGATGTGATAAAGTTGTTATGACTTTCAAGAAAAACAAAATACCAAATAGTGTCAAAATTGACATAAATGAGTTTTTATAACAAATACTATATTATTAATTGATCAAATATTTCTAAAAACCTAAGGATCAGAGAAAGGACTTATATAAGGTTATATATGTCAATATTTAACCACATGGTGTTCTCTTGGATTTATATAGTAAGTTTATTAACCATTTATTATAATAATACAAGAACACATGATAAAACTTAAACTATTTAACTAAGTGTTAAATAAAATAGATAAGGTTAATATGGTGACATAAACCTTTATAAAACCTATTTAATAAGTGTATTTAAACCCATCATCACCTCATCCACGAAAAAATACATTTGGATCCATTATAAACTGAATATGATTGTATAATAAATTAATATTTCATGCTTTTCCTAAAGTGACCCTCACCTCTCTTATAAAATGGTACATCCCATTTCTTAATTTTACACCCCAAAGCCTTTTATCTCGAAACAAATATCCTCAAATATCCTCCCAACTACCCTAACTTAAACCTAGAGGCATTAATTTGATCATAATTCAATCTGAGGAGCCATTTTGATCAAATCAAAAGGAAGCACCCAAAGAAGAGATAATTATTTCATCACCTCTTTCAAAGTTCTTTTCTTCTTTCACTTCCAATTTATTTGTTGTTTCAATACCAAAATAATAAATCCAGTACCTTCTAAATACATTGATGTTATTATAAATATGGTACAACTATATTCAATATTCTATCCATCCTATGAATGATAAAGTCACCATATGTGTGTACGTACGTCTTACCGTCTCCACGTCGTGATGTAGTTTGTTATTCAACACTTCAATATTTGGATGAGTATAATAATGAGTATAACTAATGTAAATAATAAATATAACATATTAATTAATCTTTAGATACTATATTCCATCCAATTACATACTATTTCATCATCAGTAGAATGATATTGTCGCTCCTGCGTACGTATGAATTACCGTCTCCACGAACGTGATGAGATTCACCCCCATCATAACCATTCAAGAATAATTTTCATTTTATGATTAAAAATAATGTTTAATAACTTAATATAATTCTTGATATTAATAAAATACATCCTATCCATAACAAACCTGACTTACATAACAAAACATATAAAGGAAAATGAATCAGTTAACACCCAAACCAATGATACTATTGAAATAATTTAAAAAAAACAATATTAGAAGATCATATATAATATAATATTCATGTATATGGTTGTTTTATAATTTAATAAAAATTATTTAACTACTATATAGGAGGTTAACGTACCCTCGACCAAGGAAAAGTACAAGGTAATGATTAATTTTACAATCTCTTTATTATCTGAGGTTGTTTATACGTGAGTATCTACTGGGACCTCTTTATCATCCACATCTTTGTTTCTTAAAAATGTATTTCAAAACATTTTTACTATTTAATAAAGTATGGGTTAAATTAATTTATACCCTTTTTTTAATTTTTATAAATTTTTTTGAATGGAATCTTTCTATCATTTTCTAAACAAGGTACTTCATGACCTTTTCAACAAATTGAGGTTAGAATGTTTTTTTAAATTATATGGTGGGTACGCCTATTTTCTGCCATTATAACTCCTTAGAAGTTTCCCTTACAATATTTTAAGAATATTTTCAAAATAAATGTTTTCTTTTAAAATTATATGAATTTTAAATGATTTTAAAATAGAAAGAAATATTTATTTCAAATAGTTTTGATTTCCACTATGTCAACATGATTTGATTGATTTTACACTTGTTTGATGTTGATTTATTATGATGAAATATTCAATATTGTATTGAAGGTTTTGTTATATGTTTGACTATGGATGTGTTTTTTTTAAAGAGGTGGTGCCTCAGTCAAAGACCATGGAACAATTTATTGCATAAAAGAAAATGAGTAACAAAAGTCTGAATGATAGAATCTTATTATAATACTTATTGAAGAAAGAGAGCGAATCATCAGGAAAATCATCCAACCAGGTAATGGCCTGATTGAACCCCTTGTTTGCAAGACTATCGGCAACCACGATCGCTTCACGGAACACATGAGTGGCAATGTAGTTGAGATTCCTGAGCGAAGCAATACATTTCATCCATCAAGAGGTAAGCAGCCAAGCAAGGTGCACCACTCCCTTCTAGATAGCGTGGACAACCATGGTTGAATCACATTCAATACACAAGTTTTTTCAACCCTTCTTCTTGGCGGAGTCCACCATATGAATGACTCCAAACATTTCAGCTTCCAAATCCGAGGCCGTGCCACATCCACCGAAGAAGCAGCAAAGGAAATTGCCAGGAAAGTCTCTAAAGATGGAACCACAGCCAGCCGGACCTGGGTTACCTCTAGAAGTGCCGTAAGCATTCACTTTGATCCATCCTGGCAGCGAGGCTTGCCAGAAGACCTCAAAGGTATGTCGGGGTAGCCTATAAGAGCCCACAATTTGAAGATGGTGAAGGATCTCAAAATCACCAACAGAGTTGTCACAATGATCCTTCTGAAGAGAGGCATCATCCTTAATGGAAATGATAATACGCGTTTTACCTGCATTGAGATTGAACAAGAAATTTTTATGAATAAAATTATTTCTGTCATACCAGATCACATGCAGAAGCTCAGTCACCGTAGCCAGAAAAGATTCCTGATTTGCTTAGAAGACTCCCAAATCACACAGTGTTGAAGTTGAGAGTTGATTGATGCAAGAAATGACCATCTGCAACCAAAAATGACAGAAATGTAATCCCAAAGAGCTACAAATATAGCACAAGACACGAACAAATGATTATCATCCTTCTGGTTTTGATTGTACAGATTACATCTAGAGCAAAGAGAAAACCCAACGGATTGAAGACACACATCAGTGGGTACCCTATTATGAGCAACATGCCAAATCAGAGTAAAACATGAGGGTTTGATCCAAGGTTTGTAAAAAGCTTTCAACCAGAAAAAGTTAGAAATAGAATTACTGAAATTGTTTTTGTAGAAAATTTTAGAATCCAAGACACCATTAAAGGCAGGTTCCCAGATAAGGAAATCATCAGTGTTAGAAAATTGATAATTGTCAATGATGTGACTGATTTGGTTTGGAAGGGTGATGTCATGAGAGTTAAAAACATCAAAAATCATGGAGGTGGTGTTCTCAGGACTACTGGTGGGTGTTATCATAGAGATTAAAGGGACACCAGTCTAGTTGTCCAGCCAGAAATTCATAGAGGATTCAGTGCTAACCATCCATCTAGCATTGTTCATGGTTTTAAGGAATAACTGTCTAATGGAAGGCTAGTTGGAAGAAGTGATGTAACCCAAGTTACCATTCTGAAGCATAGTAACAAAACTTTTCTTAAGAAAGACCAAGGAATCATAATTTCTATGAATCAGATTCCAAGTCATTCTAGCTTGAAGATATTCATTAAAAAGCTTAAGATTCTTGATACCAAGACCACCCCTATCCAGGGGTTTACAAAAAGTGACCCATGGTATGGTGACAAGTTTTCTTTCAATCGTACTACCAGTCCAGAAAACATTTTTAATGCAAGTATTGATTCTTTTGAGAAGACTAGCGGGACAGCTGTAAACCATCATCAAGTAAACCATATTGGAAACAATTGTAGACTTAACAAGAAAAACCTTTCCGGCCATTGAAAGAGATTTACCCTTCCAAGAAGATATTTGATTGATAATTTGGTCCACAGTGCTGTGGAAATAGATCGATTCTGGTCTTCCCCAAAATATAGGAACACCCAAATAAGTGAAAGGGAAAGATCCTTATTTGATTCCTATGTAATCAATGATGTGAATTTTTCTATTGGGGGAAAAGTTTTTCCCAAATAAAACAAAGGATTTGTTCCAACTTATCGCTTGACCCGAAATATCTTCATAATGCTCCAGGGCACTTTTGAGGATTTTAATGTTCCTTTTATCGCCCTTTAAGAATAAAATTATGTCATCAGCATATAGAAGATGTGTAGGAACATTTAAGTTTCTAGCATCCTGAATGGGGTTGATTTTATTTTGATTCACAAGGCTCGTAAGAAGTCTACTTAAATAATCCCCAACAATATCAAAAAGAATGGCTGAAAGGGGATCACCTTGCCTAAAACCCTTGGTACATTTGAAAAAACCTTTAGGGGACCCATTGACCAGCACAGATATGGAAGCCAAATTGAATAAGGTGTGGATCATGGTAATAAAAGAGCCATTAAACCCAAATTTTTTATGTACCTTGAAAATAAAATTCCAGTCCATAGTGTTAAAAGCTTTGCTGATGTCTAACTTAATGGCCACACTAACTCCTCTAGTGACTTTATTCAGCATATTAGTACATTCTGAGGCAAGGAAGATACAATATTGATTGGTTCTTCCTTTGATAAAGCCAAATTAGTTCCAAGAAACAATTTTATTAGTAATTGAGGTGAGTCTGTTAGCAAGAAGTTTTGTGATAATTTTATAGAGGCTGTTGATGAGTGCAATAGGTCGGAAAAGATGAATCTCAGTAGAATTATACACATTAGGAATAAGAGTAAGGAATTGAGCATTTATCCCATGAGGAAGAAAACCATTGGAGAAAAAAGATTTAACCAGTTTACAAACATCTACATGGATGAGATCCCAGTACTGCTGAAAGAGTCCATTGTTGAACCCATTCGTTCCCGGTGCACTGTCAGGGTTGAGGCTAAAAACAGTGTCGCTGATTTCATGATCCATAGGTATGATTAATAGGCGATCATTGTCCGCATCAGTGACTATATTAGGAATTATTCTAGGGTGGAGATCCTTACTAACATCCAGACCATTAAATGTTTTTTTGAAATAACCAACAACACGATTTGCAATGGCATCCTCAGTGTCAAGAAGAGTGTCATCTACTTTAAGAAAGGAAAGGGGCCTACATATTTTCCTGATTCTTTGAAGAGAATTATAGAATTTCTTATTTCTATCACCATTTGAAATCAATTTAGTTTAAAATATTTGTTTTTTCATGTGATATTTGAGCTTCAGAAGAGAGTTAAGCTTCAAAGAAATAGTAATTTGAGCTTGGGGATCAAGAGAAAAACCAGAGCAGGTATTGGAGCTTTGAGTAAGAATGAGGTCATTCTCCAAAGGGGAGATATCTGTGTCAAGATGATTTGTTTTAGAGAAGAACCAACCCCTGAGTTGTTTTTTAGAAGTTTTAATTTGGAAATTGAAACAAAAGGTTCACTTTATCGCCGCATGCCATCACAGAAATCTTTAATCATGTTGGAGCATTCTGGGATTTCAACCCAAGCATTGTTAAATTTAAAAGCGAGGGGAGATTTTGAGCCCTTAGAGATGAAGCTGACAAGAATGGGATGATGATCAGAGTTGATCTTGGGTAAGGTAATGCTAGATATGGATTCCCATTTATCAAGGGCGATAGTATTAGTGAAAGCTCTGTCAAGTTTGCTAGCTACAATCCTATTGAGGACATTTCTATACCAGGTGTATTTGGCACCAGTAAGGTTGATTTCATTAAGATTGCAGTCCTCAATGGAATCTTTAAATTCTCTAATTGAGATTGGATAATGTGACGGTCCAATATTTTTTATTGGGAGAAGAATAGCATTGAAATCACTGATCACTAGCCAGGGATCTTGAACAGAGGTAGAGAGGGAAATGAGGTCAATCCAGAGGGACCTTCGATCTTGATATCTATTTTTTTCATATATCATAGTGCAGACAGTACAAACACCATCATAGGAAAAAGCACAAGTAAAAATTTGGTTAGAAGTTTTAACAACATTAATAGACTGCAAAGATGAGTGATAAAAAACCCAGAGAGTTTTAGTAGAGGTTCCCTCCTTGCAAGCACCGAGGAAGTTATAACCAAACGAGCACACGTGTAAATATTTCAAAGAAAAGTTAATTTTAGGCTCAATGATGGAAAATAAAATTGGACTGTGGGTCAAAATAATTCTCTTAAACACAATAAAAGTATCATATTTAGCTATACCTTGACAATTCCAAAATAGAAAATTCATTTAAACCTGCGTTTGGAGCTAGAGCTCCCTTTTTTTCTCCACTTGAGACCTTATTCCTTGCTGACCTCTAGGTGCATTAGAGGATGATGGGCTGGATTTTATTCTCTGATTGTTCTTAGAAGAGGAAACATAGACATTAGAATCAGTTTTAATATCCACCCCCGATTTTTATCCAAAGAGATTGAAGCCACTCCTGGGCAATCTTTTGGAGGAAAATCAGGAATGAGAGCATCAGAGATACATGAGGAGGCAGTCACAGTGGCCTTAGAGCCCACTGCCACTGTCTGATCACTGGAGCCTGCCACCTTAAGGGTGTAAATATTTTCAATGGCCATCCTCACCTGGTCTAAAGTTCCAATGATGATTTTTTTGGACTTAAGGCCCAAATTCAAATCCATATTGGTCTCATTTGAGATAGATTCCGGCTGATCGGGTTGGTCATTGGGACCATTTAGATGGTCAATAGCCTTGGTAGTGGGATGTAAATTCACTGCATTCATAAGTTTCTTGTTAGCATAACAAATGGGGGATGTGGAGGTACCTACAACTGCACCCTTTATCAGCATACTTGCAGCCTCATGTACCTCCACCTGAGACATGGCCATAACTTCAATTCCCTTCCTTAGACTATGATTAGCATTTGCAACCTCAGGAGGGTCCACATGAGTCTCAGCCTGGGGACCCTCACTCGAGTCACAATCCTCCTACAGAAATTGATCACCTGCAAAAACCCCATTAGAATTGAGACCCTGATTTTGGTCCATCAAAATAGAGATTTCCTGGCCACTAGAGTCCCAAGACACTGCCTGCTAGTTGTCACCCAACAAGTAGCGGCCTGAGTCAGTTTCATCAGATGAATTTGCAGGATGCACAGGGATGTCCCGCACTGTAGTCTCATTCTCTGCCATAATTACAGCATCAAAATCCTCAGTCCCCTCCTCTTCGACCATATCAGACCATTTTACACCGGAGGTCTCCCATACATGAGGTAATTTCTTAACCCATCTATCAGCCCTTTTCAGGTTATTTTCTGGCAGCCTAGAAGCAACGGGTTGATCATTCCTATTCCATCTTACCTGAGTCCACCCTTCCTCCTTCGACAGTTCATCCCGTGACCTCACATGGTTCTTCATCACACGATAGTTCATTATGGAATGACCAAAAATCTTACATAGATCACAGAAGGGAGGTCGACGTTCGTATTCCAAATTAATATTGGCTTTGTACTCATTTGCATTGAAGGATATTGAATCCGGAGGCTTGCTCCCGAGATTGAATTCCACCATTACCCTTGTGTACAAGCTGAGTTCTGCGTTGATCGTCCGATGATCTATCTTCAGTGGAGTTTCTATGCAAGAGGAAATGTCGTTTAGAATTTTGGGATGCCAAAAGAAGAAATTCAAACCATAGAGTCGCACCCAGATCTAAATCGTCATATTTCGGTGAGTGTGAGGATTGAAAGAGAAATCCCATTCTGAAAGTTGAAGCAGCCCTGGTTTCATTTGAATGTTGCCCATAGTCCAGACTCGGTCATGATCCTCCTGCGATCTTAAAAGAAGATGAAAATACCCACGCCTGATCGGAACAAGATTCCAGTCGTTGAAGCCCCAGATGTGCTAGATCCTTGGTTTGAGCTCCGAGGACGGCCATGTCTTATCACCCTTCAAGTATGAAATGCATCCCAGCACTGAGTAATTGCAAATTTGAGATCGTTGCTTCAACGCTTCCTAGTCTGCTTCGACCACGAGTTGACCATCATCCAATTTCTTGCAGAAGGGCGACTTCCTCAAGATGGTATTACACAGATCTGTGCCTTTCAACGCATCCAGGAAAGAGATCGGTTTAGATTTTTCTTTCAATAAGAACTCTTCCTTCTGCGCATCACCATCTTTGTCCCCAAAATTATAGAAGCGATGAGAATTAAAATGCCTGGGAGCAAGAAATGAAGAGTCCATAAGATCAAGAACAAGTAATCAGAGCTGAGAAAACCCTGTACATCTGCGATTTTTGAGAGAGAAGGTCCTCCTTATCTCTAAAATGATTCTTCTCAGATCATCTAAATCTTCCTCTCCGGTTCTTAGCTATGACCTATAAGAGTATGGATGTGTTATTTTTATACCATTCATTTTTTATGGTTAAAGTATTAACATTTCATATGCTAGTTTAATTACGAATGATTATGTTATGTTCCAACCTTTTCATATGAGGAATGCATTGGACTTAGTAAGTGACAGGTGGATCCCGCTATAGCTCCTCGATGCATTGGTAGGTCTCATGAAACAAACTAGTGTCTTGGAACAAGTCCTTGACAAAATCTTATTTTTAGTCTTGTAACGAGGCCTTCACTATGTGGTTTTTATGTCCAACATTATGCATTCCATCATTATAAAATTGGCTATTAATATTACATGTGATTATTAGACTAGAAGAATATCAATGTGAATAATTAAATGACATTATTTGATTTATCTTTTCCATATTATGATGAAGTATAATTTTAAAGGGCATGTGTTTTAGTCTTATATATTGCCTACAATGTTTCTGATTTTTTAAGAAAGTTTCCACAATATTGTTATTCTTACTGAGCAGCTGAGCTTACCCCTTTATTATGTTTTATTTTTCATAGGATGTGAAGAAGTATATTATGATTGACCTGAAGGAATGAGGTAGGAGATATGAGTGTGTTAAAAAGGGGGCATAATATATTTTTTCCATTTCATAATGTAATGAAAAACTTATGTATGTATCTACTACTTCCAAGGCTATTAAACTGATCAGTCCTTCAGACTTGATCTGTTGTGATTATGCCAATGTTATGTAATAACGTACTGACTCTTGGTAACTAGGGGGGGAATTATAGTTGGTATTATGGGAAATTTAGTAAAAACCTTGAAAACTAGATTTAGAAAATATCTGATTAGAAAACATTACCCTAAGATAAACTTAAAGGATTTGTATAGAATAACTTTCAAGAATTTTTTTTATGCAGAGGTTTTGTGAGTTTTCCAAGAAATACAAATTTTTCTAGATATGAGTAGGCAGAGACGGCTCTGGAATAGATGTACCTAGGAGTGAAAACTCTAACAAGGAGTTTTGGGCTTTCCCCTGGGTATCTTGGTACACGACAAAAATCCTTGCTACACTCTTGGTTACGACACTATCGGGGGATATGCTTACGATAGTTCACATTTTTTTTAATAAACCATTATGAATGATTTAAGATTAAATATGTTGGTAAACAAACCAATGTTATGATTATGAGACTATATGTGTGTAAAAATTCAATTAATGATGAGAAGTTTTGTAGTTTTTGGATTATACATTATGATATGATCTAACCAAGTGTACGTCGTCATTTAGAAATGGTGCCCTGTAGAAGGAATGATAACTCCAGCAATATGCACGATCCAAAGTGTAAGAAAAGTCATATCTTTCATGGTATTAATCCAACATTTAGAAGGGAAATAGTCTACAATGTATTCTCATCATATGAAGAAATAGTATCACGTGTTAATAAGATAAGTAAATAATTCTATGATTCATGTGGCTTTGAAGGGAAGCCGGAGAAGAAGAGGATGGTAGAGAGAAAAATGGATAATGGGAAGAAGGAAAAGATGGATTTTCCCATATGTTATAACTATGGAAAGAATCACCCTAATAAGTGATTGAAAGGAATGGGATTTTGTTATATGTGTAGAGAAAAAGGACAAAAAGCTCCTAATTGAGAGGGTAAGAAAAAGGATTCAAATATACAATGCTTTATCCACAAGGAGTTGGGACACTACACGAATCAATGTCCAAATCATCAGAGTATACCCCAAATTATGCTATTGGATAATAATCAAGTTATAATACTACCACAAATGTAGTGTGTTGACTAGTGATCTTATATCATTATTAAATAATTGGGTCATTTGAGTATTGTATTAATGATGTACAAATTGAAAGAATTATAGAGTAAATAAGGATTGTACTACAGCACTATTTCATTAAGGATTTGAGATTGTATGGTACCAAGTAAAGTGACATAGTTTCAAGTTAATCATTTTGGAAAATATATGGTTGGGAGAAATAAAACCCTTAATATTTTTGCAGAAATAGGATAATGATTTCGGAATAAGATATGATTGATTTGGATAAATTATATTCGATATTCATGACTACCTTGAAAATAATTAATTGTTTATTTATTCCATCATTGTTGGAGTTTACAAAATTTTTGGATATAAAGAGTATATCCAGTATTCTATAAGGAATACAGGAGCATGAATGTAATCAATAAGTTTTTATGATAATTTGGCGTGTTTCTATGTTTTAAGAGAATAAATGATGAAGGTATTCACATGTTACTATGTGGGAAAAGATATCTTCATTATGTTGACCTTCCTTATAAATTTCTGGACTATTAGTTTGGATATAAGTATTTTGGATAAGTCTAAAGGTTGGAATAGATTATGTTGGACATTTGAAACTATGGTTTAAGGTTAAAACATTTTTTAAATATTATTTTTGGTTTAAAAAAAAGGAAAACCTGAAGGTCGGGCAAAAACTCGTCACATCCGGCAAGGCCGCGAGACTTGAACCCGCAATCGAAGGGTGACAAGCTTGCATCACCTACCACTGGCCTACGTGATATCCTAGTCTGTATAATGTATTTTTTTTAAAATAATTTAAAGACTGATGAATTATAAATTTTTTTTTGAAACCCTATACGATTAGGTTTAATATAATATTTTTTGAGTTCTATTATCTTTTCGATAGAAAGATCAGTTTTCTGTAGTAATTAGTTAAAGGATGGAACTCTACTTGTAATGTATAATTTTTGTTTATTATTTTATGATGAAATTAATTCAAAAACCTTAGGTAAATGATATAAAAACCAAAAATGTGATATCCTAATACCTTATGGCTTTGAGGCCCTCAATGTTCCTTTTATTGTTCACTTGTTTGTGATTGATGACCTCAATCACTCTTTATAAATATTTACATTTTCCCTCTAATTATGTGTCTTTAATTTCCACCAATTTTCTCTTATTTGAGATCATAATTTGGTTGTGACTCTTCATTTTCCTTTCCCTCTTATTAAGACTAAATTTTTTAACACTATATCCGATGTGGGTTTTCCACAAAGGTATTTTCTATTTTCAATATTTTATTTTTGAAGAAAATTTTCAAATTGTGAGGATGCAATTTATTGAAGGAGGGGAGAATGTAACACTCTAGAATTTCATAATATGTTATGTCTTTAAAGTAATACAATAGCATGTGATGCACACAATACCGATTTCAAGCGCACCGCGACCTATCAAACTAACCGTTTAAAAAGAGGTTATGAATAGTTATAATCACTTTTTTAATTTTATATACTCTATATAATTTTAACTTAAATATTATGTGTTTCTTAGACATAATATAATAACAAAATCAATTTTTCAGATAAAATAAGTATTTTCCTAAAAATGCAATTTTACCACCTTTAATGGTGAACACTTTTTAAATAAAACATTTGACGATTTAATATATTCAATTTGATGAAATTAAATTCTTATTTGGTAGTGGGAAATAAAAATTTAGTATGGATAAATTTTTGGTACTTTTCTGATAACTTTCATATTTTGATTAATAGTAAAAAATACAAAATTTTAATTAAAAACAACATTTTTGATCGAAATAATTTATAGTGTTAAATTATACATTTGAGTGGTTTTAAAGTATGATTAGATTATATTTTTTTCATTTAATATAATGTACTTCATTGGATGTAATCTCAAATTTTAATTGAACATAAACATATGTTAATCTTTTAATATCTTTTACTTCTTAAAAACCGACTTTTTAGTTTTAACAATAGAAATTAATTTTAAATTAATTTATGAAACTTCTGTGTTTTGAATTTGGAAAAATGAATTCCATTTTTGGAATCAGGATGCCCATATTTTGTAAATAGGAAACTTTTATTTTTAGACATTTTGAATAGAAACTTCAGTAAATATTTTATTTACCATGGTTAAAAAGTAAATCCAGTAAATAAGAGTAAAAAATAATATTATAATAATATTAAAATTACTATAACACATGTCCTAACCCTATTGGATAATCTATGTCTAACCATCGACATCCTTGGGTCGATTTTGGGACCCCATGAAGCCACATGGGGGTGATAATGACAATTTATATTAATTAATTTAAAGTAAAGACAAAAATGACATAAGCATGTATCTTTTAGTAATTTTTTTATATGAGGTTATATAATTGTTCTATTAAACTATAAACACTCATTTTAAATTTAAAATTATTTCCTACATCATGATATTTTATTTATAATTTTAATAAATAAAATAAATATATTTATTTATGAAACAATAATGATTTAATATTTTCCTTGTTAATGAAATAATCAGATAAATGATATTATACATATAAAAATAAATATAATTTGAATTTTTTTATGCCATACACTAATTTTATAGGTGATTATGACGTGTTAGTGCTGATTCAATATTTTTTTTTATGTAATCAAGTTTTTATGACTTTCACAAAAACAAAATACCAAATAGTGTCAAAATTGACAAAAATGAGTTTTTATAACAAATACTATATTATTAATTGATAAAATATTTCTAAAAATATAAGGATCAGCCAAATGACTTATATAAGGTTATATATGTCAATAATGAACCACATGGGGTTCTATTGGCTTTTTATAGTATGTTTATTAACCATTTATTATAATAATACAAGAATACATGATAAAACTTAAACTATTTAACTAAGAGTTAAATATAAAAGATATGGTTAATATGGTGAACTAAACCTTTATAAAATATATATTTTTAGCGGATTTCGACCCATAACCAAATTATCCACAAAATAATTCATTTTGAGCCATTATAAATTGAATATGATTTTATAATAAATTAATATTTCCACCTTTTCCAAAAGTGACCCTCACCTCTCTTATAAAAGGGTACTTCACCTTCTTTTAATTTTACATCTCCAAAGACATTTAGATCGGACAAACTATTCTCAAATATCCTCCCTACTACCCTCCCTTCATTCTAGAGGCCTTAATTTGATCAGAATTCAATTTAAGGATCCCTTTTGATCAAATAAAAAGGAATCACCCGAAGAAGAGGTAATTATTTCATCACCTCTTTCAAAGATCTTTTGTTCTTTCACTTCCTCTTTCTTTGTTTTTTCAATACCAAAATAATAAATCCAGTACCTTTTAAATACTTTGATGTTATTATAAATATGGTACAACTATATTCACTATTCTATCCATCCTATGAATGATGAAGTCACCGTACGTGCGTACATACGACTTACCGTCTTCACGTCGTGGTGTAGTTTGTTACTCAACACTTCAATATTTGGATGGTTATAATATTGAGTATGACTGATTTAAATAATAAATATAATATATTAATTATTCTCTAGATATGATATACCATCCAATTATATACTATTTCATCGTCAATAGAATGATATTGTCACTCGTGCGTACGTACGGATTACCGTCTCCACGGACATGATGAGATTCACCCCCATCATAACCATTCAAGAATAATTTTCATTTAATGATAAAAATAATGTTTAATAACTTAATATCATTCTGGATACGAATAAAATACATCCTATCCATAACAAACATAACTTACATAATAAAACAAATAAAGGAAAATGAATCAGTTAACAGCCAAACCAATGATACTACTGAAATACTATTAACAAAATAATATTATAAGATCATATATAATATCATATTTATTTATATGGTTCTAGTAAAATATAATAACAATGATTTAAATAATATATTGGAGGTTAACGTACCCTCGACCAAGGAAATGTACATGGTAATGGTTAATTTTATAATCTCTTTATTATCTGAGGTTGTTTACACGTGAGTATCTACTGGGACCTCTTTAGAATCCACATCTGTGTTTCTTAAAAATGTATTTCAATTTTTTTTAATATTTACTAGAGTATGGGTTAAAGTCATTTATACCATTTTTTTAATTTTCATAAAATGTTTTGAAAGTAATCTTAATGTTGTTTTCCAAACAAGGTACTTTATGACCTTTTCGACAAATTAAGGTAAGAATGTTTTTTAACTTATATGGAGGGTACGTCTATTTCCTACCATTATAACTCCTTAGAAGTTTCCCTTACAATCTTATAATAATATTTTCAAAATAAATTCTTTCTTTTAAAATTATGTTACTTTTATATGATTTTAAAAAAGAAAGAAATATTTCTCTAAAATAGTTTGATTTCATCTATGTCAACATCCTTTGATGGATTTTACACTTGTTTGAAGCTGGTTTATTATAATGAAATATTAAATATTGTATTGAAGTTTTTTTGATATTTTTTACTATGGATGTGTTATTTTTATACCCTTCATGGTTTATGGTTAAAGTATTAAAATTTAATATTCTAGTTTTAATACGAATTATTGTGTTATGTTTCAACCTTTTCATATGAGGAATGCATTGGACTTAGTATGTGATGGGTAGAGCCCGCTATAGCTCCTCAATGTATCGGTAGGTCTCATGAGACAAACTAGTTTCTTGGCACAAGGCATTGAAAAAATCTTATTTTTAGTCTTGGTATGAGGCCCTGACTATGTGGTTATGATGTCCGACATTATGCATTCCATAATTATGAAATTTGCTATTGGTATTACATGTGATTATTCGACTAGTATAATATCAATATGAATAAGTAAATGACATTATTTGATTTATCTTTTCCATATTATGTTGAAGTATAATTTTAAAATTCTGGTGTTTTAGTATTATACATTGCCTTCGATGTTTATTCTTATTTATGAAAGTTTCCTCTATATTGTTATCCTTACTGAGAAGCTGATCACACCCCTTTCTTATGTTTTATTTTTCCCAGGATGTGAAGAAGTATATTATGATTGACCAAATTGAATTATCTACAAGATATGTGTGTGTTCAAAAGGGGACATAATGTTTTTTTCCATTTAATAATTTAATGTAAAACTTATGTATGTATATAGTACTTCCAAGGCTATTAAACCGATCAGCCCTTCAGATTTGATCTATTGTGATCATGCCAATGATATGTAATAATTAATTGACTCTAGGTAACTTGGGGAGGGGAGTTACAGTTGGTATTAGAGGAATATTAGTACAAACCTTGGAAACTAGATTTAGAAAAACTCGGATTAGAGAACATTACCCTAAGATAAACTTTGAGGATTAGTATAGAATTACTTTCAAGAATTTTGGTAATGTATAAATTTTTTGAGTTTTCCAAACCATACATATTTTTCTAGATATGAGTTCATAGAGGCGGCCCTGGAATAGATGTACCTAGGAGTGAAAACTCTAACAAGGAGTTTCGTGATTGACCCTAGGTATCCTGGTACATGACAATGAGCCTTGCTACACAATTGGTTATGACACTACTGGGGGATATGGTTAGGATAATTCACATTTTTTTATAAATCATTATGAAAGGTTTATGAGTAAATATGCTGGTAAACAAACCAATGTTATGATTATGAGACAATATGTGTGTAAATATTCAATTAATGATGAGAAATTTTATAGTTTTTAGATTATACATTGTGATATGATCTAACCAAGTGTACGCCGTCATTTAGAAATGGTGCCTAGTAGAAGGAATGAAAACTCCATCAATACACATGATCCAAAGAGTAAGAAAGATCATATCCTTCAAAGTATTAATCCAACATTTAGAATGTAAATATTCTCCCTTGTATTCTCATCATATGAAGAAATAGTATCATCTGTTAATAAGATTAAGTAAATAATTCTCTGATTCATATGGCTTTTAATGGAAGCTGAAGAAGAAAAGGATGTTAGAGAGAAAGATAGATAAAGGGAAGATGGGAACGATGGATTTTCCCATATGTTATAATTGTGGAATGAATCACCCTAAGAAGTTCTTGAAAGTAATTAGAGTTTGTTATATGTGTGGATAAAAAGGACAACAAGATCCTGATTGTAAGGGTAAGAAAAAGGTTTCAAATATACAATGCTTCATCTACAAGGAGTTGGGACACTACACAGATCAATGTCTAAATCATCATAGTATACCCCAAATGATGCTATTGGATAATAATCAAGTTATGATACTACTACAAATGAAGTGTAATGACTAGTAATCTTATGTCATTATTAATGAATTGTGTCATTTGAGTATTGTATTAATTATATAATGTTATAATAATTATAGAGTATATAAGTATTTTACTGCAGTACTACTTCATTAAGGAATTCAGATTGTATGGTAGAAAGTAAAGTGACATAGTTTCAAGTTAAACATTTTGGAAAATATATGGTTGGGAGAAAGAAAAACCTTAATATTTTTCTAGAATTAGGATAATGATTTCAGAATAAGATATGATTGACTTAGATAAATTATATTTGATATTCTTGACTACCTTGAAAATAATTAATTGTTTATTTATTCCATCATTGTTTGAGTTTACAACATTTTTGGATATAAAGAGTATATTCAGTATTCTATAAGGAATAAGGGAGCAAGAATGTAATCAATAAGGTTTTATGACAATTCAATGTGTTTCCATATTTTAAGAGAATACGTGTTGAAGGTATTCACATGTTATTATGTGGGAAAAGCGATCTTCATTATGTTGACCTTCCATATAAATTTTTGGACTATGAGATTGGACATAAGTATTTTAGATAAGTCTAAATATTGGAATGGATTATGTAGGAAATTGGAAACTATAGTTTATGGTTAATTTTTTTAGAGATTATTTTTGGATTAAAGAAAGGAAAACCCAAAGGTTGGGCGACAACCCGTCGCATCCGGCAAGGCCACGAGACATGAACCCGCAACCGAAGGAAGACAAAAGTGCATCACCTATCACTGACCTACGTGATATCCTAGTCTGTATAATGTAGTTTTTTTTAAAAAAAATTATAAGACCGATGAATTATAAATTATTTTCTTTGAAACCCTATACGAATAGGTTTAATAGAATATTTTTTGAGTTCTACTATCTTTTAGAGAGAAAGATCAGTTTGTTGTTGAAATTAGTTAAAGGATATAACTCTTCTGGTCATGTATACTTTTTTTCTTATTTTATGAAGAAATTAATTCATAAATAATAGGTATAGGATCTCAAAACAAAAATGTGTTGTTCTAATACCTTATGGCTTTGAGGCCATCAATATTCCTTTTATTATTCACATGTTTTTGATTGATGACCTCAATCACTACTTATAAATATTTACATTTTTCCTCTAATTATGTGTCTCTAATTTCCACCAATGTTCTCCTATTTGAGATCATAATTTGGTTGTGACTTTTCATTTCCCTTTCCCTCTTATTAAGACTAACTTTTCTAACCCTATATCCGATATAGGTTTTCCAAAAAGGTTTTTTCTATTTTCAACATTTTATTTTCGAAGAAAAAATTCAAATTTAGAGGATGAAGTTTATTGAAGGAGGGGAGAATGTAAAACTTCAGGATTTCATATTATGTTACCTCTTTAAAGTAATACAATAGCGTGTGGTGTACACAACACCGAGTTTAAGCGCACCACGACCTCAAACTAGCCGTTTGAAAAGAGGCTATGAATTGTAATAACCAAATTTTGCATTTTATATACTCTATATACTTTTAAAATCCATATTATGTGTTTCTTAGAAATAATATAATAACAAATTCAATTTTTCAGATAAAATAATTATTTTCCAAAAAATGCAATTTTACCACCTTTAATGGTGAACCCTTTTGGAATAAAATATTTTACACTTTTATATATTCAATTTGATGAAATTAAATTATTATTTGTAAGTGGGAAATAAAAATTTAGTTTGGATATTTTTTTGGTACTTTTATGATAACTTTCATATTTTGATGAATATAGAAAAAATACTAAATTTTAATTAAAAACGACTTTTTTGATCGAAATAATTTATAGTGTAAAATTATAAATTTGAGTGGTTTTAAAGTATAATTAGATTATATATTCTTAATTTAATAAAATTTAGTTCATTGGATTTAATTTCAAATTTAAATTGAACATAATCATATGTCAATCTTTTGATAGCTTTTACTTCTTAAAAACCCGCTTTTTGGTTTTAACAACGGAAATTAATTTTATATTAATTTCTGAAACTTATATGTTTTGAATTTGAAAAAATTGATTCCATATTTAGAATCAGGAGGTCAAAATTCTGTAAATAGATAAATTTTTTTTTAGACATTATGAATAGTTACTTCAGTAAATATTTTATTTTCCATGGTTAAAAAGTAAATCCAGTAAATAAGAGTAACAAATAATATTATATTAATATTAAAATTACCCTAAAACATGTTATAACCCTATTTGAAGATAAATATCGGACCATGAGAATCCTTGGGTTGATTTTGGGACCCCATGGAGCCACTTGGGGGTAATAATGACAGTTTATATTAATTAATTTAAATTAAAGATAAAAATAACAGAAGCATGTATCTTTTAGTAAAACATTTTTTATATGGTGTTATATAATTGATCACTTAAACTATATATATTCATTTAAAATCTAAAATTATTTCATATATCGTGATATTTTATTTATAATTTTTATAAATAAAATAAATATATTTATTTATGACACAATAATGATTCAATATTTTCCTTATTAATGAAAGAATCAAATAAATGATATTATAAATTCAAACATAAATATAATTTGAAAGTTTTTATGACATTGAAGAATTTTATATGTGAATATGACATGTTAGGGATGATTCAATGTATTTTTCTCAAAGTAATAAAGTTTTTATGACTTTCACGAAAACAAAATACCAAATAGTGTCAATGTTGACATAAATGAGTTTTAAAAAAAATACTATATTATTAATTGATAAAATATTCTTAAAATATAAGGATTGTAAAAAGGACTTAGATAACATTATATATATCAATAATGAACCAAATGAGGTTCTCTTTAATCTTTATAGTAAGTTTATTAAACATTTATTATAATTATACAATAATATATGGTAAAAGTTAAACTATTTAACTAAGAGTTAAATCTAAAAGATATGGTTAATATGGTTACCTAAACCTTTCTAAAACCTTTTTTGAGAGGATTTCGACCCATACCCAACTTATCCACTAAATAAATCCATTTGGAGCCATAATAAACTAAATATAATTTTATAATAAATTAATATTTCCAGCTTTTCTTAAAGTGACCCTCACCTCTCTTAGAAAAGGGTACTTCCCCTCTCTTAATTTTACACCTAAAAATCCATTTATATCAGCCATCATATGATCAAATATCCTTCCTACTACCCTCCCTTCAACCTAGAGTCCTTAATTCGATCAGAAGCCAATCTAAGGATCCCTTTTGATCAAATCAAAAGGAAGTACCCGAAGAAGAGGTAATTATTTCATCACCTCTTTCAATGTTCTTTTCTTCTTTCACTTCATCATTTTTTTTGTTGTTTCCATACCAAAATAATAACTCCATTAACTTCTAAATATATTGATGGTATTATAAATATGGTACAACTAAATTCATTATTATATCCATCCTATTAATGACAAAGTCACCATATGTGCATATGTATGGCTTACCATCTCCACGTCGTGGTGTAGTTTGTTATTCAACACTTCAATATTTTTATGGGTACAATAATGAGTATAAATGATTTAAATAATAAATATAACATTATAATTATTCTATATATAAGATATACCTTCCAATTACAGGCTATTTCATCATCAATAGAATGATATTGTTGCTCGTGCGTACGTATGGATTACCGTCTCCACGAACGCAATTAGATTCATCCCCCATCTAAACAATTCAATAATAATTTTCATTTTATGATTAAAAATATTGTTTAATAATTTAATATCATTCTATTATGAATAAAATATATCATATTCATATCTAACATGACTTATGTGACAAAACATATAAAGGAAAACGAATCAGTTAACACCCAAAACAATGATACTACAAAAATATTTTTAACAAAACAATATTAGATAATGATATATAATATCATATTTATGTATATGGTTCTTGTATAATTTCATAAAAATTATTTAACTATTATATAGAAGGTTATCGTACCTTAGACCATGAAAAATTACAAGGTAAGGGTTAGTTTTACAATCTCTTTATTATCTGAGGTTGTTTATACGTGCGTATCTAGTGGGACCTCTTTATCATCCACATCCATGTTTCCTAAAAATTAATTTCAATTTTTTTTTACTATTTAATAGAGTACGGGTTAAAGTAATTTATACCCTTTTTTTACTTTTTATAAAATGTTTTTAATGGAATTATTCCATCATTTTCCAAATTAAGTACTTTATGAACTCTTTGAAAAATTAAGGTAAGAATGATTTTTAACTTATAAAGAGGGTGCATATATTTTCCACCACTATAACACTTTTGAAGTATCACTTAAAATCTTATAAGAATATTTTAAAAATAAATGTTTTCTTTTAAAATTATGTGACTTTTAAATGATTTCAAAATAGAAATAAATATTTCTCTCAAATAGTTTTGCTTTTATATATGTAAACACCCTTTGATGGATTTTACAATTATTTGAATTTGATTTATTATGATGCAATCTTCCATATTGTATTGAAGGTTTTTTGGTATGTTTGACTATGGATGTGTTATTTTTATATACCATTCATGGTTTATGGTTAAAGTATTAACATTTTTTTTTCTAGTTTTAATACGAATGATTATGTTATGTTTCAACATTTTCATATGAGGAATGCATTAGACATAGTATGTGACGGGTGGAGCCTGCTATAGCTTCGTGATGAATCGTTAGGTCTCATGATACAAACTAGTGTCTTGGCACAAGGCCTTGAAAAAATATTATTTTTAGTCTTAGTAAAAGGCCTTGAATATGCAGTTATGATGTCCGACATTATGCATTCCATAATTATGAAATTATCTATTGATATTACATGTGATTATTAGGCTCGAAGAATATCCATGTGAATAAGTAAATGGAATTATTTGATTTATATCTTCCATATTATGGTGAAGTATAATTTTAAAAGTCTTGTATTTTATTCTTATACATTACCTTCAAGGTTTATGCTTATTTATGAAAGTTTCCGTTATATTGTTATCCTTACTGAGCATCTGAGCTCACCCATTTATTATGTTTTATTATTCCTAGGATGTGAATAAGTATATTATGATTGACCTATATGAATATTATAAGGGATATGAGTGAGTTGAAAAGGGGATATAATGTTATTGTTTTTCATTTCACAATGTAATGTAAAACTTATGTATGTATCTAGTACTTCCAAGGCTACTAAACTGACCGGTATTTCAGACTTGATCTCTTGTGATCATGGAAATTTTATGTAATAATGAACTAACTCTAGGAAACTAGGGTTGGGGTGTTACATAAGATCCATGCTAAAAATCTTAAGGGACATCCCATTACACAAGTCCCACATCCATATGCTGTGAGACTAATCACATTTTATCCATTGTCTCTCACATCTAGAATAGATCACGTGGGATTTGGGAGTTTCAATAGGCATATCATTCACATTATGAATCTCCACCAACCAAGTAAATGTTAGTATATAATACATGATGAGTCTCATGATATATTCTCTTTTATGCAAGGGAGTCTACCTTGGGGTCAGTCCTAAGGGAATGATTGAACTATGAGAACTCTAATTTATTCTATAACCGGGTTACATAAGACTCCATTATAATGCCTAATACTAAACTGAAATGGGAATCCACATATGTACAAGCCCCATCATGTCTCCAACATTTCAACCACAAGGACCTAATCATTCCCACGGGCTGTTCATATTACCTTACCCTTAGCAGAATGAGAAAATCATTGAACTGTATGGACTCTGATTCCTACCAAAACCAGGATATATATGATTCCTTCCTAAGTATGAGATACAAATTAAAAACCTCTATGTACATCCAATTACATATGTCCCACATCCATATTTAATGAGCCTGATCACTTTCTTTCTCATTTTTGTATCACTGAGTATAGATCACGTGGGCTTAGGGAGTGGAAATGAGAACATCATTGGAATCATGAGTTTCCAACATGAAGGGAAATCTAATAATATAATCCCTAATAAGTGTCATGATATAAACCTCCAATATATGATGACCTATACTTTTGGGGCTAGTCCCAAGGGAGTGATCAAAATACAATAACTCAGATTCCTACTATAACCAGAATACATAGGACATCTCCTCGAGACTCAAACTCAAATATATAGTGATTATGTTCCCACAATTATTTCATTTCGATGTGAATATAAAATACATGATTTTAATGAACTATATGGTTTTTGATTCCAATAACAACCATGTTATGTAGGACGTTTCATAAGGGCTCAATCCCCTCCCTAGAATAGCAATTGCATCCCTAAGTGGCACAAAATTATGAAGTACTTGGTTATACGACTTCAACATATAAGAGTAACTATTATTTATTGATAAATGGATAAATAACCTCAAATAAATACAGATGGATTCAAAAATGAGATTCCCATTTTTCTGTGAATAATGGATATAAAACCAATAATGCTGTTTTAGGACAACTAATCCCATATCGGGATTAAGAAGTGATTCTCTAACATATATTAAATCTATAAGAGAGTCATGGAGAAGGAAAAAATTCCCCTTGATAGGGTTCAATGATCCCAACCTCCCATCCCCTTGACCAACTCTATCCTTTAAGTGTCGTTGGGTTGAAACCTCAGTTGACAACCAACCTTTGGAGAGCAGGTCCATACCCAGTTATGGATGGGGGAACCATTGGGTGTTTCTAGTTATATTGACAATGGTAACCCAATTTTAATGATTTTGAATGAAATAAACTACCCATAATCATCTGTCAGTCCCAATCATACCCAATTTGACATGGATTTCCCAGCTTTCACCTTTCTTGATGAAACAACATCCCATAAGTTTGTGTTACTCACCCAGAAATAGAACTCAAATATATCCATTCATATCTAAATTCATCATATTCCTATGTTACATAAACTATTCATGTAATGGATTGTAATTATATGATTTTGATAATATCCACATGATTAATCCTGAAGCCATAGATAAATAACCCCATTCACTTTCCTAGAGAACATATAGATCTCCAGGTAAGTGGTTAGTTCAACCCCATGTCCCTCTACTCCAGGATACAATACTCAAGAGAGAATCCAATTTATCATAACTCCAACAAATATTATAGACAAACAATATTCAAAAACTAAATTCAAGTTCATAACATTAATTATAAACTATGGTCAAGGCCAATGAAAAACTAAATTCATTACCATACCTAACTTGTAAGGCAAGGCTCTATCTTGAAGGAGTTTAAAAATTGAACTAAAGCATAAAAAATATTCACATTTCACTAATAAATAAATATAATAGTTAGTAACCATTTAAATAAAATATCAATTCAAATATTTAAACATGAGAAAATTATTCATGAAAAATTCATAAATAAAAGATAACTAAAAACCCTTTTATATTTTTTGATTTTAAATTATTGAAATTACATAATTTTGAATATAAACATTTTTTATTTATTCGGATATGAACCCTTTCATATTATTGATTATATGGAATTTAAATTTTAAATATATGATATTTTTTGAATTATAAATAATAAAATCAAATATTATATTATGTAAACATTTTTCATAATATAAATATAATATATTTAATAATCATTTAAACCATGATAATATTATCCATAAAGAATTATTTATGGCATACATATTACCCAAATAAGGCCATGTCTTATTTTGAATAATTTAAAATAAATTATTATGAAAAATTCATAATTTATATAATTTTTTTTATATATTGTAATTATTTTCATAATTTATAACCCTTTACAAATTATCACTTATAATTCCTAAATAAACACTTTTCTTTATATATAATCAGTCATTCCATATATTTATTTCTAAAATTTATTTAAATATTAACATTTTATATTTTGGAATACAATTTTTCATAAACATATATTCAATTAAGTATAATTTTTTTTAAATAATTAATTCATTTACAAAATCCATATAAATTAATTATTCTAAAAATAAATTTTAATATTATTTATAAATTCTGAATAAACCATAAATACCATTTAAATAGTTTAAAATTTTTATGTTTACACTTTCACAATATCTATAATCTATGTAAGGGTATACTCCCTATACGCTTACATAGATGGTCTACACAAGGGTAGATATCCATGGACCTTTTGTAGGATATGTTTCATAAGGGTACATAGAATCTTATCCTTATGTGATCTCTTCATATAAGGGTACTAATTGATCTATCTTTATAAACACCTATAAAATAATGATTTACCTTTTCATAAATCATTTCTACGTAAAGGCAAGTCTGTGACTACCTTTAATAATGTAGATGAAAAATCAACTATGTATAGGTAGATTGAGTGACCCTTACATAAAAATCATCTATTTAAAGTTAAACATAAACATATTTATGATGTGTCAACACAACTTCTAGTAATCTTTACACAAGCTTTAAAAACCATATATAACCTTTATACAAAAACCTTAATTTTATATATTAGATTATATTTACCTGATGAACTTTAATCAAACCACTCTACATATGGGAAAGTCCATATGAAAATTCCATATAACACTTCTACATTAGGGTAATCCATTAGGAACAATACATAAAATGCTTTAGGAAATATATCCATTAGTTTCAATTAAATTACATTTATTTGGGAGACCAATGGATTCCAAATATTCTAATGTTGATTTTATCCTAGATAAATATTGAACATGCTAACTCTTTAAGATTTTTCAAAATATTTCTATAACAAATATTGGTTTCAATTTAATATATTGAGTGGATTAAACAATTCAAATACATTTCCACCCCAAGTTAAATTTTATGCAAACTACATATTTGATAAATATTTTAATGGGTTCTTTTATCAAAAGGAATGATTTCCACATGGCGATTGAAACAAATATGATTTAATAAGTAGGGTATTTATTTTTTTTATGTAGTATTATATATTTATGAGGGATGAATTTGATCCATAAAAATGATAAAGAGGCTTCATTACTTGATCAAAATTATTCCTTGATGTTATTTACAGGTCCTTTCGAGTTTACCCTTTTTTAAAAAATGGTTTTAAAAAATAATTTAAATTAGTACATTTACCAACATAAAACCAATAGTTTTATTTAAACTTTCTATAATTTTTTTAAAATTATATAAGCTATACCCTTTTAAATATCTAGTGTTTTCTCATTGTTCCTGTTTGGGCATGTTAGGATTTTTTTAGATTACTTAATTATGTTTGTGAGTTTAGGAAGGGTTTATTTGTTAACTGGTGTTAGAGGTGGGAAGGATAGTTGTTTATATGATATATTTCATTTTGTATTACTATTTTTAGTGATTTTTGGATGATAAATGAGGCCGAAAACATTTATTTAGTTTCATGGGAAAACTAGGGGTGTCTATATGGGAAATCCATAGATGGGTTCTCTACTAGTTGAGATTATGCATTGGCTAGTAGCCTATATTTGTGGTTTTTCATGGATATTTGGTGTCCCCCTAATGAGAACAGTTGATATCAGCTCCATTGGTGAGTGTAAGATGACAAGAAATATTGGTAGTTAGTTCCACTTAGTCATATCTAAGTATTGTGTCACTAGTCCCTAGGTTATTTCTAGGACGAGTATTGTATTTAGTGCTTGTGATATGATTTATTAAATATGTGATCTACTTGATTTTATTGGATTATTAATAAATTTAATGTGATGGTTTATTTAGGGTAGAGAATTATTGATTTGAAATTTTTATTTATATATTTATTTGAATATCTATCTTTATTCATCGTTGTTGTACTTTTATTGAATTTTTTGTTTTTTATTGTATTTTAATGAATGGGTAATGTGTTAAAAACTAATGGGTGATTTTTTTCAAAATAATAACGTGGTGATGAAAAAACTTTTAAAACATATACTTGACCTAGTGTAATGAAACTGTCTTCAAACTGTGTATTTATCAAAGTAAATGAGGAAGTGGTTTTGGTTTTCGAAAGAAATTGTTTTGGGAGAGGAAAATTGATGGGGTGTTTATTTTTATGCTATATAAATGTAAAAAAATTATTTATTACTCCTTATTGTCAAACTAGTGTTATTATTTTATATCACAAATGTAAAGGTATATATTTTTGGTGTTATCCTAACAGAATTATTTTACATCCTAGATAGTCAAATTGGTGGGTATGTAGCCTCTATGTTTTATAAAAGTAAGAATGTTATGTATTTATTTTTGGGTTTCATCACTATTGATGAATAATGAAATTTAAAATATTTAATACTGTATTTTAATGTTATAAATCCCACCAAAGTGTTATTTTATGGGAAATTTTCACATTTTTAGGTTTTAGTGGAATTTAGAGCTCAAATGCAAAAATGGTTTAATTTTGGGATTTAATTGTTTTATTTGTATTATGTATTTCAGCTATATTATTTTCCCCACTAAACCAAATTGTGAAATTAATTTTTTGTAGGTTTAATTACGTAATGGTATTGATTTCATCCTTCTGGTGTACCAGATCAATCAATCATATGGAGGCCCAAACTAATCTCACAATCCGTGCCTCGAAAACTGTGCGTAGATCAGGAATGTTTTAAAGATGATCTTGTATCTAGACGAATACAGGTCCTTTGGACCTGAAATTTTCCATGGATCTTAAAAGGAATTAGTTACCATAGTTAATTTAGGATTACACATCTTCATCTATGGGTATCAAGGACTTAAATGCATGGGAAGATGGAGTTGTGGAATACGAAGAGTAACATGGATAGATTAAATTCTACACACTACAACAGCCTTAACTCCTTCATACGTGGACCAATCATGATGAAAATTTTTAGAGGAACGAGGAAGATGGTATGGAACAACTTTCAAGAAGTGGAAATTTACCAATAAGTCCATTTAAAGGGCCTAAAAGTCGATGAAATATGGAGGATAGAATTTGAGGGAGATTTCTGCACCCACTTTCTCTATAAATTTGTACCTCCACTCTTTTTTACAAGGATATCCATTTTCAAGAGGAAAGGTTGAGTATTATTGTTGTAATAGTTACTTTTATTTTTAATATATATTAGTTTATATTTCTTCTTCATACCTCCTTTCTTCCATTTATTTTATTTTATGTGTTCTTCCACCGTTATTCCCTTCTCTACTACACTAAAAATGGAGGAATAACCTCGACGCTTGTTCGAGGGAGGGAATGGTGATTTGATTGAGTTAATTTTACTTTAATTTATAATACCTTTATTCAATTATAAAAATTTTGGTGGTGGTTAAATTGATTACGGTGAGCGGTCACCCAGTTTTCTCTACCACCAATTTCTTCTTCTCGTTTATTAATTTTCCTTCCCTTTGCTATTTATGTCGTGCATACTGTGGATCATGGCATGAGTAGTGATGGTCCGAGAAGTGGTATAATAGTTGAATTTAGGAAGAGAATTACCCCATATAGAGAGGTCTTGGTATGGGGTGATGACATTTCAAATGAGAAGGTGAGGTGTGATAGGTCTTGATCACCTCATTGAGTTGAATATTGAGATTCTTTTTAAACAATGATATCAACCACCACGACCTCCTAAGAACAACTGCCTAATTTCATTCTTATAACTTCATTCTATATTGCGTTTCATTCTTATATATTATTTTTTATATTTTATTCATTTGAAATTATCCCTCCATTTATATTAGTATTATATTTTTGTGTTAGTTATTTTGTAATAGTGACAATAGGTAAATAGTGCGTGTGAGCGGCCTCCTTGTGATCGACACCAGGGTGTTCCACTATGGTGCATTATTAGGTTAATAAGAATTTAATTTAATTGTGGTTTTTGATAAAATTCTCTTATCAATTTGTTGCCATTTATAGGGAGGCCAAATGCTTACGCACACTATTTTTCATAAAAACCCAAAAAAATTGAAAATTTCAAAAACTAAAAAATATAATTTCATTGCATATCGTTGTTTTTTAGGTCATGGATTATTTCAGTGATTTTTCATATGAATGGACTAGTGCTGAATTGTCTAGAAAGGAAGATACTTTTATATCCATATGGAACAAGATTCTGTGATGATTCAAAATAATTTCAAAATCCTTGAACAAACAAGCAAGATGGTAGCATCGTTAGCGGCTGAAGTTGAAGATGTTAAATTTCTATGGTTGGAATGACAACAAAAATAGAACCAAGATGAAGAAGAAGAGGTAAATGTTTTTCCAACTAAACTTTAAGTTGTAGAACCCAAAGAGTAAATGAATACTCAACTTGGAGATGCAATCATCCCTCCTTGGACACTACTTGAATAGGTTCCTGAAGATGTCATGCCAACTAATACAGTTGTGGGAGATCAACATTTTTTGAATAAAAATTGGATATATTTTATTGAAGACCAAAAGGTAAGTGATCCTCCCATATTTTTCAAATAAGAATCAGTACCTGTCAACTTCTCTCTAGTTTTGGATGAAGATGAAGAAGTTCCTCCAGAAAAAGAATGCCCAGTGGCCCTACCTGAAGAGATCATGTTTCAAGATGACCTATATGAAAAGGAAGATTTTTATATTGATTTTTCATGTTTTAATCATACCCAAGTGGAATTATTTATTGACTTACCTTATTAATTTTTTAAAATAGAATCCCATGAGAAATCCATGGATGTTGAAGTTGAAGAGGCCATACAAGTTGCGGCAGTGAACAAAGAGGACCCATTCTTCATCCTTCACCCATCATTCCAGTTGTATCACATTGAAATGGTGAAGGAGATATTGTACTCTATTCATGGGTTTCTATATAGATGTTTTAGGATGAATAGCATTGGAATAAAGAAGTTCTGGTGGTTTCTGATGAAGAAACCACATTCACCATCATATTGGGGTTAAACTGCTGCAACTGCTAGACTAGGAGCATAAAAAACCTAGCACCCACTTGGGGGGTCAAACCAAGCATTATCCTCTTTCATCTACCTTCATCTTTATTTTTATTTATTTTCTTCATATTTTCAATATTTCACATCTTTTAGGTCAAGTGGTGGTAGCTAGGAGCTTAACTCAAGGCTTCCACTATAAAATAAAGTCATTTGTATCTTTCTTTCCCTATATTTTTCTTACCTTATTATTATTTTTTTGAGCTGTAAAGAAGGGTAGTGAAATCTAGGTGTGGGGTAGTGTCAACCTACATAGATGTTTTTTGTGCTATCTTCTTATTTTTTTTCATCTTTTTAGGATTATTGATGTTTAATGAATACTCTGATCATTTTTCACACATCAAATTATTTTGAGATGGTTGAAATGATTTCTGAAGAAATGGATTTTAAACGATTTTTGATGTGAATACTTTTTCCTTGAATTGGATTTTCAATCATTTTTATGAGTTTGACCAATTTCTGAAATCCATGCCCATGAAACACTGACTCAAATATTTTCCATTCATGTGAGGTATTTTGAACCAATTTGAAATATTTTTTCTAATACCCGCACTTTCTTAAGAGAATCTTTGATTGTGTGTGAGAACCAGAACTTGTGACTTTTCTCTTTCGAAGATTTGGATTTCATGGAATGTTTTTGATATGATTGAGGAATTTGTTTAGATAGCCATATTTTATCCTGAGACCTACCTTTACATATATCCTTATTTATACCTTATATTCCATGAAATTCATTATAGGTTTAAGCCACATTACAAGCCGATTCTCCTCACCTACCCGCACTCTTAGTATATTTGCGTGGATATTTCAAGTTTGAGTGTGGGGGAAGGGACTTTAATGTGCATTCTTTTGATGTGAATCATTTATGGGGGATGATAGGTGTGTGTCAACATTTTGGGTAGTGGATGATATATATCAAATTGGTTATGGGTAATCCTTTCATTGTGCTTTATATGTTTCATCTGGTTCTCCTTCAAAAAAATGAAAAAAAGTAGAAAAAATGGAGATGAGACTGAATTTATCATTGTAGATCATTTTATGACACATGTAACTATCTAAATTCAAGGGAATGATGGTTATTCTTTCATTGTATTCAATTTTCAGCTCATTCTCCATGAAAAAAAATAAAAAAAAAAGAAAATAACGCTCTGCCTTTCTGGAGCTTTACAAAATTCAAGAAAAAAATAAAAAAAGGGGAGAACTTGGATGTAATCATTATTTGGAATTATTTTGTGCCTAATGTCCCATGACATAAAAAAGGGGATTTCTTTTTGTGTTTCACACTGTTAAGGGGATTGAGTGAGGTTCATTCTGGGTTTTCACTTGATTATTCATGTATTGTACTTAAGAGTCCAACCTCTTCTTTCTTGCATTAAAATTTTCAATCATTTACCTACCAAACCTAAGCCACATAATTCACCTGGAAAAATTCCTCATGATTAAATTCATTTTCATTTTATGCACTGTGGATATATGAGAATTGTCACAATCCTATGGTGATACATACACTTTCCAAGTATGAGCATAACTCCAGATACAATTTATCTTGAGAGAAGAGTGACACAAATTTAAAGGTGAGGTAGGTTGTGATTAGTACATGGATGGATTTATGAGGTTGAATAAATTTAAATTTTAGCAAAGAAAATAATTGGGAATTGTTTTTCATAGAGGAGACATGATGGAATTTCATTTTGGAAGATATCATTGATGTTTTCTCATTTTTGATTTTTGTGTGAATTTTGATTTGAATATATGACGATTGCCCGGGAGTGCAATGATTTTGTGTGGGGGAGTGATGAAGCAATAAATTTCACATATTTAATACTGTATTTTGGTGTTATAAATCCCAACAAAGTGTTATTTTATGGGCAATTTTCACATTTTTAGGTTTCAGTGGAATTTTGAACTCAAATGCAAAAATGGCTTAATTTGGGGATTTAATTGTTTTATTTGTATTATGTATTTCTGCTATATTATTTTCCCCACTTAAAAAAATTGTGAAATTTCTCCTTTTAGGTTTAATTACATAATGGGACTCATTTCATCCTTCTGGAGTACCAGCTCAATCAATCATTTAGCGGCCCAAACTATGCTCACAATTCATGCATTGAAAACTGTGCGTAGATATGGAATGTTTAAAAGATGAGCTTGTATCTAGAAGAATACAGGTCCTTTGGAGATGAAATTTTCCATGGAGATATAAAAGGTATTAGTTCACATCTATCATTGAGGATTAAACATCTTAATCTGCCGGTATCATGGACTTAAGTTCATGGGAAGATGGAGTTGTGGAATATGAAGAGTCACAAGGACATATTAAATTCTCCTCACTACAACAGCCATAACTCCTTCATACGTGGACCAATCATGATGAATTCTTTTTTAGGAATGCAAAAGACGATACACAAAAACTTTCAAGAAGGGTCCATTTACCAATTCATCTATTTAGTGGGCCTAAAAGTTGATGCAATCCGTAGGACAGAATTTGAGCGAGATTTCTGCACCCACTTTCTCTATAAAAATGTACCTCCACTCTCTTTTACAAGGATAACCATTTTCAAGGGGAAAGGATGAGTATTTTTGTTGTAATAGTTACTTTTTTTTAATATATATTAGTTTATCTTTCCTCTTCAAACCTCCTTTCTTCCATTTATTTTATTTTATTTGTTCTTCCACTGTTATCCCATTCTCAACTCCACTAAAAATGGAGAACTAACAATAGCGCTTGTTCGAGGGATGGAATGGTGGTTTGATTGACTTCATTTTACTTTAATTTTTAATACCTTTGTTCAAATATAAGAATTTTTCTGGTGGTTAAATCGATTATGGTGAGCGGTCGGCCTGTTTTCTCTACCACCAATTTCTTCTTCTCGTTTATCAATTTTCCTTCCCTTTACTATTTGTGTCGTGCATACGGTGCAACATAGCATGAGTAGTGATGGTCAGATAAGAGGTCTCCTAGCTGAATTTAGGAAGATAATTACTCTGTATGTAGATGTCTCGGTATGTGGTGATGACATTTTAAATGAGAAGTTGTGGTGTGACAGGTCTTGATAACCTCATTGAGTTGAATATTGAGATTTTTTAATCAATGATATCAACAACCACGACCTCCTTAGAACAACTTCCTACTTTCATTATTATAAATTCATTTTATATTTTATTTCATTTTTATATATTATATTTATATTTTATACATTTGAAATTATCCCCCCATTTATATTGGTATTATATTTTTATATTAGTTATTTTGTAATAGTGACAATAGGAAAATAGTGCGTGTGAGCAGCCTCCTTGTGATTAACCCTAGGGTGTTCCAATATGGTTAACTATTAGGTTAATAAGACTCTAATTGAATTGTAGTTTGTGAAAAACCGCTAGTATCAATTTGGGACCGTTTCTGGGAAGTCCAAACACTTACACACACTATTTTTCATAAAAACCCAAAAAAATTGAAAATTTCAAAAACTAAAAAATATAATTTCATTGCGTATCATTTTTTTAGTTCTTGGATTATTTCAGTGATTTTTCATATGAATGGCCTAGTGCTTAATTTTCTTTAAAGGAATATTATTTTATGATGCAGATGGAACAAGATTCCACGATGATTCAAAATAATTTCAAAATCCTTGAACAAACAAGCAAGATGGTAGCATCATTGGCGGTTGAAGTTGAAGATGTTAAAGTTCTAGGGCTGGAATGAGAACAATAACAGAACCAAGATGAAGAAGAATAGGTAAATGTTGTTCCACCTACATTTGAAGTTGATGAACCAATGAGGACATGAATACTCAACTTGGAGATGCAATTGTCCCTCATTGGACACTACTTGAAGAGGTTCCTGAAGATGTCATGCCAACTGATACAACTATGGGAGATCAACATGTTTTGGATAAAAATTGGATAGATTTTATTAAAGACCAAAAGGTAAGTGATGCTCCCATATTTTTCAAATAAGAATCAGTACCTCTCAACTTCTCTCTGGTTTTGGAAGAAGATGAAGAAGTTCCTGCAGAAAAAGAATTCCCAGTGGCCTTGCCTAAAGAGATCATGTTTCAAGCTGACGTATATGAAAACAAATATTTTTATATTGATTCTTCATGTTTTAATCATATCCAAGTGGAATTATTTCTTGACTTCCCTTCTGAATTTTTTGAAACAACATCACATGTGAAAGCCTTGGATGCTGAAGTTGAAGAGGCCATAAAAGTTGTGGTAGTGAACAAAGATGATCCATTCTTCCTCATCCCCCATCATTCCAGTTGTATCACATTGAAATGGTGAAAGAGCTATTGTACTCTAGTCATGGGTTTCTCTATGGATGTTTTAGTCTTAAGAGCATTAGAAGAAAGAATTTATGGTGGTTTCTAATCAAGAAACCTCATCCACCATCAGATTGGGGTTAAATTACTGCAGGTGTTGGACTAGGGGAAGTAAAAACCTAGCACCCGCTTGGGGGTCAAACCAAGAATTATCCTCTTTCGTTTCCCTTCCTATTTATTTTTATTTATTTTTCTCATATTTTCTTTATTTCATGTCTTTTAGGTCAAGTGGCAGTAGCTTGGAGGTTTACTCAAGGCTGCCACTATAAAATAAAGTAAAGATGTATCTTTACATCACTTTATTTTTCTTCCCTTATTATTCTTTTGTTGAGCTGCAAAGAAGGGTAGTGAAATCTAGGCATGGGGGGAGTGTCAACCTACTTGGATTTTTTTTGTGATATCTTATTATTTTTTTCATCTTTTTCGGATTATTGAGCTTTAATGAATACTCTAATCATTTTTTAAACATCAATTGATTTTGAGATGGTTGAAATGATTTTTGAAGAAATGGATTTTAAAGTATTTTTTGATGTGAAAACATTTTCCTTGAATTGGATTTTCAATCATTTTTATGAGTTTGACCAATTTATGAAATCCATGCCCATGAAACACTGAACCAAATATTTTTCCATTCCTGTGAGGTATTCTGAACCACTATGAAATATTCTTTATAATACCCACACTTTCTTGAGAGAAACTTGGATTTTGTGTGAGAACCAGAACACGTAACTTTTCTCTTTCGAATCTTCGGATTTCATGGAATGTTTTTGATATGATTGGGGAATTTGTTTGGATAGACATATTTTATCTTGAGACCTAACTTTAAATCTACCCTTCTTTAGCCCTTATATTCCATGAAATTCCTTACAGGTTTAAGCCACATTACAAGCCAATTTTCATTACCTAACCACACTCTTAGTATATTTGGGTGAATATTTCAAGTTTGAGTGTGGGGGAAGGACCTTTAATGTGCGTTCTTTGGATGTGTTTCATTTATGGGGGATTTGAGGTATGTTTCAACATTTGGGAAGTGGATGATAACGATCAAATTGGTCATGGGTAATCATTTCATTTTGGTTTATTTGTTTCATCTGGTTCTCCTTCAAAAAAATTAAAAAATGTAGAAAAAATAGAGATAAGCTTGTTTTTATCATTGTACATCATTTTATGACACATGTCCCTATATAAATTCAAGGGAATGATGGTCATTATTTCATTTTATTCAATTTTCATCTCATTATCCATCAAAAAAATCAAAAAAATAAATAAATTTGTGCCTTTCTGGAGCTTTATAAAAAAAATAAAAAATAAAAAAGGGGAGAACTTGGATGACACCATTCCTTGGAATTATTTTGTGCCTAATGTCCCATGACATACAAAAGGGGGTTTGGTGTTGTGTTTCACACTGTTAAGGGGATTGAGTGAGGTTCGACTTGTGTTTTCACTTGATTATTCATGCATTCTACTTAAGAGTCCAACCTCTTCTTTCTAGCCTTAAATTTTTAAATAATTTACCCACCAACCCTAAGACACAGAATTCACCAGAAAGAAGTCCTCATGATTGAATTTATTTTCATGTTTTTCATTATGGATAGATGATAATTTTCACAAGACTATGGTGATACATGCACTATCCAAGTATGGGCATAACTCCAGATACAATTTCTCTTGAGTGAAGAGTGACAGAAATTTCAAGGTGAGGTAGGTTGTGATTGGGCCATGGATTGATTTATGAGGTTTAATAAATTGAAATGCGAGGAATGAAAATGATTGGTAATTTTTTTTCATAGAGGATACATGATGGAATTTCATTTTGGAAGAGATCATTGATGTTTTCTCATTTTTGAATTTTATGTGAATTTTGATTAGAATATATAATGATTTCTCGGGAGTGCAATGATTAAGTGTGGGGGAGTGATGAAGCATAAAATTTCACATATTTAATGCCATATTTCAATGTTATAAATCCCAAAAAAGTGTTATTTTATGGGTAATTTTTTCATTTTTATGTTTTAGAGGAATTTCGAGCTCAAATGCAAAAATGGCTTAATTTTGGGATTTAATTGTTTTATTTGTATTATGTATTTGGGCTATATTATTTTCCCCAGTGAAAAAAATTGTGAAATTCCATTTTTTAGGTTTAATTACATAATGGGCCTCATTTAATCCTTCTGGAGTACCAGCTCAATCAATCATTTTGCAGCCCAAACTATGCTCACAATCCATGCCTCGAAAACTGTGCGTAGATCTGGAATGTTTTAAAGATGAGCTTGTATGTAGAAGAATAAAGGTCCTCTGGAGCTGACATTTTTCATGGAGCTGTAAAGGGAATTAGTTCACATCTTTCATTAAGGATTCCACATCTTCATCCATTGGTATCAAGGACTTATGACATGGAAATATGGAGGTATGGAATATGAAGAGTCACAAGGACATATTAAATATGCTGCACTACAACAACCATAACCCCTTCAGACTTGGACCAATAATGATGAAATTTTTTTGAGGTACGAGGAAGATGATATGGAAAAACGTTCAAGAAGGGTAAATTTTCCAATTCATCCATTTAAATGGCATAAAAGTCGATGCAATTTTGAGGATATAAGTTGAGGGAGATTTCAGCACCCACATTCTCTATAAATTTGCACCTCCACTCTTTTTTACAAGGATAGCCATTTTCAAGGGTCAAGGTTGAGTATTTTTGTTGTAATACATACTTTTATTTTTAATATATATTAGTTTATATTTCCTCTTCATACCACCTTTCTTCCATTTATTTTATTTTATGTGTTCTTCCACTATTATTCCCTTCTCAACTCCACTAAAAATAGAGAACAAACCTCAGCCCTTGTTCAAGGGAGGGAGTGGTGGTTTGATTGAGTTAATTGTACTTTAATTTATAATCCCTTTATTCAATTCTAAGATTTTTGGTGGTGGTTAAATCGATCACGGTGATCGGTCGCCCGATTTTCTCTCCACCAATTTCCTCTTCTCGTTTATCAATTTTTCTTCCCTTTTCTATTTGTGTCGTGCATACGGTGGAGCATGGAATGAGTAGTGATTGTCAGAGAAGAGGTCTCCTAGATGAATTTAGGAATATAATTACTCCATATGCAGAGGTCTTAGTATGTGGTGATGACATTTCAAATGAGAAGGTGAGGTGTGACAGGTCTTGATAACCTCATTGAGTTGAATATTGAGATTCTTTTTAAACAATGATATCAACCACAACGACCTCCTAAGAACAACTTCCTAATTTCATTATTATAACATCATTATGTATTTCATTGAATTATTATATATTACATTTATATTTTATGCATTTAAAATTATCCCCCCATTTATATAAGTATTATATTTTTATATTAGTTATTTTCTAATAGTGACAATAGGAAAATAGTGCGTGTGAGAAGCCTATTTGTGATCGACCCTTGGGTGTGTCACTATGGTTAATTATTTGGTTAATAAGAATTTAATTGAATTTTGGTATGTGACAAACTGCTCTTATCAATTTGGCGTCATTTCCAGGGAGGCCAAATTCTTACGCACACTATTTTTCATAAAAACTCAAAAAAAAAATTAAAATTTCAAAAACTAAAATATATAATTTCATTTCATATCATTGTTTTTTAGTTCATGGATTATTTCAGTGATTTTTCATATGCATGAACTAGTGCTGAATTGTCTAGAAAGGAAGAATCTTTTATGCTTCAGATGGAACAAGATACCACAATGATTATAAATAATTTCAAAATCCTTGAATAAACAAGCAAGATGGTAGCATCGTTTGCGGCTGAAATTGAAGATGTTAAAGTTATATGGCTTGAATGACAACAAAAACAGACCCAAGCTAAAGAATAAGAGGTAAATGTTGTTTCACCTACATTTGAAGTTGATGAACCCAATGAGGACATGAATACTCTACTTGGAGATGCAATCGTCCCTCCTTGGACACTACTTGAAGAGGTTCCTGAAGATGTGATGCCAACTGATACAACTGTGGGAGATCAAAATGTTTTGGATAAACATTGGATAGATTTTATTAAATACCAAAAGGTAAGTGATACTCCCATATTTGTCAAAGAATAATCAGTACCTCTCAACTTCTCTGTGGTATTGGAAGAAGATGAAGAAGTTCCTGTAGAAAAAGAATTCCTAGTGGCCTTGACTGAAGAGATCGTGTTTCAAGCTGACCTACACCAAAAGGAAGATTTTTATATTTATTCGTCATGTTTTAATCATATACAAGTGGAGTAATTTCATGACTTTCCTTCTGAATTTTTTGAAACAACATCACATGAGCAAGCCTTGGATTTTGATGTTCAAGAGGCCATACAAGTTGTGGTAGTGAAAAAAGAGGACCCATTCTTCCTCCTTCCCCTATCATTCCAGTTGTATCACATTGAAATGGTGAAAGAGATATTGTACTCTATTCATGGGTTTCTTTATGGATGTTGTTGGCTGAAGGGAATTATAAGAAAGAATTTATGATGGTGTCTGATCAGGAAACCTCATCCACCATCAGATAGGGGTTAAACTACTGCAACTACTGGACTAGGGGAAGTAAAAACCTAGCACCCGCTTATTGGTCAAACCAAGAATTGTACTCTTTCATTTCCCTTAATCTTTCTTTTTATTAATTTTTCTCATATTTTATTTATTTCATGTCTTTTAGGTCATGTAGTAGTATCCAGGTGCTTAACTCAAGGATACCTCTATAAAATAAAGTCAGGTTGTATATTTCCTTCCATTTAATTTTCTTCCCTTATTATTGTTTTGTTGAGTTGCAAAGAAGGGTAGTGAAATATAGGCATGGGGGGAGTGTCAACCTACTTAGATGTTTTTTGTGCTATATTTTGGTTTTTGTTTTTCATCTTTTTTGGATTATTGAGCTTTTAATGAATACTCTGATCATTTTTCACACGTCAATTGATTTTGAAATGGTTGAAATGATTTTTGAAGAAATGGATTTTAAAGGACTGTAGATGTGAAATTTTTTTCCTTGAATTAGATTTTCAATCATTTTTACGAGTTTGAAAAATTTCTGAAATCCATGCCCATGAAACACAGACTCAAATATTTTTCCATTCCTGTGAGGTATTCTGAACCACTTTGAAATATTCTTTCTAATACCCACACTTTCTTGAGATAAGCTTGGATTTTGTGTGAGAACCAGAACTTGTGACTTTTCTCTTTTGAAGCTTTGGATTTCATGGAATTTTTTTGATATTATTGAAGCATTTCTTTGGTTATCCATATTTTATCTTGAGACCTACCTTTACATAAATCCTTATTTATCCCCTAGATTCCCTGAAATTCCTTATAGGTTTAAGCCACACTACAAGACAATTTTCCTTACCTACCCGCACTCTTAGTATATTTGTGTGGATATTTCAAGTTTGAGTGTGGGGGAAGGGCCCTTCATGTGCATTATCTGGATGTGTTTTTATTTCTGGGGGATGTGAGGTGTGTTTCAACATTTTGTCTAGTGGATGATAATGATCAAATTGATCATGGTTAATACTTTCATTGTGCTTTATTTGTTTCATCTAGTTCTCCTTAAAAAAATAAAAAAAGCAAAAAAATATTTATATGAGCTTGAATTAATCATTGTACATCCTTTATGACACATGTAACTATCTAAATATTTGGTCATGATGGTTATTCATTCATTGTTTTCAATTTTTAGCTCATTCTCCAGGAAAAAAAATCAAAAAATAAAACAAAATTAAGCTGTGCCTTTCTGGAGCTTCACCAAAAAAGAAAAAACTAAAAAAGGGGAGAACTTGGATGAAATAATTCTTTAGAATTATTTTGTGCCTCATGTCCCATGACATAAAAAAGGGGTTTTGGTGTTGTGTTTCACTCTGTTAAGAAGATTGAGTGAGGTTCATCCTGTGTTTTCACTTGATTATTCATGCATTGTACTTAAGAGTTACCTCTTCTTTCTAACCTTAAATTTTTCAATCATTTACCCACCAACCCTAAGCCATATAATTCACCTCGAAAAAGTTCTCATGATTGAATTAATTTTCTTGTTTCAAACTGTGGATATATGATATTTGTCACAAGCCTATGGTGATACAAGCACTTTATAAGTATGAGCATAACTCCGGATACAATTTCTCTTGAGTGAAGAGTGACACAAATTTCAAGGTGAGGTTGGTTGTGATTGGGCCATGTATGGATTTATGAGGTTGAATATATTTAAATGTGAGGTATGAAAATGATTGGTAATTGTTTTTCATAGAGGAGACCTGGTGGAATTTCATTTGGGATAGATCATCGATGTTTTCTCATTTTTTATTTTTGTGTGGATTTTGATTTTAATATATGATGATTGCCCGAGAGTGCAATGATTAAATGTGGGGGAGTGATGAATCATGAAATTTAACATATTTAATACCGTATTTCAATGTTATAAATCCTAACAATGTGTTATTTTATGGGAAATTTTCACATTTTTAGGTTTTAGTGAAATTTTGAGATCAAATGCAAAAATGGCTTAATTTTGGGATTTAATTGTTTTTTTTGTATTATGTATTTCGGCTATATTATTTTACCCACAAAACCAATTTGTGAAATTAGTTTTTTTAGGTTTAATTACATAATGGGACTCATTTCATCATGCTGGAGTACAAGCTCAATCAATCATTTGGAGGCCCAAACTAGGCTTCCAATCTGTGCATCGAAAACTGTTTGCAGATCTGGAATGTTTTAAAGATGAGATTGTATATAGAAGAATACAGGTCCTTTAGAGCTGCAATTTTCCAGGGAGGTGTAAAAGGAATTAGTTCACATCTTTTATTGAGGATTCCGTGTCTTCATCCAATGGTATCCATGACTTAAATGCATGGGAAATGGAGTTATGGAATACGAAGAGTCACATGGACAGATTACATTCTCTGCACTACAATAGCCATAACTCCTTCATACGTGGACCAATCATGATGAAATTTTGTAGAGGTACGTGGAAGATGTTTGGGAAAACGTTCAAGAAGGGTCCATTTACCAATTATTCAATTTAATGGGCCTAAAAGTTGATGAAATCCTGAGGACATAATTTGAGTGATATTCCTGCGCCCACTTTCTCTATAAATTTGTACCTCCAATCTCTTTTACAAGGATAGACATTTTCAAGGGGAGAGGTTGAGTATTTTTGTTTTAATAGTTAATTTTATTTTTGATATATATTAGTTTATCTTTCCTATTCATACCTCTTTTCTTCCATTTATTTTATTTTATGTGTTCTTCCACTGTTATTCCCTTCTCAACTCTAGTAAAAATGGAGAACTAACCTCAACGCTTGTTCAAGGGAGGGAATGGTGGTTTTATTGATTTCATTGCACATTAATTTCTAATCCCTTTATTCAATTAGAAAAATTTTGGGGGTGGTTAAATCGATTATGGTGAGCGGTCGCCCTATTTTCTCTACGACCAATTTCTTCTTCTGGTTTATCAATTTTACTTCCCATTGCTATTTGTGTTGTGCATACAGTGGAGCATGACATGTGTAGTGATGGTGTGAGGAGAGGTCTCCTAGCTGAATTTAGGAAGATAATTACCCCATATTCAGAGGTCTCATTATGGGGTGATTACATTTCAAATGATAAGGTGAGGTTTGAAAGGTCTTGATCACCCAATTGAGTTGAATGTTGAGATTCTTTTTAAATAATGATATCAACCACCACGACCTCCTAAGAACAACTGCCTAATTTGATTCTTCTAACTTCATTCTTTATTTCATTGCAATATTATATATTATATTTATATTTTATGCATTTTAAATTATCCCCCCATTTGTATTAGTACTATATTTTTATATTTGTTATTTTGTAATAGTGAGAATAGGAAAATAGCGCGTGTGATTGGCCTCCTTGTGGTCGACCCTAGGGTGTGTCACTATAGTGAATTATTAGGTTAATAAGAATTTAATTAAATTGTGGTTTGTGACAAACCTCTCTTATCAACTATCTCATGGAAATTGGGTGATAATGAATTCATTATGTTGACTTGGATTCACATGGTGATAACTTGGTTGGTATGTTGAGATCATTGGGTTATTTACGAGGCTTGTTTTTTATCTTCCTCCACATCCATCTTTTATTATATTAGTTTGTTATACATTTTAAATATTGTTTAATAGAGTTTTCATTTTATTTGTAACTTATTTGTTGGAGTTTTATGTTATATTTCCTTTTATGACTAGTTTGTTGGGATAATACTTGGGAATGGATTATTTGGTTTATCATGAGTGTTCAATATTTAAATACATTATTCCAGATTCTTAATGGGAATACATTTTATAGTTCATTGACCTAGATATTGAAAATTTTAACTAAATGATTATGTTTGATACACTTGGTTCTTTTCACCATCCTTTTCTATCTGGGAACACACTTTGGGACTTGTGGTGGAATGGTTTGTGTGATTTTACAGTCTAACTAGGCTAATTCATTACATTTAAGGTCAAAAAGACACCGTGGTATTTATAAGTATATTTTATAACCACTATATCACCAATTTTATAATAGGAATAATCCCCTTCTAAAACCTATTATTTTTTGGTCTTCGAATATTTTTAATATTAATTCCATAAAAAATCATCTATAATTTATTATTCTAATAAAAACTATTATTTTCTCGTAATATAAATGTTCTAGTTGAATGGATTGATAACCTTGAATAATATAAAAATACTGATCGCATATCTTATATATTTTATCCTAACCATTATTTATTTTAAAATAGAAAATTTATTTTATTAAGGAATTATACTCATAGATTAATTTCCATTTATTTATTCACCATATACCACTGGAACACAAAATCCTTATATACATAAAGACCATAACAACAATACCAGATATAAATTATGAATTTTCTCATTGGTATGTTATGTTTATTTATAGAAGAAGTTAAACATGAATTCTCTTCATGATTTTAGATTATATAAGTTTCTAAAGAACATTTTTTACTTTTAATTAAATAATTTCAACCATTTGAATAATATTTTTAATCTAATTCACCATTGTAATATTTTTCATGATAACATATTCTTTTAATATATATTTAACTTTTTTAGAACTTTTTTATATTCAAAAAATAATTATTTTTATTCAATATTTCTAGAATCCAATATATTTTTTACCTATGGAGTGAGGTATTTTTAACCAATACACTTGTAAATATTCTTACCAAACTGATATATTATATCATATGTGCTTGAGCTTTATCACCCACCTATATTGATTTTAAAAAAATAATATATTATTCTTATTACTCCTCTCAAACATTTAAAAGTGTTTTTTAGATCATAAATATTTATTTCCATTTTAGATAACTTATAACATTATCCTCCTGATTTTATTATTATTCATCTACATGAACATTTAGTTCATTAATAATTTTCAATAATATTTTCTACCATATGAAATAATCAATTTTAAAATTGATTTTAATATTTTAAACTTTTGTAAATTATAAAATCATTCTTAAGATGATAATTAAATTCCATATAAGATTACAATTACCCTTCCATTATATTAATAAATTTTATTTATTTATATTTATTACTAAATTCAATATCAATTGATAATTCACGTTCCCTTTCAACATGTTTCATGAAATGTTTATTTCATCGCTCATGTTGGATTGTTATCCATATTTTTTTTAAGATTCACACTAATCCTTAATTCTACGAAATATTATCCTACTATAAATAAATATTTAATTTTACTTTAAAAAACATATTGTTCCATTAAAATTTCTCAAAATTTCTATTTTTTTATTTTATAAAAATTAAAAGTGGTTTATTATTCATTATTATACCCTCATATTTTATTTGAATACTCCAATGAAAAATTTCATATTACAACCAAACTAAAGAAAATTAATATTAATTTAAATTTTCAATTTTATTTTTATTTTCTCACATTCTTAGGGATAGAAGTCATTATATTCACAAATTTATTGTATTATTAATCAATTATAACACCACTATATGATTTTTTATTATCTTATTTTATATTTAAATTATTAATTTTTTTAATGAAATATCTTTTTATTCATGAAATTATTATTCAGATATATATATATATATATGATATTTTCTCATCTCATATGTAACAACCTGACCGAACTACTAGGTCTGAACAAGAGTGACACAAAACCTCATGGGAACCTCCCCATATTCCAGATGACACCAAATAGTAATAAGGGTCTAATATTTTCAGTGGTGGAGACAATACCCTTAGTATCATGTCATATCACAAATAATAATACAATAGATTATAATAATTTAGGTGAACATAAAAAAACAGGTTGATGACATACCATTCATACAAAAAAGTAAACATGGATCCCAATTTGGATAGACATACCCATGTATAAGTGAATGTAGGTAAAATAATAATAATATCCTGTAGTTAACATCCCAGTACCACTCCTAGATCTATAATCCTCATCTCATACATATTAATTGGGCCACTTTCACTTTCTAAGATCCGTATACATGAAGTCTATATGTGAATCAAAATGACTATATAGGGTATTGGTAATGAAACCTAGTAGGATACCATGAATTTATATTTAAAAAAAGTAAAAAAGTATCTTAGGTATATTCCATGATAATAATAAATGTTCATGAAATCATAAAAATCATATATCGTGTACTAGTGTTCTAACTAGGACACCATGAGGCCAAGATATACCTATTTTGGATCCATTTTAGAAGTATGATCAAGATGTTATAATATAATAAGAACTATCCCCAAGGATATTGATATGTCACTCAGTTTCCTAAAGGCATCGAGTCTTGGGTTGGTCTATAAGGCCGGCGAGTGAGCACATACTCGGTATTCTTAAGGTATTGAGTTTTGGTAAGTCTAATCAGTATTTTAAAGGTAATGAAATATTTCCAAACCACAAGGCTATCATTTTCCTACCACGAGTATGATTCCACAATCATTTTAACCACATGTAAACTATTGTCCCCCTATAAGGGTTAATCATACCATGACAGTACACCTATTAAAAATTCTTCAAAGTTATGATATACACATAATATGGTAAAGTATACAAGCAAGATATAAAAATCCATCATGAGAAAAATAGTAGAAACAACCAAATATATTCATAATCAATACAGTGGACAAGTTATAAGAAAAACTCATGGAATAAACTATCATAAACAAGTCTCATGTGAAACTCAAACCTCCACCAATGATCACACTCAAGCATGTAAAAAAACCCAACACAAGAATCATTCCATAAAGAAAAGTGTATATAAGTTCCCCAAAAGGTAAAGAACTTCCTACATCAAGGTTATTGTTGAATAACTCCAAAGTTCATCAAGGATCGAAGAATGAACATTCTACACACCCACAAACAACATATTACACAACAAGGTTGTTTATCTCATGTTACGATTAACCATGAATATATTTAGAATTTAGAATCAAGATAATTCAAAGTAAAAAACATGATTATAGAATCACATACTATAAGGTGTCCATCAATGAGATCAATTCTCAAGAATGTTAAGGAAGGAACTCAAAAATCACTAAATCATTCAACGATCAAAGAACATATTGTGAATTCATTGTTTATTCTATAAGAGTTCCTTGGTCTAGATAACAATTCTTGATCAATACCCAATCCATAAAAAAGGGATTCAAGATGAGAATCATGAAGAAGAAGATATCATAACGATGATTCAAAATAATATTACTAAGAAAAATCACTATTCATGAACAATTTAGCTCAGTTTAAGAGATATATTTATTGAAACATTAGTTTCACCCTCAATATATGATGAATTCATCAAAAATTATCATTTTATCATTTACCCATTTTTATAAAGAGGTATAACATAATGATTCAATAACACTTATTTTTTTAATTCTCACTGATTAAGGTAGAACTTTAATAGATCAAGAAATGATGTAAAATTTCTAGATACACCATAAATATATGAACAAAGGAGAAATTCATTAAAAAATCAACAAGAAAAACATAGATCCAACATATTTACATGTACACCTCTCAATTAGGAGGAAGGATTTTGAATGGATCTTGAGAAAAAACTCATTGTTCTTACTTCCTAGATTAGTAAATGGTTAGAGGGACAAAGGGAGAGATATTGGAGAGTTTAAAGACCAAGGGGGAGGTTTCAAATTCAAAAAGGATTCATAATATTTAGATTTTGGAGTTAAAGTAGGGCAAAAAACATAGAATTAAAATATAATGTGGTTCATTAACTATACCTGTAGATTAGAACAAAAACCAAATTTTGGGAGTCATTGTTAGGCTGGTGTCTACCTACCAGCAAATTGGTGTCATCTTATATAGATAATAGACCCACAAGAACACTTTTGACAGACCAATGGGTTATACTGGCTAGATGGTGTTTTTTTCTAGCTACACCAAGGCCAATAAATTCACTAAAAATCCATCCACAAAATCTAGGACCCCAATCCTCCAAAATTAATCCTTTCAAACATCCAGATTGGAGAAGAAAAAAAGGGTAATTATTTCTTATAAACTCAAAATATCTCATACATCAAAATAAAATGAGGATGATAAAATTCTACGCCAATAAAAAATTCTCATACTTGAGAAGCACCTTCAATTTTTATGGTTGAACAAATCAAGACACCAAGCATGTATATCAACCTTATACTCCTAGATATCCTATTGGATCCATCTATGAAACCATATAATATAGACCAGTGGTATTGTATTTCAATGAGGTATATTCTCTATCTGATCCATGATCCAAAACATGGCACTCCACATATGATAATTCAGGCTCTAGATCAACATCCTCATAGTCAATAACATGCATTGGATTATCCAAGTACCTATAGATCTATCACACATGGAACATGTCATGCAGACCTTGATAGTGATAAGGAAGATCCAAATGATTCACAATTGTCCCAATCCACTTTGTGATCTCAAACGGTCAAAAATAGCATGATTCTAGTTTCCCATGTCACTATAAAAAAAGAGATCATCTACAATATACTCAAATAGTCTCCTCCTACATTTGGAATACAACTTCTGCCAGATGTGAGCAACGATCAACCTCTTCTAAATCAGTTACACTAACACAGAGGTATTCTATACCAAGATGTATCCCACAAATCTTGCCTCAACAACCTCAATCCAGTAGAGTGGTGAACAATATTTTATCTCATATTGAGCCTCTTAAGGTTCCATCTGAATCAAATCCTAGTCACTATTATTTCATATGAATTCTACAAATTCTAGGTGATTATCCCAAGCTCTGCTGAAGTCTAGGGAACAATCCCAAAGAATATACTCTTGTATGTGGATTGTTCGCTTAAACTATCCATTTTTTATGGATGGTATTATCTTCTAAATTATAGAAGATTCCCTAAATCTTTTTTTAATCCATTCCAAAACTATGATGTGACACATGAATCTCTATAAGATACAATGATTAAGGAAATTCCTTATAAGAGTAATATATCACAGATATAAATATTTCCCCAATCTTATATTGATAGAATCTCAATAATGAGTAATAAATGACAATTTTGTTTGACTGATTGACAGTCAACAAGATAGTTTGATGAATCCTTGGGGCCCTAGGTAACCTCATCACCAAGTTCATCATGTTAGCCTCCAACCTTCACATGGGAACTTAAAGTGGATGGAGAAGACCACTAGGAAACTAGTGCTCATAATTTACCCTATGGAAGGTAAGGCATTTTGAAACAAAACCATAAATTTCCCCTTTATCCTTGGCCACAATACCTGCCACCTTAATTTTTTTATAACACTATTATTTTAGGATGAACATTCCATTTAGAGTAATTATAGTCCCCCATCATATCCTCCATGATAAAAACAGAGAATACAACTCTCACATCTATGAGGATCACATCAACTTCTCCTAACAACCTCCTAGGTATCAAGTCACCTCCATCTAGATATTCCCAAATCACAACACACTTTGGGACATATTCTTGACCTGATATCTCACAGAACACAATAGAATATGTGAAAAATAAAGGAGAATGTGACATTGATATATGGTCCTTGGAAGAATACAATATCTAACCATCTAACAAGATCATTAGGCATTACTATTTCTCAAAAGTTTATTCACCAATCACCCGATCTACCTACATCTTATGACTAATGATATCTATAACAAAATTACATTTACTTATTGTGTAAGCCATATCAAAGTCAAATTTGTGAAGATACCCTACCCAGAGTGTCTCACAAAATATCATGTCCTACTATGTAAAGATACAATGAATTAAAAGAACCCCTTTCCAAATAGATATTGTCACTATAAATTGAAAGAACATACCTTGACTTCTATATCCAAGTCATGGGTAGGATAGTTCCGCTAATGTGGTCACAACTTTTGTGACCCATAAGATACAGTCTTATTTCTTTTCATCTATAAATATCACAAAGTAATGTATGATGTGTTATAGAAAAAATCACAACTGGTCTTTAGATCAAGAAGTATAAACACTCGAGCTATATTCAAACTCCTCTTCATATGAAGAAATGTATTTTCCTACTGGACCGATCACTGAAATTTCACCCCTTATTCATAAGAACTATCATGGGTGATGATAAATGAGAGAAGTCCTAAATAAAATATCAGTTTTATCTTGATAAACACAATAATCTCTAGATCTTAAAAAAAATTCTAGCGATATATCTATTACATCACTGCCTCCAGATTTAGTAAGGTCAATTGATATTCTTATCTTAGACACCACATGCCCCAATAATTTCACATCCCGAATAAAAAATTTAAACAATAATATTTTTTCATAAATCCCATGTGTAGTCAACATACTTAGGATTATCTCAACATGTCAAGAATAATGTTATGGGGTTAGTACGTAGATGAGGATTCCATCAAAGAAGAAAATGTTCATCAATTCAAGATATGGGTTCAAGATCTTGTTCATTAGATCCATGGACACTACTAGTGTATTTGATAATCCAAACAACATCACCATGTACTTATATGTCCTATACCTTCTCTATAATTTAATCTTCATAATTTCATTCTCTTTAACTAAGAACTAGTGATAGCTCCACTAAAGATCAATTTTGGTGAACCACTAGGCTCCCTATAATTGATCAAATATATCATTTATCCTAGGAAAAGTATATCTTTTATTCAACATAACCTGGTATAAAATTCATTAATCTATATATATTTTAAGACTACCATCCACCTTATTGGTTAAAAAATTGGTGACCACCATAGTAAAGTACTTGGCCTGATAAATCCCTTCAACTCTAAGTCACTGAGCTTCAATTTTAGCTTATTTAAATTGAATAATCCTTGTGATATGTGGGTATATATATAAGATATTCTCCCAACCCGAGATATATCTTAGAGTTAACTCATCCATTATGGGGAAAACCTATGATGTAATCTATGTAGATATCCTGATATAGGTCCTTGATTGGAAGAAAATATTGGAAGTATTACGAAGATCATGCTGAATAATCCACGCCTGCAATATACACTATTATCACCCTAGTCTAACTTGATTCTGGACCAAAAATACTTTATCCCAATTCCCATTATCGAGTCATCACATACTTCTATCCATTTGGAAAAGTAAAAAAAAACCAATCTCCTATATCAATCAATGCATTCTTGAAATATGGAAAACCAATCCACACCGAGAAACACATTGAATCATGTTGTGTCTAGTATCATGAATTCCCATAGATGACCATAAAAATAAATTAATATAGGACACTCTAGGAATCACTAAAGATAGTCCAATTTCATTCCCACTAGTGTATTGATGGAAAGTAATTAAGAAGGAAACTTGACTGGTAAGTTAAGTCCAGTAAAAAACATTTACAAATATGAATGAGTGGGAAGAAATGATATAAAAAAAGGTAGTATACAAATTAGAGGAAATCAAAACCATTCCTCGAATAGTATATGGTACGTCCCCACTGTCAGTTGGAGTTTAATCCAATATATAAAGAAGACCTGCCTCAGCTCCATGACCATTTCCATGAGACACATAACTAGTTTGAGTCATCATCTTCTTATCATACTATTTAAGACCCTAACCATATCCCTGTGTCATAGATCATGTCTATCCTCTAATCCTATAGAACCTCATTCTTGAAGATTTTGAGAAAAAAAATACTTGAGATGCCCCATATTTATACACTATCAATACATGATCTGAGGTACTGTACAAAATTTGAAATAATACATGTCCTTTCCATAGTTTATGTACTATTTATATATTCTAGTGGTGTATAAAAAAATGAACTTTTCTCAACCTTCACACCACAAGCATATAGTACATTCTCAATCTTCCTATTATTGTTACTTGATTTAAAACTCATCAAATTATAAAGATATCCAGTCACCTGAATAATTGAGTATGAAAGGAGACTAGATGATTTAACCTCTTATACAATCTTATATATGGTTAAGGCCTGGAAAAGTACCTCTAGGTATATTTTTAGGTAAAAGTTTGGAACCTGTCATCTGATGTTGGAGTGAAAGCCGATATTTAACTTCCCAAAATTTTGTGCATTTTTATGGGAATGAACATAGAATAGAAGAGTAGCTCTATAAAATGATTAGAATATTAATATACTTTCATATATACCCATTTAAGATCAATAAAGTCCTAAAATCAATCGAGATTCAGCTTGTTAGGAAACAATTAACCAAAGAAAAGGTTCTTGAAAGTTGCCCAAGTGATACCCTCAAGTCAACAAGCTTGTTCCATCATGCCCCACCATCGCATGGTGGGTCCCTGAAGCATGCATTCTGAATGAATCAAATAAAAATTCTCAAGTGTCTCAATGATATTGAACACACACTCAGTGATGTATATCGAGTCCTCAGAATCCTTCAGTCTACTAGTTACCTAAAAGGATGGTGGATTTTATAGATATAAGTCTCTAAGATATCGAACTACAGACCTTGACACAATTCAACCCCAGGAATGAGTTATTTGAAGGACTCGTGATTGAGGTGGGACCAATACCTTTACCACTGGATAAGGTAAAAGAGTGTGTGATGGTTCAAACTCATTCACAACATGTTATGTAATGGGGAAATATTCCCTAGTAAGAGTACCTTATCCCACATTAGTTTGTGGTCCCATATGTATTCTATAAGGAGTAGTATTCTGTATCATAAATGGAACTATTTATGAAATTTTATATAGATACTAACTATTCTAAGGGACTAAAAATGGTTTCTCTAAGAGTATACCCACAACCAAAGTTATATCCCTCCTAACACTAACCAAGGATATCGATCCATTCATGTTCTTCACAATCATATATATACAATCATAACAACATTATTAGGTTATTCTAGTTAATGATAACCAAGATATATCAAAATAGTAATTTATAATAGATATATCACACATTAGAGGAAAAATATATCCCAATCAGATAACACAAATCAAGGAATTAAATTAAGAGCTAATATGAAGGAAAAAATAAGTATATTTATGTAATGTGAACCTATGTTCATAATCATGATACATGAATACACCCAAATCCTCATAAAATAGTAATAGAAATCCCATAAATGGTAACTTAGAGGCTTGTTACACATGAGCTTGCAGGCACATGGAAACTCTCCTACATGAGTCCCATAAAACTATCTCCTTTATACCATGTCCAAGGTTAACTAAAAAATAAAAAGAAGTAAATAATCTCTAATAACATTTTGTAGCACCCTGTACCAAACCACAATGTCTGAACTAGAGTACCACATAACCACATGTGCACCGCCTCATATACAAGATGATATTGATTGACAGTGACGGTACAATTCTATTAGTCGGGAGACTATAACCACAATATCATGTCATAAAACACATAATTATTTAACAAAATATAGTAAATTATAATAATAAGGGTGGACATGTGGAAAGTATATAGATGGAATACCAGTCATATATATAAGTTAACACAGATCCCAATGTGGAAAAATAAACCCAAGTATAAGTGCAAGTATGAAAATAATAAAAAAACAACTGTATACTTTGGAGTACATCATGGTAAAGTTCCCAGATCCATTCTCCTTATCTTAGTAATCTACAAAAAACCCATTTCCCTTTCTCAAATACTTATACATGAATTATGTATGCACATTAAAATTACCACCAAAGGAATGAGTAATAATATTCAACATGGAACAACCAATATATCTATAAAAAAGTACATATGTATAATCGATTTATTCTATGATATTGATAAATTCCCAAGAAAACATAAAAATCACATATTGAGTACTCATGTGTTAACTAGGATACCTTAAGCTTCAACCAGACCTACTTTGGCTCCATGATGAAAGGATGATGAAGATGTCAAAATATAACAAGAAATATCCCCAAGGCTATTGACATGTCACTCTGTTCCCATTACGTATTGTGTCTTAGGTTGGGCCAAAAGGTTGACTGGTGAGCATGCACTTGGTATTCCCAATGCATCAAATTTTAGCATGTCTACTTGGTATCTACAAGAAATTAAGTTCCAAATAGTCTCTAAGGATATCATGTTCCTACCATAGGGATGATTCTATCGTTATTTTCGCCACATATCGAGTGATATCCCCATATAATGGGTAATAATACGAATGGGTCCACCAATTATGAACAACAAGAACAATACTCTAAAGGAATGGGATACACATACCTTGATAAAGAATAAATGTGAGGTATAACATCACATTATGAGAAAAAAGTATAAAAAACCATATATAATCATAATTAACATGCTCAATAAGATAAAATAAAAATCATGTAATAAAACATCATAAACAAGTCCCATTGTCTTTACACACACCCACCTATATTTGATAACATTAAAAAAGGGGAAATAAACTATTCAAAACCAGAATCAAGCCATGAAAAAAAAGTGTATACAATATCCCAAAAAATTAATGAAATTCCTTCGTCAGTTTTTTTAATGAAGAACTGTATATTTCCTCAAGTATAGAAAATTGAAAATGTCACACTTCCATGGATAATGGATTACAGGTAAAGGATGTCTAGATTTTATTTGATTCCCTATGAAGTGATTTAGAATTAATAATTAAGATAATTAGAAGTCAATAATAATATTATTTAATCACAAAACTTAAGGTGTCCATCAATGGGATCAATTTTGAGGTATTCCAAGGAAATAATTCCAAAATCAATAAACCCATCATTGTTTGAGGAATAAATTATGAATTCTTTATTGATTCTAGATGATATCCTTAAGAATATAATATGATCCCTGGTCCATGTCGAATCTATCAACAAAAATGGGATCCAAGATGAGAATCAATAATAAGAATGTCTCATAATGATCATTCAAAAGAATATTAACTAGAAATGTCACCGTTCTTTAATAATTAAACTCTATTCAATATAATTCATTATTTACACCTCGATGTCACCACTAACCTACCATGAATTCATCAAAAATTAATGTTTTATCATTGATTCACTTTTATGAAGAGGATTAAGATGATGATTCATCACCACTTACCTATTAAATTCTCATATTCGAAGTTAGATCTAGGATTGACCTAAAAAGAACATCAACATTCAATATCTACCATTGATCTTTGAATAAAGGAGGAATTAATCCTTAGATAATTATAGAAAGCATGGATCCAATATAGATCCATGCACATATCATATAGAGAAAGAAGGATTTGGAATGGATCATGAGGAAATACTAACCGTTCTTACTTCTTAGAATGGTAAAAGATTAGAGAGACAAGGGGATAAGTACTGGAGAGTTTATGGATAAAGGTAGAGGTATAAAATTTAAAATGGATTCATTAGGTTTGGATTTTAGAGTTAAATGATGGTCAAAACATGTGGTATTAAAATAACATGGGGTAAATTAATTGCACCACCAAACCAGGTGCACCGGCCATATGATGGCACCATCGGCTGGCTGATAACATACCACTAGTTGGCCCGTGGTCTTGGAAGAGTGCTGATCATTCTTCATTAGCCATCGACTAGCTAGTGGGTTCCACTATTTGTCTATAAGAAATATTCCATCCATACTAAGGCCAATCCCTTTACTAAAACTGAAAATAAAAATTCTCATACCCTTAGCCTCAAAAATCTATCTTGTTAAACATCCATATAAAATAACAGTAAAAGGAAATGTAATTCTTATTAATTTAAAATATATGATATATCTAAATAAAAAGAGAATATTATATCATAAACAATATTTTTTTAGAATATTATCAATGTTTAATTTATCCCACTCTATATTTATAATGGATAAAACATTTTAATCAAATTATATAGGTATAATTATTATAATTACTTCATAATAGAGTATTCTTTCAATTTTTTTAAATACTCTTATATTATTTACAATTACAATAATATTGATAATGAAATCATCCATTGATCCATAATTTATCATCATTTCATAATAAATTTTATCTCTCTATATTTTATGTTTTAACTCCTTGAATTTGTTGTATCCATCTTAAATATTTTAAATTGATTATACATATATGTTATTTTCTGTATCAATTTCCATTGATGATTTTTTTGCAGCTATATTAAAAATATCAGCTCTAATAGGTAAAAGATAAATAAAAATTGTATTCTTCCAAACATGGAAATTATTCCCATAAATTAAAGGAATTTTTTTATCACACTATTAATATTATTTATAATATATATTACCAAAAACATAAACAATATGATATAGAAAGTAAAATTCAGAAATACTATAATAAGTTAAGGCATGGAAATGTTTAATCATTAGAGGAATCATGGATTGTAATAATAAAAATTGAAGGGACCAATAAAAACCCACTATGATTAGGTTATTTTGAATCAATTTTAATTTTAATATTTTTACGACCTACTTTATTTAACCTCTTTCTCCAATTAAAGTATAAAAATCCATTTATTTCCATTTTTCTTTTTCTGACCCACTAATAAGAGATGTTATGGTCACACTCAAATTAGGTATGATTGTAATTAATTACAACATAGTGAATATACATAGTTATTCTCTTAATGAGAAATATTATTAAATTTCCCTTCATAGTCATGAATAAATAAAATAAATGAAAGAAAATAGTATAAATGTTTGGAATTTTTTATACGGGTCACGAAACAATAAAATGTGGGAAAGAAAAATATTTATTTAAAAAAACTATATGATAAAGAATAATTGATATAATTTAATCCTTTTTTATTTATTCATAATTAAAACTTAATTTATAATTCTTTAAAATATGATCAACTAATATATTAACCTCCAAACCATATATAATTCAACTTGTTTATAAATATAGTAAGACTTGAACCTGAGATTAAATCATGTGAATCCAATCATGAAACTCTACTTTGATTTTTTTTTCTAAATATTTATTTTGTTCAATCAATAATTAAGGAAGAAAATAAATACTATAAATGATAATGATATGAGTTTAGTTATTCTATTTAATATCCATAAATATATCCTAACATGATTAAATTTGATGATTAAAAATTTACTCTAATGATTCACACATGCTCAATCTCACATGATAATTTCTAATCATTTGAAAAACATATAAATTTATAACTAATGACATATACCAAATATATTGAATTAAATAAAAATCATATATTCAAAGAAAATGTGAATGATGTATTAATTATTTCCATTAAATAATGAAAAACTCTTTTATGGATGGAGTAGTCATCATGTAAATGGCTTTCATAAACAGAGGTTTAAAAAGGGTATAAACCAATATTTTAACGATATTATATTATATATTGAATTAAAAAAATAAATAATATTCTATATAAGAAAAGTATTTAAAGAAAATACAAATAGAAATTATAATTTCAAGAATATAACACTATAATTTTGATGAATAGGATAAGAACCCCTTGTAAGTTATCCGTTAATAAAATCTTTCCCTTTTCCAAATGGTTAGAGCAACGGAATGATAAATCTATATTTCTATATTCACCCAATTACACTATAAAATCCTTTAAAAAGATGTAAAATAGAAATTTACTAAGTTTATTAGCGGATAGGGTTAGATATTTTTTTCTATATGTGAATGGGGAACTATAGCTAAATAATTTACTCCCACTTTCACTAAATAGTTTTCCATCATAATGCATAAAAAAACTATATACATAGAATATTGAAACATTCTAAAAAAATTACTATATATATTTTTTAAATTTGTGTTTAATCCAAGTACAAATAAATTATTCATGGTCTTAATAGAGAGGTTGTATGTAAGTTGATGTGTCTAATCAAGTTTGATTTATGGTCCATTTTATCTTCAAAAAAATGGGACTTGAAAAAAAGACCCAAATGAACATTCCAAACTAATGAAGAGGCATCCCATCAATAAATTTATTATTCAAATAAATTCCATTGGATTTTTTATAATTTAATTACTAAATTGTAGTTTATAGGGGATGAACTGGAATTTTCATCAAATTTTCAATTACCTTCTCAAGTTGAAACATTAAATTAATAGTAATATTTATGTCAATGTTGGGAAATTATATAATTTATAAATCATATAATAATAATTAATATTTTTTAACTCTAACACACTTAAAAATTTACACTCCTAAGTAAAAATCATTATGAAAATGTTATACATTAAGTAAATTAAAATTAAATAGTCTAGATTGAAAAGTTATTATAGTATTTAAACTTATAATTTTCTTGATTATTCCTATATTTATCCATCTCTTAAAACCACTTTTCACCCACTCTAAACTTATTTTAACTGTTTATTTATATACATGCACTATTTTTAATACAAATTCCTAGAAAATGCACCTCCCATCACTAAAAAGTTAATATATGATAATTTTTTCTCATTCTAAAATCATAAATGATTTCTATTTGATTATTATTTATATAATTTATGAACTCATATAAAAATAATATTCAAAAAATCATGTTTTATTTATATGGTTTTTATATATATTACTATTTATGGGTTATATAAAATATACCTGAGATTAATGAAAATGTAAACTATAAGTATGATGCATTGTTTACAATTCAGAATTCAATGATAGATACCCCAGTCCATGATCTAAAAAAATATATCACCCAAAAAGTCCTTCCATTTCTTAAATATTATTTAAAAATAAAAATAGTTAAGGATCAGTGAAAAATTATTTCGATACTCTCCCTTTTTATCTTTTCTCAGTTAAAATATATTTATTAATATTTTTTTAAATTTATTTTATATTTATTATTTAATTTTTCAATTGAATTAAAAGAATTAATAAAATATAATGATATAATATTAATGAAATTTATCTAATAAAAAATTAATGATATTACCCTATATTATCATCACATGTATATTTTCTCCAAAAAAAATCATGAAACAATCCCTCCCCATACATAGTGTGATGTGTTATAATGAAAGAGTATTTAAGATATGGGTAGGTTAGAAAATATTGTCTTGTATTACAGATAAATTATCATGAAATTTATAACTTTTAAGGGCATAAAATAGGGTAAAATATTAAAGTGGTTTTAGTGGAATTATATTGGATTCTAATCCAATAAATTTCCTTAACCAATTAACCCAAAACATAAAATCAAAATATTTTTGATGTATAATAACAAAATTTTATAGATTATAATATATGCATGTTTCTATGAAGAATTTAAGGTACATTGATAATATTTTAAATGTTTTTAAATACCTCTCAAGACCACGAAATTGATATTTGTATGTCACTAAATGTCATAAATTTCATTAATAATTTAAAATTGATATAGATGGTTTAAAATTAAAATTATGAATGATGAAACATATCCAGAATCAGTTATAATTTGGAGCATAAAAATGAAATAATTTCTCCAAACTAACAATATTATCAAGTATGATTTTTGTAATTCAATTAATATTATTTTTTAAAAATAAAAATAATTTTTTTATGAAATGCCAAAATCAAAACAAAATTATTATTTATAAACTAAACTACATATTTTTAATTCTTCCTCGATAATTAAATGTAAAATTTTCATCAATGTGAACTAAAATTATGATAAATAAAACTCTCATTATAGAATTTATATTAGGGAAAATAACTTACAAATGAGAGGGTAATGGACATACTAATTATCTCAAGTGTTGATGAGGTCATGTAGTGTGATGAAATCAACTACATGTGGGGGTATTCAATCCAAGTATTTTTTTAACAGATACTCATTAACCAAGAATCTTCTTACTATATAATATCATACCATATCTATTAAGTAATATTAAAAAACATGAGATACAATATAAGGACCTGAATATCTAACATGAAACATAAAGGGAATCAGATTTAACCTTTAACTATAAATAAGGTCTTTGTTTCCCACATAAAATTCCCTTTTCTGGATACTTATTTCTTGGGTTACATTAGATTATGAATTATAGATCATTTATTTATCATATGATAATAGTTATTTCTCCTCATGATCTTAATTTTACAACATCCTAGGTTCTTATACATTGGATAAATCCGTGTTAATTTTTTTAGTGCCCAATATGTCAGATGATATACCTCCATGGATGATAGAAAAAATTTATATTGATGATCTGATAAGGAACTATACATATTGGATTCTATTATTCTGTACTATATTTCCAAAGTTAATCATCTTGGTGTTTTATCTAATTATTTTTATTTGGATACATGATTTCTATAAATTTTTTGTTATTTTTCATCTTGAAATTTTTTTATGACCATTATTTTAGGGGTGGAATATTATTTCATTCTTATTTTTTACCCCAAAACTCTTAAATAGGGAACCAAACTCCTGATTGAAAAAGTGTGACATTTGTCCAATTATGATTTTATTTGGTATGTAAAACCTAAAATAAAATTATTCACTAAAAAATTAATTATAATATGATAACTCTCAGTTTTTGTAGCCTTAGGAACCACTCATTTTCTCACATAATATATTATAACTATATTTCATATAAAGCCAAATTAACTAGGAAATATACCCATAAAATCAATGATTGATACATATAAAATATAATAAAAACATATGTGCTATTGAGGCAACTTTTATCTCTTAGAAATATTTAAAGTATGTTGGAAAAGTACATAATATTTAAAAAACTCGTGGGGAAAATTATAGAAAATAGGCCAATATAATATAAATATAAGACCATACTAGCTTTATTTTGTGGGAAAAATTTTCCACCATAAGAAAGTATATGAAAAAAATGAAAAAATAGATTAAAATCTATGATTGGGTTTTTATCTCTTAATTATTTCGTCATGATAGATATAAAAGAGGTACGGGTTATCCAACAGATGGTACATTTAATCAATCCCCAATTTCTATACTTAGCATTTCTTAAAATTTATAGTAATTTTATAGGTGAAAATATAGTCTACTAAATCATAAATCCAATGATGTGTACCTGAGATTTTATACAAATTCACTTTTGTAAATGTGTCTTGAAGAGGTACATAGTCTAATGTGTCAACCTCTAAGGGATAAGCGATCCATCTATTTTGATTTTCCATAATGTTGTATGACCTATTATTTCGATAATATTAATTCCAAATCCATATATAGGGATAGTTAAATTAATTATTATTGGTTTTTTATTTTTATTCTTCAACTGATACCAAAATACTATATATTCAGTGAAAAAAAAACTACTTTCAATACTAAAAAATAAGATTGAAATTTATTTAAAGAAATTATTTCAGAAATATATTTTTCCATTTTCATGTAGTGAATTTAGGAAGAATAATAATTTATAAAAATATATAGAATAATGTGTGGATGCCCCTCTAAACTCTATAAAAATAACACTCCAACTGTAATGTTAGAATCGCTACAAATAATCTCAAATGAGAGATCGCACTATAGAGGCTGTGTGATAGAATGAATGGTGAGGCTATTCATAATATCATGAATGGATAAAAATAATCATAAAAAATAATCATAATCCTTCTAATGTAACTTAGATAAGTTTAGAATAATCTTAAATAATTTTCTAATAAAACACTGATAAAATCAAACATATCATAGGAAAGATATAACATCATACACACACATGTAGGATATGATAATATGTAAATAAATAGAAGATTAGATTTATATTCCTCAATAAAATGGTTATAAACTAAATAGCCTATGATAATTCCTTTACCTACCATGAAATGACATTTCAAAAAGTTCAAAACTAGGTTTTTCTTAATGCAATGATGCACACATTTAACCAAACTAGAGAGACAATAATACAATAAGGTAATATATATAGTAAAATAAACCACTAATTACTCCATAAATATCTCTATTGAATCATTAAAAATACTTACCATGTATTTATAAAATGTACCCGAGGTATTAAAAAGTCCAAATAGGATCCTCATATAAGAAAATTCCCTAAACAAGCATGTGGAATTAGTCTTTTTCATGTCATAAGGTACAATAATAACATGAATATAACCTTAAAACCCATCTAATAAGTAATAGTGCGCAATACATATGATTCTATTAGGTATATATTTATTAAAACGAAGGGGTAAATTATAATGACTGGGCCTAGATCTTATATTGATCACATCCAAACTACCACATTCCCTAAGAACCTTACCTAATTGACTAGGGAGGAAGGCTAACATCTAGGGTAAATTTTAATATTTAAGGAATAATTTAACATTTTTTATCATAAATATGAGTCAATATTAGATTCTACCAATAATCTGACATGAGAAATATTTATATTAGAGATCCCAAAACCTATAACCAATGGAATCCAAAAATGGGATCCAGAAGTAGTATCCTTTATTCCAGCATAACCATTTAAAATAAGGTCGCTCTATATGGATATAGAATAAATATAAAATAGTCCATATAAAAAAAATAAAAACATAGGATTCTAAAATATGAAAACAAAATTAAATAAGGCTATATACTAAAAAAACATTTTTACAATAATGAACACCCTCACTCTATGAACTAGTGGAGTCTTTATCTACCACCTAGACATCATAGTAACTCATGGATTATACAAGAGACCATAACTAGGTACTCATCACACCTTTAATTCCACATGTGAAATTTCAAGTACACTAAGGTCCATATGTAGGGTGTGAGTACAACGACCCCATAGAAACCACCATGATATTATGTGATTCCATGTTTATATGACTATGGAATTTATAGTTGTATTAAATTAAGTGAAAAAATAGACAAACACATCATTTTAGATATCACACAATATAAATCCTAGAATGATAATAGAATTATCCTAAATAACATGGAGAATATATACTAAATTTACCAAATAATAATTCCTAAATCACTAGAAGGATCCATACCATCATTGTGACCAAATTATGAATCACATTAGAATTAAAAAAATCATCACAATAAATATAAAAGCGAAATGATCCTTTGGATAACCTATATGTGAGGGGAAATAAGCTTTTAAATACATCCTAACTTGGAAGGAAAATAATTCGTATATCATATATATATACTCCATGATCTCAATCGATACCCATATTTATATTAGAGTTCATAATTAGATTATACCATTATTCAACCTTATCCATGGACTATAGTACCCACATAAGAAATTTACAATAGTATTTGAGTTTTAATTAACATTTCATAACCTTATAAAGAAACATATATAGAATACACAATAATAAACAGCATGATATAACTTAATGAATCACATCAAGAAAAAATATAATTTATATTAAGGAAAAGAAAGCAATTTTAAAAAGTTTTTATTAAAAGGAAATTAATTTTTATTTATAACTCATACTAACCCATGATGTTGCTGACATGATATTTTTAAATAATATATTCCCATCTAATAGATATCTCCAAAAAAATCTCTCAGGATATATCCCAATACAATACAAAATACTCAATACCCATTAACCATTTTCAACAAATATTTTGTCATGAATGTTCTAAAAATAAATAACATTCACTAAAAATAATTTTAAAATATTATCACTCAAACCATACATATACCTAAGACCATACCCCCATTTATCCCACTAACCATAAATGATGTATCCAAAAAACACACACACATCCCAAATAACCTCTTTCATTACCAATGAATTTTACACCATTTAAAAACCACTCTAATAACACACACTATGTAGAATTTTCATGACCAATAATATAATCACCCAACCATAAAAGCTCTAACATCAATATGGATCACATAAAAATACAATAATTGAACAAACTATGATAAAATAGAAACAAAAGTATATTACAAAGAATGAATGTGAATAAATTATCCCAAATGACATAAACATGAAACCAAAGAACAACCAAGAATTAACACTAGGAAGTAATAAGGGAATGCTAGATCATAAAATTTAAATAAGACAAAGAAGTGTTTAAAATAAATCAACATAAATATATAACCCTACCTCAAAAGAATTATTGTCTAAATGGTTATCCAAATAATCACATAGAATAATTTTAATCCAATATAGATAAATGAGTTTTCCCAATTACCCCCTACATATGAGAAGAGGGTTCAAATGTAAAAGAATTTCAATTTAAATAATTATATATTTGAGAGTAATTTTGTTACTATTAAAAGATTAAATCACCCTTATCTGATCCACCAACCCAAATATTTCTATTTATAACAATGATGTATCTTAATATAAGGTTATATATAATCCACTAACTTATAATTATCTCAATTTTTCAATGGAAATGGATGATTTAATTTTTTTATCATAATAGAATGAAGGAAATGATTGACAACAAATAACATGCACCAATGAAAATTGGATCAATTAAAATTACCTTAATGAGGGAAATACTATTAAAAATAAGTGAATTTTCAATATATGAAATAATCGGCATCACTTAGTAAAAATTAATTTTAATTGAAAACAACCAAATATAGGTTTCACTAGAATATCCTAATATCAATAAGAATAAAATAGGTTTATCAATAAGAAATAATTTTATATGGTAACATATCACTTTTTTAGAATGATAATAGATAATCCAAAAATAATTAACATATTATTTTAACATTATCATGAAAAATAATTTAATTTAAAAAATCAATTCTACTATGAAAGTAATTGATTTATATTTCATAGAATACTATTTAAATTTTTATTAGAGGTTTCAAAATTACGTTATTGAAAAAGAATATGAAAAACATAATTAAAAAAATGAGGGTTGAGACTAATTACCTGGATAACCCATTAGTGTTTAAATACCAACATGACATCCACCAATACCTTCTAATAACACATGATACACTTTCAACACATATATAAAAAATATCCACAAATTATATAACAAAAAAAATCAATATTTTATCCCAAATTCAAATAAATATATTAGAAAAATATTTATACAACTATCCATTCATGAAATGATTACTAAATGACCACAATCAACCATATTTGACCATTATTAATCGTTATATATAAAATAAATCTCAATTAAAAGTTAATATTCTATTATACGATGGAATAAAAAACAAAATACCTAGATTATCAAACCCAAATCAAATATAAAGAAATTAGAAAGGAAAAGGAATGATAAAGGGGAATAATTACCTTGAATAAAAGGTTCATACCAATTATAATACTTAGATTCAAGGATTAATGAAAAGGAGAATGAAGAGAGGGAAAGGATCTCCCCTATTTGTGGCCTTTCTAGACAGAGGTAACATGAATAGAGTATTTATAAAAATAATCCTAAAATAAAATTTTCCCTCTCATAAAATGAAAATAAAATAAGGAACCATAGGTTACCCAGTGGATCTCCACTAGCCACCTGGTGGCCCATCAAAGGAATAGTGGAATCCCACTAGACATTCAATAGTATTCTAGTTGGTACTCATCCACTAATCCAATTGAGTATGTAATGGATCTCTATATCCACCTCCCTTCTGTTTTTCTACTTATATCCAAAAATAAATCATCTAGGAATTTATAACCATCATACCATCTCCGAACACACAATTTAAACTTATTAAACACCAAGAATTATCATCTCTAAGCCTAAATTTTTAAATTAAATTAAAACCAAATTTTTTACATTTAATCTCCCACTTTTAATAAAAATATCAAAAAAGTATAGTAATTTTAATCCGTAATAAAATATAATATTATTAAAATATTACTTAATTTAGAAAGGAATGATATAGGTTGTTACAAAATCCTCATAATAATTTTTTTTTATCAAAAAAAGAAAAATAGTTTCGTACTGGAAGAAATCAACCTAATTTAGTAGAAAACCCACCACCAGTATACTACTTCCTTTCCCATGATTCTTTCCAAACTTTTAATGTGATGCTTCTAACACAAAATCATACCACTAAATAACCAATAGCGATGTTAGAAAACCTATCATTCCTAAAATATATACAATCAATCCGATACCAAACTTATGGATCTCATCACCACACAAATAACCTATGATTTACCAAATTATACCTTCCTACTATATTTACAAAACTTACCATATTTAAATATAGAGAATAAACTGGTTCAATAATATCCATCTAGATATATACAAAAAATTAATTACATTTTTTTTTCAATTATAAGTAATCATTTATTTAAAATAATATCCCAAACTCCATTTTGGAAATTACCAAATTTAAAAAACTAAAGAAACATTATAATTTTTTAGAAAAACATTTCCCATTTTACGTTAAAAGAAACAAATATTTCTAATTCATTTTGAGAAACCCCATTAAAAAACCATTTTCATTATTTTTTATTTTTTAAAATATTTCTAAACATATTAAACAGTAAAATTTTAAAATATATCTAGAAATATAATACATGCCAAAAATAAAAAACATAGTTTGAAATAAAAAAATATATGATTCAATTTCATTAATTTATTATCCCTTAACAAAATATTCATTAAAAAAATGAATATGTAATTAGTTATTTTTTATTAATTAATGTAATTCACATTCATAAATCACAATATAAATATGTATATATCCTACATGTTTCTATCTTGATGATACATGAACAAATGAAAATACTAGCTCCTGGTTGAGCCCTATAACCCTTTCTGAGTTCCACTATTTAGTACTTGATAAACCTAATCATAAAGATCAATCAATCTTTAAGGAATTATATTGAATGTTTAAAATTTCTTTGTATCATTGGTTTTCACTATAGCCTGGTTTTATAGACATGTTAATGGTGTATACTCTGTATCTTGACATCATGTTTCCACCTCTATCCCAATATGTCACAAAACCAACCACACCTTGATATAAAATTTTAATGATGAAAACTGAATATTTGGTTGATATTTTCTTGATACAAACTTTCTCTAGGTGTATTATATGATAATTTGTGGTTAAGTACTAGTTTTAAGGATTTACTTGAATCATTAAGGACTCAATTAATCATGTTCAGAAACTATTTAGTGTATGTATGTGTGTGTGATCATGGAATCCATTGATGTAAATCATAATGTAAATAATAAATAAAAAATATCACGTTAAAGATGAATTAATATAAATCATAGGATGATAAATAAATTCTCCCATACCTATAAGAGAATACTTACAGAGTGTATTGAATCAGAACTCTATCACCCCAATGAGGATCTATACCAACTTTGATACTATGATCATAATCCCATAAAAAATAAACATATTCAAAGAAAATACAAGAAGGAAAATATCATATGGAAACCCTGTATGTGATGGAAAAGAAAAATTTCATTACATTCCCACTAAGATGAAAAAAATCCATAAATCATATAAACAAACTATGTTATCTGAGATGATTTACATATTCAGATGAAATATCATAATTATTGTATTTCAATAGTCATGATTTTTCATATATTAAAGAACCTATAAAATATTTTATAAAAATAAAATTTTTATGCTTACCATTTTACAACCATATCACAACACACTTATTAAATGATTAATAATAACAAACATGAGATATCTCAAATAATAACATTGTGTTAATATTTAATTCATAAAAAGGAAAATAAGTTATTCTAAGATGGTGTTATTATAAGAAAAATCATTCTTAGTTATAACTCACACTAGCCTAGGCCATTATTGATGTAAAAAATATTTAAATAATGCATTCTCATCTATCTGATGATTGTATATACATTTTTATGTACACACTACCCATTAAACCTTTTCAATTAAGAGTCTATTGAGAGATTTTAATATAAAAAAAAACTCACTTAACATCCCCCAAAAATCATATAACTAAAACCCTATATAGATTTAATCCAATACCCCTACCAAAAACATGAACCATAAATGAAACATAAATATTAAATACACAAACACACATAAACACCACCCAACAAACTCTTTAATCATTTTCTTCACCAATATCAGTGAAACCACATTAAGGGGGTATGGGTGAATTAGTGCGAGTGACTTATATTAATTAAAACCTATACCCTATCTTACCTTTTCACCTATTTAGTTAATATACATCTCACACTTTCCTCTACTTCAATTTTCATTAAATTTCTTTAATCATGAATTTAAAAACAGTAAGGGACCCTAATATTTAATAATGGATTTTTTTCTAATATTGAAAACTACATCTCCAATGTATGTTGGTTGTGATCTCGTTTTCACAGAACCCCTATTTATATTTTCAAGATGATGCTCGAATAAGGTAATATCCTTGGATCCATACTGATAGAAGTAACTAGGTACCACACTTGCACTAATTTTTCGATATGAGGCTCATACACCACCCAATATTTTTTTATGAATTCTCATTTTGGATAGCTCCTTAATGAATAATGATCTAAATAAAAATACAAGCCCATTGTAGACGAAACAAGACATGATATTCTTATTTAATTTGAAATAATCTCAAGTGATTCCTTATAATTCATAAGAAATTATGATATTAGGATATCATAAACTCTCACTCTAAACCTTAACTTATAATATAAGTAATTGTATCATTTAGTCCTTATGATATAAATATATGATATGCTGTGATCCTTAGTTAATCTTCTTTGACTTATAAAATAATTTGTAGGTAAAAGTGTGGTCTCTCTATATTCTAATTCTTATTCAATGAACCGGGATAATGTCCCCACAATAGTGTTGAATCTCTCCATTATTTAATAAATAGAATATGTAGGATAATAATCATTTCAGGGCTCTATCTCTCTAATACTCCAGATTAGAAGTATGTTATAGTATCAACTATTTTCTCACCATCCCTTTTTTTATTCTTCTAATATTTATCTTCATATTATATCTATTAAATATTGTTTTCATACATTGAAAATTAATACCCTTTAATCCTTGATTTTCAATTATCAATTATTCTCATGCTTTAAAACTCATTTAAACCCATTTAATCTACAAATGATATCCATAAAAATCATGACTTTCTCTTTCTATAATACCCACATTGTCATATCCATGTATTAATAATAATATCCAATAGTACAATCATGGTTTTAAGGTTCTTATCACAATAAAATATTTTGTTATTCATGTAATAATAACTCCTTTAATTGGCATCTCCCATTGCAACATGGAATAATATATTAAATCCTTTAATTGAAATTCCTAAAATTCATGACATAAAATCAGAAAATGAATCACATTCATAACACTCTATTCATTATGAACCATGTTGTGCCCCTAAACTCATGTCATGACCTCTGTATTCATTTCCAAAACCTCATATCAACTTAAATCATGGATAATCAATATTATCATCATTATATTTAACTCACAAAATATCATCACAACATTTTCAAAATTAAACCTAGAATCTTGAATTGAACCGTGATTATAATCAAAATTTTGAAATTTAAATCATTTTAGAATATATAAATCATTTTTTGAATTAATATTGGATTAAATAAAGATTTTAATAATACTCATGATATTCAAATCACTGAAGAATAGAGAAAACATCATTTCAATTATATCATCTTCAGAATACATCATTATAAAAGTATCAACTTTTTGGAAAAGAAATAACATTTAAATATATGATTTAACCCTCTAATGATCTTTAAATATCATGTAAGCTATTTTTATATATCACAATGTGAGTCTCTACATTTATAAATATTTATTATTTCTAAATAACATTACATAAGGATATATTAACTTTTTGAATCACATAAGGTTTTTGAATTTTTAATATATTAGAAATTTTAAACACAAAGAATATATGTATGATTTAGTTACTCTTATGTACCATAGGTTAACATCAATACATTACCAAAGTTCCACCATCCACTTAGGGAGACCTTTACATATCAACAATATTACCTTTATGTATCAAGATAGTTGCCTTTAAGTATTAGGGACTTCACCAACTATAAACATCTTCTCTTTGTGACATTTATGTATTAGGACATGACCACTTTATTTTATTTTGAAAATCTAATGGATTTTTCCAAATATTGAGTTCAAGTTAACTATTATATATCAAGTCCATTTCCATTTTTTAGAAATATATTTCCCAAAAAGTCTCGTATATATTGATTAATTATTTAAATCTCCAAAAACCTATATCCCAATGTTTCTAGACTCATATCCATATTCCTATACCCAACTTAAACACATCAAATTTCATTATAATATCTTCAAATCAACTTCAATGTTCACTAGAATATTCTAAATTTTTATATAACATATAAATACTTCTTATAGTATTTCAATGGTATTCCATTCCCTCAACCAAATTTATCTCATCTTCTATATTATACATTTTTATTTTACCTAGATATAGGAATGCTCATCATGATAACTATAGGGACTGAACTTCATTATTGTATTTCACATTAACTTTACATAGATAAAATATACAACAATAACTACACTCCATGGAACTCTTATTAGGGCATAAAATTACTTATATAATATTAAAATAATTCAATACTTTATCCTTCAAGAAACATTTATAGATTTTCCAATCTATAGTATAATAGTAATCTCTATAAATATATGGAATAAAATAATCTAATCAGTTTCTCCCTGTAAATGGATCCAAATCATCCTATCATTTTTTCCATGTGAGTGGATATGGAATAATATCTCTAATGGTAGCATTCTACTTAATATTATTTTCCAATTAATCAAGTTAGAAACACAGTTACTACTACCAAATTATTAGAAAATTTATTTTTTATTGATTAAATAAGAGGGAAATTCCAAATTCAAGCTTCAAGGTTTTCTCAAATTAGTTAAACTTCAACACACCTATTCTTGGGAGTTTCCTCTTATTCCCATTAACAAGATTGGGAAATACATACTAATTATAAGATATTATTTTTTATCATATGTTAACACCACTAATATTGACTTCATTTTTGTGGATAAAAAATTACAAAACAACACATAGGGGGTAGTGGTGTCTATGGGCCGAGTTGATGGATTTTTTGGACCTGACCTGATAAAAATAGGTCGGACATGTTGGGTAGAATAAGGAATGTTTTTAGCTCAGACCCAAACCGACCCCAACCATATTGGACAATGTTGGGATGGGTTATTTTTATGGGTTTATTTTAAAAAAATCTACTACTTTCTGGATATCCAGTAGGACGTCTCTTCTTCGACCCAGTGCAGCCACCATCCACTTTTCCCAACGAACTCCAGTCAAAAGAAAACCCATGATGGACCATCCTAAATACACCTCCAATGTCCATCCACCACCATTGGTGAATCTCTATATAAATTTTTTAAATACTCCTCCAATCTATCACCTTTTAGTAAACAAATTTATCTTATGTAGTATTACATGATAATTTCTATCTAGTTTTATCATTTCTTATGATCAATATTCTAAAAAATAGAGGCATAGGACTCACAAGCATTGGTGGTGCATGGTTGCTAATGAAGGAAGTAGTTATCATGGTGGTTCAAGCTCAAGTGTATCTCATCCTCTCCAAATCCTCTCTAATCTTCTCCACCTCAAGCTAGAGATTGCACTTCCATCCCATCTTTGTCGAAAACACGATGAGGAAACCAGTCAAACATTGTCCACAAAAATAGAATGAATATTTTGAATGATTTGAAAATAAAAAATCAATCCCCACTTCATAGAAAAATGATAAAATCTGGTTTTAGTTCTACACTTGATTGAAATCACTTTCTAATTTTCTCTGGCCTGATTCCTTGGAAAAAATTTCTTCCCTCCTCCTAGATATGGTGATAAAATCTACCCTCCCTATTGGATATGGGTTTGTATTCATAGCATTGTCAAAGGGGGTAAACATAGGTATTGTGGAGATAATGGAGGAGGAAGAAAACGGTGTGTTTATGACCTTGGGGTCAGTGCGGTGGAGTGGTGTACATCAAATGAGGTGGAACATACGATGAATAGTAGTTCGGGATATGTAAAAGCAACAGTAGTGACTGGGGCGATGCGCAAGAGTGAAAACACCCTCTATGTGAGATGGATGGAATGGATGTAGGTAGGTTGGAAAGGAGGAATACAATGGTGAGGGAATTGGGACGGTATGGAGAGTGTAAATAGAAAATCCTGAGGAGATGGGTTCATGTGAGAGGGAATATTGGCGTTGTGCTGGTGGTCATAGGGTTGGTTGGGTTGGGTCAACTCTTATTTTTTCCAACCTGTGACCAAACCAAACCTGAACATGGGTCAACCCAAAGGAACGTCACCAATAAATATAATTTTTTTAACAAGACCCCACCTAGTTGGGTTCGGTGGGGTCGGTTAGGTTATGTCAGTTTTGGACACCCCTAATAACAGGTTTAATAATCCCACCCTTTGGATTTGTTGTCAACATCAATGTAGAAAAATAATGTTAATATGTTTTATTGAATTTTTATTATGTCTCCCAATTTATTTAAAAAATACAATGAAACTTGTGATAAAGTGGTGTTAATTATCCTAACAAAAATTTCCATCAATTTTTTCACTCAATGTTTACTTGAGAAATGCTCAATGTAGAAAACAAGAGGGACTAATCTAGAAAAAAAATATCTGTAATCAACCAATAAAATTATACCAACCTAAAATTATATTATAAGGGGTTGTTGAAATAAATTTTCAAGATAAATTAATCTTTTAATATATTCTTATAATGTTATTGAACATAATTTTGATAGTTTTCGCAACACATATAGATAAATAATTCCCAAACATCGAGAATATTAGATTCAGGTAGCCGATGAATTTCAAATAAATAAACCTCATTTTTCATGGCTTTGATAAATTCAAATTATACCCCCTTAACTAAAAAATATATCATTTAGAAAAAACATTTATTGAGTATGAAATCACTAATTTTCAATGACACGTTCAATTCCTTTTTTCCTTAATTAAATATTTTATTTTAATAATATATTCTATGATCTTTCCAAAATTCCTCAAAATAAATCCCCCTTAGTGGGATACTTTGACACCTTCTTCATCATGGGTGATATCTGTATCAAATATTCTTCTAAATATAAAATGGTATATGAATTCTTAGAATTTTTTTTGATTCAATTATCTAGATCTGACAACATACTTATCTCCTCATTTATCCCCCTTAATCATGCATCACCATAAATTATATACATAAAAAGTAAAAACACACTATATATATGAATAATGTGGAAAATTTTTCACTTTAGTGATATTCAAAAGGTTTATAGTTACTTCTCATGAAATATACTCCTTTTTAAAAAATTATACCTTTTGGATAACTCTTTATACATTCATTCTTATTCTTATAAGTAGATATATCATTCATAATGGGGTTCTTTCCATTATTAATAATTTATTTATATAAAGTCACTTTAAATATATTATACATAAAATCACATGAGTTTTTGGGTATTATATTCATAGTATTTAGCTTATTTACTTGGGTTAAAAGAAAAATTAATGAATTCATAGAAATGTGCCTAGTCTACTTGTACCTTCACCACAGTTTCTCCATAACTCTTTGGTTATCCATTTTATATAGTCTATAATAAAATTTATGTTCTTCTTCATATATTATTTATTTATTTACTATATAAATTTTATTTTATTAGCCCTTTTTCATCTTGGTTCCTCCCATGGTTTTATAGAAATTCCTCCCATCAGTTCAATCCTTTTATTTATTTCCTAGATTCAATTACTTCTTTGTTGATGATAACATTCTCAATCAAAAAAAAACAATCATGGATTGTTTTCAAAAGTTAATGATGTGTCCTATAATTCCAAAATAAAATTAGATCCTTATAATATGCATTATATTCATATATTTTTTATTTTGTTTTCATTGAACATCAATATTATTTTATTTACTTGTAAAGTGATTACAACATATCTTGTTTTTTTAACTTATTATACTATGTTCTTCATCCTTTAATTTAGGTTTATTTTAATTATATTACTTCAAATTTTCTCTACCTTAATGTAGGTTTTAATTGATTTCAAGAGGATGAAATATTATTCCAATCCCATGTTCCTTGTTACCAAATATTTCACAGAACTAGTAGTACCCAAAAAATATTATTCCTTTCTTCTGAATAATATTATAGCTAAATTCTATTCAATAAATTTTTTAATATAGTTTACCATATAGTTCGGATATTTTGGGTTCTAAATTACATAAAAATTTCCTCCATCCACTATATATGTTTTTTTGGGGTTCTCAGGTTTATTCCTAACCCATTTTTTCTAGATTTTATATTGTATACTATGCTACTCAAAAAATAGAACTAGTAAAAAGTAGGTTTTCTAGTTGATGGGTAAAATATTTCTCAAATATTGAAGTATATTTATCATAAAATGTTCTAAATATCTATTTTCCTCTATATAGAGTAATGTTAAAAAAATGTCTACATTAATAGTATATATGGTATTAGATATTCTATTAGCATTCTAAAGACCTATCTTGTGTATCTTCAAGATTTTCAAGGTTAACCTCTAATTTAAGATACTTTAAATTAAGGATAGTTTTCTCATCCACCACAAATTTAATATGTCTTTATAATCATTTCTGATCTTTAAAATAGTTCTATAAATATCATCATGAATTTGGTTCTTAACTTACTATTAATGGACAAAATATTATTTTCTCTGTTCATTGATCTCTAATTGGGAATTCTTGTAATCAATGACAAACTTTGGTTTTTATAGTTATCTATATAACTTTTCATTAATACATTTCAAGGATTGATCTTTTTTTTTGAGTTATTTAAGGAAGCACTTTCTTAGTTTTAGATAATATCTATTCATGATCCATGTTCCTTGTGATTTTGAACTATACTTGTTTAGTGAGAACTTTACAAAAAAATTATTTTCGTTCTAGGGAGTTTTACAACATCTCTAATTATTCTTCGAGTGGGTGATATACTTCTATATGAATTTAAAATACACAAAAATGAAAAAAAACATCTCTGGTTAGATCTTACAGGATTTATTCCAAGTAGAAACATGATTCAATATGTGATTTATCAAGTTTATGTTTAGAAATGTGATCCTCCTTACTTGTTCTTAGTTTATAAAAGGAATTAATTATATGAAATAAGAAATTTTCTCATCTTTATCTAAATATTATGGATAACTTAAGGTTGATGTGTTTTCTATATTCTTAAAAGTACATTTTTCATCCAAATATTTAGTAGTCATTATATATCTAATATCATTATTATTTTAGAATGTGGGAGTTTATTTTGTTTCTCTTTATATACAAGGGATGCATTAATTATCTTTTTTAAGTCTCATTTTTTTTAGATTATTATAGGAAATTGATTTTTGATTATAAATAGGTATATATTCTCTATGTGTGCACTTAATAATGAATTAAGAATAAGAAAACTAAAAACATTAAAAATATTTAAAAATATTAAAATCTAAAGATTACTATGAATCCTATCAAAGGTGGAACATATTATCTAGTACCTATAGTTCTTCCAATAGGATAAGTGAAACCATATAGAGAGTGGGGGTGGTGAACCTGTTTGAGTGACTTAAACCAATTAATTTTTCTCCATATTTTACCTATGTATCTATTCAGTGAATGAATCTCTCACAATTTCTTCACTATAGGTTTGTATACTAGGACATTGTGTAAGGAATAAAATCAACAAGGAACACTAGGATTATACAATAATTCTTTCCTTCAATGTGGATAACTAAATTGTTAGTGTATGGTGGTTTCTATTCCATTCACCCACAACTCCACTTTTTTTATTATAAATACATCACTCCAGAAAGGTAATATCCTCAGACTCATTCTCATGACAGTAAAAATATAAAATCAAAACACCAACTTGATGATGAAAAAATCTATCAATAATATATCCCTATTTTACAAAAACCATTTTTGACTTCTTCATTAATTAATAATGATCATTATAAAACCAGAAGTCCAATTCAGAATAATAAATATCTGGTCTTATTTCTCAATTTTTAGTAATCTCAAGGGATGAATCAAAATTATTTTGTCCATATGATATAGAAATATCATAGTATGGTCATTTTAATCCTACCATACAATATTAGGAATCACAATATTCATTCTTTATGATATAAATATCTCTTAGGTTGGGATTCTTAGATCATATTATTTGACCTATATTATATTAAGTAAAATCAAGTACAATGTCCCTCTCTCTCTGATACTTCTTTAACATATAAGGATGATATTCTCACAACAGTATTTGATCTCAACATTATTTTACACATTGATTATATAGTATAATTTCAGCATCAATACTCTATCATTGATATATAAAATTACCCTCGTGATGTACTATTGATAATCATATCACCACCCCCATTATCTTCTTCTTCTATTATTTATCTTTTCAATGTATATCCAAAATATTGTTTTCAAACATTAAATATAAAAACCCCTATAATATCATACCCTCAATTTTCCATTATTCTAGGCCTTAAAAAATCATTTGAAAGAATTTAATTTCTAAATGATATCCAGGACAATAATTGATTTCCATTTGGAATACATACACATTATTCTCCCCATGTCTTCATGATAACATGAAATTATACATCTATGAAATAAAATTTCATCTCCCCAAACATGAATTTATTCATCATGGAATAATGAAACCATGATGTGGAAGCTTCTCTTACAACATTACAAAACCTGTTATCTCCATACACCATAACACCTCACATTCATGTTATAACATGAAAAAAAACTCTACTGTAATATTCTTTTCATCCCACACCACAACATGGAATTATTCTCAAGGTGTGGTCACCTTAATCAAATATAAAACCTCATATCTAATTCAATCATAATAAATCACCATTAGTATCCTGATATTTATGTCACTAAATATTAGCATTAAGTAGTCCAAATTACATCTCTATAAATCTTGGAATGAACCATGATTATAATCATAATCCAGAAATTGAAATAACTGAAGAATAAATAAATCATTATCAGAATTGATATTGGATTTAATTATGATTATATCAGAAACCATGATATTTAAATCACTAAATAATAAAGCTTTCATAATTATAATTACATCCTTCTTTAGAATAAATCATTCTAAAAATATCATATTTTTGGAAAAGGAATGACCCTTATGTATTCCCCTTAACATAGGGATGGAATTTACATATCTATCACCTTATGTTTATATATCAAAGTGAGAGTCTACACTCTTCCAAATCTTTATTTCCTTCTAAATACCATAATATATGGATTTGTAACCTTTACACATGACATAATGTTTTTTAAATTTCCACATTTCAGAAATAAATGACACAAAGTATCTTATGTATGAGTCAGTAATAATTACAAATAGAAGTAAAACTTTAATAATTTTCAATATTTATATTTCCTGCCCAGGGTGACCTTTACATATGATAAAAAAATTTCATTTTTGTATCAGGAAAATATCATTTAAAAAATGGGGACTTTTACATTTTTGGACAGTCTAATTGGAGTGACCTTAACATGTTTAGAATGTACCTATATGTATTATTGTGAAACTCCTCGATAATTTTCCAATTCATGAGTGAAATCTTAGAATGTATTTGAATTATAAAGTCCATTTATTTTTTTAGAAATCTATAACACAAAAATACCCTTATGTATTAAGTACATTATGAAATATCAAAGAACTTATGACCTAGAATTTCTAGACTCATCATCATATTCCTAAAATCAACTCAAACACATCAAATTTATTTTTAATAACTTCAAATTATTTTTAATCACCACTAGAATAATTCCAATGATTTATACTTATTATAAATAATCCAAAGAGTATTTAAATGGTATTCTAATACCTCAATCAAAACTAAATCATTAGAAGAAATCATCCAATAATATTCCAATTAGATATAAAAATATCCAAAATTTTAAACTACAAGGATATAAATTCATAGATTTAATTCCTAGAATCATAATAGCTATAGGAAAATTAACAATAACCATACTCTATGGGACCATTATCAGTACATGAACTTCCTCAAATATGGTTAAACTGATTCTTAACATGAAATTTCAGGTATCTTTTACATATTTTCTAATAATTAGTAGACAATTAATCTTAGAATAATATTGGATATAACTCATCTAAAAATATTTTTTATTTAAATGAATCTAATTTATCCAAAAATATTTTCCATGTTTGTTGATTTCTAAGAATATCTCCAATTTTATAATTTCACTTTATTTTCATCTCCAATTATTAATGGAAGTAACTTAGTTTGTACTTTCCATTTTTATACCTACATATATAGCATATATCAAACATGAGGGAATATAAAAATTAATGCTTGAAGGTGTTCTCTAAGCAACCCAGCTTCAAAATACCTATACATGGGAACTTTCTCTTATTCTCATCAATACTCTTGGGTACACCACACTGCTTTTAAGTTTTTTTCTTCAACACAACTTAATAAAATTAATACTGACTTCATGATTATTGAAAAATATATAACTTAAACCTATGTTGGGTCAAGAATATTCCCCATTAAGATTTATTATTAAAAAAATATAGAACTTTCATGCCCATATTTTCTACCTATTTTTATTCTTTACCCTTATCTATAATAAATTAAAATAAACTTGATATATTGTGGTACTTATTCAATTAATTAAATTTTCCATGAATTATTCCACTCTAATTATACGTGATTAATGATCAATTTAAAAATCATAGGGAATGATATTGACAACAAATATATCCATAATCAACACTAAATATAATTCTAAATTAAAATTATTTTCTCATGAGATTTTCACATACATTTTAAGGATGATCCAATTATTTAATATATTATCATAATTTTTTCAATATGAAATCCAATACTTATAGTAATACAAATATTAAAATCATTCAAAATTTTCTTGTAGTCTAGTTTTAGTTAGTCTTTGACTTATTGAATAGACCTATTGTAGGGTGGTACAAAAGCTACTATTTATTTTACATAGTATAGAATAATGGTAAAATAGTGTAATAAAACTTTAAGAGCTTCACAATTGATCACCCACTAATTCCAATTCACCTTAAATTACTTATTTTTGTGGTTTATTATTTTATAAAAATAAGAAATGATATCAAAGAATTTATGAAACATGCAATGAAAGCTGAATGAGGTTATAGAGAAATTACATGGTCCTAGGTTTTGTTTCTCGGGTTCCTTCATTATTCAATTTTTTAAATTAGATTGATAATAAAATTATGAAATTGTAATCTTGAATTAATATTCATTTATTTAATTGGTGTGAAACATTTCATGCTGAGGACAATATTTTGGTGCACAAAATTCCACCTCCTCCTATAGTTAAGGCTGATGACACACCTCAATTGAGAGTGTGTCACCTTCCAGATCCCAACTATTTCATATTCCATTTCATCCATTGAACAACACAACTGCATCATGTAAAGGGTTTTCATTTAAAATAAGGTAGGGGAAATATATAAATAATGTAATAAGAGTGAACATGAGATTAATTCCATAGTGGAAATCACCACACCCATACACTTCACCCTCATTCACCACAAATATATTAAAAACTTAAATAATTAAAAAATAAAATTTAGGAAACAATGAGATCCTCCCCTGAGGATAAGACTTAGGTCAGTCACTCATTATTGATTATAATAGGTCACTATGGAGAGATATATCAAGAGATAATGAAACATAAAATAAAAATAGATTAAACACTTTAAAAATAGAATTTATTTATAGAATGAAACTAAACGAAAACAAAAAATAGGGCAACACTTCCCCTAGTTGTATGATCTTATGATCTCTTGGAAAAAAATAAATCCATCTTATTTATAGATAGAAGAAAACCCTCTAGATTCATCATTTGAATCTTGAATATATTACTTTATATCAACCAATGTTTATTTTTTAAAATTTGGATCTTGGTCCATGGATTTCAGGATTTTAATATTTTAGTGTATACTTATACTGGAGAATGGATATATACATTGCGGTGTAGTCAACATATCTTTGTTTGTGGACTCTAAATGGTTACGGTGCATCCAATTACTCCAAACCCCAACCTCAATATCTTTTATTTCTTCAAAATTTTATTGCTACCCATATGGAAACCTACATGCAGTAATGAGAATATTACAATGTAGCCTCTTGAATTATAGTGTTCATAAAAACATAGAAATTCCAAATTATTCACCTCTACAATATTATGAAAATATTGTGCCAAAACCCCTTTAAAGACTACATCTTGAAAATAAAATTTCACTTCCAATATTGGAGTTCCCATGGTGTAGTGTAAATACCTACTATAAAGTACCATTCTCATGAATTGTTCTTTATCATGGTTACAATGTAGTTGGAGATCAATGGAGAAACTCTCCTCTAGTACATAATCTATTTCTCTCACCATAGTATAGTGATACAACCCACAGTGCAATATCATGCCTTTCATTTTCTTCTTCATATCAATTTTTGGTAGTACCATGGTTTAGATCCCTCTCTAAGATGCATCCTCCCCCTTACAGGTTATCCCATGACATAATAATGGTGCCTTTTCACATCCATGTTCGTGGATACTCAATAATGTGATCCATCCTTAATAGTAATTAAATAGAGATCCTTTCAGCATGTGTCATTTAATTATTCTTCAATAAGGGTTTATTGAGGTCGATTGAGGTGGGAAAGATCATCCATGGTGATCCCAAGCCTTAACAGTGGCCCTTCAATAGATCTCAATCATCCCAAACACCACCCATGGTGTTATCTGGTGATAAGAATGGTGGTCCAATGACATTAATGGTGAAAGTGGAGTGGTTGAAATGTCTGAGGTGGGATAGTGGATACGAGGCACAAAACAACATGGTACAACGTTTCTTTTATTAGTAATGAACATTAAGCAATAAAATTTTGGCCCACATTGAAGATATAGTTATTCTATACCTATTCTAACAATATGTCTGATGATTTCTATGGTGATGGGATTCAAAATAAACCTATCACACAACTACATGGGCGAGTACCCACACGCATGGGCCCACAATGGGCCTTGGCCTCAACTATTCACACACTCCTCCTTGCACGACATGCACTCTCCTGTCACCTGATAATTTTTTCCCATAGTATTTATTATATGAGTAACCCTTAATAGGGTTGAAATATTGATTTCAACCATTGGTTAATGGATATATTTTAATAGGATAAATTTTCTATTTGAAAATTTTGTAATTAACATAGTGAAAGTTGAGAAATTCATGAATAAAATCAACTTCAAAATTAAATTTTTTTTATCCTTTTTATTATAAATTAATATTTCAATTTATATTATCACATTATTTAGTAAATAATGAATTATATTAGAATTATCATTAATATCCATTAAAAATTATTAAAAAATGTATAAATTTCTACATGAGAAAATGAGTGTATCAAATACCCCCACACCTGAAATTTTATTATCCTCAAGCATTGAATCTCAAATTTGAATTCAATAGAGACACCATGATTTTAATATTTTATTCTCAAAGAAATTAAATAAAATGATTATCAATGTCATGTAAAACATTCAATTTCTACACAAAACATTAAATCAAATTCATAATTTTCAAAAGATCAATCAATAAAATTATTGTAGCTTCTAACTTTGTAAAACTATTTATATTATCCATTAATTCATTCATGTTTCTCTATTCATTATTATCAACCATTCCTAGACATGTTCTAGATCACTTACAATCCTCTTTCTCTCTTCAATCAAGGTGAAAATTGAATGAGAATTATAATCATACCTAGAAATCAGGAACCTTTCCATAATCTTGAAAAGAATATATGTTATCTACTTTGTAAAGAAAAAAACACAATAAATCATGATTTATTTTAAATTAAGGTTGAAATGATTCTAAGTCTTATTGTTGTTAGGGATTGATATGAAAAAAATTAAGGCTCAAAATAGGATGTTTATCTCTAAAATCATAACATCTAATATCAAAAGTTAAAGATCAATAATAATATCTATTTTAATAATAAGAACACCCACTTACCAATATCAATTTGAAGGATACACTCAATGAAAAAATGACTTAATTACACATTATTTATTTTTTATCTTTTTCCTATATTTTCTGAAAACTGAATGTTTAGTTTTTTTACAATTTTAAATGTAATTTTTGGAAAAAACAACACATTTAAGACCTAACTACATATGATTAAAATAATAGTTCAATGTATAATTTTTTTGGGAAATTTCTTTTAAAAAAATCAACCAATTCCCTCAAATTATAATTCCTCAAATTAACTTCCATGCTATAGTATAACAATTCAATTCTCCATATTATTCATTAAATCTCATTATAATTGAAATATAAAATATGTAATAGTTTCATTACTAATAAACTAATGTCTCTAAGTTTTTTCAATTAATGAAAAAATTAGTGTGGGAATGGAAATGTCAATTTAACACTTCTGGTAGAATTTTCATTTTTAAAAAGTTATACAAAAATAAAAAGAGGTAAAAGATAAATAATGTAAGAATAAATATCATTTTTCTCATAATTATTTAGTCATCTTCATTTTTTTGTTTGGGGGATTCCTTGTTCTGTCTTGGAAAAAGAAAAAAAATCACAAATCAAAATTTAAAATCCATGTCAAAATAAGATACAAAAATATAGGGATTAGGTCACAACATATATGAATTTCTAATAATGTAATGAAATTTCATAAAAATAAAATAGAGAGAAAAGTATTTTTTTAATACCCTGACTGGGTCCTGGATTTTTACTCCATTTATATGTTTAGTATCAACTATTATCAACAATTCATCAGTGGGTTGATTTTCATGGATTTGAACTAACACATGTTTATTTTTACATATTTCAATTCCTCTTACTTATTATAGAGGAAGCCATTGATATGGTACACTAGATATATCCCCTTCATAGTTTGGGATAACTTGCATGGTAGGGGTAGGATGAGGTATGAATATTTCTACTTTTTTTCTACTTTTGAAACCACCTATTTACTATAACGAGATTCGTCAATGTCGGATGCATCACTTTATTATTCAATGTGAATGTTTGAATGTGATATTACATGAAAATAATTTAAACTTGGATAATAAATATCAACATAACACACTTTAATGTGAGTATTTGTGTCATGTTTTCATTTGGAAAAGATACTTAGACATTTTCATGAACTTCTTCTAATAAGTATTCAATATGTTTAGGAAGCTCCATGTGTTCTTTCATAGGTGAATCTTCCTCTACTTCATCTTCTCCCAATATAATACAATAGTTAGAAAAATATGGAAATTCAAATTAGGGGGAGGTGAGGCTCAATTCATATTGAATAAAAATAGATGATAATGAGTTTTTGAAAGGATAAACTCCCTGAGTTGGACTGAATTTAGTCTATTCTTTTGTGGTAAGTCCCTCTTGAATTTGGATTTCACTAGATAGAGGTAGGTAGTAAAACTCCTATATGTTTTTTTAACTCCACAACTTGGATGATTTCTTCTTCTTCCAAAGCTAGAGATATATGAAATGGTTCTCTCTCTTTTAATTTATAATAAATAGGGAGATTATTTTTCACTTCTTATTTGTTCTAAAAGTTATCTAGATTTTTTAATCTCCCATATATAGATAAGAAGGAATTTCTTTATCTTCAATCTCCTCTAACTATGGTTATGTTAGGTTGAATTGATCTTCAGGTATCTTCTATTTTACCTTAAAAGGTTCTTTTACTTCAGAAATGTGTAGGGAATTTTCTTCCACTATTGGACCAGGTTCAAGAATTTGTTTCTCTAGTTATGCATGAACATATTCAATAACCCTTTACTCTTGGTTTTTAAGATTTTATATGACTTATTTATGTTATTGAACCTAGGATCTATTATAATCAACTTATTATTATTGGTGTTGTTGCACCTAAAATCAATCTAGAAATGCATAATAATAAAAATTTTAATGCATCATAGAATTTTTCTAGATTATTTTTTAACGAAAACTATGAAAAACTATATACAATGTGAAAAGAAAAATTATATTAAAAAATTATTGACATCATGGAAATTATTCTATGTTTTAAATATTCCTATCACATGTAGGTATAAATGCTTCTATTTTTTCCTAATGTAACAAAATAGATGATCAGGGTTGTATCATTTGATGATATTTATAGTCTTCAATAACTAATTAAAATTAAGCTAAAACTACATCATTTTTGTTTTTTCATTTTATAAATATAAGAAAAGTGATGGCTAAAAGAATACAACATGCAATTCAAGCATAAGGAGTTTAGATAGAAAGTACTTAGTCCTAGGTTTAGTTTCTTTGGTTCCTCTATTATTCATTTTTTTAAATTAGATTTATAATAAAATTATTAAATCTCAATATTGAATTACAATCCTTTAATTGATTGGGTGTGATGTCTTTCATGCCAAGGATAATCCTTTTCCACATTAAACTCTACATCCTTATATTTTCATAGTTGAAGAAACACCTCAGTTAAGAGTGCGACACCTTCCAGAACCTGACTCAATAATATTCCATATCATTAATAAAACAACTCAGCTGCATCATGTGAATAGTTCTAAAACAATGGAATGTAAGTAAAAGATATAAATAAAATAATAGAAGTAAACTTGATATTCATTTCATAGTGTATGATCACCAAACCTATACACATCACCCTTATTCACCAAAAAACATACTAAAACATTAAATAATTAAAGTATAGAATTCAGGAAACACTAAGATCCTACCCCAAGTCCAATCCTCGGTTCAATCACACATTATCAAGTGTAAGTGGGAACTTTAGAGGGAGATAAAGATAGAATTAAATAGAGAAGAAAAACATATGGTAACCGTTAATAAAAACAAAATAGAGTTATAAAATGAAACAAAAATACAAATAAAAGAGAGAAACACTTCTACTAGACATATGATTCTTTTTTTGGTAGAATGAGAACATTCCCAAATGGAAAAGAATCTTTTATTTAATAAAAAAATAGTTACAAAAGTATAAATGAATATTTTTTACAATAATCATTATTCCAAAAAGATAAATGATCATCATGTATGTTATTAAACTAATTCCAATCCAGACCAATAACCCCTTTATTAGAATTCACAACATCCAGATAATTTACCCATGATATGTGTGTGATGATATAATTCATGGAAGAAATATCATCCATTAATTTTATACATCTTTAATTCAATTTCCAAGATAAATTAATGATTCCATTCATAATATCTTGAATCATGACATTGGAATCACACTCAAGACACAAGATGGTAAAATCTCACTGCTTTGAAAATGTCACTGCATTGATTATACCAAGTATTTCAGAATCAAGGGAGTTAGTGATACCAAAAGGTCCATAAAACCATCCCATAGATTTACCCCCAATTATTAAAAAAAATCATACAATAACCAGAAGGACCTGGGTTACCTCTTGATGCACCATCCGTGTTGCATTTGATCCAAACTAGAGATAGAGAAATCCAAATGGATTATAAGTTCCCATAAATATAAAGGTAATTAAATTAAATTCCAAAACTATTAAGAATATAAAAAATCATGAATAGAGTTATCAAAAAATAAATTTTTCACATCATTCTCACATTCAACAGAAGATAAAATATTAGCCAAAGTTAACTAAATATTGAAAGAATCCCCCTACGAGTTATAAAATTAGGACTGTTCCGTATGGAATGAAAGACATACAAACTAGAAAGATGAAAGAGGTTTCATATCTATTATAAAATAGGAAAATATATACAGGTAAGAATATGATCCTAAATTCTAACTTTATTGGGAATTTTTATTTCAAAACCATTATCTATTGTGGTCCACAGTGTAGAATAATTTTCACATTTTATGAAAAGATGATTAATTTTTTCTCTATATTGATGACATAGAGATCACATAGAACAAATAATAATTCTACAAAGTTGTAAAAAATAAACATTAGGAAGTTTTTAATACACGATTCTTCATAAAAAGTTAATTTAGAAAGTAGATTAAAACTTCTCTACAAAGTCTTATCCAAATTGATGATATTCCCATTGACAACCTTGTGGTAAAAATATTTTGAAGAAAGTATCCCATTGATGATAGGATCCCAAACTAGTGCATCTTTATCTTTCATGAAAACATAATTTGAAACCAACTACATAATCACAAAAGTGATCACATCCAAGTAAATTTAAAATTTATCTTTGATTGACATATTTGTACCAAAAGATGTATCATGAGAGTTAATATAGATGTAAAGAGGTGTACCAGTACAATTAACTAACAAATAAATAAAGGAGTAATTTATTTTTTATAACCAAAGATAATTAATAGAGAAAAGGGAGAAGAAAATCTTGAATGCATGCCAAATAGAAGAGCCAAAATAATTAATATTACAAACTTTGATCCAGTTAAAAAATCTAGATCTCAAGAAAGAAAGATTATATAACTTCACATTAATGAGTATCCACATAAAATTATCATACAAAGAATAATTAAATTTTTAGTGATTTTTTAATTCCAATCCCACCCTAATTAATAGGATTGCAACATTGATTCCAAGTAACCAAAAAAAATTTCTCATAAAAATTCCTTCACTCCAAATATTTTTTTGATGGAGGTATTAATACAATGAATAAGAGCCATTGGAAAATTTTAAACCATAAAATATTAATCAAATTTTGAGTTGATCATATATTTTACAAGGCTAACCCCCAACCAATGAGAGAGTATTACCTTTCCAGGAAGTCAATTGATTTTTAATGTAGCTAAAAATATAATAAAAATTTCTGATATGTTGTTTCCCCCAAAAAATGGAGACACCAAGATACATGGTAGGAAATAAAACCTCTAAGGATGTCAATTTTACAAGAAGAGGTGATAATTTTTTTCCAAATTAAAAAAAGACATATCAAAACTAAAATCCTACCCCAATAATTTCTTATAATGAAGGAGAGAATCATTGATTTTCTTGATGTTTCTTTTATCACCTTGTGTGAAAAAATTATGTTATCAGCTAAAATAAGTGTGTATGGAAAAAATATTTATGGAAGATCTGTGGGATTTGAGTTTGTTATTACTAGCCATATTGAGAAAAAGTTTCCTTAAATAGTATTTAACAATAGAGAAAATGATGGATACATGAAGATAACCTTATATGAAACCTTTGGAACAGGTAAAATAACCCCTAGGGGAACCATTTATAATAAATAATACGTGTTCTAAGCTCAAGAGATAGAGTATCCAATTAATTAACATGTCATAAAATCAACAATTGCTTAAAATTTTGTATGTGAAAACCAAATCTAATATAACAAAGGACTTTTTAACATTAGGATTAATAGTTATGTTACCTCTAATGATTGGTTTCCCAATAAGGTTGATGAATTAATAATAAATAATAAGAAAATAGTGAATAGTTATCTCTTTGGTGAAACCAAACTGATTCGAAGACACAATTATATTCTCAATACCAGATATCATATTTTCAATAACTTAACCCATGATTTAATAAATGATATTAGGAAAAGACAGATGTCTAAAAAGGCAAATCTCCTTAGAATTAGACTCTTTGGGAATGAGTGAAAGAAATTGAGAATTAATGAAATTCATTAAATACCCCTTTCAAAAAACTATTGACAAGACTTTAAAGATCACAATGAATAATCCCACAAAAATATTGGAAAAAAATAGTTGGGGAACCCATCTAGGTTAGGATAACTTCCATAGTCTAATCCAAAGACAACACCCTTAATCTCAAAAGCAAGGGTAAGAGAAATAATGCTCGATTTACCCTCACGCATGAAAACTATATGAATAATAAATTCTATAAGATCAATATTAGCAATAGTCCCATCAAATAGAATCTCGTATAAAGAAACAACAAGAGTATCAAAGTCTTCTCTTTTTATCAATAATCACAATGTTATCATTGGGAATAACCAATAATCTATGAATATTTCTGATTCTTTGAAGGTTGTTAAATAATTTAGTATTATGTACACCTTCCTTAATCAATTTGACTTAAAAATCCACTATTTCAATTCATTTTTTGATATTTATTATTGAGATTATAAATAACTGTTTTCTCTTACTTAAGACCTGATGAAAAATAATCACAAGTATCACTTTCTTGAATTATAAAAACCAAGGATTGAAGCTGTGTAATATCTTCCTCCAGATACATAAAGTACTCACAATGCCGAATTTTCAATATTTTTAAGGACTTTGAGCTTCGGAACACAAGCTAAGGAATCATTCCAATAATTTAAGGAATTCCACATCTCCTGAACCAAATTTTTTACATTGACAAACCAATGTAAAATCATTATTAAATCTAAATGGGAAAGGTGGTTTAGATTCTATTTTAATAAGATTCATAAAAATAGTATGATGATCTGAGTTAATTCTAGCTAGAGTAGAGTAAGTGATGGAATTCCAAGCATCACGACCCTCCACATTAATAAAGTCCCTATATAGTTTACTAACCACCATCTTATTTAAGTTATTCTTATTCCACATATATATTTCACCAAAAAGATTAACCCCATATAGATTACTATCCTCTATACAAGATATAAATTTCATGATTGAGGTAGAATAGATAACCATTACTAATTTTTCATTTGAATTGATAACAACATTGAAATCATCAAGAAGAAACCAAGGTTCCTTAATATTGCTACTAAAATCAAGGATATTTATCCATAGAGATCTTATTTCTTAGTAATAATTTTCGGAAAATGTTAACGAGAAATATTGTGTTATTACCTAGAAATTATAACCAAGGTTAACTAAGTTCTCATAAGAACTACAAATTCATAAATTATCATGTTTAATATGAGAAAAAAATTAAATCATTTTTCTATCATTATTAGATTGATTAATACCATCTATCTTGTTTCCCATATTATAAATAGAACCAAATTTATTATAAAATATCCTTTTGGGATCAGAAAGGCCCAGATGATCAAGAATGAGTTGTTAACAAAAAGTTTAAGAGAGATAATTGTTTCAGGGTTAGAAAATCCATGAAAATTCGAGGACAAAATCATCATTTAAACTAGGGTTTGGAGCTAAAACAATATTTTTTCTTACCACCAAATTTCTTATTCTTGGTTGATCTCTTTAAAGTAACCATTTTCTTACTGTTCTTACATGTGAAAACACTGTCCTTGCAAGGATTTTTTGTATTGAAAAAACCCAATTCCCTTCCTAGTTCTGATACCACATTACAATGTCCTTTTGGAATATTACTAGAAATGTAACTCAAACTGAAAATGGTCTGACCATTACTACATTTATCCCAATTTATACTAATAATATATATAATGACACAAGGATTCTATTTTCTAGAGCATCCCTCTACTTTCATATGATCTACCGTTCTCATTAGAGAGCATTGAGGATTCACAGAAGTATCATCTTCAATTACTTCAAGTTTCAAAAATCTAGGATCGAAGGAGGTTTCAAAAATAGGGACATTCTTTCTATTATTGAGAGTGGAATATGCTATATTATTCATTTTTTACTGCTTATAGGTGGCAGTAAGACAAAAGCATTTAATATCTCTAAGGAAGAGGATGCATGCAGAGATTTTATATAAGAATCCAAAATTTTATAACTACTATTTCAATACATGTCATCACCCCCAACATTTTATCTTTAGCATTCTATAAGTTTTCATCTTGAATAGATGAAAAATTTAACTTGTTTCCCCCACCACAGCAAAAAAAATTGGACCCTTCTACCCTGAATTTCTAACAGCATTATGGAAGAAAATATTTTTAAGAACATTATAAGGTAGCCTCCTGAACTATAGTCATCATAAAAATTCAACACTAACAAATTAATCACCTCCACAGTTCCATGAAAATATTATTCCACAACCCCCTGAAGGAAAAAATATTGCAAAGAAAATGTCACATTCAATATTTTAATTCCCATACTATAATGTCAATACCTACAAAAAACACCATTATCCTATTTTCTTTTATCTTTATGGTCCCGAGATGATGATCCACAATACTACTCTACTCTAGGACATATTTCTCTTTATCACTATTTAATAGTGAAATATCCTAGGTAATAAGATCATATATTGAATTTTTATTCTTCACTACCATTTTTGGGCATGACACGGTGCAACTCCATCTCCATGGCACAACCTAGTCCTTCCTAGAAGCTCATGTCATAGAGATAGTGAAACAACATTTCCTTATCCATGAATACTCATCAAAGTGATCTGGCCTTCAAAGCTTTTTGATTGGGATTCTATTATCATGAATGGTTTCATTATTCTTTGAAAAGGGCTCCATTGAAGTCTTATGAGTTGTAAAATATCATACATTCTGATCTAGGGACATGTATTTATTCCTTTGATGGAGCTTGAGCTTCCCAAACATTGATAGTGGAGTTCTCTAGAAGTAGGAATTATGGTCTAGTGATGTTAATGGTGAATCAATGAGATGGAAAATCCTAAGGTAAGAGAGTGGTACCGAGGTGTAAAGTGAGATGGAACAATTCCACTATTTTATTAATGAATAGTACATGTGAAACTTTCACCCCACTTCAAAGATACACACAGTTTGACACAAGCATATAAATGAACTTGTTACAACCATATTTTAAACACCTACTATGAATATGGGCTTCCAATTACACCTCACACACGCCTACATGGTTCAGTGCCGACTCGCATGGCCCCACCATGAGTCTTGTCCCAACCTACAAGTGCACTCCTCCTTTCATTGAATTCACTAAAATTATACACTAGGATGAATTCCATTAGGCTTTACCAATAAAATATCGCTTCTTGGGATGTTTATATGGATTATAACCTTTAATCAAGGTCTATCTTGTGGTTTTACAATCATTTTACCTAATGTTTTTTAAAAACACTTAGTGAAATATCAACATGTCATTAATAATATGGAATTCCAAATTCAGAATTTTCTATTAATTTTATTATAAATTAATTATTTAATTGTAATTAACAAATATTTTAGTGATAGTATTAATTATAAGTGAATACTCATTAATATCCATTAAAAATAGTTGAAAATTTTCAATTTTGTTTTGAGAGTTTGAGTGCATGAATTACTTAAAATATCCTCATTTTTTATGCAATTGATAAATTGAACTTTTCCCCCTTAACATGAAAATTTATTCTTCAAAAATAAGTATAGGAGTGTATGAAATCCTACACATTCAAGGACACTTTTCAAGAACTTTTTCAAAAATCCAAATTTATATTTAATAAGATATTCCGGTAGCTTTACCAAAATCTTCAAACTAACTCCCCCTTAAGGGGATACCCCAATAAATTATTCACAAATGGATATTTATTAATCAAATTTATTTCATGATAAAAAATGTTAGATCACATAAAAGATTATTTCTTATAATCCTCTATCCAAATTTGATAATATACTTGTATACTTAGTTATACCCCTTAATCATGCACCTCTATTTATTCCTTTAAATTAAAGTATAAACACACTATATATGGGAATATAGTGGAACTTATTTTCCTCTTAGTGAGAGTGATATGGTCGAGAGTTTTTTCTCAACCAATATAATATTTTCTTATTTAAATCCATATTTATAATAAATCTCCATGCATTAATTTTTATTCTGTAATCTTGATCAATATGATTTCCTTTCTTCTCTTAATAACTTCTTTTTATAGAATCTCCTTCCTTATATTGGCCATAAAATCACATGTGTCTTTTTGTGATAGATTTATCTTATTTATCTTCTACACATGGTATGGAAGTATGATTAAGAAATTCTTACAAAATTTTATTGTCACTTTTTCCCTTCGGCACAGTTCCTAAAGAACTCATTGGTCATCCCTTTTAGAGGAGCTCCAATTATATTTTACTCATTCAAGTGGAATTTAATTATTTAATATAGTACTTTAATTCTATGTTACTTTTCTATATTTGATACTTCTCATGGTTTATTAAAAATACATTCTACAAAATCAATCATTTTCTTTCTTTCATGGATTAAATAAAGTATTCATTTCTTACTACTGACTCCATCAACACAGACACTCATTACTTGTTTAATAAATCACATGGTGTTTCCTATTTTATTAAAATAGGCGTAGATCATTCTCCCTACTGTGCATTCATCTAAACATTATTTGGTTTTATTTTTAAAAAATTATTCTTCTATTTATTTCCAAAGGGATTCTAACCTATATATTTTCCAAATTTTTATATTTATATCGTATTCCACCACACGGTTTAGGAACATTTGTTGTTGATTTACATAATCATGCATCTTAATATTGACCAGTTTGATTACAAATACCACAAGGATTATCCAAGATTCAAAATATATTAGGGAAAAATATATTTTAACTTTTCTCTTATTTTAATTGAATTAACTCAACATTCCCCTTTGACATATGCCTTATTGGATTTCTAGAGGTTGACATATGATACTAATTTTCAAGTTCCTTCAGACCAAATCTATCACTACACCTATATTTTATAAAAAACAATTTATTTTCATTCAAAAAAAATTATAAAAGAATTTTTTCACATAATATCTATTTTGGTCTTTTATATTATAGTTGGGGTTAATTTGGAGAAAAAATTACTCAACCCTTTCCTCCATCCACTACAGATGTTGTGGTTAGTTTCTTATGTATTTTTCTTACACTTTTTATCCATAATTTTCCTTATGTCATGAATTTTTAAAGAAGAAACATGAATGAAAATGAGTTTCTTTAGATATAGGGTTACATTTTTATTATTTAATTCAATATAATTTAACATAATATATTCTTAAGATCTTCATTAAATAGAATTGAGGTATTTTAACATGAAGATACTACTTATAAGTATGTGTAGTAGTTGATATTCTCTCATTTTCTTGTGAAGACTCAACCTATTTATCTTCCATATTTTAAAGTTTAACCTCTAATTATGGACACATAAATTTAAGTATATTTTACTCATCCTATAATTTATTAAATCTATATTCACACTAATTTTTCATCTTCATAATATTCTTCTCCAAATCATTATAAATTTATCGCTTCTCTTTTAGTTAATTTTCAAGCCCTTTAATTATTTATGATTTGATCACTAATTAGTAATTCAAGACACCATTGACATCCTATCAATTTTATTCCATTGCCCAAAAATTTTCCTCAATAATTATTAGGTCATAATATTAATCTTATGTGATGGAATTAAACTTTGTAGGTGTTTTATTACTTCTATTCATCCTTTATTTTAAGTGTTTTTAGTTATTCCTCATTTGGTTGAAGTATAAAGTAGATTATAGGTGGATTTGGATGGTTTTTGAATCCTTTAAGTGAGAGAATAGATTGATAATGGTTAGGGAAAACCATGTGGTTCTCCCCATGTAAATGTGTGGATTGTTATAGAAGAGTAGTGCATAGTTAATGACTATTTAGAAGTTAAAGATTTCTACGTGACATACCCTAAGTAACAATGTAACTCATAATTGATTAAAAATAATGATTGGTGCATGGTTTCTAAATCATGAAACCAAACTATGTAGGTACCCATTAGAGGCGGTGATCCTCACATGGTTGGTGAATAGTTGGGTAAACCATGCTTCAAAACTTTGTTTTCAATAAAAAATAATCCAAAAACACTTATTTTGACCTAAATCCTCCCTAAAACTCATCACTGTTATTCTTAAACCTAGTTATATAGAACATAGGTACTCCCTTGGTTGTTTTTGGTGAATTATGTCTATTTGGAGAGAAATTAAATTGGATCCATAGATTTCAGTCCAAGGGATATTAAGGTATGTTATCATCTATCCTCTTTTATTATTTTTATTACTATATATTCTCTATTATACTTGGTGAAGGCAATATATCTATGATTTCATGGCCATATATAAGAATTTAGTCCTGATATAATGTGTTTCCATTTTTTATTCTAAGAAAAGGATATTGTAAATACAATATTATCTTGATTGTTCATGGGTTTTTCTAGATCCACTCATTTCATTGGATATCTTAAGGTATGTTTGAACCAAAACTATCCCTTGACCAGATTTTCTTCATGAGTTTTCTATCTTGAATCTTCATGTGGGGTTTTGGGGGTGGTTCTAGGTATCATTGGTGTGTGATGTTGTTTTGGGTGGAAGAACTTGATGTTTTCATTTTATATACATAAGGTTGGAATTAATTTAACGTATTGAAAAAATTATATTTATATGATTCTAAATGCGTGTTTATGGGTGTGTGTCCGGTAATACCCTTATTAATAGGAAATTTCTGCATGAGCACGTGTGTCCCATGAGAACTCTCTTAACATTACATGATTGGGAATGCTGGTGTATATCCCATAAGTTCATTGTATTATATTACATGTTTATTCATGTGTGTGGACTAAAATACCTCTCTTGATGTGACATAGTTGTGTTTGAATAACTGAAAACTATCATTGTTATAGATTACACATGTATATATGGGTATTATGCTAAGAATTCTTCTATTTGGTATCAAAGTGTAAGGTTGAAACTTGATGGATTCTTTAATCATATATAGTGGGATCTGATGTATTGTAAAGTGTTATTATTATAGAATGGTCTTAAATAACCAATGACATGGAATGATAGTTGTGAGGCTTAACTAGAGATCGATAGTGGGTCAAACCAGCCTTGTAGCCTAGTTGAGATTGTTAGTGGGAGAATAACGGCCTCATATCATAACTTGAGTAATAATATATGTGTATACATTTTGAGACATATATTAGTCTTATGAATTATTCTCAGATTCATGGAAACCATACATAACTTCTTCTCTAGTATGGAGCTAAAAAAGGTGGGGTTAGGGTTGTGGTATCCTGGTTTGCGCATAATGACCCGACACATGGGTTGTTTGTGTATTTTACTTATTTACATCATATAAACTTATATATAACTTCTACACTTATGCTAAGGACACATTAGTTCTGTTCTAATAGGTTTTATATAAACACCTTGCATGAGAATCTCAATGTGTGTACGTATTCATTTGACCAAGATTTCAGATGAAGACAATAGCCTGGCCTTGTGAAGTAATATCAGAGTACAATGTTTGTCAAGGTGTTTCTAGGATATAATTTGAGACATATATAGAGATAAATATATTTATTTATTTTTATTTTTTTATTATTTATATATCTATCATATTCTAGGATATACTCTGACACTTTTTTAAAGATGAATTATATGCCATGTTTTCATAGAATGTCTTGATGTTCTTGCAATATGATTTCATATTTAATTTCTAATTATTTTGTTTACTATGATATTTTTTCTAATATTCGGTACGTCAATTTTGAACTATTACCTAGGGTAATGTCTCCCCATAGTTCCACATAGGCACCCACCTATGGTCAAAAAACTATTGCAAACAGGGAGGCATACATGAGGTCATGTGACACCATGGAAAAGACCGCATGATTCAGGCTAAAATGTTGCAAAATGATTTCAAATTATATTTTTTTCATACCATTAGAAAAAGGTATATAAGGGATAATATTTTTTCAAGACTTCATATGGAGTCACTCTAGGGATTTTCAAACCCAAGTATGAGTGAAAGGTTATGTTTCTAGGGGCAGGATATCTATTTTAGTTTTTACTTTTACTATTCACCTATTTCACCTTGAGTGATTCACATGATTTTCATTTTATGGGTAATGGGATTTCATCTTGTCTTGATTGGAATGAGTGGGTGAGTTCATTCATGATGAATAAGCATGTTCCTTCATAAGTCATGTACTTTTTGATTGTGTTTTATAGGACTTGAGCATGTTATAAACTATTATATATGTGATTGTGACAAAGGTGAAGGTGATGACGATATGGAAATGATCCTTGTGTTAGTGGAATTTTTAATTTATTGGTTCTTTATTTGAAATTTCATTTTTTTTTATCCTTTTAAGTGTTTTTAAAATGGAAATTCACTTGGAATAAAAGGGTTTATTTTTTTTTCAAGGGAATTTTATTTCTAATAGAATTGTGATATACATATGTTTGTGAAAGGAATATTTGAAATCCAATAATTTTATATGTTATCTAAATGGGTTTATTTTATGTAATTGGTGTTTTGAAATTGTATTTCCACTTGTTTGGGCCCTGAAATTAGAAGAGTTCTAGTTTTTATGAAGTTGTTTCAAATGAGAAAAAATGGTTGTTTTTTCCAAATGTTGTTTAGAAAAGGGGGATTTTTATTTATATAGTTTTAAGTGGTTTGTCAAATTATTTGTTAAAAAATGTGGCTGGAAATGGGATTTTCAAAAAGGTGTAAATTGATCGGTGTACTGAGTAAAGATTTTATGAGGAACTTTTGGAACTTTTAAAATGAGTTTTTTATAATATATTTGCGAGACCCATTAGGGTCATTTTTCTTTATGTGTTGATGTAAATTATATCTGAATAGAATTCTGTATATTATTATTCTTTATGTTAATTGTGTTCAAATGACATATTTCATTTTTTTGAGTTTGGCTCGAGTGATGGTGTTCTGTATTTGTAATTTTGTGGACAACTTCTCTTAGTGGATAGGCTTAGAAGATATTGGCTTGTTTAGATTGGGTCTTTAGTTATTGATATATTCTTCAAATAAGTATTTTCCTTGTTATGTTTCCATGTTATGGAAATATGGCTCTCTCTAAAGTGAGTAGAGTAGAGTTATGGGAAGTAGTTTTCTATATAAAACTTTTATGATATATGAACCCCTTTAGTGGTTGAGTTATTTGGGTTTTGTTTTTGGTAGAGACTCATGAGTTAGATGTGATGATTTTCAATGTCTTCATATAATATTGATATGTTACTATATAGGAAAGATAAAGGATAATAGTAGTGTAATGATGATGGTTTCACACAACTATCATTGATTTTGTACCAATTAGAGGATCAATCCAATTTCATAGGTCATGTGAGGCATGGAAGTGGGTTTTTTATTGTTTCCTTTAGTGGAATGTGAGTGGAAAATTATGAGGATATGTGATTAGTGGTGTGTGGTCTCATTACTAGAGACCTAATGGATGATTCTCAATTGTTATGGGACTGAGAATCTTGAATTTATTTAGAAATTTCCTTGTAATAAAGCATGAAACTAATGATATTATTCAAGACATGGAAGTTGTTTTGAGATGATTTTGTAAAGAATCATACTTGATGATGGTTGAGGTGATACTTCATATAGTTATTAAAAGTGTAATCCAAATGTTCAATGCATGAATTAGGGTCCAGGTTTAGTTTTTTTTGGAATTTTAGTATGGATTAAGATAGAATGTTTAGCATGAATTTTTGTTAGGGAGAAAAAAGGTACCCTTATAGGGAGTTGAGTTAATTCATTTTACTTGGAGTGGAAGAGATTAGGAAAGGAATAATGGTGTTGAAGTACAATAATATATGGAATACTTAGAGAATAATGATTTAATGACTTTATTGTTCCGAGTAGCAAGGTATAATGAAACTTGTGTTTTCAAGAGGGTCATTAGAGAATGGAATTCAAGTAGGTGGTTTTCTTTAGCATGTATTTTTAGTGATAAGTGCCTCTATAATGTTAAGTATAGTTGGACATGTATACCATGGGTAGTTCCCTAGAGAACTATCATAATATGCTACATGTTAAAAATCTAAATATTTATTCATCATTTATTCACCTAGAGGAAGGTGGTGGAGATCGATGATGTTCCATTGAACTTGTGTCAGGTTCATTGGAGAGTCTGAAATATCCATGATTTTTTCTGATAAATAATGGTCAAGTAGTTTGGATCGGTAGAAGAATAATGGTTATGGTGAAACATAAAAAGTATAAAATGGACCCTTTGTGTATATAACTATCAATGGGTAATATTGGGTTAATGATAAGGTCTTGGTAGAGGTAGGCTTGGATGATGATGAGGTCTATTTGTGTCCCTACGAAAGGTGCATGTTTTAGTATTGTATGCATCGAGGAAGTGTGGGATAAAAGTTGGAGACTACAATGGTGTTTAGTTGGACTTTAATATTGGGTATGTTGTACTATTATTGTGGTACATGGGATTAGTGGGTAGTAAAGACGAAGGAGAACCTAATATAAGTAATGAGTGTTGAGATTTTGGAATTTTAATAATTAAAATTTAATTCCTTGGGATGAGATTTATGTGTTTCTAGAAAAACAATTTAGGAGGGGAAACCCTATGAAATAATGAACCGGGGTAGAAAGGTTTTGGAAAAGTAGAGGAGTAGATAATCCCATAATGGGATTAAAACCCATGGATGATGACCCTTATGAAAAAGGGAGGATATTGGGAACAAGTGGTGTGATACCAAGGTAATCTAGAAGACCAATGTTGGTAATTTCCATAGAGAAAAGAAAAGTGATTTGTCAGTTCCAAAAAAATATAGTAGTTGATGGTATAGTGATGTTGTAGGAAGTTATTAATGAGTCTAATGACTAAAAGTTTGGGGATAAATTATATACCCTACTAAAATGTCACTATGGTTTAAGTTTGTGATGATTGATCAATAATACCAGTGAATTTGGATATAACTGATGTGTTAGGAAATGACTTTACGAGGTAGTAAATACACAATTCTTAAATCATAGTGATATAAGTGGGTGTTATTATTATCTTATATAAGGAATTATCTATGAAATATCCACGATTGGATACTTAGGTGATAAAAGTTGAATTGGGAAGCTCTTGTGGATTTTCAGCTCAACATAATTATTTTGAAATTTGAGAAATGATTTGTTATAGTATGCGAAGATCATGAAATTCTATTGGTCACTATAAAAATCATGTGAGGATTTGGAATGTTGGAGTGCAAGAGTCATGTTTAGGAAATTGGATTGATTCTTGAGTTATACTATTGGGTCCAGTGATGTGAAACTGTCTATGAGTATTCGGTAGTTCTTATGTGTGTGGGTCTTCAAGTGACATTGGGATATGTTTCTGTTTGTCTTTGGGTAGGGGTGAAATTTCATTATGCACTTAAAGAGTGCTATGTAGTTGATCCTAACCCATGGGAAGAGGTGGTTATATTTGTACATGTATTTGAGTGGACAAGTTATGTCAGTGAGTGATAAATACTATCTGAGGGTATTAGTCATAGGTAATCAAGAAGGAACTAGTGTCCTCAACATTTGGAGAAAGGCATGGGTTGTTAGGAAAACATGATGACGGGATATAATATTTTTCTAGACTTTATTCATGAGATAATGCTATTGACTAGTTATAATGAAGTGTCTCTTGGATATCAAAACTTATAAAACTAAAGAAATTCAGTAGCATGGATCATGGGAATGATCGGGACATGGTGTATAGGCTGTTAGTATAGAAACCAACTAGTCAGTAGTTACCAGGCTATGTTTAGTATATTAAAATTTTAAGAAAATATATTCAGTTAGGAAATAGATGGTAACTCTTTAGAGTAGGTAGTGTTATTTTTAATATCAATTATGGTGACCTTTTGAGTTCACTATGGGTGAATAAGTTTTCTTTTTAGCATCACACCATTTAGAAAATCAGTGATTGCAGAGTTAGGTAAAATTGAAACCAGAGTTTATGAGACTATTTAAGATAGTGGAAAAAATTATGATATAGGATTACTGATTCGATCTCCCTCTTTAACATAAATATATATATGAAGTGCTTTATCTATATCATCATAGAAATTATGAGCTTAATCATTAATATGTGATTGATAATGAAGAAATTGAGCTAGAGGTAGATTATTCATTTCAGGAATGTCCAATGAGAATTTTTTATTAGAGATAAGGTATTTTAAGAGAATATAGAACCGCTCATTACAATTTTATTTAACAAAAATTTATTCAAACAAATCATGGGAGTGATAGTTAGATGTATTGGCTCAATGGCCACAATTGTTCAAGGAGTACCTACAGATAAACATCTCAAGGATTTGACATCCTTATATTAGGAAATTATCATAGATTGAAAATTTCTAGGTGAATTATGACTTATTTTCAACCTTTCATTTATGATTTTCTCGTTACACATTGTTTTTGTGAAGTATTGGGTAACATCAAGGTGGATTTATAAGATTTTAGAATACTTTAATTGGGAACACAATTAAATCATAATTAGTGGAAACTATATGTTTTTACATAGTTAATCATGAATGTTTTTATCGAGGGTTATGGAGTGGTGCATGGTCAGTTCATAGTTAGATATAACCAGGTATCTTTCCCCAAATTACGATATAACTCAGAATAGAAGATAAACAATGGTTGGTTCACAAATTTAAAAAATTTATAGCCAAATATTAATGGTTCTTTGACGATGTAGTGATCCACAAATTATTTTATTAACCATGTGACCAAATAACATACAAAATAATAAATAGTCCCAAAATTATTATTTTAACCTTAAACCTCCCTGAAACTCATCATTCTTCCTCCAACACCTCATGATATCAAATCTAGAGATCCCCTTGGTTGTTTTTAGTGAATTAATTCCCTCTAGAGAAAAAATAAATCGGATTTAGAGACATGGGTCATAGAAATTTCTAGTTACATGATCAGTTTTCCTCTATTATTGTTGTTCTTGAAAGATCCTTCCTCTAATCGTTGGTGAAGAACCATGATCCAGACTGTCAAGATTATATTAAGGAATTTATTTATGATCTAATATGATTCAATAAATATTTAAATAAAAGGTAGGTGTATTTTTAGTTTTTCCTTGATTTTTTAGATTCATCTAGATCTACACATTACTTTGGATCTCATTTCTTAAGTCTAATATAGTATTACACCTTTTCAAGTTCTTCTTTTTTTCGTCAATATTGAATCATTATGTGTGGTTTTATGGATGATTATAGGTATATTTAGTGTGTGAGACTCTTTTGAGTTGCCAAAATTGACATTGGAATTCAATAAAATAGATATACTAAGTTCCTCACTATGTTAAAATAATCACATACATATTTTATGATTTAACATGTGTGTTTATGTGTGTGTGGTTTGTGATACCTCTCTTGATATGACATGCTTGTGCATGTGTATGTGGCCTATGAGAACTCTCTTGACATGACATGATTTTTTATATGTGTGTGTGGCCTATCTAACCTTTATATGATATAAAGTGTGTGTGTGTGTGTGTTTGTGGCCCTTGATACATCTTCTAATGTAACATGATTGTGAGTTAACAACTCATGACTTTTATTGCTATGTGTAACACCCCGAGCTTCCACGATACGCTTCTCATTCAATAATGCAATAGCTTGCATTGTACGCAAGTTCGAGTTCTAACACACCGCAACTAATCAAAATAGCCGTTATGAATAGTAATAACCACTTTTTAAAATTATAGAAATTTTATATTTCAAAATGGACTTCATTTTTGTATTCGTAATATCGAAATTAGCCTATGTTGAATTTTTGGTATTTTTCTGAGAACTTCTAATTTTTTATGAATAGTGAAAAATACATAAAAACAACTTTTTTAATCAAAATAATTTATACAGATAAATTATACTATTTAGTGGTTTTAAGGTATAATTAGAAAATATTTTTACCATTTTATCCAATGGTGGTCATTAGAATTAATTTAACATTGAAATTGGACATAAACAATTGCCAAACTTTTGATATAAATTGTTTCTTAAAAACACGCTATTTGTTGTAACAGCGGGAATTAATTATGAAATTAATTAATACAACTTATATGTTTGGAATTTTGTAAAATAGACATCATTTTTGAATTCGGAATATCAATTATAGCTTAGGGTGAAATTTTGGCCTTATTCTGAAAAACTTCAATTTTTGATGAATAGTGAAACCACTAAGTGGTAGTTAAATAACTGATTTTTCGTTTAAATGAAATATTACAACTTCTGTGATTTGATTTTCAAAAATCCGACATACATGGTTGTCATTAAGAAGTAAAATGTGGTTCAATGAGATCAAAATAATTTTTTGGTGAATAGTAACTTTTAAGTTCTTAATCGCGATTAGTGGTAATTAGTGTAGTTTAAGGTATAAATAATACATTAATAATATGAAATGACCTAGACACATGTCCCAACCTCATTGGTTGAGTCATGGCCGACCAAGACAAGCCATGGCCTAACTTGGGGACCCCATGGATCCACTTTTGTTGGGAAATAACATAAATTACTTTTTATTTAATGTTAAAGTGAAAATGACACTAACATAAATTGTTCTACTAAAACAATTTTTAATTGGGGTTATACAAGTCCAAATTTTGATTATAAATAGTCATTGGAAAGCTAAAAAGATTTCCTACATCATAGTATTTGTTTTATAATTTTTAGACATTAAATAAATTAAAGTATTTATGACATAATAATGATGCAGCGATGACATCATTATTTGACGATTTAAATAAAATGAGAAGATAATGCAAAATCCGAGGCTTACACTTGTCCAAAGCCTATTGGATGAAGATATTTCGAAACCTTATCACCTTAGCCTCGAATTATATAGATGTGGGACCTTTAGAATCCGAAAAGCATTTTGAAATAATGTAACATTTCATTACTTTCCAAAAGTGCCCCTCCTCTCCACTTATAAAAGGCCCCCACCTCTCCCACCTTATTCACACCATCAAGCCATTTGGCTCGGCCAACCTCTGCCCAAATACTCTCCCAACATTCCTTCCTTACTCCTAGAAACCTCACTTTGGGCAGAACTCTTCCCAAGGAAGCCTTTAGCTCAAATCAAAAAGAGTTACCCGATTTTGAGGTAATGTCTTTTCTAATGTTGTTTTGTTTTATTTTTCTTCTCCAACCCCCTAAACTCTTTTTATTCATTTCTTTTGTAACAACACCAGTATCCTCAATATACTATGATGTTGTTATAAGAAGGATTCGAGCTACACTTACACACACCTACATCTAATGGTTAAAGAACATACGGTTTCTGTGGATGGCGAATTTCTGCCTCACGAAACGATGATTGTTCAACACTCATATAACACCTCCAAAGGTGGCCATTAAGATGTCACTATTTTTATATATGATATATAATATGTTTTTGTTTTACTTATGCTTCTGTATTTCTCATTTATGGCATACTTTATGATTTCCATTATGGGTAAAACGCGATAATTTCATTTTAGGAAGTGCGGACTACCGCCCCCTCAAAGTGATTTGAATCGTTAATGCCATGTGTGGGATGTATAAAGGATGGAGTAAATGGTATTATACACTATATTATACTGGAATTATATTATACATTTATATCATTATGATTTCATTCCATTAAATATGAAATTGAAATGAAAGTAGCGTTCATGCGTACGTACGGCTTACCGTCTCCATGAACGGTGCATTTCATTTCTTACCTCTAAATGTTACGTAATATTATAAATGAATGTATATACTGTATATATATGATATATATGATATCTACATCATTAATATAATTCTGGATATAATGGATATTTCACCACATGAACAACTTATAATTATAAGAAGTTTATTGTTGACTCATGTACCAAAGATCGACAAAACGACCGTTATTAACTTAAATAATTACATAATGTTCATAACATTGTAATAAGTGATATAAAAAGGATAATGAAATTGAAAATTGTTCTTAATAAGGTAGATATTAACTCTAGTTTATTATTCAGGAGGTTAAAGAACGGTTGAGTCAAGTCGGACACAAGGTAAGGGAACTTCTTAACCCAACTTCTATTCTTTGGGTTAATCTCCTACTTTCAAATTATGTCACGATATTATTATGTCCTATTTTGTATTTTTACTTTCTTCATGTGTACCTATAGTGAATACACATAATAGATCTATTTTATTTTAAAAATGATCTTTTTATGGATTTCGTCTCAATCTCCTTTCATTGAGGCATATTTGGTTTTATACACAACTTTCTTTTATACGGTGTATAAACCCATTTGACTTTTACGTTAATTCAAAAAGAATCTTTTTTATACGAAGCATTTTACTAAACGACAAAAAGGGAATGTTTTTCTTTCTGTACATATGCGGCGACAACGACTTCTCCGCCGCCGTGACCATTATTTGAGTTTCGGCTTCCTCTACAAGCCATCATTTTTTTAATGAAAAATAAATACAAAGTTTTAACATTCTTTTATTTTGGTATTGAAAATGGTTTTGAAAGCGTTTTTATTATATCAATGTGTTGTATTGATATCTTGTGATTGAAATGTGGAAATGTTATGTTTCCTTTATGCATGTTTTATGTGATACGATTATGTTATGGTTTATGATATGTTTAAACCTATTCATATGAGGAATGTATTGGACTTAATAAGTGACGGGTGGAGCCCGCTATAGCTCCTCGATGCATCGGTAGGTCTCATGAGACAACTAGACGTGGAATTGGCTGAGGCCCTTTCCCAATTTGATTTATGGTTTTGGCCGAGGCCTTAATCATTTTAGACGTCTTGGCCGAGGCCTTGACAAAGTGTTTCAGAATGTCCGGCATTATACATTCCATCATTATGAAAGTGGTTATTGATATTGCATGTGATTATTCGACCAGTAGAATATCCATGTGAAGAAGTAAATGGCATTATCTCATTTTACTTTTGCCATATTATGTTGAAGTTCATGTTTAAAAGGCTTTTGTTTTAGTTATACATTGCCTTAAATGTTAATGTTTATTTATGAAAGCTTCCGCATTATTGTTATCCTTACTGAGCATCTGAGCTCACCCCTTTCAATGTTTTAATATTTTCCAGGATGTGAAGAAGTATTTTATGAATGACCTGCAGGGATATTCGGAAGAGGATATGAGTGTGGACTATGGAGACTTTGTTATTGTAGTTTTTCACTTTTTGATGTAATGAAAGACTTATGAATGTATCTAGTGTTTCCAAGGCTACTAAACTAATCGGTCTTTCGAGACTTGATCCTTTGTGATCATGCCAATGTTACGAAGTAATGCACCGACTCTGGGTAGCTGGGGTCGGGGCGTTACAGTTGGTATCAGAGGCAGTTTAGTACTAACCTTGGAAGCTAGATTTAGATAAACTCTGATTAGAGCACATAGCCCGAAGATAGACTTTGAGGATTAGTATAGAAGAACTTCCTAGAATTTTGGTATTGTAGAGATTTTGTGAGTTTTCCGAGCAATACATCCCTGTCTGGATACGAGCAGGTAGAGGCGGCTCTGGCACAGATGTACCTAGGGGTAAAACCCGAAAACACTGCTTTGAGCTAGACTCGAACGGGAACTGGTGCACGACAACGGGCCTTGCTGCACTCTTGGTTACGACACTCCCGGGGGATATGCTTAGGATAACTCTCATTTTCTTTACAAATCATTATGAAGGGTTTATGAGTATATACTTCCTCAAAGAAAACATTTCTTTTATGATTATGGATTATATCCATAAATAGTTCAATTTAAGTTAAGTGTTTTATAAGTTTGTGATTATGTATTTTGATTCATAAACTAATCTAGTTTATGCCATTATTTAGAAATGGCGCCTAGTGGAAGGAATGGAAACCGTATCAATGCACGCACTCCGTGTAGGGATTGCCCTCCTGCTCAGGATAATTATGGTGGAGCTAGTGATACAACTGGTGCTGATCAGCTTCTCACCGTACTGGGACAACTCACGCAGGTTATGAATAACAACCTTACTCGTATGGAGCACCCTGATCCGCAACGTGGAGGATCAATGCTAGACCGTTTCATGAGGCAACAACCGCCAACCTTCAATGGGGGTACAAATCCTATAGTAGCTGAGCAATGGATAAATTCCTTAGAGAAAATATTCCATGCCTTGGGGAGTAGTGAAAGGGAGAATGTTATCATGGCAGTTTACCGCCTCACTGGAGATGCCGATCAGTGGTGGTCACTGATTCAAAACACAAAGGAAGATGATGCCGTATCGAATATGGAATGGAGGGAGTTCAAAGAGCTTTTCTTAGAAAAATACTTTCCTCGTGACCATCGAGCAGATATGGAAAGGCAATTTCTGAGTCTGAGGCAGAAGGAGGATGAGAATGTCGCAAAGTATGAGGCTAACTTTACAAGGTTAGCGAGGCATGCTGCCGATTATATACGTAACCCAAGGAGTAAGATTGATCGTTTCTTTGATGGGTTAAAACCATTTCTCCGTCGAGCTTTAGTATCACAATCCTTCTCATCATACGAAGATATAGTCTCATGTGCTATCAAGACAGAAAAGGAATTCTCTAAGTCTTATGACAACAAAGTAAAGCAAGAGAAGAAGAGAACGGTGGAACAAGAGACAGATAAAGGGAAAAAGGGAAAGAAGGATTTTCCATTATGTGATAATTGTGGGAAGAATCACCCTGGTACTTGCCTAAAAGGAATGGGAGTCTGTTATAAATGTGGAGAAAAAGGTCACCAGGCACGTGATTGCAAGGGAAAGAAAGAGGCTGTCAAAGTTGAATGCTACAATTGTAGAGAAATGGGTCATTATGCAAATGAATGTCCTAAGCGTCAAGGAAACTTACCTCAGAAAAGGCCAAGGGATCAAGGACAATCTTATGCTATTACTACAGTTGAAGCAGAATAACTAATGTATTGATGCTTTCGGACTCATGGATTATATTCTGGTTATTAGAATAATGTGATCTATATAAGGATTGTACTGCAGTACTTGTTGGTTTCAGTAAGGTTTTAATATGATTAAGGTAATCATATTTTTAGTATGTGACAATAAGAGAAACTTTTCTTTGTTTGGGGAATCTGATGTTACAATTGATTTTGGAATTAAGAGACCTTTTAGAGAAAGTTTGGACAGAGGTATTTTGGATAACTATAAATGTTGGGATGGATTAAGTTGAACTTTGAATAGTATTGTTTAAGGTTAAAACTTTTCTGAAGATTATTTCTGGAATACTATAATACTATATTTTTAGAAAAAGGACAACCTGCAGGGTGGGGAATAACCCGTCGCGTCGGACACAGCTGCAGGAATCGAACCCACAACCATAGTGCGACAAGCCTTTATTTCCTACCACTAGCCTACAGGAAGTCCCTGGTTATTACAAAATCGTTTTACTAATCTAAATGGTATGTGTTAACATTTGGAACCTTATACAATTAGGATAAATAGAATATTTTTGAGTTCCGTTACCATTTGGAGTAAAAGTTGGGTTTGTGGTAAAAATTTATTAACGAATGAAAGTATACATAACAAGTATGTATATTCCCCTACGTTCTTAGTAAATCTCATAAATAAATTCCTCAACATTATAAAAGGTAACTTAAAACAAAAATGTTGTCGGTTAACTTTTCCAACTGGGGATTCAATGACCGTTTAACCAATCACAAGTTTGTGATTTTCTTGTGGTTAAACATTCTCCTAATCCTGTTTTCTATAACTCTCCATCAGACCTTGATGGTTTGTTTCTCCTCCATATCCATATTTTCATAGAATCCTAGAATGGGCTATATCGGGTGACCTTTGTACTTATCCTGCTTTCTTTTAATGTTATATATTTATTAACCTTATTTCCGATGTGGGTTTTCCACAAAGGTATTTTCTATTTTCAGCCTTTTATTATCAAAGAAAAATTTCAAATTGCGAGGACGCAATTTATTGAAGGAGGGGAGAATGTAACACCCCGAGCTTCCACGATACGCTTCTCATTCAATAATGCAATAGCTTGCATTGTACGCAAGTTCGAGTTCTAACACACCGCAACTAATCAAAATAGCCGTTATGAATAGTAATAACCACTTTTTAAAATTATAGAAATTTTATATTTCAAAATGGACTTCATTTTTGTATTCGTAATATCGAAATTAGCCTATGTTGAATTTTTGGTATTTTTCTGAGAACTTCTAATTTTTTATGAATAGTGAAAAATACATAAAAACAAATTTTTTAATAAAAATAATTTATACAGATAAATTATACTATTTAGTGGTTTTAAGGTATAATTAGAAAATATTTTTACCATTTTATCCAATGGTGGTCATTAGAATTAATTTAACATTGAAATTGGACATAAACAATTGCCAAACTTTTGATATAAATTGTTTCTTAAAAACACGCTATTTGTTGTAACAGCGGGAATTAATTATGAAATTAATTAATACAACTTATATGTTTGGAATTTTGTAAAATAGACATCATTTTTGAATTCGGAATATCAATTATAGCTTAGGGTGAAATTTTGGCCTTATTCTGAAAAACTTCAATTTTTGATGAATAGTGAAACCACTAAGTGGTAGTTAAATAACTGATTTTTCGTTTAAATGAAATATTACAACTTCTGTGATTTGATTTTCAAAAATCCGACATACATGGTTGTCATTAAGAAGTAAAATGTGGTTCAATGAGATCAAAATAATTTTTTGGTGAATAGTAACTTTTAAGTTCTTAATCGCGATTAGTGGTAATTAGTGTAGTTTAAGGTATAAATAATACATTAATAATATGAAATGACCTAGACACATGTCCCAACCTCATTGGTTGAGTCATGGCCGACCAAGACAAGCCATGGCCTAACTTGGGGACCCCATGGATCCACTTTTGTTGGGAAATAACATAAATTACTTTTTATTTAATGTTAAAGTGAAAATGACACTAACATAAATTGTTCTACTAAAACAATTTTTAATTGGGGTTATACAAGTCCAAATTTTGATTATAAATAGTCATTGGAAAGCTAAAAAGATTTCCTACATCATAGTATTTGTTTTATAATTTTTAGACATTAAATAAATTAAAGTATTTATGACATAATAATGATGCAGCGATGACATCATTATTTGACGATTTAAATAAAATGAGAAGATAATGCAAAATCCGAGGCTTACACTTGTCCAAAGCCTATTGGATGAAGATATTTCGAAACCTTATCACCTTAGCCTCGAATTATATAGATGTGGGACCTTTAGAATCCGAAAAGCATTTTGAAATAATGTAACATTTCATTACTTTCCAAAAGTGCCCCTCCTCTCCACTTATAAAAGGCCCCCACCTCTCCCACCTTATTCACACCATCAAGCCATTTGGCTCGGCCAACCTCTGCCCAAATACTCTCCCAACATTCCTTCCTTACTCCTAGAAACCTCACTTTGGGCAGAACTCTTCCCAAGGAAGCCTTTAGCTCAAATCAAAAAGAGTTACCCGATTTTGAGGTAATGTCTTTTCTAATGTTGTTTTGTTTTATTTTTCTTCTCCAACCCCCTAAACTCTTTTTATTCATTTCTTTTGTAACAACACCAGTATCCTCAATATACTATGATGTTGTTATAAGAAGGATTCGAGCTACACTTACACACACCTACATCTAATGGTTAAAGAACATACGGTTTCTGTGGATGGCGAATTTCTGCCTCACGAAACGATGATTGTTCAACACTCATATAACACCTCCAAAGGTGGCCATTAAGATGTCACTATTTTTATATATGATATATAATATGTTTTTGTTTTACTTATGCTTCTGTATTTCTCATTTATGGCATACTTTATGATTTCCATTATGGGTAAAACGCGATAATTTCATTTTAGGAAGTGCGGACTACCGCCCCCTCAAAGTGATTTGAATCGTTAATGCCATGTGTGGGATGTATAAAGGATGGAGTAAATGGTATTATACACTATATTATACTGGAATTATATTATACATTTATATCATTATGATTTCATTCCATTAAATATGAAATTGAAATGAAAGTAGCGTTCATGCGTACGTACGGCTTACCGTCTCCATGAACGGTGCATTTCATTTCTTACCTCTAAATGTTACGTAATATTATAAATGAATGTATATACTGTATATATATGATATATATGATATCTACATCATTAATATAATTCTGGATATAATGGATATTTCACCACATGAACAACTTATAATTATAAGAAGTTTATTGTTGACTCATGTACCAAAGATCGACAAAACGACCGTTATTAACTTAAATAATTACATAATGTTCATAACATTGTAATAAGTGATATAAAAAGGATAATGAAATTGAAAATTGTTCTTAATAAGGTAGATATTAACTCTAGTTTATTATTCAGGAGGTTAAAGAACGGTTGAGTCAAGTCGGACACAAGGTAAGGGAACTTCTTAACCCAACTTCTATTCTTTGGGTTAATCTCCTACTTTCAAATTATGTCACGATATTATTATGTCCTATTTTGTATTTTTACTTTCTTCATGTGTACCTATAGTGAATACACATAATAGATCTATTTTATTTTAAAAATGATCTTTTTATGGATTTCGTCTCAATCTCCTTTCATTGAGGCATATTTGGTTTTATACACAACTTTCTTTTATACGGTGTATAAACCCATTTGACTTTTACGTTAATTCAAAAAGAATCTTTTTTATACGAAGCATTTTACTAAACGACAAAAAGGGAATGTTTTTCTTTCTGTACATATGCGGCGACAACGACTTCTCCGCCGCCGTGACCATTATTTGAGTTTCGGCTTCCTCTACAAGCCATCATTTTTTTTAATGAAAAATAAATACAAAGTTTTAACATTCTTTTATTTTGGTATTGAAAATGGTTTTGAAAGCGTTTTTATTATATCAATGTGTTGTATTGATATCTTGTGATTGAAATGTGGAAATGTTATGTTTCCTTTATGCATGTTTTATGTGATACGATTATGTTATGGTTTATGATATGTTTAAACCTATTCATATGAGGAATGTATTGGACTTAATAAGTGACGGGTGGAGCCCGCTATAGCTCCTCGATGCATCGGTAGGTCTCATGAGACAACTAGACGTGGAATTGGCTGAGGCCCTTTCCCAATTTGATTTATGGTTTTGGCCGAGGCCTTAATCATTTTAGACGTCTTGGCCGAGGCCTTGACAAAGTGTTTCAGAATGTCCGGCATTATACATTCCATCATTATGAAAGTGGTTATTGATATTGCATGTGATTATTCGACCAGTAGAATATCCATGTGAAGAAGTAAATGGCATTATCTCATTTTACTTTTGCCATATTATGTTGAAGTTCATGTTTAAAAGGCTTTTGTTTTAGTTATACATTGCCTTAAATGTTAATGTTTATTTATGAAAGCTTCCGCATTATTGTTATCCTTACTGAGCATCTGAGCTCACCCCTTTCAATGTTTTAATATTTTCCAGGATGTGAAGAAGTATTTTATGAATGACCTGCAGGGATAGTCGGAAGAGGATATGAGTGTGGACTATGGAGACTTTGTTATTGTAGTTTTTCACTTTTTGATGTAATGAAAGACTTATGAATGTATCTAGTGTTTCCAAGGCTACTAAACTAATCGGTCTTTCGAGACTTGATCCTTTGTGATCATGCCAATGTTACGAAGTAATGCACCGACTCTGGGTAGCTGGGGTCGGGGCGTTACAGTTGGTATCAGAGGAAGTTTAGTACTAACCTTGGAAGCTAGATTTAGATAAACTCTGATTAGAGCACATAGCCCGAAGATAGACTTTGAGGATTAGTATAGAAGAACTTCCTAGAATTTTGGTATTGTAGAGATTTTGTGAGTTTTCCGAGCAATACATCCCTGTCTGGATACGAGCAGGTAGAGGCGGCTCTGGCACAGATGTACCTAGGGGTAAAACCCGAAAACACTGCTTTGAGCTAGACTCGAACGGGAACTGGTGCACGACAACGGGCCTTGCTGCACTCTTGGTTATGACACTCCCGGGGGATATGCTTAGGATAACTCTCATTTTCTTTACAAATCATTATGAAGGGTTTATGAGTATATACTTCCTCAAAGAAAACATTTCTTTTATGATTATGGATTATATCCATAAATAGTTCAATTTAAGTTAAGTGTTTTATAAGTTTGTGATTATGTATTTTGATTCATAAACTAATCTAGTTTATGCCATTATTTAGAAATGGCGCCTAGTGGAAGGAATGGAAACCGTATCAATGCACGCACTCCGTGTAGGGATTGCCCTCCTGCTCAGGATAATTATGGTGGAGCTAGTGATACAACTGGTGCTGATCAGCTTCTCACCGTACTGGGACAACTCACGCAGGTTATGAATAACAACCTTACTCGTATGGAGCACCCTGATCCGCAACGTGGAGGATCAATGCTAGACCGTTTCATGAGGCAACAACCGCCAACCTTCAATGGGGGTACAAATCCTATAGTAGCTGAGCAATGGATAAATTCCTTAGAGAAAATATTCCATGCCTTGGGGAGTAGTGAAAGGGAGAATGTTATCATGGCAGTTTACCGCCTCACTGGAGATGCCGATCAGTGGTGGTCACTGATTCAAAACACAAAGGAAGATGATGCCGTATCGAATATGGAATGGAGGGAGTTCAAAGAGCTTTTCTTAGAAAAATACTTTCCTCGTGACCATCGAGCAGATATGGAAAGGCAATTTCTGAGTCTGAGGCAGAAGGAGGATGAGAATGTCGCAAAGTATGAGGCTAACTTTACAAGGTTAGCGAGGCATGCTGCCGATTATATACGTAACCCAAGGAGTAAGATTGATCGTTTCTTTGATGGGTTAAAACCATTTCTCCGTCGAGCTTTAGTATCACAATCCTTCTCATCATACGAAGATATAGTCTCATGTGCTATCAAGACAGAAAAGGAATTCTCTAAGTCTTATGACAACAAAGTAAAGCAAGAGAAGAAGAGAACGGTGGAACAAGAGACAGATAAAGGGAAAAAGGGAAAGAAGGATTTTCCATTATGTGATAATTGTGGGAAGAATCACCCTGGTACTTGCCTAAAAGGAATGGGAGTCTGTTATAAATGTGGAGAAAAAGGTCACCAGGCACGTGATTGCAAGGGAAAGAAAGAGGCTGTCAAAGTTGAATGCTACAATTGTAGAGAAATGGGTCATTATGCAAATGAATGTCCTAAGCGTCAAGGAAACTTACCTCAGAAAAGGCCAAGGGATCAAGGACAATCTTATGCTATTACTACAGTTGAAGCAGAATAACTAATGTATTGATGCTTTCGGACTCATGGATTATATTCTGGTTATTAGAATAATGTGATCTATATAAGGATTGTACTGCAGTACTTGTTGGTTTCAGTAAGGTTTTAATATGATTAAGGTAATCATATTTTTAGTATGTGACAATAAGAGAAACTTTTCTTTGTTTGGGGAATCTGATGTTACAATTGATTTTGGAATTAAGAGACCTTTTAGAGAAAGTTTGGACAGAGGTATTTTGGATAACTATAAATGTTGGGATGGATTAAGTTGAACTTTGAATAGTATTGTTTAAGGTTAAAACTTTTCTGAAGATTATTTCTGGAATACTATAATACTATATTTTTAGAAAAAGGACAACCTGCAGGGTGGGGAATAACCCGTCGCGTCGGACACAGCTGCAGGAATCGAACCCACAACCATAGTGCGACAAGCCTTTATTTCCTACCACTAGCCTACAGGAAGTCCCTGGTTATTACAAAATCGTTTTACTAATCTAAATGGTATGTGTTAACATTTGGAACCTTATACAATTAGGATAAATAGAATATTTTTGAGTTCCGTTACCATTTGGAGTAAAAGTTGGGTTTGTGGTAAAAATTTATTAACGAATGAAAGTATACATAACAAGTATGTATATTCCCCTACGTTCTTAGTAAATCTCATAAATAAATTCCTCAACATTATAAAAGGTAACTTAAAACAAAAATGTTGTCGGTTAACTTTTCCAACTGGGGATTCAATGACCGTTTAACCAATCAAAAGTTTGTGATTTTCTTGTGGTTAAACATTCTCCTAATCCTGTTTTCTATAACTCTCCATCAGACCTTGATGGTTTGTTTCTCCTCCATATCCATATTTTCATAGAATCCTAGAATGGGCTATATCGGGTGACCTTTGTACTTATCCTGCTTTCTTTTAATGTTATATATTTATTAACCTTATTTCCGATGTGGGTTTTCCACAAAGGTATTTTCTATTTTCAGCCTTTTATTATCAAAGAAAAATTTCAAATTGCGAGGACGCAATTTATTGAAGGAGGGGAGAATGTAACACCCCGAGCTTCCACGATACGCTTCTCATTCAATAATGCAATAGCTTGCATTGTACGCAAGTTCGAGTTCTAACACACCGCAACTAATCAAAATAGCCGTTATGAATAGTAATAACCACTTTTTAAAATTATAGAAATTTTATATTTCAAAATGGACTTCATTTTTGTATTCTTAATATCGAAATTAGCCTATGTTGAATTTTTGGTATTTTTCTGAGAACTTCTAATTTTTTATGAATAGTGAAAAATACATAAAAACAACTTTTTTAATCAAAATAATTTATACAGATAAATTATACTATTTAGTGGTTTTAAGGTATAATTAGAAAATATTTTTACCATTTTATCCAATGGTGGTCATTAGAATTAATTTAACATTGAAATTGGACATAAACAATTGCCAAACTTTTGATATAAATTGTTTCTTAAAAACACGCTATTTGTTGTAACAGCGGGAATTAATTATGAAATTAATTAATACAACTTATATGTTTGGAATTTTGTAAAATAGACATCATTTTTGAATTCGGAATATCAATTATAGCTTAGGGTGAAATTTTGGCCTTATTCTGAAAAACTTCAATTTTTGATGAATAGTGAAACCACTAAGTGGTAGTTAAATAACTGATTTTTCGTTTAAATGAAATATTACAACTTCTGTGATTTGATTTTCAAAAATCCGACATACATGGTTGTCATTAAGAAGTAAAATGTGGTTCAATGAGATCAAAATAATTTTTTGGTGAATAGTAACTTTTAAGTTCGTAATCGCGATTAGTGGTAATTAGTGTAGTTTAAGGTATAAATAATACATTAATAATATGAAATGACCTAGACACATGTCCCAACCTCATTGGTTGAGTCATGGCCGACCAAGACAAGCCATGGCCTAACTTGGGGACCCCATGGATCCACTTTTGTTGGGAAATAACATAAATTACTTTTTATTTAATGTTAAAGTGAAAATGACACTAACATAAATTGTTCTACTAAAACAATTTTTAATTGGGGTTATACAAGTCCAAATTTTGATTATAAATAGTCATTGGAAAGCTAAAAAGATTTCCTACATCATAGTATTTGTTTTATAATTTTTAGACATTAAATAAATTAAAGTATTTATGACATAATAATGATGCAGCGATGACATCATTATTTGACGATTTAAATAAAATGAGAAGATAATGCAAAATCCGAGGCTTACACTTGTCCAAAGCCTATTGGATGAAGATATTTCGAAACCTTATCACCTTAGCCTCGAATTATATAGATGTGGGACCTTTAGAATCCGAAAAGCATTTTGAAATAATGTAACATTTCATTACTTTCCAAAAGTGCCCCTCCTCTCCACTTATAAAAGGCCCCCACCTCTCCCACCTTATTCACACCATCAAGCCATTTGGCTCGGACAACCTCTGCCCAAATACTCTCCCAACATTCCTTCCTTACTCCTAGAAACCTCACTTTGGGCAGAACTCTTCCCAAGGAAGCCTTTAGCTCAAATCAAAAAGAGTTACCCGATTTTGAGGTAATGTCTTTTCTAATGTTGTTTTGTTTTATTTTTCTTCTCCAACCCCCTAAACTCTTTTTATTCATTTCTTTTGTAACAACACCAGTATCCTCAATATACTATGATGTTGTTATAAGAAGGATTCGAGCTACACTTACACACACCTACATCTAATGGTTAAAGAACATACGGTTTCTGTGGATGGCGAATTTCTGCCTCACGAAACGATGATTGTTCAACACTCATATAACACCTCCAAAGGTGGCCATTAAGATGTCACTATTTTTATATATGATATATAATATGTTTTTGTTTTACTTATGCTTCTGTATTTCTCATTTATGGCATACTTTATGATTTCCATTATGGGTAAAACGCGATAATTTCATTTTAGGAAGTGCGGACTACCGCCCCCTCAAAGTGATTTGAATCGTTAATGCCATGTGTGGGATGTATAAAGGATGGAGTAAATGGTATTATACACTATATTATACTGGAATTATATTATACATTTATATCATTATGATTTCATTCCATTAAATATGAAATTGAAATGAAAGTAGCGTTCATGCGTACGTACGGCTTACCGTCTCCATGAACGGTGCATTTCATTTCTTACCTCTAAATGTTACGTAATATTATAAATGAATGTATATACTGTATATATATGATATATATGATATCTACATCATTAATATAATTCTGGATATAATGGATATTTCACCACATGAACAACTTATAATTATAAGAAGTTTATTGTTGACTCATGTACCAAAGATCGACAAAACGACCGTTATTAACTTAAATAATTACATAATGTTCATAACATTGTAATAAGTGATATAAAAAGGATAATGAAATTGAAAATTGTTCTTAATAAGGTAGATATTAACTCTAGTTTATTATTCAGGAGGTTAAAGAACGGTTGAGTCAAGTCGGACACAAGGTAAGGGAACTTCTTAACCCAACTTCTATTCTTTGGGTTAATCTCCTACTTTCAAATTATGTCACGATATTATTATGTCCTATTTTGTATTTTTACTTTCTTCATGTGTACCTATAGTGAATACACATAATAGATCTATTTTATTTTAAAAATGATCTTTTTATGGATTTCGTCTCAATCTCCTTTCATTGAGGCATATTTGGTTTTATACACAACTTTCTTTTATACGGTGTATAAACCCATTTGACTTTTACGTTAATTCAAAAAGAATCTTTTTTATACGAAGCATTTTACTAAACGACAAAAAGGGAATGTTTTTCTTTCTGTACATATGCGGCGACAACGACTTCTCCGCCGCCGTGACCATTATTTGAGTTTCGGCTTCCTCTACAAGCCATCATTTTTTTTAATGAAAAATAAATACAAAGTTTTAACATTCTTTTATTTTGGTATTGAAAATGGTTTTGAAAGCGTTTTTATTGTATCAATGTGTTGTATTGATATCTTGTGATTGAAATGTGGAAATGTTATGTTTCCTTTATGCATGTTTTATGTGATACGATTATGTTATGGTTTATGATATGTTTAAACCTATTCATATGAGGAATGTATTGGACTTAATAAGTGACGGGTGGAGCCCGCTATAGCTCCTCGATGCATCGGTAGGTCTCATGAGACAACTAGACGTGGAATTGGCTGAGGCCCTTTCCCAATTTGATTTATGGTTTTGGCCGAGGCCTTAATCATTTTAGACGTCTTGGCCGAGGCCTTGACAAAGTGTTTCAGAATGTCCGGCATTATACATTCCATCATTATGAAAGTGGTTATTGATATTGCATGTGATTATTCGACCAGTAGAATATCCATGTGAAGAAGTAAATGGCATTATCTCATTTTACTTTTGCCATATTATGTTGAAGTTCATGTTTAAAAGGCTTTTGTTTTAGTTATACATTGCCTTAAATGTTAATGTTTATTTATGAAAGCTTCCGCATTATTGTTATCCTTACTGAGCATCTGAGCTCACCCCTTTCAATGTTTTAATATTTTCCAGGATGTGAAGAAGTATTTTATGAATGACCTGCAGGGATAGTCGGAAGAGGATATGAGTGTGGACTATGGAGACTTTGTTATTGTAGTTTTTCACTTTTTGATGTAATGAAAGACTTATGAATGTATCTAGTGTTTCCAAGGCTACTAAACTAATCGGTCTTTCGAGACTTGATCCTTTGTGATCATGCCAATGTTACGAAGTAATGCACCGACTCTGGGTAGCTGGGGTCGGGGCGTTACACTATGTATTTTTTATTTATATTTTTTTATGTACTATAGAAATTTATTATTTGGTATTAAAGTAGTATGTAGACCATTCATGGATTTTTTTATCACTTAGAGTGGGTGTATGTGTAACCTGATGTGTGAATATTAAGACAGGTTCTTGAATCAATGATGGTAGGACATGATGACCTTGACGATCAAACAACGACTAACAATGAGACATGATGACCGTTTGGTGGGGTATAATAACCTTATGTCTCGAGAAAAGGAATGATGGAATTGTGTCCATTATGATACTTATATTGGTCTTAGGTATTGTTCTTATATTTATCATAACTATAAATATCTTCTCGTTCAGTATGGAGAAGAATCAGGCAGGGAAATGGTTCATGGAACCATTATTAGCACCTGATAACCAAACATGTAGTTATTTATCTATGTATTTACATTCCTTTCATTGTATAAACTTACATATAACTGTTTCACTTATTATAAGGATTCATAGGTGGTGACATATTAGTTTTTATACTCACACCCTACATGGGAATCTCAGTGCTCATACCGAATTCTTTGAACTAGATTTTGTATATGGGAAGTGGCCCTTTGATGGGTGGTTATATCATATGATCATATTGGTTGAGGCGATCCCATGATAGACTCTGAGAACATTTCATACATTCCAATTTATTTATTTATTTTTCAATGTTTATTATTTATATATCTACCACATGTGGGGACCACTTGACACGTTTCACAGAATATTGTAAGTCATATTGTTATAATAAGGGTTGATATTATTTTTATTTGATATTCAATTTATTTTTGAGTTTTTTAATATAATCTGATTATTATTTCTGGTATTAATTATTATTATTTTTATCTGTTACTTAGGGAATAATCTCCTCACAGTTCCACTTTGTCCCACAACCCTAGTAATAAGCCTCTTGTGTATGGGGCGGTGCATATGAGGCCATATAAATTCATGCTGGGGGTATTTCCTCTTGAGTTGCTTTAAGAAAATCCTCCTTAATTTTGGATCATTTTTATTTATCCATTATATTCCATATGATTTTTTCATCTACTTGTTTAGTGTCATTTTTTCAGACCAATTATTTTTTTTCTAAGTAATTTTCCCTGTTCTATGATTTTTTATCAAGGTGATTGGTCTCCTCCTACAAGAATTTAAATGAGACATAAATAAAAACTACTACATCTATGAGTAAGCACTATATAATTTCATTCATCTAGGAATATTATTCATCATATTATTTATCATGTTGATCTTCAGAAGTTTGATATTCCCTAATCATTCATGGTTAATCAAAAGGAAAATTTTGAAAATAATAATAGTTACCCAGTCTTTGTGTAATTATTTTGAAGCACCAATGGTAGAACTGTTGTATAACATCTTACAAGTATATTTTATAACCAAATAATTAATAATAATTCTAGATCTAATATCATCATTATTGTAGTATGTGAATGAGGTATTTTCTAATGCTTTGTATATGGTGGATTCCATATTCATGTATTTTAACTCTTTATTTCATCAATTGTTATAGTCATGGAAGATATAGAGTTCTGATCAACAATATGTATATTTTCTTCCATGTCTATACTTCATCCTAATTTTAGAAAGGGAAAAATAAAAACCTCAAAACCATAAAATCAAGAGTTTTTTGAGAATAAAATCTAAGGTGGAAGCTATTCTATAATAGAAATTTTTGTTCCACCAAGATTGATGAAAAAAAATAAGAGGAGGGCATGAATTAGTGTGAGTGAAATATACCAATTAAAAATTTTCCCCTATATTACCTCTGCACATATTCAGTTAATGGATCTCTTATTCATTCCTCACCATTTTTTTGAATAAGATTATATTAAATATGAAATAAAAACAACAAGATACAATGGGATTTTATAATGTAGTTTGAATCAATTTTGGAAGACTATATCTTGAGTGTGTAGTGTTTGTTATCCAATATGCACATAACTCCTATTTTATTATCAAGTTGAATCTCATGGGAGGGAATATACTTGGTCTAGTTATCTATTGATCAACTAGGTATAATTAAAGAACCAAATTATTGTAATATTTATATAGTTCTAACCATGAATTTCTTTACAAATACATGTTTTTTGTTATCTCCTCAATGAACAATGATCATTATAAAAACATAATATCCTTCATTATTAAACAATATTAAATCTTAATCCTTAGTGTACAGTGATCTCATGGGAAACCTCATAATTCTTCCAAACATATAATATAATGATATCATATTCTACCTCTTTTAGTCATACATTATGATATAAGTAATCATAAGCTTCATCACTTACGATATAAAAATATCATAGATAGGGATCCTCAGTTCATATTCATCGACCTGTATAATCTTTAGTAGATTCAATGCTTTTGTATAACTCTCTTCTTCCTCTTCAACACACAACGAAATTTTCGTTATACCAATTTTGGATATCTCTATTCCAATAAATAGAAAATATTCTTGGTAATCATATAATAATAAAACTCTATTAAATACATGATATTAGCAGTGATATGCAATATCAACTATCTTATCACCACCCCTTTATCTCCATATACCCTCAATATATTGTTTGAATATTGTTTTTGTACATTTTATATGATAAACCTTTAACATTGAAAATTTAATTATCCATTATTCTTGACCTTCAAAATTAAATTAAACTCATTTAATCTCCACATAATATATAGGAAAATAATGTATTTATCATTCCAATATACCCTTATTATCTTCTATACATATTCATGATAACATGTTTTAGAATATTCACAGCATGAAGTTTCTCCTTAGGGTGAAGGCTTATATTATTCCTGAAATAGTAACACTATGATGTGGAATCTCCCATTTCGTAATCACAACATGAATCTCTCTTACACCATTCTATTCATTACACACTATAGTGTGGCCTTATCCGCATAACATGACCACATTGTTTATACCAAAAAACTCAACTCTTCTTGAATCCAGGATAATGACCACTAACATAATGATATTTAAGTCACTGAATATTAACACAATATTATCAAAATTACATATGTATTAATCTTAACATGAACCATGATTACATTCATAATCATTATATTTAAATAATGGAAGATTAGATCAATCATACTTTGATTTAACCGTGGATTGAATTAATATTATAACCATAATCATGACATTTTAATCATTGAATAATATATTAAAAATTATCTAAATTACATCCTTATTTTGAAAATTTCATTTTCAAAATCTTTCATTTTTAAAAAAGGAATGACATTTACATATTTCATTTAACACTATGATGAAATTTTTGTATCATGCACATTACCTTTACATATCATATTATTAGTCTATACTTTTCTAATTTTTCACTATATTCCCAGTACTATAACAATAATATTTATTTCCTTTACATTTTACATATGGTTTTTTAATTTTTTATATTTAATAAATATGAAACACAAAGACTCTTATGCATGGGTTAGAAACTCTTACACATCAAAGTTCAGCTTCAATAAATTTTCAAAGTTACACTTTCTACTCAATAAAACCTTTATATATAAAAAATGACTGTTATGTGTCAATTAAATGACATTTAAATATTGAGTAAATTTCTATTTTCATGTCTAATTTGGGTGACTTTTACATAATGGAAATATACATTTATGTTTTATAGTGAATCTCCAAGGGTCTTTTCCAATTCATATGTTCATGTTTAGAATGATTCTTATATATAGTAATTTGAATTTTTTTAGAAATATAAAACAGAGAATGACTAATACATAATTAGTACCTTTTCAAATCTATAAGATCATGAAACCTAATAATTATTAGACTCATCTTTGTAATCCTCAAATCAACTCAAACACCACAAATTAATTTTTAATAACTTCAAATATTCTTAAATAATCACAATAATAATCCAAAATCATTATAAAGTATATAAATACTCCTTTGAGTAATTCAATGGTATTACACCACCTCAATAAAACTTAAATCCACCTATAACATCATTTATGTATATTCTATATTATCTAACACTCTATAATATTGAAAACTATAGCGATAGATCTTAATAGCTAGTTTTACTAGCATTATCACTGAAATATAATTTATAACAATAAACAAACTATATATAAATCTTTTTAAGACATAAAATTCGTCAAATCTTATTTAAATTACTCCAAACAAGAAATTTTAAGTATATTTTCTAGCTTTTCCAACCATTATTAGACTAGTAATATTCGTACAATATAGAAAACAACTTATCCAATCGTCTTGTCTATGTGACTTGATCCAACTCATCCAAACATCTTTTACAAGTGAGTGGATATCCAATAATATATCTAATTATATAATATCACATTTTATTCCTTTTAAATTATTCAATGAAAAAATCAGTTGCTACATACCCCTTATTGAATAAACTTTTTAGGATGGATCAAACTTGAGTGAATTTTCAAATTGAAACATCAAGGTGTTCTCCAATTTTGTAACATTCATCAAAACTATTTTTGGGAACTTATTATTACTCCCATTAATAATATTGAAAACTATATATGCCTCTTATGATGTTATAAAGAAAAAAATATCGAAAACATCTATATTAACTTCATTTTCATAGATAAAAAATAAAACCCAATGTCAAGTGGGTTTAGATATCACCAAGGTCTTTTCCTCTACCTCAAAACCACCATTACATAACAAACTTCCTATAATGTTAAGGAAATTAATCCAATCACCCAACTATAATGACACTCACATCAATATATCATATATAAAAAGAATATAATATAAGAAATTGTGTAAAAACCACCAAAAGAAGAATCTAATGAAATAATGAGAAGGAATAGTCTCATATGATATAGATTAACTAAAAAGGAATAACTAATAATATTTATATTTAAGTTAAAAGGTAATGATAAATTATATAAGTTTATATAATAAAAAGATTAGTGTAAATGAAATATATTTAATTAGATAAAAGAATATCAAGAGAATTATTCTCAAATTGGCAATTCCTAAATCACCATATTGGATACATTTATTAAACAATTACCATATATGAGATGCACTAAATTCCTACACCATAACATAAGTAGTATAAAATGTAAGTTTTTTTTTAATTTAAATTCTAATTTTTTAAGAGAAATTATATTAACACAATCATCCCCCTTCAGTACACTGAACCCAGCTATTACATCTGTACCAATTAAACCACTTGACAAAAGGTTATGTGTTATTATTTTTCATATAATTTATTTATATTATCAATATAAAATATCATAAAAAGTACAACTAATATTTCAAAATTTATCATATAATTTTTTTGAAACCACCCAAAAATATATAGGTCCATTGTCTGTGGGAGATTAGATATTTAATAAAACATTTTCAAATAAACTATGTAGCGCATTATTTATATCATTGTAATGTTTACCTTGATGCCATTATACACCTATCATTGTGAGATATGTATTTGAGGAATAAATAAAATAAAGGGGTGAATTAAAAAACTCAATATGGAGAAAATAAATATAAACACAAGGTGATATATTATAAGAGTTCTTAACATATAATCATAAAAGAGAATGATCATAAACTATTTCATGAAATCAAGGCCTAAAGATAAAATATCAGGGGTTCTTGGTAATGTTGAGAATAAAAATAATGTGGAACAAATATAAAACTTTTCATCATAAACATAAATTCAGTATTGTTTACAAGACATCAAAAAATAGTTCACAAATCCAACTGTACATTTTTCATTTCATATCATAGTGGAAAACGTTAATTTCATACTATCCCCGAAAAATAATCTAATGTAATATAAAGATTTAGCCAATTGATTATCGGGGGGGGGGGGGGGGTTGTATAATTTTTCATCCTCCCAATGAATTACAATATATCATACATATGTATAAGAAATTAAATCACAAATCATACATCAATAAGAAACAAGAAAGCATCTTGTGAGAATAAAATCAGTTACATAATAATTCTATAAAGCATAGTCAAATGATAAATCTTGTAGATACCCAAAATAAAATACAAATATATCATAATTTTAATTAAAATTATAGTATAAAAAATAACAACATAATACATGGAGTGAAGAATAACTATGGAAGTAATAATATAGTAATTACTATATAGAGGAATAAATAAAATGCAGTAGTTAATGTTATAAACATTATAGGGTTTGACTTACAAAAATAAAATAAAGGGAATCATAATGAAATTAATACCCCAATAAAAGTAAATTGAAATAAATTATAAGGAACATAATATTTTATATGAGAAAGAGATAAATATGAAGATATATAGATAGAGAGTGATAGAGAACATAACCAATATAATGAAAATAAGTAGGAAAGTCCCCTTAACCTGAGTCTCGATCCACTTTTTGTACGCATCCCTCCTCCAAAATTATAAAATTAAATTTATCAATTACTTGATTATAAATATTAATCATATTTATCACATCTATAATCCATTTTTTATTATATATTATTTACTTATTGGATTAATTTTTCTTATGTTGATAATTTTTAGGTTGTTTGGTTCCTAATTCATAAATTTTTTCAATGTAATGGTAAGGTTGATTGTCATTATACCTTGGTTCCACAAAATAAATATGTGTCATGGTATAGTTTTCATTTCATTTTTTATGTAATGGATTTAAATAGTTTACTTCTATAAATAATATAAATTTTCTTGATAATCATATTTTAGATACTTTAACTGACTATAATGAATCATATATAATATTATTGATATAATAACTATTCTATCATTATGAGATCCAAAACAATTATTTTAAATATTAATATTATAATTACACATTAAAATAAATTCAAAATAATATATAAGAGTCATAATTTATTGTAAAACATCATCATGCACATAGGTATTATAAACCATTCACGTGTGAACAATGTTCTTTTAAGAGTGTTTAAAAGTAGAGAAAAAATAACGAATATTTTTTTAATAAAAATAGTAGAATGTAATTACACTATGTTTTAAATATACTATAATTTAATATTAAAATATGAAAGTATTAATGGGATATTATAAAATAAAATCCATGGGTTTTAAGTCCCTTACCATTTTCTTTGAGACACCTCCATTGGAGCGACTCTTAACCCATCCAAAGAGGGTCTTTTAGTTATACCAAGGCCTCAATAATGTGGATGTGATGGTCTAGAGAGGGTTTCAGGTAATTTGTTTTTAAGTTTTTTATGTGAGTATAAATTGGTTGATGAGGGGAATTTTTATAAAAAATTTAGAGAGGTATATTGGAATAATATATTAAATAATTTATTATTCTCACTTAAGACTGTGGATAATTTGTATTCCTTTGAAAATTTAAAGTATTTTATTAAAAAATATATATTTTCTTGACATACAAAAAGAAAAACAATTGAAATATTTTAATAATTTTATTCAAATAAATATATTTTTTATTAGAATAAAATATAATTTAGGCTTTGAAAATTGACTTATAGGTTTGGAAATTATGTTTGTTCTATTTAATTACATTATTTTACACATTAAGTATATTTTTAGTCATAGAATATGTTTTATAAATTAATGAGTCATTTTTACATCATAAGGACATCATTCAACTTACTTTATTTGCAAATCTATATATTTTTATACTATTTATAAAACATTTATTTTTTAATCATAAAAATATTCTCCCATAGCTAATTTCATAATTTTGATTCTAAAAAAATTATAAATTTTATCCAAATTAATTTATCAATTGGTTAATTCTAATATTTAATGTTTCATATAAAAATTAATGTTTTAAATAATAAGTTAAAATATAACTTATTAAAATATACCCTTCTATGTGATTAAGTTATATAGTTTGAGAAATAATTTTAGATATTATAATATATCTATTTACTTATTTTATTCATGGTAAATATTTATTTTAATTTATTTTATGACTCCAAATAATCATGTTACTATTTCATTGTTCAGTAATTATTCTAATAGTTAGTTACTATTATAATGGTCATATAATCCTTATACTTCCAATAAATAAATATTATTTTATTCATTATTTGTCATATAATTTTTTAACAAAGTTAACTCTTAATTTACAAAATTAAAATGTTCTTTCTAATGTTTTTTATTTTTATAGTGTCATTAATGACTATAGTATTTCTTATAAACTTTAGACACGTTATATTTCAAAATTTTAGTTATAATATTTAATTTATTTAATTATCTATTTATACATTTTTTAATACTGTTGAATATATTCATTTTTCGTTTTTATGTTATAATTTGAATAAAATAATTTTTACATTGTTACTTGGTTCATATACTAATATAAGTATGAGACATATATGTTTTGTGAAAGAAGAATTCGTATAAAAATGTCAAATGTTAAACTTGCCCTCTTTTAAAAATTCAATCCTTGAAAATTTTATTCAAATGATAAGATGATAATAGACAATGGAAATTTTATTTCATCACATCCTAAGGTTCCCATATTTCCTCTTTGTACTTTTTTTTTCATAGTACTTTGAAAAAAATGAGCGGTTTTGTTTTATAACACTTTATCCCTATGTTACAAGATATCCACTAACTTCACCATATAAGTGAGAATATTATCAAACTACACACCCTATATATTTAGTATATGAAATTAATATATTATGTACTTTTCAAATAGGTATATATGGAACACATTATATACTTGAGAGATATTTTGTGTAAATTAAAGTTGATAGGCCACAAAGCTAACACGACAAAGAATTTTAAATAGGGTAATGTACCTTGGACTTAGATTTATCATATCCCTAATCCTTACAATGATATTCCATAAAGATATTCTACAGATTAATTTATCCCTAACCTTAAAATCCTAGCACCATCAACTATTTTCAATATATCTCTCTGATTTACATTATAATTCTATGATGTGTTACCAAATATCTTGAATAGTATCTATTATCTTTTACACCATTTTTAATCCCAATATCTTATTTTCTTAATATTTATTTCAATATTTTAGAGTTATATATTTATTACCATTATTATATTCTTATGTGCCTATTAGAATACATGAGTGGAATATATTGGTTTATGGGAACTTGATTAGAGGAATATGTTAATTATACCCTTCTTTAAAATCCATAAAGTAATACATAAGAATATTTCCTATAATTTGACTAGTCATGTAATATTTTACATTTGTTTTAGGGTGATATTATAGGTTAATGTTCAACTTATTTTTCAATGACTTTTGAAGATTCCACAAAAAGTTTACTCTGGATCTCAACTTGATATAATTTATTGTTTATTTCCATATATACTCACCACTCCCATGGTATAAAATTAAATATATTGATATAATAAGAATTATGATTGAATGTTAATGATATGATAATTCTTCTAAATATGATCACCAATAATGTCTATGGAATTGTTTTCTTTGAATGTCTTTGTAAGACCTTGGAAAACATCCCTGGTGATGTTCTCCAATTTTATAGATTAGTATAAATAATGGTTTCATCATCCCTTTAGAATACTATAATTCTACTTAAAACTGTTAGAATACTAATCACTTGATGTATTTTCAAAAATCTATTTATTCATATTATCCATAAAAAAGTACTCTTATGGATCTATATACAAATTTCCACTCCCTAGGTTGATATATATTTTTGTTCTATGATAATCATCTAATTGATCCATTTTTATCTCATGCTCTGATTAGAAACACAATCATGCCCCAAGTCTTACAAATCCCTCATGATTTATTTTTAAATATAATATTTTCATATTATTAATTTCTTACACCTTATTTTTTATTTACACAATATCCCTTTGTGACATGTTACCCGTCTCTAAGATAGATGGTTGGGAAATAATTTGAGGATAGTCATTTTTTGCCCCATTGTTTATCAATCTTGTATCCATGTTTTATATGTATAATAATATTGGATCCCTTACAATTCTAATCATGGATATGGTTTTAGGATTAATTATACTTATAAAATCTTCCACTTTGTTCAGTTTTCCAAGAAAATAATTGATCAAGTAGTCATTGTATTTTGTTAACTCTAAATAACTTTATTTGTGCATGTTGAGCCCCTTCTATTTGGATATATACTTTATATTTTTAAGAACAATATATATGTCATAGTTTTCTCTATATAGGTAATGCCTATAAATCATTAAGGTAAATATTACCTTTATAGAATCCATATCATATGTCGAGTAAATTTTATCATTTACTTTCAAATAGCTTAAGGCATAAACTATCACTTTATCATTTTTCCAGATAATAAAACTAGGAACTTATTCTAAGAATTAATGTATATCAAAAACCCTTCCCCACATTGGGGTAGTGTAAGTACATGTTCAGTGACTATCCTATTATTCATCTTAGTGAAGCTCCATTCAAATTCATAAGTCGATACAATCTTTAATACTTTCTATGTTAACATGATTATTGGGATTTAAAATCATGAGAACTTACTCCCAAACTATAGATTGTGCCAAGTAAATTCAAGAAAACTATAGATATCCATCATAAATATTTTTCTAAGCAAATCATAAATCACTATAGTATTTGAAAGATAAACTAATATCCCCTTTTATAAGGTAACGTTCCGCTATAATTCAACTTGTTCTATCTAGTAGTCACATTTTCTATAATTTTTATACAAACTCTCAATTTACATTGTATTTAACATAATACTCAAATATTTTTCATGTTCATTCTTGCTATTTGAAAATATAAGAATTTAAAATATATAAAACATTATAAAATTTTCATGTTTATCTTTAAAGATTCTATTAATAATGTTTATAATGATTTATAAAGTACTATTGATTCTAAATTGTATCACTATGAACTCATTGAATTTATATCATAAAAAAGGAAGTTTTGGGAATAAATTTTTTTTCATCATACATTGATTATATCTTGATTAATGTTACACCATTAAAAATTAATAAGACCCATTTAGTTGATAAATAAATTTTCAATACATGTTAGAGGATATTTTTGATTAATCATTTTCTTGTTCATACCATGACAATCAATTTAGATTTTGGTTGACCAATCCATATTCCTAAAAAATATGATTGGTGCACCATACAGTAAAGTACCATAGAATATAAAGGCCTTGAAAAATTATATTAATGTTTATTATTTGACTATTTTAGTTCAATAAGGTCCATTTTATAAGGAATAATTGATATAGGTAGTGAATTAGGAATATGTTTTATAGAGAACTCAACCTCTCAATTAGGAGGAAGAAAAAGAAATTATTTGATGGATACATCTGTATATTCTCTCACAATGGGCATGTGTTCAAGGATATTATTTGTATTTATCTTAATTAGTTAACGAAGTTATTGTTGTTATAATGAAACAATATCCATACTTTAGAATTAGTTTTCAAGGGTGATTCATAACTCTTATTTAAATTTTATATAATTATAGGATCATTTAGGACTTGAAAAAAGATTTCTATCTTATAGAAGTTCATATTAATTCTATATAAATACATATAATATATTCCAAGAATAAAATCAAATCATACCATAATGAGAATTGCTATATTTTCTGGAATATTATTTCTAAATAATTTTATTAGAGAAGAGATATATAATTGAGAAACAATGGTTACACCCCTCATGATTTTAACAGATAATTGATCCTTCATTTATTGAGGTGGTGTTTGAATAATTATAGGGAACTTTAATGATATTAATGAATATTTATAACAATAATTAAATATAAAATTCTCTATTTTTGAAAAAATAAAAATTTCACTTGTCACCAATTCCTTTTCATGGTCCACCTGAATAGTAATAAGAGACTAATATCTTTTTTCACCTGAATTTTGAGGTTGTTTTCATCAATTATCCTCAATGATTCTTGGATTGATGGAATGTCTTACATGGTGTCTATATTCCTTGTAGTTGAAACATTAGAATAAATTAGGTAGATTGAGTTGGATATTAATTTACCAAATCAAATTAACTAGCTTCTTCATATAAAATCAACATTCGTGAGCTTTATTCCCACATTTACTATATTGGATGAGTTTCCCCATTCCATTGATACTGTTCATAGGGAAACTTTTTTATACACTTTTAATGTGTTTAGTTTAATCTTCTTTCCTCAATTAAACTTTTTAGAAGAAACTATTGAATTAAACCCTTTTATTCTCTTCTTTTACTAAGTATTATGATACCATTGAGATTCAAAAATATCCATCTCCAACCGTTATTACATAAATATATTTCCTTATAGCTACCAAAATTTTAAATTTTTAAATATTTTCATTGAATTTTTCAGGAAACTACATATGATATCAACTTTGATTTAGGGGTTATAGAAAAAACTATTGGAAAAACTTGAAAATATTTTGAAACTTTTTTCATAGAACATAGTAAATTTATACTTCCTCGCCATAAGTTAAATAAATTATCTGATCTATTAACATTTATAGTGAGATGGAAATATTTATTGAAAAACATTTTATGAAATTATTCACATTATATCAATTCAATCTCTTCCTTGGGATTATTATTCGTGATTAGTGTCCGCAATTAATTTGATTATCCCTCTAAGGGATAAATATGAAAGATCAGTTTTTTATGTATAGATAATTTGATTATAGAATTTTAATGGAATTTATCCAATTATCCATGATTAGTGGATCAAAATATCCACAATGATAGGGTGTTCAATGTTAAATAAATGGGTCAAAATCAGTTTTCTTCTTACATAAATATTCAAGTACACCACATTGTTTAATTTATTATTAGTAATTTGAGTCAATTAAGAATGTACCACGTTGAGGTTTTCAACGACAATCCTAATTATACTTGTTTTCACATTTGGGAAATCATTAAATCATCCATAATATTCTTTTTTGATAATATTCATCTTATGTCCACCCATTTACTAAAATGAAAGATTATCAGAGATGAGAATTTAAATTTATAATTTATTTCTTTTAAACCATCTGATGTGGATGTTTATAGATTGTTACACTTAATCTTGTGTTTATTAGCCTTTATTGAGTGATATTGTAAATAATGGTTAGAAAAAAGAGATTTTCATGGTTTATCTTTGAAATCCTACTTCTTTATAGGTTCTGGTCATGTTACGAGGCCTAGATTCTCCACTATAAATCACCAGAGTACAACAATAATAAATCTATTGAACATACTAATAAGTTATCACTTTCAATACCCAATAAAAAATATCCTAAAATATCTATTTTCAAGGTGAATACAAGGACCACCTCCCTTTGGGTTTTTTATAATATCATCCCCCAATTCAAGCTATATCCTAAAAAGTTCTTGGTTATCTTCTTATGAATTATTTATAATACCTCATGAAATTTATTCAAGGGTCCTCCTAAACTCCACCTTTGAGAATGTCTTCAGATGGTCCTATCTTTATATGTAGTGTGTTTGTGTGTGTGAACATGTAATTTTTAAGTCTTAATGTACATATATTCTATATGATCACTCATCCTTGCTCATTGGATATCTTGATGATATAGAAATATCATTGGTAGAAGGAAGAGGTTCATAATTCTCACATTCTTCCTGGATTTTTCACTGAAACTAAAATATTGGATTCCTTATCCTTCTTCTTAAATGGATATGGATGTTATAGATGTAGTCATATTTTCTCCTTCGATTCCATTAGGTGTTCTCATGAAAATAACACCGATTTTCCATGATCTAAAAAAATATTATTTAAATCCAATATATTTTTTATTCATTGAAAATAGGTTAATATTTCAAATTAAAATGATTGAAATATTCTATCTTTAATGGTAGTAAGAATTAATTCATTGAAACTAGTATATTACTTCTAGTTTTAATTCTAATAAAAATTGACTCAAGGTACTCTTTTTAATTATCTTTAAGGCTTGGTCTCTTAATTCCCATGTGATAATTGAAACATATCACCTTTAATTTCTCAACCAAATATGTGATTTAATTATTTTGAAATATCCTTCCATGTATATATGTATTCATGCATACTGACATGCCAATGTATCTTCTATATGAAACCTTCTTTCTTACATGGAAGATATTTATTATGTGTTCCCCCTCTTAAGAAAAATCTAATCATATTGTTTTTGTATCATATTAAATAGTATATCACCCGAAGTTCACTATATTATGGGAAGAACGTATTTCATAGTATTAATACACACATTTCTCCTCTTACATGCAATTGGATGTCTCCAATGCGTCTGCTACTATATGAAATTGTTTTAATCTTAGGAATGAGTAATCTTATACGAATTAAAATCATACATAATCTGATATCATATGCAGGTAAGCAATAAAAAAATCTCTAATAATAATTATAATTCGAATGAAATATCATTTAATCCATCTCCTACCACTTATGAATAACTAAAATTAACTTTAAAAATGATCTAAAAGATATTTCATCAATGTATGGATCTTCATCACATTAGATAGAATATTAATTCATTAACATATGTCTTCATTATCGTAAAATATATATATTTTCTTCTTTTTATTATAAACTATTATGGGTAGTACTCGCATCCATTAACATTTATATCTTGCTTGAAGTTCAACACATCAAGTATACTTGAGTCTATCTCCACAAGTTCTTCAAGTAGAATACAAAACCTTTTCATTTTATCTTTTCATGCATAATAGAAGAAATTAACATAAATTACATTGGCCTACAACATATATTTTCATCCTTCTTTATTAATGATAAATAAAATCCATGTAAGGAAACTCTGATACCCCCTTTTAATTTATTATAAAAACAACTAAGATCTGGTTATGATAATATGTGTGATATTTTCTTTTATCCCCCTTATTAAATATTAATTAAATGGTATATATGGATATTTTTCACCTCATTTGAATTATTATAAAATCAATATACTATCCCTATTTATATTTTAATTTCATCCTTTAACAACTATTGTGAGAAGGATGACACCATACACAAGTTAATTAATATCCTTTAGTTAATTTACTCTATTTCTATGTGGATAAGCCTGATTTAGACAAAATGAGATACATCACCAAGATACAAAAGTTGTTAATAATTTCTAATCTATGTTATACCATTCATAATTTATTATTTTGGGGAATATTTGGACATTTTTATCAAGAAATTACGTATCATATAGTCATCTCATCATGTAAATTAAAACAATTCATGTTTTTATATATATTCCCACAATGAATCTTCTTTTTCATCAAATATCACTTCCATTCATAAATTATATTTGACATAATCAAGGGAAGGGTAGAAAATATGAAGGTCATACCTCACTTTTAGCTTTATTTCCATGATATCTTGATATTATAGATATACTAGAATAAAATAGTAATAATCTTTTTCTTCTAACTATCACCACCTCAAGAGATTCACCTCATCATCTCTTCACTATGGTTGATACTATTTAGTATGAAACCATTATGGAGACCTCTTATCATGATGTAAATAGTGATTAAAATACCTAACTATACCCATGGAATTTGATTCCATCAATTCCCTACATGTTAATACAAAAAAACAAACAAGGGAATACGGTTGGTTGGGGTGGGGTTTATCATTGATTCTTAATGACAACAACAAGTATGAGTGAATCCACTCAACCTGGATTTTCCATTCCTTCTAAATATTATATTTGGAGAACTCTTAATGCCTCATATTATGGTTTTATAGTTATAAAAATATTGAGGAAATATGGCTTTGTTATCATTTTGAATTATTTTATTATATGAGATCCTCTTATCATCATGATACCCAAAGGTGCACTCACCTTTACATTCTAGATACTTATTATTCTCCTTTTGATTCTACGGTTAGGATAAAAGTACTAATGATTTAATTTTGAAATTATTTTAGATTTCATTACCTTACAACATAGTATCTCATGTTCTCCCAAGTAATTAGTTTTTTTAACCTGGTGATATTATCATCAAACCCCTCAAAAATAAAATTTATAAACCAACTTAAATTTATGAAGTTGTAATAAGGTTCAACCCACATAGAAGGGAAAAAGTATATAACCCATGAAAATAAAAACAAAACAACGAAATAAAAAAAATATTTAGACAATAATGATATAGTAAAATAGTAAGGAAACTAATGAAAGGTAAATAAGTGTGCGAAATATATATATATAGATAATGACAAAAAAAGAACAAGACATGAATTGGGGAAACTAGAAAAATCCAAATTGAATAAAATGGATTTCTTTAATTGTTTCAAGGTATTTAATATTTTGAAATATATTTGAAGAAAGAGGGTTGAAATGCGTAATTTTTATTTACTAACCAATCATGGTTTAATGAACTATCCCAGTAAATGATATGTCAATAAAGAAGCTAGAAAATAAATTATTCTAGTATGGATAAGGAAAATAAAAACATTTCGATGTGATGTATTGTGGTTGAATAATTTAAGGTAATTCATCCAATATTTACCACCTATCAATACATTATATTGTATAATATTTATTTTAATGTAAAATTAAAAGATATGATAACAGAATAAAGGAATCAATCCACTTTTATTAAAATAAAACCCCCTTTAATTTTTCAATTAAAGGTGAGTTGTGAAATTTTTTAACTACCATAAAAATAGTAAACCGTCATGACTTATATCCAATTATCATCATAGAGTATAGAAATAGAATTAGTTAAAAAATACCCAAGAAGAGAAATATAAAATTATAAAAACATGTTCATAATAGTAAATGATACTTAATTTTTTTAAATTTGATCACCTAAAGGGATTTATAAATATATGTTCCAAAATAATGTAATATAAAACATGAAATACATCATGAATAATATAATTTAAGTAATAATAAAAATAATTAAACTGATATTCTATTTCAAAAGATGTCTGTCCTCCTATTATAGATTCTTATGGACTACTGACCATGAGTGATTCTCCCCTTCCTAATTGATTGACCATAATTTTTTTTATAAAAATCATGAATTTCACCTCTCAAATGAGGTTGAGCATGAATTTAAGAACAATTTTTCATAAGAAACATCTCCCAACACTACGTTCCTCCACTTATAATGCACCATAAATAAATTGATATATTTTATTATATTATCTATATTAATTGAGTTGATATCCATTTTATAATGCAATTATCCTCATATGAATCTTAATTTTACTCCAAATAAAAAAATCTTGACATAATTCCAAGCCTAATTCTACTTTTAGTAGCTAATATTGATAGTTATATGAGGATTAATCTGTATGTTTTTTAGTTTCCCCCACCCCAACTCACTAAACATACCTAGGTGGAAACTATTTAATTTCATATCATTTATTTTGATTCTTTCCCTCTAGAATCATTTTTATTTTGTTAATTTATGGTTCAATACTTATTCCTATCATATAAGTCATCATATTTTCATCAATGAAAATAATTCATCAATATTTGATATTCTTCTACTAACAATTTGATCTCCCTTTTATAAGATTCTCTAATTTAAAGTAGACTCAAAACCTTGGTGGGATAAAAAAAATTTGATGAACAACATGGTAAATGGAAGTAAATAGTCTTCAACTTCGCATAATCAGTGTCCCATTGATTCATAATCCAAACCATAGACTAACACCTCTTAAATTAGTGGTTAACTTTAGTCTCACTCTTCCACCACCGGCATAATTTAGATCCACCTTCATTTCTATTATGATTCACAGATTCATGCTCAGGTCACTATGACCCCTTCTATATCCTTACATTAAAAAGATTGTTCACCTGATGCGAATTAATAATAATTCTTATAGTTGTGATAATCAAGAACTTGAGGTCCCATCATATTAAACCAATTTGAGCCCGAAACACAACAAAACCCTTGAAAAAAATATTCTTCAACTCTTTAATGACTCTTTATTTTTATTCTATGCATTTGGAATATTTATAGGAATATTTCCAAATCCTTTCACTGAGTTGGTGTCGAATTTGGATGCCATGGTAGTCTTGATGCGGTGGTATTAAAAATATTCAATATTATATATCATGCATGTATAGTCTTTCTTAAAATGTGGAAGAAATCAAGATTATATTCTTAGTTCCCAAATAATAATCCACAGTTGAGTCTAGAACATGGGGTATATCCTAGGTGCTATATAATGTTTGTTAATGATGGGTACCTATTTTGGGGTGACCGATGGTGAGGTTCTAAATGAGAGAGTTTTATTAAATAAATAATTTTTTAATAAACATACCACAATTTAGCTTTAATAATATGGAAGGGGAGGGTAAGTCATCTCCCAAAATGATAGAAAAATCAAGGAGTAATCAAGGTGAGGAGGTGACACCAAACTCTATTCTAATCGACGATCACCTCATTATCATAGTGAATACACTTCAGGATGTTGATAAGGACTCGAAGCTTCAACATTTCACCATAAGGTAGGTGGGTTTATGGTTTTTATTTCCCAATCCACAAATATGATTTTTTATGGTTTTAGATCCCTACTATGACTATTAAAGATCCCTTTAGGATCAATCTGTAAGAGATTGCTGAAAATAGGGGGTTTCGAGAGGATTGTAATGATCTTCAGGTCAAAAGTACTGCTCACAAGAGGTGTTGTGTAAGAGCACAAGCTACACATTTTATCATTATAGGAAGATGATCTTTGGAAACTATGAACCATATAATGGTATCACACTCCATTTAGTGAGTATTGGATGGGTGTTCGAGGACATGGGCAGTAACACCTTGTGTGGGGTCATGACCATGTAGAAGTACACAACCAAAACCTAGGTTTATAGGTGATAGAGGATATGACAAGGTACATGGGAATGGGATACGGTACATGAGTACAAGATTATATACTTGTGAATGTCCATGTACATGGGCTTGGGCTGGGTGAAGAGGTACATTCTTTTTACTAAAAATTTATAATGTGCTGGGTGACATGACAAACCAAACAATGTTTGTGAAAGGACATTCCTGGGTGATATGGAGAGGTTACATGCCACGTAGCAACACATAAACCCCATGTATATGACTTATACATGCAATGTACCATGATGGTAGACGACTAGGTTTTGACACTAAGAGACACACCATGTATTGTGGGTATACATCTTATACTCCCCTCAGTGATTTATCCACTGTGCATCTCCATCATCAGGACTTAGATAGAGGCCCATGAGTAGCCTACCCTAAGCAGTTTTTATGTATAACCTGAATGTTTACATGGTTTTTTCATTAGATATGCAATGAAAGTGATGTTAGTGGGACTCTTATTGAAGAGATTCATGGATCATAGACAGATGGGTTCACTTCCTTGGTCCATCCCTCAGAGGGTACAATGTGTCATTACATCATGAGTATAAGATTGTGATCCCCCATATAGGGCTAGTTTGGATAGATTTCATGTATCACTCTGAGAATCTTGGGTGGGATCCTCTATCGTATCATCTTACCTATGTGGGGTTTGAGGTACCCACTTGACCAACAAATATGGGTGTTGATACCCTACATAGTTGGTTGTTTGAGTAGGATTCATAGTATCATCATTCCCAAAATATCATACTTGGTGGGTATCTCCCAATTTGGTTAGTGGTATATCCTAGAGGTCTTAGGTGTGATCCCCTATTTGGGAATTATGATTATGATACTAGATTTGGTTCATGATGTGTACTATAAGACCTTAGTGTGTTCTTGTATATGAGTGTTATGATCTTCAGATCTCTAGAGTGGGCTTATGGGGCCCCCAATGGTCTTGGTGGTGATTGACTATTTCTTTTGAAATATTATGGGTTCAATTAGGGTTCATTGAGTGTCCCATGAGACATGGGTGGGATACCCTATCTGAGTATTAATATTTTTTTTGACTTCCCACATGAATCTCTATGGAAAGACAAGAAGATCTTGTTATATTGTATGGATACCATCATGTTAGGAAAGAAAATTCTATAAACTCAGTGATAATCGATGAGTGAGATATCCTCAAAGAGTACCATCAAGTAGGAATTGAATTGTGGAGTGAGTTATCCTAGTCTAGAGACACCTTGATTCTCAAGTAGAATAATGTGACATGCTGTATGGTTAAGACAATGGGACTACGATTTTGTGATGAGTATGTCTAGGATATTCTAGGAGTCCTTGTGTTTATGTCTCATAACTTATTGACATTACATGTGTTGATGAATTGACTAGTTATGTATAGTTTAGTAGTGGAGATGGATATTCTTATTTTATATCACTTGGGTTTTCAAACCCTCTATAAATTGGTTGAGAATGATATTTCCTATCAGTTACTCACTTTTTTATTTTGGGGTTTTTGGGGAACCTTCTAGGTACTGTTATACTGACCCCTACATGGGATCTTCTTGAGCATGTCTTGTCTTAGATAGATGATTGGCCTTTCTACAAAGTCCTAGTATGACCATGAGAAGGAAGAGAATAGTTATATAGACAGACTGTGGTGTTTACCAGTGTTTTCATTTGACAGTAGTATCCTCATTCTATGTAGGCCGTACTCTTTTGTAGTTTTTTGGTGTCCCTTTATTTTACCCTTATGTATTCCATCACTTTTTCGTACTTTGATTGTGGTATTTAGATTCATACATGTAGTTGGTATTCATTCTGTATTATCTTTTTACTATTTTATGGAGATAAATGTGTGTACATGTGTACAGGTACTACAGGATAAGGCATCCCAGGTGTGTGATATTACTACTTGATGCTAGTCACTAGACCCTAACCTATTTGAGGTGGTCTTGGGGTAGTCATAGTCAACATTTCACAGGCCGAATGGGTCTCATTGGGTCTAGTCGTAATAGTGGGGTATCAGAGTGGTTCCACTTTGGGACTCTGGTGTTGATATTTTCTAGGTGTGATATCAGTTTTTGATTTATGGATAAAATGTCAAGTGTCACAAGTTCAGATTTTAGGCAAGGTACTCCATTGTTGGTGCATAAATTGAGAAATCTATTCAATAAGACTATAATAACCAAATTTTTGACTCTGAACATGTAGATACTGGTTGTAGGGGAAAAAATTTGGTACATGCATCATATATGGATGTGTTGTGGTTTCCATGTACTTCTTGATTCATCTACCTAGATATAATTTTTAATGGCCGTAAGTTTTGATAATTTTTATGACACCTCTATGTAGAACAATAGTTAGGATTCTAATATAGGATCACAATTATGATAGACCAATTATTGAGGACTCAATGTAGGGGTCCGTACAATAGGTGGAACCTCTAGGTGATTTTCTAGATTTGAAAATAACCATTGAGAATAAGGATGCACCAAATCTACTGGATGAGTATTTGTAAAGTATTAGCACACATCAGGAGGTGTTTTTGTCCTTGTGGGAATAGGGCAGTGCTACACCCCACTTAGTGGCACTTAGACCCATCTCTAGTGTTCTAGGTGGATGAATGTGTATGAATTTAGTAGCTAAAGTCTCTAGCCTGATAGGATGATAGTTTATATAGGCTAGGAAGATTGCATGAGTTTTAGTGATGGAGACCATTGTGGTATCATGGATAGCAATTTCCTTAAGTAGTGGGGGATGGGATCAAGGTGGTGGTCTGGGTTTTCAAGATTGTGCAGACTCTAGCTAACTAGATGATTGCACTAAAAATAGTGATCTTGATGGGGCATAAGTTAGTTTTGTTTGTACCGACAAATGATGCACCTATTCTGAGTGTACATTATGGGAGCTTAAGTTTAAGGCCTCCCATGTTTCATGTTCAGTGAGACTCCATTCTGAAGTCATATAGGTTAGGCCTGAGACTATGGCATGAGGGTTCCATAATGATAGGAACCATTCTCGGAGGTGGTCATGGAGGTAAGTGTCTTCTAGGGTGATCCACGACATCGATGGAGCCTTCTATTAGTGATCTTAAACATGGCTTCAGACCCAAAATAAATAGGTATTATTACCCCATCAAGATTAATTCTTGGAATGTGATTAAAACTATACATGTGAGTCAATGCATCCCAAATAGAATAATTTCAAGGTGTGGTGGATGAGTTCCTTTGTCATGTGTGTTTAGTGAAGTGGTGTGATGAGGTGTTGGATTATGCACTAATTGAGTTGAACATGTGGGAAAGGAAAAAATATAAGTTTTAGGAAGAATGGGATCCTATCTTGGTGGATTGAGTGTGGTTTGAGGTCTTTCATGTGACTTCACTACCCCAACCAGTGTTCAGTGTAGTGGCATGGACTATATTTCTTTGAGCATAGACCCTATTCAATTCCTAGTGATACCAATGGATCATTTTATCCTGAACATTAGGCTTTGATTCTCAAATAGTGAGCATCAAAGGTAACACACCTTTATCGATAATGTGGCATGACTCTAGAGGAGATAGACTCACATATAGACTTTACATAGCAGTAGAGAGTCCCTATGATGTTTCAGAGTATGTAATGGTTACCTACTATCCATGCTTAGTTGGTCACAACCTGTGGGTGTGGAAGTGTTTTTTGGATTATGTTTTAGATAACCTTCATTGTTTTGGAGTGATCCAAGGCCAAAAATATGATCTCATGTGTGTGTGGATACAAAATACTTTTTATGAGTTGGCTAGTATCATCCTTGGAGTAGTGGATGATATAAGATTTTAGTTCCCTATAGTGGTGGTGGAGTTTAAGGAAATTTAAATCAATGATGTGTTAGGTTTGGCTCATGATCAAGATTGATAATTATGAACATACTAGAACCTAGGGGATTCCTTGTAATTACCCACTTATTCTCATTGGCTTGAGAATAAAATTAATCATTACTTGGCCTTAAGCGACATCCCCAAGGTGCCAAAGGCTAGAAATAAATTTCAAAAGGGTTTCAATGTATGTGGGGGAGGATTTTAACTTTAAGAATTAAAAAAACCAACCAAACAAACAAAACCATATAATATGTATGATATAAGGAATTAAACTACAAATTTCACTTATATCAGACTATTCAAAGTAAAAAAGAGAAAAACAACCCGATATCAATGTAAAACAACAGAATACAACAAAACATGATTCCAAGACAACCACAAGTATCCATTCTTCATAAGACCCATGATCCAACCTCAACATCCCACCTCAGAATCACAAAGTTGTGATAAAGAAGTGTGATACTTTACCTTTTCCCAAGTCTCGGTAAATGACATCTGCAAAAGAACCAAAGCTCCAAGGTAGGGGTGAGTACTAAAACTCAGTAGGTTTTCCCAAATGACTTCCTTACTCACACCACTAGGATATAAGAGTTAGCCACATCTATATAAAACAACTTATATAAAACAACTTCCAAAATCGTTTTTAACTAAATATAAACAACTTCAAAACAGTTTATAATAAATATAAAAAATGCTCTATCAACCATTTTTTCAGCCAAAACCCTTTTTTATAGAAAGAAACCAAACATTTCATTAATCCCATTTCACATGTTCTCTTATCATAACCAATCCTTTCCACAATTTCACACTACCAACTGTGCATGCTTTGTTATGAAAATTAAATACTCATAAGATGTCTCTCGTTGATCAAGCATGTCTTCAACAGGTAATTATTTTCCGTGTTCCATTACACCATTAGCACCGAGCACAAGGTCATATTTCAACCAAGCCTTATAAATTCAATATGAACTCATACCCATGTATTCCCAAAAAACCATGCCAAAACCATTTTAATAAAATCACCCTTTTATTGAAAAACCTTTTTCCATAAAGACTTATCAATAAAACAAAACTTTTATTGATTTTTTATTCCAAAGAATCATTTCAATATTCCAAAGAAAATTTTATTTTAAAATAAAAATTTAAAATCAAGAATCCAAACCACTTTACACAACAATTAAACCAAAGTACACAATTCCATCAAAACCATAAATCATCACTATAGAATATTTATTACATCATTTTCACACCAATTTCATGAAAAATTTCATGAAATTAAATCAATTTGAAACCAAGACAATCAACTCTAGTAAGAGGATTTGATATTGAATCCACCTACCTTGACTGTTTTGAAGAAAACCAAAAATGGACGAAGAACGCTCAAGAAACTAGGTCGATTCTCAATAAAACCACCATAAATCACTTCTTCTAACATGATGAAGTCCAAATAATAACATATTTTGAAATCAATATCTTAGATCTACTTATAAAAGACATAGATCTACTAAATCATTAATAGAGGAGAAGTAGATTTAAGAAACTGATCCAGAACGATGAAGAGTGATCACATAACTCAAGAAAGATTTCACATGGGATCCTACCATGGTCTAAAAATATTGTGCTTACCATACCAAAGCTCTCTGTCCAAAATTTCACATTATTCATGGTTTCTAATTGGATTCCACATAGTTTAAAAAAACCATGTGCACCCCATGCACCTTCACTTTATCCCCAAAAACAATCAACAAGTTCTCCAAAATATCTTCACATTCACCCATGCACATTATATACCTAAAATAAATAAATAAATGGTTACATACGAAACACTCGGGGTGATAAAATCTCCCCATCATTGGTATTTTTGTCCCTAGAAATTAGAAAACCACCACTACTCTAAAAGAGTTTAGGTCGTTGCTCTTTCATTTCCATCTCGCGTTCCCATGTCTCTTCATAAATCTAACCATGTTTCAATAAAACCTGCACTAGACTGATACTTTTCCCACATAAGACATTATCCTACCTATCCATAATATTAACATGGATATGTACCAAAAAAACATCCAGATCTAGGTCAACGTGATTCTATTTGATCACATGGTTAAGATCAGACTGATACTTTTTTCAACTGTGATACATGGAACACATTATTCACTGAACTAATCTATGGTGGAAATCCCAACCGATATGAAACATCTCTAACACATTAAAATATCTCAAAAGGTCTAATTCATCGAGGATAAAAATTTATATACATCCCAAAATAATGATTCCCAAGACTTGGAGAAATCCTCAAGAACACATGATCACTATCTACAAATGAAAATGGTTTTCAATGATGATCCACATAAGATTTCTGGCAATTATATTTGGTCTCTATCCTTTTTATCATCAACTGAATCTTATACATTGTTTATGGAACAATGCTCGACCCAAATAATGAAGTTTCACCTGTTTCCACCCAACAATTTGGTGAAAGACAAGGAAACCAACACAATTGTTTTAAAAGGATGCAAATGTATCGAGGCATGGTAGTAGTTATTATATAAGAACTCCACTAAGGGTATATTCTATTCCCAAGAGCCACCAAAATCCATTACACAAGCCTGAAATATGTATTCCAATTTATGTATCATCATTTATGATTTTCCATCCATATAAGGATGATATGTCGTACTCATAGTCAAATGATTTCCAAGGGATTTCAATAAGGATTTCCAAAAACAAGATGTGAACCTAAGATATCTATCTGAGACTATCAAAACTGGTATGTAATGTCTCAATACCACTTCATGGTTATATATTTTGGAAAAGTCTCCCACCATATGAGTTTCACTAATAGGGATAAAATGGGATAACTTGGTAAAACAATCCATTATCACCCATATGGAATCATGTTTGAAAACCATTCTTGGGAGACATGTAACAAAATACACCTCTATCTACCCCCATTTCCACACTGGGATAGGTAAAGACTGCAACATACCTACTAGTCATTTACATTCTTCCCTATCTTGCTGATAAGTTAAGCACTTTGTAAAAAACTCAACCACCTACCATTTCATACCAATCCACCAAAACTACACCTTCAATGCCTTATACATATTCTGTATACCCAGATGTATAGCCCATCTCAAATGGTTGTAAGAATTAAGAAGTTGTTTATGACAAGCTCTATGTATAACCATCCAATCTATGAACTAAAAAAATAAACTCCAATCAAGTTTCCGTCCCTCAATGGTCTCCGCACCATTGGGTTTTCAACTATTAACAAGGCATTTTTCATTAGATATTTGTGCTTATTTGACAATCTTTACTAAATCCAGAATCATAGAGACTGAAAAAAAACTACAACGTCACCTCGGTCATCACATTCAATATGCACGTCAACTAGGCCCAAAATCAACTTCCATTCATATGAATATTTCTTCCAACCGAGCATATGACTTTCTACTGAATGAATTGACCCACAAATTACCTTTTTCCAGTGCATACATGAAGTAAAAGTCAAACATCTGGAGATACTCCATATATCTCATTTTCCTCAAATTTAAATCCTTTTGTTAGAATATATTTTCCATGCTCTTATGATACATGAACATAATAAATTTCTCACCAAAGGGATAATGACACCAAGTACTCAAAGCATGGACAACCATTACTAACTCTTAATCGTGTGTTGTGTAATTATTCTCATGAAATCTCTTATTCCTTGAACCATAAACAAAAACATGGTATCCTAGAATGAGAAAACATACCACCCTAGATCTTGAGGAATCATAGTTCACCACATAACCTTATCATATTTCTAAAAAAATTAAGATAGGTGCTGATGTAAGACGAAAAGTTTTCTCTTAAAAAGACTTCTGGAATTCCTCACTCCATTTTAATGGAATGATATTATTTTTCCAAGCTATCATAGGTGAATCTAGTCAATAGAATTAATGAAAAAAATGTCAATAATAACCAAAAAAACCAAGAATGCTTTTTATCAAAAAAATATTATTCTGTGGTTTCCAATAGATAACAACTTCTATCAATCCTAGATCCACCGAAACACAATTTTTAAAAATTACATGGCTGAGAAAGCATACCTATTATATCCAAAAGTAACACTTAGATAGTTTGGAATACAACTATTGATCTCTCAAGACTCCCAACATAGTCTATAAGTGTTTCTCATGCTCATATTTTGTTCTTGAATACACTAATTTTTCATCCACAAAAACTACAACAAAAAAATCAAGATATCAGTGAAATATCTGATTCATAAATTCCATAAATACCACTGGTGAATTAGTGAGACCAAAAGCCATTACTACATATTCATAATGGATATATTTGCTTCTGATATATTTCTTCGGAATATCCTCCTTCCAAACATTCAATTGGTGATATCCTGACCGAAAGTGAATTTTATAGAACAACTAGGATTCTTGCAATTTATTGAATAGATTATAAATGTGAGGTAGTGGATATTGATTCCTTATCATAACTTGGATATGATTATGATAATCAACACAAAACCTTAGAGTTACATCATATTTCTTCATGAACAAGATGGGTGCTTCCCATATAGATATACGTGGCTAAATAAAACCATTTCTATATAGATCCTTTATCTACAATTTCATTTCTCTCAACTCTATTAGGGCCATCCTATAAGATGAAAGGGAAAATGGATAAGTCCCTGAAAGGAGATCAATTGTATAATACACTTCCATTAGGGGCGGTAACCCGAATATGTTATTGGAAAAACATCTAAAAATTGATCCATAATAGCTGGAAAACTATTTTTCTCGATTTCTTCTATTGATTGTAAGGTGAACACTGCAAACTGGTAGGATATTTTTCCCACTACTAGTGCTAACAAGCCCATTGCACTAGCCTTTACCTAATATTTTCCTCTAAAGAGATGCTCACCACCATTTTCAGTTATGAAAATAAATTTCCTTCTCTAACAGTCTATGTGAGCCTTCAATGGTGTCAACTAGTCCTTACCCAGGATTAAATTATAGAAATCCATCTCTAACATGGAGGAGTCTTATTTCATCTCAGCTCCATCAATACTTACAGAACATTCTCTACATAGGAAGGCTCTACATTCTCTTTCCCCAAGAGGAGTATGATGTTTTATCATAAAGGGAATAATACCATGTTTTGAACATAGAAAATATGCAACACAAGAAGCCTTGATGGAATTAGATGCACCAGTATCAAACAATCCATGCACAAGGGTAGAATTCAAAAGAATCATCCCTCCCACCATAGATGGTCCAACCTGATCATCCACAACCATCTTATTAGCTTCATACAATTTATTCATTACTAAATTATTCCTCTTATTTACTTGTTGTTATTTCCCTTTATAAGGAGTCATGGTGTTCCTAACATCACTATGGATAACTCTACTTAGTTTATGAGACTGAGTCTGGTGTCCTTTCCCTGTCGATGTATACTTTTCTTATGAAACCTCAGAAGTATCTGAAGTACTTGACCTTGGAGAACTATACGAATATTTCTTAAGATGTACCATCTTGTTTCAATTATAGAATGCTCTTGTTGGTGTTGTATACTCTCACTTAATGTGGCCAGAGGAACCACATTAGAAACATCCTACTTTTTTGTGGGTCTCGGAAGAAGATTTACTGATTCAGCCATTTGATTCTAGTTTCTTCTCTCACTCTAAAAGTTGGTGTCCCCATACTCTTACTTCCAACATTAAAGTTCCCACCATTTCCCATAGCTATCATCATACTTCCTCCTCCCATATCTCCTGATATGTCTTTTTTAGCCACCATTTCTCTATTGACCATCTCTATATAGTTAGTAATATAGAGAACATCTATCTTTGAGTGAATATAACATATTAGTGCTGACTCAATGATGTGTGCCTTTAAATCCACACTAATTGCAACCTCAAGTGAAAAGAGCACTAAATTCAGGAATTTAGCCACATATTTTGTGAAAGAGATTTTCTTCTACATTAGGTTAAATAAATCCATCATTATCTGGATCTTGAATAAGTGATGAAAGAATTATTTGTTGAAAAATTATTCAAAATCCTCCCAACATAGGTGTTGATCCACTTTAGAATGAAAAAATAGTTACCCCCACTAGTGTGAAATATCCTCTATCATATATGTTTCTAGCATGACCTTGTGATGTGTTGGTGTGCCAATGAAATTGATGATACAATTCATTAGGTTCATTCATTCCTCTTCTCTTTTCTGTTTAGAGTCACCCTGGATGATGGATGGATTCTATATTTGGAACTGGATGGAATGGTCCACTTGTCTTGGATCATCCCTTCAGTTCCCAGTTTCCATAGCCTAAAATTCTTGGATGATACATTTTACTAGTTAATGGTTCACTTGTGGCTCACGTTCAACCACATTCTCCACAGCTTCTTTGGGTTGGTTTCTATGAGGCCTACTGGGTTCCATTTTCTAAGCCAATAAAAAACTCCATAAGTCTCACTCTCTAGAAATTGAAGGCCTATAATTTCAAAATCTATCACATCAACAATCAAAACATGGTTTTTCAAAATAATTCATAATGATGTTCAAATTTATTTGAAAACATTCATCTTGATTTATGAAAATTAATGTCTTTTCAAAATATCAAAACCATGCTCATTAAAAAGTCATTAATTTGAAAAATATTTTAGAATATCTTGAAATCAACACATTTGCACAAAATCATAGAACACTATGGAAAATCAATTTTTTTCCTTTTTCCAAAATCTATATTAAGGATTAGAGATAAAACATTCATTTCAAACAAAATGTTGTGCCGTAGTCCAAAAAATTAAAATTAAAATTACAACTTTCAAAAAACATCAACACCCATCTTGATTCCCATGAATCTCAAGTCACCCTCTAGCCTCGAGTTTCACACCTACCATATTAAAACATCCCATCCTTTCAACTCCCCATAATCACCATGCTGACGAGACCCACTTGAAACCCCCATCTACTTCATCTTCATCTTCACCGTTGTCTCATGAAGTACCACAATATCATCATCACTGTCATTAACACTGATCAAGTTCCACTATCTTCATCATATCCCAAACACCACTCCATTCTCCCAAAGAATGTCGTAGTCCATCAAGCAATCAAGAAACATAGAGACTTGCCTACATTCCTCATCACTGAACCAGATAAAGTAATAGCATGACACCATTGTGAAAACACTAAAGGCCTCCAAAGAGAACAAAAATCTGTCATCGGAATAGAAAACCGAAATAACATAGTAATTAGATAAATAAACCAACTCTCACACTACCTAGGAACTCTTACCACTCCTCATGCATATCCCAAAAATCCCTTGGTATCTGATGCACCTGGCCGACATGTAAGGGAGAAAGGGACCAAGGAACTATATTAGGGAGGATTGTTAGAGAAGGAAAAAGTACAGACATAAATCATCAAGTAATGAGAGATACAAACAACGAGATTGAAAGCCTAAGGGAAAATAGAAATTGATACCCATATCTGGAAGAAACATGATCAAAGAAGAGTGAACTTGGATTGAACCCCTAATATGAAACTAGGACTGAAACCCTAATGAGAAACCCCTAAACTAATGGAGAGAAACTGATGGAAGAAGCCATCGAGATGGAGAGTACCACATTTCCCTTACTTCCACCTCCACTGTCCCAAACCTATCTGAAAAACCAACACACCCAACGAATATGGGGTTGTGTGTGCCGGGCCAGATCAGTAGAGCAAGGATGGAAGACGGGAAAACATAAAATATCCAAGGAACCCTAAGAGAATGAACCTAAGATAGGGAGCCTGAATAATTCTAAGAAATATAAAGGACCCAACACCATTAAGGAGATAATTGAAAGATGAAGAAGTTGATAGAGGAGTAGAGGTCTATCACTATGGGGAGAACCAGAACCCTGGGTTGAAGAGAATGACACTGAGAGCTGAAGATAGAGTCGAGAGAATAGCCGAAAGAGTGAGGAACCATATATATCATTACTAAAAAGTTATATGAAATCCTAGTAGGAAGTTATTCCTCTATAATGCATGTTTTTCTTATCTCATTGGATGAACCCACAAAAATGAGATTCTAAAATCCTATAAGTGCCTCTTAAAACACTTAGGTGCCCTAATCCCCAGTAACATGAAATTAATCATAAAAAGGTTTGCTATATATTTTTATGCTCTAAATTTAATGTCCAGAAAATCCTACACCTTTATAAGATCACAACCCAATGAATAAACATGAATGAATTTCAACTCTAAGACCAAGAAAACGGATGAAAACTTGTTACACAACGGCTAAACAAGTTAGTACCATTTGTAATTACCCACTTATTCTCATTGTATTGAGAATAAAATGAATCATTACTTGGAATTAAGTGAAATCCCCAAGGCACCAAATGTTGGTAATAAACGCTAAAAGGTTTCAATGAAAGTGGGGGACTATTTAACTTTAAGAATTAAAACAACCAACCAACCAAATGAAACCTTATAAGATGCATGATACAAGGAAGAAAACTCAAAATTTCACAAATATAAAACTAATCAAAGTACAATATTATAAAACATGTAACACCCCAAGCTTCCACGTTACATTTCCCTTTGAATAATGCAATAACTTTCATTGTACGCAACTTTGAGATTATAACACACTACGACCAATCAAAGTAGCCATTATGAATAGTAATACCCAATTTTTAAATTTTATACAATTTATCATTCAAAATGGACTTCATTTTTGGATTTAGAATATTGAAATTATCTTAGGGTGAAGTTTTGTACTTTTTTGATAACTTTTGTATTTTGATAAATAGTGAAAATTACTAAATTTTATTTAAAACCAACTTTTTTTATCGAAATAATTAATAGTGATAAATTATGAATTTTAGTGGTTTTAAAGTATATTTAGAATATATTTTTACCATTTAATAAAATTTTGGTCATTGGACGTAATTTCACATTTAAACCGGTCGTAAACCTGTGTCAATCTTTTGATATTTATTATTTCTTAAAAACACGTTTTTTGTTTTGACAGCGGGAATTAATTTTAAATTATTTTCTGCCACTTATGTGTTTTTAATTAGTAAAAATTGATTCCATATTTTGAATCAAGACGTCCAAATTGTGTAAATAGGTAACTATTATTTTTAAACATTTTGAATAATTACTTCGGTAAATATTTTATTTACCATGGTTAAAGGGTAAATCCGGTAAATAAGGGTAAAAAAATAATATTATAATAATATAAATTTATCCTAAAACATTTCCTAACCCTATTGGTTGATACATTCCCAACCATGGACATATTTGGGTCGATTTTGGGACCCCATTAATCCAATTTTAAGTTATAATGACACTTTATATTAATTAAATTAAAGTAAATACAAAAATGACATAAGCATATATCTTTTAGAAAAACAATTTTTACATAAGGTAATATATGTTATATTTTCAACCACAAATATTCATTAGAAATATAAAAAGATTTCATACATAATGGAATTTTATTTATAATTTTTAAACATTGAATAATTAAATTTATTTATGACACAATAATGATGTAGTATTTTCCTAATTAATGAAAGAATCAAATAATTGGTATTATAAATGTTAGAATAAATATAATTTGAAAGTTTTGATGAAATAAAAGAATTTTATTGGTTAATATTTCATGTTATTATTTCTTAAATGAATTTTATTCTAATTAATAAAGTTGTTAAGACTTTAAAAAAATCAATTATTAAAAATTTCAAAAATTGACATAAATGAGTTTTTAAAACAAATATTCTATTATTAATTGATATTATATTCTTAAAAATATAAAGTTTGGGCAAAGGACTTATATCATGATAGTTGTATCATTAATAGACCACTTGGAAGTCTCTTTGATGTATATAGTAAGTTTATTAACTATATAATATAAAAATAATAAGTGACATGGTAAATGTCAAACTAATTAACTAAGAGTTAAAACTAAAATACAAGGTTAATATAGTGACACAAACCTGTCTAAAATCAATTGTTTGAAAGGATTTAGACCCATACCCACCTTAAACTTTAAAGAATCCACTTTTGAGCCATTATAAACCAAATTTTAATTTATTATAAAATAATATTTCTAGCTTTTCCTAAGGTGCCCCTTGCCCCTCTTATAATAGGGAACTCCCCCTTCTCTCAAATTCATACCCTCAATGCCTTTTGGTTCGGCCAAACCCTACCCAAATAATCTCTCAACTTCCCTCACTTCATCCTAGAGGATATACTTTGGTCAGAATGGAAAACTAAGGAGCCATTTTGATCAAATCAAAATGAAGAACCCGAAGAAGAGGTAATGATTTCACCACCCTCTTTCATGTTCCTTTTTCTTCCACTTATTATTTCTTTGTTATTTACATTATAAAATAATAACTCCTGTATATTCTATATAATTTGATGTTATTATAAATATGGTACAACCATATTCAGTATTTTATCCATCCTTTGAATGACATGTCACCATACGTGCGTACGTAAGGCCTACCGTCTCCACGTCTTGGTGTAATTGTTATTCAATATATTATTATTTGGATGGGTATAATAATGATGTTTAATTCATGTAAATAATAAATATAACATGATAATTATACTTTATATATGATATACCATCCAATTATATATTATTTTAATATCAAAAGAATGATATTGTCGCTCGTGCGTACGTACAGATTACTATCTCCACGAACGCGATGAGATTCATTCCCCTTAATATACATTCAAGACTAAATTTCATTTGATGATTAAAAATTACGTTTAGAGATAATATATAATTATTTATATGAATAGGATACATCCCATCCATAACAAATATGGCTCACATAACAAAGAATATAAAGGAAAATGAATCCGTTAACACCCGAAACGATGATAATACTAAGATATTATCAACAAATAAATGTTAAAAGGTCATATATGATATCATATTAATGTATATGATTCTTGTATAATTAAATAACAATTATTTCACCATTATACATGAGGTTAAACTACCCTCTACGAAGGAAAAAATTACAATGTAAGGGGATTCTTATGTCACTTTTTATTCTGTGATATTTCCATTGTTCACCACTTATTTATTGCATGTGGTGTGTGTACTGCCCATGATTGTATTCATTGTGAAATATACTTTAAATTAATGTATATTTATATCATCATTGTATGATCCTTCTTTCATGGGTGTATGTTTCTTATGTTACCAAATCGATAAGGTAATTTGAAATTTCAAATTCCACTCATTCGACTTTACGCATACTTCATTTATTATTTTACTCCAAGATTATGTGTGGAATCACTATTCATTTTCTTATGCCATGATTTACACTCCCCTTTATGTGGATATACTTTTGATACACATAATCACTCCGTTGATAAATTCTCAAGTCATCGATTTGAACTTGATAAGATTAATTTGAACTCAATCTCCTTTTGTTGAGTTAATTATCCAATTCATTGGTGTTGTTTTTACATGAATATGTGTGAATATCCTCTTATTGATATACATTGAATATCCAATCATATTGATTGTATTTATATTTTTCACACATATTTACGTCGCTAATTTATCATTAACCTAAGGATACGGTCTTTATAAGATATTTCATCTTAATATACATTCCATTGATGCTTTTTTGTTGTTATACACCAAATCACTTTTATATGGTGTATATAAGGTACTTTGAAATAGTATATCATGAATCCATTTATTCTCATGACATTAAAAAGTTTTTATTACCTCAATTATTTTTATTCACGTTTCTCTCTTTTGGTTAGGAACTCTAACTAAAATGTCATTTAAATGTTTTAAAGATTTATTCTGCTAAATCATTCTCAATAATGCCCATGTTTTAAAAATGGGTTTACAGATTTATTTATATGGACATTAATATTTTAAAATTAAAATTAAATTTAAAATATTCAAAGTGGTATGGGACACTTTGATTCAAAAATCTATTTTAAATGGTTTCTTGATAAATATTGAGACTTTTAAATGTCTTCAAGAAAAAAGGGGCGTATTTCCCTCAAATAGTTTTGATGATTGTTTTCATAAATGTCAATATCCTTCATTATTCTCGATTGAGGTTAATCTATTACAATACAATCTTCCATATTGTATTGAATGAGTTATGTTTGACTGTGGATGTGCTATTTTTATACCATTAATGGTTTTTGGTTAAATTATTGACATTTTGTATGCTAGTTTTAATACGAATGTTTATGTTATGTTTCAGATTTTCATATGATGAATGCATTAGAATTAGTATATGATGGGTGGAGCCCGAAATAGATCCTTGATGCATCCGTAGGTCTCATGAGAAAAACTAGTGTTTTGGCACAAGGCCTTGACAAAATCTTTTTTGTAGTCTTGGCACAAGGCCTTGACTATGTGGTTATGATAGTTTGGCATTATGCATTCCATCCTTATGAAAGTGGTTATTGATATTGCATGTGATTATTCGACTATTATAATATCCATGTGAATAAGTTAATTGCATTATTTCATTTTAACTTTTACATATTATGCTGAATTTAAAATTTAAGAGGCTTTTGTTTTAGTTATACATTGCCATAAATGTTTATGTTTATTTATGAAAGTTTCCGCTATATTGTCATCCTTAATGAGCATCTGAGCTCACCCATTTCAATGTTATAATTTTTCCAAGGATGTGAAGAAATATTTTATGAATGACCATTAGAGATAGTATGAGGGGATATGAAGACAAGATGTTTTTGTAGTTTTTCTTCACTTTATGATGAAATTTATGACTTATGAATATATCTAGTGATTCCAAGGCTACTAAACTAATCAGTCTTTCAAGACTTTATCTTTTGTGATCATGCCATTGTTATGTAATAATGCACCGACTCTGGGTAACTGGGGTCAGGGCGTTACAGTTGGTATCAGAGAAAGTTTAGTAAAAACCTTAGAAGCTAGATTAAGATAAACTCTGATTAGAGCACATAGACATAAGATGGACTTTGAGGATTAGTATAGAATAATTTCCTAGAATTTCGGTATTGTAGAGATTTTGTGAGTTTTCTGAGCAATACATTCATGTCTGGATACAAGAAGGTAGAGGCGGCTCCAGCATAGATGTTCTTAGGGGTAAAACCTGAAAACACCGCTTTGAGCTAGACTCGAACGGGAACTGGTGCACGACAACGGGCCTTGATGCACTCTTGGTTACGACACTCCTGTGGGATATGCTTAGGATAATTTACATTTTCTTTACAAACCGATTTGAAGTATTATATATAAGATGAGAGTAAATGACCTTGGTTAATCCTAATGTGTTTCATGTTGAGAATATGGTGACATGATATTCTCTAAATGATTTTATGACTACTATTACTCAAACAATGCTTTCTGGTTTTAGTCAATGGATTGATTTCAAGGAAGTAATAGTGACTTTGATAATGATGTAAAAGGTGGGAACAGTGGTGGAAATGACCAAAAAAATGGAATGTTGATAGGCGTAAAAGATATCGTCTTCATGACAAATCAATTTTCCAAAAATATGATCAACATTAAATATATTAACCAATTCTCGGACTCAATAAATAAGAGAAAGGTGATGAATGATAAGAAATCTAGCAGTGGAGACCATGGAAAAAAACCCTAAATTTCCATCATGTAGGAAATGTGGAAGGAGACACCTAGGAAAGTGTCTCAATGGAAAAAAGAAATGGATTACATGCGGGAAATAAGGACACAAAGTGAAGAATTGCTGAGAAAAAATAAAGAGTACTATGGAAGAAATTTTTTTTCTCAAGAATCCATTTATAGTCATTTTCCATAAATGTAGGGTACCTATCCATTACCCAAGTTAATTCCCTATTCTATACGATACTTTCTTAGACAAAGAAGAATCTATGTGGAAATTAATGGATGGAGGAATGTTTAAAAGTATTAGTTCTCCTTGTTGATGGTATTACATTAGAATAAATTTTTCTTGTATTTGTAACCCTTAAGTTTTCCATTTGAGAATGATATTTGAGGAAGAATTATCTTTTCACTTGTGGATATAGTTATAAATAACCATTTGGTTTTATATGATCTTTGAGTTTGAGGCAATTATAAGTTATTATATTTTGGGATTAAAATGAAAGGTATGAGATAACATGTGTGGTTAAATTATGTTATGTTTATTTTAAGTAATTTATCTCATTTTGGTAATGTTATAAAATATAGTTTTTTTTTGAAAAAGGAGAACACACAGACTGTGTGACAACCCATCGCGTCAGAAAAAGCTGTGGGAATCGAACCCACAACCAAAGTGAGATTGGTATTTATAGCCTACCACTGGACTATGTGATGTCCCTAGTTAGTGTGACTATTATTTATATTTAAATGATTTTATTGATCAATAATAAGTTGATTTGGTATATTATGTCTTATCAAATGAATACCCTTAGTATAGGAAAATGATTTGGTGATTAAGTGATAAATGTTATTTTGGAAGATGTTTGCTTTGTTGGGAACACTATATGCCCATCGAAAATAGAATAATATGGGATTTCATTTGAGGAGTAATGGTGTATTTTATCTATGTTTTTATTTTGGATTTATAGTGATTTTGGTTATTTATGGAAATGATTAACCTATAATAGAGAATATGTGATTAGGTTAATTACATTTAAGTATGTGACTTCAAGAGTAGTTGATGTCATTTGAAGAAACCATTTAACGTGGAAGACTACATAACCAAATTCTTCTATGTTTTGGGTTTCAATATTATTTAGGATTTTATTGAAGGATTTTAATGACAATTGTTTATTGAATTCTATTTATTTAACTTTGGGGTATTGTTGGTTTAATTTAAGAAATTAAGATTAGTGTTTCTTTCTATAATGGAATAACCTTTTAGGGGATTATCAGAACTTATACTAACCATTTTGGTTTTGATTAATCTCTAAAGACAAGGTAAATATATATTTTATTCTTCGTGGATCATGTGATTCTATAAGAATTTTATTCTATCACTTCTAGTGTGACCAAGTCTTCTTGAATACTAATCATTTAAAAATGAGTTAGTAGTAGAAATTTATTAAAGAATGAAACTTTATGTAAAATGTAAGTATATCTCTTTATGTTCTTAGTCAATCTTAGAAATTAATTCCTCATCTTTATGTAATGTAACTAAAAAATAAAAAATAAAAATGCCGTCCGTTTAATTTTCCTACTGGGAAACTAATAACTGTTTGTCCCATCCCAAGTTTGTGGTTTTGTTGTTGGTAACTTTCTCCTTATCATGTTTTATATCCCTCTCCATCAGAACTTGACACTTATTTTATCATCCATATCCATGTTTTACTACATGGAATACTAGTATAGGTTTTCTCGGGTGACCATTGTACTTCTCTTTCTTTCTTTTAAAGTGATAGTTTTATTGACTCTTTTTCCGATGTGGGAATTTCCATTATATTCCAAAGAAAAATTTTAAAAATTTCAAGGATGAAATTTATTGATGTAGGGGAGAATGTAATACCCCATGGTTCCACAGTACATTTACCTTTGAATAATGAAATAGCTTTCATTGTATGCAACTTCGAGATTCTAACACACCATGACCAATCAAAGTAGCCGTTATGAATAGTACTACCCACTTTTTTGAAATTCTATAAATTTTATCGTTCTAAATGGACTTTTTTTTGGATTCTGAATATTGAAATTAGCTTATGGTAAATTTTTGGTACTTTTCTGATAACTTTCATATTTTGATGAATAGTGAAAATTACTAAATTTTAATTAAAAACAACTTTTTTTAATCGAAATAATTAATAGTGATAAATTATGAATTTTAGTATTTTAAACGTATATTTAGAATATATTTTAACCATTTAATACAATTTTGGTCATTTGAAATAATTTCACATTTAAACCGGACATAAACAAGTGTCAATCTTTTTATAGTTATTATTTCTTAAAAACACGGTTTTTGTTTTGGCAGCGGGAATTAAGTTTAAATAAATTTCTGACAGTTATGTGTTTTGAATTTGGAAAAATGGATTCCATATTTGGAATTCGGATGTCCAAATTGTTTAAATAGGAAACTCTTATTTTTAGACATTCTGAATAATTATTTAGGTAAATATTTTATTTACCATGGTTAAAGGGTAAATCCGGTAAATAAGGGTAACAAAATAACATTATAATAATATTAATTTACCATAAAACGTGTCCTAAACCTATTGGTTGATACATTTCCGACCATGGACAAATTTAGGTCGATTTTAGGACCCCATGGATCCTCTTGTAAGTGATAATGACACTTTATATTAATTAAGTTATAGTAAATAAAAAAATGACATTAGCATATATCTTTCAGAAAAAAAATTTACATAGGGTTATATATGTTATATTTTCGACTATAAATATTCATTAGAAATATAAAAATATTTAATACATAATTGTATTTTATTTATAATTTTTAGACATTGAATAATTAAATTTATTTATGACACAATAATGATGCAGAATTTTACTTATTAATGAAAGAATCAAATAATTGATATTATAAAAGTTAAAATAAATATAATTTGAAATTTTTGATAACATAAAAGAATTTTATTGGTTAATATTACATGTTATTATTTCTTAAATTAATTTTATTCAAATTAATAATGTTGTTAAGACTTTAACAAAAATAAATTATTAAAAATTTCCTAAATTGACATAAATGAGTTTTTAAAACAAATATTATATTATTAATTGATATTATATTCCTAAAAATATAATTATCTGCCAAAGTACTTATATCATGAAATTTGTATCATCAATGGACCACTTGGTGGTCGCTTGGATGTATATGGTATGTTTATCAATAATATAATATAAAAATAAAAAGTGACATGGTAAATGTTAGACTAATTAACTAAGAGTTAAAACTAAAAGATAAGGTTAATAAAGTGACCCAAACATGTCTAAAATATATTTGTTGAAATTATTTACACCCATAACCACCTTAAACATTAAATAATCTACTTTGGAGAAATTATAAACCGAATATGAATTTATTATAAAATCATATTTCTAACTTCTCCTCAGGTGCCCCTCACCCCTCTTATAAAAGGGCACTCTCACTTATCTCAAATTCATACACTCAAAGCCTTTTTTTTCAGCCAAAACCTGCCCAAATATTCTTTCAACTTTTGTAACTTCATCCTAGAGTCCCTCATTTGGTCAGAAACCAAACATAAGGATACCTTTTGATCAAATCAAAAGGAAGAACCTGAAGAATAGGTAATGATTTCACCACACTCTTTCAAGTTCCTTTCATCTTCCACTTCTTCTTTCTTTGTTATTTACATTCTAAAATAATAACTCCAGTATCTTCTATATATTTTGATGTTATTAGAAATATGGTACAACCATATTCAGTATTTTATCCATCCTTTGAATGACATGTCACCATACGTGCGTACGTACGGCCTACCGTCTCCACGTCGTGGTGTAATTGTTATTCAATAAATTATTATTTGGATGGGTATAATAATGATGTTTAATTCATGTAAATAATAAATATAAAATGATAATTATACTTTATATATGATATACCATCAAATTATATATTATTTTAATATCAAAAGAATGATATTGTCGCTCGTGCGTACGTACGGATTACCGTCTCCACGAACGCGATGAGATTCATTCTCCATCATATCCAATCAAGAATAAATTTCATTTGATGATTAAAAATAATATTTAGAGACATTATATCATTATGGATATTAATATGATACATTCCATCCATAACAAATATGGCTTACATAACAAAGAATATAAAGGAAAATTTATCCGTTTACACCCGAAACGATGATAATACTAAGATATTATCAACAAATCAATGTTAAAAGATCATATATGATATCATATTAATGTATATAATTCTTGTATAATTCAATAAAAATTATTTCACTATTATACAGGTGGTTTACCTACCCTCGACCAAGGAAAAAGTACAATATAAGGGGTTTCTTATCTCACTTTTAATTCCGCGAGATTTCCACTATTCACCACTTATTTATTGCATGTGGTGTGTGTACTGCCCATGATTGTATTAATTGTGAAATATACTTTAATTTATGTATATTTACATCATCTTTGTATGATCCTTCTTTCATGGGTGTATGTTTTGTATGTTATCAAATAGATAAGGGAATTTGAAATTTCAATTTCCACTCATTCGACTTTACACATACTTCATTGATTATTTTACTCCAAGATGATGTGTGGAATCACTATTAATTTTCTTATGTTATAATTTCCACACCCCTTTCTATGGATATACTTTTGATACACATAATCACTCCATTGATAAATTCTGAAGTCATCGATTTGAATTTGATAAGAGTAATTTTAACTCAACCTCCATTTGTTGAGTTAAATATCCAATTCATTGGTGTTGTTTTTTCATGAATATTTGTGAATATCCTCTGATTGATTTACACTGAATATCCAATAATATTGAGTGTATTTATATTTTTCACAGATAATTATGTCATTGATTTATCCATAACCTAAGGATACAGTCCTTATAAAAGATTTCACCTCAATATACTTTCCATTGATACTTCTTTGTTGTTATACACCAAATCAATTTTATATGGTGTATATAATGTATTTTTAAATATTATATCATGAATCCATTTATTCTCATGACATTAAAAAGTTTTTATTACCTCAATTATTTTTATTCAACTGTCTCTCTTTTGGTTAGGAACTCTAACAAAAATGTCATTTAAATGTTTTAAAGATTTATTCTTCTAAATCATTCTCATTAATGTACATGTTTTAAAAATGGTTTTAAGGATTTATTTATATGGACACTAATGTTTTAAAATGAAAATTAATTTTCAAAGATTCAATGTGGTATGGGACACTTTGATTCAAAAATATACTTTAAATAGATTCTAGATAAATAGTGATACTTTTAAATGTTATCAAGGAAAAAGGGGGGTATTTCTCTCAAATTGTTTTGATGATTATTTTCATCTATATTAATATCCTTCATTATTCTCGATTGAGGTTAATCTATTACAATACAATCTTCCATATTGTTTTGAATGAGTTATGTTTGACTGTGGATGTGCTATTTTTATAACATTCATGGTTTGTGGATAAAGTATTGACATTTCGTATGCTAGTTTTAATACGAATGTTTGTGTTATGCTTCAACTTTTCATATGAGGAATGCATTTGACTTAGTAAGTTACGGGTGAAGCCTGCAATAGCTCCTCGATACATCGGTACATCTCATGAGACAAACTAGTGTCTTGGCACAAGGCCTTGACAAAATCTTATTTGTAGTTTTGGAATAAGGCCTTGACTATGTGTTTATGATAGTATGACATTATGCATTCCATCATTACGAAAGTGGTTATTAATATTGAATGTGATCATTCGACTAGTAGAATATCCATGCGAACAAGTTAATGGAATTATTTCATTTTAACTTTTCCATATTATGCTGAAGTTTAAATTTAAGAAGATTTTATTTTAGTTATACATTACCTTAAATATTTATGTTTATTTATGAATGTTTCTGCTATATTGTTATCCCTAATGATCATCTGAGCTTACCCCTTTCAATGTTGTAATTTTTCCTAGGATGTGGAGAATTATTTTATGAATGACCTACAGGGATAGTATGAGGGGATATGAAGACAAGATGTTGTAGTAGTTTTTTTTCACATTATGATGTAATGTAAGACTTATGAATATATCTAGTGATTCTAAGGCTACAAAACTAATCAGTCTTTCGAGACTTGATATTTTGTGGTCATGCCAATGTTATGTAATAATGCACCAAATATGGGTAACTGGGGTCAGGGCATTACAAAAAATCCCAATATCAATGTAAAAAACGGAATAATACTAAATAAGACTCGAAGAAAAACACAAGTCTCTATTCTCTAAAAGCCCCATGCTCCAACCTTAACAACTAGCCCGAGAATCACAAATTCATGCTAAAGACGTTTGATACTTTACCTTTTCCCATGTCCCAATAGGTGATATCTAAAAAAGCACCAAATTTCCAATAATGGTGTTAATACTAAAACTTAGTAGTTTTTCCCCAATTCTTTCCTACTCACGCCACTATGATAGAAGAGTTAACCACATACATAAAAAATAGTTTATATAAAAGAATTTTAAAACAGTTAATAACTAAATATAAATAACGTAAAAATAGTTTATAACATAATATAAACAAATTATCTATCAATGATTTTTTTTCCAATACCATTTTTCAATGAATGAAACCAAACATGGCCTTAATCCCATCTCACCTGTTCTCTTAGCATAACTAATCCTTTCAAAAATTCCACAAAACCAACCATGCATGATTTGTTATGGTAGTTCCATACTCATGAGTGGTCTCTAATAAATCTACCATGTCATCACAAGGTAATTATTTCCCATTTTCCATTTCATATTTGGAACTGAGCACAATGTCATATTTTAACCAAGCCTCATAAATGAAATATGAACTTTCACCCAAGTATACCAAAATACCATGCCAAAACCATTTCAATAAAATCACCCTTTTATCGAAATTTTTTTTTTCCATCAATCCATTTAAAGGAAACAAAATTTTTATTGATTTTTTTCCAAAAAACCATTTCTGTATTTCTGACAAAATCATATTTTAAAATAACCATTTTATAATCAAGAATCCAAACCACTTCTCACAATAATTAATCAAAAGTAAAAAATTCCATGAAAACCATAAATCATCACTATAGAAGATTTATTCCATGATTTTCAAACTATTTTAATAAACAAATTCATTAAATTAAATCAATTTTAAACTATTCCAACTAATTCAAGCTAGGAGATTCGAGAGTGATGCCACCAACCTTGACCATTTTTAAGAAAACAAAAAACGGACGAAGAATGCTCAAGAAACAAGGTGGATTCTCCATGAAACCACCTTAGATATCATCCCATAACATGATAAAGACCCAATCATAACATAATTATAATTGAATATCTTATATTTACCCATAATGGATGTATATCTATGAAGCTGAGAATAATGGAGAGGTAGATCTATGTAGATCTAAGAAATCGATCAAGAATGATGAAGAAAAATCATATGCCTCAAGAATATAGATTAGAATCACCAAGGGAAGCCTTCGGATCACCTTTAGATCAATGTGAGAACCCTATTCGGACATTGGAGAAGAAAACTCCTGAGTTAGAGCCATTTTGGGGTAAATGATTTACTTAAAGGCAAGGCAAACCGAGATCCACTTTTTCAGGAGGTGGTTTTACCCCCTCACTGTTTATTCGCATAGTTAGACAAACCGTGAAATAACCGTGATCCAACTACTACTTTAATAAATATTTCACATGGAATCCTCACATGGTCTACGAGGTGTTCACTGACTGTGTTGAAGCTCTATGTCCAGTATTTCACATTCTTCACAGTTTTTACTAGGCTTCCACAGTTTTTGGAAAAACCATCCGCAACCCACGCAACTTGCCTTCAAACTGAAAAAACATCAACAAGTTCTTCAAACTCTCCCCAATTTTACCCTAATATATTATAAACAAAAATAATAATAAATAAATTTTTACATACTAGAAAATTGGGGTTCTACATTCCTTGATATTTGTGAAAAAATATCAGTTGGCTCCCACTGTGCTTCATTAGCTAGTGGTTCTATTGGAGGTTTCTATAGGAAGAGATTTGTAAGACCTAGTGTGTTATTTTGGTAAACCCTCTATTGTTCCCCTAAGAGGTTGATGGTAGACTTATGAACTTGATCCTTCAACACTTCTTATATCTATTCCCAATTGTCTTGTTCATTGTAAACCTAGTGTGATTGGCATTGGAGTTGTACATAAGATACTTGTGGATAGTTCTAGACATGATATGAGTGTGACAACATTATGGGAAGATCACATAGAGGTGGTTCTAGATTCAGGAGTTCCACTACTTATGATATATATTCTCATCCATGTGAGAGAAAATGGACCTGAAAAGTTTTGAGGCTATGCTTCATAGAGAGCCACCCAAGGTGTAATGAAACGAACTTTTATGAATAAAATTCCCTTTATTTTAATGTATTATGGATATAGAAAATACATGCACTCTTTTTTTATTATTGGTTTTAAATTATTTTTATATATCATTACCTTTGATAAATTAGTCATTGAACAGTGATCACATGACTGATATATAAATATAGATTTTTAAAAAATCCTTTCGAAAAAGTCAAAGGAGAGTATGGCCACATCCAGTAGTCTCGGGCCGTATGAAGCTCATTTTTCGGATCTCAGAAAGGAGGTAACATCACTAATATTATCTATTGACCAAGAACAAGCCAAGATTTAACACATTATTCTTGAATGGAATCACATATGGGGTAAGTTAAAGTTAATAGAGATTATCACATGAGCGATGTTATCCGAGCTTCCCCAAGAGTCTGTCACCAAAACACACCTTACCATTAGGCCTTATGAAGGTTTTATAAGGGGTTATTCAATGAGTGTTATTTACTTTTTTAATCCATTTTTATAAATATACTTATCATTATATCAATTACTTTATGGGAATAGTCTTTTTTAAAAAAATGATAATTTTGACATATTGAATTTTCATGGAAAAATGGTACTTTTGAGAAATAAATAAATTAAAATAACCTATGGTTTTTATTAACAATATTATAAAAACAACTCTTATAAATGATGATTATATTAGTTCCTTATCTTTAAATGATTTGGTAATCATCTTGATTAGAGATATATTTTTTATGATAAAAGAAGAAGTGTATTTTTTTAAGAATTTATTTTAAATAATTATTGAATTTTTTAAATAATTAATATTTTAATAAAATATTATTATCAAATTACTTTTATCAATAATAAATTATTATATACATTTTAGGAAGTAAAATGTAATTTGTATTAAGATTTGAAAACTCTTTTTGTCAAAAAAACATGAATTTTCAATAAATGTCGGTTTTAATTTTAAAATTATAAATTAACATACTTATAAAATTATCTACATAAAAAGAAAATTATTTTTGAATCAGGAATTTGAACTTACCCTAATGTGAATTTTTTATAATTTTCTGAGACAGTCGATTTTTTGGTAAAAATTAAATACTGTATAAATAAAATATGTGTTTTATGAGATCATAATGACCATAAAATGATGTAATTAATAGTATATTGGGTATTATACGCCCAATATTTTCTTTTCCATTTAAATAATATGATTTTGTATTTATTTTACTTATTTTATAAAGCCTTAGAGAATCCTCCCAATTGAATATTATATTTTATGATTTTAAATTCATTTCCTTGAGAGTGTGACTCACCTCCACTTAAGAAAGGGAAATATTTTAATATGTTAGGATATTTTACTTATAAAATAATGTTTTTATATCCTATTTGGAAAAAACCATGGGAAAAAACCATGGTAAGGTTTGTGTTTTTGAATATTTAATTATATAGATTTAAAAACCTAAGTTTGTGAAAAATTAAAGAATTCCCCTCTCATTTACTATATAACCCCATCCAAGCTCCCACTTCTATTCACTCAAAATCATTATAGCACGTCCCTACTCTTCCCTCCACACCCTATAATACTCATAACGCACACAAGACTTTGGTGTCAAGCATCTAAGTAATGGTTCTTTCACCTTCATCTTTTATCAAGCATTCTTTTCATGTAATGTATTTTAATATTTTTAATTCCTACATTTGGATATTTTATTAAATATCCCACCTACTACCCATTTAATGTATAAATTATGAAATCCCCTTCCACTCTTATTTATTCCTCTTATTAACCTTTATGTGAACCTGTTACAATGATGAATTTTCGTAAGGGATTCCTTCCTCTCTCATTTTTATCCAAGATTCTTTATGTTGTTATACCCTATTATTTTCAATTAAAATGTTGGGTTATGATTTCAAAAATCCCCCATACTTGACTCATTATGATTTAATGATGAAATAACTCTCTCTATTTCATTAATACCTCATATTTACACCCATTACCATGCCTAAATTTCATAATATTTTTTCCATTTATCCTCTTTATTCAAGTTAGTTGATTATGTTACACCTTTTATTTCAAAATTCCTTAGGTTGAGATATATATATATATATATATAACCCTTAATTTAAATTTCATATATTTATAATTAGAGACCCCTTTCTCTTTAATCAATAATTTTTATGTCACGCCGTTAGGCTGTCGAAATTACACAACAATTTTCCTTGCCAAAATCATTGTGTAGTAAATACCATACCCATTTCTCTATCAAGGTAATTCACCTTTAAGAAAATATACTTACTGATTATAGAATTTAATTTATATATTACAAGTTCTTTTATCATGGAATACATGATTATTTTGAATGAATCCATGTTATATGTTCTATGTGGGACACTTGATCATGAGATTGAAACGTTTTTGAAGGTTGCGCCTAGATAGTGCTCCAATATATTTGGTAATGTTTAGTATCATGATAAGACATGTGAAATGAGGTTTAAATGAATTAAATTTAAGGAAAAATAGGGTTTAATTTTGCTAATCCATTTGTGATGAGCCTTGGATCAAGCTAATATCATGTTGTATTTTGTTTCCACATTTCCATGTTATGATAATCATGCAATATCTTGCCTTTAAGTTCATGTTTCTATAATGAACCATTGATATTCCTATTTCTTAACATGTATTATATTATTCATTTTATTCCCTTTTTACTCCCTTATTTGGATTTATAGGTCACCCTTTTCTTATAAATGTCCTCAGGTTATCCCAAGCCATGCTTTTTACAAAGGAATGTTATGGTCATGTAAATGAATTTTTCATCAAATATGACATATTTTATGTCTTAAGTTGTCATGTAATGTAAGTAATCCCCCAAGAATCTAGAAATCTCGACCCTATGGGTTGTATTAAGTGAATGTTTATTTAATAAATCATGTTTAAGGATTTAATAAAGAGTAGTTTCGTTATAGTTGGTATTACATGTTCAATATAGTTATTTTTGGGATTATGATTAGAAAACCCTATTTAAAACCTTAGGGATAAGACTATGTATAAGAAAAGAGACAAAAAAATTTGGTGAGTATATAGTTAGTGTTTTATCAATAAAATTAATCATTTTTTAGATACAAACATGTATATTTTTCTCTAGCACAGATGTATCTAGGGGTAAAACACGAAAACAACACTTTGAGCTAGACTCGAACGGGAACTGGTGCACGAAAATGGGCCTTGCTGCCCTCTTGGTTCAACAATCCAAGGGGATATGATTTAGTGAATTCATAATCTTAGTACTAACCATTATTAAGGGAATAAAAAAATCCCTTAACATATCATTTAGGAAGTGGATCCTAGATAAATTAGATTGAAACGTAGAAATTCATAAGCTAAAAAAATAAAATAAAATTATAATTTATCTATATTGTTATTGTATTCCCCATTATATGTTGAAATACTCATCCATAATCATCCTTTTATTCTAGTTAATGGTTGGAAATAGTAGGAATTGATTTAACAACCAATATGAAGGGAATTTTGATGAATGTCCTAATGAGATTCGAAATCAAATGGGAGATCTAGTAGGAAATATTGTGATTATGAAAAAACAACTAAAAAATCATGATTAAAAATTGGAAGTTTTTTAATGCCTATTGAAATCAAGAAAGAAGAAGATTACATCTCACAAAATGTCATCTAATAATAGTGATATGGAAAAGAAGTCCCAATTTCCTTCCCGAAGCAAGTGTGGAAAGATGAACCAAGGAAAATGTCACAAAGGAACTAGGTGATGTTTTATGTGTGGAAAGGATGGGAAAAAAGTATCCAATTTCCACACCAAGATGGATAATATGATAAATGGAAACAAAGTTCCATATAAGGAATAAAATATAGTTTCATTCTATAAATGTTGGGATGTCGGGAATTACCTAAGACAATGCCCTATTACAAGGGCTGAGAAGTATGATGAGCATCAACAATATCCATGATTAAGGGAGCATGAGAATTCCCATTCTAATATGGATAATCATGAATTAATTACCTATAACCACTACTTCAAAGTACTATATTTTGTAATGTATTTCAATTCATGTCTTATTAGTATATCTTTTGTGTTTTCTAAGAACAATGATCCCCCAAAAGAATGATATTAAATAATTAGGGAAATTTTTTTTAAGTGTTGTATCACATGTTGAAGTTTGGGGGATTATTCTTCTTGAAAATATTATAAGTATCCATTTGGTGTAATTTGAGGAATGATGAAAATCCATTACATACGTCTCTAGGTAGTTGAATGTTCATGAGAAAAACTGTCAAACACATGATCTGGAGTTGACTGAAGTGATCTAATATTTGAAAATATGGAGACATTATCTCTTTGGAGAAATGTGTGAAATATATAGAGATCAAAAAAGTCTCAAATATATATTCACATAGAAATATATTAACATGATCTAATGAATATGGTTAAATATCATTAAGGATTATGACTGCTCAATCCATTACAACCTTGGGAAAGAGAACAAGGTGGTGGATGCTCTAAGTAGAAAGGACCTACTGATTCTATCATTGATGAGAATTTAAAATAATCAAATCTTCTTAGATTTGTGGAATAAGGACATAGGAATCATAAAGAATGGAACATAATCAATCATTTCACAAATGATTTCTCCAATGTCAATTTCTGAGAGGTTAAAAGATTCCCAAAATGGAATTGTGGGAATTAAGAATAAAGTGGAAACTATTAGATAATGTAAATCCTCAAAGTTAAATGTTTATAAAGAAAGAATTGTGATATTTGGTCCAAGATTATGTGTTCCATCAAATATAGAGTTTATGAAATAACTTTAGGATGATAGAAAAAGTTCATATTTCTACATTCATCTAGGAAACACAAATATGTATCAGGATCTTTAAGAGCATCACTAGTGGGATAACATGAATAAAGAGATCGCTGAATATACATCCTAGTGCCTGCTATGTCAAAAAGTGATGGTTGCATGGTAGAAGTCTAAGGGGATGATGAAACCATTAACCATAATAATATGGAAATGGTAGAACATCACCATGGACATTTTCACCGGACTTCTGAAGACATCCAAAGGAAACAGTGCTATCTGGATTATTGTGGATCATCTTATAATGACGAAACACTTCATTTAAATTAGAGAGGATTTCTCATTAGATCAACTATCATGAATATAAATCAGATAAGTGGAAATTATACATGGTTTACCACTATCAATTGTATCTGATCTAGATCCAAGATTCACCTCAAAGTTCTAGAAGAGTCTCCAACATGCTCTGAATACTGAGCTATAGTTCAGTAAGACTTATCATCCCCAAACTAATGTCCAATCTAGGTGGCTTATCCAAACACCCAAGGACATGTTGAGAGCTTTCTCAATGATCTTACAAGGAGGATTGGATAAACATCTTCCTCTATTTGAGTTCTCTTACAATAACAGTTTCCACTCAAGCATCCAAATGACCCCTTTTGAATCCATTTTTGGGAAGAGGTATAGAACACTATCATGTTTGGATGAATTTATGGAGAGATAAATTATAGGTCTAAAAATGGTTGAAAAGATGGTGGAGAATGTGTAGACAAAACAACTACACATCAATGCAGCCCAAAGATGAAAAAAGAGCTATTATAACAACCATAGATGAGACCTAAAGTTTGATGTTGGGGATATCATTTTCCTTTGCATACCTTCATGGAAGAGAGTGGTGAAATTTGGGAATAAGGGAAATAATATTCCAATGTACATCATCATTTTGAGATCCTCAATTTCATTAAATAAGTGGCCTATATACCATAACTCCCACCAAACCTATCTCAATTACATGATATATTCCATGTATTACTCTTGAAGAAGTACAAACCTAACCCATTTCATGTACTCAATCTAGAGGTGGTATCCTATGGGAATGACCTCTTCTATGAATAGAATCCAATGGAGATATTAGATGGTAGAGAAATAGTTCTAAAAAATAAAATGATGCCCCTCATTAAGTTATTTTGGCGAAACCACATGTTTGAAGAAGTAACGTGGGAACCTAGAGAAGTGATGAGTCAGAGTTACCCTCATATGTTTTAGTGTTGGAAAAATAAATTTTGAGGGAAAATTTTCTTAATGGGGTAATGTGGTAACGATCAGATCTTTTATGAATAAAATTACCTTTATTTTATGGTCTTGTGGATACAGAAAACACATGGACTATTTTTTATTATTGGGATTAAATGACAATTAATTATCATTATGGTTGATTGTATAACCATTGAATAGTGATCACATGACTGATATAAGTATATGATTTTAAAAAAAAATCATTTGGACACAAAAAAGGAGAGGATGGCCTCATCTAGTAGACTTGGGCTATACAAAACTCTTTTGTCAGATCTTGGAAAGGAGGTAGCATCAGTAGACTTCTCTATTGACTCACCCCAATACGAGCTTTAACACGTTAGGCTTGAACATAATCGTCTATTGGAGAAGTTCATGTTAATAGAGACTACCACCCGAGCAATGTTTTCTGAGCCACCCCAAGAGTCTATCACCATCGCACAACTAACCCTTAGGTAATATGTGGGCGTTATAAGGGTTCATGTTATAAATTATTAGTTACTTAATTTTTAATCCCTTTTAATAAATAAAAGTCTTTTTTCCATCAATTCATTTATAGGAATATACTTTCTCAAAAAATGATAAATTTTATAAACTGATTTTTTGGGTAAAAATGGTACATTTTATAAATATATACATTATATTAAACTATGGTTTTTATTAATAATATTATAAAAAAATCTTATAAATAATGATTATATCAGTTCCTTATATGTAAATGATTAGGTAATCAGTTTGATAAGACTTATATATTTTATGATAAAATAGAAAGTAAATTTTTTTAGAATTTATTTAAAGGAATTAATTTATTTTTGAAATAATTTATATTTTAGTAAAATATTATTATCAAATTAATTTTATGAATAATAAATGATCATATAATTTTAATGAAGTCGAATGCAATTTTATTATGGTTTGGAAACTGTTTTTGTCAAAACACATGAATTTTCAATAAATGTATGTTTCCGACGCTTTTACACAGGGGCCCGCGTGCGTGTCCGTCACACATGGGAGGATGTGTGGCTCGTTGCCCCGCATTCCTGCTTTCCAAAGGCGGGCGGCATCCGTTCCTTATTCAGGGACGTCTGCTCCTTGATCGAAATTGGGATGATGGGATGTCAGTTCTTCCTTCCATGGATTCCTCCTCGGAGCTCGTCACCTACTCCAGATCTCCCTTATAGATTTAATATGGGTTCGTGAAGCACGTTCCCGGTGCCATATCTGCATGGACGCCAGTTAATTACGCTACTTTTGTCGAGATGCTCCAAGGGGTCTTGTCTGGGCAGCAACCTTCGGTGAGGAGAATGGTGATGTTGGGGTGTCGTTGGCATGTCTTGATGCTGGGGATTGGCATGTCTGTCTTCTGTCCCTTATCACAGGGCTTATCGAGGGCGTGGAAGCCCGAGGAATCCCACCTCGAACGTGGGGAATGTGTACCATCTGAGATTTTCCTCAGATTCCCATGATTAACACGGGGTATGCCACGAGTTTAAAGTCTTGCGGAGACAGATCAGATGGATTGAAACACTGAGAGTGGATCAGATTGAAGGACCCCCTAGGGGGAACACCAATGTTGGGGCTATCACGTGGGCGGCTTCTCGGATACTATAGAGTGGGATAGAGTGGTGTGATCTCACCGGGATGTGGTGGGACAGGTAAGGATCAGGATGGATGATGGAGTGACATGCTTGAACCTCGTGGATGCTTCCTACGTATACCCATGGCAAGGAATCAATATACGCGTAGTTCGGTGATACGGTGGGACACCTTAAGAGGAAACCTATGAGAATGGACGCATGGATTGGAGCCTGGAAGAAGTAAGATCTCCAGGCTAGGGCATGAGCTTCCCAAGGAACTTGGGCTTGAGGGGGGAAGTCAGGATGAGACGTGGGTGTGAGGCATGGGACTTATGCTCTAAGATGACCCAAGAGGGGGAATATGGTTTAACGTCATGCGGGACGAGGGAATACAGTTTAACTTTATGTGGGACAAGATACAGTTTAACGTCATGCGGGATGAGAGAATACCATTTAACGTCATGCGGGATGAGGAATCTGGGGCTTACGCTCTGAGGTGGCACATGGTGGATATGGGGCTTACGCTCTGAGGCGGCCCATGGTGGTCGGGGAACCGACGTTGAGAGGTCGGAAGGACCGAGCGGTGGGATTGAACCTCATAGAAGCTTCCTACGTACCATGCGTTAGCATGGATCAAAGTCCACGTAGTTCGCTGGTATGGGGCTTACACTCTGAGGTTTCCCATAGGAGGATTCCATGGTTGATGTGCACTCTAAGACCACGTGAGTCATGCTCTGTGTGAGAAACAAGAGGCAGCAGGGACCAGATGATCATGTCGCAAAGGGTGTGTCTTTGAGAAGCGGAAAGGGGCTTATGCGTTGAGCGGCCGAAAGAGGAAACATGGGATTATGCATGGTTAGTGGCCCTAGGTGCCGAGGCTTACTCCAGGATGGAGGCCCGTGGTGCGACAGAGCACAGTGGGAAAGGGACTCCACTGGCCTTGACAGGGGGGAAATACAGAGGTGCATGGGTGCAACCATTCGTAAGAGAGACTTGGGGCTTACGCTATGAGGCATCCCTTCACCCGTGAAAAAACGCCACTCTGACAAGGAGGATCTCATTCCATGCGAAGAAGATTCCATTCCTGTGGAGACGAGAGGCGTAAAAAATGTCCGAGCTGGGGGGACCCTGCATGCGAAGTACGGGGTCGGACCACAACTTAATGTCATGTGTTAAGGACGAGGTGCTTAGCAGTTTAACGTCATGCATCTTGGACGAGGTGGGTTCGATCGACACCCCTAGGGCTTAAATGCCAAATTCCCTCTACCCCTTTTGGGTGGGAAGGCATCGTCATGGCCATAATGAAGGGGGGCTGCAGGGCGAACCATTGAGGGGTCCACGTTAGCGTGGCTATGCGAAGAAGCAATAGTCGTTAGCATGCCTATGCAGAGAAGCATAAGGCAAAGCAACCCAACGGGAAACACCGCCCAAGGGACTATGATGTTACTTCATATGATCCTAGAAATCAATATGGGAAAACAATGCATGGAGCACATGCCTAGGAGGGGAGACATCAGGTGCCGGCACGGAAAGGCAGCCAAGGGGCGTCAAGGTAAAGGGGTCCTCGGTGTTGCGCACAAAGAGAAGGTTTGCGCGCAAAACACTCGGATGGCACGCAATAAGGCCAGAGGGTTGTGCGAATAGGTGATTGCATGCTAGGTATTGTGCACATAGAAGGGGATTGCGCACAAGGGGCAATGATTGCGCGCAAGGGAATTTCCCATAGGAGTGGGCAAATTCACTTAAGCCAGTGGAGTTGCGCGCAACGGCGAATCCTGGGGCAAGGTTGCAGGAAAAGGGGAATTACCTGGAAGTCATATTGCGCGCGGGGGGGGGGGGGGGGAGTCGAATTGCGCACATGGGAACCGTTCAAAATTTCGCACCCCCAAACCGTTTGGGGTCGCCTTCTATTTATAGGCATCGGCCGGCGCAAAATCCAGGCGGCGCGTGAAATTTTCTGCGACGGGAACCGTCAGCGCGCAAAGCTTCACTGTGCGGAACTGGGGGGTGCAAAATTGTGCATTCCATCAACTCAATTACGCGAATCCTAGGAATGCTTCGTGCGCACATCATTATTTCATGCAAGTCCTCCTTTATTTCACGCACCACTTCCCGGGCCTCCGGACCGGGCCTCTGATTCCGAATATGACTTCACTTTGCCATTTCAAAACTTCTCTAGGAGTTACAGAATTTTTATGGCATCTACAAATTCCCCCCTCAGAATTGGATCGGCGATAGGTCACAATGGTAAGATTCCGAGGGAAACTTAGAAATGCCGAAGCAGGGCCACTCCTGGGCACTTAGTGCGCAAACAACCCACGCGGCACACAAAACGACAGATCGGCACGGAATTTTTTTTCTGTGCGGCGTAGAACCCTATCCTCGCCTATAAAAAGGGGCGCTGGGTCCCAAATCCGTACTCCATCTTTTATGCACGATAGGCTTATCGATCTCATGTGAGAAATTTCTCCTACAGCTGCGCGTAAAAATGTTCTGGCAGCACGGAATTCCTACTGAATTTTGGCTGTCCTCGTGTGCCTAATTGGGATATTCCACACTTAGAATGCCGATTGTGCGGACATATCCTGGATTTCGTGCCGCCACTTCAGATTTCGTGCAGAACTCTCCGATTCCGGGCACTACATACTGGTTTCGTGAAACTCCCAAGATATTCGAGATGGACGCAAACCGAGATGATGAGGGGGAAGCCGCCGCTCGTAGGACCAAAATGGCGGCGAACGAGGAGGTTTATGGCACCAAGGTGATCATTTCCAACAACCTAACCTTGATCAATTTGCCGACTCCAGCCCAGAGGAGCAGGGATGGGTCATACTGGAGGACCCTGGAGGCGGGGAAATACCAATCATGGGGTTATCGCTTCATCAAGGCCCGGGACCCGAACATCCGGTATGCGGGGTTCCTTGACGCCTTTCTGACCGGGTGGCTTCTGCTAGTGTGGGACGTGAGGATGGGAATCCGTCCAGCAACACTGGTGATGGTGGGCACCACTGCCGCCAACAAACGATTCAACATGGGCGTCCCCGTACTAGCCAAGATGTATGCCATCCTAGGATGCATCTCACGAGGGGGGTCGCCTCAGAGAGTATGTGGCCCCTTCCAGATCTTCCACGGCTGGGTGGTGGCTCACCTTGGCGGGTAAACTTTCCCAAATGCCATCCGTCCTCCGGGAAATGGCCTACGACCATCCTTGCAGAACATCTCAGGGGCGGCACCGATGACGTTCAATGAGGAGGGCATGAGAATCTATATTGGAAACCAAAAAAACTTCCACTTCTGCTTGTTCCCCACCCCAGTCGACCAGATGGTGGACAATGGGAGAAGCTCTCTAGAATAGTAGGAGTATTTCCAGAGTATTCGAGGCGGGGTGCTCGTGGCTCGGATCGACGGGAAGGTGATCTGCGTGCCTTACGTGCCATCCCGTTTTGCCAGGCAATTTGGGTGCCTCCAACGAATGCCGAAGAAGGTATTCACAGATGTTTGGCAGGAGAAGAATCCCTGCATTCTGTTCCAGATGTGGTTGATGTTTACCACTTTCGGCTCTAGCAACGTCGTTACTCTTCCTCCCACCGGGATTGATACTGGCCTAGCAACCGAGTATGCCAAACACTGGACCATCGTGTGCCCTGAGGGGATTTTATGCAAGCGAGTCTGGCAACTCGAGGTTACTCATGCAGAAACCAGGCGACGAGGGAGAAGGCAAGGTGCTTCTGAAAGGGGGAACCAGGGGTCCATCAGGCAGCGAGGCCTGCGCAGGCCAGGACTTCAGCAGCGGGAACATCACACAGCACCGTCACGACCTCGTTTCCCATAGGGGGGTTACATGAGGCGGCCAGGGAGCTTCCTGGGAAGCAGATAAGATACCTGCTCGATCCTTCCCAAGATGAAATCCTCCCAAAACTATGGTCGGCCTAGATGACCCTGTGGAAATCCCTGAGCGTTGAAGCCATCTGGCAGAAGATAATGCAAAAGGGGATCCACCTGCCAGAGGTCGGGCTCGTTCGAGTTACCGACCGGGTAAATTTCTATCGGCGTCATGCTTATCTGACGGCCATGGACACATACGCATGCCAAAGGGGTTGGCGTGCAGAGCCACCTTTCCTAGTGAAAGTGATGCTCGGCCAAGAGCATGATCCGGAAGTGATGCCGCCGGGAGAAGGCAACAGTTACGAGGAGTCGGAGGGGGAGGAGACCGGAGAAGACGAAGGCGAAAGGGAAGATGAAGAAGAAGGAGAACCCGAAGGTGAGGGGTCCCAGGGGGTGACCTACCAAGGGAGTCTCTGAGAGAGTGGCGAGATTGTCGGATCTGATCTCGACATAACCAAGATACTCGAGGTTTGTATCTATCTTCATCCATTCTGCTTTCCAATTTCCAAACCGTCTCTCCGCCTCACTCAAGAGCGGCTGAGTGTTGGACGGGCATCCCCAATAGAGGTGGGAGGAGAGGAACCGGTGGGATAGGATGGGGATCTAACACCCATCATTGAATTAACATGCGCCGAGGGGTCCCCCATCATGGCAACTCCTACAGTGGCCGGAACACTGGAGACCGACGCTCAGGACTCCTTTAAGTCTCACGCTTCACTACTGGCACTTGTTATCAAATGATCCCAACTAATAAGTGTACGCCTTGTGCAGTGATCTCAACATTGGAGGCTCGTCAGGCTGCGGAGCCCAGACCGTCTGTGAGTGGACTAGTGGCAGACATACCACCTCATTCAGAACATGCTCCCTACACCGAGTCGACCCTAGAAATTGGTTAGCAGTGGGCAGCGGACACCAGCGGCGCTGTTCTTGAGGCGAGGCCGGAAGCTGAATGAGGCATCGTCGCTACTGGGGCGAGAGATGAAGGTCGCCTGGATGTCGAGGATCCTATTCCTCATGAAGAAATCCCTGAGGCAGATCCTGCTGCCGATCTGCTGGCTACCTTCCCTACGTACCGACCCGCTGACCCTGAGGAGGTAGATGACTCGTACTCATAGGCAGCTGAGGAGAGCCGGATGACACGGTGCAAAGGGTGGAATTGTATCCAGCACTTTCTCAGACAGCCCCAATCAGATTGGATGAGGTGTATGGGATCAATCCAGACTTGGCTGTGCTTCCTATGCACCGGAGGGGCTGACGCTCAATGCCTTCATCTGACGGTCCATGATTACATGGACGAGAAGATACATGAGAGCAGCTAGCGCACCAACATTGCCCAGTGTCGGGAAAGATCGGCGAGCGCCCGAGCGTGGGTGAGGGCGGAGTGGGAGGTCCGACACCTCGAAGGGGAGGCTGCAGATAAGGAGGCCTCCATTGCAACATGCTCTGAGCTTGTGGAGAAACCGACGACCCAGTTGACTGATGCACAGGAACAACTGATGGAGGCGAGTCACCAGATGACCGTACTTAGAACCAAGCGGGCGCAGGCACAAGCTAGGATTGGCGAGCTGCGCTCTGCAGCAGATGATGAGGAGAGAGAGTCTTCGAGGAGAAAGAAGCGGTCCTGGAGGCTACCAGCCAAAGGGTAACAACACTGGAAAGGTCGATTTAGCACACTGATCCTTAAGGGCTTTGTTTTGGCCATCTCATGAACCTCTTGCTTGTACTGCTCATCATCTCAATCCAATACATGGACAAATCCATTCATCTGTACCTTTGGTTTAATATGATCAACCATAATTCCTAAATGAAAAACAAATCACCCCTAAGCTCTTGTGGGTCGCACCCAACGCAAGAAGCAAATGATACTTGTGCTATCATTTCGTCCAACTATGGGGCATTGACTAAGCCTCAGGTGTCCGAAATTGGGCCTGGATTTATGAGGAGAAGACCTCCGACCGATTGATATATCACCTTCTCAATGTCGTCTGACACACGAGCGGGGCAATGCCGGGGGCATTGAAATCCATCCGAACATAGGGAGATGGAAAGGAAAGGTGACTCACGCTACCCGAATTCAGAACACTGTGGGGCGCGACGATGGAGGATAATTGTTAACCGTGACAGAAACACATCATCCATATCATGTTGGCCTAGAGTGGGGACAATAAATGAGGGCTGACCGCTGACCATGTTCGCAACATGGGGCCTAACTCAAATATCGCCGGTCAGTTTCCCAAAACATTGGCCCAGGAAATCAGGCGGACTATAGTTTATCATCCATATTGCTACAATAGGCGGACCAAAGTCTATCATCCATATTGTGGAAGCAGGTGGACCAAAGTCTTTCATCCATACTATTAGGGGGCCCCGTCAAACATGACCAGTCCTCTGGAACGTTGGCCTAGGATAGTAGGCGAATTGTAGTTCTATCATCTATACTGTTAGGGGGTCCCGTCAGACATGAAATAGAACGAGGATCCGAATAAAGGGGCACGCAAAGCATGGAAGGTGGAGTGGTGTTTTGTTCTAATAGATTCCAACACTCCCGAGATTGTGCCACCGTGGTGGAGGCGCATTAGGCGGACGTACCAAACTGATAACGGGTCATCCCAATTTTCAGGTAGGACCTCTTTGGTGAGAGAACTGCCGCTTCCCATTATTACTATGGGGAATCACGAACTTATTCGGGGTAGATGTCATGATTACACCACTTCCCATGAAGTCAGGCCGAGGGGATGACAATAAGGAGGGACAGGGTTTGGTAATCCCTGGGGCTGGACCAAAGATGAAATGTCCGTGCGTTCCTACGTATCTCATTAAGATGAGAATGAAGCCACACGTAGTTCTAGAAGCACAGTTTAACGTCATGTTGGATGAAATACAGTTTAACGTTGTGTGGGATGGGGGACACATCTCATCTGGGGATATGCACGACATGGTGAGTAACCTGACGTGAATGGGGTCATAATCCCGCACCACACCATACAATCCCACAAGAGAGACCGAGTCGTGGAAATCCAAGCAAAGGATATTAGTTTTAGGTCTTAGAACTCGGACCAAAGGAGAAGGGGATTGGGAGACACACAGTAAAGTGTTTGCAAAACCCAACATGAATGGGGAAAATCCCTACTTACTATGTGCTCATGGGGACGCGTTTAGGCCGAGAGACCGAACACGAAAAGTTAGGCTGGGCCTGCAGGGAATTTCCCAGGTGCTCCTACGTATCTCATAAGGATGAGAATGAAGCCATACATAGTTCTAGAAAGGCAGCATAGTGCTATATGGCGCCTATTCCATGGATCAAGGAGTCGTTCGGGTCTATCCCTCACACCAAAAGAAGCGGCATTTGATATATCTTGTTTCTTCTTGAAGGTAAATGGTTTTTATTTTGTGGGGTGATTGGCCTATGGTAGAAATTCCTGGCGTCTCCACAATAATCAATCCATAAAAGGCGTTGACAAGCGGCATGGTAATCGACCAATACCTGGCGTGATGTCCCCCATGGGGAGGTCATCACAATGCGGTGCCATTTTTCGTCATGCGGTGAGGACGATATCATCACAGTTTAAGGTCACATGGTAGGAGCAACAACATAGTTTAAGGTCATATGGTTTGGACTAACAACACAGTTTATGGTCATATGGTTTGTACCAACAACACAGTTTAAGGTCATATGGTTTGGACCAACAGGACAGTTTAAGGTCATATGGTTTGGACCAACAGCACAGTTTAAGGTCGTAAGGCTTGGACCAATAGCACAGTTTAAGGTCATAAGGCTTGGACCTACAACACTGTTTAAGGTCATATGGTTTGGACCAACAGCACAGTTTAAGGTCATATGGTTTGGACCAACAGCACAGTTTAAGGTCGTAAGTCTTGTACCAACAACATAGTTTAAGGCTGTAAGGCTTGGACCTGGCAACACAGTTTAAGGTCATAAGGCTTGGAACAAAAACACAGTTTAAGGTCATAAGTCTTGAACCAATAGGAACATGCACGATGCGATAAAGCATACCTGATGCGGGTGAGGGCGTAATCCCATACCATCACCGCGTGCGATTCTGAGAGAGGAGCCTCGGGCCAAAGGGGCCTACGAGGGGTTAACAATCAGGGGGGCATGAGATGCTAGATCCCAGCTACACTGGGCCTGAAACGCAATGTCTGGATGACTCCTCGTTCCCCATGGGGATGAGGGTCAGGCTGCATGAAACCTGTAAAGAAGAAACCCAAGCACATACTCTAGCGCTCAGATCGTGGGAGCCCCGAGAGACACCGTTATGTAGCTCGGTCTGTCTGATGTGTGGGGGTGTACTGAGGGTTAGTACAAGGAGTGTCGAGATTCCACCTTGACATGGTGGGGTGGAACACAATGTGAATCATGCATCCAACATTCAAGGCTCGAGGAAGCCAACATGACGACTGAGGATTACTGCTGACCACGTTCACACCATAGCATCATGTCGCGTTAGCCTAGAAGTAGGGGGAAACAAATGAGCATCAACCACTGACCATATTCACAACACGCTATTTGTAACAATTTTTGACCCAAAACCCTCGGGGGCGTTGGCCCGTGATGGTAGGAGAGCCCTTAGGCGTTGTATCTAGGCCATTCTTGGGGGTCCCTCCGGGTGTGAAGGATGGTGGGGCCTGAATGAAGGGGAACAAGAAGCTTGACAAGTGGAAGAAAACATGTCAAAGTCGAATCTGACACTCCAGGTCCAAGAACAGAGTACTTTGAACCCATTATCAGACCACTGGAGAGGGTTGAAGGTCTCAGTCTGATAGTGGCCAAAAGATGATGGATTCCCGAGGTATGGGCATGCCAAAAGACTGAGGCAACCGAGAGATCATGGGATCTCCTAAAAGATGGGGCTTGACCTGAAAGCTAAGTGTTTAGGTGGTCCTATGTATCCCATAAAGATGGGAATAAAGCCACACGTAGTTCTAGAGACGCAGTTTAACGTCATGTTAGAAAAAATAAGGATCTTAGTCTTAGGTCTTAGAACTCGGACCAAGGTGCAGTTTAAGGTCGTGCGGGACTGTACAGTTTAAGGTCATGCAGGACCAGTGGAGGAGGGAGAACTGGGGCTGGGCCCAAGAGGAAATGTCTGGGCATTCCAACGTATCTAATTAGGATGAGAATCGTGCCACACGTAGTTCTAGAAGCACAGTTTAACGTCATGTTGGACGAAATAAGGACCTTAGTTTTAGGTCTTATAACTCGGACCAAGGAGCCCTGATGTAGGGAAAAGTGTAGTTTAAGTTCATGCTGGACCAGGTGCATTTTAAGGTCACGCGGGACCGCAGGAGGAGAGAGAACTGGGGCTGGGCCCAAGACGAAATGTCCGGGCGTTCCTACGTATCTCATTAGGATGAGAATCAAGCCACACGTAGTTCTAGAAGCACAGTTTAATGTCATGTTGGATGAAATATAGATCTTAGTTTTAGGTATTAGAACTCGGACCAAGGATCCCAGATGTAGGGAAAAGTTTAGTTTATGGTCATGTTGGACCGGGTGTAGTTTATGGTCATGCGGGACCGCAGGAGGATCTTAGTTTTAGGTCTTAGAACTCGGACCCTGGTGTAGTTTAGGGTCGTGCGGGACCGGGTGCAGTTTAAGGTCCTGCGGGACCGTACAGTTTAAGGTCATGCAGGACCATACAGTTTATGGTCATGCAGGACCGTACAGTTTAAGGTCATGCAGGACCATACAGTTTAAGGTTATGCAAGACCATAGGAGGCTTGTGCAAAGTACTGCTTGAGGAACCCGACATTGGTGGGAGGAGTTACACGCTCACCATCCATAGTCACCAGGGCATACTCTCCATTGGGATATACCTTATGGACAACAAAAGGCCCCTACCATTTGGGCTCCAACTTGGGTGGTTTCCTGCCAGGAATCATTGGCGCTCTGAGAGCCAGCACCAGGTCACCTTGTAGGAAGGAGCGGAGGCGAACGTTCTAATTGAAAGCTCAATCCATCCTGCTCTGAGGACTTTCCAAGTTATGTAAAGTGCGAAGCCTACTTTCATCCAGCGCATCCAATTTGGCTAGAAAGATTTCAGAAACTCTATCCGGTGCTTGCTGGTCGTAGACTGCCGTGTGTAATGAGGGCAACTGAATCTCGCTGGACAGGACGACCTCAACTACGTATAGCAGGGAATACAGAGTCACCTGGGTGGAGTTACGAGTCGTCGTCCTATAAGCCCAGAGGGCGTTGGGGAGCTGTCCGGCCAACATTTCTGGTTCTGAACAACCATCTTTTGCAGAATGTTATAGAGGGTTTTGTAAAATGCCTCAATTTGTCCATTCTCCTGCGCATGGTAGTGGGAGGTGTGGTTAGATATAATGCTTTACTTAGCATTCAATTTCTTCTCGGCTGCTTGGAAATTTGTTCCGTTATCCGTGAGGATAGCGTGAGGTACTCCAAACCGATAGATGATATTAGAGCTCACAAAGTTTGTGATAGAACACAACTTGACTTCCCTAAGCGAGATTTCCTCTGTCCACTTCGAGAAGAAATCCGTAGTGGTTAAGATGAACCGGCACTGGCGGGCGGTCGTCGACGGGTAAGGCCCTACGACATCCAACCCCCAAACTGCAAAGGGCCAAGAATACTTGGTAGTATGGAGAGGATCTGGTGGCCGATGCACAAAGTTAGCATGAACTTGGAACGCATGACAGCTCTTGGCATACTCGATGCAGTCGAAGATCATAGAGGGCCATAAGTATCCCAGCCTCCGAATCTGGTGGGACAACTTCGACCCGGCCTGGTGGGTGCCATAGGAACCAGTGTGCACTTCTTGCATGACCTATGGGATCTCGACTCCATGAAGGTAACAGAGGAGAACACCATAAAATCCGCACCTGTAAAAGAGCTGCTCAAGGTTGGGACCGCTTTGAAGGGTGAACTGCAGCACGCAGAGTCGGATTCGTTCTCGCTCGGCTCGGTCCAGCGGAAGATTGTCGTGCTGGAGATATTCAACCAAAGGAGTCCTCCAGTTAGGAACTATCTTGATTACCACACCAGAAGCCCCTGGGGATCCTGACGTAGGGGCACCAGCGGTGAGATGGTTCACTCGCGGGCCACGATCGCCCTCCAGAATAACAGTAGCAATGAATCTCCGGTGCACTACGTAGATGATTAGGTCATCCTGTTTGGGCTCCGCAAGTGATGCGGCCAGGCTGGCCAAAGCATCTGCTCGACTGTTCTGTGACTGGGGAATGTGAACGACCTCTGGCCGGGAGGGGAACATAGCCATTAGATGGAGGGTGCACTCCAGCAATGGCACGAGTTCTGGATTTCTGACAGCATAGTCACCATTGACATGCTTGATGAATAGCTCAGAGTCCCCTTTTACATACAGATGGGGTACATCAATCTCGAGAGCCAACTCGATGCCAGTAATGAGGGCATGATACTCTTCCTCATTGTTGGTGCAGCCTTCTGACAATAGGAATGAATACAGAATAATGGCTTGCTCCGGGGTGATGAAGACGATACCCATGCCCACTCTATTAAGCCTAGGATCGTTGAGCCTTCTACCAGTGGGGCTCCGGGAGGCACCGTCAAAGTGCATCTTCCAGCATGGGATGGCGTGATCGACTAAGAGGATTGCCTCTTTAGGAGAGCCTAGATCCAATGGATGGTCCATGGAGGTTGGGTGGGCAGCTAAGACGTCTGCCAATGCCTGTCCTTTGACGGCCTTCTGTGGTACGAACCTGATGTCGAACTTCTAGAGGATCACCGCCCAGTGTGCCAATCGGCCAGTCAACATAGGTCTGTTCAGGATGTATTTCAATGATTCTACCCAAGAGACCAGCTGCACCTCTTGGTACTGCAAGTAGTGCCGCAATTTCTACACGGAACATACGAGCGCCAGACAGCTCTTCTCAATGCGAGAATATTTAATTTCCACGTCGAGGAGCATGCGGCTGAGGTAGTAGAGGATATTCTCTATTCCCTCGTTGTTCTTCTGGCCGATAAGTGCGCCGAGGGATTGCTCCAGGGCGGTCACGTAAAGTATCTGCGGATTTTCAGAAAAAAGGTGTCATCAGGACCAGAGGTTGAAGCAGATACTTCTTTATTTCCTCAAAAGGGATCTGACACTCTTCGTCCCATTCATAGGAGACACCTTTCTTCATGAGCTGAGAAAAAGGCTTACACTTGCCAGCCATATTCGCAATGAATCGGCATATATAGGATAAGTGGCCTTGAAGGCCTCTCAGCTCCCGAATATTATTCTGGGGAGGCATCTGACTGATGGAATTTATCTTATCTGGGTCGATCTCGATGCCTCGATACCTAATAATGAATCCAAGAAACTTTCTGGAGGTGACCCCGAAGGCACACTTCAACGGTTTCATATTCATGTGGCGAGAACGAAGGAAGCTGAACACTTTCTCAAGGTCTCTGAGATTGTCCTGGCGCTGAAGATATTTAACCACCAGATCATCCACATAACACTCCACCAGACTCCTGATAATCGGTTAGAATATGTAGTTCATGGCCCGTTGATAGGTGGCACCCGCATTCTTTAGGCCGAAGGGCAGAACCCAGTAGCATAAAGTACCCTAGGGGGCCCTAAAGGCAGTTAACTCTTCATCCTCGGGGTCTATCCGGATCTGGTTGTACCCGGAGTATCCATCCATGAAGGGGAGGGCTTGAAACCAGGTTGTGGCATCGATCAACAACTCTGTCACGGGAAGGGGAAAATCATCCTTCGGACGATGGATATTGAGATCACGGATGCCGATACAGTCCCTGATCTGCCCGTTCTTCTTCCTGACTGGCACAATGTTGTCTAGCCACCTGGGGTACTAGACTTCCTTGATGATGTTGGCCTTGATGAGCTTATCAACTTAAGCCTCAACCATGGCACTGTGAGAGGGGTGCATCTTTCTGGGAGGTTGCTTGAACCCGCGATGGTTTGCTGGAAGGCCAAGGAGTTGGATGGCTACCTGGGGATCTAGTCCTAGAATCTCATCATAACTCCAGGTGAACACGTCACGGTGCTATCTGAGGAAGTCTATGTACCATTTCCGTTCCTCAGGGGGCATAGCGGCACTGACCAATGTGTGTCTCGGGTCCGCCTTGCTACCGAGGTTCACCAGCACTAACTCGTCGAATGTGGTGGGGACGCCCTCCTCAAAGGCAGGAGGAGCATCTTCCATGTCCTCCTCTCCGCTTTTGGAGGGATCAACCATGGGGGGAGCCGTTTTGGGGTTGCCAGACCCTGATGGGAAGCTGGTGCGGGCTTGGGCAGCAGAGGTCGTCACGTCAGGGGACCCATGCACTGCGGAGACCATGGAGACAAAGGCAGTTGATCCAATCCCATCTATCCTTTGGCCCAAGGAGCCACACTTTATGAAATCAAAGCAGTAGTGGCGCGTTGGCTTGAGACGATAGATTCTAGCCCAGCGAAACAGACACGTATGATGTACTATCTTTGCCATGTGCCCAACGTCCTGATATCGTATAGGGGTTGGAGGCTCGGGGATCACCTGATCCTGGTTGGTGTAAGAGTACGAGGTGATTTCCCGCCGTCGCTTGGACCCGGAAATATGCCTTCCTTTGGTACCTGAAACAACAAGTCACTGCCCCATGTCGGGGGTCGTGGCCTCCAACCGATGGATTGGGAAGACATATGCGTTGTCCAAACCTGGCCAGGGATCACTTGGGATAGTGGCGGACTCGACCTCACCTGCCAGGATCTGCTTGTCCTTGCTCTTGTAATAGTCAGCATCCAGATAACGGGCTTCACAAGAGGCAAAAGGAGATGCATCTCCTTAGAGCACGCCCACTCGACCCTTAAGGGAGTATTTGAGGCACTGTTGATACGAAGAGGGGACCACTACGTGAAGGTGGAGTCACGACCTGCCCATCAACGCGTTGTAGGTGGTGTCCTGAGGGAAAACCATGAATTCGGTATTGGCAATTAGGCCGCCAAACTGGGTCTTCAGAAGAATCATTCCAAGTGGAGTTTTCTCGGTCCTGTCATACCCCTGGATCCTGATGACGGAGGCAGTTAAATCATCCTTAGACAACCCTAGTTTCTGCAGTGTCTGAGTTGGGATTAGGTTAATCCCAGAACCCGTGTCAACAAGACAGCGACAGACATCCATGCCATTGAACTGGACGGTGATGTACAGTGGGCGAATGTGCCCCTGTATGGGAAGGTCTTCATTTACACCGGAAAACGAGATAACCGCCTGACATTAAGCATCCTCAATAGCCTCGGTGTGGAAGGCTTCTGCGGCCTCCACCTCCGTCTCAAACTAGAGGGGGATCTTTAGAGCCTCGAAGAGCACCTCATGCATTTCAGATGATAGGGGAAGGGCCTCAAGGATAGAAAGCCTTGCTATAATTCCGTCCAGGTGCTTCAGAACATCATACTTTCGAGCCAAACGCGAGCTTCTTCTTACAGAAGGCCGCTCTGCGATTGGAGGCATGACCGGCCCTGCCGGCGGGACCGATGAGTGACCTGTACTAGGCACGTCTCGCTGTTCACTAGTCGAAGCCTGGGAGGTGGCTGCCATATTAGAACCAGAAGGCTGTAGTCGGCCAGTGGTAGGGCAGGGGTGGTCGCGACATGGATGAGTTGGTCCCGACTGATCCAGCAACACGAACAGTGGTGGAGGCGAACCTGTCGAAACTAGGTGAGGGGGCCGTGTGTGCTGATCTCTGTATCGGGCCTGCTGCCTAGTCTCAGAAGCGTGCATGACCTTACTGTAGGTGACCACTTCCATGCCCCGGCGATTCACGTAGCCACGACTCCACCGACGTTGGCGATGACTGAGGACATTGCAGAGGTCCAACTAGCGCTCCTCATCATCGGGAGTCAAAAAGAGATTTACCAACTCTATGGTGTTAACCGAAGCGTACCACAGTCTTTCACTCGAGGATTCTTCCACTACCGGATAAAGTCTCGGTGGGATCCTCCTCTCTGGGGGCATAAAATCGCCAAGCATGTGAGAAGATGACGGCACTGGAAGGGTGCGTTCTTTCTTCTTGCGTCGTCGCTTGCTCTTATGGGAAGAGGTAGGCTGGGAAGACGATGGCAAAGCGGCGCTCGCAGATTCTGAGGGATCTGGATGACTCAGGCGGGCACGGATGATGCCATGGGCATGGCCGACCATCCTGCGGGCCATCCAGTTGTTATAATTTTTGGACCCACAGTCGGAAACCTGTTCCCACTCATCCTCTTTGTCACTGCTTCCATCTGATCTCATGAAAACACCTGCCACCTACACCGGGGCCTGGCCCAACCTGACTATGTTGTTGTCAATCTGGTCTTGGAGCCAGTACACGAACACATAGCATCGCTGGATGGTGTGCCCCAGGATCTGGTGATAAGGGCAGTAGTTAGGGTGATCAGTGAGATGCACCTCTTCTGGCTTCTGGCACTCAGGCAGCCACACGATCCTTTGCTCCAAGGCGCTACGGAAAAAACCGGGGACCTGGGCATCGTCAAATGAGTAAGTCCGATTCCTTTTGTCTGGAAAGGGGGATCTAAGAGTCTGACCATGACCAGGGGCCGGAGGATCATGCCGAGGAGGTGGAGCCTGATTATCTCGCCTGGGTGGTGGCGGTGCGTTACGCGGAGGCGCCTGCTGATTTTTAGGCAGTCACTGCTGGGCCGGAGGCTGTGCCTGTGGGGGTGGACCCCTATGGGGCTGCTGAGATGGCCTTACTGGTAGAAACTCTAGATATCTGGGGGCCTCTATCTAGGATACGGTAGTGGGGTCGGCTCTGGCGGCTCTCCTTGCAGGGATTACAGGAGGCAGTGGGTGCGCCTGACTGGCCTGTTGTAGGGCTTCTTCGAGGCACTGAGCCTTGTCTGAGAAATCTTGGAACCCTCCAGGGTAATTCTGAGTGATCATAGAAGGAACCAGCTCTGACTTGACATTCCCTACACACATTTTTAGTAATTTCTCCTGAGTTAGTGGCATGTAAAGGGAGTACGTGATCCCCTTCCACCAGGCGATGAAGTCCACAACCCTCTCATCGGGCCTTTGTTTTCACTTGAAGAGGTATGCGACGTTTGTCTTCCGGGTTGTGGAATTGAACTGGTAGAGGAATTGCTGGCAAAGGTCCTCCCATCTAGTCATAGATCCAACAGGGAGCTGGTTGTACCAGACGAATGTTGGTCCTTCCAGTGTCTGAACAAAGCAACGGATCTTGGAAGCCTCCTACTGCACCGGAGTCCCTAAAATAGGCCCGCACCTCGAGTTGAAGTGGGATAGGTTTTGTGGCGGGTCTATGGTCCTGTTAAAGGGGGAAAAAGTGGGGTTCCCAAATTCCGGTGGGGCCATCATATCATCCACCCATGCAGGGTATGGCCTGTTGTCCGGTGGTATTGCCACTTACCGAGTTTCCAGGGCCTCCAAGCGAGCGATGAGTACTTCCATCAGATCGTCCAGACGTGGATTCTTGTCCTGACGGGGATCTCTAACCACAACTGCATTTATGGTCTCTTCAATCCGGTAGTCAAGCTCATCATCTCACGAGGCGGCTGGCGGAGCGACACTCGGGGCAGCGGGAGGAAACCAAGCAGGGTCCCCTAGGTGATCCCACCGCTCGGGAGGGTTCGGAGAGACGTATCGTGCCCTCTTTCCATGGGCGCCGGCCTCTCCCCTGTCAGTGAACGCGACATGGTCGCGGTTGCCCGGGGGAATCTTGTCAAGGGGTAGGTTCTCTTGCCCCTACTGTCCTGGCCTAGGATTACCATAGTCAGGCCGCCACTCTGCAATGCGTTCGAACAAGAGCTCATCACCCAGCCTCTTTTGCTCAGCAAGCTGTTGGCGTAGCATGGCCTTCTCAGAGTCTTCCCTTGCCTTCTGCACCGAGGTAGATGGGTTAGCGAGCTTGACAGCCCCGACATGCTCTTTACCCTTGCTGATGTTTCAGCTCTGTGTTAATGCCTCAGTGGGTGTGGGGAGACCTAGGAGGCTCCTCTGGTGGCGAATAATCCTCCCAGACGGGTCCAGTAGCAGCTTGACCTCAGGGGGTGAGTACCCATCAAGGAGCTCCACACTGTTTCCATCATCTGAAAGGTCATCCATGTTGATCGCCACTGCCTTTGATAACATTCCCTCAGGGCCGCTCGGTGAATCGGGTTGTCGGTAGATCACACAGAAAAGAAGGGCAGCGTAATGCCCCCATCCGCGTACGTGCACGTGGGGGGTTGCTTCCTCAAAAACATTGTGGATTACTTGAAAAATCTGGACTCATTGTTGCTGGAGGGCCCTACAGTGGCCAAGTGACTCGGGGTTCGGAAACGCAAGGAGCGCTGCCAGGTCAACCTGATGGAATTGCTCAACGATATCCTCGAGATGTGAGTCACATGGCACTAGCTAGCTGATGGGGAAGACGATATCCCCGATGACACTGCTCAACGATATCCCGGGATAAGGGGCTAGCTGATGGAAAAGACGGGAGTGAGTCACCCGAAGAGTCTGGTGGAAGCATTCAAACACTCCTAGGGTGAGAGACTCTGGCATATCAAAATCTGATCCTGTGACCAGCCAAAACTTATCGGGGAAGTGGTCCACTGCGAGGACGGTCCAGAAGCTCCATGACTCCGGTTCGGGGTCCGGACCTTGCTGCCCCTGCTCATCAACAGACAATGGCCGGGGAGATAACAACGACACCGAGGCAGGTCACCGGACCAGTGGGCTGGCCGGCGGGGAATACATCGAACATGACGATTGGATGCCGATCCCTGAGTCATCCTCCAAGGGTTTCAGTTCCCTGGCTGCCACATCGCGATAGGATGGGCCAGCGAATGGGCCTCTTGTCATAGCATCGGTGCTCTCCGAGGGTCTGTCACCTTGTGACTCTTCTGTCGGTCCCCAGAAAAGTTCCCCACCCTCCCTGACTGAGGTGGAAGGTGCTTCCGGGGAGGCCAGTGATAACTGCAGGTTTTACCTCTGGGGATATGCCAAGTCCTCGTCCTCCTGGATATACCTTCAGATGGAGGATGGAATCATACAGATCTGGCATTCGGGGAGTACAATACTGACATGCCGCGTCCCCATCCCTGCCCTCGACTCAAAGGGTTGGGGGGGAGGTTCCATCGTTGAGTCGTATTCCGCCTCAGTGTCTGAGAAACGGACTGGTCTAATTTTTGTCTGGACTCCCCTGACATTCCTCCCACAGTGACGACGCCCCGCCTTCCTGCCCCTGGGTGGCTCCTCAGGGTAAGGATGATTTCTGTCAAGGAGTCCCCTAGCCGCAATAGCTCTGGGGCAAAGGGGACTGAAGGCCGGGGTGTGGGAAGCACCGGGACAGATGTCGAAAGGGACATGGGGAGGACCTCCATGTGAGTGAGCGACTGGATACGCAACGACTCCATACTCGCGGTCAGCGGTAGGGGGGGTGACCTCATACCCAGTGCAGTGGGTGCTGTAAAGAGTCATACCCAGAGCGTAGCTGTCGCGAAGAAGCCTTCGGGTTTCCAGATCAGTGGCATAGAATGAGACTTCATGGTGGGTGGAACTACCACAGATTGGTACGCGGTGGCCATTGCTTGTGGCCGCGACCAGGAGAGTCGACCCAACCTACCTATAGGGCGGTCGGGGCCTCGATCCCAGTCGGGGATGTGACTGCCCCTGCTCAACATGTGCGGGGGTCTGGTAGTAGGACTCAGCGGTGGCTCGGGCCACAGTGGTTGCTGACGTTGGTGCCCCAGGACGGGCATTCTCTTCCGCCCGTGCCCGACACTAGCATCGGGTTAGATGGGTTGGAGCTGGTGGTGCAGGCACAAAGATTGAATGGTCCTCGGCCCAGGGAGTCGGTCGCTGACGTCGACGCACCCTGGCGGGGGTTCTTTCCATTAACCCTTGGGACGGGTCTCCGATCGGGCGGACCCGGACACCTCCCACCTCATTGGCATAGGGGACGGATGTGTCAAGGTGCTCCGGGGATAGACTCTTGAAGCGGTTGAATGTCGGAGTGGAGAGCGGCGGCTCCCTGCGCAGCCCTCGGGGGTGGCGATGATAGTGAGGCGCAATCACCTCTAGATCCAAACGGGCCATGCCCCTGGTGGGGATGATCCCTTCCTCGTCGTACATATGAACTAGGTCGTTGATCACCCTTCGCTGGATGATTTCTGACAGGGAGAGGGGGTGAGAGCACCCCACAGTCGTGGAAATCGGAGCCGGAGTGACTATGGAAAAGGTGAGACCGCGTGGGGTAGCTGCGTCGGCACTGCCCCTTCCCCTGCACCGGTGGGCAGGTGGCGATCAAGCTCCGGATGCAGTGATCTGATTCCTAGAAGCAGGGAGATGAACCCATTAGTACTAACAGGAAAAGAAATCGACAACAAATAGCCCAACGTCATTCCATATTCCGTGGTCAGTGAGAGGGATCCACGCTGACGATTCCGTAGAACGGAGTGCTCAACATCTTGACTGCCTCAACCCCTGGTGGGTTTCACATCTCGGTGATAGGTACTCGGACCTGGTGACATGCTAATCTTCCGACACCCTGAACACTACCCATCTCCGTTTTGAGAAGAATAGATTCACATCGGGTTCACCATTTTCTATTTCTGACGCTTTTACGCCAGGGCGCATGCGCGTGTCCGTCACGAATGGGAGGACATGCAGGTTGTTGCCCCACATTCCCGCTTTCCAAAGGCGGGTAGAATCTGTTCCTTATTCAGGGACGTCTTCTCCTTGATCAAAACCGGGATGATGGGATGTCGGTTCTTCCTTTCGTGGATTCCTCCTAGGAGCTCTTCACCTAGTCCGGGTCTCCCTTATTGATTTAAGACGGGTTCATGAAGCTCGTTCCCAGCACCATATCTGCATGGACGCCAGTTAATTACGCTGCTTCCGTCGAGACACTCCAAGGGGTCTTGTCGGGGAAGAAGCCTTCGGTGAGGAGAATGGTCACGTTGGGGTGTCGTTGGCATGTCTTGACGATGGGGATTGGCATGTCTGTCTTCTGTCCCATATGAAAGGGCTTCTCAAGGGCGCAAAAGCCCGAGGCATCCCACATCGAACGTGGGGAATGTGTACCATCTGTGGTTTTCCTCAGCTTCCCATGTTTAACACGGAGTATGCCGCGAGTTTAACATCTTGCGAGGACGGATCGGAGTGATCGAAACACTGAGAGTGGATCATATTGAAGGACCCCCTAAGGGGAACACCAATGTTGGGGCCAACACATGGGCGGCTTCCCGGATACCATGGAGTGGGATAGAGTGGAATGATATCACCGGGATGTGGTGGCCCGGGTAAGGATCAGGATGGATGATGGAGTGACGGGATTGAACCTCGTGGAGGCTTCCTAAGTATCCCAATGGCAGGGAATCAATGTCCGCGTAGTTCGTTGATACGGTGGGACACCTGAAGAGGCGACCTGTGAGAATGGACGCATGGATTGGAGCCTGGTGGAAGTAAGATCTCTGGGCTAGGGGATGAGCTTCCCAAGGCACGTGGGCTTGAGGGGGGAAGTTAGGATGAGACGTGGGTGTGAGGCATGGGGCTTATACTCTGAGACAGCCCAATAACGGGGAATAAGGTTTAATGTCATGTGGGATGAGGGCATACAGTTTAACATCATGCGGGATGAGATACAGTTTAATGTCATGTGGGACGAGAGCATACAGTTTAACGTCATACGGGATGAGGAATCTGGGGCTTATGCTCCGAGGCTTCCTAGGGTGGATATGGGGCTTACGCTCTGAGGCGGCCCATGGTGGTCAGGGAACCGACGTGGAGAGTTAAGAACGACTGGGTGGTGGGATTGAACCTCGTGGAGGGTTCCTACATACCATGCGTTAGAACGGATCAAAGTCCACGTAGTTCGCTGGTATTGGGCTTACGCTATGAGGAGTCCCATAGGATGATGTCATGGTCGATGTGCGCTCTAAGCCCACGTGAGTCATGCTCGGTGTGAGAAATAAGAGGCAGCAGGGACCAGACGATCACGTCGCAAAGGGTGCGTCTGTGAGAAGCGGAAAGGGGCTTACGCATTGAGCAGCCCAAAGAGGAAACAGGGGCTTACACGTGGTTAGTGGCCCTGGGTGCTGGGGATTACTCCAGGATGGAGGCTCATGGTGTGACAAAGCACAGTGGGAAAGGGACTACACTGGCCATGGCAGGGGAAGTACAGAGGTGCATGGGTGAAACCTTCCGTAAGAGAGGCTAGGGGATTATGCTATGAGGAATCCCTTCCCTCGTGAACAAACGCCACTCTAACAAGGCGGATCTCATTCCATGCGAAAAAGATTCCATTCCCGTGGAGACGAGAGGCATAAAAAATGTCCGAGCTGGGGGGACCCTGCATGCGAAGCACGGGGTCAGACCACAGTTTAACGTCGTGTGTTAAATACGAGGTGCTTTGCAGTTTAACATCCTGCAGCTTGGACGAGGTGGGTTCGCTCCACACCCCTAGGGCTTACATGCCAAATTCCCTCTATCCATTGTGGGAGGGAAGGCATCGACAAGGCCATAATGAAGGGGGGCCGTAGGGCGAACCATTGAGGGGTCCACGTTAGCGTGGCTATGCGAAGAAACAATAGCCGTTAGCGTGCCTATGCAAAGAAGCATAAGGCAAAGCAACGCAACGGGAAACACCACCCAAGGGACCTTGAGGTTACTTCGTACGAGCCTGGAAGGCCGTACGGGGAAACAATGCCTGACGCGCATGCCCGGTAGGGGAGACATCAGGTGCCGGTTCGGAAAGACAGCCACGGGGCGTCAAGGTAAAGGGGTCCTACGTGTTGCGCGCAAAAATAAGGTTTGCACGAAGAACACTGGGATGACGCGCAATAGGGCCAAGGGATTGCGCGGATAGGCGATTTCACGCAAGGTATTGCGTGCATAGAAGGGGATTGCGTGCAAGGGGCAATTATTGCGTGCAAGGGATTTACCCAGAGGAGTGGGAAAATTCACTTAAGCCAGTGGAGTTGCGCGCAAAGGCGTACCCCGGGGCAAGGTTGCGTGAAAAGGGGAATTACTTGGAAGTCGTATTGCACGCGGGGGGGGGGGGGGGGGAGTCGAATTGCGCGCACGGGAGCCATTACGAATTCCTCAACCCCAAACCATTTGGGGTCACCTTCTATTTATAGGCATCAGCCAACGCAGAATCCAGGCGGTGCGCGAAATTTTCCGCAACAGGAACCGTCGGCGCACAATGCTTCACCGCGCGGAACCGGGGCATGCAAAATTGCACACGCCATCGTCTCGATTACGCGAATCCTGGGAATACTTCACGCGCACATCATTATTTCGCGCAAGTCCTTCTTTATTTCGTGCACCACTTCTCAGGCCTCCGGACCAGGCCTCTGATTCCGAATATGACTTCGCTTTTCCATTTCGAAACTTCCTCTAGGATTTACAGACTTTTTTGGCGTCTATAATGTCGGTTTTCATTTTAAAAGTGAAAATTAACATATTCAGAAAATTATTCAGATAAAATTAATATTAATTTTTGAATCAAGACATCAAAATTATCCAATGATGATTTTTTCCTAATTTTTATGAGACAGTCAAATTTTTGGGTAAAAATTAAATACCATATAAATAAAATATGTGTTTTATGACATCATAATGACCCCATAATGATATAATAAATACTATAATGTGTATTTTGGGCACAATATATGTTTCAACATTAATATAATTCTATTTTAGATTTTTTTACATATTTTATAAAGCCTTAGTGAATCCTCCATAATGTATACTATATTTTATAATTTTAAATTCATTTCCTTAAGAGTGTGACCCACCTCCACATAAGGAAGGTAAATATATTAATATGTTCATCCACTTTAATATAAAATAAATTTTTCCACTCTTATTTGGAAAAAACCATGGGAAAACCCCATGGTATGGTTTGTGGTTTTGAGTATTTATTTATATAGATTCTAGAACCAAAGTTTGTGAAATATTAATGAAATCCCCACTCATTTCCCATATAAAACAACCCCATCTCCCACTTCTCTTCACTAAAAATCCTTGGATAACGTCCCTAATATTCCTTCCCCACCCTATAATCCTCCCAAGGTTCCCCAAGCTCCCAAGAAGCCTATCCCAAGACTTTGGAGTAACACATCCAAGTAAGGGATCTACCACCCCCTCTTTTATCAAGCATTCTTTTTTATGTTATCTATTTTAATATATTTTATTCCTACATTGGGATATGTTATTAAATATCCTAATTACTTTCCATTTAATTTAAAAAATACGAGAGACCCTTTCAATCTCATTTATTCCTCTTATGAACCCTTATGTGCACCTGTTACCATACTAAATTTTCATAAGGGATTCGTTCCCCTATTATTTTTATCCCAGTTTTTTATGTTGTCATACCCTCTTATATTCAATTACAAATTTTTGGGTATTATTTTTCACCTCCCCCATATTTCCATCCTTATGTTTAGACGATGAAATAACTTTTTCTCTTTCATTAATTCCTCCCATGTACGACCGTTACCATGCTGAAATTTTGTAAGAGTTATTCCATTTCTCGTATTTCTTCAAGTTTCTTGATTATGTAACGCCTTCTATTTAAAAATTAATTATTTTGGTAAAAATATATATATATGAACCATTTAATTTAAATTTCATTTATATATAATGTGATACACCTTTATCTCTCATCAACCATTTAAAAAAAAATTATGTCACAATGTTAGGGTGCCAAAATAGCACCACGATTTTCCATGACAAAATCATCGTGTAGTGAATACCATCCCATTTGTCTATAAAATTTATTCATATTTATGCACATATACTTATTTATTACATACATTCAGGTATATATTTTACATTCCTTTATTGTATAATAAATGATTATGTTGAATGAATCCATGTTATCTGATCTATGTGGCTCACTTAAGCATGGGATTAAAATGTTTATAAAGGGTGATCCCTGATAGCACTCCAATGCATTAGGTAATGTTTAGTGTCATGATAAACTAGGTAAACTGAGTGTATAATCAGGATAATTCACATGCAATGATGGTTTACTTATACTAATCCATGTGTGATGATCCTTAGCTAATGATAATATCATGTTGTATGTTGTTACCACATTTCCATGTTATGATAATCAAGATATATCATGCCTTTATGTTCATGTTTCTCTTATGATAAATTGATATTCCTATTTCCTAAAATTTAATTTATTCTTCATGTTATTCCTTGTTTACTCCCTTATTGGTCTTTATATCTCACCCTTTTCTTATGTATATCCCTAGGTTATCCCATACAATGCTATATATGAAGGAATTTTGCAGTCATGTAAAAGCAGTCTTCAATAAATATGTTATATTTTATGTATTATGTTGTCATGTAATGTTACCAATCCACAAATACACTATACCTCTCGATCTTCGAGGTTTTATTAAGTTAAAGCTTATGTAATAAATCATGTTTAAGTGTGTAATAAAAAGGAGGTTTGTTATAAAAGGGAATGGCCATAGTAGAAGATTCTCATTGTGAGATTTTATTCCATTGTTATGGTGGATGGTAATAGATTATTTGACCCCTATGTATGGGGATGTTGAATCATATATCTAGTCAATAGTTTTCACCCCTATATTTTTTCAGTTAGCCAGGGAGGCACAACATGGGGATATTGCTTGTGTGGCCTCAAATGTCTAGATATCCACTAGACCTGTCCTTGATGGATTTAATAAAGGTGGATAGTATCTCAGCCTTTTGAGTATTTATGATGAAACTAGCCACACTATGAGAAGAGGTGTTGAGTAGGCTATTTTCTCTTAGGAGTACACCTAAGAGAGTAACGACTGTTTTGATATTCCTTTCTATTGTGTTTTGGGGCTCAGGATGTGTTGGTTTATTGCTGAGTTTATCTCATGATGTATCACCTATCAGTAGGTGTAGACTAATGTTACCAGATGGTAGTGGAAAATAGGTGGTGACCATATGGCTTTCATGGTGGAGTTTCCAAGATTAGTGAAAGTTCATGAAATCATATGAGGGATCATTAAACAGCTCAATATGTTTTCACAATTTCTAACCATCTAAGATGAGAGCTTTGTTGTGTGGATTTAAGAGGCTTTTGGAGCTCAACTGTTGTTGATATTGGTGTTTTCCCTTAGACTAAGGGTTAGTAAGTTTAGAATATTCAGGTTTTGGAGAACATGATAAATGTTATCTTGTTGGATTAGGTCCATGGTTGAATGGATCACCTTTCCTTTAGTGGGGTTTGCATAGCGTTGTAGTTATCACTACACCATAGTCATGACATATTTTTAGGTCATATATGGGAGACTCTAAATGGTTAGTTCATTACTATTTATAGCCAATGTGAGACAATTTTTGTGGATATAATGTTGGTTCTAGCAATTTTTTGGGGGTATAGTTCATCCAGAGGAACATGATGGCTATCAGGACATGTCGAGATTCCCTTACGTACTAACGATGATGAATTTTGGAGTTCTTTGAGTAGATAATGTGTTTTGCGAGATATCACCACATCATAGGCTATGGAGAGTTTTCCAGGGTTACAGTCTACCTTTGGGGTTTGTTGACCCCTTTTTCATTTACTATGTTGTGTTCCTAAGGTGAAATATATCTAGACCCTTGTTTCCCTCTGGAATTGTGGATGATATCATTGATTTAAGATTCAAACATTCCAAGCGGTTTCTAATGGGTTTGTTCGTAGAACCGGAAACATCCAATGATTACATATCCATTGTAACCTACTTTCCAAAGGTAGGCGCTCATTAGTTGTGGACTGATGAGGCTTAGGAATTTGCATTGAATGAGAGGATGGGAGGTCAGACTCATCACACATTTTTGAGGGGAATTATTGTCTACTCTGGGACTCTCTTTATAGATTTAAGTTATGTTCGTGAATCCTTATTACATTACCCAGTATAAAATGAGCTTTCCTTTAGATCTGATAATCAATGATTGATATGTAGGAAATTTAGAGAATATTTTATATGTATTCGAGGTTCTTCATCGATAGAGAATCATCTGAATTTTTTTATATATTCATAGCCAATGGAATCCTTCAGTACATAAAAGTATCTTGGTCATTATGATGATAATACTGGTTTTAAAGCCACCCAGTGGGGCACTTGAAGATTATTGTCATTCAGAAGGGCATGGATTATTTCAAAGTTGGGATCGTACCCGCAGATGGGCTGCCTACATATCCTTTGTTTTGGAAAAGGAATCAGAACCCACGTAGTTCAAGTAAGGTATTATGATGTTTACGCATGATTGATTGCTCAAAGAAAGGATGTCATGATTAATTTTACACTCTAAGCTCATGTGAGTCATGCTAGGTGTGAGAAATAAGAGGTATTGGTGAAACTAGACAATTGTGCCACGAAAGATGCAATGATGTGGGGCTTATGTGTGTATGAGTGACCAAATATATGAGGATTAAGATTTACTTCAGGGAAGAAATCTAGGAACAGGGTACATAAAGGTATATGTGCTTCATGGAGATTTGGATACTCTAATCTTGTGGCTTTGTCCTAAGGAATATTCCCATGTTAGGAGGGGACTTATGATTGGGGTTTACTCCTGATAAAGAAGCCCAGATCAAAAGGAAATTATGATTGGGGCTTACTCCTGAAAAGGAGGCCCAGGTTAAAGGGATTTGAAAATTAAAGGGACTTGGGGCTTACTCCTATGGAGGAGGCCCATATCTGAGACTGGGGATTTCTCTTGAAAAGGTAGCCCAGGTTAAGAGAATTATGGTTGGGGCTTACTCCTAAGGAGGATTCCCATATTTCAAAATTTTATGATTGGGGCTTACTCCTGAAAAGAATGCCCATATTAGAGGACATGGGACTTAATCCTAAAGAGGATTCCCAAAATTAATGGGAATTATGGCTGGGGATTATTCCTGAAAAGGAGGCCCAGGTTAAGGGGTTCTCTCATCTTAAAGGATGAGGTTTAATGAATGAAATCTCAATCTTTAGTGACATAAAGATGTGTAAATCACTATGTTTTGAGAGATGTTCCCCAGAGTTCCTTTCAGATAAGAAAGTTAAATCAAGAAATCATGCAATAAATGGCTTTGAAGGGTTTCTTGAAGACTTAATCTTGAATAGGATAGGTGGAATGGCATAAGAGGGGTGAACTGGGAAGGAAAGGCACCCAAAAAGATTGGGGCACACAAGTCCTGGCAGGCGCGTAGGTACTACATGGGCACGCATGTCCTTGGTCGCGCAGGTATACCTGCGCATCACATGGGTACTTGCGCGATTGTTAACCAATAGGGTAATACTTGGGCGATACTTGGCTCAAACCCTTGGTATTATCCCTAGAGGCTTTCCAGAAGATGGCACACAAGTTCTGGTGAAGAAGTAGGGTGACACGCAAGTGTGTCCATTTCGCTTAAGGGTAAAACCACTTAGGCGCGCAAGTGTTAGGGAATTCTAACAATTAGACCTTACTCCCCTTGTTTATACCTTCCATTCTAGGTAGAGAATTACCTTAGAAGTGTTTGGAAGACCTGAAGAAGAGACCTGGGCGTTCAGAGCTCTGTATGTGAATTCTGGAAAAAAAACCATCCCAAAATGGGGGGCCCACTGAGGCTATTTATAGGCTGAAGAAGACCCCTAGCGGTTATCACTTAGGTCTGGCAAGTGACTTGCGCGATCAAAAATGTGGCGCGCAAGTGTACTTGCGTGACCATGGTAGAGCTTGCACGATCCTTGTGCAATGTTATTTTTATTCATTACTTCGTCAATTTTTGATATTTGTCCAAAGGTTGAATCACTTTGAGCTACGATATTCCCCTTTTCCAATATTTAGACTCCGTGACGAAAGGAGCATCAACAAAAGTACCCCCTCATAGTTGGATCCAAAAGAAATGAGAATTTTACTCTGAGGAAATCGAGAATCAAAAGTAAATTGGGGCGCACAGGGTATGGCACACAAATAAGCTTCGGGCACGCAGGGTCTGGTGCGTAGGGGTATGACTTTGTCTATAAATAGAGGGCCTCACTTCACGCAAAGCACCCGGATCTTACTTTTTTTTTTCTCTCGGCGCGCAAGTTGACTCCCGGCTCTCGCTTGTCCGTGCTTCTTGCTTCTTGCGTCGCGCTTCTGTTTCTTGTGTCGCGCTGTTGTTAAGGTATTTAGAGTTGCATGGTGAAACCCGTGCGCCCAATACTTGCGCGACCGAAGGAGACTTGCGCGCAAACTATGGGACTTGCGCGCCTTAATGACTTAGCCAAATTATTTAAATCCTTCACAAATTTTATCAAAAATTAACATACTTTAAGAGTTAATTATTCAACTTTTGTGCAGATCAAATGGATCCAAAGAGAATCGGAACGGTTGATGAACTGGAGAGCAAAAGAATTGATGAGATGATGGACATCATTGGCCATGATTACTATTCCATCTGCGAAAGCACTCTTCTAGACTTGGCTAAGTATCTGAAGAAATATCATCATGATTTCCCACACAGAATCTATCTGCCTCTGTATGGCAATGGTCATCTGAAAAATGTCAATATTCCAGAGGCAAAGAACTATCTCCCGCCTTCCTGGTTTCAGTCGTGTACCAACTTTTCTTCAGCGAATGTCTCAATCACAGGAAGATTTTCTAATGCTAGAACAGTAAAGAAAGCCTATATAATGCATCATTGCTCTTGTGCACCAGATCTGAAAATTCACAAACCTGAGCTGCAACCACATTGTTATCCTTCAATAATTCAAAATTCTCAGATTGATCAATCAAAATGCTGGAATGAGAAATGGGAATTCTGTTCTAGTGGAGGGGTGAAGACAACTTGGATGTGGGATTATTTGGTGCGACAAACTTGTGAAGAGTTTGTCGAGGATCTGAAGGGAGCTTCAATTTATGAAGCCGTCTGGGATGGGAAAACATATGTTTATAGGAATGATAATTTTGCACCGGAGTTGCATAGCAGCTGGAGCCCAGAAATGAATTATTTCCATTTGACCCATGGAGAAGTAGGCATTAGTTTGTGGGATGTCTACAAGATCTCAGGGGTTCCAATCTTGGGTGATATGTATGAAGAATTCATCCCTCCAAAGGAAACTTTGAATGATTCGGAGAAGACTCCAAATTTGGTTCGAGAATTATTGAAGATTTATCATAATCTCAAAATCTCAAATACTTCAAAGACTCATTCTAGAAGGGATTTTCACCCAGAGGAATGGATGGATGTGTTTCTCAAGAAGAAGAGGGAAAAGGGGCCCACCTATACTTGTCCTACTAGCTGCCCTAGAGCAGATAAGAGAGGTGTTCCGAGCACATTCTGGCCAACTCTGAAAGCAGGAGAGTTTGAGAAATGGGGGTATGAAGTGAATCATAAAATCCCAGAGAAGAACCGTCTGTCAGGATTTTTAGCCTTATGGCTCAGTGTCTATCTTTTTCTAATTACAGATTCAAAGGGAGGCATCAGGCCAGGGACCTTCATTATCGCAGCCATGTTGGATAAGAGGAACATGGTGGGGTTGGATACCCCAGTTTTGGCAAAGATTCATAGGAGCATACTCCATGTCTATATGGGTAAGTCTCCATTGAGATTAGTGGGACCATTACAAGTTTTATGGGGATGGATCACCACTCACTTCCAGACATATTTTGTTCATAACGGAATATAGATTCCTGGAAGTTCTTCCAGGCCATCTATTCTGGCCTTCTCTGGATTTCATCCTTTGTCCCTCAATGCTTATGATATTAGGCCAAGGCAGGGTATGCATAAGGAATTCCACTTCTTTCCCTATGGAAATTCACCGACAGGGCGATTTGTTGACGATGGATCAGCCGGCTTGGAATAGAGGTCTTATATGATGGCCTGCAGAGACAGTGTACAAGCCACCATAATTGATGGGGAAATTATATGTGAGGCCTATGCACCATATCAAGTTGCATGCCAATTTAAGTGTCTGCAGACAACTGTTGTATCTCCTCTAGTGCACGTCAGATCAGAGCAGCATCCAATGGTTTCTCGGCAACTATGGTTGCTAATGGCTATGGAATGGACTGGGGTAGTCTTTGACTTACCAGATACTGAAGATGTAAGAAATTTGACCATATGGTATGCTGAAAATTAGATATCATCATATCCTGAGGCCATAATGAATAGACCTATTTATCGGGTTGGGAAGAAGAAGAGAACCATTGAGAAAGAAACAATTCAGGTGACAGTTGATTCTTCCACTCCTGAAGCTGGTTCACCGAGTTCTTCAACCGAGGATGATTCATCAGATTCTCAGGAGATATAATATGTGTCAAAACGGCCACATGCCATGTATAATCCTCCTGTCAGAATCAAGAGAGCCACTCCATCAACTCCTGGTGAGTTACTTTATTGAGGCAATTTTAATTGCATGAAACTTTATAGAGTAACAAATTTTCATTATCTTTTTATAGTTGCAGTATCTAGAAAGAAATTAAATTCCATGGTCGTAGGACCCTCTTCACAGCCTTCTAGTACACCTGCATATCTACGACCAGAGGCCTTCCAGGCATGGCAGGATGTATATTGCGATACTGAAACTATCTGGCTAGAGCTATGTGAAGGGTTACGTCTTCCTGGAGTAGGGACTCTTCAGGATCCTGCAAATATTCATTTCAAGGATAACCTTGATGAAGTAAGATCGTATGTCAAAGTGTTGAAGGCCTACATATATGACACCAAAGATTCTATCCCTATCACCAAGAAGGTGAAGGAAATGATGGATCACGATGCCACTGATGAGGAGTGGCATGAGTATGTGGCTCCTGAAGATGTATGTTTTATTTACTTATTTTCTTTGCAACTTTATTTCATTCAAAGATTTGTTATTCAAGGAAATAGTTTTCTCTATCTTGCAGCTTGCCAAAACTACTGATGTTCCTTTGCCATATTATAGCCCCGGTGGTACAGCCATCGGGGCTGCTACTGAATCTCCTCGCGAATCGGGAGAGATATCTCTAGGCCAGCAGGCCTTGAATGAGTAGTTGGACATGGATTTCCATTCGCCAATTCAAGTTCCAATAAGAGAGACTGCCGACACTCCCAAAAAACCAAAAGGACAAAGGCGACGAAGGAGGAAGTCCACCGCTAAACACTTTACCAGTAGTGGTAAGTCCTTCGGATAATCATGAATTTTAAACCATGAAAAATATTGCTCATTTTCATTGGGATTGTAGGGACTTCCACTACTGAAAAAGTGGCCTATACCCAAGGTTAAAAATCGTGGGTATATCCCCCAAAACCGTGGGTATAGCCTATACCCACGGTTTTGGGAACCGTGGGCTGGAACGGCGTCGGGACAGGTCCCCAGCCTATACCCACAGTTTTCCAAAACCGTGGGTATAGGTGTCCCGCCACCATGTCACCGAAACATAGCTAATTGTCACGGTGTCAACGGCTTTTACCCACGATTTCAAAACCGTGGGTATAGGTCCTAAAATAATGCAGGCGCCGAGTTACGAACTTACGACCTCTTCGCTGCAAACATCGCGTCTAACCACTACCCTAACATCACTTATATGTATATATATGTATATTTAGTGAAATATATTTATAAAAACCATGGGTATAGAGGGAAGAACCGTGGGTATAGGGTTCCTGCCAAAAAAAATTTCCTTCCCGTGGAAATGTTTTTTCCCGCGCACACAAAAGTGACCTATACCCACGGTTATTCATAACCGTGGGTATAGGAATTTTATCCCAGACCTATCCCCATGGTTTTACCCAAAACCGTGGGGATAGGTACCCCTATACCGACGGTTTTGGGAAACCATGGGTATAGGTCACTTTTTAGGACCTATCCCCATGGTTTTGGAAAACTGTGGTGATAGACCCCCCTATACCCACGGTTTTGGAAAACCGTGGGTATAGGTCTTGAATAGACACCTATACCCACGGTTTTCCAAAACCGTGGGTATAGGGGGTGGGGGTATATCCCCACGGTTTTGGAAAATACTGTGGGGATATGTCCATTTTCCAGTAGTGTTCTTCAATTTCCCCTCTGAGGGAAAGGACTCATCCTCCTTTAAGGACCACAAAGGGTGCTGTGGAACAAACGCAAATTCAGGTTGACTTGGCTGCTTCTTAAAAAGAGCCATCATCTATTCCCAGTACTACTCCTGCTGCTGCTATAAGTAGAGAAGAACCTGCAATAGAATCATTGGAGGCTGCAGCAACTGAATCTTCCATCCTTCCTGAAGAAGTTGTCCAGGGTCAGGGGTCGAAGAATGATGGTCGCCAAGAGGACACATCAAATGCTCCCACATGTGAGACTAACCAGGATTCTGAAATATCATTGGATGAAATGATGAATCGTGGCATTCTATCGAAGAATTTTATGATCATTATAAGTTATCATGTGATTTAGAAGACCTTGGGCGTGAGTGTTATCCTTCGTCCAATAAATTTTCTTTTAATATACACTTCTAATCATGACTGAAAATAATATGCAGTTCCATCCATAGAAGCTACTGAACTTCCAATGCCTGAAGAGGTTGTGGACATTGATGTCAACCCTACCATTTCAGAAACATTATCTCAAGTGGAGCTAAACCCGGTAAAACCTCCTGAGACCCATCTTGAAGATCCTATTGAAACTGGGAATGATGGGGAGGAGTCTTCTCAAGCTACTGATCTACTGTTAGGTAATGATTGTACTGAGTTTTCAAGATAGAAAACCATCTTCCATTATTCTATGAAACTAATCATACATTTAATTGATCAAACAAGGCTATCATCATCAATGGCTATAACTAGAGGTGAAGTCTCAACCTCCTCCAAAATAGTAGTAGAAGGTGAAGCAACCAGGGTCAGGGGGGAAGGAGTAGAACATGGCACTTCCTTAAGTGCATTAATCCTAGATTACATGCCCCTCTATGATGATTATGTCGAATCACACCCGGAGGTGCTTAAGGCACTCAGCTTTTCACGACACAAGGCATGGAAAAACATATGGAAAATCATGTCTGAATTGCCTCTTGACGAGCTATCATCAAATATTTCCCGATTGCCATCCCAGTTCATCATTCTAGGACTTGGGGGTTTTGGATACCAAGAGATCCATACCGCGGTGAAACAAGTCATCCTATGAAGGGAGTAGGAGAAAAAGTTCCGTGAAGAACTGACTAGGGTGAAGCTGTCAGTCAATATCATTGAATTTGAGGCTGCGGTATCCCAATCTAAGGCTGACTATGCTACCAAGATGAACGATCGAAAGTATAAGATCAATGATAAATTCATTCAGAAGATACACCTTCAGCAACAGTTAGATGTTGTTACTGGGGAACTTGACCAACTCAATAATTCATTGGAGGGAGCTCAAATGAATGGTATGAAATCCATCGCAGATTCCAAGAAAGCACTCCATCAAGATGAAACAAGTGAAGTTGGTCGGGTGCATGAGCTTCAAGTGACTGCTGATGAAGCTCGGGATGTTGTACATTAAGTGAATACTTATGTTGAAAACATCCTATAATTTCTTGGAAAAGATAAGATACACCAATCTGTGGATGTCCTTCTAATTTTTGTGCATGAAATGGAAAGAATGGTTTCATCTTCAATCACTTGTGAACGTATTTTCCTTTTCTCTTTGCTTTAAATTTTACCTAAGCCAATGGGCCTAGTAAGCATAGTTTAATTTTCACTTGGATTAATATAAATAACCCTACAAACTTTTAATATCTTAATTGCTCAATATTACCTAAATCATTTAAATTGTATGTTTAGTGAGTTGGAACATGACTTTTATTTAGAGTTCCTTTGACTTTTGTGGGCAGTTTAAATTCATGCACGTCAGACATAAAAAGGATAATTTTTAATGTCCAAATAGATTTGACCGAATTAATTAGAATTGACTCAATTCTTTGACAATTCATTTGAAAAATTATTACCATACTCAAGTATGAAGGAAAATACGTAAACTATGACTTAAGAATATTTGAATCTGAGGAATGATATGAAAAAGAGCTAAAATGCATTAGAATAAGTAATTCCCAAGAATGAAGTTACCATTATTTAACAAACCCGTTAGGGGGTTGAATTATGCAGGGCCACCTAAGGGCATTGGCTGCATAGCCAAATAAATAGCATCTTTTGGCTGAAAGGTCTGTTATGTAGACTACATATTCTAGGCCAATTAAGGGCACGTGCTTCATAGTCAGGCAAGAGAACTCTCAGAAATTTACTTTCCTAGTGCTAAAAATCCAGTGAAAGTTTATGGAGATTCAAATTTTCCAAAGTATAGAGTTTGTTGTATGGAAAGAGGTACTTGAATATGGAGAAGATATTTCCAAAAATGATTATCGAAGAACGGGATGAATATCACTATTACAAAGGTCAGACCCAAACATACGGAAGGAGAATATAAACCATAGACTTGAATACTTTCAGATCATGAAAAAGGATATGGGACAAATATGCTAAGGATGGCTATTTTTGCAGATCCCTACATATTATCATTAAGACAAATAAGGGAAAAAAATCTTTCCTCCCAAGAATAAAGTTACCACTATTTAACAAACCCATTAGGGGGTTGAAATATGCAGAGCCACCTAACGACATTGTCTGCATAGTCAAATAATTGCATCTTTTGGCTGACAGGTCCGTTATGTAGACTGTTTATGCAAGGCCACCTAAGGGCACGTACTACATGGTTAGGCAAAAGAACTCTTAGAATTTGAAACCTTTTGTGATTAAAAGTTAAGAAAAGGGTTATAAAGATCTGAAAATATTTAAGATTATGATTATGACACATAAATATGGGTATTTTCCAACGTATGCAGAGATACACCAATCAATGCTATACATAATCATGTTGTGACTGGGTCCAGAATGAAAATGTTGGACTTCACTACGTATCCCATAAGGATGGGATTCAAGCCATACGTAGTTCTTGAACTACATTTTAAAGTCATGTGGGACAAAAGGATTGGAGATCTCAGTTTAGGGTCATAGAGCTTGGACCATTATAATAAATACACAGTGTGTGTATTCATGGGGACTTTTCAGCCAGGGGACTGAAAGAGGAATTTGGGGTTTGGCCCAAAAGACATGGGGCTAGATTTGAGGGACACTCGAACGTTCCTACATATCCCATAAGGATGGGAATCAAGACCACATAGTTCTTGAACAACCCTCTGTAAAAATTAGGTTTATATATGTGAAGGGTGAAAGGGGATTTTAGTACAATGATGGTTTAACCCAAGATAAAATGTTCAGGTATTTCCATGTATGCACGTAGTCTTTGAAATAAAACATTATTGATAATCATTGTGAATAATGATTCCCTCTCAGGTGAGGGTATCAAAGAATATTGTAGTTTATTTTCATACTGAAAAAAAATTGTTTTATAGTTTAACATCGTATAGCAAGGACGAAAGTGAACCAATGTAAAGATATTGATTTTAGGGGCAGTTTCACGAATCAACATCATATGAGATGGAGGTGAACCGATGTAAAGAGACTGGTTTTGGGCTTGATCCTTGGGAGGTTACCTACGTACCAAGCCTGGAAGGAAAGGATCAAAGTTTGCGTAGTTCAATTAAATAATGAATTAGTGATCAAGTTGTCCTTGGGGACAATGACCTAAAAAATAGTATTGGGACTTACACATGGTTAGTATCCCAGAGAGAGTGTTACGGTTGATGTTTGTTCTAAGCTCACGTGAGTCATACTCGGTGTGAGAAACAAGAGGTAACAACAGCTTTAACGATGCATAGTTTAATGTCATGTAGGACATATGAAGGGACTATAAAGTTTAAAGTCTTGCAGTTAAGACTATTGGTGCTGCACAATTTAATGTCATGTAGCAGGGACAAAGTATAGTTTAATATCATGTAGGACGTATTAAAGGACTTTTTGTACAGTTTAGTGTCATGTAGTTAGGATGATTGGGAAAATACAGTTTAATGTCATGTTGGACAAAAAAGGACTATGCAGTTTAATGTCCTACAGTGAGGACAAAAGAGTACACCATTTAATGTCATGTTGGATGTATTAGGGACTTTTTCATAGTTTAACATCATGTTGGATGAAAAAGGGACGATACAGTTTATCATCATGTTAAACGAAAGTGATAATAGTTTAAGGTCATATGAATTGACCATGGATGGTGCAGTTTAACGTCATGCAGGACGTAAGGTACATGCAAATAGTCTAAGGTCATATGCATGGACTGTTGATGGTGCAGTTTAACGTCATGCTGTACGTAAGGGATGTGAAAATAGTTTATGGTCATATGCATGGACCGTTGATGGTGCAGTTTAACGTCATGATGGACGTAAGGGATGTGAAAATAGTTTAAGGTCTTATGCATGGACCGTTAGTGTATTTTGTGTTCATACAAAATATTTCTTCAGAAATCTACCATTGGTTGGGGTAGTGATGAGTTCTCCATCCATTGAGATTAAAGAATAAGCTCCATTGGATTAGACCTTATGTATTGAGTAAGGTCCTTCCCATTTTGGCTCAACCTTTGGAGGTTTCTATCCTGGTATCATTGGAGTTCTGAGAACTAAACAAATTCTCCCTGAGTGAATGAACGAAGATGAACTTTTTTGTTGAAATATCATGTTATTCGATTCTGATAGACTTCCAAGTGGTGCAAAGTGCACAATATTTTCTCATCTAACAGTTCCAATTCATTCAATCACTTTTGAGATTGTTCATCTGTAGATGAATGATCACAAATGGCTACTCTGAGCGAGGATAGTTTAACTTCGATGGGAAAGATGGCTTCCGTTCCATATACTAGTGAATATGGAGTTGACCGCGTTGCAGTGCAGGTGGTAGTCCGATAATCCCATAAAGCATGAAAAAGTTTATCAGGCAATGATTTCTTATCTTTATCCACATTCTTTTGCAGTATATTTGAAAGAGTCTTATTGAAGGCTTCTATCTAGACATTTTCCACTGCATGATACCGAGATGAATGGTTGGATTTGATGTTGTATTCTTGATACAACATCTTCATCTCGGATGAACAGAAGTTGGTGCCATTGTCCATCAATATGGTATGAGGGACACAAAATCTGGTAATGATGTTAGACTTGATGAAGCTAACAATTCATTTAGAACTGACTTCCTTAAGAGGTATTGCCTCTGACCATTTGGAAAAGAAATCAGTAGCAGTAAGAATATACTTAAACTGCTTGGCCGTAGCTGAAGGGTAAGATCCCACCACATCTATTCTCCATGTGGAAAATGACCATGAGTATTTAGCTAAATGAAGAAAATCTGGAGGTTGATTAATGAAGTTGGAATGTACTTGGCATGAATGACACTTCTTTGTGAAATCAACACAATCCTGTATCATTGAAGGCCAGAAGTATGCAAGCCTTTGAATCTGATCAGACAGTCTATGTCCAGACTAGTGGGCACCACAGACTCCTGCATGCTCTTCTTTCATGACAGCCATTGTCTCTTCACCATTAATGAATCTGAAGAGAACTCCATCAAAACCACATTTGTAGAGAATTTTCACTAAGTGATCAGGGCTATCATAAAGAGTAAAATTGACCACACGTCACTGGATTTGTTCTTTATCATCTCTATCAGGTGGAAGTGTTCCATTTTGAAGGTATTCCCTAATAGGTGACATCCATCCTGTAGTATGACCATACAGTTAAAGAATGGGACTAAATTCATTAATTACCTCTGTTCTGATTCAAACATAAGATGAAATTGCATGACGGTGGGCAATACTGATGGTTTTCTTGTCCCGATTTGGATCTGCTAGAGTTGTGGCTATTTTAGCCAATTCATCAGCTTGAGCATTTTGTGATCACAGGATATAAGAAACTTTCAGTTCCAAAGGGAATTCCTCCATTAACTCTCTGACGTAATCATACAAAGGGATTAGTTCATCTTTTCTGATGGCATAATCCCCATTGACTTGTTTTATTACCAGGTATGAATCACCTTTCACCTTTAAGTGATTCACTTTGGCTTGAAGCACCAATTCTAAGCCTGCGATGAGATCATGGTATTCTACTTCATTATTGGTACCACCTTCCCACAATAAGAAGGAATAAGGTAACAATGCATTTTCTGAAGAAATGAGCACAATTCCTAAGCAAACTTTTTTGAATTTAGGATTTTCCATTTTCCTCCCTGTTGGACTTCTGGAAGCACCATCAAAATACATTTCCCATGCCTGAGGAATTTCTTGAATAGGGAAGACTTCCTCATCAAGGAGTTCAATATCTGAAGATGTGTCCTCCACTGAAGGGTGTTCAGCTAGGAAATCAGCCAGATCTTGGCCCTTTATTGCGTTTTGAGACACATACTGAATGTCAAATTACTGCAAAATAACTGCCCACCTTGTCAGACGTCCTGTAAGCATTGGACGACTAAGGATGAATTTGAGCGGGTTTTTGCGAGATACCAATTGGACCTCATGATGTTGTAGGTAGTGTCTCAACTTCTGAACTGAAAAGATTAATGCCAGGAAGCACTTCTCAATACTTGAATATCGGGTTACTGCTTCAAGCATAGTCCGACTGAGGTAGTAGAGGTTATTTTCATTCCCAGCATCATTCTTCTGAGCAAGAAAGGCACCCAATGATCTCTCTAAATCTGTCATGTAGAGGATAAGTGGTCTTCCTTCAACAGGTGGCATGGGTACCGGTGGACTCAAGTGGTATTTCTTGAGAATATCGAATGCTTCTTGACATTTCCAGTCCACTAGTAAGTGACTCCCTTCTTCATCAATTTTGTGAAGGGTAAACTTTTGCCTGCCAAATTGGTGATGAAACTCCGAATATAGGCTAAGTGTCCTTGAAGTCTTTTTATTATTTCCAATTTTTAGGAGGTGACATACCAAAGATTGACTTTGTCTTCTTAGGATCAACTTCAATACCATGATGGCATACAACAAAGCTGAGAAATTTTCCAGAGGTTACCCCAAAAGCACATTTTAAGGGGTTCATCATCAAATTATGTTGTCAAAGATTGCGGAATATGACTTACAAATAATCCAAGTGATTAGAACGTTGTTTATATTTGATCACCAAATCGTCCACATAGAATTCAACAAACTTCCCTAAAAAGGTTTTGAAGATACGATTCATGGAACGGTGATATGTTGCACCTTCATTCTTTAAGCCAAATGGAATTACCCGATAGCAAAACACACCCTGAGGGGCCCTGAAGGCTATGGATTACTCATCTTCTGGATCCATTCAGATTTGATTATATCTCAAATATCCATCCATGAAGGAAAGTGCTTCATAGCCAGCTTTTTCATCGATTAAAAGTTCTGTAATCGGAACTGTAAAATCATCCTTAGGACAATGCCGATTAAGATCTCTAAAATCTATGAAAACTCTAATTTTTATGTTCTTCTTCTTCACAGGGACAATATTATCCAACCACTTGGGATATTGAACTTCTCTGACGAAGTTAGCTTTGATATGCTTATCCACTTCAACTTCAATTTTTGAAGCATAAGTTGGGTGTGTTCTTCTCGCAGCTTGCATAAATCCTTGATGTTCTTCTGGTAAACACAAATGATGAGTGGAATCCTCAGGATCAAGCCCTAGAATCTCTGTATAGTTCCAAGTAAATATATCTCTATTTTTTTTAGAAAGGAAATATACATCTATTTCTATTCAAGAGTTATGGCCGCACTGATTAATGTGGGGAGTGGATCTTCTTTTGTACCCAGATTTATTTCTCTGAGTTCATCCATGGTGGTAGAGATACCCTCTTCAAATGCTGGAGGAGAATCCCTGAAATCTTCCTCTTCTTCTTCAACATGTGTTATTTCATCCATTTCTACTTTCATAGTAGATGATGAAGCAAAATTTACATGATCAGAAGAGATGTTAAAACTTGAACATCTTGAAGAAGAGGCTTCCATTTTTGACCCAATTGATGATGAAGGGTCTTCTTTGGGTAGTAAAGAGGAGATGATGGATTGAGAATTGACATCATTGTTCACCTCTAACATCACTATCACTTCTTCTGGCCTGCTTGGCAAAGTATAGACTTGCTGGATTTCAGCAGATGAAATGAAGACATCTCCATTTGAGATTTCATCATTGCTTGGAGAATCACCAATTTCTCCCATGTTGTCTGGCTCGATTTCCATAATTGACATTATGGATCTCTCCATAAGAGTATTTTGATTTGGGTCTATCCTATCAATTTGACTGATAGGCATCACATAATCTCCACTCACATGCGCAAAAGGATTTACTAGAATCTTTTCCAAACCATATAGAGCATTTACTTTGGTAATCTCTTTTATTGTGGATTTTCCCTTCCCTTCGTGTGATAGAATTCTGCCTCAATGTATTGAGACTCACATGTCTTGAATGGGTCTTTATCATCATACAAGGTCCCAAATTGACCATCGAAACAATACTTGAGACATTGATGGTATGATGAAGGTATAGCCACATGTTGATGTAGCCAGGGTCTTCCAAGAATGATGTTGAAGGCTGAGTCTTGATTAACAACCACGAAATCTGAATTGGATAAAAGATCTCCAAACTGAGTTCTGAGCGTAATCTCGCCCAGTGGTTGTTTTTCATTTTTATCATATCCTTGTAACATTATAGTATAAGGAGATAAATTAGATTCCTTGAGGCCCAATCGACGAAGTGTACGAATGGGCATGAGGTTGACTCCTGACCCATTATCAATGAAAGCTCTTCGGATGTCTACACCATTGACCTTTACAGACAAGTACAAAGATCTTATATGTCCATGTACGACTTCATTTTCATCTTCATCAGTAAAAGATATTATTGCATGTCATTCTACAGGATTATTATCAATGTAATAGACTTCAGCTACAACAATTTCAGTTTCAAACTCCTGAGGACTTGACAAATCCTCAACGAGTGCTTCCCGAAGATCCTTTGATAAATTCAAGGAATCCAAAATTGATAACATGGCCAGTACTTAGGACAGGTGTTTCAATATATCATACTTTTGATCCAAAGGTCTCTATTTCCTAACAAGAACAAGTGGTTTAGCAGGTGCCATGGAAGTTGATGCTCTGGAAGTTGATGCATCTTGTATTGGGATAGGAGTTGGCAATATTCATGGCCTTGGAAGATCAGACCGATTAGGTCTATTTACTTGTTGAGAGGATAAAGATGGAACCCCCAGCCAATCCTCCAGAATAACTGCTCCAGGACTGAATTTGCTATTGTTGGAAGAACATGCTTGTTCTTGTTGAGCTCGCTGAAGGGATCTGCCACGAGTTTCTGCTGCATACACAGTTCTAGTAGGGGTAGAATTGGAATAGTGGCTTTTGAAAGATCCATGTATTCCCCTGTATCCTGAGCCTCTGGAACTTCTTCCGATTACTCTATTTGATATATAGAATTTGGGCTCATCAAAATCGATACTGTAACTGGAATATGGATCTGTTAATTGAATCATATTAACAGAACCGAAAATCAACTCTTCATCCAATGAAGACTCTGCCTGATTAGCCTGTTTAGGTTTTGCCGTTTGGTGGGACGATGCCCATTTCTTTGAGGTAGATGGCATGAAATCTGCTAGATTCAAAGACAACTTAGGATTTGACACATACTCATCTTCTTCTGATTGTTCATCCTTGGATTTGTGCCGTTTCTTTGAGGATTTTTTTTCTGATGAAGAGGGTTTTGCTGCGACATTCATGGAAAAAGGCACAATTGGTTTCTTCAATTGCGTTTGAAAAATTGAATGAGTTCGGTTGATCGTTTTCCTGACCGTCCAATCATCATATTTTTGTGCATTTTTGCTTTTGACTTCTTGACATTCGCCTTCCTCCTCTGAAACTGTAGCAGTAACACATGCTACCTAGGTTGAAGAGCCTTTTAGTTTAACTTGTCCCGAGTCGACCATATTTTGTAGAAGGTCTTTAAAGACAAAACAATCCTGGATGGGATGCCCCAACATCTGATGAAATGGGAAATAGTTGGGAAGGTCTTCATCTCCTTCCTTGTTTGGCCTCTTGGGCCTTGGAAATTGAACCAAATTATTTTCCAGAGCCGAAATGAAATAACCAGGAACTTGTTCATTTCAAAAAGAGTAAACTTTTCTTTTCAAATCCAAAAATTGTTTTTGTCTTTGATCTCTTTGATAATATTGACGAAACGACCTCTCTTGTTGATGCTCAAGTGGTGGAGCCCTTCGAGAAGATGAAGGTTTTGAGGTAGAAGCATGTACAAGTGCTTTTTTAAGCATAACTGTAGCAGTTTCAAATTTACCCATTCTCCTTGCTGGAGCTGATGGAATTACAAGAGATTTAGCCTTAGTTTGTATAAGAGAATCTTCAATCTGTTGAGCGATTGAAGTAAGGTCTCTAAACCCTCCTTTGTATTTCACAAGGATTAGCGGTGTGTGTAATTCGTGACGCAGATTTGCCACACAGATTGGAAACAGTTCCTCTTGAGGGAGTGCTAAGCTTAGGAAATATGTTAATCCCTTCCAGCGAGCAATGAAATCTGAGACCCTTTAATTCTCCCATTTCTTATAGTTTGTAAGATCGAAAACTGTTGTATTTGGAAAAGTTGAGCTGAATTGGAGAAGGAATCTTTGGCGAAGATCCTCCCATCTGGTAATTGACCGGGATTGCAAGCTTGTATACCAGAAAAAATCTGGTCCTTGCAAGGTTCTCACGAAGCATCTGAGTTTCACTGCTTCTTGCTGCTCCGGAGATCCCATCATAGGATCGCAACAAGAGACGTAATGCGTCAAATGCTGTTCAGGATCACCCGATCCATTGAAAATAGGGAATACAGGGTTCCAAAAACTTGATGGAGGAGAGATTGAATCTACCAATTCAGGGTAATAATTCTTTTCTAGTTTAACCTAAACACGATTCCCTTAAATAGTCTCTAACCGAGCTGTTAATGACTCAATGGTAGTTGTTAACTTTTGAGAAACATCCGGTTGAACATGGACTTGGGCAGGTGCAATGACTGGAGTTTGGACAGGTATGGCAGCTGGTACTGCAATTGATGGTAGCACTACCAATTGTTGTTGCACTTGACCCGTAGGATTAGACCTATGAGGGTGTACTGATAAAGGAGGATATTCCTAATCCATCTTAGTAGCTGCAACAAACTCCCTTGGCTGACTGACTCCAGCACGCTTAGGAGGATGACTACCTTGAAGTAGTTCTGCGTTCAACCTCCTCAATTCCTTCATTTATTCCTCCTATTGCACAAATCTTTGCTCCAGTGAGAGCGATTGGACTTCTCCATAGGAAGGATATGTAACCTGATTCATTCCCTTCCCCTTGTTTGATCCCTTTCGTAGAGGGGGAAGTGGGTTAATTAAAGGATTACCTAAGCTCTGAGTAATCCTTTGATTTCGGGTACGCACACCTTCTTCATTTGTGTCTGTGCGTACAACTTCTTGAGCATGAACCTCTTCATCTGGTTCCTCAGAATGAGCCTCATCTGGTGGATCATCAACAATGACATTGATGACATTGATTGATGCATAATGCATTGCATCCCTCCTATCGGCATTCCTGCGATATTTTCTCCTTCCATGTCTTTGATGAGACATTTCCTTTTGTTGGTTTGATCCCTTAGGAACTTCTTGGAAAACCATAATTTGGAGAGAATCTCCTGATAATTTGGCTCTTCGTTCCTCTTGAGGCTTCTCCCTCAATTGAGAAAAGACCGACTTTCTCTGAGGAGGGGGTTGATGATTTGAAAAAGTCCCCAGTCCGGTGGACTGGGGCTGTTCCTGCTATCTTTGCTCAACTCCTCAAATACTATTCATTGATTCTGAGGGTTGGGTTAAAAGAGTCCCCAGTCTGGAAAGCTGGGGTGGATCTTAACATACTATGTCTGATACTTTCTTAAAATCTCTCCTGATCATGTGGACCTTGGTCTGGAAATTAGCTGGATGCATCAATCGACATCCACTTTTATCACCCGGTTCAAAAGACCGTTGGATGATTTCTGACACTTTTGTCACTTGATGATGTTCTTGCTCCATACGAGATGCATGTTCAATATTCTAGTTTGATTGATGTAGGAGTAATTCAACAACTTGTTCTTTGTATTCTTTATTTTGAGAATAACTAGTTGAGGCCTGTTCTTGGGAAAGCTTTTGATTACAAACAAAACCCATTGACTTTGGCCGGCCATGGGAAATAACACTGCATGAAACCATTTTCGGCAGGCTTTATTGACTGGAGAACACAGTGAAATGTAGTGCTCCATGAACACCCCATCTTATGACATGAATACCATATGGGGCATTGGCAATTAACTGGAGCAATCTTCTTATTATGCCAAGGCATGAACGCTGAGGGGCTCTCTGCTGCTTTTCAGCCTTCAGATATCAAGAGACTGATAGAGATGCCAAATCAATCTGATGTTGTAACCCTTCTATTATCTTAACATTATTTTCATATTCATCATAAAATAATACTTTCTTTTTCAAATGGAAAAGAGTTTTCCATAAGTTGAGACGAATATCATGAATCCCATATTCCATCAACATCTCTGGAATGTCATACTGAGAGTCAGCCAAAGTCCAAAACATGACTGGAACTTCACCTTTCTCCAGTTGTTTTCTCATGTTCAACATTTCCTCTTTATCATTCAATGAAGATTCTTCTACCTTTTTTGACCAGAGCTGGTGCTTTCTTGTTGCTTCATCGGATTCAACAATATTGGTAGAGAAATCAATGATCAAACTAGAAGATGCATGTATTAGGGGTGGTTTAGAGAATGACCTACACCCTGGGATATCTTCTAATTTAGAAAGTATTTCACCTGCTAGCGATGAAGCATCAGACATGACTGGTTTCACATTTGGAACTACCTCAAGATAAGAGGGATTTCTCGGCACTACATTATCCACTAGGGAATTTTTCGGGAAATGTGAATCACTACTGCAGAGAGGAATTTCACAGCGAAATTCATCATCATGGAGAGGACCACCATGGTGGGTTATAGAAAAAGATGAGATCTCTTGCTCCTTGTCCTTCTGACCACATAGAGGGTTCCTGTGGCTCTCATCTGAAGATGTAACTTCAAGATCGACCAAATTGTCATGAGGCAATCCTTCATGAGGAAGTGTCTATTGAAGACATTCGAAATTAATGTTCCCACTATTGGGAAATGAGGGAGTAGAATATTGAATTCCAACAGATAACTGTCTGAGGGCTTCAAGAACTCCAGCATCGAGCAAGGCCTTGTTACAGATTGACCCTTGATCTCTTGACTGTGCTGGGAAGGTCTTCCTCTTAGATGCCTTCTTACTCACCTTGGAAACCACTTGTTGAAAAAAGTGGCTGCTCTGAGCAGGTATATGTGCCTGATCAGGAGAGTGGCTAGGTTAGGCTGACTATCTCTACCCAAATCAGGTATATGTGCCTGACTTGGTTGTCCGTATGATATGGTGGAGTATGCCCCACAACCCTCTTGGACTAAAACAGATGTGTGTGTCTATTTCGGAGTGAAATGTTGATGTGTCACTCCACTGGTAGGGATAGATTTATGTGTCTTTCCCTGAGATGTTGCTGAAGCTGTTATAATATCCTGGAAAGAATCCAGAATATGAGAAGGGATTTTCTTCTGCTCTTTCACCATTCATAGAATATTCTTGGTTACTTCAGCTGTAGGAAGGAGGAAATACGTCCATTCCGTGCTTGGAGTAGGTGTATGTGCCTGCTCTTTTTCTCCTTTTCCTGTTAGTGAATCCGGACAGTACTCAAGTGTGGGGGAAGAAAGTTGAGTCTGCTTCATGTTTGTCGTCGGAGCTTTCCGACTAACTTCTCCGTGTTCTATCAAGCGAGACTGTTGGTAGGCTTGATCCATACTAGCAGGTGTATTTGCCTGCTGATTGCACTTCGTCGAACGTGCTTGACAAGCTCCATCATATGTAGTCAGACGAGCCCGCTGACAAGCTGATGATGTATACACATGTATATATTCTTGCCTATAGTACTCCGCCCGAATTTCCAGGCGGGATTGGCGTGATGCAGCCTGATGAGTCTTCTGGACAACGGAATTAAAAAGGGCAGGTTTGTGTGCCCTCTCATTGCTTTCCACAAAGATAGGTTGGTGGAATTATCCAGAGAATGTAGAGATGAGAACCTTCTCACTGTTAACTGGATTTCGCCTCTGGCGATTCGTCTTTCCTGCTCGGGTTTGAGGAACCTGAGCCGAATGCCTAAAGTCGGTACCCTCATCATGTTGAGGGCACACTGCCGCACAAGTCTGGCGGTGATTGTTGATAGGATCCCTTGGGAAGAACAAATGTCTGCTTGAATTAAGGCCCTGAGGGAACTGCTCATTCACCTCCTCAAAATATGGGAGTGAATGGTGATTTCGTTCTGGGGATAACGACCCGAAACGGTTGGAGACGGTGGTTAGAACTGCCTGCTTATTGATCACTGGTCATCACTGTCTGGACGACCAGGGAGAATTGTTCACTTGGAGGGCTTGTCGAGCATCCTCCAGAGTTGTAACAGTACCATTTTGATGGTACTCCTTAACCAGGGCATTTGATACCCAGATTTGAAGATGCTGAGTAGGTGATGTCATCCTCAGAGCGGACGACGATCCAGCAGGAGTAGCAGCAGTGGAATTCGCATCAGTGGTGTTCATAGGTGTGAACATGAGAGCATCCATTTCTTGGAATGCAAAAAATCTTGGAAAGGAGTGCCTGTTTGATATAACAGACGTAATCAAGATAAATTCAGACACAACATCTTTGGGATGAGCACATATGTCAATTATTGTTTTTTTGGCCCTCTCATTGAGTTTTAAATAGGGGCCAAACAAATAAGTAAAACATCATTTTAACTTGGTTAAGGATTCACGTCGGGTTCACCATTTTTTGTTTCCCCCTTGAATTGGGGATGATCTCATTGATTTAAGATTCAAACATTCCAAGCAGTTTCGAACGGGTTTGTTCGTAGAACCAGAAACATCCAATGATTCCATATCCATTTGAACCTACTTTCCAAAGGTAGGTGCTCATTAGTTGAGGACTAATGAGGCTTAGGAATTTTCATTGGTCTAGAGGATGGGAGGTCAGACTCATCAAACCTATTTGAGGGGAATTATTGTCCACTCTGGGACTCTCTTTATAGATTTATGTTATGTTCATGAATCCTTATTACATTACCGAGTATAAATTGAGATTTTCTTTAGATATGACAATCAATGATTGATATGTACGAAATTTAGAGAATCTTTTATATGTATTAGAGGTTCTTCATCGATAGAGAATCATCTGTATTTGTTTAGATATTATTAGCCAATGGTATCCTTCAATACATAAAAGTCTCTTGGTCATTATGATGATCATACTGGTTTTAAATCCACTCAGTGGGGAACTTGAAGTTTATTTTCATTCAGAAGGACATGGATTATTTTAAAGTTAGGATCATACCTGCAGATGGGCTGCCTATGTATCCTTTGTTTTGGAAACAAAATCAGAACCCACATAGTTCAAGTAAGGGAGTGTGATGTTTATGCATGATTGATGGCTCAAAGAAAAGATGTCATGATTACTTTTACACTCTAAGCTCACATGAGTCATGCTCGGTGTGAGAAACAAGAGCTATTGGTGAAACCAGACAATTGTGCCATGAAAGATGCAATGATATGGGGATTATGTTTGTATGACTGCCCAAATAGATAAGGATTAAGATTTACATCAGGGAAGAAATACAGGAACAGTGTCCACAATGTTATATGTTCTTCATGGAGATTTGGATACTCTAATCTTGGGGATTACTCTTAAGGAAGATGCCCAAGATAGGAGGGGACTTATGATTGGGTTTTACTCCTGAGAAAGAAGCCTAGATCAAAAGGAAATTAAGACTGGGGATTACTCCTGAAAAGGAGGCCTAGGATAAAGGGATTTGAAAATTAAAGGCACTTGGGGATTACTCCTAAAGAGGAGGCCCATATCTGAGACTAGGGATTGCTCTTGAAAAGGAATCCTAGGTTAAGAGAATTATGGTTGGGGCTTACTCTTAAGGAGGATGCCCATATTTTAGAATTTTAAGATTGGGGCTTACACCTGAAAATAATTCCCAGATTAGAGGACTTGCGGCTTAATCCTAAGGAGGATTCCCAAAATTAATTGGAATTATGACTAGGGCTTATTCTTGAAAAGGAGGCCCAGGTTAAGGGGTTCTCTCATCTTAAAGGATGAGGTTGAATGAATGAAATCTCAATATTTAGTGACATAAAGATGTGTAAATCACTAGGTTTTGAGAGATGTTCCATAGAGTTCCTTTTAGATAAGTAATTCAAATCAAGAAATCATGCCATAAATGGATTTGAAGAGTGTCTTGAAGGCTGAATCTTGAATAGGAGAGGTGGAATGGCATAAGAGGGGTGAACTGGGTAGTAAAGGCACCCAAAAAGATAGGGGAATGCACGTCCTGGCAGGCGCGCAGGTATTGCGTGGGTGCGCAAGTCCCTAGTCGCACAGGTATACCTGCGCGACACATGGGTACTTGTGCGATTGTTAACCAGTAGGGTAATACTTGGGAGAGACTTGGCTCAATCCCTTGGTATTATCCCTAGAGGCTTTCCTGAAGATGGCGCGCAAGTTCTGGTGAAGAAGTAGGGTGGCATGCAAGTTTGTCCATTTCCTTTAAGGGTAAAACCACTTAGGCACGCAGGTGTTAGTGAATTATAACACTTAGACCTTACCCCCCTTGTTTAGATATTCCATTCTAGGTAAAGAATTACCTTATAAGTGTTCGGAAGACCTGAAGAAGAGACTTGGGCGTTCATATCTCTGTTTTTGAATTCTAGAAAAAAAATCCTCCCGAAAGGGGGGCCCACCGGGGCTATTTATAGGTTGGAGAAGACCCCAGGCGGTTATCCCTTAGGGTACGCAAGTGACTTGCACGATCAAAAATATGGTGCGCAAGTGTACTTGCACGAACATGGTAGAACTTGCGCGATCCTTGTGCAATGTTCTTTTTATTCATTCCTTTGTCAATTTTTGATATTTGTCCAAAGGTTGAATCACTTTGAGCTAAGATATTCCCCTTTTCCAATCTTTAGAATCTGTAACGAAAGGAGTGTCAACAACCCTGTGATCATATTTATAATGAGTTCTTAGTTTTTTCCACATGTCATAGCTTAGGATACATGTGTGGTACTCATTGCATGATGTTGACTATGATTTGGAAATTGAGTGTGAATTTTCTTTTTTGAAGGAACCTGATGGTTTTTATGAACTGATAAGAGAAGATCCTTCATGGGTGAGTAGTTTCCCTGGGATTAGGTTTGATGGAAACATGAGAATAATTTGGAGAGTTTTATAGTGTGGGAAAACTAGTTAAGTGCTAAATTTCCTATTGTTTATAGGATTTCACATTTTGAGATTAAAATCCTTGAAGGTGGGGAGATTTTAATAATTTTTTTCCATGTAATAATTTTTAATATTTATAGGAAATTTTAAAGCCAGGAACATAGTTTTTGTTAAATTATGGGGCGCAAATAGCCTTGGTATAATGGTATTGAAAATATTAAATATTTTATATCACACATGCATAGTTTTTCTAAAAATGTGGAATAAATATAGGCTGAATCCTTAGATAAAAAAATATGAGAGTTAAGTTGAGTTAGAAATGTGGGATTTACCCTAGGCTTGATATAATGTTTGTCGAAACTGAGTGGCCACATTGAGGTGACTGTTAGAAAGGTGCTAATTGATAAATGATTGTTGGGAAATAAAATAAATTAATAAAACTACTTTACCATTTGTATAAGAAGATATGGAAGGGGGAGGGAAGGTTATCTCCCATGGTGACAGACTAATCAAGGATTTACTTAAGATTTGAGGTGCGGATTAACTTTTTTCTTCTCAATAATATACATCAGGTCATGGTGCAACAACTTTAGGATGAAAATATGGACCAAAATCTTCAATGTTTCACCATGAGGTAGGTCGATTTATGATTTTTATTTCATAATCCATATATATTCATTTTTATGGTATTAAATACATATTATGACTACTTTAGATCCCCTAGGGGTTAATCTATGGGATACTGGAGAAACATATGGGTTTAGGTGGATCACAACGATCTCCGGATGGGTAATCCTCATCAAATGATGTGCGATATAAGAGAACACGCCACATGATCTTCTTGTTTTCGGAATATGATCATTGGAAACTAAAAATTTTGTACAGGTAGTACACACCATGTATTTATTCTAGGATGGGTGGTTGGGGACATGTGCAAGCATGCCATGTTAAGGGACATGGCCTTATGGAAGTACACAATCAGTCTCTATGTGTACATGGACTGAGGGACACAACCATGCACACATACATGGGACACAATAAATATTAATAGGTTTCTATACATGGAAATGACATAGTTTATGGGCCTGGGATGAGCCAAGATGTACATGCCACGTACTAAGCCTACATGTTGTACATAGTGACATAGCCAGCCAAGCTGTGTATGGGTGAGGACATGACCAGGTGATCTAGAGAGGTTAAACACCACGTAACAAGACATAAAAAAATTTTATTTTCCTTATACATTCCAATTTACATAAGTGTACAAAAACATTGTTTAAAAATGAGAGGAACACCATGTACTGTTGGCACACTTCATTTACTCCAATCCAAAATTTTCCCCTTGTTCATATCTATCACTTGGACTCAGATGGGGGAATGTGAGTAGAATTATCCAATTTTTTACTATATAGAACAAAATTGTGGACATGGTTAGGTAGTAGAGATTCTATTTGAATGTATTTTATAGGGGTACATCTTGTAGAAATGATTAGATCAACGCCAGATGGGTGAACTTCCTTGGTCTATCCCTCCAAGGGTATAGTGAGGCATTACATCATGAGAATTGGATTTTGATCCCCTCTATGATAATATTATATATGTATTTTGGGTATCCATTTGGGAACAATGTTTTGGATCCTCTATTGTATTATCTTCCCTATGTGGGGTTTGAGGTATCAGCATGATCAATATATATGGGCATCGATCCCCTACTTAGCGGGTAGTTCTAGTAGGGATCATGGTATCATTATGAATATAAACCCTTACTAGGGAGGTTGTTCTAGATAGGGTTCTTGGTATCCCCCAAGTGGTCATGGGTTTGATCTCATATATGTTTATCATTATTATGATATTAGGTTTGGTTCATGGTGTCCCCTAGAATGGACCATGATGTGATTCCCTATATAAGTGTTATGATCTCTAGAGTTACAGATTGAGTTTATAGTATCCCTAATGTTCCTGGGTGTAGTGACCTATCTTCATTGAGATCATCTAGGTTACATTAGGGTTCATGGAGACCCCCATGAAAAATGTGTAGGATCCATGATTTGAGTATTAATATTTGATTATTTTTATCATTAATCTCCTTAGAAAGACCCAAAGATGACATTTTCTCTGATGTATTCCATCAGGCATAATGCTAAGGTTACATCAGATCAATGATACCTAATTAGTGATATCACTCATATGAGTTCCATTAGGGATGGCATGGCTCAAGGAGTGAGTTCTCTAGATTGAGTGATACCTTGATCCTTGAGTAGAATCCAATGGAATGATGTAAGGTTCATACAATTAGACTTGGAGTCTTTGATGAGTATATTCGGTATATTCTAGGAATACTATTTAATTTTAGTTTCTCCCTTTTAATTTTGGGGTAGTGGGGTTCCTGCTGGGTATTGTTATAGTCATTAATGTATGGGATCTTCCCACACATGTCGTGACTTATGCTGATGACATACATTTCAATGGAGTCCTAGGAGAACTAAGAGTAAGTGGCTCATAGTGATCTATATAGACCGTGGTGCGTACTGATGGTTTAATTTGACAAATACCCCCTCCTTATAAGTAGGTTATCCTCTTTTGTAGTTTTTGGTTGGCATGTATTTTTCTATTACACATTCCAGTAATTTTTTGTACTCTAGTTATGTGATCTAGATGTAGTATGCATTTTGTATCAGTTTTATTTTATCTGTGTGTTTTTTATGGAGATGAATGTGTGTGTGTATGTGTGTGTGTAAGTACCATAGCCTAAGGCTTCTTATGTGTGTGATATTCTAACTCAGTTTTGGTCACTATCCCTTCGATTATTGGAGGCGGTCTTGGGGTTGGCTCACTTGGAATAGCCTTACATTTTATTGAAAAAAGAATTATCAAGTTAATGTTATACAAATGTCTTATAAATTTTTGGGTTATGTATTATGAGACATGAACTGTGTCTTATGTATAACTTGATAAAAGTCATAATTGATGTATACTTTATCATATTCTCATCTCTTATATGAACAATTTAATATTTATGAAAATTAAATATTTAAAAATAATTACTTCAATGTTAAATATTTATCAAAATATAGTAAAATTGAGATTATGTTTCAATGAATATTCAAAAAAAACACTAAAATATTTTTTGAATAAAATATATGGAATATTAAATAATATAAAATTGAATCTAATTAGGAAACAAATCTTAATTTTTGTTAAAACATTATGAAAATCAAAATTTTAACAAAAAATAACCAAATTCATTTATTTATTATTTAAGGTATATTTTTTATACAGATTTATAAAAACATTATCCAAAAGATGTGGTAAACATGTAATAAAATCAATACACATAAAATTACCCCATATATAACCAATTAATTCCCCCAATTTCGACAATTCATGAATATAATTGGAAGCAAATTCATCTCAAAAGTGATGAAATTGTAATTCCCAAAGAGATTTGATTTTAAAAAATCTTTTACTGCTTGAGATTTCTTTAGTATGTTTGTTTACATCCTTTGAAAGAATAGGCTGGGGGTGGATAGTCGGTTTCCATACTTATTAATATGATTTAATTTGAAAATTTTTAATGTACTTTAGTCAATTTAAATCTTACAGTAAACTAATTTTTCAAACATCTCTTTTTCTCCTAGACGAACCAAATACAAATATTTTTATAAACATAATAATTAGAAACAACTGAATTGATGAGTGATTTTAAAAATTAAAAATAAGCCTAAATAACTCATCCAAATGATTAGAAATTAATATAAAAACCCTACTAGGATTAGGAGGTCATTCTCAGACCATTTAAACAAAAATACTATTATTTATGCTCTGAAAAATAAGTTCAACTCAATAAAAAATTCAAAACAAACCATAAAAGTCTAACCAAAATTAAAACTTTTCAGGAGGGAAATGAATGTATGTTACATTATTTAATATAAAATAAATATAAATTATTAACCAACTCATGTTTGAAAAATATTCTTTAATTTGGAGAAACATTTTCAACAATTGAATATAAAAATTAATACTTAAAAGAGTTAACAACTTTTTAAGGCAATTTATAAACAAAATACATAAAATATAGTTTAATAATTTCAAATTACCCTCCATTAAAATTAAAACCAAAATATTTATTAAATATTGGACTTTAAGGTGGAATAAACAATTAAAAATAATTTAAGTTCAAAAGAGTTTGAAATTATAGTATTGCAAATCCTGAACATGGGTAAAAATCAAGAGGAAAACTAAAAGTTTCCACAAATTCACTATAATTTCAAGAATGAACATGATTAAACCTAAAGAGTAAACTAAATAATTTTCTAGACAAAACATAACAATATTATGTAAATAATGATTCTATCTCATAAAATATAACTTTAATGTTGTTTAAAAATTTTAAATTATTTTAATTGTTATAAGAGATGATTTTAAAAGTAATTCAAAATAATTTTGAACATATTAGATTGGTGAAATCATAACACCTATCAATGAAATATAGATTCAATAACAATATTATGTAAACAATTTTATAAAATTTTACCCCATTTTTAGTTTCCTGTAGAAACCAAATTTTAAATCAATATTAAAAAGTTTTTTCATCTAAATAGATCTATCAAGGAATTATGAATTCACATTCAGTGATTATGAATTCAATGTATAATTAAAAATTATTAGAAATAAAACTGCCCATATATTTGGTGTTTCATCAGTGCACATCCCAATTTTCAACTCTATATTACACTTCATGTCCCACTCGATATCTTTTTTAGAGAAAATAAAAAATTAAAAAACATAATAAGCATCAGATCAGATAATTATGTGATAAAAACATAGAAAAAAGTTAAAAAGTGTGAGGATATGAAAATAAAAATCAAGTTAATATATGGTTATATTTAGCCAAAGAGAAGAAGTGAGAATGGGAAATATTGGTTGTTACACAAGCACTAGGTGATGAAATTTTATTAAAAATAAAAAACAAGTATAAATTTGTTTAATTATGGGTTTCTATCCGTGAAAAATTAAGTTTAATGTCATAAACTATGCTTCTTCCCCAAAATGTATAACCATGATCACTCAAAAGGTGGGTTTTCTTGTTGTTTTTTTATTTTACTATTTTATGTGGATGGTTGATCATGATCTATCAGAATTTCAAAATTAATGAAATCTATAAGGATATTTCTAAAATACTCTTAGTCCAAAAGACTAATTTTCTCACACACTAATTTTTATACCCATAATATAATAAATAGGATTACATATAGAATATATCAGCTAATAAATTTCCCTAAAATATATAATATAACTCTCACAGTGCTTCCCCACACTTGAGACCTTTAGAAACCCATAGACAAAATCATGGACTACTATATTATGTTCACTATCTCTAAAATAACCATTATCATATTGTTTTTCCTAATTTAAATTTGGAGAAGCATACTCAATCTATCATAGGAACTCCATATGTTCATTTATTAAAAAATTATTCTTTGGAAATATTTTTATTGTATAAATAGGACAACTATACATTTCTATAATTTTATTAAGATTCTCATTACTAACAATATAAATTGTATGTGAATAATTATTTCTAACTTATAAAGAGGAAAAATATATCCAAAATTTAATTTATCCATTAAGAACTCATAATTAGTTAGAACTACTATTCAAATAGTCTTATTGATATCATGTTGATATGTGGAATGAAATGGATCCAAACTTGATTCAAGATACAGGTTTTTCTAATAATATAGGGCTATGACTGATGATTAATATCCTGAGGAGAATTATCAAAACATTATCATTGATGATGTTGGAATACATTATAATCCTTATAAATGAGTTAACTAATATTTCTCTTAAGACTCGATAATAATTCAAGATCCTTGGAGGATAAAAATTTATAAAAGTTCACTTTAAAATTTTCATCAAATGATACTTGAATTATTTCATCAGATTAACATGATTGTATATCATTATCTCATATCGAAAGACCTATTTGTCCACGTAAATCAATTTTAAAACCATATTTATTGTGTATTTCATAAATAAATTGAATTATTCTTGATCATAACTAATATGGGAAATAGGTTTTCCCTTTAAAATATAAATTACAACCCCAATAGTATCAATTAATATTATAATAAAAATAATCCTATCCTTCTTTTTTCAAAATCCATTTCAATAATTAAAATGGTTGTGGGTAATGTGAGCTTCCCCAAATTGAATAATTATTCATCTACACTTAAAATTGGTTGTGTAATGGAACTATCATCCATATATAGATAAAAAGATTTGTATTTTAACTCCAATATTATTAATTTAAAATATAAGGTGTAATTAAAAATTTTCAAACTAGATCTGATGTCACACGAGAAAATTTTCTCCTTACATTATCTTATTAAATAAGGTATGAAACATACACTAGGTTCTTTTAATTCTAGATGAAACTTCATTTTAAGAAAAAAATGCACAACTCAGTTAAATTTAATAAGGTTTTTTCTTCAGGTTATTTTTATTGGCCAAAAACCACTTGGTAAATTTTATATAATAGTATATTTTTAAGTCCACAAAAGGGAATATTCAGGTTAAATATTTTGAATATTTTAAGAAAATTAAGATAATCTGGTTCATAATTTTTTTTCATAAGATATTTAAAAAAGGGATTTGAGGGTTATTTTTATGTAAAAAACACGGTTCCTCTTATTTTAATTAAGCTCAATTTTATTCCTTGATTGATTAATTCCCATTTCATCATTATTTGATCCATTTTTATTTTAAAGGAAAAATATTTATCCATCCAAGTTTGTACCATTTTATACAATATTCTATAATGTTTCTCCCTTTGTTAGATTTTTATCCATAGAATCACCTCAAACATATATCACAACTTCTATAGGTGTTAACCCAACTTTATATTGGATTTTTGGCCACTTATTATGGTGACATCCATGAAATTTTCCCCAGGATTCAACTCTTTTTTACTAGGTAGATCACCCATATCTATTATAAAAACATATCTTGACATTTATCACATTTTAAACTCAATTTTAAGAGTCTTATATTATTGATAATCTACCATAGCAATCAGAATCTAAAATTAAATCAACAAATAAGGGTTATAAATATAAGTACAAATAATGTTGGGAAATTTATTTCATAGACAATTAGACTAACATGGGGTAACTGGTTGGTTAAAAATCCCTTGGTACTTGAATAACAATTTAGGGTGGTTTATATAGAAATTGTTAACTTTTATTGGTAATGGGTCATTATTACCATAGTTTTAAGCCCAGAAATGCAGTAAATGGTAATTTTAATCCTTTTTAATAGGTTGATCAAAATTAGGACATCTTGTAATTATATTTGTATACATTCCATAATGATTAGATTTCTATATAATTAATTTTTCTAGATTTTCATTAAACATTAAATTATCCTACACATTTTGTTTACTCTTCTGAATTGTCTATTTTTCTAGTACATGTATATTGGGTGTTTTTAGTTATTTTATTAAATATCTATTTTAGTTCCCGGGATTTTATTTCATAGAAATACCCCCCAAAAGTTTAATTAATGATAGATTGGTTTCAAGGAGTGTTACTATTATTAAATGTGTTTACAATGAGGTGGGTAGTATGTTTGTGGTTGAGGAACTACCTAAGGATCCCTTTAGTGCTATCCCAAGTTTCAAAGAACAATAATCCCTCCTCCTGAAAAAAATAAATCTCATGCCTCACTAATGGTTTCATATTACTAGGGTAAAAACTTTTAACAAAGGTGTTAAACACAATGTCCCACACATTAAATATCTTTAATCTAGTTTCTAGAACCAAATCCTATAAATACCTTTTAAGAAAAAGGGAAGGCCCTTGACTTCAACTCTTCCTCAGAAAACCCATACAATGATAGTTGTTGGAGAACACTATTGAAATCACTAATGAACACCTAAGAATCCTCACTAGTTCATCCATTATAAGAATACAAGACGAAGAGGTAAAATTGTTTCATTTTTATAATTCATATAGATTGTGGGAAATTAGATACACCACAGGTTACTTGGAACTATAGATAATTCTAACTTCATATGTACAGATATCTCAAAAATTTTATTTTTAGGATGAAGTGTGTTAATTTATTCACTATGATTCAAATATATCTTCCTTAAGTTCTCTATTTTAATTTTATTTTCTCTCTAAAGGCCTTTATAATGTTTTCTAATATCTAGTATCAAAGATTCTAACTCATCAGAGTTATTCTAGTTATGCATGTAGTTTTAGTTCCCTAATGTATTTGATTTCATCATACAATCAAAATATTTTTCAATAGAAATTTAACAAAAAAACAACTCTAAAAAACATTATATAGTAGTAAAAATCAATTTTTCATCACAAGAACAGATATAAATGATTTTAAAATGTTTTAAGATCATAAATAAGAAGTTTCTAGTATATAAACAAAATAAAAAAATATTTTCTAGTTTTAAGGCTATTAACAACATCAAACTTGAGTAATTTTCAATTACAAAAATATGTATTAAAGTGATTTCAATATAAATAAAAAGTAAAAAAATTATTCTCAAATTATAATGTTATCAGGGAATTATACTTATGTAGAAAAATAAAAAAAATATTTTAAATACTTCATGTTTTTAGATTTGATAGATTTTTTTGAGTTTTAATTTTTCCCTTTGCTGCATAGAGAATTCCCCAAAAATGATGCTAATTTTTGATTTGGTCATTTATAAACCTATAAAAAGTAAAATTCATAAAACTAATTTAAACTATCATTTGGTAAATAGAGTTTAACCACATAGATGTAAATATAGTATGTAACAAATTAAAGGAAAAAATAAATAAAATAAAACAACCATAAGAAACAAACAAAATTGATGAAATATAATGACAAACTATGTCATAACCCCTCCCTCTAAAGGTACCCCTCTTGGGTAAGAAATTAAGGAAGAGATATAATGACCATAGGGTCCTACCTTTTGTAGGTCCATACTCAGAGACTAGCACCGAGGGTATTAAAATATCCTATATGGAAGGTATTACACTCAATTATATAATAAGGATGATGAGATAGGATTAATAAATCGCCAAGAAAATCCATCACATGTTATAAAAAGGTAAATCCAAAACAAATCTCAATATATGTATAATATAATAAAATATAATCAATAATCTCTATATAATCACAAAAAGAATTACTAAGGCAATAACTCAAGAACAACTATAATGTATTGGCTAGTAAAATCATCAACTACCCCCAATTTCCACCCACAAACCAGAAATATAGTTTGTATATATTTAGTGTGTGAACAACATTTATAATTAGAAGGATCATAACCAAGGTCTCTCATTCACATGTGAAATGATCATACTAATGCACTAATAAATGAAAAACAGAACCAACATGCAGTTAAACATGTCAAGTAACCAATACCACCCCCCATGGAATACACACCAAATAAAAATTCCATGTTAAATAATATAATAAGAAACATATCAATAAAGGGTACCATGTACCACATTCCTATTGATTTTTTCTCTCATGAACCAATGTCACACATCTTTGAAATCCCACCCCTTATATAATAATCATGTTCATAGAATCCTGGGATATTTAATTATACAAAACACCACATGAAACATGTCATCACATTCAAATACTCCCATGAACACTTACATATAAGCTTAATGGTTGGGTATCATCAAAATTTAGAACATCATCCTCATCCCCCTATTTCTAGGATTGGCCCCCCATTATGTGCTACTTTATCCTCTAATCAATCACTACCTCTAATGAACTATATTCCTAATCCATAATTTCATATGCATAAGAATATCACCTAGTTGTGAGAGCATGGAATAGTGTATATACAACTATCCTTCCTATCCATATTGGATGTTTGTTAAAAACACCTGAAACCCAAAACCATTCATAATTGATGTAAACACATGACACATGTGGGGTGCGTACTGAAATAACATAAAAGTACTTGATAGGTATATACAAAAACGTCCAACCTAGGGATTAATAAAAGTAGCACTATATAAATTTAAAATAACACCAAAATGTACCAATACCTTCTCCACTATCACTACCACATCTAAATGCATCACACCATACACGAAATCCACATAGAATCTATATTCTATCATCAATTTCAAGTCATCACATTTATATATTTTTCAATTACCAACCATTTTAATTTGAATTTATTATCTTTTTATATTTAAATTGAACATTATTATCCCATTTATCATTCATTTATTTATATCCCCAAACAATTTTGTTCAACCTAATTATTTTAATTTGGAATGAAAACCTTTCATGTATTCTAATTCTACTGAGAAACAACCAATCCAATTCAAAATTTCATCCACTGTTCCAATATCAATTCCATTATACCACATCTAAAATAAACCCCACATCCCCACAATAAAAAATTAGAAAACAACCACACACATAATTCCCAAAATTACACATTACACCGTATCAATCAACTCCAAAAGAAAATGAAAAAATTAACAATTATTTATTTACACCCAACTGGTTCAGTTAAAATATTTTCGGGATTTCAAATTTTCATATAAAGTTATTTAAAAAATTTTATTTTGAAAAAATATAATATTCATATCAAAAAACACATTCATAATAGAAAAACGTGACCCATAATAAAAGAGAAAAAATATCATCAAAAAAAGTAAATCACTTGCGATAACTCCCTTTCCCTGTCAATTTCATTATTTATGATTAATTATATTTATTTTAGCTATTATTAGCATTCCATAAAGAGAAAAAATCATGATAATATCACATATCCATAAACATTAAAGATAGAATTCTGATACAATACCTCTACTAAATCTTGAAAGGTAACCACCACTCATAATGGAAGGGACAAGTGATTGAATCCCCACATTTTCAATGAGAAACTCTCCACAACCTATCCACAATAAGACAAAATCCAAAAAAATTATAAAAATTCCCAAAATAGGGATTCTGATCCTATGATACTACCCAAATAGAACAAGTTAAGAAGAATAGAAAGATAGAAGAGGGTAGATCGTACCTCAATACACAAGACTGGCCCAATGATCCAAGATGTTATACTTCTTGAAGAAAATTTTCAAAGGAAACAATGGGGTATAGAGTTGGAAAATGTTTTAAGGAGAAAAGAGTTAATCCAAAAAAATGATTATGAGCCCTCTATTTATAGAGTAAATAATAAATGGCCTCACCAGGGTGCATTGGATACCCAAATACACATGGTTTTCCCTATCAAAGGGATATTGAAAGATCATGTGGCTTTCCCCCCATTATTTTATGTTTTAAAAATCAATTTTACTTCCACCATGTCCTATAACATATTTTGGCCCAAGAATTATTGTCTCCTTAGATGTCTTCCATGACTATCCATTACCACTTAATACTAAATTCTTTGAAATTTCCCCCTCACAAGGCACAATGCTATGGTTTTTCTGGCTCTAAATACCCATATTGAATAGGAGGTCCCCTAAGAAAACATTCCAATTTCTACTCACTTCACTAGGAATTTCATTTCTTTACATTTTAAAAAGTATAGAATACTAGCCAACAACACCTATAACATTACCATACTAGTTTTGTTACTATCCATGGTGCACAAATCACCACACATACAGCTGAACACACACAGGAATTAAACAGGACCAACCATAAATAGCATAGCCACACCCTAAACCCCATCATGGTCTTTATAATGACAACCACCATTGATTGGTGACTCCTATAATGAACCAAAACCCTATTCCCTCTTCTAGAATACCCCCAAAGTCTCCTCATAACCACCTAGCCTTGAAAAAACACAATGGAAAGGTTGAGAAGGTCTAGAAAATTACATCAGATACATCTCAAACAATTATCATGCTATAAAATAAAAACTTACCTAGTTAACTAAAATGGATAGAGGTCTGAATAACCACCAAACAAGATACCCCTATGAGATCTTAATGTTTTAATAAAACAAACACTCAACAATGAAATACATCTCATGATATCATAATATCCTAAATCATCTAAAAAAATAATATATTCTTTATCAAACTAAGTAAGTATAAATAAAAATATTAAGAAAGATCAGGGTACTAAGAATGCATCTGAAACACACACTCCCTTGTATTATATTTCAAGATTCCATGCATCCACATCATATGAACCAAACAAATGGTTCTTCCATGAATCAAATTCTTTTTATTATCATCGATTTATACTGATCACTCCATGAATATCATTTCATCCTCGATATCTAACTCTCCCCAATCAATGACATGAGAGTCCTTATGAAGATTCCAATGGATCTAGGATGTATGGAAGATGTCATGGATATTTTCTAGCCATTGTGGAAGCACCAAATGATATACCTCCTTGCAATCATGCTAACATATCTCAAAGGACCTAATGAAACAAGGATTACAATTACTCCCTCTACGAGACCTCCACTTCCCCCAAAGTTGGGAAACCTTCAATAACACATGATCCCCAATCTCAAGATCAAATGGTATCCTCCCATGATCAACATAATATTTATATCGGTATTTTATTTCCTTAAACATCTCATGAACTATATAAAATTTCTTTTTCATGATACACACCACATCAAGACCAAGAATATATGAATCTACAACCTCAGTCTTGAATACAAAAGTTCAACATGACTTTCCATATAATTCCTTAGGGTAACTCAACCAAAGGTAAGTGCTTTTCCTATGAACCATCAAAATATAAAATGAACAATCATAACATGTCCTCTAATTCTTGGATGTTCCACTCTCTCTTTCAATTTTCCTAAGGTCATAAATGATTCATAGTTCACAACTTAGTTTCAAAATCGTGGTTCAATATTCTATGGAGACTTGAGGTAAAATGATCATCCTGATATGAGATGATGGACCTTGTAAACTTATGCAGTTGAATGACCTCATCCACATACCTCCTTGAAAAAACAACCATGATACTCAACTACTTGATTTGTATGAAGCGAGCCAAATTCTTCAAAAAATCAATGATTACCCATATAAGATCATAACACCCCAAATCCAAGGGTAATCAGTTGCTGAAATCCATTGGGATGTATTCCCACTTCCACTTGGTGATATCTAGGGGCTATAAGGAACCACTAAGAACATGAGGTTTTTCATTCACCTACTCAAAAAAATCACATTGATCCAAAAAATATTTCAATTCTTGTTTCATGATGTGATAAAAAAATGAACCCCTAAACAATGGTACATATTAGATACTTCTCGGTGCACCAAAAAACTTTTTCAATGAAACTCCCGATGAACTCCCTCATGAATCGCCATTTGGGTGAACTGACTCCACTAAAAAGCATCCAGTTATGACCATCCAATATCCTTCCATTTAAAGCATCACCATGGATAAAATTTAAAGACATTACCATTTACTCTGGGTCTCCCCACTAAGACTGCTCACCTACTACAAAAAAAAAATCTTTACTTTCATCCAAAACAATAAACCTCTACCACTAACCACCACTACATCTAGGTGCATGGATCCCAACTCCCCCGTCTCCCTCCAAGAATACTTGAACTTCTAAATAACATACCTTCTTGAATTCTTATTTAGTGTATCAACCATGAAACCACCCTTCCCTGAGGTATAAGATATTTCAAAATCAAAAACCTTAAAGAACTCCATCCACATCCATTTTCAAAGATTCTAGTTGCATTGAGAGAATGTGTACCTCAAACTATTGGGACCGATAAAGACCAAAATGGTTTCATCAATGTGGTAATAACAATATACTATAATGAAAATAGTTTCAACAATAACTATAGATCATATGTGGTATATTCATGTTCATGAGGATTTACTATATAGTCCCATAATATATCACCACTTTTTATTTCATTAAGACCCATCCCAATACCTAGATAGGAAGAATCATATAAAACCTCAACCATCACCCATTATTACAAGAATAAAAGCAACGTGGAACTGACCAATATCTCATTTAGGTATTCAATTGATTCATAATACTAATATGTCTAGATGAAATCCTATAATTTTCTAGTCAGAACAATCAATGGGGACACAGTCTATGAGAAAATGAACCTGAACCTCCAGTAATAGCCCATGAGACTGAGGAAAATATGAACTTATGCCACATTCTAAGATTATTTATAAGAAACAACTTCTTTGATCTATGATGGGTCCTAGAAATAACCCTATTTGAAAACTATATTCCCAAGGAAATAGACGTCCCATGTCAAAATCATACACTTGGAAAATTTTCTAAAGAACCAATGGAACCGAATGACCTAAAATACACCTCTAATATGACCGACATAATCTACCTCAGACTTAGGGTATACCAATATGTTATTTATGTACACGAATATTAACTATTTCAATAACTCATGGAACATGGAGTTCATGAGACTCCTGAAAACAGCTGGTGTGTTGATGAAACTAAATGTAATGGCCATGAACTTGAGGTTCCTATACCTATACTACAAGGATGTCATTGGGATTTCATCCTTTATTACCCTTATATGATAGTATCTAGACCATAAATAGATCATAGAAAACCAACCTTCTCCTCTTAACAGGTTTAAAATACCATTAATCCTTAGAAGAGTGTAATTATTCTTGATCATCACTTGATTCGGCCTTCCATAGTATACACACAACCATAGACTACTAAATGAATTCTTAGTGAATAAGCCTATAAAACCATCTAGTGACACACTCATTAAGAAGAAACCCTTATACGTTAAGTCATCTATTGAAACCTTAACTCCTTCAACTCATAGGATTCCATCCAATAAGTGTCCATTGAAATTGGAGAAGATGTTTATTGTAATCATATCTTGGAATCAACATCACAACAAAGGATAAATATCACAATCTCCCTATGTAATTTATTTATAAATTCCAATATAACAATAGGAGTATCCACCATCTCACCCACCAAGACATTAATATTAGTTATTCCATCAAGGAAAGATAAATCTATACACACCTATATCCTATCCAATAACTCTGTTCTCCAATAAAAACCACACATTTACCATCCATGTATGAGAACTCAACCCTCTTCTAGAACCAATAGATATTCTAACATAAAAAATATAACCAATAAATACCATGTATAACATCATATGATTGTATATATTGTAATAATAAATCCTCAAATTAATGATACTTCCCCATAATCATCCTACACCCTGACATATATCAAAGAAGAAGTCCTATCCTCTAACTGCTATAGCCAGCACCAATGAATGGGAATCATCTCCACATATAGTCTTAGTTTATGGATAAGGGTGGGAGAAATGATGTAGGGTGAGGATCATAAATTAAGAAATGTGTAAAAAAGATATAAAACATGCTAATCATACCTATAATGATCTCCGAATCCTTTGGTGATGGAACCTCCATAACATATAACTATCAATTCTTGAATCCTATTTCTCACTACTAATGAACACCTCCACACCCACACTCAGTTTTGGGTCACTAAAGATAGGGAACATCCTATGGTTGACCACTAAGTACCCCATAACCTCTCAGTAGAGTATATTCTTTCTTCCCTAACAACTAATATGACCTAATTGGAAGTTACCATGCTGAAATTCCACAGTTATGCAAATATCTAATAACAACTAGGAATTAATTATGATGATTATCACAACCCCCATATACATAACACACTTGTACAAATCCCCTTATAAAATAAAGAGAGATATTAACTGTTGATGTCTAAAAAAGAAGTTGATTGGGTTGACTTCCAACCACTTGAATCCTCAATGTTTCCAGAATATGAGATTTTGTTCTAATAAATTTTCTCCTCAAGGAATATTGTTTCCTACCCTATCATGATATTCCTCCATGCAAGTGTATATGCATGATCACCTATTCATTTTTATGATTTTATAAATATGTTGGAAATAAAAATTGAGTAACCACATAGTAGATAAATGGAAAAAGTACCTACTCAAAGAACCACGCATGAGACACCTATGTTGGGAAAAAGGTGGGGGTGAAATGAAAATGTTAATTAAACTTCATCCTAAGATCTTTCATAGTCATTAAACCCTATTGAAGATAAATTATCTCTAACTCTTTTCTGCCATAATTATCGATTATAGGAACTATTCTTATAATGTATTTTATAAATGTTCCCAAGAAACGTCAAGTTCCTATCGATCCCCAAGATACAATGTACCCCACTGATGTACAACTCCCCTCATTGGAATAACTGAAAATAAATCATGAATCCGACCAAAATAAAACTCAAGATCCTCCTACTAGTGCTCCATCACTAGATTAGAGACACTAACCTATTACATTTCTAATCCAAAACATTTATGTGTATTTAGTAATCAATACTATGCCACATCATCCTCTCTCAGTTCAATCCTTCGATTATCAAACATATCAACATAATGAACATCTACTACCTAAGCTACATGTAGATGATATCCATAATCCATTATTTGTAAATATTGAGAATCCCTAATATTGGTATCCAAGAATTTACTAAGGTTCATTAAATTAATTCATTTTGATTTCTCATAGTCACCTAATTTAGGAAAGAACAGAAAAAACCACGATACATGTACCTCTTATAGGTCTATTCCCTATAATAAGCACCACTTCACTTGGACATTCGGTATAATTTAGGTGTCTAAATCAGATCATAAGATTGCGTAAAATCCTATTTCTTTACTAATATCCCTAGTTTATGTCACACACTGAGATTTATTAGATCTATTTCCCTACTAACCCCTGAAATAATCAGAATGAAAAACTTATAGCCCTATCATGTCTCTTAAATTTAACACTAATACAACTCTATCCACACCCCTCCCTCCAAAGTTATCCCTCCAGGCTCAGAAATGAAGTAAGAGAGATATTGACCACCAAGTACCACCTTCAATAAGACCTGGGATAGAGGCTAGAATAATTGGTATAAAAATCTCAAATATAGAAGGAATAAAACATAATTATATACCAAGGAATAGAACATTAGATAAATAAAAATCCAATGAACTCTATAACATAATATAAAATGGGAATCCCAAACCAAACCCCAACACATGTATAATGTTAAAAATATTAACAACAATCTCAAAATAAATTCCAAAACAAGTCCTAAGGTAGGGACTTAACACAACTCCAAAATCCTGACTTGTAACATGTATATTGGTCCCCAAAGTCCTCTTAAAAACCAGAAAGAGAGTTTATATATATTTTTGTGAGAATAAAATATATACCTTGTAGGATTATACCCAAGGTATCTTGTTCACCAATGAAAAGAGGATACTAATGCTCTAGTGAACAAACCACATAACAAAAAATGTACAAAAATAGGTCATCCAACCAATACCATCCTCACACTAGCATGCTAACCTAATAATGAAACTATTTTTAATATTATAATAATAATTATATCAATAAAGGGTATCCCTTACTTCCTCCCACTAATTTTCCATTATTATTACCCAATATCTTATGTCCTGATGTTCTCATGCCTTCAGTAATAATCTTGACTGAAGACACCTAACAAATTGCATCATATCGTGTGCCTCATGCAACATATCATCAAATACTCACCCTCTAATAACCACTATAATATAACTAAGAGACTAGGGTATCTTGAACATGATGGTAAAAAACCTCATTCCCTCCTCATACCATGCATAACTCCCAGCATGAACCACCCCATCCTCTCATCAATCACCACATTTAGAAAACTATATCCACAAACCGTCATAGACCATGAATAAGAATCTCATTGGGAAGAGCGAGCATATAATAAGGGGTAACCATCCATCAATCCTCACTATCATGGATGTTTGAAAAAAAAAACCATGAACAAAAATCCTTTTGCAATTAGTGTAAACACAAGACTCAGGTGGGGTGAATCTAGAAATAAAATTAATTTACATGACAAGTAGTTAACACACATAACCAACCTTTGGTTTCATAATAATATCACCATCACAAATGACAACATCACCAAAAGGTCTCACAACCTCTTCCACTATCAATTCCACCTCTAAATGTAGTACATCACACAAATAGTCCACACTAATTTTCATGCCATATTCATTTTCAAGTCAACCCATTTCAATATTTTCCATGTACCAACCATTTTCATTCTCATATATCATCATTTTATATTCAAATTTAACATCATTATCCCATTTCTCATTCATTCTTTTCCACCCCTAAACCATTTATTCCAACCCAAGTTCATTTGATTAGGACTCACCACCTTTATAGCATTCCAATATTCTTAGGAAACTACCAAGCTAATTCATAATTCCATAAACCATTCCCATATCAATTCTATAGTCCCACATCACACATAAAAATCATTATAGAACCATAAGAAATACTTTTTAAACAACCAAAAATATAATTATAGACATTACGCAAACCACTAAATCAATTAACTCCACAAGGAAAATGACAACATAAAAATTCATTATATATACATAGATTATTCAATTACAATCTTTAGAAGATTTACTATTTTCATGTCAGGTGATTCCTATAATTACATTTTATCAAAAAACACTATATTAACCATGGAAAATGCATTTCATAATCAATAATATTTGATACATAATCATATATAATATAAATTATGAGAATATGCAAATAACCGGAAACAACTCCACTTCCCAATACATTTAATTTAAAATAATTAATTATAATCATTAATCCAACACTTACCATTTTCCATAATTAAAAAAAGAATTATAATATCACATATACATAAGAATTAAACAGATAATTGAGATCCCCTACCTTGATTAAAGCTTCAAAGTTAACCCCACTCATAATGGATGGCACAAGGGATAAAACTCCAACATGTTTGAATAAGAAAAATTCAAGAAACTATCTAAAACAAGTTACACTCCAACCAATTTAAAAAATTATGGAAATAAATCTTTCGACTCCTATGATCCTACTAGAAAAGAAGAAGCTGAGAAGAACATAAAGGGAGAAGAAAGGAGATTATAACTCAACACAAAATACTTAAACCAAGGTTACAATTCTCGAAGGATAATTTCCAATGGTTCAAAGGGGTATGGTGTCAGCCAAATTCTAGAGGAGAAGAGAGAAAATAAAAATAATGGATTCTGATCCATATATTTATAGAAGATAAAATTAATGGACACACCCATATATAATGATTCCCCAAATGAACATAGTGGTCTCAGTTAATGGGAGATCCAAAAATCCCTAGATTATTTCCTATTTTCAACACATTTTAAAAATAAATTTGACAACCACTATGCCTTAGGCCATGATGTGGTCCAAGATATTATGACTCCACTTATGTCCTCCAGATCTAGCCACTACAACCTAGTTCCAAATGCGTGGCGATTTTCCCCTCACCATGGGAAATGATACATCATCGTGTGATTTAGGACCTTATATAGACCATGAGGTTCCCTAAGACACCATGAATATTACAACACCCATCTATAATAATTTAAAAGATGAATTTTTCAAATATATGAATATCCTATCCAGTGAATCCGATAAGTTCGACATAAAATCTATTTTTATATCCTTCTTCCCCAAATCACACATAACTAACTCAACACACTAGGTATCAACCTCAAAATCGCCTAAATTCCCCCTCATATTCAATACATTATTCACCAAACCTACCACCATAGTGTGGTGACTCCTAGAATATCCAAAAATCCTCTTCCAACCTCTAAAACACCCCAAATACCCTCCTCAATACCACCAAACCTTTGTAACCATAAAGGGAAGTGTAGGACTATGTAGAATATTATAGAGTAAAAAATTGATGAAAATAATGAAAAATTAAAATGAGTGATAATGATATAGAGAGATAGATAACAGAAATTGATCCAATAATAAAATAGGGAAAATACACCGATCTAAATTAAATAATAATGTTTTACTTCTTACATCATGGTTTTTATAGTTATTAAAAGTCTATAAAGAAAGTGGGTTTAGATACTTAGCTATCACTATGTGATCAATCATAGAACAATGTACTCTCAATAAAAATATTTTAAAAATCAATTACTCATGAAATGAATGATTTTGTCATGGAGAAGAAAAGAATGCTTTTCCAAGTGAGGTGAATTCATTAAAGCTTCCAAGGTAATAAATACACTATTCATCACCCTTTGGGTGTATGGATGAACAAATGTAGTCATGGTATATACATGTTTATTAAATTCAGTGGTTCTCTCCATATTTTATGGGAATCCTTGGCGTCTGGGTGTATTTTATTAGAAACTAGCTTGTTTTCTGTGTGTTTGGTGATTACACACCATGTAAATTGGTTAAACACCTTGTAATGATTTTCGGGAAGATATAGTGAACTTGATTAATAACGTTATGGGTTTATACACAATGTAATAGGATCAAATCATTTAATGGAAAATCTAGTTTTAATAAAGATGAAATGTATTTTTAGGTGACTCCATTCTTGATGGATTTTATGTTGTGTAATTGTATTACATGACATATAATTCTAACAATAAATAGTTTTTAGCGTGTTGTACATGTGTTTTATTTTTTCATCATCTATAAAGACTCCCTCTCACCACTAGTTCACTCCCTATGTGATTTTTAGAGATCATCACACATTTTGGATCATCCGTTTAGTGATCAATCATCATGTAGGTTATTGTGAACCTCATCAAGAATGTTTTAATTCGTTTTCTTCATTACAGTGGTCATATAAATTTCATTGGCTATGTTTTTTGTTCATATTTTTTTTACTATATAGTGGTTTGTATCAACCCCTTTCTGTTTTTGGGTTTCTTTGTCTTTCTATGGCTTCTCTCCTATTTTACAATCACCATTTTCGATGGTGGCTATATTTATACTGGATTGATATTTTTTTATATAATGGGTTAATTCAATGAATTAAATGTTTTTATTGGAAAATTCTATTTAGTTATTAATTTATTTTAATTGATATTTGTTTTTAAAGGATTTATTGAAAATGGAAATGTTTTTAAAGAGGGGTTTCATTGAAAATAGATTTTCTTTGAAAACACATTTTCTTGATTTTTAAATGGGGTTTCAAATTTTGAATCATATTTTGTTGTACATGGAAATGTTTTATAAGCATGGGGGATTTTATTTTTAACAGTAATTTTTCATATAGAATATTAGGTAACCTGGGTGCATCGAAAAAGAGACATAGGTGGCCTTAGTTTGTGTGGAACCACTTGGAGGTTACCCTTTAGATATCAATGGAGTGTAGTGGGACTCAATATTGGTTGGATCCAATGTTTTTCATATTTAGGATATTGATTGTCTGGAGAATATTATCTTAAACTCTACGACCCCATATGATCTTCATTTTCATTTAAGTATATTTAACGTATCATTGTTTTTATAATGGATTGTTTCTCACAATTTCTTTATGAGGTTGAATCAAATATCATAAAATGTTATTTTATTTCATGGATATTTTTTTTACTTTCTTACCTCATGATAAATGGATATGATTTCCGTTTTATATTAGTTTGACTTTTATTATTTATGGTTTTTGAATGTTGAAGGATTTTATGGAAATCCAATAATGAAAAATGATTTACAGATGAATTGGATTTATGAAACAGAATTGTAAAACTATTTATATTTTAAAACCATGAACTATATAATTCTTATTATTCCTCCACCAATAGATTTCTTGTTGGTATCATACTTGGATTTCTCCTCACACCCCACATTTTCCATTGGGTGGTTATAGATATTGTTTTGTAGGATATAAGTAATAAGAATCGAATCTTGTAGTATGTCATCTTATAATTTAGTATTACCCATTAAGTTGAGTGTGTTTGAATGTAACTATTGGTCACATGTAAACTTGTTCGACTAGATTTATTTATAATTTCAGGTTTTGTTAGTTTATCTTGGATTGTATAGATTTGGTTGTATCTTTTTCTTCTTCATGTACTCTAGTAGAATGTCTTGTTCCCCTATATAAAAAAACTTATTCTGTTTTCTTACATTAGTTATACATGTAATGGCTGGTTTGGGTGTATAGTTTGGTTGACTTAGGTTCTTCTATTACAATTTGCATTCAAAGAGAAGGCTCAACCAATATTATTTAAAACTATAAGATTTTAGTTTTTTGTCTAGGGAAGATATGAGATTTGACCATAAGAATTAAACTAGTCAGATAGGAAAGGGTCTTTTCAAGTTAACTACCTTTACTAAACTCGATTTACACTACATGGTCGTGGAATGTTAATAGGGTTATGACTTGGGGTTTTTTGTAATTTTAATGAACTATATGGGTTGTTTATTTAAATTAACATATTCCTTTTTGGTGATGTTTTTTTCAAATATAATTATGAAATATCTTTAAATTATGGTGGTTTTTTAAGCATTGATTTGAATTCACTATGTGGTCCTAATATTTTTCATGTTTTCGTGATATAACTAGTTATTGTGTTGTGTTTATTATATAATTCCTCCCATATTTTTTTCCCAATATGTGAGAGCGAGCTATGAGATATGTTTCAGAGTGTATCCCACTAGAGGAACCATTATTGGTAGATGTTTTTGTCTGTACTATTCAAACTCTGGGTCAAGTGGGGTTCAAGAACCCAATGATGTGTGGTGGATCAGGGTTATAATTTTACAAAGTGAAATTATCCCATATTACAAGATAAAATATTTCTACAAGAATTTGAGGAGTTGATGGAGAAGATTGAAATGGTGTTTTTCTTCTAGAATACTTCTAAAGAATTGAAGGTGTGTTTATAAACTTATGTACTCTAGGGACTTGGATGGAGATTATGTGACTCTATTTTTCCAAATAAGTTTCTCTAGGATCTTACTAAGGATTATTTAAATAAATATATAATAAGAAGTTTTAGCCTAAAATGTCATGTGAGAAATAGACTGGGGAGTTTATAACCTTGAAGGAGGGTGAGCATTCCATTATGGTGTACTCTACCCATTTTCCAATGTTGGTTCATCTAGAAATGGAACTTATTAATAATATGTTACTCAAGTCTCAAAGGATTGAGTTGGGACTGAATCTTGATATCAGGTAGATTTGGATTTTTATGTGCCTTATGGCCCTTTTAGATGTTTGTTGAAAAATAATCCCTAGCTGAGTAAGACATAGCTGGGAAGATGAGTTTGGGTGGAGCATTTATTGATGTAGTTTTTATCCAGGGAGTATCTTCTAGCAAGAAGAGTATGTTCGGTGGTGTTTAGTATTCTTTGGGACCATTTCAATGGTATTTGTCAATATAGAAGAATGTTTTTTTATATTAGTGTGGGTTATTTGGTCATACTAGGCCTATCTTTATAGATTCTCCTAGGAATTTTCTTCATTAAATAATTACATGCTAACTAATATGTTTTCTTGAATATATATTCTAGTGTAGTAGGCTAAGGTCCACTCCCACTAAGGGATCAAAGGTCTGTGCTGATGCTTCCGAGGGTGTTTTGTCAAATCCTCAGGCCAAAGGGGATTTTCATATGGATTCGAACAAATGCCTTTATGCGGTTGAGTACGAACCAACAGAAACTCACACATATCCATTTAATGTAAGAGGTAGGTTTTTTATTTATTCTTCTATGGTGCTAGATTTTTTCATCATATTGGTGGAACACATTCTATTATATCATCAATGTTAGTTTATAGGTTATTATTGAGTTTTTAACTTATTTTATAATTTTTGGATCTTTTCACACCTTTGGGAAAGAGGTATGATCGTGGTTTTAAGTGTCCCATATGTTGGGTAATGATAGAAGAATTTGAGGTTAAATAGGACTCCATGGTGCTTGATCTTGAAACCATCGACTTGATTATCAGTGTGGACTGGATGACCATTGTTAAGACCTAGATTGACTCTTATCACCATCATGTAAAATTTTTATCTATCAATGGGATAACTCATGTTATTCATGGTGAGTGGGACTCCAGATCAAAAAGGGTAAGGCCTATTGTTCCTTATGTTGGGGTAATATCATTTTAACTATCAAATATGTTTCTTAATCTTGTTGACCCCTGGTTGGGTGGTCAAATATCTATAGTGGTGAGTGAATACCCTAAGGTCATTCTATATGACTTTTATGGATTACAACCCCAGAGAGAGGCCGAGTTTACCATTTAATTTTTTTGTGTTTCGATTCCAATTTTAATGACTTGTTATTAGTAATATCCTGTTATAGTGGTCCTTACATTTCCTCTTTTCTAGTAAGGTTAATAAGAGTCTCATACATTATAACAACTATTGGAAGCTAAATTTGGGTGACCGTTAATAAAAAATATACTTTCCTAGGTTTTAGGATATTTTTGACCATCTTAGATGGGCATGTTTGTTCTAAAATATTGACATGCACTCATAGTACCACATTTGTGGGCCTGAGAATAGGATATATCTACTAAAGTGTTCTAGGGACCAAATGGAAATTATGAGTTTCCGGTTATGCCTATCAGTCAGATGAATTCTCATATGGTATTAATGGATTTTATGAACAATATTTTCTATTAGCTCTTAGACTATTTATTGGTTATGTTCATTGATGATATATCAGTGTACTCCAAGTCAGTAGAGCAGTTGATGGACCATTTGGATATCATTATTCTAACCTTAAAGGAACATCATACATATGGTAATCTTTCAAAAAAAGAATTATGGATTCCAGAATTTAAATTTATGGGGCATGTGGTATTTGATAGAGGAATCTCCATAATTCCTAAAAATATACTAGTTGTGATGTCCTAAGAGTATCCTAGAAATGTTTTTTAGATATGACGATTATTGGGTTCGGATAGTTACTATAGGATGTTTGTTCATGAATTCTTGAAAATTTCATCTATAATGAATGCTTTATCCATTAACGGTGTAAAGTTCAAATGTAATGGAAAATATCAACTACATTTTAGAAGATGAAGATGATGTTGAATTCTGAAACAATTTTAATTATTCTGAAACTAGTATTGGGTTATTCCATTTTCTATGAATCTTCTAGTATGATTATGGGATACGTCTTGATAGAGGTTAAACAGGTGGTGGCCTAGGGCTCTTACTAGTTATTCCATAATGAGAATAACTACACCACCCATTATCTTGAATGGACATAGGTTATGCAATTCATCAAAATTTGGTGTCACTATATCTTTGAGGATCAGTTTATAGTGAATTTAGATCATAAGAGCATGAAGTATGTTTTCCTTCAGATGGATATGAACATGCAACAATGAGAATGGGAGGATTATCCTTAAACTATTTTATGTTGATATTTAATAAACCTCGGGGAATGGAAATGTGTGTCTATATTCTTTTAGAATAAAATTACTGACAAAATCTATGAAGGAATCAGTAGAGAAGAGGTCTCTAATGTTTTTTTTGTTCAGATGAGATTAGGAGTGGAAGATGTTGGTCGATAGGTTTTCTTAGATTCAGTGAAATCTGACTCATCACTTAATGAGTGAATTTGGAAAATGATGGTGGAAGAATCTTGGTTACCATACTTTAGTGAAATCCTTTAGGGTGGAGAGACCTCAGGGGAGTAATCTCGGTCTCCTAGTGGCACTCTATTCTTATGTGACAAGTTGGTTATTTGGTTTTGCTTGAGGCAAGAGTTGATAGATTATAGATACTCATGTTGTTGGTCTATGCACTAATGGGATACCAATATGTATCATGAATTGAGAAATCTGTATTCGTTATAAGGGAAGAGTTCATCGATTTTAGATTGTGTATCTCGATGTCTTACTTTGAATAGAATTAAGTCAGAACACCAAAGACTTGAAACTTTGATGTAGCATTTATCCATTCTGATATGGTATTGGATTGATATTTACATAGTTTTTATCATTGGTTTTCCCTAGAAACCTTTTGCGAAGGGTGTGATTTCGGTGATTATTGGTAGACTAAAAAATAAATGAATTTACTCCCTACCCATGGGATGATGAAGGTGGAATTTAATGGGGACTTGTATATCCAAGACATTGTGAGCCTTCACAGGGTTCCCACTATGGTTGTATCTGAGAAGGAATCGAGGTTCATATCTTGGTTTTTTAAAGGTTTACTATAGGTGATGGGTTCCCATATGAATATAAGTACGACATATCATCTGTAGATGGATGGAAAACAATAGAGGGATATCCAGGTTCTTGTGGATATTCTCTGAGACTGTGTGAGAGATTTTGGAGGATCATGGGAAAATATTTTTCCATTGGTTCAATTTTATAATAATAATACTGATTATGATTCAATAATTACAACAACCTTTGTGGATTTTTATTGGTGTTCATATAGATCTATAGTTTTATAGGAAGTGTTAGGAGAGTGGCCCTTGTTTGGGTAGAGTCTTGTTTAGGAGATGACATATATGGTTCATTTGTTCTGGGGGGATTGATCACAGAATAGATTATTCTATAATATTATGTAGAATGACATCATCGGTCACTGGAGCTCATGGATAGTGATTAGGAATTTCATATATTCTCAACTCTCTTGGGACATCATTTGTTTGGTATGATGGGTAAGTTGGAACTGAGGATTACAGTCCCCTTTGAGATCATTGGTCAAATGAGGAAGGGGTCATATGAGATGGACTTTCCATCTGGTTTGGATTCTATTGATGATGTGTTTTGTCTCTCCCAACCAGGGAGGTATATACTGGAACCAAATCACATGATTGGATGGGAAGATATTGATCTTGATATGGACACCACCTTGGTTGAGAATCTAGTTCAGATTATGGATAGTTTATAGAAGATACAATGTAAGGATCATATTCAAATGGTTTGGGTAATATTGAAGTCCAAATGGGATATCCACAAGAAATGGGAAACAAAATTGTTGATGATATAGAAATGGCCTTCCCTTTTTTTGATTCCAACAATTTGAGGGGTTTTGGGGGTAGAACGAAAATATGGTGGTGTTATTATAACACCATATTATGATTTTTAAGATCATTCTTGCCTATGATTTGTTTATCATACTTATTTTGGTGTGATCGTGTTATTATTAGGGATGGAAGGTGTTATCTAGGACAATGCCCTAATGTTCAGGGTTTTATTTTTATTTGAATTACAAGACTCTAGGTATAAACATGTGTATAGATTTGCGAGGTTCTTCCCAGGTCCGAAGGAAGTCCTAGGTATTTGGTTGTTTTTCTATTAGAAACTAGATTATTTGTAATCTCCTTTGTGATTAGATATAGTTTAAATGGAATACATGCTATGTAATGTTCACATGGAATATTTTGTGATATGGATACCAAAAGTGATGGGATTGGACATCGTGTGATAGGTTCACTACATGTAATAGAAAAATCATGTTTTTAATAAATATTCTACCTATTTTATGATGATTCTTGCATTCATGGATTACATGATATGTAATGGGATTAGACATAGTGTAATTCTCAAGTGAAGTGGATTTTAGGGAACCATACTGGTTTTTTTATCATTCATCCACTATAAATACTCCATCTCATGACTATATCTCTCCCTAGGAATTTTTTATATATCTTTACTCCTTTTAAGTTAACTATTGGTTGATCAGTTATCGTGTTGGTTGTTGTGTTCCTCTCCGGGTAAGTATTCCTTTTGGTCATTCCATTAATTGTCTATAGAAACTTCATTGGTTACATTTTGGGTTAGATTTTTGAACATATATTGTTTTATATAGATACATTTTATTTTCTTCGAGTGCCTTTCCTTTTAAAGGTCATCCTCAATATTTCTGATAACCATTGACAAATACGGCTAGGATTAAACTAGTTTTTCATCGGTGTTACTATACAATGGGTTAATGTAATGAATTTCTTATTATTACATGTAGATTCCTTTTTTATTCATTTATATGAAGCGATATGGGTTTTTGGAAAGATTGGTTGGAATGAAAAATTATTTTAGAGGGGTTTTCTTTGGAATAGATATTCATGATCTAGAAATTCGTTTTCAAAACATGATGAAAATTTTATTGTATTTAAGAATGTTTTATAATATTGTGATCATGGGTTTTGAAGTATAATTTGATAAATGTAACATTGGTAACCTTGGGTGCATCTTGAATGAGAGACAAGTGGCCTTAGTGAATGTATAGCAACTAGGAGGTAACCTTTTCGATATCCATAGACTATGGAAGGTCATGATATTATTGGATCCAATGTTATTACATTGTATGATATTGAGTGACTGGTGCATATTATCCTAAAGGATAGTTCCCAATATGAGTATCATTCTTATTTATTGGTTTTTATCACATTGTTTTTTATTATGGATTATTTCTTGATGGTTCTATATGTGGTAATTTCAAATAGTTTCACATGATAAGTTATTTCATTGACATGTGTTTTCTTTATTACCTTATGATACACATGTGGGATTTCCTATTTATATCAAATCTACTAGTCATTATTTTGATTTGGTAATATGAAAATATTTTTTAAAAAACCAAAACGGAACATTATTTACAAATTAAATGGATATATTAAAATTATTTATAAAACTTTTTCTATTTCCGAAGTAATATCAATTTCATTATTGTCGTTAGAACATGTACAGATTCAATGGTTGTATCATAATTCGAATTTATGATAACACCCTAATTTTTTTATTGGGCAGTTGTAGATGAGGTATTGTATGATATATGTAATGGTAAGGGAATATTATAGGATATTGGATTCTACTTTGGTTTATTCCATTTGATTGTGTTGGATTGAAGGTGTCTATTGGTCACATCGAAACATTTTGGTATTTCTTTATTCTTTCTTTCTAGTCTATCTGGTTTGGCTTGGATTATATGGATTTGATTATATATTTTTATTCTAATTGTACAATGGTTTTATTACTTGTTTCCTTATATAAATGACTTGTTCTTTTTTTATTACTTCACCTAACCATTTGATGAATGACTCAAGTGTATGGTTTGGTTGGCCCAGGTTTGACTGTTGCATAAATATAAGGGTATCCATGTTTATTAAAAATATTTTTAATGGAATATTTCCATTTTTTATGAAAGTTGTTCTTTCGAAATTGTTTACAATAATTTGAAGGAAATATTTTTTTATATAGACGATGATACTGAACTTCTTGACCATTGTAACCATTTTAAAAAATCTTACACATTTTATACAATTTCAATGGTTTTACAAAGAAACTTATTTCATTAAATATTACTTAATTTTTTAATTATATTCGATTTATTCATCCATAACAAAAAAAATTATATGAAAATATATATTATCACTCAATTATCTTTTCGTTGATAGATTTATATTGAAAATTTCACTTTCATGTGATCGGTGGAAATTACATTTTTATTAAATGTCCTTATTATTTTCCAAATATATTCTTATTTCATAAAATATAAATCATTTCAACATATTTTTTTTACTTTAATAGTAATTTGATTAATTGGGGAAATCTAGTTCAATGAATATTCTTTACTAAAGATGGAAAATTATTAATAAGGAATATTTTTTATGAATTATGTTGATCATTAGATATATATATAATTATTTGGATATGTTGATATCGGTGGGAAATACAATTACACATCCCTTCAATGCATTAAATAGTCTCATGAGACAAATAAGCTAGACAAATTAAACAATATTTAGAAATTGTTTAAAAACTCTTTCCAGAAGGACAAGAAAATAAATATTTCCTAATATCCGAGATTAGAAAATCAAATATTAAGTATTTCAATCATTAATAATCTAGTTATTATCATCCATGAGTTTATTGAATTAATATTATCCACGGATGATTTTTGGGATCATGTTATTTATTAAAGGGAACGTGATTACAATTATTTACCTTACCATACTTATTATACCTTATTTACTCATGATAGATTCCACTATACGTAACCCTTGTAAAGAATTTGATATCACCCATACATTTTCTACTTTGTGCAGGATATAAAGAAGTATTTTTTTAATGAGTTTAATTTTATAGAATATTTTCCATTTCTATGTTTTATATTTTACTACCGGTATAAAATGGGTATCATGAATGTAACTTGATCACTAAGATTTATAAAATGATCGATACTTGGTGATTTTATCCCATGTATCTATGCAAATGTAATAAAGTGGCAAACAAATCTTGGCTTCTGGAGTCAGGGTTGTTACAACCAATTCATACTATAGATATATTCAAAATATATTCCGAAAATTATAAATTTTACCAAAAAAATAATGCAAATTCTGTTATCCCAATATTTTATTATCTTTGGTGATTCAATACATAATCATAAAATACAAAATAATTTATTAACATCTAAAAATATTTAATCAAAACATGAATCCAAACTATAAATACAAAACATATAAATTACAGGGTTAATTGAGAACCATGAGAAAATAGTGATCTCTAACCCTCGATAAGGGGTAAAAATTATAAATGAAACAAAGGGGGTTACCATTATTTTTTAAACAAGGGAAGAACATCAACTTGTGAAAAATATCTTAATTAATGGAATGCGCTCATTGAATCATAATATTTTATCACTAGGTGTGATAAAATTATAATAGATGAATGTATAAGAATAAAAAACCATAAAATATAAATCATGAAAGCATACTATATAATAAGGATTAAGAATTTTGAATCAATTTAAGAATACCAAGATAATAAAACAGAATAATGTAGAAAAATAATAAGCATAAGAAATCACTACAACATAAAAATTGCTAACCACTTTCTTTCCATGTAAATCATTATAAATATATCAAACTATATCATATCCATGCATATCATTGTGATCATATCTAATCTTATCATGTCCACTCATAAATGTTTGAGCATAAATAATGGTATAAATTCCATTCATTACATTACTATCTCATGAGATGAAATACTTTACCCAATTTATTATAGGGGGCTATATAATTATGGGCCAACCTATCATAAAATGATAAACCATACTTATGTCTTCCGTATAGTTCAATAAAAATCATAGAACACATAACCCATTGAAATAAAAAAACTTATATAATAAATTTCACGAGGAATAAAAACAATCTAAATAATGATAAAGGCTATCTAGGTGGATACACATCAATTAAAGTGTTGGTGTTATATTTTCTCAATATTGCTTCCTTAGAAATAAAAAGATAAATTCCCACATGATATAGATAAGGTAAAATATTTAAAGCATAGAATAAAGACATAAAATAGGATGGAATATGCCACAATGAAAGGATTTTCAGTCAATACGCCCCATAATATTTTGGTAGTATATGAATAAAAATATAAGGAATGATATAAAAAAATATCAAATCCAAAGAATAAAATGATAATCCGGATAAAAGATGAATATTTATTTTTATATACATCATTTAGATGAAAATTTGTGCATAATAATAAACACTCCCCAAAGAAAAGAAATTTATATAAAAACCCTTATAAATATAAAAATAGGTGAAATATTATTAAACTAGAGGACAATAATAAGAGGGATTCAATACATAAAATGATAATAAGGGAAAAAATATAATAATATTGGTGTAAAGTGAAAAAATTCCTCCAAATTGAAGTAATTATGAGGGAATCTACTATTGAAATATAAAATTAATGAAATCCCATAACAAAAAACAATGGGTAATAAGTTCGAAAAAATGAGAGAAATAATGAGATAAGTAATATGCTAAAAAATAAAGGAAATATAGTATGTAATGGATGAAATATTTAGAAAGATTTCCATTAAATGTTCTTATGACTTCCTTTAACATTATCTAACCCAATTTATAATCAAATTAATATCATTAATTATATTTTTATGAACTATATTTCTAGTCATTAAATTTTACTTTAACCAATAATATTAATATATTACATATAAATTAGATTTTCATAGTTTATTTTGATCAAGAGATGATATTAATCATTATTTTTTTTGATGTCACCATCTCTAAAACAATGGAGGTACTAAAATAATAATTCCATAATTATTTATTAATTTTTATGTTCATTCCATGGGTGTTTTGGGTGTTGTTGAAAAATTTGAAAAGCATTATATTTTAATTTTAATAATTCATAACAAATATACAGTGTTATATTCATACCGAGTTAAATAATAATATTAAAATTTCATAATTATAAATGAAATATTATTTCATTTTTAATATCATGTATTACGAGTAATTGTGTTTTCATTACCATCCTTGATAAATAGTTTATAGCATTTTTTACCCAGGTTATTAACTCAACCCTAACAAGAACATGTTATTATCTATAAATGGCTATAAATATGAATTTATTTTTATTATAATATCATAATTATAGAATTAAAATGAGGTAATTTAAATTTTATTGAAGTGAAAAATCTATTTGAGGAAGAGTTATTGAAAAAATATAAAATAAAATTATGGATAATATTCCATTACATAAAAGGAAGAGATCAAATAGTCTCTTGTAATTCTTATTAGTTTTGAAATATTTTGGAAATCCTCTGGAGATTTTACCCGAAAAAAAATTTAGAGTATAAATAGGGAGTAAAATTGGATAGGTATTAGTGTTATAACAAAATAAAATATTTGGTTTGAATTGTTTATAGAGGATATTGTATTATAGGTGAAATCTCATTATACTTTATGATGTAGTTGACTTAAAATAATCTTTTTATTAATTTGAAGCAATCCCCCAATACATTGCTAACGGTGGACTAAAGTAAAAAATGTTTTTAAAAAAATGTGATAATGAATTTTATAAATCTTTGTTTCTGGTGGATGATTGGAAGTATCATTAACATTTTATGAAATTTTCTTATAAAGATGGAAAACACTAAGATATTCTTAAAAATATTTTACATCATGGAAATATCATGATACACGATTTTTATAATTGGTGACATGAGGTTTCTAGACACATTTAGCATAAAAAGATCATGATACATAGGGATACAAACTTATTTTTTTAGATGGAAGATGATTGGATGAATAAGATAACAAATGTGATAGTGGTAAAAGATTTCTAACGGACCCAAGCTACCATATATAGAACACCAAAAAAATATATCCATCTAGATGAATGAATATGTAAAGGTAGTGGTATATAATTTATATTGGGAAGAAAGGTACACTAAACGTTCAAAACTATATTGAAATGATCTAGTATAGGTAAATGACCAAATTCATGTTTTGGATTAAAAATTTCAAGGATTCCATATTTCTTTTTGTTAACATAAATTCCTAAATGGGAAAATTTCTAACTCTGATAACTGAATTCCAAACTAAATGAGAATTCATAATTTATGTTTTTATCTTTAAAAACAAAAAATGTGGTGAAATAATAATAGTGAATCAAATATTGACGTTTCATTTAAAATAATTAATTAGTTGTTTCGGTATTGTATGAAACAATCATCAAAAATATGAGTGAAATGGGAAATGAATTTGGGATTTCTAAAAAATCATTTTGTAAATTTTTTATTTAGAATTGTTTTTACAGACTATATGATGTTCAATGTTGTGAAGTAATTATGTGTGCTGTTAATGGAAGATCAATATATCAAGTCCATTGGATTAATATCCATTAGTTAGAAATATATTGAACAAACATTCATGATCTTACAAGATTGAGTTATCTAGATGATGTTTTAGGTAATGTAGGATGACGAGAAATAATCATTTGGAGAAAGAAAAGTGATAAAGTGAAGATTTATCATTGGATAAAAATTAAAATGTTTATAGTTTTGAATTTTTTACATAATATTATAAATTAAATCATAATAATTATTATATGATATTATTAAATTGGTTTTCATCTATGTTAGATAAGGAATATATGGAAATTCTTTAGCACTATCGTTGATGTTAAGAATGTTTGAGAACAGTTGGAATTGTTGGAGTATTCAATAAGGTTCAATAATATTCAACAATACTTCACAATTCCCATGAAGATTGATGATAATTTTATTTGAGAATGAATATAATAGAGAGTTTCTAGTATTTTGGCTATGGGAGCACATATATAAATTGGTTGTGAAGAATTATTGGACTAAAGACTATTCAACTGCAAAAAAAGATAAAATGCTAAATTATTGTGTCTGAATTAGTTTCCAAAAAATTTAATATTATGATTGAAGAGGAGAAATAAGATGTAAGAATTTATCAAACAATCAAATAGACTTTTTAGATGAAAGAGATCAAATAGAGGGAAACTAAAATTGTTTTTAAGAGATTTCTAGCTCAATAGTTTTATTCCACATATAAAAATTAGTTACGAAAATAGGTTAATTTTTTTGGAGGAAATTCATATACAAAATACTAAATTATAGAAGTATCACAAAAAATATAGATACCAAACAGAGATAAATAGTTTAATATATGTATATTAACAATTGAGAATTGTTTTAAAAGGTCTCACATATTATTTTTTCATAGTTTTGAAAGAAAATGTTTTTAAACTGGTTAGAGTTAGAATAATCATTCCAATTATGAAATTTAAGGACTCTAATTGGATTTTTCTTAAGTTTTATTAACTAATTTTTTATAGTTTATTGTCTATTGATCGATGTGAGTCTCAAAGATAAGGATATATGTTCTCAAAGTAAGGCCAAACCATAAAAATATTCCGTGACTTCCATATTTTGAAATCATTTTTTGCTTATAATTTTTTTATAATGTTTTATATGGAAAAAAATTCAAATAAGTATTATGGGTTGATTTCATATAATTTGAAAATTTACAAATATCACAACTAAATTACCCAAAAATGATTTGTTCAAATGTTCCTATATAAATTCAATTGGTATCAAGGAAATGGTTCCCAAGTTATTTACTTACCATGAATAATCTTAATTTTGTGAAAAAAGATGGTATTCCCTACTTCATTAGAAAAACTTATCATGTGTGGGAAAATAGAATGATACCTTATATTCTCTCAACATTTCCTATATTTAATTTATGGAACTATAATTGGGTTTTGTCCCATTTAAAAAAGATCCTATAATTGTTTCTGACAAATTACACCTGAGGTTCATGGAATGCATGGAATTTAATTCTAATGTGTTTATTAAAAAAAATTAATGGTGATGGGTCACAAAAATATCCAAAGAAACATGAGACATGAATGAATATATCTTTGATGAAAACTATAAAGTAAATGAGTTAAATCTACAAATATAGTGCAACATGGTCAAATATATAAGAAAGGAATATGAGATATTTTTATGAGTACTTTACCAATGTACTTTATTTTTTTGCAACATTTGAGGATTAAAATATTTATTGGAATATTATACCATTGATAAGAAACTCATGAAAATATTTTATAATAGTGTTGATTAAAAAACTATATATTATAATAAAAATATGATTTATATCTTGAAAAATAAACAAAATTATTTTTGAATATGAGATTAGGAATGATCCCCCATTCAAATAAAATTTTAGGGATGAAATGGATTTTGAAGCAATCAGAAAAATGAAAATCAAAGATGATAAGATTTTAACCCTAGTGATTCAAATGATAAGGAAGATAGTGAAATTAATGAAGAGAGAATTCCACTTATCAGAAATAAGTAATGGACAAGTGGAGGAATGTATGGAGGAAAAATCCATATAAAATTTTCTGAGTGTGGAAGAATTAGATCTTTTTATATAAATTTTCCTAATAATATAGTTTGATTATATAAATATGATTTTGAAGAAAAATATATGTGAAAGAAGTGTAAAAAATAACTTTGGAAGATTTAAAATCTACTAGTGGTGAGAAAATGTTTTTTGAAATAGAGAAGCAATGATGACTAAGAAATTTTAATATGAATCTATTAATAATAGGTATTTGGAAGATGAAAATATAGATATTTTCATAAATTTCATTTCAATCATTTAAAAATTGAATATTCCTCAAAAATTGATTAATAAAAAGGTTAAGAATCCTAGGAAGAATATTAGTTGAGATCAGAAGTCATTACATATATTCATAAAAAAACAAGATAAAGAGACCATAATGTAGAATAAAGATTGTTGAAATAATAACTAAAGAAAGAAATGTGTTCTTAAATATGAGGATATGTATATCCATGAGATAAAAAACATTAAACTAAAAGATATTTAACATGGTATAATGGTATATGATCTTGGTAAGAAACTTTATACTAAGTAAGATGGTGTTGGAAAAGCACGATTGATATATATTAATGTAGGAAGCACCTTAATTAAGGTAAGTGAAAATTTCAACAAGGATTTAGAGGTAAATACTGAATCATCTCATGATGTTGAAAAATATTACTCTAATAATTATGTTAAATCTTTAACCATTAACTATAAAATTGCATTCAATTTTACTAAAAATGTTTGTGTTAAAAAAATAATAAGAAAATATTTGGATGAGAAAGGATGAGATAAATCTTTGAGATAAACAAAATTTAATATCATCCTTTAAAAAGATCCTTTCCAATGAAAGGAGTTAGTAGAAATAGAAAGATGTTACTAACCTCAACATAATTTCTAGAGTATAAGATCCCACTTCTACAGAAGACATATATTCAAATATTTTTGTTGGTGTTATATAATATATTGGAAAAATATTATATATATTGGTACACCATTTATCTCTCAGAAAATGGGCATGAAACTTGGGGATGAAAATATGGAACAAAGGTTGGTAAAATTCCTAAGTTGTAGGTGGAAAGAATGGAAATGTCCCATGATGCGAGAAAGCTCTCAACACAAAAAATTTTGATATTATTAAGGATGATTCCATAAGATATTTGCAAATATGTCACATTACTGAAGAATGTTTGAAAATTCTTCTTGAAAGTATTTCTTATGTGGGAAAAGAAAAATATACCAGAAAGAATAAAGTGGAGGAAAGAGATTTTGTTGAGATTGCAGTAAAACCAAGCAGAAGGAAGAAATTGTGGATTCTTGATAGATTTTTTCCCTCACACATGACATGTGATATAGAGTTATTGAACCATATTAAAAAATATAATGGTGGACCATTTACTTTTGGAAATTATTTTTACTTAAAAATTTGTGGAATATGAAAATTTATTATTAAATCTTAAAATTTGAAAGGAAAGGAAGTTATTTATGCTATCAGAACCAAAACCAACCTTCCATGTGATAATTGTTTTATGATGGTAAGGAAGTTATCAATAAGAAATATTAAAATACCATCATAAGTGTAGAAGATGAAAAAATGATACCATGGAAGAAAAAATAGTAGATATCTCTTTTAGATTAGGGAACATTGTAATTCACGTTACTTGAGTACCGATGATGAAAAAATTAGTGGCATTGAAGATGTGGGAATCATGGACAGAAATGTATGAAAAAACATTAAAATATATATTTTGTAGGAAAAATGTTACCAATGAAGGGGAAATAAGATATTGTTTGTAAAACATGTCTGTTATGGAATATTGTCAATGAAAGTTATATGAAAGTTGAACTGCAATTCACCAGACCACCTAAAATTTTATACATTTAACTATTGGGTCTGATAAAACATTGATAAAAACGGATCATTTATAATTTATAAATTTCATTTATAACTTCACATGGATTGAAAATATTTTTTTTTATAAAGAATCAATGAAAAGCTATATAAATGCACAAAATTTTTAGAAAAGAATCTGAAAGAAACATGAGTGTTTATATATATAACCTGATTGTCGAAAAGGGAAAAGATTACAAAAAATTAATTATAATTCTATATGAAGAAACATGGAATCAAACATCAATATAGTGATATGTACACCCCTTAATAAAATGCAGTGGAAGAATGGAAAAACAGTAGTTTAGTGGAAATGAGAAGAAACAGGCTAGCTAATTAAAAAAATTCAATAATTTTGTGGGGAGAAGATATTAGTATTATTGTACATGTATAAAATAGAAGTTTACTGTAGATGAAATACATATTAACATCCAATGAATCATTGTATAATAAAATTCATTTATTAAAATATTTCAAGGTTTTGGAAGTCCTTTCATAATAAACAAAAAAAATCATGTTGAAGGATTTTTTTGAAAAAGAAAAGGAATGAATTTTTAAGGGATATACATCCAAAACAACAAATTATAGATGTTATAATATCTTTTTACAAAAGATAGTGGATTCCTTTGATGTAAATGTTACTGAAAATTCAACTTCTATAATATAATATTCTAAAATTTCATGAAGGATTATTTTAAGATGTAATGAACAAACCCAAGTCAACTATATAAGCCACCTAAACTAACCCTTCATGTAATGTAGGTAAAACTGGACAATAGAAACTAGTATTGAAAATAATAAAAATAAGACATAATACTAGAGTAAAAAACTGGAAAAAAAATTGAAAACAAGATGGACATATAACTGAATCCAAAATATTTTAAATCAAATAATATGTACATTCTCAATGTGGACAATAGTGACCTATATGCCAAGCCTAACAAAAGTTAACAAAAACACTATAATAATACCTACTACAAATCTCTCGTACATTTCCTGAATAATATAATTCAATATCTAAAAATTTACATAGGCACATTTAGGGTGTTATCCAAATCCTAGTAGGGTGCCACCAAACATTCTATATGAAGGTGTAAAATCAAGAATTCAATAATTATAAATTAAAAAAATGGTTTTATAATTCATTTTTATAATATAAATCTACTTATAAATCATTTTAGTTTTTTCATAAAATCCTTTAATATTCTCAAACTAGAATTATGACAGGTATAATTGATAATGTATGAAATCAAATCCATACATCAAGAGGTAAATTGGTAAACACATATTCATGAAATACCATATCATGTGAAGCTATGTGATACAACCTCATATAAAAACATGTGAGCAATTAAATCCATGATAAAAACAATCATTTGATAAATAACCATAAATGAAAAAGAAACTCACATTTTATTCTCTAGCCTATTGTAAAAACAAACTAGACATTAAAAATACTAAATAGAAACAATGTTTGATACACACAATATTGAGTTCTCACAGTTGAAATCACAAATGGTTACCTCCTAATGCTTCCATACACACACTAAGGCTACCCGTGTTGTTTTCCCAATGAATTCAAGGATCCCAATGTTCAATTTTACAAATTTATTTTAAAACAAGGATCATAATTTTATAAAAAATTTTAAATCAAATACAACTTTCTTGGGAGTATAAAAAACCATTTTAGAATATAGAAAATAACTTTTCAATGAAAAATCCCATTTTTAATGTTTTTACCTTTCTAAGAAATACAATAAAACCATATATCACTTCTAATAAATGAAACAAAAAATTGAATCTATCAATTAACATGAAATAAATCAAATTAACTAATTGAATAGAAAAACCTACCTCAACATGGTAGAAACCTATCCGCGATAGAAAATGGTTACCATAAACCAAGTGAACGTCCTTTGAACAAAAATGCATGATAAAAAACTACAATGGAAGTACAAAAATTACAAAAGTGATAATGAATATGAAAAAAATAACACCATTTTAAATGGAACAAATAATTGAATAACAAACTATAATAAAATCTTACCAATGTAGAAGAATAAAAACTAACATAATGATCAATCGCTGAATGAAATATATAAATGTATAAGAGATCCCCAAAATTTTCATGGGAAATCTCCAGGATGAAAGAGATTTGATGTGGGTTTTATAAAATAAAAATTCATCCTAAAAATCTACTTTAAACCATCTTTAATTAGTCTTACATGGAGTATAATCCCAGTACATCATAGGGAATACACAAATCATTCATACATTGAAAAATGTGTTGAATCTTTATTAAAAACCCGATTTCTTACATTAAACAACGTGAACAAATGAAATGTTGTGTAAACGCCTCACACTATGCAACCATTTCATAGATTATGCCAAAAACCCATTATAATTTTTGTACTAACACTACACATCGTGTAATCTGCCAACATATAGAAAATAAGTCTGGAAAAATGGTATAAATGATCAAAAAACCACTTTGAAAATTCTCTTAACTTGGGAAAAACCACTCTATATTTTTGAAACATTTATTCCTAGACTCTATTAATTCATTGAAACATAGATTCCCTAACATGAGGTCATCATCCCCAGCAAAGACTATCTATCCCCAAGAAGGTCGCAAAATTTTCCCAAACAAGGATGATAGAAAAATCATCGAAAAGAGTGAGCATGTAAAGTGGAATGTGGTGTTATAATCTCCCCACCATAAATGTTTTATTCCCTTATATAGACCTCATGATCCTAGATCCACAATAAAATAAGGCTACTGAAGCATTATAAATGATAATCAATCCCAAGTCTTGTTGATATCTTGTCTTAATGAACACAATGCATGGACAAGAGGAATATCTTTACCATGTATTGCCTTTCCATGGAGATCCATAATCTGAATTGGATTCTCAACCAATGTGGTGTCAGAATCAAGATCAACATCCACCCATATTATTTCTTGGTAAGGATATCATATATATATCTTCTATTAGGAAACATTTAAAATGTCATGCATAGATGTCAAACTAGATGGTAAGTGAAACTTATAGGTCACCTTTCATAGTCATCCAATGATCTCAGAGGGGCCCAAAAACATTTTTCCTATTACACAATTGATACCCAACCTAAAATTTCCCAATATAAGTGAAACTCAATAGAAGGCCCGATAACTTAACCCAAACTCTAGTGGATGAAGACAATTGTCTGCATAATATTTTTGATGACTTATTGAAGTGATCAATATCATCTGGATGAACTGCAACATCTTAGTCATCTATATAATGGGATTCACTACAATGAAGGACCGCTCTCCCAACTCTACCCAGAATAAGGGATATCTACATGGCCACCCATAAAAATCATCTTCTTATTACATCATTATAAAATCATGGTAACTATTTTTATAGAAAAATTCAGACAACGTAATCATATTTTCTTATTATCCTTCCAAATCATGATGATAAGCCTAAATAATATCCACTAAACACTGGATATCCCTCCTTTAATTTCATTACATCTATGGATGATATGCTATAATTAATTTAATTTGGGAAACCATTTCCTCCTATTAAACATTCCAAAACCTAGACATCAACTGAAGGTCTTATTTAGAATCAACCATAGAGGGAACCCCATGATTCTTTACAGTCATTCATATATAGAAGTCCCTATGTTTTTTTACTTTCATTGTTAATTGGATAGGTAGAAAATTCACTAATTTCATGATTCAATCAATGATCACCATAATCAAATCCTTACCACTGGTGTTTTCTGAAAAATCAATGGCTAAATACTTGGAAATAAAATCCCACTTTATCATTGGAATGGGAACGGTCTAAAACAACCCCCAAGTCTCTGGTGTTTCACCTTAATTCTTTGACAATCAATGCACCTTGATATAAAATACACAACAAACCATCTCATCCAATGACACTAACACTAATGTATCATATCTTGATTCTTCTTTCTAGTACCTAGGTGCAAAAAACAACAAAGGCATTTTCCACTATCCAACTACTCCTGGTTCCGGGAAAACCAAACAACTTACTAGCAATGAAAACTAAAAGTGCTACTGGGAGATGAAGACCTGTAAGTCGATGAATCCTAACTATAAAGGGTTTTATCCAAGAATTATGACTTGACATCATCCACATACTCGAGACTAAATTGGACATCAAAATTAGATCCAACTATTATCGAAGTCAGGAATATAGTTCCCACAAACTGTTCCACTTATAAACTCTTCTTAATAAAAAAACTAATTAGATACCATTTTTCAGAAGATTCCATCCGGACATATGTCATTAATTTTTAAATTAATTCATTAGAAACCAGATTCCCTTTCTCAGGGGTATATTTAATATCAAAATCAAATTTCCAATTATACTCTTCCCAATAGCTCTTCTACATGTTTATATCAATATAATAAAAAAATATTATAGAAACTTATGATTAGAATATACCATAAACCTATCCCCAAATATATTGTGACTCCATGATTTGAGAGCATGAATAATTGTTTCCATCTTAATATGATAGGTATGTTTGTTCTTATCATGATGTCATAATTGGTGTGATCTATAAGACACCACATTTTCCCGAACATCAAGACACATCCCAAACATGTAACAGAAGCATCATAGAAAAATCAAAAATTGATCTTGATTCCAAAAGAATAAAAAATTGCACTGATGTCAACATCACCATCATATCCTCAAAACATCTCTATCATTTTTCATTCCATTCAAACATTACACACTTATAGGTTAAATCTATCATCGAAGATGCAAGATTTGATAATTCATAAACATATCATCAATGTTAACTATCCAATCCCAAAAAGGTACGGATTTTAAACACATTTCTCAACTTATATCAATACATAACTTACTAAAACTTTTTAGGATCTTCTGAGATTCCCCTATTAGATTGAAAATTAACCTGAATCATCACTTCCCAAATAAAAAACACACACATGGAAATCTTAGGATACCAAAAATGTTCGTTTATGGTTTGAAGAATAATATTCTAATGGCCTTTGTGTTCCTCATATGATTTAGAGTCCTTTGAAATATCATCCATAGAAGAAAAAACAAAATAATCCATGAACTAAAGAATGATTAACTACATTGAGGCTATAAACACCATAAAAGAATTAGTGATACTGAAAGGCATAACCAAAATATGAAAATGACCATATTGACTCCTAAACATTGTCTTTTGTATAGAATATTTTCTGACTATAAACTAGTGGTATCTTGAACAAATGTCTTTATTTTGAAACCAACAAGAACATATTTTGGAATGCCCAGACCCTCCTGTTCCAGTACATTTCCAAACTATTGGTTCCACCAAACGGTTCCACCAAATGATTCCACCATTACGGTGACACTGTTCCTCATGGAACTGTTATGGTGACATCGTCATGGTCACACTATAGTGGCGGAACCTCTTGAGTTGGGTCAATGAACCGGTGACACCATCAGGGTGGAAAACCGAAAAGGTGTCACCATCATGGTCGCACACCAAAATGGTGGCACTGTCACAATTTCACACTGAAATAGTGGCACCACTTTATGATGTCTCATAGAGCCAATGTCACCGTCATGGTGAAACCCTCGAGGATGCACCATCACAGATTCACATGAAAATATTGGCACCATTTATGGGGGAAACGTGATGCTGGCACTGTGACCGTGGCACCATTACGGTGGAACCATGTCTTTCTATTTTGGCCTTTTCTTTTCTCCAGTTTCCCATGATTTTCTAGTTCTGCCCCCAAAACATATCTCTTGATGTAAAAGTATTTCAATACCCCATTAAAATCCATTTAAAACCTATAAATGATATCTAAAATCCCCCAAGAGTCGATCACCCCTTGACTTACTAAAATATGTGGATTTCCATTGGTGTTACACCTTTTCTCGTATATTCTAGTTCATCCCATATTGTGAATTTTCCTCTGATTGAAGGAAACCTTTAAACACACAATAGTTATAAACACCTCTCCGATGAGAATTATTAAATGAAAATTAATTCCATCATGTGTATCTACCCAGCCATGTGGTGAAACCACGATCTTCCTCTAAATCCATTCAAGATTTTGAAATACTATAACTCCAATATCTCACCTCTTTATCACATGAGAATTCCTTCTTCCAGATTCTTGGGCTGGACTCTTCAACTTATTGCATTTAGAGCCTCCCTTCTCGATGCTAGTGGTGCACCTGTACTAGAGTCTACTCACCTTTTGAATCCTTGAAGTTCCTCCCCTGTAAGTCGTACCTCCCTAATTATTAGCGTGTGTAGAAAAACATCTATTGTTGATCATCTAAGTAGGGTTTTTCCTTTGTCTCTCCTTACCGTGTATCTTGCGGGGTGGGTATGATAATGTTTCAGTTGGGAATATATGTAACCAAACCTTATCAAAGATAATGAACATACTTTTAATGAATGAAGGGGTGTGTTTGATGGTTATTCTCAAATATTTTATCCTTAATTATAATTTGTAGATTTTATGGGCGTATGTCCCTAGAAAATCATGTCTATTGATGGTCCTTCAATGTGCACTAATGATCCTTAGTTTTTACATTTAATTCTATGATAGAATTTCTATAACATGGAAACCTATTAATCATGTAAAATCAGTTGAATAAATGGATGCCCAATGAATATGAATCCATGTGTGGTCACCCCGGTTGACCAAAATAAAGAAGGAAAATTTATGAAAGATGTGTTTGAATATGTAAACTACCTTGCTCTGTCTTGGTAACATGTGTGGTTGATCTGATTGATGCTTGTGCGGTGTCATGTGTGGGGATGAGATCCCCTATTGTGGTGCAATTGTTGGTTTGTGTATCTAAGGCAGTTTTGGGTCATATGGTGAGGCTTGTTTTGGTTCCAGTACTTTGAGGGATCTCACAGATCCCCTTTCTTGTTGTGACATTACAAGAGAACCAGTTCTCAATGATTATTTTACTTATAGGTTGTTTTTCCTTCCATGGATTGTGGCTATACATGTTCGTTGCCCAGAAGTGAAGAAATATTTAAAATAGAACCACTAGAATGTGATAACAAGAATGGGTTCAATGTGGAATTGTTTTCTGGGAACGTGTTGTGACTTGGCTGTGGGTGGTGGGCTTTTTATGAATGAATAGTAACGATGGTGTTTTTTTATAGGCTTGTTATGGAACATCTTGGATAGGATGTGTTATTTTTTACCTATATGGATAATTTAGTTCTTATGTTTCTTATTCACACCCCACCCAAGTTGAGCACTTCGTTCCGAACACCCCCATTCTAATGGGGGAGGGTGTTTTTTCCAACACTCATTTGAGTGGCTGGTTATTAGGTCCTTTTCTGCTACTTTTAATGAGTAACCCAAGACACTTCAGGAAGGCTGTGATGGCTTGAGGTCTATTATGGCCCATGTTTCTTCGGGAATTGTAGTTGTGGTGGTTGGCCCAGGTGTGTGTGCGGGCATGTTGTTTCACAAGTGTCTTCAGGATGAGACCATGGTGACTTTGGGAGTGGTGGTAATTGTTATGGCCTAGGTGTATGTTGGTATGGTTATGTGTGGTGGTTCTATCCCAGGATTTTGTAAGTGGGATGTGTGGTTTTTTTATCATAGGTGTGTGCTGGTAGGTTATGGTAATGAGACTGTAGTGACAATAGCGGGAGAGGTCTGACACGTAGGATGAGTTCAATAACCGGTGGGAAGGTGGGATGAGGTATTTAAATATTGATGTGCTATTACTATTACATTATTTGACTTTCTCTATTTGGGTAGTGTTCCTTGGTGAGGTTGGGTGGATAGTTTTCTTGATAGGTGCCTCAGTTATCTCATTTTTCTCAGAGGTCATTAGAATTCCCCCCCACTTGTGCATGGGATATTTTGGTTTTCCCTACTGAGTATACCTGTATACTCACCTTACGTATATAAAACTGCTTTCAAGTTTTTAGGAGGACTTTGAGGACCATGTGGAACCATTATAGATTGGACGCTGGGACAGTTGTTATTTCTGTTTTTCATTTCCTTGGTATTTACCATTAGAATTTTCTTTTATTATAGCACATAATATTGGAACATATATATGGGAATTGATTGTTTGGGCTTTACTTTTACTTCCAATTTTGGTGTTCTTTGGGACTTACTATCTTCTCTCCCGATCCTATTAAATAATCATTGTAATGCCTTTCATTTTTCACATAATTACATACCCTTGGTGATGGTGGCCACTCCGAGACCTATTGAAGGCATGTCTCGGGGGTCATTATCTCTCCTTCCAAATGAATAAGGAAGGGTCTCGCAATCTGCTGCCCCTTTCCTTATCTTGGAGATGGCGGGTCGTGATTGAATGGTATCATATGGAGGTTCTGAGATAGGATGGAGATTAGGGATAGGTACAGTGAGGATTTCATGGGATGGTAGGGAAGAAATGTTAGGCAATCTTGGTGCATAAAATAAGACAGGGAAAACTGGCTTGGACACAAGAATTTAGGGCCCTCCTAATCCGACGCAAGGAATCTGGGCCTACCAAATGACCATGAGATGCTACAATGATTGTAGGGTAGAGACACTTGGAAGGGTACATGCATCATAATTACTTGTATTCTTGTGTGTCTTGGGTATTTTAGGGATTTCAAATGACCAAAAAGTCTAATAAAAATTAAAAGCAATATTCTATACTATTCAGGCTTAAAAATTCCTTATTTACCTTCCATCCATTCCACCTGGATGATTTCCACAAGTACTGCGGGAGATCGAGGCCTCAGAAGTTGATTTGGATGATAGGAAGAGGGCTAGCCGAGAGGAGGAGGATGATCAATGGTATAAGACACTTCACGCCTTTCAGCAGCAGACCATCAGAAAGTGCGAGAGAAGAATCTCGAATATGGATACAAAGAGATGGCTCTAGGAGCTAGTGATAACTTTCATCTTGATTTAGGCTCCTATGGAGTATTGTGTTCCTCTGGATCTAAGCTAGATGCGGGGAGAAGTGCATAAGTGGTGGACACTCTATCTTGGGGAGAAGTGGGAGACTGAGGTTATATGGACTGACATCGAGAGGGAGTTCTGGGCATACTTCCTCTCTTCCACGATTAAGGATGTGAAAATGCTAGAGCTAATCTCCCTTCAACAGGGGAGTATTTCAGTGAGAGAGTTGGCATCATGTTCAAGGGTCTCCTTTTCTTTTCTCCAGACCACTTCCCAGAAGAGGATTCTCTGGAGAGACATTTAGAGGTGGCACTCCAACCTTCTTTTTAGTATTCTATTACCCCCTTCACTCTACTGACGTAGATGGAGGTCTAGAAGAAGGCTGAAGTGGTAGAGAGGATGCACATGCTGGGAAATGTGATGTGAGAGGGGATCCAGTTGGGCTGGTCAAAGGGGATGGTCGTCAACAGAAAACCTCCAGCATCAGGTCCTTCTAGGTTTCAACTAGTGGGGAGTAGGCCCCAACAGTTCCAGTTTTGATCTCTCAGTCCTCGCCCTTTCCATTTGGGTCCAGGACTGATACGCTTCATTTGTGGCATCTGTGGGCACCTTCATAATCAGTGCCCGGACCAAGTGCAGTACAATGAGGGTGGGTGGGTTCAACACCCACATTAGCAATAGTAGTTTCCATCCAGGCTCTTTTAGCAGTAACAGCAGTAGGGAAAATGATCTCACACTCTTTCGAGAGCAGACAATGCAGGGGGAGGCTGGCCTCAGGGAGATCCTCAGAGACTTCGAAGAGGGTGTGGTTAGGGAGGCGGCTGACAGTAGAGGGGTAGAGGAGCTAGGCGTGGGTAGTTACACTCCACAGAGGCAGGATTTCTAGTAGGGCCGAATGTCATTCGAGGTACGATCAACTTGTTTAGTACTCTTTCCTATTTGTTTTTGATTTAAGAGCTTCACACTCATTTTTTTAACCATTATAGCCCATTATTTGGTTATAGACACTAAGAGACTTTTCATACCCCTAATTCTGAGTATGCCAGTCGAAGATCAGACCATCTTGTCTCGAGTTTATAGAGGATGTAGACTGATGTTTGGACAAAATTAGTCCAGTTGGGAACTTCTATTACTATAGATGCAGTCATAAGATGTAATTCTAGGCATAGAATAGTTTTTCTCCATGTGTGAAATTATCAACATATTCTAGAAAAGGATTATGTTTTCAGATATGGGTGGCTGACGTGTGACATTTGTCGACGAGTGGGGTTCCCAGGGAGGCAGCCAGTGAGTGGAGCCCCTTCATTCCTTATTTGATGATCTGTCAGTAGAGTCAGTAGATACAGAAATAGTGTAATTTCCAATAATCATCGGTGAATCCATGTATGTATTCCCTGAAGGGGTGGTGACTCTACCCCCTTGATGTGATGTAGAGTTCGGGATAGACTTGCCACCCGGTGCCCTTCCAATTTCTATGGCTCCATATCAGATGGAACCATCAGAGCAGTGGGATTTACAGATTCAGTTTGATGATCTGATGAAGAATGGTTTTGTTTGACCAAATGCTTCACTATGGGGCGTTCCAGTCTTGTTCTCGAAGAAGGAAGGTGGTGGTATCAGGCTATGCATAGAATACAGGAGACTAAATCAGGTAACGGTAAAGATTTGTTACCCTCTCTTGTGGATAGATGACCATTTTGACCTGATGATGGGGGTAAGATGGTTATCCAAGACATACCTATGGTCAAGATATCACTAGTTGAGGGTGAAGGAGGGTGAAATCTTGAAAACTTCCTTCAGGTGCAGATATGGGAACTTTGAGTTCCTTGTCATGTCGTTCTGTGTTATGAACGTGCCAACCATGTTAATGTGGATCATGAAATCTATCTTCCAAGAATATCTTGAATGGTTCATTTTCATGTTTATTAAGGTCATCTAGATCTACTCAAGATCAGAGGAGGATCATGATGAGCATCTCAGAATGGTTTTAGAGGTCCTCTGACTGCCCCAACACTAAGAGAAGTTTTCCATGTGCATGTTCTGGACATGAGAGGTGCACTTCCTGAGACACGTTGTGTCTGAGCAGGGAATAGTAGTTGATCCTTCAATGTTCGAAGTGGTTATTTCTTGGACATCACCCATGAATGTGGAAGAGGTTTATATTTTCTTGGGACTAGCAGGTTACTACTAGAGATTCGTACCGAACTTCTCTCGAAATACAGCACATTAGACTGCCTTGACCAAGAAAGACTAGGATTTTATATAAAGTGAGATGTACTAGGCATCCCTCAATTATTTGAAGGGGAAGCTGGTCAGTGCCTCAGGTACTAAGGTTTTGAGAAGAAGAGGTGACGTTTGAGGTGTTTTGTGATGGTTCAGGCCAACGCTTGGGGTGTGTGCTGATGCAACAGTAGGGGTGATCTCTTATGGGTTTAGGCAGTTACGTCCCCATGTGAGTAAATAATTCACCCAAGTTATAGAGCTTGCAATGGTCATATTCGCACTAAATTTGTGGCAGCATTACCTCTTATGGAAGTACTTCATGGTCTTCACATATTGCAAAATCTTGAGGTATATCTTCTCCCAGCGAGACTTGAACTTGAGGAAATAGAGGTGGATAGAATTTCTTCAGGACTAAAACTTCGAAATCTCTTACACTGAAGGTAAGGGAAATGTGGTTGATGATACCTTAAGCCGGAAGTCACAGAAAGATGCGATTCGAGAGTCGGTAGATACTTAGAAGGAGATGGAAGAGTTGGCTACCCTACACCTGGATTCATGGGTGGAGTGTACCGGAGGCTATATGTTCCAGATGAAAGTGTATTCCTCTTTGTTTCAGCAGGTGGTGAAGTATCAGTGGGGGACATAGAGGATGAAGTGATGCATAATCATGTTAGCTGGGGTGATGCTCTAAGAGGATGGTCCAAAGATGGGCAGAATCAGATGAAGTTCCATGGGAATTTGATCATTCCGTTAGAAATGAACAAGAGAGTTCTTGGTGAGTTCCACAATTCACCCCTGGAGGCACACCTAGGTGTTTCCAATATGTACCGGGGCTTGAGGTGTCAGTTTTGGTGGCCTAGGGTGAAGTTGGTAGTGGAAACGTTTGTGGAAAAGTGCCCCATATGTTAGTAGGTGAAGGCAGAACACCGCATCCAATGGGGTCTGTTGCAACCATTAGATTTCCCCTAGTGGAAGTGGGATGACATATCGATGGATTTCATCATGGGACTACCCAGAGTTCTAGGGGTTGCAATGATATCAGGGCAGCAGTGGACCGATTGACAAAATCAGTTCACTTCCTAGAAATAAAGGATTTGCGTGCAGTGGATGCCTTAGTATGAAGATATGTGGATGAGGTGGTGCATTTTCATAGAGTTATGAGGTCCATTGTCTCCGATCATGATTCCCAGTTTACCTCAAGGGTCTGGAAATGATATCAACATTCCTTTGGCACTGATCTATGCCTCAAAACTGCTTTTCACCCCCAGACAGATGGCCAGATAGAGTGCACTATCCCGATGTTGGAGGATATGCTACACGAATTTGATCTGGACATTGGGAAATCGTGGGTGTGACACTTTCCTTTGGAAGAGTTTTCCTACAATAATAGCTATCACTCTAACATTTGCTTTTTTGCAATCGAAGCTTTCTACAGGAGTCCGTGTATCTCGCCTGTGTGATCGATAGAAGTCGGAAAAGCTGGTGTTCTTGGCTCGGAAGTGGTGTAGTGCATAAGGGAGAAGGTACAGCTTATACGAGAGAGGATGAAGGCAGCTGAGGACTGATAGAAGTTGTATAATGATAATAGGATAAGAAACATGGATTTCAAGGTCGGTGACCACGTGTTCTTGAAGGTCTCCCATCGGTGTAGAAAAAAAAGGTTCTTTAGGGGGAGTAAGCTTTCTCTCAGGTTTTTCAGACAATTCGAGGTGTTGTGACGGGTCGGCGAAGTGGATTAACAACTAGTGCTACCACCATCGCCACTGATAGGGCACAATTTCTTCCATGTGTCTCAGCACTGTCAGTATCTACATGATGATTCACATGTCCTCGACTGGGGAAAGCTGGATATCATGGATGACGTGATATTTGTAGAGAAACCATGGACGACTGAAGGTCGTGAGGAGAAGGTTCTACATAGATGAACCATTCCCTTGGTTTGTGTGTTATGGAGGCATGATGGAATCGAGGAGAGTACCTGGGAATAGGAGGCACAAATGTGCACCCCGTACCTAGAGCTGTTTTGAGTTTTGTTCTGTTATGTTTTGTACTTGTTTGCGATATAGTGATTAACCTTATTAACTATGAAATGTTTCATTTTTCTTGTTCTCTGAAAGTGTGTGATTGGTCCTGGATATGGGGAAGGTAGGACCTCATCCCTAATCAAGACGCATTAGAGTGAATTCAATTAGACTCATGGGAGCGAGTCAATACCACACAAAGTAGATAATATCTTGAAATGGGGGAAATTACTCCCTAATCTATATGTATGGTTAGTGAAACTATTATATGTTATGCAGTTACTTAAGGGAGAGGCGTTCCTAGATGTCAAGGAGTTTTTCCCTAGAGAGGTATCTTTTGAGGTGGTTGTTCAGACCCCACTCTTCTATTCATGTCTAGTTTGATTATCAAGGATGAGAATACCTTGATATGTGTATGATGTAATAGCCTAGACCCTCCTGGTCTATTACATTGAAAAAATTTCAGTTCCTCCAAATGGTTCTACTGTTACAGTAGAACTGGTCACGGTGGAGTCGTTATGGTGACACCGTCATGGTCACACGGTTGAGGTGGAAATGCTTGCGGTGGCTCACCAAACTGCTGATACCATCACGGTCTCACACCAAAACAATGGAACCATCACAGTCGCACACCGAAATGGTGGCACTGTCCTTGTCATACACTAAAACAGTGGAACCTTCAGAGTCACACAACGAAATGGTGGCACCACTTTACGATGTCTCACCGAGTCGATGGCACCGTTATGGTGGCACCGTCATGATCGCACCATCATGATCGCACTCTAAAATAGTGGCATCTCTTATAGTAGAATGATGACAATGTCACCTTGACCATGGCACTGTTACGGTGGCACCGTGTCTTTCTTTTTTTTGCCTTTTCTTTTTTCCAGTTTCTATAGTTTTCCCAATTCCACCCCGCAATGTATCTTTTGATTTAAAAGTATTTTAATACTCATTTCAATGTCATTTAAATCCCATAAATGATATCTAAAATCACCCAAGAGCTAAGTGACCCTTGAATTACCAAAATGTGTGGCTTTCCCTCAGTGTCACATCATTTCCCGTACTTTCTAGTTCTACACCTGTTGTGTGTTTTCCTCCGATTAAAGGAAACTAGTTAACTCAAAGCTGTTATGGACACCTCTCTGATGAGAATTATTAAATGAAAATTACTTCCATCATATGTAACCACCCAACTGCATGGTGAAACCATGATCAACCTCTAAATCCATTCAAGATTCTGATATCCTGTAACTCCAGGATCTCACCTTTTTATCGCATGTGAATTCCTTCTTCGTGCTTCTTGGACTGGTCTCTTTTTCTTGGTGAGTTTTGAGTCCCCCTTCCCGATGATAGTGTTGTACCTATACTGGAGCATTTCCTACTGACCATCGAAATCCCCGATGTTCCTCCCCAAAAAGTTTCACATTCAAAATTCTTGGTGCATGGCGAAAAACATTGATCATTGATCATTTGGGTAGATTTCTTCCTCTGTATCTCCTTACTGTGTATCATGCAAGGTGGGTATGATAATTTTTCCTTCGGGAATAAATGAAACCAAACCTTAACAAAGATAATGAATGGACTTTTAAAGAATGAAGGGGTATTTTTCATGATCCTTGTTGTACTCTTTTATCCTTGATTATATGTTGTGAATTTTGTGGGCTTATTTCCACTGAAAATATTGGATGTTGGTGGTACTTCCTTGTGCACTAAGGATCCTCTCATTTTTGGGTTAATTCTACGATTGAATGGCTGTAACATAGAAACTGGTTAATCACGTTAACTCGATTGATTAAATGGATGTCCATTGAATAATAATCCTCGTGTGGTCACCCCGGTTAACCAAACAGAAGAGGGAAAATTTAGGAAATATGTGTTTGAATATGTAAACATACTTAATCTATCTTGGTAACATGTGTGGTTGATCTTCATGATGCATGGGGTGAGATGGGTGGGCATGGGATCCCCTAATGTGGTGAAATTGTTTGTTTGTGGATCTAAGGCCATGTGCTGATGTATGGTGGGGCTTGGTTTGGTTCCAGTACCTTGAAGGATCTCACAGATCCCTTTTGTTGTTGTTACATTTCTAGAGAACTAGGTTTGAATGATTATTTTGCTGCTTGGTTGTTTTTCCTTACTTGGCTTGTGTCTATGCCTATTAGTTTCCCAGTAGTGATGAATTATTTAAAATGAACCACTGGATTGTGATAACAAGAATGGGTTTAATGGGGAATTGTTTTTGGGGAATGAGTTGGGACTTGGCTATGGGTGGTGTGCTTTTTATGAATGAATAGTAATGAGGATATTTGTGTATAATATGGTTTTTGAACCCATAGGTTTGGATGAGTGTTTGTTTACCTTTATGAATAATTTAGTTCTTATGTTTCTTATTCGCACCCACCCATGTTGAGAACTTTATGCTGAACACCCCAATTTCAATGGGGGAGGGGTTTTTTCCAACACTGCTTTGAGTGGTTGGTTATTAGCTCATTCCTCCTCCATTTCCCGAGTATCACAAGACTCTTCCGGCAGGATGTGATTTCTTGATGTCCATTATAGACCATGATTCTTTAGGCAGGGTAGTTGTGGTGGTTGGCCCAGGTGTGTGTGCAGGATGGTTTTTTCCCAAGTGTCTTCAGGATGAGGCCCATGTGTCTTTGGGAATGGTGGTAGTTATTCTTTCCTAGGTGTTTGCGGGTGTGGTTACATGGGGTAGTTGTGGCCTAGGTGTTTGCGGGCATGATGTGAGGTTGTGGTAGCCTAGGTGTGTGCAGGAAGGGTATGACAATGGGATTGTGGTGAGAATGGAAGGAGAAGTCTGACACGTAGGATGACTTCACTAACCAGAGGGAAAGTAGTGTGAGGTACCCAAATATCGATGAGATATTACTATAACTTTACGTGACTTGCATTATTTAGGGAGTGTGCCTTGGTGGGGTTGGGTGGATAGTTTTCTTACTAGGTTCTTCGGTTATGTCCTTTTTCTCAAAGGGCATTAGAATGCCTCCCCACTTGTGGATGAGAGATTTTGGTTTTCCCTACTGAGTATACCTTTAGTCTCATGCTACGTATATAAAACTGCTTTAAGGTTTCAAGGAAGACATCAAGTCCTATTTTAGACCGTACTAGTTAGGACATTCAGATAGTTGTTGTTGTTGTTTTTCTTTTCATTGGTATTTACATTTGGAGTTTCCCTGTAATGTATCACTTCTTATTGAAACATGGTTATGGGAATGGATTTTTTGGGATTTACTTTTACTTAAAGTTTTGGTGTTGTTTGGGACTTACTATCTTATCTCAAGATCCTACAAAATAAAATGGGTAATGCCTTCCATTTTGAACATAATTCCATACCCTTGGTGCTAGTCACCACTCTGGGACCTATTGATGGAGGGTCTATGGGGTCATTATCTCTCCTTTAACATGAAGAATGAAGGCTTTGGGAATCTTCTACCCCTTACCTCATCTTGGTGAAAGCGGGTTATGACATATATATTGATCAATGAGATCATCAATCCATGGAAAATTATATTTGTTCTTAAGAATCAATTAATTCAATTTTTATAATTAAAAAAGACTAAGGCTCCCTTCTACCTTCTTAGAAAAGGGGAAATGTAATGCTTGTGGTGACACACTACGAAGAATAAATCCTTTTTCATCTAGGTACTCAAGATGGACATTAATTTCCACCATCTTAGTAGATTCTATATGGTATGAAGATATATAAATAGGCATTGGACCAGGGAAAAAATCAATAGTAAAGGTGACTAGTATATGTGCCAGTAAACTAGATCAATCATCCATAAATACCATTGGGTATGAACACACTAGAATATGATGTTTTCAACTGAAACAAAGGTTAACTACATAAATAAAATTATTTGACAACTATCTTGATATTATCCCATCATATGGAACAATAGTCCCAACCCTTCCTGATCTAGACTCCCAATCATCCTAGAAATCATGTGTAAACCCCTCAGAAGATAATAATTGAACTCAATAGTGAAAATAATCTATCTCAAACATAACATTAATTATCCAATCCATTCTAATAATCAATTCTATGATTTAATGATCAAACTCTAAATAGACCAATTCCACCTAAAATTCTTCAATCATAACAAGATACATGGGACACATGAGGCCTTGTCTGGACCTCTTTCCAAATGGTATGAAATTATCCAAGAAGAGTGACATAGGATCTAAACACAAGACCAAAAGTTCAACTTAAATTGAAGATATAAATTAATTTTTTTAACTTGTATCAAACAAAGATAAATCCACTGATGATGAGATAAACATTGTACCTATTATAGTATCTATCACCTTTTCATATTCTTCTAGTGTACAATCCACTATATAATTAAGTCTAGTGTTATCCAGATGAACATATTGCATAGCCATTGAATTATAACCTCCACCCTTGTGAACATCTGCACAAACCTACAATCCCTTAGTGAAAGTGGATCCTTCCCTATTTCGTTATATCTTTTCACAAAAATGACATAGATGAAAAGATATCTCACAAAGGTGAATATTTTTTGGGGCCTTTTCATAGATAGACTTAGTATGACCATTCCTTCCAAACTGGTAGCATAAAACCTATTGATTCCTGGTCTAAGTCCCTAAAACTTGTCCTAAAGAAAACAGACCACTCTTAATCTTCATCCTCTAGCTAGAAGATACACCATAGATAACCACTGAACCAACTAAAGCTCCTCCCAATCCTATCTTCCCAGATATGAAAGCCTCAACCCAAGATACCTTTGCAAATACCTCCAAAAATGTTAGGAGGTAAATGAGTATCTGCATAAAATGAATGTCATGCCTCTACCAACACCCAATCCTCTGACCCTTTATGCACCCATTAGTAACATGGTCGATTCCAAATACACAAATTCAAAAGAAATGGGTAAAATTATCCAAACTGGTATGATCTCTATGATATAAGGTTGTAATATCCTAGGTATTCACCCAACACAATGTCTCATTGTGAAATAGATTATTAAATATGTTATTCAAATAAAACCATGGTATGATTCTCAGAAAATATAGATTTCACTATGGAATCCCACCATATCTTTCATGATCTCTCAATCATATATATGAACCGCCCAATAGTATCGTTATGAGTGTTCAAGAAGTTTATGATCATTTCTATCCACTCATGACACTGTTATTATTCTTTGGGACTTTTCTCACTATGAATTATGGGTGGATGATAAATTGTAAAGTTAGATCCATGATCCACCATGCATCTTGGAATATTGACACTAACATGACTTGGAGGATGAATAGTGTGGAAAAATTATTCTACTAAAGAAGGGACCACTAGAGGATTTTACAACAAAACCTATCTTATAGCTTCCCCTCTCAGATTTGTAACAACACTTCTCATTGTCATTTTATAGATAAAGACAAAACCAAATTAGTGATGAGAAAATTCCCATATCATAGAACCATCATCAGTTATTGATAAAAAATATTTAAAACATAAATTATTTAAAGAAACCTTATATCTTCCAATATAAAACCATAATTAAAAAGAGACCATGCCAATTTAAATAGACATCACATACATTTCTTTCGAATGACCACAATCTCCATGTCTGTAGCATAGTAAAAATATCTCGAGACACTCATGGAAACTCAGTTTTATTCATCAAAGTGATCTAGCCAAGAACCATTTCCACACATACTATCTGAATTCCAATGGATATATTTTCTTCCTACCCAAGACACAAAACCAAACTTGGGTAGTGATAACACACTAAAGGAAGAGAATCCAGTGGATACAAAATTATAAAGAACCATCTCAGACCTATATGACAAGCCAACATAATTCTCTCATCAGATAATATAAGTAAAACATGAAAACATAAACTAGTATTCAATATTTCCAAAACAAGCCATAAGACCAGAGTAAAAATCCTAATTAAAGAAGATAACATAAAATATATAAGACATAAGAAAAAATAATATAAAATAGAATGTATTTATATTCCCAATGTGGCCAACATTCACCTATAGACCAAATAGCATGAAGACCTTCATTTTTATTGATTTTTTTGGATAACCCCCCTTTCAAGGGATGAGGGGGAACCATTACAAGGGTTGTAGGCTTAGATATTACTTGGCCTATATGCTTAAGAGACATCACATGACCCAAATGTTGTAGGGAAATTTACCATGCTATAACTATAAAGAATGGACCCTCCCCAGCTTCTGCATTGTGATGGCAGCTCTCCAGCATCGCATGGTCATCTGGTTACACTTCCCATGCAAGCATAAGCTGGTCCCAATGGCATAGACATACCCTCTCATTAGTCTAAATCCATTGGTTCGTCTATGGTGAGTGCGCCTTCTCTGAATCCTCATATAAGGATACTCCTTTTTGGTAAATTCTTTCCGGGGAAACTGCATGTGGCCTGAAGGACATTAGGGGCCCGAAGGCCATAAAGGAGGCCTAAAAGCACTATTGACCTAAACGTCTGGGTGGCCCGATGGCCTTAATGACTCCAATCCCAAACTGGTGGCCCAAGATGAATAGTTCTGGCTGCTACAGTACCAAATAGTACCTCCTACGGTAACTGCTATAGTATGACACCGTGATGATAGAGTATTTCTATAGTACCAGAAATATGCCTCTTCCTCGTTTTGAACCACAGTCTCATGGATTCACTTAAGTATACCTCTCCAAATAGGCTCAGGCTCGTGTGTTTCAAATGTGGTGGTCAATTAATTCCACCCTATTTACCTGTATAGTGGATCTACCAACCTTGGGAGATACACATTCCCCAACTAAGCCATGGCATTGAATAGACCTATTCATAATATTAACCATGTCTATGCCTGGTGGGACTCAAGCCTGTTCCAGTTCTCCTAGATAATAAACTATAGACCAACCCAAACTGATGGATGCAACAATAAAAGAATATGGACTACAACAATGCGATATTACAATTCCCCTAATATTTTTATAAACCATCTAAAAATTCCCAAAGGCACTAGTAGGGTGTGAGAGGAATCCAATTATTATACCACCAACATTTATATACAAGGTATAATATCAAGAATAAAACAACTTTATCCTTTGAAAAAAATAGTTTTTCAAAGGATATTCATATATTATATCTTATTATAAATCAATTTCCCTTTGGTTTTCATAAAAACCATTAACATTCTTATACTAGAAATATGAAAAGTATAAGTGATAAAATTGGAAAGCATATCTATGTATCAAGAGATATATAGGTAAACACATATCCAGTAAAATACAAATCATGTGAATCTATAATATAAAAATCATATAAAAACATGTAGAAACAATCCATGGTATAAATAATCGAGTGGTAAATAACCATAAATAAAAAATAACCCCATATTTTATGCTCTATAATATGGGACACTATGTACTACACACTAAAAATATATAAGAATAACTAAATTTTATCCAACAAATTTTGAGAACTGCTAGTCGATATCATAAAATGTTATATCTAAGTTGTTTCCTACAATGCTAAGGCTATACACTTCTCTTTCCTAATGCACCCAAGGTTTATGATGTTCAATTTTCCAAATTCATTTAAAAATCATGCTCACAACTTTATTAAAAAAATATGAAGACAATAAAAGCTGCTTTAGTGTTTGAAAATCCATTTTTGAATCCTGAAAATATAATTTCAATAAAAACCCCCATTTTAAGATGTTTTCATTTATAATAATTTTTTAAAACTATATATAACTTCTAAACAATGAAAACCTGAAAGTAATTTTTCAAGGATAACATGAATTCATAAAATTAACCCATTTTATTGAAATAGCTACCTCAATAGTATAGAAACCTAGACATCTTTGTTAATGGTGACAATAAACAAAGAGAATGAACTTTGAAATACAAGGACCAATAAGAAAATTCTAAAGAAATATAGTAATTTACAATTGATCATGAATTGAAACAAAAATAGCCAAAAAATAATACACAAGTAAAGGAATAGTGATGTAGAATGAATGAATATGAAATAAGATGAACTGAAACAAACATGAGGACTAATCACCAAAAAAATTATCCAAAAGGAGATTATATCCATCAAATAACCTAAGGTATGCTTTGGGTTGGGAGCGATTGGATTTTGGTTGAATAAAATAAAATATAAACTAAGTCACCTTCTTTAAACCGCCCTTTAGGTTATTTAAATTTAGTGTAATCCTGCTATATATCATGAAATCCTTGAGTCCCATATTTCATGAAAAATATTTCACCATTTTTATGAAAAATCCAATTTTACAATTACACGTTGTGAACCCGTTACATTCTGTGTAAACCTCTAACACTGAGTATCAAATTCGTGGATTCTTCCAGGTGGCAATTATATTTCATGTTCTACAATTAAAAACCATTCCCTATTATTACGCATCGTGTAATATCCCTATTGATAGAAAAAATTCCATAAAATGGCATAAAATGTCAAAAAAAATATAATCATTCTATGTACTTGGGAAGAATGCCAATTATTTTTTACACGTTTATACTCGGAATCAAATAATAATGAAAAAACATTGTAAAACTGTTTTAATTTTCTCTAGAAAAGGTTCTGTATCCTAGAAAAGCCTGAAAAAATCACCCAAATAAGGATAATAAACAAATCAAAAATAATAGAGTAACAATAAAGTGTAATGAGGTGTTACATAATACATAAAACAAGAATAGAAAAAGTAATCATGATTGTGAGAGTTAATAGTTATATTAAGAGTAAATATAATCGTGTGGAGAGGAAAGAGAAATAAATGGAAAATCTATAAAATTTTATACACTATAGAATTTGTTTGAATATGAAAAAATAATTATAAATATGAAATATCTAGTTTTGGACAGAAAAAAGATGATATCAAAAAATAAAACATCACTAATCTCATAGGATGAATTGGAATCAATTATAGGTTTAGGTGAACAAAAGGATTAGGTTATTTATATGAATGATGAGATAGATTATATTATGAATAATTAAACTATTCAACTTGTTCCATGATTATAATGAAATAATATTTTTGGGACAATGTGGGAATTTTAAAAAATGAATAAAATTGGATAAATTTCATGAAAAAATAGAGAACTATTTGAAAAGGTTACTCAAAGGTGGAAGGTCTGTATTTAGAAGAATCTTTTCAATATGTCTCATGATTGAATAATCTAATAATTTCCATGGTAGTGGATACACATAACTTTTACAATGTCTATTAGATGGATATCATGTAATCTTTCATGAGTAGAGATATTTTGGAAGAATATTATATTGAGAAACCTTGTGGGATTTTACATTATAAATAAGGAACAACAATATGTATGTTTAAGAATAATTTTTATAGATGGAAACAAACTCTTAATTCCTTATACTCCAAAATTTTTATTTTACCGAAGATGTTAATATTTTTAAATGGAAAATATGAAAAAAAAACTTGTATGTGATGGATATGAACTCATGTACCCAAATTTTTACTGTCTATATTCATGAAAAAAAAATTACAAGAGAAAAAGTCAAATATTATAAGGATTTATTTGATGAAATAATGAAAAACATTGGAATGTAAATGTTTAAAAAATTAACTGATTTTTTGGATTAAAAGTTCAATATATTGAAAAATATATTTTTCTATCATAAGAAATGTATGTCAAGTATTTTTTGAAAAAGTGTTTATTAAGGAATTACAAAAACCTTTAGTCACCTATTTCTGTAAGCATCATGATGACTATAGTTGAAGAAATGAAAATTGTAGATTATAATGATTTTATAAATTTGATATGAATATTGCTTTATCTTAAAACATTAATTATATTGAATCTATATGACGTTAATTATTGTTCTAGATATCATAACGAACTAATGTAATCAACTTTGTTAAAAAAATTATATATTCTTATATGTTAAATGGATATTATCTTGTGTATTGTTTAATAAAATATGCCGCGATATAAATTTTTTTGGATACATAGATTCTGATAGGGAAGGAGATTACAATAATAGAACATAAAAATAAGGAAGATTTTTATTACTGGGATAATGTTTTGTGATCAAGAAAACATATAAATAGGTTTCAATTTCCATGACTATAGTAGATGTATAATATGTTAACACTACCCATGAATTTAAAGAAATGTTTTTTTTGAATGTTTAGTAAGAATATTTTGAGTGTGATAGTTTGAAAAAATATTGAAAATTCTTTGTGATAATCAATGTTCCATTGATCATTCCAAAAACCGTATACAATATTCAAGGTAAAATCACATTGATATTAAGTATAATTGCATTAAAGAAAAATTTAATGGGGGAGATGTTATGTTTGAGTATATTTCTAGAAATATTCATGTTACAATTTTTTCTTTAATCTATTTCAAGGTAATTATTTGAGAACATGAGGTTGTACCTACATGTCCATACTCCCCTAATGACTCTTTAATGCTATTAAAGAATGAAAATACTCTATGATTATTGAAATGATGTCGAAAACATGGGAGTGTATGTAATAAATATTTAAAAAGGTATAATTGTTTTTAAAATTATGAATCTATAGTTATCATAAAATGTGGGAGAGTGAACAATTTGAGGGAAAAGTAGAGAATATAAAATTTAAGGGTGTTTTATCCAAACATGGACACAATATGTCTTGTCATCGAGGTATGTAATTCATTTAAAATAATTTATTTATCCGTATTTTAGTTTCCATAATTTATCTATAAATAATGAAGTGATTTGGTAAATGTTGAAAAAATTATGAGAAAATATTTGTTTAAAAAAATTAGTGATGGAAATATTTGAGTTGTTAAATTTATTTTAACAAATATTTCCAATAAATCCAATGGGGGGGATTAAATATAATTTATTTTTTTGTTCATAAAAAAGTCTTATATTTTTTATAAAAATAATTTTTTATTATTTTTTATTAATCATGATAGAATGATTTTTTTAATTGTTTTGTTAGGAAAGTTTAATTTTGATGTTTTTAGAAGAGGTCAAGATATTTCCTTAAGATTTTAATGGGAAATTATTATTTTATATGAAACTAATCTATTTTTAAACAACTCAAACATCATGGAAATATAATGATATAATATTTTTCTAAAGGGGGATATGATGTTTCTGGACACAATATATCAGGAAAAGATCACAATATACAGATCTTCAAGATAAGTTTTCTGGATTGAAGATGATAAGATGAATAATTTAGTAAAGATGATAGAGGTATATGTGTTCTAATACAGACATGAGACAAAATAAAAATAACAATAAAAAGATTTCCAAATTTGACTAAAGAATATGGAGATGTAGTATTATATATCTTTCATGGGGAGAAATGTACAATCTTTGTAGAATGAATTTCTATGATCCAAGGGAAAAATTTGACCAAAAATAGTCCATAATTGTTTTTGAAAGAATTATATAGTGTGAGTGTAACATTTTATCTTTTTAAATATTATGTTTGATTGCATACAAGATATGCCACATCAATCTTAAATAAACATATAAATATTACTAATTTAATGTGACCATTATATCATTGATGTTAATTTTTTGAGTGTAAATGAGAATAAAGGATTTATAAAATAAATATAATTTTCTAACTCAGTATTAATTTATGGGTATGTTCCTAGAAAATAATCACACATATTTTAGGAGTCATTTAAATCATAAAAAAATATATTTTCCTCAAAATGTGTTTTTCTTTATTTTTATTATTAAATATTATAATTTATAAAATATCTCAAAATATTATTTTACAAAATGATATATTATTTTGACTCCATCATGTCAAAAATATCTATATATTAATTTTTAGAATTTTGTGATAAATATTAATTTTCAGGGAATAATGAAAAATAATGATTTCTATTCAAAAATGTATTTTATTTTTATGTATTTACACTATAAAATACTATTTTGTATTTTTTTACAAATTATTAATAACTTTAAATTAAAAATAAACCAATTATTTTATTTTAAATGAATTTTATACAATAATTTAGTAAAATAACATTTTATATTTAAAAATGGTATTTTTTCAAAAACGTTTTTATGGAATTTTTTCAGATTAATTTTAAATTAAATAGTAAAAATTATGTGTTTTGAATTAGAAAAATGGATTCTATATTTGGAATAATTTTTTTAATAATTATTAAATAGGTCCCCTTAATATTTTTCAATATGAATAATATACTTGGATTATTGTTTACGATAGATAAAGTTAAAACGGGTAATTTGGGATAGAAATGATATGATAAGAACTATAAAATGTGCCTTGAAATTTCCAAAATTTTATTTTATTTTAAATTTTATTCCATAATAATTTATTGTTTGAATATATGTCCCTTTTTTCATTTTATGGGATTGTGACATTTATAATATAAAATTTTGTGGAATGTCCAAGATGTCGAACTCATATTTTTTTTAATTATAATGTTATCTATATGGAATTACCTAGCGGATATGTTATACTATAAAAAGTTTTTAAAAATATAAAAAATTATCTTCATTATGGTATTTTAAAAAAATTGTGAATAAATAATTACCTTAAATTCTTACACAATGCTATTGCTGTAATTTTTTAATTAATGAAAAAAATAAAAAAATGATATTAAAATTTTTATGATAAATGCAATTTGAGATGAATAATATGGTTAAAAAATTATATATATATTACCTTTACATGTTATTTATATAATAATATAGTTGTTTCAAATTATAAGATGGAAATTTATATTACTAATGCCAAGGTAATTAATTGCAAATAAAATTTACATTATAAATATTTTATAATAATTAAAATTTTATTAGAAATACAAAACTAAAACAAAAATCATAAATTTGGATAGGTAATTTATATAAGCTTAAAAATTTCAACTGTGGTTCATTTATAAAACATTTTTTTTCATTTTATAGTAAAAATATTGACCCCCCAATGAGTAAAATGCCATGTTGTCCTGGTAAGAGATAAACTAGTTAAATAAGTGTTAAAACTAATATATAAGGTTGGAAATATAGTAAAATATGAGGTAATATTTAGTGTATTTTAGTATTTCAACATATAATCATCTTATGTTATAAATTACTCACTATATAGTAATTTTTTATTTAAAAATAATTTATATTAATTTATTATTGTGAGTTGTTCCAAGACTGCCCCTCCCAACTCTTATAAAATTGAACATCTTATTTTCATTTCATCAATTTTTTTTTAATTTTGCTAATAAATAACCAAATATATTCAATGAATCCAACCCCATATTATATAGGTTTTTTTTATTTTTAGAGTAACACCATTCTTAGTGGGCTTAATGTTTTAAGAAAGGGATTTCTCCAAAGAAGAGTTTTCTTTTTTAATAAAGCATTTATATTTAGTTTATTATTCCAAAATCTACAAACATTTAAAAAAATAAGATAGATAATAAATATATTATCTTCTATATACCTTTATGTTATTATGTTATTTCAATTACATAAATCAATTTACAATTCTATCAAAAGAGAATATAATTTATCATTTGTGTGTATGGAGGACTACCGTTTCATTAACCGATGTAATTCACTTCCCACTACCATCTCTAAAGATATGTTATAAATATGAAATTAATATTTTATATGATATTAATGAAATATTTATGATTATTAAAAATTAATAAATCAATTATGTACTTACCTTTCCATGCAAAGAAAAATGAAAATGTCATTCATGTGTACATATGGACTACCACCTCCATAAAGAAATGTGATTTTATTTTCATCACAATATCATATGGATGATATATATAACTATATTTAAAGAATTAATATGATATATATGATATTATTAGTTTTATTTTATGTTAAAATTACACTTACCTTCTTTCCATAATGACCATTGAAAAGATGAAAATGTTATTCTAGCATATATATGACCTACCGTATCTGTGATTGTAACATATTTAATATTTCATAACCATAGTTAATGTATGGATTTAAAAGTATAATTAATGATGAAAAATGATAATTATTTCATTAATTTTATTATATATATTTTTTAAAGCTGATATTTTTATCCACAATCAATATACTAAAGTCACTCTAGACTTATGAAATGAATATCATTGAAGAACTCAACATGAACTTAAATAATTATGTAATTTTTATAACATGATAATAACCAAAATACAAAGAATAATAAACAAGAAATGGATATATGAAAGTAAATAATTTACATAAGTTTATTAATCAGTAAGATAAAAAACATATGTGATGAGTGAGACTCAATGTAAGGGAATTATTAACAAATTCAATATATATGTATTATTAGCTGCTTTGGGTTAAAATTAAATTAACAACACTCAACACACACACACTTTCATGAAAGGAAGGTCATAGCCCCCAAGAGATTTATTAACTCAATTTCATTTCATTAGGATAAACTTCTACTTAATTGTTTATGTCATGCTAAGATTTTGTGTTAAATAAATTTTGGTAATATCATGTTGTTTTTCAATTTGTTTATTGTTTAATTATTTCTCATACCCATAATAAATTATTTTAATTAATTCTCGCTTCAATGATATGATATTTGTAAGGGAAATTCTGTTAAGAATAATCTTTTAATGAATTTTTTACAAATGTCATCTTAATATTTTTTAACTTATATGGAATGAGTGAATTTTTTTCCATCATGACACCTTAAGGTATTGAAGATTCCATTATAAAATTACAGGAATATTTTCAATATAAATTGTTTCATTTGTATATGAGAAATATTTTATTCAATATGATATTTTCCTCAAGGAACATTTTTATAATAAAATCATTCATGTTTTATTATTATGTTACGATTTGTGAAAATTGTTTATGATGATGGGTGGTTTGGTTATATACCAAATACGAGTGGTTATGTGATATACCTACAATGCATTGGATTTTTTAGATGTTGATCATGATGGTTATTCCATGTGTAACTACTATGGTTACTCCAAGTATAATAATGAGTGTTATTTAATGTATAACAACATATGTTATTTCATGGTAGGTGTAAGGGTTAAATAATAATTAAGTACCAATATGATTTATTTATTCTTTCTATGAGTTTTCAAAAATATCATTTTTAGAAGATATGTTATTTGGTTTATTTTGAAAGGAATGAATATGTTACATTTGTAAAAATTATTTAATGAGTTTGTGATATTTTCACTACCATAAATATAACCTATACTCATTGTTTGAAACCATGTGTATATCCCACAAAAATGTGGGTATAGGCTATACCCACAGTTTTGTGGAACAATGGGCAACCGAGGCATCAATATAGCCCCAGAGCTATACCCATGGTTTGAAATACCTATACCCATGATTCATCAAACTGTGGGTCTTCAATTTGTGGTTATATGAATGACATATACCCATGGTTCAAAAATCTTATACCCACAATACTGAAACTATGGGTATAATATTAAATAAAGTGTTTCATGTGGGATTCAAACCATCAACACCTCTATACATCTGAATTCCTTTACCACTAAAACAACAAAACATATGTTTATATATATATATATATTATCTTAGATATATATATAAACCATGGGTATAGGTAAAAACCCCATGTAAAAAGCCCCCCCCCCCCCGATTTTTCACATGAAAATATAGGTGAATTGATACCCATTAGTTTTTGGAACTATGGGGATATCATTCATAACTAAATCCTATACCCACGATATTGGAGAGCAATGAGTATATGATTTAATCCCTAATGTTATCCCCACAGTTCATGAAAACTGTGTGTATTGACCTACCAATACCCCTGGTTCAGTATAAACCCTTGTTATAGGTTTTCCCGTAGCATTCCAATGCATTTTTTTACTTACATCGATTACAGAGGTAGCCTATTTACATGGTTTAGTGAGAACAGTGTGTATAGGATAGAAAATATCTCCTATACCCACAGTTCATGAAATCTGTGGGTATAGGCATGTTTTCCAGTAGTGTTTCAAATAATCCTTTATGGGATATTTATTTTATTTTATGATTTATTATTTGATTTTATATAGAATGATATGGGAAGAAAATGTGATTTATTGACTAGTAAAATGTATCTTTTGAGCCAAATATTTATTCTTGAAAAAATATTTTTTAAAAAGATTTTTGGACTACTGATTCCATCCTTTAGTTTTATACCCCCTTAATGATCATTTTGAACTCAGTATACATTTTTAGTATAGATTTTTATGAATATTATGGACAAGGATGAGTTTAATATGTAAAATCTGAATATTTATCGTGAAAATAAAATATATTTTATTTTAAATATATTCATTTTGTGGGAAAAAATAGATACTAAGTATAAGTGTCCACCTGCGATGCATGAGTTACTATGTTGGAGTTTCTATTTATTTTGTAAAAATCTAAACCAATAATATTCCTAGAATTTGAAGAAATTGAATTATAGTTTATAAACTCAATAATATGTAATCATAATGTTCATGTTATTACAATCAATATCATATGAGTGTTTAAAAAAAATGGAAATGAAGATATTTTAATAAGTGTTATGGATACCATCACATGTTCATAACTTGTTGGTTTATATTATGTTCAATTTTATAGAAACCCCCTTTTAGGATTTATGTTATCATAATTTAGAGTGACTAATAGTATTTTTGGAGACATTTAATTTTTAGGCAATTATGGGTTCTTGCATTTGGGGATTAAAAATTCAATGTATGAGATAACCTAAGAGGTTAAAAGACTTCAATAATTTTGAACATATTAAAGTTATTTTTAATGTTGTTTCTCACATTTTCAGTATCTAATAAGGATTACATTATTAAAGTTTTATAAAATGAAATACCCATAAGATGGGTAACAAAACATCACATGCAGAAAGTCCCTGAGGATTGAACACCAAACTGAAGGGTGACATGGGTGCATCACCTACCAATAACCTACATGCTATTATAGTTAGTGTGAAATACTTATATTTATTTAAACTATCTAATAGATAAATATTATGTTCATTTTGGGGATATTTGTTTTATCAAATAAATAATCATGGGAATGGAAAATTATTTGGTGATTAATTGATTAATGTTATTTCAAAAGATGTTCTCTAATATGGGAACATGATATGATTAAATTAAAAAAGGATACTATGATATTTGAATTAAGGAATAAAGCTTGAATTATATTTTGAAAGAATTTATGATCATAATGCGTATTAAGGGTTATTCAGGTTATTTATGAAAATTGTTAGCATATTTTGGATATTATAGGATTTGAGAAATTTATATTGAGACTATAAGGGACCATGATGTGATTTGGAGAAAAATGATACATTTTTCACGGAATACTATGTGATTAAATTCTTTTAATTTTTTGTTTTCAATCTTATTATATATTATTTTCATGAATTTTATGGATTATTATTTATTGAATGTACTATGTTGATATTTGGGTATTACGGTTCAATTTTTGTCATTAAGGAATTTTTCCTTATATGATGGTTTATCTTTTTTGGAATTATGTTATCCTGTATTGAACATTTTTTGGTTAACTTATAATGATATTAGGATGATACAATTATTAATTTATATATTTCTACATCTTTAGAAATTTATTCTAGTGCTTTAGGAATTAGAAAACTCATTCTCATTATTTGGAGAAAAATATAAGTCTATTATATAAATATATGAAAGTAAGAAAATCTATTTTTCAAGTAATTATATTTCGTTATTCATTATTTATAGATGGTTTAGGCATTCCAAGACTTTAGGAAAAAGATCTTAAAAAAATTAATCCATTTACATTTCAAACCAAGAAATCAATGGCCTTTTAAAGAATCACGTATTTTGGATTTTGAAATGTTTATCTTTATTATTATAGTGTCTTATATCACTATATATCAGTGCTTGGGAGTTATTTTTCTCATCCATTTTCATGTTTTTTACATGTTAACCTAGTATGTGTTCTATTAGGTGACCTACATTCTTTTTTTCTCTTACAAAGTGGAAGTTTTATTAATCATTTTTATAATGTGGGATTCCAATAATGGTGTTTTGAAAGGTGAAACCCCCATTACCAAAAACTAGATAAAATTTTGTGGAGTAAATTTATAATAAACGGGATGTAACATCCTGATATTTTAAACACTATATTCATTAGTTTACAAGATATTTCACATCGAGCTAAAATGAACAACTAAATATTATTAATTAAATATGACCATTATATCCAAACCATTAAAATGGAAAGAAACAATATAAATAAATAAGTAATGAAATAAATATAAAGGTCTAAGTTAATATGAATATATTTTTAAAATCATATAAAATAATCACACAATTTTAAGAAAATTCATTTTATCCTCCAAAAACGTTTTCTACAAAAATGTTTTTACCCTAATTTTTATTAGGGAATATTATTATTTCTAATATATAAAAAATATTTATTTTAGAAATATTATAATATTTTTTAATTCATTAAGTTCAAATTATCTTTAATTTTATTTACTTTTTGAAAATGTTAATTTTTTAAGGTATAGTTGAAAATATTTATTTTCCTTGAGAACTATATTTTATTTTGATTTATTTAAATGGTAATAATATGTTTTGGATTAGTTTTAAAATATTAACAGTTACTTTTTATTTAAAATATTATAATTATGGTTTTTGAAATGGATTTTATACCTGAATTTATAATGAATATATTTTATATTTAAAAGGTAATTCTTACAAAATACCATTTTTAGTTTCATTTTTATGATTAATTTTAAATTAATTGCTAGAAATTATATTTTTAAAATTTTGAAAAATGGTTTCTATATTTGGAAGAAGTGGAAAAACAATTATTAAATATTACGCTGTTAATTTTTTTCTAATATGAATATTAACATTGGTAATTTTGGCCCCCATGGTAAAGTTTAAATATTGAAGTTAAGGGTAAAAATTAACATGATAAGAACTAAAAAATGTCCCATATAATTAGAAATATATATTAATATATGAGTAAGTTTCATTTATAATCATTACAGGTTCTAATATATCTGTTTTTGTTCCTATTTATAAGTTATTATGATATTGATAATATAATATTTAAAGAAAAGTCCATGATGTCACACACATATTTTCAATAAAAATATAATTTTTAATAAGGGGTTATCTAAAGGAAATGTTAAAATATGAATAGAAATTTAAAATACAGTATATTTATATTCATCGGGATAATTTATTTCTTATGTTTAGTAAAGAAATAATTACCTTAAATGGTTTCACATTGCTAATGTAGTAATTATTTCAATAATTGAAAAATAAAAAATGATATTTAAAATAAAAACATAAATATAAATAGAGATAATTAATGTGATATATTAATTATACATAATATCAATAAATTAAATTGATATAATTAAATATATTGTTTCAATTATAATTGGGATCTTGATATTATTATATTCACGGTAATGATTAGTTTTAAAAATTAACATTATGGATATTTTATAACAAAAAATATTTTATTAAATGGAATAAAATTCATAAAAACATTCAATTAATCCAAGTGACTATTAAATATAAATAATTATCTATCATGGGTGTTTTTTTATTTTATTGAAACGATTTTGACCATCAATGATTAAAAATCTAGGTTGCAATGGTAAGAGTTAAATGGTTTAAAACCAGCGGATAAGGATAGAAATATAGTATGCCATTCTCTAATTTTTTTTTGATATGGGTATTTATACCAACAATCATCCTGTATTTTTAACTAATAACCTTGTGGTTTTTTAATTGAAACTTAATTTATATTTATTTATTATTTTGTGTTGTTCTATGAGTTCCCCTCCATTCTCTTTTAAAAGGGAACCTCTTCTTTAAATTCCTTTTCAATAAAAACCCATTTTTGTTTTTCTGGGACCTAACAAAATATCTTCTTAAAATTACTACAAAAATTATATATGTATTATCTTAGGCATAACTCCATATTTAGTTGTCTTATGTTTATAATCAATGAAGATTGTTTTAGGAATTTGTATTGTTTTCAATCGAGTATTTTTGTTTTTATTATTCATCTATATCCCAAAACCCTTATTCAGTCTTCATTAAAAGAAAATATAGTATATAATTTTTATTGAGATTTTATTATGTTATTGTAATAAACTATATCCATATCCACTTCCATAAATTGGGAAATCAAATAATTGTTTGTGTGTATGACTAACTACATTCTTGCAAACCGATGAATTTTGTTTTCCATCATCATATGTCACAACCAGTTGTAATTAAGGAATTAATATATATATATATGTTATTAATGGAATATTTGTAATTATAAAATACTAATATATCAATTATTTTCTTACCATTCCATGAATAAATATATGATAACTTCATTCACGCTTAGTTGTGAACTATCACCTCCATAAAGTTATATGATTTGTTTTTCAACACGACATCACATAGATGATATATATAAATTTTTTAAAACTTTTAATATGACATATATGATGTTATTATAATTATATAAAGACAAAATTACACTTAAATTCTATACATAATGATTATTGGAAAATAAAAACGTTACACATGCATACATATGACCTACCACCTCAACGATTATAATGTAGATCATTTTTGATAACTATATTTAATGGAAGGATTTAAAAGTATAATTGATGTATAAAAATTATAATTATTCCATGAAAATATTTCTATATAATATGTAATTCTGAGATTTTTTACCAAAATAAATATACATAAGTCATTCTAGACTTATGAACCGAATATCATCAATGTGTTCGATGTGATCAAAAATAATTAAGTAATTGTTATAGGAATGTAATAAGTGAAATAAAAAGAGTAATAAAATTGAAAAAAGGATTATAAACAAGTAAATAACTAATGTATATTTATTATTCAAGATGATAAAGAGATTACATGATGATTGAGACTCGTGGTAATAACATTCTTAACACAATTTCCTTTCTTTTGGTTAAACTTATAAGACATTGATTATGACATGCTATGATTAGGCATGAAATTACTTATGATTTTATAATTTTTTATTTACTTTATATTATGTGGATTTATAGACAATACACATAATCCATAGTTTTGGTTAATTCACACTTCCATGATATTATATTTTTAAGGATATTTCTTTTAAAAATTATATTTAATGTTTCTCTATATACATGTCAGGAGGAATGTTTTTATAACTTAATAGGAATAAGTCGATTTACCTCAATTCATAATTCCTTATTTGTTTCAACTTAATTAAAAATATTAAATAGTTTCTATAAATGAAAATATTTTCCTTTATATTTCTGGAGTATTCTTTTAAAACTAGTGATTTTATTTAAGAAATGTTTTATGATGCATGCATTAATCATTTATGAATATGTTATGATTTTGGGAATTTTTTATGATTAAAGATGGTTCCATTATAAAATATATATTTTTGGGTCCATGATAGTTCTCCAATCCACTGGGCTTGTTTGAAGTTGGTTGCGATGGTTATTTTTAGTGTAATTGTAATGGTTAATCCAAGTATAACTGTGAGGGTTATGTCAAGTACAATCATGAGGTTTATTTAATGGTAGCTATTAGGGTTACATCATAAGTAATTATGATAATAAAATTATGCCCCAATTTACCTATCTGTTTTATTTATTCATTTTATGTTTTTATATAAACATCATGTTTTCACTTGTTAATTATTGGGTTTATATTCAAATGAAAGTATATATTAGTTTTTACGGGTGATCTGTATATCTTTGTGAAAACGTTTTCATGTGTTGGTCATGTTCTCATTAAAAAATTTATGGGTTTTATTTTTTCCATCAAAATTCATTTTGAGATGTTTTATGGAAATAGTTAGGCTGAAAAGGTGATTTTTTGGGTAAGAAAGGGATTGTTTTGTTCCCAATGTCTATTTTTGAAAAATGAGCATTTTTATAACTGTTTAAAGAAAAATGATTTAATTATTGATATTTATGTCCCTTATTAAAAATTTTATAGTTATCCCAATTTTTTTTTAAAAAACACACATGTTTTAAGGAAAATTAGTGACAAGGTTCTGTTCATGATTAAAAATGTAATGATTTATAATGAAAAAAATCTGTTTTATATTAAAGATTTTGTGTGGGTGGAAAATATGGATACTGAGTAAAAGTGACCACCGAAAATGTATGGGTTACTATGTAAGATTTTTTACTAATAATATAAAAATATATATAAAACAAATCCCTAAAATTTTTAATAATTGAATTATGGTTCAAAAACAGAAGAATATTTAACGATTAAAGTCATGTCATTACACCATGTTCTGTACAAAAATTCAAAAATGGAAAAAAATATTCAACTCAAAAAAATAATGTTAAAAAATGATATATTAAATTTTATTTTTTATGTTTCAAAATAGAAAAGGGTAGAAATACAAGAATGGTATTTGATGGTGAAGTTTCATGTAATATAATTATTTATAAATAGAAATAATGTATTAAGACATTTTTTATATCTTGAGTAAAATTGAAAAAGGAAGATTCCATTTCTAGAAATAAAATTTGTATTGTGATTAATTAAAAAATATTAATTATAGTCTATATGATATTAGAAGTTGAGAATTTATAAAGTGTGCTACTGAATGAAGGTAATAAAATAATTTCCATCAAATAATGTTCTATGAAATGGAAATATATTAGGCAAACATTTATCTTTTCACCAAATATAGTTAGCCATATAAATTTTGAGTTGAGGTTGGGTGACTGGATTAAATCATTTTTGTAAAGAAAAGTGAGGATGAGAAATTTCCCCCCTCGATAAGTAGTCTTAATGTTATAGTGTTTTAAATAATTACGTAACATCATAATGCCAATTTGAATGATTATACTGTGATATTTGTCAACTGCATTGATATCGATTTATGATAAATAAAATTATAGATATTTCATACCACATAAGTTAAGTATGTTCATAGAAGTTTAGATTTTAATAATAATTTATGAAGACCCGATATTATTATAGAATTTCCAAGAAGGATCAAGAATTTTCATGTTAATTTTAGTTGAGTGTGAAATCAAAAATGGGTTCCCACCTTTTCTACTTTAGGAGAACTGATATAAATGGGGTGAAAATTATAAACCTTCTTATCATAGTTCACCTCTAAAATAAAGAAGATATTCTGAAGAATAGGTCTCAGAGTAATTTTCCAACCATTTTAATTTTTTTGAATTATAGTTACCTGAAAGATGATTTAATAAAAGCATTAAATTGGGTTTTTATTTCAAATATAAAAGAAAAAGAGTAACAAATAACGTTTCTAAGTGGAGTTATGGTATTTAATTATTAATCCATGGACATCACTCAGGTTAGAAAACAATTAAATTTATATTTAGGTGTAAAATATGAGGAATTCTTAATATTGGTAGACACACCAGATTGAATAATATCATAAAAATAAAAATAAATGAATATTTTAGGAGAAAAATTTTCAATTTAATTTTCATAATGTCATATATTTTTTTGTGGGGATTGGTTTGTAAAAAAACATTGTGAACGAACATGAGGCTTCATAATTATTCCTTTCTGGAGATATGAGTATAATGAGAGTTTTCTGAAGTTGTATTCAATCCTTTATAATAGTTTATTTCTATAGAATGAATGATGTTTTCATGGCACTAATGTAGGTCCTTAAACTAAGGATGTTCATTATAATACTTGTGTTCCTTATTTAGATCCATATCATTTTAGGTATGTGAGTTTTTTATAAATTTTGATGAGGATAATACCTCTTACAAGTTTTACTATTTAATTTTAGATAATTTTTAATTTTCAAAATATAACCCCTAATTCCACCTACCCTTTTTCGGTTCCAAAGATCCTATGAAATGTAAAAATGATGGATATTTCCTTCAAAACATGTGTCAGGGGATGGAAAACATACAATCACATGAGAGTTAGTGATTTTAGTGAAGAAATGTATGACTGAATATTTTTATTGACTCCCACAAAAAAAATTATTCTATAATATGTTAATATAAATTTAATTATTTAAAATTCATGTCACATTATTTTAGACATTTTTCCTCATTTTACATTACTTAATTATTTATCCCAGCAATAATTTTTTACAAAAAATATAATATAACCCCTCTTCAATAGTTTCACCATCCTAATTACAAAAATGAAATATAATTATTATTTTTTTACTTGTAAAAGGGATCCTAATGAATTTTAAAATTGAAACAGAAAAAATAAAAAAGTTGTTCTGAAAAATGTGTTCCATACTTTATATGTATTTTTCATAATTACACTCATCGTAAAAATCATCATATTAATTCCAGTTATTTTATATATATATTATTTATTTATCCAAAATAATGCTTAAATGTTTCATTGTATTATTCAATCCCTCACCCATTGGATTGGGAAAAGGTGGTAGGTGTTACTAGGAATCAAACAACTCCTCCAAGACACTAAAGTCTGTAGATAAGTTCCAAGGGTTTCATAAAAAAATAGTGGTGATTTTATCATTAATGAAAAAACAACCAAACCAATACAACAAAAAAATAATAGTTTCATGAGTACAATTAATTGAAAATAAAAGTATAACCAAACCAACACCCATATCATAGAAGAAGGAGGGACTATGTTACAAAATCTAAGGAAAATAAATGGAATCAAAAACATCAAACCAAAAAATACCAACACGTTATAAGATCCATTTTGATAATTCATGCCCAGTGAAATAAGAAACACCACTAAATAACTGAGATACCATTCCTTTACCTATGTCTTGATATATGACATCTATAAGAACACAATAGTTTCCAAGTAGGGAGTGATTATAAACTAAGTATGATTTTCCAAATGACTTTTCTACTTATGCCACTATAAAAAAATTCTTAAATTTCTTATAAATTATTTTTAAACAATTTATATCAATTTATATCAAATATAAAACGTTTTTATAATTCAAAACAATATCTAATGGAAATAAATAAAAGACTACTTTGAAACCTTTCTCAAATATATTTGGCATTACGATTCCATGATTCGAGAAATCCACATATCCACATATGCATGCCTCAGTGACTGTTCCTTACTAATGAGGAGTATCTCATCGATCTACCAAGTCATCACAAGGTAACCAATACTATGTACCCTAATTGAACCCACCCTTTACACATGGTCACATATATTTAAAATCAACTTACACCAACCATGTATTCCAAAATACTAGAAAAACCATTTCACAATTATTCTGTCGTTAACACATTTTATCAAAAAAAATTCCATGTATCATAACCAACCCATAATTTTTAAACCATTATTTTAAAATCATGAACATAAATAAATTTCCACAAAACCTACCAATTTCAATAATTTCCATGAAAAAATAACAAGACTTTTAATTTATATAACATAATGGTTTCCCAACAATTTAACAAAATTAAATCAATTAAAAAGAAGTTATTCTAGTTATAATAATGTGTAGTTGAGAGAGAATCCACATACATACTAGACATGGTAAAAATGGAGAATGACACAATGATTCGCCAGATCTGATAAAAAAACACCTTTCCTTCCCTAGATCCAATGACAATTTCCCACAATTTATATAATGGAACGTGTATGTATCCCAAATTGACCAGATCTAAGGTTTTGGGAATTATAAAGGGAAGAAATCAACATAGAATAGACAAGAACAGAGCCTTACCAGGGAATCAATATCTCCTACGTCCATTGATTTTCTTACAGATTTCTCCCATATTGAACGTAAATGTCCCTTAAACTATGGGAGGAAAAGGAGTTTGTATTATTGATTGATTAGGGAAAAATGAATGATTAATGGGATAAAAAAAGGTAAGATCCAAAACTTTTATATGGGTTACTTTATTTCACATGGTTAAGATGCATGGTTTGTCAAACTATGCACCCACTGAATGAGTTATACTGGCATAAGACACCCCTCACACAATTGGACAAATCATGCACCAACTTTTTGTCAGCCACTGTATTGAATGATAGTAGGTTCACACATATTGTCATTGGAATCCAAACAATTTTTCCAAATCGTGGGACTTCTCGATGACCTCTATTTTCCTTTTCATGGTTTCCTAGAGGTACTGCACATTTTATTCTAAACATGATCAAAGTATGCACCTGCACAATAACCTCCCACAAGTATCAAAATCCATATGAACCTCACAAATCCTAACTCAAACATTATATAAACATTGATTACATAATTTAAGGGTTATATAACTAAAAAATGGGGTCCTACATTTTCAAAACCATTTTCCATTTCATCCCCTAAATGTAGAAAACCAGTGTTATCTTGGAAGTGATCCGATAATTACTACAAATTTTCCTTTTCACCCTCCAACATTTCTTTTTGAATCCAACCACATTTCCATAAAACTCATAATAGACCAAGAAGTTTCCCTCAAAATACTTTCTCTTACCTATCTACAATCCATACCAGAATATTAAAAAACATAGAATCTAGCTCTTGGAAGACATTCTCCCATGCACTAACATGGCCAAGATTATATTGACACTTCTTCAACTAAGATACATGAAACACATTATTAACAAAATTAAATCATGGAGGCAAAACTGTATAATACTACTCATCACCAAGCTATTAATATATCTCAAAAGTGATTATGTATCGGGGAGATAAATATCCCTACATCTTAAAAGAATGATGTCCAATTGTAGGAGATATTCTCAAGAACACATGATCAATCACCTAAAAGGAAAAAATTCATCAATGATGATTTTAATATAATTTTTGATGACTGTATACTATTTATATCCTCATTATGATCAACTAAATATTTTTTATTATCTATTACACAAGGCTTGGTCCAACTAGTTATGTCTCACCGGTTTTCATCCAACAAAGTATAGAACAATGAGGATTCCTAGATTGTTTTTCAAAATGATCCATATGTATTGATTCATGAAAAGTATTGTTGTATAAATACTCCACTAATGATTTTTTATACTCCCATGAGTCAACACAATCTATTAAATTAGTACAAATATTATCCTACAATGTTTAGATCATACTATAAAAATGTTCCATCCATTTTAGGCTGATATGTTGTGGTCATAGTCGACTGAGTCCCTATGAATTTTCGTAATGATTTATAAAAATGAGATGTAAAGTTGCAGTGTCTATCCAACACAATTGATACTAAAACATATTGGAACATTACAGATTTTAAAATATTTTTTTATGTCCTCCACCATATGATATTCATGAATTGAGACAAAATGATCTGATTTCATGAGACAATAAAAAATTACCCATACTGCATCATGTTTCTTAACTGTTCTTGGTATTCATGTCACAAATTCCATAACTATATTCTATCATTTTCATAAAGGAATTCATCACTAATTTAATATTCCCTCTATTATTGGGTATTTTACCTCGACCTTCTAATGTATGAGATATCTCAAAAAAAATTCTGCAACTATACTTTTCATGCCTGCCCACCAAAACTGTTCAATAATCACGTTATATATCTTTTGAATTTCTGTATAAAAACCCCATTTCCTATTGTAATAACCATGAAGAATGTGTTCTTGAAAATACTATGGCACCATGATTTGATCTCCAAACCACAAAACCAAACTTTCATCGAGATTCAGTCCATCAATGGTCTCCCCAAATTTTATATTTGTCCTAAAAGTAACACATTGAAAATTAGATCGTGGATCATCTTTCAATTTCTGAATCAAATAAAGAAAAACCAAATGTGTGATGAAAATTGCAATGTCACCCTATTCAGTAAAATCTAGGTGCATGTCTTCAATGAATGAACTCATCTTCCATTGATCTGAACCTTTTTAGTCAAATTATCATATATATTCCTACATAAATAATATACCACCAAATTACCTTTACCCAATGTCTAAATCATGAATAAGTTGATAATTTATGGTATTCTATCCATTCTATTTTCCTTAATTTAAAATCTATTTGTGAAAAAATATTATTCAAACTGTCATGATCCATAAATATTGTAAGTTTATCACCCAAAAGATAATTTTACAATTTATTTAATAAATGGACCACATTAGCTAATTTCAAATCATTTGTTGGTTATTGATTCTCATAAAAATATAAATGTTGTGAACTATAATCAACAAAACTACCCCCTTTCATGAGAACATATCCCAACCCTAATACTAATGCATCATAATAGAATACATATCCCAATATAGACTCTTGAAATATATGGATAGGCAATGATGTAAATCTAACCTTATTCTCTTGATATGATTTATGAAAGTCATCACTCCATTGGAAAGGAATACCTTTACCCATCAAAGAAACCATAAATGATGCAAAATGTAAAAAAACCACATCAAAATATATGTCATATCCCCCTAGTCCAGGGAAACCACCTATCTCAAAGTCTTTGTTCAGTGATTTTCAAGAGAAAATAGCTTATATAATTTCCATATTTACAATAACACATTTTCAATGAATGGAATGGACATGTAAAAATACCTATTGTATATAGATATAAATCTTTGATAACATAGAATACATATAATTCTCCCTCATGATACCCAACACTATAGCCAAGTGTCTCTCATGATCTACCTTTTTCTTAGAATACACCAGTATATCATCTACAAACACCACTACAATGGATTTTTGATTCCTTTTAAATATCCAATTCACCAGTTACATTAATATAGTTGGTTCATTATTTAGACCAAAATTCATAACAATAAACTAATAATGTCCACATATTCTTTTAAAGATATATTTTAAATATCCTCATTTCAAACACAGTTTTGTTGATATCAAAAATGTTAATTAACAATAGGGAGCCACTGGGATCTCCTCTATTGATCAAGTAGATCATCTATAAATAGAACAGGATACTGATTATTTATAATAACATTGTAAAGATTACGATAATATACACATTGATAAAGGCATCCTAAATCCTTCATCACAGAATGAACTAATTCTTCCCAATAAGATGTACTCAATTGGAAGAACCGTTTTCTTTCTGATTATACAATATAATCCTTACATTCAAATAATTATTTCACTTCCATATGATAATGCGGATAAAAAATAGGATTGTTCCCTCATAGTGGATTGATCATAAACTCCTTTTATCTTTTGGGTGGCTACAATGACAAAATATCTGGAAAACCATTACAAAACTAGTCCACTATGGTGAGAAAATCTATACTCTTGATCTCATTTACCAATCCCAATGAAATTGCTATCAACTAATAAGATATAGTTCCAACCATCAGTATTAATGGTCTTTATTTTCATGCATACACTACCCAATTTCAATTAAAGAGATGTCTAACCCCATTACTTGATTTTAAACTCACCTTCCATGATTAACGGTTTGTATGGGACTCAAATCTCATTAACCAATATATTCCAAGAATAATGTCATAGAAATACATATCTATCACAGTGAAGTCCCATACCAAATCAGTCCTATTATTATTATTGAACATACTACACATTTTAAGGCTTGATAGTCTCATTGTCCCTATAGTGTGTGGAGTTTCAAAATTGAATGAATCATCTCAACAGGTAAGCCTTGAATATCAACAACATGAGAAGAAATAAGTGAATGGGACACATCCATATCAAAAAAAGATTTCATAAGGGTAAAATAACAAATAATATCACCGCTGACCACCAAAGAACCTAATTAATCATCTATGATCACATTTTATCTCTATATAATTTACTTTTTTTGCACTATGCTCGTTGTTACCATGTTGAGATTGCACTAGTTGAGGAGTTAGGGTGTTCCATGAATCACCATGGATTTTTTGTTTTCTTGATGAGATCTATTCATATAAACTTGTCATATTTTTGATTATGATGTCTAAAGATAATGAGACATATACATATCAACTGAAAATGAATTACTACAACAATAGTGATGAAGGTCTTTCATTTGATTGGAAATGTGACATGCTCTAGGTGGTGATGTAAAATCTCACATAATATTCTCAAAAGAATCACACTGAAAAAATAATTGATTAATATTTGGTTGAAGAGTTAATTTGATCTATCCCACATCCATATTCTGATATATACTTTCACCTTGGGAATATGTTTCCTTCTACCACCATCACTCTATTTACCATCTAGTTATATCGAATATACAATGAACAACTATCATTGAGTGAGTTTTTTTATTATAACTCCGATACAAAAATGCATGTATTCATGGATTCACTTATAGAAACTTCTAGGGTAAAGTGGACCAACATCAAATATTTAGCAACAGAATCTATTACTGATGGATTCTACTTCTTACGAAATGAACAAGTCATTAATTATAGAAATTATAAATATTCCAGGATGAGATTTTTCGTTGAAAAATTATCCAAAATTTTCCAATTCCATGCATTGGTCCAATTTATCTTGAACTTATAAATCCCACCATTGGAATGCCAGATCATAAAAAATAGTGGATTCTAACAACACTTTCAACTCATCTGGATTTCTAAAAAATGAATATTTGATCCATCCTTTTTAAACACACTTCTTCTTTTTATGGTTTAGAATGACATTGAAATATCGGTGAATTATGCTTCCAAAACTGTACCAAATGACCAACTTCTCTTGGATATTTCATTTTCCTACCTCTACCCATAGCCTTAAAGTCCTAGACAATACTCTAGACAAACTATTTTTCACTTTTGTCTTAGGTGCAACAAAAATCTCAATAGACTCTTCCAGTTTGTTTGTATAGTTCATTCCTAGTTCCATTAGAAGTAACTACAACAAACTCAATTTATTCTCAATCTATATCAACATATTTATTATCTTTTTCAAATTTACCATATCACACTTATCACAAAAAGGATTTACAAAATTTTAAAATTTAATCTTTCAAAAAAAAATTTAAATTTCCACCATCATTTTTGAAAACCAAATTTTTGTCAACTATTTTATAAAAATTCAAAACACTTCTACAACATCATAAATCATTACTCAACATGAATTGAACACTCCTAGTGGGATGTCATAAAACAAATGCATTTCATGATATTATCATCATCTAAACTCATGATAATGTGATGAAAACTCTTAGAATTGAATCAAAACACTCATGTACCCAAAATACCTGGTAACATTATGTTCAATATAAATAGGTTATCAATTTTTTTTCTCAACAATTAATGTTATGAAAATAATACACCATCATACCATACCTAGGATAGATAACATTCCAAGATTGGTACTTAAGGATTGGGCCAAAAGATACCATTTCTAACTGAAGGACTGAACATACTCATACAATTTGTAACATCCCACCCCTAATTCATTAGCTTGGAAAGTGTGGTGGGTGTTACATGGGACTCCATGATATCCCCAACAGATTATTGTTTGGAAATAAATTATAAGGTATTCAAAAAAAATTGTTTGATGATTTTACATTTGAAGTTAAAACAAACAAACCATGATAAACAAAAAACAAAATATATGATGTATGAGAACAAGGAAGTAAAAATCAGATTATAGAAAAACAATAAAACATATCAAATTACATAGGGAAAAACAAGTGAAAATTTCTGGGTAAAATTAGTTAAAATAAATACGTCAACCCAAGAAATCCCATAATGCTCTAAGCTCCTACAGGAAAAGACACATCGAAGGTTTAAATAAGAATAACTAAAAAATAGAGATACTTTTATATTACAGATGTCTCAAATGACGAAATATACAAAAGCACAACTACTCCACAGAAGGGGGGCCTTAAAATCCATATGAATTTCCCAATGACATCCCAACTCATTCCACTAGGAAAAATATTTATAAACTATTATATTAAATAGTATAAATAAATTTATAGAAGCTTATATTAATGATATATCATTTTCGAAGTAAAACTATTTTCCCATAGAATGAAATAATTCAAGACATTATAAAACTATTATAAAATTAACTTGGAATAATAATTTTATGAATCCAAAAATCTTAACATTCACATATGCATTCCCAAGTGACAGTTCTGTATCCATTAGTGATATCTCATCGATCTATCTTGTTTCCACATGGAAACCGTTTCCTAGAACACTAATGGAACACACCCCTTCCACAGGGTCACATATAATGTAAAATTACTCATGCCAACCATTTATTAAAAAAACCATGAAAAAATATTTCACAACCATTATATATTTAAAACAGTTCAACAAACTTTTTCCATGCAACAAAACCAAAACATATTTTCAAATTTTTTTTATAAAATCATTGTCCAAATTATCTTTCTTAAAATGTCACCAATTTTTAAAATTTCCAATAAAACATCACAATATTTGTTTCCATAAAATCACAAAATGTTTTAACAATAATTTAAATAAATTCAATAAATTTCAAATGAAGACATCATGTTCTAAACAAGAGTACTAAAGAGAGAATCCACTGACCCCTCAAACATTGGAAAAACATAGATAAACACGATGTGGGTAACAACCTGATATTTTATGATCAATATTTTTATTATGTTATACGCAACACCAAAGGAATATTTTACTACACACAACACTGTCTTGGCTTGCGTTACACGCAAGAGCGACCTTCCTCGATAGCTTGTATTGTATGAAATGACGAGTTTCACAAAACAATGATATTTTATTAAAATATTATAAACTAGACTTTATAAATATTATTACCCACATTTTGAATTTTATATAACATTAGAATTCATATTACATATGATATGAGAAAAATATCAAATTTTCGGATAAAAGAATTATTTTTTTAAAAAACACAGTTTTTCCGACTTTTGATGTTGCACCCATTTAATATCTAATTTTTAAAAATACTATGAGTTCAATTTGACAAAATAAACTTATTTTTATGAATAATGATATAAAAATTTACATTGGAAATTTTTTGACACTTTTCTGATAACTTTCATATTTTGATGAATAGTAAAAATAAGCTAATTATTTATTAAAAACAACTTTTTTCATCAAGATAATTTATATGGATAAATGATAAAATTAAATGTTTTTAATGTATAAATAAAAAATATTTTTAACATTTAATATAATGTATGTCACTACCATTAATTTTACATTGAATTCATAGGTAAAAACATTTCAATCTTTGGCAATGTGTTAACTTTTAAAACCTGTTTTCTTAACAACAGGATTAATTTTAAATTAATTACTGAAACTTATGGGTTTTGAATTTTTAAAAATAGATTCCATATTTGGATTCATTGGGTCCAAATTATGTCAATAGGTTTCTTTTACTTTTTTTATATTAAGAATCGTAACTATGATAATTTTTTTACTATAGTTAAATATAAATCGGGTAATTAAGGGTAAAAATAAGATTATAAAATTACCCTAACACCTTCAAAAATTCAATTGGATGAATACAAGACTACCCATATCACCTAAGGGTCGGAATAGATTCATTTAATGGACTTTTGACCATGAAAATTATATAATTATTTTTAAAACCAAAGAATGTGACAACATGTCACTCTCTTATATCTTATAAGTGTAATAATTTTAATTTATTGATAACCTACATAAAACCTCTAACATGAATAGTCTCCAGAAATATAATAAAATTATATATGTAATGTGAATTTATTTATATTTTTTAGGGTTTAAATAATTATCATTAATTGTGACACAACAGTGATGTAGAAATTATTTTTCTGATTGAAATGTCAAATAAATTGTTTTAAAAATATTAAAATAAATATTATATGATCTAATTAATGTTCTCCACAAATTTTTTAGACGAAGTTGACATGTTAGGAATATAATAAATATTTTTGTTCGAATATTTTCTTTTGGTCTATTTTATTTAAATGCAAATAAATGAAAAGTGTAAAAATTAACACTATTGTTATTTTATAAAAATAACATATTATAAAATTGTTTAAAAATCACAAAAATATTTAAAAATTATAAAATGAAATTTATATGGTCTAAAATGTCATATAGTATTCAATAATGGACAATTAACAACACATAAATTATTATTTATAATAATTTAAAATTTAGAATATTATTATCAAAAATAAAATTAAATAGATTAAATAAGGATAAATCAAGTTGATAATGTTTAAAATAAATTTCCAACATGTCTAAATTTTATTGGATTATTATATTACAACCATATCTCATCTAATATTCCATTTTTATTCTTTTCGAAAGTATTTAAGGGGGTTTGAGTTTATTAGAAATTAATATTTTTGAGGTTTCCATAGGTACCCCTCTCCTTTCTTATAAAAGAGCACCTCCTCCATCTACTATTCACAAAATTTGTGAGCCTACAAGATCATCCAAACCCTTTCCATTTCACTGATCCACTTCCCTAGCAATATACTCATGGTTTTTTTCTTCTTCTAATAGCAACTTTAGTGCCATAAGAGGAGGTTTAGAAGATGTGCGTCGAAGAAGAGGTAATATCCATTACCGATTCTTTCAAAATTATTTTTTCTTATACATCCTCTTAATTACTTGTTTCATTATAATTTAATAACATAAGTATCACTCATATAATGAGAAATTGTTTAAATCTAAAACAACCCTATTTCACATTCTATCCATCCTACGGAAAACGAAATCACCACGCGTGCGTATGTACGGAATACCGTCTCCATGCCATGGTGTAATATATTTTCCACCACAACCTTAAATGGATGGATATAATGGAGTAAAGAATAACTATATATGATTATTATAACATTATACTAATTATGAGATATTCTATCATCTACTCTAATACCATTCAATAATTATGGGAATGATATTATGGCTTGTGCGTACGTACGACCTACCATCTCCACGATGTGATGTGACTCGTTCGACATGATCTTAATTGAATAATGATTATATAAATGAATAGAATGAATAAATATGATATATATTATACTAAAACCATCATGTAAATGATATAGATATAAAATCGAAAGAAGAATAAGAATGTATTCGACAAAACACGCATAAGAACATAAAGCAATGAACACCCGACTAACAAGTAGCAATGAAATATTACTAATAAGATGATAATAATATGACCATAAATGATATAATTACAATGAATGTGATTCTTTAATAGGTTAATGAAATTATTTAAATCATTATACATGTGGTTCAGATACGTACAAAGCATATCAGACCTAAAGAAATGGAAAATCTCGCAATCTCAAATTTTAACTGAGATTGTTTGTACTTCGGTATTTACTGGGGTATATTTATCATCTACATCCACGTTTTCTTAATATTTAAAATTATATCAATCATCATTCAATTTTTTAAATCCAATTTTACTTATTTTTGAATTTTTAGTAGAAGATATGAAAGGAATCTCTTTTCATTTTCTGCACGAGATACTTTTTGACTTTTCCGTCCAAAGTACGAGAAGAATGTATTTTTTTAACTTATACGACATGAACGGATTTTTATTATTTCATGTAAATTTATTTCCATGAAGCTTACTTTACAAGTTTTCGTGTTTATTTTCAATTAAATTCTTTTATTTTGGAATTGCGTGACATGTAGAGAACAGAAAATGTTTTTGAAAAAGAAAGGATATTTTCGTCACGAACTAAGTTCAAGTGTTTTATCAAAATTATATTCCATCTAAGATGATATACGGTTAAGTTTATAACCCTATTATTAAAATGGTTTTATTATGTTAGGATGGAGTTATTTTTATGAAGTTCTTTTATATGATATGGATTATGTTATGACGACTTGATGTTTAAGAATTCTATTCTATTACATTGGTTATGCTATGATGTATGATTTTGGATTTTGTGGCACACATAAGAATGGTTTCATTATGAGATTGGTGGAAACTATATATCCCTCAAATGAATTGGGTAAAGATTTATATCTCATGAGATAGACATGGCTGGAACGATATGTAATCCGGTTCAGTATTACAGGGCTGGAACGAGTAGTAAACTCGGTTCAGTAATGGAATTTGTCCGCTATAATGGTCTTGACGATGAGCCTTAATTAATATGAAATGATTTTCTATGATTATGTCTATATGCCACAATGTTTCATTTCTTATGATCTGATTTTTGGGATTACATTGAAGTTCTCTGATTTATCCGTTGACATGATATTTTGACCTCTTATTCAAGATAAGATTTTTCAAAAGTTTTGATCTTAAAAATATGATACGATTGACACTTCATATATTTACCCTTACTGAGCATTTGAGCTCACCCTTTTGTATGTTTCTCTTTCCCTAGTTAGGAATAAAGGTATTAAATATGATATGCCAAAAAGTAGTCTAGATATGATCAAATAAATGGGAGACAACGTAGATGCTTTATGAACTAGTTGTTTACGTTTCCTAGTTTCTAAAGACACTATACTGATACTGTCCTGTCGTGGTTTTGTTATATGTTGTAATAAATATGCTTCAATTCTTAAGTAATAACAATATAGGTAGATTATGGGTCGTTATAGTTGGAATCAGAGGAAATGTATAGTAAACCTTTGGAATCTAGGATGTGAAAGCCTTAGTAATAACCCTAAGGATATGTCTATGTATAGGAAACAATCATAGTTTTGTAGAAATGGCCATGAATAACCTATAATGATACCTAAAGTGTGAAATTTTATTCTTGATTATGTTATTTTACGGTTATGATTAGTGTTCCTCACACTATGCTTCTTGGTTTTAGTCAATGGCTGGAACCTAAAGGAAATATGTTAATACTGAATGTGACGAGCAATGAAATGATTGTCCCCCTGAGCAACCAAATGTTATGGGAGTTGGAATGAAAAATCTTGTAGCTATTCTCACACAACTTTTTTAAGAGTTGAATCATGCAGGACATCCAAAAGAGAAAAGGAAGGATCAATATTCTGTTGAATGCTTCATGAGGAAGCGTCCACCTTCATTTAGCGGGTCTTCTGATCCATTAGTGGATGAAAAATGGACCAGTACCACTAAAAAGATATTTTTAGTCCTCCAAGTTACTGAACACTATAAAGTCATCATAGCAGTATATCGTTCTGAAGGTGAAGCTGATCAATGGTGGAATCATTTCAAGAACACAAGGCAAAGGGATGAAATTGAGTCCATGGAATGGGACGATTTCAATAACTTATTTTTCAATAATTACATCCCTCATGTTCTTCAATCAACGATGGAGAAGGAGTTTCTTTATCTAAAGAAAAAGGATGATGAATCTGTTGGTACCTACAAATAATATTTTACAATACATGTAAGGTACGCTTCTAGGATTATTATCCAACCTGAGAGTAAGATCGATCGATTCTTTAGTGGCTTAAAACCAAGTCTGTGAAGGGCGGTAGACATAAGAGACTTCCATAAGTACAAGGAAATAGTTCAATGTGATTTCAAGGTTGAGAAGGATATTGGAGTAACCCATCAGTTATACGGGTTTGATAAGAATAGAAAAATGGAGTTCAAAGGAAAATCTAAAGACCACACTGAATAGAAGATGAGTTTTACTTTATGCTCAAAGTGTGGAAAAAAACATGGAGGGAATTTTCTTAATGGGACAAGTAAATGTTTTAAGTGTGGAAAATAAAGCCATCGATCAATTGAATGTTGATGTAATGGGAAAAATATGTATAATGATGCAAACAATGAAAGGGATACACAGAATTCCCCTCCTACACATCAATTTTACAAGTGAAAGGAAATTGGTAATTATGCTAATCAATTACCCAATCCAAGGGTTATGGATGATGATCAACATCAAAAGAATATTAAGGCCAATGAAAAAGGAAAGACACATGCAATTACAATCGGCAATGTGGATTACAATAATGATACAGTGAAAGGTACACTCACCATCCATTATAATGTACCAAATGTTTTATTTGATTCTGAATCCACACAATATTTTATTTATGAAGAATTTTCTAAGGGTATCTCCATATTACCTCAACAATTAGATGTTGAGTTAGCTGTGACAGGTCCTAATGGCACAACCGTCGCATCAAATGTTTACAATTCTTCACTGATTGAAGTTTGTGGGAAAGTGATTCTTGAAAACCTTGTGATCCTTCCAATAAGAGAATTGGATATGATTCTTATAATGGATTGGATTTCATTATATGGAGTTCATAACAATTTCCAATGAAGGGAAGTCACATTTCATATTCCAGATCAATCTACGATCATCTATCGATGCAACGATGAATATAACATTCCAATAGAAATTTCTTCCATCTTATGGGTCTTGATTCCAATAAATGAAGGTTATTTATCTCAAATGGTTGGAGAGAAACTCAAAATTAAGAATATTCCCATTGTACGGGAGTTTGATGATGTCTTTCTAAAGGAATTTCCATGTCTTCCACCAAATCTTGAAGTTGAGTTTTCAATAGAACTCATACTAGGTGCTATGCCCATTTCAAAGACACCTTATAGAATGGCCGCAATTGAGTTGCAGGAATTGAAGAAGCAACACCAAGATAATCCTGATAAAGGATTCATACGCCCTAGTGTATCACCTTGGGTAGCAAATGTTCTGTTTGTTAAGAAGAAATATAGAACAATGAGACTTTACATTGATTATCGAGAACATAAAAATATCAAAATGAAGGAAAAATATCCTCTCCCGCACATTGATGACTTATTTGACCAACTACGAGGAGTGAAATACTTTCCCAAGATTGATCTTCACTCAGGTTTCATCAACTAAGGGTCAAAAAGGAGGATATACCAAAGATAGAATTCCGTACAAGGTATGGACACTATGAATTTATAGTGATGCCTTTTTTTCTTACTAATTCCCCTTATATCTTTATGGATCTAATGAATAGAGTCATTCGAGACTATCTTGAGCCGTTTGTGGTAGTCTTTATAGATGATATTCTTATCTATTTAACGATAAAGGATGAACATGATGATCACTTAATAATTGTATTAAATACCCTTAGAAAGGGGAAGATTTATTAAAATTTTTCCAAGTGTAAATTTTGGCTTCAAAAAGATTCATTTTTGGGTCGCATAATCTCAAAAGTGGGGATATATGTGGATCCAGCAAAAACAGAGGTTATTGAAAGATGGTCGAGACTAACAAAAGTAACATAAATCTGATGTTTTCTTGGTTTACTAGGTATTATCGACATTTTGTGAAATATTTTTCAAGATTATCTAATCCACTCACCAGGATGACTCAAAAAGGAGTTAAGTTTGTTTGGACAGAGAAGTGTGTAGAGAATTTCAAGGAGTTAAAAAAAGGTTATCCAGTGCACCTGTTCTCACATTCCATGAATTGGAGAATGTTTTTTGATATATTGTGATAATTCCAAGAAGATATTGGGTTGTGTTATAATGAAAAATGGCATGGTGATAGTTTATGCCTCACGACAGTTGAAAATCCATGAGCAATATTATCCAACTCATGATTTGGAGTTAGCTGTGGTAATCATTGCATTAATTATTTGGAGGACTTATCTTTAGGGTGAAATGTGTGATAGTTATACTTATCATAAAAGTTTAAAGTATATTTTCACATAAATGGAGCTGAATTTGTGCCAATGAAGATGGTTGGAGCTGGTTAAGGATTACGACTGCTCAATTCATTAACACCCTGGGAACGCAAACAAGGTGGCAGACACATTAAGTCGACAAGAGCATTCTAGATTATCCATGATGAGGATCACAAAAGATACAATATTTATGGATTTACAAAGGATGGATCTAGGAATTTTAATGAAAGGGGAGATATCTTATCTTTCTCAAATGAATGTTCAATGATCAATACAAGTGAAGATTAAAGAGGTGTAGAAGGAGGATGTTGGGAAACTAAAGAAGGTGAGAAATGTTCCTAAATTCAACCATGATTGTGATGGGATAATAATATTATGGATCTATGTCTGTATTCCTCCCATAACAGAATTAAAGATGGAGTTGTTGGATGAGGCTCATAGTTCTTCATTCTCTATTCATGATGGATGTAAAAATATGTATAGGGACCTGAAAGAGTACTTATTGTGGGATGGCATGAAAGGAGATATCACTGAATGTGTCTCTCGATGATTGGTTTGTCAGCAAGTTAAAGCTGAGTGATAGAAGTCTAAGGGGATGTTACAACCATTACCCATAACAGAATGGAAATGTGAAAACAACACTTTGGACTTTGTCATTCGAATTCCCAAAACATCGAAAAGAAAATAATGCTATCTAAGTTATAGTTGATCATATTACAAATTCAGAACACTTGATTGTTATTAGAGAGGATTTTTCTACTAACCAGCTTGCCAGGATATATATAAAGTAAGTGGTGAGATTTCATGGAGTACCACTTTACATTATATATGATCAGGATCCAAGGTTTACCTCGATGTTCTGGTGAAGTATTTAGCATGATCTAGATACAGAGTTGATTTTCAGCACTGTATATCATCCTCAGACAAATGGTCAGTCTGAGAGGAAAATTAAAACTCTAGAATACTTTTTTGAGAGCTTGATCTATGGATTTCAAAGGTGGTTGGGATCCACACCTACCTTGGGTGGAATTTTTTTATAATAATAGCTTTCACTCTAGTATTCATATATCTCCTTATGAATATCTCTATGGAAAGAAATGCAGAAATTCAACTTGCTAGGATGAAGTTGGGGAAAGAAAGGTATTAGGACCCGATCTTGTTGATGAGATGCCAAGAAAGGTCATATCTATTCAACAACATATAAGAGAAGCTTAGAGTCAACAAAAAAGTTATGTCGACAACCGAAGAAAAGACCTAGAGTTTTAAGTGGGTGATAAAGTGTTCTTACGAATATCTCCTTGGAAGAGAGTAATGGGATTTGGAAAGAATGGAAAGCTAATACCTAGGTATATAGGTCCATACAAAATATTGGATTGTGTTGGGATAATAGATTACCGATTGGCGCTTCCACTGAATCTCTCGCAAGTTCATGATGTGTTCTATGTATCCCTCAAGAGAAAGTATATTCATGATCCTTCTCATGTACTAAGCTCAGAAGCTATACCACTTGAGCATGATATTTCTTATGAAGATCAGCCAATAGATATTATGGATCGTAGTGAAAAAGTTCTATGAAACACGACCACTCTCTTGGTTAATGTTTTATGGATGAACCACTAATTAGAAGAAGCTGTATGGGAAATTGAGGATATGATGATGGAGAGGTATCCTCATCTGTTTCTCATGAAGTGACAAATTTCGAGGGTAAAATTAATTTTAACGGGTGCAGAATATAACACCCTTATATTTTATGAGAGATATTTTTTTATGTTATACACGACACCAAAGGATTCTTTTACAACAAACAACACTGGCTTGGATTGCATTACACGCAAGAGTGACCTTCCTCGTCAGCTTCCAGTGTACGCAATACAAAGTTTCACTAAACAAAGACATGTTATTTAAATATTATAAAATAGCCATTAATAAAAATATTAACAGAATTTTTAATTTTATATAACATTATTATTCATCTAACATTTGATATGAGAAAAAAATAAAATTTTTGGAATAATGAATTATTTTTTTAAAAATGTTGTTTTCCTCCTTTTGATGGAGCACACATTTTAAATCTAATTTTTGAAAAGTATATGAGTCCAATCTGACAAAATAAACTTCTTATTTTGAATCATGATATAAAAATTACATTGGATCGATTTTTTATACTTTTATGATAACTTTCATATTTTGATAAATAGTAAAAACACGCTAATTGTTTCTTAAAAACAACTTTTGTCATCAAGATAATTAATATTGTTAAATGATAAAATTTAATGGATTTAAATTATAAATAAAATATATTTTTAGAATTTAATATAATTTATGTCACTACCATTAATTTTACATTGAATTCATAGGTAAAAACATTTCAATCTTTGGCAATGTTTTATCTTTTAAAACCCGTTTTCTTAACAATGAGCTTAATTTTAAATTAATTACTGCAACTTATGTGCTTTGAATTTTGAAAAATGAATTCTATATTTGGATTGAATGGGTCAAAATTATGTTAATATGTAACTTTTATTTTTATGTTATTATGAATAATAACTACGTAATTTTTATTTACTATAGTTAAAGATAAATCAGGTAATTAAGGGTAAAAATAAGATTATGGAATTACCCTAACACCAGCCAAAATTCTATTGGATGAATACACGTCGATCCACATCAACTAAGGGTTGGAATCGATTCATTTCATGGAATTTGGACCCTAAAAATCATATAATTATTTTTAAAACCAAAGAAATTGGAAACATGTTACTCTCTTATATCTTATAAGTGTAATAATTTTAATTTAGTGATAAACATCATAAAACATCGAACATGAATAGTATCCAGAAAGATAATAAAATTATATATATCTTGTGACTTTATTCATAATTTTTAGGGATAAAATAATTTTCATTAATGATGACACAATAGTGATGTAGAAAATATTTTATTGATTGAAATATCAAATAAATTGTTTTCAATATATTAAAATAAATATTATATGAACTAATTAATGTTCTCCAAAAAAATTTAGATGAAAGTGACATGTTAGGAATCTATTAAATATTTTTGTTCAAATATTTTCTCGGTGTGGATTTTATTTAAATGAAAATAAATGAATAGTGTCAAAATTGTCATTTGTTATATTATTAAAATAAAATATTATAAAAATGTTTAAAAACAATTTTTTTAACAAAATTATAAATTGAAATTTATAAGGTCGAAAATATCATTAAGTACCCAATTATGGAAAATTCACAGCACATAAGTAATTATTTATAACAATTTAAAAGTTTGAATATTATTACCACAAATAAAATTAAATAGATTAAATAAGGATGAAATCAAGTTGATATGGTTTAAAATAAATTCCCAACATGTATAAATGTTATTCATTGATGAGATTACTACCCTATCTCATCTAATATTTAATGTTTCATTTTTTATGTTTTTATGTGGGGTTTGAATTTATTATAAATTTATTATTTTGAGGTTTCCAAAGGTTCCCCTCTCCTCTATTATAAAAGAGAACCTCCTCCCTCTCCCCTTCAAAACATTTTTGTGCCTTCAATCTCGGAAAAACCCTATCCATTTCTCTTCTACACTTCCATGGAATCATACTAGAGGTCCTTGTCTTCTTCAAAGACCAACTTTAGTTCTCTAAGGGGAGGTTTAGAAGAGGCGCGTCGAAGAAGAGGTAATATCTTTTACCGATTCTTTCAAATTTATTTCTTCTTCTACTTCCTTTTCATTACATGTTTCATTATAATTTAATAACATCATTATCAATAATATACTGATATGTTATTATAAATATGAAACAACATTTTTCACCTTCTATCCATCCTATATAAAATAAAATCACCGCACGTGCGTACGTAAGGAATACCATCTCCACACCGTGGAGTAATCTGTTTTCCACCATCACATTACTTGGATGTATATAATGGTGTAAAGAATATCTATTTATGATTATTATAACATGATACTAATTTTTATTTATTCTATCATCCCCTCCAATACCATTCAATAATTATGTGAATGATATCATCACTCATGCATACATACGACCAACCTTCTCCACGATGTGATGCGACTCGTTCGACATGATCATCATTGAATAATGATTATATAAATGAATTTAATTAATAAATATGATATATATAATAATAAAACAATTATTTTAATGATATATCTATAACCTAAAAGGAAGAATAGGAATTTACTCAACAAAACACGCATAAGAACATAAAGCAATGAACACCCAAATAAAAAGTAGCAATGAAATATTACAAATACGAATATAGAAATATGAATATATATGATATCATAACAATGAATATGATTCTTCAATAAGGAAATAAAATTATTTAAATCATTATAAATGAGGTTCAGATATGTACAAAGCTTATCATACCTAAGGTAAGGGAAAATCCTGCAATCTCAATTTTTATACGAGATTGTTTATACTTTGGTATTTACTGGGGAATATTTATCATCCACATCCATGTTTCCTCAATAAGTAATATTATTTATATCCTCCTACAATTTTTTAAATCCAATTTTACTTATTGTTGAATTTTTAGTAAATGAGATGAAAGGAATCATTTTTCATTTTCAGTACGAGATACCTTTTGACTTTTCTAGCCAAAGTATGAGAAGAATGTTTTTTAACATATACGGCATGAACGAATTTTTATGATTTCATAGAAAATTATTTCCATGAAGCATAATTTACATGTTTTCATGTTTATTTTCAATTTACTTCTTTTATTTTCAAATTTCATGACATGTTGAGAACATAAAATGTATTTTAAATAGAAAGGATATTTTCTCCCAGAACTAAGTTCAAGTGTTTTATCAAAATTATTTTCCATCTATGATGATATAGGGTTATGTTTATATCCCTATTATTATATTTCTTTTTTTATGTTATGATGTAGCTATTTTTATGAAGTCCTTTTATCTAATATGGATTATGTTATGATGGCATGATGTTTAAGAATCCCATTCTATAACATGGGTTATGCTATGATGTATGATTTCTGATTTTGTGGCACATATAAGAATGATTTCATTATGAGATGGGTGGGACCTATATCTCCATTCAATGCAATGGGTAATGATTTGTATCTCATGAGATAGAGTAGCTGGAAGGACAAGTAAATCCGGTTCAGTATTACAGGGCTAGAATGAAGAGTAAACTCGGTTCAGAAATGGAATTTTTCCACTATGATGGTCTTGGAGATGAGAATTGATTAATATGAAATTATTTTATATGATTATGTGTGTATTCCACAAAGTTTCATGTCTTATGTTTTGGTTTTTCGGATTACATTGCAGTTCTATGATTTATCCCATGACATGATGTTTTGACCTATTATGGAGGATAAGATTTTTCAAACGTTATGCACTTAAGAATATGATATGATTGACATTTCACTTTTTTACCCTTTCTAAGAATTTGAGCTCACACTTTTGTAAGTTTCTTTTCCCTAGGTTAGTAAGAAGGGTATTAAATATGATATTCCAAAAAGTAGTATAGATATGATCAAATAAACTGGGGACAAAGTAGATGCTTTATGAACCAGTTGTTTATGTTTTCCATTTTCTAAAGACACTTTACCTATACAGTCCTATCTTGGTTTTCTTATATGTTGTAGTAAATATTCTTTAATTATGATGTAATAAAAATTTATGTGAAGTATAGATCATTATAATTTGTCTCTATATATGATCACAAAACTCTTTTGCTTCCATATATCCAATGATAAAATATCACAATTCCCATAATGGAATATGGATCTATCCCCAAAACACAAGATCTGTGTTTTCAAAGTAAAAATAAAGAGAAGTAATCAATGAATAATGGCCATGAGCTGAGCCTTAGCAGAGAATATGGATCCCCAAGTACCTTAGTTTCATATATGATTACTCCTAGACCGAAAAGAAATCTATATCACAGCGTGGGAGATACAATAGTTCTTATTTTGGATAGATGAGGGGAAAACTGATTTCTTATGTGGCTGAAATGAGTTAGATTAAAAAAATTAGAGTGTCGACTATAGACCACATGATTATGCTAAAAATGATTCCACACATTTTACTACCAGTATGGGTGCTACTCCCTTAATACACCCCCACAAGGTTGGGTTACATGTTTAGAAAAACCGTGTAGTAACCATGTGTTATCTACTATATAAAATGTAAATAGGCTCGTACAATTTCATCTAATAATCTTCATGGTTTGGACAAACGGTTCACCAAACAATGTGATAACCATGTGTGTACCTAATGATCATTGTTTTACCTTGATAAATTTTTTTTAGGTGACATAGAGTTTCTCCAAATAGAGATCAAATCACGAACCTCTACAAAATCCTTTAATAAGTGTAAAAACCTCTCAGAACCTACCTAAAAATTTATCAAGATGAAACTAGGGCTGTTATAGATAGATATAATTGATTAATATTCAAATATAAAATATATCAATTTTTTTGAAAAAGTATTTCTTTTTAACATTAAATATATATATATTAATTTTTCTTACAATATAATAATCAATTAAGGAATTTAATTTTTTTACAGAATTAATTTCATTAATATTTTCATTCAAAATTTGATAAATTTAAAATTTATTTTAAAAATATATATTACATAATAATTACATATTTTAAGTATAATATTATTTTTTGACGTCGAATTGTTAAAATTTTATTTATTTCAATCCACTAATTATTAATTAATTATTTTTTACTTTTTTTTCAATCATTCAATTAAATTTAGCAATACATTTTATTAATATCATTATTTGAAAATAATTAATTTGAAAAAAATTCATAATGGATAAATCCATTTTTAAACGAATGATATTTTCACAAATGATTTTGTATCATTTTAGTTTTTTAAATAAATTATATTTTATAAAATTAGGTTATTTATAATGAAAATATATATTTTTAACATCTAAATAAATTACATTTTTACAATATATTGTTAATTTTGAACCTGTAATATGTTTTCTAATATTATACCCCATTACTCGATGAATTTTATTATGATCCAATAATTTTTATATTATCCTGATTATATAAATATATTTTATTGTAAGATCTCAAATAGCACTTATTATTCCCCTAATTTTATTGAAGGATTGTATACTTGTTTTCATTAATTATGTAATTTTTTCTTGTTGTATGTCTAGTTATTCTAATAGTGATTCTCAAGGGTGATGATGATCCAACTAATTTATTCTTTTAAAAATTATTATTCGGATTTATTTGTTATCAAATTTTATTTTATTCCCTATTAAGGGATTTAATGGATATTATGTAATCATGGGTTTTCTATACTTTTATTGTAATGTAATATTATGAGTAAATAAAGTGTTGTTAATCATACTAATAGAACCCATGTATTTGTGTGGTTAATTTATTATTATTAATCAAATTTGGGTGATAATTTTTAATATAACAAATGGATAGGAAATTCTTACAAATATTTGAGTGATATACCAACTCTGATAAATAAAAAACACAATGCACACCTATTTAGATTGAATTTTAAAATGAAACCGGATAGGAGAAAAATTATGAAATTTATCTTGGAGATTATACCTTAATCCAATTTGTAAAAGGGTACATGAATGGGATCCAACATTAGACACACCAAAGATATATATAGGATAATCCATGTGTAAGAAACCATATCTTCTTTCAGGTACATATTCCTTTTCTGGTTGTTTTTGAGAAGAAGAGTAATTTCTAGAAATTTTAGGAGTACATACCGTGTACATTAAGAATATTCCATGTACCCGGTTGCCGCTTGTGACCATGTATCGCCGTGTAATGGCCGAGAACATGGCCATGTGTGGTGACTTGGAGAAAACCTAATGCAGAGGCCGGATAAGGCAAGTATACGCCGTATAGTTTAAGAGAACACACCACATATATTATTTTTATTTAATTAAATGGACCGGGGTCATGTCTAATCGATAGAACCATCTTCTTCTTCATCTGTCTCATCCAGGAGTGACTATACGACGCGAATCTTTTCTGATCCCCCACTCACCATCTGTTCTCTGATTTGACCTATGTCGGTTGCATTGGAATCACATCAGTGAGTTATTATTTCTTCTTGAACTTCATCATTTGGATTCTCCTCTTTCTTATGTTATCATCCGTTGAATTTTTTTAACTTTTTTATAGATAGACAATGTTCTAGGGAAATTCAAGGCATGCGGTTCCCGTATTTCGATCTCACAATGTCTAGGTATGTGGTTTGTGCCATTCTGTAGTTAGACTTTGAGTTATATGTGAAAAAGTATCCAATACCCTTGTTCGGGGTATTTCATGTTCATGGTTTTAAACCTTATTATTGTTTATTATGCCTTGTCTGGTTGAGTAGAGGATTTATGATTGTGAATTGGGTTATCTTTGATTTTCTATGGATTTTATTCCCATGTCTTCTTGTTTGGACTGTTTGGTCTAGCTACCATGTTATGCTGCTTTTATTTCCATGTCTAGTATTGTAGGACAATGTGATTTTATTCGATATGCTATGATATTATGTAGAATATTTAAACAAATAGTTATTGAGGTTTACTTTGGATGCCATGTATCGTTTGTGCATGATTGACTTACACAGGGTCGTGGGAACCTGGTGTAGTTGACCATATTAGGAATGGACGTTTAGGGAATCCCCAGAGTGTCTGTTTTACTATTATGTTGTGAGCCCATAGGGGGGATTGACTTTGTGCTCCCTAAGAGTGTCTGTAGTTTCCTCAATAAGGGCCATAGGTGGAATTGGACATTGAGTGCTTCCTTAGAGTTCCTATTAGTTACTGATACAAGACTACATAGGGAGTTGACGGTGAGTTCTTCCTCATATAGTCTTTGCTAAAGCTAAACCAGAGGGGTTAGAATCTGAGTACTTCCCAGAAGGTTACTTGTGTTTGTTTGGTAGAACCATAGGGGTTGGGCTGTGAGTACTTACAAGAGGGTTACATATTTTTATTAGTTTCATAACTAATATATATATAATTAAACACAATTGAACTGTATAATTGTTTACTATTATGTACTTCCATTTTTACAGCTTCTTTTTTCTTACTTCCAGCAATATATATTGACATACTATTAGGTATAGATATTTGGGTGGTTTCCAACTGGGATTCTTCTAACACCTTGTTTGGGTCATGGTTTTTGATCCCAAAGAGATTATATTGTTGTAGGTTTAGATAAGGGAAAGTGCCCTTCTACTTTAGGTACTTGATTGTTGTAGAACAGAAGAGCATGAGACCAAGATGAGGCTTGCGATGCTAAGGAGTTGTTTAATTTTTTTTCGTGTACATTGGTTTAGTATTGTATTCCAACATTGTGAATTGTTTGGTTTATTTTCTATACATATGTATCTTGAAACATTTATATATGTGCTCCATTCATTTATTTCTTTCGGTCTTCCACTTTTTTATGTATGGTATTATTATTGCTTCCTCTATTGTTATCGGTTTATTTCTACAGCATTAATCGGATAATGAGGGCATAGTTTCCACACAATAAAACCCAAGGCCCATGCTGCTTGTTGGCAGCCTCTGGCGTTAGGGGAAATGCACTTGAGGTCATCTGATCAACTGGGTACGGGGCACCTGTTGGCGACTTCAAGAATCGAGATGTTAAAAAGTGATATCAGAACAATTACATTCTTCCAGACTAAATGTTTGGATCCTATAGTCAGGTATATGATGGAATAGGTACATGATAATAAGTTGTCCCCGGGAGTAGCTAACCCATTTGTAGGGAAAAGAACATTTACCTCATATATTGTGTTTTTTATGGATTTTCAATTATTATAGTTGATTTGATTTCACCATTGTGTGATTCACAGGTATTTTGATGTTATTGTTGATGTTATTTAGGTTCTATTTTTGTTGTGAACTTATTAGATTAGGGTATTCCATCTCAAGCAACATATAGGCACTTGGTAGAGATCACATGTCATGCATTCTTGCCATTTCATTAGGGTGTATTACCGATTTCATGTTGTTGTGATTTATTTTTTGTTTGATATGCATGCTATTGTGGTAGATGCCTTTATACAATACCATCTTTATTATATGGTATTGAGTTGTGTAATGTTTTTTGAATGAATTATAAACATTGTATCTTGAGGTGTTATGGGACCTCATAAATCATTATCTGGTGGGTCATTTCTTTGTATTCAATATATATAACATGTATAAGATTCCAAGCATTGATTCGCAGGGAGTATGGGCCCTCACAAGTCAGAATTTGGAACATTAGTGTTTGTTTCAGTGTTTTTCTGGGGTTCTAGAGTTGTTTCTGTGGATTATTGTCTAGAAAACCCTAGAATACACGGCGTGTAATAATTAATTCATTCCATGTGTCCTTTTATTTGGGAAGGAACTGTTTTTATTATGTACTTTCCGTGTACGTTATGTACACACTCTATACATTTTGTACACACCGGGTAGTCTCTAACCGTGTCACTGGGTTTGTGGAAAGAGACCCGGTGTTGGGAAATCATTGGTGGGACACACCGTGTACCATATGTACAAGTCGTGTTTTTTAGACCATGTACCACATGTGCGACTATCGAAACAGATGGATAAAACATAGGTTATACATGCTGTGTCGAGCTTGAAAATGTTGTGTAGTGCAACCTTTGTATCCGGCCGTGTGACAAACAATACAGGTCAATGAAATATTTCTAGAACTGCTATGTCTAGCATAGACATGCCATGTAGTCTTGTTCTAAGAGAACTGTGTGTCTTAGATTTGTAAGGAAACATGGAATGTGGAAAAGGATTCATGTACATTCCATGTGTTTGGACAATGTTCCATGTGTATGAGGTGTTACACGTCCTAGGATGGTAAAATCACCTTCCCATGTGAAGTCTTAAGGGAACACACCATGTAGTTTTCATACACACCGTGTATCCATGATTTTAAAAAACATGAATTATTTTTTCTACTTTTCCCTTCATACACTTCTATGTTTCAGTCCATGTTAATGTTGATCTAAAGGGAGTGCATGACCTTGCAGTGTCACGCCACTGATACATCATCCGGTTGTCCTCCAGTTATAGGACATTAATCAGACACCTAACATGGCAGATTAGGAACTGGTAGTAGATCCTCTAGTCATGCCCATCTTGGCATAAGCTTTTATCCTTGATATTGGTGGTGACGCATAGTTTCGAGAGGTATTTATGAGGTTTATGCAGACCTTCTGAGGAGTACCACATCCTACCCCGTCTGTGGTAGAGTTGACACAGGGTTTCTAGAAGCATCATCCTCCCACCTTCACGGGGGACTAAGGACCTCAGGTTACAGAGTCATGGTTAGAAGCCATGGTTCCTATCTTTGATAATCTGGAGACGCCTCTGTAGATGAGGTTGAATCTTGCTACGTACACGATTTGTGATTCAACCATGTGATGGTGGGATGTGATCTCATAGGCGGGATGCCAATAGGTTATGTCATGGGAGGAGTTCCATCATGCCTTTTATGACTACTTCTATATGGAGACTTTGAGTTTTGACTAAGCCTGAGCATTCATGAGTCTCAAGCAGGTAACTCTTTCAATCATGGAGTATTCTTCTCACTTCACAGAGCTACAGTGCTTCACACCCCTCCCAGGAGGTGATGAGTACTTCCTAGAAAGGATGATTAAGGATGGTCTTAGGCACGACATATGATCTCCGGTGAAAATCTCCAGGTTGACTTCCATCACCTCTATAGTCAACTAGGCTCTAATCACGGAGCGAAATATGCAAGATTCTAGAGTTTTGAGTCAGGGTGGCTCAAAATCATAAGTTGGTATCCTTCCTAATGATAGCAGGAAGCGCCACATGGAGTCTACATGTAAAGATCCAAAGACATGAGAGAGAAGTTTTGGTAGCCAGGTGGTGTTCTACTAATGTGGGAAGAGTTGGAATACAAGTCCCCATTGGCTGAGACACCAAGTGGAGTGCCGATCCTATGGAAAGAGGGGGAACCTTCCACATTTTTGTCAGTTTTTATCACCGGAAGCTGGTGACATGGGTTCTTCTATGAATCCTCATTTGGGAGAAGCACGACCAGTTTCCCATCAGTTAAGAAGCTGGAGTTCTTTGGGTCGTTTACGTCCAGGTGGAGGTTGAAGCTATGATGGCCATTCAGGAGGTTTTTATTGACAACAAGGTGGATCAGCTCAGGGTGGTCAGGAAGGGTCATAGGGCCATGGTATATGTCAGATTTGGTAGCGGAGCATACCCAACTGAAGTAGGATCTCGGACCCTCGACAGATTGAGGTACGATCCAAGTTGCCTCAGTTTTATATTCTTCTCTTTTCGTTAAATGGGTTTCCTATACCTTTATATTTGTTACTATTGTGGAGATCCTTGGGCTATGTATCATTTATTCTGTTGATTGAATGACTCTAGACACTCCTTTGGGAACAAAAATGGATAGTGTATGTCAGTGGAAGGAGTGGCATCTTGAGGTTGGTGGGTGTCAGTTCTTTTGGGATCTCGATGTCTTAGAGATGACGGGCTATGATTCCATTCACGAGATGAACTGGTTAGTTCCCATCTAGGCTATTGTTGTCTGCTACTTTCATAGGGTGAGTTTGAGATCACCATAGGGATGATTGTTTCTTCATAAGAGAAAATGGGATGTCTGGGTGGGAAGAGTGGGACCCAAGCATCATGGGTTGGGAGGAGATACAACAAATATATCTAGTCTATATCAATATGACTAGGGGACTTCACAATTAGACATTCCTCTAGTGGTGTATCATTTTAGGGATTTCTGTTAGGGGTCTTTTTAGGTTTTCCTCCACAGCGAGAGGTAGAATACTTTGTGGAACTTGTTCCAGGAGTGGTAGCGGTGTCCATTACACTTTATTGGATGGCTACAGAAGAGTTATAGGTGCTCAAGAAGTAGTTCGAGGAGTTACCGAAAAATGGTTTCATCTGACACAATACTTCTCCATGGGGTTTTCATGTCCTGTTTGCGAAGAAGGAAGACAGTACACTCCAACTTTGTGTGAATTATCGGAAGATTAACCTGCTGATGATTAAGAACCAATATCCCTTGTCGATGATTGATGATATCTTTGATCAACTTTAAGGATCCCGTGTGTTCTAGAATATTGGAATGAGATCTGGTAATCATTAGTTTGCACATTTGACTATTTGATATACCTCTTACAGCCTTCTGGAAGAGGTATGGTCTATACACATATGTGGTTATTCCGTTTAGTCTCACGAACGCACCTACAGTCTTCATGGCACTGATTAACTTACTGTTCCATCCATACTTGGATTATTTTGAGGGGGTGTTCATGGAAGATATATTGGTGTACTCTCACTCTCAACAAAACCATGTTGCGCTTCTTGAGATCATTTTGTGTAACTTGAGAGAGCATTAGTTATATTCTATGCTCTCAAAATTCTACTTTTGGATGGACCAAATTCACTTTGTGGCTCATGTCATTTCAAAGAGAAGAGTATCGGTAGACCCAGAGAAAGTGAGAGAAGTATTTTCCTCAGAGTAGCCGAAAAAATTCTTTGAGATATAATGTTTTCTAGGGCTAGATGATTACTACAATTTTTTTATAAAAGGCTTTTCGCATTTTGAAGCACCACTAACGGGCCTGACTAGGAAAGGTGTGAAGTACTTGTGGTCAGATTCCTATGAGTCATCCTTTCAAGAGCTGAAATGGATGTTGACTTCAACAATAATTATATTATTTCTAGAGTTGGTAATGACCTATACTATGTACTATGATGCATCAGGTATCGGTCTGGGAGTTGTGCTTACATATATAGAAGAGGTTTTTGTGTAAGAGTCTTGATAGTTGAGGATATATGAGAGAAACTATCCAAAACACGATCTCGAGTTGGATGTTGTAGTTCATGTTTTACACTGTAAGGGATAGTACCTTCTGGGATAGCATTTTTTAGTTTTCACTGACCAAATGCGTCTCGTGTATATCATCACTCAACGTGATCTAAATTTGAGGTAGTGAAGGTGGGTTGAGTACCTTCAATCCATTGACATTGAGCTTTCCTACACACATGGTATAGGAAACACTGTGGCTAATGCGTTGAGAAGGAGGGAATAAATACAAACAAATCAGAAGGTTGTCAGAGAGTGGAAGCTTATGTCTCAATTATGGGAGATGTATTTGGAGGTACACAATAGACAGGGGTAGATGTTTCTATCTTCTATAGCCATTTCCTCCACTCTTCGTGATAGAGTGTGAATGTGACAGATATTAGATTTAGAAGGCCTAGTTCAATGGGAGAGTGTGTCAAGAGAGGACCCTAATCCTATATGGACCATAGGAGAGGATGAGATCATTCATTTTCATGGGCATGTATGGGTTTCAGTAGACATGCGCAAGGAGATAATGGGAGAATTTCACTCCTTAGTTTGTGTAGTTCATCCTGGTGTCACCAAGATGTATTGTGATCTACAATGTCAGTATTGGTGGCCAAGTATGAAGAGAGATGTAGCTAGTTTCATCATGATGTGTTTCAGCTGTCTGTAGGTGAAGGCAGAGCATCAGTAACCAGCAGGGATTTTGCAGCTGTTACCCACTCTTGAGTGGAAGTGGAATGATGTTGCTATGGATTTCATGATAGGTTTTCCAAGGATTTCTCGAGGGAATGATGAAGTTTGGGGTGTCGTTGATAGACTCACAAAGGATTCCCACTTCTTACCGATCAAGGATACTTTTAGTGTTGATGAGCAGGAATGATTGTACATCTGAGATATTTTCCATCTACATGGTGTTCCACACTCCCTTTTTTCAAATAAGGATGCACATTTTACTTCTCGGGTATCGTAGGGACTACAAATGGTGTTGGGTACCCACGTACTTCTGAGTACAGCTTACCATCCCCAGATAGATGGCCAATCCGAGTGTACGATTCAGGTGAATGAGAACATGCTTCGAGCGTGCATCCTAGATTTTGGAGGTTCATAGGAGATGCACATACCTCTTGTGGAGTTATCCTACAATAATAGTTTTCATGATACTATTCAGATGGAACCTTACGATTCCATATACCATAGGTCATGTTGATAACCCTTATGCTAACTGGAGACATGAGAGGCAGCTATGCTTGGACCTCATCTTGTCCAGGAGACCACAAAGCAAATATAGTTGATTCGGAAATGTATGGCTACTGCACAGTCATGGAAGAAGTCTTATGCTGATCGATGGAGACAATATCTGGAGTTCCATGTTGGAGACTAGGTTTTTCAACATGTCACACCTTGGTTGGGACACAGGAGGAATATGAGATAGGTTAAGCTTCCGTCGAGGTACGTCGGGCCGTTTGAGGTTTTGTAGAGAGTCGGTCGAGTTGACTATCGGTTGAAGTTATCTCAGAGGTACCGGGTGATTCATGATGTCTTCCACATTTCTCAACTCTGACATTATATCTCAGACCCATCTCATGTTTTGCATCCCGAAGAGATTGATTTAGAGTTCGATGTCTCATTCGAGGATCATCCTATCTGAATTGTTGATCACAGTGCAATGGTTCTCCACGGCTGGTCTATTCCACAATTACAAGTGTTAGGGAAGCACGGCTGATTACAAGAAGAGACTAGGGAGATGGAGGCTGATGTACGATCATAGGGGCCAGAGCTTCTTGAGGTTTCTGCTACAATGCCACCTTGGTAGGGAAATTTGGGGACAAATTTCTTTACGGGGGGAATTTTGTAAGAACCTGGATTTTCATTCAGGTATTTTTTTTCTTTTTGAGTTTTTTTTGAAAAAGAGTAGTTTCTGGAAATTGCAGGAGTACACATTGTGTACCTGGATACCGCTGGTGACCTTGTGTTGGTCGTGTAATAGCCGAGAACATGGCCATGTGTGGTGACCTGGAGACCCCTTAAAGTGAAGGTTGGATAAGGCAAGTACACGCTATGCACTTCTACAAAACACACGATGTACTTTCTCTTTATTTCATTAAACGGATTGGGGTTGCGTCTAATCGAGAGAACCATATTCTCCTTCCACTATCTCATCCAGGAGAGACCGTATGACAAAAATCATCTTCGAGACCCAAACTCACTGCCTATTCTCCGATTCGACCTCCGTTGGTTGTGTTAGAATCGCATCACTCATTTCTCCTTTCTTCTTGAACACCATCTCTTGGTTTCTCCTCTTTCATGAGTTATCCTCAGTTTGAAATTTTTTTACTTTTTTTTAGATATATGGTGTTTTAGGGAAATTCAAGTCATGAGGTTCATGTATATCGATCTCATAATGTTGATGTAGGTGGTTTTTGACTTTCCGTAGTTAGTCTTTGAGTTATATGGGAAAAAGTGACCAATACCCTTGTTCAGGGTGTTGCATGTTCATGGTTTTAAACCTTTTTATTAACTACTATGACTTGTGAGCTTGAGTAGAGGATATATTATTGGGATTAGGGTTATATTTTCTATGCTAGGGATGTTTTTCCCTTGTAAAATTGATTTTACTGTTTGGTCTAGATTTCCAGTTAGGATTATCTGCATTCCATGCCTTGTATTGTAGAATGGAGTGATTTTATCTGATATGTTGTGATATGATGTAGACTATTTAACCAAATAGTTCATGATGTTTATATTGGTTTCCATGTATCGTTTGAGCATGATTGACTTAAATAGGGATGTGGGAGCCTATTGTAGTAAACTATAGGGGGAATAGACGCTGAGGGCTTCCATAGAGTGTCTGTTTTACAGTTATGTTGTGAGACCATAGGGGGGATGAACATTGTGCTCCCTCAAATATTCTATTGTTTCCTCGATACTATCCATACGGGGAATTGGACATTGAGTGATTTCTCAATGTGACTATTAATTACAGATTCAAGACCACAGTTGGAAATGACAATGAATGCTTCCTCAGAGAGTCTTTTCTAATGTTGAACCAGAGGGGTTAGACTGTGAGAACATCTGAGAGGGTTACTTGTGTTTATTTGGTTGAACCAGAGGGGTTAAGATGTGAGTAAATTCTAGTGGGTTTCCTATTTGTGACTAGTTTCTAGACAAATATAAATATAATTGAATGCAATTTAACTGTAGGATTGTTTTCTTTTGAGTAATTCCTTGTTTACTGCCTCTTTTTTCTTATTGCCTGCCATATATATTCACTGACTGTTAGGAACGAATCTTTGGGTGGCTTCCCACAAGGATTAATCTCACACCCTTTTTGGGTCATGCTTTTGGGTCCAAACAAATTATATTGTTTTAGGTCTAGATAAGGGAATGCACCCTTCAAATTGAGGTAATTGATTGTTGTGGATATAGAGAGCATGATACCATGTTGAGGCTTGCGATGCCGAGGAGTTGTTTACATGCTTTTCTTGTAATTTTTCTTAGTATAGTATTCCATCATTGTGAGTTGTTTGGATACTTTCCTAGACATATGTATCATGAATCATTTATATATGTGCTCCAGTCATTTATTTCTTTCACTCTACCAATGTTTACTGTTGAATGGTATTATTATTGATTCAACTATTATTATCTATTTATTTCCGTAGTGTTACTCTACCAATGAGGGCCTATTTTTTCTACTATCAGACCCAAGTCCCTCACTGCTAGTCGGAAGCCATTAGCATTTGGTAAAATGCATTTGAGTTCATGTGACTAAATGGGTACAAGGCACCTTTGGGTGGCTTCGGGAACTGGGACGTTACACCATGTTTTATTTCTAAAATAAAAAATTATCAAATATAAAATTTCCCACCTATAATCCTAGTTGTAAGTATTTTTATTTACATGAAGAGATGAACTATTCCTAAAAATAATATAGTAAAATAATTATATACATGATCATTATTGAACATGGATGTAATTTAGAAAATAAGTACCATGAATATTATTTCTAAAATAAAATTTCTTAATGTATAAGAACAAAAAATAATAATAACAAATGAATAATAATTTTTAATTAATAAATTAATATATGATATATAAATTTTCCCAGTACCATAATCCCATGATTGGTCTCTACAGAACAATTTTGAACACTCTACAATAACTTGAGTTAATATACCTTCTATTTAACAAATATAGATTATATGTGGACATCTTCTATAATCTACATCAACAATTTAGTTAGAGTATCATTCACATTATAACATAAAAAACACATCAGCAAGATTTATATTCTCATAAATGAGATGATATCTCTAAAAAAATATTTTTTAAAACAAAATTGTTCCTTGGACTGTATGATTTTTTATATTTATAATTGAAAATTTAAATGGGTCCTATAATATATGGGACAAACTCCAGTTCAATAGTGAAAAATGTAATTTAAAATGATAATATATTTTTCTTTGGTTAGAGATTAAAAATTTAATAATTTTCACAAAAACATATCTAACTAAAAATCCACTATTATTTCTCAAAAATTAATATAGTGATTTAAAATTACCTACAAATCACATAACTATGTCATCATACAATTAGTTATCTTCATCAGTATATACAAAGAATATATCCGTACTAATTTTAAAAAAAATTGATATTATTGATAGAGGTATAATTATGTCCACATGATCAGTTTTTTATCTACTCTTCATGAACTAAGAATATAGTATAACTATTATTGTTTATAACATAGAGAGAATGATGGATTTTATATCATATGTATAAGTTATTTCATTTAAAAAGTTTCCTTATTCATTGAAAAAATGTACATAAAGTGTCTAAAGATTTATTCTTTATATAATATTTATATATAATTTCATAAAATTATTTATTTTGAAATATTTCATCATTTGGAAAATATTTGTTGGATAAATTAGTTTGAGAAGCCTCCCTGATCCATCCTTGTAAATATCTATACCTATGCAGTATGATGCATCTTCTAAATATTAAATTGAGAAAATTTTCTTCTGAAAACCCTTTACTATGTATAGTATAATAATTTTATTACAATAGTAGATAACCTCTTAGAGACATGTGAAACATTTCATTTATTATGAAATAAATATCTTCAGTTTACATATTGATGTCAAGATTCCTACCCATAGAAGCCTACAAAAGTCAAACACTAGATCCTTTCATATTATAGAATGCTATAACATTCATTTATAGACATAACCCTTAACTAGTGGAAGCTTTTCTTCCTTAGGAAAACTCCCAATAAGGAATAATGTTTTAAAATACAATTGATATATATATATATATATTCAAAATAAAATACTAAAATAGATAGGATAATCCTAATGTATTTAATCATGAAACCATTTTTGATGATTTTTATAGATTAAAACTGATGGATCTTCATGAAACGCTTCCCCACTAATAACTTTATAATTTAAAACACTATAATCTATGTCAATATATTTTTTTGAGGATCCATTTTCACCCTATTTTCCATAAATTAATATTTAAAAAAATTAAACATCATTAGTAAAATTGAATTTTATCTCATAATTCTTGGATCTAATATGATTATTCGACTTAGAACTATAAATAATTTAATTATAGGTGGTTTTCTCATCAATAATGACTATGAGATCACAATCATTGTCCTTTATAATTATATATCTCTTAGGTACATGATGTATATTAATTTACATTATTATATTTTCTATATATTAGGAAAATTCCTCCACTGCTACTTGTGGAATTAAAAAATAATTTTTAAACACCATAACCAATTTCTCATCAAGAACCTTTCAATATTATAGTTATGTATTTCTATATTTCATAGATAGGAACACATTTTCAGAAATATTGGGCCATGTAGAATTTTTGGTATGGGGATTTATAATGGTTGCATCCAACAATTCATTTGTATTAAAAAAACTACACTTATCTAATTTATGTCCTAATAAGGAAGAATCCATCCAATTGACATATCCCTCAAAACCACATATAATTTGTAAATAAATATTCGGATTGAATCCATTCCCCCAATTATGTGGTGTATTTTCCAACACCACAGATGAGACAAGATTTATAGTAAAATGAAGTTTTTATTGTGAATATGCATAAAATTATATAAGTAGGTTAAAGTGACATATAATTAATTACACTATATCCTATAATTTTTAATCCCTAATTTTATATACACTATAACACTAGGATTTTCCTAGAGTAGTGGACTATGATATAATACTCCAATCCATGATATATTAAAGAAAATATTGGATTATGTATTCACATATTATATCCTACCTAAGAGTTTTAATAACATTTATATGTTAACTTTTGTATAAACTCTATAAAAACATTCAAAATTGTGTCTTATAAGAAACATATACCATTACCGACTCTATTCATTGGTAGCCACAGTGAATTATCAATGAGCACCATAATATAGGATGATTAAATCATTAAATAGTTCAGAATATAACATGTTAAAAAATTTATTCCATAACTACTTTTACAAAGAGTATTTTATTAGTCATATCCTTCAAACATTATTGAGATATGACATACATAATAAATATAATGGTATGGAATTTTATAATCATTTTGTATTGTCCCATTTCACATTCACATTATGAATGGATAGAGTTGTACTATAGAACACCATACATAAGAATATAATATTTTTATAATTCATATAATTATGTCATTCCCCCCCTAATAAGAACCCTATGATAATGTAACCTTTTGTAATTTTAAATATTCTAAAGAGTATAATTAGAATAAAATACACATAAAATTATGTAAGATAAATTGGTATTTATTGTGAAAATAACTATTTTTGTCGCATTATATCCACTAATATTCTCAATTTAATATATGAAATAACATAATCTATATGAAAAACTAATTATATTATTTAATGGGAAGTATTTAAATCCTTTAAGATATCTTATGGGATTTTAGTATTATATATTAACATTGATGACCTTTATCCATTATTCTAATTATTTAAACTCCCATTATTATTCCCTTTCATGATCACAAGGATTGATTTATTATTCAACCTATCACATTTATGGTTTTCTTCAGAAATATTTATATATTTATTTTTTTCTAGATTTTCCCTTTGGGGTTCCATTGAATTTTTTGATAAAATTAATGTTTTTGGGTAACCAGTAGGTGGTGAATGGTTATGGAATTGTTCTTCAAACCATACCCCCTTACCCAAGTAATCGTCCAACCAAATCATGTTTTTGGACAATGCCTTATCGTAGGGTTTATAAACCATTCTCTTTAATCGTGCTGCGTGTCCTACTTGGATAGTAAAGGGAGAACAATCATCGTACTGTTTATCAAACCATGGGGACTAACCATGTAGCCTATCCAGGTCATTAAATTTTGGGTTTCAGGTTTCACTCTGCCCAATTTTTAAGCCCTAAACAATATTTTTTCATCCCGCTCATAATTTTTCTCCCATGGAGACTCCCCAGCCCTCTTTCTCCTTCAGATCTTCAATTTCTCTTCTGATTTGGGAAGATTACTCCTCAACATTTCATGTTAGTATCATTATCCCTTGTTTTCTTCTTCCAATATAGGCTATTTATTCCTTTTCATTGGGTATTATCTTCTTCATCACGTAGGGAACAATTTTTTGGGTTATATCTTGACCCTTTGTGATCAATCTTTCTTTAAATAGTTTGATCTTACTTCTAGAAGGTGTGGTTGAGGTTTGGTTTGACTTTTTCATCAGATTCTAGATGCTTCTACACCCATGGTAATTGATTCCATGCAGAAAAATTATTTTATAGATTTATTGAGCTTCTTGAGTATTTTGGAATTTTCTACGATTTATGTTTATGGTGAAAAATTATTTTTGGAAAGGAGTTGATATATATTTGGTTTTAGAATTGTTTTTTCTATAACAAATTTTGTGTATTGATTGTGATCCCATGTTATGTTCATATGTGATGTTTTTATAATTATGTAATATTATTATTAAATCATGAATGTGATGGGAATCATGTCTTCAAATTGTTTTGGTCTTTGTTTGTTTATAAAAGAGGATTTTGTGATTGAAGGTGAAGGAATATTGTGTGTGCTTCATTGATTGTCATGAATAATGTGAAAGTGATATGTTATGTGATACATGGAACAAACATGAGCACAAAAGGACACATAGGTAACATGGTTGAAAAAATAGGGACATTAATCTAGATGATTCAGAAGTTTTTTCCCAATTTCATCTCGATGGATTAATGCTACAACACTGACTAAACATTGTGATTATTGGTGACCATAGTGCCCCCGGTAGCTCGTCCATGAGGAAGATGTGATCATAGATTATATAAAACCCTTCACTGAGATATGATGTACCCAATGTCCCATTTCTTTCTAGTTCCTTGAGGGTTCTCCCATGAATATTTCCCTAAGGTGATATCTCACTTATCATCAGTAAAAAGTATTCTATATGGTTGATACCAATGAATGATTAGTTTTAGTTAAAAAAATTCCCTAAAAATTATCTCCATCATTTCTTTTATAAATAATGAATTTTATATCTTATAATGTTTATATCATGTAATATTTTATTGGGTGGAATCCTACAATAATTTTTATCACACCCTACTAACACCTTGGTTTTAAGTAGACTTGGTTATGTTTGACACAAGTAAATGCATGGTGTTCAGAGATAGTGGTTCATGTTGCGAGAGTATTTTTTGTGAGGTTTTGTTGGTGGTGGCTTGAGGTAGATGCTCCTCTTATCATATGGAAATTGTTGGGATACTTTTGTTCAACTTTTTTGTTACCACTTTTGGGTTTTTTTAATATTGTAACCTGAATATGACATTTTTTATGCCACATTTGGTTGAGTATATTCATTTTATTATTATTTTTTGTTATTTTATGATTATAAAATTTGGTCAAATTGTTCCCACATATCATTATTGAAGCCCAGGAACGTTCGGTCATCCTATGGGGGTCAAGAATGCCCATCGAGCCCTTCCATAGATTGGGTCAGGTGCCAATTTGGATGATGACCTGAATTGTTTCATGATAAAATATTATCAGAGGAGGTTTCTCATTTGGGTCATGTTATTTGGAATGAGTTTGGATAGACTGGATATAGGAGTATAGGGGCTTGAGGTTTTAGTCATGATGAGGGTGCCTAACCCGTACACCTCGTGATAGGTCTTGAGTCACCATGGGTTGTTGGGGATTTATTTCAGACATCTCCTGAAGGTGAGACATACATGTTACATATTGTACATCAACACTAGAGAGGGGTGAAATGGTTTTGTTGTTATTTTTTCACAAAAAGTTTTATTTATTTGTATTTTTTTCCTATAACTTTTCAGACTAGTTGTATTGATGGTTTTTAGTTGAATATTTATTTTGGTAGAAAAATGACTCCTTAGATAATTCCCTTGAAACCATGGTAATAATCTGGAGAGTGTTCTCTCTCATTGTTTGATTAGAGGCTAGTTGAGGCTTTGGTTTGCGATGTTCAGGATCTGTGATAGGGAGTGGGTCCTCATCCTGCTCCTATCAGGGAAGCTGAATCCTACCCTTGTGTGGAAAGAGAACATGAGTTTCTTAAGAACAAACCTATTACATTCTTATGTAACACGAAGCATCATGAAGTGTAGGAGTGTCTTGAGATGATAGATCACATGTTTTAATTCCTTGACACTCCTGGGGAAGTTTGGGTGAAATGTGTGTCACTCCGCTATAAGATCCAAGTAAGTGGTGGTGGGACTCATTGTTCCAAATTGGGAATCATGATCATATGATCTAGAAAAACATCAAGGCTATATTAAATGGCCATTATTTACCTATAGTATTGGAATATTCCATATACTATGAGTTTATGGATCTTGTTCATGTGGACTAGTTAGTGATGGAGTATGCCTATCACTTTTATGTTCTAGTTCAGTACACAACCAAAATCATTTCTAATGATAAGATGAAGGATTATATGTTTGAAATGGGATTATAGTCAGAGATCTATTCTCAGGAAATTCTGTTTAAGCTAAAGACCTATGTTAAAGTGGATAATCAAGATATTATGGTAGATAATGGATGAATTGAAAGGTGTAGTTCCACTAGGCCTATGTCAACAATGGGAAGTGGTTTTTTATATTAGAAGAAGAGGAATCGAGATGAACAAGGGAATATATAGGTGGTAGTTTAGACCATCCTTCATTCTAGTATTCATTAATGGCTTCTGATGCATGGACTATTGTATTCCCCTAGTGTGGGAGGGTTGGGCACACTCAGCCTACATGTACATCCCATCCCAAACCTTGTCATTGGTGTAGAGCTATGGGACACTTGCATCATTTTTTCAGAATGATGCATTAATAAAAAAGTGGGGTGGGATCTGTAGATTTCAAGGGAATTTTTGTTCATTCGGATCTATTGGTCTGTGTCCGCATTCAGACCCAGGGAGAGACTAGATATCCTAATGCTATGAACCATACACCAGTGGGAGTAGATGCAGGAAGATCAATGGCTCAAGGTATCATTGTTATTTCATCTTATATAGTAGATATTTTATTTGACATTAGATATTATATTTTATCTATTTCTATTGACCTTGTGAATCAATTGAAACTTCTCACTGAGATTATTTATTTCTTAATAGAGTTGGTACCATCGTTGGGTATGAAGAATGATAAGGGTCTCAAGTGCACATCTTATTCACTCTCTGTGTCAGGGGTCGATATAGAATGGAATTTTATGCATTTGGATATGGACCTATTTGATTTAATCATTAGTAAGGATTTTATTGTGGGTTTTTAAATGCATATTGATTGTTATATGTGGAAGGTAAGTTTCATGGAACCTGGTGGAAGTACTTATGTTTTTCTTGGAGAGTGGGATCCTCAGTTGGGTCATATTGAATCTTCACTCCCAGATTTGGGTAATATTGTTTCTCATTTATCATCACTCATGTTGGAGGATGATGGTGGGGCTCATAAGGGTGGATTACATTCTATATTGGGTGAGTTCCTAAAGTTATTTCCAGATGACTTTTCAGGATTACCCCCAGAGCATGATGTTGATTTCCTGATTTATTTGGCAATGTGAATGCAACCGATATCTCTTCCCTAAAATTGTATGAACCACACTATGTTAGTGGAATTAAAGATACATATGGATGATTTGGAATCCAAAGGATTCATTCACTTGAGCATCTCTCCTTGGCTTTCCCCAAATTGTTCGGAAAAGAAGGACAACATATCTCTCTGGTTGTGCATCGATTACTTGAAATTGAATAATGTAACAATCTTGAAAAAGTATCCATTTCCCCAGATTTATGACTTATTCTATCAAATATAAGGGGAAATGTGGTTTCCAATATATACTTACATTTTGGTTACCACCATGTCTAGGTGAAAGAGGAGGATATCCCAAAAATGGATTTCTGAAGAAGGTACGACCACTTTAGATACTCGTACATTCTTTTGGGTTGGAAATGATCATGAAATGTGTTTATAGAACTCATCAATATGGTGTTTAACTAATATCTTGACTCATTTTTCATGGTATTCATGAACAATATTCTGGTTTATTCTAGGTCCAAGGACGAGCATGATCATAATTTGAGGACCATGGTTTGAACACTTCAAAATCATTGTTTTTATGATAATCTATCACAGTGGTCATTTTGGATCAGGACAATGATGTTTTTTGATCATGTCATCTCATAGTAAGGGGTTTCATTGGACATTGGGAAAATCAGTTCAGTTATATCATTGGAGAAGATGAGGCATGTGTTTGAGATCTATATTTTTCTTGGCCTACTAGGTCATTATAGGTGGTTTTTTTGGGACTCCTCTCATATTTCTATTTCCCTGATAATGTTCACCTAGAAAGAAGTGATGTTTGAATGGAAAATGGAGTGTCTTGTTTCATTTTTGTAGATGAAGCAGCGATTGACTACCTAACTCGTGTTAATCATTCCAAAATCAGGGAAGGTCTACGAGGTTTATTTCGATGCTTTAGGTATGGGCCTCAGATGTGGGCATACCCAAGATGATCATGTGGTGTCATATGGATCTCACCAACTTTGACCACATGAAATGAACTACCCAACCCCAAACCTAGAGTTAGTAGTTGTCATGCATTCCTTGAAGATGTGGAATCATTTTCATTTTGGGGGTAAATGTTTTGTATTCACTGATCAGAAAATTTTAGCCTAATTATTCTTCTCGAAGGAATTGAACTTGAGGTAATTCTATTGGATTGAGTATTTTGTGGTTGTTTAACTTCTATATAGTCTATACCATAGGAAAAGGTAATTTAGTGGCTAACGGTTTGAGAAGAAAAGTACTGGTGCAGGCATTGAAGGAGTGTAGTGACGAGTGGACCATAAATGGGCTCTTTTCCCAAACAATCTTGGAGACCATTGAGCATATCAGAGGTGCGTTCATGGCTAGTTTTAAGTTATATCTATCCCTTATAGAACTAAATCATCATGAAAATCCTAGACATGAGCTATGAAAATACTCTACATATCCCCTTCATGGTGGGGAGATATAGTGAAATTAGTCTTTCTCTTCCGAGGGTGTTATATGATTCAAGGGATTCTTTGTGGGGCAGTCATCTCTAATGAAGGTGGTGATGTAGGATAACCATCATTATTAGTGGGATGTTAATCCTAAAGCTACCAAGATGTATTATGATGTATGTCAGAATTTATGGTATCTAATAATGAGGCAGCATATTGCGAACATTTTCTCATATTGCTATCCGTGTTAGTAGGTGAATGAAAAAATGAAAGGCCCTCTAGTTTTCTTCTATTATTACCCATTCCGACCTGAAAGTGGGATTAGGTCACCAAGGATTTTAATATTGGATTTATTTTTACACCCAAGGGAAATAATTTCATTTGGGTGGGGATCTGTTATTTTACCAATTAATCTATCTTCATTCCAATCAATGATTCTATAAAAGTAGATGATATATGCTAATTATATGTTCTCGAGGTGGTTAGCAATCATAGTGTGCCATAAAAAATCATTTCTGATATAGACCTCTATTTTACCTCTCTATTTTTTGAGGGAATTCATGTGAAATTGGGGTCACAAATCAAGATGATTATTATATACCAACCTCAAATAGATGGTTAGACAGAGCAGTAAAATCATATTCTAGAATACATGCTTCAATAATGTGTCTTGTATTTCAAAGGATTGTGGAATTACCCTTTGGTATTGGTTGATTTTTCATATAATAACAACTACCAATACTCTATTCAAACGGATCCTATTGAGGCTCTCTATGGTAGGTCATTCCGGTCCCCATTATGTTGGGCTAAGGTGGGTCAGACCTCACTTTTGGGATAGATTTTAGTCCAGGAGACTTATGAGAATGTCATATTAACTAGACATTAGTCATTGAAAACATAAACTTTCAACAAATCAAATGCTAAATAGAGTCACTGAGATCTTCATTTACCTTTGGGTGATTGAGTGTTCTAGAAAGTGGCACCTTGTTTGGGTCATCATCATTTCGAAAAGCGCAGAAAGTTAACTCCAAGGTATATAAGACCATTTAGGATCACATAGTGTATTTTCTTGGTGACATACATGTTATCTTTTTTCCACTTAGTTAATGTTAATTCATGGCATATTCTATGTCTTCTAATTGAATAAGTATAATTCAGACCCGTCCCATGGGCTAAACTTTTTACAATCGAAAACATAGATCGAAATATCTATGTTTTTCTAGCCAATACAAGTAGTGGATTCCCAAGAAAATGTTCTTCACAGGAAGTCTATTCCATTGGTACATGAAATTAAGAAGCATGGTGATGATATGCACGCTAAATGGGAGTGGAAGTCATGTGTTGAGCCAGAATACCCATTCTTATTATCTAATCAAGAATCATGTTGTGTTTTTAGGGATGGAAAGTTGACATGGTGGGGAAAATTGTCACTTTAATTATTTTATTTAGAGGTATTTCACTATTTATTTTTTGTCTGGATTTTCCCTTTAGGGTTCCTTGGATTTTTTGTAGAAAAATGTACATTTTTAATATATAATTGGGGGCACACAGTTAGTGCATGTCTTGTCAAACCGTGCACCCTTTCCCCACAAACCGTGCGAACAGATGATTTTTTATAGATAATTATCGCGTGGTTTATAAACAATGTTGTTTAACCATATAGTATTTACTTCTATGAATGTAAGGGGATCATAGTTTCTTCAAGGTTTATCTAAGAGTGCAGACTAACTATGCGACCTATCCATGTCATTAAAATATAGGTTTCATGTTTATACCTCCCAAGTTTTTGTGTTCTAAGAGCTATTTTTTAATCGCACTTGATATTCTATTCCCTAGGTGCCTCCGCTATCCCTATTCCTCCTTCAGATAATTGATTGTTTAGTAGATTTCAGGCGATTCCTCATCGACTCATCAACTAAGTCTCCATCTCCCTTCATTTATTTCGTCAATATAGGGTTTTCTTTCATTTTCTTTGTTGGAGTCTCTTCTATAATAGGTAGGGAACAATTTTTTAGGGTTAGATAATGATCCTTTGGGTTCAATATTGTTTTCTAGGATTCTATCTTTCTTTTTGAAGGTTCAGTTAGAGTTTTGAACTGAATTCTAAAAGGTTCTACAACCATGGTTGGTGATTATATTCCTAAACATTATTTTACCACTTTATTATCATTTCTTGAGTATGTAGGGATGACCTACGATTTATGGGTGTGGTTATAAAGTACATTTTAATGCATTTTATATGTTTTGGTTTAAAAATGGGGTTTCAATATGAAATTGGGTGTATTTCTAGGGAAAACCCTTGTTGTGTTCCTTGATGATGTTTTATTAATTGTGAAATATGGTTATTAAATCATTAATGTGATGTGAATCATGTATTGAAATGGTTTTGGTAGTGTTTTTTATTATAAAAGGGGATTTTTGGTGTGAAAGGGATGGCATAATACATGTGTTGAATTGTTTGGCTTCAATAATGTGAATGTGATGTGTTATGTGACAAATGTAACATAATTAAGCATAAAGGGGAAATTAGGTAACTAGGTGGGAAGATAAGGACGAGTACACTAGATTATTTTGAAGTGGTTCAGCCCAATTTCTTCTAGAATGATTGATTATACAATAGTAACTAAACATTGGGATGATTGGAAACCACTAGGCCCATGTGGTATCCTATCTTAGTGGCTTGTGCACAAGAGAGTTGTGGTGGTGGTTTATATACCACCGTTATCTGAGATATGATGTACCTAGTGTCCCATTTATATCTAGTTACTAAGTCTTCTCCTATTACTAGTTCTATATGGTGACATCACAATTATCATTGACATACGGTATACTTCTTAGTAAATTTAAAAGAATGCATAGTTTCCTTTAAATTTTTTTCTATATAAATTGTCTCTAGAATTTCTATTACAAAACAAGAAAGTTTATTTATATTATAATGGTTATATCATGTAATATTTTATTGGGTGTCATCCTACTAGGATTTGGATCACAACTTACTTAATCCATTGCGTGTAAGTAGACATTTTTATGTTTGACAGAATAAAATTAAAGGAGCTTGGAGATGGTAGATCAAGTTAATAGAGGTCTTCCTTGTGAGGTGTTATTGGTGGTGGATATTGGGAGATTATCCCCTTGTCATATGGGGGGTTTTTGGATAATTTTTTTATACTTTGTTGTAACCCCTTTTGGGGTTTTTTTAAGATATTTTCAGTCGAATATAGAAACATTGGTGATGCCACATTTGGTTGAGTATTTTAATTTTTAGATTATTTATTTGTAGGTTGTTTTATGATTTTAAAATTATGTAAATTACTTCCCGTGCATTATTATTAATACATTGGAACTCTCTAGAAGCCCATGGGGATTTCCAACGCCCTTCGATACATGACACAGACTGCGTCAGGCACCAGTTTAGATGAGGATATTACTTGGTTTGCGACATAACCATTATAGATTTTCATTGAAAATACTCAACAAGTTATTTATACTGAGGAGTAAGAAATTAATTATGTTCATATTATAATTAATTATAATATAACTACAAAATCAGTGCAGTGAATGTATGGTTAAGATCATATATAATTCCATTTATATTTGAAAAATAAGCCCCTTAAAATTATCAATGTAACCAATCATATGGAGTACATGATATGTCATAGCAATTAAAATAATTGTTCCATATTAAAATAATTCATTTGATATCACATGTGACTCTTTCTTACCCTTATTTAGTAACGTTTCTCTAACTATACACTCATAATGAACACACCCATATATATTTACTAGTTTTTAAATTTTAAATTCATGAATTTAGGAATGTGTAATGTTACCTCATGGAATTAAAATTTATTACTAGTAGAAGAGCTTATCTCCTATAATGTTTCATTGGAAGGTAGTTTCTTAATGAATTACTACTCCACTATATAAATATTTATCTCATTCACTGGGAGAAACCTTAGATTTTGATATTGATCAATCAATGAATGATAATTTACATTAATATTGTACATTTCAAAATTTTACATTTAAGAGGTGTTTGGAAAATGGTTTTTAACTTCCATTTATTAATATATAGTGAAATCAATGTTTTATTTTATTGTATCATTTTGGAATATTAAAAAATAACAATAACTAAATTTTTCCAAAAAAATATATCTCACTATTATTATGTAGATAGATCCAAAATTTACTTTGAATTAGTTTGTAAATGAAATGTATCAGAGACTAAGGTTATTAATATGTGAAATCCTCTTTTAATTCTAATAAAGTTTAATATTTTCTCATTTTTTGTGTATCGTACATCCAAAAAATCATCAAATTAATTTTTCTAATACCTTTCATCTTGGTTCTAACACCTATCATGATCCCATTCAAATGAGACCCACATTCCCACATTAGATATTTTACTCTTTAAAAATTTATAAAATATAGAAAGAATGTATTCATTTTCTTCATGAACCACCATTAATGAGTGATTGATGTTTTTCTAAGTATGAACAATATAATACTAATAAATGATATTTACAATGTTATTTTTTAAATTGTTCCCAATATTATAATGTACCCAACTCACGAAAAGAAAAAATATACTTAATTATGCATATATTATTCTATAGATCCTCTGTATATATATCAAAATAAAAGGAGCACTTTATTATACATTTTTCTACATTAATAATATATTTTCATTAAAATTGAATTTCTATTGATATATTTATATTACACAAATTAAAATCCTTTCAAAAGTGTTCAAAAAGTGGAATAATATTGTCTGAGACTACATAGAAAAATACAATATTATAACAATAGTCATAGAGTATTTTAAGTACAATATATATCTATAACTCACCCTAGTTAGATGTTTTCTTAATCATACAAAAATATTCATTGAAAATTGATAAATATGATACATTTCTTGTCTAATAAAATTATTTTATTTTTGTGTGCAAAAACATCTATATTTATTAATTTATCATAAAAACATATTTTTACTTTGGTATATAATTTTGACTTGGGGGAATCATAGATTTTTCTTACTCATGAGCCATATTACTCCAATTTTTTAGATATAACTATTTATTTAATTTTTTAAAAAAATTTACATATAATAAATTAAATTTGAATTAAAAAATAAGATGGAATAATTTTCATTAGTTGTTATCCACCTCACTCTTCCACTCAAATATGCTACCCAAATCTAGGAACCCATAATGTCATTTAATTTATATCCCCATTTTTTCACACATTTTATATATAATGAATTCTTGTAATGTTACTTGGTTCATGAGTCACCCTTAAACTCCTTGTATAATGGTGCAGTGATTTTGATTTTTTTCTATTTCTCTCTAATAAACTTAAGATTTAAATTCCCTATAGATATAGAGCATTCAACCACCCCCTGACCGACTATCATTTTTCAATATCTCATAAGATCACATATATATAATTTAATTAAAAAAAATTTCATCAAAATTATTCTTTGAAAATACTCTTGATCTTACAAGACATTAATACCATTATATGAATTCAATGAGTTATCTATATACTCTTAGAAAAAAAAAATATTTATAATTTCCATTTATTATAATTGTATGAAACATCAAAACAAAAATTTTAAGTGAAAAAATATAAAAGATAATATGAATATCTTCACATGTCACAATCATTATTTATTTCTTAGAATTCTAAACATTTTGAATTCTCTAGAAAACCCTTCCTTATTTTGGTAATTGAAGGTGGTTTCTTCAAAAATGGGGGAGATCATTAAGAAGATATAATTCCTTTACATTTTCATTTTTTTGATGTTCACCTTGAGGTTACATTTTATTAGTTTAACGATTCAATGATTTGACCATATTTATTTTTAATTTAAAAGATATTGAATTATCTATTACCTATTTAAATGAAAAAAATTACTGAATTAAAATTTATTAATATAATATTAGAGACCACATATAAACCATATTTATATGAATTAAGGATTAACATCATTTAAAAATAATTAAACACATCCTTTATATATATAATTATGATTACTAAAAAATTTAAATTATATAAATATATATTTTATATTAAAATATTTGTATAAATATTTAAAGCACATATTTTTTTGATTATTTATATTAATGAAAATACTTTAAATAGAAATATCAAAAAATATAGATAAATAAAAAAAGTTTAAACCTCAAATGTGTGATTTCATTTCACACCTTATATTAGTGGTATCGATTATAAAAAAATTATAATTGTAATATATTTAATAAAAGGTATTGAAATTATATCACCCATATATATAGTTAATCAAGTTTATATTGTCTATGAAATTGACTATGGGAATGAGACATGGGTCTTGTTAACCATATGAAACTCAAATCTAGTATATATCATGATTTTTGAGTAAACTAAACATATTAATACACATAATGAATTGGCCATGATCTTATACTTTATCAATGTAACTCAAACAAGGAACATGATGCGTAAAATGATGAAAAAATTCAAATAAAATTTCAAGAGTTGTACTACCTTTAATCAGTAACATACTAAGTTTACAATTATTTATCCCTATTATTAAAATGATACAGTGTAGAATCTGACAAATAAAATTACATATCAAGATCCGACGTCCAAACTATCATTGAAACGAGACATGAGTATAAGTTAATCTAGATTTAAACAATATAATTAAAAGAGAAAATCCATGTGGTTTTTATCAAGAATAGTCATATCTAATTCAAAAGGTATCTCCAATAACCATTTTTAATTCTCGTTATAGATAAATGTATACATGAACTATTAAAAACAATCTCACATCACTATATTTACTTCAATGATGGTAACTATAAATGGATATAACCTAAATCATAAATAACAAGAGTTTTATTATCATATTACTTGGAATTTAGACATTAAAATATAATTTAATGATAATGTAATAATCTCATTATATTAATAAATAATGTAAAACATAATATAAAAAATTATTCCATATACACCATCCAGTGATTAATCTCATAAGAGATTTTTTTAAAAGTTAATTCACCATTTTATTTCATTATAAATAGTACAGGATCATACATGATATCATGAATCATAAATTATGTTCCAAATGTAATAGAGCCTGAATGTTAACTATGATGTACAAGGAATATAAATTATTCTTTAGCACATAGTTTCTATAATATTTTTATAATTGTCTTTCTATTTCAACATATTCATTACAATTAAAATTTCTTTTCTTAATTTATGTTCCCAAAATCATTTTAGACTAGTTATATAAGAATATAACAAAATATTTTTTACCATATGTTACTTAAAAGATACATAAACCTTAATAACAATCTATTTAAAATAAAATTTCAACATACCTCATGTTAAATCATGAAAAATTGATTCCAAAATACATTTATACTTATTATTTAATCCTATATTAGACTAATTCTATATATCACCTCATGATATTAAATTATAACAACATTTACATGAAAAAAAATTATTGAAATTATTATTTAACATTTAAAATTCATTAAAACGTTAATTACTACATTGACATTACATCTTTAGTCAATCACATTATATTTTGTTTTTATTTCTGTATGAAAATTAAAAAAAATTCATTCATTCAAATAATGTTATAATATATTCGAACCAATTTCATGTTTTTCCATTTCCATATTATTATGGTATTTTGAAACATGTATTTCAAAAATAGTTATCTTACATATAAAGCATGAACAATAATTTTTTAACCGATTTTTAAGATTTTAAACAAAATCTAAATAAAATTTTATTTATCAATATCATATTAAATGAATAAAAATGTAAAATGATTTCATTAAATTAGTTTAGATAAAATTCATTTCTTAAATGAAATCATTATTTTTAATTAAATTCTTGAAATTAAATTGAATTTAAAAAATCAAACTAAATATAAACTATGCCATTTCATGCCAATAATACAACAAATAAACCAAATAATATTTCCTTTCAATTTAGAAATTAACTATTATAATTAAAAAAATATTTTCTAATCCAATCAAAATATATTCTAAACAATCACTGATTATATTTAAATATGGTTTTGACAAATATAAAAATAAAAAATGGACTTTCATAGTCCCATTTAAACACATCCACCCAAATAAATTCATGATATTCAATTTCAATTACATATAATATATATATATATATATATATATATATTATTTTATTTACGAAAATTCAACAAATAAATTTATTGTTTCCAAATAAAATTATCATTCTTAGTTAAACAATTTAATATACTATATTCAATTTTAACATTCTCTCTTAATTCAATTCTTATTATTTTATAAAAACAAAATAGTAATTCAATAAAAAAATATTTAAATTTAATATTAGAATAATAAAATTAATAATATTGATTTATATAATATCAGACCAACCATAATTTAACAAAATAATAAATGTTTTAAACCATTCCAATATGTTAATCTAATTTAGTTCATGCCTTTATAATTATAATGATTAAATATAAATAATGTGTATTTTTTATTTATTTCAATCTTGTAAAAAATTAAATTAGGTAATACAATATCATAAAAATTCAAAATAGAATGAAACTTTATAACACATATTAAGAAAATATTATTATTAAAACCTTTTGCGGAATATTACCACGGGAACTAACTCTTTAATTCACAACCATTAATTATATCAGAAATTAACTATGAAAATAAAACCCCAATTTGAATATGCCCATTTCCAAAATTGACTATAATCAAAATTTTATATTATTATAAATAAATTATAATTTAATATCAATATATCTTAACCAATTTTATATGGGATCAATTTTTATCATAATGTTAAAATATTTTAAAGATTAGATTTTGCTATATAGTTTTAGTAAAAAAATGTAATACAATTAAAATAATCATGTAACTATTTTAGTATAACACTATGGCATGAAAATATATTTTCATCCAGTAATGGAAATTCACATATCCAATCAAATCATAATTCTATATCAACCAGAATGAATCAATAAGTACTATTGATAACCTAATATCCAAGCTGGATCACCACATCACATAAATCATGTTTCTGTAAACTCTAGTAGATAATGACTATAATTGAGATTAATATAAAAAATTGAAATCATTTAAAGAAAAATATAAATCCAAATACTCAAAATATAAAATACCATAAAACATGGAAATTAATATTGAATAATCATTAATCTATAGTCTGTAAAGACAAAATGTTAAAATAAGACATTTATAAAAAACATTTATAAATTAAATTGAAATATGCATTCTTTCTAACCCCTATAATACAATTAGATAGAGTGGAAGAAACAAATTGATAGAATTAAAGTGGAAATTGAAAAAATAGTAGAGAGATCCCTATACCCTATCTAATTAGGGAAATCTACATATTTTAAAAGAATAAAAAATTAAATGTTACAACTCTAATTAGTATATATGAAATGATAACATCTGTGTAACATCCACCCCTACAAAAAAAATAAATGATTTTACTTTAAATCTATCCTAAATTAATCATCAATATATATGCATACATTTTATATAGATGGGGTGAGTAAAATTGTTATTATTATTTTACCAAAGAACCGTATTAACATTCATGTTTACATAAACATGTATACATGTGAATGTTTCTATAAAAGATAATATAAATATCCTAACCTGAATATCTAATAAATAAAATCACAATTTTTATATATTGATGGATTGAAAAGGATACAAAATTCTCATAATAATATATCAAAATGTGGATCCCAAAATTCCAGTTAAAAAATGAATAAAATAATTTAATCATATTCCCTCAACTAGCCTAGAAATATACGATAATGTTAGTCAATAAAACATGACATAACCCTAATTTATCATAGAAAAATATATAAATAATAAATTATCAACATTATATGAATATATTACTATTCACAAGGTTAACTAATAACATAGCTCCTTTTTCAACAATCATATCCCAAGGATGAACAATTAATGATACTCACCAAATTAATTAATCTTTTTGTAAAAGAAAAACTAGAGATACCATTTAAATTAACATGAAATATAATAAATATATTAAACATGAGAATATATAAATTATAACTATTTTAATAATGTCTTATGTTGTTAATTTTTCAATTTAGTTGTGAATATGAGATATATTAATTATTTAATAAATAAAATTACATAGATTCGAAAAATTCTTATAAAATTCGCCTTTCCGATTTAAAAAAAACTCATCACTCCCCATTAAATTAGTGAATAAAGAAAATGATTATCTTAAATATTATTTTAAATTTTGATTAATCCAACTGAATAAAAATGGTAATTTAATCATTTTATACTATGGAAGAAAATGAGAATTGGTGGGATATAATTTTTTGGACATGAATCTTTACATGATAAAAATAGTGGGTCATTAGGATTATTCCAAAACAAATCTCATTATATGAAAGATATACCTCATAATTATAATTTAAAATAATATAATTCTTTAAATTCAATTTTATTTTATTTTTCACGAAACTAACCAATATTAAACTAACTTGGAAACCTATATAACCCGCTTTCATCTTATAAGTGGATCATAAGAAAAACCCACCACCGAGATCTTTGAATTCTACATTAATTTAATTTTTAAACATTCATGATTAAATAAAATTAATTCCTTTATTCTAATTCATAATGATCAAAGAGATAAATTTTTTGGATAATAAATTAAATAAACATTTTCAAAATATATTGGGTTATGAAATCTTTTCATTTTAGGTCAATTCTTATTTGGAATGATATCAAGAAGTTTCATTAGTTTATTATTAAGGTAATTTGATTAACATTTCCCATCATAGATACTAGGTATCTTAATAAACCTAATTATTGAACCCTAATGTTAATAAAAATAAAATACGGCTCAAAAAAATATCCTTATGGTTAATAATAAAAACATATTAAAATAACATGAGTGGACTACCAAGAAAAAATAATTCAGATAAAACTCAGCCTCCATTATTAAGGAATAAGGAATAAAAACAACCCCTAATAGTTCATTGTTGGTTACTGAGACTATAATTTAATATCATCTACATAATATAGGTAATCTTAATGTAGCCTAAATTCATGGTAAATTATTTTATTATCCTTTAACTTTTTTGTGTGTGGGGATGTAATGATCATTTATAATAATAAATAATTCAAGTTAAAATAATAGTGGCATGTTATTATAGAACTATAAATGAAAATGTATATATATTAAAATAATCGAATATACATTTGAAATAAAATATCTTTGTGTGAATTAATATCAATGGATCATTTTAATGACCTACATTGTTTCAGGACAATGTAATTTGAACGTAATCCAAATCTCAATAGAATTAGAGACATGATAGAATGTGAATTGAGAATTTATTTTTTATGAGAACTTATTTGGATCCAGTTGATATGTTTAAGGTGATGTATTGGAAGTGGGAAAAAAGAAAAGGGACACAAAATTTTATTTATAAGGTCAATTCAGTGACCTAGGACGTTTTATAGAAGTATTGTTCCACTGAAAATTAATGGAGGCTCCAAAATTCTATTGGCCTAGGAATGTGATTCTTACTGTGGCAGAGGTGGTTCAATAAGTTTGTTCTACAGTTTTAGTGTGATATTTTACCATTTTTATCGGTGTATATTCTGTAATTTATGTTGTAATTTTTATGGAAAATGTTATATCTTCCCTCTATTGAGCCAAATGACTAAACCCCTCTCCCTCCCCCATGACCTCCACCCCTTCATTCTCTACTATATATCATTATTGTTCAACATCATTTCTTAGATCTAATTTTAATCTAAATTATAAGGCTTTACATGGAGAGGAAAATCCATGGCCAAGGTTTTACCTTTGTGTTTCTTCTATCTTGTGAATGTTTTATCATAAACCTCATTATATGGAATATTTTCTTGATTAATAAAATATATATGGATGTGGTTGTACCATACCATATCATTGGATGAGTTTACTTTTATGAACTCATGGTTGTAGTGCCTTTAATATTTTACCATATTACTCATGTTTTTACACATCGTTCATTTGAAATATGTGTGTTTTGTGTTAAAAAATTATGTGATGTGTCTAGTTTTGTCAATAATTTGGTAAAATTTAAAGTTATTTCCTCTTTAGATTGAATGAAGTATATGATGCATGTTTTGGTTTTAAAATTATTTGATATCTATGAAACTAATTGGAACACAAAATATTTATGATCATTGGAACCCATAAATATCATGGTTCAATAATTTCTTATGAATAACTTTTTTTGAGGTTGTATATGAAGGTGTAAGGTCTATAATGTGGTTTGGGCCTTAGATAGATGTTATTATGGGTGGTGGTATTTGGGAATTCTATAGAGGGTTTTTTAATGTGGCTTGTAGACAATGTGACCTCCTTATTAGGGGTAGAATGATGGTGTTATTGATTTCATTGGAAGATAGCAGATTTTATGAGCAGGTTTGTCATTATAATTAGTGGGTCATAATGGATTATTTCATGAATATTTATTGTTGTATTCATTGGTGGGTTTTGGTGATAATATAAAATTTTAAATTTTTTTCATGCGCTCCCTTTAAATAATTACTATATCAAATTGTATGTAACACATGAATGAAAAGATTAATATTTGATGTGATATATTACAATTAAAATAATAATAAACCATTTATAAATAGGATGCTAAAAACCAGATATGTCACTTACCATATTCTATTTTGGTTTTTATTGATGAAATTTTATGGCTGGATAATAAATAATAAAAATAATGCAACTAAAGTAATTCAATTTAAGATGGGAATATTTTTCAGCTATCTATTTTTCAAATTATTTTATATTTTAATAAATTTATATGGTGAATTCTAATAAAATATTATATGTAATATCAAAATGAATGAACAAATATATTAGCACTCAATTTGATTTAAAATAATTCTAGGAATGAATAGAGTTTAAATGTTTCATTTCCCTATAATAGAATTTTTTATTTACATTTAATATATTCATCTAAAAGATATATTTTAATTTTTTAGAATTTTTATTTATTAAAATGAACATTATTTTGGGATATAGAAACACAAAATTATATTATGGTTACTTTTCATGATTTCTTTTAAAAGGATGATGTAACTCCCAGGCTTGACTCACTCTGAATAATAATCAAACTAAACCACCATGTGACCTCAGAAGTACCTCCCAGAATCCTAGATAATTAGGAATATCAGTGGGTTTTTATATATTTATTGATGGTAGGGTATACCCCCTTTATTAGATTATTACCCAAAAAAAAGAAATAAATAATTTTTGTTCTAATAATAATCATCAGTACAATGGAAACAATAAAAATTTTACACATGATAACAAAATAAAATGAAGAATACAAAAATAATGGAAAATCATGGAAAATAAAATACACCATCATAACACACTTGGCCAATAAACATATAAAAAATAATTCATGATGTAAAAGGAAAGTTTAAGAGACTCTTCTCTAATCTGACCCATACCAGTCCCCAGGATTTATATCACATCTAATCATACCTTGTTTAAACTAGAATCCACAACCCAACCCAAACTGTTCCTGAAAAAACATTTCAGAGATTCTAGAGTACACATATACAATAGTGACCCAAGCAATGTTTGCATAAAAAATTAAGTTGGGAACCAACAATTCAACCCCGTAGTAACTAGTCAATAAAGTGATATTTGTACGTGACTTTCAAAGCCGAAACAAAAAAAATAAATTATATATCAAAAATAAATAGGAAAATAAAACATATTCATGTCTATTTCATCCCAATGATAGAGTGTCTTTGACCACATCCCGATTCATACACCTCTAAAATATCATCACTTCCCCTTGTAAATAAAAATATAAAATTAACCACACACAATAAACAAAAATAAACCTCAAGTCTATGACCAAAATTTATTGAACCTTGTCTGACTAAATCTGGTGTTCGTATGAGCATTAGCATCAATAATGGAAATCCACTGTCCCCTCACTAGGAATCTCATGATCACTCATCCAACATGATGAGTAGTGGACCCTTAGACATCACTAGTAATCTCTCATCCTTAAGCTCCAAGTACTAAATTCCTTGGTATTGGATGTATATTTTTTAATTCAGGACGACATATGATTCCTTATCAGGAGAGGCATTAAGAAATCCTATACATCTAGGATTGATTAATCCCATAGAAGATAAAAAAATTGAACGGAACATCCTAATATATGACACAATATAGACATTGGAATTCAATAACTCATGGATTCTCATCCAATCAGTCATGGTGTGTCAACCTAATCAAAAAGAGTATCCTTGGAATCCATTGAGGGGATAGAAATTTCAACCTTGAAATTTCCAATATCAATGATTAGGTATATATTCCCACCCAACACTTTATACGACTATTCAAATCCTGAGAATCATGTGAATTCACAATGATTATCTAGTATCACAATTCTATTATCAGTATCCCCAAATATTCAAAATGATATCACTAAATCAAAATAATTACAGGGATCCTTTGTATTTTTGTATGAACTCGATCACATCTAATTGGATTTTTGATCCTAGGTACCATTAGTTAGAATCCAATACTAAATTAACAACATGACTAGGTAGTAGTCAGAATAGGATTATCCACCACATATTCTATGAGATCAGATCCCAACCAAACCAGGTATCCCTGGGTATCATCCATCTGAACTGGTGATCCTGGTGAATCCTAGGATAACATTATTTATATGATCAATATCTGATTTCCAAGCATCTTATTCAGTCAAAAGTCATCGAATATAAATACTAATCCAAAATAAACATCCCACAAGGATTTGATGAATTCCCACACTCTCCAACAATATTTAAGCCCCTTCAATATTCTATGATGGTTTAGGCATAAGTGTGATAGTTTCAACCAAAACTACCAATAAAACAAACCCTATATCACTCAAAAATTTTATCAAATTTTATTTGAATGAAATTTAATTTCTTCGAAATCCTTCATTATAATGAAAACTGAATTTTAACAGGTAGTGAAAGACTAATAATATTTTTATTTAAACGCAACTATTACTATATAGCTGCTAAAAATTTTGGAATAAATAAGAATAAACAAATTTTAAATATTATATTTAATAGATTTATATGGAGAAAAAATAATGATAAAAAGTAGTTAAATTTTAGTAAAGTATATATATGTTTTTAAAATAAACTTTCTTCAAAAAAATGATTTATTATTTATTTTTGTTAAAAATAAAAAAAATTGTGGTAATTTTAAAAAAATTATTTGAAACAATAAATATTTTTTGATGATAGAATATCTAAATTATTTCAGGGTTAATTTTTTAATATTTCTAAAATGATTAATTATTCAATAAATAGGGAAAAATAGTGTTTTATAATGAGAAATAATTTTTAATTTAATGAATTTATAATTTTATATTTATATATAAGATAAAAAGTAACATTAGTTCAATTATATATTTAATAATGAAATTTAGTTCGTTGGAATAATTGTTATATTGAATTTTGATACAAAAATATTTTAATCTTTTTGTCATTTTCCTTTGTATAACAACCACTTGATGGATATTTTTTCACATTATAACCACTAAAGTAAGATAATTAACGATTTTTGAGCCTCTTTAAATGATAAAATTTGTGTACACCTTATTCATTTAAAACATTACAGGTGCCCCACCTACCCCTCTTTTAAAAGGCCACCAACACTCATCTCATCTTTAGAATTACAAAACCCATTGGTTTTGACAAGAACACTCCAAATAAATTCCTTAAATACCTACACTCATTGTATAGGGCACATTAAGATTATAATTATAAACTATTAATGATTTAGGAGAATCCTAAATATGTTTTCAGAATAAGAGGTAAATCTTTTAACTATGCATTTTTTTTAAATTATTCTTATAACTCCGCTAAATAATTCTAAAATATTATGATATAATAAAAATTTTATCTATAATATATTCTGATGTTAATATTTTAATGTAATAACCTATATATATATATATTTCATATTCTATCAAATGGGACATAAAATCATTTTTCTTCTGTACGGTGCACTACCACCACACAAACTGATGTTATTCATTTTCCATCACCACCTCTCACTACTAGATATAGATATTGATTAAATGTTTTTATGTGATATTATTTTACTTATTGAATTATTATACAACATATAAATTCTTAACATCTATTCTCAGTGAATACGATAACTTCTTTCATGTGTGCGGAAGGCTACCTCTTCACACTACAATGTGATTCGTTCACACTTTACATGGATGGTAAATATGATGTATTTAATAAAATATGTGATATAAGAGTTATTATTTAATATTAATATATTTTTTAACATTATTTCTTTTAGTCCACTATGAAAATGTAACGAATGTTCCTTCGTACATACATATTATCATCTCCATGAATGGTGTATTTAAATTTATATATCTAAAGTTTTTGATTATTGTAAATAAAAAAAATTAATATATATGATATCAATATCACTGTTAAGAATATATATTTTATTTATCTCAGAGATATTTAAGAGGAAGGAAAATAACAAAACAAAACAGGCATTAAAACAAAGCAATAGTTTCCCTAAATGTGACTTTAACATGGAATTGATAATAAAAAGGTAAAAAAAAGTTCATAAGTAAATAATATATGAAATTATATCTATAATTATGGTCCTTTTATATATATATATGTTTTATTTATTATCAAACATGATTGAATTTGTATGAACGAAGTTGAGACATAAGGTGATGGATTTTTGTATCAATTTTCCTTCTTTGAGGCATAAATTATATTACGAAAAAATATTCTTTTATGAGGTTTATATATATACCATTGGATATATAATATCATGTATATAATTATTTTTATGATATATTATTTCTTATTTTATTTTGAACATTAAGGTAGTCATAGTTCCAATGATATAAAAGTAGAGAATATTTTATTTTTCAATCTCATTATTCATTGGGATTGTTTATGATTATGATTTAGATGAAGAAATATTATGATAAATCTCTCAAGAAACTCCTTAATTTTATTATCCTTTGTTTATTTCATGATAATTATTTTTTTCATTAATGTTTCCCTTATTTATATACTCAAGATTGAAAAATAATATTTTGATGAAATATCACCCCTTTTCACTCTTCGGTCAAAAAACAATTTTTTCCTCCCAAAACATGTTATATATATATATATATTAAAACAATTATAAAAATTGTAAATTAAATAATTTTTTATCCATGTTTGGTATTGTTAATTTTTTTGAAACCGATCAGAATGTTGTTTTCCAAACAACACACGTTTTGATTTTATAGAAAACATGAAAGGAAAAATTGTTTTATCATCTATAGAAGGGATAAAATTTATAGACATCCTAATAATTATTTTATTTCAATATTCCATTATATATTTTCATGTTTATTTTCTTGTAAAATCATTTCCACAATTGTTTATGAATTTTTAATTTTAAAAAACAAGTTTTCAATGAACGGATATTTTATCAAGAAAAATTCCATGTGATTTTTAATTAAATATCATTTTCAATATTAGATAACATACATTAATGTAAATTATCTACTATTTGGGATATGATCCAAGGATTCCATTCTTATTCTTTTTATTAATGGTATATGATTATGATCATATGATTCATAAGACACCTGTTTCTATTTCATTGGATATACCATAATAAAATTCTTAAGAAGCCCGCTTCATTTTACACAGGTTATGATTTGGTGAAATAATTAATTTATTATGAAATTCCTTTTTTCTGATTGACTATGTTATGATGAAATTTAAATTAAACACACTTAATTTCTTGGGTTATGATATGAAGAATTATTTATGATCTTGCGGAACAAATATTTATGATTTTCATTATGTAGAGAGTGGTTCCTATATATCCCTCTAATAGATAAGTAAATATTTGTATATCATGTGATAAACAGGTTTGGAATTGGGAGTAAACCTAGTTTGGTAAGGTAATTGATCCACACTGTTAGGATTATTGGTGAACCCTAACCCATATGATGGTTTGGGGAGTGAACCCATTCCACTATGATAGTCTTGTAAAATTTCCTAGAACTAATTAGGATGTTATTTTATATGCACATTTTTAATTTTAAAATCTATTTCATATTCCAATGTTATGTTATCATGGTTCATGTTCTTTGACTCTATTATGACTCATGTCTTCTGAATGGACATGATTTATACGATGTCTCAAGTGTATTATTTAAGTTAGGTAAGGAATGGTATTTAAATGTAAATATCTTATTCTAATAGCCTTATGCTCATGATATATGGTTACCTCACTTGATTACCCATATTATGCATCTGATATCACCATTTCTAATGTTTCTTCTCCCCATTTCATAATTAATGGTATTATATATGATATGTCTAAGAAGGGTTTTCATTATAATGAAAAAAGTGGGAGATAGTGTGACTCACTTATAAACTATTTTTTAATGTGTCTATGTTTCCAAAGGCACTATTCCATTATGATCATAGGTGTGCATTTGTGTAATTCAATGAATATTCATCTAAAAATATGTCATATCTATGTATAAAAATATTAGATCTCTATAGTTGGTATAATAATATTGGTTTATTTTATTATTTGAATATAGGATGATAAAATATTAGTGATATCCCTATTGATAACTCTAAGGATGAGTCAATGTTTAGGAAAATGTCCTTGAATTGTGTTAAAGTATATAATGATGGGTTTTTATGGAAGTTTATCTATTATTCGATACTACGTGTGGATGTGCCTCTATAATAAGTTTACCTAGTGGTAATAACTCTGAAAAGGACACATTGATATAGACTTGATCACCACTTGGAGAACTAAACAGGCCTAGATGCCCACTTGGTTTGAAACTCTTGGTATATATTATTTAGAAATTCACAGACCCTTTATGAACCATCATTACATATTTAAATTGACGACGAATATGAATGACCTAGTATTAAACTATGTTTTCCTATATTAAAAATAAGGTGTCATGATTAATACATATTATATGAAATTTTTCATTAATAATTTGTTCCCCACTTTGACTATTTTGTATTAAATTATTCCTTATGGTTTTTGTAAATGGCTAAAACCCCACAGAAATATGTTAATTTTGTGTGTGATGGTAAATAAATTAATTTTACTCACATCAAAAAAAAATTATAGTACCTGGAATGAAAATAATATTTTTATACGCACACAACATTCCCAATCTATGAATAATGATCGACATCAAAATGAAAAATGGATGGAAAAAAATTTATTGATACCTTCATGGGGAAAATTTCCGCTTCATTCAATGGGTATTCTAATCTATTAGTTTTGGAGAAATGGACTATAGCACTAAAAAAATATTTTCTTCCCTTCAGTGTTTGGAGCATGAGAAAATTGTTATAAATTTATAACATCTTAAAGGTTAAGTAGCTCAATGGATGAATATTGTCAAGATTATGATGCCATGGGATGATATTGAACCAAAGGATTGGGATGAGTTCAAGAACATAATTATTAAGAACATTCATCATATTTTTCATAAAGGGACATAGAAGGAGTTATTTTAGATAAAGAAAAGGATGATGAATCTATTAGTATCTATAAGGAAAATCATACACGACAACTGAGGTATATTTCTAGTATTACTGTCCATCCTAAAATTAAATTTGATCATTTCCCCATAGTCATAAAACTAATTCTGTAAAGGGTGTTATCCATAAGAGGCTTCTATTTCTATGAAGACATCATTTGATGTTCTATTATTGAGGTGATGAAATTTAGTGTTATATATCAATAACATGGTTTTGATAAGAAGAAAATATGGGATTCAAAGGGAAATTGAAAAACAATGGAGGGAATTAAATTATAATTCCTTTATTCTAAATGTATGGTAAGAAATATGGTATAAATTCTATTAATGGTACTAGAAAATATTTTATGTGTCCGAAGGAATGTCATTGGGACGTCGACCCCAATGTGGTGCGAAAAGGTTATCTAATGACTTTAATAGAGAAAAATCTCCACAAAATAATCCACCCACACTCCAATGTTTCAAATGAAAGGAGTATTGGCCCTATTATATCCAATACCCAAATACTAGGTTTAATGATTAAAATTGATATTAAAAACATATTAAGATGAGGTAAATGGGTAAATATCACACGACCAATATTTCTGAAGATGGATGTGATAATGATGTGGTGAATGGTACACATACCATCCACTATATAGCTACTAATATCTTATTTTATTACAAATCCAACAAATCATTCATATATAAAGAATTTTATAAGGGTGTCAAGATACCACCCAAAAAATTATGTGTAAAATTATTATTGAAAACCCCTAATGTTATGATGATTTCATCTCATGTGTATTGTTATTCCTCGATTGAGGTTTTTGGGAATGTTTTTCCTACAAATTTTTTCATTCTTCCTCTAGTTGATTTTGATGTTATCTTATGAATGGTTGGGACTTATCTACATAAATACAAACTTAATTATCAAGTAAGTGAATTCACATTTGATAATCCAAACTAACCTATCATCATCTACTAGTGCGATGATAAATATTATCTTTCGAAAAAAAATCCCTTATGTTATATGTGTCCAAGTTCTTATTAAAAGGGGTATTTATCATAGATTTTTTTGGATAAACTAACCATCTATGATATTTCTATTGTGAAGATGTTTTTTGATGTATTTATATAATATATTCCTTGTATTAATGTAAAATGTGAATTTGGGATTTCAATATTACCCACACATGGTGCCACACTTATTTTAAATAATCACTATTGAATGTCACAGATTGAGTTACATGTAAATAATATAGAAATATATGAGAATAATGAAAACGGATTAATTCATGAAATTATGTCACATTGGGGATCAAAAATTATCCCTGTAAAAAATAAAGATGGATCAATACAAATTTAAATTTATTATATGGAGTTTAACATTATGAGAATGAATAACAAGTATCATCTCCCCCATATTAATGACTTGTTTGATCAAACATATAGAGATCACTAATTTATTAAGATAGAAAATTATTTTGGGCATATTCAATTGAGGTTCAGGAAGGAGTATATAACCATGACCACATTTCATACAAGGTATGGACACTATAAATATATATAGATGCTCTTTGGTTTCACTAACACACCACTATATTAATGAATTTAATGAATAGAGTCTTTATAGATTTCCTTGATCAGTTTATTATAGAAATTATAGATAATATTATTATATATACAAAGATAAAGGAATAACATGATGATCAATTGAGGATTTTACTGAATACCCCAAGAAAATTGAAGTTGTGTGATATATTTACAGGTGTGAATTTTGGATTCAAATTTATCTATTTTTTGCTTATATGATCTCAAGAGAGGGTATATACATGGATCCATCAAAATGAGGGTTATTAAATGTTGTCCATGACCAATTACGATAACCTAGATCTGTAGTTTGATTTGTTTAGAAAGATATTACCAATAGTTTGGAGGGAAATTCCTCATGAATTTCTAATCTACTCACCAAGTGAACTCTGAAGGGAGCCATGTTCCTTTGGATATATTAATGTGATGAAAATATAATTTATCTAAAGAGATTATTAGTTTTTATATTTTTTCATATAATAAATATTTGTAGATAAGAGTTTTTGATCTATAGTGGTGCATCCAAGAAGATATTAGGATGTTTTCTCCTGAAAAATTAAATGGTTATAGATTAGACATCATGAAAATTGTAGGGATGTGAGAAAAGTTATCTAACTCATGATTTAATGTTAGTTTCAAAAATATTTTCATTTAATATTTAGAGGTAGTATCATTAAGTTGAAAACTATGATATATATTCTGATCACAAAATATTAAAGTATATATTCACACATAAAGAGATGAATATTTTCTAGAGAAGACAGTTAGAAATAATTAATGATTAATATTTCTCAATACATTACCACCTTGGATAATTTAGAAAGGTGGTCAAAGATTTGAGTTAAAAGGCTTATGATAAATTATCAATGGTGAGGAACAAAAAATTTCTTCTATTTCTGTGTTATTGTAGGATGTATCATTAAATCATGAAGAAATGATGGATTCTTATATTCATCAGTTAAATTATCAACTATCTATCCATGTAAGATTGAAGTGGTAAAAATTTATGATTTTGAGCAATAATAGAAGAATAGAAATGTTCCTTATTATAAATATGACCATGATGGAATGATAATGTTCCATATCCTCATACATGTTCAACCCATACCCATATATAATATAGTGTTTCTAGAGAAAACTAATAGATATTCATTTTCTATCCATCCAAGAAGTACAAATATGTACAGAGATTTGAAAGAGTATTTCTTATAGGATGGATTAAGGAGAGATATCGTTGAGCAATTATATTGGTTCTTGGTATGTACAAATGTTATGTATGAGAAAAATATGTATAATGGGATGATACATCATTACCCATACTATAAAGGAAATGATAAAAAAACACCATATATTTTTTCATCAAACTCCCCAAAACATCTAAAGGGTACAATAATATATGGGTTAGTATAAATTTAATTAAACAATAATAAGTCCTTATTAATATCAAAGAATAATTCTCTTGGGAATATATTCTTAGGATATACCTTATGTAAGATTTAATGTTTCATGGAGTACTATATTCCATTTTTTCTGATTTGGATGTGAGGTTCACCGAAAATTCTTGAAATGTTGTCAGCAAGATCTAGTTATAGAGTTAAGTTCTAGAACTATTCATCAACCACATATAGATGTTAATTTGGAAAGAAAAAATAGAACCCAAGAGTATATGAGGATATATTGTTTAATGGATTTAAAATGTGGTTGGGATCAACACCTTCCTCTATTTGAGTTTTTATAGAATAATAACATTCATAATAGTATTCATCTAGATCATTGTGAATCCCTTTATGGAAGGAATTGTAGATCCCCAATTTGATATAATTATGTTTGAGAAATAAATATATTGGTGCATGAGATGGATGAAGAAATGGAAAATATGTTTAGATCTATTCAACTACACATAAGGGTTGAAAAAATTTGACAGAATGGTTATACTGATAATCACCAATGTTTCTTGGAATTGTATGTTTGTGAATAGGGTTTTATATGAATTAAAAAATGGAAAGGTATTATAATATCTGGTAAGAAATTGAAACTATAATTATAGAATATTGGTCCCTTTGAAATTATTGATCATATCAGGATAGTAGTCGGTCAATTGTTTCATCCACCAAACATCTATCAAGTCCATGATGTGTTTCATTGATCTCTTCTGAAGAAGTACATACCTACAAATTCACAGTTTCTAAACACAGAAGACATAGCAATGGATTATTATATTAATTACGAGTAATAATTTTTTGGATATTATAGATCATATAGATAAATTTCTATGAAACAATATGTCACACATGATTAATGATTTTTGGATAAACCACCAGTTTAAGGAAGCTATATAGGAACCTAAGGTTGTAATAAAAAAAGCATCCTTATTGGTTTTTCAAAAAGTGATATAATATAAAGTGAGAAATTAATTTAGTGGGGGGTATATTTTAAAACCCTTAGATTTTATAAAATTTTTGTCATATTAAATTTAATTTCATCAATATCGTGGGTTACACGCAACACTTAGTTTTAGTGAACAATTAAAGACCATTAATATTATTATTTAAACATGAAAATTAATACCTTTCCGTTAAAATTTGTAGATTTAACAAAAAAATATTTTTAATATTATTTATAATGGTTTTATATAAAATAAAACATATTGATACAAAGAAAATAAGTTTTTTAAGTCTATATATGTACCAAAAACAATATTTTCTAAAACAATTCCCCTATTTATTTTTTAGAACAATTATAAAATTTATTTTTGAAACTATTATAAAATAATTTTAAAATATAAAATTCGTTTTTTAATATATCATATTAAATGTTTCTATGGTTTATTATTTTTTATTTCCCTAAAAGACACATTTTTTGATCAATATTGAAAAATAAGTGATTTTTTTAAACAAATTTCATTTAATGAATTTATAATGTAATGTTTTTTAAATAAGATTAAAAGTAAAATTTGATAAATTAGATATCAATTCATCCAATTTATGTCACTGGAATCACGTTCACATTCAATTTTGATACATAAATGTTTCAAACTTTTCAACATTTTCTATTTGGAAAACCACTTCTCGTCGCATAAGGAGGATTAATTTTAAATTAAAATCTTCTTATTTTTTCAATGGAATTTGTAATACTGGATTTCATATTTAAAATCATCATAATTTATATTTTATAATAATTTTAAATTATTTGTTTTTAAAATTATAAATAGTATAATATGTTAAGATTAGTTACAACTGTATAGGTGAAAATGATTTTACATGGGGTGAAACTAAAAATATAATAAGTAAAATGATCTATAAACATGTTTAAAACAAATAATATGGACTTATTTATACCTTATCTTGTCCATGGTTTGATAAATTTCCATTCTTGAACCTTTTAAATGTGAAAAATGTTTGTAATCATTTATTTTCAAAAACTACATGTGTGCAACTCATGTCACTTATAAATGGCATCCAATACTCCCCTCCAATTTGATCATTAATAATTAATTGATTTAGAAAATGATTTCCAAAATAAATTTTTGAAAAACCTATCTTCATTCTAGATTCATCTTCATGACTATAATTGCAATCTCATAAGATTATAGGTTAAACCTAAATAGTTTTTCAAAAGGAGAGGTAAATCTTTTGACTACGCATTTTTGTTTTACTTCTTAATCTAACTCCTTAAAATATTATTCAATTATTGTGTTATAATAAAAAAATATAATACACATAAATATATTTTATTATGATAATGTAATGTAATATATTCATCTTCTCTTCTATCAAATTTGGATAGAAACTCATCATTTGTATATACGATGGACCACCCCCTCATAGATCGATGTTATTCGTTTTCCACCACCACCTCTCACAGATGGATATAATGATTTATTAAATGTGTATATATGATATACATGTTATTGTTATATTTATTAAAATATGATACCAAATGTACCATCATACATTCCTTATAAAGTGAATATGATAAGCAAGCTTGTCCGTACGACAGACCACTACCTTAGTAAGCGATGTGATTCATCTTGAGTTATTAAGGTTTCCTTATGAATTTTTCATTTTTCTATGTTTTTAAAATCACAAACACTCTTTTATTAAGGCGAATCTCTTTTCCCCTAAAATTATCTTAATAAGGAAATTTTTCTTTCCTCTAGGAAATTTTTCTCCATACTATTGGTTTCATTGTCCATTTTATGGTATCTATTATCCAAACACCTTTTAATTTAATAATCTATGAATCAGTTTCATATATAAAACCTCATAACTATAAATTATTAGATATAGAGTATTCTGAAATTTTAGATTCCTAATTCTCTGAAATTCAGATTCTGAATTCTCTGAAATTCAGATTCTGAATTCTCTAAAATTCAGATTTTGAATTCTATCATATTCAGATTCTGAATTCTCTGAAATTTAGATTCTGAGTTTTTTGAAATTTAGATTCTAAATTCTATGAAATTTAGGCTCTGAATTCTATAAAATTCTGGTTCCGAATTCCTCAAAATTCGGACTCTGAATTCCTTTGAATTACAAATCTGAATTCCTTAGAATTTAAACTACAAATTCCTCATAATTCCAATTCCAAATTCATCTGAATTCAGACTCCGTATTCTTTAGAATTCAGACTCTGAATCCCATAGAATTTATACACCTAATTCCTTAGAATTCAGACTCTTAATTCATTATAATTCATAGTACGAAATCTATAGAATTCAAGTTCATAATTTTTTTGAAAACAGAAACCGAACATCCATGTTTTATAATATGTAAGTGTATATTTATTTAGACTTCAAACTATTTTTCATTAGACTTCAGAAAATTGGATTTGGTTAAGCATCCATATTTTTTTTATCATTTTTACAATTATTAAATGATTTCATGTAATATGTTTCTAACATACCGTTTTTCGAGTGACACGTGTAAAATTATCTATTAGATTCAAGGAAAAATATAACTGTTGGAGGAGGGAGCTGACTATTGGATAAGTGCCTATAAATAGTAGCTCATTTTAATGAGCTCGCAACAATAGAGAAATGATCCAACAATATGGAGATTACATGCTGCTGAATTAATTTATATTGAGAGAGACTCTCATGCTTAGTTTGTACTGAACATCCTATTCATCTCGCTTCAGGTTACTCTAATTGTGGATGTGAACAATCGAGGACTTCGAGAGATATGAAGACAGAGGTGCAGACTACCTTAAAGTTTGTGGACTTCCGTTGATAAGAAGATAGAGGTTTCGACTACCTTAAATTTTGAGGGCTTGTGGTGATAGCAAGACAAATTCTAATATTTCTATTGAGGGCCTACCATGCTGTGGGTAATATATACTTTCTTGAATGTATAAATAAAGGGACCTTTATCCAAGGTTGTTGGATACCCTAGTCTTTGGGTTAAAAGATTGAATATTTGTTACTTATTTTTTTCATGTTTATTTCTGCAGTATTTTGATAATGGAAGAAATTATAACCATATAATACTTTCTTGTTATTTTATTTACTCTAATTAAAAAGATTCTATATGCTTTACGGTAGAATATTTTCCTTATAATATTTTATTAAGTTTTATTTCCAGAACCATATTTCCAGAACCTAGAATGTTTGTAGAACTAAGAGGTCTTGTGAATTTACATTGTTTAACTTTGTTAAACAAAGTTTTCATTAAGGTTAAAAATGAATGTTCTTAAACTGACAATTTGTTGAGTCAATAAGGTTTTCCTTATTACTTTTCCATTCCTTCTTGTTTTGAAAATTACAAACACCTTATCTTTAAGAAAATCGAATTTATAAGGAAAATTTCTTTTATAAGGAAAATTTCTTTTGTAAGAAAAATTATCCTTATCATATTTTCATCCAGATTTTTCTTAAGTATGAGATTCATATTCATTTCTATTTTCTCGGAATTGTTTGAAACTTTGATATGAAGTATTCTGTTTTTAGGATCCGAATTCTGGATATGAACTGTAATAAAGTTTCACTCCGAAATCAAGATGATAACTGTGATAAAGTTTCATTCCGAACTCCGGATATGAACTCTGATTACGTTCTACTCTAGATTCAGGATACGAATCCTTATGAAGCTCGACAACGAATTCTCATTACGAATTCGGATGATGAATTCTCATTACGAATTCTGATGATGAATTCTCATTACGAATTCTGATGATGAATTCTCATTACGAATTCTGATGATGAATTCTCATTATGAATTCTGATGATGAATTCTCATTATGAATTCTGATGATTAATTCTCATTACGAAACCTGATGATGAATTCTCATTACGAATTCTGATGACGAATTATCATTCCGAATTCTCATTCTGAATTCACCTATTAAACATAATCTGATCATCTTTTTTTTATACACTCCAAATTTATTTAGACTTCGAAAATTATTTTTGGTTAGACTCCGAACTTTCATCATGCTTACGTTGTTATAATCTGTCTACTCTTTAATATTTTTTTTTCTCACTCCGAACATTCATTCCAAACTTTTGAGTTAGATTTTAAACGGTGTCGTACATTCTGTTACACTTGTTTTTTTATAAAATGATGTCGTCTATTCTGTTATAAGACTAACCGTTGGCTAATTGACACGTATACAGGTCTCTCCGATTTTTAAGGAAAATATGATAGTTGGGAAGGAGGCTGACCTTACATATAAATATCAGCTCATTTGAAAGAGCTCAATAGAGAATGAAGTTGATCAATCTAGAGACCACATGCTGTTAAGGAGATTTCTAGAAAGATAAATCTTTTCATGCCTTTTGCATACTAAAACGCTCTTTCAGATTTGCTTCATGCGACTCCGAATGTTGGTGATTACATTCGAGGACTTCCGGGGATAGGAAGACAGAGGTTCCGACTACCTTGAAGTTCGAGGGCTTCCTTGCTGAGGAAGACAGAGGTTTCCAACTACCTTGAAGTTGAGGGCTTGCGGGGATAACAAGACAGAGACACTCCGATATTCGTTTCTAGGGATTACCGTGGTGTGGGTAAGACAGACTTGCTTGAAAGTATAAATCAAGGGACCTTTATCCAAGGTTGTTGGATACCCTTCTCTTTGGGTTAAAAGATTTATATATTGTTACTTGTAGTTTTACTACTTAATTATTTCCGCTGCATTTTGTATTATAAGGAAAGTACAACTTTCTTATACTTCCTTACTTGTACTCTGTTCCATTTAGATTCTATACGCTTTAAGGTAGAATCTCATATTGTAATCTTTTGTTATGTTTCAATTTTCGGAACCATATTTCCAGAACCTACTTTCAAAATCTCTTTCCAAGTTTTCATTTGGTATTAGAGGTGTTGTGAATTTTCTTAATTTTTACTTTGTTAAACATAGCCCTTTCCTTTTCTTAAGGAAACACAGTTATTCATAACTAACCTTAAAGGTTCCAACAGAATTTTTAAAAAGTATACAATTCACCCCCCCTCTTGTATATTGAGCATCTACATCATTATTTAGATCCTACAATTGGTATCAAAGGAGGTCTATGGAATACTAATAATCACGTATAAGTTTTTCTTTCTCACATTCCCATTCCGAACTTTCCCATTCCGAAATTTCCCATTTCGAACATTCTCATTCCAAACTTTGTTATTACGAATATTTTCCACTAACAAGTTTGTGTGCCAAAGGTTTATAAGTATGGCAGGAATTAATGTTGGTTCTATTGATAATCTAAATCCTACAAGACCACCAATCTTTGATGGTAATGATTATGTGTACTGGAGAGATCGAATGAAGACTTTCGTTATCAATACTAGAGTAGACAATTTTGTTATGCTTACTGGAGATTATAAAATTCCTGACAAGGAAGTTAGAACTTTTACTAACCAGGAAAAGCAAGAATATCAACTCAATTTTAAGGTATGCAATACTTTACTATGTTCAATGACCATAAATATATATAGCCAAATTTATTCTTATGAAGCAGCTAATTGTATCTGGAAGAAGTTAGAGGTTACACACTTTGGAACTTCTAAAGTGATTGAGACTAGGAGAGCTATGCTTAAAGATGAATATCATGGCTTCAATTTTCCTTATGGAGAACCAATCTGTAAAGTTCAATAGAGATTTATGACTATCGTCAACAGCCTACAGTCTATGGGAGATAAAGGTTTAGATGATAAAGCACTTGTGGATAAGATACTTGATATTATTCCCAATGAGTTGGAATCCAAAAGAACTGCTATAGATGAGAACAGGATGGTCACTCAAATTTCTCTTGATGAGTTATTTGGAACTTTTCTCCAACATGAAACCAGAATGAAGAGAGATGCTGAAAACATCAAAAAGAAAAATGGAAATGGGACTGTTTCTTTTATAACAACATCAAATCATATGAAAGCTAAGACTCTTGAGAGAGTAACCAGATCCAAGTCTAAGAAGATGGTAGTTTAATCAGATTCTAGTGAGAGTGAAATATCATAAAATGAATTAGCAAATCTTGCTCGAAAGATGAACAACATAGCTAGCCAGAGAAATTTCCAATCCATGTATAAGAAAAATGAAAGGAATGATAGAAAAATGGAGAAGTCACTTGTTATGAATGCAAGAGAGCTAGACATATTAGACCATATTTCCCTTTGCTTAAAAAGAAAGAAAGGAATGAAAGGCAATTAGATAGGAACAGAAAGAAGTATTATAAAGACAAAGATAAGAATGTTTTGAAAACTAATGATACCAAGAGTGCCAGTGGTGGTGATTCTTTAGATGAATCTTCTGATTATGAATCTTCAGGACAGAAGAATCTTGGTCTTATAGCCAGATTACCTATTGAAAATCATTGTTTTATGGCTAAGGTACGAAATGCTGAATCATTGACCAATGTTTCTTTAAATTCTAATGATAGTAAGTATTATAACTCTTCTGATGAAGAATCCTCTTCTGATGAAGAAAATACTTTACCTACTTATGAAGAAGTCTCTAGGTTTGCTGAACTTCTTGAGATTGAGAATTCCAAACTCAATAAGAAACTTGATAAGGAAAACTCTAGGAAGTCTATTATTACAAAAGAGATATCAGATCATTCTAAAGATCTTGATAAGAAAAATGCTGATTTTGAAAGTATTTCAAAAAATCTTGAGGAAGTAAGTTATGAGAAGAACAAACTTTCTAAAGAATTAGAAAAAGTAATTTCTAAGAAAAATGTTTTCGAGCCTAGATCTAGTTCTAAGTCTAATGATTTTGATGATAAAAACTTGGTTATAAAACTCAAGTCTGAAATTTTTTCCTCAAAGAAGTGTTTATCAAACTTTACCCATGGTAAGGAAAATTTTGAAAAAATGTATTTCCAAATACGACCTTTAAGAAATAAATACGGATTTGGTTATACCAATGCAAAACCAACTTTAAGTAATAATTATTTTGTTCATCAGAGTGCCCCATTTTGTACCAAGTGTCAATGTGGTGGTCACTGGGCAAAGAATTGTTCCTTAAACAACACCCAATCCTTAAGTTTTCATAAAGCATACTTTTCTAAGAATATGTGGGTTCCTAAAATATTTTTATCTAGAAATCTCGGATCCAAACAAGTTTGGATTCCGAATGACTAATTCTCTTCTTGATTTCAGGAAAATAAAGAGAGTACCAACAATAATTCAGGGTACATGGATAGTGGATGTTCCCCACACATGACTGGTAATAAAAGCTATTTTTAAAAGATTACCAAAACGAAAGGAGGAAAGGTAACTTTCAGAGATAATTCTAAGGGAGAGATTGTTGGTATTGGTAATATTGTTATTCTTTGTAAAACATTGATTTCAAATGTTCTTTTTGTTAAGGTTCTTAAGCATAACCTCATTAGCATAAGTCAGTTATGTGATGAAGGTTACCTTGTGAATTTTAGGAATGATAAGTGCTTAGTTGACAATTCCAAGGAAGAATTTATTCTCTCAGCTAATAGGCAAGATAATGTTTACAAATTGAACTTTGAAGACCTTAGAATCAAAGATTTACCTTGCCTAAGTGCAATGGAAGATCATTCCAGATTATGGCATAGAAGACTAGGTCACTGTAACCATAGGAACCTATGTAAACTCTCTAAGAAGAAACTAGTTAAGGATCTACCAGAGCTTAGATTTGATTCATCTAAATTTTGTGATCCTTGTCAATATGGCAAGCAGCATAAATCTAGTTTTAAATCAATCGGTGATGTCTTGACAACCGATTCATTATAGTTAGTGCACATGGATCTTTTTGGTCCAACACAAACTGGAAGTATTTGAGGCAAATACTATGTGTTTGTGCTAGTCGATGATTACACTAGATTTACTTTGGTCTATTTTCTAGAAAAGAAGTCGGAAGCTTTTTCTTATTTCAAAAATATTAGAGCTCAAGTTTAAAATGAGAAAAACCTTCCATTGAAAACTATTCATAGTGATCATGGAGGTGAATTTCAAAATTCTGATTTTGAAGCCTTTTTTAGTAGAAAAGGTATTACTCACAATTTATCAGCACCTATAACTCCTCAACAAAATGGTGTAGTTGAGAGAAGAAATAGAATTCTTCAAGCGATAACTAGAACCATGTTGAGAAAATATTCTATAGCTAGACATTTCTGGGCTGAAGCTGTAAGTACTACTTGTTATACTATAAATCGAGTTTTGATTAGACCTTTTCTTAATAAAACTCCTTATGAGTTGTGGAATGGTAAAAAACCAAGACTATCCTACTTCAAGGTTTTTGGTTGCAAAGTATTCATTTTGAATACTAAAGATAACTTACATAAATTCGCACCAAAATCTGATGAAGGAATTTTCTTAGGTTATTCCAAAACTTCTAAGGCTTATAGAAATTTATAAAAATACTTGTACTGTTGAAGAAACAGTACATGTAAAATTTGATGAGTCTGATCCTTTTGTTTTTAAACCATCCCAGCCTACATCCTCGGATGTGTTTTCAAAAATTGATTGTCAACCTTCGATAGAATAACCTTATGATAAGGATAATGTTCAAGAAGATATTCTTGAAACATTTACCCCAAAATAATTTCTACACTATGTTGATGAGCAGGCTTTTCAAAACCCAAATCAGGTGTTTCTTAAGAATCATCCCAGTGATAGTATCATTGGTGATGTAAATCAACCTATAAAGACTAGAAGTTCCTTAAGAAATGAAGTAGAACATCTAGCATTTCTTTCCCAATTATAACCTAAAAGCACTGATGAAGCTTTAGCTGATGATGATTGGATCAAAGCTATGCAGGATGAACTAAATGAATTTGAAAGGAATAAAGTCTGGACCTTGGTTGAAAGACCTAAGGAAACTTCTGTTATTGGAGTAAAATGGGGTTTTATAAATAAATGTGATGAAAATGGAGTCATAGTAAGAAATAAATCTAGACTTGTTGCTAAAGTCTATAATCAGCAAGAGGGAATAGACTATGAAGAAACCTATGCTCCAGTAGCTAGACTTGAATCTATCCGTATTCTACTTGCCTTTGCAGAATTCTTTAATTTCAACCTTTTCCAAATGGATGTGAAATGTGATTTTCTTAACGGTTATGTTCAAGAGGAAGTTTTTGTTGAACAACCTCCTGGATTTGAAGATACAAGACATCCTGATTATGTTTTTAGACTTACCAAAGCTCTGTATGGCCTTAAACAAACCCCCATGAGCATGTTATGATAGACTCACTGGATTTTTGTATCAAAATAACTATGTTAAGGGAAATGCAGATCCAACCCTTTTTATAAAGAAAGATATGAAAAATGTTTTGATTGTTCAAATTTATGTTGATGACATCATATTTGGTTCAACTCATCAATCTTTGACCAACTCTTTTGCAAGTCTAATGAAATCTGTGTTTGAAATGAGTATAATGGGTGAGTTGACCTTTTTCTTTGGTTTTAAAATTTCTCAAAAACCAGAAGGAACCTACATATCTCAACATAAGTATATTAAAGATCTTATCAAAAAGTATGGCTATGAAAACACCAAGAGTATAAGTACTCCTATTTGTACCTCAAACTCTTTAGATTATGATGAAGCTGGGAAACCAGTAGATCAAACATCCTTTAGAGGTATGATAGAAAGTCTACTATACTTACCAGCTAGTCGACCAGACTTAATGTTTTCAGTATGGTTATGTGCAAGATATCAATCCAATCCTATGAAATCTCACTTAAAGGCAGTAAAAAGAATTTTTCACTACATTAAGGGAACCATGGATCTAGGATTATTTATACTTCGGGAAATGATTTTATCCTAAAATGATTTTCTGATGCTGACTTTGGTGGATGTAGAATATATTGAAAAAGTACATCTGGAACTTGTCATTTCTTAGGATATTCATTAGTTTTTGGTCCTGCAAGAAACAAGATTCTGTAGCACTCTCCACTGCTGAAGTGAAATATGTAGCAGCTGAAAGTTGTTGTGCTCAAGTGTTATGGATGCAACACACACTCAAAGACTATGGCTTGAGTTTTACTAAAACTAAAATTTTGTGTGATAACACAAGTGCCATTTCCCTTAGTAAGAACCCTGCACATCACTCCCGTGCAAAACACATAGATATTAGGCATCACTTTCTTAGGGATCACACACTCAAAGGAGATATTATTCTTCAGTTTATCAGAACGCAAGATCAACTTGCTGATATTTTCACAAAATATTTGCCTTCTGATAGATTTGAATACATTAAGCATATGTTAGGAATGATAACCGTAAGGTAATCATTCTTAATTAACATTCTGTTAAAAAAGTCTCCTTACAGTAATAAACTCTTTTTCATAGGGGGAGTACATTTTATTGTTAGAATAACAAAGTTTTTCAAAATTTGTTTTCAAACTTCTCGGAACTAAAATTCCGGAATGGTAATTTCTGGAACTAAAATTTTCTAGAATGGATATTTTAATATAGAAAACTTATAAAATGGAAATTTTCGTATTGAAAACATCCGGAATAGAAAATTTCGTACTGATATTTTCATAATAGAATTTTTATACCGAATCTTTCATAAAGAGTTTTTCATTTTCAAATTTTGGAATGAAATTTTGGTATTGAGTTTTCTGTACTAAGATTGTTTTTCGTAGTGAGTTTTGCGAACTTTGTCTTTTCGTAGGTAAATATTTTTTCGTAGTTTTCATAAAAATGTTACCAATTACGAATAATCTTCCTAAGCCAATCCGGAAGGTATGATTTCCTTCTCAAGTTTTCGTGGTCATACTTTACTTGCTGGAATTTTCTTATATTTTGTTTTTGGATTATAGTTTTCTTAATTCTTTGTTTTAATAAAAACCTCAAAAGATCAGATTCAAGTTTTTATGAGAATTAGTTTTCGACCGTCAGATCTGATCTCAGCATGTCACAACCGTTCGATCAACCATGGAAGATGAACCGTTTTCTTGTTTCCTATATAAAGGGGACCCCAAATAGTTGTCCCACATCAGTTTTCAAGCTCCAGCATCTCGAAGCTCTGCCTCTATTTTTTAAGATTGTTCCGAAATTCAGCTTTCTCCGTTCCGAACTTATCAAAGGTCTTCAGATCTGAATGTTTGTGGAAGTAGCTTCTCAAGATATTTCTTCCTCTAAGCCGATTTCGAAGTGGTTAGTATATAGAGAGAGGATGGTTCATCCAGATTTCTTCAACAAGTATGATTCTCTTATTTCCAATAATATTAAGCTTAATGCATGGGAAGATTTTTCGGTGTCAAAACCTGGGAATCCAGATGAAGTGTATTCATATTTGCTTATAGAGTTCTATGAAACAGTCTCCTTTATTAAGGAAGATAGAAGGGGGAAGTTGTCTTTTAATTCTTATGGTAAGACTTATAAGCTTTCATATGCCAAGGCAGCTAGTTTGGTAGGGCTGAATAATGAAGGTGAAGACGAATTCATATATCATGTGTTGCCGGATTCAAAGTGTAGAATCGACAAGGAAAAATCATTAGAAACTCTCTGACTGGAAGATTACAAGGCTCCAAATATTTCTAGTTTGTCTACAAATTTCCAGATTCTAGAGTTATGGGTACAAGTTCTTATCGGACCGAGAAATGGTGACAAAGATAGTTTGAAGAAGAGTGAGATTTATATCCTAGATTTTCTGATAAATCTGAGGAATTATAACCTAATGAAGCACATTCTCATTACTCTTGAGAATGTTAAGAAAGGAAATCTGAGAGCTCAGATTATAATGTATCCAGTAATCCTCTCACACTTGATAGTTCGGTTCCTTGAGTCTTTAAAGGAGGCTTGCAAGTCTAAGCCAAGAGTTTTCAAGATTATGCTGGTGAGTGATGGTACACTCAAAAGAATGGATGTAGTTTTCGACAAGAAGACTAGTCAGTTTATTGATTTACCTACTCAAGAAGAAACAGTTCCAAAAGTTTCTGATCCGGAATCCTCTAAGCCAGTAAGGAAGAGAAAGTTGAATGAAGTGGAAGTAGAAGTAGAGAATCCCAAGTCTAAGGAAGTTCATTCCGCACCTCCAAAACCTATGAAGAAGAAAGCTTACCCAGATGAGGTTGTTTCTAAATGGAGGGAGATGATATTGAAGAGAGAGCAAGGGGAGCCTCAGTTTGGCTCAGATCCTGCGGAGGCTAAGGCCTTGATGGAAAGAACAGCGGGTGAGCTCGAAAAACAAGCGAATGAAAAGAAGCTCAAGAAGAAGATGTCTGAGGCTAAGGTAGCTCAGGCTTTGTTGAAGTTAAATGAGATGGTTTCAACAAATATTCCTGTTCCGAGATCTTTTTCATTGGAATATCTGCTTGAGACTCCAGGAAGAGACTTTTTTGCTCCAGAAGAGGCAGTAGCTAGGCCTGTTGAGGAAATAGAGAAGATTGAGCAAGTAGAAGAAGAATAAGCTGTTGCTGAAGGAAGTAGTGAAACAGGAGATGTGTTGAAGCAAGTAGATGATTATAAGGGGACACCTTCGAAACATTTGTCGCTCCGAACTTCAGAAGCTGAATCTTTGAAGCTAGTCACTCCAGTGATGAATGTGGAGAAAGAAGAAGAATAAGTAGCTTATCATGCAGAGGAAGAACAACTTCTACATGATATTTCTCAAATGGAGAAAGTAGAGGTTGGTGCTCAGGAAGTTTCTGATGAGGAAGACAATGTTGTTCAAGTTTCTGATAGTGAAAAGAGAACTCTGGAACATGAATCCATTCCAAAAACAGACAAGGGAAAGCAAATTGTTGCTGATACTCTGAGATCAGAAGTGGTGAAGAGAAAAGAAGTTGGTAGTTCCTAAAAAATAAATCTTGACCAAGTTGAAGAAGAATCTTCTTCAACCAGAGTCTCGGATTCGGAGTTATCTTCGTTGGGGCATGATTTTGTTGTTCAGTCTTTAAAGAAGCTGGTAGGTTCTATTCTGACTTTCTCAAGCATGGATTCAAGATGCCAAATGATCTAACATGCTTTGAATCAGAAACCAGACTCCATATCTATGGTTATGGAAAAGTGTGTTGGAATAGAGGCTCAGTTCAAAATGTTCTTTTTCGGCTATGAAACCCACAAAATATCTTGCAAGAGGATGACGAGCTGGTCGAGAAATACTGTGGAAGAAATGAGGCTATTTGATGAATTTCAAGATAATGTTAAGGATGCTTTTGGGACTGAGGATAGGAAGATAAATGTGCTGACTTCATCATTTGAAGAAAAGCTGACAGATGAAAAGAACTTCTGGATTCATGAAGTCAGATATCTGATTGGGAAGCTGAATTCTGTCTCTCAAAACTGGAAGTTTGAAAGGGATCATCGGATTGAGTTTGAAGAGAAATTGAAGGCTCATGAACAAAATATTAAAGATCAGGAAGAAAAGCTTCAATCCCAGGAATAAAATATTGAAGCCCAAAATGCAGGAATTGTTTTGTTATAGAAGCAAGCTAAAGAAGATCATAAAGACTTAAAGAAGATAAAGACTATTCTTAATGGTCTCATGGAGAAGGAAAAAGATCCAAAATAGACAGATCAGATCTTTTGTTGTATCTAAATTTCTTTGTTGTTGAGCTTTTCAAACTTAATGAAAATTTTTGCTTGCTCATTTCTTTTGTTGTTACTACTAATTTTCAGGTACATTGTTATTTTTTTCCATTCCCTCGAATTCTTTTTGAAAATCATAAAGGGGGAGAAGGAAAAGATCCTTAAGGAAAAAGAACTCTAATAAGAGCTTATCTGAGGGGGAGTTTTTCATTAAATAAGACTTTCTTATTCCTAATAAAATGTCACTCCGGAAATCTAGAATACGATCCATAGAGTTTTAAAGCCTAAGGGGGAGTTATTCGTATTCATCAATATCCTTAAAGTAAAGGGAGATAAGCCTTTATGTTTTCCTTTCTTCTTAGAATTTCATTTTCGTAAGGATGTTTGTACTTTCCAAAAAGGGGGAGATTGTTGAGTCAATAAGGTTTTCCTTATGACTTTTCCATTCCTACTTGTTTTGAAAATCACAAACACCTTATCTTTAAGAAAATCGCTTTTATAAGGAAAATTGATTTTATAAGGAAAATTGCTTTTGTAAGAATAATTATCATTATCATATTTTCATCCAGATTTTTCTTAAGTATGAGATTCAGATTCGTTTATATTTTCTCGAAATTCTTTGAAACTTTGATATGAAGTATTCGATTTTTACGATCCGAATTCTGGATAAGAACTGTAATAAAGTTTCACTCTGAAATCCAGATGAGAACGGTGATAAAGTTTCATTCCGAACTCGGGATATGAACTCTGATTAAGTTCTACTCCAGGTTCAGGATACGAATCCTTATGAAGCTCGACAACGAATTCTCATTACGAATTCTGATGATGAATTCTCATTACGAATTCTGATGATGAATTCTCATTATGAATTCTGATGATGAATTCTCATTACGAATTTTGATGATGAATTCTCATTACGAATTCTGATGATGAATTCTCATTAAGAAACCTAATGATGAATTCTCATTATGAATTCTGATGATGAGTTCTCATTCCGAATTCTCATTCAAATTCACCTATTAAATAGAATCTGATCATCTTTGTTTTATATACTCCAAATTTATTTAGACTCCGAAAATTATTTTTGGTTAGACTCCAAAATTTCATCTTGCTTACGTTGTTATAATCTGTCTACTCTTTAATATATTTTTTTCTCACTACGAACATTCATTCCGAACTTTTGAGTTAGATTTAAAATGGTGTCGTACATTCTGTTACACTTGTTTTGTTATAAAACGATGTCGTCTATTCTGTTATAAAACTAACCGTTGGCTAAGTGACACGTATACAGGTCCCTCTAATTTTTAAAGAAAAATATGACCGTTGGGAAGGAGGCTGACCTTACCTATAAATAGGAGATCATTTGAAAGAGCTCAATAGAGAATGAAGTTGATCAATCTAGAGACCACACACTGCTAAAGTGATTTCTTGAGAGAGAAATCTTTTCATGCCTTGTGCGTACTAAACTGCTTGTTCAGTTTTGCTTCGTCCGACTCTGAATGTTGGTGAATACATTCGAGGACTTGTAGGGATAGGAAGACAGAGGTGCCGACTACCTTGAAGTTTGAGGGCTTCCTTGCTGAGGAAGATAGAGGTTTCCAACTACCTTGAAGTTGAGGGCTTACGGGGATAGCAAAACAGAGACACTCCGATCTTCGTATCGAGGGATTACCCCGGTGTGGGTAAGACAGACTTGCATGAAAGTATAAATCAAGGTACCTTTATCCAAGGTTGTTGGATACCCTTCTCTTTGGGTTAAAAGATTTATATATTGTTACATATAATTTTACTACTTGTTTATTTCTGCTGCATTTTGTATTATAAGGAAAGTATAACTTTCTTATACTTCGTTACTTGTACTCTGTTTCATTTAGATTCTATACGCTTTAAGGTAGAATATCATATTGTAATCTTTTGTTAAGTTTCAATTTTTGGAACCATATTTCCAGAACCTACTTTCAGAATCTCTTTCCATGTTTTCATTTAGTATTAGAGGTGTTGTGAATTTTCTTAAGTTTAACTTTGTTAAACTCATCCCTTTCCTTTTCTTAAGGAAAACACAGTTATTCATAACTAACTATAAAGGTTCCAATGGAATTTTTAAAAAGTATACAATTCACCCCCCTCTTGTAAATTAAGCATCTAAATCATTATTTAGATCCTACAATTGGTGTCAAAGGAGGTCTCTGGAATACTTGTACTCATGTATACGTTTTTCTTACTCACTTTCCCATTCTGAACTTTCCCATTCCGAACTTTCCCATTCCGAACTTTATTATTAGTAATATTTTCTACTAACAAGTTTGTGTGCCGATGGTTTATAAGTATGGAAGGAATTAATGTTGGTTCTATTGATAATCTAAATCCTACAAGACCACCAATCATTGATGGTAATGATTCTGAGTACTGGAGAGATCGAATGAAGACTTTCGTTATCAATACTGGAGCAGAAATTTTTTTTATGCTTACTGGAGATTATAAAATTCCTAACAAGGAAGTTAGAAATTTTACTAACTAGGAAAAGAAATAATATCAACTCAATTATAAGGTACGCAATACTTTACTGTGTTCAATGACCAGAAATATATATATCGAAATTTCTTCTTGTGAAGCATCTAATTGTATCTGGAAGAAGTTAGAGGTTACACAATTTGGAACTTCTAAAGTGATTGAGACTAGGAGAGTTATGCTTAGAGCTGAATATCATGGCTTCAATTTTCCTTATGGAGAAGCAATCTATAAAGTTCAATAGAGATTTATGACTATTGTCAACAACCTACAGTCTATGGGAGAGAAAGGTTTAGACGATGAAGCACTTGTGGATAAGATAATTGATATTATGCCCAATGAGTGGGAATCCAAAAGAACTGCTAGAGATGAGAACATTAAGGTCACTTAAATTTCTCTTGATGAGTTATATGGAACTCTTCTCCAACATGAAACCAGAATGAAGAGAGATGATGAAAACATCAAAAATAAAAATGGAAATGGTATTGTTGCTTTTACAACAACATCAAATCTTATGAAAGTTAAGACTCCTGAGAGTGTAACCAGATCCATGTCTAAGAATATGGAAGTTCAATCAGACTCTAGTGAGAGTGAAATATCATAAAATTAATTAGCAAATCATGCTCGAAGGATGAACAAGATAGCTATCCAGAGAAATTTCCAATCCAAGTATAATAAAAAGGAAAGGAAAGATAGAAAAGATGGAGAAGTCACTTGTTATGAATGCAAGAGAGATGGACATATTAGACCAAATTTCCCTTTGCATAAAAAGAAAGAAAGGAATGAAAGGCATTCAGACAGGAATAGAAAGAAGTATTATAAATACAAAGCAAAGAATGTTTTGAAAGCTAATGATACCTCTAGTGCCAGTGGTGGTGATTCTTCAGATGAATATTCTGATTATAAATCTTCAAGACAGAAGAATCATGGTCTTATATCCAAATTACCTATTGAAAATCATTGTTTTATGGCTAAGGAATGAAATTCTGAATCATTGACCAATGTTTCTTTAAATTATAAGGATAGTAAGTATTATAAATCTTCTAATGAAGAATCCCCTTCTGATGAAGAAAATACTTTACCTACTTATGAAGAAGTCTCTAGGTTTGCTGAAATTCGTGAGATTGAGAATTCCAAACTCAATAAGAAACTTGATAAGTCAAACTCTAGGAAGTCTATTCTTACAAAAGAGATGTCATATCTTTCTAAAGATCTTGATAAGAAAAATGCTGATTTTGAAAGTATTTTAAAAAATCTTGAGGAAGTAAGTTCTGAGAAGAACAAACATTCTAAAGAATTAGAAAAGTAATTTCTAAGAAAAATGTTTTCAAGCCTAGCTTTAGTTATAAGTCCAATGATTTAGAGGATAAAAACTTGGTTATAAAACTCAAGTCTGTAATTTTTTCCTTAAATAAGTGTTTATCAAACTTTACTCATGGTAAGGAAAATTTTGATAAAATGTATTCCCAAATATGACCTTTAAGAAATAAATCCAGATTTGGTTATACCCGTGCAAAACCAATTTTCAGTAACAATTATTTTGTTCCTCAGAGTGCCCCATTTTGTACCAAGTGTCAATGTGGTGGTCACTGGGCAAAGAATTGTTCCTTAAACAAAACCCAATCCATATGTTTTCATAAATCTTACATTTCTAAGAAGATGTGGGTTTTGAAAATTTTGTTATCTAGAAATCTCGGATCCAAAAAAGTTTGGATTTTGAAAGTCTAATTCTCTTCTTGATTTCAGGAAAATAAAGAGAGTACCAACAACAATACAAGGTACATGGATAGTGGATGTTCCCAGCACTTGACTAGTAACAAAATCTATTTTGAAAAGATTATCAAAACGAAAGGAGGAAAGGTAACTTTCGGAGAGAATGCTAAGGGAGAGATTGTTGGTATTGGTAATATTGTTCTTCTTGGTAAAACCTTGAATTAAAATGTTCTTTTTGTTAAGGGTCTTAAGCAAAACCTCATTATCATAAGTTAGTTATGTGATGAAGGTTACCTTGTGAATTTTAGGAATGATAAGTGATTAGTTCACAATTGCATGGAAGAATTTATTCTCTCAGCTAATAGGCAAGAGAATGTTTACACTTTGAACTTAGAAGACCTTAGAAGCCAAGATTTACCTTGCCTAAGTGCAATGAAAGATCATTCCTGGTTATGGAATAGAAGACTAGGTCACTGTAACCATAGGAACCTATGTAAACTCTCTAAGAAGAAACTAGTTAAGGATCTACCAGAGCATAGATTTGATTCTTCTAAAGTTTGTGCTCCTTTTCAATATGGAAAGAAACATAAATCAAGTTTTAAATCAATCAGTGAAGTCTTGAAAACTGATGCATTATAGTTAGTGCACATGGATCTTTTTGGTCCAACACAAACTGGAAGTATTGGAGGAAAATACTATGTGTTTTTTCTAGTCGATGATTACACTAGATTTACTTTGGTCTATTTTCTAGCAAAGAAGTCTGAAGATTTTTCTTATTTCAAAAATATTAGTGCTGAAGTTAAAAATGAGAAAAACCTTCCATTGAAAACTATTCATAGTGATCATGGAGGTGAATTTCAAAAATCTGATTTTGAAACCTTTTATAGTAGAAAAGGTATTACTCACAATTTCTCAGCACCTAGAACTCCTCAACAAAATGGTGTAGTAGAAAGAAGAAATAGAATTCTTCAAGATATAACTAGAACCATGTTGAGTGAATATTCCATAGCTAGACATTTCTGGGATAGAGCTGTAAGTACTGCTTGTTATACTATAAACCGAGTTTTGATTAGACCTTTTCTTAATAAAACTCTTTATTAGTTATATAATGATAGAAAACCAAGACTATCCTACTTCAAGGTTTTTGGTTGCAAATTATTCATTTTGAATACTAAAGATAACTTACATAAATTCGCACCAAAATCTGATGAAGGAATTTTCTTAGGTTATTCCACAACTTCTAAGGCTTATAGAGTTTTTAATAAAAATACTTGTGATGTTGAAGAAACAGTAAGTGTAAATTTTGATGAGTCTGATCCTTTTGTTTTTTAACCATCCCAGCCTACATCCTCGGATGTGTTTTCAAAAACTGATTGTCAACCTTTGATAGAAGAACCTTCTGATAAGGATAATGTTCAGGAAGATATTCCTGAAACATTTACCCCAGAAGACTTTCTACCTTATTTGATGAACAGGCTTTTCAAAACCCAAATCAGGCGTTTCTTAAGAATCATCCCAGTGATAGTATCATAGGTGATGTAAATCAACCTGTAAGGACTTGATGGTCCTTATGAAATGAAGTATAACAGCTATCATTTCTTTCCCAATTAGAACCTAAAAGCACTGATGAAGGTTTAGGTGATGCTGATTGGATCGAAGCCATGCAAGATGAACTAAATGAATTCGAAAGGAATAAAGTCTGGACCTTGGTTGAAAGACCTAAGGAAACGTCTGTTATTGGAGTAAAATGGGTTTTCAGAAATAAATGTGATGAAAATGGAGTCATAGTAAGAAATAAAGCTAGACTTTTTGCTAAAGGCTATAATCAGCAACAGGGAATAGACTATGAAGAAACCTATGCTCGAGTAGCTAGACTTGAATCTATCTGTATTCTACTTGCCTTTCCAGCATTCTTTAATTTCAAACTTTTCCAAATGGATGTGAAATGTGCTTTTCTTAACGGTTATGTTCAAGAGGAAGTTTTTGTTGAACAACCTACTGGCTTTGAAGATACAAGATATCCTGATTATGTTTTTAGACTGACCAAAGCTCTGTATGGCCTTAAACAAGCCCCATGAGCATGGTATGATTGACTCACTAGACTTTTGCTTAAAAATAACTATGTTAAGGGAAATGCAGATCCAACCCTTTTTATAAAGAAAGATAAGAAAAATGTTTTGATTGTTCAAATTTATGTTAATGAAATTATATTTGGTTCAACTCAGTAATCTTTGACCAACTCTTTTGCAAGTATAATGAAATCTGAGATTGAAATGAGTATGATGGGTGAGTTAACCTTTTTCCTTGGTTTTCAAATTTCTCAAAAACCAGAAGGAACCTACATATCGCAACATAAGTATATTAAAGATCTTCTCAAAAATTATGGTTATGAAAACACTAAGAGTATAAGTACTCCTATTGGTACCTCAAACTATTTAGATCTTGATGAAGCTGGGAAACCAATAGATCAAACATCTATTAGAGGTATGATAGGAAGTCTACTATACTTAACAGCTAGTTGACCTAACTTAATGTTTTCAGTATTCTTATGTGAAAGATATCAATCCAATCCAAAGGAATCTCACTTAAAGGAAGTAAAAATAATTTTCCGCTACCTTAAGGGAACCATGGTTCTAGGATTATTTTCTACTTATGGAAATGATTTTATCCTAAAAAGCTTTTCTGATGCTGACTTTGGTGGATGTAGAATGGATAAAAAAAGTACATCCGGAACTTTTCATTAATTAGGAGATTCATTAGTTTCTTGGTCATGCAAGAAGCAACATTCTGTGACACTCTCCACTGCTGAAGCGGAATATGTAGCAGCAGGAAGTTGTTGTGCTCAAGTGTTGTGGATGCAACACACACTCATAGACTATGGCTTGAGTTTTACTAAAACTCAAATTTTGTGTAATAACACTAGTTTCATTGCCCTTAGTAAGAACCCTGCACATCACTCCCGTGCAAAACACATTGATATTAGCATCACTTTATTAGGGATCACACACTCAAAGGAGATATTATTCTTCAGTTTATCGGAACGCAAGATCAACTTGCTGATATTTTCACAAAATATTTGCCTTCTGATAGATTTGAATACATTAAAAAGAAGTTAGGAATGATAACCGTAAGGTAATCCTTCTTAATTAACTTTCTGTTAAAAAAGTCTCCTTATAGTAATAAAATCATTTTCATAGGGGGAGTACATTTGATTGTTAGAATAACAAAGTTTTTCAAAATTTGTTTTCAAACTTTTCGGAACTATAATTCCAAAATGGTAATTTCTGGAACTAAAATTTTCTAGAATGGATATTTTCATATAGAAAACTTCTGAAATGGAAATTCTCGTATTGAAAACTTCTGGAATAGAAAATTTCGTACTGATATTTTCATAACGGAATTTTTATACCAAATCTTTCATAAAGAGTTTTTCATTTTCAAATTTTGGAATGAAATTTTTGTACTGAGTTTTCCGTAATGAGTTTGTTTTTCATAGTGTGTTTTGCAAACTTTTTCTTTTCGTAAGTAAATATTTTTTCACAGTTTTCGTAAAAATGTTACCAATTACGAATAATCTTCTTAAGCCAATCCGAAAGGTATGATTTCCTTACTCATTTTTTCGTAGTCATACTTTACTTACTGGAATTTTCTTATATTTTGTTTTCGGATTATAGTTTTCTTAATTCTTTGTTTTAATAAAAACCTCAAAAGATCGGATTCAAGTTTTCATGAGAATTGGTTTTCGACCGTCAGATCTGATCTCAGCTTGTCACAACCATTCGATCAACCATGGATGATGAACCATTTTCTCGTTGCCTATATAAAGGGGACCCCAAATAGTTGTCCCACGTCAGTTTTCAAGCTCCAGCGTCTCGAAGCTCTGCCTCTCTATTTTAATACCGTTCCGAAAATCAGTTTTCTCTGTTCCGAACTTCTCAGAGGTCTTCAGATCCGAATGTCTGTGGAAGTAGCTTATCATGACATGTCTTCCTCTAAGATGATTTCTAAGTGGTTAGTATATAGAGAGAGGCTGGTTCATCCGTATTTCTTCAACAAGTATGATTATATTATTTCCAAGAATATTAAGCTTAATGGATGGGAAGATTTTGCGGTGTCAAAACCTGGGAATGAAGATGAAGTGTATTCAAATTTGCTTATAGAGTTCTATGAAATAGCCTCATTTATTAAGGAAGATGGAAGGGAGAAGTTGTCTTTTATGTCTTATGGTAAGACTTATAAGCTTTCATATTCCAAGGCAGCCATCTTGGTAGGGCTGAATAATGAAGGTCAATCCAAATTCCTATCTAATGTGTTGCCAGATTGAAAGGGTAGCTTCGACAATGAAAAAGCATTAGAAACTCTCAGACTGGAAGATGACAAGGCTCCGAAGATTTCTAATTTATCTTCAAATTTCTGGATTCTAGAGTTATGGGTACAAGGTCATATCATACCGAGAAAGGGTGACAAAGATAGTTTGAAGAAGAGTGATATTTATATCCTAGATTTTCTGATAAATCTAAGGAAGTTTAACCTGATGAAGCACATTCTCATTACTCTTGAGAATGTTAAGAAAGGAAATCTGAGAGCTCAGATTATAATGTATCCAGCAATCCTCTCAAAGTTGATAGTTCAGTGCCTTGAGTCTTTCAAGGAGGCCTGCAAGTCTAAACCAAGAGTTTGCGAGATTATGCTGGTGATTGATGGTACACTCAAATGAATGGATGTAATCTTCGACAAGAAGACTAGTCAGTTTATTGATTTACCTTCTCAAGAAGAAGCAGTTCTGAAAGTTGCTGATCCAGAATCCTCTAAGCCAGTAAAGAAGAGAAAGTTGAAAGAATTGGAAGTAGAAGCAGAGAATCCCAAGTCTAAGGAAGTTCATTCCGCACCTCCAAAATCTAAGAAGAAGAAAGCTTACCCCGATGAGGTTGTTGCTAAATGGAGGGAGATGAAAGAGACGAGAGTGCAAGGGAAGCTTCAGTTTGGCTTGGATTCTGCAGAGGCTAAGGCCTTGAAGGAAAGAATTGCGGATGAGCTCGAAAAAAAGCGAATGAAAATAAGCTCAAGAAGAAGATGTCTGAGGCTGAGTAGCTCAGGCTTTGTTGATGTTGAATGAGATTGTTTCAGAAAATATTCTTGTTCCCAGATCTTTTTCATTGGAATCTCTACCTGAGACACCAAGAAGAGACTTTCTTGATCAATAAGAGGTAGTAGCTAAGCCTGTTGAGGAAATAGAGCAGACTGAGAAAGTAGAAGAAGAAGAAGATGTTGCTGAAGTAAATGGTGAAATCGGAGATGTGTTGAAGCAAGTAGATGATTATAAGGGGACACCTTCAGAACATTTTTCGCTCCGAACATCAGAAGCTGAATCTTCGAATCTAGTCACTCCAGTGATGAATGAGGAGAAATAAGAAGAAAATTAGCTTATCATGCAGAGGAAGAACAACTTTTACATGATATTTCTCAAATGTATAAAGTAGAGGTTGGTGCTCAGGAAGTTGCTGATGAGGAAGACAATGTTTTTCAAGTTTCTGATAGTGAAAAGAGAACTCCGGAACAGGAATCCATTCCAAAAAAAGACAAGGGAAAGAAAATTGTTGCTTATACTCCGAGCTCAGTAGTGTTGAAGAGAATGGAATTTGGTAGTTCCTCAAAAAGAATGCTTGACCAAGTTGAAGAAGAAACTTCTCCAAGAAGAGTCTCAGATTCGGAGTCATCTTCGTTGGGGCATGATTTTGTTGTTCAGTCTTTAAAGAAGCTGGTAGGTTCTATTCTGACTTTCTCAAGCATTGATTCAAGATGCAAAATGCTCCAAAATGCTTTGAATCAGAAATCAGACTCTGTATCTATGGATATGGATAAGTGTGTTGAAATAGAGGCTTAGTTCAAAACATTCTTTGTCGGCTATGAAGCCCAAAAAAGATCTTGCAAGAGGATGAAGAGCTGGTCGAGGAAGACTGTGGAAGAAATGAGGATCTTTGATGAATTTAAAGATAATGTTAAGGATGCTTTTGAGACTGAGGATAGGAAGATAAATGAGCTGACTTCATCCTTTGAAGAAAAGCTGACAGATGAAAAGAACTTCCGGATTCAAGAAGTCAGAGATCTGAATGGGAATCTGAATTCTGTCTCTCAAAACTGGAAGTCTGAAATGGATCATCAGATTGAGTTTGAAGAGAAATTTAAGGCTCAGGAAGAAAATATTTAAGCTCAGGAAGAAAAGCTTCAAGCCCAGGAAGAAAAAATTGAATCCCAAAATGAAGGAATTGTTTAGTTAGAGAAGAAAGCGGAAGAAGATCATAAAGACTTAAAGAAGATAAAGACTATTCTTAAGGGTCACATGGAGAAGGAAAAAGATCCAAAATAGACAGATCCGATCTTTTGTTGTATCTAAATATCTTTGTTGTTGAGCTTTTCAAACTTAATCAAAATTTGAGCTTGCTCATTTCTTTTGTTGTTACTACTAATTTTTGTGGTACTTTGTTTTTTTTTCCATTCCCTCGAATTCTTTTTGAAAATCACAAAGGGGGAGAAGGAAAATATCCTTAAGGAAAAAGAACTCTAATAAGAGCTTATCTAAGGGGGAGTGTTTCATTAAAGAAGAATTTGTTATTCCTAACGAAATGTCACTCCGGAAATCTAGAATATGATCCTTAGAGTTTCAAAGCCTATGGGGGAGTTAGTCGTATTCATCAATATCCTTAATGCAAAGGGAGATAAGCCTTAATGTTTTTATTTATTCTTAGAATTTCTTTTTTGTAAGGATGTTTGTGCTTTCCAAAAAGGGGGAGATTTTTGAGTCAATAAGGTTTTCCTTATGAATTTTCCATTCCTTCTTGTTTTTAAAATCACAAACACCTTATCTTTAAGAAAATCGCTTTTATAAGGAAAATTGATTTTTAAAGGAAAATTGATTTTATAAGAAAAGTTATCCTTATCATATTTTCATCCAGATTTTTCCTATGTATGAGATTCAGATTCATTTCTATTTTCTTGGAATTGTTTGAAACTTTGATATGAAGTATTCTGTTTTTAGGATCCGAATTCTGGATAAGAACTGTAATAAAGTTTCACTCCGAAATCCAGATGAGAACTGTGATAAAGTTTCATTCTGAACTCCGGATATGAACTCTGATTAAGTTCTACTCCAGATTTAGGATACGAATCCTTATGAAGCTTGACAACGAATTCTCATTACGAATTCTGATGATGAATTCTCATTTGGAATTCGGATGATGAATTCTCATTACGAATTCTGATGATGAATTCCCATTACGAATTCTGATGATGAATTCTCATTACGAATTCTGATGATGAATTCTCATTACGAAACCTGATGATGATTTCTCATTACGAAATCTGATGAAGAATTCTCGTTCTGAATTCTCATTCCTAATTCACCTATTAAATATAATATGATCATCTTTGTTTTATACAATCCAAATTTATTTAGACTCCAAAAATTATTTTTGGTTAGACTCCGAACTTTCATCTTGCTTACGTTGTTATAATCTGTCTACTATTTAATATTTTGTTTCTCACTCCGAACATTCATTCCGAACTTTTGAGTTAGATTTTAAACGGTGTCATACATTCTGTTACACTTGTTTTGTTATAAAACGATGTTGTCTATTCTGTTATAAAACTAACCGTTGGCTAAGTGACACGTATACAGGTCTCTCCGATTTTAAGAAAAATATGACCGTTGGGAAGGAGGCCAACCTTACCTATAAATAGGAGCTCATTTGAAAGAGCTCAATAGAGAATGAAGTTGATCAATCTAGAGACCACACACTGCTAAGGTGATTTCGAGAGAGATAAATCTTTTCATGCCTTGTGCATACTGAACCGCTCGTTCAGATTTGTTTCGTGCAACTCCGAATGTTGGTGATTACATTCGAGGACTTCTGGGGATAGGAAGACAGAGGTGCCGACTACCTTGAAGTTCGAGGGATTCCTTGCTGAGGAAGGCAGAGGTTGCCAACTACCTTGAAGTTGAGGGCTTGTGGGGATAGCAAGACAGAGACACTCCGATCATCGTATCGAGGGATTACCCTAGTGTGGGTAAGACAGACTTACTTGAATGTATAAATCAAGGGACCTTTATCCAAGGATGTTGGATACCCTTCTCTTTGGGTTAAAAGATTTATATCTTGTTACATGTAGTATTACTACTTGTTTATTTCCACTGAATTTTGTATTATAAGGAAAGTTTATCTTTCTTATACTTCCTTACTTGTACTCTGTTTCATTTAGATTCTATACTCTTTAAGGTAGAATCTCATATTGTTATATTTTGTTAAGTTTCAATTTCCGGAACCATATTTTCGAAAGCTACTTTCAGAATCTCTTTCCATGTTTTCATTTGGTTTTAGAGGTGTTGTGAATTTTCTTAAGTTTATCTTTGTTAAACTTAGCCCTTTCCTTTGCTTAAGGAAAACACAGTTATTCATAACTAACTTTAAAGGTTCCAAAGGAATTTTTAAAAAGTATACAATTCACCCCCCCCTCTTGTAAATTGAGCATCTACATCATTATTTTGATCCTAAAAAATTCACCCCTATTGTAATTGAGCATATACAATCATATTTCAACCCTAAAATTGGTATTAAAGGATTTATCTGAAATTCATATGTTCACATATAAATTTTCTTGCTTAATTTTTCATTAGTTTTAAATAATTTCCTTCCATAGGATTTTTATCCTTGATTACAAACATTTACTATTAAAAAGTTTCGAAGGAAAGTTATTTTATTTTAGATGGAAGTAATGAATGTCGGTTCAATTGACAATCTAAATCATACCAGACAACCTATATTTGAAGGGAATTATTATGAATATATGAGAGATCATATGTAGACTTTTTTTATTAACACTAGAGTGGAAAACTTATTTATTCATAATGGAGCTTACAAGATTACTGATAAGGAAGTCAGAACTTTTAGTAATCATGAAAAGTAAAAATATCAACTAAACTACATGGTATTAAATAAATCATTGTGTTCCTTGACCAGTAATATATATAGTCAGATTTATTCTCATGAAGCTAAAAATTGTATTTGGATAAAATTTTGGGTTACTCATTTTGGTACATCCAAGGTTATAGAATCTATAAGAGCTATTCTTAGTGAAGAATATCATGGGTTTATAATTCTTTATGAAGAACTAGTGTGTAATGTACACTAATGGTTTATGACTATTTTTAATAACTTACAATCCATGGGTGAGAAAGGTTTAGATGATGAGGCACTTGTGGACAGGACCATACACATCATGCCTAATGAGTGGGAATCTAAGAGAACATCTATTGATGAAGATAGGAAAGTATCACAAATTAATCTTTATTAGATTTTTGGAACTCTTCTACAATATGAGACAAGAATGAATAAATATGCTGATTTAAATGGTAGTGAGAGTGTATAATTTACTACTACTAAAGCCAAGACACCTGAAAGGGTTACAAGATCTATGTCAAAGAAAGTCAATGTTTCATCTGAATTAGTTGAATGTGAAAATTATGAGAATTATCAAGATAATCATTCTCGAATGATGAACAAGATAATTGAACAGAAAGACTTTCAGTATAGGTTTAAGAAGAAGGAAAGAAAAGATAGGAGAGGCTCTGGAGTCACTTGTTTTGAATGCAAAAGAGCAGGGCATATAAGGCCAGATTTTCTTATGCTTAAGAAAAAGCACTGAAAGGAAAATTATTCTGAGAGAAATAGAAATAAGTACTACAAAGCCAAAGCATAGAATGTTTTGAAAGATAATGACACCTGAAGTACCAGTAGTTGATACTCTCCCGATGAAGCATGAGAGTATGAATATTTGGGTTAGAATAATCTTGGTTTACTATCCAGATTACAAATTGAAAATCATTTTCTAATGGCTAAGGTACACAATGTTGAATCTATAACTAATGTTTCCTTGAATACTAATTATAGTGATAATAAATATTATGAAGCATTGGATGACGAATCATCTTCTGATGAAGATAATACATTACCTACTTATGAAGAAGATTTTTGTTTTCCAATGCTTTTTTAGAAAAAAAATCCTAAGGTCGTGAAAAATTTTTATAAAGAAAATTCTAGAATTTATATTATTACAAAAAAGTATCAGATCCTTTAAATATCTTGATAAGAAAATTCCTGATTTTGAAAGTATTTCCAAAAAACTTGAGGAAGAAAATTCTGAGAAGTACAAACGTTTCTAAGGATCTTGAAAATGTAATTTCAAAGAAATTTTTTAAAGACTAACAATAGTGTTGAAACTAATGTTTTTAAGGATGAAAACATCATAATTAAACTAAAGTCAGAAATATTTTCATTAGGGAGGTGTTTGTCAAACTTTACCTTATGTATGGGAAACGTGTATAAGATGTATTCCCAAATTCATCCTCTAAAGAATAATTATGGATTTGGTTATACTCATTCTAAACAAGTTTTTAGTAATAATTATTTTGTTCATCAATGTGCTCCATTCTGCACTAAATGTAATTTTGGTGGACGTTGGGAAATAACTTATTCAATAAAAAAATCTGTCTTTATGTTTTTATAAAGCCTATTTTTCTAAGAAAATGTGGATACCTAAATTTTTTCTTTCGGAACCTTTCAGATCCATGAATGTTTGGGTTCCAAAAGTATTACACAATTTTTTTAGGAAAATACTGAATGTACCAATCACAATACATGGTACATGGAAAGTGGATGTTCCCGACATATGACTAGTAACACAAACATCTTTGGAAAGATTTTCAATATGAAAGGAGGGGCAGTAACATTAAGGGATAATGCTAAGGGAGATATTAATGGTATTGGAAACATTGTTCTTCATGGAAATCATTGATATTAAATGTTTTATTTGTTAATTTTCTTAAGCACAACCTCATTAGCATTATCCAATTATGTGATGATGGTTACCTTGTGAATTTTCGGAATGAAACGTTCTTAGTGCACAATTACAAGGAAGAGTTTTTTCTTTTGGCCAATAAGAAAGAGAATGTATACACACAAAACATAGAAGACCCTAAGATCCAAGACCTACCTTGTCTTAGAGCAATTGAAGATCATTCTTGGTTATTTAATAGAAGGTTATGACATTGTAACCATAGAACCCTATGAAAACACTCTAAGAAAAGACAATTTTAGGATCTACTTGATATTACTTTTGATTCTTCAAAAGTTTGTGATCCTTGTCAATTTAGCATGTAACATAAATCATTTTTTAAATCTATCGGAGAAGTCTCAAATACTGATGAATTATAGTTGGGGCATATTGATCTTTTTGGTCCAACACAAACTGAAAGCATTGGAGGAAAATATTATGTATTTTTCCTAGTAGATGAGTACACTAGATTTACGTGGGTCTATTTTCTACAAATAAATCTGATGATTTTTCTTATTTCAAAATTTTTATATCCCAAGTTTAAAATAAGAAAAACCTTCCACTGTTAACTACTCATTGTGATCATGAAGGAGAATTTCAAAATTCTTATTATGAAATTTTTTATATTAGAAAAGGCATTACTAATAACTTCTCAGCACCAAGAACTCTCCACAAAATGGTGTTGTTGAAAGATGAAATCGAGTGCTTAAAAAGATAACTAAAACCATGTTGAGTGAATATTTAATAGCTAAATACTTTTGGGCCAAAGATGTATGTACTAGTTGTTATACTATAAATAGATTTTTTAAAAGACATTTTCTTAATAAAACCCCTTATGAGTAATGGAATGGAAGAAAACATAGAATTTCCTACTTGAAGGTATTTGGATGCAATGTATTTAGTCTGAATACTAAAGATATTATATATAATTTCATACCCAAATTTGATGAAAGAATTTTCTTAGGATACTCCACAACTTCTAAGGATTATAGAGTTTTCAATTAAAACACTTGTACTATTAAAAAATCATTACTTGTCAAATTTGATGAAACTTATCCTTCTGTTTTTAAACAACCTCAACTGAAATCTTCCGATTTTTTTTAAAAAACTGATTAAAAACTCTTGATAGAAGATCCTTATGATAAGGAAAATGTTCAAGAAAATGTTTTAGAAGAATTAACCACAGAAGATTACCTACCATATATTGTTGAACAGGTATTACAAAACCCAAATAAGTTTTTTCATAAGAATCATCCCAGTGATTGTATCATTGGTGATATAAATCAACCAGTAAGAACTAGAAGTTCCCAATGAAATGATTTATAACGTCTAGAATTAATTTCTAAATTATAACCTAAATGTACTACCTAAGCTTCTGGTGATGATGATTGGATAAAAGCAATGAAAGATAAGTTAAATGAATTAAAAATGAATAATGTCTGGACCTTGGTTGAAAGACCTAAGGAAACTTCTATTATTGTATTAAAATGTGTCTGCAGAAACATGTGTGATGAAAATGGAATCATATTAAGAAATAAATCTATATTAGTTTTTAAAGGATATAATTGACAAGAAGTAATAGACTATGAATAAACCTATGCTCTAGTTTCTAGAATTGAATCTATTCGTATTCTACTTGCCTTTGCAGCATTCATTAATTTCAAACTTTCTCAAATGGATGACAAATGTTCTTTTCTTTATGGCTATGTTCAAGAGGATGTTTTTGTTGAACAAAATCTTGGTTTTTAAGATACAAAACTTCATGAACATGTTTTCAAACATACCAAAGCTTTATATGGACATAAACAAGCCCCTAGAGCTCCGTATTATAGGATTACAAGATTTTTGTTACCAAATAATTACATTAAAGGAAATTCCGATACAACCCGTTTTATCAAGAAAGATAAGAAAACTGTTTTGATTGTTCAAATTTATGTTGATGACATTATATTTGGTTCAACTATGCAATATTTTATTGATTCGTTTGCGAATCTAATGAAATCTGAGTTTGAAATGAGTTTGATGGGTGAGTTTAAATTTTTCATGGTTTTAAAATTTCTCAAAAACCAGAAGGAATTAATATATCCAAACACAAGTATATTAAAGATATTCTTAAAAAGTATGGATATGACAACACTAAAAGTATTAATAATCCCATTGGTACAAAAACTTCACTTGATCTTGATGATGTTGGGAAGCAAGTGAATCCCACATCATTTAGAGGAATTAGGAAGTCTACTATACTTGACAGCTATTCATCCGGACTTAATGTTTTCTATATTCTTATGTGTAAGATATCAATCCCATTTTTTGGAATCTCATTTAATGGTAGTGAAATTAGTTTTTCACTACTTAAAGGGAACCATGGAATTTGGACTCTTTTATACATCTAGAAATTATTTTATTATGAAATGATTTTTGGATGCTGACTTTGGTGGTTTCAAAATGGATAATAAAAGTACATCTGTAACTTGTCATTTCTTAGGATATTCATCAGTTTCTTATTCATTTAAAAAGAAGCACTCAATAGCACTTTCCAGTATTGAAGATGAATATATAGCAGCTGGAAGTTATTGTGCTCAAGTGTTGTTGATGCAACACACACTCACAAACTATAGTATGAGTTTTACAAAAAAAACAAATATTATGTGATAATACTAGTTCCACTTATTAAAGTAAAAACCCTACACATCACTCTCGGGAAAAACACATAGATATAAGGCATCACTTTCTTAGGGATCAGATACAAAAGAGAGATATCATTATTCAATTTATCAGAACGCAAGATCAACTTGATGATATTTTCACAAAATTTTCACCCTCCGATAGATATGAATTTATTAAACAGAAGTTTGGAATGATAACCATAAGGTAATATTATATGTTAAATTATTGTTAAAACCGATTTTGTAATATTAAGAGAATAATTTTCATAAGGGCAGTACACTTGATTATTAGAAAAAAAAATTTGGTAGTTAAAATTTTCTTATTCAAATTTTTTTGTAGATAAAATTTTTCATAATAATGTTTTCGTAATCAAATTTCGAAAATAATTTTTTTTGTAATTTTATTTCTAAATATTCCAGATTCTAATGTTCATCAAGAAACATTTTCCTCATTATATATAACTTTCCTAACAAATCAAAATGTTATGTTTCCTTTCAAAAAATTTCATAATCAAATTTTTTACTTGTTGATATTTTCATTTTCTTTTAAACATTTTAAATTCAATTTTCTTTATATCTGAATGTTTATCTTAAAAACCTCAAAAGATGAGATACAAAAAAAATCCTTCTTCGGTTATGATATCAACCGTCTGATTTAATTAGAAGTATTTAAATAGTTGGATCAACCATGGAAGTTGAACTGTTGCCCCAATTGCCTATATAAGGACCCCCCTAATGGTTTCCCCACATCGATCTTCAAGCTATGGCATACTGAATCCCTACTGCTCTACTTAAGGCCATTCTGAATATTCAAGGTCTGCTTAATCCTGAATGCATGTAGATGCCTCTCCTCCGAAAGAAATGTATTATCTAAAGGGAATATCTAACTGGAAAATATAGAGAGAGATGTTAGTTGATCCCCAATTCATTGAAAAGTATGATTCCATCATTTTAAATAATATCAAGTTGAATGGCTGGGAGGGCCTATGTATATCCAAACCGAGGGCACATTATCCAGTGTATCCAGAGTTTTTTGTCGTGTTCTATGAATTATTATGTTTTCTAATAAAGGAGGTAGTGATGAATTCTTTTTTAAGAGCCATGGGAAAATATATTTCCTTTCTTACAATATAGATACCAACATGATTGGAATTACTTATGAGGGAGAAGCAAAGTTCTGCTCTCACAAGCTACCTGATGAAGCATGATCTATTTTATAGGTGAATTCTATAGGGTTTCTTGGCTTGAAGGAAGTGAAAACTCTGAAAATTATTTATCCCCCTTCAAATCCTCGGATTCATCAGTTATGGGTTCAGGTATTTCTCATTCTAAAAAAAGGGGACAAGGGTACCCTCGAGAAAAGTGAAATCTATGCATTAGATTTTTTGGAAAATATTAGGAAGATCAATTTAGTGAAATATTTTTTTCTAAAAATCATGAATATCAAGAATAGAACCCTAAAATAGTATATTATCATGTATCCAACAATTCTTTCATAGATTATAGTGCTTTTTCTTCAGTCATTCAAAATTCTTTGATGTTCAATGGTGAGGAATTTAAATGTAATGTTGCTGAGTGATGATACTCAAAGGAGAATTAAAGTTGGTTTTTTCAGATATTCAAGGGAATTTTATGATTTTTCAGAAGCTGAAATCCATGATCTAAAAAAGAAACTGGTGGTGGATGAATCCTCCATGAAGGGTGGAATGAAACGGAAGGCCAAGGAACAAGAAAAGAAAGGAAAAACTCACGTAGCTACGGAATCTCGGTCAGAACCACCGAAGATGAAGAAGCAAAAGACTTATCCAAATGATGTAGTTGCCAAGTAGAGAGAAGAAAGGAAAAACATGAAGGAATAAGAGCCTATGTTTGGCTTGGACCCTACGGAGGAAAAAGCGTTAAAGATAAAGGATGCTAAAGAACTCGAGAAGCAACAGAAAGAGAAGAAGAAAAAGAAGAAGTTGTCTAAATCCAAAATTATACAATCACTTTTCAATGATATTGAGAAGGCATATGAACAAATCCCAGTGCCAGAATCATTTTTTATAGAATCACCTCATGAGACTTCAGGAATGAAGATGACGATTACAGATCCATAAAAAAAAGAAGAAATTGTTTAGGAAGAGGAAGAGGAAATAAATGAATAAGAAGAAGAAGGGGATGACACTGATGATATCATAAAGCATGTTGAAAATTACAATAAGATGGAAAGTCCCTATATAATAATATCGATTCAGACATCTCAAGATGAATCCTCAAAACATGATTCTCTACAGAATGAATAGAATTACCAGGAAGAAGTAAACAAACCTTATGAAGAAAAAAGTAGTAATCACGATTTCATTAATCCAGAAGATCAAGTGGTTGTTAATTAAAAAGTGGAAGTTGAAGAAGAGAAAATTGTTCATTTATCAGATAGTGAGAATGAATCACCTAAACCAGATGATATCATTTATAGAGTTGATAAGGCAAAGCATGTGTTGGTCCATACACCTAAAAAATATGTTGTGAAAAAGAAATTTGTTGGAAGTTTGTCGAAGAGGAAAGTTGAAGAGTTAGAAAAAGAACCCTCACCAACCAAACTTTCTAGATCATAATCGTTCTCTTTTGGAGATGATTTTGTGGTACACTCATTGAAAAATCTGGTTAGAACTATTCCATTGTTTCCATGTATAGATTCTAGGTGTCAGTTGCTTCAACATTCATTCAATCGGAAATCATATTTAGTCTCTATACTTATAAACAAATTTGTCGAACATGAGGAAGATTTTAAATCCCTTATCAGTGGTTATGAGGCTCATAAAATGTCTTTCATGGAGATTACATGCTGGTCAAGGAAGAAAGTGGAGGACTTGAGAGATTATGATGAATTTCAAGATAATGTCACAGATTCCTTTGACACCGAAGATGGTAAGATTAATGATCTAACTAAGAGCTTTAAATAAGAATTGACTATTGAATACAAAACTCGGAAGCAAGAAGTCAAGGATCTGAATGGAAAGCCTAATTTTGTGGCCATGAAATGGAAGAGGGAAAGGGATCACCTGATTGAATTTTAAGAGAATCTTGTTAAGAAAGAAGAAGTGTTGATAGATCAAGAATAATGTCTTAAGGATCACGAAGAAAAGATTAGATCCTTAGAAAAGAAAAGTGAAGATAAAGATCAGTTGATCAAGATCATGGATGAATATCACAAGGAGATCAAGAAGCTAAAACTGTTATAAATAAATTAGTACTTAAAGAGAAATAGGGATACTTTTTCCTATTCAGATTTTTTGTTGAGATTTTCCTTTTAAAAATTCTTAAAATCCTAGTATAATTTCAGTAGTTCTTCATATTTTATTCGTTTCATAGTACTAATATTATAGTTACCAAATTTTCTTTCCATTCCATCTATTCCACTTTGAAAATGAAAAAGGGGGAGAAAGGAACGATAAAAACAATACTAAGTAAGAAGAGATTTCTCTAATTAAGGGGTAGTTCATCTAAAAGAAAGTTCTTATCAAAGAAGACATTCATATGAAAGATAATGTAGAATCTCATTCAAGAAATCAAGAATAAAATACTTTGTGATTCCAAAGTATAAGATGGAGTTAGATTCATTCCCTATGATCCATAAGTAAAAGGGAGAAATGTTTTTAAGTCCATAAGAATTCTATGCCCTTATATTCTTTTTTTGTATGGTGGTTTATGATTTCCAAAAAGGGGGCGATTGTTATGTCAATATGGGTTCCTTATGAAGTTTTCATTCCTCTATGTATTGGAAATCAAAAACACTATTTTTTAAGAAAAATCTCTTTTTCCCTAAAATTATCTTAATAAGGAATGAAATTTCCTTCCTCAAAGAAATTTTCTCCTTACCTTTGTTTTCATTGTTCATGTTATAGTTTCTCTTATCATAAATCCTTTTTTAAGTCTAAAAATCAGTTCCATATCTGAAACCTTGGAATTCTATAATTTCATAGATATAGTGTATTCTGAAATTCAGATTCCAAATTCTCGGAAATTCAGATTCCAAATTCTCTGAAATTCAGATTCTGAATTCTCTAAAATTTAGATTCCGAATTCTCTAAAATTTAGATTCTAAATTATCTGAAATTCTAGTTCGAAATTCTCTGACATTCAGGTTCCGAATTCCTTCGAAATCAGACTCCAAATTCCTCATAATTTGGAAACCAAATTCCTCTGAATTCAGAGTCTGAATTAAATGGAATTTAGACTCTCAATTCATTGGAATTCAAACACCAAAATCTATAGAATTCAGGTATCAAATTCCTTGGAAAAAAAATTCAAACATCCATGTTTTATAGTCTCGAAGTGTTTATTTTTATAAACTCTAAACTATTTTTCCTTAGACTCCAAAAAATTAGATTTGGAAAAGCAACCATATTTTTCATACCCTTGTTGTAATTACGAAATGATGTCATGTAATCTGTTTTTAACTAACCGTTATTTGAGGGACATGTATACAGGTCCCTCCAAGATTCAAGGATAAATATGACCATTAGAGGAGGGATTCAACCATAGTAGAAGTGATTATAAATAAGTGATCATTTTAACATTCTCACTACAACCGAGAACTAGTCCTTAAATCTAGAGATTAGATACTACTGAAGTAATTTCTAGAGAGAGAGACTCTCATTCCTTATTCATACTGAACATCTTTTTCAGCTTGCTTTGTGAGACTCTGATTGTTGCTGTGTACAATTGAGAACTTTCAAGGATAGGAAGATAGAGGTTCCAACTACATTAATGTTCGAGGACTTCCATGGATAAGAAGACTAAGGTTCCTACTATCTTAGAGTTTGAGGTCTTGCGTGGATAATAAGAGATATTCTGATATTTCTATCGATGTATTACCCTACTGTCGGTATGACTGGCATTCATTAATGTATAAATTAAGGGACATTTATCCATGATTTTTGGATACCATACTCTTTGGGTTAAAAGATTTCATACTTGTTACTTTTTTTATTTCAAGTTTATTTCTGCTGTATTTTGATATAATAAGAAAGTATAACCTTCTTATACTTTTTTTCTTTTATGTACTCTAATTCATAAAATTTATACACTTTAAGGTGGAATCTTTTCCTTGTAAACTTTTATTAAGTTCCATTTCCAGAACCATATTTCCAGAACCTAGCAGGTTTGTTGAACTAAGTGTTATTGTGAATTTACATTGTATAACATTGTTAAACATAGTTTTCCTTAAGGTTAAAAATTAATGTTTTTAAACTTAAAATTCACCCCTCTTGTAATTGAGCAGCTACATTGATATTTCGATCCTACAATTAATTCTAACTTTATATAGAATGTAATAAAAATGTATTTAATGGAAATATTATATATATATATATATATAATAAATTAAATAATAATTTTTATTTAATGTTCGTATATTATTTACCTTTGTTTATTTTAATCTGTCAAGAAATTGAATCATCATTCTTACATACATAAGACCTATGCTCTCCATGAATGATGTTTTATCTTTTCTATCTCAAAATATTATCAATTATGATAATTTAAATTATAATGATTATATGAAATAATGATATCGCATAAAACATTCTAGATATTACATATCCATTATTTAAGTAAGAGGACCAAAAATAAAAGAGTTAAAATGTTCATGAAAAAGAAGACAATTAATGCCCAAAATGTGAGTTTAACGTGGATTTTTTAATATATGATAAATAAAATTGAATAAATAAATGAAATATGGTATTATATATATAATTAGGGTTCTATAATTGATTTATAATAAAATAATTTTTATAATATTGTAGTCTTGTATGTGTATGAAGGAAGATGATACTTAAGGTAATGGTTTATTGTCTCAAATTTCCTTCTTTGAGAGAAATGTTATGATATGCACCTACATCATTTTATATTGTATATTAATAGAATCATTGACTTTTTATATAGTAAATGTAATGTTTTAATGAAATTTAATGTTTCAATTTTTTTTAAATTTAATCTTACTCACAACTCAAATGATACCAAAATGATTAATATTTTTTGTTACAATCTGATAATTATTTGAGATTATTTATGATTATGATTCCAATGTTGATATATTATGATCCATATCTCAAGATAATCATGAATATTCATATAAAATGGTTAGTTCATGAGAATACATATTTTATCTCTATTTCCATCTCTTTATATACTCAATAGACCAAAATAACATTTTAATGAAAAATCATCTCTATTTCTCCCTTTGCGTGAAAATCATTTTTCTTCTAAAAATACAGATTTCAATAATTTTTAAGATTTTGTCAAAATTATAAAAAGGGGTTATTAAATAAATTTTCAAATTTGTTTCATTTTTTCATTTTTTTATGTTAATCTACAGATCATTTTCCAAACAAGGTCCATTTGGATTTTACTAAAAATGTTAAAGGAATATTTGAATAAATGTATACGACATGAAAAGAATTTTACAAACTAAAGATTGTAATTTTATTTTAATATTAATTTATATATTCTAAAGGTCATTTTTTAATAAAATTATATCCATAATATTTTATGAATATATAATTTTAAAAAGGTTATTTTCAGAGAAAATATATTTTCCTTAAGAAACACTCCAAGTTATTTTTCTTTCAAAACCATTTTGAAACTAAGATGAAATCCTTTTATTTTAAATATGATTTAATGGGGGATATTATCCAATTATACCATTCCTATTCTTTCTCTAATAGATTATTAATAATAGAAAATATTTTTAGGATACCAGTTTGTTTTCTATAGGCTTTACCATGTTATAATTCTTACGAAAACTATATATTTTTCCATGGGTTATGGTTTAATGAAATGGAGAAATTTTCATGAAACCTATTTATTATCCATAGGTAATTTTATGATGAAATTTTTATGTACCCAATTTATATTTATGGGTTCTAATATGATGAATTGTTTATGATTATGCAGGACACAATTGTATTTTTTTGTGAATGGTGGGTCTTATTTGTCACTCCAATGTATTGATCAAACTTTAATATCTCATGGGATAATTATGACTAGAATTGGTAGTGAAACCCATCCAGAAAGGGACTCTTTCCACTATGATATCCTTAGGATTAAACAACGAATACTATGATGGATTTGAGAGTAAACTCATTCCACTATGATAGTCTTATCAATGAGACTTGAACTACTAAGGAAATGATTTTATATCCTTATTTTTATTACTTAAATCTATGATTTATGATAATATTATGTTATAATGATTCATTTTTAACAATTATATTATGATTCATGTCTAATAAACTCCCATGATTTTGTGAAATAAATCAAATTTATGATCTATGATATGAAGGGTATTGTTTTAAAATGTTATTTCCATGTTCTAATACCCTTATTATCATGATATGTGGTTACCTCCTTTATTTACCCTAACCGGGAATATGAGGTTCACCCTTTTTTATTATTCATTTCCCTAGGCTATGATAAAAGTTATTATGCCTGATATGTCTAAGAAGGGTTCTATTAATTACGAATGTCGTGAGATATGATGTATCTCACATATGGACTTGTTATTTATTTGTCCATGTTTCTAAAGGCACAATACCTTTAAGATACTCAGGAATATGTTTATTTAATGTAATAAATACTCATCTAAAATGATTTAATATCTATATATTAAAATCATGTGTCAATCTAATTATTATCATTGGATAGTGTTAGTAAAACATTGTAAAATAAGATGATAAGATATTAGTGTGATCCATAGGGATATGTTTAAGGATGATTCAAGGTATTGGAAAATTTCAAAGAATATTTGTAAAGCAGAGAGAAAGGGTTTTCAAATTAATTTCATACCTTTTGGGATACTATAAGTGGATGTGGATATATCATAAGGGGTATGTAGGGGTTATAACTCCGAATTGTTCACATTGATTTAGACTTAATCATCTCCAAGTGAATAAAAACATTCCTTGATACACACCTGGTTTGACTCTACTATGGGATATGATTTGTAAATTCACAAAATCATTATGAACCATCATAATTTATTTAAATAGACGATGATTATAAATAACCTATGATAAGCCTTTGGTTTTAGAGAATAAAAATTAGGTTTCATTATTCATATTAATTATAAGTAAATTTTCTGTTTTATGTGGTTCCCCACTAAGATTATTGTTTCTTACAATATTTTTCTTTGTTTCATTATATGGTTAGACTTAAAATGGAAGCATGATAATACTGTGTTTCATGGAAAATGTTGTGATTTTCTTCTTGAGAAACCAATGCTTATTGGAGTTAGATTGAAAATTTTCAATTCTATGATCACACAACATTATCAATATGTGAATCATTATATAATTAAAAATGATAAATTTAGGGAATAAAATTATCTTTATTCCATCATAAGGAAACTTCATGATTTTTTCCATGGTAATTCCAGTCCACATGTTTTTAAGAAATGTATTTGTACCAATAAAGAGATCTTTTTATCCCTTTAGTGTTTGGAAAATGAGAAAGTCATTTTAGCTATCTATCATTTGATAGGTGAAGTAGATCTATGGTAGAATCTAATAGAAACTATGATGTATTGGGATGAAATTTACTATATATAATGGGATGAATTCAAGAAATTATTTTTAATTAAGTAATTTCCTCATATTTTTCTTATTATCATGGGGTAGGATATTCTTTATCTTATGAAAAATGATGATGAATATGTTGGTACCTATTAGGAAATTTTTTCAAGACATTCACGGTATTCTTCTAGTATAATCATCCATCATAAAAGTGAGATTAATATATTCTTCAGCTATGAAAACCCATGCCTAAGAATGGATTTATTAATATGATAATTTAATAGTTAGGAAGTGATTGTTTAATGTGAAATCAAGGTGGAAATGGAGGTTGGATTTAAATATAGATATCATTCTTTTGATAAGAAGAGAAATATGGAATTCAATAGAAAATCTATAAACCACTGAGATAATATGATGATATTTCCATTATGATCCATGTTAGGAAAGATACAAAGATAAAATTTTCTTAACTATACTAGTTAATTTTTTATGTTTGTTATGGATGGTCGTCGAGAAATTGAATGCCAAAGTGATGGGAAAAAGTTAGATAATTATGTGAATAAAGAAAAATATCCACATAATACTCCACCCACACTTTATTGTTCCAATTGAGAGTAGTATGTGGACTGTACAATCCATTTCCCAAAAATTAAGGTTAATGATGTTGATTCAATTCATAAACCTCTTAAGCCGAGGTATATAGGGAATTCTCATGTGATCACTTTTTATGATAAGGTGTGTGAAAATGATTTGGTGAAATAAACACTCACCATCCACTCTATAGTTTCCAATGACTTATTTGATTATGTATCTGACCATTAATTAACATCAAAATGATTATGTAAGGGTATTAACATACCACCCAAATTAACATATTTATAATTAATAGTGAAAACTCTTAATGGAATGTTGGTCACACCTCAAGTATAAGATTCATATCTGATTGATGTTTGTCGGAATATGAATCTTTTGAATATTCTAATTCTCCCCTTTATTTAATATTATGTTATATAATGAATATATTCTCATTATCTACATTATGACCACATCAATTTCCGTGTAAGTAAAGTCACATTTAATATTCCAAAAAAATTATTGTTTATTAGTATAATGACAAATATGAAATTCTGATGGAGATTAGATCCACTATATTTGACTAGATTCCAATTAATAATTGGCATTTATCGTAGATGGTTGGTGAGAGACTCAACATTCATGATATTATAAGTGTTTGTGAGTTTTTAGATGAATTTTCACAAAATTTTAATAGTCTTCCACCAAAATGAGAAGTTGAGTTCTCAATAAAACTCATACGTGGTGCCACACCTATTTCAAATACTCCCTAAAGAATGTCCGTGATTTGGTTTCAAGAAATGAAGAAGAAACTCTAATAGAACCATGATGATTGATTAATTCATCAGTTTTTGTCCCATTGGTGTTTTCCCATTTACTTTTTAAAAAGATAATATGTAACAATGGGACTTTTCATTGATTAACTAGAGTTGGAAAAGATCACAGTTAAGAACAAGTATGCTCTACCCTATATTTTCAAATTGTCTAATAATCTTCATGGAGATTAATACTTTGATATGATTGAAATTTTCTATGGAAATCATTAATTCAGTGTCAGTAATAAAGACATACCAAACATAGTATTCCATAAGAGTAAAAGACACTATGAATATATAGTGATGCTATTAAATATCATTAATTGTCCTTATATATTCATGGATTTAATTAATATAGTCTTTCTACTATACCTTAATCATTATTGGTTGTCTAAAAGATTATATTCTTATATATTCAATGAAAAAGGACGATCATTATGACCACATGAGGATTATACTCAAGACCATGATAAAATATAGGTTTTATAAAAATTGAACATTTTGAATGTTGGCTACATAAAACTTTTATTTTTTTCATTATATAATCTTATGAGAGTTTATATTTATAGTTCCATTAGAGATATATACTATTGAATAGTGGCCCCGACTAGCTGTAGTGACTATGATCTATAATTTTCATGGTTTAGCTGGATATTAAGGATGGTTTTTAGAATATTTCTCATGAATGTCTAATACAATCACCATGATGACTCAAAAGGGGTCCAAGTTCCTTTGGAAAAATGAATGTGATGAAAATTTTTATGAACTAAAGATAATATTAGTTATTTCACATGTGCATACAATACCCAATAGTGGATAAGGGTTAGTAATCTATAGTGATGCATATAAGAACTTATTAGAATGCAATATCATGTAAAATGATGTTGTTATAACTTATACTTCATGAAAATTAATGGTTCATGAGAAAAATATCTTACTCATTATTGGGAGTCATCTTTGGTAATATTTGAATTAAATATATGGATTCATTATCTTTACATAGAAATGTGTGATATATATTGATCATAAAAAGTGTGAAGTATATATTGAAATTTAAATAGTTGAATATGTTCCATAGAATATGGTTATAGATGATTAATGATTATGAAGACTCAATACATTACCACCTTGTGATAAATAAGAAGATGGCTGATTCCTTTAGTCGAAAGGATCATGATAGCTTATCAGTGGTGAGGATAAAAAAAGATCAAATATTTCAAGATTTACAAACTATTGATATGAAAATACTAAAGGAATGGGGAGGAGGATCTTATATTTTAAATTTTATTGGTCAACTGTTTATATATGTGAAGATTAAATAGGCATAATAAGAAATATTTAGAGTTTCAAAATATGTTTATAAATTTTCATGTGATTAATCTTCATCATGAATGAATTATAATGTTCAAAAAAATGTTTGTGTTCTATCCATAAAAATTTTTATGGTGGAGTTTTTATTGGAAGCACATATTTCTTCCATATCTATCCAACCTCAATGTAATAATACATATGGATGTTAGAAATATTATTTCCGGTGTGGTGATATAAAGATAGATATAACAGAGTTTGTATCTCGATTCTTGGTATGTTATCCTGTTAAGGATCTCTAAAAAAAAGTCTAATGGGATGTTACATACATTACCCATTCAGGATTGGAAATGTGAAAACATCCCATGGATTTTTTCATCAGACTCGCAAATATTTTGAAAGATCAATATTCTATATGGGTTTTACTCGATTGCCTTACAATGTCATCACACTTCATCACTATTCAAGATGACTTCAATTTGTTTCATCTTTCTAGGATATACAATTATGAAGTGTTAAGGTTTTATGGAGTACCACATTTTATTATACCTGCTCAGGATCCATGTTTTACCTAAAATTTATTACAATGTCTACAGAAAGCTATTGATACATATTAGAGTATTAGCACTGTATATCATCCATAGATAAATGGTTAGTCTAATAGAATAACTCTAGAACTAAAGGGTAGGATGAGATCTTTTATATGTATTTCAATGGTGGTTGGGATAAACCCACACATTTAATTGAGTTTTCATACAACAATACATTTCACTAGATTATTCAAATGGATCCTAATGAATACCTTTTTTTGAAATAACTACAATGCTCCCATGTTCAAGAATGAAGAAGGATAATGATATTTATTGGAACCTATGATTGATTAAGAAATAGTATATATGAACATTTCCATTCAACAACACTTAAGGGAAGTAAAATGTTGAAAAAAAAGTTATGTTCATAATCACTGGCATGATCTGGAATTTCATTTTGGTGAAAACCTGATTCTAAGAACTTCTCTATAGAAGAAGGATATGGGATATAGGAATAAATGGGAACTAATCCTTAAGTATATTAGATCCCTTTAAACTATTCATCACTTTTGGAAAGTATCAAATAATTTTATGCTTCTATTAATCCTTTATTATGTCCATGATATGTTACATGTATCTCTACCAAGGTAGTAGATACCTGACCATTCACATATACTAAACTCGGAGGTCATTGCTTCACATGGAAATACATTGTGTCCCCATTTTGTGAGACAAGGTGCATGCCACCTATATTGATCCCAATATAGTAGGTACCCTATTTTAGTTTCCAATTTGAATATTTATTGTTTGTGTGTGGGGGTGGGGTAAAGTGTTGTTGCACAATCAATAACAAATGTTTCACCATTTTAATATCTTAGAAACTATAAATGGCTCCCACACCCATAATAAGATATAAAATTTCTTTCCAAAGGCATGAGGTCATTTTGGGTTCAAGCCCAATGAAACTTATAATCTAACATTGGTAAATGGAATGGGATGACGGAACCATTTTAAAATTTTAAGGGAATGTATTTCCTATTTTGGGACTCTCTTGTAGATTGAAGATGTTTTAATGGATCACTTGTAAAATACCACTATAAAACATGTTACCCTTACATAAGAGTTTTCATCTTTCTTTATGTAAATGGGGTTATATTAATAAGACCATTTTTATGAATATGAGGTTGTTCATATTTTTTCCATTATTTAATAGAAATGGCTATCTTATCATATTTTGATGAAATATAACATGGACCACTAGATTTTACCGTAATCCATGTAGGCGATTTGGATTTTAATAATGGGATTAAAACTTTATGAGGCATCCTATATACCCTGTTAATAGTTGGAATAAAAACCCACATATTTCATTTAATATCGGTCGATACTGTTTACCAACATAGAGAAAGAAAATATATTTGAGGCCACATAGGCACTGTGTGTGGAGATTGAGCATTAATAAGGAATCCAATGTATATTTCCTATAAGGGTAATCAGAGTCATCATAGTTTTATATATCCTCAACCCAATAATGGTCAATGAAAAATAATCAATACATGTGAGGGTTATTTACATAGAGTTTACAAATTTAAGAATGACATTGGGGATTACACCATGGATGAAGAACTTGTTTCAGGGAGGTTACCATGGATGAGGTAAATTCACAATTCTAGTAATTTGAATGTTGAAAATACCTAATACCACATAATTAATTCTTGAGGTGACAAATAAGGGATAAGAAGTGGTCATTTTCCGAACATATGAACCTGAGAATTTTGTATAGGGGATCCACTTGTGAGGGGTTTTGTAGACATCTCATGCGTTAGGAGGGAAACCTAGGTATCCATTTTTTATAGGAATCATAATCCTCATCATTCAATATAGTTCCTCAAAATTTTGATGGATTAGGAATGTTGACAAATCCATATGATATTTTGGGTCCCATGTTCTAGAGTGTTTGAGACATGTAGGTAATTACACCAACGTGGATGCCCAATTATAGTTTGATCCATAGGAATAAATCTTATTAATTCTATTTGGATAGTAATCCGTGTCTTTGTAGATCAGTTATGGTGTATGTCCATGTGTATCAACCAAAAAAAGCTATCATGTCATGGGTTGTTTGCCTAATATTCTTGACATGTGTAGGATTCTATGCCTAAAATAGTTAACATGTTGGGGATGTATTCCAAATATGTTTGAGAATTCTTGGACATGTGATTGTCATTTTTCATGACAATTATAAGGGTATATAGAAATGTCTTGGTGCCTTCTGCATGATCTGGATGACATTCCCAGTGACCACCACATGACATGGCTAACATGTCAAAGGTTATTTTAATAATATTGGAAAACATCTCAAAGGAACATGATTGAAGTAGAAATGTTAGTGGACAATCACCTGATTCAGTTTAATTTTATGAGGCCTTCACATGATCAATTTAGAGACTCTAACGGAGTCAGATGATCTAGGATAACATGTCGGAGTGCTACCACATGATCTAGAGGACATGTTTTGATGACATTGAATGACTTAGTTGAAATGTATATATGAATTTTCCGGACTCATATAGCATTAACCTAGTTAATCAACTAATCAGCATAGACACCCAAAAGGGAGATTCTTGATCAGGGTTGACATGTCAGAGGGAGTCTATGTAACCTAGAGGATCTTTCTAGAGTACTTTGTGTGACTTTATTTAAATTCCTAGTGGAAATCCTGTGATCAAATAAGATACATCGAAGGGATCCATGTGATCAATGTAGAAATGAAATATGGCTATAGTGTCATATGGTGAACATGTCAGGGGGGATTCATGTGGTCTAGATCTGCCATGAAAATTATATAATATTGATATTCCATGCTAGGTACATGATTACTTCAAATGAAAATAAACATATATGTCTACACATAAGGCATCAACCTTTTTTGAACATAAATTTCTCAATTTTTTTAGGAATATTCTTATTTACACATCATATGATCAAGGGGACATGTGAAAACTCTTTCATATATTCTCTCTCGCACACCAGGATCCCTTTGCAAGATCAATAGGGTGATCACAAGAATCACATATTCATGTTTTATAATCTGTTATGTTTTCCCATATATATTACATGGTGGAAGACCATTGTGGTTATATTAGATTCCTCCATAATAATTCCACTCATTCTTTTACTCTTCATTGTGTCACCTCAAGCACATGTGTGGCATATTGTACATATGGCGGAGGAAATTATTGGTCTCCCCATCACAGTTCTACACCATCTTTCACAGAGTGTATATCACACATATGGTATTGAGTAAGTGGATGTTTTAATTCAAGAACACTCTTCCATCAAAATTGTTATTATACATACGAAAGTTTCAAAGGGATTTTCCATAATCATGTCGACCTGTGAATGAATCTTAAAAATACTAATATGACATGTGTGAGAGTCTTTGAGAGGATTGGATTCATATCTAAGATGATTTTGCATGATCAAGGAGACGTATATTGAGAAGTTCATGAGATTAAGCTGGAATGCCAATGGGTCGTCATGAGATCAGGTGGAAATGTTTGTGAGTAATTTTGAGACTAGTATACCCTTAGAAGAGGCATTTTAAAAATTATGGATAATTTTTGGGGTACCCATTCATGATCAACCATACATCTCATCGGGAATTCTCTATTTAATTATGGTTTGACTAGGAGTCTTCATGAGATAAAGTTAAATGTTGAAGGTGTTTTCAAATAATCTAGGATACTTTTCTGGAACCCATTGTGGGATAAATTTCTATTGTAAAAGGGCCTTCTTGAAATTGAGATTACATGTCAGAGGACCTTCAAGAGATCCCGATCGATTTTAGGAGGCCCATCAAAAGTTCCGACAAATATTTTGGAGTCTCTTATTGATATCAACATGCCATTTCAAAGGGCCTTTTCTAGATCAATGGTGTTCACATGAGCCGCATAACCCTTCACATGGAAAAAAAACTTTTACCTCATGTATAATTTAAATTTATCATATTGATTACAATATTTGACAAAGGTAATCAAGTGTGTGTTAGGTTTCTTTTGCATGATATGGGGAATGATCAGAGTATCTTGTGGGGTATCCATTTTTCGATCACTGAAACTTGTATGGATGCCTTCATAAGAATATTAGGGCTTGTCATAGGGGCTTCACTTGATCCTGAATAGATCAAGTGAAACACATGGACCATTCACATGACTTTACCTAGTCCCTTTTATTTCATATCATCTTGGGGATAACATGATCCACATGAACAAAACAATTAGTCTCCGTGTAGCCAGGATTATCCTTCCATTGTCTTATAGTGTAATTAATACCCATGATTTGGTTATTTATTCAATTACATAATTTTTTATGATGATTTTGTGAATTTAAAAAATCACTCTATAAAGAGAAAGGTCTATAGGGGTAAGGACTTAGTTATCTAAAAAGAAATTTCTTGCTTGAGTACTTGACACTTTCACTAGTTTGTGTGTCGAAAAACATTATGTCATCCTTGTGACCTCTGGTTTTCTATGGAAAATAAAATAAATATTTCAGTTAGGGATATACTAATTCTACCATTGTATCAAACTTTAGATATATTTCTATTTCTATTGTTTTATGATAGCATTGTAAGAACCACTTCATGAGAACATCATCACAAGACCACTTCCAAATATTCAATCACATGATCTAACAAGATGAATTCCCCAAATTATTTCTTATTCTCATTAGTTTTTTTAAAAAAATAACCAATTTTTAGTAATTATTAAGAACCATAACACATTGATAAGTATCATGAATATATCATGAGATTAAAATTATCATCTAGTTTCATCTTGTGATCACTTAATGGTTATGTTGTTCATGTGACAACCTCATGGTCACACGATAACAATCCTTTAAATGGGTCATGATATTACAAGATTCTCCATTGGTCATGTGATTCCTGAGACCTATATTAATTCATATGATCAAAAATAATAGTATGATTTATATGATTCACATAATTTTGTCAAAGGTATGAACTTCTTTTGGAAGGTTTCTTTTGTAATCTAAAAGGAAATTCTTGTTTTTTAGAAATGGATTTCAATTCATGTAAACCATAAAATGTGGATAGATAGATTGATATTATTGAAGATGTTTACCTTTGAAAACCTAAGAGACAATTATTCTCTAAAAATGGGGTTTTAAAGGGGGTTCTCTTGATGGAAATTTATAATTACCCTCTTTCACAGAAACTACCATTGTACAGATTTAGATTACTAGATGATACTACCATTCCTATGTCTGAAAATAATATCCCATCTCAGGGGTTTGTTTCTTCTCTTTGATATATTTAAATGAAAATTTATGAAGTAAGACAATTATTTATGTCACCACACAATGGATCATACCATATATTATATAACCCCCCTTGGGGTCCATATGGTTTCTATCTCTCCCATTAGCCAATTTCCCCGAGTTATTCAAGAATACTGGTCTACTATTTGAATGATCTAAGATGTTTTTAGAGCTCAAAGTGGGACTTGAGACGAAGAAGAAACATTTATTATTAATTGGAATGGCTAATCTGGGTCAAGAAGAGATGATTTGAGTTCTTTGGCTAGTTACATGTTATTCATCTTTATGGTAAATCTTGGACTTATTAATTTACTATATACCATTAGATGAAACTCATCAGGGAGATTATTTGTATTTGGTGTTCTGACAATAATTCCATTAATCAATCTCATAAAGTAGTATGGATCAAACGTTATGATATAAATTTTTTTGGAGGAATACCTCATCTTATGGATATGTACTAACTAGCCATCGAAAGAGGATAATATTCATTGTTAATATATATAATATCCATTAGATTAATTATTCATAAACACCATTCTAGTGCATTTCACAATTTTTACATTATTTCACATTATGATTGTAATTCATTGTTAAAGTGAACTATTACTTAGTACATATTTGAACACATACTAAAATAAAAAAATGTCTTGATTTTATTTTTGTATTTTATTTTCAGGTCTCCCATGTTATAAGGAACAATTCATGATTTTAGAGAACATGATGATTCACATTGTAAGAACACCAAAGTTTGCCTTGAACCAACAATATTCTGGGTGAAGTGAACTTGATAGAAGCCCAATATAGAGAATGTATTGGCCAAGATCAATGCCCATTAATTCTAAAATTTCAACTAAAGATAAATTACATCATGGGGAATATTTAATTAAGTAGTGTACCAAGATATTTTGGATATTTTAATGGATTCCCAGGAGGCCCAAGTTGGAGATAAAATTATTGGACTGATTCTATGTCCTAGAAAAAACATCCCCCATTTTATACATATCTAAAAAAAGTCCATTTGAGATGAAATTTTACAAATAGTCAGTGTACGTCCATATATGAATATTTTTCTTCTATGGCACATGAATAATCAGTCATTTTGATTCTTTTTTTGAAACACCTTTCAAAGGCATGCAAGTATGCTCAGTTTTTTGTCATGGGTGGAAAAGTCCACTCTCACTCAACTTTCCACACACCTTGGTCTAGGACCATTAATTGATGAGACTTAGAATGTTGGTATCTCAACACAAGGATTCCAAAATGTATATTTAAAGAATTGGTGGGGGAAGAGTTGATTATCTTTGGTACTTTCATTCATTGTAATGTTATTCTGCATTATTTTGGTCTTATGTTTATCTTTAATATGTAAGTTATTATAATTCATCTTAGTTTCATAATAAATATTCTTCATCTCCTCTTATTCTGTTCTTATCGTTAAAAAATTGATACCTTTGACTCATGGGGTGAATTTATTCACACCAAACGTTGTAAAATTATTCACACAATGGTGGAGGGATCGTTTTCTTTTTATTGTTTCATTACTTCTTAAATTCCCCCAAGATGAGTCTACTTCATGATTCCATTCAAACCATATCATCAATGGAGAGATAATAATCTTATGGGTTGATCCAAGAAAGTATTCAAAGGTCTGGATAGTATGTTATTTCTCACTCTATAAATTTCTAGTAAATTATTTTAATAGAGAATTTCATTTGACGATTTTAAAATTTCTTCGTCATTTTTGAATTTTAAGGTCGCACACTTCAAGTGATAATACGAAACTTTACCTTGGAGTGCTGAAAACATTAATCCTTCAAGTTTATAGGTGATTTGTATTTGGGTGTTTAGGTATTAAAATAGAATTTCATGAGGTTGTTTTATCTTCTTATATGATCCCATATCAAATATAAGTAATTGAAATAGTCGAAAAAGGAAGGCTTAAAATCCATACTAGTTATAACCTAGGATCAAATAATTATTTTAAATTTAATTAAAATAATTATAATAACATTCCCTTAAATCAATATAAAATCAACCCAAGTTGGACACTTCGTATCCAAAAACAATCCATCAAATGTACGTGTTTGTATGTTACTTTTTAGTTCTCTGAGGGTCGACAACCCAAGATAAACTACAAGAGATCGCTTAACCCTAAAATATTGGGTAAATTTGGGTGGGAACAAATTTTTTCTACATTATTGTGGACCAAAGTAATTAATCTCAAAACCCATTATATTCTCCCCCATTTCTATTTTCTCATACCGGATTCCCTTATCTTTTCCATTTCTCTCTTTTTTTTGCGCAAGTCTTCCTATACCAGCGACAAACTCAAACAGATTAGTTAGGTTCGATATTCCTGGGGTTGGGGAGTCAAGCACACCTAGGGGTCTCTTAATAGTAGATCCAAGTATTCCTAACACCCTAGATTCATAAATTGATCCAATTTCAATAGAGGGTTATCAATAAATCTACTCATAAACCCGGGTGGGAACCAAAATGGAAATACAAATGAGGTAGCCCCAAACATGTGGAATGCATTCAATCCAACCAGTAATGAATACCTCACACGTTAATTGACTAATGAACCATCTTAAATTATAATACATGTAATAAATCTCCATTGATCTTAATTATGCATCTGGGAAAGGTAATGCCACAGTTGATGCCTTGAGCCATAAAACTCAGATTCAAGCCATCAAGGATGCCGGTGGTGAGTGATAATTGATGGATTTATTCTATGAGATGCATCTTGAGGTCAAGGAATAACATGGGAAGATAGTATTAGATGTTATAGTTGTATCATCCACCCTTTTAGAGTGACTCTAGATGAGGAAGATATTTGACTCTAAGGGAATCATTTTGTGGGAGAGAGCCACAAGTGGGATCCAACCACTTAGATCGGTTGTTGTTGGTAGTAAAACTATAATCTTCAATATACTTGTATGGGTGACTCTGGATATATGAGGAGAGATAATGAGGAAATGACATTCGTCTTTGTGGAAAGTTAATCCTAGTCTTACCCAGATGTATAGAGACATATATTGTTATTATTTATGGTCAGGTATGAAGGGTTAGAGAGTAGAAGTTATAACTTGGTGCTCCACCTGTTAGTAGATGAAGGCAGATCACCATTGACTAACTGGAATTCTATATCCTCTCCCTATTCTAGAGTGGGAATTTAATTTCATCACAACGTAATTTATGATGGTATTTTTGATATCCCCTCAATGTATAAATGCAGTATGAGTGATCTTCAATAGGCTGACCAAGGTTTCTCACTTCCTACCGATTCTAGAAACCATAACCCTTAATGAGTTTGGAAGGCTTTACATCTAGGAGATCATTTTAATTCGTGGTGTTCCCCATTCAATCATTATTTAACAAGATTCCCCCATTACTTTATGAATCTTGAAAGGGTTTTAGAATGAAATGGTTTCACTAGAGATCTTCATTACAACATATCAACCTCATACTGATAGGAAATCCATGAAGTCTATATTGATGTTAGAGGATATGATACATGCTTGTATCCTTGATTTTGGAGTTTCTTGATAAAATAATATTCCACGGGTTGAGTTTTAATAGAATAATACATTTTATGAAACAATTCAGATGGATCCATATGATGCCCATTATGGGAGAACGTTATGTTCAACTCTCTAATGGCTCTAGGCATGTGAGGAATCTCTATTGGGTCCTCGTCTAATTTTGGTGACTTCAAAGAAATCACAGTTGATTCAAAAGCATGTAGATGTAGCTTAATCTTGGAAGAAGACTTAAATATATAATTACTTCAGACCTCAGTAGTTGAATATGGGAAATCATGTCGTTCTATGTGAATTTCATAGATTGCGACTAATAGGAATCCAAATGTATGAAAATTTGTCACCTAGATATGTGGGGACTTTCAATACAGTGGAAAGAGTTGGGTCAGTATCATATTGGTTTTAGTTTCCTCAAAGGTATCATTAAATAAAAGACATCTTCCATGTATCTCAAATTTTATAGTCTCATTATGAGCATATCATTCATTTGAATGAGAAGATATTGAGTTTGGGGGGGTGGGTGTGTCCTTTGAGGAGCATCTGATGCATATCGTTGATTGAAGCACGAAGGCTCTTCGAGGGCAGTCAATTCCTCTTGTCTAGGTGATGTGGTAGTAGAGATGTGTACATAATGAGTCATGGGAGCAGGAATCCCATGTACATGAACAGAGTACAAAACACTTTTATGATGGAATTATACTTCCCTTAGAAGGGAATCTCAGGGATGAGTTTTCCAAAGGAGTGACAATTGTAATTTCCCTACCAATTCTAAAGTTATGAACCATTAATTTTTTTTATAATTCCTATAATTAACCCTTAATGTAACTATTATATTGTTAAATGAGTTTTTATAGGATTCTAGGCCTCATTCAAATCTCAGAGCCCCTGAAATGGGAAGAAAATACTAGGCCACACGGTTAGTGGAAACCGTGTGCGCATCCTGCATAGTTTCATAAAACCATGTAGTTACAAAAAGATGGAAATTATGGCTGTACAATTTTTCTATAACTATGTGACCTAGGTTGTATGGTCATGTGAGGTATATAGAATTTTTTAATGTGTGGGGTTTTATAGTTTCCACAGAGTTATATAAACCATGTGACAAACTGTGCGAGGTTCCCCTCATAGCTGTAATTGGTTAACAGTTGGAAACTGGTTTGGAAAACTATATTGCCAAACCATGTGCATTTATAAATGTGGGTGCAGATAGAAAATTTACCCTCTTAAATAATTACACACCATTGTAATCCGACCCCTATCATTTCAAAAGGCCCTCACCTCCTTCTTCATGCATGGATCATATTTCCCCCTAAACCAATTTATTCAAACAACTCCATTATCCAACACCTGAATCGATCATCATTGGATCCTATTGAAATATATATGCGAGATATTCAATCATCTATAGTATATTTCATGTTCTTATGCAATTTTATTAGGATATTTTTTTCATGCCCTTTTTCTATATTGACCTGGGATTTGACGATTACATCTATTTCGTCCAACCTAGCTATAATCAATGGTCAGGACATGATGGTGGATTCTCTAAGAAGGTATGGGAGGTGGTTTAGCTATTTTACCATTGATTTGTAACATCATATAATATTCTCTATTTTTATATGGATTGGACCTTTGCTTTTTCACCTCTAAATACATAAATAATTTTAATTTATTGCATTGGTATGCCTTTGGTGACCCGATATTATGGAGAATCAACCCATTAGGTTGATTTCCTTAACCTATGCTACCCATGTGTGTGTTCTCTGTAAAAGAGAACCAAATTTCCCTATTTTAAACTATCCAAGTACCTCTATAGGTGTGTTTTCATATGATAAAAACATGGATTATATTGTATAATTTTTTCTAAGATTGAACTATGTGCTAGACCCCTCTACATCTTTCAATATGGAAATAGTAATATTAATTTTATTGGCCTTGTTCTCAGGACTTGTTCCCTATAGACTATATTGTCTTACCTATTGATATTCAATGGATAATTTTCCTGATATAATATAATTACCTAAATTAAATGGAACTCCATTCATGTTATAAATGTATCTTCACTATTTAATATCATCGCCATCGTGGAAAGGGAAAAATGAGGGGTTGCAATTTAATGGACCTTTGGTCAAACTCTCATTATTTAGTTATCTTTTTTAAAATTCTAATAAAAGAATGAATGAGTGATATAAAATATTCCTGAGATAATATTTTTCTATGTTCTAGGAATCTACCACTAGATGAGTGACCCAAGTTCTGTAGGGGAGATCCCTGGGATGGTCTTGTTGGCATTATTAATTTTTTAATTCCTCAAGAGAGACTTGGAACCCTACATGTGATACTAGGTGTAGAATTAGTCATCTGTTATTCTTTGAATTTTATTACACCATTATTGAAGTGATACATGGGACTTCATCCTTGGGTATACACAAATAGACTCTTTGGTATTTGACTTTTACTGATCCCTTTGAGTTATACATGGAATGTCTCTTCACATTTTCATAGAAGTGATAATTTTTTAACAATATATTTTATAATGGGATGACCAAATTGATTTCAATAGTAAATATTTTTCTTCAAATTATAATTGATCAGTTGGTTTAGAAAATATAGGGAAAAATCTTCTTAAGACAATCACAAGCTTGGGGAAATTCCACCCTATGAAACATTACCTTACTCACTTTACCATTTTAGGATGTCTCGGTTCAGACACACAAGAATAGGATGAAGCAGGTTGATTGGATGAGTCTCTTAGTGTAACCTAGTTCAATGTGATTATTTATTATTGTGTATTACATTTGAATTATTATGTCACAATACTGATTTTATATTGCCTGAAATGGAATGTTCTAGACACTGTGGGTGCTGGATTATTGTGATTGTATCTCACACCATCACCATGTTCCATTTGTACCTGAGTAGACTTCATGGATACATGTATAGACAAAGGGAAGTATCCATCTTCCAATTCTTGATTGAATTATTTTTCTAGGATGGAGTTGGGAGAAGATTAATTACCCCATACTTGAGAGGCTATTCAAATAGGTTTTTGGATTTTTGTACATATTGTCAGCATGTTTTATATTATTTTACCCCCTTACCTAGATTTTCTTTTTGTATAACATGATAAAAACACTTTATCCATTATTATGCAGCTTTTGCATGTTGTTCTATTTTATTGTGTTTCTTATCCTTTTTAATTACACTTCTATATATTATTTATTCTGCTATTTCTTACACCCATTTATTCCCTATACAATGATCAATGAGGTAATAGTCTCCCCACTATCTTACCTAATGACCTTGTTGTTGTTCGGAAGTCTCTAGCATTTGGGGAGGTGGGCTTGATGTCTTGTGGCCAACCATCTCCGGGCGCCATTTAAGTGACACATGGGGTGGGATGCTACACTATTTTTAGTTCGATATAGTCTAGGAATATTAGAAAGGTATACCAACAGTGATGGGGTTCCAAGATAAGGATACCAACATAAGTAATAGGTTAGGTCATCTCACACTTCAAAGACATGAAAGTTGTTTATGGAAAATGTAATATTAACAATATATTCAATCACCCAATGAGTTGTGTCACTATCTAGTGAACTTATTATTAGAATGAAAAGAAGTAAAAACCCATTATTCTAACTTTATCTGGGACTATGGGGTCCAATGAGAATGATTTATCTTCTACTAGGTCCTAAATGTGGGCCTTGTGAGCTTTATTCCTTATTTATTTGTGCTATTTGTTTTTCATAAACACTAAGGTTGAAAATTTTAGCCGAGGAGACATGAAATTTTCATAGGACACCATTTTTCATATTTTAATACTGAAAAATTGTAGGGTTATTTCAAAATAAATTTTATGTTCTTTCAATTTGAATGATAAATGATGAGAGATCTAGGTCATACAGATTCGAAGAATGTTCATCAGGTTTAAGGTCATCATGCATGTGGACATAGTTTTAGGGGAATGTTATACAATTACCAAAATAGGATACCTAATATCAGGAGTAATAAAAAAACTTTTTGAGTGGGATATGAAACTTTGGTGAATAATGGATCATTTTTCTTGTTAAACAATTAATTATATGGGATAATCATGTAGAAAATGAACAATAATCACTATGAGGAGACAAGATCCATTACAATGACGTCAGAGATCACAATTGATTAGAAATACATTCCTATAGTAATAAGATGCCTCTATTTGGTGAGACTATGAACCTTATATATGTCCACCTCTATCATTTTAAAAAAGATATATTTTATCTTTTATAGGTGTTAGTAATGGTTTGTAACAAGCTTAGGTTGTCATGAAATAATGTGTGATTTAGGGATTGAGGGTTTCAAAATTGCGATGGAAGGACCCTAAAATTTGGTGAGTTATGGTCGGTATTTTATAGTCCCTCGATACATAATGGTGATTGGTGTTTGAATACGCATTGTATTGTCATGTAGGGGGGTATCTATCAGAATGTTTAATATCATGTGACAAGGTTGTTTTCTTAATAGTTTGATCTCATGAAATAAAGAAGTACGTACAAATGTGAAATTGTGTAAGATATCCTTGGGGATAATCTTCAATAGATTGTGGAATTTATATATGATCAGAAATGTTTATCAATGAAAGAAATTATTTATAGGTACCCATATACTAGATCCCTCATAATGTAGATTTATCTCATGTAGAAAAATAAAGTATGTATATACAACCATTACATAGGTATATCGAGTCTACATGAAAATGGTCTATTTGAATATAGGCATATTCTTACATTATTGATGGGATTCCATGGTGTTTCCAATGAAAACTGTAAGGGATAGAAATATTCCTAACTAATATCATTCAAAGATATCCCTTTTCATAAATCTGAATCACATGTTGGGGATATAATTTTAAGTGATGTAAACCAATGGTTGGGTCTTCAATAGAGGATCCAGACAATAATATTTATCCTATGATGGAACCAATCAAGACATATGTAGTTATAAGGTAGTTACATTCTTATTTTGATTCATATAATAGGTAGGGGTGTATTTTTATAATTTATATAATATTTGGACCTATGAATGGAGAATCATGCATCACTATGTGTCCTATAGTAATGTAAATCAAGTCACACATATTTCTAGAATAGAAAACTATCTACATCAATATGAATATTATATAGGGTGAATTACTTCTATTAATATTTAACATTGAATCAGTATTAGAGTTTGGAGAATCACTACATATTAGGTGATGTTAGAAACCATGCCAAAAATATTTCTTAAATAGAAAAACCTTCATGTAGGTATGATACATAGAAGAGGGGAAAATGTTTTCCATTGATGATATGGATGAAACCGGGATTATGATACCTAGGTTTCACTTTGTATCATGTGATGGTAGTTATTAAGTCACACTATGTTATTAAATGGAGGGATCTCTATTCAGATCTGACCTATATATAGAGTAGGGTATTTATTCCATTGATATTGTGGAAGAACCCAAGATTGGATATATTTTTATCACAATGTATCAAAGGATTTGAGGAATCTAGCCACACATAGATCATGAATAGAAAACTCTCTATGTATTTATGACCCATTCAAATATGGGGTAATGTTTTCCACTGATGTTATGGCTGGACCCATTATTAGATATTCGAGCATCTCTACATATCTTAGAGTAATAGGAATCAAACCACATATGGTTATTGAATTAAAAAATCACTAAAAAGGCCTAACCCATACACAAAAGGGGGAATTTTTTCCATGGATGTTATTGATGGACCAATGATTAGAGATTTGGGTATCAATATTTATCATGTGAAGGTTGTATTCATGACACACGTAGTTCTTGAATTGAAAAATTATATACCCAATACTGACCAATATGCATGGGGGGGATTTTTTCTTCTTTATGATGTTGATTGTCCTAGGATTCGAGGAATAAGTGTCACTATATATCTTTTGATAATAGTAATAAAACCACACATAATTTTTAAATGGATAACTCCTCACATAGGCCATATCAATATGTATATGCGGAATTTTTCTATTGATGTTCTAGATGGACCCTAGATTATGAGAATTTTTTGTGTCACTATTTATCCTATGATGGAAAGAAGCAAAAAAATATATATCTTGAATGGAATAATATCTATTAATGACTAATCTATAAAAAATGGGAGTTTTGTTAATGTTGATGTTAGGGATGGACCTAGGATTTCAGATTCGACTGTCACTACACATCTTGTAATGGAAGAAGTAAATACACACATGGTTGTTGAATAGAAATCTCTCTATAGTGGTCTGACCCATAATAAATTTTTCATTTTTGATTTGATGATATAGTTAGACAGATATTAGAGAATTATGTGTCACTATGTATCATTTTATAAAATAAATCAAACCATACATAGTTCCAGAATGAAAAACTCACCATGTAGGTCTGAATCATATAGAGAGGTGGTGTTTTTTATATTGATTTTGAGGTTCGACGAAGGATTTTGAGACCTGTATGTTACTACATATGCTATAATATTTGGAATAAATCCACATATATTTTTTTATTAGAATACTCTCTACGCAAGTATAACCCATGCATAGTGGGGCGATTTTTCCATTGATGGTGTGTTTGGAGCCACGATTAGAGATCTAAGTGTCATTATGTACCCCGTAATGGAAGGAATGAAGAAAAATATTCTTATTGAATGGAAATATCTATATGTTGGTCTAACCCATATGTATATGGGGAATTTTTTTTCAAAAGATGTTATAGCTATACCCGTGATTTAAGATACTGTTATTACTACATAAATTTTGATGGAAGGAATCAATCCACACATATTTCTTGTATATAAAAATATCTATGCATGTCTTACGCATATGAAAATGGGGTAATTTTTTCCATTGTTGTTGGGGATAGTCATAAAATTATGGAACCAACCGTAATTATGTATCTTATGATGGATTTAATCAAGCCCCATACATCTCTTGAACAGAAAACTCGCTACACTGGTATGACCCATACACAGATGTGGCCATTTTTTCTATTGATATTTTTGATAGACCCAAGACTAGAGATCATGGCATCACTGCATATCCTATGATTATATGAATAAATCCAAATGTAGTTATTGAAGGTAAACTCTCCACTCAGGTTTGACTCATACATAAAGGGGTGAATTTCTTCTATTAATGTTATGGATAGACCGAGGGTTTGATGTATGGGAATCATAAAATATCCTTTAATGATAGGAATCAAGACACACATAGTTATGGTATACTAGTGTGGTGGGAGACCAATACTAAGGATATCGGTCCTCTCAGGCAATGGTCATTGCAATGCACATTTGTACATCATTAATGTGACGTCAACCATGCAGTTTAATGTCATGTTGTAATTATGTTTGGTGTACCTTTAAGGTATTTCATCTTGGACTATTCTAACCCTGATGTGAAATAATATGTGTTTATCGTGTGGGGAATCCATTACCAAAATTCATAATCTCTCATGAGCTATGTTCAGTTTGATAAATTAGGAATGGAAAATGTTTATTTCACCAAATAAGGTGATTAAAAGAAAGGAAACGAGAATTTTTATCACATAGATTCTGGGACATGATAATGAATCTTGGTGTATAAATGTATCTCATTTTAATTATAATCAATCCATATATAGTTATAAGTTCATTTTAATGTCAAATGAAAGGGATTTCAACCATGCATTTAAACATTATATAGTAAGGACGACAGTTACTCATGTGAAAACGATGTCTTGTATCCACATAAATGATAAATCATGTCATGAGAGACATCCCATGTTTTTGACATGAGACTTCAAGACCTGTTTTCTCAAATAATCCTATTCTTGAAAAACTGGGCAAGGCATAATTTTAATTTCATGTTATGAAGATGTTTCCATACCGTTAAATGTCTTGTGATAGTGATGACATGGGCCACCCTATAGTGACCCTACCTTTTCTTACATTACTATTAAATTATTTTAAGATAAAAAAATAATAGTACTACACATAGAGGATCCAACTGTTATGTTTCTTAGAAAAAATATGACCATACATAGCAATTACAACATCAAGCATAAACAGTTATTTAATTTCTTCTTCTGTAGCATCTTATTGGCACTTGACCTCTCCTTAGTACATGTAGCCACCTGAGTATATTCATAAAAAGGGGTGATCTAAAATCCAATAAATAGGATAGATAAGAAGAATATAGCATGGGGTGAGCATAATCATGAAATAGGAAAAAGATCATGAACCTGAGAGGAGCATAAATAAAAGACTTGAAATGTTGCAATGCATAAAAAAACATCATGTCTTAGTGGTTAAATACCAAACATACTTGTGACCAAGCTAGCATATTTTTAACATAGAATTTCACATTTACTCATGAGATTAAACACTTTACCCAATGCTTTGGAGCTCTGTATAATTCTGGGCACACCCGTCACTTTGAAACATTCATATTGGGCTATATAATTCCGGGCGCAACAGTCACATCATGACACTATCATTGTCATGATTTCCACATGGAACATATATCAAAATTGAACATAACTAACCCATGAAAAAGAATAGGTTACATCTCATATAAACACATTCATAAACTTTGGGTTACCAAAAAAAGATGGAATAAAATACATGTTACAAGAACTGTCCACTTTGAGTGAGAAGTAAAAGGTATGTTCTTAAAAGAAGAGTTCTTTTGGAAAAAAATTTGTTTGACATAAATACCAGTTACAAACATGTATATCCTAGAAAATTAAAGACAATAATGAAGAAATGATCTTTAAGGAGTATCCATCTCAAAAATGGAGTGAAATAGTGAGAACCCAAAGGATGAAAGTTGGGTTCGAGAATTTCCCCTTACCTTATATGTGAATGCTTTCTTCTCTTTAATGTCCTCTAGAATCCTCCTCTTGAGATCCTCCTTAAGGGCATAAGAATGGTCTTTTGATGAGACTAGTAGCTCTTGTACGTGGGAGAGGGGACATGGAATATTTTCGGGAAGAGTTTAGAGAAGGCTTGGAGCGTGAGTGGTGTGAGGAGTTGAGGGTGTGAAGGGTGGTATTTATAGTGGAGGGGAGAGGGGTTTCCTTAATAGAAAAATAATTAGTTTATTAATTTCCCCTGAGACAAGGAATAGTAAGTCTTGAATGACCAAGAATAGTAATTTTATCATGGGATCCCGAACTAAGTGGTCTTACATCTGCATAACATCACACAAGACTTTATAATTAGCTTATTTTTGAAAATTACGGTATTTCACTATTCATAAAAAATTCAGGTATTTTAGAAAGATCCAAAAAATGTACCCCAACCATTTCTTGACATGTATAATCCAAAAATGAAGTCCATTTTTCAAAAATAATTTTCTAAATATGATTAATTTAATATTTAATTAAAATTATGGTTTATTACTAAAAAACAGTTTTTAAAACATTCATTTACTTATTCTAAAATATAGGTACATCATACTGTCACTTGAATATTATTTTTATATTATCATTGGTAATGTTACTATTCATTATGGTATATCACTATTAATAAGGGTATGTTACTATTCATAAGGGCAGGTAACTATTCAAAAAAAGTATTTTTGTTTTATTAGACTCAAAAAATCATCTTGAAGACAACTTTGTATGTCAGATTTTCAAAATTCGAAACACACAACTGACAAACCTATGTTTAAAGGTCAGTGAGAACATAGTATTTCATTATGTTTTGTTTTCATGTGATTTTATAACATAATTATAAGAAGGTAATTTTCCATTAAAAAACTTTGGGACGTTACATTCTTCCCAACATAAGAAATTTCTCCCACAAAATTTCACTTTACACAAACAGATGAGGGTAATTATCCATCATCAACTCTTCTGTTTACCAAGTTGCTTCCTCAAACTTATTGTTCTTCCACAATAATTTGACAATATGTGTTGTCTTGTTGCATAAAACCTTATCTCTTCGATCCAGAATCTTTACCAGTTGCTCCTCATAGGAGAGATCATCTTCTAGCTGCACCACCTCTGAGTTTAGTACATGTGAGGGATCAGGTATGTACTTCCTCAAGAGTGATACATGAATAAAATCATGAACTTGAGCCATATTTTGTGGAAGTGTGAGTCGATAGTCCATGACTCCTATGCTGTCAAGGATCTCAAAGGGGCCAATGTACCTTGGGCATATCTTCCCTTTCATCCCAAATCCCATGACTCTCTTCTATGGTGATATTCGAAGGAAGAATTTATCTCCAATGTCAAACTCCAAGTCCCTTCGATGGTTGTTAGCATAGGCCTTTTTCGGACTCTGAGCAACTTTGATGTGTTTCTGGATGACTTCAACATTCTCTGTCATCTCTTGAACAAGATCGGGTCCAAGTAGCTTTCTTACTCCAACTTCATCCCAACTGTTTGGAGTTCTATATCATCTTCCACACAGAGCTTCATATAGATCCATCTAAATACACAAGTTTAAGCTATTGTTGTATGAGAACTCAACCAATGGGAGATGATGATCGCAACCACCTTTGAATTCAAGAGAGCAGGCTCTTAGCATATCTTCAAGCGTTCGAAAAGTCCTTTTAGACTGGCCATCAGTTTGGGGGTGATAGGTCGTGATGAAATTTAATTTAGTACTCAAAGCATGTTGAAGGCTCCTACAGAATTTAGATGTGATCCTTGGATCATGGTTGGAGACAATTGAGAGTGGAACACCATGCAGTCTCACCACTTCATTCACATAAATCTTTTCATGTTGTTCAAGTGAGAGATCTTCCTGAATAGCGATTAAAAGGGTATTCTGGGTGAGTCAGTTAACCACAACCCAAATCACATTATTTCCCTTCGACGTCTTTGGGAGATCCGTGACATAGTCCATAGTAACATTTTCCCATTTCCACATGGGTATTGGAAATGGCTACATCATACAGTTGGACTTTTCTCGGTCTGATTTAATTTGCTGACATACCAAGAACCTTGATATATATTCCACAATCTCCTTCTTCATGTTATCCCATCAGAAGTGTTCTCAAAGATCATTGTACATCTTGGTACTCCTAGGATGGATAGAGAATGTTGAGCTATGTGCATTTTCAAATATCTCCTTATTTATCCCGGGTGATGAAGGCACACAAAGTCGTGTTCCAAACTGAATCACACCATCATCACTGATATGGAACTCCTACAACATCCCTTCATTTACTGCATTCACCCTCTTTTTTATCTCCACATTATCCCTTTTTGCTTCTTTAATCTTCTCCTAGATGGATGGTTACACAATCATTTGGGCAAGGTAGGATGTATCCTCTGCCCTTATGATTTCCAAATGCATCCTTTGCATATCTAAGAATATACGGTCTTTCTCAATCCATATCATGGATAGAGTAGCATGTTCTTTTATACTTAGAGAATTATCTACCTTGTTCGCCTTTCCAGGATGGTAGTGAATAGAGCAATCGTAATCCTTTATTAGCTCGAACCATCTCCTTTGAGGCATGTTGAGATCCTTTTGTGTTAATATATACTTTAGGCTCTTTTGGTCGGTGTATATGTCACACTTCTCACCATAAAGGTAGTGTCGCTATATTTTTGGGGAAAAAATCATAGCCTCCATCTCTAGATCATGTTTTGGGTAGTTGTGCTCATGGATCTTCAACTACCATGAGGTGTAGGATATCACATTGTCATTTTTCCTGAGTACGCAACCCAAGCCTTTCTTTGAAGCATCACTATATATCACAAAACTTCCTCCACTTTTCGGTAGAGTGAGTATATGTGTAGTGATCAGCCTTCTCTTTAGCTCCTTGAAGCTTCCATCTCATTCTTCTTTCTAGACATACTTTACCCCTTTCCTTGTTAACTTAGTTAGCGGGATTGAAAATCGGGAAAATTTACTCACGAAACGTCAATAGTACCCAGCTAATCCAAAGAAAATATTGATATATATGACACTAGAGGGCCTGGGCCATTCCTTAATCACCTTTTTTTTGAAGGATCCACAGAATCTCCTTCACTTGTGATCACATGTCCCAAGAACAAGACCTGCTTCATCCAAAAGACACACTTGTTGAACATGGCGTACAACTTCTCCTTTCTAAATGTCATAAACACAAGTCTTATATGTTATTCATGTTCCTCCTTTCTCTTGGAGTAGATGAGAATATCATAATTAAACACTACCAAAAATTTGTCGATGTAATTTCTAAAGACTTTATTCATAAAATCCATGAAAATTTCATGGGAATTTGTAAGTCTGAAGGGCATCACCAAAAACTCATAGTGCCCATACCTTATACGGAAGGCAGCATTCTGAATATCATCATTCTTCACCATTACCTGATGATATCCAGAATAAAGATCCACCTTTGAGAAGTATTGAGATCCTCTTAACTGGTCAAAAAATCATCAATCCCTGGGGGAGGATAGTTGTTCTTCATGGTGATCTTGTTGAGTTCTCGATAATTGATACACAACTACGTTGTTCCATCCTTCTTCACAAAGAGCACTGGCACACCCTAAGGTGATGCACTAGGGCATATGAAACCTTTTTCTAGATGCTATTGTAGCTGCTTATTTAAGTCCTCCAGTTCGATAAGATCCATCCTATAGGGAAACTTAGAGATATGAGTAGCTCTTGGTATGAGTTCAATTGAGAACTCTACCTCAGGATCTAGGAACATTCCATTTAACTCCTTGGGAAATTCATTCCTGTATTCCCTCATGATGGGAATCTCCTCATGGTTGGAACATTTTTTTGACTCAACCATTTGGGCGAGGTATGCTTCTTCATAGGGAATCAATACCCACAACATTGAAGGATTTTTCAAAGGAGATTCATGATATTCCTTACATTTGTAGAGAAGCATGGTATAGTTAGGAATATGAAAAGATATTTCTATTTCTCGATAGTAGATATGTGCTCTATACAATGAGAGCCAATCCAGTCCTGTTATAGCATCAAATTCCACCAAAAGAAGTATTACAAGATTCTCTGGAAGAATATTCCCATAAACACAAACAGGGGAAGATTCAAACACTTGGGATACAAAGATTCACCACTTTGTGTTTTTACAGATATCTCTACTTCATGGTTTCGGGGATTTTATTCTATAGTTCTATCAAACTTGCAAGATATAAAGTAATGTGTAGAACTAGAATCAAAGAAGTCTTTTGTCATTCTTGAGTGAATAGGAAGTGTACCTTATACGACTTCATTATCATGCTCCACCTCCGCAGTAGCGATGAAATAATCCTTCCCTTGTTCATTTGGCTTTGGTGGTTTCTAATGTTGATTACCCTCAAGAACTCGAGGTTTAGTGCACTGACTGTTATAGTGACATAGCTCCCTATAGTTGTAGAATTTAACCATGGGTGGTTCTCTCATTTCTTCGACTAAATTCTCCATTCATGTCGTGTCTTTTCGACACTCTTGTGCATGGTGTCCTTCTTTCCCACACTTGAAGCATTTCCCCGTCTCTTTCAGGTAGTTCCAATGGTGGAACATTCCACATTTTTGGCATGTGGGTCATTGAGTTTTCTTCCCGCCTTTATCATTAGATCAACCAACTTGAAAATCCATCTTTCATTTCTTATAACCATATCCAAGGAACCATTCTCCAAAATCTATCTCTACTTTTAGAGAACATCAAACAAATTCTTTATAACTCCCAAAGTCTCGAATTTCAGGATCCTCTTGAAGGTTTCGTTTTAATCCACTAAATAATCTATCAATTTTTCTATCATTATTGATAAAAAACCCAAATGTGTACCTTGAAATCCTTGTGAAATTCGCTTCATAGGTTGTGACAAATTCTCCTTCTTTTTGTTTGGGCTCTATGAATTCTCTCTCCATCTTAGTATGAAGAGTTCATGGGAAATACTTATTAAGAAACATTATCTTAAAGTCTTCCCATTCCATATTTTTAATTTTTTCCCTTTGATTGGTGTTCTTAATCATATCCCACCATTGATCAGCTTTTCTATCTCGAAGATAAACTTCTAGAGTCACATTATCTATCTCAGAATAGTGAAGAATAGAACAGATATTTTCTATGGAGTTTACCCACTATTCTACAACTAGTAGATCTGAATATCCATTAAACTTTGGCGGTTGTTGCCACATTAAACATTTGATATCCAGTTTCTCCCACTTTGGTGAAGGAGGATGTTCCCCATTATTATGGTTATTTTTCATAACCTAAGATAATTGGGTAATCATCGCTTTGATGTTTTGAACTCCACCTCCCAAATCATTGGGTATGTCGTTCAGGCAATCATTGCATTCGCCCTCACACGAGTTGTTGGCCTGATTTTTCTTGGTTCCCACCATTTTCTAAAATAGAAAAGGTTAGAACAAAACACAAGTAAAAAAATCACGAATATCTTATTAATTTAAAAAATTTATACAAAAAACATAACATATGGGATACATATGTAAATATTCTTATGTGATTATTTTTACTTAGACTCATACTATAGATTTTCTCTAAGGATAACTAATCCTAATTCCCAAATTAACTAAACATTTCCTCTGATACCAACTATAGTGACCATGCCTTTTCATACATTAATATAAAATTATTTAATGATAAAAAATAGAACAGTATTACACATAGAGGATCCATCGGTTTAGTGTATTGGGAAAACTAGGACCATACATATCAATTACAACATCGAGCATAAAACTTTATTTAATTTCTTCTTCTCTAGCTTCTTATTTTCACTTGACCTATCCTTAGTACATGTAGCCCCCTAAGGTTATATATAAAAATGGGTGTGCTAAAAGCCTAGTAAGAGGATAGATAAGATGAATATATCATGGGGTGAGCATAATCATGACATAGGAAAAAGATCATGAACATGAGAGGAGCATAAATAAAAGACATGAAATGTGGCAATGCATAAAAATGAAACATCATGTATTAGTTGTTAACTAACACACATACTTGTGAACCAAGCTAGCATCTTGTTAACAAATCATTTCAAATTTACTAATGAGATTTATCACTTTACACAATGCATTGGAGCGTTGTATATCTCTGGGAACACCCATCACTTTGAAACATTCATATTGCGCTATATAATTCTGGGCGCATCTGTCACATCATAACACTATCATTATCATTCTTTCCACATGGAAAATATATAAAAAGTGAACATAACTTACCCATGGAAAATAATGTGTTACATCTCATAAAAACACATTAATAAACTTCAGGATCCCAAAATAAAGTGGGAATAACATACATGTTACAAGAACCGTCCACTTTGAGTGAGAAGTAAAAGGTGTGTTCTTAAAAGAAGAGTTCTTTTGGAAAACATTTTGTTTGACATAAATACATTGTAATAACATGTATATCCCAGTAAATGAAAGGCAATGATGATGAAATTATCTTTAAGGAGTAACCATATCAAAAATGGAGTGAAAGTTGGAGAACCCGAAGGATGAATGTTGGGTTCGAGAATTTCCCCTTACCTTGTATCTGAATGCTTCCTTCTCTTTAATGTCCTCTTGAATCCTCCTCTTGAGATCCTCCTTAAGGACCTAAGCTTGGTCTTTTGATGGGACCATCAGCTCTTGTGTGTGGGATATGGGCTAGGGATGATTTTTGGGTAGAGTTTAGAAAATTCCTGGAGCTTGAGAGGTGTGAGGAAGTGAGGGTATGAATGGTGGTATTTATAGTGGAGGGGAGAGGGGTTTCCTTAATATAAAATTCAACAGTTTATTAATTTCTCCTAAGACAAGTAATAGTGAGTCTTGAATGACCATGAATAGTAATTTTATCATGGTATCCCAATCCAAGTGGGCTTACATCAACATAACATCACACATGACTCTATAATTAGCTTATTTAGCATATTTTTGTAAATTACGGTATATCACTATTCATCAAAAATTAAACTATTTCAGAAAAATCCCAAAAATTTACCCCGACCATTTCACAAAGTGTCGAATCCAAAAATGAAGTCTATTTTTTTAAAACTGATTTTTTAAATATGATTAATTTCATATTTAATTAAAATCGTGGTTTATTACTAAAAAAAAGTTTTTAAAATATTCATTAACTTATTCTAAAATATAGGTACATCATACTCTCACTTGAATATTATTTTTATACTATCATAGGTAAGAGTAGTATTCATTAGGGTATATCACTATTCATAAGGGTATGTTACTATTCACCAAAATTATTTTGTTTTATTGGACTCCAAAAAACATATTAAACACAACTGTGTATATCAGATTTTCAAAATTCCAAACACAAAAGTGACAAAATCATGTTTAAAGGTCACTTAGAACATAGTAGTTCATTATATTGTGTTTTCCTGTGATTTTATAACATAACTATAAGAAGGTAATTTTCCATTGAAAAACTTTGGGTCGTTACACACCCCTTTTGTGGTCATAAGAAAAGGACCTCTCCATTTAGTTTAGTTTCATTTGGTAAGGATACATGACGTATTGATGTTTTATGTAATATCACTAGGACCAATTCCATGGAGTTTAACATCATGTGGTAAGGACATAAGATGTTGTTCTGTTTAAATTATTACCTCTAAGACCTGGGATTCTATATAGTTAAATGTCTTGAAAATATAATTTTTTTTCATTACATTTAATTTCATTTGGTACGGACATATCATGTAGTTTTACCATATGAAACTAGGATGATATGTGTCATTCCATATAGGGTTAAGTGAAAGAGACCTCTTTTTGTATGTTATCATTGTGTGGTAAGGAGTACTATTTTCTTATAGTTTTATTTTATATGACATTGACCATTTTCTTGTAGTCTAACATCATGTTCCAAGGATTAAAGATGATGTAAATATTAATTTCTTACTTCAATGACATATGATGTTGTGAAGGACAGAGTCATGCATTTAGGACATAGAATGCTGTGAATTTTTACGTCTTGCTACCAAGACTTTTTCTGTATATTTTAACTTTATGCATTAAGGAAATATCATGTAGTATAACAGCATGATATTAGGAGGATATATTCATGATAGAATCTATGAAAAGTTCTTCTTGAGAAACATAAAATTAGTTGAGGTGGGGGGTAATATGTTCGCCATCCATTATTGAAAATGAATATGCACAATGGGAAAAATCTATATGTATGATTTAAGGCCATTGCGATTTAGGTTCTATATGTGAAGGTTTATTTCTTAGTATTAGTAGGGTTATAATAGTCTGTAGAAGTTCCCCTTAAAAGAATTAATGAAGGTGAACAATTTTATTAATGGATTATGTGATCTGATTTTGATGAAATTTGAGGTTGTGTAGTGTACTATAACCTTTCTCATCAATCAATTCCAAATCATCCAACCACTTTTGTGATTTATCATCACCTGAGAGTTTTCCACATATAGCTATACCGAGCAAGGTAAAATAGAATTCAATGTGAATTCATGTCTCATTTCCAAATAACAATGAATATGGGGTATGTTGTGTCTTCATGCTTGTGATGTTATGATAGGACCATAAGGCCCAAATGAGCTCCTCTGGCTCGGACATATTTTCCTTGCTCTCCATTTTATAGCGTATGTTTGATAGTGTCATATTGATGGAATCTATTTATCCATTTTTTATTGATTCATATAAAGATGAATAATTCAATTGGATGTGGTTTTCTTGGAACAATTTATTTAATTCAGTAGAACATTAGATAGTGCCCTTGTTTATAAAAAGCATGTTGTGTACTAAAATATGGGGATGATATTGGGATTTATGAAGTTAATTATATAATTTATCAAGATATTCTTAAGCTTTATTTCCTCAACTCCTTTTGAAAAGAAGTTGGTAGTAGTAAGGATGTAGTTAATATATTTAGTTATGGCTACCAATATAGCCCCATAACATATATTCCATATAAAATAGATGACCAAGAATATTAATTTTTATGTAGAAACTTTGGTGGTTAGTGGATGAATATTTCATTAAAACTTCATGAATGATATTTCATGGATAATTCCAAAAAGTCCCGTATAATTATTTTCCAATAGTAACCAAGCCACCTAATTTGATGGAAGTCTTTTGTCCCAAAATTATGAGCATAATAGGAGCCTGGATTGATTTCATTCAATATTTTATGAATCTCTCTGCTTCTATACATCAGATTATGATTACATTGAATCCTCATTTAAAAAAATATTTTTTTCTCATTTTTACTATTATCAATGGTAATGTTTTTTTACTCAGTATTGAGATTGTTCCCATCTGGATCAATCTAATAGGGGAATCTCATTTTAATGGTTATCAAATTTTTCCCAGATACATCAACTAGTGGATATTATTTCATCATGCTCTAGCATATTGTTGAAATAATTTATTTCTTCAATGTTATATATTATGATTTATGAGTCCTATCATTGATGTGTGATGTAGAAAACAACTTTGTATTTATTTGGGTAGGACAGTACTATAGATACACTAGCCAATGTGTCAGTATCAGTATTGTGTGATCAAATTATTTTTTGAAATTATGATTTATGTTTTTATTCCACCATCAATATTCTGACATAACTGATGAGAGGGGCTAATTATTTCTTCTTGAAGGAATATTCACCAATGATTCTTTGATCACTAATTTTATATCCCCTTTTATGTTCAAACATGATAATTGTAGTTGTAAGGCCGGTTCAATGTCAACAAAGATGGATTTTTACTATGCCTCATTATTAATTAATCCTTATAACCTAGAGAAGAATGAATAGAAAATTACATTTTATATGGGAAAAAATAAAATGCCTATGGAAAACCTATTTAGAATTGTATCTTTGAGTCTCATGATGATAATAATTTAGGAGGAACCATTAAAATTAAACAGCTGTGTTTGGGGAATTTCATTGTCAAATATGAACTATTCATCTAGATGTTCAATATATACTTGTGTGTTTTTCATGGTGGGATGTACAGTAAGGAAACAAGCTAAGGCCTTACCATTAACAAAATTATGTGACAAAAACTAAATTTCAAATTTTTTCAGAATAACTTCTCTTTAGACCAAATGGCTTGTTAGAAAAAAGCAGCTAAGGATGAACATGAGCAGTAAATAGGAGAGACCTTGTGGACTTTGTGATGCTGAAAGTAATGTCACAATTTATCACTAAAATTTTGAGTGCAAGGTAGTAATTCTCAATATCAGAGAAATAGGTTTTCGTACATATCATAATTAAACTATATTGATGGAAACTATTTGTTCCTCAAATCATTTTTCCTAAAAGGATATCACTAAGTGATCTCTCCATAGAGACTACATATAATATAAGTAGATTACCTTTTAATGGAGGAACCCAGATGGGTGGGGAAATAACTAATACATGAAATTATCAAAGGATCACTAGTGTCCCCCATCCCATTGGTGGGTGACTCCCATTTTTATTAACTTTGTGAATGGAGATATTTTCTAGCTGGGTTGTGTATGATGTTCCTAATATAAGTGAGGTGGCTGTAGAGCCCCCTCCTTTCATTAATATTTGGAGGTTGAAAATATCTATGAATCCACTAGTATCTCCCTTTCAAAACTCAATGATCTGATAGCGTACCATAATAGTCCCTCCAAAAGGTTCCCCTAGGATAAAACATAGAAAATAGTCCCTCAAATGGGTCCTCGTTCTCACACTCAACCTCAGGTCATCACCCAATACTCTATGAACATTTCAAAACACAACAACATGATTTGGGTAGCATGTACTTATAGATAGATAAAATTTTAATTATTATAAAATTTCAATGAAATAACACATGACGCATCCGAGTCATCAAGGTCTCACAAGGATGGTTTTACAACCTATCCAAAATCCATTCTTCCAAGGGTTCAACCTCCCAAGGTAAAAAAAATTAGGGGAAATTATAGTAGCCCAGGTCATGGATTAGATATAATAAACTATAAGGTATCACTGAGGTTTATACTACTCCCACTTAGGCCCATCATCACAGGTCACCTCACACAAACATTATAAGATTCATAAGGCTCACATAGAGTGCCATTATGTCATAATCATTCAATTAGGAATAATGCAGCACCACATTGTTTTATTTGTGTCTAGTATAACCCAATAATTGGTTAAAACTGTGACCATTAGCTATTGAGGAAAATAATTAAATTAAAAATTTTCTCATGACCCTTAACTAACTATTCTACCCAATAAATATCATTTTAATTTTTCTTTGGCCAATTTAGTTAACTCAACATTTTGTCTTAATGTAGAGGGGGTGTCCACACATGTAGAGAGCCCCCCATATCACATAATTTAAAATTAAAAGAATAAATACCTTAGGTATAATAAATAATACCACATACCTTATCCATGATACTTATATCATTTACTCCCCTAAGGGATCATAAATCATATAAGGCCCATGGTAATCCGTACACACATAGTCTAAGCTCCTATCAAAACCAAACTATTAACTCAAAGAAAAAAGATAAATATAAATAATTTAATAATGTAATTAAAATTTTTTATATTTAATTAAAACTCAACACATCACTATGTTCCCTGGAAAAAAATCCAACCATCAGTGGGAGGCCAACAACAGTCACTCAACAAGTATATGGGCCAAACCATTAAGCACATGAACTAATCAATCATAAATTTAATTTAACTCAATTACAAATCATTATATATTTTCTCTAAATGACATATAATTAAAAAATTTATGAATTATAATGCCTAAACTACATCTCTAAGAACCTTATAGTGATGCTACATGAATTATTTGAAGGAATCAGGCTATTTTACCATTTTCATAACTAATCTATATGTTTGACATAAAATGAAACAACAAGAAAATAATAGAATTATGGATGTTTGAATAGTGTATTAGTTTGGAAAGTATTGTGAATTATTCAAATACAAAAATTCATCCATAGAAAACTCACAATAATGTGAGATGAATGGAAGGAGGTAAGGAGGGAGGGTGACCACATAGGTGATGAATGAGGAAAATAATGGGTGATCCCCTCTGAAACTGGGGGGATTTAATTTAACCCTAAAGATTTTTCTTAATAGATAGTAGATATAATATGTAGTTGATAAAACTAAAAAACATGCTAGCTTACTGATTTTTTATAGCAATAATCACTCAGGCCCCTCCCAGATCCCTCCTAAGCCCCCATGATGCATCTTGATGCCCAGACCTCAAACCCACACATTAAATTATTATAAAACCACAATATTTTAAAATATTAACATTTAAAAAAATTAATTTAATTGATAACTTACGATTCATGTTACACCGAGCTTAAATGAACCGTTATATACTATTTAATATTAACTTTACTGTTGAGATAGTAATGTGACCGTTAGCAATAGTAATAAGGCCATTATAATAATAAACTCTACCAAGAAAGTTTAAATAAAATTTTGGTATCTCATAATTGAAAATTTGATATATTTACACATAAAATAAGTAACTAAATTATTAAAAATGATAAATTAGTTCTGGGTGGTTTTTTGAAATGTAAATGTTTTATTTAAATTTTATAATTAATATAACAATTTAAAAGTTTATTTATATCCATAAAATAGATTATTAAATTAATATTTTAATTTCATTATAATTATAAGATAATTTTGTGGGACCATTATTAATTTTTCCCAAGAACATAAAATCAATTATATTATTAAAATTAATTCTTTTAAAATAAATGATGGTATTATTTAAAATTCATTTTTTCATATTTATTAAAATATTTACTTAAAATGGATGCCATTTTTTAAATATACATGTTAAAAATTTCACAATCGGAATTTTGGGGTTTTTTATAAAATTTTAAATTTATTTCTAAATAGTGAAATACTGTTATTTATGGTATTTCTCATCAAAAGAAAAATGAATGATTTTTTATTCATTTCTAATATAAGAACCCATTAGTTAGAACTCACATTCACTATTAAATATATTTAGTCATAAGAATCTAAAATATTGATAGACTTGATAAAAAATAATAAATAAATGAATGAAATAATTAAAAAACCCTACTCCTCCCCTAAAATACCACCCCTCACAACCCCTTCTCCTAACACCATATATGACTTGAATATTGTACATAATATACCCCATTACATTCCCCAGACTCTTCCCCACATCCAATAACTTATTTTATGATCAATGATTATAGAACTGACCCCAGTTTCCCAAAGACGGTGCTTTATTTCATTGCGTTGGCATGATTGCAAGAAAGTCATATCCCAATGAAATGAATAGTTTAGTAGTTTTGGGAAACCACATACAAACATTAGTTCATCATTACAACCTTAAAGGACATAAAATATATAAATTCCATTGACAACATCCATAACTCCAAGGTTATCCCTTCATATCAATCATAATATAAAACTTCATGTCCTGGGAAAATGAAAAAAAAAGAAAGGGGTGAGATCAAATGGTCAGTAAGGGTATGCAATACAGTGTAAGAAATCATAAATATAAAAATGAGGCAGGTGAATAAATAAAAAACACATTCCTTTAAAAATAAAATTGAAAAAATTTGGGTAGGAATAATTGATGGATAAATAATTCCATAATAATTCATATGCATTGGAATTTTTGTAGTTGAATAACCTCATGAATATTCAATAAATAGTTTCATAATGAGGGAAATAATAATTATAGAACTCATAACCAAACCGTCAAGGACTCGTGCCAAGACCATAAATAAACATTTTTCAAGGAATTAGGCCAAGACTATATTTTTCCTCATGAGTCCTACGAATGCATCGAGGGGATATAAAGGGCCACACCTGTCACTTACTATGTCCAATGCATTCCCCATATGAATGTGGATAAACATAAAAAACATATACATTCATATTGAAACTAACATATTAAATGTAAATAACGTCCCCTAAACATTAAGTATAAATAATAACCAAAAGTGAAGTAATACAGTATTTCCATAATTAAATGTATTATTATATGAAGATAATGGTTACTGATAATATATTATATAGTGACCTTGAAAATAGGTAAGAGTGTGAGAAATTCCCTTGAATCAGCCTTGTATTTCAGAAAGAATTTTCTGAATGATCCATTTAAAATGTAAAACACCCCATAAATGAAAGTAGGATTATGGTTGGTAAACATATATAGAATATTTAACATGAATTTATTAGGATTATATATAAATAAATAATAATTTAGTTGAGGTGAGTAGATAATAAGAGTAACCCGAATGAAAATGGAGGTTCAGGTAGAAAACATATTCATTAAGTTCGATGGTGTTATTAACATGATCTTAGTATCCTTGATAACCCAATTAAATTCATTAATTAATATGTACATAATCTCTTCTTTATGTGATATATTTATTATATACTTATTATGTTCAATCATGACCTTTTATATGGGATTAATAGGTTCAATTTTATTGTTTGGGAGAATTTTCTTCCATGATCTTAATGATCTCTTTACTTATATACATGTAAGGATAATCATGTAAGATAATAATGTTTTCTAGAATAGAAGTTTTTTTTACATATATATTATTAAATAATTATAAAATTAATTTTCTTATAGGGAGTGAAGATGGATTATTATATAAAACTCTAATGATAATATTTTGTGTTAATTGGCGGTTTTTGATCACAACAAACACATTCTGATTTATACATTAATATCGAATGGGAAAAATAATTCCATAAAATTAAATAGGATAGATTAATAATATTATTATTTGGATCAACCATAAAAATTGTTTCATTACCAGAAATGAAGATGGAAATAGAATTTGAAAACTCGTCATCCTTGAATGGGAAAAATTAACACATCTCGGATGGTGTTTTCATTTATAGCATAAAAGTAGGGTATACGAGATATGATGATAAAATATTCCATTAGAAAAAAAAATTATAGTACCTTTTTGTTATTTTAGAAAACATAAAATTCGGTGGAATTGAGTTTAGGAAAGAAAAATAAAGGAACATGAATTAAAATAAAACAAATAAAAAGACAAATTTACCACTTGAATTTTTCTACCATGAGAGACTCTTTAGTTAAGAGGTTTGGTTATTAATTTGTGAGCAATGGATTATTAACGTTGGGAAGGATATTGGGAGGTTATTTCACTAAAATTAGATAGGGGATAAATCATTATAGGAGTAAAGAGAAGAAGGAGTGATGGGTGTCTTTTATAGTGGAGGAGAGGATGGGTTTTCCATTATTTTAATCATTATTTTATTATTTTGGTAGAAGACTATGAATAGTATTGATTATTATGACTCTAAATCGTAACTAGTGCATGCCAGTTTGAACCAGTGGTCAATTACATCAACCATGACTCAAGAATGATGCTGAAATTCAATTATTTAACATATTTTGTAAATTATCGAATTTCACTATTCACAAATAATTCCAGTATTTTGGAAAAATTCAAGAAATTCACCCTCAATATTTCTCAAAATGTAGAATTCAAAAAATGAACACCATTTTATGAAAATATTTTTCTAAATAAAATGGTAAATTTCTTTAAATAAATTCATTTTTTACTTCAAAAATAGATATTTTAAATTGAAAAATGATTCTATAATACTTTCAAAAATTATTTAAGGTCACAAAAATTATCCTAAATTCATAGGGAAAAAATATTTATTGAATAATAAATTTCAATAATTTTTTATGAATTTATTATATTAAAACTGTAATAAAAAATTTATTATGCACATAAATACCAACACTTAACTATTAATTTATAAAATATTCTATTTCATCTATAGTGTGCCTAAATTTTATTCATAAATTCATTGGTGTGGTTAATATTCATAATGGTCAAATTAAAATTTATAAGGTTACATTACTATTCATATGTGTCAAGTTAATATTCACTAAACAATGTAAGTTGATCCTATCAAACTCTAAATATAATACTGAATGCAACTGTGTATGTTAGTTTAAAAAATTTAAAACAAATAAGAGAAAAAATTATGTTAACTCTCTAGGATGTAACAAAGTGGTGTATTTTAGATACATAGTGTCACATGAATTCAATATAAAATTTATTTATAAATTTGTGTGGTATTACATTCCCCCCCCCCCAAAAAAAAATTCATCCTCAAAATTCAAGAAGGATAATTGATAAAAAGATTTGGGTAGTTCTTAATCATAAGCTCATCAAGCCCCCATGTTTATTCTTAAACCTTATGTCTTTTTCCAATGTATCTTTACAAATCAATTCATATGATTCCTCTACACCTATTTTATAGTTTCTAGAACACATATAGGACATTCACAATAACATAGGTGAGGTTTTAATTTTATACCTTCATACGTGAGGATGTGTGTTTGGTCTGGCATGTAATTTATCAACAATGAGACATGAATCACATTATGTTCTTTAGAAAGGCTAGGATGCATCACCATATGATAAGCCACTTCTCTAACTCTCTTCATAATTTCAAAAGGACCAATGTACCTTGGGATCAGTTTCCCTTTCTTTCAAAATCATATACCACAATTTTAGAGAGGTAATTTTATAAATAAATGATATCACACTTGAAATTCCAAATCCTTCTATCGATTATCAGCATATCTCTTTTCTCTACTTTGAGATTCTTTGATATGGTATTTAATATACTTTACATTCAATATTATTTCTTCCACACGTGCTATACCAACAAGCTTACTTTCACCAGCTTTATCCCAAAATGTTGGTGTACTAAATCTCATTCCATATAATGCTTCATAGGGCGCCATTTGAATACATGAATAGAAACTATTATTATAGGAAAACTCGTCCAATGTTAAATACTGATCCCACATACCTTGAATATCAACTGAGAAGAATATCGACATGTATTATAAATAATGTATCACCCTTTTTGATCTCCCATCAGTTTGTGGGTGATAAGTAGTACTCAAATGAAGCTCGGTATCCAAATATATATAAAAAAATTCCATAATTTTGATGTAAATTGATGATCATGATCAGACCCTATTGAATGAGGTTCTCTATAAAGTCTTACAACATCATTGATATAGAGTTATACAAGGCATTCCAGTGGAAAATTCCCTCTATAGCAAAGAAATGTGCATATTTCGTAAGTCGATAAAAAATTAACCATATTTTATTATTGTTTCTTTTAGTGTTGTGTAATACAATTAGAAAATACATGGTGATTTCATCCCCTTTCCTTGTAAGAATAGGTAGATGTTGCATGAATCCTCTATGATTTTTTCGTTTGACCTTCACTTGTAGATAGACTAAACATCTTTATACAAAATTTTCATTTTCCCTCTTCATGTTATCCGACCAAGAATGTTCCTTAAAAAATCTATACATCATAGTGCTATGAGAATTTTTAGAGAAATTCAAATTCTGGGCATCATCCAATTACACCCATTTAGCATGGGTATAGCTCAAACACAAAGCCTCCTCCCAAATTTCAAAACTCCATCTTCATATATGATGTCTTACAACTTCCCATAATCCACATAACTAATTTTCTTTTATCCATCCTCATCATTTTTCTAAAAACATTTAAATATTTCTAATAAAGACGGTTGGGAATCCAATTGAAAAAGTAACGATGTTTCAACATCTTTGAAAATTCCCATGTCCATCATTGCTATATCGATGAATACAAGATCCCTTTCAATCATCATTTTTTTAATAATCCTTTATCTGTCCTGCTTAATGTATTATAAAACTTTTCATTCTTTCTTTGGTGGTAGTGTATGGAAAAATCATAATCCTTGAGTAGCTCGAGCCATAACCATTCCCTTATGTTGATTTTTTTTGTGAGAAGTTATATTTCAGACTCTTTTGATTCATATATATCTCAAATATTTTTCCATAGAGATTGTGTGTCCATATATTTATAGCAGTTATCATGGAAGTTAACTCAATATCCTGAGTAGGACTCTTTTGTTCATGAATTTTTTACTGCATTGAGGCATGACAAATATCTCTACAATTCTGCATAAGGAAACAACAAAGTCATTTCTTTGATGCATAAATATATATCACAAAACCCTAATTCCCTGATGGTAGAGACAAGATCATATTATTTATTAATATCATAATTAATTATGAAGAATGTTCCTCACATTCTTTTGTCTATACAGACATAACCCCTTTACCTGTAATCCTGGTCATTAGGTTGGCTAAACTTAGGAATTTTCGAACGAAATGCTGATAATAACCGAATAAACCAATAAAACAACATACCACATTTATATTCATTGGCGTAGTCCATTCATGAACAACCTCTATCTTCCTAGGGTATACAGATATTCTATCCTTAGAGACAATGTGCCCAAGAAAGGAAACCAATTGAAGCAAAATTTTACACTTTCTAAACACCACATATAATTAATTTATTGTAAAAGTATTTTGAACATAGAACAAGTTATTTTAATGATCTTAATATATTTCAAATTATACCTAGATATCATCAATAAATATCACCAAAAATATATCAAGATATTCCATGAAAACACTATTCATTAGATCCATGAAAATGGTGGATGAAATAGTCAGTCCAAAAGGCACTATTGTAAACTCATAACGCCCATATTGGGTTTTAAATGATGACTTTGAAATATCATAATTACTCACTCCCAACAGATGATATCCAGATCAAAGGTCAATTGTGAAAAATATTGGGCCTCATTAAGTTTATCAAATAACTCATCAATGTGAGGTAGCAGATAATGGTTGTTTTTTATATCATTTATATTCTTATAGTGAATACATAACAGAATCAATAAATTTTTCCTTTTAATGAAAAGAACACGGGATTCCCATGGAGTGGCACTTGTGAGAATAAACAATTATCAATCAATTACTCTAGTTGTTTCTTCAGTTCTAATAATTCCACATTGGCGGTTCTCTAAGGAGTCTTTGATATAGACCATGAACCTATTATTAATTCAATATAAAACTCAACTTCCCACTCTGGATGATGTCCAGGTAAATCCTCCAAAAATACATCAATATATTCCTTCAAAATATGTACATCCTCATTTTGAATTTTTCCTTCCTCACTCTTAGATAACGGGTTCTCATCTCCCACAATATTTTCATTCAATAGATGTACTGGGGTTGGGTCTAGATAAGAATCAGATGGTGAAATTTATTCTCTAAATATAAGGAATTTTAAATAATTCTAAAAAATTTATACCTCCTTATTCTGGAAATAGATTTTTACATCATGATTTGAAAGTCAATACATACCGAGGATTATATCATTGTCAATATAAGGCCCCAGCCTTAAACCTTACTTAATCTTGAGTTATTACAAGATTACACGTTGAGGATCTTTTCAGGTTTAGAGTTTTAGAGAATTAGATCATGAAACTTGCATTACAGTCCACATTTAAACAATGTGTTTACATAAAAGACAGTATTCATTCTTCCCATCAACGGAAACATATTGAAAATAAAACATGGATTCTTTCTTGACACATCCTTCACACTATCATCACATCATGTACCTTTCCCTTGACCTGTGAAAAATATTTCAAAAACTTGGGATGAGCATAAAAAGCTCATTAAGGGTTATAAAAAATATGGAAAGAAAACATGAGTTCATATATACATAATAATGAAATCATACTTTTCCCATAAAACAAAGGCACTTTAACATACCTCATCAAACCAAGAATAAATCATAGAATTCATAAGACATAAAGGTAAATTGAGTAATTCATAACATTCATACATAGGGAGTAACCCTCTTGGTTACGTTTGGAATACCCATCACAGTATATTCCCTAAATCTCTTCGGATAAACCTTAACGTTTCACTCCTTCGCGTTACCCAATGCATTGGAGAGCTATATCAGGCTCACCCACCCTTAGTTTATCACGGAACCACCCGTTTTCATAACATTGCCCAAGAACCATAACATTAATGTGTCACATAAAACATGAATAAAGGAAACATAACATTTCCACATTTCAATCACAATATAACATTTTAGTATATTGAAATAATGAATCCATTCAAAAAGAAACCATTTCCAAAACCATTTAAAACATTTAATAAAGAGATTTTTGAATCAAAGTGTCCCATACCACCCTGAAGCTTAAAATTTTAAACCATTAATATCCATATAAATAAATCCTTAAAACCATTTTGAAAACAAGGATATTAATAAAAACAAAGAATTGAAACATTTAAAACGATATTTTTGTTAAAGGGGTTTTACCAAAATTAGAGACACTTGAATACAATAATTGAGGAATAACATTTAGTCAGAACTTTATAATATCATGAGAATTAATGGATTCATGATATAATACTCCAAAGGACAGTATATACATCATATAAGAGTGAATTGGTGCATAACAACAATGAACCCTCAATAGAAATGTCAAATGTAATGAAATCCCTTATAAAGAAGGTATCCTTAAATTAAGGACAAATCAATCTCAAAAATATGTGTGACAAAAATAAATACACCCAATATAAGTGGATATTAAGTGTAATACAATAAGAGGTCATTCACACATATTCAATGGATGACATATTCAATGACTACATGTTGAACCCAAAGAAATCGAAATTGGGTTAAAAAGTTCCCTTGACAGCCTAACGGCATCACATCAAAATGAGTTGATGATAGATAAAAAGTGTATATCATCACTTGGACATAAAATTTACATCAATAAGGATAAATGATAACATATCCCAATATAACAATATGTAAATTAAAAGACCCAACAAAAGAAGTCTTTTAAAAAAGAGGAGGGTGAAAGGTTCCCTTACCGACTTGGGTATCTTTTAAAACATACACCCCATGAAAGAAGGAAAATAGATCATTGATGTAAATACTCATAAACGAAAGTATATTACACAAATAGTAGAATAATGGGCAGTACATACACCACTCAATGGAATTTGTGGCAAATGTAGCATAAATCTCACGGGAATAAAAGTGAGATGAAAAATCCCTTACGAAAACTCGGCAGCCTAACGGCGCCACATAAAACTTCCGAATATGGATTGATGAGATCAAATAGGGTATCTCATCGCATTACAATAAAATGTACAGCAAGAGGAATATAAAATAACATCCCCCAACATTACAAAGAGGAGCTTAAAAGAAGTGACATAAAAGAGAGTACTTAAAAAGAAAGAGAGAGGTTAGATCTCTTACGAAAGTTCGGCAGCCTAACAGCGCCACTCAAAACTTCAAAAATGGATTGATGAGAGAGAATAGGGTCTCTCATCACGTGAACATAAAAATTACAGTAAGTGTAATATAAAAGATCATCCCAATAACAAGAAAGATGAGCTTTAAAAGGAAAGACATAAAAGTGTGTACTTAAAAAGAAAGAGAGGGGTAGGATCCCTTACCTCGAGTCTGACTTGACTCGATCGTTCTTTAACGTCCTGAATAATAAACTTGAGTTAATTTCTACTTGCTTAATAACCTTTTCCAAGTTCGTTATTCCTTTTATATAAATTATTACCATGTCATAAACATTATGTAATCATTTAAGTTAATAATATTTGTTTTGCCGATATTTGGTTCTTAAGTCGAAAGTGGGCTTCTTACAATTACATGTTGTTCGTGTGGCCAAAGTTTCTTTATATCCAGAATGACATTCTTGATTTGGATATCATATATATCATATATATCTAGAATATACATGTATTTAAAATATCACATAATCATTTAGAGGTAAGAAATGAAACGCACCGTTCATGGAGACGGCAAGCCGTACGTACGCATGAACGCTACTTTCATTTCTTTGTCATATTAATGGAATTAAAACTAAATGAGAGGTATGTATATTTTAATTCCAGAATTATATTCATCATTTAGATGTATCATTCATCATATATATCCATTATATACATGTACTTATAATAGTACATTACATTTGGGGATAAGAAATGAAATGCACCGTTCATGGAGACGGTAAGCCGTACGTACGCATGAACGCTACTTTCATTTCTATCTCATAATTTAATTGAAAGAAATAATAATTATATAGAGGTATATAATAATATATATAATAACATTAAATCCATCCTTAAAACGTCCAACGTATGGCATTAACGAATCACATCACTTTGAGGGGGTGGTAGTCCGCATTTCCTAAAATGAAGATATCGCGTATACCCATAATGGAATCCATAAAGGTAAGCCACAAATGAAAAATACAGAAGCTTAAGTAAAACATAAAAATATTATATATCATATATAAATATAGTGACATCTTAATGGCCACCTTTGAAGGTGTTAAATGAGTATTGAACAATCATCGTTTCAGGAGGCAGAATTTCGCCATCCACGGAAACCGTATGTTATTTAACCATTTGATGTAGTTGTGTGAGAGTGTAGCGCGAATAAATCTTATAACAACATCCTAGAATATTTAATATACTGGTGTTGTTACAAAAGAAGTAAATAAAAAGAGTTTAGGGGGGTGGAGAAGCAAAATAAAACAAATGAACATGAGAGAATGAATTACCTTTAAAAGTGTAACTCCTTTTGATTTGAGCCTAAACACTTCCTTTGAAAGGTTTATGCCCAAAGGGAATCCTCTAGAATGAGGAGAGGGATGTGGAGAGAGTAAATGGGCAGGGTTTGGCCGAGCCAAAGGCTTGAGGAGTGTGTGATATGAGGTGGAGGTGAGGGCCTTTTATAAGAGGAGAGGAGGGGCACTTTTGGAAAGTAAGAAATATTACTTTATTTGAAAATGTTTTTCGGTTTTAAAAGGTCCCACATTGATATAATTCGTGGAAAAGGTGATAAGGGTTCGAAATCCACCCATCCAATAATATTTGGACATGTGTAGGTCATAGAGTTTACATTATCTTATCATTTTATTTAAATCGTCACATAATGATGTCATCGCTGCATCATTATGATGTCCTAAATAATTTAATATATTTAATGTTTAAAAATTATAAAAAATTTACTATGATGTAGGAAATCGTTTTAACTTTCCAATTACTATTTATAATAAAAAATATGACTTGAATAACCCCACTTAAAAATTGTATTATTAAAACATATCATGTTTGTGTCATTTTTACTTTTACATTAAATAAAAAGTTATTTATGTCATTTCCCAACCAAAGTTGCTCCATGGGGTCCCCAAGTTGACCCATGGCTTGTATTGGTCGGCCATTACACATAAAAGGAGTTTAGGACATGTGTCAAGTTCATTTAATATTTTTAAAACATTATTTTTAGCTTAAACTACACTAATTACCTCTAATCACGATTAAAAACATAATAAGTTACTATTCTCCAAAAAATTATTTTTATCCCATTGAACCACATTTTACTTCTTAATGACAACCATGTTTGTCAGATTTTTTAAATTAAAAACAAAAATATGGCAAAATTTCATTTAAACGGAAAAATCAGTTTTTATTAGTACAACTTAGTGGTGTCACTATTCATCAAAAATTGATGTTTTTCAGAAAAATCCCAAAAATTCACCCTAAGCTATATTTGATATTCCGAATTCAAAAATGAAGTCTACTTTAAAAAATTCAAAACATATAAGTCACATTAATTAATTTAATAATTAATTCCCGCTGTCAGAGCAAATAGCGTGTTTTTATGAAACAATAAGTATCAAAAGATTGACACTATTTTAAGTCTGATTTCAAAGTGAAATTAATTCCAAAGAACACTATTGGATTTAATGGTAAAAATATATTATAACTTCACTTTAAAACCAATTCAAAATATAATCTAATCATATAAATAAATTATATTAAAAAGAGTTTTTGAATTAAAATACAAAATTTTACACTATTCATTAAAAAAAGAACTTTATCAGAAAGATACCAAAAATTTACACAAAGTAAAATTTGATGTCCCAATTCTTAAGAAGAGTTTTATTTAGTCCAAAAGAATGTATAAGAGTGAAAAAAACTATATTTAATGATGGTTCAACATCAAAAGTTGATAAGTGAACCTTTAGTGAAATCTAGGGCATATACGCCTAAAATTGAATTCTTTTCGTATTTTAAGCCTCTATCCTTTATTGGATAAATGTAAAAACATTTAAAAACATATATAATCATATTTTAGTTATTTCTATCCATTCCCGCCAACACAACGGCTACATGTTAACTACCATTTAAAATAATATTATTTTATCATTAGAGTGCAACGTAAGATTCCCAAGAAACTCGTTGTTGTGTGTTGGGTACGCCATCGAGCATAGCGTCCCCTTTAAAGTCATATCAATATATTATTCACAAATATGGATAAATATGAAAATGTCATATTGTTTATTTACCTGGGGTGTTATATCCTTCCCCCCTTTTTGGAATTGCGTCCTCGCAATTTTAAAATTGCGCTTGGAAACATCCTTGAAAGTCCAACATCTGAACAAGAGTCGGTAAAACAATCACTTTAAAATAAAGAAAGATAAGTAAAGAGGTCACCAGAGTTAATCCATACTAGGAATCCATGTAGGAAAACATGGACATGGAGGAGAAAACATAGGGTCATGTTCTGATGGGGAGTGATAGAAAACATGTTTAGGAGAAAGTTAACCACAAGAAAATCACAAACTTGTGATGGGTTAAACGGTATTCGATTCCCCAGTAGGAAACGTTAATAGACAACATCTTTGTTTTAAGTTACTTTTTATTGAAGAATTTATTCATAAGGAAACATAATCACTTATCATGTTGACTTTCAACTTTCACACAAACTCATATTTTCTCCAAAAGACGAGTATTTAGGAAGACTTGTTCACATTAAGAGTACTATAATCAACTTCTAGAGAATCACCTAATCCACCAAAGAGAACTATATACATCCCATGTCTTTAGGCTTTAACCAAAACCAAAACCAAAAAGGTTAGTACAAGGTCAGATAATCCAGAAAAGGATAACCCATTAAAAAGAAAATCTATGCTTAATCTCCAAAATTTTTCCAACAAAACCCAAAGTTCAACGATGACCATTCGATAAACAATTTTTCCATAAAATTATTCAAAGTAAACCAATCTAAGATTTAAACCCAAATATTTGAAGGATTTAGTCACATAGTCTTCCAAGTTAAATCGTAACATTTATCTCCAAACAACATCAGTTGCTTCTAAAGTCTCGTATTGAAAAGTAATTAACCTAATCACATATCCTCCATGATAGGTTAATCATTTTCATAAATAACCCAAAATCAACTTATTCTTAATTCATAAAATCATATAACTAAAAATAATCAGTCAAACTTACCAAGAACTTCACGTAGTCCAGTTGTAGGCAATAAATACCAGTCGCACTTTGGTTGTGGGTTCGATTCCCACAGCTTTGTCCGACGCGACGGTTTGTCACACGGTCTGCGTGTTGTCCTTTTTCCAAAACGATATAATTCTCAAATCATTCCCCAAAAAGGGATAAAATCATCCAAAATTATCATAACATATTTTAACCTCAAGTTTATCTCATTCCTTTCATTTTCCATCATATCATAGAGTAACCCATAATTACCTAAAAATTAAGGATCATATAAACCCTAATGGTTACCTTAATAATTATTACCTGAATTTCCACATCGAGTTTTCCATCTCATACATGATGCATTAAAGATCATACCATGGTTCAAGTGGTTGATCATGACTCCTTGATATTTGGTTTAGAACAACCATGAGTTTCCTCATTGAATCCTCCATTTTATCTAGTATCTTAATCAGAGAACCACCACAGTTTCCTTCAAACCTGTTGTCTCTTTGGTTCCTGCTAGATCCATCCATTCACTAAAAACAGAAATGTCAGTGTGAGCATATCAACAAAACCATCATGTACTAATGAGTAAGGTAAACACTAAGATACACTTACTCATTCACTTTATCTAAAACTAGGACTCTTTCTGAAATCCTAACCATTATGGTAATGTCACTTATGCTTAGAGAATACCCTAACCTCTAAAGTTATCTAAACCGACCTTTGATACCAACTATAAGGCCCCAGCCTTAAACCTTACTTAATCTTGAGTTATTACAAGATTACACGTTGAGGATCTTTTCAGGTTTTGGAGTTTTAGAGAATTAGATCATGAAACTTTCATTACATTCCACATTTAAACAATGTGGTTACATAAAAGACAGTATTCATTCTTCCCATCAACGGAAACATATTGAAAATAAAACATGGATTCTTTCTTGACACATCCTTGACACTATGATCACATCATGTACCTTTCCCTTGACCTCTGAAAAACATTTCAAAAACATGGGATGAGTATAAAAATATCAGTAAGGGTTATAAAAAATATGGAAAGGAAACATGAGTTCATATATACATAAGAATGAAATCATACATTTCCCATAAAACAAAGGCACTTTAACATACCTCATCAAACCACGAATAAATCATAGAAGTCATAAGACATAAAGGTATCTTGAGGCATTCATAACATTCTTACATAGGGAGTAACCCTCTTGGTTATGTTTGGAATACCCATCACAGTATATTCCCTAAATCTCTTCGGAGAAACCTTAACGTTTCACTCCTTCGCGTTACCCAATGCATTGGAGAGCTATATCGGGCTCACCCGCCCTTAATTTATCACGGAACCACCGGTTTTCATAACAATGCCCAAGAACCATAACATAAATGTGTCACATAAAACATGCATAAAGGAAACATAAAATTTCCACATTTCAATCGCAATATAAAATTTTAGTATATTGAAATAATGAATCCATTCAAAAAGAAACCATTTCCAAAACCATTTAAAACATTTAATAAAAAGATTTTTGAATGAAAGTGTCTCATACCACCTTGAAGCTTAAAATTTTAAACCATTAATATCCATATAAATAAATCCTTAAAACCATTATGAAAACATGGATATTAATAAGAACAAATAATTAAAATATTTTAAACGATATTTTGGTTAAAGGGGTTTTACCAAAATTAGAGACACTTGAATATAATAATTGAGGAATAACATTTAGTCAGAACTTTATAATATCATGAGAATAAATGGATTCATGATATAATACTCCAAAGAACAGTATATACACCATATAAGTGTAAATTGGTGCATAACAACAATTAACCCTCAATAGAAATGTCAAATGTGATGAAATCCCTTATAAAGAAGGTATCCTTAAATTAAGGACAAATCAATCTCAAAAAATTTGTGTGACAAATATAAATAAAGCCAATATAAGTGGATATTAAGTGTAAAACAATAAAAGGTCATTCAAACATATTCAATGGATGACATATTCAATGACTACATTTTGAACCCAAAGAAATCGAAATTGGGTTAAAAAGTTCCCTTGACAGCCTAACGACATCACATCAAAATGAGTTGATGAGAGATAAAAAGTGTATCTCATCACTTGGACCAAAAATTTACATCAATAAGGATATATGAGAACATATCCCAACATAACAATATGTAAATTAAAAGACCCAACAAAAGAAGTCTTTTAAAAAAGAGGAGGGTGAAAGGTTCCCTTACCGACTTGGGTATCTTTCAAAACATACACCCCATGAAAGAAGGACAATAGATCATTGATGTAAATACTCATAAAAGAAAGTATATTACACAATGAGTAGAATAATGGGAAGTACATACACCACTCAATGGAATTTTTGGCAAATGTAGCATAAATCTCATGGGAATAAAAGTGAGATGAAAAATCCCTTACGAAAACTCGGCTGCCTAACGGCGCCACATAAAACTTCGCAATATGGATTGATGAGATAAAGTAGGGTATCTCATCACATTACAATTAAATTTACAGCAAGAGGAATATAAAAGAACATCCCCCAACATTACAAAGAGGAGCTTAAAAGAAGTGACATAAAAGAGAGTACTTAAAAAGAAAGAGAGAGGTTAGATCTCTTACGAAAGTTCGGCAGCCTAACGACGCCACTCAAAACTTCCAAAATGGATTGATGAGAGAGAATAGGGTCTCTATAGCATCCCGCCATTTTATAACATAAACTTTCATTTCATTACACGGAACTGAGGATCGTTAAGGTTTAGTGTCTTGGAAACAAGGATCATAATACATAAAAAAAACATAAAAACATTCTTCTTAAACACTTGAAAAGCTTCTCCTTTAGTTCATCCTATGTTCATTATGCATCTCATAACCTGGGGACATACATCAAAAGAAAGGGTGAGCAGAAGGCCCAGTAAGGGAAACAAGAGAAACATTTTACAAGTGAACTTGAGATACTTCAATAAGGACATGAAAAGAACTTTAAGGCATGAGAAAGAAATCATGACATACATCGTAATAAAAATAATCATTTTTCATAACTTGAAGATGTGGCTACAACATTTAATATTGACAATCGTTTCGTTTCACCAAGGTCCATCCCCAAGGTGTCGTTAAAAATTACCAAGGTTATTCACCAAGGCGTCGTTAAAATGGTCATCTCTAGAGATTAAGTCTTTACCCAATGCATTGGAGCGCTATCAGGGCGCACCCTTAAATTTGTCTTTATTTTCATGTGAGCCACATATATCATCATCAAACATTTCATAAATAACCCATATAGCATAAAATAAATGGGTTTCATTTCATAATCATAACGTTTTAAAAACTGCTTTAAAGACATGATCTTTACGTCACTTTAAACCCACGGAAAGGGAAAGCGGGTCTCATGTATGTAAATCCCAGAATTTAAAATGGAAATTTTGATATATATGTGAATACCCTTGTAGAAATAAGAGCTTTGAGTATTCACTTTATAACATAAAATAATTTTTGAGAAAAGAGAGAGGCATTTTGAGGGGAAAATTCTGCAGCATAACGGCTAAGTTTCGGGGTTTTAGAAAACATTGAAATGAGAGGGGACATGGGTCACCCTTTCATAAATGATCCATAAAACAGTAGGGTGAAAGAATAAGAAGGAAATATGGACATGGTAATGAAATTTTAGGGACATACCATTTGAAATGAAAAACATGGAAGAAAAAAAATTAGATTTCTCTTATGAAAATTCGGCAGCCTTACGGCGTCACTTAACTTCAAAAGAAAATGATTTGACAAGATCAAATAGGGTCCCTCATCATATGATCATAAGAGATCAGTATGATAGATATAGAGATAATTCCCCAACATAACAAAAAGGAACTTGAAAGAATTGACATGAAAGTAGAACTTCAAAATGAGAAGGGTGAAGAACCACTTAAAAATTCAGCAGCCTAACGGCGCCACTTAAAACATCAAAATACTGAATTGAAGAGATCAAATGGGGTCTCTCATCATATGAACATAAGAGTCCAGTATGATATATATAGAGATCATACCCCAATATAACAAAAAGGAACTTGAAATAATTGACATGAAAGTAGAACTTCAAAACGAGAAGGGTGAAGAACTACTTAAAAATTCGGCAGCCTAACGACGCCACTTAAAACTTCAAAATACTGAATTGAAGCGATCAAATGGGGTCTCTCATCATATGATCATAAAAGATCAGTATGATAATTTAGAGATCATACCCCAACATAATAAAAAGGAACATGAAAGACTTGAATGAAAATAGAACTTGAAAACAAGGAAGGTGAAAGAATCCCTTAAAAATTCGGCAGCCTAACGGCACCACTTAAACATTCTTAAAACGAATTGATGAGAGAAAGGGGGGTCTCCCATCATATGAACATGAAATAGGCAGTAGGATTAATATAAAACAACATCCTCCAACATAAGAACATGGAGTATAAAAGAAATTACATAAAAGAGATTACTTGAAAAGAAAGAGAGGGGTCAGATCCCTTACCTTAAAATGTAACTCTTAAACCTCAAAGGTTGGGACCTTGAGGGCTTGGGGGAACCTTGGGAGGACTCCTTGGGAGGTAATGAGACCAGAAATTCGTTGGTAATGAGTGGGGAGTCGAATGGATGAGAGGAGGGCTTGGTATTTATAGGGAAAGTGAGGGGACAAGGCATTAATGGCCAAGGGACACCTCACATGTGCTTTTCTCAAACCCATGTGCTCTCCCTTGTCATTTATCATGGAGTTAGGCCACATGGGGCCCCCAAAACAATACTTCATCACCCTTGGCCGGAAAACCCTCAAAAGATCTCATGACATCATCATGACACCATTATGATGTCATTAAACATACCGAAACCCTAAAACTGTATTTTTACTATTCACTGAAAATTCAACTTTCTCAGAAAAATCCCAAAATTTCACATTAACCAAATATCAATGCTCTGATTTCAAAAATGAAATCCATTTTATAAAAATAATTTTCTAAATATTTTTAATTTAATTTTTAAATAAAAACACTATTCATCAAAAATTCATTTTTTTCAGAAAAAACCCCAAAAATTACCATAACATAATATCGATGCTCTGAGTTCAAAAATAAAGGCATTTTTATAAAAATAATTTTCTAATTATTTTTAATTAAATTTTTAATTAAAAAACACTATTCACCCTCAAAAACTAATACTTGAATAATAATTAATGAAACTGTTATTTAACTATTTTATTGAATCACATTACTTAAATCAAGGTGCCTAGATTATTTTAAAACTTTCTTTAAGTGAGATTACTAATCCATTTGGTCATATTACTAATCCTAATCATAAAATCACTATTCATAATTTACTATTCATCAAAAATCAAGTTGATCTTATTAGACTCTAAATTTAGTACTGAACATAATTGCAGAAGACCATTTTTTGAAAATCATTACACATTTTAAATTATTTAGGGTTTACATAAACATATTTAAAATATCCTTTTTATAAAATTCATCAAAATATGCATACTATATTTATCCGGTCATTTCAAAATTCATAAACTTCATCATAAGAAGAAATCCCAATTTTTATTTAAAACAAGGATTACACAAGGTAGTTACGGTCTCGTTACATAACCCCTTATAATACCAGCATAGGACCTAAGAGTAAGGTGTGCTAGGGTGATAGAAGCTTGGGGCGGCTCAGTCAACATTGCCCGAGTAGTAATTTCTATCAGTTTGAACTTCTCACGAAGGCGATTTCGTTCCAGCTTCACATGATGAAGTTCGGCTTGGATTTGATCCAGAGCAAAGCCCAGTGGTGCTACCTCCTTCCCAAGCTCTGTTAGATGGGCTTCGATCGGTCCAATACTACTAGGTGAGGCCATCGAATCTTCTTTCTATAATAATTAACCAAGATTTCTTATATTTAGAGACAATAATCAAAACATTTTGTTCACAGTGGTCATGTTGACTGATGGTTATATAATAGTAAAAACCCACTGATATCATTTTAATTATAATCATGTTTATCCAATAAAACATTTTTGTTGAGTATAACAATAACACATAAAATTAGGAAACAAATTTTATTTAAAAAAAATTTCGGGTCGTTACAATCTTCCCCCCTTAAGAAATTGCGTCCTCGCAATTTTAAAATTGGGTTTTGAAATTTCATTGAAAGTCCCACATCGGAAAAGGAGTCAGTAAAAATATTACTTTAAAATAAAGAAAGGGAAGTACAATGGTCACCCGAGTTAACCCACACTAGGGTTCCATGTAGGAAAACATGGACATGGAGGAAAAAACAAAGGGTCAAGTTCTGAGGGAGAGTGATAGAGAACATGATTAGGAGAAAGTTAACCATGAGAAAATCACAAACTTATGATGTGTGTAAACGGTCTTTGATTACCTAGTAGGAAACGTAAACCAACAACATTTTTGTTTTACGTTTCTTTTCATAATTTTGAGGATTTCATTTACTACATAGAACAAAAACATAAGAAAATATACCTACCTTCAAGTAGAGTTTCATCCTTTAACAAGTCCCTACCAACACTAATCTTTTCTCCAAATGATGAGAATTCAAAAACACTTGGTCTCATAAAAGCACAAGAATCATCTTCTATAGAATCACGTAATCTACAAAAGATTAACTATCTATTTCTTCTATCTTTAAACATTATCCCAAAAACAGAAAGGTTAGGGTAAAACAACTCTTCAAAAAGAAAGAATCCCATAGGAATGGAAACAACTTTTAAATCATCAATGTTCCATGGTACTACCGAAAGTTCATCATAGACCATTCCATAAATAACGGTCCTTAAAATTCCTCAAAACAAACCAAACTAAGATTGAAACCCAAATACAAGAAGGATTTAATAACATAGTCTTCCAAAACAACTTCATTGTTCATCTCCAGACAACATCAACCACTCCTAACATCTTATAAAAAAGTAGCTAACCTAAACATATTTTACCCAAGATAGGTTAGTCATTCCCATAAGTAACCTAAATTACTATAAGTTCACCTTAAATTCATCGATTCTTCAAAATATAAGTCAACCTTACTCCTCAATGAAAATACGGTAGTAATCTATTTACCTCGATCAAATATGATTCCCAAATAATGAACGTCTTCAAAAATAATAATCATATTTTAATCCCCTAATCATCCCTGTCATATTAATACGAAAATCGTCGCATTTCCTATCACATTGGTTTTCGGAACATGTTCTTCCATTTCCCACCATTAACTAAGAAGAGAAAGCATAATTAGGGGCTTAAGTACTTAGCTAAAAATCATGAAAAGGAACTGAAAGCATATAAGGATAACTTGTATATGAAAGGTATACCCTAACTTGTGATCTCCTAGGTTCCCATCTAGGTTATGAATGATCATATATTCTTATGTGAACCTTTATTTTATTTTATCTTTGTTCCTTTAACAATGGTTCATACCAAGCTTATGAATTTACCAAAGCATATCCCCCGGGAGTGTCGTAACCAAGAGTGCAGAAAGGCCCGTTGTCGTGTACCAGTTCCCGTTCGAGTCTTGCTCAAAGCGGTGTTTTCGGGTTTTACCCCTATGTACATCTGTGCCAGATCCACCTCTACCTGCTCGTATCCAGACAGGGATGTATTTGCTTGGAAACCCCTTACTCAATACTCACCAAAATACCAGGAAGATTTCCTATATTAAACTTTTCTATAGGGTTCCTCCTAGAGTTTTCATATCCTAATTTCCACAAATAACTAAACCATCCTTTGATACCAACTATAGCATCCCGCCATTTTATAACATAAACTTTCATTTCATTACACGGAACTGAGGATCGTTAAGGTTTAGTGTCTTGGAAACAAGGATCATAATACATAAAAAAACATAAAAACATTCTTCTTAAACACTTGAAAAGCTTCTCCTTTAGTTCATCCTATGTTCATTATGCATCTCATAACCTGGGGACATACATCAAAAGAAAGGGTGAGCAGAAGGCCCAGTAAGGGAAACAAGAGAAACATTTTACAAGTGAACTTGAGATACTTCAATAAGGACATGAAAAGAACTTTAAGGCATGAGAAAGAAATCATGAGATACATCGTAATAAAAATAATCATTTTTCATAACTTGAAGATGTGGCTACAACATTTAATATTGACAATCGTTTCGTTTCACCAAGGTCCATCCCCAAGGTGTCGTTAAAAATTACCAAGGTTATTCACCAAGGCGTCGTTAAAATGGTCATCTCTAGAGATTAAGTCTTTACCCAATGCATTGGAGCGCTATCAGGGCGCACCCTTAAATTTGTCTTTATTTTCATGTGAGCCACATATATCATCATCAAACATTTCATAAATAACCCATATAGCATAAAATAAATGGGTTTCATTTCATAATCATAACGTTTTAAAAACTGCTTTAAAGACATGATCTTTACGTCACTTTAAACCCACGGAAAGGGAAAGAGGGTCTCATGTATGTAAATCCCAGAATTTAAAATGGAAATTTTGATATATATGTGAATACCCTTGTAGAAATAAGAGCTTTGAGTATTCACTTTATAACATAAAATAATTTTTGAGAAAAGAGAGAGGCATTTTGAGGGGAAAATTCTGCAGCATAACGGCTAAGTTTCGGGGTTTTAGAAAACATTGAAATGAGAGGGGACATGGGTCACCCTTTCATAAAAGATCAATAAAACAGTAGGGTGAAAGAATAAGAAGGAAATATGGACATGGTAATGAAATTTTAGGGACATACCATTTGAAATGAAAAACATGGAAGAAAAAAAATTAGATTTCTCTTATGAAAATTCGGCAGCCTTACGGCGTCACTTAACTTCAAAAGAAAATGATTTGACAAGATAAAATAGGGTCCCTCATCATATGATCATAAGAGATCAGTATGATAGATATAGAGATAATTCCCCAACATAACAAAAAGGAACTTGAAAGAATTGACATGAAAGTAGAACTTCAAAATGAGAAGGGTGAAGAACCACTTAAAAATTCAGCAGCCTAACGGCGCCACTTAAAACATCAAAATACTGAATTGAAGAGATCAAATGAGGTCTCTCATCATATGAAAATAAGAGTCCAGTATGATATATATAGAGATCATACCCCAATATAACAAAAAGGAACTTGAAATAATTGACATGAAAGTAGAACTTCAAAACGAGAAGGGTGAAGAACTACTTAAAAATTCGGCAGCCTAACGACGCCACTTAAAACTTCAAAATACTGAATTGAAGCGATCAAATGGGGTCTCTCATCATATGATCATAAAAGATCAGTATGATAATTTAGAGATCATACCACAACATAATAAAAAGGAACATGAAAGACTTGAATGAAAATAGAACTTGAAAACAAGGAAGGTGAAAGAATCCCTTAAAAATTCGGCAGCCTAACGGCACCACTTAAACATTCTTAAAACGAATTGATGAGAGAAAGGGGGGTCTCCCATCATATGAACATGAAATAGGCAGTAGGATTAATATAAAACAACATCCTCCAACATAAGAACATGGAGTATAAAAGAAATTACATAAAAGAGATTACTTGAAAAGAAAGAGAGGGGTCAGATCCCTTACCTTAAAATGTAACTCTTAAACCTCAAAGGTTGGGACCTTGAGGGCTTGGGGGAACCTTGGGAGGACTCCTTGGGAGGTAATGAGACCAGAAATTCGTTGGTAATGAGTGGGGAGTCGAATGGATGAGAGGAGGGCTTGGTATTTATAGGGAAAGTGAGGGGACAAGGCATTAATGGCCAAGGGACACCTCACATGTGCTTTTCTCAAACCCATGTGCTCTCCCTTGTCATTTATCATGGAGTTAGGCCACATGGGGCCCCCAAAACAATAATTCATCACCCTTGGCCGGAAAACCCTCAAAAGATCTCATGACATCATCATGACACCATTATGATGTCATTAAACATACCGAAACCCTAAAACTGTATTTTTACTATTCACTGAAAATTCAACTTTCTCAGAAAAATCCCAAAATTTCACATTAACCAAATATCAATGCTCTGATTTCAAAAATGAAATCCATTTTATAAAAATAATTTTCTAAATATTTTTAATTTAATTTTTAAATAAAAACACTATTCATCAAAAATTCATTTTTTTCAGAAAAAACCCCAAAAATTACCATAACATAATATCGATGCTCTGAGTTCAAAAATAAAGGCATTTTTATAAAAATAATTTTCTAATTATTTTTAATTAAATTTTTAATTAAAAAACACTATTCACACTCAAAAACTAATACTTGAATAATAATTAATGAAACTGTTATTTAACTATTTTATTGAATCACATTACTTAAATCAAGGTTCCTAGATTATTTTAAAACTTTCTTTAAGTGAGATTACTAATCCATTTGGTCATATTACTAATCCTAATCATAAAATCACTATTCATAATTTACTATTCATCAAAAATCAAGTTGATCTTATTAGACTCTAAATTTAGTACTGAACATAATTGCAGAAGACCATTTTTTGAAAATCATTACACATTTTAAATTATTTAGGGTTTACATAAACATATTTAAAATATCCTTTTTATAAAATTCATCAAAATATGCATACTATATTTATCCGGTCATTTCAAAATTCATAAACTTCATCATAAGAAGAAATCCCAATTTTTATTTAAAACAAGGATTACACAAGGTAGTTACGGTCTCGTTACATAACCCCTTATAATACCAGCATAGGACCTAAGAGTAAGGTGTGCTAGGGTGATAGAAGCTTGGGGCGGCTCAGTCAACATTGCCCGAGTAGTAATTTCTATCAGTTTGATCTTCTCACGAAGGCGATTTCGTTCCAGCTTCACATGATGAAGTTCGGCTTGGATTTGATCCAGAGCAAAGCCCAGTGGTGCTACCTCCTTCCCAAGCTCTGTTAGATGGGCTTCGATCGGTCCAAGACTACTAGGTGAGGCCATCGAATCTTCTTTCTATAATAATTAACCAAGATTTCTTATATTTAGAGACAATAATCAAAACATTTTGTTCACAGTGGTCATGTTGACCGATGGTTATATAATAGTAAAAACCCACTGATATCATTTTAATTATAATCATGTTTATCCAATAAAACATTTTTGTTAAGTATAATAATAACACATAAAATTAGGAAACAAATTTTATTTAAAAAAAATTTCGGGTCGTTACAATCTTCCCCCCTTAAGAAATTGCGTCCTCGCAATTTTAAAATTGGGTTTTGAAATTTCATTGAAAGTCCCACATCGGAAAAGGAGTCAGTAAAAATATTACTTTAAAATAAAGAAAGGGAAGTACAATGGTCACCCGAGTTAACCCACACTAGGGTTCCATGTAGGAAAACATGGACATGGAGGAAAAAACAAAGGGTCAAGTTCTGAGGGAGAGTGATAGAGAACATGATTAGGAGAAAGTTAACCATGAGAAAATCACAAACTTATGATGTGTGTAAACGGTCTTTGATTACCTAGTAGGAAACGTAAACCAACAACATTTTTGTTTTACGTTTCTTTTCATAATTTTGAGGATTTCATTTACTACATAGAACAAAAACATAAGAAAATATACCTACCTTCAAGTAGAGTTTCATCCTTTAACAAGTCCCTACCAACACTAATCTTTTCTCCAAATGATGAGAATTCAAAAACACTTGGTCTCATAAAAGCACAAGAATCATCTTCTATAGAATCACGTAATCTACAAAAGATTAACTATCTATTTCTTCTATCTTTAAACATTATCCCAAAAACAGAAAGGTTGGGGTAAAACAACTCTTCAAAAAGAAAGAATCCCATAGGAATGGAAACAACTTTTAAATCATCAAAGTTCCATGGTACTACCGAAAGTTCATCATAGACCATTCCATAAATAACGGTCCTTAAAATTCCTCAAAACAAACCAAACTAAGATTGAAACCCAAATACAAGAAGGATTTGATAACATAGTCTTCCAAAACAACTTCATTGTTCATCTCCAGACAACATCAACCACTCCTAACATCTTATAAAAAAGTAGCTAACCTAAACATATTTTACCCAAGATAGGTTAGTCATTCCCATAAGTAACCTAAATTACTATAAGTTCACCTTAAATTCATCGATTCTTCAAAATATAAGTCAACCTTACTCCTCAATGAAAATACTGTAGTAATCTATTTACCTCGATCAAATATGGTTCCCAAATAATGAACGTCTTCAAAAATAATAATCATATTTTAATCCCCTAATCATCCCTGACATATTAATACGAGAATCGTCGCATTTCCTATCACATTGGTTTTCGGAACATGTTCTTCCATTTCCCACCATTAACTAAGAAGAGAAAGCATAATTAGGGGCTTAAGTACTTAGCTAAAAATCATGAAAAGGAACTGAAAGCATATAAGGATAACTTGTATATGAAAGGTATACCCTAACTTGTGATCTCCTAGGTTCCCATCTAGGTTATGAATGATCATATATTCTTATGTGAACCTTTATTTTATTTTATCTTTGTTCCTTTAACAATGGTTCATACCAAGCTTATGAATTTACCAAAGCATATCCCCCGGGAGTGTCGTAACCAAGAGTGCTGAAAGGCCCGTTGTCGTGTACCAGTTCCCGTTCGAGTCTTGCTCAAAGCGGTGTTTTCGGGTTTTACCCCTATGTACATCTGTGCCAGAGCCACCTCTACCTGCTCGTATCCAGACAGGGATGTATTTGCTTGGCAACCCCTTACTCAATACTCACCAAAATACCAGGAAGATTTCCTATATTAAACTTTTCTATAGGGTTCCTCCTAGAGTTTTCATATCCTAATTTCCACAAATAACTAAACCATCCTTTGATACCAACTATAGCATCCCGCCATTTTATAACATAAACTTTCATTTCATTACACGGAACTGAGGATCGTTAAGGTTTAGTGTCTTGGAAACAAGGATCATAATACATAAAAAAAACATAAAAACATTCTTCTTAAACACTTGAAAAGCTTCTCCTTTAGTTCATCCTATGTTCATTATGCATCTCATAACCTGGGGACATACATCAAAAGAAAGGGTGAGCAGAAGGCCCAGTAAGGGAAACAAGAGAAACATTTTACAAGTGAACTTGAGATACTTCAATAAGGACATGAAAAGAACTTTAAGGCATGAGAAAGAAATCATGAGATACATCGTAATAAAAATAATCATTTTTCATAACTTGAAGATGTGGCTACAACATTTAATATTGACAATCGTTTCGTTTCACCAAGGTCCATCCCCAAGGTGTCGTTAAAAATTACCAAGGTTATTCACCAAGGCGTCGTTAAAATGGTCATCTCTAGAGATTAAGTCTTTACCCAATGCATTGGAGCGCTATCAGGGCGCACCCTTAAATTTGTCTTTATTTTCATGTGAGCCACATATATCATCATCAAACATTTCATAAATAACCTATATAGCATAAAATAAATGGGTTTCATTTCATAATCATAACGTTTTAAAAACTGCTTTAAAGACATGATCTTTACGTCACTTTAAACCCACGGAAAGGGAAAGCGGTCTCATGTATGTAAATCACAGAATTTAAAATGGAAATTTTGATATATATGTGAATACCCTTGTAGAAATAAGAGCTTTGAGTATTCACTTTATAACATAAAATAATTTTTGAGAAAAGAGAGAGGCATTTTGAGGGGAAAATTCTGCAGCATAACGGCTAAGTTTCGGGGTTTTAGAAAACATTGAAATGAGAGGGGACATGGGTCACCCTTTCATAAATGATCCATAAAACAGTAGGGTGAAATAATAAGAAGGAAATATGGACATGGTAATGAAATTTTAGGGACATACCATTTGAAATGAAAAACATGGAAGAAAAAAAAATTAGATTTCTCTTATGAAAATTCGGCAGCCTTACGGCGTCACTTAACTTCAAAAGAAAATGATTTGACAAGATCAAATAGGGTCACTCATCATATGATCATAAGAGATCAGTATGATAGATATAGAGATAATTCCCCAACATAACAAAAAGGAACTTGAAAGAATTGACAAGAAAGTAGAACTTCAAAATGAGAAGGGTGAAGAACCACTTAAAAATTCGGCAGCCTAACGGCGCCACTTAAAACATCAAAATACTGAATTGAAGAGATCAAATGGGGTCTCTCATCATATGAACATAAGAGTCCAGTATGATATATATAGAGATCATACCCCAATATAACAAAAAGGAACTTGAAATAATTGACATGAAAGTAGAACTTCAAAACGAGAAGGGTGAAGAACTACTTAAAAATTCGGCAGCCTAACGACGCCACTTAAAACTTCAAAATACTGAATTGAAGCGATCAAATGGGGTCTCTCATCATATGATCATAAAAGATCAGTATGATAATTTAGAGATCATACCCCAACATAATAAAAAGGAACATGAAAGACTTGAATGAAAATAGAACTTGAAAACAAGGAAGGTGAAAGAATCCCTTAAAAATTCGGCAGCCTAACGACACCACTTAAACATTCTTAAAACGAATTGATGAGAGAAAGGGGGGTCTCCCATCATATGAACATGAAATAGGCAGTAGTATTAATATAAAAGAACATCCTCCAACATAAGAACATGGAGTATAAAAGAAATTACATAAAAGAGATTACTTGAAAAGAAAGAGAGGGGTCAGATCCCTTACCTTAAAATGTAACTCTTAAACCTCAAAGGTTGGGACCTTGAGGGCTTGGGGGAACCTTGGGAGGACTCCTTGGGAGGTAATGAGACCAGAAATTCGTTGGTAATGAGTGGGGAGTCGAATGGATGAGAGGAGGGCTTGGTATTTATAGGGAAAGTGAGGGGACAAGGCATTAATGGCCAAGGGACACCTCACATGTGCTTTTCTCAAACCCATGTGCTCTCCCTTGTCATTTATCATGGAGTTAGGCCACATGGGGCCCCCAAAACAATAATTCATCACCCTTGGCCGGCAAACCCTCAAAAGATCTCATGACATCATCATGACACCATTATGATGTCATTAAACATACCGAAACCCTAAAACTGTATTTTTACTATTCACTGAAAATTCAACTTTCTCAGAAAAATCCCAAAATTTCACATTAACCAAATATCAATGCTCTGATTTCAAAAATGAAATCCATTTTATAAAAATAATTTTCTAAATATTTTTAATTTAATTTTTAAATAAAAACACTATTCATCAAAAATTCATTTTTTTCAGAAAAAACCCCAAAAATTACCATAACATAATATCGATGCTTTGAGTTCAAAAATAAAGGCATTTTTATAAAAATAATTTTCTAATTATTTTTAATTAAATTTTTAATTAAAAAACACTATTCACCCTCAAAAACTAATACTTGAATAATAATTAATGAAACTGTTATTTAACTATTTTATTGAATCACATTACTTAAATCAAGGTGCCTAGATTATTTTAAAACTTTCTTTAAGTGAGATTACTAATCCATTTGGTCATATTACTAATCCTAATCATAAAATCACTATTCATAATTTACTATTCATCAAAAATCAAGTTGATCTTATTAGACTCTAAATTTAGTACTGAACATAATTGCAGAAGACCATTTTTTGAAAATCATTACACATTTTAAATTATTTAGGGTTTACATAAACATATTTAAAATATCCTTTTTATAAAATTCATCAAAATATGCATACTATATTTATCCGGTCATTTCAAAATTCATAAACTTCATCATAAGAAGAAATCCCAATTTTTATTTAAAACAAGGATTACACAAGGTAGTTACGGTCTCGTTACATAACCCCTTATAATACCAGCATAGGACCTAAGAGTAAGGTGTGCTAGGGTGATAGAAGCTTGGGGTGGCTCAGTCAACATTGCCCGAGTAGTAATTTCTATCAGTTTGAACTTCTCACGAAGGCGATTTCATTCCAGCTTCACATGATGAAGTTCGGCTTGGATTTGATCCAGAGCAAAGCCCAGTGGTGCTACCTCCTTCCCATTCTCTGTTAGATGGGCTTCGATCGGTCCAAGACTACTAGGTGAGGCCATCGAATCTTCTTTCTATAATAATTAACCAAGATTTCTTATATTTAGAGACAATAATCAAAACATTTTGTTCACAGTGGTCATGTTGACCGATGGTTATATAATAGTAAAAACCCACTGATATCATTTTAATTATAATCATGTTTATCCAATAAAACATTTTTGTTGAGTATAACAATAACACATAAAATTAGGAAACAAATTTTATTTAAAAAAAATTTCGGGTCGTTACAGTCTCTCATCACATGAACAAAAAAATTACTGTAAGTGTAATATAAAAGATCATCCCAATAACAAGAAATATGAGCTTTAAAAAGAAAGACATACAAGTGTGTACTTAAAAAGAAAGAGTGGAGTAGGATCCCTTAGCTCGGGTCCGACTTGACTCGATCGTTCTTTAACGTCCTGAATAATAAACTTGAGTTAATTTTTACATTCTTAAGAACCTTTTCCATGTTCATTATTCCTTTTATATCAATTATTACCATGTCATAAACATTATGTAATCATTTAAGTTAATAATATTTGTTTTGCTGATATTTGGTTCTTAAGTCGAAAGTGGACTTCTTACAATTACATGTTGTTCGTGTGGCCAAAGGTTCTTTATATCCAGAATGACATTCCTGATTTTGATATCATATATATCATATATATCTAGAATATACATGTATTTATAATATCACATAATCATTTAGAGGTAAGAAATGAAACGCACCGTTCATGGAGACAGTAAGCCGTACGTACGCATGAATGCTACTTTCATTTCTTTGTCATATTAATGGAATTAAAACTAAATGAGAGGTATGTATATTTTAATTCCAGAATTATATTCATCATTTAGATGCATAATTCATCATATATATCCATTATATACATGTACTTATAATAGTACATTACATTTGGGGATAAGAAATGAAATGCACCGTTCATGGAGACGGTAAGCCGTACGTACGCATGAACGATACTTTCATTTATATCTCATACTTTAATGGAAAGAAATAATAATGATATATGGGTATATAATAATATATATAATAACATTAAATCCATCCTTTATACGTCCCATGTATGGCATTAACAAATCACATCACTTTGATGGGGCGGTAGTCCGCACTTCCTAAAATGAATATATCGTGTATACCCATAATGGAAGCCATAAAGGTAAGCCACAAATGAAAAATAAATAATCTTAAGTAAAACATAAAAATATTATATATCATATATAAATATAGTGACATCTTAATGGCCACCTTTGAAGGTGTTAAATGAGTATTGAACAATCATCGTTTCAGGAGGCAGAATTTCGCCATCCACGGAAACCGTATGTTCTTTAACCATTTGATGTAGTTGTGTGAGAGTGTAGCTCGAATAAATCTTATAAAAACATCATATTATATTGAAGATACTGGTGTTGTTACAAAAGAAGTAAATAAAAAGAGTTTAGGGGGGTTGGAGAAGCAAAACGAAACAAATGAACATGAGAGAATGAATTACCTTTAAAAGTGTAACTCCTTTTGATTTGAGCCTAAAGGCTTCCTTTGAAAGAATTATTCCCAAATAGAATCCTCTAGGATGAGGAGAGGGATATGGAGAGAGTAAATGGGCAGGGTTTGGCCGAGCCAAAGGCTTTAGGAGTGTGTGAAATGAGGTAGAGGTGGGGGCCTTTTATAAGAGGAGAGGAGGGGCACTTTTGGAAAGTAAGAAATATTACTTTATTTGAAAATGTGTTTCGGTTTTAAAACGTCCCACAATGATATAATTCGTGGATAAGGTGATAAGGGTTCAAAATACACCCATCCAATAAGATATTGACATGTGTAGGTCATAGAGTTTACATTATCTTCTCATTTTATTTAAATCGTTAGATAATGATGTCATCGCAGCATCATTATGATGTCATAAATAATTTAATTTATTTAATGTCTAAAAATTATTCAAAAATTACTATGATGTAGGAAATCGTTTTATCTTTCCAATGACTATTTATAATAAAAATTCTGACTTGAATAACCCCACTTAAAAATTGTTTTAGCAAAACATATCATGTTTGTGTCATTTTTTACTTTTACATTAAATAAAAAATTATTTATGTCATTTCCCAACCAAAGTGTCTCCATGGGGTCCCCATGTTGACCCATGGCTTGTCTTGGTCTACCATTACACATCCAATGAGATTAGGACATGTGTCAAGTTCATTTAATATTATTAAAACATTATTTTTACCTTAAACTACACTAATTACCTCTAATCGCGATTAAAAACATAATAAGTTACTATTCACCAAAAAATTATTTTTATCCCATTGAACCACATTTTAATTCTTAATGACAACCATGTATGTCAGATTTTTGAAATTCAAAACACAAATATGGCAAAATTTCATTTAAACGGAAAAATCAGTTTTTATTAGTACCACTTAGTGGTGTCACTATTCATCAAAAATTGATGTTTTTCAGAAAAATCCCAAAAATTCACCCTATGCTATATTTGATATTCCGAATTCATAAATGAAGCCTATTTTACAAAATTCAAAACATATAAGTCACATTAATTAATTTAATAATTAATTCCCGCTGTCAGAGCAAATAGCGTGTTTTTATGAAACAATAAGTATCAAAAGATTGACACTAGTTTAAGTTTGATTTCAAAGTGAAATTAATTCCAACGACCACTATTGGATTTAATGGTAAAAATATATTATAATTTTACTTTAAAACCAATTCAAAAGATAATCTAATCATATAAATAAATTAGATTAAAAAGAGGTTTTGAATTAAAATACAACATTTTACAGTATTCATTAAAAAAAGAACTTTATCAGAAAGATACCAAAAATTTACACAAAGTAAATTTTGATGTCCCAATTCTTAAGAAGAGTTTTATTTGGTCCAAAAGAATGTATAAGAGTGAAAAAAACTGTATTTAATGATGGTTCAACATCAAAAGGTGATAAGTGAACCTTTAGTGAAAACTAGGGCATATACGCCTAAAATTGAATTCTTTCCATATTTTAAGCCTCTATCCTTTATTGGATAAATGTAAAAACATTTAAAAACATATAAAATCATATTTTAGTTATTTCTATCCATTCCCGCCAACAAAACGACTACATGTTAACTACCATTTAAAATAATATTATTTTATCATTAGAGTGCAACGTAAGATTCCCAAGAAACTCGTTGTTGCGTGTTGGGTACGCCATCGAGCATAGCGTCCCCTTTAAAGTCATATCAATATTTTATTCACAAATATGGATAAATATGAAAATGTCATATTATTTATTTACCTGGGGTGTTACAGTCAATCAGGGGTATGATCATAAAATCAGTAGATAAAGAACATTTATACACCATAACAGAGACTAAATGACAAATCTTAATTGAAATGATACTTCCTATAAAAGATTTGACAGAAAAATCCCTTATTAAATAAAATTTAAAACATCTAATTTTCATGGAAAACTTTGAATATATGAAATAATGTGATGATCCAAAATCAAATAATTCATTGGCTTAGTTTGAGAAATCAATTAATGCACCTTCCACCACATCATTAAGAACATCAATATCAATAGTAGTGATAACATAATCTTGGCCTATCTCCCTTGTACTTCATTGGGTAAAAACTACCTTACACCTAGGATAGTCATTTTCATAATGTGCCCTCTCTTTTCCATTGAAGCATTGAAAATTCGAAAATTCTTTCTTCCCTTTCCAATAATTGGATTTGTTTTCTTTTTTTACAAACTTGTAACAAACACCCATACCCTTCAGGAAAGTTCCAAGTTGTCTATTCCCATAATTATCATAGGGTGGAAGGTCAACTCTTCCCTTTTTCCACATTCCATTATTTCCTTTTCCAATGTATTCAAACACCATATTCTTCAATTGCATTCCATTAAAATCATACGACGTAGAGAATTCATTTTTCATATTGATATCACATTAGACTATAATGGTATATTATGAGAAAATTTATAAGACAAGAGACATTCGGGGGAATGGTTTTAAAAAATCAACGTATCAATCAACATTTCTCCATTTATTACGTACGTAGTCCACAACATGTCTTTCTAACCTTGTGATGTTATCTTTATACATTGTAGAATTCTCATCCACAGTTTTCCTTAGATTCAAAAACTGCCATTCCATGTCTAATAGTTGTAATTGAAGGAAGTATTTTTCTAAGTAAATTTCCTTAAAATACCTAATTAAATTTCTTCTCTTTATTCATCCTCCTTTGGGTTTTTAATTAAACACCACCACAAATCCACATCCCCTAAAATAAGATAAACCACTATGACAACATTCCTTTTTTCATTAAATCCTAATGAGAGAAATATCTTCTATAGTGATCTTATCCACTACTCTGCTATGAATGAGTTCTTAGTCCAATTAAATTATTGATCCTATTGTAACATAATGTGGTATAACATAGTTTTTCCACATAATGTATCTAGATTCTCCATACATGTAAGGTTATTGTTCATAACATGATTCAACTATCCCAGTATAGTTATGAGTTTCTTAGCACCAGTCGCAGCACTAGAGGCAACATCATTTTCTTGAATCGGATGTAAATCCATACACAAGACACAAAGATTAATTTGGGTTCCATTCCTTGTACTAGGAACCATTAATAAATAATATCATACACTAGATTAGGTTACGAATCATAATGTATAATCTCAACATAGAAAAATACTTAGCATAAAATGATATCATATACATAGAAAATGTCATAATAATAAAAATGGTTTCTTTGAGGAAAATTTTACGTTTAAATCCTTTATAATTTATTGTAATGAAATTATGAATTATCCTATGCATTTCCCCTAGAAGTTTCAAACCAGGTGTTCAATAAGGCATATTATTTTGTACCAAGATACCCCAGGTCAAGCCAAAACTCCATGTGGGAGTTGTAACTCCAAAGTAAATCTGTGTCAGAACCACATCTAGTCATAGTATCTAGACAGGGATATAATTTATATGAATATCCTCATAATTTATTTATTACCAATATTCCAAAATTTTCTTTTATATTTATTCTCAATGTCCATATTAGGGGTTTTCCCCATAATCTACATTTTCAAAATCTAGTTTCCATGTTTTATACTAAACTTCCTATGATACCAACTATAAAGACATAATCCCAGTTACCTAGAGCAGGTTCCATATTTAATTAAATTGGAATGATCAAAAGAAATTCCTATCATGAATGAATGAATAATTTTTTAGTTTTGGAAAACCATATACAAAATAAGGTAAACCTTACAACATGAAAGGAAATACAATATTGAAATTCCCTTGACGACATCCATAACTCCTAGGTTATCCATACATATCATTCATAATATTCATCTTCATGTCATGGGAAAATGAAACATAAGAAAGCGGTGATCTAAAATGATTAGTATGTTTAAGAAATACATAGTAGATATCATAATCATAAACATTAGGCATGGTGAATAACTAAAAACTAATTCCTTTAAAAATAATCATGAACACATTATGGGAAGAATATGAACTGAATAAATAATTACATAATAAATCATAATAAATTGTATTATACTAGTTGAATAACCACATGAATGTTAAATTACTAGTTTCATAATAAGGTAATGAATAATGTTGGACATCATAACCACATTATGATGGCCTCATTCCAAGACAATAAATAACCATTTTGTCAAGGCCTTGTGCCATGACTGTAGTTTGTATCATAAGACCTATCAATACATCGGAGGGATATAGTAGGCCCCAAACATCACTAAATAATTCCAATGAATTCCTAATATGAACATGGATATACATAAAATACATTTAAAATCATAATGAAACTAATATATGAAATGTATATATCTTTCCTTGGTCATTAAGCATAAACACTAACCATTCAGAGAAAATTGGTGGATGGTTTTAAGGCAGGTCATCCATAGTCAAACTAATCATAAACCATTAAATTATATTTGGTTGATGATATCATACAATATTAATCCCAATAATAAATAAAAATAAATAATATTATTGAAATAGATTAAGATACTCTTATAAAATCATCGATTAATTCTTGAGATAAGTACTCTTTTACTTTGAAAAGAAGAGTTATTTTGGAAATTTTTTTTATAAAACAAGAAGTGAAGTATGATGGTATTTTCTTAATAAATGAGTTATTTTTTAAATATATTTTTTCTCAAAATATATTATATATTTTCTTTGATAATATGAGATATTCTGAAGAAATTTTCTTGAATCGGGCTTGTTTTTCGAGAATAATTTTTTGCATTGTCCCTTTAAAACATATAACTCCCCATAAATGAAAGTATGATTCTGGCTGGTACACATGTATAGAAACATCACATAGAATTTATGATGTGTAAATATGAATAAATAATAATAGAATTGAGTTAGGTAGAGAATAAGAGTAACCTGAATGAAAATCGAGTTTTGGGTTGAAAACCATTACCTTATGTATGATGAAATTCTCCCTTTATATTAGTGTCCTGGATAACGAAATTAAATTAATTATTTATTATTTATATATCGTTAATTTTTTAAATTGATTTAGTATATCATTTTCATGTTCCTTAAATTCCTTCTCGATGAGTTTAAGAGGTTCAATTTTATTGTTTTGAAGCGTTCTCTCCCTTGGTTTTCATGTCTGGTTTACTTATATACAGGTAAGGATAAACATTTAATATGAGAATGGTTGACCATAACAGAAGTTTTATTTTATATGTTATCATACATAGTAATAAATTTTTATAAAATTAATTTGGTTATAGAGAGTGAATATGAATCATTATATAAATCGTTAATTATAATTGTTTGGGTTAATTTTTCTTCTTTGATCACAACGAATTCATTTTCATTTATAAATTAATATAATTTGTAAAAATGGATTCCATAACCATAAATTGGATATATTACATATATTATTATTTGGTTCAACTATAAAAATTATTTCATGATCCAAATTAATGATGGTAATAGAAATTGGAAACTAATCATCCTTGAATGTGATAAATTAACTCATCAGGGATGGTGTTTTCATTTCTAGCATAAAAGAAAGAGAAATGAGAGATGATTATTAAATATTCCATGATCCTAAAAAAATTATATTTAATATATGGCATTGGAGTTATCATAACAATTTGAGGAATATAGGTGAGGAAATAAAAATAAATAATGAAACATGAATGAAAATAAATGATAAGAAATATGGAATTTACCTCTTGAATTTATATTCCTTGAGAAAATCATTAGGGGAGTGGATTTAAAAAATTTATTAGAACAAGGGATTATGGGCATGGGGAAGGATCTTGGGAGGAAATTTGAGTAGTACTTTTCCCAGGATAAAGGCTGGAGAGGAGTGAAGAGAAGAGGGCGAGGGCGTGATGGGTTGATTTTATAGTAGAGGATATGAGGCTTTTCCATTATTTTAATCATTATTTTATTATTTTTGTTTCAAGAATACGAATAATCATGATCATCTTTACTAATAATAGTAATAACTGCATTTTATTTCAAACCAATGGTCATTTACATCATCCATGACTCAAGAACGACGCATAAATTCACTTAGTTACCATATTTCATAAATTATGTAATTTGACAGTTCCCAAAAATTCAAGTAATTCAGAAAAATTCTAAAAAATCACCATAACAATTTTTTGATGCGTATAATTCAAAATTGAACTCCATTTTATCAAAATAATTTCATAAATAAGGTAAATTCAACTTTTAAATAAAATCATTATTTACGCAAAAATACATATTTAAACCTTAAAACTGATTTTATATTACATTAAAAAATTAATAGAGGTTTCATAAAATCATCATAAATTAATAGGAAAACAAAATATTTATTGAATAATATATTATGTAAAAATGAATTTTATTATTTTATGAATTTTAATATTTATTTTAATATTTATTTCACACAAAAAAGAAACAAATAAATATTAATTTATAAATCATTTTATGCCATTTATTAGTTGCCTAAAGTTTATTTATATATTCATGGGTGGGGTTATGATTCATAATGATCATATTACTATAAATAAGGGTTCATTAATATTAATAAGGTTTATGTTAATATTCCAAAAAAATATAATTTGACCCTATAATACTCTCAATATCTTACTGAATGCAACCGTGTTTGTTAGTTTTTCGAAATTCAAAACACAGAGGTGGAAAGATTATGTTTAGTTGATATGTTGTAACAAATTGGTGTTTTGTAGAGACTCAATGGTTTAGGCATTAGATATTAAATTTATTTATAAATCCTTGGGTTGTTACACAAAATACCTAATCTAGGTGTCTTAAGGAGGTTTTCAAGGAGATGCTATTCAAGAGGTGAAATCACCATTCTTTCACACTTAATTTATTTTCTTTTCTTATCTACTCCTCACCAACACTATCTAATGATTCATGGCAACTACAGTATCATATATATATATAATATAATTTTATTATTTTAATGGATTATCTAGCCTCAATTATCTTCTACTCTCTTTTTATTTTGAAAATGATGACACCATCGATGATGCGTCAATTCTCTACCATCATGGAATTCATGTTTTAATTTTACATTACCACATTCAAGGGTAGTGATAAAATAATTATTATGATCCAATAATATTTTTTATAGATATGATATGTTATATGTTGTTATAGAACCAAAATATAATCCTAATATTAATTAAAATGATACAGTTTTGTGTTGGACATAAAATATTCCAAAATATATAAGACATTTCCATCAACATATTATATAATGAATCAACCTCATACTATATTTGAAAATGTCATATGAGAGAAAATTTAATATTATATAAGTTTATTAATACTAAATAATTTAACTTCGGGTGATGTTTATTCCATTTTACAAGAACTTCCATATTTATACTCAAGGGAACCAACCATAAATCATGGAAAAAAATACTCCTAGAATAATGAAATTTAAAAATATAACTCATAAAAATTGCCATAAATGAACATAGTAAAATTATACTAAATTAATTATATGATTCCATTGAATCCTTATTTAAAAAATATTTTATTCTCATTTTTACTATTATGAATGGTAATGTTTTTTACTCAACATTGAGACTGTTCCCATCTAGATCGATCTAATAGGGGAATCACATTTTAAATGTTATCATATTTTCCCTGATCCCTCAACTAGTGGATATTATTTCATCATTCTCTATCACAGTGTTGACATAAATTATATCCTCAATGTTATATATTATGATTTATGAGTCTTACTATTGATGTGTGATGTAGAAAACCACTTTTTCTTGATTAGGGTAGGACAGTAATATGGATGCACTAGCCAATGTGTAAGTATTGGTATTGTGTTATCAGATTATTTTTTGAAATAATCGTTCAAATTTTTATTCCACCTTCAATATTCTAAAATAACTTATGAGAGGGGATAATTATTACTTCTTGAAGGAATATTCCCCAATGAATTTTTGATCACTAATTTTATATCCACTTTGATTTTTAAGCATGATATTTGTAGCTATAAGGCCAGTTCAAAGTCAACAATGATAGATTTGAACTATGCCCCATTATTAATGAATCCTTACAACGTAGAGAAAAAGTAATGGAAAATTACATTTTATAAAGGAAAAAATAAAATTCATATATAAAACCTGTTTAGAATTTGATCTTTGAGTCTCTTGTTGATAATAATGGAGGAGGATACATTAAAATTAAACACCTGTGTTTGTGGAATTTCATTGTCAAATATGACCTATTCATCTGGATGTTCAATATATACTAGTTTCTTTTTCATTGTGGGATGTATAACAAGCAAACAAGCTAATTCCTTACCTTTAACAACATTATGTGACAAAAACTAAATTTCATATTGTTTTAGAATAACATCATGTTAGACCAAATGCCTTGTTATCATAAAGCAGCTAAGGATAAATTTGAGCCGTAAATATGAGAGACCATGTGGACTTTGTGATACTGCAAGTAATGTCTCATATTTATCAATACAATTTTGAGTACAAGGTAGTACTTCTCAATATCAGAGAAATAGGTTTTCATACATAGCATAATTCAACTATATTGATGGTGACTATTTGTTCCCCAAATCATTTCCCTTAAAAGGATATCACTGAGTGATCACTCTATGGAGACCATATATAATATAAGTATATTACCTTTTACTAGAGGATCCCGGATGGGTGGGTGTAGTAATTAATACTCGAGATTATCAGAGGATCAATAGTGTCCCCCATCCCATTTGTGGGTGACTCCCATTTTTATTAACTTTGTGAATGGAGATATTTTCTATCTAGGTTATGTATGATATTCCTAATATAATAGAGGTGGCTGTAGAGACCCCTCATTTCATTAATATTTGGAGGGGGACACATATCTATAAATCCACAATTACTTCCCTTTATGAACTCAATGATATGATAGCGTACCATAATAGGACCCCCAAAAGGGTCCCCTAGGTAAAAACATAGAAAACAGACCCTCAAATGGGTCCTCGTTCTCACACTCAACCTCGGGTCATCACGCAATACTCTATGAACATTTCAAACCACAACAACATAATTTGGGTAGCATAGAACTATAGACATATAGACTTTTAATTTTTATAAATAGCCAAAGATATAACACATGACGCATCCGAGTCATCAAGGTCTCACTAGGTTGGTTTTACCACCCTACCCAAATCAATTCTGCCAAGGGTTCAACCTCCCAAGGTAAAAAATTCTTAGGGGAAATTGTAGTAGCCCAAGTCAGGGATTAGATATAATCAACTATAAGGTATCACTGAGGTTTATATTATTATCCTTAGTCTGATCATCATAGGTCACCTCACACATACTTTATAAGTTTCCTAAGGCTCACATAGAGTTCCATTATGTCATAATCATTCCATTAATAATCAAGTAGCACACCATTATTTTATTTTCGTCAAATATAACCCAATAAATGGTTTAAACTATGATCATTAGCTATTGAGGAAAATAATTAATTTAAAATTTTTTCTCATCACCCTTAACTCACCATTCTACCTAATACTTATCAATTTACTTTTTCTTTGGAAATTTTAGTTAACTCAACATTCTGTCTTAATGTAGAGGGTGTGGCCACCCATGCGGAGAGCCCCCACATAGAACATAATTATAAATTAAATGAATAAATACTATAGGGATAATAAATAATACCACAAACCTAATCGATGATACTTATCTAATTTTTTCCCCTAAGGGATCATAGATCATACAAGGCCCATGGTAATCGGTACACGCATAGTCTAAGATCCTATCCCAAACCAAACTATTTACTCAATCCAAAAAGATAAATATACTTAATTTAATAATGTAATTAATTTTTTTATATTTAATTAAAAATCACCACATCACTATGTTCCATGAAAAAAAAATACAACCATCAGTGGGAGGCCAACAGCAACCACTCAACATCAATTTGGGACAAACCACTAATATCGTGAACTAAATAATCACAAATTTAATTTAACTCATATAAAAATCGTTATATATTTTCTCTCCATGACATATAATTGAAATTTTTATGAATTATAATTCCTTCACTACATCTAGAAGAACCCTATAGTGATGCAACATGAATTATTTGATGGAATCAGGTGATTTTACCATTTCCCTGACTAATCTATATTTTTGACATAAAACTAAACTACAAGAAAATAATAGAATTACGAATGTTTGAATAATTTAATAGGTTGGAGAGTATTGTGAATTGTTCAACTACAAAAATTCATCAACAGAAAAATCACAATAATGTGGGATAAATGGAAGGAGGTAAAGAGGGGGGGCTGACCACATGGGTGAAGAAAGAGGAAAATAATGGTTGATGCCCCTCTAAAACTGGGGGGATTTAATTTATCCCTAAAGAGTTTTTTTAATATATAGTGGATATAAGATGTAGTAGATACCACTAACAAACATGCATGATTACTGATTGTTTATAGAAATAATCACTTAGGCCCCTCCCAGATCTCTCCCAAGCCCCCAGGATGCATCTTAAAGCCCAAACCTCAAACCCACAAATGAAATTCTTATAAAAACCCAATATTTTATAACATTAATATTAAAAAAATTAATTTAATATATAGTTTAGGATTCATGTTACACCGAGCTTAAATGAACCATTATATACTATTTAATATTAACTTTACCGTTGAGATAGTAATGTGACCGTTAGCAATACTAATAAAGCCATTATAATAATAACCTCCACCATGAAAGTACAAATAAAATTTTTTTATCTCATAAATGAAAATTTGATATATTTACAAATAAAATAAGTAATTAAATTCATAAAAATGATAAATTAGTTCTTGGTTGTTTTTTGAAATGTAAATGTTTTATTAGAATTTTATAATTAATATAACAATTTAAATTTTTATTTATATTCATAAAATAGATTATTAAATTAATAGTTTAATTTAATTATAATTATAAGATAATTTCATGGGACCATAATTAATTTTTCCCAAGGACGTAAAATCAATTATAATATTAAAATCAATATTTTTAAAATAAATGAAGATATTATTTTAAATTTATTTTCTCATATTTATTTAAATATTTACATAAAATGGATTCCATTTTTTATATATACATGTTAAAAATTTCCCAAGAAGAATTTTGGGGATTTTTATAAAATTGCAATTTTTTTTGCTAAATAGTGAGATACAGTAATTTATGATATTTTTCATCCAAAGTTTAAGAATGATTTTTTAGTCATTTATGATTTAAGAACCCAGTAGTTATAACTCACATTCACTATTAAATATTTTTAGTCATAAGAATATAAACAATTGATGGACATGATAAAAATAATAAATAAATGAATAAAATATTTGAAACACCCTACTCCTCCCCTAAAATACAACCCCTCACAACCCCTTCTCCAAACACCATATATGACTTGAATATTGTACATAATCTACCCTATTACATTCCAAAGCCTCTTCCCCACATCCAATAGCTTATTTTATGAACAAAGATTATAGAACTGACCCCAGTTTCCTAGAGCCAGTGCTTTAATTCATTATGTTGGCATGATTTCTAGAATGTTGTATCCTAATGAAATTAATTGTTTAGTAGTTTTGGGAAACTACATACAAACATAAGTTCTACATTACAACCTGAAAGAATATAAAATATATAAATTACATTGACAACATTAATAAATCCTAGGTTATCCATTCATGTCAATCATAATATACAACTTCATGTCTTGGGAAAATGAAAAAAAGAAAGGGGTGAGATCTAATGGCCCGTAAGGGTATTCAATACAGTGTAAGAAATCATAAATATAAATATTAGGCATGGTGAATAAATAAAAAACACATTCCTTTAAAAATAAAATTGAATAAATTTAGGTAGGAATAAGAGATGGATAAATAATTACATAATAATTCATCTGCATAAGTATTTTTGTAGATGAATAACCTCATGAATATTCAATAACTAATATCACAATGAGGGAATGCATAATGCTAGAACCCGTAACAATACCATCAAGGCCTTGTGCCATGACCATAAATAACCGTTTTTCAAGGCATTAGGACAAGACTATATTTTTTCTCATGAGACCTACCAATGCATAGAGGGGCTATAAAGGGCCACACTTGTCACTTACTAAGTTCGATGCATTCCCCATATGAATTGGGATAAACATAAAAAACATAAATTCATATTGAAACAAACATATTAAATGTAAATAAATTCCCCCAAACATTAAGTATAAATACTATCAAAAAGTTAAGTAAGATATTATTTCCATAATAAAATGTATGATTTTATGAAGATAATGGTTACTAATAGTATATTATTTAGTGACCTTGAAAATAGGTAACAGTTTGAGAAATTCCCTTGAAATAGGCTTGTATTTCAGAAATTATTTTCCCAATGATCCATTTAAAATGTAAAAATCCCCATAAATGAAAGTAGGATTATGGTTGGTAAAAATATATAGAATATTGAAAATGAATTTATTAGGATTACATATAAATAAATAAAAATTTAGTTGAGGTGACTTGATAATAATTGTAACACGAATGAAAATGGTGGTTCAGGCAGAAAACCTCTACCATAAGTTCGATGTTGTTCTTCAATTGATCTTAGTATCTTGGATAACCCAATTAAATTCATTAATTAATATGTACATAACAACTTCGTTATGTGGTATATTTATTATATACTTATTATGTTAATTCATGACCTTCATTATGGGATTAAGAGGTTCAATTGTTTTTGTTTGGGAGCATTTTCTTCCATGGTCTTAATGATTTATTTACTTATATACATTTAAGGATAAACATGTAAGATGGGAATGTTTTCTAGAATAGAAGTTTTATTTTATTTTTTTACATATAGATTATTAAATAATTATTAAATTCATTTTTTTGGGAGTGAAGATGGATCTTTATATAAAACTCTAATGATAATTCTTTGGGTTAATTGGCGGTGTTTGATCACAACAAACACATTTTGATTTATAAATTAATATCACATGTGAAAAAAAATTCATAACATTAAATATAATTGATTAATAATATTATTCTTTGGTTGAACCATAAAATTTGTTTTATTACCAGAATTAAAGATGGAAATAGAATTTGAAAGCCCGCCATCCTTAAGTGGGAAAAATTAACACATCTCGAATAGTGTTTTCATTTATTGCATAAAAAGGATGGGAAATAAGATATGATGATAAAATATTCCATTATAAAAAGAAAATTACATTATATTTATTTTATTTTCGAAAACATAAAATTTGGTGGAATTGAGTTTAGCAAATAAAAATAAAGGAACTTGATAGAAAATAAAAGAAATAAAAAGGAAAATTTACAACATGAATTTTTCTACCATGAGAGACTCTTTAGGGGAGAGGTTTGGGTATTTTTTTTGTGACAAATGGATTATGGATCTTGGGACGGATATTGGGAGGTGATTTCCCAAAAATTAGGATAGGGAATAAATCATTTGAGGAGTGATGAGAGGGAGTGATGGGTGGCTTCTATAGTGGAGGAGAGGAGGGTTTTCCCATTATTTTAATCATTATTTTATTATTTTAGATGAAGACTATGAATAGCCTTGATTCTTGTGGCTCAAAATAGTTACTAGTGTATTCCAGTTCAAACTAGAGGTCAATTACATCAACCATTACTCAAGAATGATATTGAAATTCAATTATTTAACCTATTTTGTAAATTATCGAATTTCAATATTCACAAAAAATCAACTATTTTGAAAAAATACAAGAAATTCACTGTCACCATTTCTCAACATATAGAATTCAAAAAATGAACACCATTTTATGAGAATGATATTATAAATAAGAGAGTAAATTTTTTAAAATAAATTCTGTATTTACTTGAAAAATAGATATTTTAAATTGAAATATTATATTATAATACTTTCCAAAATTATTTAAGGTCAAATAAAATTATCCTAAATTCATAGGGAAAAAATATTTATTGAATAATAGATTTTAATAATTTTTATTCTGAATTTATTAAATTATAATTATAATTAAAAATTTATTATGCACAAAAATACCAACACTTAATTATTAATTTATAAAATATTCTATTTCATCTATAGGGTGCCTAAATTTTATTCATAAATTCATTGGTGTGGTTAATATTCATAAGTGTCAAATTAGAATTTATAAGGTTATGTTACTATTCATATGTGTCAAGTTACTATTCATCAAAAAATGTATGTTAATCCTATCAAAATCTAAATATAATACAGAATGAAACTGTGTGTGTTAGTTTAGAAAATTTAAAACAAATAGGTGAAAAAATTGAGTTAACTCTCTAGGCTGTAACAATGTGGTGTCTTGTAGATACATAGTGTTGAATAAATTCAATATAAATTTTTTTTACAAATCATTGTGGTGTTACATTCTCCCCACCCCCAAAAAAACTCCATCCTCGAAATTCAAGAATGTTAACTGATAAAAAGATTTGGGTAGTTCTTCATCATAAACTCCTCAAGGCCGCTTGTTTCTTCTTCAACTTTATGCTTTTTCCAAATTATCTTTACTAGTCAATTTATCGGATTCCTCTACACCTATTCTATAGTGTCCAAAACCCATATAGGATCTTCACTATAAAATAGGTTAGGTATCAATTTTATACCTTCATATGTGAGGATGTGTGTTGGGTCTGGCATGTAATTTTTCAACAATAAGACATGAAACACATTGTGTACTTTAGAAAGGCTAGGAGGAATCACCAAATGATAAGCCACAGCTCCAACTCTCTCCATAATTTCAAAAGGGTCAATGTACCTTGGGATCAGTTTCCCTTTCTTTCTGAATCATATACCACCAGTCCAGAGAGATACTTTTATAAATAAATGATATCCCACTTGAAATTCCAAATCCTTCCTTCGATTATCAGCATATCTATTTTGTCTACTTTTAGGTTATTTGATATGGGATTTAAAAAAATTTACATTCATTATTGTTTCTTCCATATGTGATTGAACAACAAGCTTCCTTTCACCATCTTTATCCCAAAATGTTGGTGTACGAAATCTCATTCCATGTAATGCTTCTGAGGGTGCCATTTGAATACATGAATGGAAACTATTATTATAGGAAAACTCGTCCAAAGTTAAATACTGATACCATATATTTTGAATATCAAGTGAGAAGAATCTCAACATTTCTTATAAAGAATGTATCACCCTTTCTGATCTCCCATAAGTTTGATGGTGATAAGTTGTACTCAAATGAAGCTCAGTATCCAAAGATATCTGAAAAATTTCCATAATTCTGATGTAAATTGAGGATCATGATTAGACCCTATTGAATGAGGTTCTCTAGGATGTCTTACAACATTATTGATATAGAGTGCTACAAGGAATTCCAGTGGAAAATCCCCCTATAGCGATGAAATGTGCATCATTTGTAAGTCGATAAAAAATTAACCATATTTTATTATTGTTTCTTAGAGTGTTGTGTAATACAATTACAAAATACATGGTGATTTCTTCCCATTTCCGTTTAAGAATAGGTAGATGTTGCATGAATCCTCTATGATTTTTTCATTTTACGTTCACTTGTTGATATACTAAACATATTTTTACATAATTTTCAATTTCCATCATTATGTTTTCTGACTAGAAATGTTTCTTCAAAAATCTATACATCTTAGTGCTACTAGAATTTTTAGAGAAATTCAAATTCTGGGCCTCATCCAATTACTCCCAATTAGGATGGGTATAGCTCGAACACAGTGCCTATTCCCAAATTACAAAACTCCATCTTCATATACGAAGTCTTACAACTTCCCGTCATCCACATCACTAATTTTATTTTATCCAGACACATCATTATTCTAAAAACATTTAAATATTTCTAATAAATATGGTTGGGGAACCAATTGAAAAAGTAACGATGTCTCAACTTGATTGACAATTCCCATGTCCATCCATGATAGAGATATGAATACAAGATCCCTTTCAATCATCATTTTTTAATAATACATGATCAATCATGCTCAGTGTATTAACTAACTTTTATATCTTTCTTTGGTGGTAGTGTATGGAACAATATTAATCCTTGAGTAGCTCGATCCATAACCATGACCTCATGTTGAGTTCTTTTTGAGAGAAGATATATTTTAGACTCTTTTGATTCATATATATCTCAAATCTTTTACCATAGAGATTGTGTGTCCATATATTTAGAGCATATATCATGGAAGTTAACTCAATCTCATGAGTAGGATAGATTTTTTAGAGACCCAAAGCTTAACGTACATGGACATTACATTACTTTTGCGGAATACTTAGTACATAACAAAAACACACACACAAGGATCGTAATAGTTTAGTGTCTTTGGAAACTCGGAATATAATCTTCTAATCGTGGTGAATGATCATCAACATCTCCGATAAAGATCTTCCCTCTTTTTTTTACCTAAAACCTTTCTTTATATCCTAGGGAAAATAAAACATAAAAGGGTGAGCTCAAATGCTCAGTAAGGGTAAACAAAAGAAATATCAATCACAACATTTTCATAAGAACATAACATTTTGGAAATCTTAACCTGCAAAAGAGAACATAATTTCATAACATGGGATAAATCATAGTAGTGAAATGAAATCCCAATAATCATAACATAAAACATGAAACTTTTTGGCATACACACATAATCATAGATAATCATATCTTATTAGTCAAGACTCATTGCCAAGACTATCTTAGTGGACAAAGTCCATTTCTGAACCGAGTCACCCTCGTTTCAGTCCTGTTTCACTAAACCAGTATAACCTACCATTATAGCCATGTCTATCTCATGAGATATAAAATCTTTACCTAATTAATTGGAGATAGAAATAGGTCCCACCCATCTCATAATGATACCATTCTTATGTGTGCCACAAAATCATAAATCATACATCATTGCATAACCCATGTAACAAAAATGGGAATCTTAAATATCGTGACATCATAAAACAATTCATGTAAGATAAAGGAATTCATAAAAATATAATTCCATCACAACATAATCAAATAAATGTAATAATAGGGATAAAACAGAACCCTTTATTATTTTAGATGGAAAATAATTTTGATAAAACACTTGAACTCCATTCTTGAGGAAAATATCCTTTCTGCTTCAAAAACACTTTTCCATTCTTAACATGTCGTAAAATCATAAAATAAAAGAATTTGATTAAAAATAAACTTGAAAACTTGTAAAGGAAGCTTCTTGGAAATAATTTTTTAAAAATCCATTCATGCCGTATATGTTAAAAAAACATTCTTCTCGTACTTTTGTCGGAAAAGTCAAAAAGTACCTCATACGAAAAACGACAAATGATTCCTTTCATATCTTTTACTAAAATCTCACCAAAGGGTAAAATTGTATTTAAACAATTGTAGGTGGATGGAAATAATATTAAATATTGAAGAAACATGGATTTGGATGATAAAATACACCCCAGTAAATACCAAAGTATAAACAATCTCGGATAAAAATGAGATTGTGATATTTCCCTTACCTTATGTCCGATATGTTTTGTATGTATCTGAACCTCCTGTATAACGATTTAAATAATGTCATTAACTTATTACAGAATCATATTCATTGTTATGATATCATATATGGTTCACTTATGACTTTATATTACCCATTATTTTGTAAATTCCATGTTAAAGAAGCGTTTTGGGTAAAATCATTTCATTTATCGTAGGTGTTTGGACTAGTTGTTCATGACATTATTATTACTTATATCATGATTTAATTACTTCCAGAATATAAAATATGATTTATATATCATATATATTCAGTATATATATATATATAATAGATAGACAAATGAAATGAAACTCACCGTTCATGGAGACGGTAGTCCGTACGTACGCATGAACGCTGTTTTCCTTTCCTTATTGTCTTGAATGGAAGTAAGTATATGAAATATATATATACATAAATACATTAGATTTACCATGTCATATATTAAATTATTATTCATTATATATACTTTATAATCATTCTGCAATGGTTAACATGGATAATGAATCTCATCGCGTCGTGGAGACGGTAGTCCGTACGTACGCATGAGCGATGATATCGTTCCCATGGTCGTGGAATTGTGTTGAAGTGTATGTATACTATTTCAGTATCAATATCACATTATAATAATCATATATAGTTACTCATTACACCATTATACCCATCCAATTATGGTGGTGGCGGAAAATAGATTACACCACGGCGTGGAGACGATATTCCGTACGTACGCACGCGCGGTGATTTCATTTTCCGTAGGATGGATAGATGCTGAAATAGGGTTGTTTCATACTTATAATAACATATCAGTATATTATTGATACTTATGTTATTACTTAATAATTAAACAACCTAAGAAGAAGAAGTGGAAGAAGAAATAATGTTGAAAGAATCGGTAACGGACATTACCTCTTCTTTGAAGCACCTCTTTGAGATCTCCTTTTAGGGCACTAAAAATGGTCTTTTAGGAAGACTAGAACCTCTAGGATGTTGCTATGGAAGTGGAGAAGATAATTTGGCAGGGTTTGGCCGAGCATGAAGGCTCAAAGTGGTGTAAGGAATAGGGGGAGGAGGTGCCCTTTTATAAGGGAGGAGAGGGGTACCTCTGGAATAACTAAAACTATTATTTTATTATAAAGTCAAATTCGGTTTAAAATAGCTCCAAATTGATTTATTTCGAAGATAAGGTGGGGATGGGTCTAAATACTCTCATCCAACAGGATTTAGACAAGTTTAGGTTTTTATTTTAACCTTGTCAATTAGATTTAACTCTAAGTTAAATAATTTAACTTTTACCGTGTCTTTTCATCTTCTTACCCTATATGGTTAATAAACGTACCATAACAAGACAAACGAACCCCAAGTTGTTTATTATTAATATACATATCCTTATCTAAGTCATTTGGCCAATCCATAGATTTTTACGAATTAAATAACAATTAATAATATAATATTAGTTTTAAAAACTATTTTATGTCAATTTTGACACTATTTGGAACATGATTTTTATGAAATTCATAACAGAATGATAAGATCGAAAAAAGTTACTTATATTTACATTAACATGTCATATTAACCTATAAAATTAATTTATGTCATAAAAAGACTCAAATTACATTTATTTGGGAATTAATAACATCAATTATGTCAATATTTAATTAATAAGACAATTACTGTATAATCTTTCTGTCATAATAAATGATAATTATTTAATCCCTAAAAATTATAAATAAATTTCTATGATGTAGATAATTGTATTATCTTTCTGGATACTATTCATGTTCGAATTTTCATGATTTTTATCACTAAATTAAAATTATTACACTTATAAGATTTAAGAAAGTGACATGTTGTCACATTCTTTGGTTTTAATAATAATTAAATTATTTTCATGGAAAAAAGTCCATAAAATGAATCTAATCTGACCCTTAGGTTATATGGGTCTACATTTATCCATACAATAGGATTTTCCGAAGTGTTAGGGTAATTTTATAATCTTCTATTTACCCTTAATTACCCGATTTACCTTTAACCATAGCAAATAAAATTTACCGTAGTTACTATTCACAATGCCCAAAAATAAAAAGTAGCTTATTAACATAATTTGGACCCACTTATTCCAAATATGGAATCCATTTTTTCAAATTCAATATAGAAAAGATGCAGAAATTAAATTAAAATTAATCCCGTTGTCGAAAGAAAATGGGTTTTTCTTTAAAACATTGCAAAAGATTGAATTGATTTAACCTACGAATTCAATGTAAAATCAATGATAATGAAATAAATTATTTTAAATGGTAAAAATATATTCTATTTATATTTTAAAACCATTCAATATTATAATTTAACCATATAAGATATTACGATGAAAAAAGTTGTTTTTAATTAAAATGTAGCGTGTTTTTACTATTCATTAAAATATGAAAGTTATCGGAAAAATATCAAAACTTTATCTAATGTAAATTTTTATATCCTGATTGAAAAGAAAAATTTTATTTTGTAATATTGAACTTATAAACATGTAAAAAACTAGATTTAATGTGGGTGCGCCATCAAAAGGTGGCAAAACTACATTTTTTGAAAAATACTTATTTTACCCGAAAAAATAATTTTGTTCTTATACCATATTCTAGAAATGTGTAAGATGAATAATAATGTTAGAAAATTAAAAATTTAGTTAACACTATTCATAACAGCTAGTTCATAACAATATTATAATAATATATCGTTGTTTAGTAAAACCCAGTATTGCGTACAACACACGCTATTGAGGAAGGTCGCGATTGGGTGTAATGCAAGCCAAGTAAGGGTTTTGTGTAGTGCACGACTCCTTTTTTGTTGCGTATAATAGAATTCAACCATATTTTATTTATACATTGAATATATATATATATACACTAAATGTTGCGTAGAATAACTGCTATCAAACGAACATGAAATTGTGTGTAACAAAAGCCAAGAAAAGTGTTGCATGTACTGCAAGCTAATATGGTGTTGCATATAGCGCAAGGTAATCTTTGTGTAGCATACAACACAAGGCATTAATAAAATTAAAAGAATATTTTTCATAAAATCTTGGGGTGTTACATTCTACCCCCATTAAAATGAATTTTGCCCTCGAAATTCGTCGGGGTTATAAATGGTTTACTATTCGAAAGTTTCTTTAATAGAAACCCATATCGTAAAAAGGAATACCAAAACCAATCTTTAAAAACAAAAGTATGAAACGTAATGGTTACCCAAATAAACTAATCACTGCGTTTCCACATAGGTGAAAATATGGATATGGAAGAGAAATCAAACCATCATGTTCTGATGGAGAGTGGTAGAGAACATGGCTATAGAAAAGCCAGAAATCACAAAGCCATAAATTTGTGATGATCTAAGGTACCATCTGATTCATCATATATAAGAGCACTAGGACAACATTTTTGGTTTTCACGATCATTTCCCAAAAGTTGATGAGATTGGAATTATAAGAAATACTTTCGTGATTTCGGTATAGTCTCACCATTGGTCGTTCTTTGGGCAATTTCCACTTCATCTCTTAAAGAAATGAAGTTGAATTTGGCATTCGTGATGTGTTAGCAGATCATGTGATAGAATGATGGGTCATTCCATCTGTCTTAAACAAAAGGTTAGAAAAGTTATCAAAAAAATACATAAGTCCATCTATAGTGAGATTAATGATATATGGTTCCTAAAATGGACTTATACTTCATATATCATACTACTTAATGTAATAAAACTAGTTTCTACTAAACAGGGACTTCCTGTAGGCCAGTGGTAGGTGATAAAGGCCAGTCACACTTCGGTTGTGGGTTCGATTCCCACGGCCTTGTCCGACGCTATTTGCTGTCGCCCATCCTATAGGTTGTCCTTTTTCTAAAACTATATAATATCAAAAGTTCTATCCTTAAACAATACTAACTTATGTCCAACATAATACATTCCAATCTTTAGGAAATACTTCGTTCCAAGATCATAATATAAAGAAAATGATTACTTGAAATGTCATTGTAGACGCCGGAAAAGTCCGTTGTTCCCAAACGAAGCTCCGGATGCGGAAAGCGAAGTGATATTTGGAGTAAGAGGCACGTTCCGGAGGGCCCGGAGGACTTGCGCGAAATTTCAGAGGTCCGCGCGCAAAGTTGAGTCGCGGCGCGCAATCCTCCCGGGATGCGCACAATGCGCTGGGCCGGCGCGCTATTTTGCGCGCCGTGGCCTGCGCGGCTCCTTTGCGCACCGGGTCCTGATTCCGCGCCCGCGAAGCGAATCGCGCGCCCGAGACCGGATTCCGCGCCTGGGGTTGCCTATAAATATAAGGCGACCCCCGACGTTTTGAAGGTTGCCAGAATCCGAAGCGTCGCTCGTTCGCGCAATCCAACCCCTTCCGCGCGCAATGCCGATCTTCAGGTAACCTCCTTTCTTTCGCGCAATAGAGCCTTGGGGTTCGCCTTCGCGCGTAATCTCCTTGGCTCCTTTCCTTTGAATAATCCTTAATCCGAAGGCCTTTGCGCGCAAAAGAAGCCTCTTGCGCGCAATTGCCCCCGGGTGCGCGCAATCCAACCCGATTGCGCGCACCCCCCATCTTCAAAGTGGCCATTCGTTAGAGAATGAGCCGTTGCCCCCGCGAGCCGTCCGAAGCCCGGTGCGCACAATCTCAATCATCCGCGCGCAAAGGGCTGGCCCAATTGCGCGCCAGCCCGCCATTTTGCGCGCCGACCTGCTGTTTTGCGCGCAAAGCTCCTCTTTTGCGCGCAATCCGCCAGGGTCGCCCCCCTTGACCCCATGAGGGTACCCGCCTGCGTAGCGCCCGATGATTTTCATCCTGGGTACCCGCACCGTGCGTTGTCTTTCCGTGCGACCCTCCAGGCTTGCGCGAAGTGACACGGACCCATCGGCAGCCACCAACGTCCTGCACGATGTTAAACTGCATACGTCCAAGCTGCACGACGTTAAACTGCCTAGCATATCGTCCGCGTTGCAAGATGTTAAACTGCCAAGTGTTTTGTCCAGCATGACGTTAAACTGTACCACGTCCGCGCTGTAAGACGTTAAACTGCCAAGCACCTTCGTCCTCAACACACGACGTTAAACTGTACTTCGTCTGGCAAGACGTTAAACCGTCCGCTTCGTCCTCAACACACGACGTTAAACTGTACTTCGTCCGGCAAGACGTTAAACCGTCCGCATCACCCGATCCCGTGCCTCGCACGCAGGGTCCCCCCCGGTTTGGATGTGGCCCCCACCCGCTCGTCTCTGCAGGGATGTCGGGATTGCCCCTCTTTAGGGACGGTTTAATGGGAGCGGCTTTTCCCTACGGGGGTAGGGTATTAAAAACCCCTAGTTTCTTGTGGGGGGCTGCACATGTGTATCTCCATTGCGCTTCCCCACTGCCGAAGCCAGTAGAGGGTGTGACTGGGATCGAGGTGTCTCCTACTTTCGGTCCAAGTCCCTTCCAACTGAGTTTTGCCGCATTCGGGCTGCCTCAAGTGCGTAAGTCCTGACAGAATGAACTACGTGGACTTTGATCCCTGTCTTCTAAACAGGGTACGTAGGAAGCCTCCCTGAGGTTCAAGCCCACCACCTGGTCGTCCCGGTCGTATTCACGTCGGTTCGTCCATCAGTGGACCCCTCCAGGGTTCACGCTTGCGTCGATTCGCCTATGAATCCGCCCCTGTGGGAGACTGCCCGTGTGTATCTCCACTGTGCCTCCCCACAGCCCCTTTTTCCATTTCTCCTTTTATCGTCCAGCATGACGCGAAACTGTGATCCACCCGGCCGTTCCATCCCCCTCTGTGCGAGGTGGTTCGGTTCAATCCTCCGCCCGGCGGCCTCGACCCCTTCGTGAGTCGGCTTGCCGACGTCCAGCATGACGTTAAACTGTATACCCGAACTACGTCGACTTTGATCCGTGCTAACGCGCGGTACGTAGGAATCCCCTACGGGGTCCAAGCTCTTCACTCCATCATCCATCCTGATCCTTACCCGGGCCGCCACATCCCGGTGGGGTCATGCCACTTCACTCCACTCCATATCACTTGGGAAGCCGCCCATGCGCTGGCCCCAGCGTCGGAGGTTCCCCGCAAGGGGTTCTGTTATCTGATCCACTTTTCGTGTTGATCAGTCCGATGCCGTCCCCGCTGGACGTTAAACTCACGGCATACCCCGTGTTAAACATGGGAAGCTAAGGAAAACCTCAGGGGACACAGTTCCCCGCACCCAGTGCGGGATGCCTCAGGCCATCATGCCTTCGAGAAGCCCTATAAGGGACGGAAGACAGACGTGCAGAGCCGCAGTGTTACGACACGCCCCCAGCACCCAGAGCCACCCGGCCTTCTCACCGCAGGTTGCTGCCCCGACCAGACTCCTTGGAGCGTCCGGGCGGAAGCAGCGTAATTAACCGGTGTCCATGAAGATATGGCGCCGGGAACGAGATTCACGAGCATGTCTTAAATCTATGAGGGAGACCCGGATTAGGCGATGAGTACCGAGGAGACGTCCAAGGAAGGAGGAGCTGACATCCCATCATCCCGGTTTCGATCAAGGAGCAGACGCCCCTGAATAAGGGACGGATGCCGCCCGCCTTTGGAAAGCGGGACTGCGGGACCACAAGCCGCGCGCCCATCCCCTCGGGTTGACGGGTGCACGCGCGAACGCGTCCTGGCGGAACAGCGTAACCCGACGCACATCCGCACCGAAACAGAAAAATGGTGAACCCGACGTGAATCTCTTCTCCTCGATACGAAGACCGATGGCTTTCAGAGGTGTTGGAAGACCGGCGTGTTGCCCGGCCAAGCATTCAGTCTTACCCGCCAGGGGCTGGGGAAGGGACATCGGGCACTCCGTCTCGCAACGTCGAGGGCCTGGGTTCCCCCCACGGAAGGCGTCGTGGCGCTAATGGTTGGTTGTCGATTCCTTTTTCCTGTCAGTGTTAATGGGTCATTCTCCCTGCTTTCAGAAATCAGGTCGCCCGATCCAGTGCCCGATCGCCACCCGCCCACTGGCGCAGGGGTAGGGGAAACACCGACGCGGCTACTCCGCGCGGTCCCGCCCGTTCCACAGCCGTCCCAGCAGCCGAAATTGCGGGACGACCACGCCCTCTCTCCCCCTCGGAGGTCATCCAGAGAAGGGTGATCAACACCCTGGTGCGGAGATATGAGGAAGAGGGAGTCATCCCCACCCGGGACATGGCTCGCCTAGACCTTGAGGAGGCTGCACCTCGCCACCACCGCCGTCCCCAAGGGCCGCGCAGGGAGGCACCGCTGCCCACCTCAACGTCCAACCGCTTCGGAAGCTTATCCCCGGAGCGCTCTGACAGTTCCCTTCCCTATGCGGATGAGGTGGAAGATGTCCGGGATCACCCTATCCGGGATTCGCTCCAGGGATCTACGTTAAAGGCTCCCGCCAGGCCACGGCGACACCGCCTCCAGGCCTCTCAAGTCGAAGAGCGGACTCTCCACCTGCCCGCGCCGCTCATCCCGACTCGTTTGTCCCGACGCCAACGTCGGGCACGAGCGAAGAAGGATGCCCACCTTGGGGCCCTAGCAACAGCGGCCGCATTGGCCCAAGCCACTGTTCGCTCCAGTCGCCAGGCCCCTGCGCATCCTGAGCAGGGGAACTTCTGTGCCCGACCTGGATCGAGGCCTCGACCGCCCCAAAGGCAGGTTGGGTCGACTCTCTCGGTTGCTGGTGCAGGCAGTAGCCACCGCGGACCACCTCGCGGTAGCGCTATTCACCAGCGGGATCTGCTCCGTGTGGCCGATCCAGGAGGCATGGGTCATCCCACCTTCCGATCCCGGCCCGGAGTCCTGCCCGGAATCATCTCTCCCCGCGTCCCCTTTGATATCTGTCCCGGTGCCCCTCGCACCTTGGTTTCCAGTCCTCTTGGCCCCAGCACCAGTGCGGCCGGAGGACGCCAGGACAGAGATCAGCCCTGCCCCGAAGAACCACCCAGGGGCAGGAAGGCAAGGCGTCGACGCCGAGGGAAGAATGTTACGGAATTCCGGACAGAGATCCGACCGGTTCGCTTCTCTGATTCAGAGGCGGAGTACGATTCGGCGACAGAGCCCTTTCCCCAATCCCGCCAGTCAAGGGCAGGGGTAGGAATGCGGCACGTCAACCTCGTGCTCCCCGAGAGCGAGATCGATGTGATCCCCGCTTCTCTCCGAAGGTATATCCGGAGTAACGAGGGCCTGGTAGACCCCCAAGGATCAAGCTTGCGGTTGGTACCGGCCCCTCCGGAAGTGCCTTCCGTCTCGGTCGGAGAAGCCGGAGACTTTTTCTGGGGACCGACGGTCGAACCACGATCTGGTGCACCCTCGGCGAGCACCGATGCTACGGCAGGATGTTCGCTCGCCGGCCTGTCCTATCGTGATGTGGTAGCCAGGGCACCTCCACCCTCAGAGGGCGGCCCGGGATATGGAGGACAATCGGCCTGTTCGCCGTATTCACCGCCGGCCAGCCCGTCAGCCCGGCGGCCCGCCTCAGCACCACTGCCGGTTCCCCGTCCGTTCCCAGCCATTGAAGAGGACCAAGGAGATCTGGGTCCCGAGTTTGAGTCGTGGAGCTTCTGGACCGTCCTAGCAGAGGGCCACTTCCCTGAGAAGTTTTGGCCAGTCGCAGGACCGGGCTTTGATGCACCCGAATCGCTCACCCCGGATGAGTTCGAATGCTTCCGCCGAACTCTCCGGGAGACTCGCTCCGGTCTTCACCGCCTACAAATGCCATACCCCGGGATTCAAGCGCACCTGGAGGATATTGGTGAGCAGTGCCGTCAAATTGACCTGGCCATGCTCCCCGCGGTTCGGCACCCCGGGTCATTTGGGCACCACGAGGCCCTCCAACAACGATGCGTTGAGTGTTTTCAGGTACTCCGCAAAGTTATCGAGGAAGCCACTCCCCACGTGTATATCCATGGATGGGGGCAGTACGCTGCCCTACGCTTCAGTGTGATTCGCCGACAGCCCGATTCACTGGGCGGCCCTGAGGGTATATCCACAGGGACGGAGACAGTCAATATGGCTGACCTGTCGGGAGAGGGGAACGACTTGGAACTTCTCGACGGGGGCTTCCCCCCCCCCCCGAAGACAAGCCGTCGTTAGATCCATCGGTGAGAGTTACTCGTCATCAGAGGAACCTCCTGGGGCTCCCCGCACCCACTGAAGCACTGACGTTGAGCCAAAACGTCAGCAAAGGAAAAGAGCACAGCGAGGCTATAAAGCCCGCCGACCCATCTGCCTCCATGCAGAGGGCAGAGGAGGATCCCGAGAAGGCTACGCTACGTCAGCAGCTCGCCGAACAAAAGAAGCTGGTTGACCAGCTCCTCGCCGAGCGCACTGCAGAACGGCGGCCTGACTACGGTGATCCAAGGCCAGGACAGCAGGGACCGGAACAACCGCTCCTCGACGAGACTCTCCCGGGCAACCGTGATTACGCCGTGTTCGCTGACAAGAGAGAGGCCATTGCCTACGGCAAGAGGGCGCGGTATGTTTCGCCACACCCTCCCGAGCGGTGTGACTACCTGAGAGACCCCGCTCGGATTCCTCCCGCTGCCCCAAGGGCCGCTCCGCCCGCCATCCCACGAGCTGCCGAGTTCGACGACCCGGTCGACGACCCGATTGAAGGGCCATGCAATGCGCTCGTGGTTAGAGATCCTCGCCAGGACTGGAACCCATGTCCGGACGATCCGATGGCGGCACTCATTGCCCGCTTGGAGGCCTTGGAGACTCGGCAGGTGGCGATCCCACCGGACGACAAGCCCTACCCAGCATGGGTGGATGACATGTCGGCGCCTCCGGGATTCGGGAATCCCACTTTCGCTCCCTTCAACGGGACTGGAGATCCGCCACAGCATTTAGCCCACTTCAACTCGAGGTGCGGGCCTATGTTTGGGACTCCGGCGCAGCAAGAGGCCGCTAAGCTTCGCTGCTTTGTTCAGACACTGGAAGGGCCAGCATTTGTCTGGTACAGCCAGCTCCCCGTCGGGTCGGTAACCAGCTGGGAGGACCTCCGTAGACAGTTCCTCTACCAGTTCAGTTCCACGACCCGGAAGACAAGTATCGCAGACCTCTTCAAGTGCAAGCAGAGGCCTGATGAGCGAGTCGCGGACTTCGTCGCCCGATGGAAGGGTCTCACGTATTCCCTTTACATGCCATTGACTCCGGAGCAGTTGCTGACAATGTGCGTTGGGAACGTCAAGACCGAGCTGGTCCCTTCCCTGATCACTCAAAATTACCCCGGAGGGTTCAGGGACTTCTCAGACAAAGCTCAACGTCTTGAGGAAGCCCTCCAACAGGCCATCCAGGCACACTCGCTACCTCCTATGATTCCTGCAAGGAGAGTCAGCAGGGCTGAGCCCGCTGCTGTTGCCCAGATAGAGGCCCCCAGGCCATTGGAGCTGCTGCCGGTGAGGCCAGCTCCACAGCCTCGCAGGAACCCGCCTCCACGGGCTCAGTTCCCGGCCCAGCAGCGGCAGCCTCAGAACCGGCCGGCCCCTCCGCGTAATGTACCGCCGCAACCCAGGCGAGATAATCAGGGTCCACCTCCTCGGCCGGCCCCTCCAGCCCCTCGTCAAGACCACGCTCCCAGGGGCCCGCGACACCTGACTTACTCATTCCACGAGGATCAGGTCCCCGGTTATTTCCGGAGCGCCCTGGAGCAGAGAATTGTGCGACTGCCTGAGTGTTGGAGGCCAGAGGAGGCACATCTTACGAATAACCCCCGCTACTGCCCCTACCATCGGGCCCTGGGGCACACCATCCAGCGGTGCTATGTGTTTAAGGACTGGCTCCAAGACCAGATTAACAACAATGTAATCAGGTTGGGCCCAGCTCCAGCACAAGTGGCGGGTGTGTTCATGGGATCAGATGACGATAGAGGCAACGAGGACGGATGGCAGCTGGTCTCCAACCGCGGATCCCAGAAGTATAATAACTGGATGGCCCGCAAGACGACCATTCGCGCCCACGGAATCATCCGTGCGCGCTTGAATCAGCCTGAGCCCCCAGAATCTGCGGGTGCTGCTTCGACATCGTCGTCCCAGCCTGCCTCTTCCAAGAGGAGAAAACGGTGGCATCGCAAGAAGGAAGAGCGCGCCCCGCCGGTTCCGCCACTATCCCGCACTCTTGGCGATTTCATGCCCCCGGAGATGGGGGTCCCTCCTCGGATCCGCCCGGTGATGGATGATTCATCCGATGACGGTATTGGGTACGCTTCGATTAACACCGTCGAGCTGGAAAATCCCTTTTCGGTTCCCGACGTTGAAGAACACCAGGTGGACCTCCCTAGTGTCCCCGGTCGTCGCCACCGTCGGAAGAACCGCAGCAGCAGGAGTCGCCGGGGCACAGCCGCTGGTGCCTCCAGCCAGGCCGTACACGCCACCGAGACTAGGCAGCAGGCTCAAAACCGAGCGCATCGTGCGCCGCCCCCCCATTCGGGGATGACGGATTCGCCTCCGCCGCTGTTTGTGGTGTGGGACCAGGCAGAACCGCCTCAGCCGCGTCACGACCAGCTCCGCCCTGCCACGGGTCCATCCCGGCCTCTTGACCCCAGTACGATGACCATTTCCCGGACTGCAGCCAGTGAACAGCGAGATGCGCCAAGTACCAGTCGGCCGCCGATCCAACCGGCAAGGCCCGTCATGCCGCCAACCGCAGAGCAACCTCCTGCAACCAGGGGCTCGCGCTTGGCCAAAAATTATGATGTCCTGAAGCACTTGGCCGACATCCCAGCAAGGATCTCCATCCTTGAGGCTCTGCGCATGTCATCTGAGATGCGCGAGGCACTCGTTGAAGCCCTGAAAAGCCCCCTCCAGTTTGAGACAGAGGTTGCGGCTGCAGAGGCCTTTCACGCCGAAACGATCGAGGACGCCGAATGTCGGGCAGTTATCTCGTTTTCTGGTAAGGATGAAGACCCTCCTATACAGGGACACATTCGTCCGCTGTATGTCACTGGCCAGTTCAATGGCCTTGAAGTCCGGCGCTGTCTTGTCGACACGGGGTCTGGGATTAACCTGATTCCAACTCGGACGCTCCGGAGATTGGGGTTGTCTGAGGATGACTTGATTCCCTCCGACCTCAGGACCCAGGGGTTCGATCGCACCGAGCAAACCCCGGTCGGCAAGATACGCTTGAAGACCCAGTTCGGTGACTTGGTTGCCAACACCGAATTCATGGTGGTCTCTCAGGACACTGCGTACAACGCATTGATGGGCAGGCCATGGCTCCATCTTCACGGGGTGGTTCCCTCGTCATACCACCAATGCCTCAAATACTCCCTTAATGGTCGAGTAGGCGTGCTTCAAGGAGATGCCTCTCCTTTTGCCTCATGTGAAGCCCGCTATCTGGACGCAGACTATTACAAGAGAAAGGATAAGCAGATCCTGGCAGGTGAGGTTGAGCCTGTCGCTGTTGCAAGTGATCCCTGGGCAAGTCTGGATGACGCTTACGTCCTCCCGATTCAACGGTTGGACGTGGCCATGGTCTCGACGGCCCGCGAGTCTCCTAATGAGATGACCGCGACCGCCCGCGCCAGCACTAGTGGCCCAGCAGGATCTGGTAGCCCCAATGCAGTTGCCAACGCAGTCTCTCCCGTGGACGATCCCTCCCCGAGTGGAGAGGACGTGGAAGATGCACCCCCAGCCTTTGAGGAGGGCGTCCCCGCCACGGTCGATGAGTTAATACAGGTAAACCTTGGAACCGAGGCCGATCCAAGACCCACATTGGTCAGTGCCGCCATGCCCTCTGAGGAGCGGCAGCAGTACGTGGACTTTCTCAGGCAGCACCGTGATGTGTTCGCTTGGGGCTATGACGAGATGCCGGGTCTAGATCCTCAGGTAGCCGTCCACCGTCTTGGTCTCCCGGCGAACCATCGCGGGTTCAAGCAGCCTCCCAGGAAGTTGCACCCATTTCACGGTGCCATGGTTGAGGCCGAAGTTGACAAGCTTATCAAAGCCAACTTCGTGAGGGAAGTTCAGTACCCCAAATGGCTGGCCAACATTGTGCCGGTCAGGAAGAAGAACGGGCAGATTAGAGTCTGCATCGACTTCCGCGATCTCAACCGCCACTGTCTGAAGGATGATTTTCCCCTTCCAGTGACAGAGCTGTTGATTGATGCCACGGCAGGGTTCCAAGCCCTCTCCTTCATGGATGGATACTCCGGATACAACCACATTCGGATGGCCCCTGAGGATGAGGAGTTCACTGCCTTCAGAGCCCCCCAAGGTACCTTTTGCTACCGGGTCATGCCTTTCAGCCTGAAGAATGCAGGTGCCACCTATCAACGGGCGGTGCACCGCATATTCAAGCCAATCCTCGGCACACTGGTGGAATGCTACGTCGACGACTTGGTTGTCAAATCGCGCCAGCGTCAGGACCATCTCAAGGATCTTGAGAAAGTGTTCGGCTTACTCCGGTCTCGCTGCCTGAAGATGAACCCGTTGAAGTGTGCCTTTGGGGTCACCTCCGGAAAGTTCCTTGGATTTGTGGTAAGATACCGGGGTATTGAGATCGACCCAGAGAAAATCAGGGCGATTAGCCAGATGCCTCCCCCAGGTAACATCCGGGAACTACAAGGGTTCCAAGGCCACTTAGCCTATATACGCCAATTCATCGCGAATCTGGCCGGCAAGTGTAAGCCCTTTTCTCGGCTCATGAAGAAAGGTGCCACCTATGTATGGGATAAAGAGTGTCAGACCGCTTTCGAGGAAATCAAGCAGTACCTGCTTCAACCTCCGGTTCTGATGCCGCCTGTATCCGGGAAGCCGCTGGTCCTCTATGTGACCGCCCTGGAACGGTCCCTGGGTGCCCTTCTCACCCAGAAGAACAACGAGGGAACGGAGAATAGCCTCTATTACCTCAGTCGCATGCTCCTAGATGCGGAAGTTAGGTATTCCCCCATCGAGAAGAGCTGCCTGGCGCTCGTATTTTCCGTACAGAAATTACGGCACTACTTGCAGCACCATGAGGTACAGTTGGTTTCTCGGGTAGACCCGTTGAAATATATCCTGAGCCGACCTATGTTGACTGGCCGTCTAGCGCAGTGGGCTGTGATTCTCCAGTAGTTCGACATCAGGTATGTGTCTCAGAAGGCCATCAAAGGGCAAGCATTGGCAGACTTTCTGGCAGCTCACCCGACCTCCGCGGATCAGCCCCTGGATCTAGGCTTTCCTGATGAGACCATTCTCTCGGTTGATCGAGCCGATCCATGCTGGCAGATGCACTTTGACGGTGCCTCCCGGAGCCCCATCGGTAGAAGACTCGATAATCCTAAGCTCAATAGAGTGGGCTTGGTTATCGTCTTCATTACCCCGGAGCGAGCCGTGCTGCCATACTCGTTCCTGTTGTCAGAGGGCTGTACCAACAATGAGGCGGAATACCATGCCCTCATCACCGGCCTGGAGTTGGCTCTCGAGATCGACGTGCCCCGTCTGTGCGTGAAAGGGGACTCCGAGCTGGTCATTAAGCAGATCAATGGCGACTACGTTGTCAGGAAGCCGGAACTTGTGCCATTGTTGGAGTGCACCCTCCTTCTGATGGCCCGGTTCCCTTCTCGGCCGGAAATTGTCCATATTCCCCGGTCGCAGAACGGTCGAGCAGATGCTTTGGCCAGCCTTGCTGCGTCACTTGCGGAGCCTGAACAGGACAACCTGATCGTCCGCGTGACGCGCCGCAGGCTCATCGCTCCTGTTATCCCGGAAGAAGATCGCGGCCCGTTGGTAAGTAATCTCACCACGGTTGCCCCTATGCCCGGAGCCCCGAGTACCCCAGATATGACAGTCGGATCGGCCCCTGATTGGAGGACTCCTTTGGTTGAGTACCTCCAACATGGAATTCTTCCATCGGATCGGGCCGAGCGCGAGCGAGTTCGACGCCGCGCATCGCAGTTTGTCCTCCAGAGCAGTCCCGGCCTTGAGCAGATCCTCTACAGACGCGGATTCGATGGTGTTCTCCTCCGTTGCCTTCAGGGAGTTGAGATCCCACGAGTCATGCAAGAGGTTCATGCTGGTTCATGTGGCGCCCACCAGACTGGACCGAAGCTGTCCCACCAGATTCGGAGGTTAGGATACTTCTGGCCCTCCATGATCCATGACTGCATCGAGTATACCAGGAGGTGCCATGCGTGCCAGGTTCATGCGAACTTTGTGCATCGGCCGCCGGAGCCTCTCCATACCACTAGGTATTCTTGGCCCTTTGCAGTCTGGGGTCTGGACGTTGTGGGACCTTACCCACTGGCGACAGCTCGCCAGTGCCGGTTCATTCTGACCACCACGGACTTCTTCTCCAAATGGGCAGAGGCGATTCCGCCCAGAGAGGTCAAATCCTGTTCGATCGCTGACTTCGTGACCTCCAACATCATCTATCGATTTGGAGTGCCTCACGCTATCCTCACGGATAACGGAACCAATTTCCGAGAAGCCGAGTTGAAGAAGTTGTACGCCAAGTATAACATTCGCTCGAACCATACATCTCGCTATCATGCGCAGGCGAATGGACATATCGAGGCGTTTAACAAAACCCTCTCTAACATTCTGCAAAAGATGGTTGGTCAGAACAAGAAGAGTTGGCTGGACAAGCTCCCCAACGCCCTCTGGGCTTATCGGACGATGACTCGCAATTCCACCCAGATGACCCCTTATTCCCTGGTGTATGGAGCTGAGGCCGTCCTGCCCATCGAGATCCAGTTACCGTCCTTGCGCACTGTGGTCTACGACCAGCAAGCGCCGGACAGAGTTGCTGAAGCCCGTCTAGTCGAGTTGGAAGCACTGGATGAGAATAGACTTCGCGCTTTGCACAACTTGGAGAGGCATCAAAGCAGAATGGCTCGAGCTTTCAATAAGAAGGTTCGCCTCCGCTCCTTCCTGCAGGGTGATCTAGTGCTAGCCCTAAGAGCACCGATGATCCCCTGCAGGAAGCCGCCCAAGTTGGAGCCCAAGTGGGAGGGATCTTTTGTTGTCCACAAGGTCTATCCCAATGGCGCGTACTCCCTAGCGACTATGGATGGTGAGCGTGTCACTCCTCCCACCAACGCTAGGTTTCTCAAGCAGTACTTTGCCTGAGTACACAACGTCCGAGCGGCAAGACGTTAAACTGCCAAGCATCATTCGTCCAAGCTACAAGACGTTAAACTGTTCAGCATACGTCCAGCATGACGTTAAACTGCACATTTGTCCAGCATGACGTTAAACTGCACATTCGTCCCGCATGACGCTAAACTGCATACGTCCTGCACGACGTTAAACTGCATACGTCCAAGCTGCACGACGTTAAACTGCCCAGCGTATCGTCCGCGCTGCAAGACGTTAAACTGCCAAGTGCTCCGTCCAACATGACGTTAAACTGTACATCGTCCCGCATGACGCTAAACTGCACCACGTCCGAGCTACAAGACGTTAAACTATTCAGCATTCGTCCTGCATGACGTTAAACTGCCTCTCAAGAACTACGTGCGGCTTGATTCCCATCCTTATGGGATACGTAGGACCGCCTGGACATCCATGTTTCAGGCCCAGCCCCATCCTTTGGGAATTTCCATCCCATCTCGGGCCCTTGGTCCAGTTGCCTCTGGGTATGTGGCGTATGGTGTAAGCGCGGGGGATTATGTCCTCATTCACGTCGGTTTTCTCGCCACGCTGTACGCCCCCCACGTTTGGGGATGCCTTCTGCTCCCCCCTGTTTTCTCTCATCGTCCTGCATGACGTTAAACTGCCTCTCAAGAACTACGTGCGGCTTGATTTCCATCCTTATGGGATACATAGGACCGCCTGGACGCTTGTGTTTCAGGTCCAGCCCCGTCTCTTGGTTGATCACGGGGATCTGCCCTCTTTTGGTTGCTCTCAGGGTGAGTCCTCCGACCCTTTCCGGTGATCTGTTAACATGTTTTGGGTACTTCGGTCTATGACTCGTAGTGTCAGATTCAATCCCGACAAGTCCTGTGTTGCTTGTCAGGCCTCGCGCTTCCTCTTGTTCGAGCCTTCACTCAAAGGGATCCTCGTTAGCGGTTTGGGTACGATGCCTCAGTGCTCTCCTACCGCTCCGGGTCGATTTACCGGCGGGTCTTGGGCCGCAAATCGATATGAATCCTGCGATTGAGCGGTCGATGCTCGTTTTCTTGCCCTGTCTTAGGCTCACGCGATCAGATGCTGTGTTGCGAATGCGTCAGCAACATCCTTGATCGCCATGTCAGCTCTTTCAGGCTCTGAACATTGGTTGCGCAGTCCTCATCACACTCCGCCTTTGTGCGTTGTAGTGGAATCTTGACACTCTTTTCATACTGACCTTCAGTACACCTCTACACGTTAGGCAGACCAACCAAGGTAATGATGTCGTTTGAGGCTCCCATGATCTGAGCACCAAGGATATATGCGGATATCCTCCCTAAGGGCCATGCGTAGCTGGACCCTCGTCCCCATAAGGAGGAAGGAGTCGTCCGAACAATCGTGTTCTGGGCCCAGTATATCTGGAGGCTAGCATCTCTGCCCCTCGGGTGATGGACATACGCAGGCCCCTATCCCAAGACTCTTCTCCTGGAATCGTGCGTGACCGCAGGGCTGGGTATGCTCCCACCTCCGCCGTGTCCGCCGTACCGCGATAAGCGTATTCCTCCATGGTCCGAACCACACGACCTTAAACTGCGTTGTCTGGTCCTACCACACGACCGTAAACTGTGATCGTCTTGGCCGCCCGACGAGAAACGGCACTGCATCGTGATGTTCCCCTCAGGGGGCACTCATGTTGGGCGCTGGTTAATAACCACGCCATTCATCAATGCCTTCCGTGGCTTGATTATTGTGGCGACGCCAGAGATTTCTCAATCACAGGCATGTCGCCGCACAAAGAAAAACCATTCATCTTTAAGGACAAACAAGAAATATCAAATGCCGCTCCTTCTGTGTGCGAGGGTCAGACCCGCACTCTTCCCCGTGTTGGTGCCCGATTGTGTTGCGCCACGCTTCAAGAACTACGTGTGGCTTGATTCCCATCCTTATGGGATACGTAGGAACGCCCGGATGTTTGAAACTTCGGGTCCAGCCCCCCACCTCTTAGAGATTCCCCCTTCTCTGGGGAATCTGCCGCCTTCAGGTCACCCTCAAGGCGTGTTCCCCGACCCCTTGCAGTGGTCCACCGGTGTCAAGAGTACTCTGGTCTATTGCCAGGAGGGTCAGGATCCGCTTGGTCAGGTTTCCTTCACTTTTCAGGCTTCGTGCTCCCTTTCATTCGGACCCGTCGTCTACGCCCTGGGTGGAGCCCCCGTGAACGGTTCGGACACAATGCCTCAGTGCTCTCCCACCGACTCGGGCCGGTACCCCCAATGGCCTCGGGCAGCAAATCGATATGAATCCTGCGATTGAGCGGTCGATGCTCGTTTGCTGCCTCATTCCACCAACGGTTAGTGTGATATTGATGCTGCTTTTCCGCCACGGTCGGCAGTACTCCCATATCGTTACGCCGGTGCCCCCAGTCCTTGAGTGAATGGCCGCATGATTCACATTTCCCACCTCCCATTCGGACCAGGCGAAACCTCGACACTCTTGACACTATCCCTCAGTGCATCTTCGCATACCCAGGGGATGGGACCACGATGCGGCGTACTTTGAGGTCCTTATGGTCCGAGCTCTAAGACCTTAAACTAAGATCTACCCCTTATGGTCCGAGCTCTAAGACCTTAAACTAAGATCTCCCCTTATGGTCCGAGCTCTAAGACCTTAAACTAAGATCTCCCCTTATGGTCCGAGCTCTAAGACCTTAAACTAAGATCTCTCCTTATGGTCCGAGCTCTAAGACCTTAAACTAAGATCTCCCCTTATGGTCCGAGCTCTAAGACCTTAAACTAAGATCTCCCCTTATGGTCCGAGCTCTAAGACCTTAAACTAAGATCTCTCCTTATGGTCCGAGCTCTAAGACCTTAAACTAAGATCTCTCTTTATGGTCCGAGCTCTATGACCTTAAACTAAGATCTCTCTTTATGGTCCGAGCTCTAAGACCTTAAACTAAGATCTCCCTTTATGGTCCGAGCTCTAAGACCTTAAACTAAGATCTACCCCTTATGGTCCGAGCTCTAAGACCTTAAACTAAGATCTCCCGTTATGGTCCGAGCTCTAAGAGCTTAAACTAAGATCTCCCCCAAACGGGATTCTACGTCCTGCATGACGTTAAACTGCACTCTCAGAACTACGTGTGGCTTGATCTCCAGCCCGATGGAGTACGTAGGAACGCCCGGGCATCTCAACTCGGGTCCAGCCTCAGGGATCGTTAAGTCCCGCCCCTCCTCGTCGCCGGCCGTCTGGCCTGGCTCCTGGTAGAGTGGTGCAGTTGTGATATTCTCCCCGATTCAGCTCGGGATGCCCCACTGCAATGGTGGGAAGCGACGGTTTCCTCGTCAAAGAGGTACTGTCTGAGAATTGGGGTGATTCACGGCCAGATTAGTGCATCATCCTAATACGCTTTCCCCACGGTGGCGCAATTTTGAGAGCGTTGGATTCTGTCCGAACAATCGTCACTTCACCCCACGCTTCGCATGCCCTGTTGATCTGGATTTCCACCCTTGTGTCTGAAGGAACCCCAAGGCGGTATTCATGATGAAATGTGGTCCGCCTCCTACAATATGAATGATGACCTTCGGTCCGTCTATTGCAGTTGTTATGGTCGATCCACTGTCCGCCTACCGTCTTGGGCATTTCCTGGAAGGCCGACCGTTGTGGATGTCTGGATTCGGGACACGCGATTGACCCTTTCTCATTTCCCTGTGTTCGGATAAACTCTCAACGCCCCTAGCGTTGTCCCGCTCATGTGTTGGAACAAGTTGGGGGGATGATACATTGATTAGGTCTGAGGTCTCCTTTCCTAGGAATGACCTCCCTCTTTTCTCCAGCAACCCAGGCCCAACTATGGATGCCTGATGCTTGGTTAACGCTCCCGCAAGACAGTGAATTGTGGTTGAGAATGTTAAGCCAAAAGATGCAGATAAATATATTGGTTCATACAAATGGATCAAGGTAGCAGAAGCAAAATGTTTTGGGAAGGACAAAACAAAGACCTTAGGTATTAGCGTGCTGAATGAGTCTTTCTAATGTCGCTACCCTTTGGCTGGTGGCCTCCAGAGCTGCTTCTCGCTCTCTGCGTGCCCTCTCTTCGTCGGCGGTCGCAGCACGCAGTTCGTCGATTCTGGCCTGTGCACGCTCCCGCTCGACCTGAATTGTGACCATCTGTTGGCCCGCCTCCGTCAGCTGTACCTGGGCGTCAACCAGCTGGGCTGCTAGTTGCTTCACAAGCTCGGTACACGTTGCGACGAAGGCCTCCTTCTCTGCCGCCTGCCCTTCGAGACGCCGGACTTCCTGCTCCGCCGCAAGGAGCGCCCGCGTGCTCTCCGACATGTCCCGACTTTGTGTGACGTCGGCACGCCGGCAGCTCTCGCGCATCTTTTCGACCATGAAATCACGGTCCGTCAGATGGAGGCGTTGAACATCAGCTCCCCCGACACACAGGAAGCGCAGCCAGGTTTGAAGTGATCCCATGCGCCCCAGCCACTCCGATGGGTCTCGCTTGAGGAAGCGCTGGATGCACTTCCACCCCCTGCGGCGCGTTATCCGGCTCTCCTCGACCGCCTCCGCGTCCGAGTCGTCCATCTCCTCGGGGTCGGCAGGCCGGTAGGCAGGGAAGGCAGCCAGCAGGTCTGCTGCAGGGTCCGCCCCTGGGAGGTCCTCATGAGGGATAGGTTCCCCAACATCTGGGTGACCTTCTTCTCTCTCCCCAGCGGCGCTGACACCCTCTTCAGCCCCCGACCTCTCTCTGATGTCAGCACCGCCGGCGTCCGCAGCCCCCTGATCAGCAGTTGGTGGGGCCGGCTCGGTTTGGGAAGTCTGTTCCGGAGCAGGCGGCATGTCCACCACTGGTCCACTCGTAGATGGCCCGGGTTCGGCAACCTGACGAGCCTCCAATGTTGAGATCACTGCGCGGGGCATGCCATGGTTAGTCACGGATCGTCAACGGCAGGCACCAGCAGTAATGTAAGGAGACTTACGGGAGGTCAGAGCGTCATCTTCCGCTATCCCGTCCGCCGCAGGAACAGTTGCAGCAGGGAGCCCTTCCACGCTTGTCAATTCGATAATGGGTGCCTGGCCCCCGCCTTGTCCTGCTGGCGCCCCTCCTACTCCCGCTGAGGATGCCTGACCAACATCTGTACGCTCCTGAGAAAGATGGAGAAATGGGTTAGAAGCTGCATAAGAGAATGGATGAAGCAGATTGAGTAGGGATAGAAGCGGACCTCGAGGAGCTCAGTGACATCAACGTCGTCAGAGCCGGCCACCTCGCCGCTCTCCCGCGGACTCCCCTGATGGGATCTTCCCTCGGAGCCTTCATCCTCCCCCATCTCCTCCTCTTCCTCGGAGTCGTTGCTACTGTCGTCTTCTTCCGGTGGCATCTGTTCTGGAGCGGGCTCTAGACCGAGCATCACCTTCACCAGAAGGGATGGCTCCGCGCGCTGACCACTTTGGCGCGCGTAATCGTCCATGGCCGTCAGATACGCATACTGCCGGTTGAAGTCCACCCTGTCGGCAATGTGGAGGCGCCCGACCTCTGGCAGATGGATTCCTTCTCTGAGAATCTTTCGCCAGATGGCGTCGGTCCCCAGTGACTGCCGCAGGGTCATCCAGGCCGACCACAGCGCCGGGAAGACTGCATCGTGGGAGGGTTCGAGCAGACGTCTCACCTGCTTCCCGGGCCGCTCTTCGACCACCACGCGTGCCCCCTCTCTGGGCGCCGAGGTCGTAGCGGCAGCTCGCGATGTGCCCGCCGCCGAAGTCCCTGCCCGCGCCGGCTCCGCTGCTTGGCGCGCCTCCGTTCTCCCCCGTGTGGCGGCGCCTCGCCTCCTTCCTTGACGCCCGGTCTCCGCACGGGTAACCTCGAGCCGCCGAACTGGCTTCCGTAGAAGCCCCTCGGGGTACGCGATGGCCTAGTGTTCGGCGTACTCGGTTGCCAAGCCTGCGTCAACCCCGGTAGGAGGGAGAGTGATGACGTCGCCAGAGTCAAAAGCGGCAAACATCAGCCACATCTGGCGAAGAACGCAAGGGTTCGTCTCCTCCTGGACAGCAGTGAATACCCTCTTCGGCATCCGCTGAAGGCACCCGAACTGCCTGGCGAACCGGGTTGGCATGTAAGGCTCGCAGATCACCTTCCCGTCGATCCGAGCCACGAGCACCCCGCCCCGCATGTTCAGGAAGTACTCATGCTGCTCCAGCGGACCCTGCCCGTTGTCGATCATTTGGCCAACGGGAGTGGGGAACGGACTGAAGTTGAAATTGGCATGATTGCCAATCCGAATCCTCACGCCCTCCTCACTTAGGGTCATCGGAGAGACCCCCGCGATGTTCAGCAGGGAGGGTCGCAGGCCGTTGCCCGGAGGAATGATGGCATTCGGAAACGTGTACCCACCGAGGTGAGCAGCCACCCAGCCGTGGAAGAACTGAAAGGGCCCACAGATCCTTCGTGGCGACCCCCCTCGTGAGATGCGTCCCAGGATGGCATACAGCCTCGCCAGCACTGGGACCCCGAGGTTGTATCTTTTGTTGGCGGCCATAGCGCCCGCCACCGCCAGTGTCGCCGGGCGAACGCCCATTCTCGCGTCCCGCACTGGCAGGAGCCACCCACTCAGGAAGGCGGCCAGGAACGCCGCGTACCGGACATTTGGGTCCCGGGCCTCGATGACGCGGTACCCCCATGAGCGGTAGTCGCCCGTCTCCAGGACCCGCCAGTACGACCCGTTCCGGCTCCTCTGAGCTGCGGTCGGGCACCGCTTCCCCCTGCCTGGCATCTTGACCGCCGGGTCATGCTCCAAGAACTGGCCGAACCATTCTTTGTAGGCTATGTCCTTCTGGAAGTCTTTGATCCCGAGCCGCTGCGTAGCCAGGTCAAGCAGATGCCAGGTCAGGATGGGAATCCGTGACCTGTCCTCCCAAGTGTTTTCAGTGGCAGGAACTCATCGTATTGGTAGCCCTCCAGCGGGATACCTCCGATGCAGTGGATGTCCCAGAGACCGATGCCGACCTTCCCATGGTGAAGATGGAAGGTGTTGGTATCCAGAGACCAGCGGGTGAACAGCTCCGGCCCGAGCTCGGACTGCTGGTAGAAATGGAACTGCGACGTCCACACCGCCTCGAACAGGCCGATGTACCGCAGCTCCTCTGCGAAGTGATCGCAAGTGTGGCGTACCCAGAACGCCCAGGCCCACTCGCTGGTGAAATTGCCCCCAGACCGCAAGTCCCAGTCCTTCAGCCAGCCCTTTGTGTCGTCCGTGACGCTCTGGCGATATATGCTCGAGTAGAGGGCCGGAGAATTCTCCGCAGTAGGCTCACCCCCGTCAATGGTTCGCGTCCTCGGGTTCAGGACATAGACATCCAAGTTTCTGGTCTCCCTGGCAGGATTCCCATTGTTGGTGATGTTATAGCGGAGAAGCTCATCCTCCCGGGTCACCCAGGTCCGCGGCGCATCAATCTCGAACCCTGGCACCGGAACCTCATCTAGGATGCCGAAGTTCCAGAGCGGCAGGTTGTCCGACAACGGATATGTCTTCTGGGCCGGCGTCAGCAAGTCGAACAGGGATTGATTGTTGGAAACAATCTCCTTGGCTCCGTAAACCTCCTCGTTCGTCGCCATATCAGCTCTGCGAGTGGCGGCATCCCCCTCATTTCCTCTGTGCGCGGCCATCTCAGAAGCTTCGGGAGTCGTGCGGGTAAAGGGATGAAGCGTGCGGGATCGGACGAGGCTGGTAGAGAAGTTTGAAGGTTGGCGTGCAATCCAAGTGGACGACGCGCAATTGGGAAGAAAGTCGCGCAAAGTTCCGGGTTTTCGCGCAAAGACAGGCGAAATCCGGATGGTTTTGCACGCCGATCGGGCGAATTTCGCGCCGGAAAAGGCAATTTCGCGCACGAGAGCGTTGGAGCTTATCGTGCGGAAGGCCTGTGTACGGAACGCGGAACCCCGGACCCCTATTTATAGACGAGGCCGGGGACCGCGCTGCGCGGAAAGCGCTTTGCGCGACCGCAGCGGCGAATTTCGCTCCCGGCGCCCCCTTTTGCGCGCCTAGGTCCCGCGCCGCCCAGGACTTCGGCATTCCGGCGTCTCCCTCGGAACCCGATCGTTGCGACCTCTCGCCGTTCAGATTCCGAGGGGGGGGGGGCTTTTGTAGACGCCGGAAAAGTCCGTTGTTCCCAAACGAAGCTCCGGATGCGGAAAGCGAAGTGATATTTGGAGTCAGAGGCACGTTCCGGAGGGCCCGGAGGACTTGCGCGAAATTTCAGAGGTCCGCGCGCAAAGTTGAGTCGCGGCGCGCAATCCTCCCGGGATGCGCACAATGCGCTGGGCCGGCGCGCTATTTTGCGCGCCGTGGCCTGCGCGGCTCCTTTGCGCGCCGGGTCCTGATTCCGCGCCCGCGAAGCGAATCGCGCGCCCGAGACCGGATTCCGCGCCCGGGGTTGCCTATAAATATAAGGCGACCCCCGACGTTTTGAAGGTTTCCAGAATCCGAAGCGTCGCTCGTTCGCGCAATCCAACCCCTTCCGCGCGCAATGCCGATCTTCAGGTAACCTCCTTTCTTTCGCGCAATAGAGCCTTGGGGTTCGCCTTCGCGCGTAATCCCCTTGGCTCCTTTCCTTTGAATAATCCTTAATCCGAAGGCCTTTGCGCGCAAAAGAAGCCTCTTGCGCGCAATTGCCCCCGGGTGCGCGCAATCCAACCCGATTGCGCGCACCCCCCATCTTCAAAGTGGCCATTCGTTAGAGAATGAGCTGTTGCCCCCGCGAGCTGTCCGAAGCCCGGTGCGCGCAATCTCAATCATCCGCGCGCAAAGGGCTGGCCCAATTGCGCGCCAGCCCGCCATTTTGCGCGCCGACCTGCTGTTTTGCGCGCAAAGCTCCTCTTCTGCGCGCAATCCGCCAGGGTCGCCCCCCTTGACCCCATGAGGGTACCCGCCTGCGTAGCGCCCGATGATTTTCATCCTGGGTGCCCGCACCGTGCGTTGTCTTTCCGTGCGACCCTCCAGGCTTGCGCGAAGTGACACGGACCCATCGGCGGCCACCAACGTCCTGCACGACGTTAAACTGCATACGTCCAAGCTGCACGACGTTAAACTGCCTAGCATATCGTCCGCGCTGCAAGACGTTAAACTGCCAAGTGTTTTGTCCAGCATGACGTTAAACTGTACCACGTCCGCGCTGTAAGACGTTAAACTTCCAAGCACCTTCGTCCTCAACACACGACGTTAAACTGTACTTCGTCCGGCAAGACGTTAAACTGTCCGCTTCGTCCTCAACACACGACGTTAAACTGTACTTCGTCCGGCAAGACGTTAAACCGTCCGCATCACCCGATCCCGTGCCTCGCACACAGGGTCCCCCCCGGTTTGGATGTGGCCCCCACCCGCTCGTCTCTGCAGGGATGTCGGGATTTCCCCTCTTTAGGGACGGTTTAATGGGAGCGGCTTTTCCCTACGGGGGTAGGGTATTACAAACCCCTAGTTTCTTGTGGGGGGCTGCACATGTGTATCTCCATTGCGCTTCCCCACTGCCGAAGCCAGTAGAGGGTGTGACTGGGATCGAGGTGTCTCCTACTTTCGGTCCAAGTCCCTTCCAACTGAGTTTTGCCGCATTCGGGCTGCCTCAAGTGCGTAAGTCCTGACAGAATGAACTACGTGGACTTTGATCCCTGTCTTCTAAACAGGGTACGTAGGAAGCCTCCCTGAGGTTCAAGCCCACCACCTGGTTGTCCCGGTCGTATTCACGTCGGTTCGTCCATCAGTGGACCCTTCCAGGGTTCACGCTTGCGTCGATTCGCCTATGAATCCGCCCCTGTGGGAGACTGCCCGTGTGTATCTCCACTGTGCTTCCCCACAGCCCCTTTTTCCATTTCTCCTTTTATCGTCCAGCATGACGCGAAACTGTGATCCACCCGGCCGTTCCATCCCCCTCTGTGCGAGGTGGTTCGGTTCAATCCTCCGCCCGGCGGCCTCGACCCCTTCGTGAGTCGGCTTGCCGACGTCCAGCATGACGTTAAACTGTATACCCGAACTACGTCGACTTTGATCCGTGCTAACGCGCGGTACATAGGAAGCCCCTACGGGGTCCAAGCTCTTCACTCCATCATCCATCCTGATCCTTACCCGGGCCGCCACATCCCGGTGGGGTCATGCCACTTCACTCCACTCCATATCACTTGGGAAGCCGCCCATGCGCTGGCCCCAGCATCGGAGGTTCCCCGCAAGGGGTTCTGTTATCTGATCCACTTTTCGTGTTGATCAGTCCGATGCCGTCCCCGCTGGATGTTAAACTCGTGGCATACCCCGTGTTAAACATGGGAAGCTGAGGAAAACCTCAGGGGACACAGTTCCCCGCACCCAGTGCGGGATGCCTCAGGCCATCATGCCTTAGAGAAGCCCTATTAGGGACGGAAGACAGACGTGTAGAGCCGCAGTGTTACGACACGCCCCCAGCACCCAGAGCCACCCGGCCTTCTCACCGCAGGTTGCTGCCCCGACCAGACTCCTTGGAGCGTCCGGGCGGAAGCAGCGTAATTAGCCGGTGTCCATGAAGATATGGCGCCGGGAACGAGATTCACGAGCATGTCTTAAATCTATGAGGGAGACCCGGATTAGGCGACGAGTTCCGAGGAGACGTCCAAGGAAGGAGGAGCCGATATCCCATCATCCCGGTTTCGATCAAGGAGCAGACGCCCCTGAATAAGGGACGGATGACGCCCGCCTTTGGAAAGCGGGACTGCGGGACCACAAGCCGCGCGCCCATCCCCTCGGGTTGACGGGTGCACGCGCGAACGCGTCCTGGCGGAACAGCGTAACCCGACGCACATCCGCACCGAAACAGTCATCAACCAAGCATTTGAATACCATCATTTATCCCCCATATATCTTGTTGGTAACATTCGAATCATGTGAATACCTTAATCATGTATTCTATTGAAAAATGAATACCCATTAAACCTTAATGAAAACATGAATGCTGTCAAAAGTTAACTCTTTCCACATACCAAAATCAAAAAATTCTATATACTCAATCCATTACATAACCTTCTCCTTATATCAATCATGAGCTCATGAATACTATCAAACATTTAATTTTCTCCTTATCCCTTCATTATGCGCATATCATCTACATTCAAAAAATATATGAATAACCTTTCATGGATATTGGTACCATTAATCATACACTTTCAAAACTCAAGGAAAGACAACAGTGTAACAATCCTTAGATGTAATTTTATTCCATAGTACCATGAGATTACTTATACAACATTACACATGATAAACATGTAATCATTCCACTACATTCTTAAACCATTGACCGATCTTCAACAATTCTTTCATCTCACATATCATTTGTAGTCTCTTCATCATCATCAACATAAATACTACCCATAAGACCATACTAATTCTCTTCAGGAGACTTTCCCTTAGGTCATTGGTTTGCGTAATGCTCGTACATTCCACATTTAAAACATTTAACCATTGTTGATGTCGTAGCAATACCATTATCCTCATCCCTGGTGTTAACTAAACCTTTTCCTTTGAACTTACTAGATTTGTGTCCTTCTTTTCCACACCCAAAGAATCTTCCAGTTCCTTTGAAACATTCTCCTTGATGCCTCTTCCCACATGATTTTCATAGGGGAAATTGAACTTTCTTTCCTCTATGATCATCATGAAACTCCATCTTTCTCTTATTAGCGGAGTTAGGAAACTTACCAAATTTTACTTTATTGATCATATTATGAGATTGCTGATTCGGAATAATAATGATGTTTGGACTTCCAAATCCCATTTCATTTGGTTTCTCATCATCCCATTGTCCATCATATCCTCCATTATCGCGAATCATCTTGTTTCCAGCAATTTGCTAAAACCCAAAAAGAATAGTGTGAGAGGAAAAAATCATAATAAAGGGGGAGTAACTTCAATATCTAACATCTTTAGTTTAATCTAATATCGTTACCATAGTTCTAGGACTGTATCCTATACGTATACTTATCCTTAGGGACATCCCTAGACATACCTTAGAAATATCTCTAGGGATCTCACTAACGTTCACGCATCCTAGTTTCCAAAGGTTGACTAAAGCTTTCCTCTGATACCAACTGTAGGGGTCTAGAATTACTTCTAGTGGACTATAATTGATACATATCAGGGCACTCCATGGGAGGCTACACCCCCTAGGTGGGACACACCACCATCCCCAGTGGCAGCCATTTCCTCATTAAGCCTTTGGGCGGAGAGCCATGCTTCGTCCAACGCTCACATGTGAGAGTTCCCAAGGATCGGATACATTCCTACCTCCTCTGCCTCTGATACCAACTGTAGAGACATGAAGCTTAACGTACATGGACATTACATTACTTTTGCGGAATACTTAGTACATAACAAAAACACACACACAAGGATCGTAATAGTTTAGTGTCTTTGGAAACTCGGAATATAATCTTCTAATCGTGGTGAATGATCTTCAACATCTCCCATAAAGATCTTCCCTCTTTTTTTTACCTAAAACATTTCCTTATATCCTGGGGAAAAGAAAACATAAATGGGTGAGCTCAAATGCTCAGTAAGGGTAAACAAAATAAATATCAATCACAACATTTTTATAAGAACATAACATTTTGGAAATCTTAACCTGCAAAAGAGATCATAATTCCATAACATGGGATAAATCATAGCATTGAAATGAAATCCCAATAATCATAACATAAAACATGAAACTTTGTGGCATACACACATAATCATAGAGAATCATATCTTATTAGTCAAGACTCATTACCAAGACTATCTTAGTGGACAATGTCCATTTCTGAACCGAGTCACCCTCGTTTCAGACCTGTTTCACTAAACCGGTATAACCTACCATTCCAGCCATGTCTATCTCATGAGATATAAAATCTTTACCTAATGCATTGGAGGGAGATATAGGTCACACCCATCTCATAATGATACCATTCTTATGTGTTCCACAAAATCATAAATCATACATCATTGCATAACCCATGTAATAAAAATGGGAATCTCAAATATCGTGACATCATAAAACAATTCATGTAAGATAAATGAATTCATAAAAATATAATTCCATCACAACATAATCAAATCAATGTAATAATAGGGATAAAACAGAACCCTTTATTATTTTAGATGGAAAATAATTTTGATAAAACACTTGAACTCCATTCTTGAGGAAAATATCATTTCTGCTTCAAAAACACATTTCCTTTCTTAACATGTCATACAATAATAAACTAAAAGAATTTGATTAAAAATAAACTTGAAAACATGTAAAAGAAGCTTCTTGGAAATAATTTTTTAAAAATAAATTCATGCTGTATAAGTTAAAAAAACATTCTTCTCCTACTTTTGTCGGAAAAGTCAAAAAGTACCTCGTACGAAAAACGACAAAAGATTCCTTTCATATATTTTTCTAAAATCTCACCAAAGGGTAAAATTGGATTTAAACAATTTTAGGTGGCTGGAAATAATATTACATATTGAAGAAACATGGATGTGGATGATAAAATACACCCCAGTAAATACCAATGTATAAACAATCTCGGATAAAAATGAGATTGTGATATTTCCCTTACCTTATGTCTGATAAGATTTGTATGGATCAGAACCTCCTGTATAATGATTTAAATAATGTCATTAACTTATTATAGGATCATATTCATTGTTATGATATCATATATGGTTCACTTATGACTTTATATTACTCGTTCTTTTGTAAATTCCATGTTAAAGAAGCGTTTTGGGTAAAATCGTTTCATTTATCGTAGGTGTTTGGACTAGTTGTTCTTGACATTATTATTACTTATATAGTTATTTAATTACTTCCAGAATATAAAATATGATTTATATATCATATATATTCAGTATATATATATATATAATAGATAGATAAATGAAATGAAACACACCGTTCATGGAGACGGTAGTCCGTACGTACGCATGAACGCTGTTTTCCTTTCCTTATTGTCATGAATGGAAGTAAGTAGATGAAATATATATATATATACATAAATCCAGTAGATTTACCATGTCATATATTTCATTATTATTCATTATATATACTTTATAATCATTCTGCAATGGTTAACATCTATAATGAATCTCATCGCGTCGTGGAGACGGTAGTCCGTACGTACGCACGAGTGATGATATCGTTCCCATGGTCGTGGAATTGTGTTGAAGTGTATGTATACTATTTAAGTATCAATATCACTTTATAATAATCATATATAGTTACTCATTACACCATTATACCCATCCAATTAAGGTGGTGGCGGAAAATAGATTACACCACGGGGTGAAGACGGTATTCTGTACGTACGCACGCGCGGTGATTTCATTTTCCGTAGGATGGATAGATGCTGAAATAGGGTTGTTTCATAATTATAATAAAATATAAGTATATTATTGATACTGATGTTATTACTTCATAATGAAACAACCTAAGAAGAAGAAGTGGAAGAAGAATTAAAGTTGAAAGAATCGGTAACAGACATTACCTCTTCTTTGAAGCACCTCTTTGAGATCTCCTTTTAGGGCACTAAAATTGGTCTTTTAGGAAGACCAGAACCTCTAGGATGTTGCTATGTAATTGGAGAAGATAATTTGGCAGGGTTTGGCCGAGATTGAAGGCTCAAAGTGGTGTGAGGAAGAGGGGGAGGAGGTTCCCCTTTATAGCGGAGGAGAGGGGTACCTTTGGAATAACTAAAACTATTATTTTATTATAAAGTAAAATTCGTTTTTAAATAGCTCCAAATTGATTTATTTCGAAGATAAGGTGGGGATGGGTCGAAATCCTATCATCCAATAGGATTTAGACAAGTTTAGGTTATTATTTTAACCTTATCAATTAGATTTAACTCTAAGTTAAATAATTTAACTTTTACCGTGTCTTTTTGTTTTCTTACACTATATGGTTAATAAACAAACCATAAGAAGACAAACGTACCCCAAGTTGTTTATTATTAATATATATATCCTTATATAAGTCATTTGGCTGAACCTTATATTTTTAGGAATTAAATAACAATTAATAATATAATATTTGTTTTAAAAACTATTTTATGTCAATTTTGAAACTATTTGGTACATGATTTTTATGAAATTCATAACAGAATGATAAGATCGAACCAAGTTACTTATATCAACAATAACATGTCATATTAATCTATAAAATTAATTTAAGTCATAAAAAGTCTCAAATTACATTTATTTGGTCATTTATAACATCAATTATGTCAATATTTCATTAATAAGACAATTACTGCGTCATCTTTGTGTCATAATAAATGATAATTATTTAATCCCTAAAAATTATAAATAAATTCCTATGATGTATATAATTGTATTATATTTATGGAGACTATTCATGTTCGATGTTTCATGATGTCTATCACTAAATTAAAATTATTATACTTATAAGATTTAAGAAAGTGACATGTTGTCCCATTCTTTGGTTTTAATAATAATTAAATTATTTTCATGGAAAAAAGTCCATAAAATGAATCTAATCCGACCCTTAGGTTATATGGGTCTACATTTAGCCATCAATAAGGATTTTTCCAAGTGTTAGGGTAATTATATAATCTTATATTTATCCTTAATTACCCGATTTACCTTTAACTATAGTAAAAAAAAATTACGGTAGTTACTATTCACAATGCCCAAAAATAAAAAGTAGCTTATTAACATAATTTGGACCCACTGATTCCAAATATGGAATCCATTTTTCCAAATTCAATATAGAAAAGAGGCAGAAATTAAATTAAAATTAATCCCGTTGTCGAAAGAAAATAGGTTTTTATTTAAAACATTGCAAAAGAGTGAATTGATTTAACCTACGAATTAAATGTAAAATCAATGATAATGACATACATTATTTTAAATGGTAAAAATATATTCTATTTATACTATAAAACCATTCAATATTATAATTTAACCACATAAGATATTACGATGAAAAAAGTTGTTTTTAATTAAAATGTAGCGTGTTTTTACTATTCATTAAAATATGAAAGTTATCGGAAAAATATCAAAACTTTATCTAATGTAAATTTTTATATCCTGATTCAAAAGAAGAATTTTATTTTGTCAAATTGAACTTATAAACATGTCAAAAACTAGATTTAAAGTCGGTGCTCCATCAAAAGGCGGAAAAACTGCATTTTTTGAAAAATAGTTATTTTACCCGAAAAAATTATTTTGTTCTTATACCATGTTCTAGAAATGTGTAAGATGAATAATAATGTAATAAAATTAAAAATTTAGTTAACACTATTCATAACGGCTAGTTCATGACAATATTATAATAATATATCATTGTTTGGTAAAACCCGGTATTGCGTACAACACACGCTATCGAGGAAGGTCGCGATTGCGTGTAATGCAATCCAAGTCAGAGTTCCGTGTAGTGCACAACTCCTTTGTTGTTGCGTATAACAGAATCCAACCATATTTTCTTTATACATTGAATATATATATATATATATATATACACTCAATGTTGCGTAGAATGACTTCTATCAAACGAACTTGAAATTGTGTGTAACAAAAGCCAAGAAAAGTGTTGCGTATACTGCAAGCTAATACGGTGTTGCGTATAGCGCAAGGTAATCTTGGTGTAGCATACAACACAAGACATTAATAAAATTAAAAGAATATTTTTCATAAAATCTCGGGGTGTTATAGATTTGTTCCTGAATTTTTTACTGTATTGATGAAAATGAAATAACTCTAACATTCTGCATAAGGAAACACCAAAGTCATTTATTTGATGCATCACTATAGATCACAAACCCCTCAATCCCTTATGGTAGAGTTAGGATCATACTATTCACTAATATCTTACATAATTCTGAAAAATGTTCCTCACATTCTATTGTCTATACAAACTTATCCCCATTACATGTAAGCTTGGTCATTAGGTTGGCTAAACTGAGGAATTTTCGAATGAAATGCTGATAATAACTAGATAAAACCATAAAAAAACATAACTCATTTATATTAATTGGCATAGTCCATTCATGAACAAACTCTATCTTCCTAGGTTCACTAGATACTCTATCCTTAGAGACAATGTGGCCAAGAAAGGAAACCGATTGAATCCAAATTTCACAATTTCGAAACATCCCATATTATTAATTTCTTTTAAAATAATTTTAAATGTAGCACAAGTTATTTTAATAATCCTAATATATCTCAGATTATACCTAGATAACAATAATAAATATCACCACAAATATATAAAGATATTCCTTGAAAACTCTATTCATTAGATCCATGAAAATGGAGGATGAATTAGTCAGTCTAAAATCCATTATTGTTAACTCGTAATGCCCATTTTGGGTTTGAAATGAAGACTTTGAAATATCTTAACTACTCACTCCCAACAGATGATTTCCAGATCGAAGGGAAAATGTGAAAAATATTGGACCCAATGAATTTTATCAAATAACTCATCAATGTTAGGTAGTGAATAATTGTTTTTTTATATCATTGATCTCCTTATAGTGAATACATAACCGCATAAATCTATCATTCCTTTCAATGAAAGTAACATGAGATTCTCATGGAGAGACACTAGGGAGAATAAACCATTATCAATATATTCCTCTAGTTGTTTCCTCAGTTCTAATACATCCACATTGGCAGTTCTCTAAGGAGTCTTTGATATAGAACTTAAAGCTATAATTAAATCAATAGATAACTCAACATTCCACTCTGGACGATGTGTAGGTAAATCCTTTGAAAATATATCAATATATTCTTTCAAAATATATACATCCTCATTTTTAATTTTCCGTTCCTCACTTGTTGATAATGGGATCTCATCCCCCACAATAATTTCATTCAATAGATGTACTGGGGTTGTATCTAGATAAGAATCAGATGGTTAAATTTATTCTCTAAATATAAGGTATTTTACATCTTCTTAAAAAATTTCAACCTCTTTATTCTGGAAATATATTTTCACACCATGATTTGATAATCAATCCATACCGAGGATTATATCATTGTCAATCAGGGGTATGATAATAAAATTATTCGATAATGCACATTTATACACCATAACAGAGACTGAATGACACATCTTTGTTGAAATGATACTTCCCATAAAAGTTTTGATAGAAAACTCCCTTATTAATTCCAATTGGAAATATCTAATTTTCATGGAAAAATAGGAATATATGAAATAATGTGATGATCCATAATCAAATAAAGCATTGGCTTAGTTTGAGAAATCAATTAATTCAACTTCTACTGCATCATTATGAACATCAATTTCAACAGTTGTGATAGAATAATCTTGGCCTTACCCCCTTGGACTTTATTGGGGAACAACTACCTAACACCTAGGATAGTCATTTTTATAATTTCCCCTCTCTTTTCCATTGAAGCATTGAAAATTGGAAGATTGTTTCTTCCCTTTACAATCATGGGATTTGTTTTCTTTTTCTACACACCCGTAACAAACACCCATACCCTTCAGGAAAGTTCCAAGGTGTCTATTCCCATAATTATCACAGGGTGGAAGGTCAACTATTCCCTTATTCCACATTCCATTATTTATTTTCCATGTATTATCCAATGTCTTATTCAATTACATTGCATTAATGTCATAGGATGTATAGAATTCATTTTCCATCTTGATACCACATTAGACTATATTGTATATTATGAGAAAATTTAAAAGACTGGAGACATTCGGGGGAATGGTTTTAAACCATAAAGGAATCAATCAACATTTCTCAATGTATTACATACATATTCCACAACATGTCCTGCTATCCTTGTGATGTTATCTTTATACTTTGCAGCATTCTCATCCACTATTTTCCTTAGATTCAAAAACAGACTTTCCATTTCTACTAGCTGTACTTGACGGAAGTATTTTTTTGAATATTTTCTTAAAATAAATAATTACATTTATTCTCTTTATTCATCCTCCTTTGTGTTTTGAATTAAACACCACAAAAAATCAACATCCCCTGATATAAGATAAAATACCATGACAGCCTTCCCTTTTTCATTAAATCCCAAAGTGAAAAATATCTTCTTATAGTGATCTTCTCCACAACTCTGCTATGAATGTGTTCATAGTCATATTAAATTATGGATCTTGTTATAACATAATGTGGTCTGACATATTTATTCCACATCGTATATCTAGATGCTCCATATATGTAAGGTAACTGTTCATAACATGATTAAACTATCCTAGTATAGTTATAAGTTTCTCAGCACCAGTCGCAGCACTTGAGGCAATATCATTATCTTGAATTGGAGGTAAATCCATACACAAGACACACAGATTAATGTGGGTTCCATTACATGTACAAGGATCCATTTATAAATAATAGCAAACACTAGATTTGGTTTTGAATCATAATGTTTAATCTCAACAGAGAAAAATATATAGCATAAAATTATATCCTATACATAGAAAATGTCATAATCATAAAAATGGTTTCTTTGAGGAAAATTGTACATTTAAATCATTTATAATTTATTATAATGAAATTTTGAATTATCCTATGCATATACCCTAGAAGTTTCAAACAAGGTGTTTAATAAGGCATATTATTGAGTACCAAGATACCCCAGGTCAAACCAAAACATTGTGTCTGCGTTCTTTCTCCAATGTAAATCAGTGGCAGAACCACGTCTACTTGAAGTATCTAGATAGGGATATAATTTATATTAATATCTACCTAATATATTCCTTACGAATATTCCAGGATGTTCTTTTATATTTATCCCCAATGTCCATCTTAGGGGTTTTCCCCTAATCTACATTTTTTCAATCTAGTTTCCATGTTTTATACTAAGCATCCTATGATACAAACTATAAAGACCTAATCCCAGTTGCCTGGAGTAGGTTCCACAATTAATTAAATTGGAATGATCACAAGAAATTCCTATCCTAAAGGAATGAATAATTTTTTAGTTTTGTAAAAAAATATACAAACGTATGGTCAACCTTACAACATGAAAGGAAATACAATATAGAAATTCCCTTGACAACATCCATAACTCCTTCGTTATCCCTACATATAATTCATAATATACCTCTTCATATCATGGGAAAATGAAACATAAGAAAGGTGTGATATCAAATTATTAGTAAGTTTAAGAAATACATAGGAGATATCATAATCATAAACATTAGGCATGGTGAATAACTAAAAACCAATTCCTTTAAAAACAAACATGAACACGTTATGGCAGGAATACGAACTGAATAAATAATTCCATAATAAAGCATAATCATTGGAATTATGATACTTAAATAACCTCATGAAAATTAAATTACTAGTTTCATAATAAGGGAGTGAATAATTTTGGACATCATAACCATATTATCAAGGCCTCGTTCCAGGACAATAAATAACCTTTTTTTCAAGGCCTTCTGCCAAGACCGTAGTTTGTATCATGAGACCTATCTATACATCGAGGGGATATAGTAGGCCACAAATTTCACTAAATAATTCCAATGAATTTCTAATATGAACATGGATATAAATAAACAACATTTCAAATCATATTGAAACTAATATATGAAATGTATACATCTTTCCTTAGTCATTAAGCATAAACACTAACCATTCAGAGTAAATTGGTAGATGGTTTCAAGGTATCTCATCCGTAGTCAAACTAAGCATAATCCATTCAATTAAATATGGTTGATGATATCATAAAATATTAATCCCAATAATAAATAAAAATGAATAATATTACTGAAATATATTAAAATACTCTTACAAAATCATCGACTAATTCTTGAGATAAATACACTTTTACATTGAAAAGAAGAGTTATTTTAGATAAGTATTTGTATAAAAAAAGAAGTGAAGTATGATGGTATTTTCATAATAAAATAAGTAATTTTTTAAATAAATTTTTCTCAAAATAGATTATATAGTTTCTTTGAAAATAGGGGATATTTTGAGAAATTCCCTTGAATCAGGCATGTACTTTGAGAATAATTTTTTTCAACGTCCCTTTAAAACATATAACTACCCATAAATGAAAGTATGATTCTTGTTGGTACACATATATAGAAACTTCACACAAAATTTATGATGGGTAAATATGAATAAATAATAATATAATTGAGTTAGGTAGAGAATAAGAGTAACCTAAATGAAAATGGAGTTTCAGGTAGAAAACCATTACCTTATGTATGATGGAATTCTTCCCTTGATATTAGTGTCCTGGATAACGAAATTAAATTCATTATTTAATATTTCCAAAACATTTATTTGTCAAATTGATTTAGTATATACATTTTAAGGTCATTAATTTCCATCTTGATGAGTTTAAGAGGTTCATTTTTATTTGTTTGAAGCGTTTTCTCCCTTGGTATTCATGTATGGTTTACTTGTATAGTGGTAAGGATAAACATTTAATATGATAATGGTCATCAAAAATAGATGTTTTATTTTATATTTTATCATAAATAAGAATAAATCTTTATGAAATTCATTTGGTTATTGAGAGTGAATATGAGTCATTATATAAATCGTTAATTATAATTGTTTGGGTTAATTTTCCCTTTTTGATCCCAACGAACTCATTTTCACTTATAAATTAATATCATTTGTAAAAAAGGACTACATAAACTTAAATTGGATATATTAAATATATTATTATTTGGTTCAACTATAAAAATTATTTCATTATCTGATTTAATGATTGTAATAGAAGTTGAAAACTCATCATCCTTGAATGTGATAAATTAAGTCATCTGGGACGGTGTTTTCATTTCTAGCATAAAAGCAAGGGAAATGAGATATGATTATTAAATATTCAATTATCATGAAAACAATTATTGTTCATATATGGTATTTGATTTATCACTACATTTTGAGTAATATATGTGAGAAAATAAAAATAATGAATGAAACTTGAATGAAAATAAAAGATAAGAAATGTGGAATTTACCTATGGAATTTATATTCCTTGAGAGCATATTTAGGGGAGTGGTTTTGAAATTTTATGAGAAAAATGGATTTTGGTAATTGGGATGGATCTTGGGAGGAAATTTGATTAGAACTTATTCCAGGAAGAAGGCTTGAGGGGAGTGAAGAGAAGAGGGTGTGATGGGTTGATTTTATAGTAGAGGATAGGAGGGTTTTACATTATTTTAATCATGATTTTATAATTTTTGTTTCAAGTCTATGAATAGACATGATTGTCTTGACTGAGAACTATAATAAATGCATTTTATTTCAAATCAATGGTCATTTACATCATCCATTACTCATTAAAGATGCATAAATTTACTTAGTTTCCATATTTCATAAATTATGGAATTTTACTGTTCCCAAAAATTCAAGTAATTCAGAAAAATTCAAAAAAACCACCATAAACATTTTTCGATGTGTATAATTCAAAATTGAACTCCATTTTATCAAAATAATTTTATAAATATGGTAAATTGAAATTTTAAGTAGAATCATTATTTATGGGAAAATACACATTTTAACCTTAAAACTGATTTTATAATACATTCGAAAATTAATAGAGATTTTATAAAATCATCCTAAATTAATAGGAAAAAAAATATTTATTGAATAATTTATTATGTAAAAATTAGTTTTATTATTTCATAAAATTTAATATTTATTTTAATATTTATTTCACACGGAAAAAGCAACTCATAATTAATAATTTATAAAACATTTTATATCATTTATAAGTTGCCTAAAGTTTATTTATATATTCATCTGTGTGGTTATGATTCATAACGATCATATTACTATTAATAAGGGTACATTAATATTCATAAGTTTCATGTTAATATTCCACAAAAAATATAATTTGACCCTATCATACTCTCCATATCTTACTGAATGCAATCGTATTTGTTAGTTATTCGAAATTCAAAACACAAAGGTGAAAAAATTATAGTTTGTAGATATGTTGTAAAAAATTGGTGTTTTGTAGAGACTCAATGTTTCATGAAATAAATATTAAGTTTATTTATAAATCCTTGGGTTGTTACACAAAATACATAATCTAGGTATCTTAAGGAGGTTCTCAAGGAGATGATATTCCAGAGGTCAAATAACTATTCATTGAAATTTAATTTCTTTTCTTTTCTCATCCACTCTTCACCAATAGTATCCAATGATTCCTGGTAAATAAAGTATCATATATATATATATAATATAATTTTATTATTTTAATGGATTATCTAGCCTCAATTATCTTCTCCTCTCCTTTTATTTTGAAAATGATGGCATCATCCATGATGCATCGATTCTCTGCCATTATGGAATTCAAGTTTTAATTTTACATTACTGCATTCATGGGTAGTGATAAAATAATTATTATGATCCTATAAGATTTTATATACATATGATATGTTATATATTGTTATAGAAACAAAATATAAACCTAATATTAATTGAAATGACACAATTTTTTGTTGGACATAAAAAATTCCAAAATAAATTTAGGTATTTCCATCAACATTATATATAATGAATCAACCTCATACCATATTTGAAAATGTTAAATGAGAGACAATTTAATATGATATAAGTTTATTAATACTAAATAATTTAACTTTTGGTGATGTTTTTCCCATCTTACAAGAACTCCCATATTTAAATTCAAGGGAACCAACCATAAATCAAGGATACAAATACTCCCAGAACAATGAAATTAAAAAAATATAACTCATAAAAATGGCCATAAATGAACATAATAAAATTATAGGAAATAAATTATATGTTTAATAGCTTCTTAATTAAGTAATGAAGGGATGTAATTTGATTTTATATGAAATTGAGTACATGTTCATAACGCTTTCATAGATAAGGTAAGGGTTTTTTATCTAACTTTCACTTTTGTAAGATATATTCCTTATGAAACCCTTATTTCATGTGTTTGGAGTACCAAGTTCCCTTTAATATATAATATCAAGAATATATTTATCAACATTTCATTTAATGTTTTATTTTTTATCATTAATTTAATTGGGCATATGGTTTGGCTATTTATAAACCAGTAAAGGGGTTTTTAACCCAATTTCCATTCTTTAGGTTAAACTTCTACCCCACTGATTATGTCATGATATGATTACGTGATAAATTATTTTGATTAACTTATAATTTATTTCTAGTTGTTTTATTCGTATTTAAAATTTTCAAACATAATTTATTCATTTTTTTAACAGTATCACTTTAAAGAAACTCTTTCAACTATTTATTTTTCAATATTTAAAAGGAATGTTTTTAACTTATATGGAATGATATGATTTTACTAATTTCATGATTCATTAATTTCTTTTTGAATACTTTAAAATCATATAAGTTTATCTTAAAATAAAATGAGTTCTATTATAATTTTTCATCTTTTTAAATAAATTATTTTAATGTAATGTGGTATTTTTCTCAAGAATTTCTTAATGAATTTATTATAGTATTTCAGTCTATGTCAAAACCCTTTGTGTAATCTTTGGAATAATTGAGGTTAATCTCTAATGATACCATTTACCATATTTTATTAAATTTTTTATGATCAGTTATACTATGGATGTGCAATTTTGATACCATTCATCATATTAATGTGGATTGTGTATGATTATGTTTATTATTTAGGGAAAGCTATTAAAATTTCATATTCTCATGTAAATATGAATGCATATTTTTATCATGTTTAACACATTTAATATGGGGATAGAATTTTAATTTGTATGTGATGTTTTGGTTCCTCTATAACTCTTCGGTGCATCTGTATATCCTTTGAGACAAACTAGTTTGAACGTTTGATGATGTCTTAATCAATTATATATGGTGTCTTGGATGAATCCTTGATGGTATTTTTATGATGCATCACATTATTCATTACCTCATTTTGAGATTAGTTATTGATAATCCTTACAATTATCTGACTTATAGAATATCAATGGTCAATTTTTATTCTCATGTGACTATATTTGGGGTATTATTTGATCAGCTTTTAATTATTACATAATATACATAAAATTACGTTTTAATGGAATTCACCTTATCTTATTGATTATCTATATTTAAGATAGTTTCCATAGTATTATTTCCCTTATTTAACATATAATATCACCTATTTCTTATGTTATATTTCTTTCTTAGATTCCTATATATATATTATGATTAAAAGGATGGGATAATCTTGTAGAATATGGGTGTTACCAATGGAGTTACAATGTTGTATTTTATTTCAGAATTTAATCTAATACTTATGTCTGTATCAATTTTTCCAATTTTTCTAAATGATTTTTCACTTTCATATGTAATTAATTTTACATAGTAATAAGGTAATAATGTAATGCACCATCTCTAGGGTACTAGGGTCGGTGTCATTACAACTCTTATCTCCAAATTTTTAGTATTTAGTTTTTAATTCCATTTCTAAAAATGACACATCTACCAAACAAAAAAACATAAATTCCCTTTGGTTGTTTCATTCCCTTATAGACAAGGGTTATTTTAAAATCCCCAAAATAATAATTCTTTTCCAATAGAATTCCTAATGGTCGTACAACCACATCAGTTAAATTATGTCGGACACCAATTCGATGAAAAATAGTCTTTTTCATTTTTCTAACTCCCAAGTCACCTACAAGGGTAACACTCTAATTCAATGGGATCAGAACACCAAAACCCAATACAATATTTATCATCATCATCACCAACCACCAGAAAAACTCTTTCTCAAGCACGAAGATATTGATATACAACAACATATTCATATAAATATATATTTTGTCTATGGATCTCCCGAACATAATCATCATATCATTATTAAAAATCTATTATTTGGGAACATTTACACTATAAAAGTTTTATAAAAACTACAGACCTTCATTCCAATATTTTTCTCAGTGCGGATCCCAACTCAGAACACACGAACACTCATGAAGGCACCAGTCGTATATTAGTAGTATCCCATTTTATCAATTATGAACCCATTTTTTTCACACTACCAATACATGAGGGTCAAAAAAATTGTATTCCCATATAATGACATAAAAAATTCTTAAAACATACCCATCATATTCCAATAATAAATTTGATTATGTTATGACCTAACACATCTAATCACATGATTAACCATCAGTTGATCCTGATCTACTAGGACTACCACAAAGTCATAAGGGATCAATAAATAGAACATTTAATTTATTCCCAATCATGATAAATTCCAATATAGGTATATCATCATCATTATCCGAATACCCATATCGATATTTGTACCAAGAAATGGTGAGATCTCCTTGATTACATCATCCATTGATCGAACCCAAATCATTTTTTCCATGAGCAACAAAAAATTCATAATCTAACACATTTTGATCTCTATAAACCCTCTTGATCCTAACTACAGTGCTAATAACCCTTCCAACATCATACTAAAGTTTACATATGGCATTTACTAAAAATTGAAAATGAACCCATATCCATTTACATACCAACATCAAATTCTATAATGAAAATCTAATGATTGATCCCATAGTCTAAGAACCCTTTTCACAATAGGTTCACATTCCCAAAAACTGAAATACCACCCTCCACTATTTTAGAATCCTATTCATTAAATCAATTTTTCAAATAATTTACCATCATTACCCATGATCTATCCATCCCTACACATGATGACTGGATGTGGCCAACCCTTCCCATTTTTAAGATCTGAACTAAAACATATATTCACTATTCATCACTTACTGATGAGACTATATCACCATAGTCTCTATTTGATTGATAATACCTTTAACTAGAATAAATCATACGTGTTGAATTCAAAAAAAATATAATTACACTATGAACATATAGGTTAAAATTCCATAAAAATATTTGCAGACATTTTAATCAATGGATTCATAGTACTAAGTGAAAAAAACAATTGTCACAAGACAATATATCATGTGAATACCTTGGGATTTTTATAATTCATGCTATTATACATGAATCTATTGGAAAGGAGTTAAAATACAACAATATTGATTCTTGAAAATGTTCCATGATAAATAATCCATTAGAAACTAACAATCCCAAATATCTTGTGTGTCATGAAAGGAAATAATTAGGAAACTCTGAAATCAAAATTCTAGATCATCAATACTATCCTTGATAACATGAACTTCATCCAAGAATGTTTTCCAGAATCACCCATTCAGGATTCATTACAAGATCGAACACCTTTTTAAATATCGAATATATAGTATCCCCTAAATAGTAAAAAATAAAATTTCTATGATACCAGTTTTTAATTACAGGACCCATCTCACATAGAACATTATCCATACCAAACCACAACGTGACAAAAAAAACAAACCCCTGAATGGAAGGGGTTGATGACCAGGAGTAGGGGTCCAAGGAAGTACATGGCTGATCCATACCACATCCCAATAAAATATAGACACATCACCTACTAGAAAAATCGATATATAAAAAATATTATAAGAATAAAATTAATGTACAAGTGGTATTATCAAACTCTGAGCCATACCACATCTCAAGATCCATATTCCATTTGATATAACCCAAATTGATATAAACTCTAAGATTTATCCCATCCTATGAAGATAATAACCATGTGAGAGTTACTCGAGTAACTTTATTTAAAGGAGGCCTGAGTAGGGTAAGTGTTCAAAACACTATAAGGCACCACCAATGTGGTCCTATACTAACCAGTGTATGATGTGACATGCCCATTTGAAATAGTCAACTATAATAAATAAATAATTCATTGAACCCAAAAAAAATATAAATAGTGAAACTCAATACATAATTTAGACTATTTCAAGAGTGTCTCTAAGCAGGTCACAAAATCCAATACTCCACTATACCAACATTTACCTTGGAGTACAAATACAACATTGACTATGAACAATTACCACCATTGATCCTTAGGGTAGTGACCCTAATCAACCATACATACATTTTACACTTATAGAGTGTCTATGAGAGGTGAATCTATAGTGACTCAGATTTTCTAGGTATTATGGTCAAATATTGTATGGACTGTTTTTTAGAATGGGTTTATTTGCGGGGTTATTTTGGAAGAATTATATTTAGGATATTTTATTCTTTTTGTCATTTACATGGAATAGAATCAATATAATCCCAAACATCGACTGTTGTTTATTCCTCTTGATTGTTCTTGTGCTTTTACACCTCGATTGTTTATTCATCATCGGTGTTTTTCATTTGGCCCAAGATTCAACATATCCCGAAGAATCAATTATTGCATACCCATTTCTAGGTTCAACAATCTGATATTGTATATCTAGAATCCAGACGACATGATTTTGGTGTGACGATGGGAGTAGAGATGGATGAGATATCTTTGGATACCTAATTTTATATTCAATAGTGCATAATGAAGAACAATGTATTTTTAGAACGAATATATGGGAAATATCTAGTTTTCGGTGATGTAATGACTCTGTGAGGCTTGATCTATGAATTTTTTGGGAAATTATTGCCAGATCAATGGTAAGAAAAGGGAATAATACGCAAAGAACCAGATCTGGGATTCTATAAAATTCCACACTTCATGGCATGTAGTTCCATGAAACAATCCATTTTGGACGCCAATTATGAAAGATATGGTTTTAAAAGATAGTTAATTATCAAAAAGTATGTGATCCTGTCAAACAATTTATGATCTCTCCCCACTAACTCGGCATGTACCTTAGAGGGTATAATAAAATGGTTTTGATTACACGGTTAGGACCAAGTGGGTTACAACCCCACACACACACACTAGACCCAAGTACACGGGAAAATAATTGTACTAGTATATAGGTATAGTACATGGGAAACCGAAATTTCTTGGATCCCTTATCCTCTATATCATGGAAAAAAATTTTATGGTCTATTGCCCTTATCCTTTCCCAAAGGGTGGGAATGAAATATCGTCATACTCCTATGAAAATTATCACTTAGGCATGACATCCTGGATAGAGTTGTTGGAATCCACTCATGATTTCTAGAGTGAGATCCTATATTCATCATTATGCCCTAGGTGGAGTTCTTTAAATATTCATGACCAACTCTACTTGGGCGTCAATCCTTTACTTAGGAGGTTAAACTAGATTGAGTTGTTGGCACACCCCATGTCACTATGAGAGATCATCATATGTGAATCATGTCTCTTCAAACATTCATCATATACATATAAATTAATGACTCAATGAGAAATACCTCTACGACAGATGAAATCAGCTATATTAGACTCAGGAGTGTGTTCTCTCAAACTTCTTCAATGTGGATCCTTTAAGCTAGAATCCTAGGCTGGAATATTGCGGTTGTGACATTCCTTTATAATATATGTCATTGTTGAGTATATTTGGATATTCATATTATATATGTTGTAGACGTATACCTAGGTAGAGATAAATATAATTCCTTTTTATAATAATTTTGGTTTTGGGGTGTCTTACTAGGTATTGTTATGCTCACTCTAAATGGGATTTTCCCACATGTATTGTGTTTTTTGATTACAATAGAACTTTAGATATAGTCCTTGATAGACCAAGACCATATGGTTGTTGGTGAGATAGAGGATTGTTCATTCTGTACATTGACTACAGTACCTAATATTAATTTCAAGTTGGTATTGTTTTCAGACTCGTTAGGGTGGGACTTTATTTGTCCATGTTTACATTCATTTACATCATGTATGACTCTAGTTATGATATTTAGATTTATGAATTCATTGATGTTCAGTTGTGTATACAACTCATAATTATATAGTGTTGGTGATGTGTACATGTGTATAGGTACATAGGATATGGACTCCCATGTTAGTGATATGCCTACTCAGCATTAGTCTCTAGCCCCTAGCCTATTGGATGAGTCCTTGAGGAGTCATGAAAAGGGCGCCACTTTTATGGGCCATGACTGAGTGGAATCAGAGAAGTCAATTTGTCTTTAGGACCAGAATATTTGTGATTTTTTTAGGGAAACAATGTTATGTATTTAAATTTCATCTTTTAGGTAAGGGACCCCAGTGTAAGATTTGTGGCCGAAGTATCCATACACCATGACTCTAATCACCATATTTTTTACTTGGTAGTTGATAACACTAGTATCAGGGGTAAAAATGGTAAATTAATTATATAGGAATGATTTGTGGTTTACATTTCCTTTATGAGACATCTCTCAGGATACACTCATTGGCAACGGTACATCAGGTTTCTTTCAAGAATCCTCAGTGTCATATGAAATCTATGGTTAAGAATCTGGATCATGATGGTGATCCCCTCAACGAGGAGGTTTCAATAAATGGGTCATTTCCTATGATGTTATATTTGTGTGGTGAACCAACTATACCACCACCTATATAGCAGCACATGGTACCCACAGTACTAGGGGATGAGTTGTGCAGGATGATCATGTTTCACAAGTTTTAGTGACATAGATCCATAAATTTCTAAGATGAGTTCTATCCATAGTCAAATAAGATATAGATTGAGGTGGTGACTAGAGTTTTCCATATGGTCAGGACCATAGTACAGTCGATGGTGGTCTTGTTGGAAAGCCTTCTTCATTGATCAATAGGGCGAGGGATAGTGTTAGTTACATAGTCATACCATGAGGTGACTCTTTCGTGGATAGAATATGAGAACCTTTTAAAGGAGGTATTATATCTGGATACAATGAGGGACATACATATCCTGGATATTCTTCTGCTCAACCAAGGAAGCATGAAATAGATATGTATTAATCATGTTTTAGCAACATTTCCAGGTAATCGATAGATATGGTACATGACTAGATCTTTTGGGCTTGGAGTGTTGAGAAAATTCAATGTATTTATATCTAAGATAGAGTTATCCCTCTATACATTATTACTTATTTTTGGGTTCTAGAGAGAGCATTGTTGTTTAAGAGTTTCTTGGAAGAGAAGATACATCTAGTGGTTGCTGGTAGTAGGAACACATGAGTATAGACATTGGAAGTAGGTGTTTGACATCAGTCCTACGGACCTAGATGTGATCGATGTTTCGAAATGAGGTCTATGGATATAGGGTATAATTTATTGGGCTCTCGTGATGGGTCCAGTAATCCTGGAGAGAGCTAGTGCTACTAATTTAACCATAAGGGAAATATTGCATGAGATTTTCTGAACTACTGTATCGCTGATAGGATGACCGTTGATGGGTCTCCAAGGCAGAGACATCACTTGGACCAACAAATATCCCAAGGTTGGGAAAATAGAAGATTCTTTGGTAGGAAAATAGCAGGTAGTATTTTCATTTAATTGTTCCCACGACCACCCTAGGTTGTACACAACTTGATCAGGGAGTTAGAGGACACATGAGTGCAAAAAAATAGGTAGTGGAAGCTTATGACCCAGAGCCTACATGAATGATTTGATGTACGGTCTGTGTTTTTTCTAGCATAGTTATTGTAATGATAGACATGGTTTCTTGACATTTCTTTCTTTCCAAATATAATTTTTGAGAATTATAGATTCCATTTGATCCCATGGATAAACATTTTCTCTTGGATAATCTAACAGGGGACAACACGGTGATCACACACCTGTATCGGAAGTGTAATCTAACACTTGGAGGAGTGAGTTTCTATTAGGATATCATTGTAGAAGTGATTAGGCTGTATGAAATCATCGTAGTTATGGACTGGTTCTCTATCGTTCACACCAATATTGGATATTTTAGGAGAAGGATCAGTTGTGTTCATAGTAATGGAACTAGGTTTTCCTCTATCAGGGAAAATAATCTCAGGTATTATAGGATAGACTAAGGTACATGTGGGTGAAACAGATTTCACATCAGTTGGCTTGCCTAATCCTTGGTGTAGTGGATGTTATGAGTTTCAAGTTTCCAATAGTGGTGGAGTTTATGGATGTCTTCCTTAAGGTTGTTATAGGATTACCTCCCCTGGAAGGGATAAAATTCTAGATTTATCTACACCATGAGAAGAAAATTATATCTACAACATCATATCATATAGATCCCATAGAGAATCACTATCTGAGGGTTCAGTTGGGGGACTTGTAGAGGAAGGTATTTTTTATGAGAAATTTTTCATAGTGGTTTGCACCATTTTTTCTCTATGAAGGTGGATGAGATTGATTGGTTGTGTGTTTAGTACTAGAAATTGAACCAGTTGACCTTGAAGAATAGGTATCCACTAATGAGGATCAATTCACTCTTTTATTAGTTGAGAGGGACATGATGGTACTCGATGGTTGACCTCAAGTCAGGATATCACCATTTTCGTGTACATAATAAGGATATACTAAAGCTGACATTTATATGTCTATACTATCACTATGAGTACATGGTGTTTCCCTTAGGCATGTTAAAAACCGATGCAGTGTTCATGGGACTCATGAATGAGATCTTCCAACCTTTTTTAGACCAGTCTATGGTTTTCTTCATTGATGAAATTCTTGTGTACTCACCATTAGAGGTGGAGAACAAAAGACACTTCATTATGGTTTGGGATATACTCTACGAGAACCATCATTATAGTAATCCCTAAAATCTGTAGTTCATTATTATGAAAGTACCATATCTATAACATGTTATCTCTGTGGATAGTTTCCTAGTGGACCCAATAAGGTTTAGGTATTTTTTTCTTTAGATCCTCCCAAGATAGTGATAGAGGTGTGAAAATTATTTTGGTTAGAAGGCTATTACGGGATATTCATACCTAACTTTTATATGGTATTAAAACCCAAAAAATATTCGACCTGAAAGGGGATGACTTTTATGTGGATATAAATGTGAGAATTGGATTTTTTGTAGTTGGAGAAGAGTTTAATAAGTACTCCGATATTGAGATTTCAGGAGGAGGGTTTTGAGTTCACAGTGTTGTATAATGCCTAAGGAAGTGTTCTTGGTTGTGTTTTGATGTATTAAAAAGTGGTGATTTCCAATGGATCATTATAGTTGAGACCACATGACCTGAACTACCCAACCCAAAATCATGATTTTACTGCTTTAGTCATTGAACTAATGATTTTTTAAAACTACCTAATAGAAAATAGATTTATCAACTATTGTGATCACAGGAGTATCAAGTATATAATCTAATATAAGGTCATTAACATGAGATAAATATGATATCTATATTTCCTCCCAGTTAACGTTTTCAAAATTTTATAAACTCATAGAAAGGGAAATGTAGTAGTAGATTCTCTCAGTATCAGATCAGGTTCGTAGTTTCTGAGCAAGGCATAAGATATGTTTCCCATATTCTAGTTATCCTTTTTGGATGGAGATAGAGCATCTTAACTTTAATTGATGTTTGTTTCCCCTCTTCATTTATAGCGAATAAGGGAGCCACATCTTATGGATGTGGACTATTGGACCCAATGTACTGCGATATCGACAAGACATTCTCATGGTGGATTATCTAAAGATGACAAGCATTTAATTATTTTCAAAGAATGAACAATGTTATTAGGGGAGTTATGGGAGGCAGTTTTGATAGAGATTCACATATCTTATTAGGTGGTACATCTAGGTGTGAAAAATATTTACTAGGACCTATGATGTTAGTTTTGGAAGCCATAGATGATGAAAGGAGTTCTGGTGTTTTTATCTTGATGCTTTACAGGTCAGCAAGTGAAGGTTGGACATAACAGTAATAAGAGTTTAGATAAACCCCTTGAGGTGGGAGAATGTATGTTTTCTTGGATAACCATAAATCTTATAAATATAGTACTGTATACGTCTGGAAGAAATGATTCCATCTCAAAGATCATAGAATGACTAACATATTTGGCATAGTTATTAGATATTTGGGTCAAGGGGTCAGTGGAGATCCTATTATGCCTCTACATACAAGAGATATTCTGAATCTATGGAGTTCAATCAGGGATCATTTTTTTAACGCGAGACTCTCTTCGCATCCTAGAGATGTGTGGTATTGAAGGTGGCGTTTGGGTCTTAGTTATGTTTGAGAACAATGTTCCACCCACAGACTAGCATCCAGAAAGAGTGGACCACTTAGGTTCTGGAGGATATGTTTTGCCCTTGCATGTTGGATTTTGGCCGTATTTGGTAGGATCATCAACCACAGGTGGAGTTTCCATACTACAATAGAAACCGTTCTACCATTGGTATGGTGAAATTAAGGTCTTTGTGGGGGTGTTCATATAGGTCAACACATTACTAGAATGACCCATGAGAGTTGACACTCATGGGTCCAAAGATGGTCTGAGAAACTACCAAGAATGGGCATATCATCCCCAAGAAGATAAAGGCTACACATAGTCTTAAGAAATCTTATGTTGGTAGATAATGGAGGCCTTTGGATATCAAGCTGGGATACCATGTTTTCCTATGGGTGTCACCTCGATGTGGATTATATATTTTTTTATGGGTTATAAATTTAAGTACATGATTCATTTTCCCATTATAGACACAACATAGAGTCAGTGAGGTGGCATACCACTTATATCTACTACCACATTTTAACCAGGTACATGAGGTCTTCCACGTGTTGTAGCTAAGGAGGTATGTGAATGAACAATCACATTTTATCTATTGGGTGAGATAAACATTATGGATGGATCTACCTTTACTATTTTTTGGTAAATATTGAGGATTGGTATGAGGGGATCCTACGTTTCAGAGCAATCCATGTAGTGTGTGTTCGATGGAAGCATAAGAATCTATAGGAGTGCAATTGGAGGTGGGATGCTCAGATTCATTCTCAATATAATCATCTCTTTTCATATCCCTTGTTTTGGCCTCTTGGGTTGTAGGAACCCAAAGTGGGGAAAATTTAGTGACTCATACTATCACTGTATTATTTTTTGGATATTGTATGAAATTTTTTTGAGACAAGGAACTAAGTTGGCATGTGATTCTGAGGCACGGTGATCCTGGAGTAAATATTTGAAACATATTAAATTTACTAAATAAAAAATTCATATATTTTTTAGGAAAAGGATGAATAACATCTAAAATGTGGAACATATAAGAAATATAAGGGCACCATTGAGTATAGAACGAGGAGTTTTCTCTAAGCGTGACATAACCATAGTCGGCACTAGGTTCTTTTTGAAAAGTAGTCATGGGTGTAAAATGAACAAAATAAAATAATTTAATATATATGTTTATTTGTGGATGCAATGACCTAGTTCTTTATCTAAATACACACTTATGGAATATTTTCATGGTTATATGCATAACCCTTTAAATTGTTGGAGAGCCATTGAAGAGAATGGAATTAGATTCCATTGACGGATGACGACCAGATTGAGGATCAACGGATGGTGAATGATGGAATCAAAGGATATCACCAATGATAGCATTGTTACTTCTTACTTAATCAACAATCAATATGAAATGAGGTATAACATTTGTAAATGATTTTTTCACTGTTCTTAATTTTAATGATGAATACAAATTAGTTGATGGAAAGAATGATCCAAAGTTCAACCATCTTGTTGGATGGGTTTATTTGTGGGTTTATTTTGGGATAATTATATTTTTTATATTTTATTATTATTTTTTATTATCATTGTATCTAATCAAAGTCAATATGAACATTGACCATGGTATTTTCATCTTGATTGTTCATTTATATTTTCCCCTCAAATTATTTATTCATCACAAGCATTCATTTTTGGTCCATTGTTCAACATATCTTGATGAATTGATCATTTCACACCCATTTATTGGTATAATGATCTGATATTGGAGATCTGGGATCAGCACGACATGATAGTGGGGTGATAAAAGGATCACTGATAGATCAGGTAGAGTTGGATGCATGATTTTGTGTTATTCAGAACAAAAATAATGAAGATGTATAAATCAATTTTCCAAACAAATATAAGATACATATATTCTAGTTAGGTGATGGAATGACACAAAAAGGCTCGATTGTTGATTTTGAAGAAAAATTATATACAGACAAAAGGATATAGGTAAAAAGGAGATACATATAACTAGATTTCGGATTCTAGAAATTCCACACTACACAACATATATGTCAGATATACATGTTGTGTGAGACCCCTTTTGTGGTGGATATGGTTTTAGAAAATAGTCCAATATCAAACGAAGTGTGATATTTTCCCAAGGTGTGTGACCTCTCCAAAATGATTGAAAGTATACCTTTGGGGGGGTAAATGGATACAGGTTTGAGTATGTGGGTGGGATCTCTCCAGATAATCACTCACAAGGACACGATATAGACTCATGTACATCAGAGAAGTCTTGTACTGGTACTTGGGAAACTGAAATGTTGTGTACTTATATATGAAATTCTAAATAAGATGAGACATGGGTCGTTTTCATGGGTAGGACCTGGGGTTAAGGGACACATTATGTTACCCTTATACATGTTGTGTACTTTTTTAAACATGGCTTTGAGCTATTGTCCTATTTATCATGGATAAGATTACATAGGGTGTGTTCCCTTTATCCTTTCCCAAAGGGCTGGTATGTAATAATCTACTACTCCATGGATAATGATCCCTTCAATGGGAGTTCTTGGATAGATTTATTGGAATCCTTTAATGAGACATGAAGTGAGATCCTTAATGTATCTTCATCCCATATGTGGAGTTTTTTGTATTATATCGACCAACACTATTCAGGCATAGATTATACACTTTACAGGTTAAACTGGATTGAGTTGTTGGTATACCCTATGGACATGAGAGTGATCCTAATATATTCATAACATCTCTTAATAACTATAGTGTATACTTATAATGAAGAGACCCAAGGAGCACATCCTTTCAAACAAATTTCATAAGTGATATCAGTCCCAAGAGTGTGTTGTACCATATGAATGTAATGTTGATCCTTCAATCATGTATCATAGGCTAGCATATTATAGTTGGGACTTACCATTAGACTGCATTCCTTTGTTGAGTATATATTGATATTATTATTATATGTGTTGTAGACATATACCTATGTAGATATGACTTTATTTCCTTTTATGAATCCTTTTTGGTTTTGGGGTATCCTACAAGGCATTATTATAGAGACCTCAATAATGGCTTTCCTGATATTACATGTCTCTTGAAGATGATTGACCGGTTTACAGAGTCCTTTATAGAACAGGACCAGATGGTGCTTATTGATACTAGATAGACTGCGGTGTTTTTGAATAGTATCTTTACATTACTCCCTAGTATTACTCTTAGGTCGGGTTGTTTCCGGACTCTGTGGTGGTCTTGTATTTGGAACTTTTTAAATTCCCTTACTTCCAATCATACAATAGATTTTGGATTTAGAAGTATTCCTGAATGTTTGTTTAGTTGTTTTTACATTTCAGCATTGTATAGTCGGGGAGGAGAGCCTATGCATACAATTACATTGGATAAGGGCTTCCATGTCAATGATAAGCCTACTTGGAGCAAATATCTAGCCCCTATTCTATTAGAGGTGGAATTGGAGAGTCCTATTTCAACTTACTAGTAATCCCATGTTCTCATGTCTATCATGGTGAGTATAATACCATAGTGTATCAACATGAATCCATTATCACTAATCCTAAAATTTTGAACCGCATAGTTATACCTAGGAATTTTTGATTTTAAGTTGAAATATAATTTCTAGGAGTGGGGGATAGGTTGTCATATATTTTCATAAATAACTGATTCCTAGGTGAAATAGGAAATTGAATAGAATACCCTCATGTCTAACATGGTCTATACCTAGGATCCAAAAAACTCATGAATCCTTCACAAATAAATAAATAGTGTGTCCACCCATTCCTAGGGTGTATAATATAAATTGATCGAGGTGAAGACACAATCACCATCAAGATTTCCAACATCCATTCTTAATGTTACATTCCATCCCATCATCTCATACGACCATATGACTCCCATACATCATGAGAATTTATAATGGTCTACTAGTATCACCATTTTAATGAACAAATAACAAAGTATTAACAATAGAATCACTGTATCAAATAAATTATAGGTATCTTGGAAATTCTCTTACAAAATTCATCACATATGCGTTGATTCTAGATCCAAGGTACAATCAATAGGCAGCCAATACTTTTTGAAAAAACTAAATTGATTATAGTGTGACAAGGAATCCATCACCAACATAATGTTTGACTATATCCCATATATGATATTTATCCCAGGATGTCATTCATCCCAATAATGGATTATTGAGAATCCTGGGAAATCACATTAGTATCAGAACCAATAGTTGATTCTAGGATATCCTTTGAAATAAAATTTCATAAAACAAAATCATAAACCAACAATAAATTCGAAAAAAGGGCTTGATGGTAACCCACACCCATAATCAACATTATATCCTCTTCAGGCATGTATGTTAGCTTGGGTTATAGAGTGGAATATGAAAACCCCACTTTCCAAATGCGTTATCCCTTGTAGGTTTAATATATCGATGGGGAACTCATGATTGTCCCATGGGACACAACATATAAAATGTTACCTCACATGGGTACTTAGTCTCAAACTCGGTCTCGAGTCATCCCATAATGATCTAGGGAAGTTTTATCATATGAAATCATAACCAGGGTATCAAAACTAATAAAAATAGATTGAGTTATACATATAGGAAAATGTCAATGGGATAAAAATTGACCCATATCAATTATCAAGGTATCACTATATCAATCTTCTCACCCAACCCACAACCATTTTTCCTAAAATGCAACCACCCATGTAAATCATATCTCATATGGGGAATCACATACCCCCAAATCATGGTTGGAATTCCATTAACTCTATAGTATCTAGTAGGTCCCTACTAATCCAACTCAGGCCCATCCATAGTGGCTTACTAACACCACCCCAATTATAGGTTTCTATGTCTCACACAATGGGTCACCATATCATAACAATTCTAATTTGAATCAAAGATATCCACTCATTGTTTTTGAGATCCAAGCCAACTGAATTAGAGGTTATGTCCTTCATCATCAATGGATGAGAAAAATAATTAAATGTCCAATGTTCATCAAGACACTTGACTAATCATTCGGCCCAAATCCTATCATTTTTGTTAACCATTTTCATTCATAAGTTACCAATTCATTTCACTCCACACCATTTATTATTTCAAGGGGGTGGTCAACCAAGTTGATATCCCCACATAATAAATTCCACAAAATCAAAATCATAAATACTATAAGGATTTAAAAGGATACCTCCTACATTATCCATGATTCTTCCTTCATTTTATTCCAAGAATCATCATCTATACAAAGGCCCTCTGATATCCTTATCTTCCCAGTCCAAGCTCTTGTCACTAACGGACCTACTATCTCATGTTAAGAAGCTCTCAAAAATAAATTATAACGAATATAATTAATTAAATAATTATATTAAAAATATACATATTCAAATATTACTAACCATGTTTCTATATAAAGTTGAAAAAAATCCAACCATCCATCAGAGGGCTATAATTAACCCCAGAAACAAATATGGGATTTTCCCTAATTGCTGGTGACATACCCATCATCAATTACATTTCACTCAAATGAAAAACCTTAAAAAAATTCAAGGAATGAAATAAAAATGATGAATCCATGAATTGATATTCATAGAGATTAAATAAATTTTTTTTTGCTAGGAATCTAAAAATATTTCGTGGATTTGGAAAATTTAACCATCCTTTAGTGAAATTGATATTTTTTAACTAAAACCAAACCTCATGTAATTAACAGAATCAAGGAAAAAGGAACAACGGAAGAGGGAGAATAGGATGGTTTAATGATCCATTGATAAAACTCCCCTCAAACTACTACATAATCATAGGTGTATAACAGAAAAAGTAAAATTGGTATGGAAAACTACATGATCAATGATAAAGAAAAATAAGGGGGGATTCCCCTCTCAAACTGGGGTGGGGGTAATTTTCCCCAAAGGGACCACCTTCAAGATAGTGAATATAGTTATGGGATATTGACCCGGTAAAATCCCAATAAATATCTAGTGTTTTGTCATATCTTAGGCTATAGAAACCATTCTGACCTCTTCCGAGGCCCTCATGTGCCCCTTGAGATGCATTTTGAAGCCCGAAACTCATTTGAAAACATGAAATAGATATCACCAAATATCCAAAATTGTGTTTCCAATCTAAATTATAAAAAAACAATTGGTAAAAAAATGACTACTAAAAACCCATCTATAATTTTCCTTCACATATAGACACATGGTATTTCCTTTTATTTTTAGGTGAATTGTGAAAAATTTCGATTTTAAAAATAAAATAAATTTTATGTAATTATTATGGTATAAGAATGAAATTTGTGCTGGAAAAAAAATATTCATATACTATATATATATATATATTAAATTATTATATCAGGTCATTTAAAAAATTTATGTTTAACTTAGAATCTGAGGTTTGTCAATTTAAAACCTATATGAAGTTATATTCTAAGAAATGAAATATTTTTAATAACTTCTTATAATACGTAATTACAATGTTTTAGATATATTTTAATTTTAATTATTGTAAAAAATCTCCCCTTAGATTATTTATAAAATAATAAATTTAATAAAATTCAATTTTATTCCTGATTTTGATATAAATCCATTTTTTTCTCAAAACTATATTTTTATAAAAATAATTTCTCATTGAGTTTTTCATACATATTTTAAAATTAAATTTTTCCACCACTACGGATAGATTGATATATAATGGATTCCAATTTTTGAATAAAAATCATAAAATTATGTAATAATTTTCATTTAATTTATATTTATAATGAATAGTTACTATGGTAAGAAAATTCATCATGGTATGGTTTAAACTATTAACAAGGGGTTAAACTAAATGAGAAGGATTTAAATATCACTAAAACTCATCAGAATTTGATTTTTAGTGGATTATGACACATACAGATCCTATATTTGAAATATTTGACACCGTTTTCCTCATTAACGTGAGAAATGAGTTATATTTTTTTTATGTTTTTCTTACTTACCAATGTTCCACACCTCCCTTATAAAAGGAAACTTCCTACTCACTTATAAACACAACCAATGATTGATTATATTGACCATAATCTACTAAAATACCTTACCAACACCATAATTTATGACCTAGAGGGTTTGGAATTCCCAAAAGTCTAATACATTAATCTATAATACATTTTTTCGAAGGAGATTATACATGGAAGAGGTATATGAGCTTAATGAGTCTTTCCAACGCAATTTATTATTAAACCTCCTATAAATAAATTATAAGAATATTAAAATAATTAAACCAGTATATTTAATATACTAAAATTTTATGGGTATTTTTAAAATAGTTTTTCCCTTTCACATCACATTAAAAATAAAAAACATTGTTAATGCATATGTGTAGACTTCCTCTTCCATGAAGGAATACATTTCATATTTAGTAACCACATAAAATGTTGATTATATAGGTCTTTTTAATGAGTAAATACGATATTTATGATATAATGAATGTTACATGAAAAAAACTCATGATTTTACTTCTTTTATTTCAATCTATTTATTAATGAGATGTCACCCATGTGTGAGTGGACTACCGCCTCCATGAACAACATATTTCATTTTTTGAATCTGACATACAATGATGGTTATAAAAGTGCACTGAATTTTTAATTATAATATATATATATGTGTGACAAAATTAATATTCTATATGTTATGAATGCCTGGCCATGGTCTAAGGACAAGAACCACTAAATCAAAACATGAATTCGATGTAGAACTATTACTACCAAAATAATTGATTTTGGTAACGAATTATGTGTGAATGGGTAAAAAGGATGTTATGAATAAATAATATAAAATAATATAGATATAAATATATATATATACATAAGATATATATGGATAATAAATACAAATTTACTATAAAGGAGGTTGGATTTTATAAACAAAGTCGGAATCCAATGTAGGGGATTATGTTTGAATCTCACTTTTAATCATGATTGTTTTTGAAAAAAAACACATTAGGAGAAATTATATGATATTTATTTATAAAACCCTATTTATTTTATTATCCTTATGTAATTTTTAGTGCTTAAATTTTTTCCCATCTTCCCCCTCTTTGGTACTCAAAATCGCCAAAATTATGTTCATAAGAAACATTTACCTTTTTTATCTTCTTTAGTATGAAACCATTTATACATATTATATATATATATATATTATTTTAATTAAAAGTTGTTATATTCTATACTTGAATTAAATGTAATAATTATATTAAAAAAATAGTAATTTCTTTCTTAATGTTTCAAAATAATCTTATTATCATTTTCTTAATAAGTAATTTTATACTTTCATTAAAAATATGTAAAATGAATAATTTTCACCCTTTCCTAGTTGAATGGAATATCCTAACATCATTATTTATATTCCATTTTTTATTTGGTTTACATTCTAGTATCTAATCCCATTAATCTATAATTTTTTCACATTAATATAATTAATAGTGTATAATTTTATAAAATGTTTTGAAAGGGTTTTCATTTCACACATGTATATATTTATCTTCCAATAAAAATATTCAAACTGAATCTTGGATTATTTTAAAGATTACACTATTGTAAAATATTTTTCAAATATTTTTAATGGATTATTTAAAACCTTTTGATTTTTTTAGAAGTTATTTATATTTTTATTTTTATAAAAAAATATACATTTTTATGATCCTTAGTTTTACTTTTACACTTACATTCTCATTTTTATTTAAAAATTTTTATATATTTACTAAAAATTATTATTGACATTTAATGTATAGTCACCTTTCAATCCTTACTATTTTTTTGTTTATTCCTCATATTTCAATAAAAATTGTTCTCATGTTGTTCAACTCCTTTATTTTATGATCTATGTAAATCATCTTCATTTCACGACATTATTTTACTCCATTATATACATGTTATTTTATACAGTAGTTATATATAGAATCAAATAAATATTTAATGAACTATATACCCAATAATATATATGTTTTGATTTTAAGGAATCATACGATGAAATTTATACCATATAATGGTGAAATATTAAAATTCCATATTTGTTAAATGAATAAAGATATTTATTATTTTATGAGGATTATTAATGATGAATTTCATTGTTCATTAAGTATATAAGGAATCAATTACACAATTTTATATGACCTATGAGGTTTTTCATATCCATGTGATGCATCAATATGCCTAATGATACAAATAAGAATTGGTATTTCTTAGTGTATTACATACCATACAATCATAATGTCTTGATAGTGTGGACATGGTGATACATATGTTATCTTGGGTGAGAATCCTTGATAGTATACATTATATATTGGTTTAGAGTTCATTAGTATAAAACCCCAATATTTTAAGGTATGTATATTCTTAAATAATTTCAATTCATTAGATATCATATATTACATATAAAAATTATTTCATATAATATAAATCATTTGAAATCACCTAGAGAACAGAAACAAACTTATAAATGAAGAATAAATAGAATAATATGTTTTTTAGAAAATTAGATACATATAAAAATGAAATAGTAAATTGACCATTGGAATAGTAATGCAACCCTTATGAATTGAAATTCAGCCAATAGAATAGTAACCTCACCCTTGGAAGTGTATATAAAATTTAATCATCCTATAAATGAAAATATGATATAATTATAGCATTGCATAAGTAAAAGAATGTTTTAAAATTATTAATTATTTATTAGTATTTTCTTAAAAACATACATCTTTATTTTTTAATTTATAAATAATATAATGATTTAAAATAATATTTCATCACTTAAAATATAATTATTAATTAATATATTTTTTGTTTGGATTAAAATATAATTTTCTGAGACCTTATTCTATTTTTCAGAGTGTTATAAAATAAGTTATAATTTTAAAATAGGAACATATCAAATAAATGAAACTTTTAATTAAAAACTAAATTCTTCACATTTAGAAATTTAATTATATAATATGGAGTCTGTTTTTGAATTTTTCACATCAGCAAAATTGTTTGGGTGATTGTTTGTGATTTTTCTGAAATAATACAATTTTCGATGAATAGTTATATATGGTAATTTATGCTACAAATACATTTGATGTTAAATAAACCAGTACTAATCTCATTAATGATGTAAGAAACAAAATAAATTGATTAATTTCATTATTTTAAATTTTTTAATGATAATTCTCAATCTATTCATTGTCATGAGCTAAAATAAAAATCAAATGAAGAAAATAATCAAAAAACAACCCTCTTTTCCTCTATAAATACCACAACTCACCAAAACTTCTCCTCAAAACTCTTGGACTTGAATCATGTCCAAAATCTACTTAAATCATCTTCGCATGTCTCTCCCCCACATCTAGGAGGTTTTGGTCAAAAAAACACCAAAACAAGGTATATTTAGGAGATTCTCACAGAGGAAAATTCCAGAGGTATATCCTTTTTACATTCCTTTTATTTTCCTTTCAATTTCATTTATGATTTCATATCCTCCACTCATCACCAAAGTCCAAATTATAATGAAAAAACTTGTATCACCTATATACTAGAATTATATCATTTTAATGGAATAACCTTCATTAAAATCCTTTATTTCACCCTCTATCTCTCTCTATTTTTCAAAAAAACTAACTCGTCATCTGTGAGGTGATAATTTACACCATTCTTAGACGATGGATTTACATTATTGAATTTATCTTTCATGGATGTTCATAAAACCATTTCAATGGGAGAAATATATTGAAAAAATTATATGAAAAATCTTTTTATGTTCTAAGTGTTAAATGTTTACATAATAATAAATGTTAAAATAAAACAAGTTCATTGTGATAAAAACCATTAAAACTAATTAAAAAAATTACCATTAATATGTTATATAATTTCTCATACTCATATATGAAAATAATTTATTATATAAATCAAATTAATTTTTTTATGTTCATAAATTAAATATAATTACAATTATGGAGAATTATAACCATTCTACCCGAACTTCATTACATGTATACAAGTAAACCGGTCATGAAAACTAAAGAAATGAACTATCCCGAGTGATAAAATTGTATCGTATAACTCATTAAAAAGACCATAAATGGACTTTATAAAATAATAATAAATGAAATACAAGTACAAATGGTTATGAAGTAATAAATTAATGTATTAAATCCAATTATCTAGGATAAAAAGATCCAGTGGAGAAGACATTCAATCATAATGTAAGAGACGTCATCTTAATATCAATTTCTTTGAGAATTACCTAGTATTATTTATGTAATAATTATTGTGTCATGTATGTACTTACCCTTTGAGATTATTATTTATTTTAAATTATATTTCAATTTAATATCTATATTCATGTATCATAGATATGATTATTGCAATAGTCGTATTCCAATTTTCATGTTGTGTTTATTTTTAATGTTTTCTAATTGGGGAAATATTAATGAATCTATATCCCCTAATAAATATGGATATTGAAATGGAATATTTCTTATCGAATTAAATCTATGTATAAAAAATTATTTGGACATGCAGTGATATACGAGGCATGTTGTTTCCCCTTTATGAATCAACAAGTCTCATTAGAAAAAAAGACGGCAATAAGCCCTTCATGTTTATTTGAAAAAATAATTATGTAGGTATCTACCCCTACACTTAAATCATCTTAACATTATTATGGCTCATGTTCTAGATACATTATGTACAAATAAAATTCATTTTCTTTATTCGGTATTCAGTTATTACATTCCTTGAGGTTTTAGTGTGACAAAATCTATGGTGGTGTTTTAATTCTCGGGTTTTTAATTGCACATTTTTTCAATTATTTACCATTAAATGTTGACTACATATAATTTATTTTTATTAGCTTATTATTGATTCATGATTCCACTATATGTACCCCATACTATGAATTTAATATCACCCTTTTATTTCTTTCTATACCCAAGTTGTGAAGATGTGATCTTTGAATATGGGACAAGAAGTAGGTTATTATCTTTTTGTATCTACTATTTTTGTTTTCAAATTTAATAAGGGATCTGTGTATGTATCTAGTTTATTCAGACTACTTAACAGATTTATCCTTGTTGAAGTGATCTGTTGTACCTATACCATTTTAATAAAACAAACATAGACCTTGAGATACTGGTGTCAGGGTGGTTACAGTTGGTGGTAGAGAATGTTTATTAGTAACATTGGGAACAATATTAAAAATAAATAGTTTAGGGAAAATAAACATAATATAAAATTTTAGGATAATCATAGAATAATATCCCTGAATTTTTTTAAGGTAGTGATAATATGGGTCTTCCTAGTAATACATAAGTTTCATGATACTACTAGTGGATGTGGTTCTAGAATAGATGTTACTAGGGTAAAAACTCTGACAAGGTATCCTGGGTTTGACTCGTAGTACCATGGTACACAAAAATGGGACTTCTTAGGGACCAAGTTTGACTCTGCCATGAGATATTCATAGAATAATTAAAATTTTCCTTAGAAACAATTTGAAGGATTTGAAATAAACATATCCTTAAAAAACTAGTTTTATTATTATGATGATAGCTATACATAATTATTAATTCATGTTAAGTGTTTTTCTAGCACAAAAATTTTCATCCTGATTCATAACATAATTCAGTGCATGAAATTATTTACAAATGGAACCAAATGTATGGAAAGGAATCAATACCCATAGAAAATGTAAGAATTTACCCACCGATCTAGTCAACACAGTTAGTGTCTGATCTAAGTATATCATGACCATATTACAGAAACATACACAGGTTATGATGAATAACCATTCTAAACTATGTGTTATGGTTTCATTTGATTGAATACCCCCATATTTTAGTCGGACTACTAATCTAGTGGTATATGAGTAGTGTATCATATCCCTTGAAAAGACATTTCTTGAATTGAGTTGTAATGAAAATGAAAAGGTATTAATAGTAGTATAATTTCTCAAAGTTAATGAAGAACAATGGTGGTATTTAATCTAGAATACTATGAAGAAGTTGAAATTGAAGAAATGGAATAGAGAACATTGAAGGAAACTTTTTTTGAAATATACTTCCCTCGTGGGAAAAAATATGAATGAAATAGAAAATTCCTTATCTTAAGGAAAGGGTAAGAAGAGAGTATTGTAGAGTGTGAGGAAAAATTCAAAGGAAGAAATATGTATGAAATAGATTGCATATGAGATTTTGAAGCAATTATTGATAATTTTTTTGAAGGTATTAATTATGGTCACTAAAGGAAACTCATTTTAAAAAAATCATTATATGATGAAATAGTATTAAATGCCATCAAAACCAAGACAAAATTTTCTAGATTGAATTTGTTCAAGATAAATCTAGATAAGAAGAGGTATAATGATAACAATGAAAATAGTGAAGTGTCAATGAATAACAAAGGAATGACGCAATTTAAATTATCTAAAAATTGTGGAATGAATCCTCCTATGAAATGATTTAACAGCATTGGAGTTTTCTATATGGGCATAGAAAATTTTTATCAAAAAAATGACTGGATGGGGAAGAAACAAATAAATGATGATTAATTCTTCAAAAATAATTAAATGGGTCATTACTCAAATTAATTTCTCATGCATCAATGGAATATAACAAAAAAATAGGCAATGAAGAGATTTCTAAGCTTATGCGATCACAACTACAGTGGATGAAATTCGTAGTGGTGGAGTGTCTGGTTCTTTAATCAATTCCTCAAAAATATACAATTCTTTATTTGATTACGGATCATCAAATTGTTTTGTATCTTCCCAGTTATCTATGAAAATCAAATATTTCATTTTTTATTTAATAAAGGGTCTGTGAGCAAAAAATTCTAAGGGATGTTTCATTGAAAAAAATATGTGTCGGTCGATTCCATTTATAACACATAAATGTGCATTACTTTTAATCCATATTATTATAAATATGGTCTGTTTTGATATAATATTAGGAATTTATTGGATTTTAAAATAATATGTCAAAATATATTTCTTGAAGAAGGAAGTTAAAATTTGTGAGGAATATATATAATCCCTTCTCTGTAGAGAAACAATTTCACCAACTGGTTCTTATACAGATCCACATCCAGTAGCTATAATAAATGAAATTGTTGATTTTGATTAAAAAACATATAGGGAAGTGGATATTAATCTAGAAATTTTTTATGTACTATTTTTTCAAGAATATATTGTTTTATTTGTTAAGGATTTACAAGAAAATCCACTTGATTGGGAAGTTGAGTTATGTATTGATTTCAATATTAGATCAATACCTACATCGAAGGCTCCACATGGAATTAGCACTATGGATTTTTTGGAGCTGAAGAATCAACTAGAGGAATTGTTTTACAATAGATTTATTCACCCTTTTATTTCCCTATGGGGAGCCTCTATTCTCTTTATGAAGAATAATGATGACTCCATGAGGATATGAAATTATTAGAGAGATATCAATGATATTAATACAAAGAAAAAATTTCCTCTGCCTCACATTGATGATCTATTTGATCAACTTCACATGGCTCAATATTTTTCAAAATTTATATTTGATCTGGATATCATTAATTTTGTTTGAGGAAGGAAGATATTACGAAGACATAATTTTGAACTTGGTATGTACATTATTATTTTACAGAAATTCTATTCGGACTGAATAATAATCCTTATATTTTCAGGGACCAAATGAAGTGAATTTTTACGAAATTTATTATTGATTTTGTTGTGGTATTTATTGATTATATCATGATATATACCAAAATCTCTGATGACCATAGGAATCAATTTCGGGTTGTTTTGGAGACTCTTAAAAGAAAAGTGTAATATTATATGGTTAGTAAGTGTGAATTATAGCTTCAAAAAATTTCTTTTCATGGTCATATTTTTTTCATCTATGGAATTTCAGTACACCCTAGAAAGACAAAGGAAATCCAAGATTTCCCTACACCAATGAACATAACCATGGTATGTAGATTTGTTGGATTTTTAGTTTACTATCATAATTTCATATATAATTTTCCTAGTTGGATAACCCGCTATCCAAGCTCACACATAAAATGGTTAGGTTCATATAGACAAAATAATATATTGAATATTTTGAAGAATGGAAGAGAAGATTGGCCAATGCATCAATTTTGACTCTTGCATCTAGAAATGATGTGTTTGTGATATATAGTGATGCCTCAAAAAATGGACTAGGTTTTTTCATATAAAAAGGATAAATTTATTACCTGTGCGCAAAGAAGTTCAAGACACATGAATAAACTAATCCAACCCATTATCTAGAGTTATTAGTCGTATTATTTTCTATAAAAATAAAGATATTTTGTAACTATAGTGAAAGATATTAGATCTATAGAGATCAAAAGAGTGTTATATAAATTTTCATATAGAATGAAATCATAATTATAAAATGTATATTGCTCAAGTTACTCAATGATTATGATTAATAAATACACTACCACCAAGAAATGTCAAAAAATGTAGAAGATGATTTAAGTAAGAATGATCAAGGAATTATCACCAAAATGAGGATTGAGAAAGACCCTAGGTTCATGGATCTAGTAAATATGGATATGGTAATTTTTATGTATGAGTAGACATCCGGAATTTTTACAAATATTGTAATACCATCATTACTAGTGAAGATAAAAATATATGAATTTGTTGTTAGAAACCTTCAAAAGAATATTAAATATATTATGAATTGAATATTGGTAGTCTTCAGGTACAAGGATAGAGTTCTGAAATTTGGAAAGAGGTTATGTGTTCCATTAATACCTGACCTAAAAATAGAACAATTTGTTGATTCCCATTACTCAAATTTTTCTATACACCCATGAAGCATCCATATGTACAGTTATCTGACTGAACATTTTTGGTGGGATGACATGAAGAGGGTAATTTTTGACTATGTGTCAAGTTTTCTAGTTTTTCAATAAGTGAAGGATGGGAGATGAGGTCCTAGAAAATTCATACACCCTATAACTATTCCAATGTAGATTGGGATTATATTATGATGTAATTTTTCATAGGACTACTAAGGACACCTTAAAAGAATAATGAAATATGGTTAATTTTTTATCTTCTTAAATGGTGGAACATTTCGTTGCTATAAGAGAATATTTACCACTTGAGTTCCTAGAAAGACTATTTATTAATGATATTTCATGTCATCATGGTGATCCAATATTGATTGTATCTGATTAAGAACCCATATTAATATCAAAATTCCTTAAGAGCCTTTAGAAGGATTTGGATAGCGAGCTTCATATGAGTTATACTTATCACCCCCAAACCAACATATAGTGTGAAATGACTATTTAAGAATTGGTAGACATGTTGAGATCATGATGAATTGACTTTGAAGGTATATGGGATTAGTACCTATCATTGGTGGAATTTTCCTACTATAATAATTTCAATTCAAGTATTTAAATGGGGCCATATAAATCATTATTTAGAAAGGGATGTCAAACTCCATCTTTTTTAGATGAAGTTGGTGAGTGGAAAATTATATGCCCAAAACTAATTGATGTGAAAAAGACAAAGTTAACAATAATTATTGCTCACATTAAAATAGATAAATGATGGAAAAAGAGTAATCCTAACATTTCAGGAAAATATTCGGAATTCTAATTTGGTGATCCCATATTTATGGAATTATCTCCAAGGACGGGTGTCTTATGGTTTGGAAAGAAAGGGAAACTGAGCCCTAGGTACATCAGAACATTTTAAATTCTAGAGATAATCGGATATTTAGTTTACAATTTAGAAATTTTCCTAAGACTAAAAAATGTTTATGATGTGTTCTACATGTCATTGTTAATGTATTACATTCCAGGACCAACACATGCACTCATATATGAAGAAATATTATTAGGACCAGATTTGTTTTACTGTGAAGAGCCTATCAATATTCTTAACACTATAGAGTAGGTATTGTGACATCAGATAAATTCACTAGTAAGGGTTATTTGGAGAAAATATATAATGGAAGAATCAACAATGGAACATGAGGCTGTTATGATGAAGAACCACCCACATTTATTTACAGGGAAATGTATATAAAACACTTCAAGGACGAAATTTATGAAGAAGGGAAGAATATAACACCCCATTATTTTATGTTATGTATCTTCTTAGTAATTTAAATCCATTAGATAGCGAACATTACACATAAAAACTATTTCATATAGTATAAATCAAATAAAATCTCATTGATAACACCAAAAAAACTTATAAATTAAGAATGAATAAAATACGAGTTTTTTCTAGAAATTAGGAAACCTATACAAAGGAAATAGTAACTTGACCATTCGAATAGTAATACGACCCGTATTAATAGTAATTTGGCCAATATAATAGTGACCTCACCTATGGATGTGTACATTAAATTTAGGCATCCAATAAATTAAAATAGGATTTAATTATATCTTTGTAGAAGTAATTAAATGTTTTTGAAAATGTTATATAATTATTATTATTTTTATAAAAAAATAATGCTTAATTAAAATTTTATAATTAATATAATGATTTAGAATAAGATCTATTTTCATAAAATATAATCATAAATTACTGATTTTTTTATTTTTATTATAAGATAATTTTATGACACCACCATTAATTTTTTATTGTTTTATAAAATCTTATATAATTTTAAAATTAGTATTTTTTATGTAAATGATTATTTTAATCCAAAATAAAATTTATCATATTTATAAAATTATTTTCATAAATGGTGATTATTTTTAATTTCTAAACATCAAATAATGTTTAGACTGAATATTTGAGTTTTTTTTGAAATAGTTTAATTTTTTGTGAATTGTAAAATGTAGTAATTTATTGTATAAATAAATTACATGTTAAATAAAATAATCATTGATTCATGAATTTTTTAATAACCATGATCACGAACTAATATTAATTATTTTTAAATATTTTTTTCCTAATTCTCAAACTATTCTAGGATTGAGCCAAAATATTAAACAAATTAATAAAATATTAAAAATCACCCCTCCTCCACAATAAATACCACCCTCACCACCACTTCTCCTTACCCCAATAAGGGAAGAATATTTTCCATATATTTCCTATATACTCTTCCCAAGTCTCCCCCCCCCACATCAAGGATGTTCTGGTCACAACAAAAGACCAAACCAAGGTTACGTAAGGAGGTTCTCAAAGGGGATAATTCAGGACGTAGATCCTCTTTCTTTTCATTTTTATTTACTTTTAACATCCTTTTTCATTTCTAATCATCTCCTCAACTATTTTATAAAACTGATAATGATAAATCCAGTATCATATATATATATTTTAATGGAATCATATTAATGTAATATCCCATATCAGACTCCATTATCTCTCTCTCTCTCACACTCTTATTTTAAAAACAAAATCATTATCCGCGAGGTTCCGATTTACAATCTTCAAGGATGATAGATTTTCATTCTTTAATTTATCCTCCAAGTATATTTGTAAAACCAATTTAATTGTTGAAATAGATTGTAAAATTTATATTATATCTTTTTTGATGATCAATATGTAAAGAATTTACATAATACTAAAATATAAAATAAAAATAATTCGTTGTGATCTAAAACTACTATAATGAATGTAAATGATTATCATTAACATGTTATCTAATGATTCATCCTAATATTTGAAATATATATATATATATATATAACAAATCACACTTATGTATGTTTATAAATTATATACGATTCCAATTTGGGAGAGTTACACCCATTTTACATGAACATCATTACATGGATACAAGTAAACCGATCAATAAAACCTAGGAAACAAATGATCCTAAGAGATTAAACTGTATAATGTAATTCATTTAAAAGGACATGAATGAATGTAAGAAAATTATTATAAATCGAATATATGTATAAAATATTTTTAATTAATTAATAGGTGGATTTATAAGGATTATTCGGGACATTTAGATCAAGTACAGAACACATTCATACTAAAGGTAAAGGACTTCATCTCAATATCAATTTCATTGAGACATAGTTAGTATTGTGAACTTATTAATTCGTGGGTGGTGTAACTAATTCCCATTTGATATAATTTTTCATTTTAAATTATATCTCTTTTAAATATCATTATTCTTGAATCATTGATATGTTTATTGCATTTTCTGTATTCTATTATGAATGTAGTGTTTATTTTGAATGTTGTTTTAATAAAGGAAATGTTGATTAATATGTATCCTATACTCAATAAGGATATTGAAATGGAACATATTTTTTGGATTAAATATGTGAATAATGAATGATTTGGGATTTTAGTGATGATAGGGTCCCATTATAGTCCATTGATTAATCGAAAGGTCTCATGGGACCAAACTGTTGGTGACACACACTTCATGTTTGTTTCCAAAAAAAATTAGATGGGTATCTACCAACATAATTAAACTGTCATGATAATATGATAGTTCATGTTCTAGATACATTAATTCTAAATAATAATTGTTTTATCTATTTAGTATTTAGTTATAACTTTCCATGACGTTATCACTATGAAAAAATCTATGGTTGCATTTTTATTATTAATTTATTTATGGAATGTGTTTTTCAGTTATTCACCATGCCATATTTATTATTTATAATTTATTATGAATAAATTATTGTGGATTCATGATTATACTATATGTAAGCCTCACTAATAATTTCATCTAAATATTTTATTAGTTTTTTTCCCTTGGTTGTGAAGATGAGGTCTTTAAATTAGTGGAAAGAAGCGGTTTATTCTATTTTGTTATATACCATGATAATATACCAATGTAATAATGAATCCATGTATGTATATAGTTTATCCAAGACTACTAAACTAATTGATATTTGGTTATGTGATATATTATACCAATTACAATATAAGAAAATACCCCGTGACTATTTGCTACTGGTGTGAGGGTTGTCGTAATGAGGGCATTTAAAATGTTTTTGTTAAGTGACCTTTATGAGAATATATGTTTCCAAACAATATATATTCCACCATTTTGGATCCTATTATTATTTTAAATTCAATAAAATTATTATTATTATCCTTATAATGTTTTCAGGCTCATTTATTTTTTATACAGAATGATTATTAATTATTTACTCTTCCATATTTTTTATACCATTATCATTCATGATATATTCTTCTATATACAACCCTTACTTGGATTATGGGCTTACCCTTTATTATCTTTTCAATTAATTATATTAAAAACAAGTGATATTTATATGATTTCAAGGATAAACTAAATTAAATAAAGCTGTTTTTATGATGTTTAAAACCAATAATTTATTTTTCCAATGTATTATAGAATTTATATATGTATCTTATCTCCCACAAATTCTAAATTTCTGTAAAATTTATGATGATATCCCTTTATGTTTTACTAATTTAAAATTATAATAACCCACTCTATGTTACTGGAGTTATGTTTGTTTTATTTGGTATAAAATAATGTTTATTATGAACCTTAGGAACGAGATATTATAATTATATTGTTAGAAAATGCATTAAGTTAAACACCTAGAATGTTAAATAATGTTTCCATGTATTTTATGTTATTGATAAAAATTCATAATGATTTGAGATAATTAATTATATTCAATTATTTAGAGGTGATTCCTAGTGGATGGAATGGGAAATTTATCAACACCCATAATCAATTTATGGATTTTTCCTCCTATGAATGATAACATTGATGGTGTTGGAGTTGAGTATATTATGATGATATTATAGAATTTAATGTATGTTACAACCAATAAAAATTTCACTATGGAACAACATATTTTTTTACAACAATATTCACCAATGACAGACCAATTCACAATGTAGTAAACCCCATTATATATTGGATCTAATAATACTTTGGAAGGTGGTAAATGGTTTGATTCCCTTAAAAGGAAAACTATTTATATGAGAAGTAACAAAAGAAATAGTATTTTTATAGAAGTATATTATTTAAAGGTTTAATATAATTAATGGAAATAATTGAATAAAAACAAATATAAAGTGTCCTCTTTAGTGGTAATGTAATGAATGACTTTTTTGTTGATATTATTTGAGAAATATTTCCCTCAAGGGTAATGAATATATATTGAAATGATATTTCTTAATTTAATATTGATGAAAGATGACTGTATAGTTGAGTATGTGGGGAAAATTACATTATTCACTCCCAATACTTACCATTACATATTTTATTTAGAATTTATGATTGACCATTTCCTTGATAAAATTAATCTATGTCTCCAAGGGATACTACAATATTAAATGTTATAATTATATGATGATAGGTTATCATGTTCAGTCAAGAAAAATAAATAACTATATATATCTTATATTTTCAAAGGTAATAAAAAGAAGGATAGGATTAATAATGAATAAAGATAAATAAATGTGGTAAATGAGAATATGGGGTGGATGAAACTTATAATATGTATTTATTTTGGAAGGAAACATCATGGAACATGAGTAATGTTAATGGTATTCTATTACATGTGTGGAGATAAGGGCCACTTATCTCATGAATACTATGGTAATATGGAAGCCACCAATATCTTGTTTTTTAATTTTATGTTAATGGTTCACTATTCAAATAAACACCATAATCATTATGGGAATTTTCCTAATTAGAGAATAAGATAGAAATACCATGATTATGAAATTAATATAGAAAAATATTAAGTAACATAATTTTTGGTAACATGTACATTATTGTAATATCATGTATTATTTGATTTTAGATCTATACAGTATTTTACACATATAATGATATTAAATCATTATATAACACTTTGAGGAAGGAATTCTAAATTATCAATCTTAATGGAAATCTAATTAAAATGAGAATATAGTAGGAGGTATATGTTAAAACGAGTAACTATTCTCTTATCTGATACATAGTTATTATACCTATGATTCAATTTTTAATAATAATTACTTTTGAGGCCTAATTACTTTTAATGACGAAGAAAATAATTGATAATTAAAAAAATGTTTTGAATTTTTAATGTTGATTATTATAATGAATTGTAAGGCTAGCATCTAATTGAATTATTTTTACTCACATCACTATTATTGTTTTATGAAGTGGATTAATATAGGGGAAAAACATATAACTATTTAATAGATCTTATAATACATTAAAATATTGTTTTCAAGATTTAGGAATTAATAATTCATTATTGTTATTCATAATTTAGAATATAAGATGATGAAAATATGGAAAACAAAAATATTTGAAGGTTGATTTTATACTTATAGATTATAAAAAACTATGAATGATTATTTTCTCATTCTCAATATATTAATGGTAATAGAATTCCATAAACTTAAACAACGGGAAGATAAATTTGTTCATTCATATATGGGGAATATATATCAGTTATCATGGTATTCCATAAGATTTTTTTTTCATTTATAGATCTTACATTAATACATAGTAGGTTTTAAAAATATTAAATTAAGAATTTATCATCGAGTTACCTATTTTAAATAGATTTATCCTTTTTTATTATATTTTTTTGGGTATTGTCTCTACTTATTTTGGGTGACATTTGATTTTTTGGGAAAATTATAAATATTTTCTGGGAAGTGTACAGTCTATCACTACTAGAATTTGTGCTATTTGAAACGAGATATTTGTGACGGGATCCCACCGCAAATAAGATTTAGTAATGGGGTCCCATCGCAAATTGCTCGTTGTACAAAACGGCGTCGCAAAAAATATTTTTTATGACGAGCCTATCCCAAAAAAATGTTTTTTTTGTGATGGGGAAGTTCCTCATCGAAAATAACTCTCAGATTATATAAATTATATGTAAAAAAAATTTGCGACAGGCCCGTAGAAAATTATATTGGAAACGGTTCCAATGGCTCGACGCAAATACTATTTAAAAATATATTTTCGAACCATTTGCGACGGGATCCCATCACAATAGATCCCGTCGCAAATAATAACCAAAATAAAAAAATATTTATTTATTTAAATTATAATTAATGAAAAAACAATATTAATATTAATAAAATAATAAATAAAATAATAAATATTAAAATACACAATATTAAAAAAATATATAAAAAATTCATAATTTTTTTTAATATTTTTATTTGTAAAATAAAAAAACATTATAAAATATAATACTAAAAAATATATTTAATAAAATTATGATTAATGAAATAATAACATTAATATTATTAAAATAATAAAAAATATTGAAATTCTCAATATTCAGCAAAAAATAGAAAAAAACTCCTAAAATATTATTAATATGAATAGTAAAATTAAGAAACATTAAAAATATAATAGTAATTATATATAATAAATTTTTTAAAAAAAAACAATAAATTATCCAATATTCATACCAATATAAATATAGAAACTAAAAATATTTCATATTAAAAAACCTCTTGATTTCGAATGTTTTTAACATAAAAAAACACTAAGGGGTCGTTTTATGGAGGAGGTGGAGGAGCTGTAGGAGATAGTGGAGGAAACTCTATCCCGAAACTAAGAGTCAGACGACGTCTGTACTATATCTGCTCGTGATGCTGCTGCTACCATCGACGCATCCGCTCATCGTGATGCTACTACTATTGCTAATGCATCTCTTCATGTTGCTTCCTATTTATTCGTATTTATTGCTAATGTTTACAAATTAGTACTATTTATTACTAATTACTGCAATTTATTACTATCTATTGCATTTTATTACTAATTATTACTATTCATTACTAATTATTTCTAATTATTCCTAATTATTTCTATTTATTACTAATTATAGCTATTTCTTACTAATTGATCTTAATTAATCCTAATTATACCTATTCATTACTAATTATTCATAATTATTCCTATTAATTAATCTTTTTTTCATATTTATAACTAATTATTACTATTAATTGCACATTTATATTATTTATTAATAATTATTTTTTTATTGTTAATTATTACTATTTATTGCTAATTATTAATATTTTTGATAATTATTACTATTTATTACTAATTAATACTAATTAATACTATTTATTACTATTTATTTCTATTTATTACCAATTATTACTTTTTATTACTAATTATCCCTATTTATTACTAATTATTCTTATTTATTACTAATTATTCCTATTTATTACTAATTATTCCTAATTATTACTCTTTCCTTCTAATTATTCATATTTATTTCTAGGTGTTACTATTTATTTATAACAATTCTTTTTTTTAATTATTTCTATTAATTTCTAATTATTGATATTTATTTTTAATTATTGCTATTTTTTCCTAATTATTGCTAATTATTCATATTTATTACTAATTATTTCTATTTATTGCTAATTATTTCTAATTATTCTTATTTATTTCTAATTATTTTTATTTATTTCTAATTATTTCTAATTATTCTTATTTATTGCAAATTATTCCTATTTATTGCAAATTATTCCTATTTATTGCTAATTATTTCTATTTATTGTGAATTATTACTATATCTTCCAATTTATTTGGAATTATATCAATGTATTTCTAATTATTGATATTTATTACTAATTGTTGCCAATTATTACTAATTATTTTTATTTATTACAAATTATTGCTATTTATTGCTAACTATTACTATTTATTATTAATTATTCCTAATTATTCCTAATTATTTTATTTATTACTAATTATTCCTAATTATTCCGAATTATTACTAATTATTCTTATTTATTACTAATTATTCTTTATTATTCCTATTTATTACTAATTATTCCTATTTATTACTAATTATATCTATATATCATTAATTATTCCTATTTATTATTAATTATTCCCATTTTCTATTAATTATTCCTATTTATTACTACTAATTCCTATTCATTACAAATTATTTCTATTTATTCCTATTTATTCTTAATTTTTACTATTTATTGATAATTATTACTATTTATTGCTATTTATTACAAATTATTCTTATTATTTAAAATTTATTTGTAATTATTTCTATTTATTACTATTTACTCCAATAAATTACAAATTATTTTTTATTTATTACTAATTATTGTTATTTAATACTAATTATTGCTAATTATTACTAATTATAGCTATTTATAAGTAATTATTGTTATTTATTGATAATTATTGCTATTTATTACTATTAATTGCTATTTATCACTAAATATATCTATTTATTCCTAATTATTATTAATTATTACTAATAATTCATAATTATTCTAATTAATTACTAAATATTCTTATTTATTATTAATTATACATATTTATTACTAATTATCCATATTTATTACTTATTATTCATATTTATTACTATTTATTGCTATTTATTACTATTTATTCCTAATTATTGCTATTTATTACATTTTTTTCTATTTACTACTATTTATTGCTAACTTTTCCTATTTATTCCTAATTATTTCTATTTATTACTAACTTTTCCTATTTTTTTACTAATTATTACTATTTGTTACTAATTATTCATATTTATTACTAATTATTCCTATTTATTACTAATTATTCCAATTTATTACTAATTATTTCTATTTATTCATATTTATTACTAAGTATTCCTATTTATTACAAATTATTCCTATTTATTGCTAATTATTCCATTTTATTGCTATTTATTCTTATTTATTACTAATTATTCTTATTTATTACTAATTATAACTATTTATTACTATTTATTAATATTTATTACTATTTATTACTATTTATTACTAATTACAAAAAATTAGTACTAATAATTTCAATTTATTATTACAAATAAACACTCATAACAAAACAATTTAAATCTAATTTAATTACAACTAATCAAAAATATTTTAAAAAACATCAAAAAATGAAATAAATACTAAATTAATGAAAATATAAATACCTTTAAACTTAATCTCTTATTGATGTAGATGACATCACAAATTTTTCGGTGAAAAAAACAAACACACCCAAATTTCCTCTCTGAAAATTATGTTTCGAGAGAGAGAGACAGTAAGAAATGAGAGGTGGATTTGAAAAAACAGATGAGAGGTATATATAGGTTAGATTAGTTGTGACAGGACTATTTGTGACGGGATACCCATCGCAAATAGTATTTTTTGCGACGAGATCCAATGGAAAAACCTTTACCTGCATTTATTACGTTCGACGGTTAAAAGAATATTTGCGACAGGATCGGTCGCAAAAGTTATCTGTCGACAAACTATTTGCGACTAGCGAACATATCATCACAAAAACCTATTTATCGCAGCCGGGTATTTGCAATGGGACCTGTCACAAATACTAGTGGACTGACACACAATTTTCCATGAGGGAATAACCCCCGTCACAAATAACCTTCCCACAACTTGCTTTGCAAACCACGCCAAACCTTTGGCGATAGGACCCCAAATACCGTCGCAAATAACCAATTATTTGCGATAGGGGATTCTACCCATCACAAATAACCTCTGGGATAGACTATTTGTGAAGGGATTAATTCTCATCACAAAAAGCTCGTTGCAAAAAGCTATTTTTTCCATAGTGTATGAACGATTAGGTAAAACTATGTTTTTTCTATAAGGGAACCATGCAATAAATACTAATCCATCAAAGGGGGGAAAAGATATGTCGAAACCAATAAAAACTCTTCCAAACAATGAAACCTATGAAAAAAATGATTTTTCATTGTTGGTGCATGGTTAGTTTAACCTTGTGGAAAAACAGGTCACCACATTCGAATGTTCAGTACGGGTGTGCAGTTACTAATAACCATGCCAACGGTAAAATAACCCATTCACATAGTTTTTTTATTTCATCGAATTTTTTCGATGAAAATCATAGGACCCCTAGATTAACCGATGAACACACCTATTTGACCATAGCATGAATCCATGGTTTTTGGAGGGTGTCACGAATCTATTATGCCTCCTCCAACCCATTCCCATGGAGGATCGATACAGTAGAAATTGTATTTAATTAACTTCTAGTGAGTTTTTCTAATATCATCTATTTTCTTATGATATCATATTCTCTCCTCATTAATGATTAATATATGATAATGTTATTAATGGTTCTAAAATATATTACGATTTTTCTTTATTCTAGTTTTGATTTATTGATTTCCTTTACGTATGCTCTCTTTAGCATTCTAATTATTGGTGTTGAGCAGATCACATAATTTATGGTAGGCATTTTTATATGTCCTTACCATATAGGTGAAACCCTATGTTTCTTGATTGATTTTAAATTAGATTCTAAGTGATTGAAAAACATTCATTTGAGGTGATTTGATGTTTGATTTTATAAAGGGATCTGAATTGTGGAAAACCCATAATTTCAAAAGGAATTAAAATTATAGGGTAGATTTTGTGAAAATTGGTGTATAGAATTGACATGTGAATCGATGAAATGATTTTATATTTAATATTGAAAAAATTCTATTAACATTATGAATTATTTAAAAATGCATGAATTTAATTAACAATAGTGATCTGGCAATGAAATGAAACAACATGATGAAATTGAAATTGTGAAATTAATCCACTAATGATGGAATGGTTGATTTTACTATGATTAATTGATTGATTGTTTAAAGCCCATGTGACATTGGGTATTAAGTGGGTGATTAGTATAGGAATGGTAGGGATTTCAGTCCCTAGTAATTGATTGGTGATGAAAACACTAACTAAAAAAATCTCAATAGGATATCAAGTGATTGGTCCCCTAATGGGATTTGAATGATTTCAAATAATGGGGCTTCTCATGGGGTGTTTATTTGAGTGTCACACCTTTTTTTAACCGTGATGATGATTGAGAAGTTTGAGGATCCTATATTAATAAAATAGTGTACTTTAGGTATTATGACTATGGTGCTTTATATTACTTAACTTGGTCACACAATTCATTTTTTATCGAATAATTTATTAATTTCACCTATTTTATATCAATTTTTTCTATAAAATTTACATTTATGCCTATTTTAATACATTTTAAATCTTTTTATTTGAGAGACTGTTTTTTTAAAATATTTAAATTTCATTCCATGCTTTATTTTATTTAAATTGAATTCTTAAATGGTTTATTATTAAGGAATTTCTCATGGAAACATTGGTTGTATCCTATCATGATATTTTTCTTACACAATACCATTTTTTTGGGTGGTTATAGAATATATTATACCAATCCCAAGAAAATGGAAAGCACCACATAGAGGTGGAAAGTCTATCATTACTCGACCAACTAGGCCTACTATGATAGCGATAAGATAAGTGTGATAACGTCGACCCCAATTCCAATAGGCCAAGGTAAAGAAAATAGTGTTGAAATATAATTCACATAAGATGAAATAGATTTTGTACTTATATATATACACACATCCCACATATCATACAATACTATAATTTACGACAATGAAACTCATACCAATTCATACAAAATACTATATCACAAAACTAGAGTTTGATAAAAGTACTAAAAGTGGTAAAAGGATCCAAATACATTCCCACTGAAAACATGATGTTATGTCTAACCTACTAAGATGTATGAGACTACAATAAAATGAAAAAATTAAATGAAAATTGGTCAATATAACCCAATAATAAGATTTTCCTACCCACAGTCCTCCCATGACTCTGTAAAATGACCATTCATCTTCATAAGAGATGACATGTTTGTGAAGATACCATGTTGGGGTGAGTATGAAAATAAATAGTAAGAATCCCTGAAATCATTAAACATAAATAATTAAAAGTTTTAAACCCATCAATGCATAACACTGTTAATCAGGATATGAGACATAAAAATAATCAAAAAAGACACCTAGATATTCTCATAATAGAAATCCGGTATCATGTGGTATCAAACTATACTTCAAATCATAGGATTTCACTCAAGGAATCAAGGTAGTGATGATTTTGTAGGAATCTCTCCATAATCTGTCCTATCACTAAAAACACTCATCCTAGCGGTCATGCTCATTTAGCCTCACCAAGATGCACCTGTGATATCATTGAAGATCATGCTATCTAGATTAGGGACCACAACCTAGACCGTTGAGGGATTCTAGCAACCATACTCAATCAATCATATAGATAGATATTTTCACCAAATATATTGTGATAACACTAATACCATAAAAACCTACTATGAAATATTTGAAAGAAGATTCCACTATATTCCTTATAGAGTGATACAATGAACTATATCAATAATAGAAACCATATATGAAATCATAATCATATTTCGAGTAAATAATGCCCCATTGGATCCTCATAGGTATTGAACAAGGGATCACATTCCACTAAAACTGGTTAATACAAATGAAACAGAGGTCGTCACACTGCCCTGGAAAATGTAAATGGTGTGTCTCAATTACCGTAATTCAATACTTGTCTCGCCTCCGCACACAACATGTTAACGTCCATACACACGATGAGCCTTTTAGGGGTTATGGTTTGTGGAGATGGAATGAAACTCATCATTTCATTTCCCCATTCCCATGTACATATTAACATTCTCGTGTACAATGGTGATGTGTGAGTATAGATCCCTTCAAATGTCCTCTACATTTTTTAATGTTGTTGGCCATGTCTATGTCTGTGTATCCTCTAGTATACATGTCGAGCCACCATCATCAAATAAAATTCTCTCTGATACATTTTACAAGTCATGTCATATTTTATTTTATATGTAACCCTATCACTATATCTAGGGAGCCCATATGGTTTGTGTTCTTCTGATATAAAAAGTGTAATGTAGGATAAATTAAAATTATATGGTTAATTTATATGTATCCCAATTTCCCCTCTACTAGAATCAATCACAACCATGAAACTCATATTAGGTAATGAATGATCCTTTCCATCACTTCTCATCAGAATCCAGCCATTAAAACTTGACTTGGAATTACCTTCACAGCACTATGTTGTCTATGTACACAAATCATCAAACTGTAGGACCTTTAATATGGTATTATATATCGCATATCAGCAACACCATCAGTCCACCTTGATCACACCCACTACGGGAAACTAAGTCCATGTAATTGACTTATTTTAATGAATAATGGTTGTATAACAATCCAAAATGGTGTATTCATTGAATCAAAATAAAAAAAATTGAATATTAGGAGTATTTTAAGAAATATTGGAGAAATGAAAACATAAAAAAATATTAATGAAGCTTGAAAATTTTAGGGTTAGCCTAAATTTTATTACATTATAATGTTGAATTATAAACCAAACTACCATATAATATCAAATGTAATCAACCACCAATTGAAAAGAAATTTTTTTGTTGATTTGGTTCTCGTTTGACATTGAAAATCAAAATGGGATTAATCAAAATATATAAAATTCCCTAAATTGTGTTTGGATCAATCTCTAATGATGAATGGAATTACATCATCATCATTGGTGAGATTTATTGTCTCCAATATTGTTGATTATCGTTGTGGTATATTGATTGTCGATTCATGATCCTAATGGATAATAATGATTCTCCACACATTCCTCAAAATTCCTGGTGTTATTCATATAAGCTTCTGAATTTTCTATAAAAGCGAATTTATAGGTGATATTAAGGATAGTGTATTTAATTAAAATAATAAAATAAATAGTTAATTTATTTAATTATTTCTCCCATGGTGCCGCTCAATCTAAAACCCTATTTTGATAAATATTATGTTGCACCTAGGAAAAAACCCATGTATTAGACTCCATGGTGGTCTCAGATTTCCCACTCGAGTCACCATTCAAAATTTATTACACTATTTTTTGAAAACTGCATGCATGCGATAGAAATTTTTTTAAAAAAAACCATTTCCTAGTTTACCGATCATGAAAATATCATACCTTCTCAGCACCTGGAATCAAAAATCTTTGTTGATATATTCCAAAGGATCACATATAAAAATAAGAGATATTATATTCTCCTCACCTTATTTTTTGTCATTAAAAATGTGAAAATAGATACATAAAGAGATGTGGGTACTAAGCCCCTATATGAGTCTCCCAGTCTCTGGTGATATCATGAAGATTCGTGTACTACTACCAAACATACACCAGGTAGATCACCCACGCATGAAAGATATTATATTTCAAATCCATGATTCCCACTAGATACTCCACTGATGTAGCCCCATCCTTGATCTGAATCACTCCTTAATCGATAACATGTAATGGGTCATGCACGTATCTCCCCAAATGCAACATGTGGAAGATGTCATGTACACATTCAAACAAGGAAAATAGAGCCAAGTGGTATGCCACCTCACTTACACAATAACTTATATAGAAAATGAAAATGAATATAAGAGATATCTTTATTTCCCAGACTAATATCCATAACCCACATCGAGGTGATACCCTCAGGAAAACAGGGCCTCCCTCCTTGAAATCTAATGTCCACTATCATCAGTTTGTAAACAACTTCTGACATCAATGATAAATGTTTATATACTCCTATATGATCTATATCATATGTTTCTTAGGATACACTAAATCTATGCTGATGATTGTTGACTCACCTAGATCATTCTGAAATATTGGTGAACTAAAGGGTATCCCATTAAAATCCTAAAATGGTGCCACAATGTTTGTGGAATTGTAGGTATTTTTGTTCAAAAAATCTTCCAGGGGTAGGTGATACTTAATAACATGGATATATTCCAACAAAAATTCTTTATTCGTTTCATTTAGAAATATAATGGTCCGCTTAGTCTAACCATCAGATTAGGGGTGAAACGATGTGCTCAAATGTATCTATGTCCCAATGGTCTTCTACAGTACTCTGTATAATCATGATATGATGTGATCACAATGCTCTAAAATTATCATTGATGGATCTCCATGGAGTTTGATGATCTCATACATGTAAAGACATTTTGAGCCCTCTTATAATGTGTTATCTTCTATTTTAAGGAAGTTGGATGACTTGATGAGTTGTTATATGATCACAATGTTGTTATAATGACCTTAATAAATTCCTAGATTCCCTTTCACAATATGTATAGATATATCATCCCAATTCTATACTGAAACTTGAACGGGTTTAGCCAAACCCAATGGATTGTATTTCACGTCCCTTTCCTATTAACAGGTGAGGCAACCAAAGACAAACGCTTCTACACATATCATCATAACATCAAACTAGAAATGAAAATAGATGTAATGATATATATTTACCAAACCTGGATGAATTTATAAATGGTATTTATGAATATCCACGAATTATACCTCATATAATGTCACTAGTACCACTATCCTCCATATTAAAAATTATAATGTGATACAGACCATTATAAAATCTATCAGTAGCATGTTAAATGGTTATCTAAGAAAATAGGGTCACATAGTTTTTATACATAAGAAGAACCTCCATTTCATTCCATATATGTTTTGGGTTAATAACTATCAACTATATATATATGAATCACCAACCTTTCAGAATATGGACAACTGCAACAAGGATAATTGCTCTGATTCCAATGCCAAAAACTGAAAACAATATCCCCTTCAAAGAGTATCTTCTACTATGTTCCCCAACATTGATGTATTGAAAATATCAAATTAATAATCATGTAGAAACTCTATCCAAAAAAATCATTCTCAATTAATGACCCTTATATGATAATATATACTTGAGATTCCTATGGTATGGAGAAATGATAAACTACACACCCAAAAGGTAATGTCAGCACATCTTTTGTGTGAAGACTACTCCTCCAAACTCTAGATTGTTAGTTGCATAGTTTTTCTCTTGTGCTATCATCTGCAAGGACATATAGGTAATCACTTACTACCACAAAACCAGAAAACAACCATGTATGGTACCTATGCAATCCTAGAACACTACATACATGACACCCTCCTAAGGAAATATCAGGATGGGGGTGCTCATCAATAGCTCCCTCAACTCCTGAAAATCCTACTAAAACATCAATGTCCCCATGAAAGGATAACCCTACCATGTTAAATTAGTAAAAGGAACCAATATCCTTGAAAATTGTGGTACCAATATCCTATAAAATAATACCCACCCTTGGAATATATGCACCTCTTTCATTCTATTAAGAGAATCCCAAGAAAACACTTCCATAACTTTCATTGATTCCACTACTACACACTTTTGTTGAGATGACATGTCCCAAAATGTGGTCCTGTGGATTCTTGAACTAATACATCAAGAGCACCCCATAAGTATGATGCTCTCAATGTATGTCTAATTCTAACTTCAAGTGTATCATATTCTCATCCGCAGACACTGAGTATATTAGGACATCATTAATGAAGACCAGAAAAAATAGTCTAGAAAGGATTAAATATCTGGTTCATGAATCCCATGAACACTATAAATATTTTTTCACTCCTAAATGCAGAACCATTTTCTCATAGGGTCTGTAGCAACATCTTAATGTTTCCTTTAGTATTTCCTCATCTATTACTATAAGTTGTTGATATACTAGTTTGGGGACTATCTTCAAAAACCATTATTCCTATCTCATCTAATCAAATAGGTCATCATTCTTTGGTAGTAGTTACTTATTTCTCATGGTCAATTAGGTAATGTGTCAATAATCTAAACACAACTTCATGCTTCCATCCATAGTCATGGAGAACAACACTAGGGTTATCTGAGGGAAACCTGAGGCCTGCTAAATCTCTTTCGATGCATGTTCTCCAACTGCACCTATAGTTTTAATAGATAAGTGGGGGCCATATGGTATGTGTTCATAGATATAAGGTCCATATTTTGGTTAATTTCAATGAGGATTTATATCTATTGATGGAGTGTTATGCCTTTACTATCCTTTGGAATGACATGAACAGACTATGCCACCACTATATAAAATTTAAAGACCTTAATATCCACATCTACAATGGTATTACTATCACAATGGTGAAAAAATGTATATATCCTCCTATGTTTGATCACTTACTACTTTTCTTGGGTTTCTTATCACACATAAAGGAAGAACTCGACTCTTTTCTATGGTTATAGTTTATCCTCCCCTTGGAATTGCCAATATACGCATGAATCATGTATATCTAGTCCCTACCAAATATGATGTCATATTGAATCATCACTATTGGAAAGAGATCCCATATAAATATTCAACGTCTAAGGGTCAGGTAACACTGCTGGTAGATGTGTGTGATAATTTTGTCACCTTTAGTTGGAGTCTCTATGTTTATGGGATGATCCAAGGTTTCAATCAGAAAATCAATGTTCTGAACAAGGGTAGTGAAATAAAAGAGTCTCTCTTACACATTTCTATCAGTAATAAAAATAATGTATAAAAGACATAGATCATGCCTTTAACCATCCATAGATCCTCTAGGTTATATGCCTATATTATTTCTAACTGTTCTAATCCTTGGCCACTTGCAACCTGATGCTGCGTGGAATACCTGGGGGGTGAGGTGGAAACAAGTTAAAATGTCTCCCACCACTAGCTACTCCACCCAGTGCTCTGCCACATTAATGGTCCTAGAGACCTCCCTGATCCAATATTGGTCTCAACATCAATGGTACCTTTATTGTTGCTTTTTCATCTCTATAATTAGTTATACAATCTCAAGAATTATTTCCACAACTATCACAATAGAATAACCACCTATCCATAGGATTAATGGAAAAATTTAAAGATTCATGAACCACATATACTCTATCATTAGATTGGATCCTAAAGTATCTTAGATTTATAGAAAGCTCTGACTATGGTCAGATACTAGATTCCAATGTCTCAGCTTCTGCATGCTCACTACCATCATCTACTGTCAGTGTCTTCTATTTCAAGAAGCTCTCCAGAACTATTTCTTGCTCAATAACTCCAATATATGTGGGAATGGAATGATATATTACTAATGTCCTAATATCTCAGCGTATGACTAAAAAAATTGTATATGAATAGAAGAATAGATCTCGAACCATATCTTGAGAGTATTGGGAAATGCTTGTGAACTTCTCTTATTACTCTTCTATGGTCATATTATCCTGTTGTAACTACAATAACACTTGAATTCACACTGATAAAAACAAGTACGGATAGAAATTATCCTATAAGAGACACTAAAAATATAAAAATGGGAGGGATATCTCATCGTGTGACTGAGACAGCAGACTCCACCATCACCCAAATTATGTATGAAGAAGACTCGTAGCTAGGACCACCATATGATATTTTAACTTCCTCACATGGTGGAATACTTGTGTCACCACCTTAGTTTATTCCTTATCTACCTATGAGTATTTATCATCATGAAACCTTGGTGGTCACTACCTATGAAACACAAGAAGGGTTCTCATCCTACACACATTCTTGGCTTGTACTTACAGTGTAATATGGTGCACAATGGGTGGCAGTATAACTGAAAATTCGCACTGGGGAACCACCTTCTACCCTGCTACTATATCCTATCGACTCAAACTATCATCCTCATGATCATGTAGTGGTGTCCTAGATGGATTTCTACACATAGGTGTAATCAAATATAAAATCTACTGTGGTCAATGAGAATATTTTAGGAGCTGACCTAAAAAAGACGTGAAAATGTAGAACTCAATTCTAGATGATGAATGCACCAATGTTTTTTCCTTTAAAGAAGTAACTATGTGTAATGAGTCAAAAATCTATTTATCAGGGTCCTAGTGAATGAATAAGTCATCCACCATTGAAACATTAGAGTCTCTAGCATAAAATCCAAACTTGTGGGACTTTAACACTATTCCCAAAAATATGAATACCAATATAAAATATTGAAAATATCTAGTCTCTAGTTATAATTGAGAACCGACATCCTATCATACAACATTTTTGTGACCCAACCCACTGGGCCCACCATGTTGGAGATTAGTCTTGTGTGACAACCCGAAGCCATCAAAATTATTCTTGGGACTAGAAACTAGTAGTGAGAAGAAATATCCCACACATCATAGTCATAATCCTCATTACCTTTATAAATAACATATCTCATACCAAAAAATTCTAAAATTTAAGATAACCCATTTGATACTAATTCATGCATACAACTATATCAGACAACTAGTGTAGAGAATAAATATTGTAATTGATAAAAGGGGACAAATACAAGGCAAAAAAAACTGGAAATCGAGCATAATTTACATCGGAGGGGGATACTGTAAAATAAAAAACTAAAAGGAACCTCATCCGGCTAATGAAAATACTATTTTATGCATACTCTCAGTCTACCCAAGACTCCATCAAATGGCATGTCATTTAGATAAGACATGACATGTGTGACTTGGTCCTATACATGGGTGGGTTTAACAATACCCAATATGATACCATAATATTAGTAAACATAAACAATAGAGTATATTCATATCATAAATATATTGATGTGTTAATAAATATATGTGACATAATGGTAATTAATAAGGAAATTTGCATACAATCATAACAAAAAATCAACCTCAATGTGTTTAAACTAATACTTCTTCTAAAAGAATCAAGATATTTATTTTAAGGTAATTATCATCTCAGAGGACTCACTCCAAGGTCCATGCAATTACTAAAAACACTTATCCAAGTGGTAGGTTTTATATATCCATTCCATGATGTACTCACTGGATCTCCAAATATCTCAAAATCTAGATAGGGGTCACCCATTGGACCCAAGGGGGGTTCCACCAACCCCATTGGATCAAAAAAGTTGAGGCAGGATGGAATACTAATTCATGGTGGTCACAATGATTCCATTAACCCCACATAGAAATGATATGATAAGGTATCTAACCCTAGGCCTCATGGAAGGATATTGTGAACTCTATCCATAATAGAGTCCATACATGGGATCAAAATCATTTTCCAAGTGTATAATTACACACTATAACCTTATTACGATGGGTTATGGGATCTCAATTGACCCAAAATTTCCTATTTTGAATAAAAAATTGGCTTTACACTACCTTATAAAATATACATCGAATATATTGGGGTATAAATCATGTCTTGTCGTGTGCCAGGTCATCTTGTGTCTCACTATATATTATGTCATGTAAACCTCCATATACATGGTGTGTCCTTATGGGGAACATAATGTGAGGTGGTTGATCAAAAATTGGTTGGATTCAAACCCATTCCTATGTATATGTATACATTTATGTGAACAGTTTATGTATCTAAGTTCTAGTGTATGCCTATGTAATCTACTTATTCCCATGTGCTTGTCCATTTTCATTCCTATTGATACTTTGGGATACAAGCCAAGATGCCAACACTAGGTCACATGATATGTTGTAAGTGACACATGATATATGGTATGTGTCAGTTTATGGAATCCCTCCTTTTTATTACATAACCTTTCTTTTCATTTTACAAACAAATGATCATTAAAGTCTAGTGTCTTAGAAGAAAGGTACATATTTCATGAAATCAAAAAAAATTATTATATTCCACCAAAAAGTATCCTCCATGGTTCATCCTATGTAAATTTATTTCATATCATTACCTAGGGACATTCAACAAAGGAGAGGATGAGTAGAAGGCATAGTAAAGAAAACAAGTGAAATAATTTCAATATGAACTTGAGAGATATCAATATGAACATGGTAATATCATAATGGAATGATAAAGAGGAATATAATAATAATAACATGAAACATAACTTGAAATTGTGGCTACAAAATTTAATTTAGACAGTCATATTTATATCAGAAATGTCAATCCACAATGTTTCATAAAAATTACCAAGGATATTTAACCTTGGTATCATAAAACATGTCATCTATAGAGATTAATTTCCTTACCTAATGAATTGGATTGTTATTATGGAACACCCTTAATATGTATTTATTTTATTGTGATAAAAATATATCATAATAAATGATTTCATAAATTACCCAAATAGAATAAAAGAAATAGTTTTTATATTAAAATCGTGGCATTTTAAGAAGTGCTTGAAACATGATCAATATGTTCTTTATATCCCACAACAAGGGAATGAGGGTTTTATGTAAGTAAATTCCAAAATTAAAAAAATAATTTTTATTTCATGATGAATACCTCGGGAAATTAGATTGTTTAGGGTACTCACATAAATAAAATTAGATAATTTCTTGGGAAAAGAGATAGATTTTGAGATGAAAATTCTACAACATAACTGCTATGCAACATGGTTTTAGAAAACATTAAAAATAGATGGGATAATGGTAACCCATTCATAAAAGACACATAATATATTATAGGTACATAATAAAATTTAAATAATAACATGGTATTCAAGCCTTTAATACATACCACATAGAAGATAAATGGTATTCAAAAATAAATGTTGAGAAATACATTAAGAAATATTTGCAGCCTAACGGTGTCACTTAAAAATTCAGTTAATTCATTGATGAGAGAGAAAAAGGTCTCTAATATTTTTTATATAAAATTTACAGATAGATTGATCTAAAAGAAAATAACACAAAATATGAAATGGGAAACTAAAATACATAACATAAAGGATGTCTTGACTAAAAGAGGATGGTGATGGGTTCCCTTACATTGAAGAGTTACTTCAAAAACATGATGGTTGGGACCTTGGGGCATGAAGAACCTTTGGAGGACTCCTTGGGATGTAAAGATACTATAACATCGTTTATGAGTAAATTGTAATGGATTTAATTAGGGAATGGGTGGGTATTTATTGAAAATGTGAGGGAATATTTTATTAATTTCCATGGGACACATAAATAGTGGTATTTACAAAACCATGTGATTGACCATGGTATTTTCCCATGGTTTAGGACACATGGGAAAATTATATAATATATTAATCCAAATGTTTTTACAAGTAGTTTAAATTACATATTACATCATTATGATGTTATAAAACACAACGATAACATAAAAACTATATTTTTACTATTCACAAAAAACAAAAATAATTTATAAAAAATTAATAAATTCACCCGAAACTAATATTGTTTTTTAATTATAAAATGAAATAAATTTTAGGATAATAATTTTCCAAATTTGAGATATTTAATTCATAAATAGAATCACTATTTACCAAAAAAATTACTAATACTTAACTAATAATTTCTGATACAGTTATTTACTTATGCAAATATATCGCTTTTCCATTCATAATGCCTAAATTATAATTATACTTTCTCAATAGATGATACTATTCAATTGGTCACATTACTATTCATAAGGGTAATATTACTATTCCAAATTTAATATTCACCAAAAAATAAGTTGAACTTATTTGAATCTAAATTTCTTACTAATACCAACTATACATGTCTATTTCTTGAAAATCATTTCACGTTATTAATTATTTAAAGTATAAAAAATATTTCAATATTCTATTTTATTAATATTCATCAATAATTTAAAACTTCTAAAAATCCATCCTATTTTTATTTTTACTATGGAAATTCCAAAGGTTTACCATAATAAGAAATAAGAATATTATTTTTAAAAAATGTGTGCGCAATGTAACTAAGGCCTCATTACATAGCCCCTTATAACACCTGCATATGACCTAAGACTAAGGTGTGAAATGGCGATGCAATCTGAGGGAGGCATGAACAACATTTCTCCAATAGTGATTTCAATCATCTTAAACTTCTACCAAAGGCGATTACAGTCCAGATTAACATGTTGAATCTCATCTAGGGATTGGTCTAGAGAAAATCCCATGGATGCTACCTTCTTCCCAAGCTCTGATAGATGGGATTCATATGGCCCAAGTCTATAGGATGAGGCCATCAACTCTTCCTTATACATTAATTATCCATTATTATTTAAATTTTATAAAACAATTATAATGTCAAAAATTATGATTGTTTCCAACAGTCATATTGACCAACGTTCATATAACTGTCAAAACCCAATGGTCACATTTAATTTATTCTTTTATAGTTTTTATTGACTATAACATAGTATAATATACATTTTCAGGAAAAACGTATTATGCAAAAGATCAAGTGCATACATTCTTCCCCCATTAAGGAATTCCATCCAATATATTTCAACTCGTACCCTCAAAATAGAAAATGTGTGGGTAATTCTACCTCATAGATTCCTCTGGTTCCCATGTGCCTTCTTCATATTTGTGGTTCCTCTACTAAACTTTAGTAATGTGGTAGTCTTGTTGCATAGAACCTTGTATCTACTATCCTAGATTTCCACCAGCTGATCCTCGTAAGAGAGGTCATGTTACATTTGTACCACCTCTTGAATTAGTACATATGAAGGGTCAGGTATGTACTTCTACAATATGGATACCTGGATAACATACTGAACGTTTGATAGATTTTGAGGAAGTTTAAGGTGATTTTCCACTACTCCTATGGGATTGAGGTTTTCATAGGGGGCCAATGTACCTATGGCTGATCATCCCGTTCTGTATAAACCTCATGAATCTCTTCCATGGTGAAATTATATGAATGAATTTTTCACTAACATAAAACCTCAAGTACCTTCGATGGTTGTCAGCATAGCTCTTTTTCCAACTCTATGCAGCCTTAATGTGTTGCTGGATGGAATGAACATTTTCTATCATATCTTGCACAAGATCAATCCCAAGAAGCTATCTCTCACCAGCTTTATCCCAAAACACATGAGTTCTACAACGCTTCACTTATATATCTTCATAGTGTACCATTTAAATGCAAAATTGGAAACTATTGTTGTAGGAGAACTCCACTAATGGGAGATGTTGATCCCATCCACCCTTAAATTCCATTAAGAATGTTCTCTACATGTCTTGAACTGTATGAATTGTCCTTAAAGATTGGACCTCAATTTGGGTGTGATAGGATGTACTGAAATTCAATTCGGTACATAAAGTATATTGAAGACTTATCCAGAATTTTTATGTAAAACATGTATCATGATAAGATATGATAAGAGCTATAACTTCAAGAATCCTTACCACTTACTTCACATAAATCTAGGCAAGTTGATAAAGAGATAAATCTTCATGAATAGAGATAAAATGGACAGTCTTAGTGATATGGCCCACTATAACACATATCACATTGTTTCCTTTGGATGTTCTAAGAAGAATAGTGACAAAGTCCATAGTGATATTGTCCCACTTCAATGTTGGTAAGGATAGTGGTTGTAATACCCCTTAAAAAAGACTTCTCTCTACCATCACATACGGACAAACCATACTCCTTGTAGTGTAGTCAATAATATCAATTTACATATTTTCCCCCCAATAATGGTCATAAAGTCCCATATACATTTTCGTGCACCCAAGATACATTGAGAAAGTAGATCTATGAGCTTCACCCATCAGATCATTATTTATTTTCAGAATAGATAGAACACATAGTCTTGTATGAAATTTTAGTACACCATCAAGATCAATATTGAACTCACGAAACATCCCATCCTTTATATCCTCAAACATCTTATGTGACAATAGATATTATTTTCTGAGCCTTCTTGATCTTCTCTAGTAATGATAGTTGAAAAATCATTTCGGATAGGTTAATGATGTTTCTTCCCATATAATTCCCACATCCATTTTCCCTAGGTCTTGGATTGAGGGATATATTTGAATACACATCATGGATAGAACAACTAGGTCATTCCTACATAATGCATTGAGAACTTTGTTTTATCTTCAAGGGTGATAATGAATCGAACAATCATAGTTTTTATTATGTTTCAAACATCTCCTCTATCTCATATTCAGATCCTTTTCTATGAAAATATACTTGATTAATTTATGGTTTGTGTATATATCACATTTCCATCATAAATATAGTCCCTCATATATTATGATAAAAAAACTATATATTTCTCAATATCATGTGTTAGATAGTTCCGCACATTAGTCTTTAATCATCGAGATGCATAAGAAATGAATTTTTCATTTTCAATGAGGATGCACCCAATACCTATCAGATATGCATCACTAAAAATGATGAATCCTTCTCTGCTTGAGGGTAGAGTGTAAATGGTTTCAGTAACAAATCTTTTCCCCCGCTATTGGAAACTTTCCTTACATTTCTTTTTCTAGATGAACATGACCCCTTTTCGAGTTAACATGGACAATGCATTATAATGTCTTGATTTATTTTTCAAAAATATACAATAATATTCCACTAATCCATGGAAACAAATAATCTATGTTGTGGTTGTAGGATGAGGCCACTACTCAACAACCTTTGTCTATGCATGGTAAACTGTGATTCTTCAATTGGTTACAATGTGCCCCAAGAAATAAACTTTTTTGTAAAAGAAATTCCCATTTTCTTAACATTCCAAAAATCCTCTCCTTCCGTAGAGTTTTCAGAATAACTGTTAGATGATCTGCATGCTCCTTCAGTCTTTTTGAATATATTAGAATATCTTCAATAAACTCTACTACAATGATATCAAGGTAGTCCTTAAAGACTATATTCATCAAATTCAAAAAAATAGAATGAGAATTTGTTAAGAAAAATGGAATAACAACAAAGTCACAGTGCCCATATTTTGAAAATAAGGTAGTTTTTGGAATATATTCTTTCTTCACCATCAATTGACGAAAACCAGAACAAAGATCATTCTTAGAAAAGAATTGAGCCTTAATAAGATGGTCAATTAAGTCATAAATTCTTTGAAGAGGGTTTTTTTTATTCAATGTGAACCCATTAATTTCTCTGTAATCATTGCACAACCACAGTGATCCATCCTTCTTTTTCAAAAAGAAAACAGGTCATCCCCATGTAGACACACTTAGTCGGATAAACCACTTCGTGTAATGATGTTGGATTTGTTTCTTTAATTCTTACAACTATACATTTTCTATCTTATACGGGGAATTTTAATTCAGATGATTTATAGGTAAAAGTTCAATGGAAAACTCTAGAAATATTTATAGGGGAGGTGTAGGTAACTCCTCAGGAAATACATCAATGTATTCCTGGATAATGGGGACATTTTATATCCCTATACTCTCATTTTCTTTTTATTATTCACTGATCAACTTTATATAGAAGGCTATAGGATGTTCTTCTAGACAAATTTGAGGTTGAGAAATCTCTCCTTGGAAGATAACTATATGTTTCCCATTCCAGACTACTGAGATTTCATTTCTTCTAAATTTTATCTTAGAATTATACTATAAGAGATAGTCCATCCATAATATAATTTCAAATTCTAAAATGGGAAGGACTATTAGATTTACGAATATTATTTTTCTCACTAAAGTATGTACTGTGGTTTCAAAATACTATTGAATCTTGTATAATCCATACATGTGTCTAGACTGAGTAATATACATTTTGAAATTTAGTGGTTGATTCTAAAATCATTGAAAACATGGAGGAAATATAATAATGTGTAGAACCAGAATCTAACGGTGTACTTTCTAGCCTTGAGAGAACAACAAGAGTACCTGGCACCACATCATTTGGTGCTTCAACATCAGTTTTTATGATATAAAAATAATTAACTTTCCCCATGGTCTTTACTAAGGTTGATGGTGATTTCCCTCCACTGCTCTCAAATTTGGACAGTGATTGGAAAAGTTACAAGATATCCACACATGAAGCATTTTATCTTAGGTTGGTCCTGAACTATCTTTCATTTGTCGTTAGTGTTGGGAAGTTGTGGATTTACCTCACTATAATAGTTCCTTGCAATATGGGCCTCTCTTCCCAACTTGTAATACTTTTCAATTCTGAGTAGGTAGTTCCCAGAATGCTTATTCCCACATTCAATACATATTGGCTATTTAAATTTCTTTCCTACTCTTACCTAATCAAATCACATCACTATGCTTGTCTATATTGATCTATTATTGACATTGGATTTATGAGACCATTGTTTATCACTGAACTGTAGTTAGACAGTCATATCACTCTACACAATCTCCTGCTATCTATTAAAGTCTTGGTTGCAAGATTTATCAAAAATGAGTTCTTAGACCCACAATATATATATCAACTTTCCCTTTAGAATACATGAAAAATCTTGAGGTGTAATAGGAAATTCCTGTGAGTTTCATCTCGTATCATTCTACTAATTCATTCTGCTTCAGCTTTAGCTCGAGACACTCCATCTCCATTTCTTTCTCATTGAACGAGGGAAATAATTTTTGAAGAACAAACCTATGAACTCTTAAAACTCCATAACTTCATCTACCACTACTGGACTGAGGTGTTTAATCAGTTCCCACCACTAATCATCTTCTCCCGCTAAGTGGTAAATATCCAGGGGGACCTTCTATTGATCTGAACAAAGGAGCATAGAAAAGACCTTTTCAATATAGTGTTTCCACGATTCAGAAATTAATGGGTTGGTAGATCCATTTAATGTTGGTGGTATTCGATGAATAATGGAATCACCATATTTTTTACCCATCATAGTGAAATATGTCCCTCATATTGATTAATGTTATATGCCATAACTTGAGTAATTTATTTCATCATTATCATGAATGTTTTCATTATGGCTTCCCCCAGAGGGATGTTAGAGTATGCTATATTTTAGTCTCCAATTGAATGGTTCCTACAATTTCCCACCATTTTTAAAAGAATAAAAATTTAGTGAGAAGATTATTTCATTTTCAAATCTTTTAACTATGATGGATTTTTATGACATAAAACACCGTGCTTATACATATTATTCAAGAACAAAAATTTCATTTCCCTATAGATCCTTCATAATGATTCATAAAAATCTTTGGATTAACCAACAATATCCCTTGGTAATGTCAATGTAGGAGTACAGAAATGATTGTTGTTGTGAAATAGTTATTTTCTGAGTATAGCTAAAAGCGGTGTTTTCTGGTTTTACCCCTAGATACATTTTTTTAGATCCACATCCACTAGTTCTCATGGAAACATGGATTTATTTGTTTGAAAATAAATTACATAATATTTCCTCAAAATATATGGATGTTTTCCAATATTTAAATTTTTTTATAGGTTTATTCCTGAGGTAATCATATTCTAATTTCCAAAAATAACTAAACTATAATTTGATACCAACTATGGAATCCCACATTTTTATTATATAACTTTTCATTTCAGTTTATAAATAGAGTATCTTTAATGTCCTTTGTCTTAGAAAAAAGGTACATAAGACATGAAAAAATAAATAATTATTCAATTATACTTGAAAGGCTTCTAAAAGGTTCATCCTATGTACATTTATTTCATCTCATAACCTGGGTACATACATCAAAGGAAATGGGGAGTAAAATTCCCAATAAAGAAAACAAGTTAAACTGTTTACATGTGAACTTGAGCGATATCAATAAGTACATGGGGAATATCACAAAGGAATGATAAACATGCATATCATAATAATAATAACATTAATCCTAACTTGAATGTTTTTATACTAATTTTAGATTATACATTCATAACATAATCACCATGGTCTATCCCCAAGGTGTTATAAATTTTACCAAGGTTATTCACCAAGGAGACAAAAAAAATGTAATCTCGAGAGATTAATTTGTTTTCCTAATGTATAGGTGAGGTGTCATACTGAAACCATAATATTTATATACTTCCATGTGATCAACATATATCAAAATCATTCATTTCATAAATAACCCAAAGAGAACGAAATCAACGGTTTATATATAAAAATCATGGCATTTTTCAAAGTGCGTAAAAAATGATCATTATTTCCATTATAATCCATGGAAATGGAATGAGGGTTTTATGTAAGTCAATTCTAGAATAAAATAAATAATTTTTATGAAATGAGGAATACCTCCAGAAGTAAAATTGGTTTGGGTATTCACAGAAATGGAATAAGATAATTTGATGAGAAAAAGAGAGAGAATTTGATGAGAATATTCTGCAGTATTATAGCTATTCAACATGGTTGTAGAATACATTAAAAAGGGAGGGGAAAGGGGTCACTCATTCATAAAATACACATAATATAGTATATTTATAGTATAAAAAGTAAATAATAAAATTTCCTGGAATCATGTATGACATACCACATATAAGAGAACTTTAATGGAAAAAATAGACGTTGAGAATTTCCATATGAAAATTAGGCAACCAAACGACATCACTTAAAATTTAAGAAAATGATTTGATGAGAGTGAAAAGGGTTTCAAATCATTTGGACATAAATTGGACATACATGAGGAAATATAGGAACATAACCCAACATAATAGAATAGAAACTAAAATAAATATCACGAAAGAAGTCTTGACTAAAAGAGGAGGGTGAAGGGTTCCCATACCTTGAATAGTATCTTTAAAAACATCAAGGTTGATACCTCATTGGATTGAAGGAACTGTGGGAGGACTCCTTGGGATGTAAAAGACCATATGTTCATCTATGAGTAATTTTTAATGAATGGAATGAAGGAATGGGTTGGTATTTATACCAAAAGTGAGGGAATATTTTATTAATTTATAAGGGACACCTCATTAGTGGTATTTGCAAAACCATGAGCTTTCCATTGGTATTTTCCCATGGGTTAATCCACCTGGGACACCGTATATAATATTGTAAAAAAAATAGTGTACTAGCACTTGATATTACATATTACATCATTATGATCTCATAAAATACACTGAAAACTCAAAAACTATATTTCTACTATTCACATAATTTTTTTTTTAAAAAAATCATATTAATTCATCCTAACCAAATATCGATGTTCATAATTCAAAAATGAACTCTATTTTTGGAAATTAATTTTCAAAATACGAGATATATAATGTTTATGTAATATCACAATTTACTGGAAAAAATACTAATACTTTACTAATAATTTCTAAAATAGTCATTTAATTTTGCTATTATATCACATTACTATTTAAAATTCATATGTTATAATTATAATTTCATAAGTGATGTTACTATTCCATTTGTCATAGTACTATTCATAACTGTATAATCAATATTTATAATTTACTATTCACAAAAAATTATGTTGATCTTATTAGACTTTAAATTTCATACTCATCACAACTGTATATGTTTATTTCTTTAAATAATTTTGAAATATTAATTATTTAAAGAAGAAATAAAATTTTACAATTCTAATTTTTTAATGTTCATAAATAATATAAAACATCTAAAAATTTATCCTATATTTATTTTGACATTTGAAATTCCCAAATATTACAATAATAATAAATAACATTTTTAATTAAAAAAATGATAATACAATGTATTTAAGGCCTCGTTACATAGCCCCTTATAACACATAAATAGTACCTAAGAGTAAGGCATACAATGGTCATAGAATCTTTATCTGGCTCAGAAATTTTTTTCCAAGTGGTGATTTCTATCATCTTGAACTTCTCCCAAATGAGATTACATTCAAGCTTAACATGTTGAAGCTCAAATAGGGCTTAGTCCAGAGTAATGCACAATGATGCAACCTCCTTCCCATGCTCTGATAGATGGTATTTTTTATAGCCTAAGTCTACTGGTTGAGGCCATCAACTCTCTTTTCTACATTAAATATACATTACTATTTATATTTTAAACAAAAATTATAATATTTAAAATTATTATTGTTTCCAACAGTCATATTGACCAATAGTCATATAACAGTCATAACCCAATTGTCAAATTTCATTTATACTTATATAAATTTTATGTATTATTACATATAAAGACATACATTTTTAGGAAAAAAATATTATTCAAAATATCAGGATGTTACACACAGGATGTGTGATATTTTGTTTTACACACAACTCTAGTTTCCCAGTTAGAGTCCCCACATGACTGGTGTTCTTTGTATTCATGTAGTATAATGTGGATTTTTCTTGAACCATGTCGTTCTCATAAATTTCTCTTAATTACACCACTAATACCATTGATCATACCAAATAATCTTAGATGAAGACATGACTGGTCCTTTTTGTTGACATTCACCAGTACCCCATAGTAGTTTCTAAGTGGGTAGGACCTCCGCCACAATATAATATCTGAATTCCAATAGTCAGGAATTGGGGGTGGGGGTCAGATCCCATCAATTATATTTCCAATCACACACTATCTTCACAAAACCTCATTAACTTTTTATTATTAACCTCACCTAAATTATCAACCAATTTCTTTGCATAATGGTCTCACAATGGTTGAATACCGATATCGAAATAATGTTCAGGGAATTTGTTGATGAAGAACATGCGAGGAAATGGGATAGGAATACAAAAATAATAAATATTTAATGAGACTATGACATGTTTGGGTTAGCATCGATTACTTATAATTATAATGATGAATTATTAATGAAAAAATAATTGAATAATGACTACCATATTGAACCATCAATCCGTGAATTTTTTTTCTTATGTTCAATTTCGTCATATTAAAAATCATAAATCTGAAAGGGATAAATCAAAATAAAAACACTCCATACCTCAGGTTTTGATCAATCAGTGATGAAGAATAGAAAAACATAGATGATTTAACATATTTATTTAATATTTTATACCACAACCATCACTGAATTTACATTAAAAATGATTAATTTTCATTAAATGTTCATGTTTTAATCATTAAAAAAATATAAACGTTATTCTAATTCATTCAATTACAATATACTTTAGTTTTTTATCATTTCATTAAAAATAATCATCTAAATAAGGTAATTATTATTTTATCATTTTTTTTATTCTAATTCCATCAAATTATTCAACTGGATCTTTGAAAAATTTGGCCATTTAGTTAGCGTTATGGACCACACAACAAGACCCAATGAATTTTCCAATGAAACTGGACTAGATGTGATGTGGTATTTTCTTTCATCAATACAGAAGTATGAATTCATTGGTACTCCACCATATGTATTGGGAAATTCCATTATATTTTAGATACAAATTTCAATTCCCGAATTGACAAATCATTAGATTAATTTATGCATCCAAATCCTTCCTACAATCCTTTCAAGAATTTGATAATTTCTCACAATTCTTGAGTTTTATCCCAATCCATATTCCCAAATTAGATTAAATTTTGTGTGAAGAATATAAAGTTATATATTTCAAACTTATTATAATAAAAATTTCATATTTGAGGGAGTATCCCTAATCTCTAAGTCATTCAAATTGTTGCCTTTGTAAATTTATTGATTCAACTAGATATGAGCACATGGATTTTAAGAATAGCCATATATTGGCTAAAAAAGATCAATGCATTCCAAATTTAGAGGTAATAGTTTAAAAATAACTATATAAATCTATTTATAATATAATTTTCCAATATTTTTATTTCTTCATGTAACAATGGTTGAACCAACTTGAGGGGAATTTATGGAATGGAACGAGTCCACCATCTTGGGAAAAAAATACACTATACTATTCTCGTTGAAAATGGTGTACATTTTATAACATAAAATTATTAATTATCATTGTCAAATCCTTATAAAATTTAGTGAATTAAATTGAGGCACTTGTTTCCAAATGATATACATTTCATCCTCTCTTTGTTTTCATGTTCATTTGTGTCCACCATCATGTTTATTATCATATGTCTTAGAGATTTAATTTTTTTAAATGATAATGAATGTATATTCATTATATATTATAATCATCCAAAGCCTATATTTTATTTTAATTATTCTTAATAAAATTCAAATTATTTTGAAAACCCTTTCTCTTTCACTTCCTCGTTCATTTCAAAGACAATGTTTAACTTTATTCACCACTTGTGTGTGTGTTAAGCACAAAAATTTTTTATTGTCTCACTCATTTTCTTCTTATTTTTGCATATAACTATAAAAATTTTAAACTAGATTATTTACCACCCATGAAGATGTGTAAATATCTCAATAGGGTGGGTCATAATTTGGTTATGTTTAGTGATTGGGGGATTTCTCTCATTTAATATTCATTAAATTTACATTGATTATGTAAAAAATAAAGTGTTATTGATTAATGACATGTTTGGATGTACATGTAGATTTCATGTATTATTTGGGAAATAAATACACTTCAATTTATAATGTCTGATTATGAAATGTAATGTTAGTGAGTCTTAGATTAATTAAAAAAAATTGACTTTTGATAAAAATTATTCATGTGAAGTGTGCTTTTATTTAATGAAATATATCATAGAGCCCAGATATCATAGTATTACACCACTAATAATTATCTCATTGTAATATCTATCTAAATTTTATAAAAAATATCAACAATAAATCAATATAATTGTTCTATTAAAAAATATCAAATTCAAAATAAAAAACAAAAATAATTGATTAAACAAATTATACCATCACAGTGGATTTGACCCAAGTACCATTATACACAATATATATATATAGATATTAGTTATTGGGCCCTTAGAATGGTCAATAATAAAAAATAGGCTATGAATAAAATGGAATAGTTTTGGGGGTAGAAGTAATTAGTAGTCTATTTATGAGATATTTTTAATAAAACAAAAAATTAAAAAAGGAAAAAGTGTAATTAATATCTAAAAAATAAGATAAAGAAAAAGAACACCTTTTCCAACCTCTAAAAAATTCAATAAATTCTATGAAGCCTCCCAAAAATACCTTAAATTTGTTTGGAATTGAAATTGATCAAAGACTTCAGTAAATTATGAGGAATATTCGTTATAATTTAAATAGTCAAGAAAAATTCATTTCTCATCAATTTTTTCTAGAAAAAACCAATCCTATAGTGTAAACTCTTAGTGAACTAATCACCCTTGATATGAATTAAAAACCCCTTGTTATCCAATATAAAAACATTGAGGCTAAATTTTAGCATAAATCAAGTTGTATTCACCTTTTTCGTCACTTCTATGGGATATATATTTAGTATAAAATTCATCACCTCAAATATTTACTAGTAGTTTAATCTATTATGAAACATAAAGGGTCTTCAGAAGGGTAAAAATTAAAAATTCTTCATTTTATTTCTTCATAAATCCCTACTAATTCATTGATATAGTACCTCACTACCTGTTCCATAAAATCATGGATTGACATGAGGCATCCCATTTAAGTAATTTTTTTTCCTAATTCTAAAAAACTTCTACCAAAAAACAAATTAGTGGTATCCAAAAATATTTTTATGAATCGATCTATGGATAATGGGAGAGGTTAAAAATTATTAGTTAAACATTCCGAAACCAAAAAAATACCTATCAAACACTTGATCCAATAGTTATATCAAAGGTTATTAGATATGGAGAGTACTCTTCCTTATACCTCAAGTGGAATTTCTCTTATTGATAAAAATATTACAGCTACCCACAATTTGTCATGAAACATAGATATAATCACATAGTAATTTCATACTCAAGCAGATGATCATGTAGAACAATTCATATAGAACCTATTAATATTGATTATCAATATTTCTAAGCGAATGAGGGAACATATAAGTGTTTTTTGAAAACTAATTGTCACTTCCAAAGATCCAAACTCACCATTAATATTATTTATGATCCTTGGAACTGTTAAAAATTCTGGAATTTGTAATTGAACAACTCACCCAAAATATACATTTCCAAAAAGTACATGATAATACATTAGACTACTGTGGTCTAATGGAGATCAAAAATGAAAATTTCCATCTTACAAAAATCCCTCAATAATCCATTTTGTTCATTATAAACTATAACTAAGACTGCATTGATCCCATCTATTATACGTATTGTCCACATTTGAGGTATGAAAATCCTATCTCTCACCCCCTTAGTTCCCTCCATAATATCCAAAAAATTCAAATTGGTTCAAGTTGGTGGTAATCTCTAAAATCCTTATCCTTTCTTCCTCAACATTTAATGAAAAATTCTATTCTCGATCCTACTAGTTTCCACCATCTTAATGAGCCATCTCAATTACCATCCTAATACAATCACATTCCCGAAAACCAAAATATGGAAAACCCCAACACATGACATGAATCATCTTCTAAGAATCCATAAGAATGAATTATGGAAGATATTTTCCCATTCTCATGTTCTTTCCTTAAAAATATGGAAAATAATATCGGAAAACATGCATCCCACCCAATATATTTTAAAATAGTATTATTCTTCACATATTTTAGCTCAAATGTTTCCCAACCATATGTTTAATTTATATATAATTTTATATTGATCATTAAATCAAATTTCCATGATTCATGATAGATCCTCTAAGGAGACATTGAATTCTGATCTAGAAAAATAAAATAAAATAATCCATATAAGGGAATTGAAGCCACTCCTTCACCTCCTTAGATTCCAATATTTAATCTAATTATTTTTCCTTAAGCCGCCTCTAATCCTAAAAATCCATTTGAACTCAACTCTGAAATTATCTACAAGTTTAGACATGTCGAATTCAATATCCCAATATTAGATTCCACCAAAGAAACCCCTAGGTATGAAATGTTTCAAAATAATTGTATGCCCATAAGGAGAAACTTAGTACCATGGAAAATGTTTCAAAGCCAAAATTACATTCCCTTGAAGTGAAAAAATCTAGGTACCTTTACAGTTCAATGCCAAAATGGTAGTTTCGAAAATGATGATGAACCCATAGAAGTATGAGACTTATTATATTTTCTTCCCAAATCAATGTTCTCCAACCATTTTCTAGGTCCCTTACACAAAATGAGTGTTTCCATATAATAAGTCAATAAAATAACTTCATGTCCTAGAATAATCATGGATTTAATTATCTAGGGAAATGATATTGTAATCCCTACTGATTTACATGTCTTTGACATAGAAGGTGGTACATATTCTTCTCGATATCAACTAATTATAGGATGAACACTCCTCATGTTATCTATAAATAATATTGATGTCCATACATGCATATTATATAAGGTATTTCGTTACTATGTAGTCAATTTCAATATTTTTCATTCTATATGATACCCATCTTAGGATCACTCTGCATTCTCAGTCCCTACATCCAATGTAACTTATTAATTTTTTTAATCTTGTCCCATCATGTTCTTCTTATTCGACGAATAGATTAGTTTGTGAAATTTTAACCATAATTAAAAAATAAATAAATGGATAGGTTTATGTCAACATATCATTTATATAATCTATCAATCTAAAATATCTTGAAAACTCATTGTAATTCCATCTCACCACAGATCACTACCACTCCAACTTTGATAATAATGGGGAAATTTATTCAAAACATGATAGAAGCCCTATGCCATTTCCTTATTTACATGGTTCTCAAATTAAGGATGAAACGGACATAAAACCCCCTCTAGAAATCCAAAATTATGCATTCCTTCCCCATGATCAATATTATCTTGTAATTGCATCTTCAACACTAACTCAAACTAAGGAGTCTAAACTTGTTGAGATTTTAGAGGAAAACAAAAAAGCCATAGGTTGGACCCTAGATTACATATCAGGATAAAAACATTAATTTTAATGGATCCCATATATCATGAATAATCCTCAAAATCAATCCAAAAAATGAAAAGAAGACTCAATCCAATAATAATTTAGGTACATAGGTAAAAAATTACCGAGATTATTCAAATGGGTTTTGTGTACCCAATTTCAAATAGTGATTCAATTAGTCAAATTTATGTGTTGCCCATGAAGGGCTGAATAACTATTGTCACAAATGAACATGTATAGATGGTCATAAGTCGAGAGAAAAATAACATGTTTGTTCATTGGTTATCAGAAATTGAATGGTGAAATAGGAAAATGCAACATTAAACTTAGTTTCCATAATCAAATGCTATAAATATGATCTGATCATTTTAATTATTGATATTTGGATGGATTCACTAGCTACTTCCCAATACCAATCACACCTTAGTACCATTAACGAATCTATTAGAATTCACATTTTTAACAAATGAATATTGGATAATTCCACTTGTTAATTCGAATCAACCTTATATTCACTCTCTCTGGTCCTTCAAAATTATATCAAATATAACAATTTTCTGAATTTTTAAAAAAAATCACTTCATGGTTGCTAATGGGATTATTATTTGAAACATAACATTGTAATGGTTATTCACATAATTCTAGAAAATATCTAGGTGATTCAATAACTTTATGAACGAATATTAGTTTGATAAATCCATAAATTCCTTGGTTATATTGTTTAATATCTGTGATTCATCTAAAAAATATTAGTATTATCCACAAACTCACTCATATACTCCAGAAAAATGTATAATTCCATTTCTATGTGGCTTATAAGAGATCCTTTATTGAAATAAAAGTTTTTTTCACATTTTCCCAATAATCCTAGAACTATATTTGTCATTACCCATTGAATTGATGAGTTATGCTTTTGATAGGTCCATTGGGGATATACATAGTTAATAAAGGGGAAAAAATTACTCATGTAATTTTTTATGACTCATAATTTATGGTTTAAAGTCAATATCAATAAAATATCTCAAAATATTAACTTTTAGATGTGTTTTTTACGTTGGAAATATTCTTTACCTATCACTAAGGTTCCAAAAATAATCATTTTAGTTGACCATTCAGATTTAATGTTCTTACTCAATAAAAGTGATTCCAATAAATGATAAATAATAGGGATCATAATGCACCAATAGATTGACCTTTTGATCATGGATATTCCAAGAAAAGAAGACCATTTTTTATTTACCTAATTTTAATATCTATTTCTTCTCATTCTGAAATCCTTGATCCTAACTTTCTAACTAAAACTCTATCATATCTCACTCTGATGTTACAACTATATGACTAAATTATAAATTACATGGATGATTAATTCATCTCATTTTCATTAAAATGAATAAATTGAAGTTTAAAATTGATTCAAAAATATATTTTTCAGATGTTAATAAAACATATAAAATTGGGGGCAACATGGTTATTAAGAGATGTGTTGATGAAGATATACATTAATCCATTTAAAAATTCTTCCAAAAAATGCTTGGTAGGGGCCACTTTGTAATAAAAAGGACATCCTTAAATTTCACTGACTATAAATTATTTCATTCAATCTCCACAGACTCATATGAGTTCTGTCAATAATGATCCACATTCCAAAATATTGCCTGATTTACAAAAGAAATGAAAGACCAAAAACCCTTTTAATTATCAATGAAATATTTGATGTTTGGGGAATCTATTTCTTGGGACCATTACCCTATTTGAATTAATTCTACAAAATTTTTATTACGGTTGACTATGTTTGTAATTTATTCGACACAAAACCCACTAGAGAGGATGATGAACATACTTTGAGAGAGTTCTTAAAAACCCATAACTACTGTTGATTTGTAACTTCATCTTCCTTTGTAAGTGACTTCAGAAACCATTTCATTAATAAAAATAAGGAATATATATTTAAAAAGTATGGGGTTGTACCTAAAACCAAAAATTTATATTACCCCCCCTATAAAAAATAAATGGTTGAAACTAATAATAGGGAATTAAAATTATTTCTTCAGACTGTCGTTAAACCTACATGAAAATACTGTCCTGAAAGACATAGTGATGTGTTCTGGGATTACCGAACTACATATAATACACCTTTCAGGATGTCTCTTTTTTTCTAGGAATTACTAAACAGTGTCATTTAATAGTTATAATTCATCATAATTCATTTTATGATTTTGAGTCATGTTATTTTGATTGAAAAAATCTAGTGATGCGACATTGTTTCAATCTAATGAACTAGATGATCTCTAAACTGATTTTTATGGGAGTTCCAATATTAGAAAAGAAAAAAATGGTACTACATAAAAAACATATCATGTTAAAGGTATTTTATATTGTATTAATTGAAATTATATCAAGTTATCGATTTGGGATTCACCCAGGTAAGCATAATTATCATTAGGAAGGTCCATTTATTATTACTAATGTTTACCCATTTGGTGTAGTTCAAGGATAAGAAACCACTTCAAATAGGATATTCATAGTCAATGGGCATCAGTTAAAGAATTAACATGAAATTAAACGACCCCTGGTAACCACATCAACTTCAATTGAATCCACAACTTCTAGATTTGATCAACCATTGTATCGAGTTGTTGAAAAGCCAAATCCAAACATGGGAGAACAATCTTCCATTTTACTAAAACTCCCTATATTTACCCTAATAATTTTCCCTCCCTCTTATTTTCACTCTCATTCATATATTTTTTATTATTCTTCTCTCATTATTTTTATATCTCTCATTTATTTACCACTTTCGGTATCCATCATTTAATTTTTTTCTCTCTTTTTTATGAATGTTTTTAAAAAAATCAAATCAAAAACAAAAACAAAACAAAAAAATAGTCATAATTAATCAACATTAAATTTTGATATTATTTCTACGCATTTTAGGGAGTAATAAATACTTATTTTCATTCAAACATCTTGTTTTTAATAATAAACATAGATAAACAATTCAATGTTACGAAAATTATGTTTTTACTGCCCAATTTTTTAGTTCTAATCTGTTTCTTACCCTGACATGAGTAAGAACATTAGTTTTAATTCAATGGTAACCTATGACCATCTTTTTGTACTGCGAGTTTTCCTCCCACCAATTGTGAGTCTTGAGTTTTTAGACCTTCACGATAAATTTATTAGTTTGGTGTAAATTAATAGGAATGAAACATTTGACAAACCACAAGAGAATCATAATAACCAAATAGCCTCCAAATAACCATAAATTTATCCTTATTTTTATATCCTTTTAAATCATATTAAATCCATTATTATAGACACTTTACAAACCCAAAACCTTGTCCATCCCAAATCTGCATGGATTTTCCTTGCATGAATTATATAAATATAAGAGTGGGGTGAAAGGATTTGATTTGGGGTATCCTTTAATTGTTTTTAAACATATAATAATATTATTTATGGAAATAATACCCTTAATTGTGGTGTATAGGATTTCATTCAGTGAGGTTTTGAAATTTATAGAGTTTTTTTTTCATTTTGAATGTTTTTTATTTAATGGTGTTCTTAAAAATTAAAAAATGTGGAAAAAATGAAATATTGAAAGGGTTGTGTCATGGTAGATTAAAAAATAACTCTTAATAAACATTTATCTATTTATTATGATTATAATTAGTTTAATGAATAGATTAAACATGGGTTGGGAGCTGAGTGTGATATTTGTTCTATGTTCATGTTATGAAAATAGAAAAAAGAAAAACAAGTAAAAACATACATAAAATTTTAATATCTTACTCGGATAAATTGTCTATTTGGTGTATTTTTCAATTTTTCATCATCATATAGTTTTTTATCTCTTATGTGTCTTACTTCACTCATTTTATTTCTTGTAAATATCAGTTTCTATAGACTTTTTTCTCTTATTTCAAATATTGTGAATTTCTTTTTCCATGATTTCTTTTTATACATATTTGAAACTTTTTATGACATTATATTTCTACTCTCCCATATCCAATAAAAACCTAAAAAATAACCCCCTCATTATTATTAACATTATATTATGAAATGGAAGATGAGAGATCTTACAAGCACTATGATTTTCACTTTTCGGTGGTGAAACAGTGAACAACATTGAAAAAAATTTCATCATCTCATGGGGAATAATTTTTGAGTTATACAATTTTATATTTAAATTTATTAATACAAAAAATTAATATATTGAAACTTGATTGCAATGAATCATTATTGGGGAAATGCGTATGAATGAGTAAACAAGTATTTTCCTCCCCTGATTTTTGAAAAAAAATATCTGTTGGTGAGTGATAATGTGTTTTTTATGTTTTTTTATTTGTGTTCATGGGGACATACAGAATATTAAGTGTGGATGAGTTAATATTAAATATTTATTAAATATTTTACATTACTCAAATAACTTAATTTTCAGGTTAAATTGATTCATTACTATTCAATGTGAAGGTTTTGATCATAAACATATAAAAATAGAATTGTTCAAATTCAATCAACAACAATAAAATTTAATTTTTTGATCATATATTCCAATATAATGATCCAAAATATGAAATTAATATATTTTAGTGTTCTAATTAAAATTAAAAAAAATTATTCGATTTGATATTTGTCCAATTATGCCTTTACAAAGGCCACATATACCACAAATGAAATCCCAATGCTTCTTCCAATGAAATTGGACCTACTGTGATGTTTTTTTTCTAGTCTCAAACTAGATGTAATTTATTTCGATACTCCAAAGGAAGAATATTTATATTCCATTATATATATGATAAAAATTTCATGTACCGTATCAAAAAATATATGGCCTAATTGATTCATGAAATTCCATCTCACAATTATTTTTGGGGTTTAATAATATCCCAAAAATATAAAATTCTCAACCATTCCACTAGACTAATTTGGATAAATGTTTTTAGAGGAATTAATGATATATGTGCCTAATGTTATAGTAGAAATGGTCTAGAACTGTAGGAATCATCATAGAATAGAACAAATTCACGTTGTGGCCTTTTCTAAATTGTTGATAAATCTATATAACAACACATGGTTAAGGAAATAATAAAATATTTTGATACACAATTCCAATGGATGAAAAATTTAGAGGGCAGAATTTGAACATGAATATATTAAACATGGAATAATTATTGTTTTCGATTTTACACTTTATTCTTGTAAAAATGGCCTAGCCAACTTGGGGGTCAATTTTAGAATGAAAATAATCCATCCCTTAGGCTATAAATACACTGCTTATTTTACATACAAGAAGTTTGTATTTTAGAACATATATGTATACATTTTAGTGAAATAATCCTTGAAAAATTCTTGGGAGGACCTACAAAACTCATTTTTCTAGTTGAGAGACCTCTCTTTATCACTTGGTTTTCATGTTATTTTGTTTTCTCTTTCATTTGTAATCTCATATGTTTTGAAGTTATAATATTTTTTTAAATATTATTGCAAGTATCTTTATCTTCTAACATCTTCAGAAAACTTTTGTAGTGTATTAGAATTTTTATTAATAAAATTGAAATTGGGTTGGACACCCATTTCTCTTCCAATTACTCTTTCAATCCAAATTGTAGGTTCAAATTTATTCAACACCCGTGCGTGTTTTAAGTCAATAACACTTATCTCGCCATAAAAAATTCATCCTTCGACATAACTCATCGAAAAAAATATAAACTAGATAACTTACCACCCAAATGGATGAGTAAATTCCCAATTATGTTGACTCATAATTTTTTGATGTTATATGATTAAGAGTTTTTTATTATTCAATATTTTTTAAATTTACATTGTGTATGTTTAGGATAAAATTTCATGGAATAATGATTAGTTTTTATTAACATGTGGATTCCATGGATCATTATAACCAAAAATAAGAATGTATTAATAAGTCTTGATTGATATCATTACACATGATGAGGATTTATTAACACCAAAACAAATCGGAATTGCGATAAAACATTGTCTTGTGATGTGGGTGTAAATTTAATGCCATATATTGAAATTATCAAGGACATCTAAATATTACATCCCAAACAATTAACTAAGCCTAATATATATCCAAAATTTTAATTGAACAGTATAATTCAATAAATTTAATTAATATCTCTTGACAAACTAGCCATTTAAAAGAAAAAAAACAACTCCAAAAATTGCACCATCACCAAGAATTTGACTAGAGTGCCCCTATACACATTATAAGAGATAACCAGACCATTTAATGGTCAATAGATGAAATTCAGAAAAAATTTATTAATCATCATTGGCCTTATCCACTAACTTTAATGTTTTTGGTGAAACTTGTGCTATACCGATCATCGATGCATGATCTGGACCTACTCCAATGATCCTCTATTATATCTTAGAAATATTTAGGCTTGTGTGGATAATCCTATTAATTACAAAAAAACATATTATTAATAGTAGATATATATGATATAATTTTTAATACAAATAATTAAAAAAAATTAATTCATTTGATTATTTCACCCATGGTGGACCTCAATCCAAAATATGACACCAACAAAAAATATTTCTTCCATTGGGTAAAACCCACATTCTAGACTTGACAATGGTAGTACATTTCTCATCCAACTACACATTTATGAGTTATTCCACTATTTAAGGAAAAAACTATTGAGTTCTATTAATGTATTTAATATTTTTATTAAGTCTTTTCCATAAAAACCTATCCTTAGAATCACATGACAAGCAAATTTTTTTTGATTATATATATTCCAAAGAATCACATTGAAAACAAGGAGATGCTACATATTGTAAATGATTGGAGGGACCTAGAGTCATGGAGGTGATCGATGGTGAAGTGATCCATTAGTTAAATGGAATTTATGAGAAATTATTTCAGAGATTTTGTTTATTTATATTTTTTTTATTTTTTTGTCATATTTTACATATTGGATTTGGCGACTCTCCTATTGAGGAGTATTGGAAAGCCATCCTATACCATTTATTGTCAATTTTTCTTTTGGAAAAAATAATTCCCTTTTTAATTGTGTACGATTTCAGGTGGTATTATCCAACCCATAGGGAACATGAATAAACTTCAAGATATGTTTGGAATGCATCAGGTATTAGTTTAGTGCATAATTCTGGTTGGTTCGTGATAAATAAACACTATGATTTGAAGTAGTAAATTAGAAATTAATTGTCATGATAGTAAGGTCCACTATGTAAAATACACAAAGAGGGGGGCATCAGGGTATGATAGATTAAAACTAATACCCCTTCAGAAATTGTATCATTGTTTAAAAAAGACACTTCATTCTTTATACTGTAGGATTATATTAATATAAATGAAATAATACATCGTAGAAAATGATTTTTACTTGGTTCACCCTCACTAGACTATTTTCAAGTACCATACAACAGTGATGTGATGATGTAAAAAACCCATAAAGTTAAATTCTAGTTACAATGCTTGGGATAGATATTCTATGCCTAGGATCACTACCCTTTAAATGTTTAGGGTATTCTCACTAACTTCCCAAGGGTCACTCCCTATGTCTCTTCCTATAGCTCACTATCGGTAGGACAGATCACCATCTTCATCTTCCTTCGATCACTGATCTTTGAAGGGATACAATCATAGTTTATGGGATCGTAGGTCCCTTAATTTGCATTAAATCATGCACCCTCAATTATAGATATATTCTCTTCTGAATTTCCTTTTTCACCCGTAGACGAATTACACTTTCTTGTGTAATATTATTTAGCAAAAATCACTTTCATGAACTATTTTAGTTCTTTTACAAGATGCATTGAGTCTTACATGAATCACTGTGCCCTTTATACAAAACACCTTACCTCCTCTACATACTGCCTCTTCTTCTGCTACCACATATCGCCTCTTCCTATTACACTACCTTCCTCTGCAGACTACCTATTTTGTAGACTTCCTCTCCTCTTCTTTTGCGTACCACCTCTCTTTCGTATACTGGGTATTCCTCCTACACATACCACATATTCCTCCTCTATGTTCCAATTCCATTTTAGGCTATATTTCGTCTCAAAAAGCATTATTAGAAATGCTTCCATGGGAACCACTTTTTAGAATTGTCCCTCGTGAACCACCATTGGACATCGATGAATTCCCAGAGTGATTATTTTCTCTAGTGGAATTTTCCAATCTTAATGATGGGATTAATACTCTTCATAGAGGAAAATATGAGATTAACCAAATCTTCAATGTGGTAAACTCTTCACTGCATACCGCTTCTCCCATGAACTGTTCCCGGCCTCCATCTCCCACTTTGTTGTTCCTTTCCTTCACTAATTCCATTCAACATTCCATATACCACCATAAGGATTCTATAAACTGGGATTCATGTTCCATGAAATATGTTCCTCTATGAAAATATCATCATTTACCAAAAAAGAAACTCATGATTTTTAGGCCCACAAATTTGGAAAACACAGGGAACCTATGCCACCTTAAAAACTAGCTTTGACGAACACCAACCATACTCATTTGTGGTCATCCAGCATTCTCAATAAACACAATCATACCAAAAAATACAAAGAGGACACCATGATTTATTTTTTCCCAAAAATGTTAAAATATTCTTATGAGTTTATACCTATATTAATATACACTTATTGTTGTTAGAATAAAACACACAATGAAACAATTTATTTCTATAAGAGAATATAAAACCAAAAATTTTAGTACATGTATTCCTTTAAATAAATAAACTATTGAATAGTTTGTAACTCATGAAGCACCAGAATAAAGAGAGTTTTGATATGTTAAAATTATAATGAGCATAAAACATTAGTAAATTGAATAATAGTAATCAATTACGATAGTTACATTTTATTATTTTGGGTTTTATTGATGAAATTCCATTATTTAAAAATAAACAATTCATATGACGTGATTAAAATCATTCTATGTTAAAAAGATATAAATTTTCAAATAATAGTATTCTTCAATTGTTTTCTATAATAATTAATTAATTTATCACAAAAATAAATGATAATAAAAAATATTTCAATGTATTGACTAATATATTAGTTATAATAATAATATAAAATAATACTAATAACAGTTAGAGATTTAAAATATCATTTCTCTACGAAATAAAATTTTATTTATATTATGAAATCTCCTTTGAAAATATATTTATAAATTTTATAATTCATATTTTATAAAATGAATTTTAATTTTATTAATAAAACAAAATACTGGCTTATGCAGATTACATTTTATTTTGTCTAAAATTGTTGAATATTACATGAATTGTGAAAAAGACAATTTTTACCTATATTTTCACTTTTATAACATTATTATGGTATGGTAATTGATTAAATGTTTGTGAATAATATTTGTTAGACAATATATGTACTTAAAAATTAAAAAATTCATTTAAAAACATTATAATGAATTTAGAAACATATGTCAGAAAATTTTAAACCTACATGTTATTTTATTCGTATAAAATTACTATTTTTGATAAATTATTTTAATTAAGTAATTTATAAGATAGATTTTTTATAATTGGTTTTTAAGTTGTTAATGTATAATTAACAATTTATTGATAAATAAAATTCATTGGAAACCATTTTATACAAGATATTGGTATAGATTCATTTAGAATTTTAAAGAGAAATTTTTTTAAAAACACTTTTCCGTTTCATTTGTCATAATTATTTATAACTTACTTTTTTACCACCTCTATGAATTGAATCTTATAAAATATTAGTTTGGAATCATCATTTTCAAATTTTTAATTATTTCCGATATCATTTTTAGTCATTTTGAATTGTTGTTGTGGTCATAATTATTTTCAAGACCCAAACCACTGAGGTTCGACCTGTGACTACCCCAGGACCACCTCTAGTAGGCCAGGGGATAGTGATCAATGTTGAGTAGTCATATCTCCCAAATGTAGGGAATTATCTTAAAGAACCTATACAAATGGTAACATATCCAATCCCAAACAATGTTGAAATTTAAAATAATTAAAATTAATGCATGAATACATATATGATCCCACAACATAGCATGATATTAAAGTATTGGAAGGAGAAAAATGGACAAAATATTATCCCAAACAAAAACTATATAGAGTCCCACCTACTCCCAGGGTGAGGTCTAAGTAAAATTAAAGATAATGGTAAAACTGCTCAGTCGGACAAGCTCCAAATATGCTCCACCTACTCCATGCCCTCCCATGACATCATCAAGATGTTCATTTTCTGCAGAATACATGACTCGTGCCGAAAAATGTCTAGGAAGTGAGAGTATAAAAATACCCCATAGGAGACATCAAAATAACTAAACTTGAATCACCTTGTATAGTTAGCTCAATATAAGATATTCCAACCAATTAAAAAAATAATGACCCAAATATAATTATGAAATACCCCACACCACCATCTAGTTCTAACAGATGACTAGCATCATGATTCTAAACTAAGTATCACACATTCCTAGATAATCCACTCCACGATCCATGTTATAATAAGAGACACTCAATGAAGAGGTCTAGATCAGTTGGTCCTTGTAACGACCCAAACAGTCATTAATGGAAATTTATATTGATGTAATTAAATATAATATTATGGTTATATAAAATTTAAACGTCATTGGTGTTATGATTCTATATTTTGAAATACCATTATGAATTGTGACCACTGCTAATATAGCCATCGAACAATGATCACATGATTTGTATAAATAGAGGTCTTTAACAAATCCCATTTAGTCAGACAAAGGAAGTGATGGCCTCATCTAGTAGACTTTCCCCGCACGAAGCCCATTTTTCAGTGCTCAGAAAAGACGTGGCTTCATTTGGATTCTCTCTTGACCAATCCCAAGCCAAGCTTGAGCTTGAACATGTTACGCTTGATCAGAATCGACTATGGGAGAAGTGGAAGTTAATAGAGATTACCACCTGAGTAATGTTAACTGAGCCATCCGAAGAGTCTTCCAACACCGCACACCTTACTCTTCGGTCCTATACATGAGTTATAAGGGGTTATGTAAAAAGACCATATCACTTCGATTAGATGAATTATTTTTTATATAATAATTAATATTCATTCCTTTTGTTATTGTTACTTTGTTAATAGTTTTTAAAGATAAAATTTTATTTTTAATTAATATTCAACTAAGAAATATATATTGATGAATTAATGGATTTTTGAATTAAAAATATTTTAATAAAATATTATTATTATTAATAAATTACTTTTTATTAAATATAAATGATCATATAATTTTATGAATGCAATCGTAATTTTTATTAAGGTTTGAAAGCAGGTTTTGTCAAAACTAATGAATTTTCGATAAATGTCAGTTTTTATATTAAATGTAAAAATTTAAATTTAAAAAAAAAATTTACATTAAAAGATAATTATTTTTGGAATCAGGACATCGAAATTACCCAGAAGTGAATTTTTCATATTTTTCCTAGACAGTCGAATTTGTGGGTAAATATTAAATACCTTTTAAACATATAATGTGTTTTATGACATCACAATGACCCAATAGTGATGTAATAAAATACTCTAAACATTATGTTCTTCCAATATACGTTTTACCATTAAAAATGTGATTTTCGGTTTGTTTTATTTATTTTACAAAGCTTTAATGGACCCTCCAAGGCTTATAGATCATTTGGTCATTTTAAATTATTTTTCTTGAGAGTGTGACACACCTCTACATAAGAAAACCTATTATTTTAAGAAGTTCGTCCATTGGCCTTATAGAATATTTTATTCCACTCCCCTTTTGAAAAAACCATGGGCTGGTTTGTGGTTTTTAATAGTTTAATGTGATGTGTCCAAAACCTAAATAATAAAGAATTCCCTCTCATTTCCTATATAAACCCACTCCAGATCCCACTTCCTCTTCACTCAAAGCCTTTTGAGTTAGAATAACCCCTTCCCTCAACTCTCTACAATCCTCCTAAGGTTCTCCAATATCCCATGAATCCTCTCCCAATCCTTTGGGTTCACACTACCAAGTAATGGATTTCTTCCTTTTTCATTTTTTCTGATTTATTTAAGTTTTTATGCCCATTTATTTTCAACTAAAAATGATAGGGTATGATTTTGAACCTCTCCCATACTTACCTCTTTCTGTTTGGATGATTGGATACCTCAATATCTCTCATTAATTACTCTCATTTACACCTATTACCATGCCGAAAATCCTTGAGGGATTTCTCTCTCCTCTATTACATCCATTTAAATTTTTTTTTGGATTTTGCATCTAAATTCCATTATATATGTTGGGAAATGTATCCATATGACCCCATTACTGTCCATTTCATTTAAATATGATGATACACCACTTAATATCTCATCAACCATTTTTTGTGAGTTCTTATTTCACGTCGTTATGCTGCAGAAATTGCACTACGATTTTCCAAGCCAATGTCACTATGTAGTGAATACAATGCCCATTTCTCTATCAAGCGTATTCACCCTTATGAACATTTACTTATTTATTCTAAAGCTTCATGTATGTATTTGACATAACTTTATCATGGAATAAATTTTTATAATTGATTCCATTTGTATGATCCATGTGGCACACTTATGCATGAAATGAAATATTTAAGAAGAGTGTGCCCTCATAGAGATACAATGCATTAGAAAAGGTATAGTATCATGATATGTCATCTGAAATGGGTGATGACACATGCTAATTATAGTGAAATGAGGTTTTACTTGGGATTCATGTGCAATGATGGTTTACTCATGCTCTATGTGTAATGATCCTTGGTCCATGCTAACTCCATGTTATGCGTTGTTGACACATTTCTATGTTATGATTAACATACTTTATCATGATTTCATATCCATGTTTATCCTGTGCTCCATTGATAGGCTTATTTCCTAACATGTATTTTATTCCTCATGTTATTCCATGTTTATTCCCTTACTGGGCTTTATATCTCACCCTTTTTTGGCATGTCCTCATATTATCCCAGGCAATGCAATGTATGAGGGAATGTACTAATCATGTAAAGGAAGTATTCAATAAAAATATTTTATTTACTATTTTATGTTGTTATGTAATGATCATAATCCCTAAAGACACTATACCTCTTGATCTTCCATGTTGTATCAAGTGAATATTTTATTTAATAAATCATGTCTATTTTTGTAATAAACAGAAGAGTGGTTATAGTTGGCATCAGAGAAAAGGTTAAGTTATTTTTGGGACTAGGATCATAAAACCCTAGCGAAGCCATAGAGACAAGATTATGTATAATAAAAATATCCCTAAGTTTTTTTGGGTATTGAGTAAGTGGTTTATCTAAAAACTACATCCCCGTCTGGATATGATCAGGCAGAGGCGGCTCTGGCACATATGTACCCAGGGGTGAAAACCACAACATGGATTTTTGGGCATGACCTATGGTATCCTGGTACACGACAATGGGCCTAACTGCAATATTGGTTAAGAAAATCCTGGGGATATGCATTGGTAAATTCAAAATCATAGTATGAACCACTATTAAGGGAATAAAAAACTTCCACTAAGAATATATGTTAGAATTTATATCATGAATAGCACTGATTAAAGCCTATTAATACATAAGTTATGGAAATAAAAGTTATTTATATGTCATCAGCTTTCTCTTTGGATTACCCTTTATGTGTGACACCTAACTTTCCTTTTATTCCAACTAATGGCCTATAATAGGAGGACTCAGGCTAACAAATGTTGTGAAGATCAATGTGTTGACTCTACTAATGATATGCCCAATACAATGGGAGCAGGAATGAAGATCTTTGTCATGATTATCTCTTAATAACTGAATAATTTAATAGAATCATGGGTCAAGAGGAACGTTAAACCCACCCCCAAATAATGAACTAGTCGCTATCGAGATATTCATGAGACAAAGGCCTCCTACTTTTAATGGATTGTCTGATCCTTTAATCACCGAAAAATGGATAAACTACAATGAAAAGACCTTCTCCACCCTTCAATGTTCCGAAAAAGAGAAGGTTCTTATGTATTCTTATCATATGGAGGGTGAATTCGATCAAGGGTGGACATTGATCCAAAATATGAAGCCTAATGAGGAGATCGAGGCATTGGAATAGAAGGATTTACAGAAGATGTTTTTTGATAAATATTTTCCACTCACCCTCCGACTTAAGATGGAAAGGGGCTATCCTTCCCTCATGAAAAAAGATGATGAATCGGTCGGAGTGTACAAGGAAAACTTCACAAGGCTTTCACGATATACCTCTGGCTTTGTCGTTACCCTCGAATACAAGTTTGACGTCTTCTTTGGTGGGATGAAACCTAGCCTGTGGAATGAGCTGGCGATTCGTGACTTCAACAACTATGAGGAAATTTTACGATGTGCCCTCATGGTCAAAATGGATATCAGGGAATCTCAAGAGTATCATGGGGATAAGAAGATTAAGGTGGACTTCAATGTGGGTGGTCATATGGATAAATCCAACAGTGCTATGATGATCCAGCACCCACTCGCCAATGGTGCGGAAAGAAGAACACGAGAAATTTCCTAAAGAGGAAAAGAAAATGCTTTTGGTGTGGAAGAGAAGGGCACCTAGATGTTAACTACTGAAATGAAAAACCCCGGGCTTCAATATAGGAAAGTAACTCTCTGTTCAAACCACAACATTTTTTTCGTTGCTTCAACTACAAAGAACCATGGCATCGTGAAAATCAGTTCCCTAAGACAATTGTTTCAGAGGCAACCAACAAACTCTAAGGCAGAAAGGGAGTGATATTTACATCACTAATGCAGATGTGAACCCCGAAAATGAAGTGGTGATAGGTACGCTAGTTATTCATTAAGGAAGAGGGAACACAATTTTTTATTCAGGTTTTACTCATTCATTTATATCTAAAAAATTTAGTAGAACAATCTCTGCACTACAAAAAATCATGGATGTAAAGATGTCGGAGTATATATAAAATGGGGAAATCATTGCATCCCATGAATATAAATCCTCCCTTGTCATAATATGTAGATTGAATTTCCCAGTGAACCATGTCATAATCCCTCTGGTAGAATTTGATGCAATTCATTGCATGTATTAGATTTCCTTGTATAGAACCAACATAAATAGGTGTGATAGTAAAATCACTCTATATGTGGATAATCGACCCTCGATTCTATATAAGTGAAAAGTGGAAGATGAATATTATTTAGTTCCATTATCTCAAACATTGATATTACTGCCCTATGAGCACCCGTGTCTGGCTCATATGATTGAGTCTAAGGAGGCAACCACTCATGAAGACATGCCTATTCTGAGTGAATTCTCCGGAGTGTTTCCAAAGGAATTGCATAGTATTTCTCCTAGAAGAGATGTTGAATTCTCAATTTATCTTATACCTAGGGAGTTTTCAATATCCAAGACTCCATATAAAATTGTTGTTGTGGAGCATGAGGAGCTGATGAAACAACTATAAGAGAATCTGGATAAAGGGTTTATACACCCCAAGTACTTCACCTTGGGGTGCACCAGTCCTCTTCATCAAGAAGAAAGATGTGTCAATGAGCCATTACATCAATTATAATGATCTTAAAAAAATAACGATAAAGAACAAGTATCCTCTCCCACGAATTGATGACTTGTTCAATCATCTACGGGGAGCACAATACTTCTACAAGGTTGATTTGCAGTAGGGGTATTATCAAGTAATGTTGAATATGGAATATATCCCCAAGACTAATTTTCATACAAGATATGGGCCCCATGAATTCATATTAAGTCCTTTTAGACTCACTAATTCTCCAACAATCTTCATGGACTTGATGACTATAGTATTTTTGGATTACCTTGCCAAATTTGTGGTAGTCTCTATAGATAATATTATGATGTACTCCAAAACCAAGGAGGTCCATGAGGATCACCTAGGAAATGTACTAGAGACCATACTGAAGTAGAATCTCTATGAAAAGTACAACAAGTGTGAGTTCCTGTTGAAGGAGGTATCATTCTTGGTTTATATCATCACATGCAATGGGATATTTGTGGATCCCTCCAAAATAGATGCAATTGATGGATGGTCGAGGCCAACATCAGTAATGGATATCTGTATAGACTTGTGGTTAGCTGGATATTATCGACGATTTGTGAGAAATTCATCATGATTTTCCAACCCTCATACCAAGCTAACATGGAAGGGAGTAAAGTTTTCATGGAATGATGATTGTGAAGAAAGATTAAAAGAGTTGAAAATGAGCCTTATCACTGTGCATATTCTCACTTTACCCGCAAGTGGAGAACAATTTGTGGTATTCAGCAATGCTTCAAAGAAAGGCATGGGCTATGTGTTGATGCAAAATGACAATGTCATTGCCAATGCTTCAGTGCAATTGAAAGTTCATGAGCAGAATTATCCAACACATGATCTGGAGTTGGCTGCGATGATATTATTTTTAAAATTTGGGTAACATTATCTATTTAGGGAGAAGTGTGAAATATATACGGACCACAAAAGCCTCAATTATATATTCACATATAAAGAGTGGAACACGCACCAATGAATATGGTTAGATCTAATTAATGACTATGAATGCTCAATCCATTACCAACATGGGTAAGCGAACAAGGTGGAAGATGCTCTAAGTAAAAAAACCTAGAGACTCTCTCATTGATGAGAATTGACAAGGATCCATTCTTCATAGATTTTATGAATATGGTCATGGTAATCATATAGAAGGGAACATCATCAATCATTTCAAAAAACATTTCTCAACAGTCTCTTTTGGAAAAATTAAAGGATGCTCAAAAGGATGATGTGGGAATTCATAAGAAAGTGGATGCTATCAGAAAAGTGTAATCATCGGAGTTCAATGTTAATGAAGAAGGAATTGTGAGATTTGGGAATGTAATATGTGTTCCATCATGTCTGGAGCTGAAGAAGAAATTTTAGGATGATGCCATAGTTAAAATTTTTCTATTCACGTAGGAAACACAAAGTTGTATCGAGATCTCCAAGAGAATTATTGGTGGGATTATATGAAGAAGGAGATCATTGGGTATACATCAATGCGCCTGGTGTGTCTGCAAGTGAAGGCAGAGAGGCAAAAGTCTACGGGGATGATGAAACTATTTCCCATACCATCATGGGAATGGGAGAACCTCACCATGGACTTTGTCACTGGACCTCCGTAGACATCCAAAGGCAACAATTCAATCTAGTTTGTTGTGGATCATCATAAAAATCTTACACAAATTATTGCAATTCGGGAAGATTTTTCATTGGACAAACTGGAGTAGATATATATCATGGAAGTGGTAAGGTTTCATGGAGTACTACTATCTATTGTATCCAATCGATATCTATGATTGACCTCTATGTTTTGGAAGAGAGTTAAACACACTCTCGATACTGAACTAAACATCAGTACAACCTATCATCCTCAAACAGATGACTAATCTGAGTGAACTATTCAGAAATAGGAGGATATGTTAAGATCATGTTCTATGGACATAAAAGGAGGGTGGGACCAAAATCATTCACCAGTTAAATTCTCAAACAATAACAGTTTCCACTCGATCATCTGAATGGCACCTTATGAATCCCTGTATGGGAAGAGGTGTAGAACACCAACATTTTGGGTTGATGTCAGTGAGCGCAAGCAACTAGGATTAGAAATGATTGAAGAAATGGTGGAGAAGGTGAAAACCATTTTGCAACATATCAAGGCAGCCCAGATTCAATAGAAGAGTTATGCAGATAACCATTGATGAGACCATGAGGTTAAAGATGAAGACATGGTATTTCTACATGAATCTCTTTGGAAGAAGTTCATGGGGTTTGGAAAGAAAGGGAATTTATGTTCTAGGTACATCACCCCCTACGGGATTCTTGATCATGTTGGGGTTGTGGACAATCTACTAGCACTTCTACCTACCATGGAAAAAATACATGATGACTTTCATGTATCCATATAAATGAAGTACATTCTAGACCCTTCACATGTTCTCTCTTTAGAGGTAATACAATTAGAGGATGATTTTTCTTACGAGAATCAACCATTGAAGATCTTAGGTTGTAGAGAAAAATTTCTACGAAATTAGACAACGCCCTTCGTCAAGGTGTTGTGAAAAAACCACAAGTTTGAAGAAGCGACATGGGAATTAGAGGATGTGATAAAGTAGAGTTACCCAAATTTGTTTCATATTGGGAAATTCAATTTCGAGGGAGAATGTTCTTAAGGGGGGAAGATTGTAACAACCCAAACTTTCATTAATGAAAGTCCCCTTGATCTAATTAAATTTCTTATTATGGTTATATAAAATGTGAAGATCATTAGTTTTATGTTTCTAGATTTTAAAATACTGTTATGAATTGTGAATATTTCTAATATAGTAATTTATGATTAATGGCATGATTAGTATAAATATAGGGCTTTAACAAATCCAATTTACTCAAACAAAGGAAGCGATGGCCTCATCCAGTAGACTTTCCCCATACGAAGCCAAATTTTTGGTGATCAAAAAGTAGGTGGCATCATTGGTATTCTATGTTGACCAAGCCCAAGCTAATCTTGAACATGTTAAGCTTGAGTGGAACAGACTATGGGAGAAGTGGAAGTTAATAGAGATTACCACCCGAGAAATGTTATCCGAGCCACCCCAAGAGTCTATCACCATCGCACACCTTACTCTTTGGTCTCACGCGGGTGTTATAAGGGGTTTTGTAACAAGACCTTATCACTTTGACTAGGTTCATTATATTTTATATAATAATTTATATACATTCATTTTATTATTGTTACTTTGTAAATAGTTTTTAAATCACACATAGTATTTTTTGTTAATATTCAACTAAGAAATCTATTTTGATGAATTAATGGATTTTTGAATTAAATAATAATATAATAATATATTATTATTATTAAATTATTTTTTCTTAAATATAAATGATCATATAATTTTAGTAATTAAATTCTTATTTTTATTAAGGTTTGAAACCAGTTTTTTTCAAAACCTATGAATTTTTTATAAATGTCAGTTTTTATTTTAAAAGTAAAAATTCACATAATTATAAAATTATTTAGATAAAATGAATATTATTTTTGGAATGAGGATGTCAAAATTATCTAATTGATAATTTTTCATAATTTTCTGAGACTATCAAATATTTCGGTAAATATTTTATACCATTTAAATATATAATGCGTTTTATGATGTCATAATGACCTAATAGTGATGTAATAAAATACTATAAACAATATTCTCGGCCAATATATGTTTTACCATTAAAATAATCTGATTTTGGGTTTTTTTGATTTATTTTACAAAGCATTAGTGGACCCATCAAGACTTATAAAACAAATTTCATTTTTATATTGTTTTCCTTTAGTGTGTGACTCACCACCACATATTAAACCCTGTTATTTTATGAAGTTAGGACATTGGTCATATAAAATAATTTTTTCCACTACCCTTTGGAAAAATCCTTGGGGCAAAAACTAGGTTCTGGTTTGTTGTTTTGATTAGTTTAATGTGAGGTGTCCCAAACCAAAATAATAAAGAATTCCCTCTCCATTTCTATATAAACCCACCCAAACTCCCACTTCATCTTCACTCAAAGCCTTTGGATTTCAACCAACCCCTGACCTCCTCTATCTATAATCCTCCCAAGGTTCCCCAATCTCCCATTAATCATCTCCCAACTCTTTGGATCACACTTTTATGTAAGGGATTTTTTCCTTTCTCATTTTTTTCCAATTTTCATTAAGTTGTTATGAACTTTTGTTTTCAATTACAAATGTTGGTGGAATGATTTTTCAACACCCCCATAATTACCTATTTATGTTTTTATGATTGGATACCCCTTTCTATCTCATTAATTCATCCCATGTACACCAGTTTCCATGCAAGAATTCTCTGAGGGATTTCCCTCTCCTCTTTTACATCGAAGTAATTATTTTGAATTATGCATCTAAATTCCATTAAATTTGTTGGGAAATGTATCTATATGACCCCCTTACTGTCCATTTCGTGTTAATATTATGAGACACCCCTTTATCACTCCTCAAACATTTTTTATGTTTTGTTATTTCACGCCGTTATACTGTGCAAATTGCACTACGATTTTGCAAGCCAATGTCATTGTGTAGTGAATACCATGCCCATTTAACTAACAAGGGTATTCACCATTATAAACATGTACTTTTTGATTATAAAGATTCATGTATGTATTCCACATCCTTTTATTGTGTAATAAATGATGATGATTGATTTCATGGCATATGATCCATGTGGCACACTAATGCATGAAATGAAATGTTTAAGAAGGGTGCACCATGATAGCACTCCAATGTGTTGGGTAACATATAGTATCATGATAAATCCTGTGCAATGGTTTTTTAATCATTCTAATTCAAGTGCAACAAGGTTTTACTCGTGCTTCATGTGCACTGAGCGTTTAATCTTGCTCCATGTGCAATGATCCTTGCCTCATGCTAATTCCATGTTAAGTGTTGTTTCCACATTTCTATGTTATGATTATTATGATTTATCATGATTTTATGTTCATGTTTCTCCTATGCTCCATTAATATGCATATTGCCTAACATTTATTGTATTCGTTATGTTATTCCATGTTTATTCCCTTACTAGGCTTTGTATCTCACCCTTTTTTTGCATGTCCTCAGGTTATCCCATGCAATGCTAAGTACAAGGGAATGTAGTGGTCATGTAAATAATGTTTTAAATAAAGATGGTGCATTTCATGTTTTAAGTTGTTATTTAGTGATACTATGACCCAAAGACACTATACCTCTCGATCATCCATATTGTATTAGGTGACGATTTTATTTAAGAAATCATGTCCATGTTTGTAATAAAGAGAAGGGTTATTATAGTTCTAATAATGAAATCTCACAGGACGAAGAAGAACCTGATATTCAGATATATGGGACCATTCTAGAGCTTCTATGGGAAACCCAAAAAACCAATATGGATCAAACAGCTATGCTGGGGATGTTATGTTAGGGATACCAAAAAACCATAATGATACAGACTTCTAATTGTAAGATCAACAACCTGCTCATTGAGGTCATGCTAAATACAAAAACCCCACCTTGGGATCTGATATGATAGAGGATCACACTCTCATATCATAGAGGGACACCAAAACTCAATATGAGAATTAGACTATATAGGGGATTGTAATCCATTGAAGTGGCTGTAATGCCACACTGTACCCATGAGGAAATAGGCTGAGGGAACATTCTCTACCTAGGCCAATCCAAAATAAGGAAATAAAGATATAATAACACTCTCGAAGGGGGTAAAAAATTTATACCAGAAGCTACATGATGGTTAAAACTGTCCTTAATTATCCCTATGTGGTGACGCCTCACATGACATTAAAGTATCCACATAGTTTGTATGTAGGAGAAATATGAGACATGTATAGACACTTGAACCCCTTATGGTGTCGCCTGGTTGTGATGGGGTACTACTGGACATATTAGTGTACTAGCCTGTGTACACCCGTTTGTGCCTGTGTCTAAGTTCACATTGTGCCTATATCAATTTACCTTTTCCCATGTCTGTGTACTTCCCAAAGTACATGTTGATCCATCGAGGAAGAGATACACTCCGTGTGATAGGGTTTAAACACCGTGTGATACATATCTTTATCCTGAAACCCTATCCCCCAAAAAATGGGACCCACATGGTGTCTAATCCTCATATAAATGTTGTTTTCTCAATGTTTTCTAGATCCAGAGGCTTATCCTCCATTAATCCTTATGCTTCACTACTGCCTTGACTTCCACAAAAAAACAATCCATATATTTTGAATCTCGTTAGACCGATCCCTACCATCACTTGGTCACTAAAATCTATCCCTTAAATCAAATCAAAAATGAATACAAAATGTCTTATTTGTTGTGTGTCTTCCAAAAAAACAAAGGACCCCTGATCTAGTCTTTTTATACTTCGGTTTTTTCATCATCGTCGTCAATTGTCATACAATAATGGCCATCACATTCCATACCCACAATAAGGAATTCATTGTTCTGACGAATGAACGCATAATGCCTGAGAACCATATATTGGTTGAACCTTTGAAAAAAATAAATTGCATACAATTATATAATGAAGAATTTGTGGAGAAATCCATAATCCATAGAATGGTAGGAACAAAACTCAGTGGCTATTCATTTTTCCATGATCCATTATCATAGAATAAGATAAGGAGAGATGAAAAATTAAAGTGAACAAATAATTATTTGATTAATTTAAATATAATGATGACTCATGTATCAATTTTTTTCATGTAATTTATCTACATTTTCCAAGGCATAATAAATTATATGGAAAACATATCCTACCATTATCATGGATCAATTTTTGATGAATAATGGTTCCTTGTAGTCATCCTTGATGAGATCCAAGATATAATCCAGATCAATCATCATTTTCCAAGAAATGTCTCTAATGATTATCTAAATCTCTATGTATTTAATGAATAACCCTGAGTAAATAGTATAAATATATTATTATAGGAGAAACATGTCACTCTATAAAAAATAATGAAATTAATTAATTATATAAATTATTTTATTTATTTATGACAGTGATAACTTTTAAAAAATTAGCATAATCAAAAAAATGTTATACCATTCATAGGGTAAAATCGACATTCTAACCTCAATGGTGCTGAAAATTTTATTATATGATACACCATTCAAGAGTTCTTCAAAAATTTCTGGAAAATTAATGGCATGTGTCATGAACCATCCCCTGAGGCCTGTGCCGTGACTACCCCAAGCCTGCCTTCCATTGGCTAGGGGCTGGCGACTAGCACGTGAATGGTATATCCCTAAAATGGGAAAGAATTGACTTTTTTCCAAAAAACATAAAAATCAAGAACACAACAATATGCAAACCATGTAGTAGTATCACAATAGTAAAAGTGTGTACTGAATTTAAAGGGGCCTGAATACATGACCAACAGAAAGGTATAACTTCAAAAGAAAATAGAAACAAATTCTAAGGTTGACCACAATATATTATACATGAAAGGTAGTTAAAGATTGTCTCCACAGCCCACACATCAACCTTCACTGCCGTCCACTGTCAGGTCCTATCTCCCCATGTCACAGCCATGCTTCTCATCGTCTGCACAAATCACAACAATTTGAGGGCAAACCCTGTGTAGGGGTGAGTGTAACAATACACCGTAGGGACCCTGAGACCCCCAAAAGTCCCTCAGAATCCCACAAAGAATAAACAAAAAGCATGGTCTAAATAATAATTCACAAAATAATACTCAACACAATCCAACTATATCTTATTTATAGAAGTACAATTTATTAGTGGTAAAGCTCGATCATCTTATTCTGTCAAGGGTTCTACTACTGATCCACATAGAATCACTCAGTGCTGATCCACATTAGATCACTTGGTGTTAATCCACACAGAATCACATGGTATAGATCCAAAGAGGATTTCATGGTGATTACCCACACAAGATCTCTAGGTACTGATCCACATAGGATAGGTAGGTGCTGATCCACACAAGATCTCTTGGTGCTGATCCACAAATGATAACTATTCATTCATCATGTCTTAGATAGCCATTGGATTTACGTACATAGAATGGATGATTCAAGGAGGATCTACTCCTCAAACCACCGATCTCACTTCAAAAGATCTGAAGTCTCGTGATGAAGTAACCCAATGATTCATCATGTCATAAGGGTTCCAATGAAACATGAGGCATGTCAACCAAACACCCGGTCTGAGAGTTATAGAAATTTTAGTGTCGAGGTCCAAGTTGGAATCAAGTACAATCCAACCTATCCATGATCTAACATTATACAAAACATAGGTAGATTATATTCAGAGGACCTTATCATTCCAAGTATTCCAGCACAACAGACGGTGTGTAAAACGAACATCAGGTTTGTTAGTTACGGCTCTTTTTGAAAAACGATGTCGAATTGGGTCCAGGTCTTGTCCACCCAGTCAGACCGACCCCCCCCCCCCACAACCTGGTTCGACCTATCTTGGGCTAACCCGACCTAGACTGGGTCTGACCTGAGTCTATCTTCAACTGAACTGGCTAGGCTAGCTCATGTGGTGTGGGCCACAGCTGGCTCGTCCAGTGCGGGCGAGACCATTACTGGCTCAGCCCGCTGGGATACGGAACCGCCCCGACATGCCAGGCCATAGACCAGCCTGACCCACTGGCATGGCACAACCCTCCAGATAGGTGGCCTATCTGGGTGGTGGGTGGTCGGTCCCCCTCCTGAATGGCACATCTCATTTGGTTTTGGAAAATTGTGGTGCCACGTGGCACCACCCCTACCAGCAAGACTTATGGGTGTGGGTCCCCCTCCACTGGCACAACACGATGCAGCGGCCCACCATCTTTGGCATGCTATATCACGCCTCCTTCCATGCCAATGTGGATGTACGACATTGGCTGCCTCTATCTCCCACCTCAGAATCGGCAGGCGTGGATCTGCCACCATGGCTGTTGGTTTCCAACCACCACCCATGTCCCCTAGTTCCCGTTGCGGGCACCGCCATGCCGGTGTCACTCTGGAACATATATCATGGGGCTTCGACGATGCTTTGGAGCTCCGTTTTCACTCCCGTCTACATCTATGGTCCACCCAAGATGCCACCGTCGCTGCGTGCCTCTGGGTTTAATGGTTTCATCATGTTGATAAATCAGTCCCCAAAGAATGCAATGATAAAACAAGCGACGGAGGGTCCGAGCCTTGTTTTTTTGGCCCACACCGTCTTCTTTTTCATTATATCATGGGAGATATTAATTATTCTTCAAATATATAGAATTAATCAAGAGAAAACACATATAATAAATTAAGACAAACCCCCTACCTTGAGAATCATTGGCGGTGTCATAGTTGTGGTAGGAGGAGATACCTCGTTGGATGATGTCATCAGTGTTCATTGATCCTGGATCATTTCAGTACAAGCTTCCATCCTCTTGTGGTGGATGATGTCATGGTATATTGCTAGAGGTTCCTCACCTGATTAAGTCTTGTCAAAAACCCCAACCCGAGTTCTGTTTTAATAGAGGGGGAGGGTGTGTAACACATCGAAACAATTGATGAGGTTCATTAATGAGTTTTTAATTAATTAAACTCTTAATTCCCAATGGTGTGGTTACACAACTGAAGAGTCAAGACATTAAATGGCTTGATGAAACATTGGTCCCACCACCACCGCTCGACAGGAGGTAGGATAATAAAATAATTTTTTTGGTTATTTTATTTTTTTAGAAGTCACAAAAAAACTAACTTTTTCACCCGACATACTATGGTCAAATTTAAGCCTCCCTTAATCGAATCTCAGCACTGCAGATTCGACAGTGCCCATATATTTTTCGTTCGAGCACTGGTTCAAGAGATAGAAAATTCCGCCCATTTTTTACTAAACAAACAATAAAAAAAGATCAAAATTCCCTTTCCGGAACACTGGGCCTCAAAATCATGCGCCATCAATTTTCATTAACTTATAATAATACCAAATACGTTAAAATAATTTGGAATGTTTGGGATTTTACATCCTCCCCACCATAGGGCTTTTCATCCCCAAAATCTACAACAAAACCAGGGGAACAAATGTGGGTAGTGAGCACACATCTGAGCCTCAATCCCCCAGGGGCTATGCTAGAGATTTCCATGCTGCCAACGAACTCTCACCAGAGTAATCGACTGTTGAAGAAGGATATGATATTGTCGATCCTCTATCTCCCCTAGGAACACCACAAATGTCACCCCATCATCGATGTCCAGCCTAATGAAGTCGATAAATTATGATGGATCTTGCACGTACCTCCTCAGTAGTGACACATGGAAAACATTATGCACCCTGTGAATCTGTGGGGGAAGATCTAGATGGTATTCTACCTTGCCTAATCTATTTTAGATCTAGAAAGGTAAGATGAACCTTAGATAAAGCATGTATCCCCGACCAAACCACTGTAATCCTCATCAGGATGAGACCCATAGAAAGATATAGCCACTGTCTTCAACCTCTAAGGGTCTCCGTCTCCTATAAGCATAAGACTTCTATCAGTTCTATGCAGTCTTCATTCACTCCTGGATGATTTGCACCTTCTCTGTGGTAGCATGTACCCACTCAGGCCCTATAGGTGCAAATTTTCCTAGGTATGTCTTTCATAGGGGTGACCTGCATGGTCACCCGTATAGGGCTTCTAATGGAGTCATGATTATGGTGGAGTGATAACTGTTGTTGTAAGAGAACTCCACAAGTGGCAGGTAGCCACCATATTTTGGCCAAAATCAAGGACACAAGCACCCAGAATGTACTTGAGTGCCTATATGGTCCACTCGGCCAGACCAACTATCTGAGGGTGAAAGGTGGTGTTCAAGCGTAGCTGAGTCCCAAATGCATCCCCCAATCAATGCCACAAGAGAGATGTAAAATGTGCATTCTGATCTGAGATAATCACAAATGGAACCCCGTGAGGCCATACAATATCCTGTATGTAGTTGAATCCCACACTCTCTATTGATAACTACTCTCTGATTGGTAAGAAGTGGGTCGACATGGTGAGTTAGTCAACGATCACCCATATGGAATTGTGGGCCCTAGATGTACGTGGTAGCCCTATCACGAAGACCATCGATATAATATACCACTTCTACTCTAGTACCTCATGTGTTTGAGCTAGGCCTACTTGTACCTGATGCTCATCCTTCACCTACTGACAATTGTGGCATTGCGAAATGAACTTTTCCACTACTTTCTTCATCCATATCCACTGGTACTGAAACTGGAGGTCCTGGTACATGTTCTACACTACAGGATGTACCGCTAAAGGGAATGTATGTAACTCCCTCAACACATCCTCCTTTAGACTCACTGATACCATTGTGTATCCAATGAATAGGATGATATTCTCCTCACCTATATAAATTCCATCATAAGAATATCCTAAGGATATGTTAGCATGTCAGGCCACACAGTCTATGTCCCCATGTAGTGTCTCCCTGAATCTCTAAAGTAGTGGGTGGGTAACTATCATATAATGAAGGTAATATGCTCAATCTCTATCCATGAAGTATATCTGAAATGTGGCTAGCTGCTATGTCGCCTCACTTAGCAACTGTAGACAAGACCTCTTGTTGGGTGTGTCTGTTACTACGTTACCCTTCCTAAGAGGGTAGAATATCTCAAAGTCATATTCCTTGTGGAAATCTAGCCATCGTGACTGTCTCAGGTTCATGTTCTTCTTTGAGAAGATATACCTAAGAATCTTTTGATCAATGTAAATAGTAAACCATTTTCTCATCAAGTAGTGCTGCAGTAAATTTAGCGCAATGACCAATAATGCTAACTCTAGGTCATGGGTAGCATAATTCTGCTCTACCTATCTCAACTGACTTGAGTCATAGGCAATCATTCCCCACTATTGCATCAGGAAACAACCTAATATGGTACCTGTTGTGTCACAGTAGACTATATACCCAACTCTCTCTTCTCGTAACCTCATGATGGGGGCGCTCCTATGCCCCTACCTCAGCTCATGAAAACTCAACTGGCATATCTCCATCCTCACAAAGTGTTATACCTTGTTTGTCAAAGCTGAAAAGGGTGTCACATCTCTAGAATATTGAGTACAAATCTCTGGTAGTACCCTTCCAATCCAAGGAAACTCTTCACCTTGGTCACACTCTTGGGTGGCCCCCAAGAAAGCACTACCTATATCTTCTTTGGATCCACTGAAACTATATCCTCTCTGATAACATTCCCCCGAAAGTGGACATCTTATTTCCAAAATTGGAACTTTGAGAGGTTTCCATAACGCTGGTTCTCTCATAGTATATCCAAAACTTTCTATAGGTGTGTGGTGTGCTCCTCCTCTGATACCGAGTATATCATGATGTCATCAATGATGACATCTATGAAGAAAATGAGGTAAGGATGGAAGATCCATTTCATGAGCCCCAAGAACACTTCTAGAGTGTTGTTTATGCCGAAGGGAATCACCTACAACTCAAAGTTCCATTCAGACATCTGAGGCCTTCATCGGCACTTCATCATCCCGTACCCTGAGATGGCGATAGCCTGATCTAAGGTCTATCCTTGAAAACCATCGAGGACCCTTTAGCTAGTAAAAAAAATCATCAATACCTGGTAGTGGATGCTTTTTCTTCACGGTCACCTGGTCAAGGTTCTGATTATCCACACAAAGCCTTAGATTCCCATCCACCCTCTTGGAAAGCAAAATCAGGGATGCCCATGGAGAACCAGTGGGCCTTATGAACCCCTTCCCCGAAAAGTCCTCCAATTGTACTCCCAACTCACGATGCTCTATGGGGGTCATCTGATATACTATCTTAAATATCAGTTTTGTCTTGGGATATAGGTCGATGTAGAAATCTACCTCTCTGTGAAGAGGTAGTCCAGGAACATCATCAAGAAAGACAGTAACATACTGGTCCACCACAACAGGATAACATGGACTCCACATGTCAATAGCCCTCGAGAGTAAGCTATCCAACTAATGAGTTGTCGGCTGCACCATCCTTTGAGAGAGTCAATCATGTGTGGTAAAGGTACGCTTCTCACTGGTGAAGGAAAACCTGATCCCATTCTCACAGACACACCGTACATTATTCCAAAAATATTTGACCTGAAAATGGACTATGGATAACCAATCTATACCTAAGATTACGTCTTAGGTCCTCGACGCTGCTACTAGGTGATCCCATCCAAAGTTCTCACCTCCTAGAGTGAGATCACACTATCTGCACCAGTGTGTAGTCATTGATTCCTCTCTTTTAAGAGTCTCTAACTATAAGGGTTGAGCCAATAGCTCCATAGGAATCTCTGAGATCTAAAAAAGTGTTGTGGTAATAAAAGAGAGACTAGAACCTTTGTCTATTAGAACTACAGCTAGGGTGGAATAGACAGAGATCGTACATCAAATCACCTCTAGAGCACCATGGTCAATAGCCTCTACAGCCTAAAGCTGGGATCACCCCTATCCACCTAATCTCTGAGGTCGGGGTGGGCCACCGGGAGGTGGTGATGGTAGAACATCAAACCATCATCAAACACCTGCTGCACGACATTCTCCTCTACCACATCAGCCGCCCTGTGGACCCACTCATTCTAACATTGGAAGATACCTTGGCATTCGCTCAATAATCTTTTGATCATCTATGCCATGAGTCTGATAGTCACGATCCATGTGTCACTATCCACCGTAAGAATAACATTATTTATTCCTTAGAATACATACTCCGCCACACGAGGATTGCAACTTCGCCCGTGTGTCCTGGGGTTGTCAACCGAAAGGTCCGGCCCTCTTGGACCTCTGCATTATCTGCCTACTACATGATACAGATGACTCAACTACCTATTGTCCGTTGGTGGCTCTCACCATCTGTGCCAGCTCAGCTAAGAAGCTCTCCACTAATTATTCTCACTCACGCACTCCACCATGCATCTGGATATTGAGTGATATCATCGAATCTCTTATATCCCAATGGAGACTCTTCCCAAAGGTATGGGCCCTGATGAATCGGTCCCATACCAAGTTGGTGCAGTAGTGTGAGAGGTTAATTTATCTCACAAAGTAATGGGCCACTAATAGGTTGCCCTACTGTAAGAGTAACAACTACAAGATACACCCTTAGTGCAAAGTTTCTTGTATGATCTTCAACCTAAAGAGGGTCTAGAAGTCAAACCAGGAGAGTGTCACCTCCTCATGCATCTGGAGAGTTAGACTTCAACATCTACTTGTTGTGCCCAAGAAGAGGCTAGTATCTTGGATCACTATCTGATCTTATAGCATCCCAACTAAGAGAAAAACCCATGCCACAGTCTCTAGCCAGTAATCAGCTGCCTGGGGATCTGTGTCGCCTAGAAACCTAAGAGGAATCTAAATCTAGAACTCATTCAATATGCTCAATCGGCATGCACAGTCTGCAAGTGGGGCTGGTAGAAACTATTTCCTTCTGAGTGGTGGTGCTAATGGTAAACCACCTGAAGCTTCCTACACATTATGATTTTCATCCATCGATGCCTTGTTTCATAGTGGGCCATCATCATGTTCTCTCTCTAGAATTCTTGCTGACTATATACGCAGTAGCATCCTGAGAGAAAACAGGTGTGACACAGTCAATAAGTTAAACATGGTGAGCAATGTCTAAATAAATTAAAAGTAAAACATTTACAAAACACACACAATCTTTGGTATCATGCACAGAGTTAGAAATCAGAATTCAGGGTCCTGGTGTATGGATACGTTGGCCGTTGCTCCAACAATGGACTCCCAAAACTGAAAACCACACTCAAAACACATAACATTATTTCTTCATAAGAAAGATCAGAGTCATATTTCTTCGGTAGAACTGACTTCTTTAATACCACTTTGTCATGACCCATCCCCCAAGGCCCATGCCATGTCTAACCAAACTCGCCTTCCACGGGCTTGGGGTTGTCAACTAGCACTAGAAATGCACATCCCTATAATAGGAACGCATTTCCTTTAATCTTGTAAACATATAGACCAAAAAAATGACAAGATGAAAACCACATAGTAGTATTTCCATATTAAATGTGTGCACTGAAATTAAAGGGGTCGTACTACAATCCCAATAGAAAGGTACAACTAAAACAGAAAATAGAAAACACCTCCTCAGGGCATCCACTATAGATTATATCTAAAGGGTAGGTACAACTCTTGTACATAGCTCTCCACAAAAGCGGTCACTACCTTCCACCATCATTTCCTAGTTCCTCGAGTTTTAGCGAAGCTTATATTCATTTACAAAAGACACAACAAGGTGCAGGTGAAGCCTGTCCAAGGGTGAAGTGTCTCCAAGACCCCTAATGGTGTCTCCAAATTCAACAAAGGAAGACCAAAAATAATTACCTCAATCACAAAGAAAAAATAAAAATAAAAATCTCAAACCGGGTATTAATCAAGTAGATAAGTAAAAAATTAGAAGTCGTAAAGATAGATCATCTTATTCTGTCAAGGGTTCTGTGGCTGATTCGCACATGATCGCTCTGTGCTGATCCACACAGGATCACTAGTTGCTGATCCACATAGGATCACTGGGTTCTGATCCATAGATGATCGCTAGGTTCTAATCTACAAAATAAATCTATGTGTTGATCCACACAATATCGCTACATGTTGATCCACAGAGGATCTCTAGGTGATGATCCACACAGGACCGTTATTCATTTTTCACGTCTCATCTAGCCAATGGATTGTCGTACCTAATACACATGATTGTGGGAGGATCCACTCCTTAATACATTAGTATTACTTCAATGAGAACTATGTCCCATGAAGAAGTAACTTAACGATCTGTCATGTCATAGGGGTTCCAACACAATACGCAGCGTGGCAATCAGATGCCCAGTTTGAGTGTTATAGGCATTTTAGGGCTGAAGGCCCAGTTGGATTTTTGTACAATCCAACCCAGCCGTACTACTAATTTCTCCAAACCTCAAGTGGAATATCTCAAAAGGATCATCTTGTTCCAAGGATTTCAGAACTGGTGACATTTGTCAAACATCTGTCTGGTTTGTTAGTTATGACCTTTTTTTGCTAAATGGTGTTGAAGTCGGTCCGGGTCCAGGCCGACCCGACCGGGGCCGACCCGGTATAGCTTGAACTGGATCGGCTAGCCCATGTGGGCTGGGGAGCGGAACTAGCCTGGCCCACTAAGTCACAGAACCAACTAGGTTTACCAGTTGGGCAGCCCTCCTCTGCGGGGCAGGGAGAGTCCCCCTCCTAAATGGCAGATGTCATTCAGGTGAGTGAAATGGTGGTTCCATGTGGCACCGCCCTGCTAGCGGGACCCATTGTTGTGGGTCCTCCTATTCCCCCACGGCACAATGTCGTGGCCCACCTTCTGTAGTGTGAAATTGCACACCACCTCTGTTGCCGATGCTGCCGGCCGACGATGGCCACCCCCCTCACCCACCGCGGTGCCTGCAAGCACTGCTCTTCCATCATGTTCAGCAGTTGCTAGTTGTGGCCCTCATTTTCCAACGCTATTCATCGGTGCCACCACATCATTTTTGAGTCAGTGCTTCTTCTATGGGGATCTAATAACAATCTATAGATCATTGTTTCACTCCCATCTACACCTACATGCCTCCTGAGCTGCTATCACTGCGTGCCTATCGGTTTCAAGGTTTCTTCAAGTTGAGAAATCCATCCCCAAAGAACACAATGATATAACAAGCGGTGGAGGGTCTTGGCCTTGTTCGTTTGGCCCACACCCTCTGCATTAGCATCATAACATGGGTGAGAAATTTTTATCTTCAAACACTTCAAATTAATCAAGAAAAAACCCCAAGAATTAATCAATACAAAACCACTACCTCGATAATCGTTGGAGGTGTCCTTGTTGTGGCCGGAATAGAGTCTTCATTGGATGAAGTCACCAACATTCATTGATCATAGATCATTACCGCCCAAGATTCCGTCCTCTATTAGTGGATGATGGTGCAATACTTTTCCATAGGTTCATCGCTTGATGAAGTAGTGTCAAAAACCCCAAACCCATCTCCATTTAAATAGAGGGGGAGGGTGAGTTACACCTCAAAATTATTAATGAGGTTCATTAATGAGTTTTTAATTAAAAAACCTCTTAATTCCCAATGGTGAGGCTACAAAACTAAAGAGTCCAGCTATTAAATTTCTTGAAAACCCATCCGTCCCACCACCTCCACTCGATAGGATGTAGGATAAAAAATAACAATTTTTATGCTTTTTTATTATTTAATTTAAATGTTGCAAAAACACACTTTTTCACCCGACCTATATCAGTCAAAGGTAAGCCTGCTTTAAATGAATCTCAACACTGCGGATTCGATGGTACCCACATTTTTTTAATCTGAGCACCAGTTCAAAAGATAGAAAATGTTTCCCATAAGTTTACTAAATGTACCATAAAAAAGTTCAAAAATCTGTTCTGGGAATACTGTGCCTCATAATCAAGCGCCGTAAATTTCTGTAGAAATTTAGTAATCCAAAATAATGTAAAAAATTATATTGAATTGCCAGGTCTTTACAACAAATGTTATTTAATATATTTAAATATATTTCCATCATTTATTCTGGCCACACCAAGGCTCAAAATCTCACTCTTTCTCATCTCCTGGTCTCAAAAATAATTCAAATATTCTATAAAAATAATACATGGAAAATATGAGTCATTATTGTCTCCCCCCTTTAGTGTTTTCTTCCTGAATAGACAAAAACCTACTAAAACAGAAGAGGGTAGAAGGCTTGTATCTTGGTCCCCACTCCCACGTTCTCTCCTAAAGATTGTCATGCAACCACTAGACACACAAAAGAGGAATCAAATTCCCATAAAGGTTCCCCTTTTTCCATTCCCCAATCTCCAAAAAGTACAATATAAATGTTTCTCCATCCTTGATCTATTGATCTCGCTAATCGATAATGTGAGATTGTTCATGCACATATGTCCTTATCTACGACCCATGGAAGATGTCATGTACCCAGTCCATATACAAAGGTAGAACTAACTGATATTCCACCTCACCATTTCTACATAATATCTAACAAATGGTCCAATGAATCTCATAGATAACTTTCCATCAAATCTCCTAAATCAATATCAACTATGGAACCCCAAGAACACAAGGTCTACCTATACAAACATCATATGTATTTATCATTTTTCTATTTAAGACTTTTGATAGATTTGAGTAGTCTTCATTCACTCTTGGATTATCTTCACAATCTCTATCATTGATCACACCAACTCAAGGCCCATGAGCACTAACATAAATGGATCATACCAATAGAGTGCTGTTACGTATATTGAACCATATAAATTGTCAAATCGTTCCATACGTATGGTTTAACGGTACATGTTTTTGAACAAAAACTCCATCAATGGTTGGTGATCTAGACAACTACGACGAAAGCCCAACATGAAAGAACGTAGGATTCCAAACAATACCTAAATGGTCTACTCTATCTAGCCATCTTTCAGGAGATTAAACATCTGGGTTAAAATTAATCGTGGCCCAAAGGCCTCTTTTAATCCAATAATGAACTAAGATGTTCCGAAAGCATCAAAATCTGAGATGATCATCAATGAACCACCATAGAGTCATAATATCTAATTCATATTGAGGATCCAAAATATCTCTATTAAACTATAATATTGAATTTCTAGGAAGTGGTCCGACATGGAGAGTTAGTCTATGATCACCCATCTGGCATCTTGTCCCTAGGGCATATGTGAAAATCCCTTAACAAATTCCTTGAATTTCCCACTACACTTCTTCTTTGGAACCTCAATGGGTTGTGTTAAACAACCTAGAACCTGGTGCTCTACCCATGATTACTGACAGGTGAGGCATCAAGAGACTCACTCTGCAACACCTTTATTCATGTCTAGCCACCAAAATTGATGTAGAGGTCCTAGTATAATGTATACACACTTGGATGCCCCACCAAAGGATATGTATAAAACGATATCAAGGCCTCCACGTACAATGTTACAAATACCATCATCCATCCTGAGATATGGATATCATGCTTCCCACCTTTTGAATATCCATCGAGAGCATGTGTAGTGGATATATGAGTACATAAGGTCTCAAAGTTGGTATCTCCATTCAGAGTATCCTTTAAAATCTTCCTAAATTTTGGTGTGATAACCATTGAATAAAAATATGAAGCACCATCCTTTTACATAAAGGATAACTACAACGAGGCCTACTTAACTAACAACATAGACAACAACTGAGAGTAATACCTCAATCTGAGAGTTTCTTCCACCATGCTCCCCTTCCCAAGTGTATTTAAATTTTTAAATTCATAGTACTAGAGGAACTATATCTATTTACATTACCTCATGTGATGATATTTTTTTAGAGAATATCTAAATGAGACTCCTGTGGTTAGAATTTGGGATTAATGAATTTCCCAACAGGTTGTGTTGCCACATCTTTTGTATGAAAACTACTATTGCTAAATCAAAATCCTGGGAGTCTTAGTTCTACTCCTATGTTCTAAACTAATGTAAATAATAGAAAATTAACACCATCACTTACATTATAACACAACCATGTTTTCTCCCTGATGCATTGAATAAAACTAAATAATCGACATCCTAATCTAGAAATAACATGATGGGAGAACTTATTGACCTATGTCTCAAGTATTGAAAGCAATGAAGAAAAATTTCCTTCCACATGAAATGATACCCCTCAAAGTTAATAATTTCAAAAGCTCTTCTACTCTTGAGAAATTAGGTACAAAATTTTGAAAAAAAAAATTCATCCAAAGGAAACACCGCACCATTGTAATACTCTTGGGTGGATCCCAAGAAAGAGAAACCTCAACCTTTTCTAGTTCCACTGCTACTCTAGCATATTAGTTGCTTTTTCCAAGAAATTTGAACTCTCAAATCCAAAACAAAAACATCGAGATTATCCCCTAAATATAGTTCTCTCAAAGTGTGTCCAGGACAATCAACATGTTTCTCACATACACCACCTTGGACACTAAATAAAATAGTATTTCATTGATGAAGACCACCCGGAACCAATCATGGAAGGGGTGGAAGATCTACTTCATTAGTCTCATGAGAACTACTGGGGAGTTTTCCACCTATAATTGCATCACCAAGTACACATAGTGACCGTAGTTACATTTGAATTCCGTATTTGATATATCCTTATCCTATATTTTCAGTTGGTGATAGTCTGATCTGAGGTCAATCATTGAGAACCATAATACCCCTCCCAAATGATGATTGTTTTCATGGGTCCTCAATAGTGAATAATTTCTTTTTCATATTCAATCAATTCAAGAGATGATAATCCACTCATATCCTGAACATCATTTCACCTTCTAGGTGAATAACACTGGGACTACCCTAGGGGAAATACTGGTTCCCACAAATCCATTATTCTGCATGCCTTCTAAAAACACCCTAATATCTAGATGCTCTGTAAGAGATATCTGATATGCTGGAGAAGATATCAGTTCTATTCAAGGATGCAGTTTAATGTAGATGTCTATCTCTTGATGGGGATGTAAACCTGATATGTCTTTTACGAAAGATGGACCTATACTCTTCCAACACTATAGGAAGCTGATATCCCAATTAATCCACTACACCAATAGTAATGATAACCAATTAGTGAGTAATCATATGGTCTCTAATATTCCTAAGATCATATTTTTACACAATGTTTTCCTTTTGACCGAAAAAGGAAAACCTCATTCCGTCAATATGGACACAACACATCCTCCTCCTCAAATAGTAAATCTGGGCATGAATTGTTGATAGTCATTCAATACCTAAGATGAAATTGTAAAGACTTAATGTGGCTACATAGAGTTCCCATATGAAACTGTATCATACGACCTTTATATACAATTTTTTCTAAATGTGTGTAAATTTTTAGTCACCTCTTCATAGAGTCTCCCACAACAATGTTTGAGTGAAATGATCAACTAGAATCTCTATGTCATGAACTAGATAAGGGGCTTGAAAAAAATGAATCATACATATGTCTATTAAAACTGTAGAAAATGTATAAAATATATATTTCATAACTTTTTTCTTCTCTAGAGATAATTTTTAATAGGCCTCTATTGATTTCATCTGGCTTAGTTTCTATCCACATGCTCCCTGATCTTAGTGTGGACAACATTGGGTTGTTGGTGGTAATAGTTCAAACCTTTGAGCACCACCTACTAACCTACTAGGAAATCTATCACATATACTTCCCTTCGTATAACTTTTATCGGGCATCTGTCTCTTCCATGGTGGTCCCTCAAACATCTCATGATCATCTGTATGGTGGTTCGAAAAATATTGAGCCAGAGGTCCCTGAATGACATAGGTGAAACACCACCTCTCACTTGGATTATTCATTCAACCCAGAGAGACTTTTACTAATGACCATATGTCTTGGAATCGCCTCCTGAAGCATCTTACCCAATTAGAACCCTATGAATTCTATTGAATCACTATATCCGAGGTCTCAACTATTTGGATCACACTACAACCTCCGAATATTGTTTTCTATTCAACAGGAAATCCCTCTCCTACCAAGGCTCTCTCAAGAACCCCAGTAATGGTGGGATTTCAATGTGATACCAATAAATCCTTGATGTATCAGCTTATTCCCTACTCAATGGATTTAGCTCCGAACAGCTGATCTCACACCATATTGAAGTGGTAACATAAGAGGTCTGTAGACCTCACAGACTGCTCCACCACGATCATAGTACCCTGCTATAGATAGAGAATATCTTGTATGCATACTGATTGAAACATGGGTAGATTAAAATTCTCCAGTAAGATGTGATCAATGTATAAATAGGATATAGTTGTCTTGTTTTGTGACTAAGTCACTAAGCTCCACCATTTACTAGTAGATCCCTGAATAAGAATCACCACTTGAACCACCATCTGGTCAAAAAGCGTCCTCACAAGGATGAAAACTTGAGGGACTTCCTCTAGGTATTACTCAGCCACATGAGGGCCTATATTGCAATAAATCATTGGAGGTATCAACAAATTAAACTCATTTACTACATCTATACTTTTTTTATACTCAGACAGTATTTCTAGCACTAGATTCTACTCAATTGGTGGTCATATAGCTAGAAAACCACCTAGAGGTGCTATGTTCAGTACATGCCGATGTACTAATACCTCTTCAATAGGAAGATCATCCTCATAATCATGTAGATGAATAATTTATGGTTTTCAATATAGGGGAATCCAAAGATAAAACAAGATGTACCATGGTCAAATACTATATCCGGGGAGTTGTCTTAATAAGGACATTGAAAATAAAAACCATTCTTATATGATGCATGTACCAACATTTTCTCTATATCCAATGTTTAGATTTTCCTATTCGAAGGGTAGGTGATTAGATTCATAGTGTATTAATACACTAGCCATCATACTGACCCTAGAGTCCCTAAAATGGAAGCTAAAAATGAAACACAAAACACTATTTTCCCAAACCAATATCAATGAATCTAGTCCAAATGTAGAACTAACTCCTATGACACCACTATGTCATGACCCAACTATTCAAGGTCTGACCTGTGACTTCCCCAATCTGGCCACAAATGGGTTAGGGGCTAGCGACCTATTCTAAGTAGGCTTATCTGAAAAAAGGGAGGCATTATACTAAAGTACCTATAAACATGAAAACATATCCAAAACCACACATTACTAAAATGTAAAATAACTAAATCTAGTTCTTTCACACATCTAATACCCCACAACAGTGTACACTTGTAATGTATTGAATGAGGAAAAATGATTCAAATAAAATCCAAAAAATAACATTAAAGTGTCCAACCCACTCAATGGTAGAGGAATATGAAAAATATACGCTCCCAAAAATACACCTCAGACTTTCAAACACCATCTATGATCCATCCAATCACTATCCTCCATGTATGAAATCAAGAGGTTCATCATCTTCCTAAGACACAACACGTGTAGGAAACACCCATATAGAGTTGTGTATTATAATACCTAGTATGCCACCCTAAATACACTAAACATGAATAACCATGTACAATCATCTTAATAAATGATATAAATCTGAATGTACAATAGACACACCAAGATATAATCTGGAAAGACATCACACCACCAAGAGGTCATAACCAACTATCACCCAAAAAATTATACTCGAAGTAATACTTTTTATTGTAGAATTAACTACATGATCCATGATATTATTAGAGACACTCAATGTAGAGTTCTATTTCATTAATCCCCCCCAATAAATAACACTTGTCTAATAAGACCTTAATAATCAGATATGTGGTCTCACCCAGAACCGCTGGGGGTTACCACAAACCCAATTTGGGTGAACCCACTAAATAAGGCATAAAAGGTCATTTATACAACCAAAACCACTAATAAACCCTTAATGATCGGGGAACAAGCCCGATTTTATAGATTTCATGCTGATTCCACAAAACCCACATAGGGAATAAAGATGATAGCGGATCACGATCTAGTATAATAATGGGACACCACAACTCTATCTGAGACTCGACCTCTAGAGGGTATCACAACCCTTTGATGTAAACATAATGATGACTTTTACTATCAATGCAATGGAACAAGGGAACAAACACAACTAAGAATAGTTAAAAAGAAAGAAACATAGAGCTAATTCACGCTTGTAGGGGGGAATGGGGAATATACCTATGGTACATGGTATGTTCAACTATCCCCACATATGAACATGTGTTAAAGCCTCCGAAAACATGTAGGTATCAAAATACACATCATGGAGAAGAAGTTAATGGAAATTATTGAGCCACGAAACCATCCCCATGTCATGAACCATCCCTCAGGGCCCGTGCAGTGACTACCCCAGGCCAGCCTCTTGAAGTCCAAGGGCCAATGCCTAGTGCGGAAGGCGTCGACCTCCATGTAGAAGGCATTTTTTTGAGTACCTGTGCACACACACACACACCCAACCATGTCCCAACACACTATAATGGCGAAACAATTATTCCACCAAAAAAATCTGAGTGATAGTAAAAGTGAATGTAAGTCTGATAGAATACAAACCCAATAAGGAACATAAAATAGAAAAGAACAAAAGGAATCTTTGATGGCCATCTGCAGAAAACTCTACCTGACCATAAGTGTAGTGAAAATTCTAGAAGACGAAGTAGTATGAAATCTCTGCCTAGCCCTACTAGGCCCCACCTGGTCCTAGGACAAAAATTACACCATCGTAGCATCTGTCAGTCAGGTCCACCTGACCACCCATGTCGAAAGGTTGATCTTTTTCACCAGACAAAACACGTGTGGGAGATGCCAGTGTGTGGGTGAGTATAACAATAATCAGTAGGGACCTCGAGACACCCAAAATACTATCATAAATAGACAGTGGGATACACTGCAATTGGAAAATACCCATGAGGCAATTCTTCCAAGAAAGACCACAAAAACAAAGAATAATGTAAAAGACGCTGCTCACGCCAGGTATATTTCAGGGTAGTGATATTAGCATCATCAGTCATATAATCAAACTCCTCGGCTGCTAGAGAACATCCCTATCGAGTATAGTGGGCCTACCTGGTCACACAGAGCCGGTACCCACTATCCTGGGACTTCTATTGTACTCATCAATGATGATTATCATGGGTATGTTGGTTCACACAGATCTTCTTCCCATCGTGGGACTTTTGGGTCACACAGAGCTGCTTCCCACCTTGGTTGAGCTGAGTTACTCCTCCTATTGAGTAATGTGGGACTACCGGGTCACATATAACCTCTCCCCACCATGGGATTACAGGTTCACATAGAGCAACTTCCCACAGGGCCAACGTTGAATAGTCATTAGGTCTCTGCCAGCTATAGGGTTTTGTATGTACCGTGTTTGGGAGAACTACTCCGTAAGACATTAATATCCTCTAATTATGTACATGAATGTGACAAAATATTATTCCAAAAGATCTTCCTCGTCTTGAGGGTCCCAACATGGAAAATTTCTCATTAATCGAATGGGTGGTTTGCAAGACACAAGTGTTTTAGTAAATAGGGGTTCAATGGCGACATGGACCTATCTTACCCGGTTGGACTGACCAGAAAATCCTGGCCTGGGGGTCCCATATACCATAGTTTAAAATAGTTGTACTTGGCTTGTACTAGTTCGGGATAGGACCGATCTGGTTTGTCCTGGCTAGTGGGACAGACTCAATAGGCCTTGCCGGGCAATGCCCAGTTTGGACTACAGTCTAGCCTGCAGGGTTACCCAACTACACGATCTATTCTATCATGATGGTGCTAGTTTAGCCCAATGTTTATGGGATTGGCTCACTAAGAATGGAACCGGACCATTAGGAATTGAAACTACCAGCATGCTGGGTGCCGAACTGGCCCGAACTACTGGGCGCAGAACTGACCTGTCCCATTGGGGGCTCGGCCCGCTAACAGAGGTCATGGTGCTAGAGTGGCCAGTGGTGTGTCGACCAACTAGGATGTGGAAACCACTATGTCAGGTACCATATGTCCCAATATATGTGGGTCTCATACACCCAAAGATGAAGGACTGTGACAGGTTGCCGTCCGGGGGCCCAGACGCGAGCCACCCCCACCACTTGGCGCATGACGACACCTCTCCTAGCCGCTGCTACTTCCTGCCATTGTGGCACGCTGACGGGCACACCACCAACACCACTGTAGGCCGCCTCCTTGGAACTCCACCTATCACCAGCGCTGATGCACTGATGATCACTTCTGCGTTCCACCAGAGTTGCTCCGGTGGTCCGTTCTCTGAACCATCCACTCCAATGTGTCCCTCAGGTTCCTGCAATCCCTACTCAGGCCCCGAATTAAAATTACCACCACATTGAAAACGTGGCCACCAATAATTCACATGCGGAGGTGCTTAGGTATTTTTTGTGTTGGTGTAGGATATCCGTGTTAGAGGTTTAAATCAAGGGGGAGGTTCATGGGTTGGAGTTCTATCATTTAATACCATGTTTTAAATCTCGGATCACAAATCCCCAAGAACGTAACCCTCTCGCATAAAGCACAAACTGCGGATCAACATATTCATGGGTTTAACCACGATCGTCATTTCTAGAAAGATAAGAATGGGTAAGAACGTTGAAATAAAAATAAAACCCCAACCTCTTTGATGTTCAATGCTGACACACTTGTTCGTGAAAGTTTAAGGTGTTGATATCGTCACTTCTAGCATCTTTCTTCAGGGGTGTGTCGATGATGACGAAGATCCGTTGGAATTTATCATTCTTTATTAGATAGAATATTATCCGATGTTTTGTTAGAGAATAATCATATTTTAATTCCCAAACATGACAAATTGGATTATTGAATGAAAACAAAAAGCACATCAACACTATGACCAATAATGATTATCACTAAATTAGCCTTATTTAATGTGCCGCATTTAATGGGTCATTAAGATAACAACATTGTGGTTTTAAATGAACCATTTTACCACTCCATTAATGAACCTCATCACCGCCTCATTGAAACACCATAGCGTCGTCATCATCCATTAAACAGTGAGAAAAAAAATTCTCTTAAATTATGTTAATAATTTCCTCAAAATTCATGAATAATATCATTTCTCATCGACCCTTTCTGGATGAAGATAATTCATTTCTAGAATAATCTTGGCACTGCGAGTTCAACGGTGCCCCTATATATTCAATCCGAGCACCAGTTCAAAGGATTTAAAATCCCACTCTCAAGTTAAATTAATTTACCTTCAAAATGTTCAATATTCTGTTTCAGGATCTCTGACACTCATAATCATGTGCCATAAAATTTGGCGGTCTCAAAATTATTCCATATAATTTTTTTAAAAAATACACTAAAATTTGGAGACATTATATTGTTCCCACTTTAGGGATTTACGTCCCTGAAATCCAAAACAAAAACCAAACAAACAGATGGGGGTTCTGAGCAAGAATATGAGCCTCCCGCTCCCTTGTTCTCTCCACGAGATTCTTGTGCTACCACAAGACATGGACTAGAGGAATTAACTACCCCTGTAGGACCCCATCATTTCGATCTTCCATCTCTACTAGGAACACAACAAATGAATCCCTATCGTAAATGTCATTCTCATCCCAGTCGATGACGTGAGAAGGATCATGCATGTATCTCCTCACTTGGGAAACATGGAAAACAACATGCAACTAGTGCATCTGTGGGAGATGGACTATGTAGTCAACAACCTCATTAACTCTAATAAGGATCTGAAAAGGTCTGATGAACCTCATAGATATCTTTCCACCAATTCCAAATATCTGCAATACTCATCGGGGAGAGAACTGAAGGAACACAGGGTATCCCTCCTATAACTCCAAGGATCTTCATCTCCTGCCATCATGAGTCTTATGTCTGCTCTGTGTAGTCCTCATCCACTCCTAATAGATTTTCAGCTTCTTCATGGTAGCCCGTACCTACTCCAGACCCATGAGTGCCGACTCCCCGGGGTCTATCCAAAATATCGGTGATCTACAAGGATTCTCGTATAAGGCATCAAATGGTGCCATGGTAATAGTGGAGTTATAGTGGTTTTTGTATGATAACTCCACCAAAGGAAGGTGGTCCTTCCATGTATGACTGGAGTAAAATAAAAAATCATGAAGCTTTTCCTCCAGGGTCTGTATTGTCCACTCATTATGACCATCCGTATAGGGATCAAAATAAGTGCTCAAATGCAACTGCATCCCAAACGCCTCTTGTAATCCCTTCCACAACTGAGTTGTAAAGTAGGCATCATGATCTGAGATGATCGTTGAAGGCACCCAATAGAACCTCACTATCTCCTAGACATAGAGCATCCCCAAGCCCTCTACCAATCCCTACACTCGAATGGGTAGAAAGGAAGCTGACTTAGTGAGTCAGTAAATGATCACCAAAATAGAATCACGACCTCTGTACAAACGTGGTAAACCCATCATGAATTCCATCGAGATACCATCACACTTCCACACTCGTACATCAAGTGGATGGTTCAAGCATACTAGAACCTAATGATCAGCCTTCACTTGTTTACTTGTGAGGCTTCATGAAACAAACTCGAAAAATCTTATCGTCATCCCTGGCCAGTTGTACTAATGTCAGACATCCTTGTATATCTCCACCACTCTAGGATGTACCGCCAATGGTGAAATATGGAACCCCCTCTACAAATCCTTCCACAATACAACCGGTACTATGCAGCGTCCTCTGAAAATGATGGTTTTCTCTCCACCAATCAATAATCTATTAAGATCTCGTCTCAAGGAAAACTGAGCACGTCAGGCCTTGTAATCTACAACCACCTGTTGTGCCTCCCTAAATAACTTTTAGAGTGGGGGAGTAATACACATTGACTGATGGTAAGCTCATCAATCATCATCCTCAAAGGATATCTTCATCATGAATAACATCTCTATCACCTCAGTAAGCAGCTACAAACCAGTCCTCCTGCTGAGAGTGTCTTCCAACTCATTCCCCTTACTAGAATATAGACTATATCAAAGTCGTAGTGCCAAAGGAACTCTATCCATAACCACAATCATAGGTTCAGATCCCTATATGATAAGACAAACCTGAGACTCTTGTGGTCAGAGTAAAGTGTAAACCGCTCTCCAATCATGTAGTGAAACCACATCATTAGGGAAAAGACCACTACAGCTAACTCCAGGTCATCGGTCGCGTAATTCAACTCATGTTGTCTCAACTATCATGAGAATTAGGGAATCACCACTCTATCCTACATCAGGGCACAAACTAGTCATGTCCCTGATATGTGGTGTTAAATTACATACCCAACATCCTCCTCTATTATTTTGAAGATGAGGGCACTAGTCAGTCTCCGCCTCAACACCTGGAAACTCTACTGGCATTTCACCATTAGCACAAAAGGCTATCCCTTTTGTGTCAAAGCCTATAAGGGTGTTACTACAAAATAAATGTTGGGTATAAAACCTCTATAGAAACCAGAATACCCCAAGAAACTCTAAACAACAGTTATGCTCCATGGAGGCTCCCAAGAAAGAACTTAATCTATCTTCACTAGATCTACCGAAAACATAACCTCAGAGATGACGTGTACCCAAATGTGGATGTCCCGAATCCAGAACTAGCACTTTGAGATATTAGCACATATATGGTGCTCATTGAGTGTTTCCAGGAAAATTTGTATGTGTGTAGTGTTATCCTCCTGACACACTAAGTACCCTATTAAGTCATCGATGAAGACCATGACGAACCAGTCGAGGTATGGCTGGAATATACTATTCATGAGGCCCATGAAATCTGTTATGGAATTGGTAATTCATGAAGGAATTTCAAGGAACTCATAATGGTAGTACCAGCACCTGAAGGTTGTATTCAGAATATCCTTGTCCTATAATAATAGCTGGTGATAGCCATATCGTTTGTCTATCTTTGAGAGCCATTTTTATCCCTTTAACTGGTCAATGAAGTCATCAATTATCTATAGTGGAAACCTTATCTTCGTGGTCACCTGGTTTAGGCGCCCAAAGTCAAGAACAACCTCAAACTCCAATCTGACTTCTTGGAAAAAGTACAGGGACATTCCATGATGAAATTATGGGCCTTACAATCCCCTTGTACTGTATGTCCTCTAGCTTTACCCGGTTTTCGTGAAGCTCTACAGGAGCCATTTGATATAATGGTGTGGATATCAGTGTCTTCTCGGGGTACAGGTCGATGCAAAAGTCTGAATCCTTATGGGGAGGTATTCCCCAAACATCCATAGAAAAAAAACCATTGTACTCATCCACCACTATAGGCATCCTCGGACTCCACTAGTCCACTGCACCAATGGTGAGGCTAGAAAAACAGTGAGTGATCGGTTGTACCCTCCTCCATGATATTTCAGAATGTGCTACAAGGATTTCTTTCTCTCTAGTAAAGTAAAACATGGTCTCATTTCAATAGACACACCACACTGTATGCTAAAAAAGTCGATCTGAGCATGGACTATGGATAACCAGTCCATACCTAGGAAGACGTCATAAGTCCTCGACGCTAATTCTAGGAGATCTCATCCAATACTCTCACCTCCTAGTGTATGACCACAGGGCTAGTAGTAGTGTGTAATCATCAAATACCCTCCTGTTAGAGTATCAAGCTGTAAGGGTTGAGCCAAAGGATCCACCAGAATCTCTGATCTCTTACTGATAGATGTTTAAGAGAAGGAGTGACTACCACTTGGGTTTATAGGGACAAAATATAGGTTGGAGAAGAAGCAGATAATACTTCAAATAATCTCTAGAGAAACATGGTTATAAGCCTATACTACCTGGAGCTGAGCTCACCCCTGCTCGCCTGCTTCTCTGTGGTCGGGGTAGACCACTTGGGGCCGGTGGCCGTTATAACTAAAACTGTCTCCAACCATACGACACTCATACAACTCCCCTACCATATCTGCTTCCCTATGTACTTCCTTGATCAAACAACTACTGCAGCCTCGGTGGCCCCTCAATAATTTGTGTGCCATCTGTACTGTGGGTCAGGCAATGAAATGCCTTGAGTCCACACCTGCCACATGTAAAGCACTACCTGGATCCCTACTGACTCCTCCTGGACTGGGATCCCTGCACTACCGACCCTGAGTCCTAGGGTCATCCTCTAAAGACCTGGCCCACTTGGGCCCCCCGTGTCTGCTATCTACTGCCTGCTGTAGACTCTGCCACCTGGGGTCTACTAGTAGCTCTAGCTGTTGTTGTCTTCTCCACCATGAAGCTCTCTACAAGAAGGGATCACTCTATCACCCCGACCTAGGTAACTATGATGAGTGAAAACAATGACGTGTTGATCTCCCAACTGTGTTCCTACTCAGAGGCTGGAGCCCTAAAGAAAGAGTCCCATACCTTGTTTTTGGACTAGCGAGATAGCTCAGTGAACCTCGTTGAGTTTTCATCCACATCATGATGCCCAACTATTTGTGATGACGCTTATGAATATGCAAACTGTTCATGGTTGTGGGAAAAAACTACTCCCAGAAACGTCACTCGATGTCTTCCATGGTAAGGGTAACATCACAATGCGTCTGGGAGGTCAAGTTCCACCATCTTCTAACAGAGCCCTATAGAAGGCCTTCTACCAAGATCTCCCTTTAGTTAAGCACTGTCCTCACTAAGTGAAAGACTCGTGTCACAGCCTCCATCATGTCATTAGAGTACGGAGGATCCATCCCTCCCTCTGAACATGGGAGGTCTCTATCTCATTAAATTCTACAAGGCACTAAGAATACACACGTCCTCTTCAAGAACTACGGGTAGTATATGCTGACCATCGGGTGGTGGTAGCATTGGTGCAACACCTGGTGGGGACATTTCATTCATTGGCCCCTAAATGGATGCCTCATCACTAGGCGGGTTATCCTCATGACCTCGTATTGGGATCCTGACTACTCATCCTCAGGGAGGCATCCTGAGATAGATCGAGATGTACCACAGTCAGAAGGTTATACCTGGTGAGTTGAATTTTATTCAAAAAAACATAAGGAAACAATTATGAAACAAATGGTTTCATATATTGCGCTCAAAACATATAATTCAAGGTCATAGTGGGTTGATATGTTGGCCAAAAACCAATAGTAGATGCCCCGAATCGAAAATTCAGACTCACAACACTTAACACTGTTTCCCCAAAACAAAACACAGACTCTCGGTCTTTGTGGTAGGACCGAACACCCTTTGATACCTCTCGTTTCATGACCTTTCCCTCAGGGCCCATTATGTGACTACCCCAATCCCACCTCCAAAATTATAGGGGTTAGAGACTACCACTGAAGGCATAGACCTCCATGTGGGAGGAATTTTCCAGAGTACCTATATGTACACACATGGCCAACCACGTCCTAACACACAAAAAGGGAGAAACAAGTATACCACTAAAAAAAGATGATTTCTAGGACACATGAATGTATGTTGTCCAGAAAAAAACCAAACAATGAACTAAAAACGAAAATGTACAAAAGGAAACTATGTTTCAAATCTATCGAAAAATCCAGTTGATCAGAGGAGTAGTGAAGATGTCGGAATCCAAAGAAGTATTTAATGTTTAGTTGGTTCTATTGGGCCCCATCTTGTCATACGTCAAAAATTACCCTGTCATAGTGTCCGTCAGTCCCGTCCCCTTTAGCACCTCTATCGAAACGTTGATCATCTACACTGGACATAACACGTGTGGGAAAAGACCATGTAGGGGTGAGTATAAACATACTCAGTAGGAACCTCGATACCACCAAAGGTACCTATGAAATCCACGATAGGAAACACCACAATTTTAAATACCCCATAGGTAATTCCACCAAACATGATCTCAAACACATAGCACAAAGTAAAAGATGTATCCGACAGCCGGTATATTCTAGGGTAGTGATAGTAGCATCATCTGTCATATCATTAAACTCCATAGCTATTGGATAAATCCTACTCTATTGAGTATAGTAGTTCTTCTTGGTCAAAAAAATATAATTCCCACTAACTTTGGACTGTTCTAGTTCTCATCCATGATGAGCACCTTGGGTATGATGGGTCACATAGAGATGCTCCCCACTGCGGGCTTGCAGGGTCAGACATAGCTGCTTCCCACTATGGCCGAACTGAGGTACTCCTCCTATTAGGTACCATGTGTTTTCTGGGTTCCATAGAGATGCTCCCCATTGTGGACATATCGGGTCACACAGAGTCGCTTCCCACTGGGCCTTCGTCAAGCATTCATCTGGTCGTAGCCAACCACAGGATTTCGTACGTAGCGTGCTTTGGATAACTTCTCCCCAATCCATTTTCAATATCTCTATGTACGTTAATGTCACGACAATGAATTCCAAAATATCTTCCTCATCCGGAGGTTACCAACACCACAAACAAATCGTCAATCAGACACATGGTTTTCAAGATACATGCATCTTAGTAAATTGGGGGCCAGTTGCGATGAGGCCGCGTCCCACCCTATCAAATCGACCCGACCAACCTGGCCCGAGGGTCCCAGGTACCTGGTTAAAAATAGATGTACTCAAACTATCCTAGTTCAGGTTGGGGATGGTCTGGTAAGACATGGACTGTGGGCTAGGCCGAATAGGGATCACTGGGCCCGGGACGGTATGGCCGAAGGTCGAGCAGGCCGGGTCGCCTGGAGACCCGGTCTAGTTCAACCCGACCTGCCGATTTGAAACTGGCCAGATCTCTTGGGGGCTCGGTCCTCCACCAGAGGAATGGATTCTGGAGCTTCCAGTGGTGCACCACCTGATGAGAACACAGCAACTGGCTGCATGCAGTTCCAGATGGCCCCACGTACGTGGGGCCCCTCCAGCTAAGCTGGACAGACCACGACCAACCACCATATGGGTGGCTCAGATGCAGGCCACCCCTAGAATGTGGTGCCCAACACAAGTTCACCAAACAGTTGTGGCTTGTTGTCATTATGGTGTGCCACCTCCACTTCTCGCAGACACCGTGGCGGGCCACCACCATCCACCGGCGTGTCAGCAGTCCCTTCTGTAGGCCACCATAGTATATCGGTTGTTTTTTTTTCTGACTCGTCTACGCCGAAGGGTCCCTCTGGTCAACACCATCTTCACTCAGGCCTAATAATTGAATTTTCTCCACTTAGAGAATGATCCCACTAATAACGCACAATCTAGGGTGCTCAGGCTTTGTTCGTGTTGGCCCGGGCCATCCATGTTAGAGTTTTAAATCGAGGGGAGGGTTAAGGGTTGGAGTTCAATAATTTCATTACATGTTTTAAATCCCAGACAATAAATCCCTGAAAAATTCACCCTCCCTTATAAATGCATGAATCAAGGATCAAATTGTCCATGGGATGATTCACGTTCGTCATTGCTAGAAAAATCAGAATGGGGAAGAACTTTTAATTAAAATTCAAACCCATCTCTATTTGAAAAATAGATTCCAAAGTGCATGTTCTCGAGAGTTCAAGGCATTAATGTCATCACTTATAGCTTCTTTCTTAAAGGGAGCATCGAAGATGATGAAGATCCTCTGGCATTCATCATTATTCGTTGGAGAGGAGATTCACCAGAATTTTTTTAGAGAATACTCCATGTTTAATTACCAAACTCCAAATGTTGGATTGTTAAAAGAAAACAAAAGGTGACTCGACAGTGCACCCATTAATGATGATCATTAAATTATCCTCAATTAATGAGCTTCATTTAATGTGTCATTAAGATAACATTGTCGTGGTTTTAAAAAAAAATCCATTATTACCCTTCCATCAATGTGTCTCTTCAACACCTCGTTTCTTCACCACTGCGTTGATGTCTTCCTCTCAATTTTGAGAACGAAAAAAATAATTCTTTTAAATAATTCTATTATTTTCCTTGTAAATTAGGAAAATAACTTTTTCACTCGTCCCTTATCAGCTGAACTTTAGTAATTTGTAGGCGAATCTCGACACTGTGAGTTCAACAGTGACCTAATATTTTTAATACAAGTAGCGATTCAAAATATAGAAAATCCCACTCACACATTTATTGAGTGTAAATAAAAAAAGGTAAATATTTCATTCCTAGCTCTCCTGGCCTCTCAATCATGTGCCTTGTAATTTTTCAGTCTCGAAATAGTTCCATATAATTTAAAAAAATACATGGAAATTTGAAGACATTACACCCCATGTCACCTGGCGACCCCTGTTTATTGTTGGTCTTGTCTGTGTACCAGCCCCTGTACACTAAGCCATGTCCATGTCCATATACATGGTGTAACATTTTCAAACTAATTGTTCACTTTTATGTTTACTTACCAATGTAAACATTGAGCCAACTGGGAAGGTAAAAATTCCATGTGATTGGGCTGACATGTTGTGTGATCCTTATCATCAGGTAGAAACCCTAGAAACTACTTAAGAAGCCCCAAACATAGTGTAATCCATGTTTACATGTTGGGTTTATTATAATTTTCTAGTTCCGGAGGTTAATCCTTTTGTTCTACCACATGTACTACTACTTCCTCAATTTCCACTGAAAAAATCTAAAATTTCATATGTAAGTTGACCGTGCCCTTATTTCGGTTTCTCATTGGAATCTGTCCATCAAAATAGATCAGAAGCGAACTGATGATGTTCTATTTCCCATGATCCATATGGAAAGATAAGTCAACCTCGGTCTAGTCTCATTATCACACTATTCAATTGACATCATCTTCGATCCTTGAACCAAAACCTCTGTCATGTACCGTACCAATAGTTTGGATTTATTGTGGTGAAGAATAGTCGCACAAGGATAACAAACAAGGTATTGGTTGAACCACTGGAAAAAGGGGAATTTAAATTAGTATTAAATAAAGAAAACCTTTATAAATAAATAACTCCTAAAATTTTAGTACTAAGCCTCATCAATTTTTTATCTGACCTCGATCCATTGTCGTAGATAAAGATGAATGAAGATAAAATTTGAAAATAAACAAACCACAATTCCCTAAATTTAATTCTATAGATGGCACATGTATTAGGTCTACTCCTGGAATTTATCTGTATTCATCTACGATTAAGAAATTGTATTCAAATAAAAAAACATCTAACATAGTGTTTAAATAAATCATTGTTGAAGAATGGTTCTGCAGTTTCTGCATTGATGAGATCCATTAACTCTGTTGTCACAACGATCATTGATCCAATCCCAATCCATTATCGTTAACTAAATAAGCACTCCAATGTTTATTTGACTCTCTATAGTTTGAGAAAATAACAATAAAGAAATCATATTATCATTTTATTATAGGATAAATCAGTCACTACATCAAAAATAAATAAAAAAAATTAATTATTAAGTTTCTATTATATATTCACCCCCAAGTTGAATTTTTTAAAAAATTTGTTGTGATGAAAAAAACTTATGTAACAACTATGGTAAAAACTACACTCTAAACTCAATAGTTCCCTCATATTTCTAATGTGGTCCCCATTCGACAGTAAGGATACTTTTTTCTAAAAACTGCATGCACATTCTATTTAATATATTTAAACATATTTCAAAAATTTATTTTGGACATGCCATGACTCAGAATTTCACACCATCATAAAACCTAGTGTGAAAAATAATCCATATAATATAAAAAAATTAATACACAGAAATTCGAAGTTAATATAATAATTTCACCACAGTAAGGGTTAAAACAGTTAATGAGGTGGTTAATCTTAGAGATAAGGTTCAAATATCAATAAACATTGTCTTATTTTTTGATTATATTTTAACATAAAATTATCTTTTATTTTAAAATAATAATTTTGGTTCCACTTTCCCATAAAAATTACTTTATATTATATTAATGTTTACAATAATAAAAAAAGAACCACCCATACTTATAAAATTCCATATCTTATCCTCACTTATCTACACATCAGATAATCCCTTTTCTAGACCAAGACAAATAACATACCCATACAAACCATTAGAGATAACCATAAGGTTCTTATATCCCCAAATTAGCCTTCTATGAATCATTAAGTCATGTTTTTCAATGGAGATTATCAAAGGAATAGGTGTCTGTTATTACCAATATCTTTCACATTTTATTCTTCTTAAACCTCCCCCAAATCATTTTTAACCATATTAACAAAATTAAATTAGAATCATTACTATACCAAAATATTTTAATGCTACTGGTATAACATGTTTCTATATCATTTCTATCCAATAGAAAAAAATATTAGCATGTTTATATGACGATTATCTCCACCAAAGAGTGATGTATTTCCTTTTTCATCAAGTCCATACATTGATGGTTCTATTGATTTATTTAATGAATAAAATGATATTTTTGAAATAATTATTATTCTGTAAATATAAATAGTTATTTACTCTCTTTTCCTTCTATTCATTTATTCATGAAAATGTCACCCCTAAATATGTACAGAGTGCCACCCATATGAATGATGCATTTCATTTTTATTAATAACATTACATTGAGGCTTCTAATTTTTTTTATTAAATTTATAAATATAGAATAAATATTTTGTGATTAAAATTCATTTTGTGATAAATTAATGACCATATTACAATGGAAAAGACCACCAAATCAAAAAATAAAGAGAAATAAAATATTTAACAAGTAAATAAGAACTTGTAATAAATAACTATTAGTAAATCACTTAAAATGATATTATGAAAAATTAAAATACAGAATTATATATATGAATATATATATATATAATATTTATGAATAAAAAATATAAATTTATATTATGAAATGATAGAACACGTCTGACCTATAGAGAATCAACAATAAATGTTTATGTTTTGATCTCACATTTTTACAATATTTTTTATGCTTGAAAATACATTGAGGGAAATTATATGATATATATCTATTGAACCAAATATATTTTATTATCCTTTAGTTATTTGTAGGTTTGACTGGTACTATTTTCATTCATATCTCTTTGGAACTCAAAAGGCTAATAGAATGTTTATAAGAATTTTTGTCCTTATTTCTCCTTTTTGGAGTAGAATGTTTTCCTCCATATTCATTTTTATTATTTTACATCCAAATGTTTCTTTATATACCTTAATGAGAAATAAAGTTATTTTACTAAAATCATTGGATTTATTTTCAATATTTTAAAAGTAATATTTTTCATATGAGTCAATTTTGACTTTCTTTACAAAGGTATGGAAACAATATTTTCATCATTTATTAGATGATGTTATTTTCCCCAAATCCTGACCATTCTTTATCATTCTGGAACCTTTCCAATTTTTTTATTATATTTCAAATTAATAATTAATCCCATTATTCTCGAATTTTTTTCATTATATTAAAAGTATATAATTTTCATATACGTTTTTAATGAAATTTCATTTCAGTTATTTATATTTTTTTCGTCCACAACATATAATCTATTGTAAGAATGTTCTATTATAAAAAGAATTTTTTTTAATTTATTTTAAAAACATGTTTTCAAAAGTTTCCTTGACCACTTATGGAACACGTTCTAGAGGTGATTTATAACAATGTTTTTTAAAAAAAAGTTAAAAAAGGTTTAAGAATGTAATTTTTATAATTTAACATCCATTTTACCCATTGCTTTATAAAATAAATGAATCTAATAAAAAATATATTTTTTTGATGGATTTATTGTCCCATTTCATCCAGTATTTAGTTACACCTTTTAACACATTTTTTATAAAATTATTTATTATTAGATCATTTACTTTTTTGATGGTATATTCTCTATTACTATTCAACATCTGCTCTAATTATTTTGATCCATCATGGACATATTATTTTATACTTTATAGATGTTTAGAATCATTTATGTTTTTTTTAAACTATATACACATAATTATATATTGTGTGAATTGATGGAATCTCACTAGGAATGTAATCCCACGGACCAAAAAATATTGTCTTTCCTTACCATATTTTTCAATAAATAAATTATTTGATAGTTCTGGAATATTGGTAATTAATTATATTGTTAATTATATAAACTAGTAATAAAATGTAAGGATTTAAGTGTTGTGTGGTGTATTTTATAGTACTTTTATTCATATATATGTCTCATAAGACAACATATGTTGGGAATTTATTTGTGTATTACAACACATAAAATTATAATGTATTTGTATTGAGGTATTGATGGTATTTAATATATATTAGTTGAGTGCAATAAATGTAATTAATTATTTCAGGGTTGAGAGAAATTAATGGTATGTATGATTTATTGGGTGAGAGTACAAGAAGGGAATATTACTATTTTTATCATTATGAATTCTGTCTATATATAATCAGTAATTACATTCAATGTGATTACAATGTTGTTTTTAAACATTGATATATGTTTTTTTTCATGTTATCGATTATATGGAATATTAATTTACTATTTAATCAACCATATTTTTTATTTATATACTCTAGATATATATTATTATAATCAAACCTTATTAGGAATCTGAGCTCACAATTTATTATTTTTTCCTTTCCCTAGGGCACCATGAAGGGATTAGTGAATGATTTCATGGACATAAAAAAGGAAACAACAATTTTTATGGTTTTTTACAAGATCTTATTTTTTGCAATATAATATGGATATTAGGAATCGATGTACTCTACGAGGATTACAAAACTATTTTATCATTTGTGATGTGATCCATTTTATATTATATAAATATAATTAAGTAAAAACAGTCTCTAAGTTACATTTATCAAGGTTGTTATTGATAGAATCAAAGAATACATAATGGGATCAATGTAAATTATATTTTAGAAAACCAGATCTAGCACAATATTTATGATAAACACTTAAACTATTTAAGAATTGTTTTTGGTATTCTTATATCATGGATAAATATTCATAACGATTTGATTCAATAAAGTTTATGTGATTATTTAGAGATGATTCTTAGTGAACGGAATGGAAATAATATAAACACACATAATCATTTCGTGATTACCCTCCATAGACATTCCACATGGTTGTTCTATGAGTTGATTATATTATGACTATATTAGGGAAACTGAATCTGGTAATGACTATTAAAGATACCTATATAGAATATCATATATTGTAAAAAAATTATGCAACTATGTTGGGATAAATCATGTGGTAGAACCTCTGAACTCAAATGGAACAACTAATCGATTGGTAGATCAATAATAGAGCAATTCCCTTGAAAATATATTTCTATCTCTGAGAATTATTGAAGGGGGGAGGGTTATTATGGTAATATGTTAAATAAAATAAGATGTTGATTGATTCTTTAAATTTATCAACAATAAATAATTTAAGGAGTAGATATAGATAATGTAATAGATAATTTTTTAGTGATATTATTTGGGAAATATTTTCCATGAGATCAACATGGAGAAAAGAACATGAAATTCCAAAAATTATTATAGAAAGAAGAGGAAAGTGTAATTGATGATGAGAATAAATTTAAAATATTCCTAATGGGTTATTAAAATTAATAATATAATTCAAAATTAAAGAATGAGTATATAATTATTGGCATTCCTAAAGAAATTTGATGTGTAGTAGTCACTCAAATGTGTTCATAACATGTCATATGGAACAATATTCCATCAAGAAAATGAAATAATTATTTAGATATTATATTTTCAAATTAATTCATGAGGAAAATAATATGAATGATCTCTATGGATAATTTAATGAGGTTAAGTAGAAAAAGGTAAGGATAAAACCAGAAAATTTAATAACTATGGAAAAAAACACATTGACATTTGATTTAAAAGAATATAAGTCTATTATAATTTAGGATATAAGGTCTTCTTAGATCATGAATGAAATGGTAAAAAGTAAACCACCAATATATATTATATCAAATTTATGGATATGTGGATGTATTCAGACCAATAACACTATCATCAAGGGTGTATACCTTAGAAGTGGCTAAGAGAGAAAAATAATGCTTATGATGTTACTAAAGTGGATATTGATTTTTGTTAAGTTGAAATAACATGTACATTAATCATAAACTGAAGATTAATTTTATCATGGATCGATGAACTTTTATACATTATACATGGACCTTGAATCATACCTTGATTCATTGAAGAAGGAATTAATAATTAAAACACCTAATTGGAATCTGGATATAATGAGAATATATAAAGTATTATATGTTAATATAGGAATAAATTCCCTCATTCCTAAATTTTTTATTATACCTATGATTAAAATTAAAATAGTATTTATTTTTTGGGTTAGATTACTTTCTTGGATTAAGGAATTTTTAGAAAATGTATTAAATAATTTATGAATAAATTTTTTACTTTTTATTATTCATGATTTGAAGGCCAACCTTTCTTTGTATGTATTTTTACTCAAATTCTCTATTGTTGTTTTAATAATTGGTTAAATATAATAAGAATAACATATCATTCATTATTTGATATTATTTTTTATTAAATGTTTTTTTCCTTAATGCATGAAAAATTAATAACGGTTATTGCATCCAAAGTGAAGATTGGATGCATGAATAATAACTTTTATGGTCATGTTATCTTACAGAGTTTTGGTGTTTCTAGAAGGATTAAAAAGCCCTTGGTTTTGAAGCCAGTGAGATGGATTCCTCCCATTACGTCTTGGGTGAATGTCAATGTTGATGGGGCGGCCTCTGGCACACTTGGGCCTTCGGGCTATGTTAGTGTATTCCGTACATATCAGGGTTCATTAAGGGAAGTTTTTATCATTATATTGGGTAGGGAAATTCTATTGAATAGGAGTTATGGGCGATGATCAAGTCATTCACTTATGTCCTTCATCATGGTTGGTGTTTTCTTTGGATAGAATCAGACTCCATGGTGGCTATTGATCTTCCTAGATATAGGTCTAGGTATGTCTCATGGGTGATGTTACCTTCTTGACTTGAATGTTTGAAACTTCTTGGTGGTCTCACACTTGATGGAACACATGTTTACAGAGAGGATAATCAGTTTGCAGATGCCTTGTCAAAGAAGGCTATTGTGGAATATTCTTAGGAATGCTATGTTCTTATCCTGGAATGTTTCATGCAATTTTTTGAGGCAGATGAGAGGGGCACACTTTTTTCTATGCTTTTTAAACCTCCCTTGTAAGGCTGATTGTCTTTTTTTGTTTTGAATAAAAAAATTTAGGAGTGAGCTTGACTTGATCCTGGGACTTTTCAGTATGATATGAATAATTTCGGAAAAATGATCAAACCCCAATTAAAAGATGAATTTATGCGTATATATTAGAAATAAATCATTTATTTTTTTTCTCATATAATGTATCCTAAGAATAAATTAATTCCTAAAATATGAATAAGATAAAGATATAATTTTCAAGTCTTGGTAGAAAAATAGCACTCAACTATCATGGTATGACTCAAGAATATTTTTCATAAGTACATGTCATTAAATGATACACACATGGTTTTAAAATGTTTTAATTAAGAAATACTAGGATTAATAATTATTTATTTTGAATTATCTATGGAGATAAAACCTAAAAATAATATTATACAATTTCATGATTCTTTTATTGTTGTAATAAAAAAATAAAATTGTGAGGACACAATTGACATTGTAGGGGGTGGGATGTGGGATAATATAACACCCCATGATTTTAATATGTGTTTTTATCTTAAATAATTATTATGATGAATTTAACATTTGACACAAAATACCAAGAGAGAATGATTTATGACATATAATAGTAATATTAAGAATAAACATTAATATATATATGTATATATATTATGAAATTAATTATATATTTTACATATATTGTATTATTTTGGTTTTGATTAATTAAATTTGATTATTAGAAAATAAAAAATTAATATGATATGATTAATATCATTCAATGTAATAAATGCCAAATTTGGAATATAAATATTTGTAAGTTTATTTTATTCAAAAAAATTAAACGATCAGTTTTAAAAAAGGATAATATGTAAATATCATTATATGAACTAATAGACTACTAATAAAATTGATATTAAAGAATATTAAGAACACCAATAGTTTAAAAGTGTAATTTATCTATAAAAACTATTTTTCTATATATTTTATATATTAATTTGAAATAAAAATTTAGAAACTATAAAATTTCAACTATAGAAAATGAACTTAATTTTTAGATAGAAATCTCAAAAATATCTTATGATGATTTTTGGGTCAATCCTAAAAGGGTGGATATTTAGTTGAATTGTGGAAAAAGTAATTCAATGAATTCTATCAATATTATGACATCATTATGGTATAATAATGACTTGAATGTTTGAAATGAGTTTTGACAGACCAAAAATATATTTATTAATTTAAATAGGTCATATAATAATATTATGTTGAATTTTGAAACATAGGGTTTTTATTTTATAACCAATCGATGTATTATTTCACAAAATTATCAATTTTTAATCATTTTATATAATTATACAATGAAAGAGTTATATTTGGGTTTGAGATGTTTTAACATAAAAGCAATACTTTTTTTACAGACCAATAAATTTCATGATATTCAATTGTAAACATGATTTTGATATAAATTTATTATCATGCTAAAAAAATTATAAAATGATTACTATTTCATTCATTAAATAAATGTTTTATATTCTTATTACAAAAAAATTTATACTAAAATAAATTTAATAAGAAGGTATATAATTTTGGTAAAAAGTAATATTTTGCTGAGACCAGTGTTTTTCAAAGCTCCCCTTGGGTGTCTATGACACTACCCTAAATAAATTCCTTATGGGATTTAAATATTAAATATATATAATTCCCACAATTGGAAATGTGGAGTACATGATTAAACTGATAATAAGTGTGTTATTTCTTACTTGAAATGATGCATTTTCTCATCAAAATGGTGTGTAATGTCCCCATATTGGAATCTGTGAGAGTGGGATACCCAAAGAAGAAAAAATTGTTTTTAAATATGAGAATATGGGGAATATAGAAGGTATTTTAAATGGTATTAGAGATGGGTGAAGGCTTTAAAAAGCCTTGAGTAATGCGAGTGGGGACTTTATTGCGACCAAGGTTCTATAATTCTCCTCTTACTTAATTGATATCGATCCCGAATTAGATTCATTCAATGATGGAGTTTCATACAAGCTATTAATCCAAAATTGGGGAATATCAAGTTCTACGTGTATTTGATAATAATGATGTTAGATCCTTCTTGAAAAGTATACTTTTTCCATTTTAATTGGTTAAAATGTTCTTGGGGATAAAAATTTGAGGGTGGGTTGACCAATGTGGATAATATCATGTTATCTGATGGGATCAAGTTGATAACTGCAGGAACTGTACCAAATTGATTATCCCAAGTGATGTTCAAAAGAATTTTAATATTAAGGGAGGATCTAAAGAATTTATATAATGTTTTTGAAGTATGATATTGAAGGGGTTTCTCTAGAATGTGGATTTTATATAGAGAAAAGTTTTTGGTCAGTTTTGAAGTGAGTATAATGCTTGTGCTTTCTTTTTTTTATCAACACATTATTAATGTTAAAACACAAGTGCTATTTTTTAAAAAATTTAGGTTATTTTGATTCCAACAATTCAAATTGTTTGATGTTTTTTAGAGTCAGTCTTTATAGAATTTTAAATTTGGCTAGAAGTATTTGAGAAAGTCAGGAAATATAAATAAGAATCATTCCTTACCAGCATAACTATTATCTTCTCAATAATAGAAATCACTTAAAATACGTAAAAAATAATTTATAATCTTTAAGAATCATCCAATCCAACTAAGTAGAAGATTTAAAAATTCTTGTCTATATTTGGATAATTTCAAATTATTAATAACTTTCATAAACATATAGAAAATAAAACATAACAGTCATTTCCCCTATGTAAATATCAAGCCTTAGTGAAAATTATAATATTCTGTAAATTGAAAAATAATCTACCCAAAATTTAATATTCTTCCAAATAAAAGTAAATATAATGATTTTAATTAACATGATCTTTCTATAAATAAATGTCATGATACGATTTCTAGTGATTATAGTAGGATTTAAGGAAAATGAATAATTTGTGGTGTATTTCATGCCATAAAATAGGTTCCACTCTGTTGGATTTAAAATGAATTAATATATTTATATATAATTTAAATACATATAAAAATCATATATTGAAAACGGATGAATACCAATATTATTTAAACAAGATATCTATGATACATTTATTTTCATCTTGTAGTTACATGAAATAATGATGAAGAGTATTGACATTTTTTATAATTACTAATGTTTTGGTATTTAAAATCAAAATAAATAATTTTATTATTATAGGTGTAAGACTTGAAAAGAAGGAGTGACAGAGGAATGATTATTCCGATGGTTATGTGAATATATATTCAATGATGTTGAAGAATAATGTTTGTTTGTATGAATTGATAAACATTTTCTAAAAAATGTTAATGAGATATTTTTAAATAATAATAGAGGAGTCATATATGATGTTAAAAAAAGATAAAGAGATATAGAGATAGGTTGGGAGAGAGAAAAGTCAAGGTGATTATATCATATACCATGGAAGAATAATTCTGCTGATGAGGGTACAGAAATTAGTTTTTGTGTATAAAAAATTGAAGATAATTCACACTACTAAGCATGAATAGAGGTAGGGGAAGAAATCATCACACCTAATAACATTATTATGTCTATATGAGGAATAATTATCTGTTTTAACCCAAAAATTTGACCATTTTTATGTGTTGTATAAATCTTATCATAATTTAGAGATGTAAAAACATGTGATTAAAAGATATAACTTCATATCTTCTTCTTTTAAGATTATTATAGTGGGTAATGTGATATTTATGGAATCCATATCAGACCACAGACTATGATTTTCACTTATAGAGGTGAAACATGTAAATATATCGATTTTTCTTATGTTGTTATGTATTTGGGTGTGAGGATATAATAAATCACCCTAATTTAACATATGGAAAAGGTTATTTTAAAAGGTACTTAAAAATAATATTTCTAACTGAATTGCCTTCACTCTCAACAATTTTTCATAGATTATACAATAATTTATTCAAGTGGTATCAGATCTAGGACTCCATCATTTTTGATTGAATGTTTGATGTTTGGAGTTTGAGGAAATTATAAAGAAGAAGAAGTGGTTACCAATTATATCTATTATCTACAATATATAATTCAAATTTATTAAATATAGGTTGGTTATAAAGAAAAATAAGAATTTGTGGATAATTTCATTCCATGAAGTAGCTTCCTATATCAATGTTGTGACATGTTTAAATATATTTATATATTTTTTGAATACATCCAAAAAACATGGATTAAATGTTGAATAATTACTTGATCCATGAAGATATGAGAATACATCATTTTTTAACTTGTAGTAACAACTATTTAGGAAGAGGATAATCATCAATTATTTAAATTATAAGGCTTTAGTGATTCAATATTATTGTATAATTATATGAATAATACTAAAAAATTATGATAGATATAGAAAAGGAAAATTCACAAGGTTCTTGTGAATTTATATTTAAAGAATAAAATAGAGAATGAATGTTTGTATGAGTGGGTAATCATAGTCTATAATATATTAACTAGAACTTGTGGAATGATATTATATGAGTTATTTATGAATTTTAATAGAGATATATAAATATATTTATTGAGTTAAGTGAAGGTGCTACTACCATGTATCTTTGATGAATCATTCACATGTTGAAGTTTAAAAATTAGTTGTTAGATGTAGTGGTGTCACTAAAAATTGAAGACCACACTTTATACTTTGCAAGAAAAAAGAATAGATAGAACTAAAAATATCCAGTAACATGATCATAGTATATTAGAGGATTATTTATTATTTTTTTCCAAAAAATTGATTATTGTAATGTGAAGGATGGACTTGTGTCTATGATAAACCAAAGCATAGTCCAGAGGTTTGAAAACCTGTGTTTTAAGGGGATAACCATCTCTCTTATACCAGGAGGTTTATTTTAATAGGCAGTGTGATCATAGAATAGTTTATATCACACCACAGACTATTCTTATAACATTTATAGTAATATATATATTCTATTTTTCTTGGTGTTGGTGAGTGATTTGGTGTGAGTACATAAAAAATTATTGTACTTTAAAATGTGTAAAAGATTGTTTTGAGATAAAAAAAAGATTATAGCTCACTAATACACCCCATGCTCATTGATACTCCATATATCCTATAGGTGGTTCTTCATGTGTTAGGGGAAAAATTGAGAAAGGGGTATGATAATTCATGTTGTTCGTGGAATATATATTCAATGAAGAGGGAGAGGATGTTATAGATGTAAAAATTTGTAAATATATCCAATTGACTATTATAATGAAAATTTTGAATAATGATAGGAGTGTTTTCTATGATATTCATTGATAAAAGATTGAGATATACCGCATGGAATGTGTAATTTTTATATATCTTTGTAGAATGATTCTGATAATGAATTTGAAACAAGTGATTGTTTCATGTAGTCCTTTCCATGAAAATTGAATAGAATTATTTCAATTTTTTTATGAAACTAAGTAGAGATATAACTCTTCCAAAAAAAAGATTACAGTCTACAGGAGGGATAAATATCACTTTAAAAAAAACTATTGATCATTGTATAGTGAACGATTCACTTGGGTGAAATATTGATCGATGTATAATCAGGATGTATCCCAATAAGATTTGTAAGGCTATATGATGTTATAATTAACCAAAATTATTATTCATGTGGGTATTGTGATATTACAATAATATATATAACATTAGTGATTATCCTTTTCACATTGATTAGTGAACCATAGATATATATTGTCTTCCATTTGTGTTGGTGGGTATTTGGGTTTGTGGAATGAAAACATCACTATACTCTCACATGCAGTGAATGTTATATTTTTTATAAAAATAAAAAGAAATTCGAACACATATTCATCCCACCCCAATGATCATTCATATATCTTAAATTTTGTTATACAAATTAAATATTCTAAATATTTTATTTATCTTTTTATATAAAAAATTTGGTTTTTAAAATTTTTCATTACATAATTAAAAATAAAAATAAAACTAATTTTTTTTCTCTTTGTTATTTACAAATATAAATTTGAAAATAAATTTTCAGATATATAAACATATAATTATTACATGATATTTTCTATAGGTGATAATGAATCATATATGGATTAGTTCTCGATGAACATTTTCAGAATATGAAGAAATCTTGGATTATTTTTTGTAATTTTCTAATTTAAAATTCCCAAATAAAGGAATATTTTTATATCTATTAAAAATATTTTTAAATATGAGTAAAATGAAAATTAAATTTATCAATGATAAAAAAATTTGAAATAATTTTAATCCGAGTTAGATTATTTGGATTAGTAAAGTTTAAATTGGTTACAATTTAATATCTAATTATTATAAATATATTGAAAATTGAAAATTACGATGAAATTGATGAAATGGTTTTTGATATCAAAGTTGTGTCAATTGATAAAACATCATCTAATGAGATCATATATGGTGATGCTAAAAAACCAATTTATCTGTGATATATGAAATTCATAGTCTTATCAACATTCTTAAGATTGGGGAACTAGGAATCCAAAATACAATGAGTGAAAAGAATTTAATATAATTTATATAGCTAGTGAAGGATGTACATAGTGAAGAAAACGATCTTCTAAATTAGAATTATAATGTGTAAAAATATATTATGCATGATGGGATTGGGGTACAAGATGATGAATTCCTTATCTAATGAGTGTATTTTTATTGAATAGAATATTATGAATATTTATAGTGTTCAAAATGTGGAACATTGGAGTATAACTTGAATGGAAAATCAGATGTAAATTTATCTGTTATTTGAAGTACCATGAATCATTATATGATAAACTTATATCATTATATAATTATTTATCTAAAATATTTATATGAAAATAAAAATGATGAAAAAATGATAGGAGAAAATGATTATTATTGAATATAGGATATATTTTTAACACGACTGATTGCCTAAAAAACATATTTGATCAATAATTTTATAAATTTTAAAATGACGATAGAAATATGAGAATTGGGATGTGGAAATATGAAATGAATAAAAAAATTATTTGAATAAATCACTGTTCAAGGATGATTTATCTTTGTTATTTAAATACATATCTCATATATTTTTTACTAATTATAAATATAGTGTTTTTATTTTAATGATTTTGTATAAAAATGACCTAAAAATAATGATATTTACTCATAAGTGTTTATTATTGATTTGATGCACTTGTTATAGGAAGGTATAAATTTATATTCTTTTTATAAAAGGAATCATTTTAAAATTTATTAAAATATTATGTTCACTATAAATGATTTAAAAACATTTGTTTCAAGATATATTGTTTAGGGGAATAAATCTTGTCCAATTTGAGAAAGATGGAATTCATATTTTCATCTATAAAATGGTTGAAAAATTGTATTCATTATGATTCATAGTTTTTTGTCTATGCATCACTATAACGAAATATGGAAAAAAATCATTCAATATTTCATAATAATTTTTTATTTCTCTAAATACTTTGTGAACTGATCAGTAGTTTGAGGTAGAGAAAAACATTTATGACATTTTATAAAGATAAAGAGATCTAGAATGTTTTAAAATATATGGAAGATAAAATAATTTTTTTTATTATTATATATCATATATATCAGTAGATTAAACATAAAATCATTTTTGATGAATTTTAAGAAGTGTATCTCATATTTTATTTGTAAAATTATTATATATTAAAGGAAAGAAAAATGATGGTTCAAATGAAATATTATGTTTACTATCAGTGGGGATTTTTTTAGACTTAGCATCCAGTCCTAAATAAAAATAATCATTCATGACTCTATATTTTCATTCATCTTCTAAGAGGGAATTTTTTTCAGTTTCTGCAGTGTATTAAATTTACTAAGGGATATTTTTTAGTTTTATAAAACATTATGTTAATATAATATTGTATGTTAACATGAATGAAATTCAATGAATACAATTTAATGAGATAGATACACATCCCAATTTCATATCATATAATTTTAATCATTCTAGTTAAAAATAATATAATGGATTTAATTTATTTTTTCAATTCCATTTTCAATAATGACTTAGTTCAGGATTCATTTATATATTTAGAGAGTAATTTTTCTTATATAGTTTTTAAAATTAGAATGTACTTTACACCATCTTTTTTTAGTATCATGTTTCATTTGATGGTTCCTTTGGAATCTGATATATATATATATATATATCTTTTCATTAATATATATATATATATATATATATATTATGTATCATTTTGAATGGTATATGATGATATCAAATGGTGGTGTTATTAATCAATATTAACATGAAGCCTCTATTTTATGGATATATATTTCAATAGAGGTTGAATTTTTTTGTAAATACTAATAGTATGTAGTGGATCATGTTGGTTTTCATATATATCACTAAAAAATGAGTACATTTTTTTGGGAATGGTGATCCATTCCTTGAAAATAAAACCATTGATAGGTGAATAAATAATGTAGGTGATTTTTTATATCTTTAGAAACATATTTAGTCATCAATTATTTATTATATCACATATTTATGAATTGGGATAACATTTTCTAGAGGAAAAGGATATGTGGGTATTGATTGATAATAACAAACCATTTTTTCAATGGTTTAAAGAAACCATTCACGTTTCATCAAATGTGGAAAATCATATAGATTGATAGTTGGAATCCGATATTTAAATGCGATAAATGGTCCAAGTATAACATTAATGGTAATATATTTTATACTAATGATCATTATAGTATATTTGAAGCTTATAATAATAGTGTTCTAGTTTTAAGTAATACAAATAATTTATCAAGACACAATAAAAAAATATGCAAAATGTGCATGTTATAGATTCATTAATGAAATATGGGAGACTGGTAACATTAAAAAACATGTTCTCATGTTAAACTATAACTAGGTTTTTCGTATAAATATTGTTAAACATGAACAATTCAGCATGGAAATTGTAAATAAAATTCTATTTGAATTCACATATGGGCCATTTATCATGGAAACACATTATGGAAATTTATTGTATGTTGTTGATCCATAAAATATATTGTGGTATATCATTTTTCATGATTTTTTTACATTGGTGATGAAAAAATACTACAATGATGAATTATGTGAGAAAAATACTCTCATTGAAATACTGTTAGAGTATACTTATGAAATCATTATAGAAATCATACGTGCCACATGGAATGATAATTTGAATAAAATATGATAGAAAATCCGTTATTAATATTATTATATTACAAATTATATATATTTATTTCTTGTTTCACATTTCAAATTTGACAAAATGATGTACATAATATTCATAATTTTTTTAATTAAGTCACATATTCAATCAAATATGTTTTTTGTGGTAAAAAAGTAACATATATTAATTTCATATTTCACTAATATAAGTTTCTTTTTCCTTATAATGTGAAACAATATTACATAACTAACACTAAAGAAGTCAAGATTAAATTTTTATTATTTAAATCTTGTAGATGGAAGGATTTTTAATCATCCATGACCTTGTATTTCATTTTCATTCAGGGAAAAATTAGTTTTCACATGATATATACGAATTTTTAGATGATAATACATTAAATATGTTAGTTTAATATTTGAAGAAATATTGTTTTTTGTAATTTATATGTCATAATTTTGTAGTTTTATTTTTAATAATAAAAAAATAATAAAAAAATTAATTATTTTTCATTATTAATTAACTGTATATGTGGAGATCTCATCATGAGATCCAATCAAAAAAACATACCTCTATACATTTTATTATGTATGGTATATATTATATGAATAGAAAATGATGGTTGGAATATTTAAAAAATTGTGAACATAGTCTTCAATATCAATAATGATTGAACCCCCAAAGACATAAGAAATGGAAAACTTCTTTCATGACCATTAAAGGATTATATATTACTGAATAATCATATTCAATAAGTGAGAATAGTATAAGCTCTAATTTAATTTAATTTAGTTCTTCTTAATAACAATATTTTTATATTTAATAACATTTTTTATAATATTCTATAAAATAATTCCTTGAAGACCATAAGAGAGACAAAAAACATATACATGATGGTAGGAATGGAATATTTGATATTACATTTGGAAATCTAAAACATGTTCTTCGCATATGATGATATGAACTTAGTGAAACAATTATGATATTATATTTTTTTTATATATCTTCTTCAAGGAAGGAAGTATATAATGAAGCAATAGTCTCTCTAGAAGAAAATTTATAGGAGATTAGAGAGATGATTGATAAAAGGATTAAAGAACTAGTATAATCAATGTTATCCGAAATAGTGTGACAATTTTACGCTGTATATCCCAATCCTCCTCCTTTAGTTGTATATCACACTCTGCCAACTCTATCTATATATCCCACTCACACACCACCTTCTCCTCTTCATCCTAAGTAATATGAGAAAAATATTTAGTATCTGAAGTATCATATTATAGATAATGGGAATTTATACTATATTTGGGATACCCATTCATTTGAATATAAATATTGATCAGATAAGGGTAAAAATACTAGATATTATTTTTGAATCATGTATAATAAAATTCCATATAATATACATTTCTATAGTTCGATGTTGATTCCAAAATTATTTACATTGTCTATCTATACATTCATAACTAATTATCACTATGGTATTCTTAGATTATATAATTTATTCAATATTTTTTTAAATTTATTGTAAGACATGATGTTTTGAATAAAAACCAATTTTTAGTTATATATCTTAAGAATAGTGATATCGGAATATCCTCTTGAGATCACACCCCATGAACATCTCGAATTTACTCTTTTTTGACCTGTTCACCGTTCCATCCCTTTACAGTCACATATCCCCCATACGTGTCAATATTGGGACTTTCACATCCCTCTCCTCATAAACCATCATTATGTTCCTATTATCTTCCGACTAGAACCCCCCATTTCCCACTCACTCTAGTGGTGTGAGATGTCTCTTCTCCCAAATATATCCTTATTTCCCCTCAATCATTCCAATAATATTCTCTCCAATATATTCTTGATGTATAGCTTGTTTCCTTCTGATGGAATTTTGAGGAGGGATTACTGGTGCTTATTTTTCTAAAAATATACTTTGAGGAAGTGGAGGCCTTCTATAAAAGGACACAATGGATTTTTTTGGCTTGAAAAATACCCCTCTCACACTGTTCTAATTTTTTTTTGTTCTTTGGGGATTTTTTTTCTCTGGTGAGGGTTTGAGTACTGAACTGGAAGGAATTTTTCAGGATTCATTCATTTTATGATTACATTTTTAAGGATTTTTAATGAAGGTATATGATTTTTTTCAAATGGTGGTTATCCATCTTTTATTTATCAATAGAGGTTCTATTATGGTGTAATTAAATCTAGTTAACGGAGTGGAACAACCCTATAGGGCCCCTCTCCATTTCCACAACCTCATGTTCATCCATGTAATTGGTGATGTGATTATATGATTTATTTTTGTGTATTATAACGCCCCGACTCAAGTTACCCAGAGTCGGTGCATTATTTCAATACATTGGCATGATTAAATGGAATCAAGTCCCAAAGGACCGATCAGTTTAGTAGTCTTGGAAAATATATTACATACATTAAATTTACATTATAATTTGTCACATAAAACACAACATAGATATTTATTTGAGAATTCCATTTTTCCATGTAGCTCAACCCTTCATATCAATAATAATACACTTCTTGGAATCTTGGGAAAATAAAACATAAGAATGGGGTGAACTGAGATGATCGGTAAGTGTAAATAATTTAGCGGAAGCTATAAACTTTTTAAGGCAAGATGTGTAATAAAAACTACAGCCTTTTAAACATAAACTTGAACATAATATAGTAAAAATAAATGAAACATTACCATTTATACATGTACATGGATATTCAACTACTTGAATAATCACATGTAATAACTAATTTCATAATGAGGGAATGCCTTATATCGGACATCATTATCACATATTCAAGGCCTCCTGCCAAGACTACAAATAAATTTTTTGTCAGCGGCTCTTTCCAATACACTAGTTTGTCTTATGACACCTACCGATGCATCGAGGAGCTATAACATGCTCCACTCGTCACTTACTAAGTCCACTGCATTCCACATATTAATAGTTGAAACATAACATAAACATTCGTATTAAAACTAGAATACGAAAGGTCAATACATTAACAATAAACCATGAATGGTATAAAAATAGATCATCTATAGTCAAATATATCGTAACTCATTCAATAAAATAAGGAAAAACTGTATTATAATAAATCAACCACAATAAAAAATAATATCCAGTAGAGGATGCTGACATTGTTGAAAATGATGAGTAAAACTTTTTGAGAGAAATATCCTTTTTATAATATCATTTAAAAGTAACACATTTATAAAGGAAGTAATTTAAAAGAAATTTTTGAATCAATTTGTCCCATACCAATTTGAAACTTTTGAAATGATTTATAATTTCAAATCATTCATGTCCATATAAATAAATCCTTAAAATCATTTTGAAAACATGTACATTAATGAAAAATATTTAGAAACATAAATATTTAAAACATTTAAAATTATGATCTTGATAAAGTGTACATTTCAAAAATACTTTAAATATTCATTATGAAATAATTTTTTTGAAAAATGGACATGGATGATAAAAATGTCGAAATAAATACTTACACAAACAATCTCGGATAATAATGAGATTGAGGAATTAACCCTTACCTTGAACTTTCCTTTAGTCGAGGGTACGTTTATCCTCCTGTATGAAGAATGTAGTATGTTATTAAATTATAACAGAGCCATATTAATATTTCTGATGTCATATATGATTTATTTATGACTTTATACTACCCATTTAATAATAATTTCCATGTTAAATTAACATTGCGGGTAATAATCACATTCTTTATCGTACGTGTTTTAACTTGTTACTCTTGATTGGATCACTTAAATAATGATTTAAATACATCCAGAATATAAAACATGATAAATATATAATATCTTTTTAGAATTTAAATATGTATAATAGACATATATATGAAATGGAAAACACTGTTTATGGAGATGGAAGTCTGTACGTACGCATAAATGTTATTTCTGTTTTCATATAGTATTGAATGGATGTAAGTGAATAAGATATATATAAGTACATAAATACTTATATATATAAATATATATATCAAGTAGTATTATTATGTCATATATTACATACTTATTAGTAATATATATTTTTATAATCGTCGATGACTGGTGAACATGGAAATGAATCTCATCGTGTCGTGGAGACGGTAATCCCTACGTACGCACGAGTGAAAATATCATTCTTTTGATATTAAAATAATATATAATAAGATAGTATATCATATATACAAAATCCTTATAATGTTATATTTATTATTTACATCAAATAAACATCAATATTATATCCATCCAAACAATAATGTATTGAATAACAATTACACCACGACGTGGAGGCGTTGAGCCGTACGTACGCACGTATGATGACATGTCATTCAAAGGGTGCATAGAATAATGAATTTGATTGTAACATAATTATAATAACGTCACAGTATATAGAATATACTGCAGTTATTATTTTAGAATGGAAACAATATTGAAAAAAGAAGTGGAAGAAGAAAAGAACTTGAAAGAGGGTGGTGAAATCATTACCTCTTCTTCGGGTTCTTCCTGTTGATTTGATCAAAAGGGCTCCATAGGTTGCGTTTCTGATCAAAATAAGGCCACTAGAATGAAGAAAGGATAGTTTATAGGGTATTTGGGCAGGGTTTGGCCGAGCCAAATGGCTTAGAAGGTGTGAATTAGAGTGAAGGGGGAGTACCCTTATATAAGAGGGGTGAGGGGCACCTTTGGAAAAACAGAAAATATTATTTTATATTAAAATTTTTTTCACATTATAATGGCTCTGAAATGTATTATTTAAATTCTAAGGTGAGGATATGTCGAAAACCACTCATCCAATAGGTTTTTGATAAGTTTAGGTTAACATTTTAACCTTATCATTTAGTTATAACTTATGTTAAATAATTTAACTTTTATCGTGTCTTCTTGTATTCTTACAATATATAGTTAATAATCATACTATATACTTCCAATATAACCCCAATTGGTTCATTAATGTCATATATATTATTATATAAGTATTTTGGAAGATCCTTTTATTTTTAGGACCTTTATATCAATTAATAAAATAATATTTGTTTTAAAAACAATTTTATGTCAATTTTGACACTATTTGGTATTTGTTTTTTGTTAAAATAATAATACCATGATTACTTAAAAAAATTACTTTGACTCAATAATGACATGACATATTCACTTTGAAAATTCATGGCTGTCATATAAACTATGAAATAATATTTATTTTATTATTTTTAATACCATTTATTTTATTCATTCATTAATAAGATAATTACTGCATCATCATTGTGTCATTAAAAAAATTTAATTATTTAATCTCTAAAAATTATAAATAAAATACCATTATTCATTAAATCTTTTTTGATTTATAATGAATATTTATATTCTAATTTATCTTATGCATAACCCTATATTAAAAAAGGTTTAGTTATTATACTTTGATTTTAACTCTTTTAACTCTTCTTTAAATAAAATAAAAATAAATTTCTTAATCTAATACAAGTGGACCTAAAGGGTCATATTTTATTCCTAAGGTTGTTTCTGGTCAAATTACACTTATCCAATAGAATTAGGACATGTGTTAGGTTAATAATAATATCATTTTTACCATTAATTATCCTATTTACATTTAACCGTGGTAAATAAAAGTAAAAAGTTACTATTCGCCAAAAATTATTTTAATCTTGTTGAACCACATTTTAATCTTTTATATTAAATATGTCTCTCAGAATTTTTAAATTCCACTCATAGAAGCGGTAAAATTATGTTTTGTGAGAAATCTCAAATTCTCCTAGGAGGTGGGTAAAAGACAGTTAAAAGTTCAATAAAATTTTTATATATCTAAAATTATTATAAACTGACTCCAATGAATTTAAATGAAATTATATAAGTATTATGTATATTTTTTAAAATAAATTAATTTAAATATAAAAATAATTATTTAAATAAAAAAATCGGTTTGAACCCATAACTCAGTGTTTTTCACTATTCATCAAAAATAGATGTTTCTCCGAAAAATACCAAAAATTTGGCCTAAGCAATATTTGATATTATGAATTAAAAAATGATTTATATTTCACCAAATTAAAAACATATATGTTTCATTAATTAATTTAAAAATTAATTCGCATTGTCAAAACAAATAGAGTGTTTTTAAGAAATAATAACTATCAAAAGATTGACACTAGTGTCTGTCTGGTTTAAATGTGACATTACGTCCAATGACCAAATTTTTTTTAAAGGGTAAAAATATATTCTAAATATACTTTAAACCCCACTAAAATTCATAATTTTTCACTATTAATTATTTTGATTAAAATAATGGGTTTTAATTAAAATTTTGTAATCTTTACTATTCATCAAAGTAAGATAGTTATCCGAAAAGCACCAAAATTTCACCCTAAGCTAATTTAGATATTCCAAATCCAAAAATAAAGTCTATTTTGAATAAAAAAATTTAAAAAATTTAAAAAATTGGGTATTTCTATTCATAACAGTTAGTTTGATTGGTTGTGGTGTGTTATAACTCGAAGTTGGGTACAACACACACTACAGTATTATTCAAAGTGAAGCGTACCATGGAATCTTGGGGTGTTACATTCTCCTCTACATATATAAATGTCTTACTCGCAATTTATTCTTGGTATTGGAAACTATGGGTTGAAATTTCAAAATATCATAGTTGAAATCCCACATCGAAAAATGGATTAATGAGGCCCCTATTTAAAATAAAGAGTGGTAAGTATGAAGGTTACCGAAAATAACACATACATGGGTTCCATGTAGGAAAACATGGATATGGAAGACAAATCTAACCATCAATAACTAATGGAGAGTGGTAGAGGACATGGCTATGAAAAGGCCAACAATCACAAAGCCAAAAATTTGTGATGATCTAAGGTACTATCTAGGACAATGTTTTTGTTCTATGTTATTTTTCTTAATGTTGATGAATTTATTTATGAGATTGGAGAAAATCATAAGGATATATACTTACATTAAAATTACAGTTTTATCCATTAAAAAATTTCAACCTCAAACTCATATTTCACTCCAAAACATAATAAAACTCAAAAATACTCTATTTATCCTAATCCTATAGGGTTCCAAATATAATGGATTTATAATTCACATTTCTGTACGTTTTAAAAAAAGAAACTACATTATACAATACATGGACTTCACATAGTCCATTGGTACGTGATAAATCCCAATCACACTATGGTTGTGGGTTCGATTCCTGTAGCTTTATCTGACGCGATGGGTTGTCACACAGTCTGCGTGTTTTCCTTTTATAAAAATCCAAAAATAACCTTTCAAACATAATCCATTCCATCCTTTAGACTTATCCAAAATACTACTATCCAAACCCACAATCCAAAATTTATATGGATGTTAAACACAATGAAGATCTCTTTTTCCATGTAATAACATGTGAACACCATCATCACGTATTATTTTAAAACATGGTAACATCCGGAATTACCATAAAACCTTATTGATTACATTCATGCTCCCCTATTCTTTATAGAATACTTGATATACTCCTTCAATCCAAAAATGTTGTAAACTCCAACAATGAAAAATCATTAATCAGTTTCATGGTAGTCAAGAATATACAATATAATTTATTCAAATCAACCATCTCTTATTCCAAAATCACGACCTCATCATCGGGACCATATTAAGGATTACCTTTCCTTCAACCATGTATTTTCAAAAAAGTGTAGCTTACTATTATGTCACTTTTTATAGAACCATATAATCTCAAATCCTGAATTAAATAGTACTGTAGTACAATCCTTATTTATCTCCATAATTCATATTACCAGTATACTGTTGATACAACACTCAAATAAAATAGTTCTAAAATAAAAACATAATAACACTAGTAATTCCTCTTCATCTGAGGTAGTATCATAAATTGATTATTATCCAATAGCTTCATTTGGTGCATACTCTGATGATTTGGACATTGGTTTGTGTAGTGTCCCACCTCCTATCAGATGAAGCATTGTACATTTGAAAACTTTTTCTTACCCTTGCAATCACGTACTTGGTGTCCTTTTTCTCCACACTTATAACAAACTCACATTCCCTTAAAGAATTTACCAAGATGATTCATTCCGCATTTATCTCATATTGGAAAATTTTTCCTTACCTTATTCCATTTATCCATATTTCTTTCTACCATCCTTTTCTTCTCCGGCTTCCCTTCAAAGCCATATGATTCAGAGAGTTCTTTACTTATATTTTGATACTATTTATTCATATGATGATTATGCGTGGGAGAATATTTCATTTCAAAAAATTTTGTCTTAATACCATGAATGATATGACCCTTATTACTATTTAGATCATACGTATTGCTGGAGTTCTCATTCCTTCTACTCGGCACCATTGCTAAACAATGGCATACACTAGGTCAGTTTATGAATCACAGTTCATAATTACAAACATGTAAAATACCTAACATAAATTGAATAGTTTATGGATATAATCCATAATTACAAAAATGTTTTCTTTGAGGATGTATATACTCATAAAACCCTCATATAGGTTTGTAAATAAAATGATAATTATCCTATGCATATCCCTCGGGAGTGTTGTAACCAAGAGTGCAGTAAGGGTCGTTGTCGTGCACCAGTTCCCGTTCAAGTCTAGCTTAATGCAGTGTTTTCGGGGTTTACCCCTAGGTACATCTGTGCCAGAGCCGCCTCTACCTTCTCGTATCTAGACAGGGATGTATTGCTCAGAAAACTCGCAAAGTATCTACAATACCAAAATTCTAGGAAGTTCTTATATAATAATCCTCAAAGTCTATCTTAGGGTAATGTGCTCTAATCAGAGTTTATCTAAATCTAGTTTCCAAGGTTATTGCTAAAATTACTTTGATACCAACTATAACCCCCAACCCAAGTTACCCAGAGTTGGTGAATTATTTTAATACATTGTAATGATTACAAGGAATCATGTCCCGAAGGACAGATCAGTTTAGCAGTCTTGGAAAATAGATTACATACATTAACTTCACATTACAATTTGAAACATAAAACACAGCATAAATAGTTATTTGAGAATTACATTTTCCCCTATAGCTTTACTCTGCATATCAATCATAATACACTTCTTGGAATCCTAGGAAAATAAAACATAATAAAGGGGTGAGCTTAGATGCTCAGTAAGGGTAAATAATTTAGAGGAAGATATAAACTTTTTAAGGAACGATGTCTAATAAAAACAACATCCATTTAAACATAAACATGAACCTAATATGGTAAAAATAAATTAAACATTACCATCTAAACATGAACATGGATATTCTACTATTCTAACAATCATATGTAATTACTAATTTCATAATGAGGGAATTCCAAATCCCAGACATCATTACCACATAGTCAAGGACTCGTGCCAAGACTACAAATAAAATTTTTGTCAAGGACTTTTGCCAAGACCCTAGTTTTTCTAATGAGACCTGTCGATGCATCGAGGAGTTATAGCAGTCTCCACCCGTCACTTACTATGTCCATTTCCTTCCTCATATGAATAATTGAAACATAACATAAACATTCGTATTAAAACTAGCATACAAAATTTCAATACATTAACCATATACCTTTAATGGTATAAAAATAGATCATCCACAGTCAAACATATCATAACTCATTCAATACAATAAGGAATATTTTATTATAATAAATCAACCTCAATCAAAAATAATATCCAGTAGAGGATGCCAGCATAGTTGAAAATGATGAGTTAAACTCTTTGAGAGAAATATCCTTTTTATAAAATCATTTAAAAGTCACACATTTATAAAGGAAGTAATTTAAAGAGATTTATGAATCAAAGTGTCCCATTACCCTTTGAAACTTTTTAAAAGAATTATCATTTCAAAACATTCATGTCCATATAAATAAATCCTTAAAATAATTTTGAAAACATGGACATTAATTAAAAAGATATAGAAAGATAAATCATTAAAACATTTAAAATTATGATTTTGATAAAGAGTACCTTTAAAAAATCCTTTAACTATTAATTTTGAAATCATTTTTATGAAAAATGGACATGGATGATAATAATTTCCCAATAAATACTTACACATAAACAATCTCGGATAATAATGAGATTGAGTAATTAACCCTTACCTTGCACTTTACTTTAGTCGAGGGTACGTTTAACCTCCTGTATAAAGATCGTAGTATGTTATTAAATTATACAAGAACCATATTAATATTTATAATATCATACATGATTCATTTATGACTTTATATGACCCATTTAATAATAATTTCCATGTTAAATTAACTTTTCGGGTAATAATCACATTCTTTATCGTATGTCTTTTAACTTGTTACTCTTGATTGTATCACTTAGATCATGATTTAAATACTTCCAGAATATAAAACATGAAAAATATATCATATATATTTAGAATATAACTATTTATAATAGACATATATTTGAAATAGAAAACACCGTTTATGGAGACGGTAGTCCGTACATATGCATAAACGCTGTTTCAGTTTTCATATAGTATTGAACAGAAGTAAGGGAATAAGATATATGTAAGTACATAAATACTTATATATATAAATATATATATATATATCTCCAGTAGCATTATTATTTCATATATTACATACTTATTAGTAATATATATTTTTATAATCGTCGATGAATGGTGAACTTGGAAATGAATCTCATCTTGCCGTGAAGACAGTAATCCGTACATACGCAGGAGCGAAAATATCATTCTTTTGATATTAAAATAATATTTAATTGGATTGTATATCATATATACAGAATCCTTATTATATTATATTTATTATTTACATCAAATACACATCATTATTATACCCATCAATATAATAATGTATTGAATAGCAATTATACCACGACGTGGAGACGGTAAGCCGTACGTACGCACGTATGGTGACAAGTAATTCAAATGGTGAGTAGAATAATGAATTTGGTTGTACCATAATTATAATAAAATCACATTATATAGAAGATACTGGAGTTATTATTTTATAATGGAAACAACAAAGAAAAATGATGTGGAAGAAAAAAGGAACTTGAAAGATGGTGGTGAAATCATTACCTCTTCTTCTGGATCTTCCTTTTGAATTGATCAAAAGGGCTCTTTAGGTTGGCTTTCTGATAAAAATCAGGACTCTAGGTTGAATAAAGTACAATTGAGAGGGTATTTGGTCAGGTTTTGTCTAAGCCTAATGGTTTAGAAGGTGTGAATTAGAGTGAAGGGGGAGTTCCCTTTTATAAGAGGGGTGAGGGGCACCTTTGGAAAAACAGCAAATATTATTTTATAATAAAATCATTTTCGGTTTAAAATGGCCCAAAAATGTATTATTTAAAGTCTAAGGTGAGTATAGGTGAAACAACACTCAACTAAAAGGTTTTAGACATGTTTAGGTTACCATTTTAACCTTATCATTTAGATTTAACTTTAAGTTAAATAGTTTAACTTTTACCATGTCTTCTTGTATTCTTACACTATATAGTTAATAATCATACTATATACAGCCAATAGAACCACAATTGGTTAATTAATGTTATATATATTATTATATAAGTATTTTGGATGAAACATAGATTTTTTGGACCATTATAACAATCAATAATATAATATTTGTTTTAAATACTATTTTCTGTCAATTTTGACACTATTTGGTATTTGTTTTTTTGTTAAACTAATAACTGCATGATTACATAAAGAAAATAAATTGAATCAATACTAACATGTCATATTCACCTTGAAAATTCGTGGATTTCATAAAAACTATGAAATAATATTTATTTTAATATTTCTGATACCATTTATTGGATTCTTTCATTAATAAAATAATCACTGCATCATCATTGTGTCCTTAATAAATTTAATTATTTAATCTCTAAAAATTATAACTAAAATACAATTATTTAGTAAATCTATTGATCTTTCTAATTAATATTAATAGTTTAATTTATCTTATGTATAACCCTATATTAAAAATGGTTTAGTTATCAAACTTTGATTTTAACTCTTCTTTTAATAAAATAATAATAAATGTTTTAATCTAATGAAAGTGGACCTAAAGGGTCATATATTATTCCTAAGGTTTTTTTGGTTGAATTAAACTTATCCAATAGAAATGGAACATGTGTTAGGGTAATAATAATATCAGTTTTACCATTAATTACCCTATTTACTTTTAACCGTGGTAAATAAAAGTAAAAGTTACTATTCACCAACAATTATTTTTATCTTATTAAACCACATTTTACTCCATGATATTAACTAAATATCTCATATTTTTGAAATTCCACTCATAGAAGCGGTAAAATTATGTTTTATGTGAATTCAGAAATTCTCCTAGGAGGTGGGTAAAAGACGGTGAAAAGTTCAATAAAATTTTTCTATATCTAAAATTATTATAAACCGACTCCAATGAATTACAATGAACTTATATAAGTATTATGTATCTATTTTTTCAAAAATTAATTTAAATAAAACAAATAATTATTTAAATAAAAAATCGGTTTTATCAAATAACTTTGTGTTTTTTACTATTCATCATAAATAGATGTTTCTCAGAAAAAATACAAAACATTTGGCATAATATATATTTGATATTATGAATTAAAAAATTATGTCTATTTTACCAAATTCAAAACATATAAGTTGCATTAATTAATTTAAAAATTAATTCCCGTTGACAAAACAAATAGTGTGTTTTTAAGAAATAATAACTATCAAAATATTGACACTTGTTTATGTCTGGTTTAAATGTAAAATTATGTCCAATGAACAAAATTGTATTAAATGGTAAAAATATATTCTAAATATACTTTATAACCACGCAAATTCATAATTTATCACTATTAATTATTTCGATTAAAAAATTGTTTCTAATTAAAATTTAGTAATCATCACTATTCATCAAAATCTGAATGTTATCTGAAAAGCACCAAAATTTCACCCTTAGATAATTTCGATATTCCAAATCCAAAAATGAAGTCCATTTGGAATGATAAAATTTATAAAATTTCAAAAAGTGTATATTACTATTCATAACAGTTAGTTTGATTGGTTGTGTTGTGTTTTAACTCGAAGTTGGGTATAACACAGGCTACTGTATTATTCAAAGTGAAGCGTACCGTGGAAGCTTGTGGTGTTACATGTATGACCAAACTATTCAACATAAATATTTCTCCATTGAAAGGATGTGTAATGAATTGTATCTGTCCAACCCACTTCTATATCACATCCTTCCCCATTCTATTAAGGCCATCTCTTAGTGTAATACCCTATTTAATTTTACACCTACTCAATTTTATTCAGAATTCCCTCTCCATGGACATTATCTCGCAATGTTTTGGAAGAATAACTTCTCTCCCAAGACATTCCATCAACCTGATGAAGGATCCATTAAAAAAATGAAGGTCCCTGATTATCTCTCCTCATCTCCTTCAAATGGTCCAGTTATTGGGATGGGTGGATCTTCGAACTCTCCCAAAACATCATCTCATCCTCCGTCTGCAGAGATGAAGACACTTCACCAATCTCCCTCAGAGGCTATGGAGGTACCATGGCATGCTATGGTTCGCTATAACCCAATGACATCATCTTTCTTTGTGCATGAGAATTCTATCTACAACGTCAAAATCCTGTAAAATCCCTCACTTTTTGATAAAATAATAAAAACTCCCATGTAACCCCTTTATGGACTTATTCCTATATCAACATGTCCATTCGATAGTTCTCCACTCCCCCTTTTATGTTATGTTACTAGATTATCAAACCCAATGGTGGCTCAGCTTGACTAGATTCAAGATATCAGGGGTCCCCAATATCTTCCAAGTGGTTCTTGTAATTGAACTGTTTCCAAGTGAGAGGTTGCTATTTCCTCTTCAAAAAAAAATTATCTATTTAAAACGGATTGGTAGATCCAATCAAGACATCATTAAAAAATATCTTTCATCATTTGGAATACCCACATCCCAAGAGCCTGGGAGTAAACCAACTTTCTCTCTAATGAGAATGATAATAATTGGGTATCTATAATGGTGGTCTAGTAAAACCACTAACTCAATTATATAATTAATTATATCACTCATATAACAGGGCTTCATTACAACTTTCATAGATATCCCTCAAACCCTCACATTTGACACTTTTGGAGAAAATATCTAAGTGTAAAATCTAGATTTCTTCTACCAACACATAATCACTAAGGTATGATATGAATCCATTGGTTTTTAATCTATTTTATTTATGATAAACTCATTCCAGTGGGTAGAGAATATTTATTTATTAACATTGGATCATTTAATCTGGGAAATATCAATGGATTTTTGGATCAACTTTCACACCATCTTTGACGTACCATAGAGGACATGGTAGGGGTTTACCCCATGACATTAATTAAATATTTATCTTCTTTACCCTTCCACATTGGGATACTTGAAATGGGATTATGTAGAGAAAACTTCACCCAATTCATCATCCAGAATGGGAGTCATTGCAATAGGTTCTATCTACATTGCTACCTCACAATCTATATTCAATTTCCACTTACCCAAATGGAAAGTTATCCCACCTTGTTTGGCCACTATCTAATCAGCAACCTATCCATACCAATCTACAATAATGTTCTAAATGTAGGGTCTTTTACATATATTCAATTTATTAACCCTCTTCTCCCATCTATCACTAAACGGTGTATACATCCTAGGAAAAAATCATGCAATAATGATTATAGGATGAATTTCATAAAAAACTAACACACTTACTGGGATATTTTCATTCATGGATATCCAATCATCCCCACTAATCTATGAGTTTCACTCCATTAATGATTACATGAATAAATAATAGAAATTAATGAATGATTGATGGGATGAAACAATCTGTTAATATTTTTCCTATAAAGATCTCATCCCTTGAATATACTCTAAGAACATGAATGGGTGAACTAGGTGTTGTCTAGGGATATATTACTATAATTAGGGGAGTATAATACCAATTATTTTCAAGGTCTAATCAAGGGTTGTAAGTATAACTACAACCCAAATATTCATGTGGATGATGGATCATTCCCAAATGACTCCATTGTGGTGGGAGGTATAGCCAAATCCTATTTCAAAACATTACATGATGACTCTAACCCAAGCATGAATGATGGATACCCAAGGGTCCATGAAACCCTATATGACTTTATTCCACAAGCGGTGATTGATCTCATTGACCACTATCGCAGGACAATTCATGAGGACAAAGAAATATGTAAGGTCATCCTCTCATTCATCTTTGATATATCTCCTGGACCATTAGATTTCTAGGATCATATTATATGAATTACTAGTACCATTCCATGGGTGAGATGGTGGAAAAGATCCAACACTATTTCAAGTGTTTCAAAACAACATGGGTGTCTTTTGAGACCACTATTAAAATTATTCTAAAGGTGAAAGACACCACTACTATGAAATAATAAAAAACCCATCACTATATAAACCTTCCTATAGAAATTCCTTGTGTGGAACATCAATAAGAGAGCCTCCATGTATCACACGAACTAGGATTACAAGGAGAAATATTTTTTTTTTCAAATTTTGACTCACATAGTTTTCCATTGACATTTTTCATAATATGATCAACTAAATCACCATAATAATATTTCCCAAAAATTTCCTTCAAGTTCAACATGGATAAATCATATGATCAACCTGAGTTGGTATTTTTTTCATAAGGAAATGATATGCATGGGATTATTTATATAGGTAATCAACTTGTTCTTCATATGATACTACTCCCCTTGGATATATATCTCTTTTATGGGTAATAATTTTTGTTTCTTGAGGTTAACTCATGAGATGAGTCAAGGTGATCTACTATTCACCATCTTCATTATCCTGGTCAAGGATTCATTATCTTGGTATATCAATGAATTCATGATAAATAGGTGTTGGAAAAAATTATATTCATTGATAAAAATGGAATTTGGTTTATGTTTTTTTTAATCCACACTAGGTTGATCATGGTGTTTCTATAATAAGTGACCTTACTGTATTGGCTGACAATAATATTGAATTGGGTGCCATACCCAAGTGTTTGACAAATATTTTGTGCTAAAAATATTGAGGAAGGGCTAGAATCATGAAGGATTGTTTTTAGAATCAAGATATAAAAAATATTGTAAAGGAATGGGTTACCCAAAGACTATGTTAAGGATCACAATGATATGGAGCATCACATATGGAGATAATGTTCTCCATAATTATGAGAATTGGAGTATCCTGGGCATATGCTGGTTTGGGGGAGAACTTCGTGACAACATCAAATCTCAATAAAGATTCTCAAATGGTGGATCACCAGAGAAATGTTTTTTAATGATCCAATAAATGTGTTTATGATGATAGAGACTCATGACAGATGGTCATATAAATATAATGCTTCTACACATTATTTCACATGAAATTAACTAAGGAAAATATGGAATTGGTCTGATTTCACCAAGATAGGGGGTTTAGTGAATTGAATTTTCTATGATATCATGAGGATCTTGAAAAGACTAACTTACTATTGAATTATGTTGATGGTTCTATGTACTAAGTTCTTCACAATGGTGGGGTTTTCTAGAATGGAACAGTGAGATCAAAAAGGTAGTTTTTTCCATGATGGTAGGGTGCTTTTCCATGGTAATGAGCTTCATGATAGAGCTTCGCAAAAAAGTACTTGTGAATATCAATTTTTTAGTGAATGGGGATTTAAAATTTCATGAACCGAAGACTACGATTCAGTTAGAATCCCATACTAAACTAGGTCGAAGACATTAATGAAAATCATTTTAACTACCCTTCATGTCGATAAACTATGTTATACCACTCTCAAAATAGAGTGGTTTGGGAAGTCGACCAAAGTGTTATGTATGATGAAGCGTGCTATACCGAAAATATTATAAAGTCACTATTCTTGGAATTGAGTGATTATGTCTAAAATTATGTATTCCACACCCAGTGAGGATTAGTGGATTTTGGTATGATTCGCACAGTGTCGGCATATGTGCATTGGACTAGCCATTATTGGTGAACCATGTTACAATGTTATGCAGGCGCTATATATTTGAATATTATTTCATTGTACATTTCCATAAGACAGTTTTAACATGCTCCAAATAATGTGGAAACAAGATCCATCACATTAAAAGAAAATGTTGACACCCTGAATCACCAATCCCCTATCAGGGGGTTTTGGGGTCCTACTTGTGGTTTATTATCTAAGGTCACATATCCTGGATACTCTATAGTAATGTAATTATCTGATGGAGGTTTCATTTTATTTCTTATGTCAACAATGAACTGTAGTTTTGATAGAGATCTTGTTTTATTTATGAATAATTCTATATCCACCAAGACCACGATGAATCATAAAAATAAAGATAGTAGATAGTTAAAGAAGTCCCTATTATCTAATGAAAAGGTAATATCTAGATATATTTGAATTTCAAATAATAAAGATATACTAGGATTGGAATATATGAATAAGGTGGAATAGCTTTCCACCAAGGAAAAGGAAAACACTTCTAACTCATGTAAATCAACATTTTCTAGTGATCAATAGGTATATTATACCATCTTCGATATTATTTTTCAAAATAATTATCTTATAACAAGTTGTGATGTTGATCAATCTAAAGCATTGCATGAATCCGAAATTGATAGAATAATATATTATCTACCTGATATTACCAAAAAAATAGTTATTATTGTTTACTGATTTTTTCATTGTATGCAAGTTGTGATAACCTAGTTGGAAGGAGAATCTGAAGATATGAAAAAAGGATTAGAATGTTTTTTTAGGAATGTTTAATATTCTCAAGAAATTTTTAAGTCTTTGAATGAATAAAGGGGGACCATGAAATAAGATCCTTGGAATACCTCAATTATGGTGAATATAAAGAGGTATTGAAAAGGTCTCTTGACGAAAAGAACCATCTTATTGAATAGAAAATGAAAAATAGCACTAATAGATAGGATCTACAATTGGATGGAATATATTTGAAGAATAAGGAAGTTTAGTCTTTTATTTAGATTAATGTGATTATATATGAAAAAAGATGTTGTTATAATGAAGAATAAATTTAAATAAAAGATGAATATGATTGAAGATTTGAAAATCACCCTCAATATAAACTGTATAGATTTGAAATCCTAGTTTTATAATATTGAGAAGAAATATATTGAATGTTCATAAAAGAAATGGAAAAATAATGGTAGCTATGCAATTTTGACTAGAGGATTATCAATCTAAAATTGGTCCCACACGTGATAAGAAGATCTTGAAATATTTTGATGACGTATATCAAGAACCTGGGAAGAAATAGGAACTGTCCATAAAAACCCGTTTCAATGTATCCAAACCTATAATCATAAAGAGTCGATGTTGTAGTAAAAATAATTGACATATATTGATGAATAAATTTGATAATAATCCTTACATCATGAATAGGGAGGATAAGAAAAAGAGATTGGAATCTGTTTACCCATGAAGATCACAAAAATACATTACTAAGATCCTACAACCCTATATAGAAGATATAAGAAGATCAAGAGTCATTGGCCAATGTTGGTGTTGCAACAAATTATTACATTGTTCAGTACATTATTGGTACAATATACTAAATGAAGAAGAAAATGGTAAGAATATTTCCTGGGTGTGAAGTCTATAGATGAAGAAGAAGAAACATCCACATATTTAGAAGAACATGTATTCTACTAATAGACTTTGGATGCTTGATAACGTTTGTGATATATGCAATGGAAGTGGGAAAATTTTAGGTACATCCTTATCTCAACATGAAATAATTTTTGAAAAGTAATGGAGACCAAAAAATCTATCTATGTTTGAAGAAGATACCATAGAAATAAATCTGAGGAGTATTGTGAACAAAAATTCTCTTAAGAAGATCTAAAATAAGGAAGCTGAGAAAGCCCAAGATTCAAATCAGTGAAATTGAAGAGAAGTGAATCCAAAAAAATACTAATAGGGATGAAACTCAAATGAACACATATGAAGATCCAAAGTTTTTATATGAGTTATTAATAAAAGGTTATTCATTTTTATAGAATATTTATAAGAATAAAGAAACATGAAGATCAAAAAGCCAAGGGTGGTGAAAAAGGAAAATAAAAGATTCAACATGATGAAGAAAAAGTGCATGGTATTTTTCAAACAAAAGTAGACACATTTTTTAAACAAGTTATGTTTTAATGATGCATGAAATATGGCCACATTGGATAAGTATTTTTAACATTAATAGTAGAGAAGGATGCAGTCTTTAAGAGGTGTAAGAATGTTTCATCCCTAATGGATGTTAATAAGGAAAATTCTTCTCAGAATGGAGAATATAATGTGAAGAGATCCATTAAATGAAAAAAATAAATAATAACATATTTTTTGTTGTTAAATACTGAAGGCTTGAGAAAATAGAGCAACATGGATGACAAGATAATCTCAACTATGCGGTTTATATTGATGAAGAAGAGAAGATCCACCTTATTCCATGAATCATTCGTGTATTGAATTTTTTGTTATAATGTATTGAATTAATGGTGAATCAAGTTCTCATGGGGCAACCTAAGAAATATATAGTGCTATAAATTATTGAAAGCTAATATTAATCATTCCCCATTTTTGAATGATTCATAAATTTGATATTCAGATATTGATGTTATAAAATATTTTTTTATCAAAATTAATATTTTCTATTCTAGACAATTAGGATAATTAAGGTACCCTAATGGCATGATATTAGTTATGTTTTCCTAGAGGAAAAGTGTTGAAGAAGATTATACTTTTTGATGTAGTGAACGTTTTTCAATGTGGATAGTCACAAGTGGAAGTAAAATTCTTGTGTATTCTCCATACTTAATTTTCTTAAAATTAAACCATATGTGATCCACCATTATGATGAAGTTGGGAAGTGTTTCCTTTAATTGGGAAATAGATATAATCATGATGAATCTTCTATAGTCATTATTTCAATTATTGTGAAACATGTTTATTCTAAAAATTACATGAAGATCATCTCATTGGATGTGGTGTTTTAGGTTGAATGTCCTCAAAAGATTCATATCACATTTTTATCTTCACCCAGGTATGAGATTGTATTACATGTGAGGAAAATTATATGTTTTCTCATCCCATGAGGTATCATGGTCAATGGTCATGGAACAGATTAAAATGTTGAAAGAATTTATGTTGACAAAACATTTTCTCTAATATAATGATAAAGTCGATTAGTCTATTTCCATGCTATGAAAATAAAAATTTTATACAAAGATTATCAGAGTGATGTCAAAACAATATTAATAAATGGTTTTATTTAAGAAGTAATTTATATTGAAAAACCACTAGGTCTTCTAATTTTTAATGATGAAATGAATGTTTTTATATTGAATAAGACACTCTGTTATCTAAAGAAAATGCCATGAGATTGGTATTATCATCTACATACATATCTATAGAAATTGAATTTAAATTTAGATGTGTCGAACACAAAAAATATGTGAATAATTAAAAGGAAGATAAATTTATTTTGTTTCTGTACATGGATGATATTATATATTGTATATGTATGTAGAGATCTGAGGATGAATTTTCCAATAACATGAAGTCAGAAGGTAAAATGTCTACGATTGGTGAACTCAAATAATTCTTAGTGCCATACACGATTCAGAAGATAGATTACACAATATTTTTTCTTGAAAAGAAATAATGATAGTTACTATGTAATTTCTATATGCATGACTCTAAACCAATTTCAACTCTGATTGTGTTTGTGAAAAATCATGGAAAGCATGAGGATGGGGTTCCTGTGGATCCAACCATGTATATGAGAATCGTCAGAATCTTATTATACATAACTGAAACATGACCAAATAATGTCATTCCAACAAGCTCAGTGAGCAAATTTCAAAGTAATCTGATGGAATAATTTATGGGTTTAGTTAAGTGAAATTGGAGGTACATTCAAGGTACTCACAATTATGTCTTAGTCTTTATGGTAAGAAGTGGTAATGAAATATCAACATTTTATGATGCTGATTGGGCTGGAGAAGTGGTGGAGTTTTTTTATTGAAAAAACTGAGTTGTATTATTTATTATGAAACATGATATCACTTATCTTAGTATTGTTGTAGCAGAGTATATATATACAATAAAGGATTGCATTGAAATATCATGGATGAAGAAACAATGATTGATATAGGTGATGAGGGGAAACAAAAAATTGTGGTTCATTGTGATAAAAAGGGCATGATTGATATTATAATGAATACAATTTAGCATTCTCATATCAAACATACTAAAATTATATATAACAATATGATAGAAAATTTTGAACAAGGAATGATTTGAATGGATCATGATGCAACTGATGACCAAGTGGTTGACATTCTGACCAAGCCTTTGGAAACACATGTGTACAAGAAAAATTGGTTGAGCCTCAGTGTTCAACCACTTCCTAGTGCATGAAGCAGTTACATATGTTCTCCTCTCCCTATTCAAGTTAATTATTTTAATTTATTTATTGATGTGATGCAGGTTTATAGAAAAATATGATGCCGGGGGGTGTTTTTGTGTTTTAAAAATTCAATAACAAATTATCTAGGATTATTTCCAATATGGGAGAATGTATAATGTCAATGGTATAATGGTTGTGAAGGTGGATAATGAATCATTTATTATATTTCATTTTTATGACAATATAAAAATATAATGTTACAGTAAGAGGAGAACGGTGATATGAAAAAAAGTAGAAAGTGTATGGATGAATTAGTTTATCACTGATGAGAATTCTATGATATTATGAAACAGAGGAAATTTCATGCAGAAGTAGTTTATCATGGATGAGAACTAGTTGATATTAGGAAACATAATAAATTTTTAGTTGTATTAGTTTTTCAGGGCTCTTCCCCTTCTAAAATTATAGTTGTAGATACTAATAATGACTAGTGCTCTATTGAATGCCTCTATAGATTTCCAAAAATCCAAAAGGGAGAGACTATCAGAACTAAGGTTGTTCATTGCTAGAAATGGATTTTTTTAGTTGTTGTAAATACACACTAATTTGGTCAAGGAGTTTTCCAGACAAGTGATCTTAAAATATATGCCTACAATGGTATTGAAGGTGGCATTGTTTCCCAATGCTTATGATTTTGTTGGCTACAAATATTAAGGAATGTCTATCATCGTTACGGATTGTCATATGGAATAAACCCTTTATATATATAGTTATGTATTGGGTTTTGTGAAGACTGGGTTAAGCCGTATAGAGATATAAATTATCGTGAAGAATGATTATTTTCTCCGCGACTACGATAATTGGAGCATCTTGAGTGTATGATGGTGTTATGGAAAGATTCATGAAAACATAAAATCTCGATGGAAATTTAGAAATAGAGGAGTGGTGTAAAGATGTTTTTGAAGGATCCAATAAATTCAATGGATTTGGTGGAGAATCGCGAATAGCCAAGCCTATAAATATAAGGCTACCCCATTTCATTTCACATGAAATTATTCAAAGAAAATATGGAATAATTCTGATTTCACGAAGCTAGGGGGCTCCACGAATATGGTTTTCTATGCGTTCTTAAGAATCGAGATAATTATACCTTATTCTTGAATATTTCCAATGATTTTATGTATTGAGTGCTTCACAATAATGGGGTATTCTTCAATGAATTAGTGATCTCCATGAAAGAATTTTTTCAAAATGGTTAGGTTCTTTGCAAAGGTAGTGAGTTTCACAAAAGATAGTTGTGATTTTCCATTTTTCAGTAAATATACATTTCAATGTGAATATACTCAGGTATACAGTGAAAGAAGATTATGGTTCCAGATAGGGAAAATGAATTTAATGCGAATCCATTGAAGTGACCTTCTGTCAATAAATGATGTTATACTTCTCTCAAAGTAGTGAGATAGGGGGAGTTGATGGATTTGTTATAAGGGGCACAATATGCTATCCCTAAAATCATGTAAGGGCAGTGTTCCTGAAATAGAGTGACTTTGTATGAAATTCTATATTCCACAACTGGAGAATATTAGTAGATATTGGTACATCTGACACACTTTTAGTGTATTCTCCTTGGACTATGCCTTAGTGGTTAATCGCATAAAACTGTTCTGTTTTCTCTCGGCATGTGAATATATTATCACTATACATTTCATTCACATAGGCGTAAAATGTTCCTACCAATGTGGGAACCATGTCTATCAGTTTAAATGTTAAATTTTACACCATGATTCACCCCTCCCCACTTAGGGATATCTGGGGTCCTATACTGGGAACATTTTCCCTTCCAGAGTATGACTCACTACAATGTTATTTATAATCATTTATTTTATGATAAAATGATCCTATTTATCCATGGAAAAAAATATTTTTGGATTTAACAAGACTGTGGAATACTAATTAAAATGGGGTGGATAAATTATCATCAAAGAAAAAAAGAAATGTTTTTATTTTATAAATATGATAAAAAAGTTGTTTAAACTCGATCAAGAACATCATGGGATTTACATATAAGAACATACCAATATACTTACCGGGATATATTCTCACTACAAGTATACAATGAATTCCCAATTTTAAGGGGGGAGGGGGTTTACAATATTTACAACCACAGTCAAAACTATAAAAACCACATTCTATAATTCAGTGTTCATATCACCCCAGTTATATATGTTCTCTCTTCATTACCCATGTGAATATTGTTCATTCTCAAGGTTCGAATTATTGTATTTATCAATATTCATAGAATTATGACTTCTTTTATTTGATATTCCCATGTTAATAGGAGATTATATTAGTCCAAATGGGAAAATATGACCATTATAGTTTAGGAAGGATTAATCAACCTATGAAGTGTTTTAAACATTATGAAAAATATATATGGAAAGCTATAATGAGAGGACATTGAAGAAAAAAACCTATAGGGAAACATCATTGTTTGGAAGTATGGGAGTAACCTAAACCAACTAAAATGTAAAGTTTCATATTTTAAGTTTTTGATTCAAAAATATATCTCTATTCTCCAAATTCAATCTTATTTGATCATAAGATGAGGTGATACTAATTTATAGAAACAAAAATAAGATGGGTGTTTCTCTCATGTTCATGGTATTGTTGACTCTAGAACCCACATTCATAAATTATATCATGCATATTATCTTCATAAATGCTATTTTATACCACAAAAAGGTGATTTCTGCAATTAAATAAGTATTAAAAAATAGTTGGATACATGTATCCTTATAATCTTCTCATTTAGAATAGTTTCAGTAAAGGAAAATCATCCCACACTACATGAAAACCAAGCTTACGATGGATGAGGATGTGCTCACTAGTTAATGTAAATTCTACAGATTCTATTGGAACACATGAAATAAATAAATATCCACGGGAAAAAAGATTAAGAGTAAGGGGATATACCTTGCCTCAAATTTTATATGTTTCTAGATCCCCAGAAAATATTTGATTCCACACATAATAATATATGGAGAGTGGGATTATTCACTTTGGTTCTCCTTTGGTGAGTTCATGGGTCTTTACTTCAAGGAGATTTCATGTAGTGGCCTCTTGGAATACTAGTTCAAAGATGTAGTCATCAAAACAAATGAGTAGAAGTTGAGGGAGATTCCATTATGGTGAGTTTTGACACATCAATACTATGATAAAAAATTCATGGTTGGAAGGATTCCCTATCTCAAGGACTACCATGATGGTCGGGTATAAATTTTGTAGGAAAATATTGAAACTCTCTTGATGTATTTGGAGGTGACACCCTATATGTTGAAGATAATGGTTGGAAGAAGCTCAAACCCACTCACCCTTTATCTCCCTCTCAAGGCCATTGGATCTGATGGAGTGCACCGATTGACAGACTCAGACTAAATGTTGATATTTCATTCAATATTTATCTCATGATTGTGGTGGAACATTCATAACACATGGTGTTTGGTTATTATTACTTCTAATTCCATCTATGTAATTTTTGAATCCATTATAGAAAAGGATTTCATAATTATAAATTATTTCAAACTCTAACATTATTAAGGTATTGATCTACCATCTATCAAAATTGAATCTTCAATCACTCCCAAATATCTATAGGAGAACCTCACCACCCATTAGTCTAAATTTTATAAAACATCAAAATGAAATTACTTACTTGATAACCAAACAGAGATTATAAAAACTTGTAGGGAATGAAAAAATTTATTGGGATTCCTAGAGTCACAAACCATAAATGACACTTTTTTTCACCTCACATACTAGGGGATATTTCATCCCCTATGGGAGAAATGATCTAGTTAGTACTGATGCTCTTTGACCCCATTACATTAGAACCCATTATTCTCCTTTGGAGCCCTTTTATAATAATAAAAACTCATACATATGATTTAATGTAATACATGTTGTATTGAAATAAAATACTTGTGGATATATAATCGACTTCATATTCTACAACTTTTTAATGGATTTTGAATTTATAAAAAAATGATACTATGTTGTCATATGTATATATGAGGATACTAGACACTATAAGTTTTGAGATTGATATGGTTCTTATGTTTGGTAGTGAAATATAATAGAGATTTTAACATCATATATATTGGTAATGATATTGATAAAATTCTTTTCAATGTATGTTAATTATAATTTTTCATTCAATTATATCAATTTGATTGATCTAACATAATACATATTCTTGTTTTTATAGAGAATATTTATACACTTTATATTCAATATAATTAAACATTAGTGTTTTGATTATTGGATAAAATAATTTTTCTCCAATAATGAATAAAATAAATTATTAAAAATGAATATAATATATTTAACAAATATTTCAGAATTATACAATTCTGTGTTTGACACATTCTTGTCATGATGGGTATTAGACATTTATTTCATATAATTAATATTATTTATTTACTATCCAATCCCATCATATTTTATATATATTAGTGTATACTGTATTAAATGAATTTTTTTCCCCTAAATAATAGTCAACTTACTTGTTATGCACAATACAGGTTAATGTGTGCCAAAATTGTAATGAAATATTACAGATTTATGTTTCATTATTTGAAAATGATTATATTATAATCTATTTTATTAATTTATTCCATATATACCGTTTTATAACAGGGTATGGGACTACAATAAGAAACCAATAGGAAAAGGGGAAAAAGATCAAATATATGGGTGAAAATTTAATTTCATCTATAATTTATACTATTTGTCATATACCTTGTAATTTATTTTTACAAAAAAAATTATTTATAACACAAATATTTCATCATTAGGAAGTAGTAATTTAATGTGTATGTTATATTATAATATTAATATAATAAATATTTAAAATTAGTCAATTAAAAATTCAAAAAAGATATATTTAATTATAATATTTCATTTTATATATCAAATACATATATTTAGAAAAAATATTGAATAATTTAATTTCAATTTATATATTTTTGTTTATCAGATCCATTATAGTGTAAAATTTACAAATCCTTTATGAGGAACATGGGTATGTTATTTTACAAATTTTATTCTTTTCTAGATTATCTATATTTATAATAAATATTTTTCAGTTTTCATTACAAAATTATAAACAATTTTTATTTTGAAAATAATATTGACATAATTTTATTTATGAAATAGTATTGGTTTGGTTGCTTTATAATGGATTTATGATCATTATGTCAACTAATTTTTTTCTTCAATTTAAACAATTAGGTATGCATTAGTTTGAAATTATTTCTAGAAAATCTATTTTAATCATATTCTTTAATAACCTAAATATTTTTATCATGTTTACAATTTTATGGGTTTTATGGGGAACATTTCATAATATCAAATGTGAAAAATATATCATTAAATTTGTTATAATAAAATATTATAACATCCCTTACAATGTCATCCTTGATTAACCAGTATTAAATAAAAATAAAACTAACATGTAAGAACATTTTAAATACTAAATAAATTAGAATAAAGTGTTCAATTTCAGTACCATTCTTGGAGTTTTGGGCTAGCGGATCTTATCTTTGTAGAAAAAACATTCCTCTAGTTTGTTAAAGGAATGTTAGATACCCAAAATAATTTCTTTTGACATGCATGGGGTTATTTTTGAATTATATGGACTCATTTCCAATTGATATTAAAGGTTTTTGGTGATATAAATATGTAGGGAACAAAGAATATTACAAAATAAGAGAATATTTAGAAGGTAATTGAAACAATCTTGTTAATAATTGAAAAATATTGTGTTTTTATAGGATTTTATAATGGAGTTTATGTTAGTGAAGACTTATAGGTAGGCCCACAGAAGATGCCCCTGATGTCTCAATGTATCATATGAAATCATAAATCAATCAATAGGTACTTCTAAAAGTATAATATGATTGATACTTGTGTATATTCAAACATATAAATAAATTATGTTAATAGTGGAAGCTATATTATTTGAGAAAGGATTTGGTGAGAATAAAATATAAAACTAGGTAAAATATAAATTATTTAGAAATGGCCATATATTTTCAAATTAATGGAATCATGTAAGATTTGGTTATTTAGTGATCATATTGAAATTATGATTATATTATATTATTAATAGAGATAAACCAGATTTTAATGAATTGGTTTATTCACTATGATATTGGGGAGAAATGAGATGGATGTCGAATTCATTAACTGGTGTCTAATAAGTTTCCCATGAATCCCTACATATTCTAAACTTATATAAACAAAGAAACATGTAGTTCTTAAAAAGTGTCTCCATAGATTTGTCACATGTGTTGGGGAAATGGTAATTGAATGGATTGGTTACCAAGTGAGAGGATGGAGGAACCCTAATGTGAATGAGGTATAAACCCATGAAAAAGTAGAATTGGTGTTTTTGGATGAAACGTCATTGGAAAACCCAACAAAAATGTATTGATCCTACACTATGAGAGTTTTAAAAATAGTATAATGAATAGCTAGGCCTGATGTTGGAGATCTATTCATATCAAAATATCCAATGAGAACATTAATAAAGAAACATCTAGTTATTAAAAGAAATATGTACACAAATATTTCTTATATACATGGGGGATGAGGTGGATTCATTTTACATCCATGTTTATATAGTAGAACTAACATGAATGATCATGATTTAAAGAACTATGATTATTTTTAAGATAATTTTTGAGAACTTAAATGTGAAATATAGGTATTAATAAAAATACTATATGAAAAAGAATCCATCCATGCATAGTTTATTGAATGGTGGAAAATTTGTATCATATTTTTTCCATTTAATGATGTATAATATCAAGTAAAGACCCATACATGGAGTATGATTTTATGAATGAATATTATGTTATATATAATAGAAAACTCTAAATATTTTAAATGTCATAAATATTTATCCATATGATATGTTTTTTATTTTGTGATGAAAGGTCTCTATGATATTAATTATAATGTTATGCAGTGAAGGTGTTGGAGAAAAATCATATGGATAAATCTTGTTAATGTGTATGAAAAAAGATGATAAGTTTAACCATAGAGTTAATTCAATAAATGAAAAACTAAATTTAATTGATGAATCATTTGATAGTAGAATAAAATGAGAGTTTTAGAGAAATGATATTGTTGTATCGGTCTACAATAGGTGATGTGGATATCATTATGTGTCATAAAATAATTGGAATCAAGCCACTTATAGTTATCATAGATGAAGGAAAATTATAGTCCTGGGGATTTTTTATGTAATGGGAGACCACATTAATTTAATATTTATAAGGAATAGTGTGATTATGAAAACTAGGATATAAAATTATAAAACATAAAACATTTTATCGGTCATTCCAGAGTGACAACATGTCATTCAGTTTAATGTTATTGGACATGGAATGATCTTTATATAGTTTATGGTTGTATGATGAGGTATTTATAAGTTTACATTAAATTCACATTTCATATAATTTCATTTGGATCGATGAAAAATATTTCAAGAGATACATTTAATTTGTGGAAGGTGTGATAAAGACTGCTTTTCCATTATCCCTTTCTTGTACATAGCCTCCTGTTTCACAAACATTGATAAGATCAATGTGTCATCTAAATCAAGTGGATACACTTATATATGAAAATGTATGAATGAGGATTTTATGAGCTGTTTCATTTATCTTTTGGATGTTTTAATATCAACCGAATTTTAGGCCTTTTTGCTTGATTTCTCAATTTTTGGTAAATTGGGTTAAACCGAGCTTTGATATTGGATGAGATTACTAATATGGGATCTTGGTTGGTGGCTACAATCATATTATATACAATTATTTATGATTTTATGTTACATGAATTTATGTGACATGGACTATATGTTTGTAAATTATTAGAGGGTTTTGTGTGAGTATATAATTGGGTAATAATTTCTGATGAAGCCAATTTTGATTGAATTAAGTAAACCCTAATTTTTTTTTTGTTTTTGTAATGGATTTAAACCTATTACACAAAGTAAAAAAAATCCACTAGTTTATTCCCATAGAACCTGTGGTGATATTTTTTTATATTAAATATTAATTTCTGATTTTGATGTTTTATATGAGGTTTTATGGTCTCTCATGTGGCAGGGGCCTTAGATAGAGGTTCATGTGGGTGATGGGTTGTGGTAACCCAATAATGGTTTTCATGGTATGAATTTTAATCCACATAACTTCATAATTAGGTATAAAATGGTAGTGTAATTTATTTAAGGGGATGGGAACTCATATTGTGAGATGGTAGGTCATTATATGGGTTGGCCCGAAATGTGTTGTTTTGTGCATTATGATCAGGGACTGCCTTGGAAAGTGTTGGTTATTATAGGATTGATCGATAGTGTGATGAGTGAGATATACATTGGATTTTATTTTATTCCTATAATCAGGTGAGTAATTTAACAAGATTGAATATTCTATAGGAATTTATTCTTATATAATGGTGGGATGTGGGTTATGTTAGGTTTTCTTGATATTCCCAATTCATGAGTATGAGTCCTATTGGATATGTCTAGACCTTAGAGTTAGATCCCATTGGCTGACTTGGGTGGCGTTATCCTTCGTAAAAATGGGTACCCTAGTGTGTATTAAAGTATGGGAAGGTAAATTGTTTCCCATATATAACTACAAGTTTTCATCTGAATGATTAGTGATATACTACATTTTTTATGAGATTTTTTAAGGACATAGAGGATGATTATCATATGAATGGTGTATATTAATGTGATATTAATGAGTAAGATGTTTTATTCCAGAATTGTTGACCACTCATGGTATGAGGTAATGAATCCAAAATTATGGTTTCTCATCAATAATTATTTAGACCCATCTATGTTATGGACATGAGTTAGGATTAATTACGATAAGCTATTTACATGTTCCTTTCTAGTGTAACACTTAATGGGGATTAGGGGATAGATGAGATATATGGTGTCATTGAAAACCATGATTCTGAAATATATATTGACCATTTTTTGTAGTTATTTTGAGGCTGATATTAGAAGATAAGAATATCAGGGTGTGGAGTCACACCACTCAGATGATATATCTTTAAAAATTTCGGTAGTCTAAAATGAGTTTAATATTATGGTAAATATTATTTTTTTTCAATGGGACCAACCATTGGTTGGTGGTATTCATCATGATATGGTTTATATATGTAAATCCTTAAAAAATATTTTCTTATAGAATATGTGATTCCACATGGGACCTAAACAATTTTTTATTATACTTATATAGGATATTGTATTTTTTATTCCCACCTCATGAATCTATATTGGTACTAGTGAATATCCATTGGAACTACCTTGCATTAGTTTTTTTTGGTAGGTATGTTAGTTATGTTATTTACTCCCCAATATTTTATATACATATAATGTTTAGACTAATTTAGTATTATTTAGTATGGGACTTAGAATTGGACCACACGATAAGGGTGTGTTTGTCACATAACATATGAGTTCTTATATCCCAATTACCCAAAGGATTACCTTCCTAAAATATATATTAATATCTTATACACAATAGACTATATATAGTTCTACATTATTAAATTAGTAATTGATACAAGTGATTGAATTCCCAAGGGAATAATTGTTTAGTATTAATCGAAAACCATATACAAACTTGAATGTCATATTACATTTCTAAACAAAAAATAAAAAATAGTATTTTCTTCGAGAAAAACATTATTACCTTTAGAATATCCCTAAATATCAATCATGATACATATAATGTAATACATGGGAAATGAAACATACGAAATGGGTAAAATGAGATAGGTAGTAATGGATGGTAATAATTCATGAATAATTTCTAAAAAAATTATTTTAAAATTATTCAAAATAATGAATATAATGATCTTGAATATATCTAGGGATATAATAACTTTATAAATAATCATATGAATATCTATAACTACTTCTATAATGATGAAATGCATAATTTTAGAAATATATAATTTACTATCAAGGCCTTGTTCTAGGACACATTAAATAAATTGGTAATTCCTCATCTAAATAACCAATTTATTTTTTCAAAAGATTATTACTAACTCATACAGGTGATATGTAATTTAAATACCAATCTATATGTTAGTAAATACATTCAATTAATCATATGAATAAATAACACAAATTAATAATCATTCCTCAAAAACCAACACCTATCTATATAAGAAGAACTATAAAAAGGAATTTGAATGATTTCCATAGTCATATAATTCAAAAACCATCTAGAGTAATATTTAGGATATTTAATAATAATATAAAACTAGATAAGAATAATATTAAATAAACTATTTTGATATAGGAAAAAATTCATTCAAAATATCTATGAAACATTTATTGGGAAAAAGAATAATTTTTACATAAAAAAATTTACAAATAAAAAATTTATAAAATATTATGTGACAAATTAACTATGAATACAACCTTGTATAAATATATGGTAAGCATAATTTAATTGAATGGTCATGATAGTGTAAAATTTTGTTCATGTTTTATAACCTAAGAAGCATTACGTTCACACTTCTGTAAAAAGGACCAAAAGTACATCCATTTGAAAATAACAAGAAGATTCTTTTTTATTATAGAATGTTAAAATTCAGACATGGTAAAAAATTTCATTAACAAATAATTTCAAAAAATTTAATATATTATTTTATAAATATTATGGAAAATATTGACATTAGAAGAAAATATTCTTCACTAAATACAATATACAAGGTATGTTCTTCTTAAAAACTATATTTTGGTATATTGAGTACTTTGAGATGGAAAAATGGAAAGAAAAATTATAATTTATAGAAGTAACAATTAGAGAAAAAAATATTTTTTGTTATATATAAATATCAAATATACCTTCTTTTGAAGACTTAATCATAAAAAATCTTGATTAATCAAGAGATCCTGAAATGGACCCTTACCTCAGGATTGAATTCCATTGTATGTGTCTAAATATCATATATATAAATCTTATATATTTATATAATAAATCTATTTAATAACCATATTAATATTTATAATTACATATATTACTTAATTATAAAATTTTATCCCCTCATTGTTACAAATTATTTGTTAAAATCACTATTTCATGTAATAACTGCTTTATTTTTTGTGGTTTTGTATGTATAGTAGTTTCAGTAATTATAAATTGATCATGTTTTTATCATATCTATACTTTTAATAATTATTTTATTAACAAATTTATTCATAATATATTTGTTTATTTAAATTTAAAAAATTTATAGACATAAAAATGGATTACACCGCTCCAAGAGATGACTGGCCGTACTTACACGTGATCATTGCTTTCACTTTTCAATAGATGGAAGTAAATAAAGATAAATAATAATTAAACATATAATAATCAATAATATATTATATATATCATTTTTTATTAAAATCCACCCTTATTAAGATATATGTAATGTGTAAATGAAAAAAATTTAGATCATTTCGTGGAGGTTTACTCCATACATACGCATGGGCTACAGTAGCATTTTTTATTTGATGTAAAAGAGGGTCGATAAATGTGTTTTCAAAATAATAATAAAAATTATTATATTTATTATACTTCACATTCTATATTGCGATAAATACTATATATTTTTTTGGAGGTAAAAGAAGAAGTTAAATGAATATGATCTGTTGAAGAGATTACCTTTTCTTGGAATAAACCCCTTTAGATATCATCTTAAGGACCCAAGGGATAGTATTTGGGGATGATAAAATCCAATATAAAATGGATAATTATGTTTATATTAGAAATTATCTTGTATTGTTTAATATATATTTCCCGATGTTGTTTAATGAAGAGGGGGAAGGGTGTCATTTTATAAGGGACGAAAAGGAAGCACTTGGAATTGATAAAAATATTAAAATATAACTATGTAATTCTCTATATGAATGATTAAAAATGGACATGTATTCTAATATATGATTTTATGCAATTAGAATATTTTCAAACATTAAAAATGGGATAGGTATTAGTGGTATTTTAAACCACAAATTTTAATTTATCCCCTTGGTTAAACAGTTTTACGCATACCAACTATAATAATATTTTCTATCATAAATGTTTATAATATTACATATAATAAATGATTTGGATTCTAAATTGATATGGAATTTTATTTTAGGCCATATATAACCCACTTTTCCACTTTTTCAATATATATTATTTTGAATTAATTTGATGAAATATTTTTTTTATAATTATTTTTTCATTTTTCACACAATTCATTTAATTTTACATTATAGAGATTTAGAAAAATATGGAATTATAATATAATTAATGCACACATAAATATTTAGATATATTTATATATAAATTCATGTAACCCCATAAATTATTCAAATTATATTAGTTTTATTATTATTTTTTGAAATCACTTATCTTATTTTTTAATCAATTGAATAAATAGTATGTTCTCATTATATAAGAATATATTTTTATTATTTTACCCAATAAAATTATAAATGAATTCCTATTATAAATAAAAATCATTATTCTCAAAATAATATTAATATTCATTCACAACATTATTTTATCCCTATATATAAGCGTAAAAGATATTTAAAATAAGTAGAGTGACATTTTGTATGTTTTTCATTCAAATATTATATAGGTCATATTAATAGAAAATTGTACATTAAATATCTAAAATTGAATCATAATGTGATAATGGTCAAAGTGCCTTATTCTAATAATAATTAAGTGGAAAAATTGAGACCATAACATTTAGTTTTAACCTAGGGTAACTCGATTTATCCTTTACCGTGGTGATTACATTTACTATGGCTAATCCTTATAAGAACCCAACAAAATTGTAATATTTATACCTATTGATTCAAATTATTAAATTAATTTTTTAAGATTCAAATTTTCTATGGTGTAGAATATAATATGGGAAAAACCATTAGAAACTATTTTTTAGGAAAATAATTTCATAAACATCAATATGGATTTATTATTATACATGAATATAAATAATATTAGAGAAATGATAAAAACATTTATTGAATATAAATAAATTAAGAGATATTTCATTCAAATCATTCACTGAGAGACATTAATCTAATTTGTTAACATAAAAACCCAATGATCATATAATGAATTTTCCCAATTAGTATGATATTAATTTTCTTTTATATTATGCTGATTACCATTGAATGCATTTCATACATGTGTAAACAAAAAATATTTTACAATTCAGTTAATTCTGTTCATACCCACTAATTCTAATGGCTATGTTTTTACAATCACATTTAAGTAGTATTTTAGTAGTAGATCGCAATTCTTTTAAACTCGTTGTTGTGTGCAAGGGAAGATATGTTTGAAATTAAATTTATTTAAAAAGTTATATATCATAAAATCCGAAGGGGTGTTAGAATAGAATAATGAGTTTCTATAAATTCATAGGTCTTGATATTATACGAAATTACCCTACTAGGAATTTCATCATTAATGACTCTAATAGACGTAATTACTATATCATCTCTGACCTTTTTCACTTATAAGTCACCTAATCTAGTGGGTCATGTGGCATCATACACACTTTCCTATATTCCAAAGGCTTCCAAATGGTAGAGAGGGTGTACATGTGGTACATTGGGTTTAATATAACATTTTGGATCATTAATAAATATAGTGGAATAAATATTAATTAAAGGAAGTTGAATGTATTTAGTGAAAAAAACAACTATAAACATAACAATTAATCTGGAAAATGATAAATAAACCACCCATTCATGAACCTGATAAGTCATAATTCACACAATAATTATAATATGTAATACAATTAAAAATATCTACCTATACATAATAGATAAAAACATACAACCTCCCTAAGCATCCCAAACACTCAGCCCATTCTTCTATCTCATCTAATGAAATCAAGAATTTATAATAGGTATATCCTGTTTTTCTTGACCAAAAACCATGAGGACTATCCAGGTACCCAATAATGACTTGAATAGAGTTTGAGTAAAACTCTTTAGCCAACCACCAACAATGTCTAATTAAATTTAATTTATATATATCTAAAATTAGTAGTGACCATTTAAATTAAAAATATGAAGTAATGAAAATAAAAACCAAGTTGGGATTGGGTTCCTCGTAGGACACTTGGATGAATACCCCTACTTCATCCCCAAGCAGAATTTTCCTAAATCGATGAAAAAAGAAGATGAGATGGGGAAAATATATATAATTCTAGGAATCCATGTTTAAAACATGTCATATGGGATCTAATTAAATACCAAGGAATCAATAGATAAATATAATCACATCGGAATTACATTTAAAATCTGGGGCATCCACCCAACCATCTAAATTATGGGTGCATTGAGAATCAAATGTAACCTAATTTTAAAAGGTCTTTGAACATCGTTTTATATTATTAAAATTGAATAATAATTACGTGGAAGATTGTGTACACCTATTTAAATATATTGGGATGAAAATGGAATGTTTTTTCCTATGATACAAATAAATATGGGAATGTCATGTCCCATCATTCTGATGATGATAAGGAATTATGTGTCTAACAACTATAAAAATGAAACTAAATTTCATGTTAAATAATTAATATGATGATAAGGTAAATGATTTTGAATAAGTTCAATAAATAAGAGGTATATCATGTCCAACAATAATAATTAAATGATTTGTAACATCATGTCCATAATCTATAATTCATGAATTCCTTTAATCACTTACATACAAGTTCCAAAGGAACACATAAATGCATTTAACATCACCATACCATCATATATATGTATATGAATGAAAACAATCAATCCTAAAGTTATATTATTCAAAGGTGTAACATAAGACTTCTATTTCATTTTATGAAATTAATAAAATCAATAAGTAATTATGTTAATAGTTATAAGAAAATTCATCTAAGAGGTGTGTTTAGATACATAAGAAAAATATGACCATATACAACATTTAAGATAAAAATAATTCTCTTGAGTAAAATCCATCCATACAAAATCATTCATTATACTGATTTTATTTATCAATTATTTCACATGTAATAAATGGGTCCATGTTAAAATATACACCATACTAAAATTTAATTTATTCATTAATAAGATCATTCATAATATTCAAGAATAATGTTGAAGGATCAAAGACCAATGGGCTTTATAGAATCATGAATAAAATCTATAATCAATAAATTCAATCTTTTTTAATTATCATTCCACTCAGAAGTTTGAATTATTTAGTCATTAGATGGAACATTTTATTTCACAGAAGTGTAATTCATTTATATTTAATTTTTAATTTAACTAAAGTGACCATTTTTTAGGGGTGACAAAAAAATAATCAAAATAATTATCAATTGGAAATTGTTATTCTTATATAATGTATAACACATCTAACTGAATTTAATCACTTTATGTATTAAGATCGAATTCAACAAACTACCAAATATTGTTTAAGAACATATTTTTGAAAAAATTTCATTTCAATATAATAATCACACCCCAAGGGGTGGTTAAAATGATGTATAAAATCACAATGGATATAATTGAACCTCAAAGAAAAAAAATTCAAATTAATAATTGTATATTTAAAATAATTTAACACTTCAAAAGATATTTATAAATAGTCTAGTTAAATGAACAATTATAACACATTATTAATATGGGTGAAATTGATGTAAATTACATAGACCTCCTACATTTTTCTTAGGAAGCATTAATTGTAAAATTTTGGGCTTTTATTTGATCTAGAATGAGATTAAATAGAGAAAGAGGATAATACCCTAAAAAATATTTTGTATTCGATCGCATAGAAATAACATTTAATAAATAAAGAGAATATAGAAACAGAAAGAGCATGAATCATAGACATTCCATTGTCTATCCCACAAGGAGAAAAATGATCAAACTATATATCATATAGAGATCCATCCAAATATCGAGGAGGTGGTGGTGGGAGTTCATTCAACTTCCTAGATTGAGGTAAAGAGGGATGGAAAAGTGGAATTAAACATAGGTATGACTGAAATAATGGTAATTTCATTTATTTTAAATATGGTGAACCGTTTTTTCATAGGTTGTGTTTAACCATGAACCAACCATATACCACAAATATAAAAAAGAACAAGGCCTCACATAGTGACACACAGTAAAGTGGGATATAGAAAAGTCTATTGAATTTCTATTTGGAGTTTAGTATTAGTACCAACCACTATTATCTCTAATAATAAGTTCTTTAATATAATTATAATAGTGTAAAAGTAATTTATATCAACGAGATCACTTGAATTATCATGAAAAGGAACATTTATTTTGAGAATCAAAATATGGGAGATATTTTTTTTCTGTTTTATATTATATTCCATATTTTTAATTCTTTCATAGTTTCTTTGAAAACAATCAATTACTTTTATTAATTTACTTAATGAAAAGATTAATAATCATTTCACCATTTTCACATTGATCATGATTGATGTAAATTATAATAATACTCACAACTTATTTTTATATATTATTCTTTGTTACTTGTGAGAAATCAAAAATGGTCCTTATTTTAATTTATTAAGTAATAACAAATCTTGTATTAAAATTCATAAGCATCCAATTAGATCATTGATACATCCTATTGTGTTGTGTAATCAATAGAAACATCTATACATGACATTAGATAAAACAAAATATATTTATAAAAACCAAAAACAGTGAGAAAATATTTTATTAATCATAGAGATAGTTAAAATTGATACATTCATAGAAACAAAATTGTATTGAAGTAAAATTCTGTAATTTAGATTTGAAAAAATATTAAATCAAGAAAAAAGATCAAGGTATTTGAATAAATAAAACTAGACTAAGGCATAAAAAATAAGGATCAACTTCACTTCACCAAACCACATAATAAATTTACCCCTATATTAGTTAATAAGTGATAGGGGAGAGAGTCATTGACAACATGTTAATAAAAATAATTAAATAAAATTTTGTAGAAAATAAATCTCAATCAGGGATCCTTCTCTTTGATCCCCAGATAATTTTTTGGGTAGAAGATCCAAGTAATTCATATAAAAAGGAAACCTATCAATCTCCCTTACATAAAAATTAATCATCTTTGTTTATCATATGTCAATGATCAAATTTTACATTTAATAACTACTGTATTAAAGATCCTTATATATTTGGTGTTTCCAAACGTCATTGCTGACAAGTATTCATGAGTGATGATTGCAACATCTAAATTTGTTTATATACCATTATAAATCTACCATTGGGAATCTACAATTGATGAACCTCCATGTTGCATACATTAATAAGCTACCTCTATTATTCATTACAATATTTCATCATCAACTATTAGTGACCAATGGTAGTTCCCCATGTACCATTCCTCAATAGTAAAATATATCTACAACCACTGTAATTCAACGATGTTTCATATAAGGTGGGAGCATTAACTAACCTTTCATTATTCATGGTCCAACCATTTTACCTGATATTTTATGACCTAAAACATAATATAATCCAAATATTCTACTGAGTATTCTCAATTACTAAAAATATAGCGTCCTGGTGATGGTTCAACCATTCGCTACATGGGATATTGCTCCCATATACCATTGCACTGTCCAACATCACACCATACACTATTGGTGATATTGTTTCTCACAGTAGTAGAATATACCATTACTCAATATAGATCATCAAAATGGTACATTCTAAAATATTTTCTTCTCCCACAATCATCAAGCCTTCATAGCGGATAGATGAGCACACTCAATAACATGCATGGTTGCCTCATTAAAAATTATGATTCTTGGTGGTCACCTAAAGACAATGAGGTCATCCATAGTGATCTCAAGCCTAAGAATGATTATTTTTCATCAAATTAGAGATTTATAATGGATTACAATGTAGTTATTAGTGATATTCATTGGCCTACTGTGGCACTGAGATGCAGCAGCACATTAATCATCAATGGAACCAGAGTTGTTTTTTGGTTGTTCCTAGTTTCGGTAGTGTAAATTAACATTAGTTCGGCCTTCCTTAGTAGCCCCTACGGTGGTTTCTGGTGAGTATATATAGAAATGTACATGTTTTGATTGGTTTATTTGGTGAATATTTGTTTAATGGTGGTGTCATGGTGTGTCTGAGGCACGGGGAATCACGATAAATATGGGAAAAGATCGTTCAGTTAAATAATGAAAACATCCCATCATTTATCTTATCCAACCCCAAAACTATGCATGAATGGGGTCTTGTATATATTAAAAGATAAAACATCATTTAAAAAGAATCTAGCTCTAAATATGGGATCTTGATACACTTGAACACACCATATGGGTCGTCCCTGCATGAACAACCCACCCGATCCATGGCCAAAATGCTACATGACAGGCATTCTCGAAGGGGATACTTGGATGGACAACCACACTGATGGCTAGATAAATTAACAGGAGCCTTATGGCATGACTGTCTGTTAAGTTGGAATGTTTTTTACATGGATATTATAAACCAATTAGAAATATTTTAAATAATAATTTGTCAGTATAAAAAAGTTCTTAAATTACAAATAATTTATTAATTTTTATCCTTAATAAATTCTTCAATTATAATTTTTCAAATTTTAAAAAATATGTAATTAATTCAAAGTATCCATTAATATACGTTTAAAATAATTTAAAATAGATTAATTTAATTATTAAAATATGTGTGTGTCAAATACCCAAAAATAAAACTGTGGTTTCCCAAACGAATAAATTCTCAACAATAAATTTAAGATGGAACCAATGTTACCATTATTCAAATAAGAGTGAAAAAATACAAATTGATTATAAATGTAATTTTTTTTGCAATTATACATAAAAAATATATTACATTTATCAATTTTCAAAGAAAAACTAAATCTAATAATTTTACTTTATATCTTTTGATAATGGTGGTACTTCTCCTTTCATTCATTCAAAAATTTTAATACATTATTATTAAGTATTTGAAGTTATATTCTACCTTCCCCTTTAAATATCTTCACTGACCATGCATCATATAATATTATTTATAATTTTCATCATATCATCAAATAATTATCCTTTTACATTGGAATAAAAAGGAACTAATATAACTACATAATACGAAAAAAATCACATGAAATAAAGAGGTATTTGAAATTATGGTTCTAATAAAGATGAGGATTTATTTTGGTGGCAAATGATGTAAAAAGTTAAGTCTAAAAGGATGAGGTTTATCTCAAATGTATAAATCATGATAGTAAAAATAATATTTTAACTAATTATATCATATTCAAATTTATAACAACTACTTCCCAAAATCAAAGTAATTTCATTATAAATGACTTAATAATGAATATATTTTATATTGATTAATTTTATCTCTATATTTTTACATTTTTATTCAATATAATCTTTTTGATTTTATAAATTTGTCAAAAATAATTCTTGAAATAAACCTGATATCAATCACCTAACAAAAAATAATAAAATCATTTTTCCTAATAATAAAGATTTTTTATTTTACAATCTCAGAAACCATTCATATTTATTTAATTCCAAAAAAACAATTTATTACAATAGATGAGTCATAAAACATTTCCAATATTCAATGATGAACCCCTAAAACCTTTCATATAATATAGTGTATAATTCCACCATGACATCCCCTAACACCACACATCATATATAAAATATCATGAAAAATACTAAGAAGTGGGTAGGGATGGATAAACAAGGATTGAAATATAGACAATCCCAAACAATGAAATCCAATGTATCTATGGATAAACAACGATAAATTTTTAATGAGGTATAAAAGATAAGATATTTTAAATAATAACACCTCAATGATTTAAAATGGGTTTTTTATTGTCATATTTTTGAGAGGTTCGAGTGTACATTTTAGTAGGCGACTTGTCCAAAGAACAGTCAAGAAATATGATCAATAAAAAATATGAAATATTTGGATTATAAATCGAATAAGGTGTCGACATATGAAATTTGAAAACCCCTCATGCAATGAATATTAATAATAAATTTATCCTTATGGTTTTTATTAATTTGATGTGAGAAAAATGGTTGAAAAATTTCATTTACATGAATCAAACAATTTCAACAAATCAGGAGTCATCATTTTAATATCAATGATCAACTCTAATAATTAAATTCAATGTCTTAATTATTTAATCTCATTATCATTGAAATGAAAAAAATTATTTAATCTGTACTTACCTAATTATTTTCTCCCAAATAGTTAATATAAAACATGAATTTTAAATTTGATAACCAATTTTCAGTTTTACAATGATGATTGGATTTTTTTTATTTAGAGCAGATGTTAATAAGGATAGAGGGAGTATATAACATAAATAATTATATAAAAAACGCTCTATTCACATATATAATTTTACACACTTTCTTCTCATTGTTTGGGGTTGTTATAAGAATTCTTTCATGTAGGTCATGTATAGAAACTCATATTAATATTGGAACGATTCTTTTAAACATTAAATGGGTGAATGGAAGATTTGACATTATCTTAGTCTCCTAAATCAAAAGAAAAAAATAACTCTCAATATTCCTCTAGGATGTTCCATTAGTAAATTTCATATTCTTGAAAAACCATTATGAGAATAAACTTGTAGAAAGACTATATATTTTTGACCCCCTCTAATAATTCATGAAGTAGATTTTTGTGGAAATTTCTTATCCTTTGTCCATTGATAGAAAATTGGATTCCATCATATTATTCCCTAAATTAAATATAAAAAAAGTGATATAAATGTGTAAAAATATAAGGACCATTTGAAATGGAATTAATATTACCATAAATTAAATTCAATTTTGAATTATAGAGAAGAACATGATCTCTTGGTTAAAAAGGATTCTGTTGAATCAGTTTTTCATGTGAAACATGAGTTCCCTCTTTGTAAATTATGTGTTATTAAAAATAATTTATTATGATTACCTCAAAATTTTTTAATTTTTTCTATCTTTTCTAGCACTCAACAATTCCAAATTCATCAGTTTATAGCCCTATATGATTGGTTCTCCAACTCCATCATGAGGTAATATATTTTCTTATCAGTCAACATGTATTGGATCATAACAATGGGTGTCATGTAGGACGTATGGTATGACCATAAGGTATATTTAAGAATTAACATTGAATCATTCATATTTTGTTTAAAAATTATCTCCCATACAATTTTAATCTTTTGATTAGACACCTCCTCTAATCCATTTTGTTGAAGATTGTAGAATATAGATGTCTTTTGATATACCCAATATTTGTTAAGCATAGCCTCTATATTTTTATTTAAAAAATATGTTCCTTGGCCCCCGATAATAAACAATGTCACCCTCAGGCGACAAATATTTTTGCAGTTAAAAAAACATACAACAAGGGCATCATCAGTCAAAGATTCCTTAACATCCACCCAATTAAGGAAATAACCATCAAAATGAAACACTATTGATTTATTTGATGGGATTGGAAAGGTTCCCTTAAAATATATACTATAAACTATAAGTATTTCAACAAAATTTATGGGGTTTTGTTTAATCTATTATATTTTCTAAATACATCCAGAATACTTCCAAATATGACATTTCATTCAATACTCATTAGTATATTCAATCATTTTTTTCCAATAAATTATAGATTCTAATACCTTTATAGTAGTTCATTGAGGTCTAAAGTGGAATCCATAATGAAGTGTATGATAAAACTAAAATACATATTATATTTCAATTTTTAGTAATAACCTCATTATTACATGATCATTAGAAATTTTCCACAGAAATGGATCCTCCCAAATATAGAATCCTTCTTCATCAATAAGTTTATGTTTTTGATGATAGTTATGGTGATATTGTACTTGTGATGTGGCCAATATAATCACTATATGTTTATACCATAATACTTCACCATCCATGATATAAAGTTGTACTCTATGAAATTTCTATATCAAATGTGTTTTGAAGTCTGTTAAGGTGATTTTCCAAACGTATTTCATCACCATTTTTGTATAAGATTTGATTGTTGAAAAATTCAAAGATTGGTATCCATATAAAAATTGGAATTAGTATTCTTCATATAGTAGATAAGTGATGCATGAGAAATATTAAAACAACATCAGTAAAAAGTTAATAATATCCAATAAAAATACAACAACATGGAATTATTTTTCATTAGTTATGTAATATAGAAAACTGGAATCAATTTTTCTTGAGGAATTTTTTTTGAATTGTGATATTCTTTTAACTAGTTTTGAATATATTTCACCAATATCATGGTTTGGTGCATAAAAAAGAAGGACCAATGCATTCTCATAATAAAGTGGATGTATAATTGGTTAGGTGAGTATTTTATACATCTTATATCATATGGATTCCAACAATCACCACTAAGGTAAATTTATATTCATTTAAAAGTAATATTGAAAGTTGTTGAGAAATTATTCTAAATTTCTCGATGGTCCATCAATATAATACCACAAGACCTGAGAATTGTCAAATATGTTTAAAAAAAGTTGGATATGGAAAAGAATTTAATACTTTAAAATTATATTTATCTACCTCAATTTATTTCTATGAAAATATATGAGCCATGAATATTCATTTTTCACTCATAATGAGAAACTTTTCATTGTTAAAAAAAATTTCAATGTATATTTTCAAGAAAAGAAATATATTTCCAAATAAATAATCAATATAATTTGCAATAATGGTGAAGTTATTAGGAAATAGCTATATGTAGTGACCAATATGATTTGTGAATAATTAATCATATATCCCATAAATATAACTGGGACATAAAATTCACAAAATTCATACACTTTTAAGAATCTTTTATGAGAGGAGAGGTGAATGTGATCTTCACTGAGTCATTTAAGGAAATTATTATCTGATAATTTCTAGAGAATCCATCCAAGAAACAATAATGTATTCTTACTGATAACATATCTAATTGGTTTTCTATTAAATGGTTGGGGTGGTGTTTATTTCTAGAGGCTTGATTTATCTATACATAGTAAATTGACACCCTCCAACTCTTCTGATCTCTCCTATGAATTAATTAATTATTCTATTTTTTCATAATATCTAAACCTATTTTCATTGGATCCACCTGGATAGTGAGGACCCATTGTGGGTATGATATTGTGTAAATAACATTATTTTATAGAAACATATATGTTTTCTTTTTTAAAACCTCAATAAAAGTGGGGTTTAACCACCATTAAGGAAAACTAAGAGCTCAATAATACGTCTCCTTAAATATTCTAAGGGTGCATACTTTTGGGTTAATTCTAGGTATATATGAAAGGCTCCACCCTATAGCTTGGATGTTTATTTTTAAATGATCAACTAATGTCAAAACATGGCATTTAGTCACATTTTTAGCTATTATTATACTTGATTTTACTTCTTCCAAATGATACAAATATTTTAAATCACATGGGAGAGTTTATAATTCAACAACAAGAAATTTCTCTAGAGAAGAGATTTAATTAAAATTATAACTTCTAACGATTTAATTTCCTATGTGAAGGGAATCATAAAAACAACATCTAATAAATTATCAAATAAGGCATTGGTTATTTATTCTTGAAATTTTCAAACATATTCCATATATTTTTTAGTATTAACTCTTTCATTAGGTGTTTTAATAGAAATTTGATCTTATATGGGTAATAATTTTCATAGAATACTAAGGCATTTAATTGGCCTAAAACCTTCTTCGTGATTGTTTGAAAAGAGGGAGTGGTTATATGAATTGAACTTCTTCGAGTCATTGACAATAATGATTTATTTTCTATCTCCAAGCCCCATTGAAAGCATACCTTCATGTTCATTTATTATTATCATGGAAATTTTTTGGAATGTTCTTCCTAAAATGATGAGCGTGTGGAAAGGTTCTTTATCTTTGTCCATGGTGAGAACATAGAAATTTTATTGAGAAACTAGTTATTATTCTTTGACAATATCATCCTATAAAAACCTATTGGAAACATACTGTATCTATATTATTATTGTAAAACAAATCTTATGGGTTTTCATCATTTTTTTCAAACCAGTAGAAAATTTATTACGACATGATATTTATGGACCCACCATTATCACATGAAGAATTAAAAAATTTCCATTAACCAATTGTGCATGGAATATAAAATGTCCCTGGATCATGAATGTTTTTGAGCAATGGTGTTTTGATCATGGTTGAGACACTACTTCCTACTGAGATCTTCTTATTCAATTAAAGAATATTTATTTTGGAACTGATATCCTAGATAAATTTATTTTATTTTAGAATTTTGATGATGGATTCCAAGAGATATATGAAGATTTTAACATTTTGAAATTCCTCTTAGATATCTCCTTAAAGTTTATATTCCTATATTTTCATTGATTTTCCAATTATAGAAGGTAAATTACGATAATATCCATCTTATTCATTGATAAATTTCTAATGTATGATTATGTTATTCTTCTATAAAATATTATCAGGGTGTATTATTCCTTCTTTTTGACTTCCTAGTTTAGTAGAGTATGTTTTTCATCTAGATTGTGGCCAAAATTACCTAACATATCTTCTTCTAGTCGAGCCTAAAATTATTTGGGTTATAGTGGTTGGATAAGCTTTCAACTCCGAGTGATCATCTTTCATATACTCTTCTTTGTCATTTATATTGTTTAAATGGATTCATTTAAGGGTTTTAGACTGCATGTCAATGAGACTCAAATTATTTTGATGAGTCCTTCGTTTCATTTTTGAAATTCTCAATCTTTGTTCCGGGTCTACATTTAAATATTGGTGCAATATATGTTAGTTGTCCATAATATTTTTTTTTGAAAAGGAGGTGGTTGAAATTTTTTTTTATAATGTTTTTTGTATGGTTATTGGAAATGGGGTGGATTATGGAATTGATATTGGAATGTGATATAAAATGGAGGCATATCCTTATTTTATTGACCTCCAAATACCTATTGTAATTTACAATGATTTCATGATTTTTTTTAATGTTTTGTTGGTTTTATTGAGGAAACACATATCTTTATATCCTGTCTCTCAACAAATTGATTAGTAAAAATATGGGGTGATGAACATAAACAACATACTTGAGGGGGAAGTTTGTTAATTAAATTATTTCACAACCATAAGTCTTATTAAACATATTAATTAATAAAAATTACATTCATGTGGATGTTATGAGTGATATGTTCATACCTTATTAATACATCTTGTACTTATACCTCTTGTTTTAAACTAATGGGAATTCTGTGATATCATCCTGATCATACCCCTATGTTATATGGGTTATTTTTCAGTAAAAGATCCTCTATATAAAACATTTAGGAGGTTCCTCTCATTTAAAAATATTACATGGAATAATAAGACTACAATGTGATATTATTGTAACATTTTCGGAGGTAATCATGCCAAACATCTTCTACAATGATTCCATATACACATAGAGGTTCTCAAAATTAGCTTGTAAGGTAGTGAATAATTCATTATTTATTACTTTTCTATAGTAGGTTTGGAATAATATTTTCATGAATCATCTATAGAGGTCACCCCAATAATGGATATCTCTAAGTTGTAGTTTGTAAAACCACTCCTTATAGGATCCCTATAGTGAAATGTGGAATTCTCTACACTTAACTTGATCCACAACATCTTCCATTAGATTAAATATTGAGAATACGAAGATAATATATTTAAATGGTATAGTCAAGATTTTCTCATATAGTAACATGATATTTATGTAGCTCAAGAATCATTATACCACATAATTGAATGTGATTTTTTCAATCATGCATATTTAACTAATTTTTTACGAGAAAACATTGGGGTAATAAGGTCCCTTAGAATTAGTTATTGGTTTATTTACATTATGGTAGACTAATAGTATTAAAATTATGTATCACTAATTTATTATAAATTTAATTCCAAAAAATTGTTTATGTTTTTAATCATATTTAGCAAGGTTCTATCTCCCTATGAATCAAAAGGAAATAATAAATGCTGATAATCTATAGTCATACATATTGGGTTAAATTAACAAATAATTTCTAGTAGTGAATCCATGTTTTGATATAGACCTACAACAGGGTGTTTAAAAATCTATTTAATTCCACATAGGGGTATAATAATACTAGTAAACAACTATCTCGAAGTAGAACTACATTAATCATGTTTTCATAGTGTATGAAAATTATATAAATTTGATCAATAGGACTATCAGGAAAATTAACACTTGTTTTTAAAATCATAATAATAAATATATTTGATTGGGATTTATGATGGGATTACCAATTCATAATGAAATCCTTAAACATTTAAAAGAAATTTTTATATTTTAATAATAAATTTAATAACAATATTAACAATCATTTTTCCTTTTTACCCTTGAAAATGTTTGAAATTAATGTGAATATACATAATAATTTATTATATTATATTATACTCCTCCTAATTTTTTAAAACCAAAACTAACCATATTTTTATTTCTTAGCTAATACGAAATCTAGTTTTGGAATTACAAATAATCCAATGTATACCTCTATTACCTCATCATGTTTTTTAATCACAAAAAACATCCCTCTTTGACTAATGTTTAACCAGTTTGTGTGATAAGAAACAAAAGTGTAGGAAATATGTTTTAATCTTGAAAATATTGAAATAATAAAATTAAATATATATGTTTTTTATTCATATCAGAATTAGGAATATAGAATTGAAAGCTATTTAGAATATAAATATAACAATATATTTGAATAAATAAAACTAAACTAAAGAATCTAAAATTAGGGTCACCTACCCTTCACCGAACAACATAATAATTCTACCCCTCCTTTATAAAATAATTAATGAATGTGGTAGGGGTATAAAACATTGTAAAAATAATATAAAATAAAATTTTGTAAAAAATAGTACAGCAACATTGTTCTTTCACATTGATCTCCTTAGCATTTCTTTAGATGAAACACCCTAATATTTATAGGGGGATTAAACCACACTATCTCAAAGATTTTTATATTAATATTTGTTTATTTTATGTTATTATTTTAATGATTATATCAAGTTTTTATGCAAAAAATATCCCGATAAATTAGGTTTTTATAATTTTCATTATTGACTTATATTCCAAAGTGATTGTAAGAAGATAGATTGTCTCGGATTTTCCATAGAGAATGAACCATTGTGAATATACCATTTGGAATTTAGCATCATTTCATATCCATAGTAATTTTATTCATAAGTTACTTTTATTCTTCACTACATTAGTTCAGCAATCACTATTTTTTCTCAACAGTAGTTCCTTATCTAAAATATCACAACAATAGTTCCTTGTCTACCTTTCCTCAACACTATAACATATCGACTTCCAATTCCCATCAATGGTGCTTCATCTATGGTAGAAGAATCATCTACTATTTCATTATCAATGGTACTACCATTACACTTGATCGACTATGACCTATAACATACTTTCAATCATAAATTCCAATATCATTTCTCAATAATAGCACATATACTGTTCAAAATATTACTCTTCCATTCACATCTAGTGACATTTCTCTGATCTACCATTTCAACCACCACTATTTTAGCATCCAAAGTTGGGGATATCATTGCTCTTGATAGTAAAATATACCATTTTTCAATGGTTGATCTTCCTAATAATACTTATGAAGGTATTTACTTCTACCTCTGGAATCTGATCGTCACAGTAGATGGTTGAGAAATCTCATTAACATGCAGGTATTTACTCTATTTGAACTATGATTCATTGTGGGTTCTGAAGGTCAAAGAGGGAATCTATGATGATGTTGATCCTTCTAAAATCAATATTTCATCAATACCATGCTTTAGGTAGGAGGCAATGGTGGTTCTTAGGGAGATTTAGTGGATGATTGTGGAATTTATATGTAAAAACACAATGGTCATAAAAGGAACCATATATGTTCCATGGTGGTACCTTGTTTCAAAAGTGGACATCGATTCGAGTCAGAGATTCCATGGTGTTTTCTAGGGTGTAAATGCATTAGTGGTTCTAGTTCAATAGGAGGATTTGGTGAATCTTAGGTGAAAGGTTGTGATAATGAGAGTATAAGTCATGGGGGATCACAGTGTAGTGGGGCAGTGTTGTTTGGTTAACTGATGAACAATTCAACTCATTTCCCTTTTCTAAAATTAACACTTTAGATGGATCGGTTTGGGAATTTATTACTTGGAATGGAATCAGTGGATCCAAATCCTACTATGGGGATAATACAATTGTATACAACGCATGTTCCATGCCTACATGACCATACCACAAGGGCCTTATCTCAAATGTTACACAGTTTCCTTCCCATGAAGCCTTACACCCCTTAAAATTAGAAAGACATCCCACATGGACTACTTGGTTGTCTAGAGCAGTTGAGGAGTAGCTAAATGTCTTGAAGACTTGTTTGGTTGAGGAGTTTTTAAGTTGGCGTATTTTTTACAAAAAATTATTAAATTATTAAAAATATATTGTCCTATAATTTCTGAAAATAAATTCAAGTTCTCAAATTGAATTTTTTATTCATTTAAACTCACAATTTTTCTAAAATTTCAAATGATTCTTTTTAAATAAAACATTTTTTACATGTCCATATTCATTAAAATTCTATTAAATTCATTTAATTTTGTTATTATTTTGTAACAAAATATCTATACAGTATATATCTAGGAACATAATTTTCTAACTGTGCACATACTATGTGGATATACAACTGTAGAACATCACCCCCTAACATGGATAATAAGACAATTTGAAAACAATGCATAACATAAGTGGTCCATCTCTTTAGTTTTTTTGGAAAAACCATTCATGATCGTGAAACCTCAGGTGAACTGTTTAATAATCTTTGTGAACACCTCTACTGCCTGCATGGTTCTCTAGGACATTTCATACAATTTATAAAAACTATGTTCTATATCCAAATAATACAATGGTTATGCTACATGGTTAGTCCTAACCATGAAACTATGATGAACATAAATATACATCTAAAAGATTGTGTTTTTGAATCTTACCACTACCAAAACTAATATGGGATCCCAAGAGTACTAAAAATATTCAAACCCTATCCACAAATAACAATTTCATGTGTTCGAACTATAAAAATTCCATTCTGAGTCTCAATTTAGGATTTCATGCATCTACCAAATAAAAAAATAAAAAACCTAGAAACATGTTTCAAATATCCCAAAATACCTGATGTTACGATTACAACTATTCAACTTCTATATTGAATTTATGTATCGTGGTGGAATAGTAAGCACACAATTACCCAACACATGTTATTTTATACTACTTTTTATATTTTTAATGGTATGCATACATTGTAAGCTGTTTTATTTGAATTTAACCCCATTAGTGGATCCTTACAAAGTTCTATTTATCACAACTAACATTTAAACATGTGGGTATTTCCTTAATTCATGTTTTTTAGGCATCTTTTTTTTGGAAACTATATATATGTAATATAGGGGTTTGGGGAGATGAGGTATATGTGGGGATTTGAATCAGTAGAAAATTTGACCCGTATATTTTTATTATAAATTATCTTTTATCTCATCATCCTAATTTGTGGTTCTTTTTCATGTATGTATGTAACATGTATTCATATGATATACCATATTGATATTTTATATTACAAGTGTTTTTCTATTCATTATGAATAATTTTTCTTTCTTCGATGTTTTATATATTTGTATGAACCCTTACCATAGTTTCCCAGATCCAGTGCCTTATATTAATACATTAAAATGATTAAATGGATGATAAATCCTGAAAGAAAAAATATTAGAGTAGTTTCAGAAACCAGATACAAACATAATACATAGAATATAACAAGGACATAAAAACAACATTGCAACTCCATTGGAAACACCCATTCACTAATAGATTATTCCAATAAGTCATTCATAATAATATTCATTTTCACATCATTGGGATAAAATAAAACATAAGAAAGGGGTGAGCTCAGATCCTCAGTAGGGGTGAGTAACACATCAAAAGTTATCACAAACATAAACATTAGGCATGGTGAATATCTAAAAACACATACCTTTAAAAATAAACTTGAGCATAATATGGAAGGAAGTAAAGATGATTATAGAAATCCATATAAATGATCACAAGAAAATTAAACTTAACCATGGTATTATAATAGTAAAATAATCACATGGTATATCAATTAATATTATCATAATGATGGAATTAATAATGCTGGATATCCAAAACATGTTGTTAAGGCCGCATCCAATACATCTGAAAATAATAGGGGAAGACCTCATCCAACATCCAATTCTGTTATGTCTAGTGTGACCTATTGGTGAATCGAGTGTCTATAGAGGTCACAACCTATCACATGCTACATCCAATTAATCCCTCATATAAATGGGGAAAACATAAACAACATGAACATATAAAATGACATTCCCCGATCTACATGCATAACCACTAACCATTCTATTCTGTATAGATAATGGTATCAAGAGAGAAAACCCACAGTAAAAATTAACCCAAAACATTTAATAAAACATATTAGATGATAATAATATGAGGTTAAAACAAATAAATCATATGATTAAATAGGGTTGTTGAAATTGATGAATATTCTTTAATAAAATCATCGAAGAATTCTTGAGAGTAATACTCTTTCACTTTGTGACAAGAATAGTTATTTTGGAAAACTAATTGTGTAAAATTAGGGATGAACAAAGATAATTTTTCCATTATAAAATGAGTGTATTTAGAAAAATAATTATGTATAAAAATAGATTATAGTGTTCACTATAAAATCATTATGAAATTGGGATGTTTCCATTAATTGTGCATACTTATCTTGAATAATTTTCATGAGAAATCATTTAAAAATTTATTTTACACAAAAAAAAGATGAAATGAGAAAAATAAATTATTTTTTAACATATAAGAAGAAAATAGAAGTATTATATAAAATAAATAAAGAATTATATTATTTTATAGAGGAAGAAAGCACAACCAGAATGAAAATGAAGGCTCGAGAAGAAAATCCTTACATTATGGCCGAATGAGTTCTACACTTGACCATATCATCCTAGATAATAAAATTAAATACATAAAATAATTAATTTAGAAAATTTTATAGAGTTATTTGATTCCTTATTCTTTTTTTGTTCATTTATGGACTTATTGATAAGTTATATAGTATAGTTCTGTTGTTCTGGATCATCATTTTTTTTGGTTTTCATGATCGGTTCACTTGTTTAGAAGTAATGAAGTTTATGTAAAAGGGGTATCATTCTAGAAATTTTGAATTAAATGTTATTAATTAAAATACATACATTTAAATGGTTATATATATATATATATCATATAGTTATATGGTGCATGGATGAATCATTAGATGGGCCATTTAGTGATAATAGTTTTGATTATTATTGTGGTATTTCGATCACCATAAAATTGTTTTTTATGGTTGAATTAGAATTATATATATATATATATATACCTGTTCCCAAACATTTAATATGTCATAATACATATATTATTTCTTGTTTTAATGACAAAATGGTATCATGACAATCCTTGAAGAATAAATTGAAGAACAAAAGGTCCCCATCCACTAAGGTGTTAAATCAGCACCATTTGGACGAAGATTTCATTTTTAAAATAAGAGAGAGAGAGAGAGTAATGAGATTGATGATGGTTCCTACATTAAATTATATAATTAAAGAATATAACTAATACTAGATTTATCTCTTTAATGGGATTAATTTTGTTATTTTGATGATACCAAGAGATTCTGTACGTGGTTGAGGATCTAGGGTTGATTATTTAAGCTGAAATTTGACAAGCATCAAGGATTATAGGAGTGAACAATGGATGGGGTGGGGTGTATTTTTATAGTTGAGGAGAGGGGTGATTTCTCCTTATTTTGTAAATTATTTTTGTATTTTGATTATGAAAAGAAATATTATTTATTCTTATGACTATATACAGAAATAAGTTCACGTGAGTTCGAACCAAGGGTGAATAAAAGAAACATTACTCAATGAATAGTGTATTTACAATATAAATTACCATATTTTACTATTCACTAAAAAAACAAGTATTTTAGAAAAATATCAAAAATTCAAACTAACCATTTTAGATGTGTAGAATTAAAAATATAACTCCATTTTTTAAAAATAATTTTACAAATATGATAATTGTAATTTCTTTTTAAAATAATTATATACTGAAAAAATATAGTTTTAAATTTATAACCGATTTTATAACACTTCCCAGAATTAAATAATGTGTCATGAAAATAGTCTAAAATCATAAGAAAAAGAATATTTATTTATGGATAATTTTTATGAAAATAATTTTTATTTTAAATAATTTTATTAATAATAAAATTTTCATTAAATATTTGTGACAATAAATATCATCACATAAATATTAGTTTTTAAATTATTCAAATACATACACTATGGTATAATTATATCATAATTTTATTTATAAGAGGTCCAAATGCTATTTAAACATTCTTTTGTGAGGTTACTATTCTATTGACAAGTTCACATTTCATAAGGGGAAAATTAATATTCATAAGGGAATGTTACTATATCATCGATATAAGTTCCTTAACTTATAGAAATACCTATTATGTCATTCATTATTCATTTGCGATGATTGTTTTGTGTTCTATATATTATTTTTTATGATCTATATTAAATTAAAAAACAAAATAATGAAATATTTATTGATTTAGTTCTTGGTGATTACATTCTCACATCTTAAAAAAATTTCATTCTATAAATTTTCATATTGTCACCATAAAAATTGATTTGGGTAGTTCATCATCACAAGCTTACCGAGATCCCACATCAACAATTCATTTTTATGATTTTTCCAATGTATCATTTTCAGTAAAGTCGTCTAATTCCTCAACACCCATTTTTAGTGTCTAAAAACTATATAGGCTCTTCATAATAAGATAAGTAATGTTCTAATTATATTCCATTAGATGTGAGTACATGTGTTTTCTATGGAATGTACTTACTCAATACAAAGATGAGGAACACATTTTCTACATTACAAAGGATAGGCAGCATTGCAAAATGATAATCCATAACTCAAATTCTGTCTAGAATTTCAAAAAGACCAATGTACATAGGGATAAATTTACCTTTCATTCCAAATCTTATAACACCCTACCATGGAGATACATTCAAGAAAACATGATCTCTGAATTGAAATACCAACACCTTCCTTCAACATTCACTAGAGATCTTTTATCTTTTTTGAGCTTCTTTTACATGGGTTTAAATAGTATTTAACTTTACTATTCATTCCCATATAATATCTTGGCCTGCCAGATTCCTTTCACTAAATTTATCCCAAAATTGTGGTGAAAAACATCTCTTTCCAGACATCACTTCATATAGTGCCATTTGAATACATGTATGGAAATAACTATCACAGTAAAAAATTACCAATGGAAAATACCAATATCACATACCTTGAACATCGAGAGAGAATGATATCAACATGTATTCCAATGTTAAAATGGTCATTTCAGACTTCCCGTCAGTTTAATGGAGATAATAAGTTCTCAATATATGCTCAGTATTGAATTCATTATAAAGACCTTTCTATAATTTCAATATAAATCACGGATCACAAGTAGACACAATTTAGAGTGGTGTTCTGTGAAGTCTTATTAATTCAATGATATAGATTCATGCAAGGTTCTATAGTGGAAAATATTATATTAAAGAGAAGATATGAAAAGATTTGGTATGTTAGTCAATAATTACCCAAATTGCACCATTCTGTATTGGATTTTTGGGTAATACTGTGACAAAATCAGAAGTAATGTCATCTCATTTCCATGTTGGAATAGGAAGAGGTTTCATGAATCCCCTAAGATGTTATGATTCATCCTTCACCTATTTATAGTCTAAAATTCTTGATACATAATCATTAATTTCCTAATTTATATTATCCTACCAAGAATGTTCCTTTATATACCTATACATCTTAGTTATACCATGATGTATAGATAAATTCATGAAATTAGAATCAATTAATATCTCACTTTTTAGATCAGGGATAGATTTAACACAGATCCACCTCCCAAATTTCACAATTACATCTTCTTAAATGATATCCACCAATTACCATCATTCAGAGCTTCAATTTTATTTATTAAATTCTTTTCATCAGGTTGAGAACTTTTAACCCCTTATAATAAATATTGTTGGGAAACCAATTGAAAAATTAGTGTTTTTTCATCTTTTTTGATAACCTTTATATCCATCCTCAACAGATCCATGTATATAGGATCAATACCAATTCTCATTTTGTTCCAAACTCTATTATACATCTATCTCAATGCATATACTATCTTATTTTCCATCCCTATGTGATAGTGTATTTAATAATCATAATCCATAAGTATATTGAGCCATAGCCTTTTCCTCAAGTAGAGATATTTTTTTTGAAGACATATTTCAAGCTCTTATTATCTGTATATATCTCACATTTTTCTCCATAGATATTGTGTCTCTATATATTAAACAATTACAATTTCTAAATCAAGATCACAGGTTGGATAGTTTTTTTCATTATTTTTGACTAAATTAATCAATATGAAATAACACTATCACTATGAATAAGGACACAAAAATTTTCCTTCTTTAATTCATCACTATAAATCACAAATGCACAAATTTGGGATAGTAGACTCAGAATTGATGTATTCAATAATATCCTCATCAATTATTCAAACAAATCTTCATATTCCTTATTCTAATGAACATAACCCCTTTAATTGTAATCCTGGTTAATTGGTTAGTTAATCGAGTGTTGTTTTGAATGAAACCCCAATAACAATCTAATAAAACAATAAAAATACACACCTCAGTTATGTCTATAGGTATATGCCATTCCTGATCTACCTTTTTATTTGTAGGATTGATTAATTTTTCCTCCTTAGAGACTATATGTACATGAAAAGAAACTATTTGAAACCAGAATTCACACTTTCTAATCATCCCTAATAACTTGTTCTTTCCAAGATCCTTTAGAACAATGTACGTGTGATTCTTGTGATCTTTATATTAATTCAAGTATATGAAGATATCATTAATAAATACTAGAAAAGTCATCGATATATTCCTTGAAAACCCTATTAATTATATCCATGACATCAAGGGGTTAATTAATCAGTCCAAAATGCATTACTGTATAATCATAATGCCCATACCTAGTATGAAATGTTGCCTTTGAAATATATTCCTTCCTCACATGCATGTGATGATATCCATATTGATTTTAAATCATTGAAATTTGTTGAGATCCATTAAGTAGATCAAATAAATGAACAATGTGAGGGTGAGGATACTAGTGATTTATTGTAAAAACATTGATTTCTCTATAATAAATGCACATCCTCCTTTATACATCTTTCTTCATCAAAAACATAACATGGGATGTCCATGGAGAAACACTAGGGAGAATAAATCCTTTACCACTCAATTCCACTAGTTTTTTCTTTAGTTCTTGTAATTCCACTTTAGTACTCATATAAGGATCCTTGGATATAGTATTTTCCCCAAGAATTAAATCAATATAAAACACAATTTCATGCTCCTAAGGATGTCCAGTTAAATCCCATGGAAACACATTGCCATATTCTTTCTCAATAAGCATATCATCAATTTCAATATTTCATTCCACACCCATAGATATTGCATTTTCTTTCTCCCCATGAATTGAATTCATTAAATATACTGGGGGTGGATCTTGATAATTATTATATTGAGGTGTTTTTTGATCAAAATATAAGGGATTATATATCCTTATCACAAAATTTTACATCCTTATTCTTAAATATATTATATAATCATAACCATAAATACAATTAATAACAAGTATTTTATCAAAATAAATCACAGGTATAATGATACTGTCAGCAATTAATGAACATTTATGTTTCCTAAGGGGGATTTTTTGACAAATATTTGTAACAATTATTATTTACTTAGGTGTTTTCTATGAAAAATTATTTTATTAAATAAAATTTGTAATGCTTAATTTTCATGAAAAACTAATAAGATATAAAAAAAGTGATGATCAAAAATCAATTAAATCATTTCTATATATGATGAAATAATTAATGTACCTTCCACTATATTATAAGGAACTTCAACCTTTGTATTAGTGATTAAAAAATCTAGGAAATTATCTTATTTTTTCTAGGGTGAGATTCTATGACGCCTAGGACAATCATTTTCAAAATTTCCTATATCATTAAAATTTAATCATTGAACATTGGAAGCTTCATTCATTGTCTTAAAATCCCAAAATTGGGGTCCTCTTTCTACACATTTTTAGTAGACTCCTTTTCATTTTAAGTAGGATTCATGTTTTTTCATTTCATATATAGCACATGTTAGAAAACTCCCACTTTTATTCTTCCCTTAATTCATGATTTCCTATTCCATACTCTAATTATCTTTTTCTAACTTATAGTAATATGACTTATAGAATTATATATTTGTATTGATAGAACATAATAAAATATTTTGTATGATGATAATAAATGTGAGACCACTTCCCTTCATATTATTGGTTTTAAAACATCCATGAATCAATTTATCTCACTCTGAGGATTACATATGTAGTTTAAAGCATGAATTTTTATCCTTGTAATGATGGCTTCATACATGACAACATTATCATCCTCTTTCTTCCTCAGATTTAAGAAATTCCATTCCTTGTCGTTTCATTGTTCTTGAGAAAAACATTTCCTTGGAAAATGTCATTAAAATGCATCCATTTCATATTTTAATTATCTTCCTCCTCCTTTGTGTTTTGAATAAATATCCACCATTGATCAACATGTCCAGATTGATGACAAACTACCTTGAAAACCTTCTCCCTTTTGTTACTTCGCAAATAGAGAAATATATTCTATAAGGATCTTATCCACTGCTCCGATATGAATAGATTTTTTGTCCCATTAAATAAAAGAGGCTTATATCTCATAATGCATTCAAACACTGCTTCCCCACATTGTGTATCAGGATGCCTGATACAGGTATGATTATTGTTCATAGTATGAGTCATCCATCCTAGTATAGTTATATGTTTTTCAGCAGTAGTCCCAGAATCAAAACCAACATCATTCTATTTCATAAGAGGCAAATCTTGTCATGGGATATAAATATTCAGGTGGTTTCCATTCCTTATATTATTCTTTATTTTCAAAAAAATTCATACACTATATTAGGCTATGATTCATAAGGTATAATGTCGACTATCAAAACACATAAATTTTAATTTAATACATGTCTAATATCATAATAATAAGAATATTTTTTAGTGGACATATTTTTATTTTAATTTTTAATAATGGTTTGTATTAAAAATTTTAATTATTCTAAACATATCCCCCCAGAGTATCAAATCCTGTGCACAATGGGTCCCATTATCATGTACTAGTTTACCCTAAGTCAGTCCCAGAACACCTTATTAGAGTTGTTACTCCTATGTACATCTATTCCCAAACTACAACCCATTGTAGTATATATAAAGAAAGTATTTTATAGAAATAACCACATAATATATACCATACCATAATTCTAGGATGTTCTTTTATTCTTATCCTCCATGTATATCTTAGGGTATTATTCCTTAACTTATGTTTTATAAATCCATTTTCCAATGATTATACTAAACTTCCTATGATAAAAATTGCAAGAACCCTAGACCTAGTTTCTTAATGCCAGTTAATTATATTAATACGTTGGTATGTTTGATATTTTTTCAAATCCCAAAGGACATAATATTATATTACTTTTGGAAAACTATATATAGACATTTGATTTATATTACAACTTGAAAGGAAATACCACACTAGAACTCCATTTGAAACACCCATAAGATCTTACATTATTCCTAAAAGTCATCAATAATAATATTAATCATTTCATTCGGGGGATAAAATTAAATGTATGTAATGGGTGAGAACATATTCTTAGTAAGGGTACGTAATAAATCAGATGTTATCATAAACATAAACATTAGGCATAATGAATAACTAAAAATTCGTTCCATTAAAAATAATCATGAGCCTAATATGGAAGGAATGAAAGATTATTATATAAATCCTTATAACTGATCATAAAAGAGTGAAACATATTCATTGATATTCTATTAGTTAAATAATCACATCTTTTTATCAATTAATATTATCTTAATGAAGAAACTCACAATTATGGACATCTGAAACATATCGTCAAGGCCTCAGCCAAGATGTATAAAAATAGTTCGGTAATGCCTCAACTGAAACCCAATTATATTTCGTATCATGAGACATAATGATGAATAGAGGGAATATTGAGGGCCCCACCTATCACATTATATCTAAAATTAATTCCTTCTATTAATATGGATAAACATAAACAACATTAACATATGAAATAACTTTCCCCAATCTGTATCAATAATCACTAACCATTACTAGTAGTACGGTGAATGGTATCAAGAAAGAGAGTGAACAATAAAAATAATCATAAAAAATTTAATAAAATATGTTACATGATTATAATAATATTTTATTCACAATAAAACAAAATATTTAATAATGGTTTTGTAATAGGTGAAAATGCTCTAATAAAATCATCAAATAATTCTTGAGAGAAAAATTGTTTTACTTTGAAAATAAAAGTTTTATTGGAACAATAGTTGCATAAAATAATGAATGAACTATGATAATTTTCAATTATTAAATGAGTGGTCATATAAAAATAAGACACTCTTAAAACATATTATAGAGTGCACCTTAAAATAGGTATGAAATTGGTAAATTCCCTTTAATCGGGCTTTCTTGTCCTAAATAATAGAGAAGGAAACCAATTTAAAACATGTATTTTATAAAAAAAATGTTCAGATGATCAGAAAAAATGATTTTGAAAAATATAAAATTAATTTTGAATAATTTTATAAAATAAATTAATAATTAAATTGGTTTATATAAGAAGGAAGATCAACTCGAATGAAAATTGAGGTTCGAGAAGAAAACCCTTAACTTAAGTCTGAATGAGTTTTTCCACGTGACATTGTTATTGTAAATTATCAAATTAAAACCATTAATTAATATATTTTGAACTTTTAATGTAATTTTGTGATTAATTATTGTTTTATTCAGTTAATTTATTGATTATTGATGTGTTATAATGTTAAATTTCGACATTTGGGAGCAGTCATTTTCTTGGTTTTCATGATCACTTCACTTATTTACAAGTAATGGAGTTCATATAAAATTTGTTTAATTATTTAGAATTGGAATTAAATTTTATTAATGCAAATATTTATGTGTAAATATTTCTATATATCATAAGTTTATATTATATGGGGAGTAATTATTATATGATAAATTAAAAATAATCATTTAGATTATTACTTTTGAATTTTTCGTTAATGCGAACTAGTTTTATTATCTAAATTTATGTAATATTTATATAAGGGTTCTAGATATGTAAATAGGTTATAAAACATATATTATATTCTCATATATCCAAAAAAATTATTATCATCAACATTCATGAGGATGAAATTTACGAACAAAAAATCTCAATCCATGAAGGTTTTAAATCAGTACCTCCTATACAATGATTTCATTTTTAAAATAAAAGAGGGAGATATAGAGTAAAGAGATTGTTGATGGTTAATCAAATAAAATGTTATAATTCTAATATATAACTAATATTGGATTTATAATTCTCATTTTTAAAGAGTTTTTCAGGATCGAATAATAAAACAATGAACTAGAAAAGAAAATAAAAGCAAAAGGAAGTGAATTTTACCTCTCGTATACTCCACCTTTAGTATCTTCTTAAGGGGAATAATTTTTTTCCAGTGATGAGACCAAGAGATTTTATACAAGTTAATGGATCTATATAATTATATTTGGGAAGAAAAATTTCTTGATTTAAGTCTTAGAGGAGTGAGTATAAGAGGGGGTGAGGGGTGGTTGTTATAGTGGCGGAGAGGGGTGATCTCTCATTATTTTATTCATTGTTTAATTATTTTTCTCAAGACAATAAATAGTATTGATACTTGTGAATAAATATAGAAATATTTTCATGTGAGTTTAAGACATGGTTAATTTTATTATCCATGACTCAAGTAATAGACTATATTGCTAAAAAATTTCATAAAGTAAATTATTGTATTTTACTATTCAATAAAAATTCAATTATTTCAGGAAAATACAAAAAAATTCAACCTAACCATTTTTTATGTGTATAGTTATAATATTAACTCCATTTTATGAAAATATATATATATATATATATATATGATATTTAAATTTTAATTAAAATAATTAGTTATTTGAAAAGTACAGTTTTAAATTTAAATCTGATTTTATAACACTTCAAAAAATTAACTATGGTCTCACAGAATTATCATAAAATAATAAGACAAAATAATATTTAATTATGAATAGTTTTTATGAAATAGAATATTATTTTAAATTATTTTATTAATTAGAATATTTTAATGTGATATTTATGACTATCAAAAGTAATAACACTTAAATATTAATATTTATAACATTCATTTATATACACTACGATATAATTATACCATAATTTTATTTAGAATATATAGAAATTTTATTTATACATTCATTACGGAGGTTAATATTCTATTAAACGATTTTTAATCATAAGGGTCACAATAAAATTAATACGGGCATGTTAATATTTCATTAGTATATGTCTCTTAACATCAAGAAATGCCTATTATTTCATTTGTTCTTCATTTATGATGTTAGAATTGTGATCTATAAGTAATATAATATGATCTATAGTATATAAAAAAAAATATATATATATGTAAATTTCATTGATAGAGTTTCGAGTCATTACAATATTGATCACATTAATTACCTTTTATTTAATGTTATAGTATTTAGTGTATTGTCTCCACATGTGGTTATATAATTATACTACTAGTCGATAGAATATGGAAAATGGGGAGCCACAGTTGAGGTTATGAGGTTCCATATATAATGATACCTTTAGGGTGATTTTATTATGTGAGTTAAATGTTTGTATCAATTCCTTATTTTGGCTGATATAAAAATTCATTACATGATAGATTGATATGTGATTGGTCATAACATGGGTTATACACTAACCTGATGCATTATGGACACCGATAAAAGGGAATCCTTAGTTACTAGGGGTGGATTTTTTTTCATTTTTTATTTATTATTATGATTGATATTTCTATCTTGTAATATTTTTTGGTTGAGATTTTTGTTTATGGATTTTATATCCACCTATGTCTAAAATATTGTCTTCAATAATACATATACTTGGAATGTAGGGTAACTCAGTTGTGTTCTTGACTATTTATATATTGAATAAAAATTTCAAAATGGTAACTGGTTTCCAGAAATAGATTTTTACCAACAAAATGTTTTAAATATTCTTTATAGAAATGAGTTATAACAAATTTAAATTTCAATAATTACTTTTTATTATTTTCAAAAAATTTCTTATTCCAAGTGAAATGACTAACAGAAAATATATTAATAGAATTTGTATATATTCTATATAGTAATTCTCATAGTGTATGATATCATCATAGTGGATATTTTTGGGTGGTGGATTCTCTAGAATTGATTGTATAAGCGCTCCTTCACAATTATGTGACATGTCGTGGTGTAGGATGTGATTCTTGGTGTATGGTCTGGAAAAATGAAATGCATCCAATGGTTAATTTTATTTTCCATGTATTCACAAGTTGTGAACGTCATGAGAAACTTTAATTATTTTGTTATAAGGAGAGATCATGGGAAGAATGAAAACTTTCCCTATCAAATGAGCTCAGAATTATTTTTTACCTATCAATTGGTCCCAGAATATGTTTTTAACCCTAGGATATGCATTTAGTTGAAATCCAAACCATTCAAATTTTAAATGATTATTGAATATATAATTAATATAATTTTAATTTATTTTGTTGTTTCCATTCAATGGTATTTTTTATACAGTGTTTTGGATTGATATTTTTCCTCCACGGTTGATTTTAGAATGTAAAATTCTGACAAGGTGAGGCAAAACCTTTAGTTAGGCACAAAGGCTAGGCGCTTGACGCTTTTATTTTCAATTTATATTTCTTTTTTTCTTTTTTATTATATTCTATTTAGGTTTTCTCTTTTGATTGAATCATTTGGAGATTTCCTTCTACGGGGTTTTCTTGGCCATGATCGGTTGACGGAGATAAGAGAGCGAGCTATAGATGAGGAGGCATCACCTAGAGGGCTCATCTGGAGGTATATCATGGCATATTGGGGCCCTCTATGGGGTTTTTGTGGCTATGATATGTTGAGGGAGATAAGAGAGTGAGCTGTAGATTAATAGGAACCACCTAGATAGATCTTCTAGAGGTATATCATTGCTTATCGGGTGTGAATCTTCAGTGGTTTCTGCCCATAGGAAGGCCTTTTTAATTCATCTTCACTATAAATCACCATAGTTTATTTATTTAATTTTAATGCCTGTTGGGGTTTTTGGGGATCCCATGTTGTTCAATATTAGGCTTAATTGGGGAGAAACGGGTACTTATGGCCATGTTGAGGGGTTTCCATTCAGAAAAACTCATGTACATTGCTTGTAGTTTAGAGAAAACTTTTCATGTGTTATTATAAATTATGGAAGATTGGTTTTTTGGGACGATACCTCATGTTCATGTCATAAATTATTTGTACCAGAAACTGTAGGGGTTCTAGGGAACCTGGCCATGTGGTCTACATGACCAGACCTCGTGAAAGGTATACAACTAGTGGCCATGTACTGTACTTAGTGGGACCTTGTGTGGGTGTATATGGCTAGGTATATTTAAATTGACACCATGTGTTGTAAACACTATGTATGGTGGATATATTTTTTGTATTATGGGAATGTACACACTGATAATGGTTGTGGTACACTGTTCGGTACCCATATAGGGGTACATTGCGTATACATGGGAGTAACACTATATACATTGGAAAAGATTGCACTGATTGAAATTTGGTACATGGTCAGTGTAAAACATTGGGGACACACATCGTGTGCCACAAGTACATGTTTTGCACTTTTTTACATGGTTTATTTTTCATATTTTTCACCATGGTGTCAAAATTGGACTTGTGAGTAGTCCATTCATAGAGTTTTATAAAATATATTGCGACGGTGCAATCCTGTAGGAATTTCGAGCCCATATGTATAGTGTTTTGGACTAAGAGAGTTATTAAGAGGATTTCAATGAGGCTTGGTTTGAAAATCCTCTTGTGGGTTTAGGTTATGAGTTGTGTGGCCCTAGTATAGGTTGTGAGCTAAGTTATCATCTTGGATTGAATATTCCATGGTGTTTTGTTTCATGTTAGTTTTGATAGATTATTTAATATGGGATCAAGTGGTATCTATGAGAATATTTTTTTTATCCCCATGTAATGTGACATGTTACTCTAGGTTAGTGTAGTTGAAAATAGAAATTTATTTTCAGTGGAGTAGATATATTGTTGCCTTTGGGATGGGTTGACAATGTAAATCATGGATACACTTAGTTTCAATTGATCTATTTAGATGATTCTAAAATACAATTGATAATTCCATTGATTATCAATTTCTAATTGAGTAATCAGTTGTTAATGATTACACCTATTTAGAATTACCATGATGTATGGGATTGATGGGATTCCATTGTGGTTGAGTTGGTACAGTTGGATGGGTTATTTTTTTGTGGATACTAGCTATGGATTTTCCTGAATGGTATTATCCACAATGTTTGTATGGTGCAAAGGAAATCCTTTTGGGTACTATTTTTGGGTGTCCATGATGAGTGTTTTGAATTCCAATATTGGTATTGTTTTATTATGGAGGTCCGTTTCGGGTGTGCTGTTGATGAAGGATTAGTTAGAGGCCATTGAGGTACATTTGGGATGTTTCTACATTGGGCATGTTCTATGATTTTAGATGACCTAATGAATCCCATCCTAGGGTTTCTGTGTCTTTATATGGACTTCAATGTGGTTGATAATGTCTATACGGTCATGCACAATGTAATTGGGTGTAATAGGTGAGTCCTTAGTAGGTCTACACTTTATTGTGTGACCCTTGGGACTATGGAAACCACATGATACAATTGGCCATGAAGTGGGTCAATATGAAAAAGTTGGTGTTTTTTATGGTATGTTGAGCTCTAGGGTGATGTTGTAGGCCTTGCGCATCAACTTCAAGAGTTCATAAGTACTTTTGGTTATCATTTTTTGATTATGGGACTGAGGTTGGATCATCCCACATTCAGTTGTCCATTGGCCAGGATTTTTGAGGTAGTTCCTACTCAGAACTGTGGTTCGGGGTAGATACCCTTGGAATGTAATAAATAATTTGTTTTTTATATAATTTTTACATAGTTATATCCATTAATTATTTATTTTGTTATATGGTATTGGGGTTCTAATTGAGGATTTAATTGAGTGAAGACCCCCAAATAGTTTACTATGACACCATGGCTAGTGTGTCCTCAATCTTGTGAGGTAATGAGGGACTCACATAGTGTGCTTCTTGTACAATGGATATTGTTGTGCACTTGATGCCATGGATTCTAGTTGATCTAGGTTTTATGTATGGATCCATAATTTTTTAGGTCTATATCTAGTTTCCTATTCATTCGATATGATATTTGGTAATAGTAGTATATCTAGTTATGTTGACCAAGTTCATCTTATCAGTGGGTCAAATCATTCTATTAGTGTCATAGAGATAGGATTATTCTGTTTATTCTTTTGGAAACATATGGTTACTCCTCAAGATCCTACATTAATTTCTATATCATTTAGAAATCTTGTATCTCTTTTGTACATTTGGTAGATGTGCTAGTTATTGTGTGGATGGGTGAATTGGGTAATTATATTACAACAACCTTGGTGGGGATAGAAGTACCTCAGTTGTCAGGATTGAAACATCAGTTGGATATATTATACATTTTCCATCTTAGTTTTATCCATTTTTTATACTTGTGCCATTTCTTATTAGTATTCACCTAGGACGGGCATTTGATGTGTTCATGCACTTATTATGAGAGTATATTATATTTTCACTATTGGGGGTAGCATAATGATATTAGTTTCTCACCCCCTATATGTAAACATATATTTTTATGCAAAAAGTCATTTTTTCAAGTTGGAGACATGTTTCGTGATGAACGGGGTTGACGCCTATGGTTTCTTGATAGGGTATTGCTACTCATATGAAGTCTCAATATCAGGAAGGTGCAGGTTGAGGGTCATGGAGACTAGGAATGTAGTTTGTCTCAATGTTGGCAGTGGGTCATGTTTTATATATTTTTAATTTTTTTATTGTATGCAGTTATCCTAGTGGATGAAAATATGTTATTTTTTTCATTCATATGAGCCTATACAATCCCATATTTCATTCTATTTATTATATAATTTCGTTTCTTTTATTTATTATGTGTAGTACAATGTTTTCCGCTTTATATGAGTTTGGTTTTTTTATACTATTATTATAATATGACAAGAGGATATAGTATCCCAATGGTATATTTCATACTTTCACTTCTAGTCCGTAGCCTCTGACTTACATGATGGCGTGCTTGGGGCCATCTTGGAATCCAAATATGGTGACCTATCAGGTCTACATAGAATTCTTCATTGAAAATTGGTTTTAGAGACAAGTTTTGTTTTATTATATTAGTAGTTAGTAGATATGTGGTATTGGAATGTTTTTTGACTTGTGATGGTTATCATAAGGGTATGTCAAAATGACCATTTCCAAAAATAAGTACATGTTTCTAGGTCATGGGACTATTGTTGATGGATTTCATTTTTATGGTTGTGTTATTTTTTCCTAGGCTGATGCACATGGTATTGTGGATTAATGAATTATTTTGTTTTTTTGAACTTAGACTATGGAAATGAGTTTAGTATTTATGCATATTTCTTGGAATGTAGGATTCACATGATATATTCATGTATGTAGTTTTTTACTAATGATAGATGTTCGGTTGTTTCAAGTATCTAGAACAACTCCTAAGATATTTTATTGAATAATTACACATTTGAATTCTAATGAACTAAACCACACACACACACATACATAGACAGACACACACACAAAAACACACAAAACTATATATATATATTCATTTGATGAATGTTCATTGTGATTATGTGCTAATAATTTATCCAATATTAGAGATTCTATCGTTTTATAAAGGGTTGCATGAAATACCTAGAATAATTTTCATGGTATTTGAGTTATTATTAGAGGATTGACGTGATAAGGGAATCATAGGGGAACATTGGATTGGTATTGAGGTTACTTAAGGTGTAGATTACCATAAATTCAATGGTTCATATTTCTTTGAATGGAATAACTCCTTCTATGTTTCTTCTTTCAAGTCATGTGGTGGGGCTCAAGTTCTATTAATAACTGATGGATTGGGTTGGAATGGTTACTCTTCCTTGGTGGGTTGTTGAGTTCCGTTATTAGTAACATGTGGATATGAATAAGGATTCTTGATTTATGAGAAGTAGAGCATTGTGATTATTTCTTATCATGTGGCTAGCATGATAGGGTGCATATTGTTGGTTTTTCCCATTATAATTTGGTTTAATTTTGTATAGAAATGTTCAAATGTGGTTGGATGATTGTATTTTGTGACTGATTCTTGGGTAGTGGGTGGTTGTGTGGTTTTCATTTTAATGAGGGTGGTGCCTATGTTTTTAATATGGAGTTCTATGGGTGATTTTACTTTATTGTACTGGCCAACTTGGGGAGAATGGTAGTGGTTTTTATTACATTATCCTAGCTTCGTTTAGACTTGGTCTATGAATGTATGGGTATCAGTGCTCATTCAGTAATTTTAGATGCAATTGTTTTGTGTTTAGGAGTGCATTATAGGCCATTAGACATCACAAGACTTATTTAAGTGTTTTATTGATCATGGAGTTTGATGTTTTGGTATTGGATGAAATTCATGGGATGTGTTTCCATGTATATCTATTACATTCAGTGATTTACGTATTCTGTGAAGTTTGTTATTTTAATTTCCGAGTGTGGTATTGATAAGGATTATTCTATGATTCTTAACATTAGGTAGTTCTGTGTTTAATATCTCTCATTTTAGGAGTGTTTTTGACACTATATGACCAACCATTGTATTGTAAAGATATAATTGGGTGTTCCATTAATAAATAGAGAAAATTATACTTAATTTTCAACTAAGGACCATGAGAGAGAAAATAATTTTTGGTGGTGGGTTTTTGATGAACCACACCATCCCGATATGACAAAATCAAAAGAAATTTAAAAAATTTTATTCCTAAGAGTCTTCTTGGGAAGAATGGTAATTTATCACATAATATGATCATGGATTAATTTTTTGGCCACTCTGATGGTCTCATAATAGTGTGTTTACACTGGGAATAAGTTATAGGGAAATCATAAATATAAAAAATTTCTATGAATTTTTATAATTTTTTAATTTAAGTATAAATTTATTCATGAATTTTCTCTCAGTGAAATATTTTAAATGGATCATCAGATTGAGATTCCATTTCTAATGTTATGTTTGGAATGGGTTGTTTTTCATAGGTTTGGCACAACCTAGCATCAGGTTCCTTGGTGATTCCCATACAAAATATATTATCAATTTTCTTTTTTCTTTACCTATTTTATTTTTATACATTTATTTTTCCAAACACCCATTGTATTTTTATGTAGAAGCCTCCCCCTTTGGGTGTTTTTCTGATGAGAAAGGGATATGGGGAGAATATACAAAGAGTTAGAGGATGAGGCACATCTTGAGGACATCTTCTATAGTTAGTTTGTGTCTTGGCGAGTGCATGGAATGGAAAACATGTTAGGATTTCGATTTTTCCACATGGATGTAAAAGAAAATTATGTTTTTACTATAACTCATAGAATTAAATTCGTTTTTATGTTGTAAAACATTCATTGGGTTTTTGGGAACACAATGTGATTTAATTTGTGTCCTTATCAAGGAGAAAATATGGTTTTATATTATTTTAAGGGGTTTATATTTGGGAAAATGCATACAAAAGACATGTAGTTTAGAGAACACATTTCATATATTCTCCTGATTTAGGAAAGATGATTTTTTTGTATTCAATTTAAAGTACCAACGGTAAATGATGTATATTGGTGAGTTGGGATGTGTTGAGGTACATGGCCATGTAGGTAACATGACTTTATGTAATGAACGAAACACAGAATGTGGTCATGTAATATTGTTGGATATTATTTTTGTAGAGGTACATCAATAGGGACCCCATGTGGGGTACATTCAATATATAGGTGGTAAAAATAATACAGTATAATAGTGTGCACATGTATTCTAGCTAAGTACATTGGAAATTAACTGTGTTATGGTACAAACCATGTACATGTATAACACACCATGCATTTGGAAATGTACAAAATAAGTGTATTGTGGAACCCATCCATGGAGGACCTTTGGGGATACCTTCTCTGTCCCCTAAATACACACCATATAATTTTCCCTAAATGGGTTTTTTGTCTTATTTTTGACAATCAGGTTAGAATTATACTTAATATTAATCCATTATACAAGAGTCCATTTATATGTTTTAATGGTGGGATCCTTTCAGTGTTTAGTGTCCATCAAGAAGGTCTTTTTGGAATCATTGTGTTTAGTTGGCGGAATTCCTTGAGGTTTGGTTTCAAAATCCTTATATGGGTTGTAGTTGTGGGCAGTTCTAAATACCTAAGCATAATGTACATGAAAATTACATTACTTTTGTCGAATAATTAATTCATGAAACATATAGATTCTGAAATACGGTATTAGTTTTGTTCCTTTACAAACTGGAAAACATAAAAAACTGGCTCATAAAACGTCAACATTGTCTCATTCTTTATGCTTCATAAATAGAACCCCCATTGGACAAGTTTTAATTAAAACCCTTATTAAAATCAAGGGAGAAAAGAAACATGAAAAGGGGTGAGCTCAAAAGCTCAGTAAGGGAAATAATGTAAAAAATCATAGAAAATGTAAACATAAAAAATGTAAAAACATGAACATGAATTTTTTTAAAAAATATACCACATTAAACAAATACCAAAATATTGTCTCATTAAATAAATATTTGTAGTTCGTAAGACTTAAATCATAATGAAATCATGAAACATAAGAAAATATAATTGGTCAAAAATATAGAATTATGGAAAACATATAATCACATAATATGATTTCCATAGTAGCCAAGGAATTACTTCCCAGACCATCATAGTAGGTAAAGTCCATTACTGAACTGAGTTTACATGCCTCTCCATCCAAGTATTACTGAACCATATTTACTTTCCATTCAAGCCATGTATTACTGAAGTAGATTTTCTTTTTTTTCATTCATAATGATCTCAGGATATATAAATCATTACCCAATGATTTGGAGGGAGATATAGTTCCCACCCATCTCATAATGAAATCATTATTTCATGTTCCACAAAAAACAGAAATCATTCATCATAGCGTATCCCAAGAAATAAAATGGGTTTATTAAACATCATTATATCATAACATAATCAAAATATAATATATCATTCCATCATTAACCCAATAAAATAATAGTAATAATAGGGATAGAAACATTACCATATTTAAAGAGCATCTATCTATATGGGAAATAATTTTGATAAAACAATCGAACATAATTCTTGAGGAAAATATCATTTCTTTATAAAAAATATTTTCTTTTCTCATAATGCCACACAATTTTAAAATGAAATAATTTAGTTGAAAATAAACTTGTAATTTTGTAAAAGAATCATCATGGAATTTTTTTTTAATGATGTAATAATCCATTCATGTAGTGTATGTTAAAAACCCATTCTCCTCATACTTTTTCCAGAAAAGACAAAATGTACATCGAATCAAATAGTGAAAAAATAATCCATTCATACAATTTAATAAAAATTCACTAAAGGTAAATATTAACATTAAAAAATTTCAGACGAATATAAATAATAGTACATATTTAAAAACATGGAAATGGATGATTAATATACCCTAGTAAATACTTACAAAAATAACAATCTCAGATAATAATGAAATTGAAAAATTATCCCTTACATTAAGATTGATATTCTTTTAATATATAAAAACCTTATATATAATTACTTATGTATTGTTATTTACTTATTACAAAATTATTTTTATTTTTATAATATCATATATGATCATATTATCATCCATTTGATAATAACATTTCACTCTCACCTCTTATTCGAATATTAACTAGTTTATGTATTTATGCATGTTTTGTCAGAAAATTCCATGTTCCACTTCCTTAATTATAGTTATATAATTTACATAATTATATTAGTATAATATATATCATATTTATTCATTCCATTCATTTATATAATCATGGTTTATTGAAAATGATGTATAATGAATTCCATTACATCATGGAGACGGTAGGCAGTACGTTTGCACGAGCAATGATATCATTCACTTAATGGTTAAACAGTGGAGAATTGGTTGGTAAAGTAATTATAAAGAATAATTATCATGTTATTTGCATTATTTAAATCAATCATATTCATAATTATACCCATCGAAATTAATTATTGTTGAATAACTAATTACACCATGATGTGGAGATGGTAAGCCATATGTACACTTGCATGGTCATATTGTTATTCGTAAGATGGGTAAAATGAGGTAAATGGTTGTACCATAATTATAATAACATCTCAAAATATATAACATTCTGTATTTAATTATTTTTTTAAGGAATCAATATAATAATAGGAAATAGAAGAATATTTTTTCTGAAAGAGGTGATAAAACAATTACCTCTTTTTCAAGTATCTCCTTTTGATTTGTTGGAAAGGTCGCCACATGATAGATTTCATCCAAATATGTGTCCTATAGTATGAAGTGATGTAAGTTGGTAGAAGAAATGGGAATATTTTGGTCGAGAAAAAGGGAATTAGAAGTGTTTTTAAAAGATAAGGAGAGGTTCACTTTTATAAGAGAGGGGGCCTTTTGAAATAACAAAACAATGAACTTAATATAAAATATTATTTTTAACTAAAAAACCTAAAAATTGTATTATTTAGAATATTAAATTAGGGATGGGTCGAAATTCTCTCAAAAAATAAAATTATGATGTGTTTTTATTTTATTTTACACATTATCATTTTGATTTTACACTTATTTAATCTATTTAATATTAATTAAGATAATAATATTATAAATACTAAAAGGTTATTAATATTTACATATGTGTTGTAAATTTTTCATAATTGGATACATTATAAAATTTTAGGCCATATAATGTTCACTTGGTAATTTTTTTCGTATTTTTGTGATTTTTAAATAATTGAATAATATATTTTTTTATAAAATAACAAAATTGTCAATTTTAAAACGATTCATTTATTTGAATTTAAATTAAATCCAAATAGAAGATAAATTAAAATTAAATTATTTCATACACTCATATCATATATTAGTAACCTAGAAATTTTTGAGAGCCCATTAATTAGATAATATTATATATTTTTTAATACTTTTAAAACCATTTATTTGAAATTTCTATTAATAAAATAATTTCTACATCACTATTGTGTCATCGTTATAGGTAATTATTTAATCTCAAAATATTAAAAATAAAATCACACGATATATATAATTTAAATATATTTCTTGATACTATTTATGTTTGTGGTTTTATCAAGTGTATTAATACATTAAAATTATTATATTTATAAGAGATACGGGAGTGACATGTTGTCACTTTATTTTGTTTTAACTATAATTACACCACTTTCATCGAGAAAAGATGATTAAATGAATCAATTACTACCATTAGTTGATATTTTTCAATGTTAATTCATAAAATAATATATTGGAAGTTTTTAGTGTAGTTTTATTATATTTATCATATTATTTGATAACCTAGTTTACATGATTTACATTTAACTGTTGTAAATAAAAACAATTATAGTTACTATTCATAATATCAAAAAAATAAAAGTAACCCATTAAAATAATTTAGACCCACCGATTCAAAATGTGGAATCAGTTTTTCAACATTCATAACACAACAGTTTCATTAATTAATTTAAAAATAATTCACGTTGTCCAAACTACAAAGCAGGGTTTTAAGAAGGTAATACTATCAAAAGATTGACATGTATTTATGTCCAATTTAAATTTTAAATTACATAAAATGAAACAAGTTAATTAAATGATAAAAAAATCCAATAGCACATTAAAACCAATTATAATGATAATCTAATTTTATAAATAAATTATACCAAAAGGTTGTTTGGAATTAAAATGCAGTATTTTTCAATATTCATTAAAATATGAATTTAATCAGAAAAATTCAAAAACTTCATCCAAGGAAAATTTTGATATCCCGATTACATAAAAGAAGTATATTATTTCAAATATAACTTATAATGTAATCAAAAACTATATTTGAAATGGGTTCACCATAAAAAATGGATAAAATTGTTTATTTAATGCTTATTTTATCCAAAAAAATTGAATTTGTTCTTATATAGTATCAAGAAAAATTAGAAGATGAATTTAAAACATTACATTGAATATATTACATATATATTTCCCTAATAATATCCCTAAAAAGTGATTTTATTATTTTATAGACTCATTTATTTTCAATTAAATTGTTTTTAGAAGAAAGTTAATACTATTGATAGCCGCCATTATAATGACTAGGTTATAATATTTAGTTATCACTTATACATGGTCTGGAATGAAATTAATTCTATCAAATAACTTGAAATTTGTTGAAAAAAATCCAAGAATAGAGTTTCGTATACTGGAAGCTAACACATTTGTGCATATAGCACAAACTAATATTGGTGTAGCATAGAAGACAAGACCTTAGTGAAATTAAAAAAGAACATATCTCATAAAATCATGGGGTGTCGCACTCTTCCCACATAAAATGAATTTATAACTCGAAATTTGTTGCAGTTATAAAAGTTTAACTACTTGGAACTTTCATTAATAGAAACCCACATCTTAAAAAGGAATTCTAAAACATCAATTTAAAAAGGAATGTTATGAACATAACGGTTACCCAACTATACTCACGATAGGGTTTCCACGTAAGAGAACAGAGGTGGGATGTTAACAAATAATCATTGAAGAAATTTCTAACAATCATGTTATAAAATATAGAGATAGAGAACAAGGTTTGGATAAAGTTATCAACCAAAAATCCAAAAATCTGCAATGATTTATGTGACTATCTGATTCATTGGATAAGAAGGTACTAATAGAACATTTATAGTTTTCAAGATCTTACCTCTTAATTTAAATTTTTTTTCATTAGAATAAATACATACTTTATTTGGGTACAATATATGCTCTATTTGTGCCTTGAACACTTTTCACTTCATATATTATTTAAATAATTGAAGTGGAATTTGTCATTCTTAAAATGTTGGTATATCATGTGATATATAAATATAATGATATTTCAGTAAATATATCTCAAAAAAAGGTTATAATAGGTTATCAAATTTGAAAAATTATGCATACAGTGAGATATTATACTAATATAACAACATTGAACTAAAGTATAACTTAGTCAATCCATAAATGGGTAACCTTACAATCCTTCCAAAAACTAAATATTGACTACTTTAGAAATTGGTGAACTAAATTGATATAGAATTATCTGACATATCTCATTAGGTAGTTCTTGGTTGTCACATTCAAAAAATGTGGATACCTTAATCATGTATTCTTCTGAGTCATGGTAACAACCTGAATTATTATATATCCTTATTGAAAAAATTTATGTTTCCTTGTTACAAAACAGAGTTTATTTTTCCATATGTCCAAAAATGTTATATACTTCATCCATGATAGCATAGCCCTCTTCTCAAATACTCCATATTTAGTTCCCAAGAAGTAAAAATCATCAAATTTACTTATTCAAATCGAACATATCATTATCCAAACATCATTATATTCATATAAGGGATATATTAAGGGTTATCATTCCCTTGATCCTGTGTTCTCCAAGTATATCAGCTTAACATAAAATCAATTTTTGTATCTATATAACTATTCAACATATCCATTCTAATCCTTAGTGAAAAACTTATACTGAAAACATTAATATATTTCATGACTCATATAACAAAATCATTGAATTAAAAAACATATACACCTAAATTATCTAAATTTACTCATAATCCTTTAATTAGGATCCATCATACTCATCTTTACTAAAATATTAATCATGTATTAATATTTATCATCCTTATGATTATTAGGATTAATATAATAATAACTGGAAGAGCATCACATAACATTCACATGTCGTTTATAATCTATTTAACCTCAATAGTATGAACAATACTCGTGAAATCTCCATGATTCTCTTTTTGGTGTTTCTACACATAAAATCGATCTTCATAATTCTCATAATTACTGTATATAAATCATTAAATGTATAACTATGTTCTATTTTCTTCTAAATATTGACTATGAGTAGAATAAAATTATCTAGAAATACATATCAGTGATTAAAAACAAATAATGAATTTTAATGAATTATAATATTTCTATCTATGATATCTTTGGTTTAATCCTAGGTTATTCATGATTATCACATAAACCCTATGATTTTATCCTATACATTACTTATTATTAGGGCATCCCCAGTCACATCCTTAGAAATATCTATAGGTATTTCACTAAAGTATTCACATTCAAGTTTCCAAAGGGAGACAAACGCTTCACATTGATACCAACTCTAATAACCCAAGAATAACATAAATAGAAATTACATTAAATTTGTGGAATACATAATATGTTAAAAAACTAGATACCAAAAGACAATGTTCATTTTGTGCCTTTAGAAATTGGAAAACAAAAACAAATGGTTCATAAAAGATCTACATAATCTCCAACTTTATCGTTCATAACTAGAACCCCCTATTGAAAAATCTTACATAATATCATGCTTCAAATCCTGGGAAAAATAATCATGAAAAGGGCTGACTCAAATGATAAGTAAGGGTAAGTAAAACAAATATCATAAAAAACATAAATATAAGAATTTAAAAATATGAACATTACAATAGAAAAAATACCACATTTAACATATACAAAAATATTGTGTCATGAAATAAATCTTGGTAGTTTATAAAGCATCAATCATAATGAAATAATGAACAATGGTAAAAAATAATTGGAAAAAACCTGGAATTATGGTAAAAAATAATTACACAATATGATTTCCATTGTATCCAAGGCATTGCTGCTATGACTATCATAGTTGAAAAATTCCATTACTAAACTTGGTTTACCAGTCATTCTAGCAATGTATTATAGAACTAGATTTACTTTCCATTCCAACACTCTATTATAGAACAAGATTTAAATTTCATTTTAGTCATATCTATCGCATGAGATAAAAATATTAACCCGATGCATCAAAGAGAGATATAGGTCACACCCATGTCATTATGAAATAATTCTTACATGTTTCACATAAACATAAATCATTCATCATAGAATAACCCAATAAATAAAATGGGTTTCATAAACAACATTATTTCATAAAAAATACATATAAAATATAATTACAACATTAAGACAATCAAATAACAATAATAATTGGGATTTAATCATAACCCAATTTAAATAGCATCATCATGGAGGGAAAATAAATTTGGTAAAACACTCATACTTAATTCACGAGTAAAATATCTTTTCATCCTAAAAAAGTATTAATTTCTTAAAATGAAACACAGTATTATATGAAAAGAATATAATTGAGATTAAACATAAAATATTGTAAAGTAAGATTCTTTTAAATGTGACATTTTGAATATGTAAAAATATGTTCATGTCGTGTAAGTTAAAAAAACATTCTCCACATACTTTAGTTGGAAAATTCAAAAAGTCCCTTCAATCGAATAACCACAAAAGAAACATTTCATAACATTTAATAAAAATTCACCAAAGGGTAAAATTATCTTTAATCAATTGAAATAGAATATAAATAATAATACATAGTTAATAATAATGGAAATGGAAGATAAATATACTAGAGTAAATACTTATGTAAATACAATCTTCAATAATAATGAGATTGAAAAATTTCCACTTACTATTGGTATGATATGCTTTGTATGTATCCATAAATCTATTGTAATGATTTATGTAATTTTATGGACTTATTCTAGAATTATTGTAATTTTTATGACACCATATATGATCATATTATCATCTGTATGTTATTAACATTTCATTGTCACCCGTTTTTCTGATATTAACTACTTTATGTTCTTATGCATGTTTTGTTGAATAAGTTCATGTTTCACTTATTTGGTTATAGTTTCATTATTTAAATAAGGATATTAGTATAATATATATCATATTTATTCATTATATTCATGTATATAATCGTGTTTTAATAAAAATCATATGGAATTAATCACCTCGAATCGTGGAGACGGTAGGCCATACACACTCATGATCGACGATATCCTTAATTTAATGGTTAAACAGTATAGAATTGTATGGTATATTAATTATAATGAATAATTATCATGTTATATTGATTATTTAAAACCATTATATGCATCATCACACCCATCAAAATTAATTATTTTGGAATAAAAAAATATCACTTCGGTATGGAGATGGAAACCCGTACCTATGAAAACATGTTGATATTATAATTTTTAGGATGGATAAAAGGATGTATAAGATTTTCTCATAATTATAAAAACATCTATAAAAGTATAATATAATTGAATTATAACTTTAGTAAGGAAAAAATATGAGAAGAGGATCTATAAAATGAAAACAATTTTGAAAGAGGCGATAAAACAATTAACAATTTTTCGAGTATATCATTTTTATTGGAACAAAAGGTCTTTTCAAGAGGGATTTATGCCCAATTTGTGGCCTCTAAGATGAAGAGATAGAATTTGGGCGAGGAAATGGAAAGGTTTGGCCCAGAAAAATGGCATTATAGGTGTGATTAAAAGAGGACGGCTGCCCTTTTATAAGAGAGTGGAGGGGAACCTTTTGAAAGACCAAAACAATTAAATTAATATAAATTAATTTTTTGAAATAAAATGCCGCCAAAGAGGATTATTTAGAAGATAATATGTGGATTCATTGAAATCCTATAAACCAATAAAATTTAGACATGTTTTGAATTTATTTTAAACCTTTTCATTTTGATTTATGATTATTTAATTTATTTAATTTTAATTGTGGTGATAATATTATAAATATTAAATTGTTATCAATATTTACTTATGTGTTGTAAATTTTCATAAATTCGGTAATTTTTGAATTATAGACCTTATAATTTTCACTTCGGTAAAATTTAAATATTTTTGTTATTTTTAAATAATTTAATCATAGGTTATTTTTATAAAAAAATCAATATTGTCAATTTTGACACTATTCATTTATTTGACATGAAATAGAATTCACATAGAAGATAAATTACAACCAAAATATTTAATACACTTATAAAATGAAAAATTCATTTTGAATATTTGATAATAACATTAATTAGGATATATTATATTTATATTAAAATATTTATTCCTTTTATTTGACATTTCTATTAATAAAATAATTACTACATAACTCTTGTGTCATCATTAATGGAAATTATTTAATATATGATAATTATATAAAAAATTACAGAATATAGGTACTTTCAATTGATTAATGGAGACTATTTTTGTCAGAATTTTAGTCAATTGTATCACTAGATTTAAATTATTATACTTATAAGAGATAAGAGAGTGACATGTTTTCACTTTCATTATTTTAATTATAATTACATCCCTTTCATGGATGAAAATCCATTAAATGAATCAATTATAACCCTTTGGTGTTATTGGTAGACTTTAATTCATCAAATAGGATTTTGGTAGTGCTAGGGTAGTTTTTTTATCTTTATCATATTGTTTGTTACCATAATTCACCTGATTTAAGTTTAACTTTGGAAAATGAAAATTACGGTAGTTACTATTCATAATATCCAAAAAAATAATATTAACCTATTAACCTAATATATACCCACAAATTCCAAATATTGAATCACTTTGTCAAAATAAAAAAATTATAAGTTGTGTTAATAAATTTACTATTATTTCACATTGTCAAAACTATTAAGGAGGCTTTTAAGAAATAAAAATTATAAAACGATTGGCAGGTGTTTATGTCCAATTTTAAATGTAAAAATTCTTCTAATGTCCAATTTTGGTTTAAATGTTAAAAAAATAATCCAATTGAACATTAAATCCAATAAAAATATAATCAAAATATATAAATAAATTAGACAAAATGGCAGTTTTGAATTAAAATTCACTATTTTCATTATTCATTAAAATGTGATTTTCAATAGAAAAATACCAAAAATAATGTCTAGTAAAATTTTTATGTCCCACTTCCAATGCAATTTTTTTATGTCAAATAAAACTTATAAAATTTTCAAAAACTATATTTATTAAGGGTTTTTTCATCCAAAGGTGGTAAAAATGTAATTTTTTTTAAAAATACATCTTTTATCCAAAAAATGGAATTTGTTCATGTATTATATCCAGAAAAAATATTAAAAAAATTTTAATAATTAAATTGAATATATTTCATATATATTTCATAAATATAATCTATAAAGGGTGGTTTTATTAATTTAAAGACGAATGTGTTTTCATTTAAATAGTTTTTTAGATGGATGTTAATACCATTAATACCTGCCATTAAAAAGACTTGGTAATAATATTTAGTTATCACTTATCCTCAGACTTGCATTAACATAATTCTGTTAAAAGAACATGAAATTGTGTGTAACAGAATCTAAGAATAGTGTTGTGTATACTGAAATCTAATACGACGTTTCTTATAGCTCAAGCTAATCTTTGTGTAGCGTAGAACATAAGAAATCAAGTAAATTAAACAGAATCTATCTCATTAAATCTATCGGTGTTAATGTAGTGATGCCCTGATGGGGGTTTTGCGCTTGGCGATCGGCCTGAACTGAGTGTTCTATGGTGATCTATTTGGGGATCTTTTAAAAAAATTAGAAGATGGGATTCACTGGTATCTCTATAGAGATTGATTTTTTCCTATGTGACATGGTAGATTTATGATGATTAGAGATGTTGGGGTAAGCTCTTTGGTTTAAGGTGACTATAGCTGTTGGGGACTTTGGGTTGTGTTGAAATCAGGGGATGGAGGATACAACTACTTTTCATTGAGATCATGAGATAAATTGTGGAACTATTGAGATTCCCCCAGTTTGGTGGTTACTAATTGAGTGATTAGTGGTTTCAATAGTCATATATTTCCCACGCATGAGTGGCATGGAGTAGTTTTTAAATAATTATTCATGAAAGTTTCCACATGGATGGGTTGTTTTCAAAGGAGGTTGTGAGTAGTTTATCAAACATGGGATTTTCATCATGGTTTTTCTTTTAAAGAGGATCCCATGTTGTTTCCTTTTTTGAGGTGGTCATGATGACTATTTTTGAATACCCTTACTGGGATTATTTTCTTTTGGATTCTATTAGTAAGTGTGTTTTCGATTAATGATCATTTGGAGTCACACAAGGATGTTATGGTTGTTTCGCATTGTGAATGGTTCAAGCTATTCGATGTTCTATAGTTACCCCTTGTAGGGTGTACTAATTTTTCTATATCCATTAGTCCATTTTATGACGATTTTCATGAATGGACTGAGATATTGGCTACAAAATACATTAGATTACCTTCCCAAGACCAATATTTTGTATTCTTCGAGAGACTAGATATATAAAATTACATTACATCATGAAAAAACACAAAATCTAATTAAGAACCATTATTACATAGTGCTATTAATATGGATGATCATATATAGTATTCCCCTTTATTTCTATAGAAATGGGAAGCAAAATTAAAGGCTGATATCAAATTTTTAGACCCCGGGACTACCAATGTGGGGAGGGGAGAGTCATGGTGTCATATTTTCCTTTGAATTGAATAGATCATGTCCCCACATAGGTAGGCACTCATTAATCCAAAATTATCGAATTTTGAAATCACCCAATACTTATGTGTCAAAAGAAAAATAGAAAAATAATCTTTGTTTACTACTATAGTAAAGATGATGGAGCATACCACAACTGTTTTTATTGTTTAAAGAATCTTATATGTTTAAATATATTTGGGGATGATAATTTCTTGTTTATAATAATTTTATTATAGGATAAATGAATTGACCTGATTTTTTTGGATAACACATTATCTGCCTTAGACAGTATCTGTCAACTCCCCCTTTCTCACTACATTAGTTTAATTCTTCCTTAGTTTATTGATGTGAAGGTAACTTCCGAATCTCAGTACATGTTAGTAATGTTTTGATTCACTATGGTTTCAATATGATGTTTCAATAAATTTAAAATTGTATTCCAATGTAAAACTATGTTTATGAATGTTTTTTTTTGAATCATATTTTTTTCATGGAAAATAAAATTTTCTTGAAACCACTAACAATCATGAAATCCCCATTCAGTTAAATCCCATTTTTTAACTAGTTATCAGCCATATTTTTTTGTGATACACGTGATCATGTAAATTCATTGTTTCTCATATGAAATAAAATCACATATGTATTATATGAATTATTTTTTATTAGAACTCCTCAAAATAATATATTATTGAAATGCCAATTAACAACCTTTTTATAAATAGAAATCACCCTCCCATGAAATTGTACCTTTCAATACATCCATGTTTTATGGTTCCATCAATATTCTACAATAAACCAGCTTATAAAATGAATACATATTGTGAATTTATTATTTATAAATATTTCATTCACCTTATTAATATAATCTCTTTTCATGAAACTTTCTTACTTTATAAAAAATATACTTTTGGAAATGTTCAATGCCAACACCCTCCGAATTGCAGTATCATTGAACTATACAGCTACAATAGAACCATTTAATCGATTATAAGAACAAATAATTCAAAAAATGGTGGCTTCTTGTTATAAAAATTTTGAATCCTTTTCAAATTATCCATTATTTTTCTCATATATTTACATGACCAAAAAATTGAAAACAATAGAAAACTACACTTAGTGTTAATGAATCCTCTTGAAAGTAGCTCTCCTAGCAAAAAAAATAATCTAAAAAATACTAAAACCCACATAACTATAGAATAAATTATTTTAAATATTTATTAAATTCAAGAATTATATAGTTATATTCATTAAAAAAATTCTATGTAATTTTTATAAAAGGAAATATTTTCTAAAAACAATTTTATTATAAGGTTTTATTAATTTTTTTAAATTTATATAAGTTTTATTCGTAAAAATGTGTTACATTCTTCAAATAGAAATTTCCAAATTATCATAAGATTAATTTTTATAATTTCTTGAAAATAGTGAATTTTTATGAGATAGCAAAAAATAAGTATTTCGTTATTGAAAATTGTGTTTATTTTTAAGTATTTACAAATTCAAATTTATTTTTTGGTGATTTAAAATATTTCCTTAGTTCCTATTTATTTAAAATAATCTAATTATGGATTTTTACATGATTTTAATTTATGAATTTATTATAAAATAAATTTTACATTAAAAGTTAATTGTTCTGATAAAATAATTTTTTCGTCTCATTTTGCTGGAATTATTTTAAACTAAAATATACCACTTCTGTGAATTTAATCCTAAAAATAAATTAAATATTTGAAATTAGTGTGTCAAAATTTAGTAAATAGTTCACAATAATTTTTGGCCAATATGAAAACAATCAATATTATATATTGTTACTATAGTGGTTGGAAAATTGGGTAATTAAATTTGATAATAAAAATATATGGACTAAATATTGACCATAAAACATTTCTAAATTTTTTTTGATCCATATATTTAATCTATATTAACAAAAATTATTAATTTGATCCATTTTTTCCATTTGAATATAATTATAACCATTATAATATTTTATTTAATGAGAAGATAAAAAATCATACACTTATTTTTAATAACTATAATATTTCTCACATGGTGAAAAATAGAGGATGTGTTTGGTTGTAAATATTTTTAAAAAAATTAATGATTTATATTCCTTATATTATTGTTATAAATTTTATTGAATAAATAAAAACCTTAAATGTTTACACAACACTGATGTAGAAATTATTCAATTAATCAATAAATCTAATAAATGACACTGTGGATTTTAAAATATATATTAGTTTATATAACTAATTTTATGAAAGATATTTTTTATCTAATATATCATGTTTGGGATTTAAGAAATTATTTATTTCTAATTCAATTAGTTAACATGATTTTTTAAAGAAGTGTAATAAATTGTTCTCAAAATTTACAATATTTTTATTTTATAAAAATAAATAATTTATTAGATAATATATTTTTAATAAAAATATTATGTTTATCCAAGTTATTATTATATGATTTAAAATATCAACCATGGTCCATTTATTTGACTATTTTCCTTAGATAATATCTATTGTAATCCTATAAATGTAAAAAACCTTGTTGCCCTGATAAGTGTGAAAAGGGATATTAAAGGTTTAAAATAAAATGATATGGCTGAAAATGTGATCCATAATTGTATAAATTTTATTAGATCAGATTCATTGATCTACTAATATTCAAAAATTATAATTTTATCAGTTTTGGGCCATTTTGACACCAAAATTAATTTATATTAAATTAACAATTTAGGAAATTTCAAGTGTTTCCCTCCCCTATATTATAAATGGGAACCTCTTCTTCTAATTTATTCACAACTAAAACCCATTTTATTTGGAAAATATCTAAAAAAACTATAATAACACCACCAACATTTAAAAGGATATTATTTAATAATAATACTAATCTTATAGATCATATTGTTTTAAGTTATATAGATTTTCCAAATAGGAGTTATAGTTCATAACAACATGTTTTATTTTTATTACTTCTTCCACCTCATTAAAATAAAATTTCACTACTCTAAAATAATAAAAATATTATATATTATATATATATATCAAAATATGTTAATGTGACAACCTATATACATATCCTAATTCATTAAATGAAAAAAACCATTATTCTTCTGTACAATGTAAAACCACCTCACGAACATATATAATTCATTTTCGATCACCGTCTCCCAGAGATGGTTAATATGATATAATATATATATATATATATATATAATGACATATTTATCATTATTTATATATAATATAAAATTTAATTTCATACACTTCTAATATCTGAAAAATTATAAATATCACTCATCCATATTTGCAGACTACCACCTTTACGAAGCAATGTGATTCATTTTTCGTGACCGCATTACTGGATTATATATATAACTATGTTTAAATAAAAAATATTGTATTTATGATATAATTGTCATTCTAAAAATATAATATAAAACATAACATATTTCTACAATGATCATTGGAATATAGAAACATTACTCATCCGCACATATTACCCACCATTTCCAGGATTGCAATATAGTTCATTATTTATATCCATATTTCATGGTTCGTTTTAAAATTATAATATATTTATAAAATTTATAGTTAATTTATGATAAATATGATAGGGGTGATGAAATAATGAGCCCTTTGACCATAAAAATTCCAATGAATTCATTTTTCACTTATGATCCAAATCTTATAAAATCGTTTGACATAAAGAAAATGATTAGGTAATTTTATATTACATGGAAATGACATAAATAAATGTAATAAGAAACATAAATAATGTTATCAAATAAGTAAATAATTAACCTGAATTTATTATTTCGGAAGGTAAAAAACACACATGATGAGTTAAACTATTGGTATATGAAATTTAACATAAAATATTATTTTAAATATAATAATGGCTTATTTTTAAAATAATTATATTTTACGTAAATATTTTTAAAATTATTAATTCAAATTATTTATATGTACATAAAATAAATATAAAGGGAATTTTAATTATAATTCATCCAATGCATTTAAAAATTTAATATTTTTACCAAATGTTTTGACTTTCATTACAATAGGAAAAATGAATGTTCCTTTTTAACATATATGAAAACAAAATAGTTTACTTTTTATATAAAGATTATTTTATGATTAAATTATATTAATAGTATCTTTTTTTTAATATTAACCTATGTTAGTTTTTTGATTTTGTTATTGAAAATGAGTTATAAATAGAAAAATGATTCCTGATATCCAAAATTGTTTTTCACAAGAGCATAAAAGGGTTTTCATGGGATTTCATCATGATAATGTAATAGAAAATTACTTATTATTGGTAAATCCCCATTATAGATCATGTTGGTGACCGATATATATTATATAGAGGGGTTTTCCAAATTATAGATCTCTAGTGGGCCCGATTTAGATAAAATGAAGCGTGTTCCAAAAAATCTCTCTAATGGAATGGGTAATGATTATGTTATCTTGAGAATTATATTGGAATTCTTTTTTATGGTTATTCTAATTGTAAGGGTTTTTTAGGGTTCTACGATAATCATTTATTAAGAAAACTACATGTATTTTCTATAAATATTAATGAAATTTTAATGGAAATCATTCTATATCATAAAGTAAGATAATATTATTTGAAAGAAAAAATGATTCCTTATTCGGATAAAGAAGATACATTTAAAAAAAGTGATTTTATTTATTTTCATTTTTCTCAGAAGACAAAAAAATTTCTACTATTTTATATCCCTTATTATGATTTTATGATCATCTAACATTTTAAAAAAAAATCAATTATTTAAGGATGAGTTGGGGAAGGATGATGCCAATATCAAATTTGTGAATATATTTCTTAAAACTAAAATATGTTTATTTTAAAATAATTTTTTTAAAAAAATGGATATTTAGAAGAATTATCCACTTTTCTATAAATATATTTTTCTGTATGAATTACTTTTTAACACTCTAAACCCTAATCCTAAAAGTCCTTTGGTAAATAATTTAATTTAATTCTAGTTTATAATCATTATAATATTTAATTTTTATATTCGAGTCCCCATATTTTCTATTATAAGAAATACTTATATAACATTAGGGGTTAGGATATTGATAATATAATAACCAAAAAAATATTACCCTAATGATTATGTCGATATAATATAAAATTTAAAGATTACCATGTTACATCTTCTAAACTATGTTTGCTCAAAATGGTTTTCTGTTGTAGAAAAATTGGGGATATAGTAGAAAGGAACCAAGAGGAATATATCTTTCCCAATCAATGCCTATGAATGTCCAAAATTTGAATTGATATCTTTGTATATCATGGATGAGTTGATGTAAGATATAAATGGAAGAGAAATCAATAAAAGAGAGTAGAAAGAACTACCACTATGGAACAGAAAGGTAGTTCATCACTTCATGAAACAGAACACTATAGTGTTCTATGGAGTTTCAAATAATGTGGTGACCAATGTATTGATAAATTACCTAGAGAAGAATTATAAATTAAAAGGGTATTTGAGAAGGAAAAAATTAATCATTGATATATATTATTTTAAAGGTGATGCTGATCGATGGTGGTATTTGGTTATGAATACCAAAAAGGGAGATTATATTGATTCCCTAGAATGAGAAAAATTTAAGAATTTATTCCCTTAAAAATATATCACTACTATTAATCGTCATAGGATAGAGAAATAAATTCATGCAATTGTGAAAAAATGGTGGGTTTTTATGCTTATGAAATAAAATATATAAAATACTATGGGAATACACTGATTTTTTCATGGATATTGATAGTTTGATTAATCGTGATTAGTGAAAATTGAAACCATGATATAAAATGGAATTAGGTTCCCATGAATTCAATATATATGATAAAATTATTTGGTGTTCCAAGAAGTTATAAAGGGAGTTTACTGATGATCATGTATTCCCTAAAATAAATCCTAAAAATAAGTCTAGAAAGAAATAAATAGTGAATAATTCAATAAATATATATTGAGTTATGATAATCTTTTTCTCTACTTGTGATATGTGTGGTAAAAATAAAAATGGGGATTTTATTATAAATTATTGAAAGTGTAAACAGTGTGTTATTTTTGGTCATTGGGATCGTTATAATAATGAAAAGTTTGGTGAACCGTCAATGAATGGGGTAACCAATTGTAATACATCCATGAGATGTTTAAATATACATTTTTTCGGTTATTATGATAAAACGTGTCCAAAGATAGTCACTCAGGATGTAAATGATCACTATTGAATTGATAAATGTGTGGAAATATATTTTTCTACAACTTCGGTTGAAGAAGGGACATCTAAGGAAGTAGTGAAAGGTATGCAACTTGTTTATCCGAATTATGAAAATACCCTATTTCACTTGGGATCTTTAAATTCCCTTAATTTTGAGAAATTTTAATGAATAATTTGATCATAACATCAAGAATTTATGATATAAATTTTGGTGAGAATTCAAGGATGAAGTATTATAAAAACAATGATTTTTTTGAATATTCATATTGTTCTTAATAGAATGGTTATTCTAAAAAATATTTTTTAACTTCCCATGGAAGAGTTTGATATTTATTTTCATATGTATTGAATTTTAGTTTATCATGCAATGATTGATTATATATCATATATTTTTTCCAATGATTTCATAACTTTTATAACCTACTATGAATATGATAAATTTATTAAAAAGTGAAGTAAAAGTAATATAGAATATCTTATTGAACATAAGATAGATATATAGATTACTGATTTCCCAGTAGTGAATTAATATATAGATGATTTTCTAGATTATTACCCAGGTGTTATTCTTGATTTATAAGCTGAATTTATTTTTTACTTAGTAAATAATGCTATGCCAATTCTAAATCCCCAATATCTAATGACTCAATTAGATAATGGAGAATTAAAAATTTAATTTTTGGAGTTACAATATAATGGTTTCATTTATATGACCACTTCACCATAGGGTGGTCCGATCTTATTTTTAAAAAATAATGATGATTTAATGAGATTTTTTATTGATTCTGTATCCTTGAATAAAATAACTATTAAGAACAACAATATTTTTCTGATATTGATGATTTGTTTGATCAAATTTAAGAATTATATTATTTTTAGATGATGTTTCTTAGAAATGGGTACCAATAATTAATGGGGAATGAGAAAGATATTATTATAGTTGCATTTAAGACATGTTATGGGCACGGTGAGTTTGTGTATATTTCCTTTAGTTTTTTTAATGCACTAGATTTATTTATAGTTATAAAATAGGCTTACCTAAATATTAGGATAAGATTGTGGATGTGATTATTTAATAAAATAGGTATCTTATAAAATTCATGAGTATCATGAAGGAAACATGGGTATTTTTTTAAAACATTTAATGTAAAATAAGTTATTCCTAAAATTTTGTCAATGTGATTTTTTGTTGTAACATATTTCAATACTTGGTATTATTGTTTCTAAATATGGCATAACATTGGACCCTACTTAAACAAATTTTTTTAAGATTGTATAAAACCTAAAATTTCCATATAGATTTATAGTTTCCTTACCTTATTAGGTTACTATTGGAGGTCTGTTGAACAATTTTCATGATTTTCCAGACCATTGTATATGTAAACTCAAAAAGTTGTACAATTCAGAAAGATATAAGTATATAATGATTTTATTAAGGAAATAAAAAATTATTAGTAAATGAACTATTTTTTTAATTAATATATATAAATGAAGAATTTTTTACCTATAGTGAAGCTGCATTGAAGGGACTTGATTGTGTAATGATACAGAATGGTCACATAATTTCTTATGCTCTATATAAACTAGAAACTCATATGTTAAATTATCATACACATGATCTAAAATTATCTTTAGTGTTTTTTTCATTAAAAATTTGGTGTCATCACTAATAAGAGGAATGTGTGGAATATATAATGATTAGAAGATTTATAATTATTTTTTAACATTTAATGGGTTGAAAATGATATAGAGATGATGGTTGGAACCGATAAAATATTATGATTTCATGATTATTAAACTTCTTGGTAAAGTAAAAATTATCATATTCTTTAATTTAGTAAAATAATTTTATACTAGCCATTTTACATTTAGAATATTACCTTTTGACTCATTATTTAATATTTTTTTTTCTAGAATTTAATGATATAGAAACTTATTCTTTCTTGTGGCATATATTAATGTGGAAAACATGAATAGATATAATTAAAAAAACATATATATAGATGTCCATGGATTTAAAAAATGTAGAATTGGTTATAATGGGATTTTTTTCTAAATACAAAGTTGAAAAAAAAATTTAAATAGATTATATGTTTCTAGGGATTCATAATTGAATAGAGAATTGTTGATTGGATATCATAGTTCCCTAATTTCCATTCATCCGGATATCACTATGATGTGAGGAGGCTTTCAGGAGGATTCCTGGTGGGATATAATGGAAAATATATTACCTAATTTTCCAAGACATTTTTTTCACTCAGCAATTTGAAGTAGAATGATGTTTACCCAAAGTAATTGTCCATAAATTTCTTATGTTAGAGTGGAAATTGGGAAATTTATCCATGGATTTCATTGTTGTATTTTAAAATAATCCAAATGGTGATAATGTATTTGATATTATATTTTAATGATTAAATAAAAATAAATATTTCTTTCCATTGATATATTTTTATTAGGATAAAATATCTCAATTATATGTGAAGGTTGTAGTAATGTTAAGTGGAGTTCCTATCTATAACAAATCTGATCATGATCACAGATTTGCATTAATTTTTTTGAAAGGTCATTAGATGTTGATGGGTACTAAATTTAATTTGAATACAAATTTTCATCCTCAATCTGATGTAAATTATGAATAATAAATTCATACCTTAAATGACAATATTTTTTCATGTTTTATAGATTACCGTGAATTTTGGGTTCATCTTATTTCATTAGTTAAAATTTCCTTAATAATATCTACCATTCTAGTATCCATATGGAACCATTTACACCATTATATAGAATTTGGTTTTAGAATAGGTATTGATTGGATAATTTAAGAGAATGGATATTTATTGGAAGGATGTTGGCCAATGAAATAGTTTATAAGGCGGAGATGATTCAACATTTTATGAGGAATTTAGAGAGTTTGTAGAAAATCCTCATGGACAACTTGAGGAAGGATATACATTTCAAGTTAAGGGATCATGTTTTCCTCAATGTAGATCAATGGGAAAGTGTTATGAATTTTTGTAAGAAGTTTAATCTACATCCATGATACATTGGATGGTATAAAACCTATATAATTTTGGATATGTTCTTTACAGAGTAAAATTCCCTTTGATTTTATCAATGTACGCAATGTTTCTCCAGTTTTTATGTTAAGAAAATACATACCAGATTCATCTCATGATTAGAACCTGAATTTGTTCTGTTTTATGATAAAAATTCTTATAAGGAATAGCCTCTTCAAGTTATGGAAAATAAGGAGAAAGTGTTATAAAATAAGGTGATTAACCAGGTTATGGTTTTCGGAAAACCAATATGGTTTCATAATAATTATGGGAATCTAAAAATACTACGAGGGAATGATATACCCACTTATTAAGTAAGTAAACAAAATTAACAATAATAAATTTCAAAAGGGGGGAAGATTGTAACTACAAAGGTAATGATATAATGAATAATTTTAGATTTATATAGTATTTATTAATTGTATAGTTATATTCATTATAAAAATATTAAGTAATATTTAAAGAAAAAAGGGAGTATTTTTATTTATTTTTGTCTAATAAGTTTTAATATAAAATTTTCAATTTATAGAAATTGTATTAAAAAAATTAATTTCATTCCTAAAATCATCATTTCAATATTAAAATAAGATTAATTTTTTATAATTTGTTGGTATCATTTATAATTAGTGAATATTTAAAAATAATTATTTTGATATTGAAAATTATACTTTTTTCATGTATTTACCAAGGGAAATTCAAATCCAAATGAGTTTTAAAAGTTTATTTGGATTTTTATTTGACATAATATAATGATTCTTTTTATATTAATTGTATAATTACGTTTATTATAAAATAATTATTAATTTTCAAAATAAAACTGTTCTAGAAAATATATTTTCATTGCATTTTGCTTTTGTATCATCAAATTAAATTATAGCACTATGATTATTTGAATTATGAGAAATGGATTCCATATTTTCTGTTACCGGGTCTTTTTTATACTTTAGGTCTCATTTTGGCTAATAATAATAGGAAAAAATGTATTTATCTCTATGGTGAAAGGTAAACAAGACAATTAATGTTTAGAAAAAAATTCTATCGAATAAATAATGACTCTAAAACTTTTATAATTTTTAATTTATAATTTTATTTCATCCATATTCTTCAATTTTTTAATTGTATCTCTATTTTACCATTTTGTTGTGATTATAAAATTTAAAATATTATTTAAATTAAAAAAGATAAATGTCACACTCTTTTTTACCAAATAATATATTTTTAGTTTGGGGATTAATAAAGGATATTTTGTATTATAAATATATTATTTAAATTTAAAATTATTATATTCAATATGTAAATATATTTTAAATTTTTATTCATGAAATAATAACTTAATTGTTTACAATCAATGACATAGTAATTATTCCATTAATTGAAAAATATAATAATTGATAATAAAAATAATAAAATAAAAATAATTTTGGAATATTAATTCGAAACATGAATGTTATCAAATAACATAATAGTATAGTGATGTAATAAAATTTATTTTTTGTATATGATTTGTTTTTTATGTTATTATATTTCATGTAATGAGTAGTTCAATAAATTAACATTAATGATATCGTATAATAAATAATATTTTATTAAATGATATAATATTCCTAAAAGTGTTATATTATCCCACATGATAATTATATCGTCTCTAATAGAATCCATTTCCCATTTAGGGGTTTTTTATTCATAATATCATTTATGACCATCAAAGTGAAGAAAATATTATTATTGCGATATGTGGGAACTAGTGTAACTAATCGATACAAACAAAATATAAGGCTATAATTGTGATAAAAATCATTATTGTTTTTTTAAATAAGATATTGAATAAAACTCATATTATATTTAAATAGTATTAATTTAATTTATTTGGACATAAATATTAATTTGTATAAATTAATATTTTAATAAATTTCGAGAGGGCCACTCCCCATTATAAAAAAAGAGAACCTATTCCAATTAATTATTGACACTTAAAATCAAATATAAATCATCCATGATCTACTAAAATCAATTCCTAACATAAATTCCAACATTTTTGAGGCCATAGGGTTAGAGTAATATAAATATTATAGGTCTTAATGTATTAATCAATGAAGATTTTCCAAAAGAAATGTATAGTTCTTGACAACATGAATTTGTTTTATTTCTTCTGTGACATAAAAAATAATATTTATACATGATGAAGAAAATGATTATTTTATAAACACTTCTGTGTTTTTTTGTTAATTAAAAATCCAATATCCATATCCCATTCAATTAAAAAGGGAATAAAATGGCTTTCATGTGTATATTGAATTATTGCCTTACGAATATATATAATTCATTATCTTTCACCAGCACTCAAAGATGGATAAAATGATGGGATAAATTTATATATATGTTATTAATTACATAATTTTAATTCATTAAAGATAATATTTCATTTAATTTCTTAAATTTTCATTTGTTAAAATGATATTTTTTATGCGTAGGTGTGGACAACCATCTCTGGGAAATGATGTTATTTTTTTATTCACCACATCACATTGATGATATTTTAAAATATATTTTTCAAAAAATACTTAGGTATTTATGAAATAAATATCATTCCTGATTGATAAAATAAAACTTATGACCATTCCTTAAGAATTATTAAAAAATGGAAATGTTACTCAATCGTATAAATGGAATATTGTCTCTATGAATGTAACATAATTCATATTTCATGAAAAAAATTAATTATATGTTTTAAAAGAATAGATTATGAATAAAAATGATAATTATGACTTGGTTGTTATGCAGAAGTTGTTGAAATAATAACCTCTTCGAGCATAGTCAACTAGTTAATTTCATTTTGGACTTACGAAATGAATATAATAAAAACATCCATTATATATATAAAGGAATAAATAATTGTATATGAAATAGTAGTAAGTAAAATAAATCGTATAATTAAAATAACAAATTTCTCAAGAAAATATTTAAATAAAATGAGTTTATTTTTCTGAATGACAAACAATATACATGACGAGTCAGTCTCGAGGTATAAAACACCTTGACATAAAACCTCGTATTAAAAATTATAATGACTTGTTTTCAAAATGTTTCTTTTACATGTACATGATTAAAAAATTATTTTATCAATTTATTTCAAAATAAATTAATTAATTAGTATTGTAATTTTTTCCTCTTTATTTAAAAGGATTTCTAAAATGAAAATTTTAAAACAATGTTTTGACAATTAAAAAAATTAATAAGAATATTATATATTTACATATTTAAAATTAATGATTTTTTCCACCACTATATTAATTTTTTTATTTTTTACATCATGTGATGTTTTAATTAATATAAATACTTATTTTAATTTTTTAGGATTTCTTTTTATTATAAAGGGGTATTTAGGGAAGATGGATTTTGTATTCCAAAATTATTTTTTATATAGTTTCCCAAGATTGTTTCTAGGTTTTAATTCATGATGAGGACCATGTGAATTTTTTTATGAAGTGATGATTCCAATTATAGTTCATAGGTGATCCCAACAAAATTTATTCAATGGTTTGAGCCATATTTTATCTCATGGGTGTGCCTAGCATACATTATATGATGGGGGAAACCCAAATAGTGAAACAATGTATTTGGGAATGATTATGTCTTCTAGAGAATAATATGGTATATTTTACATATATTTATTCCAAATGTAATGGTTTTTATGGGTTCTATGATAATTCTTTCCCAAGAAACATACATGAATCTCCAATTGATTCTAAAGTGATTTTCATGGAAATGGTTTTAAATCAAAGTGTATGATAATTATACTTTTATGAAGAAAATTGAAGTTACTTTCAAAAAATATTTATTTATTATGAAATTTATTTCTATGTGTTTTTATGTTCTTCCATGGACTAAAAAATTTCCTCTTTTTATGAATGATAATGATATTTCTAGCATTGTCCACATTTAAAAAAAATCAGAAAGAATAAAGGATGAGTAAGAATAATGATGAGGTTATGATCATATTTTAATGATATTCCATGTAAATAAAATATGATTCATTGTAAAAGTATTATTTACTTGTAAAAATACATTATATGTAAATTTTTCCAAAATTTAGTAAATGTGATTGTTATTTTAGCGGTATCTAATAACCCTATAGAAATATAAAACTAAAATATAATTAGAAATTAAAGTAAGTAAATTATTATGGAAATTTACTATAATATGTAATGTTTAAGTCCCATTCCTTACAAAAATATTGTGTGGATTATAAAAAACTATAAAGAATTAATTCATAGCTAAATTGGTTTCATAAATATTTCCTTTTTGGATTTATGAAAATCTATATTGAAATTAAATAATGCAAAATCCTCAAAATGATAAATGAAAAAAAATTAAATAACTCACATGTCACTCTATGTATACATTAGAAAGTAGTTGTCTAGAAAACTAAAATATATGAGATAGGTTCATTCCATCAAAACGGCCACTGTATTTGACTAAAAATTCGCCCCATTTGGAAATAAACCCAAGGAAACAAAAAAAAAATTCATTACCAGTCAAAACACCTCTTGGATTATATCATCCCCTAAAACCTATTATAAATTCATGAAGAGTTTTAAATAGTTTAAAACATGGAGGGAGGGGTAATATCTGAGCTCATAAATCATTGGTAGGTGAAACAATTCCTATTTTAAACTGATGTTTATCAAAAATTGATGATAACAAATGTTATGTAAGGATTTTCCCCACATTATAATTTGTTCCACAATTCTCCATTCTAATAACAAATTATTCTCATTATTTTTTTAGTGATATATAATCTTGATATATTAGTTATGAGAGAGTTGAACTAGATTTTACTGGTGTTTTATTAGACTCTTATTTTTACATAATAAAGCCACTAACCTTTTCACATCATCACCAATATTATCCAACAATTTCTTCATCCAAAATAACTGAGAGCATGATTTTTATTATATATAAACAATTTTCATTATCTATTCGAAGAGAATTGACCTATATGTTATTTTTCAAAAATCCTATAAATTTTTTTAAATGAATAATGAACCAGAAATTGTATACTATTTATCCACTACATCGCCAATCTAGTTCACATTAAAATGAGATGAAAATTCATGGTACATTCTCACTTCATAGAAAAAGATTACATTATGATTACCATGATTTTGTCTAATTATTAAATTCACTACAATGAAATTCCATTCATTCATATTTTTTTGATGTGAGCTAGAAAAAATGTTGTGAAAATGATATTGGGATCTGTTGTTGAAAAATACAACATCATTCCAATTACCTTCTTATATAAGGTGGGAATCATAGATTTAACATACATATAATTAAAATGTTTTTATTAATAAATATTAGAGTTGATATTATTTGGGAATCATGTACATTAAGCTTCATTTTTTATCTCTAAGGAATACTTTTACAAATAAATGAATGTTCATTCCTTTTATTGGATCACCTACAGCCCCAAAAAGCAGGTGATTTCACCGATCATTGACATTCCATATTAAAAAAAATTGAATAAAAAATTAGTACACTGGTAAATTATTTATTATACCTAATATGATATCAATGACATATAAAATCAAACAAATTTGATATTACTTATTTGTTTAACATAGTGATTATGGTTCAAATCTCCGATTTTAAATTTCAACATCTTCAAATAAGTATCTTGTTTTGTATAAAATGCTTTTGGTACCTACATTAGACTATATAGATACTTTTTAAATCTAAAGATCATTGTTTTCTCATTTATAATAATAAATTAAATTGTATATTCAATGTAATTTTTTTTAATAAAAATATTCAATAGTGTGATTATTAAATACATTTAAGAAAATTTTTACTCTATTTGAATTACCATACCTAAAAAACATAGTTGAATGTAGTTATGAAACTAATGAAAATGATTAAAAAACATAAATTCCCTCAATATGTTAATTTCATTAAAAAGTAACTTGGTATTTTTCTATGAAATTTACTTTCTCATCAAATTTATTCTTGAAGATACACTATTATTATATCAAATTGTGATTTTCTAGCCTCTTAACAAAATTAATAGTTATGTTTTATCAATCTAATATAGTTCCTCATGAAATTATTTAACCCAATATTCATCCTATTATAATTATTCATATTAAATTGATTCCACCATTGTTTGGAGAGTATAATGATCTGTATTCCCTATTCCCCATGTTTGTGTAGGTGGTGACTAATCGAAAATAATGTTTTATGAATAATGTTTTACTCTTATTCTTCCCCTATTTGGATCTGATTTGGATTATTTAGAAATTTTTTCCTCTATTGAATCCACTTATGAATCATCATATTTTGGAGAAAACTTAATGTTAGGAGATCCTTCCATATCTTTAGTATTTAAACATGTTTCTCTCTCAACTTCAAATTCATCTTCAAACACATAAACATATGTGAGCATTAATTTATTTATAATATTATTCATAATGATCTTTACCACATTTATCTCAACTTTTTGTAGTCTTATTATTTTATTATTTATTGTATTTACACTTTATTGAGTATCCAATGAGTGTTACATCCCCCGTAACATCATGAAAACATTATTAAATGGGTTTTAGTGTACAATTTTTCATTTATAACTGATTTCTAGAAATGATGAGAAACACTACTCACAATTAGTATATCTTTGCCCATATTATTCACTAATTAATTTATTCATTTAAAGAACACAATTTTTTATGTGTTCTCACATAAGACACCTCTTACATGATCCCATGATTTCCAAACTACTTTATAAAATCAATGGATGTTTATTTAGGTCTATATTTAGAATATAACGTTTTCATTGTTCGACCATTTTCATTATAAACCCTTCAGAAGTATCTATTCTTGTATTAAATTACATATCAATAACTTGGAATAGAATTTATTTTCCATTTTCCTATAATCATTGATAGAAATATTGAAATACCTATCTCCATGTGTTCCAAACACATTCATTGTATGAAAAAAATTAGTGTAAACTAGATCATGAATATTCAATTCCCTTTTGTTTCTTAGTCAATAAGTATTTCAAAACAACTTTTCTCTTATGAAATCATCATAATAATTTTCTCAATCATGCATCATATTTAGAAGGTATACTATATACTTCGACATATATAATGTTTCTATTCTATTTTGATTAATATAACCCACCCCATAGGGCCTCTAATTGTTTCCCCTTCACTTATTAAGAACCATGTGGTGTTTATTATCTACTTGTAATAAGATATAATTCTTCCACCATATTTTCATGAGATAATTTCCCACAATGCCATTGAGAGTGTATCATTTGATATTAAAAGCCACTACAGTCTCATATAATTGATTTTACCTAAACATGATAAGTTATGATGAAAACCAACCACATGGATATCTTCTATATTATTTATCTTTTCTCCAAAAAATTGGGTATTTCCACTAACAGTGATCTTTAACAAACCATTTCTGAATCACATTATTAAATAAAAAATTTTATTATGATTTCTCAATAAAATAAAATTTTCTCTATTGTGGGATGAGAATCAAATATCAATAAGAGAGGTCCTACTTTTTTTCATATTTGACTAACATCTATGAAAGGATGTATTTATATATCATCTTATATTATTTCTATTATACGTGTCATTTAGTAGAGTCAAAATATTGACTCAAAACAAATTTTACGATTTTATGTTCAAATAATACTCATCTTCTTCCACCAATTGAGATTACCTATTTTCCCAGGCAATATTTCCTAGGAGACAAATACATACAAGTATCTAAGTTATGAAGTAACTATTTCCATATCCAAATTATATTCAATGAATAACATTATGCAAAATGAAAGAAAAAAAATTCATTTAAATTATTTATTCTATATATTGAAGGATATGTTCTTGTTCTCCTTTATTGACTATTTGGCGCTTCACCATTCAAACTGCTAGTTATATCTTTATAATAGCACATTGTACCACCAAAAAAGCAATATACTTGAATTTTCATATGTAGAGATATATTCTCACATTAATTTGTCCACATATCCAAAATTTCTTATTGATCATAAATTGATGTTCAAATATTGTAATAATGGATTATTTTCAAGTCTCTAAATTTTTAAATGATATTTCTGTCAGAAATTCTTGTACCATTATGTTCACATATATTTGACTAGATTTATACTTCCCTTTTTTAGACCATCACATTTTCTTACTTTGATGATCAAATATCAAACGAAAATTGAACTTTTTCCCATAACATTGGGTCTGTAATCAAATAAATATTTCTCACACATTTAAATCTAGGCATGAATCCTTCAAAAATATCTGCAACACCACAAAATTACACAGTGCGCTTCTCTTTGATTAATAAAATGACTTTCCATGTATGAAAAATTGAGTTATAACACAACACGACAGATCAAAATAGCCATTATGAATATCAATACCCTTGTTTTAAAATATTATAAATATTATTTTTCAAAATGAACTTTATTTTTGGATTTGGAATATCAAAATTATCTTAGAGTAAATTTTCGGTATTTTTCAGAAAACATTCAATTTTTAACGAATTGTGAAAACAATAGGATATTTTATAAATCGGACCATTTATTTATATAATTATTTATTTTATTTAAATTTATTTTAGGAAAAATTATATATATAATACTTATATATGTTTAATGTTATTCATTGGAGTCATTTTATAATAATATTATACATATAAAATTTTATTGAACTTTTTACCATCTTTAACCCACCTTCTAGGCGTATATGCAAATTTTCATAAAACGTAATTTTACTACATCCATGACTTGAACTCCAAAAATATGAATGACACGATTGACCTCAGTATGTAATATGTGGTTAAATAAGATGGAAATTATTTTTGGTGAACAATAACTTTTGACTTATATTTACCACAGTTAAATGTAAAAAGGGTAATTAAAGGTAAAAATGATTTTATAATTAAGATAACACGTGTCTTAATTCTATTGGATAAGTTTATTTCTACCCAAATAAACTTTAGGAATAAAATATGATCCTTTTTGTCCTCGTGAATTAGATAAGGACATTTATTATTATTTTATTTAAAGAATAGTTAAAAGTGTTAAATTCAAAGATCAATAACAAAACCATTTTTTATATAGGGTTATTCATAAGATAAATCAGAATATAAATATTAATTATAAAGATAAAAAAATTATACAAAATTTTATAATATTTCAAATTTCCAGACAATAAATAATTAAATTTATTTATGACATAAGGATGATGTCAGAACTATATTGTAAATGAAAAATCAAAATAATTGATAATATAAATATCCAAATAAATATAAATTGATACTTATTATTAATTCATCTAATTTTATAAGCTTATTTGACAAGTTAGGGGTTATTAAATATTTTTTTTAACTGATAAATTTTTTAGGACTTTCAAAAAAAACAAAATACCACATAATGTCAAAATTGACATAAATGAGTTTTTTAAACAAATACTATAGTATTAATTGATATAATATTCCTAAAAATATAAGGATCAAAAAAAGGGCATATATAAGGTTATCTATATCAATATTTAACCACTTGGGTTCTCATGTATTTTTATTGTATGTTTATTAACCATTTATTATAATAATACAAAAATACATGGTAAAAGTTATACTATTTAATTAAGAGTAAAATCTAAAAGATAAAATTAATAAGGTGTCCTAAACCTATCTAAAACCTATTGGTTGAGTGTTTTTAGACTCATCACCACATTATCCTAGAAATAAATCATTTTGGAGCCATTTTAAACCGAATATGATTGTATAATAAAATAATATTTCATGTTTTTTCTAAAGTGACCCTCACCTCTATTATAAAAGTTTACATCCCCTTCTCCCAAAATAAAACCTCCAAAGCCCTTGGGATCGACCAATCCATACTCAAATATCCTTCAAATTACCCTGAATTATACCTAGAGACCTTACATTGATCATAAATCCAACCTAAAGAGCCCATTTGATCAACCCAAAAAGAAACACCTGTTGAATAGGTAATAATTTAACCACGTTTTTCAACGTTCTTTTCTTCTTCCACTTCCTATTTTTTTGTTTCCATAAAAAAATAATAAATCATGTACCATATACATACTATGATGTTATTATAATTATAGTACAATTATATTCATTATTCTATCCATCCTATGAATGACATGTCACCATACGTGCATAAGTATGGCTTACCGCCTCCATGATGTGGTGTAGTTTGTTCTTAAAACACTTCATTATTTGGATGGGTATAATAATGAGTATAACTGATGGAAATAATAGATATAATATGTTAATGACTATGTATATATGATATACCATCTAATTACCTATTATTTCACCATTAATATAATGGGTATATTAATGAGTATAACTGATGTAAATAATAGATATAATATGTTAATTATTATGTATATATTATACACCATCCAATTACATATGACTTAACCATTAATATAATGATATTGTCACTCTTGCATACGTACAGATTACCGTCGATGAAATACATTCCCCATTGTAATAATTCAAGAATAATTTTCATTTTCTAATTAAAAATATTTTTTATGAACATAATATCATTATGGATATGAACCAAATACATCTTATCTATAAAAAACATTACTTATGTAAAAAAACCTAATAAAGAAAATGAATCAGTTAACACCCAAAACAATGACTCTACTACATTATTATTAACAAAGCAATATTAGAAGATCATATATGATATCATATTTTTGTATGTGGTTCTTTTATAATTCAATAACAATGATTTAACTATTATATAATAGGTTAACATACCATCGATGAAGGAAAATTTAACGGTAAGGGTTAATTCTACAATTTATTTGTTCTATGAGGTTATTTATACGTGAGTATCTATTAGGGCCTCTTTATCATCCATATCCTTATTTCATAAAAATTTATTCCAAACCATTTTTACAATTTCCTATAATCTATTTTAATTTCATTTATACACTTATTTTAATTTTTATAACTTTTTTTAAATGAATCATTCCTTTGTTTTCCAAACAAGGTACTTTAAGACCTTTTTAGTGAATTAATAAAGAATGCTTTTTTAACTTATATGGAGAGTGCATCTATTTTCTTCCATTTTAATTCCATAAAATCATACCTTACAATATTATAAAAATATTTTCAAAATAAATGTTTTCTTTTATAATTATTTGATATTTAAAATAATTCAAAATAGAAATAGATATTTCACTCCAATCATTTTTATTTTATCTATGTCTATATCCACTATCGGATTTTACACTTGTTTGAAGTTGATTAATTATGATACAATCATTAATATTGTATTAAAGGTCTTTTTTTTGTTGGACTATGTATGTGTTATTTTTATACCATTCATGCTTTATGTATAATGTATTGACATTTGGTATGCAAGTTTTAATACGAATGTTTATGTTATGTTTCAACCTTTTCATATGAGGAATGCATTGGACTTAGTATGTGATGGGTGGATGTAACACCCCATGATTTCATAGTTTGTTATTTCTTCAAAATAATTCAATAACTTGCACTACACGCAACACCGAGTTCAAGCGTACCATGACTTACCAAACAAGCCATTCAAAAGAGGTTATGAGTAGTATTTACTAAATTTTAAGCTTTATATAATCCTTAAAATTTTAGAATCCATATTATGAGTTTCTTAGACATAATGTAAGAACAAATTCATTTTCAGTATTGCAGTTTTACCAACTTTTAATAGTGAACCCTTTTTAAATAAAATATTTTAAACTTTTTGACTAAATGGGGACATCAAAAAATTTAAATTAAAACATCCCAAGCTTCCACGGTACGCTTTCCTTTGAATAAAACAGTAGCATGTGTTGTACGCAACTTCGAGTTTTAACACACACCACAACCGATCAAACTAGCCGTTATGAATAGTAATACCTAATTTTTGAAACTATATATATTTTATATTTCAAAATGGACTTCATTTTTGGATTCGGAATATCGAATTTATCCTAAGGTGAAATTTTGGTACATTTCGGATAACTTTCATATTTTGATGAATAGTGAAAATTACTAAATTTTAATTAAGAACAACTTTTTTAATCACAATAATTAATAGTGATAAATTATTAATTTGAGAGGTTTTAAAGTATATTTAGAATATATTTTTACCATTTAATATAATTTTGGTCATTGGACATAATTTTACAATTAAACCGAACATAAACAAGTGTCAATCTTTTGATAGTTATTATCTCTTAAAAACACGCTTTTTGTTTTGACAACGGGAATTAATTTTAAATTAATTTCTGCCACTTCTGTGTTTTGAATTTAGAAAAATGGATTCCATATTTGGAATCAGGATGTTCAAATTGTGTAAATAGGTAACTTTTATTTTTAGACATTTTGAATAATTACTGCGGTAAATATTTTATTTACCATGGTTAAGGGTAAATCCGGTAAATAAGGGTTAAATAATAATATTATAATAATACTAAATTACCCTAAAACGTGTCTTAACCCTATTTGTTGATACATGGTCGACCATGGGCATCTTTGGGTCGATTTGTGGACCCCATGGGTCCACTTGTAAGTGGTAATGACACTTTATTTTAATTAAGTTAAAATGAATACAAAAATGACACAATCATATATCTTTTAGAAACACAATTGTTACATAGGGTTATATATGTTGGATTTTAGATTATAAATATTAATTAGAAATCTAAAAAGATTTCCTACATAATGATATTTTATTTATAATTTTTACACATTAAATGATTTATTTTATTTATGTCACAATGATGATGCAGTAATTACTATAATAGCGAAAAATTAACATAATTGATATTATAAATACCCAAATAAATATAATATGAAGCTTTTAATGAATTAAACTAATTTTCTAGGATAATATGATATATTAGGATTTATTTAACTGACTTTTTTCGAAGTAATCAATCTGTTATGAGTTTCACAAAAATGAACTATTGAATAGTGTCAAAATTGACATAAAAGAGTTCTTAAAACAAATATTATATTATTAATTGATATTAAATTCCTAAAAATATAAGGATCGGCCAAGAGACATATATCATGATAGGTTCATCATTAATGGACCACTTGGGGGGTCTCTTGGATGTATATAGTAAGTTTATTAACCATATTATATAAAAATACAAAGAGACATTGTAAAAGTGAAACTAATTAACTTAGAGTTAATACTTAAAGATAAGGTTAAAATAAGTATCCAAACCTGTCTAAATTCTATTGGTTGAGTTGTGTTCGACCTATACCCACCTTAACCTTTTAATAATCAACTTTGGAGCCATTATAAACCGAATATGAATTTATTATAAATTAATATTTCTAGCTTTTCCAAAGGTGCCCCTCACCCCTCTTATAAAAGTGAACTCCTCCTTCTCATTTCTTCACACCTTAAAAGCCTTTTGGTTCGGCCAAAATCTTCCCAAATACTCTCCCAACATCCCTCACTACAACCTAGAGGCCTTAGTTTGATCAGAAAGCCAACCTAAGGAGCCCTTTTGATCAAATCAAAAGGAAGAACCCGAAGAAGAGGTAATGATTTCACCACCCTTTTCCAAGTTCATTTCTTCTTCCACTTCTTATTCCTTTGTAGTTACCATTCTAAAATAATAACTCCAGTATCATATATATACTGTGATGTTATTATAAATATGGTACAACCATGTTCATTATTCTATCCACCCTTTGAATAACATGTCACCATACGTGCGTACGTACGGCTTACCGTCTCCACGTCGTGGTGTAATTGTTATTCAATATATTATTATTTGGATGGGTATAATAATGATATGTAACTCATGTAAATAATAAATAAAACATTATAATGATTCTGTTTATATGATATAACAACCATTTATATATTATTTTAATAATAAAAGAATGATATTGTCGCTCGTGCGTACGTACGGACTACCGTCTCCACGAACGCGATGAGATTCATTCTCCATCGTATCCATTCAAGTATAATTATCATTTGATGATTTAAAAAGGATGTTTAAGGACTTGATATCATTCTGGATATGAATAATATACAACCTATCCTTTACAAAAATGTCTTACGTAACAAAACATATAAAATAAAACAAGTAAGTTAACACCCGAAACAACGATAATACTAAGATATTATTCTAAATCGATATTAAAAGATCATATATGATATCATATTAATGTATATGATTCTTCTATAATTTAGTAACAATTATTTCACCATTATACAGGAGTTTAACCTACCCCAACCAAGGAAAAGTATAAGGTAAGGGTTATTTCACAATCTCTTCATTATCCGAGGTTGTTTATACGTAATAATCTACTGGGATTTCTTTATCATCCATATCCACGTTTCTTCGAAATGTATTTCAAAACATATTTATTATTTACAAGAATATGGGTTAAAGTCATTTATACCCTTGTTTGACTTTTTATAAGAGGTTTATAAAGGAATCTTTCCGTCGTTTTCAAAACAAGGTCCGTTTTAACCTTTTCGACAGAATTAAGGTAAGAATGTTTTTTTTACTTATACGGCGGGTGCGGCTATTTTCCACTGTTATAAATTCTTCAAAGCTTCCCTTACAAGCTTATAAGATTATTTCCAAAGAACATGTTTTATTTTATATGGATCTTAAATGATTTCAAAATAAAAGGAGATATTTCTTTAAAAAGAATATTGATTTCATCTATGTCAACATCCTTTGATGGATTTTAAGATTATTTGAAGTTGATTTATTATGATACAAAACTTCTATATTGTATTGAAGGTTTTGTGATATGTTTGACAGTGGATGTGCTATTTTTATACCATTCATAGTTTATGGTGAAAGTATTGACATTTCGTATGCTAGTTTTAATACGAATGTTTATGTTATATTTAAACCTTTTCATATGGGAATGCATTGGACTTAATATGTGACGGGTGGAGCCCGCTATAGCTCCTCGATGCATCGGTAGGTCTCATGAGACAAACTAGTGTCCGGGCACAAGGCCTTGACAAAATCTTATTTGTAGTCTTGGCACGAGGCCTTGACTATGTGGTTATGATAGTCTAGCATTATGCATTCCAACATTATGAAAGTGGTTATTGATTTTTGAATGTGATTATTCGATTAGTAGAATATCCATGTGAATAAGTAAATGGCATTATTTCATTTTATTTATTCCATACCATGTTGAAAGTTCATGTTTGAAAGGATTTTGTTTTAGTTATACATTGCCTTAAAAGTTTATTCTTATTTATGAAAGTTTCTGCTATATTGTTATCCTTACTGGGCATTTGAGCTCACCCCTTTTCTATGTTTTATTTTTCCCAGGAAGTGAAGAAGTAAGATATGAATGACCTGCAGGGATATTATGTGGGGATATGAGTGTGGATTATGGAGACAATATGTTTTTGTAGTAGTTTTTCGTTTAATGATGTAATGTAAATCTTATGAATATATCTAGTGTTTCCAAGGCTACTAAACCAATAGGTCTTTCGAGATTTGATCTTTCTTGTGATCATGCCAATGTTATGTAATAATGCACCGACTCTGGGTAACTAGGGTCGGGGCGTTACAGTTGGTATCAGAGGAAGTTTAGTACAAACCTTGGAAGAAAGATTTAGATAAACTCTGATTAGAGCACGTAGACCTATGATGAACTTTGAGGATTAGTATAGAAGAACTTCCTAGAATTTTGGTATTGTAGAGATTTTGTGAGTTTTTCGAGCAATACATCCCTGTCTGGATACGAGCAGGTAGATGCGGCTCTGGCACAGATGTACCTAGGGGTAAAACCCAAAAACACCGCTTTGAGCTAGACTCGAACGGGAACTGGTGCACGACAACGGGCCTTGCTGCACTCTTGGTTACGACACTCCCGGGGGATATGCTTAGGATAATTCTCATTTTCTTTAAAAACTATTATGAAGGGTTTATGATTATATACATCCTCAAAGAAAACATTTTTATGATTATGGATTATATCCATAAATAGTTCAATTTATGTTTAGTGTTTTATAAGTATGGGATTATGTATTTTGATTCATAAACTGATCTAGTTTATGCCATTGTTTAGAAATGGCGCCCAGTAGAAGGAATGAGAACTCCAGAAATGCACATGATCCAAAGATAAGGAAGGATCATATCTTTCATGGTCTTAAGCTGGAATTTATAAGAGAAATAGTCTCCCATGTATTATCATCATATGATGAAATAATATCATGTGTTCATAAGATAAGTAAAGAGTTTACTGAGTCATATGGCTTTGAAGGAAAGCAAGAGAAGGAAAGGATGGAAGAGAGAAAGATGGATAAAGGGAAGAGGGAAAAGAATAATTTTCCCTTATGTGGTAACTGTGGAAAGAAACACCCTGGAACTTGCCTGAAAGGAATGAGAGTTTGTTATAAGTGTGGAGGAAAAGGGCACAAAGTACGTGACTGTAAGGGTAAGAAAATGGTTTTAAATGTACAATGTTTCATTTGCAAGGAGTTTGGACACTACGCGAACCTATGTCCCAGTCATCAGACTATGCCGCAAATGATGTTATTGGATAATAATCAAGTTATGATACTACCACAGATGAAGAGTAATGATTAGAGTTCTTATGTTGATTATGTCAATTGAGTGTTGTATCAACAGTGTACTTGTTATAATAATTATGGAGTATATAAGGATTGTACTGCAGTACTATTTCATTAAGGACTTGAGATTGTGTGGAACAAAGAAAGGTGACTCAACAGTAGGATAATGTTTTGGAAAATATATGGTTGAGAGAATGATAAACCATAATATAGTTCTGATACCGAGTTAGTGATTTTGGAATAATACATGATTGTTTTGGATAAATTATATTGGATATTCTTGACTACCTTGGAACTGATTAATGATCTGTATATTCCATTATTGTTGGGGTTTAAAACATTTTTGGATTAATGAAGTATATCCAGCATTCTATATGGAATAAGGGAGCACGAATGTAATCAATAAGGAATATGGTAATACATGATGAAGGTATTCATATTCTATTACGGGGTAAGAAGGATCTATATTATGTTTAACTTCCTTATAAATGTTGGACTGTGAGTTTGGATAGAAGTATTTTGGATAGTTCTAGTTTGGATTATTTTGGATTGACATAAAAGGACAACCCGGAGGTCGGGCAGCAACCTGTCGCGTCCGGCAAGGCTGCGAGACTTGAACCCGCAACCGAAGGGCGACAAGGGTGTATCACCTACCACTGGCCCACGAGATGTCCTGGATTAAATAAATTAGTTTTTATTAAAAGATCTTTTAGATTCATTATAAATTCGTTTATTTTGGAACCCTATACGAATAGTGTAAATAGAATTTTTTTTACATTCTATTATCTTTTAGAGTGGAAGATGAGTTTGTGGTAGAAATTTATTAATGGATAAAACTCAAATTATAAAGTAAGTATATCTCCATATGATCTTATCCAATCTCATAAAAAATTCCTCAATATTAAGAAAAGAAAATTAGAACAAAAATGTTTTCCTAGATGGTACCTTAAATCATCACTAATTTATGGCTTTGAGATTGTTGGCCTTTTCATAGCCATGTTCTCTACCACTCTCCATCAGATAATTGATGGTTAGATTTTTCTTCCATATCCATATTTTACTACATGGAACCCTAGTATGTGTTATTTTCGGTAATCTTCATACTTTCGACTCTTTATTTTAAATAGAGGCCTCATTAATTCATTTTTCGATGTGGGATTTCAACTAAGATATTTTGAAACGTCAAAAATGTGTTATCCCAATACCCTATGTGTTGTTGAACCGATGGTATTTCAAATCATCATAGATTGATGAGTTTAAGGACCTCAATTTTATACTTGTTTTTTATTGATGACCTTAATCACTACCTATAAATATTTACGTTTTTCCTCCAATTATATGTCTCTAATTGCCACCAATGTTCTCTTAATCGAGATCATAATTTGGTGGTGACCCTTTCATTTCTCTTTTCCTCATATTAAGACTAAATTTTAGTAACCCAATTTCCGATGTGGGTTTTCCCACAAATATATTTTCTATTTTAAACCTTTTATTTTCGAAGAACAATTTCAAATTATGAGGACGCAATTTATTAAAGGAGGGGAGAATGTAACACCCCAAGATTTCATAGTGTGTTATTTCTTTAAAATAATTCAATAACTTGCACTACACGCAACACCGAGTTCAAGCGTACCATGACTTACCAAACAAGCTGTTAAAATGAGGTTATGAATAGTATTAACTAAATTTTAAACTTTATATAATCCTTATAATTTTAGAATCCATATTATGAGTTTCTTAGACATAATGTAAGAACAAATTCATTTTCAGTATTGCAGTTTTACCAACTTTTAATAGTGAACCCTTTTTAAATAAAATATTTTAAACTTTTTGACTAAATGGGGACATCAAAAAATATAAAATAAAACATCCCAAGCTTCCACGGTACGCTTTCCTTTGAATAAAACAGTAGCGTGTGTTGTACGCAACTTCGAGTTTTAACACACACCACAACCGATCAAACTAGCTGTTATGAATAGTAATACCTAATTTTTGAAATTATATATATTTTATATTTCAAAATGGACTTCATTTTTGGATTCGGAATATCGAATTTAGCCTAAGGTGAAATTTTGGTACATTTCGGATAACTTTCATATTTTGATGAATAGTGAAAATTACTAAATTTTAATTAAAAACAACTTTTTTAATCAAACTAATTAATATTGATAAATTATGAATTTGAGTGGTTTTAAAGTATATTTAGAATATATTTTTACCATTTAATATAATTTTGGTCATTGGACATAATTTTACAATTAAACCGAACATAAACAAGTGTCAATCTTTTGATAGTTATTATCTCTTAAAAACACGCTTTTTGTTTTGACAGCGGGAATTAATTTTAAATTAATTTCTGCCACTTCTGTGTTTTGAATTTAGAAAAATGGATTCCATATTTGGAATCAGGATGTTCAAATTGTGTAAATAGGTAACTTTTATTTTTATACATTTTGAATAATTACTGCGGTAAATATTTTATTTACCATGGTTAAGGGTAAATCCGGTAAATAAGGTTTAAAAAATAATATTATAATAATACTAAATTACCCTAAAACGTGTCTTAACCCTATTGGTTGATACATGGTCGACCATGGGCATCTTTGGGTCGATTTTTGAACCCCATGGATCCACTTGTAAGTGATAATGACACTTTATTTTAATTAAGTTAAAATGAATACAAAAATGACACAAGCATATATCTTTTAGCAAAACAATTGTTACATAGGGTTATATATGTTGGATTTTAGATTATAAATATTCATTATAAAGATAAAAATATTTACAACATAATGATATTTTATTTATAATTTTTACACATTAAATAATTTATTTTATTTATGACACAATGATGATGCAGTAATTACTATAATAGTGAAAAATTAAAATAATTGATATTATAAATACCGAAATAAATATAATATGAAACTTTTAATGAATTAAACTAATTTTATAGGATAATATGATATATTAGGATTGATTTAATTGACTTTTTCCGAAGTAATCAATTTGTTCTGAGTTTCAAAAAAATCAACTATTGAATAGTGTCAAAATTGACATAAAAGAGTTCTTAAAACAAATATTATATTATTAATTGATATTAAATTCTTAAAAATCTAAGGTTCGGCCAAGAGACATATATCATGATAGGTTCATCATTAATGGACCACTTGGGGGTCTCTTGGATGTATATTGTATGTTTATTAACCATATTATATAAAAATACAAAGATACATTGTAAAAGTGAAACTAATTAACTTAGAGTTAATACTTAATGATAAGGTTAATATAAGTACCCAAACCTGTCTAAATTCTATTGGTTGAGTGGTTTTCGACCTATCCCCACCTTATCCTTTGAATAATCAACTTTGGAGCCATTAGAAACAGAATATGAATTTATTATAAATTAATATTTCTAGCTTTTCCAAAGGTGCCCCTCACCCCTCTTATAAAAGGGAACTCATCCTTCTCATTTATTCACACCTTAAAAGTCTTTTGGTTCGGCCAAACTCTACCCAAATACTCTCCCAACATCCCTCACTACAACCTAGAGTCCTTAGTTTGATCAGAAAGCCATCCTAAGGAGCCCTTTTGATCAAATCAAAAGGAAGAACCCGAAGAAGAGGTAATGATTTCACCACCCTTTTCCAAGTTCATTTCTTCTTCCACTTCTTCTTCCTTTGTTGTTACCATTCTAAAATAATAAATCCAGTATAATATATATACTGTGATTTTATTATAAATATGGTACAACCATATTCAGTATTCTATCCACCCTTTGAATAACATGTCACCATACGTGCGTACGTACGGCTTACCGTCTCCACGTCGTGGTGTAATTGTTATTCAATATATTATTATTTGGATGGGTATAATAATGATATGTAACTCATGTAAATAATAAATAAAACATGATAATGATTCTGTATATATGATATAAAAACCATTTATATATTATTTTAATATCGAATGAATGATATTGTCGCTCGTGCGTACGTACGGACTACCGTCTCCACGAACGCGATGAGATTCATTCTCCATCGTATCCATTCAAGTATAATTATCATTTGATGATTTAAAAACGATGTTGAAGGACTTGATATCATTCTAGATATGAATAATATACAACCTATCCTTTACAAAAATTTATTACGTTACAAAACATATAAAAGAAAACAAGTAAGTTAACACCCGAAACAACGATAATACTAAGATATTATTATAAATCGATATTAAAAGATCATATATGATATCATATTAATGTATATGATTCTTGTATAATTTAGTAACAATTATTTCACCATTATACAGGAGGTTAACCTACCCCAACCAAGGAAAAGTATAAGGTAAAGGTTATTTCACAATCTCCTCATTATCCGAGGTTGTTTATACGTAATAATCTACTGAGATTTCTTTATCATCCACATCCATGTTTCTTCGAAATGTATTTCAAAACATATTTATTATTTACAAGAATATGGGTTAAAGTCATTTATACCCTTGTTTGACTTTTTATAAGGGGTTTATAAAGGAATCTTTCCGTCGTTTTCAAAACAAGGTCCGTTTTAACCTTTTCGACAGAATTAAGGTAAGAATGTTTTTTTACTTATACGGCGGGTGCGGCTATTTTCCGCTGTTATAAATTCTTCAAAGCATCCCTTACAAGATTATAAGATTATTTCCAAAGAAAATTTTTTATTTTATATAGATCTTAAATGATTTCAAAATAAAATGAGATATTTATTTAAAAAGAATTTTGATTTCATCTATGTCAACATCCTTTGATGGATTTTAAGATTATTTGAAGTTGATTCATTATGATACAAAAATTCTATATTGTATTGATGGTTTTGTGATATGTTTGACTGTGGATGTGCTATTTTTATACCATTCATAGTTTATGGTGAAAGTATTGACATTTCGTATTCTAGTTTTAATACGAATGTTTATGTTATATTTAAACCTTTTCATATGGGAATGCATTGGACTTAATATGTGACGGGTGGAGCCCGCTATAGCTCCTCGATGCATCGGTAGGTCTCATGAGACAAACTAGTGTCCTGGCACAAGGCCTTGACAAAATCTTATTTGTAGTCTTGGCACGAGGCCTTGACTATGTGGTTATGATAGTCTGGAATTATGCATTCCAACATTATGAAAGTGGTTATTGATTTTTGCATGTGATTATTCGATTAGTAGAATATCCATGTGAATAAGTAAATGACATTATTTCATTTTATTTATGCCATACCATGTTGAATGTTCATTTTTGAAAGGATTTTGTTTTAGTTATACATTGCCTTAAAAGTTTATTCTTATTTATGAACGTTTCCGCTATATTGTTATCCTTACTGGGCATTTGATCTCACCCCTTTTCTATGTTTTATTTTTCCCAGGAAGTGAAGAAGTAAGTTATGAATGACCTGCAGGGATATTATGTGGGGATATGAGTGTGGATTATGGAGACAATATGTTGTTGTAGTAGTTTTTCGTTTAATGATGTAATGTAAATCTTATGAATATATCTAGTGTTTCTAAGTCTACTAAACCAATCGGTCTTTTGAGATTTGATCTTTCTTGTGATCATGCCAATGTTATGTAATAATGCACCGACTCTGGGTAACTAGGGTCGGGGCGTTACAGTTGGTATCAGATGAAGTTTAGTACAAACCTTGGAAGCTAGATTTAGATAAACTCTTATTAGAGCACCTAGACCTAAGATGAACGTTGAGGATTAGTATAGAAGAACTTCCTATAATTTTGGTATTGTAGAGATTTTGTGAGTTTTTCGAGCAATACATCCCTGTCTGGATACGAGCATGTAGAGGCGGCTCTGGCACAGATGTACCTAGGGGTAAAACCCAAAAACACCGCTTTGAGCTAGACTCAAACGGGAACTGGTGCACGACAACGGGCCTTGCTGCACTCTTGGTTACGACACTCCTGGGGGATAGGCTTAGGATAATTCTCATTTTCTTTACAAACTATTATGAAGGGTTTATGAGTATATACTTCCTCAAAGAAAACATTTTTATTAATATGGATTATATCCATAAATAGTTCAATTTATGTTTAGTGTTTTATAAGTATGGGATTATGTATTTTGATTCATAAACTGATCTAGTTTATGCCATTGTTTAGAAATGGCGCCCAGTAGAAGGAATGAGAACTCCAGAAATGTCCATGATCCAAAGAGAAGGAAGGATCATATCTTTCATGGTCTTAAGCTGGAATTTATAAGAGAAATAGTCTCCCATGTATTATCATCATATGAAGAAATAATATCATGTGTTGATAAGATAAGTAAAGAGTTTACTGAGTCCTATGGCTTTGAAGGGAAGCAAGAGAAGAAAAGGATGGAAGAGAGAAAGATGGATAAAGGGAAGAGGGAAAAGAAGAATTTTCCCATATGTGGTAACTGTGGAAAGAAACACCCTGGAACTTGCCTGAAAGGAATGGGAGTTTGTTATAAGTGTGGAGGAAAAGGGCACAAAGTACGTGACTGTTAGGGTAAGAAAATGTTTTTAAATGTACAATGCTTTATTTGCAAGGAGTTTGGACACTACGCGAACCTATGTCCTAGTCATCAGACTATGCCGCAAATGAAGTTATTGGATAATAATCAAGTTATGATACTACCACAGATGAAGAGTAATGATTAGAGTTCTTATGTTGATTATGTCAATTGAGTGTTGTATCAACAGTGTAGTTGTTATAATAATTATGGAGTATATAAGGATTGTACTGCAGTAATATTTCATTAAGGACTTTAGATTGTGTGGAACAAAGAAAGGTGACTCAACAGTGGGATAAAGTTTTGGAAAATATATGGTTGAGAGAATGATAAACCATAATATAGTTCTGATACCGAGTTAGTGATTTTGGAATAATACATGATTGTTTTGGATAAATTATATTGGATATTCTTGACTACCTTGGAACTGATTAATGATCTATATATTCCATTATTGTTGGGGTTTAAAACATTTTTGGATTAATGAAGTATATCTATCATTCTATATGGAATAAGGGAGCATGAATGTAATCAATAAGGAATATGGTAATACCTGATGAAGGTATTCATATTCTATTACGGGGTAAAAAGGATCTATATTATGTTTAACTTCCTTATAAATGTTGGACTGTGAGTTTGGACAGAAGTATTTTGGATAGTTCTAGTTTGGATTATTTTGGATTGCCATAAAAGGACAACCCGGAGGTCGGGCAGCAACCCGTCGCGTCCGGCAAGGTTGCGAGACATGAACCCGCAACCGAAGGGCGACAAGGGTGTATCACCTACCACTGGCCCACGAGATGTCCTGGATGAAATAATGTAGTTTTTATTAAAAGATCTTTTAGATGAATTATAAATTCGTTTATTTTGGAACCCTATACGAATAGTGTAAATATAATTTTTTTACATTCTATTATCTTTTAGAGTGGAAGATGAGTTTGTGGTAGAAATTTATTAATGGACAAAACTCAAATTATAAAGTAAGTATATCTCCATATGATCTTATCCAATCTCATAAAAAATTCCTCAATATTAAGAAAAGAAAATTAGAACAAAAATGTTTTCCTAGATGGTACCTTAAATCATCACTAATTTATGGCTTTGGGATTGTTGGCCTTTTCATAGCCATGTTCTCTACCACTCTCCATCAGATAATTGATGGTTAGATTTTTCTTCCATATACATATTTTACTACATGGAACCCTAGTATGTGTTATTTTCGGTAATCATCATACTTTCGACTCTTTATTTTAAATAGAGGCCTCATTAATTAATTTTTCGATGTGGGATTTCAACTAAGATATTTTGAAACGTCAAAAATGTGTTATCCCAATACCCTATGTGTTGTTGAACCGATGGTATTTCAAATCATCATAGATTGATGAGTTTAAGGACCTCAATTTTATACTTGTTTGTGATTGATGACCTCAATCACTACCTATAAATATTTACGTTTTTCCTCCAATTATATGTCTCTAATTGCCACCAATGTTCTCCTAATCGAGATCATAATTTGGTGGTGACCCTTTCATTTCTCTTTTCCTCATATTAAGACTAAATTTTAGTAACCCAATTTCCGATGTCGGTTTTCCCACAAATATATTTTCTATTTTAAACCTTTTATTTTCGAAGAACAATTTCAAATTGCGAGGACACAATTTATTGAAGGAGGGGAGAATGTAACACCCCAAGATTTCATAGTGTGTTATTTCTTCAAAATAATTCAATAACTTGCACTACACGCAACACCGAGTTCAAGCGTACCATGACATACCAAACAAGCCGTTCAAAAGAGGTTATGAATAGTATTAACTAAATTTTAAACTTTATATAATCCTTATAATTTTAGAATCCATATTATGAGTTTCTTAGACATAATGTAAGAACAAATTCATTTTCAGTATTGCAGTTTTACCAACTTTTAATAGTGAACCCTTTTTAAATAAAATATTTTAAACTTTTTGACTAAATGGGGACATCAAAAAATTTAAAATAAAACATCCCAAGCTTCCGCGGTACGCTTTCCTTTGAATAAAACAGTAGCGTGTGTTGTACGCAACTTCGAGTTTTAACACACACCACAACCGATCAAACTAGTCGTTATGAATAGTAATACCTAATTTTTGAAATTATATATATTTTATATTTCAAAATGGACTTCATTTTTGGATTCGGAATATCGAATTTAGCCTAAGGTGAAATTTTGGTACATTTCGGATAACTTTCATATTTTGATGAATAGTGAAAATTACTAAATTTCAATTTAAAACAACTTTTTTAATCAAAATAATTAATAGTGATAAATTATGAATTTGAGTGGTTTTAAAGTATATTTAGAATATATTTTTACCATTTAATATAATTTTGGTCATTGGACATAATTTTACAATTAAACAGAACATAAACAAGTGTCAATCTTTTGATAGTTATTATCTCTTAAAAACACGCTTTTTGTTTTGACAGCGGGAATTAATTTTAAATTAATTTCTGCCACTTCTGTGTTTTGAATTTAGAAAAATGGATTCCATATTTGGAATCAGGATGTTCAAATTGTGTAAATAGGTAACTTTTATTTTTAGACATTTTGAATAATTACTGCGGTAAATATTTTATTTACCATGGTTAAGGGTAAATCCGGTAAATAAGGGTTAAAAAATAATATTATAATAATACTAAATTACCCTAAAACGTGTCTTGACCCTATTGGTTGATACATGGTCGACCATGGGCATCTTTGGGTCGATTTTTGGACCCCATGGATCCACTTGTAAGTGATAATGACACTTTATTTTAATTAAGTTAAAATTAATACAAAAATGACACAAGCATATATCTTTTAGAAAAACAATTGTTACATAGGGTTATATTAGTTGGATTTTAGATTATAAATATTAAATAGAAAGATAAAAATATTTCCTACATAATGATAGTTTATTTATAATTTTTACACATTAAATAAATTATTTTATTTATGACACAATGATGATGCAGTAATTACTATAATAGTGAAAAATTAAAATAATTGATATTATAAATACCCAAATAAATATAATATGAAACTTTTAATGAATTAAACTAATTTTCTAGGATAATATTATATATTATTATTGATTTAATTGACTTTTTTCGAAGTAATAAATCTGTTATGAGTTTCACAAAAATCAACTATTGAATAGTGTCAAAATTGACATAAAAGAGTTCTTATAACAAATATTATATTATTAATTGATATTAAATTCCTAAAAATCTAAGGTTCGTCCAAGAGACATATATCTTGATAGGTTCATCATTAATGGACCACTTGGGGGTCTCTTGGATGTATATATTAAGTTTATTAACCATATTATATAAAAATACAAAGAGACATTGTAAAAGTGCAACAAATTAACTTAGAGTTAATACTTAAAGATAAGGTTAATATAAGTACCCAAACCTGTCTAAATTCTATTGGTTGAGTGTTTTTCGACCTATCCCCACCATAACCTTTGAATAATTAACTTTGGAGCCATTAGAAACCGAATATGAATATATTATAAATTAATATTTCTAGCTTTTCCAATGGTGCCCCTCACCCCTCTTATAAAAGGGCACTCCTCCTTCTCATTTCTTCACACCTTAAAAGCCTTTTGGTTCGGCCAAACTCTGCCCAAATACTCTCCCAACATCCCTCAGTACAACGTAGAGTCCTTAGTTTGATCAGAAAGCCAACCTAAGGAGCCCTTTTGATCAAATCAAAAGGAAGAACCCGAAGAAGAGGTAATGATTTCACCACCCTTTTCCAAGTACATTTCTTCTTCCACTTCTTCTTCCTTTGTTGTTACCATTCTAAAATAATAACTCCAGTATCATATATATACTGTGATTTTATTATAAATGTGGTACAACCATATTCAGTATTCTATCCACCCTTTGAATAACATGTCACCATACGTGCGTACGTACGACTTACCGTCTCCATGTCGTGGTGTAATTGTTATTCAATATATTATTATTGGGATGGGTATAATAATGATATGTAACTCATGTAAATAATAAATAAAACATGATAATGATTCTGTATATATGATATAACAACCATTTATATATTATTTTAATATCGAAAGAATGATATTGTCGCTCGTGCGTACGTACGGACTACCGTCTCCACGAACGCGATGAGATTCATTCTCCATCGTATCCATTCAAGTATAATTATCATTTGATGATTTAAAAATGATGTTTAAGGACTTGATATCATTCTGGATATGAATAATATACAACCTATCCTTTACAAAAATGTCTTACGTAACAAAACATATAAAAGAAAACAAGTAAGTTAACACCCGAAACAACGATAATACTAAGATATTATTATAAATCGATATTAAAAGATCATATATGATATCATATTAATGTATATGATTCTTGTATAATTTAGTAACAATTATTTCACCATTATACAGGAGGTTAACCTACCCCAACCATGGAAAAGTATAAAGTAAGGGTTATTTCACAATCTCTTCATTTTCCGAGATTGTTTATACATAATAATCTACTGGGATTTCTTTATCATCCACATCCATGTTTCTTCGAAATGTATTTCAAAACATATTTATTATTTACAAGAATATGGGTTAAAGTCATTTATACCCTTGTTTGACTTTTTATAAGAGGTTTATAAAGGAATCTTTCCATCGTTTTCAAAACAAGGTCCGTTTTAACCTTTTCGACAGAATTAAGGTAAGAATGTTTTTTTTACTTATACGGCGAGTGCGGCTATTTTCCGCTATTATAAATTCTTCAAAGCTTCCCTTACAAGCTTATATGATTATTTCCAAAGAAAATGTTTTATTTTATATGGATCTTTAATGATTTCAAAATTAAAGGAGATATTTCTTTAAAAAGATTTTTGATTTCATCTATGTCAACATCCTTTGATGGATTTTATGATTATTTGAAGTTGATTTATTATGATACAAAACTTCTATATTGTATTGAAGGTTTTGTGATATGTTTGACTGTGGATGTGCTATTTTTATACCATTCATAGTTTATGGTGAAAGTATTGACATTTCGTATGCTAGTTTTAATATGAATGTTTATGTTATATTTAAACCTTTTCATATGGGAATGCATTGGACTTAATATGTGACGGGTGGAGCCCGCTATAGCTCATCGATGCATCGGTAGGTCTCATGAGACAAACTAGTGTCCTGGCACAAGGCCTTGACAAAATCTTATTTGTAGTCTTGGCACGAGGCCTTGACTATGTGGTTATGATAGTATGGCATTATGCATTCCAACATTATGAAAGTGGTTATTGATTTTTGCATGTGATTATTCGATTAGTAGAATATCCATGGGAATAAGTAAATGGAATTATTTAATTTTATTTATGCCATACCATGTTGAAAGTTCATGTTTTAAAGTATTTTGTTTTATTTATACATTGCCTTAAAAGTTTATTCTTATTTATGAAAGTTTCTGCTATATTGTTATCCTTACTGGGCATTTGAGCTCACCCCTTTTCTATGTTTTATTTTTCCCAGGAAGTGAAGAAGTAAGTTATGAATGACCTGCAGGGATATTATGTGGGGATATGAGTGTGGATTATGGAGACAATATGTTGTTGTAGTAGTTTTTCGTTTAATGATGTAATGTAAATCTTATGAATATATCTAGTGTTTCCAAGGCTACTAAACCAATCGGTCTTTCGAGATTTGATCTTTCTTGTGATCATGCCAATGTTATGTAATAATGCACCGACTCTGGGTAACTAGGGTCGGGGCGTTACAATGGAGCCCACTATAGCTCCTCCATGCATCGGTAGGTATCATGAGAAAAACTAGTGTCTTGGCACAAGGCCTTGAAAAAATCTTATTTGTAGTCTTGACACGAGGCCTTGACTACATTGTTATGATGTCTGACATAATGCATTTCATCATTATGAAATTGGGTATTGATATTACATGTGATTATTCGACCAATAAAACATCAATGTGGATAAGTAAATGGAATTATTTGATTTATAATTTCGATATTAGGATGAATTTTATGATTAAAAGTATTTTGTTTTAGTCATATACATTTCCTTAAATTTCTATGCTTATTTGTGAATGTTTTCGGTATATTTTTATCTTATTTATCACATGTGCTCACCCCTTTCTATGTTATATTTTTTCCAGGATGTGAAGAAGTATATTATGACCGACCTATAGTAATAGTCTAGGGGATATGAATGTGTTCAAAGGAGACATTTTTTGTGTTGTTTTTCATTTCATAATGTTAAGTAAAGCTTATGTATGTATCTAGTACATTCAGGGATACTAAATAGATCGATCTATCAGGATTGATACATTTTGATCATGCCAAAGTTATATAATAATGCCCCAACTTTGGGTAACTGGGATCAGGGCATTATAGTTGTTATCATAGGAAGTTTAGTACAATCCATGGAATCTAGATTTAGAAAAAAAAACTAATTAGAGAACATTACCCCAAGATAGAATTTGAGGATTATTATATAATAATATCTTAGAATTTTAGAAATTTAGAAAATTTATTATTTTTCCAAGAAATACATCCATGTCTAGATATGAGAAAGTAGATGGGGCTCTGACACATATGTACCTAGGTTTGAAAACTCCGACAAGGATTTTCAGGCTTGACCCTGGGTATCCTGGTATATGAAAACTTTCCTTGCTGCACATTTGGTTATGAAACTCCTGGGGGATATGATTTGGATAATTCACATTTTCATTACAAACCATTAATAAGGATTTATGAGTATATATCTTCTCAACAAATTTTTTTATAATTATGGATTATATCCATAAACTATTCAATTTATTTCAAGTGTTTTAAAAGTTTAGAATTATGTATTGTTATTCATAAAGACATCTAGTGTATGTCATTATTTATAAATAATGCATAGTGGAAGGATAGGAAATCATATAAACGCACATAATCCAGGTAGGTATTCACATCCTACTCAATATAATTATTGTGGAGATGGTGATGCAACTGGTTATGATCATCTTATCACCATACTGGGACAACTCACTCTAGTTATGAATACTATCATTACCAGTACGGATGAACCGAATCCACTATCACGAACCAACCTGGGTCGACCCTGAACCGGTCACCCGAGTCGGTCCGCGACATGGCCTGAGAGGCGTTCCCGATCCTCCCGGGCTGGCGACAAGCGCCAGGGCATCAACAGAGGCTATGGGAACGATTTCGCCCAATATAAATAAATAAGACAGCGAAAATAATACAGAGCAGCGCAGAAAAGATAAACCAAATAAAGTGACTAAACAGGAATAAACAGGAATCAAACAAACAAAACATGACGCCCGAACAAACTCCGTGCAACCTCACGGGTCGCTGTCCGACTCAACGATCAAGCTTCGCCCTAGGCGAGCGCACTCAAGCTATAGCCTGCACAAACACTAAAAACAGAAAAGAACTATAGGCGTGAGTATTAAAACTCTGTAGGCTAGCCCGATATCTATTCCCAATGCACTTCCTTTAAAATAAAAGGAACATCATTTCAAGTTTGAACTACAATTTATAAAAGTATGTTTTTCTAAGCATTTTACTTAAAAACAAAGTACGAACCATTGCCCTTAGTCATTTCAAAATTAAGGTTCATTTCATTAGTGTCAATGACATTTCAGGAAAGAGGGAAAGTGATGTTTAAATTTTCAAATTTTTACAAAAGGGATTAAACACTTCCATTTGAAAACAATTTTTAGAAACCTATTAAAAGCAATTTATCAGTTTCCAAGGAAAACACTATGCCAGAATGCACAAAGTAAAACATACAGCAAGGGTAATGTGGGTATACATGTGAGCATCATAATCATTACTGCAAGCTACAAAGGTGAATAGACATGGGTGAACCTAGGAGATCGAGAATAAACCAGAAGACACCAATACATGAGAAATCATCCTTATCGACATGTCACAATGAAATCAAAACGCACAATATGCTCGACCATCCACTCACAGGCGGGTCAAGGGAAAATCCCATAGTAATAAAACCAATATATCCACCTACTATGGGCCACTGGTCAGTACCATAACCTACCAGAGCAGCAATCATTCTTAGAATATTCTCTCAATATGCCAGATTCCCATGTCTTATGTGTTTGGAAAAGGGGTGAGCCAACTGATGCCAACCGAGCATCCAATCATATACACATATATATAAAGCACAAAAATCATCACCCCAAGCCACTCCGTGGAACAACCTAATGCCTTTAAACTACTCACGTACCTGGGAGCTACTAAGCGCGGCCTCCCAAACAATCAATTGGAACCAAGGCATGGGAGTTGTCCTAAGAGGGTTTTTATCAAAACATTTTCATCTCTTTCCATAAAGTTCCAAACGGGCATTTAATACATTTCACAAACACCACTCAATGAAAGGTACAACTTTTTATGAGACAAAACCCAGTTTAAAACAATTTAAAAAACCCACAAAACACTACTTCTCTGGTTGCCAATATTTTTATAAACCAAACCAAACCATTTTCTTTTTCCAAATAAACTTTAAGAGCCAACCTGGAAATTTCTCAAACGAACCAAAGTATTTGTTCACGCTTCAAAAGAAGTCATTTCTCATTAAACCAGAACTCCATTTTATATTCCGTGAATTATGTTTAAAAGCCAAACGGGAATTCTTTCATTATTGGGTGTCCGCTCGTCAAAAGGATGTTTCATGTGTCGTGTATAAAATAAACGGCTCCTTTTTATACTAAATAACCATTTAAAAATTAACTATCTTATATTAAAAATTAATTATCTTATATTATCAATTATTTATTAAAATTAATAAAATATTTATTTTGTACAATTAGGGTGTGCAAACAGCATGAAATAATATAACTTAAATTTTAAAAGCAGTGCAAAGGGAACCTACCTCAAGATCAAAGCGCGACGACAAAACGACTTTGGAAGCAAGGCGCGATGACACAACGTGGGTCCAAAACCATGTGACAAAGTCTAACACTCTACATAATCAATATCAAGGACTCAGACACATCCAAAACTCACCAGAGCATTCGAAACCAAGCGGCGGAAAGAAACACTCACCTCAGAACTGAAGCGCGAAAACAACGGAACCTAGGAGGGCAAGGCGCGTCGATGGCGCTCACTTGGAAACGCCCTGCGCGGGTCCTAAAAGTCCTAAGCCAACAAATAAAAACACACCATCAACAAGAGTACGACGATGAAGATAATAATAATAATAATAATAATAATAATAACAATAATAAGATTAATAATAATAATAATAATAATAACAATAATAATAACAATGTTAATAGTGATAATATTAATAATAATAATAATAATAAGATTAATAATAATAATTTAGCATAATTATAATATAATGATATAATAATAATAACAATATTAATATAATAATAATAATTATAATAGCATACCCATAATATAATAATGATAACAATAATATAATAATAATAATAATAATAGCATAAACATAATAATAATGAAAATAACATAACAAAAATAATAAAATTATAACTTAATAATATTAACATGAAAATAATAATAATAATAATAATAAAATAATAACAATAATAATAACAACAAAATAAAAATAATAATAATAATAATATTAATCAATAATAATAAACAATAAGAATATAAAATAAAAAAAACAAAACAATAAAAACCTGCTAGAGGGGGCTGCTGCGCGAGTTAGTGCAAGGAGGGCGAAGGTAGGGAGACCAGCCCGGCCGGGGCGTAGCGACGGACCGAGCAGGGTAGGAGGCAGAGGCCGGGGTGCGCCTGGTGCGTGATGGCCGAAGTCGGAAGGAGGGAAGGGATGATGCGTGCTAGAGTAGAGTGAGGCACCGCTGCTGCGCGTAAGGAGAGGAGGCCGAGGCAGCGGACAACGGCTGGGTTGCTTGAACAGGGGCCGAGGGCACTGTGCAGGGATGCGTGGATGGGTGATGCTGGCTATTACGAGGGAGGGATCAAGGGAGGCTGAGTGGGATGAAGGGAGGCCGACGCGGGGAGAGGAGGTTACGGCTGGCTGGGAGAAGAGGATGATGGTGTTGCAGACGAGAGGGAGGGCACCGGGTGCTGCGGCAGCTGCTGCGGAAGGAGACAGGGGGCGTGGGAGACGGTGCGTAGGGGGATAGGGGAGCCGTCTGGCAGAGCGCGGTGAGGGGGGGGGGGGGGGGGGGCGCAGCGCGCCCGTGGCTGAGCGGGAGCCGGACGACGGCGGGCTGGCCGGGCGCTGCAGGGGTGCGGGGTGCGGATGGTGCGATGGGGAGAAGCGGGGTAGGAGGGAGCCGAGGCGGACAGCGGGGGGGAGAAGAAGAGGAGGAGGCAGCGGCTCCCGCGGGGAGAAGAAAAAAAAGGATAAAAACGGTGGTATGCTAGGGTTAGGGGGAAAAAGAATAAAAAAAAGAAATAAAGAAAAAAAAACATAAATGAGAATAAAAGAAAAATAATAATAATAATGAATAGACAAATAAATAAATCATTAATCTATAATTATACTTCCATAAATACTTCAATAAATTCTAATTGTAATAATAAAAATTTAGTAATATTATTAATAACAATCATCATTATTATAAAACTCATTAAAAACAATAATACTAATAAAACTTATGTAATAAAAATTTGTGTCAAACATTAATAATAATAATAACAATAATAATAATAATAACCACTAATAATAAAATAAAAATAATAAATGAATTTATGTCATCCTTAATAATATTAAAATTAACAAAAGGCCAAGTAATTGCATGGGCGAAGCCGCGCGGCGTCGCGCTCCGCCCGCGCGTCCAATGTTTTCGAACCCAAAATGCGATCTTTTTATCCTAAGCTCAAAAAAAAGAACAAAATCGTTCGCGACTCAAACCGAACCAAAAAGAATTTCAGACCAAGCAAATAATAAAATAAAATAAAATAAACACCCTTGTCGGGGTGTGACAATTCTCCCCACCATAACGCTTTCTTCCCCCGGAAAGCCACCACACTATCAGCCGATCGATCAACACCTAAGGATTTCACAGAACACGATCCAACCTCTTATATCAAGGATGTCACAAGGACTACCAGCGGGACTGAACCTCATTGCCCAAAGTAAATCACCAAAAGAGGGAAGGCTTGAATGGGCTCCCCGCCATAAGAACTCAACTAGAATTCGATAATGACTTAAGAGGAAACTGAAAGAGACTCATTGTGGGTCTCCCCACCATAAAGAACTAACCTACTAGCGACCAACCAGAAATCCAACTTAGGCCCGATCGGGGCCTTTCCCAAGCTATGTATAAAAAGCACAGCAAACCATTTAAACCACCCACTCCCATCAGAATGGGATAAGAAATGAATCAAAACTCCATACGAACTGTAAACCCTAACCCCATGGGCGGGGGGGGGGGGGGGTGGGTCCAAGGAACAAATCAGTAAAACTATGACGTATGACTACACATGACCCATCAATTCGTGATAAACACAACCCAAATTCGCAACTGATTCACATGGGTTGTCCACACATGACCACCAATTGACACCACACATCCAAACAAAAGGACACAATTATCGACATTGTGTGAGGATTAAGTTCATCACGCGCTTTGTGACAAGAGAAAACTACAACGACAGAGGAACCAGAGCAACAACACCAGGACTATCTCACCATGACGATAGGGGCACGACTCTAACCAGGCTCTTTAAAATTTCCCCTGGGGGTTCCTGACTACGCGCCGACTTCACTCCGAGACCTTTTGGCTGGAGCTCTGATGGATGAAGCATCTCCTGCCTCATAGTTAGGTTCTGATAATTCCAACAAGAAGCATACATATTTTGATCTGTCAGATTGAAGGACAAGATTTTAAAATTTAACAACATACCAGCATTGAAAGCTGAGGTTCGTCAAAAGACCCATGAATTTTCAATACATTTCAAACCCAAAACAATGCCCATGCGTAGGCCACGATAATAGATCACTTACACTGAAAAGAAACTAACACTGGAAACTTTGAGAAAAGACCCTACAACACATCACTTTTGAGAACTTCGTCTTCGACGCTTCCTTGCAACACCCCGACAAAATCGTCGCAAGTGACCCAGGCGTCCACATGCCTGGCAGGGCTTCGGAGTGCTTGGGCACGATTACTTCTTGTGACCCCGCTTGCCACACTGATAACACACAATAATCTCTCGCTCCGAAGAGGTTGATGAGAGATCCTGAGGCCTCTTGGTTCCACGACCTGCTCCATTCACATTCATTTTCTTACTCATCTCCTTTCCAGAATCTTCACCACTGTTCTTAGGGATCGAAGGAGGGAGGACTACTTCGAGCACTCCTGCCATCACGGCTTCGACATGAAAATCTTGTCTTGCCACATCAACAAAATAAGTCAGGTTGGACTCTGAAACCTTTGATTGTAGATCAGGGCGGAGACCCACCTAGAAGCGTCGAGCCTTCACGGGGTCATTTGTGGCATACTCTGAATCATAAGGTACTTGCTCCACAATGCGCTGGAAATATTCTAACACGGATCTGTCGCCCTGCTGCAGACAACACATTTCCATCCCCTTTATCACCCTTTCTTCCTCAGAGAGATACTGATGAATGAACAAATACTTGAAGAACTCCCAAGTAATCTCTTGATGAGGCTTGTTCCGAGACACTGACTTCCACCACATCCACGGTGAGCCTTCAAGCATGAAGGTCACAAACTTGACCTTCAACGAATCGGGAAACTCAATGAGGCTAAGGTCCCTTTCAATCGTCCGCATCCACTCCTCTTCCACAGAAGTTTCTGCTTGACCATAAAAGAGAGGTGGATCCAACTTCCGAAACTCAAGTATAAAATCCTTATGTTGATCAACCACTCTACGATCACCCATTGAAGCTTCAAAGGGATAACCGCTGGACAAGGAAAAGTCAATAACCCAATCAAGGCCAACTCGACGAATGAATAAAAACCTAAAAATCAAACACTGCATAGGTGAAAAGCTCGAAATCCGAGAAAACAAGTTGTCATAACATCAAAACATTTCTCTTTGAAAAACATATTTAATTTAGAACAAGCTTAGTGGGTTAGACCTTCGCCATTGGTATTCTTTAGAGCCTCAGTCACATGAATGTATCTGTGCCACCCAGGGCATCCATCCACCATACTAGAGATCCATCCACATTTCCAACATACCAAAATGCATGTGAGTACTCATCGGAACACCAAGGCCAAAACAAAGCAACTTCATTTTCCAAAAACAATTTATTCATACCACTTCTTTTAAAACAAACTACAAATTAAACATGTCATTTCAGACAACATTTTTTTTTTCAAAACCAACTTTTCTAATTCAAACGATTTTCAAAAATCAAGGGGAACCCAAAACAACTCAAACAATGGAATAGTGTCAGTGGGTGGCTTGAACATATGGTTGGCGGCCATAGGCCAAACACATCACTGACACAGAGAGCCTTCTTGGACCATGCCCCTAGCTCTGCATGGCTTACCAGGCCGTGCGGGTTAGGAGGACTAGTGGCTCAACTCCCTTTGTCGTATCCCAATCACAAAACCTTTCCATAAAAACCAAAACAACAAATTAAACTGGACTTCCCATGGAAACCTGAGGATCGGTACGGGCAAGAGTCCGCGACGCCCTTCTCGCACTTACCCCTCAAGTCCCGACAATCCTACTCCATCTACCTTGACATCCCAAAAAACAAAGGGCGCTCTGAAAAGTGAGGTCTGCTAAGAGCAAACCTCCTCTGATACCATTTTGTTATGAACCAACCTGGGTCGACCCTGAACTGGTCACCCGAGTCGGTCCGCGACATGGCCCGAGAGGCGTTCCCGATCCTCCCGGGCTGGCGACAAGCGCCAGGGCATCAACAGAGGCTATTGGAATGATTTTGCCCAATATAAATAAATAAGACAACAAAAATAATACAAAGCATCGCAAAAAAGATAAACCAAATAAAGTGACTAAATAGGAACAAACAAGAATCAAACTAACCAAACACAACGCCCGAACAAACTCCGTGTGACCTCGCGGGTCGCTCTCCGACTCAACGATCAAGCGTCGCCCTAGGCGAGCACACTCAAGCTATAGCCTGTACAAACACTAAAAACAGAAAATAACTATAGGTGTGAGTATTAAAACTCATTAAGCTAGCCCGATATCTATTCCCAATGCACTACCTTTAAAATAAAAGGAACATCATTTCAAGTTTGAACTAAAATTTATAAAAGTATGTTTTCTAAGCATTTTACTTAAAAACAAAGTACGAACCATTTCCCTTAGTCATTTCAAAATTCGGGTTCATTTCATTAGTGTCAATGACATTTCAGGAAAGGGGGAAAGTGATGCTTAAATTTTCAAATTTGTACAAAAGGGATTAAACACTTCAATTTGAAAACAATTTTTAGAAACCTATTAAAAAAAATTTATCAGTTTCCAAGGAAAACACTACGCCAGAATGCACAAAGTAAAACATACAGCAAGGGAAATGTGGGTATACATGTGAGCATCATAATCATTACTGCAAGCTACAAAAGCTGAATAGACATGGGTGAACCTTGGATATCAAGAATAAACCATAAGACACCAATACATGAGAAATCATCCTTATCGACATGTCATGATGAAATCAAAACGCACAATACGCTCGACCATCCACTCACAGGCAGGTCAAGGGAAAATCCCATAGTAATAAACCCAATATATCCACCTACTATTGGCCACTGGTCAGTACCATAACCTACCAGTTCAGCAATCATTCTTAGAATATTCTCTCAATATGCCAGATTCCCATGTCTTAAGTGTTTGGAAAAGGGGTGATCCAACTGATTCCAACCGAGCATCCAATCATATACACATATATATAAAGCACAACAATCATCACCCCGAGCCACTCCGTGGAACAACCTCATTCCTTTAAACTACTCAGGTACCTGGGAGCTACTAAGCGCGGCCTCCCAAACAATCAATTAGAACCAAGGCATGGGAGTTGTCCTAAGAGGGTTTTTATCAAAATATTTTTATCTCGTTCCATAAAGTGCCAAACGGGCATTTAATACATTTCACAAACACCACTCAACGAAAGGTAAAACTTCTGTATGAGACAAAACCCAGTTTAAAACAATTTAAAGAACCCACAAAACACTACTTCACAGGTTGCCAATATTTTTATAAACCAAACCAAACCATTTTCTTTTTCCAAATAAACTTTAAGAGACAACCGGGCAATTTCTCAAAAGAACCAAAGTATTTGTTCACGATTCAAAAGAAGTCATTTCTCATTAAACCAGAACTCCATTTTATATTTTGTGAATTATGTTTAAAAGACAAATGGGCATTCTTTCATTATTGGGTGTCCGCTCATCAAAAGGATATTTCATGTGTCGTGTATAAAATAAACGGCTCATTTTTACACGAAATAACCATTTAAAAATTAACTATCTTATATTAAAAATTAATTATTGTATGTTATCACTTATTTATTAAAATTAATAAAATATTTATTTTGAAAAATTAGGGTGCACAAACAGCATGAAATAATATAACTTAAATTTTAAAAGCAGTGCAAAGGGAACCTACCTCAAGATCAAAGCGCGACGACAAAACGACTTTGGAAGCAAGGTGCGATGACACAACGTGTGTCCTAAACCATGTGACAAAGTCTAAAACTCTACACAATCAATATCAAGGACTCAGACACATCCAAAACTCACCAGAGCATTCGAAACCAAGCGCCGGAAAGAAACACTCACCTAGGAACTGAAGCGCGAAAACAACGGAACCTCGGAGGGCAAAGCGCGGTGATGGCGCTCACTCGAAAACGCCCTGTGCGGGTCCTAAAAGTCCTAAGCCAACAAATAAAAACCCACCATCAACAAGAGTACGATGATGAAGATAATAATAATAATAATAATAATAATAACAATAATAAGATTAATAATAATAATAATAATAATAACAATAATAATAACAATGTTAATAGTGATAATAGTAATAATAATAATAAGATTAATAATAATAATTTAGCATAATTATAATATAATGATATAATAATAATAACAATATTAATATAATAATAACAATTATAATAGCATACCCATAATATAATAATCATAACAATAATATTATAATAATATTAATAATAGCATAAACAGAATAATAATGACAATAACATAACAAAAATAATAAAATTATAACTTAATAATATTAACATGAAAATAATAATAATAATAATAATAATAATTAAATAATAAAAATAATAATAACAACAAAATAATAATAATAATAATAATAATATTAATCAATAATAATAAACAATAAGAATATAAAATAAAAAAACAATACAATACAAACCTGCTAGAGGGGGCTGCTGTGCGAGTTAGTGCTAGGAGGGCGAAGGTAGGGAGACCAGCCCAGCCGGGGCGCAGCGACGGACCGAGCAGGGTAGGAGGCAGAGGCCGGGGTGTGCCTGGTGCGTGATGGCCGAAGGCGGCAGGAGGGAAGGGTTGATGCGGGCTAGAGGAGAGTGAGGCAGCGCTGCTGCGCATAGGGAGAGGAGGCCGAGGCAGCGGACAACGGCTGGGATGCTTGAACAGGGGCCAAGGGCGCCATGCTGGGAGGCGTGGCCGGGTGATGCTGGCTATTACGAGGGAGGGAGCATGGGCGGCCGAGTGGGATGAAGGGAGGCCGACGCGGGGAGAGGGGGTTACGGCTGGCAGGGAGAAGAGGAGGCCGGTGTTGCAGACGAGAGGGAGGGCGTCGGGTGCTGCGGCTGCTGCTGCGGAAGGAGGCAGGGGGCGCGGGAGACGGCGCGTAGGGGGGAGAGGGGAGCCGTCCGGCGGAGCGCGGTGAGGGGGGGGGGGGGCGTGCGGCGCGCCCGGGGCTGAGCGGGAGCCGGACGACGGCGGGCTGGCCGGGCGCTGCAGGGGTGCGGGGTGCGGATGGTGCGATGGGGAGAAGCCGGGTAGGAGGGAGCCGAGGCGGACAGCGGGGGGGGGGGGGGGGGAGAAGAAGAGGAGGAGGTGGCGGCTCCTGCGGGGAGAAGAAAAAAGAGGATAAAAAGGGTGGGCTGCTAGGGTTAGGGGGAAAAAGAATAAAAAAAGAAATAAAGAAAAAAACAAAAATGGGAATAAAAGAAAAATAATAATGATAATGAATAGACAATTAAATTAATCATTAATCTATAATTATACTTCCATAAATACCTCAATAAATTCTAATTGTAATAATAAAAATTTAGTAATATTATTAATAACAATCATCATTATTATAAAACTCATTAAAAACAATAATACTAATAAAACTTATGTAATAAAAATTTTTGTCAAACTTTAATAATAATAATAACAATAATAATAATAATAACAACTAATAATAAAATAAAAATAATAAATGAATTTATATCATCTTTAATAATATTAAAATTAACAAAAGGCCAAGTAATTGCATGGGCGAAGCCGCGCGGCGTCGCACTCCGCCCGCGCGTCCAATGTTGTTGAACCCAAAACACACACTTTTTATCCTAAGCTCAAAAAAAAGAACAAAATCGTTCGCGACTCAAACCGAACAAAAAAGAATTTAAGGCCAAGCGAATAATAAAATAAAATAAAATAAACACCCTTGTCGGGGTGCGACATCCACATCATAGAGGATTAATGTTATACCGCTTCATGAGGAAAAACCACCAAAATTAAATGTGACTATAAATCTGTTTGTTGCTGAGCAATGGATATGTTCCTTAGAAAAAATATTTCATTCTTTAGGGAGAAACGAAATAGAAAAAGTTTTCATGGTAGTTTATCACCTCATGAGAGATGCAGATCAATGTTGGTCATTAATTCAAAACACAAAAGTAGATGAAAAGGTATTAAATATGGAATGGAGTGAATTTAAAGATATTTTCATAGAAAAATACTTTTGGCGTGGCCATCGAGTGGATATGGAAAGTCAATTTCTGAGTTTGACGAAAAATAAGGATGATAATGTCGCAACATATGAGGAATACTTTACAAGGTTATCATGGAATGTAGCATATTATATATGTAACCTAAAGAGTAACATTGATTGATTCTTTGATTGGTTAAAACTATTTATCCGTTGAGAATTAATATCACAATCCTTATCAATGTACGATGATATTGAATCATACACCATCAAAGTAGAAAAAGATTTATCTACGTTTTACGTAATTAAAGCAATGAAAGAGAATAAGAGATCCTCTGATCACTCGGGAAATGGAAATAAGGGGAGGAAGGGAAAACTTGAATTTCTATCCTATGGTAAATGTGGAATGAAATACCCAGTACATTCATTAAAGAAATTGGATTATTTTACAAGTGTGTTAAAAAAGGCCACAAAACCCATTATTACAAGGGATGGAAAGAGGCTATCAATGTTAAATGCTATAATTGAAGAGAAATGGGGCATTGTGAAAATGAATGTCATATGCTCCAAGGATACATTCCTTAGAAAAGGTCAATGGGTCAAGGCCAAGCATTTGTGATCAGTACTATAGAGATTGAAGCTCTGAACGATGTGGTGGTAGGTAATTTAATTGTTTACTCAAATTTAGACAATTCTTTATTTGATTCTGGATCATCACATTGTTTCATATCTTCCCGGTTTTCTAAGAATATTAGATATATCCAATTCTATTTAACAAGGTAGTCGTCAGTCAAAACTCCTAAAGCAAGTATCCTTGCAATAATTTTTTGCGAATCAGTTCCCATTAGGGAAAATAAATGTTATTTATCTTCTGATCTCATCATCATACCAAGAATTGAAATTGATATAATCATCGGTATGGATTGGCTTTCAGACCATGATGCGAAAATTTATTATAAGAAGAAGAAGTTTACAATTTTCAATGAGGATAAAGATTACCTTATCTTTAGAAAAGAAATGTCATCACATGATTCTTATCTATATCCACCAAAAGTAGAACTACTAAATTCAATTATTTTCGGGGAAGAGAATGATATAACTATGGGCTAGGGAAATAATATTCGAGTAGAGGACATTCATATTGTACAAGAATATGATGATGTGTTTCCATAAGATTTACCTACAAATCCTCGAGGAAGAGTAATTGAGTTTTCAATTGATTTAATTCCTGGATCATGTCCCATATTGAAAACCCCTTATCGAATGGCCACAATTGAATCAATAGAACTAAAGAAACAACTAGGGAAATTTATTAATAAAATATTTCTTCTCCCTAGTGTTTCTCAATGGGGATCCCCTATTCCTTTTGTTAAGAAGAAATATGGATGTATGAGGTTGTGCATTGAATACAAGGAGATCAATTCTATAACAATAAAGAACAAGTCTCCCTTACATCACAATGATTCTTTATTCGACCAACATCATAGAGCTAAATATTTTTCAAATACTTACCTTCAATCTAGATATAATTAGTTGTGTGTGAAGAATTAAGACATTGAAAACATTTTGTACCATGTATGGGCAATACAAGTTTACAATAATGCCTTTTTGACTAGATAATGCATCCTCCATTTTCATGGATATAATGAATAGAGTTTTCAAGGAATATCTTGATGACTTTGTAGTAGTATTTTTTGATGATATATTGGTATATTAAAAAATCGATGAATATCATGAAAATCACTTATGCACTATTCTGAAATCCCTAATAAGAAATGAATTATATGGAATGTTTAGAAAGCATGAATTCGGGCTTCAAAAAAATTATATTCTTTGCTATATTTCTCTAGTGATGGAATCCCTATCGATCCATTAAATACCAAGGAAATCCAAGAATGGAATGAATCGAGGAGTATAATTAAGGTATGCGGTTTTATTGGTTTAGCAAATTATTATTAGCGGTTCGTCCATAATTTTACCCAATTGGAAAACCGGTTAACCATGTTCACACGCAAAGGGGTTATATTTTCTTGGAAAAAATATTGTGAATTTTTTTTTGAAGAATTGAATAGAAGATTAGTCAATGCTACTATCTTCAATCTACCATCATGGAATGATAAGTTTGTTATTTATAGTGATGCATCAAATAAAGGACTTGGTTTTGTCAATATTTAGAATGATATATTTATTTCTTATACATCACAACAGCTATAAATTCATGAACTAAACAATCCCACTCAGGATGTTGAGTTTCTATCTGTAATATATTCTTTGAAGATAGGTTGACAATATCTATATATTGAATAGTGTGAGATATATAATTATTAAAAGAGTTTGAAATATATTTTTTAGAAAAAATAAATCAACATAAGGAAAAGGAAATGGCTTGAATGACACAAGTATTATGATTTCACTATAGACTACCACCTGAGGAAATAAAATAAGGTGGAAGATGTTTTGAGAAAAAAAGATCACGGTGTTTTTAATAAGATGAGAGTTTAAAGGGATCCTATGTCGAAGGATCTAGTAATGATGGATATGGGAATAATCATGGTAGGAGAATCATCAATATATTTTCAAATGGTTTCCAAATAGTATTTACTGGAAAAGATAAAAAATTTCAAATTGTTGATTTTGAGTTTCAAAAGAAAATTAAAGCTATAAATTATGGGAGTTTTATTGACTTCGTTTGTGAAGATGGAATTTTGAAATTTTGGAAAATACTTTGTGTTCCCGATAAACCTGATCTAAAAAGGGAATTATTGGATGATGCTCACAGCTCAAATTTCTCTATACACCCTTGTTGCACTAAGATGTATAGATATTTGGAGGAACATTTTTGGTGGTACTACATGAAGAGAGAGATTGATGATTATGTGATAAGATATATGGTTTTTAAATAAGTGAAAGTTGGAAGACAACATCCTAGAAGAGTCATGAAACCTCTTATGATACCTGAGTGGAAATGGGGTGCTATTAAGATGCAATTTTTCATGGTACTACCAAAGATTCCATGATGGAATGAAGCAATATGGTTTATTTTTTATCATATTACCAAGTCATCACATTTTCATGCTATAAGAAATTATTTACCACTTGAATGTTTAATAAGAATATATATTAATGAATTTGTATGACTTCATGGAGTACCCCGATCTATTGTTTCTAATCATGATCCCTGTTCCACAACAAGACTATGGAAAAGTCTTCCGAAGGACCTAGATACTAAACTTCATTTGAGCACTGCCTACCATCCTGAAACTGATTGACATTCAAAATGAACTACTCAAACCATAGAAGAGAGGTCTAGATCATGCTCACATAACATTCAAGGTATGTGGGATCAATATTTACCTATGGTAGAATTTTCCAATAACAATATCTTCCATTAAAATTTTTAGATTGAACCATATAAAGCGTTATATGGAAAGAGATGTCGCACACCAACTTGTTTGGATGAAATTTGTGAAAGAAAAGTTGTAGGCCTAGAACTTTTTGAGGAAACAATGAAAAAGGTGTAGGTTATCCAAACCCACATCAAAGAAACTCAAGGTAGGCAAAATATCTATGCCGATAACCGAAGGAATGATTAGTAATTTTTAGTATGAGATCATGTTTTCATGATTGTATCTCTATGGAAGGGTGTTATATGATTCGGTCAGAAGGGAAAATTAATTCCCAAGTACATCGGACCTTTATAAATTGAAGAATTAATTGGAGTTATAGATTATCATTTGGCGGGGAAATGATGCCATGTCTCCCCAACATTCATAATGTGTTCCACATATCACTATTATGAAAATAAATTCCTGCCCCAATTCAGGTTCTCACCTATGATAAAATATTACTGGAACCTAGTATGTCTTATTGTGAAGATAATTTCAAAATTCTTGATACTAGATAATAAGTGCTGATAAACCGGATGACTTGTCTGGTGAATGTTCTATGAAGAAACCATAAGATGGAAGAGGCAACGTTGGAACCCAAGGAACATATGATGAAGAACCACCCATATCATATTATGTAGTAGTGTTCTCTAAATTTTGAGAACATAATTATTTTAATTAGGGAAGAATGTAACACCCTAAGCTTCAATGGAATTCTTGTTTTTGAAAAATACAATAGCATGCGTTGTATGCAACTTTGAGTACTAACACAACACGACCAATCAAACTAGCCATTATGAATTGTAATACCAACTTTTGGAAATTTTTTAAATTATATTTTTTTCAAAATACAATACATTTTGGGATTTGGAATATTAAAAATACCTTAGGGTGAATTTTTGGTATTTTTCTAAAAACATTCAATTTTTGATGAATAGTGAAAAACTAAGTGTTATTGTTTAAAACCTATTTTTTTATATAATTAGTTATTTTATTTAACTTTATTCTAGGAATAAATATATACATAATACATATATATGTTCAATTTAATTTAATGGTGTCATTTTAAAGTAATATTAGACATATAATGTTTTATTGAACTTTTTATCGTCTTTTACCCACTTTCTAGGCGCATTTGCAAATTGGTATAAAACCTAATTTTATCATTTTTGTGAATTTAATTTCCAAAATCCAAGATACATGATTGACATCAGTAAGTAAAATATGGTTCCATAGGATGAAAATATTTTTTAGTGAATAATAACTTTTAAATTTTATTTACCACAGTTAAAAATAAATTGGGTAATTAAAGGAAAAAATGATATTATAATTACCCAAACACATGTCCAAGTTCTATTGGATAAGTGTATTTCAACCAAAATCATCCTTAGGAATAAAATATGATCATTTTTATCCAACTGGATTAGATTAGGACATTTATTATTATATTATTTAAGAAAGATTTAAAAGTGTTAAATTCAAAGTTTAATAACTAAACCATTTTTAATATTGGGTTATATATAATATAAATTAGAATATAAATATTCATTATAAAGATAAAATTATTTCCAACATAATGGTATTTATTTGTAATTTTTAGAAATTAAATAATTAAATTTATTTATGAAACAATGATGATGCAGTAATTACATTATTAATGAAATATTAAATTAATTAATATTATAAATATCCAAATAAATTTAAATTGAGACTTCTGATGAATTCCACTAATTTTCTAGGTTTATATGAAATGTTAGGGTTTATTTAATATATATTTTTCTAAGTGATAAAGTTGTTATTACTTTCTCAAAAACAAAAGACCAAATAGTGTCAAAATTGACTTAAATGAGTTTTTAAAACAAATAAAATATTATTAATTGATATAATATTCATAAAAATCTAAGGACTGAACAAAGTACATACATATGTTTAGATATATAAATAATGAACAACTTGGGGTTCTCTTGAATTTTTATAATATGTTATTAACCAATTATTATAATAATACAAGAAATAATGGTAAAGGTTATACTATATAACTAAGAGTTAAATATAAAATATATGGTTAATATTGTGACCTAAAACTATCTAAAACATATCGTTGGAGAGGTTGTTGACCAATCGGAACATTATCATAGAAATAAATCATTTTTTTGCCATTATATACCGAATAAAATTGTATAATAAACTATTATATCAAGCATTTCAAAAAGTGATAGTCACCTCTCTTATAAAAGGTTACTTACCCTTCTCTCAAGATCAAAAATACAAGTCCATTTGGATCAGCCAAACCCTACTAAAATATCCTCATAACTAAATTAATTTTTACCTATAGGCCATACATTTATCATAAATCCAACTTAAGGAGCCCTTTTGATCAACTCAAAATGAAACACCCGAAGAAGAGGAAATAATTTCACCATCTTTTCAAAGTTATTTTCTTCTTCCACTTCCTCTTTTTTTGTTATTTCCATAACAACATAATAAATCCAGTAACATATACATACTATGATGATAATATAAATATGGTACAACCATATTCATTATTCGAACAATCCTATGAATGACATGTCATAATACGTGCATACATACGACTTACAGTCTCCACGTCGTGGTGTAGTTTGTTATTCAAACACTTCTTTATTTGGATGGGTATAATAATGAGAATAACTGATGTAAATAATCAATATAACATGATAAATATTATCTATATATGATATTCCATCCTATTACACATGATTTCACCATCAATATCATGATATTTCAGATCGTGAGTATGTACAGATAACCGTCTCCACGAACACGTTGAGATTCATTCCCCATCATAATCATTCAAGAGTAATTTTCATTATATGATTAGAAATAATGTTTAATAAAAAAATATCACTCTTTATATGAATAATATACATCATATCCATAACAAATATGACTTATGTAACAAAACATATAAAGGAAAATGAATCAGTTAACACACGAAACAATGATATTACTGAAATATTATTAACAATGCAATATTTGAAGATCATATATAATATCATATTTATGTATGTGGTTCTTTTTTAATATAAAAACAATTATTTAACTATTATACATGAGGTTATCTTACCATTGATCATGGAATGATACTAGGTAATGGTTAATTATACAATCTCTTTATAATCCGAGGTTGTTTATACGTGAGTATCTACCAGGAACTTTATATCATCTACATTTTTGTTTCTTAAAAATTTATTTCAATTTTTTTTTTGTTTCCAATAATACTTTTTTAAGTCATTTATACAATTTTTTGACTTTTTATAAATTTTTTTGAAAGGAATCATTCCGTCATTTTCCAAACAATACACTTTAGGACCTTTTCGATGAATTAAAAAAAGACTGTATATTTATCTTATATAGAGAGTGTAGATATTTTCATCTATTACAATAAGTTTAATGCTTCCCTTACAAGATTATAAAAATATTTTCAAAATAAATATTTTCTTTTATAATTAAGTTACTTTTAAATGATTCAAAAATAGATTGATATATTTCTCTCAAATTGTTTTTATTTCATATATGTCAACATTCTTTCATGGATTTTAAACATGTTTGAAGTCGATTTATAATGATACAATCATCCATATTGTATCGATGGTTTTTTCATATCTTTGACTTTGGATGTCTTATTTTTATACCATTCATGGTTTATGGATAAATTTTTGATATTTCCTATGCTAGTTTTAATACAAATATTTATGTTATGTTTCAGCCTTTTCATATGAGGAATGCTTTGGACATAGTATGTTGTGGGTAGAGCCCACAATAGCTCCTCGATGCATTGGTAGGTCACATTAGAGAAACTAGTTTCCGGGCACAAGTCCTTCGAAAAATCTTATTTTTAGTCTTGGCCTCAGGCCTTGACTATGTGGTTATGATGTCCATCATTATGCATTAAATCATTAAGAAATTGGTTATTGATATTAAATGTGATTATTCGAATAGTAGAATATCCATGTGTATAAGTAAATGGCCTTATTTGATTTAACTTTTCCATATTATGATGATGTTTAAGTTTAAAAGGCTTCTATTTTAGTCTTATACATTACATTAAATGTTTATTCTTATTTAAGTATGTTTCTGGTTTATTTTTTCTTCCTGAGCACCTGAACTCACACCTTTATAGGTTTTATTTTTCCTATGATGCGAAGAAGTATATTATGACCAACCTGTTGGGATAGTTTAATGGATATGAATGTGTTCAAAGGAGAAAATTTTGTTGATGTTTATCATTTTATAAAGCAATGTAAAACATATGTACGTATCTAGTATATCCATGGCTATTAAACTAATCTGCCTTTCGATATTTGATCCCTTGTGATCATTCCAATTTTATGTAATAATTCACCAACTATGGGTAACTGGGTGCGGGGAGTTGCAAGATCCGCATCTAAAAATCATCCAAAATATAGTTTTTTCATGGATTCCACTGATTTAGATCCATCGTCAATCATACTCCTTATAGTAATAACTTATTTCCCATGAGTCTAAAATATCATACATCTATCATTCTAACTCAAAATAAGGTCATTGATAACTTTTCCATTCTAGTCAATATATAGTTCCAACTTCATCACCTCTAATGAAAATTCATGATTTTTAAATGATTTTATACGTCTCTCTATTTTCTATCAATCTGTTCTTTAGGATAACGATAAAATATTATGATTCTCCATGAGAATATCATATTATTATAAGTTTTATTTACATTCATTCCATTATCTTAAAGCATACCTTCATGTTCCATAATGATATAGATAACATCAAACAATTGATTTTCTTCCACCATTATGGGTCTACATTTAAAACTGTATGCATCAAGGAATCTTCAACATCATACATAAAAGAATTTCCTGATTCTTTTAAAAAGTATTTATCATTATTTTCGTATTTTTTAATGGATCTATTCCTTTTAATTATTTTTTATATTTTAATGTATCGTTATTTAGATGATGTCCTATGAGGCCTCTATATTATTTCCGCTTCACATTCATCATCATTAATTTTTCAGGACCACCTTCCAAAAAAGGTTTGTTGGATTTAGGTTTCCCTACAGATTAATTAACATGGTGAATGAATGAAAAGTGAAGATACATTATGTTGAGTAGTCTTGATCACTGTATGGCCAACATTGACAGCATTATCACATATCCTAGTTCTAGTGTCACCCATCTCATGAGGGAAATTTTAGGCAACTCACCTTTGCTGGTGAACTTGGAGACTTGTAAGGAGGATTATATGAACATCTTATTATCCAATTGATGGACTTCAGACAACAATTATCACACAATTTTCTACACATATTCGAGAAAACCCATGCACGATGTATCATGGACTGTCTTTTAAATGATGGTCAAGATCCATAAACACTACCTCTAAAACCAAATCAAGAACCATCCTATGAGATCTTTGGTCCTAGAAATAGTGAAATTTGAGATTGAGGACACACAAGGAAAAGCCTGAATATTGATGGAATAAAGAATTATTCAATAGTATGGTTGATAAAAAGAAAAAACTCATGATGATTCTCCTAGATCTGGAAAGAAGAGGTGTAACACCCCAGGTAAATAAAGAATATAAAATTTTCATATTTATCCATATTTTTGAATAAAATATTAATATTACTTTAAATGGAATTCTATGCTCGAGGGCGTAACCAATACGCAACAACGAGATTCTTTGGAATCTTACGTTTCACTCTAATAATAAAATAATATTATTTTAAAAGGTAGTTAACGCCTAGCCATTATAATGGAAGGAATTAATGAAACTAACTGCAAAATGATTATATATGTTTGTCAAATATTTTTACTTTTATCCAATAAATGTTAGAGGCTTAAAATGTAAATGAATCCAATTTTAAGCGTAAATATTCTAATATTCTTTATAAGGCCGATTAACCGCCTTTTGATGGAGAAAATCTTTTAAATCCACTTTTTGAAAATTTTATGTGTTATATATGACAAAATAAAACACTTCTTTAGAATCGGGACATCAAAATTTAATTTGTGTATATTTTTGTTATTTTTCCGATAAAGTTCATTTTCAATGAATAGTGAAAAATGTTGTATATTAATTCATAACCTCTTTTAAATCTAATTTATATATATGATTTTATTATCTTTTGAATTGGTTTTAATGTTTAATTAGAATTTATTTTTACTATTTAATCCAATAGTGGTCATTGAAATTAATTTCACTTTGAAATTGGACATAAACTACTGTCAATATTTTAATAGATATTGTTTATTAAAAACACGCTATTTGTTTTGACATCGGGAATTAATTATTAAATTAATTAATGCAACTTATATGTTTTCAATTTTTTAAAATAGAAATCATTTTTGAATTCGGAATATCAAATATATCTTAGGGTTAATTTTTGGTATTTTTCTGAAAAAAATCATTTTTTGATGAATAGTGAAACCACTAAGTTCTAGTTTAAAAACTGATTTTTTGTTTAAATGAAACTTTACCATTTATGTGATTTTAATTTCAAAAATCTGACATACATGTTTGTCATTAGGTTGTAAAATGTGGTTCAATGGGATTAAACTAATTTTTTGGTGAATAGTAACTTTTAAGTTTTTAATCGCGATTAGAGGTAATTAGTGTAACTTAAGGTAAAAATAATGTTTTAATAATATAAATAACCTAGAAACATTTTCTACCCTCATTGGATGTGTCATGGCCGACCTAGACAATCCATGGGTCAACTTGGGGACCTCATTGAGCCACTTTGGTTGGAAAATGACATAAATAACTTTTTATTTAAAGTTAAAATAAAAATGTCACAAGAACGAGTTGTTTTACTAAAAAAACATTTAAATGCGATAATACAAGTCATATTTTGGACTACAAATATTCATTATAAAGATAAAAATATTTCATATATCATGATATTTTTTTATAATTTTTAGAAATTAATTAAATTAAAATATTTATGACATCATGATGATGCAGCGATTACCTCATTAATAAAGGATTTAAATAAAATGAAAAGATAATGTTAAAACTATAACTTACACTTGTCAAAGACCTATTGTATGCATATATTTCTAACCCTTACCACCTTATCCTATAAATACATCAGTGTGGGACCTTTAAAATCTGAAACTCATTTGAAAATAAAGTAACATTTTGTAACTTTCCAAGAGTGCCCCTCCTCTCCTCTTATAAAAGGCCCCCACCTCTACCACCTTACCCACACCTCTCAAGCCTTTGTCTCAGCCAACCCCTGCTCATTTTCTCTCTCCACATCCCTATATTACTCCTAGAAGCCTAACTTTGAGAAGAGGTCTTCCCAAGGAAGCCTTTGAGCTCAAATCAAAGAGGGATACCCGATTTTAAGGTAATGTCTTCACTTGTGTTCTTTTGTTTTATTTTGCTTCTCCAACCCCCTAAAATCTTTTTAATAATTTCATTTGTAACAACTCTAGTATCTTCAATATACTAGGATGTTGTTATAAGAAGGATTCATGCTACACATACACACACCTATATCTAATGGTTAAAGAACATACTGTTTCTATGGATGGTGAATTTCTGGCTCACGAAACGATGATTGTTCAATATTCTTTTAACACCCTCAAAGGTGGCCATTAAGATGTCACTATATTTATATATGATATATAATATGTTTATTATTTACATAAGCTTCTGTATTTTTCATTTATGGCATACCTTTATGGTTTCCATTATCATTAAATGCGATATCTTTATTTTAGGAAGTGCGGACTACCGCCCCCTCAAAGTGATTTGATTCGTTAATACCATATGTTGTACGTATAAGGGATAGATTTAATGATATTATATATGATAACATACTGGAATTATAATACTATTATGTGTAATTATGTTTTAATTCCATTAACTAATAAATAGAAATTGAAGTAGCGTTCATGGATACGTACGGCTTACCGTCTCCATGAACGGTACATTTCATTTCTCACCTATAAATATTATGTAACATTATAAATGCATGTATATAATGGATATATATGATATATATGATATCTAAATAATGAATATAATTCTGGATATAGTATATATTTTACCACATGAACAACTTGTAATTATAAAGAGTTTATTTTTTGACTCAAGTAGCAATGATCTACAAAATGACCATTATTAACTTAAATAATTACATAGTGTTCATAGGATGGAAGTAAGTGATATAAAAGGAATAATTAATTTGAAAAAGTTTCTTAAGCATGTAGAAATTAACTCATGTTTATTATTTAGGAGGTTAATGAATGATCGAGTCAAGTCCAACCCGAGGTAAGGGATCCTACCTCTCTCTTTCTTTTTAAGTACACTCTTTTATGTCATTCCTTTTAAGCTCATATTTCTTATGATTGAGATGTTATTCTATATTACTAATACTATAAATTTTATATTTATTTGATGAGAGACACTATTTTACCTCATCAATCCATTTTGGATGTTTTAATTGGCGCCGTTAGGCTGCCAAAATTTCGTAAGGGGATTTTTATCTCACTTTGTGTTTTCGTGAGATTCATGCTACATTTGCCAATATTTTCTTTTTAGTGGTGTATTTACTGTCCATTATTCTACTCTTTGTGTAACATACATTCATTTATGATTATTTACATCAATGTTGTATAGTCTTTCTTTCATGGGGTGTACGTTTTGAAAGTTACCCAAATTGGTAAGGGAACCTTTCACCCTACTCTTTTTAAAAGACTTCTTTTGTTATGTCTTTTAATTTTCATATTATTGTGTGGGGATATGTTCTTATATATCCTTATTGTCGTAAATTTTATGTCCAAGAGATTAGATACCCTTAATCTCTCTCATCAACTCTTTTTCTGAATTTTGAAGTGACATCGTTAGGCTGTCGAATTTTTGCAAGGGAACTTCTTAACCCAATTTTGATTCTTCGGGATAAAATTGCACTCATTGTATACGTCATTCTATGAATATGTTTGAATTTCCTAGGATTGTTTTACACTTAATATCCACTTATATTTGGTATATTCGTTTTTCACAAAGAATTATGTAATTGATTTATCCTTAATCCAAGGACACAGTCTTTGTAAGGGACATCATCTCAATCTCCTTTCATTGAGGCATATTTGGTTTTATATACAAATTTCTTTTATATGGTGTATAAACCCCTTTTACTTTTCATTTATTCAAAAGGAATCTTTTTATATGAACCGTTTTACTAAACTACAAAAAGGAATGTTTTTCTTTTCATTCGTATGCGGCGACAACAACTTCTCTGCCGCCGTGACCATTATTTGAATTTCGGCTTCCTCTACAAGCCATAACATTTTTTTATATGAAAAATAATTACCATGTTTTACTCTTCTTTTATTTTTGTATTGAAAATGGTTTTCGTAATGTTTTTATATCAATGTGTTTTATTGATATCTTGTGATTGAAAAGTGGAAATGTTATGTTTCCTTTATACATGTTTTATGTGATACGATTATGGTATGGTTCTTGGGAATTGTTTTGAAGACGGGTGTTTCTGTGATAAACTAAGGGCCGATGAGCCCGATATATCTCTCCAATGCATTGGGTAACGCGAAGGGGTTAAACATTAAGGTTTCTCCGAAGAGATTTAGGGAATATACTGTGATGGGTATTTTAAATGTAACCAAGAGGGTTACTCCCTACGTAAGAATGATATGAATGCCTCAAGTTACCTTTATGACTAATTGTTTCTAGGATTTATTCATGATTTGATGAGGTATGTTAAAATGATTATGTTTTATGAGTAACGTATGATATCATACATGGACTAATGTTTTCTTTTCATACTTTTATATCCCTTAATGAGCTTTTTATGCTCATCCCATGTTTTTGAATTGTTTTTCACAGGTCAAGGGAATGGTGCCTGATATGTTGATAGTGTCAATGAAGAGTCCAGAAAGAATCCATGTTTTATTTTAAATATGTTTCCATTGATGGGGAAAAAAATTCTATCTTTTATGTAACCAATTTGTTTAAATGTGGAATGTAATTCATGATTTATGATCTAATTCTCTAAAACTATAAACCTGAAAAGATCCTCAATGTGAATTATTCATTTAATTCAATATTAAGTAAGGTTTAAGGATGGGGCCTTATAGTTGTTATCAGAGGTCAGTTTATATAACATTAGAGGTTAGGTTATTCTCTAGGCATAAGTGACATTACCATAATGGTTAGGATTTCATAAAGAGTCCTAGTTTTAGATAAAGTGAAGGAGTAAGTATATCATTGTGTTTATCTTACTCATTAGTACATGATGGTTTTGTTGATATTATGACACTGATATTTTTGTTTTTAGTGAATGGATGGATCTATCATGCACCAAAGTGACAATAGTTTTGAAGGAAACTGTGGTGGTTCTCTGATTAAGAGAGTGGATGAAATGGGGGATTCAATGAGGAAACTCATGGTTGTTCTAAACCAACTATCAAGGAGTCATGATCAACCACTTATTCCTTGGTATGTCTTTTAATGCATCATGTACGAGATGACCAATCGATGTGAAAGTTTAGGTAATAATTATAAAGGTAACCATTAGGGTTTATATGATCCTTACTTTTGAAGTATTTATGGGTTATTATATATTATGATGGAAAATGAAAGGCATGAGATAAAATTGAGGTTAAAATATGTTATGATTACTTTTGAAGATTTTATCTCGTTTTGGGGAATGTTTTAAGAATTATATAGTTTTGGGGAAAGGAAAACACGCAGACCGTGTGACAACCCGTTGCGTCGGACAAAGCTTCATGAATCGAACCCACAACCAAAGTGTGACTGGTATTTATCGCCTACCACTAGACTACATGAAGTCCCTGGGTAGTATGACTAATTCTTTTTAGTTAGATGATTTTATGAATTAAGAGTAAGTTGATTTTGGGTTATCTATGGAAATTATTAACCTATCATGGAGGATATGTGATTAGGTTAATTACATTTCAATATGAGACTTTAAGAGAAACTGATGTTATTTGGAGATAAGTGTTACCTTGGAAGAATATGCGATTAAATCCTTCAAATATTTGGGTTTCAATCTTAGTTTGGTTTACTTTGAATAATTTTATGGAAAAATTGTTTATCGAATGGTCTTCGTTGAACTTTGGGTTTTGTTGGACAAATTTTGGAGATTAAGAATAGATTTTCTTTTTATAAAGAGTTATCCTTTTCTGGATTATCTGATCTTGTACTGACCTTTTTGGTTTTGGTTAAAGTCTAAAGACATGGAATGTATATTGTTCCCTTTTTGGATTAGGTGATTCTTTAGAAGTTGATTATAGCTCTCTTAATGTGAACAAGTCATCGTAAATACTCGTCTTTTGAAGAAAATATGAGTTCGTGTAAGAAATCAATTAAAAGTTGAAAGTCAACAAGACAATTAAGTATTCTTCCTTATGTATTATTTAAGCTCATAAATAAATTACTCAATGAAAAGTAACTTAAAACAAAAATGTTGTCTGTTAATTTTTCCTACTGGGGAATCAAATACCGTTTAACCCATCACAAGTTTGTGATTTTCTTGTTGTTAACTTTCTCCTAGACATGTTTACTATTACTCTCCATCAGAACATGAACCTTTGTATTTTCCTCCATATCCATATTTTCATACATGGAATCCTAGTATGGGTTAACTCGGGTGATATTTTTACTTCTCTCCCATTCTTTTAAAGTGATAGTTTTCCTGACTCTTGTTCCGATGTGGGATTTTCAATGAAGCTTCCAAGACCAATTTTAAAATTGTGAGGACGCAATTCCCAAAAGGGGGGAAGGATGTAACAACCCAGGAAAATAAAGAATATGACATTTTCATATTTATCCATATTTTTTTAATAAAATATTAATATTACTTTAAAGGGAATGCTATGCTCGAGGGCATACCCAATACGCAACAACAAGTTTCTTTGAAATCTTACGTTGCACTCTAATAATAAAATAATATTATTTTAAAAGGTAGTTAACGTCTAGCCTTTGTAATGGAGGTAATGAGAGAAACTAACTACAAAATGATTATATATGTTTGTCACATATTTTTACTTTTTTCCAATAAATGTTAGATGCTTAAAATGTGAATGAATCCAATTTTAAGCGTAAATATTCTAATATTCATTAAAAGGTCGATTAACTGCCTTTTGATGGCGAACCTCTTTTAAATCCACTTTTTTACAATTTTATGTGTTATATTTGACAAAATAAAATTCTTCTTTATAATTGAGACATCAAAATTTACTTTCTTTAAATTTCTGGTATTTTCCGATAAAGTTCATTTTTTTAATGAATAGTGAAAAATGTTGTATTATAATTCAAAACCACTTTTTAATCTAATATATTTATATTATTAGATTATATTTTGAATTGGTGTTAAAGTGAAATTAGAATATATTTCTACTATTTAATCCAATAGTGTACATTGTAATTAATTTCAGTTTGAAATTGGACTTAAACTAGTGTCAGTCTTTTAATAGATATTGTTTCTAAAAAACATGCTATTTGTTTTGACAGCGGTAATTAATTTTTAAATTAATTAATTCAACTTATATGTTTTCAATTTTTTTAAATAGATATCATTTTTGAATTCGGAATATCAAATATATCTTAGGGTGAATTTTTGGTATTTTTCTGAAAAACATCAATTTTTTATGAATAGTCAAACCACAAAGTGGTAGTTTAAAAACTAATTTTTTGTTTAAATGAATTTTTACCACTTATGTGGTTTGAATTTAAAAAATCAGGCATACATGGTTTTCATTAGGATGTAAAATTTGGTTCAATGGGATTAAAGTATTTTTTTGGTGAATAGTAATTTTTAAGTTTTTAATCGCGATTAGAGGTAATTAGTGTAATTTAAGGTAAAAATAATGTTTTAATAATATGAAATGACCTAGAAAAATGTCCTACCCTCATTGGATGTGTCATGGACGGCCAAGACATTCCATGGGTCAACTTGGGGACCTCATGGAGCCACTTTGGTTGGAAAATGACATAAATAACTTTTTATTTAAAGTTAAAATAAAAATGTCACAAGCACGAGTTGTTTTACTAAAAAAAATTTAAATGGGGTTATAAAATTCATATTTTTGACAATAAATATTCATATAAAGCTAAAAAAATTCCTACATCTTGATATTTTTTTAAAATTTTTAGAAATTAAATAAATTAAATTATTTATGACATCTTGATTATGCAGCAATTACCTCATTAATAAAGGATTTAAATAAAATGAAAATATAATGTTAAAACTATAACATAAACTTATCAAAGCCCTATTGGATGAGTATATTTATAACCCTTACCACCTTATCCTTGAAATACATCAGTGTGGGACCTTTAAAATCCGAAACTCATTTGAAAATAAAGTAACATTTTGTAACTTTCCAAGAGTGCCCCTCCTCTCCTCTTATAAAAGGCACCCACCTATACCACCTTACCCACACCTCTCAAGCCTTTGGATCAGCCAACCCCTGATAATTTTGTCTCTCCACATCCCTATATTACTCCTAGAAGCCTCACTTTGGTCAGAAGTCTTCCCAAGGAAGCCTTTGAGCTCAAATCAACGAGAGATACCTGATTTTATGGTAATGTCTTCACTTGTGTTCTTTTGTTTTATTTTGCTTCTCCAACCCCCTAAACACTTTTTATTCATTTATTTTGTAACAACTCCAGTATATTAAATATAATAGGATGTTTTTATAAGAATTATTCAAGCTAAACTTACACACACCTACTTCTAATTGTTAAAGAACATATAGTTTTTATGGATGGTGAATTTCTGCCTCAGGAAACGATGATTGTTCAATATTATTTTAACACCCTCAAAGGTGTCCATTAAGATGTCACTATATTTATATATGATATATAATATTTTTATGTTTTACTGAAGCTTCTGTATTTTTCATTTATGGAATACCTTTATTGTTTCCATTATTGTTAAACGTGATATCTTCATTTTAGGAAGTGCAGACTACCACCCCTCAAAGTGATTTGATTCGTTAATACCATATGTGGTACGTATAAAGGATTTATTTATTGATATTATATATGATACCATATAGGAATTATAATACTATTATGTATCATTATGTTTTAATTCCATAAAATAATAAATAGAAATGGATGTAGCGTTCATGCGTACGTACGGCTTACCGTCTCCATGAACGGTGCATTTCATTTATTACCTCTAAATATTATGTAACATTATAAATACATGTATATAATGGATATATATGATATATATGATATCTAAATAATGAATATAATTCTGGATATAATATATATTTTCCCACATGAACAACTTGTAATTATAAAGAGTTTATTTTTTGACTCAAGTAGCAATGATCTACAAAACGACCATTATTAACTTAAATAATTACATAGTGTTCATAGCATGGTAGTAAGTGATATAAAATGAGTAATGAACTTGAAAAAGGTTTTTAAGAAAGTTTAAATTAACTCAAGTTTATTATTTAGCAGGTTAAAGAATGATCGAGTCAAGTCGGACCAGAGGTAAGGGATTTTACCTCTCTCTTTCTTTAAGTACACTCTTTTATGTCATTCCTTTTAAGCTCATCTTTCTTATGATTGGGATGTTATTTTATATTACTAATAATTTACTTTTTAGGTTAATTTTATGAGAGAACCTATTTTCTCTCATCAATCCATTTTGGAAGTTTTAATTGGCGTCGTTAGGCTGCCAAAATTTTGTAAGGGGCTTTTCATCTCACCTTTTTTTTCGTGAGATTCATGCTACTTTTTCCAATATTTCCTTTTGAGTGGTGTATGTACTATCCATTATTCTACTCTTTGTCTAACATACTTTCATTTATGCATATTTACATCAATGTTGTATAGTCTTTCCTTCATGGGGTGTACGTTTCGAAAGTTACCCAAATCGGTAAGGGAACCTTTCACCCTCCTCTTTTTAAAATACTTCTTTTGTTATGTCTTTTAATTTTCATATTATTATGTGGGGATATGATCTTATATATCCTTATTGCCTTAAATTTTATGTCAAAGAGATGAGATACACATTATCTCTCTCATCAACTCTTTTTCTGAATTTTGAAGTGACGCCATTAGGCTGTCGAATTTTTGCAAGGGAACTTCTTAACCCAATTTTGATTCTTTGGGATAAACTTGTACTCCTTGTATATGTGATTCTATGAATATGTGTGAATTTCCTCTGACTGTTTAACACTTAATATCCACATATATTTGGTGTATTAGTTTGTCACACATAATTATGTAATTGATTTGTCCTTAATCCAAGGATACCGTCTTTGTAAGGGACATCATCTCAATCTCCTTTCATTGAGGCATATTTTGTTTTATACACAAATTTCTTTTATACAGTGTATAAACCCCTTTTAATTTTCATTTATTCCAAAGGAATATTTTTATATGAAGAGTTTTACTAAACGACAAAAAAGAATGTTTTTCTTGTCGTACCTATGCGACGACAACAACTTCTCTGCCGCCGTGACCATTATTTGAGTTTCGGCTTCCTTTACAAGACATAACTTTTTTTGAATGAAAAAATAAATACCATGTTTTACTCTTCTTTTATTTTGGTATTGAAAATGGTTTTCATAATGTTTTTATATCAATGTTTTTTATTGATATCTTGTGATTGAAAAGTGGAATTGTTATGTTTCCTTTATACATGTTTTATGTGATATGATTATGGTATGGTTCTTGGGAATTGTTTTAAAGACGAGTTGTTCCGTGATAAACTAAGGGCCAGTGAGCCCGATATAGCTCTCCAATGCATTGGGTAACATGAAGGGTTTAAACATTAATGTTTCTCTGAAGCGATTTAGGGAATATACTATGATGGGTATTCCAAACGTAACCAAGAGGGTTACTCCCTATGTAAGAATGTTATGAATGCCTCAAGTTACCTCTATGTCTTATTATTTCAATGATTTATTCATGATTTGATGAGGTATGTAAAAATTATAATGTTTTATGAGTAAAGTATGATTTCATTCATGGAATAATGTTTTATTTTCATACTTTTATATCCCTTACTGAGCTTTTTATGCTCATCCCATGTTTTTGAAATGTTTTTCGGAGGTAAAGGGAAAGATGCATGATATGTTGATAGTGTCAAGGAAGTGTCAAGAAAGAATCCATGTTTTATTTTAAATATGTTTCTGTTGATGGAAAAAAACGAATTCAATCTTTTATGTAACCACATTGTTTAAATGTGGAATGTAATTCATGATTTATGATCTAATTCTCTAAAACTCTAAACCTAAAAAGATCCTGAATGTGAATTATTCATTTAATTCAATATTAAGTAAGGTTTAAGGCCGGGGCCTTATAAGAGGTCTGGAGAGATCCAAAAAAATTGGCAGATGTTTGGAGATAGAGGGAATTCTTTCATGTGTTCTTGTATCAAATAGAGAAAACAATGGGCTATCTCTTACATCCTCAGGAAGGATGGTTCCATCACTAGTGAGATTAATTATGTAATAGTAATTGTGGTAAATAACTTTAAATTATTTTGTAGGTCTCAGACCTATTATGTAGTAGTCTTATCCCTAGGGCTATTGGACTTTATACAATGATACCCCCAATTTAGTGTCAACATAGTGATGGGGAGAGTCAATGGGTGGGGGTGACATTTAGAATAAAATGAATTCTATCAATAATTAAATCTCTCCTAGATTAGATGGATTCCCAAGATCTTTTATGTGGAATCCTGAGATCTATTTAAGAGTGTGATTATTGGAATTATCTAGGATTTCATTCATGGAAGAAATATTCTATGGGAGTCTTGTGCCAGTACTCTTTTGATCATTCATAAGGTGATATGACCTTCACACATTAATAATTTTAGAACAATTATTATGATTGATTTTTCATAGAGGGTGTTTGGCTATTGTGACTAACAGAAGGCTCTCTCCATATTTAAATGAATGTATTTTAAAATATTTACATGGGGTTTTTAAAGGAATGACTCCTCATGAGAATACTTCTATAGCCTAGAAGAAGACTGTGCACATAAATTGAAAAACCCCCAGTTTGAACATTTTAATTAATATTGATATGGAAAAGGCTTATGATATTAATGATTAGGGATTAATTATGAAAGTGATTTATTGTATGATATTCTCATGATGGGTTTTAGGCTAATTCTATAGGCTCTTTAGATCATCCTAGATTTATGTGAACTACATGGGAAAGAGATGTGGATCATTAAAATCTATGTGTGCTATTAGATATGGAGACCATCTTTCTCCAACTCTCTTTATTTTGGATCAAGATTCCTTAAGAAAATATTTATCCATTTTCATCAAACACATTATTATTCTTTCTTTCAAATGCAGATATAATTTTAAAGGAATATATCATCTCCTTCCTTTTTATGACATTATTTTGATCATTAATGATATCCAAAGATCTATTTGGTAATGTCCAATGCTACGGAGGAATATTGTAAATGTTGAGGCCAATTTCTCAACTATAAGAATTTTTTTTTACATTTCAATGGGTTGTACTGAGGGAAGAGGTAGAAAAATATAGAATATATTGAGGATTAAAAGAAAATATTTTCATATGGATTAGTTGTGGGACCCTATATCACTAGGATAAATTAATGTTAATCATTATGATAATAGGGTATCTAAAATCAAACGGAGAATTAATGAATTGAGGAGTATATTATTATGTTTTCTAGGCCGCATTATGCTTATCGATTGTATTATTACCTCTATAATGATAAATTTACTTTTAGGACACAAATTATAGAAGGAAATGGTGAACAAAATTGATAATATAATGGTTGTTTTTGGATTGATTTCTAACATGAATGGTCATTATCACTAGGCATCATGGGATACAATGGCTAAACTAGTAGTAGTTGTAGGCATTGGTTTAAGATGTGTGGCTGGTAATATGTATTTTATTGAAGAATAATTATTGTGGGAAGTCATGGAAGGCCATTATCTATGCATCATGTTTACTATTGAAAAATATGGTGACTACTTAGATAATACAAAGTGTAAGGTCTCTAATATATGCCACATGATGTGGAAGAATTTACCAATTCATCAATACCAATCCAAGTGGATAATCGAATGTGTTGATATTAACCAATGGAAGCATTATTTGGTTGATAAACCCTTAGTTTACCAAGATTCCCAACCACTTGTATCTCTTTCACCGATGCTAGTTGTTATCCAAGTATCATGCAAACCTATCTCAACTCCCACTATCATGTTTTCTTCAAGGGTATCCAAATCTATTTGGATCCAAAAAAATTAATATTTACTAAGACATCTTTAGGGTCATTCTCTGTGAAATCATATCACCAGTCTATCTTAATGAGTCATTTCATTGTAGATGATAATACAATTTTTCTTAAATTCTTTAGATCAAGGTCATTTTCCTCATGTGGATTATTTGGAAATAGTTTCTTTCGATGGATGACATCATGAGTCACAATGTTATTTACAAGGATTAAAAATTACCTTATTGATGATTCCACAAAGAGGAATTGGTTTAACACATATTTTTTTAAGGTGAATAGGTGAGGGATGTTTTGAGTGTTCTCATTGATTTTATTGGTAATGGTTTTTCGATAGGTAATGCAGACATGTTAGTTAACTCATGGATCAATGGGATGCAGATCAATGCTATAAAGTGGTTGATAAAGTTCATGCACATTATGGCTAGCTGTAGGAATATCAGTAATGCTATAAATAAACCATGAATAGAAAGATATTAAAGCCTCTTTGTGGGTCTTCATGTTCAATATAGAAGTTGTGTGGTTTATCAAGGATACCTTCTAAATATTTAGAAAAATTCTCCCAAAATGAAAAATCTCATAGATGAAATGGGACTATGGTCTTTAGTGAAAATAGTGACTTCACCTAGTAAATGGATCAAGTGGAGTCCCCATTGATGTGATCTTAAACCGAACACTAATTTCTCTTGTAATCATGGCATCCTGAGAGGGGGATAGGGTTTCTAAGACTCTAGAGTCGAACTACTAATTTAAATTATAGGGTTTTATGGTTACGGGGGTAATTTCACTGAATATGAGAAGGATTTTGTTTATGGTATAGTGGTTTGAACTCCTCTAATATCTCCCTCATAAAGATTGAAACAGATTCTTTAGTCATCATTATCTCTCTTCATGGCTGGAATGACCACTGGTCTATTTCATATATCATTAAAAGATGTATGAACCAAATTAGACATTATAATATGAATCCTACTTATTGAGATGAGAATGTTGTTTTAGACTGTCTTGCCTATAAGGTTGTCTGATGCAACCCACTCATTACTTATTACAATCCGGGAACCCCTCCCATAGAATGATCTACCTTTTTTGGGAGGATCCCCTTAGTCTCCACTATTTTAGGCCTCCATGAATTTGTTATTTTCATTTCAGTAATTAATAAAATTTTCTTATATTGACACTAAGGGATGAAATATTTAGACTATGTGGAGGTGGAATCATTTTTAATATTTTCATTTCAATAATTAAATAATCAATTTCTTAACAAATAAGTAAAATTTATCTAAGAAATTATGTAATTAAACTACTAAATATATCTACATTTTATTTAATTTTAATTTTTAAATCCTTAAACATATTGGGTCGAACATATAGTTTTTCCTTTGTTACATTGTTATCACATTTATATAAAATTTAAAGTTATTCCCACATGGTCTGTACCATTGAGAATCTTCTTATTTTATAGTAAATTTGATCTAATATTGCTCTAGTTTGGGTATTTAGATCGTTTTCTTATACTTATAGAATATTCCAAAATGATTTTTTAGATAGTTTTATCGCATGGCTCACCAATGTTAAATGATCTATGTCAGAGAGAAAATCTGTCACATGTGATCACAGATAAAATATCATTTTTTTCAAAATAAAATAAGGTTGTTTCCCAAATAAAATTTGTTGACTCCCCTAATTTTTACTAAATTACAAATCACAAGAAAAATTCATGGTGTCAATTTTTATCCACAAAACATCAGTCTGACTATAACTATTAGACTCTGTCCCTCCCAAATAGGGGAGTTGAAAATTATAATTTCTTTTTTTATTTGAATTGAATGGATCGTGTCTCCATGTTTCTAGGAACTTGTTAAATCTATCTAATGGAAATTTTAAATCATCAAAATCCATAATCTAAAATATAAATAAAGCATAATAATTTTTCTTGGTCAACCACTAAATGATAGTCCATGAAATAAACACTGATGATGCGTCTGTAATACCAGAATCCAAGATACTTGAATAGATTTTTTGTATTAATTTTTTTCAACTCATGATCACTAAATTTCCAGATCACTTTCTTTACATGTAATAAGGGATAGTTCACTGAATCCATTGGATTACTTCCATCAAATACCCCTTACTCACTACTTTGGGTGAAAAAATTCATTATTTTACCAACATAATGGTTGCTTTCAAATATGACTGAATGCTAATATTTTCTTAATCATTAAAATCCATATATGATGCTTTAAATAATTAACTAATGTTGTCCTATGTGATACTATTATTGTACATACACTTTTCAAAAACATCAGTTTTCTCAAAAAATATCTTTTAAAAAAATTACTTTTATAAAACCCACTTCTTGAAAGTTAACATTCCCCACATAGTTCTACAAAATAATTTTAGCAAAACACGTGTTCATATAACGTTAGTATTTATCATAACAAATACATTCACATATGTCTTACATAAATTCAGAGTGACTTTTTCTTATCAAAAAACACAATTCCTAAATTAATTATTATCTCATAATTTATTGGAAAATATCACCCTTCTATGAAATTGTGCCATGATATACATCCCTGGTAAATGAAATAATTATTTACCAAATGAATACTAGTTGAAAGAACATGATATTTCATTTGAATTTAAAATTTATCCATTATTTAACTTCCATCTTTTAGTAATATTCTCTCAAAATACTTTATGAAATTCACGAAACATATCTTTTACTAAATCTTCATTACTAGAAAATACTCAATCATACTATAATAAATCTATGAATCTATGATATTATATTTTTTACGTTTATGAGACCATGTATTTTAAAGATAATTAAATTTATTAGGAAACCTTTTCAAACATTCCCAATGCATCAACTATTTTTCTCCCAAATGTATAAGACCAAAAAAATTGATACCATATAGAAAATGTTCCACCTTAATGAAATAATCCAATAAAAAAACAACCGAATGATAAAAAAATACTATATTTCACCAACATGTGTGAAAAAATTCTATAAACTATAAATTTCGATGTACATTAGTTACCATAAAAATGCTCAATAATTGATAATGTACAAGGGAAACAAAAATGGAATGACAAATATAATGGGATCATATATAAAAATAATGTTTCATAGAATAATACATGGATGATACATAAATAAATAAAATAAATGAGTAAATGATCATATAACAATGTAAATATTTAGAATAAAAAATTCCATAACTGCTAAAGCAGCTATTAAGGCCTTCTGCAAAGACATCATATATAAAATGTTAATATGCTCCAGTTACACTATCATTGTAATATCACAAGACCGACCCATGCACTGAGTGGATATATAATTCCTCTACCCATTATTTAGAATAATGTATAGTTCATTCCATCACACACTAAATTTACATGGCATAACTTCCAAGACTGAACAATACAAGATTTCAAAGAATAAATTCACAATTAGGATAAAATAAATATATTATTTCATCTTTTTTAAAGGATTCTATGCTCATGAAAATAGTTTTCAGCATTAATAAATTAAGGAGGATAACTAGTTTAATTCAATAGAATCATATGAAGAGTAACAATGGATAAAAAATGTTCAAATAAACACCCTTAATAAGAAAATAATAAAAAATTAGAATTATTGGGTACTTACAAATACTAAGATGAACATGTTGTTTTGGGAATCAAATAATTGTATTTGAAATGGTAAGTTATGAATAAAAAAATATAACATACACAATTTCGATAAAATATATTCAAATAATTTTTTATGGCCTATAAAAAACTTGTTAATTATCCAAATCATATTCCCTAGGTGTGTCAAACATGGCGTGTAGTTAAACCAATATTTCATGCACTAAATGAAGATTGAGTTATTAACTAAAATGTTTTTTTATACCCCAAGAGAATATATTCTAGATCCTAAATACATATTTTTATTATATTGATTGGGTTTCATTCCCAGGAAAATGACACAAACTTCAGTTTATAAAATTGTATGATGTTTTTAAATCTACCCAAATGTATGAAAATTATAATGAATTTTAAATGTATTATAATGATATTAAACCACAATATATCATTTATAATATTATAATTAATATATATAAATGAGTAATAATAACATTTCAAATTTAAATGAAAATTAATTGGATGTAATAAAATAATTAATGAATGAAAAGAGGTTACATACCCATTCTTTCAATGGTAACTTTTTAAATCATGTGATGAGAAAAATAGAGCCTTGGAAACTCTATGTAGAGGATATAAAGAGATAAAATTTGGGGTTATTAGTGCTCAAGGGATTTATAGGGAGGAGGAATGGGAATGGGTATGCATTTATAGAAAATGTAGTAGGATTGTTTTTCAATTTATAAACATAGTGCTTGGAAATATAGGTTATGAAAAATTTAAAACCATTGGATTAACCATGGTTTTGGATCTTGTTTTTTTACATTTATTCCTTGAGTTCTTGACATATTTGAGATTTAGAACTAATATCCATGATATTATTTTACATTTTCAATCTGAATATAACCTTCTCAAAAAATATTTTATTAATACTTAATTAATATTTTCCACTTGGAATGTAATTTATAGTTTTTAAAATCCAATTTAATTTATTAAAATATAAAATATTTTTAATATTTTTAATATTAATTTATTTATGTTATTTTTGAAATCATTTAAAAATTTTAATTATGTCATAATACATACTGCAATAGCCTATCATATTTTACTATTTAGTGAAAATTTTTACCATCCATTAAAAATATTGAAAAACTAACCACATTCATTTTTTACTGCTAAATTGAAGATATTCAATAAATATTACTAAATAGATTTTATAATTATAGGGAAAATTACCATTTATATTTGGATGATATATATTAAATAATTTACTATTTGAGTAAGGACCATTTCATTTTAAAATTAATCTAATAATTTTAATTCCCTTTAACCCCTGTATACATTATGATATATAACACCACCATACCTCTTATTGGTGAGGTGTGAAATTGATTTATTTTCAGGGGTGTTCAGGAAAACATTGATTTGGTTGTGATATATACTAACTTAATCATATACCATATATAATTATTCTCTATCCTCAATTACTCAGGATTTTGTTGGGATTTTTCATGCAAGAACTCAAGTGATTATACCTCAATAAGAATCATTGATAAATTATCATTCTAGGGGATTTTCGTTATGGTCTATGGTTTTAATCATCTATTATAAAATAATTAACAATAATTATTACCCATAATATAATCTAATCCCAACAAAAACATTTTAGTTTTAATTAATAATTCTCATAATTCCAAATGACTATATTTTCTAAAAATAATAATGTAATATAAAAATTTCCTTGTACTTCATATAAATTAATCTAATTTTATCCCTAGAATCATAGTTATGATTTCATTTCTTCTAATATATTGATTATGTGGATTATATTTTTTTTATTCAATTAGTTTTACAACCATGATAATTCTTGTGGAATATTGACAATGTCACATATTCAAAATAAATTAATTAATTATTTTAACTATCTTTCATTATTAGTTTTAGGATTCCTAAAAAATAATATTTTATTTTTAATGTATTATATTGCAATTAAATTTTCCAATTCATTAAATGAATATATTCTGTATTATATCCTAACCCATTACAAAAATTCCATCATTGTAATTGATGATTTATGGATGAAAAATATTCATATATTCATTTATAATAACATCTTATGGAAGGAATGTAACCTATTCCAAAAATTGGATTGATCTCGAGAACATTCATGGATGATTCATGCAATTCCAAATTAATATATTTCCCAAACCATGAATTTGAATTATTCTCTTCATTGAATAATATTTTAGGGTAAACCTATACATGGTCCACTATAAAAACATGGCAAGGGTCTTGTATATAATAATTTAGAAGTAATATATTTTATATTTATTCAATTTAGATGGGATTAATAGAATAATTAAATGGTATACTCCAATACCTACCTTCTCTAATATTTTAAATGACTTAATATACCTCGGTCATGGAACTGTTTTCCAAAACATTCAGACACCATTTGATGGATATATCCATTAGAAGACTTAGTCCCACCATGGAATTCATGATTCATTCTTTGATTGTTAGTATTTGATTTTATTCTACTTTAGAAAAAATGTGTTATCTCTTTGATTTATCTTATCTTTTATAATGTCCCTTCTACATGTTCAAGACAAAATAAATTAATTTCTCCAACTTCATCAAACATATTGGATTCCTAAATATCATTCTATATGAGGATTAATATGGTTCCATATTAATTATAGAGTGTTACATTTTATTAAAATGTAACCCACTAGTGTTAAATATTGATAAAAACTTCCTTGAATGTGATTAGATAATTAACATTGAAAACCCTCCAATGATATATAATCCTTACAGAATATCCATCCATTTGAGTGTGATAATATGTATTAATATTATGATTTTTATTTAATGCCTTTTGAAGAATCTTATCAAATATTTATGTAAACAATAGATAATAACAATAGAATATAGATAAAGTTTTTCTGTGAAGTTTCTAAAATCATTAATATATAATCTAGAAATACTGTCTTGAGGTTATTATTCCAATATTATATGAAAATGAGAAGATATCATAATATGATTCATAATGTCATATATCGCATTATAACCCTTACTTGTCTTATAAATACAATTAAAAACTATATAGTAATATTATTCTACTTACACTCTGGTATTAATAGTAGTTTTGAAATACCCTTGGGAAACTATTTGACATCCTTCACCTATTGCAATACTATGCATATTACATTGTAATATGTGATACCTCACATCCTAATTTCCCACACGAAATGATCTCAAATATCCATGAACATATGTGTGCTACTATGATGAATAAAAAAATTGAACAATGGGTATTATCTAATAAATATTTCTATATATCAGGTATTCATAGATCACATATCATCTTCAAAAGATGTAAAAATCTTTTATATAATTTTTACATATTTTTAATTTTAAATTCATTAAATCTAACATCTTATTAATTAAGTCATTATTTTCTTATTGGTATTTATTAACCATCATAATAAATAAGTATGGGAATGTAAATTTAATATAAATGATATTTCCCATTTTATATTAAGACATATATAAAATCATTAAAAACCCTTTAGAATTTTATAATTACCCATATTCAACACGGATATGATACCATGTCCTTTTTTAATCAATGTATTGGATAACCCACCCCATATGTATTCTTGTATCAAGATTCAAAACCCACCAGACCATCATTTTTCATAATAAAACATACAAGATATTTCTTTAATACATCACTATATATTAAAAATATGAATTTAATAGATTAAAGATTCAATATAGGTGAATTTTCCAATATAGACTTTAATGGATCAAATTAAATATTTAAATTCCAATTTACATGTGAATTTTACCCAGATACGTGTTAGCTTGGTAAATTTATTAGTTAATTGGAAAAATTATAAAAAATAATGGATACTATTCAACTAAGTTAACGAATCAATGTTCATCAATTATGGTGGTTGTTCCTTTCCATTCTGTGAAAACCCTTAATATTTATCGGTGAAAATATATATTATCCTTTAATACAATATTTCCAAGAAAAAAATCATTTTTAAGACCAAATTTTTATTTAATAATTTTTTAAAATAACATCATCTTACTTATAACCTCAATAATATATCTCTAATGAGTTTTATATTTATCATAACTCATAGATTATTAAATAATATCACTTATAAATACCCCATAAAATAAAAATAATATGATCTTTGCAAACATTATTCATCATGTTTATAATCACCCAAGTTGTAATAATTAACAAAAAAGGAATTACAATCAATTTATAATTAACATATTTTATATAATATTCAATATTTACAATATCCACCAACTTAATTTGCTTTATGATAATAAAAATGAAGATCAATCTTGAAAAAGTATTGAGCAACAAGAAGATGATGAAGGAGGTTATCAAAAGAATAACATTTTTTCATGTTATTTATATAAATTATATTGATTATAATATTATAAATTCATAACCTCATTGATCCAAACATATTTCTCAAAAAATGGAGGATATTGTAAAAACATTGATGAATGTAACCCTTATATCATAATTCTAGTAATTTAATCTTCAACACAAATTATTCCACTAGAGTTATTATAAGAACATGCATTGATGTATTTTCTTCACCATGGATAATATAAATGGAGAATTAAACATCAAATTCCATCGGAAATCTAGGTAATTTGTTAATACATATGTTAAAATAATCCTACAAAATCCATCAATTATATATTCTATAGATCTAGTTACATATCATAGATTTAATTTCATCTATATCTTTATAGAGGATGTAATTTTAACTATATAAAATTTTTGGTTCTAGTCAAGTTTTATGTAATAAAATCTATACTAAAAATTAGTATCCATTCATGACTCACAAATGTTTCATTCAGTTTCCATAAAAGAAATTATTTTTTTATAATTTGAGAGACATTAAAATAACAAGATTACATTAAAATCCACTATAGTTTTTGTGATTATATTTGAAACTAGAAACCACCCATTTTTTCTAATATGGATTTTCAAATATATATTTGTTTTAATCTAGGTAACACTCTATTTTTTAACTAATTAATCCGTAAATGATAAATCATGTTTTCATTAAATATTACCTTAAAACCTATATGGTATAAGTGAGTATGTATTTCTAGAATCAAATAATGTTTTAGATTAATTTGATTATATAATGTATGTAATTTCTATCACATTATTTATAGATTAAATTTTTACTATTATTTTTATATACTCTCAGTAATGATCTATATAAATATTATGATGAATATTACCTTTTTAGATGATTCATTTTTTTGATTAATTCCCCAAACCTCTATAATTGATGAATTTCACATTTTATGGTTCCCTATTTACATAGAATTGATTACCATTATAATGCATCTCTTCAAATGTAAATTTTAAATCCAAAACCTTTATATAGGTCCTTAGATTTTTATATATAAATTTATATTTTATAATTCTATAAAATGGTCTATTATTTTGATTTATAGTTGTTCTTCCTACTCGGTGAATAGACATCCTCTTCTTCTCATGTTTTTATTTTTAAATCTATGGTTTTGATAACATATTCATAATCTGGATAACAATTGTTATTGAATATTCAAATGATGCAAATGTTTAAGAGAAAAAATATCATCTAATACATATATTCAAAACAAAAAATAAATTACCCATCTTTGTTTTCATGAGACATAGATAATCTACGACATAACTCACTCTTATTATTAATTTAACCTCAAACTCAGACACCATTTATGCATCCATTTTTAGAGATATATATATACATATATAATTTTGTATCACAGTATATTGCTCATGTGAAAATATTTTTCTAGGGAATTAACTTAAAATTAAATATAATCCATTTATTATATCTCATATTCCTTCAAATTAAGATTAAATAGGGACAACCATTGCTTAGTGTCTTCTATTAGACAATACACATCCATGAAAAACATTTAATTCTCATTACAAACAGATTCTATGCAAGTATTTTATCAGAACATAATCTATATATGTTCTATGATGAGATTAGTTAACCAATTAAATGATTAAATTTTTTACCACATTAAATAATATAAATAACTTTATCATTTTTATGGGAAATATGATTCTTTATATAGACAAGGTTATTTTTCCATAACCATATTCAATTTTCCTAGGATAGTAGTAGTCATTTCAGAATCAATAGTAACACCATTATATTTATTCTCAAGAAAACCCAGATATTATATAATATTAGTGGATTGGTTTTTTATATTATAATAGGTTCCATTATTTATCAACTTTCTTGGATTATTTAATAATATTATAAAATAATAGTATATAAGAAAATATTTACTCATCATATCTCCATAAAACACAGATCAATATATATAATACCTATAGAAAACAATTATAGAAAAATCACAAAAATTATGAATTGGTGGAATATATGATTTCTCTCTTTATTTTTTGAATGTAGTTCCTATTTTTTCGAACAAACATTGAATGATTTCAACAATAACACCCATGAACCTTGCCACTAAACAGTTTTGGGTTATTTATTAGACGACAATTATAATACATGAGATTACATCCCCAATATCTATGTTATGTAGTCCTCGAGAGTTTAGATATCTAAATATTACATTAAAATGTAAAAAAGTATTGTTTTAGTCCAAATAATTTATCTATATTTCCATCAATTATGTCAATAAAATATAGTGTCACACATAATTACATGGAAAATGGGAATAAAAAATGATGAGATCAAATGCTCAGTAAGGGTAACATACATAAAAATAGAACATAGAATAAGTAATATAATGGGATGAAAATAAAAAACTAATTCTACATACCATAATATATTGATTATAATTAATTAACTGATTTAATTATAGCATAATTATAGATATTTTAGTAATAAATAATTCCTGACAATATAAACATACCATAATTACCATTTTCTAAGACATCATATATAAGGGAAAGGATTCTCCCATTACCCTATCGTAGTTTTCTCATGAGACTACCTATGCATTGAGGGGATATATAATTATAGACTCCACCCATAAGATAAAAGAATAATTCAATCAATTGAATACCAAATTATTATAAAATTACTTTCAAAACTAAACAACATATTAATAAATTTAATATATTCTAAATGAAGTTTATTATTGTTGATTTTTCCATATATAATAATAGATCATATGGTTATGAAATTAATAGACATAGTACCCAAAACCAAGAGTCTTTAGATATATTAAATTTGATGTAAACAATACAAGTTTTGTAAAACGATCAAATAGCTTTTTATTCCTATTAGAATAGAAATATGGATTTTTTTTAATAATAAACATGATAGTATAAAACACAAAAAATAAATTATAGGAGAACATTATTATATAATATAAAATACCTTTAAAATGAACCAGAGTTAGATTCTAGGATTTTTCTGTAAATAAAAATAAAATACTGGTGAGCTAGTATGCTTAGTAAGGAGTAGTGTTTAATGAAATCTATCATTTAATAAGCATGTATTAAATAGTATAGAAGAAATTAATGATCAAAATATTTTCATAATAAAATGAAAACACTTTAATACTATATCAAAATAGATAAATTAAAATGTGTACAATAATTATTGATCTCATACTAATGGAATTCATAATGATGGACATTATAAACATGTTATGAATGCCCCGTTCCATGACATCATTTGTAAAATGGAAATACATATTACAATAACATAGTTAGTTTATCACATGGGACCTATCAATTAATTGAGGTGATATCTATACCGAGCATCAACCATCACTAATTGTGCCTATGGAATTCATAATATCATGTAATTAATAAACTATAAAAAATATAATAAATATTCCCTATTAATAAATCAAAATATTTATTGAGAATACAAGAATAAATATTTTTAATATTTACCCAATAAATATATGTAATAATGGGTTTTCCTAATATTATATCCTATAATAAATATAAAAACTACAAGTTGTTGTAAATTTATTTGGATATACCAATATCTATGAAATAATGATAAAATGGTAGAGAGGGTACTTTCAATGTATGATGTTATAACAGAATAGAGTAATTTTGATCAATAGTTTTCAATTAAAGGAGGAAAATGAAATAATGATAATATCATTCATTATTATTCATATTATGTTTCTTAATTATCAATATCATTTTCTTTAGGTTTCTATAGAAGGGTTTTCACTACTGAAAAAACGCAATCTACACTGAGTGGTGATTGAGTTGGTACTCAACCTATTTTTAGGATGATTATCAAAGATTCATATTTCTCAAATCTAAATCCATTTATCAGTATCCAATCATAGATTTAATTTAAAAAAACACACACACACATTACTTTAAAAAAATTTGATTTTTCAACAATATGGTGACCTTACATAACATTTCTGTTAAAATACATAGAAAGAATATATTTAAAATATGATAATAAATATTTTAAAAAACATGATATTCTTCATATAAAATATTTAAGTGGTACTAACTACCCCAACCAAGAGAAAAAAATAGTGTATATCATAAAAGTTTCTCAATTCATTGAGATTTGAGATAAATAACCATTAACTTTTGTCCCACTTAGTGGAATGTTCTATAAAATTTTTCATAGTAACAATAAAGATCTTAATAACCTATTTTACAATGTTATTCATCTTTATAATAATTTTCATCATAATTTATAACAACTATCTACATGAATATTAATTAGTTATTGTCTATTTTAAATATTAGGTGAGAGTAATTTGGGTCATTTTGACCTAGTTTCATAAATGTGTTGTTTTTATCATTATTCTCATAAATTTATTCATTATTATATCATATATGGTACTATAATTGATTCATTTTTATAATAATATTATAATTTTATTATATATGAATTTTTATTAAAATCTTATGGATGAAATTAGTGTTGATCTTGTTTTAGTGATTTTAAAAAAATATAAATTTTTTAACTAACTGATGATTTTTTTTATTAATTTAGGACAAAAAAAACTAAAGTAAAATCTTTATTTATTTATTTATATGATATATTATAAGAAATTACATTCAAACAGTCATCCATGATATAAATTAATTACATTTTTTAACTATGTTGGTAAACAGACCCAATCAACATCATCCATATTTTAGTGGATGATTATAAAGTGATTTAGTTTAGTATGATTATAATATAAGAATAAACAGATTTTTATAATTTTAATTGGTATGATATATCAAATTTAGAAATAATTATTTTATTAATATTTCCTATTCTAGGTTTTTATATAATATGAAAAAATATTTTTTTCCCTTAGAACACTCATTTGGACAGTTGATTTTAACAGGGTTGTTATTGACTCATAATGTTAATAAGGTGTATAGATTTACATTTAAGAAATTAAATAATATGAAAAAAAATTATATTTATACAATAAAACCCAATTAATGACCAACTATTAAATGAGGCAATGTAATGAAAAAAAACATTAGTCAATCATCCCATGGTGGTTTAGTCCACACATACGCTTGGTTGATGATTTAGTTATCCATAAAATGTGATAAGTGCATAATATATCATATCATTACACAATCTAGAATATTAAATATAAATTATAATTATTTATTATATTCTACATTTTCACCATCCATGTTTGTTGGTTGAGGATAATGAAATATTACACTTCGCAGAGGAGGTCATATGTAGAAAAACATATATGAAATGTCTATTTTCCTTATACGAAAACACGAAAATTTGAAAATATATATTCCCAAATAATAATAAATTTTTACATAAACACTAATTTTTTAATTATATTTCATTGATAAAATTACATTTGAAAATTTAACAGAGAAAATAAAATAGAGGAAAATTAGTACCCATATTGAGGAGTCGTGCATTCTCTTAGATGACTCCTAAAAGAGGTGGTAGGCTAATAGATCTTAACAGTAAGATTAAGAGGGTGAAATAATATTTATGGGGGAGGATTAGGGGTTTGTTTTAAATAGGAATCAAAATTCATTATTTATAATGAAGGGGTGGTGATAGGGCCAATTTATAAATTTTGAGAATGGCATGATATGTAATTATTTCAATGTAATATAATGTGATATCAAGTTTTACACAAATAGTGAATACAAAAAAATTAAAAATAATTTATTATGGAAGATAAATGTCTAATAATAAGTCAACAATTTATTTATTTCAAATGCTTTTTATTTTTTTACTCTATTAATCTTTAAAATTTATCTTTTACTCTTTTTTTATCATGTTAACTAGTATTTACCTTTGTAATTAAATATTAATACCTAAAAATTAAATGGAAATTATGAAATAATATGTAGAAAAATATTTTAAAAATTAAATCTTTTTTATTATAAACATTATCATGTTAAATAGAACTTAGTTTTGTCATAAGATTATGTAAAGGGTGAAAACATATTTTAAGAAAACTGTATTTTTATTATTAAAATTAATATGTTGGATAAAATTAATATTTTATATAAATATAATTATATAAATTAGATAATTTTAAATAAAATTAAATTTTATGATTCCTTAGAATAATTAATAATTAAATTTTAGAAAAAATATATTTAATTAAAAAATACGATAAAAAATAATTTTTTCTATCAGAAAATATTACTTATGATAATAAATTTAAAACATATTATTTATATATTATGAATTTTATTTATTATAATATGGTCATAATCAATAAAAATTTATTTGATCAATGGAAGGGTCTTTTAAATTTATAGGTATATATCATTAATTGATAAAGTCGTAAAAGTTATAGTTTTGATAAAAACTGTACATTCACTTAAAACTAAAACCAATTATTTAAGAAACATTTCAACAATTAACCATAATATAAGTTTGAAATTATTAATAAAAACATGACATAATTTTTTCAAATATAAATAGTATAATTTTATAAAGTTATCATTTAAATAAAATCATGAATAAATTTTCTTTATTGTGAGCATTATACATTAGTTTTTTGATCTATTGTTTACATTATAATTATGTAATTAGGTAATACAATGAATTTTTTTTCAAAATAAATAAATTAATAATAATATATATTTAAATTACCCTATATTATATAAATAGTAATGATGTATTCAAAATTTTGAAATAAGATCCATTAAAATGTGAGGAATAATAAAATACAATTGTTGGGTACTTTTAAAGACTAATATTATCACGGTGTTTCTGTAATAATATAAATGTATTTGAAATTGTAAGATACCAATGCATAGATAAAACATGCATAGATCAGATAAAATATATTCGTATCCATCATTATGATTTATAAATTTATGTGAATCATGTAGAGCATATCTCCGAGGAGTGTCAAACTGGGTATGTACATTGGCCCACTTTTTTTCCACCATGTAATGATAGAGTTTTTACACATTGATCATTACTTAGGTTTGTTATGCATATATGAATATATGAAGAAGCCATTATCCATAAGTTTACATGTAGAAAAATATTTCATTTCTAGTAAAACAAAAATAAATTACATTACTAATAGTTTGAATGGTTTAGTGTCTATACGAATTTTGGAGTATTTAAACAACTTATGAATCATATTTAACCAGATGTAAAAATGATCAAGCATTGATAATATACAAATTAATTTAAGAAAATTTGGCATAATAACATTTGACATAGAAATAAAAAGGAATTGGATGAAATAACATAATTAATGAATGATAATAGTTTATAAACCATTAACTTGAAAGGTAAATTAATATATATTTAGATGAGAACATGAGAGCCTTGAAACATACATAAAGAGAATTTTGATAGATTAAATGGGGGAAAATTTGTGGTTATTGTATATTGAGTGAATTATAATTGAATAATGGTTGGGTTTTTATTGAAAATGATGGTGTATTGTTCATTTATTTATAAACAGAATCTTTTTAAATACAAGTAATATAATTTGAATAACCATTGGACTTCATGTAGTTTTAGATCATGGATTTTCAAATTTATGGCATGGGTTTTGAAATATTTGAGTTTAGTAAATTAAATCCATAATATTATATATCATAGTCTATGTGAATATAATTTTTAAAAAAATATTGTTTTAATACCTTTATTTAAATTTTATAGATTGGGATGTTTTTTATCATGTTTTAAAATCATTTTAATTGAAAAAATGAATTACGTTAATAAAATTATTTACTTTTGGTAATGTAGTAAATATATTAGTTTTAAAATAATCTATACATCATATTTATGTTCCAATTATTTTTATATATTCTTATTGTATCTTAGTTTTTTGTGAGAAAATGTGACTATCACAGAAAATAATGATAAATTCACCATAGGAATATTTTTTTTATCTTAATTCCAAATATGCAATCCATTATTTCCAAATTAGTAAAATAATTATATAAGTTATACCATTTGTGTTGGGATGATAATTAAGATAAAAATGCATTATCATAGTAAGAATCCTTCCAGTTTGTATTGAATTTAACAAATTTAATTCTACTTAACCCCTAGATACAAAACCCCTTATCACACTAATATATGTACTATGTGTGAGGTGTGAAATGATGGTACATTAAATTTGTGGTTTGACCAAAATATCCCGGGAGATGATTACCACTAACATGATCTTAAACAATATTTGATTTTTCTGAATCTATAGTTGTTCAACTTCTTATTGGGCTTGGTCAATGGAAAACCACAATAATGGTACCTCCTTCCCATGATCAGATAAATAAACATCATGTGGGTTATTCTAATGGGATAATCTATTGGTTCTTTCATTCTATTTGAAATTTTCCTTCATCAATACACTTAATATAAACTGATTCAAACATAAACATTTTAATGGTACTTTTTAATGAGTTTAATTCCCAATAACATAAATTTCTAATGGTCCTTACTTTATATATATATTTACTCACAAACCCTTTAAATTCATCCATGTAATTCCCATGAATCCCTCATTTTATTTTTTATCTCTTAAAAAAGGTAGATCTCTATGATTTTATTATTTATTGTATCAACCATTCTTATTATTACATTGATATTTTCAAGGAATTTTCTTTAGGTGAAATATACATTATACATGTAATGTTGTTTTTTATTAATTATCTATTAGTATTTATAATGGTCATAACAAATTTATATCTCTAATTTATCATGTAACATGTTAAAAAAATGTGTGTATTCATTAACATAATATCTAGGGTATTACACCCATACATAAAAGAGTTACAATGCACTATAGGAGAATCCAAAAAATAATACCTCCCTACTAAATATGATAAGAATTCATGGAATGAAAAAAATAACCCCTTCCTTCAAAAAACGATATTGATTTTTTGGAAGGGATTTATCTATATAAACGTTGAAATGATTCATGAATCAATAAAGGTACTTTAAAAAAACTCCCCATTTCAAATTTCTTTGTATTTTTATTCCATTGATATCAAATTTGACAGGAGTACATATTCCAATTTTTTTCGTTGAGTCATTACAATATTAGAATACCAACCCCCCCCCCCACCTGACCCTCAAAATGGGGTTAAATGCAACAGAGGATAATCATATTCCAAGGGAGAAATGTTTCCCACATGGTTTCCATGTGGTTTATTGAGTTTATGAACCACCTTTATATTATGGGAGTTAGGTCTATGTATTTATCATTTATATATGAATCTAATATGTGATCGAACCGGTTATCAACTTCCATATATACATCATCTAAACAGTTCTCCTTTGGGAGTTTCATCTTTAAAAAACCTTTGGTCTTTCATATACTAGACATCACAATAGAATATTGGTACATTGTGGGGAATTCCCACATAATATTTTTCCATGCATAAAAATAATGTGGCCCACATAGTTAAATAGTAACTGCACAATCAACATAGTAACATTAGAACTACATATTAAATCATTGATTTAAAATTTTTCATAGAAATATATAAAAGTATTAATTTTTTGATAATTATTATATAATATCAATCAACAATAATTCATCCATCCTATTTAATAGAAAAAATGAAAAATATGATAGAGAGTGTTAAATTATATGCCAGAGAGTGTGTGAATTCAATACATAATTTTTCATTTGAGCCCATGTGTGCTAGTGTGTAGGACTAAACAATATAAAAATTTTATTTTATTCATGGATTCAAGCTACTAAATAATGTTACCATCCCTAAAAAATCACGTGAAACATCTAATCAACCAGATAAATCGGAATTGTGAGACTGTTAGAGAAAATATCTCATGGCAGGATTTATATGGGATTCTCTCTAAAAAGGTCCATCCTACTGTATTCCCCTTTAAAATTGGATGAAACATGAGTGCGGGGGGGGGGGGGGGGGGGGTTGGGGGTCTATATATAGATATCAATAAATATGGATCAATAATGAATAGGGAAGAAAATTATGAGAAGCTTAGATGGTCATTCATTGGGGAATATTTTTATTGGGGGATTATTGATAATGGACTCAGTATGGACGTTATGGGTAATGTAGAACTATGATGATTTTTTTTCAAGATCATAGGGTTAAAATATATTTTGAAAAATTATAGGTATCACCTTATTTATTTCATTATAGTAGATAATTCCCCTTTTACATTCTCAGTAGATGAATTCTTGATAAAAATATGATTCACCTAGTTGATGGGGTAGGTGGGCATTAGTATTTGGGATTTCTATATGATCACGAGGGAACTAATATTGGTGGACATGTATAATGAGTTCATTCCCTATTATAATAAATGGTATTATACACATGGAACACCATTTTTTGAGTATATTTTCACTATAACACCAAATATGTTGGAGGATGGGGATTTTCCAAGGATTTATAATCATTTACAAGATTGGGATCAAGTATTCATGACTAAAGTTGATCATGGAACACTAGTGAGAAGGAGAAGGACCTACCCAGCACAAAAAGCTCTAGACATATGGAAACATATATAGCCATGTTGTAAGAATTTTTATTCACAGATATGTGATTGAAATTGTATCTCTGGACTAATCAACTAGTATGGGAAGTGGCATTTATTTTAATGATCCTAAGAGGTAACTTGTTTTTATTTTATTAATATGATACCGAGGTTAGAGTCATGACTTTTATAAACGAGGCTTAACTATAGATATGGAAATTAATCAACCCAGTTTCACATGATATCAAATTTTAATACAATCATATTAGAATCATTAATAAGGGTAATTCTACAATAATGTGTTTTTATCATTTTAAGTCCACTAGAGTGGAATAATAGCTCACATGGTGGGCTATCAATTCATAAATGGCAAACTAGTCTACGATTCCAAATTTAGGCCACACATTCAATGGATAAGAAAATTAAATACATTATTATTAGATTTTATGGATTAATATAATATGTTAAATTTGAAAGAAAACATTTATACATTCCTTATAAACCTCCGACTGGTACTGTGAAATATAAGATGACCAAAATTCATTTCTCATAAGGTTTTATCATATCATTCAGAGTTTGTCTCTTAGACTCCAAGAATTATGGGTAGATTATGAGTGAGTGGAATTAACCATATATATTTATGATATAGTTCTCATATTAAAAAATTAGGTCTTGATCTTCTCAGTTGTGTGTGGAAATAGAAACAGTTGATGGCTTCATAAAAGCTTTGGATTTTGTTCATATGATATGAGACCATTATTGTAATGAAATATCCACCTTCTGATGTTATTATTTTATATGAAAAAAACTATGTTGATATTGGTTCTAATAAAATAAAAGAATACAATATATTCAAATATTTCACTTATTTAGGGTTTTAGTATTAGTTTAAGAGGAAGAACACAATACACTAATAGATGTAACAAGTCTACATAAACGACCTGATCTATGAAACAATTTCAAATTTGAGATATCATGGAAAAAATATGTGATTAGATATTACACCCTAAAAATAAGGGAACCTTCATAAATATCCATTCATCTTGGGATGGGATTACTAAAATCATGAAGGAGTGGGACACAAGTATAATGAGAGTATCTACTAAAAAACCTCAGATGATACATTAGGAGTAAGATATCTAACTAATATGTTTTATATATGTAACTAAACATATTCATATTCTTTTCTATGTGAAACTTGATGTGGTAAAAGCCATACTATGAGAAATATAATGTTATTATTTATTACAAAAATCATGTTGTAGATATGTTAACATCAATTATATTGGATACAAATGAAGGGAGTCAATGAAATCCTTAAAAAGAGGTGAAATAAATGTCCGTTCTGATTTTTATACAGTATTAATGTGGGGATAATTTTTTTAACTATTGGAATTGGATATTGATGAGTTATAGAATATTTATTCCTCGCAATATAATTATTTTTGAAAATTTATCTGGAGTGGATTCCCATTTTAGATCACAAATTAATGAATAAGGTACTCCATACAAGGTAGAGCATATACATATATTAAAAGAAAACCATATGGAATTGTTTCCACCTCATCCACTAAATTCATCTTTGTAAAATGTAATATTCCTTGGGAAATTATAGAATGGGAAGATAAAAAATGGATCTTTTGTGGGGGTGATTACATATATATTAAAATCCTATGTCATTATTTCAAATATGGTGGTCTCATAATAACCGTCGACATAAAGGATCATAACCATATATTTTCATGTGTTCTTATCCTATAATGTTCCCTTTATCCATTTAAATCCAGTTAAATTATAGATGATATGAAAATATATTTCGTCTCTAGAAAAGTGAGTGACTTCATGAAGGCCCCAAGTTTATTTGTTCCATTCTCCCAGGGACATGTACCCCAAATTACTGTAGAAAGGGATTCCATAAAACCCCGATATTTTAAAATGTCATATTATTGTTTGTTATCATATATGACATGGAACACCAATAATAGAGTATAATTTAACACAGAAAGACTCAAAAATATATTTCTTTTTAAATAAATTAAATCTCTTTGATAGTTTTCAATGTAATCAAAACAAGGTTTAAATGAAACATGATAATCTATTGAGATGATATTATTTAAACATTCCAATTCTAACCAAGATGTTAATTTGTGTGGTATTAATATGAAAATGTAAATTGGGAAAATTATATGGTTTAAACATGTACAAACTAAATTCAATGTTTATCTATTATTTATAAATAATATAATAACCATATAAATAAAAGAGAACTGTTTTATAAAAAAATGTATTTTTCTAAAAGGATGTTTAGTCATTATTTTCACGTATAATTTATATTTAATTTTTAACAATTTTAATTAATATATTTAAAAAATAATATTTATGTCTTAAATATATATTTCCGGATTATCTTTGGGTGATGTTTTAAAAAATTTCTAAAAAGGTTATTTTTTGAAGAATAACGTTGAATAATAATATTTATTAAAATCCACATTTTAATATTAATTCTGTATAGAGTAAATTATATCTAAAATTTTTTTTAATGAAAACTATGTTAAATAAAACTAAAATTTATCTAATTTATGTTTTTTTAATCAATTTTATACTGAATATAATATAAAAAGTTTATATGAATTGGAATGTTTAACCTAAGAATTTTTTTGTTACGTTTGGGGGTTAAATTTTAAATCCATCATTTCCAATTATGTGAATTTAATTTATAATAATGGGTTCCATATTTAGAATATGAATAATTAATATCATATAATAAGTTCAACTTATCTTTTGGTTAAACTAAATTGTAAAAACATTACAAGTTATTTACTACTTTTAATGTTAAAAGGGGTTTACCAGGGGTTAACCTAATCGACAATTACAAAAAATAACCAAAAAATGTATAAATCAAATTTAATGGAAATATTTTGACCTTGTATCTTTCATGGTACCATAAATAATCAGTTTTAGGCTTTCTCAAAGACAATAATGGGGTGTCTCTTTTTCAGTTAAAACATTCTTGGCGTGTCATCTCTCCCATTTAAAATATTCCACCCCCTCTCCTCCCTTTTCCAATATAATAAATTAAATAATATCAGCCAATAAATAACAACATATCTACCTTACATAACTCCTGGATTCTTAGAGTTATTATTTTTATTTGGAATCCCTCATAATATGGTAATTTGTATAAACATGATGAGGATCTCCGAAAAATATGTAAAATTATTAAAAATTTGATATTATTTCATTTCATCTGTTAAATAATTTAAATATTCTAAATATATGATTAAATAATATAAAAATGTATCCAATATTGTGTAATTATTTTAGTATCATAAAATATATCCATTTACCCTTCCATCAAATAGGAAATGGAAACGTTGACCTTGTAACCGACTGATTGCCTCCTCAAGAAGCAACGTAACACGTTTTCCATCACAACCTCTCATTAATGAATGTAATGTTATAATTAACATATTTAGATTATTAATTGAAATATATATACTTATGTAATTAAAATTTACCAAAATAAATAGTTTTCTTCCAATCCAGTGGAAGATAATAAGATCACTGCAACGTACTTGTAGACTACCGCCTTTGCTTAGCGATGTGATTTTTTTATTTATTTTTTGAAATGTATGGGAATAAATATATATTTATGAAATATAAATTAAATTATTTATATAATAAGGGTTTTTAATATTTGAAAAATAATTTACCTTTCATTCATTACATTTATTTAAAAAATAGAAACAATATTCATGCATACCTACGATTTACTATCTCCATGAACGGTGTAACTCATTTCTGATCGATAACTATTATGGACTATTGTAAATATTTATATAATGATTATACATTATATTTATATTATAGTTAACAATCTGAAGATTAAAAACTATGATCAATGTAAAAGGATAGAAATTATGGAATAAAAAACACACATGAAAATGAAGCAAGTATAACATGAAATAATGATTTTAACAATGAGTTGCTAATGAACATTCCATAAATAACTATTTATAAATTACATATGGTTTCAAATATTTTATTATTTTTATGTAATATATATATAATAAATAATTATTTATTATACAAGAGGTACATACATGTATGAAGGAAATCAGATATGAGGTAATGGTTTCCGGTCTCACTTTTTATTCTCTGAGACAGAAGCCATATTCACTACATAATTATTTTGTGCGGTATATATAATGAAATTTCTATATTTTATATCATGAATACATTTATATTCATTTTAATTAATGTGTCATTTTATACCATATCTTCCATGGGGCATATGATTTATATGTTACAATAGTTTTAATTTTTTTTGTACAGTTTTATTATTTATTGGGAGGTTTCATGATTAATATTATGTTGATGAAATATTATTATCTAATTTTTTGGAATGAAATTAATTTTATTATAATATATTTATATCCCAGTAAAACACATTTTACCATCACTTTTTCTCTTTGAGAAAACAATAATCAAAAAGTGTGTTTTTTAAATAATACCAAATTAATTTCTATATTTGTTTTGAAACTATTTTTCATCCAGATCAATTTCATATAAAAGTTAATTAAAAAAATTATTTTAAAATTATCTAAAGTGTTTATTAAATCCAGTTTTACCTATTTTTTAATTTAAAATAATGTTCAAAGAGAATAATAATATCATTTTCTGATTGAGTAACTTTATATTGTTTTTAAAATTGTGTGAGATGAATGATTTTAACATAAACAACATGTAAATAATTTAAATTAGTGATAACCACGCATTAATTTTGAGAAAACCTTAAATGTTGTCAAAGATATTTTCAAGAATTTTTTTTGGAATAATATATTTCAATTTTTTGTTTTTGACAGTGATTTTCAAAGTAAAAATAATATTGTCCTTAACAAGGATTTAATTTTTTTATTTATTTCATTTCATTAATGAAAAAACTCAATTTAATATATGATACATTGTTAATATGTTATAATTATATTGTCCTTATTATTTTTCACATCATTTTATGAACACTTTGGCTAGGGAGCTTCTATTTTTATACAATTCACTATATAACCCAGAATGGTTTATGATTGTGTTTATTGATTGTAGATAATATTTAAATTTTTATTACATTTTTTAATACGAATGTTTATATTTATTATATTTTTACCCTATCATATAAGAACTGAATTTAACTTATTATGTGTTTGTAAAATTCCACTATTGTCCCTCGATTTGTTATTCTAACTCATGAGACAAACTAACTTTCGTTTTTGGATAGGGCCTTACCAATTTTCAAAAGATGTATTTGAAAGGGGTCTTGATGGTACGGTTAGGACAATCAAAATTATAAATTACCTCAATATGATATTAGCTATTGATGTTACATGTGATTATTAATTTATTTAGAATATCCATAGTTATGTTTCAGGATTAAGTGATTATTTATATGGAATTATTTGAGGATATCTAACTCCTTCCATATTATTCTCAAGAATTTGATTGAATGTAATGTTTTTAGTTATTTAACATTATAGTTTTATTAATACTTATATATTCATGATATCATCCATTATATGAAAACCCTAAATAATAATTATATCCCACCTATTTGATATATATTTTCCTTGGGATTCTATGATGTCTGTTATGATTAACTTGTAGGGATATAATAATAGTAATAACTTTGTGCTCAAGGAAAATTATATTTTTTAATTATTGTATTAAATTGTAATATGAGATTCAAGAATTTTTAATGTTTATCATGATTTATAAACTGTTCGTTCCTTCAGGATATGATTCCTTTTCTCCAAGGATAATGTAATAAAGTGTCCACCCACTCTGGTTTACTTGGGTATGGGTCTATACGGTTTTTATCAAAATAAGTTCATTAAAATCCTTGAGAAATAAATTTATGAGACTATATATTATGGAACATAATCATATTTTAAACATTTAGGATATGTATAGAAGAACATATAAATGTAATGGTGTGGATGCTATCGTGTGGTTTTTCTAAAAAATACATCCATGTTTGGATAATATAAGTAGATGTGAATATAGAATTGTTGTACCTAGGGGTCATAACTCAAAATAAGAAATATTTGGATTTGGATCACTCATCATATGGTCCATAAAAATGGGATTTATTGTAAACCTAGTTTTACACTACCATGGTATATTATTAGGGTAATTCATACAATCATTACAAAACCACGATAATGGATTTAAATAGATGATTTCCATAAATAAACTAGGTTAATCCTATAGTATCATAGATTTAAAAGAAGGTTTCGTGATTTTGAAATCAAATAAAATATTTTTCTTGATCATGTGGTTTTCACTATGATTATTGTTTCTTGCACTATGATTATGGGTTTAGTAAATAGTGGGAACCAGAAAGAACTAGGTTAACATAAAAAAGTAATAGAAATAATGTTAGTGATAAACAAAATGGGATCATTACTAGAGATAAGGATATTATAATTATGATTCGTCATTTATGATGATATATTATTAATAAATTTCAGCCTAATCCACTCTTAAAAACAACAATGAAGAGAAGGAAAGACTTTTCCGAGTGCTCAGGTGGTAGAAAACATAGATGAAATACGATCTCGTTTCTTATAAATCAAGAAAGTTAGAAGAATAAATAAAGTAAATGTATAAATGGAATGAGAATAAGTTTTCGGTGTTGAAAAGAATTGGATGGGGTAATTAATTTCCATTGAAAAATTAAATGTCAAGTTAATTCAAAGGAATATAATAATGCTTTCCCTAAATATTCATTAACAGTTTAATGTTTTAAACATGTAAAGAATGGGAATTATGAATAAAAACTTTTTAAGGGGAAATATGATGAAGAGGATATGAATGTATATACTAATAATGTGTTTTCTGATGAATATCCTACAAATGAAATATAAATTAATGGAGATATTAAAGATTAAAATTGTAAATCATTTTTAATGTTATAATAATTAAGTATAATGATTAAAGTGATAATGAATTTGGAATACATAATTATATTTTAGATCTATTATTACTAATGGTATATTTTTTATAAGAATCATAAAATGAATAAGGATTATGTTGTAGTCTTTTTTCATTAATTTTTTGAAAGTATTTCATGCATAATATTGATTTAAAATAATATTGATTTGATGACCAATGTAATATTTGAGGTTATTCGTTATATTTTTAGGAACAATTTATGAATTATTTAATTGCGGTTTTATAAAAACAACAACCCACTTGCAAGGTCACAACCCATTGAATCTTACAAGTTCACGAGGCTTAGACCCCCAACCAAAAGATAACATTTGTGAAATTCTTACCACTAGCCTACACGATGTTCCCGTTTATATAAAATTGTTTTTACCTATATTATTTTATTGATGAATAATTATGGAAGGAGTTAAGTTGAAATTTTAGTGTTAATTGTGGGGTTTATAGATTAATGTGTTATATTGGATGACTCATTCTGGCCCTTTTGGTTTTGGTTAATACATTGAGATATACAGAGGAACATGTCCCTATTTTTAAGATCTTATTATCCAGTAAATAAAATTTTAGTCATTTTGGAATAATAAATTGACCTTGGATATTCAATTCATGGAGTAAGAAATGAAGTGATAATTTTTCAAAGAACAACCAAAATATGAAATCAAGGATTTGAAATGGAAATATATTAATAAAATATATTTTCATATGTTATTAATCTAAATTTTGAATAAATTACTCCACATAGAGAGTTTTCTTAAAAAAACTATTTTCCCATTAACATCATATTTGATGAAATAAATGGTATATTAACACATTGATAATTTATGGATTTGTAGTCATTAAAGTTTCAAGAACATTCACTTTATTATGATCAGTTATCTCTATCTGTAACGCCCCGACCCCAGTTACCCAGAGTCGGTGCATTATTACATAACATTGGCATGATCACAAGACAGATCAAATCTCGAAAGACCGATTGGTTTAGTAGCCTTGGAAACACTAGATATATTCATAAGTTTTACATTACATCATTAAACGAAAAACTACTACAACAACATATTGTCTCCATAATCCACACTCATATCCCCACATAATATCCCTGCAGGTCATTCATAACTTACTTCTTCACTTCCTGGGAAAAATAAAACATAGAAAAGGGGTGAGCTCAAATGCCCAGTAAGGATAACAATATAGCGAAAACTTTCATAAATAAGAATAAACTTTTAAGGCAATGTATAACTAAAACAAAATCCTTTCAAACATAAACTTTCAACATGGTATGGCATAAATAAAATGAAATAATGCCATTTACTTACTCACATGGATATTCTACTAATCGAATAATCACATGCAAAAATCAATAACCACTTTCATAATGTTGGAATGCATAATGCCAGACTATCATAACCACATAGTCAAGGCCTCGTGCCAAGACTACAAATAATATTTTGTCAAGGCCTTGTTCCAAGACACTAGTTTGTCTCATGAGACCTACCGATGCATCGAGGAGCTATAGCAGGCTCCACCCGTCACATATTAAGTCCAATGCATTCCCATATGAAAAGGTTTAAACATAACATAAACATTCGTATTAAAACTAGCACACGAAATGTCAATAATTTCACCATAAACTATGAATGGTATAAAAATAGCACATCCACAGTCAAACATATCACAAAACCTTCAATACAATATATAAGTTTTGTATCATAATAAATCAACTTAAAATAAGCGTAAAATCCGTCGAAGGATGTTGACATAGATGAAATCAAAACACTTTTTAGAGAAATATCTCTTTCTATTTTTGAAATCATTTAAGAGTCATATAAAATAAAACATTTTCTTCAAAATATTATTATAAGCTTGTAAGGGAAGCTTTGACGATTTTATAATGGCGGAAAATAACCACACCCGCCGTATAAGTTAAAAAAAACATTCTTATCTTAATTCTGTCGAAAAGGTTAAAAAGCACCTTGTTTGGAAAACGACGGAAAGATTCCCTTATAAACCTCTTATAAAAAGTCAAAAAAGGGTATAAATGACTTTAACCCATATTCTTTTAAATATAAAAAATGTTTTGAAATACATTTTGAAGGAACATGGATGTGGATGATAACGAGATCCCAATAGATTATTACGTATAAACAACCTCGGATAATGAAGAGATTGTGAAATAACCCTTACCTTGTACTTTTACTTTGTTGGGGTCGGTTAACCTCCTGTATAATGGTGAAATAATTGTTATTAAATTATACAAGAATCATATACATTAATATGATATCATATATGATCTTTTAACATTGCTTTATTAATAATATCTTAGTATTATCGTCCTTTCAGGTGATAATCGATTCGTTCTTCTTTAATGTTTGGTTACTTAAGACATGTTTGTAATGGATAGATTAAATCTTATTCATAATTAGAATTATATTAACATTATTTTTAACCCTAAAATGAGAATAATACTTGAATGGATACGATGGAGGATGGATCTCACCGCGTTCGTGGAGACGGTAGTCCGTACGTACGCACGAACGCTACTTCCATTTAATTTTTATTTTAAAAGAATTGAATCCAAATGATACATAGGTATATTACTATTCCAGTATAATATAATATTTTATATATGTTACTTAAGTTCATTAACACCATCCTTTATACGTTCCATGTGTGGTATGAACGAGTCATATCATTTTAAGGGGGCGGTAGTCCGCACTTCCTCAAATGAAATTATCGTATGTATATACAACATGAAACGAATAATGGTATGAAATAAAATGGAATTACAGAAGCTTATATATAAAATATATATCATTAATATCATATTTAATTACAGTGTCATCATAATGGCCACCATGAGAGGTGGTAAGATGTATTTTAACAATCATCGTTTCGTGAGGCGTTAGTTTTCCATCCACAGAAACATTATGTTCATCATCCATTAGATGGAGTTGTGTGTATGTGTAGTTTGAATCCTTCTTATAAAAACATCCTAGTATATTCAGGATACTGGTGTTGTTACAAAATAAAGGAAATAAAAAGAGTTTGGGGTTGGAGAAGAAAAATAAATGAAAATAATTTAAGAGAAATTGTTACCTTTAATTTAGGTAACTCACTTTGGTTGGAACCAAAGGACTCCTTGAAATGCTTTCTGCCTAAGGGGAAGCTTCAAGTAGGAGGAGAGGGATGTGGGGAGCTTAGTTGGGCTGAGTTTGGACGAGCCAAGTGGCTTGAGAGGTGTGAGGAATGAGTAGATGTGGTCTCCTTTTATAAGGGAGAAGAAGGGCTCTTTAGGAAAGAGTGAAAGTATTACTTTATAATATAGTTATATTCGGTTTATAATGGTCCAAAAATCATTGAGGTCGAAGATAAGATGACTCCTATTAGAAATAACATCAACCAATAAGAATTGGACAGGTTTTAGATAATATTTTAATCATTATAATCTTATTTATTTAAATGATTTATTAATGAGGTAAACATTGCATCATTATTGTGTCATTAATAATTTAAATTATTTGATGTCTAAAAATTATAAATAAAATATAATTATGTAGGAAATCTTTTTAGCTTTCTAATTAATATTTATAATCCAAAATCAAACATGTATAACCCTATGTAAAAATTGTTCTTCTAAAAGATGTAAGCTTATGCCATTTTTATTTTTATTTTAACTTTATTAATATAAAGTGTCCCTACCACATACAAGTGGCTCCAAGGGGTCCCCAAATTGACCCAAGGATGCTCATGGTCGGGTATGTGTCCACCAATAAGGTTAGGACACGTTTTAGGGTAATTTTGTATTATTATAATATTATTTTTTAACCTTTATTTACCGGATTTACCCTTAACCATGGTAAATAAAATATTTACCACAGTAATTATTCAAAATGTCTAAAAATAAAAGATACCTATTTACACAATTTGGACATCCTGATTCCAAATATGGAATCAATTTTTCTAAATTCAAAACACAGAAGTGGCAGAAATTAATTTAAAATTAATTCCCGCTGTCAAAACAAAAAGCGTGTTTTTGACAGATAATAACTATCAAAAGATTGACACTTGTTTATGTTCGGTTGAATTGTAAAATTATGTCCAATGACCAAAATTATATTAACTGGTAAAAATTTATTCTAAATATACTTTAAAACTACTAAAATTCATAATTTATCACTATTAATTATTTTGATTAAAAAAGTTTTTTTTAATTAAAATTTAGTAATTTTCACTATTCATCAAAATATGAAAGTTATCCGAAAAGTACCAAAATTTCACCTTAGGCTAAATTCAATATTCCGAATCCAAAAATGAAGTCCTTTTTAAAATATAAAATATATATAATTTCAATATTTAGGTATTACTATTCATAACGGCTAGTTTGATTGGTTGTGGCGTGTGTTAAAACTCAAGGTTGCGTACAACACACGCTACTATTTTATTCAAAGGAAAGCGTACCGTGGAAGCTTGGGATGTTTCATTTTAAATTTTTTTTGATGTCCCAATTTATTCAGATAGTTTAAAATATTTTATTTAAAAAGGTTTCACTATTAAAGTTGATAAAAGAGCAATACTGAAAATGAATCTGTTCTTGCATTATGACTAAGAAACTCATAATATGGATTCTAAAATTATAAGGATTATATAAAGTTAAAAATGTAGTTAATGCTATTAATGACCTCTTTTAATGGCTTTTTTTTGGTAATTCATGGTGCAATTGAACTCGGTGTTGCGTGTAGTGCATGTTATTGAATTATTTTGAAGAAATAACACACTATGAAATCTTGGGGTGTTACATTCTCCCCTCCTTCAATAAATTGCGTCCTCGCAATTTGAAATTGTTATTCGAAAATAAAAGGTTGAAAATAGATAATATATTTGTGGGAAAACCCACATCGGAAATTGGGTTACTAAAATTTAGTCTTAATATGAGGAAAAGAGAAATGAAAGGGTCACCACCAAATTATGATCCTGATTAGGAGAACATTGGTGGCAATTAGAGACATATAATCGGAGGAAAAATGTAAATATTTATAGGTAGTGATTGAGGTCATCAATCACAAACAAGTGTATAATTGAGGTCCATAAACTCATCAATCTATGATGATTTGAAGCACCATCGGTTCAACAAAATATAGGGTATTGGGATAACACATTTTTGACGTTTCAAAATATCTTAGTTGAAATCCCACATCGAAAAATGAATTAACGAGGCCTCTATAAAGAGTCGAAAATATGAAGATTACCGAAAATAACACATACTAGGGTTCCATGTAGGAAAATATGGATATGGAAGCAAAATCTAACCATCAATTATCTGATGGAGAGTGGTAGAGAACATGGCTATGAAAAGGCCAACAATCCCAAAGCCATAAATTAGTGATGATTTAAGGTACCATCTAGGAAAACATTTTTGTTCTAAGTTGCTTTTCTTAATATTGAGGAATTTATTTATGAGATTGGCTAAGATCATAAGGAGATATACTTAGTTTATAATTAGAGTTTTATCCATTAATAAATTTCTACCACAAACTCATCTTTCACTCTAAAAGATAATAGAATGTAAAAAAAAATTCTATTTACACTATTCGTATAGGGTTCCAAAATAAACGAATTTATAATTCATCTACAAGATCTTTTAATAAAAACTACATTATTTAATCCAGGACATCTCGTGGGCCAGTGGTAGGTGATACACCCTTGTCGCCCTTCGGTTGCGGGTTCAAGTCTCGCAGCCTTGCCGGACGCGACGGGTTGCCGCCCGACCTCCGGGTTGTCCTTTTATGGTAATCCAAAATAATCCAAACTAAAACTATCCAAAATACTTCTATCCAAACTCACAGTCCAACATTTATAAGTAAGGTAAACATAATGTAGAACCTTTTTACCCCGTAATAGCATATGAATACCTTCATCATGTATTATTTTAATACACTGAAACATCCTGAATTACTATATTCCTAATTGATTACATTCATGCTCCCTTATTCCATATAGAAAGCTGGATATACTTCATTAATCCAAAAATGTTTTAAACCCCAACAATGATGGAATATAAAAATCATTAATCAGTTCTAGGGTAGTCAATAATATCCAATATAATTTATCCAAAACAATCACATATTATTCCAAAATCACTACCTCAGTATCAAAACTATATTATGATTTATCATTCCCTCAACCATATATTTTCCAAAAATTTATCCTGATATTGAGTCACTTTTCTTTGTTCCACACAATCTCAAGTCCTTAATGAAATAGTACTGCAGTACAATCCTTATATACTCCATGATTATTGTAACAAGTACATTGTTGATACAACACTCAATTGACATAATCAACATAAGAACTCTAATCATTCCTCTTCATCTGTGGTAGTATCATAACATGATTATTATCCAATAACATCATTTGCGGCGTAGTCTGATGACTGGGACATAGGTTCGCGTAGTGTCCAAACTCCTTGCAAATGAAGCATTGTACATTTAAAACCATTTTCTTACCCTTGCAGTCACGTACTTTGTGCCCTTTTCCTCCACACTTATAACAAACTCCCATTCCTTTCAGGCAACTTCCAGGGTGTTTCTTCCCGCATTTACCACAAGATGGATATTCAACCTTTCCCTTCTTCCCCTTATTTCCATTCCCAGATTGATCAGCAGGTCTCTTCTTCTCTTGCTTTGCTTTAAAGTCATAAGACTTAGAGAATTCCTTTTCGGTCTTGATAGCACATGAGACAATGTCTTCGTACGATGAAATGGATTGTGAGACTAATGCTCGACGGAGAAATGGTTTTAACCCATCAAAGAAACGATCAATCTTACTTCTTGGGTTTCGAATATAATCACCAGAGTACCTCGCTAACCTTGTAAAGTTAGCCTCATACTTTGTGACATTCTCATCCTCCTTTTGTCTCAGACTCAGAAATTGCCTTTCCATATCTGCTCGACGGTCGCGAGGGAAGTATTTTTCTAAAAACAGATCTTTGAACTCCATCCACTCCATATTTGATACTTCATCATCTTCCTTCATGTTTTGAATCAATGACCACCATTGATCAGCATCTCCAGTGAGGCGGTAAACTGCCATGATAACTTTTTCCCTTTCACTGCTCCCCAAAGCCTGAAATATTTTCTCTAGGGAAAATATCCATTGCTCAGCTACTAAGGGATTTGTATTCCCATTGAACGTTGGTGGTTTTTGCCTCATGAATCGATCTAACATTGATCCTCCACGCTGCGGATCAGGGTGCTCCATACGGGTAAGGTTATTATTCATAACCTGAGTAAGTTGTCCCAGTATGGTGATTAGCTGATCAGCACCAGTTGCATCACCAGCCCCACTATAATTATCTTGAGCAGGAGGGCAATCCCTACATGGAGTGCGTGCATTGATACGGTTTCCATTTCTTCCACTAGGCGCCATTTCTAAACAATGGCATAAACTAGATCAGTTTATGAATCAAAATACATAATCCCATACTTATAAAACACTTAACATAAATTGAACTATTTATGGATATAATCCATAATCATAAAAATGTTTTCTTTGAGGAAGTATATACTCATAAACCCTTCATAATGATTTGTAAAGAAAATGGAGTTATCCTAAGCATATCCCCCGGGAGTGTCGTAACCAAGAGTGTAGCAAGGCCCGTTGTCGTGCACCAGTTCCCGTTCGAGTCTAGCTCAAAGCGGTGTTTTCAGGTTTTACCCCTAGGTACATCTGTGCCAGAGCTGCCTCTACCTGCTCGTATCCAGACAGGGATGTATTGCTCGGAAAACTCACAAAATCTATACAATACCAAAATTCTAGGACGTTTTTCTATACTAATCCTCAAAGTTCATCTTAGGTCTACGTGCTCTAATCAGAGTTTATCTAAATCTAGCTTCCAAGGTTTGTACTAAACTTCCTCTGATACCAACTGTAATGCCCCGACCCCAGTTACCCAGAGTCGGTGCATTATTACATAACATTGGCATGATCACAAGAAAGATCAAATCTCGAAAGACCGATTGGTTTAGTAGCCTTGGAAACACTAGATATATTCATAAGTTTTACATTACATCATTAAACGAAAAACTACTACAACAACATATTGTCTCCATAATCCACACTCATATCCCCACATAATATCCCTCCAGGTCATTCATAACTTACTTCTTCACTTCCTGGGAAAAATAAAACATAGAAAAGGGGTGAGCTCAAATGCCCAGTAAGGATAACAATATAGCGGAAACTTTCATAAATAAGAATAAACTTTTAAGGCAATGTATAACTAAAACAAAATCCTTTCAAACATGAACTTTCAACATGGTATGGCATAAATAAAATGAAATGACGCCATTTACTTACTCACATGGATATTCTACTAATCGAATAATCACAAGCAAAAATCAATAACCACTTTCATAATGTTGGAATGCATAATTCCAGACTATCATAACCACATAGTCAAGGCCTCGTGCTAAGACTACAAATAATATTTTGTCAAGGCCTTGTGCAAAGACACTAGTTTGTCTCATGAGACCTACCGATGCATCGAGGAGCTATAGCGGGCTCCACCCGTCACATATTAAGTCCAATGCATTCCCATATGAAAAGGTTTAAACATAACATAAACATTCGTATTAAAACTAGCATACGAAATGTCAATAATTTCACCATAAACTATGAATGGTATAAAAATAGCACATCCACAGTCAAACATATCACAAAACCTTCAATACAATATAGAAGTTTTGTATCATAATAAATCAACTTCAAATAAGCATAAAATCCGTCGAAGGATGTTGACATAGATGAAATCAAAACACTTTTTAGAGAAATATCTCTTTCTATTTTTGAAATCATTTAAGATTCATATAAAATAAAACATTTTCTTGAAAATATTCTTATAAGCTTGTAAGGGAAGCTTTGACGATTTTATAACGGCGGAAAATAACCGCACCCGCCGTATAAGTTAAAAAAAACATTCTTATCTTAATTCTGTCGAAAAGGTTAAAAAGCACCATGTTTGGAAAACGACGGAAAGATTCCCTTATAAACCTCTTATAAAAAGTCAAACAAGGGTATAAATGACTTTAACCCATATTCTTTTAAATATTAAAAATGTTTTGAAATACATTTTGAAGGAACATGGATGTGGATGATAACGAGATCCCAGTAGATTATTACGTATAAACAACCTCGGATAATGAAGAGATTGTGAAATAACCCTTACCTTGTACTTTTCCTTTGTTGGGGTCGGTTAACCTCCTGTATAATGGTGAAATAATTGTTATTAAATTATACAAAAATCATACACATTAATATGATATCATATATGATCTTTTAACATTGCTTTATTAATAATATCTTAGTATTATCGTCGTTTCAGGTGATAATCGATTCGTTCTTCTTTAATGCTTGGTTACGTAAGACATGTTTGTAATGGATAGATTAAATCTTATTCATAATTATAATGATATTAACATTATTTTTAACCCTAAAATGAGAATAAGACTTGAATGGATACGATGTAGGATGGATCTCACCGCGTTCGTGGAGACGGTAGTCCGTACGTACGCACGAACGCTACTTCCATTTAATTTTTATTTTAAAAGAATTGAATCCAAATGATACATAGGTATATTACTATTCCAGTATAATATAATATTTTATATATGTTACTTAAGTTCATTAACACCATCCTTTATACGTTCCATGTGTGGTATGAACGAGTCATATCATTTTAAGGGGGTGGTAGTCCGCACTTCCTCAAATGAAATTATCGTATGTATATACAACATGAAACGAATAATGGTATGAAATAAAATGGAATTACAGAAGATTATATATAAAATATATATCATTAATATAATATTTAATTACAGTGTCATCATAATGGCCACCATGAGAGGCGGTAAGATCTATTTGAACAATCATCGTTTCGTGAGGCGTTAGTTTGCCATCCACAGAAACATTATGTTCATCATCCATTAGATGGAGTTGTGTGTATGTGTAGTTTGAATCCTTATTATAACAACATCCTAGTATATTGAGGATACTGGTGTTGTTACAAAAGAAAGGAAATAAAAAGAGTTTGGGGTTGGAGAAGCAAAATAAATGAAAATAATTTAAGAGAAATCGTTACCTTTAATTTAGGTAACTCACTTTGGATGGAACCAAAGGACTCCTTGAAATGATTTCTGCCTAAGGGGAAGCTTCAAGTAGGAGGAGAGGGATGTGGGGAGCTTAGTTGGGCAGAGTTTGGACGAGCCAAGTGGCTTGAGAGGTGTGAGGAATGAGTAGAAGTGGTCTCCTTTTATAAGGGAGAAGAAGGGATCTTTAGGAAAGAGTGAAAGTATTACTTTATAATATAGTTATATTCGGTTTATAATGGTCCAAAAATCATTGAGGTCGAAGATAAGATGACTCCTATTCGAAATAACATCATCCAATAAGAATTGGACAGGTTTTAGATAATATTTTAATCATTATAATCTTATTTATGTAAATGATTTATTAATGAGGTAAACATTGCATCATTATTGTGTCATTAATAATTTAAATTATTTGATGTCTAAAAATTATAAATAAAATATCATTATGTAGGAAATATTTTTAGATTTCTAATGAATATTTATAATCCAAAATCCAACATGTATAACCCTATGTAAAAATTGTTCTTCTAAAAGATGTAAGCTTATGCCATTTTTTTTTATTTTAACTTTATTAATATAAAGTGTCCCTACCACATACAAGTGGCTCCAAGGGGTCCCCAAATTGACCCAAGGATGCTCATGGTCGGGTATGTGTCCACCAATAAGGTTAGGACACATTTTAGGGTAATTTTGTATTATTATAATATTATTTTTTAACCCTTATTTACCGGATTTACCCTTAACCATGGTAAATAAAATATTTACCACAGTAATTATTCAAAATGTCTAAAAATAAAAGTTACCTATTTACACAATTTGGACATCCTGATTCCAAATATGGAATCCATTTTTCTAAATTCAAAACACAGAAGTGGCAGAAATTAATTTAAAATTAATTCCCGCTGTCAAAACAAAAAGCGTGTTTTTAAGAAATAATAACTATCAAAAGATTGACACTTGTTTATGTTCGGTTTAATTGTAAAATTATGTCCAATGACCAAAATTATATTAAATGGTAAAAATTTATTCTAAATATACTTTAAAACTACTAAAATTCATAATTTATCACTATTAATTATTTTGATTAAAAAAGTTGTTTTTAATTAAAATTTAGTAATTTTCACTATTCATCAAAATATGAAAGTTATCCGAAAAGTACCAAAATTTCACCTTAGGCTAAATTCGATATTCCGAATCCAAAAATGAAGTCCATTTTAAAATATAAAATATATATAATTTCAATATTTAGGTATTACTATTCATAACGGCTAGTTTGATTGGTTGTGGCGTGTGTTAAAACTAAAGGTTGTGTACAACACACGCTACTATTTTATTCAAAGGAAAGCGTACCGTGGAAGCTTGGGATGTTTCATTTTAAATTTTTTTGATGTCCCAATTTATTCAGATAGTTTAAAATATTTTATTTAAAAAGGTTTCACTATTAAAGTTGATAAAAGAGCAATACTGAAAATGAATCTGTTCTTGCATTATGACTAAGAAACTCATAATATGGATTCTAAAATTATAAGGATTATATAAAGTTAAAAATGTAGTTAATTCTATTCATGACCTATTTTAATGGTTTTTTTTGGTAAGTCATGGTGCAATTGAACTTGGTGTTGCGTGTAGTGCATGTTATTGAATTATTTTGAAGAAATAACACACTATGAAATCTTGGGGTGTTACACTATCACTATTCATAATTTTTATACTTTAATTCCATTTTTATATATTCAACCAAAAAAATGTTTTCCAACCTAGAAACCTAGTAATGTCTAGTTCAAGATGACCTTTGTACTCACATTTTTCTCTTATAAGTAGTTTTTTTCTTAACACTCTTAATGAAATTGATTTCAAATAAATATTTTTTAAATGTAAAACCCTTAACTACAAATATCAAGATGAAATTGTGAGGAAACAATTTATTTAAGGGGGTAGAATGTAACAAACATTCGTTTTAAAAGGTGAAAATCTTCTTATATAGAATACATGACAAAAATATCAGGAATAATGTTGAAACTACTTGAGAAACTAACCAAAAATATAAACAAACTATGCATATTTCAAATCCCAACGCAAGATTCAAAGAGTAAAAATGAAAATCAATAATACTCCAAAAGTGCAAAGCGATGATGTAGTTTCACTGAGCTACGCTGCTGAGCTACGCGGCCGAGCTACATGGCCGAGATTTGCGGTCGAGCTACACAACTTCCCTATGCAGCTGACCTCCATGCCAGAAGATGTTTTATGTCCCTCCATGGAGCACATGTGCAGCGGAGCTGCGCAATGTACTGGTGCAGGCAATATCTCCCCACCTAGGCCCATCCGTGTCTATAAATAGAGACCTTGGGCTCCCCCTTTCTGGACTTAAAAATAGTGAAAGACTCTCTGAAGCTACCATTACGTAGCTATTTCACCTAGATCTCTCAAATTCTTTTAGGTAGCTCTCCAAACCACATGATATGAGATAATTTAATGGGATAAGAATGTTTTGATGTTCTTCACATTCTTTAGTCATCATCCATATCTGCGCATTATATCAGCACGCCATACTTACGCAGTAGACTTGGACCCAAACCTGTGCAATACAGAATCGCGGGGTACATACGTGGCATATATGTGCAAGGGACCTACACGGCCATCTAAAGTAATTTTTTTAAAGGCATTTATGGTAGGTTTTCACCTTTATTGGTTCCGTAATCTGAAAGGGACTAATTTGATGCCTGCACCAAAACCTCCTGACTTATCTATCCTTTGGGAATGGCACATCAACGTGTCTCTTATTTGGGTTTGTAAATCCATAGTTAGTGGTTTCTCACTTTAATTTCACCTTGGGGTTAAGATTCATGGAATTTTTGTGGGTTTTTATATCCGCAGTCACATAGACCTATCTCCCAGAAATAGTGTTGGGAAGTTCCATGTTTGGAGGATGGCTGCTTACCAGCCACACCCTTCCCAAAAAGGCAACCCATAACATCAGGTCTCCGGTATGGATGATACACTTCACACTTTCTATTCCACGCAAGTTTAGAAGAATTCTTCATCCCCTACCTAAAAAATTTTCAGGGCATTTATCCTAGAATAATCCCATCACTGTCACCCCTTCTTCCTTACATTGGACCCTTGTCCAATCTAAATATAATATAGGGAAGGATTGTCGCCTCACCCTCTTCCACGGTCGACATTCCCTCTTCCATAAGCGGATGATGAAAAGTGTGAAGTTTCATTATTAATCTTTAACATCCTCTTGCTTCTCACACCGATCATGACTCATGTGGGCTTAGAGATACATAATGGTTACAACATGTGCAGAAACACTCAACCAAGGTACTACAAGAACACTGATTTCTATTCAAATCAGGATACATAGGAAGCTCTGTTAGAGCCCGAGCTCATTGGATATCCTCCTCAGGCATTAAACCCTAATTCCCCAAATTTTTGAATCCACCTTAGAAAACATGTCCAAAAACCATCTTAAAAACATTGAGGCATCCTTTTTTGGAAGCAAGACCAAACTTCATTGAACTACAAAGGCTTTGATATCCATCTATATTGGATACGTAGGAATCCTCTATGAGGTTCAAACCCAACATTTCAAATCAACCCTATTCTATTTGGGCCATATTCCCAAAAGGGTCTGATCTTACTTATAAACCCATATCCCTTCCATGTTCCTTGGGCTGCTTCAGTAGAAGTCCCACTCAAAGTTTCAATTAATCACCTTCAGCATAGAGGTCCTTATCACATGGCCTTAAAAGTTATGATGTGTCCCACAAAGCGGCATGGATCTACGAGTGTTCGGATTCCTTTCACAAGTGTACGTAGGTAGATCATTTTATGAGAACGATCCCAATATTTCAACAAGATTTCATCTCACTAGATGACAATAAATTCTAGAGTGCCCCATTAAGTGGCTTAAAAACCAGTATCATCATAATGATGATTAAATGAATCTATAATTGGTATATTAGATGATTCCATAGATGGAAAACCTCTAATGCATACATATGTTTCAATTGATGAAGGTCCTTGAATACATAATGATGATTCTAAAATTTAACACATGTTAATAATTGATTGCAAATTCCAAGGGATACTTATGATATACATGTTTAATTAATGAGGATTCTTCATAATATTTTATTTTTACAAAGTCAGTCTCAGAGTAGACAATAATTCCCCCCAAAAAGGATGTAATGAGTCTGACCTCCCATCCTCTCGACCAATGCACATTCTTATGTTTCGTAAAGTTCAATACATAACGAATGCATTCCTTTGGAAAGCAGGTCCTATTTTGGATAATGAACTATTGGAAGTTTTTGGATCCATGAATAAATCAAATGGAAAAATCCATGAAACAATGATTCTTAAATCTAGAACACAGGTTTCAAGGATCTACGAAACAAAAATGGTGAACCTAATGTAAATCCTTAAACATGTTTATAATGTTACGCACATGTTAGGCCCCTATCAATTGATAAAGGATGGCCAGAAAAATAAATTAATCCTGAATGTATCCATATGAATAGATGTTTCTTTAATAATGTTTATCATTGATCTCAGTTTTCCATAGAACTCCCTTCATACCAAAGAATGAATTTCTCCAAGACAACATTTCTGAACTTCTCGACTGCTGCTCAACATGGATCTCCATCCACGAGAATTATGTTATCACCAACCAAGCATCGTCAAAACTAGGTCTCTAATGTGCTGGTGATGGAATATTATCATTATGGTACAATCCCAACTTTGGAAGTTGCTCGACAGGCCCTTAAGGTCAACAATAATCATCGATCATCTGGACAACAACAACCAATGATACAGAAGAAAATGGTGCCAACTACCATATCCAACCATTTTGGGTGTTTATCCCCAGAAAAACACAATCAATCTCTCCCATAGTACAAGTACGTGGATCAAAAGGTCACTCTAGGTCTCAATTCAAGAATGAAGGAGTCCATATAGAGGACTCCCACCATCAATCGTCACTAGAAACATGTGGTAGTGTATCCCCAACATAATGGGGGTGTGGCCTCTAGACGTTTGGCCTAGGTATCTTAGACCCGGGATCACAAGACAAACTACCTGGGACAAAATCTGGTCAATAGGGAGTAGGTTCTCACCTTTGCCTCTTCCGAAGAAATCCATCAACCAAAGTTGATGGTAAAACGCAGGTGGGTACATACACCCATCCGTTATAATTTTGTTTCTCAGCATGCTCTTCTGAAAGAAACCCATGAATCCCACCAGATAAACCTGGTTTAGTATCATGAATAGTCACACACACACCTGCTCACAGGTTTTCATCCAGTCAACAGGCTCGTCTGACTGCATTTAAAGAGACCCGCTAGTCTAGTATGGTGGAAACTAGTAAATAGGAACAAACACCTGTTTACAATCACCAATTATGTCAGAAGTCTCATCTTCCTATATTGAAGGAAGACCATCAACCATAATTAATTCAAAATAGTCAAAATGAAAATACACCTTCCCATGTTCATCAAGCCTGCCAAAAGTTTCGTTTGGTAGCAACCGGAAAAGTCAGTAGGAAAGCTCTGATGACAAAATTGGGGCAGACCCAACTCTTTCCCCCTATGCATGAGTACTGTCAATATCCATTGACAAGAAAAGGAGGAGAGGTGTAGGAACATACACCTAATACAAATACGGAATGGACCTATATTCCTGTTCAAACTTCTGAAGTCACCAAACACATCTTATCAATGGTGAAAGGTTAGACGCATATCCCTACAAAAATTCGAGAAGCATGCCAACATATTTTAAATACTTCGACAGTATTAGGGGAACAAACATATAAATCTTTCCCCACACATGGGATGACACATCAGTATGTGATCCAAGAGCAGATACATACCTTTTTCCCAATCCAAGTGGGTCATGGGGCACTTCCCCCCATATCATATGGATAAGAGGACCAAGAACATAGACCCTTTCCAATTGGAGTTAATTGGTCCATTCCGGTTACTAATTCAAGGAAAGCACATACACCTAGCCATTATAACCACTTCTCCTAGAAGGTGGCCCCAACAAAATATAAGAGAACATCCAAATAAAATCTCACCAAATACCTTTTGAAAATCAAGAGTAATGTTTTTATTTAGCTCCTCTTAAAGCTGGAGTTCTTGAAGCCCTCGGAAATTTTTCTACTACAGCTCAAGATCATACCCTCTCTTAACCAAATATTCGGAGTGGTAGTTGTAATTATAATGTTTCTCACCAGAAACTTCATCATGAAGTCTTTATTCATTAAAATTCGGTCAATACAGAGTGACTATCTTTGAAATAGAGCCATGAAAACCCACCATGTGGCCAGGAGTCCAAAGATCAAGAAGATTTATCCATTTATGTAACCCATAGTGGTGGTCCTTCTCATGATGGAATTCTCTATGGAAGTCCTATCTGTAGTAGTATTTCACATTGTCAAAAAAATTCCATAATTGACAATTTAGCAACAAGAAAGCCCTCCTATTTCTAGGAACTTGCAAACCGAAGGCCGATCATGTATGATTCCTTTCCACTGATAGGTGAAACAGTTTAACAATCAGAAGACATCTTAAGGGAATAATCATTCTTTGAACCTCCCTCGGGTCATTTATCCTCTAATGCAGAGCATCCTCTTTGGTCAGACGAAGTTGAGAAAACTCTAGTGAAAGATGATGAATAAATGTTAAACATGAGGAAACAATTATCTAAAGGATAAATACAAGACTTGTTCTAGAATATAGAAAATTCTCAATTTGATATTCTTGAATTGATGACAGAAGATTGCACTCATGAAATTCATCTCATCTTAATGAAAAATCACCCTCATTTGAAAACTAAAGTATTACCATATGATGAATATAAGAATCATATAAAGGTAATATAAGGGTTACAGTTCCAAATTGGCTTTTATTCTCATTCAGTTTCCCAACATCCAAGGGTTGAAAAACGACAGAGAACCCTTCAGCGTGCATGTCTCAATGCTCTGAAGAGGCTACGCAAATTAATTTGTGATTCCTTGTCTAATGTTCACATTAGAGGATTGGGTTCATATAGGAAATTTCATTTCACTACACTCCAAAATCTGAAATGTCTACCAAAAGTGGTCTCATGCAATGTTATTCTCCACGGAAAACCACAGTCAATAGTTTTTGATGTAATAAAATGTACACTCAAGAACACACATCAACTAGTTCTCATCAGAATTAGGCCCAAAGAAAAGAAGTTGTTGAGAAAAATCTACATCAAGCCTCTTAGAATCTTATGTAGGTGTCCTATTTAGAGGATGTCAAGCATTAAATGATTCAAAAGTCGAAATAGAACAACAATCATCTGGAACAGGTTATTAATGTAATTGTCAGATGGTTCACCCAACTAATGTCTGAACCAAAATCTGTAAAATCAGAATAATAGTTGCTTGAATTTTAGCAATAGCTATTCAAGAATCACCCTAGCTTTCAAGGTTGGGGGTTCATTTAAGGAAACTTTCAAATTCATTAATCAATGTTCAAATATTTGAATAAGAACAACAGGATCAACCCCAGCCTACATGGATGGGGGATTTTTCTCATCTATAATCCCCTCCTCAATAGAAGTCAGTTTTCTCCTAATTAGGGAAACTGAACTATCCAATGATTACCTTCATGTTACTATCCACCAAATAGTTCCAGTGAATTATTATTATAGGAGAACAAATATTCGTGAATGAAAATAATGGATAAAATATACCAGAAACACTGACAGAATACCATCAATGCCTTATGTGTCAGTGAATGTTTTCAATACCATTTCAGAAGATCCTCCAGAAAACAAGTCATGTTATGGGGAATCATAATATTAAGTTCTTGTCCACAATACGATACACACTGAGGAAAATGAAGAAGGTGTGCATACCCAAAATCAGAGGCTTACCCAGAATCTATGTATGCCTTCAAATATCCTACTCCCCCCTCTCTGAAAGGAATCTATAAGGGGAAAGGAAAAAAGTCAGATTTCGCCTCACTTTTCCAATGGATCGGGTCAATCTATTTCACTTGAAGAGATATTTTCATAGAAGGAATTGAAAATTATGGAGTTGAAAAGACTCATTACAGAGTTTCTTCGAAACAACAATTCTGCTAGACATACTCCACAGACAACTGCTCAACTTGAAAATCATGTTGGATCTTTTCTGCAGAGGGGATTTATAGTAACTACATATGTGGATAATGAATTCACTCCATTGTGTAAAAAATCATTATAGGATTATATACATCATTATAGACCTATTACCCTAGGTTATCCAAGATAGATATCAGCACCACCATCAGTGGTCTTACCGGTCATTGCAAAAACTCACGTTGCAGTTGCAATACCTGCAAAGAATACAGAAAATCCTGATATTCCCCATAAAATTATGAATAAAATTGATGCATTAATGACTAGGTTGGAAGCTATGGAGGAATGGCGTGCCCCAGTTCAACTAGAAAAGAGAGCTTACCCGGAATGGGTGGATTCAATTCCTCCCCCACAAAAGTTTGTGAATACCACATTCCCAATTTTTAATGGTTCGGGAGATCCAGAACAAGACATAATTTTTTTTTCTCATTGTGATCCTGTTATGGGATATCTCAACAATAAGAGGCAGTCATGTTTAGGTGTTTTGTGCAGTCATTAAATGGACCAGATTTTTTCTTGTATACAAGTTTACAATCTCATTCAATTACTGGGTGGGAAGATCTCCGTATGAAATTTCTTCTTCAATTTAGCTCAACCAATACCGAAGATGAAAGTTTTTGATTCTACCAATTGTAAACAAAGGGAAAATGTAATTTATTCAGATTTCATTTCTCATTGGAAGGGATTAACATATTTCTTATGTTTAGCACTCCATCAAGAATAGTTTCTACCAATCTATGTGGCAAATCTTCCCGATGAATTATGCACAACATTGATCCCTATGAAATACACAGGAGGGTTTTGAGACCTTACATAAATAACTCAGCAGATAGAAGAATGTATTATAGAAACTATGGATAAAACTCATGTAATTCCATCAGTTCTAGGAAGGATAATAGAAAACTCAGAAACTGCTATAATAACACTCAAACAGGCACCCATACCTGACTCTACTTCAATACCTTCATCATACCGATGGGATCTACTTCTTGAGCATCAGAAGCAACGACAACCTCATCATGATTATCAAAGATATAAAAGGTGGAAATAGTTTGAGGAATTAATGAATAAAATATATTCTTTTAGGAATGTTCAAGTTCATGGATTCTCCATCTCAGCCATAGAAAAAAATTTGGTTCAGTTTCCAAGGCCTAAAATTCCAAATAAAGATGGAGATGAAGATCATGTGAATTAGTGTCCCTTTCAGAAGGTGTCAGCACAACCCATTTAAAATTTCTTTGTTTTTAAATATCTTCTCCAGATGATAGTAAACTTTGGACAAGTGGAATTTGAATGTTCATCAGCTCTAGTAACATGTGTCACTGCCACCAATCCAGAGGAAGAGGGAGAAAGTCAAGAGGTTAAAAGTAAAAACGTGAAAAAATATGATGATTGGATGATCCGGAAAATGATCAACTAGACTGATTCTATTTTTTGAACATAATTGAAACAACCAATTTTGTCTTCTACCACTCCTTCGATAGAAAAGCCATATTTTTCAAAAGGCCATTCCTCAATGAAAAAAAGTGTTCATAAGGATAAAGAGCAGTCAGAAAAAGACAAGCTCTCATCATGGAAAAATTTCTTCTTAACCCTTATAGATTTTAGGCCATATGTTTCAAAATTATAGGCATCGCCCCTCCAAATGGTAGAACAAGAATTAACCTGTTAGGAAGAATCCACATTCGAAGAAGATTTCATCTTTTGTTCTGTTAATTTCATCCATTTAACATATCTTTATGCCATTGGGGATTCTAATTGTATTCAGTTGGAATTTTTTGTACCTAATTGGTGAACTAAATGAATAGGACAAGGTCTTGGATATAGGGGAAGACATGGGAATTTTAGAAACCATCATTTTAACTCTACCCCTGCACAAATTATATATGCGACAAAAACTCATGGAAGAGCCCTATTGAGTGATCAACAAGAACAAGGAGTTTCTTACACAAAAAACAGGTCAAGTTCTGGCACAATAATTTTGCAGGACCGATTAGAAGCTACACCATATTCTTCATAGAAGACGAATAGACCTAGTCTAATTTACCAAATTCAGTGGTATTTCCCACTTCCGTTTTAATATAGAATACATCTACAACAGAAGCATCAACTTCCAAAGCACCTACAAAACCACATCTCTATGCTAGGAAACACAGACCATTGGACCAAAATAATGATTTTTTGAAACAATTGGCCCGAGTACCGGCCAATTTATCAATATAGGATTCCTTGAATTTGTCAGAAAGATCATTGAGAAGCACTCATTAAGGTCTTGTTAAGTCCTGAAGAATTTGAAACTGAAGTTGTTGCTGCTGTGGATTACCATAGAGAGGATGATTTTAATGAATTTCATGCAGTCATATCTTTTACAGATGATGATGAATACCATGTGGTACATGGACACATCAGAAATTTTTTCTATCTGGCAAGGATAATGATGTGGATATCCGATGAGCCTTCATTGATAATGGCTTCGGGGTCATCCTCATTCTTGTTTGTACACTTCATCGATTGGGCCTGATTGAATCTAACTTATCTCCTTTGACATTAATGTTGCAAGGATATGACAAGAATGAACAAGAAACTCTAGGTGAAATTAAACTCAGAACTCAGTTTGGAGATCTTGTGTATAATTCATATTTCATGGTAGCTCATCAAGACACATATATCAATATTCTCCTTGGAAGGCGTTTCTTGCATCAACATGCATCCATACCTTCATCATACCACCAATGTTTGAAATACTATTTCAATGGTCAAATCAAAACATTTTATGGTGACAAGGCTCTATTCAAAACATGTGAATCTCAATACACTAAGGCATATTTTTGACACAAAAAAAGGAACAAAGTCCATGTCCAAGGACACAGCCAGAGATAATGCTCCAAATAGACTGGAAAAGATTCCTGAAAATCCATTATTCCATTTGATTACATATTATGTTTTACCCATCAATCAAGTTGAGAGGTTAAAACCAAATCCATGCAGTCATCTAATAATTCCCATAATGTCAATTGCAGAAATTTATCCGGATAACATGTGAGAAATTGTTGATACACCTAGCAATGATGGATGTTTTAATGGAGATGATTGAATCTCATCTAGTGAACTACAACAAGCCTATAATTTTTTATTTCGAAAAGAATAAATTGTCACAATATAAGAGGGAGGAATGGATGTTGATTATTATTCCATCTGTAACACCCCAAGCTTCTACGGTACGTTTCCCTTTGAATAATGCGATAGCGTGTGTTGTACGCAACCTCGAGTTCTAACACACACCACAACTAATTAAACTAGCCGTTGTGAATAGTAATACCTAATTTTTGAAATTATATATATTTTATATTTGAAAATGGACTTCATTTTTGGACTCGGAATATCGAATTTAGCCTAAGGTGAAATTTTGGTACTTTTCGGATAACTTTCATATTTTGATGAATAGTGAAAATTACTAAATTTTAATTAAAAACAACTTTTTTAATCAAAATAATTAATAGTGATAAATTATGAATTTTAGTAGTTTTAAAGTATATTTAGAATATATTTTTACCATTTAATATAATGTTGGTCATTGGACATAATTTTACAATTAAACCGAACATAAACAAGTGTCAATCTTTTGATAGTTATTATCTCTTAAAAACACGCTTTTTGTTTTGACAGCGGGAATTAATTTTAAATTAATTTCTGCCACTTCTGTGTTTTGAATTTAGGAAAATGGATTCCATATTTGGAATCAGGATGTTCAAATTGTGTAAATAGGTAACTTTTATTTTTAGACATTTTGAATAATTACTGCGGTAAATATTTTATTTACCATGGTTAAGGGTAAATCCGGTAAATAAGGGTTAAAACAATAATATTATAATAATACTAAATTACCCTAAAAACGTGTCTTAACCCTATTGGTTGATACATGGTCGACCATGGGCATCCTTGTGTCAATTTTGGGACCCCATGGATCCACTTGTAAGTGATAATGACACTTTATTTTAATTAAGTCAAAATGAATACAAAAATGACACAAGCATATATCTTTTAGAAAAACAATTGTTACATAGGGTTATATAAGTTGGATTTTAGATTATAAATATTCATTAGAAAGCTAAAACGATTTCCTACATAATGATATTTTATTTATAATTTTTAGACATTAAATAAGTTATTTTATTTATGACACAATGATGATGCAGTAATTACTATAATAGTGAAAAATTAAAATAATTGATATTATAAATACCCAAACAAATATAATATGAAACTTTTAATGAATTAAACTAATTTTATAGGATAATATGATATATTAGGATTGATTTAATTGACTTTTTTCGAAGTAATCAATCTGTTATGAGTTTCACAAAAATCAACTATTGAATAGTGTCAAAATTGACATAAAAGAGTTCTTAAAACAAATATTATATTATTAATTGATATTAAATTCCTAAAAATCTAAGGTTCGGCCAAGAGACTTATATTATGATAGGTTAATCATTAATGGACCACTTGGGGGTCGATTGGATGTATATAGTATGTTTATTAACCATATAATATAAAAATACAAAGAGACATTGTAAAAGTGAAACTAATTAACTTAGAGTTAATACTTAAAGATAAGGTTAATATAAGTACCCAAACCTGTATAAATTCTATTGGTTGAGTTGTTTTCGACCTATCCCCACCTTAACCTTTTAATAGTCAATTTTGGAGCCATTAGAAACCGAATATGAATTTATTATAAATTAATATTTCTAACTTTTCCAAAGGTGCCCCTCACCCCTCTTATAAAAGGGCACTCCTCCTTCTCATTTCTTCACACCTTCAAAGCCTTTTGGTTCGGCCAAACTCTGCCCAAATACTCTCCCAACATCCCTCACTACAACCTAGAGGCCTTAGTTTGATCAGAAAGCCAACCTAAGGAGCCCTTTTGATCAAATCAAAAGGAAGAACCCGAAGAAGAGGTAATGATTTCACCACCCTTTTCTAAGTTCATTTCTTCTTCCACTTCTTCTTCCTTTGTTCTTACCATTCTGAAATAATAACTCCAGTATCTCACATATACTGTGATGTTATTATAAATATGGTACAATCATATTCAGTATTCTATCCACCCTTTGAATAACATGTCACCATACGTGCGTACGTACGGCTTACCGTCTCCACGTCGTGGTGTAATTGTTATTCAATATAATATTATTTGGATGGGTATAATAATGATGTGTAACTCATGTAAATAATAAATATAACATGTTAATGATTCTGTATATATGATATACCATTCATTTATATATTATTTTAATATCAAAAGAATGATATTGTCGCTCGTGCGTACGTACGGACTACCGTCTCCACGAACGCGATGAGATTCATTCTCCATCGTAACCATTCAAGTATAATTATCATTTGATGATTTAAAAATGATGTTTAAGGACTAGATATCATTCTGGATATGAATAAGATACAACAACCATGGCTTATGTAACAAAACATATAAAAGAAAATGAGTAAGTTAACACCCGAAACGATGATAATTCTAAGATATTAATAATAAATCAATGTTAAAAGATCATATATGATATCATATTAATATATATGATTCTTGTATAATTTAATAACAATTATTTCACCATTATACAGGAGGTTAACCTACCCCAACCAAGGAAAAAGTACAAGGTAAGGGTTATTTCACAATCTCTTCTTTATCCGAGGTTGTTTATACGTAATAATCTACTGGGATCTCGTTATCATCCACATCCATGTTTCTTCAAAATGTATTTCAAAACATTTTTACTATTTACAAGAATATGGGTTAAAGTCATTTATACCCTTGTTTGACTTTTTATAAGAGGTTTATAAAGGAATCTTTCCGTCGTTTTCAAAACAAGGTCCTTTTTAACCTTTTCGACAGAATTGAGGTAAGAATGTTTTTTTTAACTTATACGGCGGGTGCGGTTATTTTACGCCGTTATAAAATCTTCAAAGCTTTCCTTACATGCTTATAAGAATATTTTCAAAGAAAATGTTTTATTTTATATGGATCTTAAATGATTTCAAAATAAAAGGAGATATTTCTTTAAAAAGAATTTTGATTTCATCTATGTCAACATCCTTTGATGGATTTTAAGATTATTTGAAGTTGATTTATTATGATACAAAACTTCTATATTGTATTGAAGGTTTTGTGATATGTTTGACTGTGGATGTGCTATTTTTATACCATTCATAGTTTATTATGAAAGTATTGACATTCTGTATGCTAGTTTTAATACGAATGTTTATGTTATGTTTAAACCTTTTCATATGGGAATGCATTGGACTTAATAAGTGACGGGTGGAGCCCGCTATAGCTCCTCGATGCATCGGTAGGTCTCATGAGACAAACTAGTTTCTTGGCACAAGGCCTTGACAAAATCTTATTTGTAGTCTTGGCACGAGGCCTTGGATATGTGGTTATGATAGTCTGGCATTATGCATTCCAACATTATGAAAGTGGTTATTGATATTGCATGTGATTATTCGATTAGTAGAATATCAATGTGAACAAGTAAATGGCATTATTTCATTTTACTTTTGCCATACTATGTTGAAGTTCAATTTTAAAAGGCTTTTGTTTTAGTAATTCATTGCCTTAAATGTTTATGCTTATTTTGAATGTTCCGCTATATTGTTATCCTTACTGGGCATTTGAGCTCACCCCTTTTCTATGTTTTATTTTTCCCAGGTAGTGAAGAAGTAAATTATGAATGACTTGCAGGGATATTATGAGGGGTTAATAGTGTGGATATGATGACCTTGTTGTTGTAGTAGTTTTTCACTTTGAAATGTAGTGTAAAACTTTATGATTATATCTAGTGTTTCCAAGGCTACTAAACCAATCGGTCTTTCGAGATTTGATCTTCTTGTGATCATGCCAGTGTTATGTAATAATGCACCGACTCTGGGTAGCTGGGGTCGGGGCGTTACAGTTGGTATCAGAGGAAGTTTAGTACAAACCTTGGAAACTAGATTTAGATAAACTCTGATTAGAGCACGTAGACCTAAGATGAACTTTGAGGATTAGTATAGAAGAACTTCCTAGAATTTTGGTATTGTAGATATTTTGTGAGTTTTCCGAGCAATACATCCCTGTCTGGATACGAGCAGGTAGAGGCGGCTCTGGCACAGATGTACCTAGGGGTAAAACCCGAAAACACCGCTTTGAGCTAGACTCGAACGGGAACTGGTGCACGACAACGGGCCTTGCTGCACTCTTGGTTACGACACTCCCGGGGGATATGCTTAGGATAACTCTCATTATCATTACAAATCATTATGAAGGGTTTATGAGTATATACTTCCTCAAAGAAAACATTTTTATGATTGTGGATTATATCCATAAATAGTTCAATTTATGTTAAGTGTTTTATAAGTATGGGATTATGTATTTTGATTCATAAACTGATCTAGTTTATGCCATTGTTTAGAAATGGCGCCTAGTGGAAGAAATGGAAACCGTATCAATGCACGCACTCCATGTAGGGATTGACCTCCTGCTCAAGATAATTATAGTGGGGCTGGTGATGCAACTGGTGCTGATCAGCTAATCACCGTACTGGGACAACTTACTTAGGTTATGAATAATAACCTTACCCGTATGGAGCACCCTGATCCGCAGCGTGGAGGATCAATGTTAGATCGATTCATGAGACAACAACCACCAACGTTCAATGGGAGTACAAATCCCTTAGTAGCTGAGCAATGGATATTTTCCCTAGAGAAAATATTTCAGGCTTTGGGGAGCAGTGAAAGGGAAAAAGTTATCATGGCAGTTTACCGCCTCACTGGAGATGCTGATCAATGGTGGTCATTGATTCAAAATACGAAGGAAGATGATGAAGTATCAAATATGGAATGGAGGGAGTTCAAAGATCTGTTTTTAGAAAAATACTTTCCTCGCGACCATCGAGCAGATATGGAAAGGCAATTTCTGAGTCTGAGACAAAAGGAGGATGATAATGTCACAAAGTATGAGGCTAACTTTACAAGGTTAGCGAGGTATGCTGGAGATTATATTCGCAACCCAAGAAGTAAGATTGATCGTTTCTTTGATGGGTTAAAACCATTTCCCCGTCGAGCATTAGTCTCACAATCCTTTTCGTCGTACGAAGACATTGTCTCATGTGCTATCAAGACCGAAAAAGAATTCTCTAAGTCTTATGACTTTAAAGCGAAGCAAGAGAAGAAGAGACCTGCTGATCAATCTGGGAATGGAAATAAGGGGAAGAAGGGAAAGGTTGAATATCCATCTTGTGGTAAATGTGGGAAGAAACATCCTGGTACTTGCTTGAAGGGAATTGGAGTCTGTTACAAGTGTGGTGAAAAAGGCCACCAAGCTCATGATTGCAAGGGGAAGAAGGAAGCTACCAACGTTCAGTGCTACAATTGCAGGGAGATGGGGCATTATGCAAATGCATGTCCTAAGCGTCAGGAGAACTTACCTCAGAAAATGCCAAGGGATCAAGGCCATGCTTATGCTATCACTACTGCTGAGGTAGAAACTCCGAAAGACGTGGTGGCAGGTAATTTAATGGTTTCCTCAAGTTTAGCAAATGCATTATTTGATTCTGGATCATCGCATTGTTTCATATCTTCCCAGTTTGCTAAGAAAATTAGATATTTCCAATTTGATTTAATAAGGGAGTTGTCAGTTAAAACTCCTAAGGGAAGTATCGTTGCAACAAAGTTTTGTGAATCAGTCCCCATTAGAGCACATAAATTTTCTTTATCTGCTGATCTCATCGTCATACCTATGATTGAGTTTGATATAATCCTCGGTATGGACTGGCTTTCGGACTATGATGCGAAGATTTATTGTAAGAAGAAAGAGGTTACGATTCTTGATGATAATGATAAGGAACACCTTATTTTTAGAGCAGAATCGTCACCACCTAATTCTTATTTAGATCCACCCCCTGTAGCTCAACTTAATTCAATTATTGGGGAGGAAGAGAATGAAGTAACTATCAGTGAGGAAAGGAATGTTCAAATAGAGGATGTACCTGTTGTGAAAGAATTTGTAGATGTATTTCCGGAAGATTTACCTGGACATCCTCCAGAACGAGAAGTTGAGTTTTCCATTGATTTGATTCCTGGATCAAGGCCTATATCGAAGACCCCTTATAGAATGGCCACTGTAGAGTTAGTCGAACTAAAGAAACAACTAGAGGAATTGAGTAATAAGGGATTTATTCGCCCTAGTGTTTCTCCATGGGGAGCCCCTGTTCTTTTTGTTAAAAAGAAAGATGGATCTATGAGGTTATGTATCGATTACAGGGAGATCAATGCTATAACGGTAAAGAACAAGTATCCCCTACCTCGTATTGATGATTTATTTGACCAACTGCATGGAGCTCAATACTTTTCAAAGATTGACCTTCGATCTGGATACCATCAGTTGTGTGTAAAGAAGGAAGACATTCCGAAGACAGCATTTCGAACCAGGTACGGGCATTACGAGCTTACTGTAATGCCGTTTGGATTGACTAATGCACCCTCTGTATTCATGGATCTGATGAATAGAGTTTTCAAGGAGTATCTCGATGAATTTGTGGTGGTATTTATTGATGATATCTTGGTATACTCCAAAACCTACGAAGATCATGAAAATCACTTGCGCATTATCTTGAAGACTCTAAGGAGGCATGAATTATATGGGAAGTTTAGCAAGTGTGAATTCTGGCTTCAGGAGATTTCTTTTCTTGGCCATATTGTCTCTAAAGATGGAATCTCTGTTGATCCTTCTAAGACCAAAGCAATCCAAGAATGACCAGCACCTACGAGTATAACTGAGGTACGTAGTTTTATTGGCTTGGCAGGTTATTATCGACGTTTCGTCCAGAATTTTGCCCGATTGGCTAACCCATTAACGAAGCTCACACGTAAAGGGGTTAAATTTGTTTGGACAAAAGAGTGTGAAGAATGTTTCGAAGAACTGAAGAGAAGATTAGTCAATGCTCCTATATTGACTCTACCATCGGGGAATGATGGGTTCGTTATTTATAGTGATGCATCAAAGAAAGGACTTGGTTGTGTCCTTATGCAGAATGATAGAGTTATTGCCTATGCATCACGACAGTTGAAAATTCATGAACAAAACTATCCTACTCATGATCTCGAGTTAGTAGCAGGGATCTTTGCTTTGAAAATATGGAGGCACTACCTCTATGGTGAAAAATGTGAGATTTATACTGATCACAAGAGTTTGAAGTATATTTTCTCACAAAAAGAACTCAACATGAGGCAAAGGAGATGGCTTGAATTACTCAAGGATTATGATTGTACAATACACTACCACCCAGGGAAAGCAAACAAGGTGGCAGATGCTTTGAGCAGAAAAGACCATGGAGTTTTGAACAATATGAGAATTGAAAGGGATCCAATTTTCATGGAGCTAGTGAAGATGGACATATAAATAACCAGGGAAGGTGAAACATCAATGCTTTTTCAAATGGTTGCCAAACCATCTTTACTAGAAAGGATTAAGAGTTCTCAGACTGATGATGAAGAATTCCAAAAGAAGATTAAAGCTGTGAATGATGGGAGATTGAGAGACTTTGCGTATGAAGGTGGAATTTTGAAATTCGGGAAGAGACTTTGTGTTCCCAATATACCTAATCTAAAAAGGGAATTGCTGGATGATGCTCATAGTTCCAATTTCTCTATACACCCTGGGATCACCAAAATGTATAGAGATTTGAAGGAACATTTTTGGTGGGACAACATGAAGAGGGAGATTGCTGATTTTGTATCAAGATGTATGGTTTGTCAACAAGTGAAAGCTGGAAGGCAACAGCCTGGAGGAGTCATGCAACCTCTTCCCATACCGGAGTGGAAATGGGACAATATTACGATGGACTTTGTCATGGGGCTACCAAAGACTCCTATAAGGAACGATGCAATATGGGTTTTTGTTGATCGTCTTACCAAGTCAGCACATTTTCTTGCTATAAGAGAAGATCTACCCCTGGAACGTCTAGCAAGACTATATATTAATGAAGTTGTGAGACTTCATGGAGTACCCCTATCAATTGTTTCGGATCGTGATCCCCGTTTTACTTCAAGGTTTTGGAAAAGTCTTCAGAAATACCTGGATACTGAACTTCATTTGAGCACTGCTTACCACCCTCAGACAGACGGACAATCAGAACGGACTATTCAAACCTTAGAAGACATGTTGAGATCTTGCTCACTTGACTTTCAGGGTATGTGGGATCAATATTTACCACTGGTAGAATTTTCCTATAACAATAGCTTCCATTCGAGTATACAGATGGCACCATATGAAGCGTTATACGGAAAGAGATGTCGTACACCAACCTGTTGGGATGACGTTGGTGAAAGAAAACTTGTAGGCCCAGAGCTGGTGGAGGAAACGGTGGAAAAGGTGAAAGTAATCCAAAATCACATCAAAGCAGCTCAAAGTAGGCAGAAGAGCTATGCCGATAATCGAAGGAAGGATTTGGAATTTCAAGTCGGTGATCATGTTTTTCTGAAGGTATCTCCGTGGAAGGGAGTCATACGTTTTGGTAAGAAAGGTAAATTGAGTCCCAGGTACATCGGACCTTTCGAAATTCTAGAACGAATTGGGGCAGTAGCTTACCGATTGGCAATGCCGCCAAGTCTCTCCAAAGTTCACGATGTATTCCACATATCTCTGTTGAGGAAATACATGCCTGACCCAACGCATGTACTCACCTATGAATATTTAGAACTGGAACCCGATCTGTCTTATTGCGAAGAGCCCATCAAGATTCTTGATACGAGAGAACAAGTGCTGAGAAACCGGACGACGCGTCTGGTAAAAGTTTTGTGGAGGAATCATAAGATGGAAGAGGCAACGTGGGAACCCGAGGAACTTATGATGAAGAACCACCCGAGTCTTTTTATGCAGTAATACCCTAGAAATTGAGAGGACGCAATTATTTGAAGGAGGGGAGAATGTAACACCCCAAGCTTCTACGGTACGTTTCCCTTTGAATAATGCGATAGCGTGTGTTGTACGCAACCTCGAGTTCTAACACACACCACAACTAATTAAACTAGCCGTTGTGAATAGTAATACCTAATTTTTGAAATTATATATATTTTATATTAGAAAATGGACTTCATTTTTGGACTCAGAATATCGAATTTAGCCTAAGGTGAAATTTTGGTACTTTTCGGATAACTTTCATATTTTGATGAATAGTGAAAATTACTAAATTTTAATTAAAAACAACTTTTTTAATCAAAATAATTAATAGTGATAAATTATGAATTTTAGTAGTTTTAAAGTATATTTAGAATATATTTTTACCATTTAATATAATGTTGGTCATTGGACATAATTTTACAATTAAACCGAACATAAACAAGTGTCAATCTTTTGATAGTTATTATCTCTTAAAAACACGCTTTTTGTTTTGACAGCGGGAATTAATTTTAAATTAATTTCTGCCACTTCTGTGTTTTGAATTTAGGAAAATGGATTCCATATTTGGAATCAGGATGTTCAAATTGTGTAAATAGGTAACTTTTATTTTTAGACATTTTGAATAATTACTGCGGTAAATATTTTATTTACCATGGTTAAGGGTAAATCCGGTAAATAAGGGTTAAAAAAATAATATTATAATAATACTAAATTACCCTAAAAACGTGTCTTAACCCTATTGGTTGATACATGGTCGACCATGGGCATCCTTGTGTCAATTTTGGGACCCCATGGATCCACTTGTAAGTGATAATGACACTTTATTTTAATTAAGTCAAAATGAATACAAAAATGACACAAGCATATATCTTTTAGAAAAACAATTGTTACATAGGGTTATATAAGTTGGATTTTAGATTATAAATATTCATTAGAAAGATAAAACTATTTCCTACATAATGATATTTTATTTATAATTTTTAGACATTAAATAATTTATTTTATTTATGACACAATGATGATGCAGTAATTACTATAATAGTGAAAAATTAAAATAATTGATATTATAAATACCCAAACAAATATAATATGAAACTTTTAATGAATTAAACTAATTTTCTAGGAGAATATGATATATTAGGATTGATTTAATTGACTTTGTTTGAAGTAATCAAACTGTTATGAGTTTCACAAAAATCAACTATTGAATAGTGTCAAAATTGACATAAAAGAGTTATTAAAACAAATAATATATTATTAATTGATATTAAATTCCTAAAAATCTAAGGTTCGGCCAAGAGACTTATATTATGATAGGTTAATCATTAATGGACCACTTGGGGGTCGATTGGATGTATATAGTAAGTTTATTAACCATATAATATAAAAATACAAAGAGACATTGTAAAAGTGAAACTAATTAACTTAGAGTTAATACTGAAAGATAAGGTTAATATAAGTACCCAAACCTGTCTAAATTCTATTGGTTGAGTTGTTTTCGACCTATCCCCACCTTAACCTTTGAATAGTCAATTTTGGAGCCATTAGAAACCGAATATGAATTTATTATAAATTAATATTTCTAACTTTTCCAAAGGTGCCCCTCACCCCTCTTATAAAAGGGCACTCCTCCTTCTCATTTCTTCACACCTTCAAAGCCTTTTGGTTCGGCCAAACTCTGCCCAAATACTCTCCCAACATCCCTCAATACAACCTAGAGGCCTTAGTTTGATCAGAAAGCCAACCTAAGGAGCCCTTTTGATCAAATCAAAAGGAAGAACCCGAAGAAGAGGTAATGATTTCACCACCCTTTTCTAAGTTCATTTCTTCTTCCACTTCTTCTTCCTTTGTTCTTACCATTCTGAAATAATAACTCCAGTATCTCACATATACTGTGATGTTATTATAAATATGGTACAATCATATTCAGTATTCTATCCACCCTTTGAATAACATGTCACCATACGTGCGTACGTACGGCTTACCGTCTCCACGTCGTGGTGTAATTGTTATTCAATATAATATTATTTGGATGGGTATAATAATGATGTGTAACTCATGTAAATAATAATTATAACATGTTAATGATTCTGTATATATGATATACCATTCATTTATATATTATTTTAATATCAAAAGAATGATATTGTCGCTCGTGCGTACGTACGGACTACCGTCTCCACGAACGCGATGAGATTCATTCTCCATCGTAACCATTCAAGTATAATTATCATTTGATGATTTAAAAATGATGTTTAAGGACTAGATATCATTCTGGATATGAATAAGATACAACAACCATGGCTTATGTAACAAAACATATAAAAGAAAATGAGTAAGTTAACACCCGAAACGATGATAATTCTAAGATATTATTAATAAATCAATGTTAAAAGATCATATATGATATCATATTAATATATATGATTCTTGTATAATTTAATAACAATTATTTCACCATTATACAGGAGGTTAACCTACCCCAACCAAGGAAAAAGTACAAGGTAAGGGTTATTTCACAATCTCTTCTTTATCCGAGGTTGTTTATACGTAATAATCTACTGGGATCTCGTTATCATCCACATCCATGTTTCTTCAAAATGTATTTCAAAACATTTTTACTATTTACAAGAATATGGGTTAAAGTCATTTATACCCTTGTTTGACTTTTTATAAGAGGTTTATAAAGGAATCGTTCCGTCGTTTTCAAAACAAGGTCCTTTTTAACCTTTTCGACAGAATTGAGGTAAGAATGTTTTTTTAACTTATACGGCGGGTGCGGTTATTTTACGCCGTTATAAAATCTTCAAAGCTTTCCTTACAAGCTTATAATAATATTTTCAAAGAAAATGTTTTATTTTATATGGATCTTAAATGATTTCAAAATAAAAGGAGATATTTCTTTAAAAATAATTTTGATTTCATCTATCTCAACATCCTTTGATGGATTTTAAGATTATTTGAAGTTGATTTATTATGATACAAAACTTCTATATTGTATTGAAGGTTTTGTGATATGTTTGACTATGTATGTGCTATTTTTATACCATTCATAGTTTATTGTGAAAGTATTGACATTCTGTATGCTAGTTTTAATACGAATGTTTATGTTATGTTTAAACCTTTTCATATGGGAATGCATTGGACTTAATAAGTGACGGGTGGAGCCCGCTATAGCTCCTCGATGCATCGGTAGGTCTCATGAGACAAACTAGTGTCTTGGCACAAGGCCTTGACAAAATCTTATTTGTAGTCTTGGCACGAGGCCTTGGCTATGTGGTTATGATAGTCTGGCATTATGCATTCCAACATTATGAAAGTGGTTATTGATATTTCATGTGATTATTCGATTAGTAGAATATCCATGTGAACAAGTAAATGGAATTATTTCATTTTACTTTTTCCATACTATGTTGAAGTTCAATTTTAAAAGGCTTTTGTTTTAGTAATTCATTGCCTTAAATGTTTATGCTTATTTTGAATGTTCCGCTATATTGTTATCCTTACTGGGCATTTGAGCTCACCCCTTTTCTATGTTTTATTTTTCCCAGGTAGTGAAGAAGTAAATTATGAATGACTTGAAGGGATATTATGAGGGGTTAATAGTGTGGATATGATGACCTTGTTGTTGTAGTAGTTTTTCACTTTGAAATGTAATGTAAAACTTTATGATTATATCTAGTGTTTCCAAGGCTACTAAACCAATCGGTCTTTCGAGATTTGATCTTCTTGTGATCATGCCATTGTTATGTAATAATGCACCGACTCTGGGTAGCTGGGGTCGGGGCGTTACACCATCAATCCCTCTTTACCACAGGAAGACCCTTCATCATCAGTAGGGTAATATATGGTGGCCTCTTCTATGAGATGTTCAAATATTGACTCATCCCATAAATTTAGGATTTTTGCCTTTTCATCTACCATGAAAATGGAAACAGAAGTGGAAACACATAATGGAGAAGAAGAATAAGATCTCGGGGATGCTACTTCATCATTTTAAGGTGTTTCTAACACCGTGGATGAACTCAAAGAAATAAACATGGGTATATGAAAAGATACAACCCCGCATTAATTAGTGCGGCCATGAACTCTGGGGAGAAAGAGGTATATACTTCCTTTCTAATGAAAAATTAAGATATATTTTCTTGGAAATATACAGAAATGTCTGGTCATAATTCTGATGTAGCCACCCATCATATGGATTTTCCAGAAGAACATTGTGGGTTCAAGCAAGCAGAAAGGAGAAAACCTCCAACTCATGCCTCTAAAATAGAATCTGAAGTTGATAAGCTGATAAAGGATAACCTTTTCATGGAAGTTCAGTATCCCAAATGATTGGAAAATATTGTCCCTGTAAAAAAGATGAATTTGAAAATTAGAGTATTCATTGATTTCAGCTATCTTAATCGGCATTCTCTTAAAGATGATTTTCCAATCCCGATTAGAGAACATCTAATTGATGCAATGACTTTCTATAAAGCCTTTTCATTCATGGATGGATATTCAGGGTATAATTAAATTTGAATGGCCCTAGAGGATGAAAAATCTATTGCTTTTAGAGCTCCTAAAGGTGAGTTTTTTATTCAGTAATGATTTTTGGCATGATGAATGCCAGTGCAACCTAACAACGTGTCATGCACCATATCTTCAAACCCTTCTGAGGTAAATTTGATTAATGTTATGTGGATGATTTGGTAGTCAAATACAAACAATGTTCCAATCACTTGGCTGATTTGGAAACCATATTTCGCATAATTCAGCAACATAATTTGAAGATGAAACCCTTAAAATGTGATTTTAGAGTAACCTAAGGAAAATTACATCGCTTCGTTGTATGCTATCGTGGTATAAAAGATGATCCTAAGAAAACATAATCAATAATTTGTATGTCACCTACTCAAAATTTTAAATAATTGAGTGGACATCATGGAGACTTGGCCTATATACAACGATTTATCACCAAATTGGTTGTAAATGTATAACTTTCACCAGATTAATAAATAAAGGAATCACTTATCAATGGACTACGGATTTCCAAGAAGAATTTGATATACTCAAGAAATATCACTTCCTTCCACCAATATTGAAGCCACCTGTTGAAGGAAGACCACTCATTCTCTATGTGACAACTTTAGAGCGATCACTAGGTGCCTTCCATGACCAAAAGAATGATGATGGAAATGAAAACAACCATTATTATCTTAGTCGCACTATGCTTGATGTGAAAACTCCGTATTCAAGTATTGAGAAGTGCTTCCTGGCATTAATCATTGTTGTTCAGAAATTGAGACATTACTTGCAACATCATGTGGTCTAATTGGTATCTCGTAATAAACCGCTCAAATTTTTCCTCAATCTTCCTATGATTAATAGATGTCTAGAATGGTGGGATTTTTTTGGAAACAGTTTGATATCCAGTTTTTGCCTCAAAATGCAATTAATGTCCATGATCTGGCTGATTTCTTTGCTGAGAACCTATCTGTGGAAGACACATCGTTTAATACTAAACTTCCTGATTAAGAGGTCTTCTCTATTCAAGATCATTCCAAAACATGGGAAATGTATTTAGATGGTGCTTCTAGAGTTTACAACAGGTAAGAGACAAGAAACTGCTAAACTCAACAAGGTTGGATTTGGAATAGTCCTTATTTCCCAAGAAAAGGCAGTATTGTCTTATTCATTCCGTTTATCGGAAGGTGGTACTAACAATGATGCAGAATATCAAGCTCTCATCACTAGTTTCGAATTAGATGTTCTTGTGCAAATAGATCATTTAAATCTAAAAGGTGATTTAGAATTTCTAATCAAACAAATCAATAGAGAATATTCTATCAAAAAAGAAGAGTTAATCCCCTTATGTGATTACGTTAGATAGTTAATGGCAGAACTTCCCTCAGAGCCAATATTGTCCTATGTACAGTGATCACAAAATGCCCAAGCAGATGCACAGGCTAATGCAGCTACAGCCTTGGCAGATCCCAATCGTGATGAGATAGTTATTAGTATAACCCATCGTCATGTGGTATTTCCTTTTGTTAACACCATAATGGAGAAAATTAATTTAATTTGTCTTATTTTTGAACCATATGGTTATACCACATGATGAAGAACATTCATCACGAAATATCTTCAAAATGGGGTACTTCCACCAAATAGGGCTAAGATGGAGCAGATCTGGTGAAGAGTGGATCCTTTTACACTTTAAGATAGTCCATACCACCAAAAGATCCTTTATAAGAGAGGAATTGATGGAATTCTCTTTAGATGTATTGATAGGGATGATATCTCAACTATCATGAAAGAAGTTCATTCAAGAGCTTGTGGTGCCCACCAATCGGGGCATAGAATCTCCGATCAGATCCAAAGGATTGGATACTATTTGCCTTCAATAACACAAGATTGTACATACTTCACTAAAAAATGGAATCCCTATCAAGTGCATGCCAACATCATTCATCTACCCCCAGAGTTTCTACATATAACTGAATAATCATGGCCATTTTCCTCATGGGGATTGGATGTAGTAGAGCCTTATCCTCTTTCCACAACTAAGCAGTTGAAGTATATTATCACCGCTAATGATTTATTCCCTAACTATGATGAGGAAATACCTCTCAATGAATTTGCAACCAAAATCATCGTTAGATTTGTTTAAACTAATATACTCACTTGATTGGGCGTCCCTCATACTATTTTGGCAGACAATGGCACCAATTTTTAGTCTGGTTAAGTAAATAAGTTATATCAGAAATATAATATCAAATCCACCCATTCATCTCGCTATCTTGAAGTGGACAATAGACATATAGAGGCATTCAACAAAATGCTATCAAATATTCTCCCGAAGATGGTGGATAAAGTTAAGAAATCAAGGACTGATAATATTTTAAATTCGTTATCGGCATATCGAACAACTACCTGTACTGCTAACCAAGAACCTCGTTTTTCATTGGTATATTTAATTGAAGTGGTTTGGCCAATTAAAATACAATTTCCATCACTTTTAGTTGCAATCTGTGATCAGTTGTCTATAGATGAAAGATCTCAGAAATGATTTAATGAGTTGGAATGATTAGATTAGAAAATATTTCATACTTTTCATCATCTGGAAGTATATTAGTATAGAATAGAATGAGATTTTAATAAGAAAGTCCTCTCTAATTCATTCCTCCACGGAGAATTGGTATTGGTCCTTAGGACTCCAATGGTTCCAGGAAAGAATCCTCTAAAACATGAACCAAAAAGGGAAGTACCTTATCCCATACATAATGTCTATTAAAATGGAGCATATGCTTTAATCTCAATGGATGGAGAGATCATTACATCTCCAACCAATGCGAGATTCTTGAAAAATACATTGTGTAATTATTCATTATTGTATTCCTTACTACAACAAATAAAATGGAATAGCCCCATGTCCTAGTTGAAATAAATTAAGTTTCATTACGACCACATTAGTCCTCACTGTAAGACTTTAAACTGAAAATTACAATGTCTTTGCTACAAGACATAAAACTATACAACATCTAATGTCTTAGTTTGAAGACATTAAACTGCATAACAACCATAAGCATCCATGCTGCATGACATTAAACTGCATAGTATCTTTTTTCCTTGTTGCATGACGTTAAAATGCATGAGATCATATGTAAAACTAGTGTTTTATCTATTTAATGTAAGAAGCTTCCATAAGAAAACATCATTGATGTCATCACTACTTCATAGTAGTACATGAGTCCCTCTATTTCCTATGTTAGAGTCAAATCATTATAGAGACCATGTTTTACAAACTACGTATTACTTGATTCTTATTTTCAATGTGATACATAGAGATGCCTGAATCTCCAATTATTGTCCCATCCACAATCACAAAATTTTCTTTTTTTCATTTCTCCTCCTGTATATGAATCATATCTATACAGAGTGTTTCCTTAATATATATTATTTGGTCCTTATACAATTTCATGTCTTAAGATTTATCATTCCCTCAGAACGTATCGAAATCCCCCATTACTCATGTCAAACTTAACGTGAGCAATGATTGTATAAAGAACTACATATGGATGGATTCTCATCTATTTTGAGATATGTAGAGACACCTAGATCTCCAATATTGTTCCTATCCATAATAAACCACCCCTATAGTTCTTGTATAAAAAAGAAATCTGCATAGGGAATGTTTTAAAAACTATGTATGCCTTTGTTCTTTCCCCGACAAGAAATATAGTTACACATGGATTTTATACCTTAATCAAGTTACTATATGCATTTATTTTCATATCAGTTCATTCTCGTCCTTATCATATGACAATACAATAAATGAAAATCTAATACCCCTATTCTTCATTTTGCATCTCCTTTTCATTATAAAAGAAACTGTTATAGCTCTTTTTTTCTCCCACTGAGTATAGCTCACATTGGCATAGGAATTGGGAAAATGGTTTCATCATATAGGGTGTTTTAATTTTTAATGGGGTAAATAATTTCCTTATTGCATGACTTAAAACAGCATAGTACGATGTCCTTATTGCATGACATAAAACTCCACATCACCATATTCATTCAAAGGAAACAAAGAATGTCTCTATTTTACATATGAGTCAGATCTATGTAAAAGACATAAAACATATAAACAATATTGATTAAAACTTCTATCGTTTGTGTTAAACAAATACCTCCTTCCACATTTCACACTCTTAATCTTGAATATTTACAGATTCTCATAATCTTCCTTATGGTTTCTAGTGACAATGTTGCCTATATTTAAAGAGATATTTTTCCTTAATATGCAGCACATTCCCTTACGTGGCCTTGCCTAAGTTGCATACATAATAGTCTAGACAACCAAAAATATTACATTAGTTGGTTATGCCGCATGTTCCCCTGTTGGACCTGTATAATATATCCCGCATAACATGTTTTTAAAATAATGGTAGTTTCCTTCTTGGTTATATTATCTTTGACCCCTTCAAACATTGATGACAATATATAAGAATCATTGCCTTAAAACAGTCATTCATGTATACTTGTCACATTATCTTTCTCACAATCTGAAAATCTTCAAGACCATGGTCTACACATTTCCTTCACCATGTGTTTGATGCACTAGGTAATAACCTTGAAATAACTTGGACACATATCATATATTTTTTCAATTTCTGGTCCTAGTTGTATGACCTATAACTATGTGCACCATATATTTTAGGTTTGGGTCATATATTCGTAAAAGTATTATTCTTCCAATTCTTTGGACACTCTTGGTTGGAAAAACCCTTTACATATACATGTACCATTCTCCGTAACCCAAGATCTATGCTTTGAAAAATATGAATCTCCATAAACATTCTCCGACTTTTAGTAATAGACTGTCAAACTTCTGAGAGCTCTTTTTCCGGACTATGTTGCACATTCCCTTAGGCGGCCTTGCATAAGTTGCCTATATAAAAGGCTTTTTAGTCAAAAGATTCCACTTTTTGGTTATGTAGCATATGCCCTAGTTGGCCCTGCATAATAAAACCCCCATAACGGGGTTCTATAGTAATGGTAACTTTATTCAAAAAAGAGACTTTCACTAATGCTTCTAGCACTTTTCCCATTCCATTGCTCGATTTCAGAAATTCTCAAATAAAAGTTTATAGTTTTCCCATTCATACATGGATATGATAGTAAATTTTCAAATAAATTATCATGAAATTGGGAGAGTTTCAAGGTTTTGGTTAGAGAAATAGACCTTAAATTAAACCAACACATTGTCCTCCCTACATGACATAAAACTGCACAGTACTAAAGTCCTCACTGCATGACTTAAAACATCACAGTACCAATGTCCTCACTTCTAGAAATAAAACAACACAGTACCAATGTACTCACTAGATGAATTAACATAGTATAGTATGCTATCAGAAATTTCATTTTTCGATAAATTTTTAACCATTACTCATACACTATATTTGTATAAAATTGCTTTTTATTCATGAATTATGTTGGTAAAAACTATCCCTTTTTCTTTCTTAAATTCATTACCTTAGAAAAACCACCTATTGTGGTCTTAAATCACACAAATATTATTTCCCTCAATCTATGGATAGAAAATGTTAATTTCCTAAATAACTGTTTTACTAGACTATGTAACACATTCACTTAGGCAGACTTGCATTTGTTACCTCCATAAAAGGCATGTCGGTCAAAAGGTACCACTATTGGGCTATGCGGCATATACCCTAGTTGACCCTATATAACTCAGACCCCATAACGAGTTTGTTAAATAATTGTAATGTCATTCCTAGGAAAAAACCCCTTAAGTTGATAATAGTTTTAGATTTGGTGACCATAAAAAAATCATGACTCAAGATTCCCCTTGGAAATATATAAAAACTATTAAAGCAATTCTTAGCCACAATGTTTTGTTTGGGATCTAATTTCAAAATTTATACTCAAATATATTTTCAACCATAAATATCATCCTTTTATTGTCCCACGTGCATGACTCTAAACTTACAACAAAAAAACTCAGTACTCATTAGATTGACAACCTCCAAAGGGAACTCTAAACAGAAGTCGAGTCCTAGCTCACTAAATATACATTTTTAGTATGATTTAAGTAATATTGAGCAATAAAAAAGGAGGTTAAAAGATAAAAAAATTTGCGTGTTTATCCATATACCCCTAGAAACAGTCAAATTAGGCTTATAGGTCCCTTGGATTAATAGGAAAATTTTTGAGCACTTCATTCTTTTTATAATAATGATTTCTTAATGTAAAGGAATCATAATCATCATTTACTTTTCATATTGCAATCATGAAAAAATAGGATGAAGATTTTTATGATTGAAAACAAAATTTATTTAATTTATATGAAAATATAGGGTCATCCACAAAATGGACCCTCTCTATCATGTTTCAAAATAAACTCTCATCATGACTTTTCATTTGTTGGACCACTTCATAAGATCTATCAGCTGCCTGTTGAAGTTGACATAGTTGAGAAACTCTATCCTCCTCTTCCAGAAGAAGTGATTCCATAGCAGTTGAAATGGATGTTATCCCATATAATTAGGTTTCTCTTAATGTTTGATTCAATTGTTCATGAATTTTATGATCAGCATCTAGTTTCTTTTGAAGAGATAACAACTCCTTCATGGATTCTTCAATTTGTTGGATAATCTCGAGTGATTTCTTGTTATTATTTTCCTCCGCCTCAATTGTTGAAGCTTTTATGTTATCAATATTGATGCATCGTTTAGCCACTCCAAAATCCTATCGCATTTTATTCTCCTGATCCCGTTGGCTAATAGTCTCTTTCATGGCATCATAGACTGGCCGATAATTAAATCCACCAAATCCCAATACGCAGAATAATGTTGGTAGTTTTGAAAAATGGGATGATAATTCATCTAAAGGCTTTACCACAATTATGCACCAGATATTCTACCATATCTTCTTACATGCCATACCTATATCATATTGCATGTTTAAGACTAAATCTGAGTCGCTACCTAGAGGTAAAATGTACTCTAGACACATGTCTTTTAAAGAGCTTCCTTGTTCTGCTTCTCTCGGGATAGTAGAATATTCACCTTCTGATCTGGGAGCTGAAAACCCTAAATGATAAATCCAGATCAATATTGGTTTCAAATAGAGGAAGAAAATATGATTCAGATAGCTATATATATTTACCAAATTACAAGTAATCTACTTCATTGGATTCATCCCCTCTATTCTCAGCTCCAGTATTTTGCACCGGTGTTTCTTGAGAAATGGAATTTAATTAAATTTTCTATGTTATAGCATTTGAAGTCTCTAGAAAATATCTTGATGAAGGATCCTCTGTAGGTATTTCTCCTTCCTCAGTAGAAGGATAAAGTGGAACACCATATTCCTGAAGAGACTTTGTAACATTCTCTATAGATAAAGGTACATACCGTGAATTTTGATGTAAAGAATAGAGTTGAAGAAAAAATTATTTATGGAAAATGCAAGAATAGGGACCCACATCCTAGAAATTCCACATGAAAATACCCAAACTCCAGGATGGATCCTGGAATATCAATATTTAGATTAAGAGTGTCCATCATTTTAGTGTATACAGCCTGAAATGTTACAACATCCTTAAAATTTAATGTATCAAACTAAAGTTAGCTGCTGCCCATATTGGATCCACTAACATTTCTTCCATTGACTCTTAAATTAGTCTACGAACATCAGATATTTTCAGGTTTGGGTTAACAGCAACATTGGTTTTAAATTTCCCTAGATCATCATTCCTTTCTTCTAAAGTAATAGAAATATCAATATTGATTATCTTTCAGGATCCTTTGAAAAAATTAACTAGGGAAAGTATTTAATTGTATCATGGATTTCCTCACTCTCAACAAATCCTAGAGGAGGTATAGATGAATCCTTTGATGATTTATCTACTAAAATTGCATATTTTTCTGCATGAACCAGGGTTTCCCATAGGGGTTTTTTTCTGGTCCGGAAGCATAAGCTCTTAATCCCTTTAGAGAGGAGAGAGATATAGATCCTATAATAGAATACAACATGGTTATTAGAATATAATTAGCATGTTGTATTCCCTAAGGATTGTATAAACACTTACTCCTTCAGTGAACGCTTTGAATCCATATTATTCAAATCTTGCATTTTTTTTCAAAAGCATGGGGAGAGATTGAAACACTCCTCTTAGTAGAGGAATCTTGACGTAATGGCTGACGATTATCTATCTCCATTACCCCAGTCATGATTCTTTCTCCTAAAGATTGTTCTGAAGACCTGGGAGGATCTTTTTTTTCTCTGATAGGAGAGCCTGTGGGATCATACTTTGGTGATTTGAGAATTGGTCCGGATCTTTCTTCTCTATATTCAAGCTGCATAAACATATTTTCATCATGATTAATGATGATAAATGATAACGTAGAGTTGAGACAAAATAAAAAATAAAATACATTCTTAGTATTAACATAAATATCCCACTCCTCAGAGTCAATAATTACCCCTTAGAGTACTCCTAAGTCCAACATATGAGATACTCATTTAGAGGCTAGGATTTGTTCATCAGTTTCATATATAAAAACTGTCACCTTCACAATATACTTCTGTACTTAATCCATGTTATTGTGCGGATTAAAATCGAAAGTTGCCTTGATATCAACAATATCTGGTAATCAAAGGACATGCTGGAGGAATGGCCATGCATCTCTAAGATCACGAGTTATAATTTCCCAATGATGAATGGCTAAAGGTCGCACATAATTCAATTTTTGTATGGTTCACTATGGAAGGGATGCTTTACATTTTGATTTGGAAATTTCATCAGACCTCCTTTCTTTAGAAAGTTCAACAGATGGATTAGGGACTGCTGTTTGATGGAAACAAATGGATCGCCTTGGAATTGAAGGTATTGCTTCTCTAGCGTTAGTCTTCCTAGTATACTTCCTACGAAGATGTTTTTAGGGCTCCGATACCTCTGAAACATTTATATCATCTCTAGCCTGGAATTTTGTACCACGATTTCCACATGAAACAGTCATTGTAGCTTCCACTCGATATATTCTATAGCATCCCGTCTTTTTATAACATAAACATTCATTACATTACACACAACTGAGGATGTTTAAGGTTTAGTGTCTTGGAAACCAGGAACATAATACATGAAAACAACATAAATCATTCTTCTTAAACACTTGAAAGGCTTATCCTTAAGTTCATCCTAGGTTCATTACTACATCTCATAACCTGGGGACATACATCAAAAGAAAGGGTGAGCAGAAGGCCCAGTAAGAGAAACAAGAGGAACATTTTACATGTGAACTTGATATACTTCAATAAGGACATGAATAGAACTTTAAGGCATGACAAAGAAAATCATGAGGCATTTCATAATAAAAATAAAATTTTTCATAACATGAAGATGTGGCTACATCATTTAACATAGACAATCATGAACATATCACCAAGGTCCATCCCCAAGGTTTCATTTGAAAATAACCAAGGTTATTCACCAAGGTATCGTGAAAATTGTAATCTCTAGTGGTTACATCATTACCCAATGCATTGGAGCGCTATCAGGGCGCACCCTTAAATTTGACTTTATTATCATGTGACCCACATATATCATCATCAAAAATTTCATAAATAACCCATATAGAATATAATAAATGGGTTTCGTTTCATAATCATAACGTTTTAAAAACTGTTTTAAAGACATGATCTTTACGTCACTTTAAACCCACGAAAAGGGAAAGCGGGTCTCATGTATGTAAATCCCAGAATTTAAAATAGAACATTTTGATATATATGTGAATACCCTTTTAGAAATAAGAGATTTGAGTATTCACTTTATAACATAAAATAATTTTCAGAAAAGAGAGAGGCACTTTGAGACGAAAATTCTGCAGCATAACGGCTATGTTTTGGGGTTTTAGAAAACATTGAAAAGAGAGGGGACATGGGTCACCCACTAACAATTGATCCATAAAACAGTATGGGGACAGAATAAGAAGGATATGTGGACATGGTAATGAAGTTTGAAGGACATACCATTTGCAATGAAAAACATGGAAGGAAGACAAAAATTAGATTTCTCTTATGAAAATTCGGCAGCCTAACGGCGTCACTTAAACTTCAATAAAAATGAATTGACAAGATCAAATAGGGTCTCTCATTATATGGTCAAAAGAGATCAGTATGATAGATATAGAGATCATACCCCAACATAATAAAAAGGAACTTGCAAGACTTGACATGAAAATCAAACTTGAAAGATGAGAAGGGTGAAAGAATCACTTAAAAATTTGGCAGCCTAACGACGTCTCTTAAACTTTCATAAAATGAAATGATGAGAGTAATAGGGGATTTCTCATCATATAAAAATGAAAAGGGCAGTAAGAGGAATAGAAAAGAACATCCTATCACATAAGAACATGAAGCATAAAAGGAACGACATAAGAGAGATTACATGAAAAGAAAGAGATGGGTCGGATCCCTTACCTTAAAACGTGACTCTTGAAACTCAATGTTTTGGACCTTGAGGGCTTGGAGGCACTTTGGGAGGACTCCTTGGAAGGTAAGAAGACCCGAACTTCGTTGGGGGAGAGTTGTGAGTGAAAACTAAAGGAGGAAAGGGTGAGTATTTATAGGGAAAGTGAGGGGACAAGGCATTAATGGCCAAGGGACACCTCACTAGTGGTTTTGGAAAAACCATGGGCTTGCCCATGGTATTTTCCCATGGTATTGGCCACTTGAGACACCTCACACCTTATCTTACTATTCATAATTTGACAATATTTAATATATACTTAATACATCATTTTATGATGTCATTAAACACCCGTAACTTAAAAACTATACTTTCACTATTCACCGAAAATTCAACTTTCTCAGAATAATCCCAAAATTTCAGCTAAACCAAATATCAATGCTCTGATTTCAAAATTGAAATCCATTTTATAAAAATAATTTTCTAAATATTTTTAATTTAATTTTTAAATAAAAACACTATTCCTCGAAAATTCATTTTTTTCAGAAAAATCCCCAAAAATTACCTTAACATAATATCGATGCTCTGATTTCAAAAATAAAGTCCTTTTTATAAAAATAATTTTCTAATTATTTTTAATTAAATTTTTAATTAAAAAAACACTATACATCCGAAAAAACTAATACTTGATTATTCATTTATGAAACCGTTATTTACCCATTTTATTGAATCACATTACTTAATCTAGGTGTCTAAATTATATTAAAACTTTCTTTGAGTGAAAATATTAATCCATTTGGTCACATTACTAATCCTAAGCATAAAATTACTATTCATAATTTACTATTCATAAAAAATTAAGTTGATCTTATTAGACTCCAAATTCCTTACTGAACACTTTTGTAGAAGACCATTTTTTGAAAATCATTACACATCATTAGTTATTTAGGGTTTACATAAATATTTTAAAATATCCTTTTTTCAAAATTCCTCAATAAAATACATTCTAAAATTACCTGGAGATTTGAAATTTCACAAACATCACTAAAGGAAGAAATCTCAATTTATACACCCGGAGGGATTACACAAGGAAGCTAGGGTCTCGTCACGTAGCCCCTTATAACACCGGAATAAGACCTAAGTGTAAGGTGTGATATGTTGAGAGAATATGAGGGAGGCTCAGATAACATTGCCCTATTAGTAATCTCTACTAACTTGAACTTCTCCCGTAGGCGTTTCCGTTCAAGCTTGACACGCTGGAGCTCGGCTTGGGCTTGGTCCAAAGCGAAGCCCACAGATGCTACCTCCTTCCCAAGCTCTGATAAGTAGGCTTCATAAGGGTCGAGTCTACTGGATGAAGCCATCGACTCCTCTTTCTGCATTAACCATTAACATCTTATTAAACCAATAAGAGTAAGTTAATATACTACTCAAAAAGATTGGGTCATTACATTCTTCCCCCCTTAAGAAATTTCGTCCCCGAAATTTATACTTGAGGCCTAGTCGAAAAGGTGAGGGTACTTTTCCTTCATCGTTTCCTCAGGCTCCCAAGTCGCTTCTTCATACTTACGATTCCTCCACAACACTTTCACAAGGTGGGTAGTCTTGTTTCGTAGAACCTTGTCTCTACGGTCCAAGATCTCCACTGGCTGCTCCTCATAAGAGAGGTCATGTTCAAGTTGTACCACCTCTGGGTTCAGTACATGCGAAGGGTCGGGTATGTACTTCCTCAAGAGAGATACATGGAAGACATCATGAACTTGAGCTAGGTTCGGTGGAAGTGCTAGACGATAGGCCACTGCTCCTCTGCGATCAAGGATTTCATAGGGGCCAATGTACCTAGGGCTGAGCTTCCCTTTCTTCCCAAACCGCATGACTCTCTTCCATGGAGAAATTCGAAGGAAGACTTTGTCACCAACACCAAACTCCAAGTCCCTTCGACGATTGTCAGCATAGCTCTTCTGCCGACTCTGAGTATCCTTTATGTGTTGTTGGATGGCATGAACCTGTTCCGTCATCTCTTGCACAAGATCAGGCCCAAGAAGCTTCCTCTCACCAGTTTCATCCCAACAAGTTGGAGTTCTACACCGCTTTCCATACAAAGCTTCATAGGGTTCCATCTGAATACTTGAATGGAAGCTGTTGTTATAGGAGAACTCAACTAATGGGAGGTGTTGATCCCATCCACCATTAAATTCCATTGAGCATAATCTCAACATGTCTTCAAGTGTCTGAATAGTCCTTTCAGATTGGCCATCATTTTGAGGATGATAGGCCGTACTAAAATTCAATTCAGTATTCAGAGCATGTTGCAGACTTCTCCAGAATTTTGATGCGAATCTTGGGTCACGATCAGATATGATGGATAGAGGTACCCCATGCAGCCTTACCACTTCCTTCACGTATATCTTGGCAAGCTGATCCAGAGATAAATCTTCCCGAATAGAGATAAAATGGGCTCTCTTGGTGAGACGGTTCACAATAACCCATATCGCATTGTTTCCTTTGGATGTTTTCGGGAGACCAGTTACAAAGTCTATAATGATATTATCCCACTTCCATACTAGTATGGGTAGCGGTTGTAATACCCCCTTAGGAAGTTGTCATTCTGCCTTTACTTGCTGACACACCAGGAACCTTGTAGTGTAATCAGCAATCTCCCTCTTCATGTTATCCCACCAATAATGATCACAAAGGTCTCTATACATCTTAGTGCTTCCCAGATGTATGGAGAAAGTAGAGCTATGAGCTTCATCCATCAGTTCTTTATTTATATCCGGAATAGATGGAACACATAGTCTTGTACGAAATTTCAATACACCTTCTTGATAAATATTGAAATCAGGGAACTTCCCATCCTTTACAGCCTCAAACTTCTCCTGCAGCAAAGGATCTTCTTTTTGAGCCTTCTTGATCTTCTCTAATAATGAAGGTTGAGAAATCATTTGGGATAGGGTTGATGATGTACCTTTCCTTATAATTCCCATGTCAAGTTTTACTAGATCTTTAATCAAGGGATCTCCTAAGATCCTCATTGTTGCCAGAACAACATGATCCTTCCTGCTTAATGCATCCGCGACTTTGTTTTCTCTCCCAGGGTGATAATGTATTGAACAATCATAGTCTTTAATAATCTCCAACCATCTCCTTTGTCTCATGTTCAATTCTTTTTGTGTGAAAATATACTTTAGACTTTGGTGGTCAGTGTATATATCACATTTCTCCCCATAAAGATAGTGCCTCCATATATTTAGAGCAAAAACAACTAATGCCAGCTCTAGAACATGCGTAGGATAATTCTGCTCATGAATCTTCAACCGTCGAGATGCATAAGCAATTACCTTGTCATTTTGCATGAGGACGCACCCAAGCCCTTTCAGAGATGCATCGCTAAAAATAATGAATCCTTCTCCGATAGAGGGTAGTGTTAACACGGGTGCAGTAACCAATCTCTTCTTCAGCTCTTAGAAACATTCCTTGCATTCCTTTGTCCAGATGAACTTAACCCCTTTTCGAGTCAACTTGGTTAGTGGATTAGAATGTTGTGAAAAGTTTTTCACAAACCTCTTATAATATCCCACTAAACCAAGGAAACTACGAATCTCAGTTACTGTAGTGGGTTGAGGCCACTCCTCCACAACCATTGTCTTTGTAGGGTCAACCAAGATTCCTTCATTGGTTACGATGTGCCCCAAGAAAGCCACTTGTTGTAACCAAAACTCACACTTGCTGAACTTCCCAAATAGCCTCTCCTTCCGCAGAGTTTTCAATATAACCCTTAGATGATCTTCATGCTCCTCACGAATTTTTGAATATATCAAAATATCATTTATAAAAACTACCACAAAGTTATCAAGGTAGTCCTTAAAGACTCTATTCATTAAATCCATGAAAATAGCAGGAGCATTAGTCAAGCCGAAGGGTGTAACAGTAAAATCATAATGCCCATATCTTTATCGGAAGGCAGTCTTTGGAATATCTTCCTTCTTCACCCTCAGTTGATGATAACCAGATCAAAAGTCAATCTTAGAGAAGAATTGAGCCCCGCGAAGTTGGTCAAATAAATCATAAATTCTTGGAAGAGGATATCTGTTCTTCACTGTGATCCCGTTCAGTTCTCTATAATCAATGCATAGCCGCATTGATCCATCCTTCTTCTTCACAAAGAGAACTGGTGCTCCCCAAGGAGACACACTCGGTCGGATAAACCCCTTCTCCAACAAGTCTTGGAGTTGTTTCTTTAACTCTTCTAGCTCCACATTTTCCATTCTATATGGAGTCTTTGATATCGGTTGAGACCCAGGTACGAGTTCAATGGAGAACTCTACCTCTCTTTCTGGGGGAGGTCCAGCTAACTCCTCAGAAAATACATCCATGTATTCCTGAATAATCGGAACATCTTCTATTTGTATGCTCCCTTTTCCATCTTCATCATCACCAATTAACTCTATAAAGAACGCTATAGGAGGTGATTCTAGATAGAGATCAGTTCAGGATATCTCTCCTTGGAAGATAACTGTAGGTCGTTCATTCAAGACTACTGAGATTTCCTTACTTCTGCATTTGATCTTAGCATTATACTTTGAGAGCCAGTCCATCCCTAGTATAACGTCGAATTCCAACATGGGAATGACTACTAGATTTGCGATAATATTGTGCTCACTAAAGTAAACACTAAAGTCTCTAAACACTGTTGATGCATGGATAATCCCACTTGGAGTCTTGACTGAAAACTCTACCTCAAGAAATTCAGGGATTGATTCTATATTCCTTGCAAACTTGGAGGAAATAAAGGAATGCGTAGAACCAGAATCAAATAATGTACTTGCTAGTTTTGAGAGGAAGACAAGAGTACCTGCTACCACATCGTTCGGAACTTCAACTTCAGTTGTTGTGATAGGAAAAGCACAACCTTTCTCCCTTGGCCTCTGCTGAGGTTGGTGGTGATTCCCCTCCACCGCCCTCAGATTTGGACATTGATTAGCAAAGTGCCCAAGCTATCCACACTTGAAGCATGTGACTTCGGGTAGGGCCAGAACCATATTTCCTCTGTCGTTAGTGTTGGGAAGTTGAGGCTTCACATCACTACGACAATTACGAGAAATATGGCCTTCTTTTCCACACATATAGCACTTACCACTTCCGATCAAGCAGTTCCCCGAATGCTTCTTCCCACATTTATTGCATGTGGGATGTTGCATATGCTTTCCACCTCTTTCCTGATCAAAACTTCTTCCCAGGCTCGGTTCTAGAGTTCTCTTCTTCTCATTATATTTGTGAGACCCCTGTGTCTCCCCAAACTCTAGTTCAACTTTCATGGCACTTCGAACTATTTCTTCATAGCTATCATAGTCCCTGTTGGCTAGATTCTTCCACAGATGAGGTCGTAGTCCACCAAAGAATCTATCAACCTTCCCATTAGGGTCCATGACGAAGCTTGAGGTATAACGGGAAAGCCTTGTGATGTTCATCTCGTAGGTTCCAACTGATTCATTCTCCTTTTGCTTCAGCTTGAGAAATTCTTTCTCCATTCTCGTTCTCATCGAACGAGGGAAATACTTATTAAAGAATATTCCCCGGAACTCTTCCCACTCTATAGCTTCCATCTCTCCTCGTGGCTTCGTGTTTTTGATTAGTGACCACCACTGATTAGCTTCTCCCTCTAGGTGGTAAACAGCAAGGGTGACTTTTTCTTGTTCCGAACAATGAAGTACAGAAAAGATCTTTTCAATGGTGCTTATCCATTGTTCCGCAACCAATGGGTCAGTAGATCCACTGAATGTTGGCAGTCGTTGACGCATGAAGGACTCAACAAAGTGTTGTTACCTTCGTGGTGAGGTCGGCCTCTCACCTTGATTCAAGTAATTACTCATAACTTGAGTCAGTTGGTTCATCATTCGCATGAATGTTTCCATTCCGGCTTCCATCGGAGGGCCGTCAGCACATGGTGCATTGCGGTCACCATCGGCACGGTTCCTCCTATTTCCCGACATCTTCTAAAAGAATAAAACCTTATTGAGAAACATATTTCATTTATGAATCTTTTAACTAAGACTTCATTCTTAGACAATTATACTTCTCTATAACTCCTTCATAATGATTCATAAAAAGCTTGTGATTAATCAAACATATCCCCCGGGAGTGTCGTAACCAAGAGTGCAGCAAGGCCCGTTATCGTGCACCAGTTCCCATTAGAGTCTAGCTCAAAGCGGTGTTTTCAGGTTTTACCCCTATATACATCTGTGCCAGAGCCGCCTCTACCTGCTTGTATCTAGACAGGGATGTATTTGTTTGATAAACCACTTACTCAATACTTACCAAAATACCAGGAAGTTTTCATATATTTAAACTTTTATATAGGGTTCTTCCTAAAGTTTTTATATCCTAATTTCCACAAATAACTAAACCATCCTTTGATACAAACTATAGCATCCCGTCTTTTTATAACATAAACTTTCCTTACATTACACACAACTGAGGATCTTTAAGGTTTAGTGTCTTGGAAACCAGGAACATAATACATGAAAACAACATAAATCATTCTTCTTAAACACTTAAAAGGCTTCTCCTTAAGTTTATCCTAGGTTCAATACTGCATCTCATAACCTGGGGACATACATCAAAAGAAAGGGTGAGCAGAAGGCCCAGTAAGGGAAACACGAGGAACATTTTACATGTGAACTTGATATACTTCAATAAGGACATGAAAAGAACTTTAAGGCATGAGAAAGAAAATCATGAGGCATTTCATAATAAAAATAACATTTTTCATAACTTGAAGATGTGGCTACATCATTTAACATAGACAATCATGAACATATCACCAAGGTCCATCCCCAAGGTGTCATTTGAAAATTACTAAGGTTATTCACCAAGGTATCGTGAAAATTGTAATCTCTAGTGGTTACATCATTACACAATGCATTGGAGCGCTATCAGGGAGCACCCTTAAATTTTCCTTTATTATCATGTGAGCCACATATATCATCATCAAACATTTCATAAATAACCCATATAGCATAAAATAAATGGGTTTCATTTCATAATCATAATGTTTTAAAAACTGATTTAAAGACATGATCTTTACGTCACTTTAAACCCACAGAAAGGGAAAGCGGGTCTCATGTATGTAAATCCCAGAATTTAAAATAGAACATTTTGATATATATGTGAATACCCTTCTAGAAATAAGAGCTTTGAGTATTCACTTTATAACATAAAATAATTTTGAGAAAAGAGAGAGGCACTTTGAGACGAACATTCTGCAACATAACGGCTATGTTTTGGGGTTTTAGAAAACATTGAAAAGAGAGGGGACATGGGTCACCCACTCACAATTGATCCATAAAACAGTAGGGGGACATAATAATAAGGATATGTGGAAATGGTAATGATTTTTGAAGGAAATACCATTTTCAATGAAAAACATGGAAGGAAGACAAAAATTAGATTTCTCTTATGAAAATTCGGCAGCCTAACGGCGTCAGTTAAACTTCAATAAAAATGAATTGACAAAATCAGATAGGGTCTCTCATGATATGATCATAAGATATTAGTATGATAGATATAGAGATCATACCCCAACATAATAAAAAGGAACTTGAAAGTCGTGACATGAAAATCAATCTTGAAAGATGAGAAGGGTGAAAGAATCCCTTAAAAATTCGGCAGCCTAACTGCGTCTCTTAAACTTTCATAAAATGAAATGATGAGAGTAATAGGGGATTTCTCATCATATAAAAATGAAAAGGGCAGTAAGAGGAATATAAAAGAACATCCTATCACATAATAACATGGAGCATAAAAGGAACGACATAAGAGAGATTACATGAAAAGAAAGAGAGGGGTCAGATCCCTTACCTTAAAACGTGACACTTGAAACTCAATGTTTTGGACCTTGAGGGCTTGGGGGCACCTTGGGAGGACTCCTTGGAAGGTAAGAAGACCATAACTTCGTTGGGGGAGAGTTGGGAGTGAAAACTAAAGGAGGAAAGGGTGGGTATTTATAGGGAAAGTGAGGGGACAAGGCATTAATGGCCAAGGGACACCTCACTAGTGGTTTTGGAAAAACCATGGGCTTGCCCATGGTATTGGCCACTTGGGACACCTCACGCCTTATCTTACTATTCATAATTCGACCATATTGAATATATACTTAATACATCATTTAATGATGTCATTAAACACCCGTAACTTAAAAACTATACTTTCACTATTCACCGAAAATTCAACTTTCTCAGAATAATCCCAAAATTTCACCATAACCAAATATCAATGCTCTGATTTCAAAAATGAAATCCATTTTATAAAAATATTTTTCTAAATATTTTTAATTTAATTTTTAAATAAAAACACTATTCATCGAAAATTCATTTTTTTCAGAAAAATCCCCAAAAATTACCTTAACATAATATCGATGCTCTGAGTTCAAAAATAAAGTCCTTTTTATAAAAATAATTTTCTATTTATTTTTAATTTAATTTTTAATTAAAAAACACTATTCATCCGAAAAAACTAATACTTGATTATTCATTTATGAAACCGTTATTTACCCATTTTATTGAATCACATTACTTAATCTAGGTGTCTAAATTATATTAAAACTTTCTTTGAGTGAACAAAATAATCGATTTGGTCACATTACTAATCCTAAGCGTAAAATCACTATTCATAATTTACTATTCATCAAAAATTAAGTTGATCTTATTAGACTCCAAATTCCTTACTGAACACTTTTGTAGAAGACCATTTTTTGAAAATCATTACACATCATTAGTTATTTAGGGTATACATAAATATTTTCAAATATCCTTTTTTCAAAATTCCTCAATAAAATACATTTTAAAATTACCTGGACATTTGAAATTTCACAAACATAACTAAAGGAAGAAATCTCAATTTATTCACTCGAAGTGATTACACAAGGAAGCTAGGGTCTCGTCACATAGCCCCTTATAATACCGACATAAGACCTAAGTGTAAGGTGTGCTATGGTGAGAGAATCTGAGGGAGGCTCAGATAACATTGCCCTAGTAGTAATCTCTACTAACTTGAACTTCTCCCGTAGGCGTTTCCGTTCAAACTTGACACGCTGGAGCTCGGCTTGGGCTTGGTCCAAACCGAAGCCCACAGATGCTACCTCCTTCCCAAGCTCTAATAAGTGGGCTTCATAAGGGTCGAGTCTACTGGATGAAGCCATCGACTCCTCTTTCTGCATTAACCATTAACATCTTATTAAATCAATAAGAGTAAGTTAATATACTACTCAAAAAGATTGGGTCGTTACATATTCCTTTCGTCAGAGCCCCATGGGGATATAAAGAAACACAATCATTGGCATACCCATCATCCATTCTGATCGATGAATCTTGTTGAGGTAATGTAATTGAAAATTTGGATACCATTAATGCAATTAGAATCCATAATTTTCGCACAACAATTTGGTGATTCTCATTTCATACATATGTGTGTGGAAAAGTGCTTGATTTTTGAAGACATCCGAACATAAAAGCAAACCTATAGGGGACATAAGCCTCACATATAATTTCACAATCAATTCCTCTTGATAATATTCCATTCATGAATTCCATCATATAAGATCCCAGCTCATAATTCCTTTCATTACCATCATCTATAAATGTTCCAGTTGGTGGGTCACCAAAATGAAGGAAGCTGAATTCCCCTGAGACATTCAATGCCTTAAGCACCACGTCTGGTCTTAAGACCATAGGAGGAATACTAGAAACATTCTGTAAAAATGGAGTGAATCTATCATTGAAATTTCTAACTGAATTCAGCACAGAGTATGATGAAAAGTGTGCTGAAATCCAGCCCCACAACAATTAGAATGGCAATGAAATCCTAATTGGAACCATACCATTGTATAAATGCAGCAGGAGATGGTAAATTCATGCTAATATAGGGTTTTCTTTCCCAATATACATCCCCTCTACAAATTTAGTTGTTATTTCAAAAGTCCCTGATCTTACACCACCTCCGGATTCACAGACTGGAAGTAAATAAACACTTAGCCACATAGCATGGAAGGCATCTATGTGTACTATTGAATCTATATCAGAATTGACTTTATAGACCTAGTTCTTGTAATCTCCTATTTCTAGTGTAGGAAAATATGTTCCAGAACTCCCTCGGTTATCGACAGAAGGAAAAATAGTAGGAAGTCCATAGGTTGGACCTTTCCATGTAGTTGGTTCTAAGTAGGCTTCTATCCACACTCTAGCATGGATATCTTTATTATACCTGGGTAGATTCTTCATTATATTATGTATTTCATGGGATAATGGTGGTGTTCTAGTAACATCAACCCATGTTGTAGCAAGTGGGATGAATTTATCATAAATTTACCTAAGAATGAGAATTGCATCTATTTGGTAAATGTCCTAAAGACTAATACCAACTTCACCTAGCATCAAATGGAAAGAATTTGTTTATGGACTCCATCAGATCAGTATTTTAGGAATGAATTCATTTTTGTAAACATGTGTTTCACCTATCCTAATATCTTCGTAAATATGAACATCTGATAACAATTTTCAGAATTCTCCATACGTCTGACATACCCAGAACTCCCACACCCGATCTGTTTTTACACCCCCACCAGAAAGAAAGGTCCCAATCTCCTTTCCAACCAATAGATTGATCTACATGAGAATCCCAAAAAGTGCAATCATAATAATGTGGTCTTGGCTCTACAACATGATCTTTCTTATCGAGAGGTCATCCAATGTGATGAAATATTTAACTAATAGGGACCATGACATCTTGTATCAGAACCCCCCTTGTACTAATATTCAATCAGTTAATGTTGGAATACAGAAAAACCAATTCTTCTGAAAGTATTTCTTAATAGATGGAACATGGGAATCTTGCAAAAGAACATGCCTGTAGATGGGTAAGTACGGACTTTGTGGATAGTCACACTGCTACGGAATTAGATCTTTCCATAGCCCAGGAAGAGTACTCTCAACAATTTCATAATAGACTGGCCCGACGATCCTCATCATTTCATTTTGGCGAGCCTTACCTTCTTCAGTATGGGTCATTAAACGAGTCATTCTTTCCTGCAAAAATAATTACCAAACATCCAGATCAGATTTAAAATAAGAAAGTGAAAAAATTGGAAAAGGACACTGTTCGCGTAGGTCCTTCGACAAGGTCCTTCGACGAGGTCACTTGCATAGGCCCTTCGATAAGGATCCTAGCGCAACTGCATGGTTGAAGCCCGTTTTGCGTTTCTACATCGTGTAAATAATTTTTCCTTGAATATATTTCAAGATAATTAATCAATATCACAACTCAATGTCGTTGGGGGAATGAGATACCCAACGAGAGCTCTAAATTTTGGGGAAAGAAAACGTGATGAAAAAAATTGATAATGGTTGAGACCTATTTATAGGAAACAGAAGACCTACACGTCATGACTGCGTGCCGTACTTGCACGTAATACCTGTGCGAAGTACTAGCACGACAAAATTTCTCTATTCAGTAATCTATCCTTAAATATTTCCCATACATTCACCTCAGGACTTGACCCTCATTGTATATTTCTAATCCAATCCTGAGGGGGGGGGGGATTTTGGTGACACTACATGAGAAAGTAACCAAAAATATAGAAAACCTTTGGATATTTCAATCCCACAAGAAAGATTCAATGAGTACAAAAGAAAAATAAATAATACTCTAAAAGCACTTCGTGATGATGTATCTTCACTGAGCTACGTGGACGAGATATGCAGCCGAGCTACGTGGCTGAGCTACACGGCTGAGCTACGAGGCTGAGATACATGGCCATGATTCAAGGCCACCTTACGTAGCTGACCTCGGCATGATAATATGTTTTATGTCCCTACACAGAGCACCTTCATGGCATAGATGAACGAAGTACCTTCTCGGTAAACATCTCTTCATCTAGGCCCAACTGTGCCTATAAATAGAGCCCTTGGGCTCCCCATTTCCAGACTGAGAAAAAGTGAAAGACTCTCTGAATTTCCCATTGCGTAGATCTTTCACCTAGATCTCTCAAATTGTCTCAGGTAGCTCTCCAAATCACGAGATACAAGATAATTCAATGGGATATGCATATTTTGAAGTTATTCATATTCTTAAGTCATCATCCTTATCTAGACGTTATAACTGCGTGCCATACCTATGTGGTAGACTTGCATGCCATACCTAGGAAATACAGCAATGCAGGGTACCTATGTGGCATACATGCATGAGGGACCAACATGACCATCTCAAGTACCTTTTTTTAAAGCCATTTATGGCGTGGTATCTCCTTTTATAGTTCCCTTATCTAAAAGGGACTAAATTGACGCCTCCAATAAAACCTCCTCACATATCAAACCTTTGGTAATGGAACATAAGCTTGTCTCATATTTGGGTTTGTCTTTACACAGTCACGGGTTTCCCACATTCGTTTCACAATGGGATTAAGAATAATGGAATGTGTCTGGGTTTGTATATCTACAGTCACATGGGCCTTTCTCCTGGAAATAGTGATAGGAAGTTCCCAGTTTGGAGGATGGTTGGTTATTGGCCTCACCCTTCTCAAAGAGAAAACCTGGAACCTCAGCTCTCCAGTAGGGAAGGTACACATCACACTTCCTATTCCGCATAAGTTTCAGAGAAGTCTCCCTACCCTACCAGAACCAATTTTAGGACAGACATCCTAGTATAAGCCCCTCACTATCAGACCTTCTCCATAACATTTTACCCTAGTACAATGTAAATAGAATAGAGGGAAGGCTCATCACCTCACCCTCTTCCATAGTCAATGTGCCCTCTTCTATCAGTGTAAGAGGAAATGTGTGAAGTGTCATTGTTGAATCTTTCACATCCTCTTGTTTCTCACACTGAGCATGACCCACATGGGCTTAGAGATACGTGATGGTTACAACATGTGAAAAAACACTCAACAATAGAACTACGAGAACTCTGATTCCTATTCAAATCAAGATATGTAGGAAGCTCTTTCAGAGCATGTGCTCATTGGATATCATCAAAAGGAATCCAACCCTAATTCCACTAATTTTGGAATCCCCCGTAGGAAATAAGCCCCAAATTCAATCATAAAATAATTGTAGCATTCCTTTTAGGAAGTAAGACCAAACATCATTGAACTACGTGGGCTTTGATTCCCATCCATATGGGATACGTAGGAAGCCTCCTTGTTGTTCGAACCCAACATTTAAAATCTACCCTATTATTTTTGGTCCATATTCCCAACGGGGTATGATCTTACTTTGAAACCCATATCCCTTCCAAGTTCCTTGGGCTACATCAGCATATGTCCCACACTATGTTTCAACTAAGCACCTTCCTCTTAGAGGTCCTTATCATATGACCTTAAAAGGTATGATGTGTCCTACTAAGCGGCACCGAACTACGAGGGTTATGATTCCTTTCACAAGGATACGTAGGTAGATTATTTTAGGACCACGATCCCAAGATAAAAAAAATATTTTGTCTCCCTAGATGTCAATAAATTCTAGCGTGCCCAACTAAGTGGCTTAAAAACTAGTATCATCAAAATTATGATTAAAATAATCTATAATCGTATATTAGAGGATACCATCGATGGAAAACCTCGAATACATACAGATGTTTCCATTGATGAAGATCCTTGAATGCATACTGATGATTCTAAAATTTTACAAATGATAATAAGTGATTGAAAATTCCAAGGGATACTTATGATATACTTGGTGAATTAATGAGGATTCATCAAAATATATTAATTTTACAAAGATAGTCCTAGAGTAGACAATAATTCCCCCAAAAGGGTGTGAGCTGTCCAACCACCCATCCTCTCGACCAATGCATGATATTAAGTTTTGTAATGCTCAAAACATAATGAACACTTTCCTTTGGAAAGTAGGTCATATTTTGGAAAAACAACTATTGGATGTTTCCGATTCCATGAATAAATCCAATTGAAACAGCCTGGAAACAGTGATTCTAAAACTAGAACATAGGTTTCAAGGAACTATGAAACAAATATAATAGAATTTTACATTATGAAACTTTATGATATATTTCATCCAAAATGAATTCAATCTCTTTTATAGCATGAGATGCTAGAGACACCAGGTTCAAATGAGATTTCACACTTTATTGAAATATTATTATTTAAATATGACCATTATAAATTTTCCATTAAGTTAGAGAGTATGAATTAGAATAAATAAATTTAAAAAATTACACTTTTACACATGTAGAAAATAAATTACATGTTTATATATTGAATAGAAATAAAATAAAAACCATTTGAAACAAACATAATGGTTTTATGAAAAAAATATATCTTTATAGAATGTGGTTTAACCGTATTTTGCACACATAATATAAAATTATTTTTTACTAATATTTGATATTTATTAGAAACAAATTATCACTTTTAAAATAAATATGTAAAATATATATTTGGATTAATTATTTAGAATATTCTAAAATTTATAATTATTTTGATCAATTGTGGAAAATAAGGATTTTTAATGGAAACTAGTTTTTCTCTGATTTTATTTACAAAGTTAAATTATATTTTTAATTGTTTTTAATTTACAATTTATTAAATTAAAATAAAATTTTAATAATATTAATAATTTTAATTAATTTAATATTTAATTCTAATATAAAGTCTTTTAAATGTTTTGAATGATTTACTTTTGAAAACCCATTTTATTATCGCATATGTGCTTAAATTTTATATAAATTTTTCCACTACCATAAATTGAATTTGAAAAAATTTATAATTTATTTTAGAAAATAATAATCAAAATTATATAATAATTTCATCTTTTTTTGATTAAATGGATCTCACAAATAGTGAAAATTAATTTTTATTTCTAACGTTGAAACGGGTTTGTCGGTGGTAAAACTAAAGATAAGGGTTAAAAATAATCTACAAATTTATAACATTAATTTTCACTCCCTATTGAGATTTTAGATAATTAATGGTTCTTGAAAGAACTTTTTTTTTATTTTGACTTGATAATAACGTGTTTTTCACCTTTTCCTTCAAAAAATTCCATGTTTTTTCTCTACCCAACATTTAAAAGGCCACCAACAATCCTACCCTCTTCATAAATCCATGTGAATTTTATTCCACCAATACTTGCCCAAATGTCTTCCTTAATTCACTCTCAAAATCGTAGAGGGTTTATTTTAATTTGGAAACATACTTAATAAGGCTCTATGTGAAAACATAAAGAGTCTCTCTAAATAATAAGTGAAATTCTTAAAAAAAGTGTTTTTTTTAATTCTTATTCCACCTCAATAAAATATTTTCAAAATATTTAAAAATAATTATATAATTAACTTCTATATATTGATATTTTTTATGTTAATATCGTAACATATATTCATGTTCAATTTCATTAATTAGGATATGAAACTATCGATCATGTGTACGATAGACTACAATATAGGGAACCTGTGTAACTCATTTTCCATCACTAAATGTCACCAAAAGATATAATAAAATAATTATCATATGTTTATGATATTTTAAAAATTTATAATCTTCTATTATTATAATATGACATATAACTTCTTACATTTCAATCTGTTGGAAAAGAATATTGTCACTCAGGGGTATGTGTGGACTACCACCTCCACTTGGTGATGTGATTTTTTTTATTTTTAAATAGATGGTAATATAGATATAATTATTGAATATAAATGATATATTTGACATCATAATATCTTTTTGTGGTGAAATACTGTTTACCTTTTTTCCTTCAATATTTTGGAAGAATAGAAATAATGTTCATACATATGTATGACCTACCATCTCCACGTACAGTGTAACTGATTTCCTAATTATATAATTTTTATGGACTATTATAAATAAATATTTAATTTTTATATATTATATTTATAATATTTTTAAACATATAGATATATGTTTTCTGATAAAAGTAAAAGGAACAAAATTATGAGACTAAAACACTCATAAAGAACAAAACAAATATCCCTGGAAATAGAGATTTTAACAATGAATTAGTAATAAATAGGTAATAAAAGACTACAATTAAATCACCTTTGGTATTTAATATTGATTATAATTCTTATAATATATTTATAATAAATTATTATGTATTATTTATGAGTTTTTCACATGTATGAATGAAATCATACTTGATGTAAGGGATTATCATCTCATTTTTTTAGTGAGACATAATCCATATTCACCACTTATTTATTTTGTGTGGTTAATAAGCATTCCTTATTAATAATTATATCACATATACCCTGATATTTGAGGTATATAATTTATCATTTAAATTTATTTCCTTCATAGGAGTTACAAATCAATTTTTGACATAATGGAAATTTTTATGTTATAATCTCTTTATTTATTTGGATTATTCATGATTAACATTCTATTGTTGAAATATTATGATCTATAATTCATGAAATTCATTAGTTTTATTCATCTATTTTTATTTATAAAATACATGTTTTCTTCAAATTTTCATCTCTTTAATATTTAAGGAGAGAAAATATTATTTTTAATGAAAACCGACTTTAATTTATCTGTTTGGTTGGAAATCCCTTTTCTTCCATATCAATGTTTTTTAAAAATATTTTACATTATTTCAAATTCATCAAATGATTTATATTATAAATCTATAACCATGTTTTTACTTTTAAGAAATTATTTGAGAGGAATATTCTTATAATTATCTGAATGAGGTGCATTTTATCATTTTTACAAGTGTGAAATGAATCTTTTTAACTACAATGCAATATAATTAATTACCCACCATCATAAAGAATCATTAATTTGATACATCCATTTCATGTTAAAATTATATGTTTAAAATAAGTTTTTATTTCAATATTATTGAGATAAAGTGTTTCTTATGTGATTATCAATTTGAAAAGGATATATTCTCAAGAATGTTTTAATGGTATTTTCATAGTATTACTATTTATAAATGAAAAAATAATAATTTTTTCTATGATATATTGGGAATATATGATATCGATATAATAATTATCATTTTTTTATATTGTTTGTGATGTGTTTTCCTTGAGATTTTATAGTATGATACCTTGGACCATATTACTCTCTATGGTTTGTGATAATGTTTGTTATGTTGGGAATGTTTTAACATTTTTTTGATAGTTTTCTAGTAAAAAGTTTTATATTGATTATATTTCTCAAAATTCAAAATTGTAATTCCTTGGACTTACTATGTTACAAGAATAGCCCTCTATAGACCCTCGGTGAAAAGGTAGGTCTCATAAGAACAACTATCTTGGGTTTTTGGCTGAGTCCTTACCTATTTATCTTTTATTTCTTCACACACAATCCTGATAGTATGGTTATGATGCTTGGAAGTATATGTTTCCACCTTATGATATTAGTTATTGATATTCCTTGTAATTATTCAATTAGTTATAATATCCATTGTTTGGTTTCAATATAATATATTGTTTATATATAATTCTTTCACCATCATTTAATCATTCCATATTATGCTCATGAAATTAATTGAATGGAATGTGTTTCATTTATTTACCTCCGCAAACTAGTTCTTCTTTTCATATTCATTATATATTTTATTATATACATGCCCTTAATGTGCATCACAGCTCACACGAGTACTATATCTCCATTCCATGGGATGATAGGAAGTGTTTTATTATATGAAGGGATTTGATAAAAGGAAAAAGGTGTTATCAAAGAAAAAACTTTTTTATATTATACTCTTTAAATTATAAAATGACATTAAAGAATGTACCATGTTTACCAAGAATAATTAATTATTGTTTCCTTCAGAATGTAATTCCTAGTATGTTTTTCTATACTAAAAAGTTAAACACAAGTTTAGGGATACTAGGATTAGGATAATTATATTGTGTATGAGATCTTTGATATGTGGAGAACAATAAAGGAGATACAAAATATTGGTTTCCCTCATTCATATCGAGCCAATGTTTCTAGATAAACTAGTAGGGGTTCTATATTAGAGAGTACAAACATACAGAGGGGAATATATTACCATATTTAAAGGGTAAATAACCACTGGAAGTGAGTTGATCAATTCCAAGGAAGTATATTATTCACTAATTAAAAAGAATTAATAAATTTTTATCCCTTAACATTGAACACCAATGAATGGCCTCAGAGAGGTGAAAAATCTAACTAAATACTCAACAAATGATTTTGTTGTGATTAATAAAATCATGAAAGATTGGTAATGAACACAGGGTTTATATAAATTATTTTTAATTGAACAATCCTTTTTCATATTCTATATATAGCCCATGATGGTGTGTATCTAGGTTGGTCTGGGCCATAGATTCCCTCTGATTCTATTACTTAGTTGGGGATCATGGTCGATATATAAAAATATGTGACATCTAAGAAATTCCAACTATTTTTATAATGAGACGGGTGAATTTTATTTCTATATTATAGGGGAATTCCAATCATATAAGTTAACTCTCATGAAGATTAAAGTATGTATATATTTCACTATACATATTGCTTCATTTCCTTCCTTCCACTAACATACTCTAGGTTTCAATTTCATTAATTTCAACATGGTATAATGATTTAAAAATATTTTTTTACTATGACTCCTCAATCAATAAATATTATTGGGTCACTAATTAAAATGTGGTTAACCCAAAAAATGTTATTTATGATAACACAACACTAATTGAGTTAGTCCATAAATACCCCACACCATCTAAAAGTGAACTTGAACAAGATTAAGAATCTCTTTATAGCTTTCCAATTATACAGAAATACTTGTTAAAAATAATAACATTCTAATCTCTTAAAACCACATGGATGAATTTCATGATTAGTTTCACATGATTCAATATATTTTCAATAAACAATGTTGTCATGGGTTTTATTACTACATCATGTATAGAAAAGTGAATGTGTGGGTCTCTTCTTAAGAGAAGATTATTTTATCCCAATCAAGCCTAATAACATAAAATACGTACACCATTTTTTATGTCTTTGAAAATCATGTTAATGAATCAACTAAACTTTATGGAATGGTAGTTTAATAGTAAGGTCATGCTTTGGAAAAATATTTAATAGTAGATTTATTCCCCTAGGATTCAAATCAACTTCATCAATATTTTGATAAGCTACATTAAGAATTATAAAAAAATGAATGTATCTAAAGGGGAGAAGTATTTTTTTTGCTAAACACATAAGGAAATAATATATTTTTTCATTGGAAAATCTACTTTATTATTATTAAGTGGTGTATTTGTGAATATTTTTTATGTTACATAAATGTTTAGATTATTATGATCAGGTAATGATCCAAAATTATAATATCAATAAAAATTTCTTTATAATTATAGTATCATAATTTATATAACAAAGTCATAAAATTTTATATTCCCATCTAATTTTTAATCATCGGATTAAAATGGAACTTATTCTCAATTACAAGTCTCTGACATCATTTTAATTATTAATTCTAAGTTACAAAGGAATCATTGAACTGTAATATTAAGATAAATAGAAACCATTTAAAAAATTAATTTTAAATGGATGAAGTAAATCATGGTTATAATGAATTTTAGTAAACATTATTTCCTCATGGTCATGATTCATGGATGGGTATAATCAACGATTTCATAATTGTACAATAGATTTGGTCTATTTGGATATATATGATTTGACTCAACATGATAATGATCCTTAATGTTGAATTTTTCATGGGGATTTTTAAGATCAAGAGGGTCTACAAAACCTAATTCTATGTCTTCACACATTTCATATTGTTCCACAAGGATTATATGTAGGGGATGATGGAATTCCCTAAATTTATCAATGGTCAAGGGACCTATAGAGAATAAATTGTATTTTGTTAAGGGAATTTGGGGTATCACAAATTAATTATGACTTTTTTGTGTTCTATTTTTTTATAATACATTAAATATGAACGATTATAAAATACCAAATTCTGTTTTTCATTGGTCTAAATTTATTTTTTTTCATCATAATAAGTTTTATGCATCTTTATATATTTTAAAATACAATATTATTCTTCAATCGTATATAATTTAAACCCAATGAGTGGAAACTTGGATTTATCCCAAGATTATCTTTGTATAATTTCATCTTGGTGATATTTCTATATCCTTAATTGGATAGTTTTATTTCAAAAATGTTAGACATATTTAGATGATGATTATGTTCACACAAATTCATCAATAATAAGTAGTCATTGGAATTAAAACACTAGTGATGTAAAACCGAATCTAAATAGGGGAAATGTTTCTAATATTGAAATATTTAGTAACAATGAAATAAATTTATTGTCATAGTGACTAGACCATAATTTTATAATGATTTTATGTTGAACATATTTGACCACATATCGCTGTAGTTTTTGGTTGAGTAACATTGACCACATATCGTTGTAGTTTAATACGAAATAGATTCTAATAGAAATCACTATATTTTATGGTATAATTTATTTGAATGAAAAGGGGGAGGAAGGAAATATTTGTTAGAAGGGATAAATACAAACAATAATTTTTCATTTATAGAATAAACCACCTTAAGAATATGGGTATTAAATTTATTGTCAAGAAAGTCGAACAATTATGTGGAACAATTTTGGGTCATGTGGTGGGAAATGATGAAAGGTCCAAAGATATAATTTTGTATCACTACTTTGAATGAGATAATTATGCATTTACATGCATCATAGATATAATAATATCATATTAAATAGATGGAATATATATTTAGTAAATCAGAACTCATAATGATTTAATGGGGTATAATGATATGGGACAATTTTTTCTGTGAAGATCAATAAAAATATTTGAATGAAGGGTTTTTATGTGATAGCGTTAGGGTGTATCATTATTAGAGGTCCTTTTCATTATGAACGAATCATGCCTTTGGTAGGCGTACCAGGTTTGGATCAGTTATGAAGAGGAAAATTGGTTTGTGTGTGTGCAACCTAATAGGGATGTACATAGACTTCGAATTGACTCATTACTGATAGTCGTAGTTCTTTTGTGGGGATAAAAGAATTTGGTAAATTAAGACATTACATGGATGAGTGGGGACTCAATGTGGGTTTTACTACAAAAAATATTACACGACCATGTATTGAATGCATTATTAGGAAAAAGATATGTAACATATAGTTTCTCTATGTTTTTTCTAAACGAGTGGGCCTAGATATCATGACAGGATATTTATAGGTCCATATAATGGTTCCCATATTATTTCAATTTTTTTAATTTTGATCTATTTTTTATGAAATCATAAAATATTAAATCTTATAGAACAAATACTTTACATTTGGTTTGGCCACCCATTAAATGTTTTTATCACAAATGGCCATATGTCCATGTCAATAGAAATTTATGGTCCTGTGATTTGGACAATCAAGGACTATATTTTAATTTGATATTTTTTTGACTAATGTGCACATAATTTATGGTCATTATAGATAGACCAAAAATATGTGATGTAGTTTTTCTGCAATGAGAAATGTGAAACATGACATTAATATAAGAATTAATGCTAATATATTTGATCTTGTCGAGGAGTAAACATATATAATGGTTATAGATATTGGAATAAGAAAGAGAGATTGCATATGTAGAAATGGAAAAGAAAAAATTAATGTAAATGGAGAGCTCAAAGTTACTATAGATGATCTTATTGTGGTGCACACCTTTATTCTTATGATTCTTAGAACATGTGTGAAACCAAAAAATAATAGTGGTTCAAGCACCAAGAAAAAATAAACTCCATTTTAATGGAGTATAATGATTCTATTAATTGTTTATTGAGATTTTTATTAGTAGTTATGGCATTGTATAAGTACAAGAGGGATGACCACTGACCCCATATAATGAAATGATATGTTAAAATGATGTTCGGGCATATTGGGTAAAAGGAACTGTTTCCTTAAGTCAACATACCTCCAAATTGCAATCCAAATTGGGGGAAAGTTTGATGATCCATATAAGGGTAATATATAAAAAGACAAAATAGGGGTGTCCTTTGAGGTTTAATTGACCAATTACTTATGGACATAAAATTGTTATGATGAACTAATATTCCCATTACACATATTGTGAAATTTGAAATGGGATATTGAAAATAATGTAAGAGAAATTTAAATCGGAGTACACTATTGTTAGGTTGATGCAATCCTTTCTAAATGAGTTGATATGGATGATCTTCTATTGATGAGTTCAAAAATTTTAGTCCGAATTGAAAAATATATATTACAATAACATCAATAAAGATGTATGTAGTTCTTGAAAAATATCTACTTATATCTATATCATGTATACGTGAGAGGAATTTTAAATCGACATTGGATTGTATCCTTAAGATTCTCTATCAAAATGTAAATAGAATTTAATATTTGATTCTAAGGGCCCTAATATATGTACTATAAGAATTAGTAATTTTTATAATGAAGTTTAATTTTATAATAGTGTATAATTTAATATATAGTGCACTCTTCCCATTGATCTAGCTCCCATGTAGGATATTAGGTTCACATAAAAAACTATTCTGAATAGTTTATTTTCAATAAGGATAGACTAAATGTCATATAATTTTACTTTCTTCAATATAAACATTGGTTTAAATTTTTTTAATGTCAAGAACCATGTAATTACATGATGTAGGTAAATGTCACACATTAGAAACACATATTTTATGCAATTTAACATTATATGATGAAGACTTACACCACATTGTTCAAAAAAAATTAGGGACATTCATACTGTGAAACATAACATCATTTTACAAGGACAGTGATTTCATGTAGTTTAACGTCATGTAGTAGTGACTTACAACACCCATTTTACGAGAATGGGGTAAGGACCCGTATTTAATATAGTTAACCATTATGTGAAATAGAACTACACCCTGAAATTTAATATCTTGCAATAGGGATTCAAATTTTTTATTGTTCAACATCATGAGAAAATTACATTGGTTTCAAACAAATTGATATTATTAAAAATGGAATTGGGAAAAAACAATAACAAAATGCAATAGGGAATTAGATTTCATGAAGATTAGTGTCATGGGATAGGTTTATGCACCTAGTAGTCCAATAAAATATAGTATAGAATCATATTTCATTATTTTAAATTCCATGTAATAATGTCTTATGTTTATACTAGTTTAATAGCATGAAACAAGGACTTTGGTATCATATAGTGTAACATCATGTGATAAGGACTTATATATAGGGAAATTAATTTAGATCTTACCTATATATAAGATAAAACAACCTTATCTCAGTGATGAATTCATAATCTCTAATAATAATGGTGAATCATATAATATTGGGATATATTATTCAATTGAAAAATTGTATTTGGGTAAGAAAACATAATATTTGGCCTTTTTTACATGTACGTATTAAAGGAAAAATGAGAAAACATGTAATAAAAATCAATAACCAATATATTATGAGGTTTGATCAGAATAAGAAGTTATTACTAGGATAAAGGATCCATGAATATATATATTTAAAATAAGAATTGGAATTAAAAAAATACATGTTATATAGGGGAACTTTTATTATAGTTCCACGAATGCAGAATTATATACTAAAGGATATTATATAGATCTGGATCATAAATTAAAGAGTGGGAATTATTGTTGATATTATTCATATCTAGTCCTAGAATTCAAGATTCATGAGTCACAATATATTTTATACTAACGTGAATCAGGCCACACATTTTCATGGATGGGTGTGTTTCATATGATTGTAGACAGATGAACAAAAAATATCTTACACAAATATGGCTCTCAGATAGGGTGGTGATTCTCACCAATAATCCACTTCGTGTGGCTTGAGGAGTCATGAATGACAAAACATGTGTAATACAGTTTAAAATCATGTGACTGAGCCTCAATTCCCAATTTTATAATATGTTTCATCTGAATAACACTAATCAGATTGATTTGGAAGGACCTCTAACATCAAATGAGTCATTCTTGGTGTATGAAAAGAGATAACTAGGGAATCATATTAATTACATGAGAAAGCCTAATATAAATCATATGGGGGTCATTTCTACCTTGATTCAATAATGAATAATTGGTGGATATTTGCCTATTATGAAGAGAGAAGAGGATGAGAGTGATGAAATTCATTGATTGGACTAATATAGAATATATATGTATTAATATGTATCCTATAAGAATATGACACAAGAAAAACATAGTTATTATGATATGAGTGTACTTTTTATCCCCAATGTAGGTTATTATAAGATAAAAACCATACATTGTGGATTATTAAATGGATATGGCTCTATTGTAAGAGAGATAAGATCCATAAGGCAGAACACTTTAAATAGTTTAATGTATTAAAATATTGGATCACATGTTGTGTAGTTTAACTTCAAATAGCTATGATGAGGTGGGTGTGGTGGTAAAATGTCATTGATATAGAAACGTTGATGTTGAAAAAACATTTATTAGTTATTCCACATGTTTTTAGATATTATTTATGGTAATGTACCTAAATATGGAAAATTATGAGCAATTTTAAATAATATAGTGATGACATGTGGGGTCATACGATTTAATGTCATGAAGCATGTACTGATGTTCCATACTATTTTGGGTCTTGTAAATAAGACCATGACTATGTAATTTAATAGCATACAGTGAGGATGAACCAAACTGATTTGAAAATACTGATTTTTTTTTTTGAGAAATCATACATTTGTTCGAGGTGTGATACAATCCCCATCCATGGTGTCCACAGAGTAAGATCCATTGGAATATAACTTATATAGGTTGTACAGTCCCTCGTTTTTTATTTTAATTTAGTGGATTATTTAGAGGGATCAACAGTTTCATTATAGTTAGAACAAAATCTCATTATTGGAGGGATAAGAGATAGAGTCTATTGTTGATCCCTCAAAAAATTAATTCCATTTAAATTTTGTTTTGGAATGGTTTAGATCATATTCTATTATAGATTCTATAACCCATCATATTTCTTTTGGATACGGTCATATTCATATAACTGGTAGTAGATTAAAACATGGAGCGAAGTAAATCAATATTTTATCATTAGAACATATTTGGTTTCATAAATAAATGAATATGGGGTCACATGCTAAGTAGTAATATTTTTGGTGTGGTAGGACCATACAACATGAAAAAGTTTTTCAAGCCAATAATTATTATCCATTTATACCATCATTTAGATGATATTCAACATTGAATTTATGGAAGTATTCTATTTGTTTATTTACATCAACCTGAAATAAGGAAATCTGGGTATATGAAATTCAATATTCATGGTATAAATTTTATAACATAGAAGAATAGAATATAGTTCATTGTTTTAGAGGTTAGTGAATTAATAATGAATGTATCTAGAAGGCTTGAAACATTTTTTTGAACTTTATATAAACCTATATCATTGATAAACAATAGTTCCAAATCATAATAATTTAATGGTACATCTTAATTCCTGAGTAATTTTCACCACAAGAACCTTCATGGACTTCCCTTATATATATAAGATTCTCTTCTCCTTTAATTCATCTATGAAGAACCATAGAAAGGCCAGACATATTTAAAATGTTCTATGAATTAGTGACATCAAACTAGTTAAATATTATTTTCATATATTATAATAGCTCTTATGTGGATCAAGTAGGTTAAACAGTTCCTTTTGATGATAGTCTATTAGTGTGGAAATATATCAAATTATATCATCATTCAGTGAGGATATGATATTACTTGTTTACAACATTTTATTGATTTCTATCATTTCATATCAAAAAATGGAGATTATACCTTATGATGATCAATGTAAATAATCATTCTATAATGGTTTATATCTTAAATGGTTGTGACTATATTACCAAATGTGTAAGATAATATATCCTATGAATAAGAAATTTCTGGAAAACTTGGTTTGGTTGAGATTTATACCATTGAAAAACATATATAACGGAGAAATGTAATGGTCAATTCCTCCTTAATATAACATTCAATATTGATTTTCATACTAAAAAATTATGATCCACTTATGATTATTAGGAGACAAACTACTATTTGGAGAGATATATTTAATCCAGAAAGGAGGTATTGGTATTTGGTCTCTTTATTGGTTCTCCCTTCCAGTATTAGGTAGAAATGCAGAAGAACTTCCCTCACTATAGAGGCAATCAAGATTCCTTATAATTCTATATTAAGAATCATAATCTCAATAATTCTCCAAATCAAACCACGAATATGGTTGAAGGGGAAAATACAACACATAATGTGAAACCCAAGATTATTTTTGCAATGTCAAAAATTTATCACTAAAAATATCATTTGGAGGAAATTAATTATAATATTTGAATACAATGTATCTATATCTAAGATAGTTTTTTTCAGATAGTAGATATTATTCTCTATTACAATTTCATTATTATATGAAATAATATGACAAAGAATCAATTCATGGGTAGAGAAACTAAATGATGTGTTTTTCCTACGATGAGAGATATGAATACTAGTGGCCTCTAGAGTTTTTATTTAATATTTCAAATGGATTTTTGGAAATATTTATTCAAATTCTAATTAAATTGTTTTTAAATTAATTATATAGATGGTAAAAAATATTCAATATTTTTTTCTACAATTAATATGATGATAGATATTTATATCTAAATAACTCTCAAATTTTTGATATTTTGTAGAGGTATCATTTGAAGGAACACCTTTTTTAATACAGGATAACTTTGATTCCATGATGACATACCGAAATTTCGAGAAATTATCTCTATGTAATTCTAAAAGGTAAATTAAGGGGAATCATTTTCAGGAAGTATAAAATACCTTTTTGGAAACTATTTTATGGCCTGTGAGTTGATCCTAATGGAATGGATATTTGTATAAAAAATATTCAACATAGAAGTCCAAGATCATCCTAATAAGGGGTTTTATGATATTATTTACAATGTATTGATATGTGGAACCTAAAATTGTCAATCCTAGATATATCAAATGATAAAAAACAATTTTTTTTTCTAAAAGTAGTGATGTTTTCATAATCTAGGTCCATTTAGATTTGGTGGTACCTTTAATACCGATCTAGGGAGAAGAGATCTTAGAAGAAAATTGATTCATTGATCAAAAATTCTATAATCTGAAATAGGGTTTCATCCTTTGTGATATTCAAGATGAGATCTCTTGATTTGATAAATACCATAATTTTATCATCCTTATTTTTAATGGGGATCATATTGGTGATCCAACTGGGTTAATGGATCCCCCAAATGATTTTTGATTTGATTATATTTTCAAAATAGGCCTCTACCTTAGGTGAGAATGTAGGATATATTATTCTAGGTTTTTACTATTTTTTTAGAGCATAGGAAGTTTCTTTTTGAGTAATAGTTTAATAATTTTTATTTATTAATTTATTTTTCTTGTGTTTTAATTACATTACCTCAAATTTAGTCATTTGGATTAATATAATTGATAACAATATTGAATTGTTTTATCATATTTGTTTTTTATTTATTATAAATTCATTATTGTTTTACGTATAATATATATAGTTTACTAATTATTATGTTTATATTTATTTACATTTCATTTTATTCTATATTTTCATTTTTATGTCTGGAGATATAATTCTATGTTTATTTTATCCATATATAGGAAGTGTATTTATTTTATTACCTTTACAGAAACACATATCTTACATTTATATAGGGAAATATATTGATGAACAACCCTTACATTTTCTATGGAGGTTGTGTTATACATTTATGTAAACCACGGATCTTGATCGTTTTTATTTTAGAAATGTAAAAAAGACATTAACATGAACATAAAATCACTATTACATTATGGGAGTACCACCTGTGAAGCCACAGACATGTGCTCCCAAATATATAGACTTATAAATTACATCATTACGTCGATAAAAGATATAAAATCATGGAATTGACCAGGTTAATTAAAAAAATTCTTTCATCCCTGATATCTAAATAACATTTTTAGGTTTATATATTTAGCTAATAAGGATAAAACATAAACTTATAAGTCACATTTTCATTAAATTAAATGGAAAAGTTTCCCATTATATATGAAACAAAATAATTCTTGAAATTTATTTAATTTTCCCTTAAAATTATTTCACATGTGTTATCATTCAGAACATGTCACTTGTACTACTTTTCTCTATTATTTATGTAAATTAAAACATAAGAATAGTTAAGATAAAACACTCCATAATGGAAAAATATAATATATGAAATCATGGAATAAACATGAAATAAATAATATGGAAGTAATAAGTAGAAGAATTATGTCATAATATACTTTAAAAATTAACATGATAAATAAATGAATGAAATTAAACCATGGATATGAATTAACCTTATCAAATACATATGGAATGAATAATTTAAGGCACCAGAATCCTACTGCGATGGAATTGTTCTAATACACATTACTTTTATTGAATAATTAAATCAATTAATCATGATTTCCTTTCCTTTAGGCAAGTCACAATCATATTCTGTGATGAGTCATATTACAATACCAAAACAGTTTTGTCTCATGTGACACGTTGATGCATCAATGGGTTATATAATGTTGGGCCCACCAATAACTAGTTTAAGAACAATGAATTCACAAAATGATAAAATAAATAAACACTACCGAATTAACCCTTCTGATAAATAACCACATTAATATAACAACTTAAAACATAAAATAATTTTCTCCACATTTAAATAAGGGATAACATGACCATTACCCATCATATGAAATAATGAGGATGGCCAAATATAAAAATAATCATCTGTTTTGGAATAAAAATATACATTACATAAATTTTATTCTTTATTTTAATAGAATACCATACCTTCTGGATGAATATCATCAAATATGTGATATGTAAAATCTTATGTTCACACCGTATAGAATAATGTTCAGAAAACTATATTAATACTAGATTAACATGATCAAAATACATTTATTGATTGAATGTTTTTGATTTCAAAAGAACAGATCCATATTAGTGAGATATATTTGTGAACGTTTTTATATGATATGAATATATCTCCCTATAAAACAATAAGATAATACCACATAATATAATCACTGGTTAGAATGTACCCAAAACAAATAAAATAAATTTAAATAATGATCCCAACTCATTGAACACAAATCTGGTAAAAAAATCTATACTAAGGTGGGAAATATCAAAATTACAATTCAAATGAATATGAGAACTTAAAATTGATAGTAAATACAATTAAATACATGGTATACAATAAATATCTATCCATGGAATGTGAATACACTATATAAAGGTAACAGGTGCACATAATGTATGATGTCTCAATGAATCATAATTGAGACCACAAAAACTATTATGTGTTTAAAAACATTTCAATATATATATATTGAATGTGAGGTATTTTAATTGAAAATTATTTAAAATTACTTATTTATATTTCATGATATTTATTACAAATTTTTAATACATTTAACAAAGAAATGAAATTAGATGTATAAATATAAAATGGTTATCAATGAAGGGAAATTTGGATGAGAACCCTAACCACATCAGAAAATTTTCGATCAGAAAGCATTGATATTTAATACATAAAATTTATATTCATAAAACATGACATAAAATTTATTCATTATAAAATATCACAAATTTTTAGTAATCATAGATTCAAAATAAAAGTAGGTTCATAAATAAGAAACTTGTTTCTATAAATGAAAATTGAGATGAAAAACTTTAGTTGTTATCTTAAATAACTGGATGATTCATTAACCTCATGTATCATAAAAAATTCTAAAATAGTCATTTAAATTAATAACCATAACAATTTTCATTTTCATAAATACTATTAAAAATGAGTTATTCTTTTTACAAATTCATATAACTTTTTATGTAGGGTGTCTATAGTTTCGATCGTTTGAACTTTTTTAATAGTATCAATGTTTGTGTTCGTTCTTAATTTAAATTTCATCACTAATATATCATTAATACAACTATTAACGATGGTTAATAATTTTATATGTTGTTTCTAACATCTTTCACGAGTATTTTAATCTATATTCTTGATAATGAAATTGACAAGTAACATTTTTCAATGATTATTGATGGCCGAAGTGTACTTTCATAATAAATGAAACAAACAACTGTATGAAAAATTGAAAACAAAAAAGAAATAAAATAAATATTTTTATCATATTATAGAAATTATTATATTCTCATAATCATTCATGATATAATTTTTTTTTTATATTAGGTGGTCAAAATGACCCGAACATAGACTTACACTATTTTAGTGAATTATTATGAGGTGGTTTATTGTAATATCATAATTTGTAAGGCCTCATGAACATATATAGTGTTATTTATTTTGATATAATACTATTTATGAGAATTATAATAAAGAATAATTTAGATTAAAACATTATAAAACATGACTAAAGGATTATCCTATAAGTAAATATATTTTAAACAATTAAATTTATGATATCCATTAATTGATAATATCATTAAAATATTCTCAGATTTGTCATAAAATAAGCATAATTATATTGTAAACACATTATTATTACTTTAATAATATCCATATATCAATCCTTTTAAAGTGTTGCTGGAAAAAAACATATTACATCAAGGGGATTGTAGTGCACCTAATGTAATAACAACAATTTTGTTTTTTCTTTATGGATAGGTTATATGAGTAAATAAGGAAAACAAAATTAATATAATGAGATTATAAAATTTAAATAAAAATTAAATCATTATATTAATGTGGATATAATGAATTTTAATTATGGTAATTATGATGAAAACAATGTTGTCAACAATTCTCACATCACAGACTCAAATTTTCCAAGAATATCTTCTTGAATTTAAAGGTATTAGAATAATATTTGTGACCTAGGGCCTATTATCATTGTATAGGGTTATATTGAATGTAAAATGGAATATTTTTAAGGATTTTCATAATGATATGGTGTTTCTTGAAGTGGTAATCAATTAATTTCCGTTCATTTTCACGAAGGGAAATGTGTTTTAGGAAGTAATCGATTCATTTTCAAAAAAAAACCAATACAATATTATAGGTTAAATGGATCAAAAATTGAAAACATTAAGTTGTAAACATGTATTGGTTGAGAAAAATATCCACTAATGAATTCTAGGCATGCTTTTTAAATGTTTTTTGACTTCCAAAAAAGGTTAAACTAGAAATTGCCCTTTGACATTAACCTTTGTAGTTAATTTCTGACTAATGCAATTAATTTTAATGAAAATGATGAATATGGACCTATTTACATAATTTTATACTTATAATTTCAAATTAAAATTTATTTTTTCAAATAAAATTTCTATTGATTTTAATAGTTAAATTTAAAATAAATTAACTCAATCATATAAATTCCATTTTTTGAGAAATAAGGTATTTAATGATTAAATTTATATATAAGATTAATTTATATTGTAAATTTATTTCAACAATATATATTATTTTATTATATTTTAAAAATGTTTATTAGGATTCGAATTCAATGGAAAACCAAATATTTCTTGAAAAATAAATCATTCAATTAAAAGATCGAAAAGTGTATTTAAATTAATGTAACATTTTAATTACTTATATATATTTTCCATAGGTTTTCCAAGATAATTTTTTTTTAAAAAAATAATTATTTTATTTATTAAATTCATATTTCTTTATTTTTTTATTTTATAAATTTCAAGGGCACTCTTATTTAACAGTAAAGTCAAACAAATTATAGTTATCGTAAAAACCATATTTTTCATCTAAAACAAAACTTTTTATAAAAAGATAAAAACCTAATAATAAGTACATATTTATATGATGAATTATATAATTCATTTCATATTTTTTAATTTATAATTCATTAATTTATAAATTAATATTTTTAATGAAATCATAAATTATAATTGAAAATATATTTTATTTTGAAAATTACAATCTCAATTATTAACAACTATTATTAATATTTAATATCATCTATCAATTAAATTGGTTTTATACAATTTATAACATTGAACACAATTCATTATTAATTATATGTTATTTCATATAGAAATGTCTATTTCATAAAAAAAATTAAAAAAATTTTAACAAAATTTATCCGATTTTTCATTTTATGTAAAAAAAATTGAATTTCACCTTTATTAAATTTATCATTTATTTTCTATTTAAAATAATTCATCAATTGGTTTCTCTTATTAAAATCTTATAATTACAGAAATATATTTTAATAGTTATATTTGAAAATTTAAATTTTAACTAAATATATGATGGTCTCATTTAAGTATGGTTTTGTGTGTGGATCATGGTATCAAACAAATTGATTATGTTAAAGGTAAAAATAATTTGTATTTTCAGGTCGTAACATTATCCCTTATAAATAAATTTAATCTTTACAAGGTTACTCATAATATTCGAGTATATTCTATTTGGAATACTAAATTAATCATACACCTCTTGTTGATCATGGGTTTATTTAGGATGTGGAATGGGAATTACCGATAAGAAACTTACTATAAGTTATTTATAAAGAGAGATAAACCAGTACTAATTTAATATATAACTGTACTAATATTAGAATACCTAATGAATGAAATCCCAGAAACCATGAAATTATTTATATGGAAAACATATCCTCATTCGCTATAATTTAAATCCCAATAGTGCCGATTTGCTAAAAATTTATTGATTTAATCCACCCTGAAATATAGAGTGAAAAACTCACTCTCCAATTCATCTATATTAGTTTCATATCATTTTCTATATTTTCATAGTTTTTGGTGAATATATCACCTATTGGACCATTTATTGGGATATTGCCTAACATAATTCCTAACCCTCTTGCAGTTAAAGTAATTTTTATAGATTATCCATTTCCCTTACACTTGCGAGCCTGATGAAAATTATCACATTATCTCCACTTAGAATCCATATTTCTCTTTATTAGTGTGTTTTGGACTTCAATTATTTTCCCATTACTAACTACGTTTCACGATAGATAGTTTGGTTTAACCCAAATACTTATCCCTCAATCTCTCGTTTTTGGGGGGGTCATTAATGTAATCAATGAATTGTCCCATAGACACAAGGTTACTACATGTTAAAACCATTACTAAAACCAGAAATATTTTATATGATGGGGAAAATATTATCAACATGGGGTACTTATAATAATAAATAACATCTAAGGGATTCAAATTTAAAACCATTTATAGTTTTCATCACCTTAGCCTATAATTCATTTAATTTAACCTACATTAATCTATGTTTATCCTAGTCCATTATTTGTAAAATGTAGGTTTCATTAAGTTGTGATATCTCATATTTCTTATCATAATCCTAAAAATAGAAATCAATCAATACCATTAATTCTTCAAAAATATACTAAATAAAAAAATCATTGAGAGCCATTACCTCAAAATCCAAGTTATCATTCCACAAGAATCACTACTCATTTATAATTTCATATATTTTATTATATAAATAACCTAATCATAAAATCATTATAACAAAAATTTCCTCAAAAACTATTTGAATATTTAATTCATTAATCATCAATGAGATTATAAATTGTTATCAATAAAATTATTATATATTTATCCCAAAATAGTATTACCTACTATTTTCTGATGTCCCAAAATATTAAGTATAAATCATGGTTTAAAAGTTAGTTAGAAATCACAAAACATTTCATTTATCAATTTTTCTATAAGTCAAAAATAAATTCCAATGCTACCAATACAATCTAACACTCTATCCTCAAAATCTATCAATCCTTTATTTTCTCAACATACAATATTTAGTAACCCAATGTGTTATTTGAAACTCACTCATCTAATCTTAAATAGTTATCCCAAAAAATATATACATGTTATATACTAGTTTAAAAGGTATTTAATAACAATTTATATATTTCTAAATAACTTTATAATGACATTTCAGAAAAAAATTGTTATTTATTTCATATAATTCCAATAAATTTTATAATTTCCTAGAATATCATTGTTAATTATCACTCACTTATATATGAAGATAAGAGTGTTAATAAATTATCAATCTCACTACCTTACATATTATGAGAAAAATATACGTTTCTATAATAACATGAATATAATAAGATTCTAATTGATTTAAGTATAGCTTTTTATTCAGTAATAATTAATTGTATTTTAAAGGTATTTATCTTAATTAACTTCATTTTTGAGATCAAATTTTCTTAAAACAGTAAAACCAAAATTGTCATTATTGTATCTGAAATAAGAATATGAAAAAATCAATATAAATATGTGTTCCCTAAGGTATCAACTATTTTTAACAAATAAATCCTTCAAATCAACCTTTGAAACAACTTTTTCAATCCCATTTCATCCATTATCATTTTATTATAAAAATTCCTTAAAAAATATATTTTTTTTAAATACATCAGAATGGTTCATAATGAGTGTGTGATTAACCAAGCCTTATCACTATATAGTGTCTCACTAGGTGTGTATTATTAGGCCGACTCATAGTACTTCATATTAGTGATTGATTCAATACTCAATCAACATTTTTTGGGGTGACTACATCTTGGAGAATCAGTGCGACAACCTCATCCACATACTTGTATCCACTAAGGGATTTATTTATTGGAAAAAATCATAAAATATCTACTTTACCAGAACATATTGATGTAATCTAATACATATAATTTTTACAAAGATAAAAATTGAAGGTTTCCTATCATAATACACATTTAAAATTATCACAACTACATCAAAATTAAATTATATACTTGATATGATAGGTTGTATATACAATTTAACATGTTATAAACCCTAAATTATTAACCTTAGTATTATCCTCAAATAAAAATCCTAATATTTTATGTTATTTAATCATTTACTTTGATGCCAACTATGATTCCCTAGATCCACACTGTCAAATTAGGTTTTCAAAGGATCATACTTTAAATATATTCTATGATACCAGCTAAACAATCCTATATATAAGAAACATTTATTACAAAATCAATAAAAATTATTTCCACTCATTCATTTGAAGTATCTTTTTAGGTATAGAATGTTATAATGTTAGTACAAAACATAAATTTATTAATCCCATGGTCTTCATATAAAATAGAAAATTTTCCCATTTTGTATGAAACAACTTAATTCATGAAATGTATTCACTGTATCCCACATATTATTTTACACATTTTATCCTTAAACACATTCTATATGTCCAAACATTCTAAAATAAACGTGGGATATTTAAATACGAGAAGTAAATATATCAAAATCACATTAAGGTAAAAAAAATAACTAAAGAAATAATGTAATAAATGTGGTAAAATAATTACTAGAGTAATAGGTAAATAAAATTGAACAATAATAAAATAGAAATAGAATGATTTATATATCCATGAATTTGAATGAAAAGTAGGTATATTAATATAGCTAATCTCATATTGATGGAATTCATAATATTGGATAACAAAAAAATATTTTCGGGGCCTTATTAGATGACTCATTACTTATCATCGAGACTATAATAAAGACATCATGTTTTAAAGGCCTTATGCTAATAGAATTTTTGGTTATTGGATGTTTCAGACACCAAAATCCATTTTTTTCTCATGTGGCCATTCGGTGTTCTCATAGTTTATATAATGATGGGACCCAACTGTAACATTTTTATGTTGGAATCATTCACTTTAAGACAAAATGGATAAATAATACATTATATACCATTCCAATAATCATCTGTATTTAAAAGAAACATATGGAATACAAATACATTTTTCTGTGTTATTAAGAGGTATAATATGGTCATAAACCATCATGAGAATGAAGGTGTATTTTTAAAAAGGCCAATAGTCATTGGTACGGGTATAATAATATAGAGTATGTAAATAATTTTCACCATGTAAATAAAATTATATACATTATAGGTTAACATAATCAAATATATGTTATTTAAAATCTGATTTTCTCATCATATATAATAATGAGTTAAAAACTATGTCAATTCTAAAATAACATGGTAATAATATATTCAGTGGAATAAAATGGATGATTTCAATAGAACATATCCCAAGAAGTGAGAAATATTTATCAAAAGGGTTTATTGGGTTGGAATGTATATTCCCAAAAAACCAATTAGAGAATACGACATAATACAAAGAAAGTTTATAATTTACCAATGTTATATGAAATATGTAAAAAATAATGATCTTAACTCAATGAAAAAAAATTGAGTAATCAATATTTCTTCACTACTAGGGAAACTACTTATTTGTTTGACACATGAATAAGTGTAATTATTTGGATATTAAATCCCATGAAAGAAAAGTTGTATGATAAGCCTATATCAATGGGAAGTGAATAAAAAATAAAAATGAATCATGGTGAAAAAATGTATTATTTCTCAAAGAATTATAAATGAGACCATCAAAACCCATATGACAATAGAATCTATCTAATATAAACCCCTTAAAAGAGGGGGTTTATAATTGGTCATTAAATACCATGATAAAAGTCCATTCATGGTATAATATTTAAAATATGAAATATATAATGTACATAAATGATAATAGGATAAAAAAATAAATATGTATCTTATTGAATGAAAATTTAGATGAAAACCCATACACAATTTGAATTAATCATATACCAATGATTTGGAACCATTGGTATAGGCCCCCATGTTATTAATATGACATACACTATTGGTTTGGAAGTCCATCAGGTCATTATCCATTTTTAATGATCTACACTATTGGTTTTAAGAAAACCATAGGTATGGGTGGTAAATACAAATTGTACCAAAACTATTGTAATAAGTCATATGAAATACCTATAAAAATGGTTTTTGGAACGATTTGTAAAAGTAATATAAAAATGGGTATATAGTTTTTGATTCATTCCCCACCAAATAAAATTTCAATGACCAAACCACTAAGCTAAAATGACTTTTTTTAACAACATTACATATATATATATATAAGTAACTTAAATTTTTATTTATTTAATTTATTTTTACATATAATTCGTAAATAGCCTGGTACAGATTACAATGGTCCTCTAAACTAGTAGAATATAAATTTTTCAATGGTTCTAGAGAATCATTGGTATATATTCATAAATTTTTTGTATGTATACCAATAGTTTAATAGAATCATTGGTATAGGTTATTTTTATGGTACTAATACCAGCTTTTTGTGGGGAAGACATTGGTATAGGTTATATATATGATATCTATACAAGTTTTTTTGCAAATACTATTAGTATAGATCTATAAATATAACTCTAAATTATATTCGTGATATAATATCAGTAAAATTTATACCAAACACATTTGAGAGAAAAAAATCTATATATATAATAATAAATAAATTTTTCCCATGATAAAATATCTCATATTGGAAGTATACACACCATAAAAATGAAAATAGAGGAAAACATATAGTACTTTTCTTAATGATTGGAAGTTTAGTTGAAAACCATGACCTATTATCATGACTTAAATGTTTTTTTAACCCAATGTATCATAAACATAGATATATTAATCACTTAATTCAGAACCTTACTCGTATATATTTTCATTCAAACTCTTTATAAAAAATCATTCACTACACGAATGCGTTCAATTTTTCACATCATGATTTTTTAGATTAAATTTCTTTTTCTATTATTATAATAATGGAGTACATGATAATTATTTTTCAAAATTTAATAATTAATATGAACTTTAACCTACTTTTAAATATTATTTATAATAATTTATGATGTTTCAAACTCATTTAATGAGTGTTATAGTCTTTATCCTTAAAGAAGAATGTTACAACTATATTGGTTATGTGATTCTTTATAATCTGTGTGTTTAATTAATTAATGAATTAAATATTTATATAATATATCCAAAACGTAAAATGTTATTTGAAAAATATATCATATGATTAGTGTAATTTTTCCCATTTTAATTCAAGAAAATAATTGATAGTATTGTTTAATTAGGCAGATAGTTTGAACTAAACATGAACATACCATGATTTAATGAACAATTAAAAGGTCGGGTTTCTATAATATTATTATACAGAATGAAAATTTTATACATTAGTATTAATAATTTTTAAATATTTTAATTTTATGAAATTATAAGAATAAATAATATATATTAAAACATCACATTATTTGAATAAAATATTATCCAAATAGTAATATTCTTTTAAAAAATTTAATTAATGATTGTTTTTCATTGATAATATCATTAATTTTCTTTGAATTTGTAATAATATAAACCTAAGGATCCGATAAAAATTATATTTATATATTAATATCAGCCTTATATCCACCCATATAAGGCATTGAAGGGAAACAAAACACATTACATTGTGTAGACGGTAGTCCTCCAAACGCTTCAACAATGGTTTTGATTTTCATAATGGAAAGGGTATATGAATAAATAATTAATAATAAATATAATAAATTAATATTAAAATATAATAATTATTCTAATAAAATTTTAATATTTTTTATAGAATAAATTTAAAAAAATTTATTTGTTAATAAAACAATATAATTGACAATACACACGTTGGGGGCATAAATTTTCCTCGAATATATCCTTGAATATGAAGGGATTAGAATAAATATTATTCAACAGGAGATTAAATTTTTGTGAGAGGAATATATTTCGAGTAAAATAAAAATTAATTAAAGGGAAACTTCAAGGTAATGAGTGTCTTGATTTTGTTAAGATGTTACCATTTCATTATTTAATGGAATAATATTTTAGGAAGTAACCATTACATTTTCTATAGTTCCATGGCACTATACATGGTTTCATGGAAAAAAATTGAAACAATTGTAGTGGAAAAATTTATTGGTTCATAAAAATATCAACCATTTAATTCTAGGTATGTTATTTTAAAATTTATAGTACTTTTACACAAGGTTAAACTAAATTTACTTTTTTTACTTTTTTTATTCTTAATAAATTTATAAACATACTAATTAATTTTTTGAAAATATATTAAGAATAATAGTTATATCTAACTTAATACATATCATATAAAATATAGAAATTTTATAATAAAATTTAATCTAAAAATATTTGATATGTTATATAAAATAATTATACTTCATTGTATAAAAAATGTTCTCATGGAAACAATGTTTTTCAAATTTAATTTTTTATATATTATAAAATTATCTCAGATACGAATTTAAATGAAATATATTGATATAAAATAAAAAATAAAGTCCATGAGGCATTAAATACAATAGAAAACCTAATTTGCCTTCAAAAATTGATTCATATGGAATATGCAAAAACATTATATTAAAGTAACATATTAATTAGTTATAAAAATAATTTAAATCAGATTTATATGTCCAAATAATATTTTAAAATGAATAATATTATCACAAGATATTATATTTCATTTCCTAAAGGTATTTTTAAAATTTATATGTAATTCCTATGTAATGGAAGAGTCATTAAAATTACAAGTATCGTGAAAACAGAAAATATTACTATAAAATTTATATAGGGGGAAGACAATTTATATATAGTAAATCCTGATATGGTGAATTCTAAAATGAGTTACAACTTTTAAATTTTAAATTTTAAATTTTAAATATTACTTTTTAAAAAAAATTGAATTATAAATTTTTTTTGGAAAATGGAATTTTAAAAATGAATCCCCCACAGACATCATTGAATTAGAACAAGAGGATCTCAAATTAGATAATTATATTATCCCTAAATACATTTTTTATAGTGGAGTAGTAGAGTGGTAGTGTAGGGTCAAACCCACAATGAAATCTAGATGACAGGTAACCATAGACATCGAGCCCTTTATATAGGTGTCCTCATGAATTAAGGTGAGTTTGTGATTCAATTAAAGTATCTAATATTAGTTTTATATTCAAAAATAGATAGGTATCTGAGTGAATTTCATGGTTTTAAGTAATAGTATAATCATAGGCTTAGCTTGGGATAGTCTAATGGCATTGTTTTCAAAGTGATGTAGAGATCACTAATTGATTATGGTTGAAACAACTAAATTTATTGAAGTTGAAACTATTTTTTAGTCTGGATATATATAACAAACTAGATACATTAAGACTATCTAATATGAAAGACTATTTCACGGGATAATTCTCATATATTTCTCAACTCAAATCATGTCAGGTTCTTTTATTTAAACATACCAAGCTCAGGTTTTCATAAAACAATTGGATAAACAATTTTTTTGTAACTGGATTACTGACCTTATGGCTACCAAGGTTTCATTTAGAGAGTCATTATAGTCAGAAAAAAAAACATATTATTGACCATTACACTAACTGAGTTAACTTCTCATGTTATTATTATTCGAATGTGATGAAATAATTATCACAATTCTTATAAGACTCATAAAATTGTTAAAATAGTCTAATTTATACTAATGAATTTCCTAAAAATGAAATTGTTAATTTACGTAGATACATACATGAAATAATAATAAAGAAAGGAAGGGGTGTGTATCTCTTGTCAAATGGTAACATAAAACAAAAATATATTTTAAAGTGGAAAAAGAGACTAGAAGGATGAATGGTGATTTTTGAATGATGAAAATAGATGAATTTTATTAAGAAAGAAAACCGAATTGAAAAAATTTGTGTCCAAATGGAATGAGGGTAATAAATGATACAAAATAGAGAACGAACTCCATTGGAATAATTCGTGGATGTCCACATTTGGATCATAATTAAATAAGAAATTATATGATGAAAATGTGAATCACATCATGTAATATCGATCCAAATTTCACTCGACAAAATTAATATCAATATACATTCAAGACCCAAAAAATTCATGACATGGTGATATCATATAATTTCAGAATTTGTAGTGTTTTCGTGACATAAAACATTTCCATGTGTTGAACTTTGAGTGGGACGTGGAATTCCAAAGTTATCTAATGTGTATTAGAGATTCATATCATGAATTCTTTCCATCATTGTAAATTTTTCATGACTTGTTCCATCTTCTTTATACATGCTATGAATTATTCATACATGTCGTGTATGTTCTTCACAATGTGGAAAGTCAATTGTTTTACATTTATAATATATTTTTCATTTTGACTATTGAAAAATAATTTTCTTAAAATTCACCAAAACCCAACGCATTTTGGAATCAATCATCAATAATATACAATTAAATGAATCTAATATTATTCTATAAATTCATCTTATCAAATCGACCCACACATTAAAAATTGCATGCCCTCATGAAAAATTCCCGTCAACATGGATTCCAAATGAAAAAAACTTTTAAAACCATAAAAACATTATTGCAAATATAAAACTAAGTGTAAGTAAAAAAATTTAGTCATATTGAAAACAATCATCCAAAAAAACTACTCATGCCTCATAGTACATTTTCTTGACCCGAATATCTATTCATTTAAATACCATTTCATAATTTTTCATTTAATTTTGTACCCATATTTTCATTTTATCTAATAATAATATTTTTATCACCACTCTTGGTAAAATGTAACTACAGTTACATTCATAAAATAAATTCATGTTCCTAACCGTATGATTTCATTATTTTTATCATTTCATCGTAGTAAAGAAAAAAACAAAATCGATCATAAGTGATTCCAAAAAAATTCTTCAAATGATTCTTATATTAAGATAAGGTGGGTAGAAAGTTAAATTCATGCTCAAAATGAGGTCAAGCTCTAAATTATAATTCATGATAAAATTAATCAGTGTATTGAAGTGACTTCATGAAGATAAACAAGTTTCCATAATCCAAAATATCTATGTGGGTCCATAAATATATAAATTCTATATAAAAAACATTAAATGTTTCTTTTTATTATTATAATTTAATTTTTTAAATTCTTATATAGTCAATATCTCACATCCATTCCCTAACTACATATGATCTATCATAGGATTCATCAGTCAATAAATGGTGATGTTGACATTTTCAATACACATCAAAATATTTTTATTCTTTTTTAATTTATAAATATTGTTCAATAGAAAATGGTAAGTATAGAAAATTTTAGAAGTAATAATAGAACACATTATATTAGTGTGGTAAAAATACCATAGTACAGATCCCTAATAACAACATCACATGTTATTCCAGCTGAATTTTCCTCCAAACATGTTGAAATTACAGTCATGAAAAATACCAAGTGTATGATATTAGGGGTAATTGGATTCAAATATATCAATCCTATTAATTTTATTCATGTCAACTTTTGGATAAATATGGATAATTATAAGGTTGGTCATAGGAAGAGGTGGATCAAAAAACATGCCTCAATATTTTTAAAAGTGTAATGGCTCAGTTATTGGATGAATATGACCTCAATGCATATTATGATATGTTTATAAACCCCAGGTTTCCTTAAATAAATATGATTAGAAAATAGTATTAAATCAGGGCTTTATAATCCTTTCAGGAATGTGAGTTTAAAAAAAACTACAAATCAAGCTGATTAAATAATCCTGTAATATGTAAAAGAAAAGTAATATAAAAATGGATATTCTAAATAAAATTAATAAAATTAGTAGTCATCCAAAACATATAAACATGAGTAAAACTCAAATTTCAACCACCTCTATCCGAAATTTTTCTTTTAGTTAAATGGGTGTATTGATTTTTCATGTTTAATTCATGGTTTCAATGTAAAATGTCTCCTTCATATGTGATAAAAAAAATCCATGTATAGTGACAACAAAGATCAATAAGGACTTCCCACATATAAAATGAGACACTGTACACTTTTTTTAGGAATGAATCCTGGGAGAGATATCATTTAAATTTTAGATAAAAAATTAAATGGATAATTGAAAATAAATTTTTTGGAATCAAGATATCCCTTTAATGAGTGTCATGCCATGAGGATACATGGTGTATTATGACATAAAATTGGGATTCATGAATAATGTGTTATAAAGAAAGAACCCTAACATTACAAAACATTATTCCACAAAGATTAAAAAGGATTAAAGTAGTGAAATTGGTTTGAACACATAGCCAATAGTAATGAAATTAAGCTCACATAAATGAAGATAGGTGAGTAAAATTATGTTCAAGGAGACATGCAAATAAGAATTTTACTAAAAAATAGAAATCCTTAGGATAATAATAAGTGAATGAAATGAAAAATATTAGTTGCCTCCCATTATGTTCTAACAACGGCAATTTTATCCAGACTGTTGGAAAAATATATCAATCACTGTTTTCCATCTACCTAGAATTCTGGTACGTACTACAGGAGCTAGTGGTTGTGTCCTTGAGCTTGGGAGGATTCTTGACAAGATTAAAAACAAGATGTGCATATCGAGCATGAATCTCAAGGGGTAAGAATATTATTCCCTCTCATATTAGTGGGAAATACTACTGAGTATGAATCATAAATGAAATATCATCAAGATAGAACTCGACATTATCCAGTTGCAGAGTCATTTGATTTAGGTGAAAAAATGGTGGAAGAAATGTGTATAAATTGGCATAGAAGATTAAAAATATATAGAAATGAATAATGTAAAATTGAAATTAAATTAAAATAAACCAGCCAATAATGAATCAAAAATATATATTTCATTTTTATATAGAGAAATGATACATTAGTGAGTAATGTATTATATTTGTACAAATAAATTCACTGAAATAAAAAATGGGGTAGGGGACTAGCGATAAAAACTAAGTAGTAAACTCATCGTCATCATTATATAAATCATCCATCCCCTACCTAAATTTGGGTTGATATAGTTGGACTTATCTATCAATATTATTGATGAAAGAAGAGTTTGGATGATCAAATTCTATGGGGAGTTCTGTGGTATTTGAAATCTATTTTGTGGATAGTAGAGAGATGTGGCCAAAATTATGGTGGAAATTTGTCTAGAATGGAAGTTGATGAATTAAAACTCAGAATATATTTGGATAGTTGGGAATAGAACCCCTTGAGAAAGCTCAATAATAAATTCTGACAGGTCTATAGGGTCTGGGGGATCTGAGGTAAGGTTGGCTGGGGTGTTAATGGTGGGATTTATGAAGGATGGTTTTGGCTCACTAGCGGGTGGGGAATAGAATGTATTAGTGGATGGTGGTGGGGTATTACTGGTATAGAATTTTATATTAATGAATTGGATTCCCATGTAGATGAATTTATAATAGATGTTCTCTATAATATACTAGATTATATTCTCATTATTTATATAGTTAGAAGGTGTGTTTGAAGGTGTGGGAAAGGTAGAGATGGATGCAGAAGGTATGTTGGTGGTTGTAGGTGTATTTATGGGCCTAGTAATGGGTTTGAGAAGGGTATCAGATTGAGTGTAGGAGATGAAGGCGGAAGGATCCTAGGATGAGATGGTTGCAGGGTATGTATTGAGGCCATCATCATGGTTGTCAGATGCCTCATCAGCACCCTAAATGTATCATCGCACCCATCAGTTGATGTCAATTTCCTTCCTTAGTGACCCCATATTTTACAAGAGGATGTTGACTTAATCCTTAGGGTCTATGAATTTGATGTGTAGGGGGACATCAAAAATGAAGAGTTTTTTTTCTCGAAATATGGGTTATGAAGGATCCTCCCATTAGTGTGCCCCTATAAAACTTCTCATGTAGCCTATAATAAAAGGCCAATTCAGATGCCTTGGTGACTACTATTATTCCCATTATTCTAGTGAGAATGATAACATTGATCCAGAATACACTATCAGGTGGTTTAGTGTGAGTGATATATGAATGTTTCGTGGCTCGATGAAGGATAAAAATTGAAGAACCTTGAAGAGGTGTTGACTCTGACCTTCGAGGATAGTGGGAGATCTAAAAGTCTTAGGTAATCATACTCTAGGATCATTTAGTATATTACTTTTATGTCCTAATATGATTATTATGAAGGACCATGATGTGAAGAAGTTAATGGTGTGGAGGCTGGGTCTGATGCCAAACCCGGTAAGGCTGTGCACAAGGGGTTTGACACATAGCTTAAATCATACACTATCGATGACCTTCTTAAAGGCAGTCAAGAAATTAAAGAAATACTACATGAATTTCACCTCACATGCATCAATAATGGGAGAGAGGTGAAGTCTATCAATGATTTCGGTCACCTTCAGAAGGATCGGGAGCTACGCGAGTGTGGCTAGGTCTAAGGACATGTGGGTTCACATTGACATTAAAAAAGTTTGACCAACTGGACCAATTTTTTGGGGGAGGAAATGTGAAGGATGATGTGGAGTTGGAAATGTGTAGTACCCTATGTCCCATTGAAGGTTTAATGTTACTCTTAATTGAATGAGGGGTTCATGGAGGTAGCTATAGAGCATGAAGAGGATTAAAAAGTGGGTGATTGAGGTGTGACATCTCTTTAGCACTTCAATGGAGGTGAATCATCATGGTTTGCTAAGAAATTGGGAGAGGGTGTGTGGGTAGTATTATTATATAATATTTTGAATACAAAGGTTAGCAGAAAATTGAGAGGACTTTGATGCACCTGGTGGATTATTTTGATGAAGGTGTAGTGAAGAAGAGGTGATAGAGAGGTAGTGGCTAATGGTAATGGGCTTCATGGTCCCGAATAGTTTGATATGTGGAGTAAAACTAGGGGGAAAAAATGTCAAGAAACATAGGTTATTGATTTCTATCATTCCCATAATTTCACATCATATTTAATTAAATGATGTGTAACGATTGAAATTTTTATTTTTAGGGACGTGAAACTTATAAGATTTGTATGGAATACATGACGTGTAGTTTTCGAATCTTTCCGATTTGTGAACTAGGGCCTATATATTTTTCATTCAGAATTATTGAAGATTTCAGAACCTATGATCTATATTATTCTTGCACATTCTCCCTATCTAGAATTCCATCCATGTTAGTACATTATTTAATGTAGAGGTTAGACTCAGTATCACATAAATGAATCTCAAATTGATGATTCTCCCCTCATTGAATAGTTCCTGGCATATCTTCAATCACTAGAATTTAACATTGAAGGTAGATTATCCACCTTTATGAATATCAATGGTCCTATAAGTGTATACATGTAAAACCACAAAGGGTCATGGTCACCAGAATTGAGGATTCTCAAGAAATAGTTTCAATTATGAATTAAATAGCAAAACTGTATTCACTGATATAATGATTTGTTATACGATGAAATGGTGATTCCAGTTCAATGTTGTTTATTTTTAAATGAAGGAATTATTATAATGATCCTTTATTATTCCTTCCATTTTTTCCTTTTTTATCATCCTAAAATCCCTATCTTTTGGGCATCCATATTTAATTTATTGATCATAAAATATGAGAGATTATATAGTTATATAATTAAATGGAATGGATTTCCTTACACCATTCATAATGGAGTTGGGATTATGGGAGTTTTGTATGTTGTACGGTAATCCACGTGTGAACCATATAATCTGGGGCTTGAGTATTTTATTTTTGTGTTTACAATATTCCATAGAATTCTTTTATTTCCTTGTTTGATAGTTTAACTTTCAATTTTATGTGTGGGTGGTATGGAGTTCCAATGTTTTTCTGAGATATGTACTTATCATCTAATACATTGAAAACATTATGCGTAAATTGTGTTCCTCAAGAACTAATGTAAAATTGAGGATATTCAAATATTAAAATGATGTTCATTTTGTGTTTACAAATATGTTTGGACCCAAGATATCAAGGGTACCAGTGCAACTCTCTACGTGTTTTTTCAATGAAATATTCTAAAAAATCGGCAGACATATATGGAAAAGGGAAAATTAATGGTTAAAATATATGATTGGGAATCTACTGAAATTTCTATATTAAAATAATTTTGATGGAGGAACTATCAATTTTAATGAAATAATTAATGGAAAGGACAAATGTTTTGAATTATTTTTTACATTTAAATTTTTTATAATTGTAATGGTTAATATGTATAAGGTTATAATTTAAACATAATATGTATATAATATATCTTGGATGATGGTTTTACTGATATGTTCAAATATATTTAATTTTTGGTATTTATATAATAATATTTTATATTTTATACAAATATGAAAGATAATATTTACAAAATTAATTTCATTGAAATATCAAATAAAAACGATATGCTTCCAAATGTTTTAAGAACGAAAGTTATAATTTTGTATAATAGTCTTATACATTAACATTTTTTTCTATAATAATATTTTTCCATGCATGTAAATGATCTATATTTTCTGAAGTTATAAGTTAGTTAATTCATTTTATGTGATTCATATAAAAAGGTAATAAAATATATATTCCATTATATATTTTTACAATGCTAACTCAATTAGACAACAAAAATTTGGGCATCTTGATTAATTTATAAAGATGAAAATTAATTAATTGGGACTTAAAAAGAATGTGGTTGTAATTGAGGAAAATTTTATAGGTTTACATTGAGGTATTTAATTACTTATAAGAACAAAATATAATCTATTTTTTAAAGAAATTTTTTCAAAATCAAATTGGACATTTAATTATTTCCCTAACAAGTGAAGAAATATGTCTATTTTAAAATCTAAATTTTGAATAATCTGTTGATGAAAATTCATTTTTATCATTATTTTTATTTGACCATGAACTAACCAAAAAAATATGTATTATAATGACATAATAGAACTATTATCGAAATCAATAGAACATGGATAACCAACTATAATTTCATAAATATTTTTGGTATACATTTTATTTTTCTTTTTGTTAAATTTACAATAAAATTTTTATTTGAACTATGTTAAATAAAACCCCTTATGAACAGTTAATTAGATGAAATCCTATGCATATTAATTTGAAGGTGTCATAGTGTAGGGTTATTATTTCAAATACTAGTAACATCTGTAATAAATTTTATGATATAAGTGATAAATGTATTTTTATATGGAATTATTATAATATCAATTCTGATATAGTGTATTGTTAGAGAATAATGACATTTGAAGAATCTACACATGTAAATTTAAATGAATAAAATGATAAACATTTTTATTATCTTAAAACTATCAAAAATTAGTTTACATCGTTCAATTTCTATGAAGGAGAATATATTAATTATAATTAATTAGTTGAGTGGGAGGATATCCCAAGTCATTATGATTTTAAAAACTAGATAACTAATAAGTATCAAAAAAAATGTAATTTGAATTATTTATTCTCAAATTGAATATATGAAGAGGGTTTTAAATATCAAATCTAATTCATAATTTATTTTTTAATTTTAAAATATAAATATTAATTATTCCCGAACTGATGGTTATTGTATAATTATAACGATATTGAAGACTGATCAGTTCCCCAAAAGGAATGAATGTAATCTAGTCTAACCCACAAATTAAATAAAAATAGGCTTGTATCATTAGATTTTTCTTAGGAGGATGGAAAAAATGTGGAAGCAAATTTATCTTGGTTTTCATGGATTGATGAATTTTGGTTTTTTTTGTATTGTGATTATCTAAATGGTTTTATATTTTTTCAGATGGATATTAAAATGGTATTTTTTGAATGGTGTACTTTAAGATAATATTTATGTTTTGTTACCCCAGTGATATTAAAAAAGACAATTAACAAATTATTTTTTACAGATTTTAATAATTTATTTGGGTTTGATCAAGCTTAATGATCTTGTTATGAATGAATAAATAAATTTTTATTATCAAATGGTGATATTAATGGGAAATTTGATCCCAATCTATTTATTAAAAATATTTTTGATACATTTTTTGTAAAAATATAAATTATTGATATTTTTTTGGACCCATAAGTGAATTATTAATTAATGAAATTTATAAACTTATGAATATTGAGATTTATATAAATTTAAAAGGTGGGTTTTATTTATTTGAATCATTATATTTTTCAAAGAAAATATGGGGTATTCTATAATCAATATAAATAGGTGATAGTGTAATTTGAAATTCCTGTTTTAGATTATACTTAGAGTATTAGAAACCCCATTAGTACTATTTAAAAATTGAATTCTGATGAATAATGAATACCGATTGATATTAAATTTTATAGAGATAATATTTGTAGTTTTCTTTGATGATCTTATTTAGAACATGATATTTTTTAGTACATAATTATGTTATAGGATTAAGGATAATATTAATGTATTTCACCATAAATATGGTTACATCATAATAATATATATCAAAGAATATTTTTTAGAATATTTTTTTATATGGGAAATGTTTTAATATGTCTATGAACTTATATTTAAAATCTGGATGTTGTAGAATTGATATGTAAAAAAAAATCTATATATTTCATTTTCATGGAAATTTTTTGACTTCATGGAGTTCTATGAAACAATAATTTTTTCACAATATCCATGGTTGGGGATAAGTATATACCAGTTTCTAATTATTTTTCTCATTTTCATTAGAATAAGAAAATTGTTATTTTTATTTATATTATGATAATAATACCATGCATTTCGATAATTAGTCCATTATTTTGTTTTTTTGGAAAATACATTACAAATTTATAGAAAATAAGATATTGACCATTCGTTTAATTTTATATCAGTTCATATTAATAAGTATATATTAATTTTTAATATATTTCAAAACATAATCAATATTTTAATATATTTATTAAATTTTTAAATAATTTTAAATACAAGAAAATAAACATTAATCCTAGTATGTTGGATGCCTAATTAGAATTTTAATGTTTTTAATAATTTTGTACTAATAGTTATGTTTTTATGGAATATTTTACAAATTAATTTTTTATTTATAATAATATATTGAATATTTAAAAAATGATTTATTTTAAGTTGAAATTATGTTTGAACTACATGATTTTCAAATGTCTATCCTTGATCATTGTTTTTATTTATTATATATTGATGATTAGTAATCTGGTTTCTAGAACCATTTAATGCTTAATTTTTAAATGTTATGATTTTATTACTACTATATATGAATTTATATAGGGGCATATTTCTTATACTACTATTATCTATTTTATTCTATATGTTTAAATAATGATTGATAAACTTCTATTTTAAGCATACTATAATCTTTCATATCATTGATATTTTAAGGAGTGCTAACCTTATTTTAATGTTAATATTGATAAATAAAGGGGGGAACTTATTTTTTTATAAAATATAAAAATTTCCCAAAAATATTAAATATATCAATTTTCAATTGGAAATATAAGGTAACTAAATTTGAAAATGTTGATAAATATTAAAATTTTATTTACTTTAAAATGTTAATAAGTTATTTGACATTACTTTTGGAAATATTTCAAATCGGGGTAGAAAATTGTTTAATGTGTACATCAACTTATTTTTAATGGGTACATTTTTTGTGTTTTTATTATAAAAAAATTTAAAATTTTAATTTATTAATTTTGGATATTATTGTTTATAAAAATTGTTTTTTATAAAATTATTAATTGATTTATTCCTATTCTATTAAAATATTTACCCATCATTAATTAATCTTGATCATTATATGTTTTGATAATACATAAGATCAAATGAAAAAATATAGAATGAGAGGGAAAAAAGGTTGGAAGAGTAGGGAGAAGAAGTGGAATCAAGGTGAAACACTAAACCATGAAATAAAGATGATATAAGAAAGATGAAACCATATTGAAAATGCTTGGAACTAGATTACAATCATTCTGAAGATCTCATGTATAAGGATCTCTTTTAATTTTCATCAACAAATGTTGTGGATCGAAATCGCATAAATAAATAATGTAAGAGGAAAAACATTACTATGGTGGTAAAGTCTTCTACAAATACATTTATCTTCAATTTCAATATTCTTCATATAGGAAGAATCATCATGAGGGGTCGGTTTTCTCATGTATTGGCTGATCAAGATTCTATACTAGGGAAGGAGAAATTATTTAATCACTATAACGCCCAAACCTTAGAAGCCCTGAGTCGGTGCATTATTATGTATCATTGTCACGATCACAGAAGATGAAGTATCAAAAGAAAGATTAGTTTAGTAGCATCGGAATCACTAGATAAATTCATAAAGTTTACATTACATCATAAAATGAAAAACTAAAACAACATCTTGTCTCCATAGACCACACTCATATCCTCATACTATCCCTACAGGTCATTTATAAAATACTTCTTCTCATTCTGGGAAGAATAAAACATAGAAAGGGGTGAGCTCAGATACTCAGTAAGGATAACAATATAGCAGAAACTTTCATAAATATGAATAAACATTTAAGGCAATGTATAACTAAAACAAAATCCATTTAATCAAGAACTTCAGAATAATATGGAAAAGATAAAATTAAATAATACCATTTACTTATTCACATGGATATTCTACTAGTTGAATAATCACATGCAATATCAATAACAACTTTCTTATTAATAGAATGCATAATGCCAGACTTTCATAACCACATAGTCAAGGCCTTGTGCCAAGACTACAAATAATATTTGTCAAGGCCTTGTTTGAAGAAACTAGTTTGTCTCATGAGACCTACCTATGCATCTAGGAGCTATAGCGGGCTCCACCCGTCACTTACTAAGTCCAATTCATTCCCCATATGAATAGGTTTAAACATAACATAAACATTAATATTAAAACTAGCATACTAAATGTCAACACTTTCTCCATAAACCATGAGTGGTATGAAAATAGCACCTCCACAGTCAAACATAACTCATTTAATACAATATGGAAGATTTTATTGTAACAGATTAACCTCAATCGAGAATAATGAAGGATATTGACACAGATGATATAATCATCAAAACTATTTGCGAGAAATACCCCCTTTTATTCTTGAAAACATTTAAAAGTCTAACTACTTGTCAAGAAGCCATTTTAAAATTAGATTTTTGAATCAAAGTGTCCCATACCACATTGAAACTTTTAAAATGAATTTTAATTTGAAAACTTAAAGGTCGATATGAATAAATCCATAAAAACCATTTTAGAAACATGGAAATTGATGAGAATGATTTAGAATAATAAATCTTTAAAACATTTTAAAATGATATTTTAGTTATAGTTCCTAACCAAAAGAGTGACACTTGTATAAAAATAATATAGGTAATAAAAACATTGTAATATCATTAGAATAAAGGGATTCATGATATACTATGTCAAAGTACATTATATACACCATATATAAGTGATTTGGTGTATAACAACAAAGGAGTCTGAATGGAATGTAAATTGAGATGAAATATCTCATAAAACCGCATCATTAGGTTAAGGAAAAATCAATGAAATAATTATGTGTGAAAAATATAAATACACTCAATTTTATTGGATATTCAGTGTAAAACAATCAAAGGAAATTCACACATATTCCTATAAAAACAACACCAATGAATTAGATGTTTAACTCAATAATTGGAGATTCAGTTAAAATTACTCTTATCATGTTTATATTGATGAAGTATGCGTAAAGCTGAATGATTGGAAATTGAAATTTCAAATTCTCTTATTGATTTGGTAACATACGAAACATATAACCATGAAAGAAGTATCATACAATGATGATGTAAATATCCATAAATTAATGTATATTACACAATGAATACAATCATGGTCAGTACACAAACAACATGTAATAAATAAGTGGTGAAAAGTAAAAATATCATAGAATTAAAAGTGAGATAAGAAACCCCTTACTTTATACATTTTCCTTTTTCGAGGGTAGGTTAACCTCATGTATAATGGTGAAATAATTTTTATTGAATTATACAAGAATAATATACATTAATATGATATCATATTTCATCTTTTAATGTTGATTTGTTGCTAATATCTTAGTATTATCGTTGTTTCGGGTGTTAACGGATTCATTTTCCTAAATTTTGTTTGTTATGTGTGCCATATTTTTTATGGATGGGATGTGTATTATTCATATCTAGAATGATATCATGTCTCTAAACATTAATTTTAATCATCAAATGAAATTTATTCATGGATGGATATGATGGGGAATGAATCTCATCGCGTTCGTGGAGACGGTAATCCGTACGTATGCACGAGCGACAATATCATTATTTTAATGTTAAAATAATATATAATTTGATGGTATATAATATATAAAGAATAATTATGATGTTATATTTATTATTTAAATAAATTAAAAATCATTATTATACCCATACAAATAATAATATATTGAATAACAATTACACCACGACGTGGAGACGGTAGGCCGTATGTACGCACGTATGGTGACATGTCATACAAAGGATGGATGGAATACTAAATATGGTTGTACCATATTTATAATAACAGCACAGTATATAGAAGATACCAGAGTTATTATTTTAGAATGTAAATAACAAATAAAGAAGTGTAAGAAGAGAGGAACTTGAAAGAGCGTGGGGAAATCATTACCTCTTCTTCGGGTTCTTCCTTTTGATTTGATCAAAAGGGATCTTTAAGTTGGATTTCTGACCAAAGACGGGCCTCTTGTATGAAGGGAGGGAAGTTGAGGTGAAATTTGGGCAGGGGATGGCAGAACCAAAAGGCTTTGAAGGTATGAATTTGAGAGAAGGGGGAGAGGCCTTTTATAAGAGTGGTGAGGGGAACCTGAGGAAAACATAAAATATTACTTTATAATAAATTCCTATTCAGTTTATAATGGCCCCAAAGTGCCTTATTTCATGGATAAGGTGGGGATGTGGGGAATCCATTCAACCAATATATTTTAGACAGGTTTGGGTCACTATTTTGACCTCATCATTTATATTTAACTCTTACTTAAATAGTTTATCATTTACCGAGTATCTTTGTATTTTTATATTATATAGTTAATAAACAAACTATAAATATCCAAGAGAACCCCAAGTGGTTAATTATTAATATATATGACCTTATCTAAGTCATTTGGCCGATCCTTATATTTTTAAAAATATAAGGTCAACTAATAATATAGTATTTATTTAAAATACTACTTTATGTCAATTTTGACACTATTTAATAATCCATTTTTTAAAGTTCTAACAACTCTATTAATTCTAATTAAATAATTTAATCAATCATAACATGTCCTATTGACCTATAAAATAATTTTAATTCATAAAATGTCTAAAATTAAATTTATTTGCATACTTATAATATCAATTATTTTAATATTTCATTAATTAGGTAATTACTACATCACCATTGTGTCATAAATAAATTAAATTATTTTATGTCTAAAATTTATAAATAAAATAACATTATGTATGAAATCTTTTTTTCTTTATAATTATTATTTATAACCGAATTTATCTTATTTATAACCCAATATTAAAAATGGTTTAGTTATTAAACTTTGATTTTAACTCTTTTAACTCTTCTTTGAATTAAATAATAGTAAATGTCATAATCTAATCCAAGTGGACCAATGAGGTTCATATTTTATTCCAAAGTATGTTTTTGGTCGAATTATACTTATACAATTAAATTCGGACATGTGTTAGGGTAATATTAATATCATTTTTACCATTAATTACCCTATTTAAATTTACCCGTCGTAAATAAATGTAAAAAGTTACTCATCACCAAAAATTATTTTTATCTTATTGAATAACATTTTACTCCTTGATATTAACCATTTCACTCATATTTTTGAAATTCCACTCACAGAAGTGGTAAAATTATGTTTTATGAAAATTTTCAAATTCTCCTAAGATATGGGTAAAAGATGGTGAAAAGTCAATAAAATTGTTATATATCTAAAATTATTATAAAATTACTCCAATGAATTACATTGAACATATATAGGTATTATGTATCTATTTTGAGCTAAATAAAATTTAAATAAAATAAATAATTATTTAAATAAAAATTCGGTTTTAAACTATTACTTATTATTTTTAACTATTCATCAAAAATTGAACGTTTTTAGAAAAATGACAAAAATTCACCCTAAGCTAATTTCAATATTCTTAATCCAAAAATGAAGTCCATTTTGAATGATAAAAGTTATAAAATTTCAAAAATTCGGTATTACTATTCATAATAGCTACTTTGATTGGTCGTGGTGTGTTAGAATCTCAAAGTTGCATTCAATGCAAGCTATTGAATTATTTAAAGGGAAACGTATCATGGAATCATGGGGTGTTACATTCCACCCTACTTCAAGAAATTGCATCGTTGCAATTTTTAAAATTGGGCTTGTGAATATAATGGATAGTCCCACATCAGAAAAAGATTCAATAAAACGATCACCTTAAAAGAAAGAAAGAGAAGTACAATGGTCACCCAAGATTACCCATACTAGGATTCCATATTGGAAAACATGGATACTGAATATAAAATAAGTGTCATGTTTTGATGGAGAAGGATAGAAAACATGATCAGGATAAAATTAACAGTAAGAAAAACCACATACTTGGGATGGGACAAATGGCCATTAGTTTTGGAGTAGGAAAAGTAAACGGTCAACATTTATTTTTAAGTTACATTACATAATGATATTGAATTTATTTATGAGATTGACTTAGAAAATAACGAGATATACTAATTTTTTAATTCGATTTCCATTCATTAATAAATTTCAACCATTAACTCAATTTTTTTTAAATGATGAGTATTCAAGAAGACTTAGTCACATGGGAAGAGCTAGAATAAACTTCTAGAGAATCACATGGTGCAAAAAGGATAAACTATATATTTACCATGTCATTAAAGATTCATCAAATCCAAAATAGTTGGTACATGATCTGATGGTCCCCCAAAATGATATTCCATTAGAGAAAGAAACACTAATCTTAATTTCTAAAATTAAACCAACAATACCCTAAAGTTAAATAAATACCATTAAAAAAACAATTGTCCTTAAAATCCTTTAATATAATCAAAACTAATATTGAAACCCAAAACATATAAGAATTTGGTTATGTAGTCTTCCACGTTAAACTGTATCTCCAAATGACATCAACTAGTCATAAAGTAACATACATAAAAGTAATTAACCTAATCACATATTCTCTATTATAGGTTATTCATTTCCCTAAATAACCCAAATCACAATAAATCCCCAATAAAAACATAGATAAAAATCCACCATTACTCCTCAAACGAAATTCCATAGTATTCAACTTTCCTTGGGCATATAGTGTTCCCAACAAAGAGAGCATCTTCCAAAATACCATTTATCACTTAATCACCAAATCATTTTCCTATAATAAGGGTATTCATTTCATAAGACATTAGATCCCAAACCAACTTATTATGGATTAATAAAATCATTTAACTAAAAATAACTAGTCACCAAGGGACTTTACGTAGTCCAGTGGTAGGCGATAAATCCTAATCGCACATCGGTTGTGGGTTCGATTCCCACAGCTTTGTCCGACATGACATGTTATCACATGGTCTGCGTGTTGTCCTTTTTAAAAAACTATATTTTATAACAATACCACAATGAGATAAATTCATCAAAATTACCATAACATAATTTAACTGCAAATGTAATCTCATAACTTGAATTTTCATCCAAAAATATAATAACTTGTAATTGTCTCAAACCCAATGATCATATAAAACCAAATGGTTATTTATAACTATATCCACAAGAGAAAGTATAAGTCTTCCAAAAATATCATTCTCACATGGAAAAATGTAGGTTTACAAATACAAGGGAAAATTATTCCATCATAATACCATCAACAAGAAGCACTAATACTTTTAAACATTTCTCTAACCATTTATTTCCACATAGCTTCTTCTTTGACAAAAAAAATATCCTATAGAATAGGACATTCACTATGGTAATTTCAAGGTCCCCTACATTTAAGGTAAATGATTATAAATGGATTCTTGGGACAATTTTTATTTTCTTCCATAATACTCTTCATTATTCCTCGGCAATTCTTCACTTTATGTCCTTATTTCATGCATGTAAATCATTTGTTTGTTCCATTGAGACACTTTCCTGGGTGTCTCCTTCCACATTTCCTACGTGATAGAAGTTGAGGATTCTTTTCTCTATGGTCTCCACTTCTGGATATTTTATCATTCATCACCTTTCTCTTCTTTGTTGAGTCTGAGGGTTGGTTAATATCTATGTTGTTTATCATATTTTTAGAAAATTGTTTTGGAATAGACATGATATATTTTACACCTATCAACATTCCATTTTTTTGCACATTTCCACCACTGTTCCCACCATGTACATAATTATCAATATAACTATGACTTCCTTGGAATCCAGCCATTGACTAAAACCAGAAGGCATTATGTGAGTAACAGTAGTCATAAAATCATTTAGAGAATATCATGACACCATATTCTTTATCAGAAACTCCTTAGGATTAACCAAGTTCATTTATTCTTATCTTATATTAAAATACATCAAATTAGTTTGTAAAGAAAATGTAAAATATACTATTATTATCTTTCAAGAGTTTCATAACCAAGAGTGCAGCAAGGCCCATTTTTGTGCACCGGTTCCCTTTCGAGTGTAGCTCAAAGTACTGTTTTCGGGTTTTACCCATAGGTACATATGTTCCAGTGGCACCTCTACCTGCTCATATCCAGATAGGGATGTATTTCGTGGAAAACTCACAAATCCTATACAATACCAAAATTCTGGGAAGTTCTCATATACTAATTCTCAAAGTCTATCTTAGGGATATTTGCTCTAATCCGTGTTTAAATAAATGTAGTTTTCAAGGTGTGTACGAAACTTCCTCTGATACCAACTATAATTCCTCGACCCCAAAAGCCCAAAGTCGGTGCATTATTATGTATCATTGGAATAATCACAAAAGATTTAGTCTCAAATGAACAATTAGTTTAGTAGCCTTGGATTCACTGGATACATTCATAAATTTTACATTACATCATAAAGTGAAAAACTACAACAACATCTTGTCTCCATAGACCACATTCATTTCCTCAAACTATCCCTGAAGGTCATTCATAAAATACTTTTTCTCATCCTGGGAATAATAAAACATAGAAAGGGGTGATTTAGATACTTAGTAAGGATAACAATATAGCAGAAACATTCATAAATACGCATAGAAATTTAAATCAATTTATAACTTAAACAAAATCCTTTTAAACAAGAACTTCAGTATAATATGGAAAAGATAAAATGAAATAATCCCATTTACTTATTCACATGGATATTATACTAGTCTAATAATCACATGAAATATCAATAACCACTTTCATAATAATGGAATTCATAATGTCATACTATCATAACCACATAGTCAAGGCATTGTGCCAAGACTACAAATAAGATTTTGTCAAGGCCTTGTTTCAAGAAACTAATTTGTCTCATTTGACCTACCGATGCATCAAGGAACTATTGTGGGATCCACCTCTCACTTACAAAGTCCAATGCATTCCCCTTATCAATAGTTTTAAACATAATATAAACATTCATATTAAAACTAGCATACGAAATTTCAAGACTTTCTCTATAAACCAAGAATGGTATAAAAATAGCATATCCACAGTAAAATATAACTCATTCAATACAATAAAGATTATTGTACTGTAAAATATTAACCTCAATCGACAATAATGAAGGATATTGACACAGATGAAAATAATCATCAAAACTATTTAAGAGAAATACCCCATTTTTCATGAAAACATTTAAAATTCACACTAATTGTCAAGAATCCATTTTAAAAATAGATTTCTGAAACATAGTGTCCCATACCACTTTGAATCATTTAAAATGAATTTTTATTTTAATAAATTAATTTCTATATGAATAAATCCTTAAAACCATTTTCAAAACATGGACATTGATGAGAAATATTTAGATTAATAAATCTTTAAAACATTTTAAAATGATATTTTAGTTAGAGTTCCTAACCAAAAGAGAGACACTTGAATACAAATAATTTAGGTAATAAAAACATTGTAATGTCATGAGGATAATTGGATTCAGGATATACTATGTCATTTTACATTATATACACCATATAAAAGTGATTTGGTGTATAACAACAAAATAGTCTCAATGGAATGTAAATTGAGATGAAATCTCTCATAATGACCGTATCATTAGGTAAAGGATAAATCAACGACATAATTATGTGTCAAAAATATAAATACACTCAATATTATTGGATATTTAGTGTAAAAAAATCAAAGTACATTCACATATATTCTTGTAAAAACAACACCAATGAATTAGTTGTTTCACTCAATAAATGAAGATTGAGTTAAAATTACTCTTACAAAGTTCATATCGATGACTTGAGAATTTATCAATGGCATGATTATGTGTATTAAAAGTATATCCATATAATGGGGAGTGTAAATTATTACATAATAATATAAATAGTGATTCCACACATAATCTTTGCATAAAATAATCAATCAAGTATGCGTAAAATCGAATGAGTGGAAATTGAAATTTCAAATTCCCTTTTTGATTGGGAAACTTACAAAACATACAAACATGAAATAAAGATCATAAAATTATGATGTAAATATCCATAAATTATAGTATAAAACACAATTAATACAATCACGGTATGTACACACACATGCAATAAATAAGTGGTGAACAAAGGAAATCTCACAGAATTAAAAGTGATATAAGAAACCCATTACTTTGTACTTTTTCCTTGGTTGAGGGTAGGTTAACATCCATTATAATGGTTAAATAATTGTTATTTACTTATACACAAATAATATACATTAATATTATATCATATATGATCTTTTAACATTGATTTGTTTATAAGAACATAGTATTATCGTCGTTTCAGGTGTTAACAGGTTCATTTTTCTTTATATTCTTTGTTATGTGAGCCATATTTATTATGGATGGGATTTATCTTATTCATATACAGAATGATATCATGTCTCTAAACATTATTTTTATTCATCAATTGAAATTTAGTCTTGAATGGATATGATTGGAAATGAATCTCATCACGTTCGTGGAGACGGTAATCCGTACGTTTGTACGAGAGAGAATATCATTCTTTTATATTAAAATAATATATAATTGGATGGTATATAAAAAATACATAATCATTATCATGTTATATTTATTATTTAAATGAATTAAAAATCATTATTATACCAATCCAAATATTAATATTTTGAATAACAATTACACCACGACGTGGAGATGGTAGGCCGTACGTACGCACGTATAGTGACATGTCATTCAAAGGATGGAAACAATACGAAATATTGTTGTAACATATATACAATAACATCACATTATATAGAAGATACGGGAGTTATTATTTTAGAATGGAAATAACAAAGAAAGAAGAAGTGGAAGAAGAAGGGAACTTGAAAGAGGGTGGTGAAATCATTACCTCTTCTTTGGGTTCTTCCTTTTGATTTGATCAAAAGGGCTCCTTAAGTTGGATTTATGAAAAAAAGAGGGCATCTAAGATGAAGTAAGAGAAGTTGAGAGGATATTTCGGCAGGGATTGGCCAAACCAAAAGGCTTTGAAGGTATGAATTTGAGATAAGGTGGAGTGCCTTTTTATAAGAGGGGTGAGGGGCACCTTAGGAAAACATAAAGTATTATTTTATAATAAATTAATATTCGGTTTATAATGGATCCAAAGTGACTTATTTCAAGGATAACGTGGGGATGAGTCGAAATCCTTTAAACCAATCGATTTTAGACAGGTTTGGGTCACCATATTAACCTCATCATCTATATTTAACTCTTAATTAAATAGTTTAACATTTACCATGTCACTTTATATTTTTATATTGTATGGTTAATAAATATACTATAATTAGCCAAGAGAACCCCAAGTGGTTAATTATTAATATATATGACCTTATCTAAGTCATTTTACCAAACCATAGATTTTTAGGAACATAATATCAATTAATAAAATAATATTTGTTTTAAATACTCCTTTATGTCAATTTTGACACTATTTAATAATTAATTTTTTTTAAAGTTATAGTAACTTTATTAATTTAGAATAAATTCATTTAATCATTCCTGACAAGTCATCTTAACCTAGAAAATTTTTTAAATTCATAAAAAGTCCCAAATTACATTTATTTAGATATTTATAATATCAATTATTTTAATATTTCATTAATTATGTAATTACTGCATCACCATTGTGTCATAAATAAATTAAAATATTTTATGTCTAAAAATTATAAATAAAATACCATAATTTAGGAAATCATTTTAATTTTGTATTGAATATTTATAATCGAATTTATTTTATGTATAACCCTATTTTAAAAATGTTTTATTTATTAATCATTGATTTTAACTCTTTTAACTATTCTTTGAATTAAATAATAATAAATGTACTAATCTATTCCAAGTGGACCAAAGCGGTTCATATTTTATTCCTAAGGTTTTTTGTGGTCGAATTATACTTATTCGAAAGAATTAGGACATATTTTAGGGTACTAATAATATCATTTTTACCCTTAACTACCCTATTTACATTTAACCTTGATAAATAAAAGTAAAAAGATACTATTCACCAAAAATTATTTTTATCTTATTGAATCGCATTTTACTCCATGATATTAAACGTGTCTCTCGGATTTTCGAAATTCCACTCATAGAAGCCGTAAAATTATGTTTTATGTGAATTTTCATATTCTCATAGGAGATGGGTAAAAGACGGTGAAAAGTTCAATACAATTTTTATATATCTAAAATTATTATAAAATGACTCCAATGAATTACATTGAACTTATATAGGTATTATGTATCTATTTTGACCTAAAATAAATTTTAATAAATTAAATAACTTTTAAAAAAATCAGTTTTAAACTATAACTTAGTGTTTTTAACTATTCATCAAAAATTGAATGTTTTTCGAAAAATAAAAAAAATTCACCCTAAGCTAATTATGATATTCTGAATCCAAAAATTAAGTACATTTTGAAAGATAAAATTTATAAAATTTAAAAAAGTTTGTATTACTATTCATAATGGCTACTTTGATTGGTCGTGGTGTGGTAGAATCCCAAAGTTGCGTACAATGCAAGCTATTTCATTATTCAAAGGGAAACGTACAGTGGAGGGTACTACCTCATTTTATTCCCATACAATGAAAGGAAAATACGGGCTTGGATTATAAGATAAATATGGTTTATGACTTGGATTTTTGGGTATTTAAAAATGAGAAAGGAACATTGAACCTAATAATTTCCAAAATTCTCAAGAATAGTTTAGGATTCATATTTTAAATAGAATTGTTTATATTCTCAGCTAATAATACTTTTGGATATTACATTTTCTATAGGGAATCCAATCAGAATGAAAAAATAGACTATTAATCCTAGGTTTGGACATGATGAAATAATAATTGTGGAAGTTGACCTGTCTTTCAATCTTATTGAAAAAGATTTTCAAACCACATGGGATGATAGTATCAAGCTTCGTATTCAATATAAAAAAGAGAAAATAAATTATCATCAATTTTACTTTTTGTTCACTTTACTATTGATTGCAATAGTGAAAAAGAATGTTCATTTTTTAAGAATAAAATTAATGATAAAGTTATTTTTTTAGAAATATAGGAAATAATAAATTTCATTTATCTTATACATTATGTTGGTCAAACTCTGAGTCTTCTAATGATGGTATGTCACAAATAGAGGAATGTATTATCCCATTATTATATCATGTTGAATATCCAACGTCTCATGAAGAGTTTATACTGAATCAAGGAAATGTTTCTAACATGAATTAAAGTCAACCTATAGTGGGTTTCCTTGTGCCAAATTATAGATAAAACTAGGTATATGTGAATTTTTATCGAGTCTTACATGTGGCCCTACAAGATATCCTAGTTAAGATTAGTCTATATGGCTCTATTTCAATTATAATGTTGGTATTGTCTAGTGATGGGGGTAAAAATAATACTAACCGAGTCCTATAAAAAAATTTGGTTGTACCTAATTATAGTGGGACTTTTTCTATTACACTTGAGCATATAAATGAGAACACTACTAGTGAATATATTAAAATTATAGTTGAATAAGGACCTTCTTATGGGGATAGAAATTAAACACAAATGGATAATATTACTAAATTAATTATCTAGGTTATTCTAGATACTCGATAGGTAGATATCCTCAAATTGGTGATAAACCTATAATAGTTATTGATGAAAGGGCTGATTAAAAATTCAAAATTGATATAGAAAATATTATCACAATATCCAAGGATATTACCTTGGAATATGAGTGAATGTTCCATTATAGATTTTGATATGGGATCTGTAACACCCCAAGCTTCTACGATATGCTTCTCTTTGAATAATGCAATAGCATGTGTTGTACGCAACATCGAGTTCTAACACACACCACAACCAATCAAACTAGCCGTTATGAATAGTAATAGTTAGTTTTTAATGTTTTATAAATTTTATCTCTCAAAATGCACTGCGTTTTTGGATTCGGAGTATTGAATTTAGACTAAGGTGAAATTTTGGTACTTTTCGGATTACTTTAATATTTTGATGAATAGTGAAAATTACTAAATTTTAATTAAAAACAACTTTTATAATATAAATAAATAATAGTGATAAATTGAGAATTTCAGTGGTTTTAAAGTATATTTAGAATATATTGTTACCATTTAATACAATTTTGTTCATTGGACATAATTTCACAATTAAACCAGATGTAAACAAGTATCAATCTTTTGATAGTTTTTATATCTTAAAAACACGCTTTTTGTTTTGACAGTGGGAATTAATTTTAAATTAATTTATTCTACTTATATGTTTTGAATTTGGAAAAATTGATTCCATATTTTGAATCAGGATGTCCAAATTGTGTAAATAGGTAACTTTTATTTTTAAGCATTTTGAATAATTACTTCGGTAAATATTTTATTTACCGGGGTTAAAGGATGAATCCGGTAAATAAGGGTTAAAAATAATATTATAATAATAATAAATTATCCTAAAACGTGTCCTAACCATATTGGTGGATACATGTCCGACCATAGTCATCTTTGGGTCGATTTTGGGACCCCATGGAGCCACTTCTTGGTGATAGGGGCACTTTATTTTAATTAAGATAAAATTAATACAAAAATGACATTGGCATATATCTTTTAGAAAAACAATTTTTACATAGGGTTATATATGTTGGATTTTTGACTATAAATATTCATTAGAACGATAAAACGATTTCCTACATAATGGAAGTTTATTTATAATTTTTAGACATTATATAATTTAATTTATTTATGAAACAATGGTGATGCAGTAATTACCTAATTAATGAAAAATTAGAGTAATTGATATTATAAATACCCAACTAATTGTAATTAGAGTCTTTATATAAAAACCAGTAATTTCCTAGGATAATATGACATGTTAGGATTGATTTAATATACTTTATTAAAATTAATAATTATGTTATGATTTTTACAAAAATCAATTATTTAATAGTGTCAAAATTGAGATAAAAGAGTTTTTAAAACAAATATTATATTATTAATTGATATTAAATTCTTAAAAATCTAAGTTTTGGCCAAGAGTCTTATATCATGATAGGTGTATCATTAATGGACCAATTTGGGACTCTTGGATGTACATATTATGTTTATTACCCATATAATATAAAAATACAAAGAGACATTGTAAAAGTGAAACTAATAAACTAAGAGTTAATACTTAAAGATAAGGTTAATATAGTAACCCAAACCTGTCTAAATCTTATTGGATGAATTATTTTCGACCTATACCCACCATAACCGTTAAAGAATCCACTTTTGAGCCATTATAAACCAAATATAAATTTATTATAAAATAATATTGCTAGCTTTTCCAAAGGTGCCCCTCAACCCTCTTATAAAAGGTCACTCCCCATTCTCATTAATTCACACCTTAAAATCATTTTGGATCTATCAAAACCTGCCCAACTACTCTCTCAACTTCCCTAACTTCATACTATAATCTTTTTTTTAGTCATATATCCAACCTATGGATCCCTTTTGATCAAATCAAAAAGAAGAACCCAAAGAAGAGGTAATGATTTCACCACCCTTTTTCAAGTTCCTTTCTTCTTCCACTTCTTATTTCTTTGTTATTACCATTATAAATTAATAAACCCAGTATATTATATATACTTTTATGTTATTATTAACATGGTACAACAATATTTCAGTATTCTATCCATCCTTTGAATGATAAGTCCCCATACATGTGTACGTATGACTTACCGTCTCCACGTCGTGTTGTAATTGTCATTCAAAACATTATTATTTGGATAGGTATATTAATGATGTGTAATTCATGTAAATAAAAAATATAACATGATAATGATTTTGTATATATGATGTACCATCCCATTAAATATTATTTTAATATCAAAAGAATGATATTGTCGCTTTTGCGTACATACGGACTACCGTCTCCACGAACGCGATGAGATTCATTCTCCATCATATCCATTCAAGTATAATTCTCATTTGAAGATTAATAATAATGTTTAAGGACTTAATATAATTATGTATATTAATGATATACAACCTGTACATAACGAACAAGTCTTACATAACAAAACATAGAAAAGAAAATGAGTAAGTTAACACACAAAACGACAATAATATTAAGATATTATTAACAAAGCAATGTTAAAAGATCATATATGATATCATATTAATGTATATGATTCTTGTATATTTTAATAACAATTTTTTCACCATTATACAAGAGGTTAACCTACCCCCAACCAAAGAAAAGTACAAGGTAAGGGTTTATTTCACAATCTCTTCATTATCCGAGGTTGTTTATACGTAATTATCTACTGGGACTTTTGTATCACCCACATACTAATTTCTTAAAAATGTATTTCAAAAAATTATTGATATTTTTCATAATATGGGTTAAATTCATTTATACCCTTGTTTGAATTTTTATAAGAATTTTATAAAAGAATCATTCTGTCATTTTCCAAACAATGTGCTTTTTAACCTTTTCAACAAAATTAAGGTAAGAATGTTTTTTTAACTTATATGACGGGTGCAGCTATTTTCCGCCATTATAAAATTTTTTAAGCTCCCCTTACAAGATTATAATGAAAATTTCAAAGTAAATGTTTTATTTTATAATTATGGGTCTTTTAAATGATTTCAAAAAAAGGGATATTTCTCTCAAATTGTTTTGTTTTCATCTATGTCAACATCCTTTGATGGATTTTAAGCTTATTTGAAGTTGATTTATTATGATACAAAACTTCCCTATTGTATTGAAAGTTTTGTGATTTGTTTGATTGTGGATGTGTTATTTTTATACCATTCATGGTTTATGGAGAAAGTATTCACATTTCATATACTAGTTTTAATATGAATGTTTATGTTATGTTTGAACCTGTTCATATGAGGAATGCATTGGACTTAATATGTGACGGGTGGATCCTGCTATAGCTCCGCGATGCATCGGTAGGTCTCATGAGACAAACTACTATCTTGGATCAAGGCATTGACAAAATCATATTTTTATTCTTGGCACGAGGCTTTGGTTATGCGGTTATGATAGTCTGGCATTATGCATTCCATCATTATGAAAGTGGTTATTGATATTGCGTGTGATTATTTGATTAGTAGAATGTCGATGTGAATATGTAAATGGAATTATTTCATTTTATTTCTGCTATGTTATGTGGAAGTTAAAGTTTAAATGGATTTTTTTAGTTATACATTTCGTTAAATGTTTATTCTTATTTATAAAAGTCTCCGCTATATTGTTATCCTTACTGGGCATTTGAGCTCACCCCTTTCTATGATTTATTTTTTCCTGGATGTGAAGAAGTATTTTATGAATGACCTGCAGGGATAGTATGAGTGGATAAGAGTGTGGACTAAGGAGACTATATTGTTTTTGTTTTCATTTTATGATGTATTATAAACTTAATGAATGTATCTAGTTATTCCAAGGCTACTAAACTAATCGGTCTTTCGAGACTTGATCTTTCTAGTGATCATGCCAATGTTATATAATAATGCATCGACTCTAGGTAACTGGGGTCAGGGCGTTACAGTTGGTATCAGAGGAAGTTTAGTACAATCCTTGGAAGCTAGATTTAGATAAACTCTAATTAGAGCACATAGACCTAATATCGATGTTGAGGATTAGTATAGAAGAATTCCAAGAATTTTAGTATTATAGAGATTTTGTGAGTTTTTCAAGAAATAAATCCCTGTATGGATATGAGCAGGTAGAGGCGGCTCTGGCACAGATGTACCTAGAGGTAAAACCCAAAAACACCGCTTTGAGATGGACTCAAACGGGAACTGGTGCACGACAACAGGCCTTGCTGCACTCTTGGTTACGACACTCCCGGGGGATATGCTTAGGATAACTGTCATTTTATTTACAAATAATTATGAAGGGTTTATGAGTATATAATTCCTCAAAGAAAACATTTTTTGTGATTATGTATTATAGTCATAAATAGTACAATTTATGGTAAGTGTTTTATAGGTATGAAATTATGTATTTTGATTCATAAACTGATCTAGTTTATGCCATTTGTATAGAAATGGAACCTAGTGTAAGAAATGGAAACTGTATCAATTCACACACTATATGTATGGATTTCCCTCCTGCTCAAGATAATTATAGTGGAGCTGTTGATCTAACCGGTGCTGATCAGCTAATCACCATACTGGGTCAACTCACTCAGGTTATGAATAATAACCTTACCCGTATGGAGCACCCTGATCCACAACATGGAGGATCAATGTTAGATCGCTTCGTGAGGCAAAAACCACCAATTTTCAATGGGAGTACAAATCCCTTAGTAGCTGAGCAATGGATAAATTTCCTAGAGAAAATATTTCAGGCTTTGGGGAGTAGTGAAAGAGAAAAAGTTATCATGGCAGTTTACCGCCTCACTGGAGATGCTGATCACCGGTGGTCAATGATTCAAAACATGAAGGAAGATGATGAAGTATCAAATATGGAATGGAGGGAGTTTAAAGATCTGTTTTTAGGGAAATACCTTCCTCGTGACCATTGAGCAGATATGGAAAGACAGTTTCTGAGTCTGAGACAAAAGGATGATGAGAATGTCGCAATGTATGAGGCAAACTTTACAGGGTTATCAAGGAATGATGGAGATTATATACGTAACCCATGAATTAATATTGAACATTTCTTTGTTGGGTTAAAACCATTTCTATGTCGGGAATTAGTCTCACAATCCTTCTCGTCGTATGAAGACATTGTCTCATGTGCTATCAAGACAGAGAAAGAATTCTCAAAGTCATATGACTTTAAAGCAAAGTAAGAGAGGAAGAGATCTATTGATCAATCTGGGAATGGAAATAAAGGGAAGAAGGGAAAATTTGAATATCCATCCTGTAGTAAATGTGGGAAGAAACACCCCGGTACTTGCTTAAAAGGAACGGGAGTCAGTTACAAGTGTGGTGAAAAAGGCCACAAAGCTTGTGATTGAAAGGGGACGAAAAAAGCTACCGATGTCCAATGCTACAATTGCAGGGAGATGGGACATTATGAAAATGAATGTCCTAAGAATCAGGGTAACCTACCTCAGAAAAGGCAAAGGGATCAAGGCCAAGCTTATGCTATCACTACTGCTGAGTTAAAAGCTCGAAAAGACGTGGTGGCAGGTAATTTAATGGTTTCCTCAAGTTTACCAAATGCATTATTTGATTATGGATCATCTTATTGTTTCATATCTTCCTAGTTTTCTAAGAAAATTAGATATTTCCAATTTGATTTAACAAGGGAGTTGTCAGTTAAAACTCCTAACGGAAGTATCATTGCAACAAAGTTTTGTGATTCAGTACCCATTAAGGAACATAAATGTACTTTATCTGCTGATATCATCGTCATCCCTACGATTGAATTTGATATAATCCTCGGTATGGATTGGCTTTCGGACCATGATGTGAAGATTTATTGTAAGAAGAAAGAGGTTACGATTCTTGATGATGATGATAAGGAACACCTTATCTTTAGAGAAGAATCGTCGCCACCTAATTCTTATATAGATCCACCCCAATAGCTCAACTAAATTCAATTATTGGGGAGAAAGAGAATTAATTGACTATGGGTGAGGAAATGAATGTTCATATAGAGGATTTACCTATTGTTAAAGAATATGTAGATGTGTTTTCAGAAGATTTGCCTGGACATCATCTAGAACGAGAAGTTGAGTTTTCCATTGTATTAATTCCTGGATCTAGGCCTATATCGAAGACCCCTTATAAAATGGCCACTGTAGAATTAGTTAAACTAAAGAAACAACTAGAGGAATTGAGTAATAAGGGATTTATTTTCCCTATTTTTTCTCAATGGGGAGCCCTGGTTATTTTTGTTAAAAAGAAATATGGATCTATGAGGTTATGTATTGACTACAGGGAGATCAATGCTATAAAAATAAAGAAAAAGTATCCCCTACCTCGCATTGATGATTTATTTGACCAACTGCCTGGAGATAAATACTTTTCAAATATTGAACTTCGATCTGGATACCATCAGTTGTGTGTGAAGAAGTAAGACATTCTGAACACAGTATTTCGAACAAGGTACGAGCATTACGAGTTTAAAGTAATGCCTTTTGCATTTACTATTTCACGCTTTGTTTTTATGGATCTAATGAATAGAGTTTTCAAGGAATATCTTGATGACTTGGTAGTGGTATTTATTGATGATATCTTGTTATACTCTAAAAGATACAAAGATCATGAAAATCACTTGCGCATTATATTGAAGACTCTGAGAAGACATGAATTATATGGGAAGTATAGAAAGTGTGAAATCTGGCTTCAAGAGATTTAGTTTCTTGGCCATATTGTCTATAAGGATGGAATTTCGGTTGATCCTTCTAAAACTAAGGCAATCCAAGAATTTCCTACACTGATGAGTATAACTGAGTTATGTAGTTTTATTGGTTTAGTTGGTTATTATCGACGTTTCGTCTAGAATTTTGCCCGGTTGGATAACTGATTAACAAAGCTCATACGTAAAGGGGTTAAATTTGTTTGGACAAAAGAGTGTGAAGAATGTTTCTATGAACTGAAGAGAAGATAAGTCAATGCTCTTATATTGGCTCTACCATCGGGGAATGATGGGTTCGTTATTTATAGTGATGAATCGAAGAAAGTATTTGGTTGTGTCCTTATACAGAAAGATAGGGTTATATCCTATGCATCACGACAGTTGAAAATTCATGAACAAAACTATCCTTCTCGTGATCTCGAATTAAAAGCTGTGATATTTGCTTTGAAGATATGGAGTCACTACCTCTATGGTGAAAAATGTGAGATTTATACTGATCACAAGAGTTTCAAGTATATTTTCTCACAAAAATGAAATCAACATTAGGCAAAAGATATGGCTTGAATTACTCATGGATTATGATTGTACGATACACTACCACCCGAGGAAAGAAAACAAGCTATCAGATGCTTTGAGTAGAAAAGATCATGGAGTTTTGAACAATATAAGAATTGAAAGGGATCCAATTTTCATGGATCTAGTGAGGATGGACATGGGAATAACCAGGGAAGGTGAACCATCAATGCTTTTTCAAATGGTTTCGAAACCATATTTACTAGAAAGGATTAAGTGTTCTCAGACCGATGATGAAGAATTTCGGAAGAAGGTTATAGCTGTGAATGATGGGATATTGAGAGATTTTGTGTATGTAGAAGGAATTTTGAAATCCGAGAAGAGACATTGTGTTCCCGATATACCTGATATAAAAAGGGAATTTCTCGATGATGCTCATAGTTCCAATTTATCTATAGACCCTGGAAGCACAAAAATGTATATATATTTGAAGGAACATTTTTTGTGGGACAACATTAAGAGAGAGATTGCAGGTTTTGTGTCAATATATATGGTTTGTCAACAAGTGAAAGTTGGAAGGCAACAGCCTGGTGGATTATTGAAACCACTTCCCATACCTGAGTGGAAATGGGATAATATCATGGTGGACTTTGTCATGGGACTACCAAAGACTCCTAGAAGGAATGATGCAATATGGGTTATTTTTGATCGTCTTACCAAGTTATCACATTTTCTTGCTATAAGAGAAGATCTACCACTGCAACATCTAGAAAGAATATATATTGATGAAGTTGTGAGACTTCATGGAGTACCCCTATCGATTGTTTCTGATCGTGATCCCCGTATTACTTCAAGATTATGGAAAAGTCATCAGAAATCCTTGGATGCTGAACATAATTTGAGCACTTCCTACCACCCTCAAATAGATGGACAATTAGAACGAACTATTCAAACCTTAGACGACATGTTGAGATCCTACTCACTTGACTTTCAGGGTATGTGGGATTAATATTTACCTCTGGTAGAATTTTCCTATAACAATAGCTTCCATTTTAGTATTCATATGGCACCATGTGAAGCGTTATAAGGATAGAGATGTCGCACACCAACCTGTTGGGATGAGGATGCTGAAAGAAAACTTGTGGGCCCAGAACTCGTGGAGGAAACGATGGAAAAGGTGAAGGTAATCCAAAACCACATCAAAGAAGCTCAAAGTAGGCAGAAGAGCGATTCCAATAATCGAAGGAAGGATTTGGAATTTCAAGTCGGTGATCATGATTTCCTGAAGGCATCTCCATGGAATGGAGTCATACGTTTTGGTAAGAAATGTAAATTGAGTCCATGGTACATCGGACCTTACAAAATTCTAGAACGAATTGGGGCTGTAGCTTACCGATTGGCAATGCCGCCAAGTCTCTCCAAAGCTCATGATGTGTTCCACGTATCTCTGTTGAGAAAATACATGCCTGACCCAACGCATGTACTCACCTATGAGGAATTAGAACTGAACCCCGATCTTCCTTATTTCGAAGATCCCATCAGGAATCTTGATACGAGAGAACACGTGCTGAGAAACTGGACGACCCTTCTGGTAAAAGTTCTACGGAGAAACCATAAGATGGAAGAGGCAACGTGGGAACCCGAGAAACTTATGATGAAGAAACACCTGAGTCTTTTCATGAGGTAGTATTCTAGAAATATCGAGGAAAAAATTATTTGGAGGGGAGAATTTAAAACCCCAAGCGTCAATGGTATGCTTCTCTTTGTATAATGCAATAGCATGTGTTGTACGCAACAACGAGTTCTAACACGCACCACAACCAATCAATCTTGCCGTAATGAATAGTAATACCTACATTTTAAAATTTTATAAATTTTATCTCTCAAAATGGACATCATTTTTAGATTTGGAGTATCTAATTTAGCTTAAGGTAAAATTTTGGTACTTTTTGGATAAGTTTAATATTTTGATGAATTTTGAAAATTACTAAATTTTAATTAAAAACAAATTTTTTAATCAAAATAATAAATAGTGATAAATTATGAATTTGAGTGATTTCAATGTATATATAGAATATATTTTTACCATTTAATATTATTTTATTCATTGGAAATAATTTCACAATTAAACCGAAGATAAACAAGTATCAATCTTTTGATAATTATTATATCTTAAAAACACGTTTTTTGTTTTGACAGCGGGAATTAATTTTTATTTAATTTCTTCCACTTATGTGATTTGAATTTGGAAAAATTGATTCAATATTTGGAATCAGGATATACAAATTGTGTAAATAGGTAACTTTTATTTTTAGACATTTTGAATTATTACTTCGGTAAATATTTTATTTACCATGGTTAAAGGGTAAATCCTATAAATAAGGGTCAAAAAATAATATTCTAATAATAATAAATTACCCTAAAACGTTTCCTAACCTTATTGGTGGATACATGTCCAACAATTGGCATATTTGGGCCGATTTCTGGACCCCATGGAGCCACTTCTAGTGATAGGGACGCTTTATTTTAATTAAGTTAAAATAAATACAAAAATGACAAAAGCATATATATTTTAGAAAAAGAAATTTACATAGGGTTATATATGTTGGATCATTGACTATAAATATTCATTAGAAAGATAAAACTATTTCATACATAATGGTATTTTATTTATAATTTTTAGACATTATATAATTTAATTTATTTATGGCACAATGGTGACGTAGTAGTTACATAATTAATGAAAAATCAGAATAATTGATATTATAAATACCCAAATAAATGTAATATGAGAATTTTAATAAATACCAATAAATTTATAGGATAATATGATATGTTAGAATTGATTTAATTATCTTTTTTCGAAGTAATAATTCTGTTATGAATTATAAAAAAATCAATTATTGAATAGTGTCAAAATTGACATAAAAGAGTTTTTAAAACAAATATTATATTATTAATTGATATTAAATTATTGAAAATCTACAGTTGGCGAAGATAATTATATCACGATATGTGTATCATTAATGGACAACTTGGGGAACTCTTTGATGTATATAGTATGTTTATTAACCATATAATATAAAAATACAAAGACACATTGTAAAAGTGAATCTAATTAACTAAGAGTTAATACTTAATGATAAGGTTAATATAGTAACCCAAACCTATCTAAATCCTATTGTTTGAATAATTTTCGACCTATACCCACCATAACCTTTAAATAATTCACTTTGGAGCCATTAGAAACCGAATATTAATTTATTATAAAATAATATTGCTAGCTTTTCCAAAGGTGCCTCTCACCCCCTTATAAAAGGGAAATCACCATTCTCATTAATTCACACCTTGAAAGCCTTTTGGATCAGCAAAACCCAGCCCAAATACTCTCTACACTTCCCTCACTTCATCCTAGAGGCCTTACTTTAGTCATAAAGCCAACCTATGGAGCCCTTTTGATCAAATAAAAAGGAAGAACTCGAAGAAGAGGTAATGATTTCACCACCATTTTTCAAGTTCCTTTTTTCATCCACTTCATCTTTCGTTGTTATTACCATTCTAAAATAATAACTCCAGTATATTATATATACTTTCATGTTATTATGAACATGTTACAACCATATTTCAGTATTCTATCCATCCTTTGAATGACATGTCACCATATGTGCGTATGTACGACTTACCGTCTCCACGTCGTGGTGTAATTGTTATTCAAAACATTATTATTTGGATGGGTATAATAATGATGTGTAATTAATTTAAATAATAAATATAACATTATAATGATTCTGTATATATGATATACCATCCAATTAAATATTATTTTAATATCAAAAGAATGATATTGTCGCTCGTGCGTACGTACGGACTACCATATCCACGAATGCGATGAGATTCATTCTCCATCGTATCCATTAAAGTCCAATTATCATTTTAAGATTAATAATAATGTTTATGGACTTAATATCATTCTGGATAAGAAGAAGATACAATCTATCCATAACAAACATGTCTTATATAACAAAACATATAAAAGAAAATTAGTAAGTTGAAAACCGAAACGACAATAATATTAAGATATTATTAACAAAGCAATGTTAAAAGATCATATATGACATCATATTAATGTATAAGATTCTTGTATAATTTAATAACAATTATTTCACCATTATATAGAAGGTTAACCTACCCACAACCAAGGAAAAGTACAAGGTAAGGGTTTATTTCACAATCTCTTCATTATCCGAGGTTGTTTATACGTAATTATCTACTAGGACCTCTTTATCATCCACATCCATGTTTCTTAAAAATGTAATTCAAAAAATTCTTACTATTTTACAGAATATGGTTTAAAGTCATTTATACCCTTGTTTGACTTTTTATTAGATGTTTATAAACGAATCTTTCTGTCATTTTTCAAACAAGGTGCTTTTTAACCTTTTCGACAAAATTAAGGTAAGAATGTTTTTATTATCTTATTCGGCGGGTGTGCATACTTTCCGCTGTTATAAAATAATCGATGCTTCCCTTATAATCTTATAAGAAAATTTTCAAAGTAAATGTTTTATTTTATTATTATTTGAATTTTAAATGATTTCAAAAAAGGGATATTTCTCTCACATAGTTTTGATTTCATCAACGTCAAAATCATTTGATGGATTTTTAGCTTATTTGAAGTTGATTTATTATGATACAAAACATCCATATTGTATTGATGGTTTTGTGATTTGTTTGACTGTGGATGTGTTATTTTTATACCATTCATGGTTTATGGAGAAATTATTGAGATTTCGTATTCTAGTTTTAATACGAATTTTTAAGTTATGTTTAAAATTGTTCATATGAGGAATGAATTAGACTTAATATGTGACGGGTGGAGCCCACTATAGATCCTCGATGCATCGGTAGGTCTCATGAGACAAACTAGTGTCTTCTCACAAGGCCTTGACAAAATCTTATTTGTATTCTTGGCACGTGGCCTTGGCTATGCGATTATGATAGTCTGGCATTATGCATTCCATCATTATGAAAGTGGTTATTGATATTGCATGTGATTATTCGATTAGTATAATATCCATGTGAATAAGTAAATAGAATTATTTCATCTTATTTCTAGTATATTATGTTGAAGTTCAAGATTAAATGGATTTTGTTTTAGTTATACATTTCCTTAAATTTTTATTCTTATTTATGAAAGTTTCCGCTATATTGTTATCCTTACTGGGCATTTAAGATCACCCCTTTCTATGTTTTATTTTTCCCAGGATGTGAAGAAGTATTTTATGAATGACCTGCAGGGATAGTATGAGGGGATAAGAGTGTGGAATATGGAGACTATATTGTTGTAGTTTTCATTTTATGATGTAATGTAAACTTTATGATTGTATCTAGTTATTCCAAGGCTACTAAACTAATCGGTCTTTCGAGACTTGATCTTTCATGTGATCATGCCAATGTTATGTAATAATGCACCGACTATGGGTAACTAAGGTCGGGGAATTACAGGATCTAACAATACTAAGATGTTGTCCCCCATGGAAACACATTCTGGAAATTTGTGACATATGAAAAAATTGATTCCCTAAAGTGGTTTTTATTGGTCTGATTACACTGATCAATCTCTATTAGGTGATAATATAGGGACCATCATAAGTGATAGTAGGGATGGGGAAAATGAATCCCCCAAGAACCGTGTTAATGAATCCAAGGGGCAGAATGAAATTAAATGGATAGGAATCACTCAAAATGAGATAATCAAGAGCTTAAAAATGAAAAACATGAATGTTCACATGGATGTGGAGAACTACGAGAGACCCCATACATGGGGTATATATTTCATGAATTCAATATCATGGAGTAGAATTTCCATGGACTTGGGAATTACCCACTAGTTAGATCCCTTAGGCATTATGTTATGGCCAAAAAACAAATGTTGATCATAATTGTTGAACATAAAATGTGTTTTCAGAAAAGGAATGCTTTTTAATGGGGTTCCCTTGGCTATTGATTTTATCTATCACAACTTTAATTATAGGAACATTGATAATTTATGTATTACAATACATGAAAAGAATCATATTCTATCATGAAAAAATAATTATTGGAATTTTACCATGTCACTCAACCCTGAGGGCACTATTCTGTCCATCACCTTATTATATAATCCCCCATCGTACATCAGAAATAGAGACTTATAGAGATGAAATGATCTTATTGATGAAACCATGAACAAAAAAATGAGTTATTTGGGTTATTTAAACATGTTTCTAAATACATAGGAAAAAACTAGACTTAACATTAATATAATTTCATCCTTGTAATTCTCAACATGTATCGAAAAATGATATCATGTTGAGATTCGAATAGCTTGGAGATGAATTCAAATAAGGAAAAAATACAATACATTGAAGGAAATACAGAAAAAATGTCAAATGATTTGTACAAATTGATTATATATGAGAGGATTATGGGGTCTCAAAATTTTATAAATCCAGGAACCATTCAGATCATATCAATTTTATTATCGAGATATAAACTCACATGATAATGCCATCCCTACTGCCCTTTTATTTCAATAATCGATGGATTATCTTTCTTAGATGTAGGGAATAAATATTCGAATCATGGGAGTTGAAAAATATGGGCTACCACTCTTGGATTCTTGCTAAAAATAAATATTTAAATAGAAGGATTAAATAATGTGGAGAAAACACATTTTTTAATCATGATTATGAAATAAAATATGGTGAAGAAAATCTGAAATATTTTTATCTTAAAATTCTGCTCCAAATCAAACCTTATAGGGAGGAAAATCTTATATTAGGAAAATTGGGTGATTTACTAACAATCTATTAAATACATAACTTGAGTCACGGAAACATCAAAATTTTTAAATAATGGGAAAAAATACAAATTTACTCTATATACTACACAAGGAAAATATAGTTAATACAATAAAAAAGGGCATCAATATGGATGGTAATATGTAAACCTCTGATAATTATATTTCCAATGCTATTTGGGGGGTATTTTGATAGGTTTTATTCTAATTATGGAGCTGACTATACTTTTAGGATGTTTTCTAAAATTACCACATCATTTAGGTGTAGAAAAATAACACACTTATCATGGATTTTTTAAAAGAGGATTTGAAGAATACCATATTATCTCTCCGCATTGATTGTGCCTCTGGCCCTTAGTGATTCACTAAGAATTTTTTTATGTTTTAATGGGAAATTTTGTAGGAGGATAAGGACAGTGTATTTATGGATTTCATCACTCATTCATATATTGAATATGGGATTAATTATCACTTTATTGATTTTATTCCTCAAAAGGAGAATAGTATTGAAAATAATGATTTCTGGTTAGTTTCCATTGGGAATATTATCCAAAAATTTATCAGTAAGATCATCATGAATAGTTTGGAAGCATTTATTAAAGAACATCTCATCCTGAACCAATTTGTGTTTTCCCCTAGGAGGAATATTCAGCACTGTTTATTCGCTACATCAGAAAGTATAATCGTTTTGAAGAAGAAATCGAACAGATTGAATTTTTTACCCAATATTTACATTTCACATGAATTTGAATCAATAAAATAGAGCATTATTTATGATTTCCTCATGAAATATGGTTTTCTATATGATTTCATCAATCATATTAGCATCATTCTTGGGTTATCCAGGTTATCCATTCTTATTAATCGATCTCCAAGAGGATTTTTTTCAATACAGAAGTGGTTTTATGCAAGGATATCCTTTCACTAGAATTATTTTTCCCTTACTGAGGATTATTTTAGTAGTTGTATAATTTATATTTCACTTATTTGTATTTATAAATTTATTATAAATGGTAGAGATATGTTTTATCCATCACAACTCTTGTATGTTTATGACATTGTGCTTCTTAGGAATGCTTAAGATGAAAACTTTTCTTTGATATAAGCCCTAATCACACCTAGTAAAGAATTTGATGGAAAATCAATTAGCAGGAATAATCAGTTGATTATTTTTTATGTTGGCATAAATAGTGTAAAAAAGTATCATTAGACCACTCTGTGTGAAATGTGGAATTTTACCCATTAATTATCATGGGGTAACCTTATTTTGGAAAAAGATTAGAAGACAACATCATTATAGAATATACATAATTATTAAAAATCAGATGGAATGAATAAAGGGTAAGACCATTTATCAAGCTGGAATGATATTCCATTTCAACTTGATGATTACATAAAAATTTATGTTCTCCTTTTCATTATATTGATAGGTGAGTGGTTTTTAAAATGTAATTAATTCCATGATTATAAAATTTATATATAATTTTTTTACATGAAATGATGATTACAACTGTTTCTTATAAATAATATATAAAGCCAATTGTGATTGGTGGGATTGGGGTCAATGATCAAAGAATTTATAATGATGTGGTTTTTAGAAAAGTTACATGGTCTATTTTGAATTTGGATGATACTTCCATTGAGTTATTATCAAGAAGGTTCAAATAGATATTTCATGATAGATACACTCAATATATGTTATCCTTTTTTTGGGTATCAATCAAACACTCTTATCATATGATTGTGAAATATTAATATTGGAAAGTTAATAGACATACCAATATGAACTATGAGAATACAACTTGGTTGGGAAAGCTGATTCCAGAAATGAAGATGATTCCATAAAAAAAGACTCACATGACAATCGATAAACCATTTGAAAGTAAAAATATAGATAAATGATTTTTTTACATACTCATTTGACATGGAAACTATGAGGTATACCTTTCTTGATTTAGATTCTCTTATATGGAAGCATAATAGAAATGGAATATTAAATTCAGGGTAGTACTTTAAGACGTAATGCACTTATTCCATTATGTCACGATCATGTTTAATGAAACTCATGGAAACCTTCATTAATCCTTCGAAATTCATTCTATTTTTGAAAATTTGGATAAAAAGATTACCCACCCATGATTAATTTAATAGGGAACGGAATTGTGTTGAATCATTTTTCTGTCTATTTAATCAAGATTAGGAAAATGTGAAACACCTATTCATGGATTGTAGGCATTCTCACCAAAAGTTGAATTATGTTAGAAACATATTCAATATCAGAATGTATATAGCCATGAAACGTGATTATTTCATCAAATATATATATACATATAACATGATTGAATAGGAATTATTTCAACGAGTTTATATGTTCCATTGAATATGTCTTTTCCTTATATAGACAACAAGAAGCACTTATATTTTCCACAACCAAATTCTCAAAATCCTTGAAGGGTTTGTCACTGCCCACATGGGACTTAACGCTATAAAAAATATCTAGCATGGTTTAAATAAAACATAAATGAATGATCATAATATTCTAAGAATGTTGGGTAAACATGGAAATCCATTGAAACCTCTTACACTTAAATATATGTGATGGATTCTATCAATTACTTATTAGATAATGGTAAATTTAGATGGTGCGTTAGTGAGAGTACTAGTTACATTATGTTCTGAAGGTATTTTTTGAACGCATTGTGTTTTTATGAAATGTTTTATTCAACAATATATTGCAATTGGTTTAGAATATGATGCCAAATTATGGGTGATATTTCATTTCATCAAACATTCAACATATCAAAATTTAATATCTTTATGGGTTTAATTTTATTCTGAACTTGTTGTTGATGATTTAAAAGAGAGGACCAGTAATGTCCATCGACGACTCCTACCCCAAATGATTGAATATCATAATAATTAACAATATTTTAATTTGATTATATCTCATGTCTATAGGTAAGGTGACCATGGGGAATATTTACATCCAAAGAGAAAAATTATACAGATGAAGATGATGTGGACTTTTTGGACACTAAATGTTTTTTCACTCATAGTAGATTAAAATATGAGGGGTGAATTTCACTCTCAAATTATTTAAAATCAATGAAATGAAATTAATTTGTATTTTTTACTTTTACTTTAATAAAATTTTAGGGTCAAGGGCCCTTGATATATTGGTTTCATGATAATTAATTATTGAATCATATTTGTTGTTTAATTCTTAATAATAATTTTGGTGTTATAAATTTGATGGTTGTAGTTAAATTCTAATTATTATTTTTTATGAATTTATTATTTATAATATTATAATTCATTTTTTATGTCTGTACTTAGAGTTCTAAAATTATTTTATCCTTATATATGAATAAAAATTGTAATATTTCGTTAATTTAGAAGCATATCATACCTTATATAGAAATACATATTCATCAAATACCCTTATGTGGTCCATGTATGTTTACTTCTTCCTTTACAAAACCCATGGAACACAAATTTTCCCACTACATAAAATTTTCCATCACATGAGTTTCCCCATACATTTATATAGCTATAGATTTCATCATATTGACTTTATATTAGAACTCATATAAAAATTTTCATGTCGTTACATTATCGAGAACATGAAATTCGATTTTTACTCATATGCAGATTCTGAAATCTAATATGTACATTTTCGTAGGAGATAAGAGCTATTATGTACCCTTATATAGTATGGGAAACCATCATGTAGCTGTTAAAAATATTGTGATATATCCAATTAACCTTTACATAGTTGATATTAATTGGATATTAGATTAACCTTACTATATAATCTAATTCTTACCATTATATATCGTTTATATATCATTTTTCACCTTTACATACACTATAAATTTTTTTAATACCTATACATATCCTATGATGTGGATTTTATTTACATAGACTCATATTAAAATTACACTTAGATGAAATCAAATGTTCACTATTATTTTTTTCACTCTTATTTTTAACATTATACTTTTGATAATGACTATTTACCATTCAATTTAATTCAACTCCATGTTATTAATCTATGTTCCCATCATAGTGTAAAAAAATGTGTCTAGTTATAATATTCTAGCATCAAAAAAAATTTGTGTTCTCATATTTATCGAGTGTTACGATGTACCATTTTATTATCATTTAATATTTTATATTTCTACGAGTTTAAATAATTTCAGTTAAATATTTTATTCATTTATAAATCTTCATAAATTATTAATGACCATTTTTGCAATATTTTACATGAGTATTATGCATTAATTATTATTTAAGGGAAATATTTCCAAGAATTCACATTTTAATTTATATTATTAGTAAAAATAATATTTTCTTCTTTTAATTTCTATAACTCTTTATAGTTCCTAGATGTGTTGACATTTTAAAAAACATATGACAGATAGGGATTGAGAGAAATTTTTATTTAAAAACTAGAGAATACTTTTTTGAATATCAATTGAGATATCTTTTAGAGGAATAACGAATATAACTAAATGTATATGATTGACACAATCAATATTTCATTCAATGATAACTAAATTTAATTAATGTGAGATCATAAATTCTGATTCTATATTGATCATTTCTATAGGATTTAATGATACATTATCATAAGTGATGTGATTAGACTCTTACATCTACTTCTGACTAATATTCTACATCATTTCCTTTAAAATTCATCATTTTATTTTTATTTCTTATATTTCTGCATAAATTATATTTTTATGATTTCCCCCACAAAATAAATTTTGTTTTTTTATTACTCAAAATAAAAGGTACATCTATCCGGAGTTGTGACTGTTGTTTAAACATTTTGTTCTATATGATTTTAGTGTTTTTATTCCATGTTATAAATATTTGGGTATTGTAATGGGTTGTTACTCCTATTAAAATTATGATTTATTTCTTTACTAGCTGCCATTTTAGCCAAGGATAAGATTAATGTGAAGAGTGGATATGGGTTGACCTTCTACCATGAATCTATAAATAGAATTTTTTCTTTATTTTATATTTTTTTATACACCTAATTATACTAATTTTTATTTATAACCAAATTATACATACAATATATTGTCATATTTGATTATCATGATCAATGGTTTAATAGTTAATATTATTATTTCATGGGAAATTGTCAAAGTGTTTGATATTATTATGACAATAAATCAGATAATTTTATTATAGTATAAAGTTAAAAAAAATTATATCACCCTACCTTTATACATTTTCATTACATCTCCCTAGGTAAGCACCATTTTTATAACCAAATAGCACCTCTAGATAACCACGATGATGGGTATGTATATTAGGATCCATGCGAGGAATTTATGGTTATTTTTATGAAAAAATGTTCTAGTGTTGTTTTAGGAATGAGATGTATCTATATTTATTTTATGGACTCATGGTAGATCTATTCAGTTTAGGTCATAGATCATCCATTTTTTCCCTGATTTATTTCATGGAGATCTTCAAAAATAATTATTTTTATTTCCTCACGTTTTGAGGGGAATATGTAAGATAATCATTTTCCTCTTCCTCACTTTCCAATTAAATATTATTTGGAATGAAATATAATAGGGAATTCATGGATTCAAGATATATTGTGGAAACATATTTATATTCTTTGTAATTAGAAGGGATGGATCCAAATTATAAAATATTGTATGAATGTTTTGGATTATCTGGGGAACATGGAACATTCTACCCATCATATTCAGTATCAATAGAGACAATGTATTTGTTAAAATTATGAGACTCCAGAGATGCTATTGATAAATTCTAAACTACAATGGATGATTTGGATTTAGAAGACTTTACAAAAGTCTTTGGGGATTCAAGATAAAATAAGGGATCATTTTCCACTATAAATTGTTTAATCAATTATTTTTAGAATCGGGGTCAAGGAACATAAATCTCATTCCTGGTTACCCATTTGAGGGTTTAGGTTTTATTGATTGGAGAATCCCAATAATTTGTATTTAACAAAAATCAAACTATTTATCAATTAGAGATATCTAGCGTATATTTTCATGAAATTTTTTGTGTACACCAGATTCTATTCAATGAGTTTGTTGAATGGAATTCTAGGGGAGATATTGAGATTTGTTTGGGATATGATTTGGAAAATTACACCATTGAAATGTTTATTCCCCCATTTCATATTAACTCTTTCCTCTATATACTATGATTCACATCCTGGAAGGGATTATTATCACTATATGACACCCCAACAAACCCATTGAAAAAGTATATGAGGGATTGATAATAGATTAAGTGTATTTAGGAATGCATATGAAGTTATGAGCTTACAAATAGGACATATAAATAAATGAATTTATAGATAATCATAAATTATTAGTTAGATGTGATATAAATGATGTTTCATTAGTGAATAATTATTGTAAGTGGATTTTTTTACTATGGTTATACCCTTGAAATGTCACGTTTGATTGGAAAAAATAAACTTCACCATGACATATTTCTAATAGGGTTAAAATAGGTATGATATTGATTCATAAAAAAATATATAGTAATGCTCAATAGATGTGAATTTCATTATGGTTGGTAGAGGGATAAAAGTGTTTTATGATCCCCTATATCAAAATGTATCTATATAGTTCTATGAAAGATATAATTTCATGATATTTGAATAAACCGATCATTGCACTATATTATTTTAGTGTAGTGACATCATCTTATTATTAAAGATGTCTTTAAAGGGATTCAATTAGATCATATCATAGTTTTGTTGAGATAAAAAATGAATATAGATTTGATAGTTTATATAAGACAATGAAAATATTATTCAGGGTGTCATATTTATAGGCCATGGTTTTATGCTTGTTATGATGAGGATAATATTTGGAATGAAACATGGTCATCAATGTTGATAGTGCTAGTGGATCTCTTAAATGATATGGGTTTGGGGGAACATTCCATATTTCAATGTTGAATGAAATCACAATTCTAAAATTCTAATCTAACAACAGTGGATTTTCAATTTGATATGTCAATATAATTACACATAAATGAGTCCTAAAGGATTATATATCAGAGTTATGTTCCAGATGATACCAATAGAGTTATTTTCTTGGACTCTCTATGAAATATATGACCTCAGTTAACCTAGATTAATTTCATAGTTTTTTTAGGAGGTGTTCCTTTGTCATTCTGAGGTGTCTGGTGGTTTTGGAGAGATTTTATAAATTAAAAAATGGGTATTAGTTGGATTTATAATTTATAATATTGATTTGAAGTTGATTAAAATAATTTATATTCTACTTTGGAATTAGGGAAATAATAATAATAGTTTCTCTTATTGATTAATGTTTTATTTATTTGATGTTCTTTGTAATAAATTTTCCTTACACAGTTGTTTCGAGGATACAAAAAAGGTCAATTTTTTATGATATGAAAATGTTTTGATATATTCTACCATATGTGTAGACTAAAAATTTATATAAATTTATTGTCTACTTCTAAAATGTTGTATAATGGACAGTTCAGTCACCATTATGTGGGCATCATTGCATGAGGGTAAAAAAATATTCTTGATGTCCATCTAATAGTAATGTGAGGGCGAGCCCATATGAAGATTTCACGTAAGGGTATTAAAATACATCAAATAAATGTATGTATATAATTTATGAACTATCTGAAGGTGAATTTTTTCTTATTATAAGGTTATATGAGAGTTTAAATGATCACGCATCTGTAGCGTCATTCTCTATGTGCTTAGGTAAAATATTTAATGTATAGGTCATTACAAAAAAATGAAACACAAAATAAATAAATTTACCTTTATTCATCGACCCAAATTATGTCCAAGTAATGTTTCAAATATAATTTCATTATTTCACTCCCTCTTGGACATGAAAATAATTATTTTCATTTAATTGTAATAATGACTTCAAAATAAGGATTTTAAATAACATCTAAATTAGGTAAATTGAATTAAAGAATTAGAAATATGTAAATTATTTTTAATATTTTTTTAAACATAATTTAATTTTAGATAAAATAAAATATGGAATAATTTTATGTATATTTTTGATAATTCAAGGACTGTGTATGCTATCTTCTAAAAATAGACTATTTCTCCGTTATTTGAGTTTCGTTATTTTTTTCGTTGAGACAGGGTGATCCACAAATCACCATTAATGTCCTGGGATCCTTAAAAAAAATCAATTTTGTTCTACACTAGAAATTATAGACAAGAAATTACCCTCCAACTATCTCATATTCTTATTGAATTATGACGTGGACTTATTACGAAAAAGGGTTTCATTTTATCTCATTTTTAAGAAAAGTGCGTAAAACTAATCTTTAGATTCATTTGAGAAATTATATCTGATTGACCACATAAAATAATAGAATCTAAATATTATTAAAAGAATAATAAGGAGACATAAACCCAGCTGGTAAAATATTATAACAATATTGTTATTATTCAAAGATTTCAAATAATGGAAATATCACATACTATTGTCTGAATTATTTTAACATTAATTTGGTGAAATAAGAAGAATATTATATCAATAATTTGAATATTAAATGCAACTAATTAGAATTTGATAATATATAAATTCTTAAAAGTAAATGGGACAATTATCACTTTCCCTTGCTGAAATAATTTCATGTGTTTTTCATGATAGTGTATTGTTATAAATATTTTCTGTTAATTTCATGCTTCAGGTTATTAATTAATTTTTTATAAAATAGATAAATAATATAAAACTGAATTATTAGAGTGAATAAATAAGTATTTATTTTTACCTTAAAAAAAATTACATAAAATAATAATTGAATCCTTATAAATAGTAACCGTTATTTTATAAATATTAGTGACGTGGATTCATGAATATTAGTTAATGAATAAATAACATTAATTATATTTTACAAAATGTAACGTTTTTTAGTGGTTCATTCCCAAAATATTTAGATCATTCATATCTTACAACATTTTATATATAAATATGTGATTATATATTTTTAATAGAAATGTTTATAATAAAATTATAAATTCAGAATATAAATTGAAGTTTTTATCATTGAAAGGAAATTGATTAGGGAAATTGGTGGCCATTTTTTACAACAGGCTTGAAAGCCTCATTCATATGGCCATAGATTCCCCTGAAATTCTTCAATAGTATACATACCTTATTTCTATGTTTTCCTCCACTATGAAATTAATTAATTGATTTAATTCATTAAAAATTGGATGTGGTCATAATTTTAAGTGCGAAATAGATTATAATTTCCCTCTTGTATATACATGATAATGATAGTGATGACTTGATTGATTATATTATATGAAATGTATTCTAAAAGTAAAATGGTTTAGTTGATACAAGTTATGACCCAAGAGTCCACATCAATATATATTTTTTATAATTCTTTTAAATGAAAAGTAGTGTATATATTAATTTTTTCTTTTAAGATTACTACATATTTGTTATAGAATCATAGGATGTGTCATGAGGTAATTGAATAATTGTTAATTAATAAATTAATTTAAAAAGGAAGTAGGTTTGGTTTATGATATCTATAGATGAATAATTCATACTTGAGTATAATTATGGAATTATGGATGTGAAGGAAATTTCCATATATAATATTGAATTTATCATGAAAATTAATACATAATTATTATTATTAGTAAATGGTTGAGAAATAATTAATATTTAAATTGGATGCTTCTATTCATGATTGAGATCTGGTAATTATTGCTGGAAAATGAGTGTCTACTGAGATGATAATTATAGATATTTATAGGTATAAGTAGTTACTCATTGTTTGAAATTTTTTTATTATTTGTTTTTTATTATTTAATGATTTCACAAGATTCACTTCCCAAAGTAATAAGGAAACCAACACCCAAATATTTTAGGGGGTGTTTTCCCAAATATCAATGATGGAAGTGGAATAAAATAATAACCTATCCCTCTCACTCAATCTCCCTCTTAACATAGTTTATGAATTGTTGGGTCTATTCTTGTGGTGTAAAGACTTATAGGGTTCATTCATAACAAGGATGTGCTTGATCTCAGTTTTACTATGCAACAATTAATAGAATATAATAGCTCAAGGTTATAGAAAATACTTGTATCATGTCAAGGTGGAAATGATGTCCCATGGGTGTATATATTTTACCAGTCTTAACATACATTAGAATTACATCAATTTTTTGGAATACTGAAAACATTATACAAACAGACACCCAATGACCGTATTTTTATTGTTCCTTAGGAAACATGGAATCATAAACACTAGTATATATATAATCTATATTATCCCCCACTATGATTTTATTAACTATCACCATTATTAGACACATAAAAAATAATACATATCTTTGTAACCTAGGAATGGAAACCTAAAAATGGTTGAACTCAAATTCTATGTAATTTTAAAAAAGAGAGATATATAAGCATAATTAAGAGAATAAGGGTATAAGAAGATGAACATGATAATAGAATATCATTATGTGAAAATGAAAGACAATATACCTGAATCATGTCATAAATCAGGGTAGTTCATATGACATAAATTATAATGCAATAAAGAATGTCATCCATGAAAGTGTTAAATAGGAATAAAACATGCAATTGTGTAATACTTATAGGAATATGTTATGATTTCCATTATAGGAAAGGACTCTCTACCAAGTCCATATTAGTGGAAATGTCCATTACTGAACTGGGTTCATACCCCATTCTAGCCCTATATTACTTAATTGAAATAACTCCTCATTCTAGTTCGATAATTCTTAATTAAGTTCGTTTCATGTTTTATTCCTGTAATACAAAAATGAGTTCATTTCTCAATCCCTCGATTCATATATCATGAGTTTTAAATATTTATCCAATGAAATTGAGGGAAATATATGCCTCGGATATATCATAATTAAATCATACATACATGTGCCACAAGATCATTAAAAAACATATCATAACCCATTAAATGGAATGGGTATTATAAACTTGTAATAATGTTGTCACCTGATGGAAATAGAGTTTTTATAATCATTTCATAATAATTAAAACCTATGAAAAGAATTGGGTTTCAAAATCCTAAACCCCGTGAAATAGAAATAGTTTCCTTAAAAATCACTCATTCAAAACATAATTCATTCATAAAAATAATATGAATGGAAACATTGAATAATTTACATAAAATTCCATGAGTAACACCAAATGATTTCATCTTATATGTAATATAATTTTTAATACCATTCAATAAAAATCAGGAGGAAAATTGAGTATGATCTTCTAAACATTATTTTCATTACATTAAATGATTTGAAATAATTTTCGTAAAAAAAATCCTTCAAAACATATATGAAGACTTAATATTATTTTAAAATATTTCTCTATGAAAACATATATAATTAGCTAAAAAAACTAAAAACTTTTTTATTTCAAAACTGTTGGAATACATTATTATAATTATTTAAAACTTTTTTAAACCCATTTCATTAAAAATACTATTAAAAGCCTTTTTCCTTCAAAAATTATTAAAGATTCACTAAATATTTATGAAAAATAAATTATTGGAAAAAACATTAAAAAAAATTATAGTAATTATAAATTTAAATATGGAAAGTAATCTTCAAATAATTGAAGGTAGGTAAATATGTACATATCAAATGAGTTAAAAATATTATTCAATTTTGAAGGTAAAATGGTAAGTATAATTCTACATTCAGAAAAGGACAAAATGATTCCTTTGAAAAAATTGTTATAAGGAAAAAAACTATTTTTTCTAAAAAATTATAGGATTATATATATATTTTGTTGTAAAAACCTTTTAATAAAACATGGTTTTGAAGTAACACATATTTCTGACATGTGAGAGGTAAATTTGGAATTTCATAGAAACACACTATTAAAATATATTATGTACCAAAGAGTGTAAAAATGGTATGAATATATGAAAACATAATGAATTAAATGATTAGAATAAAAATCATGAGCGCTAATAGGATATGGATCATACTATATAATTAAAGGAATCATAAACATAAAAAATCTCAAAATTTAATTACATTGTTTCAATAACTCTTACAATTTGGTAAATTTGAAAGATACACACCAAGTAAGAAATTGAAATGACATGAAAATTAAATTATCATGAATTTAATGAGATTGATGATATAACATGACACAGGTAGTGTGTAATGATCACATGAAAATACAGGTGAATAACATGGCATGTATCTAAAATATGGAAAAATAAGACAAAACTGTCGTACCAATTTTGTAAAACATGAAAACAAACCCAATAAAAGGAAGATAATTAAATCTATATTAATTATACATTAATTTAGTAATATTAATAAAAATGTGACACATTCATGTTCAGTATATAGACCACTTAAAAATAATGGTTATTGAATAAACAATATATCTCCGGCAAAAAATTGTGGGATGAAATAACTTTACGTTATGTATTAACTCTCTTCTTACTCACAAAAACCACATGTATAATAATTATAAAATTATTATAAAACATTTATATAATAATATTATTATATTTAATACCATATATGGTTTTATTAAGACCATATATTAACCTCTTGTTTACAATTCTATGTTATTGTCTCATATAAGTTAATATACGATTTATTCTCTGCTTCTTTCTTAATTTGTTATATATTTTGTAGTTATACTTATATAATGATTTCAATAATAAAAAACATAGGATAAATATCATTTATAATCATTAAATGTGTATTATAATAATCTATACAATGTATAATTATGAAATGGAATACACCATTCATAAAGATGGTAAGCCATACGTATGCATGGACATTGTTTTCATTTTTATTATCAGATTAATGGAAATAAATAAAATGACATAAATTTATATATTATAAATTATGTAGCTTTATTATTTAATTTATATAATATAATTTGACTAAATTCATCCTTAATATATTTCATTTAGTGTGTGAATGAATAACATCACTTTGAGGGGATGGTAATCCACACTTCCTGAAACGAAATTATCATATTATCAAACTAAATTGGATGTATAGATATAAGTGTTTTATAAGAATTATATAAGAATAAGTAAATAATAAATATAATATATATCATTCATAAAAATAGTCTTTATCACAATTTACATCATGATGGGTGGTAAATGAAAAATGAACAATCATCATTTAGTGAGGTGTTAACCCGACGTACACGTAAAATGTATGTTCATTACCCATTAGATGGATGTGTGTGTAAGTGTGGATTAAAACCTTATACTAAAAATTCATAGTGTATTTAGGATACTTGTTTTTTATAAAATAATTTAATAAAGATAGTGGAGAGGGTGGATAAATAAAATAAAAAGGTAGGAGCTTGAGAGAAGTCCTTACATCTTAATTGCGCAAATCTAGTGGGTTTGTGTAAAAAAGAATCATTGAATTAATTTATACCCAAAGAGAGGCTTCACCTAATAATTTAGGGATATTGGTAGGTTTATTTGGAAGATTTTGGTCAGGACTATGTAGATTGAGTGATTTGAAGAAGAGGGAGAGTTGGGGGCCTTTTATAGGGATGGGAAAGGACACAATTGGAATTTTTAAAAACAAGTTCTGTGTACCCAAATTTTACCAAAAACAAGTCACACCAAACTAACCAAAATATTTAATGGATCTCTCATGGCCAAAAAAATTACCAAAATATTGGGTTTTACAAGTTTCAAGGTCATTATGGTTCTTAAATATATGGTCTAGTACTTTATTAACCCAATTTCTCTGTTAATTGTTGTGATTAATTTTAATCACATTCACTAATCATTTCAATAAAAAATCTTGAACTTATTTTAAATTATCAATTATGAAAATTGATGATATTTTATCCATTTTTCGAAATTCCAATCACATATTTTTTATAAATTAATTTAAATTTAATATCATCGTTTTGTCAACAATGATGGTTTTCAATGTAAAAACATTCAAACAATATCTATGTTTTCATACAAAATTTCAATGTTAAATTGATATTAATGACCTAAATAATATTAACTCATAAATATATTATCTAACTAAACTTTTAAACCAATTTAAAATATAAATAAACTATATAAAAAAATTATAAGAAATGGAATTTTTGAATTATAATTCAGTATTTTAAGTATTCATTATAAAATGAAACATTACTTAAAAATACCACAAAATTATCCTAACTTAAATTTTATGTTCAAATTTAAAATATGATTTTTTTTACATATTAGGTCTATAAATGTGACAAAATTTGGATCTAAAATGGGTCTTCCATTAAAAGTTAAAAGAAATATATTTATATAAATATATATATTAATCATAAAATTAGATTTGTCCTTGAATTGTGTTTATAAAAGATATTTAATGAATATAAAAAATATATTATTGAATATATAATATATATATATTACATTAATATAACTCACTAATTGAATGGAATTGAATTTATCTGGGTTAGAAATCTTTTTTACCATTAAAATTATAATATTTTCATTTATATTCAATCGATTTTCATATTCATTTATAATTAAATGTTATATTTTGAATTATTATTATATTGTGTAAACCATTTATTTTAAAAAATTAGTTAATTATATTAATGACCTATAATTTAATGTATTTGTCATATCATATTATATTAAATAATTATATTTTTGAAAGATAGTATTATTTGGTAAACCCTGGTCTTGCATGTTACGCAAGCCATCAAGGAATGTCATTTTTTGAGTAATGAAAGTTAACCTTGGAATTACATGTCGATAAATCTAAAGATTATGTAGCATGTTTTGTGTGATTAAGGTGACGTTGCGTATATCTTAATCCAAACATTGTGATTTATATAAAATAAACAACCTTAAGTGTTGTGTAAAATCCTAAATATCAAAATTATTAAATAATATAAAAAAATAGTTCACAAAATCTAGGGGTGTTACATTCTATACCCCTTTAAATGAATATTTTCACGAAATTTCATATGTTTAATCAAAATTTTAATATGTGCATTACTCATTCATAGGAACCCACCTCGCAAAAATGTATACAAAAACATCCCTTAATAAGGGAAACATCGAATCAAAACGATGACCCAAAGTGACATAAAACATGGCTTCCACATAGGAAAAACATAGTTCGGGAGTGAATATTAGACATAGAAGAAAATAATAAATATTTATGGGGAGTTTTTGAGGTCATCTATCACACAAAAATGAATCATTAAAGGAAACTTGAGGTACTCAAAGTAAAAAATTTGTGATGTTTTAGAAGTCCATCGTTCCAAACAGAATTAATGTATTAGGACTACCCATTTTCTTTTGAAAATTATATTAATGTGGAGTAAATGTTTTATAGACCAGAAATATATGTAAATATACTTACATGATATATTTCTAAAACATCATTCATATGATTTTCTTTATAAATTTCTAATTCATATTCTACTTCATGAAAAGTATGTTCGGAAATTAGCATTGATTCCTGATGTACTAAAATAAACATTTAGAAAATCTTATGGCCCATAAAAGTTTGAAAATAATAACTATTTGTCTATTCAAAATCAATATTTTTTAATATATATACATAAAAGTAACACAAATGATTCATTAATAATATTTCTTCTAAAAAAAATATTTATACATTAACCAGGATATAGTTTAGGCAGTGGTAGCAGTGAAACCCTTATTTTCCTTTGTTCATGGGTTCAAGACCCATAGAATTGTTAGAAATGTTTAGTTTTCACCTCAAATACATGATTTAATTTTCTAAAACCATGCTAATATATTTATAACTATAAATTTCATAGAGATCATTCAAATAATTTTATTCACTAAATGACCATTTAACAAAGTGATATCATACAAACTCAATGCATAAATACTTCATCCAATGATTAAATAAATGTTTTCATCGATGGTAATCCTTATCACTCATTTGATATATTAGAATCCAAAACCATAGAAATAATGTACTGAAATCAAATTAACATTAATCCCCTATATATCATAACGTAGCTCTTGGTTTTCACCTTTCAAACCTGTGAATACCCTCATTATATATTCTTTTGAAACATGGTAATATTTTGTATTACCATAATCTCTTTTGTAAAAAATTCATGCTTCATTATTTAAATCGTTAATGGATATATTCAATAAATCAAAGAAGTTTTAATCTTCATCCATTATAATATAAAAAACATTGTAAACAAATCCTTTATTATTTGTGAGTAAATTCATACCATCCAATTTACTTGTTCATATGTAACATATCATTATACAAAAAAATTTATCTTAACATAAGAAACATATTAAGGGTTATATTCCCATATTCAATATTTCACCATGTAACTAAATCACTTTTCCATCCCATTGGAAACATTAAACATAATCATTTAGATCCCTAGAGAAATACATAAACTGGATAATCCTTGTTTATTTCACAATTAAAATAACATAATTCATGAATCCAATATAAATAAAAACATCGATTATTCTATATCATTAAAAATCCATTAGAAGACTACCACATTTTTTACATAATACCACTTTCCTTTCACATTTCATCTATAGTGTTTTCTTAATCATCAATAAAACCATTAATTAGATAACAAAACTAATTCTCACACAATGATTTCCTCATGGTACATTAAGTTAGAAAATAATAGATTATTCTAGACACAAAACACATATCCTTTAATGATTCCTTAGGGAGGAGAATATTATGATCCATTATGTTAACTAAACAATTCATTTCTACGTTGTAGTCACTTGCTTTGTAGACATTGTTTCTATAGTAAAAACATATTATTTTACCTCTAATACATTCACGTAGGTGATTCATTCCACATTCATGACACAAAAGAAACCAAATATTCTTTCATCCATTGCCTCCATTACCTAAACCATCAGCAAACTCCTTAATTATATCCATGGTGGGTCAGAGTGTTGGATAAGGTAAAAAAAATTATTCTTGTTCCATGAAAAATATATTAGGAATGATCACAAAATCATTCAATCTGGTGATCTTCCCACTTCAATGCTAATTATAAAATCATCAATCTCATTCAATGTTAGTCTAGTTCGTTCTGGTTCTTGCCATTGACTAAAGTAAAAAGCATTGTGTCAGAATTACTTTTCATAGAAAAAACCACATAGTAGTTCAAATAATTACTTATAGGATGTCTATATCTTAACACCTTCATTAATCTATGACACACTAGGGTCATCCAAAGTTATCCATAGACAAATTATATTAAAATCCATCATGAAGATTAATTAAGTGTTTTGTGAATTCCCAAACCATATCTCCAAGGATTTTCAATACAAGTGTGCAACAAAGCCTGTTTTTATATACCAGATTATCCTGAGTAATGATCAAAAAAACTTTTCATATTTTTTATTCATAGGTAAAACAATTCCAACACCACATCCACTTGTAGTATCCATACATGGATGTATTTCTAGGAAAACACTGACTCAATCCTTTAACAAAATTCTAGGACATTTTCAAAAAATTTAACTCATCCTTATATATATCCATAGAGACATCCCTAAACATATCCTTAGAAATATTCCTGGGGTTATCAATAATATATTCTAATCTTATATTTTAATTTTTTACGGAACCTTTTCGCTTATACCAACAATATAGACCCATTATTAATGTACATATACATTATATTACTTTTGTGGAATACGAAAAACATTATACAATGATACAACCAAAGAACATATTAGTATTGGGAATTAGGAAAAATTGAAACATAAACACTTTTAAATAAATAAGCTACATTATATCCCACTAGATTCTTATTGAATATCACCCTTTTAGAAACATGAAAGATAATATATTTATTTATAAATTGGAGAAGGAAACATAAAAACATGTGATCTTGAATGCTTGGTAAGGGATAAAATGTATGATATTTTAGCATAGTAATGAGTATAAGGGTATGGTAACATGATAATGAAAAAAAATCATGCCCATAAAATAAATGAAAATATACCTAAATCATGGTATAAAGAATGGAATTTCATAAGTGATGACTCATACGAAAATAAAGAACATAATCCATGATAACATAACATAATAATAAAACATTGAATTCAATAAAAAACATTGGAATCTAATATTATTTCCATTATATTCAAGTCATAACAACCAATTCCATCTTAGTGAAATAATTCATTTAGGGAACCAGGTCACACCACATTACAACCTTGTATCACAGAACAATTTTCACTCATCATTCTAGAAAAGAATTTCTGAACTGAGTTCATTTCTTGTTCTAGCACGGTAATATTGAACTGAGTTCATTTCTCATTATTTCCATGTCAATTTAATGTGATTAAAATATTAACCCAAGTCATTAGAGGGGGATATAGGTCCCATTCATCTCATAATAAAATCATACATATATGTGCCAGATGACAATTAAAAATCACATCACAACTCATTAAATTGAATGGGAATTATAAAAATGTAATAATATCATATCTTGTGGAAAATATATGTTTTATAATAATTTCATCATAAACATAATCCATGAAAACATTCAGGTTTCTAACTCATATTATTTATATTTTAAAATATCATTTTAATACCTAAAAATCATTTGAAAAATATTTTCTTAGAAAATAATTTCAATACTGATACATAGAACTTGAAACCATTTTGGAATCATTTTTTGATAAACATTTATATAATAATCTTCAAAAAAACTAAAAACATTTTTCATTGAAATCTATTTGAAAACATTAAGAGAAATCAAGAGAACCTTTTTAAAGCAATTTTGTTGTAAATAAATTTTAAAACCTAAAAATAATGCTTGAATATGTTTTTGGAAACATTTTTATATTAAAATATAAAAAAAGCATGCAAACATTTTGAATACAATTTTCCTAGAAAATTAATTTTTTTAAAAAAATCATAAAAATTATCTATATAATCATGGAAATGAAGATCCACATAACTTATGGGGATGTAAATCTTTACATTTCACAAGAGTTAAAAATAGTATTCCCTTTTCATGGTAAAAAGGTAAGAAAATTTACTCATTTAAAAAATTATACAATGATTCCTTTGGAAAAAAATTAAAAGAAAAACTGGAAAATATTTATTTTATAAATTATAAGAGAATAGTATAATATTCCTAGAATCCCCTTTTAAAAATAATGGTTCTAATCAATATATATTTAAAATCGAAGAAAGTGATAAATTCATCCTTTTTAAATACACTTTTATAAACTATTTTATATACTAATGTGTGGAAAATGGATCCAATATAGGAATAGTTTTTTAATAAATAGATAATAAAAAATTATTTCAATTTCCTGGGATATGTATTGTAATAATTTTAAAAAGGAAGCCTAATCATAAACAATCATGAAAATTGGTTATATTGTTTAAATTACTCTATCCACTTCGTAACATTGAACCATAATCCCCATCTAGGAAAGTGAAATTACATGAAGCATAAAATACCAAGAAAGAAAGGAGATTCATCTTCTTACATATTAGAGGTAGTATGTACACCTCATATGAAAATATAGGTTCATAATAAGGCATGTGTCTTATACAAGGTAAACTGAGACAAAACTATCTTTCTGATTTGGAATGTTATGGAAAATAAACCACATGAAAGGAAAATCCTAGAATGAATATGTAATTACCCATAAATTTTTGAATAAGAATAATATAACACAATAATGTGTAGTATATACAACACACTAAAGGAATTGGTGGTGAGTAAAGAATATATCTCAAGGAAATTTAAATCTAGATAAAATCTTTTTGCCTCTTGTCTTTATTCACATCGTATTCATAAAAATCACCTTTCAAATACATAAATATTTATTATTCACCTTTTACAAAACCATATTCATATATCAAACTCCACATATGGTTTTAATATGACCATATATTACTCACTAATTAACAATCATATTTTAAAGATTCACTTCAGATAATATTCTCTATATTCCTCACATTTGTCCTAATTTTTTATATCATTATTACATATAATAATATAATGATTTCTATAATTTAAACCATGAAACAAATATGATTTATATTAAATATATTTCTATTATAAAAATCCACCAAATATATATTAATGAAATGGAATATGATGTTAATGGATATGGGTAGCCGTACGTATGTATGAACCTTGATTCTATTTTTATTTTTGTATTATAAGAAAAAAATGACATACACAAACACATATATATATATATATATATTAAAATTAAAATATCATTATTAATTCATAAATATAATATCATTTAAATAAATTAATCCTTAATACATTCAATGTAGTGTTTGAACGAATCACAATTCTTGGAGGGAGCGGTAGTCCACACTTCCCCAAAAAAAGTATAATATTAAAAAAATGTATTCTGTAAAGATAAGTACTAAAATTTTTAAATAGGTTTATATAAATAATAACTATAGTATATAAAATATATAAATATAGTTTCCATAATAATTTCTACAATGATATTTGGTAATGAAAAAATGAACAATCACCATTTTGTGAGGTTGTAGTTCGACTTACATGTAAATAATAAGTTCTTTAGCCATTAAATTATTGTGTGTGTAATTTTAGGTCAGACCCTTAGCATAAAAATTCCTAGTATATTGTAGATATTTTTATGTTTATACAATCATGGAATAAGGAGGGTGGAGTGGTGGATAAAGAATCTAAAAGGAAAGGATCATGAGATAAGGCTTTTCCTCTTAATCAGGTAACTCCTTTTGGTTTGTGCCAAAAGGGTTCATTGGTTTGCTTTATTCCCTATGGGAGGCTTCACAAAGGAAGGGAGGGATTTTGGTATGTTTATTGGTAATATATTTTCCAAAACCTATGTTTTTGAGAGGTTTGAAGAAGGAGAGTGGAATGCCTTTTATTAGAAAGTGAAAGGACACACATTGTATTTTTTTAAACATGTTAGGTGTACCCATGATTTAAGAAAAAAAATCATATAAAACTAAGAATTTTAAATAATAGGAGCTTCATTTCTAATTAATGATAATCAAATTTGTGTTCTAAAAATATCTAGTTTTTTTGGTATTAAATATGATGTTTAGTATATTATTTACCTAAATTTTTTCTTAACCATTGTAATTAATCATAATCACTTTCAATAATATTTTTTGTCAAAAACAAAATTGACCATATTAAAAATATTAAATTATCCTAATTTCAATCATGTAATCCATTTTTCAATGTTAAAATCATATAAGTGGTTGATGTTAATTTCAAATAAATCTCTTAGTCGTGTAGACAAGGCATATTTTTATTGTAGAAACATTATAAATATTCCATTGTTTTTATACCCTATTTCAAAGTGAAATTTATTTAAATGACCCATATTATTATAATTTTTAAATATATTATATAATTAACTTTGAAAAAAAATTAAAAATATAACTTATCATTATAAATAAATTAGATAAAAATTAAGTTTTGAAATAAAATTCAATATTTTTAACTATTCATTAAAAAATTGAAACCTTATAGAAAAATAAAAATAAATTATACAAACCAAATTTTTTTTCCCTTTCAAAGATAAAGTTTGTTTTCTAAAATATTAGTTATTTTATAGTGCCAAAATAGTGATTTAAAATGGGTTCTCCATTGAAAGTCATTAAAACTGCATTTATAAAAATATGTGTTTTTATGAATAATTTTGGATTATTCATAAATTATGTGTATCAAATATATTGACTGAATATAAAAAAAATTGATTGAATTTATAAAATATATATTAGATTAAGATCACTCACTAATTTTATTTAATTTATTTTAATTGTGTTAAACATATTTTTGACCATATAAATAATAATATTTCATTTTTTATTCAATTAGTTACTATATTCATTTATAAAGAATAGTTAACCTTTGAATTCATATAATATTGTGTAAACCATCTATTTTCATAAATTAGTTAATATTATTCCTAACATATAATTTAACATATAGGTTATATCTTATTATATTAAATAATAATTTTTTACTAATTTATTTTTGTTTGGTAAACCTGGGTCTTGCGTGTTATGCAAGCCATCTAGGAAAGTCATTATTTCGTTCAATGAAAGTTAACCTCGATGTTCCAGGTAGGAAATGTAATGTTTTTGTATCATGTTGTGAGTGGTTAATGTGGTGTTACGTATAATGTAATACAAAAAAGACTGCATTAGTATAATTTAAAATATCTTCTCTGCTTTATAAAAAGCTAAATATAAAAAAGGTTAAAATAATTTAAAAAAATTTATTCCCAGATTATCAGAGTGTTCTAGAATACATTTATGGGATTTTATGTTATGTGGTATATTACATCCACATAGGTTATAATATATTTTATACATATGCGTAGTTATGAATGTGATGATGATGAGTATTTTCTGAGATATATGAGATAAAAAATAGTTATATGGTTACATGAGATATTATATGGATTATGAAAGGGATGAGAATAACGCAAAAACTACTGGGGGTATTAGATAGGAAAACTAGTGGGGAAGTTGAATCATGTTACTCTCAATTATATATATGATTTAGACACATATTGATTTATCTCTATGTCTTACATGGAAAATGTGTCCAGGAAAGTATGGGAAAATAAGTTTCCCTAAATATGTCGTAGATTCATTTTTCTTCTCTGGGCTTAAGTACGATTTAGCCAAAATTTTCATTTGGGGTTCCTAGGATGATCCAATACATTATTCATGTTATTATAACCCAATGATTATAAACAAAATTTCATTCCGCAAGCGATAGTTGAGGATTAAGATAGAAATTAATAGATTAAGGAGTTATTTAGAAAAATTTGGATATTAAAGTTTTCTTCGGTGGATTTCCATTGATACATTCAATTATTTTAGTTTAAAATATAATTAAATTATGTTTTGGAAATTATTATTGATTTATACGTGGTTTTAGTTGGTGGTTTATCATCTTATCACTTAATCCCTAAATTCATATATTAATTGAAATTCTACAGATTATTTGGATCATATACAATCAATTTTTTTCACCAACCCATATTAGATTGTGGGTGGTAATGGGGTTTCATTATCGCCCTCCCTTTAATGATAACCCCATAAGGATTCCTTTGGAGGGATAGGGCTATGACAGAATGTTATTAGAGCTGATGGAAAAGTGAGAGGATGATGATTTCATATTAGAGCTGGTGATTATATATTGACTGGTAGGAAAATTTATTTTTAGGATTTTTACATGTGGTTAAGAGAGGACACTATCTAGGACATGCAATTATTGGTCCCCATTTTTTAAAGACCATTAATTTCCATAAAAATGTTAAGTGAAGTAATCATACTTTATGGGTAGAGACGTAGGTATGAATAAAGCATCCTTATATTCTACACCATAATTTGAATTGTATGGATAATGGAAATTAGGTTATAATGAGATAATTTATTAACCATAAATTTGTAAAACCCCATATTTATGATTTCAAAATTTTTATTATTTCATATAAATTTATCAGGGTAAATATCCCTCTTATGTAGATTCTAGAGTTGTTAAATAGGATAATTTGATGTATCACAATAGAGTGGAGGTCAATGATTATGAAACATGAATGAGGATTGTAAAAAAATTTAGTACGATATTTTGTATAATTACAGGTGTTTGGTTATTTGTTAGTTAATAGAGAATTTTTTCTATGAGGCAGAGATACCCTTCCATTTTATTAATGAAAAAATATAGGAATGGTTTTCTTGGGATTTCACGATTTCATGTGGGGAATCCATTTATCATTGATTCATGTTCCCTAGGGACATCAATGAGTTCCCTATTATATATGATATGTTAAAAGACCATCCTTAGGTTTAGTTCCTTACCTCAAAAAAAGTCAAATTATAAAAATTTGTTATTACACGTATTTAGAGGAGATACAATGTGATAGAGTCTAGTATATTATAGAATATTATTATTCATAGTTATTTAGATCATATTACATATGAGGATGATATGATAAAGAATTTCACAGAGGTTCTTTCTCCAAAGATCATGTTTTGGGTCATCCTATTTAAGTTTCCAACATAACATGAGGTACAGGAAAAGGAAATAGTTATTAAGTGGATTATTGAAACAAATAGATCGTCATAATATAAAATTATTAATAATTTTAAATAGAATTGATATTTGATCTATAATAAATAATTTACTCCTATAATAATATGTTTTAGTCTACAAGGGGAATTCTTTTTCATATTTAACCAATATTTGTAAGGATAGTTATTCTTGGGAACATTCCATTAGACTGAGCATATCATGTTTTGTATATGGAGGTATTTACAATAAGAATATATAGTATATACACTTTATTATTGGTTTTATAAGGGATTTTCTCTCCATTTTAGCTCAAAACATTCACCTGTATTTGTTGAGGGAGAAACAATAACATGGTTAGTATTATTATGATCAATATAGAGGTGATGTGGATTGAAAATGGAAACCATATGACCCCCTCATCAATATGTAATATTGAAAGAGTGTGTCTATTTATTTGGTCTCCATTATTGTTAAAGAGGTGTTGGAGATGGTTTTCTATGATGCATACATTATCATTTCCAACACTAGGTGATAAATACAATATGTGAAGAACAATATTCATGTTTTATATATTGGAATATTCTGTGTTTGATATAATATCCACACACTCAATTATTTCACCCATCTATTTCATGTTTTAATAATTTTGAGGAGAGACTATATATTCCATTATCATTGATTACATCTATTAGAATTCTATATATATTTTATAAAGTGTTTAATTATAGTGATTTAGTGTTAGGGAACATCGCTTGTGGGGATAACTCTAATGATCATAAATAAAATAATAAGAAATCATAATTCGAAAATTCTTGTTTATTCGATGATTTATATTATGCATTTTTAGGAGTAACATAATATTTTATGACTTTTATAGGGATAATTTTGTATTATTTAGTGAGAGATATCCTCATACGGTTCAAAGGTGTGATGAGTTCATTTATTCCATAATTGATGAGCTAATGTTGAGTTCTTGGGTGGATGATTTAATAGTGTTTATTTGGGGTTTTAAGTAGCATCATGATGTATTTTTAGAAGAGATTCGGATTATACTCACATGAAGGGAGATCTATTTTGAGATAAATGTGATGCTCGGGGTTCCCATTATAACAATGTCACCATATAGGATAACACTGTCTAATTAGAGAGAGGTAAGGATTTAGATTTAGGATATTTTTAATATTAGCTTCATATAGTTGAGAGTGTTAACATGGTATTCATTGGTCTTGTTTTCAGAGAAGGATGAAGGTGTTTTATATGTTTGTATCAATTATCGTAACCAAAATTGGGTGATATTGAAGAAGCAATAACATTTTCTTCCAATTGATGATTTGTTCAACGAATCAACAATAGCTAGCTGGTTATCAAATATTATTCTATTATGGAGATATAAACAAATAAAATTGAAGGATAATTTTATTAAATACTAATATTTGGTTTTGTTATAAAAATTAAATGTTTTTTTGTTATATAATTGTGTCTGATGAACACTCCAATTTTGTTCACAAGAAAGATTAATTTTGTTCTCCATGAACCTTTTTATTGATTAGTAGTTGGGTTTATCAATGAAATACTTCTTTATTATGATTTCTATAAAGATAATATTGAGTGTATTCCTAATATTTGGGGAAACTTTTATCAACATGAGTTTATTTGGAAGCTGTCAAATTCTGAGTTCTAGGCCCATGAGTTAATTTTCTTAGGGAATTCTATAATTTAGGATGGATTATCCATAGATACTTTGAAGATAAAATTTTTATTTTCCATATATATCCCTCAGAAAAATTATTAGCTGGGTTGTTTCCTTTTTATTACTAGTTATTATAGTAGGTGTATATTTAGGTGATGACTCACATTATCGGTTATTTTGATAAGCACAACACACTTTCTGAAGAATTTGATTAAAATTTTGTTTGATATTTTATTTTTAATCTATATGTAATTTAAAAACAATAAACAAAACAATAATAATACATGAAATTATTAAATATTCAGGGGTTTAGGATTTCAAAAATCTAGTGATATGATGAATTTTATAATACTGATGATATATGGATTTATAAAAAAACAGAACCCTAAATTATTAAATTTGATTAATTTAACATGAATAACATGCTCTATATTGGTTGTTAATGACTTCACCAATAAATAGTACATGAAAAGGATTCCATATTATCATGAACTATTATTTATTATATATATATTTATGATTTTCCTCAATTATTATATAATCTGACTATTGGAGGATAATATAAAAATAGAGATAGTATTTGGGGATGAAGAAAATAGATTATGTGATGGTGTGAGACCCGCGCATCAGGATCTGATGTAAAAATATTCTATATAATTTCATTAAAAATAATATAAAAAAATAAAGATCATTACACACCCAAAGGGCCATTCTGATATAGGTTTTTGACAGGAAAGATAAATCGTTAAAAAATATGAGATATTAAAAAATTAATAAATAAATAATAATTTTTGACATTTCACACATTAAATCCTTAATGATTCAATAACACTTATGGAACTTATAATGATACAATGAATTTTTTTTCATAAAATTTGGTGAGAATAAAATTTCATTGTAAATGTTTTTAAATAATAATGAAAATTTATTCTATAAACACTATTTAAAAACAATTTGGTTAAAATATTATTTTATAAAAAAAATAAAAGATTTGATAAATATTTTTCAAAACTATAATTTTTGGGTTTTCAAAAAATATGACCATCAGAATTTACTTTAAAAAAAAATTGGAACTATATATCAATTTGATAACATTATTTTGAAAATATTTTCCTATTATGTCAAAATAATTAACAAAATAAGTATTTTTCAAAAAATATTCCACTATTTTTTGAAAATATATAACCATTAAATAATTCGACCAAAACACATTTTATGTACATATTACTATTAATATATCATTTATTTTGAAAATATTATAAAAGCTAAAAACACATAGTTCATAGAAAGAATTTTTCATTTCAAAAAATAATATATTTTGAAAATTTACATTGAAATAGTTTTTCTTGATAAAATACTCTAGGGATTTTGAAGAAAAATACATTACAATCTTAGAAAAAACCATCTGCAGACAAGAACTATTGAAAATTTTATAGAGCATTCTAATATTGGAGTCTTGGGTTCACTCCACATCTCCCTAATATATATACAAAGTCCAACTGGTGAATTTTTTTATAAATCATATTGATGTGGATCTATTTTTATTTTTTATTGATGTTTTAATCTTTTGAGAATTTGAAAATAAAAACTTATATATATATATATCTGTGTGTGTGTGTGTGTCTATATGTTTGTGTGTGTGTGTAAATATAATTGTGTTTGTGTATATATATCCAATTAAAATCATTCACTAAGTTGGAAGAAACTTATCCATGTGGGAACAAAATATTTTAAAATTTGAATGGATTGTTTGTTCCACATATAGTGCATGACCATACCTTTACATATGTGAATAATCCATAATTAATATGTGGAATTTTATTCCTAAAATAATAATTATAAAATGAAATTGAACATTTAATTAATTCAATCAAATTAAAATTATATTATTTAAAATTATAATTTCCTTACATAAAATAATAGTTTTGAAATTTAATTTTTTCACAAAAAATATAACATTAAAAAAAATATTTTTCCTACAATAAACTTATAATCCATACATTTATAACAAACATAATTATTATATATATATATAAATTTTTAAAAATTATTATTTTTAAAAAAAATTCACATTGAAAAATTGGGGTTTTAAATAAAATAATTGTATTAAAAAATTGATTTAACCTGAATGGATCATTATTTATGAAAGAAAATAAAATTAGATTGTAATTTTTGGTAAAACTATATCATCGAAATAAATAGGTTATTGATATATTATGTATAATATATGTTTTTTTAAATAATAAAAAATTTCATAACATTAAATCATAGTTTGGAAAAAATAAATTACAAACGATAATAAAGACAGCTTTTAAGAATTTATTTATTTTAACATAATTCCCTTAAACTGTTAATAGTATTCAATACTACAAGTCTAATGATTTTTAAAATAATATACGCTCAATAAAAATTCGAAATTGACCATTAATTTAATATAAAATCATTATATTTAACATGGTTTTAGAAAAATAATATAGAAAATAGTAATTTCTGATAATTAAATTATAGCAGAATTATTTAAAGCATACATATATATATTGTGAATTGGAATCCAAATTGAGATTTTTAAACTGCTACTACTGAGCATGGATATGAAATTGAAATTTGAAGAATAATTTGTGGCTTCTACATGGTCTTTTTCAATGGTTGGGTGGGAGTTATATATATATATACGTTCGAATATACATTTTTCCTGAGGAGGATGCTAGGAAAACCATTGAAAAAAATATACTGCAGATATAATATATAATCCTGAGGATTATTTAATCTCATTTGGGGTGTTATAATTCCAATTCACTAAGTATATTATCTCTCTCTCTCTCTCACACACACACACAGATAAATATATATCCCGATGAAACTGGGCTAAATTATGAAGCTGATTTCAATTTTTATGAAACATAAATGATCTCAAATTTGATTATAAACAAATATTTAGGTTCATATTGGCCATACCATGATTCTTGGGGAATAAAATATTTTAATCATTCACTTGGGGATATAGACCTATGAGGGATATAATTTTTCACCAAATCTAATCAATAGTGGAAGTAGTTAACATTGTGTAGGTCTTATATTCAAGTAATTCCTTACTTCAAAAAAAGGTTGAAAAAGAAAAAGTGTACATATATGGATTAGGATGTTCAAGAAGGTGATGGTGGGTATTTGGGATTATCGATTGGTGGAAAAGGAAAAATAATAAGTGTATGTGAAGATGAAGATGAACCACGGGATTATTAGATAGTCTAGATCATTTTAATCAGATGACTTTGATATAAATGATAATTTTAATCATAGTTGAGTAGTTCTGTTTAAACAACGCCCCACATCGATCTTCGTCTTGACTTGGTTGTGATAAATAAAAATTTATCTTCCCATTGATCGCTTAAGGTAACTTTTGATTTCAGTAACTACAACACTTCTCGCATTCCCTACCGTAGTCATCTTGCACCTAGGGTACCCAATTAGGGAACCCTATTCATGATATTCATGAAATGTACATAGTGGAGGAGATCTATGGAAACTATGAAATCCCAAAAACACACCCTATCTCCATTTTCTATATTGGGTAAACTTCTCCCATGTGGTTGGACACCAGGTCCAACATTAGTGGTTGAGGGGTCCCTTGGTTGGTTACAGTTTGTAATTTTTTTTATAATATTATATATTAAAAATACATTAATAAATTTTGAACCAAATTTAGTTTTAGTATTATAATTATAATTATTTTCATACTTTAAACATTTTTAATCACCTAAAACAGCCACATTACTAAATTTATGTCATATTAATATTAAATTGATATTTTATTATTATAATATCATACATATATATCAAACATTATATTTTCCCAAATACTAAAGAAACATATGTCAACAAATTGTCTAATTATTAAAAATAAATAAATTAAAAATAATTATTGATTCAAATTTAATCATAATTTTTAAACTATGAAATTCTATAACAAATAAGTATTTTTGTTTAGGTTAGTGAAAAAATAATTTTTTTATATAAAGGTATTTTTTTAAATAATGATAAATGAATATTAAAATAAATGTAGAAATTTATTTATTTTTTAAATAATATTTATTATATTACAACTACAATACATATCATTATACATTTTGTACCCAAATAATATGAAATTCATTTTTAATAAAAATCATTATTAATAAAAATGTAAATTTTTTCATAAAGAATTATAAAATATTTAATGAAAATTATTTTTAAAATCATTATATTTTATAAAAATATCCTAAATAATATATTTCAATAAAATATAATTTATAATTTTTTTAATCAAAATATTATTCCCTGAAAAGTAAAAAATATTCATTTTTTATTATATTAGTATTTTAACATAATTTATAATCAATCTTATTTATATTAAAGAAAATAATTTCAATAGGTTTTTTTATTAAAATATATTTCATTCAGTTTTATTTAAATAAATAAGTTAGTTGAATTAAAAAAGGAAAACTATGTTTATAATTTCATTGATGCAGATGAATATATAAGAAATAATATAAAATCAAGAAATCACTTGAATCCGTCAACCGGTTTTTATTTAATGTTCCTTTAATTGAATAACTTTTGTGGTCTTTACATGAGTACAAATTTTTTATGTTGTAATATATGAGTTCTTTTAATTGTAATAATTTTTTTCTGATCATGGTGATCTTGGGATTTTTTTGTGCGGAAGATTTTGTTGAAATTTAGGTTTACATATGTATGATATTTTTGATTGAGTTCTCAGGATAGTTTATCTAGATTATATATATAAGCTTTATTTTTGTAAAATAATACCCATTCTAATAGGTTTACATTTTGGGATTTCATGGGATTCAGGAAGGATGAAAATTTTATTGGGTTATATGCAAGGATACATTGATATTTGATTTGGAGTCCCCATAATCCTTAGGTAAAATTGTGTTCCTAATAATATATTTTAATGGGGTTCTTTATTAATAAATTAGTACACCATGTTATTTGTTTCTTATAGTCTAATTCATTTATCTAAAATTAATAAAATATCAATCCATTATTTGTTGATCGCCTTAATTAATTGTAATAGTATTTGAAAAAAAATTTATAAATATATTTTTTAAATATGCATTACTTTGTAGTATGGGTATATCAAATACTTTAATTTAAGTTATGTCAAACACCAGATGTGGGAAAAAATTTGAGGTATTTTAAACTATATTTAACCCATATTATAGTTTTATTGCCATCCATATCCTATTAAATCATCTGGTATTTGAGGAATTCACCACATTTGAGTCTATTTTAGAGATAATATATTTTATATTCATTATTATATTACATTATTCTACATTTTTTTTCATTTCCCTAAAATGTTGCAACGAAATTATTTTTCTGTTTAAGTGAGCACATTTATTATAAATATATAATATGTGGGGACCCTAATACAAAAAATCACAACTATTTTTTCAGGATATGATTATGATTATTCAAAATATTATATGGATACATATATTATCAATAATCAATTTTATAATTTTATTCTTCATTAAGGTATAAATTAAATTTCCAAGAAGGATGTTTTTATTTTTCCAAGAAATGATAAAGAATAATATCAATTGATTGTTTTATTTAGAATTGTCATTCCTTATTCTAGTTAGTGAAATAATTACACATAAGTATCTTCTTGTCGCACTGGTTGTAGGATTTATAAAAATAATAATTACGATTTTTGGTTTAAATCCTTAAAAGTTATTGAAACTAATAGAGAAAAACTGTGATATGGTTTTAAAATTATTGATATTATTTATTTTCAAATAGTTTATATAATTCATCATATATTTATGATAATCAGAAATAGTCACTAGTCAAATTGATAAAAATAGTTATAGGACGACTAGTTAGTCGATAATGTTCTTACAATAATTCCAATGGAGAGGGTGTCAAAGAGAGAAAAAATTAATGATACTAAAAATATTTCCAAATGAGGTTAAGATGATCATATTATAATCTAAAAGAAATATTAAATCCAATTTGGAAATATATGAAGAAGAATTAGTGAATGGAAATGGAGTAAATTTCACATCTACATTGAGAGAATTAAATTCTGGATAAATTATTACAAAAATAAATAAAATAGGATCAACCAAAGATAATGGTCTTGAATTTATAGATTATGAATTTCCATATATGGAATGAATTATGTTTATAAGTTAAAATTTCAATATAATTTTAAAAAATGAAAAAATGAAAAAAAAAGATAATAATAATTATAATGAAATTTTATAATTTGAAACTATCAGTCATAGAAAAATTTGGTTTTAATTTCACATGACAAATAATATAGATAGAAATTATTTAAGAAAATATATTTAGGAGAAGGATATGAAAATTTTCAACACAATAGATACTAAGAGTGTAATAGGACATGAAACTAATACAGATACATTATTGGATGAAATCTAAAACTATCGTGATATCACATTATTTAATGAAAAAATAACAATATCAAAAATTGAAAACAAAATGTATAGGAAAAATAAATTTAGATTAAATACCATCAAAATATTCTTTATATAATGATATGAGAGATCTAATTATTGAAAAAAAGTAATTATTAATGATCAAATTATAGTGATGGTGATTAGAAAAAAAATCCATATAAGATTTATATGATTAAATTTGCGTTGTTTATGAGTCCTACAGGATGTTATACAAAACCTATGTTGGACATAAGGTTAGTTTTTCAATGAATAAATCTGAGAAAAGTCAATATAAGAGTTATGTTTATAATGTAAATATTATGTCTCAAATTATACTAAATAATTAGTAGAGAATATTACTTCTATTAAAACAATGGTGGATAATACAATAAGGGTGATGAATGAGAATAAAAAATATTTCTAGATATTTAACCACTACAAAGAAAAGATCATTAGGTGAAAATAATAAAATAATTATAATTACATTAGAAAGTCATTTTATGGTATATAACAAAGTGAGGAAAAAGGCTGAGTATAAAATAAAACAAATTGGGGAAAATAATTTGATTTTTATGTTGATGTCAAAAATATAATTATTGAATAATTTTCTGACATGTTTTTATATTGTTATATAATATTTTTAAATAATTGAATTAGAAGATAATGGTTAATAGATATAACATTGTACTTTTAACGTCTACTAAATATATTATATTTGTGAATATCCCTATAGCATTCTAAACTATGGTTAGGGAAAAGTAAATTAGAGGAGGAATTCTTTAGTAAATACAGTTAAATATTTTAGACAACATAATGTATTGATTTTAAGTTTTATGTTTTATATGAAATTAAAGGATCAAACATGTATGGGATCCGAAACTATTATTTTCTAATAGACCAGCTCCAAGAAAAAATTATCTTCAAAAAAATTAATCCCAATGAAATGAAGATGTTGTTGCTAATTACTGAACAATTATACCCAATTAATTGTAATTATTTTTAAATTTAATGAATGATCATTTTTTTTCATGTTGCATTTCTAATTATAGTTTTAATATTTCAGTATGCAATTTTACAATTTACTTATTTATAGAGGTTTTTCATTATATTTCATATAACTTTTTAAAAATATAACATTCATACATTATCAATTTTATATATTTCTATTTAAAATTTATCTTTAACCTTGATTTAAAGAATGATACAGTGAAAAGCATATTAGTAAGTATCTTTCATAAAATCATTACTTTTACAAAAAACATAATAATTGTTATAATGATTTATTTTATAAATTAATATCATTTTTTTCAAGATTGAAAATTTTAAAATAATAATAATAATTTAATTAATTAAATATTTAAAAATTTTATCATAGACATTTTTATAAATGATTCCATATTTTTTATTTTTATGAAATACCCATATAAATATTCCCCAATGAAGCGTTTTTTAATTGCTTAGTTTCTAAAGTTATGCTCTATCTATTTTACTAAATTACTTCATAATGATGTTCATTCTTCCAAAAGAATGATTAAATAATTTTTTTATTAACTTTGATAGATCATTAGTGATATGATATGTACGATTTCATATAGAAAACATTATTCTATTACAAGGATATGAGGAACTAGTTTTAACTTTTATGAGATATCACTAATATTTTTATCTTTTAGTATATTAATTTTATTTCATGATGTTATTTCATGAATTAAATACTTTATGTAATGTTATTATTTATATTCCCAATAAATAATATCTTTATATGATGAATTATTTAATAGAATATAACAAATTATCATTTTATGGGGAATCCATGTTTATCTCACATTAGCTAATAGATACAAATTGATCATTAGAAAATAATTATCATGAAGATTATATATTTTGGTACAATATAATGCTCATAAGGTGAATTATCCTCTTCTAGAAGGGAAATTGATTTTTTGTGGATCCAAATCAATAATATTTTATACGGAAGTGAAAAAGATAATGTAAGAATTTATAGAAATTTTTCTATTGATTTACATTACAACATGAGGGAATTTAATACAGAGAATTATATCAAGTATTATACTATATTAGTATATTATGATATTCATAAATACATGAATTTATCTTATAGAAGCGTATTGACTTGTTTTTTGGATACACGTAATGACAAAAAAGGAGTATCATAATTTAGTATTTTGAAAACAGTAAAAGAAGTAACTTAAATTCCAATACTCCCTCCCAATAATACATTTATATATTTCAATAGAAAAGAAATAAGTTGATAAAAATCTAAAATTACTACATTCAATGAAAATATATATTTAAAGGAAATCAATTGTTTAAAAAAGTAAATTTTTTTCAAAATATGAAATTCAAAAATATACATCCATTGGAAAAAGCAATATATTGAAGAGTTTAGAGTGTAAAATAAAAAAATTGTGATTCCTTACAAAAAATGGTATAATAAGTTTGAAAATATATAAATATAATGAAATTATTTGTATCCAAGTCATAAAATATTTATTTGGTTAATGTTAAAGCTGTACAAAATGAAGGTTATTTGAAGAAATAACTGAAAAATAAAAAGAAATGTAAATTAAATGTTAAATCATATCAACGCAATGTTATACAATCAAAGAAGGTGTCTGACATTAGTGTATAGTTTCTAAAGTTGACATTAATTTTATTAGAATAATGTGATTATATAAATGAAATATAGAAATAAGAAAAAGTTAAACATCAAATTTAAATGTAATATTCTAATATAGAATATGCAACAAAATAAATTTTAGTTTCATTTTTTATATTTTTAATTAATTTAATGATTAAAATTACATTTAATGTCAAACTAGTATTTCGAATAAAAAAATAAGTTAATATAAATATCAGTTGACCATGATAGTCCTTCCAGTTCATTGATTAAAACCATATAAGTTACTGTTTTTAATGTTTCTTTAAATTTAAAAATTGAATAAAATCAGTCATCCAAGAAAAGTATAAAATTAATTTTTTAAAGCATAATTTTTTTCTACTACAATATAAAAAAAATCTAATGAAAACATCAGTAATACTAGTGATTCTATTGAGAAATATTCAGAAAAATATAGTACTAGAATTGATAGATAAGAAATATTCAAAAAAAATATTATAAACTAGTTACATAATATGTGAAATGTTATCACCATTCTTCCTAGTCTTGATTTGAAAAATATTCATGTAAACTATATTGGTTTGGAAAGTAAATTTTTCCAATCTAATGAGCACGTTCTAGATCAACTATCCAAATTGAAAACTGAGAAAATTATTTTCACTTTGAATTATGAAACATATTTTCAGGATTTCAATATTCATGTTATATATTATAAATTACAGTATTAATATATAAAATATATTATAAGTAAAAAATTATTTATGAGGATGAAATTTTATCAGTGTTTCTATTATGAAAATCATCAAAAATAGAAAATTAATTTTATTGAATATAATATGAGAGTGGATGAATGAATTATTAGAGACAATCAAAGATAAATTTTTATATTTAATGCAATTACGTTAATGATGTTTTCATAGTATAGTGTAGTAACATAACTGTGGAGAATATTGATATGATTCAATGTATAATTGAAAATATGATGTTTGAAACCTCTAAAAAAATTAATGTAATATAATGGATTTTTTTGTGTAATCCTATTTATATATGTTTTTTTAAAATTATCACTTTCTTTTAAATTTTAATTAAGGATTCTTAATATTTTTTAATTACTATTCCCAAAAAATTTGAATTTATAATTGTTATTTTTTTATATTACCATTTCTTTTATTATTTATCATTTCTAAATACATATAATAAATAAATAAACATATTAAAATGTTTATTGATTGATTTTGTCATATCATTTATTATTTACAAAATTATGATGATGACAAAAATTCAATTAAACATCATACACATCCTGAGCGGGATACTGAAATTTTTTATATTTTGGTTAATATTATATCAAAAATAAAAAGTTTTGATTTTATATTATAAAAATTAGAGATAATGGATTTTAATGTTTTCCTCAACGTGGGATAATGTGTCATTAATTTGGAGAGATTTATGAAGTTCATCAAAGGCATAAAATAGAGTATTAATTTTTTTTGAATAAAGATAGTTAGAGTTTTTTCAATAGAATTTGTGATTTTCAAAAAGATGTATACTCTTGAAAAAATTATTAACTTTATTTTTAAATTTTAAAATATCAATATACTAAATTATTTATTATATATCACTTGAGTTTTTTTATTTATAGTTTCTAAAAAATAAAAGAACATTGAAATAATTAATAGTAACATATGGTCATATGGAAAATTAATTTTTTTGTAGAAAAGAAAAATCCAATGATATGAGGATTTTCATAAAACCAATTACATGAAGAATTTTGAAAAACTACTAACATGAATAATTGAATTGGGTTATATTAACTGGATGAAAAATAATTTTACTAGTGAATAATAAAATAATCCAACGATATTGAGGGACAATAAATCAATCATAAGATAAATAAAAATATGATACTGATTTTATTACAAATATGAAATATTATTATATAATCTAACAACTAGGGGATCATCTATATATATAGATTCACACATTAAAAAATAGAAAAATAGGAAATATATGGGATACTCAAAAATATACAACCACATGACGCCTTTAACAATTTCAAATTTTGGGAATTGCTTATTGTTTGACTTTTGAGTGTTTTCTAGGAGATTATTTTTGTGATGTTTAATTATATGTTATATTATCTTTCTTATTGAAATAATTTTGTTTCCAAACATGATATTTGAGACATTTAGTCTGAGGAAGAATGATTTGAGCATCACATCTACATGTGTAGGAAAATTTTGATTGGTTGGTCGTGGTATTACATCTAGAATACTTAATGAGTATTAGGGTTTTTGAAATAAAATCCTTCTAATAGGTCTATTTTTTAGGAATTCCATATTTTTATAAGAGTTTTTATTTTCGGTATATTGTAAAGGATACCATGAAACATGTTTTGGTTTCCCATTTCATTTCTATTTAATGTTTTTTTAACAAAATCCCATAATGGTGTACATGATTAATATATTAGTAATCCATGATTTCATATTTTCACTATGATAATTATTTTATCGGTTGTTAATAGAATTCTGATAGTTCATTTTTCTATGGAGTTTGTTAATTTACATAAACAGTTATAAAATATCAATAGTTTTATTACTTTTGTGTTTAATTTTATATTACTCTAATTTTTTATCTTTGTATTATATCATTTTATTTCAAACTGATTTAATACATGAGTAGGGGGAAAATTGAATCATTTTTACCCTATAACTCCCCAACCTCTTATAGTATGATTAATATTCATATATGAAGATAACAATTGATTCCTTATATTTCTCATATTATAACACCTATAAAATTATTTACTAGAAATAGTTAAGTGTTTTCATGAAATAAAGGGTGTTGTACTGTATTAGAGTACATGGAGGAGAAACTGGTAAATTCTCTGATTCATCATCTGTTGGAGAAGGGAAGTTTATCTGAGGATTATTATAATTCATTGTTTGTTTACTGGATTTTATAATTTTTAAAATTAATCATGGTTATCTCATATGGGTCCTATTAGTTTTGGTATCATGAATGTAACTTTTCCTCCCATGATCAAGAGCTCTATAAAGTTTTCTATCAATTGTTATTTGGGTGACATTATCTCAAAACTGATTTCTTACTCATTATGGATTAAAATAGATTGAATTTAGTATTATCCCAGTATAATTTTAATATTTAAAATATAAATTGAATGAAATTTTATTAGGATTGTAAAAAATATTTTTCATATAAATGTGTAATGACGTTTCGTAGCTAATTCCATGAGAACAATGTTTTATAGTGGTGTTTCACTTGAGTCTAGTGAGAATTTGATACTGATAGATAAGTTGGATGGATTCAATAATAATATGGGATAATTTTATGGAAGAGGTTGAATTAATTTTATCAATGTGAAATCATCATTATTGGGGAATTTAGAAGACTACTATCAAGGATCTTCCTTGGAAGAGGTTTGGTATGATTGAGTTATATATAATGGCGCTCTTGAGGGATTGATATAGGATGATCTACATCTTAAGTTGTTTTTGTGGAAGACATTCATTCCTTTTGAGATAGATAATTTTTTTCTCCCGGAGTTATATAGTTCCCCCTTAGTTATATATTAAAATATTATTAAGATGTTTAATGCCAGAGGATAATATGTTTTGTGGACTTGTATAAAGATGTTTGTAGTAGAGTTTGTATCTTGATGTTTTGTTTTCTAATCATAGAAGAAATAGTCTAATGGTCCTAGTGGATTTATACAACCTATTGATTATACCCAATGGTTTTGGGAGAATTTATCTATGGATATCATCAAAAGTTTTCCTATATAATAGGTTAGTTATGACAACTAAGGTGTTTTTTTATAACTTTTTAGGATTCCAAATTACTTTATAGTGATTAATAATTCATTCTCAGTTGAGGATTTATAAAATTAGTATATGGATAATTTTTTCTGGCTTCATGGGTATCTGATGATAATTATAAATGTTCATGATCCATGATTCCCTTTGAAATTGTGGAGAGGAATTTAACATGATTTCTTCTTTAAATTATGCCTTAACACACCTTTTTATCCTTAGATGTTTGATCAGAGAGAGTGAAATATCAACATTTGGGAGGAAATATTTTTTGTGTGCATTCTAAATTTTGGAATATCATGGGTGATTCACATGCCATTAATAGGTTTTTTATAATACCAATTATCAATTCCCCATTTTTATGACCCCATTTAATGAACTGTATATAAAAAAATTAAATACACATTGTTTTAAGCTGAGTTCAGAGAGATAGATATTCATGTATATGAATTGGTGTAAATCTTGTTATAGAATGTACAGGTGGTTTGTGATTGAATGAAGTTAGTATGGGATCATTCGGTTTCTTATGATGATCGTTATAAGTGTCCTCTTGAGTTTGATGTTAGAGAAAACATGTTCATGATGGTGTCTCTCCATCATGAAGGTGATTGAATGTTTATTATTGGGGGCAATCTTTCTCCCAATTTCTTTCAAAATTTCTATGTGATGTATGGCATCAGAGTTGTTGTATTCCATTTAGAACTACCCACAAATATGATTCAGATGCCTGAATCCTTTCACAAATAAAAATATCAGCAATAACATCATGAAATATCGCATTTCGTTGAATAGAGTGAGAAGAATATAAAGGTTGATAAAACTTCTCTTGAGAAGCCATCAAAGATTTAGGACCATTTGGAGAAGATTTTGTATGATCATACTATTCCATTGGCTGTTTTCCGATGATACTATTGTGGTATGGAGGAGCGTAGTTATTGAGGGATCAATAGATGTTCTCTCAGTATCTGGAGTTGACTGATTCTTGATTTTCTAGGATGATATATATGAAATTGAAGATTTATAAGATTGATTCTCCTCATTGATATGTTTTTTTATTGTGGATATTATTTTTATTTGATAGGTATCTACCATATTATCATGCTTTCAGATTTATTTATAATGTTTCATAGTTAAACTCTATGTTAATTCATAATTTTGGCTATATTCAAATGAAGTTATATCCTTGAGAGTTTTCTCAGCAGTTGGATAATATGTCCCTATTTAGTTACCTCCCTTTCATATTTTTGTTTTAAATTCTAGGAGATGATATGTTTTTTTTACTATTTTCATATATAATGTATTGATTTTTTTTTAATTTTCTTTTTCATTTTGATGATTCCTGTGGATCGGGAGAGATTTCTTAAATATTAAATCTTTTACTAATGGGTTTATAATATATATGAGTAATTTTATAATAATTCAAATATTTTATTAGTGATTTTTAAATTTGGAAGTATAGTAAAGTTTATCCTTTTTTACTTATGGGTTATATTAATTAAAAAAAATCTATAATTTAATTTACCCTTATATAGAATTTCCTTGGAATTATAAAGGATTGTTTTTAACATATGTTAATGATGTTTTAAATTATTAAATAAGGTTAGATTGTTGATATGTGAAATGGTGTGGTCTAACTCCATAAATATATGTAAATTTAAAACCACTAATCCTTATGAATGTACAAATATATGAGGGTAACTGAATATATGTGAAGGTCTTTAGGGTGTTGTGTTTGGATAATCTCACACAACGATATCATATATGAATAGTCAATTTCATCATTTAATGGTAATTTTTCACTTTATTATAGTGTGAAGTTGAATTTTATTTCACATTAGAGTCATTTAAGAGTTTTTATTCTTAGTCATAGATTGTTTTATTTTTCATGCAGTAAGGAAGAGTTTATCATCTCTATTACATTTCAAAACCCCGTTTCTCATAACGGTAATAATGTTCTCTTTTAAATAGTAACACCTTGTTATATATATGTATTATTTTATAGATAATTTTATTATTTGTCTACATGTTCAACTTGTAACGTGTTTTTAACAAAATTAATAGTAATTATCACATAATAATATGGATTTAAAATAATTTTGACCGATTTGAATTGTTTTGAGGAATTTTTTTGAACTATATTATTTTTATTTTCAATATGAATCAAAATTATTTTAAAGATGATTTAAATTGGGAAATATAGGATTACCATTCTGAAAATATATAATAACATATCTATTATCATCTAAAAATAGAATATTTCTCCCATGTTTGGGTTTCCTTATTCTTCCCTTAGGACTGGGTGATCCACACTTTACTATTCCTATCCTGATAGACATAAGGAATTTGTTTATGCTCTTCACACATGTATTAAGAAATATTATTATCCTCCAACTTTTATCTATTCTCACTGTATCATGACATGGACATCTTCTATATAAGATATTCATTTTCTCATTTCTATTTTGTAAAAAATGGGCAAATATTGATTTATAATCCTTTTATTTAAAGGATTGGATTAACCATAATAAGATAAATTTTCTATAAATTTTTAAAGGATGAAGATTAAGATGAAAAGGCATGAAAAAAAATATTTTTATTATATTATTATTATTCTTTGAGTTGATATATATGTAATATTGCAATGTGTAGTTAGAATTATTTATATTTTAATTTATATAATACAATTGAATATTATTTCAATAATCTAAAAATATCATTTCACTCATTATTATTTTATAAATTGGATATTATCAAAATAGAGATGAATAAATATATATTTATTTTATGGACAATATATTATGTATTTTTCTATATGGTGTGTAAAAAAATATTTCTTCTCAATTTTATGATTTTATGTATTATCAAATTTTATTTTAAATGGCTTAAAAAATAATTTGATTATAAGAATTAATGTATATATATTTAGTTATTCTTCTTAATTAAATTATATAATATTACAAAAATTATGTTGTTTATTGTCATTATTTTTATTACAAGATTAGCATCACCACTATGTGAATATTAATTATTGAGTAAATATTGATTATTCTATTATAAAAAAATTTAAATATGTTATGTGTTTCTTGAAAAAAAATAGATAATTCAATTCTAATAGAAGTGTCTATAATAATATATGTTTATTTATTCTTAGAAGAATTATTCATAGTAAACTAGGTAAATCAAGTCATTAATTAACATATTTGTTCTGCTAAATTTATTGAATTGGGGTCGAATGAACCTTTTTTTAATATGGGATTGAAAACCTCAATTCCATACGCATAGTTTCCCAAGAAATTGTTTATAAAGAATATATATGTCATTAAAATGTGTCCAATATATTTAAATCAAAATCCTTGATGTGTTTTATTGATAACATCATTTAGAAGTAAGGATTATGGAGAAGTGGTGATGAATTGACCTACTCCGTATAGGCAATGATGCCAGAGATGGTGGTATTGAGTACATTTTGTGAAATAATATCGAGGATGACACAATGGTAGTTATAAAGGGATAAGATTACTGAAAGATAACAGATATATTCTTGTCTAATGATTTTAAATGGATTGTTTTCTCGATATAATTTTTTTTGGTTTATAACTACATGATGAAGTTTTACCTCATGCATAACAAGTGAATATTTATTATAGTATCTTAGGATGAGTACTAGAGTATCCAAATAATTAAAAATTTATAAATTAAATTGATTGAAGAATATGAATGGTTTTTTATATTCATAGATAATGATAACCTTCATGAGAATAAAAAACAAATTATGGTTTCAAAGAAACATATATTAGTAATTATTTTATTAATAATGGTTATTATTATGGAATAATATTAATTCAGGGTTGATTAAAAATTAAAATTGATATTTGATTCCTATGATAAATATTTATATCTAGTCCTTAATAATTGAATCCATGTTTTAAGTGTAATGATAACTATAGATGAATCTAAGTATATATAGTTTCTCTTCATTTGGTTGAGTCTGATATATTTTTATAATTTATTTTTTAAGTGGCTTTAACAACAATTCATGTAGTTCAATGGAAAACAAAATTTTCATGACAAGGAGTGTTTTCAACAACATCTATCTTGGTGAGAAAATAAATGGATAACTTCTTCATCAGTCACGCTCTATCTTTGGACATTGTTTATGAGCAGGCGTAGTCCGAATTCTGATGGCTAGAGGTATAATTCGGATTCCTACTAGGGTTATGGTAGATACCAATAATAATATAAATTTAACTGTATACTATAATATTTATATGGTATATAATATGCTTTTATTAGGTTAGGGTCTCTATAGATTCCTATGGGTGTACATGCATGGGGTGTGGTGGATTTAGGTATAATTCATAGAAAAGCACTATAGTGAAATATGAGGATGAACATTTTAATGGATATGATGATGATTTGGTATAACAAAGCTCTTTAGGAAAAATAGTTCTTATGTTATAATTACTTGATATATAGTATGAATCGTCAAAGGGGTGAGAAAAAAAATGAGATGACGGGGGAGAGATATAAACCAGAGGGGATATGAAATAAGGGAACCATCATTTATTTATATGTTTTTTATATAGAATAATTTTCCTTTATGTTTTACTTTGTCAGTGAACCATGGTGAGGTTGATAAAATACATGCATATGTTTACTTATTGAGATGTTCTCCTTTGATTATTCAATAGGGTTTCATATACAACTTTTAAATATTACATGGGAGGTATTAAGGGGGATCCAAATAAGAAAACATGTTATTTTAACCCTTTGAATGTAAAATATTTTTCATGATTTCAATTTCTATAAGGAAATTGATCTTATAGTTACTACATTGAAGAGTTGATCAGGGTTGTTTGAAGATTTATGATCAAAAATAATATTTTTTGTTGGTATTTTCAGTATTTTCAGTCTTTTATGACATTACATTATGTATTAGGAATAAATATTTTTTTTATAGTGATGATTTTTGGTTACTCAGTTCATATATTATTACATATTCATGGTAATTCCTCCCATTTTTTGAATTATATATCATCGGTGTTGGTTGATTACCCATGAAATATTGAATATTGGAATCAAGTTTCTTAATCTCACTCAAGTCATTACTGGCCCAAGAGGGGTACCATTATATGGATGGTGGAATGACACCTAGGCCTATTTATGCAATTTATTCATCCACAAAAATCAACCCTATGGACTTATATAATGTTATATATGAGATACTATTATTTAATCACATGTTCTTCATCAATGAATTGAGTTTATAATTGACTAATGTTGAAGGAAGAATATTATTACTATTTATTATGGATATATTCTATATGATGGAGTAGTTCTGAAGATCTCATTTAGAAGGATAGTTTCAATAATCCCAGTGCTTGGAATAATAGAGTATGATAGGTTTTGAACCATGTTTGGAATCATTTAATTCTCTTCATCCTATGTATTAAAATATTGTATATATATACAATGAACATTGGATAACAATGAGAATAAAGTATATTTTGAATTTATAGGGGGTATGGGGTCACAAATTGTATATTTTTGTATGACCTGATTTTATTATGTGCTCAAATGATTAACTTACTTGTGTTCTTATTGGTGAAATTTTGAGCACAATTCATTAATACTTTTACAAACAAAACTCATCTTCAGGTATAATAGAAGAATCACAAGGAATGTACAATTAAGGAAAGAATCAAACCACATACCTCCTTGACCACTATCATTCAAACTTCCATTCTATATCAACATTTCTTGATACCAATGTCTCACATCTTGTTCATTACTTGTTGTATCATTCCCCACTTAGAATGGGGTGCTGCCAAGATTAGAAGGAATGGGTCCCATTCGGTTTTCAGAAATATAGTTGTGGATACTATCTTTTAGGATGTGGTCAGGGATTCGTGGTGAAAACCTATGCAGTGTAGTCCATGGTTGAAGCTACAAAACAAACATCATCAACTAAGGGTTAACTTAAAATCTTGGGATTAAATAAATCACCATAGCTCACAAAATATGAAGATTCTTTGCAAGGATTTTGAACATATTAAAGCTAATTTGGAATGAAATTAGGATGAATTCATTTTTAATTATCTTAAAAATATAAACAATTCCATTGAAGAATCGCTTCTCCGCCAGGAAATGGTGGAATGTGAGATTTCAACGGTAAAAAGGATGCATGAAGGGAAACAAAACCTGAGATTTTTTCATGCTTTCATCAAATAGATACATTGTACCGATAGACCCGACCTTCGTAGTCATGATGGATCATTCTCAATTGAAAAAGATAAGGTGGGGGATGGAGAATGATTTTTTCATGGATCTTTTGGCTCAACCCAGTAATCATATGGATGATGGAAACCCGAGAGACAGTGAAGTATTCTTGGAGGTAGTCCCTCAAGTTGTTACTACAGCAATAAATGAGATGCATGAGATTCCCCTGGAAGAGAGAGAGATTCCTAAAAAAATTGGTCCCTCAACCTTGAAAATTCACCAGGCCCTGATGGATTCCCTTGTTACATTTTTAGGGGTTATTGGGACCTCATCATAAGATATCATAAAAAGTTGATTCATGATTTCTTCACGGCTAGCCATATTCTTTGGGTGTCTTGTTCCACAAATTTGGTTCTTATTCCGAATGTTAATGATCCTCATTTTCCTAAACAATATCGGCCAATTTCTATGTGAAACATCCCCTAGAAAGTCTTTGGATCCATACTCAATAAATTGTTTCCAATTCACCTTCCTAGTTGAATTAGGGAAGAGCAACATGGCTTCATTAAAGGATAGTCCATACATGGGGCGATAGGGATGGAACATGAGATGATTGGAGATATTAATCAGTGGGATATTGGTTCCAATATTTCAGACAATCATGGAAAGAACAAATCATATGATATGGTTGAATGTAATTTGGTTATGAATGTCATTTTTAGAACGAGGTTTTCTGTTTGGGTGACTGATCTTCTTTTTTTGTGCTTCAGTTACTCTTGGATAACTTTGAACTTTATGGGGAAGAAATAAGTATTCTTCAAAGAGGTCAGGGGCCTCTGACCAGGTGATCCCCTCTCCCCCACCCTATTTATCTGGTCTCAAGACCTCCTTAGCTACCACATCAACCAAAACATCAAGATAAAAAGCATCCTCCCCTATCAATACAAGATCAATGATTTTGGAATTTCCCATATTATGTTTATAAATTATACTATGATATTTCTGAATGGTAATAATAGGTATCTTAGGTGGATCAATAGAGTCCTTGCAGAATACTATAAATGGAGATGATAAGTGATTAATAGGGATAAAATTAAGGTCTTTATTCTTAACAAGTTATCGTCTATAATGGAGGAGTCCCTAAAATATATTTTTGAAATGAAAAGAGGGGTTTTCCCAATGGATTACTAGGTCACCCAGGTCTCACCTGGGTAGATCTATATTGTCATTTTGACAAGATTATTAATAAAATTATAGGAAGAATTCTGAATTGTATGAATATGTTTTTGTCTTTTTGATGGAGAATAAATCTGATAAACAGCATGATTTCATCCATATACATATGTGTACTCTCCACTATAATGGTTCCAAAAGGTGTTGCTTCTTGATTGTATAATATTATCGATTTATTTCTTTGGGAAGCATAGTCTAAAGGTAATAATCATTGGGTGGTGTGGAGTAGCATATCCTGGCTCTTGAAGGAAGGGGGAATCAATGTGAAGAGCATATCAACCATGATGTAGGGTCATCAAGAAAAACCTTCAAGGATGGTTCTTGGAGGTAAAAAATATTGGGTAATGTTTATGCAAGGAGGGTATGAAAGTAACCATGATAGGAAAGGTGGTGTTCTCTATATTTTTGGGTGAATTTTCTAACATTATCCAGCATCCCTCAAAGATAATACTCAATGGATTGATGGTAGAGGAGATATAAGCCTTTTATCCATAACTAGTTATGTGTCCGAGACACCTTCTTAGGTTTTCTGTTCCAAGACATTAACATTCATCTTGATATTTTTTTCTAATGGTTTATTCATGACATTATGCACAAGGAACATAGGGCTACCTATCGCAATATTTTCATAAAATATGAGCCAGACATGTGTGTTCTTATAGGGTCTTTTTTGGGTATTTTCTTAGTCAAAGATTGTCTTAGAATGGTTTCACTGAATGAATTCCATGATATTTGGGGTGATTCCTTATATTCGAGAGAGATTCTTATGAATTTCAATTGTATGATTTTGAGAATCATGAACAAATAACTCCCTAAAAATGATAATTTTCAACATTTGGGAGTGAATCTAGACTCTAAATTCCACTCTTATAGGGTGGCACAGACTAAAACCACTGATCTCCTATTCATCGGATTCCATTAGGAAAATATGGGGTGGAAACAGTATGAAGGCTTCGTGGATAGAGTCTCTCAAGGGGACTCATGGTCCATATTTCTTAAGGATTGTTTTAAGGGAACAAGTAATAGTGGTTCCGAGTGGGCTTCGAGGACTATCATACTGGTGGTGGTATGATGGGGGATCTGCAAGAAACATAATTTGGACACACCTTCCATCATACCAATTCTCTCTATAACTCCAGGTCCCAGAAACGACCATTGTTCCAGGATGGGAAGATGGGAACACTGGTTTTCACATTATTCGGGACTCAAAAAGAATACGGGTGGATCATGAAACATGGGTATGAATCTGTGTGGTGGTGTGATTCGATATTGAAGGGGATCAATGTCCCTTGATTTTTGTGCCACCATTGGATGTGGGGATTCCCTTCAAGTGAAGACATCTTTACTACTTACAGGTTAAACTTTATGGAAAAACAATAATGTCCTGCATTCAGCTATTGAAACTGATTAACATATAGTATAAAATTATTTTTTTGGTATCTAGACCATTCCATTGACCATTTTCTACTCCATCCAGAATTGAAAGGGACATTTGAGAAGAATCACCAAGGTGTGTCATACATTTAGAGAATGTAATTTTGTGGATGACGTTTTTCCCTCTATGGTATCCCAACAGGTATTTATTTATTTCTTTTCTAATCTTTGATTCTTTCCTCTAGAGGGTGTCAATATTGTCTGCGTGGATTCACTCAGTCTATACTACTTTATACCAACATGATATTTTTCCTTGTTTATGGCGCTTCTCTGGCCCTATTGTATTATGAATTTTTTTAATAAAATAAATAATAAAGTTTTTTTGTTATAACAGCACATACCATGATTAATCCATTCTATACATATAAAACCTTGTATGAGAAATAGTCTACGATTTTGTAATCAAACATCAGCTGATGGAGGTATAATCAGAATGACTAGTGAGTGAAATATATTAGGAATCCTAGGTTTTAAAATTATAAGTATGTTTTCTTCCCAAGAATTTCTAAAATATCATTTTACATAATCTCTTTCAAAAATAAATATCTTATTGTTTTTAACGTATAGTAGAATCAAACACTTTTTCATCGTTCTGTCTTAAACATGAAATTTGTATTTCTTATACATCTTAGGAGGAGGTATGCAATTCTTCCTGGTACATGTAGAATCCATAGTGGGAACTGGTGCCTGATTGAGCATGAGAATTCCCTATCGAGTTTAATTCATTATACTGGAATCATTATCAATGAATTTTCCTTTTTTTGAATATAAACATCAATCATATATTTTAATGTGATGAATTCAATGAATCTTATTATGTATTTTAATGGAATAAAAATAATTCTACAATAATCTGAGTGACGTACTATAAATATCTAATTCAAATTCTCTTTGGGTAGTTCAATGATTATGAAATTTTCCTATCAATTCTATACGGTAATCACTTCTACGACCATATCATTCATTTGTTTTCAAAATTTTAGTTATTAATTTATATATTACCTTATAACATAATGTTAATTTGATAGATAAATTTTTGATAAAGTTCTCCCTAAACAGGTATGAAAATGGTTGTTAAGATGTTATATAATAAAAAACAATGTCTCTCTAGAGTCTATAATAATAATAAGATCGTGGATACTTCTTATTATTTTAGTGTTCATTCTATATGATGAAATCGAGATAAAAAAAGTACCAGATGCTATTTTGGATTGTCAATACCTTTGAATACATGGAACATAGTATAAATCATGTTAGGAAAATTAGGACATACATCCACTGAATTTTTAAATTGTTTCCATTCCAATTTCATATGTACATGAAATACATACATATATTTTAATCGAGTGACCATTGATTTAATTCAGGTTACAAGTTCCACTATGATGGTTGGTTTTGAATGTATAGCAGTTCAGGTGATCAATGGATTCTAATATGGTCATCCCACCATTGTTTTCTATGGTAATTCAGTGTAATCTATTCTAAGATAGCTTCCCTTACATGACTATTTATCCCACACTGATGAGAGGAGTCATGATTGTTTTCCACTATCATTATTAAATATACATTTTTTATAGACCTAAATCCTACTACATGTGAACACACAATTCACATAGGATAAGAATGTTTCCCTTGATGGAAAATCATGGAAGAGGAATAATAAATTTCTACTGAGGAGTATTAATCAGTAGGGATATTTTTTCTATATTGTTTAATATTCAAGATCTATAAATCCAACAAATTCAAATAATATTGTGAAAACCTATCGTTGATAGTGATATCTTCAATCCCACTAGGTGGGAGGTAATAAATATCCATGTCCACAACTTTTTTCTTTACATGACACTCAATGTGTGTTTGGTAGCTGAACATTTGAGGGAACTCCAAGATTCTATGTTAAATTCTATTGATTGTTATGTACTCCTTATTTAATTATCTCAGTATAGAAAATATATCATATATAGACTTCCTAATATAAAAAATCAGCATTGTCCTCACGGTCTTGGTTATCATTGAGGGGGACATTAATAACATTATTAATTCTTTATAAGAATCTGGGGTCATATCCTCACCTAATGGATAAAAAGATGGGTTTCTTCTTGATTAATTTTAAGGGGTATGTTAAAATCTTCCTCACACTTTCCCCTCTTAATAAGACACTTCGTCTTACTAACCATCCGAGGACTATCATTTTCAATCAAATATTCCTCATAGAAGTGACTAATAGAGTCTGATCCTTTAAGAGTCTCCAATGGGATATACTGAGTGTATTCCCAATGAGATGGATAAAACACACATCAAGAGGAATTTAAAATGATTATCCATGTATTATCTCTTTTTTGGACAAAATTCCTTTATTGGTGGAGGAGAGGGTGGTGATAAAAAATTAGCTAACAATACATAATACAACCTATGTGAAACATATAAATGGTTATATATAATTTCCATAAGATAGAAGTTATAAATACATAATCATATCAGAATACCATGAAAATATGGTTTAATGTCTTTAGGGACTAGCTACATACACTAGTAAAAACATTATTTATCACGTTTACTTTTTCAAGTTAGGTATTTATAAAGGATATGAAAATACATCTATATTTCTTTATAATTTCAGTTATTTGATAACCGACATGAAAAACAAGAATCCCACATTATCCCATAAGATATTTTATAACCACTGTGATATAACATTTAAAATTTTATGAATTTATGTTTTAAATATTTTTGATGTTATTTGATATCATGAAAGAAAATAGTTAAATCTCCTGCTAACGTCTTAAAGAAATTTTTTTAATCCAGTGGAATCCAATATTTGATTAACATCTTCAAATATTTTCAGGTTTTTCTATGTGTATTGTTGATCATTCGTTCCTCTCATCAACTAACTCTCATGTTAGCCTTACACATCGATCATCTCTTTCATTCATTAAATGTCACAGACGTCCAAACTCTTATTTGATCAATTCCATTGGATCAAAATATTGTATTAAAATATTTATAAACCATAAGGATTTTTACCCCAATTATATCACTTTAATACACAGTTCTTATCATCTTGAATCTTGGAATACAATTTTCATTTACCTTATATATCTGTTTATTTATGTGAAAAAATTTAGATTTAATTATATATTATTGTGCTATGTTATACCATAAATTTTGGCATTATATCTTAATGTTTTGGTGTTTCAACTATACGGAAGGTTGTTTTTGATAAATTGTTTCATATATTTTTATACTGTATATCTTGATCAATTTTTTCATTGAATCTAAAAAATTTTCTTATTTGGTTCATGTTTGTGAGTCATTCATATTTTATGAATACTTTGAATTGTATGTGGATAAATTTCAATTAGCAGTATGCTTTTAAAAGTCACTTAGTAATTATTAAATTTAATATATTTATCTATATATATACACAATTAATTTTTTGTATTGTTCAATATGAAATATTAGGTAATTAGTTTCTATTCATATTAATACTTTTTTGTCATGTGATCATATTATTATCTTAAAAAATAATGTATTATATACACATTCTTCATATAATGAGGTACATTACATATAATGTATACATTATAGGTGAATACACAATAGGATCTTTTAATCGGTCCTTTATATATATTTGTTATATTATGAAAAATATTTTAATGGTTTTGGATCTATTTGGACTAATTATCCAATTTGGTAAAAAAATATAATATTGATTTATGAACTTCATATCCCAAGACATACATAATCCCTGGTGATAATATATTTAGTTGAATACTTTATGTTATATTAATTCTTAAATTTACAGCATTATCCGACTACGTAGGTATAATTTTTTGAGATATTTATTCCTTGAATTACACATTCAACACATGGTATTCACATTGGCAAAATTTATCTCCCCGTAAATATGGATTTTTACTATAACAAATGAAGTATACTAAAATATTTAAAATGTAGGTTATTAGTGTGGTATATTCAAATAAAACATGTTTTCATAGAATAAACACTACGTAATATGGTATTCAAAATTTTCATTATACACAAGGAACAAATAATATAAAATATTAATTATATATATATGTAATGAATTATAAATTCATCATTAGGTTTTTTTGAACACATGTCTATGATTATTTTATAGTATAAATTAATGGTTTTGATAATAAATATTTGTTCAAATTAAAAAAATAAGTTAAATAATTCATTGATAAAGATTCTAATAAAAATGGATAATGCACAAATTATTTTTATTTTAGTATAAATATTAAGCTTCATGTTTCATCTAATTTAATTCAGAAGAAAATTAAAAATGGGAGAATATTCTCACTAATTTTTTTTAAATAGCCTCTATTTATTATTTTGTGATTTATAAATTATATTTTATCTTATATTACATTAATTTCATTTATATATACTTATACTTTTTCAAATACACATGTTTTTTTAATTTCAATGTTTTGTTACTTTAAAATTATGACATATCTGATATAAAATAAAATCTGGTTTAAATTAAATAAACTATTCTCACTTTTTTCAATAAAATATTCATTATAAAATTTATTTATTTTTAATTTTTGTTCTAGATAATAATGAGTTGAAGTTGTATTGTGGAACATTGAATAAGTAATGTATATGAGAAAGTCGTTTATGCTTTTTTAGAATCATATAAACACAATGTTCGAAACAAGATCTAGTTTTCATTTCCCTTCTTGAAATGATTGAATATTAAAAATCAAAAAAATAATATAGTTAAAAGATCATTTAATTTCTAATGGTCTTAATCTGAGTTACTGTACTTCGATTTGGCATGGTTAAACTGGGCATAATTTCTGATCTATTAATGATGATACAATGGAAGATGATAATTGGGATGAAATTGAATAAATGTTTTGAGATATTTAGTTATATACAATTTAATAATAACAGATAATTGAGTGTCCCTATATTGAAGATAGAAAAACATTTTATCCAGGTTGAATCCAATTTACAGTTTTAGTCATTTTTTTTATGATTGATTAACTTGAAATTGAAACATGGATGGTGTGATAAGAGTTTTAAAAATTTTCTACAATTGTTGATAGATATTTTTCCTACATATGATGATAATCCATATTCACTTTATAAAGTTTTGAAAATTATAATCTTTATTGGATTTGGTTACAAAACAATATGTGCCTTCTCAAATGACTATGTGCTATATAGGAAGGATTACATATTTCTATCCTGGCATCCAAAATGTGGGACATCATGATATAAGTTTAATGATAAATTATATGATGATTTAGTATTTACATATTCCCTTTCAATGGAATTTCGGTTTATTCCTATAATTATTCAATTAAAAGGATTATTTTCAAATATATATGTTAATAAATGATTAATATGGCACAAAGATGATAGGACATGTGATGGAAGAATAAGGAATCTAGATTATTTTCCACTATAGAAGAAAAATTGGTTAGTATATTCAAATATTTGAAAATGATGTTAGACACCTCCTACTTGGACTATGCATGGATGGAATGAATCCATATGAATCATTATTAGTGTATACAGTTCATGAAATTTTTATTTTCAATTTAAAACATATCTTTTGGAATTTTTTATTTTGTTAAAATATATCATGTTGTGTTTATTGGCCTTTGGGCCAAAAATCTCATAAATGATATGGAAATTTTTATGTCACCATTAATTAATGATTTGAAACTTTTGTGGGAGGAGTTTTTTGGTGGTATCATTCTTTTGAAATAGAATATTTTCAACTACAACCAATTATTATGTTCTTTCAAAATTAATTACAATCATATAAAATTTTTATAGATATAATGTTAAGGGGCATAATGCTTTCCAAGTTGAAAACAACATACATCACATTATCAACTGCATCAAGGGAGAAAAATAGTATACCAGTGTCATATAATGTTTTTTAATATTGATCACATATATATAAGATTAATAAATTGAATTCAATGACTAAAAAATTTATATTTAAATAAAAACTTCATGCACCGATATGTATTTTGAGAGGGAGAAATACAATAACAAGACATTGAGAATGAAAAATAAATCTGATAATGAAAGAAATATATGGAAGGAATATGAAATATTATTGGATAAACAATATTAAATATATCATTAGTTTAAAAATAACATTGATGTCATAAATATAGAGAATAATATGTTTTTCATCTTTATTGAAACATTATAAAACATTATAGGAAATGCTCAAATGGGTTGAATGATATATTGGACATACTCTCAGTGGGAATAAATTGGAGTTATCTCCCACTCATTATTAAAGGTGAATATTCTTCTCCTGTGTTGTCCTACATTGTGAGGAGGTATAAAATTATATTTTTTAGTTCCTTCAGGATATCAATGTGCCATAGATTTATTATCTTAATATAAAATATTTTGTTCTATTAAAGGATTTTATGTTGAAAGGTATTTAATATCAGTATTTTCATGTGATGATGCAATAGCTCATACCAGTTGCATGCAAGGTATATTGAACATCCATGCGAGAATGGATATCGTGAAGGTGTGTTATTTTTTAAATCAAAATTTAAAAAAAGGATATTTTTCTGAAGTCTTTGACTAATTTGTAGAAAGAAGTGGGTTCTATACTTTGTAAACTAGAAATTTATTTTCCTATGTATTTTTTTGACATAATTGTTCATTTATGTGTTCATTTTTCTCAAGAAATATATCTTTTCAGACCTATATATCTATGTTGGGTATATCATTGTAAAAATTAAATGAATATATTGAAGGGTTATGATAAGAATATCTATTTCCCTCATTCCACTACTATTGATAGGTATATTTATAAGGAGTATGTAATGTTTGGTACAAGATACCTGCCTATAATGGAGCACATTATTTTTCCAATATCTCAACATGAATCTATTAATTATGGTGGAAAGGGGATTCGTGGCTTGAAATTAGATTTTTTGAAAGGTGAATAGATAAAGAAGGTACATTTATACATATTGAATTACATAGATGATTCTATTTCTTATATAAAATTTCATATTTATGTGTTGAAACAATTTTATGCAAAGAAGAATTTTATTGGGATTTTGAATGAGAATAATAAAATATTTCTTCCATTGTATAAAAAGACCATTATTAGTAGATTAGATTCCTTGTAAAAATTGAGTTGATTAGTGGGTGTTCAATGTTTAAATTTGATAACATGGTCTGGTTTTGATGTTAATGGATATAAAATTCCTACAAATGATCAAGAAAACATATGTGATGTTCAAAATAGTAGTGTATTAGTCTTCATAAATGGAATTGTCTTTTGATATTCATGTACAAATACTATTTCAGACGCTATCATTAGGGATCGTGTATCCATCTATTTTAGTGGAGGATGTGGTGACTGGTGCTCCGCATTCTCACTTCTCAAAGGCAGGCGACATCCACCACTTATTCAAGGATGTTTTATCTCTGATCAAAATGTTATGATGGGATGTCAGTTCATCCTTCTGTGGATTCCTCATTATAACTCATCACCTAGTCCGAGTCTCCCATATAGATTAATACGTTGTTCATGAATCTATTCCAAGTGACATGTCTTCGTGGATGTTGGTTAATTACCCTACTTCTGTCAGGTCATTGAAATGGGTCTGGTCAAGCTAGCAACCTTTGGTCGGGGGAGTAGTAATGTTGGACATCAATGGCGTGTCTGGATGCATGAACACTAGTGCATCTGGGTTTCTCCTCCTTATGATAGGGAATCTCGAGGGTGTAGAAGCCCGAGGCATCCCATGTTGAGTGCGGATAATTATACAACATAGGCATGTCTATGAGGTTTACCTCAGTTCCCATATTTAACACAGGGTATGTCATAGGATTATTGTCTAGTAGAGACAGATCAGACTGATCAGAACACTAATGAGAGTGGATCAGATAGGTGTGACCACTAAAGGGATCACTTATGTTGGGAGCTGCGAGAATGTGGGTGACACGATTTCACTGAGATGTGGTGACCCAGGCTGTAATCAAGATAGACGTAGACTGTGGAGATTGGATGGAGAGTGAGATGGAGCCAACATGAGGGAGACGGTGAAGTTGGGATTGTGCCTCAAAGAGACTTCTTATGTATCCCCATGGCATGGAATCAATGTCCGCGTAGTTCATTGAGTAGGGTGATAAAAATAAGGAGGCTACCTGAATGGATGGGACCCAGAGGACGTGGAACCTCTGGTTTGGGGAATAACCTTCCCGAAACACATTGGATCAAGGGGAGGACTAGGATGAGACATGGGTGATGGGCCTTAACCTCTGGGGGGCTTCCTAAGTAACCCTATAGTAGGGAATCAATGTCCATGTAGTTCAGGATAGTGTAATAGAATCGGGGTGTACACAGAGGGCATTGACCTGATTCCATGAGGGGGATTACACGTGGTTAAAAGCATGAGGTTGGTCTAACACTCGAGGGGAGGACCCGAGATCGGGGTCCTAATAAAGGGGACTACAGCGGCTTACCGTCATGTGTTAAAAACAATGGCATACAAATGGTTGGGGTTGACAACAACATATCATCGATCGGGGTACACAACAGCTTACCGTTAGTTGGGAAACAAAATTTCTTACCGTTGATTTGGTTTGTGCCTCTGGGAGGATTCCTACATACCTTATCTTGGCTAAGATCAAATCCCACATAGATTGAATGGGTACATTTTAGTGTCACGCTGGACAAAAAGGTGGAATACTTTTTAATGTCATGCAGGACAATGGTGGACCAACATGGAGTGGTCAGAACTAATGGGTATTGGGCTCAAACCCTGGGGATTTTTCCTACGTATGTTTCTTTGGCAAGGATCAATGTCCTCTTAGTTCGTAATATGTGTTTGTGAACTGATGTGAATGGGTCATGACCAATTGTTTTTTAGCATGAAACTCAGGGAGGCTTCCTACATACCTTTCCTTGGCAAGGATCGAAGTCCACATAGTTTGGGGTGGTTGGTGAAAAGATTTGAAGGGGGTGGGGACCAATGTATTTTAAGCATGAACCTCAGGGAGGCTTCCTACGTACCTAGACTTGGTAGGGATCAAAGTCCATGTAGTTCGGGATGGTTGGTGAAATGACACGAAGGGGGTTGGGACTAATAGGTGTTGGGCATGGACCTCTGGGAGACTTCCTACATACCTTGCCTTGTCCAGGATCAAAGTCCTTGTAGTTCATAATGGTTGGGTGAACCGATGTGAAGGGGTTCAGAACCAAGTAGGTGTTGGGATTTAACCTCAGGGAGGCTTCCTATGTACCTTTCATAGGATACAAGTAACAAAATCCACATGGTTTGGGAAGGTGTTGGGATTGAACCTCATGAAAGATTCATATATACCTTGCCTTGGTAAGGATCCAAGTCCATGTAGTTTAGAATGGTTTGGTGAATCGACATGAAGGGGGTTGGGGAAATGTAAATGTTCGTCTTGAACCTCAGGGAGGATTCCTAAGTACCTTTCCATGGAGACAAGGATCAAAGTCCACATTGTTCGGGATGGTTGGTGGACCAATGTGAAGGGGCTCGAGACCAATGGTTATTGGTATCGATCCATAGGGAGGCTTTCTACTTACCTTTCCTAGGCAAGGATCAATGTCCACGTAGTTTGGGATGGTTGGCGAATAGACACAAAGGGGTTCAGGACCAATAGGTGTTTGAAATTAACCTCATGGGGGCTTACTACGTACCTTACCTATGAATGGATCAATGTCCCTGTAGTTCAGAGTGGTTTGGGGATCTGACATGAAGGGGGCCAGGAACATGTAGGTGTTGGGCTTGATCCACAGAAAGGCTTCCTATGTTCCTTTCCAAGGAGAAAAGGATCAATGTCCACATAGTTTGGGATGTTGTTAGGCTTGAACCTTAGGGAGGCCTCCTACCTCCCTTTCCTAGGTAAGGATCATATTCCCCATAGTTAAGAATGGTTTGGTGAATCGACTTGAAGGGGGTTGGGACCATGTTACTGTTGGGATTGAACCTCAGGGAGGCTTCCCGCATACCTTTCCAAGTAGACAAGGATCAATGTCCATGTTGTTTATGGAAGTTTGTGAACCGACGTGAAGGGGGTTGGGACCAATGGTAGTTGGGCGTGAACCTCAGGGAGGCTTCTAACATACCATGACTTGGAAATGATAATATTCCATGTGGTTTAGGATGGTTGGTGAACTGACATGATGGGTTCAAGGACAATATGTGTTCGGCTTGAACATCAGGGAGGCTTCCTACATACCATGCCTTATCATGGATCAATGTCCCCGTAGATCAAAATGGTTTGGTGAACTGACCTGAAGGGGGTGAGGACCATATATGTGTTTTGATTGAATGTTAGGGAGGATTCCTGCGTACCATTCCACGGGGTGAGGTCACAGTTTATCCTCATGTTCCAAGGATGATGGTGCTTGGCAGTTTAACATCCTACATCTTGGATGAGGCGCAATCACCCCACACCCCTAGGACATACATAACTGAAATCGCCCAACCATGGGGAAGGGAAGGAATCTTCATTTAAATGGTGAGGGGGTTTCATGAAGTGATCCATTGAGGGGACCACATTTTTGTGGCTATACGAAGAGGCAATATCCATTAGTGTTCCTATGCAACGAAGCATGATGAAAACCAATGTAACATGAAGCACCACCCAAGGGACATTGAAATCACTTCGAGCAAAGTTCAAGGGTTACACGAGAAAGGTTATTGCAGAGAAAAGGGGTTCACAAGAAGAAGTCTCATGAATCACTGGTGCTCCATGTAGTGGAGGGGCTTTGTGAAGGGGAATACTTCGTGAACTGAAGTGTCATAACCTAGTTATGTGGAATAGATGCATATGGAAGTTTCTTCGTGAAGTGGAATGGATTTCACAAAGTAGTAATTCTCGAAGAAAGGGTTCCATGGGAAGGGAAACACTAAAAGGTATTGTGCTTCGAGAAGCACAATGACTCTAACTTGTCATGTGGGTTGCATGTGCATGGACTATACTTCTAGAAGCATAAGTGCTCCATGAAGTCCAGAGTACCCTTGGGGATCCCCTTCCTCTACGAAGGCCTGTTGGATCCGAATATGGAATCCCTCTTTGAAGAGGGGTTTAATTTAGTAAAAGGGAAAGGCACTTCATGATGCTAAAGTTCCATAAATATATCATGTATTGTAGTGAAGAAATGGCTTTGAGATTTGATTTCTAAGAAGGAGAGAAGTTGTAGGATTTGTCCTTTGGGCATCAGGGGAACCCGGTATTTATTGGAATGAGGCGCCGCAAAGTATATATTTTTCAGCATTGAGCTACATGGAACTTTGTTGTAACCGCAGAGCCTCCCATCTCCATGCTCCGCAGAGGCTTCACAAATGTCAAATCAGATCGGGGATCATCCCGCCTCCTTATTCCATGGAATCTTTACAGAGGTGGTAGCTTTTTGTTGGTCGGGGTGCTGCAGGGCTCCGCGAACGAGATTCATGAGGCATCCCCAAATTATTTTTGTTTGTTCTTACTCTTCCAAAATTTTGGCTCCAAAAAATTCCCCCCGCAGAATTGGAGCTGAGGAGAAAACATGGGTCAATGTGTGAGTTTCAATCACCAAAATTCCTTGGTCTATTGTGAGGAAGGTTCACGAAGGAGGCTCGCAAGGCCGATAGGTGACATGCAGGCTAAGAGAGCCACAAAAATTGATGTGTTTGGATGTGCCGTGAAGAAAAAAAGGGGTCATCACCTATAAATAGATGATGCTGACCTCTCTTTTATCATTTCCCATCTCCACATTTTGGCATTTAGCAATCTCAATTTCTGAGGCTCTGTGTACTCCGCGATTTCTCTCAGCAAATCAGGATTTCTACTTCGCAGCACATAGTGAGCCTTTGACTTTATGATCGTGTGCTCTACGGATTGATCTTGAAGGTTGGAGGATGGCTCCATGATTTAATTACTGGGACCGAGCTCCACGAACGAGATTCCAAATTTGGCATCATGGAATTTCTTAATGAACCAGAAAAAAAAGTTTTGGAATTTCAAAAAACTAAATGGATTACCAGGGGGCTACAAGGGGGTCAATGTGGATGCTTCTTGGAGGGAGGAAATCGTGAATAGCTCGGGTATAGGGGAGTTCATATGAAGTCATTATGACCATAATTCACCAGTAGAGATGTTGTCATAGAGTCAAAAGGACTATCTTATGTGTAGGAGGCTTCCTTTGTATGCATTTTGCCAAAGGGATGATGTCTTAATCCCTAAAGCAAGTAGAGATGAACTACCTTATTGGTTCGGGAGCACGTCGTGCCATCGCAAATGATTCATGGCAGCTTACGAACATGCCTGGGAGGACTTCATCACTATCAATGTTGATTTTCTACACAATCATGTAAATAATGTTGAATGGAATTAACTACAGCTAGAGACATCTCCTCAGATGTAGCAAACAATTCTGACGGTAGCCCTAGGGAACCCATAGAAGGGGTTGATAGACGATTGGTATCTACACAGGGCAGAAAAATCATGAATGACTATGCCTGGACCTATAGGGTAGGTGCCTCGTGAAAAGAATTCGGAGTAGGGCTGAGTTGAGTGGGCTTGTATGAGATGGCTTGGGCCTCCCAATTCCATATCTATCAATCGAAGTAGCTGATTACAGAGATAGTAAGAAGATGGTCTTCGAGGACCAATAACTTCCATTTTTACCATGGAGAGTTCGACATCAATCTACGGGACCTGAATAAGATCTAGGGGGTCCCAATATTGGGAGTGATGTATGATGAATTCCTCCCCGTTATGGGTGCGTAGGAAGATCTAGAGCAGATACAACCATAGGCGATGGCATTGATGGATCTGGTGCTGGGAGAGGACAACAAATTTGTGGGGGATGTCAGTTTAAAATGTTGGATCAAGAAGTTCTTGAGCTTCTTGAAAAATATTCGGTTCCCTCTGAGGCCTTGTAATTTCCCGAAGGGGGCACAATGAGGAGAGGACAACTTATATTGCCAGATTTTGGAGGAAACCCGGAGGAAAACATTGGGATTTAGCCTCAGTACCAAGATACAACATGTAGTCAGCTTAGCTGCAATCATCGCGACACTTATCTGGGACTGGATCATGCTAGTGAGGGACACTAACATGAGTGAGTATCCAAGAACATTCATTATGGCCTCCATTTTGGTGACAGAGGTATGGTTCAGCCTCAGGATCCCGATGCTCACCAAGATGTACAAGATGTTGTGGCATATTAGTGAGAGGAAGAAGCCACAAAGGATATGCAGGTCGTTCCACCTCTAGTATGAGTTGATAGCGGCACATTTTAGGGGTATCAGGGAATATCTGAACCACATTTTTCTTCCAGGATCAAATTTTAACCCATCCATTCTAAATGATGTGGGGAGATTTCTGGTAAAGCTGACCCTGCAAGCAGTGTTGAACCAGGTCTGGAAGGTAGATTAGTTCAACATCTACACATTCCCATTGGCAACAGGTTTATTTGCTGCTGATGATCAGGGAAAAAAAGAGAATTGTTCCAACCTACAGTTCTTTCAGGGTGGAGTCATAGTGGCACATGCGGAACGCGAGTCCCTCTGTGAGTCGTACACCCTGAACTGATTTGCAAGGTGGTTTCAGTGCATGTAGTGACTAACCCCATGGGTATATTTGGGTGTGCACCATGAGGATAACTCATGTGTGATGAGGTAGATGTGGCTCATGTTCTCATGTTAATATGGGAAGATGCGGAACAAGCTACCTTCACCCACGACTATCCTTGAGATGGTAAAGGAACATGTAAAGAGATGGGAGGTGGCATTCTTAGAGGAGATGACAAAGCAGTAGACTACCTAGTCCAGTGACGAGGTGCCTCCGCAACCCTGAGGCTAGGGCTGGAAGGTGGCGAGCAGCTCTCGTGGTGGCAGGGCTGTTGTGGCAGCAAGGCCCGTACTAGTTGAATGTATGGCGAAAGCATTGGACCTAGCATTCCTAGAGGAGTATAGTGATTTGGAGGGGAGGACGCCCAGGGGTTTCCGCAGGATATCCACACGGGCTCTCAGGAAGCAGTTGTGCCACATAGACATGCCAGAGAACCTTGTCTTCCCGGAAGCATGGGATATCTAGGATGTAAACGGAAATTTATCAAAGAATCCAAGAAGTGGAAACACATCAACAATCTAGGGATGGATTTTCTAGGGATCATCTCTCTTATGGTTGGCTTTGCAGTATCCCAAACAGATGAGGATCAATACCTAGCTGATTTGGTGGACATCTTGCACTCCTGAGGTGCCCCATGTCCAATGACGGATCTGGTAAAAGTATTTCTGGATTGAACGGACCCTCCGTAGTTATCTGCTATGTTATTGAGGGAGTTCTTTCCTCTGTAGGATGAAATCAGATGAATCTTCCTGGGGGAGGCTAGTAGAGGATGTCCTATAGAGGAGGATGATGTTGGATATTCAGACCAGAAACATGAAGAGTATGCAGAGACTCTCTAGGTAAGACCCTATGTCCCTTCCCTGGGGTCCACTTCCAGGTCATTTCAGACTCCCCAATAATATTTTAACTATGTAGGACAACCTCATATGTAGAACTCTTTCCCACCCTACAGAAGATGCAGTTGTTGGGACTTCGGGATCTACGCCAGTGGCTATGGAAATTACCACATTCAGCACAGATGGGACACCAAGGGTGGTTCTTCCAGAGTTTTTAGACATCCCAACAATATACAGAGTGCCATGCCTTGGGGTCCCAATGGTAACACCCCAAGAGTGAGACCGACTATTTGATCTCTGTATGTCTCTTTTAAGGAATTCATGACTTCCACACATTGATCTGCTTAAGAGAAGTCCATGAAGTTATTTGAATGAAAATATCCTCAATTAGTGTGGGCTGCCTTAGAATGGTTGGTCAGATTTCCTGGCAGGGCCTTTCCCTATAAAATGTTGGTGGTCATGGAAGCGAGCACCCAAAATGACCGAGCTGTAGTGCTCCCGATAAAAGGAAAAAATGTTAGCTAGACAGATCCTGAGATCATTGAGGTGGGATCTAGAGATGAAGATTGATTAGAAATCATGAGTCCTTACATAGCCAATGAGACACCAGATGTCGACCATGTGGATGAGTTCTTGAGGTCATTCGATATAAATGAACCTATCGACCCTGCGGATTAGGATGAGGTGACCTCTAATGAGGATGATAGAAAGATCATCTGTCCGAGGAAAAGGAATATAATCAGGCGCTTCATCAGTAACACCCCTCAAGATTCCAAATGGGGAGACTTCCGTACCGGATACATGAATTTTGTGCCAGGGGAGTGGATGTTGAGCATCCTCACATGCTTGTCTAAGAACTCATGGTAAGAAGATTTGGGAATATGACTATGGCCACGGTGTCGGCTTGCAGTAGGGAAAAGCGGTGAACATTAAGAGGATCATGGAGGATGAGAATGAGATTCAATGGCTACAGTTATGGGATGATGCGCATTCCACTTTCGTCACCGTGCAATCAAAGGTCATATTGCAGCTGAAGGCCAAGCTGATAGAGGCCGAAGAACAGATGAAGCAAGCCTATGAGAAGATGGTTATTGTCCAGCGTGACGAGTAGTGGGCCCAGGTTTAGGAAGAATAACTATGCCCTATTTTTTCCGAGGTGGTGCGATAACTAAATACGTGACAACAAATTATGCGTGACACAACACAGAGAGTGGCAGATCTATAATGTTATTCTAGCGGTGTCAACCCATCCACGGGAGGGGTTGATCCTCAGGTGCTGTAATGCATGTTACATTTGATCATACTTTCGTGCTTCAATTATTTATTATGGATTCTATAATTAGTTCACTTATTTTCATCATCATTCTATATGTCTATCGCATTTGTGAAACATCTGGTGATCAATCCCTACTCTCATGTGGGTCAGGCTCGATGTGAGAAACAAGGGAAGACCACCATGTTATTGCACCCTAATATTAGAGTGACGAACATGCATTGGGAATCCTATGTTTGAAAAACCATTCCATGTTTTTGGTGAGAAAGACAGAGGCATGACTAGGAAACAAAGGTCTCAGATTAGTTGAGTTGCTATTTTCACAATGTGCTCTTCTGTGCGAGTGGGGTAACTCCATGGGTGTTGGACTTAATCTGAATATAAAGGAGTGGAATGTGTGAATCACGATACCCAAAATTTAGGACATAGTCGGGATGTCATGACAATAAAGGATAACTATTGACATAGTTCGAAACATTATATCCTTATTGCGTTAGACTAAAATGGGGATAACAAATGAGGGAAGACCACTGACATTGTTTGAAACACGAGGCCTAACTCGAAATTTCATCCATTAGTCTTCTGGAATGTTATCCCAGGATATTAAGTGATCCATAGGTTGAGCATCAATAATATTATGGGGTTCCTTTAGACACGAATGATGACAAGGGTCCAAATAAAGGGCACACAAAATGTGGAGGGTGGAGTTATGGGTTTTTAGAATGGAGTCCAAAACACTTGAAATTATGCCACCGTGTTGAAGAGAAGTTTGGTGGGCGCATCAGTCAGATCAGGGATCACACATACCTCCGAATAGGACCTCTTTGGTAACAACCTAGAATTCTTTGTAGTTTTACCTCATACCAAAAAACATGATAAACATGTAGTTTAAAATCCATATGGTGAGGACGGCGCACATTGTTTAAAGGTCATACTACGTGGACCAAGATCGGGGTCAAGGGTCTAGGAGGTTTAATGATCCTAGGGTTGTGCCCTGGGCAGATTGGTTTGGTATCTCTACATATCCCATAAAGATGGAAATCAAGGTAAACATTTTTCTGAGAATGCAGTTTAATGTCATGCGGGATGAATGGCATCTGTGGCATGGCTCCACCGGTACACGTCCCTCCAAAACTACTAAGCCCAAGTGAGTCGTGTTCTATATTGGAAAAAAGGGGTTGTGATGAGACATTACGAGTACATGAAGGCACACATTAAGGGAAATGGTACGCTTGGTGAATGACATCCCAATAATGCCAACCAACCTACTTAATATGCCTAGATGTGTGAATGGATAAAGCCGAGTATGTGGGAATTCCACCTGAATATAAGGAAGTGGAAATATGTGAATCATGATGCTCAATATTTGGACCACAATGATAGTGGCGTGATGATAGAAGATAATTTCTGGCCATTATTGAAACATCGTATCTCTTTTTCTTTAGCCTGGAATGGGAACAAACAAATGAGGGTCGATTGATCAACATATTCGAAACACAGGACCTGTCACAAATGTCGTCTGAAATATTTGGGGGCGTTGGACCAAAATGGTAGGTAAGCCAATTTGGAATGGGAACAAGACATAAAGGGGGCCCCTTTTAGACATGGAAGAGGATGAGGATCCATATAAAGTTCTCAGGAATCATGGACATGGCATAAGTGGATTTTTACATGAAAAATCCAATCCCTGGGGTCCTTCCCATGCAATATTTTAGTACAGAATTGAGACGTGTCAGATAGAAGAAGTAAAATATCTTTCCGAGGAGAAGGGTCTGGGTTCCCACACTCCTAGCTTAAGGTCGTATAGTGGGCCATCAAGGGGGGACTAGTTTCGATGGACTATGCACAGGGCGGCGATGTGGCCAAACTCGAAGTGTAGTCCCCATAGGGAGATCTTAGTTTAGGGTAATTGAAATCTGACTACATTGGGAAAAGAAAAGGGAGGCACATGGTGCAGATGTTGAAAAACACAACGTGAATGAGAACACAAGAGTTACACACCACCCCACATGCTCCCAAAAGTGTTCGGGCCAAGGGGCCGAAAAATATGGGGTAGGATTTAATATTCATAGTGCTTGACCCAATGATGGAATGTTTGTGCGTCCCTATGTATCCCATGAGGATGGGAATCAACCCATACATAGTTCTAGGAATGTTGTCATTACCCCTTGTAGATTATATGTAAAGAGATCATACTCTAAGGACTTAGATATCAGACCAGTGATGGTATGGAATGAGGGAAACCCAAGGTGAGGTAATTATAAAACCCGACATGAATGAGGACCTAGAGACCATATCACCATGTTTTTCTTGAGGAGGTCATAGGTCAGGGGACATGAAATGAATGTTTAGATGGGAATGAGGTAAAGTGTGTGGGTATTATTATAGAACCCATGAGAATGGGAATCATCCCATACATAGTTCTATAAGTGGCATGGTAAGGTACCATTTCCAGGAAAGGTAAAGTCATTCATGTCTGGTCCACACAACAAATGAAACAGAATTTGATAGATATTGTTTTTCTTTTCAGATAGATGTGTGTGTCTTTTGTGAAGCGACAAACCTAGGACATGTAATCTTGGCATCACTATAGGAATCAAGCTGCATATAAGAATTGAAAAATGGTATGGGGGATGACTAATACCCAACATGATGTCTCGTTGAGTGAGGACACCATGATGCAATCCCATTTTTTGTTGTGCGTCCAGGATGATAATGTCACAATTTTGGGGTGTTTGATTGGATCAACCATGTATTATAATGTCATTCAATAAAGACACTATTGTTTAAATCCTTGTGGGGCCATAGGAGGAATGTGCATGACGTGATAAAGAATAACTGATGTGAATGAGGATGAGGTCCACATCACGCCATGCATGATTCCAAGGAATAAAACTCAAGACAAGGGGCTAACAAAGGCCAGAAAATATGGGGATGGACCTGTTATAAAAATGTCAAGGTGTTCCTATGTGTCCCATGAGGATGGGAATCAAGCCACACGTAGTTCTAGAAGTGCAGTTTAACGTCATGTAGGATGTAATAGTTTAATGTCATGTAGGACCATATACAGTTTAATGTAATACCAGGAAGCATAGAGTTTAATGTCTTGCAGGACTGAAGGTAGGAGATACTAGATCCTAGAAGGGGAGTATGTGGTCCAGGTATTGCAAATCCAATGTGAACGAGGAAATAATCCCACACACGCCACACCACACAATCTTATAAGAGTTCGTGCCTAAAAGGATGAAAAAAAGAGATAATTAGTGTAATCTGAGCTAGACCCAAAGACAAGATCTCCTGGCATACCAACATATACCATGATGATGATAATCAAGCTAGACGGGGTTCTAAGAAGAGGTCATATAGGGAGATTTTAGTTTAAAGTCTTAAAGGTCAAAAAATGGAGAAGGAAAACTCTTCAAAGCAAGTGTAGACCTCAATCCGATCCACAAGACCACGTGAGTTAAACTCGGTGTGGGAACCAAGGGAGGAAAAGGTCTTTGCAACACATGGAATACATACAATGGGGAAATCAGTGTGGAGAATCTAATGATGCCTTACCATGGATTTATCCTCCCAACGTGAAAATGTGCACTAAGGGAAAGTACCAAGAGTATCGAAATTCCACATCGACAAGATGGGGTGGAAAGAGATGTGAATCATGCGACCAACATTTAGTGTGTGATGGGGTTGGTGTGATGATGGAGGATAACTATTGACCATGTTCGAAACATAGTATCCATATCGTATGGCCTAGAATTAGAACAAAAAATGAGCATCGACCCCTGACCATATTCACAACGTGGGATTTGTATCAATTTTTCATTTGAAACCCTCGAGGACGTTGGCCCAAAATTTATGTATAGCCCTTATGCTAAGCATCCATACCATTTGGGGGTCAATTTGGATGTGAAAGAATACAAAAACCCTAATGAAGGGGACATGAAGCCTAAAATGGGTGAAATCATGTGCGTGTAGGATTCGACACACTTGGATCTGAAACACAGTACTCTTGGGAACATTGGTGAATCATTGAAGAGGGTTGAGGGGCCCAACTTTAGAGCAGCCGATTCAAAAAGATGATTGTAGGGAAAGGGAGCGAAGGGCTCTCAAGAGAGGGTGGTACGTGGATTGGTTTTTACAAACCTGATGTGAATGAGGATGTATGTCCATACCAGACCACATAGTCGTCCCCTGGAAGGACTCATGTCAAAAGGCTAGAATGAAATGGTGGTTTTTAAGAGATGGGGCTGGACCTGGAGAATAGATGTTCGGGTGGTCCTATATATCCCATTATCATGGGAATCACGACACTTGTAGTTCTATGGAAGTATGTGGTGTTGTTTACCATCATGAAACACAGACAGAAATAGGGGCATGGTTGTAGAGACCTGAATCTTGACGTACAAGGACATTACATTACATTAGCAGAATACATAATACATAACAAAAACAGACACAAAAGGACTGTAATATTTTAGTGTCTTTGGAAACTTGGAACGTAATCTTCTAATCGTGGTGAAAGATCTTCAACATCTCCCATAATGATCATCCTTTTTTTTTCTCACCTAAAAACTTTCTTTATATCCTGGGGAAAAGAAAACATAAAAAGGGTGAGCTCAAAGTCTCAGTAAGGGTAAGCTTGGATAAAATAAAACATACCATATACATTTGAACTTAAAAACATGAACATATTGTTTAAACATAAAAATCTTGAGAAATGACACAAAACATGGATGTACGTAAGGCGTAGATCATAAAGAAACATTAATAATGATAAAATATCTTGGGAATAAAACATGTAATTGTGGAAACCATTAAGCACATGACATTATTTCCATAGTAGCCAAGGAATTACTGTCAAGACCATCTTAGTGGACAAAGTCCCTTTCTGAATCGAGTTCACTCCTCATTCCAGTCCTGTATTACTGAACCAGTTTAACTTTCCGTTCCGGCCATGTCTATATCATGAGATACAAATCTTCACCCAATGCATTGGAGGGAGATATAGGTCCCACCCATCTCATAATGAAATCATTCTTACTTGGTCCACAACATAAACATAAATCATTCATCATAACCCAATGAATAAAATGGGTTTCATAAACATCATTCCATCATCACATAATCCATATAAAATAAATGGACATCATTTCATAACAATAAAAGTTAAACCATGTAAATAATAGAGACTTTATACCTGAAACATACACATATGAAATAATGTCATCTTAGATGGAAAATGGTTTTGATAAAACACTTGAAATGAATTCTTGAGGAAGATATCCTTTCTTCTTCAAAATCAATTTCTTTTCACAAAACATCATGAAATTTTAAAAGAAAAAGATTTTGTTTAAAATAGTCATGAAATCTTTTTTTGGAAGCTTCATGAAAATAAGGCTTTATAAAACCGTAAAAAAACCCGTTCGTGCCGTATAAGTTAAAAAACATTCTTCTTGTACTTTTGTCGGGAAAGTTAAAAAAGTACCTCGTATGGTAAACAAAAGAATGATTCCTTCCATACCATGGGGTAAGAGTCAAAATGGGTATAAAAGGACTTTAAAAAAACATGAATACACTTTAATAAAACATGTACATGGATGATAGAAAAAACCACAGTAAATACTTACGAATAAGTAATCTTAGATAAAAATGATATTTGCACAATTATCCCTTACCTTAGGTCCGATTTTCTTCATAAGTGTCTGAACCTCCTGTATAATGATTTAAATAATGTAATTGACTTATTCAAGAATCATACTCATTGTTATGATATAATATATGGTTAAGTTATGACTTTATATTACCCGTTCTTTTGTAAATTCCATGTTAAAGAGCGTTTTAGGTAAATTCGTTTCATTTGTCGTCCGTGTTTTGACTTGTAAATATTCATACGATTACATAGATCATGATTAATTAATTACAGAATATAAAACATGACTTATATATAATATATATTGAGAATATACATATATATAATAGATCAGTAAATCGAAGGAAATACACCGTTCATGGAGACGGTAGGCCGTACGTACGCATGAACGCTGTTTTCGTTTCCTTATTGAGTTGAATGGAATTAACTAGACGACATACATATATATAAACATAAATCCAGAATCATTATTATGTCATATATTTCATTATTACTTATTATATATACTTTATAATCATTCTTGAATGGTTAATGTGGAGAATGAATCTCATCACGTCGTGGAGACGGTAGTCCGTACGTACGCACGAGCGATGATATCATTCTCATGATCATGGAATTGTATTGGAGTGTATGTATACTATTTCAGAATCAATATCACTTTATAATAATCATATATAGTTATTATGTACACCATTATACCCATCCAGGTAAGGTGGTTGTGGAAAACAGATTACACCACGGCGTGGAGACGTTATTCCATACGTACGCACGCGCGGTGATTTCATTTTCCGTAGGATGGATAGATGGTGAAATAGGGTTGTTTCATACTTATAATAACATATCAGTATATGAGTGATAATGATGTTATTACTTCATGATTAAACATCCTAAGAAGAAGAAGTGGAAGAATAAATAAAGTTGAAAGAATCGGTAACGGATATTACCTCTTCTTTGAAGCGCCTCTTTGAGTCCTCCTCTTATGGCACTAAAATTGGTATTTGAAGAAGACCAGGACCTCTAGGATGTTTCTATGTAAATGGAGAAGAGAATTTTTCAGGTATTGGCCTAGCTTGAAGGCTCAATGTGGTGTGAGGAAGAGAGGGAGGAGGTTCCCTTTTATAAGGGAGGAGAGGGGCACCTTTGGAATTCTTTATAATAAATCTATCCCCACTTAAAAACCTCCAAAAATGACTCATATTCGATGATTTGATGAGATAGGGTTGTAATATCATCAACCAATCAAATTTAGACATGTTTGGATCTTATTTTAAACATTATCATTTTGATTTATCCTTATTTAATCTATTTAAGTTTATTTGTGGTAATAAAGTTCTAAATTTTAAATTATAACAAATAATTACTTATTTGTTGTGAATTTTACATAATTGTTTAATTTATAACATTATAGACCATATAAATTTAAATTTATAATTTTTAAATATTTTTGTGATTTTTAAACAATTATATAATATGTTATTTTTATAAAATAACAATAGTGTTAATTTTGACACTATTAATTTATTTGAATTTAAATAAAATATATACAGATGATATGTTCAAACTAAAAGCTTTAATAGATTCATAAAAGGTCATATGTAACTATAAAATTAGTGTATCAGATTAAATAGTTCATATAATATTTATTTTATTATTTTTAAAACCATTTATTTGGTTTATCTCTTAATAAAATAATTACTATAACATTTTTGTATAATTATTTAATATAATGATTTGTTGGGTAAAAATTTAAAATAAAATCTTATGATGAAGATAAATCTATTACATTTCACAATAATACTTTTACTCTAATTTATCATCTTAAAATCACAATATTTAAATTGTTATATTTATTAAATTATGAAGGTGACAACTTTGACATCATTTACAATAAAATAATATAAGTGTCATAATAACTTTTATAAGGATCCAAACGGTTATATATTAGGTAATTGGATGCTTAAGGTGTATATATACACTACCAATAATTTTTGGTTAGGTTTTTGGGCCTTTTAATGGGTATTATTATTTCAGTAAAAATTATATTACTTATTTTCTACTTAATAAATAATTTGTGTTTCATTAATGTATCACTATTAATGACCATTATTTAATCCCTAAAAATTTTAAATAAATTATCATGATGTAGATAATTTTATTATAATTCTGGAGACAATTCATGTTCGAAGATTTCTGATGTTTATCACTAAATTAAAATTATTATACTTATAAGATTTAAGAGAGTGACATGTTGTAACTTTCTTTGGTTTTAATAATAATTAAATTATTTTCAAGGTCAAAAGACCATAAAATGAATCTAATCCGACCCTTAGTTGATATAGGTTTACTTTTATCCATACAATAGAATTATGGAATGTGTTAGGGTAATTTTATAATATTAAATTTACCCTTAATTACCTGATTTACCTTTAACTATGGTAAATAAAATTTACCGTAGTTACTATTCATAATTCCCAAAAATAAAATTTATCCTATTAACATAATTTTATCCCACTGATTCCAAATATGGAATCCATTTTTTTCAAATTCAATACACTGAAGTTGCAGAAATTAAATTAAAATTAATCTCGTTGTCGAATGAAAACGGGTTTTTGTTTAAAACATTGAAAAAGATTGAATTGATTTAACCTATGAATTCAATGTAAAATCAATGCTAATGACATACATTATATTAAATAGTAAAAATATATTCTATTTATACTTTAAAACCATTCAATATTATAATTTAACCATATAAATTATTACGATGAAAAAAGTTGTTTTTCATTAAAATATAGCGTGTTTTTACTATTCATCAAAATACGAAAATTACGAGAATAATACGAAAAATTTATCCAAAGTAAATTTTTATTTCTTGATTCCAAAGAAGAATTTTATTTTGTCAAATTGAACTTATAAATATGTCAAAAACTATATTTAAAGTGGGTGCACCATCAAAAGGCGACAAAACTGCATTTTTTGAAAAATACTTATTTTACCTGAAAAAATTATTTTGTTCTTATACCAGGTTCTAGAAAATGTGTAAGATGAATAATAATGTTATAAAATTCAAAATTTAGTTAATACTATTCATAACGGCAAGTTCATAATAATATTATAATAATATATCGTTGTTTAGTAAAACCCGTTATTGCGTACAACAGACGCTATCGAGGAAGGTCGTGATTATGTGTAATGCAAGACAAGTCTGGGTTGCGTGTTGTGAAAGAATCCTTCATTGTTTCATATAACAGAATCCAACCATATTTCATTTATAGATTGAATTTATATATATATATACTCAATGTTGCGTAGAATAACTATTATCAAAATTGTGTGTAACACGATCCAAGAATAGTGTTGCGTATACTGCAAGCTAATACGGTGTTGCGTATAGCGCAAGGTAATCTTGGTGTAGCATACAACACAAGAAATTAATGAAATTAAAAGAATATTTTTCATAAAATCTCTGGGTGTTACATTCTACCCCCCTTAAAATGAATTTTTCCCTCGAAATTCGTCGGGGTTATAAATGGTTTACTACTCGAAAGTTTGTTAAATAGAAACCCACATCGTATAAAGGAATACCAAAACATGGCTTTAAACAGTAAAGTATGAAATGTAACGGTTACCCAAATTAACTCATCACTGGGTTTCCACGTAGGATAACATAGCTGAAAATATGGATATGGATGAATAATCTAACCATCAAGTTCTGATGGAGATTGGTAGGGAACATGGCGATGAAAAAGCCAACAATCACAAAGCTATTGACTTGTGATGATCATAGGTACCATCTGATTCATCAGATATAAGGGAACTAGGACAACATTTTTGGTTTTCAAGATCATTTCCCTAAAGATGATGAATTAAAAGAAATACTTGCATGATTTTTGTACAATCTCACTGTTGTTCATGAATTGAACAATTTCCACTTCATCCCTTAAAGAAATGAAGTTGAATTTGTTATTCGTGATGTGTTAGCAGATCATGTGATAGAATGAAGGGTCATTCCATCTCTTTCAAACAAAAGGTTAGCAAAAGTTATAAGTCCATCTTATGGTTAGATTAATCGTATATGGTTCCAAAAATGACCTTATACTTCATATATCATAACATTTAATAAAATAAAACTACTTTCTACTAACCAAGGACTTCTTGTAGGCCAGTGGTAGGCGATAAAGACCAATCGCACATCGGTTGGGGGTTCGATTCCCACAGCCTTGTCCGACGCGATGGGTTGTCGCCTGTCCTACTGGTTGTCTTTTTTCTAAAACTACATTACTATATCATCCCATCAATAATATCGAAAAAAGGTTCTATCCTTATACAATACTAACTTATGTCCAACATAATCCATTCCAATCCTTAGGCTTATCCATAATATTGAAGTCCATTTTCATATTATAGTGAAAACGATTACCAGAGATTTTATATCAGAAGCATGTTAATACCATCGTTGATCCCCATATATCATAAGATATATCTTGTTGGTCACATTACAAATGTTCGAAGGCCTTAATCATGTATTCTCTGGAAAAATGAATACCCATTGAACCTTAGTGAAAACATGAATGCAGTTAAAAGTTAACACTTTCCACATACCAAAATCCTCAAAATTCTATATACTCTAACCATGATATCACTTAGTCCTTATATCACTCATGAGATCATGAATACAATCAAACATCTCATTATCTTCTTATTCTTTCATTATGCACATATCATCTAATTTAAAAAAATATCTGAATAACATTCCATGGATACTGGAACCATTCAACATATACTTTCAAATACTTTTAGGAAAAAAATAGTGTAACAATCCATAGATGATTCTTTGTTCCATAGTACCATTAACTATACAACATAACTCTCGATAAACATACAATCATTCCACTGCCTTCTAAAACAACCGACTGAGCTTCAACACTTCTTTCATCTCATATATCATTTGTAGTCTCTTCATCATCATCCACATAAATACTACCCATATGACCATGTTGATTCTCTTTATGAGATTTTCCATTAGGGAACTGGTTTGCATAATGCCTGTATATTCCACATTTAAAACATCTAATCATTGTTGATGTCGTAGCAATACCATTATCCTTGTCCATGGTGTTAACTGATCCTTTTCCTTTGCACTTACTGGCTTTGTGTCCTTCTTTTCCACAACCAAAGCATCTTCCAGTTCCTTTGAAAAAATCTCCCTGATGCCTCTTCCCACATGATTTACATGAGGGAAATTGATCTTTCTTTCCTCTATGATCATCATGAAACTCCATATTTCTCTTATTATCTGAGTCAGGAAACTTACCAAAGTTGAGATTATTGATCATATTATGAGATTTCTGATTATACATAATAACGATTTTTGGACTTCCAGATCCCGTTTCATTTGGTTTCTCATGAATAAAATCTTTCCATTGTCTGTCATATCCTCCATTATCATGAATCTTCCTATTTCCAGCCATTTTCTAAAACCCAAAAAGAATAGTGTGAGAGGCAAAAATCATGCTAGGGAAAAAACATAGTAAAGGGGGAGCACCCTCAATATCTAACATCTTAGGTTAACTTCTAAGATCGTTACCGTAGTTCTAGGACTATATCCTATACGTATTCTTATCCTTAGGTACATCCCTAGACATACCTTAGAAATATCTCTAGGGATCTCACTAATGTTTTCGCATCCCAGTTTCCAAAGGTTGACTAAACATTTCCTCTGATACCAACTATAACGACCCGAATCATGACGTACATGGTCATTACATTACTTTAGCAGAATACTTAATACATAACAAAAACAGACACACAAGGACTGTAATAGTTTAGTGTATTTGGAAACTTGGAACGTAGTCTCTTAATCATGGTGAAAAATCTTCAACATCTCCCATAAAGATATTCCTTTTTTTCTAACCTAAAACCTTTATTTATATCCTGGGGAAAAGAAAACATAAAAAGGGTGAGTTCAAATGCTCAGTAAGGGTAAGAATGGATAAAATAAAACATACCATATACATTTTAACTTAAAAACATGAACATAATGTTTAAACATCAAAAGCTTGAGAAATGACACAAAACATGGAAGTACGTAAGGCATAGATCATAAAGAAACATTAACAATGATAAAACAGCATAGGAATAAAACATGTAATTATGGAAACCATTAAGCACATGACATTATTTCCATAGTATCCAAGGCATTGTTGCCAAGACCATCTTGGTGGACAAAGTCCCTTTCTGAATCGAGTTCACTCCTCGTTCCAGTCCAGTATTACTGAACCGGTTTAACTTGTCATTCCAGCCATGTCTATCTCATGAGATATAAATCTTTACCCAATGCATTGGAGGGAGATATAGGTCCTACCCATCACATAATGAAATCATTCTTACTTGTGCCACAACATAAACATAAATCATTCATCATAACCCAATGAATAAAATGGGTTTCTTAAACATCATTCCATCATCACATCATCCATATAAAATAAATGGACATCATTTCATAACAAGAAACGTGAAACCATGTAAATCATAGAGACTTTATACTTGAACCATACACATATGAAATAATTTCATCTTAGATGGAAAATGGTTTTGATAAAACACTTGAAATAAATTCTTGAGGAAAATATCCTTTCTTCTTCAAAATCATTTTCTTTTCACAAAACGTCATGAAATTTTAAAAGAAAAATATTTTGTTTAAAATAGTCCTGAAGTCTTTTTTAGGAATCTTCATGAAAATAGGGCATTATAAAACCGTAAAAAAACTCGTTCGTGCTGTATAAGTTAAAAAACATTCTCCTTGTACTTTTGTCGGAAAAGTTAAGAAAGTACCTCGTAGGGTAATCAAATGAATGAATCCCTCCATACCATGGGGTAAAAGTCAAAATTGGTATACAATTACTTTAAATATACATGAATACACTTTTATAAAACATGGACATGGATGATAGAAATAACCCCAGTAAATACTTACGAATAAGTAATCTCAGATAAAAATGAGATTTGCACAATTATCACTTACCTTAGGTCCGATTTTCTTCGTAAGTGTCCGAACCGCCTGTATAATGATTTAAAAAATTTCATTGACTTATTCCAGAATCATACTAATTGTTATGATATCATATACAGTTCACTTATGACTTTATATTACCCGTTCTTTTGTAAATTCCATGTTAAAGAGCGTTTTAGGTAAAATAGTTTCATTTGTCGTCCGTGTTTTGACTTATAATTATTCATATGATTAAATAGATAATGATTACTTAATTCCAGAATATAAAACATGATTTATATATAATTTATATTCATAATAGACATATATATAATAGATCAGTTAATGGAAAGAAATACATCGTTCGTGGAGACGGTAGGCCGTACGTACGCATGAACGCTGTTTTCGTTTCATTATTGAGTTGAATGGAATTAAGTAGACGACATACATATATATACACATAAATCCAGAATAATTATTATGTCATATATTTCATTATTACTTATTATATATACTTTATAATCATTCATGAATGGTTAATGTGGATAATGAATCTCATCGCGTCGTGGAGACGGTAGTCCGTACGTACGCACGAGCGATGATATCGTTCTCATGAGCGTGGAATTGTATTGGAATGTATGTATACTATTTCAGAATCAATATAAATTTATAATAATCATATATAGTTATTATTTACACCATTATACCCATCCAGGTAAGGTGGTGGTGGAAAATAGATTACACCACGGCGTGGAGACGGTATTCCGTATGTACGCACGCGATGTGATTTTGTTTTCCGTAGGATGGATAGATGGTGAAATAGGGTTGTTTCATATTTATAATAACATATCAGTATATGAGTGATACTTATTTTATTACTTCATAATGAAACAACCTAAGAAGACGAAGTGGATGAAGAAATAAAGTTGAACGAATCGGTAACAGACATTACCTCTTCTTTGAAGCGCCTCTTTGAGTCCTCCTCTTAGGGAACTAAAATTGGTCTTTGAAGAAGACCAGGACCTCTAGGATGTTTCTATTGAAGTGGGTAAGAGAATTTGGTAGGGGTTGGATGAGATTGAAGGCTCAAAGTGGTGTGAGGAAGAGAGGGAGGAGGTTCCCTTTTATAAGGGAGGAGAGAGGCACCTTTGGAATTCTTTATAATAAATCTAACCCCACTTAAAAACCTACAAAAATGACTCATATTCCAAGATTAGATGAGATATTGTTGTAATCTAATCAACCAATAAAATTTAGACATGTTTGGATCTTATTTGAAACCTTATCATTTTGATTTATCCTTACTTAATCTATTTAAGTTTATTTGTTGTAATAAAATTCTAAATTTTAAATTATAACAAATAATTACTTATTTGTTGTGAATTTTCCATAATTGTTTACTTTATAACATTATAGACCATATAAATTTAAATTTATAATTTTTAAATATTTTTGTTATTTTTAAACAATTTTATAATATGTTATTTTTATAAAAAAACAATAGTGTCAATTTTGACACTATTTATATATTTGATTTTAAATAAAATATATACTGAAGATATGTTCTAACTAAAAGCTTTAATATATTCATAAAAGGTCATATGTATCTATAAAATTAGTGGATCACATTAAATAGTTTATATAATATTTATTTTATTATTTTTAAAACCATTTATTTGGTTTATCTCTTAATAAAATAATTACTACAACATTTTTGTATAATTGTTTAATATACTTATTTGTTGCATAAAAATTTAAAATAAAACCCTATGATAAAGATAAATCTATTAACTTTCACAATAATACTTTTACTCGAATTTATCATCTTAAAAGAACAATATTTAAATTGTTATATTTATTAAATTATAAAGGTGACAACTTTGGTATCATTTAAAATAAAATAATATAAGTGTCATAATCACTTTTATAAGGATCAAAACGGTTATATATTAGGTAATTGGATACTTAAGGTGTATATATTCACTACCAATAATTTTTGGTCAGGTTTTTGGGCCTTTTAATTGGTATTATTATTTCAATAAAAACTATATTACTTATTTTCCACATAATAAATAATTTCTGAATCATTAATGTATCACCGTTAATGACACTTATTTAGTCCCTAAAAATTCTAAATAAATTATCATGATTTATATAATTTAATTATCTTTCTAGAGAATATTCATGTTCTATGTTTATGTTGTTTATCACTAAATTAAAATTATTATACTTATAATATTTAAGAGAGTGACATGTTGTCACTTTCTTTGGTTTTAATAATAATTAAATTATTTTCATGGTCAAAAGTCCATAAAATGAATCTAACCCGACCCTTAGTTGATATGGGTTTACTTGTATCCATCCAATAGAATTTTGGCATGTGTTAGGGTAATTTTATAATATTATATTTACCCTTAAATACCCGATTTTCCTTTAACTATGGTAAATAAAATTTACCGTAGTAACTATTCATAATTCCCAAAAATAAAAAGTAGCCTATTAACATAATTTGGACCCATAGATTCAAAATATGGAATCCATTTTTTTCAAATTCATTACACAGAATTAGCATAAATTAAATTTAAATTAATCCTGTTGTCGAATGAATACGGGTTTTGTTTAAAACATTGCAAAAGATTGAATTGATTTAACCTACGAATTCAGTGTAAAATGAATGCTAATGACATACATTATATTAAATGTTAAAAATATATTATATTTATACTTTAAAACCATTCAATATTATAATTTAACCAAATAAATTATTATGATGAAAAAAGTTGTTTTTCATTAAAATATAGCGTGTTTTAACTATTCATCAAAATATGAAAGTTACCAGAATAATATGAAAAATTTATCCAAAGTAAATTTTTATTTCTTGATTCCAAATAAGAATTTTATTTTTTCAAATTGAACTTATAAACATGTCAAAAACTAGATTTAAAGTGGGTGCACCATCAAAAGGCGACAAAACTGCATTTTTTGAAAAATACTTATTTTACCCGAAAAATTTATTTTGTTCTTATACCATGTTCTAGAAAATGTTTAAGATGAATAATAATGTTATAAAATTAAAAATTTAGTTAATACTATTCATAACGGCTAGTTCATAATAATATTATAATAATATATCGTTGTTTAGTAAAACCTGGTATTGCGTACAACACACGTTATTGAGGAAGGTCGCGATTGCGTTTAATGCAATCCATGTGAGGGTTGCGTGTTGTGAAAGAATCCTTCGTTGTTTTGTATAACATAATCCAACCATATTTCATTTATACATTGAATATATATATATGTACTCAATGTTGCGTAGAATAACTATTATCAAAATTGTGTGAAACACGATCCAAGAATTGTGTCGCGTATACTTCAAGATAATACGGTGTTGTGTATAGCGCAAGGTATTCTTGGTGTAGCATACAACACAAGACATTAACGAAATTAAAAGAATATTTTTCATAAAATCTCAGGGTGTTACAATGGTACCCAACGAGGGATGTGTATGGCACAACGACTATCCTATGCTGAATGATGAATTAAGCTCATACCACATCATACAATCCTGAATGAACCCTTGGGCCATGGGACTTAAAATGTTGAGGGACATGAAATGGTACGTCCCAACTAGTTCATAGTTTAACATATTGTGGTGAGGATGATGGTTCTCTTAGTTTATGATCGTAGGGCCTAGACTGTAGATGCCTTGTTTAATGTCATATTCATGGGACAGATGAGTGGAGAGGGAGAATCATCAAACCTATGTAAAATGACAAAATGAAAACAATGATTGAAGATAATTATTGACCTGTATTTATGTGACCGGAGTTTGGGGGAAAACAATTGAGCATCGACCATGGACCACATTCACATCACGGGACATGTATGAATTTTTAACATGAGGTCATCGAGGATGTTGGCCTGAAATGGTTGGAGATCTCTTGGGCCAAGTATCCATGCCATTAGGGGGGTCTATATGGATATGAATGATGATGGAAACACAGATAATGTGGTGCATGAAGCATGGAGGGGCATGTGCTCACGAAAAGGATGATAGGTGGAGGGATTTCTCTAGGGGATATGTGTGGTATGGTAAAATAGGATGACGTGAATGAGGATGAGAGTTCACACCACACCACATAATCTTAGATGAAAACATGGGCTAGGGTGCCAAAAGGGTTGAGGGACCTAAGGATGGGAGTCCTGGAAAACTATAGCCATATGACCCCTCATGTGGGTATTGCCATTCCATAGCTCATAAGACCATGTGTGAAATGATCGTTGTGGGGAACAATGAGGAGGATCAGGCTCTCCCTAGAATATAGGGTTATAGGAGCTGGACTGACAGTCCTTCCCGATGAAGACTGAAGCATGAAGAGATAGTGGGGTAGAATGAACCACTACAAACAACATTTGGGACATATGGGGGTGGTGAAAATGGAAAGGATAATTGTTTACCTGAAATGGGAACAACAAATGAGCTTCAACTGCTGTCCATATTCAAAACACAGGACTTCTATCAATTTTTTGTTCAAAACCCTTAAGGGAGTTGGCCTAAAATGGTATGAGAGCCCTTGGTCTGAGCATCAATGCCTTTTTGGGGTCCCTTTGGATGTGAAAGATGATGGAAACCCAATTTATGGAGTGTGTGAAGCATTAATGTGCCCGTGTGATTTAATGTAATAAAGGATGGTAAATGAGGTGCAGATCTCTTGGGAAGGGGATATATGGTGAAATCTGATGAATCTGACATAAGGGGGAAGGGGGGACCCAGTACCACACCATGTTTTCTGACCCAAGTGGAGATTTTGAAGTTGGGGCAAAGTCAACAGACAAAATTTCATGGCGTTCCAATGTATCTCATTAGGATAGTAATCAATCCATAAATAGTTCTTGGAGGCCATGCAGTTTAGCGTCATGTGGTGAGGACATGGGAGAATAGAAGAATGAGAGGCGAACATTGGACTTTCATCATATTCCTGATATGAGTGGGGCCAAAGAAGCCTACATGACACCATATGGGATCCTCCAAGAGAACAATACCCAGGGGGATAGTCAGAGAGGAAACTTGGGTGGGACTTAGGACGAGGTGTCTGAGCGTTCCTACATATCCCTTGAGTGTGAGAATCAAGCCACACATGGTTATTGAAATACAGTTTAATGTCATGCGCGATGACATAAATTTTAATGTCATCTAGGACAAGAGGTACTTCCACTCATAGTTTAACATCATGCTTGGAAAATGCTGAACAGTTTTACATCCTTTTGTTCAGACGAACCACACAATTTAATGTCTTGTTGTATGGACGGGACAATTTAAGGTCATGTGGGTCCAGGTACTATTTAACATCCTACTGGATGACATACAGTTTAATATCTTGTGGGACATAATATTTTAAGGTCATTTGGGACATGACAGTTTATGTTCATGTAGGAATGGAATGTTTGAGGTCATGTATGACCGAACAGTTGAAGATCATGTTGGACTGAATAGTTTTTGGTCGTGTAGGGCCAAACAATTTACGGTTGTATAAGACTAGATAGTTTAATATCGTGTATGATAGGATGGTTTAAGGTTGTGTATGATTATATTTAGTTGGGAAATGTATTTATTGAGGAACTAGGAATTGGTGGGAGGAGTTATATGTCAATCATCCATGGTAATCGGGGAGTATGTTCCATTGGAATAAAACATGTAAATAATTTAAGGTACTTTCCACTTGGGCACCGACATGGGTGGTTTCTGCCTAGGTTTTATTGTGGTTCTCATGTCCAAAACCAATTCATCTTTCAAGAAATATTCGAGGAAATAATTCTTGTTGAAAGCTATATATAACTTATTTTGATGCCTTTCCATATTGTTCAGGGCATAAAGCATGTTCTCTTCAAGTGCATCCAATTCAGTTAGATGGATTTCAACTACATTATCTGGTGTTTCTGATCATAGAAGAATATTTCTAAGGAAGCCAGCTGGATCTCGATGGGCAGGCAGCCTCTGTTCTGTATACCAAGGAGTATGGGGTCACCTGTGTGGAATTATGAGTCACCATCTGAAAATCCCAGAGATCATTGGGGTTCTTGTCCGGACAACTCTTCTTGTTCTGACCAAATTTTTTTTCAGAATGTTAGTGGGAGGTTTGTTGAATTGCTCGATCTTCCCATTTTCATGTGTGTGGTTACAGTTGGTATGGTTAGAAAAGATGTTGTACTTGGCATATAATTTCTTCAAATAAAATGCGTGTATGTTGGTGCCATTATCGGTGATGACGGCGTGAGGGTATCTAAACCAGTAAAACATATTGGATCTCACAAAGTCAACGATAGAATAGGCCTTGACCTCCTTCAGAGTAATCTATTGTTCCCACTTGGAAAATAAATTTATAGCGATCAAGATGAACCTGCATTGGTGACCTATAATCAGTGGATATGGTCCCATGAAATCTATTCCCTAGACTACAATGTTCCAGGAGTACTTGGTAGTGTGGACTGAATGTGATGGCCGATGCACAAAGTTGGCATGAATTTGGAATGCATGGAACCAATTGGAAAACATGATGTAGTCATTAATCAAGGAAGGAAAAAATATCCTTGTCTATAGATCTGGTGAGATAACATCAGCTCGATCTGATAAGCCCTGCAGGAAACAGAATGAACCTCATTAATGACTTGAGAAATCTCTACTCCTTGAATTCAATGGAGGAGAATCCCATCAAACCAGCACATGTAGAATATCTACTCTAGACTAGGACCATTATGGAGGGTAAACTCTAATGTGCAGTGTTGTATTTTCTCACACTCGGATCGATCTATCGGGAGAATACAATTTTGGAGGTACTCGAAAAAGGAGTTTCACTAGTAAGAAGTCACCTCAGTCACTACATATGGGGGACCAGGAGGTCCTGGTATTGAAATGCTGATGGAAAGGTGGCTTGGCAGTGGGTTGTCATTGTCTTATGGAGTAATGAAAATGATGAATCTCCAATGTTCCACTTGGATAATCAAATCAACCTATTCAGGTTCCACATGTGATGAAACTAGGGTGGCCTAAGAGTCTGCTCGACCATTCTGGGATCGAGGGACATGATTATCTTTTGACCGAGATGGGTATTGGGCCATCAGCTGGAGGGTGTGTTCCATCAGTGTTAGGAGCACTAGCTTCCTGAATACATAGTCATCGTAGATCTACTTGATGACTAGTTTGGAGTCACCTTTCACATGAATGTGAGGAACCTCAATCTCGAGGGCACGACCAAGGCTAGTAATGAGAGCCGAATACTCTACCTCATTGTTGGTGCAACCTTATGATAGCAGGAATGAATACAGAAGAACAGATTATGCTGGAGTGATGATGAAAACACCTAGGACAACTATGTTGAACCTAGGATCAATGATCCCTATAGAGGTAGGGCTCAGGAAGCACCATCAAAGTGAATTTCCTAGCACAGGGTGGCTTGATCTACTGAGAGGATGGCCTCATCATGAAAATAATGGTCCATGGATTGGTTCGTGGGAGATGGATGTGCGAAAAGGAAGTCATTCAATGATTTCCCCTTAATAGCCTTCTAAAGGACAAAACTATTGTCAAACTACTTCAGGATTACTTCCCACCAAGCTAGAAGGCCTGTCAACATGGGGCGGTTCAGGATGTACTTCAGTGGATCCACCCGAAACACCAACTGTACCTCATGGTACTGCAAGTAATATCGCTATTTCTATATTGTGAATACCAGTGTGAGTAATCTCTTCTTGATAGGGGAGTATCTGGTCTCTGTATCAGGGAGCATTCGGCTGAGATAGTAGATTCTATTCTCTATTCCCACATTGTTCTTCTTGGAGGGAAGGGCGCAGAAAGATCGTTCTAGGGTGGTCACATAAAGGACCAGCATCTATCTGGGGACAGATGGCATTAAAACCAGAGCCTAGTGTATTTACTTCTTGATTTTTTCAAATGCAGTATGACATTCTTTGTCCCACTTGTAGATAGTGCACTCCTTCATGAGTCAGGAAAAGTGCTTACACTTTTCTGGCAGATTCACGATGAATCGACATATGTAGGCCAAGTGGCCTTAGAAACCACACAACTCTCAAATGTTTCATGGGGAAGGCATCTGAGTGATTTACATCATCTTCTCTAGGTCAATCTTAATGCCCTAGTATCTGACATCAAATATATGAAACTTTCCAGAGGTGACCCTAAAGGCACACTTCAATGGATTCATCCTTAGGTAGAGAGATTGGAGGAAGCCGAACACTTTCCCAAGATCTATGATATGGTCTTGATGCTGGTGTGACTTGACCACCAAATTATCCATGTATAATTCCACCAGTGCCCCGAGGATCAACTTATGTATGCGATGCATTTCCTACTAATAGGTGGAACTTGAATTATTTAATCTGAATGGAATGACAGGGTAACAGAAATTACCAAGTGGTTCCATAGAGGCCGTAGACTCCTCATCCCCAGGATCCATTCAGATCTAGATATAAATTGAGTACCCATCTGTGAATGGGAGGGCCTAGAACCCAAACTTAGCATCGATCAAAAATTACGTCACTGGACGGGGAAAATCATCTTTCGAACACTAACGGTTGAGATCTTGGATGTCGATGTAGACTCTGAAATGTCTATTCTTCTTCCTTACTGGCATAATGTTGGATATCTATTTGGGCTATTGGACCTCCTTAAGGAATATGGATTTTAAGAGCTTATCTACAACGGTCTTGACCATGGCACCGTGGGAAGGGTGCATCTTTCTGGGAGGCTACTTAAACCTGTGATGGTTTTCTGGGAGGCTGAGGTGGTGGGGAGATACCTGGGGATCCAGAACTAGAATTTCTTAATTACTCCATTCAAATAAAAGATGATGTTGATTGAGGAAGTCCATGTACTGATGTTGCTCTTCTAAGGGCATAACATCACTGATCAATGTGGGTTTTGGGTCCACCTCACTAATGAGGTTCACCTGTACTAATTCATCGACCGTGATGTGGACGCCCTCTTCAAAGGTGGGGAATCCTCTAATTAATCTTCTTCATTTATAGAGGAATGATGATTGGTGGGAAGTGTTTCCTCTAAGTCAACAGATCCGGATGGTAGACCGATACCAGCATGATCGGCGATGGAAACTGAATTGGGGGACTTTGATGTAATAGAAACCATAGAGATAAAGGTTGTAGATACTATCCCATTTGATCATTGGACCAAGGGGCCATGTTTGATGATAAAAAATCAATAGTGGTACAATTTCTTGATCCGGTTTACCAAATCATGGTGAAGAAACAACTATTCTGTATTGCCATTTCCATCGGGTAGACATCTCGATACCATATGGGTGTAGGGGACTCCAAGGTCACCCGAGCCTGAAGTGTGTAGGAGTATGAGGTGATCTTATGGCATTTGATTGACTTGGGAATGTTCTCCCCCCTCATTACAAGATCAATAAAGCATTTTCCCATGTCTGGGGCTGTAGTCTCCTATCAGTGGATGGAATGATGTAGGCGTCATCCAATTCTGTCCACAGGTTCGTCGTGGCTAGAACATGATAAACCTCATTCACCTGAATCTGCTTGTCCATTCTCTTCTAATTTTAGGCATCCATATAACGGGATTAAAAATAGGGAAAGGGAGATGATTCATATTTAGGTACACCCACTCGACCATTAAGTGAGTACTAGAGGCACCGAGGATATGATGAAGGAACCACCACCTAAAGGTGGAGGCACAACCTACCCATCAAAGGATTGTAATTAGGGTCCTACAAAACAACCATGAACTATGTGCTGGAAACTAGGACACCAAACTGGGTCTTTAGGAGGATCATGCAGACTATTCTCTATTCCTCCTGATCGTAACCATGAATTTTCTTGTCAATGTGGCCCAGATCATCCTCAAACAACCACATCTTTCGTAGTGTCTGAGTTGGGATTTGGGTTGATCCTGGAGCCTGTGATTAAAAGATTACTATGAACCTCCATGCAATGAAAATGTCTGGTGATGTAGAGTGGTTGGATCTGCCCTGATATGGGAGAGCCTTCATATTTTATTGAGAATGATATAGTGGTTTGGCATTTAGTGTGCTTTTTTGCCTTAGCCTCGAAGGATTCTACAGCTGCTACCCCCATCTCAAACTAGAGGGTGCTTCTTAAAGACTCGACAAGGGATTTATGCATACGTAATGATAGGTTAATGGCCTCAAGGATGGATATCCACGATGGAATGATGTCAACGGGTTTAGGGAATCATACATCAGTGCGAGTTGCGAGCTTGTTCTTACAAGAGATCGTTCTATAACTACTGTTATGTAGGGCCTTGATAGATGGACTAGTGGTTAACTAGTGCTGGTAATATCATGTTTCTCTCAAGTTTATTCCCATGGCATGACCACAGGATGAGGGCCAGATGTCTGCGACAGGTCCGTAGTAGAGTTTGGATGATCACGATGAAGTTGATGTAGCTCTGCCTAATCATGAAACACAAACAGTGGTGAAGGTGGGCATGATCACATAAGATGAGAAGACTGCACGTTCTGAGCTCTACAATGGGTCTGCTATCTAGTTTTGGTAGCACACACAGCCTGGATGTAAATAATGACAAAGGAACTTTAACAAACCATATTCTCGGGGCTCTGTCGACGCGGGTGACTGCTGGGAACATTGGGAGGATCCGCCCGGTGCCCTTCACAATTAGAAATAATATAGGGGTTTACCATCTATACGGTGTTAACCATGGCATACCGTTAACTGTCACTTGAATATTCAACCACTATTGGACAGATAATGGGAGGAATATCCATCTCTGGGGGCATGAAGTCACTGAGAGTACAGGATGACAACGACATTGGTGGGGAGTTTTTTTTCTCTTGCATCATTAATGCTTACGCTTCTGGGAAGAGGATGGTTGATTTGTTGAAGAAGAGGTACTGGATGTGGGTGACACAACATCTTATGAAGGTTCAGGTTTATTCATACATTCACAGATAATTCCATGGGCACAAGTGACTATTTTACGAGCCATCAAGTCATCGATGTTTTAGGACCCGCGGTTAAAGACCTGATGCCACTCGCCTTTACTGTCACTGCTACTATTGGGCTTCAGAAACACACATGCCACATTTTCTGAAGTTGGGCCCAACCTGACTACACTTTTTTCACTTGGTCTTGAATCCAGTCCTTAAACACATAACACTATTTAAGGTTGTTCCCCAAGATCCATTGATAGGGGCACTAATTGGTATAATCAATGAGACCTGCATCTTCTGGCCTCCTCCATTCAGGAAAATGTAAAATCCCCTATTCCAATGCACATCAGAAATAACTGGGGCCCTGAGACTCATTTAATGAGTAGGTCCAGTTTCTCTTATTCGGGAAGGGGGATCTGGGAGCCTGACCCTGAAGAGGGTATGGAGGATACTATCGAGGAGGTGGAGCCTTGTTATCTCTAATGGGTAGTGGGAGCGCATTGGGTTGGGCGCCTGTAGGTTATGAGGTGGATTCTGTGAGGCTGGAGGCTACGCTTAAGTTGGAGGGCCTCTATGAGGCAATGGAGTGTGCTCTACAAGTAAAAAAATCTAGTTTTGGGGGTGTTATATATATTATACGATGGTGGACTTACCCTTAACATCCCTTCATGAAGGAATCACAGGTTGCAATAGGTGTTCATGCATGGCCTGTTGTAAGGCTTCCTCTATGGGATGGGCCATATTAGAGAAGTCTTGGAATCCACCAAGTTATTTCTAGGTGATCAGAGAGGGGACCGGTTCTTTCTTGACTACCCCACACAAAATGTCCGTAGTTCCTCTTGAGTTGGTGGCATGTCAAGGGAGTATGTGAGCCTTTTCCACCAGGTGACAAAGTCTGTGACGTGCTCATCAGGAATATTCTTGAAATTGAAGAGGTCTTCAATACTCATCTTCATAGTAGTGTAACTAAATTAGTTAATAAATAACCTACGCAGATCTTCCCAGCCAACTACTAATCCCTTGGGTAGCTGTATGTACTAGACTAACAAAGTCCCTTCAAATGTCTATATGAAGCATTTAATTTTGGAAGCCTCTCACTGCGCCAGTGTTCCCAACATGGGCCATCCAATTGAAATGATGTGGGCCAGATGCTGCAGCGGGTCACACATCCCATTAAAGGGGGAGAAGGAGAGGTTTCCAAAACTAGGTGGTGGTGGCATATCATCCACCCTTGACAAATATGTAATGCCAATAGGCTGGATTTCAACTTGTTTCATTTCCAATTCCCTAATGTGAGCAATGAGTGTCATCATGGGTTCATCATGTCGGGGGTTCCTGTCTTAATGGGGAACCCTGACCACTAGTGCATTTGTGAGTTCTTCAATTTGATAAGAATGCCCAATGACTCATGAAGCGATTATTGGGATGACCTACAGAGTGGCTTGGGGAACTTGAGCTAGGTTCTGTGGATTATCTCGCCACTCCAATGGATTTGGTCACACATACCTCACCCTTTTGTTGTATGTTCCATCCTCTACATTGTTTGTGTGTCCAAGTTGGTCAGAGTTCCTTAAAGGAAATTTGTCGGTGGATATCTATGGATTCCCCTACAACCCTAACCGAGGATCACCGTAGTCTGGTCGTTGCTCCGTGGTACATTCAGCAAGGAGGTCATCAACCATCTTTTTGTGCTCAGTGAGCTGTTGACACAACGTGGATTTTTTTGGGATCATCCTCCATTTTTTGTATTGAACCAGAAGGGTTGGAGGGTTTAACGGCTCTGAGTTGATCCTCAAACTTGTTGATATTTTGGCTGATGACCATTGTCTCAGTGGGTACTGGAAGACCCATTAGATTTCTTCGCAGGAGAGTAACCCTTCATGATGAGTCCGAAAGTTGTGGCATTCCTAGGAAGGGTATGTTTTCCCCAAGGAGTTTTGATTCCATCAATTACTCTAATTGATTGGACTTGTTAACCAAAACTCTTCCAAAACTCATATCCTTGATATTTCCTTACAAGTTAGGATATCACTGGATGGAACTGACGTTGAGGGCCGCGTACTGCCCCTATCCATGGATCTACAAGTTGGGTGACGCCACTTTGATCATTTTGCAAAGAATTTTAATTCCCTGGACACATCCTTTTTTGAAGATCCTATTGAGACCTAGTGACTCAGGGTGCTGGGCCATGGGGAGTGTGGAAAAATCAACCAGAAGAAATTATTGGATAATGTCTTCTAAATGTAACTCGCTTCTAGGATAGGCAACTCACTAATGAATAAGAAGGAAGTGTGTCTCCTAGTGGGTCTAGAAAAAGAATCCAACTTCCCCTGGGTGAGTGATTTTAGTGCACTGATGTTCGGTGCCGCGACCATCCAAAACATCTTCGAGAAATGGCATGCCGCAACAATGTTCCACAATCTCATCAGACCGGACTTGGGGTCTTGCCCTTTATTTCTCCACTCTTCAACTGTAGGTGGTTAGGGAATTGGTAGTGGTACTGAGGTAGACCACTGAGATCGTAGGATGGTTGGTGGGGAATATGGCGAGCAGGATAACATGCCGCCATATCTTGGGCTATCCTTCGAAGAGTGAAGTGACTTGGCAACTAAAACGAGATAAGACAGGATGGTGTACATAGTTTCTAGGGCAGGGACTATAGAAACTCCTGGTGGACCATGTGGTTTCTCATTCACCATCGGCCCCATAATAGCTCTTTGAGATCTCTGGTCAAGGTAGAGAATTTTCTTGCTGATGATGGTGGCAGTTTCATGGCCGGACCCTAGGGAGACCCCAATTTTTTTTCCACTTGAATGTATTTGTGGAAAGAGGTAGGGATCTGGTGGACCACACATTCTAGGAGTATGAGGCAGATGTGTCTCGTTCCTATCTCGGACTATGATACGAAGGATCTTGTGGAGGTATCCATTACTGAATCATATTCCACCTCAGAATATAAGAAGAAGACATGTTTAATATCTCTCTGAATCTTCTCATAATTCTTTTTATAGTAGTGATTACATGGCTTCCTACCCTAAGATGGATCTTCGGGACACGGTATATTTCTATCTTGGGGAGTTTCTTTGACTAAAATGGTGATGGGGCAGAGAGGACATTAGCCTGAGTGAGTTGGATTGAGAGGACCACCTGGGTAGGTGTCAAAGGGAACATGGGGAGGATATTTGTGTCGACTTACTGATGTGCGAAGGGAATCTCTGCGAAAAGTGATGGAATGGGTATGACCATGAGTAGGTCCTCCACTCTTGTCTCCCCATGTAGTATTATTGTGAGAAGGGTCCTTGTACTAGTCAAGCCGAACATGGGTAGGACCTCTCTGTTGGGTTCCAATGAAGTGAGGCTGACCCTCACTCCTCTGATTTCTAGGGATAGGAGGACCTTCGCTGACATATGTAAGTGCATCAGGAAAGCCCCCACGCTGGAGATTGATCAGATGTGTAACATATCCACGTTGGCAGTATGTGGCAGGAGGAATGACTCCATACACTATTTCATGAGCATGGATTAGGCTTCTATAATGAGCTTCACTACTGTTAGGAGGACCCTTATTATGAATGAAAGTTGTTTGGGGTGGACCTCCATGCCGAGATTGGAAGTAGGGAGTACCTATGTTCTCAATGGTGGTGGTACGAAGAGGACCTCTATAATAGGTGTTGTTATAGTGGGTCGGCCCTAGGCATGTGTTTCTTGGGCCTGAAAGCAGGAGAGTCAACCCAGCCCACCCATTGGGTGGTTGGGGCCTCGATTCAGGTCGTGTATGTGAGTTCCCCTACTCAACATAGTTAGTGGAATGATGGTATACATCAGTGATGGAACGAGCCACAGTAGCTGATGACGTTGACACCCCTCAGCATATTTCCTCCTCAACCTGATCTCAGCGCTTGCATTGGGTCAACCAGACTGGGACTAGTAGTGTAGGAACAAAATATACCTGCTCCTCAACTCATGGGGCGGGGCGGAGGTGTTGGCGCAGCCTAGTGGGGGCCCTCCTCGAGATTCCTTGTAATGGGATCCCATCTAGGTTGGCCATGACATCCCTTACCTCATCGTCATAGCGGTGAGATTCATTTAAGTGTTATGGGGATAGGCTCCTTAAATAGTTGGGAGTTAGAGTTGGGAGTAGTGGATCCCTACATGGCCCTTAGGGGCAGTGGTGGCAACGAGGCATAGATGCGTGTAGGTCCTTCCGGGCCATATCCCTAGTTGTAATGGTCTCCTCCTCCTCGTATCAATGAACAAGGTCATTTATCACCCTTCACTTAATGAATTCATATAGGATGAAAGGGAGTGGGCACTCAGTAGTTATGGATGTGGAAACTATCGCATAAGCGGTGGATCCACATTGGGTTGCCGTATAGAAATTTTCCTTGCCCCTGTATTGGTCAACGGGTGGTGATCAATTTCCTATTACGACAGCTTGGATTATGAAAGGTAGGGAGATTAAAACATTAGTGATACAAAAAGGAAATCGACATCCAGTGACCTAGTTCCCTTTCTTCTTCCATGGCTGGTAAGAAGGATCCACCATAATAACGTCATAGATTGAGATGTCAAATGTTTTACTACCCCAAGGTCTAGTGTGTTTCACACCGGGCCCACTATTTTCATAGCAAGACCTGGAACCAGATACATGGATCATGTGACACTTTTGTCCACAGATGTCTTGAATGATACTAATCTCCCTATTGATGATATGAAATTCACATCGGGTTCACCATTTTGGTTTTCAACGCTTACACTGTGGCATGGGCATCCAACTGTTTCATAGGAGGACGCAATGACAGTAGCCTCACATTCCCGCATTCTAAAGGTAGGAAGAAACAATCACTTATTCAAGGATGTTTGTTCCTTTATCAAAACATGTGGATGGAATATTGGTTCCACCATCTGTGGATTCCTCCTCGAAACTCGTCACCTAGTCCAGGTCTCCCATATAGATTAAGACGTTGTTCGTGAAACTCTTCCCAGTTCCATGTCTTCATTGATGCCGATTAATTACACTAATTCTGTCAGGATATTCCATGGGGTCTAGTCAGGGAAGAAACCTTCGGTCGGGGAGTAGTCACGTTGGACTTTACTGGCGTGTCTGGATGCTAGAACACTGGCACATCTGGGTTTATTCCCCTTAGTATAGGGATTCTTAAGGGAACAAAATCCCAAGGAATCCCACGTCAAGTGTGGGAAATTATTTTTCATAGGATTGTTTTTGAGTTTTTCCTTAGCTTCCCATGATTAACAAAGGGTATACTACATGATTAACATCCAACAGAGATAGATCAGACTGATCGGAACACTAACGAGAGTGGATCAGATGATTGAGACTCCTATAGGGATCGCTGATGCTGGGAGTAGTGAGAAAGTCGGTGACATGATTTTACCAAGATGCGGTGTCCTAAGTATGAATCAAGAAAGACATGGATTGTTAAAAGTGGATGGAGAGAGAGATGGAGCTGACATGAGGGTGATGGTGAAGTTGGTCTTGATCCTTGAAGATACTTCCTAAATATCCCCATGGTAGGCTAACAAAGTCCTTATAGTTTGGCTAGGAGGTTGGTACACCTAAGGAGGAAACCCGTATGGATGGGACCTAGAGGAAGTGGAACCTCCTAGTTAGGGAATTACCTTTCCGAAATGCATAGGCATGAGGTAAAGACTAGGATAAGACATGGGTGATGGGATTGAACCTCGGGGAGGATATCTACGTATCACTGGGGAATGATATAAATGTTCTTGTAGTTCAAGACGGGGGGCATTGAATCTGAGCATACATAGAGAACATCAACCTGATGACATGCTGGGTATTACGTGTGGTTAGGAGCCCGAATTTGGTATGATTCTCGATGGGCAGACCAGTGATATGAGTCCTAAAATAGGGGACTACTATATCTTACCATCGAGTGGGTAACACAACGGCTTTCCACTAGTTGCGTATGACAGTGGCTTAACGTCGATTAGGGAACAAAATGGATTATCGCTAGATGGGAAACACAACGGCTTACCACAGATTGGGGTTGGACTTTAGAAAGGCTTCCAACATACAATTCCATGGAAAGGATCAAATCTGACATAGTTTGAATGAGTACAGTTTAGAGTCATGCTCGACGAAAAGGTCCCATATAGTTTAAAGTCATGCAGGATGAAGGTGGACCGATGTGGAGTGATCGGAACTGATGGTTGTTGGGCTTGAAACTCATGGATGGTTTCTACGTACCTTTCCTTGGAAAGGATCAAAGTATCCGTAGTTCTAAAGATGTTTTTGTGAACTGATGAGAATGGATTGGGACCAATGGTTGATGAGGATGAGCCTCAGGGGGGATTCCTACGTACCTTTTCATGGAAAGGATCAATGTCCGCGTAGTTCTGGATGGTTGGTGAACTAACGTGAAGGGGGTCATGACCAATGGTTGTTGATCTTGAATATCAAGGAGGCATCCTATGTACCTTACCTTGGAAAGGATCAAAGTCCACATAGGATGGGATTGTTTGTGAACTAACGTGAAGGGGCTCGGGACCAATAGGTGATGGGCTTGAACCTTAGGGGGGCTTCCTACATTCCATGCATTTGAAATGATCAAAGTCCCCATAGTTCAGAATGGTTTTTAGAACCGAAGTCAATGGGGTTGGGACCAAGTAGGTGTTGGTATTTAACCTCGGGGAGGATTCTTATATACCTTTCCTAGGAGAAAAGGATCAAAGTCGATGTAGTTCGAGAAGCAGTTGGTTTTGAACTTCAAGGGGGATTCCTATGTACCTTTCCTTGGAAAGGATCAAATTACCTATAGTTCAGAATAATTTGGTGATCCAATGTGAAGGGGGTCGGGACTATGTAGGAGTTGGGATTTAACCTTAGGGAGGGTTCCTACGTACCTTTCCTAGGAGACGAGGATCAAATTACACGTAGTTCGGGATGGTTGTTGAACTGATGTGAAGGGTGTCAGGACCAATGGTTGTTGGTCTTGAACATCATAGTGGATTCATATGTACTTTTTCTTGCTATGGATCAATGTCCATGTAGTTCAGGATGGTATGTGAACCGACGTGAAGGGGGTTGGTTCCAATAGGTGTTAGGCATGAACTTTAGGGAGGCTTCCAACTTACCATGCCTTGGCAAGCATCAAAGTCCTCTTAGTTCGGAATATTTTGGTGAACCGATGGGAATGGGGTTCAGGACCAAGTAGGTTTTGGGCATGAACCACATGGAGGCTTCCTACGTACCTTTCCTAGGAATGTTAAGGCCCCAGGAATGGGATTCTAATTCTAGGAATCCTAAGGCTCCATGAATGGGATTCTAAATTCAATCCTTTTGTTCATAGAAATTTTAATGCACACTTATGTATCATAATACATTGTCTTTATTCAGTGTACTTGTATCCCAAGATCCTAATTGACCTTAAATAATAAGTCGAAACCCCTATAATTATAAATTAATCAACCCAAAATAGTGACTGTGGTATTTATGCAGGGGTTCTAATTGTAATTAATCTAGAAAATCCTCCATCAGATTCAATATCGCTATTAAACATGATCATAAATTTGAGGTCAAGTTTGAAATCAAGAAAATTCCCCCATATTGTGATCTTGAAAAAATTATAGGGAATTCCATTAAAAACTATATGTCGGATCATGAAAAACATCATCTGAATTAAAAATACATGCAATGGATGGAATCCCTGTGAAGAAATAAAGGAAAATTAATTGTTGCGGAGGGAGGTCAATCATCACAGAACCTCAATGATATGAAATGGGTAAAGGATACTAATAATGGAAACACATGGAAAGAACATGTGGAAGAATAAGTGAAATATTAGGCTACCCCTCACCCATTGAATAACCTTATTGAAACCTCACTAATTAGGTATTTGAGATGGAAGGAAAAACCTCATAGGATGAGTATTCATTCACTGACACTTCAATCTCATCTGATATATTTAATATTGATTCTCCCATAATCTATAAGAATATGTTTGTTGAAATGACTTTTGATCATATTGAGGTGTTTATATAAATGTATCAAAATAAGATAGAAAGCTCCATAGATGAGTTTCAGTAAGGAATTTTAATGGGAAAACTATAGAGCACAAATGACTCAAAAAGAAAATCTTTCCAAATGAGAGTGGTCACATTAATAGTATTATAAAATAGAGGAAACTGCATCATCAACATCCCACAATCCATCACCTAGAATTATGGAAATTAAATCTTATCCAAAATAAAAGAATCAAGTTCCAACAAAAAATTTAGAAAGAATAAAACACATGGATGTCAATGAAAAGGGTGAAAGCACCCCCCCAAAAACCATGTCATAATGTGACTTATCTTCTGTATTTAACATATGTTGTCCTACACTGGAACCATGATTTTTCATGGGATGGTTCTAAACCAATGTAATAATTATCAAATTGGTATTTATGAGTGAATAAAGTATTCATCTACTCGGTTAATTCCCCTAGATAATAGTGGTTATACTCTTTTGGGCACCAATCATAGCCCCTATAACATGAATAGGTTATGCCTTTTGGTACATATTACTATTGAAAACAAACCAACGGTTTCATTAGATGATCACAACATTACATATATTTTCGTCAGATCTAGAATTAAAGTAATCTTTTCTATGATTTAGGGTTTTTATAATTTAACATGAAGGAAAACTCTCTGGACTCAAATTTGAAGGCACCACAAATCCCTAAATGACCCTTGGTTCGTCATGGGTGATTTTAACACCATTATTTATAATGATGAAAATATTGGACTGATTTCTCATCCCACTTCTAGAAATCATTTGAATGCAAGTACATAATATGGAATTCTAGGAGAAATTAGTCTAATTGGGGTGAAATTTTCTTGATATATTAATAATTTAAATAGTATGAGATAATGTAAAATTGATAGAGACTTTTCTAATGATGCCTATCATTGTATTTGGAAATACATATAATGTTTAACTTTGTAAATACATAACTCTGACAATTAACCTATACTTATGAGTTTCCATGATAATGAACAGAAGCTACCTTTTCCAATAAGATTTAAAAATTCTTCAATCTCTCTTCCATATTTCAGAAAACATTTCCTGGATAATTGATCATCGATTGATTGGAAGGAAAAATAACTTGCATGGTTTTTCAAGAAAAATATCCTCAAATTAAAAATGAAATATAGAAGAAGGAAATATTTTAGTACATTTGATGAATAAATTGATTCCAACTAATTCTCTATCTATTTTTTTGAAGAATATATCACCAATAGTAACTTCTATAGTCATCTTGCTTAAAGAACATAATTTTTATCCAACATGAATGATCTCATCACTCTTAACGATGTTATCCCAAAATTTATATTTAAAAACAAATGGCTCACTAATATAGACAGAAACACCAAATTCTTCACCACTATTTAATATGATAGAACATTTAACAAGAAAATATCTATCATGAAGGATATTGATCAGCTCCTGGATGAAAACCATGACCTTATAAGAAATATTGTATTTTTTACATGAATTGTTTCAATAACTCAATATGAAATGATTTCCACAAATAATTAATTATTCCTAATTTTTTTAGTGATTATGAAAAAATCATGCTCACTTCAACTCTGTCAAATATATAGATTAAAGATGTATTTTTTGGACTCAGTAAAGGGAGCTCTACTAGAACTGATGTATTCATGGATCAATTTTTTCAGGTACATTATGATGCCTTTCAAAACTATGTTTTGGATTTTGTTTAACCAATTTTATGGGGTGGTTCCCTCCCCCAAGGTATCAATGCACAATTTATTTCCCTATTCCAAATGACAAAAATGCCAATGATGTTACAGGTATTCAACCCATTCTTCTTGTAAACATCATATATACTGTTATGGAAAAAATTATTTCTAACATGCATTCCAGAGTTTCAAATAATATTATTTCCATGAACCTCAGTTAGGCTTCCTACATACCGTGGCTAGGAGACAAGGAAAAAATTCCACGTATTTCGGAATGGTTGGTGAATGAACATGAAGAGGGTCAGGACCTATGATTGTTGAGCTTGAATCTCAAGGAGGCTTCCTACATAAATTCCCTTACAAAGGATCAAAGTTCACATAGTTCAGGATGGTTGGTGAACCAACGTGATGGGTGTCCGTACCAATAGGTACTATACTCTCACTATTGTAATCTTACACTATTGTTTTCTTCCATTGATCACCATTTTATTACCTCATTTGTTTCTCCCTCAAACTTTTGGGGCATCCTACTGAATATCTTTATACTCACCCCTGCTTGGGATTTTTCCACACATGGTGTTCCCTTAGAGATGATGGATAAGTCGGTCGAGAATACAGAGGAGTGTAGAGGACACAAGAGCTTGGGCTGTGTTCACTGGCCATAGTTGGACATTCTGGTGCGAGACTCACCAGCATTTTACTTTCACTTCACCTGTTTCCGTGTTGTGGAACCTTTCTGGTTGGGTGCGTGTTTTCCCCCTTTTACTGTTCATTTTACTTGTCAGTCTAGTATTCAGCACTTTTCGTGTACTCGTTAGAGGTCGATGCATGTATTTTTGTTTCCCTTTTGTCGTAGTGTTGTATCTTGATTTCTTTTCTCTGCACTTTTTCATTGAGTTAGCTGCGATTGTTTGTACAGTTTCATAGGCAAAAGCATCCCCTTGTTTCTTGTTCCTTCGACGCTAGTCTCCTTACCCTGGCCTATGGAGGTGGGCTTGGAGTAGTTGCGGCTCGAGCCCCAGTGTAGGCTGGGTCATGCCAAAGGGGTATCAGAGGTGGTTCGTTTCTTGGGGCGTTGTTCGGATGCCCCTAAAATGTAATTGGTTGAGTTTTGGGGAAATAGTGTCATCTTGACTTGAGAGCGGCTCTTAGGCCAGGGAGTCTAGTGATAGTGTGGTGGTGAACAAATCCATTCACCAGGACCCTGATAACTTTCTTTTCAACTCAGCACACTGAGACACTTGTTGCGTGAAATTTGGTTTGTGCATCTTACAGGATTGAATCTTTGACTTTCCTTCTTGAGTCAGTTCCCCATCATTTTTGATATATATATTATCATTTGAACGTGGTACTCCTTGATTGGATTCAAGATGTCTCCGTGATGATATCCAGCCAGAATACTAGCTCTGCTTCATGACGATGACTCCGTGGGTTACTAGGCCACTATATAAGATCCATCATACGGTTACCCATTCTCTAGGAGGACAGGAAACATCACCTCCACCTGTGCAGTAGAAGATAGTACCGGCAATGAAGTCCAATGATGATCATAGGCTGCGAGCGATACGTGAGTTCCAGCTTCAAAGATTACTGAGGTTCCGTAGTGAGCCAAACCCTCAGACAGTGAAGGGTTGGATAGAGTTGGTGGTCCACCTCTTCAGGCTTGTTCGGACACTGGCAGGTAATATGGTGTCCTGGACAACAAGTATTTTACCACGAAGCGGTTTGGTGTTAGTAGATCCAGGGTTACACAGATGCATGATGAGCCGGTACTCTCGTGGGATGACTTCTAGCAGCAGTTTCGTAAGGATTACTACCCATCCTACTAATGCTTTATTTGGTTTTAGGAGATTTTGGAGAATCATCGGGGAGTGATGGCATTGGTTGAGTATGCGACTTTGTTCACAGACCTTACTCGGTACTATTTGGAAGTTGTCCATGACGGAATATTCCGAGCATAGAAGTTTGAGCGAGGACTCTGTAGAGGAGATTCAAGCTAGCGTAGTTCCCTTGTGCATCCTCACCCGTCTTAGGGTGTTGGAGCAGGCACTGGTGACAGAGAAATTTCTGTCAGAGGGATGTCAATTGGAAGGGACTTGGTGCCATAGGTCTGCCCTTGATGAGAATCATGCACATGGTTGGGGACAACATAGAGCACAGAGACATCCCAGGGAGGACTAGTGCAATGTTTGTGATGTGCGAGGACAGGTTGCATGAGACTACTTGACCAAATTTGATGAGTTTTCCAGATTGTTTTTAGATGCACTGCCATGACAAAGGAAGTTTCGTGATATGAGAACCCCCATCTGAGGATAGGGTGGCCCCCAGGGAGGCGGTGTTGGCAGAAAAGTAGGAAGAACTATGGTTGGTAGACGACGCATTGAGGTCCTTCCACTATAACTAAGCATCCCATGTCAGGCTCAGGGAGCTGCCGGATAGGGCCGTGAGCGGCTGTGTGTTATGGATGTCTATAATACTGCAACGCATCGGATGATAAGAGGTACGATCTATGTGTTTTTATACTTTTCTCAACAGAACTTGTTAGAAACTACATGAGGTACTCTTTTCGTCTAAATCCATGTTCGAGGGGTTACAGAGGGTGACGTAGGGTGTCGGTGTAACCTTGTGTTGGTGTTGTCTAACGTAGCTTGGAATTCACAGGTAAGAGATCTTCTTCCCCCACTGAGACGTGTTTTTGTGATGTGATCAAAACTGTGAGGGAGATTCAGTACCACCAAAAGCAGATAGTACTGAGGTGTGGTGGATGATTCCCTCTGACATGTGCTTTCTTAGTGGGGTTGTGAGGTAGAGTGTCAGAGCATGTTCTGGATTTTCTGGTGGGGATTTTCTGCTTGACCTCCCTTTGATTGGGGTGCCACTAGTGGGTTTGGAGGAGTGCATGTTTAGGTGATTACTCTCCTTATAAGAGGGGTGAAGACACTTTGGTTATTCCACGTTCTTTCCATGTCTAGCCTCGAGTTGTTGGATGAGTTTCCTCGCATTCCCTGTTCGTCGGTACCTTGCGGGCTCAACGTCAATCTTGATACCATTATCAAGAACAGGTTGAGGCTATAGAAACCCCATAAAATATACAACGTATTGCGCTATGTCGTGCTTGTGGTGGCGGTACTTTCCCTGAGAGTGTAGAGATGCTATCTTTTGGGAGAGCACTTTGTCGGTGTCTCAGACCACCAGTTTCTCAGGTGCGTCCTCACAAAGAGAGACTTGAACCTGAGGCAATGGTGCTGGTTGAAATTTATGTAGTACTATGACTTTGAGGTAGTGTATATTCTGGAAAATGGCAGTGTTTTATCATGTTCCCTTATCAAGGAGTCCCAGACTCGTCAGGCGCAGGAAGTTTCGTAGTAGTTATCTTCCCTATGGCTGACCTTGGTGGAGTAGGAGGGTACAACATTCCTGCAGTCGATGGTCTGGACTGCTTCGCTCCTTTAGTGTGTGAGAGAGTCGCAGCTAGGGGATGTCGACAGTGAGGTACTGTGTGATCAGATATCCATAGGCGATGCAGCCGATTGGTATATTGAAGGATAGAATCAAAAGTTCTTTTTCTAGGAACAAAACATGATTTCAGTCGTGATGTGGGAAGTAGAGGTTCAGCTTGGGAAGTCCCCCCGAGATTCTTTGGGCCATTCGGGAATCATGCAATGGATTTAGTGGTTTCCTTCCATCTTTCCCCACCCTCCCAACAGTATGAGTGGGTGCACAATGTTTTCCATGTGTTGCACCTGATGAGGTGCGTGTGTATTCCTATTCATGTCCATGAGAGTAGCAGATCTTATAAGTACAAACCATCCCTTTGGTTCGCGTGTTGTGCGAGCATGGTGTTGTGCAAGTATTCTTGGGAGTAGGAGAGTAAGGTGTTAGCTCTGTATCTAGATTTTTTTTTCCTTGTATTGATTTTCAGAAACGAAAATCATGAATGAGGGAATGAAGTAGAGACCCACTTTTTACTATGTTAGACTTTGGAATATTTTTACATATAATTCCAGATCTAGGCGTGAATATGGCATGCGATTCTGAGACTCAGTGTGCCCGAAATTAATTTTATAAAAATATTAATAATTTTTATACTATGCACGTGTTCGGGTTGTGTTTTCTCAAAAAAAATGTAGCTCAAATCGGGAATACGAGGACACGGTGACGTCCGGAGCATACCGTTTACCCTAGTTAGGGTGTAAAAGATGCAGGTGCGGGCCTTCTGTGAGAGATGTCACCCAGGGGCAAAATCATCATTTTGAAATAAAGACTTAGTGATTTTTATCACTGGAAATCTTTTCGATTAACTATTGAACAAAGCCTCGGAATGGAAATCAGATACTTCCTTTGAGTTTAAATGGGGCGTTTTGCCTAAGCGTGATATAAAGTGAGAGGGAACGTTAGTTTTGGATTCCACGCTAAGCATATTTTTCTATGAATAGAAAAATGGGGAGTCGGAGTAAGGGTTCCCCCTTATCTCTCCTCTCCTCTCTCTCTCTCTCTCGTTCTTCGGCATTCATCACTGTTCTTCACCGGATTGAGGAGAAAACTCTGGTGGATCAAAGTGGGATCACAGAAGATGCGTCGCCAATGACGAACTGCCAGATCGAGGTAAGATTTCTGATTAATTTTTGCATTTTTTTCAATTCTGTTGCGTAGATTCTAAAATTTTAGAATTAGGATGACGGCCAAACGAACACAACCATAGTCTGAGCCCCATTTTCACTATCGTTTTTTGGCGTTCTTCTTCCAAATTTTCAGATGCGCCAATATATATTGGATTGTTGATTGGGGGTAGGCGCTGTGAAGGCCTCACCCCAAGGATCTTGAATCTTCCTTCGGATTTAAAATCAGGCCACCGGAGCAGTGGCTGCGGCGGTCCGATGGCATGACTCTGGTAAGGGCAGAGGCCGGAGTTCAAGGTGGTATAACGATGACGTCCGGTGGAGGAGTCGAGCAGGGTGAGATGGATCTTAGAGGGGATGGTTCAGTGCGGAGGATCTGGGTGTGGCCGGCGCAGATGGGGTGCAACAACGGGAGCCCGGTGGAGGATCTTGAGGCGGCCGCAGTGGAGCGGTGGAATGGGGTGACCAAGCGGAGCAGGGAGCCTGTGCGGCTAGGGCAGGGCAGCCAGCGTGCAGCAGTGCGCTTGGTCGGTGGGCGAAGGACGCGGCACAAGCGGACCGTCGCACTCGAGAGGAGCCCTAGAGCGCTGACCTCGGGGGGGGGGGGGGGGGGGAGCGTCCTGGATAAGGACCCACGCTTTGATGGTCCTGTAGGGCAACGAAGACCAAAAAAATGGCCGGTCTGTATGAAGAACTCGACCCAAGGGGGTCCGTTGTTGCTAAAGCTGGCAGTGGCCTGTGGGCCGTGGCCTATCGGGCCAGACCCGCGGCTGGGTCACGGGCCCGTATTTAGGACCGGGCCGGCCGGGGTGAACAGGCCCAGTTGGGCCCCCTTGCGTTCGAGGGGCTGTAACATCTAAACGGCGCCTCTGTTTGACGCGTCGTCGGCAGTTGCAAGTTCGTTTTGGTAAGGTGGACTATTTAAAGTGGGTTTTAGGGGTTTTTTGGGTTATGCTCCCAATGACGGGTGACCCAAAAAGCCATAATATAATAATATTAAATTATTATTAAATATTTCGATGGACATGCTTCGCGATCCAGATGTCCGTTTAATGCGCCGTCAGAGGTGTTGTGGCCCTGGAGTTGAGATGGTCCTTCCGACATTGGTTCCGAACCTTTGCAGTTTTGGTTTCGTTGCTCAGAGACACAAAACGCTTAATGCGAATAATTAATTAATTATTCTTACATCAGAACTAACACTTGATTGGGATGTCTGATTGACGCGACGTCAGTGGTAGCATGACCCAATCCTCGTGCAGACATTTTGAGATGTTATCCGAAGAGTTCTGGTTAGAGAGAATGTGTGGGTCCCACAGGTCTTGGTTCACACGTTTTATGGTGAAACACCACTTTTTTCACCCGACATCTGTTTGGGGGTGTTTGAGCACTTTTTTTTGAGTGTTCTTCTGAGGAGATTGTAATGGTGTAATCCGCCCACCTAAATTCGTGCATGAGGCGTGGGCCCCACGAGGAGAATTTCGGTCATATGCTGCGTTTTTATGAATTATTCTTCACAAGTGCGTTCAGGGAAAATGAATATCCTATGCCGCATGGTTATATTCATGGAACTCAATGATACGATCTGCGTGATGTGTTTCGAGGTCGAGGTGTGGGCCTTATGGGGCCCCGTTTACATAACGTGAGGAGTTACAGATTCTACATCTGGAGTCTGTTTTAGGCTCTGTCACGACATTGTAACCCTGGCATCGAGACGAAGCTGACCAGCGTGGTTTCCAGCGTAGAATTTGGAGATGAGGTGTGGGCCCCAAGAGCCGCCTTTTAAGCTGTGATCATCGTTTTGTGAATTTTTCATCAAACATATGTTCGGGGAAAATTAGTTGTCATTTTGGGGTGTTCATTCGAGAGCATTGCGATGGAACGGTTCTTCCTACCTCTTTCGGGACCAGGGTGTGGGCCCCACGAGACGTCTTTTCGGCAAAAAGTGGTGTTGAATAACATTTTCATCGGGAGTTCATTTCCCGGAGTAAATAGTCTTTCTCACTTGTTCTTTCATGACAATTACAATAGTGAAATCTGTTTGGGAGAGAAGAGCCTCCTTAGTGATATCATTAAATGTGGAAACATGAAATGGCATTGTTCAGATGATCCTTTGATACACTATATACCTATGCATTATTGTGTTGTTAGTGACACCCAGTGATGGCACAGGCAGTGCAGAGTTATTGGACCAGTTCTAGGTTTACCCTCCAGTGGTGCTGGGTAGTGAGTTACCTGTTGACTATAATGTTTACCCTCAAGTGGGGCTAGGTAGTGGGTTACCTGAGGACCTCTTGTGGTTTACCATCCAGCGGGGATGGGTAGTGGGTTACCCGACGACCTCTTGTGGTTTACCCTCCACCATGGCTGGGCAGTGGTTTACTCGATGACCTCTTGTCGGTTACCCTCCAGTGGGGTAGGGTAGTGGGTATCCCGGTGACCTCTTAGGTCATACCCTTTAGTGGGGATAGGCAGTGGGTTGCCCATTAACCTTAGAGTCTACCCTCCAGTTGGGCTGGGTAGTGGGTTACCCGATGACTTCTTTTAGACTCAGCAATTTCTATGAGGCTAGTAAATGTCTTTTCTCTGTGATTACCGGAGTGGGAACCTAGGTTGTAGAGTATAGAGATGAGGCAGCTTGAAGTACGGGATTGTTGGGAATCAGTGATGGATATCCTTTGAACTTTTGGCGACTCTTCTTGGATAGATCTTGGACATTGAGATCCCCTTACACACTCGTTCAGGTTTCTTGTGGAGCATATATATACACCCTAATTTTTTCCCACTCTTTGGGTTCAGTTGCTCTCCTTCTAGGAGGGGTGAAGACGCGTGGTGCATGCCACATGATTTCTGTGTCTACCTCCTCTTGGATTGGATGTGTCCACTTCCTTTATTTTGCTGGGTTGAGCTATACTCTTGCTATTGTACTCTTACACTATTCTTTGTTCTATCCACTGGTCACCATTTTAGTACCTCCTTTGTTTCTCCCTACATCTTTCAAGGCATACTACTATGTATTTTTATACTCACCCCTGCTTGGGCTATGCCCGCACATGGTGTGCCCTTGAAGACGATGGACAGGTCGGTCGAGACTACAGAGGAGCTTAGAGAACACAAGATCTTTAGCTGCGTTCAGTGGTAGTAGTAGGACATTCTGGTGAAAGACTCACCAGTAGTTTAATTTCGTTTCACCTGTTGTCAGGTTGTGGAACCTTTCTGGTTGAGCACATGTTTTTCCCCTTTTACTGTTCATTTTACTTGTTATTCTAGTATTCAGCACATTACTTTTACTAGTTAGAGGTTTATGCATGTATGTTGGTTTCCCTTTTGTAGGAGTGTTGTATAATTCTTTATTTTCTCTGAAATTTTTCATTGATTTAGCTGTGTGTGTGTTTGTACAGTTTCTTAGGCAATGGCCTACCCTAGTTTGTTGTTCCATCGACGCAAGTTACCAGTCCCTGGCCTATGGAGGTGGGATTGGGGTAGTTACAGCTTGTTCCCTGGTATGGGTCGGGTCGTGACACAGGGCAATAGAATACCTCTAAATTTTCTAGAGATATCTCCATAAATGGCTGAGATCAAACAATCTCTCCCCTTATAATAGCTCATCCCTTCATTGTACTCCCAATCATCTCTATGATTTCGAGTCAAAAGGATTGGGCCACCAAACGCTCACATCTATTCCTCTACCTCATGTTTCCTCCAGAACAGGTCCATGTTTACACAAAACATGAAATTACTGAAGATTCATTCCCCACAACACCTTTTATCATTGATCCAATACACGCATCATATTCTCCTACAAGGATGCATCATCCTCATGATCATCTTCTACAACATTCTTGATGTTTTTTTAATCACCATGGTTTAAAACCACAAGAAAACTATCAAAAATTATCACTCATTCATGGAATCATAATCCAACTATAATGTAAGTGAAACCATCACCACCGAAGCCCATCTAACCATAATCTAAGAAACTTAAGTGTGCACCATACATGTTCCTCATCAGCATCCTGATTCCACAACATACAACTCCTATTTTTTCTCTACTCACCTACTACGTACATATCACTCCCCACATTTGGAACATCATTAACCATACATATTATGTAACTCAACCACCATAATATTCATAAAACTCCCATCTATCCTGAGAAACTCATGCATAAAGAGTTAATGTCATACCTTACACCCACCAGATAAACATATTCTGCTTCATCAGTCTAACCTTTAAAAGGGCCCATATACAACCAAAACACATTTTGGTTGCTTGGTGTAAAGACATATATTTCTCATCATACATAAGATAATGTCAAGGTATGGAACATGATAATAAATTATTTAATATGATCTAATAATTTATCATTGAACACCACTATAATTCCTCTATCATTGATATTACCTACCACTTCAGAAACACCTTAAACTTTCAAATTTTTTAAGCTTCCATGACCTCGAAATATCCCACCACATATATCCAAAATTATAATGTCCCTTGGAAAACCTACAACTAAGATCGCATAATAAGGAATTATAATTTTTCAAACAACCCATATAATGTGACAAATATACAAAACAATATATTATCAATTCACCATATTAACATAGTTAACAAGTTATATTTATAGAAAATAATAATAGGTCTTTCCCAATTTTTCCCACCACATGGTCTGACACAAGGCACTATCTAGACACTTAATCATCATACATATAGGTCTTAAGTAACAAGGATAAACACATTATCATTATTCAAGATTATCATTTAGAACCCTATTTGTTACCATCTTTCATCATTTTACAATCCTTATCATGTTCACGTTAGGAACAATTTTTTCACTTTGAAAAGCATGGAAAAATATTTTTTGTTTGGAAAATTTCTTATAACAAATTTTCACATGCATGTAAATTATGATGCATGTCACAATAAAAATAAGTTCCTAGAATGATTCATGAAAAATAAAATCTCATTACATAATAGGCCACGAGTCAAATTTTAGAAAATCTCAACATCAATAATCATATCACTCAAAAAGTGCCTCACTCAAGGCGAAATAATATTCAACTAATTTAGAAAATAACAATAACAACAATTCCCACCATTGGTACATGGGTTCTCCCCCGTATGTGGGGTCGCTACACCAGTGCATGATCTTATATCTAAGGACTGATAATTCATATTCCTATGTCTACCTTTACATAATAGTAATACAATAGAGAAACGAAAAGAAATTTAGGATCTAATACCACTTTATAACTTATCGGTCCGGGTGCCACACACAGGTGGCTCGAACTTATCAGTCACATGACCTCAAGCATACCTCCCAGTATGCTAGAGGATTTCGACTAGCAGTGAGGGTATAATATGTCGATAATGGGGAGACTATACTATATTGTACCAGAGTAATACCATAGCATAAATAAATTAACAATTACGGAAGAACATATAATCATAAACATAATAATACCAATATCTCAAAATAACCAAAGCATGAAATACAATGTAAAAACTAGACAATAAATTTGTCATGAAAGTTTTCGTGAAAAGTGTCAAATGAATACTCAAAATTAAAGACACAGACAACTCTCCAATGGGTCCCAAACCAAACCTGGTTCCCTCATTCATGCTCCATATTAAATCAAAGATCTAACATAAGAAATTTTCCTTTAATCTATCATTCAATCATGTAATCTATTCTGGCATCGATCACACAACCTAAGTAGGATGTGAGTACAACTCAGTAGGCCACAAGAAATGATCTCTAAAAAAAATCTAGTCTATAATGGTGTATACAGTTGTCTAATGAAATAAGTAAAATGCATAAATAAATAATTTATCACATTATTAAAATTTATATCTTTAAACAAATAAATCCTTAGGTTCCCAAGGACACATAAACCTTAATACCTACTTTATCCAATGCTGAAGTCTGATCTATCCCAAACAAATACCACATTTTAATTTTCATGCTACTATACTTAATACATAGCTGAAGGTTCAAGTTATCATTCATAGTTTTATATGACATAATTGAATGAGAAAGTTACATTACATTATACTTGACCGATTATTTTTGTCACCATTCCCCATTTAAAAATACATATTTAATGAGCATATTACCATTCATAACATATCATATTAGATTGACCAAGTCACCATTATTTATTTATCAAGTGAATTTCCATGTTAAAATTTATAGATTCATAATCAAATGAAAGTGTCACCATTCATCAACACATAATTTATTAAAAAACTATTAACCCACACACGTTCCATTATTAATTATATAATTACTTAAATAAAAAAATCAATTATTTTAATAAACAATTATCTAATCACATTAATAACATTGATTAATTGAAAAAAAAATCAAATAAACTTATATATTTTATTCAACAATTTACACATCACATAAATTGATCATGTTAATTAAAAAAACTAACTACTCACACCAATAATATCACTTAATTCATGAGATAATTATTCACATCAAATATATTAACCAATTAAAAAATTAATTAATCACTCAAATTTTATGTGTCAATTAATGAATTGACTAAAAAACCAATTACCTATAGTTAATTAAACCATTAACTTATGACATCAATAGTATTAATTAATTTGAAATTTAAATAATTACAAAAAATATATCAATAAATTCATCAATTAATTAATCTATTCAATTATATTAGTCAATTCATAAATTATCTAAACACACCAATTCATTAATAATTCAACAATTAGTTTATCGCAGAAATACCCTTAATTAATTCCCCTAATTTATGATATTAATACCATCAATTCATTCATTAATAAATCAATAAATATCCAAAAACCCAAGTCCCATAATTGATTACACAATTAATTATCTCATTCCCAATATCAGTATTTCATAATTAATCAAACTATTAATTATCTAAATTCTCAAATCTCAATATTTCATAATTCAATTAACAATTAATTATCACATTTTCAAATGTCAATATATCATAATTAATTCAACAATTAATTTTTTAAAATTATAAATTTCTAAAACCCAATAGTCTCATTAAATTAATTATCCAATTAATTAATTTACCTCTTTAAAATTTATTACCAAATAAATCCCAATTGATTTATCGTTCAATTACTTATTCACCGTTAATCCATTTAATTCATTCACCAATTATTTGTTCAAATCAATTAATTAAATTAATTCCCAATTAATTAATCAAAAAACATATATTAATTAATTCATCAATTAATTAATCACTTATATCGAATTATTTAACAAACAATTAAATATGAACATTACACAAAAAAATTAATTCATTAATTAATTAATCTCATTAATTAATTTACCAACTAAATAATCACACCCAAAATTTCAATATCTCTTATTTTATAAAAAAATGTATTATATAAAATAAAAATAAAAATAAATCCCCATAATTAATCCCACAATTAATTATCTCTATTTATAATATCAATATCACATAACAAATCTACCATTAATTAAATCCTACCCTATTATTAATATCTTATAATTACTCCTAATTTAATTATCTAAATTTATGACATCAAAATCTCATGATTGATCGACAATTAATTATGTCATCTCATATATCTATATATCATAATTAATCTGACATTATTTATCATAATTCAGGATATGATTATCCCATAATTAACTCTATAATTTATTATCACATCTCATATATTAATATCTCATAATTAACCCCCCAGGTAATTATATGAATCATAATCCCTAAATATGATAACTAATCCCCCAATTAATTATCTAATTAGAAAACCACTAAATATTATAAATAATTTCCCAATTAATTATCTAATTACAAATCCCCTAAATACCATTATTAATTCTCTACTAAATAATCCAGTTAAACAATAATTAAATTAAACTATTGGCCGCATTAATTAAGGCAATTTAGGAATTCAAATTGAAAAATAATAATAGAAACACTAAAATTTTCATACCCAAATCAAAATAATGGATGTGGGAATTAAATTTTAGGCCACCCACCTCATTTAATCACCAAATAATCACCCAATGAAAATCCCAAAAAATTTGGCGGCACAAAAATGTTGATCTGGATCCGAATCCCAAAACCCTAAATCAAGATTAATGGACATCATGATCATGAAAATATAGAGCTAGATCTTGAATTATAGATCAAAGTCTCACCAAAAGATATTTATAATTGTGATACATAAAATTACATCAGTAATTGAAGCAGAAAGAATGGGGGAAGAATGGGAGATGAACTAGTAGAGGATTCATTTAATGAGATAAGAGCATACCTTGGATCCAGAAGTCAATTCTTGATGAACCATTGTCGTAAGGGATTTGAATTCATCTATGTGACTCAAAAATAATGAATTAATCTCTTTGATAAAATGGGGTTGATTTGGAGTTAACATGGTGGTTTATTTATTGTAAAAAATAATTTGTTTGTTAATTTAAAACACATGCACAGTTTTCTATATAGTGCTGTATGATTTCCTCTAACCATGAATCGTCAGCATTAATCTCACATATGTGTGTTTCATGGTATCTAATTAGAAGGAAAATGATTTGGATAACATTAAACCATCCATGGGAATCCCCTCTTCCTGGGTTCGTATAGTTATCGAGGGTGGGTTTATGTTTTGGGAAACCATGTGGAAACCATGAAATGCCCCTTTTTCTTCAAAAAATCTATTATTTTCACCACAATGTGCCCATGTTAAGACCTAAACATGTTAAAAAATAAGGAAAAATACCACTAATTTTTCTGAATATATCTAGATAAAATTTTAGGATATTAATGAAACCTTAAATAAATGATTGTATTTTTATTGACGATTGGAGAAACAATGACCAATTGATTGTCTCATTCTTGTGGGAGAATATTTTTGTAATCTAGTTTATTAATATTTTATTCATATTGAATTTTTTAATAATATATTATTCCCCCCTTCTTATTATATGACATATGATATACCCTATATTGGAGTATTCAAGAGGTAATGTATATCATTGGATGTTAGGAGATGGAGTAAATTTTAATAAAACCTCCCATTAAGATTCATTTTTGGGTATATAAATATCGTTATCCATGTGATTAATACCGAATTATAGATGATGATTCATGTATGAAATTTTTTTAATGTAAAAGATGAGAATAGTGTTTTGTAAGAGCAATGTTACCTTCTAAATATTTTTTATATTAATTATCTTATTAATGATATATTTATTCTTAATTCATTACAATAAAGGATATCTCATCATGATATCCAATCAAGAATCTTATACCATCATACCCTATACTATGGTGGGTATAAATTATTTGAAGAACAAAATATGATTGAAAAATTTCACAAACTGATAGGTGTGCCTTCATACTTTATTGAGGATGAGCTTCCTCTGACATTAAGACAAGAGAAACAGAATAGTGATCAAATGTGAAAAGAATATAATATATTATAGAATATTCGAGGTATTTAGTTGATATTATTATAAGATGTTTACATTACTTATTTATTTATGTCAATTTAATTAATTATATATTTTTTTATTAAATATATTTTCTAATATTAAACAATATATTCTCTTGAGGATCAGAGAACATAAGTTGTCTCTAAAGATAATGGTAGGAATGATAATTTAGCTATATCATTGGTATATCCAGAACACCAGGGTCATGTACAAGGATTCCCAAAAGATGTATCTATAAAAAATACATTCCACATTCTAAAAATTCATCAATGGAGGGTGGTTATAAATAAATATAATCTTTGGAAGATAATTTTTTAGTTATTCATGTGTCAATGGATGAATAAATTAGAGATTTTGTCCAATCTATGTTTTCAGGCTTAAAATGTCTATTTTAGACAGTTTATCTAACTCCTTCACATCCACCACCAGATCCCACTCCTCCACCTCATCATGCAGAGAAGAGTCCCACTTATCCTTCTCCTACAACCTCTCTTTCAGAGTTTCAAAGTTATTATAAGTTATATATTGAATGTACCTAGCATAAAAATGCTTCATATAGGATAATATATTAAATTATTTATACCATTCATAAAAAATTGATAGTGATAGATCATTATAGGGTCACTATAAAAGATATCATAGTCTGTTTTTCTAGAATACCATTACATATATATGATGTGAGAACAATTTGATAATGTATTGGACATAATTTAGTTTGGAAATCTCGACTTGATTGACATATTAACATAGAGGTTTCTGAATATTTTACATTTTATTTAATTATTGTATAATTTTTTTAAAACATTTAAAAGATTAAATAATGACATATTTCATATAATATAACATAAATGGTAAATAAATATTTTATAGACTATATGAAATTCAATGTGTTATGAAATCAAAAACAAATTCTAGTAGTCTTGATTGGTTGTTTACATATTCATATTTGTTCTTGGGTGTATATGAGATTCCAATATAATCTCTTATTTTTCATCATGAAATGAATTTGGATCTTTTGAGAATCCATATAGATCAGTTGTTCATCAAAACGGTGGAAGTGTTTTCCATCTGCGTTGATTAAAATAAATTTTCATTAGTTTAATAAATTATAAATTTATACATATGTTTCGTTTTTATTAGGTATCATTATATAACTTTTAATTATCGTAACGATACATATGTATATAGATTTATGTACCCAAAATCTATATCTCCTATCAAGATAAAAACAACTGAAATAGAAAGGACAATTTATATTTCTCAAAGATTTCAAAAGAATGCAATTATTATGTTCATTATGTTGCCTTAACTCCAAGAGTATAAATATATATCTAAAAAATTAATATATATCTATTAAAATAATAACCAATAATATAAATTTTTTCTTATATAAGTTATAATTGGAAGTTTGGTGTTTCTTGAATGAAAATGCCACAATACTAGTTATACTCTGTCTATGTTCATGTGGGTGTAAATTTTAAGAATTTATTGGACATTATTTTTTTTATTTTTAGACCATTTTTTATTTTAATGAAAGTTAAATTTATTTTATTTATATTATTTTCAGAAAATGAATGAAATATATATAGATATACAATACAAATTAGAGTACTAAGATCAAATATGTAATATTAAAGGTGATTTTTCAATTACAATTAATTTTTTTATATGTATTAATTAATAATGTAATTTGGAATTCAAAATATCATTTAAACTAAATATTCACATAATAGAAGGAACAAAGGAATGTGGATATTGTAAAATCATAGGGTTTATAAAAATAAATTAGTAGCTTCTATGTTTTGAACATCAAAAAAAAGTCATCTACAATTATGATCAGTATGTTATTTGGATTCTAATGAAACCAACATTGTTTTCTGGTGAATAAAAACATACCCTTATTGTTGGGTCGGAGAGTGATGGCAAGAGGGGGGTGAATTTCCTTTTTAAAAAAGTTTAACAATTTAAGAAAAAGTTAAAGCGCAGCGGAAATAAAAAATTCAAGACACAAAATTGATAACGGAGTTCGGCCTAAATCCCAAGCCTACGTCTCCGCTCCCAACTCAACCGTTGAGATATTTATACGACAACATTCTTTTTAGTGGTTATAGCAAGAAACCCACTAGACTTTAAGGCAGCCTAGAAACCTATTACAGCTTGCTTTTTATTGGTTGTAGCAAGAAACCCACTAGCCTTCTTATAGGTGAAGGCTAGATCACCTATGACTCAAGCCTTTTACAGGGAAGGCTTGACTAACCTCTTCACACCTTGAAGGTGATGTGAAAACCCAAAATAAGAGAGGATGAGTGAAAGAAGGTTTTGTATGAACAAACTCAAAATAATGCTCAAAATGATAAAACAAAAAAAACCGTAAAGAGGAGAAGTCTTGGGCGCCAATGGATTGATTGGTGATGATGAAGAGCGCTCCCATGCTTCTATGGTGGTGCTCCTTGGTTGTGGAAGTGAGTTGGAGCAGGTGGGGATCCTTGAAGGAATGCGCCGGAGGTTCGCCAAATGATCGAAAAATGTTCCTGTGGGCTACCACTATTTTCCGGGGCTTCCTAGTCCTCTATTTATAGGAGAGGAACACCCAAATGGCTGTTGGGGGTCTTCGGAGCCATTAGAGATGCCTTCGGAGCCGTTGGGGGTCAAAAGAACAAGTCTGGTCAAAGCCCAATGGCTAGTTTTACTGGGCACACCAGATGGCCAGTGGTGTCTCACCAGCTGGCTGGTGGTCCACCAGCTGGCCGGTCCTGAGCCACCGGCTGGCTGGTGCTCCAGACAGAGAGCAAGCTCTCGGCCCAGGTTCCACCAGCGGGCCGGTGGTCAGCCACCGGCGGGCTGGTGACAATACCGGCTGGCCGGGGAGCTCACACCGGCTGACCGGTGGCTCTGGACAGAAACCATTGCTTCTGCCAGAGACCACCGGCTGGCCGGTGGGAATCCACAGGTTGGCCGGTAGACTCAGAGAGTCTACTTTCAGTCCTTCTTGGCCCAACTCCTTGGAAACCTATTTCCTATCAACAAAAACACTTGAAAACAAGTTAGAACAAAATAAGAGTGATTGTGATCATTAAAATCCAAGAGAGAGGGGTACAACAATCTCCCCCTATTTTGATGATCACAATCACCAAAACAAGCAATGTAAAAGACTGAAATGAAAGGCATGCTTTAAAGGATAAATTGAAAAGTAAATCAAAGCATGAGAGAAATATTTCTCCCCCAATCAACCAAGGAAATCTCCCCCTTTGTGATTATCAAAATAGCACGGGGCATAAAATTTGATTGAAGGAAAGGATTGAAAAACAAGATAGAGATTTTAAAACAATTTAAATTTTTGAAATTTGAATTGAAAGTTTTAAATTGAATGTTTTGAATTGAAAGTTTTGAATTGAAAGTTTTGAAAAAAAATGCAAAAAGGCTTAAACGATCCTAACTCCCCCTAAATAAAAACAACAAATCACAGGGGAGAGGATTTTAGAACCGAGACAAATTTTGGTCCAGAGAGACTCGCTAAAAGGGATTTTTCAATCCTAACTTTTCTTGTGGCGGGTCTTCTCCTATGAAATTCATCGTTAAAGGAAATGGTTTTGGGCCTTCCATACCAGGCATTGTTGCAGTCGCACTCGTAAATTAAGTGCCCGATCTTTTTGCAGTAGTTGCAAAATTTATATTGGGAGCTCCCCCTTACAAAAATAGTACGATCATGGGAAGAGGAAGCTTGCTTGGAATAGCCAAGCCCTTGGGTGGTTCTTGATATGCATTGGGAACCAACGAGCTTCGAAAGGTTATGTTCACCTTCGGTGAACTTAGCAAGGGATTTCCTTAAATCCTTGATTGTTGATTCCATAGAATCAACATCGAGAAGGTTTTGGATCTTGAGGGACAATTCTTCCTTCTCTTTGAGAAGTTGATCCTTTTCAGAAGAAAGAATTTTGAATTTCTTTTTTAAAGAAATAAATTTGGAATAAAGTTCGTGAAAACCTTCCTCCAATTGATCTCTCGCATGTTGGAGATCCTCGTAAGATAAATGATTGAAAGAATTGGAAGAACAAGACGAAGAGGAGTCGGAAGAGGTTACCTCATGAAATGCCATTAGACATTTTTTATCGTTGTCTTTTGAGGAGGAGGAGGATGAAGAGCTATCACTACAAGTGGCCTTGAATGCCTTTTTCTTTTCCTTTTCCTTGGCCCTTGTCTTGTGGAGTGGGCAATCGGGCTTATAATGGCATTTCTTGCCGCACCCATAGCATGTTACCTCGGGCTCAGATTTTTCGTCGAGTTCTTCCTTTCGAGCATTACGAGATTTCTTCTTTTTGTTCTTCTTCATGAATTTGTGCATCTTGCGGGCAAGGTTCTCGATTTCTGAATCGCCGCTTGAAGAGGAAGAAGATGAGGAGGAGGAGCTTTCTTCTTTTTGAACTTTGAAGGTGATGTTCTTTGAGGTTTTGATGAGTTTGTCTTCCTTTTCAGCTTGCCTCCTCATGGTGATCTCGTAGGTCATGAGGGATCCGATGAGCTCTTCGACCAGCATTTCTTTTAAATTCTTCACTTCTTGAATTGTCATGACTTTCGGTGCCCATGAACTTGGTAAGATCCAAAGGATCTTCTTGACCATAATCTCTGCAGAAACATCATCTCCAAGAGACTTTCTCCCATTACAATCATCAGTAAAGAGAGTAAACATATCAGTAATATTTTCAGATGGATGCATGGTAAAAGACTCAAAATCTTGACGGTACATATCCAATCGAGTATCCTTAACTTTGTTGGTCCCCTCATGGGTAACCTCCAAAAGTTTCCAGATTTCATGAGATGAAGTGCATGTGGAAACTCGATTGAATTCATTACGATCAAGGCCGCAATGAAGAGCGTTCATGGCTTTGCCATCAATCTCGAAATTTTTAATATCGGCTTGAGTCCATTTGGATTCATCGGGAGAAGAGAGAGAGTAACCATGCATGACAATTCTATAAATAGGATAACCTATACTTCAAAGAAAAGTAGACATGCAGGTTTTCCAATAGGTATAGTCGGTTCCATCAAAAAAAGGAGCACGACCCAATGAATAACCTTCAGGGGCGAAATAAGATGAAGCCATCACAATGGATCTTGAATTTGAAACCAGTGAAGTTATTAATCAAATTTTCCCTCTGATACCAATTGTTGGGTCGGAGAGTGATGGCAAGATGGGGGGTGAATTGCCTTTTTAAAAAAGTTTAACAATTTAAGAAAAAGTTAAAGCGCAGCGGAAATAAAAGAGGCAAGACACAAAATTGATAACGGAGTTCGGCCTAAATCCCAAGCCTACGTCTCCGCTCCCAACTCAACCGTTGAGAGATTTATACGATAGCTTGATTTTTAGTGGTTATAGCAAGAAACCCACTAGACTTTAAGGCATCCTAGAAACCTATTATAGCTTGCTTTTTATTGGTTGTAGCAAGAAACCCACTAGCCTTTTTACAGGTGAAGGCTAGCTCACCTATGACTCAAGCCTTTTACAGGGAAGGCTTGACTAACCTCTTCACACCTTGAAGGTGATGTGAAAACCCAAACTAAGAGAGGATGAGAGAAAGAAGGGTTTGTATGCACAAACTCAAAATAATGCTCAAAATGATAAAACAATAAAAAGCGTAAAGAGGAGAAGTATTGGGCGCCAATGGATTGATTGGTGATGATGAAGAGCGATCCCAAGCTTCTATGGTGGTGCTCCTTGGTTGTGGAAATGAGTTGGAGCAGGTGGGGATCCTTGAAGGAATGCGCCGGAGGTTTTCCAAATGATCGAAAAATGTTCCCGTGGGCTACCACTATTTTCCGGGGCTTCCTAGTCCTCTATTTATAGGACTGGAACACCCAAATGGCCGTTGGGGGTCTTCGGAGCCGTTGGAGAGGCCTTCGGAGCCGTTGGGGGTCAAAAGAACAAGTCTGGTCAAAGCCCAACGGCTAGTTTGACTGGGCCCACCGGCGGGCCGGTGGTCCACCGGCTGGCCGGTCCTGAGCCACCGGCTGGCTGGTGACAATACCGGCTGGCCGGGGAGCTCAAACCGGCTGACTGGTGGCTTTGGACAGAAACCATTGCTTCTGCCAGAGACCACCGGCTGGCTGGTGGGAATCCACCGGTTGGCCGGTAGACTCAGAGAGTCTACTTTCAGTCCTTCTTGGCCCAACTCCTTGGCAACCTTTTTCCTATCAACAAAAACACTTGAAAACAAGTTAGAACAAAATAAGAGTGACTGTGATCATTAAAATCCAAGAGAGAGGGGTACAACACTTATGAATAGTAATATGAACATAATGAATTGTAAATTTTATTATTATCTCATTCCCTTAATGTTATAATATAATGATATTTTTATTAATTGTTTGACGTGTTTAAGAAAAGAGTTATTTTATTAAAACTGTTATTTTTGAATAAATTATGATTTTTTTTAAAACTAAATTATTAATATTTATAAAATTATTTCCCAAAAAATTAGTTCATTTTTGAATTCTACACATCAAAAAATGATTAGGGTGAATATTTGGGTTTTTTTGATACAGTTGAATTTTCAGTGAATAATAAAAATATAGTTTTTACTTTCCATATAGTTTAATGAAATCATTATTGATGTAATGATGATATTATAATTATGGTCTACATGTGTACAGTAAAATATGTTGTGATTTTTTTCCACGTGTCTAATACCATGTTAAATTACCATGGGCAAACCCATGGTTTTTCAAATACCCCTAATGAGGTATCCCTTGGAAATTCATAAAATATTCCATCACTTTTGATATAAATACGAACCCATTCCTTCATTACATTATATAAAAATTCATCTTCAACAAATATTTAGTCTTCTTACCTCCCTATTAGTCCTCCCATGGTGTTCTCAAGCACCTAAGGTACCCACCTTCATGTCTTTTGAGTTACTCTACAAAGTAAGAGAATTCATAACTTCTTTCTATTTACATTCGAGTTCTCTTTTATATGGTATAACATTCACGATTCCATACCATATTATTTAAATTTTATTCTACCTCTATACTATAATTTGATTCATTTAATAATGGGTGACCTATATCCCCCCTTTTTTAATGTTTTCTAAAACCATGTTGCATTGTTTATAGGCTGCAGAATTTTCTTAAGGGATCTCCCAACTATTCTTTTATTTCGACTTTCTGTCATTTATTATTCATTCCTCATATCCCATTATCCAAGAGTAATAAATTTCCTAGTATCATAAATATTATTTATTTTATCATTTTTATTATATATTAACCATTATACTTCTTCTCCTCTCTCACTTATTCAAGAAATTAAAACATCGTCTGTGATGTGTCGATTTGATGACATCATGGACGATGGGATTTCAATTTCTTTCTCATCATTCAGGACTAGTCATGAAACCATTTTTATGGTTGAAACATATTATAATTTATTTATTATAACATATATAAGGTATTGTATTCATCATGTAAACATGTTATTACGTTATAAAACAAAATGAGTTCTTTACGATCATAGAATCGCCAAAATGACCTAAAAAATATCAATAATGCTTTAACATATGAATCATACTCAATTCAGAATTAAAAATGATAACAAGTATAATTTATGTTTATGTAAGAATGTATATACCACTGCATTCCAATTCTAGATTTCCACTTCCAATCGACAAGAATAACCATCATGAACCGATCATGGAAACCATGTAAAGAACCCTCCCGAAGCAATGTAAATAACAAAATATTACTTATAAATTTGTTGAATGATGTTGTAAAATGATCATTTAAGGTGATATACATATTAAAATATTTTTTTAAGATTTTAATAATAGTCTTCTAACTATTATAATAGTGGTTTAAATATATTTTAAGTAAAAAGAACCCGGGGTAAGGGAATTCTTAACCGAATTTCCATTATTTGGTTAAACCTTATTCTTTATTGATTACACGGTAATAAGATTTTTGGTCTATTGAATTTTGATTATATTATGTTGTATTATGTGTATTTAAAGTGTATAAACATTTCCATTCCATTATAATAATTCACTCTCCTATTATATTTTAAGGGGAAGTTCCTTTTAAAATCCTTTTAAAAGTCTCGATAATAAATTTCAGTAGGATTGTTTATATATATATGGAATTAGTGGTTTATCCTAATTTCAAGATACATTATATTCATAATATGTTCCTTGGATATTATTTATGTTGGTTTTATCCAATTCTAGCACATGATATGTTGGTTTTATCCGATTATAGCTCATTATATGTTGGTTTGAGCCTGTTATTGCTCAAGATAAGATATGTCAGCCCTATTATAGCTCTCCAATTCATTGGGTACCCTAAAAAGGAAAATTGAACAAGATTTCATTACATTTTTTAGGGTGAATGTAAGAGTGATATGGTAAATATGCCCCAATTAAACATCATGATGTTTCTATGCATATGAATTTTTATGGTTATGGGTTTTATTGGTTTTGATGTTATCACAAGTCTAATAATTTCATTCATTATATACCTTACTGATTTTTATACTCATCCCAAGTTTTTTAATTTTTTTTCATCAGATGATATAATTATGGGTAAGAGAAACAAGGGAGTCATGATGTTTGATATGGAGTGTTGTCAAAGAAATCATGTTGTATGTTTTAATGTTTAATATTTGTTAAAAAAAGGATATTTTTTTCATAGTATACTATTTGTATGAATGTGGATTGTTATTTATGTATGCTATCATAATTATTTAAAAATAAAAAACCAAATGATCCTAAATTTCTAATTATGTATTTTATTTTTAAAATTCATGATTAAGTAACATTTTAAGGATATGTCCTTATAATTGGTAACAGATAAGGCCTTATATAACATTAGTGGTCGGGATGATGTCAAAATAATTCCATAAATGTTTTTTCAATCTATGGTGATTTGAAATGTTAACGAATATAATGATTATCATGTTGTTTAAGCAATTTTATGTCTATTCAAAATGTTTTTTTGTAGAAAAAATAGGGAAGATGATGTAGGAAGGAACCCAGGGGATGATGTTTATTTGAATATACATCCCTAAATGGTGGGAATCATAACTGAGTAGTTTGTGACCAAAATGGCACTGTTGACTCAAGAAATAAACTTGGGTGGTATACATTTTATAAAGGAACATGATTTACCATAAAGAAACATGTCTTTTGTAGAGAATTTTATAAGGTAACATCCTCCAGCATTCGATGGAACCACAGATCCAGTAATAGCTGAAGGAAGGATCAATGATCTATAATAGATATTTGTTATCATGGGATTTTTGGAACATTAATAAGTAATATTATCCCTTCATAAGTTGTAATGGGATGTTGATAAGTGGTGGTGTTTGGTTAATAACACAAGAGAAAGAGATGATCTGGAAAATCTAGAATGAGATGACTTTAATAGTCTTTTTCTATAAAAATATTTTCCCAAAACTGTACAAATCAAAATAATGAAACAATTCTTTGAACTGAAGCAAAATGATGCTGGTTTTGTGGCAGAATATGAAGCTGGTTTTACAAGACTGTCTATGTAGATACCATATTTTACATGGTCTTTTGATTGTAAAATTAATATACTTTCCTCTAGTTTAAAAACATTCTTTGCAAAGAGTTTTGGCTTCAAGGGAGTTTAAAATATATGAGAAACTTGTTCATTGTGCTGAAAAAGTGGAGATGTATTTTGTAGACATGTATGTTCCTCATGATGGAATGAATAAGAAGTGGTCAGGTTGGCAGGATTTGGTTTTAAAATCTTTAAATAAAATTGGAGGTAAGAATATAAATTTCACATCATGTGAAATTAGTGCTAAAAGACATCCTGATGAACGTCTTATAATTTTTAGGAAATGAAACCATTGGGGAATGTTTTGACATGTGTATCAAGACTGTTAAAAAATTATCCAAAAATTAATGAGAAGATGATGGTGAGATGATTTAATAATAAAAAATTGGGTCATTTTGAAAATGTTTGTCTGAAGATAGTCACTCAAGCTGAGAATCAACAAGATTGGAAGTAAAAGGGTTTGGTAAAATAATTTTCAACAACATCTGTAGATGTTGAGCTATAGAATGAGGAGGTATCAAATAAATTTCAATTTTTTAATGATTTTTAAAATGAGTTGTTTGATTCATTGTCTACACATTCCTTTATTTCAATGAAATTTTCTGAAACATTATGAATACAACTTTATTAAAAAAACCAGATATCATGGTAAAAACACCTGAAAGAAATATTGTGGTCAAAATAAATAATAATAATCTACTGATCCTTGTTAGTGGAAGGAGTTTACCCTCAAACATTGTTGTTTTTCATCTAGTAGAGTATGATGTTATCCTGGGTATGGACTGGCTTTCTTTTTATCAGGATAAGATAAATTGTAGAGAAAAAGAAGTTGTTTTTAGAAAGAATTTCAGTTTTCTTACATGAACGAACCCATACCATTTTCAACATACCAGGAAGCTGAGAAACTAATAAAAGATGGAAATTAAGGTTATCTTGATCATATTTTTGAAAATAATCGAACTATCCAGATTAATGATATAGTTGTGAAAAATGAATACCTATATTTTTTCCTGATAATTTTAATAGTGTTATCACTAATAAAGTGGTTGAGTTTACTATTGACTTAGTTCCTGATGAAAATATAGTTTCTAAACCCCCTTATCGAATGGCCAAAATGGAACTTCTAGAATTAAAAAAGTAGTTGTAGGAATTATTAGTTAAAGGCTACATCCAACACAGCACTTCACCACGGGGTGCTCCAGTCTTGTTTATTAAGAAGAAAAATGGTTCAATGAGACTTCACATCGATTATAGAGCCTTGAATAACATTACTATTAAAAAAGAATCATTTTCCTCATATCAATGACTTTTTATCCATTCTATGGAGCACAATATTTTCCGAAGGTTGACCTAAGGTCGGGGTACCATCAGTTGAAATTAATGGATGAATTCTTATCGAATAATGCATTCTGTACTAGATATTGTAATTATGAATTTGTAGTTATGCATTTTGGGATAACAAATTAACCTTAAGTATTAATGGATCTTTTGAATAGAATAATTCATGTGTTCTTGGATATGTTTTTGGTTATGTTTATTGTTCACATTTCTATATATTATATAAGTAATGTGGTGCATAAAAAAATATAAGGGTTTTTTTTTTCAAACCATATAATAAAAGAAACTACATGGAAAATTCAGCATGTGTGATTTTTTTTGCAACTAAATTCATTTCATAGTAACACTATAAATAAGGATGGAATGATAGTTGACCTGCCAAAAGAATATTAGTTGATGAATGGTCAAGAAATACAAATGTTACAACGATTCATAGATTTCTTAGATTAGAAGTTTATTACTGATGGTTTGGTTAAAAATTATCATGATTATATATCCCCCTAACTAAATTAACAAAAAAATTGATTAAATTTTTCTAGAAGTATGAATTGGATATTTTTTCAGTAACTGAAGGAGATATTGTTGAGTGCTTCAATTTTGGCCTTGACTTCTCAAAATGGTGTGTTTTCCATCTATAGTGATGCTTTATTGGAGGCACTTGGTTGTGTTCTGATGCAGAATGATCAGGTAATTTCTTATTCTTTAAGGAAACTAAAAACTCAGGAGTTAAATTATCTGACACACGATTTGGAATTGGCACTACGTTATTTTCATTGAAAATTTGGAGGCACCATTATACGGAGCCACATGTCAACTATATACTGACTATAAAAGTCTAAAGTATATATTCACACAGAAGGAATTAAACAAGATTCAGATAAGATGGATTGAAATTATTAAGGATTATAATTTCATGATCAATTACCATCCATGAAAATCATACAAAGTGACAGATTCCTAGGTCAAAAAGATCATGCATCCTTAACTATGTTATGTTTTTAACATGATCTCAGGATTAATGATTTGATTAATTTTTTATTAGATGTTTTTTATGTAGGGAGTAATTTTTTTTTATTTCAGGTTTCATTGCAGACATCATTATCAAACATAATTAAGAAATAGGAGAAGGAATAATGTGAGCTACAAAATTATGTAGAACTAGTTAAAATGGTTAGGTTTCTAGAATTTTACCTTGATAATGATTTTGTTTTAAGATTTGTGAAAAAGATGTGTATTCCATGTGATTCCTAGCTGAAGAAAAATTTGTTGTGTGAAGCTCATAGTTCTACATTTTCAGTTCATCCATGATATACTATGATGTACAAATACCTTTAGAAGTATTACTGGTGTGATGTAATTAAAAGTGATATAGTAGAATTTATTGTGAATAGATTGAAATGTCAAGAGGTTAAAGAAGAGAATATGTTACCCAAGGGGATGCATTAGCATTTTCCAATACTAGAGAGGAAATGTGAGAATATATCCATAGAAATCATGGTGGGAATACCTTAAACATCTCAAGGTAATAAGGTGATTTGGGTTATTATTGATCCGTTGGAAAAAAATTTACATTTTGTTTCTATTTGAGATACAATGTTGTTGGACCATCTTTATCGAATGTACATAAAAGTGATTGTCAGTTTACCTAGAGTTCATATTTCCATGGTATCTGATTGGGATCCCATGTTCACTTTTGACTTTTTGAAGGGCCTTCAGATGCCATTGTGCATAGAATTATATTTTAGTACAAATTTTCATCAACAATCAGATGGCCAGTCAGAATGAACGATTCAAAAATTTTAGGATCTGATTAGATCTTAATCAATAGAATAACATATAGGATGGTATCCATATATTTTTCTAGTTGATTTTTCTTATAATAATAGTTTTCATTCCAGTATACAGATGGAACCTTTAGTGAAATTGTATAGGAAGTTGTGTCAAACTCTAGTATTTTGGGATGAATTTTGGGAAAAGATGTTGATGGGACAAGAAAATTACTAGAGGAAGTGGCTATGACAGTGAAGATGAACCAAAAGCATATTAAGACCACTCAGAACATGCAGAAAGGTTTTGTTGATAACAAAAGGAAATAATTATCTTTAGTGGTAGGTGACTGTGTAGTCCTTAAAATACCTTATTAGAAAATTGTGATGCATTTTGTTAAGAAAGGAAAACTAATTATGCAGTTCATTGGCCATTTTCAAACCCTCAATAAAGTTGAACCAGTTTCATAGAGAGTAGTTTTACCTATGAGTTTATTTCAGTTACACAATGTTTTTCATGTTTTAATAGTGATTATGTATGTAATAGATTCATCTTACGTATTAAGCCTAAAATCAGTTCAGTTGGAAGAAAACCTCTGATATGAAGAGAAACCAGTTCATATTCTTGATTAAAGGGAACATGTATTGCGGAATATGGTATTCCACCATGTAATGGTTTTGTGGAAAATCCACATGGTTGGAGAAGCAAAATGGGATTCTGAAAATGTTATGATGGATAGGTAACCTAACTTGTTAATGAGTAAAAAAAATTATGAGGAAACAATTTCCAGATGGTGGGTATAATGTAACACTCTAGGGTTTAAAAAAATAAATTAAAATGCATGAAACATTATTTTATGTAGATATTTATAATTAGCCGTTAAACATAAATTTGCAGCTTCTATGATTTGAATTAAAAATAATGGTCATCTAAAATTATGATCGGTATGTTATTTGGAGTCAAATAGAACCAACTAGATTTTATTTTCTGAATAGTATTCTACCATTATGAAAGTAATATTAATATCAATATGACCCTAATGAATAGTAAATTGCGTTATTATTATATTTTCCTAAGGTTATATGATAATGAGAGGTCGATAAATTTTTCAAGGCGTTGAAAAAATAGTTATATACATTAAAATATTTTTTTAATAAATTATTATTTTATTTATAAATTCAATAAATAATATTATGAAAATTATTCTCAAAAATTTTAGTTCATTTTTGAACTCATGTTATAAAAAAATGATTAGGGTGAATTCCTTTTTTTTCTAAAACGGTTGAATTTTCAGTGAATATAAAAATACATTATTAAGTTTTCATTATGTTTCATGACATCATTAATGATGTAATAAGGATGTAATAATTCAAGTCAACATGAGTACATTTAAATAAGAATTGAGGGGTGGTAATTGGTTAATACCATGGTAAAATACCATGGTCAAGCCCATAGTTTTCCATGTACTCCTAATGAGGCGTCCCTTAAAAATTAAAAAAATATTCCCTAACTATTCCATAAAATACCAACCCATTCATTCATTCCAAATTCCTCATCAAATAATACATTGGGTTTCATACCTCCCTTTTAGTCCTACCATGGTGTCCAAATTCCCCCAAGGTCCTAACCTTCAAGTCATTGGAGTTACTCTATAAGGTAAGAAATTTATCAACTTCTTACATTTCCCATTCAAGTTCTCTTTTATGTGGTATAACGTTTATGTTTCTATATCATGTCTTATGAATATTGTATTCTATCTATATAATGTAAAATGATTCATTTATGGATGGGTGACCCCGATCCACACTTTTTAATTTTTTCTAAAACCATGTTGCATACCCGTTAGGCTGCTGAATTTTCGTAAGGGATTTCTCAATAATTGTTTTATTTTGACTTCCTATATTTTCTTATTAATTCCTCATATCCCCTTATCCATGTGGAATAAATGTTCTAGTATCTTACATATTCTATATTTAATCATGTTTATGGATGATTAACCATTATTCTTCTTACCTTCCCCACTTATTCAAGAAATTAAAACACCATCTGGGATGTGTTGATTTACCGACGTTATGGATGATGTGATTTCTATTTCAATTACATACTTCAAGACTAGACCTGAAACCACTTTTATGGTTAAAATAGATTATAATTTTTGTATTGAAATATATATACGGTTCTGGAATTATTTTGAACACATTTTATTAATTTATAAAATAAAATGAGTTCATTACGATCGAATAATAAAAAAATGACCTAAACAAATATCAATAATGTTTTAACTTTTGAATATTACTAATGTAAAAATTCAAAAATTATTAATGTAATAATTTATGGTTATTAAACATTTAAATACCACTCCACTATATTTTTGGAGTTCATCTTCCAAATGGAATTAATTTCCAACAAGTACATGTCATGTAAACCAGGTAAAGAACACTCCCGAAGCAATGTAAATAATAAAATATTACTATTTAATGTGTCAAATGTTGCGTTAAAATTATAATATAAGTTTTTATAAACATTAAAATATTTTATTATGATTATAATAATACTCTTTTAACCATTATATATGAGGTTTAAAAACTTTTGATATAATATGAACCTGAGGTAAGGGAATTGTTAACCCAATTTCCATTATTTTGGTTAACCTTCATCTTTATTGATTATACGGTATTAAGATTGTTGGTGCAATGAATTTTGTTTATATTGTTTTATTTTTTGAATATATAGTTAATACACATATCTGTTCAATTCTATTAATTCACACTCCAATTATATTTTTATGGGACTTTCCTATTAAAATACATTGAAAGGTATATAATAAATATCAAAAGGTTTGTTTTATATATATATCGAATGAGTGGTTTCTCCTAATGTCAAGATACATTATTACAATGATATGTTCATTTGAAATTATTTAAGTTGTTTTGCGCCCATTATATCTCATGAAAAGTTGGGTTGAGCCATTTATAGCTCAAGATATGTTTGTTTGTGCCAATTATAGCTTAAGATGTGATAGTTTGGGCCCATTATAGCTCAGGATATGACGGGTGGGCCCAATTATTGGTCACCAATTCATTGGGTAATCTTGAGATAAAAGTTGACCGTGGTGTCATTCCATGTGTAAGGGTGAATGTAATAGTGATATTGTATATATTCCCCAAGAGAACTACATATTGTTTCTATGCATATGAGTTTTTATGATTATTGGTTTTATTGGTTTCTATATAATCACTAGACTAAAAATTTATTTCCTTATATACGTTACAATTTTTATAATCAACCCACGTTTTCAAAATGTTTTTAACATGATATGAAAATTGCAATGATATATAAGAGAGTAGTGATTTTTGATTTGGTGTGTTCTCATAGAAATCATGTTTTATGTTTTAAAATTTTATATTTTGAAAACAAATGATATTGTTTTTAGTAGTATCTTCACTGTATGAATGTGGTATGTTATGTATGTGATATATCTTAATTCTTTAAAACACTAAACCCAAAAATATATTCAATGTGTAATAATGCATGTTCTTGTCTAAAATTCAAGATGAAGTAACGTTTTAAGTCTGTGTACTTATAGATATTATTTGTTAACATTTATAGATGAATTAATTTCAACATGTACTATTAAAAGATAACACATGGATTTTATTCATTATAAAATTTTCACTAATATTTTATTCATTTTATATAAATATTAAACTCATTCCTTTTATTTTTTATATTTTTTATGATCAACTCCCTTATAGTGGACATGAGGAGATAACATTAAAATATTAATGGGAGAATCATTTCATAGTTATAATTATATTTTATTTTATTTTTTATATATGTTAAAATTTAATGATCTAGTTTAAGGTGTTTCATTTATTTTTATTCTTATTTTTCTACCTGATTTCTGCTGTTTTTCTATTGGTTTGTTTAGTTGTCTATTCTTCGCTGCTATATAGAGGTTGAATCTAAAAAAATAAAAACAATTTATATTCATGTCATTTATTTAATAACCAATGTTAAAAACCAAAATGAATAAATTATTCATTCTGGATATTATATTACCAATGTGAGAAATTAAAAAATAATTTATTTACAATGTCAGTTCCTATTAATTGAAGTCATGAAATTATTTACACTGTCTCCCAAAATAATGTCTCATACTAACTGAAGTCAAAAAAAGATGTGAAAAATACTTTTCTTCACTAGTTGTAGGAAAATTATTCTATAATAATTGTGAATATTACTATATAATTGAGCTACACTAGACTCCCTTATAAAATTAACATAAAAATTTTAAGGGGTCAATTCAAACTCATTGTAATAGAATAATGTATCGGTATATTGTCCACAATTAGATTATAATCATATGAATAAATATATGATTGGTGGAATATATTATTAAAATAACATGGAAACATAAATTTTTTTTATAAATTATGATAGATGGAAATTCAATCTCAAATGAACAAGCATAAACCCTGGAAGTATTGTAGAGAAGCATGAGATAATATACACGATCTATAATGAAAAGTCATTAGAATATGATGGGGAAATGAAACCTTATTTAGGGACATATCCTAATAAAAAATTTGATCAAACATAATAACATGTCATAATCATATTATTATAATATCCAATAATTCACAACTTTTATATTTTTGAGTGTAATCCAAGAAGGCCCACCTATTATTTTTGAGAATATCAAAGAATTAGCATACTATATTATATATTGAGATATAAAACATTAACCAATGCATTGGAGGGAGATATAAGTCCCCACCCATCATCACCCACAAAAAATTGCACTATAATATATTAATCATTCAACATATCTTGGAAATTGATGGGGGGAAAATGAGATTCATATTACATCTAAGCGGCATTTTAAAATTTTGATATCACAATTCAATCAGTTGTTACCAAAACATCAATCACTCAATATTATTATTTCATTATGTAGTTACAAGTTGATTTATTAAACATAAATCTAAATAATTTATGTATTTAAAGTGTAAAATGAAATAGAAAACATGAAAATTATTTATTTTAAAAAATAACTTAACATTTTGACAAATATAAGAAATATATAATAATTTTAATTAATAATTATGAATATCAATGTAAGAAAAAAATTTTAAAAAAATAATTGAAATAAATCTAAATAATGGACTCTTGAAGTTGATAAAAGAAATTTACTTTTTAAATTTGTAGTAGAATATTAAAATAAAAACATTAACAGTAAATCCTTTTTAATGTTTTGAAAAGTCACTTATTAAATCACACATCCTAAATGTTGTGACAAAAAGTTCACAATAAATATTGTAAATAGAAATTTTAAAATTACCAAAAAATAATTATACTTTTATTTCATAATTAGAATTGATGAAAATTTGTGGGAAGAGTAAATATGGATATGAAAATAAAAAAATCTCATTGGGAATGAATGGGAATTATTCATAACATCATTATCTTTTAAAAGAAATAATGTCATCAAAACAAATACATAGAAATGAATGAGTAAATACATTATAATACCCTCATAAAGAATAAATAAATAATATTGTAATAAACATAATAACTAAATAAATTTTAAGATTCATAAAATGTAGTTTATCCATAAAAACATCTAAAAATAATCATATTCTTTGAATAAAAATCCATCAAAATAATTATAATGATATATCTCCTAAAACTCTAAATATTAAAAAAATATTTAAAAAACATTCAATAATAATTAATCAGACCATATGACAGATATCATATAATACAATATGAAATTTATCTCATTAAATTATATTTTAGATAAATGAATCCTTATCTTAATTCATGTCTTCCACTAATGCACTTGATTCTACAATAAAAAAAAAATTCCTGATCAACATTTTCAGAAATTTATTCCTATCCAAAACCTTTTATATTAATTATTTATTATTATTATTTATATTTATATTAGTTAGTTGTTATATACCATCAATATCTCATTAGACCATTTTTATTCACGTTTTGTGGGCCCTTAGGGTCCTTTTGTCCTGGTACATTTTCATTTCTCTTTATAATAAAAAATCAATTTTAAGTTAGTCATAATATAATTGTTTTTATTTATTATTCATTAAGTATTCATCATTAAAAGATAATGAAAGTCATGAGAATTGACAAATTATAATTATTCATAATATTATAATTTCATTCCATTAGAATTTTGGTTATGATCTTGAAAGATGAAGTCAATGATGAGCTTGTTTTGATTATTTTTATCAAATAAATGTTTAGATCTAAATTAATGATTTAAATATTCACTAAAAAATATAATATAATATTTCTTTACTTATTATGATCATATTATATTAGAAATTATGTTATAATAATCATCAATGATATTATTTTATAGTATTTTTCAAGTAGGTTGTTAGACTAACCCAAACATGATAATACCATCATTAATGTATACGTAGTTAATCTAGTGATCTATCTTGGAATAATAAAATTATTATAGATAAATAGTGATATTATTAATATATTTTAAATTGAATAATCATATTATATTAATTATTAATAAATAAGAAAGAAAATAGTTAAAAGATGTGATACATTACTTCATGGAGGTGGTAGTCCACACAATCGTACAATTGGAATTTCTATTTTTCTTAATGGAAAGGGAAACATTTGTTAATAATCATTATGAAAATATAAAAACATTAATTCAAAAATAATTATTGAATTAATAATATAATATTTGTAAAAATATATTTTTATGTGAATGATAGAAGGGGAACAACCATTTATATAATTTAGTACATACATTGAGAAAATTGAGTATTACCTGGGACGAATACCAAGAAAACAATTACTTAAGATAACATCATGTTACAAGAATAAAAAGGAATTAAATATGGATAATTGGTAATGTGAAAAAATCAATATTTTTATTTGGATAACCAAAATCATGAATGGCCTATAAGGAGTGGCGGAAGGACCAATTTATAAGTGCTGAGAATATAATTATTATAAATATTTCATCTAAATATAAATAGATATTATGTTTCATATATGAATATGACTCGAAAATGGAAAATAAATTAGTAGGGATAATTCATGTTTTATACAAACCTCAACCACCATTTTATAAATTTTTTGAACGGGAATGTCATTTTACCAATATCCTCAACTGATTTTAGCCTTTTAGCTTTTTCTGTGGTAACTATTTTTACCCATGTAAATCATTTATTATTCATTAAAATGAATATTATTAAATAATATTGACCTTTTTATTCAAAAAAATTTAGTTTATTCAATTTATGAAATTAATAATTATAAAAATTATTATAATAAATGTACAATGTATTAAAAATAATTTTAGTGAACTGTATAACATATGTTTTGAAATATATAACATTAGTTTTTGAATAAAAATAAATAAATTTTTTTATCTATAATGCATATTATAATATATATATTTTTTCTATAAAATGATTTTAAATAAAATTTTATCCATACATTAATATTAATAATTTCAAAACAGTCACGATGTTTGTAAAAACAATACATTGCATTATTTTCTCCCAAATAAATAAATTTTGCAAAATATGAAAAAATACTCGTATGATAAAATTAAAATAATGAATAAAAAATATTTAATTTTTTAAAATAAAAATTTATAATATTTTTAAATTTTTCATTTCAATGAAAATAAAACAAATAGAAAATCAATGCTTTTATTGATAAACCCTGTTTTAAAACATTAAGATTCATTAATTATATTTTGTTTTGATTTTTAATTTAGTAAAATATTTTATATTTAGTATATATGTCATTATTTTTAAATTATCATAAAAATATTTATATTATATTATATGGGTCGTTTTTTATTTGTTTTCAACTAAAACAAGCTATCTAACATTGTATCAATTTTGATAAAAATTATATTCTAAAATAACGGGGTGTTATATTTTACCTCCATAAATAAATTGTGTCCTCAAAATTTTAATTAAAACGTACTATTAAAAAAATAAAGGTATATAAAATAATGAAATAAACCAAGATATAATTTTGTTAGAGATATCAACTTTATAAACAGAAGAAATATTATTTCCCTTAGTAAATTCCACACCAATTATTGGTGTTATATCCAATAATTTTAGGTAAACATCCCACATTATTAGGTATTATAACTATTATAGTGTAACTAGTATTTAGAAAGATATCATAGTCATAAATTTACAAATATTTTATCATAGGATGGATTTAAATTTGACTTCCCTATTTTGATAATTAATATAGTGTCTATGTGATGATAGAATGTCCATTTCTAAAATCACATCAATTTTACATAATGGATCATTTGATAATTCTTATGTGATGATTAATCACAAAAAAAAAATTGAAGGATAGTCAAAAAAATATATTAATGATAAGACCAGGGGTTTTTATATTTTATTGAATATCTATTATTTAGTGAAATATAAATCATATAAGAGATTCATAAATCTAGATTTTAGAATAACTAGAACCACCTAATTATCACTATCCACTCCAATATTATTATTCTAATATTATATAACTTTTCCCAATTGGGTATATAGTTTTTAGTTTCTTTTTTCATATGAAACCTTATATTACTACCCTAGATTCCATAGTTCTTGAATTACCCACATCTTAAACATTAATGTACTAGTAGATCCTTTAGAAGAATAATTTTTCCCCCATAATTTATAATAAAATTATGTTTTTTCCATGGATTATTATTTGTCAAAGATATATTTTATAAAAAATAAATCATCTTATAGTTCCATTGAATCAATTTTTCTACCACTGTTCCCCAAAATTTTAAAATATTGGAAATTGAAAATTATTTACTTTCTAATCTGTATGACCAAAACATCAATAAGACACCACCATTCACTTCATTGTTTTTTTGAGAATTCAAATTTGTTGAAATTTTTAAATAGTATTGTTTATAGATTGATTGACATAAAAATTTGTTTCTCACATCAATTATTATCATATATATATTTTGTAAAATATATGCACTGTCCATTGCATCAATTATTATCTTGATTCTTTCATTATTAATTTCATTATAAAAACAAAATATGTTAATAATTATTGATGAATAATTAAAACCATAATAGAATTATTTTATGATAAATACCTACAAATTAATCTTTAAAGGGTATTACACATAAAAATTATTACATTACCTTTAAATTCCACCGAAATCACTCATGGTTCAATCTCAGTTTCTTTATATTGGGATATTTAAAATTACATAAAATAATTCCTTAAACTAATTAATATTTCTTAATTTCATGTAAATATAATGATTTTAACCAAAACATATACCTCAATAGTGTCTAAACATGTGTGTAGTTATTGGTCCATTCATCAAGTACTTAAGGGAGAATTATGTTTATACTCTACCATCCTTTTAAATGATGATTACATCAATGAGAATCTATTCCATATATACATCAACATTCTAGAATCCAAATAGGGTTTTAAAATCTATAGGAACCAAAAATATCTATGTTACCAAAAATTTATGCTTTAATCACATTCTTATATTTATCCCACAGATTTTTACATAGTATTTTCACAAATTCTGTCTCACTCTAATAGAAAAAACAAAAAAACTTATTATAAATATAACTAAAAATTAACTTAATTATAAATAAAGGCACCCATTATGATGAAATGTTTATTTTAAATCATTTTTATAATTTGAATATGACATCTCTCATATAATTACCTAATAAAAATAATGGAATGATTATAAGAAAATAATCTTATTATAAAAAATAGGTTAATATCAATTCATAATTGAGGTAATATACACTCTATTATAGACATCTAATATGCTATAATCATTTTCATACCCTGGGTAGTGGGAATGTATGAAATGGCTGATCTGAAATGCTTAGTTAGGGAATAAATTATCTACATGTCATCACATGTAAGATATTATTAATAAAATAAAACATGAGTAGTTCGGAAATATGTTATTTAAATAATACAGAAACATAATAATTATATATAAATATTTATATAAGGACATTCAATATAAAATGTAAAATTTTGTATCATGGAATAAGAGTCCAAAGACATCAAAAAAAAAATCATGAGCCACAGAGTACATTAATATAAATACAGAAATGAAATTTTACAATCCCTCGAAATTTATAATAATAAATGAATATTTCCCAAAGATAAGCACTATGGTATCAACATATTATGACCATATACAATATTTCCCACTGATTATATTATTTTTATAATCCAATAATGTTCACCTATTAATTGGAGATTATATGTTACATGGCCCATAATAAATTATCATATGAGATATAAAACAATGAAAACTGAATTTGAGGGAATTATATGACCCCACAAATCATCATTACTTAATATATGTGACATAAGATATCATTCATTCAATATATCATGAAACTCATGGAAACAAAATGGGTTTCAAATCAATTAAAAAATAAATCACATAACAAGACATTGAATGTTTATGGGTTGATAAAAACATTTATTAACACAATAAGTGTATTTCATTAAAACAATTAGAAAGATAATTCAAAAAAACTATCTCCATAGATGTTATACATTTAAAGATAAAAAATGTTAAGGTAAATAATTTAAATGTAATTTTAGAAAATATTTCATATAAATGACATTCAAAAATGAAATTTAAATTCATTTTCACAAAACATTTTAAAGAAGATAACATGAAAAAATTAGAAACAACATTTTAAATGAAATACAAAGAATGGATTCTTTGAAGTGAAACAATTATTTTACATAGTAAATTTAGAATTAACGATAATAATATTAAAATGAAGGTGTTATACTTTCAATGTTTTTTAAATACCTTTACAAAAAATAAAATCATATATATAGGGATAAATTAATAATTTGAATAGAAGTGAATATATATTTGAATATTATAATAAAAAATAATAATAGGATTTCAAAACAAGAATATTATAACATTAAAAATTATTTTAAATATGGATATCCATGAAAAATATATCATTTAGAAACAATTAGAAATACTATTAACATCAAAATTGATGAATAAAAAATTTCGTCATTAAAATTCCCCATAAAATTTGGAAGAAATTCATTATAATATCTTTATATATTATAATAAAACCATATTATAAGAATAGTAGTCAAGAAGTATTTATTAGTATTCAAGAAAAGGAATTTAGTTAATAAACCTAGTTACAACTATTGTATCCCTTGAATAAAAAGACATTTAAAGAAATAACTTGATATTGATCTTTAAAACCCATTATTTAGATGAATATGGAAAAATAAATTCATTTAGAAGTAACCACACAATATCAAAGATATATATTTTTAGATTATAAAATATATCTCATGAAATTAAACCTAAGACAAAGAACCCATTACCTTAATGTGACATCCAAACACAAATCACTAGGTCTGAGATGAAGTTCCACATAACCTCATACAAGAATCTCTATATGTATAAGTCTGATAACTAAAGGAATGGGTATGAATTAACATGGTGAGGCTACACCCTCAATAATTATATCCATCAATAAATTATTGTACCAAATATATAATCCCATTAAACCTTCCATGGGTTGATAACACAAGTAAATTATATAAATGACATCGTGCCATTATATACATGTGTAGTCACATGAACCACTAATGTTGCAGGTCAAGAAGAACAATGAAATAACTATAAATAATAATGACAATTGTCCCACTAAAATAACCCAAGGCTTTTATTGGTACCAAATCCACAACATAACTCCATGCTCCATAGCAACCTTCCAAAGAACCCTTTACCTTCAATAGATCTATGATCATGAAGTCTTCTTGTGTAATGAAATTAAAATATTTTGGGGGATTATAAAACACATATGAAACCATAAATTAATACCTAATGGAGGAGTGGTGTTATTTATAATTAAATGACATTTTGGTATGGAATATAAACTCACTATAATGAAACCAATCATGTGATGACTTTTAATCTAATGATGCTGCCACTCTGAACCTTGGTTTACATACTTTAGATTAATAATATAAAACTATATTAGAATAATTATTGACAATGTCTAAACCAGAAACTAAAAAAATTTATTTGATCATCAATAAGTGAAAAGGATCATTAGTCGGGCCGTAATTCTGTCAATCCTCATAAATATATTGGGTAAGAAAGAAAATGGAATCTCATCTTCAAAATATCTTGGTTTATGCCACATGATCATCATATTTACGTATTATGTCTCCTATCATGATAGAAAACTACCATACCCATAAAATACCATGTTTTAGGTATCATGTCCCTTGTAACCATTATATATGACTTAGTCCATATTTTTTATCATCACATGTTGTGTATTCTACTATTCCATACACAAACCAAGACATGACATATCACCTATCATTTTCTACCCTAAGAAAATCCACCAAAGAAAATAAATCAATACCTAATAGGGAATAAAAAATATTGGGACATCATTCCCTAACAATCATGAATATAAATATCCATACATACACATATACATGTGATAATAATCAAACATGGGTATCATGTTCTACACAAACAAACATGTGATCAACACCAAATATGGTTCACATCGGATAAAAATGGGAACACATGTGATTGAACTCAACCACAGGTCATGAGGTACAAAAGCACATACAATAATATCATTCAAATAACCATATAAAAGTGATCAATTTGATAAGGGTCATATTACCATTATCATTGTTGTATATACATCAGTATTTTATAACAATTGATTCTAGAATCATGTCTCTAAACCATCCGATTCAACTCACATTTGATATTTACTTATATATGATTCTCATGAAATATAAAAATGGTTATATTAAAATACTCAAAACAAGGATCAACCTACATGAATGAAATTATCACCAACTTAGTAATGTACTCAGTCCCCTAGAACCAACATGTTTAGTACTTGTGGAAACATTTTTAACATTAAATAATATTTCATATAAATTAATGATTGTTCTTTGATATAATATTTGGATGTTATAATTTCCTTCAAATATATGTCACATTGAAAGGCCATAGCAGTCCCCCCCCCCAATGATGACAACCTATAGGTTCCATGACATCACAAATGACCCTTTATTTATGGTGAGTTGATATTTTTATTGGACTAAAACCATACATGCTATTAGACATATGAGGATAATAATAAATAGAGACATGTTCTCATCGTGTTCTATCTTGTTATTATTCATAATAAGAGGTTATGAGTAGAGTATATTCAAAGTAATATCCATATTTATATTTATCATTGGATGTTCCTATCTATGTATATTTTTTTTATACTTAGATATTATTATTGTTATTAATGGATATCATTACTCATGTAATTTGATGTATTTAAAAAACCCATGATTAAATAATTTACCAGCGAAGTTTAATGTGTTGTGTGCTTCTTGGGTGATATTACATTGATGGATAACATGATAAAAGATTTATCCCTTAGATCCTTATATGAATTTCGATATCATAGGACCATTGATAGTAATTAGTCATCATATATAAATCCATGTCCATAATGTTCAATGGCTGACTTCATTTACAGAAATTCAAAGAAAGAGGCATTAATTGTATAGATTAATGGGACCTTCAAGAAACACTCTTGATTTTCATTATTATTACAAAAGAATGATATTAGTTGGTAAGCGTTCAGAGGAGGATGGACATCATTATGACATTAACTTCCTTCTATATGGATTTTTGGTAATATTTGTAGAAACAAAACATGGAATTTAAAAGGTCATTCATAATTCCACTGAGGAAGAGGCATTGAGGGTTATAGAATAAGTGAATCTATAATCTCTGATAAATTATAATATTTAATTTTAAAAAATGTAAATAATATTTATTCAAGTTTCATTAATCTCTAAAAAATTTATTATAATCAATAAGTAAGTTAAATAATAAAAATATATATATATTTTTTTAAAATATTTTATTTATTTATTAAAAAATGAATTGAAACTTATTTAATAAATTTTTATTATTTGTGTATTGGTAAATATCTATTTGTGAAAGAAGATCGTGTTTTATGGGCTAATTACAAATTATGTAAACGATATTTATTTTTTTCCTTATGTATTGAAAATATAAAAAATCTCCAAGTAATATTTATAGTTTTATTATTGTACAATGGGTCAAATAAAAATTCACAATATAGAAGGGATTTAGTGTGAAATTTTCCTACCCAAAAACTTCCATAATAAATATCAAATTATATCTCTTTCAATAAAACACAATTAATGTGTAAATGGATAGAGTGAGACTTAATGAATCCCTAAAGAGAGAACAATAGATATATAGTTATCTTTTCCAATAATATCTTAAGACAATGAGACATCATCAAGTGTTATTACACTATCGAGAAGAACTATATTACAATCAACTATATACAATGCAAGAGACTAGGATCAGGATTGCCTGAAATGGATGATTAGACAACATCATTCAGTGATTTCAATACATGTATGGATTTCCTCTAGAGTAATTCTATACTTGGATCCTTTAGTTAAATGATTGTGAGATGATATCTATAATACAGATCATAAATGATGATTGAATTGGAAGCGATGATAATTTTTTATCTTCTATTAAATTGATTATAAATTACCTGTGAAGATCCAAAATACATGCTTCAATAGTTTTAATATTGTCATGCTATATAATATTTTCATTGGGTAAGACATTTTGGTCAAGTAATGTAATGATTGCATGTTATTTATAATTTAAATCCATGATGGTCATACATATAAGGGACGTTTCTACAAGTATAAAATCTTCAAGTGGTATCAAATAGTTCACATGTTTAATTATAGATATTTATTATTAATCGATTGACTGAATGTGTTTGTAATTTATTTTAGTTAAAATGAATTTTTTACAATATAGAATCATCACCTATTTTATTTCATTGTTCTCAATAACATAACTCATAAACTATTAAGAATTAAAAATTATGAATCATATGTATAACATTATATAATGATTCCATATGATCTTTTAAGACTAAAAATAAATAAATCATGTTGTGTACTTTTAAATTTCATAAAATTCAATTTTGGTTTCGCATAGATATCTTTCTATATCAGGTTTGATTAAAAACATTATATATATGGTATGAAATTATCAGAAGATACTATAGATCATGAATGTCTAGAATGATTCATGAAGAACTACATGTCAAGTAACCAATATACACAACTTGTAGTCCCTGTTATCTTTCATTCGATTACATAGTGTGTCCCAAGTGTGTCGTATATTTGATAAATGACATGGAGACTGACATTCCCTAAAATACAAGGTTATATATCATGTATTCCTAGAACATGACATGTGCCAAAAACATTTTGATGGAAAGAAACACAGATAGACATGTGGCGTGTTCTATAGTCCTAAGAAAGATAAAAGTACAAGCCATGAACTTTGGTACACACTATGTAGTCTATAAGACCCCAGCCTTAAACCTTACTTAATCTTGAGATACTTCAAGATTACACATTGAGGATCTTTGTAGGTTTATATTTTTATAGAATTATATCATAAAACCTGCATTACATTCCACATTTAAACAAAGTGGTTACATAAAAGGTATTATTTATTTTTCCCATAAACGGAAACCTATTTAAAATAAAACAAGTATTCTTTCTTGACACTTCCTTGACACTATCATCATATCATGTACCTTTCCCTTCACCTGTGAAAAACATTTCAAAAACTTGGGATGAGCATAAAAATCTCTGTAAGGGATATAAAAATATGGAAAGGAAACATGAGTACATGTATACATAAGAATCAATAAAATCATACTTTACTCATAAAACATAATCACTTTAACATACCTTATCAAAACATGAGTAAATAATAGGAATCATAAGACATAAAGGTAACTTGAGGCATTCATAACATTCTTACGTAGGGAGTAACCCTCTTGGTTACGTCTGGAATACCCATCACAATATATTCCCTAAATTTCGTCAAATAAACCTTAAAGTTTACCTACTTCATGTTAACCAATGCATTGGAGACATATATCGGGCTCACCCACCCTTAGTTTATCATGGAACCACCCATCTTCATAATAATACCCAAGAACTATGACATAATCGTATCACATAAAACATGCATAAAGAAAACATAAAATTTCTACATTTCAATCACAAGATATCAATAAAACACATTGATATAATAAAAACATTATGAAAACCATTTTCAATACCAAAATAAAAGAATAGTAAAACATTGTATTTATTTTTCTTTAAAAAAATGTATGGCTTGTAGAGGAAGCCGAAACTCAAATAATGGTCACGGCGGCGGAGAAGTCATTGTCACCGCATACGTATGACAAAAACATTCCCTTTTGTCGTTTAGTAAAACTCTTCATCTATACAAACTATTCCTTTTGGATAAACATTAAAGTCAAAGGGGTTTATACAGAATATAAAATAAGGTTGTGTATAAAACAAAATATGCCTCAATGAAAAGAGATTGAGATGAAGTCACATACCTCAGGTCCGACTTGACTAGATCATTCTATAATGTCCTAAATAATAAACTTGAATTAATTTATACGTGCTTCAGAACCTTTTTCAAGTTCATTATTCCTTTTATATCACTTACTACCATGTGATGAACACTATGTAATTATTAAAGTTAATAATGGTCGTTTTAACAATCAATGGTACTTGAGTCAAAAATGAACTCTTTATAATTACAATTTTTTCATGTATCAATTATATCCAGAGTTATAATAATGATTTAGATATCATATATATCATATATATCCATTATATACAATCTTTTATAATATTACATAACGTTTAGAGGTAAAAAAATGAAATGCACTGGTCATGGAGACGGTAAGTCGTACGTATGCATGAATGCTACTTTCATTTCTATTTCCTATTTTATGGAATGGAATCATAATGATATAAAGGTATATTATAATTCCATTATAAAATCATATATAATATCATTAATTACATCCTTTATACGTCCCACATATGGAATTAACGAATCAAATCACTTTGAGGGGGCGGTAGTCCGCACTTCCTAAAAAGAAGATATCGTGTTTACCCATAATGGAAACCATAATGGTATGTCATAAATGAAAAATACAGAAGTTTAAATAAAACATAAACATATTATATATCATATATAAATATAGTTACATCTTAATGGCCACCATTAAAGGTGTTATATGAGTGTTGAACAATCATCATTTCGTGACGCAGAAATTCACCATCCACAAAAACAGTATGTTCATTAACCATTAGATGTAGGTGTGTGTAAGTGTAGCTAGAATCCTTATTATAACAACATCCTAGTATATTTAAGATAATAGTTTTGTTACAAAATAAATGAATAAATAGAGTTTAGGGGGTTGGAGATGAAAAATAAAACATAAGAACACAAGAAAAACACTACCTTTAAAACGGGTAACTCTTTTTGATTTGAGCTCAAAGACTTTCTTGGGAAGACTTCTGCCAAAAGTGTGGCTTCAAATAGTTATATAGGGATGTGGAGAGACAAAATGGTCTGGGGTTGGCCGATACAAAGGCTTTGTAAGTGTGGGTAAGGTGGTAGAGGTGGGGGCCTTTTCTAAGAGGAGAGGAGGGGCACTCTTGGAATATTAAGAAAAGATACTTTGTTATAAAATTATTTTCGGATAAAAGAGGTCCCACAATTAAAAATTTCTAGGATAAGGTGATAGGAGTTCTAAATCCACCCATCCAATAGGTTTTTGACAGGTTTAGGTCTTAGATGTTACATTATATTTTCATTTTATTTAAATAGTTAAATAATGAGGTCATCGATGTATCATCATGGTTCCATATATAATTTAATTTATTTAATGTCTAACAATTAGAAAAAAAATATCATGATGTATGAAATATTATTATCTTTCCAATGACTATTTATAGTCAAAAATATGACTTGAATTAACCCATGTAAAAATTGTTTTAATAAAACAATACATGTTTGAGTCATTTTTACATTAACAGTAAATAAAAGGCATTAATGCCTTTATCTTACCCAAGTGGATCCATGGGGTCCCACAAATCATCCAATGGCTTTTCATGGTCTTCCATGACACATCAAATAAGGGTAGTACATGTTTCATGTTCATTTCATATTATTAAAACATTATTCTTTCCTTAAATTACACTAATTACCTCTAATTGCGATTAAAAACATAAAAGTTACTATTCAACAAAAAAATTATATTAATTTCATTGAACCACATTTTACTTCTTAATGACAACCATGTATGTCAGATTTTTGAAATTCAAAACACATAGGGGGTAAAATTTCATTTAAACGAAAAATCAGTTTTTTAAGTACCACTTAGTGGTTTCACTATTCATCAAAAATTGAAGCTTTTCAGAAAAATACTAAAACTTAACCCTAAGCTATATTTGATATTCCTAATTCAAAAATGATGTCTATTTTACAAAATTCAAAAAATTTAAGTTACATTAATTAATTTTAATAATTAATTCCCATTGTCAGAGCAAATAGCATGTTTTTATGAAAGAATAAGCATCAAAAGATTGACACTAGTTTAAGTCCAATTTCAAAGTGAAAGTTATTCCAACAACCACTATTGGATTAACTGGTAATAATATATTCTAATTGAGCATTAAAACCAATTCAAAAGATAATCTAATCATATAAATAAATTAGATTAAAAAGAGGTTTTGAATTAAAATACAACATTTTTCAATATTCGTTTAAAAAAATGAACTTTATCAGAAAAAAACCAAAAATTTACCCAAAGTAAATATCAATGTCCAAATCATAATGAATAATTTTATTTTGACAAATAGAGATTATAAAATTGTCAAAAGTTTGATTTAAAAATGGTTTTCCATCAAAAGGTAGTAAAACAATCTTTTAAAAACACTGGTGTATTCCATGCTTAAGATTGGATTTATTCTCGTTTTAAGCCTCTAAAACACTATCGAATTTATTGATAGACATAGATAACTATATCTATTATTCATTACTTACTTGGGATGTTAAATCCTTCTCCCTTTAGAAAATTACGTCCCCACAATTTATTTACTTATCGAATAAGTGGGGGTATTTAGCCCTCATTGCATTTTCAGATTCCCATGTTACCTCTTCAATCACGTGTTTTTCCCACAAAACCTTTACACGATGAATCACCTTATTTCGTAAAACTTTCTCCTTGTTGTCAAGAATTTGTACTGGTTGTTCCTCATAAGTTAGATTCTCTTCCAGCTGAACTCATCTGGACTCAATACATGAGATGGATCTGGCATATACTTTCTAAACATCGAATCATGAAAAACATTGTATACGTGAGATAAACATGGAAGTAAAGCCACTCATTAAGAAACTGATCCGACTCTCTCCATAATTTCATATGGTCCAATGAACCTTGGACTCAACTTTCCTTTCATACCAAATCCCATCACACTTTTCCATAGTGAGACTTTGAGAAAAACATGATCACCTACCTCAAAAGATAGATCCTTTCTCCGGTTATCCGCATAACTCTTCTGCCTGCTCTTAGATGTTCTTATGTGTTTCTGAATCATCTAAACTTTTTATGCCATTTCTTCTACTAATTCTAGTCCCATAAACTTCTTTTCACCCACTTCATCCCAGAAAGCTAGAGTTCGACACTGCTTCCCGTATAATGCCTCAAATGGTGCCATATGTATAGTAGAATGAAAACTGTTAATATAATAAAACTCAACCAAAGAAATATGTTGGTCCCAACTTCCCTGATAATATGTCGAACAAGCACGTAGCATATCCTCCAAAGTTTGAATCGTTTGTTCTGACTGCCCATCTGATTATGGATGAAAAGTTGTACTAAAATTTAATTCAGTACCCAACGACTTCTAAAGGCCATTCCAAAAGTTAGAAGTGAACCTGGGATCACGTTCAGATACAATGGAGAGAGGAACTCCATGTAACCTGACTATCTCTTTATGATACAAATGAGAAAGTTGATCTAGGGAAAAAGTATCTCGTATGGCAAGGAAATGAGCAGATTTAGTCAAGCGATCAACAATAACCCATATTGCACTATTACCTCGAGGTGTCTTCGGCAATCCCACAATGAATTCCATGGATATATTCTCCCATTTCCACTCTGGCACTATTAAAGGCTGAAGCATCCCTTTCGGTAACTTCCGCTCTGCTTTAACATCTTGACAAGTCAAACACTTCACAGTAAAATCGGCAATATCTCTTTTCATTTCATCCCACCAGTAATACTCCCGCAGATCTCTATACATCTTAGTACTGCCAGGATGAACGGAAAATGGAGAACTATGAGCTTCACATAAAAACTCTCTCTTCAACTTTGAATCACAAGGCACACACAATCTCTTCCCAAATCTCAAAACAAAATCATTATCAATATTGAATTCAGGAAACATACCCTTCTGAACCAGCTCTACCTTTTTACGCAACTCACTGTCTTGCTTCTGTGCTTGCTTAATTCTGTATGATTGAGAAGGTTTCACTGATACTTGTAACAAAACAGAAGGACATCCTGCACAAACAACTTATATTCAAAATTTCATCAAATACTTAACCAAAGGATCATGTTCCAAACGCAACATTGTTAATGAAGCATCACTTTTTAGACTCAAAGCATCAGTCACATTATTTGCTTTTCCCGGATGGTAATGAATTGTACAATCATAATCCTTGATTAATTCTAGCCACCTCTTCTGTCTCATGTTCAATTCATTCTGAGTGAATATATACATTAAACTTTTGTGATCGGAATATATTTCACACTTTACTCCAAACAAATGATGCCTCCAAATTTTTAAAGCGAAAACAACATCAGCTATTTCTAAATCATGTGTAGGGTAATTTACCTCATGAGTTTTCAACTGTCATGAAGCATAATCAATTACCTTATCATTCTGCATTAGAAAAAAACCAAATCCTTTTAATGAAGCAACGTTGTAGATAAAAAACTCACCATTCCTGGAAGGTAGTGCCAAAATTGGAGCATTCACCAATCTTCTTTTCAATTCCTGAAAACATTCATCACATTCTTTTGTCCAGATAAACTTAACACCCTTCCGAGTTAGCTTAGACATTGGACTAGATAACCGTGAAAAAATTCTAACAAACCTTCAGTAATAGCCTGCCAAACCATGGAAGCTATGAATCTCAGTTACATTTGTGGGTCTTGGCCATTCTTCAACAACTTTTGTTTTTGTAGGATCAACAGTTATCCCATCTTTAGAAACAATGTGACCAAGGAGAGAAATTTATTGCAACCAAAACTTACACTTGCTAAATTTCCAATACAATTTATTTTCTTTTAAGGTTTGAAAAATATACCTTAAATGTATTTCATTCTCCTTTTTAGTTTTAGAAAACAGAAAAATATCATCAATAAAAACAACCAACAGTTTTTCACCTGAGTCAACTGAGCCATCACATCAACAAACTATTTAGTTCTGATTCAGACCATCTCAGGAAACTAATTTGAAAGGTCATTTCCCTCTGTATGACTTCCCAAAAAAGCGGCTCTGTTTCCTCTATAGAAAACCATTCTTATCACCGAAATACCTTAGGTGAAGCAACATGGTAATCTTTAAATTATATATCATTTCAATTTGACCATAAAAAAATATTTTTGGATAATCATTTATGGAATTCTAACTCCTAAAGTTATCTACACCAACCTCTGATACCAACTATAAGACCCCAGCCTTAAACCTTACTTAATCTTGAGATAATTCAAGATTACACATTGAGAATCATTTCAGATTTAGAGTTTTAGAGAATTTGATCATAAATCATTCATTATATTCCATATTTAAAAAAATGTGGTTACATGAAAGGTATTATTCATTTTTCCCATAAAAGGAAACCTATTTAAAATAAAACATGGATTCTTTCTTGACACTTCCTTGACACTATCATCATATCATGTACCTTTCCCTTGACCTGTGAAAAACATTTCAAAAACTTGGGATGAGCATAAAAATTTCAGTAAGGGATATAAAAATTTGGAAAGGAAACATCAGTACATGTATACATAAGAATCAATAAAATCATAATTTACTTATAAAACATAAGCAAATTAACATAACTCTTCAAAACATGAGTAAATCATAGGAATCATAAGACATAAAGGTAACTTGAGGCATTTATAACATTCTTACATAGGGAGTATCCCTCTTGGTTATGTTTGGAATACCCATCATAGTATATTCCCTAAATCTCTTCAGAGAAACCTTAACGTTTACCTCCTTCACGTTACCCAATGCATTGGAGAGCTATATTGGGCTCACGCTCTCTTAGTTTATCACGGAACCACTTGTCTTCATAAAAATACCCAAGAACCATTACATATTCGTATCACATAAAACATGAATAAAGGAAACATAACATTTCCACATTTCAATCACAAGATATCAATACAACACATTGATATAATGAAAACATTATGAAAACCATTTTCAATACCAAAATAAATGAAAAGTAAAACTTGGTATTTATTTTTCTTTAAAAAAAAGGTGTGGCTTGTAGAGGATGCCAAAACTCAAATATTGGTCACGGCGGCGGAGAAGTCGTTGTCGCCGTATACGTACGACAAAGACATTCTCTTTTGTCGTTTATTAAAATTCTTCGTATATAAAAAATATTCCTTTTGGATAAACGTAAATGTCAAAGGGGTTTATACACCGTATATAATAAGGTTGTGTATAAAACAAAATATGCCTCAATGGAAGGAGATTGAGACGAAGTCCCATACCTTAGGTCCGACTTGACTCGATCGTTCTTTAATGTCCTAAATAATAAACTTGAGTTAATTTCTACGTGCTTAAGAACCTTTTTCAAGTTCATTATTCCTTTTATATCACTTAATACCATGTCATGAACACTATGTAATTATTTATGTTAATAACGGTCGTTTTAACGATCATTGGTACTTGAGTCAAAAATGAACTCTTTATAATTACAAGTTTTTTATGTATCCATTATATCTACATTTATAATCACGATTTATATATCATATATATCATATATATCATGTATATACATGCATTAATAATATTACATAACGTTTAGAGGTAAGAAATGAAATGCACCGTTCATGGAGACGGTAAGCCGTACGTACACATGAACACTACTTTCATTTCTATTTCCTATCTTATGGAATGGAATAATAATGATATAAAGGTATATTATAATTCCATTATAAAATCATATATAATATCATTAATTATATCATTTATACGTTCCACATATGGCATTACCGAATAAAATCACTTTGAGGGGGCGGTAGTCCGCACTTCCTAAAATGAAGATATCACATTTACCCATAATGGAAACCACAAAGGTATGCCATAAATGAAAAATACAGAAGATTAAGTAAAACATAAACATATTATATATCATATATAAATATAGTGACATCTTAATGTCCACCTTTGAAGGTGTTATATGAGTGTTGAACAATCATCGTTTCGTGAGGCAGAAATTCACCATCCACAGAAACATTATGTTCTTTAACCATTAGATGTTGGTGTGTGTAAGTGTAGCTCGAATAATTATTATAAAAACATACTAGTATATGGAAGATTTAGGTGTTGTAACAATAGAAATTAATAAAAAGAGTTTAGGAGGTTGGAGAAGCAAAATAAAACATAAGAACACAAGAGCAAACACTACCTTTAAAATGGGTAACTCTTTTTGATTTGAGCTCAAAGGCTTCCTTGGGAAGACTTATGCCCAAAGTGAGGCTTCTAAGATTTAGAGAGGGATGTGTAGAGACAAAATGGGTAGGGGATGGACGAGCCAAAGGTATTGGAATTGTGGGTAAGGTGGTAGAGGTGGGGGCCTTTTATAAGAGGAGAGGAAGGGCACTCTTGGAAAGTTAAGAAAAGATACTTTGTTATAAAATGATTTTCGGATAAAAGAGGCCCCAAAATTATAACATTCAAGGATAAGGTGATAAGGGTTCGAAATCCACCCATCCAATAGGTTTTTAACAAGTGTAGGTCTTAGATTTTACATTATAGTTTCATTTTATTTAAATTGTTAAATAATGAGGTCATCACTGCATCATCATGGTGTAATAAATAATTTAATTTATTTAATGTCTAAAAATTAGAAAAAAAATATCATGATGTAGTAAATAATTTTATCTTTCCAATTAATATTTATAGTAAAAAATATGACTTGTATAAACTCATGTAAAAATTTATTTAATAAAACAATACATGTTTGTGTCATTTTTACTTTAACATTAAATAAAAGGCAATAATATCTTTATCTTACCCAAGTGGCTCCATTGGGTCCCAAAAATTGACCCATGGGTTTTCTTGGTCGGCCACGACACATCAAATAATGGTAGGATATGTGTCAAGTTTATTTCATATTATTAAAACATTATCCTTACCTTAAATTACACTAATTACCTCTAATCGCGATTAAAAACATAAAAGTTACTATTCACCAAAAAATTATTTTAATCCCATTGAACCACATTTTACTTATTAATGAAAACCATGTATGTCGGATTTTTGAAATTCAAAACATAGAGGTGGTAAAATTTCATTTAAACGAAAAATCAGTTTTTTAAGTACCACTTAGTGGTTTCACTATTCATCAAAAACTGAAGTTTTTCAGAAATATACCAAAACTTCACCCTAAGCTATATTTGGCATTCCCAATTCAAAAATGATGTCTATTTTACAAAATTAAAAACATATAAGTTACATTAATTAATATAATAATTAATTCCCGTTGTCTGAGCAAATAACATGTTTTTATGAAACAATAAGTATCAAAAGATTGACACTAGTTTAAGTCCAATTTCAAAAGTGAAATTAACTCCAAAGAACAATATTGGATTAAATGGTAAAAATATATTCTAATTGAACTTTAAAACTAATTAATAATATAATATAATCATATAAATAAATTAGATTAAAAAGAGGTTTTGAATTTAAATACAACAGTTTTCACTATTCATTTAAAAAATGAACTTTATCAGAAAAATACCAAAAATTTACCCAAAGTAAATTTCAATGTCCCAATCATAAATAATAAGTTTATTTATACAAATAGAGCTTATAAATTTTTCAAAATTTTGATTTAAAAATGGTTTCCCATCAAAAGGTAGTAAAACTATCTTTTAAAAACACTAGTGTATTCCATGCTTAAGATTGGATTTATTCTCATTTTAAGCCTCTAAGACACTATATAATTAATTAATAGACATAGATAACTATATCTATTATTCGTTACTTACTTGGGATGTTACATAGTCTCCTTCCAATAGTCTTATCAGTTATTTTTTTAATGACTTATTTAATATAAAATTAAACCTTTTGATTATTTTGTGTGTATGTCATTAATTCTATAGTACTATCCATATAATAGGAATAACCACTATATGTTAAGTTAATTTATAAGAAATTTTTTTTGTCAATAAATGATGTTTCCTCCAAGTGAACTTCTCTGATCCATGGATGTGAAATTAAAATAAGTTATCTTAAAATTATATATGATGTTGATTTATGGATGTTTTGAAGGAATTAAGATAAATTGTATTAATTGTATTAAACTATTGATTTTTTTCTTAGTTGAGGAATCATTAAGAGTAGTTGATAAATTCATTGAAAATGAATCATAAATGATATATTTGTGGATGAAAAAATAATATACGACCACTTTTGTATGATTAGTTTAATTTAATTTATTAGGATTAAATTAATATTTACAACCTATGAGTCATTGATTCATCCATATATGCAGGGGAATTTGTGGTCCTTATTTCATTAATGTAAACCCCTTTTATCCAATCATCTAGATACTCTCACATATCTATGTGAAAAATATTACTTATGGAAGGAGCGCCCAGATTAGTGGATATGGTTTGAGTCAAGGATACAAGTAGAAACCAATCATGGTGATTCATAGAATCCATGTTTGCATAGTAAAATATGAACCAACTTATAGTTCAAGCTATTTCCCCTATGGTTGGGGTTTATGTTATCATCGACTATATAAATTAACCATTGTTGAATATATTGATAATTAAACTTGTATATTATTTATTTTATTTTAATGTTTAACTATTTCTGTTTTTAAATTCCACATAATCAAATAAGAAATGAAATATTAATCACACAAGATGGAATAAAATTTAATCATATTATGGGTAAATGTTTTATCAAACAGGTTATATCACCTAAGTAAAACAAAATTATAATTAACATGTAACGTTAAAAAATAAAATCAGGAATCATGGGTAATGGAAAATATAACTTAATGTAAAATATTTAGTCATATTTGACTTACATTAATTAATATATATCTATCATCATGTTTTAATGTGCTTTACCAACCCGATTTGGTGTGATTTTAATTATCATGGAAAATTTATCTTGAAATTTGATGTCTACATTAACTTTATTACATCAATTTTCTACTATAAAATAATTATTTGGGGTATATATGTGGAATTTTTTGGAAATCATAATATATCATTTCAATATTTTGGGATTCCACTCAACATATCCGAGAAATTTGTGGTAATTTATTTATAAAGATAGACATATCTAAATCTCTATAAATTGATATTCAGTCAAATGTATGGGTATTGATAAGGGAATATAGATCATTGGTTATAGAATATCTAAGTGATGAGATATCTCAAAACTAGTTGTGAGGAATATTAGGTTTCAAAAAAATATTTGGATATTAATGAGAGTTCAATAATTTTATATTTTAGAAAATATTTTTGTAATAAACAAGTTCTAATTATCTTATATTAAATGTTTTTAAGGGAAACTAAAATAAAATTTATAATATTGATTTGATATATACAATATAATGATAACCTTCTCTCCATCATGATTTTCCTTGAATGGTATATTGACATATACATTATACTACACCATGGTAATAATTATTTATTGGAAACCCCACTTCATAAGTTTCATTCCAAAAGAAGATTGTGAGGAAGTGTTATATCTCAATATGAATCATGTGGAGAAAAAATGGATGGCCAATATTTTATATTATCTACCATGTCCAATGATGTTTTAAGGAAATATGAGGATATTTATTTTTATGACACGATATCTCACCTTCAAGATATTTATAAATTTTTTAAGAGATTACACTGATATGAGATCTCCAATGCAATATTGAAATTCATGTTACATAGTAAGTATTAGCTGCTTCACATATTTTCATGATTATTTTTATTGTTGAGAGATGTGACATATTAGGTTTTAGGATCCCCTATGTTCTATGAAATTATATCATTCATTCCTCACAACCCCAAAAATTCTCCAGTTTTATTTTGAATTATAATATGGTTAATAGCTGGAAGACATTATAATAATTTGTTAATATTATCCTTCATGTTGATAAACACAATGGAAAAGAATAAAACATATATCCTTGTAGGTAATAACAATAGGAGGTACTATAAAAATGGGTTGGAGTCTCATTCAAAATCTAATGTTTTGGAGCACCATCCCTCAATGTATAAGATCCGGAAGTAAGAAAATGATTAGGACATGGTATGTTTTACAAGTGTAACGTAGGAAGAATGGAATAATAATTTCACATATCTGAAAAATAAATGGTAAGCTTAATGTGCATTCATTATTGAGTGTAATATTTTCATATCTACGATTTTGGTATTATGTTCTGCATGTGGTTCTCACAATTGAATTATAATATGGGATCCATGTAGATTTCATAAGATTACCAGCGAGGAGGTGGATCTGTTTGCTTTCAATGGAGTGTGGAAACTATTTTAACCATTACATTATATCATCTTACATTTCTAATGGGAATTATTTTGGTTTTAATGAAATATTATTATTTTCAACGTTCAACCAAGAATATTATAACTATTTCATTCTTATATATGTTTTGATTTATTTTCAACAATGGAAAAAATGTTTTTACTTTTGTAAAGGTATAAAATTTTATGGTTTGGAAAAATTGAATAACAGTCTATATAATTTGAATTATTAAATAGAATTTTGAAAATTCCTACTAATATAAACAAGAATGACTCATATAACACCTAGTTGTGGACTCACAGTCTATGTCATGTAAATAATAAGTATTTGACAATGCTCTATCAATATATATATTATATTCGACTAATATTAAGCTACATTAATGATGTTATTATTGTTTATGAAACGTCATGAAATACCAACTGGTTAGTTCCATGGTGAATGGGCCATATAAATTTTATATTTTGTAGAAAAATATGTGTAAAGATCATTCTATGTAGAGTTGAGGGTGGATACTCATTCTTTACTACCATTACTGTTCATAATTGTTGGTATGGATATATCTTATTGATAGGGTATAAGTCCAATTCCTTTATATATTCAAAGAGTTTAGTAATTAAGTTGTGAATTAGTATGGTAAGAAGATAAATAAACTCTTACTAGATCAAGGAGTTTAATATCTTAACCAAGAGTATATAGAATTTCAATAGGTGTATTGGATTTTATGTCAACTCACTCAACCATATTCAGAATTTTCCTTCCAAGTATGAGAGATATATAGTGTATGCTGGGTTTTGGATAAAATATTCTAGACACATAAATATTTTAGTTATTATATTATTATATGATTTCATGATAGGTTCAATAGATTTTTTCCTATTTGACGAGTGATTATGGGGTGATCAAGTACGGTTGTACAATCCTTCACATTAGGTTTATGATTTTCATCTATATATATAATCTCCCAATGGATCCCTCATGCATAACTAGATATAGAATAGCTATAAAAAGGTAGGTATTCATATAGGGTTTTAGAATTATTTATGATTTGGAACCCACATTAGTTGAGAAGATGGGTGGTTAGGCTCATCACATCAATTTGGGGGAAATTATTTCCCATTTGGCACCCTCCTTTAGTTTTATTTATATGTTTGTCTGTCTCTTCAAATCTTAATATGGTATGGGTTACCCAAATAAAATTTTATGGTTTGGTATCATTATATGTCTATTTTGATTATCATTAATGAGACCATTTGTTTATATCTTAGGTTCTCCACCTATTTTTGATTATTTCATATCAATGGGAAATTGTTTACATTTTGAAGCCATATAAAGATGCGGATTGGATTTTAATGCTCTCAATGGAGGTGACTGGAATTTCGAGCATGGTATTGAACCATGTTGATGTGTACAACATATCTTGTTAATAGCAAGAATTGGAACCATTGAAGTTCATTTATGTCTGATTAGTGCAGTTTAACGTCATGGAGAAAATAAATATATGAGGGCACTTGGGAACCAGATATGGAACTCGATCCATAGGATGACATCCAACATATTTATTTATATTAGGAATAACATTCATACTAGTAAGATATATACTTGAACTGATAATGATTAGTGATAAATAATCAATGTATATGAGGCTTATTTCCCCATGTTTTACCCATATGGGAATTCCTTCCAGAAATACCCTGAGGTAAATGCCCTTATGTGGGGGAAATAATATTATTTGATTAAATGGTGCTTACACACTACAATTTTAATTTTTATGGGATGATTATGATTCTAGCGATATGATCATCAGAAATCCCTATGTCCATGTGATTCATTCTCAGTGTCAGAAACATGGGATAAAATGTGTTCATAATCATAGAAAATGGGTACATTATATATATATATATCAGTGTGTGTGTGTGTGTTTGTGTGTGTGTATACTAGTGAATCTCTAATGTGGAGTTTGATACAAATCTCAGAACAAAGGAATTTGTTCCTAATATTCAATTTATATATGGAATTAGACTCTTAATAGTTAAATATTTTGTATGTCTGAATCAGTCTACTAGAAACAGTTATCTTGTCCTGGGTGTTATTACTTATATTCATGACATGTGAGAGAATCAATGAATTACATGGTTGACATATTTTAGTGCCTATATGACAATGTTTTCATGTCATGGGTATATTCACAATATTAAAGAAGAAGTTTTGGATTTCTACAAAATGATCTTGATGATATTCCTAAGGAATGTAACATGAGTAATCTGATATGACGAAGATTAATCATGTTATCGAAACAAAAATGTCAAATGTACACACATTATTTTGTATAACACATTAGAATATTTTCACATGATCTCGGTCGCTTGTCTGGAGGACATAGCACGACTGGGTTGACATGTCTGGGGGGCTTCATATGACTTTTCTAACATATAAGAAGGACTTCACGTTACTCGAATGACATGTTTGGGTCATGTCACATGATCTAGAAAACATTTCTGAGTGTTGTCACGTGATACTAATGAAACATCTAGATAACATCATTATATCTAGATAACATTTATGTTTGTTACCACAGGATCTGGATGACATTTTTGGGTAGTCTTCGCATGATTTGGCTAACATGCCGGATAGAAATTACATGTAACGACCCAAAATAGTATCAATTGAATTTATACCTTCATATAATAATGTCATAATAACATATAATAACTTATTTACGATAATAAAAACATTATAAAAAATAATTAATGAGATAGGAAGAATTTCTTGAATATAAAAAATGAATATAGATGAAATAGTAACATGAACTGATGAATAGTAATATAACCCTTATAAATAGTGAACCGGTCAAATGAATCGTATCCTCACCCATGAAATTATAATTAAAATTTAGGGATATTATAAATGAAAATATACAATAATTATATTATAGTATTAGTAAGTAAATATTATAATTTTTTTAACTAATTGTTTGTATTTTTATAAGTAAAAAATATGTAATTAATATTTTAGGATTTATTTGATAATTTAAATGCAAATTTATTTTCAAAAAATATATTCAAAAATAAATATTTTGATGTTTTATGATTTTAAGACAATTTTATGAGGCGATAAATAATTTTTCAAACTGTTATGAAATCAGTTATATTTTTGAAATATACATTTTCCAAATAATGATTTTTTATTTAAAAATTAATTGACTAAAATTTAGAAAGTTTTTTTCGTAAAATAGAGTTAATTTTTGAGTTCTACATGTAGAAATATTGTTAAGGATATGTTTTGAGAATTTTCTGAATTACATGAATTTTTTTAATAGTGAAATACGATAATTTATGGCATATAATCATTATATGCTAAATACACTATTGATTGAGTCATTTATAATGTAAGGTCGATTGGTTCAAAATAAATTGGTATAATTACTATATTTAGTCACAACAATCAACCCTATTTCTTGTCTTTAGTAAAATAATAAACTAATGAATTAAATAATGAGAATCCTCCCTTCTCCTTCGCAGTAAATACCACCCCCACACCCACTTCTCCTCCGTCCTCTAATGCTTTTAGACACAAAAAAATTCTTCCCAATACAATTCCCAATACCCTCTCCCACTTCCAAGATCACTTGGTCTCATCAAAACACCAAAATCGTTCTCTAAGGATGTCTTCAAGGAGGATAAATTCAACAGGTAAATCCTCTATCTATTTCATTTAAATTTAATATATTTTTTCTCTTATACTCACCATGCATTACCCATATGTCATGAAATATCCTATAATTTTGATATTATAGTATTATACCATGTCAATTTAAGATCCATAATTACAATCCTCCCTTCCCCACATTTATTCTAAAATTGATATCGTCACCCATGATGTGTCATTTTACCGACATCTTTGGCGATGCACATTAATTTTTCTTTAACACCTTTATGGTAGTTAATAAAAAGATAAAATGGATGAAAAAATACTTTAATTTGTATTTTATAAACCATTTTATGTTCTATAGGTATCTAAAACACCTAATACTGAATGATAAAACAAAATGAGTTCACTGTGTTCGAAAAACCACCAAAAGTAACCTAAACTGATCATCATTAATTTTTATCAAATGATTCATCCTAATTACATATCAAAAAATTGTTTATAATACCATATAAACATTAGGAATATTATTAACATATAAAAAAAATTCTTTATATTTGTTCGCATTTTTTATGAACATCCATTCACAAATACATGTGAACCAATCATGAAACCCATGAAATATAATGCTCTAGAACAATGAAATTAAACAATATAACTTGTCTAAAAGACCATAAATGGAAATTATAAAACCATAAAGAATAAAATTCAGATATCAATGGTTATTTATTTTTTAATTAATATAATTTTAATATACATGATATTATCGTGAAAGAAGATTTCAGACAAAAGATAAGGTGATTTCTTGAGCCCAAATCTAATTCTTTCAGTTTTCCCACATTCAACTCATATTACTTATTGATATTCTTTAAATATAATGTATACATCATTTTCATACATTTTATTAGATATAAAAGTTTCCACATGAGTTTATGATTAAAAACTATGTTTTTTAAAAGGACTCTTATTTGAAAAAACACATTTTACTTCATGATATTATTTCATTTAGACTAAATATTGATGATTCTTATAATAGGTATTATTTCATTTTAGAACCTGATGTTTATGAATTTATTAATATGAAATTAAAAACATTCCTTTCAATGGGTTATATATGATCATTATGATATATGTTTTATATTACATGTATGATAATGTAAATGTTGTAATGTAACAGGTACGACTAGATTTTTATAGTGAAAGGAAAATGTTATGATGTGACGGGAGTGCCTAAAATTATATTTCCTTAAAATTAATTAGGTAATGTGAAGAAACTCACGAGATAAAGTGTAATATGTGTGAACAATGTTCAAAAAAAATTCACAACTCTGTATGGCAGGTGGAGACTAAAACATGATATTTCATATTTATGCATTAAGATATTCCATGCATTTTCCTAGTGCTTCCCCATAGAATTATGATCCTATACCTATTTAATGATGGAAAAAATTATTCTCACCCCATTTTTTGTTGATTTTTGTTTTTATCAATCCTCTTACTATGATTTCATCTCACCCATTTTTTATGGATATCCTTAGGAAATTACATGTACTAAGGATAATTCAAGGGATAATAGGTATCTAGAGAAGAAATAATTAAACAATGTTTTATGTTTTATTTTGTAAATTTTATATATTGTCCAAATTTTTGAAATTAAATTAACCTTTCTATCTTTATTGTGTATGGATTTTATGTAGTTTTTCCATAAAATTAAGTAATAAGTTATGTAATAAAAAGTAGGGTCACTATAGTTGGTATCTGAGGGGGGTTTAGTTAATTTGGGTATTTTTATTAGAGATCCTTAGAGAAAACCCCTAGTTTGAGACTAAATATAATTGTGCACCCAGGAAGTTTGTGTTAGAAAATAATAAACATAAGTATCCCATGAGATTTTCCTTTAGACATAAATGCACCAAGGAATAAATTATTAGTTTATAAATTTTTGACTTACGTTTCTTTATATCCTTTTTTATTTTAGAATATGGTTGGAACTATGAGAAATCATGATAATAACCCATACAAGGGATAATTTAGTGAATTCCCCCAAAACATCCTCAATGCAATGGGAGGTGGAGTGAAAAATATCATCGATATGCTAACAAAATTGTCTCAGATTAGGTACAATAACCTGAATAATGTGGAACATCCACCTTCACCTAAGAGGGAACAACTATATATTGGGTGTTTTGTGTGGAAATGAACATCGAAATTTATTTGATCTTTCGATCTACTGGTTTTGGAAAAGTGGTTCAACACGAAGGAGAATACCATTTATATTCCTCACTGTTCTGATATCGAGAAGAAGAATATTTTTGTTTTTCATTTAAATGGAGAGGTAGAACAATGGTGGTATTTGATTAAGAACACTAATCCGAAGGATGAAATTGAAGATTTTGATTTTGAAGTCATTTAGATAATATTTTCCAACATGTATTTCCCTATAAATCATTGAAAAAATAAGGAGAGAGGATTCATTGAGCTGAGGAAAAAGGAAGTTGTATCTTTCGCAACCTACGATGAAAATTTCCTAAGGCCTCAAAGGTACACTTCAATTATTTTATCAATAATGCTATAAAATTTGATAGATTATTTAGTATTTTAAAACCATACATCAAAACAGATATCGTAATTCGAAACAATGAGAGTGATATAGAAGTTGTTCGATGAGCTCTAAAAGTGGATAAAGAGTTTAGAGAATGGTCCCATGGCTATGTGGATATGAAACTTAAGATGGTGTTTCAAGATGGATTGTATAATAAGAATGGTGGAAAGAAAACTCAACATCACACATGTCCAAAAATGTGGGAAGAAAATTCCAGTGAACTATCTCAAAGGTATTGGGAAATGCATCATGTGTGGTAGAGAAGACAACCAATCTAATGAATGTTGGAAAGCTATGAGGAAGTCTGAAAATATGGTGGAGGAAAAGAAAGAAGAACCCATAGTCCATTGCTACCAATGTATGGATAAATGACAATATAAAATCCATTACACCAAACCTCTATTCCTTTAGGGAAATCATCAACATCATCTTCCACAACCAATGGAGTAAGCTAAGGTATATTCCATCACTACCACTGAAGTGAAGTAAGAAAAAGAGGTCATACATTGTAACTTTATATTCCCTAAATTATCAAAAAAATTCATATTTAATTATATTTCTATGAATTACTTTATATCATTAACGTTTTATAAAACTATTGAATCAAATCCATGAAACCTTGAAGGAGAGATATCCGTAAAAACACCTAGTGGTGCAATCATTGCAACCCATGTGTTGTAATCATCTCCTATTTGCGTACATGGGATTATTCTTCTTGGGAATCTTGTAATACTTTCCTTGGTAGAATTTGACACTATAATAAAGATATATTGACTCTCTTTATATATAACTCACATCAAATTTCTAGAAAATGAAATATCATTTCTTATTCCAAACCATCCCATGAGCCTCTATAAATGTAATGTATATAATGAATCTCCCTTTTAAAATTCATCAATGGTGCGGCTATTGATTCCCAACAAAGAAGAATACCTTTATCAAATGGTTGTGTCCAAGAATGTTTTAACCTAGTGGAAATTCCCATCATAAGGGAATACAATGATGTATTTCTTAAAGGGTTACCCAAACTCCCCCCAGATCATGAGGTTGATTTCTCAATCGAATACATACCTTGATTTACTATTATCTAGAACTATCCCAATAGTATGGCTCCTATAGAACTAGAGGGGTGAACGATATAGCTATAAGATCATTTGAAAAAATGAATCATATTCCCGAGTACATCACCTTGGTTTGTTCCAGTGCTCATTTTCATGAATAAGGATAGATCAATGGGGTTTTGTATCGATTACTTTGAATTCAATAAGATAACTATAAAGAACATGTATTGTTTCCACAGATTCATGAATTCTAGGGTCAATTTTAAAGATATTAGTACTTATAAAAGTTGGATCATCATTCTAGATACCATAAACAAATGGTGAAGAAGGAATATATTCATAACACTCTCTTTCCTACATGGTATGGACACTACGAGTTTCTGGGGATTCCCATTGTACTTAATACATTCCCTAAAATCTTCATTGATTTGATTAATAGTATGTATACATTACCTTGAAATTTTTTTGGTAGTTTTTATTAATGCTGTTATTATTTAAACAAGTGAATTGAGGAACCTAAATAACATTTATGACTTTTGTTTTTGGGATTATGGAAGGAGAATTTGTAGGCCAGTTTAAATAAGTGGGACTTTTGGATGTAGCCAGTCACATTCTTGGGACATTTGATGCAAAGTGAGGGAATTTATGTTGATCCTACTAAACCAAATGTAATTGAGGAATGGCCCAGACCCTCTAGTGTCATAGAAATACAACATTTTCTTATATTAGAAGGTTACACTTGATGTTTTGTTAGAAATTTATCACACTTATCAAACATTCTAACTAAGTTAACAAGGAAAGTGTAAAGTATGTCTGGATATAAGAATGTGAGGAATGACTCAAGGAGATAGAGAAGAGACTAATCACTACACATGTACAAAAAATACTAAAATGTGGAGAATTCTTTATGTTATACAATTATTCTTAAAAAAGGGCTGGGTTGTGTATTCTTGCAAAATGATAATGTGATAGACTATGAATCACAAAAGTAAATGATCCATGACTTGAACATCCAGGCACATGATCTGAAGCTAGTAGCTGTGATTTATTTCATGAAAATATGGAAACATTATCTATATTTTGAGAAGGGTGATGTATATACTAATCAAAATATCCTAATGTATATATTCACATAAATAGATCTCAACATGCATCAAAAGATATAGGTAGATCTAAGTAAATACATTGATTTCTCTATTTACTATGATCATTTCATGGAAAATTGGGTAGATGATGCTCATTGAAGAAAATATCATTCTACTCTATCCATGTTGTAGATTGAGAATTACCCTATATGTATGGATATTAAAAGGATTAATTTGGAAATCATAATGGAAGGGAATACATTATGACTTTCCAAAATTATTCCACAATCATCTATACAAGAGAAGATTGATAAGTCGCAATGGGATGATCCGGAGTTACAGAATAAGGTGAATGTAGTAATGGAAGGAAAGCTTCAAGAGTTTAAAATCAATGATGATGGTGTGATTTAGTTTCAAATAAGTATTTTTGTTCCTTTCTCACCTGTGATAAAGAAAGATCTATTGTACAGTGAACATAGCTCACCTTTCTCTATCAATCATTGGAGTTCGAAGATGTATCGTGATCTCTAAGAACACTTAAGGTTGGAGGACATGATGAAGGCATTTTTCAAGTAAATCTAATGGTGCTTTATATTCCAGAAATTTAATTCTGAGTGGTAAAAGTCAAAAGAGATGATGAAGCCAATGCCTGTAACCAGGTGGAAATGGGAGAATGTCAATATGTTTCTCATGAAAACATCCAAGGGAAATAATGTGATATGGTTTGTGGTGGACAGACTCACAAAGGCATCCCACATTATCACTATATGGGAAGATCTCTCCCTTGAATAACATGTAATGATATATGTTAAAGAATATGAGAGACATCATGGGGTTCCACTCTCTACTTTCTTTGATCATGATCTCGGGTTCACATCTACATTTTGAAGGAGTCTTGAACATGTTTTGAGTACTGAATTAAATTTCAGAACAACCTATCTCCCCCAAAGTGATGGCTAATTTTAATTGAAATTTACAATTCATGAAGATATACTAAGAGAAACATTTTATAATTCAATGGTGGATGGGATCACCATCTCCCATCGGCTGAGTTCTCACACAACTATATCATCCACTCAAGTATTCATATTTATCCATATGAAGATCTCTATGTAAAGCAATGTTTAAATCCAACCAATTTGGCTGTTGTTTCTGATAGGAAGATACATAGACCCCATCTAATATATGAAATGACAGATTATGTTCACACCATATTGTATCATATCAATGCTTCTTAAATTTGGAAAAAGATCTTTGGTTGTCATCAATCAAAGGGACGTAGAGTTCGACATTGGATAAAAATTTTCCTTTTGAATATATCAATAGAAGAGATTCTTAATGTTTGGATTGAATGGGAAGTCAATACCAAGCTATATTATCCACTTTAGGATCCTTGGTCACATATGATCTATCGTCTATCGTCTTAAACATCATAGAATATAGCTCATGTTCATGACATGTTCCACGTATCACTACTTAGAAGTACATACCATATCCTTCACATGTACTTAACTAAAAGGTTGTAAAATATGAAGATGATCTCTCTTATGATAACTAGGAAGTAAATATTCTGGATAAGAGGGATAATGTTCTATACAACAAGACAACCCACCTTTTCAAACTATTGTGTAGAAACCATAAGTATGAATAATAAACATGAGAACTAGTGGATGTGATAAAGGAGAAGTAACACCACCTGTTTATGTAAAAAATATCAATGGTAAAATTTCAAAAGAGGGGAAGAATATAATGACTCAAAATATATTCAATAGAATTTATCCATTCATATAGTAATGTAATAATAACATATAAGCACTTTTCTAGCATAATATAAACTTTATTAATGATGAATCAATGAAATAAGAATTATATCTACAAGTTAAAGTACCAATACCAATGAAATAGTAACCTGACCTTAGGAATATTAATATAATTTTTATATATTGTAAACTAGCCTAATTAATTGTATCCTTACCAATGAATGTATAAATGACATTTTTTGATCATATCAGTGAAAATATTATATAATTATATCATAGTATAAGTAAGTAAATATTTTAAAAATTATTAATTATGTGTTGGTATTTTCATAATCCATAAATATTAAATTATAATTTTATGATTAATTTAATAATATAGAAGAAAAATTATTATCATAAAATTAAATCAAAAAATAATATTTTTATGTCTTATTATTTTAGGATAATTTTATGAGACCCTATGTAATTTTTCAAACTATTAGATATCGCCTATATTTTTAAAATATGTATTTCCTATGAAAATGATGAATTTAATTTTTTATTAAATTACTCATATATAGAAAACAATTTTCATAAAATTGAGTTCATTTATGATCTATGATGGTTGAAAAATGGTTAGGGAGAACGTTTTGGATTTTTCTGAATTACTTGAATTTTAGTGAATAGTGAAATACGATAATTTACATTATATATACATCATAGGCTCAATACTATATTAATTAACTCATCACTGATGTAAGAACCATTAGTTCTCACTCACATTATCAAATTATTATATTTTTTCACATGAGTCAGAAATATTTCTTGCCTTGAGAAAATTAATTAACTAATGAATTAAATAATGAGAAAACACCCCTCTCCTCAACATAAATACCACCCTTCACACCCATTCTACTCACTCCCCTCAATATTTGAGACTCTCCATAATTCTTCCCAATACTATTTAAATTCACCTCTCACTTTTCTAGGATCTCATAGACTCATCAAAATACCAAAACCATTCCATAAGGAGGACGTCAAGGAGGATTCATTCAAGAGGCGAATCATTTCTCTCTTTCATTTAAATTTCAATTTTTTTCTCTTATAATAGCATTCTATTATCCAAATGGAATGATAAATACATTCTGTTTGATATACATTTATTATATTTTGTTACAATAAGATCCATCAATAAACTCTTACTTCTCCCTCTTTTATTTTAAAAATGAAATCATCTCCCATGATATGTCAATTTACTAACACCATGGGCAATGCACATTCACATTAAATTAAAACATTACTGGAAATTAATAATACCATTAAATGGTTGAAAATATATTTTAAGGTGTATTTGGTTAATCTATTTTATGACCTAGAACCAACTTATTTACATAATACTAAATGATAAAACAAAACGAGTTCCTTGTGATGAAAAACCCACTAAAATTAACCCCAAATGACCATCATTAATTTCTATCTAATGATTCATAGAACATAGATATAAAAAATTATTTATAATAACATTCAAAAATCATTAATATAATTAATGACATATAATAACAATTCTAAATATTTATCTAAATTTTATATGACCTTCCATTCATGTATTTAGGTGAACAGATCATGAAAACCCTGAAAACAGATGCTCCCGATTAATGAAATTAAACTATATAACTCATGTAAAAGTAAGTTAATGAATATAATAAAATTATAATGAATAAAATTCTAATATAAAAGGTTTTGTATTTGTTAGTAAATCTAATGTGATTATACATGATATCAACGTGAAAGCTCCTTTCAGACGCAAGGTAAAGGGAATTATCGATCCCAACACTCATTCTTTTTGTTTCCCTCTTCCACTCAATTTTTATTATGGATATTAATTAAATATCATTTATACATCATTATATTACCTTTTTGTTTTGGAATATACATGTTTTCTACTTGATTTTATAACAGAAACTATGTTTTCCCAAAGAATAATTCTTTCAAAAAAACATACCTTTCACATATTGAGATTGGTTCTTCTTAACTCAAGGATGATGATTCTTATATCAAGTATATTACTCCATATTTTATTTGGGAACCCAATGTTTAAGAATGTATGATTATGAAATTAAACCCATTCCTTTCCCTCAGTTTTTACATGTTCAATATTGATATATGTTCTATGAGGCACATAAGATAATACAAATGTTGTTATGTGATGGGTGCACAAGGAATTATATAGTGCACCATAAATGTTATGATATGATGGGTGCACCTAGAATTGTATATAGCACCAATGAATTTTTTAATGTGAATAACCTCATGAGATAATGTGAAATATGTTTTCAACATGATTATACCTTTGTTCAAAATTCAATGTGGTAGTTGACCACTATGACATGAAATTTAATTTTTAAAAATTCTTTTATTACATGCCTTTTATTATTTATTTTTCTCATGGTTATGATCGTATACCTATGTAATGACCTTAATTATTTATCTCACCCCATTTTATATTGTTTCATTTTCTTATATATCTTCTTACAGTGCTTTCAGCTCACCCCTTTTTTATGTTCATCCTCAGGTGATTACATGTATTAAAGATAATTCAAGGACCAATAAGAAGCTAGAGTAGAAAGAATTATATAAATATTTTTGCATTATTTTTAAATTTTATTTATTGTCTTAATTTTTCCATGCCAGTTATCCTTTGGATCCTAATTTTTTTTGGGTTTTCATTAACATGATGTAATATGAAATTCCTTAAAATGGAGGTTCTCTATTTTTCGTGACATGAAAGATATGTTTGGGGGCATTTTCATGACTTGGATAACATGTCCAAAAGAGTTTATAGGACTCAGCTGACATTTATTTGTATTGTTCCATGTTATGGATGACATGTTTGGGTGCTATCCTAGGATCTAGATGAAAGATCTAGGCATTTTCTCATGTTCTAGATATTTCAAGCGAAGTGCATGATGATTTGACCAGAAAATCAATTTATATTTCTTTATAGAATGCTTCCATATTTTTATCCTTTATTAAAGATATATCACAATGTGTTTCAATCATTATCTTGTTGATATTTCCATGACTAATTCAAAATTAGAAAATTCCTATGCATAATATTGATGATCCACTTGATGTCTTTTGCGTGATCGATCAGGAGATCATGTTAAGTTTTTTTACATTCCTTATAATCCCTCGGGTAATTATCTAGGTCTACATAGAGTATGACCTTTTTCAATTTTCTATATTTTCTCTTAGATAAGTATTCAATCACATCTTCTCTCCCATGGGTGTTCTTGTGTGTATATTTTTTATCCAAGGGGATTTTATAGAACTCACCCCCAAAATTCAATACTTACACATATGGTGTGAATTTTCCAGATATGTGTTCTCAATGATGGAGGGACCATCACATCACATACTTTCCATGATCCAACCATGATTCATCCATGGTGTTATCTTTATTAATTCTGATAAAAAGTAACTATGATTATAATCTAGAATTTAAAAAATTATTGGACCATCAACAAGTAAATAGAAATCTTCGTTATCATACAAACATTTTAAAGAGCCTCCAAAAGGTCAGGTTGACCTATCTAGGTGCATTTGTGAGATCAGGATGCAAATCATAGTGGATTTTGTATGATCAGGGGATACATTCCTAGGGATATTCATGAGAAAAATAATGTACACCAAAGGGAATTCACGAGATAAAAATGACATAACTTGGAGTATTTTTAATACTAGGATGAAAACTAGAGAAGAATTTTCATCATCAATAAGACATGTCTGGGGTCATTTTTGAGAGCATGTTGGCATAATAAAGGGATATTTAATGTTTTGGATGACAATTCAAGAGTCCTTCATGTGATCAATTAGATGATCCAATGAGGATCATAACCCCTTCTAATTAAAATTCCATAACACTTCCTCACATGAGGCTACCACAATTAACATCTTTTATTATTAATTTTAGTAAAAACATGGAATTTTCCCATTGGTCTTATATAAGGGATTCAATTGATCAATAAAGGATCTCGAGAGAGTGTGAAAACATTGACACATATAGTTGGTCTACTTTTCTATGTTGCACCACATGATCAATGATTTATCTTGAAACAACATGTGAATATTTTAATGGATAGTCACCCCACATGATTGTAGTGCATTTCATGATCAATGATGTATCTCAAGATTACGTGATAAAATTCATATAGATATCCACCCCTATTTTATGTTGATCTTAAGGGGTGTTTCACAGTTGATTGGACATGATTGAGGGCCTTCATATTATAATGAGGGCCTATTGAAGTGGATTTTATTGATCCTACATAGATGACATGAATATGATTATTCATCTACATGAACTTCCCATGATTGTGTGATTGCATGAATTTTTGGGGACCGGATGGTCTTCATAACCAAGACACTTGGTATCCATGCAGTCATTCGCCTCCTTAAATCTTTCATAGAGAAAATAATACCCATTACTTATGTATTTATTTAATCCTAAAATTTACAATTCTCATTTTTCATATATCAAAAAATTCAACCATCACGACAGAGGCCCTTTGGTATAAGGACACTTTTGGGAGGATTAATGGACAAATTAAATCCTTAAATCATCTGATGATCGGTGTCCCGAATAGAATTTTGTCTTCCATGTGATATTTAGTATTCTATGGGTTAAAAGGTGAAATATGGAGATACTCATTCCAAAAGTCACTGAAGCTTCATAAATCCTTTAATTTAATCTATCATGTGACTTTTTTTGCAATGTTGCTTCCCAAGAACAATTTAACATGATAGATTCACAAGACCATATTGAATGAATCAATTAACAAGACAACATCATTGATATTTGATCACGGGATCTAACCACATGAAATATTCATTTCAAATACTATTTTAAATAATATAATTAACAATTTATTGTAATTTTTTTAAATCTTGACTCATGTTCTTACCCTCTTGGATTTTCGACATGATTCACTAGATCTAGTGGCTCCATTTCATGATAACATGATCATTAAGGGGTTTTCATTACCCCCACATGGTAACATTATTTCATGTCTTAAAATTGGTAATATTATCATGAGACTCTTCATGAGTTATGTGTTTTTTGTGACCTATACATGGTTATCTGATTTTGAATCCTTATGTGGTTTATGTGATTCTCATGATAATACTCAAGTCGTGAATCTATTTTGGGACTATTTGGATAAGGAACATTTCTTATCCAACCTATAATTCTTGTATTCTACCTATGTATCCCATTTTAAATATTCTTTCACGAATATTGGTCAAATAATATGTGGCTTTTTGAAATTCCATTGTCACTATTATAGATTTCATCTATCATTGCATCCTCGAGTCATCATAGTGAAACCTGAGAGGCATGATGAGGATATATTATATAAAATAACCTCATTCAGATTTCATACCAACATATGGGTTTGGTATTACTAATTTTGTTCCTACCCTCCCACTAAAATCATCAATCATTCATCCATATTAGGTTATGAAAACCCACAATACCTTCCTATGAAATATATCCCATATGGGCATATTTATCATTCGAGGAAAATATCTCAAACATGTAAATGATGATGGTAATGCCATATGAATTCAGGGGTAACCACTATATATCTGATTTGGACATCTATATGTACATATCAACAACAAATAAGTCTTCAAAAAACAAGTGATGAAGTTGTATATCTCTCTAGGACCTCCTAATTGAATGGAGATTTTGGATGGAATGGGGATGTCCATTCTGGGTTTATCAAACCGCTTTGTAATTTTCTATAGATTTGAAAAAAATAGGAATATATAAAACTATATAGATCTCCCATACATTCACCTACTGTAATATGGGATTGTTGGTGAATTCTTTTTACTAATGGAGGCTAGTCACAAGAATATTTCATTTGATGCAAGGAGAGATCGACATTTGTTTCTATGTTATTTAGTAGGTTTTTTGTACACTAATATAAGGATATATGTATGGGGATTTTATCATTCCTTCATATATTATGGAATGATGTATATTTGACCCTCCCCTTTGAATTAATTTTTTTAAGAGAGATATTAATTGCTTCTGTAGGGCCCCATATTTTTTAGAAGAAAACCCATTTAACCAATGGGAATGATATTTTATCCATAAACAGCATTATATTCCCAAATCCAAGAGGCTGAAATATTTTCCATAGACGATTTTTGTAGTGTTGATGGTTCTTATTGGTTCTTAGTTGAAGAGGGTTAATTTACCAACTAGGGGTGGTAGAATATTCCTGTGATTTATTGAACCTATTAGCTTGTTGGTTTTCATTCTTTATACCTATGTGGAAACCTTCTCTCAATAAAGATGAAGGGTGGAGTCTAGGTTACTACACTTATGATGGTGGTATCATTGGAAGGTAAGAGGAACAATTGATTAGTTATTCCTATATTGTATGAAATAAACCATATAAAGTTAAAAAATTTAAGGTAAAGGTTCCTAGATCGAATTTCCAATTGGTTCATATGATATTGTGATGGATGGCAGGATCACCTATGAGGCAATGAATACCCAAGTATACAAAACAGTCATTGGATTTAATTAAATATTTTTTAGTATTGTATATATGGGGATAAGCCCACAACATTAAATGACCATTAAATTAGTATCTTGTGGATTATTCATGACTTCTTCTCTTTTAATCCCATTGAAATTTCGACAAGTAGTGTTACTGAAAATGGTGGAAGAATCCGTGAGTCTTGGTCTTATAAGATGTAAATTCATGAGAGCATCCATTATAAATGATTTGATCATAGAATTATATAAAATTGGTGAAAAAAATTTCATTTCAATAATCACTTTTGGTTTTTTAAGAAAAGACTCACTTCATGTTTTTTTTGAAAACCATCCAAATGGTGGATCACTAGTTCTGGTTGTTCACCCTAGAGGATAATAAACATCATACATACATCCCACCAAATGATGATGAGATATATTTCACTCTAAATTATACCATGATTAGGATATAATTATTTATGAATGTGATATTATCCAAATTATTACCTAATGATATTACGCATCCACCTATCAATGCTGCAAATCCATAACCTGGAATGTAGGTTCTTTGAGTGGACCGACAACATTGGATATTCTTTATTAGAAGGTAAGACATTTATCACCAATTGTAATATAGGGAGAATTTTCAACTAGTAAAATTGTGGTGAGTGTGGTGCATGTTAGTGAAGCATCATCTAAACCATTATTTCCCACCATTTTTTAGAAATGGGAAAGCTCGAGGGAAGAAAAATCATATTCTATGCATCGGGGAACATTGCACCGGGTTGTGTTTTTCATGGAAGGATTTGTATGTGTCAATTCACCAGAATAAGTCTCCATCAAAAACTATCCCACTAATGTTGATTATTTCCTTTAAGACATGGTTAAGATAATGGAACGAATGAAGGGATAGATATTCTACTCACCTTTAGTGTTTTTGATGATGGTTCATAGAATGATGATTGTTTTTGTGGGTAAATGGGTCGTCATATAGTCATGGAAGTTAAAAGATTAGTCTTTATACCATATTCAAATGACTTTTTAGTTGTTATGACTATACAATTTTCCTCTTCATTTCTATTGATATGGTATGATGCTGAAGGATACTAGTTTCTCCCACTATCTCCATTGTATTCTCTTGGGTGTATAGCTAATAGATCTGACTTTTGTAGTGAGTGGGGGACTGATGATGAGGGTTACATAATTCAACATTTTTTGATGAGGGATATAACTAACATCCACGAGGCTTCACAATCCATAATTCCATATCTAAAATACTCAATACCTTCAGCATTAACTCCTTATGAAATCCTTTTCTCAGACAGGAATGGAAAAAAGATATCATTCTAAACTTTCAAATAACTCTCACCATAAACTCTTAGGTAATCATTACATATTAATAATTTTCATGTTCCATCACATCTCAATTACTCATTTTAGTTTATTAGAAACATGAAATTCCCAACCATGCCTGCATGTAGGAACACAAATATATTTCTAAAAAAATTAGATGTGTGTTTTGTTTCCCTAATATAAAATTAACAACTGGACCTGAACTGTCTAGAAGTGGATACAATTTATGTGACAACAAAGTTTTTACTGGTTCATGCTGCTAACATTCTATTGGTGGATCCATTTGTAACGACATGGGAAATTTTTTATATGGAGGAGGATGATGATGGAAGATACTTATGCATTGATTTTTCTATTATGGATGCATTATTGGGTGAAGGTGATTAATCCTTCCGAAACACAACACATGGTCTACCTTCAATGATTTTCTAAAACATTTCATTCTATCATGAAACACATAAGGGATTAGATAATTTTTTGATGAGGAATAAATCATCAGTGGTTCTACCAAGTCACTTAATGCTATAGGGAATCAATTATTCTTCTAATGATGAGGTTTGGGAGACATATGTTTTAAATTATGGAGTAGATAAATGTATATTTCTAACATCAACCTTATCCATTGACTATCCCGTAGCAACATTTTATTATACTTATATCTAGTAATCCTTTGTATTCATTTTTTAGTATTTTGCCAATGGATCTAGGATTTTTGATCCCTTATTCCTATGAAATCTCTCAGACCGATTCAACTATGGTAGAGGCTAGCTCCATACCCTACCTGAATGGCCCAAAAGCCTTCATTTTTATTGATTTTTGATAACCCCCTTTAAAGGGATGAAGGGGAACCCTTACAAGGCTCGTAGGCTCAGAGATTACATGGCTCATAGGCTTAGGAGATTACATGCCCCGATGGTCTTAGGGAATTCAACCAGACTATCTACAAGGAACTGGCCCTCCCCAGTATCTACATCTTGATAGTAGCTCTCCACCTTTGCTTGACCATCTGGCCGGGCTTCTCGTGCAAGAATAGGCTGGTACCGATGGCATAGCCATAACCTCTCATTCTGAAAATCCATTTGGCTATGCTCTAGTGAGTGCACCTGCTCTGAATCCTCTTCTAGGGATGGTTCTTTTTTATAGTGTGTTTGGGGCCTGCATTCATGTGGCCTCAAGGCCTTAGGGAGGCCCTAAGGCCTTAAGGTGTCCTGAAGGCGTTGAGAATCAACTAGCCCAAAGGCCATGGTGGTCCAAAAGCCTTGAAATACCCCTAGGACCAAATCAGTTGCCCGGAGGCCCGGATGGATAAATAGTTCCGGCTACTACAGTACCGAATAGTGTCTACTACAGTATAGCATCCCGTCTTTTTATAACATAACTTTTCATTCCATTACACGGAACTGAGGATCTTTAAGGTTTAGTGTCTTGGAAACAAGGAACATAAAACATGAAACAAAAAAAACATTCTTCTTAAACACTTGAAAGGCTTATCCTCATGTTCACCCTAGGATCATTACTGCATCTCATAACCTGGGGACATACATCAAAAGGAAGGGTGAGCAGAAGGCCCAGCAAGGGAAACAAGTGAAACATTTTACATATGAACTTGAGATACATCAATAAAGTCATGAAAAGAAATTTAATGCATGAAAATGAAATCATGAGGCATATCATAATAAAAATAAAACTTTTTCATAACTTGAAGATGTGGCTACATCATTTAACATAGACAATCATGAACATATCACCAAGGTCCATCCCCAAGGTGTCATTTAAAAATTACCAAGGTTATTCACCAAGGTATCGTGAAAATTGTAATCTCTAGTGGTTACATCATTACCCAATGCATTGGAGCGCTATCAGGGCGCACCCTTAAATTTGCCTTTATTATCATGTGAGCCACATATATCATCATCAAACATTTCATAAATAACCCATATAGCATAAAGGAAATGGGTTTCATTTCATAATCATAACTTTTTAAAAACTGCTTTAAAGACATGATCTTTATATCACTTTAAAACCCACAGAAAAGGAAGGTGGGTCTCATGTATGTAAATCCTAGAATTTAAAATAGAACATTTTGGTATATATGTGAATACCCCTTTAGAAGAAAGAGCTTTGAGTATTCACTTAATAAAATAAAAGGACGTTAGAAAAAGAGATAGACATTTTGAGACAGAAATTCTGCAGCATAACGGCAATGTTCTGAGGTTTTAGAAGACATTAAAAGAGAGGTAAAATGGGTCAAACATTCATAAATGACCCATAAAATAGTAATGGACAGAATAAGAAGGATACATGATCATGGTAATGAGATTTAAAGGACATACCATTTGAAATGAAAAACATGGAAGGAAGAAAAAAAAAGATTTCTCTTATGAAAGTTCGGCAGCCTAACAGCGTTACTTAAATCTCAACAAAAATCATTTGAAAAGATAAAATAGGATCTCTCATCATGTGAACATAAGAGTTCAGTATGATAGATATAGAGATAATTCCCCAACATAACAAAAAGGAACTTGAAATAATTGACATGAAAGTAGAACTTCAAAATGAGAAGGGTGAAGAACCACTTAAAAATTCGGCAGCCTAACGGCGCCACTTAAAACATCAAAATACTGAATTGAAGAGATCAAATGGGGTCTCTCATAATATGAAAATAAGAGTCCAGTATGATATATATAGAGATCATACCCCAATATAACAAAAAGGAACTTGAAATAATTGACATGAAAGTAGAACTTCAAAACGAGAAGGGTGAAGAACCACTTAAAAATTCGGCAGCCTAACGGCGCCACTTAAAACATCAAAATACTGAATTGAAGAGATCAAATGGGGTCTCTAATCATATGAACATAAGAGTCCAGTATGATATATATAGAGATCATACCCCAATATAACAAAAAGGAACTTGAAATAATTGACATGAAAGTAGAACTTCAAAACGAGAAGGGTGAAGAATCACTTAAAAATTCGGCAGCCTAACGGCGCCACTTAAAACTTCAAAATACTGAATTGAAGAGATCAAATGGGGTCTCTCATCATATGAACATAAGAGTCCAGTATGATATATATAGAGATCATACCCCAATATAACAAAAAGGAACTTGAAAGACTTGAATGAAAATAGAACTTGAAAACGAGGAAGGTGAAAGAATCCCTTAAAAATTCGCCAGCCTAACGGCGCCACTTAAACATTCTTAAAACGAATTGATGAGAGCAAGGGGGGGTCTCTCATCATATGAACATGAAATAGGCAGTAGGATGAATATAAAAGAACATCCTCCAACATAAGAACATGGAGTATAAACGAAATGACATAAAAGAGATTACTTAAAAAGAAAGAGAGAGGTCGGATCCCTTACCTTAAAATGTAACTCTTAAACCTCAAAGGTTGGGACCTTGAGGGCTTGGGGGCACCTTGGGAGGACTCCTTGGGAGGTAATGAGACCAGAAAGTCGTTGGGAATGAGTGGGGAGTCGAATGGATGAGAGGAGGGCTTGGTATTTATAGGGAAAGTGAGGGGACAAGGCATTAATGGCCAAGGGACACCTCACATGTGCTTTTCTCAAACCCATGTGCTCTCCCTTGTCATTTATCATGGAGTTAGGCCACATGGGGCCCCCAAAACAATAATTCATCACCCTTGGCCGGCCAACCCTCAAAAGATCTCATGACATCATCATGACACCGTTATGATGTCATTAAACATACCGAAACCCTAAAACTGTATTTTTACTATTCACTGAAAATTCAACAATCTCAGAAAAATCCCAAAATTTCACATTAACCAAATATCAATGCTCTGATTTCAAAAATGAAATCCATTTTATAAAAATAATTTTCTAAATATTTTTAATTTAATTTTTAAATAAAAACACTATTCATCGAAAATTCATTTTTTTCGGAAAAAACCCCAAAAATTACCATAACATAATATCGATGCTTTGAGTTCAAAAATAAAGTCATTTTTATAAAAATAATTTTCTAATTATTTTTAATTAAATTTTTATTTAAAAAACACTATTCACCCGAAAAAACTAATACTTGAATAATAATTAATGAAACCGTTATTTAACTATTTTATTGAATCACATTACTTAATCAAGGTGCCTAGATTATTTTAAAACTTTCTTTAAGTGAGATTACTAATCCATTTGGTCATATTACTAATCCTAATCATAAAATCACTATTCATAATTTATTATTCATCAAAAATCAAGTTGATCTTATTAGACTCTAAATTTAGTACTGAACATAATTGCAGAAGACCATTTTTTGAAAATCATTACACATTTTTAATTATTTAGGGTTTACATAAACATATTTAAAATATCCTTTTTCTAAAATTCATCAAAAATATGCATACTATATTTATCCGGTCATTTCAAAATTCATAAACATCATCATAAGAAGAAATCCCAATTTTTATTTAAAACAAGGATTACACAAGGTAGTTACGGTCTCGTTACATAACCCCTTATAATACCAGCATATGACCTAAGAGTAAGGTGTGCAAGGGTGATAGAAGCTTGGGGCGGCTCAGTCAACATTTCCCGAGTAGTAATTCCTATCAGTTTGAACTTCTCACGAAGGCGATTTCATTCCAGCTTCACATGATGAAGTTCGGCTTGGATTTGATCCAGAGCAAATCCCAGTGGTGCTACCTCCTTCCCAAGCTCTGTTAGATGGGCTTCGATCGGTCCAAGACTACTAGGTGAGGCCATCGAATCTTCTTTCTATAATAATTAACCTAGATTACTTATATTTAGAGACAATAATCAAAACATTTTGTTCACAGCGGTCATGTTGACCGATGGTTATATAATAGTCAAAACCCACTGATCTCATTTTAATTATAATCATGTTTATCAAATAAAACACTTTTTTGAGTATAACAATAGCACATAAAATTAGGAAACAAAATTTATTTAAAAAATTTCGGGTCGTTACAATCTTCCCCCCTTAAGAAATTGCGTCCTCGCAATTTTAAAATTGGGTTTTGAAATTTCATTGAAAGTCCCACATCGGAAAAGGAGTCAGTAAAACTATTACTTTAAAATAAAGAAAGGGAAGTACAATGGTCACCCGAGTTAACCCACACTAGGGTTCCATGTAGGAAAACATGGACATGGAGGAAAAACAAAGGGTCAAGTTCTGAGGGAGAGTGATAGAGAACATGATTAGGAGAAAGTTAACCATGAGAAAATCCCAAACTTATGATGTGTGTAAACGGTCTTTGATTACCTAGTAGGAAACGTAAACAAACAACATTTTTGTTTTACGTTTCTTTTCATAATTTTGAGGATTTCATTTACTACATAGAACAAAAACATAAGAAAATATACCTACCTTCAAGTAGAGTTTCATCCTTTAACAAGTCCCTACCAACACTAATCTTTTCTCCAAATGATGAGAATTCAAAAACACTTGGTCTCATAAAAGCACAAGAATCATCTTCTATAGAATCACATAATCTACAAAAGATTAACTATCTATTTCTTCTATCTTTAAACATTATCCCCAAAACAGAAAGTTTAAAGTAAAACAACTCTTCAAAAAGAAAGAATCCCATAGGAATGGAAACTACTTTTAAATCATCAAAGTTCCATGGTACTACCCAAAGTTCATCATAGACCATTCCATAAATAACGGTCCTTAAAATTCCTCAAAACAAACCAAACTAAGATTGAAACCCAAATACAATAAGGATTTGATAACATAGTCTTCCAAAACAACTTCATTGTTCATCTCCAGACAAAATCAACCACTCCTAACATCTTATAAAAAAGTAGCTAACCTAAACATATTTTACCCAAGATAGGTTAGTCATTCCCATAAGTAACCTAAATTACTATAAGTTCACCTTAAATTCATCGATTCTTCAAAATATAAGTCAACCTTACTCCTCAATGAAAATACCGTAGTAATCTATTTACCTCGATCAAATATGGTTCCCAAAATAATGAACGTCTTCCAAAATAATAATCATATTTTAATCCCCTAATCATCCCTGTCATATTAATACGAAAATCGTCGCATTTCCTATCACATTGGTTGTCGGAACATGTTCTTCCATTTCCCACCATTAACTAAGAAGAGAAAGTATAATTAGGGGCTTAAGTACTTAGCTAATAATCATGAAAAGGAACTGAAAGCATATAAGGATAACTTGTATATGAAAGGTATACCCTAACTTGTCATCTCCTAGGTTCCCATCTAGGTTATGAATGATCGTATATTCTTATGTGAACCTTTATTTTATTTTATCTTTATTCCTTTAACAATGGTTCATACCAAGCTTATGAATTTACCAAAGCATATCCCCCGGGAGTGTCGTAACCAAGAGTGCAGCAAGGCCCGTTGTCGTGTACCAGTTCCCGTTCGAGTCTAGCTCAAAGCGGTGTTTTCGGGTTTTACCCCTATGTACATCTGTGCCAGAGCCACCTCTACCTACTCGTATCCAGACATGGATGTATTTGTTTGATAGACCACTTACTCAATACTTACCAAAATACCAGGAAGTTTTCCTATATTTAAACTTTTCTATAGGGTTCTTCCTAAAGTTTTTATATCCTAATTTCCACAAATAACTAAACCATCCTTTTATACCAACTATAGCATCCCGTCTTTTTATAACATAACTTTTCATTCCATTACACGGAACTGAGGATCTTTAAGGTTTAGTGTCTTGGAAACAAGGAACATAAAACATGAAACAAAAAAAACATTCTTCTTAAACACTTGAAAGGCTTATCCTCATGTTCACCCTAGGCTCATTACTGCATCTCATAACCTGGGGACATACATCAAAAGGAAGGGTGAGCAGAAGGCCCAGCAAGGGAAACAAGTGAAACATTTTACATACGAACTTGAGATACATCAATAAAGTCATGAAAAGAACTTTAATGCATGAAAATGAAATCATGAGGCATATCATAATAAAAATAAAACTTTTTCATAACTTGAAGATGTGGCTACATCATTTAATATAGAAAATCATGAACATATCACCAAGGTCCATCCCCAAGGTGTCATTTAAAAATTACCAAGGTTATTCACCAAGGTATCATGAAAATTGTAATCTCTAGTGGTTAAATCATTACCCAATGCATTGGAGCGCTATCGGGGCGCACCCTTAAATTTGCCTTTATTATCATGTGAGCCACATATATCATCATCAAAAATTTCATAAATAACCCATATAGCATAAAGGAAATGGGTTTCATTTCATAATCATAACTTTTTAAAAACTGCTTTAAAGACATGATCTTTATATCACTTTAAAACCCACAGAAAAGGAAGGTGGGTCTCATGTATGTAAATCCCAGAATTTAAAATAGAACATTTTGGTATATATGTGAATACCCCTTTAGAAGAAAGAGCTTTGAGTATTCACTTAATAAAATAAAAGGACTTTAGAAAAAGAGATAGACATTTTGAGACAGAAATTCTGCAGCATAACGGCAATGTTCTGAGGTTTTAGAAGACATTAAAAGAGAGGTAAAATGGGTCAAACATTCATAAATGACCCATAAAATAGTACATGGACAGAATAAGAAGGATACATGATCATGGTAATGAGATTTAAAGGACATACCATTTGAAATGAAAAACATGGAAGGAAGAAAAAAAAAGATTTCTCTTATGAAAGTTCGGCAGCCTAACGGCGTTACTTAAATCTCATCAAAAATGATTTGAAAAGATCAAATAGGATCTCTCATCATGTGAACATAAGAGTTCCGTATGATAGATATAGAGATAATTCCCCAACATAACAAAAAGGAACTTGAAATAATTGACATGAAAGTAGAACTTCAAAATGAGAAGGGTGAAGAACCACTTAAAAATTCGGCAGCCTAACGGCGCCACTTAAAACATCAAAATACTGAATTGAAGAGATTAAATGGGGTCTCTCATAATATGAAAATAAGAGTCAAGTATGATATATATAGAGATCATACCCCAATATAACAAAAAGGAACTTGAAATAATTGACATGAAAGTAGAACTTCAAAACGAGAAGGGTGAAGAACCACTTAAAAATTCGGCAGCCTAACGGCGCCACTTAAAACATCAAAATACTGAATTGAAGAGATCAAATGGGGTCTCTCATCATATGAACATAAGAGTCCAGTATGATATATATAGAGATCATACCCCAATATAACAAAAAGGAACTTGAAATAATTGACATGAAAGTAGAACTTCAAAACGAGAAGGGTGAAGAATCACTTAAAAATTCGACAGCCTAACGGCGCCACTTAAAACTTCAAAATACTGAATTGAAGAGATCAAATGGGGTCTCTCATCATATGAACATAAGAGTCTAGTATGATATATATAGAGATCATACCCCAATATAACAAAAAGGAACTTGAAAGACTTGAATGAAAATAGAACTTGAAAACGAGGAAGGTGAAAGAATCCCTTAAAAATTCGCCAGCCTAACGTCGCCACTTAAACATTCTTAAAACGAATTGATGAGAGCAAGGGGGGGTCTCTCATCATATGAACATGAAATAGGCAGTAGGATGAATATAAAAGAACATCCTCCAACATAAGAACATGGAGTATAAAAGAAATGACATAAAAGAGATTACTTGAAAAGAAAGAGAGAGGTCGGATCCCTTACCTTAAAATGTAACTCTTAAACCTCAAAGGTTGGGACCTTGAGGGCTTGGGGGCACCTTGGGAGGACTCCTTGGGAGGTAATGAGACCAGAAATTCGTTGGGAATGAGTGGGGAGTCGAATGGATGAGATGAGGGCTTGGTATTTATAGGGAAAGTGAGGGGACAAGGCATTAATGGCCAAGGGACACCTCACATGTGCTTTTCTCAAACCCATGTGCTCTCCCTTGTCATTTATCATGGAGTTAGGCCACATGGGGCCCCCAAAACAATAATTCATCACCCTTGGCCGGCCAACCCTCAAAAGATCTCATGACATCATCATGACACCGTTATGATGTCATTAAACATACCGAAACCCTAAAACTGTATTTTTTCTATTCACTGAAAATTCAACTTTCTCAGAAAAATCCCAAAATTTCACATTAACCAAATATCAATGCTCTGATTTCAAAAATGAAATCCATTTTATAAAAATAATTTTCTAAATATTTTTAATTTAATTTTTAAATAAAAACACTATTCATCGAAAATTCATTTTTTTCGGAAAAAACCCCAAAAATTACCATAACATAATATCGATGCTCTGAGTTCAAAAATAAAGTCATTTTTATAAAAATAATTTTCTAATTATTTTTAATTAAATTTTTAATTAAAAAACACTATTCACCCGAAAAAAACTAATACTTGAATAATAATTAATGAAACCGTTATTTAACTATTTTATTGAATCACATTACTTAATCAAGGTGCCTAGATTATTTTAAAACTTTCTTTAAGTGAGATTACTAATCCATTTGGTCATATTACTAATCCTAATCATAAAATCACTATTCATAATTTACTATTCATCAAAAATCAAGTTGATCTTATTAGACTCTAAATTTAGTACTGAACATAATTGCAGAAGACCATTTTTTGAAAATCATTACACATTTTTAATTATTTACGGTTTACATAAACATATTTAAAATATCCTTTTTCTAAAATTCATCAAAAATATGCATACTATATTTATCCGGTCATTTCAAAATTCATAAACATCATCATAAGAAGAAATCCCAATTTTTATTTAAAACAACGATTACACAAGGTAGTTACGGTCTCGTTACATAACCCCTTATAATACCAGCATATGACCTAAGAGTAAGGTGTGCTTGGGTGATAGAAGCTTGGGGCGGCTCAGTCAACATTGCCCAAGTAGTAATTTCTATCAGTTTGAACTTCTCACGAAGGCGATTTCGTTCCAGCTTCACATGATGAAGTTCGGCTTGGATTTGATCCAGAGCAAAGCCCAGTGGTGCTACCTCCTTCCCAAGCTCTGTTAGATGGGCTTCGATCGGTCCAAGACTACTAGGTGAGGCCATCGAATCTTCTTTCTATAATAATTAACCAAGATTACTTATATTTAGAGACAATAATCAAAACATTTTGTTCACAGCGGTCATGTTGACCGATGGTTATATAATAGTCAAAACCCACTGATCTCATTTTAATTATAATCATGTTTATCAAATAAAACACTTTTTTTGAGTATAACAATAACACATAAAATTAGGAAACAAAATTTATTTAAAAAATTTCGGGTCGTTACATACAGTACTGCTACAATACCCAGAAATATTCATCCACTCGGATTTGATCTCGGGTCTCTTGGATGCACCTAGAGAGTCCTCACCAACTTTGATAAGGCTCTTTTGCTCAAGCTCCATACCCACCTTATCAATTACTACGAGTACATGTCCTTCTTTTAGTAACTTGTTATGGGAATATATTCCAATTCCTATATTAGGATTGGGTCAAGGATCATATTCCATGTCACTGAATATAGTAATTTTACATGAATTGTGAATGTAAATTTTGACTATAATCTTGGATCCCCCTTTGGAAAATCTTAAGGACCAACTGGGAAATATTAAGTATATGTTTACCATCCATGTCAATGAGGAGTTATTACTATACAAATATTTATTCATCCAATAAATAAGTGATTTTAATAGGCCAAAAATAGGTTCCATAAATATGAAGTAGTGTAGGAATTTGATTCATATTATATGAAAAAAATCATGATAAGGACCTAAATGAAGCTTCCAAATGTTTTTTGGAGGTGATGACTCATCGTAACATTGACATTTTTTAGAAGGTTTAAATTTTATAATTACAGTCTGAAATAATCAATCCCCAAGAAGAGTTGTATTTATTGAATCATTCTCTAAAAACACATGTGTATACTATATTGGGGAAATAGGGGCTCATTTACATGGTTGATATGTCTATATTTGATGATGTTTCTTTGGTGGGGGCATTACACTGGGTTTCAGCGGTGAAAAATAAATATAATGATCAATTTTTTCAATCCATTTACTCTATACATAATACATCTACAAATCTCAATGAATCCTTTTAGAACATTTTGTTATTTGTATGTGGTTTCATAATACTCCAATTATTTTTTTATTTAGAGCAGTCACTCCAAAATATAGAGATTTATCCATGTTTTATTAATTACGAATACATTTTCTAACCACTAAATTTAATTGTCCATATTTCTTTTATTCCTGATAAGAATGTAATTTTATTGAATTGTTATCACATATATCATACATGATACCCATCCATTTTATAATACCATTTTAAAAAAACTATGGGTTTTCAATGCTTAAATCCCAACAGATTTATCTTGATAATGAATCATGAATACCTAAAAATATTAAATTCCTCACGGATGAATCAAATCCAGTTGTCCTGGGATCACCTGGTTTAAAAAGGATAATTTGGGTGAAGTACATGTATTTAAGAGAGAGAAATCTAACTCCAATCTAATTTAGTAGGATTAGTGAGCATATAATTAGTTTTTCTATGTACATGTAATAATCCTTACATATTTTTGAATCTACCTTTTTATATTTCTCTAACATTCACCCAAGTTTCATTTGGGGAAAATATTAGCGATCTTGGATAAGGTTTTTTTATTAGACTTATATTTTATAGGTTATCAACTTGAAATTTTTTATGTGGTTTTATTTTAATGAGTTCTCATTATTTCTTGGATCATACAGAGTTCATTCCTAGTGAGAATAAAATCAACATTTTTCAAAAGATTCTATTTTTGGGTTGTTAACATATTGATAATTGTCCCTCTTTTAATCCACTATTTTATGGTCTTGAAAACTAGAAATTTTTTGTGATATAGTTAATGATCTTCCATATCATACCATATTCTAGTGTAGTTTGTGGTCTTCTTGCTAGGACTATTTTTTACAGGTTTGGTACCATTTACGTAGTAAAATTCTATATATATATTAAGGTTATGTGTTAGTGAAATCATTTGTATAGTTTATTTTCATGTTAGAATGTATTTATTCTGTTAATTTTTAAATCATGTGTTAAGGAAATTAAATTTTAGTAATTTTATGAAATTACTTATAGTAATTAAGTATCTGTGTAGTTTAGATTTATGCTACCAGTACTTAAGACACTATAATGTTTAGAGTATTTATTCATTAATATGATATCCTGATAGGGATTCCGATATTAATTGGATAGTTTGAATATGGTTTTTTCAAATTATAACCCAAAATTTTGAGCCGTTGAGAATGGAATATGGAATATGTGTTGCGGATGACCCCAAACACCCTTAGGTGTTGAGTTCCACCATAGTCTTGTTGGGGATCACGAGTGGAATGGTGTTGGAATTTTAGGAGAAACCCAAAACACCTTATTGTGTAGAGTTCCTCCATAGTGTTTTTGGGGATAATATGGATTAATTTTCCTTTCTTTTAAAGAGGATATTTCCATAGTTTTTAACTCACAAAAATTTATTAATGGTCCCATAGAGCATTCATGGATGGTCAAGTAAAGGGGATCACCTATCATTTCAAGGGTCACAATAGAATTTGTGAAGATGTTATTGGTTTATGGTAAAATATTAGGGAAGGTGACTACACCATGATCATTTTAATATGGGATGTGTAAATCCCATGTCAATGTTCTTGAATCAATCAACATGGAATGGGGAAGCAATTTCATGGATTATCGGATGCACTATATAGTGTTGACTTCATCATCACAGTTTTCCGACTCATTATGATTATAATTCATTTCCTACAGTGAGGTTATTCCTCAAGTAAGTGGGTTAGAGGCCCTTATGAATGGACTCATAGGTATTACATTCATGGTCATATAAAGGGGATCCACACACTTTTCTATGCACCGTGGACAATTTTTGAACACTCAACCATTTGGATGATGAAGAGGGGTATGGAGAAAAGAGATATCCATGAAGGGTTCTAGAACCCTATGATATATTGGATTTTGGTTGTGAATATTGAGTCCAAGGTCATGTGGTAATGATTCAAGTAATGTGGTCTATAAAAATGTTAATTAATTAAATATCACATTACTTCATTGAGAAATGGTACAATACACTGTAATGTAACATCGTGGATGTAGAATTTTCATGAATAGTTTTGTAATGGTAATTTAAAATAATAGAGATAGAATGTATTGGTTAAATAAACGTGTAAACTATTGGGTATTTGTCATCCATTGTTATTGGAGGAATCCCATAATCCATGTGGTTAGGAAAATAACTCTGGGATTTATACGGTGCCTTGAGACCCAACATCATTTTAGAACAATATTTTTTGCAGGGTTTCAATTCTCTAGTGAATCTATGTGAGAAACTATTGGATTATCCAAAACTTGTTACCTTTTCTCTAGAGGGATGAACTCTACTAATGGTATACCAAGGTCTATGACATTCTAGGAGAAGGATACCAATATTTTTAATTGGTTTTTCAACTATGACATTAGAGGTATAAATTTGGTTAATAAAAAATGTAATATTTTAGAGGTGTTTAAGCACCCTAAAAGTTTCATTACTACCAAATGAGCACATTTTCATCATAATGATAAGTTATAAATCATTACTATTAATTTTCCATAGGATTGTGGTTCCAATGATCAATGATCAGCTTTTATTATGGAAAAAATTGGGGCCCACAATATTTATTCGTTCATTATTTATTCTCTTATATTTCCATAAACTCTAGAGACAAAGAATATAGAGACTGGACACATGAATAATACTCTAGCTTCACCTTGTGGGTTTTTATCCTACTATGTTTTACGTCTAATTTTCTAGTTGTTTTGGGTCTAGTGATTTTCAATATCAAAGGAAAAATATTATTATTATACAACCTTGAATAATGTGAACTCCATTTAATTTCATGAATCACATTGACCTAGTATATAAGGAATATTAAAAATAGCATAATTAAGATATTAAAGTTCAAGATTGCTCCAAAATACTTTGGCGTGGGAGATAAAAATGTTGTAAATCATGTCTCGTGGTTCAAAGTTCATGAGTAATGATGTGGTAAAATCATGCCAAAAATTATAATGAATATATCTTAGATGATGAGATCCACTATGATTATGTTAGTATTTACATCGACTGTAACTCCATTAATATAAGGAAAATATTTCCCATGTTTTTGGGTATAAAACTAGTATATATATCCACTTATAGCATGGTTAAATAGAGTGATCCTTTCACCATTGTTGGGGTCATGAATGGTTTGTGGAAACTATAGATACTCAACTATTAAATTTTGATTTACTAATTTATGTTATTAAATAATCATTGAAGCATATTGTACTATGGTTAACTAGATTTTGGATATTTTTTTTCATTTATTGGGAATTATGATGTGTGATGGACTTAACACATTAACATCATGTATTTGGGATTTACCTATTGTGCAGTTTAATGTACCGCTAAAAAGTTATTTTCCTTGAAATTTAATGGAATAAGGTAAGTATGTAGGAACTAACCAGAAATTTTCTAATATATACTTTGGGACATTTATTACTCATAAATGTAATTTAGAAACAAGAATTTCCTTTTATCTTCTTATATCCTTAATTATTGGAATACAAATTCTAGATCCTTTCCTGTAACGTTTTTTCCTAATGCACAAGAAATACGTACATGTATCAAACATATACATAGAGAGAATGATTCTATATGAAATGAACCTCCATAAATAGATGTATATTATCCTTTTATTGATGGGATTTATAGGGTACCACTATCCACATATAAGGGATGGAATCAAGACATTATAATCTCATTCAAAGATATCCCTCTATGAAGATATGACTCATATGTCGGGGATTTTATTAGGATTGAATCGAAACCATGGATTTTCCTAAAATCATGGATCCATATGTCACTACATATCTTGTGATAGTAATAATCAAGAGAAACATTTTTATTCAACTGAATATAATCAATGCAGTTCTGAACCATATGTGGAGCAAGGAATTTTTTTCCATTAATACTAAAGATGGGCCAAGGATTTGAGATTCATGCATATTTTTTTTAATTTTTTATATAAAAAAATAGAAATTAAATTTGAATCATGTCACCACAATTATGTTTCAATTTTGTTCATACATAATCCATGAAGAAACATGAATTAGGTTGATCCCCAAATGTATGTAAAACTTCTACATGTGTCAATTTTTCATTCAATCTAGTGATGATCTCAAGAACTCACAATCCCTACCCAAATTACACTATTGATTCATGGTACATAATAAATATGTCTTTATTAAAAAATAGTTCAAATTTGGATCGGGAGGTTTGGATACATGGGTGTATCTCTGCAATTGGAGGATGGAAGATGGTGAAGGTAGACAACATGTGAGGCAAGAAATGAAGGTTGGTTATTTCTCTACGTATGATGAGAGATGGAATAATGATTGATGAAGATGTTACATTTTGGGACATGGCTAGTTATGATTTAAAATGGTTGTGTTTCGTGTGCATGTATACAGGTAGTAGTAAAATCATGTAAAACATGGTTATGTGTGACGTTGATGGTGGGAAACATCTCCTATATGTTAGAGGAATGAAAACATGAGGTGTCAGTATTTCTTTTTTATGGCACAAACAGATGTATTGTGGGGATGTTTCATTAGAGGATATAAAAACCTCTTACCTAAATATTCCTTACATGGATCAAGTATTTTAGAGAGGGGTATTGGGGAATCAGTTGTAACTTTTTCTTTTATGATTCGTTGCATTTGAAACAACCTTTTCCTCCTATTAAAGAGTTATTTCCCCTACTGAACTCAATCTTGTCACATATCCATTGGAACACAAAAATTAACAAGGTTCAATACTTAAAAATAGTATATACATCTTTGGTATCATTTGTAAATTGTCTAATACAACACTATCCACTATAAAATATAATTTTTATGGAATACAATTAGTAGGATGTGTTGTTTCACTCATGTAGCTATTTAAAAATAATCCAATATTGTGTGGGATTATCCTAGAACAGAATTATTAAATTAAATATAATGGATCTTATGGATCAGTTTTCACATATTTGATCTTGGAAAATCAATTTTCTATTTCCTACCAAGAATATGGTTGGAACTTCCTTCTGTCTTTTGTGAACTATTCATCTTCTTCCGTGAAGAGCCTATATCCTCGGTGAAATGAGTCACATCGCAATGTGAAAGTATTTCACGAACAACCACTTCTTCCATGAACTAACTCTACTATGTATACTACCACTTCTCCACATACCACCTCTATATACCACCTCTATGTTCCACCTCAATGTACAGTCCCTGCATTCTGCTTCATTGTACCATCTTTTTATAATGCTTCCACTTATAACATCTGTGTGATGCTTCTACATACAAATTTCATGTACAACCTATTCATATATATAATTAATTCTTCTTTAGACTACCTACTCCTATTCCATAAGTCATTTTATTTTTCAAAGAACATGATCATCCTTCGTTGACCCTTTCCTCCACTAACTTCTTCCCTTAATAGAATTATTCATTGTGAAATCTTTTGGGCCTAGGAAAATTCTTCTTCAAAGAAAACATGTGATATTATGAAAATATCTTTCACATAATCAAGGTATTTGGGTTCTTTATATATCCAAATAAATCCAAAAATCACTCTAGTATTATTTTCATAAATTTTAAATGTGGTAGAGTCTTCACCACGTACAATGCGTTCCTATGAACCATTTCCCCTATGTGGTCCACACACCACCTTTCTTCCATTGTGGAGGCCAAAATAACTACTTACATTCTACTAAGTATTTCCTTTTCCACGAACGGTTTACCTCCCATGAGCTAAAAACCTCACACAAACCATGATCCACTCACAAATAATTTCTCCTACGAGATCTATGCACTGCACTTCTAGGTCCACATAGGGATGCAATGAAGAATCCTTCCTTTTTATAATTTCCTTTTCCAATCTACATACATCCTATATAGTCCAATAACTATCCATTTCAATACATAATCCTTGATTTTAAGACTAATTTTAAGAAAAAAATTCCTTTTCCAAAATGATAGACACCTAATTTTGAGGCCAAAAAATTTGGTAAACACTAGTAAACAACTACAACATAAATATCTGCTTCAGTAAGAATAATAATGAATTGTAGATATAATATAGAGTATTCAAAAAACAGGTTCTCTCATTATGTACCTAATCTATCATGAAATATAAGTTTTATCAATCACGTTTAGAATCATTTGATTTTATAAGGTATGTATTACAACTTCCATATCTTCCACCACTAACATTCTCTCCAATCAAACAGAAAAAATATTTGAAATACCTATACTACCCAATTTATTCTCAAATAATGCATAACAATTTCTCCAAACTAATTATAATATTTTTGAAATAAAAATAATTAATTAAACCTCATATTTTTCAAGGATTTTAAAAAGTGAATTTATATTTCCTTTTTTACAAAAAAAATACAACACTCCTGAAAAAAATCCTCTTCTTTTTTCAAAAAACATCCCCATCCAAAAAGGCCACATCACTAACTGGGTTTTGTCTTCAATATAGGAAGGTGTTTCTCCTATATAATCATTTATATCTATGGATATTGAGAGATATGGAAGAATCTCACCCCTATACTAGAATCTTCTGAACTTCTAGTCACGATTTGTGATGTCAATTTGAAAATTTTCCACTTGTGCTTGATTTAAATGTATGTTAAGATATTTTAGGCCACCATATATTCCCAAAAAGTTAATGTATGATGACCTAAATACATAAATTAAAATTCAATTTATCAGAGGAACCTTCTAACCATATACCCATTGATTACATTTTCATCCCTTATATTATAAATTTTATCCAAATCCTATGGTGACAAATCAAGGTCATAGATCCTTTCCCATATTCACTCTTACATAGTGTCCATACAGATTTTATTATATATTTATTTCATCTTATCATTGAAATATTGGGTAAATGATATATTTTTTACTCCAATTAAAAGTAATATCATAAATTCATAATCTGGGTAACTTTTCTTCTCTAAGAACTCTGAAATTTCCTCCACCTTACCAAGGGGCTCCTCACAAAGAAATTAATCATCCATATCTATGAATGTTGCTATATTTTTCACTTCCAACCATGTAACCATAGTCTTTGGATTTTTAGATTGGTCCTTTATTTCCTTGCATCTGTTAGTTTTGTGGACACAATGTTTCCTAGATAAAATTTACCCATCTTCTTATACATAGTATCCTCTTGAATGAACAATGAGGTGTGTCTATCTAGTTCACTCTATAATGATTCCAAAAGAGATTATTATTAAATATGTGAAATAGCCAATAATGGGAAATGGATCATTTGATTCTTCTCAAAGGCTGTAGACTCAACTGAAAGAAGTGAAAAGCTGTTCTCCACCTACATACATTCACCATTAATCTTTAATCCCAATATCATAGTTTTGGTTGGTAGTACCGGCTAAAAGGCCACTCCAGAATTGAGCCAATTAGCATAAGACTAAATATAATGAATTTCAAGTCACATGATCATATGGAGGATCCTCTCATCAAAATCATAAACTGTCTTCAAGGGGGGTCTTTGTTAGTGTCATTCTACACTAGACCAAAGAGGGGTCTTGGGAGACTCTGTAAAGATAAGAACAGAGGGGTAAAGGTGTTTGGGGATCATTTTGATGAGGTTCCTAGTTTTGGCCCTAATGTTACATGGATCCAACTACTTCGAGGTGAGGCTGCAAAGAAAAATTCCCGATGAAACTAAATTAATCAGCATTGACCATGAAAGAAACCAATGAATCAATAAGACCTTCTAGGGCCATTATTAGATATAAGGGAATCACTATTAATCCTATAGTAATTGGAATAAATCAATATATAGTATATATATGAGTATTCCTTACACATGTCTGACCCATGGGTATGGATGGGAAACATTTTTATATTTCAGTTGGACCAAATATTTAAATCCATGCTAGTCTATCTATCGTATAGTGGTAGTAATTAATTAAATCATAGTTATATGATTGAAAACACTTCACTCTATAATGATCAATACATATAAGATAATTTATTCAGTTGATATTGTGTATAGACGCATGATTTGAGATGTAGGCCTCGCTATACATCCCATAATAATGAGAATCTATCCACACATAGTTATTAAATAGATAACTCTCAATATATGTTTCACCCAAACTTAGAGGGTATATTTTTTACTTATATTATGGTTGGACCAAGGATTTTAGATTTTGGTGGAATAAGGTATCCTACAATAATGGGAATAAATAAAAATGTATTTATGGAATGAAAAAATATCTATGAAGGTATAAACCATATACATAGGGTGTATTTATTCATTTCATAATGTAGATAGACATAGGGTTTGAGATATGGATGTCTCTAATAATCATACAATAATGTGAATCAATCCATACATAGTTCTATAATGGAAAACACTCCATGCACTTTAAACCCAAACAATGGGAGGGAAGTGTCTCCATTAATATAGAAGATTGACCCATGATTTTTTATATTGGTTTCATTGTGTGTCCTATAGAAATATAAATCTAGTATCATCTAGTTATTAAATAGAAAAATACCCATACATGTTTGGTAAATAGAAGTGGGTTGAATTGTTTTTGTTTATTCTATAGCTATACCAAATATTTTTGATCTAGTTGTTACTATGTATCATAATGTAAAAGGAATAAATACACAAATAGTTCTTAAATGGAAAATTATCAATATAAGTAGGGAAATTATACATAAAAGGATTTATTTATTGAAACTATGGCTAGACCAGGTATTTTAGAAATCATTGTCATGAAATATCTTTTATAATAGAAATAAATTCACACATTGTTTTGTAATGTAAAATCCTCCATGTAGGTATGACCGATACTCATAGGGGGTCATTGTTTCTAGTGATATTGTATACAGACCAAGGATTTGTGATCAAGGTGAACTTTTAATCCTTTGATGATAGGTATCCGGAGACAAAGAGTTATTGAGTTGAGGGTTAGTGGGAGACCCTCCCAAAGGATAATGGTCGTCTCAAGCAAGGTCCATAATGATGAATACTTTTACATTATTTATAACATGTAACCAATAGAGATTAATTGAATGTGTTAATGATGTTTTTTTCATTTTAGGGTTCATCATCCAGGATAATTTAAGAAAATTGTTTTTATAATTTTGTGGAAGCTCTAATAAAAATTCCAAAACTCAGATGACATATTCTTGGTAAGAGAAACAATGAACGGAAATTTTTTCATTCATAAAAAATGATAATAAAATAAATTCAATAAACAATTTTACCATTTGGTGGCTCGGCTAATATGTAGGATAAATGCATCTAAATATATCTCATTATAATGAAAATCAATTTTTATATAGTTTTGGATATATTTTAACATCGAATCATGGTAATTTCAACCAAGTCGTCTAAAATCATGTGTTAAGGAATAAGGTTATACATTGTAAAAATGAAAGCATCAAGCCCGATAAAATATGTATTGGAATTCTAGAAATCATATATTGATAAGAATATCAAGTTTATGTCATGAGGCTTCTTTATCTAGTTGTCTAGGTAATCATTTTATTAGAACATAGGGAAAGGCTAAATTTTGAAGTAATATTTAGAATATGTTGTTACATAATTTAATTTTTTATTACTGGGGAAATTTTGGACATTCATTTTAGGTTAGTGTGTATAGGACCTCTTTTTATTGTTCTTCATTAGGATGTATGGTTGAATGATGCATTTTAGTTTTATATTATATAATTGTGACAATTTTCATTCGATTTAACATATTGTGGCGATAAAAAAAGTTTATGTGAATTTTATATTCATTAAATAAGTACATATTCAATGTAGTTTAAATCATGTGCTAATTACATAAGTTTCTTTACTATTTAATGTCTTACTTCTGGAACTCTGGACACTATACAGTTTAGAGTCATACTTTTGTGACATTTTCCATTCAGTTTAACATCATATAGTAATAATGCCTCATGTATTTTAACAATACTTGACTATGACATGAGACAATTGATGATAGTTGTGAAAATTAATTATTTTGGAACATCTCAATAGGGGTAACATGTTCAACATCCACTGTGCCAAATTAGTAAGCTCAAGTAGAAATTATTTTATATATGACATAATAACCTATCTAATTGGTTTCCATCTATAATGTTTTTATTCTTGTTATCATTGGGGTTTTGAGAACCAAAAAAACTTCTATTTAAATGAATGAGTCAAGGAGAATGTATTTATTTGGTTTTTCATTATACACCACCTTTTCTCATCGGCCCATTCAAGATCATCTGACCATTTTTTTCTCATCATCCTAGAGTTTTCCACAGATATCCATTCTATGTATATGAAAAAAAATTAATGGAATTAATTCCTCAGTTTTATACACCAACGAATATAGGTTCCCCTATATAGTCGCAATTAGGATGGTTGGTAGACCCATTAAACATGAAGGAGTATTTACAAACAGTACTTCTTATCCATGTGCACTATATTTTATAGTATATTTTATAGTCTTATTGAAGGAATTTATTTTCCAATTTTATATTTCATTATAGAGGGATGAATGATTGGATTCATTGTTCTAATCATGGAATAATTTGTTAAATTTTTTAGAACATAATTTTAGGTAGTTTTCCATTAATATCAAATGAAGGACTCTAACCCATGTAATTATATTGGACTTTATGATGTGAATGACATTCCTTTTCCCAATGACTTTAAGATATATTTGTTTATCCCATTTGGAAAAGTCATTTGTAGTAGTAAGGATGTACAAAAACTGCATAGCTGTGGTTGGGGAATATGACCCCCCAAATATCATCCCCCATATAAGAAAATAATTAAGAATATTTAGCTTTATAGAGAGACTTTGGTGGTTTATATAGGATGTTTTCACACATATATAATGCATGAAATTTACTGGTGAATTCCACAGACCTTATATTATAATTTTCCAGTAGTAACCATGCCTCTTGATTTTATGGGAGGGTATGGTCCCATGCTCATGTGAATTGTAGGATCTAGTACATACTTCTTCTATGACTGTAGGAATATCTCCTACTATAAATAATTTTTGGATTCCATAAAAGAATCATTTTTTAATAGATTTTGGGTCATTTGACCATTCCTGAAGGGTAATGTTTGATTACCAACATCGAGTCTATTCAATTTCTTCTTGGCCTAATTGGAGGGTCCCATTTTGTAGGTAATAAACTATAGGCTCCATCCATTAATGGGTGTATTCTGATTTATTAGGATATTAGGATGTTTTGACAATATTAACATCCCCCATGTCATAGCTGATGCATTAAAAGTCCATACTTTGGTGTGTGATAGGGGAATACACTTTATCTTTATTGGGGTTGGATAAGATTATAGTTTAATTAGCATGTACACTGATTTGAGATTTTTTTCAATGTAGATGATACAATGTTAGTTAAAAAGGGAACTCTAACACCAATAATCAAACATAATAGATTATATGGGTCTATTATTCCTTCATGAATGCATATTCCAAACTTATTTCTTTTCCCACAATCTCTTAATCCCCTTTTGATGTTTTGGTAGAAAATTAGTCGCTGTGAATTAGTTCCAACACAGTAACAAGGGGCTGATATTCTACCTCATTATCAGTGAAACCCACAAATAGTGAGAATGGGTAAGAAAAATATTCATTGTTTGGGACAAAAGATAAAATACCAAGATCAACTATGTTTATTTTAGGGTCTTTCATCCTCTTACCGATTATCCTTCTAGAGAATCCATACAAGTATATATCCCATGTTTGGACAGTTTCATGTGTATAGAAAACATACCGATCTATAATTTTGGTTTCCAAAGGTGTGGGTTTTTGTGTAGGATCTACCAAATTGAAAGAATCATGCACCTTGATTTTAAATATTTTTTTTGAAATGAACTAGATGTCATATTGTTGTGGAATAACTGCACATCAGGCCAAACACCATGTCAATATAGGGAGGCTAATGTTGTACTTGATAGGGTTAAGTTTAAAGGCCATTTGGACCTTAGGATGCTTTATGTAATGTATTGGATTTTTCATTTCAATGATGAGTACCAGAAATTTCTTATCAATATTGGAATATTGGGTCTGGATTGCTAGGATCAATTCATGGAGTTTATCAAGACTCTTCTCCTTACCTTTGTAATTTTTTTGTATGAGGATAGTTTCGAGTGATCCTTCCATGGAAACTAAATATAAGATAAGTGATTTTTCATTCTACCATTTGTATCAAGACCGGTGGTACATCAAGAGCTTCTTGATATTATCAATGGATTATTGGAAGTACACATCCCATTGGTAGGTGACATTCTTTTACATTAACATGTTGAATTAGAGAAGTCTTCATGCTAGGTAATCTATGAAATGAAAAATGAATGTTACGTTCTATTAGGGACCCCTTAGTTCATTGGGATTTCATGGAGAATTTTTTGGGGTCTCAGTAGTCCTTTTTGGGTTGACAATGATAACATAATGGCATACCAAAAAACTTATAAATTTCCCAAACATTAACCTGAATGAAAAATTTAAACAATTTATCTTCAAAATTTTCCATCATAACTTGTTGAATATTGTTTGAAGATCCATGAAGTGAGTAACATTTTATATTTTAATATTTGGACATCATAATAACCTTGAAATATTCATCATAATAATGTCTTAAAGATTTGATGCATATCACATTGGATTGTAGTTAAATTGTTAGTTAGTCAAAATGAAATGACGTTTTTATAAAAGATCCTTCATGGAACTCTGAAGCTGATGGCATCCTCATCTTTATTGGTTATATTTAACTAATTATACCATGGATACCCATCTTTATAATAAAGGTATTGGAATCTAGTTTTTGAATTAATCCAAATATTGATGATTTGAATAGAAAAGTTTTTCTTTGGGTAGTTTTAATTAAGGTCCATATAATTAATGTTGACCATAATATTCCCATTCTTTTTCATGAAATGGGAGATTTTGGTGAGCCAATTTTTGTATTTCACATCCCAAAAAAGTATTCTTTGATCAATTTTCCAACATAAAATTCTACAATAGAATCATGATATGGGTGTAGCCTCTTATATACAAACATGAAACATTAATGTTCATTAGGTGATCCTAGGTGACATGTAGAAACATATTTGTGCACCCCATAAAAATCAATATCTTCCAAATAGAAAACATATCAATAAATCATTAATACTTGAATATAAAACTCCTACTCTATTAGAGACATGAAAAAATTAATATGATTAGGTCACATGTCTTATTTTATTCACGGATTCCACTATTTGAGCTCAATGATGGTTTTAGAAACAAATTCATGAAATGTGGGAGGGATTTTATGGTGTTTATCCTCTTCTTATTGCATATCAAGTTTCTTGGAGTCATTTTAATCCATGGTGGGTAATCTATAGGTATGTCTATCACTACTCAGGTAAGATGGTACAAAGGGAGAGACATTGTTATCCTGAACTACCATAGTCATATCATAGAGATTCTAATGTTAATTATTTCTGTTTATTCTATCATCAGGGACAAGATAATCCTATATATATATGTGATTACGTCCACTAATTAAAGGTATTTTATGGGTAGCACATAATATCTATTGATAATATTATATGGATTTATAGGGTAGCCTCCAATCCATTGGATACTGCAACCTCAATATCATTTTCCTCTATTGATTTTTTCCCTTATTTAATATGGAATCATGCTTCACAACATATGGCTTCACATGTCTCGATTTGGGAACTGTCACTATGTAATATGGTGATCTTCCCATCAATGGGGTATTTTAAAAATTAATGAAATGTTGAATGTACCACTACATGGATATGAATCGATCTTATTCTAATAACGAAGTTATATACCATATCTTGATACATAACCATGAACTCAGTATAAGATGTGAGATCCAGAAACAGATTATTGAGAATGATATTCACCAGAGGACATTAAATACTCATAAAATACCCTTGAATAGTTGGTTTTTTCAAAGATAAATATCTCACACAATATACCAAATATCGGATGGTCTGAATTATGATGAGTTTGATCACAGAACTATTTTCCACAATAACCATTAAAATGTGAACATCATTTAGTTATATTAAATAATATATTGGTTTTATTTTACCGAAGATTACATCTTCGTAACCCTATTCAGAAAAAATAAGGTTACATCAAATTTTAATGGAATAGTATCACCTTGTTAAGTCTTAGAGTCATGGACTTCTTTATCGAAGTCATGTTATATATAGAGGGATTCAATGAGTTCCTCTCTTAGTTATTTTGAAAGATGGAAATAATCAAGGAATGAGAGTTTGGTTGGAATTATTGAGAACTATTCTTGAATATCTTACATTTGTGATAAATGTTTGTGTAGCCCATAGATGGGGCTCTCTCTAATATTTGGCTCAAAAGTTTTTGTGTTTTAAGAAAATATACTTTTGTTTTAGAATCAGTTGAGGGAGTATATGATTCTAGTGAAATAGGATTCACAAACCTTATCTTTTGGCTTGGTTTATCTAACAATATCACCACTTCTAGTTGGACTTGTAAGTTTTAAATCCTTGGATGATCGCTGGAGGGCTATGGGGAATCTCCATGTTTCTTGTTAGGCTTGTTGTAGTTCTAAACAATAATTCTTAGCAACATAAATTTTATCCATGAGGATGTGATTGAAATATTTATTTAGACCATAGCCACACTATACCCAATATCCTCCGTTCATGTTACCTAAGCATCTGTCCCTAGGTTTAGTTATAGGGAACCTATACTCAGAGGTGTATTCATCATTGGTGAGGGAAAATGTTTAGTGAACTACATTAATAGGAATAAATAATGAGATCCACATCCAATGAGGGTCCCATTTTTGGGGTGATTCATGATCATTGAATGTTCAAAAAAGTCAACCATCAAGAGCTAGATATTGAGCAGAAGTTGGATGTGATACTTTTTCTTCAGTATTTTCCTATGTTAGGAAATTGCATATGTATCTGATAGGTGTATCCAATGTAAAATTACAAGGATAATTGTTCATTTTTCATTTATAAATCTAATATCATAGTATGGAAATAGATTAGTCAATCTTCCTTTGAGTCAACCTTTTATCAAAATTATGTACACATATACCCTAAAATACATTCTAGACACACCATTCATTGGGTTAGGTTGTGGTTACACAAGTAAATAGTTTCATTGAATTATCTAACATCACATGTCCAGAAGTAACATTGATTTGGATAAAATTATTAGAGGAAAATAAATCATTGGTGGGGTACCTAACTTCCACTAGAAAGGGAAATAGTCCGGATGATTATTGAGGTTGGAAGCTTTTTTTAAGGGATCATGTATCTTGATAAGGTTACTTTTCATGGAAGTAAGGAAATAACAAAGGAATTTCTTATTTCAGAAGGAATAGTCTTTATTCATCCATCACTAAAGTCATGGGAGAACCTGATCTCTCTTTTTCTTCTACATGATGGATATCATTTTTCTACTACCACATTATGGGTGGAACCATATGATTTAGATCCTACCTTTGTAAATAAATATTCAATAGTCCTTGTTTTAGGGTAGTAGTGGAAGTCTCTTCCTTACCAAACCTTTACCTCAATTTAAAGGGAATGGTCCAATATTTTTCTATAGTACACTATATAAAATCTGCAATGTTTTGTTCCATTTATGTAAACTCATAGATTCCTCCTGGTTTCTTTATTGTGATCAACTGTTCTTGTAGATAATCATAATTATTTTGATTATAGTGCTACACAAATTGATTTTGCAAAAGATATTTTATATATGAAATGGTGAAACCCATAAATATATATATTAATTTAGAAACACTGTCCTTTTCACGTTGATTATTATTTCCTTGTCCAAAAATATTCATTTTAATTAATGTGGAGTTGAAATGATAAATTAATTGATGAGAATGTACATCCATCAAGGAACAACCCAATCTGGAAGGTTGTTTTTCTTGGAAAAGGATTGAAACCCCAGATTCTACAAAAACCATCTTATTTTTATCCCCTCTCACTTATCTTAAGGGCCAATAACTGTGAAACATTAGGAGATGAAGTGCATAAGATACTATTTTGGAACCCCCACTTTGTCAATGATTGAGAATATATGATTGTAGAAAAATGGGTTGAAAGTGGTATATATCCATTAGAGAGGTGACTTATTCTATGTATTCATGGGAACATGCTTCACATCTATGGATTCCATTTGTGTAGTTAGATATTTAATGTTGTTGAGGAGTTTTGGTGGTACAATTTTCTGAACCACCTCCCATTTATAGTGACCAGGTAATTCTTATTGTAGTGGCCCTATTTTTTCATCATACTAAAATTTTATCCATCATATTACGGATTTCTTTCTATTATATAGAATATGTTGTCATCATAATAGAGGTAATTCCTAATCATTCGCTAATTCCGAATTTTTGTAGACCATATTCCTAGATCTATATATAGTTGATGATTAGATTTTTCTTTCATATATGTATTATCACTCTACTAAAACGTGGAAGGAAGGATATTAAATAGTATCTAAAGACAACACCCATTGGTAAATTTTCCATTGGCTAGTTCCTCATTGACTTCATTGATATTTTTTATCTCCCTCACTAACTAGGAATGTTGTTCCTATATGGATAGAATTTGTGATCCATTATATGGTGAGTGGGATGTGGCAACACCATTTCCTTTATCCAAGGAAGTGTTCCACCATAGAGGTGGAAATTAAGTGTTCTAAGGTTCCAGATTATGGAAAATTCCTCGATTCCTCATATGTGTATCCTTGTTTGGTGCATCTATATCAAATTAATCTCAGGCTATACATTCCACATTACACTGCTCTAAGTTTTCACCTAGATCCATATCATTTTATATGTTGATGGAGAGTAAATTCTCTATGTGGTATCAAAATATATATGGTATTCAATATATATAAATGAAATAGGGAGATTCTTCACCCGCCACTCATTCAAGGGTTCCATCAAGGTAATTTATGAAACCCTAAGCCATATTAGACCATTTTAGACTATGACAATTTCTATGTTTTATGGCCTTCAACGTATGTTCCTCTTAACATAGTCTATGAATAGTGAACATAAGGGAGATTCTAGTCTTATTTTTTAAATGGGACTAAAAGGAAAAGATTTGTACCATATCAAGAGTAACAGAAGGGATGTTGACCATCGATATTTTCCATAAAACATGGAGAATATTGATTCTTTATAGGGTGATGATGTAATAAAAATTTCTATATCCCTAAAGGTTGGGGATGGTTTAGGGATGATATTGGTTTCATCTGATGCTATTGTTGTGGATTTTATGAATCTAGTTAAGGATATAATATCCATTGAGAGGAAAATTTAAAAAATAAAGGCAACTGGTTCTATGGGATGGGGTTAATATTGATCAACTAATGATTTACCCAAGACCATCATGGGGTGTGATGAAATGTTATTATTGATAGAGATAGAAATTCACCTTTCCCTATTGCCTATGTTCGTTTTATTCTACAACTAATATTTACTAGATCCTATCAGGGTTTTCAAACCAATGGGTACCAGTGTAGGTAAAAATTCCCCGAACCCTATGTGATGGGTTCACAACATGATGTATTTTAGGGTAGATGTTATTTTGATACATTTTATTTTGAGAAATTGTGTTCGAGTATGATTTGGGTGCTCTGGAATCCCATAAGGGGAGTCTTATCTGTGGAAGGCTGTCAGGTTGGACACAAATTCAGACTCCTTGTCCAAAATTCATAATAAAGAAATCAATAGGAAATATTTGGAGTATGTTGTCATCCATCTCCCTCCATTATTGATGTTTTCATGTTTGTCTTTTTTGTACAATAGGCCCATGCACTACCATGTCACCTAAATTCTCGTGTTCCTATAACATTATAAAAAGAAATATTTAGGGAGTTATGCTATTTTGCGGATGTGGTTATGTGTAATTATACTAAATTTACCCATACACAGATAAATATAATTGATAATGCTTCAACAATCAGATACTAATGGGTCAGGGTGTAATTGTGGCAGACATTCTATATATTGTCGTTGTAATTTTCTTGTTTCTATTCCTAGGATATTGATACATAATTCATTCCTATTTTATAATGGAGTATTTTTTATATAAAGGTCAAACTCATATCCTATATAGAGAAGGTATATATCCATGAGTCTATGATGATTTCCCACATGTTTTGGCATTTTTGAGGCATTCAATCCATCTTTAGATTAACTTGGATCTTAAAGTAATAATTAGTGATGAACTACAACATCATTGAGAGGTTTTTTTGGATAACTCTCTTTATGTATCTATTTCCATCTCTAAATTATCGGATATTATGCCTGAAAATGGTTATATTATATAGGATCATTCACCTGGTCACTTACCTACCATGGTGAAGTGCTGTTAATGGTTGATATAAAAATATATACAGTTAAAACCAGTGGTTGTAACACCTCTATATACGAATGTGTCTATGTTTTTAGGAATTATCTATATAATATTGTCTATGAAAGGGTAAATTTCATTATTCGATAGAGATATCATCGTGGGGAGGTGAACCATGGTGGAATTCAGGATCATAGTCCATGTGGTCCATCTATTCATTACCATGAGGAATATTATTTGACGTAATGATCACATCCATCTTTCTGTGAAGAGTTTCTAGACCCTTGATTTTTTTTGGAATATGTTCCGAACAACGTCAAGGACCATAGCATTGATATGTTCTAGTATGTGATCTTCATTATATATCATTTCTAGAATATTCCAACCATCTTTTTTTGTGTAGAGTTTGTATATGAGCATTCTATAAGAAGGATTCCATAATTTGATGATAACTGTCCATTGTTATTGGAAAATAATCTTGCTATTGAAAATATTCTACCGTATTTTTGTAATATTATATATATTGGTAGTAATATGAGGCATCTAATGTGTGGTTTCTAAAATAAGTCAATCAATCCTAGAAGAATCGGGGGTGTGTTCCCAGCTCAAATATTCATTCCCTATTTTAATATGCTGATGGACCTCTAGAAAGGGATAAGGGATTTGAAAATAATCATGTATATCCTATGAAAAATGATGGTGTAGACTCTCATCAGGAAAATTTGGGATAGGATCCTGAATTTTGTAAGATACTAGAATATTTTTAGTTACTTAATCAGCCCAGATATGAGCTAAATCTGTGATGATTACAACATTTTCCTTAAAATACACACTTGAAGATGAGATATGTACCCAATCCTATGAAATTATAGAATGATGTTGGTTTTTTATATGAATATGTGACTTTCAAAAGACATGTTCCAAACCAACTTATTGATTCTTTGTTTGAATGAGGATATGATCCTAGTTCTATTCCTCTTGAGTATAACACAGTTCTTTGTCAATAGAATTATTCACCTATATGGTTATATATTTTATGAATAGTTGGTGAGCCCTGACTAGAATAAAAATATTAGCTTAATCACATGATTTTTATTTTATTAGAATATATAGATAATCCTCATTGATGAGAGAAATATTGTGTTCTTACTCTTGAGTATAGACATATTCAGAGTGATCATAGTGATATACTCATTTGGTAGTCATGATATCAATATATGTCTATCCCATTATTTGTACCAGTGTTGAAATATGCTAGTGGATCCCTTTTAGTGGTGTTAGAATGTAGTGTTACTTTATAAACTTTGTGAAAAAATATAGTCATGCACATTTTCAGTCTCAAAAATATATTGTTAGATGTCTTAGATTTATGCAGGGATACAAGCCCACTCATTTCCTCCCTCTTCCATTAGAATATGACGATGGGATTCATTCATGGGGGAAAGGGTATTTTCATTACCCATGATTTCTGTAGAAATGTTTCCATAGACATGATCCAAGAAAGAGGATATTATCCTACCCATTTCCTTCCTTTGGAATATATCAAATGACATCATCAGTAGATGTTGTGATATGATACCACTTCTATTTACACACAACATTCTATTCTGGGTGAGAAATCCTTGGTAATAATGTATAATTGTCCAGGGTGATAATTTGGCGAGTGGTGCCAACAAAATGCTATTGAGGTGCACTGGATAGATATCACTGGTGATAGAGGTAGTAAAGAGGCCTCACTGGATGTTTTTTAATCAGGATGGAAACATAGTTTACACATTTATCCACCTTCCTCAGATATAAAAGGGATTGATTATCTTTCCATGGTTATAAGCTTCTGAATTGATTGGTGGTGGTGAAAAGTTCCATTTCTTTCATTCTATCATTCACTAAATGAGAAATACTTTTTGACTTCAACTTCTAGATACCATAATATATACCCTCATGGGTTTGTATTGTTCTATGTTTGTGGTATTACTGTACCATCATGTTTTCCGATAGTAGATGAATGCTCTAGGTGGATGAGTATAATTTGTGTCATGTGGAGGTTATTTTCATAGTTTAGGTTCCAAACTATTCAATATATGAAGTCACCATATTTTTTCAAGGATGTTTTTGTGAGTGATGAATCTATTGTCTCAACGAAAAAAAGAACAAGGTCCTTCATTAGTTCATTTTTTTATTTGTGAAAATTAGGTAATCAACAATACATAAGTAACACAATTAAACATTATTATTCACTTCTTAGACAATTTTCTCACATGTACTTATCATGGTAAGAATGGGATTATTTCATATGTACTCTAATTATGAAATATTTCATGATTTTCAAACCGTTATTTTTTATGAGAAGAAAAAAAATATCTGACACATGATCAATAGAACAATTTTATTCTGAAAGAAATTCATATTGGGTATACTACATTATTTCATTTGATTGATGACATAAATACAGTATCATAGGGGTTTGGGATAAATAAAGTTTTTGGTGTGTAATGATTCTTTTATTCTATCATTAATTTATATCAGGTTTGGTTCACTATCTTAGTATCTAGTTTGGGGGTTGATTTTTGGGTGATCAAGTATAGTTTCACAATCATAAACACTAGGTTTAAGGTTTTCAACATTCATAGATACTCATACCAATTCCTAAATTATGTAGATACTTACCTGCTGATTCAACCCATTCAGTTTTTATGAATAAAATAAAATTTTATTTTACAAAGGTATTATAAATGTTGAACATTGTCATCTCACTTGAGGAGAATCATATTTAGTTCAATATATAATTTCTAAATCACCTAATCTATTTTTATTTGTGGTTTTTATTATTTATTTAATGAAATTGATTTTTATTTTTGAAAATTATGTAATTAAAATAAAATAAAATTGTCATAACCTGAAAATTCAACCCAAAATAATGATAAAAAAGAATGATCTTGGTCATAAGGTTGGTCACATGGGTTATTTCAATATTTAATTATTATTTAAATTATGTTTAATAATTCATTTTGTGAAACCACATTAACAAATTATTTTCCTTTGAATTATTGAATGCATGATTTTAAAATTTCTTAATTTCCAAAAACATCACATATTCTAATAGTAACGTAGGATAACATCCCAAATGAGAATGCAATTCGTAAAAGACCTATCTCTACCATATGTCATTTCACCCCTTCATGAAACCTTAGATATATTGTCAGAATGGTTTTTGTATGATATGGGAGGGAAAATTGAATCAACGAAAATAATGGAAAATGGTAATAATTTTGTGGTGGATGGAGACCTCACCTATGAAATAATTTTATATCCACTAAATTTTTTATAATTTTTAATTGAAACACAATAGTAATGAACACTGTGAAACCTTTCCCGGAGACAGGCATATAGTTAGCATTGAAAAGTAATAAGAGATCACGATGAAAATTTATAAGAGAGAGAGAGTGATATTAGGATAGTAAGATAAAGAGGGATGTAAGAATAAAGGAAAAAATGTTAATCAAAATTGTCATATTCAATCAACATAAAAAAGAATTGAAAATAAAAAACTAAAAGAAGAAATAAATATTGAAGCATAAGAATGTCCATTGTCCTCCTCTCAAATATAGATGTAGAACTCTCCTCTGTCATGGGTGAACTCCTCCTTTTATAGGTCATGGGTGTTCCATCCATTGGTATTTAAATTTAATATCTTCTAAATCACCCGTTAAGATCTCCTCCATATTATTTACACTGAAATATTTCTTATTATAAACCCATTTATTGACCAAATTAGATAATGGTTTCTTCTTGAAATATGTTCTTAAATGTATTTCATGTGTTTCCATAAAATTTTAACATAATAATATAGTTTTATTTACATTTATCTTCAATTTACTGGGAAATAATATTCTAAATAGGGAGACTCTTTGAATTTCATAAATCCATTTTCATATTCATTTTTGGCCATGATATTGGTAGATTCATGGCTAGAAATAGATATTATAATAATAATATTATTATTCCAGGACATGAAATAAATGTAATATCACATTCTCTTGTCTGATTTTTTTTACTTTAATTTGGTGAATGTAGAATAATTTTATATCAAGAATTTGAATATCACATGAAACTGATAAGAATTTGATAATCTATAATTTATTAAAAGTAAATTTTATAGTTATCACATTCCCTTGTTGACATTATTCGATCAGTTTTTCTAGATACTTTATTATTGATAATATTTTTTGGTGAATTTAATGCTTAGGTTATAATTTCATTAGTTCAAAAATGGATAAATAATGTAGAACTTGATAATAAGAGAGAATTAATAAGTATTGAGAAATTCCTTAACAAAAAATTATATAATTCCTTATAAATAGTAATCATTATTTTAAGAATATTAGTTATGAGGATTCGTGAATTTTAGTTAGTGAGTAAATACAGTTTACTATATTTTGAAAAATATAATTTGTTTTAATGGTTCATTCCCAAAATATTTATGTCATCATATCTAACAAAATTTTATATATAAATATGTGATTATATATATTTAATATATATGTGCATTATAAAACTGTAAATTAAAGATAGAAATTGGATTTTTTTTGAATGATAATGGAATTAGGATCAAGGTGTCCATTTTTTACAGGATACTCGAATGAAAAATTTATATTGCCTTAGCTTCCCCAAAAATTCGTTACTAAAATACATACCTTATTTCTAAGTGTTTATACTCTAGGAAATTAGAGCCTTGATTTATTTCATTGATAATTTGATGTGGCCATAATATTTTGCAAGAAATAGAGTAGGTTTTCCCCAGCCTATAGATGTGATAATGATATTGATGAATTGATTTATTATCATCTATGAAAAGGATTATAGAATAACATTGCTTTAATTAATACCATTTAAGATCCAATATTCCTTATTAATATATATTTGTATAATTAATTTCAATGGAAATTAAGATAGATATTATTTTTTTAGTTATACAAATAATACAATGTAATAATTGAAGTATATGATGAGTTATAGAGAACCTAAATAACATTAAATTGATAAATTAAATTCAAAAAGTAGTTAGGTTGGATCATGATATTTCTAGATGACGGTTTAATACTTGAGTATAATTAAGGAATTATGGAATCAAAAGAAATTTCCTTAGATATTTTTGGATCTTTCATGAAAATTAATACAGAATATAATTATTAATAAATTCTTTACGAATAATAAATATTTAAATTTCATTCTTCTATTCATGATTGAGATCTTGTGGTTATCAGTGAAAACTGAGTGTCTTATGAGATGATAAATCTATATTCACATCGGTCTGTGTATTTTCCCGTAGTTTTAATTTTTGATTTTTTTGACATTCTTTTATTTCACATGATTCACCACCAATAGTAGAAGGGAAACAGACACCAAACAGTTTCAAGTGGTCTTTCCCCCAATTCCATGATGGATAGGGAATAAAAAAATGACTTCTCCCTCTCCCTCAATCTCCCTCTATACATAGTCTCAGGGTTGGTGTTTATCTTCTTAAGATGGCATGAGTTATAGGGTTCATTCATAACAAGTATGTGATGGGTCTCTATTTTACTATCCATCTTTTCATATTATATAATAGCTCAATGTTATAGATAATACATTTATATTTCCATGGTAGAGATGAATTACCATGGGTGTATATATTGGACCATTCTTAACGTACATGGAAATTACCACAATTTTGTGAAATATTGAAAACATTATAAAAAATGTTACCGAAAGACCATATTAGTCTAATTCCTTTGGAAACATGGAAATAGAAACACTGTTATATAAATAAGAAATAATATCTCCTACTTGGTTCTTATTAACTATCACTCTTCTTAGACACATAAAACTAAATTCCTATCAACGTAATTAGGGATTGGAAACATAAAAAAGGGTGAGATCAAATTCCTTGTAAGTGTAAAAAATTGAGATATATAAGAATAATAATGATAATAATGTACGAGAACATGATCATGTAAATAAGATATCATAATCCGAAAATAAGAGATCATATACATGATTCACAACATAAATATTTTCAATTCATAAGACTTGAATCATAACAAAATACTAAACGTAAGCCATGAATGAATAACATAAGAATAAAACATGGATTTGTGCAAAACACATATCCATGTGATATGATTTCCATTATAGTTAATGAATCTCTAACAGGGACATATTGGTGGAAAAAGTCCAGTACTGAACTGTGTTCAGACACTGTTTTATCCCCTTGTTACTTTATCAAGTTCACTCTTTATTACAACTCTATAATTCTGAACTGAGTTCATTTCTCATTCTAGTGCTGTAATACTGAACCAACATCATTTCTCAATCCATCCATTCATATCTCATGAGATATAAATCATTATCTAATATATATGATGTAGATATAAGCCTCACCCATCTCTTAATAAAATCTTGCATACATGTGCCACAAGATCATTAAAAACCATATCAAAACCCACAAAATGGAATGAAAATTATGAACATGAAATAATATCATAACCTATTGGAAAATATTGGGTTTATAATAAATTCCTCATAATAAAAACCTATGAAAAGAATCAAGTTTCAAAAGTATAAACCCAGTGAAATAGAAATGGGTTCTATAAAAATCATCCCATCAATGCAAAATTCATTTAGAGAAATAATATTAATGAAAAAATTTAATAATTTCCCCAGAAATGCATGATTAACACCAACAAATATCACCTTAGATGGAAAATAATTAGGAGTATCATTCAAAAAATATTTCTTGAAGAAAATATTTTTTTTCTTTTAAAAAATATTTTTCAATACCTAAAACCATTTTAAAATCATTTTCTTAAAAAATAACATTAAAACTTATAAAGAATACATGAAATCATTTTTAAAATCATTTTCCATGAATATTTTTTAAATAATCTACACAAAATATAAAAAAAATCTTTGTTGAAAAATTGAAAACATTATGATAAATATTTAAAACATTTTAAAAAACATTTCACTGAAAATACCATTAAAAACGTATAAATAAATATTTAGAATGTTTTAAAAACCTATCATCTTGAAAATTATGAAATAACCATGAAACATTTTGGAAAAAAAATCCTTGAAAACTAATTTTTAAAAAATATTCTTAACAATTATCCATTTAAACATGGAATGTAAAATTCACATAAAAGATGATAGGTTAATCCGTACATGTCATATGAGGTAATAATAATATTCCTTTTACAAGGAAAAATGGTAATAAAATTACTTGTTTTTAAAATAACTAGAAGATTCCTCAGAAAAAATTGGTAAATGATAAAAAGGTAAAAATGTATTTTAAAAATTATATGGTAATAGTAGAATATTTTTGTAAACCCCTTTAAAAAAACATGGTTTTTAAAGAACACAGATTTCCAGCTGAAGATAGTGGTAAATTAGAACATTCTTAATATCAAATTAATAATCCATCTTATGAACCAAAGAGTATAAAAATGGTAATAATAAATGAAGATATCAGGAATAACTATAGGAGAATAAATTTCATGAGTGTTCACAGGATATGGATAAAAATATTTCATCAAAGGAAGCATAAACATAAACCATATCAAAAAACAATGAGATTGTTTCAATAACTCTTACCACATGGTAAATTTGAACCTTACTCCCCATATAAGAAAGTGAAATGAAATTACAATTAAAATATCATTAAAGGAAGGAGATTCGTGATATAATACGAAAATGTTAGTATGTACAAAACATTTGAACATATAGGTGCGTAATAAGGGATGTGTCTTAAAGAACGTAAACTAAGGCAACACTTTCTTATTGATTTTGTAACTTTTAAAACCAAAACCCAATGAAAGGAAGATAACAGAATGGATCTTAATATCCCATTAATTTAATAATTATTAATTACATATGATATATTAATGGGAATTATATACCCCATGTAAGAGGAACGGTAGGGGAATAAACAATATATCTCACAGGAATAAAAATTGATATGAAATCCCCTTACCTTGTGTATTAACTCTCTTTATACTCATAAGAACCTCATGTTTAATAAATATAAATTTACTATAGATATTTTACATAATAATAATCTTATATCTAATACCATATATCTTTAAATTTTTACCTTATATTAATTTCTTGTTAACAATCCCATGTTAATGTTTCACTTAAGGTAATATAAGCTTTATTCTTCGCTTCTTTCTTAATTTGTTATATATTTGGTCAATATACATATATAATGATTTGAATAATGTAAAACATGATATAAATATCATGTATATTTATTATATTTGTAATATATTAATCTATATAATATATAATTATGAAATGTAAGATGTCGTACATGGATATGGTAAGATATACGTACGCATGGACATTATTTACATTTTTATTGTAATATTAAAAGAATGAAATACTGTTATATATATGTATATATTATATATAATGTAGAATTATTATTTAATTTATATAATTAAATTTAACTATATTTATCCTTAATATACTCCATTTAGGGTGTGAATGAATCACATCACTTTGAGGGGATGATAATCCACACTCCCTGAAACGAAATTATCATATTAACACAAATTTGGATGTATAATGATATATGTTTTAAAATAATTATAGAAGAATAAGGAAATAATATATATCATATATATCATATAAAAACAAAGTTTCTATCATAATTTCAACCATGATAGGTAGTCATGGAGAAAAGAATAATCATCATTTAGTGAGGGGGTAGTTTGCCATACATGTAAAAATTATGTTTATTAAAAATTACATGGAGGTGTTTGTAAGTTTAGGTTAAACCATTTTCATAAAATGTAATAGTATATTGAAGATACTAGTGTTTTTATACCATCATAGGATAAGTATTATGGAGGGGGTATAGAAAGAAAAGTAATAGAAAGGATCCTGAGAGAAGATGTTACATCTTATTTGGGTTACTCCATTTTGTTTGTTCCAAATTGAATCCTTGTAATAATTTATAACCAAAAGGAGGATCCACATAAGAATGTAGGGATTTTGGTAATTGTATTTGGTAGATTATGGTCGATCATATGTGGTCTGAGAGTTTTGTAGAAGAGTGAGAGATGGTGAACCTTTATTGGGATGGGAAAGGACACTCAAGGACGTTTTCAAAATAAGTTATTTGTACCCACATTTTACATAAAAAAAGTAATACCAAACCAAAAAAAATCACGAATGTAATGTTCATGGACGAATATTTAAAAAAATTTGGGTTTTTTACAATTTTCTAGGATATTTTGGGACTTAAATTTATGGTTTAGTACTTTTTAAATATAACTTTTCTCTTAATTAGTGAAATTATTTTTAATCACATTCCCTAATATTTTAAATAAAAAAATGTTGAAGTTATCATAAATTATAAATTATAATGATTAAAAATATTTAATCCATTTTTCCCAATTCAAATCACATAAGTGGTATAAATTAATTTAAATTTAATCCCTCCAATGAGCTGATAATACATGTATTGAAAGTAAAAAAATTCAAATGTTTTCTACACTTTTATACACGATTTCAAAGTGAAATTGATATTAATCACCTAAATTATATTAATTGAAAAATATAATATCTATTTAATCTTTTTATACAATTTAAAATATAAAATTATATAATATAAAATTAGATGAAAATGCAATTTTGAACTAAAATTAGTATTATGAACTATCGAATAAAAAATGAAACCATAAAAAAATTCAAAATAATGATCCTAACCTAATTTGTATGTTTAAATTTAAGATATTAATTTTATTGCAACATCTTAATCATATAAATGTGTTAAAACATTTATTTAAAATTGGGTCTCCCTTAACATGTAATAAAACAACATTTATAAAAATATATGTTTTAAGAATAAATTTTGGTTTGTTCTAGACTTATGTTTATAAAATTTGTTTAATGAATACCAAAAATATTTGAGTGAATATATAACATATAAATTATATTAATAAAACGAACTAATTTATTTTATTTTATTTTATTTGGGTAAAATATCTTTTTGACCATAAAAATATCAATATTTTCATCTACATTCAATCTGTTTTCATATTAATTTATAATTAATTGGTAACCTATGAATTAATATTATAATGTGTAACATATCAATTTTAATAAATAAGTCAGTAATATTTATAACATATATTTTAATTTATATGTTATATCTTATTATATTAAATAATAATATTTTTAAAATATATTATTTTTTTGTAATCCTCAGTTTTTCATGTCCCACAAGCCATCGAGGAAAGTCCTTATATCATGTAATGAAATCTAACCTTGGTGTCACATGTAGAGAAAGGTAATGTTTATCTTGTTTGTTGTGCATGATTAAGGTGTCTTGTCATATATCTTAATCCACACTTAGTTATTTAATATAAAATAAATTATCTTAAGTGTTGTGTAAGATGCTTAATATAAAAAATGATAAATTAATTAGGAAAAAAATAATCCACCAAATCGTGGGGTGATACATTCTATCCCACATTAAATGAATTTCCTCCTAAAAATTCTCCTAGGTTATAGAAACACTATGTGGAAAATTGATAACCACCACCACACAAAATTGGATTCAAAAACATCCCTTAATAAGGGAATGTTGAAACTATAATGGCGACATAAGATAACATATAACTAGTTTTCTATATATGAGAACATATTTTGGGATTAAATATTTGAGACAGAGGAAAATAATAAATATTTATTGGAATTTATTAAACTCATTAATGAAAAAATAGAATGATCAAAGTAAATTTGGGGGCCTCAAATTCATAAATATTTGATTATTTGGAAGGTCATTGGTTTGAAAAAATTAAGGTTATAGGAAAAAAAAAATTCATTTGAACATTATTATAACATTGAGTAAATTTATATTGATCAATAATATAATGACATATATTTAAATGATATATTTTTAAAATTTCATTCTTGGGATTTTATTTTATCAATTTCTTATTCATCTACTACTTCAAGAAATGAATGATCAAAAAATTAACTTCGATGGATGATGTACTAAAATAATCATTTATCTGATTGTAATTCCCACAAAGGATTCAAAATCATAACTATTTTTCTATTAAAAGTCATTATTCCTTAATATATAATGTTAAAATGTAGCACTATAGATTCATAAAAATATTTATTCATAAATATATATTATACAAAAACTAGGATATCGTTTAGGCAAGTGGTAGGAGTGAAACCCTTATCATCCTTCAGTCAAGGGTTCATGACTCGTGGAACTGTGAGACATGACTAAATGTAAAACAAAATACATGGTTTCTTTTTCTAAAACCATGATATTATAATTTAATAAAGAAATTAGAGAGACATTCTTGATATCAGGTTAATCACTAAATTTACTTTTTACTATGGTTTTCAATACAAACTCAGTGCATAAAAACATCCTCCAAAGACTAACATAAACATTTCATGTATGGAAAACCTTATAACTCTTTTGAAATCTAAAAATAATCAACTATATAAACAATGTAACTAAATCAACATTATATTAATTCCCCCATATATCATAATGTTTCTCTTGGTTTTCACCTTTCAAAACTGTGAATACCCTCATCATATATTATCTTAAAACATGGTAATATTTTGAATTACCATAAATACGTTTAAAAAACATGAATGATTCATTATTATAAAGGTTACTGGATATATTTCACAAATACAAGAAGTTATAAACATCATCCATGATAATATATAGTAATTTTTCAACAGATACTTTATTTTTTATGAGGTAATAAATACCACTAAATTTTCATAACTAACATATCATTACAAAAAAATTATCTTAACATAAGGAACATATTAAGGGTTATCTTCCATTAGGCAGTTTTTCAACTTGTTATTAAATCACTTTTCCAGGACATTGAAAACATTCAACATAATCTATTAAATACCTAGAGAAAACATAGAATGTGAAATACTTTTTGTTTCACAATTAATTAAACATAATTCATGAGTTGAAAATAAATAAAAACATTGATTATTCAACCTCATCCAAAATCCATTAGAATAATACCTCATATTTTTTTACTATATACCTATTTCTTATCACATTTCACCTCTATTATTTTCATGATCAGTAACAAAACCATTAATCAGACCACCCAACTGATTCTCTCCAAGAGTTTTCCTAATGTTATATTGAGTTAAATAATGGCTGTTTTTTCCATACATAAAACACTTATAATTATATGGTTCCTTAGGGATGCCAATATTCTCATACATTTCTTTAACCAAACTATTCATTTTTACCTTGAAGGAAATTGCTTTGTGGACTAATTTTTCATATTCCAAATATATTCATGTCCCTCTAAAACATTCTCTAAGTATACTCCTTCCACATTCATGGCACAAAGGAACCCAAATATTCTTTCTTCCATTGTCTCCAGTACCCAAAATTTTAGTGAACTCCTTCTTTATATTCCATGGTTGGTCATAGTGTTGGATAAGGTACACATTTTTTATATTTTTCATTGAAAAAATGATTAGGTATTATCACAACATCTTTCAATCCAGTGATCATCGAACTTGACTTCTCATCAACAAATCATCTTTCACATTCAACGTCAATTCAGTTCCTTTTAGTTCAGGTCGTTGACAAAAACCAGAATAATAGTGTGATAATTTCATATCATAGAAGAAAACCACATTGTAAAAAAAATTACTCATAGGATGTCTAAATAATTACACCTTCCTTAATATATGACACCCTACGTTCATCATAGGTTATCCATATCCAAATTATATATAAATCCATAATGATGGTTCATGAATAGTTTTTTGAATTACCAAATCATATCCCCATGGATTCTCAAACCAGGTGTGTGAAAAGGGACATTGTTGTATACCCTATTATCCTATGTCTAGATCAAAACACATTTTCATATTTGTCACTCCAATGTACATCTATTCCAAAGCCATGTCCAATTGTAGTATCACAAAAAAGATTTCTTTCTAGGAAACCACTTACTCTATCCTATACCAAAATTCAATGAAATTTTCCTAAATGTTAACAGATCCTTACACTTATCCTTAGAGATATCCTTAGATATATCCTTAAGAATATACCTAGGAATATAACTATTGTTTTTTCATCCTATTTTCTAATGGATAAATAATCCTTTTCTCTCATACCAACTATAGATACCCATTCTTGAAGTATATATACATTTCATTACTTTTTTTGCAATATTTAAAACACTATATAAATAAACACCCAAATAACATATTAGGATAGTTTATTTGGAAACATGGGGTAATGTCACAGGTTTGGGTGCCACCAAGGGGTGCCCCTATCTGGTTGGTCACATGGCCTCATGGAAATTTCTCCACAAGGTAGAGGCTACTGACTAGTATATAGGGCCTTGGGTGTGATATTGGGGAAACTATGCCCTTAATGGTAGATTAATGTAATGGAAATAAACAGATAACAATAGCGGAAGCAATAATAATATGCAATAAGTAAACAACAGAAGACTGAAATTAATAAACAAGTGAAGAACATAATAAATGATGCATGATAGATATGTCTAGGAAAGAAACCGAACAAGTCACAATGATGGAATACAGTACTAAACCAAAGTACCAAGAAAAAAAATATACTCCAGAAGAATTGTAATCCTAATCTTGGTCGCATGCTCTTCAGCTCCACAGCAGTCAAGTACCTGACGTAGAAGGGAACATTCCCTTATCTATACCTATAACAATATAATAAATTTGGTCCCAAGATCATGACACAAACAGGATGTGATATAAATTCCAATAGGCAACAACCCAAATATATGTTCCTAATAGTCAGTGAATATATATTGCAGGTAAAAAAAAATTGAAGCAGTAAACAAGGATTCACCCAAAATTATATAGTCCTACAGTTTCTATTACATTCATTTTCATATATCAAGTAAAAAATATAATAAAATATAAGTCAACCAATGGTATGTATTCCAGACCTAACTCCTATGGTTTAACCAAACAAACACATGATACCTTCTTGGAAGTAGTCAGAGTCTAACCCCTATGGTTATGCTTTAGAAAAGACTCTCTCAGAAGTCATTAATCGTCAATTCCCCCTGTGGTCTTATTTCGGTAAATATAAGCACATTGAGGAAGCACTAAATGTCTGATTCCCCCATATAGTCTCACAACGTGGAATTACAAACACTCTGAGGGAGCACAATGTCTATTAACTATATGGTGTTACAATGGAAATGTAAACAAAAACTCTGGAGAATCCCTCAGCATCCATTCCCCCTATGGTCTACTACACCAGGTTTCAAAATCCCTGTGTAAGTGAATCGTGCACAATAATGTTCAAAATCCATGGTAAACCTGAATAAATACATGGCTTAACACTACGTGCATATAAAAACATTAGATAATATCCCTCCATCCTAACAACACTAGCCATGGAAAACAAGAATATTAACCATCAAATCTAGAACAAAGACTCAAAAAAACATGGAAAACACATCCATAGATTGGAAAAAACCCTATTCACAATAAAAAAACCTCTACTCAAGAAGAAAATGCATAGAAAGAATTAACAAGGAAAAAACCCTAAACACACAATACCCCATTCTACGATAATGGGCTCTATTGCACATAATATTCAACAACTAACAAAAAAAAGGAAAAACCCACCTACCACGGTGTTGTATGATCGATATAATCTGGAATCGTCGCTTGAATCAAACTAGAATGCAGTTGATGTAAAAAACTGTAAAAAAAGTCTTAACCAAGGATATCTAATGAAAGAGGATAAATCTAGGATCGAGGCTCTAAAAAAATAATGAACTCACCATAGTGATTCCAATGAAATCAACGACAGTTGATTCAGAGAATGGATAGTGGGTAGGGGGATCAGAGATGAATCCTAAGATTTTTCAATCTTGGATGAGACGAGCCAAGATGAAGGGTGTTCTTCCAATTAGATGTGATCCCAGTCTATTTAATCAAATAAAAAGACATGTAAATGGCGTTTTCAATTAATGAACCACCATGAAAATGCATTAACAGAGATCTTCTTTAGGCGGTCTCTTGGTCACCCCACATGGCCATTTACTTTGTCGTTACATGGCCAATACATGGTCACCAGGAACAACCAGGTACACAGCATGAATACCTAATTACATGACATGTACTCATTAATTCTCCAAATTATCCTCTTTTCCCAAAAAAATCATAAAATAATAAAATCCTACCTGAAAAGAAGGTTTGGGTTCTTTCAATCTACCCCTTAAAGAAATTCATCCCCAAATTTCCCTATCAAGGTGGCATAGAAGAAGAATCATCAAACAGCTCTGGCCACTCCAATCGTACATCAGCCTCTCTCTCCCATGTCTCGTCCTGTACTTTCCCGTGTTGCCATAACACCCGTATCAGAGGAACAAACTGACCATAGAAAACCTTTTCCATGTTTTCAAAAATTTATATAGGATGCTCCTCGAAAAATACGTCCACCTCCATCTCAACCTCGTCAGGTTGAAAAACATGACATGGGTTTGAGATGTAACGTTGTAGCTGAGAAATGTGGAAGATGTTGTTCATATCCCGATACCTCTGAAGCATCTGCAACTGATAGCACAACGGCCCATCCCATTCCAAAACCTCAAACGTCCCAATGAACATTAGATAAAGCTTACCATGTTTCATAATGCTTATGTGTCCCAACCTCTGTGTGGCACACATAAAAACATGTTCTATGACCTTGAACACCATAGGTCATCTTCATCGATTTTCATAAGAGTTGTTTCATGACTGTGCAGTACTCATCATTTTTGAAATAAAATCCACCTACTCTGTGGTCTCCAGAACAAGACGAGGACCCAGCAAAGATTCCTCTCCTACCTCCAGCCAACATAAGGTTGATTGCAATGGCCAACCATACAGAGCCTCATAATCTTTCTTATGAATAATTTATTGAAAAATATTATTTTTTGAAAACTCCTCTAGAGGTATGTGCTTCTCCCAAGAACATCCAAAATATAGGACACATGCTCAGAGCATATTCTCTAGCCCATGTATCGTACACTCGATCTCTCCATCTATCTAGGGATGGTATGTTATACACAGAAAAACCTGTGTACACAACACCCTATGTAGTCCTTACCAAACCCAAGAAGTAAAACGGGCATCCCTTTTTGAAGCAATGGAGTGAAGAACTCCATGTAAACATACAATATCCCAGATGTACAAACATCCCAACTCATCTAAAATGAAGGTCTCCATGATCTTGAAAATGTGTTCAACCTTCACGAGTCTATCAATGAGAACCCAAACTGCTTCATTCCCTCAAGGCGACCTCGGTAAACCTTTCATGGAGACCATCGCGATATCATTCCACTTACACTTGACAATGGGTAAATCCTGAGTAATCCTTGTTGGCCACTAATTCTCTGCCTTCACCTATTGACATGTAGAACACCTCTTAAAAAATCCAACAACATCCTTCTTCATACCTGGCCACCCATACTAACATTGTAAATCTCGATACATCTTGGTGACACCAGGATGAACTACCCAAACTGAGGTATGAAAGTCCCACTTCTGCTCCTCGTGTTTGTCTGCTGACCCCCATACGCTACCCTAAAAATGCAAGATCTCATCCTCTACTATGGTCCATCTATGAATAGGGTCATCCTCTAACACACTCCTTCATATGACTAGGCATTCAGAATCTGATAGTTGCCTCATTCACACTCTATCATGTAGAGTAGAAGTTAAAACCATAGAGGATGGAAATGTCTTCCCCTATCTATCATGAACCTCCAAGTGCATCTTAATGAATTGAGCCATAAGCTTCCACTCACTGTTGGACTCTTGAAATACATGTATCTGAGTCATCCTTCTCAATTCATTAGCTACTATGTTCCCATTCCCAGGCATGTAAGAAATCTCAAAATCAAAGGACTGAAGGTACTCAACCCACCATTGTTGTCTCAAATTCAGATCGCGCTGAGTCAGGATATACTTGAGACTTTTGTGGCCGGTGAAAAACAAAAATTTCATTCCCAATAGATAATGTATCTAATAGAGTAATTCACAAACAACTTCAACCAACTCAAGATCATCTGTAAGGTATTTCCTCTCATGAAGCCTCAACTGACGAGACCCGTACGCAACAACTCCTTCCCCCTTCATAAGAACTTCTTGGGTCCTGATACCTATTGCATCACAGTATAAAGAATATATATTTCCCAGCTCTATAAATACATGTATCGGTGCTGAAGTCAACCTCCCATTTAGCTCTTGAATTGATGACTCACAAAAATCTGTCCAAATGTACTTCTCACCCTTCTTAGTGAGCCCCATCAGTGGCGCTACTAAGTGTGAAAAGTCCTGTATGAAACGTATGTAGATACCAGCCATCCCTAGAAAACTCCATACCTCAAAGTAGTTCTTCAGCTTTTCATAAGAATCAACTACTCTCACATTCTTAGGGTCAACTAATACTCTTTTCTCTAAGATAACATGACCTAATAAGTGAATTTGGTCCATCCAAATGTGGAATTTTGAGAGATTAGAAAATAACTGATGATCTCTCAATATACACAAAAAATCTTAAGATGTGTGTTATGGTCGTGTCGACTATGATAGAACATAATGATATCATCCACAAAGACTACCAAGAATGAATTTGAGTATGTATAGAACACTCGATTCATCAATGCTATGAAATCTATAAGCGCATTTGTGTAGTCGAATGGCAAAAACCACATTCTCGTATAGACCATACCAACTCTAAATGGCTGTTAAAGGTATATTTGATAGTCTAACACACAAAAAATTATAAACGGATCTCATGTAAATCTACAAAATGAATGAGGGTACTATCCACCATTTTTTTGAAAATAGGATAGGTGAACCCCAGGGAGAAGTACTTGGTTGGATGAAACCCTTTACCTATAAATCCTATAATTACTTCTTGAGCTCTTGTAACTCTAGTGTAGTCATCGTATAAAGAGGAATGTACACTGGTGCCTCTCATAGAAGAAGCTCCATAGAAAATTCCACCACTTGCTCTAGAGGAAAAAGGAAAAGTCCTTTGGAAATACATCCCTGAAATGATCCTCCACTAGAGGAATGTCCCTATGTGAAGTCCCATGGTCATCCAAATATGGACAAGAAATCTGGGTTGTTACTCCTCCCAACCCATGATGCTCTTGTCCCACACTGCTCACCTCGTCATCCCATTCGACCTTATATAAAATCGACATACCATCTGGTGATGTGAAACTCGCCCTATGGTGATAGAATTTAACAACATCCTGGAAGGGAACAAATCATTCCATTAAGGTAATGACATAATATCACAAAATCTCTTGGACATAGAGGTCATAGATGAAGTGACACCCACCAACATCAAGAGGGAACACAATGCACTGACGTACACTAGCCGTTCAAGTCCCCAATAGAGTGTCATGCTTCAAGACATCAGCTGAAGTAAAGATATAGATCCCAAGTATCTCCACAACAACAGTAGATATGTATCTATGGGAAGCCCCTATATCGAAAATCACAGAAGCAAAAACTGAGGAAACTAGGATCGTACCTCGAATAGTAGAGGGTTCAGGATCTTACTTCTGCTGGGTCAACTACATTTCAAAGGTCTGGCCTATACCGCAACCTTATGACCCTGACTGAGATCCATGAGATGATCCACTCTTAGGCTGTCAAAAATCTTACATCTGACCACTACGACCATGACCTCCACCTCGGCCTGAACTACTAGACGAACTCCCATCCCCTGACTGATGTGGGACTTGTGGTCCTACTTCGGTATGAGGAGTCGAAGGAGAACCCCAGTCATCAAATACTAGTTAGAAAACCATATATTACCACTGAAGATGGAGCATATTTCAGAAACATTGGCACTCCAATGGGTCTCACGTGAAATTTTTGCTTGTATGCCCTCTCTTCCCACACTGGTAGCACACCACCATGCTACCAAAATAAGTATCCCGCTTCCTCAAGTCTCCACATGTAGACTCCCCGTGGCGCTTACTACTGTCAGTAGGAGGGGTAACATATATGGATGTCGAGCCACCGTAGATCACATCTCCAGAAACCCTCAGATTGAACTATGTGATCATCATTTGGTTGACTATAAGTGTGATGTAAATCAACCAAAATATGGTCACCTAAGAACAGATGTCATGCCTGAGACCATCCTTAAACTTCCTCCCCAATAATCACTCATTACAACCTTGAATGGGTGTGAAGCGATGAAGCTATATGAAGCGAGAAGATTACTCCATGACAGAAAGAGTACCATATTATTGACACGTGAACTCTCGGGCTTGATCAGCCCTCAAATTCTCTAGGTAGAAGTAGTCATAGAAGGAACGCTTGAATTAAACCCAAGCCATAACCTGCGAACATCCAACCCATGAGATCACATCCCATCATAACGTGGAGGAATATATTGATTCATATAAGTATCAAGATTCCACATCTTTTCTAGAGGCATCCCCAAATGATCAATGATCGATTGCAATGCATCTAACCATGATTCTATAGCATAAGGTCCTCCTTCCCCTATGAAAGTTGAAGGATGCTTCTGTTGAATAACCTACATCAATACTTCCATATATGGTGCAAGATGCGGTGTTCCCCGAAGGTCTACATAATACTCATCAATCCCTCTCATAAATGAGCATCAGTGCCTATATCCAAGATAATAGTTGGTGCCAAGACTAGCACAACTGGAGGATCTGCTGCTAGTCTCTAATTAGCCATGTATCGTGTCTGATCACAACCTTGTATCTAGGGTACAACCGAAGGACATCTTGTTGGCATGACTCTACAAGGTCAAGCGCACCTTTGATAATGAATCACAAGGATTGAAATTTAGAAGTACACAGATGGAACATGAGAAAGAAAGTATTCATGTTTTTTTAAACAGGGATACACGGTGTGTATGACCCATACAATACGTCTTCCCCTAAGCCTTTTCATGGGTGTGTACTTCTGCCCAACCTGGTTGTGTAACACACCATTCACACGGTGTGTTCCCCAAAGACATGGCATGTACATGAATCATTTTCCCCTACCCGAGTTCCTCTACATGACCAACCCATACAGTTCTTCTAAAACAATACAATATTGTGTGTTCTCCGTAAGAATGTCGTGCACCACTTATGTTTCAACTATCCATGTCATTAGTCACATGGTCAAAGAAATAGGTTACTCTACATTGAATGTTTATGCTAGACATGTTGTGTACTATAATAATTTCCTCCACCTGTGTTGATGGTCACATGGTTGGACAAATGGTCTATACACACATCATGTACGTATGTTACATGGTGTGTTCTACCAATGATTTCCCAACCTCGTGTCTCTGCACACACAACCATTAACATGATTGGAGAATACATGGTGTATACATATAGTACATTGAGTGTATGTAAGAAAAATAGTTCCTTCCTGATTATAAGGATACATGGAATTTATTTCGAAATAGACATTGTGTATTCTGGGTTTTTCAGGATAGTAAGCCTAAAAAAAACTCTGGGACCCAGAAAAACATTGAAATGAACTTTAAAGTGCCAAATTACAAAACTGTGGGGGACCATATTCCCCAAAAATCAAATCCTGTCATCTTATACATGCCTTATACAAGCATAATAGTGTGATGATCCACAAAATTCTAATCCATGAGGGCCAATAACACCACTAGAACCAATTTCTAGAATTCGTTGAAACATAACTTTACAAAATATAATACCCTATCAAATAGAAGGTATAATATTAAAGCATCTATCACAAAAAATGGGTATCTAACACAACTTCTATCACAACAACATGAAATCGCTAATTCACTCTAAATGGAAGGACATAAATGCATGACATGTGGTCTATAGCAACTACCTATATGATGCATGATATGGAATACCCTTATCTCATTGGGTTTCCTTAGAAATAAAACCTCAACAACATCAACTATAACAACAAAAAACATGTGACTCAGACAATCAGGAAATCGAATCAACTTTAATAATTTAAAAACATTTACAATTGTAATAATAGAGGAAAATTTTCTTTTCCCTATACACGAGTTAGCTACTCCCAAGCACAACTTATTACCAGATACCTAATTTATACTATCCATATTTATAGGCTCTAAATAGTATGTCAAGAAGAATATAATCCCTATGATACCATGTTGTAACGTCCTTGTTCCGGATGCTACCCAGATGTGACCTGTACCCTATTGGTCACACGGCCTCATGCAAATTTCCCCAAATTCTATAGGCTTTCGACTACAAGCAAGGGACATGGGAGTGATAGTGGGAAAATTATTCCCTCATTGGAAGACTAATTCAGTGAGAAATAAATAGGTAATAATAGAGGAAGCAGTAATAACATGAAATAAGTAAACAACGGAATAATAAAAGTAATAAAAAAAATGAAGAAAATATATAAATGATGCATCATACATATGTCTAGAAAAGCATCCAAAGAAGTCACAATGCTTGAAAACAGTACTGAAGCAATGTACGAAAAAAAACAAATAAACTCTAGTAGCATCTCAAGGCTCAGCTTGGTCCAATTCTCTCTAGTTCCACAACTGTCATGTAACAGACATAGTAGGGTGCATGCCTTTATCTAAAGGTGAATCAATATAATATGTTTGGGAGAAAACCATGACCCAGACATGGTGTGAGATGAATCCTAGTAGGTAACTACCCAATGATATGTGCCTAACAGTCAGTGAATATATATATCTGGAAATAAGAAAAATCAAGTATTAAACAAAGAAGTACTCAGAAATAAACAATCATACAGATTCAATTGAATTAATTTTCATATATCGTGTAAGCAGATAATCAAAAAAAAGTAACCCTAGAGGAAGTACTCATATCTTAACCCCGCATGATCATCCAAAAAAACAAGAAACCCTCAGGGAAGTACTCACAGTCTAACCCCTCTTGTTCAGATTTATCATAGACTCTCTAAGGAAGCACTCACCGTCAATTCCCCACTGTGGTATAATATCGGTAACTATAGACACTCTAGGGAAGAACCAAATTTCCAAATACCCCTATGGTGTCGCAACATGGAACCATAGCCACTCTAAGACGGCACAATGTCCATACCTCATGTGGTCTTGCAATGTAACAGTAAACAGACACTTTGGAGAATCCCTCCGCATCAATTCCCTATATGGTCTACTCCACCAGGATCCCACGGCCCTATGTAAGTCAATCGTGCACAAAAATGTTCTACAATCAATGTAAACATTAAGAACTACTTGGATAACAGCTACAAGAATATTTCAATATTAGATAATATCACTCCATCCAAATAACACTAGGCATGGAAAACAAGCAGCCTAACCAGACAAGCTAGACCAAATGGTCAAAATCAAAAGAAACATGGGAAACACATCCATATAATGTAAAATAACCATATTTACAATCAAAAAACATCTACTTAGGCACACAAAGAATAATAGGAATTAATAGGGATAAAAACTCCAAGCACATAATAGCTCGTTATAGGGTATTGGGCACCTTTTAACATTATATTCAAAGACTAACTACGTGAAAGCACAAACCAACTACCTCAGTCTTATAAGATGGATATACTCTGGAATTGTCCCTTCAATTGACCTAGAATGTACTAGATTAATAAAAATGTCAAAAAAAACCAATTATATCTCACAAAAGGGGATTAATCAAGGAATGAGGCTCTTGAATAAGGAAGAGCTCACCATGGTGATTCCAATGCAATTGGCGGTAGTTGATTCGGAGAATGGAGGGCGGGTCGGGGGCTCAGAAAATAATCGTTTTCATCAGTCACTCCTAGGTGAGAAGATCAAATAAGAAGGGTGTTATTCTAATTAGACACGTCCCCGGTCCATTTAAACAACCCAATAGAAAACTACACGGTGTGTTCATTTAATTTACAAGTCATGTACGTGCCTTAACTGATATCCGCTTTAGGTGGTCTCTAAGTCACCCCACATGGCCATGTATTCAGCCATTACACATCCACCTAAGGCAACTGGGTACATTGATGTTTACTCCTATGTACACGGAAAGTACTCCTTAAATTTCTAAATTCTACACTTTTCTCAAAAACACCAAAAAAGAAAAAATCATACCTAAAAAGAAGGTTGGGGTTCTTATACATGGAAACATAAAAAATGGAAAATAATTAATATACATTATATCCAACTTGGTTCTTAATTACAATCACCCTTTCTAAAACATATATAATACATACATTTATAACTTGGTGAAGGAAACATAAAATGGTTGATCTTGAGTGCTCGATAAGGGTAAAAAAGTGAGATATGTATGCATAATTGTGAGCATGAGGGTATGAGAAGATGATCTTTAAAACAAAATATCACACCCAGAAAATAAAAGATCATATACAATAATCATTAAATCAATCATGGTATTTCATAAGAAATGAATTATATGTAAATAAAAAACATAATCCATGAAATCATTGCATAGAAATACAAAATGGAATTGAGGAAAACCCATAAGCATATAATATGATTTCTATTGGTTTCAAGGCATCACTAATATGGACATATTAGTGGAAAATTTAATTCACTAAACCAGGATCACACTCCATTACAACCACGTATTAAAAAATAATCTTTACTACTCATTCTAGCCATGTAATTCAAAACCATGGTTATAATAGCACTGTAATACAAAACCAAGTTCTTTTCTCATTCTAGCCTTCTCTATCTCATGAGATAAAAATATTTTCAAAATTCATCGGATTGAGATAAAGGTTCCACCCATCTCATAATTTGATCATACATACATGCTCTATAATATAAATAATTATATCATAACCCATGAAATGGAATGAGTATTATAATCAGGTAATCCAATCATAACCCATGGATAAATATATTTTTTATAATGATTGCATCAAAATAATAACCCATGAAAATATGCAGGTTTCAAACTCATATAAATTTCGAAAGATAAATGGGTTTCTTAAACATCATTCCATCAAAAAATTAATCATTAAGAGAATGATAATGAATGGGAACATTGAATAATTTTCCCAGAATGGCATGTGTAACACTAACCAATTTCTTCTTATATGAAAAATTATTTTGACAAATAATTTTGAAATATTTCTCTAGGAATATATAATTTCATTTTGATTTTTTTTAAACTAAAACCATTTAAAAATTAATTTTTAAAAAATAAGTTGAAAAATTTTACATAAGACGTGAAATCATTTGGAAAAAAATATTCCATTAAAACTTATAGAAAATATTAATGTAAATTTAATTTTTTTCCAATTTAAAATAAATTTTAATACTTGAAGAGAAATCTTGAAAACCTTGTAAAATAATTTTCATTGAAAATACCTTTTAAAACAAATAAATATTTCTAGATAATGTTTTGAAAACCTTTTTACTTGAAATGATATAAAATAATCTTGAAATCATTTTAAAAATAATTTTTTTTGATTTTATTATAAAAAAATCATAACAAATATCTATTTAAACATGGAAAATACACTCTATTGAATTTACGATGAATTAATCTGTAAATTTATTATGAGGTAAAAACAATATTCCATTTTTACGATATGTTCAATGCAAGTGGATTTTTGCACGGGACTATATGCTAGGTGCTCATGATTTGGTGGACGGCCATCACTTTTTATAGCTGCTGGGGTGAGGTGGACTGGTATTTTGATTTGGATTTTCATTGCTTTTTTGGTTTTTTTATTGAATATGGTGGTTTCTCACTTGCTCCTTAAAATTGATTTGATAATCAAATAAAAAATAATTTTCAGTCAGTTGGTCATTTTCATGTTAAAAATCTTTTAAAACTGCCATGTTCAGAAATCGAAAAAAAAATATTTTTATGAAAACAATTAAAAGACAAAATTTGTTAATATTTCTTTTATAAATTATAAAATAATCATATAATATACATGGAATCACATGTTATAAATAATAGTTTTAAAAAAATATAGATTTCTGATTGAAGAGATAGGTAAATATAGACTTTCATAAAAATGATTTTATAAAATATCTAATGTAAGAAAGATTGAAAAATATAACCAATATATGATGATTTCATTAATAGGGAATAATAAAATTAATTTCTTTCCTTCATATATATATCATAATATTTCATCAATGTATGAATAAATATTAACAGTCTTGAAAATTTATGAGATTGTTTAAATAACTCTATCCACATTTTAACATTGAACCATACTCCCCATATAGGAAAGTTAAATTAAATGAAGCTTAAAATGTCATGAAATAAAGGATATTCATGATATAAAATGTTATAGGAATTATTTACACCATATATGAATATAAAGGTGCATAACATGACATTTTTCTTATACATGGTAAACTGAGACAAAACCATCTTTTAGATTTGGTAACTTTTGTAACATAAAACACATTAAAGGTAAATCATAGAATAGATATGTAGATCCCTATAAATTTTGGAATTAGAATCATATACCACACTCATGGTCATTATATACACCACACTAAAGGAATGGGGGGTGAATAAAGCATATATCTCATGAAAATAAAAAGTAAGATAAATTTTCTTTGATTTTTGTCTAAAATATCTTCGTAATCGAAAAAATACCTGTATAATAAATATATATTTATTATTAATATTATAAATAAAAGTATTCTTATATATAATACCATATATATTTTTATTATGACCTTATATTACTCACTTAATAATAATCAAATGTTAAGGTCTCACTTCGGGTAATATTCACTTTATTTATCACATGTGTCATATTTTTTCATATCATTAGAAATTATAATTATATCATGATTTCAAGAATTTAAACAATTATATAAATATAATGTATTTTTTTATTACAATAATTAATATAATATAGAATTATGATATGGAATACACTGTTAATGGAGACGGTAATCCGTACGTACTCCTAAAAATTGTTTCTATTATTGTTATCGAATTAAAAGAAAATATATATATATATATTAATTACAATATTATTATTAATTCATATATATAATATTATTTATCTAAAATCATTCTTAATAAATTCAATATAGTGTATGAACAAATCAGATCACTTTGAAGAAGGGGTAGTGCACACTTACTCAAACAAAATTATAATATTAACAAAAATTGAAAAGTATAAATATTTTTACTAAAAAATACATATATAATATTAAACAAATAATAAAAATAATATATATAATGTATAAATAGTGTTTACATAACAATTTCCACAATGAGAGTTGGTAATGTAAAAATAAATAATCGTCGTCTAGTGAGGCGGTAGTTTTCCTTACACGTAAATAGTATGTTTATTACCCATTAAATGTATGTGTGTGTAATATTTGGTCAAATAATTAGCAGAATCAAATCCATGTATATTGTGGATACTAGTGTTTTTATAAAATCATTTAATAAGATGATTATATGGATGGTGAATGAAAATAAAAAGAAAGGATGTCGAGATAATGTGTTACATCTTAATCGGGTTTCTCCTTTAGGTTTATGCCAAAAGGATTCATTGGATTGCATTATTCCAAAAGGTATGCATCATGAATGAAGGGAGAGATTTTTTTAAGTGGACTTGGCCAATATTTTCCGATCCTATGTTGTTTTATATGTGTGAAGAAGATATAGATTTGGTATCCTTTTTTAGGGAAACGAAAGGACATAGTTGTAATTTTTTAAAAATATAGGTTTACCCACGTTTTTACCTAAAAAAAGTCATATATAACCTATAAATATAAATAATAGAAGAATATTTTCCAATTAATGTTCAACCCATGGGCATTGTACATGTTTCTAGGTTGTTTTGGGTCGTAAATTTGAGGATTAGTACTATATTGACCTAATTTTTCTATTATACATTATAATTAATCGTAATAAATTTCATTGATATTTTGGGCCAAAATGATATGAACTTATAAGAAATTATAAATTATATGGATTCCAAATATGTAAACAATTTTTTAATATAAAAATCATATAATTTGTATAAATTAATTTAAAATAAATCTGGTAGTCTGGTTAACAATGCGTGTTTTCGAAGTAGAACGATTCAAATATTTTCTATGTTTTTATAACCAATTTCAATGTGAAATTCATATCAATGACCAGTATTATTTTAACATATAAGAAAATTATCTATTTAAACTATGAAGACAATTTAAAATATAGTCTATACTTATAAATAAATTAGATAAAAATTTAGGTTTGAACTGAAATTAAGTACCTTTAACCATTCAAAAAAATTGTTACCTTATAGAAAAATACCAAAAAATTATCAAAAAATAATTTTTATGTTTCTATTTCAAAGATAATGTTTATTATGAAATATTAAGTCTCTAACATTTCCAAAATTTGTATTTTAAATGAGTTCTCCATTAAAATTGATTGAAACAAGATTTTTTAATATATATATTTTTTTGAATAAAATTCAGATCGTTCTTATGTTATCTATATAAACTATATTGATTAAATATATAACATATATATTAAATTAATATCTCTCAATTATTTAATTTAATTTAATTTATTTTTGTAAAATATTTTTATGACCAAAAAAATAATAATATATCCCTTTATATATAATTAGATTCCATATTCATTTATAACTAAGTGGTAACATACGAATTTACCCTATATTGCATAAACATCTATTTTCATAAATTAATTAACAATATTCCAAAAATCTAGTTTAACATCATTGTTATAACCTAATATATTAAATAATCATAATTTAATAATTTATCTTCATTTCATAAACCTCAGTCGTGCGTGTTAAGAAAGCCATTTAGTAAAGTCGTTTTTTCATGTAATGCAAACTAAACTCAGTGTTTCATGTAGTGAAAACAAATGTTTTTGTATCTTGTTGTGCATAGTTAATATCATCTGCTTATCATGTAATTTAAAAAGACTTAATATAAAGTAAAATATCATTAGTGTTTCATAAAATGTAATATATCAAAATGGTTAAAACAATTCGAAAAAAATAATTCCCAAAATCTCAGGGTGTTCTAGTGTATATGAACAAAATTTTATGTTCTGAGGTATAATTCAGCCACATGGGTTGTACTATAATTCTGACATATACATGGGTTTGAATGTGATGTTGATGTGGTTTTTCTGACCTAAACATGATATAAAACATGTGTGATCGGGTTACATGAGATATTATATAGATAATGGAGTGGATAATAATAGGGAATAAATTGTTAGGGGTATTAGAGAGAAAAACTAGTGGGGATGTTGAAGTTAATTACTCTAAATTATATATATAATTTAGATGTATATATATATATATATCAATTTATTTCTATGTGTTACTTGGTAAATGTGTCAAGGTGAGTATAAGAAAATAAAATTACCTAAATAGGTGTTAGTTTCATTTTTTATCACTAGGATTTACTATAACTCATCCCAATTTTTCATTTGGGGTTTCAAGAAAGATCCTATAGAGTATGCATGTTATTCTCACTCGATGTATATAAACCAATATTCATTCTGTAGAATATGGTTTATGATTAAGATATAAATTAATTTATTAAGGAGTTATTTTGCAAATGATGGATATTTAGTTTTTATTTATAGGATTTCCATTGATTCATTAAATTATATTTGTTTTACATTAAATAAATAATTTGTTGGAAATTATTATTAATTTATACATTGTGTTATTTTTTGGTTTCTCAGGTTATCACATATTCTATAAATTTATCTATTGAAGGAAATTCATCCCATTGTGTGCATCATATACAATAAATTTTTGTTACCAATATATAGAAAATTTGGGGGTGGTCTTGGGGTTTCATTATCTCTCTCTCTCTCTCTTTAATGATATCCTCATAGGGATAACCTTTGTATTTAAGGGAAATGAGAAAATGGTTTTAGTGATGATGGACTTGTGATAACATGATGTTTGTGTATGGGAAATGGTGATGATATATGGGCTGGTATGAAAAATAATATTACGGATTTTTACATGTTGTGAATATGGGAGACTATGTTGGACAAGAGATTATTGGTCCCCATATATTTTGATGGAAGGACATTTAAGTTCAGCAAAAATTCTATGTGAAGTGGTGATACTTCAAGGGTAGAGACCAATGTATAGGTAAAGCTTCTATATTTTCAACACAATAATTTGAATTGGATGGGAAAAAATAATTAGGTTATAATGAAATAATTAATTAACCATAAATGTTATAAACTTCATGTTTAGTATTTCTTAATATTAATTATTTTTTTATAAATTTCTCCTGGTAAATATCCATCTTCAGTAGATACCATAGATTTCTAATAATATAATTTTATATATCACTATATTATGGAGGTCAATGATTATGAAACATGTAGGTGGACAATCTAAGATTACAAGTACAATATTATATATATTTACAAAATTTTTATTTTATATTAGTTAATAGAGAAATGGTTAGAGGAGGTGGAAATATCCTTTGATTTTGTTAATGAATAAAAACATTGGATTGGGATTATTTAGATTTCATGATTCTGCTCATGGAATCCATTTAATAATTGGTTCATGTTCCATAGGGATTTCAATGATTTGACTATTATGTGGGAGAAGATACAAGACAAGCCTTAGGTTGAGTTCCGTACATCAACCACAATGTCATCATTGAGAAAAGAGTTTGTTACCGTTAATTAGGGGAGTTACAATGTGAAATATTCTAGTGTATTATAGAATAATCTTATTCATTATGATTTATTTATTATTACAGATAAGGAGAAAATGATATGGAACTTTATAGAGGCTCTTCATACAAATATCATGTTTTGGGTCATCCAGTTTATGTTCTCAACATTCCATGAGGCACTATCAAAGGATTTTTTTAAGTTGATTATGTAAGGAAATAGAACTTCTTAGGATAATATTAATCATGATTTTATATTGAATATATCATTAAAAAATATTAATTAATTTAATATTAATAATAAGATGTTTCAGTTTACATGGGGCATGTGTTAGACTTTTTATCCTGTTTTTCAATAGATAGTTGTTCATGGGCCCTTTCTATTAGACTGAGCATATCATGTTTTGTATAATAAAGTATTTATCATCATAAGTGAGAGGATATGACTTTTATTATTGGTTAGATAGGGGATTTAGTCTCCCTTTTTTCTCAATCCTTTCACTTGTATTAACCGATGAAGAAACAATAACATTGTGATCTTTATTATCATCAAGATAGAGGTGATGTGGAAGAAAAATAGAATCTGTATGACCCCCTTCATCTATATGGAAAATGAGTCGAGTGTTGATATTGAGGTGGTCTCCATGATGTTCACAAAGGTAGTAGAAATGTGTTTTCCATGATTCATGCATTATCATTTCCAAATATTTGGCGAGACATACCACATGTGAGGAACCATCATCATGATTTTTGTATAGGCATATGCTCTGTTGGATTTAATATATAAAACTCTGTTATTACACAGACCTTATTTCTTGTTTTAAAAATTATGAGGAGAGACTTCATATTCCTTCATCATTGATTACCCCTATTATAGTTTTATATAGATTTTATAATGTTTTTAATTATAGTGATTTGGTGTTGGAGAACACCACTCATAGGGATAACTCAAATGATCACATATAAAATAACAATAAATCATAATTAGTATAATTTTTATTATTAGATGTCATATATTGTTCATTTTCTAGGAGCCACATATTATTCTCTAACTTTGATAGGGATAAGGTTGTATTCATTTGTGAGAGAGATCATCATATGGTTCAAAAGTGTGATAAGTTCATGTTTTTCTTAGTGGATGAGATAATGATCAGTTCTTGGGTGGATGATCTATTACTGTTTCTGTGGTGTTTTGAGGAGAAACATAATCAATTTCTAGAAGTAGTTCTGATTCTACCATCTTTAAGGGAGATCAATTTTTTTTATAAATTTGAAGCTAGGGGTTCCCATTACAACTAGGTCAAAATATAGGATAATGTCATGTGATTTATGAGAGCAATGAATTTAAATTATGGATCTTTTAAATATCTGATTCATCTTGTTGAGGGTATCAACAGGGATGATTTGGTTATTATTTCAATGAATTATGAAGGTAGTTTAAATTTTTCTTCCAACTATAATCACCTGAATTGGGTTATAGTGATGAACTAGTATAATTTTCATAAAATAAATGATTTTTTCAACCAATGGAAAACATTTTGGTAGTTATCAAATATTATTCTATGATTGGGATATCTCTAAACAAAATTTAATGATGACGATATTCCATATACTAATTTATAGTTTTGTAATCTAAATTTTATGTTTTTATGTTATATCAATTTGTCTGATGAACACTGCAGTAGTGCTCACAAGACATGTTAATTTTTTTCCTTGAATTGTTTGATCAACTTGTAGTGGTGTTTATCAATTAAATCCATGTGTATTATGATTTTAATTAATATAATATTGAGTATATTCATGATGTATTGGTATATTTTTTATCTTCATGTGTTTTTTTATAAGCATTAAAATTCTGATCCCTGAGTCCATGAGGTCATTTTCATAGGGAATTTCATAATTAAATATAGATTATCAATGGATCCTTTGCAGATAAAATTTTAATAATTTATATTTATACCACAAGAACATTTATAAGATGTAATTTTTATGTTTTCATACTATTTATTATACGAGGTACATATTGAGTTAAAGAATCGCATAATCTTTTATTTTGATAATCCAAATAAAATTTTCTAAGATTTTGATTCAAATTTAGTTTCATATATTATTTTCGATGTAAAATAATTTAAAAACAATAAATGAGACAGTAATAATACATGAAATTATAATGTATACATTTTTTAGGATTTTTGGAAATATGATTATATGATGAATTTTATAATACCTATGATACATGTAATTATAAAAAAACTAATTCATAAATTATTAATTTTGATTACATTAACTTGATGAACATGTATGATACTAGTGCATAATGAGTTCACTAATTAATATGACAAGAAAAAACACCAAAATAAGATTACTATAGTCTATTATATATTTTTTTAATTGATCATTAATTATTATATAATATGTCCATTATAAAATAATACAAAAATAGAGACAAGATTTGGGTAAAAATAGATGATGTGATTGAATGAGCCTAGAGTTCAGGATCTGATCTGAAAAAATTCTGTATAACTTTTTAATCATCAAACTAAAAATATGTATATCATTAAACACCCAAAGTGTCTTTCTATTCTAGGGTTTTGAGAGAAAATATAAATAATTAAAACATATCATAGATTTAATAATTAATAAATAAATAACACTTTTTAACTTTTCTCACACTAAATCCTTAAGAAAGCTATTTTTTGGGACCATCTATTAACACTATCAATTTTTTTGAAAAAAATGGTTGATCATAAAATTTACAAGTAAAGGGTTTATAAAACAAATGAAAAATCATTATATAAAAACTATTTATAATAAATTTTGATTTTTTTATTTTATATCAAATATAAAACATTTGATAAATACTTTGTAAAAATATAATTTTAGTGTTTTCAAAATATATGACAATAGAAAACAATTTTAAAAAATATTGGGAAATATATAGCACTTTCAAATAACTTATTTTAATATAATTTCCCTTTATGTCAAAAATATTTAACATAATAAATATTTTTTGAAAATTATACAACTGCTATTTTGAATAATATATAACCATTAAATAAATATTAAGAAAAAAAATTTAAGTGCATACTACTTTGAAAATATAATTTATTTTCAAAATATTATAAATTTTTAAAATACATAGTTCTTTGAAATAATTTTTCATTAAAAAAATAATATCTATTGGAAATTTACATGGAAATAGTCTTTCATGATAATAGAATCTTGGTATTTTCATGAAAAATAATTTACTAGCTTTTAAAAAAAACCTCTAGAAACATGGACTATTGAACATTTTATAGATCAAACTAATATTCGAGTGTGGGGTTCAATCCACATATCCCTATCACATTTAAAAAGTCCAAGTGATGTGTTATATATAAATCATATTGAGGTGGGTCACTTTTTATTTTTCATAAATGTTTTGATCTTTCGAAAATATGAAAATGAACACTAAGATATATATATATATATATATATATACTTGTTTGTGTGTGTGTGTAAATATAAGTGTGTGTATATATATATATATCAAAATAAAATCACATTCTGTGTGTGATGAACATACCTATACATATGTGAATAATCCATAATTCTTAAGTGGAATTTTATTACTAAACTAATAATAAAAAAATTCAATTAATCATTTAAATAATTATATTGAAATAAAATGATATTATTAATAAATAAAATTTATATTCATAAAATAGTAGATTTCAAATATAAATTATTCACATTAAATATAACTTAAAAAACAGTGTATCATTACATAAAATAATATTAAATACTATAATAATAAAAATAATTACTTCATTTACATATTATTCTAAAAACAATTATAATATATATAAAATAATATCATTGAAAAAATGGAATTTTAAATAAAATAATAGGATTAAAAAAATTGATTTTACCTCAATGAATATATTTTTTTGAATGAAAATAAAAATGGATTGTAATTCATGGTAAAAATACATCTTCAAAATAAATATGATATTGATAAAATATGAAAATTATATGATTTTAAAAAAATACCTAACATAAAATCATATTTTTGGAACATTAAATTTCACAAAAAAATAAGTACAGCTTTCAAAAATAGAATTAAATTAAAAAAATATCCTTAAAAAATTAATACAATTCAGAATTACAAGTATTATAATTTCTAAAATAATATATACAATGTCAAAATTTTAAATCAATCCTGAATTTACATTAAAATCATTATTTTCTTTATGTTTTTGAAAATAATAAATTTTTATATTTAAAATAGTAATTTATGATAATTCAAATCTTACAAAAGATATTTAATGTATATATTTACATATATATATATATATATTGTGAATTGGATTCAAAAGTGAGATTTATAAACAGCTACTATAGAGCATGGATATGAAACTGAATAGTATCACAAGGGGGTTCTACATTGTCTTTCTAAAAGGTGGGGAGTGAGTTATATATATAGGATCAAATATAAGAATATCTTGAACTGGAATTGGGGAAAACCATTGAAAAAAATATAGTACACCTATTATATATAAACTCGAGGATTTGTGAGTCTCCTTCATTGTGTTATAATTATATTACTTTTGGTATATTCACACACACACACACACATATATAACAATGAAATTGGGATTCAATAATAGGCTGATTTTTAGTTCATGAGAATGTTAAATGTTCTCAAAATTTATTTTAAAATTATATTTAGGTTAATATTGGCCACACCCAGATTCTTTGGTAATAATATATTTTAATCATTAATTTGAGGATATAGACCTATGAAGATATTATTTTTCCTCCCTATAAATCAGTATTGGAGGTAGGGAACTTTATATTGGTCTTACTTTAGAGTGATTCCTTTCTTCAAAAGAAGAAGATGAAGAAGAAAAAGTGTGCATAGATGGTTTAGGATGACGAAGAAGTTGATGATGGGTATTTGGGTAAATAGAGTAGAGGAAGATAAAAAAAGAGAATCAATGAAGAATATGATGAACCAAAGGATGATCTGATAGTCTTGATAATTTTAATCTAACTTCTATGATATACCTGATAATTTTAATCATAGGTTAATAGTTCTATGTAAACCATACACCGGTGTGCTAAATAAAAAAACTCATGCATTTGATCGCTCAAGCAAACCTTGAGTATCAAAAACTACAACACTTATCCCATTCCTCACACTAGTCATGTTGCACCTACGTTACCCACATAGGGAACCATATTCACATGTTATTCATGAAACATACATATTTTGATTGATCCATGGACACTATGAATGCCTAAAAACAAAGTTGGCCTCCATTAGCTCGATAGGGTAAACCTCTCCCACGTGGTTGGACACCTAGTCCCACATGTTTGGTTGAGGGGTCCCTTGGTTGGATACAGTTTGGAATGTTATTTATAATTTTATATTTTAAATATACAATAATGAATTATGAACGACATTCATTATTAGTAATATCCTTATTTTTATTTTCATACATTAAATATTTTTAATCACATAAAACAACCACATTAATAAATATATGTTATGTTAATATTAAATTGATATTTAATTAATATAATATCATACATATATATAGAACTTTATATTTTTTCAATCACTAATGTAACATATATTTTAAAATTAACTGAGTATTAAAATTAGATAAATTGAATATAATGATTTATTAAAACGTGATCATAATTTTTAAACTATGAAATTCCATACAAAAAATGTATTCTTTTCGTTAATAATAATTATTAAATTTTTTTAAATAAAATATTTTCTAAAACATTGTTAAATGAATATTAGAATAAATACAAACATTTAACATTATTATTTAAAAATCATATCTACTTATATTACAACGAGACTATTTATCATTATAAATTTTTACCTAAAAAATATTAAATACATATTTTTGAAAAATAATAATAATTATTAATATAAATTTTATCATAAAGAATTATATGATATTGAATGATATTTATTTCTTAAATAATCACATTATATAAATATAAATGAAAACATATTGGTTCCTTAAATTATAATTTCTTATTTATATATTGAAACTAATATTTAATGAAAGGAAAAAATGATACAATTTTTTATAAATTCAATATTTTGACATTATATATAATGAAAATTATTTATATTAATAAAACAAAATTTAATAGGATCTTTTTATTAAATGAGTTTTTATTTGGTATTATTTAGATTAAAATAACTTGAGAGATATAAAAATGGAAAACTATGCTTAAAATATCTTGGATATTGTAGATGATATAAGGAATAATCTAAAATCTAGTAATCTCTTGAAGCCTTCAACTATTTTTTCTTAACTGATCTTTTAATTGTATAACTTTTGATTTCTTACCATGAGTATAAATTTTTTAGGGTTCAATGTAAGCGTTTTTTGTTTTCTTATTGTAATCTTTATGTTTCTGATAATGATGATCAAGGGCATCTTGGTGTGGGGGACAATGTTGAAATTTTTGTTTACAGCTGTATGATATTTTTGATTGAAGGATCAGAGGATTCTATCTAGAATATAGATATGAACTTAATTTTTGTATAATAATACCTCTTCTAATTGGTTTACAATATTGGATTTCATAGGATTCAAGAAGGAAAAAAATTTGATTGGCTTATATTCAAGGATACATTGATATCGGTTTTTGTGTCCATGTAATCTTTGGGTAAAAGTGGAGTCTTAATAATATCATTTAATAGGGTAATTTATTTTTAAATTATTAGTTCCTGTTATTTATTTCCTATGTTCTAAATCATTTATATAAAATTAATAAAATATCAATGATTTATTTTTTGACCGTGTTAAATAATTTTATTGTATTTGAAAATAATTAGTTTTATATAATTATATTAGTTAAATTGATATTACTACAGTTGTTTTATAGGTATATTAGATCTTTTAATTTTGGTTATGTTAGACACTTGAAGAGGGAAAAATTTTATATTTTAAAATATTTTTTACCATTATTGTACTTTTATTCCCATTCATATATTGTGAAAACATCTAGTATTTGAGGAAGTCTCTCAATTTGAGTCTATTTCGGATCTAATATACTGTAAATTCATTATAATATTACAATTTTTTACTTTATTTTTGTTGTTTCCCTAAAATATTGAAGGGAATTTTTTTGTTTTTAGTGAGAACGTTTATTATAAGTATTGAATATTGGGAGACCCAAATTTGAAAATTGACATTTATTCTTTTATCTAGAAATGATTATGATTATTTGAAATATTATATGGTTAAATATGTTATTAATACCAAAGTTGATAACTTTATTCTTCATTGAAGTTGAAATAAAATTTCAAAGAATCATTTTTCTATTTTTCTAAGAGAAGATACAGAATATTATAAATTGAATTTTTTCATCATAAATACCTTTATATACTCTAGTTAGTGAAATAAATACACATACTTATCATAATGTCACACTGGTTATAGGATTTGGTAAAATCATTATTTTATTAGGTTTAAAACATTAAAATTTATTGAAACTAAAGGGAAATTACTGAGAGCTGGTTATAGAATTATTAATATTATTCATTGTGTAATAATTTATAAAATGAACCATAAATTTATGATAATCATAAATATTCAGTACACTCATGGAGAATAATAGTTGTATGATGACTAGTTAGTCGATAAGGATACTATGATACTTCAAACAGAGAGGGTGTCGATGTAATCAAAATTAATGATTCTAAAAATATATCCAAATGAGGTTCAAATGATCTTATTACAACAAAAAATATATATTAAATCTATTTGAAAATATATGGAGAAAAATTTGAGAATGGATATGTAGTATCATGCACATCTAATTTGAGTGAATTAAATTCTAGATAAATTATTACAAGAAAAAATAAAATATGATATAATAAAGATAATGGTCCTGAATTCAAAGATGATGAATTTCCATGTATGGAAGGAATAATGTTCACAAATAGAAATTTTAAAAAAAAATTACAAATTTAAAAAAGATAAAAAATATAATAACTATTATAAAGAACTATTATAATTTGAATGTAAAAATCCTATAAATATTTGATTTTATTTTCACATGATAAATAAAATAGACTGAATTTGATAAACAAAGTATTTTTTGGAAAAGGATACGGAAATATTGAAGTCTATGGTTTCAAAGAGTATAATTGGACATTATATTACTGTGCATACTTCAATGAATTAATGAGAAAATTATCAAAAAATCACTATATTTAAAAAAATATAGGACTACAAAAAAAATGAAAAAATGGAATAGGAACAAAAAATTGAGACGAAATACCATCAAAATATTATCTATATAATGATATTATAAATCAAATTATTGATAACTAATGGATTTATTAATGTTCAAATTATAGTGATTATGATTTGAAAAAAAATCCTTATATGGTTTAAATGATTAAATATTTGTAGATTATTAGTACTACATGATGTTATAAAAAACCTATGTTGGACATAAGGATATGTTTTAACAGAATAAATCTTCGAAAAGACAATTTTAGTGTTAATTTTATAATGTAAAAAATGATGTCTCAAAACATACCGAAATGTTATAGGAGAATATTATTTCTATAAAAACAATGAAGGATAATCTAAAAAGGGTAAATAATTAGAAGAAAAAACAGGTCTTGATTGTTTTACAGTCTAATGAAAATATCTTAAGGATAAATTCAAAAATAATTATATGTATATTAGAAAACCATTTCATGGTAGGTAACATAGTGAAGAAAATGAATGATTTTAAATCAATCCAATTGAATAAGGGAATTTTATTATTATATTAATGTCATAAATTTAATTTTTGAATAATTTTTGACAAGTTTTTATATTATTATAGAATATTTTTAAAAATTGAATTAGATTTTGATGGTTAATAGATCTAACTTTTTTACATTTAACTAAGTCTATAAAATTACGATATTCTAGAAAACTTATTTTTTGACTAGCCATACAATAATCTAAACTATGTGTAATGGATGAGGAAATTAGAGTAGAATTATTCATTCAATAGGGTTAAATATTTTAGACAACCTAAAGTATTGATTTTAATGATAGAGTTTTATATTGGAATTATAGGATCAAACTTGTATGGGTGTCAAAACTATTATTTTCTAATACATTAGGTCCTTGAAATATTATCTTAAAAAAACTAAATTACAATGAAATGAAGATGTTGTATGCTAATAACTAAACTTTTATTCCCAATTAATTGTATTTATTTTTGAATTTAATGAATATACCATTCTGTTATGTTTCATTTTTATTTTATGTTTTGATATTTTATTATTTTATTTATCAATTTACTTTTTGGAGAGGTTTTTCATTTAATTTCTTATAACTTTTTAAAAATATCACTTTTATAATTTATCAACATTATATATATCTATTTTCAATATCTCTTGACCCTTAATTGAAAAAAGAATATAATGAAAAATCCATTAGAAATTATCTTTCATAAAATCATTACTTTTACACATAAAATACAAATTTTTTGAATGGTATATTTTTTAAATTAATATATTTTTATAGGAAAATATTTTTTATAATAATAATATTTTTATTTTTATTAAAATTTTAATTTTTTGTGTCATAAATTCTTTGAATGATACAAATTATTTTATTGTTATGAAGAAACATTATAGTTATTCTATAATGTACCATTTATCAATTTATTGGTTTCTAAAGTAAAGCTCAGTCTACTTTACAAAACTAATTCATAATGTTATAGAATCATCTAATGGAAATGATTCAAGAATTTTTTTTATGAAATTTTGATTAATCATTAGTGGTATGATCTAAATGATTCCATATTAAAAAAATTAATCTATTAAAAGGATATGAAGAATTAATTTTAACATGTATGACCTATCACTAATATATTTCTCCTTTAGTATAGGAATTTCATTTATTGACGGTATTTCATGATATAAAATTTTTATGTAATGTGATGGTTTATATTCACAATAAAGGATGTGATTTCTATGATGAATTATTTAATATAATATATCAAAATATCATTTTATATATAGTAGGTGTTTATCACACATTAGTTAATATACACATATTGATTATTAGTAACGAATTAGAATAAATATTATATATTTTAGTTAAAGACAATGCTCATAAAGTGAATTATCTTTATCGAGAGGTAAGAATTGTTTTTATGTGGATTTAGTGCATTCTAATTTGATTTAGAGGTGAAATAGATGATATGAAAACTTTTAGATATTTTTAGCATTAATTTACATTACAAAATTATGGAATGTATTACCAAGAAATTTATTAGGGATTATCTTGTAGTAGTATATTCTAAAGAAGTCAAATACATGACATTATCTTATAGATGATCGTTTACTAGTTTTTTAATATACATAATGATAAATAAGGATTATAATATTTTGGAATTTTAAAAATAGTAATAGAAAATACATTAACTTCTAAGATTCTTTATCAATAAAATTGTTATATGCTTCAACAGAAAAGAAATATGCTTATAAAAATATTAAAGTACTAGATTCAATGAAAACAGATGATAAGAGGAAATCAATTAATGAGAGAAAAGTAAATACTCCAGAAGATGAAATTCCAAAATATACCATGATTATAAATAAGGTATCCTTTAAATAGTTTGGAGAGTTAAATAAAAAACATGGGTATTCCATACAAAATATTGTAGAATACGTATGATAACCAATCAATGTAATGAAATTATTCTGAAATAATTTCTAAAATATTTTTTTTATTGATGTTAATGTTGGAAAAAATAAAGGTTCTTTGATGAAAGAAGTTAAAATTTAAAAGGAATATAACATAAATGTTAAAACATATCAACATTTTTTTGTACAGTTAAATAATGTGTCTGACATTAATGTATAGTTTCAAAATTTGAAGTGAAATTTATTAGAAGAATTTGATGCAATGAATCAAATATAGAAACCATTAAATGTTAAAAATAAAATTTCAAAGTAACATTATATATTCAAATATCAACAGAATGAAATTTTTTATTCTTTTTTTTATTTTTTCAATGCAATTAAATATTAAATTTGTATCTAATTTATCATTAATATTTAAAATAAAAAATAAGTTATTAAATTTATTAGTAAAAGATGATACTCCTTTAGATTAAAAGATTTACAAAATATATGTTATAGTTTTCAATATTTCTATAAATAAAAAAATTTAATAAGGTCAGTTATCCAAGAATATTATAAAAATGAAATTTTGAACTCAAAAAACAATTTATGCTTCAAGAAGATTACTATACATCTAAAGAAAACTATATTAATACTAGTGATTTATTAGAGAAATATTCTGTAAAAAAATAGTATGAGAAGTGATAGATTAAAAATGAACAAAAATTTTATTATAAATTAGTTAGATTATATGTTAAATGTTATCACCATTCTTAATAGTCTAGATTAGAAAATTATTCGTGTCAATTTTAGTGTTGTGGAACGAAAATTTTCCCAATCCCGTGAATAAGTTCAAGATAAACTGACCTAATTTGAGACCATGTAAATTATTTTCACCTATAATTATGAATCATTCTTCTATGTTTTTATTAGAATGTTATATATTATAAAATATAAGATTATGATATAAAATATCTTATAAATAAAAAATCATTGAAGAGGATGAAATGTTATTATTAGTTCTATTGTGAAAATCATAAAAATCATAGAAATAAAGGAATTGAATATAATATTAGAGAGGGTGAACGAATGATTGGATACAAATAATGATACATTTATACCTAGAATGAAATTATTCAAATGACGTTTTCATAGTAGAGTGCAATAACATAATATATAGATAATATTGAAATGACTAAATGTAGACTTGAAAATATGATGTCTTAAACCACTAAAAATAATTAATATAATCTAATGGATTTTTGGTGATTTCATATTTAAATAAGTGTTTTCTAAATTGAAATTTCCTATTATTGATTATTTAATGTTTCTCAAAATTTTGGAATTACCTTTTCCCTATAATTTTTAATTACTAATTGATATTTTTCTAAACAACAATTTCTTATTATTTTTGTTGTTTCTAATTACATTTAATAAATTAATGAAATGGTAATTTTTTTATTGAATGGGTGTTTCATTTCTTGAGTTATTTACTAAATGAGGAATACAAGAGTATTTTCTCCAATTAAATTTCATACAGATCCAAAGGGGGAGGTTAAAATTTCTATATTTCAGTTAATTTTTTAAAAAAAATAAAAGGGTAAATTTTCAAATATAAAAAATTAAGATAAGGTTATATTAATGTTTTTTCTAAAGGGTATAATGTATCATTAATTTGGAGATATTTTTAAAATTCTTCAAATGTATGACATAGGGTAGTTATTTTTTAAAATATTAATATATTGTGTTTTTCATCAGAGTTCGTGAGTTTCAAAATTGTAGATATTGTTGAACTAATTTTTCACTTTACCTTTATCATTAAAAGTAACAACACACTTAATATTGGATTTAATTTAACATGAGTTTTATTAAATTTATGATTTCCAAACAATAAAAAACCTCTCAATAACTTAATAGTAATATATTGTTTTATGGAATATTAATGTTTTGTAGAAAATAAAAATCTAATGATATGATGAATATTTCAATACCAATGACTTGAGAAATTATGAAAGATGAATAAAAATAATAATTGAATCATGTTATATTAACTAGATGAAGAAAACTATCGTTTTTAATAATAAAATAAACCACTGATATTAAGGGACACTATGTCAATCAGAAGAGAGATAATTATTTGATAAAAATCTCATTACAACTAAGGAAAAATATTATTGAATCTAACCACGAGGAGATTTTCTAGATATATAATAATTATTTGAAAAATAGGCAAATAGGAAATAAATGGGACACTCAAAAATATACACTCACAAGATTCCTATAAATTTTTTATGTTTTTTGAATTTCTAATTGTTTTACTTTTGATTTTTTTCTATGAGATTACTTTTCTGATGTTTATTTATAAGTTTCTTAAATGGTTGGGGCCGAAGCCTCAGTTTATGATTAAGTATAAGTCATCTTTAGACTGGGTAGAGGGTGACCCATTACATAGCCCGAAGGCCCAAGGCCAAGTGGCCTGCATATAGGGCTATAAAGCCCATTTTTTTCCCAAAGGACCCCTCAGTGAACAGTACTGCTACAGTACCCACGCTGCTATAGTACCACCACTGCTAATATAAGGACCCGACCTTAATCCTTACTTAATATTGAATTAAACGAATAATTCACGTTGAGGATCTTTTCAGGTTTATAGTTTTAGAGAATTAGAACATAACTATTTCATCTCAAATGATTACAAAGTAGTCACTTCTACCAAGTTTCCATAATAAAAACAAAACTCTTAAAAGAAACATGTCTAGTTCCATGTTTTATATAGCATGAAATTACCTTGATCCCATCCTTGAACTTATTCCACATTATGTCCTGTGAAAAACATTTCAAAAAAACTTGGGGTGAGCATAAAAAGCTCAGTAAGGGATACATAAAGAATGAAAACTGTTAGTTTTTCAAACATCAAGTGAACCATATATACTCTATAAAAGTAATACCTTCACCTTCATGAAGTAGTAAAAACTCTTCACTGAATAAAGTATCATTACTTACCTTTTTGTAACCAAAGCATTACCATAAAACCCATAAAAAGAACACATATCATATATAAAGGTAACTTGGGACATAAACAGACTTAAGTGGAATAATCATACGGTCGACTTCCACACATATCACTTAATGGAATAGCCATACGGCCAATTTCCATACATACTAAATGGAATAGTCATACGGACGACTTCCATACCCAATGCATTGGAGGTTATAACGTAACCACCCGTCCTGGTATTCCCGGCACCACCCGGCATATGGTTTATAACGTAACCACCCGTTAAAATGTCCAAGTACCAATATAAAATCATAAAGCATAAAACCAATATAAAGGAATGATAACATTTCCACATCACAATATATCATAATAGAATCCTTTATCAAAACAATTTTCAATACCAAAATACATAAAAGAGTATATGGTATTTATTTTATTTTAAAAACATAACGGCTTGTTGAGGAAGCCAAAGACCAAATAATACTCACGGCGGCGGAAAAGGTCGTTGTCACCGCATACGTTAAAAAAACATTCCTTTTTTTTGTTTAGTAAAACGCTTCGTAGAAAAATATTCCTTTTGTATAAAAGTAAAAGTCAAAGGGGTTTATACACCATATAAAAAAAAGTTGTGTATAAAACGAAATATGCCTCAATGAAAGGAGATTGAGATGAAGTCCCTTACCTCGGGTCCGACTTGACTCGATCATTCTTTAACGTCCTGAATAATAAACTTGAGTTCATTTATACATGATTAAGAACCTTTTTAAATTTCATTATTCCTTTTATATCACTTATTTCCATTTATAAACATTATGTAACCATTTAAGTTAATAATGTTTGTTTTGTCAATATTTGGTTCTTAAGTCGAAAGTGGACTTCTTACAATTACATGTTGTTCGTGTGCTCAAAAGTTCTTTATATCCAGAATGAAATTCCCGATTTGGATATAATATGTATCATATATATCCAGTATATACATGTATTTATAATATTACATAATCATTTAGAGGTAAGAAATGAAATGCACCATTCATGGAGACGGTAAGCCGTATGTACGCATGAACGCTACTTTCATTTCTTTGTCGTATTAATGGAATTAAAACTAAATGAGAGGTATGTATATTTTAATTCCAGAATTGTATTCATAATTTAGATATATCATTAATTATATATATCCATTATATACATGTACTTTTAATAGTACATTACATTTGGGGATAAGAAATGAAATGCACCGTTCAAGGAGACGGTAAGCCGTACGTACGCATGAACGCTACTTTCATTTCTATCTCATACTTTAATGGAAAGAAATAATAATGAAATAGAGGTATATTATAATTACATTATAACATCATATATAATAACTTTAAATCCATCCTTTACACGTCCCACATATGGCATTAACGAATCACATCACTTTGAGGGGGCGGTAGTCCGCACTTCCTTAAATGAAGATATCGTGTTTACCCATAATGGAAACCATAAAGGTATGCCCAAAATTAAAAAAACAGAAGCTTAAGGAAAACATAAAGATATTATATATCATATATAAAAATAGTGACATCATAATGGCCACTATTGAAGGTGTTAAATGAGTATTGAACAATCATCGTTTTGGGACGCATAATTTCGCCATCTACGGAAACTGTATGTTATTTAACCATTTGATGTAGTTGTGTGAAAGTTTAGCTCGAATAAATCTTATAAAAACATCCTAGTATATTGATGATACTGGAGTTGTTACAAAAGAAGTAAATAAAAAGAGTTTAGGGGGTTGGAGAAGCAAAATAAAACAAATGAACATGAGAGAATGAATTACCTTTAAAAGTGTAACTCCTTTTGATTTGAGCCTAAAGGCTTCCTTTGAATGGATTCTGCCCAAAGGGAATCCTCTAGGATGAGGAGAGTTATGTGGAGAGAGTAAATGGACAGGGTTTGGCCGAGCCAAAGGCTTGAGGAGTGTGTGTAAGGTGGTAGAGGTGGGGGCCTTTTATAAGAGGAGAGGAGGGGCACTTTTGGAAAGTAATGAAATATTACTTTATTTGAAAATGTGTTTCGGTTTTAAAAGGTCCCACATTGATATAATTCATGGATAAGGTGATAGGGGTTCTCAATCCACTCATCTAATTGGTTTTGGACATGTCTAGTTCATAGATTTTACATTATCTTTCCATTTTATTTAAATCGTCAAATAATGATGTCATTGCTGCATCATTATTTATTCATAACTAATTTAATTTATTTAATGTCTCAAAAATTATAAAAAAACACTATGATATAGGAAATCTTTTTATCTTTCCAATGACTATTTATAATCAAAAATCTGACTTGTATAACCCCATTTAACAATTGTTTTACTAAAACATATCATGTTTGTGTCATTTTTACTTTTATATTAAATAAAAAGTTATTTATGTCATTTCCCAACCAAAGTGTCTCCATGGGATCCCCAAGTTGACCCATGGCTTGTATTTGTCGTCCATGACACAACCAATGAGGGTAGGACATGTGTCAAGCTCATTTCATATTATTAAATAATTATTTATACCTTAAACTACCCTAATTACCACTAATCGCGATTAAGAACTTAATAAGTTACTATTCACCAAAAAATTATTATAATCTCATTGAACCACATTTTAATTCTTAATGACAACCATGTATGTCAGATTTTTGAAATTCAAAACACAATGATGGCAAAATTTCATTTAAATGGAAAATCAGTTTTTATAAGTACCACTTAGTGATTTCACTATTAATTAAAAATTGAAGTTTTTCAGAAAAATTCCAAAAATTCACCCTAAGCTATATTTGATATTCCGAATTCAAAAATGAAGTCTATTTTACAAAATTCAAAACATATAAGTCACATTAATTAATTTAATAATTAATTCCCGCTGTCAGAGCAAATAGCGTGTTTTTATGGAACAATAAGTATCAAAAGATTGACACTAGTTTAAGTCCGATTTCAAAGTAAAATTAATTCCAACGACCACTATTGGATTTAATGGTAAAAATATTTTCTAATTTCACTTTAAAACCAATTCAAAAGATAATCTAATCATATAAATAAATTTTATTAAAATGAGGTTTTGAATTAAAATACAACATTTTACACTATTCATAAAAAAATGAACTTTATCAGAAAGGTACCAAAAATTTACACAAAGTAAATTTTGATGTCCCTATTATAAAGAAGAGTTATATTTGGTCCAATAGAATTTATAAGATCGATCAAAACTGTATTTAATGACGGTTCTCTGTCAAAAGGTGATAAGTGGACCTTTCGTGAAAATTAGGGTATAAATGCCTAAAATTGAATTCTTTCCGTATTTTAAGCCTTTATCTTTTATTGGGTAAATATAAAAACATTTAAAAACATATATAATCATATTTTAGTTATTTCTATCGATTCCCGCCAGTACAACGGCTACATGTTAACTACCATTTAAAATAATATTATTATATAACTAGTGTGCAACGTAAGATTTCAATGAAACTCATCGTTGCATATCGAGTACGCTATCGAATGTAGAAACCCCTTTTAATAAAAATTAATATTTAATTCGTAAATATTAATAAATATGAAAATTCTTTATTATTTATTTACCTGGGATGTTACATCCTTCCCCCATGTTGGGAATTGCGTCCTCTTAATTTTATTCACTTATCAAAATAAGTGGGGGTATTTATCCCTCATAGCATTTTCAGATTCCCACGTTGCCTCTTCAATCACATGGTTTTTCCACAAAACCTTTACCTGATTAATCACCTTATTCCGTAACACCTGCTCCCTGTGGTCAAGAATCTGGACTGGTTGTTCTTCATAAGATAGGTTCTCTTCCAGCTGAACTACCTCTGGACTCAAAACATGAGATAGATCTGGCATATACTTCCTCAACATTGAAACATGAAAAACATTGTGTACCTGAGATAAACTCGGAGGTAAAGCCACTCGGTATGCAACTGATCCAACTCTCTCCAGAATTTTGTACGGTCCAACGAACCTTGGACTCAACTTTCCTTTCTTACCAAATCTCATCACACTTTTCCAAGGAGAAACCTTGAGAAAAACATGATCACCTAACTCAAAAGATAGATCCTTCCTCCGGTTATCCGCATAACTCTTCTTCCTGCTCTGAGCTGTTCTCATGTGTTTCTGAATCAGCCGAACTTTTTCTGCCATCTCTTCTACCAATTCTCGTCCCATCAGCTTCCTTTCACCCACTTCATCCCAAAATACTGCAGTTCGAAACCACTTCCCATATAATGCCTCAAATGGTGCCATCTGTATACTGGAATGAAAACTGCTATTATAAGGAAACTCAACCAAAGAAAGATGTTGGTCCCAACTTCCCTGATAATCCATAGAACAAGCTCGTAGCATATCCTCCAAGGTCTGAATTGTTCGTTCTGACTGCCCATCTGATTGAGGATGAAAAGCTGTACTAAAATTTAATTCAGTACCCAACGACTTCTGAAGGCCTTTCCAAAAGTTAGAAGTAAACCTGGGATCACGATCCGATACAATGGAGAAAGGAATTCCATGTAACCTGACTATCTCTTTATGATACAAATGGGAAAGTTGATCTAGAGAGAAAGTATCTCGTATAGAAAGGAAATGAGCAGATTTGGTCAAGCGATCAACAATAACCCAGATTGCATTATTACCTCGAGATGTCCTCGGTAATCCCACAACAAAGTCCATGGATATGTTTTCACATTTCCACTCTGGCACTGGTAAAGGCTGAAGCATCCCTTTCGGTAACTGCCGCTCTGCTTTAACCTGTTGACATGTCAAACACTTCACAGTAAAATCAGAAATATCTCTTTTTATTCCATCCCAACAGTAATACTCCCGCAGATCTCTGTACATCTTAGTACTGCCAGGATGAACTGAAAACGGGGAACTATGAGCCTCACATAACAACTCATTCTTCAACTGTGAATCACAAGGCACACATAACCTCTTCCCAAACCTCAAAACACAAACACAAACTTATCCAAGAACTCATGGAAAATTTTATTCATAAGGTCCATTAATACAGCAGGTGCATTGGTTAACCCAAAAGGCATAACAACAAATTCATAATGGCCATATCTAGTACGGAACGCAGTCTTCGGAACGTCTGCTTCTTTTACTTTCAACTGATGGTACCCTGACCTCAAGTCAATCTTCAAAAAATACTGAGCTCCCTGGAGCTGATACCACTTCATTCGATGGCCCAACATCTGCTGAAGTTATTGCAAAGGATTTTACCACCCCTTTCTGCTTGTAGTCTGGCTGCATTCCCCCAGTTGAGTTCTTCATTGGACACTCATTTGCATAATGACCCATTTCATTACACTTAAAACATCTTATCGTTTTCTTTTCATTTCATTCTTGATCATCTTCCTTACAGTTACGAGCAATATGACCAGACATACCACACCGAAAGCACTTACCAGACTTGGATAAGCATTCTCCAGGATGCATTTTACTACACTTCTCACAGGTTGGATATTTTGTTTTCTTAATTCCTTGCTTCTTTGATGAATTATTCTCCTTTGTCTTCCAACTAGACCTCTTATTCTGTTGTTTTTCATAGAACACCTGATCATCGGCAAACTCCATTTCCACCTTCTCCACACATAGAACATGTTTTTCATAACTTTTGAACTCACGAGAAGCTAAAGCCCTTCGATACTTTGGCTTTAACCCTGAGTAAAAACAGTTTATTTTACTATCAAGATCTCGTATGAAGTTTGGAGCATACCTTGCCAATCGAGTGAACTTTTCTTCATAAGCAGCCACTGAATCATCCTCCTGCCTCAATTCTAGGAACTGTTTTTCCATCCTAAGACGAACCACCTTAGGAAAATATTTCTCAAGAAACATACCTTTGAATTCCTCCCAGTGAAGATCCTCAATCTCATCACTATCCCTTATATTTTTCACCATCGATCACCACTGATCAGCTTCACCTTCAAAACGGTAAACAGCAAGACTAACCTTTTGATGTTCTGAACACCCCATGACATCAAAAATCTTCTCCAGTGATTTAATCCACCCATCAGCTTGAACAAGGTCAGATGATCCTCTAAATGATGGGGGATGTTGCCTCATGAAATGTTCCACCACTGACATGTTCCTCTGCGGTTGATCTGGCTGATCTCGTGCATGGATTCCACAACCATTTATAGCCTGAGTCAACTATGTCATCACTGCAACAAACTGTTCAGTTCTGATTCCGACCATCTCAGGTTGCTGATTTGGAAGGTTATCTTCCTCCTGATGTCGTCCTAACATAGATGCTTTGTTTCCTCTGTGGAAAACCATTCTGAACACAGAAATATCTTAGGCGAAGCAACATGGTAATCCCTAAATGCTATATCATTTCAATCATATTATATTTTAACACTTTTCTAACTCCTAAAGTTGTCTAAACCGACCTATAATACCAACTATAAGGCCCCAGCCTTAAACCTTACTTAATATTGAATTAAATGAATAATTCACGTTGAGGATATTTTCAGGTTTAGAGTTTTAGAGAATTAGAACATAACTATTACATCTCAAAAGATTACAAATTAGTCACTTCTACCAAGTTTCCATAATAAAATCAAAACACTTAAAAGAAACATGTCTAGTTCTATGTTTTATATAGCAGGACATTCCCTTGATCCCATCCTTGAACATATTCCACATTATGTCCTGTGAAAAACATTTCAAAAAAACTTGGGGTGAGCATAAAAATCTCAGTAAGGGATACAGAAAGAATGAAAACTGTTAGTTTTTCAAACATCAAGTGAACCATATATACTCTATCAAAGTAATACCTTCACCTTCATGAATTATTAAATACTCTTCACTGAATAAAGTATCATTACTTACCTTTTTGTAACCAAAGGATTACCATAAAACCCATAAAAAGAACACATATCATATATAAATGTAACTTGGGACATAAACTTACTTAAGTGGAATAACCATACGGTCGACTTCCACACATATCACTTAATGGAATATCCATACGGCCAATTTCCATACATACTTAATGGAATAGCCATACGGCCGACTTCCATACCCAATGCATTGGAGGTTATAACGTAACCACCCGTCCTGGTATTCCCGGCACCACCCGTCATATGGTTTATAACGTAACCACCCGTTAAAATGTCCAAGTACCAATATAAAATCATAAAACATAAAACCAATATAAAGGAATGATAACATTTCCACATCACAATATAACATAATATAATCCTTTATCAAAACCATTTTCAATACCAAAATACATAAAAGAGTATATGGTATTTATTTTATTTTAAAAACATAACGGCTTGTTGAGGAAGCCAAAGACCAAATAATATTCGCGGCAGCGGAAAAGGTCGTTGTCACCGCGTACGTTAAAAAAACATTCCTTTTTGTTGTTTAGTAAACCGCTTAGTAGAAAAAGATTCCTTTTGTATAAAATTAAAAGTCAAAGGGGTTTATACACCATATAAAATAAATTTGTGTATAAAACGAAATATGCCTCAATGAAAGGAGATTGAGACGAAGTCCCTTACCTCGGGTCCGACTTGACTCGATCGTTCTTTAACGTCCTGAATAATAAACTTGAGTTAATTTATACTTGATTAAGAACCATTTTATAGTTCATTATTCCTTTTATATCACTTATTTCCATGTTATAAACATTATGTAACCATTTAAGTTAATAATGTTTGTTTTGTCAATATTTGGTTCTTAAGTTGAAAGTGGACTTCTTACAATTACAAGTTGTTCGTGTGGTCAAAAGTTCTTTATATCCAGAATGACATTCCCGATTTGGATATAATATTTATCATATATATCCAGCATATACATGTATTTATAATATTACATAATCATTTAGAGGTAAGAAATGAAATGCACCGTTCATGGAGACGGTAAGCCGTACGTACGCATGAACGCTACTTTCATTTCTTTGTCATATTAATGGAATTAAAACTTAATGAGAGGTATGTATATTTTAATTCCAGAATTGTATTCATCATTTAGATATATCATTAATTATATATATCCATTATATACATGTACATTTAATAGTACATTACATTTGGGGATAAGAAATGAAATGCACCGTTCATGGAGACGGTAAGCCGTACGTACGCATGAACGCTACTTTCATTTCTATCTCATACTTTAATGGAAAGAAATAATAATGAAATAGAGGTATATTATAATTCCAGTATAACATCATATATAATAACTTTAAATCCATCCTTTACACATCCCACATATGGCATTAACGAATCACATCACTTTGAGGGGGCGGTAGTCCGCATTTCCTTAAATGAAGATATCGTGTTTAACCATAATGGAAACCATAAAGGTATTCTCAAAATGAAAAAAACAGATGTTTAAGGAAAACATAGACATATTATATATCATATATAAAAATAGTGACATCATAATGGCCACCTTTGAAGGTGTTAAATGAGTATTGAACAATCATCGTTTCGGGAGGCATAATTTCGCCATCCACGGAAACCGTATGTTCTTTAACCATTTGATGTAGTTGTGTGAAAGTGTAGCTCGAATAAATCATATAAAAAAATCCTAGTATATTTAAGATACTGGTGTTGTTACGAAATAAGTAAATAAAAAGATTTTAGGGGGTTGGAGAAGCAAAATAAAACAAATGAACATGGGAGAATGAATTACCTTTAAAACTGTAACTCCTATTGATTTGAGCCTAAAGGCTTCCTTTGAAAGGATTCTGCCCAAATGGAATCCTCTAGGATGAGGAGATGGATGTGGAGAGAGTAAATGGGCAGGGGTTGGCTGAGCCAAAGGCTTGAGGAGTGTGTGTAAGGTGGTAGAGGTGGGGGCCTTTTATAAGAGGAGAGGAGGGGCACTTTCAGAAAGTAAAGAAATATTACTTTATTTGAAAATGTGTTTCGGTTTTAAAAGGTCCCGCATTTATAGAATTCGTGGATAAGGTGATAAGAGTTCTAAATCCACTCATCCAATTGCCTTTGGACATGTGTAGTTCAGAGATTTTACATTATCTTTCCATTTTATTTAAATCGTCAAATAATGATGTCATCGATGCATCATTATTTTGTCATAAATAATTTAATTTATATAATGTCTAAAAATTAAAAAAAAACTACTATGATGTAGTAAATCTTTCTATATTTCCAATGACTATTTATAATCAAAAATCTGACTTGTATAACCCCATTTAAAAATTGTTTTAGTAAAATATATCATGTTTTTGTCATTTTTACTTTTACATTAAATAAAAAGTTATTTATGTCATTTCCCAACCAAAGTGTCTCCATGGGGTCCCCAAGTTGACCCATGGCTTGTCTTGGTCGGCCATGACACAACCAATGAGGGTAGGACATGTGTCAAGCTCATTTCATATTATTAAATCATTATTTATACCTTAAACTACCCTAATTACCACTAATCGCGATTAAGAACTTAATAAGTTACTATTCACCAAAAAATTATTATAATCTCATTGAACCACATTTTACTTCTTAATGAAAACCATGTATGTCGGATTTTTGAAATTCAAAACACAATGATGGCAAAATTTCATTTAAATGGAAAATCAGTTTTTATAAGTACCACTTAGTGATTTCACTATTCATCAAAAATTGAAGTTTTTCAGAAAAATTCCAAAAATTCACCCTAAGCTATATTTGATATTCCGAATTCAAAAATGAAGTCTATTTTACAAAATTCAAAACATATAAGTCACATTAATTAATTTAATAATTAATTCCTGCTGTCAGAGCAAATAGCGTGTTTTTATGGAACAATAAGTATGAAAAGATTGACACTAGTTTAAGTCCGATTTCAAAGTAAAATTAATTCCAACGACCACTATTGGATTTAATGGTAAAAATATTTTATAATTTCACTTTAAAACCAATTCAAAAGATAATCTAATCATATAAATAAATTAGATTAAAAATAGGTTTTGAATTAAAATACAACATTTTACACTATTCATAAAAAAATGAACTTTATCAGAAAGGTACCAAAAATTTACACAAAGTAAATTTTGATGTCCCGATTCTAAAGAAGAGTTATATTTGGTCCAATAGAATTTATAAGATCTATCAAAACTATATTTAATAAAGGTTCTCCGTCAAAATGTGATAAGTGGACCTTTCGTGAAAATTAGGGTATAAATGCCTAAAATTGAATTATTTCCATATTTTAAGCCTTTATCTTTTATTGGGTAAATATAAAATCATTTAAAAACATATATAATTATATTTTAGTTATTTCTATCCATTACGACCAGTACAACGGCTACATGTTAACTACCTTTTAAAATAATATTATTATATTACTAGTGTGCAACGTAAGATTTCAATGAAACTCATCGTTGCGTATCGAGTACGCTATCGAATGTAGAAACCCCTTTTAATTAAAATTAATATTTAATTCGTAAATATTAATAAATATGAAAATTCTTTATTCTTTATTTACCTGGGATGTTACAGCTACAGTACCTGCAAACAGTCCCTCCACCGCTACAGTGTTGTCGCTGCTATAGTACTGTTATAGTGACCTGCTACAGTGCTGCTACAGTGCCCTGCTACAATACTCGGGAATTCTCCCCTACCTGGATTTGATACTGGGTATTTTGGATGCCAATCAAGAGCCTGAACCACTAGGGTAAAGGCTCGTTGTAAGATATTTATTTATATTTTATATTAGGTTTCTTGTTATAATCAATTTGTTTCCAAATATTCTATATGAGAGCATTGGTGTATGGACAAAATAGTTAAGCATAACATAACTATATGTAGGTAAATTGGTATTAGTTGATCAGGTATAGAATTTGGAAGACATATCGTAGTATTAGGTTTTTTGAAATAATTTTTTTCTAATAAGTCAATTTTCTAGGAATTTATTACTTTTTATGAAAGATATAATTTTTGGGTTTATTGTAATGGGTACCATGAAACATGGTTAGTTTTCCAATTTCACTTATATTTATAATATTTTCTCAATAACATACTTTAATGGGTTACTTGATTAATACATTAGTACTCAATGATCCTTTATTTCCACTATGTTAATTATTTTATTTGTTGTAAATAGAATTCTGATAGTTCATTTTCCCATCAGTTTAATAATTTTTTCAATAGTTAAAAAATATCAACAGTTTTATTACATTTATGTTTATATTAATATTCCATGAATATTCTATGGGTATATTATTTCATTTTATTTCCAATAGATTTATTACATGAGGTGGAAAAGAGTTAAATCATTTTTATCCTACATCTCTCTGAACTCTTATAGTTTGATTACCATTCATATATTAAGATAACAATTTTATCATTATATTTATCATATAATTAGTCATATAAAATTATTTACTTGAAAAAATTACGTGTTTATGTGAAATTACTTATGTTGTACTATATTTGATAATTTGTAGTACAAACTAGAAAATTCACGGATTCATCATCTATTCGAGGACAGTAGTGCATCTGAGAATTATTATAAATCCTTGTGTGTTAACATGATTTTATTATTTTTATAATTAATATAGGTTAACTCTTATGGGACCTATTAGTTTCTATATCATTAATGTAGCTTTTCCAACCATGTTTTATAACTTTTTGTGGTTTTATTTCAATTTTTGGTGGTGACATTATCTTTACATTAAATTTTTTTCATTATAGATTAAAATAGATTGAATTGTTTATTCTCCTAGTGGAATTTTCATAGTTTGCAGCTACGTTTATTAGAATTATTATAGGATTATAAAAAATAGATTTCCTATACATGTGAAAAGGATGTTTCATTGTTGATTCCTTGTGTACGATGTTTTATTGGGGTGGTGCATTTGAGTCTAGAGACTATTTCTTAGTGATGGAAGAGTTAGATGTATTAAACCACTATATGAGATAATTTTATAGAATATGATGAATTTATTGGATGAATTTGAAATCATCTATATTGTGGAGGGTAGAGGAATCCCATTTAGAATATTTCTTAATAGAGATTTCGTATGATCGAGTTATTTATTGTGATTATCTAAAAGTATTGTTATACTATGGTCAACATCATATGTATTTTTTTGTACAATATTTTCATTAATATTAAGATACATGATGTGTTCCTCCTTGAGTTACATAGTTTCCCATTATTTATATGATAAAATTGGATTAAGATGTTTCATTCCATGATATTATATATTTAGTGGTCTGGTATAAAGAATTTTGTAACAGAGTTTGTATCTTGATGTTTTGTTTACTAAATAGTGAAGGATTAGAATTATGTACCTAGTGGATTTATACAACCTATTAATGATTCCTAATTTATGTTTGAGAAAATATTTTTGGACATCACCAATAGTTTTCCTAGGGATTATGATAGTTATGAATCCATATGTGTCATTGTAGACCATTTAAGGATGTCAAATCACTTTATTGTGATTAATAATTCATTTTTAGTTGAGTTTTTTTCAATGTTCTATATGTATGGAGTTTTTTTGACTTTATAAGGATATAAATCTGATTATAAATTATTGTGAACCATAATTCCATTTGATATTGTGTAGAAGCCTTTACCATGATTTCATCTCAAAATTATTCCTTAACCCAAATTTTTTTATATAAAGTATGATCAAACAGAGTGAAATATGAACGATTAAGTAGAAATTTTATATTATTGAGATCTACATTTTAGAGGATCGTGAGGGATTAATTACCTTTTATAGAGTTTTCAAAATATACCAATAATATCATCCCCATTGGTATGACCACATATAATGAATAATATAGAAATAACTAAAATATAAATTTTGTAAAGGTGAGGTTTGAAAGTCAGATATTCATGTCTATGAATTGGGGTAAATCATGTTATATAATGTATAGGTAATCCATGATTTAATGAAATAAGTATGGTATCCTCAGTTTTCCTATGATTAACATTAGATGTTTCTTATTGAGTTTATTGTGGAAGAACACATGTTTATGATGGTGTCTCCCCATCCTTTCTAGTAAATGATTGTTCTAGGGAGTAATCTTTCTCCCAATTTCCATAATCCATTGTAGGTGATGTCATTCATTGGAGTTGTTATATACCATATAAAAATACCCCAAAGATACATTTGATGGATGAAACCTCCCATAAATCACAATATTAGAAATATGAACATGAAAAATCACATTTCATTGAATAGTGTGATTTGAATATAAAGGTTGATAAAAATTCTCTTGATATGCCATAAAATATTTAGGGCCCCTATGATAAAATTATGTATGATCATACAATTCCATTAGTTGTTTTCCTATAATACTATGGTGGTATATAAGAGTGTTGTGGAATAGGTGTCAATATATATGTACTCAATATCCTTTTTTTATTATTAATTTTCTAGGATGATATATTTTAACATGGTTATTTATAAAATTGATTCTCCGCATTGAGATTATTTTTTATAGTGGGTGTTATTCGTATTTGATAGGTATATTCCATAGGATAGTGTTTTTGTATTTGATTATAATGTTTCATAATTAATATCTATGTTAACTTAGAATGTTGTCTATATTCTAATGTGGTGACATCCTTGACTGTTTTCTCATCAATTGGATAAAATATCATTATTAAGTTCTCTCTATTTTCTGTTTTTGTGTTAAATTCCTAAGGATGATTGTTGTTTTACTATTTTTTGATATAATGTATTGAAATTTTCTTGAGAATTTTATATTTCATTTTGAGGAGTCAACATGTTTGGGAGGGATTTTATAAATATAAAATCATTCTTAAATGCGATTATAATTTATATGAGTAATTTAATAACATTTAAGATATTTTATCAATGATTTGTAATTATGAAAGTATTCAAAATGCTTATCCATTTTAATTTATGTTAATGTTTAATTAAAATTAATATTTTTTCTGTAATATCAATTACCTTTATATAGAATTTCTTAGGTAGTATAATGGTTTGTTTTATAAATATTTTTTTGTAGTTTTAAATTATCACATAATGTCAGATTATTGATATATATATTGGCATTGTCTAACTACATAAATATGTGTAAATTTCAAATCACTCATCATTATGAATGAATCACTATGTGAGGGTAAATGAATATGTGTGATTGTATTTAGGGTGTTGTGTTGGGATGAGCTCGCAAAAAAATACCATAAAGGGATAGTAAGCTTTTTAATCTGATGGTAATTTTGGACTATATGTGTTGTTTGAAGGTGAACTATTTCTCACATTTGGGACATCGTGGAGTTTTTATTATTGTGCATATATATCTTCCTTTTTCATGGATTATGTTAGGATTTCACGTCTATAAGTCATTCCAATAACCCATGTTTCATAATGGTATAAAAGGTTCATTTACATAGTAACCCCTTACTATGTGTATGTATTCTTTATAGATAATTTAATTATTTTCCTGCATGTTCAACATGTAAAATGTTATTGAAAATATTAATGTTAATTTTCACATAAATATATGTATTTAAAAAAAAATTAGCAGTTTAAATTATGTTGAGGAATTTGATTGACTTATATGATTTTTATTCTCAATATGAATCAAAATGATTCTAAAGATGATTATAATAGTGAATAATAGGATAATAATTTTGTAAATATGTAATAACATATCTATTATCATCTAAAAATTTACTATTTCTCTATTGATCATGTTTTCTTATTCTTCCCTTAAGACATGGTGATCTGAACATTAATATTCTTGTCTCGAGTGACGTAAATAATTCAGCAGAGCTCTTCCCTCATGTTTTAGGACATATGATTATACTCCATATATTATCTACTATCACTATATCATCACTTTGACTTCTTCAATATTAGAGATTTATTTATTCTATTATATTTTCAAAAAATTGTGACAAATATTGATTTATAATCATTTTATTTAGAGGATGGGATTGACCGTAATAAGATAAATTTTCAATAAATTATTAAAGGAGGAAGAATTAGGTGAAATTTCATGAAATAGAATATTATTAGTATATTATTATTATCTTGGGAGTTATAATATAAGTAATAGTATAAGCTAAAGTTGGAATTATTTATATTTTAATTTTTATAATACAATTTATTATTATTTAATGAATCTAGACATTTCATTTACCTTAGTATCATTTTATAATTTTGATATTATCGAGAGAGAGGGGAATAATTATTTCTTTCTTTTATTTATAGTATATTATGTATTTTTTTGTATGGTGTGTGAAAATAAATATTTTTTCTCAATTTTTGGATTTTATTTTTTATCACATTTAATTTTAAATGTCCTAACAAAAAATAACTAAATTATATGAAATAATGTATATATTGTTAGTTATTCTTATTTATTAAATTATATAATAATATAAGCATTACCCTGTTTATAGTCATAATATTTATTATAATATTAACATCATCACTATGAGAATATTAATTATTGAGTAAATATTGGTTATACAATATTATAATAATCTAAATATGTTACGTAGTGCTTGAAAAATAAATATAGATCATTAACTTCCAATATAAGTGTTTATAGTAATATAAGAATATTTATTCCAAAAAAAATTATGTTTAATAACATAGGTAATTCAAGACACAAATTAACATATTTTTTCATGTAAATTTATTAAATTTGGGTTGAATGAACTTTTTTTAATATGGGAAAAAATGCCTCAATTCCATAGGCATTGTTTCTCCAGAAATTGTGTTTAAGAATATATATTTTTTTAAAAAGTGTGCTTGATCTAAAAATTAATAGCCTTGATGTGTTTTTTGGATAACCTCATTTGGAAATAATGATTTTGGATTATTGGTAATGAATTGACCTAGATAATTGAGGAAATGATTCTAGTGATGATGGTATTGATTACATTATGTGAAATAATATTGAGGATAAAACTATTGTAGTTATGAAGAGCTATGATCATGGATCAAAAATGAAATTATTATTTTTTAATGATTTTAAATGGATGATTGGCTAGATATTATTTGTTATGGTTCCTAACATCTTGATGAAGATTGACCTTATGAATGATAAGTTAATATTTATTTTAGTATCTTAGGATGAGTCCCAGAGTATGAAAGTAATTATAAATTGAAAAATGAAATTGATTAAAGATTAGGTTTACCTCCTGATGTTGATAGATAATGATGACATACTTTATAATAATCAAAATATTATAGGTTCAATGATACATATATTAGAGATTAATTTATTAATCATGGGAATGAGTATGGAATAATATTAATTCATTGTTCATTTAAAATTAATATTGATATTTGTATCCTATGAGAATGATTGAGATCATGTGCTTCATAATGGTAGCAATGTTTCATTTGTGGTGATAACTATAGATGAATCCGAGGATAGATAATTTCTCTTAGTTTTGTTGAGTGTGAGATATTTTTATATATTTTAATAGGTGTTACATGAATTCATGTAGTTCAATCGACAAAAAAATGTTCATGATGGGGGAGGGAGGTGTTTTCCCCAATATCCTACTTAGAGAGAGAGTAAATGGATATCTTTTGCATCACCCACACTCTACCTTTGGAAATATATTATTAAAATGCATAATCTGATTTCTGATGGACAAAGGTATATGGTGAATTATTGCTCAAGCTATGATAGATACCATTAATGATATACATATATGTGTGTACTATAACATACTGATGTTACATAATATACTTTTATCTAGTTAGGTTCTATACAGCTTCCTATTGGATTAAATGCATGGGGTGCGATGGATTTAGGTATAATTCATGCATAAGGTATATAGTATAATATGGAAATTAACACGGTAATGGATGTGATGATGATTATTCATAACCCATATTTATAGGAAAAAAGTACGTTGTGATATAATTACAAGATATGTATGATAATTTTTTAAATGGATGATAACAAAAATTGTGTCATTGGGGGGATAGATACAAACTAGTGGGGATATGGAAGAAGGCTACCTTCATTTATTTATATTTTTTTTGTATAGAATGATTTAACACTATTTGTTATACGTTGAGTGACCCTTGTCGAGGATGATAAAATATACTTAATTGTTTAATTTTTGACATTTTTTTCATTGATTAATCAATAGGGTTGCATACTCGTCTTTCTAATTTTACATGGGAGGTGTTAAGGGGGATCCTAATAAGTAAACATGTTATTTTTACCTTTTTTATATTAAATATTTTTCATGTTTTCAAGATCATGTTTGAAATGGATCTTATAGTTTCTATATCGAGGTGTACATCAAGAATTTGTTGAAACTTTATGGTCACCAATAATATTTTTTTGTTGGTATGTTCTATTTTTTGGACTTTTATGACAATAAATTTTGTATAATGAATAATTATTTTTTATTGATGAATTTGGGTTAATCAGTTCTTATATTATTACATATTCATAGTAATTTCTCAAATATTCTGAATTAAATTCCATCAGTGTTAGTAGATAACCCATTGTGTATTGAATATAGCCATCAAGTGTCATTACCTCCTTCAATTCATTTCTAGCCCAAGACGATTGTCTTAAGAGGGATGACTCCATGAAACCTATGTCTATTTTAGTGAGGTATTCATCCACATACTTCAACCCTATGGATATATCCCTTATTATAAATGAGATATTATGATTTAATCATACATTTTTATAAAATAATTGATACATAATTGACTAATGTTGAAGGATGAATATTATACAATTCATTTAGGATAGATTCAATTTGATGGGGTTTTTCTGAAGATATCATTTAAAAGGATAGTTCATATAATCCTAGTGCAATAAATAATAGAGTATTAGAGGTTTTGAACCATTTTTGGAATCAATTAATTCTCTTCCTACAATGTATTAAAATTTAGGATACGTATTCAATGAACATTGGATAATGATTAGAAAGAAGTATATTATTGAATTTCTAGGGGGATATGGCAGCAAAAATAGTTTAATTTTCTATGACCTAATTATAAAATGTGCTTGGATGATTAATATCCTTTTGATATAGTTGATTAAATTTTGATCACATTTGGTTAAAAAAAATCAACAAACGCTCATTTTTTGATATACTAGAAGAATCCCTGGATGTTTTTATTAGAGGTTTTGATAAAAACACATACTAAGATTCAACCATTTTATACAAATAACCCTGGATAATTAATAGCCTAGGATGTTATAACCAAACATCTTCTGATAGAGAAATAATCAAGATGACTAGTAAGGGAAGGCATTTTTGGACTCCTCATTTTGATATTCTATGTATATTATCTTCAAAATCATTTCTAAAATAAACTTATACATACCCATTTTCAAAAACTATATCATTATTTATACCATATAGTGGAAGACAACAGTTTTTCATTGTTCTCTCTAGATTTTTTTTTCTTATAGCTCTTGTAAATAGGGGTTTTATTCATCCATGTATTTATAGGGGCCAGAGTGGGAAATGGTTCTAGTTTGAGCATGATATTTCCATTTATGGTTTCATTAATTGCGATGACAACATTTTACGGGATTTTCAATTTTTCATTCAAAGAAAAACATAAATCCTTTTTTGAAATGTGATGACTTATATGAATCTTATTGGATATTTCAGGGGAATCAACATACTTTTCAACTAATCTAAGACACGTAATATAAATATATATTACAAATTCACTTTGGGTAGTTACATTTTTATAAAAAATATCAATCATTTCCATTTGGTAATCAATTCTATGTTAATATAATTAATGTATTTTTTAAAAAAATTTGATATATTAATTTCCTTCGTACTTTATTACATAATGATGATTTTATAGATAAATATTTGATAGCGTTCCCTCTAAAAATGGATAAATTTCATTACTAAGATGTTATAAATTAAAAATCATGCTCTCTTTAGTGTCTATAATAAGAATATGATCTTGTATACTTCCTATTATATGAGTGTTGACATCATATGATGAAATGGAGATAAAAAGTGTACTAGATTCAATTCTGGGTCACCGATGCCTTTGAAAATATGGAATACCTTATGAAAGTTGTGGAGAATATTAGGAGTTACATCCATCCATTTAGTAAATTGTTTCCTTTCAAATTGCATATGTGCTCGACATCTATACTTGGATTATATTTGGGTGAACATGGATTTAATAGAGTATATGATTTCCACTATGATGGGTGGTTGTGAAAGCATACTAGTAGAGGTGATGAGTGGATTCTAGTATGGTCATCACACATTCTTTTGGTACGGTTATTCAGTATAAGATATTCAAGGGTTTCTTCTCTAACATGACTCTTACTCCACACCTGGTTGAGAGGAGTCATGATAGTTTTCCACTATTTTTCTTAAATACATTTTGTTCACAGACCTAAAGCCTACAACATGTGAACACATTATTCACTAAGGATAATAAAGTTTCCCTTATTGGGCATGCACAAGAGGGAAATCAGGGATTTACACTTATATGTTTTACATAGTAGTGATAATTTCCTATGTAGTTTAGTATTCTATATCAATAAATCAATCAAATTCACATCATATTGTGAAAAACTATCTTTGATATTCATATCAGCAATTACACTAGGTGGGAGGTGGGACGTAACCACGTCCATGAATTTTTCTTTATGAGAAGCTCAATGTGAGTTTAGTATATGAACATTCGAGGGAACTCCATGATCCAAGGTTAACCACGATTGATAGTTATACACACATTATTTTATTATCTCAATATATAGAATATATCACACATTGAGTTCATAATATTACACATCAACATTGTCTTCATAACCTATGTTATAATAAGGGGTAACATTAACAACATTATTAATTATTTATCAGACTCCATGATCATATCCTCCCCTAAAGTATAAATATATGGGTTTCCTTTTGATCATTTTATTAGGGGTATTTTAAAAGTGTCCTCACACATTCCCCTATAATTAATTCGCTTATGATAACAAACCATTAGAGTTCAACCATTTTCATTCCAATATTCCTCCTAGAATTAAATTAAAGAGTAAGATCCTCTAAGAGTCCCCAATATGATATAATAAGTGTATTCCCAATGATATGGATGGAACACACATCAAGAGGAATTTATAAATTTTATCCCAGTATTATCCCCCTTGTTTAGGAGAAGACATCCTATTTTGGTTGAGGAGAGGGTGGTCATAATTATTTAGTTAACCGTACATAAAACAACCAAAGTGAAATCTATAATTGATTATATATCACTTCTATAAGATAATTGTTAAAAATCAAAATTCATATCAGAATACCATGAAAATATGGTTTAATGTCTTAATGGACAAGCTACATAAACTAGTAAAAATATTATCTATCATGTCTTATTTTTCATTTTAGGTATTCATAACTAATGTGGAAAAACCATTTTAATTTATTTATAATTTTGATTATTTGATAGTTAACATGAAAATACAAGTATCCCACTTTATAACATTGGAAATTATATAACCAATTTGATATACAATTTAAAATTTAATGCATTTACATTTTATAAAATTTTGATGTTATTAGATCATGTAAATGAAAAAACTTTTATCTCATGCTGATATCCTAACCACATTTCCTTAATCCTATAGATTCCAATATTTATTTTCCATCTTCAAATATATTAAGGATCTGACTGGATCATTTTTTATCATTCATTCCCCCCATCTATAACTCTCTTGTTATCTATACACATCAATCTGCACTTTCATTCATTAAATGTCACAAACATCAAACCTCCAATTTTTTACTCTATAGAAACAACTATTGCATTACCATATTTATATACCAACCCATTTTTTATCCAAAAAATTTCACATTCATACACAGTTCTTCTCATCTCAAATCATGGATTACCATTTTCATTAACTTAGATATATGTTGATTAATGTAAAAAGGTTTGGATTTATTTATATATTAATGTTATACATTAGATCATAAATTTTGGCATTATATCTTAATGTTCATGAGTTTCATCTATATGATAGGATGTTTTTTCCTAATAGTTTCATATATTTTTATACAGTATCTCATCTTAAATTTTTTCCTTGAATCTATTAATGTTTCTTATTTTCTTGATTTTTGTTTAAAATTAATTTTTTGTGAATACACTACAATGTATGTGGATAAATTTAATTTAGAGTTATGATTTCATAAGAAACTTAGAAATCATATAATATAATATATATATATATATATATATGTGCGCGTGTGTGTGTGTGTCTAATTATATTTTTGTATAATTTAATTTGAAATATCCTATAATTCGTTTATATTGATATCAACACTTTTCAACTGATGTGATCATATTCGTTATCTTGAAAATCATATTTTAAATATCAATTATATATATTATGACTTTTTGTCCATATAATGTTTAAATTATTGGTGAATACACAATAAGAACATTCAATCAGTTCCTTTACAAATATCTATTATATTCTTAAATATAAATGATAGCTTTTGACGCTATTTGGACATCGCGCGTTGCTTCTCATTGCAGGCTGATGGAGCTTATGGCATGCTTGAAATCGTGCTAGGTTCGAGGGGTCTCTTCCTTCAACAAGGGCCATCATTTAGAGAATGCGTTTTTTGTTGGCAGACCTGGTTTTACTTTTCAAGAACTGGCGTGACGGCACTTCTCTACACTTTCATCAGGTCACTAACCCTTTGTCTCAAACCTCCATAAATAGAGTGCAGGGGAGGTGGGTTCGTTGGTACCCTCTGGGTAGCTGCTTCAAGATGAACACGGATGGGTCCTACATTATTGGAAACATGAGAGGAGGGGGAGTGGTGCATGGCATAGGAGGGAATGTGTTTCTTGTATTCACTTATTCCTTTGGCAGTGGAAACTCTCTTATAGACAAGGCCAAAACAATGCTTACTGGGATCAATATTTTCTCTCAGCATCACATTTCCATCTCTCAAGGGGAGACCGAATCTTTGATTCTGGACGACTCCCAACATGGTAAAGGCTCCATCCCATGGACCATCACCCACATTGTCAGGAAATGTAAATCCATCCTTTTCAACAACTCCAAAGTGACTCATAGGTGGCACGAGGTAAATAAGGTTGTGGATTACCTAGCTTCTTTGGCGGATCAGAGTTCCATTAACACTTGTCTTCCTTAATCCTAACTGCTTGAAACCATAGGGTGTTAATTTGATCAGAGGGGATTCCCTCAGCATGTATTATTTTAGGCCCCCTACACCCTTTGTGTCCTAGTTGTACTTTTAGTTCTTTAATAAAAATTTTATTTGGATGGATGACACTATTTGGACAAATTAACCCATTTGGTAAAAATTATAATTAATATTTATGAACTTCTTATCCCCAGTCATAAAAAATACCCAGCGATAATTTATCTACGTGAATACTTTAGGTTACATTATTTTTCTAATTTATAAGATAATCCCACATCATAGGTAGAGGTTCTTTGGGGTATATTTTCGTGGAATTAAATTTTCATCACATGGTATTCACATTGAAAAAAATTCTCCCCATAAATTTGGATTTTTATTATACTAAATGAAGTTGGATGAAATATTGAAAATATATTTTATTAATGAGTTATATTATGATAAAACATGATATCATAGAACAAAAACTACATAATATAATTTTCAAAATTTTTATAATACACTAGTAATAAAGAATATACAATAATAATTATATATATACTACATTAAAAATTCATCATTTTTTTGAATGCTTGTGTATAATTATATTATAGTATTATTTAATGTTTATGCTAAATTTTTTTTGTTTTTAAATGGAAAAAAAATTTTAAATAATTCATTGATAAAAATTTTAATCAAAATAAAAAATGTGCACTTTCTTTAGATTTTTATTAAAAATATTGAATTTCATGTTTCATCTAATTTCATTATGAAAAAAAACTAAAAATTATAGAATGTTCTGAATAAATTTTATTCTAAAATTACATCTATGCATTTTTATATGATTAAAAAATTATATTAAATAATATATTAAATTATTTCCGTGAATTTAAAATAAATCATGTCAAATGTAGATTTTTTTTAATTTCAATGTTTTGATACATTAAAATTATGACATATTTCTTATAAATTTAAATCACCTTTGTAATAAAAAATATATTCTCACATTAATCTTCAATACATTATTTTAATAAGATACTTATTTTTAATATTTTTTCAGGATGATAATGATTTGAAATTGGATTATGAAACATTGAATAACTGATTAATTTGAAAAAGGTGTTTACGCTTGTTTGTAATCGTCTAAATGAAATGTTCCAAAGAAGATCATTTTTTCAATTCCATGCTAGAAATGATTGAATATGACGAATTTAAAAATAAGAGAGTTTAAAGATCATTTATTTTTTCGTGGTTTTAATATAAGTTACAACACTTTTATTTGGAATGGTCAAACTAAGCATAATATCTAATCTATTGATTATTATACATTGCAAGATGATAACTCTGAGGACATTAAATAAATGTTTTGTGATATTTAATTATATACAATTGAGAAATATCTAAAAATTCAGTGTTTCTATATTGATGATTGAAATCCATTATACTTATGTTTCATCGAATTTATAGTTTTTATGGTTGGTGTCAAGATTGATTAACTTGAAGGTGAAACATAGATGGTTTGATAAGAGTTTTAATGATTTTATATTGTTATTGAAATTTATTTTTGTTAAATATTATGATCTTCCATATTCACATTATAATTAGTTGAAAATAATAATCATGATGGGATTTGGGTATAAATAAATACTTGCGTTATTGAATTACTATGTTCTATATAGGAAGGAATACAAATGTCTATCATTTTTCCAAAATGTGGAACATCATGATACAAGTTGAGAGAAAAATTAAATGGTGATTTTTCATTTACAAATACCCTTTCCATGTAATTTTGGTTTATTCCTATAATTCATCATTTTAAATGATTATATTAAAATTAAAATGTAATGGAATGGTTAATATGGAATGAATATTAGGGGACATGTGATGGGAAATTAAGGAATTTAGCTGATTTTCCATCGTAGAAGAAAATTGATCTGTATATTCCATTATTCCAAAGTGAAGTTAGAAACCTCATACTTTGACTATGAATGGATAGAATGAATTTATATTGACGACTTATTAGTTCACATAGTTCATGCCTTGTTTTATTGGTAATTTAAAACTAATCTTCATAATTTTGTATAATGAGAAAATATATCATGTTGTCTTTAATGTTATTCGGCCAAAAATCTCAGAATTGATATTGTTATTTTTGTGTCACCATTAAAGGATGATTTTAAAATTTTGTGCGAGGAAATTATTAGGTTGTATCATTCTTATGAAATGGAAAATTTTTAACTATAGGCATTTATTATGTTCACTTTAAATGAATTCACCTCATATGAAATTTAACTAGATATATCGTTAAGTGGAATAAAGCTTTCCAAATTATAAACAAAAGACATCATATTATCAACTACATCATGGGAGAAAAACAGATTACATGGGTCATATAGTGTTCTTTACTATAGATCACACTTATAAAAGATTAATAAATTAATTCAACAACTATGAAAAAATTTATATTTCAATAAACCCTTTATGCACCGATCAATATTTTTAGAGGGTGAAAAAACCATGATGTGACATTCAAAATAACACATAAATCAGGTATTTATAAAAATATATGGAGGAAATAGTCAATATTTTTTGTTCTAGAATATTAAATATATCATGAGTCTATTTATAAAAATGTTTTCATGAATTCAGAGAATAATATATTGGACATATTTTTTGGAACATTGTTATATCTTATAAGAAATACTAATGATGGGTTCAATGCAATATTGGACTTACTCTCAAGGGGAATAAATTGGATTTAGATCCCACTCCAGGTTGAAGGTGAATATTATTTCCACAGTCTTGTCATACATTATCCGTGTGGGAAAAAAATATATTTTTAGTGTCTTCATGATATTAAATATCAGTAGGGCTATTCTTCTAAAATTATAAATTTTGTACCATTTAGGGATTTCAATTAGAAAGGAATCAAATATAATGATTTACAAATCATGATTCAATAAATCCCATGTGTTACATGCATATTATATTTGAAATCCATGCCACAGTGGCTATTATAATGGTGTGTTATTTTTCAATATAAATTTTAAATAAGTTGATTGATCTGAAGGATTTAAAAAATTTGGAGAAAGAAGAAATTTCTATACATTGTCATTTGGAAATGTATTTTCCTGTATCTTTCTTTGATATCATGGTTCATATAACAGTTATTTATTTATGAATAATTTTTTTAGACTTGTATACTTATGTTTGGTGTATCCTACTAAATGTTATATTAAGATATTTAAGGGATAAGATATGAATCCATATTGACCCATGTCATCTACTATTGATAAGTATATTTGTAAAGAGGTTTAATTGTTTTGTATAGGATACTTGTCTATAGTGGAGCACATTTATTTGCCTACATATATTCATAAATAATCTAATTATTGTTTAATAGGGATTTGTGGCTTGAAATTCAAATTTTTTATAGGTGAATAGATAATAATGGTACATCAGAACATCATGAATTACATTGATGATGGTAATCCATATATAAAATTTCATATTAATATATTGAAAAAATATTATCCAAAGAATAATTTTATATTTATTTTGAATGAGAATAATAAAAAACATTCCATGATGTAAAGAGGCCATGCTTAATAGATCTGATGCATTGGAAACATTGAGTTTGTTAGTGGGTGTTAAATTTTTAAATTTGATAACATGGTCTGGTAATGACATTAATGGCTATAAAATTCATATGAATGATCATGACAATATAAGTGCAGTTCAAAATAGTCATGTATTAGTTTTCATAGATTCAATGTATTTTTAAAATTACAACTATAAAACCCAAATATCGGAATCATGTTCATATTATAGAGTCATTAAATGAATATGGGAGGTTGATTATGTTAAATTTAATTTTCATGTATTTAACTGAAATGGTTTATTAGTAAAAAAAATTCATACATAATGAATTTTGAATGAAAATAATTAATCTTAATATATTATAATACACATATTATCGTTTTTAATGGAATCACGCGAAAAATATATTTTTTGTTTTTTTGATCAATTCTGAATGAAGTGGTGTATTGTCTTACAAGTAAAAAACTAGTTTTTTGTTGATGATAAATTTGTTGAGGATTCTGACTTATAATAGATCCATACATCCATGGAATTATTAATTGATAAAATTGATGATCATGTAATTGACTGTTATAGTGACATTAAAAATAAACATGAAGAAGGAATTTGGGAAAAAGAACCTTTTGTACATTCTTAATATTATAGGTATCATATGATAATTCCTCATTGACCTTGTTAATGTTTATAAAATGATAGGTATTTAATTTTTATTTTATTTATTGAAAAATTCATTATGAGTAATAAATAAAATCTTTGTTTATTTCATTTTAGTTTTGGATAGTTTACCATGTTTACCGTTAGGTAAATTATATATTAATTTAATGTTTTGAATTTTTTTTAATTTTAATATGTTAAATATAAAAGTGTATAATAATTTATTCAAAAACATTTTTAAAAATATTTTTATTAGGTTGGGGGATTTTTTCTATTCACAGACACTATTTAGAATTTTTTTTCATTTTTCTATATTTCATTCTTATCTGATTATTGTTTTTCTTATTTTATTTTTCAATACAAAATATGAATAAAATGTGTTATTTTTTACATTATTTTTATGTTGGATATTTTTTTTCTTATTTAAATTTGTATGTAATAGTTGGATTTGTATAATTTTGTACTAATTGTTCAGTGCTAGGATTTTTATGATAATAAGGGATCAACCAACTGATTCACCACACACTTCTAAATATGATCACTCTCACACCTCTGTAGAGGAGTGTACACATGATCCTTTTGATGAGCCTTAACCTTATTTACAAGTGACATGTCATTCAATGGGTCCAAAGAAGAGTTAGAGGGTTGGAAAATATTGTATCACACATTTAACAGAAAATATAGTTTCTCATAGATAGAATTAGAGGATACTGATAGAATTTCATGATAATTATATTCCAAGAGGTCCAAATGAATAAAAATTCAAGAGTTTAATAACTATGGATGTGTAACGTCTCGTCCTGGGTTCCACACATCGGTGCCCCAAACCAGTTAGTCACATGGCCCTTGGCGCACCTCTCCATACACCAGAGGCTGTCGACTAGTAGTAATGGTCTAATATGTCAATGATGTAGAGTATATACCTGATTTTACTAGAGGAATACACTGGTGGAAAAAATATCAATCACAAAATAACATATAATGATAAACATAATACTACCAATATCACGTAACAAGTAAAGAATGAAATTCAATGTAAAAACTAAACAATAAATTTGTCATGTCAATATATAGGAAATGTGTCTAATGAAAACTCAAAATTAATTATAGTAACAACTCCCATGTAGTTCTCAAACAATGTCTTGTTCCCTCAACCATTCTCCATCCCAAATCAACCATCTAACATAGGTCTTTTTTCCCTTAACATGTTATGAAATTGTGTAATCTATTCAGTTAATGATCATGCATACTAAATAGGTTGGGAGTAAAACTTAGTTGGCCACCACCAAGGGTGTTGAAAACCAATGTAGTTTATAATAATGTATGTAGTTGTATAAATAAAGAAATTAAATTCATAAATAAATAGTTTATCACATTATTATATATTCCTTATTTAACCAAATAAACTCTTGGGTTCCCAAGGAATCCTGAACCAAAATACATGCTTCCGACCATGCATGAGTATAATATATCCACAAAGGATATCACATTTAAATTTCCATGATACCATTCTAAATACTTATTTAAAGTACCATGTTACCATTCATTTTTTAATGTCACATAGTTGAATAAGAATGATACCATTAATAATACTTGGATAAATGGTGATGTAACCATTCACTATTTAACAATACATAATTGAATGAGCATTTTGACATTCATATCATCCCATAATATAAGAACCATGTTACAATTATTTATTTCTCAACTGAATAACCATGTAACCATTCACAATTTCACAATTGAATGACAAGTCTACCTTTCATCAAAACATAATTAATTAAACAAATTATTACCCACATTAATTCCAATACGAAATCAATAATTTTATTTTGAAAACATTTCCATTAGTTAACACAATAATTAACTAATAATATCATAAACAATAATTACTTTAATAAATAATTAATCACACCAAATTCTCTATTTATTTATACATTTAACTAATGACATAAGTTAGTATAGTTAATTAAACATTAAGATAATTACATCAATAATGTTATGTAATTAAAAATTAATTATTCACATAAAAAACTTTAATTAATTAATAAATTAATTAATAAAATTAAATCTATTAATCAATTCAATATTTAACTAAAAAATAAATTAATTTAGATAAGTCATTAATTAACTAAAAAATCAATGGTATTAATTAATTTGAAAATTAATTAATCACATTAAATAAATTAATCTATTCAATAATTAATTGATCACTTCAATTATATTAGTAAATTCAATAATTTACTAATCTCTAAATTTATATAAATAATTAAACAAATAGGTTACCACAAAATTACCCATAATTAATTCCTCAAATTAATTAATTATGTCAATCTCATTAATTAATTAATTTATTAATTAATCAATATATACAAACTCAAAATCTTATAATTGATCCCACAATTAATTATCTCATTCACAATATCAATATTTCATAATAAATTCCACAATAAATTATCTCAATTGTCAAATTTCAATATTTCATATATAATTCATCAATTGATTATCTCATTCACAAATCCCAATATTGTGTAATTAATTACACAATTAATTATCCAAATCTATCAATTTCAACAACAAAATATTCCCCATTAATTAATCCACCAATTAATTAGTTTAAATCGTTAAATTTCATTAACAAATCATTCCCCATTAATTAATTCCCCAATTAATTAATCACCTTGACTCCCTTCAACTAATTCAGAAATTGTTTTTTCCAATAAATTTCATTAATTAATTCATAATTAAGTATTCACAATCATTCAATTAGTTAATTCATCAATTAAGTAACTACATTAATTTAATTATTTACTTTAATAACTAAATACTGAAATTACCTGCATTAATAAATTCAACAATTATATAATCCCATTATTTAATTTAATAATTAAAAAATCATATGCAAAATTTACATATCTCATAATTAATTTATAAAATACTTATCTCAAATAAAAATAATAATATCCCATATTTAATTTCACAATTAATTATCTCTATTTATAAGATCAATATCAAAAAATTAATATACCATTAATTATCTCAATCAATTATATTAATATCTCATAATTAATCTACCATTAATTATATCAATTCATGATATCAATATCTCATAATTAATCTACCTATAATTTCCTAAAATCATATATCAATACCAAAAAATTAATATACTATTAATTACCTCAATTAAATACTTAATTATCCAAAAATTAATTCTACAATTAATTATTCCAACTCTTATGTCAATATATCATAATTAATCCACCAACCAATTATCTAAATCACAATCCACAAATCTCATAATTAATCCCCGATATAATTATATGATTCAGAAGACACTAAATATAATAATTAATTCTCCAATTAGTTATCTTGTTTGACATCACCTAAGACTAATAACTAATTATCGAATAAATCTTTAATTTAAAAAATACTACAATTAATCAACTGGCCACATAAATTAACCCTATGTAGGAAATAATTTTTTTGAAGAACACAATAAATTATAAAATTTCTATACACATATCATAATCATGAAAATGGGAATTGAATATTATACCACTAACATCAATTTATCAAATAATAACTACCCAATGGAAATCTAGGAATCTTGTGCAGCACAACAATGTTGGTCAAGATCCTAATCTCAAAACTAGAAATCAAGAATAAAGTTAATTAAGATATTTCAAATCCAGATCTCACAAAAATGATATAGGTATGTCCAATAAAAGGTATTTCATCACTGAAAGGAAGTAGAAAGAATGGGGAAAGAATAAGAAAATAACCATGAGAGGATTCACTTATCTGTAGAGGAGTGGAGCATTGATCCAAGAATTGATTCGCAAAGAACAGTGGTTGGGTGGGATTTATAATCATCTCAGTTCCACATAAATTAATAATTAATGTCTTCGGTGGAATGAGGGTAGATTTTGGGTTAATATGTGTGCTGTAGTATTTTAAAAAAAATCAGGTTAATTAAAACCCCCGGCGTGGTTTCCTATACAGTGGAGCATGGTTTTCCCTAACTGTGTGCCTATTCTATGCACCTCACCAAGGGGTGTCAGATGATCTCTCCAAAGAGGGGAAAATAATTTCAAAATAGTGCACCAACTGTGAAAACCCTCTCTTCTTGGGTTCATATGTTTATCTGGAAGGGTTTATGGTATGGGAAAATTGTGCACCAACTATGCACTACCCCTTTTTCTTACAAATTCTATAATTTCACCAAGACCCACCCGAGTAATGACCCAAACATGTTATTCTAAAATCAAGACAAAAAATACCTCTAAATATCCCTAATACATCTCCATAAAATTTTCAGTTCTATCAATCACTCCACCTTGTAACAGCTCATCCCTACAATGTACTCCCAAACATTTCAATGATTCCATGTAAAAAGTATTTGACCACTAAACACTAATAACCATTTATCTCTGTCACATTCAATCTTGAACCTGTCCATGTTTACATAGAATAAGAACTACCTGGAGATTCTTTCCCCTCAATAGCTTCTCACATCAATCCAACAAACGCATCAGATTCTCCTCAAATGATGCATCAACCTCCAGATCAACTTCCACAATATGCCAGATATTTTTTTAACTCACCATGGTTAACATTAAAAAAACATGATATAACATTAGCACTCAGTCATTTCATCCAAAAACTCGTAGAATGGAATCACAACCATCTCCACCAAAGACCATATAACTGTTCTATGAGAAAATTAAACATAAACCATACAGGTTCTTCATCGGTATTCCGATGCCACCACATCAAAAAGATGAGTTTTCTCCACACAACTACCACTAGAAAATCACTCCCCACCTTTGGAAAATCATTAACCCTACTTATTATGCATCTTAACCATAAAAAATATTCATAAAACTATGGTATATCATCAGAACCTCATCTGTAAACTATCGACATCGTACCTTCTACCCCCCATATCCCAAAATTATACTTGATCAGTGTAACCTCTAATAGGACTCATATAGATACAAAAAACCTTAAGGTATCTAGTCATAAATCCTGATATTTGTATACAAACATAGCATAATGTCATGGTTTGGGTCATGATCGTCACTTATTAATTGTACTCTAAGAATTCATCACTGAACACCACCAAAAATCCTTCATCACTGATGTTACCTCCCACATCAGAAACACATTAACCTTTTTTCTGTCTTGGGCTCCCTTAGCCCTTAAATATCTCACCACCTTGATAAAAAATCAGACTGTCCCTCACACAGCTTATTACTGAGGTCTCATACTAGGGAATTATCACTAGCCAAACAACCCACAACAAGTCCCAAATAAAAAAATAATGTATTATTAGATTTCCATATTAACACAATTAACAATAGGGATTTACAGAAAATCATAATAGGTCTTTCCCCCATTTCCCACCACATGGTCAAACCCAAGCTACTATCTATTCCCCTAACCATCTTACATATATGTCATTATTAACAAGGGTAACAGTATTATCATTATTAAATTTTATTATTTATAACACCATCTATTCTCATCTTGAATCATTTTATAATCCTTATCAATTTCATGTTTAGAGGATTTTTTATTTTAATTTCACATGCAATGAAAAATAGTTTATGTTTAGAAAATTTCCTATAACCAATTTTATTATGCATAACTATAATGATGCAGATCATAGTAACACTAAGCGAATTGAATAATTCATGTAAACACTACTCTCATGTCATACTGGGCCATGAATCAAATTTTATAAAATCTCCACATCAATAATCATAGAACACAACAAGTACATCACCCATGGTGAAATAATATTAAACTATTACATAAAATTAAAATAACAAAAATTCCCACCCTGGGTACTTGGGTTCTCCCTCATACATGGGGTAGATACTCCCATGAAAGATCTCAAAACCAAGGCCCCACTATTCTTTGTCTCATTTCTACATTTCTGAAACAGTGATACAAAAGAAAACAAAAATCAAAACATGGCTCTAATACAACTTTGTAAATTCTCATCAGAGGGCCACACACTGATAGCCCAAAAAGGTCAATATAATGATCTCAGGCACACCTTCTAGTATGCCAGAGGCTTTAGACTAGCATCGAGGGTCTGATATATCGATCATGGGTATTCTATATGTTAATTTATCAGAGTAATACATTTTCATATATTAATAAAAAAATTACAAAATAACATATACACACAAACATAATAATACAAATATCTCATAATAACCAAAGTTGGAAGTAAAATGTAAAAACCGAACAAGAAATATGTCGTGGTAATATACGTGTCATGTGTTAAATGAAAACTAAAAAATAAATAAACTGTTAACTCCCCAACGGGTCCCAAACCACATCTGGTTCTCTCATCCATGATGCATCCTAAAAAACCCATCTAACACAGGGCCTTATCCGTTAATATATACTATAATCATCTAATCTATTATGGTGTGAATCAGGTAGCCCATGTAGAGTTTGTGTACAACCTAGTAGGACCCCACAAATGATGTCTAAAACAAATCCTGGAAATAACAGGATATGCAGTTGTATAATGAAATAAGTACACTGCCTAAATAAGTAGTTTATCCCATTATAAAATATTTTATATTTAACCAAATAAACCACCCGAGTTCTCGAGGACTCCAGAACCTCAAAACCAACTTCAGCCAGTACAAGAGTCTGATCTATCCCCAGAAAATATCAATTTTTAATTTCTACATTACCATTCTTGATACTAATCCCAATTTTCAAGTTATAATTCATAATTTAATATCACATAATTGAATGATCATGTTTCCATTCATAATACTGGACCTAATTTACATATTACCATTAACCATTTAAGAATACATAATATAATGAGTGTGCAATAATTAATAACAATACATAATATAATGACCATGTTATAATTATTTATTTCTCAATTGAATTACCATGTTAGAGTTCATAGCATCCCAATAAAATTACCATGTTACCAATCAAAAACACATGGATAATTAAAAAATTAGTTATCCAAAAACATTATATTATCAACTCAACAATTATTTAGACACAAAAATTCCATTATATAAGTCAAAAAACAACTAATAACATTAATTACCTTGATTAATTCAAAAATAAATTAATCAAATACATTTCTCTAGTTAAATCAACAACTCAGAAATCACATAGATTGATCTAGTTAATTAAAAAAGTTACAAACCACATCAATAGTATGAGTAAATCAATCAATTATTTAATCACATCTAATACATTATCTAATTCATAAATTAATTAATCACTCCAAATTTTTCTGTCAATTCATTAATTAACTAAAAAATCAATTCATCCCGTTAATTTAACCATTAAATAATCATATCAGTAATATTAATTTATTTTATATTTAATTAATCACGTCTAATACATTATTAAATTCAAAAATTAACAAATCACTTCAATTTCATTATTCAATTTAACAATTAACTGAACACACCAATTACATTACAAATTCAACAATTATTGTATCAAAAAAATCCCATAAATTAATTCCCCAATTTAACTATTTCAATATCATTAATTCAATCATAAAAAAATCAATAAATATCCACAATCTAAAAATCTAATAATTGATTCCACAAATAATTATCTCATACAAAATCTCAATATTACATAAATAATCCCACTATTAATTATCTAAATTCACAAATCTCAATATTTTCCAATTCATTCCACAATTAAGTATCTCATTCACAAATCTCAATATCTCATAATTAATTAATTAATTAATTATCTAAATATTTCAATTTCAATAACACAATAGTCCCCATTAATAAATTTTCCAATTAGATTATTTACCTTGTTCAATTTTATTAAAAAAACAAACCCCATTAATTAATTTTCCAATTAATTAATCATCGCCAGTCTATTCAATTAATTCACTAAATAATTTATCTCATAAATTACATAAATTAATTTATAATTAATTAATCAGAATAATTCCATTAATTAAATCATCAATTAAATAATCACTCATATCCCATTATTTAATAAAAAATTAAATAATCACGTTACTCAAATTAGTTAATTCATCAATTAAGTAATCCCATTAAATAATATTTCAATTAAATAATCTTACCCACTATTTCAATATCTCATAATTAAATAAAAAAAAATTATATAAAATAAAAACAAAAATAATATGCCATATTTGATTCCATAATTCATTATATCTATTTATAATATCAATATCACTTAATATATCTACAAATAAATATATGAATCCATTACATTAATATCTCATAGTAATTCTAACATTAATTATCTCAATTCATGACATCAATATCTCATAATAAATATATAATTAATTATCTCAACTCATATATCAGTATCTCAAAATTAATCTACCATTAATTGTCTAAATTCTTGGTATTATTATCCCATAATTAATTATACCATTAATTCTCTCATCTCTTATATTAATATCTCATAATTATTCCAAAAATTAATTTTCGGAATCGCAATCCCTTAATATCATAATTAAACCCCCAATTAATTATCTAATTGGATAACCAAAGAAGATCATGATAAATTCCAAAATAAATATCTAATTGGAAATCCCCAAAATTTCATTATTAATCTTGAAATTGATATTCAATTTAAATGATACATAAATTGAAAAATTGTCCATGTTAATTATCCTAATTTTGTAATTCAAATTAAAATATAATTCATGTTCATATAAAATTTTAAAACACATATCAAAACACAAACCGTGGGAATGCATTATTAGACCACACACCTCATTTCAACACTGAATAATCACCCAATTAAAACTCATGAAATTTTTGTGGCATAACGATGTGGATCTAGATCATAATCTCAAAACCCTAAATCAAGATTAACGAAAATAATGGTCTTGAAAATATATACCAAGATCTAGAATATGACATCTATATATCACAATAAATATATATATCATTATAATACATGATATTACATAACTTAATTGATGTATAAAGAACTGAGGATTAATGGATGAATAACTAGTAGAGGAGTCACTTACTGGGAGAGGAGCAGACCTTCAATCTGGTCTTCGATTCATGATGGACATCTATCGCGAGGGATTGGAATTCATCTAGGTTACTAAAAAATAATGAATGAATCTATTTTATGGAATGCGGGTTTATTTGAGTTTAATATGGGGGTTCCTGTATTGGGAAAATTAAATTTTTGGTTATTTAAAATCCTACGAACAGTTTCTCATAAATTGGTGCACGATTTCACCTAACCATGAACCCTCACAGTAAATATCACATATGGGTGTTGAATGGTATATCGTAAGAAAGAACATGGTTTTGAAGAACATTACACCATCCATGGAAATCCCCTATACTTGGTTTCACATTGTTTTCTGGGTTGGGCACATGGTTAGGGAAAACAATGTGGAAACCCTTAATTTCCTCTTTTTCTTCAAAAAATCTCTAATGTTCACCCAAAAGGACCCATGTTAATACCCTAACAGGTTATAAAAAAAATAGGAAAAATAATAGGACTAATTGATCTGGATATATCTATAGAAATGTTATGGATCTTCTTGAAACCTAAAATAAAAGATTCCATTTTGAATGATGAATGCAGAAATGTTAACAAATTGAGAGTACCTCAATTGTGGCATACTCTTTTGGTAATCTAATTTTTTTTATTTTAACAATAATAAATTTTTTATAGAAATATATTTTCCACCCTTATTATCAAAAGAAATTTGATATACCTGATACAAGAGGAATCATGATGTAATGTATATCAACTGCTGCTAGGAGATGGATTAATTTTAAATAAAACCTCTCATTAAATTTTATTTTTGGGCATACAGAACATCATAATCCATGTGATTAATACCAATTTATAGATTTTGATGCATGTAACAAAATTTTATTAATGGAGAAGATTATATGATTTTTTTATTTCTATGATACCTTTTATTGTTTTTTTATATTAATGATATTATTAATGATTTATTTAATATTAATTTATTACAATCGAGGATATCTCATCAAGAGATCCATTATTGTAACCATTATCATCATACATTATCTTAGGTTGTGTATATATCAACTTAGTTAAGAATATTGATGGAAAAATATCACATACTGATAGGTGAGTCTTTAGAATCTACAGAGGCTGAGCCTCCCCCCTCTATAAATTATATATACAAGAGGAATCAGATGAGAAAAAAATACAATATATTATAAAAGAATAGAGATTTTAATTGAGAGGATTATATGATGTTATCTTTTTTTATTCCATTATATAAATTCAATTAATTATATTTTTTGATAAATTATAGATATCTTATAAAATACCAAACAAGATTATCTTTGGGACTAGAGCACACAAGGTTTCTCTATAGAAAAGGGTAGGAATGATATTTAAGATATAGAATTGGGATATATTGAACACCAAGGTCGTGTAAAAGGATTCTAGAAGGGTGTATTAGTAAACAAATTGTTTCCAGATTATAACTATTTTTCAATGGAAGGTGTTTCTAAAATAATAGAATCTTTGGAAGCTAATGTTTAGGATATTTATGTGTCTATAGAGGACTGAATTAGAGTTCATATAATTTTTATGTTTTAAGGATGATAATGATAGTTTTAGATAAATAATATAACTCATCCACTTCTACAACCATCTCAAACTCCTCCAACCCCTCCTGTAGCCCCCATTCCATCTTAATCTTATTCAACACCCACTCCTCTAGAGTTTCCCAATCACTTTGATTTATATATAAATATTACCTAGCATCATATTGTTTCATATAGGATTATATATTATATTAGTGATACAATTCATAAAAAATTTATAGATATAGATCATCATTGGGTAACTATACAAGTTATTAGAGACGCATTTTCCAAAATACCATTACATACAGATGAGGTGAGTACAACTGAATAAAATAAGTGAAACATTTTAGTTTGGAAATCAAGACTTGTTAGACATTTTAATGTAGAGGTTTGAGTATATATTATATTTTATTTCATTTTTATATTAAATTTATTATATAATTTTAATTATTAAATAAATATATATTTTATATAGGGATATAGTAATGATAAAAAATATTGAATAGACTACAAAAGAAATCACTGTGTTAGGAAATTAAATACAAATTATAGTAGTATGTAATGATTGTTAACGTATTCAAATTTGTTTTTTGATGTTTATGCGATTTTAATTGAATATTTTATTTCTGGGAGTGCAATGAGTGTGGAACATTTTAGAAGGCCTATCGTGACTAGAGATCAGTGGGGCATCAACATGATGGAAGGGGTTTCCATATAAGTCCATTAACTAAAATGTTTCTTTAATTTAATGTATTAAAAATTTACACTTATATTTTGTTTTTATTAGGAATCATTATATAATTTTTAAGGATAGTAACAATAAAAATGAATATGGATTTATGGGTCCAAAATTTATTTCTCTTAAAGAGATGAAAATGAATTGAATTGAAAAAATCAATTTATATTTCTCTATGATTTCAAAAGAATGAAAATATTTATTGTTGGATGTTTCCTTATCTCCAAGTGTATGAAACATCTATCTAAATAACTATTATATATCTATTAAAATATTAACCAACAATATTAAATTTTCTCCTATATTAGTGATCATTGGATGATTGGTGTTTTTCAAGGTAAAAGGAACATTACTGGTTATACTCTCTCTGTGTTGTAGTGGGAGTAATTTTTTAGAATGTGTTAGAACTACTTTTTTGAATTTTTAATACCTTCTTATTTTCTAATAAAATTTAAATTTATTTTTTTATATTATTTTTAAATAAAGAATGATATTTCTTTAGAGAGAGCACAAAAAAATAGAGCACCAAGAACATATTTGTAAAAGTAAAAGAGAATTTTTATTTAAAATTAGTTTTTTATGTTGTATTAATTAATAATGTTATTTGGAATTCAAAAAAATCATTTAAACAGAATTTTTACACAAAAGAAGTCATAACCGAATGTGAATATTACTTATTAATATTTATGTATGAATTAATTTCAACAAGTACTATTAAAAAGTCCCACATGGTTATTATTCTTATTAAAAATTCCCTTAATATTTCATTCATTATACATATATATATCTATATATTAAAATAATTCCTTTTTATATTTTTGATGATACATGCCCTTATAGTGCACATGAGATGAGATCATTAATATTTGAATGGAACTATAATTTCATAGGAATAATTAGATTGTATTTTATTTTTGTATATATTTTAAACATGAATATTCAAAATATAACTGTGTTAATTTTTTAGCACACCATGATTTCATAGTAATTTATTTTCTTTTAAAGTAATTCAATAGCTTGCGTCACATGCAACACTGAGTTTGAGTGCACCACAACATACCCAACTTGTCGTTCAAAAGTGGTTATAAATAGTATTAACTTAATTTTGAATTTTATTTAATCCATATAATTTTAGAATCCATATTATGTGTTTCATAGACATAATATAAGAACAAATTCATTTTGTCAAATTAATGAAGTGTTTTTCAAAAAAATGTTATTTTACCACCATCTAATAGAAAACCATTTTTAAAATAAATATTTGAAACTTTTATATATTAAATTTAATTAAATTAAATTCTTATTTAGAATCGGGACATAAAAATTTATTTTGAATAATTTTTTTGTACTTTTTTGATAACTTTCACATTTTGACGAATAATGAAAAATAAGAAATTTTAATTGAAAACAATGTTTTTAATAGAAATTTATTACAAGGTTAAATTTTTTATTTGAATTTTTTGGAGTTATAATTATATTATAATTTTACCATTTCATACAATTTAAGTCATTATAAGTAATTTTACATTTAAATTTGACATAAACACATATCAATCTTTTTATAGTTTTTACTTTTTAAAAACAATATTTTCGATTTTAAAAAAGGGAATTAATTTTATTTTAATTAATGAAACATTTATGTTTTTAATTTGGTAAAATAGAATTCATTTTGGAATTTGGAATTTCAAAATTATCTTAGGGTGAGTTGTTGGTATTTTTCTGATGTCATACAATTTTTGATAAATAGTGAAAACATTGCGTTACAGTTTAAAACATAAATTTTATTTAAATAATTTTTTATTTTTATTAAATTTACCAATATAATTTCACTGTAATTAATTAAATTCATTTTAAAATAAAATTAGATGTATAAAATTTTATTAATTCTTTTACAGTCTTTTACCCACCTTCTCAAAGCAATTAAAAATTTTATAAAAACATAATTTTACTGCTTTTGTGAGTTCAATATCAAAACATTGAGAGACACAGTTGACATAAATAAGTGAAATATGTTTTAATAAGATGAAAATAATTTTCCATGAATAGTTACTTTTGACTTTTATTTACCACAGTTAAAAGTAAATAAGATAATTAAGGGTACAAATTATATTATAATTACCCTAACACATGTACTAATTCTATAGGATAAGTGTAATTAGACAAAAAAAAACCTTATAAATAAAATATTATCCTCTTTTTTCCACTTAGATTAGATTTAGACATTTATTATCATTTTATTTAAAGAAGAGTTAAAAGAGTTAGATTCAATGTTTTATTACTAAAACCTTTTTAATATCGGGTTACACATTAGATAAATTCACCTATAAATATTCATTAGAATGGTAAAAACATTTCCAACATAATGGTATTTTATTTATAATTTTTAAACATTATATCATTAAATCTACTTATGCCACAATGGTGATGTAGTAATTACCTTATTAATAAAAGATTATAATAATTTATATTATAAATATCCAAATAAATGTAATTTGAGAGTTTTGATGAATTACAATTATGTTATAGTTTAATATTATATGTTAGTGTTTTTTGAATGTTTTTTCGATGTAATCATGTTGTTATGATTTTCACAAAAACTAAATAATAATAATGTCCAAATTGACATAAATGAGTTTTCAAAACAAATACTATATTATTGGTTGATATAATATTCCTAAAAATGTATGGATAGGCCAAAATGCTTAAATAATATTATTCATGACATCAATGAACCTATTGAGTTTCTATTGGAATTATAGAGTATGTTTATCAACAATATAGTGTAAGAACACAAGAAGACTTTGTAAAGGTTAAACAAATTAACAAATAGTTAAATCTAAAATATAAGGTTTAAATGGTAAACTAAACTTCTATAAAACCTATTGGATGAGAGTTGTTCGACCCATTCCCACATTATCTTATAAATAATTCATTTTGGAGCCATTAGAAACCGAAAATTATTTTATTATAAAATAATATTTCAGGGTTTTCCTAAAGTGACCCTCACCTCTCTTATGAAAGAGTATTTCACCTTCTCTAAATTGAATACCTCCAAAACCATTTTTATTGGCCATACCCTACCCAAATATCCTCCAAACATCCTTTAAATCAACCAAGTGTCCTTACTTTGATCCTAAATCCATCCTATGGATCCCTTTTTATCTACTCAAAATGAAACACCCGCGGAAGAGATAATAATTTCACAACCCTCTTTCTAGTTATATTCTTCTTCAACTTCCTATTTCTTTTTTGGTTTCATACCAAAATAACTCCATTAACTTCTATATACATTTATTATATTATAAATATTGTAAAACCATATTCATTATTATATCTATCCTATAAATGACAATGTCACCATACGTGCGTACGTACGGCTTACCGTCTCCGCATTGTGGTGTAGTTTGTTATTCAAACACTTTTTTATTTGAATGTTTATAATAATGTGTATAACAGATGTAAATAGTAAGTATAACATGATAATTATTCTGTATATATGATATACAATCCAATTATTTACGATTTCACCATCTATATAATGATATTGTCGCTCGTGGGTACGTACGGATTACCATCTCTATGAACATGATGTGATTCATTAACCATCGTAATCATTCAAAAATAATCGTCATTTTATAATTAAAAATAATATATATAAACATAACATCATTCTTTTTATAAATCAAATACATCACATCCATAAGAAACATGGCTAACATAATCATGCATATAAATGAAAACAAATCAGTTAACACCCGAAAAGATGATACTACTGAAATATTATTATCAAAACAATATTATAAGATCATATATGATATCATATATATGTACTTGGTTCCTTAATAATTTAATAAAACAAATTTATCGAATATAAAAGAGGTTAACCTACCCTATAGTAAGGGAAAGTACAAGGTAAGGGGTTTCTTATCTCACTTTTAATTCCGTGAGCTTTCCATTGTTCACCACTTATTTAATGCATGTGGTGTATTATATACTGCCATTTGATATATATTATCATGATTCCATTTATATTAATTCTATTATGTGATTCAATCTCTGTTTATTAAATTTTGGTTATACGACTCGATTGATTACAACATGGTAAGGGTTTTTCATCTCACATCTTATTTCCGTGAGATTCGTGCTATATTTCCACTATTTCCTTTGGTGTGGTGTATGTAAAGCCAGTTATTGTATTACTTATGAAATATAATTTAATTTATGGGTATTTAAATCTTCATGTTATGATCCTTCTTTAATTGGGGTGTATTTTTTGTTAGTCACCAAATCGTTATGGGAATTTCTCATTTCGATTTGCACTCATTGGGTTTTAAGAAAACTTAATTGATTATTTTACTCCATGATTATGTTTGAAATAACTATTAATTTATTAATGTTGTAATTTAAACTCCCCTTTGTGTGGATAATATTTTTATACAAATAATCACTCCATTGATAAATTCTCATGTCCTCGATATGAACTTGATAGGAGTAGTCTTAACTCAGTTTTCATCCATTGAGTTAAACATCCAAGTCATTGGTGTCGCTGTTAAAAGAATATGTGTGATTGTCCTCTAAATGTTTTTCACTAAATATTCAATCATATTTGCTTTATTTATATTTTTGACACATAATTATTTCATTGATTTATCCTTAACCTAAGCATATGTTCATTATAAGGGATTTTATCACAACTTACATTCCATTGAGACTTCAATGTTGTTATGCACCAATTCACTTTTATTTGGTGTATATACGTTTCTTTGACATAATAGATCATGAATACCTTTATTCTAATGATATTATTATGTTTTGATTGCCTCAATTATTTTTTTTCAAGCTTCTTAGATTTGGCTAGGAAATCTAACTAAAATATTAATTTAAATGTTTTACAATTTTATACTTCTAAATCATTCTCATTAATTTCCATGTTTTGAAATTGGTTTTAAGGTTTTATTTTTATTCACATTAATGTTTTAAAATTTAAATTACTTTTAATTGTTTCAAATTAGCATGGGAAAATTTGATTCAAAAATATATTTTAAACAAATACTTGATAAATAGGGATACTTTTAAATGTTTTCAAGAAGAAGGGGGACATTTCTGTAAAATAGTTTTGATGTTTATTTTAATCTATGTCAATATACTTCATTATTCTCAATTGAGGATAATTTATTATAATACAATCTATCATATTGTATTGAATGAGTTATGATTGACTATGGATGTGCTGTTTTTATACCATTCATGGTTTATGGTTAATTTATTGACATTTCGTATACTATTTTAATACGAATGCATAAGTTATGATTCATCATTTTCAGGTGAGGAATTCATTTGACATAGTAAGTGATGGTTGGAGCACGCAATAGCTCCCTAATGCATCGGTAGTTATCATGAGACAAACTAGTGTCTTGGAACAAGGCCTTGACCGAGATCTTGTTTGTAGTCTTGGCACAAGGCCTTGACTATGTGGTTTCGAAGTCAGGCATTATGTAATACATAATTATGAAATTAGAAATTGATATTAAATGTGATTATTCAACTTGTAGAATATCCATGTGAATAACTAAGTGGAATTATTTGATTTTTCTTTTCCATATTATGTTGAAGTTTATGTTTAAAAGGATTTTTTTCTAGTCTTATACATTGCTTTAAATGTTTTTTCTTATTTATGATAGTTTCTACTATATTATTATCCTTACTAAGCAACAAATCTCACCCCTTTCTTACCTTTTATTTTTCCCAGGATGTAAAGAAGTATATTAGGATTAACCTCTTGGAATTGGCTAAGGGATATATGACTTTTCAAAGGGGACAAAATTTTTGATTTTTTTTCATTTCATGATGTAATGTAAAACTTATGTATGTATCTAGTTCTTCCTAGTATACTATACTAATCGGTCTTACGGGAAATCATTCCTAGTATCAATCCAATGTTATGTAATAATGTAGCGATTCTGGGTAACTGGGTTCGGGGCATCATAGTTTGTATCATAAGATGTTTAGTACAAACCTTTGAAGCTAGATTTTAAAATAACTCTGATTAGGAAACACTACCCTAAGATAGAAATTGAAGATTAGTATAGGAGAACATCCAAAAAATTTGGTAATGTAAATATTATATGGGTTTTCCAAGAAATAAATCCATTTATGGATATAGGTAGGTAGAGGTGGCTATGGTACAAATGTACCTAGGAGTTAAAACATCGACAATGTGTTTCGATATTGACCCTGGGTATCTTCGTACATGACAACAGGTCTTTATACACTCTTGGTTATGAAACTCTTAGGGTACATGCTTAGGATAATTCACATTTTCCTTACAAACCGATTTGAATGATTTTATTATTAGATTAGAATAAATAAACATGGTTAACCCTAATGTGTCATAAATTGTAAATAAGGTGTTAAGATATTCTCAAAATGATTTTATGACTTGCATTATGTTTTCTTGTGTTACACAATGGTTGGATTCCAAGGAATTCATAGTAACATGGAACATGATGTACTAGGTGGGTATGGTGGAGGAAATGAAAAACGAAATGGATTGTTTATAGGTGTAAAAGATATCGTGTTCATGCAAAATCTATTTTAAAAAATATCATCAACCAAATATATATTAACTAACTCCCAGAATCAACAAAGAAAAGATAAGTGATAAATTATATGTGCTCCAATATTGGAGACCAAAGATAAAAGAAAGATTAATTTCCATCATGCATGAAATCTGGAAGGAGACACCCAGGAAAGTGTCTATATGGAACAAAGAAACACATTATGTGTGGGAAATGACATAAATTAAAGAATTTCCAAGGAAAAATTAAGAGTAATATGGAAGAGAAAAAATCATCCCAGTAATCCATTTATAGAAATTTTCTAAAAATGTATTGGACTTGGGCATCACTTGAGGGAATACCCTATTCTTTAGGATAACCTCTTGGTCAAGGAAGAAACTATGTGGAAATAAATGGATGGTGAAATGTTTAAAAGTATTATTGCTCTTTGTTGATGGGATTACATTGAACGAATTTTCACTTTTTTTTGTTAAACTGCTGTTTTTATGTGAAAATGCTATTTTAGGAAGAATTATCTTTTCTATTATAGTTATAAATAACAATTTGGGTTTATATGATCCCTTAATTTGAGGAAATTACTCGTTATTAAATTTTGGGATGAAAATGCAATGTCTGAGATAACATTTTTGGTGAAATTATTTAATGGTTATTTTGAATAATTGTTGTCATTTTGGGAATGTTATAACATATACTTTTTGAAAAATGACAACACACAGACCGTGTGACAACCCGTTACGTGGGACAAAGCTGCAGGAATCAAACCCACAACCAGAGTGCGATTGAGATTTATCACCTACCACTAGACTACGTGAAGTCCCTAATTAATTTGACTAATTAATTTTAGTTAAATTATTTTATTGATCAATAATAAGTTTACTTGGGATATTATGTATTATCAAGTGGATATCCTTTCTATAAGAAATATATTTAGAGATTAAGTGATAAATGTTATTTTGGAAGACGTTCGCTTTTTTGGGAACAGTATATGCCTAACAAAAATTGAATACTAATAGTTTTCATTTGTGGAGTATTGGAGGATTTTTATCTATGTTTTTATTTTGGATTTAAATCGATTTGAGTTATTTATAGAAATTATTCACCTATCATAGAGAATATATAGGTTAGTTACTTTAAGTATGCGACTTTAATAGTAGTCGATGTTATTCAGAGTTATAATTTAACATGGAAGACTATGTAATGAAATTATTCTATGTTTTGGGATTAAAAATTAGTATGGATTATATAGAAGGAAATTAAGGACAATTGTTTATTGAATGGTATTTTCTGAACTTTGGGTATTGTTGGTTTAATTTTAGAAATTAAGATAAGTATTTCATTCTTTAAAGGATTATCCTTATTGGGGATCATCTGATCATGTACTAACAATTTTTTTTGGTTAATCTAGAAAGATAAATTAAATATATAGTTTATCCATTTTGGATCATTTAATTCTCTAGAAGTTTATTCTAGCACTTCAGGTGTGACCAAGTCATCTTGAATACACATCGTTTGAAAAAAAGATGAGTTAGTGGTAAAAAATTATTAAAAGATGAAACTCTACATAAAAAGTAATTATATCTATTTATGTTCTTACTCAATATTATATATAAATTCCTTAACATTATGAAATGGATCATGAAACAAAAAAACGTTGTCATTTACTTTTACTAATGGGAAACTAATGGCCGTTTATCTTATCACAAGTTTGTGGTTTTCTAGTTGTTCACATTCTCCTGATCATGTTTTCTATCAATCTCCTTCAGAACATGGCACTTAGTTAATCTTCCATATCCATGTTTTCATACATGTAATCCTAGTATGGGTTATCTCAGGTTACCTTTGTACTTCTCTTTATTTCATTTAAATTCACATTTTTTTGAATGATTCTATGATGTGGGACTTTAAATGATGTTCCCAAGACCAATTTCAAAATTGTGAGGATTCAATTTCCTAAATTGGTGAATAATGTAACACCCCTATATTTCATAGTATGTTATTTTCTTTAAAGTAATTCAATTGCTTTCTCTACAAGGACCACTGGGTTTGAGTACACCATGACAAACCAAACTAGTCGTTCAAAAGACGATATGTATAGTGTTAACTGAATTTTGAATTTTATAAAATCCATATAATTTTAGAATCCTTATTATGTTTTTCTTATACATATTATAAGAACAAAATCATTTTTTCAGATTAAAGAAGTATTTTTTTAAAAGGCAATTTTTCCACCTTTTAATGAAAAACCCTTTTTAAATAAAATATTTGAAAATATTATATAATAAATTTAATAAAATTAAATTCTTCATTAGAATCGGGACATAAAAATTTATTTTGAATAAATTTTTGGTACTATTCTGATAACTTTAATATTTTGATGAATACTAAAAAATAATAATTTTTAATTGAAAATAATTATTTAATAAAAATAATATATAGGGGAAAATTATTTATTTGAATAGTTTGGAAGTATAATTAGATTATACATTTATCATTTAATACAATTTAGGTCATTATAAGTAATTACACATTTTAATTTGATATAAACACCTGTCAATCATTTGATTGTTTTTACTTATTAAAAACCCACCTTTCGGTTTCTACAATGAGGATTTATTTTAAATTAATTAATTAATATTATATGTTTTGAATTTGGAAAAATAGAATTAATTTTTGAATTCAGAATATCAAAATTTTCATAGGTTGAATATTTGGTATTTTTCTGAAAACATTCAATATTTGTTGAATAGTGAAAACACTACGTTTGAGTTTAAAACTGACATTTTATTTAAAAAATTATTTATTTTATTTAAATTTATTTTAAGTCAAAATAGATATATAATACCTATATGAGTTCAGTTTTATTCATTTTATTTATTTTATAATAAAATTAGATGTATAAAATTTTATTGATCTTTTGTGTGTCTTTTACCCACCTTCTAGGAGCATTTCATATTTGAATAAAACATAAATTTACCACTTCTTTGAGTTTTTTTCAAAAATTCGAGTGACACGGTTTACATAAGTAAATAAAATATGGGTCAATAAAAGGAAAATAATTTTTGGTTAGTAGTAACTTTTTATTTTTATTTACCACGGTTCAAAGTAAATAAGGTAATTAAAGGTAAACATTATATTATAATTACCCTAACACATGTCCTAATTTAATTGGATACGTCTAATTCAATCAAAAATACCATAGGAGTAAAATATTACCCTCTTTGTTACACTTGGAATAGATTAAGACATTTATTATTATTTTATTTAATGAAGTGTTAAAAGAGTAAAATTTAATGTTAAATAAATAAACAATTTTTAATATAGGGTTATACATAAGATCAATTCGACTAAAAAAATTAATTAGAAATATAATAAGATTTTCTACAGAATGGTATTTTATTTATACTTTTTATAAATTAAATATTTAAATTTATTTAGGCCACAATGATGAGGATGTAATTACCTTATGAATGAAAGATTAAAATAATTGATAATAAATATCCAAATTAATGTGATTTGAATATTTTGATGAATTACACTAGTTATTTTGGTTAATAAAACATTTTAGGTTTGATTTAATTATTTTTTTATATGTAATCAATCTGTTATGATTTTCAAAAAAACCAAATACTAAATAAGGTCGAATTTGACATAAATGAGTTTTTTTAAAAAAAATTGTATTTTATTGGATGGTATAATATTCCAAAAAATACAATCTTCGGCCAAAGGGGTTAAATAATATTATATATTTCATTAATGAACCACTTTAGTTTGTCTTGGATGTTTAGAGTAAGTTTATTAACCATACAGTGTAAGAATACCAGAAGACACATTAAAAGTTAAACTAATTAACTAAGAGTTAAATGAAAAGGATAAGGTTAAAATGGTAACATGAACTTGTCTAAAACCAATTGGTTGAATGGATTTAGGCCAATCCCCACCGTAGATTCTAAATAATTCATTTTTTATCCATTAGAAACCAAAAATGTTTTTATTATAAAATAATATTTCAAGGTTTTGTTAATGTGACCCTGACCTCTCTTATAAAAGGGTACTTCCCCTTCTCTTAATTTCACACCTCCAAAGAGATTTTTATCTGAAAAACCCTAAGAAAATATCCTCCCAACTTCCATCAAATAAATCTAGAGTCCTTAATTTTATCAGGAAGCAATCTTATGGTGCCCTTTTGATCAACTCAAAAGGAAACACCCGAGGAAGAGGTAATAATTTACCACCCTTTTTCGAGTTCTTTTTTTCTTCCACTTCCTCATTATTTTTTTTCCATAAAAAAAACACAAGTAGATTCTACATCATATGATGTTATTATAAATATGGTACAACCATATTCATAATTTAATCCATCCTATTAATGACAAACTCACCATACGTGCGTACGTACGGCTTATCGTCACCACGTCGTGGTCTAGTTTGTTATTCAAACACTTTATTATTTGGATGGGTATAATAATGAGTATAAATACATTAAATAATAAATATAACATGGTAATTATTCTGTCTATATGATATACAATCCAATTACATATGTTTTCACAAAAAATATAATGATATTGTCGCTCGTGCGTACGTACGGATTACCGTATCCATTAACGCGATGAGATCAGTTCCCCATCATAATCAATGAAGAATAATATTCATTTAATGATTAAATATATTTATTATGAACATAATAACATTTTTCATATAAATAAAATACATCATATCCACAATAATAATGGCTTACGTAACCAAGCATATATAGGAAAACAAAGCAGTTAACACTTGAAACGATGATACTACTGAAATATTATTAACAAATAAATATTAGAATATCATATATGATATCATAATTTTTTATTTGGTTCTTTTCTAATTTAATAACAATGATTTGAACATTATAAAAGAGGTTAACCTACCCAATACAAAGGAAGAGTACAAGGTAAGGGGTTTCTTATATCGCTTTTACTAACGTGATATTTCCATTATTCGCCTCTTATTTATTTTTTGTGGTGTATTGTGTACTTACATTTAATATATATTATCACTATTTTTTTATTTATGTAGTAATTCACACTCTTCTTTATGTGTATATTCTTTTGATACACACTATCACTCCATTGATAAATTCTCAAGTAATCGATATGAACATGATAAGAGTAATCTGAACTCAATTTTCATTCATTGAGTTAAACCTCCAAGTCATTGGTGTTTTTGTTACAAAAATATGTGTGATTGGATTCTGTTTTTTTTTTGCACTGAAAATCCAATAATATTTAGTGAATTTATATTTTTCAAACATAATATGTCATTGATTTATCTTTAACCTAACTATATGGTCTTTATAAAGGATTTCATCTCAACTTACATTTTATCGAGACTTCTTTTTTATTTTGCACCAATTAACTTTTATTTGGTGTATATACTACACTTTAACATAATATATAATTAATAACATTATTCTCATGATATTATTATGTTTTTTACCTCAATTATTTGTATTCAAGTGTCTCTCATTTTGTTAGGAACTCTAACTAAAATATCATTTTAGATATTTTAAAATTTTATTCTTCTAAATCATTCTCATTAATTTCCATGTTTTAAAAATAGTTTTAAGGATTTATTTATATGGAAATTAATGTTTTAAAATTAAAATTCCATTAAAATGATTCCAAGTGATATGGGAAACTTTGATTCAAAAATCAATTTAAAATATTTTAATGATAAATATTGATACTTTTAAATGTTTTCAAGAAAAAAGGGGATATTTCTCTCAAATATTTTTTTATGGTTATTTTCATCTATGTCAATATCCATAATTTTTATCAATTGAGGTGAATTTATTATAATAAAATCAACCATATTTTTTTGAATGAGATATGTTTGACTAAGGATTTGATATTTTTATACAATTCTTGGTTTATGGTTAAAGTATTGACATTTCGTATTCTAGTTTAATATGAATGTATATGTTATGTTTCATCATTTTCATAACAAGATTTCATTGGACTTAGTAAGTAACAGTTGGAGCCCGCCATAGCTCCTCGATGCATCTGTAATTCTCATGAGAAAAACTAGTGTCTTCGCAGAATCCCTGGACATAATATTATTAGTAGTCTTGAAAAAAGTCCTCGACTATGTTGTTAGGATGTCTAGAATTATGCATTCCATCATTATGAAATTGGCTATTGAATTTACATGTGACTATTCTACTAGTAGAATATCCATGTGAATAAGTATATGGTATTATTTTACTTATCATTTCCATATTATGTTGATGTTTAAGTTTAAAGGTCAGGATTTCTAGTCTTATGCATTGCCTTAAATGTTTATTCTTATTTATGACAGTTTCTGCAATATTTGTATCCATACTGGGCATCGGAGCTCACCCATTTATTCCATTTGATTTTTCCCATGATGCAAATAAGTGTATTACGATTAAACTTTAGGAATATGATAACATATATAAGAATGTTTAAAGGGGACAGAATGTTGTTTTTTTATTTCATGATGTAATGTAATACTTTTGTACGTATCTAGTATTTTAAAGGCTATTAAACTGATAGGTCTTTTGGGACATAATTCCTTGTATCATTCCAATGTTTTCTCATAATGCACTGATTATGGGTAACCTGGGTTGGGGAATTACACAATTGTTATTTATAATATTTTTCTTCTTCTTTTTAGATGGTTTTCTGTTGGTTTCTTAGATTTTTATTCTACTATACTATGGAGAAGAGGAATCCAAAATATAATAATTTTTAAAAATAATTTCTCATTATGTAATTTATTTAATAACCAAAGTTAAAAACCAAATTGTATTGATTTTTCATATCATTTATTCTATAACCAATGTGATAAATCAATCAATAAGTTATTAAGAACATCAGTTATTATTAATTGAAAATATGAAATTATTTTCAATGTCTCTTAATGTAATGTCTCATACTAACCGATGTTAAAAAATGTGAAAAATAATTTTCATCTCTAGTGATAGGAAACTTATTCTATAACACTTTTTAACATTCCATTATTATTGAGACACACTAAATTCCCCAATAGAAATGACATAAAAATCATAAAGGGGTCTAATGAAACTCATAGTGAAAGAATAATGTATTAGTATATTTTCAAGGATTTCTTAATAAGAATATTAATAAACATATGTATGGGGGAATATAATATTAATGAAATATGTAAGCATACAAATTTTCTATAAAATATGTTAGAAGGAAATTCAATCATGAATGATCTAACATATACCATGTAAAAAGATAGCAGAAGCATGAGATAATAAACATAATCCATAAAGAAAATTTACAGGCATACGATAAGGAAATTCAATATTCTCTAGAGACATAGCTTAATAAAGAACATTGGAACAAATATAACAATGTAGTATAATTATAATGTGAGAATATCCAACATTCCCCAACTTTTATATTTTGTGGGTAATCTAAGAAGGGTCGCACATTATTCTTGAGAATATAAAAGAATTAGCATAATATATTATATATTGAGATATAAAACATTAACCAACACATTGGTGGGAGATATAAGACACCACCCATCATCACCCACACAAATGTGTACGATATGATATCAATAATTCAATATATCTTGGACACTGATAAAGAGAAAATATAATTCATATTACTTCAAAATGGAATATCATAATATGATATCAAAATTCAACAAGCTGTTACAAAAATATTAATCCCCCAAATTTATTATATCATTGAACCAACTATAAACTGATTCATTAAACATAACTCAAAAAAATTTATATATATAAAGAGTAAAATGAAATCGAAACCATGATAATTATCTCTTTGAAAATATTCCTTAATATTTTCACACATATAAAACATATATAATCATTATCATAAATAATTAAAAAAAGGAATTAATAAAAACATTTTTAAATAAAAAATTAAAATAAATCCAAATAACTGAGTCTCAAAGTGGATATAATAATGTTACATAGTAATTGTGGAGTGCACAATAAAAATAAAAACATTAATGGAAAATATTTTTTAATGTTTTGAAAAAGTCAATTATTAAATCACACCTTCAAAATATAGGGATGAAAATTTCACTTTAAATGTTTTAGATGAGATCTTTTAAAATTACCAAAAATTAATTATACTTTTATTTCATAATAATAAATGACAAAAATTTTTGGGATGTTTAAATATTGGTATGGATGAAAACAAGCTCATTTTGAATGAATGAGAATTATTCATAACAACATTAGCTTTTATAAAGAGAGAATATCATCAATAAAATTCTACATAAATGAAGGAGTAAATAAATTAGAATATTCTCATATCGAATAAGAAAAGAATATTATAAAAAATAATCATAAAAGAAAATATTATGAATCAGGAAATACAGTTGATCCATGAAAACACCTTAAAACCATCGTATTCTTTGAATAAAAATCCATTTAATGAATTTTAACTATATGTCTCCTCAAACCCTATCAATTAATTGAACATGATAAAAAAATTCTATAGGAATTTATCACATCATATCAATGATATCATAGAATAAAATATTAAATATATCTCAAAAACATAAAATTTGATAAAAATAACCCCTTACCTGACTTCATGTCTTTAATTGATGCTTTTGATTGTACAATAAAACAAAATAAATATATTAATAACCATTTTCATAATTTTTTTCATATCAAAAACCTTTTATAAAAATTATTTATATTTAATCTCTAAATATATATTAGTTTTTTATTATATACTCTCAATACCACTATAGTCCACTGTTATTCATGTTTGGTGTTCCCTTTGGGTCCTTTTGTACTTTCACATTTGGATTTCTATTTATAAAAGAAAAAATTGATTTTAAGTCAGCCATAATATATGCGTTGTTATTTATTTTTAATTATGTATTAATAATTCCAAGATCAAAAATGAAACTATAATTGATGAATTATAATAATTTATAATCTTATTTTAATTCCATGGGAATTTTGGTTATGATCCTCAAAGATGAAATCAATGATGAGAATGTTTTGGTGAATTCTAACGAATGCATGATTACATTTTAATTAATGATTATATATTCAGTATATAATATAAAAGAATAATGAATTGCTTATTAAGATAATATATTATTATTAATTATGTTATCATACTCATCCATGATATTATTGTATAGTATTTTTCATGAAGGTGGATAGAACAACCCAAACACAAGCATACCATAATTAATGGATGTGTATGGTTAATCAAGTGGTTTATCTTGGAATAATAAAATTATTATAGGTATATAGTAATAATATTGATCTATTTTCATGTGGGGAATAATATTACATGATTTATTATCAAATATGAAAGGAAATATGAAAAATATGATACATTAAATAATGGATGTGGTAGTGCCCATAATTTTCAAATGACGTATCTATTTTTATCAATTTAATGGGAAACATTGGCTAACAATAAATATTTAAAAATAAAAACATTTATTCAAAAAAATTTATTGAATTAATCAAATAATATTTGGGAAATATATTTTAATGTGAATGGAAGAATGGGAACAACCACTAAGAAAATTTAGTAGTTTCATTGAGAATAATGAGTATTACATTGGAAAAATACTTCGAAAGCAATGAATTAGGATAAAATTTTATTACCAGAATCGATAAGAATACAAATGGATTTTTAGACAAAGGATAAAATATATATTTTTCTTAGGAAAACAATATCTTTAGATTTATATAGGGAGTGGTAGAAGGACCAATTTATAAGTGACAAGAATATAATTTTTTTTAAATATTTCATCAAAATATAAAAGGAGATTATGTTTCATATAGGAAGAAGTCTCAAAATTGGAATATAAATTAGTGGGGGATAATTCTTGGTTGATACATAATTTAACCAGAAATTTATATATATTTTTAATATTCAAATCAGTTTACTGATTTCATTAACAAATTTTGGCCTTTTAGCTTTTATTGTGGTAACTATTTTTACCAATGTATATCATATTTCATTCATAAAATGGCCGTTATTAAATAATATATACCATATAATAATAATATATAATGAAATTTTATTTTATTAAATATATAATATTAATTAATACAAATTTTATAACAAAAAATTTATAATGTTTAAAAATTTGTTTACTGAATAATATAACATATTTTCTGAAAAATCATACATAGGTTTTTGAAAGAAAATAATTAATTTTTTTATAATGGATATTATAAAATCCATAATTTTTCTATAAAATGATTTCAAAAAATTATAATTCTTAATTATATACTAATACTTCTATAAGCTTCACAATATTTTAAAAAATGATTCTTTGAATTATTTACCAAAAAATTAATAATTTTATAAAAAAATAAAAATAAAAAAATAAAAAAAAAAGATAAAATAAGAAATAATAAATAAATGTAGTTTATTTTTAGAAAAAAAAATGTATAAAATATATAAATTTTTCATTTATTTGAAATTAAAATAAATAGAAGGACATTTCTTTTATTGATAACACACTTTTCAATGCATTAATTATTACTAACAATATTTTCTTTGGATTTTTATTTTAGTACAATCATGTATATTTACAATAGATTTTATTAGTCTTAAATTATCCTAAGAATATTAATATATAATCTCTTGATAATTTTTTTTATCTTAAACTGGCTATCAAACATAATATTAATTTTGATAAATAGTATATTCCAAAATAATTTGTGTTACATTCTACCCCATTAAGTTCATTATGTCTAAACAATTTTAGTTAAACCATAATTTTAAAAATATATAAATGTATCTCAAATAAAGAAACGAACTAAGGAATAATTTTTATAGAGACATCAACTTTATAAACATATGAAATTATTTTTATCTAAATAAATGTAAAAACTAATATTGGATTTATATCCAATACTTTTAGCTAATCATCCCTCAATATTAGGTGTTATAATTATTATAGTGTAACTAGTATTTAAAGAGATATCCTAGTGATCATTTTAATGATATATTATCATAGGTTGGACTGAAATTTGACATCTCAATTTCAATAATTCATATATTTTCTGTGTAATGATAGAAATTCCATTTCTTAAATAACATCAATATTAAATAATGGATCACTTAACAATTCTTATGTAACTATTAATCCCATAAAACATGAAGTATATTCAAACAAATTTTATAGAATATTGATACCACAAATAGTTTATATTTATAATTGAATATCTAATTTTCATTGAAAATTAAATGATATAATAGATTTGTAAACCAAGATTTAATAATAACTATAACCATGTAATTATTACTATCCACTCCAATATTAGAATTATCACTGTATTTTACTTTTACCTATTGGTTATATGGTTTTTATTGTCTATTATCATTTTAATCCTTACATTACTGCACTGGATTCCATAGTTCTCAATTTCACCACATCTAAAACATGAAATTTGTAGTGTATCCTTAGAGAGAATAATAATTCCTACCATTATTAAACCTGAAAATTTCTTTCTTATCTTTGAATATTATTGGTTAAAACAATCATTTATCAAAAATATATCATCATAATGACCCATTAATATATGATTTTTGGTGATACGTCCCACATTTTTAAAATTTGGGAAATTGAAAATTATTTCCTTTCTAATCCTTATCACCCAAAAATCTATAAAACTCCACAATTCGCATCATTGATTATTTTGGGGAATTCAAATCTGTTGATATTGTTAATTAGGAATATTGATAGATGTATTGAAATTATAAAAAAATTTCTCCCATCAATTATTCTCATGTTTATCTTTATTAAAAACTCCACACTGTCCACTGCATCCATTGAAAACATTATTCCTTTAGTATTCTTATGATAAAAAAACCAAAAGAAATAAATAATTAATGATGAATATTTTAAGACATAATAGAATTATTGTATGATAATTACCTAAAAAATTAATCATTAATAGATAATACTTTTTAAAAATATTATAATACCTTTTTGTTCACCCAAAATCACTTATGTTTATCTCTCAGTTTCATTATTTTTGGATAATTAAAATTACTTAAACATATTACTTACCATAACTAATATTTTGTAATTTCATGTAAATAAAATGATTTTTACCAAAACATATACTTCAATAGTGTCTAAACCTGTGTTTTATTATTGGTCCACTCATCGTGCCCCTAAGGGAGTATTACATTGATACTCAACCATTATTTTTGATGTTGATTACATCATGGGGAATCTACGAAATATCTACATCCACTTTTTATTATCCAAATTGAGTTTTAACTTCTAGAGGAACCAAAAAATATCTATGGTACCTAAATTTCATGGTTTAATTATTTCCATAATCTTATCCCAAAAAGTTTTACCTAGTATTTTCACAAATGATATCTAACCCTAATAGAAAATATAACTAAACTAATCCTAAAAATAAATAAATTGTGATATTATTCCAAATGAATCCAACCATGATGATGATATATTTATTTTTAATCATTTCTATAATATGAATATGACAACTCCCAGGTCATTAAATAACACAAATAATATAATGATTATAAAAAAAATCTTATTATAAAAATCATTAGTATATTAATTCATAATTGAGATACAATAGATTCTATTGTAGAGATCTCATAAGCAATACCCATCTCCATACCCTGGGAAGTGGGAACATATGAAAGGGGTGATCTAAAACTATTATTAAGGGAATAAATTATCAATATGTCAGCACTTGTAAGATATTATTCTTTAAATAAAACATGATTAGAGGAGAAATATGTTATTTAAATAATATTTAAAAATAATAAATATCCCTAAATAATGACATAAGGACATGCGATCAAAAATATAAAAAATTATATCATAGAATCAGTGCCAAGAATCAGCCGATAAAAATCATGAGCCATGGAGTATAATAATATAAATATAGAATAAGAATTTTACATTCCCTTGATATGTATCATAAAAAATTAAATTTTTCCCAAATATAAGAACATGGTTATCATCATATTATTATTTTATAAAATATGTCCCACCCATTATATTGTTAGCATAATCCAATCAGGTTCTCTCAATAGTTTGAGAGTATTTGTAAGATGGATAATGACAAATTATCTCATGTTATAAAGAACAATAAAAAAGTGAATTTGAGGGAAATATATGACCCCACCCAACAAAATTCATTCATATTTTTTTAAATAAGATAACATTCAATCAACATATCATTAAAAACCATTGGATGAAAATGGGTTTCTTATCAATTAAAAAATAAATCACATAACATGACATCAAAAGTTGATTGGATGATAAACAAATTTCAATAACCCAATAATAGTGTTTCATTCAAAAATTAAGAAGATTATTCAAAAAACATATCTCCATAGACATAATATATTTAAAGATAAAATTGTAAGTGAAATAATTTAAATGGAATTTTAGAAAATATTCTTTATAATTGTCATTCAAAAATGAAATTTTAAATAATTTTCCAAAAGATTTTTCATGATGATATCATGAAAAACATTTTGAAACAACATTTTAAAGGAAATCCAAAGAATGGATTCATTAAAATGAATTAATTATATTATATAGGAAATGTTTAATGGATGATAAAAATATTAAAATGAAGGAGATATACTTTATATGTTTTGAAAATTCATTTATTAATAATCACATCATAAATATAGTGATAAATTATTAATTTGAATTGAGGTGAATATAAATTTAAAAAATAAATGAAAAAATAATAATGGTATTTCAAAACAATAATATTATTACATTAATAAGTTTTGTAGATAAGGATGTGTAAGAAAAATATATCATTTATAAGAAAGTTGAATTATTCTTAACATCAAATTTTTGGAAGAAATTTTATAGTAAATTTAATTCACCAATAAATTTGGAGTCAAGTAATTATCATATGTTTGTATATTTTAAAAAACTCTATTATAGGAATAGTTGTCAATAAGTATCCATTAGGACACCAGAAATGGAATTGAGTCAAGAAAACCCCTTATAACTATTTTATCCACTGAATCAAAATCCATTTAAAGAAATAACTTTATATTGATATTCAATACCATTGAATTCAATGAATATAGTAAAATAAATTCATTTAGAAGTAACCACACTGTATAAATGATATAACTTTTAATTTGATGAGAATTTTATTAAAAAATTTCATCTAAGAAAATTAACCCATCACTTTAATTTTACATCTATACACGAATCATTGGGTATGAGGTGAAGTTCCACATAACATCATGTAAGACTCTCCAAATTCATGAGTCTTATAACTAGTGGAAAGGGTATGAGTTAACATTGTTAGGATACACCCTCAGTAATTATATCCATCACTAAATTATTTTAACAAAAATATAATCCAAATAAATATAAAATAATGGATATCACAAGTAAATTCTTCAAACGATATCATGATAATTCATACATGTGTAGTCAAGTGAACCCCAAGTGTTGTAGGTCAACAAGAATAATGAAATAACTATAAATATTAAAAATAAATGTGATACTAAAAAACCCAATGTTTTTCATGTTACCACATCCACATCATAACACCATGCTCCTTAGAAACCTGCCAAATGACCATGTCTATTATCTAGACCTCTAATCCTAAAGTCTTCATGTGTAATGAAATTCCAATATTTTGGGCTATTGTAAATAATGTAGGAAACCATAAATTATTTTTTAAAATATGTGTGATGTTATGTATAAGTAAATGACAATGTGGAATAGTAAATAAACTCGTAATCATGATACCACTAATGTAATGATTGTTCATCTGATGACCATGCCACTTTGAACCCTAGTCGTACCTTATTTAAATAAATACTTCAAGAAAATTATTATATTAATTCATTATCATGTGTATACAATAAAATAAATCATATTTAATTTATCATAAATAAGGTAAATGGGTCATTAGTCAGGACACAAAGCCATCAATCCCCATAATTATCCTGGGTCGGGAATCATTGTCATCTTATCCTGAATCTATCATTGTTTAGGTCATATACTCATTATTTCCGTATATATTGTCTCATTTCAGGCCACAAAACTATCATACCCCTACAATTTCTAGTATTAGTTTAGAAGTCCATTTTAACCCTTCCCTATGTCATAGTCCATCATTTTTAACATCGCATTTTGCGTATGCTCCCCATCCATATACTTACCAAGACATGAAATCTCACTTATCATTTTCTAAAATAAGAAAATATTGTAAAGGCAAAAAATCCAGATCTAATGGGGGAATAATATTGGGACATCATAACATATCAATGAGGAGTATAAATATCCATACATACACACCTTCATTTGATTATCATCAAACATGTGTCTCATGTGCTACACACACAGACATGTGATCGACATCAAACATGCGACTCATCAGATAAAAATGTGTGCACATGTGATTGAACTAAACCATAGGTCTCAAGGTACAAAATAACATACCATAATATCATGGTAATAACTATATATAAGAGATCTATCTGGTAAGGGGCATCTAACTTTAACACCATTATATATACATTAGTATTTTATGATAATATATCTTCGAATCATGTCTCTAAACCATCCTGGTCAACCCACATGTGATATTTAATTATATATGATTCTCATGAAAAATTAAAAGGGATCTAGAATGATATTCCAAACGGGGATCAAAATACTAAATTAAATCGACATTGACTTACTAATATAATTTGTACCCTAGAACTAACATATTTAGTACATGATTACATGTTTGTAATTTTATATAAGATTTCTTATACAATAATGATTTTTTTGATATAATATTTAGATGTTATAATTTCAATCGAATATATGTCACATTGAAAGGTCATATAAATTCCCCTAATGAATATAAAATACAGGTTCCATTAAATAATACATGAACCATTCTTTATGGCCTGAAGATATTTTTTGGGGGGACACAAATGATACATTCTATTAGACATATAAGGCTAATAATAAATTCAAACAATTTCTCATGTTGTTCTATCTAGTTAATAATTACTATAAGAGGATATTAGTATAGTCTATGGAATATAATATCAATATTTATATGATTATATTGATGTCAATATCTTTGTATATTTTTATTCATCCTTAAATATTATGATTTTCATTAATGGATAACCCTACTCATGTAGTTTGATGTGACGAAAAAACCCCTGATGAAAAAATTTACTAGCAAAGATGAATGTGTTTGGTGCTTCCTGAGTGATATTACATTAATGTATAACATAACAAAGGATTTATCCCTTCAGTCCTTATATGAATGTAAATATATTTAGTCCATTAATGGTAATTATATTTCATATATAAATCCATTTCCATGGTGTTCAATGGGTGAGTTTGTTTCCAAAAAGTCAAAGAAAGAGACATTAACTATATGTATTGATGGAAATGGCATGCAATATTCTTGATTTTCAATATTTTTATTAAATTATGATATTACATGGTAAGAGTTTGTCGGTGGATGGACATCATTATCACATTAACTTCATTCTCTATATATTTCATGGAATATTGATTGAAACTAGACATGGAATTTTTAAGGTCATACCTAATTCCATAGAGAAAGGGCATAGTGGGTTATACACAAAGAGAATCTATAATCTATGTGATATTAGAGAAATTTAATTTTAAATAATAATTTTAATAATATTTATTCAGGTTTCATTAATCAACAAATTTTAATCACAAGTTATTCTAAAGATTATGTGAGTTAATAAATAATAACAAGTATATATATTCATGATTGGAAAATATGTTATTTTTTTCATAAAAAATGTAGTGAAAATTAATTAATAAATTTTTATAATTTCAAGATTGATAAATATAAATTTGTGAATGTGGATTGAGTTTTATGGATTAATTAGAAATGATATAAATTATATTTATTTATTTTTCTTATGTGTGTAATATATCAATAATTTATAATAATATTTAGAGTATTATTATATTACAGAGGTTCAATTAAGAATTATTAATATATGAAGACATTAATGTGAAATTTTCCTACCTAAAACATTCTATAATAAATATGAAAATATATATCATTCAAAAAACACAAATTTTTTGTTAAAATATATAGAGTGAGACTCACTAAATCCCTAAAGAGAGATAAATAGATTTACAAATCTCTATCCCCCTCAAATCTCAAGACAATTCGAGACCATGAAGAGTTATTTTTATATCGACAAGAATTCTTTTACAATCACCCACAGAAAATGCAAGAGACTAGGATCGAGTGTGCTAGAAATGGGTGATTAAACAACCTCATTCAGTGATTTTTGAAAATTTATGGATCACCTCTAGAGTCCTTATATACTTGGAACATTTAGAGAAATGATTTTTCTATGAGACCTATTATAATTATCATAATTGATGATAGAATTATGAGTTATGGTAATTTTATCTCTTCTTTTAAATTATTTATAAATTACATGCAGAGATGTATAATCAATGCCTCAAGAGTTTTAATATTGTCTTGTTATATACTATATTCATTGGACATGACATTTTGGTCATGTCATGTAACAATATAATGTGATTGGTAATTTAATTGTGTGTTGGTCATACTAGAAAGGGATGATTATACTAGGTATGGAACCTAAAAGTGGTATCAAATAGGTCACATGTTTAATTACAAATATTTAATAGTAATCAATTGAATTAGTGTGTTCGTATTTTATTTTAAATAAAATGATTCTTTTTAAAATATGGAATCATTGACGATTCTATTTATTTGTTCTCAATAACAAATATTGTAAAATATTATAAATTAAAAATTAAGAATGAATTGTATAACATTAAAAAAATGTTCTATAGCTTCTTATGTGACAAAAAATAAATAAATCCTGGTGTGTACTTTCATAAATCATATCATGTAATTTTGTATTCACATCAATATCATTTTATATTGAGTTAGATTAAACAATATTCCACATATGGTATGAAAATTGTATATTGTACTATAGATAATTAAAGTATAGAACATTATATGAAGAATAGAAAGACATGTAACCACTGTCCACCACATGTAGTCCCCGTTATCTCATAGCTGATTACATGGTGTGTCCCAAGTGTGATGTGTATTTGATAAATGAAACGAGGACTATAATTCACTAAAATAAAAGTGTAGACATCATGTATTCCAAGAACATGACATTTATCAATTAAATTTTGATGAATGGAATCATGGATAGACCTAAGGCATGATCTATGGACATGACCAAGAGACAAGTACATGCCACTTACTTTTGTACACACTGTGTAGTCTCCAGGCAGTAGTCATAACTTGTTTTTCTGGAATGAAGTATTAAATATAAAATTAAACATTTTTATTATATTTTTTTCTTTCATTAACTCTATAGTATACTCCATATAATAGTAATAACAATTATATATTAAATTAATTTCTATGTAAATTTTTTGTAAACACATGATGTTTCCTACAAGTGAACTTATGTAATACATTGATGTTAAATGAAAATAAGTTAATTTAAAATTGTAGATTATAGTGGGAAATGTATGGTTGGAAGGAACTATGATAAAATGAATTATTTGTATTAATATTTAGAACATTATCCTAATTGAAGAATGAATAAGAGTGATTGGTAATAGCATTGAATATGTATTCTCAATGGTTGATGTGAAGATGGACATAATATTATACTGGGCATTATGTATGATTAGTTTATTTTAATATATTATTGTTTAATTTATATTTACATCCTATGAGACATCCTATCAACCATACTAAGAAAGGGAATGAGTTCTTGGTGTTTTTTTAATGTAAACCCCCTTTATCCAATCGTTTGGATCCCCTCACATGTCTAATAGAAAACGATTACTTAACGAAGGAGATCCCATTTGAGTGGTGGTGGTATTGGTCAAGGATCCCAGTATAAACCATTCATGATGATGCATATGGGCCATATTTAAATAGTAAAATATGAACCAAGTTATTGTTCACGGTATTTTCCCCCCGAGGGTTGGGGTTTATTTTATCATCCACTAGAAAAAAAATAACCATTGCAGAATATCTTAATAATTTATCTTATTAAATATTTATTTTTGTTGAATGTTTAACTATTTATGTTTGTAAATTATATTAAATCACATAATTAATGAATTAATAACATTGGGATATTGAATAAAATCTTATCTAATTATGGGTAAATGTTTTATCTCAAAAGTATATTCACTTAAGTAAAATAAAAATAATATTAACAAGTCATGTGCAAAGATAAAAATGGGCATCATGGGTATGAGAAAAAATAAATCAAACTAAAATATGTAGTCATATTTGACCTATTATAATTAATATAGATTCAACCACATAGTTTAATGTCTTGACCAACTGAATTTGGGGGGATTTTAACTATCATTGAAATTTTAATTTGACTTTTGGTGTTTTTGTTACTTTTTTACAACAATATTTTACTAACAAAGAATGATTTTGTGTAAATAAGTGGAAATTTTCTTTGATGTCAAAAAATAATATTTTAGGAGTTGGGATTCCACTCAAGAGATCAAGCAAAAATTAGTTAATGTATTTAGAATGTTATACATTTGTAAATACTATAAATTGCTTGTCAGACATAGGTATGGGTAATGATAATGGAATATGGATCCTTGGTTATACAATATCTAAGTTAAATGATATTTACAAACTGATGGTTATGACAAATAGGTTTCAAAAAATATTGGGAGATTAATAACATGTTAAGAAATTATATATTTTAAAATATATATTTGGTAATAAAAAGAACTGATTATACTCTATTAAATTTTAGTAGTGGAAAATAAAATGACATTGATGATATCACTATGATCTATACAATTATGGGATAAACTTATCACCAACATGATTTTCCATGAATGGTATATGAACTTATATGTTATACAACACCATGAAAAAAAAATCTTTTATTAGAAACCCGAATTCCTGAGTTTCATTCCAAATTGGATTGTGAGGAACTATTAGATCTCTATATGAATGATGTGGATATCACAATTGATGGAAAATATTTTATATTATCTACCATTTTAAATTATTTTTAAATGAAAAATGAGGATATGTATGTGTATAACACAATTTCTCAACATTGGGATATTTATAAAAATATTGAGAGATTATAGAGATATGAGATCTCTAATGCATGATTCATGTTCATGTTACAGAGTAGGTACCAGCTGGGTAACATATTTTCAAGATGATTAGCTATGCTTAAAGTGAGGATATATTAGTTTTTAGGATCCATGATGATTTTGGAACAAATATCATTATGTCCTCATTACCTAAAATCTTCACCTTTTTTGTTATGATTTATAATATTGGAAATAGTGAGAAGAAACTATCTTAATTTATTACGTGCATCCTTAAAGTTGTAAATACACTAGAAAAGAAAAAAAACTATATCCTAATAGAGAATAAAAGTAATAGTAACTATGAAAGGGGGTTGAAGTCTCATTTTATGTCTAAGTTTCTAGAGAACCATCCCTCAATGTATAAGATCTATAACCAAGGAAATGAACATGACATTGTATGTTTTATATGCGGAATGATGGGAGACCAGAACCATAATTTCATGTATAACAAAAAACAAATGAAATTCTTTATGTGGATTCATTATTTAATTTAATATTTCCATATCAATGTTTTGGGTATTAGATTACTCATTTCATTCCCACAATTGTATTCAAATATGGGATCTAGGTATATTTCGAAATATTACCATTGATGAGGTGGATCTATTAGCTGACAATAGAGTAAGGATGCGATTTTAGCCATTGATGTCTACAATGTCACATTGTCGATGGTACTGATTTTGGATTTGATGAAATATTTTTATGTTCCATGATATACCAAGAATATTATGACTATTTATTTCTATATATGGGTTGATTTTTCTTCAATAATGGAAATAAACTTTTTACATTAATAAATATATAATATATTATGATATGGAAAAATTGAGTAACACTATATATAATTTGAATTATGAAATAGAGTTTTGAAAATTGATTATGAAATAATCATTCATGTATAATACAACACTCAATGGTGGAATCACCATCTATTCATTTAAAAAATAAGTTTTCTAAAATGATCTACCAATATTTATAGTTAGTCTCTACTGATATTAATCCACTTGAATGATGTTATTATTTTCTATGAAAAGTTATGAAAAACAACCTTTTAGTGGTTAGGGTGAATGGTCCATATAGATTTCATATTTGGTTGACATATATGTGTAAAGAGCCTTCTAAGTAGAGTTGAGGTGTGGGTACTCGTTCTTTATTACCATTACTGATGATATTTGTATGTATTGATATATATTCTTGATTGGGAATAAGTCTGATTACTTTAAAAATTCAAAGAGTTCTGGAATGAGGTTGTGAATCAATATGGTATGAAGATAAATAAACATTGATTGGATCTAGGTGTTATATATATTGACCAAGAGTTTTTATAATTTCAATAAGAATATTGGATTTTATCTCAACTCACTCAACCATATACACCATTTTCATTCAAAATATTAGATATATATAGTATCCATTGTTTTTTTGTGACAATATTCTATACATATATAGTAATTTTGTTATTCTTTCATTATATTATTTCATGATAGGTTGACTGGATTTTATTCTATTTGAGGCTTGATTATGGGTGGATCATGTATGGTTATTAAATCATTCCCATTAGTTTTACGATTTTCATCAATTATATAAACTCCCAACGGTTCCCATTTTCATTACTAGGTATAGACCAGCTTTTAAAGCATAAGAGTTCGTTTAGAGTTTCATACTGAATGATGATTGAGAACCAACATTGGTCGATAAGATGGGTGGTCAGGCTCATTACATCATTTTGGTGAAAATTATTTCCAATTCTTTGACCCTCCTTATATTTTTGATATGTTTGTGATTATCTTCCAAATCTAGATATGGTATGGGTTAACCAAATTAAAAATTAATGTGTTGGATCATTTTATATATAATTTTATTCCCATTAATGAGTCCATCTTTATATATATAAGGTTCTCCATCTCTTTCTGATTATTTTTTAGAAATGGGAAACTATTTATATTTTGAATCCGTATGAAGATGCACATTGGAGTTTACTTCCTTCTAGAGACGTGACTGAGGTTTTTAGTATGGTATTGAACCTTCCTGATGTGTCCAATATATCCTTTTAATAACAGGAATCAAAACTCATTTAGTTCATTTATGTCTGATCGGTACAGTTTAACGTCATAGTGAAAAAAAATATATGAGGGCACATGGGCACCATGTGTGAATTTCAATCCACATGATGAAATCCTACATATCCTATTTATAGTAGGAATAATATTCATCATTGTTCGATATTTACTTGAATTGTGTGTAATGATAAATAATCAATGTATATGAGGCTTATTTCCCCATGTTTTACCTATATGGGTTTTCCTTTTAAACTCACCCTATGGTGCAAGCCCTTTTGTGGTGGAAATAATATTATTCCATTGAATGGGGCTTACACATTGAAGTTTCTCTATCCAATAAATGTTTTATGATGCCAACTATATGATTATTAAAACCCATTATGTCAATGTGATTCATTCTTAGTGTGAGAAACATAGGATAGATAGTGTTCATAATAACATAAAATGGTTACAAGATATATATATATATATATATAATAGTGAATACTTAATGGGTTATTTGATATAGAGATCATATCAGGGGATAGTTTTCCACATATACTACTTATAGAATGAATTAGTGTCCAGAAAGATTAATATTTTGTTTTTATGTGTCTCTCTACTGGAGACAATTATCATGTCTTTTGGTATTTTTCCTTATATTCTTCACGTGTGAGATAGTCAATGAACGACACGTTCAAAAAATTTAAGTGTCTATATGAAATGGTTTTCATGTCCTTGGTATATTCACAAAATTGAAGAAGACATTTTTTATTTCTACCACATGATCTCGCTGAAATGCCTATGATATGTGACATGAGTCTGTCGATACGACCAATAGCCTTCATGTTATTAATAAATAATTGTTTAATGGTTTCGCATGATCATGTATGACATATTATAATGTTGTATCATTATTTTTATATCATGTGTGGAGGAAGATTCATGACTTTGTTGATATGTCTGGGGGGCTTCATGTGACTTGTCTGACATATAGGGAGGACTTCACGTGACTCAAATGACATATTTGGGTTCTGTCACCTGATCTTGATAACATGTCTGAGTGTTGTAACATGATTAGAATGAAACATTTCATGGAAATCACTTTATCTAGATAACATTTATGTGTATAGCCACATGATCGGGATGACATGATTGGGTACTCATTGCATGATCTGGTTGACATGCCGGATAGAAATTACATGTTACAACCCAAACTTTTATCAATATAATTTTCTATTTTCTTATAGAAATGTCATAATGACATATAATCACTTATATACCATAATAAAAACATTATAAATGAATACTTATTTAAATAGGAAGTATTTCTAGAACATAATGATCCAATACCGATTAAATAATAACTTGACCTTAAGAATAGTAATATAAACCTTATGAATAATAAACTGGATGAATGAATAGTATCATCACCAATTAAAGTATAATTAAAATTTATGGATCTTATAAGTGAAAACATGTAATTATAATAAAAAAGTGTATGTAAGTTAATATTTTAAAAAATAATTAATTAGGTGTTGGTATTATTATAAGTAGTAAATATAGAATTAAAATTTTATGATTAATATATTAATATAAAAGAAAACTTATTTTCATAAAATTTATTTATAAATTAATATTATTTTGTCTTATGATATTAATATAATTTTAATATACTTAATGTAATTATTCAAAGTGTTATAAAATCGGTTATATTTTTTAAATTTGTATTTTCCATGTAAATGAATAATTTATATAAAAATTTAATGTCTCATATATAGAAAATTATCTTCATAAAATGGATTTTATTTTTGAATTATACATGTCGGAAAATGATTAGGGTGAATTTTTATGAATTTTGTGAATTACATGATTTTTTTTGAAAAGTGAAAAATGATAATTTACGGTATACATTCATTATAAGCTAAATAAACTATTCATTGAGATATTGCTAATGTAGGGACCATTATTTCAAACTCAAATGATCCAATTACTATATTTAGTCATCATAATCTACAATATTTATTGTCTTGAGTTAAATAATAAATTAACCTATTAAATAATGAGAACCCACCCATCTCCTCCACTATAAATACCACCCCCCAAACCATATTCTCCTCGCACCTATAATGATTTGATCTTTATGAAAATTATACCCAATACTCTTACCAATTCCATATCCCACGTCCAGGATCTATTTTTCTCCTCAGATGACCAAAATCCTTCACTAATGAGGTCCTCAAGGAGGATACATTCAAGAGGTAAATCCTCCCGTTATTTCATTGAAATTTAATTTATTTTTCTCCCTTATTATAATATTATATAATCCAAATATCAGTAAAAATATATAATGTTTAATATAGTGGTATTATATTATGTTAATGTAAGATCCATCATTACACTTTTCCCTCCCACACATTTATTTTAAAAAAGAAATCGTCACCCGTGATATCTGATTTTACCGACATCATGGGCAATGCAGATGAATTTTCTATTAACACCTTCAAGGTTGTTAATAAAACCACTAAATGGTTGAATAAAGATTTAAATTTTTATTTTATTACCCATTTTATATTTATCATGTTACTTATATTCATAATACTAAATATTATTACAAAAAAGAGTTTCTTTTGTTCAAAAACCGACCAAAACTAACCTAAACCGATCATCATTTATTTTTATCTAATAATTCATCCTCATTCCATATAAAAAAATAATTACAAGACCATTCAGACATCTGGAATATTATTAATAACATTTAATAACAATTCTGGATATTAATCCTCATTTAATATGAACATTCATTCATGTATACCAGTGAACCGATCATGAAAACCATGAAAATGAATGCACTTGGATGATGAAATTAAACACTATAAATAATCTAAAATTCCATAAATGTATATCATAAAACCATAATTAATCAATTTCATGTATCAATGTTTTTTTATTTTTTCATTAATCTAATGTAGTTAGACATGATATTAATGTGTAATAATTTTTCAGACACAATGTAAGGGGAATTCTAAAGCATAACTCACTTTCTTTGGGGGTTTACCACATTCACCTCATTTTAATTACGAATATTCCTTAAATAACATGTATTCATTATTATCTTACCTTTTATTAGATATAAATTATTTCTACTTCAGTTTATGACAAACGCAATGTTTTCCAAAAGAACTCTTATTTCCAAAAAAACACATCTTTTACTTCTCGACATTATTTCCTTTTCATTAAAGGATGACGATTGTTATATCAGGTTTGTTACTCCCTCATTCATTTGGAAACCCAATGTTTAATAATTTTTTCTTATGAAATAAAACACATATCCTTCAATGGTTTATTATATGTTCATGATTGATATATGTTTTATGTTTCATACATGAGAATGTAAATGTTGAGATGTGATGGGTGCACATTGAATTTTATAGCGCAATGTAAATGTTAGGATGTTATGGGTGTCCTTGAAATTATATATCCCTCTAATACATTTTTAAATTGGAAGAAAATAATGATATAATGTTAAATACTTGTAAACATGATTTTATCAATGTTCATAGCTCTGTGAGGTATTTGACCACTAAGACCTGATATTTCATTTTTATGCATTACCACAATCCTTGCATTTTCCTAATTCTTCCCCTCATGTTTATGTTCCAATACCTTTGTAATGAAGAAAATAATTATTCTCACCCCATTTTATATTGTTTCATGTTATTATCTATCCTCTTAATAGCCTTTTAGCTCTACCCTTTTTTTGTATATCCTAAGTTTATTACAAGTACTATGGATGATTCAGGGGCGAATAAGATGCTTAAGAGGAAAAAAATAAATAAATTTTTATGTTTTATTTTATAAATTTTATCTATGGTCCTAATTTTCCTAATACAATAATCCTTTTTATCCTTAATATATTTGGATTTTATATTCTTCTTCCATAAAATAATGTAATAAGATATGTATGAAAAAGTAGTGGCACTATTGTTGGTATAAGAGGGAGGTTTAGGTAATTTGGGAATTAAGACTAGAGACCCTTAGTGAAAACCCTTAGTATGAGACTACGTATAAATGATCACCCAAGAATATCTGTTTTAGAGAATGATAATCAAATGGATCCCAAAAGATATGCCTTTACACATAAATTCAAAAAGTAATAAATTATTTGTTCATGACATGATGACTTATGTTTTTTTCTAACATTTTCAATTTTATAAAATGGAGGAAACTAGGATAAATTAGTTCAATAACCCATTCGATGGAAAATATAGTTATTTTACAAATGACATCCTCAATGGTTTGGGAGGTGGAGTTCAAAATTTCATCAACATGCTTAACTAGATATTTCAAATTATTAATAATAACAAGAATAATGTGGAACATTCACCTTCTCCTAAGAGGAAAAAACTGGATATTTAGTGTTTTATATGGCAATGACCATTGACATTTAGTGGATATTTTTATCAAAAAGTCCTGAATAGTCAGTCCAATCGATGGATAAGATCAATTATCTTCATTAGTGTTATGATATAGAGAAGATGAATCATTATGTTTATCTTATACATTGAGAGGTCGATCAATGGTGGGATTTGATTAAGAACACCAAGCCAAATGATGTAAGTGAAGAGATGCAGTGGAAAGACTTTAGAATAATGTTTCTTAATATGTATTTCACGCTATCTCTTCGATCTAATATAGATAAATAATTCACAGAGCTGAGGCCAAAATAATGTGTATCCTTCACATCATATGAAGCAAATTTCACAAGGCTTGAATTTATGCTTTGAGGTTTTTATCAATAATGATAGAAAAATAGATAGACTCTTTAGTATTTTAAAATTTAACCATCAAAAAGATCATGCATCTACAAACATTGGGTGTGATAAAGAAGTAGTTTTATGGGCTCTCAAAGTGGATTTGAAGTTTAGAGAATGGTCCAGTGTCCATGGTGATAATAAATAAAAGATGGATTTTCATGACGAATTGTCTAATATAAAAGGTGGAATGGAAATTAAATTACCCACATTTCTAAATTGTGGGAAAAATCATCATGTTAACTATCTCAAAGGGATAGAGAAATGCTTCATGTTTTTGAGATAAGACTACCAAGCTCACAAAAGTTGAAAAGAAGGGAGGAAGTCAGAAAATGTGGTGGAGGAAAAAAAGAAGCACTCCTGACCCAATGGTAAATCTTTATAGAGAAAGGTCACTGTGTAAGACAATGAACTAAATATCATGTCCTTGAGGGTAATAATCACCATCAGCCATGATAGCCAATTGACCAAGGAGAGGCCTATTCCATCACTACTCCTCAATCGGAGTAATAAAACGAAGTCTTTCATGGTAACATCCTATTAACTAAATAATTATAAAAGGAATATTTGATTCTATTTCTATGCATAACTTTATATCATTAACATTTTCAATGAATATTGAATCAAATTCATGAAACCATTAATAATAGATATCCATAAAAACATCTAGTGGTGCAATCATTTCCACCCAAGTGATGGAATGTTCTCCTGTTCGCATATGTGGGAGGATTCTTCTAGTGAATCTCGTTATTCTTCCATTGGTGGAATTTTATTCTATAATAAAGATGGAATATATCTATCAATAGAGAACACACATCAAATTTCTGTTAAAACAAAATATCCTTTCATATTCCCAACCATCCCATTATAATCCATTAATACAAGGAATACCATGAATAACTTTTTTAAAATCCATAAATGGTGTGGATGTTGATTCCCTATAAAGAATCATAAATTTATACAATATTTGAGTCAATGTAATGTTTCAATATTGAGGAAATTACCATCATGATGGAATAAAAGTATAGTTTTATGAAGAGTTTCCCAGAATCCCCTAGATGGTGAGGTTGATTTCTCAATAGAACATGTACCCGGATCTACTCTTATATTAAATTGTCCCCATAGGATGGCTCTTATAAAACTAGAGGATGCAAAGAAACATCTAAAAGTCAATTTGGAAAAAAGGATCATATTCCCTAGTGAATCACCTTGGGGTGTTCTAGTGCTAATTTTCAAGAATAAGGATGGATAAATGGGGTTTTCTTTCAATTATTGGGAACTCAATAAGTTCACTATAAATAAAAAGTTTCATATTTCAAAGATTCATAAATTATTTGATCCATTAAGAGGAGCTCAGTACTTCTAAAAGGTGTATCATAGATGCAGATATCATCAACTGATGGTGAAGAAGGATGACATTCAATAGACTACCTTTCATTCAAGGTATACACACTACAAGTTTCTAGTGATTCCCTTATTACAGAATAATTATCCTACAATATTCGTGGATTTGATGAATAGATACTTTAGAGAATACCTTGAAAAAATATTGGAGTTTTTTATTAATAATATCCTAATCTAATCCAACAGTATGGAGGAACATAAAGAACATTTAAGACTTGTGTTGGTGACATTAATGAAGGATAATTGGTATTCCATGTTCAATAATTGTAACTTTTGGATGTAGCAAGTCACATTCTTGTGACATGTGAACAAAATGGAGGGAATTTTTGTGGCTCCTACAAAACAAAAGGTAATTATGTAATGGCCAATACCCTTTAGGGTCAATGAAATCCGCATTATTCAGCGATTAGTAGGGTACTATAGATGTTTTGTGAGAAATTTCTCATGATTATCAAGCATGCAATCAAATTTAACAAAGAAGGGGTATTTTATGTCCAGATGGAAGAATGTGAGGAATGAATCAAGGAGATAAATAAGAGACTAATCACAACACCTACACTCATGTTACTAAAATGTGTAGAATCATTTCTGATATAGAGTTATATTTACAAGAAAGGATTGGGTATTTTTAGTCATGCAAAATTATAATGTGATAGCCTTTGACTCTCGAAAGTTAAATATTCATGACTAAAACTACCCAACACATGATCTGGAGCTAGAAGCTGTGATTTTTACAATGAAAATTTGGAAACACTACCTATATGGTGAGAAGTGTGACATATATACCAATAACAAGAGCCTAATGTATATATTCACACAAAAGTATCTAAAAATTCATCAAAGATATAGTTAGATCTAATCAACTACTATTATTTCATTACTCATTATCATCATGACATTGAAAATGAGGTAGATGATGATCTTCAAAGAAGGGACCCTAAACTCTATCCAAGTTGTGGGTTGAGAAAGACCCTATCTTAAAGGATATGAAAAGGTTGTATTTGGAAATTATAACATTAGGGAATACATAATACCCTTCCCAAATGATTTCCCTACCATATATACAATATAATATTAATGAGGAACCATGGGATGATCTAGAGTTAAATAATATGGTGAATGCAGTAATGGAAGGGAATATGAAAGAGATCCATATTGATTATGAAGTTTTGATTCATCTTGGAATGAGGCTTTCTGTGCCTTTAACTTTTATGATAATTAAAGAGCTATTAATCTATGCACATATCTCAACTATCTTTATAAATCCTGGGTGTACCATGATGTGTGGTGATCACTAAGAACACTTCGAGTGGGTCATAATGAAGAAAGTGACTGTGGAGTATATTTAATGGTTCTTGATATGCCAGAAAGTTTATTCTATGTGACAAAATTCCAATGGGATGATGTAATAATTTCTTATAACCATGTGGAAATGGGATAATTTCACTACTGAATTTTCCATAGGTCCCCTGAAAACATCTAATGGAAATAATGTGATATGGGTTAAGGTGGACCGACTCCCCAAGGTTGTCCAATTTATAATTTTTTTGGATGATCATTAACTTGAATAAAAATATACGATATATATGAAGGATGTGGTGAGACTACATGGGGTTCTAGTCTCGATTGTGTTTGATTGTGATCTATGGTTCACATCTATATTTTGAAGGAGTATTTTACATTCTTTGAGTACTGAATTAAATTTTAACACAACCTATCTCCCCCAAAATGATGTCCAATTTGTATTCACTATTCAAATGATCAAAGATATGAGAAGAGCCTACTATTTATAATTTAAAGTTGGATGGTAACACTATCTCTCATTGGTTGAGTTCTCATGCAAAAATATATTCTACTCAAGTATTCATATTTCTCCATTTGAAGCTCCCTATGGAAACCATTGTTGAAATCCATCCAGTTGGGATGAAGTTTCTAAATGGAACTACTTAGACCTCATTTAATGAAAGAAATGATAGAGAAGGTTCACACCATCTAGCAACATATCATTGCTTCTTAGAGTTGGAAAATAATCTGGGTTGACAATGGTCAAAGGGACGTAGAGTTCGACGGTGGATAAAAATTCTTCCTTTGAATATCACCATGTTAGTGATTCATGCAGTGTAGAAAAAAAGGGTAACTAACACCAAGGCACATTGGCCCCTTTGAGATCCGTCATTGTATAGGATCTATGGCTTATCGGCATGATCTTCTATATAATAAATCAAATGTTCATGATGTGTTCCATGTATCATTCTTGAGAAAGTACATACCATATCCCTAACATGTACTGAACCCATAGGTGGTAAAACAGGAAGATCATCTCTCTTATGAGGAGCAGTAAGTAAAGATTCTAGGCAGGAGAGATAAGGTTCTATGAAAGTAGACGACCCACCTTGTCAAATGATTGTGGGGGAACCATATGTATTAATACGAAACCATGGAACTAGAGGAGACGATGAAGGAGATGTACCATCACCGCTTTATATAAAAATAAAATTCAATGGATAAATTTCAGAAGTTGGGAAACATATAACGACCAAAAATTTAATCAATAGAATATAACTATTCTTATTTTAATGTAATTATGTCATATATCCTCTTATAGATCATTATATAAACATTATAAATGATGAATTAATAAAAAAAATAATTATTTAAAGAAGTCAACGAACCAATACCAATGAAATAGTAACATAGACTTAGGAATAATTATATAACCCTTATGAATAGTAAACATTCCTAATTAATAGTAGAGTCTCCCATGAAAGTATAACATAAATTTATGGATCATATATGTGAAGATACTATATAATAATTTCATAGTATAATTAAGAAAGTATTTATAAATTATAAATTAAGTGTTTGTTTTTTATATCTAATAAATATTTGATTAAAATTTTATAATTAATTTAATAATATAAAATAATTTCTTTTATTAAATTTACACATAAATTAATATTCTTATGACTTATGATTTTATTAGAATATTATGATAACTTATGTAATTTTTCAAATTGTTAGAAGATCAGTTATATTTTTTAAATAATTTTTTCCAAGTAAATTATGAGTCTAATTAAAAATTAAATTAATAATATTTAGAAATTTATTTTCATAAAATGGAGTTCATTTATGGGTTATAAATGTTAAAAAATGTTTAGGGTGAACTTTTTAGATTTTTCTGAACTACATGAATTTTCTAAATAGTGAAATTTTATAATTTACGTTATATATACATTATAAGCTAAATACAGTATTCATTAAGTCATAATTAATGTAACCACCGTGGGTTCTAACTCACATGATATAGTTAATTTTTTTAGTAACATGAGTGAAGACTATTTCTTGTCATGAGAAAATTAATAAACTAATTAATTAAATAATGATAAAACACCCCTCTCCTCCCCTATAAATAGCACCCATCACACCAATTCTCTTAACACCTTTAAAGCATTGATATGTGCCCATGTTCTATCCAATTCTTTTTAAAAATACTCTATCCCTTTTCTAGGATCTCATGGCCTCATCAAAATACCAAAACCACTCACTAAATAGGTCCTCAATAACGATAAATTCAAGAGGCAAATCATCTCTCTATTTCTTTGTAAAATTCATTTCTTTTTTTCACTTACACTAACCTTATATTACTCAAATGGATTGATAAATCCTTTATTTTTGATATAATTGAATTCTTTTATGTTATTGTAAGATCCATCACTAAACTCCCACCTCTACCTGTAGGATTGAAATAATGATGTAGATGCTCAATATACAAGAGGGGGGGGGGTGAATTGTATACTTTAAAAATTTCCTTAAATAAGGAAAGATCTAAGTTTAACAAAGTTAAACTATGAAAATTCACAACACCTCTAACACCAATTGGAGAATTGGAACAAGGTAAGAAGTTACAAACTTCTTGTTCTATGCACTTGCTTAAATCTGGAAAGTTATTCTGAAAACATGTTTCAGAAATATGGATCCGGAAATTGAAACATAACCAACGATTACAATATGAGATTCTACCATAAAGCATATAGAATCTAAATGAATCAGAGTACAAGTGTAAGTAAATATAAGAATATTATACTTTCCTTACAATACAATATGCAGCAAAAAAACAAGTAGTACAACCACAAGTAACAAAAAATAACTCTATTAACCCAAAGAGAAGGGTATCCAACAACCTTGGATAAAGGTCCCTTGATTTATAATTTCAAGCAAGTTTGTCTTACCCAGACCTGGGTAATCCCTCGATACGAAGATCAGGGTCTCTGTCTTGCTATCCCCTCAAGCCCTCAACTTCAAGGTAGTTGAAACCTATGTCTTCCTTAGCAAGGAATCCCTCAAACTTCAAGGTAGTCGGCACCACTATCTTCATATCCCCAGAAGACCTCGAATGTAATCACCAACATTCAGAGTCGCACAAAGAAATATGAACGAGTGGTTTAGTACGCACAAAGCATTAAATCTTATGTCTCTAAAAATCAACTTAACATCGTGTGATCTCTAGATTGATCAACTTGTTTTTTAGCTCTTTCAAATGAGATCCTTTTTATAGGCTCGGTCGGCTCCCCCTCCAATGGTCATATTTTCCTTAAAATTCGGAGGGACCTATACACGTGTCACTAAACCAACGATTAATTAGAAGCAGAATGGATGACATTGTTTTATAACAAAACATGTGTAAGTGAAAGCACGACATTGTCTTACAATGAAACAAGTGTAAGCATAAGAAAAAATAGAATTTATAATGTAAGTAAATAAATGTTCGGAGTCTAACCAATATGGAATTTAGATTCTATAATGAAAAGATGTTCGGATTCTGTTTTTATGGAATTCGGAACCTAAAATCTGTAGAAGTCCGGAGTCTGAATTTCTAAGGAAATTTGGAGTCTGATTTTCCCAGAGTTCCTAATCTGAACTTACAGAGTTCGAAGTCGAACTAGTAAAAGTTCGAAGTCGAGATTAATATGAGTTTGGAGTCGAACTCATGAATGTTCGGAATCAGACTTCATAAGGGTTTGGAGTCGAACTCATGAATGTTTGGAGTCTAACTTCATAAGTGTTCAGAGTCGAACTCATGAATGTTCGGAGTCAAACATCATAAGAGTTCGGAGTCAAACTCATGAATGTTCAAGTTAGATCTTGATAAGAGTTCAAAGTCGAACTCATGAATGTTCGGAGTATAAATTCATAAGAGTTTGGAGTCGAACTCATGAAAGTTCGTAGTCGAACTTCATAAGAGTTCGGAGTCGAACTCATGAAAGTTCGGAGTCGAACTTCATAAGAGTTCGGAGTCGATCTCATGAAGGATCACATCCAGAATTCGGAGTGGAACTTCATTATAGTTCACATCCAGAATTCGGATACTAAAAAAACTCCATCTCTTTGAAATTATATGATTCCAGGATTTTGGGTATGAATCCGGTTTTTGTATTTAAGAAAAATATTCATATGTATAAGAAAATCTAGGTTAGGGTAAATTACCTTAATGAAGAAAATTTTCCTTATGAAGGTAAAATGTATATTTCCTTATGTATAATGAATACTTTGAAGGTAAAATATTCATATGTATAAGAACAAACATCCTTATTAAATATAATATAAATACTTTGAAAAAATTTCATTAGACTTTGAAATTAAAACTTATCTCCCTTTGTTCATGGATTAAAGTGAATACAACTAACTCCCCCTTTGGCATTGAAACTCTAAGGATTGTATTATAAATTTCTAGAGTGGAGTTTTCATTATCATGGAAATGAAAAACTTCATGATAGAAAAAACACCCTTACTTTTAAGGATATTTCACTTAGAATTTTTTCCTTCGTCATTTTATTTTTTTCTCCCTTTTTAAGTAGTTCTTTTTCCTTCTCCCCCTTTTGGAATAATTATTTTTCCTTCTCCCCCTTTGTGATTTTCAAAAAGAATTTAAGGGAACGAGAAATAAAATATGGTACCTGAAACATTATTATATAACAAAATACAACCACCCAAATTTTTATTAGAGTTGAGAAAATTTTATAAAGAAAGGAAAATACAACAAAATATCAGAGTGGATTTATTTGTCTTCCTTTTCCTTTGGGATCAGCTTCTTTAACAAGGTTTTGAGCTTCTTCAAGTCCCATTGGTCTTCCTCAACTTGCCTCTCCAAGGCTTTTACCTTTTCTTCTTGGACTTTTAAATCTTATGGCTGAGCCTCCATGGATTCTTTCTGCATCTTTATTAATTCATATTGCCATTCCAGCTTCTCCTTAAACTCAATCCAGAAATCTCCTTCACTTTTCCAATTATGAGCTACTGAGTTAATCTTCCCATTTAGGTCCCTGACCTGTTGATTACGAAAAATTTTCTCTTGGGTCACCTTTTCATAATGATCCTTCCCCTTTTTATCCTACATGTAAAAAGCACTTTGAACTTTACCCTGAAAATTTTAAAACTGCACTAAGTCTTCATCAAATCTCTTAGACCACTTTGTTAACTTATTGCAGGACTTTCTATACACATCATAATCGATAAAGAAACTTTTTTGTTCATCTTTGATCTTCACACAATTATCCATTAGCATGGATAGTGACTCTAATTTTTAGTTTTGGCTTAGATGTAGCATTTGACATCTATTGTCAATGGTGGGAAAGATTGGAATGACGTCCACCAACTTTTTCAAAGACTCAACAGTAAAATCTTGACTTAGTGATGATCACTCTGAATCAGAAACATTTCTTAGAGATTGATCTTCTTCAACATTCACTAGCTTTCTTCCAGACGTACCACCAACCTCTTTCTTCCTGATGACATCTTTTATAGGTGTCTCAATGAGATCTCGCTTCCCCTTATTCACTTTCGGAATGGGTTGTTCATCTGGAGATTCTTCCTAGGATTCAGAAACTCGAATAATATGATCTTTATTTGGTTTCTCCTTTTCTTGTCCTTCCTCAAGAAAATTTTTCTCATAGGATTCTTCCTCATCATAAAAAACATTTTCTTCTTCTTACTGTTGCTTATAATCATCCTTACTATATTTCTCAACTCCATTTCCTGGAGTAACTATCTTTGCTGATTCTGCCTTATCTTGATAATCCTCAACTTTCTTGATCAGGGAATCCAAATCTTCCCTTAACTCTTATTATTATTCATCTTATTGAACCACTTCCTCTACTTCTTCAGATTCTTTTTTTCAACTTCTTCAACTACCTCTTTACCCTTGGATTTTTTTCGGAGTGACATAGTTCCTAGCTAGAGTTTCTGGTAAAGAAGGTTCTGTAAGGAATGTTTCCGAAACCAGAATCTGCTCGAAAGCTATTTCAGAATCTCTCAAAAGTGATTGCACCGGTTCATCTTCAGACAACTTCTTTTTCATCTTCTTTTCTCTTGCCTGATTTTCTAACTCATCTGTGGGTCTCTTTTTTTAAGGATTTAGCCTCTACAGGGTCCAATCCAAACTATGGATCCCCTTATTTCCTCTTCACTTTATCTTCCCTCCACTTGGTTGCCACTTCATCTTTATATGTTTTCTGGTTCTTCGGTTTAGGGGGAGCAGACTCAGTTTCCTTATCCTTGGGATTTTCTTTATCAGCAACCACTTCCTTAATCTTTCTCTTCTTCCATGCCTTTTTAGATGGTTCCAGAGTCTTTTTATCTTTCTGAGCTTCCCCAAACTCTTCCACAGATAGAGAGTATAATTCTCCAGTTTCATTAGAAAAACCAATATTCATCCTCTTCAAAGTATCATCACTTTCCAGTATAATCTTCCAATTCCGTACTTTCAATTTGCATGCAACCTTGAAGGATTCTACGCACCTAACTATCAGCTTAGATAGAAAGGTAGGAAACATGAATATCTGAGCTCTTAAGATTCCTTCCTTGATGTTCTTGATTGTAATCAGAACATGCCTCATCAATTTTATCTTTCATAGATTTACCAAGAAATCTAAGACATAGATATCACTTTTCTTCAGATTATCCTTATCACCCTTTTTGGAACCAGAAATCTTTTCACCCAAAGATGAAGAATCCTGTTGTTTGGAGAAAGATGAGCAATCTTGGCAGTTGTTTCATCCCTGAGTTCAAGAACTTCCAATGCCTTCATCTTGATAAAGCTTCCTTGCACATCTGGAAGTCTGTGTGAGAAAAACTCAGCTTCTTCTTCATAGGATAAACCCGCCAAGCTTGCGGCCGTGGTGTAAGATAACTTGTAATTCTTCCCATAAGACTTAAATGAAAACCACTCTCTTACATCTTCCAACTGGAAGGAAACAGACTTGTAGAACTCAATCAGAAAATCAGTATAAATTGGATCCTATTTATCCGAATTTGCTAAACAAACATCCTCCCATCCATTCATCCTAATATTCTTTGATATAAGAGAATCAAAATTATAGAAATATGGATGCACTAACCTTTCCCTAAAGACTAACCACATAGAGATTGGTTTTGAAGTAGACATATCATGCGATGTTGTTTCAATAGACATTCGGAACTGAGAGATTTGAATGATTTGGAACGGCTTTGCAAAGATCGGCACCGGTCTTAAGAAGAGCAGCAGACCTTCGAGGCACAAAAGCTTTGAAAAACCGATGTGGGATGAGTCTTGGGGTCCCCATTATATAGGCGATAAAGGTGACCTTTGGTCTTCCAGAAGCCATCTAATGGTTGAAAAACTTTTTGATCTGATATGACGGTTGAGAACACTCCCCCAAGGAAAACTTGACCCCAATCTTTTGAGGTTTTAAGAAAAACATTCGGATTTAAGGAAAACTAGAATTCGAATTTTTCAAAAAAAAACAGGAAAATACCAGCAAGAAAAATATGATTATGAAAACATATGTAATGAAATAATACATTTCGGATTGGATAGAAAGATTGTTCGTAATTGGTAATATTCTTCTTGAAGAAATGAATTCAAAAACGAAAAAAAACATTATAAAAAAATATTCATTACGAAATTTCATTACAAAAATCTCATTACGAGAGCTCTAGTATGAAAATCTCATTATGAATGTTCCAGTATGAAAATATCATTACGAAAATTCCTGTACAAAAATATCATTACGAAAGTTCCAGTACAAAAATTTCATTACGAAAGTTACCATTACCAGAAATTTCCATTCCGAGAATATCCATTTTGGAAATTTCTATTCCGAGATTTTCTATTCCAGATATTTCTATTCTGAGAATTTCTATTCTGGAAATTTCCATTACGATAATATCCATTCCCAGAATATCCATTCTGGAAATTTCTATTCCATAAAATTTCTATTCTGAGAAATTCCAAAAACATGTTACGAAAAATTTTAGTTACAAAAAAAACTGTCAACAAAATTATTTGGTTAAACTAGCACACAAATGTGCTCTCCCTATAAAAAGGAGTTTATTACTATAAGGAGAGTTGTTCAACAGGAAGTTAATGAAGAAGGATTACCTTATGGTTATCATTCCTAACTTCTGTTTAATGTATTCAAATCTATCGGAGGGTAAATATTTTTTGAAAATATCATCAAGTTGATCTTGAGTTCCGATAAACTGAAGAATGATATCTCTTTTAAGTGTGTGATCCCTAAAGAAGTGATTCCTAATATCTATGTGTTTTACACGAGAGTGATGTGCAGGATCCTTGATGACGGAAATGGCACTTGTGTTATCACACAAAATTTCAGTCTTAGTAAAACTCAAGCCATAATCTGTGAGTGTGTGTTATATCCACAACACTTGAGCACAACAACTTCCAGCTGCTACATATTCAGCTTCAGTAGTGGATAGTGCTATAGAATGTTGCTTCTTGCATGACCAACAAACTAACAAATATCCTAAGAAAAGACATGTTCCGGATGTACTCTTTATATTCATTCTACATCCACCAAAGTCAGCATCCAAAAAGCTTTTTAAAACAAAATCATTTCCAGAAGTATAAAATAATCCTAGATCCATGGTTCCCTTTTAGTAGCGAAAAATTATTTTTACTTCCATTAAGTGAGATTCCTTATGATTTGATTGATATCTCGCACATAAGAATACTGAAAACATCAAGTCTTGTCGACTGGCTGTCAAGTATAGTAGGCTTCCTATCATACCTCTAAAAGATGTTTGATTTATTGGTTTCCCAGCTTTATCAAAATATAAAGAGTTTGAGGTACCGATGGGAGTACTTATACTCTTAGTGTTGTCATATCCATACTTTTTAAGAAGATATTTAATATAGTAATGGTGAGATATATAGGTTCCTTCTCCTCTTTGAGAAATTTGAAAACCAAGGAAAAATGTTAACTCACCCATCATACTCATTTCAAACTCATATTTCATTAGACTTGCAAAAGAATCAGATAAAGATTGCTGAGTTGTACCAAATATGATGTCATCAACATAAATTTGAACAATCAAAACATTTTTATTATCTTTATTAATAAAAATAGTTGGATCTTCATTTCCATTAAAATTGTTATTTTGAATCAAGAAACCTGTAAGTCTATCATACCAGGCTCGTGGGGCTTGTTTAAGGCCATACAAATCTTTGGTAGGTCTAAAAACATGATCAGGATGTTTTGTATCTTCAAAGGCAGGAGGTTGTTCAACAAAAACATCCTCTTGAACATAACCATTAAGAAAAGCACATTTCACATCCATTTGAAAAAGTTTAAAACTTACTAATGCTGCAATGGAAACTAGAATACGAATAAATTCAAGTATAGCTACTAGAGCATAGGTTTCTTCATAGTCTATTCCCTCTTGCTGATTATAGCCTTTAGAAACAACTCTAGCTTTATTTCTTACAATGACTCCATTTTCATCACACTTGTTTCGAAAGACCCACTTTACTCCAATAATAGAAGTTTCCTTAGGTCTTTCCACCAAGGTCCAGACATTATTCCTTTCAAATTCATTTAGTTCATCTTGCATGGCTTTGATCCAATCATCATCACCTAAATCATTATCAGTGATTTTTGGTTCTAATTGGGAAAGAAATGCTACATGTGCTACTTCATTTCTCAAGGAACTCCAAGTACTTATAGGTTGATTTACATCACCAATGATACTATCACTGGGATGATTCTTAAGAAACACCTGATTTGGGTTTTGTAACACCTGTTCATCACTATAGGGTAGGAAGTCTTTTGGGGTAAATGTTTCAGAACTATCATCTTGAACATTCTCATTATCAGAAGGATCTTCTATCAAAGTTTGATAATCAGTTTTTGGAAACACATCTGAGGATGTAGGTTGGGATGGTTTAAAAACAAAAGGATCAGATTCATCAAATTTTTCATGCACTGTTTCTTCAACAGTACAAGTATTTTTATTTAAAAATTTATAAGCCTTAGAAGTTGTCGAGTAGCCTAAGAAAATTCCTTCATCATATTTTGGTGTGAATTTATGTAAATTATCTTTAGTATTCAGGATAAATACCTTGAAATCAAAAAATCTTTAAGTAGGAAAGTCTAGGTTTTCTACCATTCCATAACTCATAAGGAGTTTTATTAAGAAAAGGTCTAATCAAAACTCTATTTATAGTATAAGAAGCAGTACTTACAGCTTCATCCCAGAAATGTCTAGCTATAGAATATTCACTCAACATGGTTCTGGTTATCTCTTGAAGAATTATATTTCTTTTTTCAACTACACCATTTTGTTGAGGAGTTCTAGGTGCTGAAATGTTGTGAGTAATACCTTTTTTACTACAAAAGGTATCAAAATCAGAATTTTTAAATTCTATTCCATGCTCACTATTAATAGTTTTCAGTGGAAGATTTTCCTAATTTTTAACTTGTTCTCTACAACTTTTGAAATAAGAAAAAGCTTCAGACTTCTTTTCTAGAAAGTAGACCCATGTAAATCTTGTGTATTCATCAACTAGAATAAACACATAATATTTGCCTCCAGTGCTTCAAGTTTGTGTTGGGCCAAAAAGATCCATTTGTACTAACTATAATGCATCAGTAGTTGAGACTTCACTGATTTTTTTAAAACTAGATTTATGTGGCTTTCCATATTGACAATGATCACAAACTTTGGAAGAATTTAATCTAAGCTCCGGTATATCCTTAACTAGTTTCTTCATAGAAAGTTTACATAAGTTTCTAAGGTTACATCGACCTAGTCTTTTATTCCATACCCAAGAATGATCTTCAATTTCACTTAGGAAAGGTAGGTCTTGGATCCTATGATCTTATAGGTTCAAAGTGTAAACATTCTCTTACCTATTGGCGGAGAGAATAAATTCTTCCTTGTAATTGTCAACTAAGCATTTATCATTCCTAAAACTCACAAGGTATCCTTCATCACATAGCTGAATTATGCTAATGAGGTTGTGCTTAGGATCCTTAGCAAATAAAACATTTGAAATCAATGTTTTACCAAGAAGAACAATATTACCTATACCAACAATTTCTACCTGAGCATTATCTCTGAAAGTTACCTTTCCTCCTTTCGTCTTGATGATCTTTGCAAAATAGATTTTGTTACCAGTCATGTGTTGGGAACATCCACTATCCATGTACCATGTATTGTTGTTGGTACTTCCTTTATCTTCCTATAAACAAGAAAAGAGTTAGAATTTCGAGATCCAGGCTTGTTTGGATCTGAGATTTCCAGATAACAAAACGTTAGGCACCCACACCTTTTTAGAGAAATTGGCTTTATGAAAATATAGAGATTTGGTTTTATTTAAAGAAAAATTCTTTGCCTAGTGACCACCACATTGACACTTGGTACAAAATGGGGAACTTTGTGAAGCAAAGTAGTTGTTACTAAAAGTTTTTTTATCATGGGTATAACCAAATCCGGATTTGTTTCTAAAGGGTCGAATTTGAGAATACATTTTATAAAAATTTTCTTTACCATGGGCTGTTATTCATAAGAAAGATCTTTCTCCAGTGGTAAAACTTCTAAGATTAGTATATGCGAAGGATCGTGTATTTACTTTCTCAGGAGAGATACGTGGAACACATCATGAACTTGAGAGAGATTTAGTGGAAGTTCCAATCGATAAGCTACCATCCCAACATGATCCATTATTTCGAAAGGACCGATATACCTGTGGCTCAGCTTTCCCTTCTTCCCAAATATTATTACTCTCTTCCAAGTAGATATTCGTAAGAACACTTTATCACCCACTTCAAACTCTAAGTCTTTTCTTCGGTTGTTGACATAAGATTTTTGTCGACTCTACGCTACTCTAATGTGTTGTTGAATAGATCAGACATTTTCTTCCATCTCATCAACAAGATCAGGTCCTAATAGCTTTCTTTCCCCAACATCATCCCAGCATGTTGGAGTTCTGCATTTCTTTCCATAGAGGGCTTCATAAGGAGCCATCTGAATACTGGATTGAAAGCTATTATTATAAGAAAATTCCACCAAAGGTTGGTGCTGATCCCAACAACCTTTGAAATCTAGAGAGAAAGCTATTAACATTTCTTCTATAGGTTTAATTGTCCTTTCAGACTTACGGTCTATTTGAGGATGATAATTAGTGATTGTACTCAACTCTGTATCTAGATTATGCTGAAGTCTTCTCCAGAACTTCGAGGTAAACCTCGGATCTCGATCAGATATAATGGAATGTGGTACTCCATGCAATATTACCACTTCCTTTACATATATCCTGGAAAGATGATCCAGAGATAAATCTTCCCTAATAGCAATGAAGTGTGCCGACTTCAGAAGATGATAAACTATAACCCGGATAGCATTATTGCCTTTGGATGTTTTAGGAAGTACAGTGAAAAAGTCCATAGTGATGTTTTAACATTTCCATTATAGTATGGGTAATGGTTGTAACATCCCTTTAGACTTCTATATCTTAGCATTAACTTGCCGACAAACCAAGCATCGAGAGACATATTCTACCACATCTCCTTTCAGCCCATCCCACCATAAATACTCTTTCAAGTCCCTATACATCTTCGTGCTTCCAGGATGAATAGAGAATGAAAAACTATGTGCTTCATCCAGCAACCCCTTCTTTAATTCGGGGATTGGAGGAACAGAAACCCGATTCCTAAACCTTATTATCCCATCACAATCATGGTGGTATTCAGGAACATTTCTCACCTTCTTTTGTAACTCTACATATTCTTTTTGTGCCTCTTTAATCCTCACATGTATAGATGGTTGTACATTAATTTGAGAAAGATATGATTTTCCCCTTCCATTATAATTCCAAGATCCATCCTTTATAAATCCATAAATATTGGATCTTCTTTTATCCTCATCATGGATAAGCTAGCATGGTATTGTCGACTTAATGAATCTGCCACCTTGTTTGCTTTCCCAGGGTGATAATGAATTGAGCAGTCATAATCCTTAATCAGCTCCAACCATCATCTTTGGCGCATATTCAACTCCTTTTGTGTGAATATATACTTTAAAATTTTGTGATCAGTATAAACATCACACCTTTCACCATAAAGATAATTACTTCAAATCATTAATGCATAGATTACCACAACTAACTCCAAATCATTAGTTGGGTAATTTTGATCATGTATTTTCAACTTTCTTGAAGCATAAGCTATCACCATATTGTTTTTCATGAGAACACACCCCAATACCTTCTTGAATTCATTACTGTAGATCACAAACCTTTCTCCACTACAAGGCAGTGTGAGCATAGGTGCACTGGATAACCTTCTTTTCAACTCCTTGAAATTCTCTTCACACTCCTCCATCCATACAAACTAAACTCCTTTTTGAGCCAACCTGGTGAGTGGATTAGATAATCATGAAAAATCATTCACAAAACGTCGATAATATCCATCCAAACCAAGAAAACTTCAGATCTCAGTTATTGTTGTTGGCCTCGCCCATCTTTCGATAACCTCTGTTTTTTCTGGATCCACAGATATCCCCTATTTTGAGATTATGTAACCCAAAAATGAAACTTTTTGAAGCCAAAATTCTCACTTGGTAAATTTGGAATAAATCTTTTCTTTTCGCAGGGTCTTCATTACAATTCTCAAGTGATCGTTATATTCTTCCAGGCTCTTTAAATATACAATAATATTGTCTATAAAGACAACCACAAACGGATCGAGATAGTCTCTAAATAATCTATTCATTAAGTCCATGAATATAGAAGGGGCATTAGTAAGACCAAGAGGCATCACTATAAATTCATAGTGTCCATACCTTGTACGGAAGGCCTTATTTTCTATATCTTCCCTTTTGACCCTTAATTGATGATACCCTGAACAAAGATCAGTCTTTAAAAAGTATTGAGCTACGCGTAATTGGTAAACTAAGTCATCAATGTGCGGGAGAGGATATTTTTTCTTGATCGTGATCTTGTTAAGTTCTCAATAATCAATGCAGAGTCTCATTGATCCATCTTTCTTCTTAAAAAACAGAACAGGTGCTCCCTAAGGTGATGCACTAGGGCGTATGAATCCTTTATCAAGATTCTCTTGGAGTTTCTTCTTCAATTCCTGCCACTCAATTGGGGCGATTCTATAAGGTGTCTTTGAAATAGGAAAAGCACCTTGTATGAGTTCTATTGAAAACTCTACTTCAAGATTTGGTGGAAGACCCGGAAATACCTCCAGAAAGACATCATTAAACTCTCGTACAATGGGAATATTATTAATTGTGAGTTTCTCACCAACCATTTGAGATAAATAACCTTCATTTATTGGAATCGAAACCAAAAATATGGAAGAAATTTCCTCTGGAAGGTTATATTCATCGTTGCATTGATAGACGATCATAGATTGATCTGGAATATTATATGTGATTTCCCTTCATTGGAAATTGATATGAGCTCTATATAAAGAATGCCAATCCATGCCAAGAATCACTTAAAATTTCACTATATGAAGGATCACAAGATTTGTTGGAAGCACTTTCCCACAAACTTCAATTGGAGAAGAATTATAAACCTTTGATGCGACCGTTGTGCCATTATGAGTTGTCACAGCTATCTCAACATCTAATTGTTGAGGTTATATGGCGATACCCATAGAAAATTCTTCAGAAATAAAAGAGTGGGTGGATCCAGAATTAAATAAAACATTTGATACTTCAGAGTGGATGGTAAGTGTACCATTCACCACTACGTTATCATACTCCACATCATTGATACTAATTGCATGTGACATTCATTTGTCTTTGGCCTTACGAGTTTGTTGACGTCAATCATCATCAACAACCATTGGATTTGGGCATTGATTGGCATAATGCCCCATCTCCTTGCACTTGAATCATTGAATTGTATGGCGTGCATTCTGTGTATCCCTTTATTTTTCCACATCATTAGACATCTTCTTCCCATTATTTTTACATTCCACTCCCCGATGACCTTCTTTTCCACACTTAAAACATTTTCTTGTAAATTTAGGACAATTCCCTCCATGTTTTTTTCCCCAATTTGAGCATAAAGGAAAACTCATCTTCTTTTCAGTGTGGTCTTTAGATTTTCCTTTGAATTCCATTTTCCTCTTCTTATCAATCCCATATTACTGATGGGATACTCCAATATCCATCTCAACCTTGAGTGCACATCAGAAAATTTCATTATAGATATTGAAGTCCCTTATGGTTAACACCCTTCGAAGACTTGGATTAAAGCCACTAAATAATCGATTGATTTTACTATCAGGTTGGATAATAATTCAGGAAGCATACCTTGCAAGTCTTGTAAAATTAGCTTCATAGGTACCAACCGATTCATCATCATTTTTCTTTAGTTCAAGAAACTCCTTCTCCATATTTGTTCGAAGAATACGAGGGAAGTACTTATTGAAAAATAAGTTCTTGAATTCATCCCATTCCATCGACTAAATTTCATCCCTTTGCCTCGTATTCATGATAAGATTCCACCATTGATCAGCATCACCTTCCAAACGATACACTGATAAGAATACTTTGTCATGTTCAGAACATTGTAGAACTAAAAATATCTTTTCAGTGGTTCTAATCTACTATTCAGCTACTAATGGATTAGAAGACCCGTTGAATGAAAGTGGGTGCTGCCTCATGAAGGATTCAACAGAATGTTGCTCCTTCCTTTTCTCATTCCTAAGTCCTTCATGGTTCATAGCTTGTGAAAGTTGTGTGAGCATGGATACAAAAATTTTCATTCCAGATCCCATAACATTTGGTTGCTCAGGGGGACAATCATTGCATTTCCCATCGCATTCAACATTAACACGGTTCCATCGGATTCCAGCCATTGACTAAAACCAAGAAGCATAGTGTGAGAAACACTAATCATAATAAGAAAACCACATAATAAAGAATAAACTTTCTCACTTAAGGTTTTATCATAGGGTTTTCATGTCCATTTCTAAAACAATAAGATTGTGTTTTATGCTTAGACTTATCCTTAGGGTTCTTTCTAAGGCTTTAACATCATAGTTTCCAAAGGATGACTATACCTTTCCTCTGATTCAAACTATAATGAACAATACTTTAACTACATTATTATTACTTCAGAGTTGAAGAATACTTATTACAACATATAACAAAACCATGAAAAGACCTTATAGGTATAGTGTCTTTAGAAACTAGGAAACATAAACAATGGGTTCAAAAAATCAACTACATTTTCTCCCGTTTATTTCATCATATCTAGAGTCCCTTTTTGGCATATCCTACTTAATATCCTTCTTTCTAACCTGGGGAAACGAAAACATACAAAAGGGTGAGCTAAAATTCTTATTAAGGGTAAACTAAAGAAATATCAGTCACATCATATTCATAAGAACATAACATTTTGAAAATCATAACCTGCAAAAGAGATCAAAATATCATGTCATGGTATAAATCATAATAATGAAAAGCAATCCCAAATAATCATAACTTTAATCATTGAAATTTGTTTCATACACACATAATCATAGAAAATCATTCAATATTTGTCAAGGCTCATTGCCAAGACCATCATAGAAGACAAAGTCCATCACTGAACCGAGTTCACTCCTTGTTCCAGTCTTGTATCACTGAACCGGTTTAACATTTCATTCCAGCCATGTATATCTCATGAGATATAAATATTTACCCAATGCATTGGAGGGAGATATAGGTACCACCCATCTCATAATGAAACCATTCTTATGTGTGCCACAAAATCATAAATCATACATCATAGCATAACCCATGTAATAAAAACGAGATTCTTAAACATCATGTCATCATAACATAACCCATACAAGATAAATGGACATCATAAAATAAATTCCATCATAAAACAATCAAATCAATGTAAAGATAGGGATATAAACATAACCCTATATTATCTTATATGGAGAATAATTTTGATAAGACACTTGAACTCCATTCTTGATGAAAATATCCTTTCTACTTCAAAAAAAATTCCTTTCTTAACATGTCATACTATTTTAATCTAAAAGACGTTGATTAAAAATAAACTTGAAACATGTAAAGGAATCTTCTTGGAAATAATTTCCTAAAAATCCATTCATGTCATATATGTTAAAAAAACATGCTTCTCGTACTTTGGCTGGAAAAGTCAAAAAGTACCTCATACGAAAAACGACAAAAGATTCCTTTCACATAATTTTCTAAAAACTCACCAAAGGGTAAAATTATTTTTAAACAATTGTAGGAGGATAGAAATAATATTACATATTGAGGTAATAAGGATGTGTATGATAATATACACCCCAGTAAATACCAAAGTATAAATAATCTCGGAAAAAAAATGAGATTGTGATAATTTCCCTTACCATAGGTCTGATATGCTTTGTATGACTCTGAACCTCCTATAATATGGTTTAAATAATGTTAATTGAATTATTACAGAATCATATTCATTGTTATGATATCATATATGGTCATATTTGTATCTTCTTAGTAATAATATTTCATTGCTACTTGTTATTCGGGTGTTTATTACTTTATGTTCTTATGCGTGTTTTATCGAATAAATTCATATTCCTCTTTATAGGATATAGATACATCATTTAAAGAATGTTATTATTGTAATATATATCATATCAATTCATTCAATTTATATATATAATCATTATTCAATGAAGATCATATAGAACGAGTCGCATCACATAGTGGAGACGGTATTTCGTACGTACGCACGAGCGATGATATCATTCCCATGATTGTGGAATTGTATTGAAGTGTATGTATAATATTTAAGAATAAATAACACTTTACAATAATCATATATAGTTATTTATTTACACCATTATACCCATCCAAGTAAGGTGGTGGTGGAAAACATATTACACTACGACATGGAGACAGTATTCGGTACGTACGCATGCGTGATGATTTTGTTTACCGTAGGATGGATAAGAGGTGAAATAGGGTTGTTTAATATTTATAATAACATATTAGTATATTAGGGATACTGATGTTATTACCTCATAATGAAACAACTAATGAAGATAGAGTATAAGAAGAATGGAACTTGAAGAGAATGGTAGAAGGTATTACATCTTCTTCTAAGTGCCTCCTTTAAACATTCTCTTAGGGCACTAGAGTTGGTCTTTTCAGAAGACCAGTACCATTAGTCGGTTTCTAAGGAAGTGGGGAAGTGAAATGGGTAGGGGTTGGCCATGCTTGAATCCTCAAAGTGGTTTGAGGAGGACAGGGAGGAGGTTCCCTTTTATAAGGGAGGAGATGGGCACCTTTGGAAAGTGTGAAAATATTATTTTATTATAAACATATCTTCAGTTTCAAAAGGTCCAAAAATCATTAAAGATGAAGATAAGATGACTAATTGTCGAAATAAAATCATCCAATCATAATTGGACATGTTTTGGAAAATATATTAATCATTATAATCTTATTTATTTAAATCATTTATTAATGAGGTAAATACTGCATCATTATTGTGTCATAAATAATTTAATTAATTGACATCTAAAAATTATAAAAATAATTCGAACATGTAGGAAATCTTTTTATCTTTCCAATTAATATTTATAGTCAGAATGATAATTTATATAGCCCCTTATTAAAATTAATTACTAAAGGATTTTTTGTTAATGCCAATTTTGTCTTTACATTAAATTAATTAATCTAATGTGTCATTGTCTTTCATAAGTGGCTCCATGGGGTCCCAAAATCGACCCAAGGATGCCCATGGTCGGCCATTAATCATCCAAAAAGATTTGGACAAGTGTTATGGTAATTTTGAATTATTATAATTTTTTTAACCATGAATTACCTTCTTTACTTTTAACCGTGGTAAATAAAAGTAAAAAGTTACTATTCACCAAAAATTATTTTTATCTAATTGAACCACATTTTACTCCTTGATATTAACTGTGTCTCTCAGATTTTTTAAATTCAACTCACCGAAGCGGTAAAATTAAGTTTTATGAACAATTGGAAAAGTTCCTAGGAGGTGTGTAAAAGACGGTGAAAAGTTTAATACAATTTTTTATAAATCTAAAATTATTATAAAATGATTCCAATGAATTTCATTGAACATATATAAGTATTATGTGTCTATATTGACCTAAAATACATATAAATAAAATAAATTATGATTTAAATAAAATGTCGGTTTTAACCAAAAACTCAGTGTTTTCACTATTCCTCAAAAATTGATGTTTTTCAGAAAGATACCAAAAATTAAGCCTAAGTTATATTTGATATTCCAAATTCAACAATGTTGTCTATTTTTCCAAATTCAAAACATATAATCAGAATTAATTAATTTTTAAATTAATTCCAATTATCAAAACAAATAGCGTGTTTTTAAGAAACAATAACTATCAAAAGATCATCACTTGTTTATGTCGAATTTCAAAGTGAAATTAATTTCAATGACCATAATTGGATTAAATGGTAAAAATATATTCTAATTATACATTAAAACCAATTAAAAATAAAGTCTAGTCATATAAATTATTGTGATGAAAAGTGTTGTTATTAATTAAAATATAGCGTGTTATAACTATTCATCAAAATAAGAATGTTATCAAAATAATATGAAAAATTGATCCAAATTAAATTTGTATATCCTTATTTCAAGTAAGAATTTTATTTTTACAAATCGAACTTATAAAAATGTCAAAATCTAGATTTAAAATGTGTGTGTCGTCAAAAAGCGGTAAAACTACATTTTTAGAAAAATACTTCTTTTATATGAATAACTGATTTTATTTTCATACCTCATTCTAGAAAATGTGTAAGATGAATTATAATGTTATAAAATATAAAATTCAGTTAATACTATTCATAACAGCTAGTTTATAATATTATAATAATATATCGTTGTTTAGTGAAACTCGGTATTACCTACTACACATGCTATCGAGGAAGGTCGTGATTGCGTGTAACGCAAGCCAAGCTAGTGTTGTGTGCAGTGAATGATTCCTTTGCATATAACATAATACATAAAAAAATATACTTCTCATAAATTATCAGGGAGTTACAACCAGGATTCAAGTCTATCCCAAACTCGATATCACATCAAGGGGGTAGAGTTGTTACATCCTCAGGAAAGATGTCCACAAACTCACTAACGATCCCTGGTACCTCCACCATCTCAGCATCTACTGACTCCACTGACAGCTCGACTAACAAGGAGGGAGGGGTTCCTCTCGGCTACTGCCCTTCTGACCGCTCCACTCACCGGTGAAAGTAACATGCCGGCCACCCAAGTCTAAAAACACAACCCTTCCTCAGAAGCAGTCGATGACAGCACTCACGAAGAACAGCTAGTCGATGCCTAGGAAGACATCGTATGGTTGTACTTGCAATAGTAGGAGATCCCTAACTGACTAATGTGGCCCTATCATCAGCCTGCATCCTCAAAAAACATATAACTAGTCGGTCTGTCCTCTGACTGGTGTGCTCAGCACGAGGGGCACTGGAAGCCTCTCGGCATCTAGACCCAGAGCACGGGCCAGACCGGGTGCAGGAAAGGAGTGTGAAGCTCCGGTATTGAAAAAGGTGTAAGGAAGGGTGCTAAACTAAATAATAGTACCTCAAACGACCTCCGGTCCTGCTGGAACTACTGCCTTCATGGCGTGCAACATCCCACGCCCAGCTCTTCTGCCTCCCAGTTGTCGGCCACCACCCTGACCACACCCTGGTCGAGGTCCCTGAGGAGCGACCCGAGGTCAGCCTCCCCCTGCATCGCCTGCCCTAAAAGGAGTGGGAGCTCACTTCCCCTACTGTAGCTGGAAGGGCCTATCTAGAAGCTGCTGCTAGGGCAATTTCTGGGCATGTCCACCACCGCCGTACTGTACTCGGTTCAGGAACTGATTACGGAGATGTCCAGGGATTCCATAGACAAATCACCTCAGTCCTGGGCCCATGGGAAGAGGGGGAGGATCGGGGGATCAGAACTAGAACTGCTGCGGCTTGCTCCCTGCTGGTTGGAACCTAGAGAGTCCCAATGCGGGAGGTCTGGTGCTGACAGCCTTCCCCTTCGATAACCCTTGCTGGATCACCTTTTGTGATACACCTCCTTGTGTGTGCATCCTTTCCACCACTTCAGCCTTCTTCTGCACCTCCAGGTATGCCGACAAGGTGAAATGGGTAACAATGTTTTGGAGGGAGGGTCGGAGTGCCTCCCCTAAACGCCTCGCCCGAGACTCCTCATTGAGAAAGAGGTCCAGAGAAAAACGGAGTATGCCCTTGAACTTGATTCCCAACTCCCTTACTAACATACTCCCCTACTGGATGTATAATAGCTCCTTCCTCTTCTCCACTTTCATCGTAGAAGAGAGGAATTATGCCCGGAACTCCTCAAAATCTTTCCAAGCCACCTCAACCTCTCTCCTCTCCCCCAGGAAGAGCGTCCACCACTAACGCACTGCTCCTCGCATCTGGCTTATGTCTAGAGGATCCCATTACTTGGTCGTAGCCCAAATCAAGCCAAAATCTATCACCATCTCCTCTATCCAGCACTTCGTCTTCATGTCAGAGGTGCTTCCCCCATACTTCTCGAGGGTCTGTCACTGGAAGGCTCGAAAATTCTTCTGCCATAGGTCTTCCTACTCCTCTCGGTCAGTGCTCTACTGAGCGGCCAAGTCAACCTCCTTGGCCTCGATCGCCCGTACCACTCATGGTCGTCTCCCGGGTGCCATAGCTGCATGGTAAACAAGTAATGCCTAAGCCCAAGTAGTGTAGAAAATTGTTCTTAAAAAATCTTAGATTTCTTTATTTACTTTAAATTCGCAAATACACCCATGAAACACAAGAACACTAGTCATTATGATTCATGTACCTTCTATAGGGCCTCTACCCTACAATTAGTATGGCCTCACTTGGTCGTTCGGTAGGTCCAGAGTCCTTGCATCGGATCACGGGGGGGCTAAAATCCCATGTCTTTGCTGGTCTTCCCTGGCCTAGTTCGCGCACCATGGTCACCCAACACTGTTGGCCTACCATCCCATGCAATCCTCACTGTGCCTAACTCTAGACTACATACTATCTCTCAACTAACCAGACCACTGATACCATTCATTCACGACCCTTCTTCTCCAGAAGGAGGGAAGTTTCAGCAGATTTCTGAGCCCTTCCTTCTTTAAGTTGAAGGAGAGATAATGACCCTCGAAACCCACCTTCAATAGGTCCCGAAGTGGCAACTAGCACCAGGGGTATGGAAATCACACACAAATGGAAGGCATTTCCCTTTTTGTTTTATAGGATCGGGAAAAAGACGACGAAACCCAGCAACACCAAAACAGAAAGAAATGTAAACCCAAATGTAAGCCATTCCCACATGCATGTTCAAAAGTAAAAGATACAAGATACATGAACTCAAAAGATAATGTACCAAAAGAAATAAAAATGACAACAAAAACTTCCCCATTGTAAGAACCCATATTTTTCTGATAAAGACTTTTGAATATTCTTGATAATATTCCAGAGCAGCGCCTTCAGACGACATGCGATTCCGAGCCCCGGAGTGGCTAGAATTAAATTTTCAGTGTGCTCACACTGGAAACACAAAATAAATGGGATAACTCCTAAATGGTGATCTGGATCAGAGATCCAAGTTTACGGATGGGTCCGAAAAGTGGTGTTTACCCTAGGAACGACATAAAACTTGTTGTCCCGGGATGTTTCGACCCCTCGCTCACTTTCGGAACGTTAAACGGATAAAATAATTAATTATTTAATGCGTTTAGTGGATAAACTCAAGTATCTCTTAAACGGTGGCTCAGATTGGGAAACTGAGGGCACCGTTGAGTTTGGAAGGTGTCTTTTACCCTAGGAGGGGTGTAAGTTTCACGGGCACGGGCCGTTTGTAAAAAATGGCCTGAGGGGCATTTTCGTAATTTGGCGCCCTCGGGCGTTGAGTTTCATAACTATTGAACTGGGTATCAGATTAAATTTCCAAGACCACCGTTTCCCTCAGAGCATGGTTTTTAGAATAAGGGAGGCTTAACCTCGACCCTGCTGAGGGTTCGGGTACAGGGCCTGCAGGCGGGGAGTTTTAGTGTTTTCTATTTAAACACTTAAACCCCCTCACCCTCTTTGATCTTCTTCCCTGGCGCAAGGAGCTCCTCCATCCCCTCCTCTTCCACTCTGGGGAGGCATCTCCGGCAAGGTGGCTCCGACGAGGCAGCTCCGGCAAGGTAGCTCCGGCAAGGAGGCGGTTCGGCGGCGAAGCTCCGGGCAACGCCCACAAGGTAGGTTTATGCGTTTTGCATTTTAATTTCTGAACCCCCCTTCGAGTTTGATTATTTGTGACAATTTGTCGTTTGATCTTCGATAAATTTCCATAGATGCGTAGTATACATTTTTATCTCTCCAACACATCTTTTGGAATCAAAATCCATGCTTGGTGGAGGCCAGGGTCGATGGCCGAAGTTTGCGGGATTTTGAAGGTGATCCCGACCGGTTTGGGTGCTCCGGCGGTCCGAGGAGAGGCGGCGACAGTTCCCTTGGCGGCGGCGCGACACTTGCAAGCGGCGGTGGTCCGAGGATCAGGCGGCGCGGCGGCCTCACATCTGACGGCAGGCGGCGGCGTCGGCGTCGGCTGCGGACGACGAGCGCGGCAGAGGCGGCTGCGGACAGCGGTGAGGCGGGGTCTCGGGCGGCGCCGTCGGAGCGCGAAGAGGGAGGGGGGCCACGAGGTGCGCGGCCCCGTGCGGCGCGACCGCGACCCGTGTGATGCAGGTCGGTGCGGAAAAGAGAGACCGGCTGTCAAGGCCGGTTGGGGGCGGCGGGCCGCGGCGAGTTGGCCGCGGCGGACGGAACCGGACCTGCGGCAGGGCCGCGGGCCGGCTGAGGGCAGACCGGGCCGGTCTGGCCCAAGGGAGTGCCCCCCCCTTGAATTTCTGACGCCCGTAGCTTTCGCTACGGGCTTCTGTTTTTTACGCCATCTATGGAGGCGCGGACCTAACAGCGATGCGGTCTTTTTGATATGGTTTCAGAAATTTTTAATTCCTGAAGCGAGGGGCCTCGGAGGTGCGACGTGTCTTTAAGTGTTATGTCGTTTTCCGGGGGAACTTCTCTGGGATGGTGCGGATGCGTCCGACGTCCGATGTAAGCACCGTCAGCGGCGTTGGAACCCTGGCGTCGAGGCGGAGGTTTCTAGGGTGGTTCCGGGCATTGAAGCCAGAGTTGAGGCATGGGATCCACGGCCCGTCTTTTGAGCTACGTGCAGCTTTTAGCGACTTTTTCCTTGGACGTCCGTTCGGGGCGTGTGAGCAGTCACTGTTGGGTGTTTTTCTGAGGGCATCGCATTGGCGTAGTCTGCCCACTGTAATTCCCCATGATGGTGCGGGGCCCACGAGGGTCATTTGGGATTCGACAGTGATTTTCCAACTTTATCACCGAGCAACCGTTTTGGACAAGTGAATAGTCCATCTTGTCTGCTTTTTTGAGAGGATCGCAACGGTGCAACCCATTTGTTGAGTTTCAGAACTGGGATGTAGGTCCCACGTGGCACCGCTTGTTTGCGGTGCGCCAGAATGCATCTTTTTCTCCGGATATCCGTTGCACTCAAGTGAGTAGTGCTTTTGACGTGTTTTCCCGAGGGGATCACAATGTTGCGATGCACCCGACTATTTTCGGGGCTGAGGCTCGGGAACATGAAACGTCATTCGGGCATGAGGCGGTATTGGTGACTTTCCCGTCGGGTATCCGTTGGAGGCGAGTAAGTAGTCGATCTCACGTATTTTTTGCGAGGATTACAATGGTGCGATCCGTTTGGTTGTGTGGAGCCTCTTGCACGATCTTGTGAAAATGTAGAAATGTGAAGGTGCCTCGGGGGCGGTTCTTCTACTTTGGTTGTAGCGGACCCTTGGTGTGTGATCATGTGCACTCCCGTGTGAGTGAAGTAATGCTTGAATATATGTGGTTGGTCGTGCCTGGGCCTTTGAGGTTGAGTTGTTACGTCACGCCTTTGCATTGACAAAGGGTGTCGTGTGCACGATAGGCTTTGAGCTAGAACGAGTTATACTCTGGGAGTATATGGGAGCACTTGGAGGTACGTGTGGTTTGTACCTGAGACTATTTGTGCGCTTGGTTGGGGTTTGACTTGGGGCCACACGTCGTGTGGGCCCCAAGTGCATGTTGTGTTCTACTTCGCGTACTTGGACCTCTCGCGGCGTACAGGGTCCCTATGTGCTCGTTTGTTTGACCAGCAGGGTTTAGTGTTCTCCTCCTAGTTTCGTTCTCGATGGATTGGCCGGTAGTGGTGCTAGTGACACCTAGTGATGGAGCTGACGCTGTTCCTCTTTTGGGTGAGTTGTTATGGAGTTGGGAGGTTGTGCAATGCCCACTCCGTGTTCGGTTGGCCAGTGTTGTACCCTCCAGTGGAGATGGCCAGAGCAGTTCTGAGTTTGACCCTCCAGCGGGACTGGGCAGTGGGTTACTCATCAGCTTCTAGGGCCTACCCTCCAGCAGAGACTGGGCAGTGGGTCACCCGACACACTTAGGGTCTACCCTCCAGCAGAGACTGGGAAGTGGGTCACCCGAGGCTCTTAGGGACTACCCTCCAGCAGAGACTGGGCAGTGGGTCATTTGATGCACATAGGGTCTAGCCTCTAGTAGAGACTGGGCAGTGGGTCACCCAAAGACCTCTTAGGGTCTACCCTCCAGCAGAGACTGGGTAGTGGTCACCCAACACACTTAGGGTCTACCCTCCAGCAGAGACTCGGCAGTGGGTCACCCGACGACCTCTTAGGGTCTACCCTCCAGCAGGGCTGGGCAGTGGGTCGCCCATCGTCTAGTTCCAGATCTACCCACCAGCAAGGCTGGGCAGTGGGTCTCCTGTCGACCTATTCCAGGTCTACCATCCAGTGGGGCTGGGCAGTGGGTCGTCTGATGATGTATTATGGTCTACCCTCCATCACGGTTGGGCAGTGGGTCGCCTGTCGTCTTATTCCAGGTCTACCCTCCAGCGGGGCTGGGCAATGGGTCGCTTGATGATGTATTATGGTTTACCCTCTAGCAGGGCTGGGCAGTGGGTCTCCTGATGATGTATTATGGTTTACCCTCCAGCGGGGATGGGCAGTGGGTCACCTGATGATGTATTATGGTTTACCCTCCATCGGGGCTGGGCAGTGGGTCTCCTGATGATGTATTATGTATTACCCTTTAGCAGGGCTGGGTAGTGGGACACTCGTTGACATTCTAGGCTCAGTCCTTTCTACTAGGCTAGCCTGTGGCTTTCCTCCGTGATTACCAGAGCGGCACCCTTGGTTATACGGGTCAGTGTTGTGACGACTTGACATTGAGAAGACCTCTCGACTATAGGGCAGTGACGAGGCATGGTTTGACTTTACATATAACTCTCAAGTTCGAAGGGCACTTTCCCCAATGAGACGCATTCTTGTGACGCGATCTAAAATCGTGTGGTTGAGTCAGTACTTCCCAAAGTGTATAGTTTTGAGGTGCGGTGATTGAGCCCCTTGTCTTGCGGTTCGGAGCAGGTGTGTGGGATGCTGGGCATCAATGGAGTTTACTTCTAGGACTGTAGGCGACTCAATTTTCTTGGGCTGAGCTACGGGACGGAGATCCCCTTATGACCTTGTTCGGGCTTTTTGTTGAGCATATTGATTTGTATATACCAGGTTCCAGTACCCCCTACATGGGTTTGGTTACTCTCCTTCCAGGAGAGGGGAAGATGCACGGGGTATGCCACGTGCTTTCTATGTCTATATTCTCATGGTTGGATGAGTCTACTCTCCTGATATAGGTAGTGAAGACTCGACGAGAAGTTCATATTCTCACCATTTCTAGCTCCTTATGTTTAGACGAGTCATCTACCTTTCTCTTGTTGGGTTGAGCTGGACTCTTTACTTCACTTTCAGTTGTACTCCTCTACTTTTCATGTTTGCTCTACTTCTCACCCTTCGGTACCTCCTTTGTTGCTCCCTCGAGCCTTCGGGGTATCCTACTGAGTATTTTTATACTCACCCCTTCTTGAGTTTTGCCCGTACTTGGTGTGCCCTTGCAGATGACGGACAGGTGGAGCGTGACTTCAGTGGAGCGTAGGATCTTGGGAGCTTGGACCACGTGCAGTGGTCGTGGCCTGGTTCCAGGTGGGAGACCCATCAGCTGTTTCTTTTTGTTTACCTGTTGCCAGGTTGTGGAAATTTTGGTTGGGCGTGTGTTATTCCCCTTTTCCTTGCAGCTTATACTTTTTACTGTTTTGAGGTCGATGCATATATGTGGTTTATATATATATCATTTGTTCTTTTTACTCTGCATGTTCTTTCTTTTACTCTGCACTTTTTCATTGAGTGTGCTGCGTGTGTGTGTGTATAGGTACTTAGGAAAAGGCCTCCCCGAGTAGTTGTGCCTTCTGCGCTGGTCAACATCCCCTGTCCTATGGAGGTGGGCTTGGGGTAGTTGCGGCTCAAGCTCAGGTAGGGTCAGGTCGTTACAAAGTGGTATCAAAGGTGGTTCGTTCCTTGGGACTATGTTCGGACATCCCTAAAATAAAAGGAACTTGTTGGGATTTAGGGCAACAGTTTTAGCGTGTCTTGAGAGCAGCACTCAGGCCAGGGAGTCCAGTGATTGTTCGGCGGCCGACGTATCCATTCACCAAGACCCTGATAACCCTCTTGTCGACTCGGCATGATGAGACACTTCTTGCAGGGAAAATTTGTTTTTTCATCACATAGTATTGAGTCTTTGACTGTCCTTTTTGGGTCATCTACCCATTGTTGTGGTTGGTATATACATTATGCTCATCTGATCGCAGCACTCCTTGATAATATTCAGGATGTCTCTGCGAAGACAGCCATCCAGGATTCCAGCTTTGGGTGCGTGATGACGACCCTGTGAGCTACAAGGCCACAGTCCAGGACCCATCGTGCGAGCCCCTTTCTCCGGGTGGGCGAGTAGCAGCACCCCCTCCTGTTGTGCAGCAGATCGCTTCAGTAGAGAAGGCGGAGCTTGAGCGCATGTTGAGCGCGCTCCGTGAGTTCCAGCGGTAGAGACCGTAGAGGTTCAATGGTACGCCAGACCCTCAGACAGCAGAGGATTGGCTCGAGATAGTGGTTTTCCTTTTCAGGCTTGTCCAGGCGACGACAGATCTTATGGTGGCTTTGGTAGCCGACCTTTTCCGTGGAGAAGCTCGGCATTGGTGGAGTCTGGTGACTCGGTTCCATGATGAGTCGTCGCTTTCTTGGGGTGACATTCAGTTGTTGTTTCGTGAGGAGTTTTTCCTCTCATGCTTGTGCTCCGTTCGAATTCAGGAGCTCCTACAGTTTCAGTAGGGAGGGATGATGGTGGCTGAGTACGCGGCTAGTTTTGAAGACCGTGAACGCTTTTACCCGGACTTGGTCCGTGACGACAACATCCGAGCGCGGAAGTTTGATTAGGGTCTCAGCTGAGAGATTCGTGCTGTCATAGTACCCTTGGGCGTTTCCACATATGCCGGGGTGCTAGAGCAGGCGTTGGTGACATAGAGATTCCTGTCACGTTTTTTGGTTGGTAGTGGCTGTGAGCATGATGGAACCGAGACGTCTGTCGTAGCTAGCAGGCGCCAGATGACAGAACCTCTATGCAGGTGGCCTTCCCACTGCCGGTTTTAGAGACGTGGTCGTATACCACTGTAACCAAAAGTCTCAAGGCCTCAGCCGAAGATGCCCTTCCGTGAGTGGATCCCGGGCCATGGTCGTACACCACCGTGGCACCAGATGGAACCCGGGCAGCCTAGAGAGCGCCTGTGTTATGCTTGTGACGGGTGAGGTCACATGGCACGAGAATGCCCGACCCGAGTTGCATAGAGCTTCGGGCAGGCAGTAGGTTCACCACCATGGCAGAGGCAACATTGTAATCGGAGTAGTGGCCAGAGAGGTGGTGCTAGCAGAGGAGCGAGAGGAGCTGGTAGTGGGGGAAGGCTTTACGAGGTCTTCTCATCACCACTAGGCGGTCCACATCAGGCTCTAGGAGCTGATAGTTGGGACCGCGGACAGCCGCGAGCTTTGGATTTCTGTAATCCTGTGGAACATGAGGTGATAATAGGAATTCTCTACAGCTCTTCTACCTTTTTGTAGCATAATTGATAGACTCTGTGTGTGAGATGCTTTCCTCCCTGATCCTTGCTTGATATTTTACCAGGGTGGCACAAGGCGTCGATGTAACCCTGTGTTGGTATGATTAAAGGGTGTGAGGCCTTTTTCTTTAGTCGATGGTAATGAATCCATCGCTCTCCGAGCATGTAAGAGAGTCTGGGTTGAGAGAAGTCGACTGTTAAATCTTGCATGACCAGATATCCTTGGGTGCATTACCATATGGATATTATAAAGGAGGGAATCAACGGGCCTTGTTCCAGGTGCGGGCGGTGATTCTAGTCGCGACATGTGACGTAGAGGCCTGGTCGGGGAGGTGAGCTACCCCCAAGAGCCTTCGTTCCATTTGAGACCGTGCAAAGGGATGGCGAGGTTCCCTACCGCCTTGCCCTATCCCCAAAGTCTTGAGTGGGTGCATGAAATCTCCCACATGACTCACCTGGGAAGGAGTGTGCGTGCACCTATCCATGACATCGGAAAGGGTCGACCTCGCGTGAACATATCAATCCTTTGGTCTGTGTGCGGTGACGTAGAGCTGTGTGTGGGTTCTTCTGGGTATGAGAAAGCCAGGTGTGGGCTTAGTACCCTGTGTTGCTCCCTGGTTTTACTTTTCGGGGATGAAAATCTTGAAGGAGGTAATGATGTAAAAACCCGGATATTACTGAGAAAGACTTTGGAATATTCTTGATAATATTCCAGTGTAGCACCTTCAGACGGCGTGCGATTCCGAGCCCCGGAGTGGCCGGAATTAAATTTTCAGTGCATTCACACTGAAAAATGCAAAATAAATAGTATAACTCCTAAACGGTGATCTAGATCAGAGATCATAGTGTATGGATGGGTCCGAAATGGGGTTTTTACCCTATTAATGACATAAAACTTGTCGGCGCGGGATGTTTGGACCCCTCGCTTGCTTTCAGAACATTAAACAGATAAATAAATTAATTAATTAATTAGTTTAATGTTTAAACTCGAATATCTCTTTAACGGTGGCTCAGATTGGGAAACTGAGGGCAACTTTGAGTTTGGAAGCTGTCGTTTACCCTAGGAGGAGTGTAAGTTTCGCGGGCGCGGGCCGTTTGTGAAAAATGGCCCCAGGGGCATTTTCGTAATTTGGTACCCTCACGCGTTGAGTTTTATAACTTTTGAACGGGATATCGGATTAAAATTCCGAGACCACTGTTGCGCTAGGAGCATGGTTTTTATCCTAAGGGAGGCTTAACCTTGACCCTGCTGAGTGTTCGGGTATGGGGCCTGTGGGTGGGGAGTTTTAGTGTTTTCTATTTAAACACTTAAACCCCCTCACCCTCTTTGATCTTCTTCCCTAGTGCAAGGAGCTCCTCCATACCCTCCTCCTCTACTCCGTCGAGGTGACTCCGGTGAGGCAGCTCTGGCGAGGCTGCTCCGGAAAGGCAGCGGTTTGGCGGCGAAGCTCCGGGCAACGCCCACGAGGTAGGTTTATGCATTTTGTGTTTTAATTTCTTAACCCACCTTTCGAGTTCAATTATTTTTGTTAATTTGTCGTTTGAACTTCGAGAAAATCCCATAGACGCGTAGTATACATTTTTATCTCTCCAACGCATCTTTCGTAATCAAAATCCAAGCTCGGAGGAGGCCGGGGTTGATCACCGATGTTTGCGGGTTTTTGAATGTGATCCCGGCCGGTTAGGGTGCTCCGGCGGTCCGAGGTGAGGCGGAAGCGGTTACCTTGGCGGCGGCATGACACCTGCATGCGGCGGCAGTCCGAGGATCAGGCGGCGCGGCGGCCGCGCATCTGACGGTAGGCAGCGGCTTCTGCTGCAGATGTGGAGCGCGGCGGAGGCGGCTGCGGACGGCGGCGAGGCGGGGTCTTGGGCGGCGTCGGCGTAGCGCGAAGAGGGAGGGGGGCCGCGAGGTGCACGGCCCCGTGCGGAGCGACCGCGGCCCGCATGATGCGGGTTGCTACAGAAAAGGGAGACCGGCCGTCAAGGCCGGTCGGGGGCGGCGGGCCGCGGCCAGTGGGCCGCGAAGGACTGAACCATCCCCGCGGCCGGGCCGCAGGCCGGTTGAGGGCGGACCGGCCGGACTGGGCCGGTCCGGCCCAAGGGTGTGCCCCCCCCCCCTTTATTTTCCGATGCCCGTAGGTTTCGTTACGTGCTTCCGTTTTGCACGCCGTCTACGGCAGCACGGACCTAACAGCATGGCGGTCTTTTTGATATGGTTTTGGAAATTTTTAATTTTTGAAACGAGGGGCCTCGGAGGCGCGACACGTCTTTAAGTGGTTTTTCGTTTTCAGGGGAAACTTGTCTGGGATGGCGTGGATGCGGCCGACGTCCAATTTAAGCGCCGTCAGCGGCGTTGGAACCCTGGCGTCGAGGCAGAGGTTTCTAGGGTGGTTCCGGGCGTTGAATCTAGAGTTGAGGCTGGGGCCCCACGGCACGTCTTTTGAGCTACGTGCAGCTTTTAGTGACTTTTTCCTCATACATCCATTCGGGGCGTGCGAGTAGTTGACGTTGGGTATTTTTCCAAGGGCATCGTGTTGGCGCAGTCTGCCCGCTGTAATTCCGCATGATGGTGCGGGGCCCACGAGGGCCGTTTGGACGTCGACGGTGATTTTCCATCTTTATCACCGGGCTACCGTTTTGGACAAGTGAATAGTCCATCTTGTGTGCTTTTTCGAGAGGATCGCAACGGTGTGACCCGTTCGTTGAGTTCTGGGTACGGGATGCGGGTCCAACGTGGCAACGCTCGTGTGCGGTGCGCCGGAATGCATCTTTTTCTCTGGATATCTATTGCACTCAAGTGATTACTGCTTTTGACGTGTTTTCCTGAGGGGATCGCAATGGTGTGCTATGCCCGACTGTTTTCGGGGTCGAGGCTCGGGATCACGGAACACCATTCAGGCGTGAGGTGGTATTGGTGACTTTTCCGTCGGATATCCATTGGAGGCGAGTAAGTAGTCAATATCGCGTGTTTTTCACGAGGATTACAACGGTGCGATTCATTTGGTTGTGCAGAGCCTCTTGCATGATCTTGTGAAATTTAGAAATGTGAAGGTGCCTCGGGGGAGGTTCTTCTACTATGGTTGTAGCGGACCCTTGGCGTGTGATCACGTGCACTCCCGTGTGAGTGATGTAATGATTTAATAGATGTGGATGGTCGTGCCTAGACCATTGAGGTGGAGTTGTTACATCACGCCTTCACTTTGTTGCTGGGTTCTGTGTGAACAATAGCCTTTGAGCTAGAACCAGTTATACTCTGGGAGTATATGGGAGCGCTTGGAGGCACGTGTGGTTTGTACCTGAGACTGTTTATGCGCTTGGTTGGGTTTTGACTTGGGGCCACACGTCGTGTGGGCCCCAAGTTCGTATTGTGTTCTTCTTTGCATACATGGACCTCTCGTTGTGTAGAGAGTCCCTCTATGATCATTTGATTGACCAGCAGGGTTGACTGGTCTCCCCTGGATTCGTTCTTGATGGATTGGCCGGTAGCAGTGATAGTGACACCCAGTGATGGAGCAGATGTTGCATCTCTTTTGGGTGAGTTGTTCTGGAGTTGGGAGGTTTTTCGATACCCCCTTCGCGTTCGGTTGGCCAGTGTCGTACCCTCCAGTGGAGTTGGCCAGAGCAGTTCTGAGTTTGACCCTCCAGCAGGGCTGGGCAGTGGGTTACTAATTGGCTTCTAGGGTATACCCTCTAGCAGAGACTGGGAAGTGGGTCAACTGACGCACTTAGGGTCTACCCTCTAGCAGAGACTGGGCAGTGGGTCACCAGAAGCTCTTAGGGTCTACCCTGTAGTAGAGACTGGGCAGTGGGTCACCCGACGCACTTAGGGTCTACCCTCCAGCAGAGACTGGGCAGTGGGTCATTCAACGAACTCTTAGGGTCTACTCTTCTGTAGAGACTGGGCAGTGGGTCACCGGATTCACTTAGGGTATACCCTCTAGTAGAGACTAGGCAGTGGGTCACCCGACGATCACTTAGGGTCTACCCTCTAGCAGGGCTGGGCAGTGGGTCGCCCGTCGTCTAGTTCCAGGTCTACCCTCCAGCAAGGCTGGGTAGTGGGTCGCCTGTAGACTTATTCCAGGTCTACCATCCAGCGGGGCTGGGCAGTGGGTCGCCTGATGATGTATTATGGTCTACCCTCCAGTAAGGCTGGGAAGTGGGTCGCCTATCGACTTATTCCAGGTCTACCCTCCAACGGGGCTGGGTAGTGGGTCGCCTGATGATGTATTTTGGTTTACCCTCCACCGAGCCTGGGCAGTGGGTCACCTGAGGATGTATTATGGTTTACCCTCCAGCGGGGCTAGGCAGTGGGTCTCCTGGTGATGTATTATGGTTTACCCTCCAGCGGGGTTGGGCAGTGGGTCGCCTGATGATGTATTATGGTTTACCCTCTAGCAGGGCTGGGTAGTGGGTCGCCTGATGCTGTATTATGGATTATCCTCCAGCATGGTTGGGCAGTGGGACACTCATTGACATTCCAGGCTCAGTCCATTCTATTAGGCTATCTTGTGGCTTTCCTCCGTGATTACCAGAGCGGAACCCTTGGTTATACGGTTCAGTGTTGTGACGACTTGACTTTGATAAGACCTCTCAACTGCAGGGTAGTGACGAGGCGTGGTTTGACTTTCCCTAGAACTCTCAAGTTCGAGGGGTACTTTCCCCTCCGATATGTGTTCTTATGATGTGATCTAAAACCGTGCAGGCGAGTCAGTGCCGCCCAAAGTGGATAGTGTCGAGGTGCGGTGATTGAGCCCCTTGGCTTGCGGTTCGAGGCAGACGTGCGGGTTCCTGGGCATCGATGGAGTTTACTTCTGGGACTGTAGGCGACTCACTTTTCTTGGGCTGAGAAATGGGACGGATATCCCCTTATGACCTTGTTTGGGCTTCTTGTTGAGCATATGGATTTGCATATATCATGTTTCGGTACCCCTACTTGGGTTTGGTTACTCTCCTTCCAGGAGAGGCGAAGACGTGTGGGGTATGCCACGTCCTTTCCGTGTCGAGCTTCTCGTGGTTGGACGAGTCTACTATCCCTCTATAGGTAGTGAAGACTCGACGAGAACTTCATCTTCTCACCGTTTCTAGCTCCTTATGTTTGGACGAGTCTTCTACCTTTCTCTTGTTGGGTTGAGATGGACTCTTTACTTCACTTTCAGTTGTACTCCTCTACTTTTCCGGTTTGCTCTACTGCTCACCCTTCGGTACCTCCTTTGTTGCTCCCTCGAGCTTTCGGGGTATCCTACTGAGTATTTTTATACTCACCCCTACATGGGCTTTTCCCACACATGGTGTGCCCTTGCAAACGATGGATAGGTAGAGCGTGACTTCAGTGGAGCGTAGGAGCTTGCGAGCTTGGACCGCATGCGGTGGTCGTGGCCGGGTACCAGGTGGGAGACCTGTCAGCTGTTTCTTTTTGTATACCTATTGCTGGGTGGTGGCACTTTTGGTTGGGCGCGTGTTTTGCCCCATTTCTTTTCAGCTTGTACTTTGTACTCTTATGAGGTTGATGCACATCTGTGGTTTATATATATAGCAGTTGTTCTTTTTACTCTGCTTTTCCTTTCTTTTACTCTGCACTTTTGCATTGAGTGTGCTGCGTGTGTGTGTATAGGTACTTAGTAAAAGGCCTCCCCGAGTTGTTGTGCCTTTGGCGCTGGTCGCCAGCCCATGGCCTATGGAGGCGGGCTTGGGGAAGTTGCTGCTCGAGCCTGGGTAGGGTCGGGTCGTGACACCCATGGTCCGAGCTAGTACGGTCCCACATGATCCCCGATGTCCTCCTGGAAACCTTAAAACAGTTTTATAAACGTAGGGCGAGCATACAAGTATACTCGGTAGAGAAAAACCAAAGTCTCTCGTGCACAAGTAAGGAGGCATACGAATGCCCTATGAGAAAAGAGATAACCAAGAACCTTCCAAGAAAACTAACCACACCATGACTCACCAAGGTACACTCCCCAAATAATTCAAGTCAATTAATGTATAGTAATAGCACATCGATGTTTGGGTACCCCACACCACTTTCCCACTAGATATTGAAGACATCCTACGCATCGAACCAATCCAGCCATTTTCATTGCAGTCCCACTACCAAAACACACCTACGAACACCTGGGTCAGAATCTCAACACAGTCCCACTTCCAAGCCACACCCGCAAACACTTGGGTCAAAATCTAACCGCAGTCCCACTGCCAAGCCACACCCGCAAACACCTAGTTCATAATCGATCACTGCCACGCCTGAAGACACCTGGGCCTCATCCTAAGGATTCTTGGGAAACAAACTGCCCACTAAATCCTGGGTTAACCACCATAACTACCCCGACCGAAGATTCATGGGCTAATAATGGACTTCAGGCCATCACAGCCGGCCCGTAGAGTCTTGGGATATTCGGTTAAGGGAGCAGAAAAGGAGCTAATAACCAGCCATTCATAGGACTGTTGGAAAAAACACCCTCCCCCATGAAATGGGGGTGTTCCGCACTAAGTTCTCAACTTGGGTGGGGAATGAATAAGAAACACAAGAACTAAATGTATATGTATAGTTAACAAGATGTCACACAAACTAGGTTTTTCTTCAGCCAGCCTAAAGAACACTATCCTCGCTATTCAATCATAAGAGAAGGGAACATCACCCATGCTGGGTCACCACCCAAAGAAAACCTAATCCCCATTTGTCCCATCCTTGTTTTCATGTTCACTAACAATGTTTAAATGAGTTTCTTCACATACTTGGGAAACTAGCAAGCATAAGAAAGAAGCCAAGGAAAGAATATAGTCAAATACAAACTTAAACGTTCACACCCGGTTCTCTTGTAAAGTCACAACCACAAAAAAGGGATAAGTGAGATCCCTCAAAGTACTGGAACCAAGGAAAAACCCCATGATACTACCCCATGTTTCCAAAACCTAGGAGCCAATGGTTTCTCAACAATAGAGGATTCCACCCCAATTCGTGATATTAACAATGTAACCACACGACCTCAAAATTCACAACTAGCAAAACCATAACAATAGGGGATCCCATCCCCACCCACATCACCCAACAATAATCCCGTGAATGAAAGACAACCAAACCACTACAACCAACACAAAGCAGGCCCATGCCAGTATTTTCAGATTTAAAATATTTAACAGACTCAATGATTCCAATTCCGTTGTACTTTAACTGGGGTTATCACAGAAAAGGATTAAACCTCGTGCTTTCAATTTATTTAGCCGAATATAAGTAATTAACAAATTTACTTTTCATGAACTACACAAGAATTAAAGGGTTTATTAGTACACAGAAAAAGGTGACCAACGACCATGATTTTCAGTGGACAGAAGCCCATACAATTCACAACATAAATTGACACAAACGAGTACAACAGAAGATCGATCACACCCCCCATCATTCTTTAATGTTTGTTTATTATCTTCATTAACTTTGGGTATCATCAATACCCTTATAAGAGAAAGAATACCCACCCCACTTGATACACAGTAAGGAGAGATGAAGGAGGGATCCTTACTTGATTGATCAAGGATCAACATTTCCCTACACGCACCATGAATAGGGGGTGTGTGATTTGTAGGGGAGGGACATCAGGAACTCCAAGGACAAGTAGACTACTCGAGTACAGGTGCACAAAAAATCCCAGGAAGAGAAACTCCAAACTCACCAAGGGAAGAAAGGATGCTATCCCAGAAAATAAGAAGGAAGAACATCTCGTGCAATATATAGATAAAATCCCATTTTTATGGGATATGGGAGTTTTGAACTCCATTAAAGTCGAATCATGACTCCCCACGCGGTTGGGTGGTTACGCACGACGGAAATAATTTTTATTTAATGATTTGCATAAGAAAGGTGGTAATAGCTATGATTTTATGGAATTTAATAAATGAAATGGAAGGTCATGGTATGTGGACACAGAGCTGGGTCCGTTGACGGTATCCCCACTCTTAGGAATTTAAAATATTGATTAAGGGCTTACAAACGGCCTTGAACCACTCCCAATGGGTGAAAAGGGGCTAAAAGTGGGGTTACGAGAAGGGTTGTAGAAGAAGACCCCGACAAGGCTGGGTGACACTGATCGGTCTCATGCTGATACGCTACCCTTAGGATCCAGATTTTGGAAGAGGAAAGGACTCTGAGGGACTGGGTCATCACCAATGGGTTCCATAATTTAAATAAGTTTCTTTCTCAAATATGCACCCGAAGATTCAATTTTCACTAGTTATTTCATAAAGGCTTCTATTACATCAAAATGTTCAGATTCCTTCTCTATATCTCTATAAAAATCCTGAATAGTCTCATCTTTTGACATATTTTTCTTTAACATCATCTCTTTAGCAATATTTTCATGCTCTTCAGCAACATGAATTTTGAAGGCCAGAGCCTCGTCATGGACTATCCCAAAAACTGGATTTCCCTATTTCATTTTATTCTTCTAGTCACTCCATTTATCTATTCATTTTTCAAAAAAAAAATCGTTTGCATCATGGGTGGAGAATATACTTACTCAACTGATGATACATTCTTTTTTGGTTTCAGTTCACTATCTTATCATTTCATTGGAGTTTTCTGGTAACTTTCTCATACTTCACCTTTCATATTGACATCTTGATCATTTTAATTAGGAAGTTCAAAGAAATCACGTGTCATAAAAATAAAACCAATCTTCATTCTTCTCAGAGTATCATCAATTCAACAACATAATCATGAAAACATTGACTTTTGAGATGTATGGAATTTTGATGAATTAAATGCACAAATATAACAATCATCAACAAGATTATTGGATACATTATGTTATGAGACATAATGGTCTCATTATTGATATAGACGATGGTTAAAATGATGTACATTATGGGGATTATCTTACACCTATTTATCAATAGATCCATCATGGAGATACCACATTTCATTGGCAATCCTTATAAACATTTTTTAGAATAAAGAAACCTTTCATCCATATAATTATGAATTTATGATTTATTGAATGATTAGAAATCTATTGTGAATTTAACCTTTATTTCCTGGAAGAAAAATTTCTTCAACCATCTCAAAAGAACCTTCCATACCTGGATACTTTTGTGAGAAAAATATTACCTCTCCATCATTAGGAATATCCAATATACTAGCATCCTTGTTGAAATACATGGAATAATTCTTTCCATAAGTCATGAAAGAAATGATTTATCTTCCTCTATGTTCCAAAAAATGAATTATATCATTAAATTGTATAAGAATGTTATGATATAACATATCTTGATTCTTTGGTTTGGTGATGCAGAGACGTTCCTATCCATTATTCCATATAACTTTTGAAATCAATGAATAACAGTTGACAAATAAATTCTGGTCCAACAACCATTCTCTGAAAATTAAACTATCCGAGAGATCCTTGTGGGAGGCCATCTTAGTTTACGAGGAATATTTATGATACATTTAATGAATTAGGAAATAGAGAAAATTAAATGGTTTCTTTAAAGAGCAGTAGATCTTCTATACCAAATCACTGAGATAACCGAAGTGCGATGTGAATAGGGTGTCTTTTATGAAGGTTTCATTGTGACAGTTCATATTCCCAAATCAATGTAATGGTTGATATTAATATTATCTTATGTGATGATTGATATAAATTCTAAAGAAGAATTTTTTGGTTCTGATCTTCTGAGGTTTTAATGAAAAATCAGATTTATGGAAAGTGAATCCTATAATGTTTTTTAAAAACAATATAGAAATAAAAAAAAAAGAAAAAAATAAATTGTGAATATTTATTAAGGAAAAATAACTTCCGGATTACTCAGAATAAATTGTCAATATTGATAAGGATCTTCTTGAATAACATAGATTCTGGAAATTTTATTAGGGAATGAAAAACATTTTTTTTTCCAAATAAATTTATATTAAAGGAAAAAAATATAAAAAGAAAATATAAATGAATAAAAATATATATGCCCCATATGAATATATGCATCCTAATGTTAGGAGATAGTTTTAACTAGAAGTTAACATGGATGATTACTTTATAATTATCATTCCAAACTTTTGTTTATTGTATTGAAATCTATTGGAAGGTAAATATTTATTAAAAATTTCATTAAGTTGATTTTGTGTTCTGATAAAATGAAATATTATATCTATTTTAAGTGTGTGATCCCTAGGAAAGTGATGAATAATGAATATGTCCCTTGAACAATAATTTTGTGTAAGGTTTTTTAATAGGGAAATGGCTCTAGTATTATAAAACATTTTCCATGTTTTGTAAAAACCCATGTCGTAGTTTGTGAGTTTGTGTTGCATCCAAAATATATGAGCACAACAACTTCGAGAAGCAAAATATTTGTCTTTGGATGTCGAAATTGATACTTTGCGTCACTTCTTTCATGATCAAGAAACTAACAAATCTCCTATGAAATTAAATTTTCCAGATGTACTTTTCATATCCATTTTACAACCACCAAAATCAGCATCTGAAAATATTTGTAAAATGAAATCATTTATAGAAGAATGGAATACTCCTAAATATATTTTCCCTATAAATAGATAAAAATTATTTTCACAAATTTTAAATGAGATTCCATTAGATTAGATTGATATTATTCACATAACAGTACAGAAAACATTATGTCTGGACAAACAACTATTAAGAATAATAGGCATCCTATCATACCTCTAAAAGATGTTTGATCTACTGGTTTCCCAGCTTCTCAAAGATCATTATTGTTTGATGTACCGATAATAGTACATATACATTTAGTGTTTTAATTTCATACCTATTAAGAATATATTTAATATAATTATGTTGAGATATATAAGTTCCTTCTAGTTTTTGAAAAATTTGAAAAATAAAAAAAAAATGATAACTCACCCATCACACTCCTTTCAAACTCAAAATAAATATGATTAGAAAATAAATCCATTAAGTATTGTTGAGTTGATCTGAATATAATTCCATCTTCATAAACTTGAACAATTAAAATATTTTTCCTATATTTACTTTTAAAAATCATTGTATCAGTAATTCCCTTACCATAATTGTTTTTTTAAACATGTATGTCTATCATACCAGGCTCTAGGGGACTTTTTATGTCCATATAAATATTTGGAATATTTTTAAACATGTTCGGGATGTTTTGTGTCTTCAATACTAGGAGGTTATTCAACATAAACTTTCTATTGAACATATCCATTTTGGAAAGCACACTTCACATCCTTTTGAAAATTATTGAAATAGAAGAATTTTTCAAAGGATAGTACAATACAAATAGATGTAATTCTAGCTACTAGAGCGTAGGTTTCATCATAGTCTATTCCTTCTTATTTATTATAGCCTTTAGCAACTAATAGTGAATTATTTTTTATAATGATTCTATTTCATAAAAATTATTTCTAAAGACCCATTTTACACCAATAATAGTGTTTTTTATGTTTTTTAACCAAGGTCCAAACATCGTTCCATTAGAATTCATTTAGTTTATCTTAAAAAGCATCAATCCAATAATAATCACCTAAAACATCACCAGTTTTTTTAGGTTCTAATTGGGAAAGAAATGTTGTATGTTCTTCTTCATTTCTTAAAGAACTTCAATTCCTTACATGTTGATTTACATAAAAAATGATACTACCACAAAGAGGATTCTCAGGAAACAACTTATTTGCGATTTGAAAAACCTTTTCATCAACATAAGGTATAAAATATTTCCGCATAAAACCATTAGAAATATTTCCTTAAGTATTTTCCTTATTATAAGAATCCTCAAAAAATGGTTGATAATCAGTTTTTTGAAAACACATCTGTATGGTGTAGGTTGAGATTTTTTAAAAATAAAAAGGATCAGTTTCATCAAATTTCATATCTACTGTTTTTTCAATAGTATAAGAATTTCTGTTAAAAATCTATAAGCCTTTGAAAAAGTGGGGTATCCTATGGAAATTCCTTCATTATATTTGGGTTCAAATTTTAGTATGTTATCATCAGTATTCAAGGTGAATATATTACATCAAATACATTTATGTAAGAAACAATAGGATTTCCGGCAATCCATAATTCATAAGGTGATTTATTAGGAAAAGGTATCATCAATACTCAATATATATTATAAAAAGTATTACTCATAGATTCAGAAGAAATGTTTTTATCTATAGAATGTTCACTCAACATAGTCTTAGTTATCTCATTAATTTTTCAGTTACTTATTTCAAAAACACCATTTTGTGGAGGTGTTCTTGGATATTTAATGTTAGGAGTAATGCCATTCTAACTAAAAAATGTTAAAAATTTATAAATTTCAATTTATCCCCCATGATCACCATTAATAGTTAAAATTGAAAGTTATATTCATTGTTAACTTTGGCTAAATTTTATTTTATATAAGAAACGTTTTATGAATTCATTGCTAGAAAATAAACCCATATAAATGTAGTGTAATCATCAACTAAAAAATACATTGTATTTTCCTCTAATACTTCCGGTTTTTGTTGGAACAAAAATAATTATATGAACTAGGTAAAATACATCAGATGTTGAGACATAACAAAATGATTTAAAGCATGATTTATATTTCTTTCCAAATTGACAAGGATAACAAAATTTTAAAAAATAAAATCTATGATCGGATAAGTCCATAAAAAATCTTTTTATTAAGTGTTTTAATATATTCTGAAGGCTATAGTGTCCTAGTCTTCAATTCCATAACTAATATTGAGATTTAATTTCCCTAAGGAAATGTAGTTCTTGTATCCTAAGGGCTTGTATGTTTAGTGTATAAATATTCTCATGCATATAGGTAGAGAGAATAAACTCTTCTTTGAAATTGTGTACCAGAAATTTATCATTCCTAAAATTCACAATGTAACCATTATCACAAAATTCTATTATATTTATGAGGCTATTTTTAATTCCATTAAAAATTAAAACATTTTAAATTATAGATTTTCCAAGAAGAAAATTGTTACATATACCAAAAATATCTCCTTGAGCATTATCTCTAAAAGTTACTCTTCCATATTTAATCATGAAAATCATTTCAGACATGATTCCTAAAATTCACAACATAACCATTATAACAAATTTCTCTTATGTTTATGCGGCTATTATTAATACCATTAACAATTAAAACATTTGAAATTAGAGATTTTCCAAGAAGAAAAGTGTTACATATTCCAAAAATATCTCCTTGAGCATTATCTCTGAAAGTTACCCTTCCACCTTTAATCTTGAAAATAATTTCAGAGATGTTTTTGTTACCAGTATTATGATGGGAAAATAAACTATCAGTTTACAATATATTTTTGTTTTCACATCCTTTGTTTTTTATAAAATAATATTGTTAGACTTTGGGAATCAATTCTTTCATGGATCTAGAATTCTTAGAAATTAAAATATTAGGCATCCACATTTTTGTAGAAATGTAATATTTATTAAAACCTAAGGATTGGGTTGTATTCTAAGAAAAATTTTTCTCCCAATATCTACCACATTGACACTTTCCGAAAAACGGATCACTTTATGAAAAAAATATAGTTTTGACTAAAAACATTGTTTTAAAGAGTATAACCAAATCCAAAACTATTCCTTTGAGGATGAAGTTTTGAATAGATTTTATCAAATTCTTTTTTTATAGAAGAGATATTTGAAAAATGTTTAAGAAAAGTATTTTATATTTTATTCTGATGATTAAATTATTTTCCCCATAGTCATCTCTTTTCCATTTTTAGTTAGTCTCTAAAATATTTTTCTTAGAAAAAACAATTTCATGACCCTAAGAAATATTATCCTCCTAAGAATTAACCTCATTAAAGTTTTTATAAATATTATCAAAATCAATAGCTTTTTATCAATATCATTATAACTATTTAATATTAATTTTGTTAAAAAATAAATTGTATAATTTTTTTTCTCTAACTTAATTTTTATCGTAAAATTTTAATCATCATGTAATTTACAAATCTAGATACTTATTCAAATGAATTTAAGGTATTATATTATGATGAGTATGATTATTAATTTGAAGAATCATAAATTTATTTTTCAGGATAATTAGAATTTAAATAAATATTTATTAAAGATTCAATATTGTGTACCTTATGTATAAGAAAATTATTTTTCAACATGTAATCTACTTATAATACAAATATTATTCTTACTAGAAGATTCATACTCAATGGATTCATCTGAAGAGTCACCACCACTGGTACTCCAGGTGTCATTATCCGTCTGTGTTTTTGTAGCCTCAAATTTTTAGTACCTCTTTTTAATCCTTTTAGAATGATTATCATTTATATCATTTCTCATGGGAATATGACAATCAGGTCTAATATGTCTTTCCCTTTTTCATTTATAATAAGAGACTTCTAAATATTTATTATCTTTTCTATATTTCTTCTCATATCTTTACTGAAAATATTTATTTACTATAATCAGGTTTTGACTTTGGGAATGATTGGACTGTTCATTCTTCAACTAATCACTATCACATGATTCAGATAAAATAATAGCTCTCTCATTTTAAGATCTAGTTACTCTTTCTATATTCTTTGATTTAGAATTTGTAGTGAAAGAAACACTTCAATTACTATTCTTCTTCTAACTAATGTTTTCATCTCTCTTAATTCTTATTTTCGGTTAAAGAAGAGTTCCAAATAACTCATTAAGAGTGATTTCATATACTTTATTATACTCATCAATAACTATCCTTTTAGATTCCTATGCTTTGGTAATGATATCAATTATCTTGTCCATAAGTATTTCATCGTCACGTCCTTTTTCTCCAATTAATTAAACACTATTTCTGATTTCATAAATTATTGGTCCACTTTCCAAACTAGTTCTCTATATATAAATACAAATCCATTATATTCATCTCTAAACATAGCTCTTCTTGTTTCTATCACTTTTGAAGTTACAAAGTTTTTAACTTCACGATTCTTCAATATAATATTGGAAATTTTACAAGAGGATATTAGGATGTAGATATTTCTGTTCATAGAACATAATAGAATATTTCATACATTTAGTTTTCAAGATATTATTGTTTTTCTAGATGTTAGATTGTCATGATTTTCTTTTCTGGAAACTTGTATTCACCGGTGAGCATAAAAGAATTATCCACTCTATTGTTTATAATGTAATTATTCATCCTATCTATCCAGTACACATAATCATTTTCAAAAAATAGTGTTTCAAAATGATTTAGAATTCATATTGAACAAACGTTCATTCCTTCCATTCTATTGGAAAATAAAAAATATCTTTTCCATAAAAATTATTTGTAAGAAATGTTTATAAACAAATAAAATATTAAGGAAAAACATGAAAATGTTATGTTATGTAAGAAAAGATGAGAAAGAAAACTTATGTGAATGTATAATTTTTTCAGAGACATTTTCTAATACCAATTATAGGATTGAAATTTTGATGAAGATTCTAAATTACAGGAGGGGTGAATTGTAGGTTTAAGAACTTTTGTATTTTTCCTTAAGAAAGTATATGTTTTAGAAATTTAAACAATATGGATTCAAAAACCCACCTTAGTTCATAACTATGTAACTATCTTGTTTAGTATCCAAATAAAATAACAGATAAAGAAACATAAGGCAATTTTTCAAAAGGAATTATTCTACCTTAATGCATATAGAATCTTTTTTATATCACAATATAAAAGTATAAGAATGTATAATAATTTTATACTTTCTTTATATTACAAAATTTAGTGTAATTAATAAATTTGAACAAAAAAAGGAATGTATATGAAATATTTTATCCAAAAGATAAGGGTAGCCAATAACCATTGATAAAAGTCCCTTGATTTATATTATCAAGAAACCATGTCTTACTGATACTAAGGTAATCCATTGATAAGATGACCAGAATCTATATTTCTATCCACACAAGCCATCAATATCGATGATAATCAACACCTCTGTCTTCCTATCCAGATAATCCATCGATTGATCAGTAACAATCGGAATCACACTATGTAGGCAGAATGAGTTATTCACCGTTGAACAAGTTGTTAACAGAAATCACACAAGGTAGATATGAGTGAATCTTTCAATTCACAAAATATCCCTCTAGAATTTAGCACAATAATTTTTCAAACAATTTAATGGATGGGTATTTATAGGAATGTATTCCAACATTCTAATTCCTCCTCCAATAGTTATATTTTATCGCGAATTTTAGACGGACCTCTAGGTGTGTCACTCAGCCAACGGTTAGTGAGAAACAGATTGTATGACATCATTTCCTATAAGAAACTATTATAAAAATTACCATCATTAAGAAACATTATCATGTTTAGGAAATATAAAAAAGTTTAGGATCTGATAAAAAGAAATGTGAATTTCATGAAATTATATATTTATATGAAAATCATATAAACATATTCTTTAGAAATTTAAAGTAAGATTCTAGAAATATTGAAAATTAGATTCTAAAATAAAAGAGAATAGGAAATTTATTTATATTAAATTTATAATCTGATTTCTAAAAAATTCAATTTATATTTTCAGAAGAAATCAAATACTAAATCTTGAAGTAATCGGGGTCTCATTTCAGAAGAAATTAGAGTCTAATTTTAGAAGAAATTGAATCTGTATATTAGATGAAATTGGATATTTCTTTCAGATCAAATCAGAGTCATATTTTTTAAGATATTTGAGTCATATTTGAGAAGAAATGGGAATATGATTTCAAAATAAATCATATTCAGAATCTGAGGAATATTGGACTCTCTGGAACTGTAAGGTTCTGAGTTAGGTAAGGATCTGATTTTCACATTAAGAAAAATATGGATAGACTTTTTTAAGAAAATTTTAGATATGTCATTTAATCCCAAGTTTAATAAAAACATTCTTAGATAAATAAAAATTCCTTTATGAAAAAGTATATAAGAGAAAGATAATTTTCCTTCAGAATTTTTTTCTGATTTTCAAAGAATAAAGGAATGGGAAAGTAATTAGGGAACTTATTAACTCATCAATGAGGGCATCCATTCTACTTGAATTGAACATATTATTATATACTAATGATATATACATTTTCATTAAACTTGTCAGTTTTTTTGAATTTTAAAAAAACTTATCTCTCATCATGTTTCTTCTAAAAAAAATCTAATGGTGGATCACCATTTCTGTTTGTTGTTTAGTAGTGAGGAGAAGAAACTTCGTACAAGCATTCCTCCAAATGATGTTGATATTGTTTGGACTCAACATTATTCCATGATTTGGATCTAATCATTTCTAAATGGATAATTATTCACATTATTACCAGATTCTATTGAGTTTCCACCAATCATTAATAACAATCCATGACCTAGAATGTAGATTTCTTTGAGTGGACCAACAATATTATATATTCTTCAAAATGAGGTGATACATTTATCAACAGTTTGGTAATAGAGGGAATTTTACAGTAGTCTTGTTGTGGTGAGTATGGTTTATGGTAGCGAATCATCACCATCAATATTATTTTCCACTGTGTTTCAGTAATGGTAATTCTCAACATATGAATACTCATATGCTGAGCTTTGGGGAACATTGCACCGGGTTGAGTTTTTCCTGGAATGATTTGAATGTCTTAATTCTCTAAAATATGAATCATTAATAAAAAATCTCACTAATATAGATTAAATAAATCAAGACATGGATAAGATAATGTAATTCATGAATGGAATGATCTACTACACACTGTTGGTGAAGTGGATGGTGTTTCCAAGCATGATGGTAGTTTTTGTGCATGAAAAGGGCCATCATATCATCAAGGAAGTTATAAAATAGTCTTTATAAATATTCAAATGACTTATTAGTTTTTATGAATATACAATTTACTTTTTCATTTCTATTTATATGGTACAATGTAGAAGAAGACTGGTGTCTCCCACTAGCACCTGTATATTCTCTTAAGTGTATGGCTGCTGAAGCTAACTTGTGCAATGACTAGGGGACTGATGATGAGGGTGACTTGATTTAACATGTTTTGATGAGGGTGATAACTACCATATATGTGGATTCATAATCTATAATTCCATTTTTGATATCCTCAATAACTTTAGCATCAACCCCTTCTATGTGCCCTTCCTTAGAGAGGAAAGGAAGAAAAGAATGTTCTCGGAACTATAAAATACCTCTCACCAAGAACTCTTTGGTAAGCAATAGGTATTACTTATCATCATGTTCTAGAACATCTCAATAATTCATTCAGGTTTATTATAAATTTGATGATCCCCACCAAGACTGCATGGATAAACATAAAAATATTTCTACATATATGGATGATTGATTTGTTACTATAGTACAACCTTAACATCTAGGACTAAACTGCCAAGAAGTGGATACAGTTGAAGTAGAAACACCGTTTTTACCATGTCCTACTAGAAAAATTTTATTGGTGGGGCCATTTCACAAATAATTAGAAATTTTACATATAGAGGAGGAGGATGCTGGTACCTACTCATCCGCATATTTTTTCATGATGGAGGAAAAATTTGAGTCAAGGTGTGTACTCCATCAAAAAACCTCATGGTCCACCATCTGTGATGTGTTAAAACATTTCATTATATCAGGCTTTACTTAAGGTAAAAGAGAAATATATGATGAAATAAATCATCAGTGGTTCCACCAGGTCACTCATTTCAAGGGGGAATCACCTATTCCTATTAAGATGGGGTTGGGAAGACATATGTTGTGAGTGATAAATAGAGATTTGAATATTTCCAATATTGATTGTGTCCATTGACTATCTTATAACAATATTTTATTAAACATCTATCTAATAATACTTTGGAATCTTGTTTTAGTACCATCACATAAGAGCTCCATATTTTTGATCAACTATTAATCTGAAATCCCTATCACTGATTCCACCAATGTAAAGCCAAGATCCATACCCACTTCATCAAATACAATGAGTATATGTCATTCATTCAGTGACTTCGTCTGGGAATATATTCATATTCCTATATTGGGATTGAGTCATGTATCATATTCCATGTCACATTATATAGTAATCTGACATGAATTGTGGAGGTAAATTTTGACACTTATCCTCAAGGCCATTTTGCAAAGTTGAAGGACCAACTGGGAAATGATAGGAATATGGTTACCATCCATGTATATGGAGGTTTTTACTATAAAACTCTTCATTCCATGATTAATGAATAAATTTCACTAAGGTAGAAAAGGAGGGGACCTTAATATATATCATTAGAAGTATATGATTCATATTCAATGAAATAGATTCATTATAAGGCCTTGAATGGGGCTTCAAAACTTGTTGTGGAGGAAATGTCGCACCAAAAGATTATCAGTTCGAGAAGGTTGAAATTTTATGATTATAGTCTAAAATCATATATCTCCATGAAGTGTTTTTTTTGAAACATCAACTGATTCCATATGAGGATAGTATATTAGGTAAATAAGGTCTCATTTACATGGTGGAGATGTCTATATTTGATGGTCTTCCCTAGGTAGAGGCATTACAATGGGCTGTAGAGGTGTAAACTAAATATAATTATCAATATAGCCAATCCATTTCATCAACGTAGAAGATATCCATAGAGATCAATGAATACATTGATAAAATTCTATTAATGGGATGCAGTTTCAAAATACTCCATTTATTTTTGTATTTAGAGGAGACAGTCGAGAAAGTGGAGATTCCTCTCTCTTTTATGCATTATGAATAAATATTCTAACTATTAAATGTCTATGACCATATTTCTTTATTTCATGATATGAATGATAGTTCATTTAATTTTTATCATATATATCATACATAATACTAATCCATTGAATAATACCATGTAAACATAAACAATTGGATTTTAATGCTTAAATCCCATCAAATTTCTCTTGATAATCCCTCATGATTATATAAAAATATGAGATACCTCACTGATGAATCAAATCCTATTGTCCTTGGATCACCTGGTTTAAAAAGGAAAATTTGGGTGATGTACATGTATTTAGGGGAGATAACTATAACTCCTCCCTATATCTATAGTCATAGAGAGCCTATGTTTATTTTTTCTATGTACATGTAATAATCCCTACATTTTTTTGAATCTATTTATTATATTTTCATAGATTTCACCTATGCTTCATATGGGTGAAATATTAGTGGGCATTGACCAGGGTTTTTTTATTAGTAGTATTTTTTATAGGTTCTTCACTTGAAATGTTTTCTGTGGTTTTCATTTAATGAGTGCTCAGTATTTTTTGGATCACACAGAGTTCTTGTCTAGTGGGAAGAGACTCAACTTTATTAACAAAGTTATAATTTTTTGGTTTTCAACATAGTGAGAATTTACCTTCTTTTGATCAAGTATTTTATGGTCTTGAAAACTAGAAAATATTTTTTACATAGTTAATGGTCATCCATACTAGACCATATACTAGTGTAGTTTATGGTCTTCTTGAACTTACCTTCTTCTATTTTTTGGGAACTATTCACATAGTAACATTCTATATGTAGTTTAATGCTATTTTTTAGTGAAATAATTTGAGAAGTTTAATGTAATGTGTTATGTATTTATTCGGTGACGTTTTAAATCATGTATTAATGATGTAAAATTTTATGAAGTTTAATGAATCGCATCCAATAATTATGAAACATTACAGTTTAGAGACATACTGGTTATACATAAGACTCAACAATGTTTCGATTCCAAATTCATTGAATTGATATCATTATAGGGATGAAACTATGAAATGGATAGTTTGACTATGGTTTGTTAAAATCATAGACCAAATGTTTTAGCTGATGAGAATGGAATGGAGCATAAATGTTGGGGATGAACCCAAACACCCTAAGGTGTTGAGTTCCACCATGGTGTTGTTGGGTCTCATGAGTGTAATGGTATAGGCATACTGAGGATGACCCAAAACATGCTATGGTGTAGTGTTCTTCCACAGTGTTGTCTGGGATCATAAGTATTAATTTTCCTTTCATTCAAGGTGGTTATTTCTATAGTTTTTAGGTCATAAAAATTTATGAATGGTCTCTTCGATCATTCCTGGATGGTCATGTAAAGGGGATCACCAATATTTTCAAGGGCCGAAAAATATTTTCTAAAGATGGTATTGGTGGATGGAAAAATATTAGGGAAGCTGACTCCAAAAAATAGTTTTAATATGGGATCTTTAAGTCGCGTGTCAATGATATTGAATCAATGAATATGGAATGGGGAAGAGATGTCATGGATGATCCAAAGAACCATTAGGTGTTTAGTTCATCTTTAGTGTCGTCCAGCTCATGATGATTAGAGTTTATTTCAAATAATGAGGAGATGCATCATCTTGTTTGGTTATAATCCCTTATGAATGGCCCCATAGGTCTAACATTCATAGTTATGTAAAGGGGATCCCCACTCTTTTCCACGAACCATGGGTGATTTTTGAATTCTCAATCATTTGGATGATGAAGAGGGGTATGGAGAATAGAGATATCTAGGATGGGTTCTGGCACCGTATGTTATATAGAAATTTTCTTATGAATCTCGAGTCCCATGCCATGTGGTTCTGAGTCATCTGATGTTTTCCATAAAAATTTTCAAGAAATTAATATCACATTGATTCATTGACAAAAGGTAAAATACATCATCATCTCACATCGATGAATTAGAAACCACATGAGTAGTTTTGAAATTGTAATTTTAAATAATGTAAATTGAATGTCTTAGTTCACCAGAAGAGGAACCTAGTTGGTATAGGTCAACCATGGGTAATGGAGGAAGCCCATATTCCATGCAATCAGGAAAATAACTCATGAATGTATGGGGGCGGGTTCTGAGACCAAATATCCTCTAGGAATAAGATCTTTTCTAGGGTTTCAATTATACATTGAATTATAGTGAGTAAATAAAGCATTTTCCAGTACATGTTACATTTTTATATAGGTATAAACTATGATAAATGTGTCCAAAGGTCAATGGGATTCTATGAGAAAGATACCATTATATATAATTGGCGGTGTCAACTAAGGCTTCTTAGGCATAAAATTGGATTATTTAAATTGTAATAATTTAGAGGGGTTTGAGCACTCTAAATGTAACTTGACTTCCTAATGAACACATTATCAGAGTAATGACATGTGATAAATCATTACTATTATATTTTCTTATACTAGGGGGACCAATGAGTAGTGATCAACACTTATTAAGGAAAAATGTCATCCCTATGAATATTATTCCTTGATTATTTGTGCTCTTACAGTTCCCTAAACTCCAGCGATGAAGAGATGAGAGAGTGGAAACATGAATTATACTCTAGCTTCACCTTGTGGGTTTTCATCCTGGTAAGACTAATCTAGCATTCTCTAACAATTTATGGTCTTGTGCTTTGGACGATAAAGGAATAAATATTATGTTAATACAACTTTGAAAAAAGAAAATTCCATTTAATTTCACAATGGACACTGACCTAGTATACAAGGAATGATAAAATAACCCTAATTATGATATTGATCTTCAATATTACTTCAAAAAAAAATTAGTTGGAGATTAAAATGTTTTAAATCAAGTCTCATGGTTCTAGTTTCTTCATTAATGATGTGGGAAAAACATGGAGAAAATGATCATGAATCTTTCTAAGGTGATGTGATCCACTATGATTATGTCAGGGATTACATGGATCACAAACCCCTTCATTCAATGCCAATTTTTCTCTAGTTTTTCTATATTAACCCATTATATTGTCACACCTCTATAATTTTTAAATAGAGTGATCCTTTATTCATTTTTGGGGTTTTGAATGGTTTGTGGACACTATAGATACTCAAGTATTAAAGTTTGATTTAGGTATTGATGTTCTTAATTGATGATTGAGTAAACCCATAATATGGTAAACTAGATTTCGGATATTTTGGTTCATTTATTAGGAATGATGATGTGTAATGGTTTTAACACTTTAACATCATGTAGTGGGGGTGTACCTTTTGTGTAGTTTAATGTCATTCAACAAGGATGTCTTCATTTCAATTTAACGGTATGATGTAATGATGAAGGAACTGCCATGAAAATTTTCAATATATACAGGGGGATAGTTTCCACTCATCAGGTTAAGTTAAACACAAGAATCACCTTTTATCTATTTACATGCTTAATCATGTTTATACAAATTCTAGATCCTTTCTTGAAAAGATTAATCTAATGCCCCAAAAATACTTACATGTATCAGACATGTAAAAAAATGGGTCTATATGACTTGAACCTCATTAAATAGATGTATATTATAATTTTATGGATGGGTTTCCTAGGGCACCACTATCATCATTGTGTGTGTATGAATCAAGATGGAATTAACTCATTCAAAGAGATCCCTCTGTGTGGATCCGACTCATATGCAGTTGATATTATTATGAGTGATGGGAAACCAAGGATGGGCCTGAAATCCAATGTCTATATTTCAATACGCATCCTAGGATAGTAATAATTAAGACACACATATTTATTCAATTTAAAACACTCAATGAAAGTTTGAAACATATGAAATGTGGGGAATTGTTTTCCATTTATACTTTAGATGTGAAAATGATTTGATATTCAGGCATCACTATATTTAATTTTTTATATTAAATGATTAGAAATTAAATTTGAATCATACTACCACAAGGATGTTAATATTTTTCTTCACTCAAAATCCATAATGACACTTTAATTATGTCATCCCCAAAATACAAGTAAAGAATCTACATGTGTAAATGTTGCAGTCAATATAGTGATGCTCACAGGAACTGAAAATAACTATCAAAATATTACCATTTATTCTTGATACATAATAAATTTTTATTTATAAAACAATAGTACAAATTGAAATAAGGAGGTTAGGATATATGGGTGGATCATAGAAATTTTATGATGGCTAATGATGTAGGTGGACTACACGGGAGGCGAGAAATGATTGATGGTTCATTAATTGTGTAGGAGGAGAGATTGAATGTTGCATTCTAGAGATGTTACATGTTTGGGATATGTCTTGTTATGAGAAAAAATTGATGTGGTTTGTGTGAATGTATACATGTAATAATAATTTCATGGGAAGAACTCATGATGTGTGATGTTGTGGGTGAGAAACATCCCCATGATGTTGTAGGAATGCAAACATGGGGTTTGAGTATTTGTTTTTTTTTCAAAAAATACGTAAAGTGGAAATTTTTCATTGGAGAAGATAAAAAACATATAAAATGAAATTTCCTGCCAATATAAAGTATCATTGAGAGGGGGATAGGTGAATCAATGAAATCTCTTTCATTTATGTTTCACAACGTTTGAAACAACCTTCACCTCCTATTAAAGATTTATTTTCCCTACTAAACTCAATCCAAGAAGACATATATTTGAACATACGAATTTACATGGTTCACTACTCAACAAGAGTAGATACATCCTTGTTATGGTTTGGAATCAATCCAATAGAACACAATCCATTAGAAAAAAATCATTTTATGTGGAATAAAATGTGTAGGATGTTTCCTTTCACTCATGTAGAACTTTTAAAACAATCGAATAGTGTGTGTACTTCTCCTAGCACAAAAATTAATCAAATAAATAAAATGGTTTTTCTTGATCAGCTTTCAAAAATGTTATCTTTCAATAAAAAAATTCTATTTCATACCATGAATATGGTAGGAACTTTTTTCATTCATTAACTAAATGTTCTACTTCCACCATAAATAACATGTATCCTCTGCGAATTGAGTTCCATCGCAAAGCGCTAGTACTTCACGAACATCCTCTTATTCCATGAACAAGCCCTTCTTCGTAGACTATCACCACTCCATGTACCACCTACACATACCACCTCTACATACCACCTCATTGTACCATCTCTATATACTATTTTCAAGCATTGTATCTTTGTATCTCACTCATGTACCACCTTGGTGAACCAATTCATCATTCTGCTTCATTGTATTGACTCTACTTCTATAGAATTCATTCTTCTTCAGAATAATTCTTTCTATTCGATAATTCATTTCTTCTTCAATGAACAAGTTCAATCTTCACAGACCCTTTACTCTGATAACTGCTTCCCTTCAATTAATTATCCTTCATGAACTCTTCCAGTCCTAGCTAAATTCTTCCTCAGAGTGATGATTTGAAAATTATGAAAATCGTTGTAACATAATAAAGGGATTAGGGTCCTCTTTATGGAAAATTAAATCCAAAAATCTCACTAATCTGATTTACCGAATTTAGATATGTGGTAGAGTCTTCACCATATACAACATGTGTCCCATGAACTGTTTTCCCTATGCGGTCCATGCCCCACCTTTCTTTATTTAAAGAGGGAAAAATCACCACCTCCATTCCTAGAACTGAAAACAATCACCATAAACTATTGACCTCCAATGAACTATAATCCTCTGGTAAATCATGGTCCACCCGCAAACAATTTCTCCTACATGATCCACCTTTATCACTTCATGGTCTGCATTGGGATGCAATGTAGAATCCTTCCTTTTCCAAATTTCTTTTACCGCTCCACATACATCTTTTTTTGTCATGATTTGTGATATCAAGATAAAATCAATTCAGTTATAATTGTTTTAAATGTATGTTATGATTTTTTAGTCCACAATATATTTATATGCAATTAAAGGATGATGGACTAAATCCATAAAAAAAAAATAATGTCATTTGAGGTAACATATGGCCTTATCCCCATTGATATCCTGTGGATCCCTTATATTCTAAATTTTATCAAAATATTCTGGTGAAAAATATGGAACATAGATCCTTTCCACTCTGTACTCTTATATAGAACCCTTCTTGATTTTTACATATTTTTATTTCCTTCTATCATATAACTATTGAAGAGATGACATTTTTTTACTCACATTGTACATAATTTCTGAAATTTATAAATTGGGTAAACTTCTCTCTCTGAGGACTTAGAAATTTCATCTACCATAATGGGGGCTCTTCACAAGGTAAATAAACATCCTTAACTATTAATGTAACTATATTTTTTACTTCCATCCTAGTGATCATAGTCTTTGAATGTTTAGAGTAGTCATTCATTGCACTGCATCTCTTACTTTGGTTAACATGGTGTTCCCAAAATCAAATATACCCTCATTCGTATTCATAGTATCTTCTTTAAAGAACCATGAGGTTTGTCTCTCTAGTTCCCTCTCTGAGTATTCCAAAAAATATTCGTTTTACATGTGTGAAATATCCTCTAAAGAGGAATGTACCATTTGATCATTCTCATAGGATGTAGAATAAACTGAAAGAAGTCAAAAGTTTTTCTCCACATTAATACATGCACCATTAAACATGAATCTCAATATCAATGTTGTGGTTGGCAGTATCTGTGGAAATCCCACTCAATAATTTAACTGGTTGGCGTAAAACTACTTATGATGACATTAAATGGATAAGCTCATATGGAGGATACTTCCATCCAAAAAATAAACTATCTACAATGGAGGGTATTGTATAGTTTAATTATCTACTGTACCAAAGGGGGCCCTAGAAAACTCAGTACATATGAGAACAGAGGGGAGTATGTGTTTAGGGTGGTTATTTTGATGCGTTTCATTATTATGTCCCTCATGTAACACAGAGCCAACAACTTCAAGTTGAGGATGGAAAGGAGAATGCCTAATTAAACAAATGTAATCAACATCGACCATGCAGGAAACCAACAAATATATAAGACCTTCTAGGAATATTATTGGAGATATGGGAATCAAAATTTATCCTATAATAATTTTAATCAATCCATATATAGTGTATATATGAAAATTCCATACACAAGTGTGACATATGAGTCTCGATGGGAAAAACATTTATATTATGGTTTGACCAATTATACAAATCCATGTTGGACTATGTATTTTATAGTAGTGGGAATAATGCCAAGAATAGTAATAGGATTGAAAACACTTCACTCAGTATTGATCAATACATATGGGGGTATTTCATCGGTTGATATAGCAGATGGTCCCATGATTTGAGATCTATGTCTCCCTACACATCCTACAATAATGGGAATATATCCAAATATAGTTTTTAAATGGATAACTCTCTACATAGGTATAACCCATACAGAGAGGGTTATTTTTTACTAATATTGTAGTTGGACAAAGGATTTTAGATCTGGGTGTCCTATTGTATCCTATGTTAATAGGAATAATTAAAAAGATAGTTATTTAATGAAAAACTCTCTATAAAGGTCTATATCATATGTAGATGGGGTGGGGGGGGATTTATTCCATTAATAATGTAGATGGACCCATGGTTTGACATTAGGGTCTCACTACTAATCATACAATAATGTGAAACAATCCACATGTTGTTAAAGAATAGAAAAATCACTACACATGTCAAACTCATACAAGGAGAGGGATGTGTCTCCATTGATATTGATTATGGACCCCTGAATTGAGATATATGTGTCCCTATGTGACTTATAATAATATAGATTAAGAATCATGTTGTTATTAAGTAGAAAATCTCCATACATGTATGGGTAATACAAGAGGGTGGAATTTGTTTTGCTAATTTTGTCTTTAGACTAAGGATTTGTGATATAGTTGTCACTACGTATCATAAATTAATAAGAATAAAGACACAAATAGTTCATAAATGCAAATCAATCAATATAGGCCTGGTCCTTATACATAGGGATAATTTTCTTATTGAAATTGTGTCTTGACCAAGTATTTTAAAAATGGGTGTCACTACATATATTTTATAACAGAAATAAATCCACACATTGTTTTGGAATGAAAAACCCTCCATGCATGTCTAACCCATACTAAGAAGGGGTCATTTTTTATAGTGAAATTGTATCTAGAACAATGGTTTGTGATCTACATGATGTTTTTTATTTTCTGATGATAGGTTTCAAGACAAACATAGTTATTGAGTGGAGGGGTAGTGGGAGACCCACACCACTGATAATGGTCCTATTAGGAAAGAGCCATAGTGATCAAAGTTTTATGTTATTTATGAGATTTGAACAATATAGGATAATTTCATATGGTAAATATGTTTGTTTTCCATTTTATGGTCCTTCATCTAGGACAATTCTCACTCTAACATGAAGAAACATTTCCTAATAATTTGTGGAATCTCTTATAAAAATTCCAAAACGTTAGTGATCTAAGCTTTGTAATAGAAACAATGAATGGAAATGGTTTCCTTAATAACAAAAAAGGTGAATAAAATAATGGCCATTAACATTTTTATCATGTGGTGGCTAGGCTAATATATAGGATTAATGCATCTATACATATCTCACAGTAATGAAAATCACTTTTTATGTAGTTTTGGATTCATTTTGACATCGAATGAGATGAATTTTAACTATGATGTATAATATAAGGTGCTAATTAAGAAGGTTATCCATCATGGAAATGAAAGAATGAATCCCCATAAACAATGTCTTGGAATTCTGAAAATAAAATCTTGAGAGGAATATCATTTTATACTCATGGGGCTTCCTTACCTAGTTTCCTATGGAATCCTATGATTAGTAAATAGGGTAAGACTACATTTTGATGTCATATTCATAATATGTTGTCACATAATTTAATTTCTTCTAATTGGGAAAATTTAGGACATACATTTTAGGGTTGTGTGTAAAGGTCCACTTTGTGCAATTCATAATCATGAAGTAAGTGTGAATAATGCTTTGTAGTTTTAGTTTATATATCTATGAAAATTATGATTCCATTTAACATCTTACGGAATGAAAAAATGATGTTGTGTAGTTTAAATTAATTCTATCAGTACAATTTCTGAGTAGTTTAAATCATTCATTAAGGACCTATGTTTCTTTACAAGTCAAATTATTTCTTCAAGTACTTGGGTAACTATGGAGTTTGGATTCATACTTCCATGGATTTTTCCTTTTATTTTAACGTCATGTGGTAATAATGTATCATGTATTTTAATATCATGTATCTATGACATGATATTATTTATGATAGTTGTGAAAATTAATCATTAAGAAACATTTCATTTGGAGGTAACATGTTCCCCATCCATTATGGACAATTAGTATGCTCTAGTGGATTATATGTTATATATGTCATAATTCCCTATCCATTTGGGTTCTATATTTAGAGTTTTCATTTTGTTTATCATTGGGGTTTTAAAAACCAATAACTATTCTCTTGAAGCTAATTAGTCAAGAAGAATGTATTTATTTTATTTTTCATTTTATAGAACCTTTTTTCATCGGCCCATTCAAGATCATCCAGCCACTTTCGTTATTATTCATCATCATTGAGTTTTCCAAAGATATCCATTTGATTATAGGAATCTAAAATTATAAGGGAAAGAATGCCTCAGTTTTATACAAAAATGAATATAGGTTCCCCTATATAATCACATGCATGTGGTTGGTAGGCCCAGAAACCATGATGAAGTATTTTCGAACAAGAATCTATGTCCATGTCCACCATCTTATGCAGTATGTTATATATAGTCCTACTGAAGGCATTAAATTTTTAATTTTAAATGTCATGATAGAGAGATGAATGACTGGATTCATTTTTTTAATCATGGTATAATTTCTAAAATATTGTAGAGTATAAATTGGTGTTGTTTTCCATTAATATCTTATAAAGGACTCTGAACCAAGTAATTATAATCGACTTTATGAAGTTAATGATGTTCTTTATCCTATCTTCCATAAGGGGTATTTCTTTATCCCATTTGGAAAAGTGGTTGGTATTAGTAATGATGTAATAAAACTGTATATATGTGGCAAGATAATATGGCCCCACAATGATCATTCCCAATAATAAAAAATGACTAAGAATATTTATTTTTATAAAGAGACTCTTATGGTTAATAGATTATGTTTTCATGAGTCTGTAATGCATAAAATTTATGGGTGGATTCCACCCATCATGTATTATTTTTTTCAATTTTTAACCAGGCCTCATGATTTTATGGGAGATTATGGTATCATAGTCATGAGAATTGTATAAGCTAGTATGTACTTCGTATATGACAGTGGGGATATCTACGTCTACCATATATCCGATTGGGATTCCATCAATGCGTCGTTTTTTTTGAGCTTTTGGATCATTTTACTCATCCTGAAGGGTAATGTTTGATTCTAAACCTAGAGTATATTCAATTTCTTTTTAGTCTAATGTGAGGGCATCATTTTGGAGGTAATAAAATATGGGCTCCATCTATTAAGGGGTAGATACTGATTTATCATGCTACGACGAAGTATTGACAATATTGATTTCACCCATGTCACAAATAATTGCTGATAAGACAATACTTTGATGTGTGATGTGGGAATCCACTTCATCCTTATTTGGGTTGTCCTGGACTATTGTTGAATTATCTTATTCATTGATATGATATCTTTTTTATCAAGGTACATGATTCAATGTTTGTTCAAAAGGAAACTATAACATCATTCCTCTAAAAAATCAAGGAGATGGGTCAATTCTCCCTTCATGATTTCATATTCACCATTGGGTTTTTCTCATAATCTCTTAATCACCTTTGGTGTTCATATATGAATTTTGTAGCTGCAGTATTAGTTCCATGATATTAACAATGAACTAGAATTCTACCTCATTATCAGGGAAGCCTTCCGATAGTGAAAATGATCGAGGAAAATTTTCATTGTTTTGGGAAATATTTAGAATCCCTATACCAACATGCTTTAGTTATGGGGTTTACATCCTCTTGCCGACTGGACCTCTAGTGGAACCATAAAATTGTATCTCCCATGTTCAAGGAGTTTCAAGGGTATATAAAACACTGTTATACGCTATTTTTGTGTCCACATGTGTGGTTTTCGGGGTATGATCTACCAAATGGATATAATCATGGGACTTCCCTTTAAATATTGTTTTTGATATGAACTGGATGTCATATTTTTTTTAATTAATGCACAATGGGCCAAACACTAGTTCAATATATGAAGGACCTATATTTAACAGAGGGGTTCAATACGAAAGACCAACAAGGCCTGATGTTGCTTCTTGTAATATATTATATTTTTAATTGCAATGTTGAGTGTGAGGAAAATATTGTCAATATTTGAATATTGGTTCTCAATACCTACCATCATTTGATTGAGGTAATAGAGACTCTTTTCATTCCCCATATAATTTTTCTGTATGAGGAGAGATCCAAGTGATTTTCCATGGAAACCACATATTAGATAAGTGATTTGCCTCCAACATTTTTTATCAAAACCAGTGTTACATCACGTGTTACTTGAGATTCTCAAAGGCTTCATGGTAGTACTCATCCCATTGGTAGGTTACTCCCTTATTCATTCACATGTGGAATGGAAGAATTTTTCATGCTATGTTAGATATGAAATAAAGAATGAATGTGGTATTTCATTATAGATCCCTTATTTCCTTGGGATATAATGGAAAAAAATTTCTAGGATCACACTAGTATTTGTCATGTTGAAAAGTATGACATTATTTCATAACACAAAACCTAGAAATTTCTCTGACATTAACATGAAAGAATAATTTAGAGGATTTATCTTCAAAATTTATAGTTGTAATTTGTTGAAGATTGTTCAAAGATCTATGAAGTTAGTCACTATTAATATTTTAATATTAGGTCATCGAAATAAAATTCTCATATTCATCATAATGATCCTTGAGACTAGATTCTACTATTGAGGACTCTAGAATGATCCTTGAGTCATATATCACATCTTCCCAACAACCATTTCAAATATTATGTACAACACCATGGAACAAAACTATATTAGAGTTCCCATATTGTTACACACATTGAACCTAAAATGATTTTTTGGGAAGAAATTGCAATATTACCCAAAATGTATATTGTCAAATTATCAGGGTTCTAAACACCTCATAAAGTGGTATAAAGAAACATTTCTCACATCTGAATTCCTATAACCATGTTGTACATCCTCAACATTCTTCTTCATAATATAGATGAGGCACTCATTACAACACTGGGAATTCTAGATTTCGTGCACTATAATATTGTTGAAAAAAAGAAAAATTTTCCTTCACTAAACCCTTTTAAAAATTCATCAATTTATATGGAATTTCAGTATAATAATAATGTTAAATACCATGAAATATTATATATACTCTAGTCGGTGTCATATCTCAAATATCTTATAATTCTATGCATCATATCTAACTAAAAATATTTACAATTTGTAGAAACTCCATAAAGTGATCCATGATTAGAGAAACTATATACTCCTATAATAAATCTCTATAAAATATTATTATCTATATATAATTAGCACCTCAAGAAATAACACCTCGGAGAATAGTTCATTGAAGATCCCACACGGAATTCACATATTCCTTCTTGACCAGCACCACCCAACTACCACCAAGTGGGTACTTGAAGCATACAATCTTTAGGATTCACATTCATATCCCCATGTCCCTCTACCCTATCAAATATTTCATTAATTATTTTATTTGATTACTATTTATGCTTAGTATATCCTATGACATTGAATACGTAGAGATTCAATAGATGATACTCGTGAAAATATTCAAACATAATCCTTAGTGCCCCTCCACCCTAATTTGGTGTAATATATATTAATACGGTTATGGAATGATCATACACCGAACCACTGAATATTGTGTGTGATCATGCTCAGGTACATAATTCTAAATATATTATGGTGAAATTGGTGTGTTATCACTAAAAAGGGAATTATAACATATACATATGGGGGATGTATGATAATAAATTTCAATAGTGAAATTGAAACAACTATAACAACATGTTTATGATAAAAATATTAAATATCTATAGGGAACACATAAGTGATTTTTATCGGCGGAATTATCCTAGGAGATACACACAGACAAGGTACAACCCACTTTTTCCTTCCCAACACTCATGTCTAATCCTCCATAACTACACATTAGTCATAATACTCTATTTTCAAGACATGAAAACATTCTCATGTTTGACTATGTAATTCCAACATAGATATACTATAATATGACAGAACATATATATATATATATATATATATAACTATACATTTCTCAAGAATCATGGAATCTAATAAAATAAAAGCCATACAAAATAACTTTAATATATATATATATATATGACAGTGTTCCATAAATATTACCCATGATGCATGAAAATACTTAATTTTCCTAATAATATTTTCGCAATCCCATCGCCAACAACTCAGAGATACATTGGACAGGAGATGACTAATCAAATGAAAACTCAATAAAACCCTAGAACCAACACACTCTAATACGGTGAAAACCCTAATTTTTCATTTCAATCATTGATACCGACAATCATGAACCAATTTTAACCATTAAAAACATAAAAAATCAATGAAAATATTGGATCAAATTTATTTTGAAGGACATTTTAGGATTATAGATGTATATAAATAGAAAAAACTCTTAACAACTTGGTATCATGAACAGAAGCTTCATAATGATCTATATCATATCCCACTATACCATGTTTATCTTATTCAATTTTTAGTCTTTAGCATATCACATAAAATTCCTCAATTATTAATCTATTGAAAACACAAAACATTTCTCATCATTCTTCATAACATGGCAAAAGAACAAATAAAATTTGTGATATCTATTTATTAATAAGTGTAAACATAGAATATAAAAATGATTACATAAGCATTACATGAGAATAAAGGTATGAAAACATGAGCATAAAAGTTGGAAATTATACCATAAATATCAAATATAATAACCTTGAGTCATATTATATATATTACTGGTAGATAAGACATGAATCATGATACAATTAGAGAACATGATCTATGAGGGAATATAATTTTAATTAGTCAAGGAAATTTTATAAAAAGTAAGCATAGAAAATTTTTTTTTTAGAAGTCAAGCCCCATTTTCAAAAATATTTTTGATGAATGGGTTCGATCCCCAAACCTTCATAGTAGTAATGGTTCACATCTAGGAATATGATAATGAGAAATTTTTTGTTCTAAACTCAGTTAAAAACCAATTTTATTCATATTTATAAAATAAGATATCATTAAATTCCAAATTTATTATTGGGTTATATAGGAACCACCCATCAAAAAATGAAAAATTATAGTTTTTGTTACACAGGATCATAAAACCTCATATGATAACCCATAAAAACCAATGGGATTATAAAACATTTTTTCTTTTCAACACATATAGAGAAATGATAAGGATAATATACATTGATTATATCCCTATACATTTATATGTAATATCAAATTATGTCATATTATGTGGAAAATAATTTCAAAGATCAATTTGAATAATTATTAGGAATGTAACTTTTATATATTAAATCACATATCTTTTATAAAATGATACATAATTATAAATAAAAAATTATACATGAATATAAATATGTAAAAATATCATGTAAGCAATAATTAATTGAGGCATCATGATGGTGTGGAAACTTGATCATTTTGTAAAATGTAAAAAAACATTTCTGTCATATTTATTTATAAAAAGTAAAATAGTATCTTTTTTGGAATGCAACTAAAAATTTCATAACAACCCATTTTCTAAAATAAAAACATGAGTTAAAATGATTTTAAAAAATTGTAGGATAATAGTGGGAAAATATTTTTAGAATTATTTTAAGAAAACATGTACATGGAAGGAAATAATTTTCAGTTGATCCATAAAAATAATAATTCTCAAATAGTGATGAGAATTTGAAATAACCCTTTACCAAATTGGTTACTTTTTAATTATAGGACCCATGAATGAAAAAAATATACATATGTAAATCCCCATAACATTAATAATAAGAATCATGAATGAAATATAACTCATGTTATATACACCATATAAAATAAAAAACCGTGGAATATGTAATTTGTCCCATTGAAATAAAAGTGATATGAAAATCCCTAACCCTGAGACTGACATGTCACTTATATTCTTTCCCAACCTGAATAATAAAACACGGATAATTATTTACATTATTAAGAAAAATATTCATTTTTAATAATCCTTTTATATCACTTATTACAATTATATAACTATTACATAATCATTTATGTTCATGTATGATGTTTTAGAGGTATTTGGTACATTAGTCCCAAACGACATTGGTCAGTTTATTAGGATAAAATATTACATTTTCTCATATTCTATAAAATAATTATAATGAAATTATTATCACTTATATAAATTTTTTTAACTTCTACTTCCAACCATTAAATATGTTTATAAAATTTTGACTATGTACTAATCATGGAGGGAGTTGGTTATTTGAACGCATGAGTAACGTTTCTCTTTTTCAATGATCATTTTGGAAAGAACGCAAGTATTATCTTATTTTTATAGAATTATAATTTTATCTTATATATCATATTAATTATTTAAATATACATATTTATATTATTCATTTGATGTTATAATGAAAAATGAATCATATCAATTCATTGAGGGGGTAGTCCACATGTATTAACATATGCAGTTATCCTTTTTTTAGTTCATGAAATGATAAGAAGGTAAATGTTATATTAACCTTCCCGAATGATAAATATATCCTGAATATCTCATATAAATATTAAAACCATCAATATAACAATTCACGGGTGATGGTAATGGAAGATGAATTATATTATTTCGGCATGTGGCAGTCCTCTACACATGAATGGTCGTTTCATTTCCTATTTGATGAAATAAGAGATGAATATTGGTTATTCAAATAAAAAACCCCAGTTTAAGGATAACACATGTGTTATGAATTTATCATGTTTAAAGAAAATATGAATGAGGGAGAATAAAAAATTATACAAAAACAAGGGCATAAAATCTATAACTATCCATAGAAAAAACTCTTGATTTAGTACCTAAGTCCTTTAATGATATTTTTTATTCCTAAAAAATGAACCCTATAATTAGTGGATGGATTCTTGGAATGGATTTGGGTATGTATTGGCTAATAAATTGGGTTTTATGTGTGTTGTAATGATAATATGATGTTCCCATTTATATTAGGGGGAAGGGGAACTCTAGGAATTTTTTCATATATTAAATTAATATAAATTATTTTGTAATTCAAAATTACTCCTAACTAATATATTTAGAAGATACATTGAGTATGGGTCTAAATCCTATCGAAAAATAATTTTTGGACACTATTAGATAAAATTTACACCCTAATCATTTGGTTTTATTATATTTTTTATATTATCATACATGATTCATTATATAAGATTAATAATTTTTCAAATCATATTTATGTTTTGATGACATCACAAAAGATACATTATTTCAGAAGAATTTTTTTACTATTCAGAAAATAAATTATCTTGTTCAGAAAAATTTCAAAAATGAAACCTAGGAAAATGTTAACCTGATGAATCTTAAAATTTATTATATTTAGTAATATTAAATTTCTATATGTTAAATAAATTTCTTTTAATTTAAATTCATAAAACATGGTCAAAACAACTTTTATAAAATAAAGATTATTAAAAAACAATCCTATATCAAGAATGTAATAACGGAGAATAAAATTTATGTATTTAGATTATATAAATATAAATAATACTTATATTATAATTATATCAAATTAATGTCATAATATGATGAAATTAGTGAAATGAAGTGAAATTTTTTATAACAGGTATAAAAAATGTAAATTCTAGAATTCACTGAAAAATTGTACCTTTCAAAAAATTATAGACAATATATCTGTATATAATTTAGAAATGATTAATTAAAAATGAAATTATTTTTTGAAATTATTTTTCTATAAAATCAATAAATTAATTATAATGTGTACTCACAATATTAAAGAAAACTATTTTGGAAGAAAACATATTATTGATGATTAAAATAATTTTACTTAAAAATTGGAGTACATATTTATAAATAATAAATTAATATATTAGATATGAGTATGCGAATTATATATTTCAAAATTTCAGGGGTAATATTTCTTCTAAAATATATAATGGATAGTTTATTATAGTGACATTTTAATAATAATAATTTATTTTATGTTTATGCTCAGGGTTTCTTGTCACTAATGTTATACATGGTTTTCTTAAAACTAATGATATGACATTATCCCCCATAAAAAATTATGTCCTCTCAATTTTAACTTGGTCTCGATAATTAGGGATATAATTTTAAAAATACGTTTGATTATATCCCACATAACAAAATGAATCAATAAAACAATCCCTCAAAAAGTGAAAGATCAATATAAAGTTCATCAAGAGTAAAACATACGTTGTTTCCAAGTATGTGAACATAGGAATGAAGTTAAAACATGGATATAGAAGAAAAAACTAATTCCTAAGGACTAATAGAGAGTGATGGACAATATGGTTTAGAGAAAGTTAATAATCACAAAACTATAAATTTCAATTGGGTAAAATGGTCGTTTATTTTAAAATAGATATGTAAACAGATAATTTTTATATTTCAGGATCATTTTCCTACCAATTTAAACTACTTCCTATTCAAGAAACATGTGGATATTTACAAATTGATAAATAATAATTTCATACATTAATTAATTTAAATGTTAATATCATCTTTTGTTAGAGAAAATAATAAATCCTGATGGAGTTTCATCGCCAAATCATTAAAATAATATTCTAATGGATCTCATAATACAAAAAACAATAACAATATAATCCTATTATATTTATGAATTAAGAAAATTATTGTCACCTGATAACTTAATTATGAAAATTGAGTAATCTTTTATACTAAGAAATAATAATTTAACCTCGAAAATTAGAATGTAATACCAAAAGTTAAACTAATATCATTTATTAAATAACTATCCTAAAAAATATTCAAAATATTTTTGACTATGATTGAAACCCAAAAATAAGATGGATTTTATCACATCATATTCGATGGAATGTTTTGTATTTAACTCTAAAAATTTATAATCTATAAATATATAATATAGTGGTTACTCTAACCACTTCCATAAGTATCCTAAATCACCTTAATTTTACAATAAAATCAAATATGACAATGAAATAAAATTCATACCTTATTATATAAATAAAACACCAAAATATTCTATTTACTATAATCATATTGTGTCCCCAAAATAATGAAAAAATTCTAAAATAGCATTAATTAGATAAAACAAAACAAAACAGATTTACAGCCCCACGGTTATCTATAAGATAAACCTAATTTTTCAAAAATTAACATTAATTTTATCTATCAAAGAGATTAAGTAAAGAAAAAAAATTGTACTTACTAGGACATCAAATAGGCTAGTGGAAGTTGATGAACCTGTATCACCCATCGGTTGTAGGTTAAGACCATGCGTCATTTATGGATGCTATATGTTGTTTCTTGGAATGTGGTTTATAATTTTTAAGAATTTATAAATATAATTCTTATAAAATTCCCATAAATTTGAGAAACATAAAAAACATTAATATATTTAATAGAACAGAAATGTTTTATCCATGATGTTTATTTCATTCCTTTAATTTTTTCACCCAAATAATTTAATAACCCATAATTACCTCAAAATCAAAGATCATATAAATAATAATGGTTTTTCATACCTTAATATTATATAAAAAAAAGGATAACCAAATTTATCCTCATTTTCAACACGACCAATTTAACAGTTATTTGTACCAAAAATATATATTTATACCATAATATTGTTAGTGACATTAAAATTTTTGTAGCATAAAACCTAAGAAAGGGAATTTAAGAAATATAAATAATGATTCATATTAAAATTATACACACATCTTGGTATAAATATCTCTCTAGAAAACACTCTTCAAAGATATTAATCTCTAAATTTATCTAAAATGGTATCTGATACTATCTATGGCATCCCAGAACCCATCCTCATGGAACCACAGATAAAAAAATATTATTTACATTTCATTATTTTATGCTAATAAACATGACCCAATTTTTAACATCCAAAACATACAAAATCACATTAATTTTAGATCACATTCATGGTAGAAAAACTTCTATTTTTAGTGTTTTTTTGAAATATGAAAAAAGGATTAGCCACTTCGGTTCATGAACAACTGGTTCATATAGATCAAGATCATCTTCTATTATAAAAATATTTTCATATTACATTTTAAATCATCAAGATTACCCACAAACATCATCACATATGAAACATTTCTTAACACTGAATATTTAAAATTATTCATTGTGACAAGGGAACATGAAACATAAAAAATATTGTGCATAGATGATCAGTTTGGGAAAACAAGTAACATATCAATGTTTGTATAAGTATAAAATGAGTATATATGAATAAGAACATGAAAATAACAATTAAAAATAATACTATATATATATATATATATCATATATCATAATATTTTCACATAATAAATCATTGTAGGTCATATGACATTATTCAAGATAGAACCCGAGAAAATTATCTATAATATAATATCATTGGCCTAAGTCATAAAATTATTGAATAAACATAATCAAATAAAATAATTTCTCCTATATTAATATCTATTTTCTAATACTATAATATTTTAATGGGTTTACTCCACATCCAATCATAGTATTAATGTTTTAAATCCAAGCCTATCATAGTGGAAAATGACCCTTTATTAATTGGATTCACTCCCCATTTCATTTATATTTATCTAATAAGATTTCATTTATTACCCAATTCATTGAAGGTATATATTGGTCCCACCCATCACATAAATAAAGCAAAACATATGTATACCACAAGATCATAAATCATTAAATCAAATCCCATATAGTATAGGTTTCATAGAAATTTATTTATTCCAACCTAAATATAAACCACATAGAGAAATAATAAAGTTATTATATTTTTAAAATATACCCATTAAAACATAAGAAACATTAAATTATTCTGAATTAGATAGAAATTATTTTTGAAATACCGCATGGAATAATAATTGTGGAAGACAATTATTCCATTTTAAAATAACTTATCTGTTATATATAAATACACACTTAAAAATAAAAACATTTTATTAAAAAATAAACATTTAAAATTATAATGAAAATTTAAAATAATTAATGAATTGTGAAATATGTAAAATATTTTCATGTAGTAAAACATAAAATAAATCCTTATTATTTTTTCCAAATAAATATAAAGGTAACTTATTTGAAAAAAACAAATAACCTATTTCAAACTGTTTTTTAAGATAGAAACACATGGGTACAAATGATTTAAAAATTTTGATTATATTAAAAACACCTTTATGAAATATTTTATTTGAAAACATATACGTGGATGAAAATTATTTTTTAGTGGATTCTTAAACATAACTAATCTCTAATAATGATGAGATTTGGAAATATACTAATATCACATTATTAACATTTTAATTGTAAACATAATGAAAAACGATAAATATATGGATATATAAATCCCTATAAAATTAATAAGAAAAATAACAATATATAATTAATGGGAAGTACATACACCACACAAAAGAAACATGTGGTGATTATGGAATGTGTCCTAATGGAATAAAAGTGATATGAAAATCCATTACCTGGAGTTTGACTTATAATGTACATTATTTAACTTCATGAATAAAGAAATTAGGCTACTTATTTATTTTCTTATGAAAATTTTTCGTTTTTATTATTTCTGTTATCTCACTTATTACCATTCTATAGTGATTAATTTTCATTTATGTTGCCATATGAAATTTTAGTGATATTTTTTATAAAACTCCAAAAAGAATTTCATAGGATGACTATGGTCAAAGTGGGCATTATTAAACCATACCCATATTAATAATTATGAAATAATTTTCATTTTTATATAGTAAATATACTTTTATGTCCTACGATTAAATATGGTTATTAAAAATGAACTATGTTACAATCGGGGTGATAGTAGGTCATACCTAGACATAACTAACATTTCCATTAATTAAAAATCAGTATGGAAGGATGGTATATATTATTTTATCCTTATATAATGATAATGTTCTTATGTATATATATATTAATTATAATTAAACCATACTTATAATATTATTATCCATGTGATGTGGTGATGGAAAATGAGTCAGATCTTTTTGTGGAGGTAGTAGTCCACATGTAGCCACAAACGATGTAATAATTTTTCAGTGCATGAAATGTAAAGAATGTAAATGATATGTTAACCTTTAATAATGAAAATTATTCCATTAATATCATATTTTAAATTAACTCAATCATTATAGCCGGTTATGTTATATAGTGATGGAAAACTAATTACATTGTTTAGTGAGGTGGTAGTCCACTATACAAATTAATGATAGTTTCAATTCACTTTTAACGGAATTAGAGAATGATATATATTATGATAAAAAATTATAAAAACATAGTATATGGGTAATATTGGTGTAATTATTTAAGAATGTTTGAAAAAATCTAAATTAGTTGGAAGAGGAAACAATACAAAAACATGTGTACAAAAACAATACCTCTACTCTAGAAAACCTCCAATTATTAACAACTAATGTCCTATAATTGTCATGTCATCCAAAAAAATGACCAATATAATGTGGGTATGGATTATAGGAAAGTATTTAGGTAGTTATTTGATTATTCAATGTATTATATGTGTTTTTAATGAGAGGAATATGTGCCCTTTAATGTTATGGGGAAAAAGAACTCGAATAGTTTCATAAAATATTAAATTAATATATATTAATTTTTAACTAAAATTGGATATAAACATATTTATTTCAAATATATTATGATTATGTTGCAAATATTGTCATACAATATTTTTTAGAAATTATTATGTCACGGTTTCATCATTATTATTTGGTTTTAACCCACCGTTATCCATTTTTAAACATATTATACTAACAAATGTTTTACTCTTTAAGGGTCAATATAGTTATTATAAATGGACCAAAACCCATAAATGGATTACGGATTAAATTAGAAACCATATCATCATCACTTTGAAGAATTAAATATATTCGTGAAATTTATACTTTTATAATAAATATAATTTGTTAAAAATATTAATAATTTTAATTTTCATGTCTATTAATTAATTTATCTTAAATAAAATATAGATAAGAGTTATAATTCTAACTAATTATTTCAAGGAAAAAAATAAATTTCAAGGTAATATAAAAATTTATTAATTATATTATTCATCAAAATTTATATTACTTTTAATTGTTTAAAATTTATATATTTATATTAGAATTAATTGAACTTTTTTTGTTTTAGTGTTGAATAAGAATTTATAACATTTAGTTTTCACTAAAAATTAAAAATAATAAAGTTAAAAAAATAAATTAATTATACCCATGGAAATAATTTGTATTCTTTCATTAGGTATATTTACTCAGATATTTTTCAAGAAAGATTATTTAATTTGTAATTTCTAAATTTCAATTCTCCGAGAGACATTGCCAAAACACTTATTTGAAAATAATGATATTTAACTAAAATAGTAGAAACTACGTATTGAAATATTAATTTATACATAATATTTTATAAAACAATTCTAGAGAATACTTGTTACAACTAAATTAATAATTATGCAAAACTTAATTTTATTTTTCTAATATTTTGATATAACTAAATCAAAAATGAAAATTATTTTCATATTTTTATGGAAATAAAATATAATATACTTATTAAGAATTATTTTTATTTTACATTAAATATATTATCAAAAATAATTCCTCCAAAAAAATTGATAAAATTTTATATCACTGTTATGTTTGGGAAATATCACAAATTATTTTATATATTGTAAAAAACATTAATTATTTTCTATTGAACAAATATTCATCTTTATTAGAAAAATCTCAAAACATCATCCAATGATAATCTTAAAAGATTAATATAAATATTTAGTCTGTTTATTTATATTAAATAACCAAATTCCATTGTAATTACATTAATTATAACTTCATAAATACCAAACATAAAAAGTTTTTTAAAACCAATGTTTTTTAATCTAAAACAAATAAACTAATTCCAATATAAGGTATGGAGATGAATAATATTTAATTAGTTGCATTAAATCTATGTAAACAATATTTAATTTTCATTAATACGATATTCATTTAAAAATATGACTTTATTAATAAAATTAAATGTCAATTCTTAAAAAAAGTAAAAAATGTATTTTCATTATTCGTTGAAAATTAAAATTTTCATGAAACTATCAAAAATATATTTTAATATATTTTTTCATTTTTTACTAAAAAATGAATATAATTTTTTCAATGAAATTTTATGGATCATCTGGAATATAATTATAATATTGGAACAATTTTTTTAAAGAAATGGTAATTTTGAAGAAAAAAATGACATTACTTAAAAATGATTGTAATTATTTACAAATAATAAATCAATAAATTATTAATTGTAATACCATTATTTATTTCACCATGTCATTAATACTATTCATTACAGCCATTTAATGTTTAGGTCATAACATTCAAATATAAATAATAATATTTCATTCTTTGTATATTCTTGGGGATGTGTATCTTTTATTCTATAAATTTTAAACAAAATCATGATATTACAAATTCCCATACCCAAGTTAATCGTAACATATGTTGTTTCCAACACAACCCAAATATAAAATATTCAAAAATTAAATCCTTCTATAAACTTTTCAATCACCACAACCTGAATCATTGGATCTGAGATAATGATCCACTTGACCTTATGCATGCCTCCACATACACAAAAGGATTCTGAATAGCTGTGAGGGTAAGATGTAATGTTTGGAGAATATACCCTCAGTAACAATTGAGTGAAATGTAAAATATTAACATTAATATATATATATATATATATATATTAGATTCTTGGGGTATAATTATATTAAACAAACACACACCACAATCACTTTCCAGAATGGTTGGATATAACCCCCCCCAATGGATATCTGACCCATGAAAACATTTTTATTCTGTACATGGAATGAAGGCCCTTTGGGATTGAAGCCCATTACATTTCCTAATGGCCCACATACATGCCTTAAAGAAAAATTCAGATCCATTTATACATCATGCCTAAATCATAGTCTAACTATGGTATGCATGTGTCACTTCCTGTCTACCTTATGCATGCATCACAACCTACCAATGCAATTAATACCTATAGAATTTTCTGGTATCTATTCCTCCTCCACACACTAATCCTCATTGAAATCAACCCCGGTGACCATGCCCATTTCAAAACCCATTTTCACATATTATTTTTAATCACCAATATTCCTACATAGAATGTGAGTATAAACCCAATAGGATACAACTAATACATCATTAACTTATTTAAACACGTATATTAAATTTTAATGCATGAAGTAAAAGAAAAATAAAACATATGACCACATCTAATATTTGGATGAGCAGTTGTGCACTAAACAGTTCACTGCTAACCTTGATACTAATTTCTTCAAATATATATTTAATTAGTGGTCATAAAAGATATCATGATCATGGGTTGACTAAAATCCCCATCATAAATCTCTAATAACCCTATGTCTAACATGTCATGGGTCAAGGCATAAGGACATCATTCCCTATCTATAACATGGGTCAGGAAAAATGGTCATTGTATCCTAATGCTACCTCAGTTTGGGATATAAAACAACCATATCCAATCAATATTTCTCAATTAAGTCCTTAATTTCAACATAAAACTTCTTCATGTCTCCTTAGAAAAATTTCATCATTACATATCACACATATCCCCCCTATAAGGGATAAATGACCCATGATCTTCTACTAGTCATTTTTATACAGAATAAAATCCTCCAGAGCCCCCACGTTAATACTCAATAGAGTATTACCCATATAAGAACAAAATGAAACATTAAAAATGGATATCATTTTTAAAAAAACACACCAATAATTGATCATCTTCAAATAAGGGTCTCTAGATCTACACCCACAATTGATCAACATCAATCAATTGTATCGTAGCCTACAAAAGTACAAACATGTGATGAAATTCAAGAATGTGTCTCAAGGTACACAAACACAACCCCATACCCAAACATGATTATATAATCATATACAATGTATATATATGGTAAGAAACATCATACCATTAATGAAATGATTTCAACATCAATAATTTATCATAGATGATTATGAAATCATGCCAAAAACCCAAATTTATCAACCATTAAGTCTAGGGTCCCTAAAGAGCATTCCAATAGAACAATAAAAGGGATCTATAATGATAATAAATAAGGTGGTAAATCCAGCAAATGAAATTCACACCAACTTACCCATTGAGAATTTCCATTAATTTTATATATAAATCCTCTCAGATAAATGAATCTAAAAAACTCGATAATTCATATATCAATAAAAAATAATAGTATTATACATTAGATCATGATAATATCTAGAAGCCTATAAATAAGAAAATTTATTAATGATTTTTCTTTAGAGGTGTAAGGTATATTGAGGATATATTTGAATAATTTAAGGAGAAACATCCTCTTATGAGTAATCCATGTGATCAAATGCACTACATTGCTTCTTTTAGAGTATAGTGTGAGAGGAACCACAATGAATCACCACAAGAGTACCTAGTTAAGAGATAAATTGTATTTTTATGATGAATGAGTGGTTTTGGAGTGATATTAGGCATAAGATACAATTTCTATATTAATTAATAATCTTTGCATGGTTTGGTCTCATAGATTACTAAACTTTTCACCAACTGTACAAAGCATTCTATGTGTTCTAGGAAACCAACATGGGTTGGTAATTAATAACCTCTTCATGATAACACGTCTATTGTGAGAAATATGTATTCATATAAAATTTTATATGCCTAACCCAAACCAAATTCAAAACATTATTTTCCCACTCTCATTTGTCAAACAAGCAACATAGGTTCTTTTAGAGAGTCCTATGGTTTACCTTAACCATGAACTAAATATAAATTCCCTTTAAGGCTATAAAATACCTTCCAAAATGACTAAATTATACACAAATATTTTCCAAAGAAAATCATATTTCAAAAAATCATAAATAAGGAATGAAATTAAGCTGAAATGTACGTGATAAACATTCGACACTTACACTTTATTCCAGACATTCAGTAAATCACATAAATATCCATTATAAGAAAAATTATTACCATAATAACCAATTAATGAATATTATTTCTATATATAATCTTTTATAAAAATAATATATGTCTTTTATATAATTTTATATTATTTAATTAATTTATATTTTTATTATTAGGCATGAGTAACATTGATTGTTTGGAACTAGATAATTAATATGGCTATTAGTCTTTGTTATTTTATAAAATTTCATCATTATCAAATAATAAATTGTACACTAATCTAAAATTTAAAATATTATATAATGTTTTAGTTTCATTATATGAATTTTATGGTTAAAATCGTTAAATATTAATTCGTGAATGAGAACATTTCGATGATTTTTAACGAATGAGTGATGGTATATTATTTAACAAGTTTAATATTAATGATAACATTATAGAACCAAAATGATAATTTACCTATTTATGTAATAAATGATTAGTAAATAATTTATCATAGCCAACCATGATATTATTTTATATAATTGATTAGTAGGTGTTTAGATCGACACATACATGAACAAACCATAATGAATATATGAGTACAGTTTTAAATTTGGTTTCTTTTGAAATAATATAAATATTATATAAGAATATTTAATTAATTTATAAATTATTAAGGTTATAATTTTTTTTATAATAGTGTAAAAATAATGAAAAAATATATGAAAAATGGGAAATATTAGTTGGAATGATATTATAGTCCACACAAATGCATGGATGGTGTTTTATTTATTATTAACAAACAAGCGGAAATGTGATTAATGGTTTTTAAAAACACATTAATACATTTTGTATAATATAAATACATTATTCAAAATATAATTATGTAAAATATATATTTTAAAATGGAAAATATTAAATAAAATATGTGATGGAAAACTTAGTACGAACATTAGGAACATTGTGTTTTCCACTATAGGGATCTAAAAATGGAGGTACTAGGTAAAATTATTATGGAATGAATATAAAGGAAGGTGAAATGGTTATTCTGGAAGGATAAATTGTAGGTTTTTAGTTATAAACTAAAATTTATAATTGTATTGAAGCGGTTGTGGAGTTCTTATTTTAAAAGATGTGAGAATAATATTTTGATAAGTATTTCATCTTAATGAAATATATTTTTTTCAAATCTCAATAAGGTAACACTATTTTCCATATTGGAGTTGAGGTATGATTTGATTAATAAAAATCTAAACAATTTAAATAGGGAAATTATTTTTTACATGTTATCTCTTTTATCCCAATGTTTAACCTATGTTGATGAGTTTTTACACAATTAACTAATTTTATAACGCTAAAAATGGTCCTTTATAAATCACATAGACCATAGAAGTACAATTCTGAAACAAATTTCTTTATATTAAATGCATACATTTGATCAAAAATTAATTTTAAGAAATTAATATATAGCGTATTATAAATTCTTTTTCAGAAATATGTTACATAAATTCTAAAATATCAATAATAGGTCTGTAAATGAAAAATATAATTTAAATTCTAAATTTTATAATATAAAATAAAATTAAAATCAATAATTATTTTTATTAATTACCTAGTCATACTTATATACTAATAATTATCTAATAGTGAAAATATTTGTGAAAATAATAATTTTCACTATTCACATATGGATTAACAATATTCAAAAAATCGAAAAAATTATACTAATTTATAATTGAAATTATGAATCAAAATGTGATGTTTTTTTCAAATCATAAATCTAAAATTCATAAATTTATCTGTAAAACGAATATACAATAAATAAAGGAAACACATTTTAATTAAAAAATTCTATTTTGAATCATTAGTAACTCTTAATCATATATTAGATTTATTTATAATTAATTAAAATATTATTTTTTAACTTGATATTTTATTAATTATTAATTTATTTAATAATATTAACATGCTATATTTTATCTCAATTAAATTTAGTGTTTCATGTGAAATAATCTATCAAACAAATTCTTAATCTTGTGAAAAACATTTTCCAAAAACTATAGTTATTAATCAATGGGATGATGTTAACTAGATCATGAAACTATTAAATATAACCCCTTTTGATTTATGATGACCATAAGGGTGGCAGTGGTTGATGAAATGGTGAAAATTTCTCAACCATATGGGTTCTGGTAGCTCTTGTATTTCGTCTATGATGGATATCACAACTAGATTTTGGATTTAAAAAGATTTGTTCTATGAATAAGTACAATGAAATAATTATTCTTTTTATGAGATAGTTTCTATTGATTTTAGTGTTATGTCCATGGGGTTTTCTACTCAATGCTAAGTGGGTTGTTTATACTTCATTGAGTCATGATGTAGAGGTCTTTCAATGGATTGCGTCTGTTGAGTTTCTCATTTTTAAGACCTGTTAATAATTTGATCTGGATGTATGAAGCAACTATAATTCATTGATCCTGTACATAAAACTCTACTTTCAAAAATTACTTTTCATGAGATATTCTCTAGTTGGATTTTCATTCTACAGAGAAGAGTGAAAAATTGTACCCATTTCCAACCAATCTTAAGATATGTTCCAAAGAAGTGAATCCTATAATTAATTAACATAATTTTCTCAAGGCACTAAAGCAGTCTTACAGGACATCAATATAATAATTTCCGTAATTTGTATATTATTACACTAAAAGGAAAGGTAAACTCAATTGGTTACAAATTCCTTCAATTTTCATGACATGATTTTTATAGGCCCAATAGGAAAAACAATTTCCTAAGAGAACATTTAAGTATCCATAAATTCATATATAAATAATATATACATTTCTCATTATATGTTTTATAAATTTTTACCTCATGTGTTGTTATGGGATAGAACATAATATGTAAATTCTCATTAACAATTTTTCCCTTATAACTGGGGTGTAATCCTTATATAGTCTCCATTTCATCTTACCAGAGTAGTATTTTCATGGATACCTAAATTATGGGAGGATGATTGGTTTGAGTGTCTATTTATATATCTATTGATATATAAATTGATATATGATTTGATAGTGTCATATAAGATGAATATTTATATATATAATTCTTTAGCTGTGGTGATATGTCAGTAATTATGTATGAGTTGTTGGGTGTATTTGTCAAAAATCCATATAGTTCTATTGGGTATAAGGTAAGTCCTATTAGGGTTTTGGTAAAGGAAGGAACATATTTACTCTTCATATTCAAATAGTTATGAGTATTCATTCAAATATAATCATTGGAGAGGTTCTCATGATTGAAATTCATGTTTGGGGGGGGGGGGGCTATATGGATGTTACAGTAGGATGGATATATAGTGTTTTTAATAATAAGGGTTGGGGGATGAACTCTTTGATCACTATTACCTTAAAATTCTATAGATGGACTAGAAAATTATAGGGTATTATAAAATTTTGATATAGTGCCCCATGAATTTCAGAATTTTAAGGGTAAAAATATTCACTTTATCATGGTATTTAAAATGCCTTGTTGTGATCATCCTGATCATGATGATCAGGTGACTTGGTCTAGAACAACATCCTTAATAGGGATCATGAAATTTATGACACAACCCTAATTTGTATGGGCCTTCTTCAGTGACCTCCTAACATCGATCAAAATTTAATGTTGGTTTTCTGTTTGTATTATAGGATTTGATGAAACACCAAAAAAATGTTTCATTGACTGGGAATATGAGTCCATTTTTTATCATTATATAATATCAATATATGGTGATACGCCTCTTTGGAAGGGGTGGGAATTAGAGCATTCCCCTCAATGGGTTCTACTAGGATATGAAAGTAGACTCTATATATGTGGTAACGGATGTATTCCTACTATTGTATTATGTCTAGAGTATAGTACTGATCCTTTATGGTTGGAATAAAGATATAGGCCTATGAAAAAGGCTTTATTGGAATATGATGATGAGATCATAAGGCATCAGTGTGGATATGATCTAATACTTTAGTGGATTCTAAATTACAACAATGAACCATATGTTGAATGTGTATATGAGTTCGTTACAATTATTCATTCTTCTCCAAAATATTATAGTAATTATTCCTATAAGGAATGGGAATATAATAAAAGTAATAAATATCTTCCATAGTATGTGGATGAGATATACCACTGATGGGGGAAATGATTAATTCCCCCAACATGATACTAAGATATAGAAATTTTTTTCTTAAGAAACTTATTCTAGGATAAGAATGAAATATTCTAGGACATGGAAAATGATATGAGTTTTCCCTCTATCATCAGTAGGACATGTTTTTTGTCTTCTAAAGAAGGTGTGGTAATATCATCCCCTTCCATTGCGATTGTTTTAGTGTGAGTAAAATTTAATCCTCTATTAAATGTCAAAGTGTACACCTCTTATTTAGATATCCATGTCATAATATCATTTTTCCATAGAATATATGTTTGGAAATGTTGTATTGTTCCCCTGGATGTTTATATGGTGTGTCGGTAGAATTATTTGGCATGTTTATGAGTATGAGTCTTCTCTTCTATCATCATAAAGATATTCTAACAAAACCTTTTACATGGATAAGGTATATTTCTTTACCACTACTCGTGGTGATCCATCTTTCCTTAGTAATAATTGATTCCTGATTCCCGAGACCAAGTTTCAATAGATTTGATGCCTTAGGTAACCTCTAGAAAATAATTTTTTGGATTTCAGATCAGGAATCATTGTTGGTGGTGATGATTGAAAAGATCACCTGTAGATGACTTCTGATGTGGATTAGGGATGCGACCGAACTTAATTTTTCTCTCTTTTAGTAATTAACGGTACTAATTTTCTCACTCAAATGAGAGTATCATGTGGTTTTTTATAGTGGACAATAGTACCAAAATTATTATGGACATATTACTATATTATTGAGGTAAACTATTTTTCTTGATGTCCTGATGGTTATATCCTATCATGTTCATGATGTGGATAGTACCATTGATTAGGTTCTTCCTCCTGAATGCATTTGGGACATGTCATTGATGGTTTTTTTGGCAAAACATTATTTTGGTCGATAGGTCATCAACATTATCTATGACTGATGAATTTTTCATCGGACTCTATGATGTCATTATTTTTTGTTCAAATGGATATTTTGCATGAAATTTTTGATAAATGATTAAAAACCAAAAAAATGGTTTATTTCACCATAAAAAGTAATATTATTTTTGATCAATCACTTTCACAGTAAAATGGATCATGTTTGGATCAACATAATATTTTCTACATAAACATTTAACAATACTCTAATGCACTTTTTAGTTGGTTCAGACCTATACTCCAAATGGTATTGGCCACTATAAATTTTTAACAACACCATTTAATGTGAATTTTTTGAGAGGATGGGATTCATGACATGCCTATACCTTGGTGTATTGTTTCATACTTTGGGACTCTCTTACAAATTTTAGATTTCATTTCTCATTCAATCCCAAATCCTTGTGTGAGACTACTTACCTTCATACCAATAATATATTGAAACAACATATTAATGTGATACCCAATGACACATTATAGGTGTTCATCAATGAAAACATCTATACAAATAACTTTTTCTCCATTAATGGTGTTATCTTTATATATTATAGATTTTAAAAATTGTTCTTATTATTTAGATATGTTTAGTTTTTTATATACCATGGTTCAAATACAAATATTTGGAAACCCTTCAGTATATCACCATCAATATATGAAATTGGTGTTTTTTGTTATGATTCTATATTGATGGATTTCCATGAATCCCTAGGAAGGGAATCACAACCCATAAAGTTTTTTGTTTCCTAACTAGTCACTTAGTACCTGAAAAAACGATTTCCATTAATTCATGGGATTCTTGATCTTACTCATTATAGGGACTTAAAGTTGTTCTGGATCCCCGTGGATAGGGGAAAAGTTATTGGGATTAAAAAAACAAATTGTCGGTAACGATTTCTCAATTTAAACAAACTAAAGAAGTAACTAAATGTTTAATAACATTCCATCATGATAAACCCAATCATTGGCTTCCCCTATTGATGAAAATGAGAAATTATAAAGAAGAGTAAAATATAAATGAATTCTCTCGTATACCCAACTGCCTCACAAGAAACAATCCATATTATTGAACATTTACTACTCAATATGCATATGAACTATAAATAAAATAATGTATGAAAAAATGACACTCGGATTTCTTATTATGACAATGGAATTAATTCTTTTAAAACAAATTCCAACAAAACACTATGTGACTTTAAGAGTCTCCAACCAAATCAATATATATAAATGCATCATGTGAAACTATAAGTTTATCTTGAACCAAAACTCAATTATATAATAATTGATGCAAAATAAAAATTCACAATCGATCACATATCACCTCTCTGTATGATTAACATTTAATGAATGATCCATTTTCATTCTAGTCTAGAAATCATTATTAATATTGGTTTATTAATGAACAAACAAATAAAATATAAATTTTTTTTCTTAGAAAATTAATAAAATATCTTTCTTATTTTATTTTAATTAAATCAATAACATGATTGAAATAAATTGATCAATGATCGATGAAAAAGAGAATATAGAAACCAAATATTTCAAAAATGGATGATTTTGTTTAAAACAATTAGGTACATAATAAATCATGTAAAATAATTTTTTTAATAACAAATTAGGGAGAAATACCTTAAGTTCACTCTGTATGTGGCTACCTAGTAATTCTATATCCCCTTAGAAGATGATTTTGTATTTCTAGTACATTTCTATCTAGACAAGGATCCAAAAAACTACATAACCAGTTGTGATACTATATATGGGACCTCATCCGATATAGGTGAGCCTACATATGAACAAAAGGTTTCCCATGTTGTTTAATAGAGAAAGATCACAAATATATAATTTCAAACATCATTAATTCATTCCATAATAACATTTATATTAAATCAATAGATAAGTATGATAAAATTTAAAAAAAATAAAAATACTTATAGAATGAAATTCCCAGAAAAACACATAATATTTCAATTGAATGAGAATTAATGGTAAAAAATATATTTCAAAACATCCAATTTGGAATCATAGTTTGGAAATTAAATTTTCCATTCAAAATACCACAATGATAAACAATTTAAAAAATTTACAAAAAGTTCAACACTAGAAAATTTATGTTCGTAATTCTCAGATTATTCTTCTAAAATTTTTTATTTAAATACAGTAATAAATTATATTTAAATTCCCATATTCCCTCATTTTGTGTGTATATTAACATAAAAATAAACATATAAAATTATATCTATATATATTAATCGGTATTATTTTCAACATAATATATTAAAATTTTCTGTTATATGTGAACATCATTTAGATTTACCAAATATATTATAACATTTAAGTTCATTATATTCCTATTTTAAAAATTAAATATATCATTATTATATGAATAAAAACTTTATAAATCAATAGGAAATAATGGATACATTGTTTTAGTTCAGAATACCATTTAGAAATCCAATTAATAAGTATTATAAACAATTGGGGTTCTTGGTCATGGAATATAATATTTCTACTAACATCTAAAATTGAAAAACCATTTTATATTCATAAACACAAATGTAGAGTTAGGATTTCTTATAATAATTAAATATAAACTATTAATCTTATAATTAGATATTTGAACTATTAATTTAGAAGGAAGATATTAAATGTTTCCAAAATTTTATGTTCTGAAATTGATAAAACCAAATTCAAATTAAGGAAATATGCTTGAATATATTGATAGAGGATGATGTGGACTCAAAATAGTGGAGATAAACCAAAAGTGAAGAAAAATTGAAAGAATAGCCATACAATCACCATAGGGTTTGAAAAACCATGAATTTATTGTGGGATGAATAATAAAATAATGGTGAAATATGAAAAGAGGGTTAAGGAATTCAAATATCTATGATCCATCCACAAATCACAAATAAATCACTATTGAGTCACTATGGAGAATGTGATATAAGGGTATAACACATTTCTTAAGTGGGTTTTCAATCGTTGGGTTATATATAAAGGATATGTAAGGTGGGTGAGGTGTGTTTTATGGTAGAATTTTGAAGTGGTATTTTGGAAAAAAACAATGTTTAATAACATTGATACATCAATCAGTTTGGCTGTAGTGTTGGAAAAATGTTCCCCAAAAGTGAACCTAATATTCAAAAAATAGAATCCTATAAAATTAAGCCATGTCATTGGGAAAACCATGTTATACCTATTTGAACTAGGTTTTATAAAAGTTATAGGCTTTTGCATGATTTTATGCATGGTTTTTACTAATATTCCGTTAACAATTCACCTTTCACGGTAATTTGAAATTTAAATTTTTATTGAAGGGTTTTGGAAAAAAAAACAATTAAAAAACCAAAAAATAATAATTATATAAATTAATAATGGTAATAGAAGTCATGGTGTTATAGTTCTCACCTATATAACTTTTGGACCCCATAATGTTCTAGTTAGACGTATCAAAAAAAGAAAAAATGAATGTGCAACCATTATTAGAACAAATCAATTTTAAAAACTAGCAGACTCCTATATGATTTAAACAACACCATCCCAGATTTTGATCTACATGAGATATACTGGACACAATAATCATATCCCTGTGAACGATAAAATTTTCAACCATGAGTTAGACAAAACATTACTACCAAAACTTTTTATAATTTCTTAAGTTCCAAACCTCATCACGTAGATTAATGAATATAAGGTAAATTCATGACACAATATATTCAAATGATATTAATATTTAAACTATTAAAAGAATGGGTGGGGTGAGAGACCCATATATAGAATCAAGTTTCTTAATAGTGTATGATCAACAATGGGGGTCTCCACAACATAATTTGATTTTCTATAGGTTTTTGGTTCTCTTTAATTGAATGATCACATAATAAAAAATAAATTAATACTAGAAGGATATTAACCATAAATTTGTATGAAATTACCTAACCAAAATAATTCAGAATTCTCCATGATACTAAATTTCATTGATGAGATTTACAAATCCTCTACAACTTATGGTAAATTGATATAGATTAGGATTAAGTGATGAGGAATTACACGATTAGATTTAAAACAAAAATAAATTATAAAAATGTTGCCATGTCTTTATATTTAGGTATTTTATCTCATAATAATCCCTAGAAAAACAATATACTGGGAATTAGAGTGTTACACCCTTGGTTTTTAGGATGAATATTCCTTCAAAAAACTATATGTTAATAATTATAAATAATATTTTTCTCAATTTTTAATGGAATTGAAATGGTTTCTAAAATAAGTTATACAAAATATTAATTAGAACAATAAAAACATCATTAATTAATTTGTGGAATGTTAAAATAAAGAAATTAAAACTAAGTATTTCCCAACATTGATTTTTACATAGAATATATAACAAACATCGATTTATTTTTATTAAATAAATTTTAAAAAATAGATAAAATCTAATAATATCAATAAAACATGAATATATGTTGATGATTTTGTACCCTGTAGGATTAGTAATAGCTAAAAAATACTATAATTGATAAAACCACCATGAAAGAATAAATCATTACACAAAATCTAAAATATTATATAAGAATAATGACTTTTGATATGAGAGTGCAATGATTGAATTGTTTAAAAAGTATGAAAGAAAGAATGAAATATTGTCAATGAAAATGTGGTCATTGGTCATATAGATAATTCGTATAATTTTGTATTGTATTGATAAACAAAAAATTCAAAATAATATAACAAAAAATCCAATAACAATATGATATTTAAATATTATAAACCAAAATATTTATGTGTTATGTATAAATATTTATAATATTATAAAGCATTGATATTCTAATTCAAATAAATATTTTATAATCTAAGTACAAATTAAAATAGAATGAAGAATATTAATAAATTATTTTATTAGTATTGGTTAAATATTATTTAGTATAATGGTTATTAATTTTATTTCAATGAAAAATTTTATTTAATATTTTAAATTTGATCATAGTTGACTAAATTTAACAATTTTATAATATTATTAAATATACAAAACTATATTAACATATCATAAATTAGAAATAGATAAGAAATAAAATTATAAATAATTATTTCTCAAAATATCAATTTTCAGTAAGAGAAACCTTTCTGATATTTTTTTATTTCATTTTATAAAACAATATTATGTAATTTTATAATAAAAATTAATCAATAATAAATTAATTTTTAAATTTTGGATTTCAAAATTTTGTTAATATGAATTTTTGAGTTTTTTCTATTTTGGAAGACTTTTTCTGTCAAATGATAAGTTATTTTTGTAGAATGTTTTTATCATTTTATCATTTTACAAACATTACCTAGATTATTAAAAAATGGATAATAATAATATATATATATTCATGTTATTGAATTATTAATTCTTATATTTTCTTTGAACTTATAAATCATATTTCCCGAAATTTTAGATGTATATCAATGTGTTATAATGCTAGAAAAACATTTTTGATATTTTCTTATAAATAAGTGTATAGATTATGAAATTATGTATGAGATTTATTTCCAAACCACCTAAATTTTAATTTCTTATAATTTTATTTTATAAATTTAGTATCTATGATAGTATTATCTAGTATAAAAAAATTTAAACATAATAATGTACTTGTCTACAAAACATTGTTATTATGCATAATGTTAATTTATATTAAAATAACTATTTAAACCCTTAACAATTTTATCAGATAAAATGATTAAAATATTATAAATCATGAGGCTCCAATTAGGTAAATGTTCCAATATTAAATTTGGTCATTAATATTAATTAATCTATTTTAAAATTAATTACTAATGTAGAAAAATGAGGGTAATAGTTAATATATTAAAATAAGAAGACAAAACATAGTCAAAAATATCCTAAGAATGAGTGGATGTGGATGATATATAACTAAAAACACAAAAATTAATCTTTTTTCAATTTATAATCCATCTACATTTTAATATTGACATTTATTTACTGATAATGTGATGATTACTTCCAAAACTACCCTCCCCTTCAAATATAACTGGAAACCACCACCACCACTTAAAGTCTCAGAAAATAAATTCAATATATTATTTAAACTCTTTAATCTTACTCCTCATATAACCCTATTACACATTGAATTGTATGAGGTCACCATAAGTTTGGATAATTTCATTATTTTGAATGTTATTTCTAAGGGAATTTCATGTCCATGATGTGTGTATTATCAACCAGTTTTTTCCATCATAATTATAATTATTAAAATTTATTATATCCACACTAATTTGAAAATTTAAGTATAATTTATATAAAATATTATTTTTATATTTTGGGTATTATCATTATCTAATCATTTACCCAAACTAATACTTAAAATTATATATTTTTTCATGCATAAAAGCAAAGTACCGCCACCATGATAAACAACATTCATTTTTAATTGACCCCCATAATTTATAGTTCCAAGGATATATTTATTCTATATATAATACATTTATTACAATTTAAGAATCTTCTAAATGTCAAATGACAATTATATAAATGCATTCCTCTATTTATTAAATCATTAAATCATGATTCCATTTGGATTGATTCGACTAACTAGGTAAACGATGTTATAATGATAATATCATAAATGATTACGGGAAAAACTATAATTTAAATAATAATTTTTAACGATCTATTAAAATTTTATTAATTATTTTTGACTTTTTTAAAATATTTAAAATTGGTTTTAATATAAGCCCTTAAAATCGTTAAACACCTCAGAAACTGGATCATAATGATTTCTATTTTCCCAATCCATATTCGTGAATTTAACCTAATATAAATTGGTAATTATGTAATAATTTTAAAATGAATGATTATTCTATTGTAAATTGTCATGGAATGATGAAAATTAAATGAAATATTTAGAATGGATCCCTACTTGATGACGTTTTAGTAAAATAAATAACCAATGTTTCAAATACAATGTAAACAAAATATGTGATAACTAGCTAATGTAATCCTAATAAAAGATTATAAAAATATTAGATAATAAGATGAGGATTATCAATAAGGTTATGAAAATCATAATTATATATTTATGTTTTTTATATGATTCTAGATAATATTTTACTATTTCGTTTATAAAGGTAAGGGGTACTTTATCTCAAATTTAATTATTGATAGTTATATTCCAATATGAATCATCATCCTTTAATATGATGTGATTAATGAATAATGGATGCATTTTACCATATTCATAGGGTTTATTTAGACATATAATTTATTTAGATAAATTTTAATCAATTTAAATGATTCAAAAATTTATCGTGGTTTTGGTAAAAATGTTACTCTAAATTTAATTTTTTCATTTCCAATAATATTTTCAAATAAAGAATAATTTTGAATGATAATATATATGGGGTGTTTTTAATAATTATAAAACATATCCTAATTACATATTTATATTAATGAGGAATTAATGTCTATTCAATATTACTTTTCTCCTAGACTCATATTTCACATAAACTGTTTCTTGAATGTGGATCTAATGTTGTCTCTTCATTTCAGTCATGAAATTATATTTTTTAAGTCATAATTCATTCTATTAATAACAAAATTACCATATAAATACAATAGTAATTTAATGAGGTAATTCTAAACTACATTTCCTTCTTCAAAAACGTTCTATAAAAATTATTACCATTTTCAATAGGTGTAATTTTCATCATAGTGAAAAAATAATCTCTTTGTAATGTTTTCTAAGGTAACACCTCTTTTTGAAATCATTCTAATTTTCACTGTTACATCATTTCATTAACGTAATGATTTTATTTAATAAAATATTAAACTCCTTTATTTGTAAAATTTTTCTATATATTCAAAACCATCATAGTCATTTGTTATTTCTTACGTGATTTTTCCAAATGCTTCTAAAAGGTGGTTTTATCTAAAACCACACACTTAGACATTTGTAATTCTTGATCCAGAATATTATTCCAATTTATTAATCATCATTAGTTATGTGTATGGACAATGTGATGTACTTTTCCTCTATATGATTGACAGATCACTTCCAATCTCTAGCTTATTAAACCACTATGAATAATCCTAAACTTTCACCAAATGAATTTCAATTTTTAATACACTATTTTTGATTCATTTTATTGAATTGAGTTACCCAATATTACATAGATAGATTTGTTTTAAGAAATTATTGAATTAGTGGTAAAACATTTTCCAATAATATTTAAATAACCTGTTATTTACTATCTATATTAATAGGTATCTACCAATAGGGTTACATGATTTAATTTGATACTCATTTATTTTATATGGGTTTATCATGAAATGATTTTAGTCAGATTATTAATTAGTTTTCATGGGAATCCTTATGAAACAAATTTCCATTACATGTGTTCTTTAGGATGTGTTTAATGAATAAAACCTTATCCATGTGATATTTATTCAAAAAAGTATATAATTTTCATTTCAAATGTTTTATAAAACCTATTTTATATCCTCGGGTTTTTTTGATGTGATAAGTGATTTATTTAAAGTAGAACTCAGAAGTTTGGATGATGTTTGTTGGGGTCTAATATGTCCCACCAATTCATTTGTTTAATGTTTATATATTATAAGATATATACTAAAAAGTAAATTTTATGTTTCTTGTACACATGGGAATTGATGTTGTGAAGCTTGAATGATATATTCCCTATATTATTGTATGTACCAAAATTTTAATGGATTTTCACAATTTTTTCTTATTCTCATGATTATGTTATGATATCATGACATATGTTTATTCATTCATGTTTCCAAAATATTTTTAGTCTTTTATTATGTTATTCAATGAAATATTCAATGATTTATGATAAAGTATTTATTGATTATGAATTTTCTTATATATTTAAATTATACATATATGCTTCTATTATTTTCACTTACGTTATTTGACTATTTCTAGTAATGTTTACCCTTAGAGAGCATCTGATCATAACACATTCATATGATTCAATTTCCCCACCTTATGATGATGAGTGTAATTCATATGAATTATCTGAGGGAGTCTATTATTTCCCAATTATGTGGAAATGTTCAAAAGGTTTGGAGAATATATTATTAGGATTATAGTCATCAAAGACACGAAATATTTAATTCATTGGATAATGTTGTTATTATTATTATATATTTTATTCTTTTTTAAATTTTTTTAAAAAATTCAATCAATTATGGAGTGAATAGTTTTTGTATGAGAGAATGTTTTAGATATTTTTGAGGATTAGTCATTATTTTTATGTATTATGATGATATATAATTAGTGAAAACCACAGTGATTATTTTATGGAAAATGTCTAATTATAGGATAACATACTTTAATTATTTTAATATTGAGATTTTATGGTTTTAATCAAAATAAAATACCACTATATATATTATAAGTGGATTTAGGTTATGTAAATGATGTATGTAGGGGGAATTACACTAAAAAGTGTGTATTTGGATTTAACCTAATCCTCTCCTCCTGCCTAAAAATAGGCCTAATTGAAATGAATGTGTCTACTCCCTGGGGATATAAATTATACATTCACTTTATCTATATGATCATTTACATAGGACATATTATGATAATGACTTGTGATATGAAATATGAGATAACCAAACCTAATAAATCCTTGATTACATGATGGTTGATTTATAATAAAATAAAATAGATTATAATTATATGAAATTTAAGGGTTTAATACATAGTGTAATTATATTATTATAATTATATTATGGATTTTATTAATAATGTTATCTAATTTTGGCTTTAGTAATGAATAGATCCATAATGAACCATGTTTACAATAGATTATAATGATAATGTTGAGATTATCCCCATAAGAAATCCAATATTGGATGCGATAGGTCAAATAATTATGATACATTTCCAAACCATATATCATGAGTTATTATTAATAATTTTAATGTAGTTTGACTCCAAAATAAACCAAATAATATATTTTTGTACTAGTATAAAAATTCAAATTATTTGGAAAATATAGGAATTAATATTTTACCTTCTTGGTGTAAGGTATTTGGGAAGAAACACCCAGGAAATTTCCTCTAAGAGATATGATTATTATTTACCTAGGATAAGGTAGGAAATAAATGATCATGTTCTTATTATATTATAAAATTATTTGTTAACAATATTAAAATAAATAGTTTTTATCATAAGGAACTATTAATAATTCAGTATCTAATGTGTGGGGAACATGGGATTTACCCCAAAAATTAGCGAATCCATTGACTAAACCAGATGAAAATAATCACTAACCCAAAATACCAAGAAGAAATATAATACTTATGAAATAATTATTTCTAAATTGGATCCTCATATTTATGGTACATGTTCCATACAATCCAATGTTATATATATTGTTTTGGAATTTTATTTTGGGAAATATGTTGTATCTAGAATTTTTACAAAATAATTATATAATAAAAATGATGATATGATCATTAGAGAAACATTATAATAGAACTATTATTGTCTTATTAGTTGAATCATATATAAATTTTCCTTGTAGAAACTTTACCATCCCTATTGTAGATAAATTTTACACGATTTTAGTGATGTATTGGTTCCATCCACTTAAATGAAAAAATATCTAGTGTACAAAAAATACGTTTGTTGACAAACTATGATGTTAAATAATTGAAAGGGTGATAATATTAATCCTCTAGAAATATATTATATATCATGGTGCTAAATACTATATAATGGTAGACTCATAGCCTAAATATATAGAGGTAAATTTAATATTTCGGATAAGCTTATTACAAGGAAAGAGAAATGTTTCGCACGTATGTAAGGATGACACCTCTCTAGAAATTATAATATAATTCATCATTATAATTATTACTAATTCACCTATTTATATTTTTATGTGGTAATTTAAATATTTTTTGTTACATACTGAATTTTCAAAAAAAATTAAATACAATGTTTGATAGCATTCGTGATACGCCACATCAAACTTAAGGGAAAAATTAATATTATTACTGAAGTGTTACCATTATAAATTATCCATTATATTGGAGGGAATTAACATTATTAAATGAATTATTAAAATATTCTTTACACATTTATATATAATTAATTTGTGGAATATTAATTATAAAGAAATGTAAAACCCATTTAAAATGAAATGACTTGATTTGCTGAAAATCTAATTAAATATACACAAGTGTATTTTGTAAAAATAAATAATAAAATCACATATTTTATATTTTATAAATTAAATATAATATAAACAATCTAGATATAATATTTAATATTCATCTTATATTATTTCTATACATAATAGAAAAAAATTCAATTTTATACAAAAGAAGTATTTTTTGAAAAATACTATTTTCATAACTTTTAATGAAGCACATATTTTAAATATATTTTAAATTGTATTTGAAAAAATAAATTACTTTGTATTTTAAATCTTGGTTTTAAAATTTTATATGGTTTCATTTCTTGTATTTTTATTATACGATTCATTTCATGAAGAATCATGAAAAAATACATCATTTTAATTGAAAATATCTTTTTATTAATTTTTTGTATCGTAATAAATTTTATAATTGATATTATTAAAATTAAAATAAATTAATTTTTTTTCATTTAAAAAAATTAATTTCATTATAATCAATTTTACATTTAACTTGAATGTAATAAAATTTCAATCTTTTTGCGGTTTTTTATTTTAACAACCCATTTTATCGATTCGTAAATAGGATAAATATGTAATAAATTTATTCATACTATGTGTTTTGAATTTCAAAAAATGGTTTCCATATTTTTAATCACGAGGTACTAATATATAATATAGGTCTATTTTATTTTCGTACAAAATATGTATCGTAGCTTTTTAATATTTTTACCACGATTATGGGTAAATCGAGGAATTAAGGAAATAATTAATATTATAAAATCTCCCTAAAAATTTTAGTAATTTTATAGGATCATTATTTAAATTCCCTAATAATTAAATAATTTGTTATGAGAGCATTTATGGTAGTTTGGATGAGAATATAACCATTATGATATTACTTTTAAAGGAAATTCAATTTTTTGAGCATTTCTCTAAAATATGAAGAATATTTTCATCATGACATTAAATAAGGGATATGTTAGATAATAAATATTATTTGGAAAGATAATTTTTTTATATACATAATTTTAATTTATTATTAATCTTTAGTGATAATATAATTACTTTAAATGATAACATAATGATGATGGAGTAATTGTTTTATTAATGTAATAATAATAAAATTGATATTGAAAATATTTAAATAAATAAAATTTTAAAAAATTATTTCCATCCAAGAATTTTATAGATAATTTTTATATAATATTTATGTGTTAATATAGTTTTTTCAAATATATCACGTTGTAATGATATTTTTAAAAATTGAGGTAATTAATTGTGTCAAAATTTCCACAAATGACATGTAAAAATAATTAATTTTTTATTAAATGGTAAAAATTTCATTAAAAATTGAAATTGCACTATTTTATTGTTATAAGCATCAAAATTTTATCAATTACTAATTTATTTGTATTTTTGAATTTTATAGTCATTATATTGACCCCAAATTTCATAATTACATGATTTAAGTTTAAGAGTTAAACTAGTTAAATAAGGGATTAAGCTAAAAGATAAGGATCAAATTATTATTAAAAAATTCCTTATTTTCAAGGGTTGATTTTATTTTGTTACATAAAAATTTTATATTTTAAATAAGTATCGTTTTCACTATTTGTAATAGCATAATAATTTAAAATTTTTAAGCTATTGATGAATTCCTTGTGTTCCCCACTCCTCTCAATCAAGAGGGAACCCATTTTTATCAATTAAATAGAAATAAATATATTTTTATTCATTATGGAACTATTCAAATACGTTCCTATAATTCCTCCCCATATTATAGAGACCTCATTTTAGGCATAACATGTTCCTTATAGGTGTGAAGGAGGGAAATTAAAGTCAATAATCTGAAAAGGGTGTATCATTTTAAATGAACATTTCTCTTTTAATTCATATTTAATGTCATTAAAATATTTTTAATAAATTATGAAATAATAAATACAGTATCCTAAATATATTGTGGTTTTAATATGTAAATATAATCACATAAATCAATCTATGAATACATCAAATGGGAACAAAATTAATCGTTCATGGGTATATCAGACTACCACCTTGCGATCAGATATAATTAGTTTTCCATCACCATCTATCAACACTGGTTATAATGATGGAATTAATATATATATATATATATATTATATTAATTTATTATTTTTCATCATTAATGATTAATTTATCATTTACTTTCATATCTTTTAATGAACATAAAACTAATAATTCCTCTCATGCGTACCTATGAACAATCACCTCCACAACGAGATGTGATTCATTTGACATAACCACATCACTTGAATGATGTATATAAGTATATTTAAATAAATACTATTATATTATTGATATAATTTTCAATATTGATAGCTAAAAAAATACTTATGTTTTTTCCAGAATGGTCATTGAAAAACAAAAAATGTTACTCATGCATATGTATGACTTACCATCTCCACAATTGTAACATAGATTATTTTATATATCTATTTTTAATGAATGGATTTAAAATAATAATTGATGTATACAATTTATTATTATTTTTTGAATATTATTCAGTTTATGATTGATTAATTTACACTTTGACTATTGATATTATATCAAAGATACTTTTGACTCAAGCACTGCAAACCGTCAGAATTGTAGGAATGGACATGAATAATAGATTTATGAAAATATGTTTTAAAAATTCAAATATATGTATTAGTGACTATTAAATTATAAATGAAAACAAAACCCTTTTTAAAATAAAAGGAAACATATTTCTGAACAGCTATTTAAATGTGGAAAACAATTTTTTCTACCAACAAATAAAAAATGAAAAATTTGGATTATATTAATAAAATATATATGAAATATATTCAATAAAATATTTAAAATTCATATTATATGTTTTCTATACATAATAAATGGAAAAAAAATTTTCGCAAAAAAAGTGTTTTTCAGAAATGCAATTTTGTCTCATTTTGATAGATCACTTATTTTAAAACTGGTTTCTTAACCAGTTATTATTTAAATTTGAGAAAATAAAATTATTTTTTTAAATAGAAGTATCAAAATATGTATTCATTTTATTTTTTTGTATTTTTTTGATAAGATTCATTTTGCGATGAATAGTATAAAAACTAATCATTTTATTTGAAAACTATTTTTTAAAAAATATTATTTATTATGTTCAATTCTATATGTGAATTATTTTAAAGTGTAATTACATCATCTTTTATCATTTAACCCAATTTAGTTATTTTTAACAAATTTTACATTGAATTTCAATGTAATGACATTTCAATCATTTGGATTTTTTTACTATAAAAACACGTTATCTCGATCCATCAATGAGATTAATATTTATTTAATTTCTGGAAATTATTTTTTTATGAATCATCAAATATGGATTACATATTTGTAATCATAAGGTCCATATTTATTAAATACTTCACTTTAATTTATGGAAAAAATTTGAATAGTAAAATTATTTTTTTCCATATGAAACGGTAAATTAGGTAATTATATGAAACATAATATTATAAAAATACTATAATACTTGTCTTAATTTTTTTGGAGTAGTATTTTTCTTCCCTAACCATAAAATTATCGGTTATGAGACATTTATGGCATTTTTTATAAGAATATATCCTTTATTATATTACATTCATTGGAAATTTCATTTTGTCATATATTTGTTTTTAGCATAAGAATGATTTTTAATGTAGTGTAATATGAGGGATATGTTCAACTAAAAATATTATTTAGAAAGATAAAAAAATTTATGTAACTAATTATAATTTAATTAAAATTTTCTAGTAAATAAATAACCAAATTTAATAGTGACATACTCCTGATGCAATAATTATTTAATTAGTTGAAGAATCAAATAAATGTTATAAAAATTATTTAAATAAATATAATTTGACGTAATTAATATCATAAAATATTTTTATAGGTGGATTTGTATTGTTATTGATGAGTTAAAATATCTTGTTTGAAGATATCATATAATTAAGATTTTTGTTTAAAATTCATGTAATGAATTCTGTCAAAATTGAAAAAAATGATGTTTTCAAATAAATAATAATTTATTAAATGATATAATATTACTAAATATTTAATTTTATATAAAATTATTGTAATACGTCTCTAAATTTTATCGATGAGTCATTTATTAATATATTGTAATTTTATTGTAATTATATTATCCCTACAAATGTGAATTACATGATATCAAGACAAGAGTTAAATGTCTAAATAAGGGTTAATGGTAAAACATAAGGATAAATAGTTTATAGAAAATTTCCTAATTTTCATTTGATGAATGGATTAATACACATCACCAAAATATATCTGAAATAAATAACTTATTATACATTTTTAATTTCTGGAACCATCTTAGTGGGGTCCATTTCGTAACTCCCCTTGCTCACCTCCAATAGACCTGGGGATCGTGACTAGCACCAAGTGGGCATGTCACTATCATAGGAGGAATTTCCTAAGTACCTATACAAATGATCACATATCCAAGACAAAAAACAATAAAATGTAAAAACCCTCGAAGAATGTAAATCCATGCATACCACTATACCCACCAACAGAGTACGAAGGAAGTAATGAATTAAAGGTAAATAATGCCAGAATACAAACCAACCAAAAGATTCTCTTAACTACAATGTCCAACCCATAATGAAATAGTTACTGGAAATACTACTCGAATATATAGGAAAAACTATGCCTATCTGAACTCACAAATCTCTATCTAGTCTTGGAACTCCCTAGACTCCATCTAAAGATCGCTCGTCTACAGAAGAAATGACACATGCGGGCAAAGCCCGTGTAGGTGTGAGTATAAAAATACCTAGTAGGACAACCCAAAACCAAAAAACAATATATAAAGGAAACACATATTCATATTTACACAATTATATGTCTACAACATACAACATGGATATCTAGATATATTCAAACAAGACATGTAGTATAGATGTAAGACACAACTACCTTGTACCACCACTAGAGATCTAGCTCGAAGATTCTATGAAGCACTCATCCATGATCACACTCTTGGTTCTGATTGCACTGCTGATGTCAATCAAAGAATAAATCTTCGTCGGGAACCACAATGAAATAGAGATATTCTGAATGATCTAAAAATAAATACATTACATTAGAAGAGGATCACATCCAGGGCCATGAGGGGATTCCATAAACCCCATATAGTTTAACCCTATACATATATGAACAAAGGCCTGTGATGTTGGTCAAGTTTATACCCATAAATCTGCATAGGGAATGAGGAAGGAATAGAGTATCATCTTCGAGCTTCTGGGGGGAATCCAAAAACTCTATCCTGAATGTGCTGCTGATGGGACCATACTTATGTGAGTAGGAAATGATACCCATTAACCTTTTGGTAAATGATCAAAGACCCAAATCCTAACAAAACATGTCCAATATAGTGTGGAAAAGGGATCTAATTCATGTATAAAGAGATACTAAGCATGTTGTAGGGTCACACGTTGTGTCCCATGACCTTGGGTACTGTACATGTTCAATACCCTGTGTTAGGAGAATATGTTGTGTAGAATGGTACAGACGATGTGTAATAATGTTACAGGTTGTGTCCACCAATCTAGGGTCCACTCCACGTTTATTGGCCGAGTTCTTGTACATGACATCAAAATGTGTCGGAATTCCGATGTTCTAGTACATGGGGTAGCCTATGTAACTGGTCTAGCTCAGGCCGTTTGGTGGAGTACATGTCTTGTACACAAACTTGTGTCCATGTATCCCTAGATATACATTCAATATCTTAGGGAAGTTCCCACATGAAATGTGAAATATTTTACACACGGTGTGACACTTTTTAGCTTCCTAAAACCATAGATGTCTCTCAGTGGGGCCCACACAGCATGTATCACGGAATACACACTGTGTTCATCATGATTTTCTAGAATCAATGTTCTTCCTCCATACACCTCTTTCAATCCTCTAGTGCTTGATGTGTTGGTCCGTTCGTCCTGAAACTGATGATCCAATGTCACCTCGTTCTCATTGCACAAAATCAGTGAGTTTTCTCCCTTCAATCATCTCTTAAATCTGATTCCAACCTCCCACATGAAGAACTCTCAAAGAACAATGTCTCCCTAAATAATTTGATCCATCTATCACCATCATCTTCGCTTATATTCTAGTTTTTCATGATGCCAGATCTATAATATTGGATCCATGCCCCGCATATCGAAGTCAGAATGATCATTCATTCTCTTCTTGCAATGAATGAAAAATGCTCGAGAAAAAGGGGAAGAAAATTTATATAGAACAGCCCTGAGGAATGAACCTTATACATTGTTCATTTTATTATCAATATTTTCCTATAAAAACGATCAATAAGATAATCATAATCATCCCAAAATCAATCCAGCAATCCACCCATCAAGTAAGAAAGATCGAACCGTGTGTCGACCTATTCATGGGTTGATCTGCATTTAATGTTGATTCAATATACTAGAATGTAGGAATTGAAATCATAATGTCTTACCAGTTATTTGGATCATTCCATGTCGAGGATTCATCCCTGATGGAGATCCATCAATAACGATCTCAATCCACCATCTCATCATCGTCCGTCGAAATATTTCTCCAAGGATTATCTATAAATCTCACAGGAATTTCTCAAAGTTTTTGAATTCTAACCTTCTACACCATGATAAACTTCTTATTTAAAAATAGAAAATTCATAGATCTGTCACTACATAAATAAAAGATAAAGTAAATAATTTATTTAATTATTTAAAACGTCCAAAAACTAAAATTCACATCTGGACCACATAGGCCGATGTTGGGCCTTTCCCTAGGAAAAGGCGTTGTTGGGAAAGCACCAGTAATCTCAGAATTATGATTCGAGCCCCCATTTTAAATTTATTCCACTTTTTCAAGAAACCCGCACATTCATGTGATTAAATGTATTTAATATATTTCCAACATTTATTCCAAGCCCCAAAATCTTTAAAATCGCACAACGTCTCAATGTCTGATCATTAATTAATTACAAATAATATTTAAATATAATACATGGAATATTCAGGACATTGCATTCCAACCACATTAAGGATTTATGTACTGAAAATACCAAAATAAAACGCTATAGAAAAGATGTTGGAACATTGAATGAATATGAGCCTCCCACTTCTATATTATCTCTTGAAGATTCTCGTGATTCCACTAGGGATTAACCAAGGGAGCCGATTAACCATGATGGATCCAATCCTGTCGATCCTCGATCTCCAATTTGGTCTCTATAAATTTTTCTCAATCCTTGATGTCCATCTCTCCCTAGTCGATGATGTGCAATGGGTCACGCATGTACCTCCTCATCTATGATAGGTGGAAGACATATTATAAATTTTTAAAATATAGGCATAGATCTTGGTGGTATACCAACTCACCAACTCTACACAGTATATGAAAAGGTTCGATGATCCTGAGAGATAACTTGATTTCCTGACCAAATTTATGTAACCCACATTGAGGTGAGACCTGATGGAACCTGTGGTCTCTTTCCTCGAACTCTGAAGGCCTCAATCTGATATAATAATATGACTTCTAACAACTCTTTTTAGTCTTCATCTGCTCCTGGATGATCTGCACCTTCTCATTGGTACCTCAAAGCAACTCTGGTCCCATTATTGTTGACTCCCCTAGGTCTGTCAAACAAAGTGTTTACCTACATGGTTTCCTAGGCAGAGCCTCAAATGGTGTCATAAAAGTGTTTTATTGGTAGATGTTTTGGTATTCAAACACCACCAGTGGTAGTTAATCCTACCAACATTGAAGAAAGTCTAATATGAAAGCCTCCTACACATCATCTAGAACCAGAAATATCGGCTCTTTTTTGCCATCATTCTGGGGCATGAAACCCTATTCTCAAGCATCAATGAGCCTCAAATGCCTCCTGAAAAACCATACACAATGAAAATGTGAAATGAGCATCATGATCTGAAACTATCATCAATTTCACTTAATTAGTCATACTATCTCCTGCACATAGAGACATCTCATTCCCTCTACCAAACTCTACCCCCAGATAGCGAGGAAGTGGGAAAACATGGCGTGTTGGTCAATGATCATCCTTATGGAATCTTGTCCCTGGAATGTATGTGGTAATCCCATCATGAGTTAATTCTATATCCTATCCCAATTTTACATCAGAACCCCATGGGCTTGATCCAAACCCAATGGAACCTGGTGGGGAGGCTTAACATTCTGACAAGAATGGCATCAAGAGAGAAACTCTAGAACTATATTCTTTATTCATATACACCATAACTAAAGACAATGGTCCTAGTACAACTTTTCAAAACATGGATGGAAAAACAATGGGGACATATGAGACTCCCTTATAATCTCCTCCCACAATGCCACTAGTACAACTATGCATCCTCTCAAAAAATTAATGCGGTATCCTCCTTGTGAATATCCCTGGGGAGCATTCCCTATGGAAATCTGAGCATGTAGGTTCTTACAGTCATTATCCCCAATATATGCCTCTCTAACTAAATATAATATTGGATGGGTGACAACCATAGACTGGTGGTAAGATGCTCTATCTCCATCCATGAAGGATAACTATGACATGGCCAACTGCTATGATATCACATTCAGCAACTGCGAACATGGTCTCTTAATAAGAGAATATTCCACCACATTCCCCTTATAAAGATTATAAACATTATCAAAGTCACATTCATAGAATAACTATAGTAATCTCCTCTTTAACAAGTTTATATCCTTTTGAGAGAAGATATACAAGAGAATCTTGTGACCATAGTAGACGATTAACCACTAGACCAATAGGTTGTGTCAGCAAATGTTCAATGTGAAAACGACAACTACCAACTCGATATCATGGGTTCTGTTGTTATTATCATGTGGCCTCAACTGGAGTGAACCATAGGAAATCAGTGATATCCTCTTTATCTAGACACAAACAAGATTGGTTCCTAGTGCATCACAGCACACTACGTTCTCAACACACGACTTTGGTAATACAAGACTAGGTAGCTCGTCATACTCTACCTCAACTTTCTAGAATCCTGGTGGGACGTCTCTATCCACCAAAAAGGCTACCCCTTCTAGTCTAAAGCTATCATTACTGTTGATATCCTAGAGAAATATTGGATGAATCTCCTCTAATATCATTGAATCCCAATGAATCTATACCTCGGGGTCATGCTCCTAGGTGGATCCCATGCTAACATTGGCTCCTCCTTGTCTGAGTCCACTATTACTCCATCTGTTGAGGTAACATGTCCTACAATGTGGAAACATAAATCCATAACTATCACTTCATGGACATACTTTAGATATGGTTCTCTCATAGTATGTTCAGTATGATCCTTAAGTGTCTCTTATTCCCCCCCAGTTACTGAGTACCCAAGGATATCATTGATGAAGACCACCACAAACCGGTATAAGTAAGACTGGAATAGATGGTTTAAGAGTACCATGAACCCTACAAGGGAGTTCATCATACAAAGGGGCATCATAATTTACTCATAATGATTTTAGTTGAATATAGAAGTCATCTGTGGAATATCATTTTCCCATACTCATTACTCATAAAATCCTGGTCAAAGGTAATCTTTCGATAACCATCACTCAACTCTCATCTGATCCAAGAGTTCCTCAATCCTAGGTAGTGGATATGTTTTCCATAAGGTCTCCAAGTTCAGGCTCTGGTAATCCACACAAAATCTAAATATATCGTCTGTCTTTTTGGCATGCAAAACTGGGGCTGCCCAGGGTGAAACACTGGGTCTCCCCAACCCATTTCTCTCAAAATAATTCAACTACACCCTTAGCTCACAAATCCTTCGTGGTGGAATATGATATGCTTGTGAGGATAGGAGTGTTAACATGGGGTGAAAGTAGATGCATAATTCTTTCTCTTGAAAAATAGATTTTTCTGGAACATATTTAGGAAATATGTCCTCTTACTCTACCACTACATCTAGGAATTGGGAACTCATTACAACCGCTACATCGAGTGTTAGGCTAGCCAGGTGATGGGTGATCAGATATAACCTCCTATGCCTGAGTCCATAATTTTCTACATGGCTTTAAATTTCTCTGATACAGGAAAACCTTGTTCCATCATTGTGGACACACTGCACGCTTTTCCTAAATAAGTTAATCTTGGTATTGACCGATGTTAACCAATCCATAACCAGAATAACGTCATATGGAATTGATGCTTCTACCAAGAGGTTCCAAAAAAATATCTACTCCATGTGTAAGGCCACACTTTTAGAAAATACATTTGGTCATCGATTCTCCTCAGTAGGTGTCTGCAAGCTTAAGGGTCAAGTCAAGGGTTCTACTAGAATCTCATGATCAGATATTGGTTTCCTCATCACTATCCTCTAACTCTCTAATCTTGGAACGAACCTCCTAGGGTGGTGGTAGTAACAAGGTTAAATTTCAACAACAACCTACTACTCTCCCAGGTCATCTTCCACATCTGCCTCCCTATGGATTTACTTTACCCCACCTCTTTATCTACCTCATTGGTACATACATGATCTCCCTATCAGCAGCATGGATTTTCGGACAATCTCATGTGAGATATCCTCTACCGTCACAGGAGTATCATTGCCACTCCCTAGGCTGACTGAATCCACCCTGTGATCCCATAACTATATATCCTCTATCCTGGGACCTCATCTTTAAACACATCCCATGTAAAAAACCTTCATACTGACATCAGATCCCTACTACATTGGTATTTATGCCTCCACATCCACTACTAGAAATCACCGGCTGTCTCTGATCTTCCAACAATCTATCGACCACTAAATCTCGCTCGAGTACTCTATCATAAGTATGAATGATCAAAGGGATAATACCAGCTCTTATGTCACTGTGAAGACCATTCTCAAGGGTCATATACCTAAATTACTACTCCATGACCCTATTTATCAAGTACCTAGAGAGGTTGGTGAACCATGATGAATAATAAACTACTATCATACAACCCTACATGAGATGAATATGATCATGTATACGCACCCCTCTCATCATAAACGGTGAAAACTCTTTTATGAAGCGGTGATAAAACACTCTCCATGAGAGAGTCTCCTCATCCTGAGTCTAGATAACCAAACTACATCATCTCCATGCTGATACTTGCATAAGGATTTCCACCAGGATCACCATCAGATCGGTTGGTGTCCTGACTATTTGAAAAACTGAGCTCACTACCTCAAGACAGTCCTCATCTACCTGAGGGTCAGGCTCTCCTCGAAAGGTTAGGGGTCTATGTCTCGTAATCTCATGGAGTGTGACCTGCATGTGCTACTCATCTTTTGGAACATAGGTTACATAGGTAGCTCCATAGGTGGTAGTATAGAGGGTTCATTTCCTTGAGGTAAGATCTGGGAAAATGGTCCATGTACCGAAGCCACTTTACTTAGGGGTTCATCCTCATGATCAAGCTAATAAATCCTAGATGTTATGTACTGTATAAGAATCTTTTTGGAAATCAAGATGTGTCATGATCAATGATTATATCTGGATAACTAACTCATGAAGGACATGGAAACCATAATGAATTTATATATGATTCAATACCATTATTTTAACTATAACTAGTGTTCTCTTTTACTGAGTTGAGAAGATGTTTATCGGAGTCCACATGTATGGATGCATCATCATCCATAGTAAAAATAGACTTTCTGGACTGAAAAAAAATCTCAAAACACTTAACACTATTACCCCAAACCAATATCATAGACTCTCGGTCTGAAGGTAGATCCATCCTCCTTCGATACCACTCTATCAAGACCATTCCAATGGGGCCCATGATGCAACTCCACATGCCCGCCTCTATTAGGACAGGGGTTGGTGACTAGAACTGAGTAGTAATTTCACTAACATGGGATGCATATCCTATGTACCTATACACATGAAAACATATCCAAGCCCAAAATACTAAAATGTAAAAAAAAATTATGAAATTAAATGAATATACCACCATCCCCACAAATAGAGTATGATAGAAGTAATGGAAGTAATGTAAATTAGGAGAGAATACAAGTTGACCAGAGTTTTTTATATATTAAATGGTCTAAACTATAAACTAATAGGAAATATGACTACTGCTCCTAGTTGTAGGAACACCTCAGCATGTTTGAACTCATAATGCTCTGTGTAGTCCTGGTCTACCTTGGACTCTATCAAAATGTCACTCACATTTACATGACAGAATACATATGGGAAAATCTTGTCTAAGGTTGAGTATAAAAATACTATATTGGACACCTCAAAATCACACAGAAATACCCAAAAAAGTGATACAGTCAACTCTTCATAAGTATTTTTTAAGAATATATGACAAAGATATCCCGATATATTTAAACAAGAAACCCAATCTAGAGGTAACTCAATAATACCATATTCCACTACTAGGTAGCTTTCCTGAATATTCCACGAAGCACTCACCATAGATAACATACTCCTAGGTCTGATAGAATTGATGACATATGTATGAGAATTATTATTCATCAGGAACCATCATGAAGGAGAGATACATTGAATGATCTCAATAGAGATATAGTATATTAGATGCAGATCCCATCTAGGGCCATGGGGTGAAACCAAAAATTCCTTCTAGATTAACATGTTAAGTAGAGGATTGACACCTTGTGATGTTTGGTCATTTCTATACCAAGAAAAGTACCTAGGGCATGAGAAATGAATATTGGATCTAGTCGGAGCCTCTTAAGAGATTCCAACAACTCTACCTTGGATTTCATGCAAAAGGGATCATACTTCTATGAGTAGTAAACGATACCAATCTATATTTTGGAAAATAATCAAGGTCAAAAACCCTGAAAAACCTTTCCATGATATAGTGTAAAAGGGTTCAAATCCATGTGGAAAGGGATACACGACACGTTGTAGGGTCACACGACATGTCTTCTAACCCTGAGTACTGCCATTTTCAACTTCTCTTGTATGGAGAATATTTCATGTACAAAGGTAAACATGATGAGTAGAAGGGTCACACATCATTTCCTAATATCCAGGGTCCAATCCATCTATGATGGCCATTTTATAGTACATAGGTCAACCAATGTCTTCCTTCCAATGTCACTGGTTTTGGTATGGCCATGTCGTAGAGTACATGTCATCTACTCCAACCAATGTATTTGTTGCCCTTATAAACACTTTGTGTCCTAGGGAAGGTCCCACAAACAATGTGACAGTTTTCACATGCCTTGTGACAATTTATGGATTTTTGAAACCCTATCATCCACTCATCAGGGCCAATATGATGTGTTACATGGAATATACATTGTGTTCATCATGATTTTCTAGAATCACATTTCTTCCTCCATACACCTTGTTCGATCATCATGCTCTCGATTCATATGTCCATTTGTCCAGATAGGGAATATCCATGGTAACCTCATCATCATAGCACTGAATCAGTGAGTTTTAGGCCTTTGATCGGATCTGTAATCCAATTCTGACCACCTGCATAGAGAATGCATGAAGAACTATATCTCCCAAAACACCTTGATCTATCCATTTACATCATTATGGAAACTATTATATGTCATCCCGATGCCAGATCTAGAAAATTGTATCATTTCTCAATTAATAATAGGTGCAATGATCATTCATTCTAATCCCGCGAAGAATGGAGAAAATGGGAAAAAGGGGGAAGAACATTCATATGGAATAATCCTGATGAATGAAACTCATCCATTTTTTGTTTCAGCCTTGATCCAGTCTCAAAATAATGATAAACATGATAATAAGAAAAATAATCATAATCAACCACAAATCAATCCTATAATCAACAAATCCCGCAACAATGATTAAGCAACAGGTCAACATGTTCATGGGTTCATCTTCATCCATCACTGATTCTATGAATGGGAAAGAAGGAATGGAAATCAAAACAGCCTACCTAGTATTTAGAATATTTTTTTTCATTGTGTTGTTTCCAATTATGATCTGTCAAGAACTATGTTGATTCATCTTCTTATCACCATCCATTGAGATATTTCTTTAACGATCCTCCCAACAGCTCCTACAGATTTCTATAGGGTTATGAATTCTAATCTGGTGTCTGTTGACTAGATTCTTATTTATAAATAAAAATACATCACTTCAGTACTTCATAACAGTCAAATTAAATAAATCATTAATTTATTTAATTCTATAAAATTTCAAAAAACAAAAATTCACATTCGACCCGCTCTGTTCAATATTAAGCCTCTCTTAAGGTAATGTCAATGCTCTAAATGCAATGGTGCACTTAGATTATTTATTCGGTGTGACTTTTAAATGTTATTCCACTTTTTCTGGAAATCCCCACACATGTGCTATTTTATATATTTATTATATTTGAAACATTTATTCTAGGAACCCAGGGGTGCTCTAAATCATACACCGTCTCAGAACCTGGTCTCAAATTAATTCCAAAAAATATTGAAAAATAATACAAAAAAATATGAGATATTAAATTTAATAAGATATTAATTTATATTAATATATATTAATATATATTAATTTAATATTTTTAATAATTCCATGACTTCCCTTCTCATCTCTTATAAAACGACATCATTTCTTCTCAATTAAATACCCCAAGAAAATGTTTTGGTTTAGAAGATATCATCCAAATACCATCATAAAATCCATACGTACATTTTATAGGCCTTATGTTAGGCTGAAACCCCTCTTAAATTATGTCCTGGTGATAATCAATATAAATCATCCAATGAAGTGTTATCATTTTTAATTAGTTGTTTATATTTTGTTTCTTCTTTCACGTACTAAAAACAATCATCACCTATTATGAAATATAAACTACAGTATCTTAAATATATTTATATTTTATTATGTTAATATCATCACCTAAATCAATATCCAGTTCTATAAAATGGGAAAATTATTAATTGTTCTGGTGTACGGTGAACTTCTACTTTGGGAAACGACATAATTCGTTTTCCATCACAGTCTCTCAATAATAGTTTAAATGATTCAATTAATTTTTATACAATATATTGAGGGAATATTTATTAGTAATGAATAATATTAAATTATTTATATTCTTACCATTCCATGAACATAAAAAATGATAACATCATTCGTGCGTACATGTGAACTATCACCACCACTAAGAGATATGATTCATTTTTCGGGACCACATCACATGGATTATTTATATAAGTATATCGAAATAATTAATATGATATTAATGATATTATTATCATTTTGTAATGAAAACATAATACACAACTTATTTTCATAATGATCATTGAAAAATGGAAACATAACGCGCGTGCACATACGACTTACCGTATCCATGATTGTAACATAATTTATTTTTTATATTCATATATAGTGAAATTATTTAATAGCATAATTGAAGAATAAAATTAATTATTTTTTATGAATATTATTTGAGAGAGGATGTACTAATGAACAATTTAACTATTGAAATCATTCCAATATCATTCTAGACTCAAGCAATGAATACCGTCAGAACATACAACATGAACATGTGTAATTAATTAATAGTTATAACATGATAACATGGTAACAAATGATATAAAAGGAATAATAAACATGAAAATTTTCTCAATCATGTAACGGATTAACAATAAGTTATTATTTAAAGATAAAAAGGACATACATGATAAATTAGACACAAGGAAAGATACTCTTTAATTAAAACATCATTTCATATTTTATTAACGATTTATTATTCTAAATCATTATATTTCCTGTTGATGTATTAAAAATGATTTTTATGAATTTATTTATAATGGAATGAATATTTTAAAATGGAAATTTTGGAGTTTTTATCAAATGATTTAAAGTGGTATTAGACACTTTTATTTGACATTCAATGTTTAAATGTCTGAAATAGTTTTAGAAATTGGATTCATTATTTATATAAAATTAATTTTTTTCTTATGAGTTAAAATGAATTTTTAGGAGTTAAATATTGATAATTATTATATTTTATGTGTTATTATTATATAATTATACGTGTACATTTTACGGGTAGTTACATTATAAACCAATGATGGGTGGTTTTGTGATGAACAAAGGATAAGTGGATAGATTATAACCTCCAATGCATGGGGTAAGGAAGTAGGCCATATGGATAATCAATTTTTAGGGATGACATGTATGGATGATGGCTCTATAGATATTAAACTTGTAAGATTGACATGTATGGATGTTGACCACATGGTTATTCCATTGTATTATAATCATTTCCCAATTTACATAATTATATTTCATATCCTTACTTGTGAGTTATGTGGAAAATAATTTGATTTTAAAAATGCATAATAATGATCATTTGGAAATTATGATCCCTTGTTCTGGTTAAAAATGTATGTTTATAAGGAAACTTTTTATGTGTTTTCACTAGACATACAATTTCGTTCCCATTGAGTCCATTAGTTAGTTTTCATACTCATACTTTCTTTTAAAAAAATTCCAAGGGTTTAAAGAAGAGTTTAATTAATGGATGATATCAAAGTAAAATTTTGAAGTTGTTTCATGATAATAAGACAAGATTTATTTTAATTATTTATTTATTGAAAAAATGGATGCTGAATATAATTTTTAACTAGTAATTTTTTGGATTCCTATATAACAGTTTTTCCAAAATTTCTAAAACCCTATTCCTAAAATAACATTTGGGAAATAATTTGATTTAAAATTTTAAAATAACTATAATATGTAATTTTTCTGGTCAGGTCATTGCAATGAGGAAACAATTTATTTTATTTTATTTTGTGGGGAGAATGAAATGAACCAGGTTTTTTAGAGTGAATATTCCTTCTATAAACAATATTGTTGTAATTAAAGACAATATTATTTTTATTATTTATTTAATGGAATTTAAATTGATTGGAAATTAATTCATAAATTTTATTAATCTAAATCATCAATGCATTATTTATTTAATTGTGGATCATTACAATAAAAACACATAGAATAAATTATTTTATATTATGAATTATTACTCAGTATAGATAAACTACATCTATTAATGTTAATAAATCAATTGTGTACAATATATATCAAATAAAAAACTATTATGACAAGGAATTCCCCATGATCATCTTAAACCTTGAGTATCACTAATATAAAAACAAAACCAGTAAAAATAAAGATCACCAGAAAAAGAGAAAACAATATACATATTCTATATTATATAATAGGAACCCTACCTTGTGAAGAGAGAGTGGAATGAACACATTATATATTAATTAAATACATAAATGGGAATAAAATTTTGTCATTTTAAATATGGACATTTTAAATTTTTTATTATGGTTATTTTTCATATATCCAATTGGTAAACTAATGTCATTTATTGAAATGTAGTAAATGGGAAATAATATAATACAAAACGAAATAAAAATTGGATGATATAATCTAATATATATATATATATATATATATTACTTTTATATAAATATAAATATAAATATGAAATAACTAAATGAAGAAATTGAAGTAAAATATTTTAATATTTATGTATTAGTAAAATTAAATTTCAAAATGTAAATACAATATTTTAAAGAAATTTGTTGAAGGGTATTTAGTATAAAAGTAACTTTTTCCTTATAAATCTTCTTTTAAGAATTACATATTTTCTCCTAATATATTAAATTGAACAATTTTGAGATGTTATTGTAAATTAAATAATTTATCAATTTATATTAAGTAAGAAATTTTCATGATATTTCAATAAATACACATTATGTTTTTAAAAATTAATTATTCATTAAAGTATTTTTTATATTTTTTGTTTTCATTTAAAAAATAAATTTTTGATTGTTTAAATTATAACACTGTAAAAATAACATTAATTTCTAATATATAATGTCATCTTTTTCTAATTTTAAATTTTTTCCTTTATCTAGAAAGCTTTCTTTGTAGTTCGAAAAAAAATTTGCGATTATTATAATTTTTATTGTTATATCATTATGTTATACTATCCAAGATGATTAAAAAGAATTTAAATAATAAAATATGTTTTTAACGAATTTTTTTTTAAATTTATAAATATTCTCTAAATATAAAAATCAAATGTCTATCATTTTTTGAACTAAATTAAAATTTTATATTATAAGAAAATATTTTTGGTCTTTTCCCTTAATTATGCTTTTAGTGGTGAAATTTAATATTGTTTCTATTTTATAGCCTCAAATATTTTAATTTTTTAATAATAAACCAATTTATTTAATGAATTTCTATATATATGAAAATATAATCTATTACATAAATTTTTAGTCCAAATAATGATTTTTCATAACTAAATTATTATTTAGACATTATGTACATTTATTTTAAATTTTAAAATTATTTCAACATAAAATTTTACTTTGAAATATTATTTAATATTTTAAAATCAAAATTTTAAAATTTGGTTAAAATTAATTATATTAATTTTTTCATTAATATTAATTACTAAAGATAAAAATCAATTTTTAGGGTAATATTATATAAGGGAAAAATAAAATTTTTTGAAGGAAACGATGAATAAAGTTCTAGTTTGTCTAAAAAAGTATATATGATGAGAATATTTATACAAATAAATTAAATCACGATTTATAAAATTTTATCACCATTAACCATGAAATATAACATTTAAATATTGAAAATGTAATGGTCACTTCCAAAAGTACACAAACATTAACTTAAAAAAAAGTGTAACACTTAACAATTTCAAGAATAACATATTATTCAATTTTCATATTGATATTATTCCAAATTAATTTTCTGAGAAACCTTTCTCTTTCTCAAAATCTTATGGTAACCATTTCTTATTGTATGAGGTTCATTACTGAGTATAGTTCAAAGGAAAATACAAGTCCCTTAAAATATTATTTTAAACAACATAGATTCTATTCATATTTTTGATCCATTAAATTTATTCTATCCACACTTATATTTTGATATTACTGTCATTTATAAATGATAATGTTGTAAAATTAAGGGTATTATCATTATCATTTATGTTATCACATATATTATTTAAAACAATACTATATTTGTGTGTAACTTCCAACTACATCATTCACAGGAAAGAAAATTCACTTTCATCAAAACAAATAATTATTGTTTTCTATAATGGATTTAATTAATAAATATAATGATTATTACATGTTTAAATGACTGCATATGTCACATTATCATTATCTAAATATATCCTCTAACTCATTAAATCATTAAAACCCATTAACACTTGGTTTTATTTCACATACTACGTAAATGATGTTATAAATATTATGCAATAAAGGATAATGGTATGTTATATTATGATAATACCATGTAAAAATAATATATTTAAGATTTTTTATATATTCTATAATTTTCTTGTATATATTTAATGTCTTTATTAATATATCACTTTTTGATAAATAAACACATCAAAAAGCAGTTCCTTCCATTTAATTTTTCAGAAGACATTTTCATGTATTTAAATTCATAAAAATGGAATACATTTAACCATTGAAAAGAATTATTATTTTAAATTAAATTATTTAGGAATTATTAATCTGAACTGACTTAGTGAGAATCAATCATATCATTTTGATTTTTTAAAAACTATATAAGAAATTATTCTGACAAATAATGTTAAGAAATAATTTATAACTAACTAATATATTCATAATAAATGATAACAAGTTGATTATATGAAATTGTAATGCTTATAAATAATGTTATAAAATGGAATATTAGTATTGTTATGTATTTTTTTAGGTGGTTCTTTTCATTTGTCTATGTGAGAATGTAACAACCTTGACTCTAGAAGTGTAGATCAAGTTTCATGTTTATTACATTGTTATGATTTTTATTGGGTCAAAACCAAAATAAGAGATTACCTTATTAGTCATTATTGTCTAGATATATATGTGATTCCCATTTTATATTGCGTAAATATATAAAACAATGTAATACAAATCATTTACCATTCTTGAAATCATTCAAAGAACTCTTATTCATATCATAATGAAAGGAAACAACATATATGTAATATCAAATACTATGTTAGGGTAACATACAATGAAATATATCTTGAATCAATAAGGAAAAATCAAAATCAAAATCAAAATAACTGAACACACATTACAATGAATAAATATCTCGAATATTTTAATTTTATATGTTATATTAAACAAGTCCTGGTAAATAACTAAAAAAATCCATTAAATAACATGATAATTAAATACATCCAATGATAATATTAATAAAAAAATATCATTGATAATACTAAGTGAAATATTAATGATTTAAAATCTTTATTTTATACATCATAATCTCAAACATCATGATATCTATACTATAAATAAATTTCACAAGAAATATTAAATATATGGGTAAAAAACCATTTAATTTGGACAACATATTTATCATAGTAGGACTGCTGATGCATCTAGGGGATATATAACTTCAAAACACACTCAACAATTCAATTACATACCATTAATCATATTTCAAAATATTTATTTAATTCATGTTTAATATAAATGATCAATAAATATATTTATGTTGTAAAAAATCCTATTTACTTATATTTACATATCAAATCAAATAACATTAAATGTAAACACACCATATAAATATTATATATAGTTAAGGAAATGATATAATCTATGATAAAAATAAGAAGTATATTAATGATAAATGTAATTACCAATGAAATATGATAAAAAAATGAGATTATCTAATGAGAAATTTAACAATAAAGAATAAATTATGAAATTATATGTTACTATTAGTTCATAAAATATATAGGTTTTTGAAATAAAATCATGTGTTTTTGAAGAATAAATGGAATGTAAGTGAAATATGATAATAATATTTAAAAATTTTGAATTTTAATTATAAACCCATTGTTAAAATTAATATTAATATATATTTTATTAATTGGTTATGGTGGAAGGGATGACTACTATTTCTGAATAGGGTAGAGAAACATTCATTCTGACTTTTTTTGACAATGTCCCTTTTGAAAAATAGTAGAAATATTAATTTCTTATCATTTTTAGAAGTAAAATTTTACATAAATTTTCCTTAATAAACCATTTGTGTAATTTAATAGACATTTTTGTTGGATTTTTTTAAAACATGGACATGGAATAAAAACATATTTGATTCAAAGGGAATTATATAAAATATTTCCTCTAGGAATTTTCTTGCATGATTCAAGTACTAAATATTAAAAAAACTTGAAATAAAATATATAAACTACTTAAATAACCAGTTTATATGGAAGTTATTTCATATTAAAATGGATAAATGATATTTTTATTTGAAAAAAATTATATCATTACCGAAAGAATGTGAAATTGTAAAATAATACATATGTTTTTAAAAAATAGTCAATTATAACCTCTTAAAAGACTAAAAATCAAATCAAATATTAATAATAGTGAATAAATTGATATTCATGTCAAATAAGACCAAAGGATATTATATTGATATTATAAAAGTGAATAGATGTATGTGAACAAATATGTCTCAATGGAATGGAAATAGAGATGAACTTTTATTCCACGTGGTATCATTCAAGTAAAATCATCGTGGATTATATAATTAAAATAAAACTATAAAATTCCATTATGTTAGAAGGATTCATGATAATACATGTAAAGGTTATATTATAAACACCGTATAAATGAAATTAGGTGAAAAACATTTAAATTCATCTCAATGAAAGGAAATCAAGACAAAATCTGTTACCTCATGCATCTATTTAGTTGAACATTTCTTAAATTACAATTTAACAGTTTAAATAATTTTTTAAATTTATAATAAAAACAAAATATTATATATATCATCATACATGTGAACTTATAAAATAAAACACCTATTTAAAATAATATTTCTTTATTTTCATTATATCATGTGTTAATTATATAGTTTTATCATCCATGAATTTAAAGAAATTAGAAGGGCTTATCCAAATGATACAGAAACACAATCTAATAAATACTATTATTTATATAAATATTATATTTATCAAATAAATTTATATTTATATACATCTTTGAATTTTGGTAATGGAAAATAAATTAAATAGATCTATTGAGATGGTAGGTGTACATATTCATGAACAACGATATCATTAACTTAAAGGGTGAAAGTGTAAAAAAGTGTCTGAAATATTTCTTTTAAAAAGTAAATATCATGTATTAATTATTTTATATAGTTATTTTTACGTTCATTATGATTATCCATATGAGTTATTGATAGAAAAATTATAAAACGGTTCGTGAGGCATCAGTCCTTCAAAAACGTGATTGAAGACTTTTTTGCATTTGATGTGGAAGGATATTGATAAATATTATTCAATAAAAAAATATAATCTAATTTTATGTGATATAATATTGTTATTATATTATATTTTTTAAGACATAATTGATTTTTTTATGAATAAATAAAATGAAAGAGCATAGTCATGAAGATGACTTCCCTTAGAGTAACCTCAATTATATTAATTATTAAAGACAATAGGGTTGGTATTTTGGGAAGTTTGTAACATCCATATTTCATTTAATGATTGTGAGGACATATTGTGCTTGGGTGTGGTTGATCCAACCTGATTTTGAGCTGTAACATCTAGATGATAAACAACATGTCCATAACAGAAGCTCGCATGACCTCAGTCATGCATCCATGTTCCGAAGAGGTTACTAGATAGTAAAGTGGGTATAAGGATGACAATGTGGAAACTATACCCTCTATATTGAGTCATTAAACAATAATAAATAAACTAAAATAGTAAAAAATAATCTGGTTAATCCTTCGGTATAATAATAAGGTCATATATATTAGATAAACAATGAGGTCCTAATGTGGAAATCATGACATGTGTAAAAAGTATAAAAAAAGTAAATTAATAATAATTTTAGGTCCCAACAATGTTTTCCCAAGCCAATCACTTTCTACACACTCCATATAAAATTCATCAATCTCTATCTCAGCGTCTTTCTATTCAACACCATATGTAGGGTTATGTTAGAACCATGAATGTCTTGACACATGAAACATGTCATTAATACCTTGATAGAATGAATTGTGGTTTAGAAATCATGAAACTACCATAATCTACATGTTTACACAATTGTTTCTAACACAATGTGGTTCTAGCATTCCATAATTCCTAAGAAATTTGTTCCTAACTAGAGAGTCACTCTCAGAAAAACCATTACTCCTACAAAAAACTCCATGGTTATCCTCTATATGGTATATATGACATATTTGTCTACATTTAGTGGTGATCAACCTCTTATGTGTCTTATAATCTCTCTAAGTTGTATCCTAAACCATTCGAGGTCAAACCAAAACTATCTCACCTTCATTTTACCAATAATGTGGTAAGCGAATGACATCCCATAAAGAGCCTCACAAGATTCCATCTGAATTAAAGCCCTGTAATTCTAATATTATGAAAATTAAATTAGGGCAAGTTGATCATAGCAAGATCTATCAAATTCCATGGTGAATGATTCAGGAAGATACTTTAATATTATTACAGTTCACTTGGATCATCCTTGAGTATGAGTATGCTACACCATTCTCAATCTTACATGAGTCCTCTAGTATTTTTGTAATCCCTTCTAAAAGAATAATGTTAAACATGAATATTTATCTGAAATAATTCTAAAAAAACTCCATGTAGGTGTATGATCTCTCAAACATAGAGTTTTCCCAACACCTCTACTAAGTGAGTATCTCTGATTGGTAAGAATTGAGCAGACATCATTATCTAATCGACATTCACCAAGACTACAACTTGATTCCATAGTATCCTAGGTAACCATGACATAAGTCCATCATGATGTCATTCCACATAAATATAGGCTTATAGAGTGGAAACAATAACCCACATGTATGATGGTTCTCAGACATCACACTTTGATAAGTATTTCACTGGGAGATGAAACTGATAATGTCTCTCTCCACACCTAACCATGATAACATCTACCCAAAATTAAGTTACATCTTTATTGCACCTTGATGTACTACACATTTATAGGCATTATAATCCCTCAAAATCTCTTCTCAAATGGAATAAAAGTCTACTACCCCCTATCTCCAAGATCATATCATCATAACTCATCGACCATCTAGGAATCATATCCCCACTAGCTAGCTATTATCCCATCACAACACAATCTATGAATGAATCAAATCCAATCCTCAACTGGTTCACAAGTGAAGATATAAAGACCTAGTATTAACATACAAGGATATTAAATAATTTTATATTAATATTCATCACATTATAAAAATAAATTACATATGAACAAAATAGGTTAGTGTCTTTGGAAAAAATATAACCTATCATCTAAATTCGTGAATGATCGTCAAATTTTAATAAAATATCTAAGAATTTTAGTACTCATACTTAAAACCATTATTAATAACGTAGGGAAAATAATAATAAGAAATGGGTGATCATATATTCTATGTAATGGTAATAAATTCATATATATAAGAATAATATAAGTATAAGCGTTTAATAACACGATCATAACATTAGAAGATCATACCCTAAATTTTAAATATCATAATCATGAGTCATGGAAAAAAGAATGGATATTATTAATTCATGAATCATAATAGAATTCAAAGAATAACCCATGACAACATAAAAGAGAATTTTTTTAATACACATAATAATATAAAATCTAATGTCAAGGCTAGCTAACAGGACCTGCAGAACTTTTTGTTCTTGATAAACTCACAATTATTGTATGATAATTATAATAATCATGCATTAATAATTCAGTGTAATTATAATCACGAAATTATATAAATTATCCCTTGATAAATCCTTTAAATTATATTTTGAAAATTTTTAATACATTAAGTATCCTATAATATTGTTTCAATTAATTTTTTTTTAAATTTTAATAATTAACATTTGATAATCTCACAATTGTCATTTAAAAATTTTAATTATTTCCCTTTTGATAATTTCATAATTATAATTTAATGATTTTAATAATTATCCTGTGATAATTCAATGTAATTATAATCAATAAATTTCAATGATTTATCACTTTATAAATATATGTGATTATCCATTGAAACTTTTTAGACAATAAATTATCTTCAAAAAATATATTAACTCTAGTTTGATAATTTAAATAATTATTATTTGATAATTTAGGTTAATCTACAATAATAATGAAATGAAATAATAATTTGGAATATTTTATGAAATTATCCCTTCATAATTCAAGGTGTATAATCTTTTACATCAAAAAAATTCCCATAATTTAGAAAAATGGAATCAATGAAATCAATTATATAAAAGAAAACAAAGAATTCCACCTTGAATAGAGGTGGGATAAGATTTGTTTGCCTTCGACATGATGATACCTTATTGAAAATTTTTATTTTATTTTTTCCTGAAATGTAATTAATATCTCTCAAATGGTGAATTATATGAGAAATATGAGACCACCATTGGGTCCAATATGCGGTTTTACTTTATGTGGTACATAAATTGTATGGATGTTAGAAGTTTAGTGATATCACACATAATGTTTTGTCATTTATCATTAATTATTTTTGAAATTAATAAATTTAATTAAGTTAGATTTTATTTAATTAGCCCTTATTCATAAATATTGAAATCTATATTTTTTTAACCAGAGTGATTCTAAAATCGTTTGATTTAAACTTTTTGACCCAAAAACATCATCATTGCATTGATTTTTTCAAATTAATGACTCTGGAATAAATTTTTGGGTGAAAATATGGATTAAATATGGGTTTTTGAAAATGCAGAACCTATACATTTTTTTCATTATGAATTAGTCAAACCATATATTATTCATTGTTGTTTGATTCTTTTGAGTTCAAGTGACATCAGGACTTCTCTTCACCTGATAGACGAATCATTATCAATTCCATTATATGTTTTTCTCCCTCCTCTAGGTACGACATACTCCCCTTGTTCACATGTTACATGGATCATATTCTGAGTTCTTTATTTATTTTCATTTATTTAATTTCCTACACTATTCAAAATTATAGAAAAATGGTTGATTTAAATAAATGATGATAAACCCAAAATTATCATGGGATAATTTCTTAAAATTTTCTAGATGAATTTTATATTGAATTATTAATCTATACAAATACAAATTATCAAGGTGTAATTATTAAACATATCAAACTGTAATTTCTATATTATCAAAGGTTAATTTAGAGAATAAATACTATCAATGGATAATTGCATGGATTTATCAAGGTATGAATTACTAAAATTTCTAGAGGATAATTGAATGTAATTATCATGGTATAATTATTAAAATTATCAAATGATAATTATGAGATTATTAAAGGAAAATTTTTAATATTCCCAAATGATAATTTAGACATTATTAAAGGGTAATTATTATAATAATTACATAATAATTTATAGATTATCAATAGATGATATATTGATTATAAATCTTAATATGTTCCATACGTGAATTTACTGAAGGATAATTAATTGAATTTCGATATGATAATTACTTGTAATTAACATAGGATATTTATTTGAATTATGAAATGATAATTTCGATTTTATCAGAGGATAAATTATTAAAAAAATTATAAAATTAAAATTATAAATGTTAATTTATGATAAATTATCAAGAGATAATTGTAAATTTATATTTCAGTATGCAGTTTTTGTGGTTTTTGAAATTTGGTTGTCAATAGTGTGAGGTTCCCACTCAACCATGAAGTGGTTTATTCATGAAAAAAGGATTTCGAGTGCTAAAGTATTATCTCATGTGATATTTTAATGTTTTTTTGTATAAAATAATTTCTTTTGGTTCTTCAGCCCTTGATGAACCTCATCCATTGAATTATCAAAATTTATGATAAAAAAGTCATGAAGAGGTGTTCTGAACTGTATAGGGTTCATCTCAATGCATTGATTTACATTTGGTGGTATATCCTTGCCTTTGATAAAGATGACTTTAGAGGTCAGAATTTACTTATCTATTTGGATTTTTTTACACATGTTTTCTTAATATGATTTTTGAATAAGCATATTTAGTGATCATTATAGATTATGTTCACAAGTGTATGTGTATAGAATTGATTTCCATATACGACCCTCATTTCTATGAGTACATCATAGCTTATTATTCATGTTCTATGTTCATAAAATGTATTACTATGATACCTTACTTATGATTATGTTCTATAAATTCTTGGTCATCCTTCCATACTATCAAGTAATTTTTATAATTGTTGTTGGAGCCCAAGGTTAGTGGATCATCATGAAATGATTATTCGTTAGAGGGGGAGTATATAATACTTGCTATGATTTCGATGAGAGACCTATGAAAAAGCTAGAGGTATGATAAATACTCCAGGATGTTTTTTGATTCATTTGATTCCTATAAGATTATAGGGAGTATGTTCCTGATACTTATGGAATATTGAGTATCTCTCATTTACTAAAGAATATTGAGGACATGACTTCTTCAGTGCCTTGTCTATGTCGTGTTGCATGTTAAAATGATGTTGAGAGGCATGATTTATCATCATTATAGATAGTCAACAATTCTTATAACTCTTTGATTATTCATTTGTCATGAAGCTAAGGTAGGTATGGATGAGGATTGTGGAAGAATGGTTAGAATACAACCACTCAATTTTCTATTATGTGTTATATTTCTTGTTTCAGATTTATTATTATTCCATACACTTATATGATTGAGATAATAATGTTAAGAGAACCTTGGTTGTGTCTTAATCACTGTTTTACCCACATTCTACTATAGAATTTTGGTGTGCTTTTTTATGTCATTAGCTATTTAGAAAAGGGAAGGGCTATATAGTAGACTGTTGAGCTAAGGAGCATAGAGCTGATTGTGTGCTAGGAAAAACATCCAAAATATATAAAATTTATTATTTATTTACACTATATAGCTCTTTAATAACATTATAAGATTTCATCCCTTAGACCCCATTTATGATATGACTTTGAAGTAATCATTATTATCACACAATGATGACTATAATTATTATTTTTTTTATTACTATGTTATGTCTATATACCGTGGTTACGGTCACCTATTATACAAAATAGAAACTTATTTATAGTCATAATAATATTTTATATAATTAGGTAGGAATGATATTTTTTGACCTATAGACTTGGACCTTGTGGTTTGGATCGTGATGTCACAAGAGCTGTGAATAAGTTAGGGGAGGAAGTTAACTTTTATAATTATGTTGATGTGTCATTTTCGTATGTACCAAAACTATTCAATAATGGGAAGTATCATTGACTCAATGTGCCTTCAAAATGGTAAATATAAATAAATTGTATAGAATAAATGCTCAATAGACACCTCCACCATATAAATAGAAACATGTTTTAGACAAGTAATTCCCTTATCCTCTATATATACCCACTTTTATAATTTTATTTTTCACCACGTTAACTAGTTTTTCTATTATAGGTACATCAACTACTAAGCCTAAAATAAAATGTCCCTGATTAGATAATTTCAACCAAATTATTATAAAAAATAATAATATTTACCAAATAAATATTATGCATGGGTGAAATATTAAATAAAATTTAAGTGTATATGATAAGAAAAAACCCAATTTTAACATTAACCAAGATAATTAATTATTAATATCATTACTAATAATTTATACCAAAATAGAGTTAAAAATATTACATAATATTAATCATACTTCTTAAAAATATGAGAGGTATTTTATTGAATTCAATTCACATATTTTTCAAAATTTTGGTTAAAACAAACCCACAAATTTTTGTTTTAAAAAACCGTTCATCATGAAATACATTTTTCAATTATAGAATGATATTATATTAACTATATGAATAGTAATAAAAACCAAAAGGACTGAAATTCAAATAGTTAGATATATATTATATATATAATCCAAATTATTAATCATTCAAAATTATATAAATTAATTAAAATGAATTGGCGTTTTTCCTTTTTATATAGAAGTTCTTTTCGGGAAAAAACCTTCTATAAAATAATTATTTTTGCATCCAAAACATATTTAATTTTTTTCAATATAATTTATAGTTAATAAAATTTTAATTGTGTTTATTATTACATGTTTTTATAAATAAATGGGTGAATTGTTACATAGGACATTTTTTATTACTCATAAAATCTTATTTCTAAGGTAAAAAATCAAAAACTCATTTTCGACATATTATGTGAAATTATATTCAAAACTGTTATTAATACTAAAAAATAAAATTTTTTATCACAAAAATATTAAATTTGGAATATTATTATAGTTTTGTAAATATATAGTTTTAGTGTGTTATGATTTAGGATTAGTGGTTATATTCTTTCCTCCAAAAAAATCATCAATAAAAATTTCAGGGATATTGTTCTCTAAACAAATGAGGGAAGTTCCTATTCAAAACATAAATTATTTTTGGTGTTTATGAATCTATTTTATGATTTTTTTGAGATTCCATTACAAGTTGATTTATCAAATTCCTTGTTATTTTGACTCTTTTATCACAAATCACAATAGAATCTTTACATTAAGATATATTTGGTTGCAATATTATTTCATCAGCGGTGAGAACATGCATTGGGTATTTGATGAAAAATCATAATAGGGATATATATAACACATAATTTAGTTTTGATAGATTTGTTTTTATTATTAAATGATAATACACACCTCTAATTATTCTAGGAATTTCAAAGTGTTCAAGGTACATAGGGAGAAATATTCACTTCATACCGAACATATAAGACCATTCCATTATGACACTTTTTATAAAATTCGACCACACACATTGAATTCAAAATAATTCATCTCATAGGGAAAATAACACTTTTTCATTATTTGAGATGACATAATATGGTCCTTGATAATCTTTACCATTTTAATTTTCTGTTCATCATGTTATGGGTTTACATGATTCCTTTCAAAAACATCATTGAAACAATTTGGGGTACTACGTATCCTCCCATATAATTCTTCACATTTAATACTTTATTGGAAAATATTTTTATAGGGATTTTTTAAGAAAAATATAAATTCAAATCCTATATAAGATTAATATCATGTTAGCACAAAATCAAAATGTATCCAATTTTTTGAATAGTCCATATGAAGTGTCCATCAATTTGACGATGGTTGGATATTATCAAATGAATCATAATATTTATATCCTACAGAAGAGTCATCCAAAATTTTTATTTAAAATGCGGATCATGAAAATACGTAATCCATATTGTGATCAAATGTATAGATTAGTTAAGGGGTAAAAATAACCAATATTGTATCATTAATTCAAGGATTTCTTTGGTAATACTTTTAAAAATACATCTATAATTTCCTCCCACATACATGTAGGAATATAAAGACCATTACTGGCTCATCTAGGTTGATATCTCTCCTCCATTACTTATTGAATGACTAATAATTTTTATATATAATTATCGATTTCCCATATTATGTTTTCCCAAATTATTTATTTTAAAATAAATTTATATCATGGTGCTACTAGGGTCTATATAGTAATTGAAACTATAAAAATCATCCACTATTCCATTTTTAGAACAGGTATAGATGGAACACATAATCTCATTCTAAATTATAGGATTCCTGCTCTTTATTTTTTTAAACTTCCCATTATTCACAGTTTTAATATTCATTTGAGAATTTCCATCATCATATTGAGAAAAGATTATCTTTTCTAATAAATATGGTTGTAAAATCATTTGAAAAAGGAGTTAGGTATTCCCATCCTCAATAATTCCCATATCCATATTTACTACATCCATGAACATATGATCCATCTCAATCCTCTTTTCAATTAAAACTCCATGATCATTCATGTCCAATGAATTCACTACCTTATTCTATGTCAATTTATGGTAGTGTATTGAGATATTATAATCCTTGAGTAGTTCAATACATATAATTTCCCCCTTATTGATATATATATATATATATTGGAAATATTTTTTAGGCTCTTATTGTATGTATATATCACACATATTTCAACACAATTATAATGTATCGATATCATCAATGAAAATATTACGACTACCCAGTCAATATCATGGTATGGAATGTTTTTTTCAAGAGTCTTTAAATACCATGATGTATATAATGTAAATTTATAATTTTAAATAATTTAACAACCAATTCATTCTTCAATGAATCACTATATATCTAAAACACATCATTCCCAGATGATAGAGTAAAAATTAAGGCATTGTCCAATCTCTACATTAATCATTCCAATCATTCTTCACATTACTTTTCCCATATAATATTATCCCCTTTCCATGTATTCTAGGATAATGGATTAACTAATTAGAAAAAAATTAGATTGAATCAACAATAGTAAATGGAAAAACCGATGAAATTAAATACCTCAGTTATGTTTACTGTTAGGACCAATAAGGGCCTATATACCCTGAGAGGGGGGTGAATCAGGGTATGGATTTTCTAAATTCTTCCTACCCCACGAGATCATGACCTCTTTATTACAAGGGTCGCTTTGTTTTCACTTGTGTGTTTATTAAGACCTATTCTTTTCTTCTTTATCTGATGATGAAGCTTTAAATGCAATGTAGGGAAGCAAGGAGGCAGACACAGATATTTTTACTTGGTTCACCCTCACTGGGTTACGTCCAAGGAGCATACAACAGCGATGCGCCATTGTACAAAATTCACTAAGGCTCATTTCCAATAATGTTCGGGTTAGATCACTTCTATGCCTAGGCTAACTACCTTTACAAGTTTTGGGTCAGCTCACTGCTTTCCCAAGGGTCACTCCCTGCTTCTCTTTCACTGGCTCACTTCCCGTAGAATGGATTACCTTCTTCCTCTTCCTTAGATCACTGCACTTGGAAGGGATCCACTCACAATTTATAGACCTGCAGGTCTCTTCATTTTCATGAATAAATGCATCCTCAAATGTTTATAGATGCTATATTAAAGTCAAACTTTCATACACTGATGAATACCCATTTGCCTCATAAACACTGGGTAACAACCTCTGGAAACACCTTTGCAAAGCACCCTACTTCACGAGGCTCCCAATTTCATGAAGCTCAAACCAGCCTTTGCAAAGATCCTTCCTTTTCGTGAAGCACTCTCACGAAGCACTCTCACGAAGCTCAGTCCTTCACAATGCCTAGGCTGTCATAGAGATCTTGCCTATTTGCGAAGAAAAATCCTTAGAGCATGCAGCCTCCCGAAGCGTACTTCCTTTCGCAGAGCTAGATTAGCCGCTGTGAAACACCTTTCTTTCGCGAAGAACATTACCTTCGCAAACTACCTTCGCGAACCGAGAGAAAAATATTTTCTCTGGAAACTCTGTATATTCTTCTCTCAAGGGGGTCGACCTCTATTTATAGGCGATTCCACCAACCCTCGATCCTTCCACAAGAAGTCAATGCCAGGTCATCACAAAATGCAAAGCTCTGAAGTTTCTCCCGAAATTCTCTCAATCTCACGAAGCACCTCGGAAATTTTTTAATCATTGAGCTTGACGTAATCGTCGAGCATCACCGTCAATCCCTTCACTCCTTCTCCATGATCCTCCCTTACAATCCCCTTCACCACCACGATGCTCTTCAACCTCTGTCATTCGCGAAGCATGATGTAATCGCGAAGAACACCATAAAAATTCTTCTTGTCATCGCGAAATTCAATCCATGATTCCTATATTTGTCATGGCTTATTATCAACATTGATTGTCAAAAATATCTCTGGAACATGACAATTCATCATGGAAACCTGCTTTGTCAACAAACACAATCAACCCAAAATTACAGCAATGTTACCTTTAGGGATATTTTCCCAACATTTGCTGATATGGTCCATTCATTAAATACCATTTTATTTACAATATAAGTCAAGCCTCCATACTTAATGAAAATATAGTGATTAATTTTTTATATATTTAGAAATAAAACTGATAAAATGTCACATATAACTCTATTTTAGAGTCTCAAGGATGATTGGGAAGTGATTTCCAAAGGCTTGATCACTCATAAAATAAACACAATTATCATCAATGAATACCACTACCAAATGACCAATATATTCTTCAAATACTCTTTTCATTCAATCATTATGATTTGAAAATGAATTATTGTATAAAATTTATATTATTATAAAGACATATTATTTATACATAATTTTAAATAATGAATTAGAAATATTAACCTTATTTAATAATAATTAATGATACCAAAAATAATATTCAATTTATAAAAATTATGAGATCTATGAATTTGATAAAATAGGTCCTCAATTTATGAAAAGTGATACATATTCATTATTGTAAGTGCATTAATTTACATACAGTAAATAAAAAAGATCATAGATAAATCATTCGTCTTAACAATGAAAATAGAGGCATCCTATTAAGGAAATATAGGGAAAATATAACCCTAAAAAAATACATCTCTATTTTTCTTCAACTCCACTAATTCAATGGTGGGCATTTTATTGTGATTAGGTGATATATTTCTTATATCAGGGATTAAATCTATGGTGTACTCAACATTTTTCTCAGGGGGATATCTAGGTAACTCCACTAGAAATAAATTAATGAATTCTTATAGAATGGGTATATCCTCATTTTAATGATTACCTTATCCATCTAGTAATTTAATTTTCAATTCATCCTTGATAATACCATTCAGAAGAGAATTTAACGGTGGATATATAAATGGATCAAATGATTCAGTCTTTTCTACAATGATACGCAATTTTACATCACTATAAGAAATATTAATCTAAACATCCTTGATTTTATATTTTAAATAATATTTTTAATGTTATTTCACATCATGGAATATATTAAATTATACCATATGTATTCTAATGAAATTATAACATAATTAATTTTTATGTGAAATAATGAGGACTTACTAACAAAACCTTATTTTAGTGACACATCCACTTGGAGTTATAATTAATAAATTACTTCTCAAGCGGCTTGGAAAATGTCTAATTTTCTTAAAAAAATGGAAGGTATAAAATAGTGAAAATATCCAAAATAAATTAAATTGTTGTCTATATAAGAGGATATGATTATTTCACCTTCCACTAAAAAATTGGGATCTTCTAACTCGACAATATTGATCAAAAAATCTTATTTTTCTCCGCTTTGTATCTCCTATATAATATTATATTTATTCTTATAGTATAGGTGGGAATAATTCCACATTTATTAATAGATGAATCCCCATAAAGAATTTATTTATTTCTACCCCTAGAATTCATTTTTCACATGGACCATGACAATGTATTTGTAAAAATTAATCTTTCCCTTCATGAATTTTCCATGTTGTTTCTTTCTATAATTTTCACTTGCATGAAATATTTTCATCTACATCCTCCTATTTGATTCATTCCATTTCCCCTCTCTATGAAATTACATTATATTTTCTGTTCCCATTTAATATATATGATGTAGATAATTATTTCAATGTTTTTATTTTTTATAAAATTGTTTCATCATATAATGAAGTAGTTTTAGGGATCAATATACTTTTGAGACATAGATTAAGACTTTGAAATAAATTATCAATGATTCATTATATATTCAATATATAATCAAAAACTGAAATAGAATATCCTTTGAAGGATGATATATAATCTAAAAAAACAATATTCTTATTTTTTCATCATGTAATGAATATTTCTTTTCATTTCAGTTCATTGTTAACAAGGGAAATATTATTCTAACAATATATGCATGAATGATATATAATCCATATATTATATATATTTACACCCTATTATTATGAGTCATTGGACATAATTGGTAATCATCTACCATGAGATAGTATATTACAAGTGTATCCATTTCCATTCGATTTCATCATATGGATAATCATATCTTTTTAAGGGATATATTGCATTACTCGACAACTACAATATTATTAGTCCCAAAAATGATGAGGAATTTGTCAAATGAAGTGATCCAACATTGATGTGTCAAAAATTGGACCAACGCGTGTCTTAATTTAGGAATAATTATTTTTTTATAACCTAATAATGAAACCCTATTATATTCATGATCATCTATGTTCCAAAAACTAGTTTTATTTGATTTATAAGTAGGTAAATATATAAATAATCCATGTGTATTTATACCATTCATTAATTTAGGTTCCATTAATAAATAATGACATATATAATATTATATCCTATAATTATTAATTTTATGTCATATTGTATAATTCTGAATTTAGATTATTACATAATATAATTTGAAAATATATGTTTATTTAATCATGAAATCATAAACATGGATTCATTGGGGAAATCAATATTTTCTAAATCTTAATAATGGATTATAATTAAAATAGGAATGACAATACAAATATCTAGTGACCGACTCAAATAATATGCATAGTAAGAACCATTATCTTGCACCAGGTGATGATATAGGCAAGACTTAGAAGTCCATTTCAGAGTTATTTCTCCATGGTACAATTATTCCCAAACCACATCCACATATAGTTTCCATACCATGTTTTATTTATAGGAAAAATAAGTGGATGCTCACGATATCAATAAGTATTATATATTGGGGTTAAATCATGAAGTTTTGATCAGTGAAATTTTTATAAAGAAAAAATATATATAAATGATAACCATTTTATAATATAAAAAAAATATAAAAAAATTTTAATTGAAGACATTTAGAATCCTTAAACATATTTAATGAAATCAACTTCATATATATAGAAAAAAACAACTGTGAGATTAAATAATCAGTATGGTTTATGTACAATAGATGTTTTCATGAATTAATAAGGAATATTTAGTATTGAAATTTAAATAAAATTATACATGTTTCATTTAATTAAAAACATCACTATCCTAAAGAAAAACCTATATGATATAGTAAAAAACTGATAACTTGTGCCATTTAATAACATGAGAACAACATTTATCCACAGATTTTACCAATTTTAAAATATCACGGATAATAATATTTAATTCTCAGTGAAAAAAATTATTAATTTTTTATTTCCTAATTTTATAAATCATTATATCTATACGTTCATGGCCTTTCACGAGATAACAAAATACTATGGGTAAAAATGCATTTTTATATATTTTTTTTCATGAGACTGATCGATTCATTGATAGGACATATAACTTGAGTCCCAACAATTAATTATGTTTCCAAAGTGTTCCTAAAATATCAGATGATCTATTTAATTCCGGAATAATATTCCTTATTAACGAATATCTGTGTTTGGTATGGAATACATATTTTACAATATTTCCCCAATGAATTTAAAAAAATTCAATGTAAATACATTATGTAAAAATGGAATATAATTTATGAAATATTAATAATCATGATAAAAAAAATACGGATATTTAGATAAATTTCATTTCAAATAAACATTTATCACAATCATGTGATTTTCAAAAATGAAAATTTATAATCACTAAATTAATTATAAAATTAGATGTGAAGATCAGTTTATCTATAATATTGGTTTTTAAAATAAAATAATGATATTAGGAAGAATATAGTGTGTATAAGTGAATTATTAAAATATTATTTAATAATATTTTTCCTTGTAAAAATATTGAAAATTTTTATAATAAGAAACATTTTTTAAAATGGTTACGGTGGAAGGGATTTTTGGTATAGTTGTATACATTAAAAATCATTACTTTTGAATGTTTATTTCCAAAATAGACCCTTTAAAATATTCAATAATTATGTTTTTAAAACCTTTTTTAAAAAATAAATATATCTTTCATTTTTTTATAATATTTTATGTTTTAAAAATTTCTTTGGTAAAACAATTTCAAAAAACATTGACATGAAATAAAAATATATCTGATTTAAAGAGGAATGAATCATTTTTTCACTACATAATTTAATTTATGGAATCATATAATAGAGGAGAGGAAAATTGGGAATAAATTTTATAATATCCTTAAATATATAGTGGATAATTTTTTTTATGCTAATGAAGAAATGTGATATCATTTATTCAATGAAAATGGAAGAAATTCAAAAAGAAAGTTATAGTGTACAATAGTTAATACCTATTTGGTAATATTTGAAATACATATTTTGTATATAATAAAAATTAAATGAAACATTAATAATCATTACAAAATTATTATTCAATTTAAACACATTAAAGGGGTATAATATAAAACATATAAAAATTAGTAAGTGTTTATTAAACAACATTTCTCATGGAAGTTGAAATTGATATGAAATTTATTACTACATGGTAACCTTCATGAAAAGTCAACATGGATGAATTAATATAAATTGAATCATAATAACATTAATTATAATGTAATAAATATATTAATTTTAAAACATGTAGTAAATACACCATAAAGAAAAATTAGGTGCGTAATGTTCAAATGTTCCTCAACTAAAGGAAATTCAGATAGAATCACTTTCCTCAGGCTTCCACTTAGTTGAACACAACATAAATTACCATATAACGGTTTTAAAATGTTATTTATAAATAGTCAAATCATATTAATATTTATAATATCATATATGATCCTCTGAAACAACTTACCATGGTTTTGTTAATAATATTTACTTATATTCATTATTTTTGGTGTAAATTTCTATCATTTCTAATGCAAGTTTTGTTATGAAAATTATAGTTCCTATTAGTATTATATAGATTCATAATACCCAAAATTATATTAATGTCATAAATATTATATTTAATTATAAAATACAATTTTATAACCAGTCATTAATTCTGGATATCGAAAATTAATCACATGACTTTACGGAGATGGTAGGCTGTATGTGTACATAAACGATAATGTCAATCATGAAATGGGTTAATAGGTATGAAAGATTAAATAATAATTTCTAGAATCATTATCATGTAATAGTTATTATATATAATTATCATTTCCATAATTATAGATATCTATGTATATCAGTGATGGATGAAAATTGCATCAGCTTGCAAGGGGGTACTCCACCGTACACATGAATAATGACTTTATTTCCCACTTGATAGAGAAGAATATGAATATATACTATTCAATTATTAAAATATAATATTATTATATAGGATATTATGTTTTTATTATATTTTATTTCATAATGAATAGATTATGGTTGTAAAATAATGATGGAAACAAGTTCTTTCTTAAGACGATTACCTTCTCATAAGGAAATTCCCTTTGGATCTCTTCTTAAGTACCCTTACATTGGTCTATTCAGTAGACCATCACAGAGATAATGTTCCTATAAACATTTGGAGAGACATTTTGTAATGTTTTTATTGAGTTATATGGATAGATACGTTTGAATATGTGAGGGAGAGATTGGTCTTTATAATTGAGGAGGAGCGACATTTTTTTTCAATACCAAAATATATTCAATAATGAGATGCCACTCACACCCCATATTCCCACATAATTTATGAATAATTTCTTAATTGATAGGTCTAGAATTAATTCCATGAGATAAAAAATAACAATAATTTATTCTTGTACCGTCTACGATTAATTAGTTTTTCTATTTTTTTTACCACCGTAACTAGTTTTTTAACCTAGACATTTATTCCATTAACCATAAAATAAAATGATACGTGTTAGACAATATAAAAAAATTATCATAAATATGAAATTAAAATTTTTAAATATTTATTATATATGTGCTAATAATTAACCTTAACACATGTCCATGTGATGTGCAAACCCCTTTTTAACCAAATCTATGGTAATTATATTTTAATGTATTTACTAATAATTATGACCAAAAATCATGTGGGCATTATTAAATAATATTAATTATTATGATTTGAGATATGGGATTCGTTTATTTACATTAAATTAACCTAATTTGTATAATTTAGTATAAATAAAAACCCATAAATAGTGTCAAAAAATAGTTTTCGTCAAATAATATTTTCATTTATAAGATGATATTATTTTATTTATATTCTTTACAATAATAATTAGATTTATTTAAATTCATATATTTTGTTATAATATATATATATATATATCAATAAAATAATTAATTATTAATTATTATTGTAATTTATTAAAAATTTTAGTCAACATGCCTTTCCAAAAAATAATAGTTTATTGAAAATTAAATAGATTAATTGAAAATACCAATTTTTACCTCCAAATAATCTTATATTTATTTCAAAAAAAAATTTATTTAATTAATATTTATATATACATTATTTTACACATTATTTTAAATAATGTAGGGAATAAGTAAATTCAAAATATTTATTATTCATAAAATATTATTTTTAAGGGTAAATTTGAAAACTTCGACGAAATATTATATTAACCAATTAAATTCAAAAATTGATATTTTTTTAATAAAAATAGTATTCATTACCATGAAATACTAAAAAATTAATGGAATTTTAGTTTTATAATAATATAATATCTACTTAATATAATTGATGCTTGGGTGTTAACCAAACTAAACCTAATAATTTCTTTATCTCATAGTTAATTTCATGAGTTATATTTCTTAATTTTCACTTTAATAAAGATAGTCTTTAAAGAAAATTTCGTACTGAAATTATTTTAACACATTATTTTTTTATGACCCATATCATTTAATTTCTTTCAATTTTTATTGATTTAAATGATTCTCAACTTAAATGTGATTTTAAAAAAAACAAACTACAAGAGTTGTGTTGCCAATATTATTTGTAATTATTTATTACTATTGATAGATAATTCATCTAGGGAATTTTGGTAATTTATAAAACCACTCATAAATTTATATTTCATGTTCTTATTGTTTTATATGTTAACTCGATATTTCATTTCCCCTTGACTTATATTTAAATTGATGTGTATCATGTATGTGAAAGTGAGCCCACTTCTTATTTTCAGTTGGGAAAGCCCCTTTTTCATGAATAATTTATTTAATGAATTTCAAATTATCGTTATATATTCCATAATAATTTCTTTATTTCATTTTATACTATATTATCTTCTAAATAATTAAATAAATATAAGATTATTTATTATGATGTTATTTTTCATAAAAGTATAAAATTAATCTGTTTTTGGAATTTTCATTGTGAACATAACTTTTATCAATATTTATCTTTTTATATTGCTATAATTTTTTATGATTTATGTTTTTTAATGTCAAATAGTATTCTCATATAATTATATATTATTTATACAATTTCAAAATATTATGGATGTTTCTTATTTTCAATGTGATTTTTCTTAATGCACCTAAAAAATTGTTTTCATCTAAATGAACATCCTCTAATATAAATTATGCACGATCAAGATAATAATTATAACATATCTATCCACTATATATCTATGTATTACCTATGTAATTATATTATCTTTTAGATTAATTATCCATCATTTCCTTTTTTCTAGAGTATTCATCCAATATGAATGAACCAAACCTTTCCCTTAATGACATTCCATTTTCAATGCCCTATTTTTTTGATTAATTTGGTCGATGGTAGTTATCCAAGATATCATAAATAAAATGATTTATAAAATTTTTCAATCAACCATATACCCTTTATTTATAATTTTTAAATAACATTTGTCTTTTTATCTTGAGTAAATGGTATTTTCATATAATTTCACTTGTTCTCGTTTGATACCGATTTATTTTCCATCAGTTTAAAAAGGTTTGATTATTTATGGAAATATTAATGATTAACTTATTTTAATCCATATGAAACCAATTTTATATCCAAGTTTTATTTATGATGTGATCATTGTATCCCCTTCCCATTTCATGAGTTTTAAGCTATACAAGTTAATGGTTTCCATTTTGGATGAATTATAAAACTTATTTTTTTCAATTGGTACATTATGACATGATATGTGAATTATTTATAGTATCCCTCATATGTGTGGATGCTGATAAGTAGGGACTTATATCACGCTAATATTTATTGGTTTGACATTTATATATCATGAGATAACTAGGGATGATTAATTTTTTTCATTGTATGTGTGGGAAGGAATTGTGTGGTTTTGGAATGTAATGTTCCATATAATATTGTTTTTTCAAAGGATGAAAGACACTTCCCCATTACATTATTATTATTATTTATTTGTTAATATATGTTGTCACATATTTATTGACCCTCATTTCCACACACTTTTTATTAATTTCATATAATTTACAAAGCTATTTGTCAAGATGTATGATAAAATCTTTATTGGTTATTGATTTTATGATGTATCTTGATTATACCCATATAAAAATCTTATGATAACTTATTATATTCAATAGTTATCAATTATTTTTATCGTTAATAGGAATATTATCTCCCTCATTTCTTTTGTTTCCAATTTCATTGATTATTAATAAGAATATAACTTATTGGAAGTATAAAAGGGAGTCAGGTGTGGCTCAATTATAGAGAAATATTAGCAAGGTTTATAAAATTGGTTTCATATGTAGATATTCATAGAAGACACTAAAAATTACATTCTATAGATTCTGTTATTATTTTTTAGATTTTATTTTTACCTTATAGAATTTTTTTTAAAATGAAATTAATTTATATCGTATGTATCTATATAGAGGGATTATTCAAATGAACAAAAATATTTGTAAGGAACCTCAATGATATATTATTGACACACAATCAAGGAGGATTAAATATTGTTCTCATCCAATGGAGTCTTTATCATCCCATATAAAAATTATTTCCTCTTTGAATAAGAACAAGGAATAGAATATCACAAAATATCAAGGTAATAGTAAATGAGAGAAAAATGAAAGCACACCTTGGTAAAAACAAAAAGGATATCATTAACCATCTCTCCCCAGTGATTAAATAAATTTGGGTTATTGGGTCATAATATAATGAAACATCATATGGTCTTGTTCTTCAAAAAAAATTAAATTATCAGAAAATTTAGAAGAATAAATCCTTATATTCAAAAACATTATATATTGATCATTCTATGAAATTGAGAATAACAGGACAATCATGTTTTAAGAATAATATAAGTCAATCTAACACTCTTCTTCTAATATTGTGACAATTCCATCCCATGGGACATTATCCAAAGTAAATTCTAATGTTCTAGAAATTTACTTGGAGGAATAGTTAAATTAATAAAATATTAATTATCATTAAATATATCCATAATCAAATCAAAAAAATCAATTAAAACATTGTTTCAAATAAAAAATTTATAGAATAAATCATTAGATTCAAAAAATTGAATTTCAATTTAATTCACTTAAAAACCACATACCCCAATTTAAAAATTGTACACATCATTACAAGAAATTCAGAAATATTCAATATATATATATATACAAAGCATTATCATTGTTCGATTTTACTTTTCTAAAATGTCACCTATAATGCCCTAAGATTTTAGAACATGTTCCTCTTTAATAAATTTGATGTGTATGATATCTTATGTTGCATGAAACACTAAAGTTATGTAAATTAATCCTATTTTTAATTAATTTTAATTAAAATTGGAGACAATTAGATGAAATTTAATTCATAAAATTACTAATAAGTGGTGATAATATGAATATTCATAAATCACCCAAAATGTTTTGTTTAAAAATATTATTTTTAATATAGATTATATATATTTTGATTGAAATATAATTTTATAAATTTTTCAATTTGATTTAAAAAAAATATATCATTTTTTATATTTAGAATGTAACATACAGAATAGGTTTAATTTAATGTATTTTTATAAAAGGATAATTTTTTAGTCAATATTTAAATATAAGAACTTTATGATTATAATAACATAGATTTCATCATTATGATATAAGAATGAATTAAAATATATCCAAATTTTATCTCAAAAGAATCAATTTTAAGGAGTATAATTAATCATTAATAACTAATTTGTTGAATTTTTTATCCAATTCTAGAATTTTGGAAACCGATGTTATATTTTAACCTATTGAAAAAAAATGAATCATTATTTACCTTCAGTATGAAAGTTGTCATGTAACTTTTAGTATGGAAAAAATTATATTATCAAATAACTATAATTTATTTAATAAAAAGATGTGAAATTATTGGGATGAATCAGTACTCTATATACCTTTGATTAAATAATTGTCTATTCATTTTTCATATAATAACATATTTTTATAAAGTTAATTTTACATTTTCTGTTCCTAAAGTTTAGAAATAATTTCTTCCACCTATAAAAAATGAATGCTGTAAAATAAGTTCCATATTTTTAATGAGAATAATATATATTACGTAATGAGTCCATGTTGTGTTTTATCCATAATGAATATTTACCATGGTTTATTTTTCACCATGATGAATGGTAAAATGGGTTAACATGGTGATGATAAATCTGTGTGTCTTCTTGATAACAAATTAAATGTGAATAAATCTTATTATTTTGGTGTATTTAGATATCCATTACATTATCATGAACAAATTAATGTTTTTGGTGAACTTTCCCATAATACAAACCCTATTATATTTTAATTATCATAATATTTAAAAGAGGTATACTCTTCTAAGATACAATGGTAACCTCATCCTCTCACTTCTGCACAGCCCTTGTGAACAATTGATCAACCTATCCGTTCAAAAATAACATCCAAACTTCCAACCCATGCCAAAGATGTATTTTTCACCCAAATATCAACCCAATAATTATTATGGTGTAATTGGAACCAAGATGACTTATGAATAGTAATCATCTTAATTGATTAAATGATTTATTATTTATTCATTACTCTCTTATGAATCTTCTCTATCTATATAAAAAAAATTAAATCTATTTATTTTCTACAAATAAAAATTTATTTTTGTCTATGGTATAACAAAATTCTACCATAATTCCATAAATTGAGAAATTATAACTTTGACTATGCATATTTTTTAAAAACTACCTCAATGATTATATATATTTATATTTTGATCACCACCTAACACCTCTATTTATAATGAAAACTATAATATATATATATATGATATTTATAATATAATTACAATTCTACAGTGATAAAAAAATTCTACCTTCAAATCTATAAATTCACGGTAAAATTAAAATATCCCTCTTGTTTACGTACGGTATATCATATCCATGAAACAATCATATTCCATTTTACATCACCAAATTATATGGATGGCTCTATAAGTTTTTATAATTAATGAATATGAAATCAGTGAAATTATTAAGATTGTAGATACTTATAAAAAGTTCAAGGAAATGAATTATTGAACATAAATATACTAGAATATAAAATAGTTACATAAATAATATGTATTTCAATGAATAATTGTAAATAAATGAATAATTTTATATTATAATGGATTGATATATGATAATATTTGTATGAATATACTGATTTTATTGATTTATAATATATAAAAATTTATTTTATGGGATAGTTGACTGTATATTATGAATGTCAAGACATGAGGTAAGGGATTATGTTTTAATCACATTTTAAACCCAGATTGTTCATGACTAGATTATTATTGGAGAAATAATATGTTGTATCTCTCTTAAACATGCTAAATATTGTTCATATGTATTTATTTTTGGTATTTTTCATTTTTCCCCTTTATTTTCCTTTACTATTTTACTAAAACCTACTAATCCATGGTTTTTTGGAGAACCTGACTACATTTTTCCTATTTAGTTGGGAATCATTATCTTTTATATAAATAATATTATGTTTTTTTCAATGATTATATATTCATTTAAATAATATTTAATGTTATTTTTCTACTAACATAATTTTTTTATAAATTATTAAAATGTTCATTTCTGATGTTTTACATAAGACTCAATTTTGAATTTCTTTATGAAAGTGTCTTTTTTTACATTATCAGATGTGAACATATTTTCCAACATTCACATCCTCTAATCACTATTTAACTTACATTAAATGTTTCTATAGTTTTAGATAATAATAACATACACATATTTTTAAATGAATTTTTAGTTTGTAAATGACAACAAAAGGATGGTATGTTTTCTATTTCTTTTTAACTTATATGTAAAATGATTTTTGCAATATTATGTTCCATTTTTTTATCATAATTTATGAATTTTTATGCATTATTAGATATATGTTCATGGGGTGAAATCCAATCTATTTCTCCTGATGCCTTATTATAATGATGTTTTAATAATTTTTTCATGAAGCGCGTTTCATTCCCATTTGTTAATTAAGTTAAGATGAAATGATTATTGTATTTATGATTATGTGAAACAAAATTGTACGGTTTTCATTATATAATTGGAAATATTAGAATTAAATATTCATTCAGTAATATCAGAATTGTATGATATATAAAAAGTTAATATTTAATGGAATAATGAAAGAAATGAAACCACAATGATACTTTATCCATTACATTTTTGGGAATGGGGAGTGAACCCAATAAACTATTGGACGATGCCCACAATTATAGTCTTTAATGGGGTCCTTGAATGGGGAAATTACATTATAGACTTATGCGATTACTACAAACCTGTTTATTATTCTAATAATATACACCCATGACTCACGATATATGTTCTATTACTCATTCGGTATATTGTTACATGTTTTGATCATATCCGCATTACCATATATTTTTAATTATGCTCATGTATGATCATCAATTTTTGAAAACCATGTTTACTCGAACTGAGTATATTAGATAATCCTTTATCGTGTTCCCACCCCATCAGGTTATGAGAAATGATTTTATATTTGAAATATATAATAATTGTACATAATGAGAACAATATTGAGGAAGACGTAAAAATCCATTAATAAAAAATTTGACTATGTATATAGTATCCAACGATACAAATACATTATGGTTCTTGGGCATGTAATATTGTGAGATGTGTTTAATATTTTTCTAAAATGATGTAATAATTATGTAATAGATTATTGTCTCATTATAGTTTGTATTAGAGTGGGTTTTAGTCATTTTTTTAGATTAGATTATGTGGAATAAGGTCAGAAAACATATAATGACCAATGATAAAGAATAGTGGTATAGGATGAACCTATAATTTCACAGTCTCATAAGAATGTGTCATAATTTAGAACATCATAGAAATAAATTTTATGATTATATGACTGATCAATTTTTTTAACGATGATAGATTCTTATATTATGGATTTTGGTTATAGTGAATGTATAGAACATGGTGGAATCCTGTTAACAGAGAATGCGATGTGAAATGAAATTTCTATCCTCACAAGAGATAATAAAAATTCGGATTTGGGATATAAAATATTACATCCACACTCAAAAAAGACTATAATTCAATAAAAGGTATAAAAATAATTCAAAAAATCATGATATCCAAAGGCTGGAAGAAATGATGATATATTATTTCATGTAGAAATTCTCACATTCAATTAGTGGCTCCAATAATCCAATTATTAATGAAAAATGAATTAATTTTATAGAGAATAAATTATATTTATATTATAATGATGGTCATATAGTAACTTTTAGAGAGGGGTTTGGAAATCAGGGGATACATGTCACGAACCAACCCGGGTCAACCCTGAACTGGTCACTCGAGCTGGTCCGCAACATGGCCCGAGAGGCGTTCCCGATCCTCCCGGGCTGGCGACAAGCGCCTGGGCATCAATAGAGGCTGTGGGAATGATTTCGCCCAATATAAATAAATAAGACAATGAATGTAATACAGAGCAGCGCAGAAAAGATAAACCAAATAAGGTGACTAAACAGGAACAAATAGGAATCAAACTAACCAAACACGACGTCCGAACAAACTCCGTGCGACCTCGCGAGTCGCTCTCCGACTCAATGATCAAGCGTCGCCCTAGGCGAGCGCACTCAAGCTATAACCTGCACAAACACTAAAAACAGAAAAGAACAATAGGAGTGAGTATTAAAACTCAGTAGGCTAGCCCAATATCTATTCCCAATGAACTGCATTTAAAATAAAAGAAACATCATTTCATGTTTGAACTACAATCTATAAAAGTATTTTTTTTATAAATATTTTACTAAAAAACAAAGTATGAACCATTCCCCTTAGACATTTCCAAAATCGTGTTCATTTCATTAGTGTCAATGACATTTCAGGAAAGGGGAAAACGATGTTTAAATTTTCAAATTTGTACAAAGGGGATTAAATACTTTTATTTGAAAACAATTTTTAGAAACCTAATCAAAAGCAATTTACCATTTTCTATAGAATATAATACACCAGAATGCACAAAGTAAAACACATAGCAAGGGCAATGTAGGTATACATGTGAGCATCATAATCATTACAGCAAGCTACAAAAGCTGAATAGACATGGGTGAACCTAGGAGATCGAGAATAAACCAGAAGACACCAATACAAGAGAAATCATCCTTATTGACATGTCACGATGAAATCAAAACGCACAATACGCTCGACCATCCACTCACAGGCAGGTCAAGGGAAAATCCCATAGCAATAAACCCAATATATCCACCTACTATGGGCCACTGGTCAGTACCATAACCTACCAGTGCAGCAATCATTCTTAGAATATTCCCTCAATATGCCAGATTCCCATGTCTCAAGTGTTTAAAAAAAAGGGTGAGCCAACCGATGCCAACCGAGCATCCAATCAGATATATCTATATATAAAGAACAACAGGCATTCCTCGAGCCACTCCATGGGACAACCTCTTGCCTTTAACTACTCAAGTACCCGGGAGCCTCTAAGCGCAGCCTCCCAAACAATCAATTGCAACTAAGGCATGAGAGTCACCCTAAGAGGGTTTTTATCAAATCATTTTTATCGCTTTCCATAAAGTGCCAAACGGGCATTTAATACATTTCACAAACACTACTCAAAGACAGGTACAACTTCTTTATGAGACAAAACCCAGTTTAAAACCATTTGAAGAACCCCAAAACACTACGTCACAGGCTAACAATATTTTTATAAACCAAACCAAACCATTTTCTTTTTCCAAATAATCTTTAAGAGCCAACCGGGCAATTTCTCAAATGAACCAAAGTATTTGTTCATTCTTTAAAAGAAATAATTTCTCATTAAACCAGAACTCTATTTTACATTCCGTGAATTGTGTTTAAAATTCAAATGGGCATTCTTTCATTATTGGGTGTCCGCTCGTCAAAAGGATGTTTCATGTGTCGTGTATAAAATAAACGGCTCCTTTTGACATTAAATAACCATTTAAAAATTAACCATCTTATATTAAAAATTAATTATCGTATATTTTCTCATATTTATTACAATTAATACAATGTTGATTTTGAAAAATTAGGGTGTGAAAACAGCATGAAATAATATAACATAAATTTTAAAAGCAGTGCAAAGGGGACCTACCTCAAAACCAAGCGCGTTGACACAACAACCTCAGATCCAAGGCGCAATGACACGACGTGTGTCCGAAACCACGTGACAAAGTCTAACACTCTGCATAATCAATTTCAAGGACTTAGACCCATCCAAAAACTCCCCAGAGCCTACGAAACCAAGCGTCGGGGAGAAACGCTCACCTCGAAACTGAAGCGCGATGACGAAGGAACCTTAGAAACAAGGCGCGGCGATGGCGCTCACTCAGAAACGCCCTGCGCGGGTCCTAAAAATCCTAATCCAACAAATAAAAATCCACCATCAATTAGAACCCATGAACCAAAAAGAGTACGATGATGAAGATAATTATAATAATAATAATAATAATAACAATATAAAGATTAATAATAATAATAATAAAAATAACAATAATAATAACAATGTTAATAGTGATAATAGTAATAATAATAATAATAATAATAATAAGATTAATAATAATAATTTAGCATAATTATAATATAATGATATAATATTAATAACAATATTAATATAATAATAATAATTATAATAGCATACCCATAATATAATAATGATAACAATAATATTATAATAATAATAATAATAGAATAAACATAATAATAATGACAATAACATAACAAAAAGAATAAAATTATAACTTAATAATATTAACATGAAAATAATAATAATAATAATAATAGAAACAAAATAATAAAATAATAATAATAATAATAATAAGACTAACAATAATAATAAACAATAAGAATATATAAAAAAACAAAACAAAACAAACCTGCTAGAGGGGGCTGCTGCGCGAGATAGAGCAAGGAGGGTTGGTGATGCTGAGCTACACAGGCTGCAACGCGAGGGAGAGAGGGCCCTGTAGATAGGCGCTGGGAAGAAGGGGAAAAAATGGTGCACTGAGCTAGCCGGAGGCAGGGAGGTGGATCAAAGGGGGGGCACCGGGTCACGCCGCTGGCTGGTAGCGATGTCCGGCCGGAAGAGGAGGTGCGCAGGAGGTCTCTTCGCATCCGTGGGGTGGCTCCGCTGCTGTGTGCGGGTTGCTGCAAGGGAGGAAGGAGCAGCGATGAGGAGCCGGGGTTCCGCGCTGAAGGGGAGGACCGGAGTGGGTTAGGTGTCGTAGCTTTTGTGCGAGGTGAAGGAGAGGAAGTTCAAGGCGTCGGGTCCCGATGGGGGGGTTGCTAGTGCGAAGGAGGAAGGATGAGGCAGTTCCCGCCGGGGTGCAGTGGCGGACAGAGAGGGATCCCGGTGGCTGGTTGTGTGTGTTGGAGCAAGGGAGGAGAGGTTTTCATGCAGCAAGAGGGGAGGCAGGTCCGGAGTGAGTTGGGTGCTGCGGTGCTGCCGCGATCCAAGGGGAAAAAAGGAGGTGATGTAGAGCAGACCTCCGACTAGAATAGGGAGTCACGGCAGGGGGAGAGGCAGCGCTGGTAGGTCGCAAGTGGAGGGGTAAATAGCTGCGCCGTCGAAGTGTGGTGAAACTGTGAGAGCCTAAATCTAGAGGTGGAACACAGCAGTGGCGCGGCGCAAGATCGGCAGGTGGAGGGGAGGCCAAGAAGCAGCAGAACAGGGAGAGAGGACCGGTGGACTAGGCGGGGAAGAGAGTTGGCGGCCGAGGGGTGCAAGGGTGGTCGGCTGGCTCATGCGGGATCAAAGGGAAGGAGAAGGGACTGTTGGCGGTGCAAAAGTAGGGTTACAGGGGGGCTCCTCGTGATGGGAAGAGAGAGAAGGGGAGAGTAGCAAAGTGGCGGGAGAGGGAAAAAACAGGGGGAAAAAGAATAGAAGAAGGGAAAAAAAGAAGAAACATAAATGAAAATTTAAGAAAAATAATAACAATGAATAAATATATCATTAATCTATAATAAATATACCTCTATCAAAACTCAATAAATTCTAATTGTAATAAAAATAATTAGTAATATTATTAATAACAATAATCATTATTATAAACCTCATTAAAAACAATAATACTAAATAAACTTATGTAATAAAAATTGGTGTCAATATTTAATAATAATAATAATAATAACCACTAATAAAAAAAAGAATTCATATCATTTTAATAATAATAAAATTAACAAAAGGACCACGTAGTTGTAAGGGCGAAGCCACGCGACATTGTGCTCCACCCGTGCGTCCAATGATGTCCAACCCCAAAACATGCACTTTTATCCTATGTTAATAAAACAAAATCGTTCGCGACTCAAACCGAACCAACCAAAGAATTTAAGGCCAAGCGAATAATAAAATAAAATAACACCATTGTCGGGGTGCGACAATTCTCCCCACCATAACGCTTTCCGCCCCCGGAAAGCCACAACACTATCCAGCCGATCGATCAACACCTAAGGATTCCACACAACACGATCCAACTTCTTATCTCAAGGACATCATACCGACTGCCAACGGAACTAAACCTCATTGCCCGAAATAAATCACCAACAGAGAGAGGCCCGAACAGGCTCCCCACCATAAGAACTCCACTAGAATTCGATAACTATTTAAGAGAAAACAGAACGAGACTCATGGTGGGTCTCCCCACCATAAAAGGACTGACCTCTTAGCGACCAACCAGAAATCCAACTTAGGCCAGAACCGGGCCTTACTCAAGCTATAAAAGCACAGAAATAACATTTAAACCACTTACTCCCGTCCGAAAGGTATAGAAGCTTAAATGGATACTTTGCGCAACTAAAACCCTAACCCCATGGGTGGGGAGGGTGGGCCCAAGGATCAAATCACTAAAACTACGACGTACGACTACTCACGACCCATCACTTCAGGATGGACACAAACCAGGGCGGCAACTGATTTACATCAGTGGCCCACGCAAAGTCACTGATCAGCAACTTACATCCAAGGGGCACGATTCCCGACACTACATGAGGGATAAGTCCATTGTGCGCTTTGCGACAAGAGGAAGAATACAATGACAGAGGAACCAGAGAAACAACACCAAAACTATCTCACCACGACGATAGAGGCACGACTTTCCCCAGACTCTTTAAAATTTCCCCCGGGGGGGTTCCTGACTACGCGCCGGCTTCACTCCGTGACCTTTTGGATGGAGCTCTGATGGATGAAGCATCTCCTGCCTCGCAGTCAGGTTCTGATAATCGCAAAAAGAAACATACATCTTTTGATCCGACAGATTGAAGGACAAGATTTTAAAATTTAAAAACATACCAGCATTGAAAGGCGAAGTTCATCAAAAGACCCACGACATTCCCATACATTTCAAACCCAAAACACCACCAGTACAACTACAACGATAAAAGATCCCTTAAACTGAAAGGAAACTTACACCAGGAACTCTGAACAAAGACCCAACATCACATTACTTCTGAGAAATTCCCCTGCGACGCTTCCTTGCAACGCCCCGACAAAATCGTCACAAGTGACCCAGGCGTCCACATGCCTGGCAGGGCTTCGGAGCGCTTGGGCATGACGAATTCTTGTGACCCCACTTGCCACACTGATAACACACAATAATCTCTCGTTCCGAAGAGGTTGATGAAAGATCTCGAGGCCTCTTGATTCCACGACCTACTCCATTCACATTCATTTGCTTACTCATCTCCTTTCCAGAATCTTCACCACTGTTCTTAGGGATCGAAGGAGGGAGGACTACTTCGAGCACTCCTGTCATCGCGGCTTCAACATGAAAAGCTTGTCTCGCCACATCAACAAAAGAAGTCAGGTTGGACTCTGAAACCTTCGACTGTAGGTCAGGGCGGAGACCCGCCTCGAAGCGTCGAGCCTTCACAGGGTCATTTGTGGCATACTCTGAATCATAAGGTACTAGCTCCACAAAGAGATGGAAATATTCTAACACGGATCTGTCACCCTGCTGTAGACAACACATTTCCATCCCGTTTCTCACCCTTTCTTCCTCAGAGAGATACTGACGAATGAACAAAGACTTGAAGAACTCCCATGTAATCTCTTGACGAGGCTTGTTCTGAGACACTGACTTCCAACACATCCACGGTGAACCCACAAGCATGAAGGTCACAAACTTGACCATCAACGAATCAGGAAACTCAATGAGGCTAAAGTCCCTTTCAATCTTTCGCATCCACTCCTCTGCCACAGAAGTTTTTGCTTGACCATAAAAGAGAGGTGGATCCAACTTCCGAAACTCAAGCATAAAATCCTTATGTTGATCAACCGCACTACGATCACCCATCGAAGCTTCAAAGGGATAACCGCTAGACAAGGAAAGGTCAAAAACCCAATCAACGCCAACTCAACGAATGAATAACCACCTCAAAATCAAACACTGCATAGGTGACAAGCTCAAGATCTGAGAAAACAAGTTATCATAACATCAAAAATTTTCTCTTGGCAAACATCTTTAATTTAGAACAAGCTTAGTGGGTTAAACCTTCGCCATTGGTATTCTTTAGAGCCTCACTCACATGCATGAATCTGTGCCACCCAGGGCATCCATCCACCATACCAGATATCCATCCACATTTCCAACATACCAAAATGCATGTGAGTACTCATCGGAACACCAAGGCCAAAACAAAGAAACTTCATTTTCCAAAGACAATTTATTCATACCACTTCTTTTAAAACAATCTGCAAATCAAACATGTTATTTCAAACAACCTTTTTTTTCAAAACCAACTTTTCTGATTCAAACCACTTTCAAAAATCAAGGGAAACACAAAACAACTCAAACAGGGGACTAGTGTCAGTGTGTGACTTGACCATATGCTTGGCGGCCACATGCCAAACACGTCATTGACATAGAGAGCCTTCTTGGTCCATGCCCCCAGCTCCACATGGCTTGCCAGGCCATGCAGCTTAGGACTATTAGCCCAACTCCATTTGTCGTACCCCAATCGCAAAACATTTTTCCATAAAAAAACCCAAACAAACCAATTAAACTGGACTTCCCAGGGAAACCTGAGGATCAGTATGGGCAAGAGTTCGCGACGCTCTTCTCACACCTACCCCTCAAGTCCTGACAATCCTACTCCATCTACCTTGACATCCCAAATAACAAAGGGCGCTCTGAAAATTGAGGTCTGCTAAGAGCAAACCTGGCCCTCTGATACCATTTTTTCATGAACCAACCCGAGTCAACCCTGAACCGGTCACTCGAGCTGGTCCGCGACATGGCCCGAGAGGCGTTCTCGATCCTCCCGGGAGGGCGACAAGCGCCAGGGCATCAATAAAGGCTGTGGGAACGATTTCTCCCAATATAAATAAATAAGACAACGAAAGTAATACAGAGCAGCGTAGCGAAGATAAACCAAATAAGGTGACTAAACAGGAACAAATAGGAATCAAACTAACCAAACACGACATCCGAACAAACTCCGTGTGACCTCGCGGGTCGCTCTCCGACACAACGATCAAGCATCTCCCTAGGCGAGCGCACTCAAGCTATATCCTGGACACACACTAAAAACAGAAAATAACTATAGGCGTGAGTATTAAAACTCAGTAGGCTAGCCCAATATCTATTCCCAATACACTACCTTTAAAATAAAAGAAACATCATTTCAAGTTTGAACTACAATCTATAAAAGTATGTTTGTTATAAATATTTTACTTAAAAACAAAGTACGAACCATTGCCCTTATCCATTTCCAAATTCGTTTTCATTTCATTAGTGTCAATGACATTTCAGGAAAGGGGAAAATGATGTTTAAATTTTCAAATTTGTACAAAGGGGATTAAATACTTTTATTTGAAAACAATTTTTAGAAACCTAATCAAAATCAATTTACCATTTTCCAAAGAAAACAATACACCAGAATGCACAAAGTAAAACACACAGCAAGGGCAATGTAGGTATACATGTGAGCATCATAATCATTACTGCAAGCTACCAAAGCTGAATAGACATGGGTGAACCTAGGAGATCGAGAATAAACCAGAAGACACCAATACATGAGAAATCATCCTTATTGACATGTCACGATGAAATAAAAATGCACAATATGCTCGACCATCCACTAACAGGCAGGTCAAGGGAAAATCCCATAGTAATAAACCCAATATATCCACCTACTATGGGCCACTGGTCAGTACCATAACCTACCAGTGCAGCAATCATTCTTAGAATATTCTCTCAATATGCCAGATTCCCATGTCTCAAGTGTTTAAAAAAAAGGGGTGAGCCAACCGATGCCAACCGAGCATCCAATCAGATATATCTATATATAAAGAACAACAGGCATTCCCCGAGCCACTCCATGGGACAACATCTTGCCTTTAACTACTCAAGTACCCGGGAGCCTCTAAGCGTGGCCTCCCAAACAATCAATTGCAACCAAGGCATGAGAGTCTCCCTAAGAAGGTTTTTATCAAAACATTTCTATCGCTTTCCATAAAGTGCCAAACGGGCATTTAATACATTTCACAATCACTACTCAAAGACAGGTACAACTTCTTTATGAGACAAAACCCAGTTTAAAACCGTTTAAAGAACCCCAAAACACTACGTCACAGTCTAACAATATTTTTATAAACCAAACCAAACCATTTTCTTTTTCCAAATAATCTTTAAGAGCCAACCGGGCAATTTCTCAAACGAACCAAAGTATTTGTTCATGCTTCAAAAGAAATCATTTCTCATTAAACCAGAACTCTATTTTACATTCCGTGAATTATGTTTAAAATCCAAATGGGCATTATTTCATTATTGGGTGTCCGCTCGTCAAAAGGATGTTTCATGTGTCGTGTATAAAATAAACGGCTCCTTTTGACATTAAATAACCATTTAAAAATTAACCATCTTATATTATAAATTAATTATCGTATATTATCTCATATTTATTACAATTAATACAATGTTTATTTTGAACAATTAGGGTGCGCAAACAGCATGAAATAATATAACTTAAATTTTAAAAGCAGTGCAAAGGGGACCTACCTCAAAACCAAGAGCGTCGACACAACAACCTCGGATCTAAGGCGCGATGACACGACGTGTGTCCGAAACCACGTGACAAAGTCTAACACTCTGCATAATCAATTTCAAGGACTCAGACCCATCCAAAAACTCACCAGAGCCTGTGAAACCAAGCGTCGGGGAGAAACACTCACCTCGAAACTGAAGCGCGACGACGACGGAACCTCAGAAACAAGGCGCGGCGATGGCGCTCACTCAGAAACGCCCTGCGCGGGTCCTAAAAATCATAAACCAACAAAAACAAATCCACCATCAATTAGAACCCATGAACCAAAAAGAGTACGATGATGAAGATAATAATAATAATAATAATAATAATAATAATAATAATAACAATATAAAGATTAATAATAATAATAATAAAAATAACAATAATAATAACAATGTTAATACTGATAATAGTAATAATAATAATAATAATAATAATAATAAGATTAATAATAATAATTTAGCATAATTATAATATAATGATATAATAATTATAACAATATTAATATAATAATAATAATTATAATAGCATACCCATAATATAATAATGATAACAATAATATTATAATAATAATAATAATAGCATAAACATAATAATAATGACAATAACATAACAAAAATAATAAAATTATAACTTAATAATATTAATATGAAAATAATAATAATAATAATAATAACAACAAAATAATAATAATAATAATAATAATAATAAGACTAACAATAATAATAAACAATAAGAATATATATAAAAAACAAAATAAAACAAACCTGCTAGAGGGGGCTGCTACGCGAGATAGAGCAAGGATGGTTGGGGATGCTGGGCTACACAGGCTGCAACGCGAGGGAGAGAGGGCGCTGCAGATAGGCGCTGGGCAGAAGGGGGAAAAATGGTGCACTGAGCTAGCTGGAGGCAGGGAGGCGGATCAAAGGGGGGGCATTGGGTCACGCCGCTGGCTGGTGGCGATGTTCGGCCGGAAGAGGAGGTGCGCAGGAGGTCTCTTCGCATCCGTGGGGTGGCTCCGCTGCTGCGTGCGGGTTGCTGCAAGGGAGGAAGGAGCAGCGACGAGGAGCTGGGGTTCCACACTAAAGGGGAGGACCGGAGTGGGTTAGGTGTCGCAGCTGTTGTGCGAGGTGAAGGAGAGGAAGTTCAAGGCGTTGGGTCCCGAGGGGGGGTTGCTAGTGCGAAGGAGGAAGGATGAGGCGGTTCCCGCCGGGGTGCAGCGGCAGATAGAGAGGGATCCCGGCGGCTGGTTGTGCGTGCTGGAGCAAGGGAGGAGAGGTGTTCGGGCAGAAAGAGGGGAGGCAGGTCCGGAGTGAGTTGGGTGCTGCGGTGCTGCCGCGAGCCAAGGGGAAAAAAGTAGGCGATGTAGAGCAGACCTCCGACTAGAATAGGGAGTCACGGCAGGGGGAGAGGCAGCACTGGTAGGTCGCAAGTGGAGGGGGAAATAGCTGCGCCGTCGAAGTGTGGTGCAACTGTGAGAGCCTAAAGCTAGAGGTGGAACACAGCAGTGGCGCGGCGCAAGATCGGTAGGTGGAGGGGAGGACAAGAAGCCGCAGAACAGGGAGAGAGGACCGGTGGACTAGGCGGGGAAGAGAGTTGGCGGCCGATGGGTGCAAGGGTGGTTGGCCGGCTCATGCGGGATCGAAGGGAAGGAGAAGGGACTGGTGGCGGCGCAAAAGTAGGGTTACAGGGGGGGCTCCTCGTGATGGGAATAGAGAGAAGGGGAGAGTAGCAAAGTGGCGGGACAGGAAAATAAGAGGGGGAAAAAGAATAGAAGAAGGGAAAAAAAAGAAACATAAATGAAAATATAAGAAAAATAATAACAATGAATAAATAAATCATTAATCTATAATAAATATACCTCCATAAAAACTCAATAAATTCTAATTGTAATAAAAAAAATTAGTAATATTATTAATAACAATAATCATTATTATAAACCTCATTAAAAACAATAATACTAAATAAAATTATGTAATAAAAATTAGTGTCAAACATTGATAATAATAATAATAATAACCACTAATAAAAAAAGAATTCATATCAATTTAATAATAATAAAATTAACAAAAGGACCACGTAGTTGTAAGGGCGAAGCCGCGCGACGTTGCGCTCCACCCGTGCGTCCAATGATGTCCAACCCCAAAACACGCACTTTTTATCCTAAGTTAAAAAAAACATAATCGTTCGCGACTCAACCCGAACCAACCAAAGAATTTAAGGCCAAGCGAATAATAAAATAAAATAACACCCTTGTCGGGGTGCGACAATACAAACTATTATTTATTATCATCAACCAAAATTTTTCCCTAAAGTAAGTTTATTGAACCTCTACTATTGGTAATGATGTATGAATATTTTGAAGAGATCCCTCCCCTATATAATCTTACACTATATATATGGTATAAAATAAAAAATTATAATGTATTTTTATAAGCATTGAGTTCATTATGATAACCTACTCCATACTATATCTATTTCCCCAGAGTGAAATATTCTTCCAATAATAATATTTTAAAAAATTACTATGTGGTGTGGAAAAGAGTATCCTTTAACCCAATAAATTCATTGTATTACTGAATTGAAGGATATTTAAACTATTCTTAAAATTTAGCTCTATCTCCAAAATCAAGTCTTATATCAAATTAAGAAAATGTACTTACTCTAGTTAGTTTAAAGATTTCATATACTTTGTGACAAAATAAGATTTGAAACATTCCTTAACATCTCACTGAAACTCTATCCAAAATATTTATCTAATATATCTCATTAGGTTAAAAATCTATCTAGTGCACTTATATATTCATTTTTATGACAGTGTTTGGTGAACTGTTAAACATTGTATCTCATTCTAATGATATTATCCAGAAATACACTATATTTTACACCTATGAATTAGACAAATTTCATAGTTCGTGTTCCTTAACCAAATGTTTCAATGGTTGGAAACTCACACTAAACCTACAAAAATATCAATATCAGTTTATCTTTCTCTCTCATTCTTGAACAATTAACATTCAGATGATTCCATCTCATATTTTTATAATCAAATATATAGGAAAAAAGTGTGTAAATTGAAATGATTGTTCCCACTCCACTCAATCATGAAAATTAAAACATCAAACTCATCATAGATTTATCCGTACACATATAAAAAAAATTTATAACATTATTAAAGATTATTTAATTCTACAATTAGAAAAATGTTCGTAAAATGTCCTAAAATCATTTTGATAAAAAACAATGCATAAAAAACTAAACATCATCATTATTAAGAAAATTAAATAATTCTTGTAATGCTCATAATAAATCCATATGGTGAAATTCAATCTAATGAATTCATTAAAAACTCATAGATTTGATGAGTATTCCTATTTTTGGTGAATTCTATAAGAAATCATATATTCTATGTCCTCAATTAAATATCCTTCAAATAGTTGAACCATTGGTTACTTAAAAACATCAAAAAAATTAATATCTGAATCAAAAACTAATTTTCATGATCTATATATAGATTCTAATATAATCTTCATTACATAAACATTTTACAACTTGGAACATAAAATATGTAACATGAACATTATGTAGTTTTCAACAATAACTTTGAAATAAGGAAATTATATTTCTTCATATATAATATTTTTAATATAGTATTATAGAAATTGAAAAATAAACATTGTTATCTAAAAATTGAACAACTTGAAACATTAAATTTTTTAACAAAAATTTGTATATCATGAATTTTTTAATTGAACATTTTACTACATTCAAGATAAACATTATTACATAATCATTGTTCAATATATAACATGATAAAAGTTACATTTACTTTATAAATCATTCAAAAAACATTATTGCTTGAACATTGTATATCATGAAATGTATATATTGTAACTGGAGATATCCATTTCATTTAACATACAAAATGTAATAAATACTCCAATAAATGGTCTCAATAATTTTTTCCTATAGAATTTGTAAATGTATATAAAATATAATTTATTTATTGATTATCTATTTGCTCATACCACTTGTTCAAGTAGAACATTAATCATTTTACAAACAGTATAATTCATAGGCTTCACCACTATGTGAATCATTGTAAGGGATCATACATTGTACATTGTACATGTACAGAGACATTATCATATAATTAATCTTTTTATTAGAAAAAATTAATTTATATCCATTGTAACTTTGTAACTATCCATATGGAGGACATGGAAAAACCATTTTAATCAATAGTTTTAACTTAACCTCGGCATATCATGATATTTATACAACCACCACTCCACCATTGTATAATTCAACATTGTAAAAAAATAATACCATTAACTTTTTACCTCAGACAATGAACTTCCTCAGTGAACATTGGTTTGTAAAAATTCTCCACATTAGTAAGAAAATGACTACAATAGTCGACATGAAATTAATTATAGAAACATTAATATTATCATACTATCATCAAAATTGTATGGAAAATTTCTTATCATCCTTTATCAACCCATAAGGAATGTTTCATAAACATCTTAATGGATGTATTTTAACCATAAAAAGGAATTATTCAAAATATTCATAAGGAATGTTTATTAACATACACATAAAAACATTATCTATAATCAAAATTAATGTTTCATAACCAACATAATGAATGTTTCACAAACATCATAAAGATACTTTCTTGGACACTTTTCAAAACCCATATGTATGGTATATTAACCTTGATATTGAATGTTGCATAGCTATCATTAGAGGCTCATAATATAACATAATGATCACCATATATTCCTCATGAATGAATAATATGGACTTTACCATATCTTCAATGAGATATATCCTTCTTTATTATCACTGATAAATTTATTATTAATATTTTCGGGTGTTTAAATTTATTCTCACTTTATTTATTATATCTTTACTATCATTATTTGTAGGAACATTCAAAATCAACTACAAATAACCTAGACAATGGTTTTAAAAATTCTATCATTCACATATATTTGACAGTGTAACTTTTTAATTAATATCCCTTAAAAACCATTAATTATGTAATAATCACATTCAATACACTCTGTGAATATCAAAAAAACTTTTAATAATATATATAATAAATCAATTACATGATTGGATTAGAAATTATATACCCCCTTTGGATTTTTTATTAGGGATAAATTATCATTAACATCAATGGGATTTGTATCCCCTTATTAGAAATAAATTTGATGTCTCATTTCTTTACGAAATTATATTAGCTAAAACATTACACTCTCTCTTAAGGATGTGAAATTGGAATGTATCTTTTTAATATATTTGGATGAGGGAGGAATTTTCATAAAACTTTTCATTATTCTCTTATTTTCATCTACTAAATAGAATATAAAATTTTAAATTTTGACTACAAGAAAGTTGATCATTTATAAATGAGGTAATTAATAAATCAATTAACTGAAATTCAACATGTAACATGCTTTATTTTGAAATCAAGAGTGATTATCTCTGAAATTATTTCTATCCATGAGGAATAATATGTGATTAAAAATTTTCAAAATCATATTTCAGGTAAAATTTTATCATTTGTTTACTAAATTACCTTACTACATATATGTTAAAATACAACTAATAAATGATCAAGTATATATATGAGTCGTTTCTATGCCTCATTTTATGATAAAACAATAAATAATTAATATTTTTCAATAATTATAATCATTTATGAAAAAAATTGATAAAAAATGTCCCTTTATGATAGAAAAAATAATTAATTAACTGAATTGTATATATCTATAATATTTTCATCATCATCTGATGATTTGATGTTTACTTCTCTAGGTACTTTAGAATCTAATTTCAAAAATATTTATTCGTTGTTGGATTCCTCTTCATTTAAACATTATAAATATTGCAGAATGAATATAACCCACTTCACATTTGGGATTCCGCACTGAACTCTCTTGTTTTTTACTTCATTTGTATTCATGATTTGATCATATTCTTTCAATTTTGTAATATTCTTAGGTGTCTTGGTTTTTATCTCTATCGAATTTCATTGGAAAATTTATGGTGAATTATTATTAATTTTATTTCAGAAAAAAACAAGTTTTTATATTTTATTATGCTTCCATCCTCCATTCTTATTTAACGTTTTTTGTATAACCAAGAAAACCATATAAATTTGTTCAACATTATTATTATGTTATTATTTTGTTATAGTTCCACGAAATTATTAAAATTATTTTCCAATTATATATATAAACATCCTTTATACTCTTAAAATTATTATAAAATTTTCAAGAGTGTTTCCATACACCTTACATCTGCCACATAGGATCATATCATTTGGGGAGTTACAATTCATCAGAAACATTCTATGAGAATCAATTTTTTTAACAAATATATCATCCAACATTCCAATCTAATTATTTCATTCTCTGCTTTATTGACTTTTCCTTTTGAGATTCCTTCTTCATATTGATATTTAATTTAGATATTTAATGTCTCCCAAATGTGATGTTTTCTTGCATTGAAGTAACATCCTTTCATGGTTATGATATATTTTGAGACATTCATTACAGTTGTATTATTATTATAATTTTTTTTTCTTTCACCCCAAGGTAGACCAAAAATGTATCTTCTGTTTTAATTCATCTTGTATGACATATTTCCATCATTATAACTCATGTTGTTAATTGTAGAAGATAAACGTAATTTTTTTTACCTGGACGACCTTTTGAAAAATAGTTAGAAAAAATTTCGTACAAAAGTTTCTTCATTTGGGAGGGTTGAATATATATTTATATATATATATATAATGAATATTCCATTTATTTTGTCATTTATTAACAATAATTATGGATTTATTTATTCACCATACAATTGAATATAATTCAAATAAGAAAAATATATCTGACTGATATTATATAAAACTAATAGTAATTGTAATGCATAATATTGTTTTATTATATTTTATTTTTTCTCTATGAAACTACTTTTGAAAAATGTTTATTTTAAATATTCAATTTTTTAAAAAATCCAAGTGATAAATACATACCTTTTTTTATTAGTACCACATTCTTAAAAAATTCGGTTTTCTCAAATTTCATCATGAATTTTTTCTATATGAATAATATGAAGTAATAAAATGTAAGTTAAATATACTATATTCATCAAAAAAAGGATATATCTTTTAATTGAAATTATCTCTAGATAGTTCTTCTGATGGTTTTATATTATTCCCTAAATTTGATTGAGACGTTATTGAAGCAAGAAATTTTGTAAAAACAATGGAATATATTAATATAAAAAATTCATGTGATGATTTATATTTAGTTGATTTAGTATTCTAGACCTCTAAACATGGTCATGGAAAATTAAATTTATTGTGCTCTTATAATTTTCATGACTTCTTATATTATCCTCACTTATAATGTATAACATTTGTATATTTTTTCGATGAAATTTACTCACATCAGTCAAGGAATTAGGAGGTTATTTTAATCGATTTATCTTCATATCCAATTTCAAATTCTTACCCGTAATAACTCTAAGTATCTTCTAGTGAATAGTTATTTTACTTGAAATCATTTCTGTAGACATATTATACACAAAAAACCCTACCAAATTATTATTATTTTTGTGTCAAATTGTCTTCATATGATGCTACGGAATAATCATTAAATTTAATAAAATTATATTTATTATCATCCATCTTCTCATTCCAATGTATTTTTAGATTATTTTCCTCTCATTCAATAGGGATTCGACAGTCAATTTTATTATTCATATATTTATCTTCTTTATAAGTGTTATTGTATTTATTATTATTTTATAATTTATGAACTCCTTCCCTATGAACATCCATAATAAAAAAAATTCCCACAATCATTTCAATACAAAAGTTATTTATAAAGGTTGAATTTTTTGATTAGAACATAATAGGTTTTCTGCCTTTCTTTCAGTGAGTTTAGAAAGCGATTTTCATTCTTTGACAGTCTTTACTAATGAAATAACAACAACATGGTCATTTCTCATGTTGTTATCCTATCTTCCCTTGATGTAGTTTAATAGATATATAATAGCTTCAACATAGAAATTTCACATGTATGCTAAAAATCATCAATATATTCTACTGAATCAAAATCATAATAGATTGAGTAATATTATTTTAAATTATTAGTCTTTTTAAATTCACATGTCTTTTTATGACACACAATAACATTCAAATGTGGTGGATACTCCTATCATTACATGTGAGAGGTTGTATTTTTATTGTTATATGAATCTTTATTACTATTTATATAATCTTTTTTGATAAAAAATATTTGTTTTCACAACCATAAATAACATCATTACTCCTCAACATAGGAGGAGCATTGTTTTTTTTTTCAAAGAGAAAAAAATACCTTAACTTCTAGAATTATTATCTTATAAAAAAAAGTTAAATTTATATGGGATCAAAAAACATATATCCAAACATTAAAAACCATCCCATATATACTAATTGAGTATCCTTGTATGATCATTTAGTCACCAGGGGTGGGGGTTAAATCAAGTGTGACAAAATTTTACTAATAATAATTAATAAAAATTATTTCTAACAATATGTTTTTTGATCGTCTACTATCAATTATGACATATGGATCATTAAAAACTCTCCATATCCACTTTACCCATGTGATATGATGTTTATAAGACATTTCAAACTTGGTTGAGTCTTAGAATATTCCACTAATAATATTTTCAACAACTATGAAGTGGTATAGTAATGAGTTACCCTTAAACTAGTTAAATTTGAATATAACAAAGGTAATGTGTGGAAATTGGGCCCCAGTGATAGCACAGACACCCTGCCTTAACATGGTCATTGGGTCCTAGCCTGCCAGGTACCCCTAGTTTCCCTACTGACGTGTGGTCCCCACCTTGGGGCCCATCCACATGCATTAATGGGTCATCTGACTAATGAAAGTTCCCATATACCAACACATGTCCTTTCTAGTGTGTTTTTTTCTCACTCACACACACCCAGAAAAACATCCCAGAATGTTACTCATCCTAATCACGACTCCAATCCAAGCACGCTTAACTATAGTGTTCTAATCAGATAGGCTCTCAAAAAGGAAGGTGCATCGTGTTCACATGAATCATATAATTTAGTCATTAGAACCCTTATCATTACGGGGTGTCACATTCACCCCCCCCCCCTCCTTAAAGAACAATGTTCTCATTGTAGGCCTTACATCTCAACTCAGGAATTCTACCACACTTAAGGGTTGGTACCACCTCTAATACCAAATGTGACAACTAGTCCTGAGTGACAGCACATACACCCCACTTTAACATGGCTATTGGGTCCTGGCCTGCTAGGTACCACCAATATCCCCACAGATACATTTTCCTCACCCTAAAGCCCACCCACTTGCCTGAATAGGTTATCTGACTAATGACATCCCCACATGACAACACATGTCTTTTCCAGTGTGTTTTTTCCTCACTCACACACACCCTGAGAAACATCCCATAAGGCCACCCATCCTGGTCACTACTCCAATCAAGTAAGTTTAAATATGATGTTCTAGTCTGGTAGGCTCACTGAAAGTAAGTGTCACCTTGTTGAAATGAGTCACGTGATTTTGTCATTTAACTCTTTATCATTATGGGGTGTCACATAAACGATATTTATAATGAATTTTATGTATGGTATATCTCACAAAAATATCCTCTTGTGTTCCGATATGAAATTATGATGACCCATATTATTATATATTTCTTTTATACATTGATAAAAATGATGTGAAAATGTTCTCAATTTCTCATTGAATCTATATTTAAAATCCCCTTCTAGTACCTCTCTATTTGTTATGAATTTTATTGTTCATTTTTGTCTTCATTCGATATGAATCTATTCAGTGCACCACAAAAATCAATATCCTTGTTTAGTAAAACTATTTTAGTCACCCATTTCACTAGAACAACATTTTATTGTATATATTCCTCTACCATAGTTTTCCTTGGTTATAAACTCCCACCACTCCTCTAATAGAATATTAGCTCTATGGATCTCTATTAAACGTGGAAAATTAACATTTTTATGTGGCCTTTACCTATTTACATAGGATATCCTCTACCAGAATGTAGGGATACTAATATTTATTTTCCATATCAACTAAACTATTATATTTTAATCTTCCATATAATCTTATCAACATTTCTATACCTCTCATACATTTTGTAACATTAATGAATAGTCATTTTCATCATATTTCTTCAAACATCCTTAACTATGATTGATATAAAATGCGGAAATAAAAGATCATCATCATCTTTTTTATGAACATTATATTGTATTTCAAACCCTAAAAAGAACATCATCTCATAAAATTATATATGTTGACTAAATAATATAATTTTCAATATTGTGACTATTCATCTCTTTAGTGAATTTTGTAATAACACCAACATTCTATAATCTCACACCAATATCATTCATAAAATGGCTCCCAAGAAGAAATAATTACATGCAATAATGTATGGTATGAATCATTAAATTTTCTACTTAATATTTACACTATATCGAACAAAAAAATTGTTACCGGACTTTGTTTTTCTTACGACATCGAATTTGTAAGATAAACATTTTACATCATGAAACCTAATATTTGTAATATGAAAATTATATAACATGAAACCAAAATATTGTTTCCAAAACATTTTATAAATTAATACATAAAATTTATTACCTGAACGTAATACATATTGAAATAAATATATATATATAGTTTCTTGAATACTATATATCTTGAAACAAAAATGAAGTTACCTGACCATTTAATAGATTGTAACATAAACATTGAAAATTAAATTTTAATTCATGAAATATTAAAAAATACAACTTGATCATTTTATAGCTTCCAACATGAACATTATTACATAGAATCTATACAACATACAAAGAAATTTGTAACTTGAACAATTTATAGCTCGAATCATAAAAATTCTCTGAACTCCTCCATTCGAGTGTCTCATAATAGTTCTCGGATGGAATTTGTAAAAAAATTTGCAATGGAATCTTTTTATTCCTCTACAATCAATTTATAATACTATTTATAGTGAATATTGGTTAATTTTCCACCTGTTATATTTATAGAATATATTTATCAAGAGAAACATGGTAAAATATCATCTGTCATTATTTGTATATGTCTGGAGAATTTTGTCAACATTACTCAGATATGTAGAAAATAATAAACACTATCAAGTATTACATTATACCTATATATTAAGAAATAATAATACACCTACATCCAATAATTATTATTAACATCAAAACATCATATCTAGATGAATATAAAATTGAAGCTTCGTTATTGTTACTTTGAACTTTGTAAAAACATCATGTCATGAACACTGTAAAATAAAAATTTAACTTCAACAATTAAAAGTAGTTTTTTAAAACATCCTACATTTTAGGAAAATCATCTATAATCATGATTAACATCTTGAACATAGAAAATAAAAGATAATAATAGAAACATCTGACATGGTAAGAAATCATTCAAATATTCCTTCAATAACTCATAATAAATGTTTATTAAATTTTCATAAGAAAAGTTTCATAATGTTTAAAAGGAATGATAATTAATATTCATATTTACTTTTTCTTAATCTTTATATGGTAACATTCATTACATTCAAATTGAATGTTTCTTAAATTTCATAAGGAATGTTTCATAACCTTCATAATGAAACATTATTTTCCTCATATATAAACTCATATGAAAATTTTCCTATTCATAATAATGAAATATTCTTAACCATCACCAAAAAATCAAAATATGATTTTAAGGGTAACTAGCATTATAAATTAATGAATCATAGGGTCTTTACGATGACTTCAGTGATCTATAACCTTCTTTATTATCCTATATAACTCCGTTGTTATTTAATGATGATTTTACCTTTAAGCATACATTACTTAATATATCTAAAATATTCTAATATACTGACACTTATGTAATCTATTAAAAATTAAAAAGACATTTCATTTACATCATTTAAGTATATATTATATTATTCAACAGCATTATCCTACAAAAACTATTTAAGAACCTTTTCCGAAAGAATATTAACCTTCCACTTACTCACTAAATCATCAGAAATTATTGACAGCATAAACAATACAACAACGAAAACATATGATAAGAACTTCTTTTATGTTCTCCAATGATCATACTGTGAAAAGTTTATTTTTTATATGTACTATTTGGAAAATTATCCTGATCAATAGGTGACTCTTATCAAGAATTCAAGGACAGAGGATTAAATTGGATCAACGAAATTGGAATAGTATAAGAAGGTAATTATTTATAATTAATTTCCAAAAATGTTTCACAATAAAATGGATAGTTAATTCCATGATCTAAATATGATTTATTATGAATCCATTAGTACCAATAAAGAAAATTTTACCATACATTCATTATATGCTTACCGATTTGTCAACATCCTTGAAATTATTGTTAATTGATTCATTAAAATCTAAATACCACATATATAAAACCAGTTAATTATAAAATATTATGATAACTATGAATAAATAATTCAATATTATCTAATTTATGAAATATAGTGGAAAGACACTCATTATTTATAATGTTTTTTAGATAAGAAAAAAATGTGCTATCTTTAGGGGATTTAAATAATTAAACGCATGGTGTAAATAAAATTAATCCCCTTTATGTCAAATATGATGAAAAAATAATGGGAAGAATTTCATTATGGGATCATATAAATGATTAAAGTGATTAATTGAATGAAAATAGTTAAATGATTATTGATGTTATATGAAGAAGATAGAACATTCAATGAATGGAGATAAAGATCAACTAAATGCACCACTGACACACCAATTTAAAATTTTTAATGATTATATATATTATTCTAATTAGTAAAAAAATCCACTTTATAATAATGAAAATAAACTTTAAAAATATCCTACGATAAATGTAAATGGGAATACATATGAGATCACAACAAATAAAGTACATGAAAGGTACATTTATCTTCCACTATAGTGTGTCACCATGGTGTGAAATAATTATTTTTGTAAATAAAAATGATCATTCAAAACCTCTTTTCATTTATAATTAACAACCTAAAAAATCACTACCATGAAATAGTATCATTTTCCCTATATTGATGTTTTTTACCATCTGTAAGGAGCTCAAAATTATTCAAAGATTAATTTTTGATCTAGATATCATAAATTAATCAATAGAGGGTATATATAACCAATAACACTATCCATAAAACATATAGACACTACAAATTTATATTTATTCCATTTTAACATAACAATTGACCCCTTTCTTCATGAATATAAAGAATAATTACTTTTGATAATACCTTAAAATAATATGGTTGTTTTTATATGAATTATTATATTGTAGTCCAAGAATAAGGATGTCCATGATGATTATTTGGGGGACATGATAAATACCATGAGAAATGAGAATCTGTTTTCCAAATTTTATATGTGTGAATTCTGGCTACAGAATATATCACTATTGGGCAATAAAATTACATGAGAGGATATTCTGATTGACTCATAAAAAAATATTTTATTGAAAAATATCTTATACCAACAATGGAGGTAAATATCAGTAGTTTATCTTTTTTTCTGGATATTATGTTTTATTTTATGAGAAATTTATCATAACTATAAAATCCAAAAACAATGTTGACATGAAATTTCACCAGTGACCTTTTGATATATTACTATGAATATAATTTATAAGAGGTTAAGATGAGATTGGCCACTACAACTGTGATCACATTACCCTATAGTGGACAAATGGATGAAATTTATAGTAATTCATACATTATGGGACTTGTATTTTTTATACATAATTAGTACCTAGTTGAGTAATCCTCACATAAATTTATGATTCATTATTAATGTTATCCAACTCATGATATAGATAAGTAATTGGTTATTGTGTATGTGAAATTTGAAAGTAATTTTATTTTTAGGTAAATGCGGGATATTTAATTCGATAATAAAATCTTGAAATATATATTAACATATAAATAATTGAGTATGCACTATCGAAGATAGTTGGAGTTGATTTTAGATTACTAATGATTAATATATTACAAAATTGGGAAAATTACTAAGGGGACTGATGATATGATTCAAATGTTTCATTCTAATTTTTCCCTGATAATGATTGAAAAGGATACAATAGTAATGTCACTAGTGCAGAAAACGTTTTTTACGTCACCATTTTTTACGTCGGTTATGTAAAACCGACGTCATAATATGTAAAACGAGGGTTTTTACATCGGTTATTTAATAATCGACGTAAAAACCTGTGTTTAGTACACCTTTAACGCCGGTTATTTTTATAACCGACGTTATTAATCGCGCGGCTTCGTTTTTTACGTCGGTTATACATTAACCGCCGTAAAAAACAGAAGCGGGGGGTGTTTGTTACGTCGGTTATTCAATAGCGGACGTAACAAATCGACATATGTACGAGTTATTACGTCGGTTATTTAATAACCGACGTAAAAAACGCGGTTTTTGAAGGCCTTTTTACGTCGTTTATAAAATAACCGACGTAAAAAAAGAATACGCAGATGTTTTTGACGTCGGTTATGGAATAACCGACGTAAAAAAACACGGATTTTGAGCCCTTTATAACGTCGGTTATAAAATAACCGACATAAATAAAGAATCGGAGGAAGGTTTTTACGTCGTTTATTGAATAACCGACGTTATAAATGTTTTTAAAAAACGTATAACGTCGGTTATTGAATAACCGACGTGATAACTCATTTAAAAATTTACCGAGACCCGTGGATTGTCATTCGTGAGTTTACCTTCGACAGTCGCGACTCGTCTCTCTCGCTCGAAAACCAGAATCGGCTCATCCATTTCGTTGGTTTAGATTCGTTTTGCGATCATCGTTTCTCATATTTAATCTCCTCGGATCAATCATCTAAACTCACAGCACTCAGGTAATCCTCCCACTCGTTCGTTTTTTTTTCGCGGATAGTATATATATATGTGTTGGGATTGTTTTGTTGAAACCAGCTAAGATTCTTCGATTGCGAACCCTTTTAACTCGTTTTGGCACCATAATCTTATTTATCATCCCTAGATCTATTAGTTCGACTTGCAATATTGACTAATTTTATGATTTCACTAATTTTTCATCGTTTTCTATAAATACCCGAGAGGGTTGGGGCGTGTCCATTTGGATGGGTTGCCCTTTTACAGTTGTTACTACTTTATTCACACACAACCATGGCATAGGTGCATGGATTTGGGATCACATCACCATTTTCACCCCCTGCAAACAAAGTTTCACGAGGAGGACTCGCCAGATTTCCCCTCGGCATGTTAAAAATTTTAGATACCCTCTTTTCAGCAAGTAAAAAATTAACTAGTTTTTTCTTCACTACTTATCCTAAACAAATAAAACCACCATTCTTTCTAGAACCTCTACTAGATCCATTGCATCCTTCAACATACATATTTGGATCTGAAAGCATCCCTTAAGCCTTATGTTCGATGCTAACATCCTTTACTGATCTATAGAAAATATGATGGTCTGCTAAGCTCTCCATTTAAAAGTCAAACCCCACCAATTATTCATCCTCATCATGAGAAAATGGCACAACATCTGAATTTCTGATTCAATCTCTTGGGTCACTGAACAAACATTAACTCCTTCAAATCCACACCTGGAATAGACAACCTAATGTCGAGTTCCTTCTCTATCTATTGAAACTCAGTTCTTCCTCCACACCTAAAAACATTCTTTGAATGGCGCAACTTCTTGTTATGGTAAATTTTCAGTGATTTTAGGGGGGTGGGAGGGCTATCAAGAGGGTTGGGGGTGTCCAGGGGGGTGTCCAAGGGGGTAGGGTGTGGGGGGTGGTGTCCAGGTGGGGTGGGGGGCTGTCCAGAGGGGTTTGGGGGTGTAGAGGGGGGTTTACAAGGGGGTGGGTGGGTGTGGGGGGCTGTCCAAGGGTGTGGGTGGGTGTTGGGGGGTGTCCAGGGGGGTGTCCAAGGGGGTAGGGTGTGGGGGTGGTGTTTAGGAGGGGTGGGGGGGGGGGCTGTCCAGAGGGTTGGGGGTGTCCAGGGGGGGTGTCCAAGCAGGTCGGGGGTGGGGGGTTGTGTCCAGGAGGGGTGGGGGTGCTTTCTAGAGGGGTCGGGGGCTGTCCAGAGGGGTCGGGGGGTGTCCAGGGTGGTGTCCAAGGGGATGGGTGGGTGTGGGGGGGCTGTCCAAGGGGGTGGTGGCCTGTCCAGAGGGGTCGGTGGGGTGTCCAGGGGGGTGTCCAAGGGGTTGGATGGGTGTGGGGGGCTGTCCAAGTGGGTGGCGGCCTCTCCAGAGGGTATTTGGGGTTGTCCGGGTGGTTGGGGGGGCTTCCCAGAGGGTTGGGGGATGTCCAGGGGGTGTCCAAGGGGGTTGGGGGTGGGGGGTGGTGTCCAGGAGGGGTGGGGGGCTGTCCAGAGGGGTCGGGGGGTGTCCAGGGGGGTTTACAAGGGGGTGGGTGGGTGTGGGGGGGGGGGGGGTTGTCCAAGGGTGTGGGTGGGTGTTGGGGGGTGTCCAGGGGGTGTCCAAGGGGGTAGGGGGTGGGGGTGGTGTTTAGGAGGGGTGGGGGCTGTCCAGAGGGTTGGGGGTGTCCAGGGGGGGTGTCCAAGCAGGTCGGGGGTGGGGGTTGTGTCCAGGAGGGGTGGGGGTGCTTTCTAGAGGGGTCGGGGGCGGTCCAGAGGGGTCGGGGGGTGTCCAGGATGGTGTCTTAGGGGATGGGTGGGTGTGGGGGGCTATCCAAGGGGGTGGCGGCCTATCCAGAGGGGTCGGTGGGGTGTCCAGGGGGGTGTCCAAGGGGGTGGATCGGTGTGGGGGGCTGTCCAAGTGGGTGGCGGCCTCTCCAGAGGGTATTTGGGGTTGTCCGGGTGGGTGGGGGGGCTGCCTAGAGGGTTGGGGGATGTCCAGGGGGTGTCCAAGGGGGTAGGGGGTGGGGGGTGGTGTCCAGGAGGGGCGGGGGGCTGTCCAGAGGGGTCGGGGGGTGTCCAGGGGGGTTTACAAGGGGGTGGGTGGGTGTGGGGGGCTGTCCAAGGGTGTGGGTGGGTGTTGGGGGGTGTCCGGGGGGGTGTCCAAGGGGGTAGGGGTGGGGGTGGTGTTTAGGAGTGGTGGGGGGGCTATTCAGAGGGTTGGGGGTGTCCAGGGGGGGTGTCCAAGCAGGTCGGGGGTGGGGGGTTGTGTCCAGGAGGGGTGGGGGTGCTTTCTAGAGGGGTCGGGGGCTGTCCAGAGGGGTCGGGGGGTGTCCATGGTGGTGTCCAAGGGGATGGGTGGGTGTGGGGGGCTATCCAAGGGGGTGGCGGCCTATCCAGAGGGGTCGGTGGGGTGTCCAGGGGGGTGTCCAAGGGGGTGGATGGGTGTGGGGGGATGTCCAAGTGGGTGGCGGCCTCTCCAGAGGGTATTAGGGGTTGTCCAGGTGGGTGGGGGATTGTCCAGAGGGTTGGGGGATGTCCAGGGGGGTGTCCAAGGGGGTAGGGGGTGGGGGGTGGTGTCCAGGAGGGGCGGAGGGCTATCCAGAGGGGTCGGGGGGTGTCCAGGGGGGGTGTTATATCTTACTATATTTTGTTTAAAAAATAATATTCAAGCATATTTTTTTAAATACACATCGATTTGTTTTATATTTCAAAATTTTTTACATTCAAATTATGATTTTTTTCATATAAACATATATTTGTCTTATCTAAAAAATATATATATTTTTGTTATTTGTTATAGGTAATAATGAGTCGAAGTTGGATTACGGCACATCGAATGAGCAATGAATATGAGGAAGGTGATGATGCCTTTTTGGAATTTGCTAAATGAAATGTTCCAAGTAGTGACATTTTTTTCTGTTCATGCCTGAAATGTCTGAATATGAAGAAGTTGAAAAGTAGAGAGATAAAAGATCATCTGATTTGTCATGGTTTCAATCCGAGTTACAACCCTTGGATTTGGCATGGCGAAACTGGACAGAATGTCACTGATGATAATGAATCGCAAGATGGTAACTCCGATGGAATTGAAGAAATGATTCGCGATATTGTAGCAGAACAAATTGAGATATAACCGACAGGTTCACGTCTATATGGTGATGCCAAAAAACCATTATATCCAGGTTGTACAGATTTTACGGTTTTGTCGGCGGTGTTAATATTGATTAACCTAAAGGCGAAACATGGATGGAGTGACAGAAGTTTTACAGAGCTGCTACAATTGATGAAAGACATTCTTCCAAAAGATAACGATCTTCCAGATTCACAGTATAAGGCCAAAAAAATATTATACCCGATGGGATTGGGATACAGGAAAATACATGCCTGTCTGAATGACTGCATTATATATAGGAAGGAATATGAATTTCTAAAAGAGTGTCCTAAATGTGGGACATCACGGTATAAGGTGAAAGAAAAATCACAAGCTGATGTAGAGATTACAAAGCTCCTTTCAAAGGTATTTTGATATCTTTCTATAATTCCTCATTTCAAACGTTTATTTGCTAATTCACATGATGCAAAAAGGTTAAGATGGCATGCTGATGAGCGGGTATGTGATGGAAAAATACGGCATCCAGCTGATTGTCCACAATGGAAGAAAATTGATGCCCAGTACCCTACATTTGGAAATGAAATTAGAAATCTGAGACTAGGCTTGTGCACAGATGGAATGAATCCATACCGAACCCTCAGTAGCACACATAGTTCATGGCCTGTTTTATTGGTAATTTACAACCTCTCTCCTGAAGTTTGTATGAAGCGCAAATATGTCATGTTGAGTATCCTTATCTCTGGTCCAAAGCAACCCGGCAATGATATTGATGTATACTTATCACCACTGATTGATGATTTCAAACTGTTATGGGCTAATGGTATTAGGGTGTATGATTCTTATAAAATGGAATATTTTCAACTGCATGCAGTGCTTCTATTCACTACAAATGACTTCCCAGCATATGGAAATTTGTCTGGATATAGTGTTAAAGGGCATAAAGCATGTCCAATTTGCGAACAACAGACGTCATATTGTCAATTGCATCATGGGAGGAAAACAGTGTACATGGGTCATCGAAAGTTTTTGCATATGGATCACCCTTATAGAGGACTAAAAAAGGCATTCAATGGCTCACAAGAATTTGATACTACTCCAAAACCTTTATCCCCAGATTTGTATTTTGAGAGGGTGAAAAACCTTGATGTGACATTGGGAAAGACACAGAAATCTGGTAATGATAGACATATTTGGAAGAAAAGGTCAATATTTTTTGAGCTACCATATTGGAGGTATCATGAAGTCAAACATAATATTGATTTCATGCACGTGGAGAAGAATATCTGTGATTCTTTGATCGGAACATTGCTAGATATTAAAGGAAAGACAACAGATGGGTTGAATGCAAGGTTAGACCTACTATCAATGGGAATACGTTTGGAGTTAGCTCCCACTCCTAAATGAAGACGAACATTTTTTCCCCTGGCTTGTCATACATTATCAAAGAGGGAGAAAAGTAGCTTCTGTCAGTGTCTTCATGATATCAAAGTGCCTCAAGGTTATTCTTCAAATGTAAAACATTTTGTCTCATTGAAAGACTTGAAGTTGATAGGTATGAAATCACATGATTGTCACATCATGATGCAACAAATTCTACCAGTTGCACTGCGTGGAATATTTCCCATCCGTGTCAGAAAGACTATAATGAGGTTGTGTTATTTTTTCAATTCAATTTGTAACAAGGCGATTGATGTGAATGCTTTGAAAATTTTGGAAAAGGATGCAATTTTTATACTTTGTCATTTGGAAATGTATTTTCCTCCAACTTTTTTTGATATGATGGTGCATTTAATGATTCATCTGGTTCGAGAAATAAAGCTTTGTGGACCTGTATATCTTCGTTGGATGTATCCTTTTGAAAGGTATATGAAAATATTAAAGGGATATGTTAAAAATCCATATCGACCTGAAGCCTCCATTATTGAAAAGTATATTTCTGAGGAGGTAGCAGAGTTTTGTACGAGCTACTTGGCTACGGCGCAACACATATGTTTGCCTCCATCTCGCCATGAACGGGTTAATAATGAGGGAAAGGGGATTAGTGGCTTGAAAGTCAAATCACTGTCAGCTGAACAGATGAAGAAGTTAGAATCATACATCTTGAATAACATAGCTGATGTTCAACCGTATATCACATTGCATATTAATGAGTTGAAACAATGTCATCCAAAGAAGAAAGAAATGTGGATTTTGAATGAGCACAACAAAACTTTTTTGCCATGGTTTAAAAAGACCTTTCTTGGTAGATCAGATGTATCAGAGACATTAAAATGGATAGTGGGTGGTCCATATTTAAATGTGATAACCTGGTCCGCTTATGACATTAATGGCTATACATTTCATACGAAAGCTCAGGACAACAGAAGTGCAGTTTAGAATAGTGGTGTATTGGTGTTTGCAGAAGCAATGCATTTTTCGAGTGCTAAGGACAGAAACCCAATTTCTGCATCAAGTGCATATTATGGAGTGATTGAAGACATATGGGAGACTGATTACTTTAAAATTAAAGTTCATGTTTTTTACTGTAAATGGTTTATCAGTAACAACAGTGTCAGACACGATGAATTTGGAATGACACTTGTTAATCTGAATAGATTGGAAGACACATCTGATTCTTTTATAATGGCAACACATGCCAAAAAAAATTTCTATGTAGTAGATCAATCAGATATGCAGTGGGATGTTGTTTTACAAGGGAAAAAACAATATGTTGGTGAGGATGAATTTGATGAAGATGCTGATTTATGTGAGATCCCTACTTCCATGGAAAGATTAACAGAACAAAATGATGTGTATGTTGAAGACATGGTTTGTGCCATAAGGAACGATCACGACGAAGGAATTTGGGAAAACAATCCAACTGTACATTCCTAAAATTATAGGTAACACATGTTTATTTCTTGTTTACATTTAGTTTTTTCATATAATGTTAGATATTGTAAATTTTTTACTTATTAAAACATGTATCAAACCAAAATGATAAAACAATAAAAACCGTAAAGAGGAGAAGTCCTGGGCGCACCGGCGGGCCGGTGATGAGCCAGCGGCCGGCCGGTGGTGAGCCAGCGGTCGGCCGGTGGCCCAGACAGAGCATGGCTCTGGTCCACCGGCCGGCCGGTGGTGATCCACAGGCCGGCCGGTGACACCAGGCAGTGGGCAAGTCCACTGCCTGGGTCCTCCGGCTGGCCGGTGAGCTCACACCGGCTGACCGGTGGACTCAGTGAGTCCACTTTTCAGCTTTCTTGGGCCAACTCCTTGGCAACCTTTTGCCTATCAACAACAACACTTGAAAACAAGTTAGAATATAATAAGAGTGATTGTGATCATTAAAATCCAAGAGAGAGGGGTACAACAGACTGTGTTTACCATGTTTATCATTGTTTAACATGCTTACCATATTACCAATGTTTACTATTATGTAATTTAGTACACTTTTCTATTTTCTGATTAAGTAGTATTACAATATTTGAATTTGTATATTTGTGAACTAATGTTTGTTTTTTTGATTTGAAGGAAAATTACAGATCAATCAGTTGATCAGCCACATGATTCTGGAGATGAGCATATTGGTCATACATCTGTGGAGGAACATTCACATGCTCCTATTACGAAAAAGAGTTCAAAGGTTGGTAAGCGTGGGTGCACACGTTTACCAAAATTATCCCTTGCCCGTACGAAGGAGGAGAGGATAGTCGTGGAGTTTGATGATGATGATCTTCCTAGAGGTCCAAATGCTAAAGATTTTAAGGGTTTTGTAGCAACTCAGGCTAAGAGAAAAGTAAGCATTCTATATGATGATTGGAGAAGTGTGGATAAGGCGATAATTTCTCAGCTGTGGGAGACCATTTTGGTAAGATCTTTTTCTATTGTTTGACTGTTCTTTAAATGTTTCTAGTATATATAATATTTTTAACCTCTTTTTTATCAGATGACATTTGATATTCCTGACACTGGAGGAGTCAGGAAGAAATACTTATCGTTGGATGCTAGGAGATGGAGGGATTTCAAATCAACCCTCTCATCTGATTTCATTTATAGTCATAGGAGTCGTGAGAATCCATGTTGTATATATCCTTTTATAGAAGAAGACACGTGGAGACAATTTTTTGAAAGTAGAAGAAAAGATTCATTTATGGTAAGGGAAATGTAAACTTTTATAAGCTTTCTTATATAAATGATCTTATTATTGTTTTGTTAATGATTACTTATTATTAATTTATAGCAAACAAGGAAAGCTCATCAAGAGATCAAATCTAAAAATGTATACCCTCATAGTTTATCTCGGGGAGGGTATGCATTATTGGAAGAACAAATGATGGCAGAAAAATTTCAACAACTAAGAGCTGAGTCTTCAAGTTCTGGAGAGGTGGCCCCTCCATCCCCTCCATCTAGACATGAGAAATAGAAAAGAGCTCGGAAGGGCAAAAAAGGACAATATCTTTCGGAAGAATCGAGACTCGTAGTTGAGAGGATTGTAAGATATCTATTTTATTTATTTAAGTTTACTATTTTCGTCATATATTTCCAATCATTATAGAAATGTTCAATTAATTATTACAGGACTCTCTTGAGGAGCAGAGTTCACAAGGGACATTTACACCATCTGGGAGGGAAGATATTTTATCTATGGCATTGGGAAAGCCCGAACATCCTGGCCGTGTAAGAGGATATCCGGCAGGTGTATCGGTAAGAAAAGTGTTGCCACGTTCCTCAACTTCTAACATTGACGGAGTTTATAAAAAAAATAGAATCCTTGGAGGTTGAAGTCCATAATATTAATACGACAATGGAGGACAAGATTAGAGCATCGGTGCAGTTAATGTTTGCAGACTTGCAAAGACAATTTTAGGGTGCAGCTCCCACTCCACCTCTCCCAGTAGCTCCCACTCCCCCACCTCAGCCTGCAGACCCCATTTTCGATCCTCCTCCTCCGCCGCAGCTACCTACTTATTGTGAGTTGTATGTTGATGATCCTCAACATCATATAGTTGCATATGGGATGGTATATTGTATAGGAGATACAGTTCATCATCAACAGTTAGAGGTAGAGAATCAGAGGGTCACTGTACAGGATATTATAGATAGATCAGCTCGGATACCATTACCTACAGATGAGGTGACGACAGTTGGACATAGTATCGGCCATTTTTTACTTTGGCCATCCAGACTTCTTAGACTCATTACCATAGAGGTATGAATGTTATATCTTTATTTTATATTTTTATTAATGTTTTATCATTTGATAACTAATATATTTTTCAATTTATTTCTACAGGAATACTTCAAAGGTAAAGAAATACTGTATAGACAACAACAAAGACAGATAGCTAGGACATCAGATGCAGATACTAGTAGTCTTGACAAATTGTCAAGATACTCAAATTTGTTGGCGGATCATTATGACTTTACAATGGAAGCTCGTGTCTGTGGACGTGAACTAAGTGTGGGGATTATGAAAACTGATATCATGGAGTTTGTCACTGGAGATAAGTTGGGCATCAACGTGGTGCAAATTTTTATCATGTAAGTCTTAACACCTTTTCCTTGCGTTATATTTATTAAAAATGTATACTTATGTCTTCTTTGTATTAGGTATCTGTATAAAATTTGTGAGAGGAATGAGCTGACAGATGTATATGGATTCGTGGACCCACAATTGATTTCCCCTGAAGCATGTGCATTGGATGAGGAACAAAGAATGATTTATATTGCTGATATATTTTAAAAGAATGTAATCACACAGTGTTGGATGATGCCTTTTTGTGAGAGGTATGAAACACATCCCTCTCAAAGAGTTAATTATCTTTTAACATAAAAAACCACTAACGTTAAATTTCTTTTTATCAGGGATCATTGGATGTTAGGGGTTTTTTTCCCTAGGGAGAAAGCACTTTATTGGATATGCTCTCTCCATGATGATATGCGAGAAAGTTTTAAGAATATATTGGAAACGTAAGTTTCAATTTCACAATAGTTTTATATATTATAATGAATTTTAAATTTACCCCATTCGTATTATTTTCTAACAGGGCATGGGTCCACTTTCGAAAAAGCGCAAAGAAAAGGAATTTCAAGATCAAATATGTACATGCGAAGGTAAATATACATTTATAATTTGTACATTTTGATTTATTACATAAAAATAATATATTGAATTTACACTCATTCAAACAGAAATGTCATGAGAAACAAGGCATCATCGAATGCGGATATTACATGTTAATATTTGTGTATGAAATAATAACAACTGGGACAGTTCTGAGTTTTGACCTGGTAAGATTTCCTCTTTCTCATAATATTTCAATTTGATTTATTCATTATACACGTTGACTACTATCCTTTTCCTTTGTAGCTTTTTGATGACCCTCAACCCTTTACTGCTGAAGATATCAAACACTTACAAGTGGAGTGGTCAAATTATTTTACAGGTTTGATTGACTTTTAGTTGTTTGTAATGTAAAATGTAATTTTGAATATTGTCAATGTAATTGTGTATTTCGTAGACGTTTAGGTTGGATTTAGTTTTTTTTGAAGTTGACAGTGTAAGTTCTGAATTTTATATAAGTGAATGTTTAATTTTTATCTACTTCTTATTTTGGTCTACTGTTGATGGTTTTTCTGGTCTGGATTTTGGTATGGGGGGAAAGGTTCCAAGGGGGTGGGTGGGTGTTTGGGGGGTGTCCAAGGGATATGGGAGGGGTGTCCAAGGTGTGTTTGGGGCTGTCCTAGGGGTCGGGGGGGTGTAAATGAGGGTGGGGGTGTCCAAGGGGTGGGGGTGTCCAAGGGATATGGGAGGGGTGTCCAAGGTGTGTTTGGGGCTGTCCAAGTGGTCGGTTGGGTGTAAATGAGGGTGGGGGGGGGGGGGGGGCTGTCCAAGGGGTGGGGGGTGTCCAAGTGGTGGGGGGTGTCCAAGGGATATAGGAGGGGTGTCCAAGGGGTGTTTGGGGCTGTCCAAGGGGATGTGGGGGTTTCCAAGGGGTCGGGGGGGGGGGGGGGTTTCCAAGGGGTCGGGGGGGTGTCCAGGGGTGGGGGGCTGTCCAAGGGGTGGGGGGTGTCCAAGGGGTGGGGGGGTGTCCAAGGGATATGGGAGGGGTTTCCAAGGGGTGTTTGGGGCTGTCCTAGTGTTTGGGGGTGTAAATGAGGGTGGGGGGGCTGTCAAAGGGGTGGGGGTGTCCAAGGGGTGGGGGTGTCCAAGGGATATGGGAGTGGTGTCCAAGGTGTCTGGGAGTTCTGTCCAAGGGGCCGGTTGGGTGTAAATGAGGGTGGGGGGCTGTCCAAGGGGTGGGGGGTGTCCAAGGGGTGGGGGGGTGTCCACGGGATATGGGAGGGGTGTCCAAGGGGTGTTTGGGGCTGTCCTAGTGTTCGGGGGGTGTAAATGAGGGTGGGGGCTGTCGAAGGGGTGGGGGTGTCCAAGGGGTGGGGGGTGTCCAAGGGATATGGGAGCGGTGTCCAAGGTGTCTGGGAGTTCTGTCCTAGGGGCTGGTTGGGTGTAAATGAGGGTGGGGGGGGCTGTCCAAGGGGTGGGGGGGTGTCCAAGGGATATGGGAGGGGTGTCCAAGGGGTGTTTGGGGCTGTCCTAGTGTTCGGGGGGTGTAAATGAGGGTGGGGGGCTGTCGAAGGGGTGGGGGTGTCCAAGGGGTGGGGGGGTGTCCAAGGGATATGGGAGTGGTGTCCAAGGTGTCTGGGAGTTCTGTCCAAGGGGCCGGTTGGGTGTAAATGAGGGTGGGGGGCTGTCCAAGGGGTGGGGGGTGTCCAAGGGGTGGGGGGGGGGTGTCCAAGGGATATGGGAGGGGTGTCCAAGGGGTTTTTGGGGCTGTCCAAGGGCTCGGGGGGTGTCCAGGGGTCGGGGGGGTGTCCAAGGGGTCTGGGAGGGCTGTCAAGGTGTGGGGGGGTGTCCAATGGGTGTTTGAGGCTGTACTAGGGGTCTTGGGGGTGTAAATGTGGGTGGGGGGGTGTCCAAGGGGTGGGGGGTGTCCAAGGGGTGGGGGTGTCCAAGGGATATGAGAGGGGTGTCCAATGGGTGTTTGAGGCTGTACTAGGGGTCGTGGGGGTGTAAATGAGGGTTGGGGGGGCTGTCCAATGGGTGGGGGGTGTCCAAGGGTTGTGGTGGGGCTCCAATGTGGTGGGGGAGGGCTGGCCAGGTTGTTAGGTGGGTATAGATGAGGGTGGGGTTCAGTTGGGGCTTGGGGGAGGGCTGGCATGGTTATTTTTTTTGTTTGGTTTCTGGTTGCTTTTTGTTGAGAGCAGTGCAATTATTTAAAAAAAATATCGATTTCACGTCGGTAATTTTATAACCAACGAGGTAAATAAATCGGTAGGGGTTTATCACGTCGGTTTTTTCGAGAACCGACGTGATAAACCGTTCCCGGGCCTTTTATCACGTCGGTTCTTAATATAACCGACGTGCTAAAAGGCCGGGGAATCGATTTACCACGTCGGTTATTGGATAACCGACATTCTAAAACGTTTCCCAGGCCTTGTTATCACGTCGGTTATTTAAGAAACCGACGTGATAATAGGCCCGGGGAAGGGTTAATCACGTCGGTTATGTCATAACCGACATGATAAACGATATCCCAGGCGTTTTATCACGTCGGTTTAGAAATAACTGACGTGATAAACACCGTGATGTTAGGGATGTTACGTCGGGTTTTAAATAACCTACTTATAAAACGTTATTTATAATTTCGTCCGTATTAACGTCGCCTAAAAACCGACGTAAATAATAAAAAATAACCGACGTAAAAAATGTTTTCTGCACTAGTGTGTACATACAGAAGATGGACCACAAAATCATATTGAATTGTGAAATATCCAATATTTATAAATAAACATTATTTTACTATCCTATTTTTGAAGATTATAGAGGAAGAAATAGAAAATTGTATTTTAAAAATAATGTTAAGGAATATTCTAAATTTAAACAGTAAACCTGTTGGAATCATAAGATTCCAGAACCAGATATATTTCCTCATTATAAAAAAACTAATTAAGGATCCATCAGATGAATCCATCAAATCACCATTCTATAACCATCCTAAAATTATAATGATAAATTTAGATATCAAAAATAATTTCTAGTTTCACATCATGAAGAAGTTTATTACAAACTTTAAATCTCAGTTCTAGGTATATCGTCAAGTTAAGGATGAATTGTAGAAGTATAATCACATTATTTAACTACTATACAAACATATATGTTAATGGAAAAATATCAAATTGGATTTCATTATATCCCTATGAAATAAGACTAAATGTTATAAAAATATTTTACTTATAGTTAATCACACAATTAAGTAAGTGCATTACATTTCTAATATGGGCGATTTATCAATTGATCAACTTTTCATGAAAAAAATTGAGGAATTTAAATTTTTATAGCAATATAAATGACAACTAAATCTAATTGGGATTTTAGTATTACATTGAAGATTTGGAGTTGTCTTCAAAAAACATTGAATAAGGATTTAAACATTAACATTTCATATCATACTCATATTGATGGTAAGATGGATAATACTATTCAATTAATATAATATATGATTAGAGCATGTTCTCTTGATCTTAAATGTGGTTTGGATCGAAACTAATCTATAGTTTACTTATCTAAAAATAATATCTTTTAATATATAATTTAGATGGATCCCTATAAATCCTTCTATTGTTATAAGTGTATAACTCCATCATACATGAAAAAAAGATGACATAAAGGCTATTTGGTCTTGATCTAGCTAAATAAATTAATGGGAAGGCAAGAGTTATGTCATTAAGAATGAATGATAAGCTGATCCCCGTATATATTGTTCACTATAAAATTATTTTTCATACAAGGATGGTTGATTTTTACTTTTAACATTAGAAAAGCATATATAGTTCGTGATGTGTGTCATAGATCCATTTCATGAAAACATATTTTAATTTAAAATACATTATTTAGTAATATAATTCATTATTACTTCTAAACTTTTATTTATTTATTGATTTATGGAGAGACTTAATGAATGACTGAAAAATTTAAAATGGTGATGGAAATACCATGACTCATTTCTTGAGATGATCGAGATAAGATTCCATTGCTAGAAGTGGAGGACAAAGGTGAAACAGAGAGAAATTGAGAAAACATGAATATTCATGTTGTGAAACCCAGTTCCTGTAATTGATTTTGAAGGATTCCATTCCCTAGGATAACATATGAATAAAAATATTAAAAAAATTGAGATATGGGGTGGATCATAATTTTCCATTTCTTGAAAGACATAATCACGCTTTGAATATATCTTGTAGAAAACAAATATTACATTAAACAAAAAATATTTACTACATGTCATTTCTATTGACCCATGTTCTATATTAAACACTGATATTACCTCTAAAGGAACTAATTAATTCATTAATGTATGATAAAATATGATATAATTTTGATTTATTCCTATAAATACTGTTGTATATGGGATTCAGATATATCATCGGCTGTGGAGGTAGTACTAGGGGAGTACATTGCTTTAATTTTGTTTCATTGCTACTGTAATTTTGGATTTCATTCTCATGAAATTCATCTATATATTTTAAATTAAATTTTTTCTCTAATTATATATATATATATATCACTCTCATTCTTCCACTATAATCTATTCCACTATCAATGTTGAGTGATTGATCTAAGTATTGAACATGGGGGATGGTTTTAATTATGCTATATAATTCTACTCTTTAATTATTTAAGAAAAAATTATTTTTGATGTGATGGAAGGAGAATTATTTTTTAATAGACCATCAACCATAATATAACATTAAAAATCATATACTCTCTTTACTAACTCATTTATCTTACTTATCTCTAGAATATTCTTGTTATGAATGATTATATTGTGCTCAAAGTATGAGAATATATTTTATGGAGTTGTTTCTGGATTGGTATTAAAATCGTTATCATGGTGTGTTTATCATAATTTTTATTATATAATGTGATATTTTTTGATCCATTTATATCTTCATAGCTTGATAAATTTTACAATCAATGTTGATAGTATCAATTCATGTGTAATAGGGTGGATTGTAAAATTAAATTTAAACAATAATAATGAACAATGATGGGATTCAAGTAATTGACCTTAATAATTAGAATTTTCATTATAACTATATTCAATCTATCAACATCAGAATCATGTTGTCATTTATATAATTTTTCATTTCTTTTATCGTCCCCCTTTATTCAATTTTTTCATAAATAATTATTACTCAAAAATAAAAAAGTGAATTTTGAATAGTGTCTAATCGAATGCAATGATTTTCAGGTGAAATGACCATAGTCATAATTTGTGCTACACTAGGAAAATAATTGTTTCCTCTTCACCAACCTATGATAAGAAATTCAAAACATGGAACCATTTTTGTGGAATTGAGAGGTATTTCTCTAAATAATTATTTTCTTATACATTTAATAGTTTCCTTTTTTTAATTTAATAAAAAAAATTAAATCAACATAATATATAGAATATATTGTTGATTTATTTTCTAAATAGATAATGGGGTCCTAATGAGGAATATTAATTAGGGATGAATTAAATGATATTATCTAGAAACATAATGAGGCCCTCTAAAATGTAGTATTGGTGGGATTGGGTTGAAAAATATCTGAACTACTGGAGTTTTTCAAAGAATTTTTTCAACAAAAGGTTAAATAATAAAAATGAATATTTCTATTTCATCCTAACTTTTCTTGTAGAATTAAATTGGTGAATCATAAAGAATAAGTTGGTTACAAATGAACTAAATACCAGTTGTAATGGATAGAATATAATACATAGAAGATAAAAATCAAATGGAACAAATATCTCATCAATATTAAAAGAAAATGCAAACATGTGTTAGTGGAGGAATAACTATCCCCACTCATATTTAAAAACAAAAAATATGTGGAGTATAATAAGGAAGTATATCCGGATCTATCCAACCTCCCCATCCATTACTAGGTGATATTTTAGAAGAAGAAATATGTACTAATGTACACAGGGGTGATCAGAATGATATGAATGAATTAAAAAATAATTATAGAATGAAACAATATATCCCCATTATTATTAAAGAATACTCACAACCATTTTATATCACATTTGGATTTAAATATTGGTGAAACCACCTAAGTGGAAGAGTCTGAATAAAGAAAGGAGGTTCCTGACTAAAAACCACAACCAATTATAACTGAACCCAAATATTATCTTTACAATGAACAAGAAATTAAATCCAAACCAATACTAGGAGATGAGCTTTTTCAGAGCACATTCAAAATAAATTTCACTGAAACTGAATTGAGTACCATCACACATTAATATTATAATTTTAAAATTTTCTAACTCATGTTTTCTTGGGAAGTTGTGTAATATATGATATGCCTCAAAAATATTTATCATTTATTGGAAGAAGTACATGAGGATATCCAAGTGTATTTTCTTAATGAAACATCGTCATAAACAAAATTCAATTGAGGAGAATATTTGGATATTTATTATCCATTTTCTTATTTTTTTCAAATATAATTACACTGTTAAATTCACTTTTATTACTCTTTTGATGCCGCATTTCTTGAGAAAGAACTATAAAATGGAGAATATTTTTTTCAATTGGAAACCAAAATGTTGGATAACCCATTCTATTTCACAGATATACAATGATAATTATACCTCATTTCCATGGGGATGGAGTGGATATACACTCTCCATGGTGTATTGAAGAATAAGAATGAAGATTGAAATGTTTTAGTGGTTTAAATGAAATAAACATCACCCACTATAAAATTTTGGATAGTAGTTGGTATTTCTCTTCCAAAGGTAGTCAAAATCACGATCCAATATGGGAGATGTATCCATTGGATATATTTATTTTTTAAAACAACTTTATAGGTTATTATTTATAGATTTATTTAATAGATAATTGTTTTATTAATATGTTAAGATGTACAATGATTCCCCAATACTCATGATCTTCAATAAAATGGTTCATAAAAATTGAATATTGACTTTATATTGGGGTTTTATGATGATGATTACAGAAAACATCCCCTCAAGTAGTAAAATTGTGGAGGAATGTAGACTAATTGAAAATGGTGTTAAATTTAATATTCAAAAACTATTCTGTCTATATATATTTAGTTGAAAATATATTTTTACATTTAAAAGACAATTTTCTTAGCCACATTTAGTTTTTTTCTTTAATTAAAAAATAATTGATACATGATTTCCTAAGGAATCCCATGATTCCATGTTTTATATTTTTATTATAATGATATTGAATGGGTTATATTGGTAATTGAATGATTATTAATGTTTTCAAGGATTTATCTTACGTTACCATGCTCATGTATATTTGATTTAAAATTTAATTTTATTGTAATGGAATCATTTCATTATCATTTTCAGATATTGAATTTTTGGAATGAATTATGATCTTGGAAAAAATTAGAACGTTAATTAATTTTATGAAATATTTTACCCTAATATGGTAATTCATGATGTTTATAAAATCCTATCTCTATTTTATTTACCTTGGAAAATAATTTACCACATATTTCGTTTATGACACATTATGGCCCCACCTATTTTTTTCAGTTGTGAATTTTCTTTCTCAAGGATCATATTAAATTTATGTATATCATTATCTATGCATTGAAAGCTGTCTATGATCATTTTTAACAGTTTTCCCATTCTTAAAAATGATTATAATGTATTCTTTCATATTTTGAATTCAATTTTTTCTGTAATTGGAAAATAATACTGTTTTAATATTTCCCTTGTCAAAACACACAATTGTGACAATTATTATTTTTAATGAATCGTTTAAATATGTTTTTTAAAATTGACTTATAAATGATTTTTATTATTTATTAATTTGAATATATATTGAAATACTATAATATTATAAAATTTCGGTTTTAAAAAAGAATTCAAGAATGTAATTTAGCTTTTAACAGATTCATATTTTTAAAGTGGTATTCAATGGTTTTTATATATTTTTAAATTATGGTTCTGGTGACATTTTTCTTTCATAATTTTTTTAATTATTTTCATTTATTTAAAAATGATTAATTTTTTAAAATGTTTTATGAATATTAATCTGTTTTTTTAATTAAAGGAAATAATCATTAATAGATTTCAATAATTTAATAAATTGTCATATTTCATGTATTCAATTCAAATTATCCAACATTATTAAAGACGGTTTTTCATCTATGAATACATCCTATGATTTCTATTTTTTAATATTTCTTTTTATTATATTAAAAACCACCTTTTAAATTTGGGTTGATTATAAAATGTTATATAAATGATTTTATGAAAAACAATCATTTAAAGCGTTGAAAAGGTGATGTTTTAAATTTGATTATTTTCATTTTATATTGGATCAAATATATACAATTTTAATCATTCAATTTATTGATTTGGAATTATACAACCATATAACATATTGGAAAAATCATTATATCTCATAATATAATCTGAGTAAAAGTGAGGGCTAAACCAAAACACATATGAGACTATGAATATAACGTTATGGGCGTGCTTGTAATTTTATAACACTAAGATGCTTTGGGAATAAGCATATATCCCATGTGTTGATTTGTTAGGAATTGAGGATTGAAAAAAAAACAGTATGTGACTCCATACACAATATGATAATTGTCTTGAATGTAAATCATGAAAACGGAATTGATTTTTGATGATTATTGTGGTACCATTAGTTTATGTGGTACATTGTTATCATTGTATGATGACCCATGTATTCTGATTTAATTTCACAAAAAAATCTTAATTTATTATTGATGAACCATATATTTTTTTATAATTTTAATTTACGGACCTTAACTATTCTCTCACACACATATACATAATATATTCAAATATAGGAGTATCAATTTTTGTAACTTACATCTACCATTACTAATAATTTGAGATAACCACAATATTTATTTTAATTCCAAAATATCTATAGATGAATATATTATATTATATTTAAAGATAGAATTCAAGTACAATGAAATTATTTATAAATTTTCAAAAAATCTGAAATATGATTTTTATATTGCTACTTATTCAAAGACTGTAAACATTTGGTTCTTGTGATTTTGTAATTTTTTTGAGATGTAATGGATAAATTATGGAAGTATATGCATTATTAATAGGGGTCTCCTATGTTAGAATCAAATAGTATGTAAAATGTATATGTTTTTATCATTTAATAGGATAATAGTGGACTTGGGAAAACAAGTTTTTATTAGATCCTGCATTAGTTATATTTAAAAAAAATAGTATTTTTTTATTATAAAATTGTTCTTTTTGTGATCATAGTGACAAAATATTAGTAAAACCCCAATGGATATGTGTATTCATAGGAGAAGAAATAAATTTCTAGTAATGCATAGAAATTGTGGGATCCTGGGATTGAGATATTGTTTTCTTGAAACAAACAAGTTGACTTTAACTACAACGTCCCAACCTGGCTCACCTCTAAAACTGTAGCCAGACCGGCCACCACATAGCCTCAATTGTGGCTCCCCATACACTAGATGCTTCCAACTAGTGGTGAGGGTCTATTGATGTTATTGTAGAGACACTATACCCTATAAATTAGAGTCGCATAGATGCATAAAAATATTATGAATAGAAATAGTTGTGATAGTTGTAATGATAAAGAAAGAACAACAATAGAGGAAAAATATAATATCGGAAATAAAAATAAGATGCCCAATGCCAATTTCATATAATGATGAATGTAATGTCATAGGCTAGTACCAGTAACTTTTATTAAAAAATAACAATATAAAAGTAAAACCCAATGGTCAACTCATTGAGATTCCTGAGAAATATCCCAGAAATGTTCTCTCTACCTACCATCTACACCACACAACATAAGAAATGAATTCAATGAATTGTAATAAATAAGATATACTAGGGTGTCAAATGGTACCTGAGTGGTATGCGAGATATAAATATTCTTATTCCCTAACCCGCGGTGTCTAGTCCATTCCATTACATGCAATTAATAACAAAAGACTGTGTGCTATATATTTTAAATACAAATTGATAACAAAATAAATAACAGCAACATGGATCATGATCCTATATAGACACCCACACTATTCAAACTACTTCACACAAAAAAAAATATATGTATGTGGATAGATCCTCCTATATAAATAAGGATCACCAATATCAGTGGAAATTCTCTTACCAAGGATGAATCACTCAAAATATACCATAAACATAGGTCCTCTTCCATTAGGATAACCAAATCCTTACGCTTAGGCATAACTATAATATTTACCTCAGGCAACGTTTGATTGTTCTTAAAGACAAGAAATACAGAATAATCATATACTCTACCCTTGGATATTTAGTACATGTGTAACAATCCACCAAGCTATACAAAAACATGCACCAATATGTCTAGCATCAACACCAATCATGATTCATTATACATCCCTTATATTTATATACCCTTCCCTCAAGCATCAAGTATACGTATACCTCTCCCCAAGGTAGTATGAAAGAACATTAACCAAGCCCTCAATTTTCCACATAAAACATGTGTCATTCCCTGAAAAACTCAACATATAAGGACCCTTTCTTAAAACATTACATAATATCGAATTAAATGAATAATTCACAATGAGGATCTTTTCAGGTTTAGATTTTTAAAGAATTAGGCCACAATTGTTACATTAAATCTCAAAAAATAAAAAGTAGACACTTATACTCAGTTTCAATTTTTTTAATAAAATAAAAAATCTTGAAAGTAGAGTCAAGTCTCATTCCATATTTTAAACAACATGACTTTTCCATGATCCCATCCTTGAACCTATTCATCTTTATGCCCTATGAACAACATTTCAAAACATGGGATGAGCGTAACAATATTAGAAATGATTATAAAATAAATAAATAATACATTATTCCATCAATACATACCAATAATAAGGTCATACCTCATGAAATCATTAGATTTATGACTAACACATAGAAATCATAAATCATAAAGGTAACTTTTGGCTTTCATAACATACTTATGTTTTAGCTCTCACAACTATATAGGGAGTAACATTTGGAATACCCATCACAGTATATTCCATAAATATATTAGGGGGAACATTATTTTTTACCTCCCTCATGTTACCCAATGCATTGGAGAGCTATTTCTGGCTCACCCGCCCATGGTTTATCATGGAACCACCCGTATACGTAAAAAATTCCCAAAAACCATGACATATTCATATCACTTAATAAAAACATAAAGGAAAGATAACATTTCTACATTTCAGTCACAATAAATAATTTCATTATATTGGCATAAAAAATCCATTATCAAAACCATTTGAAATACCAAAATACGAAAACGAGTATATGGTATTTATTTTTCTTTTCAAAACATTATGGATTGTTAAGAAAGCCAATGATCAAATAATATTCATGGAGGAATAAATATTCGTTGTCACCTTATACGTTAAAAAGAAAAATTATTATTTTTCATTTATTAAAATTACTTGAAGAAAAAAGATTCCCTTAGAATGAAATAAAATTTCAATGGTTTTTATACACTGTATAAAAAAAAGTCATGTATAAAACGGATATGCCTCGATGAAAGGAGATTGAGACGAAGTCCCTTACCTCGTGTTTGACTTGACCTATTCGTTCTTTAATCTCAGGGATATTAAATTAATGTTAATTTATACATTCTTATGATCCTTTTACAAGTTTATTATTCATTTTATATCACTTATTACCATGTTTTAAACATTATGTAATCATTTATGTTACTAACGGTCATTTTCTCGATATTTTGTACTTGAGTCATCAATGAACTTCTTATATTTACATGTTGTCCATGTGGTCAAAGGTTAATTATCTCATGAATGAAATTAATGATTTAGATATAATATATATAATATATATCTCATATATATATATGTATTTATAATATCACGTAATATTTGGAGAAAAGAAATGAAATTCATTTTTTATGGAGACGGTAAGCCCTACGTACGCATTAACGCTACATTAATTTCTATTTCATATTTAATAAAATGAAAACAAAATGATAAAAAGATATAATATAATTCCATTTTAATATCATAAATAATTTATTAACTCCACCCTTTATATGTTCCACATATGGAATGAATGATTCATGTCACTTTAAGGGGGGCGGTAGTCCGTACTTCCTCAAATTAAATTATCGTGGTTACCCCTTATGGAAACCATAAAGGTATGACATAAATGAAAAATAGAGAAGTATAGAGATAATATAAATAAAATATAAATCACATATAAGTACAGTTCCATCATAATGGCCACCATAAGAGGTGGTAGAGGACGATTGAACAATCATCGTTTCATGAGGAAGTAGTTCATCATACACAGAAATAGTATATTCAGTATCCACTGGACAGAGGTGTTTGTATGTGTTGTTCGAATCCTTACAATAAAAAAACGTAGAATATTTAGGATAATGTTTTTTTATTAATGAAAAGAATAAAATTCGTTTCGGGGGATGGAAAAGTAAAATAAATTAAAATAACATAAGAGAAGACACTACCTTTAAATCAGGTAACTCCCTTTAGTTTGAACCAAAATGATTTCTTGAAGTGCCTTCGGCCTAAGGTAATGATTCTAGGTGAAATAGATGGATATATAGATCTTTTTTTGGTAGAATGTTTACGATCTAATGGGCTTGAGATGTGGGAGTAATGTGGTAGAGGCGAGGACTTTTGATTAGAGGTAGGATGGGATCTTTAAGAATGTTTGAAAATATTATTTTATTATATAATTATTTTCGGTTTATAAATTCCCAAACCATATTAGAATTGATGATAAGATGACTCTTGTTCGAAAGAAAATAAAACAATAAGATTTTTATAGGTTTGGTATGCTGTTATAATTTTTATAATATTATTTATTAAAATCATTCATTGATGAGGTAAACACTACATCATTATTGTGTCCTAAATAATTTTCTTTATTTTATTTCTGAAAATTATAAATAAGATTACATTAAGTAGGAAATAATGTTATCATTCTAATTAATATTTATAGAAAAATATTTCAATTATATAACCCCACATTAAAATTGTTTTAGCAAAACAATACATGTTAATGATATTTTTATTTTTACTTTAAATAAAAAGTAATTAACGTCATTATCATACCCAAATGGATTTCAAATGAAATAAATCTCATAAAAATAATGTATTGGTCATACATTACTCATCCAATAAGGTTTGGACAAGTGTTGAGGTAATTTTTTCATATCATAATATTACTTTTACATTGAATTACCCTATGTACCATTAACCGCGGTAAATAAAAGTCAAAAGTTACAATTAAACAAAATTTAATTTCATCTTATTGAACCAAATTTTAATTACTGATGAAAAAAATTTATGTATAATTTTTTAAATTCAATTAATATAATTGGTAAAATTTGAATTATATGAAAAATTCTATTTTTTTAACTACAACTTAGTGTTGTCACAATTCATAAAAAATTTAATTTTTTCAGAAAAATACCAAAACGTCAGCCTAAGCTATAATTGATATTATGAATTCAAAAATGATGTCTATTTTACCATATTCAAATCATAGATGTAGCATTAATTATTTAAAATTAATTCTTGTTGTCATGATAAAAAATGGGTTTTTATGAAATAATAACTATCAAATGATTGACACGGGTTTATGTGCAATTTCAAGGTGAAATTACTTCAAATGACCAACATTGGATTAAATGGTAAAAATATAATCATATTACAATTTAAATTCAATTAATAATATAATCTATTCATATAAATAAATTAGATAAAAAGGCAGTTTTTAATTAAAATATTGTATTATTCACTATTCATTAAAAATGAATTTTATGAGAATAATATCAATAATTTACCGAAAGTAAATTTTGATGTCGTGATTATAATGAAGAATTTTATTTTGTCAAATACAACATATCAAAGTTACCAGTACTAGATTTAAAGAGTGTTCATCATAAAAAGGTGATAAATTGACCATTTATAGAATATTGGAGTATATATGCATAAAAATTGATTCATTCACAATTTAAGCCTCTAACTTTAATCAGATAAATGTAAAAATATTACCAAACAAATATATTCATATTGTAGTTAGTTCTATTAATTCCCACCAATACAATGGAAATGAGTTAACTACCATTTAAAATAATATTATATTATTATTTTTCAGTATGACTCAACATTGTGTGCTACATAATATTTCAGAGAAACTCATTGCTGCATATCAGGTACACCATCGAACATAGAATCTACATTAGAGTAAAATTAATATTTAAGCTACTAATTTTAATAAATATAAAAATGTATTATTTTTTATTTACTTTGGGTGTAACTTCCAACCCCATTTTGGAAATTGGGTCCTTGAAATTTTTATTCCCATATCAAATAAATGGGAGTATTTTTTTCCTCATAGCATTTTCAGATTCCCATATTGCCTCTTCAACCATGTGGTTTTTCCATAACACCTTTACCTAACGAATTACCTTATTCCAAAACACATCGTCTCTTCAGTCAAGAATCTGGACCGATTTTACCTCCTTAGAGATATTCTCTTATAACTAAACTACCTCTTGACTCAAAACATGAGATGGATCCGTCATCTACATTCTCAAAATTGAATCATTAAATACAATGTGTACCTGGGATAAAATTGTTGGTAAAGACACTCTTTAGGTAATTGATCCAACTTTTGCAAGGATTTCATTGGGTCTAATGAACCTCGGACTCAAATTTTTTAGAAACCCCAAACTTGACGTACATGGACATTACATTACTTTGAAAAAATACATAATAAATATCAAAAACCAAAACTCAAGGACTGTAATAGTTTAGTGTCTTTGGAAACTCGGAACATAATATTCTAATCATGGTGAAAGATCTTCAACATCTCCCATAATGATCTTTATATTTTTGTTTTCGTACCTAAATCATTTCTTTATATCCTGGGGAAAATAAAGAATATAAAGGGTGATCTAAAATGCTCAGCAATGGTAAGCTTGGAGAAAATAAAACATACCATATATATTTGAACTTAAAAACTTGAACATAATGTTTAAACATCAAAATCATGAGCAATGACATAAAACATGGCAGTACATAAGGCATAAATCATAATGGAACATCAAAAATGGTAAAATAGCATGGTAATAAAACATGTAATTGTGGAAAACCATTAATCACATGATATGATTTCCATAGTAGCCAAGGAATTTCTTCCAAGACCATCTTAGAGGACAAAGTCCCTTACTGAATTGAGTTCACTCCTCGTTCTGTCCTGTATTACTGAACCGGATTAACATGTCATTCCAACCATGTATATCTCATGAGATATAAATCTTTACCCAATGCATTGCAGGGAGATATAGTTCCCACCCATCTCACAATGAAATCATTATTACTTGTGCCACAAAATAAATATTAATCATTCCTCATAACCCAATTAATAATATGGGTTTCGTAAACATCATCCCATGATAACATAATCCACATAAAACGAATGGATATCATTTAACCATAAGAAGAATCAAACCATCTAAATAATAGATACATTATACTTGAAACATAATCATACTAAATAATTTCATCTTAGATGGAAAATAGTTTTGACAAAACACTTGAAATGAATTCTGGAGGAAAATATACTTTATTATTCAAAATAATTTTCTTTTCACAACATGTCATGCAATTTTAAAAGAAAATAATTTTGTTTAAAATAGTTATGAAATCTTATAGAAGAATATTCATTAAAATTAGGCATTATAAAACTGTAAAACTTCGTTCATTCCGTATAAGTTAAAAAAACATTCTCCTCGTACTTTAGCTAGAAAAGTCAAAAAGTTCATCGTATGGTCAACAAAAGAAAGATTCCATCCATAACACAATATAAAAGTCAAATAGGGGTAAAAATGAATTTAAAAGTACGTGGAATAAAATTAAACACTTTATTAAATACATATTTATGGACATGGATGAAAAATATATCCCTAGTAAGTACTAACGAATAAACAATCTCGGATAAAAACGAGATTGGAAAAGTTACCCGTTACTTTATGTATGATATGCTTTGTATGTATCTGAACCTACTGTATAATGATTTAAATAATTTCATTGAATTATTACAGAATCATATGAATTGTTATGATATAATTTATTGTTCACTTATGACTTTATATTACCCGTTCTTTTGTAAATTCCATGTTAAAGTAGTGTTTTGGGTGAAATCATTTCATTTATCGCATGTGTTTCGACTTGTTGTTCTTGATGTTATTACTTATATTTTGATTTAAATAATTCAATAATTTAAAACTTTATTTATATATAATATATATTCAGAATATAAATATATATGATAGATTGATAAATGGAATGAAATACACCGTTTATGGAGACGGTAGGTCGTACGTACACAAGAACGTTGTTTTCATTTCCTTATTAAATTAAATGGAATTAATTAAATGAAAAATATATGTACATAAATAAAGTATCATTATTATGTAATATATTTCATGATTATTTATTATATATACTTTATAATCATACTTGAATGGTTAATCTTGTAAAATGAATCTCATCGCGTTCGTGGAGACGGTAGTCCGTACGTACGCACGAGTGATGATACAATTCCCATAATTATTTAATAGAATTGTATTAGTTGATATAATATCTCAGAATTAGTATGATGTTATAATAACTATATATATTTATTCTTTACACCATTATACCCATTCAAGTAAGGTGGTGGTGGGAAAACTGATTGCACCATGGCGTGGAGACGGTATTCCATACGTACGCACGCACAATGATATCGTTTTCCGTAGGATGTATTGAAGGTGAAATGGGGTTGTTTAATATTTATAATAATATATCGTTATATTAGTTGTACTGATGTTATTAATTTATAATTAACTAAATAATAATAAGTTGAATAAGAAAGAAACTCGAGAGAATCGGTAGAAGAGATTACCTATTATTCGACACACCTCCTTTAATCTTCCTCTTAAGGAACTAGAGTTGGTCTTTTGAGAAGACCAAAACCTCCAGAATGTTTCTAGGGAAATGGAGAAGATAAATGGGCAGTTTTTGGACGATATGGAAAGCTCAATGTGTTGTGAAGTGGAGAGGGAGGTGGTGCCATTTTATAAGGGAGGATAGGGGCACCTTTGAAAACCTCAAAAATATTAATTTATAATAAATTGAAACCCCACATAAAAACATCAAAAATGACCCAAATACGATTTTAAGATGTGATAGGGTTTTAATATCATCATCCAATAAAATTTAGATATGTTTGGAATTTATTTTAAACATTATCAACTTGATTTATCCTTTTTTAATCTATTTAATTTTATTTATGGTAATACGATTCCAAATTATAAATTGTTATGAATAATTACTTATGTGTTCTGAATTGTCCATAATTGGACAATTTATGACATTTTAGACCATATAAAGTTAAATTTTTAATTTTCAAATATTTTTTTGATTTTTAAACATTTTATATTATGTTATTTTTATAAAATAACAATAGTGTTAATTTTGATACTATTAATTTATTTGAATTTAAATAAAATACACATAGAAGATATGTTTGAAATAAAAGATTTAATAGATTTATAATATCTCAAATTAATATATAAAATTAGTGGAGAACTTTAAATAGTTCATATAATATTTATTTTGATATTTTTAAAACCATTTATTTGATATTTCAATCAATAAAATAATTTCAACATCACTATTGTGTCACATTTAATGAAAAATATTTAATCCCTAAAAATTCTAAATAAATTTACATGATATATATAGTTTTATTATATTTCTATAGACTACCCATGTTCTAAGTTTCATGTTTTTTATAAATAAATTATAATTATTATACTTATAAGATTTAAGAGAGTGACATGTTGTCACTTTCTTTGGTTTTAATAATAATTAAATTATTTTCATGGTCATAATTCCATAAAATTAATCTATTAAGACACTTAGGTGATATGGGTCTACCTTTAGTCATCCAATATAATTTTGGCAGGTGTTAGGATAAATTTATAATTTTATTTTTACCCTTAATTACCCGATTTACATTTAAATGCAGTAAATAAAAATTACCGTAGTTACTATTTATAATATCAAAATATAGTAAAATATTAACATAATTTGGACCCACTGAATTAAAATATGGAATCCATTTTTCAAAATTCAAAACATAGAAGTTTCAGTAATTAATTTAAAATTAATCCCGTAGTTAAAAAACAGCTTTTAAAAGTTAAAATATTTCCAAAGATTGAAATGCTTTTACCTATGAATTCAATGTAAAAATAACGGTAATGACATAAATTATATTAAATGATAAAAATATATTCTATGTATACTTTAAACCCATTCAATATTATAATTTAACCATATATGTTGTTGCGATGAAAAATGTTGTTTTTAATTAACATATAGCGTGTTTTTTCTATTCATTAAAATATGAAAGTTATCAGAATAAAATTAAAAATTTATCCAAGGTAAATTTTTTTATCCTGATTCAAAATGAGAATTATATTTTGTCAAATTGAACTTATAAACTAGTAAAAACTAGATTTAAATTTGGTGCGCCATCAAAAGGCGGCAAAACCGCATTTTTTTGAAAAATACTTATTTTACCCGAAAAATTTATTAGGTTCACATACCATGTTTTAGAAAACATATAAGATGAATAATAATGATATAAAATTCAAAATGTAGTTAATACTATACATAACGGCTAGACCATAATAATATTATAACAATATATCATTGTTTAGTAAAACCCAGTATTGCATACTACACATGCTATCGAGGAAGGTCGTGATTGCGTGTAATGCAAGCCAATAATAGTGTTTTCATATAATATAAGCTAGTACAGTGTTGCGTATAGCACAAGCTAATTTTGGTGTAATTTAAAACTGAAGAAATCAATTAAATTAAAAGAATATTTTTCATAAAATTTCATGGTGTTACATTCTACCCCCCTTAAAATGAAGTTCTCCCTCAAAATTCATCGGGGTTATAAATGTTTTATTACTTGAAATTTTCTTTAATAGAAACCCAAATCGTAAAATGGTATACCAAAACTCAACTTTAAAAATTAAATTATGAAACATAAAGGTTACCCAAATTAACTAATCACTAGGTTTCCACATAGAAGAACATTGGTGAAAATATGGACTTGGAAGAGAAATCTAACCATCTAATTCTGATGGAGAGTGGTAGAGAACATGGATATGAAAAATAAAATAATCACAAAGCCATAAATTTTTGATGATCTACGGTACCATCTGATTCATCGGATATGTGGACATAAGGACAACATTTTTGGTTTTCAAGATTATTTCCTTAAAGTTGAAGAATAATTAAAATAAATACTTACTTGATTTTGGTACAATCTCACTATTGTTTGTGCCTTGAACAATTTCCACGTCATCTCATAAAGAAATGAAGTTGAATTTGTCTTCTTTGAAGTGTTAGCAGATCATGCGATAGAATGATGAGTCATTCCATCTGTCTCAAACAAAATGTTAGAAAAAGTTATCAAATATACATAAGTCCATCAATGGTGAGGTTAATCGTATATGATTCCAAAAATAGACTTTTACTTCATCTATCATACAAATTAATATAATAAAACTAGTTTCTAATCACCAGAGACTTCCTGTAGGCCAATGGTAGGTGATAAAGTCATGTCGCAATTCAGTTGTGGGTTCAATTCTAGCAATCTTGCCTGACGTGACGGGTTTTCACCCGTCATAAAGGTTGTCCTTTTTATAAAACTATGTCATTAAAACATTCAATCAATAATTTCAGAAAAAAATTATATCCTTAAACAATACTAACTTATGTCTAAAATAATTCATTTCAAATCTTTAGGCTTAACCAATATACTTATGTCCAAGTTCATAATATAAAGAAAAAAATTACTAGAAATGTCATATACCGAGAATGTGACTATCATCATTTATCCCCCATATATCATATGATATATCATGTTGGTCACATTACAAACATGTGAATACCTTAATCATGTATTCTATTGAAAAATTAATACCCATTGAACCTTAGTGAAAACATGAATTCTGTCAAAATTTAACACTTTCCCCATACCAAAATCCCCAAATTTCTAAATACTCAAACCATGATATAACTTTGTCCTTATATCAGTCATGATCTCATTTCATTTTTTCTTTATCCCTTCATTATGAACATATAATCTTCATTACAAAAATATTTAATTCCCTTTTCATGGAAATCGGTACCACATAATTTTAGAAAACCAATACATAGATATTCCAAAATTCTACGATACCATAAATGAGATTCCAGATACTATTTTGAAATCCCATTACATAAACACTTAATCATTACACAACATCATTTTCATACTCAACATCACAAATAATTATCGCATGTGACTTCCCTTTATCCTTTTCCTTAAGTGGTTTCTCAGGGTGATCATCATTAACCCTTGGATTAGGGCATTGATTAGCATAATTCACTACTTCCTTGCACTTGAAGCATTGAAGTGTTGGTGGTGCGTTCTCTACAGTTTTTTTCACATTATTAGAAACCCTTTTTCCATTACTTTGACACTCAGCTGCTCGATGTCCTTATTTTCCACACTTATAACATTTTATATTCCCTTTAATTCCATCTCCACCATGCTTATTTCCTCACTTTTAGCATAAAGAAACATTCATAATTTTTTCACCATTATTCTTAGATTTCTCCTTGAACTCCATCTTTCGTTTCTTGTCAAAACCATGAGATGGATATGTAACACCAACTTTAATTTCTACCTTGATAGCACAACACACTATTTCTTCATAGCTAAGAAAGTCTCTTATAGCTAATTCCCTTCGAAGACATGGTTTTAAGCCACTAAAGAATCAATCAACTTTACATTCAGGTTGGATGATAAAGCGAGATACATACCTTTCAACCCATGTAAAATTTGCTTCATATAAACAAACAGATTCATAATCCTTTTTCATAAGCTCAAGGAAATCCTTTTCCATCTTATTTCGATGAATACGAGGTATGTACTTGTTGAAAAATAATTTCTTAAACTCATCCCATTCCATGGATTCAATTTCATCTCAAGGCCTCATATTCTTAATTAAAATCCACCAGTGGTCTGCTTCAGCTTCTAAACGGTAAATAGCCAGAATGACTATTTCATGTTCTGAACAACGATGTATGGAAAATATCTTTTCAATGGTACTGGTCCATTTTTCAGAAACAATAGGATTTGAAGAGCCACTGAAAGAAGGTGGACGTTCTCTCATGAATGACTCAAAAGAATATTGTTCTCTTATCTGCTCATTCCGAAGTCTAGAATGATTCATAGCTTGTGTAAGTATAACAATAAGATTTTACACTCCATCTCCCATAACATTGGTTTGTTTAGAAGGACAATCATTGCATTTTCCATTATATTTATCAACACGGATCCTTCGGGTTTCAGCCATCGTTTAAAACACAAAATGAATAGTCTGAGAGGAAAAAATCATGCTAGGAAAACAACATAATAAAGGGGGAGTACCTTCAATATATAACATCTTAGGGTTAATTCTGTGATATTTACCATAATTCGAGGACTATAACATATACTTATACATAACCTTAGGGACATCCCTAGGAATACCGTAGAAATGTCTCTTGAAATCTCACTAAAGTTTTCACATCCTAGTTTCCAAAGGTTGACTAAACCATTCCTTTGATACCAACTATAGAGACTGAAAACTTGACATACATGGACATTACATTACTTTTGCAGAATACTAAATACATAACAAAAACCAACACTCAAGGATCGTAATAGTTTAGTGTCTTTGGAAACTCGGAACATAATCTTCTAATCATGGTGAAAGATCTTCAACATCTCCAATAAAGATCTTCCCCTTTTTGTTTTCTTACCTAAAACCTTTCTTTATATCCTGGGGAAAAAGCATATAAATGGTGGGCTAAAAGGATCAGAAAGGGTATTCATGGAGAAAATAAATCAAACTATATACATTTGAACTTAAAAATGTGAACATAATTTTTAAACATCAAAATCTTGAGCAATGACATAAAACATGGAAGTATATAAGGCATAGATCATAATGGAACATCAATCATGAAAAAATATCATGTGACTAAAACATGTAATTTTGGAAAACCATTAAGAATGTGATATGATTTCCATAGTAGCCAAGGAATTGCTTCTAAGACCATCTTAGTGGACAAAGTGCCTTACTGAATCGAGTCCACTCCTCATTCCAGTCCTGTATCACTGAACCGGATTAACTTGTCGTTCCAACCATTTCTATCTCGTGAGATATAAATCTTTAGCCAATTAATTGGAGGGATATATAGGTCCCACCCATCTCATAATGAAATAATTCTTACTAGTTCCACTAAATAAACATAAATCATTCATCATAACCCAGAAAATAAAATGAGGTTTGCAAACATCATCCCATCATAACATAATCCATATAAAAAATGGATATCATTTAATCATAAGAAGAATAAAACAATGTAAATAATTGAGACATTATAATTGAATCATAATCATACTAAATAATTTCATCTTACATGGAAAATAGTTTGGACAAAACACTTGAAATTAATTCTTGAGGAAAATGTACATTATTCGTCCAAATCATTTTCTTTTCACAACATGACATGCAATTCTAAAAAAACAACAATTTTTTTTAAATAATTTGAAATCTTATAGATGAATCTTAATGAATATTAGTCATTATAAAACCATAAAACTCCGTTCATTACGTATAAGATAAAAAAACATTCTCCTCATACTTTAACCGGAAAAGTCAAAAAGTTCATCGTATGGTAAACCAAAGAATGAATCCATCCATAACACAATTTTATAGACAAATAGGGGAAAACATGACTTGAAAAATACATGGAATAATATTAAGTAATTTATTAAAAACATTTTTATGGACATGGATGAAAAATATAACCCCAGTAAATACTTACGAATAAACAATCTCAGATAAAAACGAGATTGGAAAAGTTATCCCTTACCTTATGTCTGATATGTTTCGTATGTATCCAAACCTCTGGTATAATGATTTAAATAATATCATTTAATTATTAAAGAATCATATTCATTGTTATTATATCATATAAGGTTCACTTAGAACTTTATATTACCCGTTCGTTTGTAAATTACATGTTAAAGAAGTGTTTTGTGTAAAATCGTTTCATTTATCGTACGTGTTTAGACTTGTTGTTCATGATATTATTACTTATATCTTGATTTACTTATATCTTGATTTACTAAATTACAGAATTTGAAACATGATTTATATATAATATATATTCAGAATATAAATATATATGATAGATCGATAAAGGGAATGAAATACTCCGTTCATGGAGACGGTAGGCCGTACGTACGCATGAACGTTGTTTTCCTTTCCTTACTAAATTAAATGGAATTAAGTAAATGAAACATATATGAACATAAATCCAGTATCATTATTATTTAATATATTTCATGATTATTTATTATATATACTTTATAATCATACTTGAATGGTTAATCATGGAAAATGAATCTCATCGCAATCGTGGAGACGGTAGTCCTTACGTACGCACGAGCGATGATATCGTTCCCATAATTATTAAATTGAATTGGAGTGGATTATATAATATCTTAGAATCATTATGATGTTATAATAACCATATATAGTTATTCTTTACACCATTATACCCTTCCAAGTAAGGTGGGGGTGGGAAAAATGATTACACCACAGCGTGGAGACGGTATTCCGTACGTACGCACGCGCGGTGATTTTGTTTTTTGTAGGATGGATAGAAGGTGAAATGGGGTTGTTTAATATTTATAATAACATATCAGTATATTAGTGATACTTATGTTATTACTTTATAATGATACAACTAAAGAAGATGAAGTTGAAGGAAAAAAGAAACATGAAATAATCGGTAGAAGTGATTTCCTCTTCTTTGACGCACATCCTTTATGCTTCCTCTTAAGGAACTAGAGTTGGTCTTATGAGATGACCAGAACCTCCCAAATGTTTCTAGGGAAGGGGAGAAGAGAAATGGGTATGGGTTGGAAGAGATTTAAGGATCAATTTCTTGTGAAGAGGAGAGGGAGTAGGTTCCCTTTTATAAGGGAGGAGAGGGGCACCTTTGGAAACCTCAAAAATATTAATTTTTAATAAATATAAACCCCACATAAAAACTTCCATAATGACTCAAATCTGAATCTTATATGAGATAGGGTTGTAATATAATCAACCAATAAAATTTATACATGTTTGTAATTTATTTTAAACATTATCAACTTGATTTATCCTTATTTAATCTATTTAATTTTATTTGTGGTAATAAGATTATAAATTTTAAATTTTTATAAATAATTAATTATGTGTTTAGAATTGTCCATAAGTGGATAATTTATGACATTTTAGGCCATATAAATTTTAATTTATAATTTTTAAATATATTTGTGATTTTTAAACAATTTTTTATTATTTTATTTTCTAAAATAACAATAGTGTCAATTTTGACACTATTCATTTATTTGAATTTAAATAAAATCCTCATAGAAGATATGTTCGAACTATAAGCATTAATAGATTCATAATATGTCATATTAATCTATAAAATTAGTTATGAACATTAAATAGTTCATATAATATTTATTTTAATATTTTTAAAACCATTTATTTGATATTCCAATCAATAAAATAATTTCAACATCACTATTGTGTCACCTTTAATGATAAATATTAAATCCTTAAAAAATATAAATAAATTCACATGATACAGATAATTTTATTAACTTTATGGAGACTATTCATGTTCGATGATTCATGATGTTTATCACAAAATTAAAATTATTATACATATAAGATTTAAGATAGTGACATGTTGTCACATTCTTTGGTTTTAATAATAATTAAATTATTTTCTTCGTAAAAATTCCATGAAATTTTTCTATTCCGACACTAAGGTGATATTTTTTGACTTTTGGTCATCCAACTGAATTTTTGCAGGTGTTAGGGTAATTTTATAATCTTATTTTTACCCTTAATTGCTCGATTTACCTTTAACTATAGTAAATATAAATTATCGTAGTTACTATTCATAATATATAAAAAAGTAAACTATTGACATAATTTGGACCCACTGAATTCAAATATGTAATTCATTTGTCAAAATTCAAAACAAAGAAGTTGTAGTAATTGATTTAAAATTAATCCCATTGTTAAGAAAATGGGTTTTTAAGGTTAAAACAGTGCCAAAGATTGAAATGATTTTACCTATGAATTCAATGTAAAATTAATTGTAATGACATAAATTATATTAAATGGTAAAAATATATTATATTTATAATTTAAAACCATTATATATTATAATTTAACCATATATATTATTGTAATAAAAAAAGTTGTTTTTAATTAAAATATAGCGTGTTTTTACTATTCATTAAAATATGAAAGTTATCAGAATAATAGGAATTTTTTTCCAAAGTACATTTTTATATCCTAATTCCAAAGAAGAATTTAATTTTTTCAAATTGAACTTATAAACCTGTCAAAAACTAGATTTAATGTGGGTGTTCCGTCAAAAGGCGGCAAAACTGCATTTTTCTTGAAAAATACTTATTTTACCCGAAAAATTTATTTTGTTTACATACCATGTTTTAGAAAATATGTAAGATGAATAATAATGTTATAAAATTTGAAATGTAGTTAATACTATTCATAATGGCTAGCCTATATGAATATTATAACAATATATTGTTGTTTAGTGAAACCCGGTATTGCGTACTACATACGCTATCGAGGAAGGTAGTGATTGCGTGTAACGCAAGTCAAGAATAGTGTTTGAAAATAATATAAGCTAATATGGTGTTGTGTATTGCAAAAGAAAATTTTGGTGTAATGTACAACACAAGACATCAATGAAATTAAAATAATATTTTTCATAAAATCTCAGGGTGTTACAACATTCCCTTCATTCCAAAATGAATCACACATTTCTATAGAGAATCTTTGAGAAAGACATGATCACCAACCTCAATAAGGATATCCTTGCTCCAGTGGTTTGCATAACATTTCTTCCTACTCTGAGCTGTTTTCATGTGATTTTCAATCAACTGAACTTTTTCTTCCATCTCTTGTACCAATTCGGTTCCCATCAACTTCCTTTGAGCTACTTCATCGCAAAAAGCTGGAGTTTGACACCTCTTCCCATATAATTCCTCAAGTGGATCCATCTGTATACTGTAGTGAAAACTGTTATTATATGAAAATTCATCCAAAGATATATGTTGGTCCCATATTCCCTGATAATCCATTGAGCATGCACATAACATATCCTCCAATGTAAGAAATGTTCATTCAGACTGCCCATGTGATTGAGGATAAAAAGATGTAAAAAAATTTAATTCAGTACCCAATGACTTTGGAAGGCCTTTCCAAAAGTTAGAAGTTATCTTGGGATCATGATTAGATATGATGCAGAGGGGAAATCCATGCGACACGACAATATCTTAAACCTACAACTGAGAAATTTCCTCTAGAGACAAAGTATCTCAAATAGGATGGAAATGAGAAGATTTAGTCAATCGATAAATAATAACCCAAATTGTATTATTTCCTCGATATGTCTTTGGAAATCCCACAATGATGTCTGTGGATATATTTTCCCATTTCCACTATGGCACCCATAAAGGATAAATCATCCCTTTTGGTAACTGTTTCACTACTTTAACCTACTGACAAGTCAAACACTTCACAGTAAAATCAACAATATCTCTTTTCATTAAATCCCGCAAGAAATACTCCTGAAGATCTCTGTACATCTTAGTAATGACAGGATGAACTGAAAATAGAGAACTATGAACTTTACATAACAACTCATTCTTCAACTGAGAATCATGAGGCATGCATAATATCATTCCAAATATAAAAATTCAATAATTATCAATGATAAAATCTTCCTACATACCCATCTGAACCAACTCTATCTTTTTCTGCAACCCACATTCTTCCTTTTTCACTTTCTTAATTCTGTTTGATATAGATGATTTCACGGAAACCTAAAACAAAATAGAGAAATTTTCTGCACCAACAAAGTCTATTCCAAATTTCATCAAATCAATAACAAAATGATCTTGTTCCCAACATAACAACGATATTATTGCATTACATTTTCTAATCAAAGCATCAAACACAATATTTTCCATTTTAGGATGGAAATGAATCGTGCAATCATAATCCTTGATTAATTCTCGCCATCACCTCTTTCTCAAGTTCAATTCTTTCTGAGGGAATACATACTTCAAACTTTTGTGGTCAGTATATAATTCACATTTTACTCCATACAATTTATGTCTCAAAATTTTTAAAGCAAAAACAAAAATATCTAATTCCAACCCATGTGTCTGGTGATTTAACTCATGAGGTTTCAACTGACATGATGTATGAGCAATTACCTAATCATTATGCATAAGGACATGACAAATTCATTTCAATGAAGAATCACTGTAGATAACAAACTCACCATTTCTGGAAGGCAGTTCCAAAACTGGAGCATCCACCAATCTCCTTTTAAATTCATAAAAACAATCATCACATTCTTTTTTAGAGATGAACTTATAATATTTTTTAGTTAACTTCGTAATTAGACTATATAACCGTTATAAATTTTCAACAAACATCTATTAATAACCTATAAACCATGAAAACTACAGATCTCAGTTATATTTGTGGGTCTTGGCCATTCTTTGACAACTTTAGTTTTAGCAGGGTCAATAGTTATTCCATTTTTGAAACAATATGACCAAGGAATGAATTTTTTTGAAACCAAAACTCAAACTTTCAGAATTTTTGAAAGTGTATCTTTTCATTAATTTTTTTCAAGACAACCCTTAAATGTCTTTAATGATCCTTTTTTCTATTAGAATGATCAAAAATATCATCAATAAACACTACCAAAAACTTATACAAAAACATAGGGAAATTCTATTCATATGATCCATGAATACAGCATAAGCATAGGTAAACCCAAAATTTATAGCAATAAATTCATAATGGCCATATCTAGTACGAAACACAGTATTTAGAATATCTGCTTCCATTAGGTTGAACTGATGGTACCCCGACCTCAAATCAATCATCAAAAAATATAGTGCTCTATGGAGATGATCAAAAAAATCATCAATATGAAGTAAATGATACTTCTTCTATATAGTGAAGCTATTCAATGCTGTATAAGCAATGTAATGTCTCATTGAACTATCTTTATTTTTAACAAACAAGACAGGAGCACCGCAAGGTGATTGGCCAAGTCAAATGAAAACATTATCTAATAACTCGTTTAATTGCTTCTTTAACTCTAACAGATCTATTTGAGTCATTATATAAGGGGGTATTGAAATTTGATTAGCATTAGAAACTAAGTCAATAGTAAATTCAACATACCGATCAGGTATAATACCCATCAACTCATGATGAAAAACATCAAATTACTCATTTACCACTGGAACATCATTAATCTAAATAGTTCCTTTGTTTTCAAAAATATGTGCAAGGTAACATTAATTTTCATCTTTTACTTATTTCTCAGCATGCTAATATTTTATAAAATGTAAGGGTTCATTATTGAACACAAATTGATATTATATCGGTAAATAAACCTCTTTATCTCGGCAATCAATCGTTGCATGATAAACTGAAAGCCAATCTATACCCAAAATAACATCAAACCCTACTAGAGGCAAAACAATAAGGATTTTAGGTAGATTCCTTCTGCACAAAAGGAAAATAAGGTTATTATAATTTCTTTTCTATCTCAACATTTAATCCTGGTGTTTTTACCAGAAGTTCAGGATTCATATCATGAGATGGAATTCCCAATTTACTAGAAAACTTCTCATAATTGAATGAATCTGTAGACCCTGAATCAAATGAAAAATTGGCACAATCTTACCAAAGAAGAAGTGTACCTGATACTACTTCATTTGATGGCCCAACATCTACTGAAAGAGTGGAAAAGGATTTAACCTCACCTTTCTGCTTGTAGTCTGGCTGCTTTCCCTCGGTTGAGTTCTTCATTGGACACTCATTTTCTTAATAACCAATTTCATTGCACCTAAAACATTTTACTGATTTTAAATATGATATTTTCTAGCCATTTACCTAATCATTTTAAGTGAAATTATGAGCCTTATGCCCCATTTTACAACATCAGAACCACTTTCCAAAATTCAGCAAACATTCTCTAGCTTGTTTTTAACCACAATTTTCACAAACTGTAAACTTAAGTTTCATACCATTAGATTTTGTAGAAGAGTTTGTCCCATTTGTCTGCTACCTCGACCTCTTATTCTATTGTATTTTAAATAACTTCTAATCATCGAAAAAATCCATTTCCACCTTTTCCGCACATCGAAAATGTTTTTCATAACATTTGAACTCATGAGAAGCTATATCCCTTCGATACCTTGGCTTTAATCATGAGTAAAAAATGGTTGAGTTTACTATCAATATCTCATATAAAATGTGGAGAATACCATTCTAGTGGAGTGAATTTTTCTTCATATGTAGCCACTGAGTCATCCTCCTACCTCAACTGAAGTAATTTTTTTCCATCTTAAGACAAACCCTCTTAGAAAATTATTCCTCATGAAACATACATTTGATTTCATCCCAATCAGGTGCACCAATCTCCTCACTGTCTGTGATATTTTTCACCATTGACCCCCACTAATAGACTTAAAATTAAAAATGGTAAATAAAAATACTATCCTTTTGATGTTTGGAACATCCAATGACATCAAAAATATTTTCCAGTGGGTTAATCCACCTTTCAGCAAAGCACATGGTCAGATGATCCTCTAAATGATGGGGGATGTTGCCTTATGAAATGATCCACAACTGACATGTTCCTTAGTGGTTGATCTGGATTATCTCAAGCATGAATACCACCACCATTTATATCCTAATTCATGTGTGTTATCACCACAAGAAGATGTTTAGTTCTGATTCTAACCATCTCATGTAGGTGATTTGGAAAGATTTCTTCCTCTTGATGTCATCCGATCATTGCTTCCTTGTTTCCTCTATGGAAAAACATTCTGAACACATAAATATCTTAGGCGAAGCAACATGTCAATCTATAAATGATATATCATTTTAATATTAACATAAATTAATTTATGGGTAATAATTTAACAATAACCTAACTCCTAATGTTTTCTAAACTAGCCTCTGATACCAACTATAATAACCCTATCATGAAACATTAAATAATCTTGAATTAAATGACTAATTAAAATTTAGGATCTTTTCTGTTTTAGTGTTTTAGAGAATTAGGTCTTAACTATTACATTACATCTCATAAATTAAAAAGTAGACACTTGTACTTTATTTCCATTTTTTCCATAAAATAAAAACTCTTGAAAAAAGGGTCATGTTTAGTTCCATGTTTTCAATAGCATGATGTTTCCATGATGCCATCCTTAAGTATATTCAACATTCATTCCTATTAAAAACATTTCAAAACATGGAATGAGCATAAAAACCATAGTAAGGATTATAAAATAATGAAAGAAAACATTATTCCATCAATACATACCAAGCATAATCTCATACCCCATTAAATCATCAGATTTATGAATAACACATAGAAATCATAAATCTAAAGGTAACATTTGGAATCCATAACATACATTCATTGTAGATTCCAAAGATACGTAGGGAGTTACATTTGGAATACTTATCATAGTATATTCCCTAAATCTCTTTGGAGAAACATTATCATTTGGCTCAATCACGTTACCCAATGCATTAGAGATCTATCTCGGGCTCACCTACCCTAGGTTTATCATGGAACCACCCATTTACGTAAATAATTTCCAAGAAACATAACACATCCATAACACCTAAAACAAACATAAAGGAAATATAACATTTCTACAATTCAATCACAACATATCGTTTTAATATATTGACATAAAAAACCTTTATCGATACCATTTTCAACACCAAAATACGAAAAAGGGTATATGGTATTTATTTTCTTTTTAAAAACATTATGGCTTCTTATGAAAGCCAAAAATCAAATAATACTTATTGCGGTAGAAATGGACATTGTCACTACTTACGTTTAAAAGAAACATTATTTTTGGTCATTTATTAAAAATCATAGTAGAAAAATATTCCATTGGAATGAAATTAAATTTCAAATATTTTTATACACTTTATAAAAGAAATTCATTTATAAAAAAAAATCACTCAATGAATAGAGATTGAGACGAAGTCACTTACCTTGTGTCTCACTTGACCCATTCATTCTTTAATCTTGTGAATAATAAATTAATGTTAATTTCTACTTGATTAAAAAAAATTAATTTTATTATTCCTTTTATATCAACTATTATCATGTTATAAACATTATGTAATCATTTATGTTAACAATGGTAGTTTTGTCGATATTTGGTACTTCAGACAAAAATGAACTTCTTATATTTACAAGTTTTCCATGTAATCAAAATTACATTATCTCCCAAATGATATTCATTATATAGATATCATATGTAACATATATATCATATATATATATATATATATATATATATTTACAATATTAAATAACATTTGGAAATAAGAAATGAAATACATCGTTCTTGGAGATGGTAAGTCGTACGTATGCATGAAGGCAACTTTCATTTTTATTTCTTTTTTAATGGAATGAAAACATAATGATAAATTGGTCTATTATAATTCTAATATAATATCATATATAATTTCATTAAATCTTCCTTTTATATGTGTTTGTGTATGGAATGAATGAGTTATATCACATTGAGGGGGTGGTTGTCCGTACTTCCACCAATGAAATTATCTTGTTTACCCCTTTTATAAACCATACTGGTATGCTATAAATGGAAAATAGAGAAGTATAGAGACAATATATATATAATATACATTACATATAAATATATTTCCATCATAATGGAAACCATATGAGTGGGGTGGAGAAGATTGAACAATCATTTTTTCATGAGGCAGTAGTTCGTTGTCCATTGAAATTGTACGTTCTTTACCCATTAGACAGAGGTGTGGGTAAGTGTAGTTCGAGTAAATATCATAAAAACAACCCTAGTATATTGAGTATACTGGTTTTTTTATCAAATAAATGAACAAAAAATATTTTGGGGTTTCGAGAAGTAAAATAAAATAAAAGAACTTAAGAGAAGACGTTACCTTTAAATCGGGTAACTCCCATTGGATTGAACAAAAAGAATTTCTGGAAGTGCATTCTGTATGAGGAACGACATCTAGGTAGAAGAGAGGGATCATGAGATCTTATTTTGGTAGAGGTTGTATGATCCAATGGGCTTTAGAGGTGTTAGTAATCAATTAGAGGATAAGGCTTTTTATAAGAGGAAGGAGGGGCTCTTTAGGAATGTTTGAAAATATTATTTCATTATATAAATATTTTCTGTTTCTAAAGGTCAAAAACTTATTAAAATCGAAGATAAGATGAATCTTGTTAGAAATAAAATAATCTAGTTAAAATTTTATAGGTTATGGATATTGTTCTATTTTTTATAATATTATTTATTTAAATCATTCATTAATGAAGTAAACACTACATCATTATTGTGTTATAAATAATATTATTAGTTGATGTCTAAAAATTATATATAAAATAACATGATGTGGGAATTAATTTTAGCTTTCTAATTCAAGTATATAATATATATAAATAATATAACCCCACATTAAAATTGTTTTAGAAAAACAATACACGTTTATGATATTTTTATTTTTACTTTAAATAAAAATTTATTAATGTTATTATATTACCTAAATGGCCTTAAAAGGCCAAATATCTCACCCAAGGATTTTATTTGTCAGCCATCACTCATCAAATTAGGTTTGGACAAGTGTTAAGGAAATTTTACATTATTTAGTTATTATTTTTACCTTGATTTACACTATTTACCATTAACCGCAGAAAATAAAAGTCAATAGATATTATTCACCAAAGATTATTTTCATCTTATTGAACCTTATATTACATAACAATGAATACCATATATATCGTATTTTTGAAATTAAATTCATAGAAGTTTTAAAAAACTTTCAAATGAAAAAGTTAGTTATTTAACTACCACTTAGTGTTTTAACTATTAATAAAAAAAGAAGGATTTCAAAAAAATAACAAAAATTTACATGAAGTTATATTAGATATTCCAAATTCAAAAATGATGTTCATTTTACCAAATTAAAAACAGAAATGTCTCATTAATTAATTTAATATTAATTCATGTTGCCAAAACAAAAAGAATGTTTTTAACAAATAATAACTATCAAAAGATTGACACTTGTTTATGTCCAATCTCAATGTAAAATTAATTCCAGTGACCAAAAGTAGATTAAATGATAAAAATATAATATAATTACACATCGAATACAGTTAAAATAATAATTTAACCATATAAAAAAAGTTTATTAAAAATATGTTTTGAATTAAAATACATATTTTTTCACAATTCATTAAAAATGATTTTTTTACAGAAAAATAAAAAAAATTACCCAACTTAAATTTCAATGTTAGGATTATACAAAATAATTTTATATTGTCAAATATAATATATAAATGTGACGAAAACTAGATTCAAAGAGGGTCTGTGATCAAAATGTGGTAAATCGTCCTTTAAATGAATATTAGAGTATTTATGCTTAAAATTAGATTGATTCACATTTTAAGCCTCTATCTTTTTTTAGATAAATGTAAACAAATTTAACAAACATCTATATTCATATTGTAGTTAGTCTTGTTCATTCCAGCCAATACAATTTCTATGAATTAACTACCATTTAAAATAATATTATATTATTATTTCTCAATATGACTCAAATTTGGGTGCAAAATAAGATTTCGAAGAAATCCATTGTTGCGTATAAGGTATGCCATAGAACATAGCATCCCATTTAAAGTAAAATTACTATTTTCTTCACAAATAATAATAAATATTGAAATGAATTATTCATTATATACTTGGGATGTTACATAACATACTAATTAGTATCAAACCCTTTAGTGTGTATCACATCGATATAATATAAGATCAAAATATAATCTTGAAAACCCACAGTTTTAGTATCAATCATACTAGATATAACATTATAAGACAAAAATGATCAATTTATAAAAAATTATCATCTGTCAAACAAATTTCATTCATTAATATATATTCCTAATTATCATCATAATTTTGTCAAACCTTTTTAATTAATCATTCAACAATAAGGTTGTTAATATATAAATTAACCACAATTTTACAATGTCATTCTTCCACATGAAAGAACAAAAAATTATAATTGTTTCAATTCAAAATGTTTAATCCAATAATCAATAAAATTATACAAAATTTGGTACATATTGAAAGTAAAATAGATAATGTAAAAATTTAATTACCCATATGGAAAACCTAATGAGTGGATATAGGTCTCAGTATCCTTACCTATGGACTGAAATGGGTTCAATGGGGTTTAAAGATAAATGATTATATTTTAACATGGATTATCCAATTTATCTGGTTGTGCCGATAGAATATAGGTATGATCACACAAATCAAAATTATAATAAATAATTTTATTAGATATAAAGGTATTTAGTTTAGACCACCCACATCAATTCCTTTCAAGGCAAGAATCCACAATGAATCATGTTAATGAATATTTTCATGCCATATCATTGAAACATTATACCTAAATTGTGCTTATTTATTCACTACCAGAGGTGTGGTCACACTACCCTAATTTGATCCATAAAATTAATTAATTTTAGACATAAAATAAGAAAACTCGTCATTTTAATCCATTCCATTCAATTAATTCCATTTAATTAAACAATAAGAGGAAATTATTTTATCATGGTTTAAGAGACACATAGATGGTTTCCTGAAAAAATGGTCATTTAGTTGCATGGGTAATACCATTTATTAAAAAATAAATTCCATTTATAAAATTAGGGAAGTACATAGAAGGTTTGTGGTTCATTAAACATCTACAATCTAGAGGGTTAAACCCCTAGTTAATGAAAACTGAAATGTGATGTCATAAGCATGTTATTTAACTAACTCGGAAACAAAAGAAAACAGATAACCATCCCAAGCATTAATCCAGTACATGATTTAAGTAACTATTCAATAATTTTGGGTTTAGAAGATATTTGACCTCATTAGAAAGGTCTTGTTATAAAATCATTACATTATATATTAAACAATTCATTTAAATAATTAAACATTTCATTTAAGAATGAAAACATTAATTCATAAAATATGCACTTAACAAATTCTTAAATTTAAAGAAAAGATAGTAAGGGAATCCTATGGATAAAAACTCACACCAAATATCATTGAAATAACACATATATTACATGTTAACATCTAATGGACTCCATACCTTATGTAAAATGATTATTGACGATGAGGGTAGGCATTTAAGTTTAACTACACCACTGAAAATTTGTTTCATTCATAAATACAATTATTTTTAGGATATTTCTTAGTGAGGAAAACACCAACAACAATGGAGAAGCATCAATCTAATCAATATTGTGAGAGATATAAGTTATTTATGTTTTTAAACATAACAAAAATCAAAAAACAATTATACTTGGAGGGTGGGAGAGGAGAGAGGGCCTGGGACGTGAGGATTTTCATATGCACAACCAAATTTTAGCACCCCCTTCATCTTCCCCCCCCCCCCCCACATATATATATATATATATATATATATCAAAAATTATATTCATTTAAATATTATTATTAATATTTTTAATTAACTAAAGGTTTTTTTTAAAAACATCTTGGCACCACTCATGAAAATCAAAAAGATTCCCTTCAATTAACATTTATTTAAATAAATAAAATAAACTTAATTATAATATATATATACTCAAATATTAATATATATACACATGTATATATAAATATATATATCTTTTTTAATTATTTATTTAATCCACATATATATGTATTTACACCAGAATATATATATACAAATATATTTATTTTTCTCATATATACTCATCCCTGTAGACAAACACACACACACACACACATGTACATGTATATATATACCTATATATATACATATATTAATATCATATATACACACACACACATTATATACATATATACACACCACTATTATTTTCTCAAATTAATAATAATAATAATAACACCATTATTTTATCATTATTATTAATTCTATGTCAGAATTATTACCATGAATTGTTCAATTCAGATAACCACTAAAACTGTGATTTTATTATATTAACCACATAATATTTTTTATGTTGGTTAATTAAAAAAATATTTGAACCAACAAATATATATATATATATACATGTTATATATATACACACGCCTGTATTCATATATATACACCCGCACATGTATATATATGTATACATTATATATATACCCAAATATGTTTTCCCTTATATAATAAAAATAAAAATATGTAAAATGATTTTTATTTAATACAATCCTTCAATGACACTATTAAAAATATAAAAATAACAATCCTTAAAAACGAAAAATGGTTAAGAAATTAATATTAACCATACATTTTTAATTTAATTTTTTCATTAATAATAATAAATTAATTAAATTGGCCCCCACTAAAATATTTTTCCAAAAAGTAACACGAGTATTAATTTCATATATATAGTTTCATTTTTTTCAACCATAAAAACAATAAACATTATTATTATAAAATTATCATCATTATTTCTAGCATCTGAAAAAAATATTTATATACTAAATGACTTATCCTTGTGTACAATCTTACCAAAGATATGACACTCACAAATGTTTTACCTCTTATAGGGTAAACCCTGCATTTTGGAAATAACAATGGTATCATATTTATCACATGATGCACCATTTATGTTAAAATAATTATTTATTATATAAAAACATAATAATAAATTTATTAAAAATAATAAGGATAACAACATGTGAGATATTTCCAAATAACTGACCAGCATAAAAGTTATATGCTTCTTTGGGTAAAACACACATATCAAACCTAATAGTGGTCACAAATTTCTCATATGATGCATCGTTTTAGTTTTATTTAATTTTTTGGAAATAAATCACAGACAATTATGAATAAAATAAATTGAATATTATTATTCTACTAGTGTGGAGGGTATACATGCCTCATAATCCCATATTAACTCATCTTATATCTTTTAAAATATTTCATGGAATATTTTAAAGGGATAAATAAGTCTTTTACCCTTTCAAAAATCCATAGTAGAAGGAGTTATTGAATAATTTAATTTTCACACCAAAATACATGAAATTTTGTTAGCAAATGTGGGGTGTTGTTATCATTTACAAATGAGGGAGTTACAACATCCCCCCCATAGAAATTTTTATCCCTGATAATCCTTTAAGAACAATTAATACATCACCCAACCTAAAATTGTTATGGAGTCTCACTCAGACGATCATGTTTCATTTCCAATTTCCCAACACGACTTTTATCATTGATTAGGTAAGAGGCACTAAAGTCATTTAGATCAAATATGACACTCATTTTTATACTAAAACATTGAAATGTTGCTCATACGAGACTAATAAACTAGATACCAGACCATGTAATCATTTCTATAAACATTTAATTGGTGGTTCTCCTAGACATAGGTCTCAAACATTAGAAACGGGTCTTATTCTATGCCACGACACCACCACCATTTGAATTGCCTTAAAATCACTCCTCTAATCATTCAAGTGACATTCCATGTTTTATTTTCATTAACATAATTAACCATTTACTTCCAATGTTATGTTAGGGTCCCCATCATAATGAAAATGTTGAATTTTTGACCTACCCCATAGAAATGGCCATGCATTCTTTCCATGAAGGCTCTATCGACCTATATCACCACTCCTCCCTTTCCCGATGGAATGCTTAATTGGGAGACCAATTAAACTATCCAAAAAAAAATTAAAACCAAATGTTGAATGCGAACAATGCTATCATTGTGTTTTATGGATGAATTCGTCATTGGGGCCATGCTCGTCTACGATGGAAGAGTACACCAAGATGATTTAAATGTTTTCTAAAAGGAAAACGGATGAACCTATACTTTTCTATAGCTTGGAAGAAAATCAACTTCACCTACCAATGAACCATCATTAACCGATCACTGAGACATTACCCATGAGGAATCATGTGATAGTTCAAGCTTAGAAACTGATGTCCACCCACAACCAATGATGTTTCTCAAAGGTTTCATACATTTCCAATCAAACCAACATTATGTTGTCGAGAAAGATCTGACATGATTAAAAACTAGAAATCCTGAAAGTGATTCAATAAAAACTATCTATCTCTAAATGGTCTTCTTTGTTTTGTTTCTTTTACTCGGATAGAGGCGTTTACCAGAACCAACATGACACTCCCCACCATAGGAGAGTCATAGTAGTTGAATGAATAGAAATCATCCACTCACTTGTGTAATACATCATACTCAACTTAAATGAACATGTGGAACTCCTCCCAGCAACACTCACATACATCAAGCATTAGACATAAAATTCATAACCAAATGGATTGGCATGTTAAAACACCCAAGTCCAAGGGATGTCATTCTGATAATTGGGATGAATTGATGTCTTTAACTTGCGGGTTACTCTACTATGGCGATGACCCGAGAGCGTACTCAACAGCACATGCCTCAATGATTACACGAACATCAACTACTTTGTTGCGTTATTTATCACTCAATGGGCCCCATGTACATTAATTCATGCTACCCCAAGGTTCTAAAAGTAAGAGGTAGTGTCCTAAATACTATTCATTGCCTTTCCACCCAATATACTTACTTATCAGATGGTTTTTACATTATATTATCCCTAGTTTTATTTCCCCATTTTACCATTAACTTAGATTATGGTATACCAATTCATCCATCACAGAGTAAAATAAAGGGACAATGAAACCATGAACATTGATCTGAATATGGGTGTCACTCATATCTAGGAGTACTAAAATGGAAAACAGAACTTGAATGACCCCAAACAATAATAAATCATAATACTTATTAAGGAATTTGAATTCTAAGGGTGTTACCTACTATGTTCCTAAACCTTATGAAAAAACAACCATCACACCTATCACTAGGTCTTCAAAAAAAATACTAGCCCCAGGATCCAATAATTTAAACAATTTCTGGAAAGGAAACATCTTATAAAAAATGATCAATTTTCTATTGAAGGCTACATAAAAAGAAAATCCCATGCTAACCATTCATGATGGTTTTGTTAAAGGGGACCACCTACAAAATCCATTCTAAGGACATTTAAAATATTCAATCATTAATATTTAAGCATTTAAAAGATTTAATCAACACATCTAAGCATGGAATTAATGTCTCCACAAACATCCTATAAAAAACATTTTACACTTCTTAAAATTCATTTATAATTATGAAATTTACCCAAATAAGTTACTTTTATGTTTTTAAACATAAGGTGGCCTAGAAGAGTTCCACTAATCCAACATCAGTTTATCAGAATGAAACCCAATAGTATTTTGTTAACATTTAAAGTTTCAAACAACCTTTATGGTTTATCTCATAAGGATCATGCACAAACTGGTGTACTTGGGTCCAGTTGTGAATTTATTTGTCCAACCAGTTCATTTCAAATTAAAGCTGAAAAACATTTAATAATATTTAAAACTCTAAAATTTCCAAAGTATAAATGTTATATTTTCCTATTGTTAAGGAACACATAATCCTTAAAAACTAAAAACTAAATCCCATTTTAATCATAACTAATACATTTAGCATATGCCATCAATTTCATATTAAAAACAATGTAATGTATGTCTCTACAAGAAGCTAACACATAGAAACATTCAGAAATCAGAGAATCATGGAATAATAAACTGGAAAGGGATGTGGATTCTTTAAGTAATTTGATATATAAAAATCGAAGAATATTATACAATACAGAAAACTAAATCACTCAAGGGAAAAAATAAATTTAGTAAATACCCAACATATGCAACTAGATAGTATACTATATTCAAGAGATGTGAGTTTCTATATCCCAATTATGACTCATTTAATTATTCATCATTTTTATACAAGACTAGGGGAAAAATACCCTAAATATAAATAATCAATAAAAAGTAGAAAGCACACCATTCACTCAAGGTGAAATAATATCGACTATAATAGAAAAAAGCACAAACAATAATCCCAACCCTAGTCACAGGGATATCTCTTATATGTGGGCTGATTAGTCCTAGGAACAACTATTTAAAAAGTTCCAGCACATTCATAGTCCCCTATCTAACTACACAAAATATTAATATAAATGAAAATAAAAATCCTTGATACCACTTTATATCATCTCACCCCAGCTAAACTATAAGATGGTAGTTTGGCCGGTCACCACATGACCTCAATCATGCCTCCCCTTATGCTAGAAGTTTCCGACTAAAAGTGAATGTCTATTGATTGATTTTTGGGGACACTATACCTTCTATATCAGAACCATACTACAGAATCCTAGTCCTAACATACATGTATATTACATCATTTTATATGAATACTCAGAACATTACAAAAATATATGAATGTGGACCGTAATAGCTTAGTATCTTTGGAAACCTAGAAACTAATTCATCTATCATAGTGACATATCTTCAACATATATCATAAATTACTCCACCATTAGTATATCTATCTAAAACCATTCTTCATAATATGGGAAAAGTAAACCTAATAAATGTGTGATCTTAGATGCTCAGTAAGGTAAATAAATGAAATGTGTAAGTATAAAATAAACCAAAGTTTATGGAACATGAGAATAACATTTGATGATCATAACATGTAAATAAGATATCCCAATAATGATTGGTTGCCCACAAGACATGAATTATAAGGAAATAAATAACATAATTCATTAATGTATAAAATAAAAATAAAATAATGAATTATGGTAGACACAAAATCATAGTATATGATTTACAAAGTAACCAAGGCCTCACTCCCAAGACCATCTTGGTAATATGGGTTCACTCCCCATACCATCTTTCTAGTTATTGTTCACCCCCATTTCCATCATAGTATAATTATTTAACTCCTCATACCATCTTTGTTGTCATGGTAAACTCCCATGTCCATCTTAAAAGTCATGGTTCATTCCAAATACCATCTTGGTCTATCTCATGAGATATAAATCTTTACCCAATGCATTAGAAGAAGATATAGTTCAGACCATCTCATAATTAAATCACACACACATGTTGCAATAGAACATAAATAATCGTATCATAACCCATTAAATGAAATGGGTATCAAGAAATGTTTTCATATCATAACATCTGGAAAAGGACAGATTTCATATTAATTTTATCAAAATCAAAACTCCTAAAAGACATATGGATTTCCAAAACATATAACCCATGATAGGGAAATAGATTCCCTAAACATATATCCCATTAAATAGAAATATATTTCAAAAACATATATCCTATGAAGGAGAAAAATGTTTCATAATGGCCATGACATTAAGCATAACCCATTCATGGAAAAATTAGATCATTTCCTATAAGGTAATGAGTAACAACAAAAGATGTCACCTTAGAAGGAAAAAATATTGAAATATATTTCAAAACAATTATGGAGAATAATAAAAATTATTATTTTAAATTTGTTTTTTAATACATAAAACCATTGGAAAATCATTTTCAATGAAAATAACATGAATAATTATATATATGATTTGAAATCAGATTGAAATCATTTTTCTTTGAAAACATATAATGTAATCTTCAAAACATTAAAAAAAAATTCCCTAAATTTTTCTTGAATACATAAAAATAATGTCTCAAAACTTTTTGGAAAACATTTCTTTGAAACTACATTGATAAAATATAAATGATCCATGAAAAAATTTGAAAAATATTTTTCTTGAAAAAATATAAAATAATGATGAAGATGTTTTGAAACCCAGTTTTCCTTCAAAACTTATAAAATAATCCTGAAAGCAGTTTTAATACCAATTTACATGAATAATTATAAATTAATCATGAAAACGTTTTGAAAGACATTTTTATTGAAAAATTATAAAATAATATTGAAATCAATTAAGAAAAAAATTTCCATGAAAAAAGATAATATAATATAGAAATAATTTCGAAAACCCTTTTCCTTAAACACTTATAAAATGATCCTGAAATTATTTGGAAATTATTTTTATTTAAAAATAGGTTTTTAAATAATTATCTTAAAACATTATATTTAAAAATAAAATAATTATTCAATTTATTGGTGGAGGATAAATACCTAAATTTCATCTGAGGTAAATAAAATATTTCTTTTTTCATGGTAAAAAGATTAGAAAAACTACACCTTTGTAAAGAGACAGTAATATTTGCATGAATACATAGGTAAATAGAAACACTTTGGTCAAAATTTATTTTAATTATCATATGAGATTGTTAGAATATTCTTTGAAACCCTTTCTAGACATCATAGTTTTAAAGGAACCCAGATTTCTGACCATAGAGAGGGTAATGTCATACATTCTTGAAAAAACATTCCTAACAATATATATATATATATATTCAACCTCAAAAAGTGATTAAATTGTTTCAATAAACTCTTATAACATGGTTACATTGGACCATACTATCCATGTAAGAAAATTATATTACATAAAATATAAAATATTATGAAAATTTATAAATTCATGATATAATATGTAAAATGGAATTATATACACCAAGAAGAAGAATTTAGAGGCATAACCAAAAATGAGTCTTAAAGAAGGAAAATTGAGACAAAACTATTTCAGAAATTTGTAAACTATTGAAGCACAATCCCCTTGAAGTAATGAGCCTAAAATGGATATGTGATTCACCATAAATTTAATTATAAGATACATCAAATACAATCATGGTTATACACACACCACACAAAAAAGAATGAGTGGTGAACATTGAATGTATCTAATGAAAATAAAAAGTTTGAGGTAATCCTCTTACAATGTGTCTAAACTCTATTCATACTCGTTAAAACTACCCATATAATAAATATTATATTATAATAGTTATTTTTATTAACCATATTATATATATATATATATGGTTTTATTATGTCCTTATATTACCAACTTGGTAACAGTCCTATGTTAAGGTTTCGGATCGGGAAATATTCATTTTATTCATCGCACGTGTCTTAATTTGTCTTATCATTGGTATTTATACATTATATCATGATTTAATTAATTTAAAAGATTATATATATTTCATTTATATACATTATATCTAGATTATAATAATATATATAATATATATGTATGATGTGGAATACATCATTTATGGAGACGGCAGGTCGTACATAGGATTGCATTCTATTTCCATCTATTTGTCGTGTTGAATGAATGTTAAATACATATACATATATATATCATTATTAAAGAATATTCATGATATCATATATATTATTTATATTAACTTTAACCCTTTTAATATAATCCATGTAGTGTATGAATAAATCATAAAACATTGTTGGGGGGTATTCCACACATCCTCAAACTAAATTATCTTATTTAATAAGATAGAAATCATTATGGTATATTCTAAATAAAAATTAAATAACAATAAAGTCATTATAAATATAATATATATCATATATAAAAATCATTTCATTATAATTTCTTCCATGATAGGAGGTATGGAAAATTAAACAAACATCATTTAGTGAGGTGATAGTTCTCCATACAATTAAATAGTATGTTAATTATCCATTATATAGAGGTGTATGTAACTGTAGACTAAAAAAATATAATAAAAACATACTAGTATATTTATTTTACTGTTTTTGTTATAAAATCATGGAAAAAATAATTTGGAGGTGTGGATAACGAAAATAAAATAATGGAATAAAGAGATGGAATTACTTCTAAATCGAGTAACTCTTATAGATTTGTGTCAAAAGGATTCCATGGATTTCCTTATCCCAATTTACGGATTATATTAGGAATTGAGGATATATAGTAAGTGTATTAGGAATTTATTTTCCTAACATAAGTTATTTGAGAGTTCTGAATAAGTTGGTGAGGATGTTCCCTTTTATAGAGAAGGAAAATGACTCACATGGAATTTTTTCATACAAGTTAGGTGTACAAATGTTCTTATATAAAAGATAATAAAAATCCAGCCTAAATTAATAATTAATTTTTTATAGACGCATCATGTATATAATTATTTTTACAATGTGGAAGGTAATTTGGGCCCCTAAGATTATGTTTTAGTACCAAATTAAGCTTAATTAGACCATAATCATTGTGATTAATTTTAATCTCTTTTACTAATATTTTTTATCAAAAATTAAATAGATCATTAAAGAATATAAATATTATACAGATTGAAATGGTGTATGTTGGTTTTTCAAAATACAATTAACATAAGTTGAATAATTAATATTAATGATAATCGTAGAGACAAGTTGAAATTGCCTATTTTAAAAGTAGAAAGAAGTTCAAAAGTTTATTAAGTTTCTATATTCAATTTCAACATGATATTTATTTTAATTACCTAAATTTCGTTAATATATTTACAATTGATCATGTTTTTTCTTAATGGAAATTTAAAATATTTCTTTACATTAATATTTATTTAAATAAAAAATTAGTTGTTAACAAAAAACAAGTATTATTTAATATTTATAAAAAAAATCATGTTTCTCAGGAAAATCCCAAAAAATTAACATTAGACAATTTCATAATTATTAAATTTAAAAAATAAATTTATTATATCTAAGTAAATTTTTAAATTTTCTTAAAATTCTTTTTATTATTGAAATTTTATAATTCAATAAATTAATTTTTTTAAAAAATTTGACAATACCAAAATGATATATTTAATTATCAATATATTTTATCTATATAAAAAAATGAAATATAATACTTGGAAATTAGTTATTACTATTCATATAAATATATTTATCATATAGTTTATAATAATCTCATTTAAATAATTATAACAACATAATGATGTTTTGTAGAAACATCGGTGTTGTGTGTAACCGATGAAAAGTCAGGGTTGCGAGTTATACAAGAAAAGTTGGTATTCAGTGTAATGCAGTCCTAGTCGATATATTTTGTAGAATAATACATGTTAGTTCCATATAATAGGGATGTTTTAATTATTGATTTTATATAAAGTAATACATAAATAACTATTTTCGATGTCACGTGAGATGAAAAGTATCAAAAAGATATGTTAATAAAAAATAAACATAATTGAAAAAAATTAGTGTTTTACATTCTACCCCTGGAGAAATAAATTTCTTCATTAAAATAAATCCATGTTATCAAAGGTTTAATACTTGAATGTTTCATTTATTGAAAACCACATCATAAAAATGGATACAAAAACATTCTATAAAAAGGGATTGTTTGAACCATAACGATTATAGAATGTTACATATAACTGGGTTTCCACATAGGAGAACATGAGTTGAGACTGATGATTTGAAATGGAGGAAAATATTAATATTTTATAGGGATCGATTGTGTTCATCAATATAAATCTAATGTATGATCAATTAAATGTTGAGGGCCTCAATGTCACAAATATGCGATGATATATAGGGCCATCGGTAAACGAAAAATTAATGTATTATGACAACATTTTTTATCATTATCCTATATTTGAGAATTTCTTTTATTGACAAATAATATAATAAAATATAATTAAATTATATATTTTGGTAAACTAATGTTTATTATTTGGTTTTTCTTCTAACTAAATCTAATTCTTCCATTGCTTCAAGAAATGGATTTCAGGAATTAACTTGTATGCCTGAAGCAATAAAATACACTTTTAGTAGATAATAAGGAAACAAAATAAACAAAATAACAAAATATCTATAACTATTATCAAAAATAAATATTAATAGTACATTATTATCTAAGAATATAAAGTAAAACTGTTGTTTCATAAAAAATAATTACTCATCCAAAATAATTATACATTAACCAAAACATTGAATAGGTTACTGGTAGGTGTGAAACCCATGTCATCCTTCAGTCAAGGGCTTAAGAACCATGACCATTATGAACTTGATTTGTTGTCACCTGACATACTTGATGTCCTTTTATACAATATCACTAATATAATTTCCAAAATAAATAAGATGGAAATCCATGATATATTCTTAATTAATAAATACTATTTTATCCAAGAATTTCAATACAAAATCAGTGCATAAATTCTTGCTCGGAAGTTTAAATTAAAATTTTAATGAATCCTTATCCATATAAATATTCTAAATGATGAAAATCTAAAAAATTAGAGAAATAATTAGAAATCATCTTAACATTGGTTCCCCCTAATATCTGAAAGTATCCATTGGTAGTCACATTACATACATGTGAATACCCTCATCATATATTCATTTGAAACATGTCATTAACCTGAATTAAAATTAATACATATGGAAAATATGCATGTTTCCATATACAATAGATGACTCAACATATTCCATAAATCCAATTAGTAATAATCTTCAACCATGATAGCGTAAAATACTTTTCAACAAGTCTTTAATTAGGTCTAAGGTAATCAGTACCTTCGAAATAACTTATTCAATTCCCACATATCACTATCCAAACAATATTATCAAAAAAATAAGGAAAATGTTATGGGTTTTTCCCTTAATCATGTGTTTTCCATCGACATTAACTTTCCATTAAATAAATTTTATACTCTTTCAAAACCACTCATGGTGTGCTGGTGATGTTCAGTTTCCATTCGTTTTCCTCATTCGTGTTTGGATTTGGATGTTGTTTGGGGTTCGTGCATTTTCTATTGCATCGGTGTGGCTCTGCCATTGAGATTTGGTAACAACGCCGAGTTGAACCTTTTGGGATATTCTGGATCCTCTGCGATTTCAGTGTGGTGTTTATGGTTGTTTCGTTTGATGAATCTATTTTTAGCTGGTTCATGGTTTTTTTCTGGATACCGGCTTCGATAGTGGTGGGGCGACGACGGCGATGGGTGGAGATGTAATGGTGATGGAGGCAGGTGATGTGACTTCGTGTGACACGTGATGTTGATTATTCCTGGATAAGGGTGTTGATTTCTCGAGATTGGCATTTGGATGCAGCTGGCAGCATGCATGTGGAGGTACTGGGTTCGAGGGAATGACATTACTAACTTTGGTTGATCGGTGTTTGAACTTTGAAACATGAATTTGAAAATCCATATACTATTTGATTGTACGGTTACCACTAATCCATAAATTGGCCTTTTAGAAAAAAAATGGTTATGGTAAACATTACTTGAACAACCTTATTGATTCTATCCAGGTTCATTCCTCTTGGGACATTCAGTTTCATAATGACAATTTATTCAACATTTACAAAAGTAATCCATCTATGGTGTCATAGGGAGGCCAATATTCTCATCCATTTCCTTTAACAGGCTCTTAATTTTTCCCTTATAGTCACTTTCATTGTGTCCTTCATTAACATAGACAAAATATCTTGTTTTTTGCATAATACATTCACTTTGGTTATTAATTCCAAATTCTTGACTAAAAGGAAACCAAATATTATTTCTTCTATGGTCTTCATTACCTGAAGTCTCAGCATACTCCTTCTTTATCTTACTCGGGGATTTTGAGAGTTGGTTAAGGTTCCCGTTGTTAATCATGTTCCATGAAAACTGATTAGGAATTATCAAAAAATATTTCACTCAAGTGATCTTCACAATGTACTTATAATTATGTAATATTCCATCACATTCAACATTAATCCAATTCTTTATAGTTCCCACCATTGAAAAAAATTATAAGTCGAGTGTGAGCATTACTTATAATAGAAAAAAATCAAAGAGTCTAGAAAATAAATTCAAATAGGATGTCTAAATCATGAAAAAATTCTTAATATATAACACCCTAGTTTTATCCTAGGTTGTTAATAGGAAAATTCTTGTTCAAATCCTTCATAGTGGTTTCTAAATTCTTTGGGAATTCCCAAATCATATTCCCGGAGTGTGTCAATCTAGGCGTGTAGAAAGACACATTGTCTGGTTCCAATTTACCTCGAGTTAGGCCCAAAACATCTTGTCTGAGTTGTTACCCCTAGGTACATATATTCCAAAGATACATACACTTTTAGTATCCATACCATGATTTATTCTTATGAAAACACTCACTCTATCATTTACCAAAATTCCCAAACATTGTTTTAATTGATGACTCATCCTAAGACTTATCTTTAAAGACATCCCTAGACGTATCCATAAAAATATACCTAGATATATCACTAATGTTTTCTCATTATATTTTACAAAGTTTGACCAAACCTTTTCATTGATACTAAATATAGATACACCAGATTTAAATACTAGGATATTACTTCCTAATAGATGAATACACAGTACATTACAAAAATACATGCCCACAGATTATAATAGTTTAGAGACTTTGAAAAATGGAATGAAATATTCTATCCTAGTGAAATATATTCAAAAAGTCTCATAAATATATCCACCATTAGTACATTTATGTAAAAACATTCTTCATAACTTGTGGAAAGGAAACAAAATAAAGTGGTGAGCTCGTATGCTTAGTAAGGTAAATAAAGAAAATGCATAAGCATAACATAAAAAAAGGGAATGGAACTCGAGCATAGCATTTGAAGATCATAACATGAATTAAATAGACAAAAATAATGAATTTATGTTCACAAGACATGAATTATAATGATATAATGAACATAATACATGGAAGCATAATATTGGTATAAAATAAGGAATTATAGAAGACACATAAGAATATAATAATATTCCCATAGTATCTAAGGCACCACAACCAATACCATCTTTGAGGTATGTGTTTACTCCCCATACTATATTTGTAGTTGTGGTTCACTCCTATGGACATCTTAGTAGCATGAGTTCACTACTCATACCATCTTGGCAGTCACGGTTCACTCACATGGTCATCTTCATAGTTAAGGTTCATTACCAAGTCCCTCATAGTATATCTAATGATATATAAATCATTACCCAATGCATCGGAGGGAGATTTAGGTCCCACCTATCTCATAATTAAATCATACATACATGTTCCACGAGATCATAAATAATGATAACTTAACCCATGAAATGAAATGGGTATCATAAACAAGTAATAATATCATAACCTATGAAAAAAGGCAGGCTTTGTAATAATTTCATCATTTGTATAACTATAAAATAGAAAAAAAAATTATAAACATATAACCTGTGAAAGAGAAATGAATTTTATAAACATATAACCCATTAAATAGAAAAATATTTCATAAAAACATATCCCATAGAAGAGAAATGGATTTTATAAACCTATAAACTGAGAAAAAGATATGGGTTTCATAATGACCATGACATTAAGCATAAACCATTCTTAGAAAGAATATTAATGGAATCATTAGATACATTTATATAAGGGAAAGAGTAATATCAACAAATATCAACTTATATGGAAAATAATTTTGAAATATATTTCAATAATCATTATTGAGGAAAATATCCTTTCTCCAATGAAAAATGATTTTTGAAACATTTAAACATTTGAAAATTATTTTCATAGAAAATAGCTAGAACATTTATAAAAAAGAATTAAAATAATTTTTTAAACAATTTTCCTCCAACACTTATAAAATATTCTTCAAAAAATTTAAAATCTTGTTTCTTTAAAAACACATTTAAAATTAATAAATAATTCTTGAAAATATTTTGAAAAACATTTCTTTTAAAATACTTTGAATATATATATATATATATATGTTAAAAAATTAAACAATTTTCCATTAAAACAAATAAAATATTCTTGATTTTTTTTGAAAATTCTTTTCCCCTAAAAATGAATTATATATGCATCAAAAAATATTCAAAACAAATTTTTCTTAGAATTTTATAAAATAGTCATGAAAAAATACTGAATACCTTTTTTGTTGAAAACATATAAAATATGCATGAAAATGATTTGAAAACTCTATTTCCCTGAAAATATATAAAATAATCATAAAAAGATTTTGAAAATCATTTTATTATAAAGAATATAAATTAATCTTGAAATCATTTTGTAAAACATTTTCCATGAAAACTTATAAAAAGAGATTTAAAACGATTTGAAAACTATTTTACTTCAAAATATATTTTCAAAAAATTATTTTATAAATTATAATTAAAACATGAAAAGAAATATTCCAAAATTTGGTGGAGGATAAATCCAAACTAGTTGTATGAGGTAAAAATGAAATTCTTTTTTCATAGTAAAAAGGATAAAAAATGCCTCATTCGAAAACAGATATAAAGATACCTATGAATAATTTTGAAAAAGGAAAAAAGGGAAAAATGATTGTTTATGGTCATTGGATATTATTAGAATAATTTAGGAAACCATTTTTTGAAAACATGGTTTAGAGGAATAGATATTTCCAATGGAAGGTATGGTAATGTTCGGATTTCATAAAAAAACAATCTTAACTATATTATGTAACAATTAGTGGAATAAATGGTATCAATATAGGAATAAATCATTAATAAACAAATGAAAATAAAAATTATAAATTTTCTTGAGATGTGGACCATAAAATTCCATCAAACAATGCATATACATAAAAAGCCTTAAAAATAAATGATATTATTTCAATAAAATCATACAACTTGGTAACATTGGGTCAGTCTATGAATGTATGAAATTGAATTTATATGAAATGTAAAATTTTATAAAAATATGTAAATTCATGATATAACATTAAAAATGGAAGTATATACACCTCGAAATAGAATTTTGATTCATAAATAAACATGATTCTCAATGAAAATTCATATGTGAATACCCATAAATTTAGTTATATTGTACGTTAGATACAATCATTGGTACTACATACACTAAACAAATGGTATAGAGTGGTGAACATAACATGTATCTCATGAAAAAAAAGTGAGATGAAATCCCCTTACTTTGTGTCTTTACTATCATCATACTCATTCAAACCACTTATATAATAAATATATATTTATTATAAATCTTTTATTGGACAATTTTTTTATATATAAAGTTTTATTATGACCTTGATTTACCTTCTTTATAACAATCCTATATTAGGGATTCACTTCAGGTAATATTTTCTTTATTCATCACATGTATTTAATTTTTTATATCATCGGTATTTATAATCAATATCATGATTTCATGAATATAAAACATGATATAAATATAGTATACATATATATATTATTTTTATTTTAATAATCAACATAATATATACTTATGAAATGAAATACATCATTCGTGAAGATAGTAGGTCGTATGAAGGCATGAATGTTATTCCCATTTAATGGTCATGTTCAATCAATGTAAAAGAGTTATATGTATATATAAGTATATATAATTATTAATGTATTTTTATGTTATAATATATATTATATATATTCCCAAAAACCATAAATAATACAATCCTTATAGTGTATGAAGAAATCATATCACTTTGATTTGGTGGTAGTCCACACTTCTCAAGAAAAACTATCATATTTACATTACATGGGATAATAAAGTTATATTATAAATAAAAATTAAAAAAGAATAAATATTTTATAAATATAATCAATATCATATATAATAGAGTTTCCATCATAATTTCCCCCATTAGAGGTGGTAAGGAAAATTGAACAATCATCGGTTATTGTGGCGGTAGTTCACCGTACACATAAACCATATGCTCATAATCCATTTGATGGAGGTGTTCGTAAGTGTATAAGGAAACCATAGCATAACAACATCCTAAAATAATTATTATACTAGTTTTGATATAAAATCATGGAAAATTTAAATACGAGTAGTATAGAAATAATATTCTATAAACGACATGAGACAAGACTTTAACTATAAATCGGGTAACTCCTTTTGGGTTATACCAGAAGGCTTCCGGGGATTTCATACTACCCAAGGGAAGGCTTTTAGGATGAATTTTAGATCTCTATAATGTGTATTTGTTATGTATTGGATGAAATTAATAGTTTTGAGATGTTTTATGAAGTGGGATAGGTGGTTGTCTTTTATAGGGAAGGAATGGGAGTCACATGGAATTTTTGAAAATAAGTTATGTGTACACTTCATACAATATAAAAAAAGACATAACAAACCAACATAAATCAATAATAGAATGTTTATGTCCGATTAATGGGAATAAAATGGTTTTTCGATAAGTAGATAGGTCATTTGGTCCCCTATGGTTAATGTTTATTCTCTAATTAAGCTTAATTTGACATTAATCGATGTAATTACTTTTATTCACATTGACTATACTTTTTGGTCCAAAATTAATTTGATATTATTAGACTCATAATATAATACTGATTATAGTAGTTTGTTTTATTTTTTCTAAATTAAATTAATGGAAGTGGAAAAATTATGATTAATGCTAATACCACAAATGAGACGATACTAGGTTTTTTAAACATATAAAGAATTCAAAAAGATTATTAGGTTTTTATATTCAATATCAATGTAAAATTGATTCTAACAAACTAAATTGTATTAATATATTTATAATTATTTTAATTTTACCTTAAAATATATTTTAACTATATTTTCATACAAATAATTATTTTAACAAAAAGTCATTTTTTACTAAAAAGTAGTATTTTCCACTATTCATCAATAAATAACATTTCTCAGAAAAATCCCAAAAATTCACCTTCAGATATTTTCGGATTTATAATTTTAATTTTTTTTATTATTTTAAGAAATTCAATTTATAAATTTTTCTAAAATTAAAATTATTATTCATATCAGTTTATTCAAGAAAACAATATTTTCAACCACAAAAAGAATATATCGAAAATCATATCCTTCTTTTGAATTATTTTTTATCTATAAAAAATATAAATAATATTTACTTGGTTTTTATTTTTTATATAATTATGTTTATGTGAATTCCCGTGATTTTAGATCGGGCTAAAATACGAATGTTTTGTTATTACTGCATGGTTCATTTTTTAAACAAAGATTCGAAAAGATGTTTCACATGTTGGGATATTTTAAGGTGTTAAAAAAGTTATTGTCTAAATGATCAAGGAGTTTCCCTATTAGACGGATGGGTTTCAAAAGAACTAGACCGAGCATTTTCGTTTTTATCAGTTATACAGTGTGAGTGAAAATTGTGTGTGTTTTCCATGCATAATAAAGTAGGTGTCCAGTAGTGGACACACAATTTGTGCATAGTCTATCAGACCATGCAATTCAAACCATACAGTCTACCAAGTTTTTTGTTTTGGGGTAAATTAATTTAATTAAATTCATGGTTGAAAATCATTAAATTAAATTAGTTTTTGGTGGTTTCTTTTAATTAAATTAAAGTTGAGAAAATATAATTAAATAACATATAGATGAAAATATTATTTAAGTAAATTGAAGGGAAAAGATTTAATTTTTTTACAAATAATGATAAGTTGGAGTCTTTATTTAATTAAATTGAGATGAGGATAATTTAATTAAATGACTTGTAAATGAGGAGTCATGGTTATCAATGAAGGGAAATATTAAATGGTAAATTTAAATGATGTGTAAATGATGAGTTAGAGTTTAATTTAATTTAATTCAAGCCAAAGGAGAATTTCATGAATAAATGTGAAATGAATGTTTTGTTTAATTAAATTCATGGTTAAGAAGAATTTAATTAGTCATTGTGAATTGAGTGATTATTAGTTTATTAAATTGAGGTTGATAGAAATTAACAAAATAATGTTGATGAGTTGGAGTTCTTAAATTAATTGTACTGTGTTTGTAGAATTAAATTAAATACCATTAATTGGAGATTATGTTTTATTAAATTCAGTTTAAATGAATTTAATTTAATGATGATTAATGAGGTTTTGGTGTTTTTTTAATTAAATTATGTTGAGAGAATTTAATAAAATACTAATGAGTTGAAAACATAATTTAATTAAATTCGGTTATAAAGGAAATTAATTTAATGATGTGTTAAATGTGGAGTAGGGGTTTTATATAATTAAATTCTATTTTAAGATGAATTTAATTATTTCATGAAATATAGGGGTTTTTTTAATTAATACATATTGGGAGAATTTAGTTTTTTTAAGATAAACCGATGTCATTAATGACGAATATCCGCAGATGTACAAATGCAAAGCCACGAAGGAAAATTGCCCAGCCAGAGCTGGATGGCCTCAAAGGGGCCTGATGTTGCCAACTGGTGGGCCGCATTGTTGCCTTCTCTTTTGGTAAAGGAGAAGGTGCAGAATGAAAAGCATTGGCAGAGCAAGAGAATTCTCCTGATAATGAGGCCAAACGACTGGAGTCCGCCGTGGTTTTGGTTAATGGCATCGATCATGGTGAGGTAGTCAAATTCAATGAAAATATCAACCCACCAACGTTGCAAGTCCAGCATCAAAGCTTCTAGGATGGCATTAGCCTCTGAAACAGCAGGTTCCGAAAAGGCCTTATGTGTCTCATACTTTGCTGCGATGATTTTCCCCAGATGATTTTGGGCCAGGAGACCGAGGGAGATAAGTCCATCCTTTGGGACAGATGCGTCCACGTTGATCTTAAGAACACCTTCTATTGAGGGTTCCACTGAGGGGGACAAGAGGGGGGCCCATCAGGCCTTTGTTGTCCATTGTGGTGATTCCATCCCTCGATCCATGAGGTGGCCCATTCAATCCAGAATTCAGGAGGTTTATGTATGTGGTGGAAGACAACAACGTTACGCCGTACCCAGATGATCCAGGCCATGGTGTAGAATGACCCTGCCTTAGCCGCTGAGAGAGAGGAGCACCGTCGCACCAGGAGAGTGGGAAGGTCAGAAGCCGTATCTAGCGATGCAGAATCTGGGGTTGGGCCCCACTTATTCCAGATTTCCTTAGCTTCTGGGCAGTGAAAGATGGCATGCAAGGGGGTCTCTGGGATGTTTGGGCAAAACGGGTAGTAAGCGGCATTGGACATATGTCGATACGCGAGAAGGCTCATTGATGAGAGGGTTCCCATGTAGACCTGCCGCCAAAATTTTTGTATTTTCTGGGGGAAGTTGAGCTTCCAAAGCGATTTCCATGGTCCCTCGTTCCGATCGGTTGGGTGGTTTCCAAGAGCAAGCCTGTATCCGAATCTCACCGTGTATTCTCCTGATATGTCGTTGCACCAGAAGAGACGGTCAGGGCCTATGTTAGGGGCCCAGGGGTTGCTTAGGACAATTCTTTGGTCTCTTTCGTTAAACCATTCCAATGTCTTATCCACACACCACCCCATTCCTTGGTCGGAAAGGAGGCTTCTGACAGTGGCATCTTCAAAGCCTGGTTGTGCGTGGGATGTAGCCCGCATACCATCCGTATCAATCAGCCATGGGTCAGACCATATGTTGACAGATGTTCCATCCCCAATCCTCCATCCCATTCCTTTTTCCAATAGCTTTTAGGCCCCCCAAATTCTTCTCCAAAGGTTGCTAGGACGCGGGCCAAGTGAGGAAACCTGGAATTCCGTGTGGGGAAAGTACTTAGCTCGTAAAACCCACGCACATAGGGATGATGGACCGTTAATAAGGTGTCGTCCTTGCATGGCCAACAGTTCATCGTTAAAGAGAAGAAGATTCTGAAATCCCATCCCTCCCTTAATCTTGGGGGTGCAAAGTTTCTCCCAGGCCATCCATTGGGGTCTATTTCTTCCATCATTTTCCCCCACTAGAAGTTGGCAGTGCGTGTATGGATCTGGTTGACGATGGCTTCCATGAGCATAAACAAGGACATAAAATATCTTGGGATAGACTGGATGACAGCTTTAATGAGGGTCTCTTTGCCTACTTTTGAGATTCTCTTTGGGGTCCAGCCTTGAATTGTCTTCTCAATCCTGTCCACAAGAGCTGCGAAAATTTCTTTTTTGGACCGGCCAATTACCGTGGGTAGATCAAGATACATATTGTGTTTTTTAACCATATATATGCCAGCTGCTGCGCAGAGTTCATCTCTCTTGGGGAGAGGCACCCCTACACTGAAAGAGATTTCTGATTTTCTGTGATTTATTGACTGTCCAGACACCCTCTCGTACTGATGGATCGCATGACTGATCGCCTGACTTTCATTAATAGTTGCTCTGGAGAATAGGAGGCAGTCGTCAGCAAAAAAGAGGTGCGACACTGGTGGACTTACGTGACTGACCTTTTCCCTATGAATAGTTTTAGCGGATGCAGCCCAGGATAAAAGGATGGAGAAGACATCAGCCACTAAGATGAAGAGAAAAGGGGAGAGGGGATCTTCCTGATGCAGGCCACAGGATGGCACAAATCCTCACGTGAGCTCCCCATTGACCCTGATTCTGAAGGAGACGGTCGAGATGCATTTCATGATCATATCTGTCCACATAGTGCAGAAACCCATTTTCAGCATCACAGTTTTGAGGAATTTCCATTCCACTTTATCGTAAGCCTTGGTCATATCCAGTTTTCCAGGACATGGTTCCTCTTTTCGCATTGGAGAATGTTTATATAGAGTGAAACACTTCGTGGGCCACAATTGTGTTATCAGTGGTTAGCCTCTTTCCCACGAAGGCACTCTAGTTTTCCGAGATAATATCAGGCAACCACGGTCGCATCCGATTTACAAGGATCTTAGAGAAGATCTTGTACGTGACATTGCATAGGCTAATAGGCCAAATGTCAGGGGCCGTCTAGGGATTCTTAATTTTTGGAATGAGGATGAGGACAGTTTCATTGATAGCGGCAATACTTGTTTTCCCATCCTAGATATTCCTTATCATTTTGCATATGTTGGGACCGATGATGTGCCAGTATTGCTTAAAGAACTGGGCGTGGAACCCGTCCGGTCCCGGGGCCTTAGTGGGGTGGATCTGTTTTAGAGCCAGACATATCTCTTCATCTGAAACATCTTTGGAAAGCTGCCGATTGATCTCCTCGGTGATCACTGGTAGGATAAATTCTTCCACTTCAACCTAAATGAAAGGAGTTTCTGAATTAAAGAGGTTCAAGAAGTAACATGTCAATGCTTCTTGAATTCCCTTAGTATCAAAGACTTTTCTTCCATTTGATTGTGAGATGCAGCTGCTAAAATTTTTCCGGCGTCTAGTTGATGCTTTCTGGTGAAAATACCGTGTATTGGCATCCCCTTCTGAGATGTGGGTATCCCACTCCCACATATCCCAGAATCTTTCCATCACGCGCAGGGTCACGTCCAACTCTCTCTAAGTGTCTCCAATCATGTCGAGAGTGCAGCTGGATGGGGGTTTCTTGAGTAGGTTGTGAAGTTTCTTTTCGAGGGAAGCACAGTGCCTCTCGGGGTGACAGAATTTCTTATAACTCCATGAACTCAGATCAGATGCGACCTTTTGGAGATTGATGCCAATATCATTGTGAGTGATATTCCAGCTTGATCTTATAGCATCTTTGATTCCTGGTCCTTTAACCAGAAGCTTTCAAATCTTAAGGGTCTACAAGGTTGTTTGATATGATCACCTTGAATACAGTCAATAAAAATTGGGTAGTGGTCTGAACAATTGAGGGTCATGTGGCCGATGTGGAACATGCTGAAGAGATTTATCCAATCTGTTGATCCCAGAAATCTGTCAAGTCCCTTAGTGATGCGTGTGTCATTCATATTACCTCGGAACCATGTGAAGGGATTAACTGTGTATCCCAAATCGACCAGGTCCACCCTAGTGACCTCATCCTTGAAATTTTCCATCGATGCAGTGTGTTGGACATTTCCGCCTCTTTTTTCCTTATGGAACATAATATCATTGAAGTCTCCACCAAATAGAATATGTCTTGGAAGCTCTTGATGGAGTTTGCAGAGGAGATGCCAAGATTCCCCTTTTCATTATGGGCCGAGCGGCCATACAATCCCACAAAGGTCCATGGAGGGGTGTGGTCTGCCTAAATAGTCGCAGCCACGTGGTGTGAGGAGAAAGACAAGATCCTGATGTTGAGTATATCCTTCCATAAGAGAATGATTCCCCCAGAGTGGCCTTGTATGGAGATCGGGAGACAGCCTTGGAATCTGCATTTCTGAGCAATGTTAGTCGTGTCCTTGTTTTCCAAAATGGTTTCGGACAGGAAAACCATATCGGGGTGACTTTGGGCATAATTGCGCTGAAGTGTGCGAACCGTTCATGGCTTTCCAAGCCCACAATAGTTCCAACATAGGACAATCATCGATATAGGCGGTGCTGGGTCTCACCCGCCTCTGCCTTTGAGTTCTCGGCACCTGTTATTCCACTCGTCGTTTATCCTCTCTTTGGGGAGTTCCCCATTGACTGGCATATTTCAATTTTTCTTTTCTGATACCCAGGTTTAGGGTCCCCCATTTTACCAGCACTTACTTCAAGTTGCACCATTTTCTAGGTTCAATGAGTGATTGGTCCTAGTGGTTATGTTCCAGAATTTCCATCTTTATCCTTTGTTAGGATGTTATCCATGTTCATTTCTGGGTCGGGGTCGGGATCTGGGGGTTCATCTTGTATCTGTATTGACCCCACGCTTTGTTCTGTAAGAACATTTGGTATGTTCCCCGGCTAAATATGTGTTGAGGTTGTGTCCTTCAGGGGGGTGTATACATGCTGTTAGTCCTCTGATTGGTTGGTCTCTCTTTACGGAACTCGGGAGGTGCAAGCCTAATGATTGTTCCCTGTTCGTTTCCCGCCTGACTTTTGTGGGCCACCTTGAGATGTTCACGATCCTTTTGTTTTTCTGCCTCAGGAATGAAGGCATATCTTTTCATTTTGGCCCGAAGCCATGGGCCATAATGAATAATGATATTACCTGCTCCCTCCCCTGGATTTGGACCACACTCTCTTTCCAGATGGTCGAGACGTCCACAGAAGAAGTAGAAAATTGGAATTTTCATGAATTCGAATGAGATCTAGTTGTCTTCTTCAGTGATTTTCAAAAACATTCCCCTCTTCAGCGGCTCCGACACTTCAATTCCAGCTCTAATCCGAACCTCGGGTCCCCATTGGATAGGGTCTGAGCAGTACCATTCAATGAATTGGCCAATGTTGTCCCCAATTTCTCTCATAACACGTTTTGTTCTTACGTGAAGGTGAATTCCTTTAATACATATCTAGAAAGGGGATCGAGTTAGTTTGATGTTCTGGACGTCATCCCCCCCTCTGAATTCATCCATGAGGAGGAGTTGATTATCAAAGGACCACGGTCTGCCGCTAATAATTTTATCTCTGTCTCTTTTGTTGAAGAACTCGAAGACAATGCGATTGTTCACTGCTTCACGAATGGCCACACCCGCTTCCAGTTTCCAAAGGTTATATAGAGTGTTTTTAAGTGCCCCTTGGTTTACTGAAATATTTTCCATAAACATTCCAACCAACAGCAGTGACATGCTTTTTTTCTAATAGTGTATCTTCATTTGTCCGAGCCTCGATAGTCTCTTTCTCTTTATCCGTCAGGGACAACCTCTTCCAAAGGTTCACAATATCTGCCTCCATTGTTCAGTGTACGTGGGATAAAAAAGAGCTCCGGATAGGCCCAGATATCCGCCCCTCTTGGGTCGGCATGTGGATGTCTGCTACCCCAACAAACCAGGCCCGGCCCCCCACTCTACGACCTCATTTCGCAAAGGGGCAGCGCAGCCAAGGCCTTGGCGAAGAACAGGCTCCGCGGATAGGGCTCCTCAACCCCTTACCACACCAGCACACAGCAAAACAGAACAATCTTCACGGATTGGTTCCCCGCGGTGGAATCTCACGAGCTCCCATCACGAGAATCGCACCCCAAACCGAACTAGTCACCCTTGTTCCAAGATCTACCATGAGCTCAGCTTACTTGACACCATTCTCCGAGAATTTCGGCCACAATCCGCATCAAAAGAGCAACACCAAACAGTGGAAAACACAATCCACCAATGGAAGTCTCAGGACCGGGAATCCCTTCGCAGCCTACGACCCCTTCGCGGCCACTCAAAAGAAAAAACCTTTTTGAAAGGTGTTCACGAATCAAGACACACCACACCGGAATTTTGCAAACCACCCACAGGAAACCGCCGCTTTACCACATCCTCACGGATCGAACCCCTGCACGGGATCTTCTCAGCAGCCACTTCGCGAACATTCAACCCAGTGGAACCCACCAATGGAACACCTTCGCAGCGGCCACTTCATGGAGTCACAAAGTCTCATTCCTTCACGATCAAACACCGCCTCAGACCTCTGTGGAAAGAGCTTCACAGATCAATCACAACAAAAACTCTTAGGGACTCAGACCTTCACGGTAAGGGGTATCGCGAATCAACCTCTTCGCGATCTCACATCCAGAACCAGAGACTTCACAAACACTCAGAGCCTATGCCCTTCGTGGCAGGTTCTTCACGAACCGATCACTGCGCAAACCCCCAACTTCACAAACCAATCCTTGTGCAAACCCCCCAACATCTCATACATTCATTGCATGTGTTTCGCAAATCCACCTCTATGCGATCCACATGGCAGTAGGATTTTGCACAAGCGTGGCACCGGAAACCCACCGCCAATTCAACGCCTAACTTCTCGAAGCAGAGACGAAAGGAAAAACGATGAGGAAAATCTTGAACATAGGTGCAGGACTCAAGAAAAAGAACGCTCGGGTCAAAAAGAAAGAGGAAAATCCGATTAGGGTTAAGAGTTCCTCGGAAACAAGAAAAGGTATCCAGACAAGAACTCCCGGCTCAGAATGTTGGTGAAGCTTCAAAAACCTGTGAACTGGATCCTCCCTTCCTGTCATAGATCAGGCACCATCGAAGGATGGTGGCGATGAGGAGAAATGCAGGAGCTCGTAAATGACAGGAGCTACGCCAGAAGGCGAAATCGAGTAGGATGGGAATCACGGGGAAAAGCGGAGCACAGCTTCTTCACTGTGGATATTTTGTGAAGCGGCACAGGAAAAAGGGGGAAGAAACAAGCCGCAAACTTCGGCTCTGAAGTAGGATCGGCGACCCGCAGAACTGGAGCGGGGGAACTAAGGAGGAGGAGTGGCTGCCATGACCTGAATGGACAAGAATACTGAAAAACCTAGGAAATCCCTTGGAGGGAAACTCTCAAGCGGGAGATACAGAAATTAGTTAAATAATGATGTGTTGGGGAATATAGTTAATTAAATTCATGGGCGAAGAATTTAATTGAATGATGTGTTAAATGTGGAGTGTGATTTTTATCTTATTAAATTCATGGATAATATGAATTTAATTATTTGATGAATTATTTAATGGTATTTTTGTACCTATTTAATTATTGAGTTAACTAAAGGATTTCAGTATGGCCAATGAGATGAATGAGAGGCCATTTCCACATGTGTTTGAGTTGAATGGGAATCCCATGTTAATGATTTAATTGAAACACTTATGATTTTTTTCCTTATGTATAAATTTTAATATGCTATCTTATATGTAATTGAAATGGGATAATGAAATGTATGAGAGGTTAAATGCTTATTGAATTATATGTTGCGAGTGGTTACACCTTGTATAGGTAGGGGAGCCAAGGGACCCTGAGAGCCCTTTAGGAGAAATAATTTGTTAGTTTTCTTGTTGATCCTCCAGAGACCATGATGTCTAATGGAATCAAGCCAGGGGATAGACTATGTGTGATACTCTTGGTGATGGATGTCTGTGTGTTACGTCTCGATCCATCCAATATCTTTTTCCAAAGGACCATGAGAGCCTGTGGTAGAATGTCAGTGTGATCATCTATGTTGTTATCCTTGAGATCATGATAGCTATTTGGAGTTTGGACTATGGGAAATACTGTGATCACTTCCCCTTGTAATGAATATATGTGCATTATGTATCAGTCCATCCAGAAATAGTATCAATGGTATATGTCCTTTAGGTATTGGTATGCACTTGGTTTATATAGAAGGACGATAAGAATATCAATAAGTTTATATATATATATATATATATATATAAATTTCTTCTATATATATACATAATTTAATTAATCAGACATATTAGTAATGGGATGAAGCAGGCAACTCTTTTAGGTGTCCCTTAGGAACCTAGATGAGTTATTGGTTATTTATTCAATTATTTTATTTATTTGATATACTTTCAAGCTGTTTAATTTTATTACATTGTCTAGATTGATCTAGACACTAGTGTTCCCCACCTACTATGATTTATATCTCACACCCTATTTAGGCTGTCATGGTACTGGGGTACCTGAGTAGACCCTACTTGTTAACATGATTTTAGACATTGCTTATTGTTATATTATTGTACCTAGATGTTTGGAGAAAAGGAATGTGGAGGAGCACGAGATGCTTGTGGAGATCACCCTTGGGGATTTGAGTCTCTTTATTATTTCTGTACTAATATGTAAAGAAACCAATTTTGTTTACTACGTTCAGATATGTATGAACATGAAATGAGTTCATCGTATAAACTAGTGTTTAAAATTTTGTTTATTCAGTTTTTTATTGTATTATATATGATTCTACTGTTATCTGTGTTACTATCAGTTTTGTATCTACATTCTTAATATGAGGTTATAGTCTCCCCATGTACAATCCTTATACCATCACTACTATTCGTCAACCTATAGCGTATATAGAGACTTACTTGAGGTCATGTGGTGACTGGCCTGGCTACTGGTTTGAGGGTGAGCCGGGTCAGGACGTTACAAAGAGGTGTCAGAGGATCTTGTTTTCTTTCTTTATACCTTAGTCTTTCTATTTTTTGATGAAATGCAAGAGACTAGGAAACTGTCAGTGCTTAGTTAATAGTCGTTCCTGAGACTGATCAACCCACATATGGGAAATGACCATGTGGATGAAGTTGGGAATTGACATTGATAATGTTTTCTCTACCAGTTGATATGACTTAACCTTGGGGAACTTCTATAGTTTTCAATGCTTACTGATTTTGTGAAATTTGGAAGTTTTCCTTGGCTTGATATATTAAGTAAGATGCATTACGTGAATCATATTTGGAACTTAGAGATTCACATTCCATGCATATGACATTTCATGCAGTTTTATAAGCAGGATGCCTACTAATTTTGATTATGTGACTTGAAATTCCATGTTTTAATTTTCTTTAGCATTCCCCTTTAGATAATTTGTTTCAGTGATAGATATAACATGCTTGGGTGTTTATATGCCATGATTCCTATTTATTGGCATGTTTTTCTGTTGTTCTAGTCTTCTATGTTATAACATGTTGTTGTGTCACAGGTTATGATAACATGCCACATATGTTTTGATATGTAAATGGTTGTATGAGTGCAACATTGATTTTTTTTTTTCAATTTTAATGTGACCTAGATTCTGTTTTATGGTTTATGGGTGCCCTATAACTGGGAAACGGGAAACCTGTGTTTTCATAAAATTGAAAAAAGGGCTTCTAACGTTAAAATGTTAAGTGGAATATTGATGTGATAAATGGGAGCCAAATGAAATAGGTATGGTTAATGGTATCCTTAAAGGTGCGTTGGGAATTTGGAAATGCAATGTTATTATTCAACATGATTATTTAAAGTGATGAAAATTGGATTAGGTAAATTCCTGAAGATTTTCATAGTTAGAAGGATGGGTTTGAGGAATACTTGTCCAGCTAGTGGTGTTTCCATGGGATATGCACTGTAAGTCCAAATTGTGTGGGTCATCTTTGAATAATAAATCTGGTGACAAATAGGGGACGTGTCACGAACAAACCCAGGTTGACCCTGAACAGTTCACTCGAGCCGGTCTGTGGCATGTCAAAAGGGTCATTCTCGATCCGCATTTGCTAGAAACTAGTGTCGGGAATCAATACTAACATGTTGGAATGATTTTCTCATTAAAAAATAGATATATAGATAAAAATTGACAATTAAATAAAACTCATAGTGGAAGGAATGTAAAAATGCACATACCTCCATCTGATCTTCTTGGTCACCACCCAACCAAAGGCCGAACATGCTCTGATAATGAGCAGTCCATCCATGAGAACCTGGGCAAAGGAAACCTACTACGAAAATAATAAAAAATGTCGTCTAAATTAAGAATGCTCAGTAGTGATGCCAAAAGTAAACCATAGAATCAATGAATTTTCCAATTCCAAAATAGACCAACAACACTAGTTTTAACTACATTTATAAAAATAACATTTTCATATATACAGTGCATTCTGAAAACAAACATTCAAAATTCCATTTCCCTTATCATTCAAAAACAAGGAAAAAAAATAAAGTGGGGCATAGACCAAGGTTTCCGAATAGTTAATTTGAAATAAATTTCAAAAACCAACTATACGTACAATTAGTTTCCAAGAAAACACAAAAACCAGTTTCAAGGGTCTGATTCCACACAGAGTATGGGAACGGGAACAAATAACGCTCATATCAAAGGATAAACGAAACCCTAGGAACTCAGAGAAAAACCAAAACATACGATACATGAGACTCATCCGGAAGGCATGCCTACTCTCGATGACATCATAATACCCCAACGCTTGGTGTTTCTCTACCTGGACTAACCAAGGGGCCTAATCCCCAAGAAGAGAGAAGTCCGTACTAAGGGCCACTAGCCCGTGTGTAGTCTAAACTAGTGCAACCATCATTCTAAGTAAACCCACTTTCTATTCTATGTTTCTATGATATGTTCAATAAGAGGTGTCCCACACATTCAAACAACATGCCATACATATATAACTAAGAACAAGACAAAATATGGCACCACCCCGACAACCTCAAGATTAGACTCATGCCTTAAAATAAATATTATCAAAAGGAGGCCCATACCAAGGAACCTGTTGTCTCAGGATCAATCGACATGGAAAGAGACCTAACCAAAGGGGGGTTTCCAACATACCATTTCAAATATGTTAAATGGGACTTTAGCTTTACCTCATTCAACCATTTACCAAAACATTTAGAAATGTTTTAAAAATCATAACAATCATCATTTCTTACAAACATCGTTAGACAGACCAAAAAATCCATTATTCTATCATGAAAACATTCATTTACCAAAACACGCATTTACAAAAACAATACAAAACAATAAACACTTTTGATCCATTTTCTAAACAATGTTGAAAACCAAAACATTTTTCAAACCAAATTGTCAAACCTTAAAGAACCCATTAAAAACCATGTTTTCCTAAACATTTAATGCAACACTTTATAAGACCTCATTTAAAAATCTCTTTAGAAAACCACTCAAGGGGACCAACATTATTTAAAAATATAAAATACATTTAATAAAAACAAAAAACATTATAAAACATGTCAAATAGACCCTTAACCAGATATAATAAAGCACACACCCAAATACCTCACTTTTGTGAAGAGAACAGTGTTCCTTTCCAATCTCACACCAAATCATATTCACTATGTCATTAAAAAAATCTAATGTGATGGAATCTCTATAAAACAATCCATAAATATATCAAAAATTACACAAATAAGTCAAAAAAAATTAATCAATTTAATAAATTGATTTAATAATTTATAAATACTTTTATTATAAATTAAACCATTTATTAAATATTTTATAGGCAGATAGAAAAAATTACACAAACTAGAAAACACTATACATGCTAATTTTATCAAAACAAAATAACATGATAACACTATATAATATTGACCAAATATTTTTCAAGATGAAAATCAAGTAAATGAATTAATTAAAACTTTAAAGCTTTAAATGGAACTATTTGGATAGGAAAATGCGGATTTTTCTACCCTAATGTCGAGAAAACATGATTTCGCTTACACTGAAAGTGGAACAACATCCTACACACCAATCACAAACCTAAAACCACTAAGAAAGTGTGCTAATAAGTACCTGATATGTTGAGGTTTGACCACATAAATACAATCTCAAAAAAAGGGAAGAAAACCACCACATGTGAGGTTGTCGGGCCGGAAAACTCGCTTCTGGCGAGTTTTTATTTATATACATTTTATAAAAAAAAATTGAAAATACATCTATGTTAAAAAAAATATTTTTTACCCCCCAAAGGCGGCACCTGGTGTGCCGCCTTTGGGGTATTTTCTGCCCAGGGAAAGGCAGCACATGGTGTGCCACCTTTGCCCAAAAAATAAGTACAAAGGCAGCACACCAGGTGCCGCCTTTGCTTAAATTTTTTTTTTTAAAATTTTATTTTATTTTTTTTGTTTTTTTTGTTTTATATATATATGTATATATATATATATAACAAAACTTTTCAGCAGAATTTTTCTGCTATTTAATATCCAGCGGTTCTACCATTACAACAGTCTGGATTTTGACTGATACCCTCACCCAGGACTCCCTTTTATAAGGGGGTTTTCCCTGAAAACAATACTGCATTTCCGATGTGGGATTCTAGTTCTCCTTTTCCTGCATAGTACATTCTGCGTTTCCGATGTGTGATTCTGTTTCAAGTACGCGACTTCGAAAGACTATAAAAGATAAACTATAAGACCAATACAAATGAAACTTTAAACACTGATTAAACATATGAGAAATAGTTGAAAACAAAAATAATTTCATAAAAAATGTTGATACAGATTTATTTATATGCTTTCAAAACCACCTACTTGAAACTTAAACATATTTCAAGTACGTGACTTTGAAAGCTTATAAAAGATAAATTATAAGACCAATACAAATGAAACTCTAAAAATTGATTAAACATTAAAGAAATAGTTGAAAACAAAAATAATTTAATAAAAAATGTTCACCAAAAACAATTTATAAGCTTTCAAAACCATCAATATGAAACTTAAAAATGTTTCAAGTTTCTGACTTTGAAAGACTGTAAAACATAAACTATAAGACCAATAGAAATGAAACATTAAACATTGATTAAACATATAAGAAATATTTGAAAACAACAAAAACTTCCTAAAAAATGTCCATAAAAATTAATTTATAATCTTTCAAAACATTCTACTTGAAACTTAAAAATGTTTCAAGTACGCGAATTTGAAAGACTATAAAACATAAACTATAAGACCAATATAAATGAAACTTTAAACATTGATTAAATATATATGAAATTAATAAATTTTTTAATTTTAACTTAGTCCTTCTAACTTTGTCGTAGCATTCAGATGCATTCCAACAATGAAAACCTCAACCATCTTATGTGCTTTACACACAATAGAAACATCTTTGCAATTTTGTCATGCCCCTGAGTATAAATCCACCTCAAAAGCTCTAGATAATTTTTCTTGGTAAGGTGAGATGTGAAGGGAGGTATTATACCATCAGGAAGAGAGATTCTAGAAATTTGCAATGTTATGACAAACCTTTAGATGAAATGTGTCATTTCCTCACTTGATGTGCATGTTTCTTCAAAATTTTCAGGCTGGAGATAATCCACCTTAAGTTTCACATAGCCTTATGTCTTCCATGGATTAATGTCAAACACTTCAACCAATTTGTTTACTTTATGGGGAAGTAAAACCCCATTCCTTTGAATATGCACATTACCATGAACATATAAAATCATCATTTTTCAAGAAAAACTATTAATCTCATGTTCACTGAAATACCCCTTAACGTAAGAATGATACAAATAGTGTAAGTACCCAATAGCAAGATTCCAATCCATTTTGACTGGGATATGTGGAATCATTGGTGTTTTCATCTGATTAATAATTTAAAAGGTTTCAAAACCACCTTTCTAAAACTCAAAAATGTTTCAAGTAAGTGACTTTGAAAGCCTATAAAATATAAACCATAAGATCTATTGAAATGAAACTTAAAACATGGATTAAACATATAATAAGTAATTGAAAATAAAAACCATTTCTTAAAAATTGATGATGAAATAAAATTATAAGCTTTCAAAAAAACTTCTTTCAACTCAAAAATATTTCAGATATGAGACATTGAAAGCCTATAAAATATAAACTTAATGACTCATATAAATGAAACTTAGAACATAGATTAAACATATATGAAGTAGTAGAAAAGTAATTAGTTAATTTTGGTGAGGGGAAAAACTGTTAGACCCTGGAATTGAAGGATAATGGGGATGACAAGGAAACATCAACCCCCACGCGCCACCCCTTCCACCCATTCAACCAACTTCGGTAACTCCTATAGAAGTAGCTTTTCAAAAAAATGAAATGTCACACCACCACAGCTTCCTACATCCATATTAACCCCCCAATTCAGTTTCATTAAATGTGGACAACCCTCATTTTTACCAAAGTTAATGATGCACTATTAAACCACCACTTTCAACCCCCACCTCAAAAATACAAAATTCTTTGAGGGATGAGAAATGATTCGACGCATTTCAATGTTCTAAAATGCACCGAATCATTTCTCATCCCTCAAAGAATTTTGTATTATTGAGGCGGGGGTTGAAAAGTGATGGTTTAATAGTGCATCATTGACTTTGGTAAAAATGGGGACTGTCCACATTTAATGAAACTGAATTGGGGGGTTAATATGGATGTAGGAAGCTGTGGTGGTGTGACATTTCATTTTTTTGAAAAACTACTTCTATAGGAGTTACCGAAGTTGGTTGAATGGGTGGAAGGGGTGGGCGTGGGGGTTGATGTTTCCTTGTCATCCTCATTATCCTTCAATTCCAGGGTCTAACAGTTTTCCCCCTCACCAGAATTAACTAATTACTTTTCTACTACTTCTTATATGTTTAATCTATGATCTAAGTTTCATTTATATGAGTCATTAAGTTTATATTTTATAGGCTTTCAAAGTCTCATATCTGAAATATTTTTGAGTTGAAAGAAGTGTTTTTGAAAGCTTATAATTGTATTTCATCAACAATTTTTATGAAATGGTTTTTATTTTCAATTACTTATTATATGTTTAATCCATGTTTTAAGTTTCATTTCAATATATCTTATGGTTTATATTTTATAGGCTTTCAAAGTCACTTACTTGAAACATTTTTGAGTTTCAGAAAGGTGGTTTTGAAACCTTTTAAATTATTAATCAGATGAAAACACCAATGATTCCACATAGCCCAGTCAAAATGGATTGGAATCTTGCTATTGGGTACTTACACTATTTGTATCATTCTTACATTAAGGGGTATTTTAGTGAACACGAGATTAGTAGTTTTTCTTGCAAAATGATGATTTTATATGTTCATGGTAATGTGCATATTCAAAGGAATGAGGTTTTACTTCCCGATAAAGTAAACAAATTGGTTGAAGTGTTTGACATTAATCCATGGAAGACATAAGGCTATGTGAAACTTAAGGTGGATTATCTCCATCCTGAAAATTTTGAAGAAACATGCACATCTAGTGGGGAACTGACACATTTCATCTAAAGGTTTTTCATAACATTGCACATTTATAGAATCTCTCTTCCTGATGGTATAATACCTCCCTTCTCATCTCACCTTACATGAAGAAGTATTGTCAGTGTCTATGGTGAGGCTCTATCCCACAAGTTGGTGTGCGAATGGTACGTCCATATCGAGAGCGACGTGTTCCATGCTGGGATGGAGTATGATGACTTGGAGAGGGATGATCTTCGGGCACTGGAACATCAATCACGGGATCCTCTGTCATAGTATGCATGGAAGGAGGTGTCAGAGGGATGTCATCGTGTGCACGAGATCCTTCTCCCACTACGTAAGTAGAAGGGGATGTCATCATACCCTCGGGAAACCATATAGGCTATGAAGGATCTGGTATGAATGATGGCGGCATGGGAGATGACCCCTGATAAATCCCTGGAAAATAAATATCTGGAGAATACTGTGGATATCCGGCCAAAAAAGATGGATCCCATGCTGCATCCTACTACACAAACCCAGATGGGTCAGGCTGGACTGATAGAGCACCGACATGTGCCTCTGGAACAGGTGGGGGCTCACGTGCAGCAGGACGCGGTCTCCGTCGCCGTTGTCGTCACTGGGGAACAACACCAGCCACTACTGCAGGTTCCTGAGTAGGACCCTCATCTCCTGGGATAGGAGCATCATGTTCCGGAGCAGGAACATCATGTCTCTGGGGTCTAGTATGGATGATACTTTCATGAATAGATCGACAAATCGGCATCGTCTCCTCCAAAGCAGCATGGATCACAGATAAACTAGCAACCTCCTCCTCCTCTTGATCAGTCATGAGATATAGTCGTCGTAGTCTGGTATGCTGTACAGAGATTAAAAATGAATTATAAAATAGCGTAATAAATATATTATGTGAAATTTATTTACTTACCAGATCCTGAATCCCTCTCCCGTGCTGAGTCAGATACAATATAGACTTCATTCTATACCATGGCTCACACTCTACCTGATCTGATAGGTAGAATCGCATCGTACGTAGACCTGTGATACGATGCTCTGCTCGATTGTCCCAGATGGTGACATATTGGGCATGTCGTCGTCGCCAATCGACATGTTGTCTCCCCGTGAGCTTCAAGCCATGAAGCGCTGGTAACTGTCGTGGTGCAAGTGGAATCAGCTGAACACAGAAAAACTGACGCATAACTCTATCGGGCTGGTGCCACTCAATAATATGAAAGTGAATGAGTGGCACTACAGCCATAACCTCATGAAGTCCAGCAGTACAGTATGTAGGTAAGTCCTGAACCAGACTCCAGTATGGCATCCAATGAATCTGTAATGACATGTGACATTTCATCAGAGAAATTTGTTAACAAAAAACAAAAATGATGATATATACTTACGCTGTCAGGTAGTAAATTGTCCAACATGAGACGATATGCAGCCAAATTGTGGGTTGGAGCATCGATTAAACGATGTGCCTGACTCCACCTATCAAATACAACATTGAAAGTGATAAATAATTAGAAATTAAATATAATAAATCATAATACAATCAGAAGCAAATAAATATGACGGATCATACCATCGTCCACGTGGAGCATCCTGTAGCACATCTATAGGAAGCCTCTGACCAACAGTAACAGGGGCAAGGACAGGGATGTGCTCCCATGCCCACAATTGTATAAGGACGAAACATCCTCCGAGATCTGTGTGATCTGAGCGGCATGTCGTACATAATGATCTATAAGTGTAGGCCAAACATGCAGATCCCCAACTATATCTCCCGATCCGATCGAAGTCCTCCAGTAAACTAAGATACATCATGTGCACATGCACACCCGAGTGATCTGAACACAATGTACCTCCAATAAGTCGTAAGATATATGCCCGAGCATAACACATGATGGTCTGCTCATCAGCATCAGCAGGTAAATGTGCAAACTGCAAAGCAACACAAGGCATAGATATGGACCCACCATCTGTAGCAGTATGATCAGCCAAGATATCGACACATAATAATCTCTGTGCCAGCTCATCCCAATCCCCGATGGTGGGTCCAATAACTGCATCTCCCTGAATAGGAAGACTGAGTAGCACTGCCACATCCTCTAAGGTGATAGTCACCTCTCCCTTTGGCAAGTGGAATGTGTGAGTCTCTGGTCTCCATCTATCGACCAAGGCAGCAAGAAGGGGATGATCAGTGTAAGTGTAATCAGAAACGTCAATGCCGTAGAAGCCAGCACGACGTAAGTATGGTATAATAGCAGTTGGAGGCGCCATGTGTCGAAAATGGTGTGCTCGCCGCACCCTAATCCATCGAACATCCCGGCCCTCTATCACATCACGAGAAACATGCCTATGCTACTCGGTGAGGAGTGGAATCTCATCAATCTGGAAGCTAGAAAAAGAAAATTAGTCTTCATTATAAAATATAAATATAATGTTAAATTTAATAGAATGTTATGATTGGTATAATGAACAATATGTGATGTTTTTTTAGAAAACATTGAGGGAATGTCGTCATATTTTGGAGAACATTTATCTATCGTGTCTTTATATATGTTTTTACCATGAAAATTATGTTTTTTAAGATATGGTGTCATACATTTATATATATAAACATTTTATCCGGGTTATGTATGATTTATGAAGATACTTTATGATAAATTTTTTAATAATTTTTTGTCTTCGATGACAAATAACCTTTTTTTAATAATGTTTTTGTTCTCTAAGAATAATGGATTTAAAAGTATTGAATACAGAGGTTCGTTATTGGAAGGAGAGAAGTTGCTTATTGGAAATGTGAAACAATTCTTAAAAAGTTCATCTCTAATATTAACAACATATAACTGACTACATGAAAAGATCATGTTGGATACAACACATTATTGTGGATGAGTGTGTGAACTCAATCCAACAATGTTAGGACATCGTTTCTGGTTATTCCCTTCTTGATGACATAGACGACATCTCAACCTTTTCCCTTGTTCTTGAGGCCAATCCATCACATTTAGTATCCTTTTGGTCTTCGGTCTTCCCCGTGGTCGTAATCTACTTATGTCAGGAATCAGTATGGGCTGGTCTTCAGGCATTGGGAAATATCGAAACTCCCCAACAGGCATCCATGGCGCAACATAACAGTTAGCAATGGCCTCCAATCGGTATACTGGATCAACATAAGCTTCCCATGATACATTCACAGATGCACATGCTGCAATGGCATGTGCGCATGGAAACCTTAATGATTGAAACTTTCCACACTGACATTGATTTTCTTCTAGAAGTACCGCTAATTTTTCACCGCTGTTACCTGTAATGGGGTTACAATAATCTTGAACATCAAATTCCGAGTCTTCCCGACGGAATAGACACACTCGATAACTGGAAGCTTCTTCAATGTTCTTGTCAATATCTCGTTGAAAGTTTTTTCCAAATCATAGCCCCTGTTGAATCCCATCTGAGGCCAGCTTTTGTCTATCAGCGAAGTACTTGACACAACGATAAAATGTCTCCTGAACTGGGGCAATAATTGGTAGCTTGCGAAGCCCTTTGAAGACACCATTTATACACTCCACAATGTTTGTGGTCATGTGTCCATACCTCTTCCCCCCGTCATTGGCCAGTGTCCATTTCTCTTTTGGAATCTTCATCATATAATCATACACTTCTTGGTTAGCCTTGCGGATTTCTTCGTAACGCGCCTCAAACCTTCATTGATCTGGCTCATATGCTACATAAATATGATCACAGTTCACAGAAAATATATTTTTATTTACATTAAAATAGTAAACATCAATGACAACATTGCTTACCAAGCCTCGTGATTTCATTCTTCATAGCCTCATTATGGAAGGTTTTGCACACGGTACTAGAAATGTGTCTAATGGAGTATCGATGATGTGCATTTGGGGGCCTCCATGAATCAGGATCTGCATTGATTGCCTCATTGATTGCCCTATGTCGATCAGTTATCAAACAGACACCTCGAATGCGTGTGAAATGGTTGCTGATGCATGCCAAAAACCGACTCCAAGATTCATAGTTTTCCTTCTCCACTATTGCAAATACAAGCGGAAGTGGTGAACGGTTCCCATCTTGGGTTGTCGCAATCAACAATACGCCCTTATACTTTCCAGATAGAAATGCTCCATCAATTTGTATGAACTGTTTACTGAAACGAAATGCAGAAATACATGGGAGGAATGCCCAGAATAACTGATGAAATTGAACACGAGATTGATCCAATCGATTATCTTCAAACACATGTTCCTTCGTATTTATATAGTAGAAAAATTGGTTTTTGTGGCTCAGCATGGCTAATAATTGCAGCAACACCCGATACGAGTCATCTCAATCATCGTAGAGCTTCACAATTTCCTTCTGTTTCGCTATCCATGCCTTGTTATAAGAAATCTTATAACCGAAAGTTTGAAGAATCCTCTCTTGCACAAGGGATATAAGAACATCTTGACAGGTCCTAATCATCTCAACGATAACAGTTGACACAAATTCGGCATCCAAAGAAGTGTGATCTTGTGTCATGTTTGGCTGAACACAAGAATGAGCTGCCTCAATCTTTGAAATTCTCCATCCACCAAATGCAATGTCTGGAATCGCCCTCAACCGAAATCTACAATCTTCATCAAATTTATCACACCGTATAACATATTTTTTTCGACATCATGCCTCAACTACATATCTACAATTCTTCTCAATATGAAATCTTTTTAAGAAGCTCTTCAACGCATCCTTACTTGGAAAATCTCTTCCATTATATAATGTTTTTTCCAACTCACTAAACTTGTCCACTATAACTCCAGGAAACTCTGTTGCAGGTGTCAGAACATTGTTTTCAAATTAAGGTACACGTTCCATTGCTTCAGACCAAGATTCAAAGGGTGGTGGATGATTTAATGTTGGTCGAGAATGTTCTTGAACTACTCTACTTCGAGAAACTACTACCTTATCTTCTCCAGCTCCCTCCCCATCTCCAGCTCCCTCCCCATCATCAGTGTCTTCTCCATCTGTTCCATCATTATTAAATTCCTCATCTGAAGAATGATTTATATGTAAATCTGGCAGATCATCTATGTTTTCCTCCTCCACAACAGGGCGAACATCCTCCATTTCTTGGGATGAAGCTTCTTCAACAACTATTTTTGCATGTCTACAAGTTCGAACATTTTGATGTTGTTGTACATTAGAAACATCAACATATAACTCCATCATTGCACCATCAGACCGTTGGGAAAATAAAGTTCCCGCTTCGACCCAGTGCTCATCAGCAGCCAATGGACAAGCAAGATGCCATAACGTGGCAGGGAATTGCAAATTTCTATAACTAATAGACTTTATCTCTTGATGAGGACCGAGATTTAAGAAACCACGAATTCTATCTTGAAGATCAGTTATGGTAACACAATCAGATGTGTTAATCATAGATGTTGGATGTATACTATAAGAAGCTCCATGCTCGGTTTGAATAACCTTTCCATAGCAGTAAACACAAGCAAACATGTCTCTCTACATGAAAAATGTTTACTGATCACTGAATATGTCAATAATGTTTTGTTACGTGTTAAAAAAAATTTTATCTTCTTAAAGGTATTTTAGTACTTCAGGAAGTAAATATCAATCATCTAAAACATATCCCCCGGGAGTGTCAAACCAGGAGTGCAGCAAGGCCCGTTGTCGTGTACCAGGATACCCCGGGTCAGGCCCGAAACTCCTTGTCGGGGCTTTCACCCCTAGGTACAGCTGTGCCAGAGCCACATCCACTTGTAGTACCCAGAAAGGGATTTAATTTCTTAGATAACGACATAAACTTTCATGACACCAAAATTTTAAAACCTTCCTAAATTAAGCCACTAATGTTTTGTAGAACAATTTTTAACTTTCCTAAAGATATGTTCAATGATATCTAAAAAATAAGATTCATTACAGTGCTGGTTAATCACTACTTAAGTGTCGGTGACTACTTAAGTGTTGGTTAATCACTACTTAAGTGCTGGTTAATCACTACTTAAGTGCTGGTTAATCACTACTTAAGTGCTGGTTAATCAGTTAGGAGTTGGTCATTCACCACTTAATCATCCCTTAATCTTTACTTAATGACCCCTTAATCATCTGTTAATCGTTAGTTAATGACCCCTTAATCGTTAGTTAATGAACCCTTAATAATCCTCTAATCATCCCTAGTTAATCACCCCTTATTCACCCATTAATCGTTAGTTAATCACCCCTTAAACATTCCTTAATTACCCTTAATCATCCCCTAATAATTCCTTAATCGTTAGTTAATCACCCATTAAACATTCCTTAATTACCCCTTAATCATCATGTAAACATTCCTTAATTACCCCTTAACCATCCCATAAACATTCCTTAATTATTAGTTAATGACCCCTTAATCACCCCTTAATCGTTAGTTAATCACCCCTTAATTGTTACTTAATCACCCCTAAAACATTCCTTAATTTCCCCTTAATCACCCCTTAATCACTCCTTAATTACCCCTTAATCATTAGTTAATCACCCCTTAAACATTCCTTTATTACCCCTTAATCACCCCTTAAACATTCCTTAATTGCCCCTTAATCATCAGTTAATCATTCCTTAATTACCCCTTAATCATCCCCTTAACCCCTTAATCACTCCTTAATTACCCCTTCATTCCTTAATTAGCCCTTAATTAGTTAATGACCCCTTAATCACCCCCTTAATCGTTAGTTAAGCACCCCTTAAACATTCCTTAATTACCCCTTAACCATCCCCTAATCATTCCTTAATCATTAGTTGATGACAACTTAATCACCCCATAATTGTTAGTTAATCACCCCTTAATCGTTACTTAATCACCCCTAAAACATTCTTTAATTAACCCTTAATCACCCCTTAATCACTCCTTAATTACCCCTTAATCATCACTTAATCATTCCTTAATTACCCCTTAATCATTAGTTAATCACCCCTTAATCACTCCTTAATTACCCCTTAATCATCAATTAATCATTCCTTAATTACCTTAATGACCCCTTAATCATCCCTTAATCACCACTTAATCACCCCTTAAACATTCCTTAATTAATCATCCATGGTTAATTACCCCTTTAATCATGACTTAATTGTAACACCCCAAGCTTCTACGGTACGCTTCTCTTTGAATAATGTGATAGCGTGTGTTGTACGCAACACCGAGTTCTAACACACCATAACCAATCAAACTAGCTGTTATGAATAGTAATACCTACTTTTTGAAATTATATATATTTTATATTTCAAAATGGACTTCATTTTTGAATTCGGAATATCGAATTTAGCATAAGGTGAAATTTTGGTACATTTCGGATAACTTTCATATTTTGATGAATAGTGAAAATTCCTAAATTTTAATTAAAAACAACTTTTTTAATAAAAATAATTAATAGTGACAAATTATGAATTTGAGTGGTTTAAAAGTATATTTAGAATATATTTTTACCATTTAATATAAATTTGGTCATTCGACATAATTTTACAATTAAACCGAACATAAACAAGTGTCAATCTTTTGATAGTTATTATCTCTTAAAAACACGCTTTTTGTTTTGACAGCGGGAATTAATTTTAAATTAATTTCTGCCACTTCTGTGTTTTGAATTTAGAAAAATGGATTCAATATTTGGAATCAGGTTGTTCAAATTGTGTAAATAGGTATCTTTTTTTTAGACATTTTGAATAATTACTGCGGTAAATATTTTATTTACCATGGTTAAGGGTAAATCCTGTAAATAAGGGTTAACAAATAATATTATAATAATACTAAATTACCCTAAAACGTGTCTTAACCCTATTTGTTGATACATGGTCTACCATGGACATCTTTGGGTCGATTTTGGGACCCCATGGATCCACTTGTAAGTGATAATGACATTTTATTTTAATTAAGTTAAAATGAATACAAAAATGACACAAGCATATATCTTTTAGCAAAACAATTGTTACATAGGGTTATATATGCTGGATTTTAGATTATAAATATTCATTAGAAAGATAAAAAAAGTTCCTACATAATAATATTTTATTTATAATTTTTAGACATTAAATAATTTATTTTATTTATGACACAATGATGATGCAGTAATTACTATAATAGTGAAAAATTAAAATAATTGACATTATAAATACCCAAATAAATATAATATGAAACTTTTAATGAATTAAACTAGGTTTCTAGGATAATATGATATATTTTTATTGATTTAATTGACTTTTTTCTAAATAATCAATCTGTTATGAGTTTCACAAAAATCAACTATTGAATAGTGTCAAAATTGACATAAAAGAGTTCTTAAAACAAATATTATATTATTAATTGATATTAAATTCCTAAAAATCTAAGGTTCGTCCAAGAGACTTATATCATGATAGGTTCATCATTAATGGACCACTTGGGGGTCGATTGGATGTATATAGTATGTTTATTAACCATATTATATAAAAATACAAAGAGACATTGTAAAAGTGAAACTAATTAACTTAGAGTTAATACTTAAAGATAAGGTTAATATAAGTACCCAAACCTGTCTAAATTCTATTTGTTGAGTTGTTTTCGACCCATCCCCACCTTAAACTTTGAATAGTCAACTTTGGAGCCATTGGAAACCGATTATGAATTTATTATAAACTAATATCTCTAGCTTTTCCAAAGGTGCCCGTCACCCCTCTTATAAAAGGGCACTCCTCCTTCTCATCTCTTCACACCTTCAAAGCCTTTTGGTTCGGCCAAACTCTGCCAATATACTCTCCCAACTTCCCTCAATACAACCTAGGGGCCGTAGTTTGATCAGAAAGCCAACCTAAGGAGCCCTTTTGATCAAATCAAAAGGAAGAACCCGAAGAAGAGGTAATGATTTCACCACCCTTTTCTAAGTTCATTTCTTCTTCCACTTCTTCATCCTTTGTTGTTAACATTATAAAATAATAAATCCAGTATCATATATATATTGTGATGTTATTATAAATATTGTACAACCATATTCAGTATTCTATCCACCCTTTGAATAACATGTCACCATACGTGCGTACGTACGTCTTACCGTCTCCACGTCGTGGTGTAATTGTCATTCAATATAATATTATTTGGATAGGTATAATAATGATGTGTAACTCATGTAAATAATAAATATAACATGTTAATGATGCTGTATATATGATATACCATCCATTTATATATTACTTTAATATCAAAAGAATGATATTGTCGCTCGTGCGTACGTACGGACTACCGTCTCCACGAACGCGATGAGATTCATTCTCCATCGTATCCATTCAAGTATAATTATCATTTGATGATTTAAAAAATGATGTTTAAGGACTCGATATCATTCTGGATATGAACAATATCAAACCTATCCTTTACAAACATGTCTTACGTAACAAAACATATAAAAGAAAACAAGTAAGTTAACACCCGAAACAACGATAATACTAAGATATTATTATCAAATCAATATTAAAAGATCATATATGATATCATGTTAATATATATGATTCTTGAATAATTTAATAACAATTATTTCACCATTATACAGGAGGTTAACCTACCCCAACCAAGGAAAAGTACAAGGTAAGGGTTATTTCACAATCTTTTCATTATCCGAGGTTGTTTATACGTAATAATCTACTGGGATTTCATTATCATCCACATCCATGTTTCTTCGAAATTTATTTCAAAACATATTTATTATTTACAAGAATATGGGTTAAAGTCATTTATACCCTTGTTTTACTTTTTATAAAAGGTTTATAAAGGAATCTTTCCGTCGTTTTCAAAATAAGGTCCTTTTTAACCTTTTTGACAGAATTAAGGTAAGAATGTTTTTTTAACTTATACGGCGGGTGCGGCTATTTTCCGCCGTTATAAAATCATCAAAGCTTCCCTTACAAGATTATAAGAATATTTTCAAAGAAAATTTTTGTTTTATATGGATCTTAAAATATTTCAAAATAAAAGGAGATATTTCTTTAAAAAGAATTTTGATTTCATCTATGTCAACATCCTTTGATGGATTTTAAGATTATTTTAAGTTGATTTATTATGATACAAAACTTCTATATTGTATTGAAGGTTTTGTGATATGTTTGACTATGGATGTGCTATTTTTATACAATTCATAGTTTATAGTGAAAGTGTTGACATTTCGTATGCTAGTTTTAATACGAATGTTTATGTTATGTTTAAACCATTTCATATGGGAATGCATTGGACTTAATATGTGATGGGTGGAGCCCGCTATAGCTCCTCGATGCATCGGTAGGTCTCATGAGTCAAACTAGTGTCTTGGCACAAGGCCTTGACAAAATCTTATTTGTAGTCTTGGCACGAGTCCTTGGCTATGTGGTTATGATAGTCTGGCATTATGCATTCCATCATTATGAAAGTGGTTATTGATTTTGCATGTGATTATTCGATTAGTAGAATAACCATGTGAATATGTAAATGGCATTATTTCATTTTATTTATTCCATATTATGTTAAATGTTCAAGTTTAAAAGGATTTTGTTTTAGTTATACATTTCCTTAAATGTTTATTCTTATTTATGAAAGTTTCCTCTATATTGTTATCCTTACTGGGCATTTGAGCTCACCCCTTTTCTATGTTTTATTTTTCCCAGGAAGTGAAGAAGTAAATTATGAATGACCTGCAAGGATATTATGTGGGGATATGAGTGCGGATTATGGAGACAATATGTTGTTGTAGTAGTTTTTCATTTTATGATGTAATGTAAGACTTATGAATATATCTAGTGTTTTCCAAGACTACAAAACCAATCGGTCTTTCGATATTTGATCATTCTTGTGATCATGCCAATGTTATGTAATAATGCACCGACTCTGGGTATCTGGGGTCGGGGCGTTACAGTTGGTATCAGAGGAAGTTTAGTACAAACCTTGGAAGCTAGATTTAGATAAACTCTGATTAGAGCACGTAGACCTAAGATGAACTTTGAGGATTAGTATAGAAGAACTTCCTAGAATTTTTGTATTGTAGAGATTTTGTGAGTTTTCTGAGCAATACATCCCGGTCTGGATACGAGCAGGTAGAGGCGGCTCTAGCACAGATGTTCCTAGGGGTAAAACCCAAAAACACCGCTTTGAGCTAGACTCGAACGAGAACTTGTGCACGACAACGGGCCTTGCTGCACTCTTGGTTACGACACTCCCGGGGGATATGCTTAGGATAACTCTCATTTTCTTTACAAATCATTTTGAAGGGATTATGAGTGTATACTTCCTCAAAGAAAACATTCTTATGATTATGGATTATATCCATAAATAGTTTAATTTATGTTAAGTGTTTTATAAGTATGGGATTATGTATTTTGATTCATAAACTGATCTAGTTTATGCCATTGTTTAGAAGTGATGCCTATTGGAAGAAATGGAAACTGTATCAATGCATGCACTCCATGTAGGGATTGTCCTCCTGCTCAAGATAATTATAGTGGAGCTGGTGATGCAACTGGAGCCAATCAGCTAATCACCATACTGGGACAACTTACTCAGGTTATGAATAATAACCTTACCCATATGGAGCACCCTGATCCGCAGCATGGAGGATCAATGTTAGATCGATTCATGAGGCAACAACCACCAACGTTCAATGGGAATACAAATCCCTTAGTAGCTGAGCAATGGATATTTTCCCTAGAGAAAATATTTGAGGCTTTGGGGAGCAGTGAAAGGGAAACAGTTATCATGGCAGTTTAACGCCTCACTGGAGATGCTGATCAATGGTGGTCATTGATTCAAAACATGAAGGAAGATGATGAAGTATCATATATGGAATGGAGGGAGTTCAATGATATGTTTTTAGAAAAATACTTTCCTCACGACCATCGAGCAGATATGGAAAGGCAATATCTAAGTCTGAGACAGAAGGAGGATGAGAATGTCACAAAGTATGAGGCTAACTTTACAAGGTTAGCAAGGTACGCTGGTGATTATATACGTAACCAAAGAAGTAAGATTGATCGTTTCTTTGATGGGTTAAAACCATTTCTCTGTCGAGCATTAGTCTCACAATCCTTTTCATCGTACGAAGAAATTGTCTCATGTGCTATCAAGACCGAAAAGGAATTCTCTAAGTCTTATGACTTTAAAGTAAAGCAAGAGAAGAAAAGACCTGCTGATCAATCTAGGAATGGAAATAAGGGGAAGAAGGGAAAGGTTGAATATCCATCTTGTGGTAAATGCGGGAAGAAACATCCTGGTACTTGCTTGAAGGGAATGGGAGTCTGTTACAAGTGTGGTGAAAAAGGCCACCAAGCTCGTGATTGCAAGGGGAAGAAGGAAGCTACCAACGTTCAGTGCTACAATTGCAGGGAGATGGGGCATTATGAAAATGCATGTCCTAAGCGTCAGGAGAACTTACCTCAGAAAAGGCCAAGGGATCAAGGCCAAGCTTATGCAATCACTACTGCTGAGGTAGAAGCTCCGAAAGACGTGGTTGCAGGTAATTTAATGGTTTTCTCAAGTTTAGCAAATGCATTATTTGATTCTGGATCATCGCATTGTTTCATATCTTCCCAGTTTGCTAAGAAAATTAGATATTTCCAATTTGATTTAATAAGGGAGTTTTCAGTTAAAACTCCTAAGGGAAGTATCATTGCAACAAAGTTTTGTGAATCAGTCCCCATTAGAGCACATAAATTTTCTTTATCTGCTGATCTCATCATCATACCTATGATTGAGTTTGATATAATCCTCGGTATGGACTGGATTTCAGACTATGATGCGAAGATTTATTGTAAGAATAAAGAGGTTACGATTCTTGATGATAATGATAAGGAACACCTTATATTTAGAGCATAATCGTCACCACCTAATTCTTATTTAGATCCACCCTCAATAGCTCAACTAAATTCAATTATTGGGGAGGAAGAGAATGAAATAACTACGGGTGAGGAAAGGAATGATCAAATAGATGATGTACCTGTTGTGAAAGAATTTGTAGATGTATTTCCAGATGATTTACCTGGACATCCTCCAGAACGAGAAGTTGAGTTTTCCATTGATTTAATTCCTGGATCAAGGCCTATATTGAAGACCCCTTACAGAATGGCTACTGTAGAGTTAGTCGAACTAAAGAAACAACTAGAGGAATTGAGTAATAAAAGATTTATTTTCCATAGTGTTTCTCCATGGGGAGCCCCTGTTCTTTTTGTTAAAAAGAAAGATGGATCTATGAGGTTATGTATCGACTACAGGGAGATCAATGCTATAACGATAAAGAACAAGTATCCCCTTCCTCGCATTGATGATTTATTTGACCAACTGCATGGATCTCAATACTTTTCAAAGATTGACCTTCGATCTGGATACCATCAGTTGTGTGTGAAGAAGGAAGACATTCCGAAGACAACATTTCGAACCAGGTACGGGCATTACGTGTTTACCGTAATGCCGTTTGGATTGACTAATGCACCCTCTGTATTCATGGATCTGATGAATAGAGTTTTGAAGGAGTATCTCGATTAATTTGTGGTGGTATTTATTGATGATATCTTGGTATACTCCAAAACCTACAAAGATCATGAAAATCACTTGCGATTATCTTGAAGACTCTGAGGAGGCATGAATTATATGGGAAGTTTAGCAAGTGTGAATTATGGCTTTAGGAGATTTCTTTTCTTGGCCATATTGTCTCTACAGATGGAATCTCTGTTGATCCTTCTAAGACCAAGGCAATCCAAGATTGGCCAGCACCTACGAGTATAACTGAGGTACGTAGTTTTATTTGTTTGGCAGGTTATTATCGACGTTTCGTCCAGAATTTTTCCCGATTGGCTAACCCATTAACGAAGCTCACACGTAAAGGGGTTAAATTTGTTTGGACAAAAGAGTGTGAAGAATGTTTCTACGAACTGAAGAGAAGATTAGTCAATGCTCCTATATTAACTCTACCATCGGGGAATGATGGGTTCGTTATTTATAGTGATGCATCGAAGAATGGACTTGGTTGTGTCCTTATGCAGAATTATAGAGTTCTTGCCTATGCATCACGACAGTTGAAAATTCATGAACAAAACTATCCTACTCATGATCTCGAGTTAGCAGCTGTGATCTTTGCTTTGAAGATATGGAGGCACTACCTCTATGGTGAAAAATGTGAGATTTATACTGATCACAAGAGTTTGAAGTATATTTTCTCACAAAAATAACTCAACATGAGGCAAAGGAGATGACTTGAATTACTCAAGGATTATGATTGTACGATACACTACCTCCCGGGGAAGGCAAACAAGGTGGCAGATGCTTTGAGTAGAAAAGACCATGGAGTTTTGAACAATATGAGAATTGAAAGGGATCCAATTTTCATGGATCTAGGGAAGATGGACATGGGAATAACCAGGGAAGGCGAAACATCATTTCTTTTTCAAATGGTTGCCAAACCATCTTTAATAGAAAGGATTAAGAGTACTCAGACTGATGATGAAGAATTTCAAAAGAAGATTAAAGCTGTGAATGATGGGAGATTGAGAGACTTTGTGTATGAAGAGGGAATTTTGAAATTTGGGAAGAGACTTTGTGTTCCCGATATACCTGATCTTAAAAGGGAATTACTGGATGATGCTCATAGTTCCAATTTCCCTATACACCCTGGGAGCACCAAAATGTATAGATATTTGAAGGAACATTTTTGGTGGGACAACATGAAGAGGGAGATTGCTGATTTTGTGTCAAGATGTATGGTTTGTCAACAAGTGAAAGCTAGAAGGCAACAGCCTGGAGGAGTCATGCAACCTCTTCCCATACCAGAGTGGAAATGGGACAATATTACGATGGACTTTGTCATGGGGATACCAAAGACTCCGAGAAGGAATGATCCAATATGGGTTATTGTTGATCGTCTTACCAAGTCAGCACATTTTCTGGCTATAAGAGAAGATCTACCCCTGGAACGTCTAGAAAGACTATATATTAATGAAGTTGTGAGACTTCATGGAGTACCCTTATCGATTGTTTCTGATCATGATCCCCGTTTTACTTCAAGATTCTGGAAAAGTCTTCAGAAATCCCTGGATACTGAACTTCATTTGAGCACTACTTACCACCCTCAGACAGACGGACAATCAGAACGGACTATTCAGACCTTAGAAGACATGTTGAGATCTTTCTCACTTGATTTTCAGGGTATGTGGGATCAATATTTACCACTGGTAGAATTTTCCTATAACAATAGCTTCCATTCGAGTATTCAGATGGCACCATATGAAGCGTTATACGGAAAGATATGTCATACACCAACCTGTTGGGATGACGTCGGTGAAAGAAAACTTGTAGGTCCAGAACTGGTGGAGGAAACGATGGAAAAGGTGAAGGTAATCCAAAATCACATCAGAGCAGCTCAAAGTAGGCAGAAGAGCTATGCCGATAATCGAAGGAAGGATTTGAAATTTCAAGTCGGTGATCATGTTTTCCTGAAGGTATCTCCATGGAAGGGAGTCATACGTTTTGTTAAGAAAGGTAAATTGAGTCCTAGGTACATCGGACCCTTCGAAATTCTAGAGCGAATTGGGGTTATAGCTTACCGATTGGCAATGCCGCCAAGTCTCTCTAAAGTTCATGATGTGTTCCACGTATCTCTGTTGAGGAAATACATGCCTGACCCAACGCATGTACTCACCTATGAGGAATTAGAACTGGAACCTAATCTGTCTTATTGCGAAGAGCCCGTCAGGATTCTTGATACGAGAGAACAAGTACTGAGAAACCGGATGACGCGTCTGGTAAAAGTTTTGTGGAGAAACCATAAGATGGAAGAGGCAACGTGGGAACCCGAGGAACTTATGATGAAGAACCACCCGAGTCTATTCATGTGATAAGTATTCTACAAATTTCGAGGACGAAATTATTTGAAGGAGGGGAGAATGTAACACCCCAAGCTTCTACGGTACGCTTCTCTTTGAATAATGTGATAGCGTGTGTTGTACGCAACACCGAGTTCTAACACACCATAACCAATCAAACTAGCTGTTATGAATAGTAATACCTACTTTTTGAAATTGTATATATTTTATATTTCAAAATGGACTTCATTTTTGGATTCTGAATATCAAATTTAGCCTAAGGTGAAATTTTGGTACATTTCGGATAACTTTCATATTTTGATGAATAGTGAAAATTACTAAATTTTAATTAAAAACAACTTTTTTAATCAAAATAATTAATAGTGATAAATTATGAATTTGAGTGGTTTTAAAGTATATTTAGAATATATTTTTACCATTTAATATAATTTTGGTCATTGGACATAATTTTACAATTAAACCAAACATAAACAAGTGTCAATCTTTTGATAGTTATTATCTCTTAAAAACACGCTTTTTTGTTTTGACAGCGGGAATTAATTTTAAATTAACTTCTACCACTTCTGTGTTTTGAATTTAGAAAAATGGATTCTATATTTGGAATCAGGATGTTCAAATTTTGTAAATAGGTAACTTTTATTTTTAGACATTTTGAATAATTACTGCGGTAAATATTTTATTTAGCATGGTTAAGGGTAAATCCGGTAAATAAGGGTTAACAAATAATATTATAATAATACTAAATTACCCTAAAACGTGTCTTAACCCTATTTGTTGATACATGGTCGACCATGGACATCTTTGGGTCGATTTTGGGACCCCATGGATCCACTTGTAAGTGATAATGACACTTTATTTTAATTAAGTTAAAATGAATACAAAAATGACACAAGCATATATCTTTTAGAAAAACAATTGTTACATAGGGTTATATATGTTGGATTTTAGATTATAAATATTCATTAGAAATATAAAAAGATTTCCCACATAAGGATATTTTATTTATAATTTTTATACATTAAATTAATTTATTTTATTTATGACACAATGATGATGTAGTAATTACTATAATAGTGAAAAATTACAATAATTGATATTACAAATACCCAAATAAATATAATATGAAACTTTTAATGAATTAAACTAATTTTCTAGGATAATATGATATATTAGGATTGATTTAATTGACTTTTTTCGAAGTAATCAATCTGTTATGAGTTTCACAAAAATCAACTATTGAATAGTGTCAAAATTGACATAAAAGAGTTCTTAAAACAAATATTATATTATTAATTGATATTAAATTCCTAAAAATATAAGGTTCGGCCAAGAGACTTATATCATGATAGGTTCATCATTAATGGACCACTTGGGGGTTTCTTGGATGTATATAGTATTTTTATTAACCATATTATATAAAAATACAAAGAGACATTGTAAAAGTGAAACTAATTAACATAGAGTTAATACTTAAAGATAAGGTTTATATAAGTACCCAAACATGTCTAAATTCTATTGATTGAGTTGTTTTCGACCCATCCCCACCTTAACCTTTGAATAGTCAACTTTGGAGCCATTGGAAACCGATTATTAATTTATTATAAACTAATATCTCTAGCTTTTCCAAAGGTGCCCCTCACCCCTCTAATAAAAGGGAACTCCTCCTTCTCATTTCTTCACACCATGAAAGCCTTATGGTTCGGCCAAACTCTGCACAAATACACTCCCAACTTCCCTCACTACAACCTAGTTGCCTTAGTTTGATCAGAAAGCCAACCTAAGGAGCCCTTTTGATCAAATAAAATGGAAGAACCCGAAGAAGAGGTAATGATTTCACCACCCTTTTCTAAGTTCATTTCTTCTTCCACTTCTTCTTCCTTTGTTGTTACCATTCTAAAATAATAAATCCAGTATCATATATATACTGTGATGTTATTGTAAATATGGTACAACCATATTCAGTATTCAATCCACCCTTTGAATAACAAGTCACCATACGTGCGTACGTATGGCTTACCGTCTCCACGTCGTGGTGTAATTGTTATTCAATATAATATTATTTGGATGGGTATAATAATGATGTATAACTCATGTAAATAATAAATATAACATTTTAATGATTCTGTATATATGATATACCTTCCATTTATATATTATTCTAATATCAAAATAATGATATTGTCGCTCGTGCGTACGTACGGACTACCGTCTCCACGAACGCGATGAGATTCATTCTCCATCGTATCCATTCAAGTATAATTATCATTTGATGATTTAAAAAATGATGTTTAAGGACTTGATATCATTCTGGATATGAATAATATAAAACCTATCCTTTACAAACATGTCTTACGTAACAAAACATATAAAAGAAAACAAGTAAGTTAACACCCGAAACAACGATAATACTAAGATATTATTATCAAATAAATATTAAAAGATCATATATGATATCATATTAATATATATGATTCTTGTATAATTTAATAACAATTATTTCACCATTATACAAGAGGTTAACCTACCCCAACCAAGGAAAAGTACAAGGTAATGGTTATTTCACAACCTCTTCATTATCCGAGGTTGTTTATACGTAATAATCTACTGGGATTTCTTTATCATCCACATCCATGTTTCTTCGATATGTATTTCAAAACATATTTATTATTTACAAGAATATGGGTTAATGTCATTTATACCCTTGTTTGACTTTTTATAAAATGTTTATAAAGGAATCTTTCCGTCGTTTTCAAAACAAGGTCCTTTTTAACCTTTTCGACACAATTAAGGTAAGAATGTTTTTTTAACTTATACCGCGGGTGCGGCTATTTTACGCCATTATAAAATATTCAAAGCTTCCCTTACAAGCTTATAAGAATATTTTCAAAGAAAATGTTTTATTATATATGGATCATAAATGATTTCAAAATAAAAGGAGATATTTCTTTAAAAAGAATTTTGATTTCATCTATGTCAACATCCTTTGATAGATTTTAATATTATTTGATGTTTATTTATTATGATACAAAATTTCTATATTTTATTGAAGGTTTTGTGATATGTTTGACTGTGGATGTGCTATTTTTATACCATTCATAGTTTATAGTGAAAGTATTGACATTTCGTATGCTATTTTTAATACGAATATTTATGTTATGTTTAAACCTTTTCATATGGGAATGCATTGGACTTAATATGCGACGGGTGGAGCCCGCTATAGCTCCTCGATGCATTGGTAGGTCTCATGAGATGAACTAGTGTCTTGGCACAAGGCCTTGACAAAATCTTATTTTTAGTCTTGGCACGAGGCCTTGGCTATGTGGTTATGATAGTCTGGCATTATGCATTCCATCATTATGAAAGTGGTTATTGATTTTTCATGTGATTATTCGATTAGTAGAATAACCATGTGAATAAGTAACTGGCATTATTTCATTTTATTTATGACATACTATGTTAAATGTTCAAGTTTAAAAGGCTTTTGTTTTATTTATACATTGCCTTAAATGTTTATTCTTATTTATGAATGTTTCTGCTATATTGTTATCCTTACTGGGCATTTGAGCTCACCCCTTTTCAATGTTTTATTTTTCCCAGAAAGTGAAGAAGTAAATTATGAGTGTCCTGCAGGGATATTATGTTGGGATATGAGTGTGGATTATGGAGACAATATGTTGTTGTAGTAGTTTTTCATTTTATGATGTAATGTAAGACATATGAATATATCTAGTGTTTCCAAGACTACTAAACCAATCGGTCTTTCGAGATTTGATCATTCTTGTGATCATGCCAATGTTATGTAATAATGCACCGACTTTGGGTAACTGGGGTCGGGGCGTTACATGAATTATTCCTTAATCATCATCTAATTAGTCTATGATTATCTCTAAAATATTAATAAATTATTATTATCCCTAATTATCATTCATTAATAATATTATATTACACATACTTTAATCTAACATTAAATAATTTGTCCCTCATCATTATTCATTAATAATATTAAATTACAAATACCTTAATCTAACATTAAATATTAACTAATTAAAACATTAATAATATAACTATTTATTTCGTTTCTTTAAATAACTACTACTACATACTTAAATATTTAAAATTAACTATTTACAATTAAATAAATAAATAACTTTAAAATAAAAAAAATACCTCTAAATGAAGCTTGACACAAAAATCTTGTACTCCTGGCGTCTCCGGAAGCACCACGAAGGAAAACTCAACTTAGAGAGAGGAGCTCTCAAAATTTTAGAGAGAAGAGGGATTTGCGAGTGAGGAAGGGTGGGTGGGGCGGCTCCCTTTTATAGGGATATTTTTGGCGAAGGCGGCTATTGGGAAGCCGCCTTCGGCAATTTAAAACACGAAAGGAGGCTCTTCCAAAGCCGCCTTTCGTAGAAACAATATCGAATGGCGGGCACTGGTGTGCCGCCTTTCGTTTCCCCAATGGCGCAAGGCGGTTCCTAGAGAACCGCCTTTGGACCGGCGGAAACCGAACTGAAGGCGGCACATGGTGTGCCGCAATTAGGATGTAAAAAAAATATTTTAAACCTCGTTGTATTTTTAAATTTTTTTTTTGATAAAATGTACAAAAAATAACTCCGCTTCTAGCTGTAGAGGAATTGGGAGGTCACTATCGAGTCGCAAGGCGGAGACAGCCAGAAACAAGGGAATGGTTGAACACCAACAAGAGAGAGGGAATAGCTAGAAGGAAGTGCGATGAGGGTGGAGGAAGCCTGGCTAGTGGTGTAGAGGAATGGAACAAGGCATGACCGACACCGGGGTGGGAGACCCGGACAAATAGAAGGAGGAGGGGACTATTGGAGCCAGCACATAGAGGAGGCTGGGAGTGGGTAGGATGGAGCGAGGGAGAGGGGACCTTCCTAGGACAGAGGCGGAGCGAGGGTGGAGCGGCGAGGGTAGGCCAGGCTGCTTCGATGCAGCCCCACTATGTGTGCGCTGCTGGGCGGTTATGCGGAGTGGAAAGGGAAGAGAGACGGTGGCCGGTCTGGACCCTCCAGATCTTCTACGATGGGAGTATTTTAGGTAGAGGGTCGGGGTATTGACTGGAGCGGGAGGGGGGTGAGGGGTGGTGCTGTGTGAGAATCTAGAAATACTAGGGGAGGGCACCGCGCAACAGATGGGGGGGGGGGCGACCAGGTAGTTAGAATTTTTTTCAATTTATTATTATTATAATAATAATAATAGTGATAATAATAATACTAATACTAATAATAATAAAAATAATAAAAATAAAACAACAACAACAATAATAATAATCAAATAACAATTGGAAAATAAATAATAAAAATTACAATTAAATTACAATTTATAAATAATTTTATTTATATCAAAATTTAAATAATAAAAATATTATTAAACATTATTAAAAATAACATTATTATCTACAGAATATATTATTAATAATATTATATTTTAAATTTTTTACTTATTTAATTTTCTAAAAAAATTATTTCTTTCAACCGATAGACATCTTCCCGACACTTGAGCTGATCATGAGGCTACGGTGCACAAATCAGAAACTCGCTAAAAATATAAAACATCAAAAAATGTAGACCCGTGATCAACCCACACCCCGATGAGGTTAAGAGAATAAATGAAATAATAAAATAAAAATAAATTAAAAAGATAAGTTGTGACAATTCTCCCCAACACAGACACTTTCTGCCCCCAGAATGTCACCCAGCCGAACAAAAGACAAAAAAATGTTTATACCCGAATGGAACTAAAAGGAACCGAAATACAAGAGAACTGAAGAGCACAATAGGGTTTTTCCCACCATAAGAATTCAACTAGTATAGGAACTTTACACCCAAAAATGGAACCCTGGGAAGGGGACCGACGTGGGAACTCCCAACTGAGCCAAACTGACTTTATAGCACGAGCAAAGAACCCCTCCAAAAATTATTTAATTCTAGTAGTGAACCTGAGAATAACGACAAGCACCGATTCTACCACAGGCACGCACACATCCAAACCAACAGAGTTAAGCCGATTTTAACCTCTACAAGGGCCAAACATAGTTTAAAGAAAAACACACGATCCAGGTAACCACATCCAAACTAACAGAACTACATTGATTATAATATAATATTTCTATAATAAAAGTAGTATGAAACGATGAACCTACAACAAGGTCGAAACATTAACAGTATAAAAATAGAATGAAAAGACTTTAAATGTTCCACCTCCAACATGGAACACAAGACCCGAAATGAGGCTTCACACCCCCAACTACTCCAGACTATGCGCAAGCTTTACCCCATAACCATTGGTTGGGGCTCTGATAGCTAAAGCATCCCATGCCTCACAGTCAGGCACTATAATTCCCTGGTCACTGCGTCTTCTTTAGGGGATTCTTCCTAAAAAACATCTCCAAGTGACCTAGAAAACCGCAAATATGACACGTCATTAGAGGGATGCAACATGGAGACTTCACGTTCCCAAACAGGCCACAATGGTGGCAAACCATTTAACGGTCCCGTGAACTAGAATCCATACCCACTGGAGAGGACTTTATAAATACAGGTACCTATAGCACACCCTACTCTCCAGATGTGGAACCTTCACGAGAAACTAGATATGATAAATTTCCATATATCTGCGCTCTGGGGACCAACTCATCTATGAATCCCTCATCCACGAGCTTCTGGAAACTATTTTCTTTAGAAGGGAGGACTTTCTCTCTAATATCTAGACGAAGACCCCCGATGAAGAGAGAAGTATTCAACAAATCATACAACACCACCTCCAGTGAAAAGGAAAGCAGTTCCTTGAAATAGTCAACATATGCCTTCACAGTATATTGGCCTTATTGAATAAATAGGAGCTCCTCCCTTTTTATCACCTTCACCTCTTCCGGTATGAACCATCAGATGACGAAAAATTTAAAAACATCCCTCGTTATCCAAAATTTCATTCATGGTGGGGTGAACAACTCCCATTTGTCCATAGCTGGACCCTTAAATAATCCCATGATATCACAAAGAATAAAAGAATCAGAAGATCCCAACATCATAATTTATTAATAATATTATATTTTAAATTTTTTACTTATTTCATTTTCTAAAAACATTATTTCTTTCAACAGATAGAAATCTTCACGACACTTGAGCTGATCATGCGGCTACGGTGCACAAGTCAGAAACTCGCTAAAAATATAAAACATCAAAAAATTTAGACCCGTGATCAACCCACACTCCGATGAGGTTAAGCGAATAAATGAAATAATAAAATAAAAATAAATTACAAAGATGAGTTGTGACAATTCTCCCCAACACAGACTCTTTCTGCCCCCAGAATTTCACCCAGCCGAACAAAAGACAAAAAAAATGTTTATACCTGAATGGAACTAAAAGGAACCGAAATACAAGAGAACTGAAGAGCACAATAGGGTTTTTCCCACCATCAGAATTCAACTAGTATAGGAACTTTACACCCAAACATGGAACCCTGGGAAGGGGGCCGACGTGGGAACTCCCAACTGAGCCAAACTGACTTTATAGCATGAGCAAAGAACCCCTCCAAAAATTATTTAATTCTAGTAGTGAACCTGAGAATAACGACAAGCACCAATTCTACCACAGGCACGCACACATCCAAACCAACACAGTTAAGCCGATATTAACCTGTAAAAGGGCCAAACATAGTTTAAAAAAAACACACGATCCAGGTAACCACATCCAAACTAACAGAACTACATTGATTATAATATATTATTTCTATAATAAAATTAGTATGAAATGATGAACCTACAACAACGTCAAAACATTAACAGTATAAAAATAGAATTAAAAGACTTTAAATGTTCCACCTCCAACATGGAACACAAGACCCGAAATGAGGCTTCACACCCCCAACTACTCCAGACTATGTGCAAGCTTTACCCCATAACCTTTGGTTGGGGCTCTGATAGCTAAAGCATCCCATGCCTCACAGTCAGGCACTATAATTCCCTGGTCACTGCGTCTTCTTTAGGGGATTCTTCCTAAAAAACATCTCCAAGTGACCTAGACAACCGCAAATATGACACGTCATTAGAGGGATGCAACATGACGACTTCACGTTCCCAAACAGGCCACAATGGTGGCAAACCATTTAACGGTCCAGTGAACTAGAATCCATAACCACTGGAGAGGACTTTATAAATATAGGTACCTCTAGCACACCCTACTCTCCAGATGTGGAACCTTCACAAGAAACTAGATATGCTAAATTTCCATATATCTGCGCTCCGGGGACCAACTCAGCTAAGAATCCCTCATCCACGAGCTTCTAGAAACTATTTTCTTTAGAAGGGAGGACTTTCTATCTAATATCTAGACGAAGACCCCCGATGAAGAGAGAAGTATTCAACAAATCATACAACACCACCTCCAGTGAAAAGGTTACCAGTTCCTTGTAATAGTCAACATATGCCTTCACAGTATATTGGCTATATTGAATAAATAGGAGATCCTCCCTTTTTATCACCTTCGCCTCTTCCGGTATGAACCATCAGACGATGAAAAATTTGAAAACATCCCTCGTTATCCCAAATTACATTCATGGTGGGGTGAAGAACTCCCATTTGTCCATAGCTGGACCCTTAAATAATCCCATGATATCACAAAGAATAAAAGAATCAGGAGATCCCAACATCCTAAAAACAAACTTGACCTCTTCAAACTACATAACTATCTTTAATAGACCCCAATCACCGTTAAGGATGGGCAATGCCCATCAAGGACCAAAAACTAGACATGACATATCAGAAACTCTGGGGACCATTATGGGTGGCATTTTCGTAACAACATATAAAACACCATTCTGAAACCGATATCAAATCACAGTATAATTATGTGTAACATCCGGATCCAAATTACAGACTCAAAAACCAAACCAATACAAACACAACAAAAAATTCCATAATCAAAATCCCCTTTTAATTTTAGATTTTATAACCACCAACATTCTTGGCCACTTTCCAAATACCAAATCAAATTTTCAAACCAAATTCAAATTTCAAAATCATCTCACCTTTTTAAAATTAAATTAAAAAAACATGGTCAATCCTTAAATTCCATGTACTCACCCCAGAAATCCCATGAACCATTGCACATATCTTCCCCCTCTTTTATTTATATGCAACAATATACATTCCCATGAATTTCCTCACATATGACGACAATCATTAAGAGTACCAGAGGTTGTACCCAAACAATTTCTCTACCATTTCCAAGAAAAAACCCATATTTTTAGACCAAAGATTAGGGATTAAAAAACCCCTTTCCCAAATTTTTATCTAATTAAATGAAATCTTTATATTTTCTAAAACCCTTTTTTTATTTTCAAAAGGGAATTTACACCCACTATAACAAAGATGACCCTCAACTTGCATCCAACTATTGGAGTGAGGGACTAGTAGTCATGATGAACCTGGAGACAAGGTAATGGGACATGCTCCATGTAACCATTAACTACAAGGAAGTTCTTAAACCATGTACTCGGGCTCCACATGAGTCACTACTCTAGGTTAAATCACAATGTACCATCGGATTAGCTCAATCCTCATCCCTCAATCTAAAACATACTAGAACCAGATAAGGAATCAATTCTCATACTACCCCTGGAGACTCTATGTTCGGAATGGGTGAGGGTTCATGATGTCCTTCCCGTACTAATATCTTGAGTCCTGATAGTCAAAATCTCCATCTTCCAGAAACCCCAAATAATAATTGAATCCTCTCATACCATTTTTTCATGAACTAACCCTGGTCGACCCTGAACCGGTCACCCGAGCCATTCCACGGCATGTCTCGGTGGGAGTTCCCAATCCCAACGGGCTGGAAACCAGTGTCAGGCATCCAAATTATCATGTGTGAATCATTTTTCCATAAAAATATTTTAAATAGATAAATAAAAAAAGTGATGATAAAATAAAAATCATAGTGGAAACAAAATAAAAATGCACATACCTCCACGTGACATTCCAGGTCACTACACAACCCAAGGCCGACCAAGATCTGATAATGAGCAATCCTATCAGGAGAACCTGACCAATGTGAACATGCAACTGAACTGATAAAAAAAGGATTCATATTATGAATACTCAGTAAGGACGCCAAATGTGAACCACAGATACATGCATTTTCCATTTCCAAAATAGACCAATTACACTAGTTCGAAATACAATTATTAAAATATGGTTTTCATATATACTATGCATTTTTAATACTAATAATCAAAATTCCATTTTCTTATGATTCCGAAAAGGAAAATAAATAAAGAGGGCATACACAAACTTTTACAGACAACTACTTTGAAACTATTTTAAAAGAAGAACCATGCGTACAATGCTTTTCCATGAAAACACCAAAACCAAGTTCAAGGTTATGATTCAACACACATCAAAGGAAATGGTACAAATATTACTTGTATCAATGGATCACGGAAATCCTAGAAAATAAGATGAAGTCCAAAAGGTACTATACAAGTGACTCATCCTGAAGGCATTCATACTCTTGACGACGTCATAATTCCCAAATGCTTGTTGTTCCCCTACCATTCCCAATCAAGGGGCCCAATACCCTATAAGAGAAATGTCCTTATTAAGGGCCACTAGCTAGTGCATATTCTAAACTACTCTATAAATCGTTCTTATTAAACCCCCTTGCTATGCTAAATTTCCTTTATGTTCACAATGTGGTGTGCCACACATTCAAAAAACAAGCTATACAAAATATAACCAAGAATTTCATACAATCCAGCACAACCCTGACCACCTCAATATTTATATCACTCCTTAAAATAAATATTCTCAATAAGAGGACCATACAGAGGACCTTATTGTCTCATGATCAATCGAAAATGAAAGAGACCTAACCAAAGATGGGTTCTCCAACTTATCGTTTCAATGTTGTCAAATGGACCATTACCTTTACCTCATTCAGAAACGTACCAAAAAATTTTGAAATGTTTACAACAGAGTAATAATCATAATTTCATACAAACATGGTTATACCGACCAAAACATGCCAATATTTGTTTAATGAAATCGTGCATTTATCAAAACATGCATTTACCAAAACATGCCAAAACAATAAAAATTGATGAAGAATTTTCAAAACAATGTTAAACAACAAAAAATGTTTCAAACCAAATGGTCAAACATTAATAAACCCATTAAAACCCATGTTTTCTGAAACTCTTAATGCAACACTATTTAAGACCTCATTTAAATCTGCCCTTAGAAACCACTAAAGTGGAAAAACATTATTTGTAAATTTAAAATCATTTAGGAAATACAATAAACTACAGAAAACATTTCAAATAGCCCTGTAACCTTATATGACCAATATCAAACCCAAATACCTCACATTTCTCAAGAGAATGGATTTCCTTTCCAAAAACTCACTAAAACAAATTCACTATGTCACTAAAAAAACTCAAAAGTGAGGGATGAATTATAATACAAAACAAAAAATTTCTAATCAATTACACCAACAAGACAAAAAACTTATAAAAAATTTATTAAATAGACCAAATTTTTTATAAATTGGTTTATAACAAATAAAACAGTTTATGAAAAAAATTATAAACATATCCAACAAATTACAGAAACTAGAAAACACTACACACATTACTTTTAACAAAACCAACTAACTTGAAAACACTAAAACATATTGACCAAATATTTTGAAAAGATGAAAATAAAGTAAAATAAATAATTAAAACTCACAAGCATTAAATGGACCTAATCAGAAAGGAAAATGTGGATTCGCCTACCTCAAATTAGAGCAAATGTGACACCACTTCCACGGAAAGAGGAACAACCTCCTACACACCAATAGTAGAAATAAAACAACTAGAAAAGCATTCCAATAAACACAAGAGATGTTGATGTTTGACCACATAAAAAATAACTCTAAAAAATAGAAGAAAACTACCACATCTGAGGTCTTCGGGCTAGAGAATGCGCGGTTGCTTGGAGCAATAGTGGGAGGTCGATGTCGGGTCGCCCGAAAATTTTTGCAAGAAACAAGGGAATGCTGGACCTCCACTTGGAGAGATGTGATGGCTGGACATAATTGCAGAGAGGGTAGAGGTGGCCTGGCCGATGGTGCATAGGACTGGAACAAGACGTGATCATGACTAGAGTGGGAGACCCAGACAAACCGAGGGAGGCGGGGTCTGTTGGAGCTGGTGCACAGGGGAGGCCAGGAATGGTCAGGGCGGAGCAATGGTGAGGGGACCCGCAATTTGGGAGGTGGAGTGAGGGAGGAGCAGTGGGGGAAGGTCGGGCCGTTGTGATTCCACAATGCTGTGGGTGCGCTGCTTGCTGGTCACGTGGAGGGGAAAAGGAGGAGAGACGATGGCTAGTCAGGATAGGCTGAAGCTTCTACGAGGGAGGTAATCAAGGCAGAGGGTTGGAGTGTCGACTAGAGTGGGAGGGAGGTGAGGGATTCACTGTGAAGGAAACCAGGGAGACTAGGGGAGGGCATCACGCATCAGATGGGGAAATGGGTGGAGACCGTCTAGATAATATTTTTTTATTATATTATATTATTAATAATAAATAAAATATTCATACTAATGATATTTAAGATAATAATAATTATATACTAATAATAATTATAATAATAATAATTATTATTATTATATAAAATTATCATAATAAATAATAACTATTACAATTAAATTACATGTTATTAATAACTATATTAATAGAAATTTTCATATAATAAAAATATTATTAACCATTCCTAATAATTAAATTATTATCTACACCATAATTTATTATTATTATAATGTTCTAAATTTTTTACTTATTTTATTTGTGTAAAAAATTATTTCTTTCGAGCGATAGATATCTGCATGGTACCTGAGTCGATTGCATGGCTACCGCCCACTGTGCGGCGACCTCGCACAGGTCCGAAACCCGCTAAAAATATTGAACATCAAAAATTTTATACCCACACTCAACCCGCACCTCGATGAGGTTGACAAAATCAATGAAATAATAGAATAAAAATAAATTAATAAGTCATGGTGTGGCAGGACGCATGGTCTGCGCACAGTCTATCAGACCGTGTAAGTCAAAACATATAGTCTACCCCGTTTTAAATTTTGGGTTAAATTAGTTTTATTAATTTCATGGTCTAATGTGATTTAATTAAATGATCTATTGGGGGTGTCTTTTAATTAAATTAAATATGAGGTAATTTAATTAAATGGCATGGAGATAGAGACGTTATTTAATTAAATTGCGATGAAAATAATTAAATTTATTTTAACAGATAATGATATGAAGTCTTTATTAAATTTAACTGAGATGAGAGAAATTTAATTAAATGACTTGTAAATGAGTAGTTGGAGTTATCCAAGAAGGAAAATATTAAATGGTAATATTTAAATGACGTTTAAATGATGAGTTAGAGTTTCATTTAATTAAATTCCAACTAAAGATGAATTTAAATAATTAATGAAAAATAGATGTTCTATTTAATTAAATTATTGGCTATGAAGAATTTAATTAGTTGTAATGAAATGGTGGGTGATAATTTAAATAAATATATGTTGATAGAATTTAACTAAATAATTTTGATGAGTTGGAGTTTTTAATTTAATTAAATTGTGCACAGAGAATTTAATTAAGTAACATGAATTAAAAAAATTATTTAATTAAATTCAATTGAATCAAATTAAATTAAATGTTGATCAATGTCGTGTTGGGGTTTTTTAATTAAATTATGTTTAGATAATTAAATTAAATATTAATGAGATGAAAAATTTGTTTAATTAAGTTCAGATGGAAAAGAATTAAACATAAATGATGTGTTAAATATGGAGTTGGTTTTTTATCTACTTAAATTCATGGATAAGTTGAATTTAATTATTTGATAAAAAATGGGGTTTTTATTTAGTTACATTGTATTTAGAGAATTTAATTAAATAATGATGTGTTGGAGAATTTATTTAATTAAATTCATACAAGAAGAATTTAATTAAATGATGTGTTAAATATGGTGTTGGAGTTTTATGAAATTAAATTCATGGTTAAGATGATTTTTTTATTTAATGAATTTATTAAGGGGATTTGTGTACCTAATTAATTTTTGAGTTAACTAATGGATTTGAGTTTGGGCACTGAGATGAATGAGAGGCCATTGCCTTGTGTTTTTCAGTTGAATGTAAATCCCATGTTAATGTTTTTATTTGAAATATATTAGGTGGTTTTATTTAAGTATAATTATGAATATTCTTGATTATATGTAATTGAAATTGGATAATTAAATGATAAAAGCATCATGCATTAAATGTTGTGATTGGAAACACATTTTATAGGGAGGGAATCCAAGGGACCATGATAGCCCTTAGGGAGAAAAAATTTGTTATTTTTTGTGCTGATTCTCCAGAGGCCATGAGAGCTCGTGTAGTTGACACAAGGGATAAAATATGTGTGCTACTCTATGTGATATATGTATGTGTGTTACATCCCAATCCATCTAAAATAATTTACCAATTGATCATGAGAGACATGAAGTGTGAGCTTCCATGTTGTTTTCTTTGAGACTGTGAGAGCTCTTGGAGTTTGGATCAACGGGATAAATCTGGGAACTTATCATGGCAATTAATGTATGTGCATTACATCTTGGTTCAACTAGAAATAGTTTACATGGTATATTCTCTTTTTGTGTTGGTACGCTCTTTGTTCATATTGGAGGATGCTAAGAATATTTATCTATTTATATATATACAATGTCACTATTTATATATATATATATATATATATATATACATAATTGACATGATCAGACATACCAACTATGGGTTAAAGCTGGAGTCACAGTATGGTGTCCCTTAAGATCCTGTATTGGTAGTTGGTTATTTATTCAATTATGTTCTTTCTTCGATATACGTGGACACACTTTAATATTATGTCATTTTCTAGATTGATATAGGCACTGGTGGTCCCATACTATAGATATTTATTTCTCACACCCTATTTACGCCGCCATTGCTCTAGGGTACCCGAGTAGACTCTACTTTTTTAAAGGATCTTGTAAATTTCTTGTTGTTGATTTCTTGTACTTAAGAGACTGGGGAAAAGGACCGATCGAGAGCTCTAGATGCTTATGGAGATCACCCTTGGGGCTTTGTGCCTTTTTTTTACTGAGATGTAAATCATGATGTATTATTTATTGAATTCAGAGATGTTTGAACATGACATGCATACATTTTGAAAATTCACAGTGGACATTTTTTTAAAGGTTGGGGCCGAAGCCTCATTTTAATATTAATGAAAATCCAAGTACACTTATAACTGGTTAGAGGGAGACCCATAACATATCTTGAAGTCCTAGTGGGCATATAACACATTACATGGACCCTAGGCCCAAAATTTTGTCCCAAGGCCCACTCTATGAACAATACTACTACAGTGCCCTGTCAGCTGCATTCCCGCACAATACCCGCCGCTTCTATAGTATCCTTCCACCGGTACAGTTTCTTGCTACCACTACAGTGCCCACTATTGCAACATTTCCACCACTGCTACAGTACACTACAGTACATCTATAGTACATGTGCCCAATGGGGTTTGAAACCCCATTTTCAAGTAGGATTATGGAGAGCATACCACTAAGCTGATCCCCAACTACTAGAATTGGACATTTTATATTCAATTGATTATTGTATTATATCTGCATCCACTATTATCAGATATACTATCTATATCTGATGTGCATTCTGAATATGAGGGTATAGTCTCCCCACTGACTATCCTTAGACCCTAAGTGATAGTCACTAGCGTCCAGCATACAGGGAGTCGTGTTTGAGGTATTGTACTGAACGTTTAGAGGGTGAGCTGGGTTTGGATGGTATAGTTTAATGACTACGTTATAATTTCCTCATTTAAATAATTATATTCATAAAATGATGTTTTGTAGAAACATATGTGTTTCATGAAACATATGAAAATCTGTGTTACGGGTAACGCAAGCCAAGTTGGGATTGTGTGTAATGCAAGACAACTCAGTATTTTGTGTTTTTAAAATATAGTCCTTTCCGTGTGAAAAAAATGATTGAATAATTATATATATATATATATATCATTTCCAGTAACACATGAAATGGAAGATATCAAAAAGATATGTTAATTCAAAAAAATAATTCCCAAAATCCCAAGATGTTACATGCACAACCACATAATAATTTTAAAATAAAAAATAGTAGAGAAAGATATAATAATAAATAAAGAACAATAGTAGAACAATGATATAATATCGGTTTTAAAATAAAATTTCCATTGAAATTTCCATATAATGTTCCATGTAATGTTAGGTATTACTACGGGATACAATCAGTACAAAATAACAAAAGAAATGTAAAACCTAGTGGTAAAATCATTGAGAATATTGATTAAGATACCATTCCAGTGCTTCCTATCTTCCATGTAAACATAAAAACATAAGTAATGAATCGAAAGATTTGTGGGCAAGAAGATCTACTTGAGTAAAAAATGGTGCCCAAAAAGGGAGTGAGATATAAATATGAGTAGGTTGAAGCCCACAACGTATAGCCTAATAAATTTCACTTAATTAATACAAATTAATAGTTTTAAATGAATTATAAATTTAAATTGATAAAAAAAATTAAATAATTAATGTAACACCCCAAGATTCCATAGTAATCTTCCTTTTTAAATAATCCCATAGTGACTGATGTAAGAAACACTAAGTTGAAGCACACCACAACCTATCAAAATAACTATATAAAAACCATTTATTAATAGTATTAACAACATTTTGAATTTTATATATCCCATATTATTTTAAAATTCATCTATTGTCTTTCTTAGACATTATATAAGGACCAAATATTTTTTATTATAAAAGAAGTATTTTTCAAAAAATATTGTTTTCCGCCTTTTGTTTGAAAACCATTTTAAATATAATATTTGACACATTTATATATTTGATTAGATGAAAGTGAATTAATCTTTAGAATATAGACACAAAAAAATTATTTGGGATAATTTTTTGGTAATTTTCTGATAACTTTCATATTTTGATAAATAGTGAATTTTTTTTAAATTTTATTCGAAAACAATCTATTTAATCAAAATTATTTAGTGTTAAAATATATATTTGTGTGTTTTTAATGTAAAATTAGATTATATTTTTACCATTTAGTCTAATATTTTTCATTGGAAGTAATTTAACTTTTTAATTAGACATAAACACATGCCAATATTTTGGTAGTTTTTATTTCTTAAAAACCAACATTCAGGTTATGACAATGGAAACTAATTATAAATTAATTTATGAAACTTATGTCTTTCTCATTTGGAAAAAATGGATTCCATATTTGGAATCAGGAGGTTCAAATAGTGTAAATTGGTAAAATTTATTTTTAGACATTATAAATAGTAACTTCTGTAAATATTTTATTTATCATGGTTAAAGGGTTAATCTGGTAAATAATGCTAATAAATAATATTATAATAAAATGAAATCACCCAAAAACATGTTCTAACCATATTGGACGGTACATGTCTGACCATGGTCATCTTTGGGTCTATTTTGGGAACCCATGGAGCCTCTTTTAATGGAAAATGTCACTTTATAAACATTAATTTAATGTTAAAGGAAATGTAACATAAAAATATATATTTCAGTAAAAAAATTATATAGGGTTATATAAGTGATATTATCGACTGTAAATATTCATTAGAAATATAATAATATTTAGTACATCATTATATTTTATATATAATTTTTAGACAAAAAATAAATATATTTATTTATGATTAAATAATGAGGTAGTATTTTTCTTATTAATGTAACAATCAAATAAATGATATAATTAATATTATAATAAAAATATCATTATAGTTTTTATGCCATACAAGAATTTTATTAGTTAATATGATATGTTAGGGTTGATACAATGTATTGTTTTTCAAATAAATCAATTTTTTATGACATTCGAAAAAACAAAAAACCAAATAGTGTCAAAGTTGACATTTATGACTTTTTAAAGAAATAATATATTGTTAAATGATATAATACTAAAAAAAGTATAATAATTGTCAAAAATAACTTAAATAATTTTATAAGTATAATTTATGAACAACTTGTGGTTCGGTTGGAAATTTATAGTGTGTTTATGAACCATATAGTGTAAGAATTTAAGAAGACATGATAAAAGTTAAGCTATTTTACTATGAGATAAATCAAATTTATGTGGGTAATATGGTGACCTAAACATTTCTCAAAGATATTAGTTAGGAGGATTTAGAACCATAACAACATTATTCTACAAATAAATCCATTTGGAGCTATTATAAAGTGAAAATTATTTAAAAATAATTTAATATTTCTAGAATTTCGTAAAGTGACACTCACCTCTCTAATAAAAGGGTACTTCCAGTTATCTCAAATTCACCACTCCAAAACCATTTGTAATAGAAGATATCTTCTCAAATATCCTACCAAATACCTTCACATAAATTGATATTCCTTATATAAATCAGAATTCCATCCTGTAGAGCCCGTTTGTTCAAATCAAATGGAAGAACCCGAAGAAGAGGTAATTATTTCATCACCTCTTTCAAAATTATTTTATTCTTCCACTTCCAATTTTATTGATGTTTCCGTAAAAAAATAATAACTCCAGTACCTTCTACATAATTTTTTATTACTATGATGTTATTATAAATATTATACAACCATATTTATTATTCTCTCCGTCATATTAATGACAAAGTCACCATACGTGCGTCAGTACGACTTACCATCTCTTTGTCAAGATGTAGTTTGATATTCAACGCTTCATTATTTGGATAGGTATAATAACGAGTATAATTATGGTAAATAATAAATATAACATGTTAATGATTATGTATATATAATATACCATATAATTACATATCATTTCAGCATCAAAAGAATAATATCATTGGTCGTGCGTACGTACGGGTTACCGTCTCCACGACACGATGAGATTCATTTACACGTCCACCATTCAATGATGATTATAAAAATATATATTATTAATAAGTATTTAATATATTAGATAATGATGCTACTATATATATATATGTATGTATGTAATTACATATATCTCATTCACTTACTTCGGTTCAATACGATAAGAAAACAGAAACAACGTTTATGCATAACTACGACCTACCGTCTCCATAAACTGTGTTTTACATTTCTTATATCTATCAATTATACATATTTATATTATGAATATATATGATACATAAATAAATTTATATATTATAGAAGCAATTAAATCATGATATAAGTGATACTATCAAGAATCACTAGTTAAAACATGTACGATAAAGAAATCATTTATTACCTGAAATGTTATCTAAACAGGGAAATTATTATTAAATGGGTAATATTAAGCCATAAATGAAACAATTTTTATATCATAAATATGAATATGATTCCATTATAACATAATAGCATAATTTGGTCATTATACATGGAATTAAATGTACCCTGAACCAAAGAAAAGTAAAAGGTAAGGGATATTTCCTCAATCCCATTTTTATCTAAGATTATTTATATGTTAGTTTTCATTAGGAAATATTTATTATCACTATCCATGTTTCATAAAATAGTTTTCAAAAGGAATCATTATAAGTGAATCTAAAACTAAAACATCATTTTAAAAGGTTTAAATATTTATTCTTCTATATCTTTCTCATTAATTTCCATCCTTTCATAATGGTTTAAAAATTTATTTATATGGACATGAATGTTTCAAAATTTTAATTCAATTAAAAAGTCTCAAATTGGAATGGGACACTTTGATTCAAAAATTCCTTTTATATGTCTTCTTTTATTAATTGTGTTACATTTAAATGATTTCATAAGAAATGGATATTTCTCTCAAAGAGTTTTACTGATCATTTTCAACTAGGTCAATATCTTTTATTAGATATTGTTCATGAGTGAGGTTTATTTATAATAATAAAATGTTCTAAGTAGTATTGAATAAGTTTTGATATGTTCGACTATGGATGTTCGGTTTTTACACCATTCCTAGTTTATGGTTAATGTTTTGAAATTTCATATGATAGTTTTAATTCGAATGTTTATGTTAGGTTTCAACCATTTCATATGAAAAATGCATTGGACTTAGTATGTGATATACGAGGCCTAATATTTACCCTTGATGCATGTGTAGGACTCATGAGACAAATTAGTGTTTTGGCACAAGTCTATGACAAAAGATTTATTTGTAGTCTTGGAACAAGGCCTTGACTATGTTGTTATGATGTCCAGAATTATGCATTCCCTCATTATGAAATTAGTTATTACATATGATTATTTGAATTGAAGAATATCCATATGCATGTTTATATGTTAATGTTACACTTATTTATAGCATATTATGTTCATGTTTAATTTTTAAAAGTCTGATGTTTTTACATTACATCTTTCCTTTAAATCATATAGCTTCTGATGAATTTTTTACCCTTGCTAATGATCTTAGCTCACTACATTATTATGTTTTGTTTTCCCAGGATTCCAAGAAGGGTATTATGATTGATATAAAATGTTAATCTAATGGAATAATAGAGTTCTAGAAGGATTATTTTTGTAGTGTGTTATGATAGAAAGTGTAATGTAATGTTTTTTTATTAAATCAATTTTCCAATAATGTTAAAATGATCGGTTCTTCGAGGCATGATTCATTGTAATCATTCACAAGTATTAAAATAACACACTAGTCCAAGCTTTTGGGGTCGGGGTGTTACAGTTGGTATCAAAGGAAGTTTAGAAATATCCTTCGAAATAGATTTAGATAAACTGTGATTAGGAAACTTTACCCAATGATAGGATTTGAGAATTAGTGTAGAAGAACATCCTAAAATTTTGGTAATGTATATACTATGTGTGTTGTCCAAGAAATACATCCTTGTCTGGATACTACAATTTTATGTGGTTCTAGAACTGATGAACCAAGGAGTGAAAACTCCGACAAGGAGTTTGGGGCTTGACCAAGTATGTACTTGTAAACAACAACGTGCCTTACTTTGCACCTAATTTTACACTCTCGGGGCATATGATTAGGATAATTCATATTTTATTTACAATCCTTTATGAAGGATTTATGAGAAAATATGTCCTCAAAGGAACCATATTTATTATTATGGATTATATATGCATAAATATTTTCAATTTAGGTTATGTATTTTACTAGTTTGGAATTATGCATTATGATTCATAACGTAATCTTGTGTATTTCATTGTTTAAAAATAGAGGCTAGTCAAAGGAATGGAAATCGTATTAACACAAGTAATCCATGTAGGTATTGACCACCTACTCTTGATAATTATAATCGAACAAGTGATACAACTAGTGCTGATCATCTTATAACCATACTGGGACAACTCTCTCAGGTTATGAATAATATCCTTACCCATATAGAGAACACTTATCCACATCCCAATGGATCAATGATAGACAGTTTTATAAGGAAATAACCACAAACATTCAGTGGGAGTAAAAATCCATTTGTAGTTTACCAATGGATAAGTTCCTAAGATAAATTTTTTCACGCTTTGGGGAGTACCTAAAGGGAAAAAGATGTCATGGAATTTTATCGCCTCACAAGAGATACAATTAGATGGTGGTCATTAATTAAAAACACAAATTAGGATGAAGAATTGGGAAGTATAAAATGGATGGAGTTTAAAAACATTTTCTGGAGAAATGCATTCCTCGTAGTCAACGAGCTGATATGGATGGTCAATTTCTGAGCCTGAGGCTAATGGAAGATGAGAATGTCACAAAGTCCGAGGCTAAATTCACAAGGTTATAAAGCCATGATAAATACTAAATACATAACCAAATATGTATGATTGGTCGATTCGTGGATGGGTTAAAACCATTTCTCCGACGGGAATTAATCTCACAATCTTTATCGTCATATGGAAATGTTGTCTCGTGTGCTATAATGATAGAAAAAAATTATACAAGTATTATGACATTAAAAAAAATAAAGAGAAGAAGAGATCAATGGAGATAGATTCAGATAAAGTGAAAAAGGGAAAGAAATATTTTCCCTTATGTGATAATTGTGGGAAGAATCACCTTGGTTGTTGCCTATAAGGAATGGTAGTTTGTTACAAATGTTGAGAAAAAGGTCATCAAGATATTGATTGTAAGGGATAGAAAAATTTTTGTAAAAATATAATTTGAATGTTATAGGACATTTGGAAATCAATTTTCTAAAACTTCAAGGACGTATTGTTCAGAAAAATCAAATGGTTCAAGGTTAATCTTATTCTATTACTATAGTCGAAGTGGAATAATTATTGTATTTGTGTTTTTGATTTCAATAATTACATTTTGGTTATAAGAAGAATGTGATATATTTAAATATTTTACCGTATGTCTGTATTCATTATGGTTTTATTATGCTTAAAAGTTTCATATATTTATTAAATGACAATTAGAGAAACATTACATTGTTTGGGGAATCTAATGATACAATTTATTTTTTAAATTTAGAGACCCTTTAGATAGAGATTGGACATATGTATTTTGGATTAATCTAATGGTTGTAATAGATTATTATTAACTTTCAATATCATTTTTTATGTTTACAAAATTTCTTATGATTATTTTTGAAATGTTATAATACTATTGTTTTAGAAAAAGGAAAACCTCCAGGTCGAGTGATAACCCATTGTGTCAGACAAAGCTATGAGACCCGAACCCACAAACAATGTGTCACAAGGCTTTATCACCTAAAACTATCCAACATGATTTCAATAGTTATTATAAAATATTTTTCATCATTTAAATGGAAAGTGTTTGGAACCGTATACGATTGAGATAAATGGAATATTTTTTATTTTTATCTTTTGAAGAGAAATATGAGTTTGTGGTAGGAATTAGTTAAATGATAAAACTCTAGATGTAAATTATGTATGCTTCAGGGTGTTCTTAGTTTAAAATTTTAATTAATTCAAAAACACTAGCAAAAGGATTATAAAAAAATGATTTCCTATTACCTTCTTTTTCAATGAATCAAATGGTCCCTTAGATCTTTGTAGATTTATGGCTATCAAATGTTTAATTTCTCTTAATAATATCCTCTATCACACTCCATCAGAACATGATGGTTATTTTTCTGTTCTATATCCCTTTTTTAGATAGAACCCTTGTATATGTTATTCTTAGTAACCCTCATACTCACCTTTCATTGTTCTCAAATAGAGGCATCATTATTCCATTTTTGGATGTGGGATTTAATCATAGATATTTTGAAATGTAAAAACCTCTGGTTTCAATCCTTATTATAAATTTTGAGGACACAATTAATTGAATGAGGGGATAATGTAACAACCCAAGCTTCCATGGTACTCTTCCTTTTTAAATAATTCAATAGCGTGCGATGTACGCAACACCATGTTCAAGCACACCACGACCTATCAAACAAGAATTTTAAAAGAGGTTATGAATATCATTAACCACATATTTAATTTAATGTATTCCATATAATTTTAACGTTCATTTATTGTGTTTCTTAGTCATAATATAAGGAAAAATACAATTTTTCAGATAAAAGAAGTATTAAAAAAAGGCATTTTCCACCTTTTAATGGATAACCATTTTTAAATAAAATTTTTGAACACATTAATATTTTAAATTTGATGAAATTAAAATCTTATTTAGAATAAGGATCTAAAAATTTTGTTTGGATAAATATTTAGGTCTTTTCTGATAACTTTCATATTTTGATTAATAGTAATAAAATTAAATTTTAATTGAAAAAACATTTTTAATAAAAATAATTTATAGTATCAAATTATACATTTGAGTGGTTTTAAATTATAGTTAGACTATATTTTTACAACTTAATCATATTTTATAATTGTAATTAATTTCACTTTTTAATTAGATGTAAACACATATCTCACTTTTGGTAGTTTTTATTTCTTAAAAACCTGCTTTTTGGTTTTGACAATGGAATTTATTTCAAATTAATATCTGAAGCTTTTGTGTTATGAATTTGAAAAAATTGATTCAATATTTGTAATCTATAGGTTAAAATTATGTACATAAGTAACTTTTATTTTTATATATTATGAATAGTAACTTTAGTTAATATTTTATATAACATGGTTAAAACGAAATTTGGTAATTAAGGGTTAAAATTAATATTATAATATATTACATTACCATTACACGTGTTCTAAACCTATTGGATAATACATGTATATCCATGGGAATCCTTTGGTCTATTTTGGGACTCCGTGGAGCCACATGTATGTGAAAATGACACTTTATAAAAATTAATTTTATGTAAGGTAAAATGAACATAAATATATATCTTTTAGTAACACAATTTTTAGATACAGTTATATAAGTGATATTTTAGACTATAAATAGTCATTAGAAATATAAAAAGATTCAATACATCATTATTTAATATTTTTAATTTTTAGACATAAAATAAATATATTTATTTGTGACACAAAAATGATGTAGTATTTGGTATTAATCAATTATTCAAATAAATGATATTATAATAATTTAAATAAATATAATTTGAATGTTTTGATGACTTACATTAATTTTCATTGTAAATATGAAATGTTAGGGTGTATTAAATTTATTGTTTTATGTGTAATCATGTTATTATGACTTTGAAAAAAATCAAATAATATATATTATCAAAATGGACATAAATGCGTTTTTAAAACTAATATCATATTATTTAATGATATAATATTTCTAAAATTATTAGATTAATCTAATGGATATAAATAATGTTATATATATCATTAATGAAACACTTGAGGTTGGAATTTAATGTTATATTGTGTTTATCAAACATATAGTTTAAGAATACAAGAAGGCATGGTAAAAGTTAAATTATTTAATTGAGTGTTAAAACTAAAAGATAAGGTTAATATGGTGACCTAAAATTGTCTAAAAGATGTTGGTTGAGTTTATTTAGACCCACAACCATATTATCCTAGAAATAAATCCATTTTTATAAATTATAAACGAAAATATAGTTTATAATAAATTAATATTACAAGCTCTTCTTAAAGTGCCCCTCACCTCTCTTATAAAAGGGTGCATCCCCATCTCTTAAATTCACATCTACAAAGCCATTTGGCATGGCCAAACCCCGCTCAAATATCGAACCAAATACCATAAAGTAAACATATAGGCCTATATTTTATCATAATGACAACCTAAAGAGCCCTTTTATTCAAATCAAAAGGAAGAACTCGATGAAGAGTTCATTGTTTCATCACCTCATTCAAAGTTCTTTTCTTCTTCCACTTCATATTTCTTTGTTGTTACATTACAAAATAGTAACTCCAGTACATTTTACAAACTGTGATGTAACTGTGATTTTATTATAAATACGGTACAAAAATATTCATCATTCTATCCATCCTATGAATGAAAAAGTCACCATATATGTGTATGTATGACTTACAATCTCTATATCAGGGTGTAGTTTGTTATTCCACCCTTCATTATTTGGTTGGGTATATAAATGAGAATAATTAATGGAAATAATAAATATAAAATGTTAATAATTATATATATGTATATAATATACCATCCAATTACATTCGATTTCAATATCAATAGACTGATATCGTCGCTCATGAGTACTTACGGCTTTCCATCTCCATGATGTGATGAGATTCATTTCCACATCAACCAATAAAGAATGATTCAAAAAATATATATTACGAATAAGTATGTAATATATGACATAATAATGCCACTAGATATATATATATATATATATATATATATATATATATATCTCATTCACTAACATCTGTTCAATACGATGTGAAAACGGAAACAGTGTTTATGCGTACGTATGACATACCGTCTCCATAAACGGTGTTTTCCATTTCAAATAACTATCTATTATACATATTTATGTTATGAATATATATGATACCTAAATAATGTGTCATTATCTGGATGAAATTAAATCTCTATATTAGTGATATGATCAATAATAAAAAGATAAAACACATATGATAATGAAAGCACTTATTACCCGAAATGTAATTTTTACATGGAAATTATTATTTAATGGTAGTATAACGCCACAAATGAATCATGTATGATATCATAAATATGTATATGTTTCTGTTATAATTTAATAACATACTATGGTCTTTATATATGAGGTTAAATGTACCTTTGGCCAAAATAAAGTACAAGGTAAGGGTTAATTCATCAATCTCATTATTATCCGAGATTGTTTATGGGTTTGTTTTTACTTGGATATATTTGTTATCCATTTCCATTTTTCATAGAATAGTTTTTGAAAGGATTATTTTTATTAGAATATTTAACTAAAACATTATTTTAAATGGTTTAAATATTTACTCTTCTAAATCATTGTCATTAATGTACATGTTTTCACAATGGTTTGAAGGATTTATTTATAAGGAAAATAATTTTTTAAAATGTTACTTCCTTTCAAAAGATTCAAATTGTTTTTTGAAACTTTGATTCAAAAATTTCTTTTAAATTTCTTCCATATAAATTGGGTGACCTTCAAATGATTTCATGTAAAAGGGATATTTCTCTCAAAGAGTTTTACTGATCATTTTCAACTATGTGTTAATCCTTTACTAGATATTTTCCAAGATTGAGGTTTATTTATTATAATACAATGTTATATGTTGTATTGAAAGAGTTATGATATGTTTGACTATGGATGTGCTGTTTTTATACAATTCATGGTTTACAGTTAATGTATTGACATTTTGTATGTTAGTTTTAATATGAATGTTTATGTTATGTTTCAACTTTTTCACATGGGGAATTCATTGGACTTAGTATGTGATGGGCAGGACCCGCTATAGCCCTACAATGCATCAGTAGGTCACATGAGACAAATTAGTGTCTTGGAACAGGGCCTTGATAAAAACATTATTTGTAGTCTTAGCATGAGGCCTTGACTATATGGTCAGGATGTCTGACATTATGCATTACCTCATTATGAAATTAGTTATTACATGTGATTATTAATCTAGTAGAATATCTATGTGGATGTTTATATGGTAATGATTGACTTATTTCTAGAATATTATGTTCATGATTTATGTTTAAAAGTCTGTTGTTTTTACTATACATATTTCTTTAATGATTATAACTTCCTCTGAATTATTTACCATTACTGAGTATCTGGGATCACCCCTATCATATGTTTTATTTTCCCAGGATTTGAATATGGTTATTATTATTGATAAGAATAGTTATGATAAGGGAATAATTGAGTTATCAATGGATTACTTATGTTTTGTTTTATGTTAGAAAGTTTAATGAAATATTCATGTATGTAATCTATTTTCCAAGTCTTCTAAACTGATCAGTCATTCAGGACGTGATTCCTGGTAATCATGCCAATGTATAAAGTTAATGCATCTACTCTAAGCATTTGGGTTTTAGGCGATACAATAGATCACCATTTGGGAACCACAACAAACATTCCTCCCCTACCACCTACTTCAGCCTAAGATGCATATCAACAATTGGGGGTTGGTCCTCCTACATTATGAAGGGACTCCCCAATCAGTGGAAAATTCTCCTACCCAGGATGAATCTATCATAATATACCACAAACATATGGAATATGTATTGATGCTATCTAAAACCATACTCTACGGAATAACTAGAATCTATCGCTCGGGCATCATGTGACTGTGAATTTAGCCCTCATGCATCTGATATAATCATATACTCCACACTCAAACATTTTGTACCAGTGAGCCTTTCCCTCAGGCGGTATAAAAATATACACCAATCCCTCAGGTGTCAACAACAATCATGAGTCCTCAGAAATCACATATAATTATATACTCTTCCTTCAGGCATCAAGTACATGTGCACCTTTCCTTCTGTAAATAATAAAGAACTAGATCCAATCCCTTAGGCATCCACATTAAGCATGAGTCATACGGAGACAAACTCAACATGCCAATTTGTATCGAACCCTCAAGAATTATTCAAAATGCTATCACATACTCTCTAAAGCTAAAAATGAAAACCCACAATTGTAGTATCAATCATACAAGATTTATCATCATATGAAGAAATGATCAATTCATAAAAAAATTCCCTATGTAAAACTAATTCATTTCATTAATCTTGGTTCTTAATTATCAACATAATTATATAAAACATTTTTATGTAATCATTCGAACCTATAGTCATTAATATATCAATTAGCCAATATATTTCATGGTGATTCTTCCACAAGAAACCATAAAGATTTATTATTATCTAAATTAAAAAATGATTAGCCAACAATCAGTCGAAGTATCTAAATTATGGTATGACTCAAAATTTCAAGAGACTATATATTAATTTAAATCCACGTTTGGCACACCAATCAGGTGGATAGAGGTCTCAATCTCCTTGCCTATGGAAAAAAAGGGTTTCAATAGTGGTTTAAATTTAAATGACTATAATTTAACTGTTATTATCCAATTTATCATGATGTTCCAACATTGTTCCAATAAGATAAAACATATCACAATTACTATAAATAAAACTTTCAAATAAAAATGACTTTATTTAGGACTACCCACATCAATTCCATTAAATGAATGAAACAACAATGTGGAATGCCATTGAATATATTTAAACCATATAATTGTAATATTTTCATAAATCATGATTATTTAATTGCAAAAATAGTTGTGGCCACACCACCCTAATAAGATCTATTTAATGTAATTAATCAAAAACATTTATGGAAGGAAAACCATGATTCTAATCCATTTCGTTAAATTTATGTAATTTAATTAAAAAATAGAAGGAATTTCATTTATTAGGGTTCAAGAGAAACTTATAAGGTATCATTTACAATTAATAATTAACCTACATGGAAAATCTCATTTATTAAACAAGCAATTACATTTATAAAACATAACAAGTGCTTATAAGGTGAATGGATTATTAAACATCTACTATATGGAGGGGAAACACCCTATTTTAGAAAAATTAAAAGGTAAATCCCTAATCATTTTTTAAAAATCCTACATAATAGAAAAGAAATAATTGTACAAATCATAAATGAAATGAATTATTTAAGTTACTAATCAATAATTTATTGTTTTGAAGATCATTTACCACATGTTAAGGTGATTTTACTATAAAATGATGAAATTTTTGTTAAACAATTAATTTAACATATTAGAAACATCATTTAAGAATGAATAACAAAAATTATCAATGAATCCTTTGAAAAATTATTAAATTTAGTGGGGAATATGATAAGGGAATAATATGGACACACACACACACACCAAATATCATGTCAATAACATTTTTATTACATTTGAAAATGTTATAGACTTCCTAACTTAGGTGAAACGATAACTGAAGATGATGTTTGAAATCGGAGTTTAACTTCAAAATCGTTGCATTCATAAGCCCAAATATGGATAAAATTGTTCTTGTTGATGTGAAGACAATGAAAATGATTACATCTCAATCACATAAATATTGTTGGATATATCGATGGTTGATGTTTGTAAAAAAAAATTAGAAAAATAAAAATGATAATTTGATAGAGGGGGGTGAGAGAGGGTTTGTGACATGAGGGTTTTACTGTGAACAACCCAAATGCAGCACCCCCTTTATTTTACAGCTTATATATATATATATATATTTATCTCAAATTTAAATTACATTCATTGAAATATTATTACTAATTACTTAAATAATTAATGGGAAATTAAAAAACAGCTAGGTGCCTCCCATGAAATTGCCAATTCTCCCATTCAATTGCAAATTATTTTCCATTATTTTTTTCATTAAATATATATAATTAAAGTCATTATAATTAATATTTATAACATATATATATAAACATATGGATGTATCTACTAATTTATATATATAAATATACTTATTTATTTAACTGACATATATATGTATTTATACCCAAATATATACACAGATAATTATTTATCTCATATAGAAACAACTGTATTTATATACACACACACACACAACCGTAAATCAATATGTATACATATAGATATATGTCTCATATAGACACACGCACACTATATATATATACACAGACACCGATATTATTTTTTCAAATTAATAGTAACAATGACAACAATATTTTATATTTATTATTATTATTAAATATATATCATAATTATTTCCATAAATAGTTCAATCAAAACATTCATTAAAACTATGAAGTTAATAAATTAACCACACAATATAATTTTTGTGGGACAATTAATAATTTCTTGTCAAACACTATAATAAATATCAATGCAGAAATATATATACAGTTAATTTATATACACATCTCTTTATAAATATATATACACGCGCACATGTATATATATACATATATATTTAATGCACATATATATACACATTATATATATACACCAATATTTTTTTCAGTATCTAGTAATAATAACATTAATTAATTTTTTTATTATTTAATAAAATATGTCAATGAAACAATTAACAATATAAAAACATCTACCAACAAAAATAGAAAATTGTTAATAAACTAATATTAGCCATATATTTTTCATTTAATTTAAATCATTAATAAATCCCATTAATTAATTTTTTCACCAAAATAATATTTCCAGAAAACACATATTTTAATTTTTTTAATATGGTTATATTTTTTTATCCACACAAATAATAATAATAATAATATTATTATTATTATTATTATTATTTTCTAACTGTCCATAAAAAATATTTATATACAAAATATCTTATCATTGTGTGTGATCTAACCATACATCCCATGCTCACTACTATTATACCCCATATAGGGTAAACCCCATGTTCTAGACCAATCAATTGTCTTAGATTATGTATATGACAAACCATTTGTGAGAAATAAATTATTTATTATATAAAAACAGAACAATATATTAATAAAAAACAAACTGGATATTACCACATGTAATAATAAGAAATACCAAACACACATAACATTTATACCCTTCCTAGGGTAAACACAATGTTTCAAATGTAGTGGTGGTCGTAGATTTCTCATATGATGAACCGTTTGAGAGTTATTTCATTTTTGGAAGAACAATCACACACACATATGAATAATATATATTTAGTATTTTAATACTATCAACATAGATGGTCAACAAGACTCATAATCCCATGATGACCCATTATCTAACTCTAAAAATATTTTATAATATATTTAAATTTGATAATTTATGATTTTACCCTTTGGTAAATCCATAAGTGTTGAATAATTAAATTTTCACAATAACATACTTTTAAATTTATTTACAAAAGTGGAATTTTTTATCATTTAAAATGAGGATGTTACATTGAATATAGAACTTATTAACATGGGGATATTAACTAAAAAATGGTCGGTTGAGTGTTTACTCGATCATCACATAATTATTGATAAGTTTTTCATAATGGTCAACTAGTTGGACACTCCTAGGGAATATTTTTTTTAATAAAATTCTATTTATGTATCGTTATGAATGATTGAATTATAATTTGATAATGTAATATATAACCTTTTAGGTTAGATAAAATAATTAGAATACGCCCATGGTATCCCATGGTTAAGATGAAGGAGTTATTTTTTGATGCAATTATATCATTATTCAATTAAAAGTTGCATTATTCTAATTGAAGGATGCCTTGGAGGATTCATATTCATATTTAGTTTTCATTATTAAATTTTAACTTCCTTTTATTTTAATTATATATTATCATAACTATTTTTGTTTCATTATTTGATTGTAAATTTTGTCACAAAAATTAGGTTTGGAAAGGGATGTTTCCATAAACTCTTATAACAAACCAGGTAAAAATATCTGCACTTTTTTTTTATTTTTAATATTAAACTGAAAATATTTCTTTTATTTTGGAAATTTTGACTCTCTAGTGGTGGAATATTTTTCTATTGATATGTAAATATAAAATATATCGAGAGTTTTTTAACGATCCATTAGAATATTTAATTAGTGAATGAGAACTAGATTTTTGATGAAGTGAATTACATATTTGGGTAGAAAGTAACACCCAATGATTTTAGTATATATTTTTACATCAATAAAATAATATTTTTATTATAATTATTTAAAAGAAAACATTAATAAACCAATGTGAAATAAATTATGATAAAATGATAGGTGAATATTATATTATAGTCATTATATTGGTAGGTCTATGAAGAAGTGACTATATTCTTAAACGCAAGTTAAACGAACGATAAACCATAATATAAAACTAATGAATTCATAGAAAATTACTTTTTTCATATAAATAACTCATAACATAATCTAATGTTAAAGAATTTATTTTATATATATAATATATTTTTCTGCTCTATATACTTTTATTTTGAGGATCTATTTTATTGTTAAATGATGATAAATTATATTTTTTCTATTAATAATAGATTTACATATAATTTATTTTTAATTTATAAATAATAATAAATATATAGTAATTATTTGGAAAAAATTTCCATTTACAAATAATTCATTATAATATATATTTTGAACCAAAAGTAAAATTTAATACTTTTATTTTTTATTTTTTAAAAAATAAAATTAAATAATTACATAAGAAAGAAAAAATTAGATTAAAAAGATTTTTTTAGATTTTCATAAAAAAATAACAGGAATAATAAGAAACACCAATTTCCCGAATACCATGACTTTTACATCATGATTTAAATGATAATTAAAAAAAATATCGACACCTTTTTTATGAGAAATGAAATTTGTTATACAAAATTATATGTTATATATTTTTTTAATATAAAAAACCTTATTTGACATTTTAGAACATTTTCTCTATTTTTGAAAATCAATACTTACACACCATACATTAGGCATATTGAAAATATTTGTTAATAAAGTATTATAAATTTAAAATTGGCTAATTATTTTCATGATTGGAATCAAGATATCTATATTATCTTATAATGGAAAATTAATCTCTAGTCATTAATAGAGGTTTCCATGTATATGAAATAGTTTTTTAGTAAAATTAAATAATGTGATAAAGATAAATTAAGGGGAAAATAATTAAAAATATAAAAACCATATACCTCATTTTTATAAAGAAGATATATATCAACAATTATTTATAGATATCCATTATTTTCGACATTATAGTGAACATTAATTTGGAAATGAAATGAAAATAAAATAATGTTGTTGATATATAAAAAAATAAAACTAATCTAACATATAAACATTGGATTTCACCCAACCACTTCAACTATAATTAAAATACAATTAGATCAATGAAAATATTATTAAAGTAAATTCTCCTTACACATGTTAAATTTATGGATTTTTTTCTCCATATAAAATTTTTAGGCTAAATCTAGTATGTATATGAGTTATTACAATGAGAATGGTAAAAATTCATAAAATTCATTTTCATTCCAACATCATAATGTAGACTTCATCTACCTAAATCTATATTATAAAAAAGTAAATTATATAATCAGTGTCATTATTATAAATATATTATATTATGTTTATAGGGAAATAATAATTTATATTTGATCCTTCACTTTAGAAATTTGAAAATTGAATACATGCATAAGTGAACACTACCACCTCCTTGGTGTGGTGTGTTCAATTTTTAAAAATCTCATCTTAGTGTTGGATTATATTGGATGTTTAAGGAATAAATACTATATTTATATAATTATTAACATTATGGAGTATAATTTTTTTAGTATTTTCTATTCATGGAAAATTTAAATGTCATGTGTGTGTATGTGTGGGCTACTACCCCCATGGTGACATGTGATTCATTTATCATTACAAGCCTAAATGGATGCATATAATACATAATTTAGGAATATATGTGATATTAATGAAATATAAATGTCATATGTATGCATATTATATTATAGTAAAATTACTATGACTGTAATCCATTGATATTAGTAAATTACCCTGAATAACATTATCATTGATCCTAATATCTGTAACCATACCAATATTTACAATAAAATTAACATGTTTATATATAACTCATTGATTTATGTTGATATAAACAATTATTGTAAAAGGATAATGATTTACTCAAAACCAAATAATGTAATTTGATGTCACCATTATGAAACATATTAAAAAATAATCAATATTAAAAATATCTAAAATTGTAAATTGATAAAAAAAATGTAATGAATGTATAATAATTGAATAAAATTATTGAGTTAAAAAGGCTACATGTACAAATAAGGTTCTCAAATGATTTATTAATATCCTCATGTTTTTTTCATGGAAGCTAAAACATTTTCATGGAATCTAAGAATTGATGCAAGGGGTATTCAACCAAATTTTTAATTCATTGAGATACATAAATATTTTCTACTTATTATATCTTGTTTTAATATCATGAAATATTAATATAATGGAATAATGTTAGTTTGAATATACAACACAAAACACTGAGCCTAAAATAACTACAAAATATTATTATTTAATCATGACCAATATATAATTGTGGTATAATTTGATAGTATGAATATGATTTTTTTTGAATAATACATATAAAGGTATCAATTATTAAAAAAGTTTTAAATTATTTTCATGGAAATAAGAGCCCAATTTTTATTAAAACCAATTTACTCAAAAAATTAAATTTCTTCGAAAATGTTTTTCATTTATTTTGAAGAAATATTATTATAATTAATTTAATGTATATATTGATGCTTTTATTTCAAGAAAAGTGTATCATATTTAAATCCACATATCATAAGTATATTACAGTGAAATTTGGAAATTGTTTCTTAAATGTATTATTATTTAATGAATATTGTAAGGTATTAATTTTTGTTGATATGTTTATTAAATTAATTAGTAAAATTATATTTTGGATTAGTTATAATATTTTACGGGTTACACTTTATTAAACATAATAAAACTATAATCGTTGGAACAAATTTTATGTTTTAATTTAGTATAAAAACATTATTTAGATAAAATGTAATTTTCTAAAAAATAAATTTCATAATATTTTTATATTTAGATTTTAGATAAGATATTGAACATATGTGTTTGAAATTTTGAAAAAATGATTTCAATATTTTCTATCACAAGTTAAATGTTTTTAAATGGGTTTATTTTATTTTTATCAATTATGTATAGTAACAATATTAATTTTTATTACAACTGTATATAGGAAAAAATGTAATTAATGGTTAAAAATAAAATTATAAGGACTATAAAATGACCTAACACTTGAATTAATTTTATTGGATGATTCAATTTCATTAATAATCTTCCAAAATTCAGTTATATGAGTTTTGTTTCCATTATGATGAGATTATGACCATTTCAATATTTTATTTAAATAAAAGTAAATAATATAACAATCTTGTTGTGAATAAATATAATATTTTTGAGATGAGGATAAATATAAGCTACATAGGTTATAAATTTTAATTATAAATGTAAATTATTTATGTTAATCATGGTAATTATTATGTTCTAAAGCGGCCTATATACATTGAGAGGGGGGTGAATCAGGGTATGAATATTTTTGAAATTTTTTTTCCTACCCCAGGGGATGTGGAAAAATTTATTATAAGGGTGACATTATTTCCTATTAAATTTTTATATTTCTATTATACATTAAAATATTATCTAATAATGATTCATAGAATGTAAATTAGGATAGAAAATAGAAGGACAAAAAACTTTATACTTGGTTCACCCTCACTGGGAAAAATCTAAGGACCACCCAATTTGGAAATATAACAATATAGAAAACCCATGATGGAACACATATAATATATGTTTTATGATAGATAAATTATATTTCCATTATCACAACAATTAAATTTTCTAGCGGTAGGTCACTACTTCTTAAGGTCCACTCCCTTAATCTTTCATTAGTTGGCTGAAATCCAGTGGAAAGGATCACCTTCTTCCATTTTCATTTCCACTTCTCTAGAAACGATAAAAACATAGATCATAGAAATATATGTCCCATCATTTGAAATAATTAATGCATACTAAATTTTATTAATAATAACTATTGATGTTATTTTTTTGTATTCTCCTTCACTTCTATGAAAACACCATGATGTATCACTCCAGCTTTCTAGAAATAGGTAATTGAATTCTCATTACTGTATATGTAGAAATTAAAAACACAAAAATTTTGGTATGCTCTCCAATTGATTCGAAGTCTTCCTTTCACATCCTTGGATGTATCTGTGAATAATATCTATTAACAACTATTGTCGAATAGTGTTGATCTACGGTCTTATTTTATTCTTGTTCAAAATTATGATATCAAAGTGATACTACTCATAGGGTAATTTATGTGAATATCTTCTTACGAAATATTCTAGTGTGGTACCCATGTACAAGAACCTATATCATAATCCCTTGAATGAAATCATATAATATCACCTTCCCCATGATATGAGATTATAACCAATATTCAAGATATCCTGGGAAATAATATTTTGTGCAAGATCCTAATGTATACCCTTGGATGAGATCTTGCCACATAACCCCATTCATGAATGGAACATGATCCTAACACGCGACCATTTTTACACTTTGTTTGAGATATGTGTATGATAACCCTTTCAGTTTTATTGGGTGATCCTAGCGTGACCCACCTTTTGGGGTTTGCGTGAGATTCTGGTGTAAGGCCCCATTTATTCTTGGTGCGTGAAATTATAAAGATATCGTGCATCACTTACACGATGTTAATAACATATATTCATTCATGGTATCTCTTAAAGAACCTTCTTCACTTGATATCTCCACAAGACACCTTCTTATATGTTTATTCATATAAATATTTGATGAAAAACATTATCAGAATTTATGGATGGTTTACACATTATTTATAGGTACAAATCCATCACCTTTACTCCTGAAATTATAGACAAGCATCCTCTCCACTCCCACAAAAATAGATATAAGACACTCTATGAGATCCTATCGTGAGATCAAAATTAATCTTTCTATGGTTGGTTATTTTTTCTTCTAGATATTTTTTGATCCATCTTGATATCCAATGATATTCATGATCATTGCATGAGATCCCCTCTAATGATCCATAGACAATTGTGTGACTCCTAAGATACAATCATGAGAGGGGAAGTTAATCTTATGGTTTCATGATTTCAAATGATCAAAAGATATATCTATCATTTCCATCAATCCATTTTCTTAAGGTGCTTCATGAGATCTATCCATGAGATAGTTTGAAAATTGTTCCTTTTCATCATGAACTCTAAAGGATATCCATACGAGATTAGTTAAGACATTCATGCTCTATCAGATCAGATCAAACTTCAATGATCTATGAGATTATACATCTCTCCCTCATAAGATATTTGACATTAAAACTTTTACATGATCTATATTTTCACTCTGTTGAATGATCATACATTTTTTACATTCATTGGATAAAAAATTTCACCCATTCATGGGACCCGAAATTCGTGTTTTCTGGAGATCAAACACTTTCCTCTGTCATAAGATCATACATTTTTCACTTTTGTGATATTATAAAATTTTATCTTATGTGAGATCAGTTATTTTGGGTTCTCACAATATCAATAATTTTATTCTTGTATGAGTACTGTTATTTCACACATTCATGAGATAAAATTTCTCAAACACAATGTTCATTTGTTTGACAAATAGCCTTCATAAACAACTTCAATCATTGTCAAAAAACACAATCATCCCAAAACCACTATTAGGAGGTATATTTTCTATCAATATCCATTTTTGGGTTTTTTAAAAATCAACCAATTTTTATACCATGATAAATATTATTTATATTCTACTAAAAATTTAACAGTTATGATTTTGGTAGTGATCAAGCATTATCTCAACACACACTCTTAGCCCACACGATCTATATATAGTCTGAGAAACAATAGTATAATATACATATCATTTGTGAACCAATAAATTCCAAAAATTGTCAACTTCTTTCATCGCAAACACCATAAATTATGATATATATCCTTTGATCAATCAACTTTATCATCATCATATTTAAAACATACCCTGTTTCACTACCCCCCATATCAGCTTTTCCCATATCTTTATGAAGATATTTTATCCACTTTTATATCCAAAATTTCTCCCCCTTTTTCAATAAACCCAATGGTGACTAATTTTTTTTTTATGGCCATTGAAATAATTTTTGAATCCAATTATTCTATCGAAACATAGTTCAACATCACAGTCCTATAATCCACCTTCTCTATGATAAAATGATACTTAATTTAAATGTAATTTTTAATTCGTTGAGGGATTGTAATTTTTTCTAAGATTAATATAACTTGAATTATCATAATTAATTCTAATCAGATAACTCACTTAAACTCCCAAATATTCAAGCCTCTACTTTACATGTAGAAAAAAAAAATTCATTTATGTCAATATTACGTATAATAGGATTCCAATGATATCACTATATTTCATAATATTAGCCACATTGCCTTCACCATATCATGATAGTTGATATAGGTAGCGACCAGATTCTTCATCTCATTAAAATAATTCATTCCAAATATTCTGAGAACCTACATGACATATACCGATTGTGTAATAAATGATTCATTCCTTCCATGTGTCGCCAATAGATTTGAAGGATCTATAGTTTCATATTAGACACTTCACCAAATAATCTCCCACATTTTAATTTCATGAATTCATATTCTTTTTGTTACATGTATTAACATTTGATTTATAAACTTTTTTCCTTTCAGCAAGCTCACACCATGTATTTTATCTCCCCCTATGTCAAGCACAACTAAACATAGATATTAGAAAAAGTTAACTCTCAGGGAGAAGGGTACCTGTAGAATTCTCATGGGGCGGATTATGGTCCATCCTTATTGATCAACCCTTTGATACATTATTTTGGACCGATTCAACAATTTTTGTCTTGTTCCATGCTTTCAGCCAACCTCAATTATTCCGGCCATATGAAAACAATATTCATTACCCATATGAATAGTACTTTTCTGTTATTTATATTCCGTTGTCTTATATATTTTTTAAAATTTTGTACACAAACCCATTATAATAATTATATTTTACTTATTTTACACTAATATTCCCTTTTTTATGACAATTTCATTGCTTATAAATATTTACACATTTGTATTCATGCTTTTTATTCCATTAGAGGGATCATTTTCAAGACTTCTCTTATCACCATGTGGCATGATATGTGCTATTTTAAGGAATTATTTATTCATTTTTATTTTATCATTTATCTGATTCATGTACCATATTATTTTTAGCATATATTATTTCACAGAATTTTTATTCATCTCAGTCATAACTTTTATATCTCATCCATTTTTCTTCCAGGTTTGATCACATTCATTCTAAGATAGTTGTTGTGGGTGTAAAAGAGGATGTGATTGATATGGCTTTCATTGAAATATTTATTATTCACCTAATATTGTAAACCTATTTTTTAAATTATCATCTTATATTTAGATATAGGGTTTTTAGTTATACAGTTCTAGATTTGGGGATCTCACTCTGGGATCCACTTCCATACCTTCTTTCATAATGGTACAAAGTATTCCCAAAAGTCCAATGATTAGTACTTATAAAACCTATTTCTAAAAAAGAGATACATCATTTCATCATTTCTCAGAATAGGTGTCGATGCAACTAGAGTTCTACTTCTAACATTTACCCCTCGGGGTTCTTGACACATACTCATGGTATGTCCCTGTCTACCACAGTAATAGCATCTGGATGATACATTTATAAGATATAATTTTCATTACTACATTTCTTGAAGATTCTACTTACTCATAAATTTAGAAATATTTCTGATTTCACAATATAAAATATATTCTAATGCATGCTAACAAAAATGTGAAATACAAAAATTCATCCCATATAAATATCACATTTTCTCATTACTTACTGTAAAATAATTTTTAGGTATTTTTCCAGTATATGCATGATTTTCCCAATTATTGGTTATGTTCATGGTTATATTTCTCTCATGCATGGGAGAAGGTTCATCATATCTAATACCTGATTTTACAAAACATCATGGAATTTAGTATGAGTCAATCATTTCATCTTTCTTCACTAATGTACTATATTTTCATTTCATTTCATTATCACCTATCATATGATATTTTAATAGTAAGTACAATTAAACATTAAATTTATTATTCTATTTTGAATTAGATAGATCCAATTATCTCTCGTCTAATGGTCTATCATACCCAATTGTTGATTTTTCTTTTTTCTTGATTTATATTGACCATTCCTTTTTATCATGATACTATTTATTGTACTCATCCCAACATGAAAATATTTGGACATATTACCCATCATGTCATATTTATCATTAATTTTATAATTTATCTAATCAACAAAATCTTTATAGCATACATTCTCTAGTTTAATCTTTTTATTTTCCAGAACTATTTCACATAGCTTTGTAGCAATATCATCAATTTTTTTTCAAATTATTAATTTTAACTAATTCTAGATTCTTTCCCATTTCAACAGCTTTGGTTTTTTGTACATTCTTTAGATTTGGAATCATTATTACCTTATAGATCTATAAAAACATCAAAAATAATTTCCTTTAATCCTTTTAGGTATAAGACATCAATTTCCTGCACTTGTATCCACATATATTTTGATTTAATTTCTTCATTCAATTTATAATCAAATTCCTTGGATTCATAGAGAGCGTCCACCTTTTCGCTTCTTCGAGTTTCTTTATCATAATTGGTTTTAGAATCACATTGAATATTAGGTTCATTGCCAATTATTACAACCTCATTAAGTGAGTATATATTTTTTATTCATTATTCATCCAATCATTTCTTTAGTATATTGTTGGTTTCCTTAAATTTAATCACACATTTTTCATATACACTTCCAATCTAATGAATACCACCAAACATTTTTATCTACATTTTTGTTCATACTATTTCTGTAGAGCACCAAGAGTAGAGAAAACTGAATCATTAATTCCAATTGTTAATTAAATCATGTCAAAGAAAACACATAATAAATTATATATTATATGATAACAATGTTTAGGTCCTAAAGGGGTCTAGATACCCAAATAGGTGGTGAATTAGGGTGTGGATATTCTTTTCAAAATTCTTCTGCTACCACTATATCCTTACCTCATTATCATAAGGGTAATTTTTTTCCTATTTAGTGTTTATATTTGTCTTATAATTTCAAACATTGTCTGATGATGATTCATATAAAGTAAATTAAGAATGAAAAAACAATGACACACATATTATTATGTGGTTCACCATCAGTGGGATATGTCCAAGGAGCATTGAATTTGTAATTTTTCAATGAAACAAATCTACTAAAGATCACTGGATGTACATGGTTCTGTACAGATCACTTCTATTCCCAGGGTCACTAACAATACAATGTTTAGGGTTAACTCACTACTTCTTAAAGGTCACTGGATCAATAATTACTTTTCTAGATTAATGTTTTTGGAAATGATCACCATCTTTATTTTCATATAATCACTTATATGGAAACCATCCACACCTACTTTATGTATGTGTAAGTCCTTTCAATAGAAATAATGAATTTATCATCAGTTGTTGATAGATTCTCTATTTAGGTAATTTTTTGGATGCTTCTTCATTTATATGAAAACACATTGAAGATGTTATTCCACTTTCCAAAAACCAAAAAAAACTAATATTTATTGTAGAAAAAAAATTATAAACACAATCATTGGAAGGGTCTCCTATGGTTTCCAATTCTTTTTTATGGGGTGTATTAGTGAATAAATTTCATCTGAAAGTATTGTCTAATAGTGAAGATCCATTTTCTATTTTTTCTTCTTATTATTCTTCTTATTAGTGTAGATATGAGAATGATACTCCTAATAATATAATATATCCAAGTATATCTATGGGAACTATTATAGTGTGATACCCATGTGAGAGACCCTGGCGTATAACACCTTCCATGAGATCTAGGAGCATACCCTTAAATTAAATCATGACGTATAACCACATTCCATTTCATTATAGAACACAACCCTTTACATATTCCTAGCATGTACAATTGTGTGATATCCTTCCATGTCACCCCTTTTATACATTGTATGAGATCCTGGTGCGAGACATGTATCGCACTTTACATTAGAAGTGGGTGTGAGACCACTTTCATTCTTTTCTTGAGATCCTAGTGTAAGACCTGTTTCGTTCATTTCATGAGATCTATGTGTGAGACCCCTTCCATGCATTGTTCAAGACTTGGTTTAGATCAGCAGAAACATATGTGTGATGTCAATCACAAATTTTCTATTATGATATGTCACCCAAAATATCCATCACGTGGTATCTCTATGAGCCTCCTTCTCTTATGTTTCATTAGATAAATAATTAATGAAAAACATTTTCAGTCGGTAATGACAATCAAGATTGAATTTATAGGCATAATTCCACCCCCATAGCTCAAAAAATCACAAAATATCGTCATTTACCCAAAAAAATTGGAATCAAATTCTTTAGAGGATCCTATAGTGAGACTAAAAGTCAATATTTGTGATGGTTAGTGTTCTTTTTCATATAGTTATTTGCATGATCCGGTATGATATCCAATGAAAATCATGAGGGATGAGCTAAATTCTATTGTGTGATCAAAAAAAATCTTACACACTACAAGACCATGTTATGTGTAATGCCCCGACCCCAAAAGCTTAGAGCCAGTTCATTATTTTAATACATTTCCATGATTACAAGGAATCAAGTCCCGATGGACTAATTAGTTTAGTAGTCTTGAAAAATAGATTACAAACATGAACATTACATTGCACTTTCTAACATAAAGCACAGTATAAATAATCCGTCGAGAACTACATTATTCCCTTATCCTAACCCTTCATATCAATCACAATATACTTCTTGGATTCCAAAAAAAAAATAAAACATAATAAAGGTGTGAGATATGAATCTTATTAATGGTAAATAATTTATCAAAAAATATATGATTTTAAGGAAAAATGTATAATAAAAATAGTATCATTTTAATCATAAAAACATGAACATTATATGATATAAATAGGTCAAAAAATACCATATAAACTTGCACACATATTTTATACTATTTTAATAATCTCATGTAATTACTAATTTCATAATGAGGGAATGTATAATGTCAGATATCATAACCACATGGTCAAGGCCTCATGCCAAGACTACAAAAAAAATTTATTTCAGGTCCTTATGGAAATACTCTAATATGTATCAGGAGACCTACCGATGCATCGAGGGGCTATAGTGGGCCCTACCAATCACTTACTATGTCTAATTCATTCCTCATATGAAAAAGGGTGAAACATAACATAAATATTCGTACTAAAACTAGAATACGAAATGTAAAAACATTAACCATAAACCATGAATGCTATAAAAATATTACCTGAACACTCAAACTTATCAAAAATCCTTTGATATAGTATGGAAGATGGTATTATAGTAAGTCAACATCAATCAAGAATAATATCCAATAAAGTATGTTGACATAGTTGAAACTAGTCAATAATCCACTTTGAGAGAAATAACAATTTTCATGAAATCATTTAAAAGTAGCACAATTTATAAAGGAATTTATTTAAAAGATATTTTTGAAATAAGTGTCCCATACCACTTTGAAACATTTGAAAGAAATTAACACTTTAAAATTATCATTTCCATGTAAAAAAATACATAAAATCATTTTGAAAACATGGACATTAATTAAAAATATTTGGAAAAATAAATATTTACAAACATTTAAAATGATGTTCTAGTTAAAGAGTCCTTTATATAAAACCTTTATTGTTTCCTTTTTATAAAATTATTATTAATCATGGACATAGAGGATAAATATGTCCCAGTAGATACTTATGGATAAGAAATGTCAAATAATAATAAGATTGAGGAAATAACCGTTAACTTGTACATTCCATTAGATGAGGGAATGTTTAGACTCTTATATAATGAATATAAAATGTTATTAATTTATAAAAAAACTATAGTCATATTTATGATATCATACTTGATTCATTTGTGACTTTATAATACCCATTTAACAATAAATTCGATGTTAAAATAACATTTCGGGTAATAATCACTTTCGTTATCGTAAGTGTTTTAAATTGTCATTCTTGATCTTATCACATAAATCATGATTTAATTGCTTCCAGAATATAAAAAAATATTTATGTATAATATATATTCAGTATAATAATATGTATAATACATAGATATTTTAAATGGAAAACTCCGTTTATGGAGACGGTAGGCCGTACGTACGCATAAACGTTGTTTCACTTTACGTATCGTATTGAATAGATGTAAGTGAATGAGATATATGTAAATAAACATATATATTTATTTTTTTATTTATTCCCTATAGAATTATTATGTCATATATTATAAACTTATTAGTAATATATATTTTTATAATCATCGACGAATGGTGAACATGGAAATTAATCTCATCGTGCCGTGGAGATAGTAATCCCTACGTACAATAATTTCATTCTATTGATAGTGAAATCATATGTAATCAGATGTTATATTATATATAAATAATCATTTACATGTTATATTTATTATATACATCAATTATACTAATTATTATACCCATCCAAATAATGAATCATTGAATAACAAACTACACTCTGACCTGGGGACGTTTTGTTGTACGTATACACGTATGGTGGATTTTTTCATTAATATGATTGATAGAATAATGAATATGGGTGAACCATATTTAAGATAAAATAAAAGAAAAATCATATAATTTATAAGTTACAGTCGTTATTATTATTCTATTGAAACAACAATGAAAAGGGATGTGGAAGAAGAAAAGAACATTGAAAGAGGTGATGATATAATTATCTCTTCTTCAGGATCTTAATTTTAATTTTAACAAAAAGGATCCTTAGGTTTTGTGATGATCATATTAATTCCTCTAGTTATAATTGTAGGTTTTTTAGGATATATGAGCTGGGTTTGGATGATCTAAATGGATTTTGAGCAGTGAATTTAAGAGAAGGGGAAGTACCCTTTTATATGAGATATGAGGGACATTTTAGAAAGAGAATCAAATATTAATTTATTATTAAATAGTTTTTGGATTCACATAGCTCCAAATGGAATTATTTCATTACTATGGTTGGTATGGGTCGCAATCCTCAAAACCAATAGATTTTAGATAGGTGTAGGACTCCATATTAACCTTAACTTTTAAATTTAACTCGTAGTCAAATAGTTTATCTTTTACCACTACTTCTTGTATTCTTATACTATATAATAAATAAAAATACTATAAAATGTCAATATAAGCTAAAGTGGTTCATTAATGATATATATTACATTATTTATGTTATTTGGACGAATCTATGTTTTCTAGGAATATTTTATCATTAAATAATATATTATTTGTTTTTAAAACTCATTTATGTCAAATTTTGACACTATTTATTATTTTGATTTTGTGAAAGTCATAAAAAAAAGTTTACTTAGAAAAAAATACATTGAATCTACCCTAACATGTAATACTCACATATAATACTCACATATGTCATCAAAAAAATTCAATATTTTTAATTTTAATACTTATAATATCATTTATTTGATTCTTTCATTAATATAAAAAATAATCCTTCATTATTGTGTCCAAAATAAATATATTTATTTTATGATGAAAAATAATAAATAAAATATCTTTAGGTAGGAAATAATTTTATCTTTTTAATGAAAATTTATAGTCGAACATATCACTTATAGAACCCCATATAAAAATTGTGTTACAAAAAGATATATGTTTATGTTACATTTTACTAAAAATTAAATTAATATTTATAAATTTTCATTTTCACTTACTTATAGATCCATTAAGTCCCAAAATCAACCCAAGGATGACCAAAGTTGGGAATGTATTAGAAAATAGGTTTAGGACACGTGTTATGGTAATTTAATATTGTTATAATATTATTTCTTACCCTTGTTTACTAGATTTACCCTTTAACCATGGTAAATAAAATATTTACCAATGTTACTATTCATAATGTCTAAAAATAAATGTTACCTATTTGAACAATATATAACATTTGATTATTAATATGAAATCCATTTTTATAATGTCAAAACAGAAAGGTTTCAGAAATTAATTTAAAATTATCTCCCATCGTCAAAACCATAATGTGGGTTTTTAAGAAGTAAAAACTACCAAAAGATTGACATGGGTTTATGTATAATAGAAATGTGAAATTACATCCAATAAAATAAATTGGATTAATTGGTAAAAAATATAATCTAATTATACTTTGAATCCAATAAAATTTATAATTTAACAATATAAATTACTTTGATTAATTTTTTTTTCAATTAAAATTTAATATATTTTCACTAGTCATTATAATCTAAAAGTTACCAGAAAAGTACCAAAAATTGATCCAAAGTAATTTTTATTTTCTGATTCAAAAGAAGAATTTAATTTCATCTAATTGAATATTTAGAAGTGTCAAATATTGTTTTTAAAAAAACTTCTCTATTAAAATGTAGAAAAAATCATTTAAAAAAATACTTCTTCTATCTAAAAAATTGAATTTTTCTTTATTTTATGTCTACGAAATAGAACAGATGAATGCTGAAATTTTATTGGATATATAAATTTCAAAATTTGGTTAATCCTATTCATAACCGCTTTTTAAATGGATAGTTTGATAGGTCATGTTTTCCTTAAACTCGGTATTGTGTATCGCACATGCTATTGAATTATTTAGAATGGAAAAATACCATGTAAGATTAGGGTGTTACATTATCCCATCATGCAATAAATTGTGTCTTGGAAATTTAAACTAAGTACTAAAAACTAGGGTTTTGACATTTTATAATATCTTAGTTGAAATCCCACACCGAAAAATGGATTAATGAGGTGTATATTTAAAAATAATGAAAGGTAAGCGTGAAGGTTACTGAGATTAACACATACTAGGGTTCCATGTAGGAAAACATGGACATGGAAGAGAAATCTAACCATCGTGTTCTGATGGAGAGTGATAGAAGATATTATTAAGAGAAAGTCAACAATCTTCAAGCCATAAATCTGTGATGATCCAAGGGACCATTTGATTCATTGTAAGAGAAGTTACTAAGAATTTTTTTATGATTCATTTCCTAGTTTATTTTAATTAACAAAATTTATCGACTAAGAACACCTAGAACCATACATAATTTACTAGTACAATTTCATACATTAACTAATTTCTACCACAAACTCATCTTTCACATTACAGATAAAACTCAAAAATATTATATTTATCTAAATATTATACGGTGCCAAATATTTACTATTTAAATGAAGAAAACTATTTTATAATTACTAGGGTCTTCCTATAGGCTAGTGGTCGACAATAAATCTTTATTGTACATCGGTTGTGGGTTTGATTCCCACATCTTTGTCTGATGCAATGAGTTATCACACGACCTACAGGTTGTCCCTTTTCATAACTATTGTATTTTAACATTCTAAAAATAATAATCTTAAGAAATTTTTTAACCTTAAGCAATATTATCCAATGTTCAACTTCATCCATTCCATCTATTAAAGTAATCTAAAATACATCTTTCCAATCTCTATCTAAAGGGTCTCTAAATTTCCAAAAAATCAATTGTAACATCAGATTCCCAAAAACAACGTTATGAAGATATTATATTTACATAATGAATATATGATTATTTTAATCATATTAAAACTATAATGAATACAGAAATTACTATTGTACAATCCATTTATATATCAAAATCTTCTTATTACCAGAATACAATTCCATGATCCAAGAACACAAATACAATAATTATTCAACTTCGACTGTAGTAACAACATAATATCGGCCGTGATCAATTTTTTTTGAGCTATACATCCTTGAAATGTTGGACAATAATTTTCATAATGTCCCATATATTTGAAATTATAAAATTTCAAAACTTCTTTCTTTCCCTTACAATCACATGCCTGGTGACCTTTTTCACCACATTTGTAAGAAACTCCAATTCAATTTACGCAAGTACATGGGTGATACTTCTCATAAGTATCAGTTAAAGTAAAATATGACATTCCCTTTTTTCCATTTAACTTCCTCTTTCCCCCCATTTTCTTCTTCCCTTGTTTTACGTTAATGTCATAAGACATAGAAAATTACTTATTTATCTTGATAGTACATGAGACTATATTAAAATATGATGAGAAAGATTGTGAGACTAATGCCCAATAAAGAAATGGTTTTAACCCCTCATATAATCGACAAATGTTACTTATTGGGTGATGTATATATTCTATTGCATGAATTTCTATCTTTGTGATGCTAGCCTTGTAATTTTCAACATTTTCATCAACCTTTTTCCTCAGGGTCAGAAATTGCCATTTCATATCATCTCATTGTTCTCAAGGAAATAATTTCTCTTGAAAAATTTATTTAAACTCCCTCCATTATATATTTCCCACTTATTCATCCTTCTTTGTGTATTGAATTAATGACCACCATTGATCTGAATCTTTTAGGAGGGGATAAACATCCTTGAAATCTTTTTCCATTTTGATACTCCCTGAAGAATGAAATTTTTTTTCTAAGGAACTTATCGATTTCCTAGCAGAAAATGGATTCATTGTCCCTCTGAATGTTGGTGGTTGTTTCCTCATGAAGCGGTCTAACATTGAATCTATGCATTGTGGATGAGGGTGCTGCATAAAGCTAAAGTTATTATTCATAACCTAAGTGATTTTCCCAAGAATGGTTATAAGCTGATCAGTGCCAGTTGCATCACCAGCTCCACTATAATTACCTAGATAAGGATGGAAATCTTTACATAGATTACATGCATTAATATAGTTTCAATTCCTTCATCTAGGCACTATTTCTATAGAATGTAAGTCTCTAGATTAGTATATGAATCATAAGTCATAATTCAAAAGTGGTAAAATACTTAACATAAATTAAAAAAAATTAAGCATATCTAATTCGTAATAATAAATATGGTTATTTTGAGGACATATTTACTCAAAAATAATTCATAATGGGTTGTACAGAAAATATTAATTACCCTAAGAATATCTCAGGGACTGTCAAACCAAGTGCATAGTAAAGCCCGCTATCGTGTACCAGGATACCCTGAGCCAGGCCTGCAACTCCTTGTCATAGTTTTCACTCCAAGGTACATCTGTGTTAGAACCACATCCTCTTGTAGTATCTAAACAATGATGTATTTCTTTGATAAAAATTATCATATCTACATTACCAAAAATTTTGGATGTTCTTCTATACTAATCTTTAATTCCTATCTTAGGGAAATGTTTTGTAAAAATATTATATCTTAATCTATTTAAAAATTTATTTCTAAAGTTAATTTGATACCAACTGTAGTGCCCTGGCCCCAAAAACTCAGATCCAGTGCATTATTTTAATTCATTGGTATGAATTATAAGTTATCATGTCCTGAAGGAGTAATTAAGTTAGAAATATTTCATAATATATTACGTACATGAAAATTATATTATACATTCTAATATAAAACACAACATGAATAATCATTCGAGAACTCCATTATTCCTATAACATAACCCTTTATATCAATCATAATACCCTACTTGGAATAATTGGAAAATAAAACATTAGAAATGGGTGACCTCAGATGCTCAGTAATGGTAAATAATTTAGCGGAAGCTAAATGCTTTTAAGGCAACATATGTAATAAAAACAGCAACCTTTTAAAAATAAAACATGAACAAAATATGATATTAATAATTCAAACATTACCATATAAACAATAACATGGATATTATACTAGTCAAATAATCACATGTAATAACAAATTTCATAACAATGGAATGTGTAATGCCAGACATCATAACCATATAGTCAATGTCTCATTCCAAGATTACAAAAAATGTTTTTTTCAAGGCTTTTGCAAAGACACTAATTTTTCTAATGGGACCTACCGATGTATAGAGGGGCGATAGCCGGCCCCGCATGTCAAATAGTAAGTTCAATATATTCCACATATGAAAAAGGATAAAAAATAACATAAAATTTCATTCTAAAATTAGCATACGAGATGTTAATACATTAGCCATAAACCATGATTGATATAAAAACAAAACATCTACAGTCAATCATATCACGACACATTAAATACAATATAGGTGATTTTATTATAGTAACTAAACATCAATCAATAACAATATCAAATAAATGATATTGACATCGTTGAAAATCATTAGTGAATCTCTTTGAGAGAGATACCCCTTTTCATTAAATTATTTTAAAGTCACACAATTTAAAAAGGAAGTCATTTAAAAGTTATTTTTAAATCAATGTATCCCATACCACTTTAAGCTTTTGAAATAATAACACTATATAAAAATAAGGTTCATGTAAATAAATACATAAAATCAATTTGAAAACATGGACATTAATTTAAAATATTTAGAAAAATAAATATTTAAGAAAATTTAAAATGATGATCTAGTTAAGGAGTCCGTTCCATACAACCTCAAAAGATTCATTTTTAAAATATTTTAATGAAACATGGACATATATGATAAATATTCCCCAATATATAGCTATAGATAAACAATCTCGGATAATAATGAGATTGAGGAAATAACCCTCTCCAAGTACCTTCCTTTGGCCGAGGGTATGTTTTACCTCAAGTATAAGGGCCACAGTATATTATTAAATTATAATAAAACTGTATTCTTATTTATGATTTCATAATTGACTCAATTTTGACTTTATACTACCCATTTAATAATAATTTACATGTTAAAATAAGTTTTCTAGTAATATTCATTTTCTTTATCATATGTATTTTGACTTTTTATTCTTGATTGTACCACTTATATAATGATTTTATTAAATGGAGAATATAAAAAATTATTTATGTGTTATATATTTTTGAGAATATAAATATGTATAATATATAGATATAGGAAATATAAAACACTTTTTATGGAGATGGTTGACCTTACGTACGCATAAACATTGTTTCTGTTCCAATATCGTATTAAAAGGAAGTGGATGAGATATATATAAATATACACACACACACACACAAACACAAACACATATATAAATATATTTATAGTTTAATTATTATGTCATTTATTTTAAACTTATTAGAATTATATATTTTTATAATCATCATCGATTGGTGAACATGGAAATATATCTCATCTCGTCGTGGAGACGGTAAGCCATACGTACGCAGGTATGATGACTTTGTCATTCATAGGATGAAAAGAATAATGAATATGGGTTTACCATATTTATAATAGAATCAAAATAACAAAAAAGTACGTATAAGTTACTTTAGATATTATTTTGGTATAGAAACAAAAAAATAGGAAGTGGAAGAATAAAACAACATTGAAAGAGTTGATGAAATAATTACCTCTTCTTCGGGGTGTTCCTTTTGATTTGAACAAAATGGCTCCTTCGGATGGATTTATGATCAAATTAAGGACTCTAAGTAGATGTGAGGGTATTTGGTTAGATATTTGAGCAGGGATTGGATGAGCCAATTGGCTTTGGGGTGTGAATTTAAGAGAAGGTATGTACCCTTTTATAAGAGAGGGGAGGGGCCCTTTAGGAAGATTAATAAATATTTTTTTTTATAAAATCAATTTCTATTTCTCAATGCTCCAAATGGATTTATATCAAGGATAATGTGGGTATGGGTCGCAATACTCTCGAAAAATTCATTTTAGACATGTTTAGGTCACCATATTAACCTTATCTTTTATATTTAACTCTTAGTTAAATAGTTTAACTTTTACCATGTCTTCTTGTATTCTTACACAATATGGTTAATAAAAATAAAATAAAATTCCAAAAAAAACCTCTAGTGGTTCATGAATGATCTATATAACATTATTTACGTCCTTTAGCCAAATCTTAAATATTTAAGAATATTATATCATTTAAAAATATAATATTTGTTTTAAAAAATCATTTAGGTCAATTTTGACACTATTTAGTATTTGGTTTTTCTGAACATCATAAAAACATAATTAATTCAGAAAAAATACATTGTATCCACCCTAACATGTTATATTCACCATGAAAATTATTTTATGTCATCAGAAGTTTCAAATAATATTTATTTTAATATTTATAATATCATTTATTTGATTCCTACATTAATAAGAATATACTGCTTCATTATTGTGTCACAAATAAATATATTTATCTTTTGTATAAAAATTATAAATGAAATATCATGATGTATTAAGTATTATTATTTTTTAATAACTATTTATAGTCTAAAATTTAACTTATATAACCCCATATAAAACTAGTTTTACGAAAATATATATGTTTATGTTACATTTTCCATAAATTTAAATTAATTTTTAAAATGGGTCATTTACACATACATGTGGCTCCATGGGGTCACATAATTGACACAAGGATGGCCATTTTCGGAAATGTATCATCCAATAGGGTTAAGACATATATTTGAATTATTTAATGTTATTATAATATTATTTTATACCCTTATTTACCTGATTTACCCATTAACCATAGTAAATAAAATATTTACTAATGTTACTATTCATAATGCCTGAAATTAGAAGTTGAATATTTAAACAATTTAAGCCTCATGATTCCAAATATAGAATATTTTTTTCCAAAATCAAATTACATAAATTTCATAAAATATGTTAAAATTAATTTCTATTGTCTAAACCAAAAAGTGGGTTTTTAAGAGGTAAAAACTTACAAAATATTGACTTGTGTTTATGTCTAATTAAAATGTGGAATTACAGAAAATGACCAAAATTTTGTTTAATAGTAAAAATATAATCATATTATACTTTAAAACCACTAAAATCTATAATTTCACACAGTAAATTATTTATATTAAAAATGTTTTTTTCAATTAAAATTTATTATTTTTCACTATTAATCAAAATATTAAAGTTATCAGAAAAGTACCAACAAATTATCCAAAATAAATTTTATATGTCCATATTCTAAAAAATAATTTAATTTCATCAAATTTAATATATAATTGTGTCAAATTTTTGATTTAAAAAGGTATCACCATTAAAATACGGAAAACAATTCTTTTTGGAAAATACTTATTTTATGAGAGAAAATGAATTTGTCCTTATATTATGGATAAAAAACAAAATATATGAATGTTATAATTATATGGGATATATAAAATTCAAAATGTGATTAATAATATTCAAAAAGTATTTTTAAATGGCTAGTTTGTTAGGGTGTGGTTTTCTTGATCTTAGTGTTGCGTATGTAGCAAGCTATTAAATTATTTAAAATGGAAGCATATTGTGGTAGAAAGGGGTGTTACATCATGAGATCCAATGCCAATCATGTGGTTTCATGATTTTCAGTGACTGTGATACACATCCTAATTTTCTACCTTTTCATTATCTTTATTTGAATCATGTGATCTCTCCACAAGATCCATCGATATTTAGGACATTTCATCATGTTCATTACAAGATCTCATTGTGGGATCAATGCACCAATTCATGCTATATGAGATCATTGTAAGCATTCATCCTCCATGATATCAGAAATTCCACTCTCACATGATATCATAAATTCACAATTTTGTGAGATCATGAATTTATCTCTTTCCCGAGATCATACATTTTCACATTCATGAGATTAAACATTTCATCCTTTCTCAAGACATGACATTCTCACTTTTTAGAGATCAAAAATTTTTCTATTTGCAGAGATCATACATTACATACTATCTTATTGTTATACATTTCATGATTCTATGAGACCAATCATTTTGTGCTTGTAAGATATCAGACAATTCACGCTTGAGTTTGATCTTTTATTTTATGCTTTTATAAAATTAGATACCTCATGCTCAATATTCATGTCCTTTTGGACAAGCATATTTCATCAATAACCTCAAACCGTTTCTAAAAAAAATCTACCCAAAAGAGAAATTATTAGTGATTTTCCCGAAGTGTAAATTATATTAATTTATTAGTGAAGATATAATATTCTTTAATCACTATACAAAATTGATTCTATATTTATTAAAAAAATATAAAAAAATAAATGATATTAATAATAAAAAAAGATTTCAATTTAAAACAAATAAATATATCCACGAATTTTTAGATAAAAAAATTAGATATGTATTAAAATATTTTATTTCAATTCCTTTTAATTTATTAATGTTATAAAGGAAAATGTAAATATATCATTCAAAAAATGATAGTATTTCTATTTTATGAAAATAATATTTAGTTAATGATAAAAATTCCAGAAAATTCATATATTCATAAATTTTACTATGATAATGTTTAAAATTTCATACATTGTCTATTTATTTCTTGTTTTCAATTTATTGTAATTATTCTTACCCTTATTGAAAATCCCATACTATTATGGTATGCGTGAAAGGGGTTAATGGGTGGATAAAACCAAACGACAAGGGTCTAAAAAATTCAAAAAAAATCAAAATTTATCAGATAATATTATTTTGAATCATACCCATCCTAGAATTTAATATTATAAATTTTTATAATTTATGAAATCAAAATTAATTAATATTATTTTAATATTTTATGACATTCCAAGAGCCCCTGCTCCTTTATAAAGGGGGACATGATATACACTATAAATACCAATAAATAATTACATTGGATCAGCATATAACTTCTCTAGTAACTATATAATATCCTTAAAAAGTTTCAATAGGCCCCAGTTTGGGAATATGGACACCTTTGAGGTAACAAGGTGTTAAAAACGAGGTTTTCTGAAGAAGAGGATTCACACATAACTAGTAGTATATATTTTATATCCTCATCCACATATTATAAATATTATTAAACAATTTTGATATAATAATATAATATTCACCAATATAAAATGTTTCAATTATGTGAATTTAATAAATATTATCTTTCCCTAACCTCAATCGGTGGGGAATGGAATCCGTCCTTCATGTGTATGTCAGACTGTTGTGTGGAACGATGAAAATAATTTTACATCACCACATCTCATGAATGGTTTCTATGATGTAATTATATTTTATGTATGTTATCCTGGATATATTTATTATTATTAAATTATAACATATCGCTTAATTAAGAACCATTCTATTCAATAAAATATTATAACGAAGTTCGTGCCAACTTTTGGTCCACTAGCACGAAGCGATGTGATTCATTTTTCCACACCAAATCACAAGGGTGAAATAAATAATTATGTTTAAAGATATGATATTTAATATATTATATAATATTATTTAAAGAATTACAAAATAATACTTACATTTTTATATAATGATATGTGAAAAATTATAATGTTACTCATGTGTACATATGACCTACCATCTTCATAATTTTAACATAGTTCATTTTTCATTACCAAATAATATTTTTTTCATTAGTATAATAATTATATAAAAAATATAATTATTTCATGGATATTATATAAGTTATGATTAAATAATGACTTTTTTGACAATATTCGATCTAAAACATTCATTTTAGACTTATGAGCTCAATATCGTCAAAACATATAATGAGAAAATAAATGACAAAGTAATTTTTTATAACATGGTTATAAGTGAAATAAAATTAATAATATAAAAAAAATGGATACCATGAAATCAAATAATTAAGATAATATTATTTTTCTTCATGAAGAAAACATACATGTTAATTCAGACATAAGCTAATGGACTTTCTTTTATAAAAAGTTCTCATTTAAAGTATCTATAAATAAAAAATTTCCTTGGATGTCCATATTCCATTAAATTATTATATTTATGTAATCATATGAACATAAAATAATAATAAATGAGATTTTATTTATGTTCACACCATTTTGAAATGTTTTAAAATGAATTGTTTTATTGAATTATTTGACTTTAATTATAAAAAAAATGGGATGTTCAATTTTAACATTTGTGATGACCACACCTTTTCCCTCCACTGTAAAAATTATTTTATGTTTTGTTTAAATTCAAGTATTTCATGTTTTATTCAAATAAAATATATATTTCCATTTTATGGTAATTGTTTTATTCAAAATGATATTTTTTAATAATTTTTTTGATATATGAATGCTTTTTTTGTGCGCTTAAAAAATAATTTTAATGGTTTACCAGGAAATGTGTTTTAATTAAATGTTATATTCATGATATTTTACGTAAGAATTACATATGTGAAATAGGTGATCTTGATACAACTTAGATGATGAATCGTGCCCCATTATAGATCATGGGTGAGCCCAATATAGCTTATATAAAGGATTATCACCATTATGGACCTTTGAGGAACTGTGTAATGGGACAGAGATAACTAATTTCTTTTATATTAAAATATTAATATAATTTTCCATGATGTTTATTCCATGATTGAAAGTGATGGTTATTTAATGTTTAAAAATAATGGTTAATCTATGTATAACAATTATTGTAATTACATGTGTAATTTTGATGGTTTATCTATGTATAACTAGCATGGATATTTTGAGTGTAACTGTGATGGTTTCTCCAAGTATAATTGTGATGGTATTTCATTATTTAACAATAAGGATTACTATATAAGTAATATTTTTATGAAAAAGGTTCCTCTAATTATCCAAATAAATTATATATTCATGAAATGGGTTTTATACTGAGATTATTATTGTTAAAATGTAAGCATTGATATTATTTTTGAAGGAAAATATATTCTACTTCATAATCGTGAAAAGTATTACATTGTGAAAAAAATTTATTGAGATTTAGATGATTGAAAAGAAAGCATCATTAATTTCTTCTTTTATAATTTCCCATCAAATTTTCAATGGAAATATTGGAGATGAGATGTTTATTTTTTGGTTATTAAAATTTTCACGTTTAGCCCAATGTTTATTTGGAAAAATGAATTTTTTTAAATGTACTCTTGGAATAACTATTTAATTATTCTTTTTTGTGTCTGTTGCCAATATTTTTAGCTCATCCCAATTTCATTATATATTTTACTATATTATTATGCGATAATAAATAGGTAAATTTGAATGCTTTGATAATGTTTCATAAAAAGAGAATATGTTTAATTTTAAATGATTAGTTTGGTGTGAAAATAGACAATAAAAAATTATTCCAATTATAATATGAGGGATTTTTATGTAATATTTATTGCCAAAATATCTAAAATTATAAAAATCAAATATCATTAGTAATGTAAGAAATTAAATTATATGTTAATTTAACTATTATAAGAAACTTTTATAGAAATGTTCTTATAGTTAGTATAGAATAGGGTTTATAGGACTTAAGAGCATAATATTATATTTGAACATAAGTTAAAAAACATCTTTAATAAAAATGGTCCATATATTTGGGAGAATTATATTCAATTTTGATAAAAAATTATTTTAAAATAAATGGTTAAGGATATAAATGTTTTTTTCATCCTAATAATATTTTTTATTATAAGTTTATTTATATGATCATAGTATCCTTTTTTGTTTCAGTAATATGTGGGGGCCAGTAGAAGCCAAATTAATTATTAACATGACGGAAAATATGATGGATGTATAAAAAATAATTTAAATGGAATGGGTGATGAAGTGAATGATTTTATAGGTTATTCATAACTAGATATCAAGATTTATGAAAATAAAACAGTAACCTTGTTATGTTTCCAAACTAATCAAATAAGAGAGTAAAATGAAATGAGGAAGTTAAGGTGATAAATATAATAAATATAAAAATATTAATAAATTTTTTTTTGTAAATATATTTGGAATATTAATACATAAAAATTGTAATAAAAGAACTGTAATATTTTTTTCATGTTTTAATGGAAAACAGAAAACCATAATATGCCCATATAAAATAAAGCATTTAATTAGAACCATGATGAGTAATAATGTTATTCCAAAAGAATCAAGTAAAGGATTTAAATATGGGGAGTTTAGATATTAAGAAAATTGATTTAATAGGGGGAATATTCAACAATTGGATTAAAAAGACAATAAATATTCATGTTTAGTGATTCCATGTTCCAACATTATATAAGATGAATAAACAAAAATGATGAATGAATCGTATCAATTTTATATTGGATTCTTTTTCAATATTGTTAAAACCCAGGGAATGATTATTTTTTTTGTATAAATGAATTATTATGGAATAAGATGGATCCTAAATGCTATTAATGAACATTTAATGATCATGGTTTCAATATATAAGTATTCAAGGGATATGATATAGTGGAATATTTAAGGTCGATCATTAGTTCAGAATATTAGACACCCCTTTTGAGTTATTATGTGATTTTATACTTTGGGATACATAGAATGACTTATATAAGATTATTGATGTATATTTTACTCTTATGTATAAAATTTGAATGTTTTATATAAGTCAACATGAAATTTTTAATTTGTGGACATTTGTTTAAAGGTATTTAAAACATCTAGGTTTTTTCTAAACTTTGATTATTAAGGTTATTTTGAGGATGTTAATCATTACATTATGAACCACAATTGATTATAGAAAACATAATTTTATAAGATTTTTGAGTATTAATAATTGAATTATAATTTGAAAAAATATATGATTTTAAGGTGGATTTAGGGTTATTTGGTTCATTTATAGAAATGATTAGAATAATTTAGATATTATATGATTAGGTAATATTCTTTTTTTTTTGTATATGAATTTAGGAGTGATAGAATTTACATTTATATAAATGGTAAATTTACATTAAAAGAATATGAGATTAATTAATTCTATTTTTTTGGGTTTCAATCCTTTTTAGAAATATTATAACACATTTAGTGGATAGATATATATATTAAAAATTTGGAGTTACTATTGAGTATTTGGAAATTAATCAGCATATTTTCATATAAAGAATTACCTTATAATGTAATAATTATTTTAGTTTTAGTTAAGGTTTAAATTCATAAGGAATAAACAGTTATCGTTTTGTGATTTTATATTATAACACCCCAAGATTTTTTGTTATTTCTAATTTTCATGTTAATATTTTCTAAAGATTTCGTTGTACACATCACACAACTTAATCAAAAAATAAAATATTATTATAAACATGTTGTACAATAGGTGGTAATGAATAGTTTCAACCAAATTATTAAATTTATATAGTACATATTTATTCAATTTTTTTTACAATCATCCAAATGATTTTTATGGCATAAAATAATAATGAATACAATTTTATGTATAAATTTTTTTTTATAAAATAATTTCTACTGCTTGTTAATGTCGAAGATGATTTCAATCTATTTTTTTTTTGACACATTTATAAAATATAATTTAAAAAATAAACATGTTATTTTAAATAATAATAGAAAAATTTTCTTTGTTTTATTTTTTCTATTTTTCTCATAAGTTTCATGATTTCATGAATTGTGATAAACAATGAAATTTTAATCAAAAACAAATTATCTCCATATATAATTTTTATAGATAAATTATATATTTAATTAGGTTTAAATTATAATTACCCAAATATTTTTTCATTTCATCTAATAAAAGTCATTCGAATAAATCTCACATAGAATTTAGTTATAAAAACATTTTAATCTATTGAATGTTTTCACTTTTAAAACTAATTTTATCATTCCATCTACAATATTAGTTTTACAATATTCTTATCCAATTATTTGTTTTGAATTTTGAAAAATGGTTCCCTTATTTGGAATCTGATCTTCCAATATTAGTAAATATTTCCCTTTTATTTTTGGACAACTAGATTAATAACCATTTTATTTGTTTTAAATTACCACCATTAAGGGTAAATCATGTTATTAAGCTTACAATTATATTATAAATATTATAAAACTAACCTAATAATTATAGAAATTTGATTGGAAGTGTTTTTCTCAAGAAATATCATCCTTGTTGCTAATTTATTATCTCTTTGATCCCCTTGGTTAACTGTAATCATTTTTTAGTATTTTAATTTATGAGAAGTTTAATATTTCACCCTCATGTTTTTAATAAGTCTTAAATTTTTTATACATTATTATTTAGATGATATATTAAACTATAAATATTAATTGGAAAGAAAACGTTATTATATAAATCATGATATTTTATTTGTATTTTTTAGGAAGTAATTATTAAATTAATGGCTTGGACAATGATGATGCATTAATTATTCAATAAATAGAAATAAGAAATAAATTTTATTAAAAATTTAAAAATAAATATAATTTTATATTTTTAATGTCATAAAAAAATTTATATATGACCTAAAAATATTAGGTATTTATTAAAGGGTTTGGTTCTATGATATCTTATGTATTGATTTTTTAAAAAAATTCAAAAATTGAATATTGTCCACATTGACATCAATGATATTTTAAAATAAATAATATTTTGTTTAATGATTTAAAGTTCATAAAAAACTAAAACATTGACAAATGATTTATTTAATGTATCAACTATCATTGATACGGAGGCTGCTCCAAAGGATACTTTGAGTGCTGTGCCGAAATATCTAAAGCCAGTATTTAATTTCTTTTCTATGTTGGAGTCGATTAATACTCCAGAGTTTGATATGATTAATCTGGAAGGGAATAAGAAGGCAGGATGTAGCAATAATCAAGATAGCACTTTGATACCTACTGTTGATAAGGGGATGGAGATCCCAGTGGTAGTGGAATCCACTGCTTATAATACTGCTTTCTCTTCTTCTGAGACGCAGGTGGTCCAGGATACACAGGAGGTTCGGCCGGTGCATGAAGAGTATCATGCTGCTGCGGATCACAAGGAAGTCACTTGCACTGATGTTGGCCTGCATGGGGAAGATTCCCCTATGGAAAATACTGAGGAACTGACTAGGGAAATGGAAGATGGACAGTAGAGTGGGCGTGGTCGCCTCCCGGCCAGTCGGGGGGGGGGGGGGATCTAGGGGTCGAGGTCGTCCTCGAAAAAGGTGATATTCTGTTTGATCTGTTTGTTCTTGTTGGCGTGGTCTGTTGGACTGTAGCTTTTCCCCATGTTTGTTTGTTGCAACTTTTATTTTTCTTTGAATAAATTTTCGGGTCATGGGTCTTATGCCCATGATCGAGCCTTCTCGGTATTAACCCTTAAAGAGTAAAAATGCCAAGTTAACACACTAAGAGTCAAAGGCCCTAACTATGGGTTGAAGCTGAAATATAATGGATAAACTAGGATGTAAACATGTCCTAAATTTTTAGTGAATAATATTAGACCCTTATAACATAAATATCTATATGGTTTTTTTAATGTAATCTATCCTTTGAAAATATTTTAAATATTATTTAAATGAATGATTCTTACAAGATATCAATCTCTATGAATTTAATATCATTTATGAGTACACGCATTGATAAAATCTTGATATAAATTAACATAACATTATATTTGGATCTTATGAAATTATTTTCATTAAAAAAATTATTTTCTATTTATCAAAATTATATAATCACCTAAAATTATTTTTTGATGCTAAAAAGGTATTTATTTAATTAACAGAAAAAAATAATTAATTTTAAAAGTATTAATTTTCTTATATATTGGGTAACCTAATGTCTCTAATGAATTTAATTGATCTATTGGACATATTATATTTTTTTTAAATCATTATATTTCAATTAACACTTTTTTATGTATTTAAAGTAAAATTGAAAGAAAATTATCAAATTTGTCTATAGTGATACTTTATTGAATTAATATAGTATTATATTTTTTAAATATAAAAAAATGATAGATAAAACCAAGATGATAACATATGGTCCAAAAGTTCTTAAAATACTTTATATTCCATTAAAAAGTATTTTTCATTATAATTTCATTATTATAATTTAATATTTTTTGGGATTTTGGAAACTGCCCCTTACTTAAATTATAAACTGAATCATACTCCCTCAGTACTCTCACCTATTCAAGGAATCTTGCTAAACATAAACCTAAATATTTCACTTATAAGCATCATTATTTATGTTATATGGGTTCTTTACCATACATAATACGTACCCTAGATCAATTTATAAGAGATTAATAGAAGTCCACCAAAGAAGAGACAATCATCATTGTCAACATTTCGAAGTTCATTTCTTCTTCTACTCACTATTCTATTGTTGTTTATGACATGTATTAATAAATAAATTATAATATATATCCTAAGATATTTTTTACAAACACATTAAATATTTTATCCATCATATGAAAAACAATAATTCTTTGCATGTGAACGTACAACTTGTCGTATCCACACTGTGGTATAATTGGGTTTTCATCACTACATTACATGTATGGATATAATGATGGAAATAAAAGATATATATGATAATTATGAATTAATATTAAATATTTAAAAATTAATATACCACCAAATTCATTTCTATTTTTCTAATTAATGGAATGATATCATCGCTCAGGTGTATGCACTCTCTATTTTCTCTACGATGCGATGTGATTCATATTCCATGTTCAGAATAAAATAATAATTATTAAAAAGTATATAATTAATAAATTTATAAAATATGAACTTAAAATAATTCATTATATTTTGTAAATATATCATATATACAATAAGAAGGACTTACACAAGAAAACATTCTTATGAAAAGGAATCATTTAACACTTGAAATAGTGAAAATGATGATATATTATTAACAAAATAGAGATAAAATAATAAAATAATAAAATAATATTATATTTGATATCATAAATATGAATAATTTTCTAATATAAGTTGATAACATTTATAATAACATTATATATGGGGATAAAGGATGTTCACCCCAAAAGAAATAAATGTAAGGTATTTTGTCTCACTTTTATTTATGTGGGACACTTTCCTTATAAACTACTTTTTTGGTGTATGTACCACCCCTAAATATATTTTCATATTTTTATTCTTAATATTATTTTATTTTCAAATCCCAATAATTTTAATTATTTAATGTCATTATGATTTAGTGTTTTATAAAGTGATAAATATTTATTTCACAATCTCATCGTTATTCGATATTTTTTTATTTAAGTCTCTATTGGGGAATATTTATCATCCATGTTAGTGTTTTATTATAACTTTTCTAATTTTTTTTCACTATTATAAAATTATTCTTTAAAATCATTTTAATCCTTTTTTACTTTTTAAAATTCCATTAAAAAAATTATTCTTGTCGTTCTCCAAAACAATGTATATTAAGACATTTCTTACAAAAGTAAACGAAATGTTTTTTTAACATTTACATAATGAATAAATTTTCACAGCTATGTGATGCCCTAATGTTTTGAAGACTCCACAAAACTTTTACATGGATATTTTCATATAAAATACATTCCATTATAAATTTTTGGTTTTTAAAATAAATGTTTACAAACAGGTAAGGGATTAACATCTCACTTTTTTCAAGTTTTTGATTAATTTCATATTCACCACATACATATGTTTCTGGTGTATATATATAACTATTTATTTTATTATAACAAGAATCCCATTATCTTCATGAATTTTGAGTTTTTTAGTGTTTTATTGGGTAGTTTGATTTAAAAATATCTATTTAAATCAATTATTTGATATATGAGGAATGTTTTGGACACTAATTATATGGGTTACTGATATGTTAATTTAAGCCCCTTGCTGCAATTGTATCATCTTGAGATGAATTAGTTAGCCAAATTATAATTTATTAAACAATCTTTAGAATAATTATTATTAGTAATGGTATTGTGTTCTTAGGGAACATGATATCCAATAATTTATCATTTACTTTATTAAGAATTCAGTTAATTTTTTATCCATTATATTTTGTTTTTGGAATATCTAGGGATGCATTATATTTTAATTTTATTGATTAAAAGGAATTTGTTTTAGTTATCTACCATTCCATACTAGTTATTTCATATCAAAATATTTATTTGTCATGTGTTCTCAGTTATTTACCTTACCATGATGATTATACTCATTGATTCATTATTTCATCCACTTTTCTTACCCTTATAGAGAACTTGATATCACCCTTCTTTTTTCCCTCATTGTGTTAGGATCAAGAGATATTTGAATTCCTTTTCAAGGGTGTAGTTTATTACAATTTATTATGTATTATTTTGTGACTTTATTTCCCAATATAAAATGGGTTTCATGTATATATCTTGTGTCCATAACAGGTAAATTGATCAGTCCATTGGGATTATCATCATGTTTCTATGCCATTGTAATAATTTATTGCACTGACTCCGGGAATTTTGGGTCGACATTTTACAGTTGGTATCATAGTAAGTTTTGCATTAACCTTGGAAAATATATTTTAAAAAACATAGATCTTGGAATATAACCCTATGAATAATTATTAAAATAAATATAAGAATAATATATCATCCTATATATTTTTTAACACCCTAGATAACATAGGTTAAACCTAAGGAATCATATATTAAAAAATTAACATGATTTAGACATCCAGTAAATTATTTTCACAACTATATCTCTATAATTTTTATTATTCAAATTGTTTTTTGTGATTTAGATGATGGTTATAAACAACAACTATATAAAAATAATGATTATTTTACTATTGATAAAGATAATACAAAATCGAAAATTAATCGAAGGAGTTAGTAATGAATAATATGATGACTCAATGATAATGGTTTAAGAAAGAAGTAGAATGATTAAATTTCTAGTGTATTTGGATTAAATAATTGTTTTCAACAATGTATCTCTAGTTTTAACAATCTTGAGATATATAAAGATTTTTTATGTTTTTGGAAGATGTAATGTTGTTTTTGTTTTGATTCAAAGGTGAAATCATGTTCTTTCGTGGCGATGGTTAGATGCCTAGGTGTGATGGTTTCGAGTTACTGTTTTACAATGGAAATGAGTCCTTTCCAAGGGATTATGATTTCTAGTAATGCAATGAAGTTGAGGGGTTGATTTCGAATATGGGAGCATGCGTTGAGGAGGATCAAAGACGAAGGCAATGTCATGTGTTGTTTTTGATGGTTGTGTCCTGTTATTTGAATTTGAAACCTAAATTGTGTTTTGATGTTTTGGGGGTAGATTTGGGAGGTTGTTTGAGATGTTTGAAATTTGGTATCTTGGGGTTTGAAATTTTTCATCTTGTATTGTGAGGTTTCTACTCACCCTTAAAGTTGTTCATTCATAAAATGGGAAAAATGGATTTGAGGAGGATGAGATATACAATGATTTAACTGCAGTACATTTTTTAAGGGTTTGGATGCATGAAAATTTTTATAACGTTTTTACTATGATGAAATATTTCGTATGTGAAAATAAGAGCTACATTTCATTTTTTTGGGAAATATAATGTTAATAATGATTTTGGAAATTTATAGACCATTTTGAAATGTGAATTTGGATAGATTTATTTTCGACAAGTCTTAAGATTGGAATTGATTAATTAAAACTTCAAGTATTATTATTAGAGGTTAATGTATGATTTATTGTACAATATGTGAAAACCACTTGGGTTTTAGAAAATTCTTAATGGATGATGGAATGACTGGTGGATCTTATGATTCTTTAAATTGATTTAACTCTGAAAAATTCTATATGAATAACAATTTCATAACGTAGGACATGAATTGAAAATAGATTGAATCACAGCCAAAGGATAATATTAAGCTTATGAAATGAAATGAAATCAAGTAAATTTTTTTCTCAATTGATTTTCTGGATAGTAATATAATCCATCAACTCTATGAAATAAATTTAGAATAAAAAAAGAAAATTCGTTTAATTTTCATCTAGATAACTCAGTATCCTCTTTAACCAATCACATATTTATGGTATTGTGACAATAGACTTTCTGATTACCATGTTCTCTATCAATCTCTATCAAAACATTATCGTTTTATTTCTATTCTATGTCCTGTTTTTAACATCCTACTATTTTTTATCATTTTGAAATCAAAATTTCTGGTTACCTTCATATCTTCTTTTCAGTCTTATTAACGATATGTTTTATTAACCCTGTTTTTTGATGTGTCATTCCCACAAAAGAATTTTCATGTATCAAACATTGATTTTTAAGTGAAATTTCAAATTTATCAAACACAATTTATTAATGGATGGTATAATGTAACACCCCAATATTTTATGATATGTATCTTTTTAAAGATAATCATTTCGAAAGAGTGCATTGCATGTAATTCCCATCATAAACAAACAATAAAATATTACTATAAACTAGCCAATAAATAGATGAAAATGAATAATATTAACCAAATTATCAAATATAGATTAATATTTTTAATATTTTTTTTATATTAATCCAAATGATTTTATAGGCACAAGGTATAAATGAATCCAATATTAAGCATTAAAAGACTCTATTTTGTAAAAGAAAATTTACCACCTTGCTTTGGATAATTTGTGTAAAATGTTGTTTTTACACGTTTATTAATTTAAATTGAAAAACTAAACTTTATCTTTTAATGAGGAATATAAAAATGTACTTAGGATGAATTTCTTGGTATTTTTCTGATATGTTTTATGTTATGACTATTAGTGATAATATTTTACATTTTAATTAAAAAAATCATCCAAAATTTTTATAGATAGAAATTATAATTTTAATTGGTATTAAAATATAATTAAATAAATATGTCAAAATTTAATATATTATTAGTAATTTAAATCAATTTTACATTAAATTTAGATATAAACATATTTCAACCAATTGAATTTTTTAACTTTAAAAACCTATTTTCTCATTCCTTAAATGGAAATTATTTTAAATTATATTTTTGTCAATTATTCCATATAAATTTTTAAAAATTTATTATATATTTACAATCTTAGTGTTAATTTTTTTTAAATATAGCCTTCTTGACGAATTAGATTAGTAACAATGGTATTATTTTAAATGACCACTGTTCAGGGTTATTCCAGAAATTATTGGTCAAAATAATATTATAATTTTTATAAAACCACTAGAAAACTTGTCATAATTTAATTGGATCAGTGAGTTCCCACCAATATCATCCTTGTCCAGATTATATGGCCTCCTAGAGTTACTTGGATTCCTGTAATCATTTTTTAGTATTTTATTCCATGGGTAGTCCAATATGTCAAACTCATGTTTTTAAAAAGTTTTAAATTTTATATATATGATTATTTATAAGATATATTATTCTATACGTTCTAATTTTAAATATAATATTTTTATCTGAATCCATATAATTCATTTTTATTTTTTACAAATGTGATAATTAAAATAATGGGATGCACAATGATGATACAATAATTTATTAATTAATGGTCATATCAAATAAATGTAATTAAAAATATAAAATAAATATATTTTAATATAATTTGTAACATCATGTTCTCATTTATTTATGTAATACCTTAACCTTGTCATGGGTTTTCCCTACTTCAAGATAGGGAGGATACTTGTAATGGTTAAGTCATAGATTTGTTGGACTATCACAAATAACATTTTGGTTTTTTAGGTTGTAGAATAGTTACACACCATATAACTATGTTATGTGCCTTGTATTTGTTGTTTGATTTAAGACATGAAATTGGATTCATATTGTGAATGTTACACATCATGAAATGAGGTTTTATATCATGAATGATTTTAAATAATGTATTTTAAATTTGAAGCGATGGATCTTTTGGCGTACTAGTACACTAAGGATTTCATGGCATGTAACTATATTACAAATAATGAAATGGTCAAAATCATAATTTTAAAGTGGGTGAGTAATTTTTTTTCATGGATCATTCTATGGTCCTCTTGTCTCCCAAAACGAGGCTATTCCTGGGCAATTTTTTAAGACATTGTACCACCTGGATTGATTCATTTGGTGTTGGATCTCTAGTGTGGCTAAAGTGCATCTCTTTGGGTTAGAGAACATTCCATTACATTGTTTACTTTGATCACGGTATAACCGTTGGGTGGAATATTTGGATATGTATTTGTATGGTTGTTCATTTTTCTTGGTTTCTTCCTAGATATGTTGCGTGATCTCATTTTTATGCCTTTTCTTCCTTTGGTTGTAGTATGGATGACATTCATAATTAAGGTATATATGTTTCCTCTTTTTCAGTGACCCCTTTTCCTATAAAATGAATTAATCATGATGTGTATTTGATTCAAAGTCCTTTGTTGATGTTGTTGGGTTTCGTTTATTTTTTATTCTATTATGGGCATGTGCGATCGGAGATTTGAGGTAGGTGGATTTGTCTCTTGCATACATTGTTGACCCAGATTGTTTTTCTTTATAAATTCTTTTTTATATTGAAATTGGGATTATTCTTTTTTTTGTGTGTGTTTAGAATGGTTTTTAGTTAAAAGTTTGTTTTCCCTAGTTAATAAAAAATGGAAAGAAAATGGGTATTTTAAAAGCATTTAAATAAATTGTGAAAAAAGAGTACATGGGTTACCTTAGGCACTTAGGTGGAAGCTTTATCATGTGGCCATCATCCACTGTATTGTTATTATCAAAGTGGTTTTTCTTAATTATATCCTCTATTCACATGGATATCTCTTATAGAAGATCGATATTGAAATTTTGGGGGGTTTACTCATGCAGTATTTCCATATATTCTCAAAATATTGTTCTAGGATCGTATTTTGTGAACATGATTGATTATGGTAAGAGTAGTTTGCGACCTGGACCTGTTTTATTCTTTAGTGTTTTGATACATGTGTTTCTATTTTATATTTATTATGATATATGATTTATCCTTGATATTCATATTTATGCTTTTGAAATATGACATTGGAAAAGTAAAATTGAAATTGATATAGCTAATTTTGTTTTATAACAATTAAGAAGGGGAATTTTTACCATTATTTTTATAAAACTGATTTACCACTTAACATTTCATGGTTTATTTTAAATTATAATACAATGATTTTTATATTGATCCTTGATATGGAACACATGGGTGAGATCCTACTAAGCTTGTTATCTTACACCTTGCGCACCACTTTAGTGTGGCAAAGAACATTGTTTATCTTCCAATTATGGGAAATTCAATGTGTCGTAGTGTGGTGATGAGGTTGTTTTCATGAGGTTTGTCATTGGTGGTGAGATGGTGGGAGTCCATCCCTACCATCATTTTAGTATCTATTTTGTTTCATGTGCTTTGTAGTTATGCATATCTTGGAGTTTTCTGTTACTTTTGTAGTTGTATTTTTACACTAATTTACATTTATGTAATGTATAATATCTTCATCTTATATCAATTCTTATTATTTTCTATATAAATATACATAAATTAATGCCATGTGGTTTTTTAGGTTGGGAGAAATCGTTCCCTATATTTTTTTTCATGATGCTCATGTCCTTCTTGCCAGCCCGTGGGGACTGGTAATGCCCTTAGGGTATGTGATATGTTGGGTTTGGTGCCATATTTTTTGGAAAACCGAGTCGGTATGTTACAATTTGATATTGGAGTAGAGGATTATCCTCAAGAGTCCATGCCTTGGGATGTCTATTCCAGTAGAGATAGGATTTTTAGCTCCAAAAAGGTTTGTTTCGAAATATTTCTATCTAGATCTTGTTGTAATGAGACTTGTGTTTCCATGGGGTTTTGGGATGTGTGTATCTAGTATTAGTTTGTTTTAAAATATCAGTTTTTTCATATGGGGTTTCTATTTTGAACTAATATTTCTTTTATTTTATGATAAATATTATGTTCTAGTGTGTAGTTTTATGCCTTTAAGAGATCTTCCAGGAGTTCCTCAAGAATGTTAATCTAAATATCCTCAAGTTAATCCACCTATAGATCACAATATAATTGATTCTATCATATAAGAAGCTCGTACTATTGATCATGATGTACCATGAGTTTCAGAACACTGTTTTTGATGTACAACGAGGTTATATAGGACAGTGAAATCGATCATGGGAATTCATGAATGAGAAGCCATCATCCTTTAATGGGATGAATGAACTTCAATAGGTAGGTGAATGGATGGATAAGATCAATCAAATATGAAAATTTATTGAGTCTCTTGAGAGAATTAGGGTGAATGGCACAACAATATCTGTTGTGGGGTATGACAAGTAATGGTGGTATTCTATGGTCCAAGAAAATAGGCACAAGGACTTAGATTGGAAGGATTTCAAAACCGTGTTCATTCTGCAATTTTGTCTCGAGTTTCTAATTTTGGTGGAGTCTCTAGTGTTCCTGTCTTTATAATAGGGAGAGAATTTGATGTCTTCATACACCAGTTATTTAACTATGATTTTCCTTTTTTTCCCTGAACATGGTCAAGAATGATCAGTTGAAGGCAACAAAGTACCTATAGGGTTTAGGACCAGATATAAAATCATAAGTGTCTATGATGAATATTTCTAACTAGGTGGATATGGTAGATAAATCTATTATGGTATAAATGAAAATGAAAAATATGGCTTGATTTTTAACCTCTTCACTTCCATCAGGTGGAAGCTTCATGGGTGCACATGCGAATAAAATGAAGTTGTGAGATTTTCACTAGAGTAGTGGAGGTGCTTATTAGCATGGACACTCCACTACAACATCTGTTACAACAAGTAATGTTCATATGACTTGATATCAGTGTGGAAAGGGATGAAACACCACACATTCTTGTCTTATTCTTGTGAATATGTGTAACAGTTGAGGGCGCATTGGTAACATATGTCACTTCGGTCAGGCTATGACTATGCCTCATTATGGTTAGAGTATATCAGCTTCAAAGGGTACTGCAGTGAAGTTAGAATCCTTAAAGACTATAGGTCACCAAAAATATTCTTTATGAGTGCATTGATTTCATGAAGTAGATTATTGACTATTGGAAGTTGATGTAGGTCTGGCCGTAGTGAGAGGTACTATCCTTATTGCATCTTCAGTAGAAATTTCATTATTTTATACTAGTGTCTCCCACTCATTTATATCTGCAAATTTTTTAAGTTATTAAACATCCAATATAACATATTTAATTTAAAATTGAGTTAGAAATTCAACTTCATATAAGGTTAGATCCGGGGTTCAAGTTTCCTTATTATTTGTTAAGGATATCTGATACATAGTTTCTCTAGGATTTTCTTGTTCATAACATGGATCTATTTGACATCATCATCTGTATGAATTTTCTTTTTTCTCATGATGTTAAATTTGATTATTGTCATTTTTATATTTTTTCCTACTACCTATGGGAGCATTCATGTGTTTTTGGGGGAGTGGGACCCCATCTCAGGCCGTCAAGGTCCATCCCTCCCGGAGCTCCAGAGATTGTTGGTCACTATTTCATTTGATCTCGATGATGTTTCTTTTATTGATGATTTTCACATTGCTGCTCGGGACATCCTTTAAATTTTCCCAAATGAATTATCTGATATTAATTTAGAGATAGAGGTGGATTTTACAATTGATCTAGTTCCTGGGACATAACTGACATTGATAACTTATTATCATATATCACCAACTGATCTGAAAGAGATCAAGATTCAGTTGGAATACCTGTTAGAAAAAGGATTCATTTTCCCTCTCATTTCACCTTGGGTATCCCTGATGGTATTTACAAATAATATATATGGTTCAATTCATTTATGTGTGGACTGTTGGATGGTAAACCAGATAGTGGTTAAGAAAAAATACACATTACCTCAAGTGGATAATCTGTATGATCAGTTAAAGGGGTGAAGTGGTTTTTGAAGATTGATCTTCTGTTGGGATATCAATAGATCAAATTTCTAGATTCTGATATATCAAAGATAACCATTAGGAGAATTTATGGTAATTAAGAATGTCTTGGGATTCTTTTTGGACCAAATAAATCTTTTATTGTTTTAATGGATTTGATGAATCAAATATTCCATAAATATAATGACAGTTTGGTTATAGTGTTTGTTGATGATATTCTAGTTTATTCGAAATAGGAGTGTGAGAACGAGCATCATTTGATTTTTTTTCTGGAAATTTTGAGAATATATCATTTGTATGGAAATCTTTGGAAGTATAGTTTCTTTATTCAAGAAGTTAATTTCATGGGAAATTTAATTTCTGATCATGGAATATCAATTGATGTAGGGAAGAAATAAGTTGTTTTTTCTTTGAAGGAACCATAGAATGTCTTTGGAATTCGATGATTCCATGGTATTACTAGATATTACCGATAATTTTTCAAATATTATCTATGCTGGGGTCACCTTTTACTGCTCTTACAAGGGATGTGGTGAAATTTACCTCAGATACAATGTGTTAGACTTCTTTTGATGAACTGAAAAGTCATCTGACATTGACTCCAATTCTGATCTTACATAATACCGAAAGGGGTTATGTAGTGTTTTTCGATGCTTCTAGAGCTGGTTTGTGATGAATGATTATACTAGATGACCATGTGGTAGATTATGGTTCTCTTCAGCTCCAATAGCATTCAAATAATTACCAAACTCATGATTTAGAGATTGATTATGTAGTGCATGAACTTAGGTTTTGGAGGCACTATCTTTTTGGGGAGAAGTTCTTTCCATTATCTAATCATAAAAGTTTGAGTTATATCTTCTCTCATAAGGACTTGAATATTAAATATTGATGATGGTTAGAATACCATTAGGAATTTGACTTTGATATCTCTTGTACCCCATGGAAGGTAATCCTTGTTTCAGACGCTAATAGTAGGAATGTAATGTCACATACAATTATGGATTTGAAGGAAGTGTGGAACCTAATGGGTCTCTTCAATAAGTTTCATCTGGATACTCAATAGGATGTCTTGAGTATAGTTCTGACCAATTTTCATTCATAATCATCTATCCTAGAGTGTATTTTTCAAATTCAATAGTAGTATGATGAGTTTATTAATGTTTTAAAAATCCTTTATAGTGAGGAGACTATTCTGGGTAGGTCTATCTCATCAGATTGTATGCCTCAGTTTGGAAAATAATTTTCAACCTAGCATATGTGACGAGTTTAGTGTTTTATGATTTTCATAACCCTTTATGGTCAAATCATCAATGATATTAGAGGATGTATAATGAAATGAGGAGACAATTTTAGTGATTGAGTATGAACCATGACATCGTGGATTTTGTGTCTCACTAATACACCTTCAAACAGATAATAGAAGAGCACCTGAAATCATTTGGTTATCTTCATCCTATTCCAATGTCGATTTGGAAATGGAACAAGGTATCCATGGATTCTGTTGTTGTATTACCACAAACTGGCTAATGGAAGAATGATACCTACGTGGTTGATGACCAGTTAACTAACTATTCTCAATCCATTTTGATGAAACACACCTCTAAGGTTATGGATTTGGGTAAGAAATATGTGTAGGAAATTTTATGTTTATATGGGAGTCATTATTTCGTTCTTTCAAATATGGATCCTATGTTTCCCTCAAGGTTATAAAGGAATCTCCAAGAGGTGAGGGGAACTCAAGTCAAGTTGAGGACAACATATCATCCAATGATAGAAGGTTAAACGATGCATGTGATTTAGATTCTAGAGAATATGCTTCAAACATGTGTCTTGAATTTTAATGGATTGTGGGATAGCCATCAAGGGATGGTTTCGTATGTTTACAACAAATGTTATCATTACATGGTAATAACGTATCCTGTGATGCACTGTATGGTCACATCTGTATATAACCTCTTTGTTGGGATGATGTGGGTGAATAAACTTTAGTTGGACCATGTTTGGTTCACGAAATGTCCATGATGATTCTGGAAGAACATCGATGTATGGTTAATGCACAGAGTTGACAAAACTTTTATGTGGGTCAGAAACGTCGACCTTTGTATTTTTCTATATGTTATTGGGTTTTCATGAAATTTTCTACTTTGTTGGGTCATGGTCAACCTAGAAAAGAAGTAATGTTTGATCTATGATATATTGGACCATTTTCAGTCACTGAGTGGACTAGAAAAGTTGATGATCAGTTAGAATTGTATTTTATATGATAGGTATTCATGATGTTTTCTATATATATCGGCTTAGGAAATATCACGCTGACCCCACTCATGTTTTGAGTTGGGATGGAATTGATGTAGAACCATATTCTTCTATTCTGGTGAAACTAGTTGAGATCGATGACTCTGATGTGAATGTCTTTCATGGGAAGTCGATTACATTTTACATAGTTCAATTGTAATAAGGAACATATTCTCATGAGACTTGGGAAAGTGATTCTATGATGAGGGAGCAGTGGACTCATCTATTTCTAGGGACTATATCTTCCACATGACTTATCCGGGACCAAAATTCCTCATGGTGGGGATTTTCTAACATCCTATTACCATTTTATCATGTACTCCCATAACATTTTTGTGGTTTTACCATCTTTTGAGATTGGGAGGATACCTATAATGGGGAAGTTAGAGACTTGTTGGACTTTAACTTATATTTATTACTTTCTACATGCTATAGGACAACCACACACGATGTAATGGTTGCTAGATGTAAGTTAAGAAAGGGGATTACTGTTTTGAATGTTACATGTTGTGAAAGAAGGTTTCATGTCATGAATTCATTAAATAATGGATTTTAAATTCGAGGTGATAATCATTTTAGTGTACTTGTACACCATGGATTTTACATTGTGTAACTGTATTATATGTCATGAAATGGCCCACATCTAGATTTTATAGTCAGTGAGCAGTTATTTTTCCTTGGATCTTTCTCAAAACCTCTTCAATCTCGAACGTAGGCTCTTCTTAAGTGTTTTACCTAGACATCACTCCTCCTTGTTCGATTCGTTCGATGTTAGTAATCAGTTTCAACAATTCTGTGTCTCATTGAGTATGAAACCATTTCATTCCTTCATTTCATTGGATCATAGTATCCCTGGTGGCCGGAATCTTTGGATCCTTTAGTCTGAGGTTGGTACTTCATCTTGGATTCTTCTTAGATCTGTTTTGTGATCTCATTATAAATGCCTTTTCTTATGTTGGTCATAGTGCAGTAGGCGTTCATCATTCAGGAATGTAGGTTTCATCTCTTCCAAAGACCCCATTTATTCTAAATTGAATCAATATTGATGTGGATTTTATTCTATGGGCTCTACTGATGTTGTTGGGTTTCATTAATTTTGGATTGCGCTGTGGGAATGTGTGGCCAGAGTTTTGAGGTAGGTCATTCTGTCTATAGCCTACATTGATGAACCTGATTTTTTTCCTTTATAAACTATTTTTTTATTTAAATTTTAATTATTTTTATGTTTTTTGAAGTGTGGTTTTAGTGAAAAATTGTTTTTCGTGGCTATAGGAATATGGAAATAAAATAAGTATTTTCAAATCAATGAAATGAATTGTCTAAATGTAAACCTAAGTTACCTTGTGTACAAAGGTGGAAGGTTTTTATTTGGGTCCTGGTCCATTTTTTTGTTACTATTAATGATGTTTGTCCTGGGGATTTCCTTCATTTCCTAGGTCCTTTATTCTAGGAGACTGATATTGAAAATTTGGGGTGTTTACCCTTGGCGTATTCCTCTGCATCCTATGCATGTTGTTATTGAATTTGAATTTGAGTAGATTGATTGTGGTACGAGTATTCTATGACCTGGAACTATAGTATTCCTTGTTTTTGTGATACCTATGTTTTTTTTGTATTGATTAGTATTTTTGTGTTATCCTTGATATGCATGTACATGCTTGTGGGAAAAAATATGGAAAAAGTGCTATTGAAATTGATATGCCTTATATTATTTTATAAATGTAAAAAGGTGAATGTTTACCATGTTTTATATAGAAATGATTTATCTCTTATCATGAAATTTTTATATAAAATGATAATAAATGAATATTTATATAGATTATTGATATGGAACACCTAGGTGGGATCCTACTGAGCCTGTTACCTCACACATTGCTCACCTCTTTGGTGGTGCCTCGTCCTTTTTTTTCTCCAGTCTAGGGAAATGTAATGTGCTGTATTGAGGAGGTGAGGTTCATGTTAGCTGGTTGGGTATCTGGTCGTGTGATGGTGAGAGTCTATCTCTACAATATTTAGGAGTAGATGCTTTGTTTTTAGTCCTTTGTAGTTGGACTAGTCTTGTAGTTTTTAGCTACTTTTTTTGTCTCTTACTGCTATTTTCATAGAGTTATGAAATATATATCTTCTTCATCTTTTTTTGTTGATTCTTTTTTTCATTATATATATATATATATATATATAACATGTGGCTGATCGGGTGGGGATAAATAATTTCCTCTTTTGTGTTATCCGATGCTCGGGTGCTTGTCGCCAGCCCATGGGGATCAGGAAGGCACTTCGGGTATGCAATGGGTCGGGTCTGGTGTAAGGTATGAGGATAACCTGGGTCAGCATATTACACAATTTATTTAACATAGAAAAAATTCTAGATGACCTAGACATATTATAGATTCATTAAAGGAATTGATTTAAAGTTACCTTGTGAATTGGGTTTTATTAAAAGTCAACTAATGAATAGTGCCAAAATTGACATTAATGATATTTAAAAATAAACAATCTTTTATAAAATGAAATAGAATTCAATAAAATATAAGATTCATCCAAATTATTGATATACAGTTCAAAATTTCATCCATGACTCATTTATTGTGTTACGTCTCAACCTGTCTCACCACTAAGACGGTGGTCGGACCGGTGTGTCACAAGACCTCAAGCACATCTTCTTGAATGCCAGAGGCTGCTGACTAGCTGTGAGGACCTTCTTGATCCGAGGGGGAGACTATGCCCTCATAGGTAAAAGGTATTGTCTCATCGGAAGTAAAAAACAATTAATAACAAATAGCAGAAGAATATAAAATCATAATCTATAGAATAAGAAATATAAATAATCCAACTGAATAATACTCACATGAGGATTCTCACAAAATAATGTCATTCCATGATGTATGTCTAAACAGATAGTACAAAAAACAGAACCCAAGAATGCTATCCATAAAAATGAAAAGAAACAAAGTGCAACATCTGGATCACGATCAAGGTTTGGTCCTCTGCCCCTGTCTCCATCCGAAACAACAAAAATCAATCAAGAATTGGAAGCAGCATTCTTCCCATTGTCAATACATACAATTTTATAATCTACTCGGGTGTCAATGATGCCCGAGAAGGGTGTGATATAAAATCCCAATAGTCCAGCACATAATATGTATAAACAGTTATATTGTGTGCAATGATAAAATAAAATGTGTCATTATATAATAATTTCAGATAATCAATTAAGTGCCATGAAATAAATAAGTCGGTCCGGGTTCCAAACGACACCCATTCCTATTTAACTGCTTCAGCCTAATCCAGTAGTTTGGAAGGGTACCAGTCAGCAGAATGCACGTACACAGACATATATAAAACTCAAAATGAAAGAAGGTAAACAAAAAAAAGGTATACCCCAAGCTTGGGATTTAACTAGGGGTCTTTTTCAAGTGTAAACTAGGTGCACTTCCACATATCAGAAGAATATATCAATTCTCAAGTGACTCGAATGGCAATAATTCAATCCTTAAGTGAATCGTTATTAAATTTCTAGTAGAGAGTTGGAGTTTGAGCCCATCCCGAAGGTATCAATATGAAATATCTATCAATTTCTCTAATACCACTGAGGTTTTCAAAGGAAATCTTTCGAAAGACCATCTATCTCCCAAGGCATGAATTTACCCTAACTCCATCACAATCTCACAAAAAGTGGTCGAGTTTCATCTGAGGCTGGATTAGCCACATTGCCAATGGATCCATCTTGATAGCCCTTTTAGAAGCAGTATCACTCCTATGTATTAGAAATCCTGGGGAAGTCTCAGTCCAGTGATGCCAATGACACTGCCCCCGACACATAGAAGTAACTAGTAAGGAACTGAGGGTCTAAGTGTGTCCCTTAATATTGGAAACACCTTTTTTACCTACACTAAATTTAATTAAAGTTTTCACAATAACAAATATGACATAATCAGCATATAAAAACACATCTTGAAAACTAACTAGATACACCCATGCATCATAAGGTACAAATTAAATATTACAGCATAATAATATTAACAAGGAAATATACTGCATAAACATAAGTAGATAAATGAACTTTTAAATAAATAAATAATTCAGTACAACCAACTACCAAGAGGCCAACAATTCCCAGTACAAATTTAATCTAAATTATTTATTTAAATTCAACACAACAAAAATAGGTTGTGCAACACATCCAGTTAATTAAATTAAATTTATGGAATGTATATTTAAATAATAAAATAATTCGGCACAAAAAAATACCAATGATCCAAAAATTCAAGGTTCATAATCATTATTAAATAATTATTTATATTAAACACCACAAAAATGGGCTGCACAATACATGCTGTTAAATGAGTTAAATAGTCGGGCTAAAAGAATTTATACTGACCATGTCACCACACCCAAAGGTGTGTACGACCACATTGAAATAAATTAAAAAAATTAATTCATGATCAAAAGTGCAACAACAACAAGAAAAATCAAATAAATTAGTATGTTTGGTTGAATTTTCACAAAGCTAGTTGGCACCAACTAATGGAACACCGGTGTGTTTTTATAAATCGCAACGAAATGGAGGGAAAGAGAGTATATTCAATACCTTATAGTCATAAATGATCTTATGATCCACGGTAGGCAATGATATGACCTAAAACTGAAGAAAACCAAAGATTTTAGAAAACCCCCAAAATAGAATAAATTCATTCCATGATGAACTGCACATAGGATACACAATGAAAACCTACGATTCCACTTGCGCAATGTTTTCCTTGCCCTAAGGTTTTTTTTTCACATGATGGAGAAGAAAATGGATGACAGACAGAGGAGATATAGTCTTTTAAAGGAGGATAAAGGTGGTGCACACCTCATAAGGAGGAGGGGGTGCCACACACATGAGATAAAGAGGAGAGGAGGAGAGGAGAAAGAAATAAAATGGAACGAAAATAAAAAATAAAAAATAAAAGAAAAATTAAGAAAAAGGAAATAAATAAAATAATAAAAAAATGTGGAAGAAATTAAATAAATAATTAAAATGAGTTTACCCCATTTTAGTTATTTTTTATTTTTCTCCAACCATATCTATTTTATTATTTGTTTTTATCCTCTTTAAAATCCATTAATTTACATAAATATAATTTTTAATTATTCTTAACCTGAACGTTGTGCTATGGTGCGATGTATTATTTTACATAACGCCTGAAAAATATTATAATTAATTTTAATAGCTGTTCGGGACCCGCAAGATGGTGCAGAAGCACGAGCCTTGTGTCGCATTAATGATTTTGATTAAAATATTAAAATTCCACAACATGATTTGAGTTGAAAAGTTAAAATCATTTATATAGATAATTAATAATATTTTCATTAACCCTAAAATAAATATTCACCCATATATATATACTTGTGTTATATATACACACACACTCATCTATATATTCATTTATATACAACCACACATGTATATATATAACTATATAAATATATATTTAATCCCATATATATATACATCATATACATATATCTCCATGTTTTTGTCCATGTATAACAATATTGACACCAATTATTATAATAATTATTTAATTCAACCCATCAATTACACCATTAATAATTTAATGACAAAAACCATTAATAAAAAGGATAACAGTTATTAAATAAATATTGATTGCGCATTTGTATTTAATTGGAATAATTAATAATTTCATATTTATTACATTACCCAGTTATTATGTATACCACATCAAATTTATTAATTATGGAAGTGAATTTTTATTTATTGTCTTAAAAACAAATAATAATATTAATAATAAAATTATTATTATTATTTCAAACTGTCCAATAAAATATTTAACCCAATTAAATTACTTTTTGATGCGATATGACCAGTGGTCTGATTCTTGAAAAGGTTATACCCACCTTAGGGTAAACCCCATGTCCCAGAACTTTTGGTGGTCTCAAATTTCTCATTCGACGCACCATTTTTGACAAAATAATTATTTATTATATGTAAATTGTAATAATTAATTAATTACAAATAAAGATTGAATTATCATGTGCGAGGGTGCCAAACACCCGATGCGAATCAGGGTTTTACCCTAAATATGGTAAACCCAGCATTCCGGACCTAACAGTGGTCACATATTTCTCGTATGATGCACCATTTCAGAGTTATTTTAATTTTTGAAAAGAATCAAACACACATCTGAATAAAATAAACTAAATATTTCTATTCTATCAGTGCCTCATTGTCAACTATCAAAACTAAAAGTTATGATGCTCGATTTTAAAACCGACCTGCCTAGTTAACAGAAAAATTTTATTTCCTACATTTTTTCATCAAGATCCAAACAAGGAATGTTACAACCTTCCAACCTTAAAACTTCTCGTCCCTGAGAAGCATTCAGAAATAGCGTAACTCTCATACTATCTACAAGGTTATGAATTCCCATACAAAGGGTCCTCAAACATTCAACGCATGTTCAAAAATTGGTTATGAAGGTGGCAAAAAATCCATTAATATGTGATCCAATGCTAATTTTAAAACTAATACACTGAGACGGTACTTATTCAAACTCATTTTTTTAGATACACGAATATGTCGTCATCTCATTAACTTCTGGCCCAAGGTCACTTCCCACCTTTGGTTTTAAAGTTTTAAACAAGAAAATTATGAGTCACGACCCCTTCCTCCATCGGAATTTCATACAAGACACGCCCTTAAGAGTTTTAGCGACGTTTCTCACTTGATTTTGGAAACATATAAAAAGATTGATTCCCCATCGCCCTTAAAGCCCAAGTCGAGCCATATTTTTATAAAACACCCAGGTCGACACAAACCCTACTCGTCTCACCCGACGATGTGACATAAAAAGGTCATTCACTGACCACTATATTGAACAAGAGGAATAACTAGTCCAACTACTCTGATCGACCATTTAAGAAGATGCCCGGCTTAGATGACATGTGTTTGATAGACTAAATGGTGATGTCTTCTTCAAAGGTATCTCATATTTACCATGAACATGTCCACCTAAATTGATATGTGACCTCTGTTGATATTACTTGATTTTGGCATCACTGAGCCCGATAACAAGTCTGGTGTTACCTCAGATCAGCATGAAATGAGTTAAAGGAACCAACACAAGGTAGTCCATACTCCATGTTTACTAGTGGAATGCTGGTACAAGAACTAGATGTCCCAAAAAGGTTGTTGATTGAGCCCAAAGAAACATCCACCTGGTGGTCACGTTACAAGATATGACTAGGGTAAAAGAGTTCATCCAATGAATTCCTACACGGAAATCCAAGGGTCACTCAAGACTAACCAAATCCTTGATAAAAACGATGCATCGACGTCAAACACTAAGAAAACCAACTTAAACAATACCAACAAATTTTAATGCTTTATCGTGGCATAAGACCAATGCTCTATTAGTGTATCAAGGGTGAAAGAAATATATAGGCCCTACCAAACTGGCTAGTGTGTCAAAATACCTATGTCTCTAGAAGTTATCCCAAGCATTGGGACGAACATGATTCTTTTAACGTAGATGTTACTGCACTAAATATATGACCCAAAACGTATTTAATAGTGCAAGACTTGAAAATTATAATGAACTCAACTGTCTCGACACAACTTTAAGCACTCGACAGAACAACGTACGTGAACACATACTACCCCGAGGCAATATAAAAGCAAGATGACTTTTTAACTCAGAGGACGATGAACCAAGTCATAAATCACCATGGAGAAGAGAGGGTTGAATGACCTATGATGCTACTGACCATTCTTAAGGCATTCCTAACATGATTGAAATGAGCATTACTTGATTCTCAAGCCCGATACCAAAGTCAAGGAAAACATGACTACACATGCGAACAAGGGTTTCATTTTTGTATAATGGTTTCCGACATTGGAAAACGAAAAGAGAATGGTTCCATTCCAAAGAAACTCATGGAGAAACTCAAAATACCCTTATATGCGGGTCTTAAACATAGGACATAGCTACAGGTTCCATATCAAATCCCGTTACACTTAAGCAAAGTTAATATTTAATCATCAAAAGATTTAATCAAAATATAAAGTACCATTTTTCGAAAAAAATACAAGGTACTTACTCTTAACAAACACCTCAATGAAAAAAATCGATAAGATTTATAAAACTCTATTTCAAAACATTTTAAATAAATTTACATCATGTCCTTACTTGGAAAATCAATCATTTAAATTAATTTTAATATTATAAGGTGACCTACAAGGGTCCCACTAAGCCAACCTGGGTTCATTAGAATGCAACCCAAAAATAGTTGTTTTATTATTAAGAGTCACAACACCCATATCGGTTTTTCTCATAAGGATTATACACCAACTAGACTACTTGGTCCTATTTGTTCCATTAGGTAATTAGCCATTTAATTTGAAATTATAACATGCTCAAAAAAATAAGGCTTTATTTTTGGGTGGCTATCTACTTATTAAGAAACTACACACTTTATTGTTTTTGGAATTTGGCTCCCATTCAAAGGAAACCAATAAATTTTCTAAAATAAACCAACTACATAACAAACAGGCTAGCAGGTCACTACAAGATGCTAATAGAGAGAGACATTTTGAAATCACATAATCATAACATTTTGATCACAGAGACAAGATAATAGGCACAAAATCATGATAGAAGGCCAACAGGGTATTAAACATGCATCTTGGCAACAGACTAGCATGCCTAATATTTTACTAACACATGGTATCTAAAAAGGAATGCTAAATAATTATAGGACATGGAATACATTCAAGGCACACAATTTGAATTAGTAGGCAGCCTAAAATAAAACTACATGGCATAGCAATATGCATGGTATGTGAATTCCTATGTGGCTATTATGATGCATGCAATGATTCATCCTTACCTTAACAGGCCCAGGGTAAAATATCATAATCTCTATAAATTCATAAGAAGCATAAATAACACCAATCACTCGAGGTGAAATCATAACAATTGTAACATCGGAAAGTATGAACAACAATCCCAACCCTGGCCACTAGGTCATTTCTTATACATGGGGTGATCAGTCCCATGCACAGCTATTAACCAAGCACTGAAACATTCTTAGTCTCCTATCTACTAACCCATAATAGTAAAAAAAGGATAAAAACCCCCTATTATACCACTTTGTAACACCATGACCTGACTCACCTCTAAGACGGTGGCTAGACTGGTGCATCACAACACCTCAAGCACATCTCCCCGAATGTAAGAGGTTGCTGACTAGCAGTGAGGACATTTTTGTTTTTGATTGGGGAGACTATGCCCTCATAAGTAATATGTATTATCACAATTGAAGTAAATAGAAATTATTAATAAATATCGAGAGAATATAAATTAATAAACTGCAAGGGAATCAATATGAATAATTCAACTGAATAATAATCAAGTGAAAAATCTCAAAAAATGATGTCATTCAATGATGTATGTCTACACTGAAATTAATGAAAACAAAACCCAATCATGATATCAAATAAAAAAAGAAACATGGTGCAACAACTACATCACGAGCAAAGATCGGTCCTCTACCCACGTATCCATCCTAAGCAGCAACAATCAATCATGAATCGGAGGTTGCATGCTTTCCTTTATCAATACCTCAAATCAGATAATCTACTCTGGTGTCAATGACGCCCAAGAAGGGTGTGAGAGAAAATCCTAGTAGTTCGGCTCCCAAGGTGATTAAAATGTTCCATTTCATGAAATGATAAAATGTAGTGTGCCATTATTTAACAACATCAGATAATTAATTAAGTTCAATGGAATAAATATCTACGCCCGGGTTCCAAGCAGCACCTGTGCGTAATTAACTGCTTCAGCCTAAGCTAGTAGTCTGAAAGGGTACCTGTCAGCATAATGCACGTACACGTATATATGTAAAACCTAGAAAGAAACAAGGTAAACAAGAAAGAGGCATACCCCATGCTTGTGCATTAACTTTTGGTCTAAGTCAAGTGTCAACCAGGTGCACATCCATATATCAGAAGAATATCTCAATTCTCAAGTGACTCGAATGGAAATAATAAAAACCATAAGTGCATCAATATTAAGGTTCAATTTCAGATTTTTATTCTGAGCCCTCCCCAAAGGTATCACTACAGAACATCTGTCAATTTATCCTATACCACCGAGCTCGTTCATGGAAATATTTCGAAATAGCATGTATTTCCCGAGGCATGTCATTACAATGAGTCTGTCTCAATCTCGGAAAAATTGGTAGAGTGTCATGCAAGTATGGATTAGACACATTTACAAATGATCTGTCCTGATGGGCCCTTTTGGAACGGATATCACTCATAAGTATTAGATATCTCGGGGAAGTCTCTGTCCGGCAAAGCCAATGACACCGCCCCCCGTCACATAGAGGTAACCAGTCAGGAATAGAGGGTTTAAGAGTGGCCCTTAACATGGGACCCACCTCCTTTCCCATCCCTGAATTTATATAAATATTTCACAGTAGTAGATATGACAAAATTAGTATATAAACTCACAGCATGAAAACAAACCGGATACACCAGTGCATCACAAGGTACAAATTAATATTGCATGATAATAATAATAACAAGTAAAGATACTATATAAACATAAATAGATAAATGTACATTTAAATAAATAAATAATTCAGCACATCCAACTACCAAGAGTCTAACAATTCCCAGTTCATAATTAATATAAATTATTTATTAAAATTCAACACCACACAAATAGGCTGCGCAACACATGTTGTTAATTAAATTAAATTTCTGGGCATGCACATTAAATTAATTAAATAATTCAACACAAACTACTACCCAATATCTAAAAATTCAAGGTACACAATTATTATAAAATAATTATTTATGTTAAACACAACTAAAATAGACTGCACAATACATGTAGTTAACTGAATTAAATACCCGAGCTAATAAAATTTATACCGACCATGTCGGCACACCCAAATGGGTGTCTGATCACATTTCAATAAATTGAACAAATTAATTCATGATAAATAGGGCTGCAACAACATGATGAAACAAAAATATTATAGAGTTTGGGTGAATTTTCACAAAGCCAGTAGGCACCGACTAATGACACAAATGTGCATTTTCATACATCTCAACAAAATGAAGGGAAATAGAGTAGACACTATGCATTATGGTTTTAGATTATCCTATGATCCACAGTAGGCTTTGATTTGACATAAAACAGAAGAGAACAGATAATTTTAGAAAAACCCAAAAATAGGGTAAGATCATTCCACGATGAACTGCACGTAGGATACACAACAAAAATCTATGATACCACTTGAACAAGGTTATCCTTGCACTATGGTTTTTTGGGAACCTGACGGAGAAGAAAATGGATGAAAGAGGGAGGATCTTCAGCCTTCTGAAGGAGGAGCAAGGTGGTTCTCACCACCTAGGGAGGAGGGGTGCGCCACACACAAGAGAGGAGGAGGATAGGAGGAGAGGATAATGAAATAAAAAGTATTGAAAATAAAAAATAAATGAAAAATAAATAAAAAGAAAATAAATAATATAATAAAAATAAAATGGTGAAGAAATGAAATAAATAATTAAAATGAGTTTACCCCATTTTAGTTATTTTTAATATATCTCCAACCATATCTAATTTATTATTAATTTTTTCACACTTTTAATTCCATTAATTTACTTTAATATTGCTCAATTATCATTAACGTGAACGTTGCGCTATGGCATGGCGTAATATATTACATAAATCTTGAATAATAATTTAATTAATTTTAATAGCTATATGGGACTCGCAATAAGGGGCGCAGGCACGCGCCCTGGGTCGCTTTAAAGATTTGGATTAAAAATGTAATAGTCTACAACTTGATTAATTCGACATGTTAAATGAATTTATGTAGGTAATTAATAATATTTTCTTTAACCCAACAATAAATACTCACTCATATATATATATACATATGTTATGTATATACACACACACAAACACATCTGTATATTTAAATATAGATAACCCCACATATATATATATAACTATATATATATTTTATCCCATATATATATACATCGTATACATATATCTCCATGTTTTGTCCTAATATAATAATATTAACAACTCTTAAAATAATAATTCCTTAATTTAACCCATAATTGACACCATTAATAATTTAATTACAACAACCATTAATAAAAAGGATAATAGTTATTAAATAAATATTGACTTTTCATTTGTATTTAATTGGAATAATTAATAATATCATATTTTTTAAATTAAAAGATTATTATTTATACCATAAAAAATTTATTAATTATGGAAGTTCATTTTCATTTATTGCCTTCAAAACAAATAATAATATTAATAATAAAATTATTATTTTTATTTCCTGCTATCAAACAATATATTTAACCCAATAAAATTAGCTTTGGGTGCGATATGACCAAACGTCTGATTCTTGAAAAGGTTCTACCCTGCCTAGGGTAAATGCCACGCCCCAAAACATTTTGTGGCCTCAGATTTCACATTTGATGCACCATTTGTGAGGAAATAATTATTTATTATTTTAAAATTGGAATAATCATTTAATTAAAAATAAAGAAGAAATTATCATGTGTGAGGGTTCCAATCTCCCGATACGAATCAGGGTTAAACCCTACCTAGGGTAAACCCAACATTTCAGACCTAACGGTTGTCTAATATTTCTCATACGATGAACTTTTTGAGAGTTATTTTAATTTTTGAAAAGAACAAAACATGCGTATGAATAAAATAAAGTTAATATTTTTATTCTATCAACGCTGCAGTGTTGACGATCGGATTCAAAAAGTTCTGATGCTTCGTTTTAAAACAGACCGGCCTAGTTAATGGAGAATTTTTATTTCCTTCATTTTTTTATTATATTCAAAACATGGATTTTTACATAATGTTAGTTTGAAATTTTAATGTAAATATATTAACCCTTAATGTGTAAAAGAGACATGTTGTCATGGTAAGAGTTAAAGGGTTTCAGTAAGGGTGTAAACCATAATATAACGGTATAACCATGAACTAAACATGTCCACAATATATTGTATGTTTAGTATTCTACCATTAATAACTTATTATCAAAATAGAGGTGTGTAGTACACAATTTCTCATGAAAATAAAATATATATCATTTAAATCAAAGATAGTTTAGAAATGACAATCTCTCTGTATTTAATATCTTTTATGTGTTCACATAGGGACAAAATAATGATATGAATGAGAAAAAAATACTATATTTATATTAATGAAATTATTCTCATTATATAATCTTAATTTTCATTTTCATAAATTATATAAAATTTTTATATTAGTTAAAAATGCTTAATAGTGTATATTTGTTTAATAGAAAACAATTAATCGATTTTAAAATTATTAAATTTGATAAATTTTTTATGAATTTATGTGTATAATGAATTTTGTAGAGATATTGGATATGAAATAGATTTTTTAATGAATTATATTTGAATTCACTTTTTCTCAAGATGAAATTAAGGTCAAATTATAAGAATTGTATCAAATTTGAAAATAATGCTATATTATGGAATTAATATATTATTAGATTATTTTGATATCACAAAAATGATAAATAATTTAAAAAAATTGGATAATATATAGTCAAAATTGTCTCAAAATATTCATTTATAGGCTATTGAGAAGGCTTTTTATATAGAGTTGTTGTATAATGTTTTAATATTTTGATGTTTTCTGAATGCACCCCTCACATAAATTTTAATAGGGAACCTCCAATGTCACATCCTCAAACTAATTTGAGCAATATAGTATGACCAAACCCTATAAAGTTCTCTTACCAACTTTCTAATTTAATTTATATTGGTTAGGTTACTTCCAAAAGGCCAAACCTAGATCACTTTAGAATGGATTAATGCAGGAATCCCATATAATAGGTAATTGTCTATATCGACTCTTCAAAGTTCATTTATTCTTCTACATACCCATCACGTGTTATTTCCTTGATATATTAATACATCCAAAAAACCCAATATTTTTTTATGTTATAATGATTATGTTAAAATAATATTGCACCTTTTATTCATCTCATGAAAAACAAAAATTGTGTGCCTGCAAATGTAAGGATTAACATCTCTACAGTGTGGTTCGATAAGTTTTTCATCACTACTTTATATATGTTGATATACATATTGAAATAATAGATATATATGATATTTATGGAATGACATAGATTCTATAAAAACTAATATACCATCCACTTCCTTACCATTTACCCATTAATTGAATGATTTTATTTCCTGTGCGTACCTACGACTTGCAGTCTCCATGACACGATACGATTCATATTCTATGTTCACTATTCAAAAAATGATTATAAAAATATATAATGATTATATATGATAAATATGACCCTAATAAAATTATGGAGATTATGTAACTATATTCTATATAAAATAAATAGGACTTACATAATAAATCAAGCATAAGAATATGAATAAATTAAAACTGAAAATAGTGAAAATGGAAAATGATTATTAAAAAAATGTTTGATAAAAAACATATAATAAGATAATATAAGATATCATAAATATTAATAAAGTTATGATATAAGTTAATAAAATAGTTAAAACCATTATAAAGGAGGATAAAGGATGTTCACCCAAAATGAAACACAAGGTAAGATGTTTTTCACTCACTTTTATTTATATGGGATACATTCCTTATAAACTACATATTTGTTTTGTGTGGTTTATATACCACCAATGAATGTATTTTATGAGTATTATACTGAAGAATATTTTATTTTCATATCCATATAATTTTATTTCATTAGTGGAATATGATTCTACTTATTATAAAATGATAATAATTTATTTCACAATCTCACCATTATTTGGGATTGGTTTTGTTTAAGTCACAAATGGTGAATATTTATCACATAGTTTGTGTATTATAAATAAGATTCTAAAAATGTATTTACTATTATAAAATTATTTTATAAATTAATTTTTTCATTTTTTTACTTTTTATATAATTCCTTAAAAGGAATCCTCCAATACATTTCCAAAATAAGACACTTTTTGAATTTTCATTCAAATTAAATGGATTGTATTTTAACTTATACAACATGAATGGAAATTCATGGCATCATGAAACCCTTATGTTATTAGGCTTCCATTAAAATATTAAGATGTTATTTTAAAATATTTTTTTAATACGTGTTTCCATCTAAATAAATGATTGGATAGTGGTAAAGGATTTTCATCCCACTTTTTACCTCAGTGATATAAATTTCATGTTCACCACATGCATATTTTATATTGTATATCTACATCCAATTTTGATATATTATATCCTTACTATTTATATCTTCATAGAATTCAAATGTTTAATGGTGGTGAGGGACACATTGATTTACAAATATATATTTTTAAATCGATTATTCAATTTATGAGGATGGATTTCGACAAGCACTATACGGGATGTGGATAGATTAAATCAAGCCCCTCGATGCATTGGTAGTCTTAATAGAGTAATCAGTTGGCCAAATAAAAACAGTGAAAACCTTATTGAGAATATATCATTACTGTAAAGGTATCATGTGCTAGGATACATGTTGTCTAATAATTATGATTTACATTTGTTGATAATTTAGATATTATTATTATCCAAGAGATTTTATATTTTACATATATATGGATTCATTACATTATTAGTTTATTGAATAAATGTAATTTGTTTTATTTTTCTACCATTCAATATTGGATATTCATTATCCAGATATTTATATGGCTTATGTGATGAGTTATATAGTTTTACATGATTATTATACTCATTGATTCATTATTACTTCCACTGTACATTCCATTACATAGCATTTGTGCTCACCCTTATTTTATTTACCTTTCCATGCTTATGAAGATGATGACATTGAATGTTTTTAAAGAATGTAGTGTATTATAATTTGTTATGTATTATTTTTTATCTCTTTCACCAATTTATAATGGTTATCATGTATGTATCTTATTCCCAAATATACTAAAATTATTGGTCCTTTGGGATTTGAATCTCTTATATATGCCAACGAAATAATGTAATGCAATAACTCTGAGATGTTGGGGTTAGTGAGTAACATAAATGATTTTATGGAAGTTGATTTTATTTCATTAGATATAAAATAAATCATCATTGTTACTCATTTTTTATAAACAAAATTGATGATATTATAGTGTAAACCGTTTAAAAGTTGATATCATACTTTTTATTTAAGTATATTTCTTTATAATTTAAATTTATATGGTAAATAAATTCATTAACTCCCAGGAAAAGGATCTTGGAAAAAAAATTATATTATTACCATTATTTATACAGAATTGATGGTTACATCTCTCATCAACAATTTATGGTTTTGGGGTAGTTAAAATTATCAATAAATATAGATTGTAATTCAATATAATGTTTTTCTGGGAGAGATCTCGAAGCAGTGATGGAGAAAACCTTAATGGAATGATAGAATTCCCCCCTCCGCTGCAAGTCGCGGGGAGGGGGAGGATCCATGACTTCCTTATAATGCAAAAAGACATGACTTCTACCCCTGTATTGATCCTGATTCCATTCTGAACATTATTATGATTAATCAAGGTCTAAAGGTAACGAGAATTCGTGAAGGAAATCCCATGCTTCCAATATCTATTTTGGAGTTCATGGAGGCAGAGATCTTATAGAACCAGACATTGGTTGTACGATTCCGAAAGAACGGTCCTATAGTGGATGACTTTGAAATGTTTTTCATAGAATCATGGAGGATTTAAGAATGTGCATTTTTCAGTATATTGGATAGAATACATTTAATGGTGTGATGTTCATCATCGTATGATTTTTTGGGCTCGGTCATGTGATCCTAGAAAGTATGGTGGATGTAGCTTGTATCTGTTTTGGTGGAGATATAATTTTTAATTGAATCATGATGTTCCTACAATTATTATGTGGGTAAGTCTTCCTCAACTACATCTACCATTCCAAAATCCTATGATTAAATTCATGTTAGGAAACATAGTGGGTTGGTTTCACTTTGTTGATTCACTTACTGCTTTTTGGTCCATCTGATCAACCCACACATGGGTGTAGAGGTTGATGTTTCGAGGTCGTAGTTGAGTCTGTGTGAATTGAAGCTGTCAAGGAGGTATGGTGTAATCATACTATGGTATTTGACCCTCTGGTGGTGTTTTCTTCATCTTTTCATTGACAAAGTCACTCTGGCACTATCTGAAAATAGGGTGTTCACTATGGGAAGGTTACAATGTAAGCGGGGAAGGGAGATGATGTTAAAAAGGATAATAAATTTGTGATAAATGTGGTGCAGAGTAAACCAGTGGAAAAATAGGTTGATGAACCCTTTATGTCATGGGTATTTGAATATATTATAGAGGATTTGTGGGACCGGGACATGGATAAACCAGTGGCAATGTGGGTTGATGAACCCTGTTCGTAGTCTCTTTAACATTAAGGTGGGAGTCTCTTGGGGAAGGAAATTGTGTTTTGGATAGAAGGGGTGGGAAATGATCATCAGATCACTCTAAATCAGATTGATTCTACTTCTGGGGTTAAAAATCAATCATTAAGAAAGGGATTAGTCCATTATGGTGTTTATACCCAAACACTATTTGAGTGTTTGGACACCGATGAGCTTGTAAAAGATCTGCACTATAATCCTAATAGATGAACTGAAAAAGATATGGAGTCTGAGGAGGATTTAGGATAATATAAGGCTCATTAGGATGCGAATATCCCTTATAAGAAGAAGGGGACAAGGATCAAGGACACCTCGCAATTACCAAAACTGATGAATACATGACCAGGTAAAAATTATAAACCATTTGAGAAGGAAATGTCATCGACACCCATAGTTGTTGTGTAAGAGAAGTATTATGTTATAGTTCAGGGAATCAACAATGACATAATGTTTGTTAGTTTCAAATCTAATCCAAACTCTTCTAAAATGGTATAGGACTCTAAATTACCAATGCTCTACTCTAGGGGGTAAATTATGGAAAAATTTCATGAAGTCAACATCCAATAGGAAGAGGCTGAGATGATGGGAAGGAATATTCATGTAGAGGTCAATAGTGTGCAAGATAATTGGAATGAAGAACATGGTATGATCCTGATGAGAAGCATCAAAGAAGAGAAAATTAGAAAAGAAGAGTATATTCAGACTTAGGGCAGTATGTCATATTTCATTTAGGATGTTATCAGAAAAAACAAGATTCTAAGGTATGGCTTTGGAATTGAAAACATTATAGTGTGAAAAGAACTAATAGGATGGGTCTATGATTTGATGGATTTTTTTTCCATTTTTAGGCTTCACCTCCGAATTTATTGGGAGTGGTTTCTCATTTTCATAAAAATATATTTTAATTTTAAAAAGTAAATTTTCAGTTATTCAGTCAAACATTATCAATAAAATATTCTTTTTCACTCTCTATTAGTCGTTGGGTGATAGTTTTCCCTTCCATGTCTATATTGTAACTTTCCACATTTTCTTATGTGTAAAACATTTTTATGTGTTATTCAAGATGAAATTAATATTTCTATTACCCACTTTTTAATTTGATGTTTTATAAATAATTTTAACGATATGGGTTTCCACAATAGAATTTTTAAATTTCAAAAATTTGATTAATAATATCTTGTTAGTATTATAAGGCTGATATAAATTTATGGTGGTTGAGGGGGGATTTAACCTCCTGATATATTAAATTAATGGGATTATTCTCGATAGTGTATAAGGCATGCCACACTAAGCACAACTTAAAAATTAAATATTGTTATTTAATAGTGATTGTTATAACCATACGGTTTTATTTTATAGAATCAATTTTATTAACCAAATTTTAAAAAATACATATAAAAGTCATACTTAATATAAATATATCAAATAATATACATTAAATACTATCTCAATATTTATGAAATCCATTTTATTCTTTAGAAACAAGTTATCTTCAAAAATCGTTTTATGGAATTTTTCTGACAAAATGTTATAATTAATTTTAGGATATTTTTTAAATTGTGATTGATAAAAATAATTTCAATTTTATAATTATCATATCAAAATAACATTATCATTTTTTTTGATTTTTATGAAAAGTTCAGTTTATCAATGAATAGTCAAAAACTAATTTTTATTGAAAATTGTATTTTTCTAATTTAGTAAAATTCTATTTAATATTTGTTTTAAAATTTCATTACATCCATTTCATTAAACACAATATAGTTATATTATTTTGAATGAATTTTATAATTCAATTTATTACAAAAAATATTTTTGGTACTTGAAATATAATTTTCTTAAAAATTGTTTTCATTGAATTTTTAAAGTTTTATTTTCAATTTAATTTTTCCACGTAAATGTTCTAAATGTTAACATTGCATCCCAAATTTGGATTCAAGTGGTTTATATATTTGAAATATTTACCTTTTATTTTTATCCATTATTAATAGTAACAATAATAATTTTTGTTATAACAATAAAGGGTAAATTAGGTAATTAATGGTTAAAAATAAGATGATAATGGTAATAAATTGATTGTAAGATAAAACATAATTTTATGTTATGACTCTATTATTTACATAATAATAAAATATTTATTAATATGACCTTTTCTCCATTTGGATATGATTATGACATATATAATATTTTATTTAAAGAAATATAAAAAATGTGACACTATTATTTTTAATAACTATAATATCCTTAACATTTGGAAAATATATATATATATTTTATTATAAATTTACCTTTTAAATAAATATGATTTATCTGAATCATTTTATTTTTTTATTTTTAGTTATGTAATATATAACTTAAAATAATAACAAAAAATTGCACTGTAATTATTAAAATAATTGAAAAATTAAAAAATAATATTATTAATACTAAAAATGTATAATAATTAATGTTATGAAAAAATTATATATATAAAATTAAGATATTTTTAATGTATAAAATTTTTTATTCATATTTGATTTGTTGTCTTGATGTTATAAAACATAATGTAAATGTATAGTTCAAAATTTAACATTAATGATATTTTATAAAAATATAATTTTATTAAATGATATGAAATTAATAAAATTCTTATTTATATTACATTTATTTGAATACGGTTTTTAATATCATAAATTGTTTTTTTGTGGGCCTTTTCATTTATGTTAAATATCTTGACAACCGGTGAGAAAAGAATTTATCATATTAAATGAAAAATGGTTGACTATGTGTTATAATCAAACGTTAGGTGTAAAAACATAGTCCAAACTTTTGAAAATTATATAGTATGATATTATTTAAAATATCAATACTATCATATTCAAATATTAACAATTTAGGTTTATTTGGGTATAAAAATTAACATATATTATTTAAATATTTTATAAAATTTCAAGAGTTCCCCTCCCCTCTTATAAAATGTCACATATTTTCCAATTTACATCACTCATTAAATAACATTTTTACATGAATATTCCCATAAATCATCCTAATATCACAAAGAAAATTATATATTCCATATTTTTGTCAACTGACAACCTTAATGGTCTTAAGGTGTTACGTTGATGTGGTTGTCTGAAGAAGATGTAACATTCTTAAATGAGTGTTGGTGTTTTATTTCTTATTCATCCTCCATCATATCTTTTTCAACCATGACTATATAATAATATCATTATATAGAAAATAATAATATGTTATTATATAAATTTCATAAACTATATCCATCTCCCAGATGAATTTAATAGTAATTTAATTAATCATTGGTGTGTATGACGAACTACCGCCACACGGACATATCCAATTTTATTCCATCACCACCTCCCACTACTGGTTATAAGGATAAAAAAATGAATATATTTTATATATGTCTCATATTTATCATTATAATATTATAATATATAAATAAATTTCATTCCATTCCGGTCACTAAAAAAGTTTACGTTATTCATGCGTATGTGGGTACTACCACCTCCACGTACAGATGTGATTCGTTTTTATCACCACATCACATGGATGATATATATAATTATTTATAAATAAAAAATTGTATTTATCATATAATTAAATTTTTGGTAATAATTAATAGTTCATACATTCATTCCATAATGACGGTTGAACAATGGAAATGTCACTCTTCTGTTAATTTGGCATATCATCTCTTTGATTATAACATGGATTATTATTCAAAACCATATATCATTGTTAGTTTTAAAATAAAAATTCATATATAATAATTACAATTATTTCATTAATATTCTTATGGATATTATTAATTAATAACATATTTTATAATACTCATTCTACTAAAGTCATTTTGTACTTATGTGTCAAACATCATCAAAACTATCTATGTGATCCAAAATGAATAATATTTTTGTAACATGGTAATAAGTTAAATAAAAGGAATAATAATCATGAATAAGTTCCAAATAACTTATATAATTAGAATAAATTTATAATACATGATGATATATGTTTTACTTAATTATTAGAAATTACGTTAAGAGATATCATTTTAAAAAAATTATTTTCTAAAGTATCTCTTTGCAACCTTTTTTCTTCCTTCTCCATATTACATTAAATTAATTTTTGATGTATCTATATTGATGTAAATGAAATATAAATGAAATTTTATGTATAGTTTAACTTTTTTCAATGTCTTTCTAAATGAATAATTTTCAGTAATGTTTTTACTTTCGTTACAAAAGATAAATTGAATGTTCTATTTTCTTGTATGCAATGAAAATTGATTTTTCCATCCATATATGATTATATAATATAATAAATCTGTTATAAGAATAAAATATTTATTCATTTGAAAAATAATTTACCCTTTTTGGTATTTTAGTATTGAAAATGGATTAAATATAACGAAATTTGATATCCTAATGTGTTTTATAAGTGGGTTTAAATGATTCTTCTATGATTTTAGGATGAAAAGTGATTGAATAAAATGTTCTAATCATGATAATGTATTTAATAATAATATATGAGAAATGGTTAATCCTAATATAGATTAAATGATGAGTTGATCCCCATTATAGATCATTGGAGATCAAACTATATCTTATATGAATATTGAGCCTGATTATATCTCTTTCATTCATTGGGTAATGGGCAGAATTAACCGAATATGTTTATTCAAAGAGATTATGAGATTCGAACATGATTTTCCCATTTTTAACCATAATGGCTATTTGATGTGTAATTTTTTTAGTTACACCATGTATATCTGTGATGGTAGTTTCAAGTGTAATTATGATGGTTAGTACAAGTATAAATTTTATGGTAATTTTATGTGTAACACATATGGTCACAGAAACTATAACTATGATGTTTATTCCATTTGTAATTTTAAGGGTTACTCTACTAGTATGAGTGATATAAAAATGAGTCCCCATGAGACCAATATGAATTAAATATTATTACTATGGGTTTTATGAAAATCATATGATTGAAAAAAATGGCTAGAAATATTTTAATTTTTAATGGAAAATATATTATTCCTCTTAAGGGTGAAATGTATTTCTTAGTGAAATATTTATCAATATAATTAGATTATTTAGAATATAATATTTCAAATTTTAATTTGTCCATTATAAAATATTATGAATTTTTCTTTTAAAATATTTCGTAAAGGAAGTTGATTTAATTGGTTAAAAAATATTTACATTGATCACAATGTTAATTATGAAGAAAGAAAAATATTAATAAGTATTCATGAAAATAAAAAAAAATTATATTTCCATATCTTTGGATGAGATTGTTGTTCTTATCCCATATTATAAAATACTATTTAAAGGATCACTATGGAAAATATTGTGGTGAAGTTGAAAATTGTATAGAAGGTCCACAAAAAGAAAACATGTTTATTTGAATTTTTTTATATGTTGAAAAAATCAATTTGAAAATAATTGAACACTTTGTGACATATAGGTTTATTATGTAAGATTATGATTGAAATATCTAAAACCCTAAATCAAAATGTTCTTTGAAAATTAATAAATTTAGTCTTAGTTTAATATAACTAGAGTATGTGTTGTTTATGGATAGTTACAAATAGTTGTTGTGTATATAATACATAATATTGTCTTATAAATATACATATCATTAAATTAATGTTATTTATTAATTTTGTTTATAATCAACCTTCCAGGGATTTTTTTTTTTAAATTTAGCTATGTTTTATGTCTTTCATTGACTTCTCATTTCCAAATCGAGAATGTTATGAATGATTCTCCAGCTAGGGATAAATTGTGTGATGATTTTCCCTATAAAACCAATAATTTTCATGAATTCTATTAATTCAAGTGATTATAAATCTACTCATATAAATTTATTTCCTAGGTAAATAATATACCTGATGTGAAATTTCCAGGGAAAAATGATACCCACTTCTTTTCTATTTGAAGTTTTCCACTTCAACATTCTTATCCTTTTTATGGATTTCCTTATCAATGAATTCATAATAATATATGGTTTTTATTTACTATTTTATTATATTTACAAATTTATAAATCAAATCCTTTAATGATTCTAACATTGATTTTTTGAAAAAAAGTGAGAAAATAATATATTTAAAAATTTTCATTATGAATATTTTCATTGAATATAATTCATTATTATGATTTTAATCCATGTTTTAAAAATTATTTTTATTTATAATTATTTTGAAAATAAAATTAAATATTAACATATTTTTAATGAAAAATTAAGATTTTAGAAAATATTTCATGAATTTTAAATGGATTAATAATACTATATTTAAATTAAATCATTGTTGTAGTTTTATTTAATTTAAAGGAATGGGTTTCAAAGAATACTTATTTTGTAAAATTAATTTTTTAAAAATTGAATGATTTGGGATTAAAGGTTAATTTTTAGAAATATTTTATCATGCTCAAATTATTTTTTTAATATTATTTTTATAAGTAGTTTTCAATATTTTAAAAAAACGCATATTATTACCCAATATTCAATGAGAATAACCAATAGTCATATAATATTTATTTTTCATCAATTCGTAGAATGCTTACTGTTCCTTGTGATACCTATGAGATATTATTATTTGATTATATCTATAAGGCCCCAGCCTTAAACCTTACTTAATCTTGAGTTATCACAAGATTACACGTTGAGGATCTTTTCAGGTTTAGAGTTTTAGAGAATTAGATCATGAAACTTGCATTACATTCCACATTTAAACAAAGTGGTTACATAAAAAGACAATATTCATTCTTCCCATCAGCAGAAACATATTTAAAATAAAACATGGATTCTTTCTTGACACATCCTTGACACTATCACCACATCATGTACCTTTCCCTTGACCTGTGAAAAACATTTCAAAAACTTGGGATGAGCATAAAAAGCTCAGTAAGGGTTATAAAAATATGGAAAGGAAACATGAGTTCATATATACATAATAATGAAATCATACTTTACCCATAAAACATAGGTACATTAACATACCTCATCAAACCATGAATAAATCATAGAAAACATAAGACATTAAGGTATCTTGGGGAATTCATAACATTCTTACGTAGGGAGTAGCCCTCTTGGTTACATTTGGGATACCCATCACAGTATATTCCCTAAATCTCTTCGGAGAAACCTTAACGTTTCACTCCTTCGCGTTACCCAATGCATTGGAGAGCCATATCGGGCTCACCCGCCCTTAGTTTATCACAGAACCACCCGTTTTCATAAAAATGCACAAGAACCATAACATAAAAGTATCACATAAAACATTCATAAAGGAAACAAAACATTTCCACATTTCAATCACAACATAACATTTTAGTATTTTGAAATAATGAATCCGTACAAAAAGAATCCATTTCCAAAACCATTTAAAACATTTAATAAAGAGATTTTTGAATCAAAGTTTCACATACCACCTTGAAGCTTATAATTTTAAACCATTAATATCCATATAAATTAATCCTTAAAACCATTTTGAAAACATGGATATTAATAAGAACAAATAATTAAAACATTTAAAACAATATTTTGGTTAAATGGGTTTTACCAAAATTAGAGACACTTGAATACAATAATTGAGGAATAAAATTTACTCAGAACTTTATAATATCATGAGAATAAATGGATTCATGATATAATACTCCAAAGGACAGTATATACACCATACAAGAGTGAATTGGTGCATAACAACAATAAACCCTCAATAGAAATGTCAAATGTGATGAAATCCCTTATAAAGAAGGTATCCTTAATTTAAGGACAAATCAATCTCAAAAATATGTGTGAAAAATATAAATACACCCAATATAAGTGGATATTAAGTGTAAAACAATAAAAGTCCATTCACACATATTCAATGGATGACATATTCAATGACTACATGTTGAACCCAAAGAAATCGAAATTGGGTTAAAAAGTTCCCTTGACAGCCTAACGGCATCACATCAAAATGAGTTGGTGATAGATAAAAAGTGTATCTCATCACTTGGACATAAAATTTACATCAATATGGATATATGAGAACATATCCCAACATAACAATATGTAAATTAAAATACCCAACAAAAGAATTCTTTTAAAAAAAAGAGGAGGGTGAAAGGTTCCCTTACCGACTTGGGTATCCTTCAAAACATACACCCCATGAAAGAAGGACAATAGATCATTGATGTAAATACTCATAAACGAAATTATATTACACAAAGAGTAGAATAATGGGCAGTAAATACACCACTAAATGGAATTTGTGGCAAATGTAGCATAAATCTCACCGGAATAAAAGTGAGATGAAAAATCCCTTACGAAAACTCGGCAGCCTAACGGTGCCACATAAAACTTCCAAAATGGATTGATGAGATCAAATAGAGTATCCCATCATATTACAATAGAATTTACAGCAAGAGGAATATAAAAGAACATCCCCCATCATAACAAAGTGGAGCTTAAAATAAGTGACAAAAAGGAGAGTACTTAAAAAGAAAGAGAGAGGTTAGATCTCTTACGAAAGTTCGCCAGCCTAACGGCGCCACTCAAAACATCCAAAATGGTTTGATGAGAGAGAATAGGGTCTCTCGTCACATGAACATAAAAATTAAAGTATGTTTAATATAAAATATCATCCCAATAACAAGAAATATGAGCTTTAAAAGAAATGACATAATAGTGTGTACTTAAAAAGAAAGAGAGGAGTAGGATCCCTTACCTCGGGTCCGACTTGACTCGATCATTCTTTAACGTCCTGAATAATAAACTTGAGTTAATTTATACTTTATTAAGAACCTATTCTAAGTTCATTATTCTTTTTATATCAATTATTGACATGTTATAAACATTATGTAATCATTTAAGTTAATAATGTTCATTTTGTCGGTATTTGGTTCTTAAGTAGAAAGTGGACTTCTTACAATTACATGTTGTTCGTGTGGTCAAAGGTTATTTATATCCAGAATGACATTACTGATTTGGATATCATATATTTTATATATATCCAGAATATACATGTATTTATAATGTTACATAATCATTTAGGGGTAAGAAATGAAATGCACCGTTCATGGAGACGGTAAGCCGTACGTACGCATGAACACTAATTTCATTTCTTTGTCATATTAATGGAATTAAAACTAAATGAGAGGTATGTATATTTTAATTACAGAATTATATTCATCATTTATATATACTATTCATTATATATATCCATTATATACATGTACTCTTAATAGTACATACATTTGGGGATAAGAAATGAAATGCACCGTTCATGGAGACGGTAAGTCGTACGTACGCATGAACGCTACTTTCATTTCTATCTCATAATTTAATGGAAAGAAATAATAATTATATAGAGGAATATTATAATTCCATTATAACATCATATATAATAACATTAAATCCATCCTTTATACGTCCCACATATGGCATTAACGAATCACATCACTTTGAGGGGGCGGTAGTCCGCACTTTCTAAAATGAAGATATCGCGTATACCCATAATGGAATCCATAAAGGTAAGACACAAATGAAAAATACAGTAGCTTAAGTAAAGAATAAACATATTATATATCATATATAAAAATAGTGACATCATAATGGCCACCTTTGAAGGTGTTAGATGAGTATTGAACTATCATCGTTTCGGGACGCAGAATTTCGCCATCCACGGAAACCATATGTTCTTAAACCATTTGATGTAGTTGTGTGAGATTGTAGATCGAATAAATCATATAACAATATCCTAGTACATTGAAGATACTGTTTTTGTTACAAAAGATGTAAATAAAAAGAGTTTTGGGGGTTGGAGAAGCAAAATAAAACAAATGAACATGAGAGAATGAATTACCTTTAAAAGTGTAACTCCTTTTGATTTGAGCCTAAAGGCTTCCTTTGAAAGGATTATGACCAAAGGGAATCCTCTAGGATGAGGAGGGGGATGTGGAGAGAGTAAATGGTCAGGGGTTGGCCGAGACAAAGGCTTGAGGAGTGTGTGAAATGAGGTAGAGGTGGGGGCCTTTTATAAGAGGAGAGGAGGGGCACTTTTGGAAAGTAAAGAAAAATTACTTTATTTGAAATTGTGTTTCGGTTTTAAAAGGTCGCACATTGATATAATTCGTGGATAAGGTGATAAGGCTTCTAAATCAACCCATACAATAATTTTTGGACATGTGTAGTTCATATATTTTACATTATCTTTCCATTTTATTTAAATCGTCAGATAATGATGTCATCGCTGCATCATTATGATGTCATAAATAATTTTATTTATTTAATGTCTAAAAATTATAAAAAAAATACTATGATGTAGGAAATATTTTTATCTTTCCAATTACTATTTATAAAAAAAATATGACTTGTATAACCCCACTTAAAAATTGTTTTAGTAAAACATATCATGTTTGTGTCATTTTTACTTTTACATTAAATAAAAAGTTATTTATGTCATTTCCTAACCAAATTGTCTCCATGGGGTCCCCAAGTTGACCCATGGCTTGTCTTGGTGGGCCATGACACAACCAATGAGGTTAAGACATGTTTCAAGCTCATCTCATTTTATTAAAGCATTATTTTTACCTTAAACTACACTAATTACCACTAATCGCGATTAAAAACTTAATAAGTTACTATTCACCAAAAAATTATTTTTATCCTATTGAACCACATTTTACTTCCTAATGAAAACCATGTATGTCGGATTTTTGAGATTCAAAACACAATGATGGCAAAATTTCATTTAAATGGACAAATCAGTTTTTATAAGTACCACCTAGTGGTTTCACTATTCATCAAAAATTGAAGTTTTTCAGAAAAATCCCAAAAATTCATCCTAAGCTATATTTGATATTCCGAATTCAAAAATGAAGTCCATTTTACAAAATTCAAAACATATAAGTCACATTAATTAATTTAATAATTAATATCCGCTGTCAGAGCAAATAGCGTGTTTTTATAAAACAATAAGTATCGAAAGATTGACACTAGTTTAAGTCTGATTTAAATGTGAAATTAATTCCAACGACCACTATTGGATTTAATGGTAAAAATATTTTCTAATTTCACTTTAACACCAATTCAAAATATAATCTAATTATATAAATAAATTGGATTAAAAAGTGGTTTTGAATTAAAATACAACAGTTTACACTATTCATTAAAAAAAGAACTTTATCGAAAAGATACCAAAAATTTACACAAAGTAAATTTTGATGTCCCGATTCTAAAGAAGAGTTATATTTGGTCCAATAGAATTTATAAGATCGATCAAAACTATATTTAATGACGGTTCTCTGTCAAAAGGTGATAAGTGGACCTTTAGTGAAAACTAGGGCATATACGCCTAAAATTGAATTCTTTCTGTATTTTAAGCCTCTATCCTTTATTGGATAAATGTAAAAACATTTAAAAACATATATAATCATATTTTAGTTATTTATATCCATTCCCGCCATTACAACGGCTACATGTTAACTACCATTTAAAATAATATTATTTTATTATTAGAGTGCAATGTAAGATTCCCAAGAAACTCGTTGTTGCGTGTTGGGTATGCCATCGAGAATAGCATCCCATTTAAAGTCATATTAATATTTTATTCACAAATATGGATAAATATGAAAATTTCATATTCATTATTTACTTGGGGTGTTACATCCTTCCCCCTTTTGGGAATTGGGTCCTCGCAATTTTAAAATTGCGCTTGGAATCATCCTTGAACGTCCCACATCAAAACAAGAGTCGGTAAAACAATCACTTTAAAATAAAGGAAGATAAGCACAGAGGTCACCCAAGTTAACCCATACTAGGATTCCAAGTAGGAAAACATGGACATGGAGGAGAAAACATAGGGTCATGTTCTGATGGAGAGTGATAGAAAACATGTTTAGGAGAAAGTTAACAATGAGAAAATCACAAACTTGTGATGGGTTAAACGGTATTCGATTCCCCAGTAGGAAAAGTTAATAGACAACATTTTTGTTTTAAGTTAATTTTTATTGAGGAATTTATTCATAAGGAAACATAATCACTTATCATGACGACTTTCAACTTTTACTAGATTCCTTAATCAAACCCATATTTTTTCCAAAAGACGAGTATTTAGGGAGACTTGTTCGCATTAAGAGTACTATAATCAACTTCTAGAGAATCACCTAATCCACAAAAGAGAACTATATACATCCCATGTCTTTAGGCTTTAACCAAAACCAAAACCAAAAAGGTTAGTACAAGGTTAGATAATCCAGAAAAGGATAAACCTTTAAAAAGAAAATCTATGCTTAATCTCCAAAATTTGTCCAACAAAACCCAAAGTTCAACGAGGACCATTCTATAATCAATTTGTCCATAAAATTCTTCAAAGTAAACCAATCTAAGATTGAAACCCAAATATTTGAAGGATTTAGTCACATAGTCTTCCAAGTTAAATCGTAACATTTATCTCCAAACAACATCAGTTGCTCCTAAAGTCTCATATTGAAATGTAATTAACCTAATCACATATCCTCCATGATAGGTTAATAATTTTCATAAATAACCCAAAATCAACATACTCTTAATTCATAAAATCATATAACTAAAAAGAATTTGTCAAAATAACAAGGGACTTCACGTAGTCCAGTGGTAGGCGATAAATACCAGTCGTACTTTGGTTGTGGGTTCGATTCCCGCAGCTTTGTCCGATGCGACGGGATGTCACACGGTCTGCGTGTTGTCCTTTTTCCAAAACTATATAATTCTTAAAACATTCCTCAAAATGAGATAAAATCTTCAAAAATAATCATAACATATTTTAACCTCAAGTTTATCTCATTCCTTTCATTTTCCATCATATCATATAATAACCCATAATTACCTCAAAAGTAAGGATCATATAAACACTAATGGTTACCTTAATAATTATTAACTGAATTTCAACATCGAGTTGGCCATCTCGTGCATGATGCATTAGGGAACTCACCAAGTTTGAAGTGGTTGATCATGACTCCTTGATAGTTGGTTTGGAATAACTATGAGATTCCTCATTGAATCCCCCATCTCATCCAGTATCATAATCAGAGAACCACCACAGTTTCCTTCAAACCCATTGTCACTTTGGTGCCGGCTAGATCTAGCCATTTACTAAAACCAAAAAGGTCAGTGCGAGTATATCAACATAACCATCATGTACTAATGTGGAAGATAAACACTAAGATATACTTACTCATTCACTTTATCTAAAACTAGGACTCTTTCTAAAATCCTAACCATTATGGTAATGTCACTTATGCTTAAAGAATACCCTAACCTCTAAAGTTATCTAAACCGAACTATGATACCAACTATAAGGCCCCAGCCTTAAACCTTACTTAATCTTGAGTTATCACAATATTACACGTTGAGGATCTTTTCAGGTTTAGTGTTTTAGAGAACTAGAACATGAAACTTGCATTACATTCCACATTTAAACAAAGTGGTTACATAAAAGACAATATTCATTCTTCCCATCAGCGGAGACATATTTAAAATAAAACATGGATTCTTTCTTGACACATCCTTGACACTATCACCACATCATGTACCTTTCCCTTGACCTGTGAAAAACATTTCAAAAACTTGGGATGAGCATAAAAAGCTCAGTAAGGGTTATAAAAATATGGAAATGAAACATGAGTTCATATATACATAAGAATGAAATCATACTTTACCCATAAAACATAGGTACTTTAACATACCTCATCAAACCATGAATAAATCATAGAAAACATAAGACATAAAGGTAACTTGAGGCATTCATAACATTCTTACATAGGGAGTAACCCTCTTGGTTACGTTTGGAATACCCATCACAGTATATTCCCTAAATCTCTTCGGAGAAACCTTAACGTTTCACTCCTTCGCGTTACCCAATGCATTGGAGAGCTATATTGGGCTCACCGGACCTTAGTTTATCACAGAACCACCCGTTTTCATAACAATGCCCAAGAACCATAACATAAACATATCACATAAAACATTCATAAAGGAAACAAAACATTTTCACATTTCAATCACAACATAACATTTTAGTATTTTGAAATAATGAATACATACAAAAAGAAACCATTTCCAAAAACCATTTAAAACATTTAATAAAGATATTTTTGAATCAAAGTGTCACATACCACCTTGAAGATTAAAATTTTAAACCATTAATATCCATATAAATAAATCCTTAAAACCATTTTGAAAACATGGTTATTAATAAGAAAAAATAATTAAAACATTTAAAACAATATTTTGGTTAAAGGGGTTTTACCAAAATTAGAGACACTTGAATACAATAATTGAGGAATAACATTTAGTAAGAACTTTATAATATCATGAGAATAAATGGATTCATGATATAATACTCCAAAGGACAATATATACAACATACAAGAGTGAATTTGTGCATAACAACAATGAACCCTCAATAGAAATGTCAAATGTGATGAAATCCCTTATAAAGAAGGTATCCTTAAATTAAGGAAAAATCAATCTCAAAAATATGTTTGACAAATATAAATACACCCAATATAAGTGGATATTAAGTCTAAAACAATAAAAGGTCATTCAAACATATTCAGTGGATGACATATTCAATGACTACATGTTGAACCAAAAGAAATCGAAATTGGGTTAAAAAGTTCCCTTGACAGCCTAACGGCATCACATCAAAATGAGTTGATGAGAGATAAAAAGTGTATCTCATCACTTGGACATAAAATTTACATCAATAAGGACATATGAGAACATATCCCAACATAACAATATGTAAATTAAAAGACCCAACAAAAGAAGTCTTTTAAAAAAAAGAGGAGGGTGAAAGGTTCCCTTACCGACTTGGGTATCCTTCAAAACATACACCCCATGAAAGAAGGACAATAGATCATTGATGTAAATACTCATAAACGAAATTATATTACACAAAGTGTAGAATAATGGGCAGTACATACACCACTCAATGGAATTTCTGGCAAATGTAGCATAAATCTCACGGGAATAAAAGTGAGATGAAAAATCCCTTACGAAAACTCGGTAGCCTAACGGTGCCACATAAAACTTCCAAAATGTATTGATGAGATCAAATAGAGTGTCCCATCATATTACAATAGAATTTACAGCAAGAGGAATATAAAAGAACATCCCCCATCATAACAAATATGAGCTTAAAAGAAGTGACAAAAAGGAGAGTACTTAAAAAGAAAGAGAGAGGTTAGATCTCTTACGAAAGTTCGGCAGCCTAACGGCGCCACTCAAAACATCCAAAATGGATTGATGAGAGAGAATAGGGACTCTCATCACATGAACATAAAAATTACAGTAAGTGTAATATAAAAGATCATCCCAATAACAAGAAAGATGAGCTTTAAAAGGAATGACATAAAAGTGTGTACTTAAAAAGAAAGAGAGGAGTAGGATCCCTTACCTCGGGTCCGACTTGACTCGATCATTCTTTAACGTCCTGAATAATAAACTTGAGTTAATTTATACTTGCTGAAGAACCTTTTCCAAGTTCATTATTCCTTTTATATCAATTATTGACATGTTATAAACATTATGTAATCATTTAAGTTAATAATGTTCATTTTGTCAGTATTTGGTTCTTAAGTCGAAAGTGGACTTCTTACAATTACATGTTGTTCGTGTGGTCAAAGGTTATTTATATCCAGAATGACATTCCTGATTTGAATATCATATATTTTATATATATCCAGCATATACATGTATTTATAATGTTACATAATCATTTAGGGGTGAGAAATGAAATGCACCGTTCATGGAGACGGTAAGCCGTACATACGCATGAACGCTAATTTCATTTCTTTGTCATATTAATGGAATTAAAAATAAATGAGAGGTATGTATATTTTAATTCCAGAATTATATTCATCATTTAGATATACTATTCATTATATATATCCATTATATACATGTACTTTTAATAGTACATTACATTTGGGGATAAGAAATGAAATGCACCGTTCATGGAGACGGTAAGCCGTACGTACGCATGAACGCTACTTTCATTTCTATCTCATACTTTAATGGAAAGAAATAATAATGATATAGAGTTATATTATAATTCCAGTATAACATTATATATAATAACATTAAATCCATCCTTTATACGTCCCACGTATGGCATTAACGAATCACATCACTTTGAGGGGGGGTAGTCCGCACTTCCTAAAATGAAGATATCGCGTATACCCATAATGGAAGCCATAAAGGTAAGACACAAATGAAAAATACAGTAGCTTAAGTAAAGAATAAAAATATTATATATCATATATAAAAATAGTGACATCATAATGGCCACCTTTGAAGGTGTTAGATGAGTATTGAACAATCATCGTTCCGGGAGGCAGAATTTCGCAATCCACGGAAACCATATGTTCTTAAACCATTTGATGTAGTTGTGTGAGATTGTAGCTCGAATAAATCATATAACAATATCCTAGTATATTGGAGATACTGGTGTTGTTACAAAATAAGTAAATAAAAAGAGTTTTGGGGGTTGGAGAAGCAAAATAAAACAAATGAACATGAGAGAATGAATTACCTTTAAAAGTGTAACTCCTTTTGATTTGAGCCTAAAGGCTTCCTTTGAAAGGATTATTCCAAAAGGTAATCCTCTAGGATTAGGAGGGGGATGTGTAAAGAGTAAATGGGCAGGGGTTGGCCGAGACAAAGGCTTGAGGAGTGTGTGAAATGAGGTAGAGGTGGGGGCCTTTTATAAGAGGAGAGGAGGGGCACTTTTGGAAAGTAAAGAAATATTACATTATTTGAAAATGTGTTTCGGTTTTAAAAGGTCCCACATTGCTATAATTCGTGGATAAGGTGATAAGGCTTCTAAATCCACCCATACAATAAGTTTTGGACACGTGTAGTTCATAGATTTTACATTATCTTTCCATTTTATTTAAATCGTCAGATAATGATGTCATCGCTGCATCATTATGATGTCATAAATAATTTAATTTATTTAATGTCTAAAAATTGTAAAAAAAATTCTATGATGTAGGAAATCTTTTTAGCTTTCCAATGACTATTTATAAAAAAAATCTGACTTGTATAACCCCACTTAAAAATTGTTTTAGTAAAACATATCATGTTTGTGACATTTTTACTTTTACATTAAATAAAAAGTTATTTATGTCATTTCCTAACCAAATTGTCTCCATGGGGTCCCCAAGTTGACCCATGGCTTGTATTGGTGGGCCATGACACAACCAATGAGGGTAATACATGTGTAAAGCTCATCTCATTTTATTAAAGCATTATTTTTACCTTAAACTACACTAATTACCACTAATCGCGATTAAAAACTTAATAAGTTACTATTCACCAAAAAATTATTTTTATCCCATTGAACCACATTTTACTTCTTAATGAAAACCATGTATGTCGGATTTTTGAAATTCAAAACCCAATGATGGCAAAATTTCATTTAAATGGAAAAATCAGTTTTTATAAGTACCACTTACTGGTTTAACTATTCATCAAAAATTGAAGTTTTTCAGAAAAATCCCAAAAATTCACCCTAAGATATATTTGATATTCCGAATTCAAAAATGAAGTACATTTTACAAAATTCAAAACATATAAATCACATTAATTAATTTAATAATTATTTCCCGCTGTCAGAGCAAATAGCGTGTTTTTATAAAACAATAAGTATCGAAAGATTGACACTAGTTTCAGTCTGATTTCAAAGTGAAATTAATTCCAACGACCACTATTGGATTTAATGGTAAAAATATTTTATAATTTCACTTTAACACAAATTCAAAATATAATCTAATTATATAAATAAATTGGATTAAAAAGTGGGTTTGAATTAAAATACAACATTTTACACAATTCATTAAAAAAAGAACTTTATCGGAAAGATACCAAAAATTTACACAAAGTAAATTTTGATGTCCCGATTATAAATAAGAGTTATATTTGGTCCAAAAGAATTTATTTGATCGATCAAAACTATATTTAATGACGGTTCTCCATCAAAAGGTGATAAGTGGACCTTTAGTGAAAACTAGGGCATATACTCCTAAAATTGAATTCTTTCCGTATTTTAAGCCTCTATCCTTTATTGGATAAATGTAAAAACATTTAAAAAACATATATAATCATATTTTAGTTATTTATATCCATTCCCGCCATTACAACGGCTACATGTTAACTACCATTTAAAATAATATTATTTTATTATTAGAGTGCAACGTAAGATTCCCAAGAAACTCGTTGTTGCGTGTTGGGTGCGCCATCGAGCATATCATCCCATTTAAAGTCATATTAATATTTTATTCACAAATATGGATAAATATGAAAATGTCATATTCATTATTTACCTGGGGTGTTACATCCTTCCCCCCTTTTGGGAATTGCGTCCTCGCAATTTTAAAATTGCGCTTGGAATCATCCTTGAACGTCCCACATCGGAACAAGAGTCGTTAAAACAATCACTTTAAAATAAAGGAAGATAAGCACAGAGGTCGCCCGAGTTAAGCCATACTATGATTAAAAGTAGGATAACATGGACATGGAGGAGAAAACATAGGGTCATGTTTTGATAGAGAGTGATAGAAAACATGTTTAGGAGAAAGTTAACAATGAGAAAATCACAAACTTGTGATGGGTTAAACGGTATTCGATTCCCCAGTAGGAAAAGTTAATAGACAACATTTTTGTTTTAAGTTAATTTTTATTGAGGAATTTATTCATAAGGAAACATATTCACTTATCATGATGACTTTCAACTTTTACTAGATTCCTTATTCAAACTCATATTTTTTTCCAAAAGACGAGTATTTAGGGAGACTTGTTCGCATTAAGAGTACTATAATCAACTTCTAAAGAATCACCTAATCCACAAAAGAGAACTATATACATCCCATGTCTTTAGGCTTTAACCAAAAACAAAACCAAAAAAGTTAGTACAAGGTCAAACAATCCAGAAAAGGATAACCCTTTAAAAAGAAAATCTATGCTTAATCTCCAAAATTTGTCTAACAAAACCAAAAGTTCAACGAGGACCATTCTATAATCAATTTGTCCATAAAATTCTTCAAAGTAAACAAATCTAATATTGAAACCCAAATATTTGAAGGATTTAGTCACATAGCCTTCCAAGTTAAATCGTAACATTTATCTCCAAACAACATCAGTTGCTCCTAAAGTCTAATATTGAAATGTAATTAACCTAATCACATATCCTCCATGATAGGTTAATCATTTTCATAAATAACCCAAAATCAACTTACTCTTAATTCATAAAATCATATAACTAAAAAGAATTGGTCAAACTAACCAGGGACTTCACGTAGTCCAGTGGTAGGCGATAAATACCAGTCGTACTTTGGTTGTGGGTTCGATTCCCGTAGCTTTGTCCGACGCGACGGAATGTCACACGGTCTGCGTGTTGTCCTTTTTCCAAAACTATATAATTCATAAAACATTCCTCAAAATGAGATAAAATCTTCAAAAATAATCATAACATATTTTAACCTCAAGTTTATCTCATTCCTTTCATTTTCCATCATATTCTATAATAACCCATAATTACCTCAAAAGTAAGGATCATATAAACTCTAATGGTTACCTTAATAATTATTACCTGAATTTCCACATCGAGTTGGCCATCTCGTGCATGATTCATTAGGGAACTCACCAAGTTTGAAGTGGTTGATCATGACTCCTTGATAGTTGGTTTGGAATAACTATGAGATTCCTCATTGAATCCCCCATCTCATCCAGTATCTTAATCAGAGAACCACCACCGTTTCCTTCAAACCCATTGTCACTTTGGTGCCTGCTAGATCTAGCCATTCACTAAAACCAAAAAGGTCAGTGTGAGTATATCAACATAACCATCATGTACTAATGAGGAAGATAAACACTAAGATATACTTACTCATTCACTTTATCTAAAACTAGGACTCTTTCTAAAATCCTAACCATTGTGGTAATGTCACTTATTCTTAAAGAATACCCTATCCTAAAAAGTTATCTAAACCGACCTCTGATACCAACTATAAGGCCCCAGCCTTAAACCTTACTTAATCTTCAGTTATCACAAGATTACACATTGATGATCTTTTCAGGTTTAGAGTTGTAGAGAATTAGATCATGAAACTTGCATTACATTCCACATTTAAACAAAGTGGTTACAGAAAAGACAATATTCATTCTTTCCATCAGCGGAAACATATTTAAAATAAAACATGGATTCTTTCTTGACACATCCTTGACACTATCACCACATAATGTACCTTTCCCTTGACCTGTGAAAAACATTTCAAAAACTTGGGATGAGCATAAAAAGCTCAGTAAGGGTTATAAAAATATGGAAATGAAATATGAGTTCATATATACATAAGAATGAAATCATACTTTACCCATAAAACATAGGTACTTTAACATACCTCATCAAACCATGAATAAATCATAGAAAACATAAGACATAAAGGTAACTTGAGGCATTCATAACTTTTTTACATAGGGAGTAACCCTATTGGTTACGTTTGGAATACCCATCACAGTATATTACCTAAATCTCTTCAGAGAAACCTTAACGTTTCACTCCTTCGCGTTACCCAATGCATTGGAGAGCTATATCGGGCTCACCCGCCCTTAGTTTATCACGGAACCACCCGTTTTCATAACAATGGCCATGAACCATAACATAAACGTATCACATAAAACATTCATAAAGGAAACAAAACATTTCCACATTTCAATCAAAACATAACATTTTAGTATTTTGAAATAATGAATCCATACAAAAATAAACCATTTCCAAAACCATTTAAAACATTTAATAAATAGATTTTTGAATCAAAGTGTCACATACCACCTTGAAGATTAAAATTTTAAACCATTAATATCCATATAAAAAATCCTTAAAACCATTTTGAAAACATGGATATTAATAAGAACAAATAATTAAAACATTTAAAACAATATTTTGGTTAAAGGGGTTTTACCAAAATTAGAGACACTTGAATACAATAATTGAGGAATAACATTTAGTAAGAACTTCATAATATCATGAGAATAAATGGATTCATGATATAATACTCCAAAGGACAGTATATACACCATACAAGAGTGAATTGGTGCATAACAACAATGAACCCTCAATAGAAATGTCAAATGTGATGAAATCCCTTATAAAGAAGGTATCCTTAAATTAAGGACAAATCAATCTCAAAAATATGTGTGACAAATATAAATACACCCAATATAAGTGGATATTAAGTGTATAACAATAAAATGTCATTCACACATATTCAATGGATGACATATTCAATGACTACATGTTGAACCCAAAGAAATCGAAATTGGGTTAAAAAGTTCACTTGACAGCCTAACGGCATCACATCAAAATGAGTTGATGAGAGATAAAAAGTGTATATCATCACTTGGACATAAAATTTACATCAATAAGGATATTTGAGAACATATCCCAACATAACTATATGTAAATTAAAAGACCCAACAAAAGAAGTCTTTTAAAAAAAAGAGGAGGGTGAAAGGTTCCCTTACCGACTTGGGTATCCTTCAAAACATACACCCCATGAAAGAAGGACAATAGATCATTGATGTAAATACTCATAAACGAAAGTATATTACACAAAGAGTAGAATAATGGGCAGTAAATACACCACTCAATGGAATTTGTGGCAAATGTAGCATAAATCTCACGGGAATAAAAGTGAGATGAAAAATCCCTTACGAAAACTTGGCAGCCTAACGGTGCCACATAAAACTTCCAAAATGGATTGATGAGATCCAATAGAGTATCCCATCATATTAAAATAGAATTTAAAGCAAGAGGAATATAAAATAACATCCCCCATCATAACAAAGAGGATCTTAAAAGAAGTGATAAAAAGGAGAGTACTTAAAAAGAAAGAGAGAGGTTAGATCTCTTACGAAAGTTCGGCAGCCTAACGGCGCCACTCAGAACTTCCAAAATGGATTGATGAGAGAGAATAGGGTCTCTCATCACATGAACATAAAAAATACAGTACTTTTAATATAAAAGATCATCCGAATAACAAGAAAGATGAGCTTTAAAAGGAATGACATAAAAGTGTGTACTTAAAAAGAGAGGAGTAGGATCCCTTACCTCGGGTCCGACTTGACTCAATCGTTCTTTAACGTCCTGAATAATAAACTTGAGTTAATTAATACTTTCTTAAGAAACTTTTCCAAGTTCATTATTCCTTTTATATCAAATATTGACATGTTATAAACATTATGTAATCATTTAAGTTAATAATGTTCATTTTGTCGGTATTTGGTTCTTAAGTCGAAAGTGGACTTCTTACAATTACATGTTGTTCGTGTGGTCAAAGGTTATTTATATCCAGAATGACATTCCTGATTTGGATATCATATATTTTATATATATCCAGCATATACATGTATTTATAATGTTACATAATCATTTAGGGGTAAGAAATGAAATGCAACGTTCATGGAGACGGTAAGCCGTACGTACGCATGAACGCCACTTTCATTTCTATCTCATACTTTAATGGAAAGAAATAATAATGATATAGAGGTATATTATAATTCCAGTATAACATCATATATAATAACATTAAATCCATCCTTTATACATCCCACGTATGGCATTAACGAATCACACCACTTTGAGGGGGCGGTAGTCCGCACTTCCGAAAATGAAGATATCGCGTATACCCATAATGGAAGCCATAAATGTAAGATACAAATGAAAAATACATAATCTTAAGTAAATAATAAACATATTATATATCATATATAAAAATATTGACATCATAATGGCCACCTTTGAAGGTGTTAGATGAGTATTGACCAATCATCGTTTCGGGAGGCAGAATTTCGCCATCCACGGAAACCGTATGTTCTTAAACCATTTGATGTAGTTGTGTGAGATTGTAGCTAGAATAAATCATATAAAAACGACCTATTATATTTAAGATACTGGTGTTGTTACAAAAGAAGTAAATAAAAAGAGTTTTGGGGGTTGGAGAAGCAAAATAAAACAAATGAACATTAGAGAATGAATTACCTTTAAAAGTGTAACTGCTTTTGATTTGAGCCTAAAGGCTTCCTTTGAAAGGCTTATGCCCAAAGGGAATCCTCTAGGATGAGGAGAGGGATGTGGAGAGAGTAAATTGGCAGGGGTTGGCCGAGCCAAAGGCTTGAGGAGTGTGTGAAATTAGGTAGAGGTGGGGGCCTTTTATAAGAGGAGAGGAGGGGCACGTTTGGAAAGTAAAGAAATATTACATTATTTGAAAATGTGTTTCGGTTTTAAAAGGTCCCACATTGATATAATTAGTGGATAAGGTGATAAGGCTTAGAAATCCACCCATCCAATAAGTTTTGGACATGTGTAGTTCATATATTGTACATTATCTTTCAATTTTATTTAAATCGTCAGATAATGATGTCATCGCTGCATCATTATGATGTCATAAATAATTTAATTTTTTTAATGTCTAAAAATTATAAACAAAATACTATGATGTATGAAATCTTTTTATCTTTCCAATGAATATTTATAAAAAAAATCCGACTTGTATAAACCCACTTAAAAATTGTTTTAGTAAAACATATCTTGTTTGTGTCATTTTTACTTTTACATTAAATAAAAAGTTATTTATGTCATTTCTGAACCAAATTGTCTCCATGGGGTCCCCAAGTTGACCCATGGCTTTTATTGGTGGGCCATGACACAGCCAATGAGGGTAAGACATGTTTCATGCTCATCTCATTTTATTAAAGCATTATTTTTACCTTAAACTACACTAATTACCACTAATCGAGATTAAAAACTTAATAAGTTACTACTCACCAAAAAATTATTTTTATCCCATTGAACCACATTTTACTTCTTAATGAAAACCATGTATGCTGGATTTTTGAAATTCAAAACACAATGATGGCAAAATTTAATTTAAACGGAAAAATCAGTTTTTATAAGTACCACTTAGTGGTTTCACTATTCATCAAAAATTGAAGTTTTTCAGAAAAATCCAAAAACATCACCCTAAGCTATATTTGATATTCCGAATTAAAAAATGAAGTACATTTTACAAAATTCAAAACATATAAGTCACATTAATTAATTTAATAATTAATTCCCGCTGTCAGAGCAAATAGCGTGTTTTTATAAAACAATAAGTATCGAAAGATTAACACTAGTTTAAGTCTGATTTCAAAGTGAAATTAATTCCAACGACCACTATTTGATTTAATGGTAAAAATATTTTATAATTTCTCTTTAACACCAATTCAAAATATAATCTAATTATATTAATAAATTGGATTAAAAAGTGGTTTTGAATTAAAATACAACATTTTACACTATTCATTAAAAAAAAGAACTTTATCGGAAAGATACAAAAAATTTACACAAAGTAAATTTTGATGTCCCGATTCTAAAGAAGAGTTATATTTGGTCCAATAGAATTTATAAGATCGATGAAAACTATATTTAATGACGGTTCTCCATCAAAAGGTGATAAGTGGACCTTTAGTGAAAACTAGGGCATATACGCCTAAAATTGAATTCTTTCTGTATTTTAAGCCTCTATCCTTTATTGGATAAATGTAAAAACATTTAAAAACATATATAATCATATTTTAGTTATTTATATCCATTCCCGCCATTACAACAGCTACATGTTAACTACCATTTAAAATAATATTATTTTATTATTAGAGTGCAACGTAAGATTCCCAAGAAACTCGTTGTTGCGTGTTGGGTACGCCATCGAGCATAGCATCCCATTTAAAGACATATTAATATTTTATTCACAAATATGGATAAATATGAAAATGTCATATTCATTATTTACCTGGGGTGTTACATCCTTCCCCCCTTTTTGGAATTGCGTCCTCGTAATTTTAAAATTTTGCTTGGAATCATCCTTGAACGTCCCACATCAGAACAAGTGTCGGTAAAAAAATCACTTTAAAATAATGGAAGATAAGCATAGAGGTCACCCGAGTTAAAACATACTAGGATTCCAATTAGAAAAAATATGGACATGGAGGAGAAAACATAGGGTCATGTTCTGATGGAGAGTGATAGAAAACATGTTTATGAGAAAGTTAACAATGAGAAAATCACAAACTTGTGATGGGTTAAACGGTATTCGATTCCCCAGTAGGAAAAGTTAATAGAAAATTTTTTTGTTTTAAGTTAATTTTTATTGAGGAATTTATTCATAAGGAAACATAATCACTTATCATGATGACTTTCAAATTTTACTAGATTCCTTAATCAAACTCATATTTTTTCCAAAAGACGAGTATTTAGGGAGACTTGTTCGCATTAAGAGTACTATAATCAACTTCTAGAGAATCACCTAATCCACAAAAGAGAACTATATACATCCCATGTATTTAGGCATTAACCAAAACCAAAACCAAAAAGGTTAGTACAAGGTTAGATAATCCAGAAAAGGATAACCCTTTAAAAAGAAAATCTATGCTTAATCTCCAAAATTTGTCCAACAAAACCCAAAGTTAAACGAGGACCATTCTATAATCAATTTGTCCATAAAATTCTTCAAAGTAAACCAATCTAAGATTGAAACCCAAATATTTGAAGGATTTAGTCACATAGTCTTCCAAGTTAAATCGTAACATTTATCTCCAAACAACATCAGTTGCTCCTAAAGTCTCATATTGAAATGTAATTAACCTAATCACATATCCTCCATGATAGTTTAATCATTTTCATAAATAACCCAAAATCAACTTACTCTTAATTCATAAAATCATGTAACTAAAAAGAATTGGTCAAAATAACCAGGGACTTCACGTAGTCCAGTGGTAGGTGATAAATACCAGTCGTACTTTTGTTGTGGGTTCGATTCCCGCAGCTTTGTCCGACGCGACGGGATGTCACACGGTCTGCGTGTTGTCCTTTTTCCAAAACTATATAATTCTTAAAACATTCCTCAAAATGAGATAAAATCTTCAAAAATAATCATAACATATTTTAACCTCAAGTTTATCTCATTCCTCTCATTTTCCATCATATCATATAATAACCCATAATTACATCAAAATTAAGGATCATATAAACTCTAATGGTTAACTTTATAATTTTTACCTGAATTTCCACATCGAGTTGGCCATCTCGTGCATGATGCATTAGGGAACTCACCAAGTTTGAAGTGGTTGATCATGACTCCTTGATAGTTGGTTTGGAATAACTATGAGATTCCTCATTGAATCCCCCATCTCATCAGTATCTTAATCAGAGAACCACCACCGTTTCCTTCAAACCCATTGTCACTTTGGTGCCTGTTAGATCTAGCCATTTACTAAAACCAAAAAGGTCAGTGTGAGTATATCAACATAACCATCATGTACTAATGAGGAAGATAAACACTAAGATATACTTACTCATTCACTTTATCTAAAACTAGGACTCTTTCTAAAATCCTAACCATTATGGTAATGTCACTTATGCTTAAAAAATATCCTAACTTCTAAAGTTATCTAAACCGACCTCTGATACCAACTATAATTCCCCAGCCTTAAACCTTACTTAATCTTGAGTTATCACAAGATTACACGTTGAGGATATTTTCAGGTTTAGAGTTTTAGAGAATTAGATCATGAAACTTGCATTACATTCCACATTTAAACAAAGTGGTTACATAAAAGACAATATTCATTCTTCCCATCAGCGTAAACATATTTAAAATAAAACATGGATTCTTTCTTGACACATCCTTGACACTATCACCACATCATGTACCTTTCCCTTGACCTGTGAAAAACATTTCAAAAACTTGGGATGGGCATAAAAAGCTCAGTAACGGTTATAAAAATATGGAATGGAAATATGAGTTCATATGTACATAATAATGAAATCATACTTTACCCATAAAACATAGGTACTTTAACATACCTCATCAAACCATGAATAAATCATAGAAAACATAAGACATAAAGGTAACGTGAGGCATTCATAACATTCTTACGTAGGGAGTAACCCTCTTTGTTACGTTTGGAATACCCATCACAGTATATTCCTTAAATCTCTTCAGAGAAACCTTAACGTTTCACTCCTTCGCGTTACCCAATGCATTGGAGAGCTATATCGGGCTCACCCGCCCTTAGTTTATCACGAAACCACCTGTTTTCATAACAATTACCAAGAACAATAACATAAACGTATCACATAAAACATTCATAAAGGAAACAAAACATTTCCAAATTTCAATCACAACATAACATTTTAGTATTTTGAAATAATGAATCCATACAAAAAGAAACCATTTCCAAAACCATTTAAAACATTTAATAAAGAGATTTTTGAATCAAAGTGTCACATACAACCTTGAAGCTTAAAATTTTAAACCATTAATATCCATATAAATAAATCCTTAAAACCATTTTGAAAACATGGATATTAATAAGAACAAATAATTAAAACATTTAAAACAATATTTTGGTTAAAGGGGTTTTACCAAAATTAGAGACACTTGAATACAATAATTGAGGAATAACATTTAGTCAGAACATTATAATATCATGAGAATAAATGGATTCATGATATAATACTCCAAAGGACAGTATATACACCATACAAGAGTGAATTGGTGCATAACAACAATGAACCCTCAATAGAAATGTCAAATGTGATGAAATCCCTTATAAAGAAGTTATCCTTAAATTAAGGACAAATCAATCTCAAAAATATGTGTGACAAATATAAATACACCCAATATAAGTGGATATTAAGTGTAAAACAATAAAAGGTCATTCACACATATTCAATGGATGACATATTCAATGACTACATGTTGAACCCAAAGAAATCGAAATTGGGTTACAAAGTTCCCTTGACAGCCTAACGGCATCACATCAAAATGAGTTGATGAGAGATAAAAAGTGTATCTCATCACTTGGACATAAAATTTACATCAATAAGGATATATGAGAACATATCCCAACATAACAATATGTAAATTAAAAGCCCCAACAAAAGAAGTCTTTTTAAAAAAAGAGGAGGGTGAAAGGTTCCCTTACCGACTTGGGTATCCTTCAAAACATACACCCCATGAAAGAAGGATAATAGATCATTTATGTAAATACTCATAAACGAAATTATATTACACAAAGAGTAGAATAATGGGTAGTACATACACCACTCAATGGAATTTGTGGCAAATGTAGCATAAATCTCACAGGAATAAAAGTGAGATGAAAAATCCATTACGAAAACTCGGCAGCCTAACGGTGCCACATAAAACTTCCAAAATGGATTGATGAGATAAAATAGAGTATCCCATCATATTACAATATAATTTAAATAAATATTAATATAAAATAACATCCACCATCATAACAAAGAGGAGCTTAAAAGAAGTGAAAATAAGCAGAGTATGTAAAAAGAAAGAGAGAGGTTAGATCTCTTACGAAAGTTCGGCAGCCTAACGGCGCCACTCAAAACTTCCAAAATGGATTGATGAGAGAGAATAGGGTCTCTCATCACATGAACATAAAAATTACAGTAAGTGTAATATAAAATATCATCCCAATAACAAGAAAGATGAGCTTGAAAAGGAATGACATAAAAGTGTGTACTTAAAAAGAAAGAGAGGAGTTGGATCCCTTACCTCGGGTCCGACTTGACTCGATCGTTCTTTAACGTCCTGAATAATAAACTTGAGTTAATTCATACTTTCTTAAGAACCTTTTCCAAGTTCATTATTCCTTTTATATCAATTATTGACATGTTATAAACATTATGTAATCATTTAAGTTAATAATGTTCATTTTGTCGGTATTTGGTTCTTAAGTCGAAAGTGGACTTCTTACAATTACATGTTGTTCGTGTGGTCAAAGGTTATTTATATCCAGAATGACATTCCTGATTTGGATATCATATATTTTATATATATCCAGCATATAAATTTATTTATAATGTTACATAATCATTTAGGGGTAAGAAATGAAATGCACCGTTCATGGAGACGGTAAGCCGTACGTACGCATGAACGCTAATTTCATTTCTTTGTCATATTAATGGAATTAAAACTAAATGAGAGGTATGTATATTTTAATTCCAGAATTATATTCATAATTTAGATATACTATTCATTATATATATCCATTATATACATGTACTTTTAATATTACATTACATTTGGGGATAAAAAATGAAATGCACCGTTCATGGAGACGGTAAGCCGTACGTACGCATGAACGCTACTTTCATTTCTATCTCATACTTTAATGGAAAGAAATAATAATGATATAGAGTTATATTATAATTCCAGTATAACATTATATATAATAACATTAAATCCATCCTTTATACGTCCCACGTATGGCATTAACGAATCACATCACTTTGAGGGGGGGTAGTCCGCACTTCCTAAAATGAAGATATCGCGTATACCCATAATGGAAGCCATAAAGGTAAGACAAAAATGAAAAATACAGTAGCTTAAGTAAAGAATAAAAATATTATATATCATATATAAAAATAGTGACATCATAATGGCCACCTTTGAAGGTGTTAGATGAGTATTGAACAATCATTGTTTCGGGAGGCAGAATTTCGCCATCCACGGAAACCGTATGTTCTTAAACCATTTGATGTAGTTGTGTGAGATTGTAGCTCGAATAAATCATATAAAAACATCCTAGTATATTGAAGATACTGGTGTTGTTACAAAAGAAGTAAATAAAAATAGTTTTGGGGGTTCGAGAAGCAAAATAAAACAAATGAACATGAGAGAATGAATTACCTTTAAAAGTGTAACTCCTTTTGATTTGAGCCTAAAGGCTTCCATTGAAAGGTTTATGCCCAAAGGGAATCCTCTAGGATGAGGAGAGGTATGTGGAGAGAGTAAATGGGCAGTGGTTGGCAGAGCCAAAGACTTGAGGAGTGTGTGAAATGAGGTAGAGGTGGGGGCCTTTTATAAGAGGAGAGGAGGGGCACTTTTGGAAAGTAATGAAATATTACTTTATTTGAAAATGTGTTTCGGTTTTAAAAGGTCCCACATTGATATAATTCGTGGATAAGGTGATAAGGCTTCTAAATCCACCGATAAAATAAGTTTTGGACATGTTTAGTTCATAGAGTTTATATTATCTTTCCATTTTATTTAAATCGTCAGATAATGATGTCATCGCTGCATCATTATGATGTCATAAATAATTTAATTTATTTAATGTCTAAAAATTATAAAAAAATACTATGATGTAGGAAATATTTTTAGATTTCCAATTACTATTTATAAAAAAAATCTGACTTGTATAACCCCACTTAAAAATTGTTTTAGTAAAACATATCATGTTTCTGTCATTTTTACTTTTACATTAAATGAAAAGTTATTTATGTCATTTCCTAACCAAAGTGTCTCCATGGGGTCCCCAAGTTGACCCATGACTTTTCTTGGTCGGCCATGACACAACCAATGAGGTTAAGACATGTTTCAAGCTCATCTCATTTTATTAAAGCATTATTTTTACCTTATACTACACTAATTACCACTAATCGCGATTAAAAACTTAATAAATTACTATTCACCAAAAATTTATTTTTATCCCATTGAACCACATTTTACTTCTTAATGAAAACCATGTATGTCAGATTTTTGAAATTCAAAACACAATGATGGCAAAATTTCATTTAAACGGAAAAATCAGTTTTTATAAGTACCACTTAGTGGTTTCACTATTCATCAAAAATTGAAGTTTTTCAGAAAAATCCCAAAAATTCACCCTAAGCTATATTTGATATTCCGAATTCAAAAATGAAGTCAATTTTAAAAAATTAAAAACTTATAAGTCACATTAATTAATTTAATAATTAATTCCCGCTGTCAGAGCAAATAGCGTGTTTTTATAAAACAATAAGTATCGAAAGATTGACACTAGTTTAAGTCTGATTTCAAAGTGAAATTAATTCCAACGACCACTATTGGATTTAATGGTAAAAATATTTTCTAATTTCACTTTAAATCCAATTCAAAATATAATCTAATTATATTAATAAATTGTATTAAAAAGTGGTTTTGAATTAAAATACAACATTTTACACTATTCATTAAAAAAAAGAACTTTATCGGAAAGATACCAAAAATTTACACAAAGTAAATTTTGATGTCCCGATTCTAAAGAAGAGTTATATTTGGTCCAATAGAATTTATATGATCAATCAAAACTATATTTAATGACGGTTCTCCGTCAAAAGGTGATAAGTGGACCTTTAGTGAAAACAAGGGCATATACGCCTAAAATTGAATTCTTTCCGTATTTTGAGCCTCTATCCTTTATTGGAAAAATGTAAAAACATTTAAAAACATATATAATCATATTTTAGTTATTTATATCCATTCCCGCCATTACAACAGCTAAATGTTAACTACCATTTAAAATAATATTATTTTATTATTAGAGTACAACGTAAGATTCCCAAGAAACTCGTTGTTGCGTGTTGGGTACGCCATCGAGCATAGCATCCCATTTAAAGTCATATTAATATTTTATTCACAAATATGGATAAATATTAAAATGTCATATTCATTATTTACCTGTGGTGTTACAATATCCACCATACTTATTTAGAAGGACTATAAGATTTTCCATGCATATATTCATGAGACGCATATATTTTATAAATATATATTAAGAATATGAATACTTTCAGTCCCTGAGAAAATAAAATTATGATTTTCATTATTTTATAAGTTTAAATGAAATTATATAATACTCTAATGCATTGGGTAGCTATTTTTTTCTCATGAAATAATGTTATAGGGAATGGGGAGGGAACCTAAACCGTAGTGGGAAAATTATAAATATGTTAATTCTAGGATGAGAATTATATTTTAACACCACCATATTTTATGATATATTTCTCTAAAAAAATCTAATTCCTTTGATAGCTTATGATACATGCAAAACCTGAGTATAAATTAACTATAATATATTATACCATTTTAAAATAGTTGTTAAATCAATGGAGTGAATCTGAAATACATAAGATTTTAAAAAAATTATAAAAGTTTTAGACAATATAAATTTAATGAGAAAATAATTATCAATTATTTAGTAAATAAATTATATGATTCAAAAAAAAATTATATATTTTTTATTTTACTTAAGCATAAAATTATATAATTAATAGTTTCCATTTTAAAAATAATTATTTGAAAAAAAAATTCTTTAAATTTCCATTTCAATATTTGTGAAAAATAAATTTCTGACATTTTTTTAAATATATTGGTTCCTCAATAAATAATAAAAAATGTTGATTTTCATTGAAAATTTTCTTGTCATTTAAATTTTTTTAAAAAACATACATTTTATTTTAAAATTTCTCTAAACGGAAAATTAATTTACTCATATTTTTATTATACCAATAAATTTCACTAGTATAAATTTTATCTTGTAATTTTGTAAAAACATTTTATACTTCTAAAAAAATGAGATAACATTTTTCCGGTAGTTTTGTACATAAATTTTAAAATTAATTTTAACAATTTATTGAAAACATATCATGATGAATATGTTCAATTTTTTTAATTAGTTTTTCCAAATTTTGTAAATAGGTCTCTTTTGTCAAAATTTATAGTAACCATATTAATTTTTTTTCTACAATAGCAAAATTAAAACGGGTTAATTGGGGTTGAAACTAACGTGATAAGGCAAAAATATTTATCTAAACCATAAAATTTATTTCATTGTATGAGTAAATTTATCCCTGCTAATTTAAAATTTTAATATATGATTTTTTTCATTTAACATTTGTTTTGATATTTACAATATATATATATATATATTAAAGTAAAAAAATGTCACTTTCTTGTTTTAATTAAGTATAATATTTTTTGACTGGGATAAAAACAACATAATTTGAATTAAAAATAATTTTTTAAATTATTAATGATTTTTATCGTGGTAATTTATTTAATGTTTTAATTAATCAAATAATTATAATAAAGTTTTATTAAAATATATCATAAGTCCAATACAGGTAGTTAAAAAATATTGGAAATATTTTGAAAACACAAAAAGTAATAATTTTGCATTATGTTATAGTGGTCCATGGATTTTAAAGATAAATATAACTTATTGGGACTGTGAGAAAGGTTTATATTATAATTCATTTATTGTCACTTTGATTTATAATTCCAATTTAGTGAATAATGTAAAAAAATATAATAAATCATACATTATAAAATAGTAATATCTACAAATTTTTTTATAAAATATAAAGATAATTAACGATGAATGATGTGATTATTAATGATTGAAAATTTCATCTCATGTCCATTTAGGAATCTATTGTTGCATTATAAGAAAAATTAAAACAACGTTAATTTAAAAACTCATTGCTATCTTGAAGGTTGATATCAATTAATGAATGGTTTGAACTAATAGATGAGTCTTAAAATGAAACCAAGACAAATCATAATTTTATTCTTTAAGGATATGTTGTCCATATATTATATTTCTTTTGTTTCTAGGAAATTTGGGAGCATTAAATATGAGAAGTTAATTATTTATATTTACATAATTTATTTGATTTCAAGGGTTTCCTTTCTTCCCCTTATAAATGAATGCCTCATATCTATTTTAATTTCAAAAAATTAGGCCATACAGATCAACAATCCTTAATGCAATTATCTTAGAAACTTCTCTAGAAAAAATATTAAGATGATGTTAATTCATATAATCCACTACACAATTCTATATGAAGGTATGTTAGGGAGGCCTAGAGTTAAAGAGGAGGTTATTGCGCTTTCAATGAAAGTAAAATACAATATAAGGGTTTTATGTAACAAAATCAGTACTTACTAGGATAGTTTATGAATAGGATTTTATTGATAGAATTTTAGGATTTACTTCTAATGAATATCATCTATTTCCTTCTCATATTCTTATTTTGTAAGATAACATTTATTCCTTTCATTTTCATCATGTTATATACTAAAGAGAATTAAAGAATATTATTGTGGAAATTTTACTTTATATCTCCATTCAGATGATTTTTTATTTCAATTTCCTGGTTGTATAAAATGATTTGATTTTTTTTTTATAAAATGAATATTTAAATACATTTTTTTCCATGTTTAACTTTTTACAAAATATTTTGAATAAAATCCTCTTCTTTTTTTCTATAGGAGGTACATTATACATTTAACTGGAAATATAAATGAATAAATGTTTTTATCATAGACAAAATGAATTAAAATTCCTTCCATTGTTAATTATCAATGATTTGATATATATTTTTAAAATTTACATGTTTATTTTTAAATAATTTATTTTTCTTACTATTTGGAATATTATAGTTTTTAAATAAGTCATTTCAATGTGAAAAGAATATTTTTCTCAACAAATGTTTTAATGGTCTTTTTACGAACTATTTTATCAATGATAACCAACTTTCCAATATTCTAGGAATTTATGGGGATATAAAAAAATGATCCTACACACTATTATTCATTTTAAGTTTTATATTGACGATTACATTAGGAAGAGTATATGAAACACAGTTCCTTTCCTTGGGTTATTCATTGATGCTATGGTGATGTTTTTTTCATACCTAATTATTTTATATGGTTAATACTATGGTAAATGAATTATGATATTGTAGAACACATATTTTTGATTTTAATTATGTGAATGGTATACTTGTAATTACATTTCCCTACAACAAATTGGGTAATGATGTATATACCATGGGCTAAAAGGACTAGAATATGGAGTGAATCCATCTAATCAAGGGTTTATTTTTACAATGATAGTCTTCAGAGCTAACATTGACTAAGTATATCGAGGAATAGTAAGTGAAATAAGACTAATATGATAGTATGTTCAGTTATCCTTGACTGAATAAATGATTTGATATGAGTATGTGTATCCCAAATAATTATGTCTAATGTCAATATTTTCCCCCATTTACTACACTATTTAATTCCAATATGATTCAAGTACTATAAACAGTCATGATTTATTCCCCTACTTATGATCTTGAACTATGACATACATAGTACAGTTTTATAATTTTAAACACAAGTTCTTATATCCTTGGGCTAATTTTTTTCTTATGTGATATTTGACATCTACCTTCTCTACCCTTATCAAGCATTTAAGCTCACAATTTATTATGATTCCATTCTCCATGTTATTATGTTTTATTTTATGTATGATATGTCGAAAGAGGGTACTAGTTTTGAATAGCATAGTTTGTAATGAAATAAATTACTTATCACATACATATTTATGTATCAATGATTACAATGACACTAAACCAATATGATTAATTCTTAGAATGTTAGGATATTTAACGATTATTATTCTAAAATGATATAAAATTTTATCATAAAATAATGGGTCATTATATTTTGTATCAGATTAAATATTTTCGCATCATTTGATATTAGGATTTGAGAACAATAGTGAAAACCCTGAGATATGTTTATGTATTGGATAACATTCTAATATTTTGGTAATGACCATGGAAAACATATGATAATACTAATGTTCAATAGATTGAGAAAAATGTTTTAGTATTTACATATTGTATAAATAATTTTCTTGATCACATTGTTTAATGCTATGATTATTGTTCCTCAAAATATTCTCATTGGTTTTAGTCAATGGTTGGATCCTTGAATAATCATGAAGTTTTGGAATGTAATGAACAATTTAAATATTTTCCACCTGAAAATTATAATTTAATGGGAGACTGAATGAAAAATATTGTTGATATGGTTATGAAACACTCAAAAGATATGATTCATACTAATATTCCAAAAAAGAAAATGAGGGAACAATATTTTATTGATCCCTTAATGTGGAAACATCTACCTTTTTTTTCTCTTTTAATAATCCACTGGTTCCTGAGTAATGGACCAGTACCAATAAAATGATATTTTCTATTCTCCAGTACATAGGACATGAAAATTTATTAGGGAAGTGTATTGTTTTGAAGTGTAATTTTCTAAATTGTGCAATCAAATTTAAAATAAAATGTAATATACTGAAACTGGCTCTATTAAGCGGGTTGATTTTTAGAGCTTCAATTTCAACACATAAATTCCCTATATTATTCATATAACTATATCTGGAACAAGTTAATATAAAGAAGAAGGATGATATATTCATTAGTAGATACAAGGAAAATTTTACAAGACATATGAGGTATTCTTCTAAAATTATAATCCATCATGAATATAATATTGATATATTAATACATATTCTTCGATGGGAACTATTTATATGATACTAAAGTAGGTATAATAAAACATTTTGATGTTTTAGCATGAAAAAGATGGTGGTTGGAATAACCCATTAATACCATGTTATTTATATGAAATGAAAGATAGAATTAAAATGAAATTATAGAAATATAAACAATTGATTGAAAAAGACGTTCCTTCCATTATTCTGAAAGTGTGCAAGAAAACATATAATAAATTGTCTTATGGGGACTAGAAATTTTTTTTTGTGTTCAAAGGAATCCTATAATGGAATAATCCTCTAATGTGATTGAAAGAAAACATTACTAAATAATGGAGTGGAAGTAATACATAATGCACCACCCAAACTATAGTGTTTCCAATTGAAGTATAATTGTAATTATTCCATCCAGTGTTCAAATCCTATGATTAATCATGAGGATTGAAATTAGAAACCCATTAAGGCAAAAAAAATTCAAAATCTCACATGATAACCATTTTCAATGAGGAATACAATAATAAATTGGTGAAAGGTATACACATTATCCACTTTATAACTAATAATGTTTATTTGATTTTTTATCAACAACCTCTTTTATATCTAATGAATTTTATATTGGAATAATATTTTCAACAAAATTATTTAATATTGATGTAGTGGAGAAAACTCCTAATGGAATGATGACCACATCTAAAGCCTATGATTGTTATCGAATTGATTTTTTCGGGAATGTACAACCTATAAAATTCTTTATTCTCTATCTAGTAGAATATGATGTTATATTACTCTTGGAGTGCCTTCGTTTATATATTTCAAATATAAAGTGATAAGTTGTGGAAGAAATTCTAGTAATTTTCATACCATCTTATGATCATCTATTAGTATGATAATAAATATAAACTACAAATAAAAATCTCTTTCTTTATATTGGACTTGATTCAATTTCAATATAGTATTTTTTCGTATATGTTTTTTAAGAAGATAAATATAGATGATATTCCCATTGAAGAATTGTTTTTAAGGTCCTTTGAGAATATATTCCAAGTATTCCTCTGAATAATGATGTTTACATATCAATTCAATGCATATGTGGTATTATACCTATTATATAGAATCATTATACAATGGCCCCAATTGGGTTGTAAAATTTGGAACAAAAACAATAAGGGAATTACGATAAGGGACTTATATTCTGTTGTGTGGAACTATGGGGGGAGTATATTCACTTTCTAAGAGAAATGATTGATACTCCAATTTATTGATTATTGCAAACTGAAAATGAAAATAGTTAAAAAAAATTATTCAAAACATTGAATTTATGACTTTTTTGATGAATGTTTTGTGGCTATGTACTTTTAAATTATTAATAATAATTATAAAAGTAATAAATTAATGTGATATACCCAAGATAGAATTCCATAAATGGTATAGACACTAATAATGTTTTCTGAATCCATTTGGCCGTAATAATTCCACAGCTATCAACATGGATTTAATAAATGCATTATTTAGATATTATTGAATAATCATTGAGTTATTTTATAGAAAAATTATTTTATTTATTTCCATCATATTTCATTTGTATATTTTTTTAAAAAGCACGAGTAAGAGTGATTGAATGTTAATAATGTTTTGTTATGATATTGATAGAGGAAGGTAAGATTAGTCCTTAAAAATATTATGAAACAATTTCAAAATGTAAAATGATTCTGAAAAATTCATGACTATTTTCAACATGATGAAATGAATCAAGAATCAATATTTTTTCTAATAGGGATATCATGTTTTCTAGACATAGAGTACTATAAAAATGTCCCTAGACAAAGGGTTTTAGCAAGATTTTGTTTGGTCAGACTGGACACATAATGAGTAGATTGATATGTAGTTATAGGGTTTCAATGTGTAGAGAAGAAAATTATGATCATCACGAAAATATCCCTAGATAAATTTTACCAGATGGAATAGGTTTGAAGTGAATGCATGAAGCATCGTTAGAATTCAGTGTTTGAGTAACAGTACAATGACGTTTTAAGGGTCATCGATAATTCATGATGCCTAAATAATAGTAAAATATGTGTTATGAAGTCTTTGAAAAGTTATAGGAATACTTTATAATATAAAATATAATTATTCCAAGAATAATGTTAATATTTCAAAAATGTAAATATATTTGATGTTTATCAGCTAATGAAATTAGACAAAGATACCTGATGAAACATACTAACATTCAAAATGATTATTTTTATGAAGTTGATGTTTCTAATTTTATAAACATATATTCAATGTTTATGAAGTCATCAAAGAGAATATGTATAGTGGGTAGAGACTAAAAACGTAAATTAGTAGCATGAATGTGAAATTTCTATATTATAGAAGACTTTGTAAGTTTAACCAATGTTAATGTACATCAAAACATCGAGGGAAATGTTGTAATATTGGGTTCCTTATACCAAAAATGAATAATACACTTGATTACCATATCATTTTTATAGTTATATATATATATATTATTTTTACTTATCGTAATAGTGTAGAAATTTTTTTTCCACTACATAATGGAATTTTAAGCAGATTAATTTTCAGATCAACAGGTCAATGAAGATCCCATTCTATAAGGAGAACCTTGAGATACAATAACATTAATTTTAAGCAAATGACCCATGGTCTGAATGCAAATTTTGACCAGAAATAGTTTATTTTTTTACTATCAGGTGTTGTGTTCTCATAAGCATTGATACATCTTCTAATGAAGTTTGTAATTGGTGATCTCTAGTATTGAGATCATGGGGACAAAACCACCAATAGAAAAACCATATATTTTGGGTGTCATTGGTTGTTCATATCTACAAACATGATTATTGGAGTCATGGCATGAGATCATTACCAGTGTGTTCCATTTGATCATGTACTTTGGTACAAGTAAAAAACCATGATAATGAAATCGTGGTGAGGTTGTTTGTGTTGGGTATGTCATTGGTGGCATGGAATTAATTCAATTGTTATGAAAGGATTTTTCTCTTCCATGATAAGGAAGTAATATATCTTAGTCCAATTGGATAAGGATGGTACTACCTTTTTAATTATATGGATAAAGAACTCATGAGGTAAATCCATTCAGAAAGAAAAAATAATAATAATTCTAAAAAAAGAGATGAAAAAAGTGCATCATTCCATATGAGATATTTAATGACAAAGAGATTATGGTACACCGTATGTATTCATATGATGGATTCCATTACTAAGTAAATAATTATATTTTTAGGTGCCTTGATGGGTTACTAGGCTCCACTCATGGTTTTTTTATTTTATTCTCTACTATCGAGAAAAGGTACTAGAGGGTCACACACATTAGTGTATTCAAGAATATTCCCTATTCGGTTAAATTGGTATATTGGACATTTTGGGCCCCACCATGGGCTCCGAGGGTCATCCAAGTTCTCGATCACAGGTTAATTATTAAATTATTTTTTATCAATTTTAAAAATTATTTGGTATAATAATTTTTTAAAAAGTATTTACAAGTTTAGAAATTACATGATATAGTATTAATCGAAATAAATTATTTTTATATTCCATTTTCGATTAATATTAGTAGGAATGACGAGTAGTGTTAAATGACTCAGTTTTGTCACATAATAAATTTAACATATATTACAGGTATATGATAAATAATAAATAGTATTCATGGAATGGTTTAGTTTATCATAATTATTATTAAGTTTGTGTTAATTTTTCATGGGGCCAGGGAACCCCACGAGGTGTTTTCAATATCCACTATAAATTCAAAGAGGGTCTTGCATAATGAAGACTATTAATCCAATTTTTAATGAGAGCCAATTTCCCCTCCCCCATTATAGAGAGAGAGAGAGTCTCTCTCCGAGTGATGATCCATGAAGGGCTTAAAACAACAATGTAGAGGATTTTTGTGACTGTTAATATGTCATAGAACTCATCATCTTTCAATGTTAGAAATTATAATTTGATAAAAAATGCTTCAACGAATTATTTCAGTGTTTTTGGGTGATCTAGATGGATCCTGCTATAGATCCTTAAAGTATCAATCATGGGAGAAAAGAAAATGTCGACCATAATTTTAGATCTGAAAAACATAGTTTTTTTGTTTATGGTTATGAGCATATTAATTTACATGCGATCCTTGGACCATATATGGGATTAGATTGTCTAAGGTGACAGGTCTTATCATGCCAAAGATTATTTATTTTAAAACTATTCAACCCACATTATTCTACTATGACTCTATTATGTTAAATTAGTATAAAAGGGTGTCACATAAATTTTTTGTGGTAAGAAACATTAAGTTACACTAATATTGAGTATATGGTATTAAATCTATTCCATCAGAGTATACTATCTGATGATCTAATTTTGAGCGACAATGTTATTTCCATTTTAAATTTTTTATATTGATCATATTTTCATTTTACGATTAAAAAAATTAAAGTATGAAATATTTTAAATTTATTTTTATTTTATCCAATTCAAATTTTGGTGGTTGTTCTATCATCCTAAAAATCTGACGAGTGGCTACCTTGGCTTCCCCTAACTGAGGATCCCTTATTTACATGAAACATTTCATAAGAAGTGATTCCCTGCAATATGAAATGGTGTGGGTCTACATGACCTGTAAACAGCACTTGGGGGACCCACAAATCCAATTAAAGTGTAGAAAATGTTTTTCATGGCCCGAAACTGATCTCTGCGGGTTCTGTGAAACCCACATTGGACTTGCATGGTTTTTAAGGCAGGCCAATAAAATTAATATTATTAATTAATTTAATTTTATAAATAAATTAAATTAAATTAAATATTACTTTTTCTTTTGAAATTATTTATTTTAATACACGGTATTAAATTAATTTAATTTTTATATTACATTAATTAATTAATTAATTATATTTTTTGAATTAAAAATAAATTAATTATGGGACCAAAGAATAATTAAATTATTTGAATTTAATGAATTATTTTAATTTAATATAATTAACCGATACTTATTTGAAGTAATTTAATTTTATCACACATTTAATTTACCAGTGACTGGTCTTGATCAATGACCCGACCTGTGTCTGTCTTCATTTATTTAAGTTAATTATTTTAAACTAAATTTGATGGTTGTAATTAATTAATTAAGATGGTATAAATATCATCATTAATTTTCAGAAAATATATATATGGCTAAGCGGGACCATCTTTATTTTTAAATACTTTTCTTTGGTAGTTTACCTTACAAGCGAGCGAGTACATTATATCAGATAAAGATGATGTATGATGTGGATCCTCCCATGATAAGGAATCATGAATAGAAAAGGAAGTTGTAAGAAATATAATACACCAATTCAAGGAATTACATAAAATGAGTAGTGAAAATACACTAATGGAGTGAGTTGTATCATGAGTCATGCGACCACACACATTTGAGGTTCCTAGGCTGTGGTTGGTCCATTGAATTTAAATGTTTCAACCAATATAATATTCTCAAGACCATTCAGGTACTATATTTAATTTATGAATTTATTTTTATTTCATTTATTATATTATAGTAGGAAAATACAAAAAAAATATATATATAATAAAATGCATAATGAAGCGATGAATATATTTTACTATTATTTATTATTTGTGAGCGCAACACCATAGATGAAAATAATTCATATGGACTAAATTTGTCGAGATAATAACAAAAAACCATTAATGAAATATTATGTTGTTTACCACCATCCATCATTTAAATTTTATCAAAACTAAGTGTTTAGGGTGCTCATCATGCCATAAGTGTCGGTACCCCTTACTACTAGGGAGTTTTTATGATAATGAGGGGTCGAAATAACTATAGTTGTAGTAAGGATTAGACATACCTAACTTTATATCATTTTAGATGAAATAGTTTAGTGATTAAAGGTTTTGATTATGAGATGTTGGGACTTCACTCAACAGATTAATGAGCCATGGCATAATGCGTTTGAAAAGTCAAAATCATTTCCCGAACTCTCTGAATAATGTTATATCCAACGCTTTTGGTCTATGAGGGAAGTTTCATATATAATTTCCAATAGAATACACAAGGGATATATTAATCCAATTATAGAAATTATGGTTAAGATAATTCGATAAAATAGTGGGATACATTTAATGATTTAACTAATTAATCAATAAATTATAAATTCATAAGTCAATATAAAAGTATTAATATAATAAAGTATATTATTATGAAAAGTGAAAATTAATACAATAGGATATACTATAATATATATTTGACAATTTAAATGTTAAAATATGCATGAATTCTATGTGTACTATAGGTTCTTGTGACAAAACTATGATTTAAGAAATTCATGATGACGGTGTCTCAATAACTATTATGCCACCTCAAGAAGCGAGGGTGTAAAATTTGTTATAGGAAAATCATTTATAGAGAATATTGTTTTTATATCCTTATTCTATAATCAATGTTTTCAGTTTATTGTGGTAATTACATTTGGACATGGATGTTATAACATATAGTCACATTTATGAGATGTTTATGAGTGGAATGTTAAGAAAGAGGTGAATGGGTGATCAATTAAACTGGATTTGTGTTAATATGAAATATAGATCACAATATTTTAAGACATACCATTGTTACATCCAATTACTCATGTCTCATTTAAGTTCACAAAATTATACTAATGGAGTAAAATCTTCACATCGTTTTATCTGAGGCTCAATGGGAAATATGAATGTTAAATACATTTTAAACATTAATTATAATAGAGTAAAATTTGAATGGAATAATAAAAAGGACAATTTAAATTGTAATTTCAATGGAAAATTCACAACATTATTCAATAATATTAGTTTGGTTTTTAAATAGGAGTTTATTTCCATCGCATAACTGGAAATATAATCTATGGATGTTAATTTCAATGAACTTAATTTAAGATTTTTTTATTCATCATCAAAGAATATTCCTAAAATGTAATGTTTTTACCGTACTAATTTTTTATTAAATTCAATTTCATTTACTAATTTTTTATTAAATACAATTCCATTTACATATATGTATTGAAAAACATACTGGAACCCTAGCCGACGTGGATGTTTTTACCATACTAATTATTTGTGGTGTCTCATACACAACCAATAGTTATGAGATACTTCAATCATTTGTAATATGTGATGAATATAAAATAGTAGACTTATATAGCCAATTATGGAAAGATAAATATTTTTCAAGAAAAACTATAAAGTGGACATCTAGGATATAACGATTTTTTTAGACTCACTCGATCTAAACATAATTGTTTTTATCAATGTATTTAGTTTGGACAATGAAATTTTTATAAATAAAGGTATGGAAAAAATTATTCATAATTCATTCACCAAAAGAGCATGATCAATTCCTAGAGTAAGCTAGGGGTAAATATAATTCATAAAATTCCATTATGTAATTATGGAATGTGAATTTGATGTCTTAAATTTTCATGGTTAAATGATATAATATTCATTGGTATGGCATGCCAATGAACATCTAGACCATGCATTAATCGATCAATATAATGTGGAGTGAAAATTTTCATAAACACATATTACTCTATATATATCATGAAATTGAAGTTAACAAGGTTAATTGGTGATAATTTCTTCATGATTACATTGATCAGAAAAATTTAGTGTGAAACAATCCCTAAATGTACATTTTATACATCAAAGTTATTATATAAGTATTATCAATGCTTCCACATGCATAAACATCCATTATATTTCAAGAAGTTATTTTAAAATAATAGTGATATGCAATAACAATATGACAACTATAATAAAAAATGTATGTCTAATGGGTTATAGTATGCTAGGTCCATACCTTCATATAAAATATGGTTATATGCAATGAGTTTGTTGAGGATATAATAAAATAGTAATCAATCTTAACACATTTTTTATCTAAGTAATTATCCTAATTATTTATTAGGATATTAAATAAATCCCTGAGAGAGAAAAGTTGATGTCATGTAATCAACTACATTTCTATATATGGGTGAATATATATTAGATATAGTGGGAGAATGAAGGATTTAGGTCTAGACAGTTATAGAGATTCACAAATAGTTGATATGGGAACTACTTCCACAAGTTCATGGTGAAGAGGGATGTTCTAGTGACACATACTTTGTATGAAGGTTAAAATCATAGTTTTAGATTTATACTCACTACATTCGGTGATAAATTATTCATGGAGAATAACAATTTCTATATGTAATAAGTATATGTAAATTTGATATGAATCAAAAGATTAATTAAATATAAATAAAGGATTCCATAAATCAATATAAAAAGGGGCTTCGGATTTTGAATACAATTATGGGTATTCATGTAAGATGATACATTGGTGGTACAAGAATGGGACTGATAAGGGTTGATTAGAAACAAAATGTTGTTATGCCGAAATCTAATGGAATATTACACATCAAAGATATTTTATATGATCATTAAATTGGAATTTTATTTTCATGAAAAAATTTCTTGGATGGTGTATATATGACGCAACCATAAAGGGAAGGTGACATAACAGAATTCCAATAAGATTTTAAAACACTAAAATCATGTTTTGGACATAGGTAAGCAACATGATCATATAATATTCATTGAGATTGAATGTTTTCCATGTGTTTACTAAAGTTTAGTGGGAGTGATATTGTTTTCAAAATAAAATATGTTTGGAAATATATCTAAAATAGATGTTGGACTTGTGGTAAGTTAAAACCAAGTTGAATGTAATTATCTAGTGAATGACTTAAAGTATAAATATATGTTCTAGAGGACATGATATACTGCGATATAACTAAATTTCCCTTGAACCTATTCAATCATACATATAATAACCTAGTATTGAAAAAAATCATGTTATAACAATTACAAATACTAATTGTTTCCAGTGTCACATGGAAGAAATCTCTTTAAGTGCACATGAAATGGCATCAGAGGAGATTATGTGGTGATCTGAGTACCATATGCTTTATTGATGTATAAATCTTGTATTCCATGATATGTACAAGCTATGATATTTATAACATATACATTATAGTAAAAAATATCTGTTATAACTAGGAGAACTGAACGTAAAGAAGTCAATATAGTCTATTTGTACTTGGGAAAGTAGAGAATATATGTACCTTGGAAAAGGATATAAAGGGATATAAGTTTTAGTGGCACACAAACTAGTCTTTGAATAAATTTCACAACGTATCAAATTTAAGCTATGGTGTTAAGCATGATGAGATAATATAATTTCATTGTATACATTATTACAAACATCGAGCATGTTGCAGCTTTTTGTGGTAGAAAATAAGCATTTAAAGTGTACGGATTTTTTTCAATTAATGGAATAGCACCAAGTATGTAATCTTTTTATCATTATGATTATTCTATTTCAAGTAAAATAAAAGTATTAATTTTTTTACAGAGGAAAAAAGTGATCTTCTCTGGGATAACATATCTTGAGATGATTTAATCAATGAGTTAATGATGTATATTTCAAAATAGGCATGCAGCCGAAATGTGGTTGACCCAGCAGCTAAAGTAGTGACTTAGTTGAAACATGGTCTTTATCATGTGAAAGTTAACACGATTTGTTAGATATTTTACTAAAGTGTATGTGGGAGGGTTATAATAGCGGGTTCCCTATACCTAATTTGAATAGTAATTTTGATTACCATATCATGTATATAGTTAGATCTACATGATGTCTACTTTCCCTTATAGTGTTGATATTTATGCATCAACTATTTAATTATAATTTTCATAGATTAATTATCGCATCGATAAGTTATAATAGATCATATGGTGTAATGAGAACATTTATATACTATGATAATAATCTTAAATAGAGGTCCTATAGTCTAGATACATCACACTAATCAGATAGTGTAGATGTTTAACTATCATGTGATGAGGATCATAATCCATGGGACTTATTCTCATGAAGGTCTCACTTGATGATCTCTAGTAGTGAGGTAATGAGGAAATACCCACCAATAGGAACATCACATGTTTTGGATATCATTAGTTGTTCCTATATATGTATGTGTGTATTGGTCTCCTAAATTTAGATCATTACTAGGGTGTTCCATTTGATTTTGAAATTGGATGCAATTAAAAAACCATGATAATGAAATCTTGGACCATTAGTTTTTAATGGGGACATCATTAGTGGAATGGAATTTGTTGAATAGTAAGAAATGGATTTGATGCTTCCATGATAAGGAAGTAATACATCTTAATACATATTTATTGGGATGGTACAATCTACATATGTCCTTGTGAAAAGTAGTAGAATGGTGAATCCTCCTAGTTATATGAACAAATAATAACGAAAGAAATGGTCGATGACACAAGTGTGCATCCTGCAATAAAAAATTTTTAAATACAATGAAATTATATTAAAATTTATGTCTTCATAGGTTGGTCTTTATTGCTATGACAATCCTTATCCATTTAAGGGCCTTAATCGGTTTCTAGAATCAACTCTTGTTATGTAGATTTTATTCACTACTATAGAGATAATGGAGTATTGGGTAACATAAAGTAAAATATTCGAGAATCATCGCTATTCAGTTGAGCCAGTATATTAGAAATAGTGGGACACACTATGGGGTTCGACTGTTTTTTCAAGTTATTGTTCACTGATGAATAAAATAATTTAGTATTATTTATGTAAAAATCAATTCAAATAAATTTATTTGTTGAATTTAACTATAAGTTAAAAATATTGGAGGAATAATATTAATTGAATGAATATTATTTTAATATTCCATGATTGTTTAATATTATTGTAAATGATGAATCGAGTTAAATGGATCTATTTTAAAACATAATATATTTATTATATGTTATAGGTATGAAAAAAACTATAAATATTATTTATGGAACATATCGATTTATCCTATCTATTATTTAGTGGATGTAAAAGGTTTGGGGGTTGGGGAACCCTACAATGTTTATTGAATAACCACTATAAATAGAGAGAGTTTCTTTAACAATGATGACTATTCATTCAATTTTTTCATGAGAGAATCTATCTACTATAACAATCTAGAGAGAGATACTCTCTCTAAGTGATGATCTAGGAACACGTTCAAGCATAAAAGGTATAGGATCATAGTGATCATCAAGATGTAAAAGAAATTATTGTATTTCTATGTTAACACAAGAAATTAAATGATCGATGAACCAGAATATTCTTAATGAAATTGTGGATGATCTAGATAAATCCTTCTATAGACCAGTAAATTAGTGATCACTGATGATAATAAATGTTTTACCATAGTTTTAGATATGAGAAAGTCAGGTTTTTTGTTTATTTTTATGTGCTGCATTATTTGACATGAAATCCTCAGACTGTATTAGGTGTTTGATCATTAGAGATGACAAGTTTTTTCATCATGATGATGATTTTTTTTAAATCCACAACACACCAAATTTTTTTGTAAACTCAGTACCTCAATGAATAGATAAAAACAATTTATGTTTCAAGATACAATGTTTATATGATCATTCATATGGAAATGTTTTGGTTACATGATCTATGAAGTTAGAATACATCATGCATGATTTTTTATGATTGAATAAATTTGGGTTCATCAGAAAATGGACCATTAGATGGTGAAATATATAAAATGGAGATAATAATAATATAATAATGAAAGCATAACTAATAGAAAAGGATTCATTGGATTTTCATGGATATAATTATCATTATTGAGGTCATCAGATGGATGATTCAATGCTTTTATACACAAAAAATCTTTGAAACAAAATAAAGAAATGAAATTTATATTGAGGTAGGATTCACCAGATACTAAAATTCCAAAACATTGGTTGGAGAAGATCATACGTAAGGGAGAATGAATTAGATAACAGAATGAAGTTTCCCAATGAAGTCATCATAAAAACTCCACCGTATGGAATTCAAAGATACATTACTAATTTTAGTAATGAATTTATAATTTGATTATATAATGATGTTATATCATTTATATTATTAATATGATATATGTTATATGGAAGAAGTTTCCTAATTTATAGTATAACGATTTTTGAAGACTTTGGGATAATATGATGTTTTTTTAGAAGAGTCTAGAATCCTCTAGAATTATTAAAAAGCATCCAAAAAGTTTAAAATGAGCATGAAAATAAAATTCAATTCCTGAAAATTATATTTAATGGTCACCTATATGTATAGGTGAAAATTACAGTATTAATAGACACTATTCATTCATATAAAAAATAAAAACATATGTTTCTAAGGATTTTGATTTTCCTTATAAATTAGTTTAAGAAGAGGGTAATCGATCATAGTAATATGATGACAATATAGAGAGTATATATCAGAAAAAGTATCAATATAAATGAATTTGATATATAATTTGATCATAGAATCTATTAAATGATATAAGATAGAGGATCCAATTATGGTGTAATGCACATCAGGTTTTTTCATCAAATAAAAAAATGTTTTAATTTTTACACATATTCAACGAGACACCCTAGAAAGAGAATACTATATGATGGAAAATGAGCTGAATAGAAACATACAAGATAGAAGGGAAATAGGGGGAGTCCGAAATATTGATTAATTATTATTGGAAAGTGGAGAATCATTTTCTATAATATTTTTAGGAACAGATAAAAAATATTTATAATTGATAGGAGTTATTATAATAATTCCTATCAGAAGATAAAAGGTTTATACATATAAATGTATTATGTTTTATTTTCTTCTATTTAATACTGGATTTCTTTGTACTGATAAATGTTTCCAGGGAATTGATTTAGTTTTCAATATGAGGGTAAACCATGTAAATATTATTTTACATGCATTGTATTTTTACGAATTCATGCTTATGAGATAGATATTAAAAGTTTATAAGGATTATACAATATAATGAAATAGTTTTTAATTTTATATAATTTGAAATTGAAGTATTCACCACTGATTCAACCCCATCCATTCTTATTAATTATCACTATCATATGAAACATTATATGGAATGAGAGCATGTTTTCACTTACTATATTGTTATCATGGAGAAGAAAAACATGATGAACAATATAGGTAATCCTACCATAGATGGGAAAAATTACCATGTAGAAATGAATAGGATTATACCAAATGTTATGTCTCTTGTTCTCTAGATAATTGATATAGTAGTAGCTGGATTTTTAACCATGGACAATTATTCTCTTGTGATGTTGTCTAAAAAATAAATATTTAGGCTAATGGGAAAGGTCGAAATTATATTCTAATGTCTGTGCCATAAAATATTTTAATGAGAAAGTATGTGAGAAACACCACACATCATCAATATTTGAAAATATACATCATCTTAAAGATCCATAGTGATAGTGATTTTCTTGTACATAAAAATGTTATGGACTTAAGTAATCTGTATATAGGAAATGGTCTCACTATTATAGATGATAGATATTCTATGGGTTTTTAGTGTTATATAATATTTGGACACAATTCATATAAATTTTAAAACAACATATTGATCCCTATAAATTTTCATTAATAATGTGTGTGAAATTTTTTAAAAAAAGTGAGAAAATTTCCCATGATCTAGGAAGAATTAAATATACAATTATCTGATGATATAAATTTTACAATGATAATCATTTTTATTTCCAATAATATTTTTTTGATTATGTGTCCCATAGGGTTACGTTGTTCTAGAATGTTTTAAAAATCTTCTTGGAAAATATTCACATTCTATTAAAGAAGAGGAATCATGAAGGAAAAAAGCTGATCAACGGGTTTTTAATTTTTAGATAACATTAAAATCATTATAATGTAATAAAATGGTATTCTTGATAATTTTTATCCCTAAAAAATGATTCTTTATTTGGAAATAGTGATAATTTTTGAAAAAAATGATAGTGGAGTTAATTCTTTTTGAAATTATTGTTCATTAAAAATAAAAAAAATATGAATTGTATATATCAATGCTCAAAAAAATATCAATAGAATTTTTGTATACTAATGATCTCAAACATAAAATACCTATTGTTAGAATATTTTTTGATTATGGATAAGAATACATATTGAAGACATATTTTTTGTATGGGTAAAACCGTTAAAGATGGAAAAGTTTTACAATGGAAAAAATAAACCGGTGGAAATATATTCCAATTTATAGATATTTTTAATATATTTTACTTATGTGGTGAGATTGAAAGTATTTTTTAGAACAAAAATACATGGGATTCATAGCCCTAAATGATTGATTACACATTCTATGTAAAAATATAATAGAAACAAACTATCATAGAAATGGGGAGACGATTTTATTTCTATAACTTGTAAATGGGTTTGATAGTTTTTGGAAGACATAATAATGTTAAAATCCAATCCAACAAACCAATTTAGGTTATAAACTTTTATCTTAATCAGACAATGTGATGTTGTTCAATAAAATGAGATTTTTATATAATCACACTTAATATTTAATTCACCAAAATAAAAATCATATATTTTTAATCATAAACTATAGGTTGTATAGATGTTTAGATTTTTTTAGAGGGGACAGTGAAATTGATTTGGGAATTTATATAATTGTGTTGAGAACTAAAAAAAGAGTACAAAATTAATGTTTTTGAACATTATCTGGGGAATCATGGAATAAAAAACCAATATATCACTCCATACCTACTAAAAAATTATGGAGTTGGAGAAAGGAAAAATAAATGTTTGGTGGAAATTTGAAGAAGAATGATAGATGAATGTAAATTTTCAATTTTTTTCTCAAGATAGACCATTTGTACTTTTTTTTCAAAAAAATTATTGTTGTTGTGGTCAGAATCAAAAATGAAAATCTCTGAGATTTGGTATAAAAAACCATTAGTGAAATATTTCGTAGTTTATTGGATCCATTTCCTAATGATGATAAAAATATGAATCCTAGAATGTTTGATAAAAAATATATGGAATGAGCTTTCATGGGAAATTCCTCCAAAAAATAATGATATAACTGTTTCAATAAACTTTTATAAAAGTGTACGTATTTCAATTTTGTGGGAGTTATTGTAAAAACATTTTCCTAATCAAAAGTTATTAAAAAATGATATTGAATATTTATTAAAGATATCTAATTAGATAGAAAAAGTGTTACATGAATGGGAGACAAATAAAACCCATTAATATTCAGATGAATCGTGCCCTAATGAAATTGTGAAAAGTAGAAAATATCCCACATTTAATACCAAATAAAAACAATTTTAACTGGAAAAAATTATATGATATCATAAAGCTATTGTTTTGACCGAAAAAATATTTTAACTAGATAAATAGATAATAGTTACTAAAATAGTCTAACATGAATGAGTTTGATAGGATGTTGAAAAAAATAATGTCTATAACCAAAAAATGTATAGATAAATCATATTAATAAAAATAAAACAGTGTATATTTTTCCATTAAAAATAGGAATAAATATTATAAGAACAAATTGGGTTGTTATAATGATTTAGTGTGGAAATAGACTATTTTTTAGAAACAAAGATTGTATTTTTTTTTATGGTTTATTCATATGTATAAAGTATTGATGTAAAATAAACATTTCCATATTAGAAGAAATGAAACTATACGAATATTTTTGGAAAGGGTTTCAGTTTTTATTAAAAATAATATTACATGGATATTAAGTTATCTGTCATAATTGGAGAAATTAAATAAGAAGTATATTTTGAAAAACAATTGGTTTATTTCTTCATAATGAAGGAACCATGATATATATATTAATAAAAAACATGAATGGGTTGAAGGATACCCTTCAAGCATGATACCCAAATATTATTGTTGGAAAATGTAGATGATATTTTTTAATAGAAAAGTTCACAAAAACCTGTATATTATAAGAATTGGAATATATACAATTATTTTCAACATTTATGTCGAATATAAATTTTTTATAGTGATTTGGATAAGACTTATGAAGAGTTCACTAAATAGAAAAAGGATAACCTTGAAATTCAAATATATATAGAATTTAATTTAATTCTAGGATTTGATGCTCAATATATGGAATATATATATTTCTATTAAATTAAGACTTTTATAGAGATTTGAGACAATATTTTTCACATATAGGGTTCCAAATATTTTTTACACCCATTTACATTTTCTTAAAGATGAGTAATGATGATGTTGGTAAAAGAGTGAATTATAAAGACTACTTGAATTTGATAGGGATCATTCTTTCTCTAATCTGCCCAAGGTCAAAAAAAATTTAATCCAATACATTATTTTTGTTATATAATAGTCATAATAATGAATATCACATACTAGAAAGAATAATAATTCTTATATACATTAAATAATTATCACATTATGGTATGTTTTGTAAAATATTTTGTGACATAAATTTCATTGATTCAATAATATTGATTATTAAGAAATTTTTAGTCATTAAAAATACATATAATGAGTAAGATTATTCTTGCGGTAACTATTGGTGATTTATATTAATTATTATAAAGTTTAAATTGCTTTGTATAGCCTGAATATAGAATATATTTCAATAAATCATGGTTTTTTGAAAATTATATAGAGGAATTTTCTGCTAGAATATGTTTCAATTGATGTTAAAAAAACCCTTAATGATATTATGTTATAAAAAAATATACATTAATATATCAAAAAAACCTATAAAAAATTATAGAAACAAGTACATTGAAATTTCGTATCACTTCATAAATGAGAATATAGTTGGTGGGGATGTTATTATTAAGTTCATTTCTATCAAATGTTCAATGTTATCCCCAAAGATATTTCCAAGGAATGATTTATAGAATTTAGGATGAAACAATAGGTCTATCCTCCACCAATTACTATCATTTTTTTAAATACCCTTACTTGGATTTGGAATATGTTTTGAAGGGGGATATTGGGTTCAACATTTTAAAAAGAAGTATAAATCCATATATTAAGAAAATGATGATATTTTTATCATTAAATGAGGGAGAATATAAAATTTAGGGGATATTATTATTAATATGTCCCAAATATATCAACTCATTGTGGGGTGGAATTCCATGAAAATGGTACTTTATCCATAAGTGTGGTGTCATTACATTCTCTATGAGAAATTATATGATTTTATAAAATATTGATATTTTTTTGTCAAAATATCCTATTTGAAAATTAATTTTCATTGAAGTTATTTAGAATGATTCCATAAAAAGTTGGAAATGAAATTTATTTTGGATGGTTTCTATAAAAAAATGTTTAATTTTATAATTTATTTAAGTAAGATTTTGTAAAATTGGTCACCAAGAGTATCTGGATGTGTTGAAATAATTTTTTAACGTTTTTGGATGAGGTTTGGATGTCTCCCAATCTTTTTAAGAGACTATAACATAGTTAAAAATGATTAAAAACTATTCATGAATGTTTAATAATAATAAAAAATATAAATATGGATTATTTCATCTAAAGGGTGAGATCATATCTACCAAGTGTAGACCAATAGACAAAGGTAAACATATATAGAGTTCTAAACAGAGTTCTTGGGATGAATAGGCACACAATGAGTGATAGAAAAAAAATAGTGTAAATTCAATGGTAAGAAAATTACAACTTTATTCTTATATAAAAATCACTATATATGGTTTAATGGAGAGACCTATGGTGATGGGATCTGATGATGATTTAATTGAAGTTGTTGTTTGAGTAATTGTACAATGACTATGTACAGGTCATCCAGAGTTTAAGAATCTAATTAAAAGGTACAAGACGAGTTACAAAGGATTTTTAAATGTAGAGGGGGACCATTTATGGTTAAACCAGATTATACATTTGTTAAGGTTAATATTCCCAATATATAAATGTAAATAAAGTATACCAACTAAAGAAATTATATAAGAATAGTTGATTTTCCATATAATGAATTTTTTGAAGTTGTAGTTGTTGATATTGTACAATAAATTTAAATGTGTAATATGTATGATGGGGGAATAAAAAAATTAAGTTTATGGGAAAAATTTATATTTTAGAATTTATTCTTTGACAGAATACATTATGATTTAAAAAAAAGTTAAATAACAACAATGACTTGTATAAAACGAATTTAGCAAGGTGATGTTTGTGGATATACAATATTTATCATCATTCAAGTGGAAAATCTATTGTTACATATTGTATGATATTAAAATGGATAAATGGTAATAAGTTATAATGCCATTATCTCAAGTCCATTGAATTTTGAAGCATCAAATATATAAATTCATCAGATGGAGATGATTTGAATATTGGAATGAAACATCATTTAATGTAGAAGGATCCATTGAATAAATGATAATTATATAAATATTATCAATGCTATCATAAAGACTATAAAAATATATTGTACCAGATATATTTCTATAATATAATACAAATTTTATGTTTCTATAGTTTCATGATTGACTAGACAGTAACTTTCCAAAAAATCAGGGCAATACTATATAAAATAATGCAGTTAGAAGGAAATTGGAATGGTATACTAGACATGATTGTCTTAATTAAGACACTGGGAATCCCCAACCAAGGTAAGTAATGAGAGTCCTTAAAAATACTTTATATTTATTTATTTTTTTATGATTTTATTTTTTATATCATTTTTTTATAAATGATTTAGGGAAGATCGAAAAAATTCCTAATCATTATGGTTACAAATGTTTGAAGAGTTATAACAGATCATGACTTTAATAGAAGATTCTAGAATACTATAGATTAAATTAGTGTAATCCATTAGTTTTATATTAGTTGTAAAATCAATTGAGTTCTATCTAATTCTATTTTTCGCGGGCCTATATATTTGGGTTGAATGTATAACATGAACTCCTACTATTCATATTTCTAGAAATGGTGTCACCGTGACATTTATTTAAAAATTTTGAGTTTAAAACCAAATTAGATGTAGAAATGAGGAACCGGTTTGAGTAATTGAAAGAATATTCATAACAATGATACATGATATATTTTCAACAATGAATAATGATATAATGACTTAAATTAGAGAAACCAGAACAATTATATATTATAGTGTTTCTGATAATTTTATGATGCATATCAATTTTGTTCATAAAAAAAATATATTTGAAAATAAGAAAATTATAAATGAGTTTAACTTGATATATAATACTAGAAGAAGGTGGGTAAATTGGATTAAAACTTATTGTAAGGAAGAAATATGAATTTAGGAATTATGAATGAAATTTATGTGGAAATTGGAGAAATTTTTCCAATGTAGTATTTTCATAAAAAACAATAAAAATTTGTAACTGATGTGAGAAACTATAGTTCCTACAAGGTGATAAAAGTAGTGTAATGGTATTTGGATCAAGATATATTGGATTTTTTTAGTAGTGAATTTCCATGGACTACTGGGATTCATCATAGTAAGGATATGGTTTCATACGCTGAGGTCGAACCTCTTTAATATTTCATTTATTAAAATAACTGATTATCATTATATGATTTTGGGATTGTTATTAAATGTATCTAAGGATTATAAATCTTACAATTATAAGTGGTTAAAACCTAAGAATTTTAAACTATAAAATTAAACAATGTAATCAACACCCACTCTATGTTTTTCTAATGGTCATAAAGAAAGAAATTACATTGATTGATTTGTGCTAATTTGTATAGATGATATTATTATATGTTAAAATAAAAATGAAGATCATTAATATCCAATGATATATGATTTTAATAATCTATGAATGGATACATTTTATGTAAAATATACCCAGTAATAGTTTCATATACATGACATTTATTTTTTATGTCACATATTTTCATGAAAGGCTACATCAGTGGATCCATAATAGTTGGATGTTATTGAATGTCATACTAGGATAACCACTATGATTTATATCCTTAGTTTTCTAATATGGGGGTGATATTATCATGTTTTTTTTGATAATTTTTCAAAACAATGTAACTTAGTCACCATGTTAACTTAGAAGTGAGAAATGTATATATGTACAGATGAATGTGAATGGAATTTCATGGAGACGAAGAGGAGGTTAAAAAATTCCCACGTGGACACACTACTATTTAGTGGGGAATTTTTTGATCAATAGCAATAAATTAGATATGGTATTCGGATATATCCTAATGAATAATAATATTGTGTTTTCTTATTCGTTGTGTAAATTGTGGATTCATGTGAAAAATACCCAATCTACAATTTTTACTTAACTACGGTAAATTTTCAATTCATTATATGGTGTGACTATATTTATGGAGATGGGTGTGACATATATGCCGATCAGTATAATTTAACTTTCATATTCCCTTTAATTAAGTTTAATATTTTTTGTGGGATGATTTTTGGTGGTGATTAAATATTATTAATTCTCATTAACTTACCACACCAGGAAAGTAAATAAGGTGTGTAATACATTGAGTTGGATGGATGTTACTACGTTTTATTTTATGAGGAATAAAAATTATCAAATATTTATATATTTTAAAAGGATATATATATTTATATATATATATGTGGGTAAATCTTATCTCACTCAAAAGGTTGTTCAATTTTCTATCCCAATGAAGACTAAAGAGGCATAAAAGAAGTATGTAGATATGGAAATGATGAAACTAATAGTTTCTGAGTTCAACCATCATTAATATGGAATGATATATTTCAAGATAAAATTTATTTATCCTTATATATAATATTAAAATAGTTATGTTTTGGAGGAATCTCATAGTTTATCATTCTCTATTAATTCAAGATGTATGATGATATATAGATATCTAAAATAAAATTTATAGTTGGGAAACCTAATGATATATATTATAGAGTATGTATGTTTTTATTGGTTTTTTAAAAATTTAAGTTTGAGATAATTATTATTTAATGGAATGTTATAACCATTACTCATACTAGCATAGAAATGGAAAAACATATCCATATATTTTCATTATTAGACATTCAAAAAAATCTAAATTGGAGAATGATAATTGGGTTTTAGTCAATTAAATTATAAACTTAGCACACTTCATTCTTATTTGAAAATATTTCCCTCTTAATATTCTTTCACAATTATCAATTAAGAATGGGTTAGTTTTTCATGTAATACAAAATTCAATAGTATCTAATCCGGATCTGAGGTTTTCCTCAATGTTAATGTGAATTCTTTCAAAATATTAGTATTCAAATGTGTGTTCTAGTGTTTTTTATAATCATTATAATGAAAGGAAGTATTATAGAACAATTGAAACCATTTATTAATTATAAAGGTATATTTCTATGGTTTTCAAAGGGGTTGGAATCAACAACTTCCACAATTTTAGTTTTCCTTCCACAATACCATTCTCAAAAGTATTCAAACGTTTTTTATGAATCCCACCATGGAATGTAGTGTGGAACTTTGATTTTATTATTATGTTGAAGAATGAAAAAAATTAAGAACTAATATAAATGAGTAAATATAAAATAATGTTAAAGGAATTTAATAACATGTTTGGGTAGATAAAAGTCACACGAAAGGTAATGTTGGAAATAATAATCGATAAATATAATTTGATGCTGGGGAGAAGGTATTAATATGAATTTATTGAAAGAAAATGTTTAATAAGATAAAAAAATTATAAAAATCCGATTCCTAGATACATTGATCCATTTATTATTGTTTATTGAGTAAAGAGTGTACCTTATCCCACACCCCTTCCTCCGAACCTCTATAAGGTTCATAATTCCTTCTGTATATTCCTCTTTTGAATGTACATCTATAATATGTTAAAGGTACTGAACTATGTGTTTTTACCATTATATCAAGATCATTAGAAGGAATAAAAACATGTATAAATCTTTTTCCATAGAAAAAATTTTCATCCTGAATAGAAAACTAACATAGTTTATATTCTATAGTTGAATCATCAAATCAAAGAAACTTCATGGGAACATGAGAATGTGATAAGGTAGATGTTTCCTCAATTATTTTTATTAGAGTGATGAATTATAAATGGTCAATTACTTTTAATGGTATTATAATGCAACTCCATAATAATTTATGTTCTATTTTTGTTTAAATAAATTGTATTTCCTTGGAATCTTGTGATACACACAAAACTGAGCTTAAAAGAAACATAATATAGCATAATGTTATAACCATACTTTTAAATTGGTAGAGTTAATAATAATTACTATATTATTACTATTATGAATAAAATTTTTATATAAAGTAAATCTACTAATATAAAATATTCAATTTTTTGTAAATTATTTATTTACTTATTAATATATTTTTGGAAAAAAAAATTATTGCCTGATGTGAGGAAATAATATAAAAATAATCCAATTTTTAAAAATTTATTCGATATATTTAACATCAATTTTTAAATTTCTATTTCATAATTATCATCGAATGATTCATTGATAAATTTATGAAATGAATGATATTTCAATAAATTAAGAAAAACACCAATTTTTATTGAAACATTTAATTTCATTTAATGAATTTACAAAAAAAATTCTTAATATGGGTTTTAAAGTAATTTAAGAAAATTATAAGCATTAATAATATAATTAATTTCATTATAAATAATGTTATACTTTATTTTGTTATAAAAATTTTTATTCTTTAGAAAGAATATATTTTGAGAAACTAAATTTTATTAGACTTTATGGATTAAATTTATTTTTAATTTCTATAACATAATGAAATTGAATCATGGAAATTATAATCCAAATTTAAAAACAAGTTGTGAAAATTAGGTAAATAGACCCATTTTATTGTTGACCAATAATAATAGTCACCAAATTTAATTTTTCCAGCACGGTAAAACTTAAATTGTATATTCTTAAACCATTATGTGATGTGTCTTAAAATTCATTAAATAACATTACTTTATTTCATTTTATAAGTCTATATTTTCTATACTAATCCATAAAATCTATTCCATTTAAAATTTAAATAATTTTCTTCCCTTTATAATAATTAAGTAAAATAAACAGTAAAAAATGCCACTTATATATTTTTTATTATTATAATATATTAAGCCTATGATAAAAACATATTAGGTTCCAAAAAAAATTATATTATAAAGGTAAATGATTTTTTCAAAATATTAGTTTATTTTAATTTTTTCTTAATGATATAAATAGCTAAAATTTTTATGCACACCTAAAATAGTTTATGTGCTAGTAGTCCGAAAATCCTTTATATTATATTAAAATATATAAATGTATTATTTTTTGTGTATGTAATAGTGTTTCATGAATTTAATTGACAAATATAATATATTTTGAATCATATAATGTATTAGATTCAAATATCATTTTCAGAATGTGGTTTTCTATCTGAATATAATCAATAAAAACATTAATTATATTTTATAAAAAATAATATTTAATTTAATAATTTAAAAATAATAAAACTAAATAAATAGGAATATATTGATAAGAAAATTTCTATAATTTAATCACATGACTAGTAATTAACAAATTATTTTCTTATAACTAAAATTATGACCCAATTGTAATGAATAAATTAATGACCCTATTTTAGGTTAAAATTAATTAATAAGGGTGTTAAATTAAAAGATAAGTTTTAAATAAAACTAAATCCTATTAAAAATTCATTCATGGATAATATTTAAACCATATAATCTTAAAATATGAATTTTTTATATATTCAATCTTTATATATGAGTAATAAAATATTAATAATCAATTATTATATGTAATTAAATATGTTTCTATTCCATACCATATAAAAGGACACCAATTCTCTCTATTCGTTACAACACATTGAGCCATCTTGCTTGACCAAACCCTACTGATATCTCCAATAAAATTCTATAGTCACAATTTATAGTTAATTAATTTTAAAACTGCATTCCACATTTCCCTAATAATATATATATAAAGGATTCATAATAAATAAGTTGTGGTTAGAGCACTTTTTAAGAATCGAAAAATCAGGGTAAGTGTTTTTTGTTATAATATAATTTTTACCAAGATTTTTTAGGTTTAAAATTTGAATTATGAAATTTCATAATACATATATCAGTAATACAACTAATTTTCTACTACTCTAATTATTTCTGAATATTTCAATTCTTCAATTAATTTTACACACTTTAAGTACTCATGATTTCAGAAGAATATTATTATAGAAATATGATTATATTTCTCTAGTTAGTCATAAATAATTTATTATGTTTTTTTAATATTTTCCAAAAATGTTTTCAACATTTCTTTTTCCATAATCCAATTTTTTTTTAATATTATTTTCACCCATGTTTTATTTTTTTTTAAATTTTTAGTAGGAATCAACATTTCATTTTCAGAAAAAGTCACTCTTGACTTTTTACTATAAATATAAATTGAATATTTTTTATGTATATGAGATAAATGTAATTTTTGACCGCCATAACTACTAAATTTTTTTTGGATTATTAATTTTTAAATTTCTAAGTTAATATTTCCTGATAATATATTCATCAGGAATTGGGAAATATTTAAATTTTAATATTTCATTTCAATGTGAAATGCGTATTTTACTCAAGAAATGTTCCAATTCACTTTTCAAATAATTTCCAATCTATGATAACATCCCATGATGTCACATAAGATTTAATATGGTTATGATCCAATGAAATCATCCACTATCTGTTTTTTATGGCTTATGATGTTGATGATTTAAGGAAGATTAAATAAAACCCATTTTTATTTCACATGTTAGGCTTTGATGATATCATTAAATTTTTTTGAAACATGTTTCATTTCCTCAAATTATAATATGATGAAACTTTTATGATCTTGTGGGACACATATATATAATCCTCATTATGTCATGGATGGGCCTTAAAATATATATTCTTCCAATTTAAGTGGTAAATATGGATGTCTCGTGAGACAATAAGTATTACAATGGGGAGTAAAACAATTACAATTAGGGAAATTATCAACTATAATTTTATTGGGAGTGAACCTTGAATATAGAAACATTATAGTGATGAGTGAACCAAGTCCACTATGATAGTCTTGGAAGTGAAAAATTAATAGGTAAATTACATTGTATACTTATGTGAATTTAATAAACTTGTGTTTTATTACAATTGTATTATATCATAGATAAAATAATTTTATTCAATTAATATTCTTGTATTAGGAACTATATGGATTTATTCTATGAATCAATATTTTTATATATGATATTAGTGTATTGTTTTTCAATGATAAAAACATTTCTTTATAAACATATGCTTAATTTATGCTCAAGTGATGACTGGTATCTCCCTTGTTTACTTTAAATGAACATCTAAGATCACCCTTTATAATGTTTTCCTTCCCCAGGATATAAAAAAAACTTATGTTGGAAATTTTAGATAAATTTTATAATTTCAAGGAACATAGGGGTAGATGATCTATATCACTTATGGACCATTTGTTTATGCATCCATTATTCTTATACCACTAAATTTATATGATTCTTGAGTTGGTTATTATGTTATATGTTTAATATTAATCATATAAAATGTTATATTTATGAATGAAAATTACATCTTTTAGTATATAATTCCATCTAATTAATTGGGTATTGATATATTTCCAATGACCTTTCATTACAGGTATTTGGGAGTGAAAAAAATATATTATGATATTCCATCCATGATATGATGATGCTCTTGGTAGTGACCCTTGATAACAAAAAATGATATTAATGATTCTCTTTCTGAATTAATATTTTTTTTATATTCTCATGTTTACTCATATATTTTATTATCATAATAACCTTAAAATTTTATTTATTATTTTTGATCCACATTAATTTGGTATAATTTTAAAATTATTTTTTCATGGATGTTGATTATTCTATCATACCCATTTTCATATGATATGATCATCAATTATCATCAACTGTTATCTTTTAGGTTTACCCTAACTATGAATTTGATATCACACCATTATTATATTTCAATTACCTTGGTTAACTAATTCATTAAAACATATTAGATATCTAAATGAATGTCTATTAATATTTTATTATGTATAAATGTTAAAAAAATATGTAAAATATTGTTTTATATAGAAAATCTCTAAGGAAAGTAAAACACCGGGTTCTAGTAATTTATGATTATTCATATATATTTTGTATTAATTGACCAAATTTATTTAATATTAAATTGTTTTACCACAAATAGTTTCAAATACTATTTTTAATGTGTTTTCTTTGAGAGGTGGACCAATGAGTGTGTGTATGAGAACAGACATGATCTACTCTCTCAACCTTTTTGACTATAAAAACACTATCTTGTATAACCATACCATTCCATGGAATTCCACTAATTTATTGTCCACCTCTAATAGTTCCTCCTAATTATATCAAAATTAACGGAAAAGGTAAATATTAACATGGATCATAGATGAACACACATGAGGAACTGATGTACTAATATGAATGGTATTGGGGAACCAAGACTATGTCAAACATGATATATGAGATTCTAAGACCATAAGTGTCTCTAAAGAGATCATTATTCCCCCACCATTTCAACTAGTGGTAGTAACCTAAAAAATTATGGTTTACATCAATGAAGATGAAGTTGATAATATTTTAATAACCATCAACACATACATATAGGTTAATTATGAAATAGTATTTATCTAACAATTGATCATGAATCATTCATATCCATCATCAAAATCTAACATTACAACCAATACATTGGAATAATTAGAGACATTGAGATCATTATTAATTATCTTAGATTATAGGATTCATTTTTTTAATTTGTAGATCCTAATAATAATTTTATAGAAAGATTACAGATACTCGTTATAATATATGAATAATTATACGATGCTTTGATTAAATTATTTGTATTATTTCTCAATAATAGGATATATATGTCATGTAATGTATCATTTTATAAATACTATTAGATTAGTAGTTCTGTTTCACTGCCTCCTCCAGATTCCTAAGAGTCTCACATAGAAGCAAAGTGTGATCAAGATAAAGGATTCCCTTATGAGTAACATGAGTTTCAATATTCATTCAAATGTAAATAAAATGTTTTTATATGACTCAAAAAAAGTTTTATTACAAAACTATTAAGGATTTCATGAAAATTTCACCATTATGTTTATAGCATAAACTCAAATGTGTGTTATTGTATGTATATATTTACCCTTGGATTGAAGACTTTTCAATGGTTTATATTTACTAGCCAATACGAATAACATATTTGAATGCATGTTGGTTGAGAATATGAGAGTAATAGATCATTCCTACTTATATTGTGTAATTAGTTCTTTCTATGAGTCTCTATTATAGATTTCTAATGTATTTTGGAATCTTACCAAAATCACATCATGGAAAACATTAATTCAATGATATTAATTTGACCATGATCAAGAGTTTATGGAACAATATATATTCCACTTTTATAAATATTAATGGACCTCTATAATTCAAAAATTAATTAATGATGACATTGTTAAAATATTCACAGTGGAATGATAAAGAGTAATATCACATTTAGGATTTTTTTTTGTTTTATGTGTTAATATAGAGAAGTTTTGAAGGGATACCAACATATCCATATAAAATGAATAAAAAACCACATAGTTCAATGAAATATAATTGGAAAAATTATTCATTTAATGGTGATGTGAAAAATATAATTTTTCCCATTAATGTCGAATATCCATGATCCATTGGAGTTACTTAAATCATTACGAAAATGGAACCTAAAGGATATTAATGAAAATATTCCTAGAAATGGTTGGTGTGGGACATAAAGAAAAAGGCCCATTTAGGGTAACATTAAATAAAAGATAGTTTTTTAGGGAACATGGACCTACATGATTTGTGATCAAAATTTTTAGTGGGTGCATAGAACATTGAATAAGAGGTGGCCTCATAAAGTATTTGGTCCTATTGGGGGGGGTGTTACATGATTATAGACTATATAGTCTGGAAACAGAATTAATTTGTTATACTTTGTGTGATATGGCCCCATTATTATTGGATGACATGTAATGATTCCCTATTAAATGTTACCATCGGTTCTCCGAAGGAAAATGATCCAGTGAGCTGAGATGTTTATACCTAAAATGAATGAAAACTACAGTGGAATTATATATATGGATATAGTACAGGGTATGAATCCTTATATATTTCCCATACATATTTTTATTAGAATTAATTATTTGTTTCTAATGTTTCATACTTATTAGAATCCTCAAGGAAATAATATACCCTTATCTAAGGGAGTAGTGGATGTTACCTTATATGATGTGTTTATGTTTTCAAGGGATCCATTAAACCTGCCTTGGAAAGTGGTTATTAACCTAATATCTGTATATGGGGACTATAAGAAGACACAATTGATGGCCCTAGAGTCACTGTGATAAGGTAAGGATTAAATTTGTAAATATCAAGATCCTCAAATCAAAATCAATTTATAACCTAGTATGACGTTAATCTTAATCACTGATAGAGATGGACCCGATGACAAATACTAGTGGGATATCAGTCAATGAAAAAATGGGGTAAATTGATATTTAATTTCTATATCTGGAGTGGAAAAATATGGAACGTGGGGATATGAAAATTTCCCATTGATTCTCCATTGAACCCATTTGGGTAGGTTCCACTCTACATTGTTAGGTATGTATCGACCTAGGATATGTGACTCATACAATTGAAGTAGACTTATTACATTTTTTACTATAAATTAAGTGGGCGTGGAAGTAATAGGCTTATAAATAATTTTACCCACAAAAATTCCTTTATTCCAGTTGTCGATATATAAATGGATTGAATCATTTTTCATCCCATTAATGTTACAAATTTTATGGGGATAGATTGAAACTCGGATCAACAATTAATGTGTATTTAAACAAGGTAAAATCATAATATGTATATTTGAAATTTAAATGATGAATTTTTCATGAACTAAACTACTTTCACAATAGTATACAGCTATATTCTAATACATATGTTATCAATAAGATTTTAAATTCATTTTTTATAGGAAAACTCATAATAAAAAGATCATTTACGAAAAATGATACATAAATAGGATATTTTCATAAAAATATATTTAATAGGATGTGTTTCAATTTATTGGATTTGGTATTCCATTATTTAATTATCTTACGTGCCTCACCAATTCACATGTAAATTTCAATCCCTCTAGTCTATGCCAGTGTGAACATTAGTGGATCAGATTGAATATAATAATCACATTGTGAAATAATATCCCATGACACTATTCTCATAGGAAAATATATAAGCCAAGATAAATTAAACTACTAAATAGTTGTAATGAACAATACTGAATACCCTCTCAATACAGAAAACCGATCGGACCCGCAGCATAACCAAATGACATTTTTAATCCCCAGGGACTGCCAACTAGCACTCAATCTAACACCCTGAGTTTTTGTGATACTTTTTTTGAATAAATTAATTTTATTTGATTTCATGAATTTAACTATACAATAATTTAAACGTCTATTCTAATCTACACCAAAATTATCATTTACTACATGAAACACCAACTTGGATTGCATTACAGGCAACACAAAGTTTCTAGAAAACATCATTTTTTTATTTTAATTATAAAGTTATAATATATAAATTAGACATAGTAATATGAATAAGAATTACTAATTTATGAATATTATTTATATTCATTTTTATAAGTAAAAAATATTCATAATAAAACATATAATATTGGTAATTTAATTATATACTGCATTTTCATCAAATTTATTTATATAGTTATATTATATTTTATATCGATGTTAATGAAAAAATAGATAAATTTAAAATTTATTAATCCAATTTAGGTCATTGGAATAATTTTTATATTTAGATTAGATTGAAAGGAATAATGAACTTTTTGATAATTCTATACATAAAAACCCACTTTCTCGCCACATCTACAAGATTAACATTAAAAATAATTTTACCTACTATGTGAATTGATTTTTGAAAAATAGATATACATGTTTGTAATAAATATCTTATTTATATTCTAATAATATATAAATAAATTTTGACCCAAAATATTAGAGAAAATGATTAAATATTAATTTTAAAAATTAAAGTATAATTAAGATTAAAAAGGGACTAAACATTAAAATTAAGGGCCAAGATGACCTAGAAAAATATTCTAAAAATATTTTATCTCCATATTTATTCCACACACCTTCAATTTCGGAGTTTCCTTTAAATTGTTTTTGACATTTGTGTGGTATAAACACGGGTACACCTAATGTTTTTTTTGAAAATGGAAAGTTTGTCCCCTCCGTCCCTTATAAAAGGCCACCATATTTACCCATTATTCAAACCTACAAAGCCACTTATGTTCAGAAATGATCTTCCCAATTAAATTCCCATCATATTTCCCATAATCTATGAAACCTTCCTTTATGAATAAATATTACAAATGATTACATTTGGAGAAAACTAGAAGGATTTACCCAATGAATTTGAATAAACATTACTCATGATCATTTCCAATATTTTCATTCTCTACCACGTCAATTCATCTTATTCCATGCCAAAATAATTACACAAATATCCTCAATATACTGAGATTTTGTTTTTATAAGGGTTAAACTGTCACATACACACACTTACATTTAATGGGTAATGAACTTTCCATTATTTTGTAAGATAAACTACCTCAAACTATTTTTTGTATTTTTAAATAAAATCACTTTGTGTTTAAGTGACTGTATGGTGAACTACCACCTCAGGAAATACTGTTTTTAATTTTACCTTTACCACTTATCATGGATGAAAAAATGGGGGGGATATCTATTTTATTATGATTTATATGATATTTCAGTTATATTTATACTTTTCATGTAAGTATATGAATCTTACATTCATGTTATCCATTTTGGGTAATTACGATAACTTCGTTATGAATGTGTTGACTTCTACCACGTCAAAGTTATTTGATTCATTCACACATTACATGTAATGTATTAAAGATAGGTTTAGTAAACTTATATGATATATATGACATAATATTACTACTAGAATGATATTATATATATATAATAATAATTGTTTTTCCATACAACAATAAATTTGAGGCAGCGTTCATGTGGACGTACGGTTTACCATCTCCTTGAATGGTGTTTTTTATATTTCTAAAATTTATAAATTAATAAGAATATTTATACATAGAATATATATGATATTTAAATATTTTTTCCATTTTAAAAATAAGGAAAACATGATTCAATTAAAAGGATCGTAAATAACTTGTCAAATAACATAGGATTAACAATGTAGTTATTAACCGAAACATTAATTTTAAATGGAATTATTAATAACTTGGTAATATAAAGTAAAAATTGAGTCATATATTTTATTATATATAATAATATGGTTGTATGTTATATGTATAATAAACTGATAGTTATTATACATCATTTTCGAATGTGTATAAAGAAATTCAAGGTTTAAGGTTTGGAAATTTCATATCACATTTTTTCCATGAGATACATGCCTTATTCACCATTCAATTAAACTTTATGGTGTATATAGATGTATTATATTATTCCTATACTTAAATTAATGGTTATTTACATATTTATTCTACAATTGTTCTTATATAAGGTGTGTGTTTCATTAGTTACCAAATAGATAATGTAATTTTTTCTCAATTATTCTTTATTTGAGACTCTGTCCATGTTATGTAGGTATTATATACGGTGTATATACATCCATTGAAATTTTATATCATTAATATTCTTCATTCCATGTTATTTTATGCATCATGTAATGATATTATTCCATTTGTATTATGTTTCAATGTTACCAAATTGGTAATGGTTTATAACTATAATGTCATTTTTTATATAGATTATTTATTATCATGATTCCATTGACGAAATATTATGATCCATCTATCAAAAAAATCTCATGAATATTTATACTGTCTTTTTATTAATCTTATATCTAAATAATGGTACCATTTTTACCTCTTTGGTATGTAAGATGATAAAGAAAGTGTTTTTATGAAATACAGACATTACATCTCTCTTAGGTCAAAAATATGAGTTCTTTAAAAACATTTTTTCCTAAAAACTAACTGCCAAAAACATTCTAGTAATCTCATATGATAATGAATAGAAATTTTACACATGTTTTTTTATTATAAACCAAATTTTTATTAAAATTTATTTTAAGGTTGTTTTCTTATTGAGGAACTTTTCTAAACATTTTACTATGAAAAATGAATTATCTACATGCATAGAAATACCCTCTACCATGAATTCCATTCCCATAAAGCATCTATTAGAAGAATATAATGTTATTTCTCTAAATAATCTTTTTCCTAACATTCATGACACTCTTTTTTAATGTGTTATTAATGAAAAGTTTTTTCAAAATATTTGAAATCCTTTCATAGAATTTTTCAAGGGAAAAGATTTGAAAAATGATATTAATCCATCATTATATGTTTTTCAATATACTTCTAAAGAAAAATTGTTTAAAAATTATTTCTAGACTCCATTCTATGATATCATTTTTTGGGTTGTATTCATATGAAAACTAATTATTTTCACAAGATATGATTTGGTAAAATGATTATGAATCCTATATTTTCAGATAGTTTATGATATGAATACATGTTTTAGAAACCAATTTAATTTCATTGGTCATGATATGATATTTATGAAAACCATCACTTCTTATGAATCATGATATGAAGAATGTTTTATTAACAAGTGAAACATGTATGGAAGATATTTTTTATTATATGGGGGGACATATATCTCCCTCCAATGCATTAGATAAATATTTACATATCATGATTTAAATATATTAATGAAGTCAATGGGATTGATCCAATATAGAAATATAGGGAAATGTGATCCTTTATAATGAATGAACCGTGATAAGGAATGGTGGCATATCCCTATGAGTAAGTGTAGTCACCATAAAGATGTAAGATAGGGAAAATGATCCCATATGGTAAGATGGTGTCACAAAATCTAGTATAAGAAATGGAATGCAACTATGGATGGTGGTGTTTCTCTACAAGTAGTTGTAGTACTCCTGAATGGAATTGATATGTTCTAAACATTCATCTTGCATTATAGAAAATGATAATACATTTTTATGTTCATTCCTCAATTCCATGTCTTATACATATCTAATACATTAATTAATTTTTTTCTTTTATCCCATATGACTCATTCCCTATGAACTATAAACCATTATACCATGATTTAGGTTTATGAAATTTGGAATTCTTGGTATGATCTTCTAATGTTATGATCAAATTAGCACACTATCATTCATATGTTTATGCTTACATATATCCCTTTTTTACATTTACTAAGCATCTCAGATCACCCAATTATCATTTCCTCCCCATGATATGAAGATATATTTCATATATGATAAATCTAAGAGGGATAATATTATTGGAGAACCTAGTGAAATATAATTTAGGTCACTCATGTACCAGTAATTATGTTTCCATGTTTCCAAGGGAACTAATGTAATTCGGTATTTGGGCATCTGTTTGTGTAATGTTTTAAGAATTATAAAACAATTAGTTAATTTAAATGCACAATAACTTTGGGTATTTATATTTGGTGTCATAAAAATGTTTTATTAAACCATTGGAAACTAGTATGATAAAATTTTAGTGAGATCCCATGGAATATTTTTATGAATATGATAAGGTATGTCTCTAAGGATAAGATTAAGGATGTGCAAATGTATAGAAAAATGTCCTAGAACTTTGTAAAAGGATAGAGTGAGTGGCTTCTAAAAAAATCCTTTTATGGATATTTTAATTGGATGTGGTATTGACTTGGATATTCTTAGGAGTGATAAGTTCGGCAAGGTGTGTGGGGATGGAAACGAGCATAACCTTGTACATGAATAACAACCTTAATGTGCACCTAATTTGACACTCCTAGGGTATATACTTTAGGAATTCAAAAACCACTCATGAACCATCATGAAGTACTTAAATGAAATTTGGATATTAATAACCCCATATGAAAATAATTTATTATATATTAAGGAAGGTTTCACAATTTAGACATCATATACGTTTTTTTTCATAATTATATGGATACTCACTATGATAATTGCTTCCCACTCAATGATTTATAGTTTTAGTCAGTGGAGGGAAATAGAAGTAACTGAGTTAAAATTGAATGTTATGTACATTTTTTTATGAATTCTCAAATGGGATGGTCACTAGAGTGGAAGATATCATCATCATGACTAGTTTGTTATCACACAACTTGAATAACAAATTCTACCTTAAAAAACTCCCAAACTCAACATGGAAGAGAAAAATTGAGTTAGGTGAGATATTTGGGTAATAGATACCATGGAGTAATGATTATTTAGTTATATCGGTGTAAATAATGTTGAAATATTCAACCAATTGAATATCTTAGATGACCAAGAAGAGTTTTTGGTTATAAAAAGTAAGGACACAAAGAATGTAACTGCAAATTGAGAATAAAGGGTTAATGAATATGAATATTGGCCACTCTAAGACATCATCAAAGGTCAAATGATTTATGTATTGATAGAATAGTCATTATAAAAATAAATTTTCAATGTGGAAATCTCCCAAACAGAATCAGTAATGTGGGATGAGTAATTGTTATATTTATAGTGATGATGGGACTATAGTAGAATTGTGAAAGGAATGAGGTATTATATAATAGGATGAGGTGGAATTATTTTAGATTAAGTATGATATCGAATAGTCTGTGTTTCTATACATTTTTAATCTATAACTATGTTATATTAATGGTGAAATATACAAGGATTGTCCAATATATGTTTTTAACAATGGATTTAGTAGATTATGTTGAATTTTTCTAATATACTAGAAAAGTGATTTAATAACAAGGTTATAATTTGAATAAAGAACTATAAACATTAATATGCTCTTTATGTTAGGATAAAATTGTTTGGATAAAGATATTTATGATATGAATATGTAAATTGGGTAGTAATTATTACATTGGAACTAAATAAGGGCTTGTTGTCAGGTGGTTTATGATATCCTTGATACAATTTACAACATCTTAGATATAAGGAATAGATCCAATATACCATGGAATAACTAAACATTCATGTTTTAAATATGGATTTATATTAATTCAGATCATTACTATGTTTTCATAGAATAATGGATTCATATGTTCTGTAAGTGATAGATAAGAGTTACTAAATGATATATGGGGGATCAATGTTTAGCTGATTTAGTGACCTTCTTTCTAATGTTTTAGATTTTCATACTTCATAAGGGTTATAAGTTTAAACATTTTGATAGTGTTTTATGGTAAACATTGGATGAGGATTTAGAGATTAATATATTATCTCTCCATATAATGATTATGCATATTGGATAACATATGAAAACATTTTGTTGTGATAAGGAGTGAAGGAATGAATAATCATTCACATTATGATTCTCATTATCAATAAGTGATTTAGGAATGAAAACATCACCATTGTTTTTTGGGTAAATAGGTGAAGTGGATATTGATCAGGGAAGAATAAAGGGAAATAGTGTATTAAATCACATAATTATGCCTCTTCAAGAAAATTATTCATCATTTGGGTAATGATCTTGAAACCGATACTGTAATCTTAGTACCTTCTTTTATGATGAATCAGATAGAACTTTATAAAACAATATATTGATGGATATGTGATTTTTAAAATTCTCATAACCATGTTCTCTATAACTCTCCATCAAAACATGATGGTTATATTTCTCTTCCAAGTCTATATTTCCAGTTTCCATCAATTTTCTCGCATACAGAAACCATGTTATGAGTTAATTTGGTTAACTATAATGTTATCAACATTCTATTTTCAATGGGTGATTTTGTTTTCATTCTTATGACATCGTTTTCTATGAAATTAACTTTCAAGTATTAATATTTTAATAACCCCAATGAATTTTGAGGGTGAAATTAAATTTAGGGTTGTTATAATGTAACTCCCTCCAATTTTAATGATCCATTTATTGAATAAATTAATTTTATGTGGTTTTTTTCAATATTAGATATGCCAAAATTTAATTATATGATACACCATGGTAAATTTTTTTAACCTGAAATTCAGACTTGGTTTGCGTTACATGCAACATTGAGTTTCTACGAAACATCATTCTATGTTATAATTATATAGTCATACACTATCCATTAAGTATAGTAATATGAATATAAATTACATATTTTTTATATTATATATAATGGTTTTTTATAAATAAAAAATATTGATCATAAAACATTTCATATTGGTAAAGTCTATATATATTTGAAAATACAATTTTATCAAATGAACTGCTTTTATACCCTAATATAAAAAATAATAAAATTTAATTTAGAAAACTTAAGGAATTTAATTTTATAAAATAACCTTAATTTTTGTATTCATAATTAATAATTTATCTTAGGGTGAATTTTAGGTATTTTTCTAAGAAACATCATTTTGGATGGATAGTGGAAAACACTGAAATTTAATTCCAATATGCTTTTTCATTTAATTTATTTTAATAGTTATATTTTATTATAAGTTAGATTTAATATAAAAATATATAAATAATACATTTATTAATATACATTAGGTTTTTTGAATAATATATATATTTATTTTAGGTAAAAAATCTTAATGAACATGTGAACATTCTCACATCGAGACCCCACTTTCTTGCCACGTTAATGTGATTAGAATTAAACAAAATCATTCAACTTACATGAATTAAATTTATTAATATACAGACAATAAGTATAAATATATTTAAAATTTATATTCTAATAATATAAAATTAGTTTTTGACCAAAAAATGTAGTTAAAGTGATTGTAATTAATTATAACAATTAAGGTAAAATTAAGCATTTTAAGAGACTAAACCATAATCTTAAGGGTAATAATGACATAAACACTTTTCCAAAACCTATAATCTATCCTTATATCATCCATAATCCTTCTGTTATGTAGTTTGGATTACTTTTTATATCTTTTTAGTAAAAAAAATTGTACACCTAACTTGTTTTCAAAAACGTCAAGTGTGCCCCCTCTTTCCATCTAAGAGGCCACCACTTTCTGCCTTATCAACACTACAGTGGAATATATATTCATAAATTATATACCCAATTAAATTCTAAAAAACTCTCCCTTTATCTTAGATGCATCTATTTTGGTCTAAATCTAACCAAGGAAGCCCTTGGGTGAAAATCAAAAAGGTTTTAACCAAGGAACATGTGACATCCCCCCTCAATAACTATTACATAATTTTATTTCTCGATGACATAATTTATTATTATACCATGCACATATCATTACACCAGTATCATAAATCTTTTTTTATATTTTTATTCTAATGGTTCACCCTTCACATACATACACATCCATCTAGTTGGTAACAAACATACCATTCTTGTGTATAGTGAATTACCTCCAAACTAATTGATGATGTTTGTTTTAACATTACCACCTATAATGGTTGATAATTATGATTTAAAACTTATTTATATTTAATATATATGAAATTTATTGTGTATTTATACTTATTATGTTACTATATAAATTCTACCTTCGTGATAATAGTTTTTTTAAATACAATAACATAGTTTGTGGAAGTGTTGTCCGCCACCTCCTCAAAGTGATGTGATTGATTCACATGTTACATGGAATGTATTAACAATGATTTTAGTAAAAATATATTATATATATGACATAATAATGATATTGTAATAATTATGTATAATAATATACCAAATATATTTTTTTCAATACAACACTAAAACAGAAGTTCTATGCATCCGTACGTACGATCGACATTCTCTGTGAATGAATTATTGATATTAATATTTATATATTTTATTGAATAATAAAAATAACTATATAAAGAATATATATGATCTATAAATATTTTTTTTCAATAATTAAATAATTAAATCACGATCTATGTAAAAGTATCAATATTTAAAAGACAAAACAAGTATGATACAAAAATCACTTATTACCTGAAACAATACTTTTACATTGAATTGTTGATAAATGGATAATTTAATGTCAGGTAAAAGTATTGTTTCAGGTAATAAGTGCTTTGTGTATCATAACTATTTTGTCTTTTTATTATTTATCCTTTTACATTTGTTGATAAACTGGTTATGTGATGTCCTAAATGAATAATATATGGTACTATATATAATAATATGGTTATTTTATATATATAATATAATGTTATATTTATTATACATGAGGTTTAAATGTGTAAAATGAAATTCAAGACATGAGGTTAGAGAATTTCATCTAACTTTTTATTTCCATGTGATATATGCCTTATCCAACACTAATTGTTTTTGGGGTGTATGGTGTCAATGGATGTATTCTATGCTTATAAAAATTAAATTTTTGGGTATTTACATATCCATTTTATGATCTTTATTTCATCGTGATTATGTTTCGATTGATACCAAATTAGTAAAGTATTTTTCTCCTAATTTTTCTTCTTTAAGACACATTCTATTTTATGACCCTATATTATTCTATAAGGTGAATATATTAATTTTTAAATTTTATATCTTGAATCTCTTTATATTCATTATATTTTGAGATACATGTAATGTTATAATTTCTATTGTAATATAATTCCATGTTCTAAATTGCTAATGGTTTAGAGCTATATTGTCACCATTTATTGAGAAAGTTTATGATTATAATTATATTAACGAAATATCATGATAAATCCCACATAAAATATAATAAGTTTTGTTAAACTCTATTTATTTATTTTATATCTATGTAATGGTAACATTTTTCCAATATTTGGTACATAATATGATCAAAAAATATTTTGAAATTTTTTTTACATTAACTATATTGTTGGTCGAAAATATATATTCCTTCAAAAATAACTTTTCTAAAAACATTTCAAAAAATAATATAATATTTTCCAATTATAAATAAATGAAATTTATTCCAATGTATAATTTTTTTTAAAAAATGGTTTTTTAAAATGAATCTTTATGTCGTTTTTTGGTTGAGGATCATTTCTAATCTTTTTACAGTTGAAATGGAATGTTCGATATTTATAGATTTACCCTACATCAAGACCATAATTCCCTTGAAACATTGTTTAAATGATTAAAAATTTTTATTTTAAATGAATTTTTTTCTAATATTATTGAAAATCTTTATTTTAAAGTGGTTTTCAATGAAAGAAGTGATCAGAATTGTTTCAAGATTCTTTTATATGTTTTTAAGTGAAAAGGTTATCAAAATAATTTCAATCCTTATTAACCTTTTTAATTATATTTCCAAGAGACACAGTTTTCAAAAAAATCATGATTACTTTATATGTTTTCAAGGGGAAATGATTTAAAAATTATTTCATGCCTTCTTTATAATTTTTCAATGTATTTTAAATGAAAAACCTTTTCAATATGTTTTCATCCATCTTTTATAATTTTTCAAGGGAAAAGGTTTTCAAAATGATTTTAAACCATCATTTTATGTTTTCTAATTAATTTAAAAGAAATTAATTTAAAAATGATTTATTTTTTAAAATTATTATTTTAATAAAGATAAGATACGATCTTTAATAAAAAATTATAAAAGGATATTTATAAATTTTTTTTCTTATAATATCACAATTATTGGTTTTATTCATGTATTTCATGAAAATAATCAATTGGTTCCATTCATATTATTTACCTATATGGTTTATGTTTTTTTTTCATGACGTTAATCAAACCCATTACTATTTCATAGGTTATAATTATATGAAACCAATCTCATTTTTATGGGATAAAATGTTGTGGAAACTACTTCATTCCATAGGTTATGTTTCGGATAAATGATGATGAAACCTATATTTTTAAAAAGGTGAATATATGATTACTTTTTTTTTTCAAACTCCTTAATTAAATGAGTTATTTAATGATGTTTATGAAACCCATATCTTCTTATGGGTCATGATATGATGAATGTTTTTTTATCTTGTGGAACATGTATATATGATTTTTTCTTACATGGGTGGGACATATATCAACATCCAATGCACAGGGTAACTATTTATACCTCACGAGATAATAATGTGAATGAATTAAATTGGATTTATCCACTATCCTAATATGGGGAACCCAATAACTTACATAGAAATTACTGTGTTTGAGGATGGTGGTGTGTCCCTCCCAAAAGGCGTAGTCATCATTAATATATTACATGGTCCTGATCCAATCTAGAAATATGGAGAAACATGATTTACTATGGGAATATGGACAAAAATCACACATAAGTAATGGACAATGATTGGGGATAGTTTTGTGTTTCGCCCACTAGTTTTATTCCCTATGAAGTGCCCTGATATATTCTAGCAATGCGACTTGATTTATTAGGAATGATATTATATGTTTATCTATATTCCACCCATCCATGTATTTTTCCCATGTAATGGTTTCACAGATTATGTTCTTGTTTCCATTATTAATCATGTATTAGGAACATCTAACCTTTATTCCATGATTCATGTTTATGATATTTGATATAGAGGATATTATCTTTTAATGTTATGATCACATACTAATACCCTTATGCTATTGTTTATTCTTACACAAATCCTTTTTTACCCTTAATGAGCATCTTAGATCACCCCTTTTTATGAAAAACAAATAATTTTATTTTATATCATTGTTTTCATGCTACACTATGTCAAAATATCATTATAATCTATAAAAAGATAACATTTCTCTACACGCAACACCAACTAAGACTAATTACATGTAACACTGAGTGTCTACAAATCATCATTTTATAAAATATAATTATATTGTTATAACATAGGAATTAAACTTATTAGCATGAATAAAAATGGCCAAATTTTATATAATTTAAATATATAACATTTAAATAATAAAACATGTAATATTCGTAAAATCATTATATGTTTAAAGATACTAAATTTTCAAACGAACTAGTTTTATATCCTTATATGAACTATAATAAATTTAATATTATAAAATTAGAGGAAATTAATTTTATTAAATTTTATTTATTTTTAAATTAATCATTTAAAAAATAAATCAAGGGATAATTTTAGGGACTTTTCTGAGAAACAACATTTTTTAGATGAATAGTGAAAACACAGAATTTTATTTCAAAACAACTTTATTGTCTAATTTATTTATATATTTAAATAATATTTTAATTTGGTTTTAATGTTGAAATAGATCAATTATTAATTTACATATCCAATTATGTTCATTTTAATAATTACTATATTTATTTTAGATATAAAATACTAATGATATTTTGAACATTCTCACATTAAATTCCCGCTTTCTCGCCAGGTCTGTGGAATTATCATTAGACAAAATTTGTCTACTTTTATGAATTAATTTCATTATAATGGAAATAAATGTTTTTATTAAATATATTATTTATAGTATAATAAAATCAACTTAACTTATGACCAATAAAATTCGTGAAATTGTTAAAAAATAATTAAAATGATTTAGGTAAAATTATCCTTAACATGGGAATAAACATTAATATTAAGGGCCAAAATTATCCAGACACTTCCTTGAAACCAATTTAAAAGGGAATATATAATCAATAAACATTAAATTATTGTGTTCATATTGTTTTGTATGAATGTTTTCAGGTACAAATGTCGGTACACATGTTTTAAAAATTTGTAAATGTGTCCCCTCTGTCCCTTCTAAAATGCCAACACCTATCCCCCTTCTTCACACTCTCTAGAAACATAATTTCAGAAAATATATGCATAATATAAATACCAATGTCCTTATTTTCCTCCTTTTGGCCTTAGTTTTGGTATAATTCCTACAAAAAAATCCATCTGTTGCAAACCAAAAGGATTTACCCAAAGAAGGGGTAACATCCTTCCTCAAGCCCCTTTCCTTTATTTTTCTTCCCAACCACATAAATTATTATTATTCCATGATAATATAATAACAACATTTGCTTAAGTATATTTATATTTTGTTACTATATGGTTTTGACCAAAACATACACACACATTCACCTAATGGGAAACAAACTTATCGTTCTTCTGTAATGTGAACTGCCACCACACGGAACGATGTTGTTCATTTTACCTATACAACATCACAATGTTGATAATTATGATAGAAAATATGAATTTTATATTATATATATTATATTCATGATGTATTTATACTTTTTTAGTTATCATATAAAGACAACATTCATGATTTCCATTTTGAGTAAATATGATAACTTCACTTGTGGAATTGTGGATTACTGCCTCCTCAAAGAAATGTGATTCATTCACACATTACATGGAATGTATTAAGTATGAGTTTAGTAAAATTATATGATATATATATGACATAATAATTAAACAATAATTGAATTATATATTAATACTCAGATATTTTATTTAGAATCTTATTATCAAAATGACAATAAAACAGAAGCAGTGTTCAAGAGTACTTACAACTTACCATCTCAGTGAATAGTTATTTTCATTTAAAACTTATATATTTTATAGAATATAAAAAATATTTATTTTAATAATATATATGATATATAAATACTTTTATAAATTTTTGAAATAAGTTAATCATGAACTAATTATGAGGATCATGAATAATAAGTCAAAACACGTATGACAAACAAAGCAATTATTACACAAAACATTACTTTAACACATAATTGTTAATAAACAGGAAATAAAAATCCAAATGTGAATGATATATGGGATTATATATATGAATATATTTATATGGTATATTTATTATAAACTTATATATTTTATACAAGAGTTTTGAATGTGTAAACAGAATGTTAATACTTAAGGTAAGGAAATTTTATTTCACTTTTTTTGTGAGACACCTGCCTTATTCACCACTAGTTTCTTTTATTTAGTGGGTATACTACCTGTGGATGTATTATGTGATTCTTATACTTCAATTAATGGGTATATAAATATAATTTTATAATATTTATTTCATGGGGTTTATGTTTTAAAAGTTACCAAAACTTTAATGTCATTTTATCACAATTTTCATTATTAGAGACACATCCAATGTTATAGATCTATATTTTTCTAGGAGGCGATTGTACCACCATTTATAGGTAATATAATGAAATAATTTATCTCATTATATTTTAATATTAATTTTAATTAATTATTTCTATTTTTTTATGATTCAATGTCACCAATATTGTAACCATTTATAAACAAAATCTAATCGTTTATCAAGGTTGTTTATGAAAAATTGAAGAAATATTATGATCCATATCTAAATAACTCTAATTATTTTTTAGATGCTATTTATTCATGTCATATCAAATTAATTGTACAATTTTTCCAATCTTTTGTACTCAATTTTATGAAGAAACAATTTTTTAATGTCTGACATTACCTATCTATTCCGTCGAAAATATGTGTTCCTTCAAGCCATGTTTTATAGAAAGAAGTTTAAAAAAAATACTGTACTATTATCCTATGATATTTATAAGACATTTTTACCATGTTTTTTTCCTTTAATAGAAGGATTTATTTATTATTAATCTTCTTGTTATTCTCTAGTTAGGGAACATTTCGAAACTTTTTACACTAAAAAATGAATGCTCAAATAGTATGTAATTACTTACTATGGTGACCATAATTATCATTAATCATTCTTTAAAAAATTAAAAAACCTATTTAAAAAACAAATTATTCCCAATATTATATAATCACATTATTTTAATGTGGATTTCAATGACAAATTACATCAAAATGTTTTTTAAATAATTTTAAATGTTTCAATACTAAAAGGGTTTCAAAATGATTTCAAGCCTTATTTATAAGTTTTCATTATCTTTTTATATAAATTATTTTCCTTAATATTTTATATGTTTTCAAGGGAAAATAATTTCAAAAATATTTTAGTCCTTATTTCTATGTTTTCAATATATTTCCAAGGAAAAATATTTTTAAAATATTTTAAATATTCTTCTATAAGGATATAAGTGAAAAGGTTTTAAATGTTATTTCAATCCTACCTTCAACATTTTCAATGTGTTTTCAGTGAAAATAGTTTTTAAAATGATTTATGTATTACAATCATTTCTTTAAAAAAGAAAAGATATATTCCTCATAAATTTGTTTAAATGATCTTTCCAAATTTTATTACATATAATATGATATCCATTGTTGTTACTCATTCCTTTATGGGAAATTATCAAAAGGATCCATTCTTATTATTTCTCTAAATGGTTTTTATTTTGATGGAATTTGGTTTATGAAACTGATTTCTCTTTCTCGGGTTATATGTTTGTAAAAACATTCCTAATTTTATCTATTATATTCTTATGAAACCCGCGTGATTTCTTAGGTTATTCCTTGTTGAAATGACTCTGAGGCTTGTATTTTTTTTGTGGGTTAAGATATGATTACATATTTCTGACGCACACTTAATTTCATGGTTCATTATTGGATGTTTTCGTAACCCATTTATTTTTATGGCTCAGGATATGATGAATGTTCAATTATATTTTAGAACTTGTATGAATGATTTTACTAGTATATGGGATGTACCTATATCTTCCTCTAATGCATTGGGTAAATATTTACATGTCATGAAAAAATTATGGGAACCATGTTAACGGGCTCGATCCACTATGGGATGATTTAGAATCACAATCGCATACAAGGAATGGATTATGACTCGAGGTGGTGGTGGGACCCACCCAGTAGGTGTAGTCACCATTAATATAGAAGATGAGGTAACCAAATAAAATATGGGATGATGGGGAAACACGATCCCAAAAAAGGAAAGAATCGTGATTGGGGATGGTACTATGTCCAACAAAGTAGGCGTAGTCCCCATGAAGTGCATTGATATGTTATAGAAATTCATCTTAACATATAGTGGAAAATATTAAATTTATATATGTTTTCCACAATTCCATGTATTATTCCATTGTTTTTTATCATGTATTATGCTAAATTTTCCCTTGTGATTATTGTCTTAGGAATTTCTAAAATTTATTCCATGATTAATGTTTACGATCTTTGTTATGTAGGTTGTGATATTATAATGTTATAATCATATTATCATACCCTTATGTTAATGTTCATTCGTACATATATCCATCATTTAATCTTAATGATAATTTTATCTCACCCATTTTATTTTTTCATCCCCTAGTTATGAAGAAAAATTTCATGTATTATATTTTTAATATTGGTGCTAGACCTAGAGAACCTAATGGGAGATAATGTTTCTCAATCATGTACTAGTGTTTACATTTCCATGTGTCCAAAGTCACTAAACTAATATGGTATTTAAGAATTTTTTTGTGTAATTATAAATGTATCTTTCAAAAATGAAGTAATGTTTATGTACTTTAGGACTGTGTTGTTTTTGTTTGTATCGTATCAAAGGATTAGTTTGCCTTTTGTGACTAGAATGAGAAAAAATACATATATCCCTATGGATATTTATGATGATAAAAAAGGTTTTTATCTATGATTTAGATTAAGGGCGGGCAAAATTATATAAATATGTATTGGAATTTTGGTAATGGAAATAGTGAGTGTTTTCTTAGTAATACATCCCTACCTAGATAATAAAAATGTATGGGGTAATTAAGTAAATGTTAATAGTAGTAACAACTCCAACATGGTGCATTGGGCCTAACATGAGAGTAACTTGGCACACTACAATGAGCCTTACTATACACATAGTTTGACACTCCTAGTTTAAATTCTTGGGGAATTCACAAATTCATCATGATCTATCAAAATGTTTTTAATAATAAGTTTTCTATTAATTACCTCGGAAACACCTATTTTGTCATATATTAAGAAATGTGTCATAATTTTGAATGGGATGTAAAATTATCTAATGATCAATAAAATTTGATGGTCATTAGAGTGAAGGATTTGGTGATCATTCCTGGTTAGATTTCATGGAACATGATTGACAATGTGTACCTTAATCAACTCTTGGTCTCACTAAGGAAGAGGGATTTTTTTTTGTTCAGAATTTGGGTAATTGAGACAATTGAGAAAAGAAAATTTAGATCCATTTGATTAAATAATGTGGAAGGAATCATTGATGGATATTTCTTATATGATAAAAGAATATGATTTGAGTGTGGAAAATTATGACATAAAATAAGTAACTATAAAGAAAAATAGTAGGGTTCAGTTAATCAAATGGATAAGATTATTATCCTCCCTAATACATCATTAAATTTTAAATATTGTAAGAACATAATTAATTTTATTTATGAAAATATATGTCCATGGTAGAATTCTCATGAAAGTAATCAATATGGTTATATGAGAAATTTTTTGGCTATTGATGATGATGAGAGTACATATGAAATCTGAAAAGAAAAAGTTATTGAGTAATAAGATGAGGTATCCATTTTATAGCTTATGGATTAGGTGTTATAATCGAATATTTATATACTTGGACTCAATTAGTAAGTTGTATCAATGGTAAAATACACATGGATTTTACAACTTATTTTTTTTCAAAGGATTAACATGATTATGATGAATGTTTTAGATGGATTGGAATATCAATTTAATGAAAATTTATTTTTGCACTAATGGTAGATAAATCATAATATATTCTTTAAAATAAAGTAATTTTGTCTATATAAGGATGTTTTTTATATGAATACGAAAATTGGACATTACTGATTACCTTTAATATAAATAAGGACCTTTTGATAGGTGGTTTATGAGTTTGTTGAAGAAGTTTAAAATATCATTTCATTTATGGAATATATCCAAAATAACATGGAATACGGGAATATACAAGTCTATAATAAGGTTTTTCGGTAATTCAGTTCATTACTATATTTCAAGTGGATACTTGATTCACTTGTTTTGTATTTTATAGATAAGACATACTATAAGATATATGGGTGACCAACTTTAATCTGATTTTGTGAACTTCTTTCTAATGTTTTAGATTTTAATCTTACAAAATGGTTATATGGTTAACCTTTTATGGAATGGTTTATGTTTAACATTAGATGATGTTTTAGAGATTAATATATTACCCACCATGTGATCATTTATAAATATTGGATAACCTATGATAACTTTTTGTTTTGTTAAGGATATATGAAATGACTTATCATTTTTTATGATCCTCTTGATTTGGTATTACATTATCAAAAAATATCATTCCTTTTTTGAGAATGATGTGATGTGTAATTTTATCCAAGAAAAAAAATGGGTAAGATTGTTCTGAATCAAGTAAGTATATCTTTTTATAAAAATTCCTCAACATTATGGAAATAATATTAAAACTAAGATGGTTATCGTAGTACATTCATTAATGATGAATCAAATGGAACTTTAGATATTCACATATTTATGTATGTGTGATTTTTACAATTCTCCTAACCTTAATATCTATCACTCTCCCTCATAAAATGATAGTTAGATTTCTCTTCCATGTATATATTTGAAATTCCACCAATGTTGTGGCATCCCAGACCTAGAAGAACTTTTGGGTGGCCCGAGCCCCATGAGCTAGATGGCCTAAAGAGCATCTCCCTTAATGCTAGAGGCTAAACACTAGCAGTGAGGGCATAGGGTGTGTTTGTGGGGGAGAAATTTCCTTCATTACCAAAGCATAGTGCAGTAGGTGAATATAAACATAGGTAAATAGCGGAATAAATATAATTAAATTGAAGGCACAACACAAAAGTAGATACAACATAAATAATAACTAAAACAACTATAATAACAATAAACAATAGATGATGATATGTCATGTACATGAAACCTGGAAAATATGGATAAAAACAACATGCATAACATGTTCCACAAGTTATAATGGAAATTAAAGACAATCCCATGCATCTTGTGTTCCAACTCAGTCCCATACTATAATTATCTATACTAAACAACTTGGAATCATGTGTTCGAAGACATAATATTCCCTTTTTCAACACCTGCAACCATGTAATCTTCCCCAAGTACTAAACAGGACCCAAAGAGGGTTTGGGATAAATCTTAAGGGGCCACCACCAATGCGGTCTATAACATCCATCCTGTGTAATGGAAATGTAATAGTGTGCATGTGTGGATATATAATGTAAATCAGTACAATGTAACTAAATACCCAAGTGCCTACTTTATCCCTAAGCTGGTGTCTTAGTATATAACATGTACATTTAATTAGGTAATTACCAATTCATGTTGATTGGTTGTGTGAGACATAGACAACACTTACATCACCTTGTGGTAGTATAAATAGTGAAGGTTTCGAGATGTAACAAGGAAACCATGATTTATGGTATTTAATAATGAATTCCTATGGTAACAACCAAGGTGACATATAACTAAAGGGTTACCAACTCAGTAATAACAGTCTCATTGAAGGAGGTAAGGTTGTAATTCAAGGGGTGTAATCTAAGGAATTCCCCGATGAGGCTCATACTAAATCCAAGGTGATTGAAAATGGTAAAATGAGGCTAAAAAGGGATAGGTCCCGATGGGATTTAACCATAGAGCATACTTTTAAATTCTACATACAAGGTGTTTATCCAAGTAATCCAATAGTATTATGAAGGGATCCAATAGTGACATACCGAGAATCCCTGAATAGATAAGGATTGTGACATAGGTGGGTATTAACCTAATAAAGATGAATCATTGAATCAGAATGGGGTTCTCGAGTGATAATGGAATTCACTGATAATAATCCATGTTGATCTCAAGTTAGGTAATTCATATTTAATTATGCAGACATATAATATTTAATTTGGTTCATTCCTTGCCTTCCAATAGTGTAATAAGGTTAGGTATCATAAAACCATCTTATTAAGTCATTTGGTTCATTCATTTTCTTTCATAATTATGATATGGTCATGTAGAATTCAACCATTCGTTGAATCCATTTATGTAATATTCCATAATTTAAGGTTCATTTTGCTACCATCGAATTATGTGGTAATGGGTGCTACAGATACGCAACCAATTAATCAATGAAATTTAATTATCAAATTTATGCACTTACAATTGGTTGGACAAGTGGTATGCATACATGGAAATTTACACTATATAATTCACAATAAAAATCAATCCAAATAATATAGAAAATATTACCCTTAGAATTTTCAAGCCAAGGCACACCTGAATTCTTTTTAAAATGTGTCAAAACACTAAACATCGAATATGAAATAAACCATGACGTGGAATGTATGGCGTTTTGGGTGTAACCAGTAACCACTAATAAAATATTTCCAATAAACATAACCATATGGTTATAATTATTATAAACAAGAAATATAAATTCCATAAACTTCACCCAATGAAATTAACGGGCCCCAATGACAAATACAAAATTAAAGAACTTTTGAGATGTGATATAGACCACCCCCCATAGGCTTGTACCTTCCTTATCCTCTGGTATTGGCCTATGATTAGGCATAGATCTGAGTAGCTAAATGAAAAAGAGAAAAAATCCTATACCCTGATATCTCAGTCGAGATCAAAAGAAAAATATACAGGTTTAAGAGGAATAGACTGCTTATCATTGCACATACCACATAATGAACAGAAGCTCGATCATATTCCAGATAAAGTAGATATGTTGATTCCAATGTTATATCTTCAAAAAGACCCAAATTGAGAGATAAATTGGTTATTCCAACTTATGCTCATATTATGGATGAAGGAGGTGTGTTAATAGATCAATCAGGGTTAAATTGGAAATTTACCCAAAACAATAAAATGTAAACGGTTTGTCTGCTAGGTTTGACAAACCATGCACAAACTATGCATGATTACTTGGGTAGATGGGGTCCTTGGATGGTTATTCTGCATAGTCGTGCTCCATCTGTGCAAGGTGGCTCTATCCTAAATGACACAATCCATATTGTTTTCAAAATCAGGATTCATTCCTTCACAGTTTACATTAAACTATTTTTTAGGCCTGGTTTTCCAATAATGATGGATTTCAGGCTTAGTACACTCCCCAAACACCCCTGAGACCTTTACTAACCCATTAGGTATCTATATTAGGGAAAATGTAAAGATTTAGACAAAAAAATTTAATGATCCATACAATATTGAAAAAACTGGTTCAACCAATCTTCCCATTAAAAGAAATCATCCTGAGTTCACCCTCTATGCTTGGAGAAAAATTGTCTCAGAAAAACAATGAGCACTGGTCATGTACCTCATCCTCTTACTCCATGGTCTAATCCTACATATGGTCGTGCTTTCATGTCACCCACACAAAATTTACAAACTGTCCTTGAAGAACGGTTGTTCTACCATCATCTATGTGTATTAGATTCTTCTCAAAGGTATCATTAGCATCTAACTAAAATTCATCATGATCAAAAGTATGAGTAGGTTTGTCATGATACTGTTGAAGCTGTGGAACATGAAAGACATCATGTATGGAATGGTATGACTAATTCTTATGAATCGATATGATACTTTCCCGTCTCTCTCTATAATTTCAAAAGTCCCTACAAGACAAGCCGATTGATTTCCCTACTTACGTAACAGTATATGCCCTAGCCTGGGAGATACCCGAATAAAAACATGATCACCAACCTCGAACTCAATAGGTAGTCAAAGGATATTGATATATTATTTTTGTCTTGTCAGAGTAGTAGTAATACGCTTTCTGATTAGTTGAACTAACACTATGGTCTCCTAAATGAGACGAGGACCTAGTAGGGATACCTCACCCCCCTCTAGCCAGCACATGCGTGAACAGAATGACCTACAATATAAGGCCTCAAAAGCAATAATCTTAATTGTTCCGTCAAAGCTGTTATTATTAGTGAACTCAACAAGAAGGATTTTCTTCTCCCAAGAATCACCAAATTCAAGGTCACGTTATCAGATCATATGTTCTCGAAACTGTATTTCATGTTCTAATTTTCCATTTGTCTTATGGTGAAAAGTTGTGCTAAGATTCCCCTATGATCCCATAGCCTTCTTTAATCCATTTCCGAACCGTGACGTGAAACTTGCAACCCTATCGGAATCAGTAGTACTTAGAACTTTAGGTATTCATATGATTCTAGAGACATAATGTCTTCCTAGATCATCAAATGCTAATGTATCCTAAATAAGAATGATGTGGGATGATTTATTTATTTGTTCAATGACTACCCAGAATGAATTTCAACCCTCGATGACTTGGGTAAGATGGCTATGAAATCCATATAAATATATTCCATTTTACATTCTAAAACTGTTTGTGTATGTATCAATCATATAGTTGTATGGTGCTCCACCTTCACTTACTAACAAGTGGAACACCTCGTACTATATGATGTTTCATCCTAGGACACAAATACTGGCACCACCTATCTCAATACTTATTTGAAATTCCTGGATGAAATTCCCACTAAGATTCATTTCATTCTTTCATCAACTCTTCACTCATATTTGTAGAATCATAGATACATCCACACAGATGCAGAATATCATCAATGTCCACATAAAAATCTTGTGGCGGGTTATCTCCTGATATACTCTCATAGAGTACATGGCCTTCAAGATTTGAAAACTATCTACTCTTCACCTTCTCAATAAGGTAAGAGGTAGTTGTCACAGATTAGATACAAGAATACAAATCCCTATCATTAAACACTAGATGTATATCAGAAATGAGGGACATTTCTTCCATTCACCACTAGCTTTCTGTACTACTTGTTCTTGAGTTTTCTAACTCAGTGCTTTTATAAGTATTTGTTTCTTTCCAAGTATGTAAGAAATCAGAAAATCAAGGTATTGTAGATATATGGATCACCACCTCTATCTAAGGTTTTTGTCACACTAATAAAAGATATATTTGATTCTCTTATGATCTGTCCGCACCATAAAGCACTCACCCAAAAGATATTTCATCTAGTAACATAAGGTATGGATGACTAATACTAGCTCAAGGTAGTGCATTTGGTAATTTTATTCTTGAGGTCTCAAAAACTGAGAACCATACATAATGAATCTATCCTCCTGCATCACTAAGATCGTAGGACGATTCCACATGCATCACAAAAGATGATATAACCTATACCTTACGAGGGAAGAACTAGAATAAGTGCCAAATCAGGCATCCCTTTCATCTATATAATGGATTTCTCACATGCTTCTGACCATCAGAACATTACACCCTTCATAGTAATACAAGTAATAGGTGATGAAAGATGTGAGAATTCTTGTATGAACGGCCTGAAATATCCATCTAACCCCAAAAAACACTATTTATCAGACACATTCTTGGGTATCTCCAAGGAAAATACATCACTAACCTTTTATATCCTCTTGATTCAAATATTATATGACCTAATAAGTGTACTTTTTAAATCATGAAGTGACACATAACATGCTTGGTGTAAAGTTGTTGCTCTCTCAATGTACTCAGAATGATCTCAATATGTTTATCTTGGTCACTATGAGTGCAAGAATACACTATAATATCTTCCAAAAGTATTTGGAAAAAATAGTCCAAAGAGGAATGGAAACTCCAATTCATAAGAGTCATGAAAATGACTGGCGTGTTCGTAAGACAGAACAAAAAAAAAATTAATCCTATAAACCATAACTGCTACAAAATGACGTAGTAGTTATGTCTGATGGTATGAATCTCACATGATGATAACCCAATCCCAAGTCAATCTTAGAGAAGAACTTTTATTCTCAGATCTGGCCAAATATATCATCTATTCAAAGCAGTTGTTACCAGTTCTTGATTGTAAGTGTGTTCAAATTCAGTAATCCACACATTGATATAAGGTTCCATCCTACATATTTGGAAAAATCACTACTAACCCTAAGAGGTTGTACTGAGTTATATAAATCCATTGGATTCTAAATCCTATAACTGCCTCTTGTTCTCATGAAGCTCTGTAGGTTATATCCTATATCTAGAAACACATAGTAGATATGATCCCGAAACATGTATGATTTTAAATAATACCACTCTCTCAGGAGGTAAGATAGAAAGATCACTAGGAATGACATCCTAGAAACAATCCACTATTAGAGGGAAATCAACATGACATAAACCCTGATCCACCATGAAGAGATTGGAAATCTATTTTATCACTCCACCAAGCCCAAGATGCTCTAGTCCCACTCTACTAGCCTAGACATCCCCCCACTTTAATTTAGGTAACTGATACCCTCTAGTTATGTAGATGATACCTTGTGACAATACAAGTCTACAAAAGAATTACTGAGATCCAACCAATACTTACCATCATTGAAATCAACAGTCTTCAAATTAAGAACAAAGAGGTTCCCTAAGAAAGGGAAACTACCCACCTTAAAGGGACTATCCTTACACTAGAATATTCCACATGTTCGTACCCCTAATAGTGTGTATAGGTTCATTAAACCTTAGTGATACTGTATCTCTAGTTCGAGACTCTCTTGGATAGATTAATATGTAAACTTATTTGAATAAACTATATCGAAAAAGTAGATAATATAGTAGAGGATAGAAGAATAGTACCTCATATTGTATATGGTCCAACAACAGGATCCTTGGGTATTGGATATAGTGCATATAGGTGACATGATCCACGTACATTTGAAACATATGGACTACCATGATCATAACTGCTATGTTGGTGTTGCTGGTGATCAAGGTCTTGGCTACCATAGCCATGACTTACTCCTTGACCAGACCTATCGGTGATATTCCAACTCCCCACCTAACATGGCATAATGAACTCACATCTAAATGTGGACCTGGTGAAGAAGATTTTCCACTCAAATCTTGAGGAAAGGTAACATAGGATCTCTTAAGATGCCACATATGGCCAAAACCTCAACACTCCATTGGATCTTAATCACACTAAGGCTTTGAATTCCCCCATCATCTACACTGATGACACACTTTAGGCATTTTGAAATAGACTCTCGGTTTTTCACTGACCGGATGAGAAACTTCGAGGGAACTCATACTTCCACCAAATAAACAACTGGAAGGACAAACCACGGATCCTTTAAACCTCATATTATTGTCTTCCATCAGTTTACACTCATTGGTAATATCTTGATCGACTATTTGAAAAAAAATGTTGTCAGGTGAAAGACATTAACATGTGTATAGATGGTGTACTGTATTCCTTCCTCCAATCGTCTAACACATGAAATTTCAACACCAACTATAAGTAGTGAAAAGCACTGAAACTCCACGAAATGCAATAAATACTCAATTAAAAATAAAACCCTACTCTATAAGTATGAACTATCTGGATCTATATTCTCTTAGTGTCTGAGGAATTAACTGATCATAGAGGGTATTGTAGAAATCAACCCATACCATTACATGATGATTACCGGCATGGGTAATAACATCCCACCAACGCTTGGCTGAATCCAGAATCTTGTATGTATCATGATTGACTCTGCTCTTTGTAGGCATCTCCAGATGCTCAAAGGTATATATGGTGGCTTCTATCCCAGACTCAGCATCCTGCAGACCATCCTCCCCTGAAAAGGATGGAGGATAGTACTGCTAGAACTCACGAGTCAGATCATCCATCGTAGGTGCATGTCATGGTTCAACATGCATGAGATGAATCATATTTATAAAACAATGTAGAATGTGGGAATTAATTCCTAGATTAGGTACAATAGGTGGTGCATCTTTCGGTACTACTGGAGGTAATACTGGCATCTCATATGCCACCATATCTGGAGAATTTTCTTCACCACCATCCTAGCATACGACACGATGATATCATGTCGTCATTGATCTATAATTTCAAAAAACTTGACTCAAAACACTATTACAAGGAAATAAATAATCGGTAGGGGAATTTGAACATAATAAAACTCACTACCAAAGGCCCGCTACCTAGACTTCCCACTTAGATAGCCATGTATCGGTAAGTGGTAAAGTATAAGTTTAATTTCATTTTACATTAATCAATATGCTTCAATCCTTTATCATTCATAATCATGAATAATAGGGATAAGGATGTGAAAAAATTCATTTTATATTCCATTATTCACTATATAATGGTTAGTTATTTCTAATGAATAAGTTTTAATATAGTTATCTCTAGAAATGAAAACCATTTATTTATAGCAAAATCGATTGACTTAGTAAATAACTCTACAATTCCATGAGAGCCAATACACCACATGAATTGAGACATGAAATCATTGAATTGAATCAAATAGTAATACATGAATATGTTAACTATCACAACATCACCCAAAAATCGAAGGAATATCAAGCAATGAACAGAAGTGAAATGAACCTGTATGGCCTAGAAATATGCATGAAATGTGAATTTTAGTTGCCTATAATGAGGAATGTAAATATTATCATTTCCCTCATATAATTGTTCTATTGATGAAATCTAATCCTATAATATAGAAACAGTTAATAACAACACACATCATGTGTGTCACCCAATGGTAAAATAATATCAACTGTAATAAGAAAAATGAGAATAAAATTTATAATTTAGGAAACTTAGTTTTTACTCAGAACACGGGTTCACAATACCCAAGAATAACTTCTGACGAAGCCCGAATCTTTCCTTATATCCATTCTATTGTCCCAGATAGTAAAAATGAAAGGAAAACCTCCTTTTATACCACATTGTGATGTCATAGACCTAGATTCCACTTTAGGGTGCCTCGAGCCCAGTGGGCCTCATGGCCTCATGTGCATCTCCCCAAATGCCAAAGGCTGCCAACAAGAAGATGTGGCCTTGGGTGCTTCTGTGGGTAGTCTATTCCTCCATTAACAAATCATATTTTATATGGTGAAAGTAAACATTAGAAAATAGGGGAATAAAAAATATACAAATAAGACATAACAGAAAAGTAGAGACAAAATAATAATAAATGAATGAACTATAATAACATTCAATAATAGATGATGATATTTTAGGTACAATAAAGCTATAAATAATGGATACAAACAACCAGAATAACAGTTTCCAAAAAGTATAAATGAAATCAAAGACTATCCGAAGAATCCTGAGAACCAAATCGGTCCTTTGATTTCAAGCTCCATACTAAACAGTAAGCAATCAAGTGTTTGAAGTTGTATGATTCCCTTTATCAACACCTACAACCATTTAATCTACCCTATTTTCCAAATAACGCTTAGTGAGGGTGTGAGATAAATCTCTAAGGGACACCACAAACACTGTCTATAACATTAATCCAATGTAATTGAAAGGTAAAAGTGTGCATTAAGGCTTATAAAAGTACCCCAATACAATGCAACAAAATACCCATGTAATTCTTCATACCTTAGCTGGTGACTTATCATGTAACCAGTTCATTTAATTAAGTAATTACTAACTCATATAGATAGGTCACGTGATGCATAACGAACACTTACATCACCTCGTGATAGAATAAATAGTCAACGTTCCATGATGTAACAAAGAATCCATTATTTATGATATTGAATAATGAAGTCCCAATGTAATAACCAAGGTAACATATACCTCAAGGGTTTCCAACTCATAAATAACAGTATCTTAGATTGGGGTATGAGTGAAATTCAATGTGCCTAATCCAAGGAAATCCCAATGGAGGTTCAGACTGAGTCCAAGGATATTGAACAAGGTAAAATGTGGATAGGTAGAGAATTGTACCGATGGGCATTAACCATGGACCCTATTTTATAATTCTAGATCCAAGGAGTGTATCCAAGGCATCGTATTGTAATATTAAGGGATCCTATGGTGTCATACTAGGCATCCAATAACAGACGAGGATATGTATCTCGGTGGGTCTCAATCTATGGAATCCATGTACTTGAATTCGAATGGGGTTCTTGAGTGCTCTTTGAATTATTAAATCATAATCCATGGTAAGCATGAGTTGTGGAATTCATATTTATATTATGATGTCATGTAATATTTCATTCGATTCATGCCTTTCCATTCATTATTCTAATAATGTAATGTAGCATGAAACATTTTAATCATGTAATTGAGTTCAATCATTTACTTTCATTAGTGTGATAATTCCTAGTAGCATGAAACCATTAATTTAATCCATTTATATTATATTCAATAATTTAAGGCTCATTTAGCTTCTTTCCATTAATGTGCTATTTGTTGCTATAGATATGCAAACAATTAAACATTGACATTTATTTATCAAATTGAAGAACTTACCTTAGTTGGGTCATGTGGTACGCATTCATGAAATATTAAACTATGCAATTCACTATATAAATCAACACTTTTAATATATACCATTAGAATGGTTAAGACAATTCACTCCTGAATGGTGGATCAAACGTATAAAAACACTAAACATGAAATTTAAAATAACCTTCAACATAGAAATTATAGAGTTGTGGGTGTAACCAAAAAAACTATTAACATATTTATAAAGACCAAAATCAAACTGTTATAATGATTACAAACATAGAATAGAAATTCCATAAATGGAACACGATGAAATCAAGGAGCCCCACATGACAAATCCAAAATCGGCAAATTTTAGCAATGAGTTACAGAACACCCACCTTAGGGTTGTTTGATCCTTACCCTTCAGTATTGGACCTTGATTTTTCTTGGATCGAAGTAGATATAAGAAAACAATAAAAATTACATTACCCTTATATCTTAGTAAAGGGAAAATGAGAAAGAGAATGTCTCAAGGGGGCTCGAGAAAATTTAGTTGTGCATCCAACGTGATGAACAGAAGCTCAGTCAGTTTCCAGATGTACTAGATCTCTTTAGTCTAATGTTAGATCACAAAAAAGAACCAAGTTGAGAAATAAATAGCTTAATCTCACTTAATCATAGATTAAGGAAGAAGGAGGTGCCTTAATTGATCATTAGGGGAAAATTTGCAATTTACCTAGTAGAATGACCTTGGAAAGGTTTGTCTATAGGGTTTGAAAAACAGAGTGAAAATGGTGGTTGGTTACCCAGGTAGAATGGGTTCTTGCACAGTTATGCTACACAACCATTTTCCAATGGTGAGAGGTGTCTCTATCTAGAAAAACGCAATCCACATGGTTTTCCAAACATTGTGACATTCTTCACAGTTTACATTAAACCATGAACTGGTCATTGTTTCCAAAAAAATGGATTTGGGGCTTTGAAAATTACCCTAACACCCATGATACCATTAATAACCAATTATTCATCAATATTAGTTCCAAATTAAATATTTAGACTGAAAATTAAAGGAACCATACCTGATTGAAAAACGAGTTCTTACAAATGTTCTCCCAAGTGGAAACAATGTGATGAGTTACATAGGTTAAAACCATGTATCTTGAATTATTTTTTTTAATTTTTGTTTTAATATTTATTTTTTTGTTGGTTTGGTTTAAATGATATTTCAAGTATTAAACCATAAATAAAATAGATGAATTTTTAGGTAAAATTAATTTTAATGGGGGTTTAACGTAAGACCCTGAGTGTTTGTGAATTTTTTTAATAAATTAATTTTTTGATGTCAATCATTATATAGTAAACTAATTAAAAAATTCATTATAATCTACACTAAGATAATCATTCACTACATGTAAAATAGACCTGGCTTCAGTTACAGGCATCACTGTGTTTCAAAAAAATATCATTTCATTTTTGTAATTATATATTTATAACATTTCATTAAAACACAGTTCTATGAATAAAAATGATAAAAATAAATATTTTTTATATTGGTTTTATAAAAATAAAATTTATTGATAATAAATCATCAAATATTATTTGATACTTTATATGTTTAAAAACACTATTATTTCAAATGAACATCTTTTATATCCATTTTTAAAATATTATAAAAGTAATTATCGAAAATTTTAGGAATTTAATTTGATTAAATAAACATTTTTTTAAATTCATAATTTCAATATTAAATTATGATTAATTATATGTTTTTTTGAAACGTCATTTTTAGATGAATAGGGAAAACATAGAATTTTAATTCAAACCCGCTTTTCCTAATAATTTATTTATTGAGTTATATTATATTTTCAGTTGGATTAAAAGTCACTATATATCATTTATAAAATTATTAATCCAATTTATGTCATTGGAATCATTTTTTCATTGAAAATAGATATAATATTATAATGAACATTTGAAAATTCTCCACTTAAAACCCTGCTTTCCCACAACATCTATGGGAGTAATATTAAACATAATTTTTCTACATATGTGAATTTATTTTTAAAAAATATAAATTAATAGTAGAAATTAGAATAATATTTATAGTTTAATTTGATCAATATAATTTTTCCTCAAAATTATTGGTGAATTATGTCAAAATTAATTACAACGATTTGAATAAAATTAGGCTTAACAGGGGAGAAAACCATAATCTTAAGGGCCTAAATTACCTATACACTTTTCCAGAAACAATTGTATGGACATATATTTCCCATTAACGTTCCGTTTTGGTGTTTTGTTCTTTTAAAGAATTGTTTTGGTTAAATACGTGGGTACACCTAACATGTTTTAAAAAAATACAATGTATGTCCCCTCCCTCCTTTATAAATGGCCAATGACCTCACTCCCCCTTATTCAAACCTATAAATACACATGTTTAGACTTGATATACTCAATTCATTTCCAAAAATCCATACCTTCCTCTTTTAAGCCTCCATTTTCCAAGAAATTCAACCAAGTAATTCCTTTGGTGGAAACCAGAAGGATTTAGCAAAAGAAAAAGTAACATCCTTCTTCAAGCTCATTTCCATTATTTTATTTATCCACCAAATCAATTATTATTATTGTATATTCATATAAAAACTCTAGTATCAAAATTTACTTTTATTTTTTATTATATGTTCTTAACCTACATTTATATACAATTCTGTCAAATGGGTAACAAATATATCGTTCTTGTGTGTGATGAACTACGGCCTCACGAAATGATATTTTTTATTTTACCTTTACCACCTTTCATGGTTTGGAATTATGAGGAAAAATCTATATTTATATTATATATATGATATTTATTATTAATCGATACATGATTAGTTATCATATCAACCCTACCTTCATGCTTTATGATATTGTGTGAATAAAATAACTTCATTTATCGAAGATGGGACTACCTCCTCCTCAAAGTGATGTGATATGTTCTCACATTAAATTGAATGTATTAAGGGAGAGTTTTGTGAAATTAAAGTATATATATGAAATGATAATTCGACTATAATTGTATTATATATTTATATACATAAAATTCATTTACTTTATTCTTTTAAATGTGAAAAAAATAGTAGCATTCATGTGTAAGACCGACCTACCATCTCCATGAATGGTGTATATTGTTTAATAATTGAATATTTTATATACTAATAGAAATATTTTTAAAACAAATATATATGATATATAAATAATGTTTTTAATTTATTAAATAAGACAATGAAGAGATGAGAAAGAGGATCAATAACAACAAGTCATAATAAGTATGACAAACAATGTGTTTATTATTGAAAATAATACTTTAACACCGAATTGTCATAAAAAGGGTAATATAAAGTCGTAAGAAAATAACATATGGTATTATATTGAATAATATAGTTATATATTAGATTTATAATAAACATTAATTTATTATACATGATTTTGGAATGTAAATAAAGATAGTCAAGTCTTAGGGTAATGATTTTTTCTCAAATTGTATTTATGTCAGATACACGCCTTATTCATCCTAAATTAATTTTTTTTACATAATTCCGAAGAAAGTATTATATGTTTATTATAATTAATTTTATTTTTATTTATATATCAATTTTATGATATTACTTTCATGAGGTATAAGATTCAAAAGTTACAAAATTAGTAATTTAATTTTGAATCAATATTCATTCTTTGAGAGATATGCCATTTTATGCACCTATATTTCAAAATGAGGTGTATGTTCTAGCATTAACATGTTAAATAATGAATATAATTCTATTAATCATATTTTAATCTATAGAAAATGTTATTCTTTCAATTTTATTATGATTCAATGTTACCAAATTGAAAACGATTTAAAGGTACAATCTCATCATTTATAGAGATTGTTTGGGATTATGCTGACATTGATGAAATAATATGATCCATCTCCCATGAAAAATTACAAAATTTACTAACCTATGGTTATTAATTTTATATCTATTTAGTTTTTCCATTTTTTCATCATTGATACATAATATGATCAATAGGTTTTTTTAAGAATATCTAACTTACTACTCTCTTCGGTCTGAAATCTATGTTCCATTAAAACCATGCCTTCTAAAAAAATTGTTCACAAAAATCTTCCACTATTATCTTATTATATATAAAAACTATTTTACATGTGTTTTAGATTTTAAACAATTTTATTAAACGTTAATATTCATTTCATTTTCTAGTAGAGGCATCTTTCTGAACATTTTACAGTGTAAAAGAAATATTTTACTTGTACAGATTTACCCTCTATCATGACCATCATTCATTGAACCTTCCATTAAATGATTAAAATGATATTCTATTAAATAAAATGTTTTCTTAATATTAAATAAAATCATTGTTTTAAAATGGTTTTCAATGAAAATGGGTGTAAAAATATTTTCATGTTTCTTTTATAGGTTTTCAAGGGAAGTGGTTTTCAAAATAATTTCATGCTTTTATAAAAAAGGTTAGAAAAGATCAATTTTTATTTAAAAAGGTGGAAAAGAGAAGAAATGAGGATTGATGGGTTATTCAATCATCATTAAATCAGGTCAATGATCAAGGATCATAGTCATAGTATGAGACATCATAATCCCCAAACCAATCAGAATTAAAGTCAAGAAGACCATTGGACCTAGTTAACATAGTTGGATTCTGTTATGAGTAGTACTTCCAACTTCTTTACTTTCTAGGGGGAATAGGTTGTGAACCATCATAATCTACAACAATATTTTCCCCATTGATCAAAACCTTAATATAGTTTATTCTTTTGGGAGTCATCATCAATATCATCCCACCTACCATGGACACCCTGCACTTCCCTATGTTTGATAATTTCTTCCTAAATCCATGAATGATTTATTTTAGCACTCATAATTTGTTGCTCCTAAATTACAGAACAAAAATCCCTACTTATCAGCTCTTAATTTCATCCCACAATTCACCTTTTCATTCCCAATAAATAAATATGAGGCCTATCATATCCCAAATCCTATCAAGATAGCCCTGTATTCCACAATTTCATGTTCTAACACTCCATGTTCATTATATTTAGACACCTAAGGCTATTGATCCATTTCATGATAAAAATATTCCACATTAGGAGATTTCATACCACCAATTGATACCTTTTTTACTTTTCATTTTTTGTATCCTTACATTCTTCTTAAATGAAGCTTCAAAATTCCCTTGGATAAAAAAGAGTATACAACATATTTACAACACTTGTCTTTGGCCATACCAATAACATGACAGTCTATACAGAAGTTAGGAAATTTCTCATATTCCACCTTTGGAGAGATTCCATAATCCAATTTAGAAAAAAAATACTATGAATAATGTTAGATCTTATGTCCACTTCCATAAGCACCCCAACATATAGACCAAATTTCATAGCCTCGATAGTCCTATATATTTTAATTTGAATTTACACTGTAGAACCAAGGTCAAAAAGAATATTAGGATTCCATAGCATCCTATGAAGCCCATCGATTTTGATACAAACCTGAACCCTGGTATATTTTAATGAATTTGGTTGAAATGTAAATCATATTCATGAAAGAAAATTTTACATTTATCTAGTGCAATATATTTGATCTCCCACCCTCTTCACATCATATCCTCTAAATGGAATGTTATGTTAATCAATCCTCAACCCATAGGTATACAAAACTATTAGGAAAATCACTACATATAAATTAACCTAAAAACCTAATCATAATGATTCCAAGATTTTCCTTTACCAAGAAAAACAATTCCAGATATAATTTAATGCTCACAAAGCTTGAATCTGTAAAGGATGACCTCCCTATTCGGAAAAACAGGGGCATTGTTCCCTTTTCTAACGATGTTCTCAAAAAAAACCATCACTCACAGATGTGAATTTTCATCTCCAAGAATCTCCTTTATTACCCACATGGTAAATTCTTTGATTTCCTGCATCTTTAAAATTACCTGATAAAGGGACAACCACATCATCCATTTCTATAGCTGCATCCATTGTTTTAGGTGCGATCCCCACTGCGTCCTATGAAATGTTAATGTCAGATTCCCCACAAGAGAGTAGGGTATACCATCCACATCCATGGAGCTCAATCTCCAGATATATCTAGAAGCTTCCTTTGATTTCAACATCTCTACCGCAACATAAGACTTCACCACCTAAGATTGGCAGTCTATGACTACATCCACCATCACCAAAGGCAGTTTAACTCCCACAGATCCATATGAATGCTCACTCATGGAAACAACCGGAATAACCACATCTATATTCCACACAAGATATGATCTCTGGACTCCCTCCTTCCACTTGGCCAACATCGACACAACACCAATAGTTAGGGAAACCATATATACCATTTAATCCACATTTTTCAAAGCTCCCACAGATCTCCCAGATAAACATAAAACTTTCCACCACTATTTAACATGATGAATGTTAGACTCCACTACATTTAGGGGTTCAGTAGCCTCAACCATTGAACTATGACACCGACCACCTATAAGAAACTCACTTCTAGATGGATCACTTCCCCCAATACGTGATGGAACCCACAAATCGTTGATCTCATTCAATGTATTTTCAATGAAAATGGTCATAATTTTTATAAATATTATTTTATATGTTTTCAAGGGATAACTTTTTCAAAATGATTTCCTGAAATCTCTATATGGTTTCAAATTATTTAGAATGAAATTTTATCTTCGATATTATTTATGTTTTGAAAGAATTTTTTTAAATAAGAAATTATATTTTCCAAAACAAATGATTTTAAAAGGATCTGTTTGAATTATTTTCCATCTAGGATGATATAGATTTGTGTCAATCATGGAGTTTGTTAAATGATCCAATGGTACTATTCATTTTCTCTCTCTGATTGGTTAATGTTTTCATGTAATGATGTTTATGTAACTTATTTTCTTTCTTGTGTTATTTATTAATGAAACATGTATTTTTTGATTGGTAATATTATTATAAACCCCGATTCTTTTCAAGGATTATGATTTTATAAAATGATTGTGAAACCTATATTTTTACATGTATTATTATATAATTACTTGTTTTTTATACTAATTTCATTTAATGGGATATGATAAGATTTTTATGAACCCCATTTATTATTATGGTTCATGATATGATAAGTTTTTTATTATATTTTTTCACAGGTATGAATAATTTTATTATGAGATGGGTGGGACCTATATATACCTCCAAATAAATGGTTAAAGATATATATCTCATTAGATAATTTTGGGAATAAAGTTGATGGGATTGATGCACTCGGGGGTGATGGGGAAACACAATCCCTTACAATGAAATGACTATGAATAGGGATGGTATTTTGTCTCACCTAGTAGTTGAAGTCACTATAAATATTGATTATGGGGAAACCTAATACACTATTTGAATATGGGTAAACCGAATAATATTTGGGATGATAGGGAAACTAGATCCTTTATAAGGAAAGGACTATAACTAGGGAGGGTTTTATTTCCCACCTAGTAGGAGCAGTCTCCATGACGTGACATAATAAGTTCTAACATTGTCTCTTGACTTATATGAAATGATTTTACATGGTTATGTATATTCCACAATTCCATGTAGTATTCCTTTTTTATGATTTAATGAGTTATTCTCTTTCTTCCCTTATGATTCATGTATTATGAACTACTTATCATTATTCCATGATTCATGTTAATGATCTTTGATATATATGGTAAGATATTCTAATGTTATGATCATGTTCTCATAACTTTATGCTCATGCTTATTAATACAGATCTCTCTTAATTACCATTACTATGTATTTTTTCTCACCCTTTTATTTTTTCATCCCCTGTTCATATAGATATATATCACATAAGAGTTTTCTAAGAGGTTTTCTAGTCTTGGATAATCAAATGGGAGTTAATGTATCCCACTCATTTACTAGTGTATTTATTTCAACGTTTCTAAATTCACTAAAATAATAGCATATTTAGGAATTTATTTGTGTAATGTTTTAAGTATTATGAAAAAATAATGAAATGTCTATGTATGTTGAGAATTTTTTATCAATACCAAGTCAGATCCAAATAGAGGGAGGTGAAAAATAGAGAATCACCAAAAAAGAGAAATGATGGATAAGAATCTTGAGTCATATAACTATCAAAAATTCCAAATTTTATAAACCAGAAAGGGATGAGTAATTAAATCAAAAGAAATTTTCAATAATGTCATGTTTTTAGTGGTAAAATTGTGTCTCATATTACATTCAATGACCTTGGAGGAGACAAAACATAATGGGTCTGATACATTCTTTGAGAATTATGTAAAATCCATCTAATAAAACCACCTAGGATCTATATCATGAGTATTAAATTTTTTAGATATATAATCTCCACCATAATGATTTAGGAAATAGAGGAATTCCCAAATAGAGGAATTTTTTTCCACAGACTGTGAATATAAAGTCACTATATGAATTCATAATTGAGAATAACTAAATTAATGCATGGAGGCATCTATGAGGATTCCATATTCAATCAACATCCTCAAACTAATGGGTTCTCATAATTAAGCTGATTTATGATATTCATAGAAAAATAAAGTCTAAATGGGGTGAAAAATAAGTGTTTAGATGAAAAAGGGGGTAAAATAATCCACCCTAATTATGTAACATGTTTCATATCACCATGAAATTATTTATCAAGAACCCATTCTAAATAATTTTTTTTATTCTAATGATATTTAGTATGTGATACTATGAAAAAAATAGTAAATATATTATATTAATATGGTTACCCAAAATGATGTATTAAAGGTTGTTTTGTCTAGTGATGAGAAAGAGTTTTAATTGCACAAATAACATATTACATGAAGGTAGAATATGAATAATTTTCACACATATTTCTTCCACTAATAAAAACCCACCTAGAGAGGTAGCCATAGAAATAAATATTCATGATAAAAATTATGAGGAGGGTAATGATGTTGGGAAAGTACTTCTTTCTTAAATAGAGTCATTAAACCTCAAAATTCTACTCAGTTTCCCTCTAAAACCTCTTTAGTGTAATACTAATATTTATTAAAATATATATAATTTCAACAACATCAATTATGATCAATGGAGTGAGGATATTTAGAATGAGACAATAGGAAATTATAAATTAGAAAATTATAGAATATTCATATCTATAGTGGATAGAGACCCAGAATTTGACCTTCCACCCAACCCTATATAGAATATATGAAATTTTATATGTAATCATAAAATGTTAAAATTGTTTTATACAAACCCTTTTGAACCCACAACTTGTAAAATGGATGCTCGAAATCTTCCAATCTACGATGGGGAGAGATGAAAACTTTTTTAGCATCAAAATCCCTTCCTCTATATTTGACCTCGAAATCCTCTACATGGTTTAATAATGTGGTACATATTACCATATAAATACTTTACATGAATAACATTATAAATATTTTTGTCTATGTAACCTCCTTACTCACACAACTATGATGTGAGGGAATGTAAACATAATTATCCATTAATAGCAGTTTTTGTATATTGATTCCATATAGAATGAAATGTCATTATTCAAAGCATCAAACATGGTGTATTCTTCTGGGTTTCATGGGGAAAACCTTGAATGTCCCTCAAAAATTTATTTTAATTTGTATTTCCACATATACATAGATATCAAGTCTTTTACTATGAGTAGATATCATAATTATTGGATCAATTAGTTCATAGAATTATATCAAATTGTTTCCTTGAGGATAACTTGTGGGAAAACTAAAATAGATGATGCCCATACAACTATAAATGGTATAGTACCAATTTGGGAAATATCATACTATATACCTACATTAGAAAAAGAAACCACTAAAAATGATCGAATAACATGAATAGTTTATAATTTAAGTTTGTATAATTTTTTATTTTATATATTATTGATTATTTATTTTCTTTCATTCATCTTTTTTTGTAGGAATAGTCATAGAAGGGGAACTACATTAATGGGGATCATCCTATATACACAATCTAACGAATTTTATATAAATTCTGATCATTTTAGTACTTTTTTTCAAATTAGTGATGAAAAAAAATTCAACATTAAGTAAACAACTTCCTATGTAAATTTAAAATTTTATGAGGAACCTGGAGTTTGATATTATGATATGTTGGGGGGATATATTAATTTTGATACATCAAACTCTATTAGAAATAATTATTTTGAATTTTTATAATATTATTATATATTTTATAATGTTTCCCTATCCAGGAGTGGATTATAAAGCGAACCATTTTTCCATTTTGGATACCATTCATATATGGGGAAATGGTCATAAATTTAAAAAGTACACTCCGTGGTTAAATTTTTATTATATTTCAATATCCATTAGACTATAATATATTGTGGAGTTTCATTAATCAATGATTATAATAGAACACCAATTCCTTGATTAAAAATCAATTATTTATGTTGAAGACCTTATATGATAATTATAAACTACTAATGGGGAGTCGGTCATGAACCAATGCGACATTGAAAAATTCAATGATAGAGATAATTTTTTTTATCAATTTAATGAATCTATATTTTATCAAATCAGTTTACTCAATGAAGATGGATGGTATTTTACAAAATATTGATAAAAACTAGAACTATTATAATGAAATCTATGATTATGTGTATGGAATTATTTTTATTGTAACAAATATGAAGAAAAAATAAAAATGTTTGATATTTTTCTAATATTTTATCCGATTAATGATTGAAAATATATTATTTTTGAATCATTATCAATTCCACTACTACAATATTTTTCTAATTTTTAGTATATCATGATATTTGTAAATAATAATGAATAACACCATGGTTCGAAGGTTTATTTTACATATAATGTGAAGGAAACCCCCATTATTCATGATCCTGAACTACTTGATTAAAATTTGAATTTCCTTCAAGGAATGTCATGAAGAAATTTATGTTTTGGTGCACTGTCAATGTAACACTATAGTTGGCCCATTTTTAAAATAAAATTTATTCTTCCATGGTGTAAAATCACTTATAATTATAAGAATGTTATCTATTACTATAAATGTAAATTTATCCCACATTGATGTGACAATTAATAACATATCATGATAATTAAAATGAAAGGGATAATTTTTAATGGGTAATATATTGATTAGAATGTCTCAAGTTTCCTCACATCACAATTTTTTATGATAATAATGTACATCCAAAAAATATTTCATGAATTATGCAGAGACCTAATTTTTTCCATGGTCAATGGTGCATAATGATTATCTGTTCAAATTTTTATAGATTATACCAAAAATAATTTATTATTTATGCCTTATCATTATCAGACAAACATTTTATTAAGACTCACATAGGGAAGGCATTGGGGGTAGGGAGTCACCTTTTTCATAGGACACCCTTTATTTATTTTCATCGGGAAATGTTTTACATTATTTGATTATAATTGATTCGGTAAATATTTACTAGGACCTATAGTAGTCATGCCAGATTAAAGGGGACTCATATTTCTCCCTGGAAAACCATTGTCTGTTGTAAAACTATAATGTTCTAGTAATATTTAGATAGGATGTTTTTGGTCTTGAAAGATTGATAATATAAATTTAATTTTTAGTCATCATAATGGATATATTTTTAAGTATAATTCATGGAAAAATTGGAAATAAAAACTCCATGTAAATTAATATCCATATATCATGAATGTATTCATCCAATTGGATTTTTTCATAATGTACATATATATTGTTTATGAACTAATGGAGTGAGGAATTTGGCCTTGTATTTATTGATATATATATTTGATATTAATTACCAATTCCCATTTCTAATAATGTATATAGTCTTATAGAAATGTCCATTAAATTTATGATCATGTGTCACATACTAATGTTTGCTACTTATTTTGGTCACAAATCATTGAAAAAGGGTTACATGATATATTGAATAAGGGAATTAAAAAATCAATAACAATATATAGCCTAATTATTGAAGAATATATCATCCCATGGGAATGTACATACACTTTTCAGTCTTAGTTCCTGAGCTAGCATATCATGTATTTTAGGGACACATGAAGATAACCCATAATGTTTCTTAAATTTAATGGCATATTCCTATATTAAAAAAAAATACAATTGAAATATGTTTTACATATAGTGTATTAAATAATATTTGAATGATTTTATTATAATTTTTGTAAATCATTGATCATATTATATAAATTAGGGAATTGAGGAGGTGATAGGTAGAAAAGGGATAAATATAATCGAAGTTCAATTTATCATTTTGATTGAAATGTTTTATAAGGAGTATATATATTATATTAGTTTTTTAATAGGATGAATATGATACTTCATTTTATAAAAAAATATGGTGGAATGGAAGACCAATAAAAAATAGTTTTGTCCCTTGTATTCGAATACATCATTGTTGATATCTATGAAATATTTTGGATGACTCATCCACTTTATCAATTTTTGTAGCAGGAATGTCACTCTAGATTGGTTTTTACACCATAAATGTTATTCTTCCATGACATTAAGTTAATATACCATGTAAAATATCAAAAAATTAAATTTAAATATATTTATGACAGACTAGTACAACGAGCGAGTACATATTGGATTTTTTCTGATGCAATAAGTGGCCCACACAAGATGCACACATTATATTATTTTCAATATTAATTGTTCTAGTCAAAAATGGTAACATAGTGAGTGGATACTTGACTATTTCTCAAGGAACACATTATGCATATTATAAATAACTTGTTCTTGGTCTCATTAATTTTCATTTTTAGTTTAGGGTTTATGATATCTAAATCATTAATGGATATGAGTTGTGGTTACATAATATTGACTAAATGTTTTTAGAGTTTATTTTCATGTAGTATTAATAAAATATTTGATTGTATATATATATAAGATATCAAAAAAATGACATAACTAGAATGAATAATGTTAATATATATCATCTAAGTGGAGTGATCATAGTTATAGGTCATCATGTTAGACCAAAGGTTGAGTAAGATTATAGTTTTTGAGAACTGACCAATTACTTATTTATTGGTAGTTTATAGAGTGATAAGGGAATGAAAGGAATGATATAAGTGAGATCCACAATTAATTATAGAAATGAAATTGTGGGTGGTGTATGTAGATTTTGGGTGTTATACTTAAACCATAACAAAGATTAGATAGTTTGTATAAAATGTGTAATGTATTTCTAGAATCAAATTATGATTCCACTACTATAATAGACTACCTAAAGAGTTGAACATGTAGTGTATTGTATTAATTATTGGATAACTTTATAAGGAGTGAAATACGTTATCACTTATAAGGCTCAATGATAAAGATAACTCTAATAATATTGAATGACGATTGAAAAAAATGTTACTCATGACCTAAAATATTTCAATCAGCAAGTTTGGATGGGATATATAAATTAAAATTATTATCTAGATAATATTTAACATAAAATATCAAATGCAATGTTATATGAGGATTATGTATATTAGAGGTCAATTTCTATAGGAAAAAATTCCAATTGATGAAATATTAGAATATTAGAGAACTGATTCTCATTAATAAACTAAGGATACATTTATATCTAGATACACTTATTTCTAGTATTAGTAATTTATTTTCAATAATTGAAAGAAAAATTTCATGATGTATTATGTATTGACAGAGAAAAATTTATTCATTACATAAAACTCTCATACTATCCATTATTAGTCTATTATGGATAATTAGGAGTATAATATAATGACGAATTGTGTTTGGGATAAAAATACAAAGTTAAAACAACATTGTGTTTTATGAAGTAATAAGAAACATTCCACATGTAGTTTTTATGATGGATAGAACCTTTTTTGATATAAATAAAATACAAGAGTGGTTCATTTAAATATCCGTATATGGGATTGAAAATTTAAGGAACCCCTAGGTTTTATACTAGGGAATTAATTGACATATAAGAAAACATAAATGGCATGGAATCAAACCATAGTGATTCTAGGGATAAAAGTAAATTTAAAGGTATTATGTTGCATCAAATGTATTCTAACATTATATAGATTTGAATTTGATTAAGGGAAATGTTGGTCATATAGAACAGACTACACTACAAAATTTTAGTTAATGTAGAATAGATTTTATAACAGGTACTATTATATCATATGATAGAACAAAGGTGTTTGGTTATTTTACATTATATGATGATGAAATATTCAATTTAGTTTAAAAAAAATTATATAAGGATATAGTCAAATTACTTATGAGTTAATAGGAACTTGAAATGCGGAAAATTTCTAGCATATCATTTGATAGATGAAAATATTTTTAATGGAACTATTTCTTACATCCTTAGAATAATTATAGAAAAATGTATTTTTTAGAGGCACGAGATTTTTTATTGAATTCAGAAAATAAATTCTATATTAATTCATCCAAATATATGGAACATATATAATATGAATTCATCTAATTTATGAGGAACTAATTTTTATTTTATTTTCTAGAATGATGGATTATAAACTATCTAATTTAACATTATGTGATAAGAAATGAGGAATTTCATAGATTATAGTCAAACTCATAAAACATCAATATTGTTAGGTAAAAATAAATATACAATCATGAATATGATACATATTAAAATTAAAAATCACTGGGAGGGAATGAATAAATTTTATGATAACATGATATTAGAAATAGAGAAACTTATGCTAAAGGATGTCTGTGTTCTGTATCTACATCTTATCCCTGAATGAGATTTTTCAAAAATTTGGCTACTTTATTATGTTTAAGGTCATACATAGTAGACCATCATATAGGATTTATTATAGATATGACTAATATGTTATAGTATTTTAGATTCACCTTAGTATTATATCCATGAAGATATAAGTGATTTAAAAGAAGTGGTCCAATTTTCTTGAAAAAAGTTTTGATTTTGAGGGAATTTTCAACTTTTACAAAGATCATACATACATGAATCATTATGTAACCAATATTAATATGAATAAATCTAAATTTAGTAAAAATATATTTCATCCCTCTACCGTGATATATATTTGTAATTGAAGATGTGGATTGAGATGGTTACCTTGGAATAAGAAGGACTGATACCACATGATATAAAATAATAAGAGTATCCCCTTGAAGGGAATTTCACTATGGGAAGATTCTATAGATCAGACCATGATTGGAGATCTAAATATCACTTCTTATCATGTATGAACATGAAATAAGAATATTTATTTCATGTGATCTAAGGGGCAATATTATGTTCATAATAGCATGGATAGGAAACACGGCACATATAAGATTTCTTTCTCATACCAAGCTAAAGTGGCAGCTTTTCTTTATTTGAGATTATGGATTGTTATAGTAGTTTGAATACAACTACAAGTAAAAAATAAACTAAAATATCATAAATGGTTATTTTAGAAGGAATGAGGTTTTTTACCGAATGTATAGTAGAAGGTAATTCACACTAAAAGATTTTACATGGATCGATATATTATGTAGGGAAGACAAGTATCACATATCCTTTAAAACAGTTCTATAATTTGTTATGAAAAAAATATTATTTATAGTTTCACATCATGTTACCAATTATATGATTCCTTCCTATGTACTTGATGAGTCTCAATCAGGATGTTATAAGTAATCAACCAAATCCTCTATCCATAAGTGAGTCATACATGATGTGAAAAAAATGAGGAAATTTGACGATTAATACTACCATGCTATTTGACATTTTATAGGTCTTTGAGAAAAAAAATTCCAGTTTTATATAATGTGAAAATGATATTTTTCATATACAATTTATTTTCATGACATTTATATGTATGGTAATTAGTTTAACAACAGAATGTATGACTGAAATTTATTATTTTTGTTATCTGACTATGATTTTATTTCATTCAATTTAAATAATTTCTTCATTGACCAATACGGGATATGTTTTTTTCACACTTCCACGATAATAACCTATATGTTTAACATTGTAAAGTAATAATTCTTGTAATTAATATGGAATATTTGAGAATTAATTCTTGATAAGCCTTTAATTTTTGGGGTGATGATAGTATAATTTCATCCATCATGATCAAGGAATATTATCTATATGAGTTGATAATGTGTATTGAGTATGTTACCTACCATTCTATTTAATTTTTATACATTATTTTCTTAGTTTAATATTTTTTATGATGGATATATGTTTTTCATCATTGATGAAGTTGAAAAGTCAAAATTGCTTTATATATAATCATGTGTATCAGTTCTTATTGGACTAAATTCATTGAGGTGTGAAAAAATATTTTATTATATATTCATTTAAACTCATATAGTTTGTTTTGAGAATGGTTATCCTCAAATAATTAGTTATAGAGAGAAACACATGAGGAGTTTATCTTCACCATTACTGGTAGGATCATCTAAACCCTATATAAAATTGAATGTGGGTTATCTTATGTAGCAATATTGGATTTGGTGTTATAACACCATATAACATATAAAGGATTTTCAGAACAGACCTTTTATGCCATGTCTTATCTTTTATGGAGTATATTATACCATTTACTATCAATGGCCTCTCTCTATCCATTCAATATACCATTATAGAATGGTGACCAGATATATTGAATAATATATTTCTAAAATAGTTTTTTATTTTGGAAGAACATATATTCTTCCATTATCTGTTACTATTTTATAAGTGACACCAAATCATGGATTTAAGTTTTACATAATGAAATTGATGATATTCTTTGTTCTAAATTCCTTGAGGAATATTTTGGTAAAAAATTAGAGATCATTTAATTTGGATAAAGGATATTTTTGACTATATTGAATATATATGATGATATGGTCCCAATATATCAAGTATACAATAAGAATAAGGACATGTGTATATGTCAGTATAAAAAAGTCCAATAATTTATGGATGAAATTTTTTAGTATCCGGAATGAGTATAACATAATGAAAAATAAAATAGAATCTTGTCTCATAATTGTAATTAAATATTTGAGATTCATCATTTTGTGGGAGAGTGTGAATCAAAACAGGTTACAACCAAAAGAACATTCATTTATGTCTCTATATTAGTGAATGTTTATCGACTTCAAATAAATCCATTTAGGACTATATAAAATCATCATTTTTAGAGGATGCTCTCATAATTTCTGTCACCATAAATTATAATGTTAACTATAAAAATTTTATTTTCTCTCTCTTGGAAAGGACTAATGGGAGAATTTAAATATAGAGTTTTTTATAAGGGAGCAACACTTCTAATAAAAGAATTATTTTTTATGTATAGTAGATCACCCTTATATAAGGAGGTGTTCCTCTCATTAACGCATTCCATTTCAATGTTTATGAATGGAGAGAACCACAAAATGTTCATTATGGGGATGTAGTATGAATCCATTATTGGGGTGGTATTATTGGATGAAACATTGCCTACGGTGTTCATAGAATATGTGATGTGAGATAGTGTAATATATAAAGTGATTTCATCTATAAAACACCAAAAATTAATAGGAAACATTATAATTCCTTATTTACTAATGTAGTATTTAACCTTAATCTCCTTTCTATCCATCTCTAAGACACCCATGAAATCCAATTAAACCAATAGAATCTATAAAGCTATTTATAAGATTATAATGATTGATATGTATTCAATAGTATCATTAGTGCATCTATAATATCTTAAGAAGGAATATGGATGTAAAACATTCTTGGGGATACATGAAAATTATCTGGGATAACTCTATTGAGTTTTATATATTCTATTATTTATTATGAAATTATCCGAGAGGCATAAAAAAATACATATCTAAAATTTGGGGGTTTCTTGAATAGAAAAAATATATTTACTATAGAGATTAATGTGTAATAATTACTATGTGGGAGGGATCTTCTTCGAGGAAATCATCCAATAGCCACATATTTTCTTCCTTATATGGCATAAAATAATTCTTAGAAGTCTGTATGGTGATTACCCCTTATGTGAAGAACATGGTAATCAATATGATATTAGTGATTTTTTATCAAGTCTATTTGTGAAACATAATAAAACTCAAGGTGATATAGGTAATGCTTCAAAAACTACATTGGGAAAATCTATGGAACATAGTTCTTCCCGATATACCAATATCATGTCTTTGTATACGATATGGTTAAATGGAAAGAATATCATTCTTTATCATTTCTTATGAAATTTGTTGTGCAATGAGATCACTAATTTACCACAACAAGGATTCTATATAATGGAAAATTGGATTGACTTCCACTAGTGTAATCAACACAATTTTAAACTACAAATATTACTTTTGATCATTAAGGGATTTATAATGATCTGGGTTCTAATGGTTGTTGACCCCACTCGTCATCATGCTATTATATAGTATGATGTTTAGAAATAGGTTCGGGATGAAATCTCTAATATAAACCAAATTTACAATTTAGTTCACTAATATCATCTTCATTATGAGATCTATGAATAACTAGAATATTCAATGCATTGTTTTGGTAGACATCGAAAACACTATTTTGAGAGACCATTAGTATTAATAATAAATCAACATCATTAATGTAATTGTAAATAAATATATTTAAGGAATTTATATAATATATGATAATTATATAAAATAGTACCATATTAAAAAAAATGTTTTTATTCTAGTTAAAGTGCTTTTCTTTATATATATTTATATATATTATTTAGAATTTTAGTTTATAAATTCAAATTATAAATGGTGTAATATGAACATAATTTATTATTTTACAATATGGACATATTTTGAGGGTTAATATTTTTATATAAATTCATATGAAGTTTTATATTGGTTTTGAAGTGACATTATTACACATTGAAAATAATATTTCAAAAAATTCCATTATATTCTTCATTATGGTTTATTTTGGTATAAATTCATTATTTGGTATCAATACACATACTAAAAAACTATTTTTTTTTATTTTTTTTTAACATATAGTACATTTTATCCATTACACATATTAAAATTGAATATTCAAAAAATGATTTCATATTTGACATCATCAGTTTAAATTTATTTAGTGTTTTAAATTTTAGAGGAGTTCATAATGTAAAGTTTCTATTATAATACATTGTAAACATTATAACATTTGAATGGGGTGATTGGGGGGGGGGTTACACTGGTATATAAGTCACTCAATATCTCAAAAACTTGTGAAAACATTATTGGATTAGTTGATTAATGAATTAACCATTCATTGATTTATATTTTTAAAAAATTAAAGCCCCATTATTAAATAAAGATAACTATAGTAATTTAATTTCTATAAATAAATAATACTTCACTCCCATCAGATACAAATAGGATAATTCTATCCTCACCACTGAACACTATTTGATCCTTTTATCTCTGGTAATCCTTAACAAAAACCTTTTCTAACTATCCAATCTTCATCCTAGAGTATTTTTTTTCTCAAAAGACTAATCATAGAAGGAATAATGTGTAGGGATATATTATAATCACTACAAAATATTGATATAAAAATAATACATATCATTAAAAGTTAATATATTAATAAGAAAAATATTTTTAATATCATTTTCATCCCATAGTAATTGAAATCATCACTCATGTGTACACATGGACAACCAACTACTTCAAGTGATATATTTCGTATACCATTACCAACTCACATGGCTGTTTATATATACATATTTAAAGAACATATATTTTTTATGTTGATTTAATGGATCAATATTTATAATATATTACTATTATATTTTACACATTATATATGATGGAAAATGATAACGTCGATTCCAAATACCTATGGACTGCCACCAAAAAATATATGTGATTCGATATTTATTTTAACCGCACATGCATGTTCATTATTATGAAATAAATTAATAAAAAATACATTGACAACATTATTATGATTCTGGAAAATTAAAAATTAACTTATTTATTTATTTCAAATCCATATGAAAAGTGATGTTTTTTGTTCTTGTGGACATATAGACAACCAACCTAAAGAAGAAAGATACATCAATTTTCATTGGCCTAATATTGGAATGTACTAAAATTATACATAATGTATAAATATACTAAATATAATTTGTTTAATTTTATTTTTATTATGTAACCATTTTCATTTAACCAATTTCAATTCATCAATGTTATTTTTGATATTATGATCCAAACAATCTCCAAAATAAAATTAAAAACTATGTGATTTTTTATAATTGTATTAATAATTATAATATAGGAATAATATTTCAAATGATAATAATCTTGTTTATAACAAGTAAAATATTATTACTCATGAGGGCACACATATGAATTAAATGATAGCTGAATTATTGTGAGATACACTATTTCAAACTCATGTTTTGTTTATTTCAATCGAAATATTATTTATCCCAATTTATGTTACTTTAATTAATTATAGAATATTTTTGTATATGATTAAATGTTTTCTATGGGTAATTTTATCAATTAATTAATTAATTAAAATAATAGTGAAATGAAACATTTAATCGTTTTTATAGGATTTTTTTTATAAATGTATAGAAATATTTTTTAATGTATATCTGTTTACAACTGATTCCCACTGAAAAAGTCATTATTCATTATCTGGATTCCAATATAAGATATCATGGTTTTTTAAAGAATATTACGTTCCTCCCCATCAAGTAAATTTTTGTTTTAATTTTTTATTATAAAATAGAAATTTATTCTGAGATAAGTAAAATTATTATTGAATATAGGTTATAATTTTTTTAAAAATGAGTTTCAGGATTTATGATAAATCTATATATGTTTTATTTTTTGTATTTTTCTTTTAAATTTAATATGAACTATTGGAGGGATCAATATATATCAACAATTAATCGGATAAAGTGAACTAGTTTCATGGTGATAGGTTACTCAAAATAGGTGTGGGAATTATTTGGTCAGGTGATTCTATTGTAGGGGTTCCAACATTGATAAATGAAATAAAACCTTCCAGTGGTACCAATATGATATAATTTTAATGATTTTTGGAAGGAATAATTGATTTTAAAATTTTATGAATGTGATATTGTTTCCAATGTTTATGACCATTAAATGGGTGAAATGCCTTTTTCCTCAGAAATGTGTTTGTGAGTTTTTATTATTTATTACAAATCCTAATTATGATTATTTTTCCATTACTATTTCATATAAAATATTACATTAATGATTATTTTAAATTTAATTTTATTTTAATTAAAGGTAAATAGATAATTCATCTCAATGTTTATTTTGAAAATAAAAACCATCTTACAGATTTTGTGGTGTACAAATGCACTAGATGGTTTGTTCATTTAATTTCCCCAAATATAATTTTTAACACATCCCATATTTTACAAATTTTTGAAAGTATATACATATTATTAGTGACATTAGTAATATCTGAGATCAGGTTATGAGAGTTTTAATGAACATGGAAGGTGTTCCTTGAGAATGAACATTAGAGGAGACATTGTATTGAAATGTAGAAATTATAAATATGTTCCATTATTAAATTTATAATATTATATTCCATATATGATGTTTGGAATATAAGTGATGGAATATTATCAATAAATTATTTTATTTTTGGTCTAATTATATGTTATTTATAAACATCATTTTAGAGAAAGGGATTAGATAAATACAGTTGTTAGGATAATGTTAAAAGTTTCTGTTAAGAAATTCTACATTATGGTAATAAATTAATGAGTTATACTTTGAGGATATTATTATTAATTCGTTCAATCTATTTAAATTCATAATGTTTTTCCCAGAGGAATCATATATGTCGATGTTTAATGGAATTTGGAGGGAAATATACTTCATAACTATTAAAATGAAATTGTTGGATTTAGAATGGAGATGTTTATTGTTTTCTTAACTCGGGTGGTTATATAAATTAATGGTTTACCGATATAAAAGGGATACCAAATTATACATAGAATATTATTTCTACAGTGGAACATTTTAGGATATAAAACCCTCTATAATATCAATGATCCTAAGACTTGGGAAAAGATATATGTAGAATTATACCATTTGAGGAGGTATTTTAATCCTTTTTATATTTGAAACAGCAAAACATAACTCTTGGTCTTTATCATTTTGAAGGTAAATCTAATCATTGGTGATATTTGATTATGAACACTAAGAAGAGGAAAAAAAATTGATTCCATGAAATATGTTGTATCTTAATTTTTCATTGAAATGTATTTCTTAATTTTATTTTACTTATAATGGATTCATAATTACTAGATTGAATACAGATAAGGAGGAAACTATTAAAACAAAAGAAAAATATTTTGGAAAATTATACATGTATGAACAGAATGTCATTCTAGACCATGATAGTAAAATTGATGAATTTCACTAAAAATTAAATCATTGTTAATGAAGGACAATGGTTACATATGATATCATAATTTATATTGATGTTAATTTTTATGATATGAAATAAAATATAGTGCTTTTGGACCTTCTCAATAATAAGGAGATGAATAAAATAGGTGGAAGTAAATGGTGATGTATTCATTGACAAAAACCTAATGGCATGAAAACTCAATTACCCTCTTGTGAAAATTATGGTAAAAATATTTATAGGGAATATAAGATGTGATCCTAAATGAATTATGGATTTGGAAATCCATAAAACATGTAATATGATAGGAAATTAAATTGAATTAGTAATTGTAATTTATGAAATGAAAAAATAGATGTGAAATTTTTCAATTGTGATAATATAGTTCATTATGCGAGTACATGACCAAGAGAATTTATGAAGGAATGCAATCACTCTTACTATATGAATAAAATATTATCATGTTCATTTAATATTTCTTGGTTATCAAATTATATTGGGATATTTACATTACAAGTTTCATCTATGAATTACAATTTGTAATTCTATTTAGTATTTACACACTGAATTATATCTATGATATTTTATAGTAAAATAGAAATTTATTCTATTGATATAATGAAGAAATATTTAGTAAAACATTGTGATAGAATATTATGGAAATAGTGATACATGGGATCATTCATATAAAAAAATGTTGTTAGGATTTCCTATAAACCATGGTCTTTTTTCTTTAGTGTAATATAATGTTATTTTATATGAATTGTCTTTCAGCTTTTTAGGATAAGGAATATTTCATTATTAAAAATCATATTCAATCCTCATAGTGAGTTTTAATTTATATATAATATGGATTTCATACATATTATAACAGATCAAGAATATAAGAATCTATATAATGATTGGATTGAATTATATCATTTTCATTTTATTAAAAAGAATAATTCCATTCAAATTGGTAATGTTCCTGTTGGAAATGAATATATGGGCATATTTTTAGATGATCTTCCGAGATTAATTTTTTATCAATATGATGACTTTATTGATGAAAAAAAGATTGATTACAATTTAATATAAATCCCTCCTTATATAAAATATTTTTATATTTTTTTATATTTATAAATAATATATAAGACTTTCTTGATAAGTGTTTCAACTACAACAACTATTCAACTTATTGTGATCCAATTTTTTTTCATAAACAAACCTATGGTTCCATGAGGCTTTGAAATGTTCATTGAGAATGAAATAACATTACTATTATGAAAAGGTAACATTTTAATAATATTTATGACATGTTTAGTTACCTATATGATGCACTCTATTTTTTAATGATAAACCATATGTCTCGGTAAAACGTTCTAAATGTGATTGAAGGTTTAATTTAAAGACATTTTTTTTGGACCAGTTTTAAGAAATTTTGAGTGCTTGGTTATGTATTTATGGATAAAAAATTCACTATATTTATAGATATAATAAATAGAGTCTGAATGATGTATTAGGATACAACTAAGGTTGTGATTATCTTTGAAATTATAGAATATTATAAAAGCTATAAATATAATGAGAAATATCTAAGAGTTGTTTGGAGAATATAAAAATAAAAATGTTTTTTACGAAAATATTAGAATATATGCATTTAGGTTAAAAATATATTTCACTTATTGTATGCATTATTTTTGAATGATCACATAAGTAATAATAATTCTAAAACTAATTTGGTGGAAGAGATTCCATGGAATATAAATGTCATCAAGATACCATGTTTTCTTGTATTAATGGGATACCCTTAATAGTTTGTTGAAATCTATTCCTTATTATCTAGAACATTTACCATGTAATAAAACAAAATTTCAAAAATATTTTGAAAATAGGAATGAAATTAATATTTTCATGAAAAAAAATAATAGCATTTAATCGTCCTATGATAGACCATACCTTTAGAAATAGTGAATATAGTTTGTATAACAAATTTTTATTGTGTGGGATTGGTTTTGTTTTGATTCAAGATAATATGTTAATTTCATTTATATGAGTTAAATTAACTTGAACATGATATCTTAATTATATATGTGGTTTATAATTTATAAATTCAGAGAAATATTTTTTTGTAAAATATGAAATATATTTTAGACATAAAATTATAAATTATATATTAATCAAAAAATAATTTATCGTGAGTTAGAGAATATGGTTGTAATGGATAAAAGATGTTGATTTCATGATTATTTATCATAAAGGAAAATCAAACAAGTTATATGATGTATTTATCTAAAAGGGTAATGCATTATTTAATATGTTATATTTATAACATTATCATTTGATAATTAAATTAATTAATTTTTGTGGAAATTATGTATGTGGAAACTTCATACCATTTGGATTGTGTGTTATTGAATTCATCTTTTTTATAACTAATTAATGAGCCAGAGATGGAAGATCATAGACATAAAAAAAAAATATTTATGGATGGAAAATTTACCAAAATTAATGACGAAAGTGAATTGTTATTTTTTCAGAAAAAGGTTATGTATTCCAAACATTAACCTATTTAAGGATGAGTTTTTTAGTGAAGATCACAACTCTTAGTTTTATGTTCATCAATTAAGTCCTACGATGTATACCGATCATAAAAAAATATTATTTGTGGAATGATATGAACAATATATTGTTTACATTACCCCAAAATGTTTCACTTCTCCGTAGGTTAATGCATAATTTCAACTATCGATGGCCATAATTATTCATTTTCCAATTCTACAATTAAAATTGGTGTATATATCCTTTGAATTCATTGAGGGATATCCAATAAATCCTAAAATAATAATGAAATTTTCATTATTATTGATCATATGATTAACTTATACAAATTTTATTCATATTCAAGATATTATGTCCATAGATCATCTCATTAGTCTATATTTTAAAGAGTTAGAGATGTTACATGATGTTCCACTATATTTTAAACCTTCCCATGTTCCCAAATTTATCTATAATTATTATTTTGGAATTAAAATATGATTGTGTACTGAATTAAATTTTCGTAAATCTTTTCATTATCAATATAATGGATATTGGGAGAAAACAATTCATATATTGGAATATATTCATCAAACACGCTCATAAGAATAATAGTGATGTTGGGATCATAAATTGTTATCAGTAAATCATTATTATAATAAGAATTTTCATTCCACTAAATATATTAATAATGATATATAATTCTATTAATGATTTTAACCTTTAAAAAATTTTATATATTGAAAATCATATAAAATCACATATAGACCACAATACAAACATTATAAATAAATAATGAATGAAATAATAGGTGTTTATAGAAGTTAAGAAACCTATACTAATAGAACAGTAACAAGATTGTTAGAATAGTAATGTGACTCGTATTTATAGTAAACCATCCAATAAAATTGGAACCTAACCACTGAAATTGAAAATAAAATTTATCCATCCTATACATGAAAATATGATGTAATTATATCATAGTTTAAGTAAATGAATGTTTTAAAATTAACAAATATATATAGATTTGTTTGTATGTTATTAATATTAAATTTTAATTTTATAATTATTATAATGATTTAAAACAAAATATATTTCCATAAAATAGACACATATTTTAATATTTTTTCCTTATTATAATAGGATATTCTTATGCAACCTTAGCTAATTTTTGAAATTGTCATAACATTGTTTATAATAATTGAATATGTATTTTATGAAAAAATGATTATTTTAATTTAAAATTAAATTTATCATATTTATAAGATAATTCTCAAAAAAATGAGATCATTTATTAATTCTACGTATTGAAAAATTGGTAGGGTGAATTTATAGTTTTTTCTAAAATGCTTGAATTTTGGGGGAATAATAAAATACGATAATTCACAATAAATGGTAAATACTTGAATTATGGATTAATAGATAATTTATGGATGTTTTAAGAATATAGTATAAAAATATAATTCATTATTTTAATATATTTTGTTAAAATTCTCAATATATTAATATTTTTGAGCCAAAATTATAAACCAATGAAAAAATATTCAAAAAACACCCCTCTCACACACTATAAATACCACCACTCATCACATATTATCCTCACACATTCAAAGATTTAATGCATGTCCAATTTATTCCCAATATAATAACCAATACCATCTAGAAATATCCAATATCCCTTTTTATCATCAAAAGATAAAATGATAGTCCTTATGGAGGTCCTCAATGAGGAGAAAATCAATAGGTTAAAACTGTTTTTTCTTTTAATTTATATTCATGTAATTTTTTTCAAATCTTCCCATCCCCTCCCTGTGTCAAAAAAACTGGACATCCATAGTATATTTTATATACAAGAATTTTTTTATGGATTAATTCATCATCACTTCTCTTTCTTCTTATATTTTTCTAAATTTGAAAACATATTCGGTGTTGTGTTGATTTATCACAGTCAAAGACAAAGAGTTTTAAAATTCTATTAAGGACAAAAAGGCTAAAAACAACACATTTATTATCGTTAAAACATATTATAAAATATCTATTATATCCTATATAATTTTTTGTAACCATTATATATGTGATGTTAATTAATAGAAGAAATAAAGTTCATGATGATTGAAACCCCGCCAAAATAATCTACACAATCATAAGTAATGTCTTATCTAATGATTAATCCTCACCCCAATTAAAATAATAACTGATATAACCCATTAATATTTTTTATGCTAATTTCTAGTTTATATCTTCAATTCTGAAGATATATTCGAGCTTTACATGACCTTCCATACTCTTATATAGGTTAACAGATTATGGAAACCAAGGAAACAAACGCTCTTAAATGATAATGTTATATCTTATATCTCATAAAAAAGAACATTAATTAACATAATAAAATTATAATAAATAAAATAAAGGTATAAATATTTCAAAATTATTTAAATAAAGTATTTAATTTTCCAAACCAATACATTAGCATTTAGTACCGAATGCTTTCAAATATAAGGAAAGGGTTTCTTTCCGAACCACCATTTTTTTCTTTGGGATATGCTTTCTCTATACATATCAAAAATAATAATTAACTACTCTTATTTCCTACTTATAAATTCAATGTTAATGTTTCATATATTTTTACCTACTATAATCCTTCTTGATATTATGTGGATATATTTGTTTTGTGTGGATCTTTTGTCAATTATTCACATTAAATAATCTTGATTAAAGAAAACATTAAAATTTGTTACCATTTTTTATGTACAATATATAATTTTTTTAATATACAAAAATTTTTAAATAATTTAAAATTTAATATCATGAAAAATGACCATTGTTTATTTCAGGTTTTATGTCAATATTTTTTGAAAAGGACTCTTCATTGCAATGTAGAAAGGATATTTTCTCAAAAATTCCTCGATGATATTATCAGAGTATTTTCATCTATTTCAACACCCTTAGTTGAATATTATTCATAATTGGGATTAATATTTTATGATATCATATAATATATTTTATTTAATTTCATATGATTATTTTTATTGGGGATGTACTATCTTGATATCATTCTCCATATAGCACTATATGTTTTATGATTATGGTTATTGATTTGGGAGAGTGATTTACATTTCATATTCAAGATTAAATTTAAATATATATTGATTATTCATCACCTATTTCTTATTATTAATTTATTAAACATGGTATGTGATTGGTCAAACCCACTATATACCCTCTATTCATTGGTAGGTCTAATGAGAGAATATAGAAATGGATTTTTTTGAGGTCTTAATGATTTACTTGAAAATGTCGGTGGGGTGGCCTTGATGGTATGTTATTAATGTATAACATTACGTATTCCCTAACCATGATATTAATAATTGTTAATCCTTATGAATATTCGAATATTATAATATTCATGCTCATGTTTCATTCTCATGAGATTATTTTTATTTCATTATTTATCTATCTTTTATTCTTTCTATATTATACTTGAGATTATTTTTTAATGGAATTTGTTTTTACCCTTTCAAAATTACCTATTGTTTATATTATCTACCTCTATAATACATAAGCTTACTGAGCTTACCATAATTCCCCTATCTTATGGTTCGTTTTCCCATAGGATGCAATGATGTATATTAGGAATGAATTTTTTGTTTAATCTAAGTGTTTATGGGTGTTTCCATTGGAGTTTTTATGATGTTTTTTCCTTTCACGTTTTAATCTACAGTTCATGTTTGTAATCCAAATTCCAAAAGCTATTAAACTCATAGGTCCTTTTGGATTCATGTTTTGTTTCATTTATAATTTAATAAATTAAGGCAGTATCTCTGGACTACTATGGTTGGGGACATTACATTTGGTATCAGAGAATGTTTTGACGAAACATATGAAACTAGATTTTGAAAACATAGATTTTCAAAAATAACCATAAGACAATTTTTGAGGATAAGAATAGAAGAACATACAAGAATTTTAGTATTGTATAAATTTTGTGGGAGATCATAGAAATATAAACACGTCATGATAGAACAAATGGAAATGGTTCCATCACAAATGTACATATGGGTAACAACTCAAACAATGTGTCCTAGACCTGACTAAGGGTAACTTGGTACCTAAAAACTGGCCTTACTGTGCACCAGTTTTGATACACATGGGGAATATTATTTTGGTAATTTACAATATCTTAGAAACCATTAGGAATGATTTTAATGTTAATTTGTCCCTACAGATACCGGGTTTATGATTTTGAAATTATATATGCATAAATTACAATTTTTGTTAATTGTTTGTCAATTTATAAATTATGAATTATGATTCATATCCTAATTTTGTGTATGGAATTATTTAGAAATGGAACATTATTGATGTAATTGAATCATTATCAGTGTGTGTATCCCATTTAATGATCTACCTCATATGTGTGATAATTATATTAGTAATGGAGTTAAGACTACTGCTGAGAAATTTATAACTATACTACGATAGCTAAATTTGGATACAAATAGTAAAATTAACCATTTGGAGCATACTGAACCACAAAATTGAGGAGAAATGTTAGACCACTTTATACAACAATATCCTAAATCATTCAAATTGATTGAACCCTATTTTTATCAGAGAATTGGATATGTTTCATTGTGAATATATTTATCCCTTTGAGTAGTAATGAAAGGGAGAAGGATATCAAGGATGATTCTCCTATATCAAGAGATTCTGATCATTAGTGTCCATTTATAAAAAACAAAATGGACAAGGAATAAATTTCAAAAATTTAATGGAATATTTTTTGGCAAATTTTCCTAGAAAAATAATTTTCTTGTGGATAACATGAAGATATAGAGAGGAATTTCTTGAGTCTAAAATAGAATGTGGATTAACACATTAAGAACTATGAGGATAAATTTTCATGGTTAGAAAGTTATTAAATAGACTACATATGTAATCCAGGGATGAATATTGATTGATTCACTACTGCTTCAAACCCATTCCTCTAAAATGAAATAGCCTTCAAAAATATATCACCATTCGAAGAAATATCCTTATGTGCTATTAAGATTAAAAAATTTATTTATGTTCATTAAATTTAATGGAAATCAAGGGAATAATAGGGTTTTTGAAAACTCTATAAAAGGAAAAAAGGAATAGGGGATGAATGGAATCATTGAATTTCAATCTTATGAAAAGTGTGGGAAGAAACATTACAGTACTTGACTGAAGGGAAAGGGTTTTTGTTATAAGTGTGAAGTAAAAGTCCACAAAACCCATGATTTAATGGGAAATAGATAATCTACAAATAATAAATACTAAAATTACAAAGATATTGTAAATTATGAAAATTATTATCCAAATAATACAGGAAAAATTTCACATAAAAGTCCAAGGGAGAATGGATAAGATTATGCAACCACAACGATTGAGGATGAAGATTATAATTATATAGTGGAAGGTACATTAATCATTTCCTCAAATATAAAAAATGATTTATTTGATTATGTATCATCAGATTCTTTTACATCCTACCGATTTTCAAAGAACATTATAAATTTATCTATTGATCTGATAAAGGAATTGTTAGTCAAACTTAGTAAGGGCTGTCTCATTAAAACAATTATATTTTAGTCATTCCAATTTATGAAACATAAATATTCTTTAGATTCAGACCTTATATAAAACCTATGGCTGATTTTTTTTATAATTTTATATATAGACTAACTTTTGAAATCTAATGTGAAAATAAATTACAAGAAGAAAAAAAATTATGATGGGTGAGTACAATGTAGAATACCTTATCTTCAGAGTAGAAACCTCATCATCTGAGTCATATATAGATCCACAAACAACATCTCTTCTAAATGAAATTATTATTGACGAAGAGAAAACATCATCTATGGATGAAGAAATAAATATTCAAACTAAATATATAATTATTGTGAAATAATAAATTGATTTATTTCTAAAAGATATACCTAGACAACCTCCATATTTTGAAGTTGTATTTTTTATTGATATAATTACTGACACAAGTCCAAAATCAGTGGATTGTTATATAATAGATTCCATGAAATTAGTGGAGCTGATGAAGCCACTAGATAATTATATTAATAAGGGATTTATTGTACCTAGTTTTTCTCTATGAGATTCCCATATTGTATTTGATAAGAATAAAGATGAATACATGATGATATGTATTGACTATATAGAAATCAAATATTTTACTATAAATAAAATGTAATCAATGGCCCGCATTGATGATTTTTTTGATCATCTTCAGGGTGCTAGTTATATTTTGACGAATGAAGAATGATCTGGATATCACTAGTTAAATGTTGGAAAATAATATATTCTAATATGAGAATTTGGAAATAGGAATAGGCATTACGGGTTTGCAGTAATGCCATTTGGATTGACAAAATGAACCCTCTTTTATATGGATCTAGTGAAATGAGTATTCAAGGATTATAATGATAATTATTTTGTGGTATTTATTGATGATATATTGATATAATCCAAAAGATATGGGGATTATAAGAACCACATATGGGTTGTTTTTGAGAATATTAGAAGGAAAGAGTTATATAAGAAGTTGAAAAAAGTGTGAAGTGTATCTTCAAATAGTCATTTTTCTTGACCATAATTTCTCTAATGATAGAATCTCATTTGATCAATTATAGAGAAAGGCTGTTGAGGAAGGGCCTAAACTAATTAAAATTACGGTTTTAATTTTTTTATTTGTTTTTTTGGTTACTATCATAAATTTATTGATATTTTTTATGTTTTAGCTGACATGGAAACCAAGAATACACTTCAAGGGGTTAAGTTCAAATGAATAAAATAGTGTAAAAATGTTTTTAAGAATTTAATGGGATATTAGTGAATGATCGTATCATGACTCTACCATTGGGAAATAGAGTATTTTTGGATTTATAGTGATTCATTAAAAAAAGTCTTGACTATGTCCTTATACGGAATCATAGTGTTATTTCCAATGCTTCTAAGAAGTTAAAAACTCTGGAATGAAACTATTTAACTCATCAACTTGACATAGTATATTTTATCATTCATCTATAAATATTATGAAAAAATATATATGTTGAAATATGTGAGTTATATAATGATCACAAGTGTTATAGATATATCTTCTCAAAGAATTAACTCACCATGATGAAATGGAAATGGCTCAAACTACACATGGATTATTATTGTTCAGTAAATTACCAACCACAGAGGTGAATAAGTTAACAGATGCAATGGACATTAAGGATCAGGTTCTTCAGAAAAAACTAATGATTAAAAATTATCTTTTTTATGTAGATCTAGAAAATATGGATATGGGAATTTTCAAGGAAGGTGATACATCAATAATTTTGCTATTGGTTTCCCATCATTATTTATTAGAACAGATTAAAATTTATCATTCTAATGATGAAAAATTTCAAAGGAAATTTCAAGATACGGATGATGGGATGTTGGTAGACATTGTGTATGAGGATGGGAATCGGAAATTTTGGTAGAGTCATTGTGTTCCCACTATACTAGATCTAAAGAGGGATTTATTTGATAATGACCATTAATTAAATTTATCTAAAAAACATAGTTGTAATAAGATGTATAGAGATTTGAAAGAAAATTAATGGTGGGATAATATGATGCCTGAAATTTTTGGTTATACATTAAGTTGTTTAGTCTTTCCATATTTGTAGGCTGAAATTAAAAAATCCTTGTTGATTCATGAAAAATCTACCTATTCTTAGATGTAAATGAGATGATGTTACCAAGGATATTTTAACTGGATTGCCAAAAACTCCAAGAAATAATGTTGTGATATGGGTAATTGTTGGCCAACATACCAAATTTGAACATTTCCATGCTATAAGGGATGATTTGACACTGGAGTGCATTGAATGTCTCTACATTAATGAATTTTTATGACATCATGGAGTACCTATTTGGATTTGGACTCCTTGTGATCATAGATTTAGATTGAAATCTAGGAAACTTCTTCAGAAATCACTATATAATAATTTCATTCCAATAATCATTACCTCCCTCAATCTAACAGGTGGTCTAAAAGGACCATTCAAACATTAGATGTCATGTCGAGAACAAGGTCACCTAATAATCAATGTATATAGGATCATTATTTATCGATAGTATATTTTATCTAAAATAATAGTTTCCATTCAATTATTCAAATGTCTCCATATAAAGCACGGTATGAAAAGAGTTTTTGTACACCAACTCATTGTGAAGAAGTTGGGGAAAGAAAGCTTGTAGGCCCAGAGCTCATGGTGGAAACAATAGAAAAATTAAAAAACTATTCAAACCCATATCAAATCATATCAATGTAGGATAAAGAGCTATGCTGATAATCCAAATTGGCATTTTGAATTTCAAGTGGGATGTCATGTTTTCATTAAAGTATCTCCAGAGAATAGTGTTATAATATTTGTAAAGAAACAAAAACTAAGCCCCATATACATTAGACCATTTCAAATCCTGGAGAGGATTGGAGTTCCTTGTTATTTTCTAGAAATTCAAAAAAATCCTTTCTATGTTCAGGATGTGTTACAGATATATTTATTAATTTGGTACATGTTATACCCATCACATTTTCTCATTTTAAAAGGAATAAAATTGGGACCTAATTTATCTTACTATGAAAATCCTATCCGGATACTTGAAACTAAAGAACATGTATTGATTAATATGATGAAGTTTCTAGAAATGGTACATTTTATAAATAATAAAATTTATGATGAGACCTGGGAACTAGATGATGTTATGATGAATAACTACCCAAATCTTATTATTATTTGACATTCTCAAAATTTTTAGTACAAAAAATTTATAAGAGGGGATAATGTAACAACCCAAAATTCAATCATTGAAATTTCCATTCATAAAATTATCTCATATAGTATAAATTTATTAAAATCACATAGGTAACAAAATTCAATCAATAGAATTGAAGAATGAATGAAATTAGTGGTATTTTGAAATGTTAAGGAACCAATAAAACTTGAATATTAACATGATATTTTGAATATTAATGTGACCCCTATGAATACTAAACCAAAAAATAGAGTAATAACCCTACCAATGAATGTATAAATAACTGTTTTTCATCATATAAATGAAAATAGGATTTAGTTATACCATAGTTTATGTTAATAAATGTTTTAAAATTGATAAATTATATGATGGTATATTTGAATGTCATAAGAATTTAATCTCTATTTTATAATTAATATAATGATTTAAAATAAAATTTAAGTTCACAAAATAAATTATTATACTACTATTTTTTTCTTATAATTATAAGATAATATTATCATACCTTAGTTAATTTTAGAAAGTGTCATAAAATCGTTTATATATTGGAATTTTTATTTTTTTAAATAAATGACGATTTAATTAAAAATTAAATTCATCATATTTATAAAAATAATATAATAAAATGGACTTCATGTTTTAATTCTATGTGTCAATAAATTAGTTAGTGATTTTTTTTCTGATTTTTTAATCATACATGAAATTTTGGTGGATGGTAAAATTCGATAATTTCTGATAATAGACAAGTACATGAATTATGGATTTGATAATGTTGTACAAATGATGAAAGCCCAAAAAATCATAAAATCATTCATTATTTTAATATATTTATTGATTATTCTCAAGCATTTCCTAGTATTGAGTGAAAATAATATACTAATTAATTAAATATTCAAAATCACCCCTCTCCCCCACTATTAGTACCACCCCACACCACATATTCTCATCACACCATCTAACATTGAGCCATGAATACATTATAACAAATACTCTTCCCATGACCCTAAACCATGTCTACAATATTTTACTCTCATAAAAATACTAAACCCTTTTCCCTAACGATGTTTTCAAGGAGGAGAAAATGAAGAGGTAAAAACTTATTTCTTTTTCTTTTAATTTCTGTACAGTATCATTTATTTTCTTATATTTTTCTCACCTCCATATCCTAAAGTGAAATTATATATCTAGTATCTTTTATATAAGGTAATTTTATTTTGTTTAGGGAATAATCCATCATAAATTCTCTTCCCTTGCATTTGTTTCTAAAAATTAACACAATGTTTGCGATGTGTTGATTTATAGCATTCAAGTACCTCGAGTTTTTAAATTATATTTACACATTATACAGTGTTGATAAAACCATTTTTATTGTTAAATAATATTTTATAATATGTATTACATCCTGCATAATTTTTCTGGAACCATTATATATAAATTATTCTACATTGAAATACACAACTAGTTTGTGATAATCAAAAAACTGCTGAAATAATCTAAAATATTGTCACGAATGTCTTCATTATTGATTCATCCTCAACCGTAATAAAAAAAATTAATTATATAACCATTTAATATTATAAAAGTTAATTAATAGAATATACCTTCTATTATATATATCTATTCCTATTTTACAATAACTTTCATACACATATACAAGTAATATGATCATGAAATCCAAGGAAACGAACACTCCCAAACGATAAAGTTATATCTTATAACAAATACGAAAGTCCATAAATGAACACAATAAAATTATACCAAATCTTGTAAATGTATATGAGGTTCTGAATTAATTAATTAATTGAATTAATTTTATATTCTAGGACCTTATATTCATGTCTATAAAACATTCAAACATAAGTAAAGGGTTTCTTCCTGAACCTCCATTTTTCATTCAGGTTACAAATTTTCTCTATTTAAAAAAAATAATTCATAATTATTATCTTGTACTCCTATAATTTTTTATTAGTTTCTATATATATTTTCCTATCATAATAATTCTATATTATAATGATAGTAAAAGTTTTACAAGTATATTTTTTCAATTCTCCCTCATAAACAATATCGATTAAATAGAAATTCACATTTTCATATATATTTTTAAGTAAAATCAATAATCTTTTCCATGAAACAAATAATTTTTTTAAAATAAATGTATCATTAAAATGCATCTTATTTTATTTCTAGTTTTATGAAAATATTTTTCCAAATGAACAGTTATTTTTAAAGTAAAAAATTGTATTTATTTCAAGAATTCCTCTATGATTTTATTAAATAATTTTCATCTATTTAGACACCAATTTTTGGATCTTATGAATAATTGGGAATATCATTTATGATCTGATGTAACATGTTTTATTGAATTTTTTGTTGTTATTTTAAATAGGGACGTACTATCTTGATACCATTCTCTATATTACATTGAATGATTTATGATTATATTTATTGTATGGGGGAAGATACTTACATTACTTATGATTGGTTGCAAATGAATGTCTACATTTATTATTTTTAAAAACCACTTAATATAAGAAATTCATTAAAATTATTAAGTGATTGGTGGTCCCGCAATGACCCCCTTCATTAATCGGTAGGTCTTATGGGACAAAACCATAAGGGATTAGGATGATGCCTTATCTATTTAATTTCTGATGTCTTAGATGATGCCTTGAATATATAATTTTGATGTCTGGAATTATAAATTCCATTATTATGATATTAGTAATTATAAATCCATTAGAATATTCAACTAGTATAATATCCATGGATAAAATTATTTATCAAGTGATTATTTTATTTACCATTATTTATTCAACATTTATTTGTTCAATATAATTCTCAAGAGTATATTCTAATAGAATTTGTTTTTATTGACTCCAAATGCCTTATTACTTGTATTATCAGTCATTATATTACATACCATTTCTGAGTATTTTATATCACACTTTTCTTCTGTTTTATTTTTCCCCAATATGTGATGATTTATATTCTGAATTACATACATGGATATTATAGGTGTTTATGGGTGCTTCCAATGGAGTTTTTATGCTGGTTTTCCTTCTAATGTTGTAATGTACGGTTTATTTATATAATCTATATTTCAAAACTAATAAATTTATTAGTCCATTATGGTTAGAGTCTTGTATCTATTCAAATTTCTTATGTTAAGGCACCGACTTTGGGCTACTGAGGTCAGGGTATTCAAAAATGTGACACTATTTGAGTTGTTAATGGAAAGAAATGTTGGAATACACAATGTTGGGATGAAGTTTGGGAAAGAATATTGTTTGGAAAATATGTAGTATAAAAAATATTTATATGGGGATAATGAGTCAGAATATCATTATTCAACATAAATCATGAAAATGAGTTTTGAATAATATAAGAGGAAATGTCTTTCAATTATGGTAGGAGGTCGTAAATTTGATGTTATATATAGATGTAATGGTATCATACATTTGAGTTAAAATGGAAATTTATGTACAAGGTTTTTTGGCCATATCATATTTTGTAGAATGTGGGATTAGTTTCATATTGAGTATCATCTGATCCATTTTTGTATTATTTAAGTGATGTATTTAGTGACTCATATACAAGAAGATATATACAATTTTAAACCCAAATATTGATCCCTAAGGATGATGAGTTAGAAGATAAAATTTTTCATAATGAAAATCGATTTAGTTTTTAAATCAAAGAGAGAACGTATTATAGAATAATTTGATTCCCTAGGTCATGTTTTATTCAATAATAATATGATTGTGGAATTATCATGGGTGTAATGTCTTGATTTTGGGTGTGTCTCAAAGGTTCCATGATCCTAGTTGGCTACATAACCTCAAGCACATTTTCACGAACCCTAGAGGCTACCGACTAGTAGTGAAGGGAAATTTAAGACATTGGAAAAATTATGCCCTCATTGACAAAGTATACACATCGGAATAACAAATAGAAAACAATAGTGGAGAATTAATACCATACAATAGAAGTAAATAGTGGAATACTGATAGTATAAAAAATATAACATATATAAATAAATGACTCATGTCACATGTATCTTAGAAAACATCCAAACAAGTCCCAATTCTAGAAATAAAATACTGATACCAACGTACAGAAAACAGTAAACTCCAATAGAATTATAAGCCTCGGCATGGTCCCATGATCTCTAGCTCTAATAAAAATCAAGTACCTGATCAGGAAGGGAGATTTACCTTATATGTACCTACAACCAAATAATCAATTTGGGTTCAATAGCATTACCCAAATAGGGTGTGAGAAAAATCTTTGTAGGAATCAAACTAATAATCTGTTTCTAACTATAAGTGAATATATATATATATATATATATTAGGATATATAAAAAATTAGGCAATAAACTATTAATTAATAAAAATCAAACCATACTATAGTTTTCAATTACATACATTATCATTTTTTAATTATTAAAACCATCGAATAATGAATCATGGGATCTATCCTAAGCTTCGTATTCCTCTGTGTTAAAGTAACAATAGATGTCTCAGAAGACCATCTAAACTATCAAGTATGACTGAGTCCAAGATTATGGTTTGGATTGGCAGACTCATCACCATCATTCAAGAATTAATAAAAAACCTTTTGGGAAAGCCTAGATGGTCTAACCCCTTTAATTTAACATAGAACTATTTCTTTACAAATGACCACCTGGGTATATCTCACATTCAATATCCCTAGTTCTTCACAACATAAAAAATTTATAATTGACCTCTAGGTATCTCTCACACTCAATACCCCCTGGGTCAAAGTCTACCACAAGGCTCTCAGGGTCCAGTGAAAATAAACATGGAACCGTCAACAGTTTTCCTGGTCTAAGGCTCTCACGGTCCCTTGAAAAAACTACGTGCATATAATAAAAAATAATCACATGTAATCTATATCAAGCACATGGAAAAATTTCACAAGAATAAAAACTGAAGTTCATATAATAAATAAAATTCATCAAAAACAACTCAAGGCTTGGAAATAAGTTATCTCTTAAAGGAAACCTAGGCTAAACTACCATAAAACGTCAAATAAGAGAACTCACCCATGTGGTGTCCCATATACAAGGGTATAATATCTTATGCATAGGACATAACCCTTAATAAATCAACCACCCAAAATAGGTATTAAATAAGGTCATAATCCAAAACACGCAATACCCCTAACAAATGTATTCAACAAATTAGGAATATAAAATTCGACGATGATCAATGAAAAGAAAAAAACACATACCTTGATGTTTTACGATGAAATCTCTAGGACATTGGCCCTTGAATAGGTCTATAAATACATAGATATACGAAAAGGGTAAAATGATAAACCCTCAATAACTCATGAGAGAGAAGAAATCGAGAAGTGAGACTCAAGGGGAAGGGAGAACTCACAGGTCAAAATCCAACACACCTGGCTGCATCTGAATTAGACATTAGATAGAAGAATGGGAGGAGCTTGAAGATCGTCAGTCATTGGTGCTCACTTGTATGAACCGAGGGTAGAATTGGTGTTTTCTAGAGATGAGAAGCAACCCTGAGCTCATTAATAAAAAAATAAATGTACATAGAATGTTAATTTAATGTACACACCGTGTATAAGCCTCAACCATCTCCATTTTTAGGTGGTCACCCAGGTACGCTACACGGTCATGTACATGGCTATTACAAGGACAATACATGTTTTCACGCTCCAACTGGGTACATGGCATGTAATCCTATGTAAATGTCATGTAAATATAAAACATCCTAACTCTCCCTTTTTCCTAAAAAATAACCAGAAATTAATATTAATTCATGAAATGAAGAACTGAGTTCTTATAAGCTTCCCTCTTTAAATAAATACATCCCATAATTTCCCTTCTAATGGTGCTGAAAATGAAACCTCAAACAAATCTAGCCACTCGGATCGTACATCGCCCCCCCCCCCATGTCTCGTCTTGTACTCACCCATGCTGCCATAACACCCATACAAGAGGAATAGATCAACCACATAGAATCTTCATACCGTGATCCAAAATCCGAATAGGGTTCTCCTAGAAGGATACATCCAGCTCTAACTCAACCTCCTCATGATGAAAGATAGGGGATAGGTCTAAAAAGTATCCCGATAGTAGAGAAACATGAAAGATGTCTTTCATATCCTAGTACCTTTGAGGTAACTGCAGCGGATATGCAACTATCCCAACTCACTCCAAAACCTCAAAAAGCTCTATATATCTCGCTGAAAGCTTTACATGTCTCATAATCCCCCTATTTCCAAACCTCTATGTGACATGTAAAAAAAATTGATCATAGACCACGAACAACAGAGGTTATCTCTATTGATCAACATATGATTTCTGCTGAGACTGTACAGTTTCCATCCACTTCTGAAACAACCTCACTTTCTTAGTGGTCTCCTGGACAATGTGAGGTTCCAATATAGCTATCAAGCCTACCACCCTCCAACATAGGGGTGGTCGGCATGACCTACCTTATAAATACTTATAAGGCTCTATCTGAATTGGAACCTAAAAACTATTATTAAAAAAAACTCCACTTGGGGTAAGTGTCTCTCCTAAGACCCCCTTGAAATCCAGGACCCATGCACGATGTATGTCCTCCAAAACCTGTATCGTGAGCTCAGAATGGCCAACTGACTGGGGAAGGTATGTTGTACTCATAAGTAACTATGTACCCAATGCCCTATGTAGTCCCGTCTAGATATGAGAAGTAAAACAAGGGTCCCTATCTTAAATGATAGAGTATGAACCCCCATGAGAATGAACAATCTCTCAGATATACAACCTTCCCAGCTCATCAACACTGAAGGTTTTTTTTATTAGGAAAGAAGTGTACATCCATCGTGCGCCTGTCAATAACAACCCAAAATGCATCATTCCCTTGAGATAAACTCAGAAAACCCATCAAAAAAATCCATTGTGACATCATCACACTTCCATTCAGGAATGGGTAACTTTTGAAAATGTCCTAACTGTTGCTGATGTTTTCCATTCACCTGCTGATAGGTGGAATATCTCATAACAAAACTAGCAACATCCATCATCATACCCGTCCACCAATATTGAAAGTGTAGATTTTGATTCATCTTGTTGACACCAAGATGAACTACCCAAACTGAGAAATGAAAATCTTGCAACAAATCCTCACGTATGTCCACTGACACCCATATGCACTAATGAAAACTAAAGAACTCATCCACACCTATGGTCAACCCAGGAGTATGGTCCTCTCCTTACACACTCTCCCATATGACTAGGACATTGTAGTATAATATCATCCTCATTCTCACTCAAACCAGAAGATTAGAGGTAAGCACTATAGAAGAATGTAAAGTCTTCCCATGTCTGTCATGCACCTTATAATGCATCTTAGATAACAGATCCATAAGCAGCCACTCACAGCCGGCCTCCTTAATTGCCTATATCTGTGTGATCAGGCATAATGAATCAACCACTATTTTTCATTTCCCATGCGCGTAACAAATCTCAAAGTCAAATTATTTAATATTCATAGCCACCCTTCGATGCCTCAAATTCAGATCATGCTAAGTAAAGATATACATGAGACTTTTATTATCAGTTTATACCACAAAATTATCCCCAAAAATGTAATTTCTTCAATAGTGAAAAGTATTTACAACTGTATCCAACTCAATATCAGGCATTTTCCTCTCATGTGTCCTCAACTGATAGGCCCCATACACAAAAACCCCTCCCCCCTACAGAAGCACTGCTCCCTTCCCAATACTAGATTTATCAAATTAAAATGTGTAACTCTTTCCCAGCATTAGAAAAAATTGTATTGGTACTGAATTCATTCTCTCATTCATCTCCTAAATGAAAGAAGCATTGGATTATGTCCACCAGTAATTCACACCCTTGTTAGTCAGGCATGTCTGTGGTTTTTATAACTCTGATAAGTCATGTATAAAGTGCCTATAGTACCATATATCTCTAGAAAACTCTATACCTCAATGATTTTATTTGGATATTCCCAGGAAAGTATTTCTTTCACATTCTCTAGGTTGACTAACACTCCTATCTCTATGATTATATTACTCAAGAAGTAAATCGTGTCCATCCAAAAGTGTCATTTTGAGAGCTTAGCATATAACTGCTTCCCTCTCATTGTACTCAAGACGGTCTCAAGATGTGTATCAAGGTTGTTTCAAATTTGAGTGTACACCATGATATCTTCCATCAAGACTACCACAAAAATAATCCATGTAAGGATGGAACACTTGGTTCATTAGTTCCATGAAAGCTGCTGGCACGTTAATGGGACTGAATAGTGTGACCAAATACTTGTATAGAACATACCTACTTCAAAAGGTTGTAAGAGGTATATCAGATGGTCTAACTCAAAACTGATGATAACTGGATCTCATGTCAACATTCTAGAATACCCGGTCTCCTCGAAGCTGATCAAATAGATCATCAATCCTCAGAAAGGGATATTTGTTCTTAATAGATAATTGGTTCAACTTTTGATAATACATATAATGTCTAGGGGTACCATCCGCCTTCTTTTAAAAAAGGATAGGAAACCCCCAAGGAGAAGTAATGATTCATATGAAACCATTTTCTTATAACTTCTCTAACTACATATTGAGTTTTTGTAACTATGGTGCAGCCATCTTACAGGCAGAATAAACACCAGTGCTGATCCTGACACTAGATAAATATAGAAATATACCTCTCGATCTGAGGGTAAACCTAAAAATTCATCTGGAATGGAATTTCTGAAATGATCCACTACTAGAGGAAATTCCATCTGCAAATTCTCATAGTCATCCAGTTATAAACTAGAATTATTGTCTATAATTACTCCAAACCCATGATTGCTGGGTCCAGCTCTACTCACCTAGACTTCCCATTCACCCTTGTGTAGAAACGACCTGCCCTCTAGTTATTTGAAACTCACCCTATGGTGATAGTAGTCAGAAATGGCCTGGAACGACACCAACCAGTCCATTCTGAGAATGAAATCAAAGCTTGTCATCTCTACAACATAGAGGTCCCATAAAATTCACAACGATCAACCTCAAGAGGGAACCCTTTTCACTGATGTACTCTAGCCTTCCTAATCCCCAATAAAGTTTTTATCTTCATAAAATCCTCATATTTAAATATGTTAATACCAAGGATCTCCAAAAAGGAAAACAAAATAAAACTTTGGGACCCCCCTATAACAAAAAATTAGTATAAGCTAAAACTGAGGCAATTGGAATCGTACCTCTAACTGTAGAGGGTCTGGGATCCTACTCATGTTGGGTATGCTCCACATAAAATTTCTAACTTATACCATAGCCCTATGACCCTGTTTGACTACCCTGAGCTGATCAACCCAGCTATCTCAGAAATCCTAATGTCTGGATACCATGGCCACGACCGCCTCCTCTGCCTGAATGTCATGTCAAACTCTATTTCCCAGACTAATGAGAAACTGGTGGTACTTCTCCTAAATGTGGTGTCATAAATAACCCCCCCCCCTACAGGATGTTGGTGAAAAAAATGGTCATGTGTAGGAGATGAACCATCTTGCCGCACGATCGACACTCAACCGGATCACATGGGAACTTAGGCCTCGTGTTTTCACTATTACAACACTGGTAACATCTATCTTGGATACCTAAAGATACATCCCTGATACTAGAGTTACCATGTGAATTATCCCTACGATGTATCCTACTATCAGTCGATGGGGTACCATTCATTAATGTTGAACCTCCCTTACTCACAACTCCAAACTCCCTTTGATTGAGATCGGTAATCAACGCCTGGTTCACTATAGACATCACCGAAGTCAACCGGAAAAAATTTAGCTATGATTAGATTTCATTCTTTAGAACTTCCTCAAAAATTCTAGAAAAGGATAACTTGTCACCTCCTAGAATAGTTGAGAAGTGGTGAAGATCTATAAATGAGAATACAACTCCATCACTGGAAGAGATCCCCACTCCAAAAGCACGATCTCTTGGGCTCGATCGACCCTCAATGTATCGGGATAGAATTATCCATTAGAAGTCCTATAAAACACATCCCAATCCATATCCCCATGATTATCTACCTATGAGATAAAATCTCATTATATCTTGGTGGAATCACATAGAATTTATGTCACAAACATCACCCTCCTCTCCAGAGGCATCTCTAGATTCTCAAAGATAGAAAGCATGGCCCCCATCCATGAATCTATAGCCTCTGGTACACCATTCCCTAAAAAGGTGGGAGGATGATGCTGTTGGAACACCCATTTCAACTCTTCCAAAGATGGGGCAGGCTATAGTGCTCCATGAATGGTCTGTAACACCCTCCAAAATCCTTCAAAGAACTGTGCATCAAAACCTACATCTAGTATAACAGGTTGTTCCAAGAGGATAAGGACAAGAGGATTGGTTGGTATTCCATGATATACCATTTATAATGTCTGATTTCCACCCATTACCTGGCGTAAAACTGATGGATGTAATGGTGGCCGGACTTTGCAAGGTCAAGAGCAAAAATCATTATAAGATTTATCAAGGAAACAACTTATTAGTGGATGAATGGAACATGAGAATAAAAAAATTCATGTTTTAGAAAAAAGGGTAACATGGCGTGTATAACTTCCTTAGAGAGTGTTACATTTAAGCCATACATGGGTATGTACCTTTTCTGATCCTCAACATATAACACCCTTAAGAAGGGAATGTTCCTCCGAGGACATTTAGTGTACTTTAATTTTCCATCCATCCAATGTTCTTCTATATGGACAGTACTACATGATTCTCTCCTGGGATACACTACATGAAGTGCTCACCCTACACACGGCGTGTACCAATTATGTTCCATCCACCTATATCATTAGAAACATGGGCATATACACTGTCAACTCTACAAGGAATTTATAAATGATACATGGAGTGTACAACCTGAGATTTATCCATTATCACATGTCTGGATACATGGTATCTTCAGCATGGTGTGTACAAGCAGTACACAACATGTTCTAACAAATATGTATCAACATGTCTCTCTTCTCACACTATTATTCACATGATTAAGCACTACATATAATTTACTCCCATTACATAATGTGTAATTATGAAATTTTTTTCTACTATAATAAAAGAACACATGGCCAGTTTTTATAACAACACATCTCGGGTTGTCTATGTTTATGGATTGTTGGCCTCTGAAACATCACTAGAACCCCAAATAACATAATTTTTTTTTCAGGTCATGAAAAATTCCAGCACAAGGGATACCATACTCCCAACGAATCAAAGTTTTTCATTGTTTTTCACATCATATCTTGACAAAATTCAACTAAAGTTCAAACTTGATCTACCAAATTTTGATCCAAGGGGGCCCATAACACCTCAAAAAGAATTGCATAGCATACATCTAAATGATACTTCACATATTCCAATACACTATCAAAATTTTATGTATTATATCATGGAATCTGTCACAACAGCATGCATATCATTCAAAACATCTATCACGACATAATAAAATTAGTAATGCATCTTAAATGGCATGACAAGAATGCATGACATGGGAACACTAGAAAGTGCCAATATGATGCATGAGATGAAATACCCTCATCTCATAGGGTTGAAACTGAAATAGAACCACAATGATATAATTCATAAAATCACAAATCATGTGAATCACCGAACCGTGAAATTAAATCCACTTTAATAATTGCAAAAAACACAACAATTTACAATATTCGAGGTGACATGGAATTTCCCTGTACATAGGATCACTACTTCTAGGAAAAACATATTACCAAATATTTATTCCTTCATATCCCTACCTATAGGCTCAAAATAGTAAGAAAAAGAAAAAAATAAAACACCTATGATACCAATTTATAACATCAATGTTCCAGGTGCTGCCCAAAGGTTCCCCGAACCCGGTTGGTCACATAACCTCAAGAACATTTCCTAAAATGCTAGAGGTTGCTGACTAGTAGTTAGGGCCAAGGTAAGACATTGGGGAAACTATGACTTAACTGGAAGAGTATACACAGTGGAATAATAAATAAAAAACAATAGTGGAAGCAGTAATACCCTACAACAGAAGTAAACAGCAAAAGACTGATAGTAAAAAAAATTGTAGAATATATAAATATATCAAGCATGTCACATATATCTAGGAAATAATACAAACAAGACAATATGATGGAAATACAATACTGATACCATATTATTGAAAACAATAAACTATAACAGCATTATAAGACTCATCTTGGTTCCATGCTCTCTAGATCCAACAGTAATCTAGTACCTAATGAGTAAGGGCCTTTCCCTTTATCTGTACGTGAAACCATATAATCTGTTTGGATCTAAAAGCCTGAACCAAATATATTGTGAGATAAATACTAGTAGACAACCGCATAATGATCTGTGCCTAACTGTTAGTGAATATATATAGCAGGCAATATTCAAAATAAATTAATAATCTAGGAAGTGCTCAAAAGTAAACAATCTTACTGGTTCCAATCACATTCATTTTAATTTATTAATTATTCAACCCATTGAATAATGAATACAGTGATCTAGACTAAGCTCTGTATCCCTCCATGTAGTTGTAACAACCAATGTCTTAGAAGAAATTCTAAATAGTCAATTAAGAATGAGTCCAAGCTTGGGCATTGGCTTGGAAGACTCATCACGATTATTTAAACATTAATAAACAACCCTCTGTAAATGCTCTCACAGTATAAGCCGTTTCTTCTAACAGACCCATAATCATTTATAAATGACCATGTATGTAGATCTCATGGTCAATACCCCTAGGTCTTCACATCATAACAAATTTATAAATGGCCTTCAAGTATATCTCACAGTAAATACCACCTGGTTCAAAGTCTACACAATGTCTCTCATGGTCCAATGTAAATAAACACAGAAACCCCCACAATTTTCCTAGTCCAAGGCTCTCAAGGTCTATTGGGAAAACAATGTGCATATCATAACAAGGAATCACATGTAATCTATATCTACTACATGGATAACATTCTCAATCACAAGAAATGAAATTCATATAATTAGAAAACTCCATCCAAAACAACTCATGGAATAGAAACAAGGTATGCCTCATTTGCAACATGGTCCAAACAACTATAAATAGTCAAACAAGGGAACACACCAATGGGGTGTCCCATATTCAATGTCATACAATCTTATTCATATAAAACAACACTTAATCAATCAACCACACCATTGAAGTTATTAAATAGGATCAAAACCAAAACTTGCAATACCCCTAACATTGGTATTTGACACTTTAGGAATATATAATTCAATCATGATCTATGAAAATCACGAACCACCTACCTCGATGATTTATGATGAACACTCCTACTGTCGACCCTTGATTCAGCCTAGAAGGATATATATCTACAAAAAGGTTAAAAATGATCAAACCTTGATAACTATTGAGAGATGATAAATTTAGATAAGTGGATCAAGGGGAAGAGAGAACCCGTCAGTGAGAATCAAATGCAACCAGCATCATCTCAATCAGTGCTTGGATAGAGGATCGAGTAGAGCTCAGTGATCATCATTCATTCATGGAAATCCTATTCCAACTGAGGGTAGAAGTGTTATCTAGAGATGAGATGCAACCCCGACCCAATTAGTCAAATAAAAATAAAATGTACACCGTGTGTTCATTTATTGTACCCCCCGTTTACTTGACTCAATTGGCTCCAGCTTGTGGTGGCTAGCCTGGTCACCTAAACGGTAATGTACTCATCTGTTACACGGCTAGTACATAGCTTCACACATATAATAGGTACATGGTGTGTACTCCTATGTACATGGCATGTGCATATAAAATTTCCTAGATCTCCCTTTTCCTAAAAACTACCCGAAATAAATATCTATACTGGAAATGAGGATTCATGTTCTAATAAAGGGTTTCTTAAAATGTGATGAGGTATAAATACCCATATTTTTTACGTAAGGAATATTATATCAACTATTAAATTTCATAAAGTATTGAAAAATGTGAAATCCCATTAAATATTATTAATACCCCATTTTAATATTTTTTATGTTTGTAAATATATATTTTATGATACATTTATAAAATGTTAAATATATGTAATTTTTTAGTTAGTAATGAAATTGTATTATTCCTGCTATACTGTTTTAGAATATATATCGGTTTATATAAAAATTTAATATCTAAACATTGGAATGATAAATGGATAAAATGAATATAAATTTTTGATTTAGAAAATGATAATTTTCATATATATAATTTAAGGTTTTTTATGAAAATATATATTTTATGGGAATAGATTTAATAATACGTATTTATATAAATTGTGAATTCCTTTCAATTTAATAATTAATCAGTTTTGAATTATTTTTAATGAATAATTATTTCCCATTGAACAAAAAATTCAACTAATATTATTTGATTAAGCAATATAATTGTTATTTAAATTCATTTCTATGTTTAAAAAAACATTAAAAACTTCTTTCAACATTGTTTTTTTGAAATTTTGGAAAATCATTTTCTTCCGCTTATAAAAACTAAAAATTTAATAATATAAAAAAATTTGAATCCTAAGGGTTAAACATTGATTTTTTGAAAATTTTAATTTTTAACATAACAAATATTTACCATGGTAAAAAATTTCAGCACGGTAATAATTAATGAGGTTAATAGTTGGATGTTAACCAAAGATATTAGTAATGAATATCTCTAAAAATTATCTAAATGTGACTGGTATAGTGTATTTTCTCCATTCCTAATCACATTTTTACAATTTCATGAAAATTTTCCCACTTATCATGATGTACAAATTAATACTAATTTATTTTTTAACCATTTATAAGTGTTTCACTAACCTCACCTATAAAAGAGAACCCCATTTCTTCATTTATTCATTTATTTTGAGTATAAAATCTTCATTAATCCCTACTAAAGTCCCTTACAAAATGTTCTACAAATTTCCTACATGTAATAGTCATAATATAATTATCGATTATTTTATTGATATTAAAAGACATAATTTCCTCAGATTATCATTACATACAAAATATTTTTGGTTAGATCATTCATTTGAAATTTTGAGGAAAATTCCTGTTTTTTTCCATAAAATTGAATTGTGGTATTTTAGATATAAATATGTTTTTTTGTATTACATAAAAATAATATTATGTAACAGTGTTGCTAAAAAAATGGGATACAACATAAATTTATGGAATATAATATTGATTATGAATTTTATTGGAGTAAATGGGCTATGATTTCAATTATTTATAGGACTCTAAAAATTGGAAAACACTTTATTACATGGGCCATACCATCTTCATATGTTCTTAGACTAGGCACCAATTTATAGACCAGTAGAAGAAACAGATTTTTCTAAAAGAATACTTCTGGAAGGAAATACAAATCCCAGATTTTGATAGTCAAATGGGTGTTGAAATTTGGAATAAAATATTTAGCTTAATTTCCCCATTCACACTTGAAACCTATTATAATCGAGCCTCCCATCCCCTTGGTAAATATGTATTTTTTTTATTCGTACTGGGTTTGGCCAGTGTTTTTGGATTGGCATTAGATGATAAGTTGTACCTTGTAATTTCAATTCACCATTGGAGGAGGGAATCATTCATACTAGAATCTCTTCTTAAATTATATTTTTTCCCTCTTCTTTTTTTGTAATGTTTCTATCTGTGAAATAAACTTCATAGTTTTTATTAAATTTCATATTTTTAATTATATTTTATTTTTATTTAATTAAATTATTTGTGTTAGAACTCATGAGTAGTAAAATGATTGATTTATACCCATTCAAAACATTTGGGAATGTAACTTTTTTCTAAAATGACTACACCTTAAATGGAAGAGTGGTATTCCTCTTAAGTTATCTATCATTAACCTTCATAATTTAATTATTTTGATTCGAGGGAAAATATAATTCACATAATATGATCTATGAATTGAGTTTTTATATTAAATGAATCTATTCCATAAATTGAACAATTAACATAAAACTCACAAGGTTGAGTAATGTTTTAATTGTTAATGTGAAATCTTAACTAGAGAAACAAAACCACACCGGATAAATTTGTAGAGTTAAAATAAATATTAAAAAATAATTTATCCTATATTATTGAATGGATATTTTCTCTAATTGACCACTTATCATTATTTACCCTAAGACTATCAATCAATTTTGGGTGCTGCAAGTTCATGTTCTAATGTTAGATTATAGTTTAATTTATTTCATCATTATAGATTAGTTGATTATCCTAGGGTTCATGGGTTAAAAAATTAGGGGACCATAATTAAATAGAATTGAAATTATATGATATTGATTCATAATTAATTGAATATGTATAGTTAGATCGATCATGCCTTTGAAATATTTTTCTAAAAAACATCCTCTCATTGGTCTTAGGAATCAAATTTCAATTGAAACAAGAAAATACGTAAAAATATAATATTATTCCATAATACACCATAATGATTTATAAAATTTAATCAAAATAATCCTTTTATGTATTGTGTTTATTTTATTTTATTATATTTTCGAAATAACAATAACATTTTTTAAAAAATTAATTCCTCTTTTGTGAGACGACCTTGGTCAGCCACTCCACTACACCTAAATAACCCAAAACTAAATTTCATTTGAGAGCATCCATGATAGAACCATTAAAATTGGGTCCAATTCCTAGAAAAAGGTAATTTTTTCGACAAATTATAGTTATTTATTTTATTTTTCATTTCAGTATATTCTTCTATTATTTCTTCATTATTTCAAGTTTCTCATTTTTTATTGTATCTTAATTCTTAATTTTTTCGACCATTAATTAAATCATCTCATCTTTTTATTGTTGTTCAATTTTCAACATTTAATATTAATTCGATTTATTAGAAAAACTAATCATGAGGAAATCTTATATCATGAACCTATTATTGATTCATCCATTGGGATCGAATCATATAGTTTTAGTCTATGAGAAGTTTCAACGCTATACTAGTAGTTGAATTCCACTATTTTGGGAAAAATGATATTGGAAACACTTCAAAATAAAACCTAAAGTCATAACCAATGGATTAAAAGAATAATAATGAACTTAATAGAACCATTTGACAATTGGATGAATCATATATTTACTATTAACAAAATTTTATTGCACTCCCAAATCTCAAATTACACATTGAGGTGGAATTTGGTTTATTCACCTTCTACCCAAATTTATTGTATTACCTGGTGAGGATCCGAAGAAAAATTTAATATAGATTTATGTAGTTTTCTCTATAATAAAACCAAGAAATGACTCTGCATATAAAATAAAACTATTATAATTCATATTTTCACATGATGGATCTATAAAATATTAGATAAATTTATTAAAACATGAAGATATAACTGTTTTGAATGATTTGGAAAATCTTTTGTTGTAGATTGTTTTTTCTTGTTTCAATAACCACATCAATTAAAAATGATATCTTAGGAAAAATGAAATCCCAATGGGATTAAATGTATGAGTACTGAGAGATATTCTAGAAGTTTTCTACAAGAATCCCACATCACAAAATCAGTGATAAAATACTCTTATAGTACATCAATGAAGTACTCACAACTAAGGAGAAGATCACTGTGGATGTGTAGTTGGAGGGTAATTGCTCAAAAAAGAAACAATAGCTGCACATTCATTAACAAAAAATAAAGAAAAAACCTCTAAAACTTTGGATATTGTGTTACACCACATGTTATAAGAGTACATGAGGTATGACCATTATTCAATTGGAAATAATTTTATTGATTCCATGTTGGAATAATTAACCATTATGGTGAGGTATATTTATTTTTTTAATATACATCCCAACCCACAACATCAAACCCTTGGGGAATTTGAACTGAAATATACCACCCAAATTACTATTTCCCCCGATTATAAGAAACACATGATTTTGCATACTTATTCTCTAGGAGCCCATTTAAGTAAAAACAAAAACCACATAGTCATAATAAGTATGATTCGTTTTCACCAACATAAAACCAATGGTGGGAGGATCAATTAGACATTGGGTATGGTTCAAGAATAAAAAAACACCCCATAATAAACAAATTTCACTTATACCTCCACATTACCAATACTGTTTCAAAAAACCCCAAAAAATATTTAAATACCAATCATTGGTATGTAAATAATAGTGGAATTCTAAAACAAATGCATATTCTAACCCTGATGAGATTTTGAAAAAAAAAATTATTAATCAATAGTATAAGATAAAGAGTCATGTTTTATTGTTGAGGGAGTTGAAGACAAGAATGATCTAGATTTCCATCGCTATCCATGATATTTTATGTAAGAAATATAAAAATATAACTTCTTAGTATACTCCAAAAACCAATGGGATTTTAAGAAACATCACATTGAGATGTCAGAAGAAAAAAATGATACATGTACATCGATCGTTGTATCCAGATTCAGAAAAACATCATAAAACCCCCCTTCAAGGTTATTTGGTGACCATCATAAGGAGAAAGAAAATTTTAAGAAAAAGGCTAATTCTGTTCATCATAAAACCATTAAATGTAAAAATTGAGTTTTTCATCCCATGTAGAAGGATAAATATGCAATGAAAAAATTCTTTTTGGAAACATTCATGTTCATTGAGGTAATTTCCCCTAGTTGAGGCCATTAAGAAAATCCATTGATATTACAAATTATTAAACAAAATATGGGTTAATTGAAGATGGATAAAGGGAAATGAGAGGATAAATATTGTAAGGAATGTGTTAAGACTCATTAAATGAACTCACAAAATTCCAAAAATGTGCATGTATGTGGGGACATTTACCATCCCATACACCATAAGAGAGTTAAACTATTTTGATGCTTTATCTGATTTTAGAGCATCAATAAATGTAATGCCTCACTCTGTATTCTCTTTTTTAAGGTTGGTGAGTTGAAAATAGTGATAGTCATGGTGAATTTGGTGAATAGAGATAAAAAATATCTAATATAATTACTTGAGGATGTAATTTTTCATCTAAGAGACATGATCCTTCCATCAGATTTATATATTCTTTACATGGGGGATGGTCTGGTATATTTTCATTCACCCATTATGTTAGAAGTAAATTACTCAAAATATTAAAAACCATAATAAATGTCCATGAGGTTACACATTAGATGGTGTTTGGAGATGAATTTTAGATATTTAATATTATGGGATCCACAAATTACCCCTCATAAGACCATTATGGTTTTTGTATATCCCATTTTTAACCATCAAGTTAAAACTCATGGGAATTATTCTCCAATGCTTGGAGATATTATAATAATTGGTTCTAGTATAATGTCTAAATGTACTGCTACACCTATTAAGAATATAAAACCTCTTGGATTTGTTTTTGATGTTTATTCAAATTTAGAATATGATCATGTTCTCTCTAATAATGAAATGGATGTTGAGTATGTTGATGTACTTTTACATTATTCTTGGATTTTGATGATTTGTTTATCATACTCATGTTCATTGTACAAACCTTAATTATCTCCTTATTCACATCACCCACTTCCTTGGAAATCAAGACACTAACACCAAATCTCGAATACTCATACAGGTTGAGTGGTGAGATATTACCTATTATCATTTCTAAATATAGCATTTTTGAACATGAAAAAAAATATTTCAAAAACTTTAATGGAGCAAATTAGTGTAATCAGGTAGACCATAGATGGTATATCTGGTATTATCCCCTCCATTTTCATTCATATGATTATTTTAGAGGGTGGGGACAAACTAGTTAAGAATCCATAAAGGATACTGAATCCAAATATTCTAGAAGACTTTAAAAATAACTTAAAAATCGATCATGGAATGTATAATTTTTACCATTTTAAGATTCCTAGTGGGTGATTCATATTTTGGGGGTACCTATGAAAAGTTGTGTTACTATTGTTAGAAATGATATAGAGGAATTTGATCTATTAAGGTTTCAAAACAGTTAGTGTGGTTGTATTTATTATAGGAAACTAAATCGATACCTTCCTAATGAAAATTTACCCGTCTGATTTGTTGATAAAATGCATGAGAGACTGGGTGGGAAGACACACTATTTGTTTAGAGGGATTTTCTCTATATTTTTAGGTTCCTATTGCTTCAGATTATCTAGAGAAGAAAATATTTACTTTTCTATTTGATAAATGTTTCTACCAAAATATTCCATTTTGACATTACAAAGCCTTAGGTAACATTCAAAGATACATGGTCTGTATTTGTTCATATTTCATTGATTACAGTATGGATGTATTTATGGATTATTTTATAGTGTATAGTTCTTCCTTTGATTAATGTGTCTTTAGTTTGGGAATGTTATAAAATCATTGTATTTCGAATAATATGGTTTTGAACATTGAAGGGTATCATTTCATGGTAGAGATTAGCATTTCATTAGGGTATGTAGTGTAAAAACAACGAATAGAGTTTGATAAATATATGATATATACTATTTGATCATTTCCATATCCATCATGTGTGCATGATATTACCTCATTTCATGGTAATGCTGGTTTTTTTCAATCCTCAATCATTGATTTTATTATGATCATTATTCCCTTATCTCGATTTCTTCAATAAGATATTGACATCAGCTTTTTTTGATTCAGGAAAGTTATCATTTGATAAATTAAAAACTCATATGATCACCCACCAAACATACACCACCCACTGTGAGACATTATATTTTAGTTTATTTGTGATGCATCAAACATCACTGTTGGATTTGTCTTATTACAGAGGCGAGAAGGACATTCACATGTGATTTCCTATGATTTGAAGACATTGCATTCATCCCAATTAAACTTCACCATCATCGAAATGGTTCTTCTTAACATTTTATTTTCTTTAGATAAATTCCGCTCATATTTATTGATATTAAGAGTAGTAATTTTTTCTTCCATACATCTCTGAGGTACCTCTTGAATAAAGTATATTCAAATCCCATACTTATATGATGGATGATTCTATTTCAGGAATAATATATTGGGATAAAGGAAAATAATGATTCAAAAAATTTGTTGAGAGACAACATAAGTAGTATTACCCAAACACTATAGGTTGATACCTTGGACCGAGTACCAAAATAGGGTAATTTCCCTGACATGCATCATTATGAAATCCCATTTACACATCCTTGGTATGATGATTTAGTTAACTACCATGTTTAATCTAAAATACCTTAAAATTTAATGAAATATTAGTTCCAAAAAATAAATACTATGTCTATATTTTATGTGTGGGATGATCCCTACCTCTGGTGCATGTTTAGTAATCATGTTTTTATGAGGTCTGTTCTGGATAATGAGTTTGAGAAGGGTTTTCCCTTATGTCATACACTTTCATGTGGAAGAATATTTAGAACCCAATAGATATCATGTAATTTTTTAGACAATGGATTGTATTTTCCATGATTATTACATGATTATCATGTTTTTTAAAAGTCCTTTTCTTGTTTCCAACACACTGGAAACATTTCTAGGAGACATGAGATACCCCTAAAACCCTTATTATTCTAAAATATTTTTGATGTATTGGGATTTGATTTTATAGTTACATTTATAATTTCATTTGGATTTAATTATTTTCGTTTCTTTTGATTATTTTACGAAATGGGTGGATTTCAATTCTATTAGGACTAATGATTATCATGTTGTTGTAAATTTCTTCAAAGATCAAATTTTTATCTAGTTTACAGTACCAAAGTCCATCATTAATTACAAAGGGAAACAAATTTCCTATTAGAATTTATCATCCCTCTATCGGATGTATGGGGTGAAACACAAAATATCAACTTCATACCACCCCTAAACAAATGGACAGGTTGATGTTTTAAATAATGAGTTGAAATAGATTTTAGAGAAAAATGGGCAACGAGATAACAATGATTCGAGAAAGTGTTCTAAATTTATGCCAATTTTAAATGTTTGAATATTTATATATATATTGATGGAATCCCTAGTAATATAGTTTAATTCATCCCACAGCATGACCCCATCATCACTTAAAAATACCAGGTTGTTCCTAACCCTTTCAATTTTTTATTAATTTTACCTTTTAAATTTCTACATTACAAGCAAACATATCATCTCTTATGATCACATCATGGTCAATGAAATATTTTAAGTGTGGGGGAGGGGACAACATAACGGGATATATTTTTTAGGATTTTCATTTATATGTATTTATTTGTATTGAGATAATTTAAAAAAACAAAAACTAAGAAAAAAAATAAAAAGAAAAAAACCATTTAACATTCTCATTTAGATCCTGAATAATAGAAAAAAATTAATGTTTTCAATATTCATTGGTGGAATGATAAGAATTATCAGGATTTAAAAATTTGTGGTTGTTTATTAAATGGAATTATTCTATGATATGGTTGGTTTGGAAATTATAAACTGTTTAATATTTTGACACCATTATTTGGCATATTCGATGTTTCTAAATTGTTTCATTAATTTCTCTACACAACTATAAACACATTGATTAATTATGAAATTTTTACTACTCAATTTAATAAATACTCATGTTAGTTAAAAATAATATTATATCAATCATTGATCCTTATGTTCATTTTTTTTTTGGATTAGTTTCATTACTGTATTGAGTTGACCTTTGCATGTATACTTGACATCCAATAGTTGTACTCAGTAAAAAATTAAAAAATTAAAAAATTAAAAAAAATATAAATTAATATAACCATAATAAAGAGGATAGGGATGAAATGAAAAAAACATGGGGATATTTAGGTCTGGAGCTAAGTATTTACATTCACTAAATCATAAGTGAGCGGTTCATAAAATTTATGTGAAAATAAATTTAGAATGAGTTCAGTGAATTAATACAGGAAAGAAGAATTATTTTACTTAACATGTATATATTAATCAAAGGGCCTACATATGAACATTAAATGGTTCACACACAGATATGTGGGTAATTTATTACATTGTAGACACAAACATGTTAAGATATGATCAGTGTCATTAATCTCATTACATTTTGTTTCAATACAATTTATGATAAAATGACTTTAAAATTTATTGATTTTTACAAATGATGGGATTCTTACTTAAAATATATTACCAATGGGTATTGAGGAATATGATCATTCATTTCCATTCACAATTATTTTTGGAATACTTGATATGAGGTTTTTCCAATGTGTGAAAAAATTGTTAGTGTGTAGGAGTTGAAAAAACAAAAATTTATTTAACATTTTGATGATAATAAATAATAAAATTTCTATAAATTTTATTTATTTATAAAATATTTCGTAATATATTATTATTTTGGAAATATGATGAAATTTATTGATTTTTCCCTTAATTTTCACAAAAGATTCATCGATATAAATATTTTTATGTGTAGTCACTGAACCTAAAATTTTGTAAAAATATTCTTGAATAATTGTTATATAACCATCATTAAGGACACACAAAATGGATCATCATTTTTTTTGTATTAAATGGGAAATGATATCAAACATGAACTAGACTCACCAGATTGGACAACACTTCAGTATTTGAGCCATAACATCTTCATATGTGCTATTATTGGGCCCAATTTTTTAGAGAAGCTCTAAGACACAATTATAAAAAAACTATATTATAGGAAATAATAAAAATATTTCATGTTTATATATTATTATTCATCATTAAAAAATATAATAACCATTATTACCTAGTGATATTTAATTCTTCTAAAAAAATGTGTTGTTATGTTTGTGGAAGAACTCATTTCCTTGTCTTTGTAATATGATGAGAAATTATAAATTTTCCCCGGTGTACATGTTGAAAAACCCCTATAGTAAGTAATGCATTTATTTTTTCATCATTACCACACATAGATGATTATAAATATAGATTTAGTTAACAAATAATATTTTTATTACATTATTATGATTCAATAAATATGATATATTACTTAACATCTTACAATTTATGATTGTTTGAAAATTATAATGTCAATTGGGCATATGTTTAGACGACCACCACCACAAATTTATGCGATAAATATTTCAATTTAACCATATATTTATTCTTATAGGGAAAAAATTAAGAAATAAATATGAATTGTATAAATGTTTTGTAACTCCAAACATTTAAAATGTTTTCCTTTTTATTTATTTTCTAGTTATTGGATAAATGAACATGGTGTTCAAGGGTATGTATAGAATATGATTGACATGAAATGATTTAATTACAAGATCATTAAAAATTTTCATTTAAAGTTATAAAAGTATATTAGCTATAATAAAAAATTATTTAAATTTTAGGATTCCGTAGAAGAAGGAATTGTGAACCATTGTACATGGTCATGGAATAAAATGTATTTGGTAAATTAGGAAAAACAACATCAAGATAGAAAAAATATAATTAATAAATTTCATAAAAATAAAATTAAATAATTTTAAATAAGGCATTAATGTATAAAATTGTTTATTATAATGTATAAAATAAATATCATTAATTACTCTAGAGGATATAAATATGAAAAAAATTATTCGGGAATCGACATATGTGATTTTAATTTAAAAATATTGTTTTAATGTATTCTTAAAACTCATAAAATTGCATGTGGATTTTCATTTATATGTTTCATGAATATTCATTATTAAGAATCAATGTTTTATAATGGTCATTTTAATATATTTTTATTTACATTAAAGTCTTCTATAATGGATTCTTTTCAAATGTTCCAAAATGAGTTATTTTTTATATTTTAAAAAACTGCAAGATGAAAATTTTAATATATATTTCATGACCTCTCTTACCCACCATTATAGCCATAAATAACTATCTGGTTTCCTATACATGTTAACATCTGTCTTAAACAAATATTTTATTATGAATATTCTATGAATTCATAGATTTAATTTTTTCAGTAACTGCAAATTTCTTCTTAGATAAATGAATACATTACTTCTTATCAGATTGAATGAGAAATAAAATTGTTTTAACTAGTAATTTTCAATCTATATGTTTTTTAATCAGTTTATAATTATTGAATATATTATATAAAGGATTTTTGGGCTTGATATAGATATAATGATGGGTGTTCCCAATATTTTTGTATTAGTATATCACTTTAATATTAATTAGGATCATCCTAAAATGTTCATTATTGATAAATTACAAGAGATGTGTGATGAATTATAATTTTAAAACATAGTTTAAAATAATTAATCTAAAACCCCCCAAAGAAATTTAATTGGATTACCAGACTGATACCTCAGACAAAATAACGATTCTACTGAATTGTAATCATAATTAATATGAATAAATAAGTGTAAATTTTTATAATGACTATGTATCCAATTAATAAGAATTTATTTATCATAATGACAATTAATAATATAAAATATATATAATTTAATGATGAATACGATGTTGAATTTTTTTATTAAAATGTGCAATGTCAAATAAAACTTTTATGAAATAAGTAATACAATAGATAATAAAAAATAAGAATGAATTGTAATCTCATAAAAATAATAACTCCTTTAAAACTTAAGCGTAAGGTATGATGATCAGAATGGCTCTATCTTCTTATCGATAGAATCCAACAATATAATGATCGTATTCTATGTCTTTCTACACATAGTACCTCTATATCCATTGGAATTTATTTATTATATCCCCTTATTTAGAAGCCCTCAATCATTATGATGAACATACATCAGTCATAATGAAAAAAATCATAAAGAGACAACTCGAAAAAGGTTTCATTATGACTATAAAATCTAAACAATTAAAAACACTAAGAACAAGTTGTTCACCCTATTCGATCTTCAAATCTAATGTAATGTGATAAAAATTAAATGAATCAATCAATAAACTATCAATATAAAACACTTCAAATGAAATGGTATTTATAAGAATCCTTCTAATGAACATCTTGATCTTCCAACAACCATATTTCTCTATGTTTGTCAAAATGACTTCAAAACCTATCACTTTATAGCATATAATGATCTAGAAAAACTAATAATATAACATCATATTGGTTTACCGCATTACAGTGTATCATCTTATCCTTAAAATAGAAACAAGCCTTTCTAATACGATTATAAATAATTCTCATTCTGATGGACTTCCATAATAGTGTTAATATGACAATCGTTTTGTGGTTGAGTCTAATTGTATTGGTATCAGAATCAGTCTAGCTATTATGGTTTTTTAGTATGATATACATGAAAAAATTATAACTTACGTTCTCATAAGGTTGAGTCTAATTTATTAGAAACATACTTGTTATGATAATAACAATGAATAATGTATGGTTTATTTTTCATAATTTTTTTGAACTTTTTCTATATATGGTAAACAACGTGTATTCTATATATTCATTCTAAAACATGTAGGATATAAAAATTTAGTAATTGTTTAATAATTATGTATTTCTGATATGAAAAAATAATATAATGGAAAATTATGAAGTAAATCATCATTCTCAACAATCTCCCCCCTTTTGGGAATTCACAACCCCAAAACATAAATAAAAAATTATCTATGAAAAACATACATGTAATGTTATTTTCAGTACATTTAAGTCATAATTAATATTTCATCCATAATATACTATGAGACTGTAATTCATCTAAATATGATGGATTGAATGATGTTGAATTAGATTAACTCCCCCATCGGATAAAAACTCCGCTTAAGGATCACATTCTCCCTTGGAATATACAATTATTTTCAATTATAAATTTTTTACTTTGCAAATTCTTGTCCTCCTTTGTTCAAAAATCTCAAAAAATAAGAATTTCCCCTAAAATACGAATTTCTCACACTTTGAATAGAAATGTCCCCATTTGTTGTTTTAAAAAGTAAAAGGGGAAAGGTATAATATTTCCTGAAATAGTTAGATAAAAATACATAATAAAATATATATTGAAATAACTCATCATACATTAAATAAATCTGAAACAAAATTCAACCAATAAGAATTGATTTTTTTTTTAAATCATAGTTGGATGAAAAATTAGTTCATTCATAAATAACTATTCATCTGTTTTACAAAATAAAAAATAAAACATTGGTTCAAAATTAAATATTACTCTTAATTCATAAATGTTTTATAAAAATTATTCATCTTCTGGAATTATTTTTGGTCCTACTCTAGTATCACTTGAAATTTTCTTGTGCATGATCTTTCATAGATAATTCATTTTTCTGATTCATTTATATATTATTTTTTTATTAATAGGATTTGAATTTTTTCAACTCCAACTACATATATCAATTATTTCTATTGTGTGCTTTTATTTGCACTATATCATTATCAGTTGAATATTCATTGTTCTTCAGAAACCTAACGATATTAGTAAAATATTTTGATAACTAACTAAAGGAATTGATATATTCCTTCATTATCTTCTTCACATCATCAAAATATTCCTCATATAAGTTGATATTAGAATCAAAATGTAGAGATTTTTTCTCTATTAGATTACTTGGCATTGTTATGATTTTGAGTGCTTACTGGAACAACATTCCACTAAGGCTCAACCCAAAGAAATATACATATTAAACAATTTTTAAAATAATAATTTTTAATTAAAACCTTTTAAAATAAGTCATCGTCAATATTCCTAATTCAGAAAGTAAAGAATACATCCATTTATACTTTTTAGAGCATTAACAAAATAATGAACTCTATATAGACATATTGTTTCTTCTGAATCAGATTTGTTTTTCAGAACCTTGTGTGGTTTAATTTTATTGGTTCCGACTTACACATATTTTCATTTTACCATCTAATTCTTTGAAATTCCATTTTTAACCTCTTTAAAAATGTTATTAAATGATTCCTTATCAACAAAAAATACAAGGGTCTTAGAATCCTTATCATTTTAAAATATATTATCAACATTATTTTTGGAATTCTAATCATCTTCATTTTCTTTGATGAGGATTTATCTTCCCCTCATGATGATGATTCTTCATCATAATTTCCTACTTCACAATCCTTATTGTTCTTGGTAATAATTTATGAATTTTTTGACTTTGATAAATAAACTTAAGGAACTCTTGTCTGATTGTGTATCTTCTTTATCATCTTCTTTATCATTTTCATCCAAATCACCATTCTTATGAACATAATTCTAATCCTTTTCATCTTCCTATTATTCCTAATATTTTTAGTCTATTTGTTTTCAATTCATTATTCTTCTTTATCTCCTTTTTTTTTCTTTTCATTCTTATCAACATTCTTTAAATGAAAATGTTTACCTACTTCCTTTTCATCCCCTATCACTAAAAGGATTGTAGTTCCCATATCTCTATTTTCTATTTGTTTAGGTTCAGATGGATATCCTTGAATTGGTGTCACTAAATCTTCATCAACAATTTTTTTTTTACTTTTTTAGATACAAAAAAACATTATAATGTATAATAACTATTTCTGGAAATACTAATGTAACATCTTTAGTCACATTATTATTATGAGATGTTTGAAAGAAAACATTCTAACAAGATTTCTCCATACCCATTTATATTTTTTCATAAAATTGAGTATCACTAAACCTATAATATTTCATTATTTTATTTTATTCTTGTTTTTACATATTAGAGACATGAATTCTCAATTCAATTACCATAGCGGGTTCACATCTTATGTTATGATCACTATATTTCTATTTGGATTTCTTTTTCATCCATTCTTTCCACATGTCATTAAGAAAATTATTTTGTTTCTTTATCTTATTTAGTCGGTATGTTTCAACCTTCCTCTTTTTCTTAATTTCAATTTTCTAAGAATTCGATGATGGTTCTATATACAATGAGGAACTACAATTATTTGGCCCAAACATTATTTAATATTCATCAAAAAACATTCTAATCTGATTTATTTTATCTTCACTTTTAAGGGAAATATTTTCACTCATCATAGTCGATTTGTTGGTTGTTATGATAGTCTTAATGTACTAAACAACCAATTGGATAATAAATGATGGAATCATGATGGTATTAGATTTGATAAAACCACTGTTAATGTTTTCAATGGTAATAATGATGAATCAATCAACTCATGTCGTTCTAATGTTCACTGATTATTCTAAAATTAAAATGTCTAAAACATTCAGGGTGTCTCGGTGTCCTTTCTATGGAATGAGTAATCCTTGTATCCATAGGGAAAAAACCATATTATCTAAATTAGGTAGAAAAAAAATATTATTTTTTGTAATGTTAAAAAAAATAATATTCGTCATTCATCTTATTGAACATACTGAGCTCATTAAGAATCATGTGTAAATGATAGAAAGAAACTCCTTTCGAATGTATTTTTAAACTAATTAGCTTCATTATTGATATATATCTTGCATCACTTATTATATATAGTAAAATGAAGTTCTTCACTTTAATATTATTTGAGAAACATATTGGAGTCATAAAAAGATTATACCATATCTGGGTAAATCATGTCAAAATCATTATCAACCGATGTCAGACATGTGGTGTGGCCCTCATTAAATGTTAATTATATTAGAATTTAATATTATTTTGGAAAAATATAATTTATTTAAAAAAAAGAAATTATTTTTAAAACATAAACATAAAATAACATTAATCATAAAATAATTTGAAAGAAATAGTGAAAATAATTTAAAAAGTTGAAGAGTACCTTTCGGAGTGGACAGTTCCATGAGTATGATTAACTGTTCATCGTGTTTTTTTTAAAATTCAGTAGATTACAATACATTTAATTAATTAATACCTATTAAATTTTAATGGAAAATTTAATTTTAAATATTTTCAATATAAAACATAATACATTATCAAAGTATTATAGTTTTAAAAGTAAAAAAACTGAATATGATGGTCTTAGTCTCAAAATTTATTCCAATAGATCCATTAAAAAAAATATTTCAATATTTTTCTAATTTGAAGAAAATTATTATAAAATTTGAGTCTAGAAAATATATATTAATTTCTGATCCCAGAAAACCTTTTGATTTTTCTAACACTAAAATAGTTTATAAAGAAATATGAGTCCTGCAATATCAATATCATATTTTTTTAAGAAAAATAAAATCTATATAAATGATAAATCTTTTGACTCCACCTATAAAGAGATGTGACATAATATAAAGAGTTGAGTAAACAAGAATTATATATGAATTATTACATTACGTTGATATTTCCTAACATTTTTTATGGTATTCAAATATATTCGATGGAAGGTGTTTTATATGAATGTCCACATGTTTTTCTTTCATTTTGATGAATTTCAAAATGATATCACCATTAATAGTGTGATCCTGAAAGAAATATTTCATTCTATCTATATTCATATAATGTGAGTGATGTGTTGGGTTTTTACATAAGGAAATGTCACTAGTATGATAACATAGTATTTGAGATTTAATAAAACTCAATCCATATTCATTGGCTGTGTATTACATCCACAAAACATGAGCACAAAAAATTCTAGATTCCGTATATTTGGATCCCGTAGTGGAAAGTTATACCGAGTGTGGTTTAATAAATGGCCAAGAATCCAAATATTCTACAATTATGAACATTTTACTAATGTGATTTTCCTATCCATTCTAGAACAACAAATGTTATTACATTAAAAAATAATAATTAAAACACATTTCCAGATGAATAAAAATTCCTAAATCCACAGTTCCTTTAAGATAACAGAATTTTTTTTATATCTTTTAAATGGGATCCATTTGGTTTTTCTTGATTTCATTCAAATAGACTTATAGAAAACATCAAATCTAGATGAATAATAGTTATGTAATGATAACTTCATATTATATCTCTGATAATCCTCTGATAAAATAGTTTCCTTTCCCCTTTAAGATCACAGGTATTATAGTTTCCAATTGAAGAAATAATAAACTTAGTATTTTCATATCAAATTTTTTAAGAATATATTTTATATACATATTTTGATATATATAATTTTTTTCTATTTTTTATGAAATTGAAAAACCAATAAAATTGGTTAACCCACCCATAATATTCATTTCAAACGTAGACATAATAAGATACACAAATAAATCAATTAATGAATTTTGATTTGATCTATACATAATGTCAGCATAATAATGTTTTACAATAATAATATTTTTTTAACTACTTTCATAAAATGTGTGGGATCCGTAGCACCCATAATTTTTTTTCTTTACAGAAATCTTGTTAACCTGTATTACCAAGATTTAGGGTGTTTTTATGTTTATATAACTCTTACATAATATTACAAATGTATTTACAATTTATTTATTCTCAAACCCATGGGGTTTTCAAAAATAAAATCCTCAAGAATATATCTATTATAAAAAGCACAATTTACATACTTTTTAAAAAAGTTAATGTTAATTAATTTTGTATCGTCTAATAGATATAAAATGGATTCAAGTGTATTTATCGGTGAAGATTTTTATTCATAATCTATGAATTTTTTTTATTAGAACCCTTAGAAAAAAATCTATGATTGTTTCTAATAATAATTTCATTTTAATTATATTTTATTCAATAACATATTTTACACTAATTATAGAAGTTTCATTAGGTCATAAAACTAAATGACATACTTTTTTCCACTCAAAAAAATTGAGTTCAACATGTATTTCCTAAATCCAATCCTTATAAACTATAACTTTGTTAGGATTATGATATTCATATTAGGATAAGAAAGCTAGAGGTTCAATTTCAATCCTTAAGGAACTTCTAGTCCTAACTGGTTGATCAATATAACCAATGATACTCTAACTAGGAGTATTCCTAAGAGACCACATACTTCTTGGGTTTTAAAAAGTTGTTCTTCAACTAAAGGTACAAAATATTCCTGAGGATTAAATTTATAAGAAATGTCATGAGTAATATCATTATAATAATAATTTTACAACAAGGGATGAAAATAAGGTTTATAAATAACATCGTAAGATGTTGGATGGAGTTTTTTGAAAACAAAAGGATTAGTTTCATTAAACATAACCTATATTATTTATTAAGTACTATAAATTTTTTTATTAAAAACTTTATATTCCTTATATGTATTAGATGAAACTAAAAGTATTCCTTCATTATATTTAGGTGAAAATTTATGTAATTTATCTTTCCTATTCAGATGAAAATATATTAACATTACCCTTTAAGTAAGAAATTTTGTGGTTTTCTTCCTGTCTATAATTATACAGAGTTTTATTAAAAAATGTTCTAATTAAAACACAAATTTTAGTATAGTATCATTCACTAAATGCTTTATCCCAAAATAATTTTTAATTGAGTATTCTCTCCACATGGTATTAGTTATTTTTGAAGAATTATATTTCCTCTTTCAACTATACCATTTTACTGAGGGGTTCTAGGATCATATAAGATATCTTTTTTAACTTTATTATTAAAAAATGTTTCAATATTTTAATTTAAAAATTATCCACCATAATCACTATTAATATTTAACAAGGAAAGTTTTTTCTTATTTTTAACATTGGCTATAAGAGTAATTAATTAAAAATAGATTCATATTTCATTGTGATAACGTATAACTTATATATCTAGTCCTATAATCTACTAATTCTTATACATAGTATTTTCCACTAATAATCATAGTTTTGTGGGACTGAATATGTTTGTGAGAAATAATTCTAAATAATCATATGTTGAGACATCACAAATATATTAAAAACATAACATATTTTTCTTATAGTACTGACAAGGTTCATAAACTATTAATGTGTCAAACCTACATTATGGTAGATCATTAAAAAGTCTTTTTCTTCTTTCAAAATGACTTTCTGACATTTCATCTTGATACTCTTTAAAAAAATCCTTTTTAGAAGTCATATTCCTAGAATATCCACTATCCGTTGACCATGTATAATATTTTTGGCTAATTTATTTTTTATCCTAAAAATAAGAACATTATAATTTTGGAACCTAAACATTCATTGTTCTGGTAATGTATGAGAACAATAAATTTTGGAATCCACATTTGTTTAAAATAAATAGGCTTTATAAAAACCTATGTATTTTAATTTGTTAAGAGAATATTTTTCTTCGTATTTCCTCTACTATAAAACATAGTGAAAATGGGTTTTTTAGGAAAAAATAAATTTTTATTACAAACTATTTTTTATAAGTAAACACTATTATGGAACTAATCCAATGACGATGAATTTTTCTGTAAATTTTATTAAAGGTTTCTCTACCAACATGAAAATTTGATAAATGATTATTTAGAGAATAAATTTTAGAGTATGGTTTTATAACAATATTGTTATCGTATCTAGTAATAGTAGTGGACATAAGTTTTTAAAAGAAATATTTTAAACTATCTATCTCAAAAATGAATTTTATAAATCATTATAAGTAGTTCCTTTTTCAAAATTAGTCTAATCAAGATCATTTGAAAGATATTATATTTTATTTGTCAAAACATTTATTCTTGAGTCTTCCTTGGATAATTTATCATTGGAGTTATGAAATATTTGGTAAACATTACAATTTTCAATTTTTATTTGTTTAGAAAAGAAGGAAACATCATCATATGAAGGTAAAGAATCATCATCTAATAATGATGATTCTTTATTCGAAGATATTTAATTTCTGTCGTCATGATAAATTATATTTAATGACATATTAGTAAGGTTATAAATAGTTTGTATTTGGAATATGTAGTATTGATTTACATAAGTATATTAAAAATTTTAAGTACCTCTTTCCATAGCATTTATTATCAGATGAATTCCTAGAGGAATCACTGCCACTAGAACTTTAAATATTATCATCTTTTAAGATGTTCTAACTTGTGTATTTAGAAAAAATCATTCCTTATAGAATAATAATATTTTTTTCCTCTTCATCTTTGGAAAATATATTCTATTGTGTCTAGGTTATTTTGCATTCATATCATGTGACTTAATATTTATTATCACTTATATCATTATAGCCTTTGTTATATCTGTATTGGAAATATTTCATTCCAACTGCCTTGTTCATCCATAATTACATGTTTTCTAACTCATTGTTAGAATTATCCTAATTACTTGAATCTGATTAAAGAACAACATTATTCTCTATTATGTATTTAACAACTTTCTCTCCATATTGATCTTTAATAGGCAAGGTAGATGTTGTATCATAGGATACACCAAAATGATTCTTTCACTTTTTCTCGGAATAACTTTTAAATCATCCATCATACTTCATAAGGGTTCAAATAATATGATATAATGTAATATTACTCATATTTATTTTTTCAGAAAATACAGTCCACTTTTATTCGCACTAATTTTTCAGGATACCTAATAAATTTTCAAAAATAATGTCATCAATATGTTGTTTCTAAAACAAATTATTGTAAATTATTAATAATAGTCTTGAACCTCTGATTCATCATGGAAATAGATTCTCTTAGTATGAAATCAAATACATGATATTATTCCCTTAACATAGCCCTCTGGTTTCAACAATATTTGATATTCCAGAATGTGTGACTTATAACTCCTTCTAGATACTGTTAGTAGATTTACATGAAGAAATATAAATATAAATGATTCTTTTCTTATAAAATAAAAAATTATTCCTTACATTATATATTAATTGGCATTCTGGTTTTTCAGAATTTGTAAAATAATTAACATCCTTATCAGGAATCTTATTTTTTTTATTCACCCTAAATTTTTTTTAACTCTTACACTGATAACAAATGTTTTCATCCAATCCCTCTAGCAATCAGAGTTCACACAATCCAAAAGTGGAGGTCTATTTGGATTATGATTTTTTGTGGAATGAATAACATTTCCTACCATATTTAAACAAATTGAAAAAATATTTTCCCAAAAATACATGTCAGTGAAAGAAAAATATAATAAAAACAAATTTAAAATAAAATAACCAACAATTAAAAATAAATAATGTGAAAACACAAAAAGTATTCGATTAGAGGAATATATATCTGATCCAATTATTAGATTTTTATATCAATTTGACACTAATCAGTATTGTAAGAATTATTCTTCATGGATAACATACAATTGGTGGGATTTAACTTTTAAAATTTTGTTTAAAATAATTATACTAAACTAACCCATAACCACATTATGTTTGATTATCAGACTCATACCTCAGTACAATTAACAAAGTTACTGAATAATAATCAAATTTAATATTAGTAAATCAGATAATAGTATAATAATAACTATGGATCTAATTAAAAAAAAAATTTTATCATAATTTATATTAATTCCATAAAATAGATAGAAGAAAAATATGAATATGATGTTCCACTTTTACAAAGATGAGAATCAGAAAATAAAACATTATAACAAATATGTAAAATAATAGATAAAAAATATATGAATGAATTATAATATATTAAATAGAATATAAAATTTTAACCTTATGTGTATGGTAGTATGTAACCTAGTCTAATGGTATAGACTTTTTCATACTTACAACATATTATTTCTTTCCTTACTAGGTAAATCCATCGAAATGATGATTGGAATAGATCTATCTTATTATCCATGGATTCCCATGATATGATGATCAAATTATTTGTCTACCTAGACCTAGTATCACTTGATCTGATAGATCAGATCCTCTCTCCTTATATTTATACAATCTATTGATAGATATAATGATTAGATAAATATTACAATACAAATGTTTAAAATGAGATAACGAAACAATGTTTATTGTAACTAAAAGATACTAAAAAAGTAAAAATAATAAGAAATTTTTTTTATGGTATACAGTCTTTAGATCAATCACAATGTGATAAAATGAATATGAATCAATAAATCATTAATTTCCTTTAAACTATTTTAACGACATATTATTTATAAGCATCTATCCAATGGTAATCATGATCTTTCAATTGTCATATTTCTCTAATTCTGTCACCATGACTTTGATATATGGAACTTGAAAAATAACAATGATTTATCATAAATATTTTTGGAAGTCATATTGGATTACACCAATAGAGTTTAAAAAATTTTCCATACCTTAGAAACAATTCATTAGAATAGGATTATAAACTTCTATAACTCTGATGGACTTCCTTAACTGTGTGAATCTGATAATACATATGAGTTTGAGTCAGATTGTATCATTACCATAATCTCTCTGATTATTATGTTTTTTTTAGTATGATAGAAATTAATAAAGTATACCTTTTATTATGATAACGGTGAGTACGATTTAGTGAACACATACTCATTATGATAATCATAATGAAGAAGGTAATGTTAATTTTCACAATTTTTTAGAACTTATTATTATATCGTAAAATAATATGATTAAAATCATTTTAAAAAATTTGTGGCATAAACGTTTTGTTAATATTTATTAAGGAATTATTTATGTTTTCTAAAATTTAATAAGTAAAAAATTAATAACTAAAATTTCTAACTTAATTGATAAATCCCTTTATTGTATTCGGTAATTTGACTAAGTATACTGTAGACTAGTTTCACCCAAAATTTATTTCATTTTCTCAATTTTCATATATAAGGGGGAATGTTATTAATTTTAGATATCAATTTGTTAGAGTTATATAGAATTTATATTGTTTTTTTTGTAATGGAAACATGTTATTGAAAATTAATAATTTTTTATATTCATTCAATTTGTAATGTAACACATTTATAATTGCCATAAATAATAAACTAAAGAGGGACTGTGTGGTATTTTTTAATAACTATATGAAATAAAAAATGTAATATATGGAATTTTTAGGTTAAATTTATTATAATGATTCCATAATATGACATTGAGAAATAATCATGATGTTATACCAAAATAAATTCTCAAGGGGTTTATCTATAGGCTCTATTAGTGTAGTTATGTGGGAAAATTTTAAATATTTTTATGCTAATAACAACTCTTTGGTAACATGACCACCAAATTATCCATAGTGATTTTTTATATTTTCTTCAATGTTGTATTTATGATATGGTGTATAGTAATTTTTTTGCAGTACCATCATTATTCATTACAGTGGAACTTAAATTATTTTAATATACACCTTCTGATAAGCTATTTAAGGTTTCATTCATTATTGAGGGATATATTAATAAGGTTATTTCATGAATACCCAACCATGTTGAAAGGAATCTTAAAATATAGAGTTTCATGGATTTGTAATTCCCCAATATGAAATAGGACAATATAATTTTTGTAGTTCTTGATGAGATTCTTAAAATTGATGCCAATTTAGTTTTTCTATTTAAATTTTCAATATGATATGATATTAGTGGTCCATTTCATGTATTTATAATTATTAATAGACTATAATTTAATGATCATTCTATAATATCCAATGACCTTAATTGTATGAATATGGGAAATTCATTATAATTTTCATTTGGAAACCAGATATAGTGGGTTACCACTTTCGGTAAATCCTACGAATTTTCATATAGTAATAGGTTAATGTCATCATGCTACCTGAGGCAAGATATGTATGTTTAATTTTTTTATGGAGTCATGGTGGAACTAATTATCATAGGTCATAGATCATCTTATGATCCAAAATTAACCAATCAATGTTTACAATTTTTTGTAGAGATGGCTTCCAAAAATTTCATTGGAGAATCTCTAAGGTCATATTCACTTTATTTTCTACCATAATATCAATATAGTTACCATATAAATGTGAATTTTTCTAAATGTAAGAGGGCTTAAGGGTGTTATTATCTACCAAAAATTACAATTATTAATTTCTATATGTAGATAATATTTATATCTGGTAGGACATTGGGATAGTATCCTGCATCCCAAATAATTTTTATGGGGAATTTTCATATCTAAAGTTGGATGAAGAAAGTGCCTCATTATAATTCTTCCATTCTTCCCCACAATCATTATATGCTAATTATGTAGTACAATGTTGTGATTCTGAAGTTGAATTTGAGATATTTTTATTTTTCCTCAAAGTTGTAATAGTATTTGAGATCCTAAAATTGATCTCAAGGCATCTTTATATCATGAAGACATTAATGATTTTTTTTCAGAAAATATTATCTCCACTAATAATAGTTTACATTAAATTATATTGGATTATATTAAAATATGATGTCATTTCGATTTGGGTAACATATATAACATGTTAAAGAATAGAATATAGATTTATTTTCCGAATTTGATTAATGGGAAACACAAAATCATTCTTGTGTTCATTCCAAAGTTCATAAATTCCATATTCTTGGATATTATGAGGCATTATTAGGACCTTTTCCTATGACATAATTTTTATCCACAGGAATATATAAATTCTTCTACTTATATTAATAGTTAAAATAAATTAGTGGATCAATACCACCATTAAACACAGTAGAACCTCATTTAACAACATACATGATGCACTAGTGGTATGATAATGGAATTGATATATTCATATTGATCCATCCATTTCTAAGACTAATGTTTGATGTTTATTCTTATCCAACCACTATGAAATCAAAGTATTATATGAGTGCTATAATGTGGTATTTTTATCCTTTTATGTGGATTCTCCTCAGTTATTGTATATACACATGTTTTGAGGATCGAGGTAATTGGGTTTGATTCACTATAAGCTGAGTGGTGGAGAATCTGAATCAATATGATGTTGATCACAAAAATATTATCAATCAAGGTATGATGAATACTAATGGTTTTTATTTTTCAATATATGTAAAATGGTTTGATATATCTTGGTATATATTCTTAATAATCTTTCTCAATAAATTCAATTGTTTCATGACCTTCAACATGGCTAGTCTCTACCAAATATTCATTTGATATAAAAACGTCATCCACATAAATCAAATTACATCAGAGATACTCTATAAGTATATATTTGATATTTTAGTACTATTAAATTTTATTTAGAATATATAGATTCACAATAAAAATTGTTATGATGTTATGGTTTTCATATTACTTAGAAAATGGAATGTATATAATATTATAAGGCTGAGTCATTGACCAATAAATTAGATGTCATTATTTTATATTTTAAAAACATAATCCACTGATAATAACAATGGTGTGTTTTTATACCTCTTTAGTTTTGCATAACATTCATTTCCACAAGTTATTACTAACATGGAAGACCAATATTAGTTTGCAAACCATCATATATGATTGGAAATTAGAGACCCTATATTGCTAATGAATATATTGATAATATTATAAGGATTACTATAATGATTGAATTTTTGTTTTCTATGGTGTATATTTTATCACCTGAAATGGTTCTCGATTTTTGTGGTCCATTTTATCTTCATTTATCACAACCTAATTGGTCTCTATGACATTATTTTGATATTTTATGATTGTGGATAATAATGATAGACTCATAAGAATCATCCCAATTAAATTAAATTACTTTCATGTGGATCACATTAATTAAATTATAATGGTATTATTCATTTGATATAGACATCAATTGATTAGTAAATAATTATTTCATAATTTTATGTGGTGTTTACCCTCATGATTATGAGTGTGGTATGATTTCTTGGATGCTTTCGGTCAGCATGGTTACTGACCACAACCCCACCTCCAATGTTTTTTTTCATTATAAGTGATTTCATCAATTTATAAAATATAATATAAATGATGATATATCCTTTGGAATTATAAGTGAGGATATAGTTTGAAAATGATGGATCAGTTTCACCATGATTTTATTAGTTGTATAGTTTATTGATTTTATAAAATTCCCATCAATAAATTTATATTTTTTCACCCATAGAGTTTCTAAATAATCTCATTATTTGTTTCTCAAAAGGAAAAAATATGTTTCCCATGTAATAAAATTCAACCAATCTTAAACAATCCAAAAAAATGCATCTCCTAGTGTGTATACATTAAAATGAATATTTTTTATATCATAAGCACAAATTTTCTGAAAAGGGTAGTAATCAGGGAGTGTGTTTCAACTGATTTTGAGTGGAATTCTTGGCCTTGAGCAACATGAAAATGTTTTCTTTCAATGAAGAAATTAAACAACCTGGAAATTTCCATTAGATATGGAATAAAATTTAGACTTTAATTCTTGAATTATAGGTTTATTTTTTGGGTCATTATTATAATATTTTATATTTGGGGGGTTTTGAAACGTTCAATTAAGATTTCTTGGTTTCATTGGAGTATATTAACAATAACACATGTCTGGTGATTGTAGCCACATCTCTTCTAAGATTCATTTCCAATGAAAATGATGTCAGTAGGGAAATGAAATTATAATTTTCGATGAAATCCTTTTGTAATTTTTCTATATATGAAGGATCTTGAATACCATAGAGATATTCTAGAAGAATTACCGATTTCATCATTTCATCAAAAAGAATCATGATAAAAATATATATTAGTTTTACCTAACGAAGCTAAATAATGGAATATTAATTCATTCCATTACAACTTGAAATAATTCATTTGACCCTCTCATAGTGGTGTTATTTGAAATTCCAGTGGTCGAGGATAATCATCATCTATATTGTTGATTTAAAATTTTAGAGTAATTTTTATCATAGATCATCCCAATTAAAAACTGAACCATTTGGAAAATTAAATTTCATGATTAATTCAAGTACTTAAAAGATGGATTATTTTCTACTTAATTTATATTATATTATGACAATGTGGGACTAGATCAATGCACAAATTATATGATATATTCTCTACAACAACTCATACATTGATAAAGGAAAATTTTGTGTTCATGAATTTCGAAATGAAGGTATATCCTCAACAAAATTTCTCTATTTATTCCATTCCAGTAGTACCATGAAACTCTACCCCTAAATAACATTAATTAATGGGGTGAGAGTCTCAATAATGCCATTGAGATGTTTCAGAAACTCCCCTTAAAGGATACCCTAGTTGGACACATGGGTGGTATATAATAGTTTTTGAATAACCTTTCAAGTATTGGATATCATGTTCTAGATGGTTTGGGGTTTCTTTATTATGATAAAATTAGCTTTTCAGGAAAATGTTTTGGAGTTAATCATAAAACTATATTAAATAAATTATTTCCCTAGGATTAGACTCAATAAGGTTATTAGAATCTTCTATTATTTAATGAGTAATTCAATATGAATAAATGTTTACTAGGGGAGAGATAGTGGAAAAAACATCATAATGATACATTATAGGAATATTTCTTTCGAGTAGTTTATATTTAACAAATATTATTTCCAAAAGTTACATTTCTTATCAATTTAATCGCTCATAGTGGTAATTAATTTAATTTCCAAGGATAGAGTGTGTGTAATAGGTATAGATAAACATTTTACTTTAACCATGGATAAATAATATACAATAGGTTTTATCTTTCGGATTAGTAGAGTCTTTAGATTTTTAGTACCTTAAATTATTCATAGTGTTCTCCCATATATTAGTGTTCACATTGTCTCAAAAAATCACATTATAGTCATGCCTATTTTTACCTTGGAGATTTCTAATGTCACTTGAGATATAAAAAATACTTTAATTCATTGAAATATAGTGTTACATTTAAATTATGTGCATATAATATTCTATATAGAGAATATATTTTAGAATATTATTATATTAATCATTGTTTTTATTATGGTCCTACTAATCATTGGCCGCTGTATAAGTAATCTTCTTGGATATGTCCCCTTATCATATTCTAATTCCCTACTCAATGGATTGTGACCCTATGAAAATATCAAATGGATTTCACTAAGTATTCCCCAATTAAATTAAAAAATCATGATAGTGGATGGACTTTAAAGATGTCCATTATTATTGAACATATCTTAACCTAGACATAAAAACATCTACAATTTAGAAAGGGGGATTTAAATACTCCATTACTATGGAATACAAATGGATTGGATTATCTATTATCTCATCATTAAGATTACTTTGTTTTTAAGACCCATATTGTGGGGGGTTTGGTAAAAATACACTAATACATTTCAGATTTTGTTGCTCTTAAAATAATTTTGTAGAAATGTAGACCACAAATATTTTGAACTTTTTTAGACATTAAATGAAAAAGTGAGGGGTGTTGTTCCATTTTTTCTCATGATCATCAGACTATTGAAGTTTCCTCTATTGTTATAGTCATGGTTTTCATTAGCTATGATGTATTTTGGGCATCATTTATTTCTTTATACAAGATCATACCAATGGACTAATCCCATTGTGCATTTCATTTAATAGTAATATTATTATTAGAGAGTTAATTTATAGATCCTAGGTAATATACTATGTATGGAAAAATATGTTTTCTAGAAGAGAAGAAATTTTATAATACACATTCTAATTGACTTGTTTTCTCAACATGTTGGGTGATAAGGATCCATATTTTCTAAACTCCTTAAAATAGTAAATATATATAGATTACGTAATAAAACATTTTAGAACATTCATGATTTTGATACCTTTTCTACTCACGATCTATATGATTACTTCCTAACTATTGATTCCATATAGTAGGGAAAGAAGCCAAATAATTATTTTGTGAACCTCACATACCAAAATAACATATATGGTGTACTCAATATTTATCTAATTCATCAAATTCGTAGTATAAGGATTGGTACCCAATTATATATTTGTAAAATGTATGTAATTCTTTTATTAATAATCATAATGGCATACTATGGTTTCTCTATTTTCAAGAATATTATTTTTATATTACAATATTCCAACTCCTACCACATTACCAATATCTTCCCATCATCCTTAGAGAGAGACTCCTTGGCCACTATTGTGATGAACATCATAGTGAATTTCATGAAGAGAACCAAGATGTACATTTTCATATTCTTTAGCATATTATGGTTTTCTATAATGGACAAGAACATGAGAGTGAGGTGGACATAAACAATGCATTTTTAAGGGAGGAACATCAAGTTCATTGGTCAAATATTCATAAGGATAAAAATTTCTAGATTATGAACTAGGTTAGACATTTGGAGTTTCTAATATATGTTTAATAGGGAGGAAAACCTCATCTAGAACCTTCATTACTATAGATAAGTAGGTAGTTAGTTGCTAGGTTTTTAAAGAGATACATTTTATGCCCTTAATTATATGTACATTATTTTTATGTAGGATATGATCCTACTTATGAAATATTTTTTCCACAATGATTTTTTATTTATCCTTCTTTCAGGGAGACAATGATTAGATCATTAATCACGGGATTTAAATTAACTAGGGTAAAACCCTTATTCATTGGACTCATCCTAGAACGTCTCATCGGTATCATAAAAATATAAATATTACTATGTTGATCTTCTAGAATAATTTTTCATTGTACCCAATAACATCGAGTATCCATGGTTTGATGATATTATTTATAATATTTCAATACTATTAGAAAATTATTCGCATCAAATTTGTAGAGGATTTTAAATTTATTTCTCTTATTAATGGGTTCCACCGTAATGTATTTGTGATAATTTTGAACAAGGAATATTAAATGAGCCTAACCTAATAATGTTTATATGTCATATCATTGATTTTATTTGGAATGATTAGGAATAAAAATCACCAAAGTGACTACTGAAATATATTAGTGAGATAATTTTATTGTTATATTGAATATGGGATGTTATGATGTGACTATTTGGGAGAACCCAATAGCCTCAATTTGAATATTAATATACGTCCAATATTGATCTCCATTATTCTTAGGAATCTTTAGATTTTCATCCATAGTTGTAATGATATTTTTAGCCTTCCCCTTAGTAGTCCCTAAATCATGTGTATGGTCTTCTTAAATGCATTTAATAGCATGAATATGAGTTTATCAATTGGTTTTGTGGGGTATATGATATCAGTAATCATTTATTTCATATAGAACATGATGGAAACACAATAATGTCTTTTAATGATATAATCAGTCTCTTCCATTATATCTATAATTTGTGGATGAGCCTATATTACAGGAATGAGGATATGAACCCACTCATTAATTGGTATGTGGAATTTGCCCCATTATTTTCCTCTGTTTAGCATTATAAAATCCATTCAATCATTATTTAATGAGGGGAGGATATATAATTTGTCAATGTTTTATATTAGAATATATCAAAATGGTAATCCTAAACATATTATATTATATTAAAGGATAGTTTATTAATATCTAGAATATATACCTTATATTCAATAGTATTTTTGTGTAACCATATTATATAGATACTATATCATTGATAATACTTTCATTCTTAAATTATACATCAGTAGTAAATGAGTTATTTATGCATTTTACCACACAAGAGACAAGAATTTGAAGTGGTTTGAGGTTATTTTATGAACCACATACTTCTCTACAGTGTGTCTTTGATAGGATGGTTGGGGTAATTTTCCTCATAATGAATTTTATAATATTTATAAAATATTTGTATATAGAAATTGAGCAACAAATCCAATGTCAATTACTTCATTAACGAACACTATCAGTGATGCACATTGGAAACGTTCTACTGGTTGGTGAGTCTATATAATTTGTTTCATCTATGGTGTATTTTTTACACTTTGATGATTCCATATTATTATACATAAGTAATTTTCTGAAAGGATTTTTATTTCAAAAATTTATATTTACTAGAATGATAAATATTGAAAAAAATAAATCCCATTAGTTTTATATTACTTATAAATTCATTCTCGATCAATAAATTTATTATGTAAAAGGATCTCATTATGACGTTCATTATGTATCTAATAGAAACATTGATGTCAATTATATTAAAAAATAATCCTATTTAATAATAACTTCATGGGTTTTAGACTGGGATCACTATTATGTTTTCAAGGGAGACCCTCACACACATTCTATCAATACTGTTTTGAGTCATTATAAATTATTTTTCAATGGGAATAAATCACTAGTATTTCACTAGTGACACCATGGAAATCATGTTGGTTTAGAGGATGGGTGGTTAGTAAAACATCATCATGATTAGTTGAATTATTTTTATCCCTATAACACTCATATATATTTAAAATATGTTCATGAATATTTCCAAAATCCAACCACCGAACTAGTTTGAATGATGGAAGTGTTTAGATCATGATCATGTAGTGATGTAGACATATAATAATGTAAAAGAGGGTTATCATCAATATATATTAGAGGTTTTATATAGTCTAATTATAAATTATTGATGATTTTTTTTATATCTTCTTTATTGGTATTTTTATTGTTTACATTCATACAGGGTGGTATTTTATGAGTACAGTGATGTGGTTGGTCCCTTGAAATGTATTCCTACGTATCACCATAGTATAAATTATAAACTATTTACTTTGATTCCACGTAATGATTCACATCTTAACTTTTATGCTTGTGTGAAAATGACAATATGGTTATTTTTTGGTTATTAAAACATGAAAAACAAAACTATTCCGAGTTTTGTGTATGAGTACTAGAAAATAAAATTAATAGGATTCTAAATAATGATTTTGTAAGATTTACACAAACTTACACCATTTTTTACCATAATTTGAATATGTACCATGGTTTATGGGGTTGATTCATATAAAATATGGACCTCAATAAAATCATATTTTTTTATAGTGGGGATATGACCCAGTGATAAGGATGCTTCCTCATATAAAATATGGTTCAATGAGGAACATCATATGTGATCACATAGTGAATAGATGACTTAGATAGAAACACCATGAGTACCATTAAGCTAGTGAGGGTGTGTTCCCCTTAGGTGGAGCCAAACCTGGATCAGTGCGAGTCGAGGGTGACTGTTAATAATTTTTGAACTTTTTTCATTACATTTATTAAATGTATGAGAATGGATTTATATGTTTTGAATTGATGCATGTATTGAAAATGTAATGGCATTGATGAATTCATATCTCAAGGATTTTCTTAGGTGAACCTTAACATCGACCTGAAAGGGTCAGATGAAAAAAATTAATTTTTGGACTTTTTTAAAAAATAATATTAAAATAACTAAATCTGTTATATTATTCTTCCTACAGCCATTGAGTGCTGGATGGTGGGACAGTAGTGTAATAATGAAAATTATATAAGTTAAATTTAATGGCACGTCCCTTTGGATGTGTAATTGTAACATTCATGGATTAAAGGTTCATTAATTGTAGTTTATTAATTAACCATATTAATTAATGCAATGTGGTGCTGTTTATTTTATTTAATCAATCCTTTGGCATGTGATTTCACAAACCAAAAGAGGAGGTTCTATCATGATGTTGATGATTTTCCCCTCTAATGGAGAATGATGACTGAGTGGTGAATGTAGGAGGAATCGAACAGGAGATCAACGAGAAGTGAAGAACATTTAATAACAACGAATGTGAATCTTCTCCTTCATCTACAACATCATTTCCAGATATGGGGTTTATTTGATTTAAGTGTTTGATATCCTTGTTACCCCGTTCTTGAGTAATATGAAAAATGCGGATCAACCGACCAATGGGTTGATCCGTGTTTCATTCATTATTGAGGGAGGTTGATGTAGGGTTTCATTATGGGGTTTTAATGATTATTATTCTTCCCCCGGATTATGTGCTAATGTGGAGGGCACCTGCCAATCCAAACAAGGCCCAGAACCTCTATTGTTATTTGATTATGTTTGTTCCTTGTGCATTACAAGGAAACATGGAAGAAAGACAAAAATGCATGCCATGTAGTGAGGCACAAACTTGGGAGGCCTGTAGGCATTGAAAAGAATTAAAATAGGCCACCAGAGCATCTCCAGAGGCCCATATATACAACTGTCTGCGTGACCATGCACAGCGGCGACGCTAATCGGCGGCGGTCGGCCGACCAAGATTTCCTCATAGAGAAGTGGTGCTCGTAGACCCTATTGTTGCAAGAGTTGTAGATAGCCATGCTATAGTGGTGGAATGGCATGCCGCTGATTCACCACATGGGGAGAAGAGATGCCTACTCGGCTGGACCAATGGTCAGCTCCTGTCAGCTATTTCGATAGAAGGGGTGGCACCCCGCTCACGCCGCCAGCTGTCCCCACTAGATGCTCTAAGTTCAACTAGTCTGATCGGCCCGCGTGGAAGCTGGATGGGTTCTTCCACATGGTCGGACCAGCTGGCCCGGCCAGGTCCACCAACTGGGTAGGAACAACTAGCAGGACTGGACCTACTGGTTGGGCCAGACCCCTACGAGAACTGGACACAACAATTCCCATTTCACTAATTTGGTAATTTATTCTAAATTGGATGATCGATTGATGAAATTTATATGGAGTTGGACCCCTTAGGAAGAGGTGGTCTTTTTGAGATACTTCACTCGGGTTTTAAAGAATGTTGGAGAATGTTTGGGTTGGATCGAACTCATGCCCAATTAGGCCATCGGTACTAAAATGCCTATAACTCACAGAAAGGGTGTCTGATTGATGTGTCGCCTATTTCGTTGGAACCCTTGTGACATGGTGGTTATTTAGGTTACATCTTCGTGGGACTTCGTGGATGTTAATGTATCAATGATGGTTTTAGGATAAGAATTTTTGGAACACAAGTTCATCAAGTGCATGAATCATGTGGCTAGATTTCAAGTGATGAGAGACCCTTTGTGGATTGGAATCATAGGGAACCTGTGATGATTGAAAACTTACGACCCTCTATTGATCAGTAGTAGCATGACCCGACGAAGACAAGCTTTAGTGATTCCTGTCATGGATTAGTTACTTATGACCTTATGTGGATCACCAACTTATGACCCTATGTGGATTAGTAGTTGCACAACCCGACAAGGACCATCCCTAGAGGAGCCTGTTGTGGATCAGCAGCATATGACCCTATGTGGTTCAGCAGTAGCATAGCCTGACAAGGACAAGCCTTATGGCAGCCCGTTGTGGATCAGCGTCTTATGACCATGTGTGGATCGACGTCATATGAAACTCTGTGGATCGACGACATAAATGCCGATGTGGATCGGTGACTTACGACCCTGTGTCGATCAACAATATAACAAAATCATCGTGGTTCAGCAATGGAACTTCTCAATGGAATAAGACAATTTATCTTTATGACTAATCATAATTATTACTATTCATTAAGTTATATACCTGGTGTGAGATGTATTTTACTTCATGCTTTTTGATTTAGATCATTCTTTTAGTTTTTTCCATTATAGAATTATAGGAGACCTTCAGGAGTCTCGGGGTCCCTAGTTGGTATGGATATACTCGCCCCTTTAGGGGCTTCGCCTTCACCGTGTTGTGTCTTGTGTAGACGAAGGGAATCCAGATTGAGACTTTGGGGAGCCAGGAAAAATGGTACACTTAGGTGACCAATTGACGTGGTGAGCCTTAGTGACGATATGTACCTACCTTTTAACAAGGAGACTTGTTGGATGATATCTAGAGCGTTTTTCTTGTTTTTGTACTTTCTTTTCGTTTGGGGCTTGTATAATTTAACTTTTACTTTCATTATGCACTTTCACTCTCCATGGTGGTCTTTAGTAGTGGTTTTACCTATTCTTTTCCATTTTTTTACTTGTACACAATGTAACATGTCTCTGTGCATACATGTTTAAAGGAAATGCCTTCACTTTTTGGGTTTCTCCTTTTCGGTGCTAGTCACCAGCCCATGTCCTATGTATGGAAGCTTATGGTAGTTATGACATGGGCCCCAGGCGATGGGTCATGACAAAGTGGTATTAATGGCCAGTCAGTTATAACGAAGAACAAAGATTCTATGTTTTCGATGGAGTAATAGTGTTAAATGTATTGAGTTCATATTTTACTTCGGGGATTCTAGTGTTGGTGTGACGACTAATGTATCCATACACCAAGACCCAGAATTCAAATTTTCAACATGATACACAAAAATTCTATTGTGTGTGTTTTGAAAATGTTGTTTTTCTTTTGATGACATTTGAGTCAGCTCACCAGGTATAACTTGTTGACCATGGCACAGCTATTAATTTATAAGATTCCAATGCATAGATATCCATCCATGATTCCAATGCCTGATAATGAGGATGGTCCATAGATTAATGAAGCCTTAGTACATGGACTATTTACCAAGATGGTACCTTCGTGCGGTGTCCCAATGATACAACTAGATGTTTGTTAGCAGTTACAACCAGTGCTACTGGTAGAGGACACATATATGTTCAGTGTCGTAAATGAGTTTTAGTGATAGATACCCATCATGTTCTAAGGAGAGCCCGACTCACCGGAGACTAAGGACTAGTCTGAGGGCGTGACCGAGTTTCCATCTATCAAGGGAATCATTAGATTAGATGTTGATCCTGGATGTGAGAATTCTAAGTGGATCAGCCTGGTAATCACAGGGTCTGGATTACCCCTATCTTATTATGAGGTGACTATTGCGTGGATAGAGTTTCTGAACCTTTCTCATAGAAAGGATTTCCTTCCATAAAAAGATAAGGGGTGTGTGTTCCCAAGAGAATCTATAGCTTCTGTAGGATGACATTCTGATAGCAGATTATTCGTCAAGGAGTACCGACCATTCCATGTAATCGATGAATAAGATGTGACATGTTCACCAATTCTAGGACCTTCGAGTGAGATGTGATTAGGGATATCCAAAAAATCACTAATAATCTCTAAATTTCAACATATGTTAGGGGCATAAAAAGATCTTATGTGGTCGAAAATTCATCGGCTATGTAGATGAACCAAGTGAATGTCAACAATGGGAAAGCATAAAACTGAAGTCAGTCTTAGAGACCTGAGTTTGTAGAATGTTTCAAAAAGAGGAAGTGATAGGGGTAGATGAATCTGCAGGGTAGCATACGTGGAAGGGGAGCTAGACGATTAGCCTGAGGTGGAATACATTTCAATATGTTACAAACACCACTCAAATGTTGTCCCCAGCTGGATCAGGGAGGTTGAGGACAGGGGAAGGGTGTAGCTGCATGCGTTCAAGGAGTTTCACCCAAAGGTTCCAGGAATTATTCGTGGAATGGTTTTTGTCTACAACATGATTCCATATTAATATACATAGTTAATAATCATTCCTTCTTGACACGATTATTATTCAATACCTAGGGTTTCTAGTTTACATGATCTGTATGTATGCAGATAGCTATGTGAGGTGACTTGATAATCACACGTATCCGACGGTGTTATTTGACCCTTGAGGTGAGTGTTTCGGTTGGAACCTCTTGGTGGAAGCATCAAGGCTTTACCTTTTTTTGGGTATGTACTAGTCATCCACATTTCATGCTCAAATTGAATATTTAAAGAAAAAGAATGTTTTATTTCTACAGTGTTGTAATATGGTTTTCCTTGGTCAATGAAAAAGGAATTCCAGGAAGCATAGGATAAGGGCATGCATAGGAGGGTGCATTCGATCACTCTTGATTCGAGTATCCTTACCCTCGTGGTAGTAGGTATTTTGAGTTTATAGTTCCCAAAAATAATAGAAGTGTGTTGGAATATCCTTCCAAAAGGTGTTTCCATGATTACATCCCTATAGGGAGAGGGACTTATTCATTATCTTGTACCCATGGATGCCAATAATATCTGAAACTGCAACCGAATGGCTCCCATGAAGATCCGAGATGTGAGATTATATTTAGGGGACTTTAAGAAGAAGGGATTAGTAAGACCCAGTGTTTGAGGTTATGTGTGGATTATGGGATATTTCACCATGTGGCCATGGGAAATGAGTACCCACTATAACAAAGGTCGATGGTCACATCAATCAATTAAAATGGGTATCCTTTCATGTTGATGGAAAGGTGAATGTAAGTCATATAGTAGCTAAGATAGCGGTGTTGGATGTTGTTCTACCCAAACAATGACTTTGAGGTAGTCGACACTCCTCGAAAAGGGAATGTGGTGGAAGATGCACTCAGCAGGAGGTCTGGTTTATTGTTGCTGAGTGAGGTGACGGAGAAGCTAAACACATTTTAGTTAACTGTAATGGATAGTGATTGATCAATCTACCTCTAGTTTATGATAGTCACTCCCCCACTCCATTAGTGAGTTAGGGAGGCACAGCTTGGGGAAGTTGACTGAGAGACCTGACATTCTCAGATATCCTCAAGAAAGGCTAAAGAAGAAGTTTACTAAGGTGGGGAGAAGGTCACCTATTTCAAAGGACCCACCATGGCACCAGTGATGGTATGAGAGGATGTGTTGAGGGAGTTCCAGACATCCCCTTTTGTGGAACATCCTTGTGTGGGGAAGATGTACCAGGACCTCTGTAGTCATTATTGGTGTCCAGGGATGTTGAAAGAAGTGGAAGAGTTCGTTTCAAAATACATAACATGTTACTAAGTGAAGGTTGGAAATCATGTTCATGTAGGCTTAGCACAACCACATGAGGTTCCAGAATGAAGGTGCTATGGAATCTTCAAGGACTAGGTGACAGTACTACCACGTATGTCTAAGGGTCACGATTCCATCAGGGTGTTCATGGTACTGATCACCATGTTGGTCCTCAATCCTACCCATCTAAGAGCAGGGATCAATAGAGGGATTTGGATACCTCTACAAGGAGGGGATAGTACGGCTTCATGGGGTTCCATCAATGGACATCTTAGATCATGACTCTAATTTTATATACTAGTTCTTGAGGGGATTGCATGAGGTATTCAGGACTCGGCTAAGTTTTTTGCACCACCTTTCATCTTCAGATAGATGGTCAGATGGATTGGACTAAATAGATGCATTAGTTCATGCTATGTGCTTGCATCCATTGTTTTGTCCATAGTTGGGGGGATCACTTGACCTTGGTGGAGTTTACATACAACAACAACAATCACTCCACTATCGACATGGCACCGCTTGAGGCCTTGTATGGGCGACCATGTCGATCACCATTATGCTGGACAGACCCAAGGGAGTCAACACTTATGGGTCTAGAGTTAGTATTACATACCACTATGAATATTATGATCATCCAAGAGTGGATGGAGACTAAATTATTCAGGAAAAAGTCTTTTTCTAATATGAGATAAAGTCCCTTGGAGTTTGAGGAGGGAGACCATGTCTTCTTATGGGTCTCACCTCGATGAGGATTGCTAAGATTTGGCCAGGGCGGTAAACTATCTCTGATGTTCATCGGACCTTTGTAGGTTCTCAACTGTGTTGGAAAAGTGGCATACCACCAAGATAATCCCCCACACATGCACCAAGTGCACAAAATTTTCCATGTGTCTCTACTGATGAGATTGGTTCATGATCCATCACCCGTCATCGAGTGGGGAGACGTTCGCAGAGATCCCAATGGAGATAGAGGATCGAAATGAGTGGGTCTTACGGGGGCATTTGATTCATCTGCTTTGAGTTTGGTGGATTAATGGGAACCTACATGAGAGCACATGAGAGAGGGAGGCTCATATTAATGCATAGTACCCCCACGTGCTTGTTTTGCCTTTATTTTGGATTTCAGGGATGTAAATTCCTAAGGTGGGGAGAATGTAATGTCCCAAAATTTCAGTATATTTTGTTATTTTATGGAATTATTTTAAGACCAAGAAATTTGACTACACTTGATTTCGAGGCCCAGAGTGCCCAAATTGATCTGTCAAAAAATGTTATGTTTTAAATAGTGCATGTGATGGGTTTTCCTAAAAAAAGTGCAATAAATCATAAATGGGTGCTAATATCACAAATATAACGGAACCATTAGGTTCAGGATGGAGAGTTTACCCTATGCATGACTTATGATTAATTAGAATAGGCCTCTAGTGAGGAAACCAAAAAATGGAAAACCCGTTAATAAAATAACTGTATAATATTATTTTATTTTTCAAATGTTTATAAATAATGAATAGAGACTCAGATTAATAATTTGAGACCACCACTAAACTCATGAAGGTATGATTTCCTTATCTATATTCTAACATTGGCTGGTGTAGGCCAACAATGGAATTTAGTTTTTTACTGTAAATAAAATATTTAACAGACTATTATTTTATTATAAAATCCTTATAACTCATAAATGGTTAGTTGGATTCTAAATCTATGAGTACTGCTGAACTCGTGAGGCTGTGTTCCCCTTAGGGGGAGCCTAACCTCAACCGGCACGGGTCTAGGGTGACTGTTAATAATTTGTGACCTATTTTGTGTATGTTCAATAAATGTGCGTATGAGAGATTTTTATCATTCGAATCAGTGCTTGTGTTGAAAATACTAGGGAACCATTGAATTCACAGCACCAGGATTTGCTTTGGCGAAGGGTAACATCAACCAGAAAGTGTTTGATGAGAAAGTTTATTTATGAAATTTTTGGGAAAAAAATTATAAAATAACTTAATGTGTTATTTTTTCATTCTAAAACCATTGGGTGGTCGATTGCGGGACCACAATATAAGGATGGACATTAAATTAGTGGAATTTGATGACATGTCTATTTGATTGTGTAACTGTAACTTTTGTGGATTATAGTCTCATTAATTGTTTTTCCTTAATTAACCATATTGAGGAATAAATTGCGGTGATGTTTCTTTTATGTAATCAAACCACTCGAATGTGATTTAACAAACCATGAAAGGAAGATCTATCATAAACCTAATGATTTTCCTCTCCAATGAAGAATGTTGACCGAGTGAAGAATGTTATAGGAATCAAACTGTGGATCGACTAGTGGTGATGAACGTTGAACGATAATTAACGTGAATTTTCTCCTTCGTTTGCAACACCACTTTCAGTTAGGGTTTTTTTATTTGTGTGTTTAATATCCTCCTTTCCCCATCCATGACTAATATGAAGAATGTAGATCAACCGACCAACATGTGGATCCATGTTTCATTCTTTATTGTGGGATGTTGATGTATGGTTTCACAATGGGGTTTTAATGATCATTATTATTCCCAATGTTTAATCGCTAATACAGAGAGTGTGGGACAATCCAAACAAGGCTCGGGCCATCTGTCATTCTAGGTTTATGTGTGTTCTTTGTGCATGACCTGGAAACCTGGAGACAAGACTAAACTAAAGGCCTTGTAGCCTAGAAAGTAACACGGCAAGCCTATAGGCATAGACAGGAAATAAAAAGGACCACCGAAGCTTCTCTAGTGGTCGGTGGAAGCAACTACCAGCACCAAAATTGGTTGCGGCAGTAGGAAGAGTGGGCCGTGGGGAGGAGCGACACCTGCATGCCCTGCGGCGGCAAGAGCTGCAACGATGGAATGACTTGGTGTTGATTCACTGCATAGGGAGAGGATTAGCCCAATCGAGCCACTTGACTAGACATCGGGCAGCTCTAGCCGACCATTTCAGAATAAGGGGTGGCACCCCACTTGTGCCACCAGCTGGCGCCACCGGACGCACAATGTCTGGTCGGCACGACCAGTTTGTGTGGTTGTGGGCTGGGTTCTTTCAGATGGGATAGACCTGCTGGCTAGGACAAAATCGCGAGCCATGCTATACCTGCCTATCGGGATGGGTCTTCCAACTAGGCATGACCCGCAGTTGGGCCGAACACCTACTGGACCGGGACCCTAATGGTTCTATTTCACTAATTTGGGTGTATCTTTAAAACTGGGTGTCCGTTTGAAGAACCGTCTATGGTGATAGAACCCTTATGAGTAGGCGGTTCTTTTGAGATACTCCACTCATGTACTGGGGAAAGTTGAAGTGTTGAAGGTTTGGTTCAAACATGAATCCAACTAGTCACTCGGTACAAAAATGCATATAGCATACATACTAGGTGTCCAATTGATGCACAGTATTTTCTGTTGGAACCCTTATAACATGGTGGTTCTTTAGGTTACTTATTTTTAGGACTTCGTGGTAGTTGAGGTATGACCGATGTCCTGAGGAGTATAATCTACAAAACTCAAGTGCACTGAGTGCGAGAATCCTATGGATGAAAGTCAAGTTAAGATCAACCCTTTTTGGAATGGCATCAGAGAAACCCTATGTGGATCGCCGGCTTATGACCCTATATGGATTATTAGTAGCATGAATCATTGAGGAATGGCCTTAGATCATCCCATCATGGATCCATAACATACGACCCTGTGTTGATCGATGACTTATGACCTTGTGTGGATCAGCAGCAAAGTGACCTAATGAGGAACAGCCTTAGAATAGCCATTCATGGATCTGCATCTTATGACTATGTGTGTATTAGCTATAGTGAAATCGATGAGAACAATTCATAGAGTGGGACATTTTGGATCAAAAACTTATGACCATGTGTGGACCGACGTCTTACACCCCTGTGTGGATTGACGACATATGACCCCGTGTGGATCCGTGAGTTACGACCCTTTGTGGATCAACAATAGATTGAATTATTTGTGGTTCAACAGAGGTAATTCTTAAAGGAATAAGTAGATTTATCATTTTGACTAATCATCATTATTCATGTTTATTATGTTATATATTGGGTGTGAGCTGTCTTTTTCTTCATTAGTTGTGATTGAGATCATGATTTGAGGTTTTTATTTTTTGGAATTCTTGGAGACCTTCAGGAGTGTTGAAGTCCTTAAAAGTTATTGTTATACTCACCAATGTGTGGGATTCACTCGTACCTAGTTGTGTCTTGTGCAGATGATAAGAATCTTGACTGAGACTTTTGAGATACAGGGCTAGATGGTACACAGAGGTGACCGATTGACATGGTGCGATGTAGTGACAAGTTTCTCCTACCATTCAAGTAGGATCATTGGAAGATGATCTCTAGAGGTTTTTCCCCATTTTTTCTATATATTTTTATGTTGGGATTTTAAACTAGCACCTTTTACTTTCAAAATGTACTTTTACTCATAGTGGTGGTTTCAGTAGTGGTAGTACCATTCCTTTTCCATTTTGTTTTACTTGTACGTAGTGTCCCATATCTATGTGTGTTGATTTTTAAATACAATGCCTTATATTTTTGGGGTTTTCCTTTCCGATGCTAGTCACTAGCCCCTAGCCTATGGAAGGTGGGCTCGGGTAGTCATGGAATGAGCCTCGAGGGATAGGTCGTGACAAGTTCATCATGATGAAAATAAATGCTAAAAATTTAGGAAGTCACATAGTACTTGTTTGTAATTAAATATTATAATTAAATATAATGATTAGATAGATGTACTATTAATAGAGTGTTAGTATCAATTGGATTGATTTTACAAAAACATAATGCTTGATTGTGTTGAAGGATAATCTGATAAAGATACATGATGAAATGATGTCTGAATTCAAATATAGTTTTAATTTAAATGAGAAGCATTGTAATGGTGTTAGTGATTCAAAAATAAAAAAAGTGAAATTGTTGATTGAATTTTTAAACCAAGAGAAGAAAAATTTATTATTATTTTATGCTTGATATTTTTTCTGAATTCATGTAAAAAAGGATGATTTGAAGTGTTTTAGGCATTAGATCCAATTATTAAGAAATCAAATTAGGGTTGATACATGGTTAGAAGTCTCTAAAATTAATTTCATTACCTATTTGATGATTGAACGCCAAAATAAAATAAAAAATAATGGATGGAGAAACATTGATATTTAATATTTCTTGTGTATTTGTTATTTTCAAAAAAGGTGTTATCATATGTGTTATTTTCTCATGTTATATCAAAGATTCATAAAGTATAAAACATAGGCAAAAAGTGGAAAAAATTTCCTACCATGATAAACCCATTTTATAAATTGGTGTCTAGAAGGTGTAAACATTTAGGGAGAGCTATGGATATGTATTTACTGACTGACCCACCTCATTTTAATGAATTAAGGTACCTTTTGGTGAATTTGAAGATATAAGGGGTATCAGATGGTGTGAATTGAAAGGTGAAATACATTGATGGTGAATGTGGTATAATAATAAACTTTGTGTTTTAAATTTAAATGACTAGATGTTTTTTAGAGATATTACTTGAGTTTTCTAGTATTGTTGTTCCCAAGTTATATATTACCAATGAAGAGTTTGTGAAGTGACAATGGATTACATTGAAAATCATGACATTTAATCTTGTTTCCATCACTGTGATATAGCTTTGTAGTCATAGTGCATTGGTTAAAAATTCAATTCTAATAATAGATTCACCCATTAGGCTATGAAAGAAGGAATTCCGTTTTATTTTTGGAAATGAGATAGATTAGGAATATAATAATGAAAATATTAGTTTCTATTGAAATATATTTTGGTGTAGAGATAAAAAATAATTTTTTAACAATTATTGTGTTGATATTCCCTAAATTAGGGGATAAAACCCCCTTTTTAGTTGAAGTAAGCCAAATAAATTATATATTATAAGACATTATCAATAAAAATACAAATGTGAATAATGTTCCACCCATGTTTCTAGGTGATTTTATTTTTTTGAAAATTTATAGATATTATAGGTGATAGTATTTATTGATAACAAAGATGTGGAATTATGGTGACAAAATGTTGAAAATAATGTTGATCTCTATAGAATCATTTTTACTATATGATTGATTGATTTGTTGAGAATAATTATAAGGTAAGATGATTACAGATATTTGTGATTCTTTGGATTATTTTTATTGCCTATGAAATGGAAAATTATAAAATATAGAATCTATATAAATTTTATTGGACACATATATAAAGGTAATTCCATTTGAATTATTTATGCTTTGAAATTAAATTCAGAAGGATTTGTGACCATGTCGAAACATTGATTTCCATGTGGTAGATTGATATAAAACTGGGGTATATTTGATATCATTGTATTATATTAGAGTAATGGTTTAGTTCCATGAATACTTTTGTGGTGGTATTAATTTCATCATTAAAACCATTAATGATAGAGTAGTCAGTTTGAACTCAGTCTCTGGTCAGTTAGAGTTCAACATGTATTAATTTTGAACATAATGTGTAGTCATATCATGAAATTGTTAAATTATTGTTAATAGTAGAATTAAATGTGTGGTTTTTTGAACATCAACATGTAGTTAGTTTAGGTTTTCAAGTGGATATAGGTGGTAATGGATGTAGGTTCGGTCCCTCTCCCACCGGAGGGTGAGGGAAGCGTCGGATTCCGGCTCACCTTCTCTCCTTTATCTAATCCAAACTTCCTCCTGCCATTCCCTGCAATTGAGATCTGACCTGAAGCCCCTGATCTACACAAGGAATTCCCAAATCTTGCTCATTCACTCTCAGAGTTCTCAGATTCTTCGAAACTCTTGAAAAATACTTTAGTGGTACATCTCAGTAACAACCGCTCATCGGTCGATGCTTTCGATAGGTTTGTGTTTGGTTCCTAGGGCATAAAAGATCACGCTATCATCGGGCTTCTTGCATACCACCATTTTATGGTTTTCTTCTCGTCAAAGGATGACCTGATTTATGAATGGGCCATAGCTCCTCTCATCTGCAATATCTCTTTGTTCTACCTATTCTAATGGTCCTACAACTTCCATGTGAAACGGGATACCCCAACAACAGAAATTTGGGTATGTTTTCTCGGTCTTCCCCTTCCATTTCAAAACCCCTCCATCATTAGAATGGTAGGAAATTTGGGCAGGCATTTCTCGTGTTCGGATAGCCATACCAACTCAATGTGTCACCCTATATCCCCACGCATATGTGTGGAAGTGGATGTTTCTATGCCTCTAGTAGATTAGATATGGATCACAGTCAGGGAGGGGTATTGGTGTAGACCACCAGTGATTTTAGAATCATGGTCCGACTATTGTTATTCATGTCAACGCTTGGGGAATTCACAATAATTATGCTTCCATAGCCATTCTCATAAGGGGGGGTCATTCTTGCTACTCAGAGTGAGTCTGGATTTCTTGTCGGGACCGAGGGTGTTACCTTGAATGTGGAAGAAGTGTCTAATCACATGCTTTGGAGAGAGAATGCACCAATGAGTTTAGATCTAAGGGTTGAAGATATGGTGGTCCCCCAGAAGGTTTCAAAGGATGCACCACTAAACCCAAAAATTTCTGATATTTTTAACCACCTGAAAATGGACTAGGGTGATCCCTGCACTTCTGGAGAGCTTCATTAAAGAAGGGTTGGGGTCAACGATAAGGAATGTTCGGTTTAGGAAGTTGATGGGCATAAGGTGATGGAGGTGCACTTGGATGATGGTATGGGTTTGTAGCTTCTTCCACTCAAGGAAGCTTCTGTGAATGAATCGGTTGATGCGGAAATAGCCACGGGTGGGGATCCCCAAAGCTTGGTATTGGATGAAACTCCAATTCATTTTCAATACATGGTATGTAGATTTGTACAACCATGCAGTCTATACATATCTGTACAAGCCATGATGGATAAACCTTCCTATGTAGAGAAGAAAAAATATGGAGGGAGTTTCAAGAAATATCAAAACTAGTTTGTTGTGTTGTGAGAAGGTGGGGGTCAAGCTCCTGGTGAAGGTATTATGATGGAGGACAGTCCCAGTGAGGATTTGGCTAGGGGAGGGGAGAACTTCCAAGTCGAGGATTTAGCTTCAGACTCCCCTGGTGAGTCCAATGAAGTTCGGATTCCAAGGGATTATTTTAGATCCTCTTCAAGGAAGGGAAAGAACCCCATTATAGATTCATAAGGCTTTATCAAGAATACCCAGTGGACATGCCCAAGGAAAGACTATTCCAACATTCCAAGTCCTCCAATAACTATATCCTAACTAAAATGTAATCATCCATCAAAAACATGTAATGGTGTCATCATTCCAACAAGGTCTTCTGTCTCTCAGGAATTGGTCATTTAGGTGCACTTTGTGGCTGACCCTCCCCCTATTTAGGTTGCACACCCTCCTGGGCTATAGAGTGAGGATGTGCGACTTTCTCAACCTCCCTGGCATTACCATGAGGTAGATACTCGTTTTGAATGTTAGAAAGAGAGTGCTTCAGTGATGAATCACATGGATCTTCTTCTTCAGTCAGATGATGAAATGGTGGATCAAGTCTTAGATATTAAGGCTCTGAGGATGTCATCAACCAAATTTTGGAATAAATGCTAAAAGTGGAAACAAAAAATTGCCAAGGTAAATGGATTGATAGGCATAACCACATCTTGATTAGGGGATTTGACATGGGGATGATTAACTTGGAATAATATACGTAGACTTGGGAAATCTTATTGAATCATTAGGAAGACAACTTGATGGAAGATCTAGGCACTCTGGTAGAATCTATTCCCTGGATAATGATTAGGGAGTTTGACCCTAATCACCTCAAATTATTCTTCAACAAAAATGTCATATATTTTGGGGCTTAATATGTACTGTTGTAGGGTTATCAAATCCCATTAAATGTGTTTCTAAATAAAAAATTATAGTGGAGGAAGATTGTTTAGTGGAAAATGTGCATTCAGTTGATATAGAACAAATAGTTCCATGTTTTATGTGCATGTTGGTATATAATGTGGTTTATAATTGTAGGTGAAATAAATGGTGAATGTAGTGACTTGGGTATATCATCATTACTCTAACATTATTCTTATGAGTTTTTGTTTGAGATGTTCCAAGTAATTATTATGTTCTTAATTAAATAATCAAATTTCAAAATCCTTAAAACCATGGATTTTATTTGGAATTAAAGAGAGTATAAAGACCCATGAATAAGGAGTATTTGATGAGAATTAAATTGAGATATTGTTTGGATTCTTGAGAGAATATTCAAACTAAAAATAGGTTCAAAATATAAAGATTTAATTTTAAATGAAGTATTCATTTCATGATATTTGATGATTAAAACAGAATTATCAATTTATGATATTGATATATTTATTATCCTAGATTTGAATATAGATGTATATGAATTATACAAATTATTGGATTGATAATATTTAAATATTGAAAATGATATATTGACTAAATCATAATGTAGAATATGGAATCGATATATTCAATGTTCTAGGATATTTATTTGTGATGTTTGAAAAAAGGTTTTATGGAGAGTATATGGAATTATTATCATAGTTGTTTAAGAAGGTTTTAAATGGGAACAACATGAACAAATTATATTAATATGTTTGAGATGTTTTTATTTGAACAAAAATAGGATGAGATAAATGTCAGTGATCATAGATAGATTGCTCATATTGAAAAATATAATTTTTAGGCCTACTTTTTTAAAAAATTAAAAAACATTATCTTAAGCCCAATCATTATTGATTAATATTTTATATAAAATATCGGTTAAATATAACCCAAGACTATTCAAGGATGTTCACTAGGGTTTTCATTTTGGGTGAGACGTATAGGATAATGAAAATTAGAGATGGACTTGATTTTTTCTACACCATGAATTTTGACACATTAATGTTTATCATTCATGTCTATATAATACATAATATAGTTCTAGGTATGGTGAGATGGAAATACACTACTAGTGTAGATAATGAGAATGAAATTTCTATGCATACAACAATATATTATTCATGATGAGATGATGAATAAAATCCTATATATAAAATTATTAATACTTCTGGTGCTAAATTGATGATTTAAATCTTGATAGAATAATATAATTGCATTTTTATAACTGTTGAAAAGAAGAACAAAGCTACAAGACAATTATAATTTATAATTTTCCTCATATAGAGAATAGATTTGATATTCTTGCAAAAAAACTGTTATCATCAAACACTGTATTCGTTAAAATACCAAAAAAATTGTAAGGGATAATAATATACTCTTGACAGGGAGTTAGTCACATATTAACACGATGCTGATAGTAATAAAATTGGGCACATAACACATCATTTACCTAGGGATAAAGATCTAAAGGTATGGATAATTCTCAACAGAAAAGTACTACAATTTGTTAAACATTTCAAGAGACCCTAAAAGTTATAAACTAACACATCCATCACATTCGTAGTTCATGAGTGTAGATATGTGGCTTTAGACATTAGATAAGTAATTATACCTTCTTCAATCCATTTTAATATCCCAATAAATATTATTAAATCCCATGGTAGATCAATTTTTTCATTATCCATAGAATATGCTTAATAAGATGAATCGTTTAAATTACAAGATTCCTTGTATTATTTAAATTATACATATGTTAATTTTCTATGGTCTTGATGAATTCTAATGAAATAAAAATATGTATGAATATTTAATATAATTTTGGAAAAATATCATGATGAAAAAAGATAAAACTTTTATTGCATATTGATTCACCCCTCCTTTCTTTGGAAACAGTTAATCCAAAACACATCTCTAATGAATCATATGAATCATTATATAGTGATTATATAGCTGAAATTTATATATAAAAACAACAGAAATATGTTATAAATAACAAGTACATGAAATATCATTTTATTTTAAAAAAATTAAATTAAATGACAAATTCATATAACTATGTTAAAAGAATTTTTTTTAACACATTTAATGTAGAAATGGAATCCTGATAATCAATAAGGATCAAGATAGTTGAAAATGTGATTTTTGGAAAAATGATAACAAGTATTCTATTGATAAATATTTTTGGAAATTAAAAATGGACCAAAATAAAGAACATTGAGAAATATTCAATTTAAAGTTAATATAAAGAAATACAAAAATAGTTGAAAATAAAAAAATTAAATTTTCTATAGATAATAACATTCCATAAAAAAACTATATCGAATATATATATGTAGGATAATGAGTTCTCTAAATGAAATGATAGCTTCCCTATTCATGGTTTAAAAATACAATGTGGATATTTAACCACTGATGTATGATTATAAGAATTACAAAATCCAAGATAGAAATATTGATCATAATAATTTGAAGGAAATCTTTCATAAAATGAATAATTGGTTATTATATGCATCACATAAATATGTATTTGGGGTGAATATATCACATATCTCAATAATGTGAAATTGTGATGAAAAAACCTTACCCACGACTTCCACTTGGTTAGAGATGTTGAAAAATAGAATATCATAAATATTATTTTCTTTGTAAATTTATATTATATTTTTTATTGAATTTTTTTATTGCCTATTAATTTCATGTTACCCATTACTAATAATTAATTTTTCAAATTAATGTTTTGGGGTTAATTATTCATTTTTTTCATTCTTCTTTTAATCTATTGGTTCAGATCCATTCACATTGGTCATGTATAAAACATTAAAATAACAGTAATAAATGTTTTTAGTAAAACTTTTGTATAATAAGAGATCCTTATGTTAATTCTAAGGAATATATGGTTCAAATGTTTCTTCAATACATAAATATCATAATTGATTAAAAACCATTATCATATTAAAATATGTTGTTATATTTCATTATAAAAATAATATTACCATTTATGAATCATGAAAAATAAAAAATCATTACTTATAAATAATAATATTATTTTTATTATTCCATAATCAATCATGACATAAATATTATAAAAACATTCATATGGTTTGTAAAACATACCAAAAGATGGACACATTATAACCATCAAATGTGTAAAAACATGATAGTTTATAATGATAATACGACTTTTATAGTTTCATAATAATAATTTAACCATTATATTAACATCCTTATTATATTTTTAGAACCATCCATTTTTCTGTGTGGGGAAATATTAAATAAGTCATACAGCGAGGCGATAGTCAACATGTAATCATGGGCAATGTTTTCATTGTTTAATAGATTAAAAGGGAGAAGAAACAAAACAAACTATGTTTACATATTCATAATTAGTCCATTGATATAATATCTATTCATTGAACCCATATTTATAACTATCGATTTTATTTAGTTTTGAAAAATGATATACAATGTTCACGGAGGTGTTCTGTAGCATGTACCTACGAGAAAGGTTTTCTTTTTCAATTATATGATGGTACAGTTAAAATAATAATTCCATAAATATAATAATGAATAAATCTATAAGTATTTATGATGTAAATATTGTATAATGTTTTACTATGAATAAAATAAATAAATGTACATGATTAGTATGATTACCTATTACTTCAGAATTTTCATTTGGATATATCTATACGACATCATAGGACATTGATTTTTTTAGGGAAGAGTCTATAATAAATTGAGAATGGTGTCTAGATTTTATTTTATATGAACATGGATGAGATAATAATCTAAAAGAGATATGATAGATTATATGGTAATGGAATGATTTCATCCGTTGGAGGAATGACACCATTGAAAATAGGGGTAACATAAAATTAATAAAAAAATCATTTTCAAGGTCAGCAAGAACAAATGAAACAAAAATCAAAGGATATGATAGTATATATCAATATTAAATCATCCAAAAAAGTTATGAAAATTTGTATAGGATGTTTTTTCTTTATCTCATAATATTGACCCTTTGAACACTTTAAACTTTTAGCATGGTGGTAAAACATTAAAATGGTAAATTAATTTTATGAATTAAAAAATAAACACTACTGGATGACATTAATATGATAATTGGAAATTTTTATTTTTTTAAAAAATTATGTAATTTTATTATGTCGATGAAATAATTTTAAAATAAGTATGTATAATTCAATGAAAACTATTTTTAAGAAAATCCTATTTTCATTATATTTCTAAATTTATAGTCAATTATTATATAAAATTGATCACCATGAGTTGTTTCAGTTTATAATTAAGAAAATAATAATTTTTCACTTCAAATCTAAAAAAAAATAATATAACCCTTATAATACTAAATTAATGTGAAGTATAAAAAATTGTTCCTTTATAATATTAAAACGTTAGAGAGGAATCAAAATTTCCAACATTTTTTATTAACATAAAATAATATGGTAAAATATTTAATTTTAATCCATAAACATATTTTTTTCAATTAAGTGTGTTTATATCATTTAATGTAATTAATATTGAATTTTGATGCCATAAATTTGGTAGTATCACTAAAACTACAATTTTTCATTATTGAAAAAGACCTTACATTTTGGAAAAATTAAAAAATTGATTATAAAGAGGATTTTGAGTTGAATAATTTTTAAATGAGTTGAATTTATTCAAATTTAAATTCTAAAAGTTGAGAAATTTAACATTTAAATAAAACATGTCTAATATATTAAAAGATATGGTTTATTCATAACATTTTGGTTTAGCAATTGGTAATTAATATAATATATATTTTATTTTACTAATTATGTTTCATTTTCTCATTATTTATATTAATTTATATTATATTAAAATAATTCCTTATTTAAATTAGTACCATTTTTCCAGTAACACTTACTATATAACATGTTTAATTTGTTTCCAAGTGAAATAACTACTAAAATAACTGGGTAATAAAATTCTATCTAAAACTACGAAGTTGGATTCTGGTGATGATGTTCTTAGGAAGGATGTGCATTTTGGGGACACAATGATAAAGGTGAACTATCCTATAGTTTCCCCCACCCATTGTCTCACAAGACATTATCCTTTTTCCTACTAAGATGTCTCTTTTGGCCACATACTAAAACCTTGACAAGGGTAGAAGAATATACAGGTACTCTACTATTTGTAAAGAAATTGACTGAAAGGATTTTGATTCCATGATTTCATATTACTTCAAAGATCATGATTTATATTGATATATCACCACTAAGATATTTAATGGGAATCATCTAGATCAAAATGATTATAAAAATGAAATTATTATACCTCTTACATAACCATGATATTATAAAATCCTCTACCGATCAATCAAGTCCAATTTAGATGGTTCTATACCCTAAAAACACTATACAATATTCCATGCATCTCTCTCAATGGTACACCTGTGTGTCTTCAAGAAAATAGATCCAAGAATATTTACATCAAAATGTATCAAACTAATGTAGGGAAGACACATAGTGAATCCTCTCATGATGAATTGGCATTTCACTCAATAATATCTTGGAATCCATAGATATGTATTGTGATTTATTATAGATTGAAAGGAGTCCATTTCTTTAGTTGTTTAACCATTTTCACCTACCAATTAAGTTCTAAAACCATAGTTTTTCCACCATACCTTTGTATAAGTTACCAAGAACTGTTCCTAACCAATTTCCCTTCATTGCACCAATATTATTGGTTCATTTGATTAGAAACTGGTATCCAAAACACTATTTTTTGGATTATCATATGAAATCCCCACACTAGTATACCATAAGAATCACATTATAAGTTATATCACATGATATTATAATCTTTTTTGACAGCCTCTCTCCATATTACTCTCTACCTCATAAAATATGACTCCCACTAATCTCTCTAGGTGATAGTAATAAGATAATGACCCTTTCACACCTTATATTTCATAGTGTAAATTTATTGACATTCAAACATGATTTTAAACATTCATAAAAGTATTTATTGGGTATAAAAATTTAAAATTTATGGATTTATTTATCATTGAAACACATTTATGTTGAATATTTAAGAGGATTCTAATATATCTCTTAGAGAACCCATAACTATGGTTTGGTAGTGCATTATAAAAATGAAAATTTATTCTGATTAACGCTTGTATATTTAGAAAAATTGTAATAGAAGAAAAACTATCATAACATTGAATCCATCTTCTCATCCATTCTAGAACTATGGTACCCTATAAATTAGGTTGTTTGAGGAGTATTCTCACATTGAGAATGTAACCCAGGGTCCCCTATTAGTGAAGAAAATCTATTCTGCTCATATTTCAGAATTATGGGGTATAATACTTCAAATATGAAAATTTCATCAGGTTTCCTATATGTCCTCTAGGGAAAATGAGTTCATGCTCTCTAATATCATGAATCCCTAGGAGGATTAGACTAATGAAAATCCAAATAAATTTACACTATTATATGTTCCATGGAAACATAGTAAAATACTGTTTTTCATTTATGTATGATCATCAAGACCTAGATGTCCATGCCATAGTTGAGTTAATTGATCCTCCAGTTCATACCACATGCATCTCTACCTCCACCAATGATGAATTAATATTTGGTAAATGTCAGAAAGTATCTTAATTAATTGAAAAAATGCGAATTCATTTGGATATAATTATATTCATTCACTTAATCCCATAATATCATTTACACATGCCTAAATAGACCAAAACCTCTTAGTTGGAGCATCTTATATTATATCCCTTTTATATTAACATCACTCCAAATTTCATAGGAATTAGTATCAATACCACAAGGATGAACATGATCCTCTACTGGTTAAATAATCAGTTTTCAAACTCTTTTACATCATGCCCCCAAGATTATAATTAGGCCTCCTGACCCAACTAATTATAGGGGAATCCTCTTATGTGATGTTGATGTATTATATTGAAATTTATACCTTGTTACTTGATAATTATACATTTCATAATGGTTATTCACACCAACCAACTCATTCTAGATAACATCAATAGTGAACTAAAGGTAAAGGAAAATAATTATCAATGGAGATGTTTCTACAGGTAAAATAATTATAAATGTAGTCTATGAAATTGAGTATTTAATTCATAAAATACTTTGTAATTTGTAAGTGCATCTGTCCATGACTGAATCCTCATATATGGTTTTATATCTCATTTAGTTATCTGATCACTGAGCTATTATGTAATTACAAATTAATGGTAGAAATTTATTGGATATAACAAATCACCAATGAGCCTAATTTTTTCAATGTGGACCAATAAGAATTTTTTGTGAAGCACCCACATTGAGGTAATACAAAATACTCTACCTGGTGTTTGAAATAATCAATAACCACTCTACGATCGCATCCTAATAGTCAACCATAGATGCACTGTAACACCCCAAGCTTCCACGATACGCTTCTCATTCAATAATGCAATAGCTTGCATTGTACGGAATTTTGAGTTCTAAAACACCGCGACTAATCAAAGTAGACGTTATGAATAGTAATAACCACTTTTTAAAATTATAGAAATTTTATATTTCAAAATAGACTTCATTTTTGGATTCGGAATATCGAAATTAGCCTATGCTGAATTTTTGGTATTTTTCTGAGAACTTCTAATTTTTTATGAATAGTGAAAAATACTTTAAAACAACTTTTTTAATCAAAATAATTTATTGTGATAAATTATACTATTTAGTGGTTTTAAGGTATAATTAGAATATATTTTTACCATTTTATCCAATGGTGGTCATTAGAATTAATTTAACATTGAAATTGGACATAAACAATTGCCAATCATTTGATATAAATTGTTTATTAAAAACACGCTATTTGTCGTAACAGCGGGAATTAATTATAAAATTAATTAATGCAACTTATATGTTTGTAATTTTGTAAAATAGACATCATTTTTGAATTTGGAATATCAATTATAGGTTAGGGTGAAATTTTGGCCTTGTTCTGAAAAACTTCAATTTTTGATGAATAGTGAAACCACTAAGTAGTAGTTAAATAACTGATTTTTCGTTTAAATGAAATATTACCACTTCTGTGATTTTATTTTCAAAAATCCTACATACATGGTTGTTATTAAGAAGTAAAATGTGGTTCAATGAGATTAAAATAATTTTTTGGTGAATAGTAGCTTTTAAGTTCTTAATCGCGATTAGAGGTAATTACTGTAGTTTAAGGTACAAATAATGTTTTAATAATATGAGATGAGCATGAAACTTGTCATACTCCTATTGGATGAGTCATGGCCGACCAAGACAACCCCTAGGTCAACTTGGGGACCCCATGGAGCCACTTTAGTTGGAAAATGACATTAATATATATTTATTTAATGTTAAAATTAAATTGACACAAACATGAGTTATTTTACTAAAACAGTTTTTAAGTGGGGTTACACAAGTCCAAATTTTGACTATAAATATTCATTAGAAAGATAAAAATATTTCCTACATCATAGTATTTTTTTTTTAATTTTTAGACATTACATAAATTAAATTATTTATGACATCATTATGATGCAGCGATGACCTCATTATTTAACGATTTAAATAAAATGAGAAGATAATGAAAAATCCAAGGCTTACACTTGTCCAAAGCCTATTGGATGAGGATATTTAGAACTTTATCACCATAGCCTCGAATTATATAAGTGTGGGACCTTTAGAATCCGAAAAGCATTGTGAAATAATGTAACATTTCAATCTTTCCAAAAGTGCCCCTCCTCTCCACTTATAAAAGGCCCCCACCTCTCCCACCACATTTACACATTCAAGCCATTTGGCTCGGCCAACCTCTGCCCAAATACTCTCCCAACTTCCCCCTATTACTCCTAGAATCCTTACGTTAGGAAGAAATCTTCCCAAGGAAGCCTTTGGCTCAAATCAAAAAGAGTTACCCGATTTTGAGGTAATGTCTTTTCTAATGTTGTTTTGTATTATTTTTCTTCTCCGACCCCCTAAACTCTTTTTATTCATTTATTTTGTAACAACACCAGTATCCTCAATATACTAGGATGTTGTTATAAGAAGGATTCGAGTTACACTTACACACACCTACATCTAATGGTTAAATAACATAAAGTTTCTATGGATGGTGAATTTCTGCCTCACGAAACGATGATTGTTCAACACTCATATAAAACCTTCAAAGGTGGCCATTAAGATGTCACTATTTTTATATATGATATATAATATGTTTATTTTTTACTTATGCTTATGTATTTCTCATTTATGGCATACTTTATGATTTCCATTATGGGTAAAACGCGATAATTTCATTTTAGGAAGTGCGGACTACTGCCCCCTCAAAGTGATTTGAATCGTTAATGCCATATGTGGGATGTATAAAGGATGGAGTAAATGATATTATATACTATATTATACTGGAATTATATTATACATTTATATCATTATGATTTAGTTCCATTAAATATGAAATTGAAATGAAAGTAGCGTTCATGTGTACGTACGGCTTACCGTCTCAATGAACGGTGCATTTCATTTCTTACCTCTAAATGTTACGTAATAAATGAATGTATATACTGGATATATAAGATATATATGACATCTAAATCATGAATATAATTCTGGATATAATGGATATTCTACCACATGAACAACTTGTAATTATAAGAAGTTTATTGTTGACTAAAGTTACCAAAGATCGACAAAACGACCGTTATTAACTTAAATAATTACATAATGTTCATAACTTTGTAATAAGTGATATAAAAAGGATAATGAAATTGAAAATGGTTCTTAATAAGGTAGATATTAACTCTAGTTTATTATTCAGGAGGTTAAAGAATGGTTGAGTCAAGTCGGACACAAGGTAAGGGAACTTCTTAACCCAATTTCCATTCTTTGGGTTAATCTCCTACTTTCAAATTATATCATTATGTTATTAGGTCGTATATTGTATTTATACTTTCTTTATGTGCACATATAGTGAATACACATAATAGATATATTTTATTTAAAAATGATCTTTTTAAGGGACTTCGTCTCAATCTCCATTCATTGAGGCATATTTGGTTTTATACACAACTTTCTTTTATAAGGTGTATAAACCCCTTTGACTTTTACGTTTATTCAAAAGGATTATTTTTTATACAAAGCGTTTTGCTAAACGAAAAAAGGGAATGTTTTTATTTCCGTACTTACGCGGCGAAAAAGACTTCTCCGCCGCCATGACCATTATTTGAGTTTCGCTTCCTCTACAAGCCATCCTTTTTTTATGAAAAATAAATACAAAGTTTTAACTTTCTTTTATTTTGGTATTGAAAATGTATTTGAAAGAGTTTTTATCAATGTGTTGTATTGATATCTTGTGATTGAAATGTGGAAATGTTATGTTTCCTTTATGCATGTTTTATGTGATACGATTATGTTATGGTTTATGATATGTTTAAACCTATTCATATGAGGAATGTATTGGACTTAATAAGTGACGGGTGGAGCCCGCTATAGCTCCTTGATGCATCGGTAGGTCTCATGAGACAACTAGACGTGGAATTGGCCGAGGCCCTTTCCCAATTTGATTTGTGATTTTTGCCGAGGCCTTAATCATTTTAGACGTCATGGCCGAGGCCTTGACAAAATGTTTCAGAATGTCTGGCATTATACATTCCATCATTATGAAAGTGGTTATTGATATTTCATGTAATTATTCGACCAGTAGAATATCCATGTGAAGAAGTGAATGGCATTATCTCATTTAACTTTTTCCATATTATGTTGATGTTCAAGTTTAAAAGGCTTTTGTTTTAGTTATACATTGCCTTAAATTTTTATGTTTATTTATGAAAGCTTCCGCAATATTGTTATCCTTACTGAGCATCTGAGCTCACCCCTTTCAATGTTTTAATATTTTCCAGGATGTGAAGAAGTATTTTATGAATGACCTGCAGGGATTGTGAGAAGAGGATATGAGTGTGGACTATGGAGACTTTGTTATTGTAGTTTTTCACTTTATGATGTAATGTAACGTTTACGAATGTATCTAGTGTTTCCAAGGCTACTAAACTAATCGGTCTTTCAAGACTTGATCTTTTGTGATCATGCCAATGTCACGAAGTAATGCACCGACTCTGGGTAGCTGGGGTCGGGGCGTTACAGTTGGTATCAAAGGCAGTTTAGTACTAACCTTGGAAGCTAGATTTAGATAAACTCTGATTAGAGCACATAGCCCGAAGATAGACATTGAGGATTAGTATAGAAGAACTTCCTAGAATTTTGGTATTATAGAGATGTTATGAGTTTTCCGAGCAATACATCCCTGTCTGGATACAAGCAAGTAGAGGCGGCTCTGGCACAGATGTACCTAGGGGTAAAACCCGAAAACACCGCTTGAGCTAGACTCGAACCGGAACTGCTTCACGACAACGGGCCTTGCTGCACTCTTGGTTGCGACACTCCCGGGGGATATGCTTAGGATAATTCTCATTTTATTTACAAACCACTATGAAGGGTTATGAGTATATACTTCTCAAAGAAAACATTTCTTTTTATGATTATGGATTATGTCCATAAATAGTTCAATTATGTAAAGTGTTTAACAAGTATGGAATTATGTATTTTGATTCATAAACTAATCTAGTTTATGCCATTGTTTAGAAATGGCGCCTAGTGGAAGGAATGGAAACCGTATCAATGCACGAACTCCGTGTAGGGATTTCCCTCCTGCTCAAGATAATTATTGTGGATCTAGAGATACAACTGGTGCTGATCAACTTATTACCATACTGGGACAACTCACTCAGGTTATGAATAATAACCTTACTCGTATGGAGCACCCAGATCCGCAACGTGGAGGATCAATGCTAGACCGTTTCATGAGGCAACAACCACCAACCTTCAATGGGAGTACAAATCCAATAGTATCTGAGCAATGGATAAATTCCTTAGAGAAAATATTCCATGCCTTGGGGAGTAGGGAAAGGGAGAAGGTTGTCATGGCAGTTTACCGCCTCACTGGAGATGCTGATCAGTGGTGGTCGCTGATTCTAAACACAAAGGAAGATGATGACGTATCAAATATGGAATGGAGGGAGTTCAAAGAGCTTTTCTTAGAAAAATACTTTCCTCGTGACCATCGAGCAGATATGGAAAGGCAATTTCTGAGTTTGGGGCAGGAGGATGAGAATGTCGCAAAGTATGAGGCTAACTTTACAAGGTTAGCGAGGCATGCTTCCAATTATATACGTAACCCAAGGAGTAAGATTGATCATTTCTTTGATGGGTTAAAACCATTTCTCCGTTGAGCTTTAGTATCACAATCCTTCTCATCATATGAAGATATTGTCTCGTGTGCTATCAAGACAGAAAAGGAATTCTCTAAGTCTTATGACAACAAAGTAAAGCAAGAGAAGAAGAGGATGGTGGAACAAGAGACAGATAAAGGGAAAAAGGGAATGAAGGATTTTCCATTTTGTGATAATTGTGGGAAGAATCACCCTGGTACTTGTCTAAAAGGAATGGGAGTTTGTTATAAATGTGGAGAAAAGGGTCACCAGGCTCGTGATTGCAAGGGAAAGAAAGAGGCTGTCAAAGATGAATGCTACAATTGTAGGGAAACAGGGCATTATGCAAATGAATGTCCTAAGCGTCAAGGAAACTTACCTCAGAAAAGGCCAAGGGATCAAGGCCAATCTTATGCTGTGACTACAGTTGAAGCGGAATAATTAATGTATTGGCGCTTTTGGACTCAAGGATTATATTCTGGTTATAAGAATAATGTGATATATATATATGGATTGTACTACAGTACTTGTTTATTTCAGTAAGGTTTTAATATGATTAAGGTAATCATATTTTTAGTATGTGACAATAAGATAAACTTTTCTTTGTTTGGGGAATCTGATGTTACAATTGATTTTTGAATTTAGAGACCTTTTAGAGAAAGTCGGGACGGAGGTATTTTGGATAACTATTAAGGTTGGAATGGATTAAGTTGAACCATGGATAGTATTGTTTAAGGTTAATGAATTTCTGAAGATTATTTTTGGAATATTATAATACTATAGTTTTAGGAAAAGGACAACCTTCAGGGTGGGGAATAACCCATTGCGTCGGACAAAGCTGCAGGAATCGAACCCACAACCATAGTGCGACAAGCCTTTATTTCCTACCACTAGCCTACAGGAAGTCCCTGGTTATTACAAAATAGTTTTACTAATCTAAATGGAATGTGTTAACATTTTGAACCTTATACAATTAGGATAAGTATAATATTTTTGAGTTCTATTATCTTTTTGAGTGAAAGATGAGTTGAAGGCTGAAACTCTAAGTGTCAAGCATAAATATATATATACCTATCACTTATTCAATGAATAAATTGATTCTTAAACTTTAGTAAAGGGATATTAAAACAAAAAAATGTGTTATCCTAATACCTTATGTCTTGTTGAACTGATGATATTTTAAATCAACATAGATTGAAGTCTTTGAGGCCCTCAATTTGACAGTTGATTGTGATTGATGACCTCAATCACTCCCTACAAATATTTACGTTTTCCCTCCAATTATATGTCTTTAATTTCCACCAATGTTCTCATAATCGAGATCATAATTGGGTGGTGACTTTTTCATTTCCCTTTCCCTCTTATTAAGGCTAAATTTTATTAATCTTATTTTTGATGTGGGTTTTCCTCAAAGGTATTTTCTCTTTTCAACCTTTTATTTTCAAAGAAAAATTTCAAATTGCGAGGACGCAATTTATTGAAGGAGGGGAGAATGTAACACCCCAAGCTTCCACGATACGCTTCTCATTCAATAATGCAATAGCTTGCATTGTACGCAACTTTGAGTTCTAAAACACCGCGACTAATCAAAGTAGCCGTTATGAATAGTAATAACCACTTTTTTAAATTATAGAAATTTTATATTTCAAAATAGACTTCATTTTTGGATTTGGAATATCGAAATTAGCCTATGCTGAATTTTTGGTATTTTTTTGAAAACTTCTAATTTTTTATGAATAGTGAAAAATACTTTAAAACAACTTTTTTAATAAAAATAATTTATTGTGATAAATTATACTATTTAGTGGTTTTAAGGTATAATTAGAATATATTTTTACCATTTTATCCAATGGTGGTCATTAGAATTAATTTAACATTGAAATTGGACATAAACAATTGCCAATCTTTTGATATAAATTGTTTCTTAAAAACACGCTATTTGTTGTAACAGTGGGAATTAATTATAAAATTAATTAATTCAACTTATATGTTTGGAATTTTCTAAAATACACATCATTTTTGAATTCGGAATATCAATTATAGCTTAGGGTGAAATTTTGGCCTTGTTCTGAAAAACTTCAATTTTTGATGAATAGTGAAACCACTAAGTAGTAGTTAAATAACTGATTTTTCGTTTAAATGAAATATTACCACTTCTGTGATTTGATTTTCAAAAATCCGACATACATGGTTTTTATTAAGAAGTAAAATGTGGTTCAATGAGATTAAAATAATTTTTTGGTGAATAGTAACTTTTAAGTTCTTAATCGCGATTAGAGGTAATTAGTGTAGTTTAAGGTACAAATAATGTTTTAATAATATGAGATGAGCATGAAACTTGTCCTACTCCTATTGGATTAGTCATGGCCGACCAAGACAACCCATGGGTCAACTTGGGGACCCCATGGAGCCACTTTAGTTGGAAAATGACATTAATATATATTTATTTAATGTTAAAATTAAATTGACACAAACATGAGTTATTTTACTAAAACAGTTTTTAAGTGGGGTTAAACAAGTCCACATTTTGACTATAAATATTCATTAGAAAGCTAAAAAGATTTCCTACATCATAGTATTTTTTTTATAATTTTTAGACATTAAATAAATTAAATTATTTATGACATCATTATGATGCAGCGATGACCTCATTATTTAACGATTTAAATAAAATGAGAAGATAATGAAAAATCCAAGCCTTACACTTGTCCAAAGCCTATTGTATGAGGATATTTCGAAACCTTATCACCTTATCCTCGAATTATATAAGTGTGGTGCCTTTAGAATCCGAAAAGCATTGTGAAATAATGTAACATTTCAATCTTTTCAAAAGTGCCCCTCCTCTCCACTTATAAAAGGCCCCCACCTCTCCCACATCATTTACACTTTCAAGCCATTTGGCTCGGCCAACCTCTGCCCAAATACTCTCCCAACATCCCCCTATTACTCCTAGAAGCCTTACTTTGGGCATAACTATTCCCAAGGAAGCCTTTGGCTCAAATCAAAAAGAGTTACCCGATTTTGAGGTAATGTCTTTTCTAATGTTGTTTTGTATTATTTTTCTTCTCCAACCCCCTAAACTCTTTTTATTCATTTCTTTTGTAACAACAACAATATACTCAATATACTAGGATGTTGTTATAAGAATTATTCGAGTTAAACTTACACACACCTACATCTAAGGGTTAAAGAACATACAGTTTCTGTAGATGGCGAATTTCTGCCTCACGAAACGATGATGGTTCAACACTCATATAACACCTTCAAAGGTGGCCATTAAGATGTCACTATTTTTATATATGATATATAATATGTTTATGTTTTACTTATTCCTATGTATTTCTCATTTATGGAATACTTTATGATTTCCATTATGGGTAAAATGCGATAATTTCATTTTAGGAAGTGCGGACTACCGCCCCCTCAAAGTGATTTGAATCGTTAATGCCATATGTGGGATGTATAAAGGATGGAGTAAATGGTATTATACACTATATTATACTGGAATTATATTATACATTTATATCATTATGATTTAGTTCCATTAAATATGAAATTGAAATGAAAGTAGCGTTCATGCGTACGTACGGCTTACCGTCTCCATGAACGGTGCATTTCATTTCATACCTCTAAATGTTACATAATAAATGAATGTATATACTGGATATATAATATATATATGACATCTAAATCATGAATATAATTCTGGATATAATGGATATTCTAACACATGAACAACTTGTAATTATAAGAAGTTTATTGTTGACTAAAGTTACCAAAGATCGACAAAACGACCTTTATTAACTTAAATAATTACATAATCTTCATATCATTGTAATAAGTGATATAAAAGTATAATGAAATTGAAAATGGTTCTTAATAAGGTAGATATTAACTCTAGTTTATTATTCAGGAGGTTAAAGAACGGTTGAGTCAAGTCGGACACAAGGTAAGGGAACTTCTTAACCCAATTTCCATTCTTTGGGTTAATCTCCTACTTTCAAATTATGTCATGATGTTATTAGGTTGTATTTTGTATTTATACTTTCTTTATGTGCACATATAGTGAATACACATAATTGATATATTTTATTTAAAAATGATCTTTTTAAGGGACTTCGTCTCAATCTACATTCATTGAGGCATATTTGGTTTTATACACAACTTTCTTTTATATGGTGTATAAACCCCTTTGACTTTTACGTTTATTCAAAAGGAATATTTTTTATACAAAGTGTTTTTCTAAACGACAAAAGGGAATGTTTTTCTTTCCGTACTTATGTGGCGAAAAAGACTTCTCCACCGCCATGACCATTATTTGAGTTTTGGCTTCCTCTACAAGCCATCCTTTTTTTTATGAAAAATAAATACAATGTTTTAACTTTCTTTTATTTTGGTATTGAAAATGGTTTTGAAAGAGTTTTTATCAATGTGTTGTATTGATATCTTGTGATTGAAATGTGGAAATGTTATGTTTCTTTTATGCATGTTTTATGTGATACGATTATGTTATGGTTTATGATATGTTTAAACCTATTCATATGAGGAATGTATTGGACTTAATAAGTGACGGGTGGAGCCCGCTATAGCTCCTCGATGCATCGGTAGGTCTCATGAGACAACTAGACGTGGAATTGGCCGAGGCCCTTTCCCAATTTGATTTGTGATTTTGGCCGAGGCCTTGATCATTTTAGACGTCTTGGCTGAGGCCTTGACAAAATGTTTCAGAATGTCTGGCTTTATACATTCCATCATTATGAAAGTGGTTATTGATATTTCATGTGATTATTCGACCAGTAGAATATCCATGTGAAGAAGTGAATGGCATTATCTCATTAAACTTTTGCCATATTATGTTGATGTTCAAGTTTAAAAGGCTTTTGTTTTAGTTATACATTGCCTTAAATTTTTATGTTTATTTATGAATGCTTCCGCAATATTGTTATCCTTACTGAGCATCTGAGCTCACCCCTTTCAATGTTTTAATATTTTCCAGGATGTGAAGAAGTATTTTATGAATGACCTGCAGGGATTGTGAGAAGAGGATATGAGTGTGGACTATGGAGACTTTGTTATTGTAGTTTTTCACTTTATGATGTAATGTAACGTTTACGAATGTATCTAGTGTTTCCAAGGCTACTAAACTAATCGGTCTTTCGAGACTTGACCTTTTGTGATCATGCCAATGTCACGAAGTAATGCACCGACTCTGGGTAGCTGGGGTCAGGGCGTTACATGCACTCCACTAAGAAATGGATAATCTGGAATACCTATTTCAAAGCATGAAGAGTTATTTTTTATTTAAGGCCAACATGGTTTCTGGTGACTATTTTTGTTAGAATTTTTTTGATTACCAAGAGTTTCAGAACTTTATATCTTTATCCATAACATATGGAGGCCCAATCAAATAAGTCCTCCTATTCCACCTTTACCTATTATGGAATCTAAATAGTGTACATATCCACTAGTACTAAATGGACACAAACTCAAGGGAGACCATTATCCAATGATGGATACTTCATGATATATGGTATGCTAAGGAGGACATCACATTATATAAAATGAATATTTTAATGTTTTACAAGATTGAGAATAAGCCACATTTGATAATAAAATTTATTTTTCTTAGTGATTTGGTATCCAAAAATAAATTTAGTGTTTTCCCAAAAGGTGATGTATCTGATACCACAATCATGTATGTGTACTAAATAGTGATTCCACCATTGTGACCAATGTGGGACCCACTACCTTGAAGTCATTTACTAAAAAATGGATGTGAACCTCACCCTTGATAATTAAACCAATCCCTTTATTACATAAAATGGCTTCAAATATTCCTCATTAAATCCATTATATTACCCTCAGAAATGTTCTCTATGGATGACTATATTTCTGGATGATATTATATGAATCCACTATAAAAATTTCATTATACCCAAGAAAAGTAGGTTTGCTCATATCCCATCTTACTATTATCAGGGATTCGTAAATCTGAGGAATGAAAAACCATCCCCCAGAACATGCCATAGTTTTTGAATGTTTCTTAGCCATCCCTGCTATTTATTTTTGAGAGTGGAATTGAAAGACAGGAAATAAAAATGGACACATACAATAGTCATATTATATAGACCTTCAAACCAAAGACCCCATGTAAAAAGACCAAAAACATTTTATCCCTTGTCTCTAATGAACCCAAGTGATAAGAATCAATATATTAATAAACTTCACCATGACATTACTATGATACCAAACTATTATCACATGATCCCATGCAGAAATTCCCTTCCCCCATCTTTCATGCTACTGATGAATATGAATTTCATAGATACACTACTTTCAATGATTTAATCTCCATTAGCATGAAGTAGTTGATATAGTAAAATTTTAATATTATATAAGATCCTTGGATATTATTAATATTTATCCTCATTAATATTAATGGGAATTATTAGTTTATAGAATTACCAAACAAAAAAAAATTATTTTCTGGGAATTACCTATGGATTCTATGTAATTACACTCGTGTCTTTATTCAAATTCTTGAAATCTAAATTCACCACTATAGATCCTAGTAGGTTCCAAAGAAATGAATCTATAATATGATTCCATTACTAAGGGGAAAATTGATAATATGAATAATGATATATTTTTTTGGATGTTCAATATCTAATATAATAATAAAATATGATACTTTCATTTAGAATATGTTTCTTGATAGAAGGCATACATAGACATGTTTTAGAGTAGTTGATCGACACATCTTCTATCTTCAAATTTATCTATTTAATGAATCAATACACCATGTACATCCAAATATAGACTATTTTATATGATTATGTGATTATTAAAGTAAAACCCCCCAATTAATATACTACTAGAACCCTATTCCCTTTCTCTTGAAGAACCCTAGAGAAATATAACTATAGTAAATGAACTGCTGCAACATTTTCTCTGTAGAAAATTTGTAGAGTGTTATGTAGATGATGTGGGGGTAACATTATTCCATATTACATAAATATTCACGGATATTGTGATTATTTATTTAATTATATGCGACTACATGATAAGGGAGAAACCCTTGATTTTTTTCATTATTGGTTACCTATAAGAGATTTCGTAGCTTCTCTATCATGTTGAGATGCATCAGGATTGACCAAGCTAAGGTTATGTTCATCATTAAAATTTCCCATATTATTTATCTAAAATTACAGTTAAGATTTAACAACATTCTATATTATATGATATGTTTTCCCCCATCCAGGTGATAATAATATAAAGTCCTTCTCAATGCTAATGAAAAAAAGGATGAAAAAATTATCAGATGAAAAATGTAGGAGTTCACTCAAATACATAATGATGTAAAAAATACATCCCCATGTAATGTTTCTTCCCATACAATGGGGATATTATAACCTCAATAGGATATCTTTGAAATGTTCCCTCATCATCCACCTTATCAAGATGATTAACAAGGTTAATGTGATTAATCTGACCATATCTGTAATATGATTGACCCTTAGGTCAGATACTTTCTCAATGAAAATAAATTAATCACCTTTTTTTCATAGTTGAAATCCTATTATATTATTTACAACAAAAAATGATCATTTTTTCAAATTTTTAAAAAATAATTTCTATCATCACCCATCTAATAATGATTTGATAGATTGTGTGATGTCATGTGATACATTATTAGTTTGAAATCATGTGTATCCATAGATGGTTATTAAGGGAAATGTGATGGTGGATTTCTATTCCAAAAATCCATCCATTGATAACATTCCCTTGGAAACTATATTATGACACTAGTCTATTCTCTCCGACAATGAAGGACAACCGCACTTGAAATACACATTATTCGTTCTCCTAATTAAATATTGATAAATTTGATTAAAACCAAAACATTTAACAGTATGTGGCTTAGGGATGTCTTTATAACTCCCCCGAGGTCCCTCGTGTCATACACATTCCTTCCTTCATAGGGATGAACAAAAAATGTGGCTATATAACAAGACATCCTAATAATTTTTAGATGGCCCTAGATATTTTTATTCATAGGTTAAACATATAGGAAGACTATGAGGTTTTTATCTTATTCATCACTCATTATTATACTGTTATGAATTTGGATCTTATCACATTTCTTTGGAAGACATGAAATATTACTATAAAATTTCCTTATTATGGCAATGTGTTCTATGTCTTAAAAAATTAGAATGAAAATTCCAAAGGGTTGAAAGTTATGGGATCACCCATTGGTACTCTAGATACTAATGAAGAGATCATTAATGTAGCAGTATGAAGGATGATATCCCACTAAACTAACTAATTATAAAGTGATTGGGATCAATTAATTTAAATTTATCCCTGGTTTGTACCCTATGAGGAACCTATAGGTAATGATTAACTAGATTTAAAGACTATATGGATCAAATATTTACATCAAATAATGTTACACATAAAAAGGGTTGAGCGTGAAAATTTACATAGAATGGATGAAATCACACCTTAAAAGATTTCTCTAAATATGAGTGGGTTTATTAAAGGTGTTGTGTTAATATAATCCATCAATATTGAATTTAAGGGAAATATATTCATTATGTACTACAATTGGCTTACCCTTGGACATGTGAACCTCACCAAATGGATTGAAACAATAATATTGGATCCAAAATTTTGTATACTATTAGCCTACCATTGTTTTTGAGGATTGTAATTCTAAAATAACTATATTGCATGCCATATCAAGAGAATACTTGTGAATTTCCATGTAGGGAATCTATAAAACCCTAACCACTCATATCCCATTTCAATAAATAGAATCGAAATCATATGTCATTACTCATCCTGAAATCATGGTAGGTCATGTTCATCCTCAATTTCATTTATTTATTTTTTAATTGGGATGAATCCATTCACCTAATGGAGGTTTATGTCGTTCATGATATTGTTTTATAAATACCACAATATATATAAATTTAAAAATCCCGATAATATTCTCAGCGGAAATTTTTCTACCATTTGATCCTATGTGTTGAAGAAGATACACACTATGTATAACATATAGTATAACCTTAAATACCCTTATCATTAATCGGTGAATATAAATATATGGGTAATAATTAATATCCACAATAAAATTCTCTAGATGTTACTGGATATGAAAATGAATAAATATCATGCCACTCTTTGTAAATCCTAATTAGTATATTAGAACATAAGCATACAATTTACCCATTGGAAAAAATTTCTCTAGATTATGGAACTCGAGTAGTGATACTAAATATAGATGAACTACTATCACATATTGTAGTCTTAAATGTCAAGATGAATTTGAATGATATTTATGAAGTATCTATTGTAATTCCCAATATTTTTCCATTTATTATTTCAGAATATTATATGGAATATTTTCATAGATAGGAACTAAAACACCATGAAATTCAGAGGCCCCTTGATCATAAAATATATGTTGCAAAAATAATAAATATATTATTATTAAACACACACCATTTTCCTGATAAAGTATAATAAATTTTAATTGGATTCTCATAATGAAAATATGAAAACACCACTAGTAAAGAATTAGGGTTTTACCCTAGGCTTGAAATAATATTTTTTGGCATCAAGCATTGTTCATAAACTCCTTTTTTGTTGAATAATTAAAAAAATATTTATATTTATTTAATTGTTTAACTAATATTCTAAACTAAAAAATCTATTATAAATATTCATCAATGACTGATTTTCAATGTTAACTACAGTACCCTAAAATTTGAGATAGAGTGTTGGGGTAGATCATAGAAGATGACATTAGAACATATCATTATCGACGATCATTGTGAAATTGAATTTTGAGGATGTCATCTATGAATAAAATATATCGATTTTATTTATAAATTATCTTTTGAAATTCAAGCTAGGATTTTTTATTCATGAGATTCAATCTGATTTATTTATCATGATTGAATGTGAATTCATTCCAGAAACTAGAATTGATTCATGTATCAATGGTTGATTTTTTTATGCTTGACTAATTTTTTCATTAATATTCATAACTCTTTGTCCTTATATTAAATGACACTAGATTGAGGCAAAAAGTGAAGAAATTAACAAGGTCCTTCCACACATTTATGTTTTTTGGTTTTCTCCCCCACTTCAACCCATGATAAATGATGTGATTTTATTAGTCCACATATTCGATGAATTCCAAGTATATGATCATTGTTTGATGGGTATGGTTTTTTATTGAGGGTGTGATCAAGGTGAGGTAATTGATGATGATTGGAGGTGGACAAGATTACATTTTATCCAAATTATTCGGGGTTGATGCATAGTGGGAGAGAGATACAAATGTAGATCACAGGATGAGGTGTTTTTTGAGTAGATTTGATTCCTAAAATCCAATATCTGATGAAGGAAAATTTAGATGGAACTAAATAAAGATCCCCCAATGGGTTTTTACGGTTGAGGAGACACAAATAGATAATGTGGATGTGAATTGTGTGGTTTAATAAAATTAAACATTACAGTATGTGTAATCTAGAACTAAATTTTGTATGGGATCCTATATGTTGTAATAGGGTTTCCATGGTGAATAAATGGTCACATGTTTTTTGACACCTATCACATGTTGTGGGACCCATTTTTGAATCTCGGGGTGCATTTGATTATGTAAAATGGAAGAAGAAGGTTGGGTTACACATACATTTTGAAATTATATGGGAAGAATCAGGTACATAGACATAATAGGGTGTACACAAGGACAACCATGTGGATATGGGTTGGTACATTGGGATGGCCAGAAGTAAAAAATGAAGGGAATATTGTAAGGGAAGAGTGATATATTTACAATTTTATATAATCTACATAATTTGTTTGGTCCTTTGAATTTTTTGTTTGAATACCATGTGAGGATGTGACACATGGGTAGTTACGAGGTTGTATAGAAACACCATGTACTCCATAGTACATTTTGTGAACCCCCATTGAGGTTGTCTGGAGACCCTAATTTTTTTAGTTTGGACCCAAATCAGTTGAGTGTGTTCTCATGGTCCATCCTCTTGAGGGTACAATGTATTAATATGTCCACAACATTAGATTGTGATATAATATTGGCAATCACTATTATATAGAGTTTTTGGTGTTCCTCTATGTGATAAGGGTGTGATCATCCCTCAGTCCATCTTATACACTATGTGGTGGTCATGGAATCATTGTGACCTATTTTCTTTGGGAGTTGATTCCCCATCGAGTTGGAAATTTTAGTAGGGTTCATTGTATTTCCAAATACAACCCCCTACATAGTGTATTGTTCTAGATTGGTTTTTTGGTGTCTCCCAATTATCTTTTGTGTGATACCATAACAATCTATTGATATCTTAAGACACTAGTGAGTTATATTTGTTGTGTTCAATAATGATGATAACTTGTTTGAGTATCTCTAGTGATAAAATGGATTTGGTAGTGTATTCTCCTAGATTGTTAATTTCCTAGAAGAATTTATTAGAATCCAATGAGTTGTTGTTTGGTTGATATCGAATAGAGGCACACTGTCCTTCTTGAGTAAATCTTTATTTTTTCTTACTTTTTATATTATAATTTTTATTATATGAAAACTCTTGATGCATTATTTTAAGTGATTTATGGGTGTTCTAATAGGTATTCTTATACTAACAACTTAATGGTTTGTAGCCATATGTGGCATGTATCATGTATATGGAAGTGTATTTAATGCAGTTCTAGAGTGACCGGGACCAGGTAGAGCATTGTGAGACAGGAAAATGGAGGTGTGTACCAATGGTTTATTTTAAATGCCATTTTATTCTATATTGCAGGTTAGAAATTATAAATTTCATGGTGGGATTGTATTCTTTCAAATATGTTTTCTTTATACTCTAATTGTGGAATTATAAATGAATTCATGCATTATTATCAAAAAAATTATTTATCTGTTCTAGGAGTTTTTTGTGTGTTTATTGGTGCATTAGGATAATTCCTCACATGTGCCTGACATGAATACTCATTAGTGGTCTCCATGACCTAGCCAATAATCCATGGGGTTGAGGTAGTCATGGATTAGGCCCCTTTAGGTTGATTCATGACATAGTGGTATCAGAGGTAGTCAGTTCTTCAATAGGACCAGATTCAATGAGTTTGGTTTAGTACTTAGTGAAATAGTGAAATAGTATTTTGATCCCAAATTTTATGATAGGGACCCTATATATTGTGCATTGGATCTCATATACCTTAACTAAGACTCTATCATCATTCTTGTTTAATTGTTATACGAAGAAAATACTTGCTGGGAAAACATAATAATGTGTGTTATATTGGAATGGGTTATGGTTTCTATGTCCTTTTTGAGGAATCTCCCCAAATTTAATATATTTATATAATATATCTTGTGTGTCTTAGGATGTTTCTATAAGGGTTGGATTCTATTATTCCACTACATTATCTTTAGGAAGATCTATAGACATAAGTTTCATTAGTTCATGGGATAATACTATAGAATATAACTCTTTGTGGTTTACCAGCTATACCATCACTCATAGACTAGTAGTTAGTATCAATAGTATTGGGTATGGATTCATATAGGCTATGTATGATGTATGAGTTCCATATTCAGTAAAATATATGGTTTCTAGTTGTTCTAGACCCATGGGTGGTTATGTAATAGATAGAGGTAGTCAGTTGAGTTTTACATCTTGTGAGGATTAATACAGATCAGATATAAGTTCTCGTGGTGAGTCTTTTTCAGGGATCTATAGGGAAATGTGGGATTGTAGTGACACAGTCTCATTACATGAAACATATATCTTTTTTATACATCTATAATAACACTTTGGAGGAGTTATATCCCACAATGTTGTGATCATTGATCATTTATGTGATTTTTCAGATACAACAGGGAAGTATGACCATGGAGTAGTATTCAGAAATTATGATTGATCTCTTAATGTACTCCCTTGATATGGTGTGGGATCCATTCTTCTTGGAATGCAATTCTGAGCAGGGAAAACATTGATATGTCAGAGATTCAAAGATATCTATTTTAATTCCACCTATAATTGATTTCATGAGTATTCCAAATAAGTGATGATACAGATGGAAGAGAAACATCCAAATGTTGGTAATGGAAATGGGAACCCAGGACCTGAGACTACTGAAGCTTGAATCTGAAATCTATCAAAAGGATAGAGGAATGTCATATGATTCTAAAGATGATCCCATGATTTAGTATTAGTGGTTTTGGGATATCTAGATTCATGATTTAGTCGAGGGAGAGGGGGTGTTCCTCTTGAAATGATAAGGGACATGTTGAACGGTATTGATCAACCCATCGTATAGCTGATCTAGATGTGAGCAAGGGACTAAACATAAAGATATGAAGCATGGAGTGAGGAGGTCTTTAGGGATGTGGATTAGGTAAAGGTACAATTAGTGTAGCAGTTGGGTGTAGGAGTTTTTACTATTTCTATCACCACCACCAGGTGGTCAACACTAGGCTCAGGTAACTATTGGTTAGGGTCAAGGACAAATGCATTCTATTAATATCTATAACCATGATTCTATAGGGATGATACGAGTTATGATTTTTTTATTTTATATAATTTCTCTATTAATGATAGGAATCTGTGTGAGTCATTAAATTTTTTCAACTATTCTATTTTGAATCATAGTGATTCTGGTTGATCCCTTGGCTTAACCTGTATGCTTTGAGAATCTGACGAGACAAGAATGAGTGATTAAAATTTTCATCCAACAATGACATATGTTTACTGGAGGAGAGTTATATGAATGTGGTCTATTTTTAAAAATGATGATGCATTACTTTGTTATCTTGGGTATGTGCATGAAATTCAGAGTCCATGCCTATATTTACTATTTTAAGTGGAGTATGTTGTGTGTCCATGGGAATGGAACAAGGTCTTAATTTTCTGTAGAAAATAAAACATTATAAAAGGTGTACAATATTAGTAATAGGACAATGTATAAATTTAATCACCATATTTCTAGAAAGACTATTGGAGTGGTGGATGTTATGGGCATGCAGTTTCATGTGTTGATGGTGGTGTATAAGGACCTCTTTCCTATAGTTGTTCAAAGCATTTCTCTCTACCGAAAGTTAGATTTTTTCATTGAATTAATCCATGGGATAACCCCATTATCCACACCAACATATCAAATGGATCCTATAGTACAACGTTGGATAATGTTACAATTGTAGGACTTGTAGAGGAAGGGCTTCATGAGATCCAGTGTTTCCCTAAGTCTACCCCTGTGTTGTTTTCCTAGAAGACAGATGAAAGAAATACGTTTCGACTAGATTACTGACTCTTGAACCATGTGACCATGATGAGTTAGTATCCTCTACCAATTATCAATGACCTATTCGATCATTTGATAGGGGAGAATGTTTTCTCAAAGATCATCCTCATATCATGATATACCCAACTATGAGTATGAGATGTGGATATACCAATGTGGACATTAAAATTCCATTATGATTGTTATGAGTACTCGGGGATTACCGTATGAATGATGAATTCCCTAGAAGTATTTATGGGACTCAAGAACTATATATTTCATCCTTTCAATGAAAAGTTTTTCATGGTCTTCATTGATGATATCATAGTGTACTCATTGTCTAAGGAGGAGAACATAATACATATGGGGATGGTGCTGAACACACTCTTAGGGACCCAAATTTATGTGATTTTGTATAAGTGTTAGTTTTGGAAATAATAGGCCAACATTTTGGGACAGTTCATCTCAGAGTTATGGATTTTCGTTGATCTAGTTAATGTTGAGGAGGTTCTTGATTGGGAGACACCCAAGAGTATTAATGATGTGTATATATTCTTTGGTTATGTAGGGTAATATCAATAGTTCATAAATATTTTTTCTAGAGTTTTATCACATTTTATATCATTAATCAAAATTTTGAATCATTTCATGTAGATGGAATACTTCTAGCAGAGCATTGTTCTATGTTGTTGGTCAATGCATCAAATAAGCTGGTCTCATTGTAGATGTAATTAATTGACAAGGATAGTGATTTATAATATCAGTTTATGGTTGTTACCCTACCACATTTATAGTTTATTATGGAATTGTATAAATGAAATATTTAGTTTCCGACCTTGTATACTGAGATATACACAAGACATGCTCCTAATGGATTTTATTAATGTGGGGACTATGTAATAATTTTAATAAGTTGTGTGGTGGAAAAAGTGATGTAGTAGGGGGATGTCATGAGGGGTTATAATATATCACATGTTATGGTCCATCCAGGAGTAAAATTTATGTATATAGACAATCGATGTAATTTTTGGTGGTAAATAATGAAGTGATATTTTAATGGATTTTTCTCTCAATTCCACACATGTTAGTAGATGGAGTCTGAAAAAATAGTTGCAACAGGTTTATCAGAACACCTTGATTTTCCATTTTTGAAAAGGGATGGGTTGTATATAGACTTTTGGATGTGGTTACCATGTACATAAATAAGAAATGAGTCCATCTGGGTGATCATTTACTAACCATAAACATCCCCCACTTCCTATCTATTTCCGAGATGATTTCATTAGATAGTATGAGAGACTTGAATGTGGATGGGATAGTTCGAATCCAGGGATTCAACATAAAGTTCATTTTTTCCATGATACATTCTTCACATTGTGATTATATATAAGATTTTATGAATCCTTTGGGTCTTTGTTGAGTTTTATCTTGTAATAACACCACCGAAATGATGGCTAGCCTGAGGGGGCCATTCAGATCATATAGGACAAGCTATGAGCTTGAATGTTTTATTTTTACATATATTAAATGATCACCAACCATTGGTTGATTTTATGTACCATGACAACGACCATTAAACCATCAGTAAGTTTCCATTCAAAGACTTGTATGGGAGACCCTGAAGGTCACCACATTGTTGGACTAATATTATTGAGTCAACAATAATGGGACTAGAGTTTGTATGAGATATGATATTTAAGGTGAAAATCACCCCGGAGTGGATAAAGACTACATTAAACCATCATAAGACTTATGTTTACAGACTATAGAGGAATTTTGTGTTCAATGAGATAGACCATGCATTCCTCATAACCACACATCGACATGAATAAAAATTTAAGAACCCGGTTTTCTCTATAAAGGACTTTGGAATATTATTGATGTTATTCCAGAGCAGCGCCTTCAGACGGCGTGCGATTCTGAGCCCCGGTGTGGCCAGAAATAAATTTTCAGTGAGTTCACACTGGGCATTCCAAATAAATGGAATAACTCCTAAACAGTGATATGGATCAGAAATCATAGTGAACGGATGGGTCCAAAATGCGATTTTACCCTAGGAACGACATAAAACAAGTCGGCGCGGGGTGTTTGGACCCCTCACTCACTATCGAAATGTGAAATGGATAAATTAAATAATTAATTTATTCGTTTAATAGTTAAACTAAGGTGTCTCTTAAATAGTAGCTCGGATAGGAAAACCAAGGGAACCGTTGTGCTCGGAATTTTCCTTTTACCCTAGGAGGGGTATAAGTTTCGTGGGTGCATGCCTTCTATGGAAAATGCCACCAGAGGAGTTTTCGTAATTTAGAAGCCTTGGTCATAAAATTTTATAACTTTTGGATAGGGCCTAGGATTAAAATTCGTAGACCGTTGTTGTGCATAGGAGGTGGTTTTTACAAAAAGGGAGGCTTAACCTATACCCCACTGAGGGTTTGGGTATGGGGCCTACGGGCGGGGAGTTTAATTGTTTTCTATTTAATCACTTCTCTCCCCCCTTTGTCTTTTTTCCCCCTGGCGAAAACACTCTAAAGGGAGGTGGAACTCCTCCCCTCCTCCACCTCTCCGGTGAGGCGTGGCAGCTCTATCAGATCATCAGTGAAACATCGGGCAACGACCATAATGGAAGGATCATGTTTTTTTTATTTCGTTTTAAACTCCCGCACCTTCTTGGAATCCATTTATAGGCGTCGATTTCCTGTTATTTTTTCGACCGAAGCCCATAATCGCCTAGCACTTGTTATGAGATTTCCGACACAAATTTCAGTATTAAATTCTGAGCTCTGAGGCGTCTGTAGCTGTCTGACGATGTTTGGGCCGGTTTTGGTGTTTTCCGGCAAGGCCCCAGCGGTCCAGCGTGGTGGTCCAGCAAGCGGGCGTGGAGGTGGTCCAGGCGGAGGTGAGGGAGGCACGAGCATTCGACAGTAGGCAGTGGCAGTCGGCGCCAGCTCTCGGTGGCGTCGATATTTAGGGAAAGGTGGTGCTGGCCGGGCAAGGCGGCGGCTCCATGCGGCGAGGCTGAGCCACCGAGGCGCGACAACAGCGGGGTCACGACACGCGACCCCCCGCGCGGGGACTGAGACCCGCACTCAACGGGTCTCCGTGGAAGACAGTGACCGGCCCGCATGGCCAGTCAGCACTGAGTGGACCCGGGGACCCCAGCTGGGCCACGTGGCTGACTGGCCATGCTAGGATACCAGCTTTGGTTCGTGATGACAACCCTGTGAGATATGAGGCATCAACCCATGACCCATCATACGAGTCCCTTTCTCCGGGCGGGCCGATAGCAGCACCCCCACCTGATGGGTAATAGATAGCTTCAGCAGATAAGATGGGGCTTGAGCGCATGTTTAGTGCACACCGTGAGTTCCATTGGGAGAGACCGCTGAGGTTCGGTGCTGAGTCAGACCCTCAGGCAGCAGAGGGTTGGCTGGAGATGGTGGTTTGCCTTTCCAGGCTTGTGAAGATGCCGACAGATCTTATGGTGCCTTTGGCCTCTATCCTTTTCTACAGAGCAGCTTGGCATTGGTGGAGTCTGGTGACTCATTTTTTTATGATTAATATCTTTCGTGGGGGGACATTAAGTTTTTGTTTCATGAGGAGTTTTTCCCCTACTTCTTACGCTCCATTCGGATTCAAGAGCTCTTGTAGTGTCAGTAGGGAGGGATGACAGTGGTCGTGTATGCGACTAGTTTCACAGACTGTGCACGCTTTTACCCAGACATGGTCCATGAAGGAAACATCTGAGCACGGATGTTTGAGATGGGTATCCACCAAGAGATTCATGATATCATAGTACCTTTGGGCATTCCTACTTATTCCGAGGTGCTAGAGCAGGCACTGGTGACAGAGAGCTTCCTGTCATGCTCTACAATTTGTGGTGGCAGTAGGCATGATGGAGCTGAGATGTCTGCCACAGCCAGTAGGCGTCAGAAGACAGAACCTCGACATTGGTGGCTTTCTGATAACCAGACTCAGGGGTGTGTTCATACACCATAGTGGTGCCGGAGGGCACCAGTGTCGCCCAGAGAAAGTCGGTGTTATGTTTGCGATGGGTGAGGTCACCAGACGTGAGACTGCCCGACGAGGCATGCTGAGAATATTGGGCAGGCAGCAGGTGAACCACCATGATGGAGGCAGCGTCGTGATCGGAGTGGCGCCCAAAGAGGAGGTTCTTGCAAAGGAGAGGAAGGAGATGAAAGTGGAGGAAGACCTTACGAGGTCTTCCCATAACCACCAGGCTGTCCACGTCAGGCTCCAACAGTTGACAATTGGGACCATAGATAGCCACGAGCTTTGGATATCTACTATCCTTCAGATCATGAGGTTATAAGAGACACTCTCTACAGCTCTTCTACTTTTTTCATTATAATTGTTAGACTCTGTGTGTGAAATGCTTTTCTCCCTGCACCTTGCTTGATTTGTTACAATGGTGACGTGAGGCATCGGTGTAACCCTGTGTTAGTGTAATATAAACTGTGAAACCTTTTCTTTAGTCTATGGTGTATACTCCTTCGCTCTCCGAGCATGTAAGAGAGACTGGGTCATGGGACATCAACTGTGAAACCTTGTGTGATCTGATATCCCGGCGTGTTTTTCCAAATGGATATTCTGATGGAGGGAATCACCGAGCTTTGTCCCAGGTCCAAACGGTGATTCCAATCACGGAATGTGATGTAGAGGTGCGACTGGGGAGGTGAGCTACCCCCGAGGTCCTTCGGACCGTTTGAGTTTGTGCGAAGGGATGGTGAGGTTCCCTACCGCCTTGCCCTAAATCCAAAGGATGGTATGAGTGCATAACGTCTCCCTCTTGGCTCACCCGAGAATAGGTGTTTGTGATCCTATGCACATAATCGGCAAGGGTAGACCTTACGTGAACAGATCAAATCCTTTGGTCAGTCTGTGGTGACACGAGACTGTGTAAGAGTTCTTCTGGGTACGGGAGATCCAGGTGTGGGCTTAGAACCCTGAGTTGTTTCCTTGTTTAGCTTTTCGGGGATGAAAATATTGAAGGATGGAAATTTTTTAAGAACTATTTTTTTCTATCAGTAGATTTGGAATATTTTTGATGTTATTATAGAGCAGCACCTTCAGATGACATGCGATTCCGAGCCCCAGTGAGGCCAGAATTAAATTTTTAGTGCGTTCACACTGGGCATGTCAAATAAATGGGATAACTCCTAAAAGATGATTTGGATCAGAAATCAGAGTGTCCAGATGGGTCCAAAATGGGGTGTTTACCCATGGAACGACATAAAACAAGTCGGTGCGGGGCGTTTGGGCCCCTCGCTCGCTATCAGAACGTGAAATGGATAAATTAAATAATTAATTTATTCGTTTAATGGTTAAACTCATGTGTCTCTTAAACGGTTGTTCGGATGGGAAACCCGAGGGCACTGTTGAGTCCGGAATATGCCATTTACCCAAGGAGGGGTGTAAGCCCCGTTGGTGCGGGCCTTCTGTGGAAAATGCCAGCAGGGGCATTTTTGTAATTTACCTGCCTTGGTCGTTAAAATTTATAACTTTTGGGCGGGGCCTCTGATTAAAATTTTGAGGCCTCCTTTGTGCTCAGGAGGTGGTTTTTAACGTAGGGGATGCTTATCCTTGACCCCGATGAGGGTTCAGGTACGGGGCCTATGGGAGGGGAGTTTAAGTGTTTTCTATTTAAACACTTCTCCCACCCTTTGTCTATTTTCCCCCTAGTGCAAACCCTCCCAAAGTAAAAGGAACTCCTCCTCTCCTCCACCTCTCCGACAAGGCGCAGCAGCTCCAGGGGATCATCGGTGAAGCGTCGGGCAACGCCCATTAAGCTAGGATCGTGTTTTTCTTTCTTTCATTTTAAACTCCCACACATTATTTGAATCCATTTATATGAATCTATTTGAAATTATATTGTCATGTGAATCCCATAATCATATAGCACATGTTATGATCTTTCCGGCGCATAATTCGAATTTGAATTCTGAGCTCTGAGGCATTTGCAGCTGTTCGACGAAGTTTCAGGTGGTTTTGTGGTTTTCCGGTGAGGCTCCGACAGTCCAGCGAGCGGGCGCAGCGTCGCGGCGGGGATCCACCCGGATGCACGAGTAGTGCGGGCATTCGTAAGAAGGGTAGAGGCAGTCTTCAGGGCAAAGAGGTGCTGGCCGGGCGAGGCAGCAGCTCTAGGCGGTGAGGCTGAGCCGCCGGGGCGCGACGGCAGTGAGGTCCCCCCCCCCCCCCCGCGCGGGTACAGAGACCGGCACTCATCGGGTCTCTGTAGAAGATAGAGACTGGCTCACATGGCCTTTAAAGACCCTAAAAATTCAAGGAATTTTTTTTCTTAATTTTTTGGGAATTTTACAAGAACGCAGTTTCTGACGGCACCTAATTCCGAGGCCCGGTGTGCCTGGAATATGTTTCCGAAGTTTAGCTCGGGTACTGTGACAACCCGATATTTTATGATAAGTATTGTCTTTAATTTATTTTATGTCGTGTGTTTTATGATACAACAAGATTATCTTGTGCTATACGCCACACTGTATTAGCTTGAAGTATACACAAAACACTATTCATAGATTATGCTACACACAATTTCTAGTTCATTTTATAATAGTCATTCTACGCAACATTGAGTGTATATATATATATATATTCAATGTGTAAATGAAATATGGTTGGATTATATTATACGAAACAATGAAGGATTCTTTTACAACATGCAAACCTGACTTGGCTTGCATTACACGCAATCGCGACTTTCCTCGATAGCATGTGTTGTACGCAATATCAGGTTTCACTAAACAATGATATATGGTTATAATATTATTACGAACTAGCCTTTATCAATAGTATTAACTAAATTTTAAATGTTATAACATTATTATTTCATCTTACACATTTACTAGAACATGTTATGTGAACAGAATAAATTTTTCGGGTAAAATAAGTATTTTTCAAAAAATACAGTTTTGCCGCCTTTTGATGGAGCACCCACTTTGAATCTAGTTTATAACATGTTTATAAGTTCAATTTTACAAAATAAACTTCTTATTTTTAATTAGGATATAAAAATTTACATTGGATAAAGTTTTGATATTTTTCTGATAACTTTCATACTTTAATGAATAGTAAAAACACGCTATATTTTAATTAAAAACTACTTTTTTCATCGTAATAATTTATATGGTTAAATTATAATATTGAATATTTTTACAGTATAAATAGAATATTTTTTTACCATTTAATATAATGTATGTCATTAGCATTAATTTTACCATGAATTCGTATGTTAAATCAATTCAATCTTTTGCAATGTTTTAAACAAAAACCCGTTTTCTTTCGACAACGAGATTAATTTTAATTTAATTTCAGAAACTTTTGTGTATTGTATTTAGAAAAATGGATTCCATATTTGGAATCAGTGGGTCCAAATTATGTTAATAGGCTACTTTTTATTTTTGAAAATTATGAATAGTAACTACAGTAAATTTTATTTATCATAGTTAAAGGTAAATAAGGTAATTAAGGGTAAATATAATATTATAAAATTACCCTAACACATGACAAAATTCTATTTGATGACTATAAGCTGACCCATATCACATAAGTGTCGGATTAGATTCATTTAATGGACTTTTGTCCATGAAAATAATTTAATTATTATTAAAACCAAAGAAAGTGACAACATGTCACTCTCTTAAATCTTATAAGTATAATAATTTTAATTTAGTGATAAACTTCATTAAACTTTGAACATGAGTAGTCTCCATAAATCTAATAAAATTATCTACATCATATGAATTTATTTATAACTTTTAGGCATTACATAATTATCATTAATTATGACACAATAGTGATGCAGAAATGGTTTATCTAATGAAAAATCAAGAATATAGTTTTTATTAAACTAACGGTGACCATAAAATGGACAAAACCCTGACCAAAACTTATTTTTCATGTAAATGTAAACCATAATCATCAAATCATCTAATATTTGACCCTTTGGATCCTTATAAAAGCGATTATGACACTTATATTATTTTATTTCAAATGATGGCGAAGTTGTCACCTTCATAATTTAATAAATATAAAAATTTAAATATTGTGATTTTAAGATGATAATTTCGAGTAAAAGTATTATTGTGAAATTTAATAGATTTAACTTCGTTGTAAGATTTTATTTTTAATTTTTATGCAACAAATAAGTATATTAAATAATTATACAAAAATGTTGTAGTATTTATTTTATTAAGTGATAAACCAAATAAATGGTTTTAAAAATAATAAAATAAATATTATATGAACTATTTAATGTGATACACTAATTTTATAGATACATATGACCTTTTATGAATATATTAAATATTTTAGTTCGAATATATCCTCTGTTTAGATTTTATTTAAATTCAATTAAATGAATAGTGTCAAAATTGACACTTGTTATTTTACAAAAATAACATATTATTAAATTGTTCAAAAATCACAAAAATATTTAGAAATTATAAATTGAAATTTATATAGTCTAAAATTTCATAAATTATCCAATTATGTAAAATTAACAACACATAAGTGATTATTTATAACCATTTAAAATTTAATTTTTTTCCACAAATAAACTTAAATAGATTAAATAAGGATAAATCAAAATGATAAGGTTTAAAATAAGATCAAAACATGTCAAAATTTGATTGGTTGATGCGATTAAAACCCTATATCATCTAATATTCTAATATGAGTCATTTGTGGGGGTTTTTAAGTGGGGTTAGATTTATTATAAATTAATATTTTTAAGAATTTCAAAGGTGCCCCTCTCCTCCCTTATAAAAGGGCACCTCCTCCCTCTCCTCCTCACACCAATTTGAGCCTTCAAGATCGGCCAAACCCTGCCAAAATATCTTCTACACTTCCCTATAAACATCCTAGATGTCCTGGTCTTCTTCAAAGACCAATTTTAGTGCCCTAAGAGGTGGTTTCAAAGAGGCGCTTCAAAGAAGAGGTAATGTCAGTTACCGATTCTTTCAACTTTATTTCTTTTTCCACTTCTTCTTCTTAGGTTGTTTCATTATGAAGTAATAACATCAGTATCACTCATATACTGATATTTTATTATAATTATGAAACAACCCTATTTCACCATCTATCCATCCAACGGAGAACAAAATCACCGCACGTGCGTACGTACGGAATACCGTCTCCACGTCGTGGTGCAATCTATTTTCCACGACCAACTTACTTGGATGGGTATAATGGTGTAAATACTAACTATATATGAGTATTTTAAAGTGATATTTAATCTTTAATAGCATTCATACACTCCAATAATATTCCATGATCATGGGAACGATATCATCGCTCGTGTGTACGTACGGAATACCGTCTCCACGACGCGATGAGATTCATTCTCAATGATTAACCATTCCTAAATGATTATAAAGTAGATATAATAAGTAATCATGAAATATATGACATAATATTGATACTGTATTTATGTGTATATATATATATGTATGTATTTCATCCAATTAATTCCATTCAATTCAATGAGGGAACGAAAACAAAATTAATGCGTACGTACGGCCTACCGTCTCCATGAACGGTGTATTTCATTCCATTTATCGATCTTTTATATATATGTATATTATGAATATATATTATATATATAAATCATGTTTTATATTATAGAATTATGTAATCATGATCTAAGTAATCTTATGAATAATTACAAGTCAAAACATGGGCAACAAATGAAACGATTTTACCCAAAATGCTCTTTAACATGGAATTTACAAAAGAACGGGTAATATAAAGTCATAAGTGAACCATATAAGATATCATAACAGTGAATATTATTCTGTAATAATTAAATTACATTATTTAAATCATTATACAGGAGGTTCAGACACTTACGAAGCAAATCGGACCTAAGGTAAGGAAAAATATCACAATCTCATTTTTATCCGAGATTGTTTATACTTTGGGATTTACTGGAGTGTATTTTATCATCCACATCCATGTTCCATCAATATGTAATATTGTTTCCATCCACCTAAAATTGTATAAATCTAATTTTACACTTAGGTGAGTTTTTAGTAAAGGATATGAAAGGAATCTTTTGTCGTTTTTTGTACGAGGTACTTTTTGACTTTTCCGGTAAAAGTACGAGAAGATTTTTTTTAACTTATACGACACAAATGATTTTTATGGTTTTATAAAGCCTTATTTTCATGAAGATTCTTCTAAAATATTTCATGACTATTTTCAACAAAATCCTTTTCTTTTAAAATTGCCTGACATTTTGTGAAAAGAAAATTATTTTGAAGAAAAAAAGATATTTTCCTCAAGAATTCATTTCAAGTGTTTTATCAAAACCATTTTCATCAAAGATGAAATTATTTCACATGTGTATGTTTCAAGTATCATTTATCTATGATTTACATGGTTTCACTTTTCTTATTATGAAATGATATCCATTTCTTTTATATTGATTATGTTATGATGGGATGATGTTTATGAAACCCATTTTATTCTTTGGGTTATTTTGAATGATGTATGTTTATTTTGTGGCACAAGTAAGAATGATTTCATTATAAGATGAGTGGGACCTATATATCCCTCCAATGAATTGGGTAATGATTTATATTTCATGAGATAGACATGGATGGAACGGTAAGTTAATCCAGTTCAGTATTACAGGACTGTAACAAGGTGTGAACTCGATTCCGAAAGGTACTTTGTCCACTAAGATGGTCTTGGCAGTAATGCCTTGGATACTATGGAAATAATTACATATGCTTAATGAATTACACAATTACATGTTTTATTACCATGCTATTTTTTCATGATTTATGTTCCATTATGATCTATGCCTTATGTACTTCCATGTTTTATGTCGTTGCTCAAGATTTTGATGTTTAAACTTTATGTTCATGTTTTTAAGTTCAAATGTATATGTTATGTTTTATTTTATCCATGCTTACCCTTACTGAGTATTTGAGCTCACCCTTTTTATGTTTTATTTTTCCCCCAGGATTAAAAGAAAGGTTTTAGGTAAGGAAACGAAAAGGGGAAGATCGTTATGGGAGATGTTGAAGATCTTTCAACATGATTAGATGTTTTTATTCCGAGTTTCCAAAGACACTAAACTATTACGGTCCTTATGTGTCTTTTTTTGTTATGTATTAAGTATTTCGCAAAAGTAATGTAATGTCCATGTACGTCATGTTTCGGGTCACTACAGGTACGTTCAGTGAACGAACGAGCGGGTTTTTCTAACTTTTGAACCGGTGCTCGGAATCAAATTCCGAGGGCACCGATGGAATAAAAGTGCCGGTATTTTCTAAGAAACATCTTTTCCGGAGTTGCGTTTGTTCGAGTGTGGTTTTTAATTTTTGTGGTTATGTTATTAAATAAATTAAAAGTGGTACAACCGATTTTTATTTTATTTTTCTTAAATTATTTTAAGTGGATGATGTGGGTCCCACAATATCCTACCCACTTGGTAGGATATTTGTGAGGTGGGGCCCATATGAACTCCATCATTTCTTTTCTTCCTAAACCCCCTCCCTTAATTAAGTAATGCACCTGCACCCCTATTAATGAAGTCAACCCTTGCGTTTATTCTGGTTAATAAATGCCTCATTAATTTGGGAAGTTAAATTGTTGCAATTAATTCTTTGAATTGATTGTTTCTTTTTGAAATTCAAATGTTGGCTTCTGCGTTAATAAAATAAGACAACTCTTATTTTATTAGGGGTTGGTTGTGAAAGAGAGTTTGGGGAGAATTCTATCAAGTCGTGAAGTTCTTCCTCCTCGACGAAGAACGCGAAGAATGTGAAGAACGCCGGATCCTCGGAGATCGACGACGTGACACTTCTTCTGTGATGTTCCTTCTCCACGACGCTATGATCCTCCTTCCGCGATGCCTTCTTCCGTGACGGTTAATTCCGCAACGAATCCTCACTCATCGAATTCGATGAGGTAGGGATTTATTTTAATTGTTGTTCATGAATTCTTATGTTTCCCTTCTTCATTTCTGTTGGACCCGCCTGATACTGCAACAACGGGAGGGGGTCAGACCGCATGAAGGAGGATCATAGCGTCGTGGACCACTGGGCGGGGCATACTCGGAGCGGACGGCTGGACCCGATGAGATGTGGAGGCTATCTGTACCCACCCTTCAGGTGGGACTACCTGTGGACGGCTCGACGTTGCAGCTTTACTTTTCAGTTGTACTTTTCTCTCAGTTTGGGTTTGTATTCTGGCCCACTTACTTTACCGCACTTTCTATTGTACCCAATTTTTTCTTAGTGTTTACTTCTGCTTGCTTTCTCTGTGGTGTTTGTTTACTTTACAAAGGCAATGCATTCCCTTTTTACGGGGAATTACTCCTTGGTGCTAGTCTCCAGCCCCTGGCCTATGGAAGGCGGGCTTGGGATAGTCACAGCACGGCCCCGAGGACGTGTCGTGACAAATTGGTATCAGAGGAGTTCAGTTCTACCGCAGAACTTTGGACTATGATCTTTTTCTATGTGAAGAAATAGTGTTAAGAGTATTGAGTGTGGTTATCAGTCTAGGGAGACCAGTGTTGGTGCAGCGGCCGACGTATCTATACACCAGGACCATGACTTTTGATTGTCGACTTAATGCACGAAAACATTGGTTTGCATGTGTGTTTCAGGTTTTCTTTGTGATTACTTTGTGTTAGATCACCAGTTATACTGTTCTAACTGTGGAAGACCTGTCTCTTTTGAGGATGGCCCCACGACGGCAGCCAGCTAGGGTTCTGAGCGTTGTGCATGACGACAGCCCACCGAGCAACAAGGCCTCGGTACAGGGCCCTTTGACAGTAGAGGCACCAGCGGCACCTCTCCCCGCCGAGCCACCGACGCTACCAGCCTCAGCTGCTGACAATGCACGTCGCCTTAGTGCACTGCACGAGTTTCAGCACTAGCATCTGCCCAGGTTCTATGGGGAGACGGACAATCAGGCAGTCGAGGATTGGCTGGAGGCAGTTGTATGAGTTTCCAGGTTAGTGAGGACACCAGCAGACCTCATGGTGATCCTCACAGCGAGCCTACTGCACGCGGCAGCAGGCAGATAGTGGAGCTTGATGCTCCAGGTACATGACGAGGCGTCTCTCCTCTGGGTGGACTTTGAGAACCTATTTTTATCGGAGTTCGTCCCAGCCACCCGCCATGCGGTGCGCATCCAGGAGCTTCTACAACTGCGGCAGGGCAGCTTGACGGTCGCCCAGTACTCAGTGAGATTTACCAATCTCTCACGCTACTCGACAGACATGGTACGAGATCCATTCTTCCGGGCTCGAACCATTGAGTAGGGATTGAGGCATTAGATCAGGGCATCACTGATCTCCCTCAGCATTCTGACTCAGTCTGGGGTACTGGAGCGAGCCCTTTTGATCGAGAGCTTCCTTTCTGAGCCTTAATCAGCAGCGAGACCAACTGTGGGGTGGCACGTAGAAGATTCTTATGTAGCAGGAAGTCGAAAGATGACTCAGGGGTCCAGGAAGACCAGACCTCTAAGCAGATGACCTCAGGACACTAGCTCAGTGGTGCCGGGCACAAAGCGCAGAGCTAGTCTTTAGAGAGGTAGACAACGCTACGCATGCGGCGGGCAGGGCCACATGGCACGTGACTGCCCGACCCTCCATGCAGAGGAGTAGAAGACAGTTGAGGGGCCACCCAGGCAGAGGAAGAGGGTCGACCGTGGCGGTCTGCATGGAGCAGGAGGATGAGGCAGAGGATTTGGTCGACGAGCATGTGGTGGCCGACACTTTGAGGCTCTACCACCACCACCACCAGGAGGTCCACCCAGACCACAGGGAGCTGGTGGGGAGAGACAGGCACAGTTCCAGGCAGTGGAGGCCTACAACCACAGCGCGCCCGAGATTATTCTAGGTACTATCTGTGTCTATTCCACCCTTGCTACAGTTCTTATAGACACAAGATCAAGTCATTATTTCATAGCCGCTACCCTTGTTCGGAGCCCGGAGATTCCGACAGATCCTTTGGCTTGATCCTTATGGATAGAGACTCCTACAAGAGCAGACTCGACGATTACGCACTGGTGCCGGCAGTGTGAGCTTACTCTAGGAGGCAAGAGCTTCGGCTGGGATCTTCTTGTAGCGGCGTCAAGGCCTTACGACGTCATCTTGGGTATGGATTGGTTATCTACAGTTCATGCTCAGAACGATTGTATGAGGCGCAAGGTGTGGTGTGTACGCACCGACGGGAGCATGTTCACCTTCACCGGTGATAAGGGAGCCTTTGCAGCACAGGATGGACTTCCGTAGAAGAGAGGATAGCCCATCACTCATCAGTTGGCTAGCCTCATCCTAGGAGCAGTTGACGTGCGGGGTCCTAGTTTTCCTGCAGTGGTGGATCAGTATGAGGACGTTTTCCCCGACGACGTTCCACGACTACCTTCTCGTAGAGAGGTAGAATTTTATATTGATCTGTACCCCGGGAAAGCCCCAATATCCACCCCATCATATCGGATGGCTCCCGCCGAGCTTCGAGATCTATGGCTACAGTTGGAGGACATGCAGGGCAAGGGATTCATCCGAACCAGTGTTTCTCCCTGGGCTTCCCCGATATTGTTCCCCAAGAAGGCGGACAGGAGCTTGCGACTTTGTGTCAACTATCGTCTCCCGAACCAGGTGACAGTGAGGAACAAGTATCCGCTACTGAGGATTGATGACCTCTTTGATCATCTCAAGGGATCACGGTGGTTCTCGAAGATAGACCTCAGGTCAGGCTATCATCAGCCCAGAGTTCGGGACGAGGATGTGCAGAAGACAGCCTTAAGATGTCGGTATGGCCACTATGAGTTTTTGGTTATGCCATTTGGCGTAACCAATGCTCCTGCAGTGTTCATGGGCCTCATGAGCAGGATCTTTCAGCAATACCTCGATCAATTTGTCGTGGTCTTCATCGATGACATTATGATATACTCGACGACTGAGGAGGAGAACGCCTACCACTTGAGGGTTGTACTAGACACACTCCGAGAGCACCAGCTTTATGGAAAGCTCTTAAAGTGTCAGTTCTAGAAAATTGAGGTCCACTTCCTGGGACATGTCATCTCTGAGGTGGGAGTTGTGGTGGATCCTGTGAAGATTGAGGCAGTGCTAGCTTGGGTGCCAGCCAGGAGCATGACAGATTTGTGGAGTTTCTTGGGACTAGCTGGGTACTATAGGAGATTTGTGCCAGACATCTCCAGAGTTGCGGTACCACTCTCATCTTTGACGAAGAAGGGGAAACCCTTTGTGTGGTCAGATAGTGGTCAGCAGATATTCCAGGAGCTGAGACGAATATTGACCAGCGCCCCTATCTTGAGGCTACCGGATGAGGTAGTTGGGTACGCAGTTTACTGCGATGCATCATGGACCGGACTCAGATGTATCCTGATGCAGGAGCAGGACGTGATCGACTAAGGATCACCTCAGTTGAGGAAGTATGAGCAGTACTAAGCTACCCATGACCTGGAGTTAGCAGCAGTGGTCTTCGCTCTGAAGATGTGGCGACACTATCTGATGGGCGAGCGAATTACAGTCTATTCTGACCATCAGAGTCTCAGGTACATCTTCTCTTAGAAGGACCTGAAACTGAGATAGCGGTGATGGATCGAGTTCCTCTAGGAATATGACTTTGAGAAACTCTATAATCCTGGGAAGGGGAACATAGTAGCCGATGCTCTCAGCAGGAGGATGGGCATTCAGCTACTTGGGGAGGCGACAGAGCAGCTATCCGCTTTTTAGATATCCTTTATGGATAGAGATAGAGAAGCCTTTCTTCAGTCACTCACAACCACTCCTCCACTGCTATAGTGGGTCAGAGAGGCACAACGTGGGAATGACGACTGTGAGATGAGGCATGTGCAGATATCCTTAGGACAGGTACCTGATGGTTTCTCCTTAGGAGGAGATCACGACGTCCTTTTTCAGAGGACGTACCATGGTACTAGTTTCTTTACATGGGGAGGTGCTGAGAGAGTCTCCCAATTCCCCTTTGGTGGTACATCCTGGAGTGGCGAAGATGTACCAGGATCTTAGATGACAACACTGGTGGTCGGGCATAAAGAAGGTTGTGGCAGAGTTCGTTTCTCGATGCCTCAGCTGCCAGCAGGTGAAGGCAGAGCAACAGGTACCAGTAGGCTTGGTACAACCCTTGGAGGTCCCAGAGTTGAAGTGGGACGGGATATCTATGGACTTCGTGACTGGACATCCACGCACTTCTAGAGGTCACGACTCCATTTGGGTGATTGTTGACCGACTCACCAAGTCGGCACACTTCTTACCCATGAGGGAGCAGGGCTCAGTGGAGAGCTTGGGACGTCTCTACGTTCAAGATATTGTATGGATTCATGGTGTTCCATCGTCTATCATCTCCAATCAGGATGTTCGCTTTACTTCCTGGCATTGGAAGGGGTTATAGGAGGCATTTGGGACGCAGCTACGTCTGAGCACTGCCTTTCACCCTCAAACAGATGGTCAGATGTAGAGGACCATTCAGACTCTAGAGGACATGCTCCGTGCATGTGTCCTTGACTTTGGTCGTAGCTGGGAGGACCACCTACCCTTGGTGGATTTCGCGTACAACAACAGCTAACCCTCCACCATCGGGATGGCACCATACGAGGTGTTGTACGACCGACCTTGCAGATCACTACTGTGCTGGACAAACCCTGGGGAGTCAGCACTTGTTGGACCAGAGATGGTCCAGGCCATGACAGAGAAGGTCCAAGTCATCTAGGAGTGGATGAGGATAGCTCATAGATGACAGAAGTCTTATACTGATAGGAGGAGGAGGCCACTGGAGTTCGATGATGGAGATCACGTCTTCTTGTGGGTCTCACATCGACGTGGACTACATAGATTTGTATTAGGCGGAAAGTTGTCTCCATGCCTCATCGGACCATTACAGGTCCTCAACAGGATTGGCGAGGTGGCTTATCGCCTGGATCTATCACCTCAGTTGCACTGGGTGCATGACGTCTTCCACGTATCTCAACTGATAAGATACGTGTATGACCCGAAACATATCATTGACAATGGGGAGCTGGACATTGATGATGGGGCGAATTTTGCGGAGGTTTCGGTGGAGATCTAGGATCGACAGGATCGGGTCCTACGTGGATGGCTGATTCCTCTAGTGCGCATCATATGGCAGCACGAGAACCTCCAGGAGAGCACTTGGGAGCGGGAGTCTCAGATGCGTACTCAGTACCCACATTTGTTTCCCTAGTTTTTGATGTATCATTACGGGGACATAAAGTCCTGAGGTGGGAGTGATGTAAAGACCAAAAAAAATCAAGGAAATTTTTTAATTAATTTTCTTGGGAATTTTACAAGAACACAGTTTCTGATGGCACCTAATTCTGAGGCCCGGTGTGCCCGAAATCTTTTTCCAAAGATTAGCTCGGGTACATTCAGTGAAAAAATGAGTGAGTTTTTCAATCTTCTGAACCGGTGCTCAGAATCAAATTCCGAGGGCACCGATGGAATTGCAGCGCCGATATTCTCTTAGAAACAGCTTTTCCGGAGTTGCGTTTACTCAGGTGTGATTTTTAATTTTTGGGGTTAAGTTAAGAAATAAAATAAAACTGGTACAACGGATTTTTATTTTAGTTTGCTTAACATAAGTTAAGTAGATGATGTGGGACCCACAATATCCTACCCTCTTGGTAGGATATTTGTGAGGTGGGGCCCACATGAGCCCCACCATTTCTTTTCTTCCTAAACGACCTCCCTTAATTATGTAACGCACCCACACCCCTATTAATGAAGTCAACCCTTGCGTTAATTCTGGTTAATAAACGCCTCATTAATTTCGGCGGTTAAATCGTGGAAATTAATACATTGATTTGATTGTTTCTTTTTAAAATTAAAACGTTGGCTTGTGCGTTAATAAAATAAGACAACTCTTATTTTATTAGGGGTTGGTTGTGCAAGAGAGTTTGGGGAGAATTCTCTCAAGTCATGAAGTTCTACCTCCTCGACGAAGAACGCGAAGAACGCGAAGAACGCGAAGAACGCGAGAACCTTGGAGATCGACGATGTGACGCTTCTTCCGTGATGTTCCTTCTTCGTGACGCTACGATCCTACTTCCACGACACCTTTTTCCGCGATGGTTAATTCCATGAAGAATCCTCGCTCATCGAATTCAACGAGGTAGGGATTTATTTTAATTTTTGTTCGTGAATTCTTCAGTTGCCCTTCTTCATTTCTATTAGAGCCACCTGATACCGAAATAACGGGAGGGGGTTGGACTGCATGAACACGGCTGACCCTCCTCTCCCCTTTGGTTATTTGTTGTTGTTTGCGGCACGAACAAGGTAACGCGGTGCCGAAGCACCGTGCAGAAATATTAAAGAAAGGAGGAGAAGCGGAGCCGTCGTGCCGCGCCGTTTAAGACGTACCAAAGACGCGGCACGGTCGTGCCATGCCGAAGAACTAAAAAAGCGCCGTGGCCAGAGCGGGGCCGCGACAGAGGGGTGCGGTGCCGTCACGCCACACCGGACGGACTAAAGTCGCGGCTCAGGCCGCGACGGAGCAAGGAGACCGGCGGCCGGTTCCGGGCCGCTGGCATCGGAGCAGGGGGACTGGCCAGCGCTGGTCCCATGGCGGTAGCAGCCTGCTAGCCAGAGCGGGCCGGCCGGTCAGGGGAAAACCAGGGGTTCATAACCCCCGGTCGGCCAGCAGGTGCGGCCCCCCACATGGGGGTCACGGGATCTCAACGCGGGGGGCAGCGCGCCCCCCCTTCACCGCTCGGCCGTTACGGCCGAGCCGCTGGGCCGCTGGCCACGCCAGTGCACCGGGCTGGGCCGGGCCGCCCAGGCCGGGCCGGGTATCCCAGGCCAGGCCGGACCCGGACCCGGTTCTGGTCTCCCCAGTTCGGGCCGACCCTGGGGGTCTCGGGCCGGGTCGGACCGGGCCTGAACCCCCTAATACCAAACCTCTTTCGGTCTTATGCCCATAACTTGGTTTTCTGATGTCCGATCGACGCACTGTCATCTGCGATGTCATCCTTGGATCGTGATTGTCATTTAGGTATATTAAACTCAAGGTGTCGGAGTACTTTGGGTTCATCCGGGTTGGTTCGTGCACGAAATCAACCGGGCCCTCGGAGCGGAAACACTTATAACTTGAGCTTCAGACGTCCGATTGACGTGCCATCAACTTTGTTGGATTTCCCTTAGTGAGACAGACCTTTTGGCATACTCCACTCGAGGTTTGGAAATAGTTGGAGTACATTCGGGTTGTTTTAGACTTAAAAACCAAACTGGCCCCTGGGATGAAAAAGCCAATAACTCTCAGACCGGGTGTCCGATTGACGCGCCGTCTGTGATGTTGAGTTCCGGTTGATGATACTGAACTCTTGGATACATCAAATCCGGACTATGCGCCAGTTGATTATCAGACTTCCGGCACGTGGAGCAGACCCTCCCGAATGATCTTACTGTGTGCGTGAATCCTAGAGGTGGCTTCTACTGCGACGACGATGACGACAGCACTTAAATCCTCCGTGGATTTGACGGCGACGACTACAGCACTCAGCGATCCTACGTGGATCAGTGCTATCGATCCAGTGTGGGTCAGCGCTCAGTGGTCCTGTGTGGGCCAGCACCTACAGATCCTGTGTGGGTCATTGCGGGGGTTAGTACCTATCGATCCTTTGTGGGTCATTGTGGGGGTTATTACCTATCGATCCTGTGTGGGTCCAACGACTTAGATAAATCAGTGGAAATATCTGATCATCTCTATTATCATACGAAGAAGTATACATGTGTGACATGAATCTTGACTTGTTTTCCTATGTGGATTGTGTTGTGCTATCATGTGTGGATGTGATCGAACTTGGGCTCGGACGTTGGAGCGAACTGGAATTGATGACTTAGGTATATGTATGGGAATATACCTAAGTAGTGTTATATGTTACTTCATGATTGTATGATTCCTTTTTGGATTATCCTTTATGGATTCTAGGAGAAATTCGGGGGTCTTGGTGTCCCTACTAAGTAGCTTATACTCACCCCTGCATGGGCTATGCCCGCACTACGTTGTGTTGGTTACAGACGACGGACAACGCTAATCGTGGTAGAGGCACGAGGAGTAGGTCGGTAGCCAGAGGTGGACCACTAGGTGGGGCATACTCGGAGCGGACGGCTGGACCCGAGGAGCTGTGGAGGCTATCTGTATCCACCCTTTAGGTGGGACTACCACTGGACGGCTCGACGCTGCAGCTTTACTTTTCAGTTGTTGTAATCTCTTTTCAGTTGTAATTTTCTTTCAGTTTGGGTTTATATTCTAGCCCACTTACTTTACCGCAATTTCTATTGTACCCAGTTTTTACTTAGTTTTTACTTCTTATTGCTAGCTCTATGGTGTCTGTTTACATTACAAAGGCAATGCCTTCCCATTTTACTGGGAATTACGCCTTGGTGCTATTCGACAGCCCCTGGCCTATGGAAGGCGGGCTTGGGGTAGTCACGGCACGACCCCGAGGATGGGTCGGGACTTGGTCGGGCGGTGCAGAGTGGACCTAGGGTCCACGTCCGGGCCGCGTGGCTGAGCCGCGGCCCAGCGCTGCGAACCGGGCCGGCTGGTGCGGGCCGGCCCAGGCTGGTCCTGCCCAAGGGGATTCGTCCCCTCAATTTTGGATGACCATAATTTTCATTACGGGTGTCCATTTTGTGTGCCATCTGTGGAAGTGTACTCCAGGGATCAAGACAATGCTCTTGAGATGGCCTCGGGGATTTTTAATTCCCATGACGAGGGGTTCGTTGGCGCGACACGACATTTAGTGGAAGGGCGTTTTACTCAGGGGTTCTTATTTTGGACGGTGCAGAAACATCCGATGTCCGTTTTGAGTGTCGTCAGTGGAGTTGGGACCCCGGAGCTGAGGCGGTGCTTTCTATTGTGGTTTCAGGAATTGATGCTAGAGTTGATGTGTGGGCCCCACGACCCGTCTTTTAAGCAGCGAGCATCATTTAGCAACCTTTTCATCGGACGTCCTTTAGGGGCGTGCAAGCAGTCTATTTTGGGTGTTTTTTCGAGGGCATTGCATTGGCACAATCTTCCTTCTTTAATTCTGCAGGATGGTGTGGGCCCCATGATACCCATTTTGGGAGTTGGTGGTGATTCCCATCTTCTTCACCAGGCGTCCGATTCAGACAAGTGGATTTTCAATCTTTTGTACCTTTTCGAGTGGACCGCAACGGTGCAATCCATTCGTTGTGCTTTGGGACCGAGATGCGGGTCCCATGAAGAATCACTCGGGTGTGGTGCGGTGGAATACATCTTTTTTTTTCTGGATATATGTTGCACTCAAGTGAGTGGTCAATTTGACATGTTCTCCCACGAGGATCTTAATGGTGCAATGCGCCCGACTATTTTTGGGGTCGAGGATTGGGACCACAGGACGTCATTCGGGCGTAAATCATTGTTGAACAACATTTATGTCGGATACCCAGTAGACGTGAGTAAATAGTTTATCTTGCATGTTTTTTGGTGAGGATTACAACGGTACGATCCATTTGGATGTGCGGAGTCTCTTTCCGGATCTCTTTTAAATGTGGAAGCATGAAAGATGTACCAGTGGTGGTTCTTCCTATGGTGTTTGTAGGGAACCCTTGGCGTGTGATCACGTTCACTATTGGGAGAGTGAATTGAGTACTTGATGAGATGTAGTTGGCCATGCATGGGCCGATGAGGTTGCAAGTTGGAATTGTTACATTTACGCCTGTCGCGTTGATGTTTGGAGCTGTGTGCACGATAGCCTTTGGGCTGGAAACATGGTATATACTCTTAGAGTATACAGGAATGCATGGAGGTACATCTGGTTTTTTGTACATGAGAAATTTTGTGCGCTTGGTTGGAGTTGACTTGGGGCCACACGTCGTGTGTGCCCCATGTGCATGTCGTGTTCTTCTTTGCATACCCTTGAACTCTAGCGACGTAGAGGGTCCCTCTGTTCTCATTTTTTTGACCAGCTGGGTTGAGTTTCCTTGTGGTTCTGTTCTTGTTTGTTTGACCAATAGGGTCGAGTGGTTTTCCCCTAATTATGTTCCTGATGGTTTGGCCGGCAGAGTTTCTTCGTGTTCCCTAGTAGAGTTATTGTGGATTCGGTGTGACCAACACATTACGCGGGCACTGATATTCTACCCAAGAGGTTGTTTCCAGCAGGTCTGGCTAGAAGGTTGCTTCCAGCAAGGATGGCCAGTGGGGTACCATCAAGTAGGGGTGTCCAGTTGTATCACCCAGTAGGGATGGCCAGTGGGTTACCATCCATTAGGGATGACTAGTGAGCTACCATCCAACAAGGATGGCTAGTGGGGTACCATCCAGCAGGGATGGCCAGTACAACGGTGTTCACCGAGTAGTACCATCTAGCATGGATGGCTAGAGTGGTTCAGGGTTTACCTCCAGTGGGGCTTGGAAGTAGTCCTCGATGCCGGGTTTACCTCCAGCTGGGCTAGGAATTGGTCCCTGCTGACGGTTATGAGCCTCCCTCCAGTGGAGTACCCATTTATGGGACTGGGAATTGGGACTCACCGATGACTTTATATGGGTTTACCTCCAGTGGATTACCCTTTTTCGAGACTAGGCAGTGTGTCACCCATCGACTTCTACCGGGTCACCCTCTAGTGGGAACCCGTCGACTTCCAGGGATTACCCTCTAGCGGGGCTGGGCAAGGGGTAACTTGTTGACTTGAGGAGGCCTCTCGTCTATGGGGCAATGAAGAGGTGTGTTTTGACGTTCCCCAGAACTCTCAAGTACGAGGGGTGATTTCCCCACCGAGACACGTCCTTGAGACGTGACCTAAAACCGTGCGGGTGAGTCAGTGCTGCCCAAAGCAGATAGTGTCAAGGTGTGGTGATTTGAGCCCCTTGACATGCAGTTCTGGGATGATGTTTCGATACTGGGAATCGATGGTGTTTACTTATGGGAATATTGGCTACTCACTTTATTGGGCTGAGATACGGGACATATATCCCCTTACAATCTTGTTTGGGTTTCCTGACAGAGCATATATTTATGTATACCTTGTTCCAGTACCCACATCTTGGGTTTTGGTTACTATACTTATAGAAGAGGCGATGACGCGTGGGTTATTCCACATAATTTCCATCTCTAGATTCTCGTGGTTCGACAATTATACTCTCCGGCTATATGTAGCGAAGATTCGATGAGAAGTTCAGCTTCTATCTATTCCTAGCTCCATGCGTTTGGAAGAGTCTACTTCTTTCTTCTTGTTGGTTTGAGTTATACTCTTTACTGCACTTTTGGTTGTACTCCATTACCTTTCCCTATTCGATCTACTTCTCACCTCTTTAGTAACTCCTTTGTTTCTCCCTCGATTTTTCGGGGCATCCTATAGATTATTTTTATACTCAACCCTGCTTGGGCTTTTCCCACACTTGGTGTGACCTTGTAGACGACGAACAGGTTGGTCATGACTTCAGTAGAGCTTAGGAGTTCTAGATCATGGACCACATGAAGTGGTCGTAGTTGGATCCAGGTGTGGGACTCTCCCAGTAGTTTACTTTTATTTACCTGTTTCCGGGTTGTGGCACTTTTCTGGTTGGGTGCGTGTTTTGCCCCTTTTCTTTTCAGTTTACCTTCAACACTTTCTTTGTACTATTTAGAGGTTGATGCACTTTGTGGTTTATTTATAACAGTTGGTACTTTACTTTTATTTTTACTCTGCACTTCTACATTGAGTGGCATGTGTGTGTGTATGTAAAGGTACTTAGGAAAATTCATCCCTGAGTTGTTTAGCCATTGGTGCTGGTCGCCAGCCCCTGGCCAATGGAGGCGGGCTTGGGGGAGTTGTGGCTCGAGCCTGGGTAGGGTCGGGTTGTGACAAAAAAAATTGGATAGTGTAGAAAGATATATCTAGAATTCAATATACCCTTCCACTTATTTTGTAGAGTGGTAAAGGTGTTGGACTACATTGATCTACCACTGCATTTATACTGGCTACATGACATCTTTCTCATGCCATTGATGAGGAGGTATGTACATGAACTTTCATATGTTATCAACTAGGGAGAGATGAAAATCAAGTAGGTGGATATAGTTACAAAGTACTTATTATAGATCTTGGATCTGTAGGACATGATTCTTCATATTTGATTTATTCCCATTATTCATGTATAATTATAACCCAAGAATCTGTAATAGAGGAAATTGGATTTGGAGACCTAGATGAAATATTAATAACATCATCACATTGAGTAGGTTTTTTTATTATCATGTATTTTTGTTACATCGATGGTTGGGGATATGGCCTATAATAAAAATGTATTCCCATTCGTCGTCATCAATCAATCATAATTCATGGTAAGATGTATAAATTATGGGATTCTATCATGTTTCATTATAATGGTTGAATACAGATTTATTCCAAAAACTAGAATTTGTTCATGCTTTGATAGAGGATTTATTTATGGTAGATTAAAATTTTCATTGATGTTTATACCTCATAGATTTTATTTTTTGGACAATAGTGCATTACCATGAAAATCACAATAGAAGAGGTTCATTTTTCAAGTTTTTGTTTTTTTTATCCAATGATTATTCCAATGTTCATTAGTGGTATTTTCTGTGAAAATTAGTTCAGTGAATATCCAATATATGATCACTTCATGACTATTCATTAGTGAAATTGATCAATATCATGGGTTCAGTTTGTGATCAAGGGTGAGATTGAGATGTGGAAATGGAGGATGATCCAATGTGAACTAGATTTGACCAAGGATCCCCAGTATTCCAATTTGAAGTGTGGTTTACAACCAATGCAAATACATGTATCTGGATGGAGCATTTTATGAGGGTATTTATTCCTCTATACAATAATTAAATAGTCATCCAACACCAAATCCATGATTCTTGATATGTTTTTCAGTTGTAGTGCTACGGATGAATGATCTATATATGAATCATGGGATTTTGTAAAATCCCATGTTATGTGTCCTGTAATCTAGAACTAAAAAATGTGTGGGCCCTATATATGGAACATGAATTTCTATGGAGAATAAAATATAACATGTCGTATGAGTCCTTCCACATTTTATGTGACCTGAGTTAGTTTATCTATATGTATAATGGAGGATTTATAGGAATAATAATTCCAATGTACATAGATAGTGTTAGAGTACATGAGTAGAGTCATGTACTAGGACACATCCAAGTGAACACAATCACGTCCAAGTGTAGATAGGTTAGTACACAAGAATGAAAAAAAGTAAAATGGATTTGGAATGTGGTATGTGGCACACAAAGATTTATAGCTCAACCTCTTCATTTTTTACCCATCCATGATAGAACATGTAATTTTATATTTAAATTTCATTTGTGGTTGGAAAGCACATGCAGTAAATGGGTTGGAAAGAAACACCATTGACTCCCATGTACACACCATTCAAACCATTTGAGGGGGTTTAGGGACCATCAATTCTATATATTAGACCATAATTAGTTAACTGGGTTACCTTGGTCCATGAATTCAAGGGTAATGTACATAATCACACCCACTACATTGTATTATGATCCCTAATACAGATGATTATATGGATGTGTTTCTGGTATCCCACTATGATTAAGGAGAGTGATCCTCTATAATTTCTTATTATACCCTATGTAGGGTTTATGGAATCGACATGACATCATTGTGTGGGGTTCTGATCCCCCAACAATAGGATGTTTAGGCAGGGTTCTTGAATCCTTATCATATGATTACCTATATAAAGGGATGATCTAAATTGGGTTGGTGAGGTCCCCCAGTGGTTTTAGCTGTGATCTCATATCTGTGTATCACTATATTTATAGAATAATGAGTATTCTTGAGAAGGGACAAATGATCTTGAACTTGTTAGTGAGGGTCTCTAGTTATAGCATGGTACATAGAGTGGGTTTACCAAGATAATCCATTCTCGATATGTTTTGTGAAAAAATATTGTGGCTGGTAGTCTGGTTGAGATCGCCGGGAGGATCAATGTCCCTCTAGATTATATCTGGGTTTTTTATCTTACATTAATTGAATCACAACTTTTATGAGTTGAATAATCTATATGCATTATGTTTAGTGATTTCAGGATGTCCAAATAGGTATTATTATATTCACCCCTGAAAGGGATCTTCCTACGTGTGGTAGGACTTAATGATATCGATGACCTATTGATGGGGTTCTTGAGGGACCTGGATCACATGAAACAATGTAATCCCTGATGAACGATCATTCTAAATGTTAGTGTTTTTTGACTATATTTCTCTCAAAATGTATATGTTGAACTTGGTATCAGTTATTTTGGGGCGGCAAAAAATTTTAGTATTATTCCCATTATTTTTTTCCTTACTCTAATTAGGGAATTATAGATGTATTCATCTGTTTTTATTAGTCGTTTTAAATTAAAAAATTGTATCGGTGTGTAGATTTGTTCTTGTGTAATGGTACGTTTGGTTAATTCATCCCATGTGTTTGATATGCCTACTCAGTAGTTGTCATCAGGACCAGGCCTATTGGATGATAGATTGGGGTAGTCACGGCTCATGACTTATTGGGTCGGTTCATGACATGTGTAGCCAAATTGGATGATGTTCATGAAAATAGGATTTGTACTCTATAAAACCTTGAGGTCCACCAATACCGAGTGGTAGGAGCCTTTAACAGGAAGTTCTAACTTTTCCATGTTCTCTATATTTTCTTGGTGTTTTTTTATAATGAAAATAAAATTATTATGGTGTTGATCATAGTAGGGATGGAAAATAGGGCCACATTCCATTCTCATGGCTTCTTGTAATGGTGTGTTTGTGTTGATCACCACAAATGGGGAGATAATCACTTGTATACCCAATATGATGTTCAATCACTACGGGAAAACTATGTTATTGAGATAGGTCATTTGCGACGGGATATATTCCCGTCACAAATTGTCCGACTGAACACACATTTGTGACGGGAATGCATTCCCATCGCCAATAATGAAGTATTTGCGACGGTGAGAGATGCCATGTCGCAATTGTTTTGGCATGGCATTCACGCCAAAATGCAAGAAGAATATTTGCGATGGGATGTATCCTCCCCATCGCAAATAGCAGGCGTCGGTAAATCATATTCGCGACGGTCTCGCAACCCGTCGCAAAAAAGTTCTGGCGGTAGGGTTATTTTCGACGGGGCCCATTGCAAATAACCTTTTACAGCACGAGTATTTGCGACGGGACCCGTCACAAATAACCCTTTTAACCGCAGGCTTTAATTAATGCGGCGAAGGTATTTGCGACAGGATGTATCCTCACAATCGCAAATAGTAGGCGGCGGTAAATAGTATTTGTGATGGGCTCACTGCCCGTCGCAAAAAGTTCTAGCACAGGGGTATTTGTGATGGGACCTGTCACAAATACCCTTTTAACCGCAGGCTATAATTAATGCGGTGAAGGTATTTGCGACAGGACCCATTGCAAATACTCTTAATTGCGACGGTACACCCGTCACAAATGCTACCGTCAAAAATAATCTAACCTATATATACCCCCATCTGTTTTTTTTCAGAACATCCAATTCTTCTCTACTTTCTCTCTACAGTCTTCAGTTTTAATTTTTTTTATTTTTTTTTCGAGTGGAATTCGAAGGGGTCAAAACGTTCAGCATAAATTTTAAGGTATTTTTAATTTATTTATTTTTATATTACTTTAATTTTTTTATATTAATTTTGATTTTGGTTATTTAGTGGTAATTTAGAAAATTTTAATTTAAATTATTATTCATATTTAGTTTTATTAATGAAATGATTTTGTTAGTAATAATTAGGCATAATTAGTAGATAAATAATATTATTTGGTATATTTAGATTCGTTATCAATCATGTAATCATTGTCTGGATACGAACAAGTAGAGGCGACTCTGGCACAACTGTACCTAGGGGTGAATGTCCCGACAAGGAATCTCGGGCCTAACCCGTGGTATCCTGGTACACGACAACAGGCCTTGCTGCACACTTGGTTCAAAACTCCTAGATGATATTTGTTTGGTAATAATCTAATTTAATTAGAAATTAACTAATAATTAAAATAATTAATAAATAATTTAAATAATGAGCTAATAATTACCAGATAATTTGAATAATTACCAGATAATTAAAATAATTATAAGATAATTAGAATAATTACCAGATAATTGGAATAATTACCAGATAAGTAGAAATTACCAGATAACTAGAAATTACAAGATAATTTGACAAATTACCAGATAATTTGAAAAATTACCTAATAATTAGAATAATTACCAGATAAATAGAATAATTAATAGATAATTAGAATAATTACTAGATATTTAGAATAACTACAAGATAATTAGAATAATTACCAGATAATTAGAATAATTACAAGATAATTAGAATAACTACCAGATAATTAGAATAATTACCAGATAATTAGAATAATTAACATATGATTAGAATAATTACTAGATAATTAGAATAATTAACAGATAATTAGAATAATTACCAGTTAATTAGAATAATTACCTGATAATTAGAAAAACTACCAGATAATTAGAATAATTACCAGATAATTAGAAATAATTTCACATTATGTCCGCACATGTAATATTTCCATTCATTTTCAAAATTATAAACCTCCTCAGCGACAAAGAGGTGAAAGTATATGTAAATATTACATTGGGAGAGAGAATGTCAAGTTTCAACACTGAAAAGAGAATTGTAACATAATATAAAAAATAATTAGAAATAATTTCACATTCTCTCTGCACATGTAATATTTTCATTCATTTTAAAAATTATCAACCTCCTCACCAACAGAGAGGTGAATGTGAATGTAAATATTACATGTGGAGATAGAATTTCAAGTTTCAACACTGAAAAGAGAATTATAACATAATATAAAAAATTATATTATTTTAATATTAATAATAAAATAAGCAGAACAATTAGCGAATAAGCAGAACAATTTGTGAATAAGAAAAACAATTAGCGAACAATTAGGGAACAATTTGAAAAATTAGCGAACGTGATAGATGAACACGTTTGTTTTATAATAGTTAATATTTTTATATATATTAAATTTTTTTAAAATTTTAATTTAATTATAATATTTTTAATATGACTTATAATAATAATAATATTATTATTATATTAATATTTTATTTTTTATAATTTTTTAATTATATATTATAAAATGAATTTTTATATTATTATTATTATTATATAATATTATAATATTAATATGATTAATAATATTATTCATATTTTAATATAATTATTATTTTTATATATATTAAAATTTTCAATTATTTTAATTTAAATATAATATTTTTCAATATGAATTATAATAATAATAATATTTTATTTTATTTTATGTTTATACTTATTTGCGACGGGATGACGACTCGTCGCAAAAGGTAATTGCGACGGGCACGTCGGAAATACTTCTTAATATGTTTTTTGAATATATTTTTTTTACTTATTTGCGACGGTATGTGTAACCCGACGCAAATAGCATTTGCGACGGTCCCATCGCAAATGTTTATTTTTTGTACTTATTTGTGACGGGTTTCTCATCCTGTCGCAAATACTATTTGCGACGGTCCCATCGCAAATAATTATTTAAAGATTTTGTTAAATACATCGACTTATATTAGCAACGGGAAGAATTCCCGTCAATAATAATATTATTAGCGATGGTCCCGTCGCAAATAGATTAATTTGTGACGCCGTTTTACGTAACGGGCCATTTGCGACGGGATCCCGTTGCAAATGGTCTGTCGCAAAATAGCCTATTTCCAGTAGTGAATAAAGAGAACATCAAATAAATACACATTATTTTTTTGTAATTTATGTAGTATGATACATTAACTTACATAGCACCATTTTCATTTGGATATTATTTTATACTCCAAGGCATATAAATCTATTATATATAATATAAAAATTCTTATGATCATTCCATTAAACATGAATCTAAATAAATTGGAAATAGTACATATTTAATATCACTAAATTTTAGGATTCATTAGTCCTATATGAAAGACATTAAAAAATATAATCTAAATAATTTAACATGATTCTTAAAATACATATTTATTTTTGAACACATGCTTGAGAGGAAAACCCCTATATTGTATTTTGTATCCTACTATATCAATCCCCTTGAATTATATGTGAAATGATTCTTATCCTTTAAGAATAATTGTGATGAATGGGTCTCATCTCACTGGCCCAACTGTGACTCCCATATATCCCTATAAATTCTATATATTCCATGCCCCATTATCTATTTCTCTACCATAGATTATATTTATATAAATATCTTCTCTGTTTATGGGTTTTATAATATATTTTACTAATATCCCCCATTGTTTTACAAATATGTAGAAGTGTTGTTTCCAATTTGTTGAACTCCATAAAAACACAATTTTCATCTCCCATTAAAACTTAACATATTCTTTGATTTTAATCCCTATCATTTTTCATTTCTAAAAAGACTCTAGTGAGGATATGGAACAAAAATCTCACGTATATCCCCTCATCCATGTCACACATGTAAATAGATTCCCAAGAAAAACATAGTGTACAATGTTTTCAATAATTGTCTATATTAAACCAATTTTCATTTTCCTCCAACCATTACAATAATATTTTGGGACCCAATTCTGTTGTTGTGGTCTTTTTTCATCCTAAATACACAATTCACCCCCTTTATCATTCATTTATTTTAAGTATTAATTTATATTTCCTCCACTAACCTTTGTTTTGGTGAAATTATTATTCCTTAAATATTATACAATAATGTCTATGAGTATATATTCCATGGAATTAAGAGTTACAGGTTCACCATAGTTTGATCCTATATTGTTGTGTAAAACATAGAGGTATATGTGAATTTATTATCTATACACTCTCACCCATGACTATTGATTTCATCCATATGGGTTATCCCATATTATCCCTTCATTACCACACCATGAAAGACTCATATATGAATAAGGGTTTCCATGTATTGTTTTGGAACCGGAACAATGTATTGAATAATTTTGTGTAGGGGACATCATAACCATAATTACTTAACTATAAACAGCACATCACCCCTATAGTCTTGTATGAATGAATTTAAAATTCATATATTATGTTCTTCGCCAAATAATGTTAAATTGACTGACCAATGTCACTTAATAATGACATTAAACTATAATGGTTATGTTCTAAGAAACATAACCATAAATATTATAGAAAATTAATTTTTATATGATGTATAACCAACATAATTTATCTAGATTCCCCACCTAAGAGAAATCCTCACATTATCTACTGTGGGTCACCCACTATATCATAATATAGACATACATATGTATTGATTCCACCATTTATTAGTAATTAATTATTCCAAGAAGTTATATATGGAACCAGATACAGAAATTTCTCAATTCCGTATTTCATATAATAGTGGGACATATATTATTCCCTTTTTGAGTTCGAGCCTCCCATTTCTCATTAGATTACTCAGAATATTATTGATCCTCATCCAAGATTATATCAAATATTAATATATTTCTAGATGACATAACTCATCATAGAATGAATAATGATTTGTCAGATATTTGGTAACACCTAAATATTTTAGTCTTAGTTTCATGTCCATCGTAACCTTCAACATATCTTAGTACTCTAATCCCCTTGTTTAATTATTTTTTATTTTCTTAATGAGGTGGTGGCAAAAAGATTGAGGGATGATCTATATTCCAGAACCATAAAATGGTTGTGAAAATTGGGAAATGAACCATGAATGATACAATGGGAATCAACCATAGGGGTCTTGTATATCCATTTTTCTCTATCCCCATTTTAGGTCTAGTTTTTCTATTCCTTATGTTTCCCTTGACACATCATTGGTTACTATCTGAGCTATATAACCCTAAACTAGTATAACCACCCCCTATACGATATCCCTAATATTAATCCAAAAAAACTTGGTCCCTACATTAGTAACATAATCTATATTTATTCTACCAATTTACTATTTAAAGAATCATAATGAATAATTTTATTCAAATAATGTTTTACTATTATATTTGGATATAATTTAAACATCATCCATGGTTTGAGATATATAACTATAATATGAATTTATCTAAGAGGAACCTATACTCCCATGAATGGATTAAATCAAATTAAAATTTCTTTAATGGGTATCATAACTCAACCAAGACCCACACACCCTATCTATATTCTCAATTCATAAAATTTGTCAATATGGTTCAAGAAAACATTATTTAACATTTTTCCTTTATTTTATCTCAAAAATTTATGACATTATAGGATCGTTTTCCATATAAATTTTTTATCTCTAATAATAATCTTATATGGTTATGGAATAATGATTAAATGGAACAAATTCATTATATGGTACAAAACTAAGAGGATTCAAGTTACCAACATGATGGACAATATATTTTGAAGTCATATATTTTACTCTAAATTTTTCTTTCCTCATTCATGATTATGTAAAAGATTATTCAACGATTTGAGCATTGAACATGATCTTCCTCATCAAAACATTCACCCCATTCATGAATCATATTTCAATATTCTTCATTTATTATCCCCTTTCATAAATTTACTTGTCGAGTCTTAATATATTTTATATTAACCTCTTTTACATTTTTATATATTGGATGGTGGATTAGTCCTATGGAACCTCCTTATTATCCTCACAATATTATTGGGTTCACTAATTATTTAATGTTCCATTTCAAACACATCCCACCAATCCTCACTCAAAACTCTCATGTGGATTGAATAACATTCCTTTAAACCTTATTTGTCACATACATCATGAATAATATGAAAAGAATGCTTTTTTTAAAAAAAAAATACATCTATTGAATTATATTTCATGACCATTTTCATCCAAACCATATGAAATTTATTTTCAGGATAAAATTCAAACAGACATGAAATTAAAATACATAGAATTTCCCTATCACATAAATTAAAATATTATGATTTTTTCCCACAATATATCAAAAGGAGGGGACACCTACATGGACACTTGAGTTTCTACTAACTCCCCACATCCCCCATAGTATTCATAAATCATATCACAATTATGTGTATGATCCACTTTTATCTAGAAATCCAAAGTATTTATGATTATGTGCTTATTAATTTCCACCATATGAGCTATATAGTGACCTTTTATTCATTTTATGCACTCATTTATTAGCTCTTACATCATTTTATTAGGAAAAAATGGATGACATTTCTAATCATGTTGATCCCCTTTTCATTTTTTAATGATGATTCCCATTTCCCTATGTGCCAACTCTATATGTATGAGATTATGATTCTTGCTCTCATTTTGGTAATAAGGTCCTTAATAAATCATTATGGATTTTATTCTTTCTCCATATGTGGTATTCAAAGTACTTCCTATAATCATTTTTGAAAGTTCATAATTAACACTAAGATATTCTACCATTGAGAACTATTCATTTCATTAATATTGGTTTATTTGATATATAATAATTCCTAGATTTCTTGTCATATGAAAATTCACTATTTTCATATATCCCATATCATATATTTGGATGTCTTTCCATCACCATGATACTTTTTACCACTAGATTATGATTTAAGACTATTATATAAAGGGGAATTTCATGTATCATGACCATAAACTATATTCACCTCACCTACTAAATATATATAATAACATTGGACTTTCCGCTCATGTTGTTTTTTCCTCACTCTAAATAAAAAACACGTCTCTCCTTGTGGATCTAGATGAATGAAAATAGACAAAATCATACATTGATCAATGGTAAATTAAAATAAACTAAACAAAATATGTCGTATTAGCTAATTCACCAAAAACAATATAGCTTTAGGATTAAATATTTTCCCCGAAGGAACGATCAAACATTTTTATTATATTACCTAACTAGTTTAACACATTTAAAAGGTCTGAAATCAAATGGATGCACATTACAATATTATTTCATGTTTATGCATGATAATGATCACAATTCATGATGGTTTGATACTAGAGTACCCAAAAAAATTGAAAATGACCATTCCTTACTTCCATACCACATTGGGATTCTTGGGATAAATCCCTATAAACATTCCACAACACAATATATTCCCTTATGGGGATGGGGAATCACTTCAAAGGTTCACCGTCCATCAATAATTCAAATCAAAGATGATTCGAGGATATAATTAAAAAAAACCATGTTTCTAATATGTTTACTGGTCATCCACTACATTGATTCCCCAATTTCATGTAGTTTTTTAGTATAAAAACCCTTTCAAATACATGGTTAATAACCTTACACAACCAAAATTCCACCCCCAAGTAAGATTCATTCCTTGGAGGACTCAATTTACCATTACTATACCATACATCGATCAATAAATGGTTCAATAGCCTCACTGAAGCCACCTTGTTCCTTGATTTATTTGGAAACATTAGTTTTTTATATGGTCTCAAAATCAACGTTCCCCTCCATTTTTATGATTTCATTAAATGGATAATATGAAATATTTACACTGACACATGCATCCATATTTGGATCTCTGATTTGGAATGTGTATCCTTCATATTGTAGATGTGTATCACACTAATAATTACTATGGTTAGGTTAGGATTTTTGTTTAATTTTATTATTTTTAAGATTATGATTCCTCTTTTCCATCCACAGTAGCTGATATTAGACTATGTAACCAAAATCATCATAGCATGGCATTATACTCCATAGAATGTTATTACTATATGATGTGAAAATTTACGACCCCCCTATTCCTTTCCCAAGAGGATATCCCCATCATGTTGTGATGGTATCCTAATATAACATCCCTTTCATTTTTACAAAATATTAAATTATTTTGACCATAATTAACTATCAATGTACAATCTGATTATCATAAAGCATAGTGTCTTAGGAAGACTAGGTACCTAAAAATGAAAACATGGGACTAAAAAAATTATTTATTTATCTTCAATTATGATATCCAAACTTCTTTTTATCCCTTACACATTCATAGGATATCCTAGTGATAAAATTAAAAAATCCATGAGCTAAAAATCCTATCTAGGGAAAAACATAAGAAAGAATTGTAACACATGGGTTATAAGGCCTAAAATATTTCCATAAAAGTAATGGATCATGAATAAAAATAAAGAGTAAAAACATGTATAACATGGGATTATATAATCATGGAATCATAGTAATGTTAAAGAAACATAAAACATGACTTTATATTTATTCAAGGGTCATTGCACATATATGATCGTCAGTCAAGGCTAGCCACCAAGACCATTGCACAAGGAGAAATAGTCCAGGCTAACCACCAAGACCACTGCACATAACAACTCATGAGACAAAAAATTATCCAATTAATTAATGTGTTATCAAGGATCACCCATCATAACATGTTCATTAATATTTTTTCAATATAATTAATCGTATACATGTAATCAAACATAAACATAATGGTTACCCCTGGAAAAGATTGGGTACCTTAATCATGTCAAATAGCATATCCAAATGGAATATCATAATAGTGTCCATGAAATGATGGATTTAAATAATTAATGGAAATTAATAAGTTAATATATGAATATATAATGATAATTTATGTCATACTGATGTTAAAAGAGTGTTCTTGAAATTTTTGAAATTAAACATTTTAGTAGGGCTTAGGGGAAAATTTTCAAGATTCTTTAACATTGAAAAGTGATAATTATTTTTATAAAACTACTATTGAAACAATGTAGTTTTCATGATAAAAAATTATTCATCATAGGAATATTAGTTACTTAAATATATAATGGATTTCATTTAAAAATTGGAATGATATTGGGAAGTTCCCATGAAATGGGTTTTCTTTCGGAAGGATTTGGGAAGTGAACCTTATTAAAATATGTATTAACACATAAAATAAGGATTATATGGTTTAGATAAATGATTTTGGAACCTAAAAAATAATATATAATAATTAAATAATATTAATTAATCAATATTTTTTTATAAAGAGTGAGATAGCGTAACCTAATGGGAAAAAAGGGAGGTTTGGGTAGAATCTCGTACCGAATGTTCGAAATGTGTCTATACAAGATATTAATATCCTGGATAATAAAATTATATCCATTAATTAATTAATTCATAAATTATATATATATATTCACTATAATTTTATTATGGTCATTTATGTCCCTTTTTATGGGTAGTGATATTCAATTTCATTGTTCGGGAGTGTTAGTTTCCATGGATTTCATGATTTGTTTACTTGTATATGTGTTTCAAAAATCATGTAGAATGATGATAGTTGTCCAAAACTAAACATATATGTTATTAATGAACATATATTTTATTAAAATACCATTTTTACATAATTTAATAGGATTAATTAGATAAATCATTAATGATTAATGTTGGATTAATTTAGTGTTTTTTGATCATCAGAAACTACTTTTCTAATTACATTAAATATAATGTATATATATTAGTTACAAAACATTATAAAATATTTAATAAATATAATATAATATATTTCAACCATAAAATATCTATCATGTCCATCCTTGAAGGTTTAATTTAAATATGAAATCACATCCTCCATGAAGGTGGTAAATTGGAGCCTCACGGACAATGTTTTCATTATTAAAATAAAAGACAAAGGGGAAGAGATTTGATGAATAATTATTCCCTAAATATGATAAAATTATATTATATGCAATATAATTGTGTTTTTTCAATTTTAAAATGGGATGTGAGGCAAAGATAAGAAATGAAAATAACATGAACTCAAATTGTATGAAAACAAAAGAGGGTTTTGCTTCTTGATTTCATATTATTGAGAACCTACATAGGGAAATTGGTTTTGGTATTTTTTTAAGAAAAATAAGATCACGGACCGAGGGTAGGGCATTGGGAGGATATTTTAGAATAACATGGGCAATGCTCAAGGCTTGAGAGGTGTGAGGAGAAGAGGTGGTGATGAGTGAAATTTATAGTGGAGGAGAGGAGTGTTTTCTCATTATTTTACTCAATATTTGATTCTTATTTTCAATGTAAGAAATAGAGGAGATTATGGGGACTAAATATAGTAAATAGTTCGTGCGAATTTGATACAATAGTGCTGACATGATCCTTGACTCAAGCGGTAGGGTATTTAACATATAATAAATATATACTATAAATCCCCATATTTCACTATTCAAAAAAATTCAAGTATTTTATAAGAAAAATCCCAAACAATCATTGTAATAATTTTTTAATATGTAGATTTAAAAAATAAACTCTATTTTATGAAATAATTTTATAAATATGTGAAAATTTAATTCATAATTAATATCATTATTGACTAGGAAAATGGAAATTAATAAATTAAAACGGATTCTATAAGACATTCAAAAATAAATTAAGGTCTCCTAAAATTACAATAAAATAGTAATACCAGACAATATTAATTTATGAATACATTTTATGAAAATAAAATTTCTTTTAAAATTTTAATTTAATAAGTAAATTTTAAATAAATATCTATGACCTATAAAAATTTCAACACTTAATTAATAATTTCTATAATATTTATTTTCTTATAATATGATATAAACTTATCATATTACCATTTATAATATCCTTAAATTTTATTCAAACATTAATATGTGAGGTTACTATACCATTTTTGGTTTTACTATATTCCAAATTCCATGTTACTGTGTCATCAGTATATGTTCTTTGAAATATTGATATATTTCTTATTTCATTAGTTCATCATTTATAAAGTTTATATTGTGTAATTTTTGTGATTTAATTTGTTTTATAATATATGAAATATTTATAACAGGATATCCATTGATAAAAATGTGGCTCATCACAATCTTCCCCCTTTATGAAATTTTTCCTTCGAAATTTCATTTTACACGATAAGGTGAAAAAAACTATGGGTACCTTTCCTTAATTACTTCCTATAGATACCAGGATGGCTACTTGTACTTTTGGTTCTGCCATAGGATTTTTACTAGGTGATCAGTCTTATATTGTAGAAATTTAGCTTTATGATCCAAGATCTTCCCCGACTACTCCTTGAAAGAAAGATCATTCTCCAGCTGTACCACCTCTAAAGTCAGTACATGTGAAGGATCCAATATGTACATCATTAAGAGGGATATGTGGGAGATGTCGTATTCTTGAAACATGTTTGGTGGAAGTGATATTAAATAGGCCATTTCTCTGACACGATTTAGTATCTAAAATGGGCTGATGTACCTGTTAATTAGCTTTAATTTCTTCCAAAATCTCATGAACATCATCCATGTAGATATTCAGAGGAATACCATGGCTGCAACATTAAAATCAATGTCTTATTGATGATTTTTGGCATAAATCATTTGTCATCATTGGGATTCTGAGAGGTGATGTGGAACGGTTTTCAAATTTAGACCATTTCATCGATCCTTTTAGGTACTACAAGCTTATTCTCACTAACTTCGTCATATAATTTTGGTGTTCTTCAACTTTTCCCCTAAAGGGATTCAAATGGTGCCGTTTGGATGCATGAATGTAAACTATGAATATAAGAGATCTCAACCAAATTAAGTTTATGATCACATCCTCCATTGAAGTCCACAGAACATGATATCAACATGACATTTAGTGTCTTAAAAGATCACTCAAATTGGCCATCAGTTTGAGGAAAATAAGCCATATAGAAATTTAAATGAGTTTTTAGTGCATGTTGATGATTTTTCGAGAACATTAAGGTGAATCTCAGATCTTGATCAGGCATAATCAATAGTGGTACTCAATATAGCCTTACCTTTTCTTTGATATATATATCAGTTCAATTTAATCCAAATATAAGACCTCTTAAATTTGATAAAGTGAGTTTTCATTGTATATTGATCAATAATAACACATATAACATTGTTTTAAATTGATGAATTTTTATGTCCAGTGAGAATGTCCATTGTTTGGTTTTACCATTTATATGTTGGTGTGGGTATTGTTTGCATCAAACCATTATAATTTTTCCTTTCATTCTTCAGTTTATGACATATCAGGAACTTTGATATATATTCAACAATATTTGAATTCATATTATCCAACAAGTAGTTCTCTCAGAGATCTTGAAACATGTTTTTTCTACCTAGGTTCTTAGAGATATTCGAACTACATATGTCATCAAGAAGATGATTCATTATCATTGGATCTAATGGTACCTATAATTATGATTCAAATTTCAGGAACCCTTCCTCATCCATTTAGAACTCGGAGGAACTGGTTTCGAACTTTTTTTTGAATTTCCTCCTTCTATTTTGATCATCTTTTATTTTCTCCTTACGGGATGGTTGAGAAATAATTTGAGAATGGATTGATGATGTTCCGTACTAAACTATTCTAATCTCCATCAATTATATGTTTAAGAATGTTGCATCCTTATCAATTCATATCATTATTAAAGAAGAAGAATATTTTCTAATTAGAGCATTTCCGACCTTAATTACCGTGCTAGGATGGTAGTTGATTGAGATTTCATAATCCTTTATGAGATCAAACCATCATCACAAGACAATATTATTCTCTTTATATGTGAATATACATTTGAGACTCTTGTGATTATTATATATGTCATACCTTTCCCCACCGAGATAACGATGCCAAATTTTCAACAAAAAGATCAGACCCGTCAACTCTAGATAATTTTAGTGGTAGTTTTACTCCTTAATTTTTGAATGCATTGAGGTGTATGCTGTCAAATTTTCATATTTCATTAGTAAAAAACCTATTACTTTCATTTTGGAATTGATTTACACCACAAATTTCTCTCCACTATTTAAGAGTTTGAGTATTGGCATAATGATAAACCTCATTTTCAGATCCTTAATTCATTCCTCGCATTCTTGAGGATAGAGAAATGTCACTCTTTTCTCAGTGATCTTGGATAATAGGTCTGACAACATATGAGAATTTCTGCTCAAATTTCTTAAAATACCCAGCTTGACCATGGAAACTATAGATCTCTATTATAGATGTTGGCATATGACACTCTTCAATAGCCTTTTCCTTGGAAGGGTCCATTGTTATTATTTTGATGGTGATAACATGACCCAAGAAAGATAATTCCTTCATTCTGAACTCACATTTACTAAAATTTACAAAATTGTATACCATCACAATGTCTTTAGCTTAGTATTCAAATGCTCCCAATATTCCTCCTTTCTCTTGAATTATATCAAAATATTATTGATATTGACTACCAAAAATTTGATGAGGTAATCATTAATGACCCTATTCAATAAATCCATGAACATTTCATGAGAAATAGTGAGTCTGAAGGGCATAACTATGAACATGTAGTGTCCATACCTTATTCAAATGGATTTTAAGGGAATATCGTCTTTCCTCATCTTTAACTGGTATTATCCTGACTGAAGGTCCACCTTATAGAAATAAATATCCCTAAATAATTGATTGAAAAATTAATTTATACATAGTAGGGGATACTTTTTTTTATTGTTATTTTATTTATCTGACAATAATTAATGCATAGGTTCATTGAATCATCCTTTTTCTTAATGAAGAGTACTGGTCCACCCTATGGTAAATCACTCAGACATACAAAAATCTTTTAAAGATTATCCTATAACTTCTCCTTCAGTTCTTAAAACTCGAAAATTTCTATTATATACAGCGTCTTTAATATAGCCCATGATCCAAGAATAAATTAAATTGAGAACTCTAACTATTGACCAAGAGGAAGTCTAAAAAATTATTTAGGAAATACGTTAGTGTAATCCCTCATGATGGGTATGTCTTTGACCATTATCATCTCCTTTGTCTCAATAATTTGAGTGAGATATTTTTGCTCATAAGGATGTAATATTAACATCTGAGACAATGATTATAAATGGGATTCATCATCCAACTTATAGTTTTAATTAATTGGAGGATGCTTTATTATGTGAAGTGTTATCTACCTTTCCCAATAATATATTTTTTCATATTTATAAATATAGATAATAAATTCCAAATATAGAATAAAACTTTACCAAATGTAGTTTTTGTAGAGACCCGAAGCTTGACGTACGTGGACATTACATTACTTTTGCGGAATAATTAGTACATAACAAAAACACACACACAAGGACCGTAATAGTTTAGTGTCTTTGGAAACTCGGAATATAATCTTCTAATTGTGGTGAAAGATCTTCAAAATCTCCCATAAAGATCTTCTTTTTTAACCTAATGATACCGTTCTTATGTGTGCCACAAAATTATAAACCATACATCATAGCATAACCCATGTAATAAAAATGGGATTCTTAAACATTGTGACATCATAAAACAATTCATATAAGATAAAGGAATTCATCAAAATAATTCCATCACAACATAATAAAATCAATTTAATAATAGGTATAAAAACAGAACCCTTTATTATCTTATATGGAAAACAATTTTGATAAAACACTTGAACTCCATTCTTGAAGAAAATATCCTTTCTACTTCAAAAACACTTTTCATTTCTTAAAAGTTCATAAAATTATAACTAAAAGAAGTTGATTAAAAATAAACTTGAAAACTTATAAGGGAATCTTCTTGTAAATAATGTTTTAAAAATCCATTCATGTCGTATAAGTTAAATGTAAACATTCTTCTAATACTTTTGTCGGAAAAGTCAAAAAATACCTCGTACAAAAAATGAAAAAAGATTCCATTCATATCTTTTACTAAAAACTCACTGAAGGGTAAAATTTGATATAAACTATTGTAGAAGGATATAAATATTACATATTGGGGAAACATGGATGTGGAAGATAAAATACACCCCAGTAAATACCAAAGTATAAACAATCTCAGATAAAAATGAGATTGTGATATTTCCCTTACCTTATGTCCGATATGCTTTGTACGTATCCGAACCTCCTGTATAATGATTTAAATAATGTAATTAAATTATTACAGAATCATATTCATTGTTATTATATCATATATGGTTCACTTATGACTTTATATTACCTATTCTTTTGTAAATTCCATGTTAAAGAAGCGTTTTGGGTAAAATCGTTTCATTTATCGTGGGTGTTTGGACTTGTTGTTCTTGACATTATTATTAATTATATCATGATTTACTTACTTCCACAATATAAAACATGATTTATATATCATATATATTCAGTATATATATATAATAGATAGATAAATGAAATTAAACACACCGTTCATGGAGACGGTAGTCCGTAGGTACGCATGAACGCTGTTTTCCTTTCCTTATTGACTTGAATGGAAGTAAGTAGATGACAAACATATATATATATATATACATAAATCCAGTAGATTTAACATGTCATATATTTCATTATTATTCATTATATATACTTTATAATCTTTCATGAATGGTTAATGTGGAGAATGAATCCCATCACGTCGTGGAGACGGTAGTCCGTATGTACGCACAAGCGATGATATCGTTCTCATGATCGTGAACTTGTGTTGAAGTGTATGTATACTATTTCAGTATCAATAACACTTTATAATAATAATATATAGTTACTCATTACACCATTATACCCATCAAATTGTGGTGGTGGAGGAAAATAGATTACACCACGGCATGGAGACGGTATTCCGTACGTACGCACGCGCGGTGATTTCCTTTTTCCGTACGATGGATAGAAGGTTAATTAGATTTGTTTCATATTTATAATAACATATCAGTATATAATAAATACTTATTTTATTACTTTATCTTGAAAAAACTAAGTAATAAGATGTTGAAGACGAAAGAAATTGAAAAAGATCAGTAATGGATATTACCTCTTTTTGACGCGCCTTTTCTTAACCTCCACTTAAAGAAATAAAGATGGTCTTTGAAGAAGACCAGGACCTCTAGGATGATACTAGGGAAGTGGATAAGAGATTTTGGCAGGGTTTTTTCGATCTTGAATACTCAAATTGGTGTGAGGAGGAGAGGGAGGAGGTGCCCTTTTATAAGGGAGGAGAGGGTCACCTTAGAAAAATCTCAAAATATTATTTTATATTAAGGTCATATTCAGTTTATAATGGTTCCAAAGGGTCTTATTTAGAAGATAATGTGGGGATGGGTCGATATCCTCTCATCCAATAGGTTTTAGACAAGTTTAGGTTATTATTTTAACCTTATCAATTAGATTTTACTCTAAGATAAATAATTTAACTTTCACCGTGTCTTTTTGTTTTCTTACACTATATTATTAATAAACATAATATATCAAGGCAAACGAACCCCAAGTTGTTTATTATTAATATATATAACCTTATCTAAGTCATTTGGCCGAACCTTAGATTTTTAGGAATAAAATAACAATTAATAATATAATATTTGTTTTAAAAACTAATTTATGTTAATTTTGACACTATTTGGTACATGATTTTTATGAAATTCATAACAGAATTTTAAGTTCTAACCAAGTTACTTAAATAAACAATAACATGTCATAGTAACCTATAAAATTATTCTAAGTCATAAAAAGTCTCAAATTACATTTATTTTGGCATTTATAACATCAATTATGTTAATATTTTCATAAAAAGGTAATTACTACATCATCGTTGTGTCATAAATAAATTACAGTATATAATGTCTAAAAATTACAAATAAAATATCATTATGTAGGAAATATTTTTAGATTTTTAATTAATATTTAGAGTCGAATTTATCTTATGTATAACCCTATATTAAAAATGATTTACTTATTAAACATTGATTTTAACTATTTTAACCCTTCTTTAAATAAATTAATAATAAATGTCCTAATCTAATCCATGTGGTCTTAAATGGTCATATTCTATTCCTAAGGTTGTTTGTCATCGAATTACACTTATCCAATAGAATTAGGACATGTGTTAGGGTAATAATAATATCATTATTACCCTTAATTAACCTATATACTTTTAACCGTGGTAAAAAAAAGTCAAAAGTTAATATTCACCAAAAATTATTTTCATCTCATTGAACCACATTTTAGTCCTTGATATTTACCGTGTCTCTCGGATTTTCTAAATTCCACTCACAGAAGTGGTAAAATTAAGTTTTATGAAAAATTCAGTTTTTTTAACTACCACTTAGTGGTTTCACTATTCATCAAAAAATGAACGTTTCCAGAAAAATACAAAAAATTATTCCTAAGCTATATTTGATATTATGAATTAAAAAATGATATCTATTTTACCAAATTAAAAACATATAAGTTAAATTAATTAATTTAAAAATTAATTCCTGTCGTCAAAACAAATAGCGTGTTTTTGAGAGATAATAACTATCAAAATATTGACACTTGTTTATGTCTGGTTTAAATGTGAAATTACATCCAATGACCAAAATTGTATTAAATTGTAAAAATATATTCTAAATATACTTTAAAACCACTCAAATTAATAATTTATCACTATTAATTATTTCTATTAATGAAGTTGTTTTTAATTAAAATTTTGTAATTTTCACAATTCATCAGAATATGAAAGTTATTCGAAGAGTAGCAAAATTTCACCCTAAGCTAATTTTAATATTCCGAATCCAAAAATGAAGTCCATTTTGAAAAATAAAATTTACAAAATTTCAAAAAGTTGTTATTACTATTCATAAGGGATAGTTTTTAATAATATTTTAATAGAATATCGTTGTTTGGTGAAACTCGGTATTGCGAACTACACACACTATCGAGGAAAGTCGCGATTGCGTGTAATGCAAGGCAAGTCAAGGATGCGTGTTGTGCAAGCTCCTTTTGGTGTAGCGTACAACACAAGACATTAATGAAAAGAATATTTTTCATAAAATCTTGGGGTGTTACATTCTACCCCCCTTAAAATGAATTTCGCCCTCGAAATTCGTCGGGGATATAAATGGTTTACTATTCGAAAGTTTCTTTAATAGAAACCCACATCGTAAAAAGGAATACCAAAACCAATATTTGAAAACAAAAGTATGAAATGGAACAGTTACCCAAATAAACTAATCACTGGGTTTCCACATAGGTGAAAATATGGATATGGAAGAGAAATCTAACCATCATGTTCTGATGGAGAGTGGTAGAGAACATGGCTATGGAAAAGCCAGAAATCACAAAGCCATAAATTTGTGACGACCTAAGGTACCATCTGATTAATCAGATATAAGAGTACAAGGACAACATTTTTGGTTTTCAAGATCATTTCCCTAAAGTTGATGAAATTGGAATTAGAAGAAATACTTTCGTGATTTCGGTATAGTCTCACCATTGGTCATTCTTTGGACATTTTTTACTTCATCTCTTAAATAAATGAACTTGAATTTTTCATTCGTGATGTGTTAGCAGATCATGTGATAGAATGATGGGTTATTCCATCTGTCTCAAACAAAAGGTTAGAAAAGTAACCAAAAAATACATAAGTCCATCTATAGTGAGATTAATCATATATGGTTCCTAAAATGGACTTATAATTCATATATCATACTACATAATATAATAAAACTAGTTTCTACTAAACAGGGACTTCCTGTAGGCCAGTGGTAGGTGATAAAGGCCAGTCGCACTTCGGTTGTGGGTTCGATTCACACAGCCTTGTCCAACGCGATGGGCTGTCGCCCGTCCTACAGGATGTCCTTTTTCTAAAACTATATTACTATAACATCCCATAAATAATATCAAAAAAAAAGTTCTATCCTTAAATAATACTAACATATGTCCAACATAATCCATTTAAATATTTAGGATTATCTAAAATACTTCGGTACAAGCTCATAGTATAAAGAAAATGATCACGTGAATGCCATCATTTATCCCCCATATATCATAAGATATATCTTGTTGGTCAAATTACAAACATGTGAATACCTTAATCTTGTATTCTCTTGAAAAATGAATACCCATTGAACCTTAGTGAAAACATGAATGCAGTCAACAGTTAACGCTTTCAACATACCAAAATCTAAAAATTCTATATACTCAAACCATGATATAACCTTATCCTTATATCAGTCATGAGCTCATGAATACTATCAAACATTTAATTTTTTTCCTTATCCCATCATTATGCGCATATCATCTACATTCCAAAAATATAAGAATAACCTTTCATGGATACTGGTACCATTAATCATACACTTTCAAAACTCAAGGAAGGACAATAGTGTAACAATCCTTAGATGTCTCTTTATTCCATAGTACCATGAGATTACTTATACAACATTACACATGATAAACATGTAATCATTCCACAAAATTCATAAACCATTGACCGAGCTTCAAAAATTCTTTCATCTCACATATCATTTGTTGTCTCATCATCATCGTCAACATAAATACTACCTATACTACCATACTGATTCTCTTCATAAGACTTTCCCTTTGGGCATTGGTTTGTATAATGCCCGTACATTCCACATTTAAAACATTTAACCATTGTTGATGTCATAGCAATACCATAATCCTCATCCCTGGTGTTAACTGAACCTTTTCCTTTGCACTTACTGGCTTTATGTCCTTCTTTTCCACACCCAAAGCATCTTCCAGTTCCTTTGAAACATTCTTCTTGATACCTCTTCCCACATGATTTACATAGTGGAAATTGAACTTTCTTTCCTCTATGATCATCATGAAACTCCATCTTTCTCTTATTAGCCGAGTCAGGAAACTTACCAAATTTTACTTTATTGATCATATTATGAGACTGCTGATTCGGAATAATAATGATGTTTGGACCTCCAAATCCCATTTCATTTGGTTTCTCATGAAGAATATCATTCCATTGTCCATCATATCCTCCATTATCATGAATCATCTTGTTTCCAGCCATTTTCTAAATCCCAAAAAGAATAGTGTGAGAGGAAAAAATCATAATAAAGGGGGTGTAACTTCAATATCTAGCATCTTTGGTTTAATCTAATATTGTTACCATAGTTCTAGGACTATATACTATACGTATACTTATCCTTAGGGACATCCATAGACATACCTTAGAAATATCTCTAGGGATCTCACTAACGTTTTCGCATCCTAGTTTCCAAAGGTTGACTAAACTTTTCCTCTGATACCAACTGTAGAGACCCGAAGCATGACGTACATGTACATTACATTACTTTTGCGTAATACTTAGTACATAACAAAAACACACACACAAGGACCGTAATAGTTTAGTGTCTTTGGATACTCGGAATATAATATTCTAATCATGGTGAAAGATATTCAACATCTCCCATAAAGATCTTCTTTTTTATCCTAAATCCTTTCTTTATGTCCTGGGGAAAAGAAAACAAAAAAGGGTGAGCTCAAATGCTCAATAAGGGTAAAAAAAAGAAATATCAATCACGTCATATTCATAAGAACATATCTTTTGGAAATCTTAACCTGTAAAAGAGATCATAATTTCATAACATGGGATAAATCATAGTAGTGAAATGTAATCCCAATAATCATAACATAAAACATGAAACTTTTTGGAATACACACATAATCATAGAGAATCATTTCATATTAGTCAATACTCATTGCCAAGACTATCTTAGTGGACAAAGTTCCTTTCTGAACCGAGTTCGTTCCTCGTTTCAGTCCTGTTTCACTGAACCGGTATAACCTACCGTTCCAGCCATGTCTATCTCATGAGATATAATATCTTTACCCAATGCATTGGAGGGAGATATAGGTCCCACCCATCTCATAATGATATCATTCTTATGTGTGCCACAAAATCAGAAACCATACATCATTGCATAACCCATGTAATAAAAATGGGATTCATAAACATATTGACATCATAAAACAATTCATATAAGATAAAGGAATTCATAAAAATAATTCCATCACAACATAATCAAATCAATGTAATAATAGGTATAAAAACAGAACCCTTTATTATCTTATATGGAAAACAATTTTGATAAAACACTTGAACTCCATTCTTGAGGAAAATATCATTTCTACTTCAAAAACACTTTTCATTTCTTAACATGTCATAAAATTACAACTAAAAGAAGTTGATTAAAAATAAAATTGAAAACTTATAAGGGTAGCTTCTTGGAAATAATGTTTTAAAAATCCATTCATGTCGTATAAGTTAAAAGAAAACATTCTTCTCGTACTTTTGTCGGAAAAGTCAAAAAATACCTCGTACAAAAAATGACAAAAGATTCCTTTCATATCTTTTACTAAAAACTCACAAAAGGGTAAAATTTGATATAAAATATTGTATAAGGATATAAATATTACATATTGGGGAAACATGGATGTGGATGATAAAATACACCCCAGTAAATACCAAAGTATAAACAATCTCGGATAAAAATGAGATTGTGATATTTCCCTTACCTTATGTCTGATATGCTTTGTACGTATCCGAACCTCCTTTATAATGATTTAAATAATGTTATTAATTTATTAAAGAATCATATTCATTGTTATTATATCATATATGGTTCACTTATGACTTTATATTACCCGTTCTTTTGTAAATTCCATGTTAAAGAAGCGTTTTGGGTAAAATCGTTTCATTTATCATGGGTGTTTGGACTTGTTGTTCTTGACATTATTATTACTTATATCATGATTTACTTACTTCCAGAATATAAATCATGATTTATATATCATATATATTATGTATATATATATAATAGACAGATAAATGAAATTAAACACACCGTTTATGGAGACGGTAGTCCGTACGTAGGCATGAACGCTGTTTTCCTTTCCTTATTGTCTTGAATGGAAGTAAGTAGATGACAAACATATATATATATACACATAAATCCAGTAGATTTAACATGTCATATATTTCATTATTATTCATTATATATACTTTATAATCATTCATGAATGGTTAATGTGGAGAATGAATCTCATCGCGTCGTGGAGACGGTAGTCCGTACGTACGCACGAGCGATGATATCGTTCTCATGATCGTGAAATTGTGTTGAAGTGTATGTATACTATTTCAGTATCAATATCACTTTATAATAATCATATGTAGTTACTCATTACACCATTATACCCATCCAATTAAGGTGGTGGCGGAAAATAGATTACACCACGGCGTGGAGACGGTATTCTGTACGTACGCACGCGCGGTGATTTCCTTTTTCCGTAGGATGGATAGAAGGTTAATAAGAGTTGTTTAATATTTATAATAACATATCAGTATATAATAAATATTGATGTTATTAATTTATCATGAAACAACTAAAGAAGAATAAGTTGAAGAAGAATGAAATTGAAAAAGATCTGTAATGGATATTACCTCTTTTTGACGCGCCTTTTCTTAACCTCCACTTAAAGAACTAAGGATGGTCTTTGAAGAAAACCATGACCTCTAGGATGATACTATGGAAGTGGAGAAGAGATTTTGGAAGTGGTTTTCCGAGCTTGAATTCTCAAATTGGTGTGAGGAGGAGATGGAGGAGGTGCCCTTTTATAAGGGAGGAGTGGGGCACCTTAGGAAAATCTCAAAATATTATTTTATATGAAGGTCAAATTCGGTTTATAATGGTTCCAAAGGGTCTTATTTCGAAGATAAAGTGAGGATGGGTCGAAAGCCTCTCATACAATAGGATTTAGACAAGTTTAGGTTATTATTTTAACCTTATCAATTAGATTTAATTCTAAGTTAAATAATTTAACTTTCACAGTGTCTTTTTTTTCTTACACTATATGGTTAATAAACATACTATATCAAGCCAAACGAACCCCAAGTTGTTTATTATTAACATATATAACCTTATCTAAGTCATTTGGCCAAACCTTAGATTTTTAGGAATAAAATAACAATTAATAATATAATATTTTTTTTGAAAACTAATTTATGTCAATTTTTACAATATTTGGTACATGATTTTTATTAAATTCATAATAGAATGATAAGTTTGAACCCAGTTACATAAATCAACAATAAGATGTCCTATTAACCTATAAAATTAGTGTAAGTCATAAAAAGTCTCAAATTAGATTTATTTGGGCATTTATAACATCAATTATGTTAATATTTTCTTAAAAAGGTAATTACTACATCATCGTTGTGTCATAAATAAATTAAATTATTTAATGTCTAAAAATTACAAATAAAATATCATTATGTAGGAAATATTTTTAGCATTCTAATGAATATTTAGAGTCGAATTTATCTTCTGTATAAACCTATATTAAAAATGATTTAATTATTAAACATTGATTTTAACTATTTTAACCCTTCTTTAAATAAATTAATAACAAATGTCATAATCTAATCCAAGTGGGCTTAAATGGTCATATTTTATTACTAAGGTTGTTTTCGGTCGAATTACATTTATCCAATAGAATTAGGACATGTGTTAGGGTAATAATAATATCATTTTTACCCTTAATTACCCTATTTACTTTTAACCGTGGTAAAAAAAAGTAAAAAGTTACTATTCACCAAAAATTATTTTCATCTCATTGAACCACATTTTAGTCCTTGATATTAACCGTGTCTCTCGGATTTTTGAAATTCCACTCACAGAAGTGGTATAATTATGTTTTATGAAAAATTTAGTTTTTTTAACTACCACTTAGTGGTTTCACTATTCATCAAAAAATGAACGTTTCCAGAAAAATACAAAAAATTAGGCCTAAGATATATTTGATATTATGAATTCAAAAATGATGTCTATTTTACCCAATTAAAAACATATCAGTTACATTAATTAATTTAAAATTTAATTCCTGATGTCAAAACAAATAGCGTGTTTTTGAGAGATAATAACTATCAAAAGATTGACACTTGTTTATGTCTGGTTTAAATGTGAAATTACATCCAATGACCAACATTGTATTAAATTGTAAAAATATATTCTAAATATACTTTAAAACCACTCAAATTAATAATTTATCACTATTAAATATTTCTATTAAAAAAGTTGTTTTTAATTAAAATTTAGTAATTTTCACTATTCATCAATATATGAAAGTTATCCGAAAAGTACCAAAATTTCACCCTAAGCTAATTTTAATATTCCGAATCCAAAAATGAAGTCCATTTTGAAAAATAAAATTTAAAAAATTTCAAAAAGTGGTTATTACTATTCATAACGGATAGTTTTTAATAATATTTTAATAGCATATCGTTGTTTGGTGAAACTCGGTATTGCATACTACACACGCTATCGAGGAAGGTCGCGATTGCGTGTAATGCAAGGCAAGTCAAGGATGCATGTTGTGCTAGCTCGTTTTGGTGTAGCGTACAACACAAGGCATTAATGGAAAGAATATTTTTTATAAAATCTCAGGTTGTTACAGTTTGGAAATATTTTCATGGTGGATATGTCCACAAACATTAACCGAGTAGGAGTTATAAAAACTGGATTTAGTAATTCCCCAATTCATTATTCTCACAGATTACATATCATCTAAAATTTTGAAGCGGATATTGAATAGTTCTAAAAAACATGAATTTTAAGAAAGAATTCATAGAAATAGAATCAATTAGTACATTCTCTATTATTGAATTAATAACTAGTGTACCTATGACTGTATCATTGTATGAATCCACCTCAGGAGTAGTGATTACGTATTCCCCTCCTTGTTTCCTTGGAGGTTGTTATCGATCTCCCCATCCAAACCATCGCATAGGGAGTTTATTTAAAAATTTAAAATTATCAATGATGTTAAAACAGAATACTATAGGCTGAGTACTAATATGAACCTTCATTTCTTCTTCCACATTAGTGGAATTCTTCATATCTCATTGATAGTTCATTGTTATAGGCCAAATTCTTCATCATTTGAATAATTTATTGGTTCCCTTATACAAATACCTATAATGACTCTTACCATAATTTTGAATCATGGGATATTATTTATTCTTTCCATCATGATATTTATTTCTGGATTGACCCATATTAGACTCAATTTTCTTCCTTTCGTCACTGGGACCCTATGATCACTGAGAGTCTCTGATCTGAATTTCAACCATGAGGGTAGAATAAACTATATCTTCATAACTATTTATGTATCTTGTTTTAAATTCCTTCATATACTCATATTTCGTACCCTAATTATGTGATCCACCTTGATTTCAGTGTTCATGAAAAATACTAAGCCGTAATATTCAAGCCTTGTTATTTGTTCTTCATATACCCCAATAGACTCATTTTCTTTTTTCTTCAGTTCATGGAATTACCTTTCCATCATGAGATAGTGGGTTTGGGGAAAATATTTATAGAAACATATTTTCATAAAATATTCCCATTACAATTAATCAATTTCCTCATTGGAAATTCTGTTCTTGATCAGTTTCCACCACAGAATAGTTTCCCAATAAAAAACAATACACTGCCATCATAAATTTCATTTATTATAAGCACTTGAGGAAATATAATATATTCACAATGGATTTAATACATTTATATGTGAGTAGGGGGTCAAAATATTAACTAAAAAAGGGTGGCCTTTATCTCATGAATGATTCAGTGGAAATATTTTCTCTATTAAGAGAAATAGGTCATTCCACATGATTCAAGTTATTATTCATAACTTGATCTAGCTGAGGAAGTACTATCGTAATGTTTGGCCCACCAATTCCCATAAAATTTTGAATATCGTTAGGGAAATAATCATAATTCCTATCACATTGATTTTTGGAATGAGTTATTCTATTCTTATACATTACCCAAAAAAATAATGTACAATTATGAGGCAAGAATACATAATAAATAAACATGATAAAAGATTACATTGAACCTAAAAGGATAATATTTTAAAAAAAGAACATCTTAACTTGTGATTCCCTAGGTTTTAATATAGTCTTACTATGATCTATTTTCTAATATATATTTTCTTGTTGGAATTGTTTTTCTCTCGTAATAATGGTTAATAATGATATTGTGAATATTCCAATGAATATCCCAAGGGAGTGTCAAACCAGGTGCACAATAAGGTATGTTTTCATTTACCAAGTTACTACAAGTCAGGCTTGTTGGGTGGAGAAAAACGGGAAGGATGGAAAGAGGGGGGGTGAATTGCCTTTTAAAAAATGATAACAAATTAAAATCAAAGTTGAAAGTGCAGCGGAACGTAAAGAGGCAAGACACAAGAAATTGATAACGGAGTTCGGCCAAAACCCGGCCTACGTCTCCGCTCCCAACTCAACCGTTGAGAGATTCCTACCGCTTGCTTTTCAATGGTTTTAGCAAGAAACCCACTAGGATTTGAGGTATCACTAGGACCTATTACAGCATGCTTTTGGTGGTTAAGCAAGAACCCACTTGCTTTTAATGGTTGAGCAAGAACCCACAAGCCTTCTTACAGGTGAAGGCTAGCTCACCTATGACACAAGCCTTTTAAAAGGAAAGTCTTGAAGAAACCTCTTCACACCTTAGTGGTGATGTGAAACCCAAAAGAAAGAGGGATGAAGAAAGAGTTTGGGGTTTGTAGGCACAAACCCAAATTTAAGCTCAAAATAAATAAAACACTAAGAACCGTAATTGGGAGAAGCCTTGGGCGCCTTTGATTGATTGGAGATGGTGAAGGCCGCTTCCAAGCTTCTTTGGTGGAGCTCCTTGGATGTGGAAGTTGTTGGAGCACTTGAGGTTCCTTTGAAGGAAGTCGCCGGAGGTTGGCCAATTGATCCAAAATATGTCCGTGGGCTTCCGTATAGTTCCGGTAGGTGTCCGGGGCTTCCTTGGCCTTTATTTATAGGCATGGAACCCTTGGGGAGTCTTCGGAGCCGTTGGAGAGGCTTACAGAGCCGTTGGGAGCCAAGTGGGCCAGCCTGGTCAAACTGCAACGGCTAGTTTGACTGGCTCCACCGGCTGGCCGGTACAGTCCCACCAGTTGGCCGGTGCTTGCAAAAGGGAGGAGGGATTCTGTCCAGGTGCCACCGGCTGGCCGGTGGTGAGGCCACCGGTTGGCCGGTGGCAAGACAGTAGCTTTCCATTCTGTGCAGGTGCCACCAGCTGTCCGGTGCTGAGGCAGTGGCTGAGACTGTTTGGAGAGGGTGCCACCGGCTGGCCGGTGACAGAGCCACCGGCTGACCGGTGGAACCTGGCAGTGGGCAATGCCTCTGCCAGATCCACCGGCTGGCCGGTGCTATCACATCGGTTGGCCGGTGGACTGAATTTCAGTCCACTTGATTTGCTTCATGGCCCATTTCCTTGGCAATCTTTTGCCTATAAAACAAAAACACTTAAAACAATGTTAAACACATATGAAAGTGATTGTGATCATGAAAATCAAAGAGTGTGGGGTACAACAATCTCCCCCTATTTTCATGATCACAATCACCAAAACAATTAATGTAAAATACTGAAATTGAAAGGAAATGCTTAGCATGATGAAAAGGATTCTCCCCCAATCAATCAAGAAATTTCTCCCCCTTTGTGATTATCAAAATAGCACGGGGCATAAAACTTGATTGAGGGAAATGAAGATTTTAAACCAATTGAAATTTTTGAAATTGAAATGAAAATTTGAATAACAGTTTGAATTGAAAGTTTTGAATCAAAAACCAAAAATTGAATTGAAAGTTTAAATTGAAAAAAAAATCGAAAGAGATTTTTGAGTTAAAGAAAATTTCTCCCCCTAAATAAAACAAAAGATCATCGGGGAAACGAAACTATTTTTGGCCCGGAGAGACTTGCCAAAAGGGATTTTTCAATCCAAATTTGTTTCATGGAGGGTCTTCTCCTATAAAACTCGTCACTATAGTAAATAGACTTGGTTTGGCCATACCGGGCATTTTTGCAATCACACTCATAAATGAGGTGCCCGGGTTTCTTACAATAGTTACAAAATTTAAAACTAGAGCTCCCCCTTACAAAAACAGTGGGTGCATGGGAGGAGGAAGCTATATTGGTGTAGCCAAGTCCATGGGTGGTTCGGGAAACGCGTTGGGAACCAAGTAAATTGTTCAAATTTTGTTCCCCTTGGGTGAACTTGGCTAGAGTTTCTCTAAGATCCTTGATGGTTGATTCCAAAGAATCAACATTTGGGAAATTTTGGATTTTTAGGGAGAGTTCCTCCTTCTCTTTAAGAAGTTGTTCTTTTTCGGAGGAAAGCTTTTTGAAATTCTTTTTTAAAGAAACAAATTTTGAAGAGAGTTCATGAAAACCATTTTCAAGTTGGTCTCTAACATGTTGGAGTTCTTCATATGATAAATGATTAAAGGAATTTGAAGAACTAGAGGATGAAGAAGAGGAAGAGGATGATGATACCTCATGTTTTGCCATTAGGCATTTTGTACCTTGGTCGCTTGAGGAGGAGGAGGATGATGATGATGAGGTGTCACTCCATGTCGCCTTAAGGACCTTTTTCTTTCCTTTTTTCCTTTGGCGTGGCCCGTTTTTTGTTGAGTGGGCAATCGGGCTTGTAATGCCCTTTTTGGCCACACCCGTAGCATTTCACCTTGGGCTCGGATTTTTCGGTGGGTTCTTGCTTTCGGTGCTTGCGGGATTTCTTCTTCTTGTGCTTCTTCATAAATTTGTGCATTTGGCGGGCGAGATTATCCATTTCCGAGTCGCCGCTTGAAGATGAAGAAGATGAAGATGATGATGAGGAGGAGGAGCTTACTTCTTTGTGTACCTTGAGGGCGGTGTTCTTTGGTGTCTTGATTGGTGTGCCCTCCTTTTGAGCTTGCCTCCTCATCGTGATCTCGTACGTCATTAGGGATCCAACGAGCTCCTCGACCGGCATGTTTTTGACATCCTTAGCTTCTTGGATTGCCGTCACTTTAGGTGCCCATGAGCTCGGAAGGACCTATAGAATCTTCTTGACCATTGCTTCAGCTGAAACATCATCACCAAGAGATTTTCTACCATTGCAAACGTCAGTGAAGCGTGTAAACATTTCAGAAATAGATTCATTCGGATGCATGGAAAAGTTTTCAAAATCTTGTCTATACATGTCTAACCGAGTATCCTTAACTTTGTTAGTGCCCTCATGGGTCACTTCCAATAGTTTCCAAATTTCATGAGATGAGGTGCAAGTGGAAACTCGGTTGAACTCATTTCGGTCAAGGCCGCAATGTAGAGCGTTCATGGCTTTGCCATCAAGCTCAAAGTTTTTAATATCGGCGGGGGTCCATTTGGATTCTTCGGGGGTAGACAAAGTATAACCTTGCATGACAATTTTATAAATGGGATATCCTATGCTTCTAAGAAAGGTAGTCATGCGGGTTTTCCAATAAGTGTAGTCGGTCCCATCAAAAAATGGAGCACGACCCAATGAAAAGCCTTCGGGGGCGAAAGAAGTAGATGCCATCAAAAAAAATCTTTAATTTGAAACCAGTTAGGTAATTATTCAAATACTTCCTCTGATACCAATTGTTGGGCGGAGAAAAACGGGAAGGATGGCAAGAGGGGGGGTGAATTGCCTTTTAAAAAATGATAACAAATTAAAATCAAAGTTGAAAGTGCAGCGGAAAGTAAAGAGGCAAGACACAAGAAATTGATAACGGAGTTCGGCCAAAACCCGGCCTACATCTCCGCTCCCAACTCAACCGTTGAGAGATTCCTACCGCTTGCTTTTCAATGGTTTTAGCAAGAAATCCACTAGGCTTTGAGGTAGCACTAGGACCTATTACAGCTTGCTTTTGGTGGTTAAGCAAGAACCCACTTGCTTTTAATGGTTGAGCAAGAACCCACTAGCCTTCTTACAGGTGAAGGCTAGCTCACCTATGACACAAGCCTTTTAAAAGGAAAGGCTTGAAGACACCTCTTCACACCTTAGTGGTGATGTGAAACCCAAAAGAAAGAGGGATGAAGAAAGAGTTTGGGGTTTGTAGGAACAAACCCAAATTTAAGCTCAAAATAAATAAAACACTAAAAACCGTAATTGAGAGAAGCCTTGGGCGCCTTTGATTGATTGGAGATGTTGATGGCCGCTTCCAAGCTTCTTTGGTGGAGCTCCTTGGATGTGGAAGTTGTTGGAGCACTTGAGGTTCCTTTGAAGGAAGTCGCCGAAGGTTGGCCAATTGATCCAAAATAAGTCTGTGGGCTTCCGTATAGTTCCGGTAGGTGTCCGGGGCTTCCTTGGCCTTTATTTATAGGCATGGAACCCTTGGGGAGTCTTCGGAGCCGTTGGAGAGGCTTATAGAGCCGTTGGGAGCCAAGTGGGCCAGCCTGGTCAAACTGCAACGGCTAGTTTGACTGGCTCCACCGGCTAGCCGGTACAGTCCCACCGGTTGGCCGGTGCTTGCAAAAAGGAGGAGGGATTCTGTCCAGGTGCCACCGGCTGGCCGGTGGTGAGGCCACCGGTTGGCCGGTGGCAAGACAGTAGCTTTCCATTCTGTGCAGGTGCCACCGGCTGGGCGGTGCTGAGGCCACCGGTTGGCCGGTGCTGAGGCAGTGGCTGAGACTGTTTGGAGAGGGTGCCACCGGCTGGCCGGTGACAGAGCCACCGGCTGACCGGTGGAACCTGGCAGTGGGCAATGCCTCTACCAGGTCCACCGGCTGGCCGGTGCTATCACACCGGTTGGCCGGTGGACTGAATTTCAGTCCACTTGATTTGCTTCATGGCCCATTTCCTTGGCAATCTTTTGCCTATAAAACAAAAACACTTAAAACAATGTTAAACACATATGAAAGTGATTGTGATCATGAAAATCAAAGAGTGTGAGGTACAACAATCTCCCCCTATTTTGATGATCACAATCACCAAAACATTTAATGTAAAATACTGAAATTGAAAGGAAATGCTTAGCATGATGAAAAGGATTCTCCCCCAATCAATCAAGAAATTTCTCCCCCTTTGTGATTATCAAAATAGCACGGGGCATAAAACTTGATTGAGGGAAATGAAGATTTTAAACCAATTGAAATTTTTGAAATTGAAATGAAAATTTGAATAACAGTTTGAATTGAAAGTTTTGAATCAAAAACCAAAAATTGAATTGAAAGTTTAAATTGAAAAAAAAATCGAAAGGGATTTTTGAGTTAAAGAAAATTTCTCCCCCTAAATAAAACAAAAGATCATCGGGGAAACGAAACTATTTTTGGCCCGGAGAGACTCGCCAAAAGGGAATTTTCAATCCAAATTTGTTTCATGGTGGGTCTTCTCCTATAAAACTCGTCACTATAGTAAATAGACTTGGTTTGGCCATACCGGGCATTTTTGCAATCACACTCATAAATGAGGTGCCCGGGTTTCTTACAATAGTTACAAAATTTAAAACTAGAGCTCCCCCTTACAAAAATAGTGGGTGCATGGGAGGAGGAAGCTATATTGGTGTAGCCAAGTCCATGGGTGGTTCGGGAAACGCGTTGGGAACCAAGTAAATTGTTCAAATTTTGTTCCCCTTGGGTGAACTTGGCTAGAGTTTCTCTAAGATCATTGATGGTTGATTCCAAAGAATCAACATTTGGGAAATTTTGGATTTTTAGGGATAGTTCCTCCTACTCTTTAAGAAGTTGTTCTTTTTCGGAGGAAAGCTTTTTGAAATTCTTTTTTAAAGCAACAAATTTTGAAGAGAGTTCATGAAAACCATTTTCAAGTTGGTCTCTAACATGTTGGAGTTCTTCATATGATAAATGATTAAAATAATTTGAAGAACTAGAGGATGAAGAAGAGGAAGAGGATGATGATACCTCATGTTTTTCCATTAGGCATTTTGTACATTGGTCGCTTGAGGAGGAGGAGGATGATGATGATGAGGTGTCACTCCATGTCGCCTTAAGGACCGTTTTCTTTCCTTTTTTCCTTTGGCGTGGCCCGTTTTTTGTTGAGTGGGCAATCGGGCTTGTAATGCCCTTTTTGGCCACACCCGTAGCATTTCACCATGGGCTCGGATTTTTCGGTGGGTTCTTGCTTTCGGTGCTTGCGGGATTTCCTCTTCTTGTGCTTCTTCATAAATTTGTGCATTTGGCGGGCGAGATTCTCCATTTCCGAGTCGCCGCTTGAAGATGAAGAAGATGAAGATGATGATGAGGAGGAGGAGCTTACTTCTTTGTGTACCTTGAGGGAGGTGTTCTTTGGTGTCTTGATTGGTGTGCCCTCCTTTTGAGCTTGCCTCCTCATCGTGATCTCGTACGTCATTAGGGATCCAATGAGCTCCTCGACCGGCATGTTTTTGACATCCTTAGCTTCTTGGATTGCCGTCACTTTAGGTGCCCATTAGCTCGGAAGGACCCATAGAATCTTCTTGACCATTGCTTCAGCTGAAACATCATCACCAAGAGATTTTCTACCATTGCAAACGTCAGTGAAGCCTGTAAACATTTCAGAAATAGATTCATTCGGATGCATGGAAAAGTTTTCAAAATCTTGTCTATACATATCTAACCGAGTATCCTTAACTTTGTTAGTGCCCTCATGGGTCACTTCCAATAGTTTCCAAATTTCATGAGATGAGGTGCAAGTGGAAACTCGGTTGAACTCATTTCGGTCAAGGCCGCAATGTAGAGCGTTCATGGCTTTGCCATCAAGCTCAAAGTTTCTAATATCGGCGGGGGTCCATTTGGATTCTTCGGGGGTAGACAAAGTATAACCTTGCATGACAATTTTATAAATGGGATATCCTATGCTTCTAAGAAAGGTAGTCATGCGGGTTTTCCAATAAGTGTAGTCGGTCCCATCAAAAAATGGAGCACGACCCAATGAAAAGCCTTCGGGGGCGAAAGAAGTAGATGCCATCAAAAAAAAAATCTTTAATTTGAAACCAGTTAGGGAATTATTCAAATACTTCCTCTGATACCAATTGTTGGGCGGAGAAAAACGGGAAGGATGGCAAGAGGGGGGGTGAATTGCCTTTTAAAAAATGATAACAAATTAAAATCAAAGTTGAAAGTGCAGCGGAAAGTAAAGAGGCAAGACACAAGAAATTGATAACGGAGTTCGGCCAAAACCCGGCCTACATCTCCGCTCCCAACTCAACCGTTGAGAGATTCCTACCGCTTGCTTTTCAATGGTTTTAGCAAGAAACCCACTAGGCTTTGAGGTAGCACTAGGACCTATTACAGCTTGCTTTTGGTGGTTAAGCAAGATCCCACTTGCTTTTAATGGTTGAGCAAGAACCCACTAGCCTTCTTACAGGTGAAGGCTAGCTCACCTATGACACAAGCCTTTTAAAAGGAAAGGCTTGAAGAAACCTCTTCACACCTTAGTGGTGATGTGAAACCCAAAAGAAAGAGGGATGAAGAAAGAGTTTGGGGTTTGTAGGCACAAACCCAAATTTAAGTTCAAAATAAATAAAACACTAAAAACCGTAATTGGGAGAAGCCTTGGGCGCCTTTGATTGATTGGAGATGTTGATGGCCGCTTCCAAGCTTCTTTGGTGGAGCTCCTTGGATGTGTAAGTTGTTGGAGCACTTGAGGTTCCTTTGAAGGAAGTCGCCGGAGGTTGGCCAATTGATGCAAAATATGTCTGTGGGCTTCCGTATAGTTCCGGTAGGTGTCTGGGGCTTCCTTGGCCTTTATTTATAGGCATGGAACCCTTGGGGAGTCTTCGGAGCCGTTGGAGAGGCTTACGGAGCCGTTGGGAGCCAAGTGGGCCAGCCTGGTCAAACTGCAACGGCTAGTTTGACTGGCTCCACCGGCTGGCCGGTACAGTCCCACCGGTTGGCCGGTGCTTGAAAAAAGGAGGAGGGATTCTGTCCAGGTGCCACCGGCTGGCCGGTGGTGAGGCCACCGGTTGGCCGGTGGCAAGACAGTAGCTTGCCATTCTGTGCAGGTGCCACCGGCTGGCCGGTGCTGAGGCCACCGGTTGGTCGGTGCTGAGGCAGTGGCTGAGACTGTTTGGAGAGGGTGCCACCGGCTGGCCGGTGATAGAGCCACCGGCTGACCGGTGGAACCTGGCAGTGGGCAATGCCTCTGCCAGGTCCACCGGCTGGCCGGTGCTATCACACCGGTTGGCCGGTGGACTGAATTTCAGTCCACTTGATTTGCTTCATGGCCCATTTCCTTGGCAATCTTTTGCCTATAAAACAAAAAAACTTAAAACAATGTTAAACACATATGAAAGTGATTGTGATCATGAAAATCAAAGAGTGTGGGGTACAACAAGGCTTAGAACTCATTTTTGGAGTTGTTACTCGAAGGTACAACTATTCCATAACCACGTCAACTTATAGTGTCCCTACAAGGATGCATTTTCTTGTTAATCCAATTAATCTATAATTACCTAAATTTAGGGATGTTTTCTTATAATTAGTATTATCTATAAGGTTATTACTGATATTCACTATTCCAATTCTTCAAAAATAATAATAACTTCATCTAATACTATCTATAGTGACCCTATCCTTTTCAAAAAATAGTAAATGATTTAAAAAAGAATTATAAATAAGATTAAAAGTCAATGATTCTAAAGTCTAGAGTCTTTGTAAGACTAGGTACATAGAATTGAAAACATGGGACTTAAACTAGATTTCCTTATTTATCATCAATTATGATCTCCTAAAATCCTTTGTCCATTACATATACAGATGATAACTTAGGTGAAACATTAACAATGTGATGAGCTAAAAATCTCAGAAAGCGAATAAAAATACGATTGAAACATAATACATGGGTTAGAAGGTATAACATAATGACATAAAAGGCACAGAACGTGAATAAACATAATGAGTAATAGCAGTTATAAAATGGTATCATATAATCAAGGAATCGTAGTAATGTGAAAAATATAAAACATGAATTTAGCAAGTGTCAAGGCTCATTATAGAGAGATGATCAAAAGTCAAGGCTAACCCCAAAGAGAGTTGGACATATAACATGGGTCAAGGAAAACCATCATGACCAATGTACATATCATCTCATGAGACTAAAAATAACCCAATTTTCTAGAGAAATATCTAGGAGTACCCATCATAACAGGTTCATGAATATGTTTTCCACATAAAAAATCATACGTATGCAATCACACATAAACATAAAGGATTCCCATAGAAATAATTGGGTATCCTAATCATGTCTACAAGCATATAAAAATGGAATATCAAAATTTTTTACATGATAGGATGGATTTAAATCATGCGTGGACATTAATAAGTGAGTATATGCATTGATAATTATATGCGATGTCAAATTTAATTGAAAAGAGTGCTTAATAAACATCAAAAATTAAATATTTTAGTACGATTTTAAGGAAAACATCAAGAGTATTGATCACAGAAAGAAGATAATTGTTTGTATAAACCCAGAATTGAAACAAGTTTGTTTTTAATGATCAGAAATATTTTTTTTAAAATATTATTTTCTCAAAATAGATTATGTAATACAATTAAAATGGGTAGGAAATCGAGAAATTCCATTGAACAGGGTTTGCTTTTCCAAAGGATTTGAGAAGGGATCCTTAATAAAACATGTATAACACCATAAAATAAAGATAATATGATCCAAATAAATGATTGTATAACTGAAAAATAGTATATTAAAGATTTAAATACAATTAAATGAGAATTAAATTTAGATAAAGAGAGAGAAAAAGTAACCCAAAGGAAAAATGGAGGTTCAGGTAAAATCCCTTATATTATGTCTGAAACAATTATACACTTGATCATAACGTCCCAAATAATCTAATTAAATACATTAACAATTAATTATTAACTTTATATGCATTTATTTTGTTTACTATTATTTTATTCAGATCACTTATTAGCATATTTATGGGATATGGGATTCTATTTAATTCATCAAAAGTATTAGTTTATTGGTTTTCATGATATGTTTACTTGTATATGTCAATAGAAAATCATGTCTAATGAGGATATTAGTCTACAAATGAAGTTATATGTTATTAGTGAACATTTAAAATATTAAAATAACATTTTTACATAATTTACTATTATTAATTAGATATATCATTATTGATAATCATTTAGATTAAATAATCATTTTTTGATCAACAGAAACTAGTTTTGATATATTATTAAATATCATGTATATATACTGGTTAATGAACAATAAATTTGTTATAATATATATATATATAGTCTAGTTCAAACATAAAAATTATCCATAACAAGACATTAAGGAGAAATTCAAGTATGAAAGCACGTCATCCACGAAGGTGGTAAATCGACACCTCATGGACAATGTCTTCGTTGTTAGAATTAATGATAGGGGAGAAGGGTTTTGATTAATAATTATTTCATATACATGAAAAAATAAAAATATACTTATGAAACTGAAGTTTTTATACCACATAGACAATTAGATGTGATTAAAAGATATGAAAAGAAAAGTTTATGAAATGAAATTGGTGGGAAATGGAAGAGGGGTTTACCACTTGATTACTTCTTCTTGACAACATCCTCAGGGGGATTGGTTTTGGTATTTTGTTAAGAAAAAATGATCCTAGAAATGGGGTAGGGATTGTGAGGATATTAGAGTATAATTTGTAGAGGGCTCTAAACATGATACGTGTGAGGAGAAGAGGTGGTGATTGGTTGTATTTATAGAGGACAGAAGGGGTGTCTACTAATTATATTACACAATATTTTATTATTTTTCTCAAGATAAGAAATAATGGTTATTATTCCAAAAAATATATATTAAAGAGGTCATGTTAATTATTACCAATGGTTCTTACATTGGATATGACTTGTGTAATATTTTATTAAACATATAATGAATATAAATCATAAATTATTGTACTTCACTATTCATTAAAATAAATGTCTTTCAGAAAAATAACAAAAATTCACCTTGACCATTATTCAACACTTATAATTCTGAAATTAGATATAAATTTTCTATATAACTTTATAAATACATGAAATTTGATTTTTAATTAAAATCCTCATTTACATGGATAATAAAAAATAAAAAATAAAAAATAAAAAATACAAAATGATTTTATAACACTTTGTAAAATTAAGAATGGTCTCATAAAATAAACATATAATCATAAGAATAAAATATTATTTTCTGTATTAATATAATGAAAATAAAATTTCCCTCAAATTATTAAATTAATCAGAAAATTAAAATGATATATTTATAACTAATAAAAATACCAGCACTTAATTAATAACTTTTAAAATAATTATATGTTTATACTATGATATAATTAAATCATGTTAATATTTATAATATTCATAAATTTTTTTATACATTCATTGGTAAGGTTACTATTATATTATTTTGTTTACTATTCTTAAGGGTCAAAATACTGTTCAAAAGAGAAGGGTACTATTTTATCATTATAGGTTCTTTAACTTCTTGAAAAACTTCCCATTTCATTCATTGTTTACTTATAACGACTATATTGTGTTCTTTATATGATATAATGTTATTAATACTATATAAAATAATTATAAGAAAGGATTTTGAATTGGTAAATCTTTGGTTCATTACACCTAACACACCCAACCTTTTTATCTCTCACGTATCAGGCCACCTATAATTAGTACATATATGATAATTACTTTTTTTGGGAAATCTAGGGACACATTGGCACATTATTTTAGGTCTTTTAAAAAGATTTATTGTTATTTTGTCCATGTGTTGAGATATACATTATATCCATGTCGAGCCCTTTTAACCTACCACTACTTGGATAATGAATCTATTAAACATCATGAATGTGGAGCTAAGGAACAATCAGAGATTCCCTATAAGAACAATGTGTTTTTGTATTGCATAGGATTTAGATATAATGTGACATAAAAATAATTTATCTCATAGTTTTCTATAAATATGTATACATTACCTATAATATTTCTATATGATGTTAAACAATTTTGAACATTCTTGTCAAAGTAACATGACTTTAAATGATGTACCCTATTTTGGTCATTATGCTCCAATAGTTTGAGAATTTATGAACCTCTTGTTCCCATATCTGAAAATATTCCACTTTCATCTAACGAGCTACACAAATGACTTCTATTTTTATCATAACCCCTTGTAACTCTTAATAAAAATCATCATAACTCATAGACTATGGGAAATCTTCTTGAGGATTCAACATTTATATAAGAATACTTCTTGTTTTCTTAATTGGACTGACACCCATATACACTTCCAAAAGTACACCACAATGGCATTGGAATAATATTCTAAAGGCCTTTATTGTATCAAGAATACACTCATATTAGGAATGAATTTCATTGAACATGAGATGAATATACTAAAATATATGATCAATTATCCAAAGTCCCACCTCCCATTTAGGGTATACATCCCAAATTACCCATATTCCGATGTAAGATAGTGGTATCCATGTTTTAATGGTGGGATAAAGTTATCATTAAACAATATATTACAATTCAACTATCGAAAAAGAAATATTGGGTCACCGTTTATCTTCTTGAACTTTCCACATTATCATGTTGAACTATGGTGACCATATTATCTTACCCTACGTATATATTGGATTGATTTGGGGATCCATACTACTAGAACGACTCAAATTTGACTTATCTTTCCTAATAGGTCCCAATCATGGTTGTTAATGTGAAATTATAATAGAAAAATTTATGTTTCTATGATGTACTATAATGTAATTGAGCGGTCTTATGTTTTAACTAATTTAAAAAATAATACATTTCCCACCTTTACATATATATTTTTTTATATTATTTCATTAATGAGTTTGATATAGAAATTTTTTAATTTTAATTTAAATAAATTAAAAAATTTATTTTATAACAAATAATTGACAATTACATCCAATTACTTGGTAATTTTGATTTATAAATCTTCAATTATTACCTTACCCTACAAATTACATCTTATTGTTTGGATTTCCAATTTTGAAATGAATTATAATTTTCATTAACATGGATAACTTCACCATATCAACAATAATTTTTGGGATACCTTAACTACCCATAGGTGATGTATTCATTCCTCATCCCTCCAATACACTAATCAAGTTATTCTATGTGATGATTCAAATTCAATAGCAAGTTTTGGTCCTTTAGGTGGATGATGGTCCAATCACTGCTATACATGATAGCTCATTATAGAAACTCTCCCTAATTATATTAGGATATCTTAAATTATAAATTATGAAGAGATTTCCTAAAATCAATGATGGATTCATAAAAAAATATATATCATATTCACATAACTAAATTTACCCATTTGACTAGAATATTTTAATCTGGTGAATACAGTTCATGGTTGTAAGGTCTATGAGTTCCCTACGTTACAAGAAAATGGGAGAATGATTTCATCAGGCCAATTACATTTTATGGAAATGTCTGAAATCTAAAATTAATATTTTTATTTTATTCCTCACAATAGACTCCATATTTATCCTTAGTAACATCTCACCCTAAGTCTTCTATCTCAATATGAAATGGTTGAGAGTAAATAAATACATCATTTATTTTAGATATATAATCCAAAAATGGAATCTACACTATGTGGTTTCACTATATATTAATGGGAAGACATGAATTGGTTAACTGCTATTTTATATAAAGTGGTTCCTTTTTTCCAAGATCATTGAAATTCTTTTGTTGATGTTTACACATCAAAGATGAAAACTTTTTCAAAAAATACATACCACAATAATCACATATAGTTAGTTCCTCGGTGTTATCCCCATCAGATATTTTTATGTAAGATAACTATCGTGAGACATCAATAATTTTGGTTCTTTTTTTTCCCTCTAAAATACTAAGTAGTTTCCGGTTCCATTTGAACAATCAATTAGTGATCCTATAATATTCAATAGTATTTACACCCATATGGAGAACAATTAATAATACTAATACCATGTTTTTTCGATTGGATTTTCCAAATTTTGTGATTTTTTAAAGTGTGATGCATATTATCACATAATAAATTGTGATATTTCACACCAGTAGATGGACATGGGATGTGAATAACATAAATTATATGACCATAACACCATTAAATAGATCAATTCCTGAGGAACCAGAGGCAGGTTCCAAAATTAGAAACCCCTCAACACCAGTTTTCAGTTTAGCACACATAACAAGAGGTCATTCATCCATGATTATAGACAATGTAATATATATATATATATATATTAAGAGATTCAGTATTGATTATAAAAAGACACGATCAATGAAAATGATAATATATAATATTCCCACTTAATCCTAGTGATAAGTATATAGTCAATGTTGTTGGATATTTGACATCTTTGTTTGTCAATAACAAATCCCATGTGAAATAGGGATACACTTCATGAATTATGGGGAATGACAGGGGTATTATGATTTCACTCACCGCACTTGGCATAATTAGGATTTATCCTCACCACTCTTACTTGTGTTTATCTTCAGAGGTTCACTAAAATCCTACTCAAAATTCTATTATTGCAAAGAATATATTAATTTGTGTCGTATTTATTTAGTCATTTTAATGATAATGAGTATACAAAAAACTGTGACTTTACCTCATCTTGAGTAAATTAATCATATTCATTATATGGTTTTTTAAACTCATCCTCCTAAGAAGTCTAACAATTTTCATTTCATCTTTTGGATTCCACATCACTATACTCCATCTTCCCCACTTCTTTTATCAGGGCAGTCAATTTGAGTCCAAGGTAACTTTTTTATATAGTATCACCATATATATTTCATTCATGAGGATCCTTAAACCTCAAGAGTGTACCACCTCCATTATTTTAGTGATATATACCATAATTTCCACATGATAGGATATACACCTAGTCCCAACATTCATAACTCATGCAAGGTGAATTGTGATATCTATTAGTATACCCTATATTAACAATATATTGATATTTTATAAGAAATGGTATATTTTTTCTAAATCCAAGTTTAAAAATGGTCATCAGAAACATCTATAGTTTGGCATCAAGAATTTAAAAAATATATTCCATGTGAAAGTATAGATACCAAATAATATATTATAAATGTCTAGACAAGCCTTCCCTAGATCCCTCCAAATAAAGATGTTCTTTCTCAAGGAGCCTGTAGATAAAATTGAGTGGGAGGGCCTAATTCTCCCTTATAAAATACGGAAAAATTTGTTGGATATACCCTTCTTAGTTTATATTCCAACTATATATATTATGTATCTTTCATTAAATATATATTTACTCCTAGACATGAGTCTATTAATATTTTTTCATCTCATAGTATCTATACTAGGCGTATCCCCATGAAGCACTACATGTGGCCAATAATAAAGTCAATCAGATCATCTTCCATTGATAAATATATCTTTTCATTTCTTAATTTAGAAAATAATATACAATACATTTATGAATAACCATATGATTATATTTACATATTATTTTGGTAAAAATAATGTGGGATCATTCATTATATGATAATTGATACAAGTTGTATGGATCACAAAATATTGTCATTACAAAAATTGTGAAAAAATACAACATTATAATGACATGTAATATAGAATTTTCTGAATGATTCATTTTCCATCTTCTATAATACCATTTTAAAATTGTTAAATAAATAGAAAATGAATAATTAATTTCCTATTATCCATAATATAAAATTTTCATTCTCGAGAAATTGTGGCTAGATACAAAAGATATTTAGAATGGAGGGATAATGGTTAATATATTGGGGATTATTGGACATTTTAATTCTCCACATGTCATGATTTGTGACCCAACTATATGAAAATTGAAATTGATAAAAAACATGAATTTTTTATTTCATATTATTAATGTGTTTTATTATGATGTATATCATTACTAATATAAGGACAATAAGGATTACTCTATGTCCATTATCATATATAGACACCATGTTGAAGGACTTGGTGCACATCCCCATGGGTGATTCTATATAGAATAGTACCTAGTTACTAAGAAGTACATTAAAAAACAATTACATGATGATATCTAGTGTATTATCCTTTATGATAAAGAATTTCTCTATGTACCAATTAATTATTCAATTATCCAGTGTGATATATGTCTCCTTGATGTTTCAATCTACAGAAATTATTTGGTCTCCCTACCTTCCAAAATTTGGATGTGTTCATGAAATTGTAAAACTAGTTCTTAATGTCGATGTATAGATAGGGGTATGATTATACAACAAAATTGTATATAGAAACTATATCATCATCCACATAGGAAAGGGATATTTCTCTATGTCACAATAGTAAAACATATATTACATGAAAACATCACACATATGCATAATAATTAGGATCCATACCTTCCAATACATGTTCTATAAGATGATTCCCATCTCAAAATTGTGTGAATTTATTGTTTTTTTCATCATTAAGTATGAAAAACATATATTGTATTAATATTTCATGTCATAAAACATTGAAATGTGATTCACATACATCATTATATAAATCAACTATTTGAAATAATTCTCTGAGGAAACAATATTTGAAATTGAATTAGTAACCCACTACCCAAAATTCAATACAATTTTCTCACACAGTTTGGATTCAATCAACATTACAACTCTAACAATTATTATCTCGAATAGTAATAAAGATAATGGAAATATAAATTATAGATATTTCATTGGTTTGTCACTACATTTTAATTTCCTAAATGGGATTATAGATTTTATATGACAATACTGATCTATGATCCCTTACTACATGGTCGAGAATGAATATATTCCACTGCATATTTACAAGTGAACTCTAACATAAATAGAGAGGTTATTTTATGATTCTGGATATGATTTAAATTTCATCACTATGGGTGACCCCATAAAACAATGATAGAACCCAATATTTATTTCATTAATTATTTATCAGAATATATCCCAATCGTCATGTTCATATATGATTCAAATGCTCAATCTATTATCATGATTCCTAGCCATCCCATTTCGTTATACAATATATGATTAATCTTAATGGAATTACATTGGTTTAGTTTTTATATGAATTATCAATGTGATTTTAATGTATTATTTTGTTAAAAAATATTCGAGATAGCATGTTTTACAATGTCATGTTAGCTAATAATGTTGATCAGAACATATCTTTATCAAAATGGATCACATTTTAATGGTTTATCAAATATTGAGTAGTGAAAAATCCATGTAACACTATAATTATAACATCATAAATATCTATATAACATGAAAAGAAATAAATAATCAAATTTTCATGATTTTATGTAGTTACCTAATGGATTAGACCATTTATAATTGGAATTGGTTTGACATAAGTTAAATAAAAAGAGAAATATAAATTCCCAAATATTTGTGTATTCCTAAATAATCATTCCACTTCTTCCACATCATATAGTGTGTTGATCACTATATACATCAGGGTACAATCATGTGTTTGCATTTTTGATAAACATATGATGCCTATGTGAAGAGAATTTGATCTCTCCATTCTCATATTATTTTATAATAAAAACATTATCCACTTCTATATGTGACAAGCATAGGATACCCTATGTAATGAGAAAAATATTCTTATAAATATGGTCAACGTATGTATTAGGTAATGAGTGTAACAAGCCAAATATGATGAAAATAATACCCATTGTGTGACATTCATGGGATAACCAATGTAGCAAACATAGGATTCCATAGATTATAATATTATAACTCCTAATGTGAGGTGAATATAAGGTTTTCATAATCATATAAATGGAATGTATAAACTTTCTATTTCACTAGGATCCTAAATTAAAATGGTACATGAAATACTCATCATCTTTGACTACATGGTTGCAAAAAATTAACGGTGGAAAGAATTGTAAATAACTAGTGTGCATATGAATACATCACAAGGAAGGAGTTCAAAAACATTTATTAAACTAGTAATGGAGACATGGACTACGATGAATGATTAGTACTAGGATCCATGGAAGAGAGGTCAGAAATCATGTTATCTCATTTGTATTAGGGGTCATCATCATCATCTTTGATGGTTATAGGATGAAAATATTTATTATGAAAAATTAGAGGACATGAATTTTGACCATCCACATATAGATAATTATTTAAAATTATCCCTATATAAAGAATCAAAAATATAACTAACCAACCATATAATAATTTTATGGAAGATGAATGACTAGAGAAAGAAGGGTGACATTGATTATGTTGTGTTGAATATTTCCATTGTATGATAAATTGTAACGTAGTCCTACCAACTATATCCGTATATAATTAGTAAAACAAAAGTGATTAAGGAAAACATAAATAATATAATGAATTTCATTATTTATTTTTAAAATTGCTAAAATGATGAGTTATGGTGACTGAGGCCAATTTGGTTGAAATTATGTTAAAATGTGTAACTACAATAGATAACCACATCAAGAGGTTTAATTCCATAGTATATTAAAGAACTAAATCTGAATAATCTTTGAATTTATTTATTTTGTTTGTTAGGATGACCAATTATACAATAATGTGATCTATTATAGTTAATAACTCAGGTCCCTATAATCTTTCTTAAGTCATTTTAATGAACCCATAATAATATATTAAGTGATTTTTTAGAGATTCCAATTATATTTACATATGTAATATACTATATATGTGTATCTTTTTGGGAACTAATTGCAAAAATGATTTGGTCCCCACATTGGGTATAAACCATTTAAAATATATATTTTCTTATGGATCAAGTTCATTATTTTCATTTAATGTGGTTATGAGTGTTGAGGCGAGGTTAACTGATACAAAAATATTATTCAATATATATATTTGTATATCGATAGGGTATTCTCAAAGGGGGATGTGAAATTCATTAAAAAGTGATAAAACAATCACACCAATCCAATGTTCTTATATAACACATTTCCCACCTCAATAGTTATCACATATATTAATAGATTCTATTTATTTGATTAAATTTTATTCCATGAATTTTTCATATATTCATGATATTTATATTTGATTATGTGTCAATATTTAATTAGAGGAATTTTAATTATTATTCATATCGGTGCCAACATGTGGGTTTTATACAAAAATATGTTGAAAGGGAGAAAAAATGTAAAACATTATTTGGAGTATAAAAAAATAATAATAGGACTTCCCACCTCAGTTAGGTAATAATTTTTTTAATTGTTTTGTGCATCTACTAGAAATGGTAAACTAGAATATGAGAAATAAGGTTAGGATAATTATAAATTTGTTTGGGAAATATACTATGATATTATAGATCACATGATGGGTTATTCAGCTAACGATTTACCTATTATACTTGATTTGGTATAACAATCACATGATATGAAATCATAGCATGTAAATTTGTCAATAAATTGGAAAAATTATTGAGGAATATTCTATAAGAGGGAATTGGTCTTTTCAATAAAGTTATAGATAAATAGAAAATTTTAATTATCAGTAGTAAAAAATATCCATGGATGATTATTCAATGTAATTTAATATTGATGAGAAGGATACGATTATGAAAATATTTTAAGAGATGTTATGTGATCTCAACGATAAAAACATTGTTTCTGTTGGGGCCAATGATTAAAATATATATATATATATATGTTAAAAATTATTTTTTTGATAATTCCTTGTATAAATGAATAATTAATAATATTGAAAACATTTTAAAAACTAATAATTAATTTGATGAAATAATTGTAATGATAAACTTTGGACCCACTCTACTAGAACTGATGTAAGACACACTAATAATTCATACCAATAATGATTATAATTGAATTAGACCAATATAAAAAATAAAATACTTCACATTAATATAAAATTAAATATCATAGAAATAAAACAGTAACATAACATAGAATATTGGTTTATGTTGACATTTAAATAATAATAATAATCATCATCATATTTAACATAAATGGGAACATTTCTCTATAATTTCACAATATAAGACAACCATCCGGACATATCATCTGTTATACTCATTTTTATATACAGGGGAATAGATTAAATTATAAGGGGTGATCTAAAACCATCATTTTTTGAAAACATATAAATTAATATAAAAGGGGATATATCAGAAGAGTATATTTAAACATGTCATTTTGAAAAATATCTTAAAAATAGTACACTAAACAACATGATTTGTCCATATGGAATGAAAATAGAACATATTAAATAAAAATGATCAATTCTATACAATAGATGAAGAGTTTCGAAAAAGGATACAAAAATATTGACCCATGTAGAATAATACACGCATATAGAATGACATATAAAGGAAGAATAATAGTAAAAATATGAAATATTCCTTTGTAAAATAAATTAGAAAAATGTGGGAAAAATAATGATTTACATGAATTATGCTGTGTATAAAAAATACCCAAACATCGGGTCTCAAATGAAAATATTCCCTCAAATTGGTTTTGTTATAATAGTAACAAATCCACCAATAGGATATGATCAAATAAAATTTCCCTGATTCTAAACATTATCTTACGATACTTAAAAATTTACCAATGAATTAGAGGGTGATATAATAACACATTTTCACATAATTATAACACATACATATGTCTTACCCATGAAATAAATCATTCATCTTAACTTACTAAGCCTTTAGAATATAAAAATGTTTAATAAAAATTTTAAATTGTGTCTTATAAAATGACATCAATAATTAGATCTGTTCTTACAAAAAAATCACCTAAAATATGACTAATATAAATTAACATAGAGAGTAATTACAAAATAAATAACTAAATATGGGATTGATCAAATAATGATGAATAATAAACGTAATAAAAATCATAAAAATAGATTTTAAAAATCATTTTTATCATTATTATAAAATAGTGATGATATGAGTCTCATTAATATGATATATTTTAATAATGTAATTGAATTAAATGATTAATTAATTTTATAAAAGGTAATGATAAATATATAACATGGAATATAAATAGTGTTTAATTAAATAAATGGACTGGATGATAATATATATAAACATTAAAACAAATTCCATTTTCATATTTCATGTTTTCGTATTGATAAAATCATCATTAAAAATGTTAAACTTTGATTATAATTGATGTAAAGAGAAATTTGAATTTCACCAGATGAAATACATAGGGTTTAAAAAAATAAGAATTTAGATATGTTTCGGGATTAAATAATTAATAAATACAATGGAATGATCAGATTATATTGGATGATAAACATTCATGAAAATAATACACAATTATGAAAAATATATTAATCATGGAATTAGATTTGAGGTAAAATTTAATTTTCTATATATATAATGAGAATATAAATTATAATAAAATCTTAGGGAGTAATATAATAAGAATAACATAAATATTTTCAAGAGAATAACATTTAAGTCAATGTATGGATATTTATATTTTCCAAATCCCTTAAAAACATCATATGTTTAATATAAGTTTAATTTGAAATTCATTTTATTAGAAAGAAATGTAAATATTGAAAAAAATAATATTTTCAGTATAATTAAATCATGGGTAATATTTTTTCTATATTATAGAAAAATGATTAATAATATTTATTATAACCCAATGAATGAAATTGTGTTAAAAAACTCCCATGACTAGAGTAACATTCAAATTTGTTTACCATAAAAAGATAACATAAGATAGATTTGTAACTAAAATGAATTTCTTGAATTTTATTATAATAAGTAATCTATATAGAAGTATATTCAACACCCAAAAATAAAATAAGAGGTTAGTATGAAATATATCTATATGAAATAAAATCGATGCGAGAAACCCATAACATGGACACCTCATTGTTGAAACATTTTCAAACCTCATACAAAAAAACAATAAATATCATAATAATTAATTTTAAACCCTATTAATTTATATTCACATGTAAAAAATAATTTATAATTATTTTACACACATATTTTATATACTAATGATTTATATTATTTATTAGATGTTAATAATTTTGTTTATTTCATAGATTATTCATAATAGATATATTGATCCTTTTTAATTGATTAAAAGATCATTATTCAAATAATATTTTAAGTAATAGAATATTTGTACCACTGCTATTTATAAATTTCAATTTTCAATTATTTCGGGTTTTAGTTTTGAGTTATAATGAAAAAAATCATCGGCACACTTGTTTCAGTGTTTTTTAATGAATGAAAGTTATCATCTAAAATATATAATAAATTTAAATATATTGATAATAGATTAAAAATAAAAACATAATTTAAATATTATGATCATATTATATACTTAACTATTTTTCTAAAATCGTCTATCATAAAAATTGATTTATTCCTTATTTGAAATTGTTAAACTGAATCAAATAAGAACATTTTCTATGTAGTGGATTAGTCTAAAAGTTATTTTATTATAATATAATAATTGATAAATCCTAATTATATTATTTATATGTTATAATTTTTATATATAAGAATAGAGAATTTTTGGATGATGAATATGGAATGAATATTTTTGCTACAAAGAAGAAATAATTTTACTCATTGTCTGCTATTTATAGCCAGTTAAATTTTAAAATTTCACTTATTTTAAATATTGTAAATATAATTTAAAATTTGTATTTTAAAAATAATATTACTCTAATTAATATACTTTTAACTCACTTGATATATATCTTGGCCCCCAGAACTGTTACTAATTAGAATTGTTTTACATCATCCATGGAGTTTGTAGTCGAAAGATATTAAGAGATACATATTCTTTTTTAATGAATGGGGGGAAGGTACAATGATATTATTAAATTAATATAACAACCTTACATTATAATAATTATATATATATCATTTTATTAGTGTAAAAATACTAGGTAAATAGGATTATGGGTGATAATGATATATATGAATCATTTTCTGAGTGGATAACCCTCTAATGGCTGACTTCAATCACCACTTGAATGGCCTCTTTAATGTATAGGATATGGTATATATTCATGTAACCATGTGATTCCAATCATGTAATAGGATCAGAGGAGTTCTATAACTTATAGGGTTTTAGGATTATTTTCTAAGGAAATTTGTGATGGACATGGATGGATGTGAGCACTTTTTCTCATTTATAAATGGTGAATATTCTATGGAAATTAATAGTTAGTGAAGGTAAATCTTGGAATTGCATGACTATTAGGATATTTATGTGTAGAAATTTTAATGAGATACATGGTAATCAATTTAAAAAAAATTAAATTCCATAATTTCCATTTTAAATTTATCTTAAAAAAACATTGAGCCATATTATTCCGCTATTATTTAACATTATTACCATGTGTTAAATGTTTAATATGTTAATATTTATTTTCTTAAAAGTGAAAAATAAAAAATATAACAGCATTTTTTAGTATTAATTATGAATTTTTCTATATTATGTATATTATAAAATCAATATATTGGAAATGATACTATCCATTAAAATAGAATATATATTAACAACCTATTTTTATAGAAATGTTTCTTTTTATACATTATGATTTTTTACAGTAATATATAATCAGTTATAAATTGAATGAGTGTTAATATAATTCATAAATTGTTTAAACATATAATTATAGTCATAAAATGTTTATCACCGTAATTTATTTCAAATATTATAATACACATAATAAATAATTCATAAAAAATAACCTTTTATTATTATCATGGAAAATAAACTTAACCTTAAAAAATTAATTTCATACCTCAAAAATGAAAATTATGATATTTAATAATTATAAAATTATTATTAAAAAATAAAAAAAATTACGAAATATTATAACGTGATAAAATAATAATTATAATATAGTTACAAATAATATTTATGAACAATGTTTCTAAAAATATGTGAAAGAAAAAATATAATATTTTCAAATTAAATTACCAAATATTGATGTTTGATGGATTCTAGTATAGTATCATTTAAATATGATATATATATATATATATAATTTTCATTATCATGAATTTTTATATATGACTAATTAAAAATACAACATAGTTAAAAGGAGTTCTATGAAAAATATATTTTTTATATAAAATAATACTCACCAAATACTGTTAAAAGTTTTTATTCATATTCTAGAAATATTATTTTATAAGTAAACTTATATGAAAATCATTCATTAAATTTTATTAATATATGTTATATTACATCCTTACTAATAATATTCCCCTAATAAAAAATCACAACTAATTACTTTATATAAGTATTATATTCAAAAATGTTTTTTATATCTCATAGTAATATTTTTTTAATATTATCACAAAAAACACAATGTCTCTATATACAATAGATATTGTATATCACAACACTATATTTCCCAAAACATATTTAAAATGGTCATACTGGAAATTAAAAATTACATTTTATATATGATATATTACAATCATTACATGATATAAATTCATTTCATTATTACCTATTATATTAAACATATTATCCCCTTAATTAAAAATATATATTTTATAACATGGTATATATATTTATGTAACTCATTTTAATTTTTTGTTTATTTTTACTAATGTGGTTTGTAATGTTCGAAGATGATATAAAGTGTCTAATAGTTTAAAATATATTATTCAATTCTATTTCATTCACTATATTAATTTATACACATTTTATTATTATAATCATCCATGGAATGTAATTTCATAGGATATTTAATATATGGATTCATTTACCATTATTTTAATATTCCATTATGAATGAATAATGTGTTTCTTATTTGATACGTATCTTGTATGATAGATTTCCCTATCATGTTTAGTTATTTAAAAATATATATTATATTTGGATTTGTATAAATACATTTACTCGAAACACAATTCTTCTTAAAACCTAGGTAGTGACATTATCCCAATTTTAATAAATTGTTTCCATAAAATTTTATCCCTAATAAAGAGTTATTTTATAAATATATTGAAAGATGGATCATCAGGAATTCCAATACCATTGAAGACATATCATATTATATTAAACACCGTGTCAAGACCACATATTCATAGGATGATTGAAAAACTTTCCTAATTTAATATCTTTATTTATCCATTTAATGTTGTTACATCTTTATGGCTGATGACAAAGATTAATTGATTTAAATAAATAGTTTTTATATTATTCTTTGGAAACATAATTACAAACATGTATTCTGTTAAACATTATATTTGATTAGACATGATTTTTTTCAAATAAGGGTAGGAATTAATGTTTTTCAAAAAAAATACAACAACATACTTCATATGTTTCTGAAATGTACATTGCCATTGCAGAAGAATAGTAGTTAAGATTATTTTTTCTTCATATTCATCAATTGTGAAAATATTGTAGAGTTAAAAATAATATTTTCAACAGTGATTAATATTGGGCCGTTGGATTTTCAAAATATGGTAAAATATATCCCTTAATCCTCCATTATTTCTATGTATGTAACAGGTATGATGTATTATTCAATGTTGTTTAAAATATCATTTAATGTTTGAATTTGTTTTCAAAGAACTGGGGTTATATTTTGAAATAATTATTGCAATTAAACCATTTGGGTGGTAAAAGAGTGTTGTGTGTTATTTCTACCGTAAAAACCCATCACAAGTTATCTCAACACATTAGGTGAAACACACTTCCATTGTTAACCATGTGCATTCTTAATCACCCTCGGTAGGAAAATACTACCACTTTATCAGAAGTAACCACATATGTATTATTTTATCCTTAAAAATAAATTATAATCGATATGTTTTTTCTTGAAAATTGTCATGAGTTCTTTATGAATTGGATAATCATAAAATATAATTATACATATAATAAACATAATGAAAACCAAACCTGGATGAATAAATAAGTAGAACAATTATACATAAGAAAAAAATCAAATTACAAAAAAACAAAACATAATTCTTTTACGAACCACATCATATAATAAAATGTTAAAAAAAATATACGTTTTCAGCGGTCGATACACATAAAAATAAAACAATTTTGAAATACTCAGGATACAAACCCACCATCACTAATTCTATCATTCCAATATTTTATGGTTTTTATCATTCTAAAGTTAATTTCATCGACATCTTAGGTTTCAAACAACACAATGCTTAAATAAAAAATGATGTATAATCATATATCATTATTTAAAAAGGACTCTTATAACATAGTAATTAAATTAAGAAAAATAAATAGTATTAATGAAATTATGGATTTTATATATTACATAATTTATAAAATGAATATACATTAATACAAATTATTTTATAGGAATAAGATAAAAATGAATCTAATTTTATGGATTAAAAGGCTATAATTTTCTTAAGGAAGTTTTACCACAATTTAATTGTGCGCTTCTTTTAAAAATAAACTTTGACACATTAATAAATTCTATTAAAAAAATAGTATTTATTTTTTAAATCATAATTTCCATGTTAGTATAATATGAAATTGTTTTACATTTTTAAAATATTTATTTTCTAGTGAATAGTGGAAAACATGAATTTTATAAAACTAACATTTTTGTTTTGTTAATAGTATATTTATTATTTTAATAGTTACCTCACAGGAAAAAGTTTAAATAAAATATAGGTATCTTAAAAATGGAAATATTATATATTTATATCATATAATAGGTAAATAATTGTTTTAAAAATCATAAATTAACTGTTGTGATTTTTCTGAAATGTAAATGTATATTTAAAATTTTAAAGTTTATATAATTACTTAAAAGAGAATATATTTTCATAAAATACATTAATGAAGTAATATATTTTCATATCATTCTATGTTACATTTATGATACCTTAATTTCCTTTTCAAGGTGTCTTAAAAACTGCTATAATAATTGAAATAGTATTTTTTGAGTAAATAATGAATTTATATAAAAATAAAATTTTTTATAGTTAGAAACAAATCATAAAATTAAGTCCATTTTTGAATTCTAAAAATTAAAAAATAAATTATGGTGTTATTTTTGGATGTTTCTAAAATAGTTGATATTTTGTGAATATTGAAATATAGTAAATTATGGTATTTAACAAATACATGAATTTTTATTTCAATGTTATTGATGATCGATGTTGGGTCCCTTTTAGAAGAGTTGTCTGAACTGACCAATGGAAAAGCCCAAATGGTTTTCTTAATCCCCACAGGCTCGCAAAAGTGCCTGGGTATCAAATAGAACACGTGTGAATGATTTACCAGAATTAACCATGTTAAAATGATAAATAGAATCCAAAAACAAGATCTAAAAAAATTAATCCAAACACGTGGTAAATAATTTTTATATTTTTCAATTACATATAAACAAGACAAAAATAGGCTATGATGAAATTCTAATCTAAAAAATGACCCAATCCATTATGGAACAATTGGAGCTTCATACTCAAGCCGCGGCCACTGATATCGACAACCAATTCTACTTGAAACCCAACCTTCCAACACCACAAGCCTTGATTTAACCTGAAACAAATAGATTGAAAAGTTTGTATACACCCAAAGGTGTATACAGGGTGTGAGCCAAAGCCATGTATAATGCCACTCTGATACAAGATTCCATAAATTATACAATAAATGGAAATAAAATTTCATGCATTAAAATTAAAGAAATTCTAAGAAAATATTAATGAAAATATATTTAGAGAAGAACAAATTTAAATGAGTGCAACATAAAATATAAATCAATATAAAAGAATGAAATTATAAATAAAAACTTTTCAAATAAAACCACTTTATATAAAAGCAGCATTCTTTTAGAATATACCAACCCAACATATTGTATGACGACATTAAGTTCCAAATAATCATTGACAACTACTAACAATAAAAACCCCTAGGTACTAGCTAACCATGGGACACTAGGTACATCCTATCTCGATGAAATGTGGCATAGTAACTATAATGAACGGCATTCTAACTCTTGAGCCACTATTAAGGAACACAACCATAACCTAGTGGACTCTAATCAATAATCATTGTTTAGTCAGTGTTGTAATCTTCAATCATTCTATGTGAAACTGGGAGAAGAACACTTCCAGATCACTTGAATACTTTTCCAAGTACCCCCATCTAGATACTTGAGATTCCCTTTTTTGTGCTCAATCATGTTTCACATACCACATAACACTTCAATTCCACATTAAATCAACCAACCCAAGCTTCACACATCACAATCCCCCATTTCAAAAAATATGTGATTTTTTTTAAATGTTTTCACAAAAAAAATATTTCCCAATTGTGCATAACAGCTTTTAAATAATTTGATAAATGATTATAGCAATTCACATAACAATTTCAAATAAATACCCAAACGCCAATACAACAAAATTGGACCTGAAACCCTCTTTATAAATTAACTGCACATGACTTCTTCTTCAAAACATAGGTTTCATCCGACACATATTTTAATAGACTAATTTTACAATTTATACAACACTACCATGCGATGAAAAGTTGTTTTACACCTGGAAAGCACCAAATTTTCTATAAAAATGACTCATAAAAATTTACCACACGTATACTCATATCAAATATCACTTTTGAAAAATGTAAATAATTAAATGCACCATTTAAACACATTATAAAATATTCACAAATGGAGAAACATGGGTTTTCACTAAAACACACCTGGTTTTGTATTAAAACACCACTTTAATATTTATCGCACATCATTTCCATGACAAAATGCATATCACACCATTTAAATAATTGAATAAAACATTTACCAAAGTTATGAAATCTATCATTTGGCACACCAAAAATTGATCACGAACCATGCGTACATTAACAAGGAACAAAAAATCATTTCCAAACCAAATGTGCATCAAAACATTCCAAAAACTGATTTAGAACAACACACATAAACCATAACACAAAAAAAATCAAGCTCAATAAATTTGAAAAATAATGTTAAATCATACAACCAAATTCTTCGACCAACAAGAATCCATAAAAGTTGTGTGAACCCCATACAAACCATAATCAAACCCTACCCGCACCGCAAACAACCCATGACGAACCCTAAACAACAAGACTAAATACAAAAGATCAAAATAGGCTTCCCAATACCCAAACCCTACCTTCCAAAAACCAAAACCCTAAAGACAGAGGATCCAAAACCTTACCTAAAGGGAGATCAAAGTAGCGGTGTAATAGAGGGGATGTGGTGAGCGACCTTGATGGATGAATGTGCGATGGAAGTATGTCAAAGTGTGGTGTGCATGACAGAGAATATGGGACACAGTTTATGTGGTGCATGAGGTAGCACGACATGAGTGGGGATGTGCGTGGGGGAGAGAGGGGTCCATGCAGAAGGTGGATTATCGGTGGAAGGTGGCCGAAGGTGGTGGTGAGCATGAAGGACCTGCATGGGGGTGCTACATGTAGAGAGGGGAGGGGGAGAGATGGGTGGTGCATGGAGGAGTGGAAAGAGGGAGGAGAGGGGGGAAATTTAAACCCTAAAAAATAACTAACCAACATAAAAAATAATAAAATCATAATACTAATTATTAATAACCCAAAAAATGATTGTATTTTCAATAATTAAAAAAATAATAAGAGTAATAACAATTTTAATATTATAAATTCCAATAATAACATTAATAATATTCTCTGATAGAATTAATGTTATTAAAAAATTATTAATAAAAATAATAGGATTAATAATTTCAATGATAATATTAATATTATTAAAACTAATAATAATAATAATAATAATCTATAATAATAATATTATTATCCTTTTCCATTAAAAAAAATTAAAATTTTACCTACTTACCTATTTTTATTTAACTTAATTAATTCATTTAGTATTTTATTTTAATATCATTATAATGCACTAATCATTTTTAACGATGGATGAATTCATGTTCACCCCACAAGGATCAAGAGATCATACATAGAATGTGTTGATGCTTTTTTCCACTTTAGAAGTGACTACACATGCATAGGACTGACTACACAACTTTTTCTAACTGTGTAGTGTCCATGCACCAGCCTAAAAAAAATTTTTTCCCAACAATACAATTTTATAATGGGACCCAAACCACATCTTTGAAAATATTATGATGAGACCCCATGATTGTCACACCTGGTTCCTGAGAAAAACAACTGAGAGCCGACTCAGGATGGGTATAAGGAAAAAATAAAATCCTGGGTGTTACAATTATCCCCACCAAAAATGCAATCTGGCTCCAAAAATCCATCCCATTATTAAATTGAATGTAGAATCAGTACACCCTCTCAACTCAAAGAGGTTACCAAAAAACAACACAAAATAGAAGTAATAGAACTGAAAATAATGTGAAATGACCTACAAACTAAACTATGGAGTAGAAAAATGGACTCCCCACAAAGTGATGTGTTCCCCCAAAATCATTGACACCGCTAGTTGATAATCAAAATAAAGAACCCCTCACATTGAAACATTCAATATCACGAGAAAAAACACCATAAACATTCCCAATGTGAGTCATGTATTATACCATAAACAAATTACAAACTCAATAGGGTTATAACAAACATAATTCAAAATACTATTCCACACACATCGACCCCCACATTTTTGCAAGAAAAGTTCTTGGGGTTCGATAGATCTGAATGAGACCACCAATCGCCAAAGAAACAACAATAATGAAACTGAGTTGCAGACATGGGGAGGCCCAAGTAGACTCCCCACCATAAGATGAAACTAACACTTGAGATGAGATAGGGATACCAATTGGGAAGGACAAAATAGACTTCCCATGATAACAAGAGTGATAGCCTTGATTTTCTTCCAGATTATATTAGCGAGATCCATAGTGGGTCTCCCCACCATAGAGACCAACTAGATTATCTGATAAGTGAGGACGGACAAATAAATCCTTACATGAGCTCACCTAGGGTTTTCCTACACAAGGTAGCACACCAACACAAGGGCCCAACCACATAAACTCAAAACCATAGAAAAGACATCACATAGTTCATATCAAATAAATAGTTTCCTCACAACCCCTCCATCCAATGGGACCACATAGAATGCAATAGTTTCACGGAAACCTTGAACTGTCTTCATTTCCCCAACTGAATATAGAAAATGTCCTGAGGTCCCTTACAACCCTAAGGTTCCTAAATATGGTCCACATTAATTCTGAGACTTATGATTGGATCTCTTATGGTTGAATCATCTCATACCTCATAGTCAATCAGAGAAAACCACTAATTGAAAATTCTTCCCAATGCTTCCACAGACAATCACATCGTGATCCAAAAGCATCAACAGAACACAACACATCCCATAACCCACATACTCTTACTTGATACTTTTAACATGAAAGGAGCATAAAATATTCATACTAATCACCCTTTTTGACTACATATTAATAACATTAGAAGGAAGGATTCACTACAATTTCTTTCACTTGAAATAGAAAAAAATGGATTTACTCAAATGTAAAAAACACATATAGTTATGTAGAAGCCCTTTAAGGATTTACAATATCCACCGTCTCATTTGGGCTATAACACGACACTAAAAAAATGAAACTGAACTTCACCATTGAAACCAATGATTTCTTACAATGGAGGGGACATTAAAATGAGTCATGAACAACACATTATTCTTAAAAATTACTGTAACACCCTCTTATGGCTATATTTTCACATTTGTTTCCTACTATGAACCTTCTCTTAGAAGAATCAGACAAGATGTATAAAGGTCCCTTCACACACTACCAATATCAAACAAACCAAACAGCTATCAAATTTCCTCATAGTGATTCCCTTCACCACTTCAAGGAAGACCATTCAATCTAATGGGTGTAAAGATTCACCTTTAAAACCCAAAGGATATAAGAAAATATGGATTATTTCAACCTTCCGAGACCACTCTTCTACTGTAAGAGGATCCATGTAACCGTAAAGGAGGATAGGTTGACTCTATTTTCAAAGAGTAAGTGGAATGTCCACACATTGATCCACATGAGGGTCTTCTAATGGTAAATCACATGTGATCTCCCAACAAAAAATGAATTAATTCTTTGTGGGGGGGGGGGTGCATGAACTAACCATGTATGAAGATCAAGGATCTAATTAAACATGTACATTGTGCCAGACATACCGAAATCGAACACCAGACGTACAAAGTGGAAACCAAAAAAGTGTTTCCTGAAGATTTTGTTTTTCAAAAGAACCCACTAACCACGCAATTTTACACCATCTTTCCAATAAAAACTCAGAGTCAAGAATATATTAAACCAAAAATAATTATCATCTCAAACACCTCACAAGAAACATTTCCAAAAATACTCAAAGATGCACCACATTATTAGTTGTTATCAAAAGACAATATTTTTTCATAGAAAATTATTTTTCAAAAAAAAAACACAGTTGGCGGCTTGCAATATCACCGATGGTGTCCAATGGGCCTCACACATGCATGTACTCTTTACACACTTGGAATAGAACTCATGTTTGTCCTTGCACTCATCCACTAATGTCTTTCACCATCAACCATTCTGTAGATGCCAACAAAAGTGGTCACCTAGGAGAAAACCAAATACTAAAACCATACCATTCCACTTTTCAAAACCAAAACATGAAACCCACACTTTTCAAAGCATACACATCAATTCAAAAAAATGTATATTAGAAATAGTTTTCTAATGCAGAAAAAAGCTCTCTTAATTGTAAAACATTTAATAATATAAATCATTATTCATATTTTATACCAAGCCTCCAAAACATTTTTTTTTCCGAAAGGATGAACCATTTTCTCTAAGTGAATATCTTTTGAAAACCCACAATATTTATTTATAAAAGTCCACCCTCAATAAACTCATCCCCATTACTAAAAATAATTTTAAAAAAGTTGAGATTTTCGAATTTTTCTTTTCGTGAATTCTGAATATTTACATTCCACCTCCCTATAACCCAAAATTTATTACTTAAATTAAAATTTCCATAATTCCAAAACAAAGGGAAGAAGAGCAATGAAAGATGAAAAAAGTACTAGTGGTGAATTGGACATATGGTTGGTGGCCATATGCCAATAACTCAAAAGTCACATAGTGTTTTCTTTGACATCTTCTACGGATCTACTTTTCTTTACAATCCCTACAAGCATGCTGAGATAGTTGATCCCACTCCCATTTCATTTCACAAAGAATAAGTGACCACCAGGGAAAAGTCCTTTGATGGAACCCTACTTCCCCTAGAAAAATGGGTCCTATCATGAGGTCTGTTGTCCAAACACTACACTTGTGACTATAACCTCATGTCCCAGTAATCCTAGCTCAGATATTCATAGAATTTTTCCCAATAAACAAGACTCAAAAGATAATAACCACTTTTGATACTATTTTTTCATGATAAAAGCCAGGTTAGTATATAAATAAGTTCTCGACCTGGTCTGTGGTTAGGCCTAAATAGCGTTCCTGATACCCATGGGCTGGTATATGTTCCCATGAATCAAATTGATCATGTGGGAATGATTAACCATAATTATAGATGTTAAAATTACAAATTAAAAACTAAATATTCATATATGAAATAATTCACCCAAATGCACTTTTAATCATTTATAGATTTTCATTTTAGAGCTAAACAAGACCCAAAAAGGGATTCGATATAAAGGGAAACTAAAACAATGCCATAATCCTTCGTTCCATAAAGATGACCAACATACTCAAGACACCAACAACCAAGAACTGCTACCCAAGACCCTAGAAACCCAACCTACCAACACCACAAACCAATCCGTAAACAGAAAAAAATAGACAACAATTCATGCACACACACAAAGGTTTATGTTGGGTGTGTCCCAAACCCTAGTAGGATGTCACCCTGATGAAATATTTAATGCATTAGAAATTAAATGAAAATAAACTTTTACAATTTATAATTAATGAAATGATATGAAACATTTTATAAAAATAAAATAAAATAACAACTAATTTGAATGGGTGTGACTTAAAATAAAAATTAGTTTCAATGAATAATAATTAAAAAAACAGTTTCAACAAATACCACTTTAAATACAACACACATTATATTAAAAACTAACAACCCAACCTACAATATTCTGATGGTAATTGAAAAATAATCATGGGGTACTATTCATATAAAATACCATGAGGCTCTAGCTAACCATGGGACACTAAGTACATAGTATCTCGGTGAAATATAGAATATGAACCACAATGAACTATGTTATCATGCACGAGCCACTAGTAGGGAACACCCCCATAAACTAGTGGTCTCTAATAAATCAAAATTGTTTAGTCGGTGTTGTCATATTCAATATTGTAATGTGAAAATGGGACAAGAATACTTCTGAATCACGAGCATACTATTCCATGTCTGCCCACCAAGATACTCGGGCTTCCCTTCTTCTGATCAATCAAGTTTCACATAAAAAATAACAGGTCAATTCCATGTTATATCAACCAAACCAGGCATCGCTTATCAAAATCCATAATTTCACATCAAAAATCCATTTTTTAAAACCAACAAACACAAAAATATTTCCAAATTGATCTTCCCACCTTTAAATAATTTCATAAACCATTATATAAATTTATAAAAAAATTTCAAATAAATACCATAATTCCAATACCCCAGAAGTGGTCTTGAAATAATCATTACAAATTAACCACAAATCAATGCTTCAACAAATCAATGTTTTCAGCCCACACATATTTTAATAAACCAATTTCACAATTCAGACAACACTACAAAGTGATGCAAAGGGGTTTTACACATGAAAAACATAATTTTTTTTGTAAAAGTGACACTTTAAAATTAAACACACATCTAATAATATTAAATAACCATTTTACAGAACATGAATAATTTAATAAACCATTATAACACATTATAAAAGATTCCAAAATGGTGCAATAATGGTTTTCACCAAAACACACCCTGTTTTGTTGTAAAACACCACTTTAAAATTAACCGAATAACAAAACCATGAAGAAATGAAATTTGCACCATTTAAAAAATTTAATTAATATATTAAAAATAATTATAAACACTTTTAAATGGAACAGAAGACATTTCACACACACCATTTTAACAATAATAAAGAATAAGAAATCATTTCCAGATAGAATGTGCATCAAAGCATTCCAAAACCCAATTTCACATTATACGTGTTAAACATAACAAACACACAAATAATAATGAAAGAATACTAAATTTATCAAATAGTGTATAATAACGGATCCACCTACCTCAACCAAGAATCATTGGGGAAAGTGGTGTGAAACACATCTATACAAAAATCAAACCCAAACCACATAGCAAACGACCTGTGATGAACCCTAAACAACAATAATGAAGCCAAAATTTCAAAATCAGATCCCCAAAACCAAAACCCTAACCACAAGAAACCAAAATCCTAAGGAATGTGGATCCAAAAGTTTTAATAGAGGGATATTGAACCCATGGAGGAGGTAGATGGGAAGCATCAAGAGTCCTCGGAGGATGGTCGCATGAAGAAAGGATTCCGAAGTGCGGTGTGCACACTGTAGAAGACAAGTCATTCGGGAGGGGGGTCGCAAGGCAGGACAACATGAGGGGGGTATGCACAATGGAGAGAGGGGTTCTTTCAAAGGGTGGCTTGGCGAAGGAAGGTGATCTGAGGTGGTAATCTTCAATATGGATCCACATTGCATGGTGGTGTGACTTTTATGGACTGTAGGCAGAGAGAGGGGTGGTGTGTAGAGGAGGTAAAAGAGAGAGGGGTGAGGGAAACAATAATCCCCTAAAAAAGAATTAACCCACTTAAAATAATAATAATACTACTATCTTAATAATAATTAATAATAAACAAATAATATGTATATTTTCAATAATAATAAAATATTTGTAATACTGATAATAATGATAGTATTAATTATTCAAATAATAATAATAATATTTTCATGTATTATTATTATTATTATGTAAAACAATTATTAATAACAATAATAGGATTAATAATGTTAATGATAATATTTATATTATTGATACTTATAATAATAATAAAAATAATACTCTCTTATAATAATAATAATATCATTATTATTTAAAATAATTTATAAAATTCTAACAGCTTCCCTTATTTTATTTTACATAACTTTCCACAAATATAATTCATTTCTTTTATTATTTTACTCTCATTCTAACACACTAATAATTTTCTAGGTTTTTAGAGTTCTTTTTCACCCCACATGGATCATGTAACTATGTGGGGACAATGGGATGGCTTCTTCAAGATTTTTTAAGTCAACGCACACGCACGAGGGAGACCACATGACTTTCACTAACTGGGCAATGTCCACGCACCAACCTAAAACCTGAAATTTTTTAAAAACATTAAAATTTTAATCCAAGACCCAAATCCAAAATTTTAAAATGTTATCATGAGAATAAAAACCTGTTACAACTGGTTCCAAAGAAAAAAACTGACACCCGACCTTGTTCGGGTCGAAGGATAAAATAAAAACCATGGTTCAACATAGTTTATGTATGACTATTAGAAGCACATAATATCAAACTATAATTCATTAGTTTAATATATTTAGTGATAAGGTTCATAATATTGATATTTTTGATCCATAATAACAAGATAATTAATATGATAATCAAAAAACACCCCTTTCATCCACTATAAATACCAGCCCTCAAAACCTCTTCTCCTTACACCACCAAATCCTTGAAGATTATAAAATTTCATCCCAATACCTCTTCCAAACCTCTCCCCAACTATAAGGCCCCAGCCTTAAAAACTTACTTAATCTTGAGTTACTTCAACAATACATGTTGAGGATATTTTCAGGTTTAGAGTTATAGAGAATTAGATCATAAAACTTACATTACATTCCACATTTAAACAAAGTGGTTACATAAAAGATAGTATTCATTTTTTCCATCAATGGAAACATATTGAAAATAAAAATGGATTCTTTCTTGACACTTCACTAACACTATCATCACATCATGTACGTTTCCCTTGACCTGTGAAAAACATTTCAAAAACATGGGATGAGCATAAAAAGAACAGTAAGGGATATAAAAATATGGAAAGGAAACATGAGTACATATATACATAAGAATGAAATCATACTTTACCCATAATACATAATAACTTTAACATACATCATCAAATCATGAATAAATCAAAGAAATCATAAGACATAAAGGTAACTTGAGGAATTCATAACATTCTTATGTAGGGAGTAACCCTCTTGGTTACGTTTGGAAAACCCATCACTGTATATTCCCTAAATCTCTTTGGAGAAACCTCAATGTTTAACCCGTTCGCATTACCCAATGCATTGGAGAGCTATATCGGGCTCACCCGCCCTAAATTTATCACGGAACCACCCGTCTTCATAATAATGCCCAAGAACCATAACATAATCGTATCCCATAAAACATGCATAAAGGAATCATAACATTTCCACTTTTCAATCACAATATATCAATACAACACATTGATATAAAAATATTATGAAAACCATTTTCAATACCAAAATAAAATAAAAGTAAAACATGGTAATTATTTTTCATATAAAAAAATGTGTCGCTTGTAGAGGAAGCTGAAACTCAAATAATGGTCACGGCAGCGGAGAAGTCGTTGTCGCCACATACGTACGACAAAAACATTCCCTTTTTTCATTTAGTAAAACACTTAGTATAAAAAATATTAATTTTGGATAAACATAAAAGTCAAAAGGGGTTTATACACCATATAAAAGAAGGTTGTGTATAAAACAAAAATATGCCTAAATGAAAGGAGATTGAGACAACGTCCCATACCTCGGGTCCAACTTGAATCGATCATTCTTTAACCTCCTGAATAATAAACTTGAGTTAACTTCTACTTGCTTAAGAACATTTTTAATGTTCATTATTCCTTTTATATCACTTATTACTGTGTCATGAACACTATGTAATTATTTAAGTTAATAACGGCCGTTTTAACGATCATTGGTACTTGAGTCAAAAATAGACTATTTTATAATTAAAAGTTGTTCATGTATCCATTATATCCAGAGTTATACTCATGATTTAAATATCATATATATCCAGTATTTACATGCATTTATAATATTACATAACGTTTAGAGGTAGGAAATGAAATGCATCGTTCATGAAGACGGTAAGCCGTACGTATGCATGAACGCTACTTCCATTTCTATTTCATATTTTATGGAATGGAATCATAATGATATAAAGGTGTTTTATAATTCCAATATAATATCATATATAATATCAAACTATAATTCATTAGTTTAATATATTTAGTGATAAGGTTCATAATATTGATATTTTTGATCCATAATAACAAGATAATTAATATGATAATCAAAAAACACCCCTTTCATCCACTATAAATACCAGCCCTCAAAACCTCTTCTCCTTACACCACCAAATCCTTGAAGATTATAAAATTTCATCCCAATACCTCTTCCAAACCTCTCCCCAACTATAAGGCCCCAGCCTTAAAAACTTACTTAATCTTGAGTTACTTCAACAATACATGTTGAGGATATTTTCAGGTTTAGAGTTATAGAGAATTAGATCATAAAACTTACATTACATTCCACATTTAAACAAAGTGGTTACATAAAAGATAGTATTCATTTTTTCCATCAATGGAAACATATTGAAAATAAAAATGGATTCTTTCTTGACACTTCACTAACACTATCATCACATCATGTACGTTTCCCTTGACCTGTGAAAAACATTTCAAAAACATGGGATGAGCATAAAAAGAACAGTAAGGGATATAAAAATATGGAAAGGAAACATGAGTACATATATACATAAGAATGAAATCATACTTTACCCATAATACATAATAACTTTAACATACATCATCAAATCATGAATAAATCAAAGAAATCATAAGACATAAAGGTAACTTGAGGAATTCATAACATTCTTATGTAGGGAGTAACCCTCTTGGTTACGTTTGGAAAACCCATCACTGTATATTCCCTAAATCTCTTTGGAGAAACCTCAATGTTTAACCCGTTCGCATTACCCAATGCATTGGAGAGCTATATCGGGCTCACCCGCCCTAAATTTATCACGGAACCACCCGTCTTCATAATAATGCCCAAGAACCATAACATAATCGTATCCCATAAAACATGCATAAAGGAATCATAACATTTCCACTTTTCAATCACAATATATCAATACAACACATTGATATAAAAATATTATGAAAACCATTTTCAATACCAAAATAAAATAAAAGTAAAACATGGTAATTATTTTTCATATAAAAAAATGTGTCGCTTGTAGAGGAAGCTGAAACTCAAATAATGGTCACGGCAGCGGAGAAGTCGTTGTCGCCACATACGTACGACAAAAACATTCCCTTTTTTCATTTAGTAAAACACTTAGTATAAAAAATATTAATTTTGGATAAACATAAAAGTCAAAAGGGGTTTATACACCATATAAAAGAAGGTTGTGTATAAAACAAAAATATGCCTAAATGAAAGGAGATTGAGACAACGTCCCATACCTCGGGTCCAACTTGAATCGATCATTCTTTAACCTCCTGAATAATAAACTTGAGTTAACTTCTACTTGCTTAAGAACATTTTTAATGTTCATTATTCCTTTTATATCACTTATTACTGTGTCATGAACACTATGTAATTATTTAAGTTAATAACGGCCGTTTTAACGATCATTGGTACTTGAGTCAAAAATAGACTATTTTATAATTAAAAGTTGTTCATGTATCCATTATATCCAGAGTTATACTCATGATTTAAATATCATATATATCCAGTATTTACATGCATTTATAATATTACATAACGTTTAGAGGTAGGAAATGAAATGCATCGTTCATGAAGACGGTAAGCCGTACGTATGCATGAACGCTACTTCCATTTCTATTTCATATTTTATGGAATGGAATCATAATGATATAAAGGTGTTTTATAATTCCAATATAATATCATATATAATATCATTAATTCTATCCTTTATATGTCCCGCATATGGTATTAACGAATCAAATCACTTTGAGGGGGTGGTAGTCCACACTTCCTAAAATGAAGATATCGCGTTTTCCCATAATGGAAACTATAAAGGTATGCCATAAATGAAAAATACAGACTCTTAAGTAAAACATAAACATATTATATATCATATATAAATATAGTGTCATCTTAATGGCCACCTTTGAAGGTGTTATATGAGCTTTTAACAATCATCGTTTCATGAGGCAGAAATTCGCCATCCAAAGAAACAATATGTTCTTTAACCATTAGATGTAGGTGTGTCTAATTTTAGCTCAAATCCTTCTTATAAAAACATCCTAGTATATGGAATATACTGGTTTTATTACAAAAGAAATTAATAAAATGAGTTTATGTGGTTGGAGAAGAAAAATAAAATATAAGAACACAAGAGAAGAAACTACCTTTAAATCGGGTAACTCTTTTTGATTTGAGCTCAAAGGCTTCCTTGGGAACACTTATGCCCAAAGTGAGGCTTCAAGGAGTAAGAGATGGATGTGGAGAGAAGCGATGGGCAGGGGTTGGCCGTTCCAAAGTCTTGGGAAGTGTGGGTAAGTTGGTAGAGGTGGGGGCCTTTTATAAGAGGAGAGGAAGGGCACTCTTGGAAAGATAAGAAAATATACTTTGCTATAAAATGATTTTGGGATAAAAAAGGGCCCAAAATTATAAATTTCGAGGATAAGGTGATACCAGTTCGAAATACACCCATCCAATAGGTTTTTGACAAGTGTAGGGCTTATATTTTACATTATATCTTCATTTTATTAAAATCGTTAAATAATGAGGTAATCGTTGCATCATCATGGTGTCATAAATAATTTAATTTATATAATGTCTAAAAATTATAAAAAAAAATACTATTATGTAGGAAATCATATTTGGTTTCCAATGACTATTTATAGTCAAAAATATGACTTGTATTACCCCATGTAAAAATTGTTTTAGTAAAATTAATCATGTTTGTGACATTTTTACATTAACATTAAATAAAAAGATATTAATGTCATTTTCCATCCAAAGTAGCTACATGGGGTCCCCAAGTTGACCCATGGATTGTCTTGGTCGGCCATGACACATCCAATAAGGGTAGGACATGTGTCTAGGTCATTTAATATTATTAAAACATTATTCTTACCTTAAATTACACTAATTACCTCTAATCGCGATTAAAAACATAAAAGTTTCTATTCACCAAAAAATTATTTTAATCATATTTAATCACATTTTACTTCTTAATGACAACCATGTATGTCGGATTTTTGAAATTCAAAACACAGAGGTGGTAAATTTTCATTTAAACGAAAAATCAGTTTTTTTAAGTACCACTTAGTGGTTTCACTATTCATAAAAAATTGAAGTTTTTCAGAAAAATAACAAAACATCACCCTAAGATTTATTTGATATTCCAAATTCAAAAATGATTTCTATTTTAAAAAATTCAAAACATATAAGTTAAATTAATTAATTTAATAATTAATTCCCGATGTCAGAGGAAATAGCGTGTTTTTATGAAACAATAAGTATCAAAAGATTGACACTAGTTTGAGTCCAGTTTCAAAGTGAAATTAATTACAATGACCACAATTGGATTAAATGGTAATAATATATTCTAATATTACATTAAAACCAATTAAAAAGATAATATTATCATATAAACAAATTAGATTAAAAATAGGTTTTGAATTAAAATACAACATTTTTCACTATTCATTAAAAAAAGAACATTATCATAAAAATACCAGAAATTTATCCAAAGTAAATTTCAATGTCCGAATCATAAAGAATAATTTTATTTTGACAAATATAGCTTATAAAATTTTCAAAAGATATATTTAAAAATGGTTTTCCATCAAAAGGCAGTAAAACAATCTTTTAAAAATATTAGTGTAGGCCATGCTTAAGATTGGATTTATTCTCATTTTAAGCCTCTAAAACACTATCTAATTCCTTAATAGACATAGATAAAAATATGTATTATTCATTACTTACTTGGGATGTTACATCCTTCCCCCCTTTTGAAAATTGTGTCCCCGCAATTTTTTTACTTATCGAATAAGTGGGGGTATTTAGCCCTCATTGCATTTTCAGATTCATATGTTACCTCTTCAATCATGTGGTTTTTTCACAAAACCTTTACCTGATGAATCACCTTATTCCGTAACCCTTGCTCCCTGTGGTCAAGAATCTGGACCGGTTGTTCCTCATAAGATAGGTTCTCTTCCAGCTGAACTACCTCAAGACTCAAAAAATGAGATGGATCTGGCATGTACTTCCTTAACATTGAAACATGAAAAACATTTTTACCTGAGATAATCTCGGAGGTAAAGCCACTCGGTAAGCAACTTATCCAACTCTCTTTAGAATTTCATCTGGTCCAATGAACCTTGGACTCAAATTTCCTTTCTTAGAAAATCACATCACACTTTTCCATGGTGAGATTTTGAGAAAAACATGATCACCAACCTCAAAAGAAAGATCCTTCCTCCGTTTATCCGCTTAACTCTTCTGCCTGCTCTGAGCTGTCCTCATGTGTTTCTGAATCAACTGAACTTTTTCTACCATCTCTTCTACCAATTCTGGTCCAACCAACTTCCTTTCACCCACTTCATCCCAAAATGCTGGAGTTCGACACTGCTTCCCATATAATGACTCAAACAGTGCTATCTGTATACTAGAATGAAAAATGTTATTATATGAAAATTCAACAAAAAAAGATGTTGGTCCCAACACCCCTGATAATCCATCGAACAAGCACGTAGCATATCCTCCAAAGTCTGAATTGTTCATTCTGACTGCCCATCTGATTGCTGATGAAAAGTTGTACTAAAATTTAATTCAGTACCCAACGACTTCTGAAGGACCTTCCAAAAGTTAGAAGTAAACTTGTGATCACGATCAGATACAATGGATAGGGGAACTCCATGCAACATAACTATCTCATTAAGATACAATCAAGAAAGTTTATCTAGAGAGAATGTATCTTGAATAGGAAGGAAATGAGCAGATTTAGTCAAGTGATCAACAATAACCCAGATTGCATTATTACCTCGAGATGTCTTCGGTAATCCCACAACAAAGTCCATGGATATATTTTCCCATTTCCACTCAAGCACTGGTAAAGGCTGAAGCATCCTATTCGGTAACTACCTCTCTACTTTAACCTGTTGACAAGTCAAACACTTCACAGTAAAATCAGCAATATCTCTTTTCATTCCTTCCCACCAGTAATACTCCCGAAGATCTCTATACATCTTAGTACTTCCTGGATGAACTGAAAATGAAGAACTATGATCTTCACATAACAACTCTCTCCTCAAATGTGAATCACAATGCACACACAATCTCTTCCCAAATCTCCAAACACAATCATTATCAATGTTAAATTCAGGAAACTTACCTTTCTGAACCAGCTCTACCTTTTTCTACAACTCACTGTCTTGCTTCTGTGCTTGCTTGATTCTGTCTGATAGAGAAGATTTCACTGATCCCTGAAATAAAACAGAATAACATCCTGCACCAAAAACTTCTATGCCAAAGTTCATCAAATCCTTAACCAAAGGATCACGTTCCAAACACAGCATTGTTAATGAAGCATTACTGTTTCGACTCAAAGTATCAGCGACTTTATTTTATTTTCCCAGATGGTAATGAATTATACAATCATAATCCTTGATTAATTCTAGCCATCTCCTCTATCTTAGGTTCAATTCATTCTGAGTGAATATATACTTTAAACTTTTGTGATCGGTATATATTTCACACTTTACTCCATACAAATGATGCCTCCAAATTTTTAAAGCAAAAACTACAGAAGCTAATTACAAATCATGTGTAGGGTAATTTACCTCATGAGTTTTCAACTATCGCTAAGCATAAGCAATTACCTGATCATTCTTCATTAGTACACAACTATGTCCATTCAATGAAGCATCACTATAGATAACAAAATCACCATTCCTGGAATGTAGTGACAAAACTGGAGCATTCACCAATCTTCATTTCAATTCCTGAAAACAATCATCACATTCTTTTATCCAGAAAAACATAACACCCTTCCGAGTTAGATTAGTCGTTCGCCTAGATAACCGTGAAAAATTTCTAACAAACCATAGGTAATAACCTTCCAAACCAATGAAACTACAAATCTTGGTTACATTTGTGGGTCTTGGCCATTCTTCAACAACCTTTTTTTGCAGGATCAACAATTATCCCATCTTTAGAAACAATGTGACCAAGGAAAGAATTTTGTTGCAACCAAAACTCACACTCGCTGAATTTCCCATAAAATTTATTTTCTTTTAAGGTTTGAAAAATAATCCTTAAATGTCTTTCATTCACCTTTTACTTTTAGAAAATACCAAAATATCATCAATTAAAACCACCACAAACTTATCCAAGAACTCATGGAAATTCTATTCATTAAGTCCATGAATACAGCAGGTGAATTGGTTAGCCCAAAAGGCATTACTACAAATTCATAATGGCCATATCTTGTACGAAACACAGTCTTTAGAATATCTCCTTCCTTTACCTTCAACTGATGGTACCCCGATCTCAGGTCAATCTTTGAAAAATACTGAGCTCCCTGGAGCTGATCAAACAAATCATCGATATGAGGAAAAGGATATTTGTTCGTAACAGTGATGTTATTAAAGTCTCTATAATCAATGTAAAGTCTCCTAGAACCATGTTTATTTTTAACAAAGAAAACAGGAGAACCCCATGGTGATGTGCTAGGTCGAATGAAACCTTTCTCTAATAAATCTTGCAATTTCTCCTTCAACTCTAAATGTTCAATTTGATCCATTCGATGAGAGGGTTTCGAAATTGGCTTAGCATCAAGAACTAAATCAACAATAAACTCAACTTCCCGATCTGGTATTATTCTAGGCAACTCATCAAGAAAAACATCATGATACTCATTTACCACTAGCACATCATTAATCTGAATAGTTCCCTTGTTTTCAACAATATGTGCAAGGTAAGATTCACTTCCATCATTTACTAGTTTCTCAATATCTTGATATATAATCAAAATCAAGGGTTCATTCTTGTATACAAACAGAAAATCTTTCTAAAAAGAAACTTCTTTAGCTCTACAGTCAATCTTAGCATAATAAACAGAGATCCAATCCATACCAAGGATAACATAAAACTCTACTAGAGGTAGAACAATTAGGTTTGCAAGTAGGTTCTTTCCACGAATAAGGATAGGAAGATTGCTATAAATTATTGTTGCCTCAACATTTCCCCCAGGTGTTTTTACCACAAGTTTAGGAGTCATTTCTTGAGATGGTATTCCCATTTTACTATAAAAGGATTCAGAGATGAAAGAATGTGTAGAACCCGAATCAAACAACACACTGGTATAATCTGAAAAAAATAAACAATGTACCTGATACAACTTCATTTAATGGCCCGACATCTGATGAAGTAGTTGGAAAGGATTTAACCACCCCTTTCTACTTGTAGTCTAACTGCTTCCCCTCACTCGAGCTGTTTTTCGGACACTCGTTTGCATAGTGACCCATCTCATTGCACTTAAAACATTTCTCTAACTGTAAATCAAATTTGGACTTACCATCACCATATTTTTTCAGTGCAATCATGAGCCTTATGTCCCATCTTACCACAACGTTAGCACATTCCATAATTCAGAAGACATTCCCCAACATGCCTTTTTCCACATTTATCACAAACTGGAAACTTAGTTTTCTTACCATCAGACCTTTTTGAATAATTCTTTATTTTCTACTGCCACCTCGGTCTCTTCTTCAGATGGTTGTTATAGAACACATGATCATCGAAAAACTCCATTTCCACCTTCTCATCACATCGAACAACCTTTTCATTACTTTTGAACTCACGAGAAGATAAAGCCCTTCGATATTTTGGCTTTAATCCTGAGTAAAAACGATTGATTTTACTATCAAGGTCTCAGATAAAATTTGGAGCATACCGTTCCAATCGAGTGAACCTCTCTTCATAGGAAGTCAATGAGTCTTACTCTTGCCTCAATTCTAGGAATTTTTTTTCCACCCTAAGTTGAATAACCTTAGGAAAATACTTCTCAAGAAACATACCTTTGAATTCATCCCAGTAGAGATCATCAATCTCATCATCGTCCCTGATATTTTTACCAATCGACCACCACTGATCTGCTTCACCCTCCAAACAGTAAATAGAAAGACTAACCTTTTGATTGTCTGAACACCCCATGACAAATAAAATCTTCTCCAGTGCTTTAATCCACCCTTCACCTAACATAGGGTCAGATGATCCTCTGAATGATGGGGGATGTTGCCCCATGAATGTTTCCACCAATGACATGTTCCTTTGCGGTTGATTTGGCTGATCTCGTGCATGGATACCACCACCATTTATCGCTTGAGTCAACTGTGCCATTACTGCAACAAATTGTTCAGTTCCAATTCCGACCATCTCAGGATACTGATTCAGAAGGTTATTTCCTTCTGTATGCCTTCCTAGCACAGCTTCCCTATTTCCTCTGCGGAAAATCATTCTGAAAAAACATGTCTCAGATAAAGCAACATTGTAATCATCAAATGCTATATCATTTCAATTTGAACATAAATTAATTTATAATTTAACAATTTTCTAACTCCTAAAGTTATCTAAACCAACCATTGATACCAACTATAAGGCCCCAGCCTTAAAACCTTACTTAATCTTGAGTTACTTTAAGAATACACGTTGAGGATCTTTTCAGGTTTAGTGTTTTAGAGAATTAGATCCTAAAACCCACATTACATTCCACATTTAAACAAAGTGGTTACATAAAGGGTAGTATTCATTTTTCCCATCAACAGAAACATATTTAAAATAAAACATGGATTCTCTCTTGACACTTCATTGACACTATAGTCACATCATGTACCTTTCCCTTGACCTGTGAAAAACATTTCAAAAACATGGGATGAGCATAAAAAGCTCAGTAAGGGATATACAAATATGGAAAGGAAACATGAGTACTTATATACATAAGAATGAAATCATACTTTACCCATAAAACATAAGCACTTTAATATACCTCTTAAAATCATGAATAAATCATAGAAATCATAAGACATAATGTTAACTTGAGGCATTCATAACATTCTTACGTAGGGAGTAACCCTCTTTGTTACGTTTGGAATACCCATCACAGTATATTCCCTCAATCTCTTTGGAGAAACCTCAATGTTTAACCCCTTCACGTTACCCAATGCATTGGAGAGCTATATCAGGCTCACCCTCCCTTAGATTATCACGGAACCACCCGTCTTCATAATAATTCCCAAGAAACATAACATAATCGTATCAGATAAAACATTCATAAAGGAAACATAACATTTCCACTTTTCAATCAGAAGATATCAATACAACAAATTGATATAAAAACATTATAAAAACCATTTTCAATACCAAAAATAAAATAAAATTAGAACATGATATTTATTTTTCATTTAAAAAAATGATATGGCTTGTAGAGGAAGCCGAAACTCAAATAATGGTCACGACGGCGGAGAAGTCGTTGTCGCCGCATAGGTACGACAAAAACATTCCCTTTTTTCATTTAGAAAAACAATTCATATAAAAAATATTCATTTTGGATAAACATAAAAGTCAAAAGGGGTTTATACACCGTATAAAAGAAGGTTGTGTATAAAAAAAAAATTCCTCAATGAAAGGAGATTGAGACAAAGTCCCATACCTCAGCTCCGACTTGACTCGACCGTTCTTTATCCTCCTAAATAATAAACTTGAGTTATTTTCTACTTTATTAAGAACATTTTTCAAGTTCATTATTCCTTTTATATAACTTATTACCATGTCATGAACACTATGTAATTATTTAAGTTAATAACGATCGTTTTAACGATCATTGGTACTTCAGTCAAAAATGAACTCTTTTATAATTGAAATTTGTTCATGTATCCATTATATCCAGAGTTATACTCATGAAGTAAATATCATATATATCCATGATATACATGAATTTATAATATTACATAACGTTTATAGGTAGTAAATGAAATGCACCGTTCATGGAGACGGTAAGTCGTACGTACGAATGAACGCTAATTCCATTTCTATTTCGTATTTTATGGAATAGAATCACAATGATATTAAGGTATATTATAATTACAGTATAATATCATATATAATATCATTAATTCTATCCTTTATATGACCCACATATGATATTAACGAATCAAATCACTTTGAGGGGGCGGTAGTCTGCACTTCCTAAAATGAAGATAACGTGTTTACCCATAATGGAAACCATAAAGTTATTCCATAAATGAAAAATAAAGTAGCTTAAGTAAAACTGAAACATATTATATATCATATATAAATATAGTTTCATCTTAATGTCCACCTTTTAAGGTGTTATATGAGTGTTGAACAATCATCGTTTCGTGAGGCAGAAATTCACCATCCACAGAAACAATATGTTCTTCAACCATTAGATGTAGGTGTGTGTAAGTGTAGATTGAATCCTTATTATAAAAAAAATCCTAGTATATGGAAGATACTGGTGTTGTTACAAAATAAATGAATAAAAAGAGTTTATGGGGTTGGAGATGCAAAATAAAACATAAGAACACAAGAGAAGACACTACCTTTAAATCGGGTAACTCTTTTTGATATGAGCTCAAAGGAATCCTTGGGAAGACTTCTTCCAAAAGTGTGGTTTCAAGGAGTAAGAGAGGGATGTAGAGAGACAAAATGGGAAGGGTTTGGCTGAGCCAAAGGCTTTGGAAGAGTGGGTAAGGTGGTAGAGGTGGGGGCCTTTTATAAGAGTAGAGGAGAGGAACTCTTGGAAAGTTAAGAAACGATACTTCGCTATAAAATGATTTTCAGATAAAAAAGGTCCCACAATTATAAATTTAAAGGATAAGGTGATAAGGGTTATAAATCCACCCATCCAATAGGTTTTTGACAAGTGTAGGTCATAGATGTTACATTATATTTTCATTTTATCTAAATCGTTAAATAATGAAGTAATCACTGCATCATCCTGGTGTCATAATTAATTTAATATATTTAACGTGTAAAAATTATAAAAAAATACTATGATGTAGTAAATATTATTAGGTTTCTAATGACTATTTATAGTAAAAAATATGACTTTTATAACCCCATGTAAAAATTATTTTAGTAAAATAATTCACGTTTGTGACATTTTTACTTTAACATTAAATAAAAAGATATTAATGTCATTTTCCTTCCAAAGTGGCTCCATGGGGTCCCAAAGTTGACCCATGGATTGTATTGGTCGTCAATGACACATCCAATAAGGTTAGGACATGTGTCTAGGTCATTTAATATTATTAAAACATGATTCTTACCTTAAATTACACTAATTACATCTAATCACGATTAAAAAATTAAAAGTTACTATTCACCAAAAAATTATTTTAATCCCATTGAGTAACATTTTACTTATTAATGAAAACCATGTATGTTGGATTTTTGAAATTCAAAACACAGAGGTGGTAAAATTTCATTTAAATGAAAAATCAGTTTTTTAAGTACCACTTAGTGGTTTCACTATTCATCAAAAATTGAAGTTTTTCAGAAAAATACCAAAACATCACCCTAAGATATATTTGATATTCCAAATTTTAAAATTATATATATTTTACAAAATTAAAAACATATAAGTTCCATTAATTAATTTAATAATTAATTTCTGCTGTCAGAGAAATAGCATATTTTTATGAAACAATAAGTATCAAAAGATTGACACTAGTTTAAGTCCAATTTCTAAGTGAAATTAATTCCAATGACCACCGTTGGATTAAATGGTAAAAATATATTCTAATTTCACTTTAAAACCAATTAAAAAGATAATATAATCATATAAAAAAATTATATTAAAAATAGGTTTTGAATTAAAATACAACATTTTTCACTATTCATTTAAAAAAAGAACATTACAATAAAAATACAAGAAATTTATCCAAAGTAAATTTCAATGTCCCAATCATAAATAATAAGTTTATTTTAAAAAATATAGCTTATAAAATTTTCAAAATATAGATTTAAAAATGGTTTTCCATCAAAAGGTAGTAAAACAATCTTTTAAAATTATTAGTGTATTCCTTGCTTTAGATTGGATTTATTCTCATTTTAAGACTCTAAAACATTATCTAAATCATTAATAGACATAGATAAAAATATCTATTATTCATTAATTACTTGGGATGTTACACCAAAATTCTAGTCATGTGTTCTCATGAAAAATAAGACTTCAATGTTCCTTAGGGGGGATCTCCAGGATATGAATTCTAGAAGTAAACCCCTTTTCAATCCAATTAATTTTATTTCAATTTCTTTTTTTACCCTTTTAATATATCATGTTTCAAAAAATTATGGATTACTCTAGTATCATATTTATAATTTAATTTTATTATGATATTTGGACATCCAAAATTAATTATTTTCTCTTCAAATTTTTATTACAAAAATGAAAATATTGTCCATAAGGTGCCAATTTACCTCCTTCGTTGATAATGTGTATTCATTTTTCAATTCCACCTTCACTATGAGTCATAAAAACATTTTTATAGATAATTAATATTATTAAATTTATAAAAAAATTTATTTATTTATTTTTAAAAAGTATATATATATATTATATTAAGTAATAAAACAAAACTACTACGTGATGATCGAAAAGACATCTAAAAATCCAAAATATTATCTTTAAGGTTTTCTCTAATGAATTGTTCTTATATATGAAAAATGATATATATAATTAATTAATACTTCATTAATTTATATAATAACAAATAATTTCAGCTTTTAATAACTATTCCCATTTCACATGATCTTTTATTCATGAATACAAGTGAACAAAACATGAAAAATAAGGAAATGAACACTCTCGAATGATGAATTTAAATCTCATAACTCATAAAAAAGACAATAAAAGAACAAAATAAAATCATGGTAAATTAAATAAAGGTCTTATAGGTTATTAATTAAACAATTTAGTAATATATTTCATCATACCATATATTATGCAAATGTGAAGGACACTTTCAGACTTAACGTAAGATTTTTCTCATTTCACTTTTATTTCCAGGATATATGACCTATTTCCAACTATTTATTGTGTTTTGTGTGTTTATAAATCCCATTTATATTTCATATAATGAGTCTATTGATCATCATGGTACTAAATGTTTCATTTTATGGTTCTGGTTTATATGATTTGATTGATGAGAAAGTTGTGAGGGTTTAATCCCAAACCTCCATTTTTCAGTGGGATACAGTTTCTCCCTCTTTACCCAAATGTAAATCTTATTTATTATTATATAATCCTCTTAAATATTTTATTTTTGTATAATTATATTAAAATATCTCAATTATAATTCTTTATGGGGAATTACATGTTTTATAAGGTTATTTTTTTCAATTTCTATTGATAAATATGCCTGATTAAAGGGATCTTCCAAATTTATTACCCATTTTCATGTATGTTCAATAATATTTTTTAATCAAAAAATATACTAATTTAATAAAAATTTTAATGATGAAAAAACGATATTATTCAATTTTTTGTTTCATGGAAACTATAAAAATATATCTACTTAAAATACTCATATATATTTTCTCTTCCACCACAGAGAAGTGACTGATTTATAATGTTTCTTAAAAACTATTTTACATGTTTTCACTTAAGTGGGACATCATTTATGCCTAAGACATAATTTAAATTTCCTTAACATTAATGTTTTTAGATATTAATTTCTATGATATTATTTTATGGAAACTTCTAATGATTTTTCAAGATAACTATTCTGGAAAATGTAAAAAGTGGTGTTCTTGTCTCACCTTTGCTTCAGTGAGTTATGTTCATTTTTCACCACTTATTAATTGTTTCTGGTGTATATATTTTCTATTGATATATCATAACATAATTCTACTTATTATAATAATATTAAATTTTTCATTTAAGGCTATTACATACCAAATATTATGATTTTATTGTTTAAATGTGGTATGTGACACTTTGGAATATTTAAATATTATTTTCTAACAATAAATTTCCAGTGATTATATAATATTATATTCCTATATAATTGTGATTCCAATATTTCCAAGTGGTATGGTAAATATTTTTTAAAATATATCTTTTTAAATTAATTGTTTGACATATGAGGAATGCATTGGACATATTAATTTACTGGAGGGGCCCGTTATGGCCCCTCGAGGCATCAGTAGCTCTCATGAGCCAATGTAGACTGTATTTTTACCCACTTATATATGGTGTGTTGGATAATTCATTGATGGTGTGTTTAAAATGTCCTATATTATTCCATCCATCATTATGATACTCGTAATTGATAGTCCATGTGGTTATTCAACTAATAAAATATCCATGGATATGTCTCTTTCTCAAGTGATTATTTATCGAATTATTAAATTATCTTTTATTCCTGAAATATTATGTTCATGATTTTCTTTTCGTCACATGTTTTTTAGTTATTCACCCGTGCCTTATTGTTAAATTTTTTACGACAACTTTCATTTCATTTCTCACCCATACTAATCAATTGAGATAACCCATTTCTAATGTTATATATTCTCTCTAGGATGTGACAATGTCTATTATGAATGATTTTCAGTGATAATCTAAGAGTTTATGGGTGTTTCCAATGGAGTTTAATTTCTATATTTCATTTCAAGTTGTAATTTAATACTTACGTACATATCTGGTTTTCCAAATATAATAAACTATTTAGTATTTTGGAATGCAATCTCATGTTCATGGTACCAATGTATTTATGTATGGTACAAGTTCCCTACTTATAGGGTCAGTCTATTTACACTTATTCACTCTCAAGTAAACACTATAAAAAAACTTCTCATGCTCCCCCAAGGGATAGAGGAATACATCCAACCAAGAATAAAAAATTGGAGATACATGAGATATACATGATGATTAATTACCCACCAATTTCAGTTTATAGGATGTGATCCAATACACAATAGGTTTCTAACAATATATAATTTTTTAGTTATATTAATGAATAAAATAATTATATATTTTACATAAATGATCAAAAAGTATATTTTCATTTCCTTTTAAGAAATTGAAATAAATAAATAACACTTTTTCCATTCTTAAACACAATATTTATATAAAATTACTCATGAATTCCTTATAACAGTGTAATTATTTACAAAACATAATTAGAACCAATTGATTTTAAAATAAAAACGTTTTATTTATTGTATTCTTAAAAAATAAATATCAAGAAAAAATATATTAAATATATTTCCTAAAATTTAATCACATTGATAGCTTGTGGAACAAGCAAGTTAACCTAAATGAACTATAATATTGAATAATGTTAAAATAATACCATAAATAAGAGGTTATGAATCGTTAAATACTAAATTATAAAAAATATGTTGTTTATGTATGTATAAAAAAGTTAATTTTTATCAAATGATTATGAATATAAATATGAATAATTTGATGAAATATTTCGAAATAGAATTTTTAATTAAAATGCGATTTAGTAGTGGTTTACACACATACATTAAAATTAACATTTAGAAAGGTTATGAAATTTATTTTAAATAATATATTTTATTTTTGAAATGTATTATTAAAATTTAGTAATGGTTAAATTTGTGATAGTTTTATAAAAAAAATTAATTCTTCAATGAATATTAAAAAATTCTGATTTTTAATGAAAAGATGTTGTTATTCATTAATTACAAAGGGAAATTTATATTTTAAATTCAATTTAAAGTAAAATAAGATCAAATATGTTTGGATTTTACAAATTGCGGTCATTATAATCAATTTTATATGAATTTTGCTATTAAAATCATATATTCATATTCTAATTTTATCCTTGCAACCCATATTTTTATCGCATTTATGAGAATAATTTTAAATTTTATTCTGAAAATTCTATGAATGTCGTGTGGAAAAAATTATTATATATTTATAATAATCGATATTTATATAAAATATTATTCATAACATAATTTTTAACCATTATGAATTATGTAAAATGTAAATAATTCATTACTGCAATTATGGTAAAAATGATTTATCGATTACTTTAGCAAAAATAATAAGTGTAATATGACCTATCCACATGTAACTAACCCATTTTATCACCATATTACGACCATATAACCTATAAGGGCCAAAAAGGACCCATTTGGGAGATTTTTAAAAAATATAAACTTTTATTAAATTGAATCTTTTCAAAAAAAACCATGTGTTCCTGCACCCCCTTTTAAAAAAGGCCACCTGCTATAATCACTTATTCATACATTCAAAGCCATTACTCATCCAATACCTAACAAAAATATTATTGTATACCCTATAACATCATATATCCAGTTTTTTCGTAAATCATATATAGGGAGGTTTTTGGTGGAAACATTATATAGTTTTCCAAAGAAGGGGTAATGTTCTTAAGAATTTGTTCTTATTTTGTTTCTTCTACCAATTGCATGAAATCATACTAATACATTTTAATATAACAACCAAAATAAAATAAATTTAATTATATGTTATTATTTTTGGGGAATGACCTATATATATCTATTCTTACATCAAATTGGAATCAAAACTATAGATCTTGTTTATGATTGACTACTACCTCGCAAACAGATGTAATTCGTTTTCTATAACCTCATTTAATGGATGGATATAAAAATAATGGTTTTAACACATTTATATGATATTTTTGATATTATTATACCTATGAAATTTTATTATCATAGATAAATTCTAATTTTTTACTCCATTTTAAATATTATAAGTGTCTATGATGGACTATATCCTTGAAAAGTGATGGAATTAATTTTTTAAATTCACTTTAAATGGATGGTAAAAATTTTATATTTAGTTATATTTTTTGATATATATGAATTTATATTTTTTAGATAAAATTAATATATCGTACACTTAATTATCCATTTAACCATTAAGGGAACGATAATGTCGTTCACGCATAGGTACAACATATCATCTCCACGAAGTGATGTGATAAATTCTCCATGTTAATTATTTAACAATGATTATAAAAATATAAATAATTAAAAAAAATATTTATAAAATTGATGTCATTTAGGATATGACACAACTGTATAATTTTCCCATGAACTAGAACTTTTCGGTTAAAAGATAAATAACAAAACAACAAAATTAATAGCCAAAAGAAATGAAAATAATTATATATTGTTGAAAAATGGGTGATAAGATGATATAAAAAATTCATAAATGATATTAAGAATATGAAAATGGTTCTAGTATAAATTAATAAAATTAAAAAACCATTATTCAATATGGTAGAAATCATTCATCCAATAGGAAGTGTAAGGTAGGAGACTTCATCTATATTTCCTTTCATCGAGGCATATTGAAATTTCAGGCACCCAATTTCTTTTATATTGAGTGTATACTTCAATATTGACATGTAATATAATCATTAATTAATAATTAATAGTATTTCAATTTTTATTCTTAATTTTTTCATCCAATGGGATTTGAATTGAATATATACAAGATGTAAAAAATTTTATAACTCAATTTCTATTCATTGGGTTACATTACATCTCTTTGGTTTTTGATATTTTATTATTTTATGTGTTTTTATTTTTTATTACATTATGTATTATATACACTTGATTTATGTGGATTTTAAATTTATAAATATAATAGGTTTATTACTGAATTATCACATCAATTTTATGATACTTATAAGTGTTTATTTAAAAACCTAATTTTCATCATTATTGTTTATTCATAAATTTACATTGTAGAAATTTTTTTATCATTATATAATAAACCCATATAATTTTATTCTACAATTTTTATTCATGTTTTTTTCAATTAATAGTATAATTTTCCACACTTTGGTACATAAAATGATTTATAAAATATTTTTTATAAAACACGACATCATTTCACCCTTCCGTCAAAAATAATCTTTCATCCAAAACCATTTTTGTATAAAAATGTATAAAAAAATTCACACATGAAAAATAATTTATTAATTTAATGTAAACTCATGATTTATTTTTTTTTTAAAAACATTATATTAATATTTATAAATATTTCTAAAAAGTCATGTTTGTATTTTATCAAAAAATTTAATGACGTATTTATTAACTTGTATGGACTTTAGGGAATTTAATTACATCATGAACATCCATTGGTTTAAGATTCATTTATAAGTTATAAATGTTATTTTGAATGAAATTTATTTTTTAATAATTTATGAGTTTTTAGATTAAAAAAATTATATTATCAAAGTGAAATGGTAATTTTCTTCCATAATATTGTTAATGATATTTTTATTGTTTTTCATAAAATCAATGTCAATAGCATTTTATTTTACATATACTCCACAATCTATAAGTTGTATTGGTACAATTATTTTTCAATATATTCATGGGTTAAGATCATTTAGTCTAAATAATTTATATACTTTTAGTTTCCAATTCATTTTGTAGTCATTAACATTCTATTTAAAAATTAACATTCCTATGATAACTGGACATTAAATTTACCTTAAATATCAATAATATTTATCATGCATATGATAATTCGACAAGGAATATAACATTTTTACAAATGGTGTTCTATGGTGTAGGTTATTTTTATATATATAAAAATATTTGTGAATCTGTATTCTTAACACAATACACATATTTGATGATAAAGAACCCAACCCATGAATTTAAATAATTATTTGATATATATTAACTTCTTTTGAAATTAAGTGATGGATGGGGATCAATATTATATAATCCCTTAATGAATTGGTAATTTCATCAAGAAAATCAATAAGATAAATTTAAATGGACAAATTAACACATTGTTTTAAACTATATAGTAAAAGGTGTTGACGGTAGAGGTATCTTGATGCTTGAGATCCTAACATACAATAATTAATAATTTCCATCATTAAGAATCTAGTTATTAATATTCATGATATTTCCACAATGAAATTATCTCTAAATGAATTTCATTCTCTGTTATAAACTAAAATATATTTCTTTTGAATTATCTACCTAACTATATTGATTATTCCTTACTTATTCATCGTAGTCATGTTATTTAAATTTCATATGTGTTCAACTATTTAGATTTCCATGATGATTATTTTTATCTATTCATGATATTCAAAATATTTATATGGAATGAGTTTTTAGTGATTTACCTCTATGTGTTGGTTATTCCTTATATCGTCATCATAGTCATCTAATTTATATTCAATGTGTGTTAAGTTATTTACCTTTACATACAAATTATTCCTTCTCTATTCATGATAGTCATTTTATTTTGAGGTTATGTGTGTTCTATTAATAACCATCCAATATTTATTAATCATATACAATGATGATTGTAAAATTATTTAAATTTAATGTGTATTTAGTTATATAAATTTACATATTTATTAATCCTTATCTATTAATCATATTAATTTTATTCATTAAATTTTATGATTGATTATTTATTTACCTAGACATGTTGATTTTCAATATCTATTCATGATAATCTAGTTATTTATTAAATGCAATGTGTGTTAATTTATTTACCATTCCATGTTTATTATTACTTATCTTTTAATAATGGTCAATTTATGGATTACATGGAATGTTTTTTCAGTTATTTACCCAAAAATATTTATTATTCCCCATCTAATAGTGATATTAAAATTATTTTAATGGAATTTGACTTCAGTTATTTATGATTCCATGTTGACTATTCATATTGATTCATGATATCTTATGATTTACATTATCTTTATGAATAATTTAAGTGAACCCTTCTTTTTCCATTCCTTGGAATCAAGGATGTGTTCAAAGAATGGTATAAAAGGATATTATAGAAAGAATAATAGGATTCTCTAAAAAATAACATCTTAATTCGTTTATTCAAATGTAATGTAATACCAATTTTGTATCTAGATTTCTAATACTACTAAACTATTTGGCCCTTCATTCTGTGATTCCATTGAAATTGAAATATATCATGTAATTATATATCCATAAACTAATTTAGAGTAAATGGATTCCTCAATTTTATGAAATATTTCATGGAAAAAATTATCCTAGTACAGTCAAATCTGATGAAAAAAATAATGTTTAAAATAGTCATATATTTCTGTTTTTGAGGTCTAACATTTAATCGATCATTAAATTTCTTATTATCAATGATATATATCATTATTTATAATTATTTATGATTTACTTAATTTTAAATATGCTCACATACCACCTATTTACTCTTACATGGAAATATGTTTAAGTATTCTTTCAGATGGACCCCATAAATCCCTTTATCTCTTACTGAGAGGTTGTTTTAAAAACCACTTTACAATGTGAGGTTTTCAACAATTGATTTCCCAAATTTCAAGTCCCTCCTTACTGATATCAAGATTGAATTGTGTAGAAGAATTTTTTAGAATGTGGGGGGAATGTAAAAACCTGATCTTTAAAAGAATAATATTTTTATAAAGATTTTGTGAAAAAACACTAAGGTTAAACAACCCAAAAAATATATTTTATTCAAAATCAATATCTTTGATAGATTGTGAAACACGCAATCTCGGGCCAAAATAAACTATAATATTGTATAATGTTATAAAGTAGCCATTTTATTGGAATGTAATAATAGTAAATACTAAATATAAAAAATTAAATTGTTTGAACATATTTAACCAAAATATTTTTTTATCTACTTATACAGATAAATTAAGAATCATTAGAAATAAATGCAATTGTTTTCTGTAAAAATGTATTTTTTAAAAGGTGATTTGGTCACACATTGAAAAATAATTTTAATTTTAATTTTAATCATATTTAGAAAATTAATCTTCCAAAAAAATATATTTTTTAAACTAACTTATCCATATTATCCATGGTTAATATTTTCCAATTTTATAAAAAGATTAATTTTTTGATGAATTCTGAAGAATATTGATTTTTAATGAAAATATTATTTTCATTTAAATAATTTTGAAGGGTAAATTATATAATTAATAGTATTAAAAGTATAATTAGACCAATTATATTACATTTTGACTAATTTTTGTCATTAAAATCAATTTAATATGAAATTTTGATATTACATGATTTTATATTTATGTTAATTTTCTATATGGAATCATGTTTTTTCATCGCGCATACAATTATAAATTTAAATTGGATAAAACCGCATATATGAATTAAAATTTGAAAAATATATTCCATATTTAGAATAAAAATATTTTCTATTATTTAGTAAGCTAAAACAGTTTTTTACAATTATTAATTATGAATGTAGTGAAATTTAATTACCATGGATAAGGAAAAAACTTATTTACTAGTGGTTAAAGTAAAAAACATTAAAGGTTAAAATGATCTACCACATATTAAAACACCAATTTTATGTAAATATTTTGACCATATATCCTCTAATAGTGTATAATGACCTATTATGGAGGTATGTGGAAAAGATACAAACATCTGTGTAAATGGTTTTTTCACAACATTCATGTGTGTCCTCTCCCCAACATATAAATGGACACCCTCATTCCTCCATTATTCACACATATAATGAAAATTAGAACAAAAGATACCGACATATATAAATTCCTTACGCCACTCCTAAAATAATAGATCCCTTGGTTTGAACATAAATCTACCATAAGAAGGCATTCAGTGCGAACCTAAAGATGTTTTTTTGATAAAGATGAAATGTTCTTAAATGTTCTTTTTCTGTTTCTTCTTCAAAAATGATGAAATGTTATCAAAACATACCAATATAAGAAAATATGTATCCAAAATATAAATTGATGTTATTATGTTATGGTCATGAACTATTTCCATATCCTATTAAATCAAATGGGAAACGATACCAACGACCATGTGTATGGAGGACTATGACCTCACGAACTGATGTATTTCATTTCCCATCACCACCATTCATGGATGGATATAATTATGGATATAATGAATTAATATGATATTAAAGATATTATTATACATATTTAATTATAATATCACATATACCATCTTATCATATATTAATGTTTAATTATGATAGCTTCACACATGGGAATGACAGAATACTGCATTACGAAGTGATGTTATTAGTTTTTAACATAATCATTACACAGAAGGTAATAAGGATAAGTTTTTTAAATATATTTTATTAATTTGAAAATCTATTGATCATAGAAAGTATTTATATCACTCATTACATTACAATTTATCCCATTATAAAATGATAACTCCCCTCATCTGTGCTTATGGCATCTATATCAACAAAGCGATATGATCCATTCTCCTAATTTAAATTAAAATGATAATTATAAAAAGGTAAATAATTAGAAAAACTATATTTAAAAATTTAATACCATTCAAAGAATTATTAACCAATACAATATTTGAAGTAACCTGAACATATAAAAAATAACATGCATAATGAAATATAACAATTAACACCTGAAACAATTAAAATAATGAAATATTATTAACAAATGGGTGATAATATTTTCTATGTTGATCATATATGATAATATTAATGTGAATATTATAATTATATAAATTAATAAAATTCATACCACAATTATATAGAATGATAATGAATGTTATACCAAAAGGAAGTCTGAGGTAAGTAACGTCATATAAATTTCTCTCCAACAAGGACTATTGAAAAGCTATGTACCTAATATCATTTTATGGTGAATATAAATTAAATTTGACATCAATAAATAGTAATAATGTAAGAATAAATGGTATTATAATTTTCAATTTGAATTATTTTATCTAATGGGACATGACATGAATATTAATAAATGGTAATGTATTTCAAAACTCAATTTTGTTTCATTAGGTGATTTTACATTGTTGGTGTCATTGATATTATATTATTATGAGTTCATTTAATTTTGAAAATAATTTTCTTTATATCCACATTATTATGATTATTTAAGTTTGATACACATAATATATTAATTGGTCAATTTTCTAAAAAATGTTAGGATCAATTAAAGGTTTTATTTCATAATATCATTAAAATACGGATTGTATATTCTAGAATTTACATTAAAAATAAATAAAAGATAATTTTCTAATAAATTAACATAATTTTTTTCTACAAAGGATTTCCAGGATTTATTCATGTAGTAGTACCATTTATAAACTCTTTGGTACATAATATGAGGGAGAAAGTATTTTAATGAAAATTTTGCTTCCATTTTACATTCAGTCAAAAATCATTTTTCTTCAAAAACTATAGTTAAAAAAATCATAAAATTCTTGAAACTTTTCATTAGATATTTTTTAATACATGTTTGTATTTCTAAATTCTATTCTAAAAGGTGTCTTCATCTGGTTTTCCATACAAGGCATGTATGGATTTTACCGGAAATGTTAATATAATATTTTTTACATTTTAGGAAAAGTACATAATTTCATACCATAATGAAAACCGAATGATTTAAATATTCTATTATAGTATAAAATTATTATTTCCAATTAAAAATATTTTCCTAAAATTTGATAAAAATCTATTATTTTCTAAAATATAGTTTCAAAGAGAATATGATATTTCTTAAATATTGTCTATAATGATATATTATGATATTTCTATTAATCAAAGACAATAACACTTTATTTTAATTACACACCAATAGTTATATATTTCATTGAATCCATACTTATTATTTCTATGGATGTTCTATAATAATTTTCACTATTGAATGTTTTTAAATTCACTACCTAGATTAAATATTGTATTCATTGACATTATATTTAAATAATAAATTTCCTATGATCATTAGACATTAAAATTTGACTAAAAACTATATTATTAATCAATGATATATTTTTTTGTTTAAAACATATTTCATTTCCAAATATGGTGTTCTATATTGAATTTTATTTGTTTTTCCACAGAAATATTGAAATATCTAATTTTTTTTAATCAATTCAGATATTTGATGATAAGGGACATTTTTCATGTATTAAATCCATTATTCTATATATGAGTAATGCTTCTAAAATTCCAAAATGGGAGGTGCCCATAATTATATATCTTCTCAGTAAATCATCAGTATCTTGATGTTTCTCAATATAATAACATTAAATGGGTTTTTAGAAAAAAATTAAACATTCTTGTGAAAGGCCTTAAAAATAGTGTTATCATGATGCTTGATATCGTGATATCCAATAATTCAGAATTTTATTTATTAAAAATTATGTTATTATTATCTTCAATGTTTTATTAATGATATTATCTCCATGTTCTTTTAATACTAAATTACTAGTTAAATTACATATTTTTTTAGTTATTTACTATGTCATATCTATTAGGTGTTAATTATTCATGATACTAATGTTATTTAAATAGAATGTGTTTTATTTTTTCACCTTTCCATATTGATTATTCATTCTCAATTAATTATTTTCATGTTATTTAAATGGAATTTTTGTTCAGTTATTTACCTATCTATATTGATTATTCATCATCTATTGATGATATCCAAGGTATATTGAAGGCATGTTGGCTCAGTTTTTTTAACATTCCATATTGATGGTGCCTTATCGATTCATTATATTGATAATATTTAAATAGTATGTATGTTAATTTATTTACCTTTTATATTTATTATTCCAAATCCAATCATGATAGTAAAATAATTTATATGGTATGTGTGTTTAGGTATTAATGTTTCCATTTTGATTAATAATTATCTATTCAAGATATACAAGTTATTTATTAAATGAAATGTGTTTTTATATATTTGCCGTCCCATGTTTATTATTCTTTATTTATTCATGATTGTAATGTTATTGATTAAATAGAATGTGTGTTCATTTATTTACATTGACATGATGATTACTTATTTTCTACTCATGATTGTACTATAATTGATTAAATATAATTTCTATTCATTTATTTACATTTCAATTTTGATTATTTCTTAAATTATCATGATATTCAAATTATTTAAATTTAATGAGGGGATTTTTATTTAACATTTCATATTGATTATGCTTATTGAATCAAGATATATTACTATATAATTTACCATTTTTGAGCATTTGATATCACCCATAAATAATTACCTTTCCTAGGAATATTGGTAGTGGTCTTAGAATGATATAAATGGATATAATTGAGGGAATTAGTATATTTTTTAAAAAAAATTATATTTTAAATGATTTATTCAAAAGTAATTATATACTAAATTGTGTATCATTTTTATGAATACTACTTAACTATAATGTTTTTTGAGAAATTATTTCCTAATTATTATCCCAATTTAATAATTTAGACACCATCATTGGGCTACTAGGGCCATAAAAATTACTAAAACCTTCCATTTTTTCATTAAAACTGAACATTTGAAATCCCAAAGATATAGGTATTTAAAAAATCATAAAAAGACTTAAAATAAAATATAATGTATTGTAAATTAATTCCCCATTTTATCCTAAAAAAATTAGACACACTACACAAATCAAGGAAAATTGAAAGTGTAAAACCATCAAAGAACACAAATCCATGAGAATGGCATAATTATTGTTAATAAAAAAATAGTGAAAAATGTCTATTATTATTGTCAAACCACATTGGGGAATAATTAATCCATTTAAGAATAACCCCAAAATATGAAAAATATATGTTAATAAATAATAACTAATCATATCCTAAGATACATATTAATAGGTAACTCCACTGACAAAAAAGGGGAAACACAAGGGGGGAATCAGTGTATCCAAATATCAGAAGATAAAAAGTTAAAAAAAACCTCACCATAATGACACACATCATACCAAATTAGTGAAAATCACTTATATATGTCATAAAATTAAACTAGGGTTATCTAGATTGTGCATAGTAGTCAACTTGTTCAAAAATGTTTTGGATAACTCTAACTTAGTTGCTTATTGTTCTTAATGGAATAACTAGAGGATGCTTCCACTATAATCCCAATATCAATAAAATGTAAACCACATATGCCAATTTCAATTGAATATATCAGTTATATGAATCAAAACTCCAAAAACCCCCATTTAATAATTACCACTTTTCCCAAAAAATTAACTTGAATAACAATTCATTTAATCATCCATGTCTGCATACAAGAATACAAGATGGTTTAAAATAGTTCTTGAAATGGTGTATCCATCAAATTAAAAAATATTTTTTTCATTGGGATCAAAATAGTCAATTACAAAATATAATATCATTATATGTTTATAAATAAATTTTCAATACCACTAATACAAACAACATGCAACAAAGGGAAATTGTAATTTATATAAATCATGAAAATAATAACTTGAATTAAATATCTATGAAATTATTTAAATAAAAAAAATCCTTCTATAAATAGATTATATACTTTAAAATAGGGTATTATGACATGATAAAAATAAATAGTTTCCTAACATAGAAGACAAATCATTTTTTCTCTTAGAAAAAAATCATTGTGATTTTGGAAAACACATTGGATTCATAAAACCGCCTTTTAAATCAATGTTTCATTGAATCATGATATTAATAAATTTGAAAATATAAAACCTATAAAACATGGAAACCTATTTAAAATATTGATATAGATTTCATATACATCATTACATTAGTTCAACCCAAATTATAAACCTGAAGCATCCTTTTTACTCAATGAAAGGAAATAAATTCGAAACACCTACCTCTATAGTTAAACCATTTTACCTAAAATTAATATCACAAAATTATATCTCATGAGAGGTATAACAAACATTGAATACCTGAAATCCTAAATTATTATATAATCATTCCATATAAATCAGTAAACATATATATTATTGTTAGAGATGTTTGGAGACATTTGGTTTAAATATGAAGAGAATGAAGAAGAAGTCATAAGACATCAATATGAGAGAAAAGGTCTTAAAACTAGTGAAAATCCACATGGAATGGATTCTAAGTGGAATAAGAAGTATTAGGAGGATACTTGGTTGAGTAATTTGAATAAGGGAGGGGTATTGATGAAGCCCTATTTTTTGTAAATGTTAAACATACCTAAAACGAAAATGGTCTTTTGATTTATATTCATAGTTTACTATAAAGTGTTGTAACCATATGATAATCACTATCAAAAATGAAAAAGGATATATATTTTATATTTCACGATTTCTCCATAACATTTATTGACTATTAGAACTGTGAAAATATTCAAAAATTTAAAAATTTCATCTCAATAGACCCCAAACTAATGTGATAAATCTACCGTATAAACATAAGTATGGGATGAAAATTGGATGGTATAAATTTTCTTTATGCCTTGATAATTCATTCACACATAAATTCCTCTACTATTTTGAACGTTGATTAATTCTATGAAAACTATGAATATAGCAATAATATAAACAAATTTTAAACATTCCAAACATGAATTAAAGAACACAAAACATGAGTAACCCACTATTGCGAATAATAATTAAAAAATAGTACAATATTTAAAACCAAATAAGCAATGTGATTCCTAAAAATATTCTTCACAAATTGAAATCATGGGAATTTACAAGATGAAACGTTGGGATGGACACCCCAATGAAAAAATATTAATTTTAGAATGCTAAAATATTTAAATGAACTATATCATATGTGATCCTTGAGATATGATATAAAAAAATGGAAACCCATAAATAAAAAAATTAGAACATGTAAGGTTGTATGAAATACAATTAAATGTTAATCCCAAAGTAATGTATCTAAGACTATATCTTCAATGAGAATGTGGAAAACTCTAGGAGACCAACAATATGTATCCCCACCAATAAATGATTATCTATAATGGTAAAATAATAGATAAAGACGCTCATATAATACATTTTCTAAAAATATTAAATTTTCAAATAATAATATTAGACGTCCCCAGAAAAAACATTCTTTAATATTAGTTTGAATCATTGTACACTCAGGTTACAAAACAACATGATGGATATCTTTGTACAAACTCAAAAAACACCCACTCATGGATAACTAGAATGAAAAATATCAACATGGTAGATCTCACAGTATAACTAGTAACCATCAACATATCCCTATTAACCAATTATTCATCAAAAGATTTCCCATGTTATTAATAAATAATCATTACCCGGTGACCCACAACATTAAAAAATTACCATCAGCATAGTAAATTGTCTCGGAATGAACATATCAAATACATGAATACTATGATGAAATGCCACCACCAATTTCTATAAAAAAATATTGGTACATAATCTATCTAAAAAGGTTAAATGAAAAAAATAAAAATTATATCACCAATATAACAGAAAAACTATCCTACTCTATAGAATAAACAAAACTGAAAAATAATACATGGATCAATGATAAAAAATGGTAATTATTATTCAAACATCCATTAAATATAGAAATATTATGTTTGTATCCATAATGAGCAGATATATGAAATATTTTTAGCGATGTTGGAGTATATTTCTAAGCATTCCTAGTCATCTAGTAATGGATGTAAACCTATTTCTTTAACATTATTGATTTACACATAAAATTTTTTGAATATTAACTCAACTAATTATCACCTTCCTTCTCTAGATTATTATAATTATTTCACATTAACTAATCATTTGTAGAGTTAAGGAATATATTTCCATATAAAACCATGTAGATAATGGTAGAATAATGTTAGTTTTATGAAAAACATTCACATAGTATATCAATTCAATGTAAAACAATACCAAACCATTTTCTCGATTAATGCCTCTTAAAATGTTAGTATCCTCTATAGAGTCATAAATGACCATATCATGGTAGAATGGGACGATTATAATGAATATTTTAATATATAAATATGCTGATAGATCAACCTGAGACACACCTGAGCACTACAATATTTACCCAATTCTTACATCCCCTATATTCAACCATCAGAAGATGTAAGACTGTAAATATCCATAATAACCCCCCATGGTTAGTTATAGAGATTACACATCCACATATAGAAAAATAATATTGTGAAAGGGACATGTTCACCCACCTATAATGGTTTCTATTTTTTATACTGAATTGATTATTTCATTGACCATATATAGTTTGTTTTTCACCCACTGGGGTCCTTGAATACCTCTCAACACTGGTGGATAAAAATTTAGAACCACTCATGCATGATATTATAGATAATAATAACATATAACTTCCACATAATTTAGTTCATGGTCATAATCTAATATTAGAATTAAAACTCCTAGATCACTATATTGACTATATTGAGATTCCCTTCTTATATTATTATTTACTTTCTATGGATCGCACTATAAAAGATCACCAAAACTAAAACCATTTTGGAACAATATTAAAAAACAAATATATGGGTTATAAAACCACAATCCAAATAATTTCATTTCACTAAATACACATTATCAAATAATTTTGGGAAGGCCCAACACAGACTTATTCACACATTAAATCATCCCTTGAGATCATCAAATAATTTTAACCAATAAGTAACACCACAAAAAGTGTTTTCAATTATACATCTAATAACTACTATTTATATCAACGTTATAAATTTAAATCATTTTTAAGTAAAAAAACACAATACAAAATCATAAAATGAAATGATTAAAAAAATATAAAAAACATTGACATGGGTAACTAATAAAACCCAATAGATGATTTACAAAATTTCAAAATACTTGAAAAAATATATGATTCCCCTGTTGATAGAATCCCCTTATAACTGATAATTGACTAACTCAATTACTGGTTAGCGAGATTCATCGAATATATAGAAAGTTATAATCACTATGAAAATAATAAAAAAATTAATTACATACATTTAGTATAATCTATTGTTTGTTCACATGGTTTTTTAGACTGAAAATCAACCATCTGAGTTTTATAAGAGGATATGTGGAATAAATTCATTTATACTATGGATTGATTGAATTATTGTGTGCCTTAACCATGAATTAGATGATTACCCCCAATTTAACCTAATGGTTAGTCTTATTAAAAACATTTCTTGAGATATTTCTATAAACAATAGTATTAGAAATCCATACAAAAATGTCTAACTAATAGAACACCATAAAACTCAAATTAAAAAAAAATTTATTAACTACCCATTTCAATATAAATTTTTCATTGGGGGTATAGGGTCTTGAAAAATCCACAATGGAAATTCTACCCAAATCCCCCAAAGAATTGGGGCAAATAATCAAATAAGGGACACAAACAGGACCGGTCCGCGAACAGGTCCCATGGAAGCACAATGTGGCCAGGCCCTGCGAGGCACCCCCTCCGCGAACCATTGTCATTCACAAAATGGAGGAGGAGAGCCTCCGCAGTCGCGAGGTAGGATGTGCACCAGTCTGGTTCACCATCACGAACTGCCCTAATAGTGGACCACATCGACCGGTTCAAGCCGCACCCACTGTCGTTTTCAGAATAGTGGTGGAACCCTCTGCGGCTGCGGAGCACTCACTGAGTTCGCCTCGTGGAGGGAGGGTTGGAAGCATTCAATACCCACCGCGAATCATGCATTGACCAAGTCAGTTATGAATCGGGTATTTGGTTATGGGCCTCTACCAAATGTGTTGTGTGGCCACAGATGCATACCTTTACCCACTCTATAAATGGATACCAAGGGGGAAAGAAAAAAGGATTTGAGAACTGGAATCAGAGTCGGAGGGATTGGAGATTCAGAAGGAGATCAGTTGAAGAAAGGCTCCGGATTTCACAAACAGCGAAATTCCCATCCAGGAACCACAACAGGTATATGAATTAACAAGGAATTGGAAAATGCATAATAACTTGGTGAACCGTGAACCTAAAATAACAAAAACAAGGAGAACCGTGAACTATACCCCCTCTGCAGATGACTTCCCCGTGAACTAGGGTGTTTATGCCTCTTTTCCCATTCATCGCACTGCTTTGCACTCTCCTATGAGGGAAAAGCCCCGACGGAAGAGACTTCGACCGGTGCAACCCTTGGCCTCCACTACCCACCTTGAACCCTCCGCGAACCACCCTGGTTCGCGGATTGAACCTGAGGCCGCGAACCACCCTGGTTCGCGGACGGATTCTCCAGCCGTGTGGAACTTCCCCACGTGAAGGGCGCCACCACCCATACCTATCGGTGGCTCTCCAAATACTTCAGTGTTCTCATTTCCCGAGCCACTTAATATCCTTCCAATCCATCCAAGTCCTCCGCGACTCCCTCATTGGCCTATTCATCAGCCCCGAGCCAAGGCCTCCACAAGAGCCACCAGATCCATGTGGTGTAACTTTTAGGTGCATCAGCGCACCATTTGGAGTTCACATACCCACGGTAAACAGGGGAAAAGGGGTTTACCCGACCCTTGACCAGATTCCCGATGCATTGCTGGGTTTACATTCCCACAGTAATGTGGAGCCTGATCATATGAATTCCCTTTTCTGCCCCTCCACTTGTTGAGGGTTCCTCGGAGATGGTAAAATATCCATCAGAAGGAAGCCCTCGTGCACTACAAGAGAGGATATGGGCACCGGAGCACCCCCGTTCCCTCTCCCTCTAGGCTTTGTCGCCCCGGGAATCCATCTAAGAGTAAAACCCAACCTTATGGGCCACCCTCATGAGTAAGCCCCACTCCACTTCTCACAGAAGTACCTTTCACGATGTGATCCTATGGTCCCTGCTACCTCTTGTTTCTCACACTGATCATGACTCACGTGGTCTTAGAGTAAGAATCGACCATGACATCTTCTTATGGGCCTCCTCAGAGTGTAATCCCCAATCCCTCTTATGTGTATCCATCTTGGAGTAAGCCTCGTCCTTATAAGATGACTCATGCCATGATCACAGTGGCGTAATTTCAAGAGTGTTGGAATCCGTTCAAACATTCCATCACTCCACCCCACGCTTTGCATGTCCTTCATCTGGATCCTCATCCAATTTCATGTCTGAAGGGACTCTCTAACGGCCCGGACTCAAGCCGCATAGGCTCACCTACCATCCTAGGGAAACACCCCAGATGAATTTGGACAACACTTTGAGATAGGTTATGTGTTTCGAATATGGTCAGTAGTTGACCCTCATTTGTTCGTCCCCATTTCAGGCTAACGTGATATGAAAGCTATGTTTCGTACATGGTCAATAGTTATCCTCCATCACCATGCCACCCTCATTGTGTTCTGAATGTCAGGCATGTAATTCACACTTTTCATCTCCCTTTGTTTGGACTGATTCCAACGCCCTTGGAGTTATCCCACTTGTGCACTTGAGCATAGGCGTTGGCCCCCATTATATTCCTCAACCCACCAATGGGTTGGGATACTCTCATGTCCGCACATGAGGAAATCACCCCAGGCATCCATCTAAGAGTAAGCCCTGACCCTATGGGCCTCCTCAGAGTGTATGCCCCAATCCATCACCATGGTCTTCCTTAGAGTGTAAGTCTCAATCCATCATTCAGGGCTGCCCCAAAGCGTAAGCCCCAAGCCAAAGCGAACTACAGGGACATTGATCCATGCCAAATCATGGTACGTTGGAAGCCTCCACAAGGTTAAAGCTCACCAATCGGTCGTTTCTTCACATCGAGTTTCGGTCTCGTCCAGTATGACGTTAAACTGTGTATGCAAACTAGGTGGACTTTGATCCTTTCCTACTAGGCAGGGTACGTAGGAAGCCTCCATGAGGTTCAAGCCCACCACCCATCGGACCACCCGTTCTCTATTCACATCGGTTCCCCAACACCTATCTGAACTACATAGACTTTGATCCTTGCCTCCTAGGCAGGGTACGTAGTGAGCCTCCCTAAGGTTCAAGCCCAACATCCAGTCGATCCGATCACCTCCACATCAGTTCACCGTTCCACTCCAAGTGCCGCATCAGGTGAGTTTCAACCCTTTAGGGTCATTAATTCAATGAGGGATGATAAACCTCGGGCATAAATGATTCTGAACCCCTGCGTCCAGTTGACCGTTTCCAACCAAGGTTAAATCTTTGGATACTATGTTCTGGTATAAACCAATGATTCGCAAACATATGAATACATCTTAAATCTATAAGAGAGTCACAAAACATGCAATAATTCCCCCTAAAAAGGGTGTGATGAGCCCGACTTCCCATCCTCTTGACCAATGTGAGTTTATAAGAGTCTCTGGTCAGACTATCTGGTGAACGCCTGCCTATGGAAATCAAGTCCATCAATCATTGGATACAGAGCCGTTGGGTGTTTTGTGGCCGAAAAACAAAATGAAACAAAAAATGGTGTACCCGACATGAATCTTTAACCAAACATGACAGATTTATCCTAATCTCACCTAGTACCCACCTTATTCTCTAAAGGAGAGCCAAGAAAGGTCATTAATTATGCATGGGATTATGAGATGCTACATTGATGGGTTTGCTACTTGTATTTGCTAAAATGTTTTGCAGGCACTACTTTCATAACTCCCTTCGATCCAATGCCATCGCAAAGGAACTCACAAGTGCACGCTTCCAACAACACAAGGACGAGACTTCCTCAACAATGGAGGACCCCGTCACCCACCCAGCGTCTTCAACACTGGGTTTAGGACTCGCTGATCCGAGAGTACCATGTGAATGGTACTCTCCCACTGGTGGAGGCAGCTATGCACACCCTCCAATCCATCAAGATTCGTCGGTTGCCTGCCCAACAACGACCGCAAAGGCAGATCCAGACAGCCCCTATCGCTGTCTCCAACCATTTCAGGAGCCTATCCCTGGAACAGGACAATGCGTTCCTCCCTTATCTTAGGGAGGTGGATGAGGTCGACATTGAGGACTTCATCCCTATCGAATGGGGGTTCCACTTTAAGGCCCCCACCAGAAGGTGTCATCGCGGTTACGCTGCTACTCAACATCCTCATGCTGAGGAGGATGTTTCCCCAAGGGTTCAGGCTCACGCTCCCCGAGATTCGGCCCCTCGGACCGCCCGACAAGGGTGGCAGACGTACAATCGAGGACCAGTCATCACCCTGGTTCCTGAGGAGGAGCTTCACTGCCCAGCCACTGAGACGTACCACGAACAGGCACCTACACATGTTCGATCCTCCCGAGACTGCCATCCAGACATGGTGGAATCATAAGAGCCGGCGTGCATCCCCGCCAAGCTCCATAAAGCTCGTCTCTCACATATGACGACACTTGTCAGGCAGGAAACTCTCCCTGACCAAGGTCATGAAGCCCACCAACTTGACGTGGTGGCGACCCGACACCTGCAGGAACAGCTACTGGTAGTTTCTTCAGATGCCCACCATCCTGATATGGTGGCGATCAAAAAATCCCGCCACCCAGATGTTGCAGGAAATCATAGGCAGGCACAGCTCCGCAAAAAGAAATGACCCTAACTTGATACGGTGGGAAATCAATATATGCAGGGCCAGCTCCATGCGGATGCAAGTAAAGTCCGCCACCCCTATGTGGCGGAAGACGGAGAGAGAAACCGGCGTATCCTGGTATAGGGGCAGATTCGTTCACCTGCCCCGATACATGATAATTGTCAGTACCCACTGAACACTAGAGGACCGGAGTAGGATATTCTTACTCCGATGCCAGAATGGGCCTTCATACCCATTCCATCCAAAGATGTATCTCTACATATCTTGGAAATGATGGAGGAGCAGGTATCGAACCCAGATCATATCTTGAAGACTTGCCAGCATGTAATTGCATCAGCAGAAACAACAAGGACTTAGGCCTGTGAACCTGTCTCCCCAATTGAGGTGACTCATCTATGAGATGAGATAGCCGCCTCGGAGAAAATATGCATCCCTTCTTTTTCCCAGGAGGGTTGCTGGATATATTCCGCGACGCAAGGGAAACTAGATCAAGCAGCTTCACTCGTTCCAACTGGGGGACACCCGTCCATCACGGTGGATGCTCCAGAGAAGGCATATATCCCTGCTAAAAGTCAATATTTTCGTTGGCGTATCCCGGCAGCATCACGGGACCCAATTAGATAGGGACCCAAAGGTGAACGCCGTTGTCAACAGCAGACGGTCTCCGCTGCCCGCAAAAGAGCGCCCCAACGCGATGAAGGCAGCCGACAAATAAAGAGCGGGTTCATGACTCTGCTCTGATGGAATCTGGGGTTCCCAATGCCTCTAAGAACACATAAAAGGCTCATAACACTGCCCTCCCATTACCGTATTATTGGAGCGGCAGTAACAGTTGCGAAGGTCCTCCCCGCAATGGTGCTACCGACAGCTCTGAAGGTACTCCCCAGAGAACCCGTGGGGGCCTCCCCAGCGGGCATATACCGATCGGTCATGATAGCTTCTCTCATGATGAAAGTCATGGAAACACTCCATGTGACAAGAAGATTGAGAAGTAGGAAGGTCCTCCACTTTTTGCGGTCCACCATGAAGGTCCTCCCCGAGGTATACACTGCAATCACTCTCCATGCAGTGGGACCACAAATTGTGGTGGTAGTCCTCACTATCATAGTCGCAACTACAGAGGTACTCTCTGTAGTGATGTCTCATCATGACAAGAAGTTCCTACCCTTGTCGTAGCCTGCCCTGAAGGTCCTCCCTAGGGGTTATGCTGCAACGGAACTCCATGTAGTCGGGCATCAAATCATGGTGGTAGTCCTCGCCACCCTGATAACAGAGGTCCTCCCCATAGAGATTTCAAGCAACGAGAAGGCCCTCCTCTCTTTGAGGTACATTCTAGAGGCCCTCCCCAGGATGTATCCCGCAGATATTCTCCTTATGGTAGTAGTAATGGTAGTCCTCGCCATTGCCGCAGCTGTGATGGTAATCCTCACCACCACGTCCGCCATTGCGAATGTCCTCCTCGCATTGGTCCCAAGAAACAAGAAGGTCCTCCCCTTGTCGCGGTGTGTCTTAAAGGTCCTCCCTATGATTCACGTCGAACGTCAAGCCATGATGGTCATCCTCACCATGATGGTAGTTGTTGCAAAGGTCCTCCCCGTAACGACACTACGCAACCAGAAGGTCCCACCCTTGCTGCGACATGCTTTGGAGGTCCTCCCATGGTGTGGAATACAAAAATCCTCTATGCAGTGAAGCATCAAGAAGTAATGGTAGTCCTATCCATTATGGCCACTATTGTAGAGGTCCTCCCTGCGATGACATATTATTTCAACAGGAAGGTCCTCATCCTACAAAGTCAAGCACCGAATGGCCCTCGAATGCCGGGGCACTCAGAAGGACGAGATCGAGCATGTCAGATTCCCATCTTGTCGCTAGTGATGCCCTTCTTCGATTAGGAGCCGTTTTAGGGCCGCGCTCATCTTCTGAACCACCTCGGAATCTCCCACAAGACAATTTGATACCTACCGGCCCCACTACCTCTGACTATAGTGAGCGCCTTAGTTGGGCTAACCAGGTAGAGGAATCGCTGGCAGAGGAGTATGTTGATATGCTGCACCTGAGGAAATGACTGGTCAGGAATGATATACAAGTTATGTTTTGGCCCACGACCACCTCTCAGTATGACATAACCAGATATTTTTCGGAACAATGCATGCATGGCATCCGCCATAATATATGGACGACCCTCCGCCAGCTGAAATCTTTCTTCCTTACCTATGATGGGTATGTGGACCACGTCAAGACGGCAGGGGACCTCCTGCGTCACATCGACCTGGAGGCCCTTTCCTCGACGCGGCAACAATTCCCCGAGAGGCGCAAAAGGAATATGGAGGCAACTTTCCTCTGTGCACTGCACAAGCTGCGCCGCCTCATCGGTGACGCTCCAACGGGAGTCCATATCAAGGGATGGGGGGAACACGAAGCTCTTCATTTCACTCTGCTCCCCACCTAGAAAAACCCGTTTGACATGGTATCTTACAACCTCATCACATAGAGACGACAATCGAGTGGTCCCCCTATTTAGGAAAGGCAACACACCCAACAGAGTGAGGCCTTGAGTAAGTCTGAGAAGCGTCATGCCCAAGGGGAACAAGCCATTCAAGAACTCATGAATGAGGCCACTGAGAGCATACAGCAGGCCTCTCACCTAAGAGAGGCCATTCATTGATCATTGCCAACCTCCCCAGAAGGTAATGATCCATAGGTGAATTCAGCACCAAATCTGGTTCACCCCCAAATGGGGGAACACGAGATTAGGCAGGTCACGATAGCCACAACAACTGCTGCCATTCAGGGTCAACCCCAGCCTACATGGCTGGGGGAATTTTTAAAAACAAATTCCCCCATAAGACCAATAAAACTGGGAAGAGACTCAATGTCCAAGGAATGGAGCCAACCCCAGCCCTCAGGGCTAGGGGCATTATTACCCCCTCAATAACAACCACCCCCATGAGAGTCGGTATTCTCTCATCCATGGAGGACAGTCAGAAGAGGAGGTTCTCGTCCTATCCTGTCATTTGAATCATCATACCCTATGAGAGTAAGGTGCGCCGTAAGGTCATATCAAAGAAATCTCCGCGTCACCCTTCGTCAAGAAGTCTGAAGGAAATCCCAGGTCATGAAAGGTAAGGCCAACCGAAGACGCGGGAGATCCTCTTCCAATTTGGAAGATGATGTCCCCTCCACCCCGCAATATTAGTTCATCGATGTCGTAGAGGCTAACCCCACAGGTGACACTGGAGAAATACGAGCCACTCACGCTCGAAGAGAGTTTCACTCGACAGGAAGAAGAGATGAAATAATTGAGGCGGCTTAACGCCGAGCTTCACCAGAGGAACCGCCTTGTTGAAAGTGCGTCCCAAGAAGAACCACGTCATGCACTCCCAGCAATTGCACCTCAAAGGCTAAGGCTTTCGCGAGCGAACGAAGCACGATCAGGGCTCCTGCCCAATGAGGCACCTGGTTCATCCAACAACCTAAACATGGATGATGAATACCAGGATTTTGCACCACTTAGGAGGCAACCGGAGCAAGTACGCTCGAACCCTCTGAGGGTACCCCTAATGGGATATTCACCCTTGGTTTCGGCCAATCTGGATCCTCAGGCAATGCCTCGGGCTATGCCTGCCCAGGAACGGGCCCAACAGGATGTAAACCAGGGACTCAACAACACCATCAAAGCATTAATAGCTCGATTGGAAGCGATGGAAGGTCAACACGCTCTGATAAAGTCAGAGGGGAAACCCTACCCAGATTGGGTGACCAACACACCACCTCCACCCAATTTTGGGAGCCCTGTATTCCCCATTATAAATGGATCATGCGATCTGGAGCAGTATTTGATGCACTACGCATCCTATTGCGACCATATGATGGGGACTCCGGGACAACAAGAAGCAATGAAACTCGGATGCTTCGTAAGGACCTTGCAAGGATCCGCCTTCGTCTGGTATACTAGTCTGTCAGCCCAGTTGATAATGAGCTAGGAGGACCTCCGGCAGCAGTTCATGTTCCACTTCAGCTCAACACTGCCTAAAACAACGATCAGTGATCCCATGAACTGCAAGCAGAGGGAGAACGAGAGGCTCTCAGATTTCATCTCCATATGGAATGGTCTTACCTATTCTCTGAAAATGCCAAAGCCTCAAGATGAGATGCTAGACATATGCATTGATAATCTTAGAGATGAGCTTTGAACACTGCTTATACCGGTGGAGTGCACCAATGGATTCCGCCATCTCTCAGCCATTACCCAGAGAATTGAGGACTCCCTACAGCGGACTAATTCAAAGTCCCGAATAGCCTCGCAGGCTCATGCGAATAGAGCCCCTGGAGATGAAGCGTCCACTGTCACACTCAAGCAAGCCCCTGTGCCTACTCCACTGCTCAGGCCTCCACCAAATCGTCAAGTTCCCCTGCATATCAGCGGCCGCCTCCGCCTAAACGGGACGATCAGAGAGGACCGAAGTAAAACCAGTTTGAGGAACGAAGAAAAAATGTATACTCATTCCGAGATGATCATGTTTGTGGCTACTTCATTTACTCTATGAACTGCAACTTTCTCCACCTCTCGGAGCCAAGGAAACCTAAATAAGTCGGCCGCGATGACAGGCCAGATTAATACCCCTACCATCGGATGTTGGGGCATAGTATCCGAGAATTCTTCATCTTCAATGACCTCCTGCAGAGGATGGTAGATTCCGGACTAGTCAAGTTGGGACCACCCCTAGCACATGTGGCATGTATCTCTACCTCCGACTCCGACAAAGAGGAGTGGTGGTAGAAAGTCACCAGCAAGCAGGGGCAGAAATTTGACAACTGGATGACTCGGAAGACTATCAACCGAGCCCAGGGCATACTCTGAGCTCAACTACAGCAGCCGACATTTCCACGAACAGCCCCTGGAGCCGCAAAGCTGATAACATCGGCCTCAAAACCCTCCACTAGCCAGTCATCCGGATGGAGTCGAAGGAGGAAACAATCACAAGAGGAGAAGTCCGCAACGGGGCCAAAGTTAGTCCCAACACTTGCATACTTTATGCCCTCGAATTTCGCACCACGGGCACCGACCCACTAAACGACACCATTAGAGACAACTCACCAGGTTGACCTGTCAAAGGATGAAGAGCCAATTTTTGGTTCTATCAACGTCATCCATATCATGGAATCATTTCTTGACGAAGGGTATGATTACGAACTCGAGTTCCCAGCACGAGGAACCAGGAGGAGGAACCACAGTGGAAGAGCATACCAGGAGAGGCACAGCCGTGGCCGAAACCAACCCTACGGTTAGACCCCGGCCCAAGCCGTCAATATTGCGGAAGCCCATGGGAGATACCATCAATGGAGTCAATAGGGGAAGGAATGCCCCTCCACTTACACAAGTGGCCACTTTGGCCCTGTTTTTATGTGATACCCACTAGAGGAGGAGCAAGTGTCTGGTCACCTAGTGTGCACAAACAGACCAGCCAGGCCCAGTCATTGAAACACGGGAACACCATCGACATCTGTCCCCGTGGCCGGTCCCTCCTCGTAAAATGATCAAGCTCCCATAGCACCTGCTAAGACTCTCCCTCCAATAGAAAAGTGTCAACCGCTCGAGCAAAAATACGACATCCTTAAACAGCTGGCGTCAGTACCAGCCAAGTTTTCAATCCTGCATGCCCTGGGATTGTCATCCAACCATAGGGAGGTTCTTATCGAAGATTTGATGAACCCACAGGAATTTCAAGCCGAGGTAACTGCTGCCAGGGTTTACCGGACAGAGACTAGCCCGACTTAATGCAATGCGGTGATTTCCTTCACCGATTACGACAAAGATTCCATCATGTGAGGACACACTATACCGCTATATGTGTCTGGCACACTGAATGGTATTGAGATCCGAAAACTGTTTATAGATAATGGCTCTGGAGTTATCCTCTTTCCCTTATGGACACTTCATATGTTGGGATACAGGTAGGACGATGTAATTCCCTCAGCCACAACTCTGTTGGGTTAAGACAAGAGTGAGCAGAAACCAATGGGACAGATTAATCTAAAGACCCATTTTGGTGACATGTTTGCCTACATGGAATTATTGGTGGTCCAGCAGAGCACAACATTCAATGCCCTACTGGGATGGTCATGGCTCCATAAGCACAAGGTCGTTCTTTCATCCTACCACCAGTGTATCAAGTACTGTATCAATGGACAAAGCGGGATGTTGCACACCGACAAGGCCCCTTTATAGATCTCCGAGTCACATAACATCGACGCCGGGTTCTATGAGAAATAGAAAAAGAAGCCTTTGGTCGACGAAGTCGACTGGATCCCCGCTCCAAATGGCCTGGAAATGGTTCCTGACGACCCCCTTAGGCAGATTGGAAGAGATTATGTCCTGCCCATCAACCACGTGGAAGGTAGGAGTTCATGTCCAGACAATCACTCAGATGTCCTCATGACATCACCCATAACAATTGAGTGTGACAATGTGGGAACATCCGTTGACCCTCAATCGGGGGGAGAAAGCTCGAGCAAGTACGCCCATGACACCTCGCCTCTGGATTTCCAAGAGCTCGTGTCAGGAGCTCTCTCCTCGTTGGACCAAGAAGATGAGGATTTGGGAGAATAAGAGGGAGAAGATCTCAAGGATGCACCTCCCGCATTGAAGGAAGGTCTCTCCACCACTATGGATGAACTCAGGGAAAGAAACCAGGGTACCGAGGAAGTCCCGAGGCCCACTCTCATTAGTGCGGCCATGTCTACCGTGGAACACGAAGTATATACCTCCTTCCTAAGGCAACACCGGGATGTCTTGGCCTGTAATTACCCAGAAATGCTAGGACTCGATCTCAAGGTATCGACACATCACCTGGGTCTTTTAGAAGACCACCGGGGCTACAAACAGGCTGCTAGAAGGACACACCCTTCACATGCTGCCAAGATAGAGGCCGAAGTCGATAAGCTCATTAATGAAGGCTTCATCAGGGAGGTCCATTACCCCATTTGGTTGGCAAAAGTCATCCCTGTCAAGAGAAAAGAACGAGAAAATCCTTGTCTTCATTGAATTTAGTGAACTTAATCGGAATTGTCCGAAATATGACTTCCTGGTTCCAATCACGGAGTTGTTAATTGATGCAATAGCCGGGTATGCGGCTCTATCCTTCTTGGAAAACTATTCCGAATATAATCAAATCAGGATGGCCCAAGAAGACGAAGAAGACACTACCTTCAGGGACCCTAAAGGGGTATTCTGTTACATGGTCATTCCCTTTGGTCTCAAGAATTATAGTGCCACGTATCAGTGTGCCATGCATCGGATATTTAAGCTGTTCCTAGGGAAATTCATTGAATGTTACATGGATGACCTAGTGGTCATGTCAAGATAGTTCTCGGATCACCTGTCGGACCTTGAGACCTTCTTCAACAATCTTTGACAACATATATTGAAGATAAACCCCTTGAAATTCGACATTGGGGTTACCTCAGGGAAATTCCTTAGCTTCGTCGTACGCCATCGTGGCATCGATGTCGACCCTGAGAAGACTGAGGCTATCCTGAGCCTGCCACCTCCTTGAAATCTCACTGAGCTGAGGGGATTCCAAAGACAGCTAGCCTATATTAGGTGGTTCATAGACAAAATGGCAGGAAAATGTTCTCCCTTCACCAGGTTGATGAAGAAGGGGACCATGTACCAATGGAAGGATGACTGCCAAGAGGCGTTCGACAACTTGAAGAAGTACCTCTTAAACCCATCGGTGTTCATGCCCCCGGTCGAATGAAGGCCTCTCATTATATATGTGACAGCCCTAGAACGGTCATTGGGAGCCTTCCTTGCAAAGAAGAATGACGTCAGCGGCGAAAACAGTCTCTATTACCTCTGTCGAACCATGATTGATGCTGAGTCTCGATACTCAAATATCGAGAAGAGATGTCTGGCCTTAGTCTTCACGGTTCAAAAGCCGCAACATTATCTATAGCATCATGAGGTCCATTTTATCTCGTGGAGTAACCCGCTCAAGTACATCCTCAGTCGCCCAATGCTAACCGGACGCCTATCCCGATGGGCGGTCATCCTGAAACAGTTCGACATCTGATTTGTGCCTCAAAAAATCCATCAAGGGCCAGGCATTAGCAGACTTTCTGGCAGAGCAACCTTCAACAGGGACCACTACACCGGATGCTGAACTACCTGATGAAGATATCTTCTCAGTTCAAGAGAATATCCCATCTTGGGAAATGTACTTTGATGGCGCGTCCCGAAGCCCCACCAGGAAGAGGATGGAGGATCCCAGATTCAATAATGTGGGTCTGGGGATAATACTCGTGTCCCCTAAAAAGGCAATTTTTCTGTATTCCTTCCCCATTTCAGAGGGATGTACAAACAATGAAGCGGAATATCAAGCCCTCATTTCAGGCCTGGAGCTCGCACTCTAGGCACAAGTACAACAAATTAAGGTAAAAGGTGACTCGGAGCTGGTCATCAAGCAAGACAACGGTGACTATGCTATTAAAAAGGAGGAGATGATCCCCCTGTTTGACCATGTATGAGGGCTAATGGCCGAGTTCTCCATAGAACCAACATTGACTTATATTCACCGGTCCCATAACGCTTATGCTGATGCATTAGCCAACGTGGCCACAACCCTTGCCGACCCAGACCGGGATGAAACGGTCATCAGCATTGCTCACCATCAAATGGTATTTCTATTTGTTCAAGCAAAGACAGAAGAAATCCACGAATTCAGTCCTGTCCCCGAGCCATATGCTCCTGCCACCAGCTGGATGATTCCCATCGCGAACTACCTTCAATGAGGAGAGCTTCAATAAAACAGGGCTGAACAAGAGAAAATACAGAGATGGGAAATAATTTTTTTCCTATATGGCGGTGTGGGACTGGAAGAGGTCCTCTAAAAATGATGCCTCGATGGAGTTCTCCTCATAAGCATTGACGAAGAAGAAACTTATGTCGTCAAGACTGATGTACATGCAGGAGTGTGTGGAGCACATCAACCGGGGACCAAGATTTCCCATCAGGTTCGAAGGCTTGGGAAATGTTGGCCCACAGTGGCACGAGACTGCGAGTGTTTTACTGCAAAATTCCACTCATTCCAGATTCATGCCAACTTCGTACACCATCCCCCAAAGTTACTTCATCAAGCTAAGTACTCCTGGCTGTTTTCCATCTGGGGGATGGACATCATGGGACTATATCCTCCCGCCACGTCCAAACAGATGAAGTATATCCACATGGAGACCGACTTCTTTTACAAATGTGCATAAGCCATACCCCTCAATTAATTCGGGGCAAGAAATATTGTCAGCTTCGTGAAGACCAATATCATCACCAGATTTTGCGTCCCTCAAACTATACTGATGGACAACGACACCAATTTCTGTTCTACTGAGTTGGATAAGCGATACGACGAGTATGGTTTCAAGTCTAACCACTCATCCTGCTACCATGAAGCGGCCAACGGACAGATAGAATCTATCAACAAGACCCTGTCCAACATACTCCTGAAAATGGATGACAAAGACAAGAAGTCATGGCCTGATAAACTCCTCCATGCATTGTGGGATTATCGAACCACAATATGCACCTCTAGTCAGTCTACCCCATACTCATTGGAGTACGGCACAGAGGCAGTCCTTCCTATTGAACTACAACTTCCCTCACTCCGTGTTGCCATCTGTGATCAATTATTCAATGATGAGCACTCAGAAAAGCGGCTAGATGAATTGGAACAACTAGATGAGAAGTGGATGCACACTCTGTACCACTTGTAAGTGTACCAAAATCAGATCGCACAAGCCTTCAACAAAAAGGTTCACCTCTGGTCTTTCATGGAAGGAAAATTAGTGTTGGTCCTCCGGACCCCAATGATACCTGGGAAGAAGCCTCCAAAGCTGCAGCCCAAGTGAGAGGGACAACATGTTGTACAAAATGCCTACTCCAATTGAGAATATGCCTTGATCTCCTTGGATGGGAAAGTCACTAGGGCTCCTACCAATGTGAGATTCCTGAAGAAGTATTTCGCATATAGACCAGGGTGTATTAACGTCCTCACCACAGGAAGTTAAACTGCATGGAGTCTGTCCTCACCGCATGACGTTAAACTGCAAGGACAAGGTGATTTAAAAACAACCTCTTCTCGTATGTACGGACCAGTCCTGCACAGAGTGTATCATATTTCAAAGAACTAAGTGAGTATTGATTTCTACCCTCACAGGATACGTAGTGATTCCAGAATTCCACACCCTGGCCCAGCCACCTCAAAAAGAAAAAACAAAAATGCCCATTCCCCCATGTACGGACCGGAAATGCATGGGGTGTATTCACGTCCTCACCACATGATGTTAAACTGCATAGAGTCCATCCTTATCGCACGATGCTAAACTGCATGGATAACACGAGTTAAGAATGCCAACCCCCCCCCCCCCCCCCCGTGTATGGACCAGACCTGCACTGGGTGTACTCATTGTCCGAGCTGCATGACGTTAAACTACCAAGAACTCAATGGTCCAAACTCAATGACCTTAAACTAAGAGTATGTTGTCCTCACCGTAAGACATTAAACTGCATAGAATCTAATAATACCCCTCATCCTAACCACATGAAGTAAAATTTTATGGGCTCTATCCTCACCGCATGACGTTAAACTGCACGGATTCCAGAGAACTACGTACGGCTTGATTCTCACCCTCGCAGGATACGTAGCAACACCAGGATCCCCAGTCCTGGCCCAGCCCACTGAATAAAAGATAAAAAATGCCTTCTTTCCCCCGTCTATGGACCAGACTTGCACGAGGTGTACTTATTCCAGAGAACTATGTACGGCTTGATTCCTGCCCTCACAGGATATGTAGCGACGCTAGGATCCCCAGTCCTGGCCCATCCCCCTGAATAAACAAAAAATAATAATATTTCCCTTTCCCCCCATGTGTGAACCAGACCGGCACGAGGTGTACTTCTCGTCCTTACAACACGATGTTAAACTGCATGGACAATGATGTTAAAAATTCCCCCACCCCTCGTGTACGGACCAGACCTGCACGGGGTGTATATCTTCGTCATTTCCACATGACGATAAACTCCACGGACTTCGTCCTCACCGCATGATGCTAAACTGCAAAGACATCATCGTGACCCACCCATGACACATGGAGATACGAGATGGAGATACTCCTTGCACATTTGGATGCATCATCTCTATACATCAGACTCCATGACCCTGATAATTATGGATTTTCATAACCACTCATGGCCATCGGAAGTGGAAATTCATCGAACTGTGGACACCTTTGCATGACTATGAATAACAATCCCTCAGCGGATCTGCATAATGATATCCCTTGTCCCATCTACCAAAGGAAATATTTCCACAGGAGACACTCTTCCCAGATCCGTACGCTTATCGGCCTAAGACCCCCCATACCATACCTCCTGACCCAAAAGTTTATGGCGAAGTGGTTTACAAGTTCATTCCCCCTTTTCACATCCAGGTGTTGCCAGGGTATCCCTATCTGGCTAGCCTATGTGTCTGTCAGTGGTTCACATAGAGACATGCATCAACAAACATCAATCTAGGACAAGGCTACTTTGACTCAATGGACAATTACAGTGAAGATGTTTCTCGTATACCCAGACACCATTATCCCCACGTGACGAACTCTGCACTGTGAGCAATCGTGTATTTTCATAATCATTCATGGCTACCAGAAGTGGAAATTTATCGACCTAGGGACACCTTTGTACGTCTATGCATACCATGCCCTCAGTGGCTCTGCATATTGATAGCCCCTGTCTTGTCCATCAAAGGCAAGATTTCCTCGGGCGGTACTCTTCCTAGCTCCATTAGCCTACCTGCCTTAGAGCCCCCACACCACACCTCTTGATCTGAGAAAACTCAAAGTTGTAGTTTACAACCTTCACCCCCCACCTTGTTCCAAGTATATCAGAACATGTTGACTCAGTTATCCTTCATGTGACTGCAGCAATAGTCACCCAATGGTCTGAGCTCTATGACCGATAATCTAGTAGTACCTCGTCCTTACCGCATGACTTGAGACTGCATGGATTGAAGGCACATCCCCACGCACAAAAAAAAGAAAATATCAGTGCAGAGGGCTTTTTGAAACGTAACAAGAAACCAGGGACGGATATCCCTGACATGTCCAGATATTCCCCTGCCAAATGACAGACTTCGTGGCCCGGATAATTGCAGATCCTCATTACCATTAATGGCCATCAAAAGTGGAAATTGATCGACCCATGGACACCTTTTCATGACTATGCATACCATGCCCTCAGCGGCTCTGCATATTGATAGCCCCTGGCCCGTCTATCAAAGGCAATATTTCCACAGGAAATACTCTTCCTAGCCCCATACGCTTACCGAACTCAGAGCCCCCATATCATCTCTCCTGAACAAAGAATCCCTGGAACCATGATTTACACCAATCAACCCCCCATCCACATCTGGGGCATGTTGAGGTATTCAATCATAGTTACATTCTGATGAAGACCATCCTTTGCAAAAATACACCCCATCCTCGCTGCATTACGTTAAACTACATAACAACTTTAAAAAATTTCCCTATCCACACTGCATGATGTTAAACTGCACAGAAACCTTTAAAAATATCCCCATATTTACCACATGATGTTAAACTACATAGAATCCATCCTCGATGCATGATGTTAAACTGCACAGCAACCTTCAAAAATGCCTCTCGTCCTTGCCGCATGGCGCTAAACTGCACAGAATATGTCCTAAACACATGATGATAAATTACACGGTCATACTCGTCATGGGTTCAGTGAGGAACATAGGCTTTTCTCTGTCCTTTAATGTACGGGTCAGACCTACACGAACCACTACCTCACACCAGCATGAGAAAGAATTACTTCACCAATTCTCAAGAAGTTTAGTCTCGATATTTTCCCCATATTCAGGCACCCTCCCATCATAAGCCATACTCTGTACTCAGAAAAATCTAAACTCTCATAAGCTGCCCCGAGTGGTCCCAAATAACAACTTCCCGGAAGATTCTTGGATTTCAAAAGTGGATAGTCTTTGACTTAAGGAAACCTTTGTATGACTATGCATACCATTCCCTCAGCAGCACTGTATATTGATCTCCCATAGCCTGTCTACCAAAGGAAAGATTTCCATAGGCAATGCTTCTCCCCATACGCCTCTTGGCCTCTAACCCCCCATTTCTATCTCAGAATTCAGAATCCTTCTGAGCTACCGTTTTCCAAAATCTTCCACAATCCTACCCGAATGCGGCGGAACGTCTTTGACAAGATTACAGAGAACCAGGATAAGTCCTTCCATTTTAAATGATGTCCCAGCTGCATAACTTTAAACTGCGCCAAGCCTTGACCATCCATTACGCTAACTAAATGCGTAGGGAAGTGGTCTCCTGACCACACTCCTGATTAGTACAGATGCGCCCAAAACCCTTTCAGATGTCACACTCCCCTTCTGAACCACCCCTGGTGGTTTTCATAATTTTCCAAGCCACCCATTGTGGTTTCCATGAGCTGGTCTTCCATGAAGTCCCCTTGCCATCAGAAATGGATAAGTATTTGACTTAAGGACACCATCGAATGACTATGCATACCATGCCCTTAGTGGATCTGCATATTGATCTCCCATGTCCTGTCTACCAAAGGCAAGTTTTCCTTAGGCAACGCTCTTCCTACCTACGTACGCCGAAACGGCTCTTATATCTTGAGACATGCCCTGCATGCCACTCAAATTTAAACATTTTCCCCCCCACATGTGTCGGAAGAGTATTGAGACATCTTCTAATCAGTTTAACCCCTTTGGGGCCTTCGCCCCACCATATTTGGTCAAAGATGTTCGACCTAAAACATCAGTAGTGATAGTCTTGACGGCGGGACTTTAAACCTCTCACAAAAGAAAGAGTCACAAAGCTTGTTAGGCCAAAAACCTGAAAAGGGAGACCTAAGAAAAAGCCAGGTTATACCCACTGGGTCCATATCAAATGGGCCTAGGATAAATCAGGGCATTAAAATAAAAATAGAAAACGGCAAAAATATTGTGGGGATTTTCCTACAAAACCCTAGCAATAGTCATACTATGCTCGCTAGACCCCAGGTTCCAGTAACAAGTTACATCTTGATTTATTTTTTTTCCTAGACTTCGATTATTCTATGTTCAGGGAATTAACATATGCAGCAATCGTACCAAATAGTTTCTATCATAGGAAAATGTGACAAGGGAACTAAGGATAAATGTTTCTTTATTCCATAACAAAGTGGGTAAGAAGGGCATCCACAATCCAAAGCCTCGTCTAGTGCGAAAGGTGATTACCAGAGTTTTTTGGTGGATTCACAAAGCTGTATCAGTAATTGGTGAGAATTATTGATTGTCTAAGAAAGAATCATCATTAAGGCTTTCTCAGCTTCTGCACCAGCTCACAATTATTCTGCCTCCTAAGCCACCTTTGTGCTTGCCCTTATTTCCTCCTCCCTCTGGCACTCCCTTTCTCCAATCATGGTGGCGACGTTGGACTATTTGTGCTACATCCACTGTATCTCATTCCTCAGCACCTCTATGTGAGAACGCTTCTCAATAACTTCTCTCTGAAGCTCTGCGATGACCCCAGCATGGTCCTGAGCCTCTGTTAGGCAGAGCTGTCGAGTTGGGGAAGGTAGGCATCAGATTGGGCAGCAGAAAGGAAAGATTCGAAATCACATAGCCTCTCCCGATCAACCACTTCCTGCTTGACTATGTAATAAACACCATGATAGTGAAAGCCATCAAATCCCAACAACATAAACAAATTGCGTAGCCTCGGTAATTTGGTCGGCATCTCGACCAAGGGCGTTTGAGAGATCGGTCTCCAAATTTTCTCCCAAGACCTTTGGAGAGTGGGTCTAAGGCTATAGAGGACTTGTTAATTGGGATTAGAATCACTCCTGGATGAGAACACATATTCAGGGATGAACTTCACCAAGCAGGGACCCATGGTGGCCTCGCCCGCAAACTCTGGCACTGCGGCGGTTTCAACCCCGACAGTTGTGGTCATAGGCACAGCCGGGTCTGGAGACACAATATTCAGCACCAAATGATGTGGTCCTAAAGCCTGAGAGTTAGTAAGACAGCTGAGTTCCCCTAATTAGAAAAGGTAAGAAAAAGGAGTCAGTGGCAGGAGACCGGGGAACATAATCCTAATCATTTAGGCGTCGGCGTCCGCAAGCCCTGCGTTGCCACGACAGCCACTCAAAGAAGATGCCACATCTTCGATAGGCAGGGGAATCCGAGGAGACACTAGAGGGGTCCAGGTACTGAGGCCATGCCTAAGGCCAGCAATTTCTAAAGTTTTCCCCAAGTGGTCGCCTATAGAGACAAAGCTCGGGGAAATCACTCCCCCTGTGAACAAGGTAATGGCCAGCTCTAGGTTTCCAACAATTGGACTAATGGCAGGATCATCCTCCATTACCCCGGGATCCATTAGGTCTGAGGTGGCTGGTCCCGTCAGGTCTAGAGCCCCCTCAGTGATCATGGGCACCCTGTATTCTTCCGCATTTGGAAGGGCTGTTTGATTAGCATGAGTCTTTAATACCATCAATTCTTCCTCTGGCATATCTCTGACTGATAAAGGCGGGAGTAAAGCATCCATATTGTCGGCCCCTCCAGCAGGACTCAACATCTCGTCGCACCCATGCATGGTAACGAGTGATTCCGCAGACAGAAAGGAGGTGGAAGGTAGAATCACTTGGGTAGCCACAGCCAGATCCCCGAGTGGTCCAGCACCATACGTCAAATAGTTAACGACTGACGAAGTCTAAGAATGCAAGTTGGTGATTGAGAAAACGGGAAGCCATGATTACCTGACATTCCATGTTTGAGTCGTTCCGATAAATGAAACACCTGTTGCCGTCTCTGGATCTGCCCATGGGACAGTTCGCCCTGAATTCTGGAAGGGATGGGAGGAGGAAAGACCCTAGCTGAGTTTGCGATTGTCGCCTCCATGAGCTCAGCTGCTCCAGGGGATCCTTCCTCGATGGCCCTTTTGGGAAAAATTATATGCTCCCCCGCCGCGGTACCACGAGGGGTATACTCCAGAGAAGGAATCACCCCTTTAGATTCATCGGCACCCTGCATAAAAGGAAGAAACTTTAGAAACTCAACAATAAAGGAGTGAAAAAGTCAGAATGGGCGAGCATAGAAACCTCTTAATCAGGGTCAGACAATTCGTGACTTATAATCATCATAGACACCTAGATGCTCCCATATAGATGATTCCAGAGTGAATGAATGTACGCATCCATCCCCTTTAATGAGGCGACTATATCATATAAATCCTCTTCCAACTTCAAGTGGGGTGGAGGGAAGATCATCCCGATACCCGGATGTTTAAGAGGGCCTATTTTAAGAAACACCCAAACTTCTTAAACCAAACCACTGACCCTTAGGTCATCCCAAATCCTCCAAGAATCCAGGAATGCGTCCATGGCATGAATCGCCGACCGGGGAGGATCAACCTGAGAAGGTCGGGCGGTGGTAGAATCTGGTAAGGGCGCCAATGGCAGTATTTGTCTTTCGGATCCCGCCACTGCCCTAGAACTCCTTGGGGCTACCTGTGGACGGGACCTCATGAGAAGGGAGGGGAATTCCCTTGCTTCAATTGTGATAGGGATATCATCAAAATCATTGCCCCTTGAAGAGCGGTCACTTCCTTGTTCCTCCTCATTAGTAATCGGGTGCAGCATGACCTGGACTCGATGCGTCAGCATTGCATAACCTCGGTGTGCGTGAATATAGAACTCAAGGTCCCGGAGATATATAACGACCCTCTCGGGGTCCGCGTCATAATGAATTTCCGCAGGAGAAGATATGTAGCCCAGCCCGTCATAAGCTACCACTGATTAATGAAGATACTGCCACAGAGGATGGGGGTACTAGTTGCGAAAGGCTGACCAAGCTTTGAATTCGTCCCATTCGCCCCAAGCCGTCGGAAAGGTAGAATCGACGGGTATAGTCAACCCCCTTTGAGAAGCTTCGAGGGCGTGAGAAGTTACACCCCTGTTTGTTAAAATCTTCCCCAGAAGAACGGGACCAGTCGGGTGATGAAGGATTTTTCCCGGCCTAGTTGGAGAACCATCCTCCTTTCGCTTCCTTTTTCCCTTTGATGGCTTGGGACTTGAGATGGTGGGCACCAATGTCCCTAGCCTGGAAATTTGGGTATGATTGTACCCAAGAGTCAGCATAATGCTTAGATAAGAAAGGCATGGAGTCCGCAAGCGTGGGGGTCATAACATCACAAACGGTATCCTCCCGGGTAAACATTAACCATAGTTGTTTGGAAGCCATTAAATGATGATTCTCGTGGGCACCATTAAGCGCGGGGGGACACTGTTCTTGGACGCAGCCAAATTGATGCCCAAATCGGCAGGGTGCATACCCCTCACAGATCTATTCTCCACCAATAAGAGCCACGAGAATACCCTCTCGGAGGGAGTGGAGGTATCCCCTCTTACTAAACTCTTCTGTTATGGTGTTCTTAATTGTGCCAGCCAGGGAAGAAAACAAATGAAAATTAAAATATTCATAATTCGAGACTCGACTTGATAGTAGACGCTTGTTCGAAACTATCTGTTGACTATCCTTCTATTGGGTCGCCCACTCTTCAGGCATAACCCCACTGGTTAGTTTCAAGTATGACCAGAATGTGGTTCCCGGAATCTGAAGAGGGTTTATGAAGGTGTAACAGTTCTTGATGTGTACGCTTAACCATCCCCAGAGAATTTGGAAAGGGCCGACCACTCGGTTTGGTCAGCACTCATCAGTGTTATTACCAAGCAACCGATAAATCCTAGCCAATACTAGGATGGCTAGGTTGGTAAAATTATTGGTAGCCACGTTTGACTCCATGAAAAAAGTAGCGACTCGCACGCCTCCATCCTCACGTATGGGTAATAACCAGTCAATTAAGAACATGGCCAGAAAAGCTGCCAGGCGGAGCAATCGATCGACATCCAGAATGAGCTCCTAGCCCCAGCCGCAAAAATCACCTTGCTCCAATGTTAGCCAATAACTTCCCCCTATTTAATAGACTCCATCGTAGGGCAAGTCATGGGACTTATTGGGAGAGTCTCTGATTTGTCAAATTTGTTCTCTCTCACAAAAGCCTTGACCCATTCATGGTATGGGATGAGCTGTTTTGGAGACGTATACTCTGAGTGCTTCCGAGCCTGGTTAATAAGCTGCTTAACTAGGAGGAGTCCTCTCTTCGTTCTTCCACATAGAAGAAAGAGGCAGGAACTCATCATACATACTCCAAATGATGGGGTCACCCGAAATCTGAAAGACTTCCCATAGACTAATGCCCACTTCCCCATGGACTAGATGGAAGGTGTTGGTGTCCAGGCTCCAACGACTCATAATTTTCTTGGTGAGGTCTTGAGGCTGGTGGGTATAGGATTGGGACAACGAGGCAGCTTCATACAAGCCCACGACTTGCAACTCTTCCCCAAATTCTGCACAGCTTTGGTGAACCCAGAAGGGCCACCCCCAATCCAGTGACTTAAATGCTCTGCCCGGTCGGAGATCCCAATTCGCCGGCCAGCCATGCTAGTCGCTTACCATGGCATTGCGAGAAATACTACGATAGCATTGAATTGTTCCTTCATGTCGACGTGGTTCGCATGTCGGAGATACTGGAAGGTGATTCAACACAGATCTGACAGCTGTACCCCTTGAGGAAGTTCGCCCACCGGCAGGGATCACGAACTGAGGGATAGTGGCAGTAAATATCCATGCTTCGGGATTGTTTTCACGAGATGGTTCTGGAATGGGGGTATCAGACAACAAACTGAACCAATAGGTAGGAAGGCTGTTAGAAAAGGATACTCTTTCTTTGATTTGGAGAGCCGGACGGCAGGGAAGGAAGACGGTAGGTAGTGGCAGACCCCATCTTGAATAGAGCCAGCCATGTCCTTCATGCATTTATTAGAAATGAGGAGGGGCTCTACAGTAGCCCTTGGCGCAGAACGAGGGGGAGCCATATTTTCTCCCTACACAATGAGAGCCAACAATTGGTTTGTACAGAATAAAAATCTGGAAAAAATAACCATATGAATGGTTAAGGAGCCTACATAATCAAAATTTGCAAGGAGGCCTTGGAGGATGGTTCATGATGATATCATCCCGTGAACCAGCCCTTCGCGAAATCATTCTGCGAAGCCCTAGCCTGCGGAGCGTTGTCCAGGAAACCGCGAACCAAGTCTCTCCGCGGAATTTCAATCTCATGTTTATTCGGAAGACTTAGATACTTTTTAATGTTCAAGACATTTTTAGTCTGCGGAGCATCGAGACCGCGAAGCAAGTTCCTCCGCAACACGTCGTCACTTACTTTTTAATTAATTAAGAGTAATGGTTCGTGGGTGGGAAGTTGGTTTGCGGGTGAAGGCGACTGCGAAGAAGGAATGGTTCATGGAGGTTGTTGCCGGTTCGCGGACGAGGCACTTCATGAAGGAGAAAACATGCAGAGGCGAAGGAGCTCTGATTTCGCGAAGAATTCGGTAGAGGACAAGTGAAGGGCTCCCCGTATTTATAGGTGTGGTCCCCTACCGATTCCATCTTTCTACCACAAAACATCTCAGTTTCAGGACCACTTTGCATCAGAATGGCCTCCTCTTCGTTCTGATTGGACCCCATTTCGATGGGGGCATTTGTAGGGTCATGAAAAATCCGCAAAGGAAATTCTTCCCAAATCCCTCAACGAATTGGGGAAAATAATCAATGAAGGGACACAAACAAGACCTGTCCGTGAACCAGTCCCATGGAAGCGCAATGTGGCCAGGCCCCGCGAGGAACCCCCTTCGTGAACCATTGTCATTCGTGAAATAGAGGCGGAGAGCCTCCTCGGTCTCGAGGCAGGATGGGCGCCAGTCCAGTTCATCATCACGAACCACCCCAACCGTGGACCGCATCGACCAGTTCAAGCTGCACCCGCTATCATTCGTGGAATAGAGGAGGAACCCTACATGGCCGCAATGCACTCCTTGAGTTTACCTCGTAGATGGGGGGATGCATTAAATAGCCACCGTGAATCACAGAATGAACAAGTCAGCTGTGAACTAGGTATTTGGTTATGGGACTCTGCCAAAGGTGTCGCTTGGCCAAAAATACATCCCTTTCTCTGCTCTATAAAAGGAGACCAAAGGGGAAAGAAAAAAGGGATTAGAGAACTAGAATCGGATTCGGAGGGATTGGAGATTTGGAAAGAGATCAGTTGAAGAAAGGCTTCGGATTTCGCAAACAGCGAAATTCCCATCCGCGAACCACAACAGGTATATGAATTAACAAGGAATTGTAAAACATATAATAACATGGTGAACCGCGAACCTAAAATAAGAAAAAAAAGGAGAACCGTGAACCATACCCCCTCTGCAGATGACTTCCCCGCAGACCAGGGAGTTTATGCCTCTTTTCAAATCTGTCGCACCGCGTTGCACTCTCCTACGCGGGCGAAGCCCCGACTGACGAGCCTCCGACCGGCGCCGCCCTTGGATGCCGCTACCCACCTGGAACCCTCCACAAACCACCCTGGTTCGCGGATTGAACCCGAGGCCTTGAACCACCCTGGTTCGCGAGAGGTCAATGAGTCTACGAACCACCCTAGTTCACGGATGCCTTGTCCAGCCGCGTTGAACTTCCCCACGTTAAGGGCGCCACCACCCATACCTCTCTATGGATCGCCAAATACTTTTGTGTTCTCATTTCCCGAGCCAGGTAAAATCCTTCTAATCCAGCCAAGTCCTCCGCGACTCCCTCATTGGCCTATTAATCGGCCCCGAGCCAAGGCCTCCGCCAGAGCCACCAGATCTATGTGGTGTAACTTTCAGGCACATCAGTGCGCCATTTTGAGTTCACATACCCACGGTAAACAGGGGCAAAAGGTTTTCCCCAACCCTTGAGCAGATTCCTAAACCATTACTGGGTTCACATTCCCACGGTAATGTGGAGCCTGTGCTCGGGAATCCCCTTTCTTCCTCTCCACTTGTTGAGGGTTCCTCGGAGATGGTAAAATAGCCATCAGAAGGAAGCCCTCGTGCACTGCAAGAGAGGATATGGGCACCGGAGCACCCCCTTTCCCTCTCCTGCTGGGCTTTGTCACCTCGGGCATCCATATATGAGTAATCCCCGACCTTATGGGCAGCCTCTCATGCGTAAGCCCCACTCCGCTTCTCACGGACGCACCTTTCGCGACATGATCCTCTGGTCCCTGCTACCTCTTGTTTCTCACACCGAGCATGACTCACGTGGGCTTAGAGTAAGCGTCTACCGTGACATTTTCGTATGGGCCTCCTCCAAGTGTATGCCCCAATCCCTATTATGGGCATCCATCTTGGAGTATGCCCCGTCCCTATAAGATGCCTCATTCCATGATCAAAGTGGCATAATTTCAAGAGTGTTGGAATCCATTCAAACATTCCATCACTCCACCACATGCTTTGCATGTCCTTCATCTGGATACTCATCAAATTTCATGTCTGAAGGGACCCCCTAACGGCCTAGCCTCATGCCGCATCGGCTCACATACTGTCATGGGCCAACGACCCGGAAAACTTTGGACAACACTTCGAGATAGGTCATGTGTTTCATATATGGTCAGCAGTCGACCCTCATTTGTTCGTACCCAATTCAGGATAATGTGATATGAATACAATGTTTTGAACATGGTCAATAGTTATCCTCCATCGCCATTCCACCCTCATTGTGTTCCGAATGTCGGGCATGTAATTCACACTTTACAACTCCCTTTTTTGGACTGATTCTAACGCCCTTGGCGTTATCCCGCTTGTGCACTTGCGCATAGGCATTGGCCCCCATTATATTCCTCAACCCACAAATGGGTTGGGATTCTCTCATGGCCAAACATGAGGAAATCACCTCGGGTATCCACCTAGGAGTAAGCCCTGACCCTATGGGCCTCCTTAGAGTGTAATCCCCAATCCATCACCCTTGGCCTCCTCAGAGTGTAAACCCCAATCCACCATTCCGGGCTACCCCAGAGCGTAAGGCCCATGCCAAAGAGAACTACAAGGTCTTTGATCCATGCCAACACATGGTATGTAGGAAGCCTCCATGAGGTTCAAGCCCACCACTCGGTTGTTTCTTCATGTCTAGTTCCACCCTCATCTAGCATGACGTTAAACTGTGTATACGAACTATGTGGACTTTGATCCTTGCCTCCAAGGCAGGGTACGTAGGATGCCTCCATGAGGTTCAAGCACACCACCCATCATACCACCAGGTCTCTCTTCACGTCGGTTCCCCGACACCTATCCGAACTATGTAGACATTGATCCTTGCCTCTTATGCAGGGTATGTAGGAAGCCTCCCTGAGGTTCAAGCCCAACAGTTGTCGATCTGATCATCTCCACATCGGTTCACCGCGCCACTCTAAGTGCCGCCTCAAGTGAGTTCCCACCCTTAGGGGTCATTAATTCAATAAGGGATGATAAAACTTGGGCATAAATGATTCCGACCCCTGCGTCTAGTTGACCGTTTCCCACCAAGGTTAAATCTGTGGATACTATGTTTGGGTATAAACCAAAGATTTGAGAACATATGAATACGTCTTAAATCTATAAGAGAGTCCCGGAACAGGAAATAATTCCCCCCAAAAAGGGTGTGGTGAGCCCGACTTCCCATCCTCTCGACCAATGTGGGTTCTTAAGAGTCGTTGGTCAGACCATCCGGCGAATGCCTACCTTTGTAAAGCAGATCAATTAATCATTGGATACAGAGTCGTTGGGCGTTTCGTGGCCGAAAACCAAAACAAAATAGGTGGTGAGATGGTTAAGTACTCATTTTCACGCATAACCGGATATCTATAATTCATATCTCTAATATACCATAATACCCTTAACAAAAAGAGGGATATAATGTCATTTTGTAATTAACCATGTTGTTTTTACCCAACATGTCTTCTAGAACCCCACACCATAGGTCCTTTAGTGAATTCCCAATCAAGTCGGGCTTGAATCTAGTGTTCCAGAATCACAAACATGTGAGGAATGATTACTAAGAATATAAATAAAATATAAATATATATTTTTTCTGAAAAACCTAACATGTTGGCTTTGTAAAATGTTTAGTGTTTCCTAATAAATAAGTAGATACTAAATAAGAATGATATACATATATGGTACAATGATGAAGTGACTGAAAAATATTTTAACATAACATCTTTGATTTAAATAAAACTAGAATATAAAAATCATTTAAAATCCCCCAAAAAGTGGCTAAAATAATAAATTAATAGATGTTAGATGACTCCAATAAACCAACATGATGATAACTGTTAGATAAACTAAGGATATAGACCTACCATATCCATTTGAAAATCATGTCACCCCTATAACTCATCATCACATGCTTATAAAAAAAGAGTGGCTATAATAAAACCTGAAATCCATATATTAAGGGACCTAGAAAAAAATGAAGACTAAAAAATATTTAATGTTAGTATATACAATGTGATCCAATTTCTAAAATGTTTTATCCATGTTTCAATTTTATTTCATTAATATTTTTATTGAAGGATTATAGTTTGAATAGAATTAATAAATTCTATGCTTTAATTTCCATTACATAATATGAAATTAAAGACATAACACCTAATTTCCATTCCAAAATCAAATAAATTTTAAAACATACCTCTTGGATTGTTTTATAGAGTAGTTTCATACCAAAACCAACCTTTCTCTTTTTCATTAATACCTCACATTAGAAAAATAATCTTCTAACATGTCATTAAAATACATATCAAAATTATTCTAATAATATATAATTATTTGAAAACCACTACATCTTTTATCCTTTGAAAATATTATACACACTCATCAATTATGGGTAAGGAGATCGAGGAACATCATTATAGAATATAAAAGAAAGTAATGGTAAAAATGGAAGGAAAATATAAAATAAAGAAAAATATGAAACATAAATGATAGGCCACAAAAGATACTGGGGATTGAAGTTACAATCTACCTCAATGTCCGAAAATCATATTCAAATAAATAATTAATAACCATAATATAAATTATATATCATGAGGAAACACTAAATATAGTAACAGTACAATAGTTGATTATTTTCATTGTAACCATGTCCTAGAAAGTTAAATGTTTCACAACTTGTCCCTTGAATCTCTCTCAACATGCCTCACTTAGGACACATATTGTGCTAGCCCAAATCATTCATCCATTGGATGCTATAAAATGATTAAACCAAAACCTGAAAAGAAAACTTTCCCCGATATTCCATTTTTTATTGTAGGATTCCTCATGGTATAACTAATATAGGTGATTCATAATCATTCAAATGTCAATAAAATGAACACTATATAGAAAAATACAATTAAAAATTCTAAAATTTCATAAACCCTCAAAACCCCCCTCTAATAATGATCTCCCCTCATAAACACAAAATATGAATAATAATTAATTTAATCTTCAGCACATGCATAGATGCATAAACAATTATTGACAATAGGTAATAATGGGTCTCACAAGGTTGCGTCCATAAGTGAGTAAATTAATATTTATATGACGTTCTAATCGTGAATTAAAAGTAAGCATAGAAAGTATATATTTACAAATACCTTATGAAGACAACTTCGTAACCAATAATAAAATAAAATTAAATGAAATATCACCTGAAACATGATTATAATGAATTGGGTAAATTCTTATTAAATAACATAAACTAATAAATCTTATTATAATAAGGGAACACATAAAAAAATTAAAAAACCCACTATTAAATCAAGCATGTCCCAAAACAATACGAACAATTATACAGTGAAATTCCAGCATTTTATAAAGAAGAACCAATTAATCCATTTTATAATATAGATAACACAAAAATAGATAGCATATAAAACATTATATTATTTAAAAATATCATTTCAAACATAAAACATTCATCTAACTCAGAAATATATTGAAATGAAATAGAAACACATACCTCAACTAGGTTTTCCATGCCACCTATGATAAATTCCACTAGATTAAGCCAAATAATAGGGAACACAACTTCTATAAACCAAAACAGTAATACAATATATAACCAGAGAAATAGAAATCAGTTAACATATCAACATGGGTAATATATGATCGGAGAAAATGGGAGAAACCATATTAAAATGATGTGGAATCCAAAAAATAACAATAAATTGAATAAAAATTAAGGAGACATCATTATATCCTCAATGAAAGGGGTTATAAGGGTATGAATATTCCTTGAGAAGTTCCTTGGTTGATGGGTTTGATTAAAGGCAAGGTAAAGTAGGATTAAAAAATAAAATGAAAATACAAAGAATCAAATACTCAAGAAAAGTAGGTCACATGGTTAAGTCATTTAATTTACCAAAACTTTTAGTAAGAGGGTGATATTCACTATCCAAATCTATAGAGGTTGCATGGTTTCTATTTCATAGATTGTCAAACCATACAACTATTCTTGTAGCCATAAAAAATTTCAAGAAATAAAATATCCACCGTGGGACAACCCAAACACATGAAGATATCAACCATATAATTACAAGTGAGAAATTGATATTTTTGGGTGTCACGTCTACCTATGTATATCAAGAATGATTTTTCCTCTATTGATGAAAATCATTGACATAATAAAAATATATAGCAATAATAATTAATAATTTTTAAAGGCCTTTTACATGTTTTAATAATTCATTAACATATATATATATATATATATATATATTTATTTATATATTATTATAATTGGGTGGAACTTTTCAATATAATCATGTAACATCATATCATATTACTTGATTTTCTTAACCTAAGTTACATATGATTTATAATAGGTTCAATTAATAAGTGTTGTATAATACATCATAACATATTCCGAAAATAAGTAAAAATATTGTTATTAACATTACAATCATATTCTAATCCTAGAAATCATGGAAATCAATTCTCTCAAAATATAAAATTTCCATTATTCATAAATCACATATTAATTAAAATATACTTTATTATTAAAAACATTCAAAAAAATTTTATTTAATTCAAAAACTACCCAAAATTTTTATTCCATAAAGTAACTTTTCTTTCACCAAGGATACATATACTGCTCAGTGTATATAACATTGATTTATCAATTTTCCCCATTAACCATTACAACCAAAAAATTCAATAACATATTTCTAAAATCCTCCATAACTGTTTTTAAAGAGAATATGACATAAAAAATCATTTTCTATAGGATTTCCAGACCATGTGTGTAGCTTGTATAATTATATAGTCACCATATCAATAATGATTTAATACAAAACCATTAATTTTAATGAAGTTTTTCATATTTGGGAATTATTTTCATTGATTGCATCGATATTTTTCGTATAAAAAAGTATTTCATAAATATGGAACCACACACTATATACATTACCAATTTTTTACGATTTATTCTATTAGTTATATTTATCCATAATTTTCACTAATATTAACCATCTAATATAATGAATCAATAATGTAATACCAATAACGATGATGTGGATATGAATTACAAATTATTTTATAAAATCATATATATTTTATATAGATTTTGATACTATGTGAGAACATTGAATATTATTATGAAAAAATGTAATAATAATAAATACAAATATTTCAGAATAATCAAATAATACCTAAACCCAATAGTTTAGTGCCTTTTGTAATTTGCATTAAAAAATGATATTTCAAATAATTTTTATCATTTAAAAACATTTTCAATATCCCAAAACCAATACTAGAAATTTCATATGTTATCTAATCATCATAGCATGTGAAATAGAAAAAAATGGTTGTACAGAAACAATTATTAATGGAAATATTATGACTGAATCATAAAGGTGGTATATCAAAAATCATATATAAAAACCTGAACATGGGAGAAATATCATATTAAAAAGAACATGTGGAAATAACAGTTATCCATTACTAATGATAAATGAATATATAAATTATATATGATAAAAAAATATTAATTTTTATAATAGTTTATATGTTATAGAAATTATTCCCAAACCATGTAGCAGAATGTAGGCATATTTCATAACATTGAAATATGGCATAAACATAGAAATTTTTCATATTAATAAGTAATGAAAATAACAACATTGTGAGTATACCCAATGAGGATTTGGAATTATATATAAACTAAGAAATTGTTTCCATATATCAGGTTGTGAATATGTTGAATGAACAATACTATCGTTCCAGAAAAAGGAAAATAAATAAACAACATGTTGTGAAAAAAAAATATTGAATATTGAATTCAATATCTCTTGAGAGTTAATAATTTAACAAAACAATTTTATGTTGATAGAGAATAACACCCTTCAGATAATAATACTCTACATATATTTCTTTTAATTGAAATAAATAATTCATTATATCATAATAATCTCATTGAAAGAAAAGGGTTCCCTAAAATTTTCAAATAACATAATATAAATTGAATTTTGAAAATATATATTCTATAAAAACAATTAAAACCCTCCCAAAAAATAATTTTTAATAATAATGTAAAGTGGTTCACTAAGAAAAAAATTCATTGGGATTATTTTCATTGTATATATATATAAATGAATGAAAAATCACAAAAAAGGATTCCAAAATACATTTTTATCTATGAAAAAAATATTGTTACCAGTATCATTAACTATTTAATTATCAAAATATGATACTAAGAAACAATATAAAAATGATATAGGAATCCCAATAATGAAAAATTTAATCAAAATAAATTTTATGTTCAAAAATTTTATTTGTAATATAAAATATATGAACATGAGAATATATTACATTTTATTTTTACAAAATATCATTATTGAAAACTATAACATTAAGCACATAATATAATTTCATTATGAATTTATAAAAAGGCAGTTATAGTGATAAATAGTGATAATTAATTTATTTTATTTATAAAATTATATAAAATCACCTTTGGAATGATTGAATTTATACATGGAAGAGAATGATGGTATTAGATAGCTGGGAATATATCATAACAACATTATAGTTTTATGGGAAATAATATAATTTTCAAAGAAATTTTTTATTTTTATTTTTATTTTTTATAAATAGAGTCGTAATGTACTATATTAAAAAAATCATATTATGAAATAACCATGTCAAATGAGAATGATATTTATAAATAAGGATTATCACTAATCAGAAACATATTTTTATTAAAAAATAAAATTAATTAAATATTTTTTCTAGGTAAGAATAATTTGAAAACCATTTTATTGTAATTAAATATAAATAAAACATATAATAAAAAAGAATATATTAAAATAATGATGTATAATATACACAAGATATAATAATAATTTTTAAGAAGATTGAACATAACTTAATGATGTTAAATTTTTCTAATAAAATCCCGCATCAGTATATTATGTTTTGATTAAAAAATCCTTACAATTCCAGGAATTTTATCATAATATGGTATCAGGTAGGATTTATATGCAGAACTCAAAATATAACTACTTGTGAATATGTAATCTATCTAAATGAATAAAAATTGAGATGAAAAACTCTTAATATGGATTATTTTCTAGTTTTATATTATCTAATCTCATTTATGAAAATTCTAAATATAATAATTATTTTATTATGAGTCTTATACATACATATTAACTGTTGTAAACATCATTTATAATAATATCCACACATATTATAGTTGTATATAGTTTATTTTCATCATAATATTCAAATGATTTTGCTTATTATATATGAGATATGTAATTGGGATATCAATCCTCATTTGTGGAAAAAAGATTATCATTCCCAAACTTTTTAATGTACATTATTTTTTGTTATTTTTTATAAATAATTAATTTAATCCCCATTATTTTTTAGTTATGATTTCTAAAGATGAAATTTTTGGTGAGCATGTAAGAATTATTTTTAGTGATATAATAGTTTAATATATAAAAAAATAAAAAAACTCATATTAAAATTATTGAATAAAGTTGTTTTTTAAATATTCAGGTCATATTATACATATAATTTTGTTTCATAATCATCCAAAATAAAAATTTATAACATCATTCATTAATGTGATTAAAATAACCCAAATAATAATTTTTGTGACCTATTAATGAGTATAAAATGAATTTAAAAAATATATAATAATTCAAGATGAATAATGCTGTTATGTAGATGATATGTAATGGATAAATCATAATAAATAATAGTTTCATGGTGAATTTGTGTTCAGAAACTATTATTTACAATAATTAAATCATTTTTATTTTTAGTTTTTTTTGTATTTTGTAGAAAAATATTAAATGATAAGTTATTTTGTATTTTTATAATAGAAATACTAATTAATTTTTCTATAAATACAATAAAATCATAACTATTATATTCATTCATAAAATCTATTTTAAAAAAATGATTATAAAAGGATGTCATGAAAAAGATACATCATGAATTTAGGCTGCACTACATTCACTAGAAGGGTGGTGTTTTTATTTTTTGGAATGGATGGGAGTAAGTTTGAGGCTCATTATTCCATTCATATTTTTATAATTTTTTTAAAAAAATGATGTTAATTACCCTATATAATTATGTATACAGTTGTTTTATAGTTTCATGGTTGATAAAGATAGTGAATAATATTCTCTAGAGTGGAAAATACTCAGTTTTATGTCTTCAATATTCCCTTTAATGTCATCATGGTAATGGTGGAATTGGTAATCATTCATATAGCAAAGGGAATTTTTATATGATTGTTTATTTTAATATACATAAAATTGGATGAAGTTTTATATTATTTCATTGTGTAATTTTGGATTGATTTTATAGGTGGAGAGATCCTCTTAAAGGCCAAATGATATAATTTTCATAATTAATGAATTTTAAGTTGCTGAAAAATATTTAATAATATGGGTTCTTGGTTAGTTAGCTATCTAAAGGTAAGTGTAAATAATTTCAACCTAACAGAAGTATACAAGAATGATTATGTGTAACACCAAAAGTATATGTGAAATATATTTTTCAAATAAATTTGACCTCTTTTATATTATTCCTTTCATGAAACTCTATTTTTATCTTTATTTACATGCACCATTAAGTGTACCGTGTGTTAAACTGAACACCAAATTTATAAAAGCATGAAATATTATTAAAATATTATTATTTAAAATGATAACCATCACCTAACTATTGGAATGGTGGAATATATACTAGAAACTAAATTATGAAAATATATTATTTAATCATTAATTTATAATAAGTTCATTAGAGACTCATTAATTAAAAATGAAAGAAAAAATATTTTAAATTAATAGAAATCTTTATCAGAATAGATATTTTTATGAAATAAAAAAATTTATATCCTCTAATTTAACAAACAAATTTTTTGAATTATTTTAATTCAATTTATAATATATATATTAAATAAGTTATTAAACATGTAAAATATGTTATTTTCTATATATGACATAAGAATAAACACAATTTTATGATTAAAACTATATTTTTCTATATATTAGTTTTGTTCCCTTTTTTTGGCACACTTTTTTTTTAAAATATATTTTATAATATTATAAATTCATTTGAAAAATACACATTTATATAGAAATAATAATATCATAATTAGATATAATGATGTTTTTTCAATTTTCTAAAATGAATAGGAATTTCATGAATGGTCAATATTATTTAATTTTAATTAAAAACATATATTCAATTTAAATTATATATAATGTTATAATTTATTTAATTAGTTTCTAAGGTAATATTAGTTCAACAATATATCTATTAATACAAATTATTTCAGTGGAATATTTTTGATATTGAATTTTATTTAAATATTTCAATCTTTTGAACATTTTCTCTTTGAAAACCCACATAGTCATCATGTATGGGTGAATAATTTTAAATTAAATATGTTCCATTAATAGAATGGAATTTTGAAATTTTTATTACTTATTCCGAGTCATCATAATTAATAATATATAATATAGTGAACCTAATTTTTTATAAAAATGAATTTTAAAAATTATATAAATTATATATCACGGTTAAGATAAAAATGGATTTTCCTGGTTGTTAAACCCAACAAATAAGGGTCAAAAAATGACCCAAAATAAATGTATAGAATCAATTTATACTAATATGTCAACCTATTACATCATTTTATATATAATCATCCATTTTATACCCATCTAGTAGGGGAAAATCAATGGTAGATCATTTTCCTTTCTAAATAATACAAGTGTGTCACTCACCTCACATATATAAGGACACCAACTCTCTCTCATATACACAACATAATTATATTTTTTCCGGAATTACCAAACCAAAACACTTCCCAATGTCTATAATCCCATCCAATAATCCTTATTATTGTCAAAAAAATCCAACCACATAAGGTTATCGGTGAAAACCTAAGGTGGTTACCCAAAGACAAGGTAAGGCTATTCAATGAGTGTTTTTATTTTTTTCATCCTCCAACAATTACATTTCTTATTATTATATGAATATATAATATCCATAGTATAGTAATGATAAATAGATTTTTTTGTATTATTCAAATGAACATTAAACATCTTCACTTCCATATAATGGGCAATGAAGTCATCATCCATGTGTACGGAGGACTACGAGCTCGCAAACATATGTAATTTGTTTCTCCATTACCACGTCTAAAATTAGGGTATAATGGCTAATCGAAATTATATATATGATAATTATAAAAAAATTAAACCTATTCAGAAATTTTATTAAAACCATTTTTTTAAATTTTTATTCCACATGGTATAAGACAATGTCACTCAAGTGTTTAGAAGACAACCACCTTGAGAAGCGATGTGATTTCTCTTCACTAATGCTTTACATGGAAGAAAATAATCATAAAAATAAATAAAATATAAAATATAAATTAAAAAATTAATATCTTAATGAAATATTTATTATTATGTAATTATTATATATTATTTTCTTTCAATCCTTTGTATTCACTAAATGATGAAAACGTAGTATGTGTACATCTAAACTACTTCTTTCATCAAGCGATGAGACTCACTATTTTCATCAACACACTACATGGATAATATGTATCAGTAGATTTAAAAAATTAATATGTAATTTATGATATTATGATCTTTATTTACTAGTAAAATGTTAATTATCTCCATTCCATAATGCTGTTTGAAAAATTGAAATGTTTTTCATCTGTACATATGACCTACTATATCCATGATTGTTGCATATGTTATTGATTAAAACCCATATTTCATTATTTATATTAAAATTATAATTGATATATAAATTTGATAATTATGTCTTGATAATTATTCTAAATATTATTGATACATGATCAATCTAAAATGATTAAATATATAAAATAAAAAAATATTCGAAAAAGAACATTGTTATTGCCCAAAAAATGATTTATACAAAAAATTGTTAATAAATGGTTAATAAATCATATAATATATATATAATTATGGTTCTATAATATATTTATAATTAAAATATATTAAATATTTATTAAGTTTGAATGTATTATCTTGTTACTTGTTTTCAGGTACTCCCTCACCCTTTTTTTGAATTCATTGGTTGGATCTTGTTTAGGGGATATTCGGGTTAATGTTAGGAAACTTTGGAGGCTATGTGGGCTATTCATGTATGGTTCATGGTTTTCCAATCCCATGTGTAATCTTTGTGAATAAAATGAAACACTGGATAGTGGGGGTAAACATAGTGGTTGCATGGATTTAGAAAACATGCATCCACCTATTAGAAATTGTGCACCCCAATAGAGAGGCACATGGTTAGGGAACATAGTTATTTAAATTGTGTGGACATTCAGAATTAACCAAAAATATGGTAATATTTTATTAAAAAAATATAAAATAATTCTTATACCCCTATATAACCCCTGTCAACCATAACATGATTTAATAATATTTCTAAGGACAGAGATGCTCTCATGAAAAAATTTGGGATCCTCTAAGATCGTTCAATAGAGAATCAAAGTGTAGAAGATCTCATTTGATCTCCATAAGGAATGTGATTCTCATATATTGTTTCTTCTCCCAATCTCTCTTTATTTTCTCCTTATAGAGTTTGATAATTCCATATTTTTTATATATTTAAATTCCATTGAGTATAATCTTGATTCTATAATTGATTTAATGATCTCTATTGTCAACTTTCGTCATGGTAAAGTTATATAATTTTTTTGTGAGTTGATATTCATTGATTAAGGTAAGTTGGTTCCATTTGAGTTTTACTTAAAATTGAACCTTGATTTTATTTATTTTATTTTAATTTGTTTTTATTTACTTATCGAAAACCTCATTACAATATTAGATGTAATTTTTATTTAATTTGGCTTACAATTTTGCAACGAACCCCCAATTACAATTGAATTGTAATGATTGGTGTATTTTGAAATTATTCAAAATTATGAAATTATATGAGAATTTAGTTTTGAAAATGGATATCTATTATTTTATAAAAACATATGATTGGTGTTTTTTGGAAAAGATTATTTTTAAAAATTACCATGTTTTTGTTTTGAAATTTAATTGGTATACTGAACAAAAAATATTAAATTGATGAATACCCATTATTTATTGAATGATTAAGAACATGTGATTTTATGTAGTTATTTTTTTTATTTTGAAAAAGAACGCTATTGTGGTTATTCAATATAAGTGAGAAGATGTTGATAAAAAAACAAAAAATATATTTCGGAAGACATTATTCTTGATGGGATATTGATGAGTCATATTAGGCCACAGCGTGAGGGACGTGTGTACACATTTTTCAATGATCAATGTAGTGAGATGTGTGAGGATCCTATAACCTAGATTGATTATACTGCCAAAAATATTTCCATGGTGAATGTTTTTATTGTTTAGATATATATTAAATCATCTATGAAACTTATTTTCATGTACATATTGATTTATATTATTTAATTTATATAAAATTTTAATTTAATCCATGTTCAACGTGTTTTCCATCATTTTGAAATTAAAGCATGTTTTGTTTTAAATATGATGATTTATTTAAATTTATGATGTTATTAAACATTAATGAATGATTTGTTTTATTATTTTTTAATATTTTTATGTAAAACTTGATGAGATCATACAACAAAATTTATATCACACCCTGCCTTTTCTATCAGGCATGTGTAGACTCTCTTATCAAAGGCCATTACAATGATAATGAACTACTAGAAGGTAGATAATGTAATTGATCATTTCGAATTCAAGTGGATACTTTTTTGGGACATTTGAATTCAAATTTCTAGATTATGATTACTTTGATGATGTATTGTTTAGGGTTTTGGTATACCTATATGGTTTTTGGTAGTTTCTCACTATGGAGTATTGACCATACAGACTTATTTATTTACCTTATGCTATTTTGAGGAAAAGTCATTCACTATTTTATAATGAATGATTTATGGTTCTCCTCATCAACCCATTGGGGTTGGGAACACCCTTTAGGGCACGTAATTTCTTGATAAGGTATTAGGGAACCCGTGTATCCATGATAGTTCAAGGAAAAATGGTATTCGAGGTGGAGATTAATCATCCATCATTGATGTTAGTATGCAGTTTGGAGTATATTTTCTAGAATTAGTAGGTAGTTGGGATAATATTTCTACACATATGTCATTATAAAGATCCATAAGTCACCATGGGTGGTTTGGGAAGGAATATAGAGGAATAATTTTATTTGTTTTATTGATTTATTTGGATAAATTATGATCGAAACATCATTATCTTATCTGATGGGATTAATTTTGAAGTTTCAATTATCTGATATTTTGATCTGAGTATTCTTATGATGTCATAAGTGTTATTTATTGATGTTTTGTGGGATAATTTATATAATAAGAGGTTCGAATATTGTCCAACAGTAAGTTGGTGTTGAACCATAGTGGATAAATGGTACTATGGACAAAGATCTCATTGAGGTTATTGTGTGTGATTTCCATGCATTGGGATAGTCACCTACATACATTCTCATTCTAGCACCAGTTTTCAAACCACATATGGATAAATCATTCAATCATTATATAGAGTTCCTTTTCAAAATTCACCTTTTTTCAATGGCTCAAATTATCCTCATGATGTTGAGGATTGGTTGAGAAATACAATTTTTTTGTTTGAGTTCTTGAAAACTTCTAATTTGATCTAGGTGAAACGTGTCACCTTCAAGATAGAGGAACCTTATATGTGATAGTGGGACTTGATAGATACGCCATAAAAGAAAAAGGGTTAAGTGTTTAAGTAAATCAATGTTCTTTTTAGTACTTTGTTCTATCGAGGTTCCATGGAGTTGTCTAAGGCTCTGGGGTTTTCCAAACATAAGCAGGCTGATAGGACCATTACAGAGAATTCAAAATGCTTTTATGACAATGTTCATTTTGTACATTATATTGTATATAATGGGAATATTTAATCAATTATTTGATATTGATCTTTGACTATAAAATTTTTCTCCACTTCCATTATTTTAAATCTCTTTATATGATGACATTATGGATAGGTCATCCATTCATTCTATTGATCTGGCTTGAATGTTTGCTTTGATAGAAGTTTCTTTTTCTAATAGTGGAATTTTGTTGTGTTCCCCTTAAATTAAGTTGAATAATGATGTGTCTGGTGGTGTTTCATGATATCTGGGTTCATTTATTACACTTTTAGTGCATGTTAGAGTCTCGTTGACTTTCTTCCATTATGGAAATATGATGAATTTGAAATAATATTTCCCTGATGCACCCATGATCTTCAGTTCTTATAGATTGTCAAGAATCATATAGAAGGTAGGACATATCTTTTCAATAAAAAATGTGTAAAAGGAACATCCCCAGAAAGAGTACTTATTTAAATACATATCCATGAAAATCTAATGGGTTCTATTTATATGCATCTAGAATGAATCTTATTCACATAGTAGAGGTGTCTCAAGAAGAAACGGGTATAAATATAATAACTGTGAGAGGTACCATCACATCAACATCATATTTAGTGACACCATTATATGATATAGTCACTCCTCATTCATTCATTTTGAATCATATCATGGACCAAAAAATCATTATATGAATGTTTTACCATATGATATGGATATTACTACACCACTTGGAGTATGGAGATAGCAAGGTTTTTTTGTCCTAGTTATTTTTTATCTTTATTAGAAACTGAACCTGCATCGAATTTTTTGGTTCTTGACATGAACCCTCTTGATTTAAATTTTTGGTTGTATTTGATTATTAGTAATAAGTACTGAAAATTCGTTATCTTAAAAATTTATACTTTACTACACCCTCTCGGGTGAGCATTATCTTCCATAGAGAATGGGACACAAGGATGGGTGGAGATGGGCCTTATTATCCAATATTGGGTGAATTAATATCACTATTTTCTTTTGACCTACTACAAGATTCCTTAATGGGTAATCTCCCATGTGGTTTCGTTGAGTTTTTTAGTAGTTACCCTTCTGAAATCTTCAGTTTTCCCCTATTATGGGAGGTACTGTTTTCTATTGATTTAATTCTGAGAGGTCAATTGATATTTATACCTTCTTATCATATGGATCCACCTAAAATGAAAATTTTAAAGTCTTAGTTAGAACAGAAATTTTTGAAATTATTTATACGCTTGAGTGTGTTACCTTGGATAAATTCTATTCTCCTTTCTAGGAAAGACGACGGAACACTTTTACTATGTGTAGGTTATGGAAAACCAAACCAAGATAAGATAAATAAAAAGTATCCATTTCAATTGATTTATTATCTATTTTGTTGATTGAAATGAGATAAGTGTTTTTCAATGATTTGTCAATAGTATGGTTATCACTAGTTGAAAATAATAGAATCTAAAATTTCAAAAAACAACCTTCTAGAAAAGGTATAACACATCTTAGAATCTTGTCATCCCAATACTCCATCAATCATTATGGATATTATAAACATGATCTTCTATGATTACATAGATACGTTCATGGTTGTATTTGTGGATTTCATCATGGTTTACTCTCAGTATGAGGAGGTTCATGTGTATCGTATGAGAGTAGTTCTTTAATTTTTTAGAGATAATCGAATTTATGCCAAACTATGTAATTGTAATTTGAAGATACGAGAATTGAACTAATTCACACACTTGATCTAAGAATATGGAATCTCAATGGATTATATAAAGGTGAAATCTATTATGAAATTTTAGAAATTGAGAATTATTTTTAGGATTAAAAGCTTCATGTGTTTACATTAGTCTTATCACTCATTGTGAAGGATTTATCAAATATGGATTCTATGATGAATCCTATCACATAAGAAGGGATTTAATTTTTAATGGGATGTGAAATGATAGAGATATTTTGTTGATATTAATCATATTCTTACTTTGTCCCTGATTTTATGGCATTCATAGGCTGGGTAGGGCTATGTAGTATTTTTATACGTGTGAGGTTCAGTATTCAGTTGTTTTCTTATACAGTGGGATTTCATTGTTGCCTATGGATCTTGGCAGTTTTGGCCACATTGTTAGGATTACCAATCCCATGACCATGAACTCAAATCCATTTTGTATACATTAAAGAGTTTGTGGAGTTATCATTCTTGAAAAAGGTATACCATGTATTCCAATACAATGGTATGAGTTATATATTCCCTCAAAAATATTTGAATCTCTATGAGGTGTATTGGGTGGATGACCTATAGTTTTTCTTATTTTGACAACTCCTATACATCACGGAATGAGAATTTTATTAAATTTGATTTGACCAGAAAAATTCTAACCCAATATGTGAAACAATTCATCAGAATAGTGGAACATTATGGATATATTTTCATAGTTAAATATAGGATTTTGAAAAAACATTCCTAGGTAATCTTGTCTTGTGTCCATTTGAACACAACTCTTATTAAGATGATTCTTCTAGAACATCAACTTGATGATTATTTTTTTAGTATTAGGAGATTTTATTATGATGGGGAGACTATTGTAGATAGCATGTTCTACCCTAATGTTGTTCTATTTTTTAGGAATTAGTTTTTTGTGATGTTATCAATAATGAAATCTATGGTGGGGGTTTTTCAAAATTCCTAATAGGATATAGACCCAAGAACCAAAATGGTAATTTATGACATCTGATGATGATTCTTGTGGATTTTTTTGAGATGTGGCATCAATTACTTTTTTTATCAATACTATACTTTCCAGCATGTCATTATCAATTATAGGAGACCGCTAAGTTGGATTCAAAAATTTGCACTCCCAATATAGAAGTGTGATGAGTTCTCCATGTATATATTTCATATTTTTCCATGTATCAAGAGAAATAATAATATCTTATGGATTTATATATATTGTATAACCAAATAATCTCACTTCATACCCATTCAAGAAAAAACAAAAGCTGTGGAGTGGGGGGATCTCTTGGTAAAAGTGATTATTCGATTTCATGGAGTTCCACATGATATTGTATTTGATAGGGATCCCCATTTAACTTCTCACTTTAGACAGACCTCATGGACTCTATGGTATCTTGGGTTCATTTGAGTACTAAATATCATCTACATCCAGATGGATAGATAAAAATATATATATAGATATATAATGATATGCTTTGTACCAGTATCATAGATTTTGTTGGATTTTGGGATGACTATTTGGGACTGGTTGATTTTTCTTATGAAAATAGTAACTCGTTTGATATTATAATTACTTCTTTTAAGGCCTTGTATGGATGACATTGTAAATCTCTATTGAGTTGGTTGGATATTTGGTTTCATTGGATGGACCAACCTTGTTATAGGGGACATACACTATTATTTAATTGATTTATTAGATATTATTTGACAGAAAATAGCCTATTTAAATCATATTTTGATTTTCATAATAGGCTTTGGATGTTTCCTATTGGTGTTCAGGTTTGCATGAGTGTATCACCATTTTTTTTATAAATATCTATGGAGGAGAGGGATGTTTCCAACTAATTTTGTTGGTACATTTTAGTTTCTTGAGCCAGTGTGGAATTTTTATTAATAAATATCAGTTCCACCATATTCGAATTAAATACATAATTTTTTTAGGTATATTATACAAAAGGTATCTTTTTTATCTAAACATGTCTTCAATAAGGAGGAGATCCATGCTTATAATCATTTTTACATAATAGAGTATCCATTTAAAATTGTTTATTCTGAGAAGTAGGAACATAATTGTAGTATGATACCTTTACTCAATGTGAAATGAATCTATACTTATGATTAATATGCTACATGGGAGTGTGAGGTACATATGTGAGAGTAGGGACCTTATTTTCTTGTTATGGAAACTTTTTTAAAGGGCATTAGGGGATACAATGTTTCTATGGTTTTGAGATTTTAATGTAATTTAACTTGTTTTATGTACCTCCTCAAATGTTATTTTGACCATGATTAATAGGGTATTGTTTAGGGGTCATTTAGGGAAATTTTGAAAAATATTTGAGGTTTTTGTGATGTTTTTTCATGGCACACAGTTTTCCAAAATGTGTTCCATCACATTAAAAACAATGAAACACTATATAGTTTGGGTTTTATTGTTGGATTGTTGTATGAAAAAGATGTTCACACACAATTTAGAAACCATGTTTCCACATATATGGGTTCATTTTTAGGGTACCTAGTTTTTTTAACTCTATGGCCCTACGCAACAATCCTTGTATGTGATAATTTATTATTCTGAAAATTTTAGAAAAAATATCAATCCCATACATAACCCCCACACCCCACTCGACCAAAACACAACCTAATTATATTTTTTATGTCATGAAATTTCTAATAAACTAGTCTCACAAACTCTAAACCCATTCCTTGGTGGATCAAATCATAGAATATCTATTACGACCTCCCATGGGTAAGTGATTGTCCTTGATTCTATCATCTCAAACTCTCACTTTCATTCTTCCTTATAAAGTGTCATATCACCGTGTTGTTGAGAGATATAAACACCATTAAATTTAATTTTATTCTAGGTTTTATTTATTAATACCTATTATTGTCTTTCATCTTTGGAAAATACCATTTCAGGTTTTGTGTGATGTTATTCCATAATTAATGGTAGGTGGTTGTGATTGTGATTCACCATATAATTTAAAATTTCATCTATTTATTTTATTAAAATAACATTAAATTTATTAATGGAAACCAAAATTAGATAATAATTGGAATTTTAATTTGAATTTGCATGGAAATTTTTGAAAAACCTTGACATCCACATGAATTTGAGTTTTGGTCATTCTTTGAACATTATTGGAATTTAATAAATGATTCAAGAATTAATTTTTGAAAACGAATTAAATTTAATTGATTTCCAAATATAAATTTTTTCATTGAAAATGAAATGTTGAAAAACACATGTTTTGGTTTTGAAACTAATAAGGCATGTCGAAACAGAAAATATTGAAATTATTGAATTTCTCATTTATGATTGATTGATTGACGACATGTGATATTCAGTAGATAGGGGGTTGTTTGGGATAATCATGAAATTTTTATTGTTCTGTAAAAACATATTGATGTAGAAAATTATAAAAAAAATTATTTCATATGATATTATCCTTGATGGGATGCGGATGAGGTCATTTTTCCTAAGCCTGAGAGAAATGTTGACACATATTAATATGATCACTTATATGATATGTGTGAGGATCCTATACCCAGAATCCATCTTAAAACAAAGCATATATCCATAGACATTATTTTATTATTTTTATATATATTCCATTTTTTATGAAATTTAATTACTCATTCCAACTTATTTATGCAAAATATTTTATATAAAATGTTTATTTAAGACTTGATATAAATTTTTTAAATTATATTGTAATGAATGCATGTTTTTTTCATAAATATGAAAATTTATTTCTTTTTCCTCATTTATAAAAATTTAAATCATTATTTGTAATATTATTGTGGAATGTTATTATGGAACACTTGATGAGACCCTAAAAGTTTTTTTCGCTCACTCCCTACCTTTTACTAAAGTCATTTTTTGATATTCATCCGCTTGGTCCAAAAAAATGGAAAGTGCCACATGGAGGAGGTGGATGTTCTTAATCCTTGGGGATTTGAGTGGTGTCCCATTTAGGAATTCTGGTATTATCTTTCTTGAGTACCTTGATGATGTAATATTTTGGATTATTGATATACTACTATGGTTTTTTGTAAATTCTCCATGTAGAGTTTAGAGCATACCCACTTGTTTATTTACCTTCCCCAGTTGTTTAGGAATACTTGATCAGGATTTTATAATTAATGATTATAGGATTGAGTCTCCAAACAATGGGAATGGAGAATTACCTTAATGTCATGTCAGTTATGTCTTGGGTATCAACATACCAGGTAATGTAGGCCATTTAATCACATAAAACATATATGATGAACTCTAGAGTTAAGGGATGCAATTGACATCTTATTTATACTTTTCAGTGAGGCACATACCATATTAACCTTGTGTTTAATTTATATGGATTATATACCAACCATTAATGTATACTAAAATTACTATCATTAAATTTATGAGGATTTAAATATTCATTTAAATATCACCCTTTCATGTATTTTATGTTTCAAAGTTTACCAAAGTGATATGGTATTTTTTTCTCAATTGGAATTATTTGCGGCATATGTTTATGTTATATAGATATCTTATTTTTTTGACGAGAACATACATACCCATTGACAAGTAATATGATGAATTCATTTTCCCCATGATATTTATATATTATTTTAGTGATATTCCTTCTTGTGTAATATGTTTCATTTTTACTTATTTGGTAATGATTTTTATGTTACAATCACATCATTTTATATGATTGTTTATGATTATGATTCAGGTGATAAAATAATCTCATCCATCTCTCAAGAAACTCTTGAGTATTTATTATACAGAGGTTATGTCATGATAATATATATTTACCCTCTATTCTCATACCTCTTTTTACCCTTAACCTAAAAACAATGTTTTTTTGGAAATTTTCATTATTACACTTTTTGATTAAAAACACTTTTCTTTGAAACCCATTTTTTTCCAAAAATGTTTTCTAAACATATTTTAATATTTTTTGTAATGATTTATTAACATAATTTTTCCAATGTAATAATTTGTACAAAATGTATTGAAATTAATATTCACATTGTTTTTCAAAAAATTATGATTTCAATTTTACAAAATATGTGAAAAAAATCATTGTTTTCAACATAGTCTACATGAATAGTATTTTCCACTATAATGGCAGCTCAATAAATTCAATAATCCATTAATTTTTTTAAAATTTATTTTAAAATAAATCTTTTTCCTTAATATGTACTAAAATTTTACATTTTATCTAAATGATCTCAAAATGAAAAGGATTATGGAAATGTTATATTTTTCAAAAAAAATTCGAAATGTGGAAAGGTTGTTTTCCATAAGAAATCTATGAAATGAATTTAAATGTTACCTTTTTATGTTTTAGAAGATTATTTTTCTATATGTTTATTTCAAAATTATTGTATAACATTTAGTTTTACGAATTAGTTTACAAAGAAAAATTATCATCATTAAGATAAATTCCAAATGACTATTCATTCATAATTAGTTTCTATATAAGGTGACATCTATTTAGTTTATGTATTCATTATTGCGGATACGATTCAAGGATACCTTTATTAACATTTAATTGAATTCTTTATTTTAATAATGACATGACATTTTTTAAACTTGTTTCATTTTCCACTGGTTATACCCTGATTGAATTCATATAATACAATATTTTCCATGGGTCATTCTATAATGAAATTATGAAATTATTATAAAATATGTATCATTTTCATAGGTTATATTGTGATGAATTTTTTATTAAATACTTGAAATTTAATGGGTTATGATATGTTAAATGTTTTTCAATCCTATAAAACACATATATATCATTTTCATTATGTGAATGGTAGGAAATATATATGCCTCCTAATCATTGTTTAATGATTTTTATCACATGATATAGACATGACATGAACTAAGAGTGGACACTAATCATTATGGTAATTTTTTTTTCTATAATGGTATTTTTTGTGAAACATGGCTAATATGATGAGTTGGGAAGTGAATCCATTCGTCTACGATAGTCGTGGATGTGACAATTGACTACAATAGAAAAGATTTTTTATTCTAATCTCTATGACACAATTTTATTTATTATACTAATGGTATACTCTCTTGGATCATGTTATATAATTTACATATGATTCATGACATAAAAAATTTCAATATTTATGACATGACTAAATATTGTGACCATTGATATTAATGTTATGGTTTTTAAATATTATACTCAGGTTCTCATACCTTTATGTTCACATTGTTCTTTTATATATCCCATTTTTACCCTTACTAATAAACTGATTTCACTATTGATTAAGTAACCTTTCTATAGGTTATGATGAGAGGTTTAATGTTGACCATTTTGATAGGGAGTATATAATTGTATGATATTTACGGGATACATTTAAGATAATTCATAAAATAATAACATTGGCCTTCCTAGTCTCTAATGAAAACAATATGTTTTTTAGGAATGTATTTGTGTAATTTAATTAATATTCGTTTATATATATTTAATATTCACGTATTGATGTTTGGGGTCTCTATGGTTGGTATCATAGGAAATGTTTACTTATGATTTGGAGACTTGGATGAAAAATAATTAATGATATCCCCATTATATCACCCAATGGTTTTGAAAATAAATATTGAATTCATGAAACACTATGTCCCTACAAAACAACAATTTTTATAAACTAGTTTTTGAACATAACATTGCCTTTATTATGTTGTGAATTTCAAAAAAAATGTAATCTTGAGTTGTGATTAGTATATTATTTTCTGTCAGATAGAACTATCTTGATTTATTGGTAAATAATAACATGCCCTTATTAATTTAATATGACTACCAATATGAAACTTATGAATTGAAAATCATATTATTATTTTATTTTCTTAAGGCTATAAGATAATGAAATCTTGATTAATTTTTCATGGTGATATAAAATGAGTTGTATTTTTAAAATTGATACTTCTTTTATTAAGGTATGATTGTATTTTCAAAAAACTAATAATATTTAGAAAATTATTTTCAAAAAATGGAGCTAAATTTTGAATTCTAAATGTCGAAAAATCATTAGGTTAAAATATTGGGATTTTTCTGAAAGTCCAGAATTTTTTGATGAATAGTTAAATGTGATAAAATACCATATAAACAAATTAACAGATAAATACACTATTTTTGACATTATGAGTGATGTAAGAAAACTTGGTTCTAAATCACATTAACACATTACTTTTATGGGTCACATGAATCCACACAATTGGGTCTCTATATAGAATTAATAAAATAGTAACTTAAATATTCAAAATTCACTCATCACACCCACTATAAAACCCCCTCACTCCATATTCTTTTAACTATTCTAATCCTTGATGTTCCTAAATTTTCATCCCAATTAACCTTACCTATTCACTCCCAACGTCTGGGATATCCTTTTATTTCCAAAAGACAAAAATACCTTCCCTTGAAGAGTTTCTCGAGGAGGTTATTTCTAGAGGAATATTCCCATTCTATTTCCTTCAATTTCATTTCACGTTCCTTTCTATTTTCATCCTCTCATCGCCCCCTCTATATGAATGACCATTATAAATATATTACCAACTATATACTATAATTATTTCATGTGAATGTAATAACCATCATCAATATCTTTTCTCTCTCTCTCTTTTACTTTATAAATGAAATTAACGTTAGTGAGGTTCCAATTTACAACCTTAGTGGATGAAAAAGTTTCGTTCACCAATTTCTCCTTCATTAATGAACATGAGACCATTTTTATGGTTTAACCATACCATAATAAATGTATTATAACCTATTTAATATTCATTAACTAGTATATGTACATAATATTAAATCATATGACATAACTAATTCCTAATAATCAAAATAATTCTAAATTTATCTGAGTGATTGTAATTAATATTTCATCTAATTTTCATCATCATTACATTTAATAAAATAATATAACATGCCATTAATAATTTTATAGGTTCATAAATAATATATAATTTCAATTATGTAGATTTATATCCATTCCACATGATCCCCATCACATAAAAACAAGTGAATATATTTTGGAAATCAAGAAAATGAACACTCTAGAATGGTGGAATTGAATAATATAATTTTTCAATAAGGACATAAATGAACATAATAAAATTATGATAAATTAAATTCATGTTTAATATGTTCAAAATTAAGTTATTAATTAGAATAATTTTATAGTGACCCTATCCTTTTTCATATAACATTACATGATTTTTAGCATAACTATAATTCAGAGTATAAGTCAAGGATCATAAAGTCTAGTGTCTTGGAAGTCTTGGTACATAAAACTAAAGACATGTTAAAAACCACATATCTATTTAATTTTTATAAATATCTCCTAACTTCCATGGACCCCTTACGTCTATATAGGACAGCCTAGGGATCTCATGAATAAATGGATGAGCTAAAAATCCCAGTAAGGGAGCATACATAACAATAAGGCTTCAACACATGGGTTATAAGACATTGCATAAAGATAAAAAGAGAATGGAACATTTAAAATAATAAAATTTAAACATGGGATAAAATAATCATGGAATCATCGTAATGTTTTATCTACCAAAAACATGACTTTAGTATAATTCAAGGATGACCTACAAGATCGTTACACATAGCAGCACAAGCTAGTACTAACCGTTGAGACTGACTCACATAGTAGCACAAGCCAAGGCTAGCCACCTAGATTGTAACATATAAAATCTCATGAGAAATAACATAACCCAATTACTTAGAGTGAAAACTGGGTGAACCCATATTACATTTTATGAATATATTTTATAGAAAAATAATTATTCATAATCAATCCATAATTAACAAAATTTGTTACCCATTGAAAGAATTGGGTACCACAATCATGACATAATGCATAACCTATGGGTTTATCCATAAAGTGTCCCTAAAAGAAAATAATTAGAACATATATGGTGTTTTTCAAGGTAAAATAATCATATATCAATGTAATTGATGTCTGAATTAATTGAAAACAATTAATAAATGTATTTTAGAATTTTTTTCAATAATACATTTTTGTGTGGTTTTAAAGAAAATATCATATATCTTTTAATACAGAAAATGGAAAAATATTTTATATAAAACAATAAGTGAACAAAAATGTTTTCATTATAGAAATACTGATTTTAAAAAGAATATTTTGGCATTAAATATATAATATAATTCACTTGATTTTGGTTAAAAAAATTGGGAAATTCTCTTAAAACGTGTTTGCTTGTTGGGAAGTATCGAAGAGGGAATCCCTTAAAAACATATATATCCCTAAAATAGAATGAGGTTTGGATCATGAAAAACGAGTCTGGAGCATATAAATAGCATTTAGAAGTTTTACAAAAAAGTAAAAACAACTTCATTTTAGTAAAAAGAATGACATAACAGCCTGGTGGAATAATGGCAGTTCAGGTTGAATTCATTATGGATTGTCAGCAGGGTACTAGGAATACTTAATAGGGATTAATGAGAGAGAAATAGGTTTCAAATCACTTATAAATCCTGAGGGTTGTATTGGAGGGGTTCTTATTAATACCCTATCACTATTAATTACATATAAAGGGGCATAACCTATTGGACAATAATGAATTAATGTTAAATGGAGTGGATCCCTTACATTAATTTCTGCATAATTTTTTCTCTTCTGTGCCTCCTTAATAATAAATTTATTTTTATTAAAACACTGGACTAAAATTTAATTATATTCATTATATAATTTTTTCTATAATATATGTTTGTGGGATTTAATTTAATAATTTTCGTTGATGAAATTTAAGCGTTTTACTGTCATATTTCACATAAACATTTCCCATTTGGAAAAAATTTCACTTTTATTATATATAATTTATAAATTTGTATATTTAGATTTAGAATAATAGAATACATGTAATTTGATATTAATATATTATATATAATTTATATTTTCCTACATGAACTTATTTATAATAATTATCATTAAAACATATCTTTAGATGGTTAAATGATATTTAATGGGATGTTGTCGATAGTGTGGGGAAGGGAAGTTTGAAATTTATATTTCCTGTTAATATGATAAATATTGTTGTTTGAAATCATTAATATAATTTTAAACACCTGTATAAGAATTGTTTTTGTTTTCTACACATTGAAAAATTGGCAGGGTTATTTTTTGATAATTTTCTAAAATACATAAATTTTTAGATGTTTAGTATACAAAAATGAACAAAATTTTACAACAATAATTTTCTAAATATGTTTAAATTAATATTTAGTTAAGTTCCTAATTTACATGAAAAAATACAAATATAAAATTTAAACCTATTTTTATAACACTGGTTAAATTACATAAGGTCATATAAAATTATCCAAGAATCAAAATATTAAATTATGAATACATTTCATGAAACTAAATTTTCTTTTAAATTAGAAAATTATTGGAAAAAAATGTAATTAAATATTCCTAAATTATAATAATAACAACATATTATTAATAATTTTTAAAAAATTTAATAACATATACTATGATATAATTATACCATATTGTCACATATAAAAAGATAAATTTTATATATACATACGTTGGAGAGGTTACTATTACATTGGTAAGTTTACATTTCCCAAGGGTCACATTTCTATTCCAAATGTCAAGTTACTATTGCAATATGACCCTTAACATATAAGGATAAGTTTAATTTAAATTATTCTTCACATATAATGTTTTTATTTTGTTATAAAAGTAGTATTTTGTGATTATAATACAATACATAATTATAGGAATGGAATATACATTGATAAAACTCTAGGTAGTAACATTATTCCCCCTTAAGAAATTTCTCCTTCTAATTTTTTTTACATTCTAGGCCATAAATAGGTTCATGTACTTTTCCTTCATTGGGTCCTGCAGTTCCCATGCTTCCTCTCCATACTTATGATTCCTCCGTTATAACTTGACCGGGTGAGTAGGCTTGTTATATAGAACATTATATCTATGATCCATGAACCTCACTAGCTTCTCCTCATATAAGCGATCATCCTCTAACTGTACGTCCTCTAAATCAATTACATGTGAAGGTTTGAGTATTAACTTCTTTAAGAGAGATACATTAATGACATCATGTACATTGGACATGGTAGGCTGATGTGTCAGTGGATATTCTATAGCTCTGACAAGATCAATAATCTCAAAGGGGTGATCAACCTGGGACATATCTCCCATTTCATCTTAAATCTCTTGACTTTCTTTGATGGTGATATGCATAGAAATACCATGTCTCTAACTTTGAACTCAAGGTCTCATCGACGATTGTCTACATAACTATTCTATCGAATTTGGGCTACGTTGATATACTCTTGAATGGATTTCACCTTCTCAACCATTTCATCGACCATTTTAGGTCCATGAAGCTTCTTCTCACTAACTTCATCAGAACACTCTGGTGTTCTACACCTTTTCCCATAAAGAGATTCACATGGTGTCATTTAGATGCTCAAGTGGAAACTGTTGTTGTAATAGAATTCAACTATTGGGATAGGTTGGTACCATCCTCCTTCTAAGTCCATAGAATATTCTCTCAACATATCTTCTGCTGTCATAATTGTTCTCTCAGATTAGTAATAAGTTTCAGTTTGATAGTCCATACTAATGTTCAGTTATGTACTTAGAGCTTCTTGGAGTCCTTTCCAGAATTTTGAGGTGTATCTTGGATCATGATCGGATACAATATACAGTATAACTCCATACATCCTTACCAATTCTTAGATATAAATATGTGATAGTTGATACAATGAGAAGTCCTATCTAATTGTGATAAAGTGATATGCCTTTGTAAGATGATCCACAATGACCCATATAGCATTATTCCCTTCGGATGTACTTGGAAGTCTAGTGACAAAGTCCATAATGATGTTTTCCCACTTCAGTGTTGGTATGAATAGTGGTTGCATCATCCCCATGTACGTTTTCCACTGCGCCTTTACCTATTGACATACCATATTCATTGATGTATATTTATCAATCTCTATTTTTTTATTTTCACACAAAACGTTTTCTTAGAAATCTTGATTCATATTTGTTCTCCCTAGGTTGATAGAGAAGGTTGAGCTATGTGTGTCATTCAAAAGCTCCGTATTTATCTATGTATTAGATGGAACACATAATCATGACCTAAATCTTACTACTCCTTCCTCATCAATTTTGAAATTAGTGGATTGACTGTTTCTGATAGCTTCCACCCTTCTCTGAAGTTCCATATCGTTTCTTTGAGAATCCTTTATTTTATCTATGCGGGTTGGTTCAACAATCATTTGGGAAAGTATTGATGATGTTCCTAGATTAATTATTCACATTTATCTCCTCTTCAAATCTAATATAATCATATCCTTTTCAATTCTCATCATTGATAGATACGATGGATCCTTTCAACATAGAGATTCTGCCACCTTATTTTCCGTATTGGTATAGTAGTGGATCGAGCAATCAAAATTGTTAATGATCTCTATCCATCTTTGTTGTCACATATTATGTTCTTTCTCTATGAATGTTTTTTGAGACTCTTTTTATTAGTCTATATCTCAGACTTCTCCCCATAGAGATAATTCCACCAGATTATCAATGCAATGATCACTGCCGCCAACTCCAGATCAAGCGTAGGATAGTTTTTCCAATGTATTTTGAGATACCATGAGGCATAGGCTATCAATTTATCATTTTTAATCAGAACATATCTTAAGACCTTATTTGAAGCATCTATGAACACCATAAAGAGTTCTCCAGTTGTTGGGAGTGTGAGTACTGGTGCACTAATTAGCTTCTTTTTCAACTCCTTAAAGAAGTCTTCACATTATTGAGTCTAGAAAAACATCGCTCCCTTTCATGTCATCTTGGTCACTTGGTTTGAAAATTGGGAACATTTCTTCACAAATCATTGATAATTCCCAGATAAACCAAAAAATTATTGGATCTCTGTTACATATATTGGTCTAGGCCACTCTTAAATCTCCTTTGTATTGGAAGGGTCCACTGATATCCATTTGTTGGAGATGACATGCCTCAAAAATGAATCTTCCTCTGTATAGAACTCACTTTTACTATAGTTTGAATAAAACATCTCCCTTTTCAAATCATTTAACAAATTATTCAAATTCTCTACATGTTCATACATTCTCTTGGATTATATCAAAATATCATCAATAAGTACTACCAAAAAAATTTCAAGGTACCCTATAAAGACTCTATTCATTAAATACATGAAAATTGCTGGAACATTAGTGAGTCCAAAAGGCATCACTACAAACTCATTGTGTTTATACCTAGTTCAATAGACATACATGGTAATATATTCTTTCCTCAACTTTTATTGGGGATATGTTGATAGAAGGTGCATCTTAGAAAAATAACTGGACCCACAAAGTTGATTGAACATGTCATCTATCAGTGGAACGTGATACTTTTTCTTTATCATGATTTTATTTAGCTCATTATAATCAATTAAAAGGCTCATTGAATCATCATTATTCTTGATGATGTGGATAGGAACACCCTAAGGTGAAGCACTCGGGTGTATAAAACCATTCTCTATATTATCCTAAAATAGGTTCTTCAGCTCTTTCAGCTCTATGGTGGCCATTTTATAAGGTGTATTTGATATAGGTATTGATACAAGAATAATTTAAATTGGGAACTCAACCTCTCAATCAAGAGGGAGGATAGGTAACTCATTAGGGAATAAATCAGTGTAATACCTCATGACGGGAAAATCTTCATGAATGATTCTATCTTGTGTCTTAATAATTTGAGCTAGAGATGATTGCCCATAAGGAATTAATATCTAAACCTGAGACACTAATTATAAATGTGATTCATATTCCTCTTTACACTTTTATAGAATTGGATGATTCTGCGGGATGTGAAGAGTGGTCTCCCTTTCCCAATAGTTGATGTAGGCATTGTATAAAGATTGCCAATCTATTCCTAGGATAACATGGGACTCCACTAAAGGAAGTATGAAAAGATTTTCTAAGAGTTTTAGTCCACAGATATTAACTAGGGAGGAGTAATAACCAATATGTATAATAATTTCCCCATTTGTTGTTTTCAGAGATAACATGTCCTCCAAATTCTGAGGTGGTGTTTAAATATCTCTAATAAACTTGAAAGATATGTAGTAATGCATAGAACCAGAATCAAATAGTATGTTCACAATTCATTATTGAATAACTAGCATACCTCTCACCAAATAATTGCCCTGCTCCACCTCAGCAGTAGTGATAGCATAAGACCTTCCCTATTTCCTTGAAGGTTTTTGTTGATTTCCTCTGACACCCCTTGGCATAGGTCAATTGTTCAAATAATTCCCATGCTACCTGTAGTTGTAACACTGCACCACTAGCTGAGTGTTGATCTGAACCTTCCATTATTCTTCAACATTAGTGGTGGTTTTCATATCCCTCCAGCAGTTCTTGTCCATATGTCCAATCATTTCACAATTGAAGTTATTCTTGGTTCCCATTATACAATTCCTAGGATGATTCTTCCCATAACATTAACAAGTGGGATATTAAAGATTCATTACATCGTGGTATTTTGTTGATGAACCACCCATGTTGTTCTCCATTTTTATATTCATATCATCGGGCCCCCAAGACCAATAATAATATCCAATATCCATTTCAACCTTGAGGGAATAATAAACAATCTCCTCATAACTGTAAAAATCTCAAATCTCCAATGCATTTCATAGAATTAGATTTTGTCTACTAAAGTAGTGATCCAGCTTACATTTGATGTTCATGACAAATCCATAGGCATACCTTTCAATCCTTGTAATGTTTTCTTCATATGCCCTGATGGACTCATCTTCCTTCTGCTTGAGTCCAAGTAACACTCCTTCCCACATGAGATGGAGGGTTTGAGGAAACTATTTTTTGACAAACATCCTCCTGAATTCCTAGGAATAAATGGAATCAATTACTTCCGTGGATTTTTATTATTGATCAGTTTCCACCACTGATCAGCTTCCGCATTAAAACGATAGATAGCCGTTAAAACTTTCTATTCTTCTGAGCACTAGAGGATGGATAATATCATTTCAATGGAGTTAATCCTATATTACATGAGGAGGGGATCAAAAGATCCACTAAACAAGGGAGTCCTTTTCCGCATGACAGATTCTATCAAAACATGATCTTTACATAGTGGAGGAGGGCGTTCCACATGATTGAAGTTATTATTTTTAACTTCTGCCAGTTGAGAAAGTATTTTCATGAAGTTTTGAGAACCTATTCCAATCATATCAACCATATTATTAGGGAAATATTCACTTTTACTGTCACATTGGTTGTTGGAACATGTCATCTATTTCCCACCATTAACAAATAAAAATACCATAAAATTAGAGGTCATGAAGAATTAACAACAGAGTATAAAACGGAAACATTTAACGTTAAGAGTATAAACTTATAAATTATAAATATATCCTAAATTGTGATTCCATATGTTTAAATTTAGGTTATCCTTGATATTTTTTATAACATACATTCTTATGGGATTCTTTATTCCCTTAATAATGGTGTGTTCTATGCTCATAAATTTACCAAAACATATCCCCCCAGAGTGTCAAAACAAGAGTGAAGCAAGGCCCATTGTTGTGTGCTAGTATACCCTGAGTTATGCTTGAAAATCATTATTGGTGTTTTCACTCCTAAGTACATCTGTGCCAGAGCCACCTCTATCTATTTGTATCTTGACAAGGGTGTATTTTCTTGATAATACACTTACTATTTACTTTCAAAAATTTATGGATGTTTTCTTATACTTCATCCTATCCTTAAGGTTCTTATTAATCTTCTATATTCTAAATCCCCAAAAATAAATGGACCATCCTTCGATACCAATTATAGTGACCGTAACCTATTTTATATATCATTACATGATTTTAAGAATAATTATACATCATAGTACAATTCAAGAATCATAAAGTCAGGTGTCTTGGAATACTAGGTACATAAAACAAAAAACATGAGAAAAAACACATCCTTGTTTAATATTAATAAAGAGATATTGAGTTACATTGAGCCTTTACATATTAATAGAATAGCCTAGGGATAACATGAACAAAGGAATGAGGTAAAAAACCTAGTAATGGAGTATACATAAGAATAAGGCTTTTGATCATTGGTTAGAAAACATGACATAAAGATAATAAAATCTTGGAACATATGGAATCCTAACATATAAACATGGGATAAAATAATCATGGAATCCTAGTAATGTGGAAAAAATATAAAATAGTACGTTTGTATGAGTTAAGGATTATCTCTAATATTGTTCCACATAATAACACATTACAGGGCTAACCGACGAGACCATCACACATTGTAGCACAAACCAACGCTAACGTCCAAGACCGTGGCACATAACACCTCATGATACATAAATTTACCCAATTAATTGGAGATCTATCAAGGCACAACCATATTAATTTTTTTGAATATGATTTCCACATAAATAATCATACATAATCATTCATACATAAACATAAGGTTTTCCCATGGAATGAATTGGGTTCCATAATCATGACATAAAGCATAAATAGTGGGAATATCGTTAAATTCTCCATGAATGAATGGAATTAGAACATACATGGATGTTCATAAGGTCAAATAAGAATATATCATGGTATGTGATGTCAAACAGTAGTGAAAACATGTAATAAATGTATTTGAGAAATTTTAGCATTAAAACATTTTTCTGCAGTTTTAAGGAAAATAGGTTTTGATCTTTTAATATAGAAAAGGGAAATATATTTCTTATAATACCAGAATTGAACAAAAAATGTTTTCATAATAGAAATAATGATTTTATATTGACAATTTTTACTTAAAATAGAGGATATAGTGTACTTGAAGTTAGGTTAAAATTATGGGAAGTTCACTTAAAACGAGTTTTCTTATTCGGAAGTATCGAGGAGGGAATCATTTAAAAGAATGTATGTCCCTGAAAGAGAATGAGGTTTTCATTATCGAATCATGAGTATGGAGAATATAAACAAAATATAAGGGTTTTAAATAAAAATATTATAAAACTCCATTTGGGTATAAATAATGATATATTAACCAGGATGATTAATGGTGGTTCGAGTAGAATTCCTCATAGACTATTGTCAGAGTACCAAGTGTACTTAGGAGAGATTAATGAGAGAGAAAAGGTTTTTTAATCACTTATAAATCATGAGGAATGTATGGGGATGTTTATTATTCATTCCACATCACTAGGAATTAATCATAAATTGGTATAACATATAAGATAATCTGGAATAAAATTGAAACTGAGTGGATCCCTTAACTTAATTTATGCTTAATTTTGTCTCTTTTGGGCTTATTGAAAAATAAATTTATCTTCATTAAAAAAATTATATAAAAGTGAATTATATTCATTATATAAAACTATTTATCAATTATATTCATTGGATTTTATTTCATAATTTTTGTTGATGAAATTGAAGCATTTTGATATCATATTTTACATACAAATTTCCAAACATTGAACGATTTAACTTTTATTAAATTTAATTTATAAAAAATTATAATTAGATTCAGAATAATTATATAAATTTATTTTTATATTAATAAATTATATATAAATTTTTTCCCATACATGAAGGTATTTATAATAATTATCTTGGAAACATCTCCATAGATGGTTAACCGACAATTAATGGGACGTTGTCGATAGTACAGGAAAGGGAAGTATGAAATTTATATTTTTCATTTATATGTAAATTATAATATATTAAAATAATTAATATAACATTAAATTATTATATAATCAATTTTTTATAATATGTTTTTGAATGAGGTTAGGGTAATATAAAAAAGAAGAAAATGGAGAAGATTTAATAGAGTCTTACTCTCACCTCGGTGTAGCTTTCCATGAATGAATTAATAAATACCTTAGTGATTGGAGATGGAGAGCTCCAAAACGTCTCTAGGTATTGTAAGAGGTTTGAGAGTGAGAATTTAACAGATATTACACTTAGTAATGGATGTTGGGAATAGTTTTCCAATTGGAGGGAGATAAGTTATTTAAACTTAAGGAGTGATGTTTTTAGAATAAAAATATTGAATAAAATAATATATCAAATGTTTGACATGTAATAGTATATTTATAACAAAATAAATCTTATATTAATATAATAAAATTCTTTTTTGGCTTTAAATAATCTTTATAATTTTAATTCATTAATTTATTAAAAGGAATGTGAAAAGGGAAAATAAATTTTAAGGAGTCACATTTTGGCAATAGGTTTTGGAATGTTTTTTTAGGTTTGGAAATTGAGTTTATGGTTTTTTTAGGAACAATATATGAAATTAAACAGAACATGGCCAAACCTAATGTTCTATAATTATTAGGTCATCATTACATCATGAATGATGCAATTTAAGATATTCCGGTTATTTGAAAAACAATATTTTTACTATTCATGTGAAAATTGAATTATATCAGAAAATGACCAAAAAATAACCGTAAACATTTTTCGATGAGTAGAATCCAAAAATGCACTTCATTTTTAAGAAATTATTTTCTAATTATGACTAATTTAATATTATAATAAATTCAAAATTTACTTCAAAATTACATATTTTAAATCTAAAACTGCTTTTCTAACACAATGAATGATTACTTAAGGTCACATAAAATTATATTAAAATAAAAATATTTATTTTTTAATACATATAATGAAAATAAATTTTCATTTAAATTATTAAATTATTCATATAATTGTAATTAAATATTCCTGACTTATAAAAATACCAATACCTTTGTAATAATTTTTTAAATATTTCTTTACATATACTATGATATAATTATACCATATTGTCACTTATAAAGAGATAAAACTTATTTATACTTACATTGGAGGGGTTATTATTACATTTTTCAGTTTACAATTCATAAGTGTCACATGACTATTCCAAATGTCAAGTTACTGTTGCTATATGTTCTTTATCTTCTAAAGATAACATTTATTTCAATTATTTTTCACTTATAAATTTTATTTCTATTCAAAAAGTAATATAATGTGATTATAATGTTATAAAAAATTATAATAATGAAATTTCCATTGATTAATCTTTGGGTAGTTATGAATTTCATATTCTAGGATCTGATGTTCAAGAGTGGAAGACATTGGTTTTTTAGGTAAGGGTTTTCTACACAAATGTCCATTTTCATTTGGGTTATTTTTTTTGCCTACATACCTCAAATAAGTTCTAATGTATTATTATATACTCATAATAAATTATGATTTAGTGTTCTATATATGTTTGACTACCATAATCCTACTTTATTTTATGGGGTGTCACATGTTTTAAAATGGAACATTCAAAATTAATTCAAAAATTCAAGCCCGTTTCAAGGGAATTTCTAAAATTTATAATAACATTCAAGGGCATTATATAATCTATTTTTAGAAGCCATTATTATTCTAAAATAACACATTTTATTCTAAAAAAATATCTTTCTTTAATTATGGTTTTATACAATTACTCATCCAAAAGAAATATTCTTTTCAAGATAAAAGAGTATTATCTCAATAATTACTCGATGATTTAATAAGAGTAATTTTATCTATTTAAAAACTATTGTATATTATTATGCATGATATCATCAACCATATTTGATTTAATAGTTTATGAATAGTTTATTGTGGATGTTCTATCTTAAACCCTTCATTAATTTACTCTGAATGGTTATGGTTTAAGATTAATTTTCAGGGAAAGATATTCACATTTCATATGTTTGTTTTAATACGAATTTAAATGTTATTTATGTTTATCCACATTCATATGAGTATTTAATTGGACTTATTATGTGATGGTTTGGGCCCATTATATCCCCTCGATGCATTAGTGGGTCTCATGACAAATATAGACATGGATGTGGCCTAGGTCTTTCCCAATTTATAGATATGGGTTTTGTTGAGGCCATAATCTTTTAAAGATGTATTGGCTAGGGCCTTGATGGTATGTTTCAGAATGTCTGACTTGCGACCTTCCCGTATTATGAAGCTAGAAATTCATTGTTCATGTGTTTATTCAACATGTAGAATACACAATGTTAAGATTTATTATGGAATGTTTACTCAGCTCATTTTCCTACGATATTATATTCATGTTTATTATTTTTAAAAGGCATGTGTTTTCAATTATTCACAGTGGCTAATTTTTATGTTAACTTCTGTTGTATTGCTTACACTTACTGAAAATTTGAGTTCAACCATCTCTTATGTTTATTTTTCCCAAGAAATGAAGAAGTAAATTATGAATGATATGTTCGAATAATCTAGGAGGAATGGATGTTTCTAATGGAATAAATTATTGTTGTATTTAATTTAAAGATTTAATGTAGAACTTATATATGTGTATTTTTTTCCAAATATCATAAACTATCCATTCCTTTGGGTTACGAAATTCTTGTAATTAGTCCAATATAATGTAATAAGGTTCTATCTCTAGGATATTCGGATTGGTTTTTTACAGTTTGTATGTAGATGTTTAGTAGAAAGCACGGAAACTAGATGTAGAAAATGCAGATTAGGGAACAAAATGATAAGATTGTTGTAGATGCCAGAATCATCTAAAGGTCTCGAATAGAAATTTGGGGAAAACCAAAGTTGAATTTTTATAGAATGCACTGGTCTGGGAATACATGAAAAGGCACATGAAATATCAATGAAACGCGGGTAAAACTGTCTTGTGGCATGTAAAATGTTGCGACAAAGAAATATTTTCAGGTGACGCGCGGAATGTTGCATGTTGCACGAAATGTTGCACGCCGCTGACTAAAGAAAAGGGGTTTTCACACCGGCCGAGTTCTGATCACCCCACGTGGTTCCCCTCACCTATAAATAGAAGGGTCCCACCTTGATTCTATGTCTGAATAATACGAACCATCTCCCTTGTACAAAATTCAAGTCTTCCACATGTAATAGATGCCTTTCAGGTACGGTCTTTTCTAAGACAGGTCTCTCAGGGGTCCACCTTCATAGAGGACCACTAATGTTTGACCCCCACCCATGTCCTTAAGTATTGGGTCCCTTGCGTTAAAAAAATTCCACTTCCACACAAACCCTTCCACTTGCGTGCAAAACTATTTTCCCTCATTGTGAGCAAACCCTATTCCCCTCTATGCATGCATACCTATTCCATTCTCTCACATGCATTGTTTTCGGATCACCCTTGATTTTTTTCACAAAATAGTCCCCTCTTTGTGCGCCTATTGCACACAAAACTATCCTTTTTCACGCAATCCCTTCCTCTTGTTTGTGCCTATTAGAATGTGTTCGATGCCACCCTCCCGGACACACTCATCAGGCACTTATTTAACACAAAACAACTATGTTACACACCCTTCTCACATTCGACCCTCAAGGCTTTAATGAAGTGATTTTACGGACCATTGGGAGGTGATTCATGTTGTGCAGATTCACCATATGATTCCTCTCATTAGTAGGAAAGTGGTTATTGCTTCCTAACATAGCCACACTATTGTGGGCTACTCAACATATCACTCCATGACACCACCTCACCACGACATTGATGATGCCTTCCCTCCCCAAGGGCGTGAGGGTATCAGCTATGTAAGTCATAGGGGTACAGAGTGAACCCGCCTCACCCGAGCTATATGACGTTAAATTTGAAAGCTCCATCATCCTTAGCACATGACGTTAAATTTTTACCTTCCCCATGCATCATACGTGGGGACCCCAACTCGGACATTCTCTACACCCACTCGTCTCCATAGGAGTAAGCTCATCCTCCCATGGAATGAGATCCTCTCTTCCAAAGAGGATCATGTCTGTGGGGAAGGGAATCCTCATTGGTGTAATCCCCCTAGCCTTTCTTGTTGGAGGAATTATCACTGCCCCCTCCTTTAATTTTTTTCCAAAGACTGAAGTATAGATGCGCACCGGGACCATTGTTATCCCATCCATCTCCAAATGGGCATTTTCACCACCTGTGCTTCCATCCTATAATTAGTCCCGATCTCTATCTCCTTGGGCTGCTAACCATGTGTATCCCCTATTTCCCCTTTGGTCTGGGAACTGCATGTAAGCCCATGTTTCATTTTTGGGCTGCTAACCTCATTTAAGCCCCACTTCACTTCCCAGGGACTCACCTTTTATGACGTGATCGTCATGCCTTTTCAGCCTCTTGTTTCTAACACCAAAAATGGCATACAATGGGATTAGAGTAAGCATCAACCATGACATTCTCTCTTGGCCGTCGTAGAGTGTAAGGTCCACACCATCCCAAACTATGTGGACATTTATAATTTCCATTGAAAGGTACATAGGAATTCATCCTAAGGTTCAAACCAAACTCCAATTGGTCCAAACCTCCTTCACGTCGGTCCACCACATCATCCCGAAATACATGGACTTTGATCCATTCTAAGGAATGGTATGAAGGATTCCTATTTGAGTTTCAATCCCAACACTTTTTGGTCCCGACCCCCTTCATGTCGGTTCACCACACCATCTCTAAATACATATACATTGAACCTTTCCAAGGTAAGGTATGTAAGAAGCCTCCCTAATGATAAATCCCAAAACCTAATGGTCCCAACCCCTTCACGTCGGTTCACCACACCATCCAAAACTACATGTAATTTGATCCTTGACATGGCAAGGTGCATAGGAAGCCTTCTTGAGGCTCAAGAGCAACACATACCGGTCCCGAACACTTCACGTCGGTTCACCAAACTCAGCCTAAACTATATAGACTATGATCCTTTCCAATGCGCGGTACATAGGAAGCCTCCTTGATGTTCAATCCCCACACCTACTTGTCTCATCCTCTTCACGTCTGTACACAAATCTTTGCTTGAACTACATAGAAATTGATCTCTTCCATGGAATGATATGTAGGTATCCACTCTGAGGTTCAAGCCCAACACCCACTGGTCCTTACCACTTAACATTGGTCCACCCTCTTTATCCATGACGTTAAACTATATGCCCCCTTTCCATCCCGAAAGACATTAAATTGAACCCTCATGAACTACATGGTCTTTGTTCCTTATATCCTAGGAAAGGTATGTAGGAAGCCTCCCTGAGGTCCAACCGCAATCTATGGTAATACATTGTGTTCCCCAATCGACGGTAACTCATCGTGTTCCCCGATCGATGGTAATTTGTTGGGTTTTCCAACCAACGGTAAGATATTGTGTACCCTGATTGATGGTGTGGCATTTTCAACCCCAACCAATGGTATGCCTATATGTTTCTCACTCAATGGTAAGTCGTTTTAGTCCCTTTTGTTGGGACCCACACCTATAGTCCACCCCTCAAGTGTTAGAACAACTCGGGATTCTAACCACGTGTAAGCCCTAGAATATCATGGGGTCAATGTCCTCAGCGCGCACCCCTATTCTATATCCCATCCTGAAATAAATGGACATTTATTTACAACCATATGTGTAAATAGGAAGCCTCCCTATGTTCCAAACCCACCACCCATGTCACATTGAGGACTCTTCCATGATCCTATGTGTTTCAATAAGGTCATCCACCAACCTGGAGGTTCCACTTCCTCTAGGACTCTTGCATACATCCATTCTTATAGGTCTCCTCCTAAGGTGTCACATCGCCCTACCGAACTACGCAGACTTTGATTCACTACCATGAGGATACGTAGGAAGTCCCTTTGAGGCAGAATCCCAACAGTACTGTTACATTCCCAACGGTTCCATCTCTCCCCTTCCAATTCATTTAACTCTCCATTATACATCGTGATTCTTACCCAAGACATCGCATCTCGATGAGATCATTTAAACCACATTCTCACTACTCCTAGATGTAACAGGGTAAATAAACATGCATTAGAACCACCATTAGTGTTCCCTACTGGGGTTTCACATATCTTTTCCACCCTCATCAGTGTTCTAATCAATCTGATCCATATGCGCTAGAAGATAAACTCATAGCAAACCCTGTGTTAAATAAAGGAATATGAGGAAAACCTCAAAGGAATTCACATGGAATATAATTCCCCTCATTTGACATGGGATTCCTTGGGCTTACGCTCTCTTGAGAAGCCCTATTATAAGGGGATAAAACCCAGATGCACCAATGTTCCTGCATCAAGACACGCTAGTGATGTCCAATGTGACTACTCCCCTGACCAAAGGATGCTGCCCTGACTAGATCCCTTGGAATGTACGGACATGAGCAATGTAATTAACTGGTGCCCGTTAAGTCATGGAATTGGAAATAGTTCCATGAACAATGTATTAATCTATAATGGATACCCCTACTAGGTAACAAATTCCGTGGAGGAATCCACAGAAGGAGTGACAGGCATTCCATAATCCCATTTCGATCAAGAAGAAAATATCCCAAAATAAGTGTTTGATGCTCACGGCCATTAGAATGTGGGAATTTGGGGAAATAATTTGATCATCCTTGACAAATGGTTGTGCACCCTGAAAAAAGTGTCTGAAATAGAAATGGTGAACCCGATGTGAATTTCTTCTCCTCAAAGTGATGATTAATAGAGTTCATGACATCAATGGAATAGCATGTCCCCGGATCGATGTATCTATCACTGGGTCCCCTGAAGAAAATAATGGGCCTGGAGTGAAACACACCAGACGTTGGGGTGGTTGAATGTTGGAAATCCTTGTATTTGATGTTTTCAGCATGGATCCTTCTTAACAGCCATGGAATAAGGAATGGTGATAGGGCATTGGGTGTCGTTTTTTTTACTTCTATACTAATGGTTTGATCTCTCTTCCTTCTAGGACCCAAGCTGTCGTATCAGGAAACCGATCTCTACTCACTTACCGATGTAGGGGCAGGGGAAATGCCATTACGACTATCCCACATGGCCTAATTTCCCCCATTGAAGCCTCCGCATCCACAGCTGTTGGGAACCTATTCCCCATCTCCCCGTATGGGTTCATCCAGCGAAAATTGATAAATGACCCCATCCAAAAATACGAGGAGGAGTTGGTATTCCCAAATAGGGACATGTCTAGATAGGACCTATATGAATCATCTCCAATTTTCTACCACTTCCCCCAAGGGCCGTGTAGGGATCCAATTCCCCCCAGTCTAATGCACAATAATATCGCGAGCCTCTCCCCGAAACGCTTCTAGGACTCCCTCCCCTACACTGATGAGGTGGTGGATTTCTTGGCCAGCCTATCTAGGATCCTATTCTAGGGGCTCCCAATGGGGATCCCGACTAGGCTGCGCCAACCCCGCCACCTGGCCCCATGGGTCGAGGAGTAGTAAAGTTATGCGCCTGCACTTCTAGCCCCATTTCGGCTGACCTGACGCCAATGTCTGGCGCAGGCCGAGGAGGACGCCAACCAATTGGTTTCAACATCAATGACTACCATGGTTCATTCCACCACTAACACATACCACTAGTCCCCTGTCTATGTTTTGTAGGGGAACTCATACACCCGGCCCGTATTGAGGCCCCAATTTCCCCACAGGTAGGCTGGGTTGACTCTCCTGTTTTCTAGCATCGGGAGCATCCACCGCATACAAACCCATGACAATGACATGCAGTACGAAGGTCCTCTACATACTAAAACCATTGAGAAAATGATTCCTCCCCACTTCCAAGCTTGTCATGGAGGTCTACCCCAAGTCACCTTCAATCTGATTCAGGGTCCTCCCCGTGGTAGTGACACTCAATACAGATGCTTCTTCCACACTCATTATATCTGTTATAGAGTCGTTCCTCCTACCACGGGCTGCCGACATGGAGATGATACACATCCGGTAAATATAATGCATTTGGTACTTAAACATGTCCTTATAACAGCCAGAGAAGGTCCTCCTCACCCCAACAATCAGAGGAGTGAAGGTCAACCGCTCTTCATCAGCACAAAGCATGGAGGTCCAACATGTGATCGACTGGAGAAGTATGAGGACCCTCCTTAAAATGATACTTCGAGGGAAAATAAGCATGGAGGACCTTACCATACTCTTACCAGATCCAAAAAATCCCACAAAGGTTCCCTCCACAGGTCAGTCAGTGGATACAGAGGTCCTCCCATGTTCCCTTTGAAATTTATCAAGGGGCTTCATGCACCCTAGCTCACTCAGGCAGCTATCTTCTCTGGCCTAACACTAGTTCAGCCGAAGGACCTCCCCGAGAAAAAAATCTACCATATCCCAAATATCCATCCCAAGGAAAGAATGTAGGTCATCGCTAACATAAAAATATTTTCGGGAAGATTTTGATCGAGATTAAACCTGTCAGCATATCAGATTCTGAGGTAGAATACGACTCAACATTGGAACCATCACCTCGATCCTCTGTGTCATGGGCTGGGGTAGGAACGAGGTATATAAGCCTCATACTTCCAGAAAGTTTGGTACACCGGATCCATGCCTCCCTCTGTAGATACATATTGTAATATGAAGAATTGGCATCTCCCTAGGTTCTAGCCATGAAATTGCATCCATCATCCCCATGAGAGTTCTCTACCTTGAACAGTGATCATAGAGAGTTATTCTGGGGACCGATGGTGAACAAGCAACAGCATGGTCCACCACTAGTTGCTATAGTCCCTGTGCTAGAAACTGCGGTCATCAGCCCGACATATTGTGATGTGGTGGTAATGTCACTGCACTCTTCAGAGGTTATCCCGCGATGCAGCGACTTTTCAGCCCACTGGCCGTATTCTCCACTAGCCATCCAACCAGCTCAGTAGTTGTCTTCAGTACATCTACTTGTTCCTTAGCCACCCCATGTTTATCAGTGGGGGAATGAAGGGCCAGACATCAAGTTTGGACTAAGGTGCTTGTGGGACATTCTTGAAGAAGACCATTTCCTAGAGAGGTTTTGGCCAGTTACATCACTGAATTTCAGTGTTCTAGAATTACTCACCCATGAGGAGGTTGGATGTTTTCAATAGACCCATTGGGCGACCCATTTCTATCATCTTCATTGACGATTGTCATACCCCATGATCCAGGTCCACTTCAAAAACATTTTCCAACAATGTAGTCTATTTGATATGGCCGCACTCCCTATGGTCCAGTGCCCAGAGTCACCAAGCCTCCATAGGACCCTACAATAAAGATGCATCCAGAGCATTAAAGTGCACTGTAGGATTATCAATGAGGCTTCCCCCAAATTTTAGATCTATGGTTGGGGGCAGTACGTGTCCCTCTATTTTTGTTCTATCTAGTTCTAGCCAAACTTTCTAGGCGATATTGAGGGTATGCCTCCAGGAAGAGTCATGGTTAACATGGATGATCTATCGGAGGAAGAGATAGAGATAGATATTCTTTGGGAAAAAATACCCCCCGAGGGAGTGCCACAACTTTTGGATCCATCAGGAAGGGTCACTCACTAGCAGAGAAATCTACTATGTCTCCATGTACCCATAAAGCCATTGGTCCTCAACCAAAGTATCATAAAGGTTAAGGATTTACATAGAGCTATATAATAGTCTGACAAGTCTAGCTCAGTACCAAAGACGGAGGAAAATCCCAGGAATGTCGTGTTGTGTCATGGGATCACATAAAATAAGAATATAGTTGATGACCTACTTACCAAGTGTGTCGTGGAGCAACGACCAAACTATAGAGAACCTTGGCTGGGGTAGCAGGGTAAGGCACAAATTCCCCTGATAGAATTTCTTCCAGGTGACCCTTAACATCCTGTCCATGATGAAAGGGTTGATGCAGGATCTTACGGTAAGAGGGAACTGTATGTGTCGCAAAATCCCCCAGAGCTATGGGATAATCAATGGGACCCCGCGTAGGTTTTCCTAGCTGCTCCACTGGTCATCCTACATACTTCTCCAAAAGACACTAATTCTGATTATCATGTTAATAAACATGCCAATGAACTGGTGGTCAAGGATCCCCATCAAGATAGGAACCCACACCTAGAAGATCTCATGGTGGCACACATTGCTCACCTCGAGGCATTGGAAACATGACAGGTGGCAATCCAACCTGATAGAAAGCCATATCCTGCATGGGGGATGATATGCTGATTCACCAGGTTTTGGAAATCCCACCTTCTACCCCATTAATGGGACGGGTGACCCGCTACAACATCTGGCCCAGTTTATTTCAAGGTGCAGACCCATGTTGGGTTCTCCTACGCAGTATGAGGTTTCCAAAATATGATGCTTCATACAGACATTGGAGGGCCTTCTTTTTTTATGGTACAACTCCTCTCCATCATGTCCGTAGCCGATTGGGAAGATCTTCATATGAAATTTATTTACTAGTTTAGTTCTACCATTCTAAAGATAAGTATTTTATGCCTCTTCATGTGAAAACATATTCCTGACGAGCATGTCATAGACTTTGTCGCCTGGTGGAAAAGTCTCACATACTCCTCGAAATGCCACAACATCTGGAGAACTATTAAAAATGTGTGTGGGGAATGTAAAGATAGAACTGGTCCCTATTCTAATTACACAGAGTTACCACTGGGGATTTAGAGACTTCTCTAGTAAGGCCTAGTGCCTAGAGGAATCCTTAAGACAGGCCAAGAAGGCACGCTCTTTGCCTCCTGCGATTCCTGTAAGAAGGGACACTAAGGTTGAGGCCACTGTTGGGGTTGATATTGGGGCCCCCACGCAACTAGAGTTGTTACTAGTAGAGCCGCCTTCATAGCCTCTCAGAGGCCCTCCACCTTAGGTGCAGCCCCCAGACTAGCAGTGCTAACTTCAAAACCATAAGGCACCCTCGCTTAATAGGTCGCCACTGCCCAGAAAAGATAACTAGGATCCTCTTCCTCGGCAGGCTCCTCCAGCCCTTTTCCTAGGTCAAGCTCCCAGAGGCCCCTTCCCGGACAGTAGAAACCAGACCTAATCATTCAACAAGTCTCAGGTCCGTAGTTATTTCTCCAGTGCCTTGGAAAATGGAATTGTACAGTTTCCCAAATGTAGGAGAGCAGAGGAGGAATATATCCCTGATCACCCCAACTACTACTCTTATCACCAGATCCTTGGGATCACCCTTAATAAGTGATATATGTTCAGGGATTATCTTCAAGACCAGGCTGATAATAATGTAGTCAGTTTAGGCCCAGCTCCGACACATGTGGCATGTGTATTTGTGCAAACTATTAGCAGTAGTGATATCGAAGGCGAATGGTATCAGGTTTCTAACCACGGGTCCCTGATGTATGATGACTGGATAGATCGTAAGGCTATTTCCCACCCCAAGGTATTATTTAGGAATTTATAAATATAAAATATCCTTCAAAACCTGCATCTATTGCTTCTAAATTGTCATCTTAGTTGTCCCCTTCTCATAAGAGAAACCATCAGTGGCGCAAATGAAAAATCCCCCCCCCAATGTCGTCACCATCCTATAATGTGGGTGAATTAATGCCCCCATATATGGTGATTCCCCCCTGAAATATTTCAATTAGTTGATGAATCTTCATGTGATAGTCAAGGGTACACCCTTTTCAACACCATTGAGTACATAAACCCTTACATGATTTCTATCGGCTAGGAGTTCCAGTCAGACCCAACCAATGTTCACAGCCATCGCCACCATCGATAGAGAATTTACTTTATGGGTTGTCGAAGTATCTTGGTCATTATTTCTTACCAGGTTGTGCATGATACTGAAACCAGGAAGTATGCTCAATGTAGAGCTCATCACACACAACCTTCTTATCTTCTGTCATTAGATTCAGCTTTTCCCCCTGTTTGTGCTGCATGATCAGGCCAAGCCACCTTAACCGCACCACAATTATCCACGCTCTGCTGCAGGCCTATATCAGTCATCTGGCCCCCATCTGGTAGTCACTCCATAGGCTTCAACAAATAAGCATCATGATATTCCCAGCACCAGTCAGTCATCGGCCCAGCCAACAGGGCCCGCCACACCTCCTTCATGAAGAAGCTCATGCTTGGAATAGAAGTACAATGTCCTGAAGCATCGTTCCAGCATTACATCAAAGCTTTACATCCTTGAGGCCATTATCATATCATAAGATATGCATGAATCCCTCACTGAGTCTGTAAGAACCCCCCTCTAGTTTGATATAGAGGTAACAACTGTTGAATCCTTCCATGATGTGGCGGCCATGTATGCTGAAAGCCAAGCCATAATCATGTTATTTGGAGAAGATGAAGGTTACACCATTCCAGGGCACATCCACCAACTGTACATCACTGAACATTTTAATGTCATGGAGGTTTTTTTATGACTTGTTGACACAGGATCCATGATCAACCTAATCCCGAATCAAACACTACAAAAACAAGGTTTGTCCGAGGATTATCTGAGTCTCTATGACCTGAAAATCCATGGTTATGATAGGATAAAATAGACAACGGTCGGAAAAATTCGCATAATGTCGAAATTTGGGCGTCTGGTAGCCAGCACCGAGTTCATGGTTGTCCCCACAACAATGCCTAGCGTGCGTTGAAGGGAAGGACATGGCTCCACCTGCATGTGCTGGTGCCTCCATTGTATCACCAGTTCCTTAAGTAGTTCATTAATGGTTGAGTGGGAGTACTCTAAGGTGACACATCTCCCTTTACCACTTGTGAATCATGCCATTTTGATGTCGAATATTACAAAATCAAGGACAAATTGATTTAGACTAATGATTTTAATCAAGCTACAGCTGAGACCGAATCGTGGGAAAATATAGATTATGGAAACATCATTCTAGTCCACCGATAATAGGATACAACACCAGAAATTGGAAAATGATTCCTTATTTTTGGAATGAGGGGTGATCACATTCTCATGTCTAAGAAACTCTGGAAAATCACATGATACTCTTACACGAATTAGGCTCGGGTGATCCTAGAGATCCCTACCCCTATAAGATACTAGGATGTCTGCCCCATGCCAGCGACAATCCATCTTTATTGATTGTACCACCGGGCTGAGATAAAACGGTTCAATCCGATGAATCATTTTTGCCTCAATATCATCATGAGTGGACCCATTGGTCAAAGAACAAATGATATCAGATCAAAAGCCTTCATCACTATGGTTTTGGTAGCACAAGAGTCCCCAGATGCAGTTTCCTCCTCCACTTAGGTTGGAACCTGCATTCCATCGGGATATTTTGATTTAGAGGAAGATCCTCCCACTAAGGATTCCTACTTCACATGAGGATTTAGAGGATTCCCCTTCCACATTTTAAGAGGTAAATTCCACCACAGTCGATAAATTTAAATAGTAAACCTCAGTAGCGAGGCATATCTTATGCCCACATTGATCAGTGCCACTATGCCTGACAAATTGAAATAGTAGTATGTGGACTTCCCCGAACAAAATAGTGATGTATTTGCTTGGATATATAAAAAACTATCATGGATCAACCCCATTTTATCCATCCACCACCTTGGTTTATCAGCAAACCACCATGGGTTTAATCAGCCTCCAAAAAAGATGACCACTTTTCATGATGCCATGGTCGAGGCTGATGTTGAAAAGTTCATCAAAGAGAATCTTGTCAAGAAGATCTAGTACCCTAAACGTTTAGCCGAAATTGTGTCCATGTGGAAGAATAAAAAATAGAACATCTTCTACATCGACTTCTGGAATCTCAAACATCACTGTACGAAGGATAATTTTCCCCTTCCCATGACAGAATTGTTGATTTACTATACTGTTGGGTTCCAGGCCCTCTCCTACGTGGATGAGTACTCCAGGTATAACCAAATATGAAAGGCTCCCAAGGATGAGGAGTCTACCACCTTCATGGAACCGAAATTAACATTTTTCTACCATGTAAAGACCTTTGGTTTCAATAATGCAGCTGCCACCTATCAGCTGGGAAGACATTGCATATTTAAGCCGCTCCTCGGGACACTGGTGGAGTGCTACATGGAAGATCTAGTGGTCGAATCTCACCAACATCAAGACCATATCAATGACCTTTATAATGTATTTGTATTCCTCCATTCTCGCCACCTGAAGATGAACCCATTTATATGGGCCTTTGGGGTAACCTCCTAGAAGTTTCTTGGATTCTTTTTTAGATATAGGGGCATCAAGATCGATCAAAAAAAGATCAAGTCCATTATCTAGATGTATCTCCCAAGAAACGTTCTAGATCTTCGAGGGATTTATGGACAATAAGCCTACATAGGCCAATTCATCGAGAATTTGGATGGCATGTGTAAGCCCTTTTCTCGACACATGATGAAATGAACTGTTTATCAGTGGGTTGAATAATTTCATAAATATTTTGAAGAAATCAAGTAGTATCTACTCCAGCCTCCGGTCATGATGATGCTAGTTTCTAGAAATCCACTATTCTTTTAAGTGACCACCATAGAATGATCTATCAGTGACCTTCTCACTCAAAAGATCAAAGAGTTAACTAAGAACAATGTATAATATTTCAGCTACATGCTCCTCTACACAGATACCAAATACTCCACTATCGAGAAGAGATGCCTTGCTCTCATATTCATAGTACATAAATTGAAACATTACTTGCAGCCCCATGACATACAGTTGGTGTCCTTGGTGGATCTGCTGAAGTACATCTTGAACTGCCCAATATTGAAAGGCCATTTCTCTCTTTGGGATGTAATCCTTCAGTAGTTCGACATCAGTTTTATCCCTCAGAATTCTATTAAGGTATAGGCATTGGAAGATTTCCTCACCCCCCATATAGCTCCAGTAAACTGGTCCCTAAACCTTTATTTTCCTGATGAAGAAATTCTCTCAGAAGAAAAAGCCATCCCATATTGGAAAATAAATTTTGATGCTACTTCTTAGAGACCAAACTATAGAAATCTCAATGACCCCAAGCTCAACAGAATAGGGATTGGTATCATCTTCATTACCCCAACACAAGTTGTTCTTCCGTATTCATTACTGCTATCATAAGGATGCACCAAAAATGAGGCTGATTACCATGCTCTCATCACTGGTCTCGAGATGGCCTTTGAGATTTATGTTCCCCACATGAATGTGATTGGGGAATTTGAACTAGTCATCAAACCGATCAATGGTGACTATGTCCTCAAAAAGCCAAAGTTCATGCTGCTATTGGAAAGAACCCTCCAGCTGAGGGCCCTGTTCCCATCTTGGCAAGAAGTTACCCATTTCTGTCAATCCTTGAATGGTCAAGCTGATGCCCAATCCATCATAGCTACATCACTTGTAGATCCTGGATATGACGATTTGATTATCCATGTGGCAAACTAGAGATTCATCTCCCAGGTCATTCCAAACGACGATGATAGCCTGCCGGTAAGCCATATTACCATAGGTGCCTTGACGTTATGGCCCTCGGGTCCCTGGTTGCAGAGTTGGAGGTCACTACCAACTAAAGGGTTCGTTTTACTAAGTACACCTAGAATGGAAGTCTCCCAAATGATCGAGTTGAGCGCAAGCGAATCCAACACCGCACATTGTTGTTTACTCTATAGAATGGCCCGGGTTCGGAGAAGATCCTCTACAAGCATGGGTTTGAGGGATTTCTCTTCCATTGCATTCATGGAGATAATATTTCACAAGTCATGTAGGTTGTTCATGACGGTTTCTGCGGGTCTCATCAAACCTGGCCAAAGTTATCTCATTAGATCTGGAGGTTGGAGTATTTTTTTCCCTCATTGATCTGTGACTGTATCTAGTTACCCAAGAGGTTACATTCATGAAAAATTCCTGTCAACTTTTTGCATCGTCCGTCAAAGCCTCTACAAACTAACAAGCCCTATTTTCCCTTTGTGGTATGGGGAATCGATGTCATGGGGCTATATCCACCTACGACAGCTCACCAATGGAGGTTCATCTTAACCGCTAGGGATTTCTTCTCTAAGTGGGTAGTGTCAGTTCCAGTCAAGGAAGTCAAGGCATGTTCTATCATTGAATTTGTGAGCACCAACATCATATTCTGATCTAGAGTCCCTCACGCTACCTTCACTGATAATTGAAGAAACTTACAGGAAGTAGAGTTGAGGAAATTGTACGCCAAGAAAAACATCCATTCTAACCATACATCATGATACCACACTAAATCAAATGGGAAGATTGAGACATTCAACAAAAACTTATCTACAATTCTACAGAATATTTTTGTTCAAAAAAAGACGAGTTAGCTGGAAAAACTCCCCAACGCCCTCAGAGAATATCAAAAAACTAATCCTAATTCCAAGGAGGTGACCCTATACTCCCATGTGTATAGAACAGAGGATATCATGCCCATCAGGATTCTGTTTCCTTTATTAGGTATAGATTTCTTTGATCAGAAAGTGCTAGATAATGTAGCTGAAATACGTTTGGATAATTTGGAACCACTCAACGAGAACATGCTTTGTGCCCTACATAATCCAGAGAGGCACCAGAATAACATATCAAGAGCTTTCAACAAGAAACATCACCTCCACTCCTTCTGGCAAGGGAACTTGGTGTTGGTCATGGGAACACCAATGATACTTGGATGAAAACCACCCAAATTAGAGCCCAATGGGGAAGGACCTTACGTTATTTACAATGTTTATCCCAATGGAGCATATTTTCTGGTAACCATATATGGTGAGCATATAACTCCTCCCACCAATGCCATGTTCCTCAAGTGGTACTTTTCCTGAGTAAAGGGGGTCCTACATTACCATAAACTGTTATGTCCCGCATGACATAAAGCAAAATGTCATCCCACGGGATGTTAGACGGTATGTCATCCTGCATGACATTAAACTGAAGGCAATGCTGTACAACCTTAAATTGTCCCTTGTCCTTGCTGTACGACGTTAAACTACATGGCCTTTCTAAGAACAATGTATGTATTGATTCCTATCCTCATGGGATTCGTAGAAACGCTCGGACGTAAGCTGAACCCTAATTTTCTATTTGACAATCCCCTGGGTGTAGTTATCTTGGAGGATCCTGCATGGTGTAGCATAAATGTCATTGGCCTCATTAGAGCCAGTTTTACGATGACCTCCCCATGCGCCCCTCTCATACATCAATTCTCCCTCTTCCTCACTGCACAATGTTAAAATGCATGACCTTTTCAAAACTGTGTATGGCATGATTCTGATACTCATGGGATACATAGGAATGCCCAAATATTTTTTACATAGGTCTAGCCCCAACCTCCAACATCACCCCCTTTTGTTCTACCTCTCTGCCCATATACCTCTGTGAATGCAAGGCGTATTGTTGGTCTTATTTCCTCATTTCACAACAGGTTTATCATAACTGTACCATGGGTTCCCTTTTTGTGTGGTCTTCACCCTTCATCATAAAAACCACAGGATGTTAAACTATATGGTCCTTTCAGAACTACATATGACTTGATACCCATCCTCATGGGATATGTATGACAACCCTAACATCGAGTCTTCTGGTCATTCCCCATCTCTTAGAAACCTCTTGATCATTATAGCCTCTTTTCTTTAGTCATTCTAGGGGAGGGGTATATGGTGTGGTATGGGATTATATCCCCATTCATGTCAGATTTGTAACAAGCGCACTATGTACCTCTTTCTCTTGAGATCCCTTCGGTCCCATGTTCTACACATAATTTTGAGTCGGCTTCTCTTATGTTGGGAACCTCGACCCTCTCTGGCTATTCCCCAATGTGCCTGGGAGTACTCTAATTTAGAACCTATAGTATCAGATTCTACCTAAACATTCTCTCGACCATTATTCAGGCTCTCTGTCCCCATAATTTGGGTTTTCATCATCTTTCACATGTAAAAGGACCCTGAAATGGCATGGATGCTTGGCCCAAGGGCTCTCCTACCATTTCGCGCCAACCTCTTCGAGGGTTTCAAACAAAAAATTTATACAAATCCCACATTGAGAATATGGTCAGTAGTTGAAGCTCATTTCTTATTGACATTCCATGTCACACGATATGGATCCTGTGTTTTGAACATGGTTAACAGTTATCCGCAATCATCACGCCAACCCCATCATGCCTTTAATGTTGTTTGCATGATTCACAAAATTTTCCACCCCATAATGTCAGAGTGGATTTTGGAAACTTTTGGTACCATCCCTCAGTGCACATTTTCATGTTAGGAGGAAAAAGACATGGTAAGTTGTCATTCAGAACTCTTCCCCGATTTTCCTTTACGTGTATCACATGTGTTGCAAAGACCTATTCCAAGATTTTTTCCCACACCAAGTTTGACTCGTGGGGGATTAGGGATTGGATCGAGGTCTGTGATCTCTTGGAAGAGTTTCCCTTATCCATGGTCCGAGCTCTAAGGCCTTAAGCTAAGATCTCATTATATGTCCTCTCCTTAGAAATAGTTATGTCTTGATTCCCATCCTCAGGGGATACGTAGGAATGCCCGAACATCCTCTCTTTGGGTCTATCTCATGTTCCACTAATTATCTATTTTGTTCATACTTTTAGTCCCCAACACTTATAGGAATGATTGGTGTGGCGTGTATGGGATTATGACCTCATTCATGTTGGGTTCCCAATAACTACACCATGTACTACCCCTCTAGGAGCTAGTCTATCATACCTATTGTCTTGAAAGACATTAAAATGCACTCTCAAAACAATTTATGAATTGATTTCCATCATTATGGGATATGTAGAAATTCCTGGGTATTTCATCCATTAGTCCAGCCTCATATTTTTTGACTTTGTAGGCCCCTCAGCCTGAGGTTTCTTACTAAGAATTGTGCATGGTGGGATGTGAACCTCATCCTCATTCAGGTCAAATATTCTTTATCACGTCAGGTGCATTCCCCATATAGTCCCACAAGACATTAAACATGTGTGTCTTTATTGAATGATGTTAAAATGCAGTGGTTGGTCCCATCACATGACCCTAAACTGTGAAATTATCATCTTGACAACAAGACAAAAAATGGCACTACATCGCGATGTCCTCACATGATGGAACATCATGTGGGGTTTCGGTCATCTACCATTCCATTTTTCAATGCCTTCATACGTCTTGATTCCTGTAGTGAAACTAGTGTCCTCTATCCTTGGTTTATCGCTTCCCAAAAAAATCACACACATCGATCTTAATGGAAAAACAAGTTCTATCAAATGTCACTTATTTTATTGTGTGGACCAAACCCACATGACCTTATCATCCCAGGCAATGGTACCTTATTAGGACACCTACAAAACTACATTGGATTGATTCTCATTCTCATGGGATATGTAGAAATTCCCGTGCACTTTTCCTCAGGCCCAGATTAACTTTTTTTGATCCCTTGACCTAAAACCTCCCCATATAACACATGGTGATCTGGGCTCTGGGTTATCATTCACGTCGGGTTTTGTAATTACCTCACCATGTGTCTCCCTCATTCTTTACCATCTCTGGTCTAAGCTCTATGACTTTAAACTAATATCTCTCTATGTATTATCAATAATGAAAAAGAAAACATTTCAAGAACTACGTATGGATTGATTTCCATCCTCATGGAATATGTAAGAATTACTAGACATCTCGTCTTTGGTTCCAACCCCGGGAATTTTAAAATCCTGCCACCCAATTTTTTGGCCCCTTGGCCCATTCTGTTTCTCTCTTGAACATGTGATGTGATGAGTTCCTCTTAGGGGGTCTCATTCACATCGAGATATGTACTATGCCACACATCCCCATTCTGGGTAACCATGTAACTACAGCTCTAACCTGAATATGTTCAGGATGCCATGTAATAATTATGGGATGCGTGAGTTTCCTTGTTAGATGGGATTTCCCTTACCAGTGTTTGTCTCAGACCTCACTATGATTAGAACTATGTTTGGATTAATTCTCATCCATGTGAGATACGTAGTGACACCCAAGCAATTTGCCTTGGTGTGATCCCCAGGGTCATTAACACTTCTGGCCCCTAAGCCCTAATCATGGTCCCAGAAGTATGACCTTAAAACCATGTCCATCGTCCACACTATAAGACGCTAAACTACATATGAAATGTCTACGAGGCATCCTATGTCCTCACTAGGGAGGTCCTTTTTGGAAGAAAGATTGATGTTAGATTAGAATATTTCACCAAACTAATGTGTTTCCACCACGGTGGAATAATTTCAAGAGTGTTGGACTCTATATGAACAACCAGTCACTCCACCCTCCACACTTTTCAAACCCTTTATTTAGATCCTCATTTCCATTCACATCTGTAGGAACCCCCTCACTAAAAGGACGATTAGCCTGTAGCTCACAGATTTTCCTGGGTCAGCATTCCAAAAGTATAATGGATGAAATTTTGAGTCGGGCCTCATGTTTCAAATATGTTCAGTGGTCAGCCCTCGTTTTTTATCCCCATATCAGTCTAATTCAATATGAACACCGTGATTCAATCACGGTCAACACCTATCCTTCATTTTCATTCCACCTTTACAGTGTTCCGAATTTTTTGTATCGTGAATCACACATTCCACTCCCCTATGTTCAGATTGACTCGAACACCCCTGGAGTTACCCCACTCATACACTAGAGAACATAGGAAATATGACAATTTAACTATTCTGAGAGCTTCATTCTCCAGTCAGGTCTCCCATTTTCTCATCCCAGAAGCCAAGATGAGTTGTTTATAACATGGATTCCTAAAGGTTAGTTGGCACTAAAACATTAAAATGAAGTGAAGAGGCAACCATACCATGATTCTCACCTCAGGAATGACCCACATGAGCTTACGGGTTGATTGATAATTATTTCACGATTATGGTTGGAATGCATTAAACTGAAAAAACAAGTGAATAATCAATCCATGGACACAGTTCAGATCATATAGCAGCAAAGAAGAATAACTTTATGAGTTTGGTTGAAACATGGCCCTTAATGATCGAAGTTCTGGATGGACTGCTCCAGTGTTACCACCTTCCGACTTGTGGTCTCCAGTGATGCATCCCGCCCCATGAGATCCCTCTCTTCATCCGAAAATTCGGAGTGTAACTCATTATCCCTACCCTATTCCAAATTTGTTCAGTTTGAAGCTCAATCATATGGCGATTTTCCTGCACTACCTACCCATGAGAATACTCTAGTTGGGCCATCAATTACTCAATGAGCTCAGAGTGGTTTGAAATTAATGCCTCCCTTTATTTCTCTTGCTCGTCAAGGGGTCAGACCTCTTATATGGCCTTTAAAAATTCTTGAGTATTCTGGGGATCTTTCTGGAATCTTGAAATATCAGAACATTGGATATTCTCTGTCACATACAAGACATATTTTGAAGTTATTTTTCATTTAATTTACATCCTTTCTTTTTTGGGGGGTTTCCCTAGGTTTTAGGAAGGAATAGATGAGTATTCATGAATTGGGCCAAACCGTGAGCATAATTCCAGATTAAAAAATAAATTTTGTAACTTTTATAACTTTTTCATTTTTCAACATTTTTCATCTATTAAAATTCATAATTGACCTCCCCTAACCTATTAACACCACCAAGGTAATTTGGATCTTTTATAAATCCATAACTAGGGTTAATTTGGGTTTTTATCTAAGGGGTTGGGCCTGCCCGAAATCCCAAGTCCTGTTTTGAAAATCAAATTTGATTTTGTTATAAAATATTCAATATTTGGGATTGTTCGTTGATTCCAAGTCTCACCCAAGACCATGTAACCCAAACGCGTTTCTGAACTCTCTCCCACATCTTTGGAGCTCTGTATAATCTCTATTTGGTGTCGAACTACTTAGGGTTCCTCAAATCTCCCAGATTTGATGAGGTAAAGTATTTATTTCATAACTCTCTCAATTATCAATATTTTTCGTCCATTCCAGTTTCTAAATGAGATAATACATCTTTTTAGTACGTACCCTAAATTTTGGATCTTTTAGATTTCAGATACTGGTGTTTTGGAGTGATTACTTCAAGATACTTCAAGTAAATGAGCCCTTTTCTTTCCTCTTTCAAATTACTTTGGGTTTAACTCATTGTTCTTAGGGTTTCTTCGGTTATAATTGAGTTTACTAATATCCAGAAACTAGTATTTCGAACCTAGGGTTTACATTTGGTCTTTATTGGCCAATTTGTGTGGTTTTAGGTTAGATCTAGTTCTCTCTTGGTGCGGCGGGGGTGTGATTTGATTTTCGCACGGAGATTCAAGGGTTTTTGTTAATTTGGTAGGTGATTCCATTGTGTGTGCAATTTTTGTGAATTATCTTGATGTTTTCGTGGTACCATAATGTTTATTTCACTTTAATGTTTCTGTAAAAATTGGTTTTAGTTGCATTTATAATGCAAATGAATTTTAAGTTCCAATTTCTGGTGAAATTGGGGGTTTTTCATTCAAATCTTTTATTGGTTCATTTTGGGATAACCCATAACTGAATTTTCGGTTTCATTAATGGTTGTTGAACTGAACTTTTGTTTTAATAACTTTCAAGTGTTAACATAGTGTGAAAGGTCGATATCTTAAAGAGGTTTGGGTGCAAAACAATTTGATGTTTTGAGAGGTTGTTTTATTGGAAAGAAAATTGTTTTATTGTGTGTTTTAAATGGTTTAAAATGTGTGTAGATACTGTACAATTTGTTTGTGACCAGTAGTGATATTTTATATGAAAAAATATGTGTGTTGTTTGCTGAAATTTTTTGAGCACAAAAAGGGGAAGCCTGGGTACCTAGGTGGGGTGGATTTGTACTAGTACGGCTAGTGGATTAGATGGGGTTTGTCCCTATTCCACTTAGCATATGGATAACGACAACTCTAACTAAAATATTTGGATGATGATTGGGGACCACTAGGTTATGGGTATGTTCCCTACTAGTGGCTCGTGCCTGAGAATGAATTTTTCTATGGTTACTCTACACTGAGGTACGAGGTACATAGGGCCCGAGACGACCTAGTGCTTAGGGGTGTTCCCGATTTTGATGCTCCTTGGATTTGTGGTATTTACCCTTGTTGTGGCTTGTTTTTGGAAGTAATTTATAGTAGCTAACATGTCTATTTAATGTGATAATATTCTGAAATTCTCAGATTGAAAACTGTTTTCATTTGAAAGTTTCATTTCTTTAAGTTTTAACACTGTTTCACCTTGTGTAATAAAATTGCTTGTTTTGTTCACATTGTATTGCATGCTCTTTGGAATCATCTGGTGGTATCCTATTGGGCTTAGTCTCACACCCTACTTACACCCCTTGGGTGTAAGTAGACCTGCTTATGATTGACTCAGGTAAAGGGAAGGCTAAGGGTGATGGAGGTTCGGGATGTCAGTCCCTATCATTGGGGCGGAGTTGCGGGGACGACATGCGGGTGATGATCCCCTTGTCATGTGGAGTCCATGGGGATGTATTTATGTTGGCATTATTTGTTTTTAGACCACTTTTAGTGTCTTTGAACATATGTATTCAGATCGGGATTTGTTAAGAATTGTTTAGCATTAAAATTTCAAATTCTAATAATTGATTGTTTTTGTTATGATTTATGCTTTCATACTAGGGTAAATCATTCCCAAAATAGATTTGTTTGATACTCGGGCACTTGTGCCAGCCCGGTGGGATAGGGAACGCCCTTCGGGCCATGCCACAGGGCGGGTTTGGTCCCATTAATGGTGGTGCCCAGATCCGGTTCGTGACAAAATGGTATCAGAGGTAGGTTAATGTTTTTGGGTTATATTGTTATTTTGGGATGAGTTGGGATAGATTGGAGCTAGGACTATCGGGGCTCAGGGTAATGGTTATGAGTAGGGTGTCTGGCCCGCAGCTCTCATGGCAGACCTTGAGTCACCAGAGGATGTTGGAATTTACTGATTGACTTCACTTCTAGGTGAGACGTGTGGGCTGCAGACCACATGTAGACATCAGGAATATGTGGAGTAGTTGTATCTTTTATTACAGGAATGTGTTTAGTTTATTTATATTTGATTTATTTGATTGAAATTTTCAGAATTGTGGTATTGACTATTTTTTTTTTTGACTGTTGCATTTTGTAGCAACATGCCTCCTCGGAAAGCTCCCATGCACCCACAGGAGGAAACTGGAGAGAGTTCTCCCACACCGATTGATCAGAGGCTCGTGGAGGCTGTTGTTCAGGCTATCCAAGCATTGGGACAGGGACCAGCTCATGCTCCTATTCCTGTTAGGGCAGAGGAGAGAGGTCCTAGAAAAGATAAAGCATAAGAGTTTCTGAAAAACAAGCCTCCAACCTTCTGAGGTAGCACAGAACCCCAGGAAGCAGAAGAATGGCTCGAGAAGATCGAGCGTATGTTTGAGTTCCTGGAAACACCCGAGGAGCTCAGGGTGAAGTGTGCCTCCTTTTTGTTGGAGGGTCCCAGCCGTAAATGGTGGGAGTCAGTGCTTCAGTCTGGGAAGAATGAGCAGATGCACTGGGGAGATTTCAAGGCTATCTTCAATGAACAGTTTTGCCCTGAGGTGTTGGCTTATTCCAGGTCTAGAGAGTTCATGGAACATGTTCAGGGGAATCTATCTATGATGGAGTATGCCAACCGTTTTGCTGAGTTGGTTCGGTATGCTCCAGAAATTGTCTCTAATGAGCAAGCGAAGGCCCAGAGGTTTGAGAAAGGGTTGCGACCATAGATATACTCCCAGGTGTTCTTGTTTAAGCTGAGGACCTATACTGAGGTTGTTGATCGGGCGTGCATGGTGGAGATTGATAGGAAAGGCAGGTCTGGTTTCTATGGTTCAGTATCAGCAGTGGGCAGTGGTAGCTCCTCATAGAAGAAAAGGAAGCAGGAGGATCATGTGAAGAAAGGAGGGGGCAGTTCAGGCCACTCTTCCAGGCAGTTTTCTTTTGTGGCTTCTGATGTGAGATCTGTTGTGTGCCACCAATGTGGGAGGCCTTGGAATATCCAACCAGCATGTCCTCTTCCTCCGAAGCCTTGTTACCAGTGTGGAGGTATAGGGAATTTGCAGCGCTTCTGCGGTGTGGCATGTCCATTCCCAAGTGGGGCAGGGTTAGTGGCTTTAAGAGGAGTGCCAGCACAGTCCGAGCCATTGAGGACTAGGGGATCTCTATTTGGTGGTCGTGGTGGTAGGGCTGAATCATCTTCTGGGCAGATCTAGTTTAGGGCACAACCACATACTAGCAGTCGTCCTCAGGTAGATACTGGACATCTCCATGTAGTGGATCAATCACCAGCAGGATCAGAGGCGGGACTGTCGATAGTTCGAGGTACCCTTCTGATCGCATCTTCTATAGCTACTGCTCTTTTTGATACTAGTGCCTCTGTTTCATTCATTTCTGGACATTTTGTGGACTTTCTGAATTTTCCAACTGAGTTGATGTCTTTTGCGATGGAGTTGGTGACACCGTTGGGAAAGAAGAAGGAGCAGGGCCTCAGGTTCCCCTCGTGTGCACTTTCTGTGTCAGTGGTCGAGATTGAGTGGGAACTCTTGGTCTTAGATATGGACCTTTTTTATGTCATACTCAGGATGGATTGGATAGTACACTTCCAGGCACACATCGATTGCTACAGACGGTGTGTGAGTTTCACAGCACCGGATGGGAGTCGTCAGGTTTTTCATGGAGAATGGGATCCACGATCAAGTCGTGCAGGATCTCCACTCCCAAAGTTGGGAAGTGTTATCTTCCATTTATCTTCGCTTGTGCTAGAGGATGGTCTTTCCCCTGAAGGTGCACTAACTCGTGTAGTGAATGAGTTTCCCGAGGTATTCCCTAATGATTTTTCTGGTTTGCCCCCTGAGCGGGATATGGAATTTTCGATTGATCTGGTGCCGGGAACACAACCGATATCTCTTCCATCTTATCGCATGGCCCCCACCGAGTTGATGGAATTAAAGATCCAGCAGGACGTCTTAGAATCCAAAGGATTCATTCACCCGAGCGTCTCTCCTTGGGCCGCTCCTATGTTGTTTGCAAAAAAGGCTGATGGATCCCTCCGGTTGTGCATTGACTACCGGAAGCTGAATAAGGTAACAATTAAAAACAAATACCCTTTTCCCAGAATAGATGATTTTTTTGATCAGTTGAAGGGGGAAATGTGGTTCTCAAAGATAGACCTGCGTTTAGGGTATCATCAACTCAGGGTGAAGGAGTCAGATATCCCTAAGACAACCTTCCGAAGCAGGTACGGCCACTTAGAGTATTTGGTCATGCACTTCAGATTGACCAATGCTCCAGCGGTATTTATGGCACTTATGAATAGGGTGTTCCATCAGTATCTCGATTCATTTGTTGTGGTGTTCGTGGATGACATTTTGGTATACTCTTGCTCTGAGGAGGAACACGAACATCACTTGAGGATCGTTTTGGGTACGTTACGAGATCACCGCCTTTATGCAAAGTTGTCAAAGTGCACTTTCTGGATCAGAGAGGTGAGATTTATGGGGAATGTGATCTCAGAGCATGGAGTTTCAGTGGTCCCTAAGAAAATTAGTGCAGTCAGGTTGTGGGAGAAACCGAAGAATGTGTTCGAGATCAGGATTTTTCTTGGCATGGATGGTTATTACAGGAGATTCGTTCGGGATTTCTCTCAGCTTGCTTCACTGATGACTTCCCTCACCCAAAATGGGGTGAAGTTTTTGTGGGGTCCAGAATGTCAGGCATCGTTCGAGGAGCTGAAGAGGTGGCTTACTACCGCGCCCATGCTGATTTTTCCAGAGGCTGGAAAGGGATATGTGGTCTATTGTGATGCTTCAAGTATGGGTCTTGGGTGCGTGCTTATGAAGGATGATCATGTGGTCGCGTATGGCTCTCGCAAACTTCGACCACATGAAAAGAACTACCCAACCCATGACTTGGAGTTGGCAGTGGTGATGCTTGCTTTGAAGACATGGCATCACTACCTCTTTGGGGAGAAGTTTGTGGTATACTCTGATCACAAAATCCTGGCTTATATCTTCTCGCAGAAGTACCTAAACTTGATGCAACGTCGCCGGATCGAGTAATTGCAGGGGTTTGACTTTGAAATTGTCCATACCCCAGGAAAGGGTAATGTTTGTGGCCGACGCATTGAGCAGAAGAGTTCCAGTGCAGGCTTTGAGGAAGTCTAGTGATGAGTGGAAATTGATGGTTCTCTTTTCTCAGATACATGTGGAGACCAGGGAATACAGTGGAGGGGAATTCTTGGAAAGAGTCCAGTTGAATCCTTCTCTATTGTAGTTGATTCAGCAGGAACAGCCCAGTGATGATCTTTGTCAGCGGTCTAAGCAATTCCTTCACAGTGGGGAGACATCCTCTGATTGGTCGTCGTCTTCCGAGGGCATCTTGTGCTTTAAGGGTCATTCAGTAGTGCCATTATCTCTGCGGTAGGTGGTGATGCAAGATAGCCACCAGTCTCAGTGGGCTGTCCATCCGGGTGCCACTAAGATGTATTATGATGTTCGTCGGAAATTTTGGTGGCCTGGTATGAGACGGGACATAGCAGACATTTTTGCAAGATGCTACACATGTCAGTAGGTGAAAGAAGAGCACCAATGGCCATCCGGTTTGCTCCAACCACTACCCATTCCTACCTAGAAGTGGGAAGAGGTCACCATGGACTTCATTATTGGCTTACCTCTTACACCTCGGGGTAAGAATTCTATTTGGGTGGTGATTTATCGTCTAAACAAATTAGCCCACTTCATTCTGATAAAAGATACAACTAAAGTAGATTAGTTGGGTCATTTGTATCTTCAGGAAGTGGTGAGAATCCATGGTGTACCATCAGATCTTGTCTTAGATAGAGACCCCCGCTTCACTTCTCGATTTTGGGAAGGCCTTCATAAAGACTTGGGGTCTCAGATTAAGATGAGCAGGGCATACCACCCACAGACGGATGGTCAGACAGAGCGGGCGAATTAGATATTGGAGGACATGCTTCGTGCATGTGTCATGGACTTTGGAGGTTATTGGGATAACCATTTCGGATAGTTAGAGTTTTCTTATAATAATAGTTACCAATCCACGATTCGAATGGCCCCTTTTGAGGTGCTCTATGGTCGGCCTTGTCGGTGCCCCCTATGTTGGGCTAAGGTAGGAGAGACTTCACTGTTGGGGCCGAGCCTTGTGCAGGATACTTCTGAGAAGGTCAAGTTGATCAGGCAGTGCTTATTGACATCTCAGAGTCGTCATAAATATTATGCTGATCGGAGGCGTCGAGACCTAGAGTTTTCGGTGGATGACAAGGTATTCTTAAAAGTGGCCCCTCGTCTGGGCCATCGTCGATTGGGGTAGCAAGGTAAGCTGATGCCATGGTATGTCGGACCCTTTGAGATCACCGAGTGTCTTGGCAAGGTGGCATACAGGTTGGCCTTATCTTCTCAGTCGACGTCTATCCATGATGTCTTCCACATCTCTCAGTTGAAGAAATACAATCCGGATCCAACCCATGTGTTGAGTGGGGAAGAACTGGAGATAGAGCCTGAATTGTCTACCGTTGAGAGGCCGGTGAAAATAGTGGACTCCCAAGAGAAGATACATCAAGGAAAGTCTATTCCTTTAGTCCAGGTTTTATGGAAGCATGGGAATGATACACATGAGACATGGGAGCGAAAGTCATGGGTCGAGGAAGAGTACCCATTCTTGTTTTCCAACCGAGATTCATGTTGACTTTCCGGGGTGGAAATTCCTTCATGGTGGGGAGAATTGTCACATACATGACATATTTTAAAGGTATTTTTCATTTAATTTACATCATTTCTTTGTTTTGGGGGTTTCCCTAGGTTTTAGGGAGGAATAGATGAGTATTCATGAATTGGGCCAAACCTTGAGCCCAATTCCAGATCAAAAAATAAATTTTGTATCTTTTATAACCTTTTAATTTTCCACATTTTTCTTCCATTCAAATTCCTAATTGACCTCCCCTAACCTATTAATACCAGCAAGGTAATTTGGATATTTTAGAAATCCATAACTAGGGTTTATTTGGGTTTTTATCTAAGGGACTGGGCCTGCCCAAAAGCCCAATTCATATTTTAAAAATAAAATTTTATTTTGTTATAACTTATTCAATAGTTTGGATTTTTCGGTTATTCCAAGTCTCACCAAGCCCAATTAACCCAACCGCGCGTCTGAACTCTCTCCCACCTCTTTGGAGCTCTGGATATTCACGATTTGGTGTCGATCTTCTTAGGGTTCCTCAAATCTCCCAAATTTGAAGAGATAAAGTATTTCTTTCATAACACTCTCAATTATCAAATATTTTTCCTCCATTATAGTTCCTAAATGAGATAATACATCTTGTTCAAACATACCCTAAATTTTGGATCTTTTAGATCTTAGATATTGGAGTTTTGGAGTGATTACTTCAAGATACTTCAAGTAAATGAGCCCTTTTCTTTCCTCTTTCAAATTACTTTGGGTTTAAATCATTGTTCTAAGGGTTTCGTTGGTTATAATTGAGTTTAATAATGTCCAGAAACTAGGATTTAGAACCTAGGGTTTAACTTTGGGCTTTCTTGGCCAATTATTGTGGTTTTAGGTTTGATCTAGTTCTCTCTTGGTGCGGCGAGGGTGCGATTTGATTTTCGCACGGAGATTCAAGGGTTTTTGTTAATTTGGTAGGTGATTCCATTGTGTGTGAAATTTTTGTGAATTAGCTTACTGTTTTCATGGTACCTTAATAATTATTTCAATTGAATGTTTCTTTAAAAATTGGTTTTAGTTGCATTTATAATGCAAATGAATTTTAAGTTCCAATGTTTGGTGAAATTGGTGGGTTTTCATTCAAATCTTTTATTGGTTGATTTTGGGATGCCCCATAACTGAATTGTTGGTTTCATTAAAAGGTTTTGAACTGAAATTTTGTTTTAATAACTTATAAGTGTTAACATAGTGTGAAAGGCGGATATCTTAAAGATCTTTGGGTGCAAAACAATGTAATGTTGTGAGAGGTTGTTTTATTGGAAATAAAATTGTTTTATTGTGTGTTTTAAATGGTATAAAATGTGTGTAGATACTGTACAATTTGTTTGTGACCAGTAGTGATATTTTATATGAAAATGGATGTGTGTTGTTTTCTGAAATTTTTTGAGCACAAAAAGGGGAAGCTCGGGTACCTAGGTGGGGCGGATTTGTACTAGTACGTCCAGTGGATCGGATGGGTTTTGTCCCTGTTCCACTTAGCATATGGATAACGACAACTCTAACTAAACTATTTGGATGATGATTGGGGACCACTAGGTTATGAGTATATTCCCTACTAGTGGCTCGTGCACATGAATGGATTTTTCTATGGTTACTCTACACCGAGGTACGAGGTACATATGGCCCGAGACAACCTAGTGCTTAGGGGTGTTCCCGATTTTGATGCTCATTGGATTTGTGGTATTTACCCTTGTTGTGGGTTGTTTTGGTAGTACTTTACAGTATCTCACATGTCTATTTAATGTGATAAAATTCTGAAATTCTCGTATTGAAAACTGTTTTCATTTGAAAGTTGCATTTCATTAAATTGTAACACTGTTTCACCTTGTGTAATAAAATTGCTTGTTTTGTTCACATTGTATTGCATGATCTTTGGAATCATCTGGTGGAATCCTATTGGGCTTAGGCTCACACCCTACTTACACCCCTTGGGTGTATGTAGACCTGCTTATGCTTGACTCGGGTAAAGGGAAGGCTAAGGGTGATGGCGGTTCGGGATGTTAGTCCCCATCATTTGGGCGGAGTTGCGGGGACGGCTTGCGGGTGATGATCCCCTTGTCGTGTGGAGTCCATGGGGATGTCTTTATGTTGTCATTATTTGTTTTTAGACCACTTTTAGTGTCGTTGAACATATGTATTCAGATCTGGTTTTGTTAATAATTTTTTAGCATGAAAATTTCAGATTCTAATAATTGATTGTTTTTTTAAGAATTTATGCTTTTATACTCGGGTAAATTGTTCCCAAACCAGATTTGTTTGATACCCGGGCACTTGTGCCAGCCCGTGGGGATAGGGAATGCCCTACAGGCCTTGCCACGGGGCAGGATTGGTGCCGTTAATGGAGGTGACGAGATCCGGTTCGTGACATTCTCCTCTATCATCTCTTCTATGTAATCATGGATCATTACATGAAGACAGTAATCATCTACCCCTCTAGCATAGATAAAGCATCGCCAGATGTGGAGTGATTCCATACCATTAAGACATTATTTATTTGGATAATAGAGGAATCTCTTGATACACATCCACCCCTTGAACTGTTTCATACGTCTCTCATCGGCTACTTCCAAATTAGAGTCATCTACCACCTCATGGTCCATAGGTCTTTGTTTGGGAAAAGAAGCCAAGAGATCGGTGGCGGGGTCTTCCTCTAGTTCTCTTCTTGAGGGATTAGGCTCTTCAACATGCGGGAGGCCTTCCTATCTCACCTCAGTCTCAATAAATTCTCCCCCACAAACTTTATACCCACCTCGGTGTTAATATCACTGACGTCCACATCCATTAGCACACATGATGTCAGGGCCATCTCAGATTGAGAAATATGTTGGGAGTGGGTCAGTGCATTTGCCATTGGATCATCTGCGGATGGCATGGATTTAGCGTCCCATCCATCCACCAGTTATATGAATGATACACAAATATTGAAAGTTGTTATCGACTGAGCTCACTAACGACGAATACAAGAATCTGAGTGATAAATCTTACAAGATCTCAATACATCAACCTCAGGAGTTTTCGTTGCCGAATGAGTTGTCACTATATGAGATCCTACAGCGCTTTTCTGTACAATAATCGGTGTCATCTCCCCCTTTTTATAATGGAAAATCATCCCCCCCCATGTGGAGCTTCTCAACGGGCACCAGTATACATCTGAACAAGAAAAAAATAATTTGATTGAAGATTAATAGCACTGAAAAAAATGAAAATATCAGATAAGGATTGAGCCAAATCTCGAGAAGCTTAGTTATTTTAATATATTATCCAACAATCTCGCTGCTCTGCAAAATACTCCCTTGGAGGGTTGTCCCCTGGGACCCTACACCATTAAGCTCCTCTTCAACTTCCCCTATTTATTCCCCTTCTCTGTCTCCCTCCTCTTCTTTTGAATCATTTTCCTCTAAATCCTCATCACTGTCGTCATCTTCGGACGAAATTTTTTCGGGATCCTGATTCCTGGCCAAACCATACCTTCCCCAGGAGAGTTGGTTTTTCACGCCAACCCTGGTGGCATGCATATTTCTCCATGGTAGTAAAATATGTGTATCGATGATGGATATTCACCCTGTTGTCAATCTGGATGATTCCAACTTATAGAAATTAGTTTCCATCTCATTCTATCTTTATCTAGAGGTATTCAGTTCACATTGACTTCTACAGGGTCAACCAGGCTGAACACAGTGTCGGGAAGATTGCACCCTTATAGGGATGAAGCAGGTACCTTATCTGCATCCTCAGAAGCTCCCTGGTATCTCTGTGAGATTTTTCATGATCCCATATCACGTTGGATGATTAGGGCACAACTGCACCATGTGATGTTCCTACCACGGATGTCCCGGACAGTACCAACCCATTTTCCAGACATGTCCCCAACCATTTCTCCCCGACTGCACTTTATCTGCTCTCTCACTGCATAGGCTCCACACTGGATGCCTTGAGCTTCCAGACTCACTTATATAGGTGCCCTTCAGTATATTCCGCCACCCAATGTTCGGTATATTTTGATGATAGACCTATGTTGACTATAGTAGGGAGAAATGTAATTACCTCACTGGAGCCATAGGTTGTGAACATCAGACACATTTGACAGATAAAGCAAGGATTTTTCTCCTCTCAGACATCTGTTAACACCTTCTTCGGCTTCCGCTGGAGGCTTATAAACTTCCTAGAAAATCATAAAGGTACATAAGGTTTGCAAATGATATTTCCATCGACCCGGGCCATAAAAACCCCTCCTCTGATTCTCTACAAGTATTTTCTTTGCTCCAATTACCCATTAACATCATCTATCATTTGGCCAGCCGAGGTGGGGAATAGACTGAAGGTAAAATTGGTTTGATTGTCGATCATGATCTGTATCCCATCTTTGTTAGAATCAATAGAATGACCCCAGAAATGTTCAACTAATAAGATCTCAGGTCGTTACCTAGGGGACGAATGGGGTTTAGGAAGGTGTACCTGCCATAGTGAGTTATGATCCAACCATGAAGGATTTGGAAAGGACTACAGGTCCTCCTTAGTGAGCCCCTCTAGAAACATGCCCCATGATAGCATAAAAGAGTACCAGTATGATGACCCCCATGTTGATTTTCTGATTGGATTCTATAATGCTGGCCATCGCAAATGTTTTGGGGAAGACTCTCATCCTTGTGTCACTTACTAGAAAAATCCACCCGCATAAGAAGGTTGTAAGAAATCCAGCATATTGAACGTTTGAGTCTCAACCTTCATCCACACTAACGCCCAGAATTGATATTCTGCTGCATCCAGGATCCTCCAGTATGATCCTCTTTTTCTTCTCTGTGCCACGGTCAGACACCGTCTTCCTCGCCCTAAAATCTTGATATTCAAGTCATTCTTCAGAAATAGGCTGACCACTTTGAGTATTCAGTTTCCTTTAGAATTCCCTTTAACCCAACCTCTCCATGGCCAGCTCAAACACGTGTCATGTTAGGATGTGAGTCTGCGACCTGTATCCAAAGATGTTCTCTATCAGAAGAAATTCATAATATTGGTCCCCATCCAAAGGGATAACCCCAATGCAATGATCATACAAAAGACTGATACCAACCATCCCTTGTTGGAGATGGAAGGAGTTGGTATCAGGGGATGACCGGGTAAACAACTATGGTCCATATTCTTTCTAGTGATAGAAATGGAACTGTGACATCCACACCACCTCGAACAACCTGATGTTCTATAGTTCTTCCATAAAATGATCACCCGAATGGTATACCCATTACGCCCAGGCCCACTCACTTGTGAAACTATCTCCAGACCTGAGGTCCTAGTCCTGCAGCCCGCCCTTAGTCTCATTATTGATGCTCTATCAAAAGGTTCTCACGTAATGGGCTGGAGAATCCTCAGTGACCAGTAACCCCCCCCCCCCCAAAGATGGTTCTTGACCTTGGATTCAGAACATAGATAACCATGTTCCTATTTTGCATGGGGGTGGATATTGTTTGTGATATTGTATCAGGGAAGATCATCCTCTCAAGTCACCCATGACCACGGTGTGTCAACTTCAAATCCCGGAACCAGGACCTTCTCCAAAATATTTAAGTTTCATATTGGTAGGTTGTCAGATAGTACATAATCCTTTAGGGCCTGGGTTAGCTTGTTGAGGATATTTTGATTGCTGGATACAACTTTTTGGGCACCATAGACTTTAGGGTTCACGACTATATCAGACCTCCGATCAGCGTACATAACATCTCTTTTAGCATCACTTTGATCAGCATCTATCTTCTTTGGTAATGATTGAAGAAGTACCGCACAAAAAGTTGGAACGATGTGCGAAATATCATATGATGGAACGAGAAACCAAGGGAATGGTGAAGAAAATTGATTTTTTGTGTAAAATCATGACTAAAGATGGGATATTCCATTTAACAACGGTTTGATTGTGAGTAAAGGCGGGCTATATTTTCAATGAATGATAGAACCAGAGCATATCACGTAGGAAAATCTGTATGGACCATGGGAACCCAAAGGCTATTATAGTTGGAGAGTGGTTTTATCATGAAAACTAAAATTCATTATGTTAACCTCAAGGGTTTTACACACACCACCCCCCAGATATGGAATTTTTCTTTGTGTTTCCTTCATAATTTGACCCCCGTTCCCCCTCAAATCTCTGATTCCAAGGGGGCATTTGTAGACGCTGGAATCTGCAGAAGGCCCGGAACAAAAATTATTGGGAAACCAAAGTTCACTTTTGACTGATGGAAGTGCTCCGGGACTGCCTGAAAATCCATGAAAAATATCCCAATAGTGTCCGTAAATTCATTCTGCAGTGCGTAAAATTATGCACCAAAGAAATATTTTGCACGCCGTACAGGAAGTTTGACGCTGTGTAGAAAGTTACATGCTTATATCTAAAGAAAAGGGTTTTATTATGCTGCGCGAGTTCTGTACCCCCTCTACAGCTCCCGCTCACCTATAATTATAAGGGAGCCCCTGGATTCCATGGATGAAGAATACAAACTGGCTTCCATATGCATAATTCACCACTTCCATGTGCTAAAGATTCTTTTTAGGTACGTGTTTTTCCACGACATGTCTCATAGGTGTTCTCCATCACTTGGGGCCTCTAGGGATTGACCCACTCCTAAGTCCTTAAGTACTGGGTCCCTTGCGGGCAAAGCCTTCCACTTGCGTGCAAACCCTTCCACTTGCACGCAATACCTCTACCCCTATTTGCGTGAAAAATCTCTCCACTCTTTGCACGCAAAACCTCTGCCCTTCTTTGCACGCAAACCTATTCCATTTTCCCTTGTCCTTGAATTCTTCTCAAACAATACATTTTTGGGAAACATCCCCTATTTGTGTGCCCATTTCCCGCAAATCTCTCCTTTATCACAAAATACCTTCCTCTTGTGTGTGGCTTTTATCATGTGTTCAATGTCTCTGTCCTAGACACCATCTTCGGGGACTTCTTTCACACAAAACACATATGTTACACACCCTTATCCCATATATCCCTTTAGGCTTGTATGAAGAGATTTCAAAGACACTTGGGTAGTGGTTCATGTTATGTTTCTTCACCATATGTTTCCTCACATAGGCACACTAACTAATAATTATTCTTTTCATAGGCATGCTTATTTGGGACCCTCAACAGATCTCTCCCTGACACCCCATCACCAAGACATTTCTGATTCATTCCCTTCCCCAAGGGCTAGAGGGTATCAGTTATGTAAGTCCTAGAGTTATGGAGTGAACTCCCCTCCTCCGAACTGCAGGACATTAAACTTCCCAACACCATTGTCCTCTTCACATGTTATTAAACTGTGACCTTGCCCCATGCATCATACATGGGGCGCCCCATCTCAGAAATTCGCTACGCCCACTTATCTACATGGGAGTGACAACATCCTCACATGGAATAAGATCCTCTCTTTTGGAGTGGTGCCTATCTGTGGGGAAGGGAAACCAGCTTGGTGTAATCCACATGGCCTTTCTTGTGGGAGGTAGTATCCATCCTCCCCCTCATCTCTTCCATGCCAAATACCAAAGAAGAAATAGGCACCAGGACCATCGTTATCTCAGCCCTCTCCCATTGGGATTTGTATCCGCCTAGGCCTCCATCCTTGAATAAGTCCCAATATCCATCTCCCTGGGCTTCTATCCACGTGTAATCCCCTATTGCCTCTTTGGGATATGAACCACATGTAAGACCCTATTTCATTTTTGGGCTGCTAACCAAATGTAATCCCCACTTCACTTTCCAAAAATGCACCTTTCACGATGCGATCATCAGGACTTTTCTACCTCTTGTTTCTCACACCGAGCATGACTCACATGGGCTTAGAGTAAGCATCAACCATGACATTTTCTCTGGGCTGCACTAGAATTTAATCCACATAGCTTCACAAACTACATGTACTTAGATTTGTGCCATGTAAAGGTACGTAGGAGGCCTCCCTGATGTTCAAGCCCAAAAACTATTGGTCACGAACCGCTTAACATTTGTTCACCACACCATCCCGAACTATGTGGAATTTGATTCTGTCCAGGGAATGGTATGTTGGAAGCCTCAATGAGGTTCAATCCCAACACCTATTGGTCCCGACACCCTTCATGTCAGTTCACCACACCATCCGAAACTACATAGACATTGATCCTTTCGAAGGAAAGGTATGTAGGAAGCCTCCCTGAGGTTCAATCCCAGCATATACTGGTCCTGAATCCTTTATGTCGGTTCACCACACCATCCATATCTATGTGGACATTGATCCCTGCCAAGGGAAGGCTTGTAGGAAGCCTCAATGAGGTTCAAGACCAACACATACTAGTCCCAACCCCTTCATGTCGATTCAATAAACGATGCCTGAACTACGTGGACATTGATCCTTTCCAAGGTAAGGTACGTAGGAAGCCTCCTTGAGGTTCAATCCCAACACCTACTGGTCCCGACCCCTTTATGTCAGTTCACCAAAATCAGCCATAACTATATGTACATTGATCCTTACCATGGAATGGTATGTTGTAAGCCTCCCTGAGGTTCATGCTTAACAACCACTGGTCCCCACCACTCTACATGGTCCACCCTCGTCCCACAAAATGTTAAATTGTATGGCCCCTTTTCGTCCTACAAGATGTTAAACTATTCCCATTTGAACTACACGGTCTTTGATCATTGTATCCTAGAAAAGGTACGTAGGAAGCCTCCCTAAGTTCCAACCCTAAGCAAAAAAATGCCATTGTGTTCCCTGATCGATTGAAAGCTGTTGTGTTCCCCGATCAAAAGTAAGCCATTGTGCTTCCCAAACCACGGTAAGACATTCGATACCTCGAATGATGGTATGTTATTTTCAACCCCAACTAGTGGTTAGATGTTGTGTTTCTAACTCAATGGTAAGTAATTGTAGTCCCCTTTGTTGTGACCGACACCTCTGGTCCGCCCCTCAATTGTTAGTCCAACCTAGGTTGCTAACCACGTGTGAGCCACATTATATCATTAGGTCGATGACCTCAACGTGGACCCCAATTATATACCCCATCCTCAACTACTTGGACATTGACTCCCTTCCACGGGGGTACATAGGAAGCCTCCCCGAGGTTCAATCCCACCGCTCATATCTCATCCTAGTCTATCCCTCGAGACTACGTGTATCAGGAAGGTCATGCACCAACATAGAGGTTCCACTTCCTCAGAGTCTCATCCAGACGTCGATTCTCACGGGTCACCACCTCAAGTGTCCCATCACCCCACAAAACTACATGGACTTTGATTCCCTATCATGAGTATGTGTACAAAGTCTCTTAGACACTAAATCCCATCACTATTTTCACCTTTGCGATGGTTCCATCTCACCCCCCCCCCCCTCAACATTATTCAACTCTCCATCATCCATCATGATTCTTACCTAGGCCGCCACATCTCGGTGAGATAATGCCACCCACTTTCTCACTAATCCTAGTACTAACTGGGTAACTAAACAAGCGTTAGACTCAGTATCAATGTTCCTTCCATGTTTTTCAGCTATTTAATCCACTCCCATCAATGTTATGATCAGTCGAATACATATCCACTAGATATTAAACTCATAGAATACATAGTGTTAAACATGGGAAGCTAAGGAAAACCTCATAGACATGCCTTTGGAAAATAATTCCCCACATTCAATGTGGGATGCCTCGGGCTTCCACGCCCTTGAGAATCCCAACGATAAGGGGAAGAAACCTAGACATTCCAGTGTTCTAGCATCCAAACATGCTAGTGATTTCCAACGTGACTACTCCCCTGACCAAAGTTAGATTACCCGACCGAACCCCTTTGATTGTCCTAACATAAGAAGTGTAATTAACCAGTTTCTATGATCACATGTCAATGTGAACAGTTTCATGAACAACGTCTTAATGTATAAGGGAGACCCGGAATAGGTAATGAATTCTGGGGAGGAATCCACTGATGGGGAGACTGACATTCAATCATCTCATTTCAATCAAGGAGAAAATGTCCCTAAATAAGCAATGGATGCCACCTACATTTGGAAAGTGGGAATGTAGGGAAATAATCTGCATGTCCTCGAAAGAATAATTCACACCCTTGAGATAGTGTCATAAATAATAGTAATTGATGATAAACATACTAGAACCTCATGGTAATTTGGTAAAGAATAAATTATGTGGATCTTTCTGGAAAATAAATCTATTTCTGGATACTATAGGTAGAAGTGGCTCTGGAATAGATGTACCTATGAGTGAATACTTTAACAAGGATTTTTGGGCTTGACCTAGGGTATCTGGGTACATGAAACCATGGCTTAATGAGTACCTAGTTTGACACTACCTGGGGATATGCTTATGATAATTCACATTTTCTTTACAACACATTTTGAATGATTTAAATATAAATTTTTCCTCAAGGAAACCATGTTAATAATTATGAGAGGATCTATTCATGTAAGTATTTTTCTACATTGAGATTATACATTATGTTTAATAACCTAATCTAGTGTATACCATTATTTTGAAATTGATCTTGTTAGAAGGAATAGAACCCACGTGAAGGCACATGTCCCATTTTGGAATTTCTGTCTGATGTATTTTAATAATGATGGCTATGGAGTTGCAAATGGTCCATAGAAACATATAACAATTCTGGGATTTCTTACTCAGGTTATGAATAATAACCTTACCCAAATGGAGCATTTGTATCCACAATTTGGAGGAGCTATGATAGATCACTTTATGCGACAATATCCTCCATCATTCAATGGGAATACAAACCCACTTTTAGATGAGTAGTGGATATGTTCTCTAGTGAATAAATTTCTCGCATTTGGATGTAATGAAAGAGAGAAGGTTTTCATAATAGTTTATCGTCTATAAAGCGATGTAGATCAGTGGTTTTTGTTTATCCAAAACATGAAGGAGGATGAATAAATAGAAGATATGGAACATATGTATTTTATTGGAATTTTCCTAGAAAAATACTTCCCTTGTGAACTGCGAGCTGATATAGAAAGGCATTTTCTGAATTTTAGGCAAAAGGAAGATGATAATGTTGCAAAGTATAAAGTTAACTTCACATGGTGGTAAATGTGTGTTGTGCACTATATACATAATCAATAGAGAAAGATTGATCAAATATTTATTGTCATAAATCCATTCCTTCTATGGGAATTGGTCTCCTAATGTTTTTCATCATATGAGGATATAGTTTCATGTGCTATCAAGATAGAAAAGTAATTCTCATAGTATAATTAAATTAATGGAAATCAAGGGAAGAAGCGGGTTTCTGAAAAATTTGGAAAGGTAAATAAGGAAATGGGGATAAAGTGAAGAGTTGAATTTCCACCCTCTGATAATTGCATGCATAAAGGGAAAAGGAGTATGCTACAAATGTGGATCAAAAGGACATATTACTGGTTATTGTATGGGGAAGAAAGAATCTATTAATGTTCAGTGAAAATAGTCAGGATATGGGAAACTATTCTAATGATTGTCCAAATCATGAAGAAAACTTGACACAAGAAAGGCCAAGGGAAGAGGGACATGCATATGCGACCAAAACGGCTGATTTTGAAGTTCCTAATGATGTGGTGGAAGGTACATTATGTATTTCCTCACATTTACCCAATAATTTATTTGATTTACGACCATATAATTCATTAATATCTTCATAGTTCTTCAAGAAAATTACTTATTTTCAAATTGATTTAATAAGGGAGTTGTCAATCAAAACTCCTAAGAGATATATCATTTCTACAAAGCTCTATCATGCAGTAACCATTTTGGAATATAAAAATGATTTATATAATGATTTTATTATTATACTCATGATTGAAAATGATATAATCACCATTATAGATTGTATTTTTAACCATGATGCAAAATATTATTACAAGAAGAAGCAGGTTACAATTTTGGAGTATTATGTGGAATTCCATATCTTTAGAATAGAAACCTACCCTTCTTTTTCTCATCTAGATCCTACCCTAGTAGCTACTAAATTCAATTATTGTGGAGGATGAGAATGGAATAACTATGCGTGAGGAATGGAATGTTAAAATAGATGACATATCTATTGTTGATGAAATTATTGACGTGTTTCCCAAAGATTTACTTGGACATATTCTAGAGAAGAAAATTGAGTTTTCCAGGGACTTAATTCCTGGTTCAATTCCTATATCAAAGATTTCTTATATAATTTCCATCGTGGAATTAGTGTAATTGAAGAAACAAGTAGAGGGTTTATGTGATAAAGTATTTATTCTCCCTAATGTCTCTTTATGGGGAGACCCTGTTCTTTTTGATAAGAAGGATGATGGTTCTATGGGGAAGTGAATTGAATACATGTAGATCAATTATATAACAAATATGAACAAGTATTCCCTACCTCTCATTGATGAATTATTTGATCAACTTCATAGAGACCAATATTTTTTGAATACTGATCTTTGATTAGGATATCATCATTTTTTAGTAAGAAAATAATACGTTGTAGAGAGAACATTTTGAACCATGTATGGGCATTACGAGTTAATAGTAATGACTTTTGCACTAACTAATCCACCCTCTGTTAACATGGATCTAATGAATAGGGTCTTCAGGGAATATATTTATGAATTTGTGGTGGTATTTATTGATGATATCTTGTTATACTCCATAATCTATGAAGATAATTAAAATCACATGTGTACTATTCGAAAGAATCTTAGAAGAAATTTACTATATGGTCTGTTTATAAATTGTGAATTTTGGATTAATTTGGTTTCTTTTATTGTCCACATTATCTCTAAGGATAGAATTTTTTTTGATCCTGTGATGAAAAAGGGTTTTCGAGATTGGACTACTCCAGTGAACATAACCAAGGTATGTAGTTTTATTGTTTTTGTAGGTTATTAAAAGTGTTTCATTCAGAACATTGACTGTTTAGCCAACAACATGACCAAGATTACACTTAAAGGGGTTAAGTTTGTATGGAAAAAATAGTGTGAGGTATATTTTGAGGAATTGAATATGAGACTTGTGAATGCTCTGATCTTGAATCTACCATCAAGGAATGATGGGTTTTTTATCTACAGTGATTCATATAAGAAAGGGCTTGGTTGGGTGCTGATGAATAATTATAGAGTTATACTAATACATCAAGGTACCTAAAAATTAATGAATAAATATATCCTACACATGATATTGAGTTTGATACAGTGATCTTTTCTCTAATAATATGGAGACACTATCTCTGTGATGAAATATGTGAGATATATATGGATCACAGGAGACTGAAGTATATCTTCTCACAAAAAGAAATGAACATGTGGCAATGTCAATAGCTCAAACTACTCATGGGTTATTATTGTAACATACTCTACCCCTCCAAAAGGAAAATAAGGTATCTGATGCATTGAGCATGATGGATCATGGAGTTCTCATAAAAATGATGATTGACAAGGATCATTTGTACATGGATCTAGTGATGATAGTTATGGGGATTATCAATGAAGGAAAAACATCACTAATTTTTCAAATGGTTGGCCAACCATATTTATTAAAAAGAAATAATTCCTCACAGTCTATTGATGAGAATCTCCAAATAATATTAATGATGAGAAAGATGGGATGTTGGATGACTTTATGTGTGAATATAGAATTCTGATATTTGGGAAGAGGTTATGTGTTCCATTTATACCCTAAATAAAAGAGTTATAGGATGATTCTCATAGCTAAAATTTCTCTATACATCTTGGGATCACTAAGATGTATAGAGAATGCAATAATCATTTCCGGTGGGACAATATGAAGTGGGAAATTTCGGATTATGTATCAATATTTCTAGCCTTTTAATAAGTAAAGGTTGAACGACAACATCTTAGTGGAGTCATGAAACCTCTAACTATTCCTACATTGAAATGGGATGACATCAACCTAGATTTTGTCACTGGATTACCCAAAACTCTAAGAAGGAATGGTGCAATATGGGTAATTGTTGATTGACTTAAAAAATATGCACATTTATTTTCAATAAGGGAGAATTTTAAACTAGTGCTGATTTCAAAACATTATATCCCTTAAGTTTGTAAGATTTCATGGAGAACCTATTTCAATAGTATCTGATCGTGATCCTCGGTTTAATATGAAATTCTACAAACGTTTTCAGAAATCATTGGACACTGATCCGTGTTTGAGTAATGTGTATCATCCCCAAACTGATGGGAAATCTGAAAGAAAGATCAAAACCATTGAGGAAATGTTGAGATCATGTTCACATGACTATCAAGGTATGTGGGATCAAAATTTTCCTTTATCGGAGTTTCCATACATTAATTTTTTCTATTAAAGTATTCAAATTGCACCATATGAATCATTTCATGGAATGAGATGTCACACACCATCTTGATGGGATGAAGTTGGAGAAAGGAGTCTTGTGGGACGAAAGCATGTGGAGGAAAAAGCAGCGAAGGTAAAGACTATTCAAGGGCATATCAAAGCAGCTAAAAGTAGAAAAAAATATGTTAATAATCAAAGGAAGGATTTGGAATTTCAAGTGGGAGATCACGTTTTCTTAAAAGTGTCTCCATGGAAGGGTGTTCTAATATTTGGGAAGAAAGGGGAACTGAGCCCTAGTTATATAGGCCCTTATGAAATTTGGGAAATAATTAGACCTTCCGCACTTCGTTGGTCTATACCACATAGCTTGTAAAAAGTACAAAACATGTTCCATGTCTCATTACTGAGAAATTACATGCCAAACCCAACATATGTCCTCACTTATGAAGGTTATTGAGTTAGAAGCCAACCTATCATACTGTGAGGAGCATATCTGAATTCAAGAAAATGAATAATAAGTGTTGATGAATCAGATATCTAGTCTTGTAAAGACACTTTGGATAAATAATAAAATCAATGAGGGAAAATGGGAGACTTATGATCTTATGATGAAGACCTACCCAATACTATTTGGGAGGTAATATTCTATGAATTTTGAGGAATAAATTTTTTTTATCGATGGTAGAATATAAGACCCCATGTTTCTTAAAATTAATATCAAATGCATGAAACACTGAGTCTCTACAAAAAATGTTTTTATAATGAAGTCCTTAAACATAACATTGACTCTACTATGTTTTGAATTTCAGAAAACGCTCATCTATAGTTATTAGTAAGATATTTGGAGTCAGATATAACCAATAAGACATTATGGTGAATAGTAACATACCCTTATGAATAGTAATATGAATATTACGAATTGTAAATCGTATTATTATTTTATTTTCTTAAGGATATAAGATAATGACATATTGATTAATTTTTTAAGAAGAAAAGAAAATTAGTTGAAGTTGCAAAGATTTTAGTTTGGGAATACAGTATGAATTTATTTAAAAATTAATTTATTTATATTTAGAATATTATTTTCAAAAATTGAAATCATTTTTTATTTCTACACATCGAAAAATAGTTATAGTTAATTTTTTGGGATTTTTTAAGTCATGAATTTTTATGAATAGTGAAATACAATAAAAAACATTATATCAAATTATTAGTTAAATACATTTTTTATGACATCATGATTGTGGGTCTCATAAATCCACATTATTGGTTATATTCATGGAATTAATAAAATAATGAACAAACTATTCAAAAATCACCCCCCTCCAGTATAACCCTCCACCCCCCGCACTCCCTCTTATATTCACTCCTATAAACCTTGAATCTCCTCAATGTTCTGCCAAATTACCCTTCCCTAGTCACTCCCCACTTCTATTAGCTCCTTTCATTCCCAAAATACCAAACCACCTTCCCTTAAGGTTGTTGTTATGTTGTTTATTTCAAGAGGTAAAGTCACATTCTATTTCTTTCAATTTCATTTAATGTTCTTTTCTATTATTATCTCTCCTTAAATGCTCTAAAAAAATGACCATGATAACTCTAGTATCATCTATATACTACAATTATATCATGTGAATGGAAGAACCATCATCAATATCCTTACTTTCAATCTTTTCTTTGAAATGAAATCATCTTCTGTGAGGTTCTAGTTTATAACATTCATGGATGATAAAGTTTCATTCTATAATTTATCCTTTATTACGGGTCATGAAACCATTTTGATTGTTGAACCAGACCATAATAAATTTATTATAACCTATTTTATATTAAGGAATAGGTATATGTATATAATAATAAATAAAATTATCAAACTTGTTCCTAATAATCAAAATAATATTAAAATAATCTAAGTGATTGTCATTAATATTTCTTCTAATGATTAATCCAAATTCCTTGTGAAAAAATTATATAAATTACCATTAAAACTTATCGATGTTCATAAATAATATTTCATTCCAATTATGGAGATTTACATCCTTTCTACATGAACTCGATTACATAAAAACAAGAGAGGCGATTTTGAAAATATAGAAAACTGATACACCAGAATGACGGAATTCAATCTTATAATTTATCAATAATGACATAAATGAATTTAATAAAATTTTAAAAAATAAAATACATTTCTAATATGTTGTGAATTATTTTATTAATTTTTCTAATTTCTTTTTCTAGTACATAATGTTTAGGAGGGTAACACATTCGATTTTAATGTAAGGATTTTCAACTAAAGCCTCAATTTTAAATCGAGTTACTTTTATTGTCTACATACCTCAATAAAGATCCTAGGTATTAATATTTAATCCTAATAATTTATCTGTGAGTTTCCTCTATATGTTTAAAAACAGTAATCCTGCTTAATTTTATATTGAGTCACATGTTTTAAAAGATAACAGTCAAAATTCTTTTCGAAATACCATTACATTTCAATGGAAATTACAAAAAATTTACTAATTTTCCACGGAATAATATAATCTATATTTAAAAAAAATTCTATTTCTAAAATAAAAAATTTTATTATTAAAATAATATATAACATCAATTCTGGTTTTATAAAAATAATTTTCCAATAGAACACTTCTTTTAAAAATAAAATATTATTTATCTAATGAATTACATGATGATTTTATAAGAGAATATTCATCTATATCAACAAACATATTGAGTCCTATGCGTGATATAACCTACCATATTTAATTGAATGGTATTTGGATGGTTTGATTATGGATGTTCTAACCAAAAACCACTCACAATTAATCTCTAAAAGGTTAGTGTTTCAGCATAATGTTTGGGGAAAGTTATTTATATTTCATATGTTCATTTAAAAATGAGTGTATATGATGTTTCTGTTTATCCCTACTCATATGAGGAATGAATTGGACTTATTATGTGACTTTTGGTGACTAATATATCCCCTCTATTCATATTTAGGTCTCATTAGACAAATAGAAATGGACTTGGTGAGGTCTTACCCATTATTTTAGATATGGTTTTGGCAGAGGCCTTAATAATTTTTTGATGTATTGGTCGAGGCCTTGACGATATGTTTCATATTTTTAAGAATATGAAAATACCTCATTATGAAGCTAGAAATTCATAGTTCATTCGGTAATCCAACTTTTATAATACCTATGGTTATGATTTATTGTGGAAATGTCTACTCAGCTCACTTTCCATCCATATTATGTTTCAGTTTAATATTTTTAAAAGGAATTTCTTTTCAATATTCACCATGCCTAATTTTTTTGTTATCTTCCACTACGTTTCTTAATCTTAATAAGCATTTGATATTTATCCTTTAAAATGTTTTTTTTCATGATATAAAGAATAACGTTATGAAGGAATTGCAGGCATAATCTAGGAGGTATGGATGTTTCGAATGGAATAAATTAGTGTTGTATTTCATATTAAGATTTAATGTGGAACTTTTATTTGTATCTTGTTTCTAAATCTACTAAACTATACATTCATTTAGGTTATGAATTTCTTTTAGTCCTTCCAATATAATGTAATAAGGCACTAGATCCAGGCCACTAGGGTCGAGTCTTTACACCAATTGGTATTTCTAACCGTATGTATAGTTATGTCTATTTTTATAATTCTAAATAAGAGTCTTTGTTCAACAAAATTTCATGGAATTTTGGTAAAGGATAGAGAAATTGGTTTCCGTGAAATTACATTCTTATATGGATACTACAAGTAGATGTCACTCTGGAATAGAGGTACCTCTGGATAATAATTATAATAATAGTTCATTGTGTTCTACCTGATCATCACCTAGTGTACTACAATGGGCCTTGCTACACACATAGTTTCAAAATCATAGGGGATATGAATTGTAAACTATCGAACACTTTTCTAACTATCATGAAGGACTTATATATATGATATCATTTATCATACTAGATCATGCAAATGGTGACACTGGATTAATTGAATGTGTCACAATTATGACATCCAATAAATGATATTTCATTATTATGTAATTTCTCATCATGATTATTATTTCTCATACAATACATAGTGTATTAAGTAAATGAAAGGAACTACGAGTTATCATGATAAAACTCAAGGTGATGAACAATTTAGTTCTTATGATCAACAAAATTTTATGATTATTATAGGGAATGATATTGTGACTATCACAAATCATTTTTCATGATATATGATTAAAATCATGAACATCAGTGAGATTCCTAATGCATAAATTAAAAATAATGTTATCATTTATGAATGTTCATATTGTAATGAACCTAGATAAAAGAATTTTTATATAATTATATGTCAATAAAATTTTAAGAAGAACCTATAATAATATACCAAATAGAGGGGGAGATATCATCTTTGGGGAAAAGTCATTCATAGTAAGAAAAATTATCAAAGTGTTCATTTTATTATGCGTGGATAAAATAGGAATTATCCAACCCACTTAACAGATCCCATAATAAAAACATCAACTATTTAAGGACATTTTCCATGTCAATCATTAATATGGAATGATTGATGTATTTATGTATTTGGATTCAAGGATTATATTGTAAAATAATTTTTTATTATGTTATTTGTGTTGTAAGAATAATAAATCATCTAATGATTTAGTTAATTTTAAAAGATTATTGGTCTCCATGTAGGATTAGGATATGATTCATTGATACCATCTTGGGATTTAGGATGATCAAAAATCCAAATATATTAACACTCATTTTTAACTTCTATGTGATAATTTTTATATCGAAAATTGATATTTTTGGGGAAATTAAATTCAATAAAACACTTTGGTTTTTTATATTTTTAGATTAAAATTTTGTAAGTGAATAATTATTTTAATGATTGTTGACATATGATTAATTTTATTTAATAACCTTAAGGGATTATATTATCCTTGATGTTAATGTAATTATGCATTGTAGTTAATCACTATAAAAATTCAGCACACTTCCTTGCAATCAGATAATGTTTCTGTCTAGATCTAATCAACAAAATATATATTAACGAAGTGGTAATATTTCCGGGACAACCACTTTTAATTTTGTCTTATGAGGATACACAGATAACTTCAATGTTATGGTGAATTCCTCATGAAGTAGTTGTTCTAAAGTTGATTTTTGAAAATGTGTGTCCCTCTCATTAATTTGGTAAGTATGAGAGAAAAATTAAAACCTTATAGGAGATGAAAATAATATTTTTATATGTATTTCAAATGAGGTCTGTATCAAATCATTCTTCTGGATGAGTTTTCCTTCAATAATATAGTCCACTTCTACATTCATATTGCTCTTTCTGAAGACTATTATAGAAAACTCTATCATATTTGGATGACATTACGGATAAAATTATGATGGAACCTTAATAAGCTAATGAAATATAATGGAGATCTAGAGACATTCATAAATATGTACGTAGAAAAATCAGATATAAATTTAATGTTATTGATCATTGAAATGATCTAAAATTTCACATTGCTGAAAATTTATTTCAATTAATGTATATATGGAATAAATAATGGATAATTAACCCCTACGTATCTCTATACCATTGAAATAATTGATCATATCAGGATAATGGTGTATCATTTGGTACTTATGCTGAACCTCTATCAGGTTCATGATGTGTTCCATGTATCTCACCATAGGAAGTCTATATCTAATCTATCACATGTACTGAACTCATAGGCCATACCACTGGTGAATGATATTTCTTTTGTGGAACACCTAGAAGAGATTCTTGATCGAATGTAGATTTTTTATAAGACAAGACGACTCACCTGTCCATTATTTTTTGGGGAAACCACTAAATTTATGATACTTTGTTGGATATTAAGTATGCAATGAGGGAAAAGTATCCCCACTTTTTTTCACCAATGAAATGAATTTTGAATGAAAAAAATCATTTTAAGGGGTGTAGAATGTAATGCACCAACCCCAAAGCCCAGAGATCATGTATTATTTTATTACATTGACATGATTATAAGGAATCAAATCCCAAAGGGATGATCAATTTAGCAGTATAGTAAATCCAAATTACATAAATGATACCTATATTAAATGTCGAAAATAATATAAAACATGGTACAAAATAAAATGAAATAAACTACATCTCTGAAAGATTATACAATGTTTTAATCTCCATAACCTAGGGAAATGAAACAGATGTAAGGGGTGAGATCAAATCCTTAGTAAGGTTATATAACATTCTGCCTCTTTATCACATAAACTTTCATTACATTACACAAAACTGAGGATCTTTAAAGTTTTGTGTCTTGGAAACCAGGAACATAATACATGAAAACAACATAAAACATTATTCTTAAACACTTGAAATGCTTCTCCTTAAGTTCATCCTAGGTTCATTACTGCATCTCATAACCTGGGGACATACATCAAAAGAAAGGGTGAGCAAAAGGCCCAGTAAGGGAAACAAGATGAACATTTTACATGTGAACTTGAGATACTTCAATAAGGACATGAAAAGAACATTAAGGCATGAGAAAGAAATCATGAGATACATCATAATAAAAATAACATTTATCATAACTTGAAGATGTGGCTGCAACATTTAATATTGACAATCGTTTCGTTTCACCAAGGTCCATCCCCAAGGTGTCGTTAAAAATTACCAAGGTTATTCACTAAGGCGTCGTTAAAATGGTCATCTCTAGAGATTAAGTCTTTACCCAATGCATTGGAGCGCTATCAGGGTGCACCCTTAAATTTGCCTTTATTATCATGTGAGCCACATATATCATCATCAAACATTTCATAAATAACCCATATAGCATAAAATAAATGGGTTTCATTTCATAATCATAACATTTTAAAAACTGCTTTAAAGGCATGATTTTTACGTCACTTTAAAACCCACAGAAAAGGAAGGTGGGTCTCATGTATGTAAATCCCATAATTTAAAATAGACATTTTGGTATATATATGTGAATACCCCTTTAGAATAAATATCTTTGAGTATTCACTTAATAATATAAACGAACTTTAGAAAAAGAGAGAGACATTTTGAGACGGAAATTCTGCAGCATAACAGCTATGTTACGCGGTTTTAGAAGACATTAAAAAGAGAGGGAAAATGGGTCAAACATTAATAAATGACCCATAAAATAGTAGATGGACAGAATAATAAGGATACATGATCATGGTAATGAAATTTCAAGGACATACCATTTGAAATCAAAAACATGGAAGGAAGAAAAAAATTAGATTTCTCTTATGAAAGTTCGGCAGCCTAACGTCGTTACTTAAACTTCAACAAAAATGATTTGAAAAGATAAAATAGGGTCTCTAATAATTTGAAAATAAGAGTTAAGTATGATAGATATAGAGATAATTCCCCAAAATAATTAAAAAGGAACTTGAAAGACTTGACATGAAAGTAGAACTTTGAAAAGAATGAGAAGGGTGAAAGAATCCCCTAAAAAATTCGGCAGCCTAACGACGCCACTTAAAACTTCAAAATACTAAATTGAATAGATCAAATTGGGTCTCTAATAATATGAAAATAAGAGTCCAGTATGATAGATATAGATATCATACCCCAACATAACAAAAAGGAACTTGAAAGAATTGACATGAAAGTAGAACTTCAAAACGAGAACGGTGAAGAACCACTTAAAAATTCGGCAGCCTAACGGCGCCACTTAAAACGTCAAAATACTGAATTGAAGAGATCAAATGGGGTCTCTAATCATATGAAAATAAGAGTCCAGTGTGATAGATATAGATATCATACCCCAACATAACAAAAAGGAACTTGAAAGAACTGACATTAAAGTAGAACTTCAAAACGAGAAGGGTGAAGAACCACTTAAAAATTCGGCAGCCTAACGGCGCCACTTAAAACATCAAAATACTGAATTGAAGAGATCAAATGGGGTCTCTCATAATATGATCATAAAATATCAGTATGATAAATTTAGTGATCATACCCCAACATAATAAAAAGAAACTTGAAATAACTTACATGAAAATAGATCTTGAAAAATGAGAAGGGAGAAAGGATCCGTTACAAAAATTTCGGCAGCCTAACGGCGCCACTTAAAACATCATAAAACGAAATAATGAGAGTAATAGGGGATCTCTAATTATATGAACATAAAATGGGCAGTAATAGGAGTATAAAATAACATCCTCCAACATAAGAACATGTAGCATAAAAGGAATGACATAATAGAGATTACTTGAAATGAAAGAGAGAGGTCGGATCCCTTACCTTAAAACATAACTCTTAAAACTCAAAGGTTGGACCTTGAGGGCTTGGGGGCACCATGGGAGGACTCCTTGGGAGGTAATGAGACCCGAACTTCGTTGGGGGAGAGTGGGGAGTAGAATGGATGAGAGGATGGATTGGTATGTATAGGGAAAGTGAGGGGACAAGGCATTAATGGCAAAGGGACACCTCATTAGTGGTTTTGGCAAAACCATGGGTTTGCCCATGGTATTTGCCCATGGTATTGGCCACTTGGGACACCTCATACCTTATCTCACTATTCATAATTCGAACATATTGATTACAAACTTAATACATCATTTAATGATGTCATTAAATACCCGTAACATAAAAACTGTATTTTCACTATTCATCGAAAATTTAACTTTCTCAGAATAATCCCAAAGTTTCACCTTAACCAAATATCAACGCTCTGATTACAAATATGAACTCCATTTTATAAAAAAAAATTTCTAAATATTTTTAATTTAATTTTTAAATAAAAACACTATTCACCGAAAATTCATTTTTTTTCAGAAAAGACCCCAAAAATTACCATAGCATAATATCGGTGCTCTGAGTTCAAAAATGAAATCCGTTTTATAAAAATAATTATCTAAATATTTTTAATTAAATTTTTAATTAAAAAACACTATTCACCCGAAAAAACTAATACTTGAATAATAATTTATGAAACCGTTATTTAACCATTTTATTGAATCACATTACTTAATCAAGGGGCCTAGATTATATTAATACTTTCTTTAAGTGATATTACTAATCCATTTGGACACATTACTAATACTAATCATAAAATCACTATTCATAATTTACTATTCATCAAAAATTAAGTTGATCTTATTAGACTCTAAATTTCGTACTGAACATAATTGTAGAAGACCATTTTTCAAAAATCATTACACATTTTTAATTATTTAAGGTTTACACACCCATTTTTAAAATATCCTTTTTCTAAAATTCATCAAAAACAAAGGATTACACAAGGCAGTTACGGTCTCCTTACATAGCCCCTTATCACACCAGCATAGGACCTAAGTGTAAGGTGTGCTAAGGTGAGAGAATCCGAGGGAGGCTCGACCAACATCGCACGAGTAGTAATTTCTATCAGTTTGAACTTCTCGCGAAGGAGATCCCGTTCTAGCTTTATACGATGAAGTTCAGCTTGGGTTTGGTCCAGAGCAAAGCCCAGTGGTGCTACCTCCTTCCCAAGTTCTGTTAGATGGGCTTCGATTGGTCCAAGACTACTGGGTGAGGCCATCGAATCTTCTTTCTATATTAATTAACCAAGATTTATTTGTATTTAGAGACAATAATCAAAACGTTTAGTTTCCAGCAGTCATATTGACCATTGGTCAAATATCAGTCAAAACCCAACAGTCTCATTTTAATTATACTCATGTTACGAAATGAAACATTTTTGTTGAGTATAAAAATAACACATAAAATTAGGAAACAATATTTATTTAAAATTTTGGGTCGTTACAATCTTCCCCCCTTAAGAAATTGCGTCCTCTCAATTTTTAAAATTGGGTTTTGAAATTTCATTGAATGTCCCACATCGGAAAAGGAGTCAGTAAAACTATTACTTTAAAAGAAAGAAAGGGAAGTAAAAAGGTCACCCGAGTTAACCCACACTAGGATTCCATGTAGGAAAACATGGACATGGAGGAGAAAACAAAGGGTCAAGTTCTGAGGGAGAGTGATAGAGAACATGATTAGGATAAAGTTAACCATGAGAAAATCCCAAACTTATGATGTGTGTAAATGGTCTTTGATTACCTAGTAGGAAACGTAAACCAACAACATTTTTTTTTACGTTTCTTTTCATAATTTTGAGTAATTCATTTACCACATAGAACAAAAACATAATGAAATATATCTACCTTCATGTAGAGTTTCACCCTTTAATAAGTTTCTACCAAAACTAATCTTTTCTCCCAAATGATGAGCATTCAAAACTACTTGGTCTCATCAAAACACAAGAATCATATTCTAGAGAATCACATAATCCACAAAAGATTAACTATCTATTTCTTCTATCTTTAAACATTATCCCAAAACAGAAAGGGTAAGGTTAAACAACTCTTCAAAAAGGAAGAATCCCATAGGAATGGAAACTAATTTTAAATCTTCAATGTTCCATGGTAATACCCAAAGTTCATCATAGACCATCCCATAAATAATGGTCCTTAAAATACCTCAAAATAAACCAAACTAACATTGATACCCAAATACAAGAAGGATTTGATAACATAGTCTTCCAAAATAAACTTCATTGTTCATCTCCAAACAACATCAACCACTCCTAACATCTTATAACAAAATTATCTAAGCTAAACATATTTTACCCAAGATTGGTTAATCATTCCCATAAGTTACCTAAATTACTATAAGTCTACCATAAATTCATCGATTCTTCAAAATATAAGTCAACCTTACTCCTCAATGAAAATACCGTAGTAATCTATTTACCTCGATCATATAGGGTCCCTAAAATAGTGAACGTATTCCAAAATAATAATCATCTTTTAATCCCCTAATCACCTCTGTCATATTAATACGACAATCATCGCATTTCCTATCACATTGGTTTTTGGGACATGTTCTTCCATTTCCCGCCATTAACTATGAAAAGAAACTATAATTAGGGGCTTATTTACTTAGTTAATAATCATGAAAAGGAAACTTTAAGCGTAAAAGGATAATCATGTAGAATAAAAGTATATCCTAACTTGTGATCCCCTAGGTTCCAATCTAGGTTATCCATGATCATATATTCTTATGTGAATCTTTATTTTGTTTTATCCTTGTTCCTTTAATAATGGTTCATACTAAGCTTATGAATTTACCAAAGCATATCCCACGGGAGTGTCGTAACCAAGAGTGCAGCAAGGCCCGTTTTCGTGTACCAGTTTCCGTTCGAGTCTAGCTCAAAATGGTGTTTTCAGGTTTTACCCCTATGTACATATGTGCCAGAGCCACCTCTACCTGCTCGTATCCAGACAGGGTTGTATTTTCTTGGAAACCCCTTACTCAATACTCACCAAAATACCAGGAAGATTTCCAATATTTAAACTTTTATCTAGGGTTCTTCCAAGATTTTTCATATCCTAATTCCCAAAAATAACTAAACCATCCTTTGATACCAACTATAACATTCCGCCTCTTTATCACATAAACTTTCATTACATTACACAAAACTGAGGATCTTTAAGGTTTAGTGTCTTGGAAACCAGGAACATAATACATGAAAACAACATAAAACATTATTCTTAAACACTTGAAATGCTTCTCCTTAAGTTCATCCTAGGTTCATTACTACATCTCATAACCTGGGGACATACATCAAAAGAAAGGGTGAGCAAAAGGCCCAGTAAGGGAAACAAGATGAACATTTTACATGTGAACTTGAGATACTTCAATAAGGACATGAAAAGAACTTTAAGGCATGAGAAAGAAATCATGAGATACATCATAATAAAAATAACATTTTTTATAACATGAAGATGTGGCTGCAACATTTAATATTGACAATCGTTTCGTTTCACCACGGTCCGTCCCCAAGGTGTAGTTAAAAATTACCAAGGTTATTCACCAAGGCGTCGTTAAAATGATCATCTCTAGAGATTAAGTCTTTACCCAATGCATTGGAGCGCTATCAGGGCGCACCCTTAAATTTTCCTTTATTATCATGTGAGCCACATATATCATCATCAAACATTTCATAAATAACCCATATAACAAAAAATAAATGGGTTTCATTTCATAATAATAACATTTTAAAAACTTCTTTAAAGACATGATCTTTACGTCAGTTTAAAACCCACAGAAAAGGAAGGTGGGTCTCATGTATGTAAATCCCATAATTTAAAATAGACATTTTGGTATATATGTGAATACCCCTTTAGAAGAAATATCTTTTAGTATTCACTTAATAATATAAAAGAACTTTAGAAAAAAAGAGAGACATTTTGAGACGGAAATTCTGCAGCATAACGGCTATGTTACGCGGTTTTAGAAGACATTAAAAAGAGAGGGAAAATGGGTCTAACATTCATAAATGAACCACAAAACAGTAGATGGACAGAATAAGAAGGATACATGATCATGGTAATGAAATTTCAAGGACATACCATTTGAAATGAAAAACATGGAAGGAAGGAAAAAATTAGATTTCTCTTATGAAAGTACGGCAGCCAAACGACGTTACTTAAACTTCAACAAAAATGATGTGAAAAGATCAAATAGGGTCTCTAATCATGTGAACATAAGAGTTCAGTATGATAGATATAGAGATAATTCCCCAACATAATTAAAAAGGAACTTGAAAGACTTGACATTAAAGTAGAACTTTGAAAAGAATGAGAAGGGTGAAAGAATCCCCTAAAAAATTCGGCAGCCTAACGACACCACTTAAAACATCAAAATACTGAATTGAAGAGATCAAATGGGGTCTCTAATCATATGAACATAAGATTCCAGTATGATAGATATAGATATCATAACCCAACATAACAAAAAGTAACATGAAAGAATTGACATGAAAGTAGATCTTCAAAACGAGAAGGGTGAAGAACCACTTAAAAATTCGGCAGCCTAACGGCGCCACTTAAAACATAAAAATACTGAATTGAAGAGATCAAATGGGGTCTCTAATCATATGAACATAAGAGTCAAGTATTATAGATATATATATCATACCCCAACATAACAAAAAGGAACTTGAATGAATTGACATGAAAGTAGAACTTCAAAACGAGAAGGGTGAAGAACCACTTAAAAATTCGGCAGCCTAACGACGCCACTTAAAACTTCAAAATACTGAATTGAAGAGATCAAATGGGGTCTCTCATCATATGATCATAAAAGATCAGTATTATAAATTTAGAGATCATACCCCAACATAATAAAAAGTAAGTTGAAATACTTTACATGAAAATAGATCTTGAAAAATGAGAAGGGAGAAAGGATCCGATACAAAAAATTCGGCAGCCTAACGACGCCACATAAAACTTCATAAAATGAAATAATGAGAGTAAGAGGGGATCTCTCATTATATTAACATAAAAAGGGCAGTAATAGGAGTATAAAATAACATCCTCCAACATAAGAACATGTAGCATAAAAGGAATGACATAAAAGAGATTACTTGAAATGAAAGAGAGAGGTCGGATCCCTTACCTTAAAACATAACTCTTAAAACTAAATGGTTGGGACCTTGAGGGCTTGGGGGCACCATGGGAGGACTCCTTGGGAGGTAATGAGACCAGAACTTCGTTGGGGGAGAGTGGGGAGTTGAATGGATGAGAGGATGGCTAGGTATTTATAGGGAAAGTGAGGGGACAAGGCATTAATGGCAAAGGGACACCTCATTAGAGGTTTTGGCAAAACCATGGGCTTTCCCATGGTATTTGCCCATGGTATTGGCCACTTGGGACACCTCATACCTTATCGCACTATTCATAATTCGAACATATTGATTACAAACTTAATACATCATTTAATGATGTCATTAAACACCCGTAACTTAAAAACTGTATTTTCACTATTCATCGAAAATTTAACTTTCTCAGGATAATCCCAAAGTTTCACCTTAACCAAATATCAACGCTCTGATTAAAAATATGAACTCCATTTTATAAAAATAATTTTCTAAATATTTTTAATTTAATTTTTAAATAAAAACACTATTCACCGAAAATTCATTTTTTTCAGAAAAAACCCCAAAAATTACCATAGCATAATATCGGTGCTCTGAGTTCAAAAATGAAATCCGTTTTATAAAAATAATTATCTAAATATTTTTAATTAAATTTTTAATTAAAAAACACTATTCACCCAAAAAAACTAATACTTGAATAATAATTTATGAAACCGTTATTTAACCATTTAATTGAATCACATAACTTAATCAAGGTGCCTAGATTATATTAATACTTTCTTTAAGTGAGATTACTAATCTATTTGGACACATTACTAATTCTAATCATAAAATCACTATTCATAATTTACTATTAATCAAAAATTAAGTTGATCTTATTAGACTCTAAATTTCGTACTGAACATAATTGTAGAAGACCATTTTTCAAAAATCATTACACATTTTTAATTATTTGAGGTTTACACAACCATTTTTAAAATATCCTTTTTCTAAAATTAATCAAAAAAATGCATACTATATTTATCCGGTCATTTGAAAATTCATAAACATCATCACAAGAAGAAATCTCAATTTTTATTTAAAACAAAGGGTTACACAAGGCAGTTACGGTCTCCTTACATAGCACCTTATCACACCAGCATAGGACCTAAGTGTAAGGAGTGCTAAGGTGAGAGAATCCGAGGGAGGCTCGGCCAACATCACACGGGTAGTAATTTCTATCAGTTTGAACTTCTCGCGAAGGTGATCCCGTTCTAGCTTTATACGATGAAGTTCAGCTTGGGTTTGGTCCAGAGCAAAGCCCAGTGGTGCTACCTCCTTCCCAAGTTCTGTTAGATGGGCTTCAATTGGTCCAAGACTACTGGGTGAGGCCATCGAATCTTCTTTCTATATTAATTAACCAAGATTACTTGTATTTAGAGACCATAATGAAAACGTTTAGTTTCCAGCGGTCATGTTGACCAATGGTCAAATAACAGTCAAAACCCAGCTGTCTCATTTTAATTATACTCATGTTACCAAATGAAACATTTTTGTTGAGTATAAAAATAACACATAAAATTAGGAAACAATATTTATTTAAACTTTTGGGTCGTTACAGGTTATGTAATATAGGAGAAGAATAAATAAATTTTCATTGTTAATAAATAAAATCACACCTCACATTAAAACATAATCTTGAGCATAAAATGGTTGGAATAAAAGCACACTGAATAATTCAATAATAAAACATAACTGTAGATGTTATACTAGTAAAATAATAAAATGGACTATAAATTAATACAATCAAAATGATTTAATTCATAATTCGGGAAATCATAACCATATTTTAAAGACCTCATACCAAGACCATACAAAAATGAGAAAAACCCAAACTAGCTTGTCTCATTAGATCTATCGATGCACCGTGGAGCTATATCGGGCCCAACCCAACACATACAAAGGATAATTAATTCCTCTTATGAATGGGGTGAACATAATCATCATATACATTTATATTGATACTAACTTATGAAATGTAAATAATTTCCCCAATCATTAAACATAAACACTAACTGTTTGGATTAATATGGTGAATGGTATCAAGATTACACATCCATAGTCAAACATATCAGAAACCCTTCAAAAAAATATTTTAGATGATATCCTAAGAAATAACCTTAAATGAATTAAAATATTCCAGAATGGATGTTTACAAGATGATGATACTTTTAAGTGAGACAGTTGAAAAATTATAGGGGAAATAATACTTAATCATTCCAAAGTGTCCCACACCACCTTGAAAAACTCAATTCATAATCCCTTAGAATATCATGATATTAAAGAGACTCTTGATATTATATTAAAAAAGGAATTAAATAATCCACATTTAATGAATCAGTGGTGAACAAGGCATATATATCACATAGGTAAAAGTGAGATGATAAAAACCATTTTTACTATAGAAAAAAGAGTTTTTTTTGGAAAATCATTCGTATTTGTCATGAAATTTGTGCGTAATTAAGTATATACAACAAAATAAAACATAAGGACATATAACATAAATTTTAATCATATTTAACATCCCTCAAATTTGGAACCATGAAAAAACATGTTTTTAAACAAGAATTTGAAATAAAATATTTTTGTGCGGTTAGAAGAAAATATTGAAGAGATTTTAAATCAGAAATGCATGTTTATTTTCATAAAACTACAATTGAACCAAATAATTTTTCATGATAAAATGGTTGATTTTTGAAAAATGATTATGTCTTAAAATAGATCACATAGTGCATTTTAAAATGTTTAATAAATAGGGAAGTTCCCTTAAGTTTGGCTTGTTTATCAGGAGGAATTGAGAAGGGATCTATTTTAAAACATATAATACACATAAATAAATTATGAAATGATTTGAATATATGATTTTGAAAAATAAAAATAGAATATAGAGTGTTTACAAAAAAATAAATGAAAACTAAATTTGGGTATGGAATGTGAAAGAATAACCCGAAAGAAAAAATGATGGTTTGTGTGGAATCCCTAACCACATTGTTATCAGTCGAATCGTATACCCCAAAAAATAATAATTATAAATTTTTTAACTTAATAACATGATAATAAATAGATTCATGATATCATATATCAATTGTAAGTATATATACACCACACAAAAGACTTAGTTGTGAGTAAGGAATATCTCATGGAAATGAAAGTGAGTTGAGAAAACACATAACTTGGGTCCAAATGTATTCTGCTCTTGACCTTAATTTCCAGGATAATCTAATTAAATACATCAATTAAATAATTAATTACATTATTAACATATTTTTTTCATTTTAGTTCTATTATGTTAATTTATTTTCTTATTAATAAGTTAAAAGATTGAATTTCTTCGTCCTCGGATGTTCATTTCCTTGATTTCATGATTAGTTCTCTGGATTATAAGTAATGGAGTTCATGGGGAATGGATGTAATTATCCATAATTGATCTTATATATTATTAATGAACATAAATAATTAAAATGGTCATATATTTAATTTTTTACGTGTTATGAGGATTAATCATTAGATAATACTTTTAGTGATAATCATTTAGATTTTTACGACGGTTTTTCAATCTGAACGAACTAGTTTTGTTCTATTATTTAATATTATGTATACATTATGGTTCTATAATAATTAAATAAGATATAATTAATAATTTAGATTATATTTTGACCATAAAAATGGTTTCATGATGACCCTTGAAGAATAAATTCATGAATAAATCCATTTTGTCCACAAATGTTGTAAATTGGGACCTCCCGATAAATGATTTCATTTATAAAATAATAGAGAGAGAGAGAGAAGATTGATATTTGTTATTACATTAACATGATATAATTAAATTATATAGATGATTCTGTATTTATCAATATCTATTGGAATTAAGAGGCTTTTATAAAATAATAAATGAAAGAACATAAAAAGAAATTAAATGGAAAAAGGAAGAGGATTTTACCTCATGAAATATCCTCCTTGAGAACCTCCTTATGTGAAGTGGGTTTGAACATTGGTAAAGCTCGGTAGCTCATATATGTGTGGAGATACTATTGAAGAGTATTTGGGAAGGACATTTATAATATTCAAGGATTATAGGTGTGAATAGAAGAGGTCATGAGGGGTAATTTTTATTGTGGAGGATGGGGAGGGGTTTTCTATTATTTTAATAATTATTTTTATTATTTTTACTCTAGACTAAAAATTATCTTAATTAATGTGACTAAAAACACTAATAAGCGAATTTTAGTTCATATCAATGGCCATTTAAATAATCCAAGACTCATTCATTATGAAAAAAATTCATTTATTTAGAATATTTTGTAAATTATTAAATTTCACAATTCACCAAAAATCATGTATTTCTGAAAAATCCAAAAAATTCACCCTTAATTTTTTTTAAATGTTGAATAAAAAAATTAACTCCATTTCAAGATAATGAACTTGCTAAATTCGTCATATTTAATTTTTATCTAAAACCACAATTTACGTAAAAAATAGAGTTTTTTAAATTATAAAATATTTAATAATACCCTGAAAAATTAACTAAGCTCTTATTAAATTATACCAAAATCATATGACAACAAAATATTGATCTATGAATACATTTTAATAATATTTATTATCCTTTAAAATAATTTCTTACATGTAAAATTGTTTTAAAATATTTATTTCTCACAAAAATACATACAGTTAATTACTAGTTTTTAAAATAATCACTCTCATTTATATGGTTCCAAAATTTTATATATACATACATATGTGAGGTTACTATTCATAAGGATAAATAACTATTCAGAATAGTTATGATACTATTCATAAGGGTACATTACAATTCATAATGTTCATGTTACTATTCAACAAAAAATAAGTTGATTCTATCAGACTATAAATATATTACTCAACACAATCATGTATATCTGTTTTTTTAAATTCAAAACTCATAATTGGAAAAATTAAGTTTAATAGCTAGGTTATAACTATAAAAATGTGGTGTTTTTCAAGGGAAAGGTGTTGTGTTCATATATTATATCTAAATAACAGATATTATTTGTGAAGAAATATACTATAAAATCATTGGGGGTCATTGTCATAGTGACTATATTAATTACATAATTTTGTATTTATCAAGATAACTATAAAGTCAATATATATTATATTCATAAAATATTTAATCAAAAAATTTATTAATAAAAATTAATTATGTAAAAAGTATAATCAAATAAATATATTCATATTAAAATATTCTTTTACACAAAATAATACTATAAAATTGTATTTTTTTGAACATTAATTTAAAATTCATTAGAAAGCAAAAAATTGGAAATATATGTATTATTAACTAAAATTGATAATTTTAAATTATTATTTTTCTTTGATTAATGTATTTAAAAATAGAAAAAAATTATTGGAGTGTTACATTATTCCCGCATCAATAGAATTGAGTCCTCAAATTTTGAAATTTCACATCGAATGTTAAATGTTGATACTTTAAAATTCCCCTGTGAGAACCCCCATAAAAAAGAAGGGTAGTAAAATATTCTCAGAATAAGGAAAAGTGAATGGAATTTGTTACCATGAAGCTACACATTAGAATTAGATAACATTACTATGAAGTGAAAATATGGAATGAAGGAATAGTATAACCATAACGTTATGATGGAAAGTTATAGAGGTCATATTCAGGAGGAAGTAAATAGTCACAAAAACATATTTCTGTGAAGATATAAGGGACCATTTGAATCCTTAGAAAAGAATGTACTAGGATTATTTTTTTATTGAAGATCCTTTCCATAATTTTGAGAAAATATTTCACTCGATAATGTAAGGAAATATAATTAATTGATACACAATATTATCCTTCAGTTGTGCCTTTAACTATTCCTACTACATTTCATGGAACAAGATGTATTGTAGGGTAAAAAAAATCTAAAACCTTTTCCAAATATCAAATTGATCCATTTCATAATTTTTTAACTTTTCCTACACATTTAGATACAAATATTTGGTTACATGGTCAATGGATTTCAATATTGTACATATTAATCAACATGAAGGATCTCGTAATAATCACATACTAATATATGAGTCAATTCTCCATGTATTATTTTAAAGAATTGTAATAACATGAATTACCAATTTTTTTTAATATGTCCAGTTTTCCTTTTTATTTTGTAAAACATATGAATTAATATACATTCCACTAGTCCATAATGTTGTAGACTCTACCCCTTTGTTGATAATCGAATATATAGATCAAATATAGTAACCAATTCCAAATTTATGTTATCCAAACCAATAATCAATTTATTATAAAATATATAACATACTATCTTCAACATATTAAGGGTTGTCTTTCCCTTAACCATATATATTTCTTAAATTGTAACTTGTTAGCGAGTCACTTTTTCTTCGTACCATTCAACAGACAAACTGAAATCCATATTAAAATATTATAGTAGTAAAAAACTTGTAAATTCTATAATTCTCATTATAATAAAATCATAACATAGTTCTTGATTCCTTAAATACATTAATCATTCTACATTTACTATTGTATCATCATAATCATGACCATGATCCCTTTACGTTTTTGGTGATATATTTCCTTAATGATTGGGACATTCATCTACATAGTGCCCCTTATCCTTAGAGTTAAAGCATTGAATGTTGAAAAATTATTTATTCTATTGAAATTATAAGAATGGCTTCCTTCTCCTCCACACTTGAAGAAAACTCCTTTTCCCATTAATCATATACCTAGCTATTTCCTTTCATAGTTATCTTATATGGGAAAATAATTCTTTCCCGTATTCCCTTTATCTATATGTTTCCTAGTTTTCCTTTTCTTCATCCTCTTACTTCTGAAGCCATAATACATAGAAAACTCTTTCTATTTCTAGTTAAGATATGATTTTATCTCCTCATATAATGAGTGTGTTTTAGATACTATTTCATTTTAATGACTAGTTTACACCTATAAAAGGAATGGTTATTATTATACTTTTGATTATGTACATTGATGTGGTTCCCAATCCATCCACTATGCACCATTTCTAAAAAACTTCATCAACTATATTAGATCATATCATTAGGAAACATATTTTATAATCAAAATACTAGTGAAATACTTAAGGTAAATTGAAACATTTATGTGAAGTAAATATCATAATCATAAAAATTATTTCATGGAAGACATGTTTACATTAAAATACTTCATATTGGTTAGTAAAGTGTATGTGAATAATCCTAAGAATATCCCCCGAGAATGTAAAACTAGGTGAGTAATAAGGCATGTTTTTGTGAACTAGTTTACCCAGAGTCATTCCCTACACACCTTGTCAAAGTTGTTGCTCCTTGGTATTTTTATCCTAGAACCACATCCACTTGTTGTATCCAAATACGGATCTAGTTTCTAGGAATATCCACATAGTATTTACAAAACCAAAATAATCGGATGTTCTTATATACTTATCCAAAAAAGTATATATTATGTTTACATTATATAATCTAGGTTTTCTAAATCATGTTTCCAAGGTCACTACTAAACTACTTTTGATACCAACTGTAATACCCCGACCCTAGAAGCCCAGAGCTAGTGAGTAATTTTATTTCATTTGCATGAATAGAAGGAATAAAATCCTGAATTAATGATCAGTTTTTCATTCTTTTAAATCCTAATTACATACGTTATACCCATAATACACTGGGAAAAGAAAATAAAACATTATAAAAAATAAAATGAAATAAGCTACATCCATGAAAACTTATAAAATGTTTTATTCTTCATAACCTATTGAAATTAATCATAATAAAGGGGTGAGAAAATTGTTTTTGTAAGGGTAATTAATATATAAGAAGCATAAATAATAATAAATGTTCAAAAAATAAATGTACACATGCCGTTAAAACAAAATCTTGAGTATAATATGGAAGAAATAAAATCTAAATGAATAATGCCATAATAAAAGATAACCATGAATATTCTAATAGTCGAATAATCACATGGTCTTTCAATTACGTGCTTCATAATGAGTTAATTCATAATTTAGGACAATATGACCATATTTTCAAGGCCTTATGCCAAGACCATACATAAATAGGTAACAACCCAATCTAGTTTGTCTAATGAAAGCTACCAATGCACGGAGGGGTTATATCATTCCCCACCCAATAAATAAAATCTCCTATTTATTCCTTATATTATTTTGGTGAACATAATCGACATGAACAATCATATATAAACTAACATGTGATTTGTAAATAACCTTAGCCAATCATTAAACATAAACACAACCCATTTGGAGTACTATGGGGAATGGTATTAAGATAACACATCCATAGTCAAACTAATAAAAATCCCTTTAAAAATATATTTTAGATGATATCATAATAGATAAACATAAATTAATTAAAAAATTCAATAAATTTATTGACTTAGAAGAAGGTACATTTTAGTGAGACCATTGAAAAAATCATGATGAAATAATCCATAAACATTCTAAAGTGTTGCATACCACTGTGAAACATTAAAATAATAATACCTTAGATTATAATGATAATTATTGGACTCTTTATATGATATAACATAGGGAAATACATACACCACATAATGTAATAATTTTTTTACAAGTCATAAATCTCACAGAAGTAAATGTGAGACGAGAAAAATTCCATTAACTTTGGAAAGATGAGTTCGTTTGGTAAATCGTTTTATTTTTATTGAAATAAATTAGTAAACAATTATATCATAGAAAATAAATTGTAAAAACTTATAAATTATATTACATGAATAAATAATTTCCCAGTAATGTGAAACCATGTAAAAATAGTTTTTACGGATTCTTTAGAAATAAAACATTTCAGGGCAGTTTAAGGAAAATATTAAAGAGATTTTAAAGCAGAAAGGGATGTTTGCTTTCATAAGACCTGAAATTAAACAAGATATGTTTTTAACATTATATTTTTTATTTTATAAAAATAATATGTCTTAATAAATTTTATATATTACACTTGAAAATGGGTAATAATTTGAGAAGTTCCCATAAATCGGGCTTGTTTATTAAGAAGAATTAAGATGGGGAATATTATGAATCAAAAAATCACCATAAACGTTAGATTAAATGGAATGAATATATGATTTTGGATCATACAAACATAATATATAATATTCTCACAAAAATAAAGAAGCATTAATTTTGGGTAAGTATATTGATGGAATGGCCTAAAGGAAAAAATGATGGTTCATGTGGAATCCCTTACAACTTTGTAATCAATCCAATCATATGCCCCAAAAAAGAATAATCATATAATGATAAATTTAATAAATTGAAAATAAAAAGATTCATGATATGATAAATAAATTGGTATTATACATAAACCTCACACATGAAATAGTGGTGAGTAAGGCATATCTTCTGGAAATGAAAGTGAGTTGAGAAAACCCTCACCTTATATATGAATATATTTTTAACTTGAGCTTAATGTCCTACATAATAAAATTAAATCTATTAATTAATTAATTAATATCCATATATACATATATTTGAGTCATTGTAGTTCTATTAAGTTTATTTATGTTCTTATTGATAATTTATAAGATTGAATATTGTTATTCTAGAGTGATCATTTCCGTGATTTCATGACCAGTTTGCTTGATTATAAGAAATAGAGTTCATGAGGAATGGATATAATTATGTAGAATTGATCTTATATATTATATATTAAAATAAATAAGTTTAAATATTTATATATATCATTTGGTGACATGGTATGAGGACGAACCTATAAGTAATAAATTTATTTATTATCATTTACATTTTTACAATGGTTTTTTCAATCACATTGAACTAGTTTTGTTTGATTATTTAATATCACATATAAATGAAGGTTATAAAATTATAATAGGATATATAATTAATATTTTATAATATTTTTGAACCATAAAAATAATTTCACAACCAGCCATTACGAATTAATTGGGTATTGAAACATCATCCTCTAGGAAGGTTGTAAATTAGAGCCTCTCGGACAATGATTTTATTTATAAAATAAAAGAGAGAGAGTAAGGATATTGATAATGGTTATTAAATTAACAAGATATAATTAAATTATATAGTTAATAATGGAGTAATAATTATACATTATATAGATAATTTTAGGAGGGAATAATAAATAGAAAAACATAAAAACAAATTAAATGGCAAATGGAAGAGGATTTTACCTCTGGAAATATCCTCCTTAACGACCTCATTAAGGGAAGAATTTTGGCTCTTTTAGGATGCTCAAGAGATTTTGGATGTTGGGAGATACTAGGGAATAATATTTTTGAATAACATTAATAAGATTCAAGTCATATAGAAGTGAAGAGAAAATGGAGTGAGGGTGGTTTTTTTAGTGGAGGAGATGAGGGTTTTTCATTATTTTAATAATTATTTTATTATATTGGACGAAGATTTTGAATAGTAATAATTATTATTACTAAAAGTTTTAATATATGAATTTGAGTTAGAAAAAATATCCATTTATGTTATCCATGACTCAAGTATTATGCATAAATTTATTTCTTTAGCATCTACCGTAAATTTTCAAATTTCACTATTCATAAAAATTCATGTATTTTAGAGAAATCCAAAAAATTCACCCTATCCAATTTTCGATGTGTATAATCTAAAAATTCAGTCCATTTTATGAAAATAATTTAGAAAATCTGATAAATAACATTTTTAACTAAAATCATAATTTACTCATATTTGTTTTTTAAAATTATAACTAATTTTAAAACACCCTGAAAAATTAACTAAGGTCTCATTAAATTATCCAAGTATCATATGAAAACAAAATTTTGATATTTAAATACATTTTATGAAAATGAATTATCTTTAAAATTACTTAATTGAGTATCAGATTTTAATTAATTATTTATTTTTCACAAAAATACCGACAGTTAACTGTTAACATTTAAAATAATCACTCTCATATATAAGGTGTGTAAATTTTATTTATACAAAATGGGTGATTTTATTATTCATAAGGTTAAATTAAAATTCGAAACTGTAATGTTACTATTCACTAAAAATTATGTTTATTTTTTCAGACTCTAAATAACTTACTAAGAACAATGGTGTATGTCTTTTAATCCAAATTCAAAACACAAAAATAGTCAAATTTAGTGTAACAGTATGGTTATAACTATAACAATGTGATGTTTTGTTCATTTAATATGTTTTGTGCATATAATATATCTAATTAATTATTATTATTTATGATGAAACATACCATTAATTCTTGGGGTTTCATATTAATAATGACCATATTCATAAATGAATTTATTATTTATCTAAATAATTATTATAGTGAATATATATTATTATAGAAATATGTAACTAAACAATGTATTGATAAAAATAAAATTTGCAATAAAAATATTCAATTATATAAATTCATATTAGAATTTTCAATTACAAAAAATAATACTATAAAATCATATTTTTGTTTATAAAATTAATTTCATATAAATTGGAAAGATATAAATTTAAACTATAAGTATTATTAATTAAAACACATACTATAAAGTTATTATTTTTCAAAACATAATGTGTTTAAAATTATAAAAAAAATTAATGTGATGTTATATAGAATATATCAAACATATATTCAGTAAAACAAATTTTTACAAATAAATTAATTCTTTTGATATTTTTCATTTCATGGGAAACTATGTTTACCTTGAATTACAAACAAAACTCTGTGTAGCTTGAATTACACAAAAATGAGTTTAAATTGAACATAACATACTAACAACATTTTATTATTTAATATGATAGTTGTCAGAAATCCATTGGAATGGATTGATTGAATAAGATTAAATAAAATATAGAAATATATAGTTTATATAATTAAATAAAATTAATACATTGGTGATAAATAGATTAAAATGGAAATAAAATAAATTTGTAAAAAAGTAAATAATTTACTAAAAAAATCATGGTTTTAAACACATTTTACTTTAATAAATTAAGAAATCCAATTTTTTGGAATTATTTTAGTTGAATTTTTATATAATATATATTCATTAAATTATTTAACATTCGTGTCATATTTTTTATAGTAACTACATAAGAATAAATATAATTTCTAAAATTAAAACTATACTTTATTTAAAGATGTTTTATCAACATTTTTGACTAAATTATTTTAAAATTATATTATGAAACACTAAAAAATATATTTTAAATAAAAATATAATTTCTTAAAACACCATATCAGAATTATCATATGTTGAGTATTTGAGAATTTTGTAGGAAGAAAAAATTTATTATAAATATTTAATAATACAGAGTTTCGATAGAAAAAATACATTTAATTTAAATTATTTAAAATTATATATTATATTTTATATTAGTGTTAAAGTAAAAAATAGTTATGTTCTATATATAATAGTAAAATGTATTTTATTTTATTCTTATACACATTAATTTTTCATGTAAAAAAATATAATACATCTGAACATTATTTTCTCTTAAAACATACTTTCTGATCGCGTCCAAGAGATTAATTTAAAATTATTTTTATCACATATATTACTTAAATTAAACAACATAGATTCAATATTTTTTATCCAAATAATTTATGTTATCTAATAATTTAAAATTAATTTTTTCCAAAATTAATTGAAAATAATTAATAAATGTTTACCCCAATTATGATTAAAATAGATTTATCGGGGGTTAGACAAAAAGATAAGGGTAAAATATTGTCCAAAATTCACCCCAAACCCTTTGGGTGGCCATCATTAGAGAATATATTATATATTATTGGGAACTCAATAATATATATCCTTTTATAACGATAAAAACCATGGATACACCATTTTTTTCAAGACATTAAAAGTGTGCCGCTCACCTCACTTTTTAAAGGCCGCCAACTCACAATTCTTATTAACAACTTAATTAACTTTTTTTTGGTAAATAAATACCAAAATAAAATATGAAAATCCCTATACCCATCTTAGAAACCATATTATACATTCAAATTCATCCCTAAAATGATTTTGGTGCAAACCTAAGGAGGATACATGAAGAGAGAGGTAACATTCTTCTATAAGAATTTTTTTTTTATATACCACAACCCCATTAGATAATTATTAAACAATGAAGATATAATATAATATGTATAATAAATATAATGATATATTTTTAAGTTATGTTAGTTATGTATAACCTCTCAAAATTCCATCAAATGGGTAATGAAATTATTGTTTATGTGTATGGAGGGCTACCATCTCACGAATTTTGGTCATTCTTTTTCCCTTAACCAACTCCCATGGAAGGGTTTGATAATCTATATAGACTATATAAATTATATTTGTATCAATTTTATACCTATTTATTCATTATATCATTTATAACTTTTAAATTTCTAATATATTTTTTATCTGATATCATCGATTGTGTTTATGGCGGACTACAACCTCACAAAATGATGTGCTTCATTTTCATTAAATCTTTACATGGAACATAATAAGGATAAATTTGATAAATATATGTAATATAAATTACATAATTATTATATTAATTAAATATTTTCACCATTACAATATAATATAACATTTTATTTTTTTAACATTTTACATACTAAATGATGACATCATCATTCATGTACCTATGGTTTACTGCATTCAAAAAGAGATATGAATCTCTATTTTAATCACCAAAACACATGGATGAAATGTATAAGTATATTAAATGAAATAAATTTTGAATTATATTATTATAATTCTTGGAATATAAAATGGTACTTCTATTATTTCAATAATGATCATCGAAAAATGATGTACATACGACCATCCTTCTCGAGGAACGTAACATAATAAATTTACCAAATTCATCTTTCATGATTTTTCATAACATTATAATTGATATTTGATTATGATAAATATATAGTGATTATTATTCTAGATATTATGGGACCATTATCAATGTAACGGGTTGAAAAATAAAAAAATAAACATATAAGTAAAACAAACTGGGTATTAAATAATATATATTTCTATTAATAAATATTTAGTAAATGGGTAAAAATGTAATGATATAGAAATTTATTGTTTTGAAATATATATATATAATTGTTTATATATATTTCATAATTTAGGTTAAAATAATCATGATGGATGTTGGAACTTAAGGTAATATATTTCTATAAAACATTAATTTTTCTATGAGACACATGCCATATTCACCACGAGATTCTTTTATGTTGTGTAACTAAAAAAAATAATGTATTATAAAATTAAAATCATTAAATTAATTTTTATTTAAATTTAAATTCAAATATCTCCCTTTAAAGGTTTTTACTATTTAAATGTTACCTAGGAAGTAATGGTTCTTTCTATATATTTTCAATATTTGTGAAAAATATTTATTTTATGCACATATATTAATTTATGATGGGTATATATAGACCATTTGTAATATAATTTCATTAATTAACTAATCATAAAGTTATTTTAGGAATAATTTATTCCTCCATGGGTCACACATTTTTATGTTACCAATGTTGTAATGAATTTATGTTACAATCTCACCATTTATCTATTTTATTAGTGATTATGTTTCTATGGAAAAAATATAATTATCCATTTATCAAGAAAAAAACGTATTTTCTTATTCATTGGTTGTGTCTTGAGAATATATGTTCTTCAATTATTTTATTATCTCTATTTACCCAGTTTTTCTAAATAATTTTTTAATCATTTTTTATTTCAATTTTTCACTGAGAGCACTATTTCATCAAATATTTTGTTTTATAAAAATATTTTCAGAATAAATTTTTTATATTTTTTCTAAATGTTTTATAATGACACCTTAACCAATGACTAATTTTTTGAAATTTGTTTTGATAGGAATATTCATACCATTTTCAAGTAAATAATCATATGGAATTTATCAATTATTAGAAAAGAAATAAAATTTTCAACATGCATGTCATGAATAGTAAATCATGGAATCATTACTACTAAAAAATTTAAAGAATCCCTGTACATTTTGAAATTTTCATTTCCATGAGTCATTTTTCCATAAATTTTGGGAAATTTTATATATTTTAAGTATATTATTTCAAAATAAAAAGTATTCCAAAAAGGTTGAATGTTTTAAAATGTTTTTTAAATGTGGAAGGAATATTTTTTTCAAGAAATATTTTTAAATAGTTTTTAAATCATCATCTGTAGTTTTTAAATGTTTATTCAACAATAAAAATATTTCTAAAAATATTTTATAATTTTTATTATTGAAAAGTGATAGTAATGGGAAAGTTATGTTCATAAATATATGTTTAATGTTGTTATTATTTTATAATCATTATCTATAGAAAATTACATCCTTTGAGATTAAATATTATTTAATGGGTGTATGATCCAAGGGTACCATTATTGTTCTTTTTCTGAATAGTATATTATATTGATGATGTGATGTTTATGAAACCCATTTCTTTTTCTATGAGTTATACCATTATGAAATTCATCTGACACCTAGTTCTTTTTCCACAGGTTATCCTATGATGAAATTATTGTGAATATTATCTATTTTTTACATGTTATGACATGATAAGATTTTTTATGAAACCCATTTTATTTCCTGGGTTCAGAAATGAATTAAGTTATAGGAACTTATGGAACACATACATATGATTTTCATTCTTTAACAAGGGGGAACAATATATCCCTCCAGTGCATTGGTTAAGGATGTAGGTCTCATGAGATAGATAGGTCTTGAATGGGGAGATAACCCCATTCTGTAATGAAATTATTCCTCTATGATTGTTTTGGGAGTGAACTATGACTACTATAATGGTTTGGGGAGAGTAAACATTCCACTATAATATCCATGTAAGTGATCATGAACTACAATAGAAATAATTTTATATTCGTATGTGTGTGTTGTAATTTCATGTCTTATGAATGTGTTATGCTCTCACATATCATGTTCTTTGATTTCAGTTTTATTAATTTCTTATAAACTACCAATATTTATTCTATGACTCATTATTATTATCATGGATATACCAGGTATGTTTTTCATTTTTTATACTCATGTTCTCATACCCTTATATTCATGTTATCCTTACCTATCTTCCTTGTATACCCTTACTAAGAATCTAAGTTCACCCTTTCTTATATTTATGTTCAGAATGTAATGTATAAATTCTTTATGAATGGTATGTCTATAAAGAGTACATAATAGGAATATATTTATGACATACATTAATTACCTTTCAAGAAATAATATAATGGTGTTCCTAGTCTACAAAGACACTAAACTGATATAGTACATAGGCATGTGTTTGAGTAATTTAATGAATATTAATCTAAAATATATTATTATGGTGTTCCTAGTCTTCAAAAATACTAAAATAGTATAAACCATTCATTTAATTTAAATTCATTTAAAATTATGTAAATTCAAAGTATGAGAAGCTTGGGTAAATATAGTTGTTAAGATGAAAGGCTCAGTTATCCTTTAGAAACATAGAAGATAATAGTTTAGTGAGATACCTATCGATATTTATATGGATATTTCTACGGATTCCTCTAAGGATAAGTATAAGGATGTTTCAATATTTAAAGAAATGTCATAGAATTTCGGTAAAAGATGGAGAATTTCATTCCCAAAAAGTTACATCCTTGTATATATACTACAATTGGGAGTCTCTTTGTTAGATATTTACGAAGCAGTAATAAATATGAATTCTTATGATTGATATGGTCTCAATTTTTACATGGTATATGACAACGGACCTTGAGACACTCTGGGTTAGACACTACTAGGGGACATACATTATAAATTCAAAAATATTTTACATATAATAATGAATTGATTAAATTAAATATGGACATGAATGTCTATGTTTTATCCAATAGTTTTTCAGATTTAAAATAAATATCCTTGATTTTGACATACTATAAGTGATTTTTATTTATTATGTGATTTACTAGAATAAATATTGTTTCTTATAATTTTTTATTTTTTTATGGGAGGAATCATGTAAACATTGAAGGTGATAGACAATTTTTTTATTATTGGAATCCAAATTTGATGATTACTGGGGAAAAATTTAGTTTTATGATACTTAATTATATATCACAATATATTAATGAAAACCTGAATTTTGTAAGGATTTATAAACCATCAACTAAGAGGTTGATGATATTTTATGATAGTTGATATGTTAATGAACATATTTAAATGAAAAAAAATTTACGTGTGCCAATAAACTGGGTTGAATAACCAAGAATAATATCTCAATTGAAGGGTATGATTTTCTATATATGGTAAAAAGGTTATATAGTGAAAAAATATCAAAGAGTTCAATATTTGATGTGCGGGTAAAATAGGCATTATAAAAATCAATACTCTAACCCATCAATAAACTTCTATACTATGGATGGACATATTCCATATCAATAAATAAAGTATAAGGAATAAATAATTTATGTATCTATATATAAGTATTCTGTTGTAGAAGTATTTTTCTTATGGTATTTCGGGTTTATGGATAATAGAATATATAAGTATTGAGTTAATTTTAGAATAATATATGAATCCATATAGGATAAATATAATAGTTATGGAAAACATCATGGGAATAAGGATGATCTCAATATAAATATCATTGACCCATATTTTCTTGTTCTATGTTGTTGGAGACATTCATGATTATAGATATTTTAAGGGATATTTATTGAAACACAATCCTTTAATTTTTTATATTTTTTTAATTAAAATGATAATTTTTGAATAATCTCCTTACACATGGTGGAAATATTATAAATGTTACTTGGTAGAAATTAGGGTTTTTCTTCTCTTAGATGTGGAGGTAACAATGGGTTGTAGTTGATTACCATAAAATCTCAAGACACATTACTGTTATCAAAGAATATTTCGATATATATTTTCTCACTAGAATAAACATTAATGATGTTGTAAGATTTCATAGATTACTGATTTTTTTGTATCAAATAAGGATTCTATTTTTACTCAATATTATAATGAAGTCATCAATAATCTCTTGATACATATTTTTTTATAATTGTGTATCATCCTAAGAAAGATGGTCAGTCTGAAAGAACAATTCAAACCCTATAAAACAAGATAATATCATTTTTTATGGATTTTATATGATATTTTGATCAATGATTCTATCTTGTTTGGTTATCGGGAAACAATATATTTCAAACAAGAATTTAAATGGCCCCTTATAAATTTAATTATATAAAACTTCAATTTTCTGGAATGATATTTTAGACCTAATTCTACTGAGAACTAAGTAAGACGATGTGATAATATAGAAGGTTGGAGCCATTCAGAAATATGTAATGGAGTTAAAAATTTAACATAAATTTTATGATATAGATCATTAACACAATTAATAATTTGTAGTTTGTAATAATTTATTTCAATGAATTATTACATGCAATAATGAATGTAAAACTAAGTCATAGGTATATATTTCCCTTTGAAATACATGGTCATATCATGAATGTAGTGTGTCATTAGGAGATTCCACATACCCATTATTATTTTTACAATTTTTTTCATATATTTATCCTGATTATGTATATATTTAATCCATCACAAGTATTTAACCCATAAGTCATACCACTATAGCATGATCATTCTTATAAAGAACAACTAGTGGAGAGCATGGATCGAAATTAGAATGTTCTAAACAAAACACCAATCAACTGGTAATGTTTTTTGTTAAATTCATCAGCATTAGGATGCTACATTGGAAGTTGAGGATTTAATGAGGAATATATATCCACAATTATTGGTACTAAAGTGATGAATTCGGAGGAATAAATTCATTTTTTCTACGGTAGAATGTAGCACACTGATAATTTTTGAAATATATTTTTTCAAATAAATGTAATATTATTAAAAAAAATTATGACATGAAGTGATAATTTATTCATTAATTAGACATAATACTGAGTGAATCTCATGATACATGCAATACCGAGTTCAAAGGAAACATGATGTACTACTAAAATATTATTGTTTAGAATTATATTTATCACTTAGCTATTATATAGAAGTTATAATTAGAATTAACTAATGTTAAAGAAATATGTGGTTTAGAAAAGTATTTATAATGAATCCTCTAGTGCCCAGTCAATTAGAAATTAATATAGAATCTATTAGAATAAAATGGAAATCTTTTTTTTTAGAAAACAATTTTTATGAAAACAAACACATTTTACAACAATAAAATAAATAAATCACAATTATAGATTTAGTTAAATTAAATTTATAAGTTAGATAAATTCAGTAAATTATTTATCCTCCATATTATGTGTTTTCATCCAAATAGATAATAATAAATCCATTTTTATTCTTATGAACTACATTTTTCTAAAAGGTTGTTTTGTAACTTTTTTACCACACTTATTTTAAAACTATTTCTTGAAACTTTTAAAATTTTACGTATAAAAATAAAGTTAATTTTTTAAATTACCATAAAAAATTATATTAATATAAATTTCTTTTATCTTTCTAGAATGAAAAAATACAGATAAACAGTGAAAATACATAACTTTATTTGAATAATTTATTTTCTTTTATATTAATTATAAAGTTAAATTATAAATTATACAAATTTTAATGTAAATTCGGTTCAAATATATATCTATTAATGAACTTTTTGTCATTGGAATATTATTCCTATTGAACTTTATTGAAATTAAATTTTTAGATTTTGAACATTTCCCCTTTGAAAACGAGCATTCTCGTCACTTCTGGGGGATTATATGTAAATTTAAATTTTCCAACTCTATAGATGAATTTTATAAATATTTATTCCATATTTATAATAATAATAATAATTTCTAATTTCTAATATGTTCAAAAATATTTTTTATCAGAAATTGGCTGGAATAGTAGTAAAAACAATTTACCATAGATAAGGTAAAAATTGATTAACAGTGGGTAAAACAATAAAGACAAGGGTAGAAATTTACCGAAAATATATGAAACACCCTTTGGATGAAAATATTTAGAGATTAACTATTCTAGTATCAATAATATTAAATTTTTTACCATTAGGTTATGTGAAATTTTTGGCCATATTGTTTTATATTCCAAATATTACAAACATGCACTAACCTCACTTATAAAAGGCTTAAAATATCCTATATTATTCACCCCCAAATTACCTTTTTTTATTTAAATACCATTCCAAATGACAGAAAAATTATCTCCTTCCATCCTAGGATGATTCAGTTTTCAAAATTCCAACCTCATAATGCTTTTGGTGAAAACCTATGATGGTTACCAAAAATAGTGGTATGATACTTCAATGACCATTTTTATATTATGTATCCCTATACTTCCTTCAATTATTATTATAAAATTATGTTGTAAAAACCTGATAATTTTCCCTATAATAATATTTTATATGTTAAGGTCATGAATTAAAAAAATACCCAATCTCAATAAATGGGTTAATGAAATCATGAAACATGTGTACAACGGACTAGCCCTCACGAACCAATATCTGGAATTATTTAATTACATAAAATCACGGTTGGGTATAATGATATATATTAGGTATATATTTTATTTTTATAGAATTATTATACCTAAAGATTCATTATATCATATATATACCTTCTTTATTCCTATACTATTTTGTATACAATAATGTAGCTCGTGAGTACAAAGGACTACCTCATCACTAATCGATCTGAATCATTTTCCAAAGTGCATTATATAGAACATAGTAAGGATAATGTTAATGAACATATTTGATATGAATTAAATAATAAGGATAATAAAGAAATATTTAACATTATTAGAAGAAAATACCTAATTTTATTTCTTACCTTTTTACTCACTGAATGACGATAAAACCATTTGTGTACTTCTATACTACCACCTTCAAGATGCGATGTGACACACTATTCCCATATAAAAACACAATGGATGACATTTATAAGTATATTAAAAAATTAATGCATTATATATGTAATTTTTATAATTATGAAATGATTAAATGTTATGTATCTCCTATCTATAATGATCAATGAAAAATGGAAAAGTTACTCCTTGGTACGTATGACTTACTGTATCAATGAATGTAACATAATACATATCACAGAACCATCATTCATGACTGGTACTAAATGTAATATATATATATATATATATTATTATTTCATGATTAATATTCTGGAGATGATGGAAGCAAGATCAATGTAACAGGTCATAAAATAAAAAAATCAAAACATATTCAAAAAACAAAGCAGTTATTACATGAAACTTGATTTTAAAAATAAATTTATAATAAATAGTATAATATATATTATTATTTTTATTCAATATATGTATGATAAAAGTAAATTTTATATTTAGGAGGATTAAATTATTATTAATGAAGCTGAGACTAAAGGTTAGTGACTTTTGTCTCACTTATATTTATATACGAGATAGATGGCATATTAACCACATGTTTCTTTTATGTTGTGTATATAATTATGATGAATATATTTTAAAATATTAATTATTAAATACAAGGGTATTAACACTTACATTTCAAGATAACTATTTTAAGGGGTTTATATTTCAAAAGTTACCAAATTCATAAGATATTTTTTTCTAAATATTTCTTTATTCAGACATATGTCTATATAATGAACCCATCTTCTTTTATGAGGTGTATATAAACATCCATTGACATGTAATATCCTATATTTATTTATACTCATGATATATTAATATTCATTTAATTATATTATGTCATGGTGATATTTTATCAATGTTACCAAAGTGGTAATGATCTTATGTATAATCTTATGGTTTATTAGGATTGTTTATGAATATATTTTTTATGATAAATACTTATGATCCATCACCCAATAAACAGATGAATTTGGTCATATTATGTTTATTATAGGAGAATATATATTTTCCCTTCATCATCCCCTCTCTATATACCTAATTAATATAAATAAAGTTTTTATGAAAAAAAATTCATTTCCTGTTTTCATTTGTAATCACATTATCTTCCCGAACCATGTTTTAATAAATACTTATAAAAAATATATTTTTTTTCATATAATTTATTAAACAAATAACCCATGTTTTACTTAAAAAAATCAATTCATTATTCATGTCATTTTCCAAAAATTTTATCATTTTTATATTACTAAAATATGAAATGAATCATTATTTTCAATATGCACAACATAAATTGTATTTCCTTCTATCATAACTGCTCAAAGATTTCAATATTACCTTATTCATCTTCAATTTTTTATTTGAAGGAAATTTTTTCCATAATAATTTTTAATTTTTAATTGTAAATATGTGTTTTCAAAATGAATAGGTTTTTCAAAAAAATTATATTATAATAAGAGTTATTCAACAATGAAATCATATTTTAAAATAGAAATGTTGGTTTTTAAATCATTAATTACAATTTTTAAAAGTCTATTTTTCATGAAAAATATTTCCTAAATTTTTTATAATATTTAGTTTCAAAAATATATTTTCAAAGAAAGGTTATTTTCATGAAGATACATACAAATAGAATAATCATGAAAAATCATTCTCCAACTAAGATGACATACATTGCAGTAACCTATAATTTACTAGTGATATACTATAAGGTTACCATTATTTAACGTTATATTAATGATTATTATTATGATGTAATTATTTTTTAGGAAACCCATTTCTTTTTCCATAGGTTATAAAAATTTATAAATCTTTTGAAATATTGATTTTTTTATATGGATTATGAAATAATTAAATGATGAAATGATTATGAAACTTGTCTCTTTTCCATGGGTTATTAGAAGATTAAGTATTTATGAAACCCATTTTGTATCATGGGTTATGATATAATGACTGATTTCTGATCATATAGTATACATAAAAATTATTTTCATTATTTGTTGGGTGGGACCTATATCTCTCTTAAATGAATTCAGTGATGATTTATACCTCATGAGATATACATATCTGAAACAATTATTGAACCCAGTTTATTAAGTGAATTTTTCCACTATGATGGTCTAGTTGGAATTAATTTATTACTATGATGGTTTGGGGAGTGATCCCATTTCAATATTATAGAATTGTAAGTGAACCTTTAATACTCTAGAAATGATTTTTTATTCTAAAGTGTGTGACAAATAATTTTCCCTAAGACTAATGTAATTCTCTCATGCCTCATGCGAATTTATTTACATTGGTTAATTTCTTATGAAATACTAATATTTATTCCATGAATCATGATTTTATCTTTTATATGAAGGTTATGGTTTTCAGTTGTTATAATCATGTTCTTCTCCGCTTATGTTCATGTAATGATTATTGATCCCCCATACCCTTACTGAGGATCTATGCTCACCCTTTCTTATGTTCCCATTTCCAATGTTTTACAGAATGGTTATTAGTATGGTTATTAAATTAAGATTACATTGTGGTAATATATTTATGGAATACATTGATGATATTCCATTAAATTAGAATATGGTGTGCCTCGTCTCCAAAGATACTAAACTATTACATTTCGTAGGCATTAGTTTTTTTTATTATAGAGAATATTTATATAGAATGATGTAACATACATGTATGGAAATCCTGGAATGCTATATTATATGTCCTAATAATTTTGAAAAATCATATCCACATTGAGATACATCCTTTTATCTTTATTACATTAATTAACTTTTTACCACGGAAATTATCCATTTATTAAAAATATAAGACAACCCATCATGCCTAATTTGAATTTATATATATCTTATTTAGAATCAATTTTATAAATTCAATGTCAAAATACATTGTATTATATTTTTAAATAAATTTGATTATATAGAAAGTAATTATTTTCATGCAGAAATTTCTTTTTATACATGAATAGTTTTTATTATTATTTCAAAGTCATTTTATAATTAAACGAGGGTTAATAAAAATAATTTATTCTATTAAAAATCCCATTATAATAATAATAAAAATATATCAATTTAATTTATTTAAAAAAAATTATAATAAAAACGATTCTTCACTTATAAGTAATTTACTATTACTATGGCCACTGACTTTAACATCATAAACTTATTTATACTGAAAAAATACAATTTCCCATCTATAATATTTTGAATTTATTGAATTAAAATATGAACTCCATTTTATCAGATTCAACATCATTAGGTGGAATGAAAATTAATTTCAATATCATCAAGTATAACTCATAAATATTATTAAATATTTTATTTTCATAGATAATTTTTTCATATTACTTCCCATATAATTTCTATTGGATGGATGATTATTTTTATCTAATAAATATTATGATTCTTTTAAATACATCCATTCGATATGATTAATTCAAAAAACATAACACATGAAAAATTAGACCCTCAAAAAAATCACATTAATATTAAATAATCCTAATAAAATACCCTAAAACATTACTATATATATTATATGAATCACATTCTATTAATACAATGATTTCAAAATACTTCATTAAATTTTAGAACTTCCACATATTACTACTTGATAATAAAAATGTGTAACATAGAAATTTTTTTCATGTAATTTATCTTCATTAAATTTAATATTTAAAATTAATTTATTATCATTTTTAAATTATTTTATATTTAATATATTAGTAATACTACTTAACATCACTATACCTTTTAGAGACATGTATATTTAACAACCTTTTTTACAATGAACTTTTTTCCAACAACATTATTTTAGATCACTTGATATTAAACAACCATATTTCCCTTTAAATACACCTTATTACCATCATTACTTAATATAAATATGTAGTATTATTTCCTCCCAAACTACAATTACCATTACCTAAACATAAATTTTATATTTTATATCATGATTTCTCAATTTATGATTTTCATTCTTATTGTAGGTTTATTCATGGTAACTATGAACCTAAAAGGGTTAATATTATCCATCATATATTTTAGTTTAAATGATTTTTTATCCAATTTATTCTCTCAAATTAATATATGATGTTTAAATGGATTTAATCCCACATGATATGTAATACTCCTTAGTATGTAACACATTGTTTCTTGTATCTTTTTTATAATTTAACATTATGAATTAATAAATTGTTTTTATATTGATTCATTCCATTTATGAATTATTTCATAATCAGGATTAATAGATTATAAAGAATATAAAAAAATATTTTAGAAATATAGACATATAGTTCATTAAAAATTAATCCTTTTTAAATTTTTATTGTGAAAAAATTGTGGAAAATAAGTTATATATCATTAATATAAATTTCTATTGTCTTATATATATTAGAAAATATATTAAATATTCATCTTGAGTTTTCATTAACATATTATACACAATTTAGAACCATTTATTCTGTTGGTGAGAGACTTATCTCTAATATGGCACAAAGTTATTGATTGAAGGGATTTATATCTTCTAATAATTTATCTAATATATGATCATGGAAGAGGTTAAATCCTATCTTTTACATTGAAATTTTTCCTCATAGATATGTCCAATGTTGTTATTTTGTAACTTATCTCCATGGACTATGTAGACCAATTCATTATAATCCTTTATTTATTGAAGCAAGATCCAGGAATTTGTTCTTCTCTCTCATATCGATCTTTTTTTTTAAACCTACACTACCACAAGTATCAATATTTTTTATTAAAGTTCTAGCTGGAGGTGAATTATATATCCTTTACATCACCTATATGGTTCATTCAATGCGGAATCATAGTGGAAAAAACCTGACATCTTTAACTGGTGATGGATCCCCATCCAATTATTTTTATTTCAATTCATCATTATTATGTATTTGGTCCTTTGATGTGATTCAGTTTCACAGTCACTCCTTCCCTTGAAATGTTCACCCTAATAATTCGTTCTTGTGATTCTTCTAAAACCATAGTCTTGCGTTGATATTTCCCTAACCTACCCCCAAATATCTTATTGTGTAATGATTTTTTAACCCCCCCTCATTTTAATACTTTAATTTTTTATTTGGTTTGATATGAATTCAATCGAGGAAGTCTAAGTCACTACCTTTATAGATCCCATCATTAGAGGTCCCACATAGTCATAGAGATGTTATTTTAATCATATAAATGAATCCATATGTTATTCTATGGATTGTAGATTTTGAGTTTTATTCTTAATCAACACAAGAGTTATGATTTTTAGGTACCTGATGGTGTTTATTTTATGGTGGTGTATTAGATTAATTATTCTACTAGTTTATTTGTTTTTTTAATTCCCATTAATTTATGTTTTCCTAAGTGGTAAATTTTTCTTATGTTAGACTATAATTTTCAATATCATAATTGGTTCATCGCATATTATTATGTAATATTAAATTGAGGAAGTAACACATTTGACATGTGGAGGCTTCATGCATTAGTGTAATTTTACTAGGATGTGGTGGTCCTGTGGTGGTTGATTATATATTCTTGAGGAATTTGGGATGTCTGATTTTTTTTCTATTATTTAGTCTTTACTGAACAAGGGACTATTTGTTTTGTAGGTTAGTGGGTATTGTTATGATAAATTTTCTATTAGTGGTTTTTATTCTGATTCTATTTTTCTAAATGTTTTTAAATAGTATTAATTGTTTTTTATTGTCCGTGGTAATATAAATCATGATTTTAATGGGAATTTTTCTATTTCCCATTGTTTTATTTTTTTATGGGAATATGGTTCTTTAAAATTATTTTAATATACAGAACTTTTTTAGTGGTTGACCATTGAATATTATTTCATTGTTGGATATTTTATTTGTTGGATTCATCAATGAATGTAAATTATATTTCATGTTTATTGACATCAATGTCTCTGAGATGAGTTCTGTGAGAAATTGTCCTAAAACCAAACTCTACAAAGTTATCCTTAGGGATCCAATATCATTTCGAAATTTGAATTTTTGAAATGTATTATGGATTTTTTGTTTTTTTAATATTTGGTATGTTTTTTGATTATCATTATTCCTAAAAATTCTTTTTTTTCAAATATATAAAAAAGGATTAATATATTTTTAACGAATAATATTCTAGTTAATTCACTAAAATTGAAATAGTGGATACATATAAGTTGAATTTTCTATATTCCCTAAGAAGATCCCAAAAAATTGTTTTCTACCAAAATAAAACAATTTGGACTATAATTATAGAATGTAACCAATGGTTATATACTATGACTCACTATAAAAAATGTAGTTTTTTAAGGACAAGTATTGTTCTCTTGAATATTGGAATATTAAATCAACTGAAAAAGACCATGGATGAGTAAATTATGGGGAATAAGAAATTAATGTACGTTGAATCTGATTATGAAGTTGTAATATTCAACGGAATAGAAAAAAACTACAAAAACTATATTTGAAATACAATATAACTTAATTTAGAATTGAAATTAAGGGTTTTATAATAGTCTGTGTTTCGGTATCAATAACTAATCCAATTCCAAATTCAAATATTGGAATAATTCCACAATAGAAGATGTTGAAGAAATTGAATGGTTAGTCATTTTTAGGAAATAAAAAAATTAAAATATAGTTAATTTACTCCCTATAAGAACATTGGGAATGCTATTATGACAATAATGAAGAGTATTTTCTTATGTGGATAGAGAACCTCCTTCATGGTTTAATTTATGTAGGGAATGATGTTGTATGAGAATGGGATAATTTTGGTGTGTATAAATTATAAATCCATAAAAGTTAAATGGGAATTAGTTTTGTTGAATCAGTAAAAGATTACAATGTAGAGAGTTTTCTAAAAATTGTATCTCAATTGATTCTTCTAAATCATATGGAAATTTTAACAAGGGTGATCATGTACTAAAAGAAATCATAGCCATATAGAAAAATTTATTTGAATCAATTATAAATATAGGGAATGAACAAGTTAATGGATGTTATAAATGTTAATAAGAAATTTAAAATTAAGAATTACTCTCATTTCATTAGGGGTTTTCATAAATGGAATGCCATATAATGTTGATTAATATTTATGGATGTTAAATATATCATAGAAACATTCATAATAACTTCTATAAATGGATTCATTAATCCTAGTAGATGTTAAATAAATTATGATACCCCATTGAATGGAAATACTTTAATAACCACTATGAAAAGGTGTGTTCCACAAAATGTGGATTTAGACTGAAAAAATGTGGTTTTCCCACTTCTGGTATAAAATATTTAAATTAAAGATGATATAAAGAATGAATCATTTGCTTTTGTTTAGATCATAATTTAATATGTTTTATATTTTGAGAAATATATCTCCCCATTGTTTTCCACATTAAAAGGTTAATGATCATTCACTTTATATCTAAATTTATGTTTAATAACACATATTTCTAGGGAAATTTATTGTATTTACATTTAAAGAATAAATTCCTACAATACATGAGTTATAACATGTTGATCTGGGTATCATAGATTTTAATTATTTTGGCTCTTTAAAATGGTCCTAATTTTCAGTTCCAATGGGTTATAGGTGAGTATCTCTTCCCAATAGTATTTATACATTTAGATTTAATGAAAAATATTTGAATGAAATGGAAAAATATTATATAAATTTTAATATTAATAAATTTGTTATATTTAATGTAATAAAGTAAATAGTATAATGATAGAGATGGAAGAACCTAATTGGTTTTGATTATTGTATCAATTTTCAAAAAGTATCCAAATATATTATTAGCGTTGAGGAAGAACACAATTAGGGAAGAAAATTGTATGGCCCGTGAGTGATTAAAAGCTTTTGGTTAAAGGGAGATTAATTTTGTAGCGATGAATCAGTTGATATTATTTATTAGAGAATAATTAATATATTAGAAAAAATATTTATATATGCATTAGTTTTTACCAATATAATAAATAAAAATAGAGACTGTTATGAATTCCCTTCATTAAATTATCATCTATACAGATTCAATATAACAATATTTACATGACGTGGTTGTAGATATATTCTAGATAATAATTGTTGACATGTTCTAGTTAGACGAATTCCACGGAAAGTGCACTATATGTAATAGTTTCAAGGAGATATTAAGGAAGAAAAATAGGATAAAAGGAGTTGAGTAAATACATATATGAGTATGGATTGGATAGTAATTCTAGGAGTAAGTATTTGTTTTGAATGTAATGATGGTGTGAAGTGTGTATGAATGTATCCAAATATTAATAACGATATAAATTTTTTTAATATGTAGATATTATATCATGAATTATGAACTATAAAAGGATACACTGAAGTAGTAATTAAGGATGTTTTAAGAGATTATAGAATTACATAGTAATTTGAATATATATATTAAATGATTTTGTAAAAAGTAGTGAATTGAATTTTAAATATTATCATAATTTGAATACATGATATGGTTTTTCTATTTCTTTATAGTGAATAGAGAGTACCTATTGAAATTTAATGAAAATGTAATATTATTGGTAAAAGTTATAAAATTGTTGATTTGATATGAAAATTTAAAATTTTTCTAGAACCACTATTATGTATTATTTATTATGATAATGGAATAAAAAAAATATGAATATATTTTGTTTGTAAAAGATAATAAAATTAATATTTTCCATAAAATGGATAATTCCTTTGTGTCCTTAATAAATTAGGAGTATCATACTGTATATGTTACTCTAATGTATATATTTTTCAAAATATAAAAATATTTAAGTATTATTACACAAAATAAATTTATGATTAGAATAGAATAAAATTGAAATTGAAATATAAATGTATAATTATGTTGAGAAATTTAAAAATTTAATATTTGTACAAACAAAAATATACTCTAGTAACTTTAATCTGATAATATGAATATTCAAAATACAAATTGATAAAATTAAAATTCTATGAATTTTTGCATGAATGTTTTCTGCATAGCTACATTTGGGATGTTGGTTACATCAAATAGAAAAATATTTCATAATAATGTTTCCAAAGATAACATAAATGGTGTTCATGTTTTTCTATAATAAAAAATATCTAAAGGATTATGTGTTTATTGGATGTCAATAGTATGTTGAGAAAATTAGTTTCCATATGCTTAAAAATTTATACATAATGTGTTGCTATTTGAAAATAAAATAAAAGAAGAGGAAGATCCTATAATTTTACAATCAATCACAATGTGTTTTTAGGTCATTTAGTGAAACTGATTTTAGAAAAATGAATTAAGGAAAATATAATTATTTTTTGTGAGAGGGTCTCACATAATTATGAAATTAAACTAATGTGATTATTTTTATTTAACCCAATAAGGACAAAAATTATAATATTTTTCAGGGATAATAATAGTTCATGACATCTATAGATATCATGGACTACATTAAAAGTATGTGTATTATGTATTACCTTTAAATAGAAATTGGGAGAATATTTTGCTACTAAAAATCAAAGTAGTTTTCCATATTTTGATTAAGACAAATATATAAATCTGATATTTTATAGGAATGAATTTTTATTGACGATGAAGTAAAATTCATGATGTGATTCTAGATAAATCCATTCAATATTCCAAATATAATATTAATACGATCAAAGAGAGAGGTTGGTGTCATCCTAGAGGAGAATAACTAATGAATCATAGAATAATAAATATAGGAAGTGAATGGTGGATCAAATCCTTTGTTTTTTATATCGAAAAATCAAAGCGGAAGACTTTGAAGAAAAAGAAGGATGAAAATTGGTTTTCGAATTTGAGGAATATAATGATATGAGAAGAAGAAAAAAGTTCATAATCTATGATATTTTTATATCATTATGGGAAGAAGTGAGAATAAGGTTGAAATTCAATTGGTATTAATGATCATTTAGTGGTAGTCAATGATCATGAATGATGAATTGTGAATAAAAACCATCACATTATTGAAAATTTATTATATGGAATTGCTTTATATCTATACCAATTCAGGATAACATATATCATAAAATTTTTCTAAAGTCAGCTAGAGTATTTTGGAAGATCCTTTTCTTTAGTTTAGGAGAGCCTGGTGTAAATTATGTGTGTGTATGGGGGGGGGGGTTGTGGCTATACAAAGCTTTCATTGTATGGTTGAAAATTGTATCAAACTAGAATATAGTATATGTGAGGATATGATATGTTCATTTGAAGATATATAACATTATATTATCTTATATAACATAGTTAGTATCAATATATCTCTACGAACATAGCCTATAAAATAATAGATATCGACATTGGGACTTAACCATGTAATAAAATTGTCCTCTTTCTCTAAATTATTATCTACATTCTATTTTTTTATAAGGGAACATTAATATATCAATTTTTATTAATTTTGAATGATGCTTTAATAGGAAGAGGCGATTATTTAATGAGAAATTAAAATTTAATTTATTTCTTAATCTTGGATCCACTATTTGGGTTCCTACACATTCCACTATACAATACCCTATAATATGTATTCAAGACTATTTATTATAGTGAATATATTGGTTCATAACTTGTTGTGATCTATAAATTTATCTCATCAAACTTTGAGAATGTAGGAGTAGTATGAGCTAGTGTGATATTTTCATCATTTATTTCATTCATAATGTTATAATTGAATATAGAGACCATCCATTTACACAATATATTAATTATCATTTCATAATAATTTAAATTTTCCATGGTTATAGAAAAATTGGATGTTCAACCACATAGGAATTTTTTGGATGCATGATTTGAGATGGAATTTCTTTTAGGATAATATTAAAATTCCTAGTAATATTATGTTAATAAATTTTACAAAATACTAATTCTTAATGAAATTTTTGGAATTTAGTTATATGTATTACATATTTCAATCAATCATGTTATTCAATATGTCTACTTATCTCTACAGTTTTAGCTATAAGCTCGTGACATGAGCATAGTATTCTACCTATTTTCTGTTGTATATTTCTGAAAAAAACAAACTAATATATATATATATATACATATATTGTTCTTTGGGAGATGAAAACAATATATATACTAACCTGGATGAGTATTGGGGTGTCCATCTCTCTCCCAATAGGCTCTTAAAAGCACAGTCAAAGTAGATCTTTCATTATTTAGAAGATAAGTGGTTATAGAAAACACCATTTTTTAATATTTCCTTATAAATAATTCATTCTTCTTTAATGAGGTGAATATTGTATAAATAATCTAATAGTTTATTATTAATCAAATTTTTATAAATTTATTAAGTAAAAGTATTGTATAATGACTACATATCAAACAAAATAACATTATTTCATTAATAGAATTATGATGTACATGACTGTTTTAAATTAAGACAATAAATAAACACAATTGTTCTGAAAATATTATCTCAACTTTCGAAATGAAATGATAGATTCAATGAAAACTCTTTGTAATAATACAATATTTTGTTTTCCATATATAATTGTTCTATTGAGAAAGTATAGACTATTCACTCTCCCCAAATTATGATTTTAAGTAAGGAGGGAATCATGGGATCAATCCCGAGTCAACAAGTAATTTCTAGGAGACAATACTTCATTGATTTTCATCAAAAATATATGATATATGGGATGTTACATTATAACATTAATAAAATTAAAAAAGAATCATCCAATTTTTAGGTGCCATATTTCTTAAATAGGTGGGTGTAGAGAAATCACATTTCCAAGAGATCAACAATGAATCATATTATACTGTAATGACATCCCAAGAGTCCAAAATAATAATCACGATATATAGAGATTTATAGTATCACCACAGTGTTTTCATAGTATACATTAGTTTAGTATTGACCAACTAAGATGATAAAAAATTAACCAAATTCATCTATGAAATAACATTTTTGTGGGATAATTTTTTTATTACTGTGATCATATTTTATTTATTCATTGATAAGAATACAAACCATACCAAAAACAAAAATGCACCTTTTTTGAATAAGAATATGTTACAAAATTTTGAATTCAGTATATTTACAATTTTGATATATACAAAAGGAAATAAGATCATCAGGTACTCCATTGAGAAATGTTAACTCAGTGGAAGTTGCACACTTTTTTTTCAAGAAGATTAGGAAAAAAAATTTCATCAAGGAATTTTTTATTGTTATACAGTTTATCGATGAAATAGAATCCCTGTAATTTATCCATATAGTAGTTATCTTTTATGAAAGGTTAATGGTCACATTTCTAATCGCATGAACCATAATGGTGGAATCACATCTAATGATAAATTGAACTGTCCTCACTGATTTCTTCAAGTCTTCCGAGTTTATTATCCAAATAAAATTAGTTTCATGAAATGTATTAATTTAACATGGAGAAAAGAAACATCCTATTACTTCATCACCATTATTTGAGAAAATATCTCTATACCAAAAACTGCTTGGATTTTCCCATGAGGAACCATCCATGTTACGTTAGATCCATCTCAGAAATAGTAGAATCTACTACATGTTAAAGGTTCTATATGGAGGCTAATAAATACGTGTAATTCCAAACAACATAAAAATATACATATAATATATATAGATATCACAAAATCTAGTTCAAAGTCCATTTCTACTAAAAAAAACAATTCTTATAAGTGTTGAAAGCAAAAATAATGTGATGACCCCATAAATTATTTTTTTATAGCATCTCCAAGTCAAATTAAGTAATTCAGTGATGGCCATAAGGAGAAAATTTTGAACAAGCTATAGGAGAGTAGACCCCATGTACGAAACTAAATAATCCATGATGTTGGTAGATTTGGGAATAAAAAATTAAAAGTGATCACTATATTTTATCCATAATGTAGTTGTTTTAACACATTCGAGGAACATGTGATCGGTGGTTTTGAATTTTTGATTACATTGGGAATATCCCAAGAACTGTTTCGTGACCAAAATATATTGAATGTCTTCAATCAAAATCCATAAATGAATCACCAACAAATAAAGTGTAAACATGGATGGAAGAATCTATGTTATATTCAAACGTTTTCCCAGCTGCAGTTATTCACTAGTATCATCTATCAGTATATAGATTTGGAGAGGAGTTTCTATTTTTTTATCATCCAAAACAATAATATAATCATCATTAATGAAATCATAATTTAAATCAACTTCAATAAATTCAACATGAATAGTATCTAAACTACAATACATTTGATTCCTACTTTATAAATTAATATCAAATAACTAGTTATGGTAGATTAAGGTGTTGGTAAGTGAAGTACATGTCCAGTAATCTAACCAAAAATTAAGGGATCAGTTGATATTGACAATCCAACATGAAATCACTGAAATTATTAGGTAATAGGGCTTAATAGATGGCCAAATGGAAGAATCCATGTTATTCAAATTCCCATCTTTAATATTCTTCAAGAATACGTAACTCATAAATGAAATTCCCTATGCCTTTAATTGATGAGACTCTACATGAAATTATTGTAAAACCTCATGTTTCCATAGTAGGTTATATCTTCAATGTAATTCATTACCTTGTGCTACAAACAACACTGAGTTTGAGCGTACCACAACATATCAAACTAACTGTTCAAAAGAAGTTATTAATAATATTAACTATATTTTGAATTTTATTTACTTCATATAAGTTTATATTCCATATTTTGTGTTTCTTAGACATATTATAAGAACAAATTTAATTTTTTTTTCAAAAAAAAGAAGTATTTTTTAAAAATTCGATTTTACCACCTTTTATTGGTGAACCCTTGTTAAATCAATTATTTTAAACTTTTATATTTTCAATTGAGTAAAATTAAATTCTTCATATGAAAGACAAAAAACTTTAGTTTGATAAATTTTTCGTACTTTTCTGATTACTTTCATATTTTGATAAATATGGAAAAATACAAGGTTTTAGTTCAAAAAAACAATTTTAATCAAAATAATTTATAGTTTTAAATTTTGAATTTGAATGTTCTTAAAGTATAATTAGATTATATTTTTTTATTTAATACCATGTATGTCATTATAAGTAATTTCACATTTAATTTGACATAAACACATGCTAGTCTTTTGATATATTTTTACTTTTTAGAAACCCGGTTTTTTGGTTTTGACAAGGGGAATTAATTTTAAATTAATAAATGAAACTTCTATTTTTGTATTTTTTAAAATAGAATTCATTTTTTAATTTGGAATATTAAAATTTTCTTCGGTTTAATTTTTTTTATTTCTATGAAAACATTCAATTTTTGATGAGTCGTGAAAATTATATGTTATTATTTAAAATCGAATTTTTATTTAATAATTTTTTATTTTATTTAGCAAAATTTTAGGTCAAAATAAATACATAATACCTATATAAGTTCAATTTAATCCATTGGAGTCATTTTATAATTATATTATATATTAAAAAAAAATTGAAATTTTTACCGTTTCTTACCTATCTCTTAGGAGAATTTGAAAATTTTCATAAAACATACATTAAATGCTTCTGTGAGTAAAATATCAAAAGTCCGTGAGACTCGGTTGATATCAATAAGTAATTTGTTTTCAATAAGATGAAAGTATATTTTTGGTGAATAGTAACTTATGACTTTTATTTACCACGGTTAAAAGTAATTAGGGTCATTAAAGATAAAAATGACATTATAATGACCCTAACACATGTCCAAATTCTATTGGATAAGTATATTTCGACCAAAAACAATCTTAGGAAAAAAATATGTTCCTTTAAGTCCACTTGAATTAGATTAGGACATTTATTATTCTTTTATTTAAAGAAGAGTTAAAAGTGTTAAATTCAATGTTTAATAAATAAACGATTTTTAATATTGGGATAAAAATAAGATAAATTTGAAAATAAATATTCATTAGAAATATAAAATGATTTCCTACATAGTTGTATTTTATTTATAATTTTTTGAGATTAAATAATTACATTAATTTGTTACACAATTATGATGCAGCAATAACCTTCTTAATTAAATATTAAAATAGTTTATATTCTATATATATATATATTAAAATAATTATAATTTAAATATTTTGATGTCATACACGATTTGCCTTGGTTAATATGAAATGTTTGTGTTGATAAGAAAATTTTCTGTTGAAGTGAAACAGTTGTTATGACTGTCAAAAAAATACCAAATAGTGACAAATTGACATCAATTAATTTCTAAAATGAATACTTTATTATTGGTTGATATAATATTCCTAAAAATATAAGCTTCCACCAAATGGATTAAATAATATTAAATATGTCATTAATGAACCCCTTCTATTTCTATATAAATTTTAGGGTAAGTTTATTAACCATATATTGTAAGAATAAAAGAATAAATGGTAAAAGTTAAACTATTTAACTAAGAGTTAAATATAAATGATACGGTTAAAATGGAAACCTAAACTTGTCTAAAACATATTGGTTGAGATGATTTGGACCCATAAACACAAAAGTCTTGAAATAAATTCATTTTGTGCCATTATAAACATAATATTATTTTAAAATAAATTAATAATTTAATCTTTTCCAAAAGTGCCCTTCACCCCTCTTATAAAAGGGCACTTACCTTATCTCAAAATCACACCTCTGAAGCCATTTGGATCAACCAAACCCTACCCAAATATCCTCCCAACTACCCTAACTTAATCCTTGTGCCCTTCATTTGGTCAGAAATCCATCCTATGGAGCCCTTTTGATCAAATCAAAAGTAAGAACCTGAAGAAGAGGTAAATGTTTAATAACATCTTTCATGTTATTTTCTTCTTCCACTGCCTCTTTCTTTATTGATTACATTCTAAAATAATCAATCCATTATCTTATACATACTTTGATGTTATTACAAAAATGGTACAACCATATTCATTATTCTATCCAACATATGAGAAACAATGTCACCATATGTGCGTACGTACAGCTTACCGTCTCCTCATCGTGGTATAATAGTTATTCAATACATTATTATTTTAATGGGAAAAATAATTTGTATAACTGATGTAAATAAAAAATTTAACATGTTAATGATTTTTATATATGATATACCATCCAATTACATATTATTTTACCATCAATATGGTGATGTTTTCACTCATGCGTACGTACAGATTACCGTCTCCATAAACGCGATGAGATTCATTTCCATGTTCACCAGTCGACGATGGTTATTAAAATATATATTATTAATAAGTATGTAATATTTGACATAATAATTTTACTAGGTATATATATATATATATCTCTGCGTGTGTGTGTTTTTGTGTTTCTGTGTGTGCGTACTTACATATATCTTATTCACTTACTTTCGTTCAATACGATATGAAAATGGAGACAACGTTTAAGCGTACGTACAACCCACCTTCTCCATAAATGATGTTGTCTAATTCATATATCTATATATTATACATATTTATATTCTATATATATATGTGTGATATATAAATCATTTTTATATTATTTAATTATTTAAATCATTATCTAAATGACATGATCAAGAATAACATGTTAAAACACGTATGATAAAGAAAGAAATTATTACCCAAAATGTTAATTTAACTTGGATATTATTATTGAATAAGTAGTATAATGTCATAAATGAATCAGGTATGAAATAAAAAATATTAATATGGTTATGTTATAATTTAATAACATACTATGTTTATTATACAGAAGGTTAAACGTACCCTCGACCAAAAGAAAGTTCATGGTAAGGGTTAATTTCTCAATCTCATTATTATCCGAGATTTTTTACGTGTAAGTATTTTTGGGGAAATATTTATTTACCATGTAGGAGTTTCATTAATGAAATTTCATAAATGATTCTTTTAAATAACTTTTTAACTAAAACATCATCTATTTTAAATATTTATTCTTCTAAATCATTCTTATTAATGTCCACATTTTCAAGGTGGTTTTAAGGGTTTATTTATATGGACATGAATGTTTAAAATGTTAATTCATTTCAAACGATTCAAAGTGGTATGGGGCACATTGATTCAAAAATTATTTTTAAATGTCTTCCTTTCTAAATTGTGTGACTTTTAAATGTTTTCATGAAAAAGGGATATTTCTATCAAAGAGTTTTACTAATCATTTTCAACTACGTCAACATCCTTTTGGGATATTATTTTTTGATTGAGGTTGTTTTATTATAAATACAATATTCAATGTTTTATAAAATGAGTTATGATGTGTACGAATATGAATGTTCTATTTTTATACCATTCACGGTTTATGGTTAATGTATAAAAATTTTGTATGATAGTTTTAATATGAATGTTTATGTTATGTTTAAACCTCTTTATATGAGGGATGCATTGGACTTAGTAAGTGACAGGTGGAGCCTTCTATAGCTCCTCGATGCATCTGTAAGTCTCCTAAGAAAAACTAGTGTCTTGGCACAAGGTCATGAAAGAATCTTATTTTTTGTCTTTGAAAAATTCCTTGACTATGTGGTTTTGAAGTCTTGAATTATACATTTCATCATTATGAAATTGGATATTGATATTACATGTGATTAATCGACTATTAGAATATCTATGTGAATAAGTAAATGGCATTATTTTATTTATCTTTTCTATATTAGGATGAAGTTTATATTTAAAAGGATTTTTTTTATCTTATAATTTGCCTTAAATGTTTAGGGTTATTTATGAATAGTTTCTCTGTATTTTTATACTTGCTGAGAATCTAAGATCACCCAAATCTTATGTTTTGTTTTACCAGGATTACAAGAAGTGTTTTATAATTGTCAATAAAGGTAAAGCTATAGGATTAATGGAGTTATAAAAGAATCATTTATGTTGTGTTTTATTTTCTAATGTTTAATGTAACATTCTTGGTTATATTCTATTTTCCGAAATTGATAAACTGTTCATTTTTTGGACATTATTCCTTGTAATCATGTCAATGTATCAAAATAATTCACTTACATTGGGATTCAGGGTTTGGGGTGTTACAATTGGTATCATATGATGTTTATCAATAACCTTGGAAACTATATTTACAAAAACTCTAATAAGATAACCTTACCCTAAAATAGACATTGAGTATTAGAATAGAAGAACATACTAAAATTTTGGTATTGTAGATAGTTTAGGAATTTTATGAGAAATAAATCCCTCTCTGAATAAGAACAGGTAGAGGCTATGTTGTCACTAATGTACCTAGGAGTGAAAACTTTGACAAGGTGTTTCGAGCTTGACCCGAGGTACCTTGGTACACGACAACAGGCCTTACTGCACTATTGGTTACGAAACTCCAACGGATAAGATTAGAATAAATCAATTTACGTTAGGTATTTAATAAGATTGGAATTATGCATTGTGATTCATAAAAATAATCTAGTGTATGCCATTATTTTGAAATGGCTCCCAGTAGATGGAATGAGAAATCCAAGAATACACATGATCCAAAGAGTAAGATGGATCATATCTTTCATGGTATTAACTCAAGATTTAGAAAGGAAATATATCCCATCTATTATCATCATATGAAGAAATTGTATCTTATGTTAATAAAATAGGAAAAGAGTTTTCTGAGTCATATGGCTTTGAAGGGAAGCCAGAAAAGAAAAGGATAGTAGAGAGAAATATGGATAATAGGAATAAGGGAATGAAGTATTTTTCCCATATGTAAGAACTATGGAATGAATCACCTTGGTAAATTATTTAATATAATGGGAGTTTGTTTAAGTGTGGAGAAAAGGGACATCAAGTACGTGATTACCAGGGTAAGAAAAAGGATTCCAATGTACAATGCTTCATCAGCAATGAGTTGAGACACCACGGGAATCAATATCCAAATAATCAGAGTATACCACAAATGAAGTTGTTGGATAATAATCATGATATGATATTACCATAGATGAAGAGAAATGACTAGAGTTCTAATGTGGATATTAAATAATTATGTCATTTGAGTATTGTATCAATGATGTATTGGTTATTACAATGATGGAGTATATAAGGATTGCACTACAGTACTATTTCATAAAAAAATTGAGATTGTGTGGTACTACGAAAAGTGAATCAATAGAAAGTTAATCATTTTGGAAAATACATGGTTGAAGGAAAGATATAAATTTAATATACTCCTGATACCGATGTATTGATTTTGGAATAAGAGATGATTTATTTTGATAAATTATAAATGATATTATTGACATCCTTGGAACTGAATAATTGTTTGTTTATTCCATCATGGATGGAGTTTAAAACATTTTTGGATGTGAGGAGTATATCTAGAATTCTATAAGAAATAATAGATCAATAATGTAATCAATATGGTTTTATGGTAATTCTGGGTGTTACTATATTTTTAAAGAATACATGATGATGGTATTAACATTTATTACGTGGTAAAAAAGATCTTAATTGTGTTTACCTACCATATAAATTTTGGATTGTGAGATTGGACAGAAGTATTTTGGTAAGTCTAAAGGTTTGAATGGATTAATATTGACACAGGATATTATTTCTAAGGTGAAAGCATTTCTTAAGATTATTTTTGGATTGTTATTAAAAGGACCACCCAGAGGTCAGGCGACAACCTGTCGCGTTTGGCAAGGTCGTGCGACTACAACCCACAATCAAAGGGTGATAAGGTCGCATCACCTACCACTGGCCTAAGTAATGTCCTGGTTTCTATAATGTAGTTTTTCAAATAGTCGGACTGATGAAATATAAATTCATTATTTTTTGAACCCTATATGATTATGATAAATAGTATATTTTTTAATTCTATTATCTTTTTGAGTGAAAGAAGAGTTTGTGGTAGGAATTAGTTGAATGATGAAACTCTACTTGTCAAGTATATTTTTTTCCTCTTATTCTATGAATAAATTAATTCTTAATCTTTTGGGAAGAGATCTTAAAACCAAAAACTGTTTTACCCTACAACCTTATGTTTTGTTGAATAGATGATATTATAAATGATCATAGATCGGAGGCTTTTAGGCCCTCAATTTTATACTTGTTTCTGATTGATGACCTCAGTCACTCCCTAGGAATTTTTATGTTTTTTCCTCCAATTATATATCCATAATTTCCACCAATGTTTTTCTAATCAAGATCATAATTTGGTGGTTACATTTTCATTTCCCTTTCCGTAATATTAAGACTAAATTTTGTTAACCCAATTTCCGATTTGGGTTTTCCACAAAGGTATTTTTCTATTTCTAACATTTTATTTTCGAAGAAATTTTTTAAATTACGAGGATGCATTTTGTTAAAGGATGGAAGAATGTAACGCACCATTATTTCATAGTATGTTATATATTCGAAGTAATTCAATAACTAGTGCTATACACAACATCGAGTTCGAGCAAGCCACGACTAACCGAACTAGTTGTTCAAAAGTAGTTATTAATAGTATTAACTAAATTTTGAATTTTATATACTACATAAAATTTTAGAATCTATATTATGTGTTTCTAATTCATAATATAAGAACAAATTCATTTTTCAGAAAAAAAATCACTTTTAAAGAAAATGATATTTTTACCGCCTTTTTTTGGTGAACCCTTTTTAAATACAATATTTGACACTTTTATGTTTTCATTTAATTAAAATTTAAATCTTCTTTATAAGTAGGACATAAAAAATTTAGTTTGGATTAATTTTTGGAAATTTTCTCATAACATTCATATTTTGATGAATAGTGAAAAATGTTTAATTGAAAACATCTTTCTTAATTAAATTAGTTTACAGTGTAAAATTATCCAGTTTAGTTTTTTTTAAGTATAAATATATTATATTTTTTTATATAATACAATTTAGGTCATTGAAAGTAATTTCACAATTAAATTTGACATAAACACTTGTCAATCTTTTGGTAGTTTTTACTTTTTAAAAACCCAATTTTTTAACAATGGGAATTAATTTTAAATTAATTAATGAAACATATATGTTCTGAATTTGGTGAAATTTAATTCATTTTTGAATTCAGAATATCAAAATTTTCTTAGGGTGAATTTTTGGAATTTTTCAGAAAACATTCAATTTTTTATAAATAGTGAAAACACTTGGTTTTGGTTGAAAACTGACATTTTATTTAAATAATAATTATTTTTATTTAAATTTAATTTATGTCAAAATAGATACATAATACCTATATAAATTCAATTTATTTTATTGGAGTCATTTTATAATAAGTTTTGATATATAAAAATTTTATTAATCTTTTTACCGTCTTTTACCCACCTCCTAAAAGCATTTACAAATTTTCATATAACATAATTTTACCTCTTATTAGAGTTTAATTTCTAATATCTGAGAGACATTGTTGATATCAGTATGTAAAATGTGGTTCAATAAAATGAAAATAATTTCTGGTGAATAGTTACTTTTAACTTTCATTTAGCATGGTTAAATGTAAAAAGGGAAATTAAAGGTAAAAATGATATTTTAATTATCCTAAAACATTTTCTATTTCTATTTGATAAGTTTATTTCTACCAAAAATAACTTTTAAAAAAATATAATCCTTTAGGTCTACTTGGATTAGATTTGGACATTTATTATTATTTTATTTAAAGATGACTTAAAAGTGTTAAATTCAATTTTTAATAAGTATACCATTTTTAATATATGGATACACATAAGATATATTCGAATATAAATTTTCATTATAGATATAATATTATTTCCTACATAATGGTTTTTTATTTATAATTTGTAGATATTGTATATGTAAATTTATTTATGACACAATGATGATGCAGTAATTACCATCTTAATTAAATATTAAAATAATTTATGTTATAAATATTAAAATAAATAGAATTTAAAACATTCGATGCCATCCACAAATTTTCTAGGTTAATATGACATGATGGGGTTGGTTTGAAAAAAAAATTTCGAAGTGATAAGGTTTTTCTCACTTTCAGAAAAACAAAAAACAAAATAGTGTCCAAACTCACATATATTAATTTTTAAATAAAATACTATATTATTGGTTGATATAAAATTCCTAAAAATTGAAGGTTCAGAAAAAGGGCTTTAATACTATTATATATGTCATTAATGAACCAATTAATGTTATCTTGGATGTTTAGAGTATGTTTATTAACCATATAGTTTAAGAATACAAGAACACCTAGTAAAAGATAAATTATTTAACTAAGAGTTAAATCTAAAAGATATGATTAAAATAGTTAACAAAACATGTCTAAAAACAATTGGTTTAGAGTATTTCGATGCATAACAACCTAAGTATTTAAATGGATTCATTTTGAGCAATTATAATCCGAATATGATGTATAATAAATTAATACTTTAATCGTTCATAAAGTGAACCTCACGCCTCTTATAAAAAGGAACTTCCCATTCTCTCAAAATCACACCTCCAAATCCATTTTCCTCAGCCAACACCTACACATATATCCCCCCAACTACCCCCTTAATCCTAGAGGCCTTAATATTTTCATAATTCCATCTTATGGAGCCATTTTGATCAAATCAAAAGGAGAAGCCGAAGAAGAGGTAAACATTTCATCGCCTCATTCAAGTTATCTTCTTCTTCCACATCCTCTTTCTTAGTTGTTTCAACACTGAAATAATTAATCCAGTATCTTCTACATACTGTTATGTTATTACCAAAATGTTACAACTAAATTCATTATTTTATCCATCATATGAATGACACAGTCACCATACGTGCGTACGTACAACTTACCGTCTCCACGTCGTGGTGTAGTTGCTATTCAATACATTATTATTTTTATGGGTATAATAATGAGTATAACTGATGTAAATAAAAAGTATAAAATTTTAATGACTCTGTATATATGATATAATCTCCAATTACATATGATTTCACCATCAATATAATGATTTTTTCACTAATGCGTATGAACATATTACCGTCTCCACGAATGCGATGAAATTCATTTCCACGTTCACCATTCAACGATGATTATAAAAATATATATTATTACTAAGTAAGAAATATATGACATAATAATTCTAAATGAGATATATATATCTCTATATTTATGTACTTACATATATCTTATTCACATACTTCTGTTCAGTACGATTTGAAAATGGAAACAACATTTATGCGTACGTATGACATATCGTCTAAATAAACGGTGTTTTCCATTTCATATATCTATCAAGTATACATATTTATATTATATATATATATATGTGATATATATATCAGTTTTTATATTCTCTATGTATTTAAATCATTATCTCAATGAAAATTACAAGAATAACAATTTACAAAACGTACGATAATGAAAGCAATTATTACCTGAAATGTTAATTTAACATGGATAATATTATTGAATAAGTAGTTTAAAGTCATAAATGAATCAAATATGAAATAATAAATATGAATATAATTTTGATATAATTTAATAACATACTAGGATCATTATACAATAGGTTAAACGTACCCTCTGCCAAAGAAAAATGCAAGGTATGTGTTAATTCCTCAATCTCATTATAATCTGACATTGTTAATGTGTAATTATTTTCTGGGACATATTTATTATCCTTGTATATGTTTCATAAAATAAATTTAAAAAATGATTCTTTTATGTATCTCTTTAACTAAAACATCATTTTATATGTTTTAAATATTTATTCTTATAAATCATTCTTATTAATGCCAATGTTTTCAAGATGGTTTTAAGGACTTATTTATATAGACATGAATGTTTTAAATTGTTAATTCCCTTCAAAAGGATAAAAGTGGTATTGAAAATTTTGATTCAAAAATGACTCTTAAATTTCTTCCTTTCTTAATTTTATAACTTTTAAATGTTTTCATGGAAAATTGATATTTCTCTCAAAGAATTTTACTAATCATTTTCAACTACATCGACCTCATTTTGGGATATTATTCTTGATTGAGGTTGATTTATTAAAAATACAATGTTCAATATTGGTTTGAATGATTTATTATATGTTCGAATATGAATGTGCTATTTTTATAAAATTCAGTGTTTATGGTTAATGTATTAAAATTTCGTATGGTAGTTTTAATACGAATCATTATATTAGGTTTAAACCTTTTCACATGAGGAATGAATTGGACATAGTAAGTGACAGGTGGAGCCCGCCATAGCTCCTTGATGCATCGGTAGGTCTCATTAAACAAACTAGTGTCTTGACACAATGCCTTGAAAAAATATTATTTGTAGTCTTGGAACAGGGCCTTGTCTATGTGGTTATGAAGTCTGCCATTATGCATTCCATCATTATGAAATTGTCTATTGATATTACATGTGGTTATTCGACAAGTAGAATATCCATCTGAATAAGTAAATGGAATTATTTGACTTATCTTGTACATATTATGAGGAATTTTATTTTTAAAAGTTGTTTGTTTTAGTCTTAAAAATTTAATTAAACGTTTCTGCTTATTTATGAATGTCTCTGCTATATTGTTATCCTTACTGAGTATCTGAGCTCACCCATTTATTATGTTTTATTTTCCCAGGATTTCAAAAAGTGTTTTATTATTGATAAACATGTTTAATCTAGGGGATTAATGTCACTGTCAAAAGATTATTTATGTTGTGTTTTATTTTTTATGTGTAATGTACTGTTCATGTATGAAATATATTATCCATGACTGGTAATCTGATCAGTATTTTTGGACTTGATTCCTTGTAATCATGCCATTGTATTAAATTAATTCACATACTCTGGGATTTTGGGATCGGGGTATTACAATTATCCTCGAAGGATTGATTTAATTTGAAAGTATTTTAGATATCAATTACCCCATAACCAATATGTTGAAGGAAATTATTTCAAGGAAAAATAATAGATTTTAACATATGGATGTTTAAATTATAGAAAATGTTTTTAAAAGATATGTTGATACTCACAATGAGAGAATCTGGCTATTTGTAAACCATCAATGAATAACATAATTTATAAATAGTAACATCTTTCAAAGGGATAACGATACATTCCCTATAAATAGTTATTCTTTTCATGGATTATAATTGATTTCAATTATAGCCTATAATATTAGATAAATTAGAAAAAAAAAATTCCCCAAAAAAATAGGCGCACCAAGATATGTGAAAGTAATCACACCATATCTAATCCCTAGATCATTTATTATATTGACCTTTTTAGTGGTGGGAGTATATTTCATAGAGTATAATAAAGAATTATTCTTACTAATCCCCCACATATATACCTTTACATATTAAAATGGAATTTTATAATGTTATTAACATTACAGTTATCAACTTGTGGGTAAATAATATTAATTGAAAACTCATTTGATATCAGTATTATGGCCATAGATCCATTGGAGAAAAACATTATACCATCATCCTAACATCCAATAGATTTTCCCATAATCTCCATGAAAATAATGTGCATAGAGAATTATTATGTGGATATCACATTAATTAAAAAGAATTTTATTATATTCTTAGCGTATAAATATAGTGACTCATTAATTTTATACATAAATATTAAATATTTTTAGTTTAATATTCAATATATAACATTATTTTTCACACTATAATTAAAATGTTTTAAGGACTTAAGATAACTAATAAAAATACAAATTATTTATATATATTCTTTATCTTATCAAATAATGCCCTTATCACTTCATACCCTTATTTATTTACTCTTCATAAATCCATTATTTATAATATGTTGAATGAAAACATAAGAAATTGATATATCATATTATTAGTAAGGGTAAACAAGGAAGATATCAATCAATAATCATATGAAATAAAAAATTATTATTAATGTTATGAGATCATAATCATAAATTACAAAGGTCACACCCTATACATCAATTATCATAAATAAAAGTCATGGAAAGAAATACTGTCCTTTCAGAATACCTAAATCGTATGATTAATGAATCATGAAAAATCAACCATGGACTATATGTTAATTTCATAAATATAGTAAAATTTTATAAAAATTATATCACCGTCATTGGAAAAGAATCCAATTCATATTTCATGAATAACTAATAAGACAATAAAATCATAATTCACCTGGAATCAACAACATGTTTTCCATATTCTAACGGATCAAGCATCATCAATAGTTTCTAATTGTGGATTATTAATCACCTCTTATTTCCCACAGTGGATTAGGTATCCCTACCTATTTCTTATATTGGATTGAGAACATAAACCCACATCCCATAATTATCTCATTAGATAAATATCATTTACTAATGAATAGGATATATCTAAAATTTGAGCCCCAAAATTCACAAAATAAAATACATGACTTTGCGTCATATAAGATCAAAAATAATTCATCATGTAATCTTATTATATATAGTGTAATGGAAAAAATCATAAATTTTTTGTAAATACAAATAAAATATCTTATTGAAAATTAAAAAGTTTTGTAATCATCATATCATCATAATGATAAAACATACGTAGAAATAAAAATATTGTTATCATTGGATCCCATCCCCACAATGTAATAATTAACCTAAAAAGATTTTCTCATTAATGAATAATTTCATTCAAATATCATTGAAATATTTTTTGAGGTAAATACTCAATTCATTTTAAGTTAGCATATTTAAAACAGAAATATTTCCAAAATATTATGAAAGGTTATTTCTTTGTAAACTACCACTAAAAGTTTTAAAGTATGATTCAAAACATTTAGTGTTTATAATGGTGGAATGTTTCATCCAGGAAGAGTATATTATAAAATAATATTTATAACATGTTCAAATAAATGTAAAAATTAATGATTCTATAATAAAATATGAATATTTAATTGAAACTATTTTATAAATAGTTCAAGATGGGATAAAGTGACTTTAAAAAAATATAGGATAATAAATAAACATTTTGGGAATCATATTAAAGTGAAAATGGAAAAGGAAGAAAAATATTTCTGACCAAAGATGAAATAAAGAATTCTTTTATTAAAAAAACATTTCATGATCATTTTATTTTACAAAAGATTAAATGGTACTATTATTTTAAAATTAAATGAACAAATAGTGGAGAATAAATTTTGTGAGAATTTATTAGGAAATTATCATAGAATTTATTCAAATTAAATTCAGGTATATACAACAAATATTAAAATGGATTTGAAACATAAACCCATTAACTCAAGTTATTTCTTTTGGCATACTCATTCAACCCACTTATATAATAAATAAAGATTCATTTACCGTAAATTCTATTACTATACATATATATATATATATCTTATACTATTTATTTATAATATCTTACATCCCATTTATAAATAATTTAAGATTAAAATTAATTTTCTTAGAGACAATTGCTTCATTTCTAATAATTGTTTCAGTTCGGCAGTCCTAATTTTTATAGATTTATTATTTATACAAAATAATAATACTGTTAATCATGATATAAATATAATAAATATTTATTATATATAAAGGATACATAATAGGTAGACATAGAAAAATGAATTTCCTTATTCATGAAGACAACAAGTCTTACATATGCCAGAATACTCTTCTCACGATTTGATGGATGGAATGAATGAAGGGTAAATAATTATTTACATTCATAGATTAAGTATTATTTAATATGAACCATTTATATAACATATAAATTAATTATATTGTTATTAATATCCATTTATAGTTGATGTGAATAACATATCACATCACATCATGGAGGTGGTTGTCCGTACATATGCACGAACGATGTTATCACTTTCTAATAGATGTAAATGAAAGATGTTTGATATAATATCATATTTACATAATTATATTTTTTTCATAAATATATTTTTTATACCTGAAAACCACCATTATAAAAATGAACGAATAAAGGTGATATATAGTCAATTGTATCTCTATTTGTTGGAAATATTCTACATGTATACCCAGACTATACATTGGAATCCCATTTCATTGAATATAGTATTCATATTAGTGGTTACATAATCATAATCAAATTTAATTATATTAATGGTATTTATATATTTTTTAATGATGAATACCTCATGTTTAGAGTATTTTTAAGAATAAATAAATTGAAATTGGCCAGGTATTATTATTATATCTTCATCAATAAGCCTTATTTATATCCTTTCATAAGGATATTTGTAATAGTATTTCAAGAGTTCCGATTATACTAATTTAGGGATAGGGAATTTAATAATATTATTTTGATGTTTGTTTTTTAGATATATTACTCATGAATGGGTAAATAGACGAGACAATTGGTGTCTTTTTATAAGGTTGAGAATGGACCCACATGAAATTACATAAATATTTTAAATATAATCAATGTATTTAAAAAGAATAATTTTTAAAAATTGCCATCAATTTGATGAAAAATTTGATATTGTTAAAATATCATGAACCTATGAAATTTTTATTATTTTTGTGTCATTTTAAAAAATACCTTTTTAACCCCTTCATTATCCAATTCTAACCTAAAATGTAATAAATGCTTTCTCAATCTTTTAGTGTTATATTTTTAATTATAAAGAAAAAATTAGATCAAAAATGGATAAGGGATGATATTTTTTTACATTTACCATTATAATTAATCTATCTCAAGTTTTTTATTATTTCTAAATAATTTTATAAAATATTTCTTTTCACGATATAGTAAAAAATTCAATTTTGACACAATTTAGTTAATCCGACTTTAAAGGCATAAGGATCATAAGGTAGTATTATTATAGAGCATTTAAAAATATATAATTTGTTTTATTCATCTCTAAAAATAATATAATTTTATAACTCATCCCAAAAATATTTCTTTTTTTAAAATATTATTTACAGGATTTTTTTAAGAGCTTTCACAAGCCCTATGTTGAAGTTGTGCTTCCATTTAAGGAAATTTTTTCAAAAAAAAAATAAAAACAAATTAAATGAAAAAATTAAATTTCTCATTATAATAGTTATTTACAATATATTATATTCTCTATATATCTTTTTGTATGTATTTTTGATATATTAGTTTTATGAATTTTCCATTTTGGAATGTTCTTGACATAAAATAATAAAATACCATTTTCAATTGAAAATGGATGAAAAATACCACATATTAATATTTTTAATGAATTTGGTATAATATTTTCAATAAAATGAAATAAAGAAAAGTGTTGAGATGATGTTTAAACCTAATTACATTTTTATAACCATGTTTTACACATTTTAACCTTAACCAGGTGATAAATAATTACCACAATCACAATTTATTCGTAATTATTTACTAGGGTTATTGTTCTCATCCATGTCCATGTTTCCTAAAAATGATTTCATGTATTTTTAAAGTCCTTTTTACCCATTTTTGACTTTTACTATATTTTATGTATGGAATCTATCTATTACAAGGTACTTTTTGACTTTTCTGGAAAAAGTACGAGAAGAATGTTTTTTTAAATTATACGGCGTGAACGGATTTTTTACGATTTTATAAAACCTTATTTTCATGAAGCTTCCTCCCAAATATTTCATGACTGTCTTCAACAAAATATCTTTCTTTTAAAATTGAATGGAATTTTGTTAAAAGAAAATTATTTTCCAGAAGAAAGTATATTTTCCTTAAGAATTAATTTCAAGTGATTTATCAAAACCATTTTCCTTCTAGGATAACATTATTTCATATGTGTATGTTTCAAGTATAATGTCTCTATGATTTACATGGTTTCACTTTTCATGTTATGAAATGATGTCCATTTCTTTTATATGGATTATGTGATGATGGAATGATGTTTATGAAATCCATTTTATTATTTGGGTTATGATGAATGATTTACGTTTATGTTGTGGCACAAGTAAGAATGATTTCATTATGAGATGGGTGGGACCTTTATCTCCCACCAATGCATTGGGTAAATATTTATATCTCATGAGATAAACATGGCTGGAATGGTATGTTAATCTGGTTCAGTGTTACAGGACTGAAATGAGGAGTGAACTCGATTCAGAAAGGGACCTTGTCCACTATGATGGTATTGGAAGCAATGCCTTGGATACTATAGAAATCATGACATGTGCTGAATGGTTTCCACAATTACATGTTTTATTCCCATTATATTTTTTCATAGTTGATGTTCCATTATGATATATGCCTTACGTAATTCCATGATTTATTTCTTTTCTCAAGATCTTAATGTTTAAATTTCATGTTCATGTTTTTTCGTTCAAATGTTTATGGATTGTTTTATGTTCTCTATGTTTTCCCTTTCTGAGCATTTGAGCTCACCCTTTTTAGGTTTTATTTTCCCCAGGAAATAAAGAAAGGTTTTAGGTAAGGAATCAAAAAGGGGGAGATCGTTATGGGAGTTGTTGAAGATCTTTAAACATAATTAGAAGTTTATATTCCAAGATTCAAAAGAAACTAAACTATTACGGTCCTTGAGTATTGGTTCTTATTATTTATTAAGTATTTCGAAAAAGTAATGTAATATCCATGTACGTCATGCTTCGGGTCTGTACAAGACTTCCCGTATGGTCTCATTGTAATTTTCTCTCTCATTATATGGAATGCATGTGGCCTTGGTGCTTAGGCCAAATGTGCTTACATGGCATCAGAAGGCGGGAAGGATAGGGTGCCTTTGGTCGTGATTTTAGAACCAAAGAAAGATCAATGGAAATTATCATGTATTGTTAAGAAGATGGGATTTACGAATTATTTTCATGGGGGGTCGATCAATTCACAGGTTTGGATTGGATAGAAAAGAAGAATTTTGGTTGACATCCTAACTATTATGCCTCAGTATATTGATGCAAAGATTTAGTTTGGTGGATATAGCCTTTTTTCTCATTTGTTTATTCGAGTACGGTGGATTGTGGAAGACGGGATATCTGGAGTCATTTGGAGGCAATGCAAGCAGGTTCCATTCCATAGTTCATGGGAGGGGATTTCAACACCATTGCTGATATTTCAGAAAAAAAGGGAGGATTTGGGTTCAACCAGGAGGGTATTCTAGAGTTTCAAGAGTGCATGACTCATGCAGGGCTTTTAGATTTGGGATTTGTGGGACCTAAATACAAATGGTGCAACAACCGTAAAGGTCCTAATCGCATCTGGAGTTAGCTGGATAGATGTCTAATCAAGATGCAAGGACTGGATATTTTTTCCAAAACCTTGGTCACGCACCTTATAGGTATTCTCTTGGATCATGATCCTCTTTTGATTGAAGTAAGACGTGAAGCAGTGATTGGCTCAATATTTCCACTACTCCAGTGAATGGAATCAAGATCCTAAGTTCATGCATCTTCTTAAAGTTTTTTTGGCTGAAAGAGGATGGAGAGCGGTCATAGGGAGTGCTGGTGAATCGTCTCAAGCGTCTTAAACAGGATATTAGGGGATGGCTGATCAACCAACCGGACACCTCCAACGGTGTGACTGGTATGCAAGATGAGGTGGGAAAATTGGAAGACTCCATATATAATTCATGGGATGAGAAAATTTTTATTATTTTATGTGATCAGAAGGTTGCTGTTGTTAAAAAACTATTGGAGATGGAGACAGTCTATCGGCAGCGGTCTCGGGTGCGATCGTTAAGGTAAGGAGATCGAAATAACAAATTCTTTCAGGTATGCATTAAGAAGAGGAGAATAATGAAGGTCAACCAAAAGTTGTAGGATGGGTCCTACACATCAAATGTTAATATCATTGGGAATATGGTGTTGGATCATTTTGAGGGCCTTATGGCAGGGGGGACTTCTTCGAGTTTTGAGAGGGATGCTGCAGAATGTCCGGATTTCTTGAACTATCTACCCCATTTGGTGAATGAAGCAGATAATGATTTTCTCTCTTCTACTACACAATATATTGTGATCAGGGATGCTTTTATGAGTATGACAAAGGAGAGTGCTCCCGGTCCAGATGGTTTTCCTGCTTCCTTCTTCAGTGCAGCCTGGGATATCGTGGGCTCACAGGTTGTACAGGCGATTCAAGATTTTGTTGGAGGTGGGTAATTGATCAGGGGTGTGTATTCTTCAAGGGTGGTTCTTATTCCAAAGATCAAGGACCCTAGACTCCTCAATCACTTTTGGCCCATTTGTCTTTGCAACGTTTCGTATAAGATTTTAGCTATGGTTATTAGCAAGAGGCTGTCCAGAATCATTCCTAATGTGATCTCAGCAGAGAAGCATGGTTTTATTCAATGTCGGTGCATCCAAGGGGCGGTCAGTATTGCTAGTGAGTTGGTTCATGACATAAACAAACGTATAGTGGGATCTAATATCATTTTCTAAGATGACATGAATAAGTATTATGATATATTGGAATGGAGTTTTATCATTCCTGTCATGAGAGGTTTTGGATTTCAGGAATGATTCTGTGACATTTGTTTCAGGTGTTATTCCTCACCCCAGCTCTCAATATCTATCATGAGGAAGGGTTTTGGTTTTTTTAAAACCGTCCGAGGTGTTTGGCATGGGGATCCCCTTTCATTAACTATTTTTGTCCTTTCAAAGGATGCATTGTCCAAGAATTTGGTTAAAATCTTATTGGAGGGCAGGTTGAAACCGTAATATTGATGAAAGAATACTGGTTACATTTCACACTTAATGTTTTCTGATGATATTTTTCTCTTTATGAATGGCAGTAGTAGATCCTTGAGGCATATCAAAGACATCATGGATAGATATGGCAGGTTTAGTGGTCAATCTATCAATCCTCTGAAGAGTCGTGTCTTTATTTCAGATAAATTCCCCGGAAGGATATGTAAGGTCATTCAAGGGATCCTTAGTTGCAAGAAGAAGCAACTTCCTATTTTATACCTTGGGGTACAGATCTCCTTTGGCCAAATCAAGAAGCTTCACTTCAATGTGATTCTGGATCGGCTTTGGGGAAGAATCATCAATTTGACTAACAAGCTACAGTCTTTCAGAGGATGGGTTATGGTCATTAACAGTGTGCTTCTATCCATTCCCATGCATATTTTCTCTGTTATCAAACCACCAAAATGTACAGTGGAGAGAATGCAACGTATTCTTACCACATTTTTATGGTATTCTAAAATGGAGGGGCGGGGTCACTGGCCATCTTGGATGTGGATGGCCTTCCCAGTGGTAGAATGTGGTGTTGGTCTTCGCGACATTCAAGACACCATCTTGGGTTTACAAGATCGGTTAGCCTGGGATGTCTTTGTTGGGGAGTCCGTTTGGGAGATATTTTTTAGAGCACGGTATGGTTGGCAGGGGTAGTTCAACCGGAAGGGCATGACCAGTTTCGCCAAGTGCATGTTTGCACATATGGAAATCTTGTCTGGAAATGTCAGGTGGATTGTCGGCTGGGGGGACATTAACTACTGAGAAGATAACTGGGCTGGTGAATGGTTGGCCTTTTCTGGTTTGTCGTCTCCTCATATATCTTTTAGATAAGCTAGTGATATGTATGATTTTATTCATGAAACACTTAACTCAAATCAGATTAACCTGTTTTAGGGCATCGTGATGAGTGATGATCGGCATTTGTGTTGTTTAACAGAAGCAGGTTTTGGGAGGTATAATGTCTGTGACTATAGGAAAATACTTCAAAGGGATCGTTCTGTGGAGGACTGGGGACCAGTTTCTTAGTTCAAGGAGATTCTGGTGAGAATTAACTTCCTGGTGTGGAGGATAAAAAATAGAGCAGTACGAAGAAAGATAATATACAGAAAAAAGGGGTCTGCATGGTTTCACATTATTACTGCTGTGAACAACCGGGGTTGGAAACGATGGCCCACCTTTTTTTCTAAGGTCAATGGGCCTCTTCTCTTTGGTCACTCTTCACTCATCCTCCATTCCCTGTTGGTGAGTCTCGGTCTGCTCATGATTTTATGTCAGTATAGCTCTCAGGTACTAAAAACAGAGCAATGGAATGAACTGTTAGGACCATCATCCTGGTTACTATTTGTTGGGTATTATAGGAGGCCTGAAATCAGGATAGGCTAGGAGCCAAAATGTGTCTGTTTTCTATTCAGTTTCGGCTTAACGATCTCATTGTGGAACTAGACTCTCTTGTTAAGGGTGGGCTCTCCTCGGTTATAGTTTTCTCCATGATTAACCATCCTTGCATTCAGCATAGAGGGAGGGGATTTTCGGTGAGGTGGCATCCTCCAAAGCATGGTTTGAAGTTGAATAATGACGGCTCCTTCATGGGGGGAGTCATGAGGGGTGGTGGCTTTCTTTGGGACTGCTGGGGATCTATTCTTCTCACCATTAGTTCTTTTTATGGTCCATGGAACACTTTGGGTGCGAAGGTTTATTCGCTACATCCTGGATTGATGGTTTGTTGTTGGAGAGGGTTGTAGGTGACAGAGGTGGAGTCTGATTCTGAGGTTTTGGTTAAGGTGTTGCAAGGGAGGCATTAGACTCCTTAGGGAATTGACTTATCTCATCCGAAGGTGAAAATCAAAGACCAATCATGGAGTGATTACTCATCATAGTTGGAGGGATCTAACTTTGCGGTGGATTCACTTGCTCACTTGGGAAGGCAGGAAGATCCACTTATGATCTATGATAGCCTGCATTCTCTTCCCCATGAGTGCTTCACCGTGGTGCAAGGGGATGCCCTTGGATTGCATCACTTTCACCCTCCTTGAAGGGATGTTCTGTTTTTTTCTTGTTCTCTTCTAATCAGTAATAAAAAAAGTAGCTTTCATCCATCTTTGGTTACTCTAAACCTGGCATACATTGAAATATTTTTTTTGATGAGGATGAAGAATTTTGGTTTGGTCAAAATATATTATAATAAAATGAATATATTTTTTTTCATGCATTGTAAAAAATTATTAAATATAAAAATTATGGAATATGATTATTTTAGGCTGAACTGAACATTTATCCCTCTAAAAGTGAACTTCAACACTCAATTAACATCAATTTTAGAACGATATTTTTTAAAGTGAACAAATAGGAGAGGCTGAAAAAAAATAATATGATATAAATAGAGTTAATTTTTAGAATAAATTTATGATGATTTTTTATTTTATGATAAGAAACATTTGGTATTTTTTTACATAATAAATGCTATGTTTTTAGAAAAAAAGTTAACACTACCCTTCTTGTCTGAGAGTTATCAATTTATTTCTATGTTAAATCATTTTGTTGGACTAAGAGTGGATTGAAATAGAACATTATTTGATAGTGAATTTGGAAACATCTAATGCATCTATTGAAAAATATATTTATTATCCTTTTATGAATAAATAATCACATAGAACCTAGAATTTTGATCATCTAGTGATTTTAAATGAATGAGATAAATATAAATTTAATGTGAAACCTATAAGAGCACCCATTTCATTGTGGTACATTACAAAAAAATATAGTTTTCTTTAAAACAAACTAAATTTCTTAATTGGATAGATCACCTGCTAAGATAGGTCCATGTAATACATTTTTTATTTTAAAAGTTTCAGGGAAGTGTTTGAGGGAGTCGTTTCTTTTACACGTGGGACCCAATTCATTGAATCCTCAATGTGGATTTTGGTGTCCAGTAATCTTTGGTACTGAGAGATATATTTTGGAAGTAAATTCATTTTAAAAGGATTTTCTAAATTTTTTTCATATGTTTTAAGGGAGTCAAGTTTCCCCTTAGGGGATTAGGTTCCCAAAAAACTCATTTTTCAATTAATAATAAATAGTCAAAGAATATTTTGTGGTTTCTACTTAAGAAACCACACCCACATAATGACCAATGATATATTTTATAGAGAGTAAGGCTGGAGAATTTAAAACTAATTATTCATGGTAAAAAAATGATTTTATTAATATCATTAACATATATTTACATTATTTTAATAAAATGATTCTTGTTTTATTTTTATTTATCACAAAATATACGAAATGTAAACATTAAAATTAGTGATTTGTGAGTGTCAACCCTTATCCTTTATATGTTTTTTTTTGAAAATAATAAAATGATTTTTCTCTTTTATATTTTTCACCCCTTTTTCATTAGATAAATATTCATGGCATTCATGTTATTTTGTTATTTTTGAAGGTTTTTGTTGAGGTGTTTACATGAGAGGAGAGTTCCAATTATTTACCATCTGAAAAAAAGCTTGATATTAGAGCCTCATTGATATAAGAAATATTTATTCAAAGTGGGATTTTTTATTTTCTACATATCATTGCCTCTATTATTTATATTTTTATGCTTCTATTGAATGTCAGTTAGTGAGAAATATTTTTTCTATATTTTTTCAAATCTGTTCATTGTTTCAAATCAAATACGGTGTGTATTAACCATTTGTGACTATCTTTTAAATTATTATTTTTTTATCTCTGTTGGTTTTTTGAGTAATTTTTTTTATTTTTCTAAATTTATAAGGGAAATAAATTTATTAAATTACAAAAACCACAATCACTCTGTACATAAAAATTAATATGATAATGTTTTAATATAGTTGAAAAATTCTTATCACCATCACATATTGATAAACCATGAGTTATCTCAATCTGTATTGATTTTGATCCTGAAAAAATTAAATATTTGAAATTAATTTTTAACCCATGATAATTTCATTAAAATTATTAATGGAACACATGTTATGTTATTTAAATATCAAGTTGCACTTCTTCATTTTGAATTCCTAATTTGGCATAATAGTGGGTTTTATGTGTGGTGAAGAGGGATCTTATGTGACCTAAACTAAAATAATGTGTGCAGTAAAATTCATTTAAAATTTTAAAAAAAGTCATGGTTTTAACATAACAATCAGTGGGTGAAACTATTTCTTAATATTGTAATTTTTAAAGCAAATTTGAAATGTTTACATCTAAATTAGACAATGAATTTAATTGATTAAATCACATCTTGTCCACATTAAAACATATATTGATAGTAATATTTTTTAGACAATGTTATACAAATACCATTGAAATGAAACCTTTTTAATTGACTCATCCTTATTTGACATGTATTTATATGATATATGAATAAAAAATCCTAATTTATATTGATATTTCTTCATTCATTATTTCAATTTTTATTATCATAATTATTAAAATATTGGATGAGTTAATTGTTACTTATTGAATCAATTGAACTCACTCATTCATTCAGTTGTGCCTAATTTATTTGAGTGATATTTATGAGTTTCTTCTCACCCAAAGGTAAAGATATGTTTGGAAGTCTCATTTACCTGAAAGATGTTTTTTGTTTAATTCAATTAAAAAATATCAAAACAAATAATTTTACTATAGCAGTAATTAATCCCGAATGGAATATAATTTATTTTAAGAAATAATTTACACTTTATCCTAAAATGGTATCAGTTGGAAAAATCTTTTTACATTAATCCATTTTTGGTGTAATTATAGTTTTCAACTTTGAGATTTATTTTTCCTCAATGAATTTGATTATTAATTGCTTGAGGATAATCAATGATTATGTATGAGGGAATTTGATGTTTCCTTTAATTAAAATGTTTTTCCAAATCACTTTTTAATTTTTTTATTAATAAATAAATTATTTTTTCTTTATTTTTTAATTATCTACAATTTACAATTTTTATTTTTAATTTATAAATTAATATTTTTATCTATATTAAATTTTGTATTTTTATCCTTTAAATTTATTATATTTTTCTATTTTTTATTTTTCTATTTTTTTATTTATTAATTTCTTAATTCATAATTTATCATGAATGTTTCATATTTTTGGTTTAAATTAATTAAAAAATTATTCATTATATATGCATTTTACTAATGGGAATTTTACTATAATTTTAATTTTTTTAAATATTTATAAACTCAACTTTTTATTTTAATATTTAATCAATCTTAGAATTTTTATTTCATATTTTTAAAATTAAATATATTAGTTTAATTATTATTTGATTATAAAAATATTGAATAAATTTTATTTTAATTTTTAAGTTTAATTAATACTTTGTTTTTAATTTTAATTAATATTTTCATAAATTTAATTAATTATCCAATTGTTTTATATTTTTATTTCAATTTTATAATTATGTTTCATTTAAATAACTAATTAATTGATTGATTGAATAAGTATCGGATTTTTTGATATTTTTATTTTTAATTTATTAATTTTATTTATCTTTCTAATTTTTTTAATTGTTCTAGTAATGAGTCACCTGGAGTCTCCCTGGACACTTAGTAACCTCTAGTCAAAATGAGACACCATCAGGATTAGAGAGGCACAACCAACTTAGACGCCTCTTAAAAAAATTAGGTATTTCCAACTAAGTCGCCATCAGGAAAAATAAGGCACCTATACTCTGACCCACTTTGCTAAATAATGGTTCTTCCACCAGTTTGAGGCACAAAACAATTGAGCCTTCTCCAGACTCAAGAACTGCCAAATTGAGACACTATTCATCCACCCACATGGAGGATATGTAACCATTTTGGAACCACAATCATTGAAATACCACAAAAAACATAGTCACAACCAAGAGGATGCACCACCATTGATCCACTGTAAAATAGATTCATTACTTGATATATCATCTACTATTCCAATCCCCCTCTAACTACATCTCCACATTACCACTCCAATATGAACCCGATTTTTCAATATGGTTTGTATCCTCTTATATTTTGTTCTAATTCATTATTGTGTACACAATATAAATTTCTAATGACTTAAAGGGTATATCAGGGGTCTATAGTGCTGGATCAGAGCCCAAAACTTTATATTTTAAGAGACACATGCTATCCACATAGTTAGTAGAAACTATATGGGGAAGGATTCATGATTCCATCCAACCATGAGGGGTCGAAAAATGATGTTATTGTTTTCTCTAATAGCGCATTAGGGATCTAACACTAATGAAAAACCTATAGAAATTATTATAGTTGTTTTTGAAACTATTGGTGCATAGTTTCCATAACTATGTAGCCTGACCATAGAAAATTCCCCCCCCCCCACTCCACAATATAAGGTTCTTGATTTGTGCATGTTTTGGCCCAATGTGTTGCAAAACCATGTGATACCTATTTTGGGAGATTGTAAAGAAATATCCTTAATGAGGTATTTTTCATAAACCAGCTTCTTTATTATTTCTATCATGAAGAAAATAAGTGATCCCTCCATTAGAAGACATTTTCCCCTCTTTAAAATTAATGGGATGTGTTTAATATTCCAAATTATGATCGAAGAACTATTGGACTCATTTATTCTGTGTAGGTAAGATCTCGATTCGTATTCTGTCGATTTTCATTCTTCTTTCTATCGATGATGATTTTAGGATGAAGGATCATCTGCTACATTTTTAGGGTTTTGATTTGTTCATCAGATCTCTTTCAATCTGGGGAAATTTAGAGGCTGACATTGAACTAGGAGAGTCATACGAGTACGATATAGGTGGTCTATAACTCATCCCCCAAGTTGTTTCATTTTATAATTTTTCATGTCTGAGTGCTGATTTCATCAAGAATCATTTCTTTAATAAATAAACCATGATTATATACATTCTAAGCATATTTTTGAACTCTTTTTATAAATTTTATGCTTCGTTGGAAGATATGTCTTCATCATTGACCACCCTAATTAGAGAGGTTCACATAATTTATTCTTTTGATGTTGTTATGTGCATCTACACCACCGTTTGGGTGTTCCCTGGTTTGAACCTTATAATGGTAATCCATTACTTAATTTAATGACTATTGAATTTGTTTTTGTCTATCCCTTATATATGGTATTGTCACAAGACCCTTCAAAGGTTATTTTCTATCTTAATAAATGAATTATTGAATTGTTAAATTAGAAGGTATACAATGTAAATGACATATGCATATTGAATATAATTTAATGGATTGGTTACACAAAGTTACAACCATTAACATTTATAAAATAAGGTATAAAAGAGAACCTTACTAAATTATTATGACATAAATAAGTTAATAAATTGGTCCATTTCCTTTTAGTCTCATCACACTATAAAATGCAGTAGATTAAACCAAATGACTTATTATGCAGAATTACTATTAAACAGACTGAATAAATTAATGAATCATATAAATGGTTTCTAATGTAAATGGACATCAACACTATTATTAGAATGGTCTGACTCGATCTATACTTGGATTCTGGAGGGAATTCCTTGAGCATTCATAGATTCTATTCTGATTCAAGGATGCATTTTTTCTATGGTGAGACCCACCTTGGAACCCAATCCTTATCTACTTGTTTATACTCAGTAAGACACCATAATACTCATTCATTATCATTTGTAGGATTCCTTTCTTAAAAAACATTGATATATGAATACAACTACATAAATGAGGTCCAAGTTTACATCAATCATGCCTATTTTTTTCTTACTTTTTTTTACCATGGATGACCGCCTTGGACTCAAATAGAATAATTATTATGGAAGGAATTCAATTATCCTTGGATAACACTCTTATTTGTTATCCTTGAAACATGTTTCTCTTGAGTATTATTAAACCTTAAGGTCATAGTTTCCTTGGTAATTATATTGGATCCCTTTATTTATTAATAACATTACCGGGTGCCTAATTATATCTTAAATCCTTTACCTATTAACATCACTATTTGATTCCTTGTAATGACTAGGAGTTTTTATTATTATTAACATTTCAACAAAGAAATTCTGATTACACTCTACATGAATTACATATATAAACTTGAACATGGTTAATTAAGGTACTGGTTATCTGTTAAGACACTAGATAAGGCTGAAGTAGGGTGTCGGGTATTTACATTACTCTACCATTTTATATTCATATATTTATTCTTGTACAATGTCACTATTTATATTAAACGGATTATATATTATAGATGATTTTGGTGGTGGACTACTAGGGTTTTTTGAAACGTTATCTGGTCCATCATTGGCACTACAGAATATTAAATGTATTAATGTGTTGACAAAAGGAAGCTTCCTTCTTCGAACACTAGATAACATTCTTAAATTAGTATTGATCTAGGTAGAAGATGACCGAGTAGGAGCTCCAGATTTTGGGGATAGTTTTTATTCATTTTTTCATATTTTTTATACTACATGTTATTTGTTCCTTGTATCCATTCTTTCCAGTTTTATAAATAAATGACTTGTATCATCATCTATTTCATATTATTACCATTTGTTTTTATAATTCATTTTTCATGTATTCTTCTATAGTGAAATCTCTTTATAAAACTTTTACTATTTACCATCTATTATGTTGTTTATTTATTGTGATACACACTGGTGATGAGGTAATATTCTCCCCATGGACACTCTCTAAGTCCTGAATGCTATTCGGTAGCCTTTGAAATTTGGCGAGATCCACCTTAGGCCTTGTGTCCAACCAGGGCAAGGGAACCTTTAAGTGGAATAGGGATTCGAGATGTCCTAAAGGGGTATTATAGGGGTTAATTTATTTCTTTTCTATTTGGGGATAATAGATTAGAGTTTTTGAAAACTTTTGAACTATGTTATAATATATTCTTATTAATAGGTAATAATGTTATAGGTAAATGTTGATTTTCATGAATTATAAATTTTTTCTTATTTTTTCAATAACAATTTATAACTTTTCAGCATTGGGTGATGCACATGATGTGTTGTGTTTATTATTATTTTACTGATTTATGATTTCATTTTTCCTTGGCCCAATTATATAAGGTCAATGATCATTATTACATTCATCATAATAGAAATCTATAATTCACATGCCCTTCATATTTATATTCCATATAGGTGAATTTCACCTCATTCATTTATTTGATATGCCTATGATTATTGAGTAACCATTGTATATATATATATATATATATATGATTCTGATGTTCTTATGGTGAAATTGAGTGACTTCTAGTTTAAATTCATGAGGTGGTATCGTCCCTTATGGGTTGGAATTGGTAATATACCGAGCCAAGCCATTAGGATATTTAAAAAGAGTATTGATTTATGTTATAAGGTGTATGTACCCTGATTCTATGGGAATGACGATCCATTTCAAATGAATGTTGACTTATTCAAAATAAGAAATAGAAAACTATAAATGAAAAATATAAAATATTAAAATAATTTTTTCCTAACAAATGATGAGTGATTATATAATTGAACCATTATCTACAAGAACCACGGTAATTTTTATTTGCACACTTACCAATACATGACCTTTTGAGCATGTAGTTGGGGTAGTATACCATCGGTAGAAAGACTTTTTATTATGAATAACATTAAATATTTATATCTATATGCTTATAGAATATTCTATGTTGTGTTATTGCAATTTTTATAACCATTCCACAATGATTCCCTCATGTCATGTTACAGGAGGTTAGAAATGACCATGCTCCAGAAGTGGAGGGATCTAGGTTTCAATATTACCACGATGAGTGACACTTGAGCCACTACATGTTATACATGATCTGGGAACTAACACTCATCTTCATAATTGATTCATATAGTTTACGCATCCCATTAAAGGAGCTCCAAAACATGAGCCAATGAAGGTTGATCTGTCTCGTGATTTTTTGAATCAGCAACCTCAAACCTTCCTGGGGAAGACATTTCATAGGTTATAGAGTGTTGGATGGAGGCCACTCTTTATATCATTGATCATCTAGAGAAACCTCCAGATTGTATGGAAAATATTTCATCTTAATATTTTTTTCCTTCGGCAAAGATCTGGTGGGATACAATTACTTGGGAGGATCACCATCAAGGAATGGTAAAATCTTATTTCCATAATGCCTTCTATGATCATTTAATTCCTCAGATGTTGAGGTATGATCGAGCTAGAGAGTTCCTGAATATAGATTATGTTGATATGTAATTCATAGAGAATTCAGTTTATTTCTTTATGTTATAATGATTTTCAAAGCTTCTAGTCAGCGAAGAGCATTCACATGCTAGATTCCTTGAGGATGGTATTGTGTACTCCATTCATTCTCGTATGAATGTATTTCAGCTAATTACATTCTCTAAAATAGACAATGAGGCTCTAATGACTAATAACAACATGAGGGACAAAGACTATACTAGCCATAGGGGCTCGGTGTTGTGGCATTTTAGTAGTTCTTCCTGTATAAAGAAACATTACCTTGTGGATTTTCTTTAGGGATATGGAATCCAAAGTACCCATGATGGTAGTTCTATGGTATTCCATTAGTGATAATGGAATGGGAATTTAAAGGATTAGTGGGATAGATACCCTATGTAGTGTTGGTCTTGAGACCGTATTGTGAATAAATATAGATTATTTTTAACCTTTTCATAAATATGTAGTGGATAATGTTCTTCATTTTCTATACCTTCAAGAGTAGGTTCATTCATACTAAGTTATATGGGGTTTTGTTGTTTCTCTCACCTGACTAGACAAGGAGGAGGTCATTGCCAAAATATCTATAGTTTAGACATTCAATAGCTCCAACATAATGGTCATAATCGAAGTAGTCCTACAATTACATAGGTGCATGGATCTGGTTATCTATATATACTATTGCTAATAAATGAGGATTAGGATGCATGACCATCTATAGTACAATGTATTATTCTAGTAGCCTCTATTATAATATCTACATTTTTATTATATCGGTTAGTCATACCACATTATCTCCATATTTTTCAAGGAAAGTCAGGGGCCTGAAATAATGTATTACTATGGTGTAATAACCCTGGATACACTATTAGGAGTATAGTTAGAGGGAATAAACTGATGAAGCGATTTTCCCCATAAGGTAGGCAATTGACCTTTCGTGTGGGACCACATTTTTCTCAACATGATAGGATTATATATCAAGTATTGGTATGGGTTGGTTAATTCCATATCATGCATTTGTAGACTGCTAACTCCATAGGGTATTGTTTACATGAACCAAGGGTGGCAGTTATCTACATAAGGGAGAGTGAGATTCCAAGGATAGTATAGTTGGACCATATAATCATTTGCTAGGTGGTGTGACCACCAAGATTTCAAATCTCTTCATGGAGTATTTGGGTTAATATCATCATGAATAACCTCGGTTAGTAGATTATTTGGGAAACATCGTTCATGATGTTCATTTGGACGAACATCTGTGAGAGCGGTAGATTTAATTATTTAGTACATTTTACGAGTAGTTATAGTGTTCATTCCTCCATATAGGATGACACCTACAATGATCTTGGATCTAATGTGGTAGTTATAGGGCTTAGAGGAAATTGTTTTAAATAGTCCTGTATATCTTATAGGTGTTCACCCATTCTTGTTTTCAAGAAGGAGGATGAGACCCTTTCATAATGATAGGATTATATATGATTGAAGTATCTTATAGTTTTGAACTAGTATCCACAACCTCATATTGATGATCTATTTAACTTGATCATTGGTGCTAGGGTATTTTCCATGATCAATATGATATTGGGATATCATCAGTTGAAAGTTAGGACATTATACATGCTAAATAAATATTTTTGTAGTAGGTATGAAATTCTTTAGTACCTTGTTTTGAAATACTATCTTAAAAATTCTCCATCCATTTTCAGGGCTTTGATGAATAAGGTTTTCCATCCCTATATGGATTATTCTATCGTAGTATCTTGTGGATGACATCTTTTTGTATTCTCACTCTTGTAGAGACTATACTATGAACCTTGAGATCATTTTTACTTCACTAAGAGTGTGCCATATATATTTTAATCTTGATAATTGAAAAGTTTGGTTAAAACTTTTTCACATGTTTTGACATATTTCCTCAGAATAAGAAGTATTTATTAACCATGAGATGGTGATAGCTATAGTTTTCTAGAAGCATCCAAAGAATATTTTTATATAAAAATTTTCTTGGGGATGAATGGATATTACATGCACTTCAAATATGAATTTTCATGCATTATTTCACATCTTACATTTCATACAAATAAAGGTTTCAAATTAATGTAGTTAGATGATTTAGAGAAATTATTTTAGTAGTTGAAATGGAATTTTGACTCGAAACCTATTCTGATTCTATAAGAACCGATAAGAGGTTATACAGTTTCTATGATTCATCAATCATTAACCTGGAAGTAGTGCTGAGGTTTAGGGACAAAGATGAGTTAAACGTATCTTGGCAGTTGAGTTCTCAAGTGAAAATTACATGATACACGACCTTGAGCATGAAACATTTTCCCATGCTTTACACTTCTAGAGAAACTATTTTATATGTGAGTGATTTGTGGCGTATGCTGGCCAGAAGAGACTTAAATATATCGTTACAATGAATGACTTGGTCCTAAGACATCAGATATGGCTCAAATATATTCATTCATTTAATCTAGACAGTTTATATACACATAGAAAAGTAAATTCATTAGTGGATGCATTAAGTTGGAAAACATAGGCACAATCCCAATAAGAGGCCAGTGATGATTGGAAATTGATGGCCCTCTTCTATGAAATGAATCATAAGATTAGTTATATTCACAATTGGACTTATATATTATCATTGATAGTTACCTATTACCTTTTTTAGATAGTAAAGAGTATAATATTTTCATATCTTTAATGCTTGGTTATCCATGAGTATATATCTGAATAGGAATCACCTCTGGATTGGTCTCTAGATAGACGTACCTTTGTAAATTTTCATGGGTTTTTCTAGGATCCAAAAAATATGAGATATGAACAAATTTGTGATTCCCACTCTTCTTAGTGGTGATTTTATCCAGGAATATCCAAACTGTATTGAGATATGTGATTCTATTATTGGTGGCCTAGGATGAAATATCAGATAGGATGTTTTATTATTAGGTTTTCCACCTATTAATTGGTGAAGGAAGAGCACCTGAGGCCTTACTGATTCTTGGAACCACTTTTATTCCCAAAATGAATGTGAGAAGATGATTCCATGAACATTGTAGTCAGTTTTCCATGGTCTCTTAGAGGTAGTGACATAGTATGGGTTTTTATTGATAGATTAAAAAAAATATCCCACCTGATTTCTATTTGGGAGACTTTCTATGTTGAGGATATGTGATGATTTTAGGTATTTGAGATAGTAATTATACAAGGGGTCCCTCATACTATCATTTCATATAGGGAATCTCACTTCATGTCATGGTTCAAATAGGTATTGAAAAAGTCAATGGGTACAGAGGGGATTCATAGAACAAATTTTGACCCTCTGACTGATGGACAGTTGGGATAGACGTTAAAGGTTCTAGAGGACATGCCTTAGGAACGATTCCATGACATACGAGTTTCATGGGAGAAACATATCCCTCTCATAGAGTTCACCTATAGAATTATATTTTAGAGTATTATTCAGATATATCCTTTTGAGGCTGTATATGTTAAACCATGACATTCACCCCTGTGTTCTTTAGAGTTTGGGGAGGAAGACCTACATGCACCTTATCTCATGAAGGAGACTATGAAGCGTGTTCATATGATCAAGAAGAATTTTTATATTTCTCATTCTAGACAAAAATTCTATGTAAATATCCTTCGACAACCCTTTGAGTTTGAGTTTGGGTATCATGTTTTCCTATGGTTGTCACCCATGCAAGAGAATAGATGGATTAGGGGGAATGGATGTTGTCTCCGTATTATGTATGGTCATTCGTGATCATGGAGAGAGTGGGATTAGTAGCCTATCAATTATTACTATCCGAGATGTAATGTTCCATGATTGACTTCATCCATGTTTCATAGCTTCATTGGTATCATGTCAACCCATATCATAATTTGGAAGCTGAGGATAATTAGTTATATATTGATTCTTTATATCAAGAGTATCATATACACATATTTTACTAGATCAAGAAGACTCTCCATGAATGTTCAATCACTCATGTATGGGTCCAAAGCTAGTATGACTGTGTATAGGATGAGACTTAGGAGTGAGAGGTTGGTGTAAATTCCTAGTGGCTAGAGTTTCACTAAGACATTGTTTTGCTGCACTTGAAAAATGAAATCCGGGATAGGTTCCTTTATGGAGAAAGACTGTAAGAATATATTTTTCAATCATTAATGAATCGATTTAAGATTTAGTGAAATTATTTATTTTGGACCTAATATGGATTACTAATGAGTTCACATGTGTCTGAAGGGTGTATAATGTTGATTTAGTGTCTATAATACAACATATTTGGAGAAATAGGCTTGCAACCCATTTAGTATGAACAGTGAATGGTTGGCCACAATGTTTCTCAAAACCATGCTATGATAGACAATGGGATGATGTAGTGTACATTTTTTCCCTAACAATGTTCAATAGGCCACACCCCCATGGAAAAACTACAAACATTGTTCTAGATATTCTCTTCATGGTTGTCACACAATTTCCATAACCATGGAGTCTAATCCTACAAAATACCCATCCCTACACCAGAAGTTTTATAGCTTTCTCCTGGTTTCACAAACCTACTTTTAAACCACGTGATGCCTGTTTTTTGGTGAATTTACCAAAATACCATTAGTTCTCTCCTTTTTAAAACCCAATTGTTTATTAGGTCCCTCAGATGGATAGTAGGAGATCCCTCCTTTCGTTTGGAAGGCCTTATTTCCTATTTTAAATGAAACGATCATGTTCATCTCTCTGGAGTTAAATCTAAGCATCATTTTTCTCATAGGATCCACTATTGGTATGATCTTGACCAAATTTTAGTTGTTCATAATTATTTTTTTCTAATGACGAAACTATTTGGATACACAATCTTATTCCCCAATTTTAGGGAAATGTATCATTATTAAGATCTATTCAAATCCATCCAAAACTACATGATGATACTGTATGATTAATTTGATATGATTAATAGGTATGTGTTTTATAGATCAACCCTCAGGTTTTGTTGTCATATAATTTGTCATGTGTTCACACTGATTTCATTGAGTGTCATATGTTTAATCAATATACCTTTTTTCTATTCCATATAAATGTATTTTATGTTTCCAAGAATAAATATAATCCATTATTGGAGTTTATGTCCTCAACGTCGACAACCCCAAGTAGGGTGTTTCCGGGAATTACTCCCTTTTAATTTGTTTTGTGTTTCTGGGCCACCATCCGTTTGTGATTTAGCTTTACCCTACTAATGAAAATACCTTCTTTAATTATATGACTATTGATTTGGTTCTTGACTAGCCCTTTTATATGTTAATGTCACTTGAACCTTCTAAGATAAATTTTCATCATGTTTAATGAATAATTAAATGAAAAAATGGTGAAATATGGTACATATATGACTTGGACTAATTGTATATAATTTAATGGGTTGGTTTCACATATATATGACCCCTTTAAAAGTCTAATGGAAGCTGTTGGTGTGATCCATATAGAATAATTATGATTTAAATAAGTTAATCAATGGAGGATGTCGTTCTAGACTTATCCCACTAATGGAAGGCAATAACATGATCCAAATGACTTTTTAAACGACATAAATATTACATGGAATGAATGAATGAATTAATTAATTGATTAAAAGGTTTCTCATATAAATTTACCTTGACACTATTAAAGGAATATTTAGACTCAATCTAGACTTATATTCCCAAGGGATACCATTGAACATTGGTGGATGCCATTCCGATTCAAGGATTCATATTTCACAGTGGGAGACCCACCGTTGAACCTGATCCTTTTATACATACGGATGTCAGGTATGAAATCATCAGATCCCATATTTTATCATTTATTTGATTCCTTGGATACATTCCATGGATCCATTATGATGTCTATGGACATGAGGTTCCATTGTTACATTCATCAGGTTGAATCATTGCTTACTTGTTTTCCTTGGATAACATCCTTGGACTTAGATAGAATTATTATTTTCGAATTAATTGAATGAAAATCCATGAAATAAACTCATATCCCATAGTCAGTTTATTGGTTAGTATTGAGTTCGATTTACCCATCTGGACATGGATACATTTTTTATCACCACGGATTGATTTCATTATTAACAACATAACATGATGCCTTGTTATATCTTGGATCCTTTCACTATTACTATAGTTATAGGATGACTTGTTTTATATTGGATACTATATTATTATTAAAATGTTAAGATTTCATTTCTGGTTAAACCTCATGTGACTTATACATATAAATTATATATTCATTAATTAATAAAGTAGTTACAAGTTCAAACACTATAGGAGGCTAAAGTGGGTACTTTGATATTTACATTATTGTATTGATTTTATTCTATATATTCATGGATGAAAAATATTTCAGTTTATATTACATTTAATGTATGTTATAGATCTCATTGGTTGTGGCCTAATGATATTTATCCCTCACCATATATGGGATGACTATGGCACCTGAGCAGATTGCATGTAGGCCGGTAATGATAGAGGGAAATGCCTCACTACGAAAACTCGATTTTTTCTTGAATTAGGATGGAGCATGGAATTAAATGAACAAGATGAAGCTCATGATCATGGGGATACATTATGTATTCATTTTTTTTATTTTTTATAGTACTTCTACATGTTTCCTTTTATCCACTTCTTCTAGTTGTATAGATACCTGACATTTAATATCTTTTTTTCTAATTATTAACAGTTTTTTATATGATTAATTAATTTGTTATGATTATATTGTACCATACGTTTATACCTATTCAACAATATACCTTATTTTATCTTACTTTTAGAGTGTAATACACTATATTAATGGGGGAGTAATATCCCCACAATACACAACCTTTTCCATCGCGACAAGTCTGTAGTCTCTAACATTCGGGGAGATGATCATGAGGCCATGGGGCCAACTGATATTGGAGAACCATTGAGTGGAATCCTACTCTAGGATGTCAAAACTCCAGAATCAACAAAGGCGAAACTCCTTTTTCACCATTGTGTTCAGATGAACAAGGATTGTATGAGATCTTCAATCATATATGAAGAACCCAAATGCCTCTACTAAGAATAAGAAGGTCGACTAACATTGTGACAGAACATATCTAATGGATGAACCACCATTGATGTTGAATTTGAGAATATAATCAATGTCTATTAAAGTAAGCTACTTTTGTCTTCTAATCCCGATCCCAAACTGAAATCTAGTTGTAACACTTAACGATGTTTCAAGATGCATTAAATAAGGCCACCCTCACATACTACCACAATGAAGACCAATGGAATCTTGATCCATTGTCCCACTCATCATGTATGTGCCACATACATTGAAAGAGTCCAATGTCAGGCTGAACTCACCTCTATATCAAGACCAACTGATGGTCAAAGATATGGGATATGATAAATAGAAAATGAAAAACAATTATAAAAATAATATAAAAAAATTAATAAATAAAATTAATAAATATAAAAGTATTATTAAAATAATAATATCAAATAAATAATTCAAATAAATATAAACTTATTTTTTATAAATTATCTTTTAACATAATAATATTAATTTAGATTATTTTTATATCATTATAAATTTATAATATCATTAGTAATTATATTATTTTTAATATTAATATTCACTTATTAGTAAATAACATATAATTATAATTATTATATTTAATTAAATATTTTATTATAATAAATAAATAATATTTAAAATAAATATTCATGTAAATATATTGGAATAATTTAATTAACTAATAATAATAATTAATATTTTTATCAACATTTTAATTTCTAATAATTTTTTACATTGTTATTTTTTGAAATTAAAAATAATATATTTACATTTATAATGTGAAAAAATTTATTCATTTCACTCTATTCAAATTGTGCAGATTTGATCTGGAGTAAGAAGTTCTTTCAAGTTCATTACAATTGTTGGACGCACATGGTTAGAAGGGTTCTCTGTCATTCACATGCATGTGGTATTTTTTAGTTATGGTTTCTACTAGGATGTCAAGGAACTATAGACCATATGAATTCATTTCTTTTAGTTATAGTTAATGATTAAAAAAATTTAGGACTTTTGCAGGAAAATGAAAAAATGAGGTCGATGTAGACATTAGAAATATTGGAGAACAGTCTAATATAACAATAGACTTTCTACATTCTAGATTTTGAAGGTATACCTATGTATCAGAGTATTAGAGGAAGAATCATCTTTCATTACATCCGTTTTATTTAGGGTGACTACATATCCATATAATTTTACATTCCTTGATATATACAAAAAATTTAAATTTCATTCTTTATTATTCATATGACTTGTGGGTAAAATCCATTATTATGAGTTTTAATTATGATAGTTGAATATAAAATATTCTTTAAATTATCATTTATGAATCACTGTAAATCAATAAGATTGAATCCAAATTCATTAATAATTTTACAATATGAAAGAGTATTTCAACACTTTGGAAATGATTAGTGAGAATTCATCATATTTATTATTCTTCAAATTATATTTCTTTTTTTTCATAAAGTTGAATGATTATATATTTACTAATTTTCATGATAAATATCATAGAGATTGAGAATAACCAAACCCATTTTCAATAATTTTATTTCATTTACATTTCTAGGAATGATGAATCCCATTTCAAACCATTTGTAATGAAATTCCCCCTATGTTTGACTTGATAAATATTTTCACCAACTTTTATTTGTTCATAATTTTTATTTTAAACTATTTTAATTCACTTTTTTGTATCATCCATAATATTAAATTATTCATTGTCCCTTCAAAACCTTTTTTTTTGAAAATATAAAATAAATAATGTGATTTCCACCCACTATTTACAATGGGTTTTTTGAATTATTATTGCATCCATAGAATGTATATTTGATATTACACAATTTATCATCATCTAATGGTATGAAATTTTCAATATTTTGAATCTTCCAACACTAATAAACACTTAAATTATTTTTTTAAAATATTATCCACTTATTTTAGTAATTTTTGTTTTTTAGAATTAGGTTTAAAAACCATCTTTTAATCCACTCCTTGGGTTCAATATCCTACAACTGTTATAAAATAAAAAACAAGGCCTATAGAAATTAAACATTTTCATGCACTAATGATTTGAGTGTAATTAGGATTCCAGGTTTATGATGTTCACAGAATAATATTTTGACTCTTAATTTGATGAGACTTTTATTTTAATTGGTGATTATAATTCTCTAAATAATGGGGGGTATAAAATCATATTTATTTTAGGCTTGTGTTTGTATAAGAAAGGGATATCCATTTTGAACCTCTTCTCATTGAAGAAACTTCGATTAACTCAATAATGGTATAAATGATTAAATATTATTCTTTATCCTTACGGGGTGAATGAGGATAAAAAAATAGGATCCATTTTCCCTATATTTTTAGTGAGTTATTAGGTATCCAATTTCCTTTTCATCTCGTAAAAAAATTCTAAACATATATATATATATATATATTATATTTCATATTAATGTTCTTTTTCTTTAGGTGATGTAGTGGAGATACGTGAAACTTTTTAAAATATTGTTCCCAACACTAATTTTCCAGTGTTAATAGTTTTCTAGAATATATCCCTAATGATCATGTAGTCATGAATTATTTTCCCCAATATTCAGTCGATTTGGTAATAGTATTGGATGTAATACAAACTGAATTTGTTGGGATTCCCAATCTACATAAATTTAAACAATATATTATTCAAGGAAGTGATAAAAAACCATATATCTTTTTCCCTTTTAGAAATAAAACAAATTATTGTTTATATATTAAATTTATGAGATATTCTTCTCACATATCCCCTCTGATAATGATTTTTGAAACTATCATTATTTTTATAGAGGTGGGACTATTTTATTTTAAGAAGGCTTGGGAATTTATTCTTGAATCGCTACTGGCCAAAGAGATATAATTATAGTTTCTAATATATATGTTATTTTTCAATTTTTATATGTTTATGGTGATTATTATTCATAAGATTGAATAATATCATCCTCAAACCACATTTTGGAAAATAAAATCTATCAAAAATAACATGGGATCATTAAAATTATAAGAAACATCCACCACTCATTTGAGATAGTGTTTATACATATATACTATCTCCATTACTATTAAATATTCATATTCTAAGAATAATAATATTCTAATAATATGTTAGTCATTTCCACATGATAATAATGTCTTAAAAATTATTATTATAATGTTTTATTCTATTTGGGAGGTGATTTGTAATTATGACAATTATTATAGAGATGAATGTATAAATAAACCATCAATAAATATCACAGATGGATGTGACAAACCCATCTTGTAAGTCTTGATATCTATTGAATTATACCTTCTACAATTACATTATTTTTCATCAATGTTTCAAAAAAAATTCACTTTTCACATCATGGGGATACACCTAGATGTGTAGTACATAAGATACTAAGTTATTTATCATTTAATATAAGATATTGTACCAGTTCCCTTTTAAAATTGAACACTTGGAAGGTTGGATTCCATCAATTAGGTGGGAGAGTAGTCAATTCCACCTATTCATTATATAGGTCCCTCTTTAGATACAATATTTTTTCCCACCATTTCATTTATTATATTATTGTGATAAAGAAATTAATGGGGTCTAGAAATTTTTGAACTGGAACTTCTAGAGTTTCTTACAAATCTAGTGCTCTCGATGTATGTTCGGAACCACCATTAAGTGTCTCGCGTGCTCTTCCTTATATGCCATCTACACAACAATATTTTCGATGATGACTACCAAGAACCAATCTAAGTAAGGCTGAAAGTTCTGGTTCACAAGTCCCATGTACAGTATGGGGAGTTTGTCACACCAAAGGGAATCACCAATTATGCAATGTGACATTAGAGGAATTTGAAATCCATTTCTGTATATCCTCATCCCATACTTGAAACTCGTGATTTCATTATCTATGTAAAACCTTCAAGAACCATCATTCCTCTCTCAACTGATCGAATAGGTTATCTATCCCCAGTAGTGGATACCTTTTCATCACGGTCACTTGGTTCAAGCGCCGATAGTCCACAAAAAACCTCAAACTCATGTCTACCTTTTTGGTAAACAAAACTGGGGCCACCCAGGGTGAAACACTACTTCTCACAAAGACCATCATCTGAAATTTCTCTTACTAAACTCTCATCTCATGAAGATCTTCCCGATCAATCTGATATTCTTGTAGTGATATCAATGTCATCCTTGGGTGTATGCCGGTGCATAATTTTTTCTCTTGGGGGTGAAGTAATCATGTAACATCTTCAGGAAAGACGTCCTCGTACTCCACTACTACTATTGGGAACTTGGAAATCATAACATCTTTTACCCCAAGGGCCATACTAGAAAGCTAATGAGTAATCAGCTACACCCTCCTTTTCATGAGTCCATCTTGTGATGCATGGGTTTCCCTTTTCCCAACTAAGGAAAACATAATTCCATCATTACGGTCACACCACACCATTCACCTAAAATAGTCAAAATGGACATGGAATGTAGAAAAAATATATATACAAATAAAGACATCATAAGGGAGCAATGATGCCACTAAGAGGTTCCAATTGAAACTCTCACCTCCATGGGTATGGCCACACGATCAACATAGATGAGTGATCATTGAGCATTCTAGAGTGGGTGTCTCAAAGCATAGGGGTTGAGTAAATAATTCAACTAGAATCTATGGGTCTAAAATAAAGTATATGGTGAGAATGGAATTACTAGAACATAGGTATATTAGTACTACAACTAAATTATTAATGAAAACGATCATACCTCAAATCATTCTCAGAGACCCTTGGTCCTATTCCTTAACTGTATACAACTGTCACCACCGCTGTCCTCTAGTTCCCTAATCCTGTCATCGACCACCTTAGCATTGTGGTGGTAACAATTCAAAACATCGACCATCACCTCCTCTTACTCTCCTAGATTATCTTCCACATCTTCTACTATGTTGATCTATGTTCTCCTGTTAGTTTATCCACCTCGATAATCCATCCATTTTCTTCCTATCAGCTGCTCTATGGATAGGAAAATCTTGAGTGAGATGTCCCCTACTGTCACATGAATAAAACCACCTCTCCCTATGCTAACCAGAACTAGCTTTTGATCCCTAATATACATATCTTATATCTTGGGATATCCTCCCGAAATTCCTCCCATGTCTAGATCCCAATGAATGACATAAATTTCCAAATGTTGAGGTCTCTATACATGTTCCCCCACTATGGACTATCAATAATTGTATCTTCTCGGCCAAGAATATTTCGGCCAATAAATGTATCTCAATAACTCCCACATAAGTCGGAATGCATATAGGTATAAATTTACTAAGATGTCCCATCACAGACCTCTTTCAAAGATTCATGCCTTAAATTATTGATGTCTAACCATATCCATCTAGTACATAGAATGTTGGGTGAACCTGGATAAATAATCTGCCATAGTAAAGATACCCTTCTAGAGAAGAAGAAGCACCTATATATGCATAGCATTCAGTGTAACTGGGGAGAATTATTTTCAGAACAGTCGCTCAAAATAAATCCATTAAAGATTCACACACATTTTGTGCCTAGATAGAAAGAATCCACCTTCTCCCTAACAAACCATGAAAATGGCACACCGCCAGGATCACTGTCTGGTATGCTGGTGTCCTAAATAGATAGATAACTCTATTAACCACCTCAATTCAGTCCTCAGCTACCTAATGGTAGGGATCACCTCGTAACCTAAGGGGTATCTATCTATGAATCTCGTGAAGCATGATAAGCATGTGCTCCACATCTTCCAGTACTGCAGATACCACATTTTTCTCCATACGTGGTGTTATAGCTAGTGCACAACCAGGAGGAATCACTTTGGGAAATGATCCCTATATCAAAGCCTCTTCACCCAATGGGTCATCCAGATCATTGAGCTACTGAATACTAGATTTTAAGCATATTAGGGGTATTTTGTAATCACAAAATGATGTACCAAAGAAAATTTGAATATCCAGAGAGTAGACTCAAGAAGGACATTGAACCACAACACATTATTATTTGTTGCATGTGCCAATATTTTCCTTGCAACAAGTGTTCCCTTTTACCAAGTTGAAAAGATGGTTATTAGTGTCGTGGTGTATGGATATGTCGGCCTCCCACACCAACGATAGAGTCAATAGCCTAAAATCCAAAATCAATATATTTAACACTATTTCCCCAAGAAAATCTCATAAAATCATGGTCCTATGGTAGAGTTGGCCAGCTCTAATACCACTCTATCTGGACCCGTCTAAGTGGGGAACATGTTGTGACTACCTAAGGCCACCTTCAATAGGAGAGGGGCTGGTGACAAGCACTAGGTAGGTGTATCACTAACATGGGAGGCATTTCTTATGTACCTATATGCACACACATATCTTCAATACCATAAATGGTAAAATGTAAAAAACACTAAGTAAAAACGCTTGCAAACCAATATCCCAACAATTAGCGTGTGATAGGATGTAATGTGTAGTATGGTAAACCATGCAAGATTACATGACCATGAAATGAAAGAGTCTATAAACTAAAATATCCAACATATATAAAATATAGGTAGTGGGACTATTTATTGAAGCCATAAAAACATCCCAACCTGTCAGAACTCTAGAACCTCTGCCTTGTCCTGGTCTATCAAAAGGTCACTCATCTACACATGAAATGACACATATGGGAAAATCCTGTGCATGGGTGAGTATAAAAATACTCATTTGGACACCCCAAATTTAAAAATGAATACACAAAGTAAGATACATTCATCTCTATATAGTATATGTCTACAACACATATAAAAAGAATATCCAGATTTACTCTAACCAAGACACGCAGTTTAGAGGTAAGTAACAAATACTATAAACCACCACTAGAGATTCAGCATGAAGATTCCATGAAGCACTCATCTAGGAGAACAAACTCCTGAGTCTGATAGCATTGATGGCATCCATCTGAAAACTACTATTCATTGGGATCCATTATTAGAGAGAGATACACTGAAATATATAAAGAGACATATGATATACAAATGTGGATCACAGCCAAGGCCTAGGGTTATACCAAAAAATCAATATTGATTAACCATCTAAGTAGAGGATCGATGCCTAGTGAAGTTGGTCACATCAATACCAAGGGCTCATCCATGGGCATACATAATGAATACCGTACCCTAATATGGGCCTCTTAGAGTGGATCCAACAACTCTATCCATAAGGCCTTGTAGAACGTATCATACTCCTATGATTATAAAACGATACCCACCATCCATTAGGGAAATGATCAAGGGAACAGACCCTAATTATAATAATCCAAGATATATTGGAAAAGTGTTTCAATCCATGTTAAAAGGTATAGACAGAGTGTATTAGGGTCACACCCTATGTTCCTTGATCCTGGGTACTACCCAGGTATAATGGCACATGTCTTCTAGGAAATTTCTTGTAAAAAATGGCAGTACACTATATTTTGAAATACCTACACATTGTGACCTTCCATCTGAGGTCCACCTATTTACTCTTTCCATGTTATAGTACACATTTTCAACCCATGTACCACTTCCCATGTACTAGTACACAAGGAAATCTGCATAACTGGTTCAGCCAAGCCGTGTGGGGAAGTACACGCCATGTCAATTCCCCATTTAATCTTCCTCATGTCCATGTGTTTTAGATATACATGTCCAGTCCTAGGAAAGGTTCCTCATCCAATATGATAGGTGTCACATGTTGTGTGACACTTCACTACTTCTCGATACCCTAACTGTTACATAGTGAGGCCCACACACCATGTATTCTGAAATACATGCCATGTTCATCACGATTTTTTGGAATCCCCATTTCTCTATCTATTACCTTCCCCAAAACTCTGGACACCGATCCTAGAAACACCTCATTAGGAATCTATTTATACAAGGTCTTCTAGTTGCACCATCACTGAATCGGTATGATTCACACCTTGAATCAACTCAGGAAACACGATTGTCTTCGTTCTTCATTTCCAATGAAGAATGGGAATTCGGCACCCACCATCATTCTATCCACTATCAAAACCACTATGGAACCTTTGTTAAGTCGTACTAATTCCAGATCATCAATCACGAAATTTTATACAGTGAAATGAAGTTGTGATGATTGATTGTTCCAAAACCACAAAGAACACGATGAACTCTAAGAATGCGAAGAAAGTGAATCATTTTGGCAGAGTAATGCACAATGAACAACTATGTGAATAAACCTCAGACATTGTTCATTCTAGACTCTATACATTTAATAATAACAGTCATGAAAACCCTATAAATACCAAAAATAAAACCACATCAATAAAATCCCGCAAATAAAAAACCCCCATTAATTATTGACCCACAGATGAACCTGTTCTTTGTATGATCCACATTTATCATTAATTATAAAAACAAGGAATGAATAATCTAAAATATCAACACCCTACATGGGAAATGATGTTCCACTATCTATAATTCATTATCAATGGATATCTGTCAGGAATGATCTTTCTCCACCATATCATCATTGTATGTCGAGTTATTTCTCCAAGCTTCTCTCTAGAGACTTGAGTTAATTTTATGGGGTTATGAATTCTTACCATGAGTCCCTACTGAGCTACTTATTAAAATAAATGATAAAACTTGTCACTACATAACATTAAAATAAAGTCAATTTTAAATTTATTTTTGACATTAAAAAATTTGAAAACTACATTTCACAGTCGTCCGACACTGACCGATGTTAGGCCTCGCTTAGGGTCAAGTCAATAATATTAAGAAAATGGAGCCCTTAGATTTTTTTATCCGTGTACCCATTTAGATGTTATTCAAAATTTCTAGGAAAATTGTGCATGAATGATATTTATTATAATTTGTATTTTTCATGTAATTTTCCCAGTAGCACTGGTACTCAAAATCACATGTCATCTCAGCACTTATTATCAAATAAATTACATATATTATTAAAAAATAATAATACATTGAAAACTATTGGACATTATATTCTCCCCAACATAGGGATTTATTTCCCCTAAATGTCAAAAAAAATATTTACTAAAAGATGTGGGTACTACACATGAATTATAAGCCTTCTTCTCCCATATACTCTTATAGAGATTCTAGAACTTCCATTAGACACACAATAGAGGAAAAACTTACCCATGATGTATCCTATCCTTCTGATCATTGATCTACACTGGGTATGATCAAATGTATTTATATCCTCAATTTCTTGCTCACCCTAGTTGATGATGTGAATTGGATCACGCACATAACTCCTCAGTTACAAATCATGGAAGAAATCATGTATCCAGTCTCATTTTGGTTGTTGAGATAAGTGGTATTCCACCTTTCCAAATCAATTTTGTATCTGAAAATGGATGATAAACCATTGAGATAACTTCCCTCTCTTTCAAAATCATTTCAATCCCTATTGAGGGGAATATCAAAAGAACACATGGTCTCCTTCCTCGAACTCTAAAAGCCTATGTTTCCTATCAGTATAAAATTGTTGACGGCTCTATGTAATCTTCATCCACTCCTGGATGATCTTAACCTTCTCAGCAATAGCTCACACCAACTTCGGGAACATGACTGTTGACTCTCCTGGGTTATTCAAAAAAGTGGTTACTAGAACATATTCCCATAAAAATCCTCGAATGGTTCCATATCAATGGTGGAGTGGTAGTGGTTTTTGTATGTGAACTCCACAAGGGGTATGTGATCCTCCCAACTACAGATGAAGTCAACATACATGCCCACAACAAGTATTCTAGAACCACAATTCCCCCCTCTGTCTAATCATCTATTTGGAAACAAAACACTATCCTTAAGCATAACTGAGTCCCAAATTTCTCATGAATTCCCATCCACAACTGGGATGTAAAGAGAGCATCACGATCAGAAACTATTTTCTATGGGACTCTATGGAGTCGAACTATCTTGTGAATATAGTGGCTTTCCAAGAACACTACTAAACTCAGCTCTCAAATAGTTTTGAAGTGGATCGACCTGTTGAGTTAGTTAATGATAACCTAGAAGCCATCGTGTCGCCTATAAATACATGGTAAAAAATCCCAAATTCCTTCTATATCACATCCCACGTCCATTTAGGAACCACAAGGGTTTATGCTAAACTAGTTTGAACCTAGTGCTCGGCCTTCACCTACTAACATGTAAGGCATTGAGAAAAAAACTCTGCCAATACCTTCTTCATCCCTGTCCACCAAAATTAATGTTATTCGTCTTGGTAACTCTTCTCTAATCTAGGATATACTTCCAATGGGGATGTATGGAACTCCCATATAACCTCACATTCTAACACGATTTGTACAACTATGTGTCCTCTTAAAATGATGATGTTCTCCCCACCTTGTGAATATTCATTAGAAACATGTCCTATAGACATCTGATCACATAGGGTTTCATAGACCATATCCCCATGTTGTTCCTCCCTGGGTCATTGTAAGAGTGGAGGGGTAACAACCATCAACTAGGTCTAAGATGATACATCTTCCTCCATAAATGATAACTATTGTGAGCCAAACTACACCGATTCCTCCTTCAACAATTGCAAACTAGATCTCCTACTGAGAGTATTTTCCACCGCCTTTCCCTTTCTAGGATTATTGACATTCACAAAGTCAATGTATTCTTGAGGAACACAAGACATCACCTCTATCTCTTATTTAGATCATTATAAGAGAATATATACTTTTGATTCTTGTTACCAGAATAAACATTAAACCACTTTCCCATCATGTAATGTCACCACATCTTCAGTGTGAAGAATACTACTTCCAACTCAATATCATAGTTCACGCAGTTCTTCTCTTGTGGACTCAATTAGATTGAAACATAGGAAATCACTTCTTACCTCTACATCAGGACACAACCCAGACTGGTTCCTAATGCATCACATAGAACTACATACTCGACACCCTCCACCGAAAATCTCAAGATCAGAGTACTTTTCGAATTCTTCCTGAATTGCTAAAAAAACCAACTGGAACTTCTCTATCTACATAAATGGTTTCCCCTTTCCCGTCAAAGATATCCTAGGTGCTAATATCCTAGTGAAATCAGGTACAAATCTTTAGTAATATCATACCAGCCTAAGGAAACTCCACACATCCATCACGCTCCTAGGTGGCTCCCATGATAACACTACCTCCACCTTTTCCAGGTCAACTGCCACTACATCTGTTGAGATAACATGCCCCACAATGTCGACATCCTGAATCCATAACTGGAACATAGAGAGTTTACCATTTTGTTGTTTCTCATAGGGTACGTTCCGAACCACCCATAAGTGTCTTGCATGCTCCTCCTCAAACATCATGTACACATGGATATCATCCATAAATAATACCAAAAAACAGTCTATGTAAATCTGAAATGTCCAGTTCATGAATCCCATTAACACTTCATGGGAGTTCATCACACCAAATGACATCACCAAGTAATCATAGTTACTATAGAAGCTTCTGAAAGTCATCTCCAGTATATCCTCATCTCGTCCTCACAAATAGTTATAGCTAGACTAAAGTTCAACCATTGAAAACCATTGTGCTCCTCTAAAATGATCCTAAATGTCATAGATACTTGGTAGTGTATACATGTTTTCATGGTCACCTGGTTCATGTTTCGGTAGTCCACACAGAACCTCAATCTCCTATATGACTTTTTTGGAAAACCAAACTGGGGTCACCCATGGTGAAACACTCTGTCTCATGAAGCCCTTCCTATTCAAGTCCTCCAACTACACCCTCATATCTCAATTACTTGTGGGAACTATTGAATAAACTAGTTATAATATCAGTTTCATTTATGGGGCTATTTGATGCATAATTCTATCCCCCGATTGTGATGTGGTCTTGAAACATCTTTAGGAAATATTTTCTCATACACTACTACTACTACTGGGAACTGGAAACTCATAACATCTACTACACTGAGGGTCATACATTCCAACCGATGAGTTATTGGATACATACTATTATTCATTAGTTAATCATGCATTTTTTATTCCCTTTCATCAAAAAAGTAAAACATCATTCCATCGCTGCGGACACACCACACCCTTCGCCTAAAATAATCAGTCTAGGAATGGACTGTGGAAATCTAATCTGTGCCATGAATGAAATCATAATGACTCAAAAATGAAACCTATATGTTCAAAAAGAAACTCTCACCTAATAGGGTAAGGTCACACTATCTGCTTAAATGTGTGATCACTAAGTCGTATCCAATGGGTATCTCCAAGTGTACGGGTCAAGTCAATAGTTCAAGTAGAATGTCTATGTCTTGGATAGGGTATGTGGTGAGAAATTAATGAATAGAACCTATGTTTATCAGTACAATAGCTAAGGTTCAAAATGGATTGATCATACCATGAATCATTTTTAGACCCATTGGGTCAAATGCCTTGACTGCATGTAGTTTTCCTCGCCACTGTCTTCCAGCTCCCTAATCCTGGTGTGGACCACCAAGGGTAGTTGTAGTAATTAGTCAAAACTTTGACCACCTCTTAATTCTCTCCGAACTCCATTTCCACATTTGACTCTATAAGAAACTATCTTATCTTATCATTGTCTCTCTATCAGTGGTCCACCCATTGTCTCCCTGTCAGTATCTCAGTGGGTTGGAAAATATCGAGAATTATTTCCCATTCCATCACATGAATAATACTGTCTCTCCTTAGTCTTACTGGACCCACCATGTTATCTCTAATCTATAGATCCTATTTCTTGGAATCTCCTCCTAAATTTTATCGCACATTTAGGTCCCTGACACTAACATTGAATCCCAACTACTGAGGTATCTCCACCTACTCATCCATTGTTTCCTGTCATAGGTTGTTTCTAATAATCCAATAAGCATTCTACCAAAAAAGCTCACTCAATCACTCCAACGTACATCATAATTCATAGAGGGATAATGCTGGCTCAAATGTATCTATTCATACATTTATCAATGGTCTAATCCCTAATGTTATGATCTCTGACCATACCCATCGAGTACCTAGACAAGATGGTGTTCCTTGATGAAAAACCATAAATGGTCAAGCTACCCTTCTAGAGATAATGAATCTCATGTATACACACATCTATCAGTGTAACAAGTGAGAACTCCTCTCTAAAGAGACACATGAACTCTATCCTTGAATGAATCTCCTCATTATGAGTCTATATAGACAAACTCTAGAATCTCCCTATAGAAACATGTAGAAATATTTCCACCAGGATCACCATATAGTTTAATGCTATCCCGGTTAGATAGAAAACTTTGGTCACCACCTCAAGTCAGTCCCCATAAACCTGAGGGTATGGATCCCCATTGAACCTGAGGGGTACCTATCTATGAAACTTGTGATGTACACTCATCCAACGCTCCTCGTATTCTTGAACTATGGGCTCTATGTGATGCACAACAGGTGGTGGTATTTCTGGTGCATAACCTGGAGAAAACACCTAGGAAACTTGTCCCTATATCTATTCCTTGTAAATGAGGGGTCATATTCATGATCGAGCTACTGAGTCATAACTTCTATGTGTCTCAGGGGAATATAATAAGAAAAAAATATGTTCCATGGTAAATGAGTATATTTAGAGAGATAACATAAGAAGGACATGGAACCACAACCCTTTCCTATATGATGTAGGTACTGTTATTTCCCCTACAACCACTATTCTCATGTATCGAGTTGAAAATATTGTTATCAGAGTTGTAGTGTGTGGAAACGTCGATCGCCCGCACTATCACATGATTCACTATCCCAAAATACAATCTCGAAACACTTAATATTTTTCCCCAAACCAATGTCACACACTCTTGGTCCAAAGGTAGAACATACCAGCTCTGGTTCAACTCTATCAAGACCTATCCCATTGTGGGTCGTGCTATGACTCCCCAACCCCACCTTCAACAGGTTAGGGGATGAAGACTAGCACTGAGTAGGCATATCACTAACATGGGAGGAATTTCTTATGTACTTTTAATCATGCAGATATCTCCAATCCCAGAAATTTGGAAATGTAAAAACAAAAAAGGCAAAATTCAGGCATACCTCTATCCCAACCACCAGAGTGAGATAAGAAGTAAAGTGCAGTAAGGAAAACTTGGATAGAATATATGCCCACCAAAAGATAGATTCTGTACACTACAAAGTAAAACCTATATAAAATATGAACTATGATTTTTTTTCTAAGATATAGGATCACCTTGGCCTGCCTATACACAAAAAGCTCTTTTTGGTCTTGGTATGTTATAAGGTAGATCATCTGCACAAGACATGACACGTTTGTGAAAATACCATGTCAGGGTGACTATAACAATACTCAGTAGAACACCTAAAAAACTAAAAGTAAATACACAATGGAAGATACATTCATCCCCACATTGTTTATGTCTACAATAAATATAAAAATAATATCCATTTTTTCTCAAACCAAGACACAAAATCTAGAGTTAATCCAAAACAATTGCATTCCACCACACGAGATTTTGTTCGATGATTCCATAAAGAACTCAATTGTTAGAACACACCCATGAGCCAGATATCATTAATGAAGTATATCTGATAAGTAATACTAGGAAGGAACCCTCATGAGAGAGAGATACTCTATAATATGTAAAGAGAGATATGATACACATTTGAGGATCACATCCAATGCCATGGGGTGATACTATCCACTCTATCCGGATTGACTAGCAAAGTAGAGGATTGACGCCTGGGGAAGATGGTTATGTCAATACCATGGAATCTACCCAGTGAATAGATAATTAATAGAGGATCCAACTCCAAGCCCCTTGGAGGTGATTCCCAAAACTCTTTCTAAAAGGTCCTATTGAAGGGATAATACTCTAACGAGTATGAAATGATACCCACCGACCATTAGGGAAACAATCAAGGGCACAAACCCTAAAAACAATTCTAAGATACAGTGGGAAAGAGATTAAAGCCTCATAGAAAGGTATACACACCATGTAGTTGGGTCCCACATTGTGTTCCATAACCCCAGGTACTGCCTGCGTACAAGGACATGTGTTGTCTAGAACATGTCGTGTTAAAAAGAAGAGTACAGAACATTTTGGAAGACATACACATCGTTCACTTCCATCTGGGGTCCACCCATATACTCTGGCCATGGGACGGTACATAGTGTGAACCCATGTGTCTCAGCCCATGTACCTGTACACAGTGTATTCTTCCAAACTGGTTCTTCCAAGCCATGTGGGGGAGTACACGCTATGTCAGAACCCCATGTACTCTGCCTCATGTCTTTGTATCTTATAAGATATACACTGAGTCTAAAGGATTTTTGCACATGTTGTATGATACTTCACTACTTTAAAAAACCCTATCAATTAGTCAATAGGTCCCACATGTATTGTATTCAAAAATACATACCGTGTTTATTGGTATTTTTTAAAATGACGGTTTTCACTCAGTCTCTTCCCCATAACTCTAGCAATAGATCTCGGTCATGCCTCATCAGGAAACTCCAGATCCATGGTCATATGGTCATGCCATCACTAAATCTTTATTATTTTGGCCTTGAATAATCTCAAAAAACAAAACCATCATTGTTCTTAATTTCTAAATAAGAACAAGAAATTTGTTACCCACTTTCATTTGATCCACTTCTGAAACCACTGTCCCACCTCTATCTGGTTTTAACGATGTCAGATCTCCATTTAGGGATTTTTGTGCCACGAAACCACGATGTAATGATCGTCTGTTCATATCCCAAGAAGAACATGAATAACGAAAATAATTTCAAGGGATAAATATAGAAGGATAACTCAAGGAAAAAACATAGAACATTCTATATTTCTGCCTCCATCCATTCATCAAGAACGATCTAGAAAACCGAAATAAAATCCTAAAATAAAATGCCTACAATAAAATTCGTCTAATAAAACTCATCCCGCAAGAACGATCAATCCATGGGTCAAACTGTTAATTTGTTGATCCACATTCATAATTAATTATAAGAATGAGGGATAAATAATATGAAATATCAATGCCATACCAGCGAAAATCCACTATCTTGGATTCCTTGATGAGGGTGATCCGTCAAGAATGATCTTGATCAACCATTTTGTTGTCATCTATAGAGAGATTTCACCATGGTTCTATCAAGTGACTTCAGGTAATTCTTCATATTATATTTTTCAAAACATATGAAAAGTACTTTTCATAGTAAACATGTGCCAGCCGATGTTAGGATTTTCCTATGGTAAATTAGCTACTTTGAATGCAATAGTGACCTAAATTTTATTGATCTAGGAACCTGTGAAGAAGTGTTTCCCATTTTTCAAGAAAACTGCTAGCCCGTGCTATTTAATTTATTTGATATAGTTTTAGAAATTGTTTCTTTAACACAGGACCTTGGATTCTCACACTTTCTCAGTGCCTAGTCTCGAAATAATTCCATGTAATATTTTAATAAAATAATAAATGTAGAAATAAATTTCATTACACATTCAATACATTTACTGAGCAATAATAACAATGGAATTCTACATGGTTTCATCATAGGATAAAATATATAAGAGAACAGACGATGAAAATAATTTCATGAGAAAATAATATTTTCAGAATGAGATGAAATTGTCTATTGATGAGGTTATTCAACTAGCTATTTTCAAATACTATATTGTCACTTAGTCTACAAAAATTTGAGTGTATCTTTTCATGGGGAGGGACTTGATGTGGTGAAAATATTCATTTAAATGAGGGACAAAATTATATGAACTATGGAGAGGATCCCCAAGTATTTTTATAATTGATATGATCTCATTGATTTTCCTCTATTATGGTAATTTTTTACCTCAATGATAACATCTACAACTCAAAACAAAAGATAAATATTTAGATTTCATGACAAGTTTTCCTAAATGATGAAAATATTTGTTTCCATTTGATAATTAAGGGGGAAGATAAGACCACTTTTATAATCTATATTTTATTTTTTGTGGAGGAAGTCTACATTGTACATTATTAGGAGGACTTATATAGTTGAATTAATTTTTTATTGGGAGGTCCAATTAGGTTGATTATCTAGGGAAATCCACTATTGTTTTTGATAAAGATACCGTTGAGGGTACCTCAATGGTAGATTAATAATTATCTTGTTGTTGGGTATACAAATGATTACTATGAATGAATAGAAATATAATAATGATCCTTAAGAATATTTTTTTTATTTGGGATGAAATATGATTTAGTGAACTGATTGTATATTTCTCTTGTTGATACAAATTTCTAAATAGTGGGGTGGGGAATGAATGTTATTTTGGGTTATTTTCTAAAAAATGAATATTATGATGTTATTTTATAATAAACTTGATGACTATTATGATACAAGAATAAAACATAAAGTGTTACAAAAATTTATGCTAAAAAATATACAATATGAGCTAATGATATTATAGTAATATTAAATGATGAGATAATTGGTTTCCAGAAGAAAAATAATGTGTTTACTATATGTAATGTGACGATTTTTATTGTAGATGTCCCTGTAATATAATTCCATGGGATGAGTAATGTGTCTCTATATTATTTAATGTAGAGAAATGATTTTTCATTAAGTCTGTACTAATAATTAAGATGATATACCTCTGAGAAAAAGCATTAAAGTTTCCGAAAAAGGAATATTCGGTATACCCAATGTAGTGTTGAGGATAAAAAATAGAGGCCTTGGAAATTGTGTTAGTTTTGGTTTTTCGAATACTTGTTTCATGAAAGAATTCCATTGAGAAATGTTTTGTGAGGTAGTTTCCACTTTGGATCACATATAAGAGATTCGTCATGATGAAGAGTTCTACAGGGAATTTATAAAAATCATGATGTGAAATATGTGACAAACATAGATTTTATAAAATATGTTTATGAATAAATTTAATTTCATCGATATCGAAAATTAAAAGAAATATAGAATTTAAATGAACTATGAGAAACTAATAATGCACTACCACTAATTTGGGAATTGTAAGAGTATTCTTTTATCAATCCTAATAAGAATTCACTGATAAAATCCTCTCATTTATCATCCCTAGCTAAAAGAACAGGTAAATATCACATTTATCAATGCTAAAAAAGTAATGATAAAGGTGAATCCATTATGAGTACTTGTTTTGACTCTAATGAATGAGAGTTTATTTGTATTATTCTTTGCGATGATAAAAGGTTTTAATATAAATTGTTATTAATATATATATATATATATATATATTATATTTTTATTCAAAATTTTTGATAATTTTTATAGATTAATTAAAAAATGTTTATAAATAGAATATATATGATTTATTGACCGATATTTTTTAAAAATTCAAATATATATATAATATTTTTTTAAAAGTTTTAATATGATTTTAATTAAATTAATTAATATTTCAATAAATATATTAATTATAATAATTTCTTTAAAGAATAAATATATTAAATATATTAATAGTTATATATTTATAATTATTTATTTATTCTTCTTAAATATATTTATTTCTAATTATATATATATATATATATGCCTCCAATGAATTCGGTCTATATATATAATGAGATAATGATGATATTCATGGTCATGATTGAGGATATTTATGTTCAAATAATGTTCTGAGAGTATAATGGATTTTATTTGATGGTATGTTTATTTTTGACATGACTGTGTGTTTCTCAATGTTAAGATTACCTACATTCTGATGACACATTCATATGTTATGAATTCATCATGAATGTTCATTTATACATTAGTTTTTTATGATCTATACTTTACTGGGTATATTATTCATTGATATTGTACCCATGAACCAATTATGCTAACATAAATACCTATTAAATTTCAATAAATATAAATAATATATAATTATAATAAATACATTTGTTATGATTTTGTAAATATATATACTTATATATCAATAAATATGTAAATATAAATTTATTTCTAATATTTAAAATTTTATTAATATATATATATATATATAATTTTATAAATAAATTTATAAATAAATAAATATACATATAAATATGTATTTTTTTATAATTATAATTATAAGTAAAAATATATTTATTTATTTAATTATAATATTATAATAAATATTATAATTATATATATTTATATAATTATAAATATAAAAAATATATTTATAATAATTTTATAATTATGTCAATAAATACGTATTTATTTAAATTTATAACTATTAAAAATATTCTTAGTTATTTAAATAATATTAAAATTATAATAAATGTATTTCTTATATTAATAATTTTATTAATATATATAATTAAAATATTTTTTATAAATAATTATAAATATAAAAAATATGTTTAATTTTAATTTTATAATTATTTTAAAAATATATATGTATAATTATAACTATAAATAAGTACATATTTATTTAATTAATTATGGAATTTTAATAAGTATATATAATATATTTGTAATTTTAAGGGAAAGATTGGGGGAAGACCCCTTTATTATAAAAAATGAATGGAGACAACCCCCTTTTGAATTGTGTAGTGGAAAACCCACTACAAGCCTGAAGCCCCAGGGGCACATCACCATAATCATCGAAGGAAAGAGAGCATAGTAGAATAAGAGAAATTAAAAAGCTCATGGAACATAGGCCCAAAATTCCTAGAGGCCCAAAGTCCCAAGCCTAAATGGCATAACACATTCCCAAGCCCCAAAAGCCATATATGTACTTGAGTGTGTACCCCGAAGCCACATGCTCATCTGGGCACTATTTACCATCATTTAAATGCCACCACTAGCTTGCCATTAAAACATGACACCATTATAGTAATCTAGAAACATGGTTGAGTGACTACCCTGAAGCTACAACCTCTCCTGGCTGGTGTTGTCTAATGTCTAAACACCACCGTCAGGCCACCATCCACATGACGCCATCACCAGTCCACAATCACCCACCATCTTGCACCTTGTTCAATTAAAATTCCCAATATCAGTTTGGAACACCAGAGCATGCCAAAACAATGAAAGAGAAATCGATAGGAACCCATGCGATATGAAATTGGTGATCAAAGAACAAGATGACATCACCAAGGCCAGATCATGGAAGGTACAAGGCTAGACCAGGGAAGGAACGCCAAAAGCCTATGAAAATCCAAGCTTCTTGTGTGACACTCCACTCAATGCCTGAAGTATGTAGAAACATCAGCCATCGTTAGAGCAAGAATGGATACCCATCGCCGCCCAGAACACCCGCGGACACCACCGCCCCCGCCCTGAAACCCTCATGCTCTAAAGTCAGTAGGATGGGATAGATATGGTATCAGCTCATCACCAAAGAATCCCCTGATCTCATAGAACACATGTTCCTATTTTGTAGAGACATTCTAATGAATCAAAACATCTCTGGGAAAATCCCTAAGAGAAGAAGAGATCTCTCAGCCAATGTAGATAACATCTTCTCGAATTGACTCTAATATATTAATACTTTTATAAATAAATATATTAAATATATTTGTAATAATTTTATAGTCAATAAAATATATTTATATTTATTTATAATTATATTTATAAAAATAAATAAATAATTTATTATAATTTTATAATTTTAAATCAATATATATATATATATTTATAATATTTTAATTTATAAATATTTTTAAATATATAAATATATACAAATATTTAAATATATAATAATTATATATATAATTATAAATAAATATATATTTTTTATAGTTATATATATATATATATATATATAATATTCATATAGACACAAATAATAACAAAAATAACTTATTAACATTAAGTCTTCATTAGAGATTTTTTAACGCTAATAAAAATAACACTTTATCAATGCTCAAAATTCAATTATAATACCATTCATTAGTAGTGATACAATTTTATCACTGATAATTCTTGGTTTTATCAATGCTTTATATTTTAGCGCTAATAAAAAAGATGTTTATCATTGCTGTTAAAATCCTTTCGTGATTTTACTAAAATAACCTTATCAGAACCCTACTGCCACTCGGACCTCATCCTTTCATGGAACCAAAAATCTTCCTTTGTCGACACCTCCGCCTCAAATACCTCTACCACCACCTCTGTTTATTCCTCCACCTCTACTTTAACTATCATTTCCCCCTCCATTGGACAATACTTCTGTCACCATAACTACCTCCACCACTTCCCCGCAAGACCCTACTATTGTTGCCTCCACTGTTATTGCCCCCACCGCCGGACCATACTGATGCCTCCATTCCTCCAATTCTAAGGTATTTTATCTTTTTGTTAATTTTTTCAGTCTCACATCACCTTATCGTGATTATATTTTTCTCAATGAACCAAACTCACATTCTTTTGTATCGATGTTCATCTTAATCCCCCTAATAATTTATTCACTTTCCTTATACCCTAACATCATTCTGTTAGTTCCAATGTATTCTTTTTGGTGATTAGTTGGAAGGCCTTCTATTATTTTTGGTTGTATTATTTCATTATTCTCCTAATAATCTACTATGGTGGTTTATTCTTTTGTTTACCGTTTGATTTGTGAAATATATTTAGGATTCATGGGTGTATTGTGGGTTGATGGATCATCTATGTGGAGAAACTGAGCATTTTGGGGTGGAAGTGATATGATAGGTCTTTGGTCATGCTATGATGTTGTGAATTTATATCCCACTAAAAATATTATTCAATAATATTAAATTAAATATAAATACAACCTATATATTTTCCACTAAATATAATTTATATAGTATATTTTTTTTATTATGGTATATTTTTTATAAAGATTTTTTTTATAATTTTCTAAACATATGATGAAATCAGTACTCATTGATATTCATATAAAGAATGGGTGATTTGGTGTTTTAATTTCTAAAATTTTCTCCATGGGGATTCTTTATTCTTTTAGGAAACATCAATTTTTTTAATTCTTGAAAACGTTTATTTTTATAAATATATGAATTCATTACTTCCATGTATTATTTCATTTCATTTTTATAAGGAATTTAAAAAAAAAATATTATCCAATTTTTATAAATGAGAAATTCATTTATAATCTTTTTATTATAATCATATTATAGTTATACTTTTATGAATTTATTATGTCCACTACATCTTGTAATGTTAAAAAAATTCCCCACTTAATTTCATAAAGGACCTGTGATTGTTCCCTTCAGCCGTAAGAAGAAAAATTCATTTTCTGTGTAGCACGGTTCAATTATAATTTGAATGTGAAAATATTGTAACATGGATAATGGTTATATACCTTAAATGTTATGTTTTCGATGAAATGAGAGGGTTTGTGTTTCTTTAGATCCTCTTTAGGGATGAAATTACTAGTTAATAATGTTTAAATTGCTTGGGATGACCTAATAAATCTAAATATGAAATTTTAGTAATGAATATCATTAATAATATAACTTATAATGAATCAGTTCATATTATATAGTTCATTACAAAAATCATTCTCTCCATAGAAGAGTATTTCAAAGGTATTTTGAAGAATGGAAAATCAATACATATAATAATGTTATTTTATAATTTTTTATTAGTTATATAGTCTTCTATTACAAGGAATATATTTTTATTATCCAGAATTCATTGAAAACTCATTTTATATTATGTGATATATTTTTTCAAAATAACAAGGATTCTATTTATGTATTGTATATGAATTTAGTAAAGGAAAAAATTAATAAATAGTCTATGGACACTCTATTATATTCTTTGTCAAAAACATTCTAGGAAGCATAATAATTCATGGTACCAAAATTCCTTTTGACATATTTAAAGTGATTCAAGTTTATAGATTTTGGGTTTAATATGATTTTAAATTAGTATGATTTTATTAATATTATAGTAAATCATATAATACTGATATAATTTAATAATAAATTTCATTAAATATTTATACTTTTATACTTCTATTCATTTATAAAATTTTATATTAGAATAAATAATATAGTATATCATTTTTACATGTTTAGTTTGAATAGAAAATTTTATTAATTTTTTATAAATTTATAGTTTTTTAGATTTATAAATTAAAAAAAATTATAATTAATTTTCCTTATAAATTATTATATTTTTATACATTCATAAACATTACTTGTTTATAATATACTTTTAAACCATTATAAAAAATTAAAATGTTGTACATCTATAATTTATTTACCCTTTTATAACATATATATACTTTTATAAGGTTTTATAAAAACAATAGGAAACTTTATTCATTCCTCATGAATCCTCAAACTCACACAAATCCCTTATTGAAATGATCTGACTTGGGTGACCAAAACCCAACACTGGAATCCTTAGCCTTTTTCATAGCCTGATTATCACCTTTCAAAAAATATAGATTGATAATAATTACTTGTAAAGGGAATATAATAAACACTATCCAACCCAATGGACTCCATTATGACCTCACTCCCACAAAATTTTAATTAATGTCGAACCGCATTGCAACTCCTAATAATACATTTCCTCAAACCACAACTACGTGGTTTAAATTAGGGGATTCTTTTACAAATACACCTTTTCTCTAGTTTCTTGTTAGATTCTAATAGGATGAGTCTGAGGCAAAAAATAAATGATAGCTATCATTATGATCTTAGTTACCCTTATTTGAATTACTAGATTTTTTGTATTTATTTTTTTAAGTATTAATATTAAAAATTCAGATATGATTGATACAAATAAATAATGGATGGATTCCAATCATTTGAAAAAAGATGAGTTCATCAATTTTGCAAATGATTATTCATATGACACTTCCCAAATATTTTGTCTGTGTTTATATATTTTTATTCAAGAGTAATTAGTATAGAGGAGTTAGATGAACACTTGATCTGTGAAAAAATTAATCTAGGTTATAAATGATGGAACATACATGGAGAAAATGATAATATAGATTGTGACTTGGATAACACACCATTTTATGGATCTTCTATTTAATGATACATTTATGTAATATAAATTAAATGATAAACCACTTCAGTAGATAATGATTTATGCTCTTACGGGTGCCATGAATCCTGAGGAACAACTGGTGTTTCAACCTGAAACTTCTCTAGGTATAGAGGAACAATGATGTTCTCCTTGTGATGGTGCTCCCAATCCCAGGGTGAAAAAGGTTTATCACCCGGATGTTTCTCCCAATAAAAGGTACAGTGAGATTATTCACATTTCAATGATACCAATAAAATGAAAAAATATATTGATGATATCGAATTCATGTAAATGGTAAGAGATGAAGGAATGATGTTGTAGAAAAAAAAGAGGAACCATAGTTTGACAGTGTTAGAAAAAATGATTAAGGAAAAAATAAAATGCATAAAATTCACAATTGGATGGAATACAATAGTCCAGCATGTTAACCCCCATCAAGACCATGTTTAGTAGTTACATTTTACTCATCACTCAGAAACTCATGCCAACTAATATAGATTTTTGGCACTATGTTGTTCCCATTATAAGTGAATTTATATGTGAATATATTATGGTAACATTATGAGGTCATTTATTTATTTCACTAAAAAATAAAATAATGAATAATTTACTTACTATTCATCATCCCTTATAGAGTACATTTAGAGTTGATGAATCCAATAATAAATATATAGTAATTCATTCTATAAAAACTCACAGAGGGTTTCACAAATTCAAATGTTACATCATCTTAAATTTGTTTAAGAGAAAATAAAATTTTACCCAAAACTAATGTATGTAGACCTGGTAACCCAAGATGCATGGGATGTATTTACTAACCATAATACGATGATTTATTTTTAGATATATTGTGGATGGTAATACATTCATTTATAATTCACCACATTATTGTTAATTTTTTATTTATTAAATAGAAACTAAGTTCTGAAAATATTGAATGGGTAGTACAACCCATGTAACCCTACCATAAAGAACGGATGGGGTATGCTTCACTCAAAAAAATGGTATGTAATATTATTCTACCAGAATTCATTTATGTGACAAAAAAATCAAAATTATATTTGCCTTTTTATATTTGGATTGAGGAATACAAATCAAATTCTAGTTCCATCTCACAACATGTGATATAGAAGGTGGCACATATAAAAAAGTTGACATAATAATTGAAAAAAGAAAAGAAAAAGATTGGAAAAATTGTCTAAGTATGAAATGATAATTTTTTTTAAATTAAACCATTTTTACATAATAATGATTAATTATTTCATTATATATTATATCTATATTAGTGAAAGGGATCATGAAAACCCAAACTAGATAGACAACTACAATCAGTGGCCTTGATGCAGAAATAATAGTATGGTCTTGTTAGAGGTGTGGGTTTTGGGGTGACACCCCAAAAATATTTTGAGAAAAAATATTAATTGGATAAAGTCAATGAAATGACTAAAATTAAAGAATGATTAGATGACCTTGAAAAAAAATTCATTCATATTCAAATTTGCTATAAAATTTTTTGGGTCGGGAGAAAAGATATGAAAAATTCATTAAAACCCATTTAATAATTATCCCGACCCCCCCCCCCCCCACACACACACCACCGCCATCTTCGAGGATATCCATTCCCCTTAAAGAGATTTACAGTTGAGGTAATCAATATTCTAATAATTTTTTCTACAAAAAATGAATCAGAAATACACTGTAACCTTTCCTATACGGATATTCTACATGGTGAAAATGAATATGATTTATATCTATAAACACCCACCCATCGCCTTTTAGTGAGGTCTACAGTGTTTAATATCTATGATGAGCATCTACACAACATACCACTTCCAACTGGTTATATGATTGACATGATTATTATAGCTCATAGGACAAGTGCCAAGCTACCAATTTTACTTTATGACGATGGTAATCATGTGGTTGACCAAGCTGTTGGAACATTCATCAAATGGCCATTAGATATTCTAATAAACATATTGATAAGGATGTATTCATTTCAAATTTATTATTCGTGCTAGACCATTAACAATTAATGAAAAAAGATTTGAACCAATGAATGTTATTATAGGAAAAATGGAAGGGGGAAATGATGGGTTAACTCAAAAATATATAAAGGTTCAAATAAATAACTTAATAGATATTTTAAAAACTACATTACCATTTGTATTCAATATTCTCATTTATTGACAATGAAGGTTCATGGGGATATAACGTTACATAATGGTAGTAGTCACAAAGTTAATTATAAAGAAATAATTTATGGAGATGATGTTACAAACTTTTTTTTCTTGAAAATGTAATGAAATACATTTCCTTGAATAGTTAGGAGGCTCAGTTTTACTTTCATACATGAGGTATGTAATCATGATTTTTATTTACATAACTAATATTTTATATTAATGATGACTGGATATATTTCATTTGTTTGGTAGTTGAATATATCAATACCATATTAAGGTATTAACAAATTAATAAAATTTGACTCATTGATTACTATGTCACATATAGAGAAATAACTAAAATAGATTCAATAAAAATCGATGAAATAGTGAAAAACCTAGCCAAATCGATTGAACAAAAACATACATATGACAAACTCTCCTAAAAAGAGAAGATACAGGGGTAAAAAAATACAATTTTATATTATAAAATATATTTTCATTTTTTCCAATAGTTATTAATTTATTGTTTTTATTAAATATTGGACACTCATTATGGTCATTTTGGATAGTCCAATGATTTAGTTCCTAGATTCACAGCACCGATACCCAAAAAATTGACCACACAAGATGGAGTTTGATAATTTTTATTACACTACATCCATTATTTTATAACAAAACATAATGTTTTTTAATTTATATTATGTCATATGAAAATCCATTTATAATATGGTGGTGTTTAAATATCTTGAAATTCATGGCATGGGGATAAAAATTAAGCACAAGGACCCCAACAGGGTGTACAATTTGTCATGTATCACAGTTTATAAAACAATATTTCAGTCTCCAGACACATATAAAAAAGTTATATATTTTTGTTAATGTTTCTTCATTATCCAAGATTGTAATTTGAAATGATTGGGGTTATTATATTTTTAAATTTATGATATTGATTATATACCACCAACAAACTAGAATCTCCTAAGAGGTATTTTCTTTTATAATTAATATTTAAATTCAAATATTTATTTATAATTTTTCTAATCATATTTTCCTAGTACTGGTACAAATGTTGAAAAAAATTGTATTAAAAAGTTGATTTATATTTTATTATAAATGAATAGGAAGCATACATGATAGAAAAATATAAACAAATAACAAGAATGGATGACTCCCATAGAAGTAATGGATTGTTTCATTTTTTATCTTTTATTTATTTAATTTTATTATTACTAACATAAGAATTTTTTTATTATACTCGTGGATTCCTATATTCAAGATAGGTAATTCTTTCTAAATCTTCTTGTTATCATGAGTGGTTGGGCTTCAAGGATGCAACTGAGATAATGATAACAAGGAAATGAGTCAAGAATGTATACAACCGTCATGAAAAGTTGAATTCATAATATTAATTGAACAAATATTTTCATCATTTTATGTAATATTTTAATGTTATAATACATATAATTTTTATCTAATTCTTATTTTGTTTTTATCATAGATTATTGGGGCAGTCATATTTTACTTTCAATAATCTACAACAAGCAGAAAAAGTGATGTCATGTTCTTTTCTTCTAATGTTTCAATGCTTTCCATTGCTTTTATTTTGTCAATCTTCCAACACTTGATATTTATTCAATGTTTTTGTAACATTCTGGGTATTTATAAAGTAAATCATTTTCATATTGGTTAATAGTTTTGTTGTAGAGTGTAATTGTTCTTAAAATGGATTATATGTCTGATAGTGTACCGGACACGCAATAAAAAAGTTTCTCGAAAATCATACGTTCCACAAAAGACTCTGTTATACCATAAAATAATATATTATTAATATTTTTATTTTATGTTGTAGTTATCTCATCGTTTTTAGAATTGAAGTAATGAATGATATTAGAAAAATTACAAAAATAGTGTTTACAAATGTTTATATAAAGATTTATTGGTTAAAAGATTAATTTGAAATATAAATAAAAAACCAAATGAATATAAAGGTTTGGTTTTTATGGGAAAATTATTTAATTGGGAATAATTGTGTTTATTAAATCATCAAATCAATATTTTTGGACAATATTAATGAAATATTACTTCTATTAAATATTTTAAATTCATATCTTGTGTTTTTAAGACATTATATAAGAATAAATTGAATTTTACAGATATAATGAGTGTTTTTCTAAAAATACAGTTTTCTACCTTTCGATGGTGAACCAATTTTGAATATGTTTTTTGAAAAATTTATAGTTTATTTTAGAAAATATAAACTTCATCTTGGGAATTATGAAATAAAAAATTTATTTGGTTGAATTTTGTTATTTTTATGATAAAATTCATTTTTTAATGAATAATGAAAAACACTGCATTATAATTAAAAATTTCTTTATCATCTAATTTATTTACATAGATATATTTTCATTTTATATGGGTTTAAAGTTTAATAAATTTTTTTTATAATTTAATTTATTTTATTTGAAGGAATTTCTTAATGAAAGTGTATAGAAAAACTGTGTGAACTATTGAGCGTTTTAATTAAAAGACTCATTTTCCCATTCCAACAATGGGATAAATTTTAAATTTAATTTTTCTACATTTGAGAATTGAGTTTTGAAAAAATTACATACTTGGTTGTAATAATTATGAAAAATTTCGTCCAATAGGGTGAAAATAAATTTTGGGGAATAGTAACATTATTATTTTATTTACCACAATTAATGGGTAAATCAAGAAAATAAGGGTAAAATAGTATTATGATGATATAAAACTACAGTAAACCTTGTCATAATATTATGTTATGTGCCTTTTCCAATCAATACGACTATTTTTTTCCTAAAATTGAGGCCTTTTTATGCCACTTGAGTGTGATTATGATATTAATAACATTTTATTTAATATGAAACAAGCAATATAATATTCATGTCTTTTATTACTAATTTTTTATTTTGATGTAATAGTAGTGATATCATAGATTATAAATAGTCATTGGTAACATAAAAATATTTCTTACATAATTATAATTTATTTCTTATATTTATGAAACAAATAGTTAAATTTAATTATGACATGATGATGATGTTATAATACATTTATTAAAGGAAGAATCAAATAAATGATACTAATAATATTAAAATAAATAAAAATTTGATGAGATAAATTTATTTTGTTAGGTGTATATTATATTTTATATGTCTACTAAATGGGTTTTTTGAAGTTATATCCCTTTTTAAAATTTATTTAAATTTAATAAAATGAATTGTGTCAAAATTAAAATAATTGATATTTTATAAAAATATTAAACTATTAAAATATTTTAAAACACAAAAAATAATTTAAAATTACAAATTGGTCACAATATGGTCTCAATGTTCATAATATTTCCAATTATCTGTAATTTACCCCATTTAAGAAAAATTTATAGGCTTATAATAATTAAAATGTTGTTACCACAATTAAAATTAAATTAGAAAAATGAAGGGTACTCCAAAATGATAATGTTTAAAAAGTACTCAATACAGGTTTAAAAATTATTTTATGATATTATTTAAAATTATCCAAATTTTATATTTGACAAAACACGTGTTGGAGTAATTTGGATTAAAAAATTAATTTATATTAATTTAATATTTAAAGAGTTTCCAAGAGTGCCCATCCCCTCTCTTATAAAATGTTACCCAATCATATATAATACATAGACTTCATAAACCTTTTATTTAGGACCATATCTTTCTATAACACTTCCTTGAATCCCACCAAATATTTATGAGGCTATATTATAGGTTGAACATCCTTCATAGAGGTGTTACACTGTTCTTCCAAGTTTACCAACTGTAGAAGATGTATCTTTTTTTATTTTCTATTTTATTTCTTCATCCATTTTCCTTAAATATCCTCCATACATGGGAAAAAAAGATCTATAATCCTGAATATTCAAATATTTTATTATTTTTATATAATCACTTAAATTAATCTCTAATTTCATCAAATGGGAAATGAATATTTCGTTCATGTGTAATGTGGACAACCACCTCAAAAAATGATATAGTTTGTTTTTTAATTACCATATATTGATAATAGTTATAATGATGAAAAAAAATTTAATATATGATATTCATGACATATTTATCATTTAGAAATAATAATATTTCCTATATGTTATTAATTTCTATACAGAGAAAAATGAAAACATCATTTTTGTGTATGTGTAAACTATCCCCTCCACGAAGTGATGTCAATCATTTTTATTCTCCACATCACTTTTATAATATATATAAGTATATTAAAGGGATTATTATGATGTTAATAACATTATAATAATTATGGAAGGATAAAATAATAATTACATTATTTCAATAATGATTAATGAATAATAGAAAATATTACTCATGTGTAAGTACGACCTACAAGCTCCATGAATATAACTTTTTTCAATTTTTATACCATAAATAAATGGCTGGATTTACTATTTTAGTTGATGTATGAAATGTATTTGTATTTCATGAATATTATTTTGGATATGATGGACTTATGAACAGGTGGACAATTTACATCACCACAAGTTTATTTTCGAGTCAAGTACCAAGTAACTATAGAACATCTGATATGAACTTAAATAATTATTTCATTCTTATATCAAGGTAATAAGTGAAGATGCAAACCAGATAACCTAGGAAGAACAATCTCTATAAGGAGGATGAGAAAGGAGATTTCACCACAATAGAAGCTAAATGAATTGGAAGAATGATAGGGTATGGCTGTTGCAATCCAGACAAGCCTGTGCATGCATGGGAATGCCCAGCCGAACAGCCATGCGAAGGTGGAGAGCTGATTTCATGATGAAGATGCTGGGGAGGAGCAGTTCTGGGTAGTTAGTCTGTGTTTTATGTAATAGATGAAGCCTAGGGTCAAATGAATTCCTTTAAGGCCTGCGGGCCATGTAATACTTATGCCTACGGGCCTTGTTAGAGTTACACCTTACCCCTTGAAAGTTGGATTATCAAAACTTAATAAAACATGAAGGCCTTCGGGCCATTGGATATATGGATAACAAGGTAATAAGTGATATAAAAGGAATATTAAAATTTAAATAGTTTCTCCAGAATGTATAAATTAACCAATGTTTCTTATTCAAGAATATAACTGTTGTTGGTGACGAGTCGGACACAATGTATGCGACTTCATGTCAATCTCCTTTCACTGAGGCATATTTAGATGTTATACACAACATTCCTTTATAAGGTGTATAATCAAACTATCTTATTTTTAATTTTATTCTAATGTTTTCAAAAATAATCTTTATATAAGAATAATTTTACTAAATGAATAATATAATGTTTGTAAGATATATGTTTTCAATGACTTTTCCATTCCCATGGCCATTATTTGATATTTAGATTCCTCTATGATCCTTGATGTTCATAAAAGGAAATTAAATACCATATTCTATTTCATGTATTATTTTATTGAAAATGGTTTTGATAAGGGATTGATTATGTTAATATATTGAAATGACATCATATGATTGCAATAAAATTAGAATGTGATTTTTTATTTATGCTTGTTAAAACATTATGATTATGTAATGGTTATTAGGAATTTCTTTTGTGTATGGGTAGTTTGGAGATAAAAATTTTCCCGGATAGGCAATGATAGCTCTCCAATGCATTGGGTAATAATATGGATAGAAGTTATAAGGTTTACCCTAAGAGATTTAGGGAATATGCTACGATAGGTATTCTAAACCTAGCCACGAATGTTACACTCTATGTACTTGTAAATGTTACAATATAAGTATAAGATGGATTCCAAGAGATACATTTATGATTTATGTTATCAATTATATTTTTAAGAATCTTTAGATTTCATGAGGTATGTTATATAGATTATGTTTAATGGGTGAAAAGTACAACATCATGGGTTTATAATTATTCATAGATTAATGCTTTCTTTCCTTATTTTATGTTCCCGTACTAGGATTTTTTTGCTCATCCATAGTTTTGGAAATTTATTTTCATAGGCTATAAGGATGGGTAAAATGAAAGATGAATTCAAGATGAATTATATGAATAATTTTATCAATAAAAAGAAATAATGATTTATTTTAAAGAGTTTTATTTTGTTAAAAAAATGGATAGTGAGTATAAGTGTCTAATTTGTAATATTTGAGTTGTTATGTAACAGCTATGACCAAGTGATCAAAAAATCTACACCAGAAAAGATCCACAATGAAAATTATTGATTTAACTCAAGATTATGTAATGATTAAGGATGATTCCTTATAGTTGGTATAAAATGTAAGTTTAAAAAACATTAGAAGTTAAGGTGTTATTTAAGAATAATTTACAAGTTAAATATAACCATAATGGTTAGCATAATAGAATCTGTCATATATATTTTAGATAAAATGAATGAGTTTGAGATATCATTAATAAATATATCTTTGTTTTTATCATCCTCTCAATATAGTATATGATTATCTTATTTATATACTCACACTAACATTTTTTGTTTTAGTAAATGGTTGGATCGAGTAGGAACCAAGGTTATAATGTATGTGATGGAGATGTGGTAGTTCTCTGAATAAAAAACCAGATAAAATATGAGCAATAATGATAAATCTCATGGTTATTATAAACCAATTATTAGGATTCATGATTAACCATTAGTACCGTGGTTATTTTTCTAATTCATCATATATGTGAGAAAATAATCCCCATATAAATTCAAATAATAATAATACATGTATATTAAATAAAATATGTGTTGAGTATGTGGAAATAAACAAATAAAAAAATATTTGAAAGGGATGATAAGATTTTCTTGATGTGGTGATGAAGGCTATAAAGAAATAAACATCAAAGGAAAAATTAAGTTTTCGATTAGCTCCATGAAAGGGAATGAATTTCATTCCAAGTTATCAATTTAATGTTTTAAATATAGGGATTCTGTTCATTATGAACATCAATGTCTTATGAAGAAGGTCCATGAATATGATCTAGAAGAACATTTAAATATATGTTAATAAATACCTTTTTCCATTCCAATTGCAAATGAAGAATATAAAAATGACATATGAATGGTATGGATTATTTATTATCTCATGTTTTGACATTATTTAATTCTAGGACATGATGGATTTTTTTTATGAAAGAGGTAAAAATGAATAATATGAAAAATAATGCGTAAAGGATCAAGAATAATTATTATTTATTAATAATTCTACATATAAGAGTTTCATGAGATATGGTAGACTATAGTATATTGAAATTTTTAAAAGTACAAATGCTCTTCTGATGATGGGATTACATTGGGGGCTATTTTTTAGTATGTGTAACCCTAATGTTTATTATGTGAAAGTTTTATTTGAAGAATAAATATCTTTTCTTGTGTGGAAATAAATAATAAGATATGGATAACCATTACGATTTATATGATCTTTGATTTTATGTTAATTATGGAATATTATATTTTGGGTTTCAAAATGAATGGTATGAGATAAAATTTTAGGCTAAAACAAGCTATGGTTATTTTTATGAATTTTATCTTATTTTGGGAATTTAATAAAAATATATATTTTTAGGAAAAGGAAAACCCTTAGGAAGTGTGAAACCCCATAATGTTAGAAAAGTCTACAGAATTCAAACCCACGACCGAATTGCCACAAGGCTTTATCGCCTACCACTAGCCTATGAGAAGTCTCTTGTTACTATGTCATTTTTTAGATAAACAAGATGATTGGATAATAATATGTTGATTTTGGGAACATCTGTTTTATCAGATAGATATCATTGGTATAAGAAAATGTTTTTGGTATTAAGTGATAAATGTTATTTTGGAATACATTTACTATAATAGGAACCCTATATGACAACATAAAATAGAATATGATTAGATTTTATTGGAGGAGAAATGGTTGGATTTAATTTTACAAGAATCTACTTTGTTATTGTGGACTTACGGTGATTCGAGATATTTATAGTTATGATTAACCTATAATAAGGAATAACTAATTTTTCCAATTCCATTTTTAGTATGAGATAATAAGAGTAGTAGATTTTATTTGACGTTAAATGTTAAAACTTATCTAGGAAGATTATTTGATTCAATACTTCTGATTTTTTGGATTTAATCTTTGTAATAATATTTTTTAGGAATGTTAATGATATTAATATATTGGATGGACTATGTGGGACATTGGGTATAAATTTTTAATTTTTTTGATAAAATATTTTCATTCTTTCTTTAATGTTTATTATATTTGGGAAATTATATTATTTTTATCCAGACATTTATGTTATGGTAAATGTTTCAAGATAGGATGAATAGACAGTAAATATTTTGGGGATTATGTTATTCTCTAGACATTTATTCTGGGGATTCATGCAAAAAAAAATCATCTGTAACACCCCAAACTTCTACAGTACGCTTCTCTTTGAATAATGCAATTGTGTGTGTTGTACGCATCATCGAGTTATAACACACACCACAACCAATCAAACTAGCCATTATGAATAGTAATACATTTATCTCTCAAAATGGACTTCTTTTTTGGATTCGGCGTATCGAATTTTGCCTAAGGTGAAATTTTGGTACTTTTCGGATAACATTAATATTTTCATGAATAGAGAAAATTTCTAAATTTTAATTAAAAACAACTTTTTTAATCAAAATAATTAATTGAGATAAATTATGAATTTGAGTGGTTTTTTATTTTATTTAGAATATATTTTTACCATTTAATACAATGTTGGTTATTAGACATAATTTTACAGTTAAACCGGACATAAACAGGTATCAATATTTTGATAGTTATTATATCTTAAAAACACGCTTTCCGTTTTGACAGCGGGAATTAATTTTAAATTAGTTTTTGCCACTTATGTGTTTTGAATTTGTAAAAATGGATTTCATATTTGGAATCAGGATTTCTAAATTGTGTAAATAGGTAACTTTTATTTTTAGACATTTTGAATAATTACTTCGGTAAATATTTTATTTATCATTGTTAAAGGGTAAATTCGGTAAATAAGGGTTAATAAATAATATTATAAAAAAACTAAATTACACTAAAACATTTCCTAACCTTATTTTTGGATACATGTCCGACCATGGGAATCTTTGGGTCAATTGTGGGACCCCATGGAGCCACTTGTAGGTGATAGGGACACATTATTTAAATTAAGTTAAAATAAATACAAAAAATGACATAAGCATATATATTTTAGAAAAACAATTTTTACATAAGGTTACATATGTTTGATTTTCGACTATAAATATTCATTAGAAATATAAAACTATTTCCTACATAATGGTATTTTATTTATAATTTTTAGACATTAAATAATTTAATTTATTTATGACACAATGGTGATGCAGTAATTACCCAATGAATGAAAAATTAGAATAATGGATATTATAAATACCCAAATAAATGTAATTTGATACTTTTTATAAATAAAAATAATTTAATAGGATAATATGACATGTTATTATTTATTTAATTAACGTTTTTCTATGTAATCATTCTGTTATGATTTTTACAAAAAACAATTATTGAATAGTGTCAGAATTGACATAAAAGAGTTTTTAAAACAAATATTATATTATTAATTGATATTAGATTATTATAATTCTAATATTAGTCCAAGAGACTTATATCATGATATTTGTATCACTAATGGACCACTTGGGGGTCGCTTGGATGTATATAGTATGTTTATTAACCGTATAATATAAAAGTTGTAAAAGTGAAACTAATTAACTAAGAGTTAATACTTAATGATAAGGTTAATATAGTAACCCAAACCTGTATAAATCCTATTTTTTTAATTATTTTAGACCTATCCCTACCATATACTTTAAAAAATCCACTTTGGAGCCATTAGAAACCGAATATTAATTTATTATAAAATAATATTCCTAGCTTTTCCAAAGGTGCCCCTCACCCCTTTTATAAAAGGGCACTCCCCCTTCTCATTAATTCACACCATAAAAGCCTTCTGGATCGGCCAAACCCTGCCGAAATACTCTCTCAACATCCCTCACTTCATCCTACAAGCCTTCCTTTAGTCATAAATTCAACTTAAGGAGCCCTTTTGATCAAATCAAAAAGAAGAACCTGAAGAATAGGTAATGATTTCACCACCCTTTTTCAAGTTCCTTTCTTCTTCCACTTCTTCTTTCTTTGTTATTACCATTCTGAAATAATAACTCCAGTATATTATATATACATTTATGTTATTATAAACATGGTACAACCATCTTTCAGTATTCTATCCATCCTGTGAATGACATGTCACCATACGTGCGTACGTACGGCTTACCGTCTCCACGTCGTGGTGTAATTGTTATTCAAAACATCACTATTTGGATTGGTATAACAATGATGTGTAATTCATTTAAATAATAAATATAAAATGATAATGATTCTTTATATATGATATACCATCCAATTAAATATTATTTTAATATCAAAAGAATGATATTGTCGCTTCTACGAACGTACGGACTACCGTCTCCACAAACGCGATGAGATTCATTCTCCATCGTATCCATTCATGTTTAATTCTCATTTGAAGATTAATAATAATGTTTAAGGACTTAATATCATTCTGTATATGAATAAGATACAACCTATCCATAAAAAACATGTCTTACATAACAAAACATATAAAATAAAATGAGTAAGTTAACACCCGAAACGACAATAATATTAAGATATTATTAAAAAAGAAATGTTAAAAGATCATATATGATATCATATTAATGTATATGATTCTTGTATAATTTAATAAAAATTATTTAACCATTATACAGGAGTTTAACCTACCCCCAACCAAGGAAAAGTACAAGGTAAGGGTTTATTTCACAATCTCTTCATTATCCGAGGTTGTTTATACGTAATTATCTACTGGGACCTCTTTATCATCCACATCCATGTTTCTTAAAAATGTATTTCAAAATATTCTTACTATTTTACAGAATATGGGTTAAATTTATTTATAACCGTTTTTTACTTTTTATAATAATTTTATAAAGGAATCTTTATGTCGTTTTCCAAACAAGGTGCTTTTTAACCTTTTCGACAAAATTACGGTAAGAGTGTTTTTTTAACTTATATGGCGGGTGTGACTATTTTCCACCGTTATAAAATCTTCGAAGATTCCCTTACAAACTTATAAGAAAATTTTTAAAGTAAATGTTTTATTTTATAATTATGTGACTTTCTAATGATTTCAAAAAAAGAGATATTTCTATCAAATAGTTTTGATTTCAACTATGTCAACATCCTTTGATGGATTTTAAGCTTATTTGAAGTTGATTTATTATGATACAAAACTTCCATATTGTATTGAAGGTTTTGTGTTTTTTTTACTTTGGATGTGTTATTTTTATACCATTCATGGTTTATGGAGAAAGTATTGACATTTCGTATGCTAGTTTTAATACGAATGTTTATGTTATGTTTAAACCTGTTCATATGAGGAATGAATTGGACTTAATATGAGATGGGTGGAGCCCGCTATAGCTCCTCGATGCATCAGTAGGTCTCATGAGACAAACTAGTGTCTTGGCACAAGGCCTTGACAAAATATTATTTTTATTCTTGGCACGAGGCTTTGGCTATGCGGTTATGATAGTCTGGAATTATGAATTCCATCATTATGAAAGTGGTTATTGATACTGCATGTGATTATTCGATTAGTAAAATATCCATGTGAATAAGTAAATGGAATTATTTCATTTTATTTTTTCTATACTATGTTGATGTTCAAGTTTAAAAGGATTTTGTCTTAGTTATACATTACCTTAAATGTTTATTCTTATTTGTGAAAGTTTCCGCTATATTGTTATCCTTAATGGGCATATAAGCTCACCCCTTTTCTATGTTTTTTTTTCACAGGATGTGAAGAAATAAATAATGAATGACCTGCAGGGATAGTATGAGGGGATAAGAGTGCGGACTATAGAGACTATGATGTTGTAGCTTTCATTTTTATGATGTAATGTAAAACTTTATGAATATATCTAGTGTTTCCATGGCTACTAAACTAATCAGTATTTCAAGATTTGATCTTTCTTGTGATCATGCCAATGTTATGTAATAATGAACCGACTCTGGGTAACTGGGGTCGGGGCGTTACAGTTGGTATCAGAGAAAGTTTAGTACAAACCTTGGATTCTAGATATAGAAAAACTCTGATTAGAGCACATAGACCTAAGATAGACTTTGAGGATTAGTATAGAAGAACTTCCTAAAATTTTGGTATTGTAGAGATTTTGTGAGTTTTCAGAGAAATAAATACCTATCTGGATACAAGCAGGTAGAGGTGGATCTGGCACAGATGTACCTATGGGTAAAACCCGAAAACACCTCTTTGAGCTGGACTCGAACAAAAACTTGTGCCTGACAATAGGCCTTGCTGCACTCTTGGTTATGAAACTCCTGGGGGATATGCTTAGGATAACTCTCATTTTCTTTACAAATCATTATTAAGGGTTTATGAGTATATAATTCCTCAAATAAAACATTTTTATGATTATGGATTATATCAATAAATAGTTCAATTTATGTTAAGTGTTTTATATGTATGAAATTATGTATTTTGATTCATAAACTGATCTAGTTTATGCCATTTTTTAAAAAATGGTGCCTAGTGGAAGAAATGGAAACCGTATCAATGCATGAAATCCATGTAGGGATTTCCGTCCTGCTCATGATAATTATAGTGGAGCTGGTGATGCAATAGGTACCGTTTAGCTAATCACCATACTAGGACAACTCACTCAGGTTATGAATAATAACCTTACCCGTATTGAGCACCCTGATCCACAGCGTGGATGATCAATGTTAAATCGCTTAATGTGGAAACAACCACCAACTTTCAATGGGAGTACAAATCCCGTAGTAGCTGAGCAATGGATAAATTCCCTAGAGAAAATATTTCATGCTTTGGGGAGTAGTGAAAGGGAAAATGTTATCATGGCAGTTTACCGCCTCACTGGAGATGTTGATCAATGGTGGTCATTGATTCAAAACACGAAGGAAGATGATGAAGTATCAAATATGTAATGGAGGGAGTTCAATGATCTGTTTTCAGAAAAATACGTTTCTCGTGACCATTGAGCAGATATGGAAAGACAATTTCTGAGTCTGAGACAAAAGGAGGATGAGAATGTCGCAATGTATGAGGCTAACTTTTCAAGGTTAGTAAGGTATGCTAGAGATTATATACGTAACCCAAGAAGTAAGATTGATCATTTCTTTGATTGGTTAAAACCATTTCTCCATCTAGCATTAGTCTCACAATCCTTCTCATCGTACGAAGATAGTGTCTCATGTGATATCAAGACAGAGAAAGAATTCTCTAAGTCATATGACTTTAAAGAAAAGCAAGAGAAGAAGAGATCTACTGATCAATCTGGGAATGGAAATAAAGGGAATAAGGGGAAAGTTTAATATCCATCCTACAGTAAATGTGGGAAGAAACACCCTGGTACTTGCTAAAAAGAAAGGAGAGTCTGCTAAAAGTGTGGTGAAAAAGGCCACCAAGCTCGTGATTGCAAGGGGAAGAAGGAAGATACTGATGTTCAATGCTACAATTTCAGGGAGATGGGACATTATGAAAATGAATGCCCTAAACGTTAGGGGGAATTACCTCAAAAAAGGCCAAGGGATCAAGGCCAAGCTTATGCTATCACTACTGCTGAGGTAGAAGCTAAAACGACGTGGGGGCAGGTAATTTAATGGGTTCCTCAAGTTTAGAAAATGCATTATTTGATTCTAGATCATCACATTGTTTCATATCTTCCTAGTTTTCTAAGAAAATTAGATATTTCCAATTTTATTTAACAAGGGTTTTGTCAGTTAAAACTCCTAAGGGAAGTATCATTGCAATAATGTTTTGTGAATCAGTCCCTATTAAGGCACATAAATGTTCTTTATCTGGTGATCTCATCGTTAAGCCTCTAATTGAATTTGATATAATCCTCGGTATGGGTTGGCTATCAGACCATGATGCGAAGATTTATTATAAGAAGAAAGAGTTTACGATTCTTGATGATGATGATAAGGAACACCTTATCTTTAGATCAGAATCGTCGCCACCTAATTCTTATATAGATCCACCCCCAGTAGCTCAACTAAATTCATTTATTGTGGAGTAAGAGAATGAAATGACTATGGGTGAGGAAAGGAATGTTCCAATAGAGGATGTACCTGTTGTAAAAGAACATGTAGATGTGTCTCCAAAAGATTTATCTGGACATCCTCCAGAACGATAAGTTGAGTTTTCCGTTGATTTAATTCTTGGATCAAGGCCTATATCGAAGACCCCATATAGAATGGCCACTGTAGAAGTAGTTGAACTAAAGAAACAACTAGAGGAATTAAGTAATAAGGGATTTATTCACACTAGTGTTTCTCTATAGGGAGACTATGTTCTTTTTGTTAAAAAGGAAGATGGATCTATGGGGTTATGTATCGACTATAGGGAGATCAATTCTATAATAACAAATAACAAGTATCCCCTACCTCGCATTGATGATTTATTTGACCAACTGCATGGAGCTCAATACTTTTCAAATATTGACCTTCGATCTAGATACCATCAGTTGTGTGGGAAGAAAGAAGACATTCCAAAGACTACATTTTGAAGAAGGTACATGCATTATGAGTTTACAGTAATGCCTTTTGGTTTTACTAATGCACCCTCTGTTTTTACGTATCTAATGAATAGTGTTTTCAAGGAATATCTTGATGAGTTTGTAGTGTTATTTATTGATGATATCTTGGGATACTCCAAAAGCTACAAAGATCATGAAAATCATTTGCGCATTATATTGAAGACTCTGAAAAGACATGAATTCTATGAGAACTTTAGAAAGTGTGAATTATGGCTTCAAGAGATTTCTTTTCTTGGCCATATTGTCTCTAAGGATGGAATTTTTGTTGATCCTTCTAATACCAAGACAATCCAAGAATGGCCTGCACCGACGAGTATAACTGAGGTATGTAGTTTTATTGGTTTAGCAGGTTATTATCGACGTTTCATCCAGAATTTTTCCCGGTTGGCTAACCCATTAACAAAGCTCACACATAAAGTGGTTAAATTTGTTTGGAAAAAAGAGTGTGAATAATGTTTCGAAGAACTGAAGAGAAGATTAGTCAATGCTCTTATATTGACTCTACCATCGGGGAATGATGGGTTCGTTATTTATAGTGATGCATAGAAGAAAGGACTTGGTTGTGTCCTTATACAGAATGATAAGGTTATTGCCTATGCATCACGACAGTTGAAAATTCATGAACAAAACTATCCTACTCATGATCTTAAGTTAGCAGTTGTGATATTTTCTTTGAAGATATGGAGGCACTACCTCTATGGTGAAAATGGGAGATTTATACTGATCACAAGAGTTTGAAGTATATTTTCTCACAAAAAGAGCTCAACATGAGGCAAAGGAGATGGCTTGAATTATTCAAGGATTATGATTATATGATACACTACCACCTAGTGAAAACAAACAAGGTGGAAGATGCTTTGAGTAGAAAAGATGATGGAGTTTTGAACAATATGAGAGTTAAAAGGGATCCAATTTTCATGGATCTAGTGAAGATGGACATGGGAATAACCAGGGAAGGTGAAACATCAATACTTTTTCAAATTGATGCCAAAACATCTTTACTGGAAAGGATTAAGAGTTATCAGACAGATGAGGAAGAATTTCGAAAGAAGATTAAAGTTGTGAGTGATGGGAGATTGCGAGATTTTGTGTATGAAGAAGGAATTTTGAAATTTGTGAAGTGACTTTGTGTTCTTGATATACCTGATCTAAAAAGGGAATTGGTGGATGATGCTCATAATTCCAATTTCTCTATACACCCTGGGAGCACCAAAATGTGTAGAGATTTGAAGGAACATTTTTGGTTGGACAACAGGAAGAGGGAGATTTCTGATTTTGTGTCAAGATGTATGGTTTGTCAAAAAGTGAAAGCTGGAAGGCACCAAATTGGTGGAGTATTGCAACCTCTTCCCATACTTGAGTGGAAATGGGATAATATCACAATGGACTTTGTCATGGGACTACCAAATACTCTGAGACGGAACGATGCAATATGAGTTATTGTTGATTGTTTTACCAAGTCCGCACATTTTATTTCTAAAAGAGAAGATCTACCACTGGAACGTCTAGCAATACTATATATTGATGAAGTTGTGAGACTTCATTGAGTACCCTTATCGATTTTTCTAATCATTATCTCTATTTTACTTCAAGATTCTGAAAAAGTTTTCAAAAAGTTTTGGATACTGAACTTCATTTGAGCACTACCTACCACCTTCAAACAGATGGACAATCAGAACGAACTATTAAAGCCTTAGACGACATGTTGAGATCCTACTCACTTTACTTTTAGGCTATGTTGGATCAATATTTACCTCTGGTAGAATTTTCCATTCACAATAACTTCCATTCGAGTATTCAGATGGCATCATATGAAGCATTATATGGAAAGAGATGTCACACACCAACCTATTCGGATGAGGTTGGTGAAAGAAAACATGGAGGCCCAGAACTGGTGGATGAAACGATGGAAAAAGTGAAGGTAATCCATAACCACATCAAAGTAGCTCAAAGTAGGCAGAAAAGCTATGTCGATAATCGAATGAAGGATTTGTACTTTCAAGTTGGTGATCATGTTTTCCTAAAGGTATCTCCATGGAAGGGAGTCATACGTTTTGTTAAGAAAGGTAAATTGAGTCCCAGGTACATCAGACCTTTCGAAATTCTAGAACGAATTGGGGTTGTAGCTTACCGATTGGCAATGCCGCCAAGTCTCTCCAAAGTTCACGATGTGTTCCACCTATCTCTGTTGAGGAAATTAAAGCCTGAACGAATGCATGTTCTCACCTATGAGGAATTAGAACTAGAACCTGATCTGTCTTATTGCGAAGAGCCCATCAGGATTCTTGATACGAGAGAACAAGGGCTGAGACCCTGGACGACTCGTCTGGTAAAAGTTCTATGGAGAAACCATAAGATGGAAGAGGCAACGTGGGAACCCGAGGAACTTATGATGAAGAACCACCTGAGTCGTTTCATGTGTTATTATTCTAGAAATTTAGAGGAAGAAATTATTTGAAGGAGGGGAGAATGTAACACCCCAAGCTTCTCTGGTACGCTTCTCTTTGAATAATGCAATAGCGTGTGTTGTACGCAACATCGAGTTCTAACACACACCACAACCAATCAAATTAGCCGTTATGAATAGTAATTCAAACTTTTTAAAATTTTATTAATTTAATCTCTCAAAATGGACTTAGTATTTGGATTTGGAGTATCAAATCTAGCCTAAGGTGAAATTTTGTTACTTTTCAGATAACTTTAATATTTTTATGAATAGTGAAAATTACTAAAATTTAATTAAAAAAACATTTTCAATAAAAATAATTAATAGTGATAAATTATTAATTTTAGTGGTTTTAAAGTATATTTAGAATTTAATTTTTCCATTTAATAAAATTTTGGTCATTTTACAGAATTTCACAATTAAACCGGACGTAAACATGTATCAATCTTCTGATAGTTATTATATCTTAAAAACATACTTTTTATTTTGACAGCGAGAATTAATATTAAATTAATTTCTTACACTTCTATGTTTTGAATTTGGAAAAATGGATTCCATATTTTGAATCAGTATGTCCAAATTGTATAAATAGGTAACTTTTATTTTTAGACATTTTGAATAATTACTTCGGTAAATATTTTATTTACCATGTTTAAAGGGTAAATCCGGTAAAAAAGGGTTAACAAATAATTTTTTAAAAACACTAAATTACCCTAAAACGCGTCCTAACCTTATTGGTGGATACATGTCCGACCATGGGCATATTTGGGTCGATTTTTGGACCCCATTGATCCACTTGTAGGTGATAGGGACACTTTATTTTAATTAAGTTAAAATAAATAAAAAAATTACAAAACCATATATCTTTTAGAAAAACAATTTTTACATAGGGATATATATGTTGGAATTTTGACTATAAATAAACATTAGAAATATAAAACTATTTCCTACATAATGGTATTTTATTTATAATTTTTTGAAATTTTATATGTTATTTTATTTATGACACAATGGTGATGCATTAATTACCTAATTAATGAAAAATTAGAATAATTGATATTATAAATACCCAAATAAATGTAATTTGAGACTTTTTATAAATACCAATAATTTTCTAGGATAATATAACATGTTAGAATTGATTTAATAAACTTTTTTCTAAGTAATCATTCTCTTATGATTTTTACAAAAATCAATTATTGAATAGTGTCAAAATTGACATAAAAGAGTTTTTAAAACAAAAATTATATTATTAATTGATATTAAATTCCTAAAAATCTAAGGATTGGCCAAGAGACTTATATAATGATAGGAGTATAATTAATGGACCACTTGGGGGAATCTTTGATGTATATAGTATGCTTATTAACCATATAATATAAAAATAGAAAGAGACATTGTAAAAGTAAAACTAATTAACTAAGAGTTAATACTTAAAGATAAGGTTAATATAATAACCCAAACCTGTCTAAATCCTAATGGTTGAATTATTTTCGACCTATAACCACCTTATCCTTTAAATAATACACTTTGGAGCAATTAGAAACCGAATATTATTTTATTATAAAATAATATTGCTAGCATTTCCAAAGGTCCCCCTCACCCCTCTTATAAAAGGGTACTCCCCCTTCTCATTAATTAACACCTTCAAATCATTTTGGATCGGCCAAACCATGCCCAAATACTCTCTCTGCTTCCCTCAATTAATCATATATTCCTTACTTTAGTCATAAAGACAACCTAAAGAGCCCTTTTGATCAAATCAAAAGGAAGAACCCGAAGAAGAGGTAATGATTTCAACACCCTTTTTCAAGTTCCTTTCTTTTTCCACTTCTTCTTTCTTTGTTATTACAATTCTAAAATAATAACTCCAATATATTATATATAAATTGATGTTATTATAAACATGGTACAACCATATTTCAGTATTCTATCCATCCTTTGAATGACATGTCACCATACATGCGTACGTACGACTTACCGTCTCCACGTCGTGGTGTAATTGTTATTCAAAACATTATTATTTGGATGGGTATAATAATGATGTGTAATTCATGAAAATAATAAATAAAACACGATAATGATTATGTATATATGATATACCATCCAATTAAATATTATTTTAATATCAAAAGAATGATATCGTCGCTCGTGCGTACGTACGAACAACCTCCTTCATAAACACAATGAGATTCATTCTCCATCGTATCCATTAAAGTCTAATCTCATTTGATGATTAATAATAATGTTTAAGGACTTAATATCATTCTGGATATGAATAAGATACAACCTATCCATAAAAAAAATGTCTTACATAACAAAACATATACAAGAAAATGAGCAAGTTAACACCCGAAATGACCATAATATTAAGATATTATTAACAAAGAAATGTGTTCAAGATCATATATGATATCATATTAATGTATATGATTCTTGTATAATTTAATAAAAAAAATTTCACCATTATACAGGAGGTTAACCTACCCCTAAACAAGGAAAAGTAAAAGGTAAGGGTTTATTTCACAATCTCTTCATTATTCGAGGTTGTTTATACGTAATTACCTACTGGGACCTCTTTATCATCCACATCCATGATTCATAGAAATGTATTTCAAAATATTCTTACTATTTTACAAAATATGGGTTAAATTCATTTATTCCCTTTTTTGACTTTTTATAATAATTTTATAACGGACTATTTCTGTCGTTTTCCAAACAATGTTCTTTTTATCCTTTTCGACAAAATTAAGGTAAGAATTATTTTTTAACTTATACGGTGGGTGCGACTATTTTCCACCATTATAAAATATTCTAATATTCCCTTACAAGCTTATAAGAAAATTTTCAATGTAAATGTTTTATTTTATAATTATCATAATTTTAAATTATTTCAAAAAAAGGGATACTTCTCTCAAATGGTTTTTATTTCATCTATATCAACATCCTTCGATGGATTTTAAGATTATTTGAAGTTGATTTATTATGATACAAAACGTTCATATTGAATTGAAGGTTTTGTGATTTGTTTGACTGTGGATGTGTTATTATTATACCATTCATGGTTTATGGAGAAAGTATTGACATTTCTTATGCTAGTTTTAATATGAATGTTTATGTTATGTTTAAACCTATTCATATGAGGAATGTGTTGGACTTAATATGTGGCGGGTGGAGCCCTCTATAGCTCCTCGATGCATCGGTAGGTCTCATGAGAAAAACTAGTGTCTTGGAACAAGGCATTGGCAAACTCTTATTTTTATTCTTGGCATGACGCCTTTGCTATGCGGTTATTATAATCTGGCATTATGCATTCGATCATTATGAAAGTGGTTATTGATTCTGAATGTGATTATTCAATTAGTAGAATATCCATGTGAATAATTAAAAGGAATTATTTCATTTTATTTTTTTCCATAATATGTTGAAGTTCATATTTAAAAGGTTTTTATTTTAGTTCTACATTGCCTTAAATGTTTATTTTTATTTTTGAATGTTTCCGCTATATTTATATCCTTACTAGGCATTTGAGCTCACCCCTTTTCAAAGTTTTATTTTTTCTCAGGATGTGAAGAAGTAAATTTTGAATAACCTACATGGATAGTATGAGGGGATAAGAGTGTGGAATATGGAGACTATGTTATCATAATTTTAATTTTTATGATGTAATGTAAATCTTGATGAATATATCTAGTGTTTCCAAGGCTACTAAACTAATAGGTCTTTCAAGATTTTATCATTATTGTGATCATGCCAATGTTATGTAATAATGCACCGACTCTGGGTAACTAGGGTCCGGGCGTTGCATCATCTTAAATACTCATCATTTGGGGAAAAATATTTTTTGGTGGAATTTCATTAAAGGATGAAACGATACATGATAGGCACGTGTTTTTCCTTATGATCATAGTATAGGTAGTGAATTAATTCCACAAAATTATGAAATGGATCTTAAATAAACTTTTCATTTTAATTTTCCAACTACAAAATCAAATACGTTTAACCCATCACAAGATTGTTGTATTTTGATTGTTAACATTTTCATTATCATGTTTTATATCACTATCCAATAGAACATAATTTTTTATTTTTCATCCATATCCAAGTTTTCCTACATAGAATCCTTGTATGTGTTATATTGGGTGTCCATTGTACTTCACTTTTTATTCTTTTATTGTGGAAATTTTATTATATCTTTTTTCAATGTGGGATTACAATGAAGTCATTTTGGAAATTGATACCTTAGTTACTAAGGCCAAATTTAATATTGTGAAGATGAAATTTCAAAAAGGGGGAAAGAGGTAACATCCCATGTAATTATAGAATGATAATTTTCTATATATATTAATATTTATAAATTATATAGTAATTTTAAATTAAAATAGAATCTATTTTCAATAGTGTACATGACACACCATAATGAGTGTATTTGAAAACTTACATTGCACATAAGAATGAGTTATACGAAAAAATAATATATCATTAATATCATTATTTTATTTTTTAGTTATCACATAGTCATTAGAATATTTTCAATGAGAGATATTAACTATATTATGAAAATAGGGTCTACACATGTGTATATAATGTTGTATCGGTTAGAAAATTAATTAGAAATGGAAATAAAAACCAATTGAATATAAAGGATGTCTTTTTATGAAAACTATTAAAGACAAAATAATTTTGTCTATAAAAAAGTAAAATATAATTTTTTATTGTATTTTTGAAATATTAATTCAATATTACATTTAAAACTCATCTTCTATTTTTACTAGATATTTTATAATATTAAATACAGTTTTGCTGATAAAATGAGTGTTTTTCTAAAAATGCAGTTTTACCATCTTTTGATGGAGAGGATATTTTAAATATTTGTTTTGAAACTCTCATAGGTTATATTAGACAAAATAAACTTCTTCTTTGGATGAATGACATCAAAATTTACTTCAGTTTAATTTTGGTATTTTTTGTTAAACATCATTTTATAATGAATAGTGAGAAATAATACATTTTTATTAAAAAAATTACATCTAATTTGTTTATATCAATATATTGTCATTTTAAATGTATTTAAAGTGTAATTATATTATTATTTATTTTAATTAATCTAATATAGTTCATTAGAAACAATTTCCTATTGAAAAATAATAGACAAACTATGTGAACTTTTGAATATTTTACTTAAAAAATGTTTTTCACATTCCGACAATGGGCTAAATTTTAAATATAATATTTCCACTTATGTGAATTTTATTTTCAAAAACTAACATAAATTGTTGTAATAATTATAAAAAATTATCCTCAATAGAATCAAAGTAATTTTTGATAATAGTAACATTTTTATTTTATATACCATTGTTAAAGGGTATATCAATTAAATAAGGGAAATAATAATATTATAAAAATATAAATCTAACCTAACACTTGTCTTAATATTTTTTTATGGTTTATGTCTGAACCTGAAAATAATTTGGCCAAACTTTGGGCCTTTTTATGACATTGGGGTGTGAATATGACAATAATAAAATTTTATTTAAATTAAAAATAAAAACATCATAAACACACCTCTAATAATTAAAAAAATTTAATACAGTGTTATGTAAGTGATATCTTATACTATAATTATTCATATGAAATATAAAAATATTACCTATATCATGGTAATTTGTTTATAACTTTTAATAAATAAATAAATAAATTTAATTGTGATGCAATGATGATGCAATTATATTATTTTTAAAAGAATATTCAAATACAAGATACTAATAATATTAAAATAAATAGAATTTGAAATATTTGATTCCATAAATGAATTTTATAGGTGAATATGACATGTCATAAGTCTATTTTGTTGTTTTTTTCGAAATTATCTTTCAATTTGGATTTTGTTTAAATTCAAAAAAATGATTAGTGTCAAAATTAACATAATTGAAGTCTTCTAAAATAAAAGTTATTAAATTATTTAAAAAAACAATTTAAAATGAATACATGGATATAATGATTTCTAAAAATTGATATAGTTTATATTTGTGGGAAATTGACCATATATATATATAATTTAACACCTCTTAATATTTAACATGTTGTTACAACAATTATAATTAACCGAGAAAGATAAGGGTATACTAAAAAGATATTGTTTAAAATAAACACAATACATGTATAAAAATTATTTTATGCATTGATTTCAAAATATCCTCATATTATCTTAGACATAACTCATGTTGGTGTCATGTGGATTTAAAAATTAATTTATATTAATTTAATATTTTAAGAGTTTCCAAGGTCGTCCCTCCACTCACATATAAAAAAGTACCCATTATTTTCTAATACACACACTTCATGAAAAAAATTTCTTCAGACTCTACCCAAACCACTTCTTAGAACCACTCCCCACATTCTTTAGGCCTTATTTTAGGTATAACACCCTTATTTTAGGTGTTGAGGTGTCTTCAAAGCTGATCAACCGATGAACATGTACGTTTATTTTATTTTATTTATTCATCCATTCCCATTAAATCTCCACCACCCATGATGAAATGTTAACTAAAGTATATCAATATACTGAGATATTATTATGTTAATATCATCACCTTAATCCATATCCAATTTCATAAAATTCAAAATGAACATTTCATTCTTGTGTAAGGTGGACTACCACCTTGCGAACCGATATAGTTCATTTTTCATCACCATATATCAATAATAGTTATGATGATGAAATAAATATTTATATATGATATATATGAAATATTTATAATTTTGAAATAATTATATTTCAATTATTTTCTTTTTTCCATACAAATACAAATGATAACTTTGTTAATGTGTATGTGTGAACAATAACCGCCACGAAGCTATGTAAATCATTTTTATTCACCAAATCACTTATAGGATATATATAAATATATTTAAAATATAATTATGATGTTATTGATATTATAATAATTCTTTAAATAAAAAAATAAGAATAAATTTTTTTCTTAATTTTCATTGAAAAATTGAAATTGTTACTCATGCTTACTTATGACCTACCATCTTAATGAATGTAACATTGTTAATTTTTATTACCAAAGATAAATGGTTTGATTTGGTAGTATAATTAATCTATAGAAGTGATTATTTAGTCATGAATATTATTCTGTAGATGATTGGATTATTAAGATATGGATTATTTACATCATAGAAAGTCCAATTTTGACTCATGTTACAAATATCGAAAAAACGTCTGATATGAACATAAATACTTTTTTAATTTTTATAACAGGTTAATAAGTAAAATAAAATTAATTATTAGCCTAAAAATGTTAAATATTAATTATAAATTATACATTTCTTTTTATTTAGGAATATAATGATTGTGTGTGATGATTCTCACTCAAGGTAAGGGACTTCATCTAAATCTCCATTAGTTGAGGCATATTTAGATGTTATATAAAACCTTATTTTATATTTTGTATAATAAACACTTTTTAATATTAAATTCATTAAATTGTTTTCAAAAGGAATATTTATATTAGAAGTGTTTTACTAATTGAAAAAAGAAATAATTTTTTCACATTTATGGTGACAATGAATTTTCCACCGTCAGGAACATTTTTTGAGATTTGGATTCCTCTATAAGGATTAATGTTGTAAAAATGAAAAAAAACACCATATTAGATTCTCATGTATCATGGTTTTGAAAATAGTTTTGGTAAGGGATTGATTATAATAATATCTTGAAATGATATATTGTGATTGCAATGTGGAAATGTTATTTTTTCTATTATCCTTATTAATGTGGTATGATTATGTTATGGATATTTGGTATTGCTTATGTATATAGGTGGATATGTGATAAAATAATTCCATGTGATCCCATGATATCTCCCCAATTCATTAGTTTTTGAGATAGAGTTAAATGATAAGGTTTATCCTAAGAGATTTATGGAATATACTATGAGGTGTATAGCAAACACAACCATGATGTTTAACCCTATGTAGTTGTCAAAGCTAAAATGTAAGTATGAATAGGATGCCACATATTAACTTTATGATTTACGATTTCTATGTGTTTATCTAGAATCTTGTGATTTCCTGATATATGCTAAAGAGAATATGTTTTATTGGTGAAAATTTTGATTTCATGGGTTTATATGTATTCGTGGAATAATGTTTTCATTTAGTATTTTATATTCCCTTACTAAGGTTATTGTGTTAATCGCTAGTTTTTGAAATCTTTTTTCAGAATTTACAAGGATGATTAAAAGAAAGGCTGAAGTCACGTAGAATGTTATGAATATTTTTATCAAATAAAAAATCATCTTATATTTTATATAGTTTCATTTTGTGAAAAAATTGGATAGTGAGTAGAAGTGTCTATTTTGTAATATTTGAGTTGTTATGTAATCATTATGACATAATTATATAAAAATATAATCCTTAAAAGATCATAAATTTTAAATATTGATTTAAATAAATATTTTTTAATGTTTAATTGTGGGTCCATATATTTTTATCCAAAAAACATTCTCATTATTGAAAATTGGAAGAGTTGAGGAAGAAATTGTGCCCATTGTGGGGACATCCGGTGATATAATTGGCTGAAGAGAATCCAAAAATATCTAGTTTTCAACTATTAGAACAGTTTTTTTTCAAGGAACATAAAATTGATATGCAATGTTTGAAATTTGACAAGTAAACACAATTGTAATCATATTAAAATTTGTAGTTACTATATTTTGAGACATTAGGATGTGTAGGAATCATTCACACCTCAATCCGACTAATAGTGTGATCGGTATGACTCCATGTGTTTCTTTTTATATAAAATTTACATTAATATTAGTAAAAAAGACAACTGTAATTATCAGAACCAATCAAACATATACAAATTCCTTTAAAACGTTATAAAAATGATCCACAATTCATTTGTGACATGTAGGAACCAATCTCACCTCAATGCGACACATGATATGCCTAGTATAACTCAAAATGTTCATTTCTAGTTTAAAATTTACATTTTAGTTCAAAAAAATTTAGTCACTAAAAATCGAGGGAGCATGCTCAAACTGCCTTGAAAATTTTGGAAATCAATTAAAAAATCCTTTTTTATGTGTTGAATCGGTCTCATATAAAATTGATACACGATGTGACCGGTATGAGTCAAAGTGTATGTTTCAGGTTTAAAATGAATTATTTGTAAAGACTACAAGAGATTTACTCAATACAGATAAAACAAATTTAGATTGTTTTTATAATTTAGAAAAATATTCCATAAAGAATTTATGATGTGCAAGAATCATCTTCAGATCAATATGATGCATGTTTTGACTGGTAATACTCCAAGTACGCCTTTTTATTTAAAATTGACATAAATTTCAGTAAAAAGTAAAGAAACCATCTCAAAACTAGGAAAATACATTCCTATTGTATTGATACATTATTAAAACGTTCCATAAGTATTTTTTACATTTAAGAGTCAACCACACCTCAATCCAACACATAACGTGACCGATATGACTCCATGTGCGTCATTTTAATTAATATTTACAACAATTTTAGGAAAAATTGACCTACTCAAACCCCTGAAAACGTATTAGTATTAATTTCATATATTGGGGATGTTATCCATCATTCATTTGAGGTGTTCTGGAATTATCCATGACTCAATCCAACACACAGTGGGCCCGGCGTGACTCCAAATGCGAATTTTTTTTTGAAATTTCCCTCAATTTTAGTATAGATGCCATCAAACCTACTCAAAACTATGAAAATGAATTCATATTGTTTTGATACGTAAGTAAAATAACTCATATGTCTTTTTTGACATGTAGGAATCAACTTCACCTCAATCTAAAACACAAAATTACTGATAAGGCTCCAAATGAGTTTTTTATTTTAAAATGACCTCAATTTTAGAAAAAAAGAACAAGTGAAATTTTAATAAACTATAAATCATTATTATTAATTTGATAAATTATTAAAATGATTCATGAGTCACTTGTTACATTTAAGAATCAGGTACACCTCAATTTTATGCCAAATATGAATGATAAGTCTCAATGTGTGTATTTTTTACATATATTAGACAACAATCTTATTAAAAATGACCACTGACAAATTCAAACTTCAGAAAACACATTTGGACTGTTTTTATACATTAATTAAATGATCTATATGTCATTTGAGATGTGTAGGAACCATCTGCACCACAATATGACACATGGTTTGACTAGTCAGACTCAAAGTGCATCATTTTATTTAAAATTGATATTAATTTAAGTAAAAATGACAATTATCCTACAAAAACCAGAAAAAAATATTTTTATTGATAAAATACATTAGAAAAATTATCCATAACTAATTTTTATGTTTAGGAATAAACTGAACCAAAATATGACACAGAATGTAAATTATATTTCTCCAAGTGTGTCTTTTTATTTTTCAATTATCATTAATTTTAGCGAAAAGAATAAGTGAAATTCGGAAAACTGAAAAAAAATTATTATTACTGTTATTATTAAATAAGAAAAAGATCTAAGAGTCATTGTTTTACATGTAAGATGTACATACAAATCAATCTGATGCATGGTGAGACTGGTATGACTCAATGTTCATTTTTTTAAAATTGGCGTGATGTTTTGTAAAATTGAAAACGGACCTACTCAAAATTGATCAAACAAATTCATATTTTTCTGATACTATATGAAAACAAGACATAAGAAATTTTAGGTATGTATGGTTTAGTTTTGGAAAAATATCACACACGGTGTGACATGTATGATTCAAAGTACATCATTTTATCTAAAGATAACTTCAATTTTTTTAAAACGGACATCTAACCTACTCAAACCCAATAAAAATAATTCTGCTAGTTTTTATACATTATGAAAATGATCCATAAGTCATTTTGACATTTAATAATCACTCGCACCTCAATTTGAAATATAGTGTGACAGATATTTCTCCATGTGTGTCTTTTTATTTTAAGGTTACATAAATTTTAACAAAAAGAATAATTGACATATTAAAAACAATGTAAAATCACTCAATTTGTTTTTATACATTAGAATAATGATCAATGTGTCATTTTTGATGCGTAAGAATAACATTCTACAAAACATGATGAACAATATTACCATATTTTCTCATAGTGTGTCTTTTTATTTTGAAATTGACATCATTTTTTGTAAAAGGACAGCTGACCTACTAAAGATTGAGAAATCACATTTGGATTTTATTATAATATACTAGGGATGTGATCCATTTGACATTTGTGATTTAAAAAAATAATCCTTTCCAAATTTCAACACATGGTGTGACCGGTATGGCTCGATGTGTATCTTTTTATTTGAAATTAACATAAATTTCTATAAAAATGACAAATGACCTACTCAGAAGAGAGAAGATTCATTTGGATTTTTTTTTTCATTAGAAAAAATATCCAAAAGTCATTTGTGATGTATAGAAATCAACTGCACCTCAGTACAAAACATGGTGTCACCTATATGAATCCATGTGTATCTTTTTATTTTAATTTGAAGGTAATTTTAGCCAAAAGAACAAGTGAAATATTGAAAACTAGGATAAAACATTCATATTGTTTTTATAATTTAGGAAAATTATACAATAGTCATTTATGATGTGTATGAATCAACCTCAACTGAACCTAATATATAGTGTGATTGGTATAACTCAATATTCCTGTTATCTATTTAAAATTGACATTTTAGTTCAAAACATTTTTCACTCATTAAGAATAAAACAAATGGACTGTGATTATCTTCATAATTTTGGACATCAATTTATAAATAATTTTTTATTTGTAGAAATTAGTCTAACATAAAACCAAAATATGATATTACTAGAATGAGTAAATGAGTGTGTTACTAGTTTGAAATGACATTTTTGTAAAAAAGTGACTTACTGAATAGTGTTAAAATAAATTTGGATTGTTTTTATACTTATAGAAAATGATACATAATTAATTTTGATGTCTAGGAATCATCCTCTCCTAAATCACATGCATAGTGTAAACAATATAACTCTCTATGTGTCTTTATAAAAAATTTACTTAAATTTCATTAAACAAAATAATATACCTAGAACCAATAAAAAACATTCGAATTGTTCTGATACATAAGGAAAATGATCCACAACCCATTTATGACATTTTGAAATTAATAACAACTCAATACTATACAGGGTTTGACCAGTAAAACTCAATGAGTTTATTTTCATTTAAACATTACATTTTTAATGTAATATTTCATAATAATGATTAATTTATTTCAGTATAATATTAGTTGAATATGATTTTTTTCTAAAATAAGGGGATTATTTTTCTCCAGATGGGGTGATTTTTTTGGAAATGGATACCATTGGTGGACCTTTTTGAGAGGGGATTATGGTTGCCAAAGATGATGAAACATTAATGTTTTTAAATGTTTGTATATTGTAATTTTATATTTTATTATATTTTTTTCAAATGAATATAGTATTATTTTTTAGTATTCATGAAATATGATTTATTTCAATTAAAATATATATTTTCTGTATAGGTTACATGTTACTATAGTGTATTGTTATACAGCAACAAATTGTAGGAGGCGGGGCCTTTATCAGCGCTAATTTATAGCTGATAATGGGTTTCCTTTATGATCACTTTATTTAGAACTTATGAAGGACCCACATTATCATCTCTTTTTTAGCATGGATAAATGGTACCCCCTTTAACAATTAAGTAGTTAGGACCACTTTTTTAGTAATTCTAAAATACTTTTTACGCACTGTTAAAGGGAATATATGTAGTAGTGATATTATTATATAAGCATGTCCTTAATTAGATTAAAGTTAATCATGTAGGAATTAATAGAATTAACCACATTTTAAATATCAAGTATAATATATTTATATGATAATACTATATTTTTAAATAAATATTTAATAATCAATAATGTATTAACATATTTTCAAAATACTATTTTCTCACAAAAAATATTTTTTATTATGAACTATAGAAAGTAAATATTTTATACATTTAGAAAATTAATTCTATAAAATAAAATTTATTTTATAAATAATCAAGTCAAAATTATTAAAGGGTGACTTTTTTGAATTTTTCTAAAATGAATACTTTTTCTATGAATAGTGAATAATATTTGTTTCTAATGAAACCACCATTTCATTTAAAAAAATATTTTGTTATATTTTATGAATTGGGTTTAAAATTAATGTTAGTTAAATTATATATCGATGAATCCAATTTAGGTCATTTCAATTATATTCTCTTTGAAAATTAACTTACTCATCACACATATGGGTTTAATATTAATGTAAACATTTCGAATTTTGTGAGTTTAAGATGAAAAAATGGATTTCAGATTTCTAATTACATAGTTTAAATTATATAACAATTTCAACCTAGTTTTTTACCATAATTAATGATAAAAATTGTAAAAATTATTTACTCTTATTAAGGAAAAATGATGTTTCTCAGGGTTTAGGCTAACAAGATAAGGGTTAAAAATAATCCAATTTTTTTTCATCACTGTCTTTATATTAAAAATTCCACATTATCACCTCTAATTTTTGGAAATAATACATTTTGGATCCATGTTCTATGTGAAAAACATGGGTACACATTTTCATTTAAAAAAATTGCATGTGTGACACTCACCACACCTAAAAATGGCAACACACACCTATCCTCATCACACCTAAAAACCCATTTAGTTTGGTGAATCTCAAACTAAATCCAATACATAATTCCCTCCCATAACCCTAAAAGACTTTTTTGAAATATATCATAGTGAACTTTTTGATGAAAACCAAAATATATTTTCACAAGAATAGGTATTGTCCCTAACAAAGAGTTTTATTTTATTTTTTCTACCACATAATTATATTATTATTAAACTATAATTATATAAAAAATATATATTTCAGAGATATACTATTATTTTTTATTATAATGGAACATCATCAATCCTTATTCTCTTCAATAAAATGATATGTGGAATCCTTATTCATGTGTATAGTGGACTACCGCATCATGAATTGATGTTATTTGTTTTACTTCCACAACATTCAAGGTCAGATATAGTGATGTATTAAATTTTTATATTATATATATATATAATATTATTATATTAATGGTATTAATATATCACATTTACATTCTTAGAATCAATTCTAAGGGAATACAATAACATCACTCGTTTGTATGGTGGACTACCTCCTCACAAAGCGATGTGATTCGTTCAAAAATTACAAATAAGGTAATTAGGATGATTTTAATGAAAATATGTGATATATATGAATTATAAATGGTTATAATATAAAAATATATTATTTAACTTTATTTTATTAAAAATATTTAGATAATGGAAACATCGTTCATGCGTAAGTTTGACCTACCATCTCCATAAACAGTGTATTTAATTTTTGATCCCTAATATTTTTGGATTAATATAGATACTTATATACATAATATACAAGATATTTTAATATTTGATAAAATTAATTATATTATTTTACCATATTCAAATTAAGGGGATAGAAAATTCAAAACCAAAATATATATGAAAACATATACTTTTTTTCAAAAACATAATTTCAGGATGTAATTATTTATAAATAGTTATTAATGGTAATAAATAATTCATATATTGTATGATATAAATAATTATTGTTGTATAATAGATTTCTAGTAAACTTATATTTATTATAAATATGTTTGGATCATTTATGATCGATGTTGGGACTGAATGAATGATATTTTTTTACCACTTTTATCATCATAGAGACACATGCCAAATTTACCACATATTTATTTTATGTGGTGTATATAAATATAAAAAATGTATTTCATGATTATTATAATTATAATTTTTAAGATTTATATGTCCATTTGATGATATATCTCTCATAGTATATACAGTAGTAAAGTTAACAAACCATTAAATTTTTTTTTTCTAAATTTTTTTTCTTTGAGATGTATGTTATGTTATGAACATATTTTTTTATAAAGGGTATATATTCCCCATCATAAATTTTATATCTATAATATCCTTATTATAATGATATTTAGTTATTTTTTTTTATTTTACTCTTTAATTTTTTTGACAAATCAAATGATATGAAAGGTATATTTATTTTATTCTAAAATATCATTGTTTATAGGGATTTCATTTTCATGTAATAGATGATGAATAATATGATAAATATATCAATAAACACATTAAATTTAATCTTTTCTATTTATGTCAGGAAAATAAATTTTCCCCTTTCATTTTACTCTATTTTTGTACTCAATATTTCAATTGAATATTAGGAAAATAATCCTCTTTATTTTTTTCAACGGGAAAAAATCCATTTTCCCTTGAAGATCATATATTCTTATAAATTTTTCAATTTTTTTTAAATTTTTAAAATTATTTATTAATGATATTTTTACCCAATTGTTTTATTTTACAAATTTATTGAATGGAATCATTATGTTTTTTTCAAAACAATGTTTGTTAGTGTTTTACTAAAAATTTAAATGGAATATTTATTTAAAACACTATGGAATGAATTTTACTTACCAATTTAATGAACATTATTTTCAACTAATATTAGTATATACATTTCCATGTTTATTTTCAATGAATATTATTTCAAAAAAAAATCTGAATTTTAAAATTATTAAATGGTGATTTTCAATGAATGGATAAATTACATGAGTGACATTCTAAGAGTGTTTTATTTCAAAATAGTTTTCTATATATAATTAAATAATTTATAGTTATTTATAAATTACTAGGTATATTATATAGGTATACCATTATTATTATTTCGCTGCTCGGTTTAGTATTATGATGATAAATGTTTTTGGGAAACTCATTTCTCTTCCACATGTTATTTCTTGTTAAAATAATAATGAAACCAACTGCTTTTTTGATAGTTTATACTTTAATGTAATAAAGAAATGACTGTGAAACCAATTTCTTTTCACTTTATATGTTATGATGAAATATTTATGGATCCCATTTCATTTCATGGGTTTTAATATGGTTAATTTTTTTTGATCATGTGGAACACATATATATTGTTTTCATTATGTGATACCTGGGAAATATTTCTCCCTCCAATAAATTAGGTAATGATTTTTTCCTCATTAGAAAAATGTGAATATAATTGAGAGTGACATATGTTTAGTAAGGTAATCTATCCACAATGAATGTATTGGGGGATAAACTTTAACATTATTAGGGTTCGGGGGTGAACTCATTCCACTCTATGTTTTGAAAGTGACCCTTGATTACAAAATAAAATAAATTATATGCTTATGTGAATGAGAAAAAATATTTTCCTTTTTCCATTTCTAGGATCTCATATTCCATGTTCTTTTTTCCATTAAGATTCTTATCATACAAAATTGCATGATTTTTTGGGTGACCCATGTTTTTGGATCTATGATATATTGGGCATGGTTTAAATTCTTATACTCATTTTCTTATACCCCTTATGATCATAACATATTAATGTATCAACCATTTACACTTATTGAGATTTTTATCTCACATGTTTCTTATGTTTCCTTCACCTAGGTAACGATGAATGATATTAATTGTTATACAAAATTAATGGGTGTTAGTAATAATGAAAATAATGGGAGATTACGTCGATCTCATATGGACTTGTAATTTATGTGTCCATGCATCAAAATGAAGTAGAAATAAATGATTTTAGTGTGTATTTTTATATTATGTAATGAATATTAATCCTTAATGATGTAATATTTATTCATTAGATTTTTTGGCTATTACATTTGGTATCCGAAACAGGTTTAGTTAACGTATGATATCTCAGATGGGAAAACATTATTGTGATATATAATGATATGTTAATGGAAAAGTTTAAGGAAGATTAAAATTACTGAAAAATATCATTGAATATTATTAAATGATATTGTGAGTGGTTTCCCAGAAATTACATACCTTTATTGATACTAAAAATTTAATATTTATTTGGCATAGAGTTACCATGGGATATCAACTATGAAGGCGGAAGATTATGATGGACTCGAGTTTTACATGGTGCCCAAAAACACACCCTTCTATACACCTAGTTTGGCACTCCTGGATGATGTGATATGGAAATGCGCAAACTCATTAAAAACCATGATGGATATTTTAAATTCATGGTGACTTTGAATTATATATGATAAACATATGGTTTTATCGTTTAAAAATATGGTTTTATGATTTAGAAATCATCTGACTAGTTTTTCATGGTTATACTTAATTAAAATAAGTTTTTTATTTTATTTTCCAACGGATGCCTTTATGGATTAGTGATAACCTACATACTAAGTGGGAACCCAACAACTCCAACCAAATTCAAATCTCAAAATTCAAAAAGAACAGATGATCCAAGAATCACGATTGAATATCACCAAATACACGTTATCACTGGACAACATCATTCACCATCATCATCCATCATTGTATCAACATTTTCATCCAACCACTATCAGTCACTTTATATCATAAAAAATCATCAAACCCATAGTAAAATATTTCATTGCACTGATTCATCAACTTCCCCCAATGAATCAAACAAAACCATACTGAGAAAATTGTGATGAATAGTATGAACAACCATAATCAAGAAATATCATGAAAAACTAGAGTCAAATCAAACCAAAAACACAATGCCAACTATCACCAAAAACAAACCGAACCAATCCAGAATTGAGAGTTATAACACAATCATCAACTAGATCGAACTAGAAAAACATATCCGAATATCAAAAAACATGAACAGAACTAAACCAAAAGCAAAAAACGAAAAACAAGAATATACAAGATCTAGCATTTATAAGAAAACTAACCTTCACTGAAGACAAGGATATGAAAAATTCATTTCCATAAACACCAATAGAAAAAAATTATCCACCAAACCAGATCCATACACATAGAAGATATTCATCAAATCAGGACCATAGTAGCTCAGATCGAGTCCTAGATCGTTGAAGAGGAAGAGATCTGTTAAACATGATATGAGAAAAACAACTCACGCCATGCAAGGAAAACCATCAGCCAGAAAATCCATCTACCCAAAAATAGGAAAATTATAATGCTTTTGACTATGATTACTATTTCTCACAATATGTTTTTTGGATTCAGTTAATTGAAGGTACCAGAAGTAATCCTACTAATACTGAATTTTATGGGAATTATTTTATAATATATGAAACAGAAAATGGATAATGACTGGTGATAACAATGTTGTGATTATTCCTAATCATCTATCATGAAATATTATTTGTAACATGAACTTTAGTGAAACTCATAAAGAATCTAATTAGAGGAATATAGAATTTTATGATTGTTTATGGGGTAATGAACAATGATAAAAGAATATTTTTATTCCTAAATGTTGTTAATTTGATAATAATAATGTGAAAATTATCACAAATTAAGGGAACATTGTTTCAAATGTTGAATTTATGGTCATGAAGTGATGAATTTCCTTGTAATTCAATGTCTTATTTGTTTGGAATTTAGAATTATCCATGTTTCTACCTTAAACTATGGTTTCGACCAATGAACGAGGAAGTGACTATATTATGAAAAATAAATGTTGGAGAGTTTTTTAAGTATTTAGGTTTTTGGATTGAATAAATATGTTGTAGATGTATTTTACAAAAGGTATTTTCAAAATAAACATATTAAATAAATAATGAATTTCTTTATTTTTTAGGCCTATATGTGTGTATGTAAGAAAAACATATGAGTTATAGATACCATTATGGGTTTTTGAGTTTAATTTTTATCATATTTTTAATTTTATTGAATCCCCTTTTGAGGTTGTACGTGATAAGATTTTATTAAGAGTAATGATATTTTGGGTGACATTTATGGAAATACATCCCTTTGGTTTAATACTTGTTTTAGTGAAAATGAGATTTTTCGAAGAATGATTTTACATTTTAGGGATATCTGATTAAATATATTGGTATCATTTGTGTTTTAAATTATCTCTTTGGTTATGGTAAATTTGGGTAATTGATATTTATGGATTATATTAATATAACTTTTTCATAAGAGAAACATTATTTCTGTTGAAAACCTATTGCATCTAGCAAGCCCATGGGGCATGAACCCAAAATCGAATGATGAATGTGGAATAAGGACTACCACCTGAGTATGTAAAACATAACATAGGTGGTAAAAATACATGTATTCCGGTATATGTATCATGATACATTGTATTTCATGATGTTAAGGGTGAGTGTAAAAGGTCAAAGAAAATGATATAACAATAATCCAAACAAGAAAAAAAAACTGGAAAACGTCACACTAGACTTTTTCATTCCACTCCCCAAAATGTCTAAATTGAATAATTATATATAATTTATAGTTTATCACCTTAGAATTTTATAAAACCTAAGAAATATAATAGAAGATATATATTTGGTAAAATTTTCAGGATATAAACTAATAGACCGGTAAGATTACATCGAGTAGCACATTTAATATTATCTGATCAATAATTTTTGTTAACCTTGATGTTCTGGAGATGTATTAATCATGATGTTAATTCAGAGTTGAGTTTTAACACTATATATTATACATACAAAGATGTTCCATATGAAATAACAATTAAAAACCTATTTAATTATCTTTGATGATGTTCTGTGGACTTCAAATGTGGTTGGGATGAATGCCTTCCTCAAGTTGAGATTTCAACCAATAATATTTTTGTCTCAAGAATTCAGAAAGATCCTTAGGAATATCTAAATTAAATGATGAATATAAATTCAATTTAATATAATTAATTTCGAGAATGAATATTATTGGGATCAGATATTAATAAATAAATGGCCAAGAAGGATAGATTTATTCATCATTGCATCAAGGTATCTCAAAGTTGTAAGGAATGTGGTTCTGACAACCACCGACGTTATTTGGAATTTTATATTGGTGACATGGTGTCTCCATTAACAAAACCATCAATTAAGGTAATGGTAGTAGATTTATTGTAAAATTATCCCTAAATATAATGGTCGCATTTAAATTAATGATCATATCAACACCATAGCATACCTCTTAGTGCCTCCACTAAACCTATCGTTGGTTCGCAATGTTTTCTATGTATCTATCCTTAGGAAGTAAATACATAATCTATGACATGTATGAAATTAAAATTTCATATCCTTGTATCATGATCATTCATTTTAGGAAAAACTCATGTAGATCCTATATCAAAAAGATAATTTTTTAAGAAACAAAACCACTCAACTGATAAAATTATTGTGGCGAAACAACTAGATTATGAAATCTATTTGGGATATTATGATATATTGAGGAAGATTTATATTCATATATTTATATCAATCTAACATAATTTTTAGGTATAAAATAATTTTATGGTGGGTAGAATTTGACACCCCAATATTTTATGAAATATATATTTTTCAAATAAGTTTAATTTCACTCATAGCATATACTACACACAACCTAGAGATTTTACGAACCAAAAAACAATTATTATTACTTTTTAAACACATTTATTATGAATTATCTATAATAAAAATTCTTCATGAATATTAATAACCTAATTTTAAATAATATGTATAAATATTTTATATAAATAAAAGAAATTTTGAAAAATATACGTAATTTTTAGTAAACTATTTTCTCAGAATATGTTATTTACTAATTTGGGTAAAAACTAAAAAAATTAAATGTTGAAATTTTTAAGAAATTAATATAATAAGAAATTATATTTTATTTAAATCATCCTTTTATATTATACTATGGTGAACTATTGTGTTTTTATGAAAATATTAATTTCTTGATGAAAATGGATAAATAATGGTTTTTACTAAAAACTGGTATTTCTTTTAAAGAAATTAATATAATACTATTTGATATAAAATTGTTTTAAAAGTAATATTATATTATCTATATATTTTTAATGAAAATATAGGTCATTGAAATAATTTTAATATTGAATTTTTTATATAAATATCTTTTACTTTTGAAATTTTTTTTGGAAAACCACTCAAACGTTGTGCCTACTGGAATTTTATTTAAAAAATTCAAATTGAATGTGTTTAATTTTTAAAAATTTATCGAATACCTGGAATAATGATTTTTTATATTATATAATATGTTTATCTTAATTTCTAAAAAAATGAATTGTAAAAATAGTAAAATATATTTACCGAGGTTAAGGTAAAAATGGTTTTTTAGTGGTGGTTAAACTAAAATTATATGGGTTAGAAATGAATCAAAGATTGTAAAATAGAGATTTTATTTCCATATTATGGTCTTAACAACTATATTTTTCTAAAATGATCTATTTTGGATCCTTTTGTCATGTGAAAAATGCGGCTACACATTTTTTATTTCAGGATTTACATGTGTTCAACTCACATCACATATAAAAGGGCACCACTATAATATCATATTCACTCCTAAAATAACATTTTTTCAGTAAATATATAACTAAATAAATTAAATACATCCCCAACCTCATCCTATAACCCTTATTTTGGTCATAAATTCATCTTATGAATCCATTTGGTGAATCCCAAAAGAAGTTTCTTGAAGAAGACGTAATATCTCCAACAAAGCATTATACATTATTTATTCCTATACATCCTTAAATTATTATTGAAACATTATTATATAATAAAATTATTATATTACATAAACATTGAAGTTTTTTAATGGTATAACAAAAATCCATGTCATATCCAAACAAATGGGATATGAAATCATTATTCATTTTTACAGTAGACTACCTCCTTGTGAACAAATGTTATTCATTCTCAATCACCACATATCAAGGATAGATACAATCATAGATTATATATTATATATGATATAAATTATATTATAATACATATAGATTCCTAATATAACATATAATTTCCAACATTAAATTATATGAGAATATGATAAAGTAACTCAAGTGTACGGTGGACTACCGCATCATGAAACAATGGGATTCATTCATGATTTACATGGATGATAATAATAAATGTTTTACTGAAAATATTTTATTTGAATTTGAAATAAAAATTAATCTATAATGTGGATTTATTATTTACATTTCATTCATTAAACCCTTTGAGAAAATGGGAACAATGTTAATACATACATACTGCATACAGTCTCCTTGAATGGTGTATTTCATTCTCTGTATATAACTATTATTGATTACTCTAAATAAATATTTATTGAATATATATATATATATATATCATTTTAAAAATTTATAATATTTTCCCATGATCAAAGTAAGGGTAATGACAATAAAAAACCCAAAAATACCTCAAAATGATGTAGTTATTAAACAAAACATAATTATAAAAAGGAATTGTTATTAAACAGGTAATAAAATTTATTATGTGAATCATATATGATATATTATATATTATTCTGGTTCTAAAATATATTTATAATAATCATATATTCACTATATAATGATTTTAAATCTTTATAAAGGATGTCGAGACTTAGGGTAATGTATTTACTTCTCACTTCTTACCGATCTATGACACATTCCATATTCATAACCAATTTGTTGTGGTGTATATTTAAAACAAGAAATTATTTTATGATTCATAAACCAAAAATAATTTTGGTTTAAATTAAAATTTTATTATATCTATTTAATAGGGTTTACAGTTCAAAATTTCCCAAAATGAGAATGGATTTTATCTCAGATAGACTTCTTTGGAACATAGGTTCAGTTGTGCATGTTTCTTCATCATTATGGTGTATATACCACTATTTTATCATTTTATATGATGAATATATATATATATATATATATTAGTTAATTTTTCATTATATTTTAATCTATAATGGTTCTAATGGATCAAAAGATACTTAAATGATAATGGTTTTATGTTACAACCTCATTGTTTATCGAGATTATTTATAATGAAGTTTATGATGATGAAATATTATGATCCATTTTGAAAGATAATAATGAATATAATTATACTATATCTATTTTATTATAATCCTTGTTTTTCGTTCATTTTAACATATACATGTACACAATAGTTCAAAATATCTTTTGGAAATAAATATCCTCATTATTTATCTCCTGGTCGAGAACTAGTTTTTCTTCAAGGATAACGTTTTTTAAAAATGATTTCATTAATTATAATAAAATTATGTAATGAATTTATTATATACATTATCACCCATTTTCAAAATAATTCCCTATTGTTTTGAAAATAATATTCATATAGTTTTCCAAACAAGCCCATTTTGGATTTTGCCACAAATTTGTAAGGAATATTTGTTTCCAAATGAACTATCTGAAAGAAATTTCATAAATTTATGAACCTTATTTTCTTTGATGAATAATTTATAAATTTTCGTGTTTATATTCAAATAAAAGTATTTTCATTAAAATTTATGAATTTATAATTTAGAAAATGTTTATTTTGAAAGATAATATATTTTCATCAAGAAAGCTTCCATGTGATTTTCCATTAAAAATGTTTTTCCTTATAACATGAGATATTTAATATTAATTATTATTTAATAGGGATATAATAAATGTATATTATTATTCTTCTTTCTTTGAAGTGTTTTTTAAATTAAATGTATACTATGAAACCTATTTCAATTCCATGGGTCAGACCATGATAAAAACCATATGTGAACTTGTTTTTCCATGACTTGTTCTTTTATTTAATGATGAGATAATTATTAATGATCATTATTTTCAATATTTTAAGTAACAATGTAATTTTTTACATCCAAATTTTTTTCATGGGTTCTTATATGATGAATATTTATGATCTTCTAGCACATATACGTTTGAATTTAATTATCTAATGAATGGGATCTATATATCCCTCCAATGTATTGGTTAATGATTGATACATCATGAGATAAGGGAGACTCTACTGGGAAGTTAACCAAGTTTAGAAAAGGAATATATCAACTATGATGGTACTTAGAGAGAACTATTACTTCTATAATGGTTGGGGAAGTGAAACCATTATACTATGAATGTTTTTGATATGATCCAAAAAATACTAAGGAAGTTTATTTTCTATGAATATGTGTATGCCAAAAAATTTCACCATATGAAAATGTTATTCTATCATGGATCATTATATTAGATTACTTTATGATTAATGTCATATGAACTTCCAAAATTTATTCCATGACTCAATCTTATGGTATGAAACATGAAGGTTATGGGTTATTAATGTTATCCTCCTTTTTTTCATACCCTTTCGCTCATGTTTTGTTGATATATCAATCCATTATCCCTGCTGAGGTTTTGGTATTAATTTTTTCTTATTTATTCTTTAAAAAGTTTATGATAAATGTTATTACATTTTATATATCTAAGAAGGGTTTAATTTATAAATAACATACTGTGAGATGACATAGCTCACTTATTAACTAGTTATTTACATGTCCAGGAATCCAAACACTAGACCAAAACAATTCTTTTTTGGAATGGTTTGTAATGTAATGAATATTCATCTTTTAATTTTTAATATTTTCTTAAGATAATATTGGGCCATTGAAAATGTAAAATGAGCTATAATTGTGGAATTAAAATCACTCTATGATATGATAAATGTAATAATATGTAATGTTTTAGGAAGAGGAAGATATAGAGTGTTTATAGAATACTAATCTAACATAATTTTATCATAGAATATTTTCATTTAGTGACACCTATTATTCTTAAGAATAGTTTGATGTTGATTGAGTATAGAGGAAGTGAGACAATGAATTACTATTCGTTCATCAGGTGAAAAATCACATTGGTTGAAGACAAGTGATAATCTATTTCTATTGGAATTTAAAAATCAAAAGGGGGTAACAAATAATATTAAAGACAAATTTATATAATATTTGAGTTTTGAGTTTACTAGAAGAAGGATCATTAACAGAATAAATGATAAAACACTTGAAGATAATGAGGTGCATAAAAATTGATGGTTTTTTTATCGAGAGTCTAATGGTCGATAATGAGTTTCCATATCAATTTTTTATACATTGTTATAGAGGAATAATAATATGATGAAAGACTGTATGTTTATTAATAAAAAATATAAATTCATAGAATTAGTATATATATGCAAATTTTGAGGAGATGATCCATGTAAATGTTCTAACAACAGAAACGTGAAATAGATTAGGGTCACTAGATTCATATGTATCAAGAAAGAGTATTTTTCTTTATAGATATATTATGAAAATTGATATAATATAAAGAAGATATATAATCAAAAGGAGCACTGAGTGACGTTTTAAGAATTATATTTAGTGGATGATTCCTGGTAAAGTCAAAAAACCCTTATAAAGCAACCAACATTATGATCAAACAATGATATACATTCAACATTACAATAATCACAAAAGGAACATCATAACTCAATATATCTTGTGAATAATATTAAAATATTTTTGACATCATGTTTTATGATATCCTTAAAAGAGTCAAATAAATTTATCATGGATATATATCGAATTCCATTAATTTATGACTTGAGAATACATGAATATAAAAATTACTCTATGTGTATTACAAAAAATTATTAGAGGAAATATGTCAATATAAAGTTGTAACAACATTCTAGGGATTGTGATTCTAATAGTAAATCATTGTGAGTGTAGTGGATATTATCATGAAAAATATGGAGGTATAGCAGTTGACCATGAATAGTCCCAGATTTTAGATGGTTAATGAAGTGAGAAAATAGTGAAATGAAGTTATGTGGACTATATTTTTTTTTTTTGGATTTATAAGACTAGATGCAGGGGATCTGAATCAATTATAATCATAAATGAAATGATATTATGAAATTCATATTTCAAGAAGTGGAAAATCCATAAGATTAGTCATTATGAAGAAAAATAGAAGACAAAATAACTATTGATTATATATGATGCTCACAAAGAATTCAAAATTCTATTCATGATAATGATTTAAGGTAACCCTTAAAGAGTTGTTTTTTAGTACAAAAAACATCATAATTAAAATCAAGAGGCAAAATGAGGTTTTTAGGAAATAGTATAACCTTATATAAGGTTTTGGATTTTGAGTCTATGATGAATCCTTATCTTGTGATAAAGGTTAATTTATTTTTCTGTTGTAGCACATAAAAGAATGTAATGAATACTCAAAAACGAAAGAGTCAACATACCAGGTATTTGGTTATCACACTAAGGTATGTCCTTCTAAAAAACATTATGATTAGTTTTCACTATATTATAAATATTTCATAAGAGAGTGAGTGTTTATAGTACATATAAATTACCCACATATTATAACCAATGATATTGGTTTAATAAAATAGAATGAATAATGTTTTTTTTAAATTTATCAGTACATGGTTTTCAACCATGATGCACACCCCCCCCCCCACTTAGGTAGATAACATGATCTCTTGGGTATCTCAGTTGTTATCATAGAAAAAATTCACTCACATTTTATCTAATTTATTTGTAGTGGTGTTCTAATATATATATATATATATATCATGTGAATATTTCAAGAATATATTTAGATGTCTCGAAAAGAGTGTTTTCCAATAATGAAGTAAATTAATTTTATTATTTATAGAAGAAAAAACGATCCATTGACCAAAACATTAAAAACTATAAGAAGAATGAACCTTCATATTTGTAAAAGTAATCCATTACATTGAAATTGAAGGAGGATTTTCCACACCATGTGGGTAAAAAATATGTAATTAATATTGATAAATATGTTATAATAAGTCATTATTATGGATGGTTTTAATTTTTTGGTTTGTATGAGTATATCTAATATATCAAATATTTATACTCAAAAATCAATATTATATGATGAATTTATATGGTTATGTTTTTAGAAAAATGACCCCATATTTCATGGGATAATATGAATAAACTAATAAACATAAAAAACAATCCTATAATATATATAATTAATTAGAAAAGATGTTACATATGTGTGAAACATTAACCAAAGTAAATGTGGAAAGGATCAATCTGGTTCTTCCTATGGATAAAAGTTAATTCTTTTGGAATATTCTTTGTATAATTCTATTTGTCAAAATTATTCGTTAACGATGTTTTAACATCAAATTTCCCATAAATAAAATTATATAATCAGTTAAAAAAATCATAGTTAGAGATCAAATCTAGATGAATAAATTATCTTATCAACTATCTTTAATAAGAAAGAAAATTTCAGGATTACCATGTTCGAAAAATCATAGTGGAAAATGAAGATTACGTAAAATATCTTGGTTACCAAAAAAACACATGAAATATAAATGGTCATGGGATAGAGGTTAAATTATTGAACATTGAAAATTTTATAGTTTAATTAATACATGAATTTGAGGGAATATCCTCTACCGATGTTCATATGAAATTTCTTCCACCAATGAAGACTCATCATCATGGTAAGAGAAGGATAAAATAATCAAATTTTATATCTTCCATTAGTCAGTAGAGATATTTATGTCTATCGTTCAATGAAATTGTATGCACTAATTCAAAAACATTGAATTGAATAGGTTGTAGTTAGAGACAAATATTTGTGAATTTTTTTATGATAAAGAAAAAAAATTCCTGAAATATAGAAGAAATGATTAAATATAGAAGGTTTTCCCAAAAATATTTTTGGATAGATGAAGTTTAGAAGGAGTTAATTGGTAAATAAATTTAAAAAAGGATTAATCATAATATTAACCGATATTATTGGTGGTGTGTAATGTTTGGATGCATGGATAACAAAATTTCAAATAATATTCCAATTTTTCATTGATAATTAATTTTCAGTAAGAGTGGGATAAAATGTAATGTTACGAAATATCCAACTATGTTTGACCTATACTTAGTGTAAAAGGAATATCATTTGATATCCAATTTATTTTATATTATTTCAAAGTCCTATGGATGATTTTAATAAAGAGGTAATTTTAATGATATATTTTTTTTCTTTATATTATAAATATATATTAATTTAATATATAAGGGAAGAAGACAATAACATTTTTGGGAGAGATTAATAAAATATAGACTATATTTCTACCTTGGTATGTAATGAGAAAAATTATTCAAATAATGATTATCCCATGAATAATGTAAATGAATATGTCACACATATAAAAATATGATACTTATTTGGAATAAATATACATCTAGTAGATTGTTTTAATATCTCGATAAATGGTTATGATAATGGAACTATGCTCTAGAATCCAAATGATTCGATGTGATAAATAAACAAGGTGATTGGAATGGTGGATGGCATCTATAATGAATAATATAAGGCTCACTAAGAGTCACCATCGAAGGGAAACAATTCATATGAAATGAATCTATATAAATGTTCTAATATAGATTGGAAACAAACATGAAAAATGAATGACTGAGTTAACTTAAGAGGAGAAAATAATAATCTAATTAAATAAATATTTGTAGGATATAATGGCTATTGTGAAAGAAACATCTCATCAAAAGAATAATAATAACATATTAAAAAAATCATTATAGTATAGCTAGAACCATATGATGAAGTAAGGATATAAGATGTATAATAAAAATCAATTAATATACCTTTATAAAAGATTTTAAAAATAATTATTAACATTTATAATTGAATAAAATAATGAATATGATATCGATGATGATAATTAATTTAAATCAATAAAAAATCATGGGAAAATCATCAGGGAAAATAATGAATATTTTAATCGGTTTTCTATATAGATAAAACATTCTTAGCCATATTTATATTAGTATTGAAAACAATAAAATCAACCTTATTCCATGAAAATATATGATAAATATAAATTTAAAATTGAATCAATTTTACAGAAATATTGGGGGAATGTTCCATTGAATAGAAATATGATCATTCTTGAGAACCAAAGAAGATAAAGTGAATGGGTAAATTAGGATAACAAAAATATTATTGAGAATAAACATTGTTATACTTGATACAGTATACTATAGATAATAAATTTACTAAATTTTATGACAATGTTTTCTGTCCAAAAATATGAAAATAATTATACTTTCTTAAATGAGGTATGTCTTATACACTCTCCCATTTTCATTTGAAAACTTGTATTTAATTGTAATGTTGGGGAATGTTTTATTTCATGAAAATGTATCAATTATCTTGAAATGGGATCGAGGGCTATAATTTTCAGATATAATGTTATTAATTAGCTTGTTGTTATGGTTTTGGGAAATTATTTTCATGGAAATCCATTGAGTATATCCATATAAGTAGTTGTGTTCAGCGCTCAAACATGGTTAAAATTTAATTGATAACCCCAATGTTCTTATTGGAAACTCTTATGTTAATCACTGATAATTTTACCCATATACATAGAGTGGGTAGATTTATGTATAACTTCATTATGAGATGTGATATTGTACATCAATTAGGGATTTTTTTCATTACATACACATTAGTGAAAGCTTAGGGGAGTATAGTATAATTTTTATGAATGGTCCTTCCTCACAAAAAGATTTCAATAAGGGTTATTATAATTATTATGATTAAGTGGGAGAGATATTTGATCAAGAAGATATGTAAAAAATATGACATTGAATTAATTATAAATATGTTATATAAAATACTAAATATGTTTGAGGATAATATTATGATTAATAAAAATACAAAGAGGTATATTTAAGTACCCATTGAACGATATTGATTTATATCTTATCTATTTTTAATAACTTATAAAAAATTCATGAATAAGTTAAATTGATGTTTCCTATAGTAATTTTATAACTAAGTCCATTATATTTCTATAACTGGAAATATGGAACCATCAAAAAGTGAAACACCATATATATATATATGATATTATTCTATTGGATAACTCTATGTATGACCTTCTAGTTTAATTTGGTAATAATATGACAATGTATAACATGATATAATGGAAAATATTAATGATTGTGCTACTGGTGGATGAAGGAGTAATTCATTCAGATAATTAATTATATAAATATTTTCACACAACATATTATTGACTGAGATGCACAATGAAGATGATTAATTAAGATAAAAACAATATATATATAGATAAATTCACTATGATAAATAAAAATTCATCATTATGTTTATTTGAATAAATATGTTTAATAGATAAAGATATATGAATTTAATAATGTAATTGCAATGAATTTTTGAAATGAAACACTTGGATTTAAAGAAATGGGATGATTGATATAGAATAACATCAAATAACATTTTATTTCAAATAATCTTCCTGGATGTAGAGATCTATATGAAACCAATCACATGAATGATATAACTAATTAATAGTAGAAAATTGTAAAGTATAGTAGTTGTGAATGAACTATATAATATATATAATAAATTATATTAAAATATTCTTAGAGGGAAGAATCAATGAGAATACTTGATAAGTATCAATGATAAATGAATGTACTTTAGACGATAATGTTTTTTTCATGGTCAAAATGATGAATCAATGACTAGTTAATAGGGTATGAGAGTTAAAAAAAATAGAAAGACTGTTTTCTAGAAAAAATATAGTTCTTATATATCTCTAAAATAAATATTATCTTATTTCATTTAAATGACCATATATGTTTACCAAATATAGAAGTTGACTGAAAGACAATATGATCTAATGATACATATAAAATCAAGAAAAATCACAACACATATTTATAGCAAAAGAACAATCTATATACTACATGTAATTCAATTATTATATAAAAATTACATGAAATATAATTACATGACGTGTGTAATGCACACATATATTATTACATGGATAAAAATTTATTTTTTGGAAGGATACAATGAGATGAAATTAGATATTTTCCTGAAAAAAAGAAATAAAACATCAAAAGTAGATTTGTGGGTATAACGGATGTACTATTTTGGAGACTGATCATAGTTTATAGATGTCTTTTCACCAGTTCCCCAAAAATTGGTTTATGAAGAAAATCCATTGAGAATAGATATTAATGAATGGTAATTATATTGAGAGTGTATAAAAGTTTAATTATAATGGATAACTTATTAATGATTATTTTAACAAAATGATGCAAACAATATGTTTAGTTACATGTAAGAAAGATGACTGACAAGAAGATACACAGAATGTAATAAATTTTAAAGTCTTTAAAAAAGAATCTAATCTATTCGTAGAGATGATTCAACAAAAATAAAATGATAAAATCGTTTATAAGGGCACCAAAAACGTGGGTTCCAAAGAATATTTCAATACAAGATGAGATATTAGAATGTCAGTTGATGTTACACTTCTCTATCATCAGATGACACAACACATTTGTGGATGAAAAATAGTGATTCAAGATATGTATAATTTTTTTAAAAAATGATTTATTTGAAAAATAAATCCTCAATATATGTTAAGGATAATTTAAAATCATCATAGAGTTCTAATTATACCATAAGATATAGAGGAAATAAAAGATATTATAATGTAATTGAAGATAAATAGTGGAAAATAAAAAATGAAGGTCATTCATTTGGTAGTTAGTAGACTAATTATGATTTTTACCACTAATATTTGAGATATAATAATGTATGAACTAGAATCCAAATCAAGATGATTAATTTCATCAAAATAAGTGTATGTTAATAGAATCTAATTTTAGGGGAAAATTTTTAGTGGATGTTATATGATGATTCTTGAATAGCGTGAAGGTTTAATGGATAGTGATCATTTCAATTAAATGATTCATGCTGTAGTTTTTTTAATGCATTCAAGGATACTAATGTTTGAGTTACATTGATATAGATGAATAAACTATAGGAGCATCAAGGGAAATATATAGAAGTACATTCCATGGAATATTGAAAGTGAATTCTCATAAACATTTTGATTTCCAAACTATTATATTCATATAGAGGTATACATTAAATAGTCCAATATTAATGAAAGGTCATTAATTATTCTATCAATGTATGATGTGAGTGTAAAATAATTTTTGTTCTATTTTTTGTAGGATCTTTAATAGTGTGAAGTCAAATTATATTCATCTAATTTCTATGGAAAATAATTAATGTGTATAGATGGTGAGAATTTAAAAACTAGATACTTCCCATTCACTTGTTTTGTTAGTGTAATGTTTTTTATAGATTGTTATGTTACCATTTGAGTGAGAGTGATGAAATTTAGAAAGAATTGTGATTGTTTTTTATATTATAAAAAATATAAGATGGTGAACTACCGCACATTGTACACTCAAGATGATTCGAAAGGATAAAGAAGTGAATAGTTATGATCAGGATGTTCTACATATTTAATTGATTTCACCATATTTAATTGACTATATGGAGGATGGAATGGATGAAATTTTATTAAAATATGTGGAAATCTAAGATGTCATATTTTGATGTTGTGTGATTTTTAGACAATTTTCCATCTTAAAGAAAAATAATTGGTTGTTATGAATGTTGCATATAGTTGAATTTCATTTGGAAGTCAAACAACCATTATAAAGGTTTATTAGAGAGATCCTCTGTAGAATAGTGGATATAATGTAAAAAGAACAATCATTTTTACCAGGACATATAAATATATTTTTATTTGACAGTTCAACTACCTATATAATATTGTAGTCTTACAGTTTATGTTTAATCCTACAAATGGGATAAAGGATAATGTTATCTTCTAATGTAACACTAATGAGAAATTGATTAACATATGAATCAATATTTTTCAAAATAGAATTGTTTATGTTTTCACTTTTTGGGTGATCCTTATAAAAATACATGTCTGTAACATATTTTATGTATATTAATCTCATAAGGGAGTGAGTGTTAAGGGTTCATATAAAAAATCCATTAATCCTAACATTTGATAGTTGATTGGTTAAAATAAAGGATATAAATTATTATGTTTAACTTCATTAATAAATTTTTTTCAACCCATATCTTCCCCCACTCGGGGTTCATTCATGATATTCTTGGAATCCCAATAGTCTTGATATGATATTGAAACTTGATGGATAAAATAACGAAAATAACTTGATATCACGAAATATAAAATTAAATCACAAATAGATCCATATAAATTTAATGATTAAAGATGATAAAACAAGACTATATAGTTGATTATAGGGGACTATACCTACTTCATAATGGGATAACTTGAAAAATAATATTCATCATGATTCATGATGAAACGTTTATAAGGGAGTGGAATATAAACAATTTAGAGACAAACCAAAACATGGACCATAGAAGGATAAATGTAGTAGGGTTGGAGAATATAAAAACATCTTATAAGACCTCAATATTTTGAAATTGGGAAATTTTCCATGTTTTTGTGGATTTTTGGGTTTATTTTAGTTGTGAAAAGATTTTGGCACACTCAATACTAAAATAAACTCAAATTTCAGTCATTGGGTTACATATGTTATCCACTAGATATCAAATTTTTTTGATATTGTTCATGCATTTGAATAATAACCACAAGGTACACATTGTCGGTCCCCAAGTTACTCGACGCCTTTATAATTTGGTTACTCAAAATGTCCACACCCATTCCCCACCGAACCTCATTTGAACCCACAATCATTCAAAGAGACCATTAAATTACAATATAATGATCAACATATTGATGACTTACCCTCACATGGGTTTTGGGTACATTACACTTTGACACTCTATAGATGCATGATTTTTATATTTTTTGTTCATTAATTATTGTAATGATGTTTTGATGGATGATAGCACAATTTAAGGGGATTTATTTCATTCTAAATTTAATAAATCTATTGGGAATTCATTGAATGTATTTCATGTGACCACATTTTAAATTTTAAAAAATTTAACTGCATGATTAATATAGGGATTATTATGGGATACGTTTTCTATCATATTGGTGTTTTTATTTAATCATCCATGATTATGGTAATGCAGTCACATCATTAAATAACTTCATCCAAATAAAATAGATATAATAGATTCTTATAGGGGATAATATATAATTTTACTTTTATTTCAATCATTCACATCCCTTTAAATTAATATGATTTATCATTGAATTTTAATAACTATTGTTAGAGAGACTTTATAAATATAAAAAATTCACTCATATATTATCACTCATCCAATATCATGACAAGTCTACAACTTTTAAACAGAGGTGTGGTGTATCTAATTTTCTTATTAAGGACTCACTTTGTTAATTCTGGTAAATTATTCCTTCAATAATATATATTACCTCCAAAACATGTGACGAAATAAAATCATAATATAAAGTGAATAAAAAAAATTAAAAAATGTTTTATTCATTGGGGAAAAATTGGCCTTGTCCTTCATTGTAAATGAAATCATAGTAACAAATCAATTTTATCTAATTTATTACTTCAAGAATGTTATCAATAAATATTTATATTAATAATTTTTTTAAATTTTATAATAATTATAAATTGATTTATAGAGAAAAAATATAGTAGAAAAAAGTGGTCTTGTATACCTTACTAGAATTTCATAATCATCTAAATAAAAAATATCTAAAATTTTCCAGTATATAATTTTCATCTATAGTAATAATATTAACATGGAATGACCAAATTTTAAATCACCTGGTGTATAGAGTACTTTTTAGAAAAAATTATTAAGCTCAACTTAAAATTTTTAAAATTTAATTTAAAAACATTTCCTGGAATCAAATAATATTTTTAAAACTATTTCAAACATTGTTATTAAGAAATATATTAATGGGGAGGAACATTCATCTATTTTTTATTTTTCTATTGTTGACCTTTAGGTGACCACATTGGGTCCCAAATTATATTCTTAATGTACATGTGTATTAATTCGTTTAGTCTTCATTCTTCACAGACTCATACATGTTCTATCATTATTCTCCTAAATTAAATGATTTTATGTAATTTATCAAAGAAAAAAAATACTAATATAACATTAATGTTCGTTGTTTTATGTGATATTTAGGGAGTAATTGTAATATTGAACTTCCCATATTTTAATGGATTCATATAAATTATTCATTATATATAGAATTTATTGATGGGATTAGAGGTAATTCCAACTAGAAGATTTTGTTAATATTGTTTCTCTGAATTACTTAAACAAAACATACTTCCCGTATAATTAAAAAAACCATGACCATTTTTGACTAGATATGGAACCCATTTTTTTTATCCTACCATGGATTCATTTTTTAAAAAAAGGATATGAATATAAAACCACATTAAAGGTAATATAAAAATATTGTGTTTTAAATAGATTTCAAATAGGGATGTTAATCATCCAAATTAAATAAAATTTCTCGACAGAATAAATGAGTTGTCCAAAAAATGGCTGAAACACTTTTGGTATTTTGAACTACATATAAGTCAATCATTATAATTTCCCCATTTATGATAGATTCTCTTAAGATATTTTATTTACCTATTTAACTAAAAAAATATTTTTTATGTTATAAACATATGGAATCATGATTTAATTAAAATATTTTAGGAGTGACTACTATAGTTCAATGAGTATGATGATATACATCTCAATTATTATGAGAAATAATAAACTATAAATAAAAACCCTAATTTACTCTCAACAAAAATTATCCCCAAGGGATATCATAATGGTGACACAGAAAGTGTTCTTTATTTTTACATCTCACTTCTACAAGATAATCAAAATAATTTATGGGAAATTCTATTTTTTTTTAAATTTTATCTTATTAGTATAATAAAAGTCCGCAAAACATTGACACAAATAAATTTCATCTTTATAGAAGTCTCATATAGTTACACCATGAGTTACTACATGTTATTTTAATTACGTAAACATATTTTAAACATATATATTTTATATATAACACACTAATTGATACAAAAACTTGCATTCCTAATCCACACTAAGAAGTATGAATTTCCTTATCAATATCTCCAACTCCTCCTCCCTCATCAAGTATCTCTCAATCCCTCCTATCATAATTTCACATTCATATACATATCAAAATCACACATTAAATATAGTTATTTATTATTTTATTTCTCTTTCTAAACATCTTATCTCATGTATTAATTTTTTAGTTTTTCACTTATTTGAATATGCTTATTAAAATTGAAATATTGAAAATCAATAATTCAAAATGGCATATACTAATATTTAGATATTTTATGAAACAATATTAGAGGACTATGGGGACTATTTTTTCACCTAAATTTTGTTTATTTCCTCTCAAATTTCATAAAACATTTTTTTTCAAATATAATATATTATTTATATTCAATTTTGGGCTATAAAATTAATTTACTTACCTAAAATGAATAACATTAACAATCATATGGTGAAAATATATAATTACATTTTTTTTAAATCTGTCTCCAAAAATAATGTGTCTTTAAATTATAGACCAATAAAAAAATATACCACAAATATATGTGTTGATATATTAGAGAAATTGTTTAAAAACATGTAAATAATTATTTCTGAATATCCTCCAATAATTTATATTTTGAGCAATAATTTTAATACCAATATTTGTATTTCAAGGCGTTAATTACATAACTATTCTATAATCCCAACCCCATTTTCATAGCATTTATTACATTAATTTTAGTTTCATGATCTTATATATTTGTGAAATCCACTGATTCGGAACTCTCTCACAAGGCCAAATCAAGTTTGTTACGGGTCCTCAAGAAAGACTCTATGTATTCGAGAGGCTTCCGATTAACATTGGGGGTGTGAGAAATATAGTGTGGAGACAATACCCCCATATTTAGAGTAACGACATAGTGGAATATTAAAATAATAATAAATATCATAATATTGAAAATATTTAGAATAATGCAACATACAACTGGGAAATACAAGAGAAACCAATAAACCAACAATAAGGAATCATGTAATGAAAGGATGGAATGATTATAAACTTCAACTAACATCAATTAAAAAAATAAAAATATATAATAATAAACCCAAAATTCTCTTCTCCTACACCCCATTATGGTCCCATCTCTGGACTATAACCATTCCAATAGTAAATAATCAACAACAAAGTCCCTTTTTATTATCCAAATCTTCTTCCATTTAATTTGATCAGGTACCAAACAGAGGGTTGAATACTATCTGAGTAATACTTTGTTGGATTAAACTACTATTTTTAGAAAAAACAATTAATATAATAAGTGAATTCATTAAATAGAAAATAAGTTTATTGATTAATTTTCTATTACAATGCAAAAATCAACCTACTTCGCCACAATTCCAGATTGACTTTGACCATGTTGCACAACCATGAAAAATATAACTATAGACAATGGTATTACAATATCAGTGGGAAAATATTTGTGTATAAGCATTTAGAAATCCAAAAAAAGTCCTAAATATAACCATTTAATAATAAATCTTTTCCAATAATGCTATATAGTCGTTTATGCATAAAACTGGCCCATACCCACTCTGTAATCATTTCAAAATCATCAAGAATAACCCTATAAATAAAAATTCCAACACTAAAATGGGATAGGTATACTATATAAACATTTTATCGTCATTACTAATAGTAGCATATATAATTATATCAATAATACATAAAGAGTCCTAAAATAAAGGACATTGAAATATCAAGTCAGAAACCCCAATGATTAATTATGAAAATTAAGATTTTTCATTCCTTTAACCCTTCATTTATTTAATAAATTATCAATAGTTATATAAATATCAAATAATAAATTACCCCAGAAATTCTTGGACAAGGAATCACATATCATTCAAAACAAATTTTAATCCATTAACAATATAAATAATTTTCATGGGTTTTCTCACTGAATATAAAGCCAAAATCCTGGTCACAACATCAATTGAATCCAATGGGATACAACAAATAATCCAATGTATGATTTTCCACCATTCAAACATTAATTAATTTAGAAACATATTTTTTAGGCGATTTTCTCAATATTTCACATACGTAATAATTAAAAAGTCTATTTGGTTTGGTTTTAGAATACCTAACTTTATCCATCAATTATGATATACTCCAAAATTGAATTAATAATAAGAATAGTGGTGAGGAAGATGAAAATAAATATACTAGGTCATGAAACAATATGATGAAGACCTAAAAAGAATATGATAAAGATATTCACTCTGCAATGTAATAGAATAATAGAGTGGAGAGGAAAACCAAAACCCAAGAATTAACCAAGACTAAGAAGCATGATTGAAATGACCATACGAGATAGAATGAATCTAAAATTTATTGAAAATAGTCTTATGTCTGAGAGGGGAGAGCATCATATAACAGATATTGAAAACATAAGTGTAGTGTGCCCATAAAATTTCACATCTTGTTACCTAATCAAAATTTATCAATATTACACATCCTATAATCATTAATTACGATGTTTGCTAAAATTAAAATGTCATATGGTGATTTTAATCCTTCCCAAAGTTTACATATTATGTAACGGGGTTTCAAATCATGTAAAAAGTTTATTTCATGAAACTATTCATTATTTGTAACTATTTTAAAGAATCAACCTAGTGGTAGTTACCTGTAATGTAATCCATTTAGACGATGTGTAAATTATCTGTAGCCAGATTTCAGCCCAACATCAACAAAAGGGACTGAAACACCAATGAAGACAACCAAAATAATTTAAAACGTTCATAAAACAATTTAATATGTTCATAATAAGACTCAATTAACTAAAACAAACATATATCCCAAAACATTAGGACGTTTTCCCAAACAAGTATTTCTTTCTTCAAATAATATTTAAACACCATAGTTTAAATTCAATGAAAACCAAAGAAAAATAGGTTTAATGAAAATCTGAAATTGAGATGTACAAGAAAGATTATAGGATCTTACAACATCCTCAAAATATAAAAACTCTTCCACAAGATAAACAATGCCTTAATTTGGGGACTTTATGAACAATTCTGGCCACTATAATCGTATATCAAACATCATCTCACACATCTCCTCCTGAACATGCCCATGATTCCACTACACTCAAACCAGAGGCATTATTATTCTCTCTATAAACATCTCAATAAAGTATAAAATCTATATGAGATTCTTCTCCAAGTATGAATCTAAAAAAACCAAACATCCTTGATATTAATCACCTGATAAGGGCGAGGATGAATTTTTTGAATTTGAGGCATGTAAAACATTTCATGCATGGTTTTTTATTTCTCTGGAATGTATAATTGGTATTCTAATCGGCTGAACATTTCCACTAACACAAAAATTCTTACAAGCATGGGTTCCATCATTCCCTATTTCTTGATAAGGCATTGACCCATATATAATGAAATTCAAAGGAAAACATGATTACAATGTGTTATCTGTAGAGTTTGTCTCTGATGGTTATAGTGAGATTTATTCACACTCTACATTTTCATAAAATGCTTCATAATTAGTTGAACATCATTATATTTCTCATGCCTGAGACTTGGTCTAACAAGCACTAACTCGCCAACCTCCACCAAAAAATTAGGTGAATGGAACAAAATTAAATATAATGACTCATGTGGTTCAAGAGAGATCAATATCTGGATGATGTTATTAAATGAAAATCTATGAGTACAATATTCTTCTCACATGAACTTCCAAATTCCAAAACATATGGTGGTGAAATATTCTCTAGATTTTTCATAGTCTGATCATATTAACCATCAATCTAAGGATGATACACTATACTCAAAAGAAACAATGATCTCAAAGCCTTACAATCAACCTTACAGAACAATTATGTGAAATTTTCATCTCTATCTGAAACCATACTCCTCAGAACAATTTTCAATTGAACTATTCAGTGCCTATATAGACTAAGTATATCATTAATAGATATTGTCACCATGATAGGAAATAAGTGATTTTCTTTCAACAATATACTCCTCATCAGGCATACTACATTTCTCTTATGGGTTATCCTAGGTAATCTGGTCATAAAATCCATAGTGATGTAATCATGTTTACACTATAGAAATGGAAGAGTATGTAACTTCATGGATGGACTTGGATTCTCATCTTTCACTTGCTGACAAGATAAAAATCCTACCCCAAATCACACTACCAAATTTTTCATTCCTAACCAACACTAATTTCTATAGATTCAAATATATATATTTTATGAACTAAGATATAAATCCCATCTAAAATCATTAAACACTCTCATCATCTCCTTGTACAATCTCCTAGGAACCCATAATAGGATATAGAAAGCAAGTTAATTTCCTGTACAAGGAGACCATGTTTTTTGTGGCTCCCCACCATATATGTTTTCTCATAAAACTAATCCCTCTGAATTAGGTAGATGATCTTTTTTGATCTAGTACAAAAGTAAAGTTATATTATATTTCAAAGTCAAATCATCCCATCCCTTGGATGTTGAAACATCTAGATTATTGTCGGCAAAGATCTCCTTCATCCACCACTTGTAGAAAGACTCCAATGCAACCTACACCAAAATCTTCCATCTCATTAAATTGGAAACAATGTTTTCCATTTATTGTGTAAGAGCCATATAATTTTCTAAATACTATAGATAAATTACACAATTAATATTTTGATGGTATAGGTACCATTGAAAAAATTTGTACCTTAGGATCTTGTGGCCCGGGTACACCACTATCTATTCACCCCAATGATAGTGTATCCAACATCTCATGGCATGTACCACCATAGATAACACCACATTGGGATTAGGATATTTCCTCGAATGCGGTCCCAGATGTATGTATCCATAAAAATCTACTCAATCATCCTACATCAAAACATCTCCATTTCTAACTTTGGATACAACACAATAAAAGGTATATTCTATATATAGAATATATGATGTTAGGATAGGTGTTGAGTTCAGCATACCCTTCAGCTCTTGAAAATAAATCTCATAATTATTATACCAAACAAAATTAACTCATTTCCAGGTAATTCTATAAATCAAGGATTCGAAAAGGGATATGTTGTGGATAAACATCGCATAATAACCTACAACACATAGAATTATCTATATCTCGATAAAATTCCTAGGCCTCAAACAAGATACCATAACTGCAACATTCTATAAGACAACTAACACTTTACCTATGAGCTTCCATGAATCAGGAAGTGAAATTTATCAATCCAAAATCACCATTAGGTTGTCATGGAATAATTTAGATGCTCTCAAAATGTATTCAAGTCAATTTTAGGACACATGTAATAATTGTCTACTAACTAAAAGTATACTAAGATACCATCAACAAAAAAACAAAAAAAACTAATCCAAAAATAATGAAATATATTATTCTTCAAAATATAAATCATATCGGTATATTATCCAAACTAAAAGGTGTCCCTATGAACTCAGACATGCCATACTTATTCCTAAAAGTAGACTAAGATTTATTGTAGGTCTCACTATCAACTGGTGATATCCCGATCATAAATTGTTCTTGGAGATCTTATTAAAATCCAATTATTTGATCGAATAGATCATAGATGTAGAAAAAGGGATACCATTTCTTGAACATCATCTGGTTCTGTCTATGAGAATCTACACTTAATTTCAATGCTTCATCAGCCTTCTTAATTAAAAGAACTAGAGAACTCTATAAAGGAATACATTTCTAAATGAATAATTTTTCTTACAAATCATACAACATAAATTTAATCTCTGGATGCTCAATAGGGTCCATTTTATTAGGCATGATATAAAGTAGTTCTTCTCCTGGCACCAAATAAATTTGGAACTCAATCTCTCACTCATGTGTTATGTTATATTAATCATCAGTAAATCCGTCCTAAAAACAGTCTAATACTATAAGAGAATAATCCTACTATATTCCATCATCATCGAGAACAAGTTTTTCTATTTGTTGCTTGAGACCATATAATATACCCAATATTGTTGATTTATGAAAATCCTAATGATCCTATTAATTTGGGTGTGAAATTGTTTCTCCTTTGGAAGATATATTTGTAACTCTCCTATAGTAACATTTTATAGGAGCCTAGTATTGAATTAACCAATCCATAAAAAAAATAAAATTTAAACATGTCATTTCATTAAGAATGGTTCCCCAAATAAACGTTAACCATAAATCTTCTGAGAGTATACCTTGAATAATTTGACATTAATAAAAAGCACTCCCAATAGTGTTATGATATCCAAAGAACTATATAATATTTCAAAAACCAAGACTAATCCATTTGTGAAAATATTAGGTAAAATGAAATTTTATACTCTTGTATCAAACTAAACATTTATTAGGATGTTGATAAATATTTTCATATAATTGTATATGGTACTTCATCCAACCTAAATATAGCAGTCAACTAAGCGTGAATATGGCTTTCCCCTCTACCTTGCGCTCATGTTTGAATCTCATATGATATCCCATATTCAAGGTTCTTCTGTTACACCACTGACATACAATCGCATCTACCTTTCCCAGAACATCCAGTGGAGATACAACTACATGTTTTTTTAGGGGTAGTTACATCCTTCAAAGAAATTAGTTTGTGACCTGGTCCAATGTAATTATTCTATTGTCATAATTTACTAAAATACATATAAATAAGACCCAACTTACTACAAGGATGCTAACAAAAACATTCAATATTTATTTGTCTGTAATAGTACATGGTCCTAAGATTTATTACCACTACCATAACCATGTTTCTCATTTTTTCCATGAAAATATATATCATAGTATCCCATATTTCAAATAGAAGAAGAGATCACTATCTTCTATACAGAAACAACATTTACACAGCTCAAGGCCTCTCTCAGAATCCATTTTATGATGAGTCCCTTATTTATCCAATCTGAATTGATACTTAGGAAGAATTTTTTCACATATGACCAAATAAAGTATAAAATCACATCGTTAAAATTCATATGATTATAGATATTATTTTATATTAAATATGGTTCAAAGAGTTACCAGTTGGTGAAGCTTCCAATGTTGTCCATCACTGAAATTTCATCCTGCATCAGTTCTATGAACTCGCAATACTTTTCATTCCTCATCATCTCTTAATAGAAGTTCATCAAGGACTACACCTTGAATTCCATTAATGATAAATCTAATTACTTACATGATTTATCTAGAAAATATCACTAACTCTTGGTAGGTCCACATAGATTATAGGCTATATGATTAAGCATCATAACTACAATTGTATAATAATTATTAAATATTTAATGGGATGAATTGATATAGAACACGAATACTTGTGGTCCACCCTCCCAAGTGATCATAGGAAGATGTAGCATCTAAAATCCGTTGAAAAATTAGATATTAAATGAATGATGTGAAAATTCTATATTTTAATAGATCACCTGAACCTTAAGAAGCTGTCATCAATTTGGACATACATATTTTCCTCATGACCTCTAGAAAGATCTGGAATAGATGCATTAGGAGAGTTCCAATTAACACTCATTATATTCTCAACTTAGTGATGGGGATGATTAAATTTCACTTCAATATAAACACACTCCTTATAATATTAGAAATAAATAAGTTTAACCTCAATTGGTCAAAACAATAGAAAAAAACAACTAATCCAATTTTCCATAACAATGGACTATAAAGGATTTATCTTGACATAAAATTTTATTTCATTTCATTTATCAAACATGAAAAATACTCATTTTACAATTCTTATATCCATGTATATATATCATGAAATAAATATGTTCCTATCACGAACAATGAAAGTCAAAAAATAAAACGTTTACCCTATCATGATGTTTGTAAACTCATCTTTTGAAATATCATTCATCGAGTATAAATATCCAGAAAAAATAACATCACACAACATATGAATCACTCATGGTCAAATAACATCAATTATGACTAGAATCATCCTGTAAAAAAACCCCATTCCCATGCACTTGTATTTCCCCCATACATTTGTTAGCTACTCACATCTATAAGCTCATTACCAAGTCTTGAAACATCATAGTATCCTTTATAACATTCATAAATAATAAAAAAAATATATAAAGGTGACCAGATACATTTGATACCACATTGTAACATCCCCATATCTAAAACTATCCCATGTGTCCTAATTATGTTGCTTATGTAGCCTCAATATGCCTCCATGTATTCCATGGGCTCCCAACTAGTGGTGGGGGTGTGATAAATATAGACAAGAGATTATAACCCATAGTATAGGGATTAAAATTATTGTAATAAAATAATAATAATAAATTTTAGAGTAATGATAATAATTGAAAAATTGTAACATACAACTAGGAAATAATTGGAGAATCCAATAAAACAATTATAATGAATTATTAAATGGAAACATGAAATATATCTGAATATAAATTGAATTCAATATAAATTATTGAAACAACTACCACAAAAAACATAAAAATTATGATCTCAACCCATATGTTAGTCTTATCACCAAGAATCATCACATCCATCTTGCAATAAGAATAAAATTCCCTTTTACTCATCCCAAGAATCATTAATGTAATCATCTCTGGTACCAAACATTGGTATGAATAATGTTTGACTAAAAAATCTATTGACTGAATCCACTATATTAAAATAACAGTAATAACTGAATGAATTAATGAAATTATAGCTACATTAATTAATCAATTAAAATAATTTATAAATCAATATTCTTTGTAACAATGAAATAATGTCTCTGAGATTATTGCACAACCATATTAACCATAACCATAAACCAAAGTAGAATCACATAGCTAAGAAAATCCATTGGTTTAATATTTTAGTGCAATAAAAAAATCCTATCAAACTGATCCAAGCCTACTCTATAATAATTTTATCATCAAACCGGTCAAAACCTTAAATATATGAATTTCATCATCACTGTTCATAAAGCTAAATATAATAATTTCATAATCAAACTAGGCTAATCTATCTATATAATCATTTCAGAATCCCTAAGAATAACCCTATATATAATCATTTCATGAACACAAAACACTTCATAACATCAAGGATATCACGATATGATGTCATAAGCTTCAATTTTTAATTGTGAATGTTAACCTATATCTTTCAATTACACCTTTATTTATTTATCAAATTATCAACAGTTATATCAATAATCCAAAAGATGTTACCCATGTTATTATATAACATGAAATCACTTACAATAATATCAAATTCTAAACACACATTAATTCATTGATATTTTCAATATTATTCATTTGTTCATTCATCCAATGGGTAGCCAAAATCAAGGTTGCAACGTCAATTGAATCCAATGGTATCTAATGAATAATGAAATCTGTGACATATCATCATTTAATGATAAATCAATCAAGGAACACATTGTATCTATGCAATTCACAATTTTAAAAATACCTAATAATTTAACAAGCCATAGTTTTATGTTTTAGAAAACCTACCTTACTCGAGAAATTATGTAATACTCCCAACCGAAATTGAAAATAAAAAAAAGTGATAAATTAGACCCCAATACAAATCCTAATTCTAGAAAAAATGAGATCAAGACTTCAGAAAACTCTGGTCACGTGATATACACTACAATAAGATAGAATAGAAGTAGATATTGGAAAAGAAAAAAAACTAACCATGGATCAGATGCTTGATTAGGAAATTACAAAGGAATGGAAGGACCCAAAAATTTCACGGAAATAACCTTTTCTTAAGGAGGGTATAACTTCAAATGATGGAGAAAGGAAAGTATGTATTGTGTTCCATTAATCCCACCCAACATGTTTCTTACAAGGTTTTAATTTATATTACACGACTTATAATAATTAATTATATGGTAGTTTGAAATTATCATTGCCTCAAGTGATTTTAACCCTTCCAGAACATAACATTTTTTGTAATGGGGATTCATGAAATGTAACAAGTTTCTTGAATTATAGCCTTTCAAAAAATCATCCAAGTTATAGTTATATGTCATGTAAAATCCCTTTAGTTATCCTGAAACCTAGCACTAAAAAAGTCCCTAAACCACAACTGAAGCCATTAAGACTTATATAAAACCTTCTTATATATATTTAACCTATTTATACATGGACTCCTATAATTCAAAAAAAATTCATGAAATAAATATTGGATATTTTCCCCAAAAGGGATCTCTATCTTAAAATGGGACTCAACCACCAATGTTTAAATATAAGGAATAACCAAATGAATGAGATTTAATGAAATTCTTAAAAAGTGAAAAACCTAGACAAATATGGGAACTTACAAAATCTTTCAGTTGGGAGATGGATTTTGTTTATGTTTTATTTTCAAAGCAAAATCATCTAGATTTTATATTTCTGAGGAAAAAAATCCATTTATAGTCAAAAGGAAATTTTTAATTGAAAATTACTTTATTAATAAATTATATCTACTTAAATTTTCTAAATATTTATTTATATTTTTAAATGTAATGATGAAAGGTAAAAAATATATATATATATATATATATTATAATAGAAAATAAATGGTCTAAAAAATTATTTATTTTAGATATATATTTTCATTTTTCATATCTTCACCCTCAAAACCTCTCATTAATATATTTCATAAATTTAGTTACCTATTTTTAAAAAATATATTCATTATAATAGAAGTACCATTTCATTTTTAGTTATTTATATTCTCCAAGATTGTATTTTCACCCCCTTTCCCCCACTTGTGGAAAATTGTCTATTATCCCATTTCAAAAAAACACATTAAATTAAAATAATGTTTTTGTACAAATTAAAATAGTAATAGAAAGTAGTTTATATTTTTATTACAAACTTCATAATCCATTCTTGTTTAATGTGTGAAATTAATAGATATATTTTGATCATTACCAATGGATTTAATTTTTAACCAAATTTTCTAATTAAATTTTTATTGATTAGAAGTGAATTTTGTTTCAACACATATTTTAGTTGAAAATATGAGTTGAAATATATATCTAGTAGTGAACTAGTAAAAGACCACCAGTTATGGAAAATTATTTTCTTTTTTGAGAAAAGAATAATAAAATAAAAAATACCAGAGTCCAAGAGAATATCACTATAGAAATTGACATAAAAGAGTCATTAATTATTCATAAAGTAAAATATCACACAATGTTTTTGTAAAATAATAAAATGTATCAAAATATCTTTCCATAATTAACATATTAGAGATTCTATCAAATAATTATTTAGAATTTGTACAATCATGTGACAACAATAATATATTTTTAAAAAATATTCAATGAATTCATTACATCATAATGAAAATGACCACAAATTTATTATTCAAATTCTTTAAGTGAAATTTACTAGAATGAGTTAATCAATCTCAAAAAAAATAATTTCCATAAATAATTCATATATTAATCCTAGTAATAGTGAATTACTATAATATCTCTACAAAGAAAATTTTCAAGTGAAAATTATTTTGAAATATATCAATTTTAACTCCTTCTATATCAATAAATACACCAATACAATAACCCTCTAATGATTTTTTTCATCTCAATTATACCTCATTTTGATCTAGTATCTAATTGAAGGATTCAAAATGGCATTAATGAATCCTTTGTTTGTTTTAAAATTTGTATTCATTAAAAATATATATAGATTATATAATTCATGAAATATATTGTTTGATTTACATGTATAATTCATACTAATTCCCTAGTTTTTGGTAATAATTTAAAAAGTTATACAATGTATGAACCCCAGTTTTCTCTCAAGATTTGGGTAGATCATGTTAATGAATATAATAAGTAGAAAATCAATAATAATAGCATGAAAAATTACATTATATAATAGGTTATATTTATTTTCAATAAAAAATAATTCTATATCGTAAATAAATAAACGTAAAATTAGGGATTTAGACATATCACTGATGACTTCCTTTAATAAAGATTCAAAAATATAGTTTAACAATTTATGACTAATTTATTTATATTATCATATATAAAAAAATAAAAAATATTGGTGGAATAAAAGTTATAATTAGGTTTTAATAAATTTGAATGTTTTCTGAAACAAGCCAGCTTGTAATGTTGTATGAATATAGTTAACAAGTTACATATTAAATTTCTAAATATAGCTTCCAAGGAATGCATATTCTTAATTTGAATATTTATGAAACTACATTAAATTGAGGACTCCATTACGGTATGGATTATAGAAATCGATGTACTCATTTTGAACAAACTCTTCTTGATAGATGAATTTTTTTTCTACTATAATGTGTTTATAAATTGGGTACAGTTTTATATAGTGGGGATATCAATGTCTTGAGTGTTAGTATTATGCATATAAAAATTCGATGGAACTCAACCCAAATTGATATTATTGTAATTGGAAAATTATTTGAATATAAAACCCTATATTTAATATATCAAAATGATTATGATGGAATCCAATTTGGAAGGCTAATCATTATATTTTATATAAGAGAGAAAGATATTTTCAATATTTTCAAAATCATTTCTATGAAAATTCAATTTGTTTTTTTTATAACTATTAATTGAATATGAAAACTAGGCTAGATGGGATGTTTTTAAATTAATTATTCTCATAAATTATAGTTTTTTATCCTCAATATGTTGTAACAGATTTTCTTATATGATGGTGTTGAGTTTTTTTCTTTATAGTTAGCAATATTCAAAATAAAGTTACACATAAAACTACTAACTTTTTTTAATTAGGTATATTTTCGAATGATATATCTTGATTGAGAATCAATTGAATTTAATAATAATATATTAATTCAAGAAATTGTTTCTATCCCAAGAGAGTGACTTTCAATTTCTTGAAAAAATATATTGATGGATCTTATCAATGATTTTGAATGTATGTTTCTTTTTTTTAGACAAAAAGATTGGATCTAGCATATAATTAATTTACAATTATAAATATATCACAAAAATAACATTCATCATCTCAATAATTAGTTTTTATTATACTATTTCTAAAAATAATGACATATTATTTCCCAATTAATTATTGGGCTAAACAAAGTGTTATATTATTCAATAAATTCCAGCTTTCTATGTATATTCTAGTTGACCGATAAAAAATATTTTATTCAAAGATATAAATTAAACAAGAGGGATAACACATACCAAGTGACTATTTAATTATTTTAATGTATCATTTGTCATATCTTCTTAAATCACTCCATAGATAGTTGAATTTTATAATTTATTTATATTAAATAATTGATTTCATTATGCGTGTGTTCTTTATATAATGTAATACACTCACCAATATATTTATGGGGTAGATGATGTTGTATAATTATTAAAATTTTCTATATAACTTCACTGACATAATTAATTAGAAAAAATACTTAGCAATTACTGTTCAATTTTTGAAATTACACTTATATTCAAAACATATATTATATTCTAAACATTTTATATAGAGTTGTATGTGTGTTTATAATATTTATTTTATAAATCACATTATAAATGTTTTATTTATATGAAGATTCTTAATTTATTTTTTTTAATTTAATTTAATCTGATCCATTCAGAGATTTCATATATTAAGTGTTATATTTATCAGATAATGAGTCTTAATTAATTTTTAATATGAACTCAACTATAATTAGAAATTAATTTTCTATAATCTATCATATATCACACTTTATTTTAGATTATATAAATTTTTAAAAAACACTTAGGTCCAAAATCATTAAAAATTTGAAGACCCACAAGAACAATAAATCGACCCATGTAATTCCTATAATAATGTAACTCACTTGTACTTGAGAATAGAGAACCATAAATTATTCTTAACATTTATCCCAAAAAACATCCAATTCTGTTTTTAATTTGTGGGAATGTAATCAAATGTTCTAGAAGAATATTTTATAAAAAATTAATTTCACTAAAATCCATTTTTATTTTCTAATAAATAGTCACATTTATAATATAATTTTATTAATTAGTCAAAGGATGTATCACATGATTATGTTAAATGTCCATAACATCGATATACACAAATTATATTCTACCACTTATTTTTTTTTGTTTAAAATAATTATAAAACCCTATTTATATTATTACACATTAAAATGGATACTTAATTCTCATTATAGGGTGAGTCATAAATTAGAGATATTAATTGAAAGATACATATACTCATTCAATAATCCTTAAATTTTAAATACTTTTTTCAAAAAATATGTGTCATAGTTTAGTAAAATAATTAAACTTTTTATATATTCCTTATATTATTTTAAGCTATAAGATATGTAGGCTCATAAATTATTTATCATTAAATAAATAAGTTTTGATTTATATATTACCCCTTTTAACTCTTTAATTATAGTGTAATCATATGTAAATATTCTATCCTATCATCTTATTTAGTGGATTTTAAATTTAAATATTATATTTGAACTATTTGTTTTATCATATTCATTAATCCATAATATTAAACTCACCTTGTCTATATAATATAGTTTCATCAATTTTAATATGTCTCCTATCATTCTTAATCCTATAAAATTAATCATATCGTTATTTCATAAGATGAACTAATACGATTTTTAAATAAGATATTTAATAACAACCCTAAATATTTATTCCAAGTGCCAGTATACTCATTATAGTATAGTATAATTAATTTTTTGGATGATAGGTGATAATCAATATCGCATTACATTGGAATCATAATCATTGATTGTTTCTTAGGGAATATAATTATTTTTATTATATTAAACAAATGAAATAATAAAAATTAAATAAAATTCCGAAGAAGAAAAAGTAAAAGAAAAAGATCTCATTTTGATAAAACAAATATCAATTTTTGAATTCCATTTTGAACAAAATTCTAAAAAAAAATTGATATAAAGTAAATCATAAAATATATATAACTTTTCAGTGAATAATCCCAAATATAGAACACTTAATAATTCATTATTTAAATGGTTTCATGTAAAACCCAGTGGAATAATAATTAAAATGAATAGTTTCCCAAAATATGAATTAAAATATATATCATGATATAAGGGTGTCAATTTTATTTTGAGGAATTTCTTTCGGTTTATAGGATACATGGGTCTTTAGGACATGGTTTTCAAATATATTTGATGTATTCAAATATATTAATGATGGTGATGATTGACCGGAGCAAAGGGTATTGGAATAATGACGTTGGGGCCTATAAAAAAAGTATCGACATTAAGGGAATGATAACCCCAAGGCATGACCCATGATGTGACCATGGTATAATTTCCTCGAGGTCATTCCAATTATGTAGCTAAGGTATGAGGGCCTAAATGCATGACCTAAGATAGAGATGGGTACGATGGTCTAGAGTCTGGATATGCTACAATTTATTAAGAGTATTATGAGACACTATTTTAAATTCTTTTCATATTTTATGATATTTTGTGACATATTACTATTATCCATTTCTCTTGGAGCCAAAATGGCATAATTGGGGATTCATGGTATCTTGGTAAGTTCCTAGCCACTCAACTTTTGTTTGTGGTTTTTTAACTTGATCTATGGTGATTCATGACATGCATATATTTTTTCTGTATTTTTTTATCTTTATACATACATTTTCACATGAATGTAAATTTCATACTAATTTTTGTATATAGGACCTAGAGGGTGCTACCCTATGGGGTTATAATCAGACTGCACTTGGGAAACTATGTTATTTTGGTACAATATTGTCCCCCACTTTTTGTATGTATAGGATGGGTTCAAGCATGAGATGATCATTGAGATGGATGGATCATTATGAGTATAGAGAGTGGGAGGAGGTGAGACTTTTTCTTACATAGGATCTTTATAATTTTGTTGTTTTCTATCATACAAATTGTGTTCCATCCATTGAGTAACCAATGTGTTCTTTTTTATTTTTAACCTTTTTAGTCTTTTGTTTCAATATTCCTTCATTATAAATGATATATTATTAGTATCGTTATACTATGACTATTTAGATTACAATTTTGGTTATTTAGGTGTTACTATAACCTCTGGCAGATGGTACATTCTTCCCATGATTCTGCTTAAATACTCATTTCTAGTTTGAATCCTCTAGAATATTGGGATGTTCACTTGAGGTCATGAGGTGTTTTTCATGAGAATACTTGTTTGATTCAAGATGTTACACTAATAATGTAATTTTCAGTGGTAACCACAAATAAATCCCCTAGATAACTATGTCTAGGATCCCAATTTCCTTCGCTCCTATTATCCTACAAAATATTAACAAATATAACTCATAAATTCCATATAATCCTTTATAGTATACTCCCTTAACACCATCCAATATACATTGAAAATGAAATAAAATAGTATCAAAAATAGACATTTCTTGATTTCAAACTAAAACATTTCCTTATCATGTGATGTTATACAATATTAAATGATCTTAGTGAATGAAATTAAGATAGATACAAATTCATTAGTACATGATGTTAATATTTAATTGAAATCCTCGGTGAAATAAATATGACTACATTTTACAACACAAGTGTACAATCAAAACTATATAAAATGACCATAATATATTACATTACACCATATCCTACCTAATGGAATGATATTTGGATTACTTATGTGGGGATTCAAGAATACCATGTGTGATTAGATTAAGATGCCTCATGTAAAAATAATATAATATTTCCACCTTTATTTTTGTATCCCAATCCATAATCATGAATCCTTCCCCTCCTACATTATTATTAATGATGCAATAATCCTTTCTATATAGAAATAAACTACATCTCCCATCCATTTAACATGACCCTTAATTTTATAGGTGAACTATGTGAATTTTATTTATGGACCAAAAAATGGAAATATGGGAATCCAATATGATGTTTAATACCATTAACAAAATACCAAATTTCCCTTAGTCAATGTGATTTATTGGGTGGTGACCCTAATAAGACCTTACCATCTTGAAAGCAATATCTCCATTATGAATTCATCTCCCCTGCGGTATATAGAAGTTACAATGGATAATAATATGATGAGGGTATCGAAAACCCATCAATACATAATCATATGGTTTGTTCATTCTTTAGAAGAACCACATGATATAAAATTATTCCCAAACCAATACATGAAGAGATTTTATGGGATAATTCCCACATGAAGGTAAATTTTCAGTGGCTGAGTATAATATTGAAATTTTTCTGTCTAAACACATGGAAATCGTATATAAGAAGCATCACTATTAGAAAATGAACATAAAACTGACCAATAGGTGATAAGAATAAGTTGGATGGTCTTGAAGGGTCTCTAAGACAACAATTATATATTACTTAGTTAGTGTATTTAGAAACACTGATTTTAACAAACCTTGGCCTAATCGATTCAACAAGTGTTTGTTTTTTGGTGAGAATATAAATCCTATGAGAGGAGCATGATATCTTTTCTACCCCTTTATATGTGAGGAGCCTTTGAATCTTTCCCATGTTATTAGACTGAAATTACATATATGAAAAGAATATGAATCCTATTTTATGGTCATAATATCTCATTACCACATATTTGGTGATAAGACTATGTTATTTCATCATAATTCACCCAAGTGATTTATTTTTTTTATTATATTATGAAGCTTATATTGTGAAAATATGATCTCTTCAATCACCACATGGGTGATGAGTTTTTGTTTAATAGCTTTTGTGATGGGGTCAAGATTCTTATGTTCACAATATAGGTTAGTGTAATGTGACGATCATAAAATTCCATATGTGATGACTTTGGTAAGTCCTATATGATGAGATATACTAGCCTATTATTTTTAGAAATGATTTACCTAAAAAAAATATCACAGGATTCATTATACATTGATCATTAATTACCTTATATGATTTACACATGATGCCATAGATCGTGAAGATGGGATTCCTTGCGTGGTTAACATTTGGTTCCCTCATGGAACATCATGGTTATTATATTTATAAATGCTTAAAATACCTAAATATTTTCATTCATGTTGAAAATTAACTCATCCACTCCAACAAAAGGTTTTGTACTTTTAAGGTATCAATGTATGTATTACATCAGCATTCCCTAGTAGATGACTAATGTAATAGTATTCATGCGTATGTATTAAATCCTAAATTGATACCGATACTATGAAAATAACTCATTTGGGGAATACATTTAAGGGACAAAATCCCATCATAACATTATAATAATTATGTTAATACATTCAACCACAATGATGGATAATTTATTTTCTTTGGAAAGAAGGAATGGATATCCATATGATTGAGACCAGTAAAATGATCCAAATTCGATGTGATAGTTGGATCTAGATGGAAATTTTCAGGAAAGCAAATGTGAACCTAACATGAATCCCTTCTTCATTGATAATCATATGATGGGAAAAATTGGTAGTTCTAATATCAATGAAATCTGAGTGTGAAGGCATATTGTGTATTCATACCCCCAAAATAGTGCTCATTGTTCAATTTGAATGCTTCCTATAGAATTATGTCCGTCTGTGAGAATCAGAAATCCACTCAACCCTCTAAGTATAAAAATGGGTCCTTGAAAAATATATATAGAAAAGAACAGAACTTTATTCATGATATTACTAACACATCTTCCATGGAACCAATATAACCTTTCATGTTCTCTTTATCAAATCATTTCTTATAGAGGATTATTAAATACACTATATCACTCTATGGGTTAGAAAGAACCAACACAGTATTTCATAGTACAGGAATATGTGCATATTGTATAACAATATAAATTTTCTCTTAAATAAGGGGAATGGTGGGTAAAATATATACCATTAACGTTTCTAATAAAATTAGGATCCATTCCATTGAACCCACTAACGATACTCTCTTTTTCACTGAGGAGGTAGGGGTCATTCAAGTCATTCCATCCTTCACTTAAAACTGCAATTAACTAAGGATTTTTTTCACTAAATTAAATTGTTGACAATACACGGAGGTCCCATTAGTATATAGATGGGAGGGTCATATCACTACCACACCTACTAATTAATATTCAACATCATTACCACTCTAGTGGTAGTCCACCAAAAATCCCCAAAAATGATTCATGCTTGTTGATTATTCTTCCTTTGTTACCATTGGTATATCCCATATTATTCTCACAACATCATAAGGATATTCCTTTAGTGGGTTGGGATAAAAACGTCTTATGAAAAATAGGTAAGATAGTTCAACTCTTTGGGCTAATTGGACTATTTTAAATCCTAAAAAGATCCTCCCCATTTTTAAAACCAACACAACACTAATGAATCACCGTATGGTAGAGGGGTTGTTATCCATCATGGATTCCATTTCCCTGACAACAATAATAATTCATTTGGTAGTGTTATATATGAATATATAATAAAAAACCTTGGTAACTTCAATATTAGAAACACAGGAATGAAAGGGGTCCCAAAATTAGTGCCACTCTTTATCATTAAAATTCAATATTGATCTGTGATTCTGCAGACATAATGACACCACTAAAATTTGGTCTATGGTTTCATTTGATATGGATTCCCATTTTAGAGAAACATGAATATAATGTCCCCAAATTCCATTATAAATTCATATAGGATTAGGATATCCATGATTTAATTTATTATACCTCCATTTAAAAATACCTAATATAAATATTTATCTTTGAAGATCTACATTAAATGTTTTTTAGATATTTAGATCCTCATTTCTTCCCTATAATGATAAATAAAAACTGATTGAGTTATTTGTTTCCAATGAATTATCTCACCAAAACCATTCAATAAACCCAGCATCCAACATGAATATGGTGTGGAGACTAGCATAACCTTTGATAGATAACACCTTCAACCATTCAATTCAATCACTTATCCATAATTTTTTAGCTTTGATAACTCCTCCTATACCATGAAAAGAACACTTTATACCCTAACCTAAGCCTTGGAATGTTTTCCGTTGATTTTGGAAATTTGTGATTATTCATATTTCACCTCATCCTTTATCACAACCAATTACCCATATAATTTAATGATCACCTCCTCTATACTACACCAAATGTTTTAATGTTAAGGATAACCCCCCCCCAATTATGGAAATCGAAAGTTCATCTATCTTGAGTTTTTGATAACCATAGGGACATCCTCATAACTAGAATTATCAATATCTCACCACTCCATATGAAACCTCTTGAATAAGAATGCATTATCCAGTGTATATTATATATTATAGATAACCCCTAGTCCCAAAGTTAACCTTCCTATAGTGAATATGTCTCATACATGCCAAAAATTATTAACACATTATGTGATTATAAATGTTCAAAATTCCCCCATTCCCAGAACTAGGTCCACTACTTATCATCAATGACATCTAACTCAAAGTGGGAAATATAGTTTAGATCACGATCACACTCGAGGAAGGCTACTAGTGACATGAAATCTATATCGTCCTTAATAAATTGATTTATAAAGTATATATTGAGGATAATGAAGATATCTTTTGACCCCCTTCACAATATGTCATTTTTCATCCCCAAATTCCATGAGTGGGTCTGATATCTCCTCTGCCCTTATGGGTTGGGGACCATTTAAAATCCATCCCCTAAGGAGAATGAAATTATTGATGAATCTTATCCAGATGATTCAATATCTTCATCCAAAATTTTATAAATCAGACTCTCACTATCACCCATTTTATGGAGGAAAATCCTCTCCGAGAGATATTAATAATATCCATTAGCCCTAAACTGATCAAATACTTGTAATTCTACTATAATTGTTCTTATAACACTCTTTTATAAAAATATTTTATTACTATTAAATAAGTCAATGTTTTTATATCTTTCTCCACACACAACACCCAACATTAATCAAACCTTGACATATTTAGAGTATAAAATATTTAAGTATCACTATAAAAAATGTATGTTGAATTAGTAGGAATAATTAAAATTAATAATACAATGAAATATATGTATAATTAATGCAATAGATTCTTTTATTGTGAATTTAATTCATTTAGTATGGTAAAAACCAATAAAGAATATTTTTATGTTTAAAAATACATTTTTCTAAAATTAGTGTTTTATTTCGTGAAAATAATTATATTAATATAGAATAAAAATAATATAAAATTTTGATATTAGAAATAATATATTACCAAAAAATAAATTTTTTATTTATAGAAAATTAAAACAAAATATATTTTAAAAAAATTACACTATGAAATGTTTTCCACTATAATTTTTTATTTTATTAATTTAATCAATTATTAAAATTTAGACGTTTAATTTGAATAAATGTACAATAGTTTTAGATTAATCAAAATCATATAATCCTTATATGACATTTGTTTAATTATTTTAAAATAATAATTTTTAGATCAATAGTAAAAAAATGTTGTTATTACAAACAACGTGGCTTTTACAATCATATTTGTACATAAACTTGAATAATAAATTAATTAATGTTTTTTATAAATTCATATATTAATTTTTTTGGATGTTTCAATTTTAAAAAAATTGGGTTTATTTTAAAAACACATATTTTAAAATTTAATCATTAGTAATATTTTTTAAATATTTATTTAATAAACCAAATAGAAATATTTTAAAAATTATTTTTATCCAATTTATAAATTAAATAAAATGAAATTGATTTCATGATTTGAATAAGTGGTCCAAATTATCTAATAAGATCCACATTTTTTTTAGGTAAAAACATATTACCACAGTGAATGAACCAAGGTAAAATTTAAATAATGAAACCTTAAAAGACCACAAATAAGTTTAGATTATGTGTGGGATTGTATGGTTTATCCCATTATTATCATTACCAGTATACGCAATATTATATATAATAAATGGTGCCTAATTTCATGAGAGTGAATCACAATTATTGAAAACATTGTTCTATTTGAAAAAAAACACTTATAAAAGGGTCCCACCACTCATTAGAACCCCTCATAAGAAAACCAACCATGTCCAACCAAATATATTACCAAACCAAACCTAAAAACTCCACAAAAAATGAAGGATGTTTTTTCATATAAAAAGACCACCCCTCATTTTATTAACCCCCTTTGTAACAAATAAAATCCATCTAGGGTGGTATATATTTTTATACTCTCTTTCCCATTCCAATTTCATTATGTGGTTTAAATATTTATAATATTTATTCTCATCAAACTGATGATAACATCAGAATAAATAATTTACTGGTATATTATAAAATTGATGGTACAATAATTTACCACCTTCCCCTTTTTGTTATGAAAAATAAAACTATAAAGCATGTGTTTTGTTGATTACTACCTCTGGGAAGCAACATGTTCCATTTACTTCATTATCTTTCAAGGATGGTCATAATAATAGATTCTAAATATAAAAATTATAATAATAATATGTTCAAAATTTTTAAAGATATTTTTTATAAATTTCTCATAATATATGGTAAATAAAATCACCATTCATTCATACGACTAGGTCACCACCTCAATAGAATGAATGGTTTTCATTTTCAGTTTTTTCATCGTTAATTATATATCTTCTGTTTATGATAAAAGGATAAAAATTATTTTTATGATATCATTATGTTATTGTTGTGGAAAATGGAATAATATATTAATGATAAGATGAATAAATGATTATAATTAATTTAATAATTTAAAATGAATGAAATAAGAGGAATATGATCACCTATTTCTTACTGATGGATTTATAAACCATATATTATCATTATAAATCATTAAAATTTTGAAATAAAAAAATTTCAAAAAATATAAAAATAATTCATTTTTAATATTTATAGTATAACCATTCCAGCTCATAATCATCCAGTGATCTAGGTAAGGCTATATTGTTTTCTTCATGACCAAAAAATTGAAAAAATATTAATTCATATAATGGATGAATATAGGAACATAATTAATATAATATTATGTTATCAATATGTAATTTATGTTTGTTTTTTTGTTGATTATATATAATCATTTGACTTATTAACTAAGTAACTCCCATTATTTAGTTAACAAACATAGAAACATTCCCATCAATGATTTCAAACTCATGTATCAAAACAAAAAATACTAGGACATAAAATTATAGATTAATGAAATATCATCGGATATCTATTATATTTTAATTAATTATCACAAAATTATGATATTTGTAACAAAAATCAATATAAAATCCATTTTTACAAAACTAGTTCTACGTGATTATTAATAAATACACCTAATGTTAAAAATAGTTAAAAAAATACATAATATTTTTTCATATATAGTGTTATTCAAACTACAATGTGTTTTCATATCAAATTATTCTATTAAATAAATGTTTATAATTATTTAATTAATTTCATTTATGTGATGTATATAATACATATTTGAGATATCATATTATTTTTTATCCGTAAATCATGGATTTTGACATTCAAATTTTTTTTTGTATTATTAAAGGGGTTTTGATTTAAATGATTCTAAATCGATAAAAATTTTATTGGAATAAATTATTGTTCTTTGTGACACATTACCTCCAATTATAAATATTTCCATGTATGGTGTTCTACTGAATTAAAATCACATGATTGTTCTATATAATTTTTCCTAAAATTAATGGGATATACTATTCTAAATCTTGTTCTTTTCTTCAAATTAATTTTGAATCATGTTTTAAATGAGTCCTAAGATTTTTTTAAACCAATTTGTTTTCTATGACTTATGATTTTTAATTTAAAAATATTTCACATTCATTGAATAATTCTATAAAATTTATAATATTATGTTTTATTCTCCCATTTTTATACATGTTTACCACATATACCAATTTTAAAATGTTTCATAATTTTTTATGAGTGTTTCTATTAAGTGTTATTGATTACTGAAGTCTAATTTACTTGAGGTATAATATATTTATAATGAAGATATTTTTTCTAGTCACAACTTCAACAACAAAAATACTCTATCATGTAGTATTATATATTAATAACTGGGAACATTATGTTTAATCAACATGTATTATATCAGTTTCGATAATGTGGGTATCAACAACTGGATTTTTAAATATATTAAAAGCGGGTTCAGATGTTTTGTATTTTTTTTCATTTCTCCATGATAATAATTGTATATTTTCAATGATCCATTACTAGATAGAATATTTAAAATTAATTATTTTCAAAACAATCCATATAATACTTTCAAAATGTTTTTTTTAATGTCTTATATTAATCTTTATTTTATATCAATATAAAAAAATGTTCCTTAAAATCTATTTTATGTTTTTTTATCACATTTCCCTTAATAAAATGAAAATTTTATTCCCTAATGGGATTCATATTTAATTATACATTTATGTTATAATTTTTAGTTTGAACATGAGGTATCAAACAATTCAATTCTTGATCCCTTATTTTATGATACCATATAAAGCATTCCTTGGAAAAGATGATTTTCATTTTTGACGACATAATTTTATGTTTCTTTGTTACACTGGGGTTATGTTCAATTCAAATCATAAGACCTATTTCTATACATGTCTTACAAATATTTTATTCTAGGGTTTAATTAGACATAAAATCATTTGTCTATTATTTTCGAACCTTAGTGATTACGTAATCCAAATTTTTTGGTTTTCACTAAAAAATACTATAATTATATTAATAAGGGAAAATGTATAGGGATTCCATATAATCTAATTCCAATACAGAAAAGTATGGATGAGTTGGAAATATATTTTTCAACCATAACCCTTGTTCATTTGGATGTGTTAGGACCATGTTATGCCTTTTATTAAAAAAGTGGAAAAGTATTGCAATATTTTATTTTTTTTAATTAAATAATGATGACTCTAAGAAGGGGTATAATGTAATTTTTGATTATCTAACTTCTTTTTCTAGATGGGTTGTTATAATTTTATCAAATTTATTTACCTAGTGAAATTTTTTGGAATTTGTTCTTATTATTTACTACTAACATCGGTTGATTACATATTTGTTTTTATATTTATCATTATAAATATATCAGTCTTTTTCTAATTAAAAGGTTCATTAAGGAATGGTATAAATGATCTTGATGAATCATATGGTGAATTAATTATAAATAATTAGGTGATGGTGAGACTTAGAATTATATAACCTACTAGTTTATCCACATGTCTCATGTGAAAAACTGGTAGAGATATTATGTTTATTCATTACCAAATTAATAATATTTCTTGACTATAGCCTCAATGACAATTATGTTGCTTAGTTAAAGGCCCTGATAATATATTTTTCTTTCCAATCATTATGTTCTCCATTAGTATGAAAAGAATAAAATTGATTTCAATTTCTAAAAAATATGATGCCAAAGTAAATTTTTATGCCATTTTTTTCAGTTATATTTTTTCCAATACTGATCATTTGAGAATATACCTTCTTATGTTTCCATTTTCCCTAGTTATAAATAAATTTAGTAAAAATTAATTTTTAAATGTATAAAAAATTTTGTAAAATTCTCAGGGTTATTTTGATGAATATTAATTAATTGAGTTGTTTATCATTTGTGAAAAATGATTATTTTGTTGAGAAAATCATGGGATTAATTATTTTATGAAATTTACAAAAATAATAAATATGTAAATCATAAAAGATCCCAAACAGGTGATACGTACTATAATGATTTTTGATTTCTTAATCATTGGTGGTCATATCAAATAATTTATAGCTAGTATCAAAGAGAGTATGTAAAGTAAGTATTTATGGAACTATATATATGAGTACAGGTCAGGGGCATCATTGTTGGAATCAAATGGAATGGTTTAGAAAAAATAGTGATTATGATGTTTGTTAAGAATAATTTATGTGTTGATAATTTATGGATAGAAATAATTTAAGCGGTATAGATAACACTTTTAAATATTATATCCTTTAAAGATATAGAAACAGTGAACTTTTTAGTTTCAGTTTTCGATGACATAACTTAACTAAAACTCCAACGGGAAAATCTAAGTATTGGTTACCAATCTAATGTTTTGGTAAATTATAGATTATCTAGTTTTTCCTAAAAATAAATCCATATCTAGTTACTACAAGTATATGGAGGATTTTTCATTGGTTACATAGGGGAAATAGCACTAAAAAGGGTGTATTGTGGATTAAATTGATCATAACTTGGTTCTTGTTAACGATAATTAACCACACATATTGTTTGATACTCATGAGATTTATTATATGGTTAATATATTAACCTTTTGAACCATTATGATGGATTTAGGGATGCTTTTAACCCATTCCATTGGATTATCTAATAGAAAAATTACAATGGATAATTAATTTTTGATCATGAAGAGCCATATGTTTATATAGACTATCATATATTAAAAAAAGGTTTTATAATTAAAGACATATTTGGATGGAAATATTTAAATTTATACTTTAGATATTTTCATATCTATTTTGGTTTTATAATTTATTTTCAACAAGATCATGATGAAGATGTTGATAATGTTATTTATTTTTAAACAACTAAGTCTTGTAACTCCATATGGTATCATAAATAAATTTTTAAGAATTTTATTTTTTTCCCTATTATGATTGAATGTGTGAGATTAATATTTTCACCTCAGGCAGTGAGATTGATATTTTAATAATCTCAAAAATCTTTTCTTTTCTCCTTTTTTAATTTTATTTATTGATCAAATTATAATATTTTATAAATTTGTTGTGTACTATGTGAAACAACTACGGATTATTATTTAGTAGTATTATATTAATTTTATGGAAACATATATTAAATGGTACCAATAAAAATGAAATGTTATTTTATTCAGAGGTTATCTTTGAGAATAACTACTATAAAACACATGATAGAGTTATTAATAACTCTAAGGTTTAATATAAGATTAATATTGTGGTAATGATGATTTGATTGATGTTTATAAATGTTAGTTAGATAGTATACCTAGACATGGAATTGATTGTTTGTTTTTTTAAATGGAATTCATGATATTTTTTATGATGGCTATCAATTTTTTGGCATTATGATATATATTCACTACATTGTCACTTATGATGTATTTTCTAATTCCATTTGATTGTAAAGGATTGTTATAATTTTTTGAGTAATATATATCGTCACTCTAGTTTATTTAATTAGTTCTTCAACTACTTATGAGGAAGGCCTGATATATGAATTATATGATTAGGGCATATAAATTTTGCGGTATATGATTATAGTAATAATTAATGTTCTCTGATTAAAGATATATAAGTTGGTATAGCATAACATATTATGAAAAATTTCATATTAGAAGTTATACTCCGAATGAAGTATATGTTTAGAATACACTAAACTACTTCAATGTGTAGAAAATTAAATTTTAATGATGAATTTGTGTTTATGCTAGGCCAATGTAACACACCAATACCTTGACATATTATTACCATTTAAAAATAAATGTTTTTGATATTTTACTCCTCACGTAATACAAAATCTAATTGAAATAATTATATGTTTATAAAAAATAATACAATTTGTGTAGGATTGATAAATCATATGCATTAATGGATTGGAGTAACCACTTAATAAAATATTACTATGAATAAAATAATTTTTACATATAATGTGATTGAAATTTGATTAATGTTTCTAAATCTTATATAATCATTTTATGAGTAATAATTTATTTTCTCTAAAATTGTATTTTAATTTTAAAAAAACAATGCATATTACTAATAAAAAAATTAAATCTATTGATAATAATAATAATGTATTTCCAATTATATAATTAATAATTTATATTTTATTATGATAAATAATATTTCTAATTATAAAAATATATTTTCTATTATGACCAGTTTTACAATATATTTTGAGATTTTATTTAAATATTTAATAATTCATTTTACAAATTCAATTCTTAAATGGGGATTTTATATTTAACATAATTATATAAGATTAATATTTTCTTAGGATAATTATCTAATGAATAATATCTAGGAGTATTGTGTGTGTTATTATTTTATAAACAACATGAATTCTATTACATTATTAGTATCTATGTATAAATTGTAAATAATAAAACATTTTTCTAAGACCAAATATGTATTATATATTTAACATAATAGTAATTAAAATTTCTTCTTCAATTTAGAAACCCATATTTAAAAATTTAGAGTATAAGTAAAATTTTAACAAATTTTTTTGGTAATAAATAACATTTTTTATTTTTTTAAATTAATATATATTTATTTTATAAATGGTATCAAGTAAAATTGACATAAAACTTTAAATAATTTGGTATAAATTATCTATTAAGTACCTGTTTATTTTGGGGAATGCATGATATATCACATTAATTTAAAAATATTTACCATGGAAAAAGATAAATTTGTAAAATTAAATATACGAGTAAACACCTAAAATATATTCAAAACATGCATAAGAATGTGGTTATGATTTCTTTACTAACGGTATCACTAATGTAATAGATTATATATAAATTTTAGAGAAATTATATTTTAAAAATACTTCTAGTTATTGAAAAAAATTTGGTATTTACAAACAATTCAACCATTTTCACCTATAAAAGCAAAACACCTCTATGTAATCTCCATCATACCAAAACTCAAATTGATTGACCAAAAATTATTCAGTCCTCTCGTAAACACTCATAGTAACTATAATGATGTTGTGCTATAATAAAAACTGTTTCCCTCCAAGAATTAACCCTCTTTCCAACATAGATTATAAAATAAGTGAGGTATACTTTATAAACATATCTTTTTATTTCTTATTGATTTTTTCATTAGATCTTGCATCAGAATTTAATTATCCATATTAAAAAATTAGTAAAATTATTTATAATGGTATCTTATTATAATTATTTTTTATTAATTAACCACATTCCCAATTTAATTTCCTAAATCAAAAATATCATTTTCATATTGTGTGGACTATTTCCTTCAGGATGACACATGTTTCTTTTTTCTTCACTACATCAAAAGTGTCATCCTAATAATGGATTTAACATATAACTGCAATATTTATAATATATTTTTTATTTTTAATTGATAAATTATGTTATACATTTCATCTATTAAATATAGAATGAAGTCATCATCCATGTATATGAGTGGACTACCACTGATATAGAATGACTGACTTCAATTTTTATTTTCCTTACCACCATTTATGGATTGTAATAAAAATGAGTCTATCAGATAAATATCATGTTTATAATATTATTATCATTCTTGTTTTAAAAATTTAGAAACATATAAATTATAATATAAATGAATGGTTAACATAAATTTAATCTTTTAAAATAAACTATCTATGATGAAAATGATTTCTTCTTACAAACTATTAATTTCATATATATATTACATTTACATTATAAATCATTAAAATTCTGATATATGAAATCTATATTCTATTAATATTATCATTATTATTTTGGTTTAATCATATTTCAAATATACCTACTCATAATCATCCTTTAATCATGGTAGTGTCTTGTTTGTCTCGGTTTAACCACCTACTTTAAAACAAATCATATAATGGATTGATATTTTTAAATAATCCCTTGAATAACATGATATAAATATGTATAAGATTTCATTTTTATTTCATTTTTTTCAGGTTATTTCAATAATTAACTCCTTAATTATGAAAATTAATTTAATTCATTGTGAAATACCGAAACATTCTCATCATCGATTTCAATATCATATATCATAATAAAAACTACAATCACATGAAATTGTGGATCTATAAAAAGAATAAAAACCATGAATTTTTTTAAAAAGCTAGTTTAATGAGATAAATATTACTTTTACCTAATCAGGAATATATATTCAAAATAAGAAAATTATATATAAATATATTTAGAGTAATTTTAAATGAGGAGTATAAAGGTTATATATAAGAATAATATACTTGGGTGTTGGGTTAATGAACACGATTTAATTATTTATGAAATATCTCAAATGTGAATAATTATTGAGGATTGAGGTAAGAGTTTAAATCTCACATTCCACACTTTTATCCATGTTTAATATTAATATTCTAATTTCACTAATGTGGTGCACAGAATTCCTAGTCGATATATAATATCATAAATTTTCTTTTAATAGTGGTATTTGAAGCTCAATAAAAATATCATTCCTTCAAGGGGGTTTGATTTGATTATTTATAAATCCATTCTGCTTTTCATTATCTCAATTATGCTTACTTGAGACATATTACATATTATTCACCATGAATCTTTATATTGTATTCTATTTAATTAATATCCCCATAATTATCTATAATTTACTTCCATGTAAATCAAGGGAAATAATATTCCCAACAAAGTGATTCTCTTCAATTATTTTGGACTCATGTATTACCCTAGTGATAAGAGTTTTTAGTAACTCAATTTTTATTCAATGAGTAATAATCAAACACTTGAAAGTATTTCACATAAGTTGGGTACATTCTTCCCTCTGATTTTATTAAGTGTTTTTTTTCAAATTTTATATATACTTTCTACAGAAACATAATTTAAAAATGTTTTATGGATCATGAATTATGTTTTTGGTAAGAGAAATTGATAACTTAAGTCTCCTTTAATTGAGATGTATTATTTCATCATCATCTTATTTCTTTTATTCTCAGGTTATCTAATCATAATAATCTAATATATGATATTTTTTATTCCAATTTTTTAATTTTTTTAAATATAAATAAACTTATAAATATATTTTTATATTTTTTGATTCCAGAAATTTATTTTCATGAATATTAAATTGGGTTTTTACCATCACAGTCATGTGTTTTGTCTTGCTCGCCTAATTTACCAAAGATATAATTTATGTGTTTTCAAGTATCCATTATTGGGGATTATTTTTAAATGTAAATATTTTAAAAAGTAATCATGTCACCATTTAGACATTTACCTTTTCATAATAAATGATCATTTTATTTTAGGTCATTGAAGAGAAATGTTTTCTATTTGAACATTTATATTTTATATTCCATTCCCCATATGATTTAAAAATTTATTCTCCCTATAGTGATTTATGATTCATGATATATATATGTTATCATTTTTTGGAAAACTCGTGGTATAAAATGATTCAATTTTTGATCATTTATTTTTTGAGACTGTATGAATAATGTTTTTTCAAGGATGATTTTAATCTATGTCATCTTATTTCTAGGTTCCTATATTACACTATGTTAAGTTCATTTGAATTCATCCACATTATTTATCAGGATTTCATATGGTATTGTTATTGATGTTTTGAATTATATTTTTACTCATTTATCAATATGGTGTGGACATTAAATTTTACCCATTTCATATTAGATTATGTTCACCTATAAGGAATTTTATTTTATTGACTAATGGAAATTAGTTATCATTGAGGCTATTATTAACATAGTACTGATGACATTTGGAATTTTCACTATGTATTCTTTATCAATTCACCTTATTCATCTAGATTTTTTTTCAAGTAATCTATTTTATTTGAAATGGAAATATTATTGGAAATTTATATATTATTATTCCAATATAGAATAATATTGGAAAGATCACTTTAGAATTTTTTATTATCCAATTAATTTTCTTTAGTGGGTAATTATCTTGATTTTTCTTTTATATACATGGAAAAAATTATTTGGATTTGTAATTATTATTTATTAATAAAATATTTTGTATAATTATTTGGAATTATTATTTTTCGTTATATATATAACCATGTTTAATGGTTTATGATGTTTCTTAAGGAATGATATGACTGTTCTTGATGAATCTTATGGTAAATGATTTTTAAATAATCAATTAACGAGATGGGAAAACAATTATATATCAACATCATCCATTGAATTATATCATGTGAAAAAAGAAGTTTTCGTATTTGGTGCATGTCAGAAAAATTCTTCTAGATGTATTTACTGTAGTCTCAAAGAAAAGATTCTTTAGATGGTGATGTCCTGGATTTTTTTTTGATTTCCTATATTTTTAATTCCATCAGTATAAGATCAATAATATTTTTATACATATATTTATTTATTAGTAAGGATATAGAAATTTATTACATCAAATTTTATTATGGCTACATGTTGACTGCCAATTCCTTTCAATGTATATATGGCTTTTTAGTTCCATGATTAAAATAGATATATGTATTTATTTACACATTATTTTAGATAACACCTTCTTATGTGTCAATATCACTGTTTTATAAATAAAATTAACACATAGAAAATTTGTAGATGGATACCATTTTTAGATGATTTTATGGGAGATTGTGATGACATACCCTGAACTAAACATATTTTTAAGTGGTGAAAAATTTTTATTACTTGAGAATGAAATGGTATTTATTAGATTATGAAATATCCTAATTCTAAGAATCTATAAACCTAAAATGATCATTGAGATATAATAGGTGAAATAATAATTTTTTAATATTTATAAAATGGTGGTTATATACATAATTTTGTTAATTCTATTTAAGATAGTATAGAATGAATATTTTTATGGAAACATATATAAGATATTTTTTATTGGGAATCACATTGAATGTTATATATACCCTTATAATAAATATTAATTAAATTTAAATTACTTATGGTTCCCATAGGCTTAACTTCGCCTATAGATATTGACTACCCAAAGTAAGAAACACTTCCCTAAAAAGGGATATCCTTTTTTTAATTGAAATTACTCAAATTATTAATTGATATTCCAACATAAGGGATATGTAAATGGTGATGGTATTGAATCCATGGAAACATTTGAGAATATAATCCAAAGATGTATAATATGGATCTACCTTAGACTCGGGTTTATAACAAACAAAATCTAATACACTAGTTTACCTTCTAAACCAGGGTGTTGGGGTGATGATTCACTATTAACATATCGTTAGTATGGTTTTGAATATTTCTAGACAACATTTGATACGTTATATGTGGGAATATTTTCCAATAAATGGAAGTAGTAATATAATTTAGTTCTAAAGGTTGAATAATTAAATAATCAAACACATGAATGGGATAGAGAAATATCATTCCAATAATTATTATGTCTAGATTTTGGGCTCATCTAGACATGATTCCTCACCTATAAATAAAATATTAATGAGATATTAAAAATACGGTACTATCCATTTTTCCAACCAACCAAACGACTAGTAATAATAACTCCAATGAGGATAATGATACATGTATCCATCAAGGATCCCCCTCTCCAAAATTAATGTTATATTTTTTTAGTAATAGATGATAGATAAAATGGAATGAATCCTTTTAGTGAATGTAAGTAAAAAAATATGGGAACATAACACAAACAATTCGTAATATTCATCTTAATATGTTGGACTTTTTACCACACCTTCACCTTGATGGTATTCATCATTTCTCTAGAATCCATGTATTTATATTCCCACTATGATTTTTCCCCTTCTATGTCTGATTCATAGAGATATCTATGTGGTTGTATGTCCATCAACATTTAGTCCTTTTTAGTCAATGGTCACACATCCTTAAGAGTATACCACCTTATTAATCATAGTTATATAGAGAAATAAATTAACTAAAATTGAATATAACCTCTACTTGGGAACACCTAATTCTTGGATGGTTTTGTTAATCCTAAGAGACAAACTCCCTCAGTAGCTAAATATTGTATCAATATTGTAAATACCCATTGTATAAAACTATTTTTGGATAGAATGATTCCTCTATCACATATTTATTAGTAGATTAGAGCTTCCTATATTCTATTCCCATAATCGTTGTAGACACCACAAGGTATTTATTGGCCCCAAGACTCGTACCCAAGAAAGTAATCATTATATTTTGTTCACCTCAAAAGTTATATTAAGTTTAAATGAAAGAGCCCTCAAATCACCCTCAATGTAAACTACAAGTTCCTCAAGGGATAGTAAAATTGGGGTACATGATCCTTCAATTTCATAACACCTCTTAGATCACTACAACATGGCATTCTTAGCATGATCTGACTAAATAAGATTTTAATTTTTCATGATCTCATGATAGCCCCATCAGAACACTATTCTAGGGGATGGAGAAAACATAATAGGTAATTATCATTAAAATGGTATGTTTTATCCTCATTTCAGTAATGATTCAAAAAAAACCACAGTTTTATACTCATAGAGAATCCCATTGTACACCAATTATATTAGCCACAAAAGATAGTAAAAGTATATGGTGAATGGAATTTATTTTTAAGGCTTAGTGATGACAAGACAATCAATATTTTTGACTACTACACCCCCAACAATGTCTAGATATATCGACTAATATATATTTTTATCCATATTTTGATCCATAATCATTTTCTTTGGGTGGTAGAAAGAGAGTATTTGAACTAATATAACTCTAGTTTAGAAAGAACTATAACAAGGTCATGGTATCATGTTATACTCCTAAAAACATTCCACGTCAATGGTTTTATGTAATAACTAGGGGTTTTTTAGTGTCCATATACTCCAGGACCCCCCATGATTGTTGCGAGACACCCTTAAAATAATATGAATATTAAATATATTCATATAGTTTCATTCATGTTCCTAATGACATATAAAATCATATAGAGATTTAATAGTATTAGTACATCCATTTTTTAATATTCGTAACTATTGTGAGCATCTTTAGGATAATATTTTAAGATCATACTATCATGTGAGAATAATGGATTGAAAAAATCCACCAATTGGGAATGGATACTATATATGGAACTAAGATGATAATTGTGGGGATGGAATTTATGATAAAACAACATCGCTGATAATCTTCTGTCTCTCTGATTAAATAATATGATACATCATTCTTCTATTTTAGATCCCCCATGAAAACTCTAATAATTTTTGGGATATGACCATAGGATGTGTACAAAAAGGTGTTGAAATACCTCTTAAATAAAATATTTTATTTGAAGAGTGGTTTATGACCCCATGAATCATTCATAGAATTTAGTACATCACTTTCCAAAACCAGAACATGTACATGATTCACCCATGAATTCATAAAAATGTTTAATTCATCCATGAATTAACCCCTATATAGGGAATCAAGAAATTTAGTAAATATTCAATCGACTAATTCCAAAACCCCTATTGTCAACTATGAATAAGAATAATTCTAGAGACATACAACTCGAAATCTTAGATATCATGTTCTAGTTATATAGATTGTTTAATTTTGGAGTCCAAGATAATTCACATCTACCAACTATTAAAATCTATTCAATAAACACTTCTCATGACTATACATCTCAATATTCCCATGCCTAACCATTGGTAATGTTTATTCTATGGTTAGATAACACTCTTCAATCCAACTAAGACACCTTAATATCATTAATAACTTAATGACTATAACATATTAATGATTAAATGATTCAATAGGATTATCCTCATTGGGGATGATCTTGATTGGTTTTAAGAGTATTGGAAAAATTTCTATATTGGTGTTCCTTATAGAGTTGTCAAACTCATCTATACTCCACCGAATATACTCTTAAAATATTCTGAATTAGTATCCCATTTCATCAAAGTCAATATTTGCATCACAATATAATCCATAAATCCAAAATAATATAGCAATATTCTATTTAAATGTTGATAATACTTCTAACCATTTATTTAAAAAAATTATATGGTCTCGTAATCGGACATAGTTTCTAAACTCGGTCATTTGTGATTAATATTCACCATATCCCTACATCAAGATATTTATATTTTTATACATTGGAGGGAATATGATGTACTCGTATGATTTTTAAGAAATTATATTCTATGAATGATCACCTCTTCAAGAAACATCAACATGAAAATTGTGAATCACTTATTTTAGATCATAGAAACAACTCATGGTAAATTAATTATACATTTTATTCTCTTGAATGGAGTAGTATATTTTATACTTGGGATTAAAATAATAGGGTTCTCAATAACGTTTTTATTTTTAAAAAATGGTAGAAATTTATAACCCTATAATGAATATCATGGTCTCAAATAAATACCCCCACTGATTTATAGGTGAATGGTGGAAATTTTCTTAAAATCCATAAGGATAAGCTACACCTATTTGAGTTTTTTTAATTGTATCATCTTAATCCCCATACTCTATAATGATGATGGATGAATTTTTTTCCATTGAAAATATAGCTATAAAAAGAATAGTAAAGAGAAATAATTGATCATAACCATTAGTTTTATTTGAGAAAATTTACGAGAAAAAAGTGGGATATATCAAAAATGCCTAACGTTTGTAAAATGTATGTTGATGTTCCATGATGCTCATACCATATCAATTATTTTAATAATTTATGAAATTTAACTTCCAAACAACCCAATGTCTTTGAAGTAACTCCTCCCATCTATATTTGGAGAATCAGACCAATGGAAATCAAGCCAAAGCTACCACTTAAAAATCTCTAACACTTATAAAATTCAATACTTAATGGATTTACATAAGTTAGTACCTTTTAAAAATTTCACAACATTATTCCTTAATATATTTTTACTATGAATTGATTTTATTTAATGAAACTCTCATCCATGAAGAACATTGGTCATTCCAAAGGAATATCATATATTAAACTCCATTATTCACGAGGCAATAAAAAAATGTGAAACCCATCCCCATGGTCATCCCAATTTAAAACATATTCTATACCCACAAGTATTACATAATTATATGTTTTTAGAAACAAACAACATTAAAAAAAACCCATACCAATGGATCGTACCCGATATAACATTTCACTGAATAATTTTTCATGAATGATTAGTGATCAAGAGAACCACATAAATTGGATCTCGATTTACTATTAAATAATTCATGAAAACAACTAGTATCATGGAATTTCACATCAGGTCCACCTACATGTTTCCAGAAATAAACTCATCCCAACCTTTTCATTTCTAATGACATGTAGTTGGTGGATGTATAAGACCACATTGTGTCATTATTAATAGTTAACACCCTTCAATATCCCCAAGAATAATGTGAAGGATCCTTATTTCATTGTATCCTAGAAATAGGATTATTACTTAGTGGATTAATCTATAATACCCAGACAATCAATAATTGTGGTCTCTCTTCATATAATCTATCATCCTCCACACATTAAATTTAAATATAGGAATTTTCCTAAAAAATTTATGTGAAACATTATATATATTCATTAATAGATGAAATAAAACTAAAACAACCCTTGTAAGGAATTATATTAAATATAACCCATTTTAAATAATGTAATGTGTTTAATTTAATTCGGCCACCTCAGTTAAAGGTTTTTAAATATAACTTATCCAATAAAAAAATACATAGTATATCTAGTAGGATGAGATAATAATTACTCATTTTATAATAATTATATACCACATGTGATGAGTAATTGATAATCACTACATCATTTTGTTATCCAAATGGATAATTCCTCCACCATCACTTATCTTCACAACATTAACTCAATTATTTGTCATTACAGCATGATGATAAATTTTATGGTTCAATCCTTTCACATAAAGATAAATAATACACTAGGAATATATTGGGTTTTATTCAAATAATAAATTGGATACATATGGTTTATGCCTCTGGATTAATTCCAATATCTAAATTGTCTTGTTTTAAATAAAAAATGGGATCCCTTTGAGGATCAGACTATGATGACCTTAACATATCTAAAACAACATCCCCTTTATAATTTTACATCTTCAGTGTGAGGTAATATCTCATAATCCTATTCATATAACACGAGTATAAAAAATCCTCCCCAAATCATTCTATGGACCGAGCTACAAATTAATTTTTGTATAAGATAATAACATGTGTCCAGCCTAGTACAAGAATATTTTTAAGGGTAGCCTCCCAAATGGACTATAAACTATGAGTGTATCAAAATAAAATTATCTTATTCTAAACCCAATTCACAATTATTTTATATGTGAAGTACCCCTTTGAATTTAATCCTATTATTGAGATAAACTTCATCGGTGCGGTTGGTACAATCCCTTGTGAACTCAAATCTCATTAACCTTTATTATATGACAATCATATTTGGAACCACTAGAATATTAGAATACAAGTCCTAGGGGATGATCACTGGTACCTTATATTATTATCCTTGGAATTCTATTTGAAAAGCATATAATATATTTTTCTATTAATGGTTGAAAAACATCTGATCTGACCTCATATGATGATCATGATATGTTTTATGTGACAATCATTGAAGCCTATGTGATGATAATATAATCTCCTAAAAATTTCTATAACAGATGAGCATGTATTCATCCCCCATGTTATGATCATGATATTCCACATGTGAGAATAAAAAAGGGAATGCGTGATTAGTAAATAATTTTAATTATTTTATATATAGGAAACAACCCAAAGATTCATACCTTTTTGAGGATCATATGTTTCCTCTACCAATGATCCATTGAATACATATGTGAAAATGTAGATATCATTGGGTTAAGTTCTTAGGATTCCTAATGGGATGAGTGTTAGGATCCTCTAGTGAGGATCCAATTTTACCCTAAGCAACATATTTGGGATTACATATACAATGATAATAATTTCACTTCTATGAGGTATATTTTTTACCATATTCTAGAATATGATATTATTTATATGGGTCTCAATTAGATTCCAAGAACCCCCATATATAATAAGTAATTTTCTTGATTAGATTATATTTCAATGATATCATTTTATAAACAAAACATTTCGTTTTAATGAAACACTAAAATCTATTAAAATATTATTATTTAGTAGGATATATATCACTTAATCATTTTAATGGACGGTATTAGTAATATTGACCAAATTAATAAAATTAATTTAAAAAATGTAAATATAATGAATTATTTAGTGACTAATGAATTAAAAATGAAAATAATAGAATATTTAAAATAATGGAAACATTTTTATGATAACTATTTCTATGCGCACAAACAAGTTTTATCTCAATATTTTAAAAAATAATTTTTTTGTAAAAAAAAATTAATTTAAATGTATATATTATACATCGAGTAAAACATTTAACATTATTATTATCTATTTTCAAGAGAATATACAAGAATAAATAAAATTTTACTCGTAAAACACTATTTTTCTAAAAATATTTTTTGTCACATTTTGTGCACATATTTCTGAAAAGATAAATTTTACAGTGAATAAAAAAAGAGTATTTTTTATTAAATGAAATAAATTTAATTAAATGAATTTACAATAAAAAATTTATTTTAATTTTGTATTAATTTTTTCAATTATATATATTAATCTAATTTAGTTATTTTTAATTATTTAATATTTAATTTTCTTATAAAAATGTATTTCATTTTTAATCAAATTATATTTGGAGAATATATTTCTCATCATGTATATGGGTTTAATTATAAAATAATTTTTTCACTTTTTTAAATGGAATTTACAAATATTTATACCATATTTGGAATTGGAATAATTTATTTTATAAAAAAACAAAAGATAATTTTTTGTGATAATGAATAGTAACAACAATAAAAATTAATTACCAAAGCTCGCGTTAAAAAAAGGTTTATGTGGAGATAACCTAAAATGATAAGGGCTAAAATGAACTGAAAACATCTCCACAAAACAATTCAATCCATATTTAAACAATAAGTATTATTTTTTTTATAACGGATCTTTTTATTGATTTCATGGATTTTAAAAACAATGGTACAATTTAAACTTTTCAAAAATTCCATCTATATGATCTTTCGCACTTATAAAATTCCACCCCATCTCCTCTAATAATCACAAATAAAACCATATTTTGTCATCCAATACATGAATTAATATCTTTCTTATATCCTAACCCATATCCCGGAGGCCTTATTGAGATCATAATTCTAATATTTGATGGATTTATGTTACCCTTAAGGACTTTTTCCGATGGAGATGTAATGTTTTAGACTACTCATTATGAATTTACATCTATTTATAAATCCTTAGAATTTTCCTCAATTTTATTTAAATAATAAAAAAAATTCTTCCATATAGTAAGATGTTACTAGGTTTATATTATAACCTATATTCAAATGAAATTCCATAAAATGGGGTTGAAATCCTAATTTGTCCGTATAATGGACAATAGACACATGAATAGAATTTATTCATTTATTATCGCCACCAATTATTGATATAAAAAATATCCCTCATAATGTGTTTATATGATATTCATGATATTAATTTACCTCTTGAATTACAATAACACATTTGACATCGTACCTCCAATCCCGTTGAATAGCAATAATGCCAGTCGTTTCTATGGAGGACTACCGACTCATGAACAGATGTGATATATTTTTCATTTTTCTTTTACGTAGATGGTAAAAAAGATATTATTTTAATATATATGATATTTTTAAAAAATATATATCTTTTTGATTATTATATCACATATTCCTTCTAACATATAATTCCATGTGGGATAAAACAGCATCATTCGTGTGTACGGAGGACTACATCCTCAATAAGCGAAGTGACTCATTTTTCTCTAACACATTACATGTAATATAATTTGGGTATAATTATTTAATATATAACATATATATAATATAAAAATTATTATTTAATGTTAATATATTATTTAAATATCATTCATATTATCTCTCAAGAAAATGGAAGTGGCATTCATGTGTGTGTACTCCATACTATCTCAATGAATGAAGTACTAAAATTTATATATATTTATTTTTTAGATTAAAATATGTAAAAATATAATTAATTTATATGATATTTATGTCATTAGAAACATTATTTAGACAATATATCCAAGATAATATTATATATTCTGAAAATAATTAAACAAAACATACCTAAAAAGAGTAGTTATTTTTTGAGTCATGATTTTAACATGAAAATGATAATAAACGAGTAATAAAAGGTCATAAATAAATAATATATGATCATATATATATATAATTATTAATATTTAATATATTTATAATAAACTTATATTTATTATGAATTTTCTATTAATGTGTGTGATGAAATTTGAGACTTCTAGCACGAGATTTATGTGTCACTTTTTACTTTTGTCAGACACATGAAATATTTACCAGGTATTTCTTTTTTCTAGTGTGTATAATTCTCAAAAATGTATTATATTTTTATTCCACTAAAAATAATTTCCATTTAAAAATATATTTTATGATATATACCTCATGGAAATTATAATTCAAGAGTTACTAAAGTGGTAAGTTATTGTTTTATCTATTTTCCTTCTTCGAGGTATATCTCATGTTATACTCTTATCTTGTTTTATAATGTGTATATACCACCACACTGAAATATAATAACATTATAATTTTCATTATATTTATATTTTATGTATTTTTTAATGTTAATTTATGGTTCATAAAATTCATTATTACTAAATTGGAATTGGTTTTATGTTACACTCTCATCATTTATCGGGATTTGTTTTTTATTATGCTTATAATGTTCAAATTTTATGATATATATCTCCAATATAATAATTATTTTTTAATAAATTGGTTATTTCATGAGAATAAATGTTTTTCTTTCATTTTAATCAATTTAAGAACTAATGATTACAAAAGAATATTTTTATTTTAAACAACCATTATTTTCACATTGGTTGAAACACAATTTTTATTCTATATCGATAATTTCTAAAAATAACCAAATTTTTTTAATATCTCTAGAAATTTTTAAATTCATATTTTTTTTACTTTTTACATAATCTTGGAAAAGGTACCTTCAAATCAATTGAAAAATAAAACACACTTATATTTATGAAAAATGTGGATGTTATATTTATTTTTACATGTAGGAAATCTCTCACCAATATGACCAATAAAATTATTAAATAATAATTTATAACTTTAAAATTTTATATTCAATGAAAAGGATTTCAAATATTTTTTAATATTTTTTATTTTTTAAAAATATATATTCAATTAAAAGTTATTTTCATCAGGAAAGGTTTCTATTTAATTTTCAAAATCATTTTCCAACAAATATGGAATCTTTTGATGTTAGTTATAATTTACTATGGATATGATACAATTAAACCATTATCATTATTTCCCATGGTGGATTGTTTTTATGAGGAAAAAATCCATGGAAATATTTTTCTTTACTACGGTTAATGATAAAATGATGTTTTTATTAAACCTATTCCATTTAAACTACTTTTATATGATGAATGTTGTATGATCTTGTGGCACACATATGTGTTGATTACGTAATTGGTGGGACGTATATCTCCCTATATTTCATTGGGTAATTATTAATTTTATATTATCATAGAGGGCACAAGGGAGGTTATCAAAATCCCATAAATATGGTACAAAACAGGTTATCTCAATCCTTAAGTAGGTAAATTGTTCGTTAGTGAAAACCAAACTTTTTATGAATTACATTGTCGGTAGACTTCACAAGTTATTTTATATTCATATATGTGAGATACAATTCAATGTATTATAAAATTTTTATTCACTCATGTAAGAGTTTATTTGATATATTTAAGATTCATGTCTTATGAACATCAATATTTATTCTATGACTCGGTATTTTGATCATTGATATATTGGGAATGTTTTTTATATGTTATAATTATGTTCTTATACCTTTTCAGCACAATTTATGATTACATATTTCCTTATTTTAACCTTTCTAAGAATCTGATATCAATATTTCTTTGGTTTCTTTGACCCCATTTTTTAATTATATGGATTATGTTTGATATGTCTAATAAGGGTGATAGTTTTGAGAAGATATGTGGTAGCTGATATATAATTATTACGAATAAGATTTTTTTGTTTCAAATTTTCCAAATACACTATAAGAGTATGATCATTAGGAGGGTGTTTATATAATGTATTGAATATTATTCTAAAAATATTTGACATCTAGGTATTAAAATCCATCGGTTTTACAGTTGTTATAAGATGATATATTAACTTATACATTAGAAACTAGTATTATAAAACCTCAGGGATATCCCTAGGGATATGTCTAAGGATATTTCCAAGGGTTAATTATATTTCCATGAAAATATATTGATATATTGGTGAAGGATATTGTGAGTTTTTTTTTGAATGTATATCCCTGTTTGGATAGTAAAATACGACTTAGTTATGGGAAAAATGTTACATGGGGTGATAACATTGAAAAAGGTGCATTTGGATTAACTAGAGTGTTTCCAAGTATACAACTAATAGCCTTACTATACACCCGGTTTGATGCTCCTGGGGAAAATATTTTGGAAATCAAAAACTCATTACAAACCATCATGATTGATTTTAATAATTACATGAAGTGTCCTAGGGTAAACAAATGTTTTACTTGATTGGAAATAAGGTTTCATGATTTTTAAATCCTATATTGATTTTCATGAGTAAGTTTATTTCCATTGTGATTTCTATTTCTAACACAATACATTATGGCTTTAGTTAAGGGATGCAGCCCAAAGTAACTTTGTTAATGAAGACTTTGTTTGAAAATTCAATTATTTCCTCTTTTGAAACCCAATTCTATTGAATATTGAATAAAATATGTCCTTTCTATGCTTACACAAAACTCATAGTATGTAAATTATGATGAACTTCCAAATGAAAAAAGGAGGAAAAATATTATGTTGATCCCTTAATGAGACTACTCCCACCATTATTTAGTGGTACTAATAATGCTCTATTTTAAGAAAAATGGGATAATAAATTTGAGAAGATATTTTCTTATCTCCAATATTTAGAGAATTAAAAAATCATTTTAACCATATATAGTTTGGAAGGATAATTGGATAAATGGTGGAATATTCTCATCAATATGAGTAAACAATATGAAATTGAATCCATCAATTGGGATGATATTAAGTTCATATTTTAAATAATTACGTCCCCAGTATTATTTAAATTGAAAAATAAGAAGGAATTACTTGAGATAAAGTAGAAGTATGAGGAATCTGTTGGTACCTATGAACAAAATTTGACAAGGCATGTAAGATAGGCTTTGGTATTACAATCCAACCAATATATAATGTAGATTTATTCTTCTGCTATACAAATCCTTGTCTCTAAAGGAATTTCTGAATAAGGTACATTGGTATTAATGAATAATTCTTTTTCTCTTATCAATGTTTAAATGGATATTAGAATGACCCACCAATAACATGGCTTTCTTAATAAGAAGAAATATGTAATTTACGGGAGACTCTAAAAATCAAGTAGAAAAGAATATGATCTTTATTTTATTCACAAAGTCTTATAGGTAAAAGGTAGTGAATTATCTTATGTGGAGTACTAAATGTTTTACTTCTCGAAAAAATCTCATTGAGCTTCTAAATATTAAAATGATGTGAAAAAAAATTATCTAGGAAAAAATATAGTGAGCAATCCACTGAATGAATCGTCCACACTCATGTTCTTAAAGTGTAAAGAGTTTGGACATTAATTGATCCAATTCCATTATTCAAGGTGTAATTATGATGATATTTCTCAAAGGAACTATGGTGATAATTGAAAAAGGGAAGTCTTATACATCTAAATGGATGAAAGGTATCATGATAATTAGAAGACACATATCCTACACTCCGTATTTGGTAATTTCAGGTTTTATTGTGTTTGATGAGACCTTTTAATTTATGTTTTTTCTTACTTTGTGGAACTTGATATTATTAAAAACACTTGTTAAATCTCCTTATATGGATTTTATAGTAACGAAATAAAATTTAATAATCTATCCCTTCAAGGATGAACCCATGTTTCTAATAAAAATGCTTTTTAAAATATAATATATTATATATGAAATTAATGGTGAATTATATTTGGGAAGTGTATATGTCTTCATGATAGATTAACAAAAGATTTTTTTATACCATAATGGGATTATTAGTTTATAGTTGATCATATCATCAATGTCTCAGACACCATTTTTTGAGGTTTTACATTATGTGAGTAAGTAATGATTAAGGATATTATGGGAAACATTTATAGAAATACAACCTATTGGTTAGGTTTTATGAGTAAGTAATTTGGGGATGAAGGCCTTTAAATTTCATATAAAAAGGGAAAAATGTCATGGAAAATTTTAGGGATTATCTTGTAGTTGATTTTGAAGTAATTATGGAATATTTCATTTTGATAATGTTAATGTAATTATTTCAATAATATTTTGGGGTAAGCATGACACACCCCCCATGCCAGTTGATAACCTGTCACATCCAGAATGGTTTTGGGTTAAAATCCACAACTAATGGGAAAAATGGGTATAGATCCTTCCATAGACCTAATATTAAGAGTATTCCTGGAGGGAAATTTTGAGAGAAAATATTTTTGAGTTTTTATCTTGATTTTTGGTATGTCATAAACATATAGAATATAAGGAAATGTTTAATTGGATTCCACATCCATTATATATACTAAAAAGGAACTTTTAAAACATCACAATGCATTTATTTCATCAGGATCCCCTAAATTACTGTTGGGAATAATGTTTTATGGGTTATAGTAGATATTATTAAATTGTTATAAAAATCATCAATATCAATGAATAGTTGTCTATAAATCATATTTTTAGGATATTCATTAAAGAACCATTAAGGATGTATGATGTACCACATTCAATTTTATCTAATCATGATCAAATATACTACTTAATGTTCTGAAGAAGTATTTAACAACCTATTGATACATAAATGAGTTTCATTAAGTTGTATCATCCGTAACAGATGGTCATTATGATAGAACAATTCAAACCCTGTAGGATATGTAGTGATATTATTCTCTAAATATCAATGGGGGTCAGGATCAACATTTTCCAATAGTAATGTTTTATTACTACAATATCGTTTATTCGTCCATTTAGATGACATTGTATGAATTTCTTTATGGAAAAGTCTATAAATCCACAAAACAATGATGAATTTAGAGAAACAAATTATTGTGAACAAATTTGGATGAAAAATGGAAGATAAATAAGATCAATTCAGTATCACATAATAACAATAGAACTTTTGTATAATAATTATATTGAAAATCGCACATGAAATCAAGAATTTGATGGTTTTGAGAATGTGTTTCTAGAAATTTCACTATTTATGAAATAAGGGAAAACTATGTCCTTGAAATATCGGTCACTATGAAATTATTGATCATATAAAGATGGTAGATTACATTTGTTTTGTTCTTCCAAACCTCTCCCAAGTCCATGATGTGTTATATTATCTCTCCTAAGGTTATACATGACTGATCTATCACATATAGTAAATATAGAGGCCATACCATAGAATTATAATATTTCATAGGAATAACAACTAATGGAGATTCTCTATCACAGACAAAAATTTTTATGAAACAATACTAATCACATCGTCAATGATTTGTGGTAGAACCACCAACATTAGAAATCTATGTTGGAACATAAGGTTGTAATAATGTAGAATAAACAATAGTTTTTTTAAAAATTGATGGAATTTAGATAGTGAAACTCATATTACCGTGGATATAATTTGACACTATGTTTAATGAATTTTTTTGATTAAATTAAATTCCACTGATAGATTATTATAAATGGAACACTGGGATTTAAGGAAAAATGATATACCATTAAATTATTATTATTTAGATTTATAGTTATTTATTAAAAATTGGGATGGTGGGTATGAATATGATTAAATATACTATAATAATTTATTGTTTAAACATGTATAAAAAAGTAATTATTTTATTATTTTTTAATTAGAAATTAAAATAAGAACCATATGAAAATAAAGGAAATATTTTCTCTAAAATACTATGTTTCTATATACAAACCTAATTTACAAAAAATAAATTAAATAAATAACTGTTATTGGATTATTTTTATGAAATTTAATTATTATATATTAATTAAAATGTTTCACAATAACCATATTTTTATTCTATATTTTAGAAAATAATAAATAAAATTTTACGCACCAAAATTGTATTTTAATAAATAGAGGTTTTGTCATATTTTTCACAATAGTTTAAAAATATTTATTTAAACCGTGATAATATTTATTTGAAACAAATAAAATTAATTTTTTAAATCATAATGTAAAAAAAAATAATTGAATGATTAATTTTATATTTTTTTATATAATTATATTTTTCGACTAGTAGTTAAAAACATTTAGGTTTATTTAAAACTGCCTTTTTAATCAATGATTTTACAAAAAAAAATCAAATTAAATATTGAATTAAATGTAAATTTTTTTAACTTATATATATAGATATTAAATTTATATTGTTTGAATCGATTTCATATTATGTTTTTATAAAAAAATGTTTTAATCTTTTGAGCATCTATTCATTGGAAAACATATTTTTCATCATGTCTATGGGTTTAATTTAATTGAAAATTGTCAGCTTCTTTGAATAGAATTTGGATAAAATGGAATAAATATTTTTAATTAGTAAACATTATATCTTATAATTAATACAAATTACCTTTAGGAAAAATGAATAGTAAAATCTGTAGTAATAAATTACTGTAGTGAAGGTTAAAACTTGTTACCATGTGGTTAATCTAAAATGATAAGAGGTGAAACGACCTATAAACTATTACGACACTCATTTTATGGACATAATGTTATCTTATGACCACTATGGTTTGATAATTTCCAATTTAAAATATTTTTGCATTTTAAATATGTTGGTAACCGTTTTTTTAAATTCATTTGTTTCCTCTCTCCCAATTATATAAGGCCACCCCTCTCCACTCATTTTCACACAACCAAAACTCTTTATTTTAGAAAATACCTACCCAAATATATTTCTTTTTTCCATCACCCCATTTTAGATTCATTTTTTTGATCACAAATTAAATCTATGAAGACATCTAGATAAACTAAAAGTTGTTGTCCAATGAAGTTGTAATGTTTTAAACTGTACATTTTCATTTAACTTCTCTATATTATTCTAATAAACCATTATAAATTATGAATATATAATAAAACTAGTATAAAAAATAATAATATGATATTATTTAAATATCATAGAATATATCAATATCATTATACATAAAATGGGATATGATATCCTCATTCATGTGTATGGTGTACTACTTCCATGAAAAATGATGCTATTTAGTTTCCATCACCACTTATCATGGATGGATATAATGAGGGATTTAATTTTTAGATACAGTATATATTATATTTTTATAAAAGTATAATTAAATACCACATATTCATTATATCCTCTAATTTAGTAGGAATATAATAACATTTCTTGTGTGTATGGTGGACTGCCAACTTTTGAACTGATGTGATTTGTTTTTAATTTCTGTTCCAACTGGATGTTAGTAAGTATATATTAAATTAATATAAATGATATTTAGAACATAATTATACTAATTTAATTGTTATATCATTTATACCATCTTGATTTCAGTTGCGTGGGCTATAAAATAATGGCATTGGTGTGCACTGAGGACTAATTCCACATCAAGTGCTCTAAATCATTTTTCACTAAATATTTTAATGGATGAAAATTATGGTAAATTTATTCAATATAATTTTTATGTATGACATAAATAATGAATCATTAAAGGTAATAATTTTTTTTAATTTCCTTTAATTTCATCAGATGAGGAAATGGAAATGGCATTCATGCGTACATATGACCTACTTTCTCCACGAATGGTGTATTTAATTTTATATATATAATTTATTGATTAATATAAATATATATATTATTAATATATATTCCTTATAGATCATTATTTTAATTCAAGATATTTTTGAACCATTAACAATTTACGGTGACAAAAAATAAGAAAACAAATCATAAATGAATAATAATGCAGTCATTTGCTAAAATTTGATTTTAAAAACGAATTATTTATAAAAGGGTAATAATAAATCATAAGTAAATCTTATATTTTATGATATATATAATTATTCTTCTATAATAGATTTGTGATGAAGTTATATTTAATTAATGAAGATTAGATCATTTACAAAGGATGTTCATACTTATGGTAATGTATTTATGTCTAACTTTTTATCATTGGGAGATAAATGACAGATTCATTGCCTATTTACATAATGTGGTTTATTTACTAACCTTTAATGTATTTTATGATTTTTATAATGAATATATTTTTTATTTAAATATTAATTTTATGATATATATTTTACGGGATTTATGGATAAAAATTTAGTAACGTGGTAAGGGATTTTGGCCTCAAATTTACTTTTCTGAGATATAAGAGTTGTTACCCACCAATATTATTTTATAATGTGCTTATAAAACACCATTAAAATTTTTATCATGAATTTATTTATTCTAATGATATATTATTTTAAAAATAATATATAAATTTTATGATAGTATAAGTCAATATTTGTAATGTGGGAATTTTCTTATTTTACAATCTCATGGTTTATATTGATTTTTTATGTTCATGTTTATGATGAATAGAAATTATGTTCCATATATCACAAAAAAATCATGAATTTTCTTCTAATATGGTTATTTATTATGAATACATGTTTTCCATTCATTTCAATCCATGTATTAACTCATTATTCTTAAATAATGTTTCTGAAGTAAATTGATATTATTTCTATCATTATTTGAATAAACTCTTTTCTCCAATATCCATGATTAATTAAATAAATTCAAAAATAAAATAATTTTCCAATTGTATTTTTTTGATTTTTTCAGCCACGTTTTAATTTTAAAAAATTTACATAAACCTACATGTAATTCTCAAAATATGTTAGGTTTGGCATTTTCAAAAACATAAAATGAATCATTTTTTAGTTTTTATAGAATTTGTTGTCTTCTTTAACACTAAATGTTTTAAAACATTCATTGCATGTTTTATATTTCATTTTAACTAAAATTTACTTCCAAAATGTTTTATAAATTTTTTATTTAAATAATAATTTTTCTATGAAGAGTTTTTTCATTAATAAATGTTCTTGGTGTTTTTTGAAATAATTTTATATATAAAATTACATCCATTGATGTTAAATATGATTTTCTGAGTATATAATCCAATTATAAAATTATTAAACATTATCATTAGTGTTTATATTCTTGATTAATAAAATTATGAAACATATTTGTTAAATGTGGGTTATGATATGATGAAATGATTATGAAACCCAGTTTATGGATTTAGATACGATGAATGATTTATAATATTATGGAACAAAATTTATGTTGATTTTGTGATGGGTGTGACCTATATATCTCTCTAATATAATAGATAATGATTACTATTCACAAGGATCAAAGGGTTCATATGAGGTTATCCCAAGCCCAAAAAAGGGTTTATGGGATGTTATCCTAGTACCAAAGCATGTATATGGGCAGTTAGCCAAATAAAAATATGTTACAAAAGTGTTTGTAGGTTTCCTTGACATATAACCTTCTATGATTATGTGTTATCTGAAATACCATGTATTAGGTAAATATTATGGACTCATGTATTGTGTTAATGGATTTTATTATGTTTCATGTCTTATAAAATACAAACCCTTAAGTTATGAATAATGATTTTTATCTTTGAAATATATGTTATGGTGTTAATATACTATGATCATTTAATAATATGTTTATGATCACGTTATTTTTATGAATTTCCTTTGATTTACCATACTGAGTTTTTTATATCACCCTTTCTTATTTTAATTTCCCATGTTATAAAGATAGGTATCTATATATACCAATCCTTATCATACATGTATATTACATTATTTTAGACAAATATTTTTTACATTGAAAAAATACATGCTCAAGGACCATAATTGTTTAGTTCCATTGGAAACATGGAAAAACATATTCTATCATAGGGAATGATCACAAAATCTCTCATAATTATCTCCACAATTAGTACTACTACCTAAAATTAGCTTACATAACCTGGGAAAGGTAATATAATAAAGGGGTGAGATCAGATTCTCAGTATTGGTAAATAAATAAAATGGGTAAGAATAACATGAAAAAAGGGTACAGAACTAGAGCATAACATTTTAAGATAATACACTATATATTAGAGATCATGATAAATATTGGAAATTAATAACACATGGATCATAATAGAATTAATAAAATATGTCATGAAAGAATAAAATAGGAATAATATTTATTATTTATTACATGCACAATTTTTTATAATGTTGTAAAGGTGTCTAAGTAGAAACAGGTTTATTTAGTAAATTCAGGACATGAAATCAGGCACCCACATCAACTTATGGACATCAAACCAGGTCAATGAATAACATTTTAAATTTGTAATGCGGTTAATACATAACCTTATGGACATGAATCCAAGTCCATGAATAACATTGTGACCATTTAATCATGTTCACACATAACATTGTGAAGACTTAATCATGATCACACGTAAAATTATGGACATGAAACCAGGTCCATCCACAACATTTTGAATACCCAATAAGGTTCAATCATAACATTGTGAACATGTAATTAGGTTTATGAATATAATTATGGGCATGAAACCAAGACCATGAATAACATTGTGAACATGTAATAAGTCTCACTCATAATATAGTGAACATTTAATCAAGTTAATGCATAAACTTATGGACACACAAACAGTTCCATGAATTACATTTGGAACATGTGATCTGGATCACCTATAAGCTTATGGACATGAATATAGGTTCGTCCCTAACATTGTGAACATGTAATCAGGCTCACTCATAATAATGTAGACATGTAATTAGGTTCATGTATAACCCTATGGAAAAGAAACTAGGTCCATTCATGACATTGGGAACTTGTAATAAGGTTCACTTGAAACATTTTGAAAATATACATAGGTTCTTGCATAAACATATAGACATGAAAAATGGTCCATGCATTACACTGTGAATACATAATAAGGTTCACTCGAAAAAATGTGAACATGTAATTTTATTCATAGATAAACTTATGGACATGCAACCATGTCCATGCATAACATTATAAACATGTTATTAGGTTCACACATAACATTGTGAAGATGAAATTGGGTTAAAAAATAACCAATATACTCATGAGTCTTCCATAGTAACCCAATGCATTGGAGGGAGATACAGGTTCCACCCATCTCATAATAACATCATTCATACATGTTTCAATAAATTAAACATTAATCATATCATGACACATAAAAAGACATACAATATATAAACATCAAATCATTTCCCATGAAATTAAATGGGTATCATTAAAATATCCTAACAACATAACCTATAGTAAGGGGATAGCTTTCATAACCATTTCATCAAAGAATTACTTGTTAAAAGAAGCGTGTTTCCAAAGTGTATAACCTGTGGATGAGAAATTGGTGTCTTAAGAATTATTGCATCAAAACATAAACCATTAAATAAAAAATATAAAGGTAACATATAGATAATTTCCATGAATTAATTCAGTAACAATAACTAATGACATCTTTTATGGAGAATAACTTCAGAATATATTTTGAAAACATTTCTTGAGGAAAATATCCCTTCCACTTTAAAAAAATATAACTTTATAAAATAAAACCTTTTGAAACCTGCTTCCATTGAAAATACTTTGAATAAATAGAAATAATGATTTAAAATCCTTGAAAAATGTTTTCCTTGATAACTTAATATATAATATTGAAAACATTTTGAAAACCATTTTCTTTGAAAACTTATTAAATAAAATTCATTGCATTTTAAAATCCATTTTCTTTGAAAAGAGTGCAAGAAAACATAAAAAGGAATCTTTTGAAAAATAAAATATTTTCAAAATATTTTTTCCATGAAAATTATATTCAAATAATCATTTCAATACTTTTTTTGAAAACTTTTATTAGAACATTATTTTTGTAATAAAATTGATTTCTGACTGAAGAGAGAAATATGGGCAGGTATTCTTAGAGAAAATTGAAAATTATATTTAATTCCAAAGAGTGGAAAATGGTAACTATAAATTGATATATCTTGAATACAATATGATAAGGAAACTCATTTATGTTTTTGAGAGATTTATTATAATATTTCATCAAAGAACTATAGTCATTAAAAATCTCGAAAACCGATGAGATAGTTTCACTAAACTCTTATCACTGAGTATCTTGGGATCTTAATCTCCATGTAAGAAACTAAAATTACATGAATCAGAAAATAATATGAAAATAATTACTTTCATGATTTAACATGAAAAATTTAAACATATAAACCTCAAAAATTATTTTATATGCAAATAAAACATGAGACACAAAGAAAGAATGTTGAGACAAAACTATTTTTCTGATTTGGTAACTTTTGAAACATAAACCAAATGAATGAATGATCAAAAAATTTATATTAAAATAACCATAAATTTATGAATAACATTCATATAATACAATCTTCGTTATTATATACATCATGAAAAAGTAATGAGTGGTTAACATGTCATGTATCTCATAGAAATAAAAAAAGTAAGATGAAATATTCTTACCTTGTCTCTTGAATCTTATCATACTCGTACACACTACCAATATAAAAAATATAAGTTTATTATATGTATTTTATAGAATAATATTATTTTATATAATTCCAAATATGTTTTTATTAATTCCATATATTACTATCTTGATAACAATCTTATGTTCAGGTTTCATTTCAGGTAATATTTGCTCTCTTCTTCGCATGTGTCTTAATTTTTTTATATTTAGTCCTTACACTTATATCATGACTCACAGAATGTAATTATTTATATAAATATAACTTATATACTATATCTATGTTTTAAAATAATATATATAATATATATGTATGAAATGTAATAAACTATTCATGGAGATGGTAAGTCATATGTAGGTATGAATGTTGTTTTAGTTTTTATTGGCTAAGGTAAAGTAATACAGAAAATGACATGTAAGTATCAATATTTATATATATATATAATTATTACATTATAATGATTATATCAGTTATATCATATAATTTTACTAAAAAAATTGTTAATATATTCCATGTATTGCGTGAACGAATCACCTCGCATTGAGGGGGCAGTAGTACACACGTCCGCAATCAAAATTATAGTATTTACACCAAATGGAATGAAAAAACATAATGTGTTATAAATTGAATTAAAAAAAGAAAAATGATGTAATAAATATAATATATGATATACATAAATATAATTCCCATCATAATTTCCACCATTAGAGGTGGTAAATGAAAAATGAACATTAATTGTTTAGTGAGGAAGTAGTTCACCATACATATAAATAGTAGGCTTGTTACCCATTAGATGGGTGTGTGTGTAATTTTTGGTAGAAAAATTATCATAAAAACATCCTATTATACTCATGATACTATTTTTGTTATTCATGAATATAATAATGACACTTTAGGGGGTGGAGAAATAAAATAAATGAATGGATCTTGAGAGAATATGTTACATCTTAATGTGGTAACACCTTTTGGTTTGTGTCAAAAGTCTTCCTTGGATTGTTCTCGGAAAAAAAAGATAGTATTCAAGGATTAATAGAGGGATTTTTGGATGTTTATTGGGTGAATAATGGATGAACCTATGTAGATTCAATGGTGTGATGTTATGGGAGAGTTTGAATCCTTTTATAGGGAAGGGAGAGTACACACTTGGTATTTTTTAAAACAAGTTAGGTGTCCCCGGATTATTACTGATCCAAATTCATAAAAACCAAAAACAACACAAAAATGGAATGTTAATGTTATAATAATGGACATAAAATGTGGGTTTCCAAAAGTTTATAAGTCTTTTTCGGTCTTAAATTTAAGGATTTTTACTTTGTTAACCTATTTTTTCTCTTAATCATTATAAATATTTTTAATCACTTTCACTGTAATTTTTTGTCAATTTTTTTTGGAAATAATAGGAATTACAAATTATTCTGATTCCAAATATGGAATACAATTTTCTAAATTATAATAGCATAGGTTGTAAAAATTAATTTAAAAATTAATATCACTAATGATATGACACTGCAGGATTTAGAAGTAAAAAAAATCCTGATGTATTCTAGGTTTTTAAATCTCATTTCAAAGTGAAATTGATTAAAATTTCCAAAATTGGATTAATTGATAAATGTAACGTCCTGGTCCTGGGTGCCATGCAACGGGTTCCAAGAACCCGGTTTCCACAAGACCTCAAGCACATTTCCCCAAACGCCAGAGGCTGCCGACTAGCAACAAGGGCCCATCTCTGATAGTGGGGATACTATGCCCTCATTTGTCAAAGTGTAGCACAGTGGAATTGAAATAAAATATACAACAATCAGTGGAAGCAATAACCATTCATATATAACTGAAAGGGTTAACTGATAAAAAGGGAACCTACAGTCATATATATATATATGAGAATATACAGCTTGTCACTATTCAATAAAATAGCTAGAACATGTTACACAACAGTTCAGTACAACAAAATACATAGTACAAAAAAACAATGAAAAATAGCTGGCAGAGGAATCGCGAGCCTAGGCTCGGTCCCATGCCCTCATACTCCTCAGCAACAGTCAAGTACCTGTATAAGGACTCTTTCCCCTATCCACACCTGCAGCAACGTAGTCTGTTTGGGCCTAAAAGCATGACCTAAACAGGCTGTGAGAAATATATCTCAGTAGGCACCCACCAAAGGCTCGTGCCTAACTGCATGTAAAACATGCAACAACAGGGTGTAGAAGTGAAATGAAATAAAAGATAGCATTACAAAACGTAACTAACTTAACCAATTATATTTCCATTTTAGTATCACATTTAATTATTTAATTTAAAATATCACCATAGTGAATATACTAAGTGAACAGCTAGTGTCCTCAGACTCGTAAACCCCTACCCTAAGGTAAAGAGTATCCAAAACAAGAATCTGCCCTCAGGCATAACAGATTTTCCCCTCAGGCGTAGGGAGTGTCTCCCACATGCACCGAATCAGCTGCCGACAGGCACAGAAGAAGTTGCCCTTAGGCCGAAATAACAACTACCCTCAGGCTAAATAGTGTAGTGCCCACAAGCTAATCACAACAATTCCCTCAGGATAAACAGGTAATCGGGCCATGCCCAACATGAAAATATGAAGTAAACAAGGAATTCCTCTAGAGGAAATTCTATAATTACTACATTTAAGGCATACCCTCGGGTATCCGGCCAAATGGATAAACAGTGGAACACACCCCCGGGGTGGTTCCGGATCCAAGAAACGATCCCAACCAGCATTTTAATATCATTTTTACTTACCCATACAATTATAGGTATTAAAATAGTCACGGACTCACCACAAGACACCCCCAACATGGGTTCGTGGCACGAAAATGCACAAAACACACAGCAGTTGGAAAAACAGACACCAAGACACCTACCATAAATGTCAACGAGTGGTATACACGATTGTCGATCCCAGAAATGCCCAAGAACATCGTAGATCTGAGGTAAGAAAACATCCATTCAACCTCAAAATACTATTGACAGGGGAAGAATTGTTAAGTGACACGCTAGGAGAGGAGAGGGCTTACCAGTGCGGTTCCAACGTGATCGACCGAGGCCGAAATGGATTCCGGACGTGCGCTCGGCAGATCTCCGAAGCTCATGTCATCCCCTCCCATTCCTTCTTCCGGTTCTTAGACTTCCCTATGAACAGGGGAGGCTACTGCACATTTTACGTGAAAAACAAAGTACATGGCGTGTACTTCAAAGTAAACTGTGTGTACTTCGTTCATTTAATTGTTCCTCTGGTGGCACCGCCACACTGTTCATCCGTCGACATGCGTACACGGCATGTACTTCCGACTACACATCGTGTCCTGTCGCCCAGCTGGAGGCTACTCCACCGCCTTACTATTTTGTCCTACCGACTGACTACATGGCGTATAAAGGACCACTACACGGCGTGTAGTCAGTTCCTAGACACTTCATCATCGGCATGGCCACACGCCCTGTTTACTCATTCCAGACGGCCAGAAGTACACAGCGTGTGGAAAAGTACACAGCGTGTAGTTCCAAAATTTAGGATTTTCCCCCATTTTCCATATTTTCTCAAAAACAGTTAAGGAAAAGGAAAAAGAAGATGCTCGTTCCTCAAAACTAAGAACCAGGTTCTTACAAACATCCCCCCTTATATCAATTCGTCCCCGAATTTCCCTTGCAAGGGTGGAGAAGATAAATCCATGAACAAGTCCGGCCACTGAGCATGTACATCGGTCTCCCGCTCCTAGGTTTTGTCCTACACTCGGCCATGCTTCCATAGCACCCGTACGAGAGGAACTGACCAGCCTCGGAGAACATTTGTTCTCCTATCAACGATACAAATCAGATTCTCCTAAAAGGTTGCATCAATCTTTAGCTCAACCTCCTCAAGCTGAAATATGTGAGAAGAGTCTGAATGATAGCGGCACAACTGAGACACATGGAAGACGTCATGCATGGCTCGGTACCACCGCAGTAACTGCAACCGATAGGAAACCAGTATGACTCTCACCAGAATCTCAAACGGCCCCAAATACCTCGTTGAAAGCATACCCTGTCTCCTGATCCATCCGTGTCCCAGCCTCTGCGAGACACACAAGAAAATCAGATCCCCGACCATGAACTCCAAAGGTCGTCTGCGGCGATCAGCATAAGACTTCTGACGAGACTGCGCGGTAGCCATCTACTTCTGAATCAACTGGACCTTCTCATAAGTCCCTTTCATGTGTTGTGGTCCTAGTAAAGTTGTCTCACCTTCCTCTAACTAGCACAAAGGTGATCGGCATGACCTACCATATACAGCCTCATATGGTTCCATCTCGATAGTTTCTTGAAAACTATTGTTATAGGAAAACTCGACTAAGGGTATATGCCTCTCCCAAGAGCCCCCAAAGTCCAGGACGCATGCACACAGCATGTCCTCTAGAACCTATATCGTACGCTCTGACTGGCCATCATTCTGAGGGTGGTATGCTGTGCTTAGAAGCACATGTGTACCCAGAGCCCTCTGAAAACTCTGCCAGAAAGAAGACGTAAAACAGGTGTCCTTATCTGAAATGATAGAACACGGGACCCCATGAAGACGGACGATCTCTCGGATATACAACTTTTCCAGCTTGTCAGCACCGAAGGTCTCCTTGATCGACCAAAAGTGAGATACCTTCATGAGTCTGTCCTGCCCTGTTGCCTCTGAGATCCTCGTGTCTGGATACCATGACCACAACCACTATCTCTACCTACAGGCCCTGACGTATTCCAGTTCCCCGACCAGTAAGAAGCCACTGGTCCTGCTCCCGCACAAAGAGTCTTCACAGAACCCCTCTCACTAGCCACTTGTTGAAATGACCTGTAAAAGCACTGTAGATGACCCATATTTCCACAAGCTCAGCACTCAACTGGGTCTCGTGGACAATGTGGCCTCTTGTGCCCCTCTCTACCACACTGGTAGCACATAACCTGGCATTCTAAAGCATTCTTCTGACTGTAGTGCCACCCTGAGAGAATTCTATCTATCTCTTCCTCTTACCAGCATAAATAATACCATTAACTGGTGCGGAACTGCCCTGGCCCACCCCACTTGATTCTAGCAGGTTCCACTCTGTAATCCGCACCTGGTTTAAAATAGCGTGTACTGAAGGCAACCTGAAAACATTCACCAGTGCTCAGATGTCATAATGAAGACCATCCTCAAAGTGCCTGGCTCTCAATGTCTCATCACCCACCAGCACAGGTGAAAAGCTTTGAAGCTCAGGGAAATGAGCAAAATAGTCCATCACCGATATAGCGCCCTGCTGCAGATTCATGAACTATCGTGTTCTATATGTCCTCAGCATCTCTGGGAAAAAGCATTCATAGAAGACTTCCTGAAAATATTCCCATGCCATGTCCCTGGGATTCTCTGACTATGTGGTAACATACCACCACCTCTTGGTGAAATCACGCATCATGTAAGTTGCGAGCATGACCCTACACCCTGGAGGCGTCTGAAGATGGTCGAAAATAGTCTACATCGACCCCAACCAAGACTCCGCAGCCTATAGTTGACCATCCCCTATAAACGTAGGAAGATGCTGCTACTGGAAGATACGTGTCAGCTCAGCCATAGATGTGGCAGCCTATGGTGCTCCCTGAAAGGTCTGCATGAACCGCATAAATCCTTCATGGAACAGTTCCTCAGCGCCTGTGTACGGTATAACAGCTATCATTGCATCTCGCTCTGTTGGAGGATCCACTGGTATCCCATGGCCCACCGTCCTTGGAGTATACTCGTTGCCTCTCTCCTGGCGAACAACGCATGGTCGTCTAGGCAGCATGACACTACAAGGTCAAAAACACGCCATAGATTCAAGATTATCAATAATGAAAGCGAAGGAACCACAAAGGGAACAAGAGGAAGAAGGAATTTTAAGATTTTCTAAACAAGAATACATGATGTGTACAATGACTACACGGCATGTACTAGACCTATCTTCCCCTGCCCGAGTCCTTCTACACGGCTAAGCCACATGGCTCCCGTTGAACAAAACTACACAGCGTGTATAATATCTACACGGCGTGTATGGTGTTATTTTCCAACTGCCCGTGTCATTTGTGACACGGCCGACTACTCGTCTTGACACTACACGGCATGTTACGCCTGCACACGGCATGTACACCATCCCGTATCCCAGCCACACAGCTAACTCCACATAGTATGTCCTCGGACAAGACTACACGGCGTGTCCCAGAGGTACACGGCGTGTTCTGGATGAGTTCTGCCGACCCGTGTTGTTAGTTACACGGCCGGTCACATGGATCACACTACATGGCGTGTTCTATATATACATGGCATGTATACGAATGGATCACATCGACCCGTGTTTGTTAGTTACACAGCCGGGTCCTCAGATCACACTACACGGTGTGTTCATCATTGACACGGCGTGTTCTGTAAAGGAGTTCACCAAACCGTGTTGTTATTTACATGGCCGGACTCCGGGTCAACACTACACGTTGTGTATATTTGTCACACGATGTGTTTTACCCAAGCCTTTCCCTACCCCATGTTTCCGCCCACACGGTTGGTGACACGGGAAGAGACTACACGGCGTGTACTCAGAGTACATGGCGTGTACCCAAAAATTTCATTTTTCTTCCCGAAAAGAAGAGCGTACACGGCGTGTATAAAGTAATACACAGAATGTATACTTGGTTTCAAGATAGTATGCCCTAGAAACATTCTCAGAACCCAGAAAATACCAAAAAAACAACACCTAAGTGTCAAATTCTGATTCGTGAGGGCCCATAATCCCCATGAATCAAAGTTTGACATCTTCTCTGTGTTATAATAAAATAAACAGTCAATGAAACAAAAAATTCCGGCCAATGAGGGCGCATATCCTCAGAGAACAATGTTTGGAGTTCATTCTATAAATAAGCTCACGCAAAAAAATACCCTATCACAAAGCTTGTATTTATCAAGCAGCTATCACAACAGCATGCTTTACTAGCACAACAACTATCATAGCAACATGCAATTTCTGATGCACCTACATGGCATGGAAACTATGCCTGGCATGTGATTTCTAGCATTTTCCTATATGATGCATGAGACGGCATACCCTCATCTCATCGAGTTTCCACTAAATAGAACCCACAGATAAACTATAAATAGCCCAATCTCAAGTGCGTCACCCAATGGTGAAATCAAATCAACTATAAATTGAAAAATCAGAAAAATTGTAATCACGGGGTAAATTGGATTTTCCCTATACGCAGGTTAGATACGCCCTGGGATAGATTATTACCAACTACCATTCGTCTTATCCCTGAATATGGCTCCAAATTGTAAGTCAAAGAAAAGTACTCCTCTAATACAACTTTTTAATCTCCTGGTTCCGGGTTCCATGGAACGGGTGCCCCGAACCTTGTTCGCCACAAGATCTCAAGCACATTTCCCCAGATGCCAGAGGCTGCCGACTAGCAGCGAGGGCCCAGGTCTGATAGTGGTGAAACTATTCCCTCATTTGTCAAATTATAGCACATCAGAATTGAAATAAAACATACAACAATCTGTGGAAGCAATAACCATTCATATATAACTGAAAGGGATAACTGATAAAAAGGGAACCTGCAGTCATATATATATGAGAAGATGCAGCATGTCACTATTCTATAAAACAACCAGAACATGTTACACAATAGTACAGTACCACAAAAAACAGAGTACAGCAAAAAAAGCAAAACAGGTGGTTGTGGCATCGCGAGCCTCGGATCGGTCCCATGCCCTCCAACTCCTCAGCAACAGTCAAGTACCTATATAGGTACTCTTTCCCCTATCCACACCTGTAGCAACGTAATCTGTTTGGGCCAAAAGCATGACCCAAACAGGGTGTGAGAAATATATCTCAGTATGAACCCACCATAGGCATGTGCCCAACTGTGTGTAAAACATGCAACAACAGGGTGCGGTAGTAAAATGCAATAATGGTAAGCAGTGCAAAAAGTAACTAACATAACCTATTATATTACCTTTTTAATATTACATTTAATTATTTAATTTAAAATATAACCACAGTGATTATTCTAAGTGAATAGCTAGTGTCCTTAGACACGTAAACCCCTACCCTTAGGTAAACAGTATCCAATACAAGAATCTGCCCTCAGGCATAACAGATTTTGCCCTAATGCATAGGTAGTGTCGCCCACAAGCATAGAATCAGCTGCCCATAGGCACAAAAGAAGTTTCCCTTAGGCCAAAATAACTACTACCCTCAGGATAAATAGTGCAGTGCCCACAGGCTAGTCACAACAATGACCTCAGGCTAAAAAGGTACTCGGGTCATGCCCAACATGAAAATATACAGTAAACAAGAAATTTCTCATTAGGAAATTCTACAATTACCACATTCAAGGCATACCCTTGGGTATCCGTCCAAACAGCTAAACAGTGGAACAAACCCCCAGGGTGGTTCTGGATCCATGAAACGATCCCAACCAACATTTTAATATCATATTTACTTACCTATACAATTCGAGGTATTAAAATAGTCACGACCTCAACAACATGACACCCCCCAACATGGGTTCGTGGCATGAAAACGCACAAAACACACGGTAGTTGAAAAAACATACACCAAGCCACCTAACTTAAATGCCAACGATTGGTTTACACGATCATCGATCCCAGAAACACCCAAGAATGACGTAGATATGATGTAATAAAACTTTCATTCAACCTCAAATAACTCCCTATAGGGAATGAATTGGTAAGCAACATGCTAGGAGAAGAGAGGTCTTACCCGCGCGGTTCCAACATGATCAAATGAGGCAGAAAAGGATTCCGGACGTGCGCTCAGAGGATCTCTGAAGCTCCTATCATCCCCTCCCGCTCCTTCTTCCAGTTCTAAGCCTTCCCTATGAACAGGGGAGGCTACTGCCCATTTTAAGCGGAAAAAAACAATGTACACGGCGTGTACTTTCAAGTACATGGTGTGTACTTCCTTCATTTAATTGTTCCTCTGGCAGCACCGCCACACTGTTCATCCGTCAACATGTGTACACGACATGTACTTCCGACTACACGGCATGTACTATCACCTTGCTGGCGGCTGCTCCACCGCTTTACTATTTTGGCCTGCCGACTGACTACACGGCGTGTAAAGGACCAATACACATCATGTAGTCATTTCCTACACCTTTCATCGCTGGCATGGCCACACGCCTAGTGTACTCATTCCACATGGCCAGAAGTACACGGTGTGCATAAAAGTACACGACGTGTAGTTCCAAAATTTAGGATTTTCCCCCATTTTCCATATTTTCTAAAAAACACTTAAAGAAAAGAAAAAAGAAGAATCTCGTACCTCAAAACCAAGAACCGGGTTCTTAAAATAAATATTTGATATAATGAAACTTTTAAACAAATTAAATATATAATTTCACCTTATAAATTAAATTGTTGAAAAAGATGTTTTGAATTAAAATTCATTGATTTTTACTAGTAATTAATAAATGAAAACTTACATAAAAATAACAATAATTTAAATTAACCATATTTTTAATTTATATTTCAAATATGAAGTCATTGTTTACATATTAAAACCACAGAAGAGTCAAATTTTGGATCTAAAATGGGTTCTCTTGTAAAAAATGGTAAAAATAGATTTTTTATTTAAATATGGCTTTTTAAGAATAAAAATGATTTTATTCTTATGATATATCTATCAAATCTATTAGAGGAATATCAAAAATATATTATTGAATATATATGATATATATTAAATTTATATTAGTAAATAATTATTATTAATTCAATTTCTTATGGTAAAAAAACATCATGACCATAAAAATAATAATATTTTAATTCACAATGAATCATTATTAATATGCATTTCTAATTAATTGGTAACCTATGAATTAAAAATATTTTAGTGTAAACCATATATTTTCATAAATTAAATACTAATATTCATAAAATCAAATTTAATGGATATGTTTTATCTTATTATAATAAATAATAGCATTTTTATACTATAATATTATTCGGTACAACTCATTCTTACATGTTACCCAATCCATTGAGGAAATTCATTGTTTCATATAATGAAAGTTAGCCATAGTGTTGCATATAGAGAAAAAATATTCTCTTTCATGTAGTGCCCAATTAACATGGTTTTTCATGTAACACAATCCTAAAAATGTGCTTTAATATAATATAAACTATTTTTATATTTATTTGAAATGAAACATAGAAAAAATGTTAAATTAATTGAAAAAAATCTCAAAATCATGGGGTGTTACATACGACCCCCTTAAAACAAATTTCTCTCTTGAAATTCAACTATGTTATCAAATGTTGAATAATTTAAATTTTCTTTCATCGTAACCCACATCGTAAAAATGAATACAAAAACATACCTTAAAATGGTAAATTTGGAACCATAATGGTTACACAAAGTAAGATATTAATCAGTTTCCACATAGTAGAATATATATGGGAATTAAAAAACGGATATAGAAGAGTAGTATAACTATAATCTTCATATAAAGAGTGATATAGAACATTGTTGCAGAAATTTAAAAACAAGAAATCCATAAATCTATTTTTATCTAATGGAACATTTGATTCAGAAGAAGAAATGTTACTAGGAAGATAAATTTGTTTTGAAGATCTCTTTCCCTAATGTTGAAGAATTTAATGAAAATATATTTTTTCATGATTTCATGAAAATGTATCCCTTTATTGATCATTGATCAAATCCTCTTCATTATATAAAAATGAAGGTGACTTTTTCATTTATATTGTACTAAATAATCATGAGATCTATGGCATGCCATCCAATTTTTCATCGGTTATCATCAACACAAATTAGTTTGAATAGACTTTCCAATATCCACAAATCCTCATATGGAGTGATGCCAAATTAATCATATTGACTACATTTGATGTTTGACATATAATTTCCAAAAATAATTATCCTTATAACTAATCCAAAAGATTAAAATCCAATACATTAGAAAGAAAATCATGAAATCATCTTAGAATCTATCTCCCAATATCACAAAGCTTCTATAGGATTTAACATTCAAATATAGGAATACCTTCATCATATATTCTCTTAAAAATGGTACTAAACTAAATTATTATAATTCCATATTAAAAACATGAGTTTATCTTTATTCCAAAGTGTATTGGATATATTCTTTAAATCAAAAAATATTGTAAAATTCATCCTTGATGACATTGACAACTTTTTGAATAAACCCTTTATCATTTCTATGGTAATAAATACCATCAAATTTACATGTTCATAACAAACAAATCTTATTATAATTAAAATTATATTAAAATAAGGAAAATATTAATGGGTAAGTTCCCTTAGTCAAAATATCACCTTTCCTTTATGTCAATTTTCTTGTCCATTGTAAATATTCTACAAATTCATAAAAAAATTTAGTAAAAAACATAAACTAAATAATTATTACAAAATTAACCATTCTTAATTCCTGAATCCATATAATTTAATACTTCAATACTTTCACATTAATTATTGGAATTGAATATGTCATTGCATTTTTTAGATGTAAATTCTTATTCTTGGGCATTATGTTGGGTAATGAGAATGTTATCTATAGATGATACAGTAAACTCCATGAAAATTTATCACTCTATGATCATTTTCCCCTTATATATAACATATTATCCTCCATTTGAGGTATTACTCAATGTTCTTCTTCCCTTATTCTTGAGATGTAAGAAGACAAATATTATTTCCTCTATGATCCTTAGAATATAAAAATTTATAAAAGTACATCTTCTTCTTATGAAATGTGTTAGTAATATCACGAATTCTTAAATATTTAATCATATATATCGAAAGTTGATTCGGTAAAATACCAATATCTTTCTCTATAGTGATTATCCAATTTCATTGCTCATAATCACCATATTTTCCATCAAACTCAATGTTTACCAAGTTCCTTTTGGTTTGTTTCCATTGACTAGAACAAGGAAAAATTGATTATTAAATGATTATCATATAAAGGAATCACATAATAATTAAAACTAATTATATGATGTATAACTTATAAAACCATCATTAATATATGAAACCTTATTTTTATCCTACTATATTCATATCCAACTTTTTATAAACCCATAAAAATGTTTCATGAAGTTTCTGTGAGTTCCAAAGCATATCACCCAGGTGTGTTACTCCAAGTGTGTAGTAAAGCCTCTTTTCATGTACCATATTACCATGAGTCAAGCCTGTAACATCCTTTGGAGTTATTACCACTAGGTACATATATTATATTGAAAAATCCACTTGTACTTTCTAGATACTGATGTATTTCTTGGAAACCACTCACTCTATTGTTTAACAAAATTCAAGGAAATTTTCTTAAACATTAACTCATCCTTGTAATTATACTTAGAGACATCACTATAAATATACTTTGAAATATACCAAGGGATTTAAGTAATGGTTTATCATCCTAGATTCCAATGGTTGGATAACCTTTCCTTTGATACCAGCTGTAGAAAAACAGGCTTAACATTGATTGATATTACTTTATCTTAGATGAAAATTCAGTACATTACAAAAAATCATGCCGGAGGACTGTAATAGTTTAGTGTCATTTGAATAAAGGAAACAATATATTCTATCATGGGGAAATATCTTCAAAAAATACCATAAATGTCTGTAAATTTAGACATGATACCTAAAATCATTCATCATAATGTAGGAAAAGGGAAAAAAAGAAAGTGGTGAGATCAGATCCCCCGTAATGGTGAATAAACAAAATTCATTAGCATAATGTTGAAAGAGGCTATGAAACATTGGAATAACATTTGATGATCATAACCTTCATATTAGAGATCATAGTAAATATTTTATTTTCATTGGAATGGATCTTATGAGAATTCAGATCATAAGTTACAAAATCGTAAAATAGGAATAATACATTGAATTATTGGTATGCAATTTTTTTAAACATTGTAATCATCTATCAGTAGAAACATGTTGACTCATTATGATAGGTACATGAAATCCGGAAACACATCATCTTGTGGAGATGAAATTATATTCGTGCATAACATTGTTAACACATGATCAGGTTTACACATAAAAATATGGATATAAAACTAGTTCCATGCATAACATTTTGATCACTTAATCGGGTACGCACATTACATTATGAACATGTAATCATGGTCACTCATAAACATATGGACATCCAACGAATTTCATGCATATCATTTTGAATATATAATAAGGTTCACTCATAACATAGTGAACATCTAATAAATTTCACCCATAAACATATGGACATGTAACCAGGTCTATGCATAACACGATCAATACAAAATAAGGATCAATCATAAAATTTGGAACATGTTATCAGGTTCACACATAAAATTATCGACATGTAACCAGTTCCATGCATAACATTCTGAATATGTAATCAGGTTCATGAATAACTTTATAGACAGAAAACAAGTTCCATGCATAACATTGTTATCATTTAATAAGGTTAACTCATAACAATGTGGACATGTAATTTGGTTCATGCATAAACATATGGATATGCAACTTGATCCATGTATAACATTGTGAACTCAAAAAAAGGATTACTCATTACATTATGAACATGAAATCAAGTTCATTCATAAACTTATGGACATGTAACTAGGTCCATGCATAACATTTTGTACGGGTAATAAGGTTCTCTCATAACATTATGAACATGTAATCAGTTTCATGCATAAGCTTGTGGACACATAATCAGGTCCACATATAACATTTTGAACATGTAAAGAGGTTATTAAAAAACATTGTGGTCATGAAATTAGTTTTAGGTATAACATATATACTCATTAATCCTCTATCATTAACCAATACATCAGAGTGAGAAATATATGTCCCGTCCATCTCATAATTGCATCATTCATACGTGTGCCACAAAATAAAACATTCATCATATCATGACCCATAAAAAGATATATTATTTATATGATTAAAATAATAACCAATGAAAATAAATGGGTATAATTAAAATTTGATCACATAATAACCTGTGGAAAAGATATACGCTTCATAACCGTTTAATAGAATCATAACTATTGAGATGTAGAGGGTTTCAAAAGTGTATAACCCATGGGAGAGAAACATGTGTTTTAATAACTATTCATTCAAAATATAACAATTAATAAAATAATATTAATGGAACATTTGAAAATTTTCTTATAAGGACATAATTAAACTTAATCGATTTCATCTATTATGGAGAATAACTAAAACGATATTTTGGAAACATTTATTGATGAAAATATCCCTTTTAAATTTAAAAATGCACTTTAAAACATCATAATTTTTAAAACTATCTCTATTAAAAATACATTGGAAACATATAAAAAAGGCTCGAAAACATTATTAAAACGTTTTTTCATAGAAAATTATAAAATAATATTGAATAAATTTTTAAAATAAATTCCTGGAAAACATATAAAATAGGCTTCAAAACAATTTAAAATCTTTTTTCTTCGAAAATAACTTTGAAAAATTATAAATTAAGATTTGAAAACAATAACACATTTTTTAAATTGTTTCTCCTTGGAAATTATATCCAAGATTATTTTGAAAAAAAAATTGAAAACTTTTTTTTTATACTTGGTTTATATAATAAAATAGATTTCGCACCGAAGAGAGAAATTCGGTCATATTTTCTTAACCAAATTCTTAAATATCATAAGTTAAATATAATTAGAAATGGTAATAATACAATGATATTACTTTAATAAATATAGTATAAGTAAAATAGTCTTTTTTCATGAGATATGGATCATTATATATTATATAATAAGCATAAACATTAACAATCTCAAAAAGTGATGTGATTTTCTCAGTAAACTCGTATCACTTGGTAATTCGAGATCATATCTATATGTAAAAAAATGAAATTAAATTTTTCTTAAAACATGATTAAAAGAATTTTATTTATTATAAAAATTGTAAAATTTATGTATATACACCATGAAAAATAATTTAGGTGCATAACAAAACATGAGTGTCAAAGAAGGCAAATTGAGACAAAACTATTTTACCTATTTGGTAACTTTTTAAACAAAAACCCAATGAAAGAAAGATAAAAAAATGTATATGAAAATATAAATAAATTAAATTATAACACTAATATAATACATATAGGGGATTTATATACATAAAAAAAGAAATAATGGTGAACATGGCTTGTATCTCATAGAAATAAAATTCGAGTTGATATCCTTTTACATTCTGTCTTGAATCTCTTCATACTCATCAAAGAATACTATATAATAAATTTATTTTTATTATAAATATTTTGAAAAATAATATTATTATATGTAAAACAATATATGGTATTATTAAGACCTTATATTACTCGTTTTTTAATAATCTTATGTTAAGGTTTCACATCAGTTAATAATATCTTTATTATTCGTATATTTCTTAATCTCTTTTATCCTTGGTACATATACTTATATCATGATATCCAGAATTTGAAAAATGATATAAATATAAGGAATATAAATTATCTCTATATTATAACAATCAATAGAATATATTATAATGAAATGGAATATACTCTTCATGCATATGATAAACCATATGAACGCATCAACATTGTTTCCATTTTACGGTAATATTTAAACAAAGAAAAAAACTATACATAAGTAAGTATATATATATATATATATAACTATTATAGTATAATTATTATATCATATATATCATATAATTTCACTAAAATAATCTATAATACATTCTATGTAGTGTTTGAATTAATCACATCGATTTGAGAGGGTGGTAGTCCACACTTCCTCAAATGAAATTATCATATATACACCAAATGGGATGTAAAAAGGTTATGTGTTGTAATAGTAATAAATAATATTAAATAAATAATATATATATTATATTACACATATAAATATTATTCCATCATGGTTTCCACAATGATAGTTTGAAAAGTAAACAATGAACAATCATTGTTTAGTGAGGTGGTAGTTCACCATACACATAAACCGTATGTTAATTACCCATCAGATGTATGTGTGTGTAAATGTTGAAAAAAACATAGCATAAAAACAACCATGTATATTGAAGATACTGGTGTTTTTATGAACTCCCAGAATAAATATAGTTTCAGGGTGGAGAAAGGAAAAAAAAGAATGGATCTTGAGAGAAGGCATTACCTCTTAATCGGGTAACACTTTTTGGTTTGTGCCAAAAGGATTCCTTGGGTTTATTTCATCCCAAATAAAGGATTAAAGGATAACAAAATGGAAATTTTTATGTTTTTTGGGTATATAATGGCCTAATACAAGAGGTTTTAGAGGTGTGAAGAAGAGGGAGAGTTTTTGGCCTTTATAGAGATGGGAAATGACACTCATGGTATTTTGGAATTCAAGTTAGGTGTGCCCAAATTTTTACCTATCAAAAGTAATACCAAACCCACCTAACTGAAGAATTGAAGGATTATTTAGGATTCATGGAAATAAAATGTGGTTTTAACTAGTTTCTAGATATTTTTGTGTTATAAATATATGATTTACTACTTTGTTAAACTACTTTTACTCTTAATCATTATAATTAATTTTGATCATTTTCACTAATAATTTTTGCCAAAAACTAATTTTACCTTATCATAAATTATAAATTTTTCTGATTCCAAATATTCAATCCATTTTTTGAAATTGATAATCAATTATTTACAGATATTAATTTAAAAATTAACCCCACTGATTGGATGGCAATATGGGTTTTTAAAGTAAAAATGTTTAATAGTTATCTATTTTTTTATCCAATTTCAAAGTGAAATTGATTAAAATAAAATAAGATGGAATAATTGATAAATATTTGATCTAATTAATCTTTTAAAACAATTCTAAAAATATATTAACCTTATAAATGAAATATATGAAAAACATTTTTTTATTAAAATTCAATATATTTAACAATTAATTAAAAAATAAAAACATAGTAAACTACCATAAATTTATCCAAAACTATTTTTTATGATTTATATTCAAATCTAAAGTTTATTTTTACATAGTAAATCTATAAAATATTCAAATATTATATTTAAGGTTTGTTCTCCATTAAAAGGAGGTAAACCCTCTTTATAAATAAATATATTGGTCCTTATGCATAAAATTGTGTTTTCTATTATCTTTTGTCTATCAAATCTATTGGATGAATATAAATAATATTTTATTTAACATAAAACTTATAAAATACATTAATATCACTCACTAATTATATTTTTTTTTAATTTTTTATTATAAAATAGCATTGGGAGCATAAATATAAAAATATTTCCCATTACATTGAATCAGGTATCATATTCATTTCTAATTAATTGTAATTCAATTAATTCATATTATTTTTTTGTCCATATATTTTAATAAATTAGATAATACTATTCATAAAATCTAATTTAATGTCTTTGTTATATGTTTTTATATTATGTAATTACATTTTTATGTTATACTATTATTTGGTAAAACTAAGTCTTGTGTGTTACAAAATCCATCGATGAAATTCGTTATTTCCTGTAATGATATCTAAACTCTAAGTTCCATGTATAGAAAAAAAATATGTCGCATATAGTGCATGACTAACTTGGTGTTGTGTATAATGCAAAAAAATAATGTGATTTAATATAAAATAAACAATTTTCATTATTGTTTGAAATAAAAAATATAAAAATGGATAAATTAATTCCAAAAAAATACACAATATTGGGGTGTTAAAATATGTTACATTTCTTGGAAAGGTGGTAGTTATGAATAACTATGTATTCGATAATTTAGAACTCTTATGAACCTATTTTTTGTGGTTCCATGTTTATAAATGCAATATAACTTTGTAATCCTCATGTATGTGTTTGAGTAATGTAATTAATATTTATCTAAAATGATGAAATACATATGTATGAAAATTTTGGGTTGTTGAAATTAACTCATGGTTATATAGGGCCATTGGATCATTGGGTTTTCAAGTAAACATATCCAATATGAGGGTTGGGTCTGAAAACTGGTGTTAGAAATCATTGAACATTGAAATAAGCTAGGTAAAAACACTGAATTAACTTGATATATGAAATATGAGAAATTAAATAATTAAAATTTATAACAATATGTTTGATGATTATTAGCTTCCAGTTGTTATGAACCTAGGATCCAGTGATGATTTACGATTATGTGATTCTATAGATTACATATTTAGGATCCAGATATTGATATGGAATATGTCATTCCATATATTGCATCAGTAGTATGAAGTTATGCTTTAGGATTATGGGATTAAAGGAATTTCCTAAATAGGATCCATTAATAATTATTGTTTATTTAAGGATAGGGATTTCATCCCATTAACATTATTACACATTATTATAATGGGACTCTATCTAATACCACCTTATGATCTAAAAATTGTTGATGACTATAGAATTTCATGGATTACCTCCCCAAGATCCAATGTTAATCTACATTTATAGTATTTTAGTTAATAATTCAATTAGGTCTTTTGAGGCCTATTGAGGGTTTGATTATTGTAGGTAGCTCCTAAGTTATTGAGTTTACATGTGATTTATGGGATACATATGATTAAATTATAGGACTTGGTGCTATTAGTTGCCAAAGATTTTACTATTATATGAGACATCCATCACTGACTAAAGAATGTCTGGTTTATCAATGGTGTCACTATAAACCATGATGATAGAAAATTATAATTTTGTAATCCTATTATTTTATTATAAATATAAACATGCACTAGTCTAAAAAAATAATTTAATTGAAATCATTTTTGTGGTCCTACTAAATTTTCCTCACACTATACTCATGCTTCCATTGGATCTTTAGATGAATTTTTGGTTACGAGAATATGTAATAAAAATTATTTTATAAGGAATAAATCACATGGGAGTTTGAATGTTTCATTATATATGAGACCTATAATGAAATTGGGTGTAGTTATTTATTTTTCTTTGTTTATTATTTTCAAATTCATTTTGAGATGGTCATATTTGATGGTCATATTTTTCTATTAAACATTGGGTCCATCAACCCAATTCCAAAATTTATTTCCTACAATTTAAATTTCACCAAATTAATTCCATTTCACAAACACAGCCCATTACAATAAAATTTGGGTGTCTTCCCATTTTCATTCCAAAGTACAATTTCAAATACCCAATTTAATTGGATTTGGTTTTCAATCATCTAATTTAATTAAAATTATTTTTGATTAATTAATTGAATTTAAATGAAAAAAAATGAATTAATATAGAGAAATATAGGGTTAATTAAACTGGCTAGTAAAAATGGAACCACCAACCACATGATCATGGGATCTCAAAACTCCAAACCCTAATCAAGAATCACCAATGATGAATGAAGAGAATTGAATCCTATATTCAAATATATATCCAAGATCAAAAAATTATGTAATTTTATCTACCAATCCAAACGAATATCTATAAAACCCTAGGGAGGAAAGAGGATATAGTGGTAGAAAGAGAAATGGGAGAGTAAACCTATTGGGAGAATATCAAACATCATTATACAAGAATTTATTCTCTTCAAGGATGGTGTAGAGTGGAAAAAAACTTATTTTGGGAGCCTTTGAGGATGAATTAATCAATATGGGGTTGTATCCTCCCATCAGGGCCCTAAAAGGTGGGTTTCATAAAATATAAAAATAATTTTTAGATTAAAAAATCTTATAGGCCTGACTAGCATGGTAGAGTCAGACGATTTAAAAAACCCTTGCACCCTAGTGATATACCCATTATTTTCAAGATTCATAATTTCTCCTAGGTAGCATGTAGTTTTCCAAACTATCCTCAAGCAATGAAAAACCCCATTGTTTGGGTTTTTATGGTTTCCACTAAAAGGGTATACAGTTTGGGAAAACTAGGTTCAAACCATTCATTATCCTAAAAACATCAATGATTTTATAAATGTCTCCCTAAATAGCCCAAAATGAAATCCAACCATAGAATAATCCAAATAAGGGAAGATTAATATCTTAAAACAGTAAAAGGATGTTAAAACCTCCCCTCCATAGAAATTTTTTGTCCCCATAAAGTCTACTAAGAAGCTTCCATGTCCAAAATATGAGACCACTACGTAGTCATCAGTGCCTCCCTCTCCAACATCTCTTGAGAGTTAAAACCATGATACCATTGCACTTGAACTAAATGAATCTTCTCCCCACAAATCACATTTGTTTCAGATTAAACTCTCTTAACTGGACGTTCAGTCATGGATAAATTATGTTCAACCTCAAGATACCTCATGCCCAGAATATGATATGGACTAGATTGATACTTTCATAGTGGATGAACATTGAATACATTATTTATCAATGTCATATTTGGGGGAAGTGATAGATGATAAGGAATATTCTCCCTTCTAAACAACCTCTGAAAACCCAAAAAATGAGTATAGAATTTTCCTTTACCCCAATTTCATCAATGAACAAATAGAAGTGAATCATTCAAGAACACCTAGTCACAAATTGAAAATTTCAGTGGTCCGTAATGATGATTGTCTGAAGACTTATATAGGCTTTTCACTATAAACATTTTCTGATGAATCAACTCAAACATATTTTTCATCTCTAGAACCATGAATTGTCCAACTGAGAACTTTCACCAATCTCTACCCAAAACAATACATATATATAAGGCCTACCATACAAGGCCTCAAAAGGATACCTTATGATCAGAAACTGGTAATTATTATTATAATAAAACTCAACCATTCTCAAATTATCTTACCAATCTCTCCCAAAGGTAAGAACACAAGCATGGATCATATACTTACGAGTCTTTATAGTTATTTCTATTTGGACATATGACCACGGATGGTAGGATGTGCTCAAATGGACCTAGTATCCTTGTGCACCCTAATGGCCTCTCCAAATGTGAGAAGTGAACTGAGGATCCCTATCAGATATAATATTAGATGGGACTCTGTTAAAATGGAAAATTTCTTTCATATAGGTATTTCACAAAATATTAACATTTTTTTTGTATCAGAAATGAGAATATAGTGAAAAAATATTGTCATCCTATCGATCAAAACCCATATCACATTATTCATTCTTTAGGTACATGATAACCCAACCCAAAATTCCATAGAAATATCATTCCACTTTCATGTTGGTTCTTAATGTGGAAAAAATTAAAACCTAAAGTGTTTTGGTGTTTATCGTTGACTAATTGGAATGAATTTAAACAAGAGGAAAAATTAGAAATACATCATTTAAAACACGGATACAATAATTAGCGTCGCATGTTATAGAAAATATTTGTGGTTCCTCGGTTCATAGCCTACTAATAATTATTCAAATACCTAAAATATATTCCCTTACCTCAAATAACTCAAAAAAGAATTTCCAGAAAAATATAACACCCTTTAGGGAGAAACAAATTGAGCTATAATCTCCACACCATAAAAAGAGTCTCTAATGTTATAGAACTCATAAATGAGTTTATTTTCATAAATAATCATCTCAAGAATATAGGATTCCAACTGAACACTGGCCAAAGAACCCTCAATCCCCAATTCCATTACTCCAATAAGATACTATGGAAAAAAGATACATCATGGTTAACTCATTCAAAGATTCTTTCTTGGTATGGGTCATAAGGTACCTACACAGAGCGTCTTCAAAAAAATTCCCTTTCCCTGATGAGTAGGATATTTCTAAGTCAAATTGTTGTAGGTATTCCACCCAAGACCTCTTATATAGATTCAGATATTTTTTAGAGAAGATATAAGTCAAGATGTCATGGTTTGAAAACATGTTAAACCTTTCTCCGTAAATGTAATTTAACTATCTCGTAAGTGAATAATCACAATTGTGAGTTAAAGGTTATGGTTTAAATAAATATTCTTGTGTTCTGTAATATTATGATATCCATAATAATTTGAAATGTCACCTTTGTTGAAATTGTATTCCAAACCATAACTTAATGGTTAACAAACGACTACATAGGCTTTCCCAACCTCTGGAAGAATCAACAATGATGTAGTCCTGAAAATACATTTTAAATCAAAAAATAACTATAATTTATCATTGAAAGAAAACATTATCCCATTTGGAGGTAGAGAATCGATTAAAAATCCAACTTTTAGAAGTCCTTTACGAACCAGAGATAACACCCACATAGACTTAGGAATATCAAAATTTGGAAACCATTTCATGGTTGTTCCCATGTAATAAGATCCTTCAACTTCTTAGATTCAAATGATATACCTTATTTTGGCCCCACATGTCCCAATAACATCACTTCCCAAATCCAGAAATCACTTTTTCAAAGCATGGCATAGAGCTAGTGAATTCACAATAATTCTAGGTTTTCTCTTAGATAATGCACAAGATACTCCTCATACATAAAGTAAATAAGGATACCATCCATACGGATTACCACGAAGTTATAAAGATACTCCTAGAAAATCATGTCCATAAAATCCATAAATACTATAGGAGATGTGTTTAAACCAAATGGAATGAAAAGGTACTCATCATGACCATACCTACTAGAAAGGATTTTTTAAAATTTCAGAGTATATTTTCCTCAAATGATGGTAACTAGATCAAATGTTGATATTTATGAATATATTTTCACCTTTAATATGATAAAACATATTTTTAACTAGTGGTAATGGATACTTTTGATTACCGTAACTCAATTTTCTTTTGATAGTTAACAAAAAGGAGAAGGGAACCATCATCCTTCATAGTGAAGAAAACTGGCCCTTCCCAAGGTGACACACTCATATTGTAAAGACTTGGAAATTTCAAGGAAAATTTTTTCTTAATTTTCTTTGGAATTTTACAAGAACGCAGTTTCTAACGGTGCCTGATTCTGAGGCCCGGTGTGCCCAGAATCATTTTCAGAAGATTGGCTCGGGTATGTTCAGTGAACGAACGAGCGAGAATTCCTATCTTTTGAACCAATTCTCGGAATCGAATTCTGAGGGCACTGATGGAACCGTAGCACCGGTAATTTCTTAGGAACGCCACTTTCGAAGTTGCATTTACACGCGGTAAGTTGTTGGAATTTGTGGAAGTTGAAATAAAAATTAAACTACAATTTTTATTTTAACTAAGTGTATTAGGATTTGGGTGGAAGTTGGGTTACTACCCAACTTCCCAAGGGAGGTTATGAAGGTGGTGGGGCCCACATGAACCCTACCCCTTCACCTTCCCTAACCTTCCATAACTCTTCAAATTATTTAACCCCCTCAACTCACATTTAATATTTGACAACTTAAGTTTAATAACTTATGTTATTAATTAAGTGAGTTTAGTGTGGTCGTTTGAATTTTAAACTCTTGAAATTCAAATATATGTTATGTTACTAAAATGTGAGGTAAGATTATTTTATTTTGGGGTTGGAACCTTTGTTGCTTGAAAGGTTTGGGGAGAAAAGATAAGGAAACCTAGAGTTCTTCATCTTCTTCGTTGAAGAACACGAAGAACGCGAAGAACGCATCGAACTCCGTCGAAGAATGCCGAGTCCTCAGAGACCGACTACGCGACGCCTTTTACCGCGACGGTTCGTCCGCGACGTCTTCTTCCGCGACATCTCATTCCATGATGAATCCTCGTTCGACAAACCTCTGTTCAAGCTCGCATGAGGAAGGGGTTTTACGTGTTTTCTATAAGTGATTATCTTCCGTCTTTTATCTGCGTCTTTTTGGACCGCATGATATCTGTTAACGGGAGGAGGCCGGACTGCACAAACACAGCCATCCCCATCCCTTTTTTTCCTTGTTATTTTGGATCGAATGAAAGTAACACGGTGCCGTCACACCGTGTGGGATTGTGCGGCAAGAAATGACTGACGTCGTCACGCCGCTCATTCAATTTTTTTGAACCAATTCTGTGGCACCGTCGCGCCTTGCCGAAGAACCGCAAAAGAACCGCAGCCAGAGTCGGGCCACGGAGAAGGGGCGTGGTGCCATCGCGGCGTGCCGGAAAACCACAAAGATTATATGTTTGTTAATTAACATGCGGAATGACGGGCGACAACAAACGGGGCCGCAATGTATTTTTGAAGCTTGCGCAGTAAAGTTTGAGACCCGAGATGAACACCAGCTCAGACGGTTTTGAAAACGGACCACCGGAGCAACTCCGGTGGCCCGCGGAAACACCCGCAGGCACGGGTCGCCAGAGTGGTGCCGCCGGCGACTGGGGGCGGCGGCTGGAGCCATCCGACCGCCAGGAGGCGGCGGCGCCCGAGCGCGCTGCCAGAAGATTGGCGGCGGCGGATCCGCCGCCGGCCTCAATCAGTGGCGAGGGCGGGCCGCGCACCCCCCTGCTCTGTGACTTTCGCTTGGCCGCATTGTCCGAGCCGCGGCTGGCCGGTCAAGACGGACCGAGCCGGCCGGGCCGGGCCAGGCCAATCCGGGTCGGTCCGGACCCAGACCCCCTGTTTTCGGACACCCTTTGGTCTTTTGCCCATATCTTGGGATACAGATCTATGATCGACACACCGTTAGTTGCGTAGCGATCCTTGGAACAAGATGGTCGTTTCGGTATATCTCACTTAAGGTTTCGGAGAACTTTGGGTTCGTCCGGGTTGGTTCGTACACGAAACCAACCGGGCCCTCGGAGCGGAAACACTCATATCTTAAGCTCTGGACGTCCGAATGACGTTCCGTCAACATTGTTGGATTCCTCTAAGTGAGACGGGTCTTTTTCATTACTCCGCTCGATATTTGGATGTCTTCGGAGTGTGGTCGGGTTGGTTCGATCACGAAACCAACCGGGGCCCTAGAACGAAAAAGCCAATAACTCATAGACCGGGCGTCCGATTGACGCACCGTCTGTCTCGTTGAATTCCTCTTGATGAGATAGAACTTTTGGCCTACTTCGCCCAAGTTCTGGTTGCTGTTGGATAGTGGCTGGGTTGTATTGGACCCAAAATCTAACCGGGCCCTTGGAATGGAAAAGATGTTATCTTTCAGACCAGACATCCGTTTGACGAACCGTCAGCGGTGATGGTGATCATGTTGCGAAACGGTCCCTATCAGTATACCATATGAGAGTTTGGGGTACAATTGAGAGATGGCCAATTTGGTTTGCACACGAAACCAACTAGGCCCTGGGGACGAAAAGGCTAGAAACTCACAGACCGGGCGTCCGATTGACGCGCCGTCTATTGCGCTGAGACCCCTATGACGAGGTGGACCTTTGAGATACTTCTTCGTGGTACTTTGTGATACTTGTAGTATCGACCTATAGCTCAGGGAGCGGACCCTCCCGGAGACGATCGTACGAAGTACTGAGATCATGTAGACGGCTAAGACCTGACGACTGCTTGACTGAATCGACTTGGAGTGAGTCGACTAGCCTAGTGGACAGAGCGCCCGGTATTTGGAGACAGACCCACGGCGGACGGAGCACCTGATATTTGGCTGCAGACCCGCGGTACTTGACATGAGGAGTACCTTTGTAAGCTATTAGGGGGAGCGCCCGGTATTTGGCGACAGACCCACAATGGATGGAGCGCCCGGTAGTTGGCCGCAAACCTGCGGTACTCAACAGGAGGAGTACCTCAGCAGTCTTAGGTTAGTGAGCAGTACCTCGGAGTCGTGACAGGACCACTGCACACTTCAGAGACGGAGCTCTTCAGCAGTTACAGTTTCAATAATGAAAATCCTAGTTTGAGCTGAGACTTATGACCTTTGTGTTTACCTCATGATTGAGATGGGTCACTTAATAACTTAGGTATATGTATGGGCATATACCTGGGTAGTGGTTATCCGTTGATTTCATTATTTTGGTGTTTTCCTCATGATTGAGATGGGTTACTTGATAACTTAGGTATATGCATGAGCATATACCTAAGTAGAGGTTATCTTTTGAGATCTTATTTTTGGTTAACCATGTTGGTTTTAGTGAGACCTTGAGGGTCTCGGGGTCCCTACTGTGTATCGTTATACTCACCCCTGCACGGGCTATGCCCGCACCTCATTGTGTTGTTTGCAGACAATGGGCAGTGCTGACGGAGGACGAGTGTTTCGAGGACTGGACGGTACCCGGAGGTGGACTACATGACGATTCAGTACCCGGAGGTGGACTTCACGGTGAGACGACACTCGGAAGAAGGTTGACGGGCGAGAGAATTGTGGAAGCTATCTGTACCTACCCTTCAGGTAGGATCCGTGGTGGACGATCTAGGAGCTGCACCATCTGTACCTACTTTTCAGGTAAGATCCGAGGAGGAAGACCCAGGAGCTGCTTCCTTTCTTCCAGCTGTTTGTCTTTTTCTCTTGTACTTTCGTTTAGTTGTAGCTGTACTTTCAGTTGGGTTTGTATTCTGGCTCATTTACTTTTCAGCACATTCTTTTGTACTTAGTGTTTTACTTCCGCTTGTACTCTATGGTGTTTTGTTTACTTTTATAAAGGCAATGCCTTCCCAGTTATCAGGATTTATGCCTTTGGTGCTAGTCGCCAGCCCCTGGACTATGGAAGGCGGGCTTGGGGTAGTCACGGCATAGGCCCCAAGGACGGGTCGTGACAAATTGGTATTAGAGGCATCGGTTCTACCGCATAACTTATAACTCTGATATTTTATTTTTGTGAAGAAATATTGTTAAGGGTACCGAGTGTGGTCTTCAGTTCAGGGAGTCCAGTGTTGGTGCGGGCGGCTGACGTATCCATACACAAAGACCCTGACAACTGAATTCTGACTTTGTGCACGAAAACACTGATTGTGTGTGTGTTTCCAGAAGTTTTTAAACGTCAGCACAAACCAGGTCAGATCACCAGGTATAAAAATTTGATCGTGTCACGTTGTTTCTTTCAGGTTGCCTTTTCTCAGACGACCAGCTAGAGCCCAGAGGGATGTGCATACTAACAGCCTGTCAAGCAACGAGGCTTCGGTACAGGGCCCTCTTGCAGTTGAGGCACCAGCGGTACTACCATACGTTAGGCCACCGATGCCACTAGCCCTAGTAGTAGGCGATGCACGCCACCTGAGTGTGCTGCACGAGTTCCAGCGCCAGAGGCCACCCAAGTTCCGGGGAGAGACGGACCTGCAGGCGGCTGGGGTTTGGCTGGAGGATGTGGTGAGAGTCTTCAGGCTAGTGGGGACGCCTGCAAACTTCATGGTGATCTTTGCTGCCAACCTCCTTCAGGCAGCAGCAGGCAGGTGGTAGAGCCACTTGTTCCAGTTTTTCGATGGGATGACCTTCGCATGGGAAGACTTCGAGACCTTCTTCAGGGTGAATTTTGTGCCAGTATCTCTACACCCCGAGCATGTATAGAAGATTCTGCCTTTGTCACGTGTTTCTCGATCAGTAGCCGAGTCATCTGTGGGCAGTAGACAGATGATGCAGAGGTTCAGGAGGACCAGACTGGTAGTTGGGCGATCTCGGGATTTAGGATTGGTGATGCGGGGCACCTGGGGTGGGGACAGAGCTAGGCTTCCCAGAAGCAGACAGTGTTACTCATGCGGCGGAAAGGGTCACCTAACACGTGACTGTCCGACTCCTCTTACAGTTGATTAGCGGGTGTTGGAGGAGCCACCGAGACAGATGCAACGACTGGTGCTTGAGCAACAGCCGAGCAGTGGACAAGGCAGTAGAGCTCTGAGAGCAGGTGGACTGGAGCGGAACTAGTGGATAAGTCCTGTGTACTTCTAGTTCCATGTTTCTGTTGTATTCGTGTCTTTGTACTATGAGCTACAATAATAAAAATACACTTATCTTTGTTTTCTTTCCTGTCCTTTTGTTTGGTTGATACTAAGTGGTCCCAGTTAAAATTGTTGACTTGACCCTCACTTTTGAGATTTCTACTAGAGGAGACCCAATGACCTCACACTAACGCCGGCAGTGTGACTCGACCCTTGGAGGCGAGAGTGACAGTTGGATCTCTTAGTAGTTATGTCGAGGCCTTACGATGTCATCTATGGCATGAATGCATCATTCATGTTGGGATTGATAGTATTAGGCAATGGGCATGGTTCATCCAGGGAATGAGACAGAGTTTCTCTTTTCGGCAAAGGAGAAATTTTAGCAGCTCTTTCAGATCATATGAAAAGAAGGTACAGATCATCCAGCAGCGGATGAAGACTTCACAGTGCAGTAAGAAATAGGAATCCGGCTCCAGTCTTAGAGACTTGAGCATGTTAAATGTTTAAAGTAGAGGATTCTTTAAGGAGATATGAGCCTGCAGAGCAACAGACACGGAGGAAGAGCTAGGAGAACTGCATGAGGTGGTGTACATCTTAACATGCTACAACTACCTGCCTTAGTTATCCCTGCCAGGCTCAGGGAGCTGGAGGGCGGAGGAAGAGTGCGGCTGCAGGCGGTTAAGGAGTGTGACCCAATGGCTCTAAAAATGATTCAACGGACAGTCTGTGTCCACTAATAGCTGCTATAGTAACAGACGTCGACATGAACCATTCATTGCTTTCGCAAATCTTGTTCCAGACCTATAGTTTCCGGACGCCGTGGACTTGACCCTCACATCTGGAGATACCTTGGGAGGAGACTCGATAATCACACTTACGCCGACGGTGTGGTCAGACCCTTGAGGTGAGAGTTTCAGTTGGAATCTCTTGGTGGCAGCGTCGAGGCCTTACGACGTTAGTTTGAGTGTGGAATGGGCAATAACTGTTCATACTCAAATTGACAGTTCTAGGAAAATGTCGAGATGGGTTTTCCTTGGTCAGCGAAAAGGAAACCCCAGGAAGCACAAGATAAAATCTTTCACAAGAGGGTGCGACCGATCACTCTTGAGTCATTCAACCATACCCTCGTGGCAGCAGTCGTTTGAGTTTCATTTCTAACAGTAATTGGAGACCTCTAGAGTTCGAGGATGACAATCACGTCCTTATACGGGTCTCACCTCGATGAGGTTTACGGAGATGTGGCCAGGGCAACAAGTTATCTTCGAGGTTCAATGGACCATTCTAGGTCCTCAGCTGGGTAGGTGAGGTGGTTTACCACTTGACCCATCCACCTCAGTTGCACCAGGTGCATGACATTTTCAAGGTATCTCAACTGATGGGATATGCGCTCGACCCTTTGCATATCCTCGACCATGAGGAGAAGGACGATGGCGATGGGGTTACTTCCATAGAGGTTCTAGTAGGGATTGAGGATCGACATGAGCAGATCCTACAAGGATGGTCGATTCCTCGGGTATGCTTTCTTTGGCAGTACGAAATCTCCAGGTAAGCACATGGGACCGGAAGGCTCAGGTGCGTGCTCAATACCGCTTTTGTGGCCCTAGTTTGTGTTGAAGCTTTACGAATACGTAAATCCCTGGGGTGGGAGTAATGTAAAGACCCGGAAATTTCAAGGAATTTTTTTTCTTATTTTCTTTGGAATTTTACAAGAATTCAGTTTCTGATAGAAACTAATTCCGAGGCCCGGTGTGCCCGAAATCATTTTCCGAAGTTTGGCTCGGGTACGTTCATTGAACGAACGAGCGAGAATTCCTATCTTTTGAACCGGTGCTTGGAATCGAATTCTGAGGGAACTGATGGAACCGTAGTGCTGGTAATTTCTTAGGAACGCCACTTCCGAAGTTGCGTTTACATGCGGTAAGTTGTTGGAATTTGTGGAAGTTGAAATAAAAATTAAACTACAATTTTTATTTTAACTAAGTGGATTAGGCTTTGGGTGGAAGTTGGGTTACTACCCAACTTCCCAAGGGAGGTTATGAAGGTGGTGGGGCCCACACGAACCCTACCCCTTCACCTTCCCTAACCTTCCATAACTCTTCACATTCTTTAACCCCCCTCAACTAACATTTAATATTTGACAACATATGTTTAATAACTTATGTTATTAATTAAGTGAGTTATGTGTGGTTATTTGAATTTTAAACTCTTGAAATTCAAATATATGTTATGTTAATAAAATAAGAGGTAAGCTTATTTTATTTTGGGGTTGGAAGCTTTGTTGCTTGAAAGGTTTGGGGAGAAAAGCTAAGGAAAGATAGAGTTCTTCATCTTCTTCGTTGAAGAACACGAAGAATACGAAGAATGCATCGAACTCTATCGAAGAACGCCGAGTCCTCGGAGACCGACTACGAGACACCTTTTACCGCGACGGTTCTTCCGCGACGTCTTCTTCCGCGACGTCTCTTTCAGCGACGAATCCCCATTCGACGATCCTCTGTTCATGCTCACATGAGGTAGGGGGTTTACATGTTTTCTATATGTGATTCTCTTCTGTCTTTTATCCGCGTCTTTTTGGACGGCATGATATCAGTTAACGGGAGGAGGCCGGACCGCACAAACATGGTCGTCCCCCTCCCTTTTTGTTTTCCTTGTTACTGTGGATCGAATGAAAGTAATGTGGTGTCATCGCACCGCGTGGGATTGAGCGGAAAGAAATGCGCGATGTCGTCATGCCACACATTCAATTTTTTTGAACCAATTCCACGGCACCGTCGTGCCTTGCCGAAGAACCACAAAAGAACTGCGGCCAGAGTTGGGCCGCGGCGAAGGGGCGTGGCGCCATCGCGTCGCCCCGGAAAACCACAAAGACGGTACGTTTGTTAATTGATGTGCGAAATGATGGGTTACGACAAACGAGGCCGCAATGTATTTTTGAAGCTTGAGTAGTAATGTTCGAGACTGGAGATGAACACCGGCTCAGATGGTTTTGAAAACGGACCACCGGAGCAACTCTGGTGGCCCGCAGAAACACCGGGAGGCGCGGGTCGCCGACACGGCGCTGCCGGCGACCGAGGGTGGTGCCCGGAGCCATCCGGCCACCCGGAGCCGGCAGCGCCCGAGCACGCCACTGGAATATAGGCGGCGGTGGATCTGTTGCCGGCCTCAATCAGCAGTGAGGGCGGGCCGCGCACCCCCCCCCCCCCCCACCCCCCCCCCCCCCCCCCCCCGCTCTGCGGCTTCCGCTCGGCCGCGCTGGTCGAGCCGCGGCGGGCCGGTCGAGCAGGACCGAGCCGATCAGGCCAGACTGAGCCGGCCGGGCCCAGCCGGGTCGACCCGGTTCGGGCCGACCCAGGGGGGGTCGGTCCGGGCCCAGACCCCCCGTTTTCAGACACTCTTTGGTCTTTTGCCCATATCTTGGGCTACGGACCTCCGATCGACGCACCGTCAATTGCGTAGCGATCCTTGGAACGAGGTGGTAGTTTCGGTATATCGCACTCAAGGTTTTGGATAACTTTGGGTTCGGACGGGTTGGTTCGTACACGAAACCAACCGCACCCTCAGAGCGGAAACACTCATATCTGAAGCTTCGGACGTCCGAATGACGTTCTGTCGACTTTGATGGATTCCTCTAAGTTAGACGGATCTTTTGGATTACTCCGCTCGTGGTTTGGATGCCTTCGTAGTGTGGTCGGGTTGGTTCACTCACGAAACCAACCGGGACCCTGGAACGAAATAGCCAACAACTCACAGACCGGGCGTCCGATTGACGCGCTGTCTGCCTTGTTGAATTCCTATTGTTGAGACCGAACTTTTGGCCTACTTCGCCCAAGTTTTGGTCGCTGTTGGATAGTGTCCAGGTTGGATTGTACCCGAAATCCAACCGGGCCCTTGGAACGGAAAAAATTTTATCTTTCAGACCAGATGTCCTTTTGACGAACCATCAGTGACGATGGTGATCACGTTGAGAAACGGTCCCTATGAGTATACCCTATGAGAGTTCGGGGTACAGTTGAGATACGGCCGGTTTGGTTCACACACAAAACCAACAGGGCCCCGGGGATGAAAAGGCTAGTAACTCACAGACCGGGCGTCCGATTGACATGTCGTCTGTTGCGCTGAGACCCCTATGACGAGGCGGTCCATTGAGATACTTATTTGTGGGAATTTCTGATACTTGGAGTATCGACCTGTAGCTCGTGGAGAGGACCCTCCCGGAGATGAGCGTATGGAGTACGGAGACCGTGTAGCCGGCTGAGACCTAACAACTGCTTGACCGACTCGACTTGGAGTGAGTCGACTAGCCCAGGGGACGGAGCGCCTGGTATTTGGCGACATACCCACGGTGGACGGAGCGCCCGGTAGTTGGCCGTCGACCCACGATACTCGACAGGAGGAGTACCTCATATAGGTTATTAGGGGGAGCACCCGGTATTTGGCGACAGACCCACAGCAGACGGAGCGCGCGGTAGTTGGCCGCAGATTTGCTGTACTCGACAGGAGAAGTACCTCAGCAGTCTTAGGTTAGTGAGCAGTACCTCGGAGTCATGACAGGACCACTACACACTTCAGAGATAGAGCTCATCAGCAGTTACGGTTTTGATAATGAAAATCCTAGTTTGAGCTGAAACTTATGACCTTTGTGTTTACCTCATGATTGATATGGGTCACTTAATAACTTAGGTATATGTATGGTCATATACCTGGGTAGTGGTTATCCATTGATTTCATGATCTTGGTGTCTTCCTCATGATTGAGATGAGTTACTTGATAACATAGGTATATGCATGAGCATATACCTATGTAGAGGTTATCTATTGAGATCTTCTTTTTGGTTAACCTTGTTTGTTGTAGTGAGACCTTGAGGGTCTCGAGGTCCCTACTGTGTATCGTTATACTCACCCCTGCACGAGCTATGCCTGCACCTCGTTGTGTTGGTTACAGACGACGGGCAGTGCTGATGGAGGTTGAGTGTTCAGGGACTGGACGGTACCCAGAGGTGGACTACACAACGAGTCAGTACCCGTAGGTGGACTTCACGGCGAGACGACACTCGGAGGAGGTTGACGAGTGAGAGCGTTGTGGAAGCTATTTGTACCTCCCCTTCAGGTAGGATCCGTGGTGGACGATGTAGGAGCTGCGCCATCTATACCTACCCTTCAGGTAGTATCCGAGAAGGAAAACCCAGGAGCTTCTTCCTTTCTTCCAGCTGTTTGTCTTTTTCTGTTGTACTTTCGTTCAGTTGTAGCTGTAATTTCTATTGGGTTTGTATTTTGGCCCATTTACTTTTCAGCAATTTCTTTTGTACTTAGTGTTTTACTTCTGCTTGTACTCTGTGGAGTTTTTTTTACTTTTATAAAGTAAATGCCTTCCCTGTTATCGGGATTTATGCCTTTGGTGCTAGTCGCCAGCCCCTGGCCTATGGAAGGAGGGCTTGGGGTAGTCACGGAACGGGCCCCGAGGACGGGTCGTGACACATATGTATAAATAATTTTTCAAGATGATCATCCAATTGAATCTATTTATTTTCATTTTAGCTAGGTCTATATGGTATGATGGAATTGAAACTGGATGTCTACATTTCACTAAATCGATAGTAAAATCCATCTCACATACTGGTGGAAAACTAGAGATGTCTGAAGGAAATACATTAAAAATCATGATGAAAACTAGGGGAGACCAACACTAAAATATTCTCTCTCCATATTAATATTAAACATTGATATCACTTTCAACAAATTTTTATAATATGGTCTTTCTCTACTAGAACATGAGTTATATTCTCCTTGGAAGGCATATTAAACACCATCATGTGTAGTGAAGGAGACCTGTCAGATATAATAATCAATACAAGCTTCATTGGAGTTGAATGAATCCTTACCCAAAAGAACATACCGTGGTTTTATATCAAGAACTAGAAAACTCTAAGAAAGAACAACATCTAATAGAGTGAAATCATGAGTAGGACTATGAAGACACTTCTCTGTTCTTTCTGAGGGGTGTAGTAATATCCATTACATAAGAAAAAATATTCCTAGTAATATTTAGTAGATTAATAATATCAGTTGAAATAAATGAATGACATTTACTAGTATAAAATAGAGAAGTCACTAATGATGAAGCTATATTAAACATACTTCTCACGGTCACTAGACTTGTATCTACATCCTCTGGAGACTCATCCACTACATGGAGAATATTCATTCCAAATTCTCATGTATTTAACCCTTTTTCATTTAATCATATGATTTCACCACATTTTTAGAAGGGGATGTTGATATCATGCCACTACATAGAGTGGAATAGATATGTAAGAACATATAAAAGTAAACTGAGCATCCACAATAACAAGATACCTTGTGTACCTTAGTGAAAACCCGCATAGAATGTCGAAGATTTGCACATTTGTAACAAATCAAAATCCCTCTTCCAGGCATTGTAAGTGGTTCAGAAAAAACGTACTATCAAGATTCACTATGAAAATAATCACTCATCCTATTTACCTTAGATTAATTCAAATTACCACTAAGAGAAGAAGGAACTTCCATAAACCATGATTTTACATCCATGTCCCATATGACAATTAACGCTGTATCTCACACATCATCATTATAAGTAATCTTCAATGAGAAAAACTAGTATAAACTGTCCTGTTGAAAACACATCTCGAACCGTCAAGACATCGTCATAACATTTAATGATATCTCATGTGAGAACTGTGTGATATCAACAAAATAGTTTTCATACTCTCATAGGGTCTCCTCAACCAGATCAATACTAAAAAAATACTATATACTTTAATAAGAACATTGATTCTGGAAAGAACTATTCATTAAAAATAGCATTGATGACTTTAAACATTAATCTATCATGCTTCTTTCACATCACCGTCATGTTACACTAACATATGCTTAGTCCTTCTAGGAAGATATTGGCACATTTCACCATTATTTCATTAGGTGTCTCCAAAAACCCAAATAAATGATCAAACCTACGGACCCAATACATATCCTCTTGAGGTTCATTTTATCCTTTGAAAGATGGAGGAATCTGATGAATGAAATCTTGAAAATGATTCTGGATATAAAATATATGATGTTACACAACTAGAACCTGAATAAGATCTGGTGATGGTTCTTATCCTTATAGTGATCCAGGATTAACATACCTACATATTAAAACATTTTTTAAATTTATTATCAGAATATCAAAATATTACCTGTATGTTGATCGTAATAGTAAAATGACTTTCGAAACATGGAATATAATCTTTTATCCGGGGGAAATATCTTCAAAAAATCACATAAATATATCCACATTTAGTTTTTCTACCTAAAAGCATTCTTCATAACCTGGTTAATTGAATAATAAGAATGAGTTGAGCTCAGATGCTTTGTAAAGGTAAATAAAGGAAATTTGTTAACATAAAATGAACAATAGGGTATGAAACTTGATTATAAAATTTGAAGATCATACCCTTCACGTTATAGATCATAATAATGATTTTCACAATATAATGCATGAATCATAAGATAATTAAGTGCATAAGTCACGAAATAATAACATGTGAATAATTATTCTAATTTTTTCATGAACATTTTTATAACATTTTTAATGTGTATAAGTTGAAATTTGTTCACTCATTAAGCGAGGAACATGAAATTAGGCCCTACATCAACTTATGAACATGCATTTAGGTCTTCATATAACATTATGAATGCGTATTAAGGGTAATGTATAACCCTAAATACAAGAAACCAGGTCCATACATAACATTGTGAACTTGTAATTAGGTTCATGAAAAACATTGGGAAAATTTAATTAGATCCATGTATAAACTTATGGACATGTAACCATGTCCATGAATAATATTTTGGAAATGTATAATGGATCAATATTAGCATATAAGAAATGTAATCAGGTTCGCACATAAACATATGGACATGAATACATGTCTATTCATAAAATTGTGAATATATAATCTGGTTCACACATAAAACTGTGAACATAAAATCAGGTTCATGCATACCATATATACTTAGTAGTCCTCCATCATTACCCACTCTATTGGAAGGATATATAGTTCCCACCCAAATCATAATAATTTTATTCATTTATATACCCTAAAATAAACATTCCTATTATCATGACTGATAAAAATAAATATGTTTTATAAACATAATATCATGACCCATGAAATAAAATGGGTATCATTATCCTTTCATCAGATCATAATATCTGAAAATAAATCGGTTTTGTAATCACATCCTGAAAGCATACCCCATGAAAAGAAGCAGGATTCAAATAATTATAACTTGTGGAGGAGAAAATGGATTCATAAACATCATGATAATGAAGAATAAACCATTAATATAAATAATACGAATGAAACAATTATATAATTTCATATATGGAAGGAGAAACATCGATAGATGTTATCATAGATCGAAACTAATTTTTTGATATATTTTGAAAACATTTCATCAATAAAATGTCTTTCATTATTCTTTAAAAATCATTTTTATAACATAAATACATTTAAAATCATTACCTTGAAAATAAACTTTAAAACTTATAAATAAATATTTGAAATCATTTTGGAAACCTTTTTCTTTGAAAACATATAAATAATCATTGAAAACCTTTAAAATGTTTCTTAAAAATAAAACACTATTAAAAACATTTTTTTTTAAAATGACATTAAAATATTTTAATTGAATCTTTAAAAACAATAATAAATTATTAATATAATTTTTCCATGAAAAGTTTCTTCGGGGATAATTTGAAAACATTTTTTAGAACATTTTTTTAAAAAATATTTTTAAAATAAAACATAGTTTCAACTAAAGAGAAAAATTTGGACTTTTTTATATAATATTCATAATTATTTTCAGTAATAGAGAGTGGAAATAATTGTACTAATACCAGGATATAACATGAATAAAAAATATATGAAGGAAAAATTTTATGATATTTCATAATATTTTGATTATAAAATTTCATCAAAGGAAGTATAAACATAATCAATCTAAAAAAGTGACGATATTGTTTCAATAAACTATTACCAATTGGTAAATTTGAAGCATACTGACAATGTAATTAAATGGAATTAAATAATGCTTTATATATTATGAAAATAATTATATTCATAATATATCATTTCAAATGAAGTGTATACACGTCATGGAAAAATATAGGTGCATAACATTGAATATGTCTCAAAGAAGGAAAATAATGATAAAATTACTTTACCGATTTGGTATCTTTTGAAACATAAATACCATGATAAGAAATATCATTAAATTAATATGTAAATAACCATTATTTTAAGTATAATATTCATTTAAAAAATCCCTTGGTAGTATAAACATGCCACAAAATGAATGGGTGGTGAATTAAGCATTTAAGTCATGGAAATAAAAAGTGAGATGAAATTACCTTACCATGCATCCGTACTCTTACAAGATTCATGTATAATAAATGTAAGTTTATTATAAATATTTTAAATAATAATATTCTTTTATATAATAACATATATAATTTTAGCAAGACCATATATTACCAGCTTGTTAACAATCCTATGTAAAGGATTCACATCGGGTAATATTCACTTTGTTCTTCACATGGGTCTTAATTTGTTATATCTTTGGTCCTTATGCATATATCATTATTTATATTATTTAAAACATGATATAAGAATCATTTATATATATAATATATGTATTATAAAAATTTATATAAAATATATGTATGAAATAGAATACAATGTTCTTGAAGACAGTATGTCATACGTACGCAAGAACGTTGTTTCTGTTTTTATTATCGAGTTGAAGGAAAGGAAACAAATGATAAATAATTATATATATATATATATAATTATTAATTTAATAAATATTATATAAAATATTTCATATAAGTTCACTAAATCCATCCTGAATACATTTCATGTAGTGTGTAAACTAATCACATTACTTTGATGGTGAGGTAATCCACACTTCCTCAAACGAATTTATCACATGTACATCAAATGGAAATAAATAAAGGAATGATATTTAAAAGGAATAAATAATATAAAATAATTACTAAATATAATATATGTAATATATAAATATAGTTTCAATCATAGTTTCTACTATGAGATGTGGTGAAGGAAAAAATGAACAATCATTATTTAGTGGGGTGGTAGTTTTTGGTACAGAAAAACAAATATGTTTGTTCCCCTTTTGATCGATGTGTGTGTAAGTATAGTTATAAGACTTATAATAAAAACACAATCGTATATTAAATAAATATGTTGTTTATACATTAATGGAATAATGAGAGTGGAGATGGTGGAGAAAGTAAACAAAAAAAGGAGCTTGAGCGAAGGTGTTACCTCTTAATCGGGTATCTCCTTTTGGTTTGTCCCAAAAGGCTTCCATGGATTGATTTATAACCAAAGGGGGGATTAAAATAAAAATGGAGGTATTTTTTATGTTTATTGAGTAGATATTGGACTAAAATAGTGGTTTGAGTGGTTTTATGAAGATCAATAGGTGGTGGCCTTTTGTAGGGAAGGGAAATGACACACATGGCATTTTTTAAAACATGGTCGTTATACCCATGTTTTTACAAAAAAAAGTCAAACCAAACCACAGAACACAATAGAGTAGGGATAATGGATGAATAATTAATATATAATCGGTGTTGTAAAATTTTTTAGGTCTTTTTGTGTCTTAAATGTAATGTTTAGTCTTTAGTAAAGCATAATTTTACCTTAATCGATGTAATTAATTTTAATTAACTTCACTAATATATTTTTGTAATAAAATTAAGGTGAAAATAATAGAAATTATATGTCATGAAGATTAAACATATTGAATCCATTTTCCGAATTATAATCACATAAGTGTCAGAAAATAATCTAAATTAATCTCGCAGTCAGGTTAAGACTGTGGATTTTTAAAGTAAAAGAAATCAAATGTTTGCAATGTTTTTATACCCAATTTCTAAGTGAAATTTATCTAAATGACCTCCATTTTATTGATTTAAAAATATGTTATATAAAAATATTTGAATAAAAATTAAAATATTAGGTGACCTTATAAATAAATTAGGTGAAAAAGCATTTTGGAATGAAAATCCGGTACTTTTCATTATTTATCCAAAAATGGGATTTCTTAGGAAAAACCAAACAATTCTCCCTATGATAATTTTAAAATTATAATTTCAAAAATGAAGTTTATTTTATCAAATTTAATTTATAAATGTTTCTAAAATTAATTTTAATATTTTTCACCGAAGGACATTAAAATTATTTCTCTTGAAAAAATAGTATTTTTAAACATATATGGACTCTACCAAAAATTATATCTTTCATCATAAATATTTTTTATTTATATAAAACAATTACAAAAAATATTTGAAAAGTTTTTATTGTTATTCATATTAAAATTCTTAATAGAAAGGTTATAATTACATCATTAAAATAATTATAACAATAAAATGATGCTTCTTAGAAACCCGTTGATTCATGTAATGTACGCTAAGTCGATGTGTCTTGCATCACCAGCCAAGTTGATTCTGTGTGAAAGTAATGTCTTAATTTATAAAATGCATAAAATTAATTAAAATTAATTCATTCCAAAAATCAAAAAATATCAGTGTGTTACATTCTACCCCCTTAAAATGAATTTCTCCCTCAAAATTTGTATGGGTTATCAAAGTTTTAATAAATGAAAGATTCATTCATAGAAATCCACATGATAAAAATTATTTTTAAAAAACATATTAAAAAGATAATGTTGGAACCATAATCGTTTCCCAAAGTAACTCCAAATGAGATTCCCATATTAAAGTACATGGTTGGGAAGTAAGGACTTGGGCATGGAAGATAAATCATACCATCATGTTCTGATGGAGAGTGATAGGGAACAAGGTAAAAAGAAATTTAACAATAAAAAATATATAAATATAAGATGAAATAAGGGACCATTTGATTCCTCGGATACAAAGCTACTAGGACTCCATTTTTTCCTTGATGATCCCCTGTTTCTAAAGTTGAAGAATCTTTAGGAAATGATGTACTTGCATGATTTCCGGACGACATCGCTAATTATTTTTCATTGTTCCACTTCACCTATTTCTATAATAATGAAGGTGACATTTTCATTCATGAAGTAAAAAAACAGATCCCAAGAACCATGAAATTATATCCCATTAGTTATCATCAACTCCAAGTAGTTTCAACAGGCTATGAAATATGCATAAATCCTGATATGGGGAGATAACACTTAAATCTTATTGACTTTGTCTGGTGTTTAACTTCAACATTCCATAATTGTTTAACCTTATAGACCATAAAAAAGATGAAAATTTAAAGCTTTTGAAGGAATTATATGAAACTGTTTTTAACATTTATCCCCATATACCACAAAGTACAACTTTTCACATTCTAAACATATGAATACCCTCGTCGTATATTCCGTTAATTAAAATAAATCCATTTGTAATAAATGAATGCTTCCTTATTAAATTGATTAAGGGATATATTATTGAAATCCTATAGGTTTTAAACTACAAGATTGATGACATAGATAACTTTTTCAATATTCATTTATAGGGTAATCCATACCATCCAATTTATTTATTCAAATCCAGTATATCTTTACCCAATATAATTATCTTAACTTCAGGTAATAATTAAGGGTTACCTTCAAATAATCAATATATCGCATTTCCATGATATCACTTTTCTATGTCCTCATCACCATTCAATATTTCCTTTCCAATCCATAATTATAACTTATTCTAAAAATACTTATTTATTTCATGTTCATATAATATTATATTTTAATTGAAAATCATAATTAATTTTTTCGTCCAAAATTATTATTAAAATATTACTCCAAATTAATTATCCTACTCAACAAAACATGTTTCCTAGAACATGAAATATACATAATGTTTTAAGGTTACTCAATAGTAATCTTTTAATTCTTCTTATGAAAACAAAACTATTTGAAAATAATATCACATTCACTTTTCATTTTTGGTCTCTTCATCCTTAGAAGTATAAACAATACTTGTACAAACATGCTAATTCTATTTATGAGATTTGGACATGTGAATTTGATTCAAATAATGACCATACATTCCTCATTTGAATCATTTAATGTTAACCACGTTCCTTTTAGTTCTATCAATTGATTAAAAATAGAAGGCATAGTTTGAGAAACAATTATCATATTGGGAATCCATATAATCATGAAAAATGACATAGAGGGTTCCTAAATCATGGATCCTACTTCTATAATATATGACACCCTAGTTTTATCCTAGGTTATATATAGTAATACTCCATTTCAATCCTTCTTATTGGTACGTAAATACTTTTCAATTTCCCAATTCAAATCCCTTAGGTGCATCAAACTAGGTGTGAAACAAGGCCCATTTTTGTGTACCAGATTACCTTGAGTTGGGCCTAGAACATCTTATTGGAGTTGTTACTCCTAGGTGTATTTATGAAAGAGACACACCCACATATATTATCCAAAAATTTATGTATTTATAGGAAACCACTCACTCTATACTTTATCAAAATTCTAGGATATTTTATTATAATTTTCATCATCCTTAAACTTATCAACAGAGACATCCCAAGATATATTATGAGAAATATAACTAGGGATATAACTAAAATTATTTCATCATAGTTTCCAAAGGATGAATAAACCTCCCTTTGATTATGACTATTCTAATACATGCATTACATAAATTAATATACATAATTGTATTATAAATATTGAGAATATTACAAAAGCACATACCCAAGGACCGTCATAGTTTAGTGTTTATGGAAAAATGGAATAAAATATTCTTTCTATGTGATATATATTAAAAAACTCTTATAAAGATCTCCACCTTTAGTATTTACACCTTAAACATTATTTATAACTTGGGGAATGGAAACATAAGAAAGGGGTGATCACATATGCTTAGTAAGGGTAAATAATGGAAATGCACATGCATAAAATGAACTGAATGGTACAGAACCTAAGAATATCATTTCAAGATCTTATCCTATATATTATGAATCCACAGAAATATTGGATGTTCATAATGCATGGATCATAGAATAATTAATTGCATAATTCCTTAAATAATAACATAGTCATTAGACATGGAATTTGTGTCCTGAACATTTATTTATAATCTTTTGAATGTGTATAAGTAGAAACAAGTTCACTAATTAATTTAAGGAAATGAAATTAGGACCCTACATCAATATATTGACATGTATCCAGGTCTATACATAACATTTTGACCAATTAATCTGGTTCACGCATAACCTAATATCCATGAATCTAGGTCTATCATTAACATTGTGAACATGTAATCAGTTTTATACATAACAGTGTTAATATTTAATCAGATTCACATATAAACTAATGGACATTAAACCAGGTCCAAGATTAATATTGTGAACAAGTAATAAGGTTCACTCATAACATTATGAACATGTAATCAGGTTCACACATAAACATAGGGACATGCATCAAGGTCCAAGAATAACATTGTGATCATATAATCGGGTTCATGCATAACATTGTGAAAATTAAATCAGTTTCATGCATAACATATATACTCAAGATTCATTCATCGTTAGTCAATGATTTAGGGGGATATATAGGTCACACCCAGCTCATAATTACATCATTAATACATATTCCAAAAATAAAACATTCATCATATAATGTCCCATTAAAATATGTATCATTTAAAAACATCAAATCATAATCCATGAAATAAAATGAGAAGCATTAAAATTTCACAAAATTATAATCTATCAATAGGGATAGGTTTTTTAATCACGTCATGAAGGCATAACCTGAGAAAAAAAATTTTGTTTCTAAAGAATATAACTTTCGAAAGAGAAACGAGTTTCATAAACATCATGAAATCAAATCATAACCCATTCATATAAATAATATAAAAGTATCAGGTACATAATTTCATATAAATTCATGATTAAAATCAATATATGACCTCTTATATGGAATATAATGGTCACATATCTTTTGAAAATATTTCATAATGAAAATATCATTTCTTCTTTGAAAAAAATACATTTTTAAATTATAAAACATTTTCAAAACCATTTCTATGAAAATAAAAATTAAAACTAATAAATAAATCTTTGAACTCACTATGGAATCTTTTTCTATGAAAATAATTATATTATTATTGAACTTTATAAATCATTTCTTAAACATAAAACATTATTGAAAACATTTTTCCTTGAAAATATATTTGAAATATTTTAAATGAAATGGGAGAAAAATAGAATTATAAAATACTTTTTCCTTGCAAATATTCATCTAGGATTATCTTAAAACATTTTATAAAACATTTTTTAAAATATGGATTTTTAAATAGAAAAGATATCCGAAAAAAGTGAATAATGGTCAAATTGATAAAAATATTTATTAATTATATTATGTACTGAAGAGTGGAAAATGTTACTAATATATAGATATATCTATTATAAACATACTATATGGAATCCATCCTGATATTTCTTAAGATATAGATCGTAATTTCTCATAAAAGTATGTATAAACATAAAAAATATCAAAAGGAGATGTGATTGATTCAATACACTCTTATCACTAGGTAAATTTGAACCATAATCCCAGTGTAATAAAATGCAATTACATAAATCATAAAATATCATAAAAATTATGATATTAATGATATAAAATTTCAAAGGAAGTATATACACCTCATGGAAAAATTTAGGGCAATAACATGCATGTTTCTCAAAGAAGGAAAATTGAAACGAAATTACTATATAGGTTTGGTTACTTTTGAAACATAAATTCAATGACAGAAATATCATAAAATTTATATTTAAATAAACATAATTTAAAGTATAAGAATCATATAATACATCCATGCGTAATATACAGACCACAAAAAATGAATGGGTGGTGAATAAATGATTTATCTCATAGAAATAAAAAATTAGATGAAATTCACTTACCTTTTGTTTGGACTCTCTTTATAATCATACAATATTACTTTATAACAAATGTATGTTTATTAAATATATTTTAAAGAATAATAGTTTTATATATAATACAATATAATTTTTTATTTATACGTTATATTAACCACTTATTAACCATCATATGTTATGGTTTCAGTTCATGTAATATTCTCTTTTTTCTTCACATGTGACTTAATTTGTTATATAATTGGTCCTTATAATTATATAATGATTTAAATAATTTAGAAAATTATTTAAATATCATCTATATGAATTATATTTTTATTATAATAATATATATAATATATAATCATTAAATTTAATACACTTCTCATAGAGGCAGTAAGTCATACGTAAGCATGAATATTATTTCTTGTTTTAGTATCATATTGAAAAAAATAAAGAAACTAAAATACAATTATCTATATAAGTATATATTATATTATTAAATTAATCATTATTATATAATATATATCATATAAGTTCACTAAAACCATCCTTAATACATTCCATGTAGTGTGTGAATGAATCACATCTATTTGAGGGGGTGGTAGTCCACACATCTGGAAACAAAATTACCATATTTACCACAGTTGGAATGTAAAAAAAGAACGTATTTAAAAAAAGAATCTTAAAGACAAAATAAATATAATATATGAAATATATAAATGTATTTTTCCTCATAATTTCCACCATGATAGGTAGTAAATTAATAAGGGACAAATATCATTCAATGAAGTGGTAGTTCGTGATTCACATAAATAGTATGTTCGCTACCTGTTATATGGATATGTTTCTAAGTGTATGTGGAACTATTTTCCTTAAAAAATATGATCATATTGAGAACTATTTTTTTATGAAATCATGTAATAATTATTGTGGTTAGGGTGGAGATGGAAAATAAAATAAAGGATCTTAAGAGAAGCTGTTACCTCTCAATGGGGTAAGTCCTTTTAGTTTGATCCAAAATACTTCCTTGGATTTCATTCATAAAAATGGGAGTATTCAAGGATTAATGGAGGTATTTCATTATGTTTATTTTCCATATCATTTTTTTAACTAAGTGGCATGATAGGTTCAAAGAAGAGGGGGAGGTGGTGACCTTTTATAGGGAAGGGGAAGGACACACTTGGCATTTTTTAAAACAAAATAGGTGTACCAACATTTCTACCAAAAAAATTCATACCAATCCAATAAATCACAATATTGGGATGTATATGGAAGAATAAGTTCCATAAAATGGGTGTTGGAAATGTTTCTAGGTCATTTTGTGTTTTGAATATTTGGTTTAATCCTTAGTTAAGTTCAATTTTACCTTAATCGATATATTTAATTTTAATTACATTCACTAGTAATTTTGGTAAAAAACTTAGTTGACATTAATATAAATTTTAAATAATTATTATTACAAATATGGAATACATTTGTCTAAATTAAAATCACATATGTTTCAAATATTAATTTAAAATTAATATCGTAGTCAGGGCGATAATGTGGGTTTTTAAATAAAAACAGTCAAAAGAATGTTCAATTTTTATACCATATTTCAAAGTTAAATTAATATCAATGGCCTAAATTATATTAATTTATAAAAAACTTTATCGAATTAAACATTTAGTACTAATTAAAATATATTTTATCCATATAAATAAATTTTACGAAAAGGCAATTTTGAATTAATATCCTCTACATTACACTATTCATTCAAAAATGATGTTTCTAAAAAATAAAAAAAATTCACCATAATATAATTTAAAAATTATAAATAAAAAATTTGGTTTATTTTATCAAATTAAATTTATTTTTTTTAAACTATTTTTTTTATTTTTCACAAAATTACATTAAAAGCTGCTCATTGGATAAAATTGTATTTTGAAACATATAAGGATTTTACCAAAAATTATATATTTCTTTATCAATATGAATTATTTCTATAAAAAAATTATAAAAAAAATTTAATTTTTTTATTACTATTAATATTACTATTTTTAATGCCTATGATACAATTATCTCCTTAAAATAAGTATAACAACAAAATGATGCTTCGTAGAAACATGGGGTTGCATGTAATGTTTTCCCGGTCAGTGTTGCACATAGCGCAAGCCTAGTTGATTATTTGTGAATGTAATGGTTTATATAGTGAAACAAAATACATAAATAACAATTAATTTATTCCAAAAATTCACAAAATCTCAGGGTGTTACATTCTCAAAGCATGGATATTGTGCATAATTACCTCAACCAAATTTGAGCCCATATGATGATTTTCTCGCAATGGTTTAGCAGAATCTTCCTCTAACATCAGGTACACAATTCTTCTCAAAGTCAAAATTCTACACAAAATCATAAAACAAAAATAAATTCATCAAATTATAACTCAAATATAACAATAGTGAAATCAATCCGAACAGATAAGAAAACCAGACTTGGATTTCAATCTTGTGCAAATCAAAGTAGGGAGAAGACTTGAACTAATCCTAAAATATTATTTCCCAAACCACTGATGGTGACGTAAGGATAATTAATTTGAGAGATGGCCACGAAATCAATCGCAACTATCACCTATGTAATGATAAGAAAAAAATACACACTAACATCATAACAATATGCTCAAACTAGAGCTCTAGTACAACATTGTTATGAACCAACATAGGTACCCTAGTAACCCAGTAAATTATCTAAAACTGACGTAGATGGAAGGGTGTTCTCCATACTCAAGGCTTTCTGACTAGCACATAAAATCAAATAGAATTTAAGTTGGAACGGTCTTTTCACAAATATTGTGGAAGCAGATAAACATGTCGGTTTCCTATAATAGAAAATCCATAAGGAGAAGTGTACCAAATAAAAAATAGATATAAAAACCCTAATTAATAAAACAATGTACTAGAAAACTAAAAGAACAACCCAAGTCCTTGTTCACTAAACTCTCCGTCTCCATATATCAACAGCTAGAATCACTTCGAAGTGGTTCTTTTCCCTTGGTTGAACCTCGAAGGATACAATCTACAACAAATCATAGGCAAAGGTATGGTGTAACAAAATGGATGAGTAGATTATCACTGAGTATTCTATAATATATTTCACATTTAACTACCTAAATAAATCATTCAATTTTAAATAAATATCTTTTTAATTTCAAAATAATATTTAAACAAAACATTTTTTACATTTCAAATGACATAAATTCCTTAATAAAGTGGATTAAAAACATTTTATATAAAATAGTTCATATAAAAATAGATTCAATATTAATAATTTTTCAAAAATTTGTAGTACACATTTATATCTCAAATATAAATAATCAATAAACATGGTTATCTTTCAAAATTATAATAGTACAAGGTTATGGGACTCAACAAACTAAAACTGAAATGAACATATGTTCTTACACACATCCCTTAGACAATATTAATGGGGACTTCATCAAAATCCTATCAGGAATGTGACAAGATTAATTTATGTTTTTTAATGTTGTAAGTCATAGAGTTTTGTCTGAATAACTCTCTTATTACCTTGCCTTTCATGTTTACTATTAAATTCAATGATGCGAAATTCATTTAAAATAAATTTAAAATTAAATTCATCTCATTATCCAATTTTAAATATTTTAATTTCCAATTAAAAACCATAATCTTTTTTTAATCATAACATTCCCTTTCCAAGATAAAACCCAAAGGTCTCTATAAAAACCTATTTAAGGAATTTAATCAAATAGAACTTTGAAATCAAATCGATAAAGTAATTTTCACAAATTAAAATTCAAAAGTTTAAATTCTACAAATTTCAAATAAATTATTTCTAAAATTTAAATTCAATAATTTAATTTTCACAAAATTACATTAATTATAGAAACAGATCCCAACTAAATTCAATGTGGTTTCCCCTAAATTTCATGATAGACTCCAATTTTAAAACCCCTAATTCAGTGGATTTTTTTTTTAATCAACCAATATACTGAAATTTTATTTAAATTACGAAATTTAATTCCAATAAAAAATAAATTTAAATAAATAATTTTTGGGTTAATTAATTTGGATAATCAAAATAGAACCACCTGCCTCCGGATCAGAGGATCTCAAAACTCCAAACCATAATTGGGTTTCTGCAATAAAGAATAGTGAAAACATTATTTTTTTTAAGGACACAAGTAGATCTATAAAAAACATATGGAGGAATTAGTATATAGCAAGAGAAATATAACATGAAGAGAAATGCTACCATGAGAATATCAAACATCTTTGTCCAATATTTGATCCACTATTGGTAGGGTGTAAAGGGGCTGAAAATAACTCATGGGAGCCTCTATGGAAGAAGAACTCGATATGGGGTCATACCATACCATTTCATAGCTTAAAAATTAGTTGGAGAATTTTAAATTTATTATTTAGATTAAAAAAATTATTATAATAGTTATCTAGCAAGAGATGCACGATTTAGACAAAATATATGCCCTAGCTTTTCACCTCTTATTTTCTAAAAGTATAGTTTCTCTCTAGTGGACCAAAGATTTTCTGAATATGTGGTCATTGTGAAAAACCACAATTTATGGGTTTCCACGATTTTCACTAAAAGGGAGCACAATTAGGGAAAAGAGTTCTTCAATTGTGTACTAGACTATAAACTTCCTTGATTTGTAATATTTCGCCGAAGATAATAAAAAAATGTAACCCAAACAATGAATAATTAAAAAATGAGTTTAGAATTACCAAAAAATAGAATTAGGTTGTTACATATATTATCAACCATAAAATAGAAATTTTTTGTAGTGTTATATATAGGTAGGAAGGCCCTAAAATCCATGTCTATGATGTCTGAGAGGCCATTGATTTATAGATATTACATACACCAATATTTTTGGGGGAGTTCCGAATTCAGGATAAACTGTTGTACATTTTTTCTATAAAGATGCAATTATTCGATCACAAGACACCCTTATATATTTTGGTGATGTAGATAAGTTAAAAGCTATTATGTCTAGCAATGCACTGGTTGTATTTTAAGTCTTTTGATATTAACATGTGATTTCTTCACATAAGTTCTTCTACAACAGCTTTATTGACCATTTATTTCATTACATTCTATGTTTCTTTATGGATTATAATATCACTAATCATATTTAAAGATGATTTTTGATAAGGGATTATATTGATCACATCTTAGACCTATTGTTGTTTTTCTAATAGGTGTATATGATGAGATATCTATAGTGAGATATTTTTATTCTATATTGAGGTGTGAGGTAATGTTTTAGAATATAATATTTCCTCCTATTTTTGTATAATTTTTGAATAAATAACATTTTATCATTTTATTATAAGGGTATAAGAAGGTTGATATTATCTGTATTTAGATGGAGGAATGATAAAAAGTATTAATAGAGGATTAGAAATCGTTTTTAGAGTTCCCAAAATATTGGAAATTTACTACGTATTTAGGTTTATATTCATTCATTATTAATTTTGTAGGTTATTAAAATAAATTTCATCATTGTCAGAGAATTGAAAAATATAAATCATAATTTCACCATCTTTTTGTGATGTGTGAGAACATTGGAGGATATAACACTTATTCTGATTCTTCAACAGTGATAATCAATTTACTATTCATGAGTATCTAGACTTGCTTTGGGATCAAGAGTGGGACCAACAATTCCAAAATAGGGTTCTTAATGGATTTATACTATTTAATCATATAAGTACCTATAAATTTCATATATATTCATTAAACCTTATTTGATGGATATTCAACACATAACATAATGATCTAAACTCAAATCAGGCTTCTTTGTTGTCTTTAGAAGGTGGTATACATAAAAAATTTGATTCACATGAAATATGCATCACATGTCTCTATGTGAATTATAACATTCACCCTTCATTGATGTATCATTCTTAAAAGCATTCTTCAAGACCTGGGGAAATGAATCATATGAAATGTTGAGCTCATATTCTTAGTAAGGTAAAACAAGGGAAATATCAATTCTCACATAATAATATCATAAAAATAAAGTTATAAGGAAGTTAATTTAACATTTTAAACACATAATATTTAATTCATAGTTTAAAAAGGTGTCATGAAATTAATCATGATAGGTCACAAGATAAGAATAATGAAGGAATCAATGAATATGATCCATGAGAGAAGAAAATTTGAATATGACAATGTTTTTTGGCATATACGTAAGAATATAAAATCATTTATTTAGTTACAAATCACCTCTAAGACTGTAAAATTCAATTATGGTCATTACCCATTCCATCAAATCCTTTTTCAATGTCCACTCCTATTACTATAATAGTATACAAAGTACCTTAGTGAATAGGGTTTACTCCCCATTCCAGTCCTAATTATCCTATGAGATATCCATCATTACCCAATGGGTTGGCGAGATATATAATTTTAGGACCACTTAAAACATAATTAAAATAATATGTACTTGTGACACGAGATCATAAAATATTGTTCACAACTTAAAATTTAGAAAGGAAGTGGGTCTCATAAACATTTTATCATTTCATCATAGCATAACCCATGAAAAAATTGGGTTTTATAATGGTTTCATCATTTCTTGACTAACCCATATAATGTTTTCGGTTCCATAGAATCATGTGTAAAACATCGTCAACATAATCCATTAAAATAATAAAATTTGGTGGTATGATTGGATCATATTAATATTAAATCATAACTAACATTAATGGATTTTATCATAGATTATAAATTCATTTCAAATAAATCTTGAATATTTCCTGAAGAAAATAACCTTCTCATATATAAATCAATAATTAAAAATAAAATATTTCCCAATTATTAAGGAAAAATATTTTTTTTAAATAAACCTTCAAAAAATTTAAATGATGCTTTAATGCATTGGTTTGTCACAACGATGGGAAATTACATTCTTATCTTGTTTGTTAAATCAAAGATTCCATTCACATTTTAAATAAAATGAAAAATTTTATCATCTGGAAAATGATAATAATGTTCGTTTTAAAAAATTTATAATCTATAAACATTATATAAAATGTATATAAATCAATCATTAGATAATAGTAAAAACATTCTTGAAATAAATTATATAAAAAAATGATATATAGGAAAAATTATATTCCACCAAAGGTAGAAAAAATAATGGTTTTCATTAATAATATTATTTTAGTATATGACTTCATAAATATACTAAAATTATATAAAACATTTATTTCCTATATGTAAATATAATATAATAATATTTATAAGATTCCTCACATTTTTTGAATAAAATATATTCATCGTAAAATTATTCATAAACAATCCTAATAATTAATGAGATTTTAACATAAATCTATTACATCAACTTCCAATTTCTATGAATGTGATCCAAACACTAGTATAATATATTAATATTTATTATAACTATAAAACATAATCATTTACATACTTATAATATCCTTTATGTTCCACTGAAAACATCTCAAAACCAACTTATTAATAATTCTTTTTAAGATTGTTCTTTTTTGTAGTTAACTATTTCGTTTTTCATGCAAGTATATGTTCTGCAGTTCCTAGCCTTAAAAATTGAAATCCCAAAACAATATCAATAATGTTATCCATGATATAAATTTCATATATATTCCTTATATATATGGATAAATTAATGTAAGAGAGAGAGAAATAAACTAAAATGTTCTTAGTGACGGTATATTATACACATGCATAAATGTTGTCTCAATTTTTCAATGGATGAAATGATATGAAATAAAATGAAATTTTACCATAAAAATATAATTTTTATGTTATATAAACCATATAAATATATATATATCCTTAAAACCGTTTATGTAATTTTTAAATGAAAAAAAATCACATTGCGGCATGGTGGTTGCAGTCCACACAAATAAATTAGCAGTATTATCATTTTCCAATAGATTCGAATTATGTGGATAATATTTGTTACATAATCATAATAATGATTCCATATTTTATAGATAATAATTTAAATATTTTATAATGGAAACCATATATTCATAAGAGGTATAATAATAAATTAATTTTTAAACACTAGGTTAAGACTTATACCCCTTCATTGAGAAACCTCTCTCATCTTGGACATTAATCCATAAAAGGATGGTATTTTGTAAAAATAATAAGAGTTTATATTTGGTGGGGGAGCCTAGAAATGAATTATGGTAGTTATTTTCCAATCATGCAGTATCCAATGTTGCGGATAATGAAGTAAAGAATGTTTCTTTTTATTAGTGATGAGTGGTGGATTATTATTTTTTCAAAAAATAATAAATTAAAAAAAATATTTTTGAGGTCCATATTGATAAGTAAAGACATATATAAATGAGATAGCGAGTATTAATCTTAATAATCTAATTGAAAAACATTTATACACATTTAGGTTATTTTTTCAATCTTATATCATTGTTTTAATCCCCAATTACCCCTTTAGCTAATTTCTACACTATTAAAGTTGTTTACTCTTTAAGGGTAGGGAATGTTAACATAAATTGTCATTTTACTCATAAATGGATAATATTTGATATCTGAATCCCTATACCATTCAATTTTATGATGATAAGTTTTTTTGAATATCAAATCATATAAAAAAATATATTTAAAATATCATTAAATTCATTTTTGGAAATCTTAAATTAGTTTAGCATTGAAAACAACATGTTAAAACATAATTAAAATATAAAAATTTCCCATCTTTAAAATATATTATACTTATTTTTAAAATTCATAGGACACAATAAATCACTCAAAATGTATTCCATTTAATATTTTCTAAAATTTATTGTTTTAATTATATATTAATTGAATAAAATTTTTATAGGGACTGTGTATAAATTTAATATAATTATTCAATAATAGTAAGTAAATATAAATTATCAATATAAACACAATTAATTAATATTTAAAATAAGCATTGGAACAAAACTTATACACCTTTTGTCCTATTTTAAATATATTATAGGGATTATATTCAAGAGAGTTACATTTTCTTTAAATTATTTTCGTTAATAGATATAAAGATCATAATAGAAGAAAAATGACAAAAAGTTGGAATATGTTAGATGAATTTATGTAAGCGTCATAAATACACAAATAAAATTGAATAAATGAAGACTTTTGGGATATTTTAAATCCTTAACCAAATGCCTTAACCATATTATACCAATTTACCATTATAGCTAGGGAAAATATTATAGAAGGATAATTTTCACAATTACTAAAAATTAAAGTAACATATTTAAAAAAAATAACCTAATGATTTTAATTTTGTAATTTATTTTTCGAGAATAAATTTCTATAAGTGGGAAAATTTTATTTAAATGATAACCATAAGACACAACGAATAGAATGTCCCTAGAAAAATTATTATTTATTTATAAATGTGATTTTATATCAATTTCCACCATAAAATTGGATCAAAGTAACATAATTAGATTAGTCATAATATAATATAACTAATTTAATATTTTATACAATTTTAAAACAAAGTGGAATTATCTAAATTCTAGATAAAAAATATCAATAAAAATAAATATTTCTTGCTATACACTAGAATAATAGTCTTTAAAAAGTTTCATAATTTCACTCTAGGATTAATTTTTTAATTATTATATTAAAAAATAAATACATTTTATAAAATAATATTTATTGAAGTAAACAAATTAATTATAATATTTTCTCAAAAAATTAATTAAACACATTTTAATATAAATTTATTTTTGATGTATAAAATGTCATTACTATAAATTCAATGTTTATTTAATAAACATTTGTTAATTACTTTTTATTTAGTAGAACTGTTTATTATATTTCATGAATATGTTAATCCTATTAATATCTTCAAATTTTGATGTTAGGTGATAACTATCACATTAAATAGTAATATTTTAATATTATAACTCTATATGTATGAAATTATCATTGCATGCAAAGAATGTTACCAAGGTAATAATTTTTATGAGGTTTATTCAATAATATCTTGGGGCATTGCATTCTAACCCCATCAAAAATGCATTTCACCATTGAAATTCTTTCACTTTTTTATAAACAATGGAGAATATCATTATTTCATTACATACCTAGGTTTCTAAATAGCTTCATTTCATGTATTGTTTCCCAAAAAACATTTCCCAGATGAGTTGTATCACATTTTTTATACTATCTAGAATCCCCATAGGTTTTTCCCTACTAATAGAGGGCATCCTATAGTGGTATGGTCGAAGTTTTCAATACATGTAAATGATCATGTATGTACTTCCTCATATGTGATACATGGAACAAGTCGTTAAATAAATAAGGACTCAGTAGAAGTGAAAAATGATTATGTTTCATCATAATATGAAAATATATTCCAAATGGATCAATATAAATATAAATAGTCACCATTATACCCATATTTCCATACCACATGACTTTATTCCAAGTAGGTACTCATTGAATTACATTCTCTCTATCATTGAACTTCAGATCCCACCAAAAATTGTCGGTATAAATTTAATGTCAAGTATATACTGAAATTATATACTAATGAATGGAATTAACATTCTCTTTCATATCCTCAACTTTCTTATAACCTAATACATTTCATTCCCCAGCATCATCCAAACACAATTGTTTTTTGTACTTCCTTTCATATAGTTCTACATAAAGGATATTATTATTGTTTTAGTAAAAAATCTTTTTTGTAAAATATTACACCAATGGAAGGGGTAGTTTACAATAACAATTTAAAACTATAGTGAATTATCACAAATGTCCATTTTTTTATTTTCAATGGTCCTCTTATAGTAACCATCAATCTAAATAAGATATGTAGTTTTCAAATTATACTCTATATCTTGATAAAAAGATTACTTCACTAGAACATTGAGATAAACCTTGGATCCCGATAAGATATGATTAAATTTATTTGTCCATATAAATTTAACACTTACTTAATATATAACCCCAAAAATTAATTCTAAGGGTAATCTTCTCATATTGATCTGAAATGTGATGACATCATAAAGTGATCGATTATAACCCCTATAACAATATTCACTTTAGATGCTTTGTGGTGTACACTAAAAAAATACATGGTAATGTTTTCCAATTTCCTTCCAGGATTTGTAGTGAATATAACATCCCCTTAGACCTCTTTTTATCCCTTACTTTCATATATACCATGAATTGAGATATATATTCTTCAATATCATATTTCGTATTGTCCCACCAAAAATACACTTTTAGATATCTTGGCATCTTTTTAGATTTAGATGAATATAGATTGATAATATATGAGAATCCTCTAATATCAAATTATTTATGTTTAGTAAATAACAAACACACACATGAGTTCTAAGCCATATAATTCTTTAAAAATAATGGTTAAACATAAAAACATTTACCACTTTCTTTTTTAGCTCTGCAGAGTTCCTCTATGCCTCTGTAATCCTCACATGGAATAATTGTTGAACAATCAATTGTGATAGTGGGGTTATGTCCCCTTTCCATAGGATTTCATGATATTTATTCTACAAATAAATAAATATTTGTTCTCTTTAAATCCTCAATATAGAAAAAATAAAATGGTTATTCTGACTCAATTCATTTTCCAATAGGTTTTCTTCTGCAGGAGGTGATGTATTGTGAAATAATAATCACTAATCAACTCTAACAGCCATTTACAAAACATATTAATCTATTTATGACTAAATATATACTTCAATAATTTATGTTCTATGTGTATTTCACAAACTTCACCGTTAAGATAATTAGTTTACATCTTTAACAAAAAAATTACTACTACCATATCGAAAATATGATTTGAGTAAAATAACTTATGTATTTTCTATTTGTGTGAAGAATATGCTATCACCATATCATTTTGTGTGTGTAAACATCCCAGTGCATTCATTGATTTACAATAAATGATCATAATCCCATATCTACTATTGGGAAGTCTGAGAAGAAGTGAACTGGCTAACCATCTCTTCAAATCCAGGAATTGTTTTCACATTAACCTATCCCAAGGAGCTTCTCTCCCATCCAATTTAACTCATTCAGTTGATTAATCATCTATGAAAAAATTTCCTCCAAGAAATAATAATATCTAGTAAAAATGAAAACTAAAGATCAAAGTTATAGTCTCTAGTATTCTCTAATATTCAAAAAAATATATCTTTAATGGATCTTCTAATATACACTAAAATGGAATATGTGTCCCAAGAATTAAATTTTTATTTCTATCATTCACAAAATTAAAATTTTAAATACAAATTACTATTCTTAATGGACAAAATTTCAATCCTCAATCGATATTTTTGATCTTATTTTATGTTAGAATATATAATGTTTCATTTATAAGGACAAAAAATAACTGGTCAAGGTAATCTCATAACACTATTTTCATTAAATATTTGATGATATTTGGAGAATTTGTAATAAAATATAAAATCAATATAAATTCATAGTGTATATAACTCATATGGGTGTTTTTATTGATAATAACATCAATATTTGTCATCAACTAATGGTATCCATATCGATGATCAATCATCGAAAGGTATTCTGCTTCACATAATATATAGATTTTAATAAATTCAAGTAAGAAGTTACTTATTATTGATTTTTATCATTCTTATTAATCAATGTAGATTTAGATTAGTTCATTTTTATTCTTAAAAAAATTACTCCCAAGGTGATTCACTAGAATGAATGAATCAATTAGTAATATTTTCCTACAGTTTCTTCTATAATTTCTCAAAATCAATAAAAAACATTCAATACGGATTCTTAGAATTGGATATACCATAAGGTATGAGTTATATTCAAAACTAAAAACCCTGATTCATCATACGACGTGGAAAATTTTTGGGGAATATGTAAACAAATAATTATACAAAATGAATATCCTTAATGTTTAGTTTCCATCAATCCATTTGAGATTATCACGCCTTTAGAATAGAAATACTTACTATATAGTGGATGTAATTTCCCTTGTATGTTAATGTTTACCATCCCACTGATTGAAAATAACTTTTGGTGTGGAATATCAAACATGGCTTAACTTACATGGAGACTGATATTGGATTTGTGTACCAAAACCCAATCCATGTGTATAATATATCTAAATCAACTAGAGTGAGATTAATGATATTTAAAGGATGAAACTTCACAAAAAAATACGAGAAGAATCATGTAATTGAGATATGTTCGTCGTATGATTTAGATTTTTCAATTATTCTTCAACATATAATAATTAAATGGCATTGTAATAAAATTAAAAATTCTTTATTTATAATAGAGTGGGAAAATATGGAATCAAATAAGACATTATCCATCCTATAGTGAATTTTATGTGTACCTATATCCAATTTTATATACACATTAGTATTACTGGTCACATGATATTTAACTTTTCCTCTAAGATTAAGAGGTTTCTAAAATCACTCATTTATATTAATCATGGGATTTTAGAAGTAGTTAGTATAAGGTCCTTACACCATAAATTTGAAATATTTATGTTTGTGTGGTGCATTATGTCATGGTTTCTCTCTATCTATGTAGAAATTGTTCTTCAAAAAAATTAGACATTTGATTTCCATATATCCATTCCTTAAACACATATAATATATATGATTCCCCTTAAGATAATTTCCTCATTACTTCCTTCTACACTTTGAGAATAAATTAATAAGCATCTTCTTTTCTTGATGGTTTTTTTAATTTCCTTTTAATTACCAATTTATTTTCTCATCAAAGTTGTGATTCTTCTGGGAAACTCTAATATATATCTATACATAGATATATCATCAAATGATTTTATCATATCAACTAATGTCTCTTAAGGATAACTCCCATCAAAGAATTGATTTTAATCCTAACGTAATGGTCAATCATACATTCAGGTTGAATGATAATACCAAAATAATACCCCAAATTCCTTTAAATGTTTTCTCATAGGTACTAATGGATGTATCATCCCCCATATATAGATAAATGAATTCATTTTCTTGTTTCATATTAAAAATGTGATGAGTGTACTTCTTTTAGAAAAATCCAAAAAATAATCCCACTATACAAATTTAATTTCATCTTGTAGTCTCATAATCTTGATACGAGTCCACTATTTTTCTACTTCATATTACAAACAACAATGAAATGAGATTCAATTTTCATGTTTTGATGATTTGATAATTGAAATATATTTTCTCCAATACCTATCCTTTTAATATCAATAATTAGTTTGGTATACCAATTAAAATAAGGATGATTTTTCCTCATGAAGGACTCAATAGAATTGTGTTCCATCCTTTTCATGTTTTGATGCTCAGAATTATTCATAGCTTGAGAATATTGTGTTAGAATTACAATAAAACTTGTCATTATTTATCCCATAACATTTAGTTTCATTGGTTGAAAAATATTTAACTGTTCATCACATTCATTGTTAATATAGTACCTTTAGGTACTAAACATTGAATAAACCAGGAACTGTTGTGGGAGAAATAATAATATTTAATACTAAAAAATTAACAAAATAATTAAATAATTCATAAATCAAGAAACCTTAATTTATATATATGACACCAGAAGTTTAACCAAGTTCATCCATGATCATATAAAAGTCATTTGGATGTTATTATAAACACTAATTTATCCTGATGTTTTCACTAATGTTTTATCATCTTTTTATATAAGTGTAACTAAACATTTCTATAATACCAATTGCTTTCAACAATAACACTCTTAAAAAATATTACATATTATTATATGAATATTAATTTCACGAACTTATGATCCATGATAGGATAACATAGTTTTATTGTCTTTAGATACATGGTTATATAATCAATTTATTATTAATATGACTATATAATATCACTCTAGTTTATTTTTAAATAGGAAAATAACTAAACATAAAATACCATAAACAATGATGTCATAAAAATTGAAAAGGAACCATAGGAAATAGTGTGTATAGATGCTCATTAATTGGAAAAAGGGGAATTTCAATGATCACATTACTATAAAATTAGCATTAATTTATGAGGACATGAGTAAACAAATTTAAAACCACACCATGTATATCATAGGTCAAATTATGGATTCATAGACTAAATATTCATAGTTAATAATACATGAATCACAAATGAATGAAAGTATATAAGCTATGAGGGCATAACATTGGTATAATAAATAAGTTTTTTACATACACATCGGTATATAGAATCATCTCTTCAGTCAAGAATAACAATCGATACTACCATTTTGGATTCGATTCACTCTCCATTCCATTATAACATTTTTCAAGATTTACTCTCAATACTATCTTAGTGGAAAAAGTCCCTTACCTATCAATTTTCAATCCACGTTCCAATTTTTATTATATCATGAGATATATATTACACAATACATTGGAGTTCTATATAATTTCATGGAAATAACACCTGCAAATTTTACAGTATATATTTTAAATATAAATTTAATTTTTTATACCTTATGATACACATAATAATAAAGGAAAATGAACAGTAATATAGTATACCATGACAAGTTAAACATTAAATTAATTAATGAATAATAAAAACAGTAATTTCAAAATATATATATTGATTTTAGATAAAAAATTATATATTTTTATTATTATTTAACATTCTTCAAAAAATAAGTTCCTCCAAAAAATGGTTTATATTACTTTTTTGTGAAGATAATATAATTATTTGTAAGGACCCGACCCCAGTTGCTCAGATTCAGTTACTTATTTTATTACATTGGCTTATAAACAAGGAATATGTATCCCAAAGGATGAATCCATTTAGTATGTTATGGAAACAAGATACATATATAAGTTTAACATTACAACATGAGGGGAAATACAACCCTAATTTGTTATATTAGGAATATCCAAGCGTCCTATATTATGCCTGGATGTCACTAATAACTAACTTTTTCATATCTTGGGAAAATGAAACATAAGAAATGGGTGAGCTCAAACACTCTGTAAGAGTAGTCAATATAGAGTAAGATAACATAAACATAAACATTATGAATGATTATTAATTTAAAACACATTCCTTTATAAAAAATAATCATGAACACATTATCGGAGAAATATGAGCAGAATAAATAATGCAATAATAAAACATAATCATTGTTATTATACTAGTCGAATAACCACATGAAAATTCAATTACTAGCCTCATACAGTGTGAAGTGCATATTCCTGAAATTCTGAAACATTTCATAAAGGCCACGACCAAGACATCTAAAAATCATTAAGCCCTTAGCCAAAACTATATATGAAATTGAGAAAGGCCTCGGCTAATTCCACATCTATTTGTCTCATGATACCTACCTATGCTTTGAGGGGATATAGAAATACCCATCCCTCACATTATAAGTCCAATTAATTCCTAATTTGATATGGAATAAACATAAACTATAAGGCCCCAGCCTTAAACCTTACTTAATCTTGAGTTATTACAAGATTACACATTGAGTATCTTTTCGGGTTTAGAGTTTTATAGAATTAGATCATAAAACTTGCATTACATTCCACATATAAACAAAGTGGTTACATAAAGATAGTATTCTTCATTCCCATCAATGGAAACACATTTAAAATAAATCATGGATTATTTCTTGACACATCCTTGACTCTATCATCTTATCATGTACCTTTCCCTTGACCTGTGAAAAACATTTCAAAAACTTGGGATGAGCATAAAAACTCAGTATGGGTTATAAAAAAACATGGAAAGGAAACATGAGTTCATATATACATAAGAATGAAATCATACTTTACCCATAAAACATAGGCACTTTAACATACCTCATAAAATCATTAATAAATCATAGAAATCATAAGACATAAAGGTAACTTGAGGCATTCATAACATTCTTACGTAGGGAGTAAACCTCTTGGTTACGTTTGGAATACCCATCACAGTATATTCCCTAAAATATCTTCGGAGAAACCTTAACGTTTCACTCCTTCGCGTTACCCAATGCATTGGAGAGCTATAACGGGCTCACCCGCCCTTAGTTTATCACAGAACCACCCGTCTTCATAATAATGCCCAAGAACCAAAACATAATCATATCACATAAAACATGCATAAACGAAACATAACATTTCCACATTTCAATCACGAGATATCAATACAACACATTGATATAATAAAAACATTATGAAAACCATTTTCAATACCAAAGTAAAAGAAAAGTAAAATATGGTATTTATTTTTCTTTTAAAAAGAATGTATGGCTTGTAGAGGAAGCCGAAACTCAATTAACGGTCACGACGGCGGAGAAGTCGTTGTCGCCGCATACGTACAACAAAAACATTCCCTTTTGTCGTTTAGTAAACGCTTCGTATAAAAAATATTCCTTTTGAATAAACGTAAAAGTCAAAAGGGGTTTATACACCGTATAAAATAAAGTTGTTTATAAAATAAAATATGCCCCAACGAAAGGAGATTGAGACGAAGTCCCATACCTCGTATCCGAATTGACCCGACCGTTCTTTAATCTCCTGGATAAAAAACTTGAGTTAACCTATACTTTCTTATGAATCTTTTTCAAGTTCATTATTCCTTTTATACCATGTTATGAACATCATGTAATCAGTTAAGTTAATAATGTTCATTTTGTCGGTATTTGGTTCTTAAGTCAAAAATAGAATTCTTACACTTACATGTTGTTAATTTGGTCAAAGGTTCATTATATACAGAATGGTATTCATGATGTAGATATCATATATGTCATATATATCCAGTACATACATGCATTTATAATATTACATAATCATTTAGAGGTAAGAAATGAAATGCACCGTTCATGGAGACGGTAAGCCGTACGTACGCATGAACGCTACTTCCATTTCTATTTCGTATTTTATAGAATGGAATCATAATCATATAAAAGTATATTATAATTCCAGTATAATATCATATATAATATCATAGTTCCATCCTTTATATGTCCCACATATGGTATTTAATGAATCAAATCACTTTGAGGGGGCGGTAGTCCGCACTTCCTAAAATGAAGATATCGTGTTTACCCATAATGGAAACCATAAAAGTATGCCCAAAATGAAAAAAACAGAAGCTTAAGGAAAACATAAACATATTATATATTATATATAAAAATAGTTACATCATAATGGCCACCTTTGAAGGTGTTAAATGAGTATTGAACAATCATCGTTTCGGGAGGCAGAATTTCACCATCCACGGAAACCGTATGTTCTTTAACCATTTGATGTAGTTTTGTGAGAGTGTAGCTCAAATAAATATTATAACAACATCCTTGTATATTGAATATACTGGTGTTGTTACAAAATAAGTAAATAAAAAGTGTTTAGGGGGGGTTGGAGAAGTAAAATAAAACAAATGAACATGATAGAATGAATTACCTTAAAATGTGTAACTCCTTTTGATTTGAGCCTAAAGGCTTCCTTTGAAAGGATTCTGCCCAAAGGGAATCCTCTAGGATGAGGATAGGGATGTGGAGAGAGTAAATGGGCAGGTGTTTGCTGAGCCAAAGGCTTGAGGAGTGTGTAAAATGAGGTAGAGGTGGGGGCCTTTTATAAGAGGAGAGGAAGGGCACTTTTGGAAAGTAAAGAAATATTACTTTATTTGAAAATGTGCTTCAGTTTTAAAAGGCCCCACATTGATATAATTCGTGGATAAGGTGATAAGGGTACTAAATCCACTCATCCAATTGGTTTTGGCCATGTGTAGTTCATAGATTTTACATTGTCTTTCCATTTTATTTAAATCGTCAAATAATGATGTCATCGCTACATCATTATTATGTCATAAATAATTTAATTTATATAATGTCTAAAAATCATAAAAAAAATACTATGATCTAGGAAATATTTTTAGCATTCCAAAAACTATTTATAATCAAATATCTGATCTTTATAACCCCATGTAAAAATTGTTTTCGTAAAACATATTATGTTTGTGTCATTTTTACTTTTACATTAAATAAAAAGTTATTTATGTCATTTCCAAACCAAAGTTTCTCAATGGGGTCCCCAAGTTGACCCATGGCTTGTCTTGGTCGGCCATGACACAACCAATAAGGTTGGGACATGTGTCTATGTCATTTCCTATTATTAAAGCATTATTTATACCTTAAACTACCCTAATTACCACTAATCGCGATTAAGAACATAATAAGTTACTATTCACCAAAAAATGATTATAATCTCATTGAACCACATTTTACTTCTTAATGACAAAAATGTATGTCGGATTTTCAAAATTCAATACACATTAGTGGTAAACTTTCATTTAACTGAAAAAATCAGTTTGCTTGATTACCACTTAGTGGTTTCACTATTCATCAAAAATTGAAGTTTTTCAGAAAATTATCAAAAATTCACCCTAAGCTATATTTGATATTCCGAATTCAAAAATGAAGTCTATTTTACAAAATTCAAATCATATAAGTCACATTAATTAATTTAATAATTAATTCCCGCTGCCAGAGCAAATAGCGTGTTTTTACAAAACAATAAGTATCAAAAGATTGACACCAGTTTAAGTCTAATTTCAAAGTGAAATTGATTCCAATGACCACCATTGGATAAAATGGTAAAAATATATTCTAATTTCACTTAAAAACCAATTCAAAACATAATCTAATCATATAAATAAATTAGATTAAAAAGCAGTTTTGATGTAAAATGCAGTATTTTTCACTATTCATTAAAAAATGAACATTGTCAGAAAAATACCAAAAATTCACACAAGGTAAATTTTGATGTCCCAATCATAAAGGATAAGTTTATTTTGACAAACATAGTTTATATTATTGTCAAAATATAGATTCAAAAATGGTTTTCCATCAAAAGGCAGTAAAATAATCTTTTAAGAATATTAGTGTATTCTATGCATAAGATTGTATTTATTTTCATTTTAAGCCTCTAAAACACTATCTTAATCATTAATAGACATGGATAAAAATATCTATTATTAATTACTTACTTGGAATGTTACATCCTTCCCCCCTTTAGAAAATTGTGTCCCCGCAATTTATTTACTTATCGAATAGATGGGGGTACTTATCCCTCATTGCATTTTCAGATTCCCATGTTGCCTCTTCAATCATGTGGTTTTTCCACAAAACCTTTACCTGCTTAATCACCTTATTCCGTAACACTTGCTCCATGTGGTCAAGAATCTGGACCGGTTGTTCCTCATAAGATAAGTTCTCTTCCAGCTGAACTACCTCTGGACTCAAAACATGAGATGGATCTGGCATATACTTTCTCAACATCGAAATGTGAAAAAAATTGTGTACCTGAGATAAACTCGGAGGTAAAGCCACCTGGTATGCAACTGATCCAACTCTCTCCAGAATTTCGTATGGTCCAACAAACCTTGGACTCAGCTTTCCTTTCTTACCAAATCTCATCACACTTTTCCATGGAGAATCCTTGAGAAAAACATGATCACCTACCTCGAAAGATAGATCTTTCCTCCGGTTATCCGCATAACTCTTCTGCATGCTCTAAGCTGTTCTCATGTGTTTCGGAATCAGCTGAACTTTTTCTACCATCTCTTCTACCAATTATGGTCCCATCAACTTCCTTTCACCCACTTCATCCCAGAATGCTGGAGTTCGACACCGCTTCCTATATAATGCCTGAAACGGTTCTATCTGTATACTGGAATGAAAACTGTTATTATATGAAAACTCAACCAAAGAAAGATGTTGGTCCCAACTTCCCTGATAATCCATAGAACAAGCTCGTAGAATATCCTCCAATGTATGAATTGTTCGTTCTGACTGCCCATCTGATTGAGGATGAAAAGTTGTACTAAAATTTAATTCAGTACCCAACGACTTTTGAAGGCCTTTCCAAAAGTTAGAAGTAAACCTGGGATCACGATCCTATACAATGGATAGAGGAACTCCATGTAACCTGACTATCTCTTTAAGATACAAATGGGAAAGTTGATTAAGAGAGAAAGTATCTCATATAGAAAGGAAATGAGCAGATTTGGTCAAGCGATCAAAAATAACCCAGATTGCATTATTACCTCGAGATGTCTTCGGTAATGCAACAACAAAGTCAATGGATATATTCTCCCATTTCCACTCTGGCACTGGTAAAGGCTGAAGCATCCCTTTCGGTAACTGCCGCTCTGCTTTAACCTACTGACAAGTCAAACACTTCACAGTAAAATCAGCAATGTCTCTTTTCATTCCATCCCACCAGTAATACTCCCGCGGATCTCTATACATCTTAGTACTGCCCGGATGAACTGAAAACAGAGAACCATGAGCTTCACATAACAGCTCTCTCTTCAACTGTGAATCACAAGTCACACACAATCTCTTCCCAAATCTCAAAACACAATCATTATCAATGTTGAATTCAGGCAACTTACCTTTCTGAACCAGCTCTACCTTTTTCTGCAACTCACTGTCTTGCTTCTGTGCTTGCTTGATTCTATCTGATAGAGAAGATCTCACTGATACCTGAAACAAAACAGAAGGACTTCCTGCACCAACAACTTCTATGCGAAAGTTCATCAAATCCTTGACCAAAGGATCACGTTCCAAACGCAACATTGTTAATGAAGCATTACTTTTTCGACTCAAAGCATCAGCCACTTTATTTGCTTTTCCCGTATGGTAATGAATTATACAATCATAATCCTTGATTAATTCCAGCCATCTCCTCTATCTCATGTTTAACTATTTTTGAGTTAATATATACTTTAAACTTTTGTGATCGGTATATATTTCACACTTTACTCCATACAAATGATGCCTCCAAATTTTTAAAGCAAAACAACAGCAGCTAATTCCAAATCATGTGTACGGTAATTTACCTCATGAGTTTTCAACTTTCGTGAAGCATAAGCAATTACCTAATCATTCTGCATTAGGACGCAACCAAGTCCTTTCAATGAAGCATCACTGTATATAACAAACTCACCATTCCTGGAAGGTAGTGCCAAAACTGGAGCATTCACCAATCTTCTTTTCAATTCCTGAAAACAATCATCACATTCTTTTGTCCATATAAACTTAACACCCTTCCGAGTTAGCTTAGTCATTGGACTAGATAACCGTGAAAAATTTCTAACAAACCTTCGGTAATAGCCCGCCAAACCAAGGAAGCTACGAATCTCGGTTACATTTGTGGGTCTTGGCCATTCTTCCACAACTTTTTTTTTGCAGGATCAACAGTTATTCCATCTTTAGAAACAATGTGACCAAGGAAAGAAATTTGTTGCAACCAAAAATCACACTTGCTGAATTTCCCATACAATTTCTTTTCTTTTAAGGTTTGCAAGATAACCCTTAAATTTTTTTCATGCTCCTCTTTACTTTTAGAAAACACCAAAATATCATCAATGAAAACCACTGCAAACTTATCCAAGAACTCATGGAAAATTCTATTCATTATGTCCATGAATACAACAGGTGCATTGGTTAGCCCAAAAGGCATTACTACAAATTCATAATGGCCATATCTCGTACGGAACGCGGTCTTAGGAATATCTGCCTCCTTTACCTTCAGCTGATGGTACCCCGATCTCAAGTCAATCTTTGAAAAAAACTGAGCTCCCTGGAGCTGATCAAACAAATCATCGATATGAGGCAAAGGATATTTGTTCTTAACAGTGATATTATTCAAGGATCTATAATCAATGAAAAGTCTCATAGAACCATCTTTCTTTTTAACAAATAAAACAGGAGCACCCCATGGTGATGTGCTAGGTCTAATTAAACCTTTCTCTAATAAATCTTGCAATTGCTCCTTCAACTCTAAAAGTTCAATTTGTGCCATTCGATAAGGGGGTTTTGAAATTGGATTAGAATCAGGAACTAAGTCAACAGTAAACTCAACTTCCCGATCTGGTATTATTCTAGGCAACTCATCAGGAAAAACATCAGGATACTCATTTACCACTGGCACATCATTAATCTGAACAGTTCCTTTATTTTCAATGACGTGTGCAAGGTAACATTCATTTCCATCTTTTACAAGTTTCTCGGCCTCTTGATATGTTATCAAATGTAAGGGTTCATTCCTGTAAACAAACTGAAAGTCTTTCTGAAAAGAAACTTCTTTAGCTCTACAGTCAATCTTAGCATGGTAAATAGAGAGCCAATCCATACCCAGGATAACATCAAACTCTACTAGAGGTAGAACAATAAGGATTGCAAGTAGGTTCTTTCCATAGATAAGGATAAGAAGATTCTTATAAATTCTTTTTGCCTCGAAACTTCCCCCAGGTGTTTTTACCAAAAGTTCAGGAGTCATTTCCTGAGATGGTATTCCCATTTTACTAGAGAAGGTTTCAGAGATGAAAGAATGTGTAGACCCCGAATCAAACAACACACTGGCATAATCTGAAAAAACAAACAAAGTACCTGATACAACTTCATTTGATGGCCCGACATCTGCTGAAGTAGTTGCAAAGGATTTCACCACCCCTTTCTGCTTGTAGTCTAACTGCTTCCCATCACTCAAGCTCCTTGTCGGACACTCCTTTGCATAGTGACACATCTCATTGCACTTATAACATTTCACTAACTGTAAATCAAATTTGTTCTTACCTTCACCTTGATCCTTTTCAGTGCAATCACGAGCCTTATGTCCCATCTTACCACAACGGTAGCACTTCCCAGAATTCAGAAGACATTCCCCAGCATGCCTTTTGCCACATTTATCACAAACTGGAAACTTAGTTCTCTTACCATCAGGCTTTTTTGAAGAATTCTTACCTTTCTCCTGCCACCTCAGTCTCTTCTTCTGCTGGTTGTTATAAAACACTTGGTCATCGGCAAACTCCGTTTCCACCTTCTCAGCACATCGAACAAGCTTTTTATAACTTTTAAACACACAAGAAGCTAATGCCCTTCGATATTTTGTCTTTAATCCTGAGTAAAAATGATTGATTTTACTATCAAGGTCCCGGATAAAATTTGGAGCATACCTTGCCAATCGAGTGAACCTTTCTTCATAGGCAGCCACTGAGTCTTCCTCTTGCCTCAATTCCAAGAATTGCTTTTCCATCCAAAGTCGAACAGCCTTAGGAAAATACTTTTCAAGAAACATACCTTTGAATTCATCCCAGTCAAGAGCATCAATCTCATCGGCATCCCTGATATTTTTAACCATAGACCACCACTGATCTGCTTCACCCTCCAAACGGTAAATAGCAAGACTAACCTTTTGATTGTCTGAACACCCCATGACATCAAAAATCTTCTCCAGTGCTTTAATCCACCCTTCAGCTAGCACAGGGTCAGATGATCCTCTGAATGATGGTGGATGTTGCCTCGTGAAATGTTCCACCACTGACATGTTCCTCTGCGGTTGGTCTGGCTGATCTCGTGCATGGATACCACCGCCATTTATCGCTTGAGTCAACTGTGCCATTACTGCAACAAACTGTTTAGTTCCAATTATGACCATTTCTGGATGCTGATTCGGAAGGTTATTTCCTTCTGTATGCCTTCCTAGCACTGCTTCCCTGTTTCCTCTGCGGAAAACCATTCTGAACAAACATGTCTTAGATGAAGCAACATGGTAATCTTTAAATGCTATATCATTTCAAAAAAAATATTTTGGATAATCATTTTAATAGAATTATAACTCCTAAAGTTATCTAAACCGACCTTTGATACCAACTATAAGGCCTCAGCCTTAAACCTTACTTAATCTCGAGTTATTACAAGATTACACATTGAGGATCTTTTCGGGTTTAGAGTTTTAGAGAATTAGATCATAAAACATTCATTACATTCCACATATAAACAAAGTCGTTACATAAAGATAGTATTCTTCATTCCCATCAATGGAAACACATTTAAAATAAAACATGGATTATTTCTTGACACATCCTTGACTCTATCATCTTATCATGTACCTTTCCCTTGACCTGTAAAAAACATTTCAAAAACTTGGGACGAGCATAAAAACTCAGTATGGGTTATAAAAAAACATGGAAAGGAAACATGAGTTCATATATACATAAGAATGAAATCATACTTTACCCATAAAACATAGGCACTTTAACATACCTCATAAAATCATGAATAAATCATAGAAATTATAAGACATAAAGGTTACTTGAGGCATTCATAACATTCTTACGTAGGGAGTAACCCTCTTGGTTACGTTTGGAATACCCATCACAGTATATTCCCTAAAATCTCTTCGGAGAAACCTTAACGTTTCACTCCTTCACGTTACCCAATGCATTGGAGAGCTATAACGGGCTCACCCGCCCTTAGTTTATCACGGAACCACCCGTCTTCATAATAATGCCCAAGAACCAAAACATAATCATATCACATAAAACATGCATAAAGGAAACATAACATTTCCACATTTCAATCACGAGATATCAATACAAGACATTGATATAATGAAAACATTATGAAAACCATTTTCAATACCAAAGTAAAAGAAAAGTAAAACATGGTATTTATTTTTCTTTTAAAAAGAAGGTATGGCTTGTAGAGGAAGCTGAAACTCAATTAACGGTCACGACGGCGGAGAAGTCGTTGTCGCCGCATACGTACAACAAAAACATTCCCTTTTGTAGTTTAGTAAACGCTTCGTATAAAAAAGATTCCTTTTGAATAAACATAAAAGTCAAAGTGGTTTATACACCATATAAAAGAAAGTTGTGTATAAAATAAAATATGCCTCAACGAATGGACATTGAGACGAAGTCCCATACCTCGTATCCGACTTGACCCGAACATTCTTTAATCTCCTGAATAATAAACTTGAGGTAACCTCTACTTGCTTATGAATCTTTTTCAAGTTAATTATTCCTTTTATACCATGTTATGAACATCATGTAATCAGTTAAGTTAATAGTGTTCATTTTGTCGGTATTTGGTTCTTAAGTCAAAAATAGAATTCTTACACTTACATGTTGTTAATTTGGTCAAAGGTTCATTATATCCAGAATGGTATTAATGATGTAGATATCATATATGTCATATATATCCAGTACATACATGCATTTATAATATTACATAATCATTTAGAGGTAAGAAATGAAATGCACCGTTCATGGAGACGGTAAGCCGTACGTACGCATGAACGCTACTTCCATTTCTATTTCGTATTTTATAGAATGGAATCATAATGATATAAAGGTATATTATAATTCCAGTATAATATCATATATAATATCATTGTTCCATCCTTTATATGTCCCACATATGGTATTTAACGAATCAAATCACTTTGAGGGGGCGGTAGTCCGCACTTCCTAAAATGAAGATATCGTGTTTACCCATAATGGAAACCATAAAGGAATGCCCAAAATGAAAAAAACAGAAGCTTAAGGAAAACATAAACATATTATATATCATATATAAAAATAGTGACATCATAATGGCCACCTTTGAAGGTGTTAAATGAGTATTGAACAATCATCGTTTCAGGAGGTAGAATTTCACCATCCACGGAAACCGTATGTTCTTTAACCATTTGATGTAGTTGTGTGAGAGTGTAGCTCAAATAAATATTATAACAACATCCTTTTATATTGAAGATACTGGTGTTTTTACAAAATAAGTAAATAAAAAGAGTTTAGGGGGGGTTGGAGAAGCAAAATAAATCAAATGAACATGATAGAATGAATTACCTTAAAAAGTGTAACTCCTTTTGATTTGAGCCTAAAGGCTTCCTTTGAAAGGATTCTGCCCAAAGGGAATCCTCTAGGATGAGGAGAGGGATGTGGAGAGAGTAAATGGGCAGGGTGTGGCCGAGCCAAAGGCTTGAGGAGTGTGTGAAATGTGGTAGAGGTGGGGGCCTTTTATAAGAGGAGAGGAGGGGCACTTTTGGAAAGTAAAAAAATATTATTTTATTTGAAAATGTGCTTCGGTTTTAAAAGGTCCCACATTGATATAATTCGTGGATAAGTTGATAAGGGTTCGAAATCCACTCATACAATTGGTTTTGGCCATGTTTAGTTCATAGATTTTACATTGTCTTTCCATTTTATTTAAATCGTCAAATAATGATGTCATCGCTGCATCATTATTATGTCATAAATAATTTAATTTATTTAATGTCTAAAAATCATAAAAAATACTATGATGTAGGAAATATTTTTATCTTTCCAAAGACTATTTATAATCAAATATATGATCTTTATAACCCCATGTAAAAATTGTTTTCGTAAAACATATTATGTTTGTGTCATTTTTACTTTTACATTAAATAAAAAGTTATTTATGTCATTTCCAAACCAAAGTGTCTCCATGGGGTCCCCAAGTTGACCCATGGCTTTTCTTGGTCGGCCATGACACAACCAATAAGGTTGGGACATGTGTCTATGTCATTTCCTATTATTAAAGCATTATTTATACCTTAAACTACCCTAATTACCACTAATCGCGATTAAGAACTTAATAGGTTACTATTCACCAAAAAATTATTATAATCTCATTGAACCACATTTTACTTCTTAATGACAACCATGTATATCGGATTTTCAAAATTCAATACACATTAGTGGTAAACTTTCATTTAACTGAAAAAATCAGTTTGCTTGATTTCCACTTAGTGGTTTCACTATTCATCAAAAATTGAAGTTTTTCAGAAAATTACCAAAAATTCACCCTAAGCTATATTTGATATTCCGAATTCAAAAATTAAGTCTATTTTACGAAATTAAAATCATATAAGTCACATTAATTAATTTAATAATTAATTCCCGCTGCCAGAGCAAATAGCGTGTTTTTACAAAACAATAAGTATCAAAAGATTGACACCAGTTTAAGTCTAATTTCAAAGTGAAATTGATTCCAATGACCACCATTGGATAAAATGGTAAACATATATTCTAATTTCACTTCAAAACCAATTCAAAACATAATCTAATCATATAAATAAATTAGATTAAAAAGCATTTTTGATGTAAAATGCAGTATTTTTCACTATTCATTAAAAATGAACATTGTCAGAAAAATACCAAAAATTCACACAAGGTAAATTTTGATGTCCCAATCATAAAGGATAAGTTTATTTTGACAAAAATTGTTTATAAAATTGTCAAAATATAGATTCAAAAATGGTTTTCCATCAAAAGGCAGTAAAACAATCTTTTAAGAATATTAGTGTATTCCATGCATAAGATTGTATTTATTTTCATTTTAAGCCTCTAAAACACTATCTTAATCATTAATAGACATGGATAAAAATATGTATTATTTATTACTTACTTGGGATGTTACATAAACAACATAAAAAATTATATTTAAACTATCATATGAAATGTAACTAACTTTCCCCAATCATTAAACATAAAACACCATCCTTTCTGTAAATGGTTTTTGGATAGATCATCCATAATAAAATTATTCAAAAAAAATTCTTTAAAATATTTTTGATGAAATCATAACTGATTAAATTAAATAATACACAATAATAAACAAGATTATTGAATCCGAAAAAAATACTCTTATTAAATCATTAAGCAATTTTTGAGATAAATACCCTCTTAATTTGAAAAGAAGAGTTCATTTGGAAAAAAAGATTTTTATAAAACCATAAGTAATGTAAGATAGTATTTTCATAATAAAATTAGTTATTTTATAAATATAATGGTTTCCAAAAATTAGATTATAGATTGCCCTTGAAAATTGGTACGAATTTGAGAAATTCCCTTCAATCGGGCTTGTATTTTGGAAAAAAAATTTGAATTTTCATTTAAAATGGTAAAATATCTATAAAAAAGGAAGTATTATGGTTTTTAAAAATATGTAGAAAACTAAAACATAGTTTATTATGAGTACATAATAATACATAAGAATTTCCTAGAAGTAATTATACAATAAAAGTAACCCAATTCAAAATAAAGGTTCGGGTGATAAAACCCTTACCATAAGTCAAAATGTGTTCCCCTATTTAACATAAAGTCATGGAATATGAATTTTTACTCATTAATATATTTATTAAGAACCTATTATAAATTTATTTTTTTATCATAATTCTGTTTAGTTCATTTACATCCTTATTGATAAGTTATAATATCAAATTCCATCGTTCTAGAGTGTTCGTTTTCATGATTTTCATAATCGGTTCACTTGTTTTTAAGTAATGGAGTTCCTGTGGAATGGCTGTAAATCTCCAGAATTGAAATTACATATTATTTAAGAACATAATGAATTTTTAATGGTAATTTATATCATTTGGTTACATGAAATGTGGATGAATCGTTAGATGATACCCACTTTGATTATTTAGCGGTATTCTGATTATAATGAACTACTTTGGTAATAAAAATTAATAATATGTACATATACTAGTTCCTAATTATTAATTAGTTTTTAATGAATATATAATTGTCATTTTATACCATATAAATGGTTTCATTACATGAAATGAAGGAGAAATTGAAGAACCAAAATTCATCTTCCATGACAGTTATAAATTGGAACCTCATGGACGTTGATTTTGTTTATAAAATGAATGAGATGGAGTAAGAATATTGATGATGGTTCTACTATTAACATCATATAATTATAGTATATTGATGATATTGGATTTATCATGGTCATTTTGATATATGAGGTGGTGATATGATAACAAAATAAGATAAATTGAAATGAAATTATTGAAAATGAATGGGGTTTTACCTCTTGAAATAACCTCATTGAGAACCTCCTTAAGGGAAAGGATTTTGGACTTTTGGCAAGAATAAGAAGTTTTTGGACGTGGGGAGTACCTTGGTAAGATTCTTGGGTAATTTTTTGATAAGGAATGGATCTTAATAGGTGCGAGGAAATGAGGGTGTGAAGGGTGGTATTTCAAGTGGAGGGGAGAGGGGATTTCTCAATATTATATTCATTAATTTATTATTTGTTCACAGGGCAAGGAATATTGAGTCTTCCATGACTAAGGATAGTAATTATATCATTTTAATCCAAACAAATTAGGCTTATATCAGAATAAAATAATACATGACTCTATAATTAGTGCATTTAACTTATTTGTAAATTATGGTATTTCACTATTCATTAAAAATTCTAGTATTTCAGAAAAATCCCAAAAATTCACCCCAAAATTTTATGACCTATAGAATCCAAAATTAATTTCCATTTTTCAAAAATAATTTTCTAAATATGATTAATTTAATATTTAATTAAAATCATAATTTATTAAAAAAATGTTTTTAAACATTTATTTACTTATTCCAAAACATAGATATATCATACATCTACATGAATATTATTTATACACTATCATAGGTAAGGTTACTTTTAATTATGGTATATCACTATTCATAATGTTCTGTTACTAATCATAAGGGTAGGTTAATATTCACCAAAAATTATATTTTTCTTATCAATCTCCAAATAACATGCTGATCACAACTGTGTATGTCAGATTATAGAAATTCACATCCCAAAGTGACAAACATTTGTTTAAAGGTCACATAGCACATAATATTTCATTATTATGTGATTTCAAGTGATTATGACATATTTATAAGAAAGGAATTTCCATTGAAAAAATTGTGTCGTTACATTCTCCCCTCCTTATAAAAATTTCATCCTCGAAATTCAAAAAATATTACCTAAAAAGATTCATGTATGTCTTCAACATAAGCTCTTCAAGATCCCTTATTGCCTCTTCCATATTATGGTTCCTCCAAAGATCCATTACCACACGAGTTTTTTGATTTCTCAATACTTGTTCTCTAGTATCAAGAATCTTGAGAGTCTCTTCACAATAAGATAGATTACGCTGAAGATCTATTCTTCATATGTGAGTACCTATGTTGGGTCTGGCATGTATTTCTTTAACATTGGAATCTGGAACACATTATTAACATTGGGGATACTTGGTGGCACTTCCATACAGTAATATATGGATCCAATTCTCTCCAGAATTTCAAATAGTCTAATGTACTTGGGACTTAATTTTCCTTTCTTAACGAATCATGTCATACCTTTCCATAGAGATACCTTAGAAATCTTGTTCTCCATCTTGAAATTCCAAATCCCTCCTTCGGTTATCAACATAGTTCTTTTGACTACTTTGAGATATTTTGATATGGGCTTGGATAATCTTCACCTTTTCGTTTGGTTCCTCAACATGTTCTAGGCCAACAAGCATTCTTTCACCAACATCATCCCAGCAAGTTTGTGTATGACATTTCTTCCCATTTTACGATTCATATGGTTCCATATGAATACTTTAATGAATTTTATTGTTATAGTAATGTTCTACGAGAGGTAGATACTGATCCAACATACCTTTAATGTCATGTGAAAAAGACCTCAATATGTCTTCCAATGTTTGAATACTCTGTTCTGATTGTCCATCAGTTTGTGGGTGGTAGGAAATGCTCAAATGAAGATCAGTATCAAGGGCCTTCTGAAGAATTTTCCAACATTGTGACGTAAAAAAGGATCACAATCAGAAATATATGATAAGGGTACACAAGGAAATCATAAAAATTCATTAATATATAATTTTTCTAAACGTTCATGAGGTAAATATTCGATTATAGGAAAAAAATGTGTTCATTTTGTAAGATGAACAACAATTACCCATATCACATAATTCTTTCATGGAGTCTTAGTAGCCCCATGATAATGTCCATTGTAGTATCCTCCCATTTCCAAATAAGAATATAAAAGGGTTTCATGACTCCTCCATTATGTTGCCTTCTAGCCTTCACCTATTAACTAACCAAACATCTCGACACATAATCAACAATCTCCCTCTTCATGTTTTCCAAAAAAATATTCCTTTAAATATCTTTACATATTTGTGATACCTAGGAGTATAGGGAAATTAGAGCTATAAGCATCATCCAATAGTTCACTTATAACACTAGAATAGCGGGAACCCAAATCCTATTTCTGAATTTCAAATTCCACCTATATATACGATGTCATATAAATTCTCATCATTTACAGATTTAATTTTCTATTAAAAATACTCATCATCATACTGAGAACATTTTTTCTTTTCCTTTAAAGTATATTTCGAAACCTTTTGAAAAGGGAGTGATGTGTTACCTTCCATTATAATTCCCATATCCATCTTTAGTAGATCTATGAACAATGAATCCCTTTCAACTCTCATCAGATTAAAATATTATGTGGTCCATTCTACTCAAAGTGTCTCCCACCTTATTTGCCTTCCCAGAGTGGTAGTGTATTGTGCAATCATAATCCTTGAGTATATCAATCCATATCCTTTGTCTCATGTTGAGTTCTTTATGTGAGAAGATATATTTCAAACTCTTATGATTCTTATATATCTCACATTTTTCCCCATAGAGGTAATGTCTCCAAATCATTAGAAAAAATTTTATCACTACTAACTCAAGATCATGAGTTGGATAGTTTTTTTCTTGAATTTTTAGCTTTATATATGAATAGGAAATCACTCTATCATTATTAATAAGGACACCACCATGTACTTTCATTGATACATTGCTAAAGATCCCAAATCCCACATTCCCTAATGGTAGAGTCAATATTGGAGAGTTCACTAATATTCTCTTTAATTCATTAAAACATTTTTTACATTCCATTGTCAATATGAACATAACCCCTTTTCTTGTAAGCATGGCCATTTGGTTGGATAAATGGCTTAAATTTCTGAAAACAATGCCGATAATAACCTGCTAAACCAATAAAACTACATACCTCAATTATTTTCATTGGAGTATGATATTCTTCTACAACCTTGGTCTTTATAGGATCTACAGATATTCTATCCTTAGAGACAATGTGGCCATGAAATGAAACTAATTGAAGCCAAAAAGCACACTTGCTAAAATTCCCATATAATTCATTTCCTCTAAGATTCATCAGAATAGTGCTCAAGTGATTTTCATGATCTTCATAGATTTTAGAGTATACCAGGATATAATCAATAAACACCACTAAAAATGCATCAATATATCCCTTGAAAACCCTATTAATTTGATCCATGACAATAGATGGTTCAATAGTCAGTTCAAAAGGTATTACTATATACTTATAATTTACATACCTAGTTCGAAATGCTATCATTTGAATGTATTACTCACTCGTAAGAAATTGATGATATCCAGATCGAAGATCAACCTTTGAGAAATATTGGGATCCATGAAGATTATCAAAGAAATCTTCAATGAGATATAGGGGATAATTGTTATTTATTGTTATAGAATTGATCTTCCTAAAGTCGATGCACAACCTCATAGACCCATATTTCTTCTTAATTAATATAACAGGGGAACCCCATAGAGAAACACTAGGGAGAATAAATAATTTATCACTCAATTCCTCTAATTTTTTCTTTAGTTTTACTAACACCACAATGGAAATTCTATAAGGTGTCTTTGATATGGGCCTTGAACCAGGAATTATATCAATTAAAAACTCAATTTCCTGCTCTGGATGATGTCTCAGTAAGTCCTCTAGAAAGTTTACTATATATTATTTCACAACAGATACATCCTCTATTTGTTCATTCCTTTCCTCACCCATAATCATTCCACTCCATTCCTCCCCAATGATTTAATTTAGTAGAGCTACAAAGGGTGGATTTATATAATAACCAGATGGTGGTGTTTCAGCTTTAAATATAAGAAATTCATTATCTTTATCAAAAAATATATCCTCATTTTTCTTACGATAAATTTTCACACCATGATCTAAATGCTAATCCATACTGAGTATTATATCAAAATAAATTATAGGTATGATAATAGGATCAACAGATAAAGCACGTTTATATGCCAGAATGGTTACTGATTCATAAAACTTTTATTGCAATAATACTTCTATTAAGAGTTTTTACTAATATCTAATTTAATAAGTAAAATTGGAAATATCTAATTATTTTGGAGAAATGGGAAGATATGAAAGAATGTGATGGTCTAGAATCAAATAAATAATTGGCTAATTTTGAGGAAACAATCAATGTACCTTCCACCACATCATTCAGAACTTCAACCTCTGCAATTGTGATTTCATAAACATTTCCTTGATCCCTTGGTCATTTCTGTGTCATTTTACCTTGACTATTTGGACAATCATTATCATATTTCCCAAACTCCTGAAAATTATAACATTTAACATTAAAAGCTTCATTTTTCCCCTTTAAATCACCAGCAAGATGGTCTTTCTATCCACATTGGAAGCTTATTTTTTTACACTTTAATCACGCACCAGGGTGATTCCTTCCACAATTATCACAAGGTCTAAATTAAAGTATTACCTTCTTCCTTATTTCCTTATATCTTATTCCAGCATTTTCAGAATCCCTCTTCTTCTCATTCTTTCCATTAAAGTCATAAGTCTTGTAAAATTCTTATTCCATCATGACAGGACATGAAATTATTACTTCATATGATGAGAAACTCTGGGAGACCATATCCCGCTGGAGGAATGGATTTAGTCCATCAAAGAATCAATCAGTCTTGCTCCTAAAATTTCATATATAGTGAAAAAAATTCCCTGTTATCCTTGTGAAGATAGCTTCAAACTTTGTTACATTATAATCTTCCTTTTTCATCAAATTCAGAAACTACCTTTCCATATCCGCTCAATATTTATAAGAAAATAATTTCTCTAGGAATATTTCATTAAATTCCCTCCATTCCATATCCTCTACCTCTACCACATCCTTTGTGATTTATATTAATGTCTAGAACTGATCCAAATCTCCCGATAGATGATAAATTACCATGAAAACCTTCTCACTTTCATTACATCCCAAAGCGAGAAATATCTCCTCTAGGGATCTTATCCATTATTCAACAACAAATGGTTTTTTTCCTATTAAAATATGGAGGTTGTTGTCACATAAAGGGATCTAATAAATTTCCTCTACATGGAGGATCCAGATTCTCTATATGGGTAACGTTATATTTCATAACCTGAGTATGTTATACCAGTATAGTTATAATCTACTCGGCCCCAGTTGTAGCACCATAGCATACATCGTTATCCTACATTGGTGGGAAATCCCTACATGGGATACGTGTTTTCATGTGGTTTCCATTTCTTCAACTAGGCGCTATTTTTTTATGATGGGAAACATTAGATTAGGTTATGAATCATAATGTATAATACTAACATAACAAAACACTTAGCATAAGTTGAGATCCTATGCATGGCCAACCCCATAATAAAAAAATGGTTTATTTGAGGAAAATTTACATATAAATCCTTCATAATGGATTATAATGAAAATTTGAATTATCCTAACCATATCCCCCATGAGTGTCAATTCCAATAGTGCAGGAAGGACCATTTTTGTGTACCAGGATACCTTGGTTCAAGCCCGAAACCCTTTACTAGAGCATTCAATGCTATGTACATTTGTGCCAGATCCACCTCCACCTGCTGGTTTCCAGATAGAGATGTATTTTCTAAAAATATCCACATAATCTATTCCATAAAAAAATATGAAGATGTTCATGTTTGCATGTCCTCAAAGACTGTCTTAAATTTTTTTATCCATAATCAATGTTTTCTAAATCCATTTTCCATGTTTTCTATAAAAAATTCTTTGATTGGAAATGTAAGGACCCGTCCCCAGTTTCCCAGAGATGGTGCCTTATTTTATTACATTGACATATAAAGAAGGAATATGTATCCCAAATGAGCTATTATTTTAGTAGCTTTTGGAAACAAGAAACATATATAATTTTAATATTACAACATAAAGGGAAATAAAACACTAATTTATTCCATTAGAATCATTAAAGCCTCCTAAATTATACCTTCATGTCACTCATAAATAACTTCTTCATATCCTAGGAAAATGAAACATTAAAGAGAGTTGATACCAAACACTCAGTAAGAGTAAGCAATAAATAGAAAGAAAACAGAAACATAAAAAATAGGCACGGTTAATAATTGAAAGAATGCACCTTTATAAATAATAAACATGAAAAAATTATATCAGGAATATGAGTAGAGTAAATAATGCCATAATAAAACATAATCATGGGTATTCTACTAGTTTAATGACAACATGAATGTTATGTTACTAGATTCATAATGGGGGAAGTGAATATGCCGGACATTCTGAAACATTTCATCAAGATCATGGTCATGACTTCTAAAAATTATTAAAGCCTCAGCCAAAAAAATATAAGAAATTGTGATAGGCCTTAACCAATTTCATGTCAATTTGTATCATGAGACCTACCAATGCATCATGGGGATATAGAGGGCCCGATCCATCATATAATAATTCCAATTCATTCCTCATATAAGTAGGGATAAACATAAACAAAATATACATTTATGGTATCCTACAAGATGATTCTTGTGATGAATCTTCTAGCTAGCTGTTAGGAGTCAGTGCTCATGCATTCTATGGTAGTGAAATATTCCATCTATGGAGGAAGAAGGGCTAGTGTGGAGGGAAAAAAGGACCCAAGGATTTTTCATTCCTACATTCACTAATGGAGACCCGCTCTTCTAGGAAGTTATAGGCCCATGTGAGGGAAGGTGTTCTCAAATTAAATGGAAATGCATTTTGAGTAGGGGTTGTGGCCACTACAGTCAAGGGCTTATTCCCACGAGGAATTTAATACAGAATACATGCATGGATTCTGAGCTACTTGTGGAGCTACTACATCATTTTTTTTGAAGAAATGGTGGAGGAATCTCTTGTGACTAATGCCTCAACAGATGATGGTGTTAGAAGGATGGAAATAACCATTCGGGTGGACACCAATAGAGAATTGAGGGACTGGATTGACAAGAAGAATTTTATCCTAGTAAGAGGTCTTAATGCAGGGAAAATCAACCAAGTGGAATACAAGAAAGCATTGGACTGACTAGTGTATCGATTGGAAGGCCTTATAAAGGATAGTCCAGAGACATTGGTAACTTATTTTTCTTGGGAACTTATTAAGGATAAAAATTAAAATAGGCTTAAGTTGTCCATTAAATAATTTTTCATTCATCAAGCTCCTAACTTTTTCTATAAAAGTGTTTTTTGTTTATATTAAAAATGAAGTTGGATGGATTTAAATTTATCTAACTTTCCACAATCATTAAACATAAAACACCCACCATTCTGAGTAAAAAGTTGAATTGTTTTAGGATAGATCATCCAAAATAAAATTATTCATTATCCATTAAATAAAATATGGTATATTACATCATAAATGATTAAACCCAATAATACATAAGAATCAACCAGTGTGTTGAATCAGACAAAAATACTCTTATAAAATCATTAATCAATTCTTGAGATAAATACTCTTTTCTTTTGAAAAGAAAAGTTCATTTGGAAAAATATTTGTATAAAACCATAAGTGATGTAAAAAAATATTTTCTTAATAAAATTTGTGATTTTATAAAGATAATGGTTTCCAAAAATAGATTATATAGAGCCCTTGAAAATAGGTAAGAATTTGTGAAATCCCCTTGAATCAGGCTTGTATTTTGGAAACAGTTTTGAAATTTCAATTTAAAATGTGTAACTATAAATAAAATAAAGAAGGATTATGGTTGGTAATCATATGTATAAATCTCAAATATAATTTATAAGGAGTAAATAATAATTCATAATAACTTCATTTACTTAATTAGACTATAAAAGGAACCCGAATGAAAAAGGAGGTTCAAGTGAGAAAAATAGTTACCTTAAGTCCGAATGTGTTCTCCATTGGAATATAAGGACCTGTAATATGAAATTATACTCATTAATAACTTAATTAATAAACTATTATACATTTATTAATTTTATTTTAATTTTTATTATTTCTTTTGAGTCCTTATTGATTAATTATAATATCTAATTCAATAATTATGGAGTGTTAGTTTTCTTACCACCATCCATTTTTATTTTATTGAAAGATCCACTTTTAGGAAAAGTGGGAACCATAAAAAAAACATTCAACAGATGAATTCAAAATTGAAATTACAAGCATCAAACCATTTAAAAAAACACAGACCACCAACCCCACAATAACACCAAATTCAGAATTAAAAATCAATGTCAAAAGTATTCTTCACCCGGTACACATCTCGTGATCAACATCATCGTCGTCTCCACCAAACACATCATCGTAGTTCACATCATGTTGTTGCAGTACAATCTGATCATTATCATTGGTGTTTCCTATCGATAAATTAACCATCCTCACCCCGTCGTCCAACATGATTATCGCTAAAACGCCAATGTTATCTTCGAAAATACATCCACCAAACACCACAAGATGAGTAACACCTTCAGAACCGCATCTGAAATGCCACTTCTTCGACCAAAACCAACCCCGAAACACAACAGTCATTCAAAAACTGAGAAAAAATCCTAGGATCATAAAATACATCACCAAATAAATAAAAACAACATAGAATCACAAAATGCAAACAAGCCCCTCAGGAACCACTATGATAGAAGAAAACTGGATCGGAAAACCTAATGGAAATGAATCACTGAAGGAAAATCCACGACTGCAGAACCACATGGCCCAAAACCCATTTGAATACATCACCCCAATTCTGACCTAGAGAGGAGATATGGAACTCTAGGTCAGAGGAAGTTGAGACGGACGAGGAAGAAGAACGGGGAAAAAACCCAAGAAAAATAAAAAACCAAGAAAGATGGCGGGGAGACCGGGGACTGAAACCTTAGAGATAAAAGATGATTATTCCTTGAACATCCATGGCCTCAAGGCCTATATGACCAAAACCTCATGAATACAACTCTCTCGAACTAACCTGGAGAGGAGCGGAGGATCATGAAGTCAGAGCAAGGTGCGGCAGCCGGGGAAAAGGCGCATCACCTTCATCGGAGCAGACCAACCGCAAAAGTGAGGAGACAAATCGATGAGAGGAAGAAAGAGAAAATTGGTATATCAAGAGGAATATAAATAAAAAAGAGAATCAAGGGGAGCGAGAACCAACCTGGCAAGAGCCGATTCACCACCAATCCAAAGAAGGGTAAAACCCCTAAATATCCATCATCGAGAAAAGACTTGAATTAGAACAGGAAACTATAAATGATGAAGAGGCAGGAGGAGGAGGGAATAACACCATAAGACTCTCGAAACCCTAGAGGAGAGAGACCGATGAAGGAGAGCGGTGGGCCAGGAGAGTGAGGGGACACTCACCCGAGTGTTCGTTTTCTTGATTTTCATAATTAGTTCACTTTTTTAAAGTAATAGAGTTCATGTGAAATGGTTTTAAATCTCCAGATTTGATATTAAATATTATTTATAATCATTTATAATTGTTAATGTTCATTTATATCATTTGGTTGCATTGAATTCGGATGAATCATTAGATGAAAACCACTTCAATTATTTAGCGGTATTTGGATTATTATGAACTAGTTTGGTAATAAAAATTATTAATATGTACATATAATAGTTCCTGAATATTAATTAGGTTATAATAAATATTTTATAGTATGGTTCAAAAATAAAACTGTTTTTAGGACCAGTAATGAAGGATAAATTAAAGAAGGAAACTTCTTCATCCATGAAGGTTATAAATTGGAACCTCAGAGATGTTGATTTCATTTATAAAATAAATGAGAGGGAGTAAGAATATTAATGACGGTTCTTCCTTTAACATGAAATAATTCCACTATATAGATGATACTAGATTTATAAAGGTCATTTGGAAAGCGAAGGTGGGGATATGATAACATAATAAGACATATTGAAATGAAACTAAATCAAAAATAAGGGTGGTTTACCTCTTGAAATAACGTCCTTGAGAACTTCCCTTAGAGAAGGGATTTTGGTCGTTGGGAAAGAAAAATAGATTCTTGGACATGTCAAGTGACTAGGGATGATTCTTAGGTAGAGTATAGATAAGGCTTTAAGTGTTAGAGGTGCGAGGAAATGAGGGTGTGAACGGTGGTATTTATAGTGGATGGGGGAGGGGATTTCCCAATATTATATTCATTAATTTATTATTTGTCCACAAGACAAGGAATAATGGGTCTTACATTAACAAGAATTGTAATTTTATCAATTGAGTCTGAATCAATTGATATTAAATCAGTAGACCATCACAAATGACTCTATAACTAGTGTATTTAGCTTATTTTGTAAATTACAGTATTTCACTATTCATCAACAATTCATGTAGTTTAGAAAAATCCCAAAAATTCACCACAACCATTTCTCAATGTGTAGAATTAAAAAATGATTTACATTTTTCAAAAATAATTTTTTAAACATGATTTATTTAATATTTAATTAAATTGATAATTTATTATAAAAAACATTTTTAAAACATTTTTTACTTATTCTGAAACATAGGTATATCATACTTCCACATGAATATTACATACATAATATCATAGGTGAGGTTAATATTCATTAGGGTATATCTATATTCATAAGGGTATGTTTCTATTCATAAGGGTTGGTTACTAATCATCAAAAAATATGTTTTTCATATTGACCTCCAAATAACATACTTATCGCAACCGTGTATGTCATATTTTCAAAATTCACATCACAGAATTGAAAAAAATATGTTTAAAGGTCACATATAAATTAGTAGTTCATTATGATGTGATTTCATGTGATTATGACATATTTATAAGAAAGGAATTTCCATTGGAAAATATTGTGTTGATAGATTTTTTTCCCTAATTTTATAAAGATTATATTTGAAAATATCCTTTATTTTTCAAATCTGGAATTCAATACTATCTAAGAGTGATATTTTATGAATGTTATTAAAAGATCAATTTTACAATTCATAGTGAAACATTATGATATTAAATGAAATATTTTTTAAATTTAAAATATTTATCATGTTAATTTAAAAAAATGTTTTCTGAATTTTTTTAATATTTATAATTAAATTTTTTTCATTTTATTTAATTTTATGTAGATTGGTTTATAACATCAAGGTATAATTATGTTAAAAAATCATTGAAAACAATATTTCATCAGTTTCAATGAGTATATTATAACTAAAATTTATTCCAATTTATGATATTTATTTTTATGAAATTTATTTAATGTTTTTAATCATAAATTTAATTTTTAAATAAGGACACTTTATTTTTTGTTTATAATGTATTGAAAAAGTTATAAAAATACTGAAAATAACTCTGGTTAAAAGAGGTTTCACAAGGATTAAATCAATCGATAATGGTAAATTTACCATTTTAAAATATCCAAATTGTATTTATTATCAATACAATGACATAATAATATCCAACCACTTAATATATTTCCCTTGTGATTCATATTTCTTGAGAATGTCTTCAAAATGTTTTTATATTATATTAAATTCGAAGTGTGTTCTCTCCACCACTTATAAAAAGACACCCATCTTATCTCTTATTTAATGAAAATTTACCTTTATAGATCAATAAAACCATAAGAATGTCTTCTAAACATATTCATCCATGAATTACTATTTCATAACATTATAAAATAATACTACATCGGTCATTAAGAAATGATCGAAAGGAGGCAAACTGATTGAGGGATAATCATCACACCCAGCCACTTTCAATTTCCTTCTTCTTCTAACTCCTCAAAATTAGTGGTGTTCACCACGAAATATTAGATTCATCATATTAAATATTCATAAATTTCACCCTATTTAAAAAACCCCAAATATCCATCTTATATCCCTTCAAATTTTATGTAAAGGTATTTTACATGTGTACTTGTGGATTTCCGCATCAATGCATCAATAAAAATAGGATTCTAAAAACACCTTTAGTATATATTTATTATGATTTTATTAATATTAAAATCATAGATTTCTGATATTTTTATCATTATAGTTTTATAATATCACATCTACCCTCTTACCTTCTAATCTGTTAGAAAAATATAATGCCATTTGTAAGTAACTGTGCACAACTACCTCAAAGAAGTGATGTGATTTATTTTAATTTCTTATTTAAATTGTTGGATAAAAGTAAATATTTAATGATATATTTACCATAAAGGATAAAATAATTATTCGTTATATGAATATTAATATATAACTTCCTTTCTATGCATTCATAAAAAAGGAAAAACAACATTCATGTGCCCGTATAACTTATCGTTTCCATAAATAGTGTAATTTATTTTTCTATATATTTATTTTATAGATGAAAACATTTATATATATAAAGAATATAATTTAAATTTATATCATCAATTTAAATCTTTTTTATGGAACCATGATAATTTTACATTGAAAGGAACTACAAAATAAAAATTCTCAGGAGAAGTTAAACAATTAACACCCAAAATGATGATTTTAATAAGAAAATATTAACAAATAGATGTAAAAAACTATATATCAATCAAATATGATATTTTAATTATGTAAATTAATAAATTATATAATTATAATAATTGTAAATTTATTATATAGGCGGTTTGAGTAAATTGAGCTAAGGTTTTTATTTTACTTTCTCATTTCATATTCAGATTTTTTTATTAAGCTTTCAATGAATAAATTTCATTATATATCTCTAAATAGTTCCTTTAATATTATTACACTCTTGTTGTTTTGGTGAAATATATGTTTTCCTGTTATCAGAAACTTTATAGGTACTCGAGACTCTGTGATAATTATTATAGGGAAAATGAATTTATCTCAGTCATTGGGATAATGCCTTTTGTATTCCATGTCTATGATTTATAAAAAAATCAAGAATTTTTTATTATTATAATATTTTTTTTAATTCATTTTTACCTATTATTTAATTTTCATAAAATATTTTTAAGGCGAAATTATTTTCAATTTCTCAATTAGGTACTTTTTAATTTTTACTAAAAATGTGAATAGAAAAATTGTTTTAATATATATAGCATGTAAGAATTTATATGTCATCATGAACACTCATTGATTAAATTCTTTACTCACAATGTTCTTTCAAAGAAAGTTTTCCCATTAATATTTGTGAAATTATTAGATTATAAATGACACATTTCAACGTGAAATGTATATTTACCTCAGGAAATATTCAAGGTATATATTAAATTAAACATTCCTCTATAATAACATTATTCGATGTTAAATATTATTTACATGGTAAATAATCCAATGGATAAATCCATAATCATTATTAGAATGTTTTGGGATGGTTATGATTTAAGGATGAATCTAAGAACCCCATTTTTATCATGCTGGATAATTATTTTATGATGAAACCATTATGATTCTCATTTCATTCCTATATGTTATGGATTGATGATTAGATGAGATGTTTATGAAACCAATTTCCTTTCCACAGGGTCTGAAATAATTAATTTTTTAGATATTATAACTGAAAAATAATATATTTTCATTGTGTTAGGTGTGGGAACAAAATTATGAAGCCTTTAATTTCATTGGTTAAGGATGTATATATCATCAAATAATATGGTCTTAAAGGAGGAGTGAACTTAGTTATGTAATGGATATTTTCCACTATGATAGTATAGGATTTGACCTTGACCAAGGATATGATAAAATGGTGAGTGAACCCAATAAAAACTATTAATCATGAATGTGATCCTTATCTAATGAAATTATTTTCATTGGTAATGTGTATGACACAAAATTTTAACTTATGGAAATGTTATTCTTTCAATGATCTTGTTATTTACATGTATATGAATAATTTATTGTGAAGTGGATATATTTAAGCTATAAATGATGAATATAATATATGATATTATGGATATGTTTTAAAAATTCTATGATCTTTTTATTTTACCCATATTATCATGTTATGTTTAATTTATTATTTGTATCACCCTTTTTACACTGACTGAGCATCAGAGATCACCCTTTATTATATTTCCATTCCCAGGGTTATGAATAATGGTTGTAAGTATGATATTTATAATAAGGGTTATATTGGTGATAAACTTTGTGGGATATGATGTAGATATCTTATGGAAAAGTTATTTATGACTGAATCTTCTAATGAAAATGAAACTGTATGATTTTGGAAGGTATAATAATGTTATATATTGAATAATCATTTAATAAGATATGATATTTATATATGAGAAGTATGGTTTTTTATTGTTTCTATCAGAGTAATTATTATTACGATATGGATACAAGGATGAGAAAACATTACTAAATACCATTATGAAAAAACTATGTTTATTTTTACACCATATGTTTGGTAATGAAAGGTTTTCATTTTTCGTAGATAATCATCCTTTCCATAATTAAATAATTTTATGTGGTTTTGGAAATGATGAGTCTAGGTATAATAACCACAAAAGTGTTACTCTAGTGTATATCATCCCGCATTATAGTTCCTAGTGAGTCTTCCCTTACTTCTCACTGGGTTTGACACTCCTGATTGATATTCTTGGATCACCTGTATTTTCATTATGAACTATTATGAATTGTTTTAATAGATTGTAACTATTAATAAACTATGTAAATCTTATTTATTTATAGACTGAAAATAATGTGTCTTGATTTAGACATTGTATAAATGATTTATCATGATTATGAGGTTTTTATAGGATTATTTTGTCTCACATGATATATTTGGTTAATATTCAACCACAAAAACATGAAGTATTAATTTTAATGCAAAACCTGATAGATAATTCATAGAATTTCTTCCTTATAAACTAATTTTTTTCAGATATGGAATGAAAAAATCATGCTACTATGATTAAAAAAGTTTCCAAACTCATGAATCCTGATGATCTTCTAAAGGAACAAAAAAGAGGACAACTTTCTATTGATTCCTTTACGAGGAAACATCTACCCTATTTTAGTGGTTGTAGTAATCCACTAGTTTTTTAGAAATGGATATTTTCCACAGAAAACATATTTTTCATCATCTAACATCTAAAGAATGAAAGTGTAGTTTTTGTTTTTAATCATTTGAAATGAAGATATGATCAATAATGGGACCCTATCAATAACTAAGGCAATGAGAAGAAATTGACTCAATGGATTAGGATATGTCTAGACACATATTTTACAATAATTATATTTATCATATTATTTATAAAGAAATGGGGAATTAATTACCTGATCTAAAACATAAGTATTATGAATATTGTATTTCCTAGGTGGAAACCTTTACATGAATTTTGATGTAATATTCTTGTATTATCATACAACCTAAAAATAAGCTTGATTGTTTCAATTGTGTAATTAAAATAATACACTGATGGGTTTTATAAATATGGTATTTTAGTAGATATGTTGAAATTGGTAAAATATGGTGTTTAAGAGGGGATATAGAATAAACATAAGCATCAATATCTAGGTTTTGATAACAATTGAAATTTGAAATTTAAAGGAAATTGAAAAAACATTAATAGAATATAATGGTATTTTTATCAGTCTCAATGTGTGGAAGGAATGATGGATGCAATTTCAATTGGGGGGGGGGGGCTAGTAAATATATTAATTGTGGAACATAAGGTCTTAATGAAATAAAATTTTGAATTTATTAGATGATGAAGTTTGCTAACGATGTTGAAAAATAACCATTGAATGATCCTTACAAACTATAGTGTTACAAACTCATGAAGTATAAGAAGTATTCTAATCATTATAAAATATGAATTTTAATAGTTTTTATTTTCAATGAAAACCAATTTTCTCAACGATATTGGAAAATATCCTCCAATCAATTTTTCAGATGAGGGGTATCATAAATAAATGTTGAGGAGTATAGTTACCATTAACTATTAAACTACTAATGTATTGTTTAATTTTTGAACTATATATTATTTTATTTCTAAATAATTTGTTAAGGGTGTAATAATGTCACTTCACTGATTAGATATTAAATTACTTATGAAACCCACTAATTGTATGATAATAACATACCATGAATATGATTCTTCTAAAATTAAATTTTATGGAATTGTACTTCTAATAAATCTTTTTATTCTTCCACAATTTAATTTTGATGTAATATTAGGAATGTATTTTAAATATTTATGAAAATCAGAAATCAATTACTAAGGTAGGGAAGTCACATTAGATATTTCAAACCAAACTATGATCCACTGTCTATATAATGATAAAAATGAAATTCTAATGGAAATGAAATCCATTATATGGGTCTATATTAATATTAAAAAGTGGTATTTTTCACAAATGGTTGGGAATAACCTCTTCATCGAGATATGTTTATTATGCTGGAGATTTTAGATTTTTTTCTTGATTATTTTTATATTCTTGCACTAAATTGTGATCATGAGTTTTTGATAGATGTCATACCAATTTCTATTCCTATTTTGAAGATTATATATAGAATATCCTCGAATTTTTTGTATCAAATATAGAATAATATCCATGTTAATCATGATAACCAATTCATTCAATGAAATAATTCACCTTGGATTGCACCTAATCATATTTTTAAGAAAAAATATGTTTCAATTATTTTTATATTGATTATCAGAAGCATGACAAGCTCAATATCAAGTGAAAGTATCATTTACCAAGTATTGATATCTTGGTTTGTCAACTCTATGGTGTTGAATAATTTTTTGAGATTACACTTCATTTTGGATATCCACAATTTATGGTTATGATTGAAGATATTTTCCAGAAATCATCATAAAAAAGGTATGAGCATAATGAAATTATGTTGATTCAAAATTTTCTTAGTAATTCTCCTGCTATCTTGATAGATTTAATGAAAATAGCCTTTATAGATTACCATGAATATTTCATGATTGTATTTACATATGATATTCTTATATATTCAATGATAAATTAATAAATTTTAGAAAAATTGAGGATTTCATTGAAAACCCTATAGAAGAACATGCTATATAAAAAAATTTACAAGTGTAAATTTTATCTATTAAAAGTTTCATTTCGAAGTCAAATAATCTCTAGAATGGATATATTTTTAGACACTTGTTATGAAGAATATTGAACATTGGATGATGAAAAATATAGAGACTATCATCTGTAGTTTTCATGCTTTGAGAGGATATTACTGAGGATTTTTCTGTAAAATCTATAATTACTATCGAATCTACCAACCATTTTAAATTAGAAGGGAGATAACCTCCTTTAAATATATGACTATGATGAAAATTTAATGTAACTAAATTGAGTGATATTCAATTCACATTTTCATTCACTACCACAAAGTGGATAAGGTTTTTTGATCTAAACCGACTCACTAAAGTAGGGATTGTGTTGTTTTCCCTTACAGAATGATATAATTTTAGCATATGATTCACAAAAATTGAAGGCCCAACTCATTATATAGAGTAAAATATGGTATTTTTTACATTAATAATATGATGTAATTATCCATAGGTGTAAAGGATTGATATATATACATATATTAAAATTTATAAGTATACATTTAAGTAGAAAGAGCCAAATATGATTTATATAAGAGGGGTTGAGTTAAATAAGTTTTATTAATTCTAAATACACTACCACCCTAGGAAATTCAGTAGGGTCCTTGATGGTTTGATTTGGATGAATTATGGTAGCATATATATTGATAGGATAAAAAACAAATACTTATTGGTCTTGAAATGATTTATCTAGAAATTTTCTTGTGAGGGGAAATATTTTATTACTCAATGAGTTCTCAACAATCCATACTGGTAAATATTAAAGTGAAAATAAGAAATATATAGAATTGAAAAATAAGTGTAGAAATGTTTATTAGTTCAAACAAAATTAGGATGGAATTATATAGTTCATGAAACACATATATATACCATAAATAAAAAACATGAAGTCAGATCTGTTAGAAGATTTTTGTTTTCCAAAATTCTCTATTCAACCTAGAATTGAAAATATGTTTAGAGATATGAATTGATATTTCTAGTTAGAAAACAAGAAGAGTTGTATTTCATTGTATATAAGTTAGGTATTGGTATGCCAAAAATGTATGACTAATCGATAAAATTCTAATGGGATGTTACAACTATTACCCTTAAAAACATGGAAATGGGAAAACATCACCATAGATTAGTTTTTATCATAATCCATAAAAAACTTATGGTCCATATTCATTTTTGGATTATAATTGATTTTCATAATAATTAAATGCAATTAATTTATATCAGATAGTATTTTTATCAGGTTTATCCTACCAAAATATAATTTAATGAAGTTTTTAGGCTTCATGGAGTACCAAATTCTTTTGTACCTGATCCAGATCTGAGGTTTACCTCAATGTTTTGGAAAATTATTCAAGATTTTCTTTATTCAGAATTCTATTTTAGTAATTCATATCATAATTTGGTATATAATAAATCTATTATAACCATTTAATCCTTTAATAATATTCTAATGAATTGTTATATGGACTTCAATGTTGGTTGTGATTATCATATTCCTCTTGTTGAGTTTTTTGACAACAATAACATTATCTCGATCATGAATACACTCCTTTTTAATACCTCTATAGAAAGAATTTTTGAACTCCAATTTGATGGGATGATTCTATGGAATTTATTTTTTTAGGACCTATGATCACTAAGGGAATTTAATTTAATGTAATATTCATTCATAAACACATTAAAGCAGCCCTAATTTAAAAAAAAACAAGTTATATTGAAAATCATCAATGAAATATATAATTAGTGGTTTGTGAGATGATATATTAGTGAATTTATCCACGGAAGATGTTTATGATATTTAGAATGAAAATAAAATTATAACCCCATTATGTTAGGATTTTTGAGATTTTTGATCGAGTATGGACGATATCTTATCGCAATGATCTTCTACGGAACCATTAGTAAGTTGACAATGTGTTACATGTATGTCTCTTGAAGAAGTAAATTCATGTTCATTAAAATTTATTCTAATCATATTTCATAAAATTCAATAATGGTATTTTATTTTATGAAAAACTATTAGATATCATGGATTATAGTGACAATGTTCTACAAAACAAGAAAAATCGCATTGTGAAAACTACCTTGAGAAATTAGAAACTCAGATAAGTTTCATGGAAACATAGGGATGTGATGAAATAAAAATATTATCATTTTTTATATCAATGTTATATAATAACTTGTGAAAATATCCTTTTAAGGGTTTTATAATGTTACACCATTACATTTTATAATTTTTAATTTTTTAATAAATTTTGTTTCATTGATAATTTGGGATAAAAAAAATTCAATTCTGACTGAACCATAATACAATATAATATTGTAGATAATATTTTAAATTCTTGGAATGAATATGAATAATGACAATCTAAAAAAACTATAATTATTTTATATCATAAAATTATATTATTTGGTTGTGATTATATGCTTTAAAAAATACATTTTCCTTAAACATTATTTTACATTTTTTGGCCAATTATATAATACTTTATATTACAATTTGATAATTTTTGGAAAAAATGGAATTCATTTTTTATTTCACGACCCATCCCTCAGGGCCCATGTTGTGACTACTGCAAGCCCGCCTTTCAAATTTTAGGCGTTGTTGAGTAGATCTGTGTAGGCATATCCCAATCCAATGGGCTGTATTTTCCTAAGTACTTATACACACGAACGCAAATCCAATACATAGATACTGGAAAGTGAATACAAAATACAAATAAACGTAAGATATGATAGTAGAAAACTGATGGTAAAAGATGCTACAATACATGCCTAACTGAAATAGAAATGTAAAAGTATAAGTCTCTCAAACTCCTCCACTGAAAACCCAACATGAACGGTAGGTACAGAAACAGATGTCTGAGGTCACAAAAGCACGTTTCATCTCTCAAGACACTCTAAGAACCACCTGGCCCTATTCCATCAAGTAATCCATTAATGTTTCGATCTACTTCACAACACAAGACATGTGAGGATGAAGCCCATGTAGGGGGGACTAAAACAATACTCTATGGGGACATCAACCACAAAGTTATATCACAAAGCAATGCAAAAAGTAGACTACCAAATTGGTACACAAAGTGTAGCCTCTAATAAGTATAGTCAAAAAATTCACTTGTGTTAGATCACACAATTATAGATATATAGTATGAAAATTGAGACTATCAGTCGTAAACGCTGATCACCTTATACAATCGAGACACTCATCAATGACGAGTCACTTAGGTCTACTGGGGCACCTAGAACCACACGTCACATAGGCTTGCTCAAGTACCTAGACCCACTAATTGCATAAGCTAGTTGTGGCAACTATACCCTCTCTTCAAATAGTCATCCAGGGGAACCTAGACCCGCTCTTCACTTAGGCATTTTGGGGCACCTAGACCCACTTTTCACTATTAGCCATTTGATTCCTGCACGTAGCGCACTTGATTCTGGGAGAATCTACTACCAAGCCATAAGTCGTATCTAAACATCCAATAAAACCCCACATAGAGTATATAAAAAGGACTGCATCACTATAAGGGTTAGAATGTCGCAAACAGCTCATCAATCGGACATTCATTTTGGTAGTAATGAGCCATTTTGTAAAAAGTGGTCAGTCGGGTCCAATTCTAGTCCTACCCGGATGGCCCCACCTGACCAGACCAAGCCCATGTTCCACTAACCTATCCCAAGTCTAACATATCCTACTATGCCTGGATCGATGTCAAATTTTATGTTCTAGACCTACCCACTCAGATATGGGTTGGTTCGTCCGCCATGAATGCATCAAGCATCGATTCCTCTCCGTCTCACATGGTCGGCTTGTCCAGCCACCTCGCTACACAAGGTTTTTTTACCACATCCCATCCCACCATCAAGACCCACCATGTCCATGACACCCTTTCACTGCCTGTGCCTCAGCCGAGGGCCTCCTCCCCCACCGGGGCGCACTCCCATGTGTCAGCACCGGGGCACCGGTGGGTTCTTCTGTGGGCCACCAGACTCGCTCTGGTGGTCTGTTTTCTTTTCATCATGTCCCAATGTGATACATGGGTTCCATCCTCCACAATCATGTGTTCTAATCCGTTTTATCATCAATTTGGGGGTCTGACCATTCTCAGAACCTCCCAGAAAGAATCTGACAGAACCATTGCGGTCTGTCGGTGAATAATTCCAGAAGTGGGGGGAGATCACAAAGAAAACCCAAGGCAATGAACATTGTAAATGTTCAATGGAATTCATTTGATTCTTTAGAAAATAAAGGGGAATAACATTGAACAATCACTATGTTTTAATCCCCTTTCTTCAATCCCTATAATATAGTTCCCAAACCCGTAAGAATGATCATCTTGTAGATCAACTTATTAGTGAGTTAGTCTGTGTTCTACAATTATAAGGTTTTAGTGGGGAAAGGTAAGAACATAGAAATAAATCTCTACCTTTATTTATATTGATCACTGACGAAGGGTGAATCCTTCATTATTCGTTCATCAATCTATTGACGTCTGACTTGAATATGTTTGTTGATCCATCGGCGTTCATCGTTCCTCGCTACTCGTTAGTCTCCAAGGAATATCCTACAAGGATTCAGAGAAAACTCAGGGATCCTCCCCTAATTACGTATCTCTATTAATCCAATTAATGGGGGAAATTAGTTTTATCATTTCTATTACACTGAGTCATCACATCATTATGCTATTTTAGTTATGATATGAAATGGTTTTTTGTTATGCATGAGTTGCATTGGATTTATGTTGTTTCAATTATGAAATGAAACAGTTTTCTAAATGTTGTACTGCAGTGAATTTTTTTTTAATAAAATAAGATTATTTAATTTTATTGGAATTTTTTTCAAAACACCCAAAAGTTATCTTCTACCCTCAACCCACATCGGTTGAGGTTAGGCCCCGCCTAAGGAAATCAGAACCTCATGAGCACAATAGTACTCTTATATTTCCAATATGAGTTAATATTTATGAGTTATAGGATTTCAAAATAAAATAATCTTTATTTCATTATTTTATTCATGGTTAAGGAATTTTTAGGTTTTCTCAATTGAGGCTCGCACCGTCTGATGTTAAGTCACTCCTGGGGTGAACCTGCCATCATGAATGCAATGGCGCCCTTGAATTTCAGTTATGGGCAACTGTTAAGGAGTTATTCCAATTTTTCAGGAATACTTCTCAAACATTAAAAACATATCATTTTTTAATGGACCATTCCCAGCACACTGGGCCTTAAAATCACATGCTGTCTTAGCGCGAAGTCTCAAAATTTTCTTAGAAAGTTTCTAAAAATAATACCAAGAAAATCTCTATCATTACATTCTCCCCACCTTAAGGATTTATGTTCCAAAATCCAAACCAAGGGATTCCCAAACATAAGATGGTATGAGCACAGACCTGAGCATCCCACTCCCACGTTATCTCTTGAATATTGTTGTGCTACACTGAACATGAACTAGAGGAATTTATCACACATGTATAGTCTTCTCTTATTGATCCTCATTCTCCATTGAAAAAGTAGAAACATTCTTCCCATCGTCAGCATCTAACTCACCCCAGACAATGATGTGTGACAGGTTGTGTACGTATCTTCTCATCTAGGATACCTAGAAGGCGTCATGCACCCACTCTAACTATTGATATAGAGGAGAGGATTATGCCACCTCTCCCACACTATGTAGTATCATAAAAGGTCTGATGAACCTCAATGAAAACTTTCCGCCCCGACCAAATGTTTGTATCCTGGTTAAAGGAGAGACCTGAAGAAACTCATGATCTCTCTCCTTGAACTCCAAGGGACTCTGTCTACTAGAATTATAGTAAATATGATGGCTCTATGGAGTCTTCATCTACTCTTGGATGACCTGGACCATCTCTATAGTAGGCTGCACCAACTACAGACCCATGAGCATTGAATCTCTGAGTTCAGTCCTGAAAAGTAGTGACTAGCAGGGTCGCATGTAAAATTCCATTAATGGTGCCATACCAATGATGGATTGTTAGCTATTATTGTATGAAAACACCATTAGAGGTAGGTGATCTACCCAACTATGGCCATAATCAATTATTTAAGAACATTACATGTTCTCTAGGACCTGAATGGTCTACTCCATCTGGTGGTATGTCTGTGGGTAGAAATATTTTTTAAGCATAACTATTTCCCAAACTCCTCATTAAATCCCTTCCTCAATCGGGATGAAATTCATGCACCTAATTCTAAGAACATCATTGATGGAATTCATAGAGTCGAACAATCTCCTACACGTAGAGGTGTCTCAAGCTCTCTATAATACTTTGTTCTAGATAAACAATGAAGTGATTGACATGGTGAGTTGGTCAACAAATCACACAGATGGTTCCATGTCCCTTGGTTATACATGATAAACTCATCATGAAGTCTGCCGATATACTCTCTCCATCCCTTCTTGTAACCCCATGTAAGAAAAAATTAACCCCCTTCCAAAAATAGGAGCTTGACACTATGTGTTGAAAATCCATGAATCTGATTAAACAAGCACTCTTCTTTTATATCAATAGGTAAGACCTTCTTAATCCTCTTCCATCATCCATGGTGTCTGCCTTGACACCCACGTGCATATCCTGATGCATCTCATCACATGAGGTGTCCACTTCTACTACTGTGTTTCCTCTGAACGGAATGATGTCCTCCCCACATTTTGAATATCCATCTGCGGTATTCCCTACAGAAAGCTGAGCACATAAAGACTCATTATCAGTATCGTTGAGTTGTGCCTCTGTGACTCACTTTAAGAGTGGAGGGGAAACAACCACTAATCTGAGGTAAGATACATCATCACTATCCATGAATGTTAACTATAATGAGGTCGAATAAACTGTTCCCTCATTCATCAACTATGAACTTGATCTCTTATAGAGATAATATGCTACCAAATTTCCCTTAACAGCAGTATATACTATTTCAAAGTTGTTGTCCAAGAGTATCTCCAGCCATTATCTCTATCTCAAGTTAAAAGCTTTTCGAGAGGAGATATACATGATACTCATGTTTTTAGAGTAGATGATAAATTGTTCACCCATAAGGTAGTGTCAAAATATCTTCCATGTGATGACTACTATAGCCAACTCATGGTCTTGGGTCACATAGTTCTACTCATGTGGTCTCAAATGTTGAGATCCATCCCACTCACTTAATCTAATCGAAGAGATCATCAATACTTGGTAGTGGATAATTATTATTCATGGTGAAAGGATTCATGAGCTCGAAGTCCACACATAACCTCAAGACATCATCTTCCTTCTTGGAAAATAAGATTAAGGATGCCCATGGTGATGCACTATGTATCACAAATCCTTTCCTCTACAAGTCCAAAAACTATACCATCATTTCAAAAAGATCTGTGGGATCCATCTGATATGCCGGTGTAGATGTCAATGTCCTACCAAGGTATAGGTCAATGAATAATTCTACCTCATGTAAGGAGGTATTCATGGAACATCCTTCGTGAAGATGTCCTCATACTCATCCACTACTCCATGAAAACGAGGAATCATCTCATCCACTACACCAAGGTCCTTGTTATCCAACTAAAGAGGGATTGATTGCACCCACCTTTTCATGAGTCTATCTCGTACTACGTGGGTTTCCTTTTTTAGTGACTGTGGAAAACCGAATTCCACCACTGCTGAAATATAGCATCCTTTTTCCTAAAATAGGATATCCGAGCATGAATTGTTGATGAACAGTCCATACCCAAACTATAATTGTATAGACTCATAGATTCCATCAAGAAGTTACAAATAAAATTCTATTATCATGTATTTGATCACACCATCAGCATAAGTGTGATTATCAAGTCTCCTCCCATTGGTATCTCCATATATAAGGGTCAAGTGAACTGTTTAACAGAAAACTCTAGGTCTGGAAGAAGATTTGTGAATATAAGGAATGATAAACACCTATTTCTATTAATATAAAATATAATAGTATACACATATCATTCGTCAAATCATTCCAAGATCCCATGGGTCATATGCGGTGACTGCATGCATAAAACCCCATCCCATTTCCTCCAACTCACTATACCTATTATAGGAAAAATTAGGGTGGTGGTCATAACATGTGGAAATGTATACCAACTCCTACTGATCCCCCATATCCTCTTCCAATTGTACCACCTTATAGATCTATATGTTCATGTCATTGTCTCTCCTTCGGTGGCCCATCGACCATCTGCCTATCAGCACCCTGATTGGCTGGATGATCTCTAACGATATTCCCTCAGTCATCTCATAAAAATCATTGCATATCTATTATCTAATTGGACACACCCCATGATCCCTGAGCTGTAGATCCCATTTCTCGTGACCTCATGTCAGAACATCTCAGATGCCCAAGTCTCTGAGACTAACGTCAGCTTCCTGCTCCAGAGGTATTTTCCCATGCTTTCCCACTACTGACATCAAATGGTTTTATCTACTCTACCAAAGGAATTTATACCATAAATGTCCTATCTAGAACCATAACACAATTATGAATGCATGAATGAATATTTCTTGCTTAGATGTCCCAAAAAAACCTTGCTCAAATGTATGATCCCTGAAGCATTGGTCATATTGTATGGAGTGGGGGCCTGGAAAGGTCGGTATGAATCCATGAATACTCAAATACTGACATGTCATCCTACTGAATCTGTGGATGCTCTCAAAATATACATCACCCTTATCCTTTATATTGATATCCCCTTATTTGAGAATGATTCTCAATCTCTGTCTAAGGAAAAGTCACCTCATCATAAGATCAGATATTCTAAACCCCACTACCACCCAACTGAGCCACATTGAAGGATCACTACCAAGACCTCCATATGATATAATGGTATCTTAATTATACAAGAAAACTCGATCACCAGCGCAATCCAATCCATAGAAAACTGTTAGGTATATTTTCCTTGGAACATGTTGGGTCCCTATTTCTAAAACACGTCAAGTGTGCTCAACCAGCACATTTGATCTGCTGGTAGTACCAGTACCATGTGATACTCCACTAGTAGTGGTTTAGATTGTACACCACCCAGAGTTGTTGTATCAGGTATGAACCCATGTACCCATCTCGTCACCCCATATATCATCCTCAAGATTATGCACTGGAATCCAGACTGGATGTATACATGAAAGAATCATGATACAAAACAAGACGTACCATGATCAATAGAATATACCAACTGAGATATCTCAAGAAGGAAATGGAAAAATAAACCCATTACTATATAATTCATGTACTTTATTTTTCCATTGAAAATAGTTTTTTCATTTTTCAAGTAAAAAAATTAGAATTTTGGGGCCCAGTGTATTGATACGCCGGCTACCGCACAAACACTGGATTCCCAAGCCTAAAAGTTATACTGAAAACAATTAAAACTCATTCCCCAAACCAAACTCATAGACTATGGGTTCATAATGTATAACTGACCACATATAATACCACTATTTCAAGACCCATCCTCTGGGGTCCATGTCATTACTACCCCAAGAAAACAACTCTCATAGGCCAGGGGCTAGAAACTAGCGTCAAGTAGGAATATCCCAAAAAAATGGGCAGCATTTTCCTAAGTACTTATACCCACACAAAACCCGAAGCCACATATACTAGAAGGTGAATATGCATTGTAAAAACCCACAAGGTACTATAGTAGAAAACTGAATATAAACTGGGCCAGAATAGAAACCCAACTGAAATAGAAAATTAAAAGTATAAAACCCTATAAATCCCTCGTAGGAAATCCAACCATCACAATAGGTCTATAAATAGTTGTCTACGGTTGAAAAAAGAACATCTCATCTGTCGGGTCACCCTAATAACCACCAGGACCCTTCCACCAAGGACTCTATCAAGGCGTCGATTTCCTACACAATACATGACACACATGGGTGAAGCTCATGCATGGGTTAGTAAAACAATACTCAGTAAGGACCCCAAACCACAAAGGTATATGAGAAATAATAATATAAACCAGACTACAAAAGAGGTACAGAAAATGTAGTATCTACGAAGTAAAATCATGATGGTCACTAGAGTCAGCTCACAAAGGTATAAATCTAATAAATGAAAATCTGGAATATTAGTTGAAACTGTTTAATGCATTGTACTGTTGAGACACTCACCATGGTGAGTCACTTAGGATTGGGGGTAACCTAGAAATGCTCATCACGTAGGAATGTTGGGGGACATAGAACCACTCATTAGTTAGGACTAGTGGGGCACCTAGACTCTATCATTATATAGGCCTGCTAGGGCTCATAGACCTGCTCCTCACTAAGGCCTGGTGGGGCACCGAAACCCTCTCATCACTATTATTATTATTGTTCCACCTCATAGAGTTCTTTATAGTGTGATAATATAATCCTCATGAAATTGTTCATATCTTAAATTCCACAAAAAACCCACTTAGAGTATATAAAAATGATTGTCTCACTACGAGGGTCTGAATTCCACAAACTGATCGTCAATTAGGATGTGTAGTTTGGATGTTATGAGCCTTTTGTGAAAAGGGTCTAGTGGGGTCAAAGTATGGTCCATCCTGGGTAGACTGACCTAACCTGACCCTACCTGGGATCCTCCGACCCGGCCTGGGGGGTCTGTCGAGATGAACTAGGTCTGAACTAACCCAACGGGTTGACCAAGCTCGTTGGGCCCAACCTGGTCCACTATGCCTGCCCAACCCACTCGAATGCAGGCTGGTTCATCCACCCTTGATGCGATAAGGGTCACGTCTACTCCATGTAACTCGGACATCTCAATCGGCTGCCTCCCCATACATAGTCTGTTGACAGGGTTCCATGACTCTACCACGGCCTTCCCAATACGTGACCCCCTCTCACTACCAGCACCTCAGCCATGGGCCTCCTCCGCCACCACGTGATGGCACTGGTGTGCCGGTGGGTTCTTCCGTGGGCCACAAGACTCACTCATGTGGTCTATTTTACAATCATCGAGTCCCACTGTGATCCTCGAGTCCTCATATCAACTGTTGTGTGCACCAATCCATTTTGTCGTCGATCCAAGGGTCTGATTACGTTTGGAACCTCACAGAAATAATCTAACATGACCACATGGGTCCGTCGATGAAGAACGCAAGAGTTTGGGGGGGATCATAATAACACCCATGGATATAAATTTCTTTATTGTTCATTGGCCTTCATTCTTTGTGTTAGAAAATAAATGGTGAGAACATCTAAAAATCACTGACTTATAATCCCCATTCTTCATTCCTTTTAATAGAGTTCCCAAAACTGCAAGAACGATTGACATGTGGATCAACTTTTTATTGAGTTGGTCTAGATTAATCATTTATAAGGGAAGATCAAGGAAATTTAATCACATAAAAATAATCACATATATGTTTTTGGATCGATCACTGATGAAGGGTTAATCCTACGTTCATCGTTCCTCAATCCACTGATGTCTGACTCGAATCTATTTATTGATTTTTCATCATTCTAAATTTGAAGACAGTAATCATTCACCAATTAATTTCCTCCAAGGCTTAAGTGAAAACTTTGGGATCCTCCCTTTATCTCATATATCTCTTAATCAACTTAATATAGGAAAAAAAAATAGTGTTTCTGTTATGCTGAGTAGCCGCGTCATTATGCTATTTCATTTATGAAATGACTCAGTGTTTTTGTTACGCTTGATTTAAAACATTGTTATGTTTTTTTATTTTTGAAATGAATATGTTAGCTCAATGATTCATTATAGATTTTTTTTAATAAAATAAACTTTCTTAATTTTATTTTATTTTTCTTTAAAACGGACAAAAATTATCTTTTACCCTTGACCCATGTCGGTCGAGGTTAGGCCCCTCATAAGGAAAGAACACCCTCACGAGCTCAAAAGTACTCTTGGATATCCAATCAATGTTACTATTTAGGAGTTATAATATATGAAAATAAAATAATATTTATTTAATTATTTTATTCAATGTTATTCCATTTTCATGTGTTATCACGGGAGGCTCGTGCCGACTAATGTTAATTCATTCTTAGGGTAAACCCACCATCCTTAATGCAATGGGAGCCTCGAATTTTTTATCCAGGAACCAGTTTAAGATTTATTAAACATTTTTTGGAAAATAACTCAGAAAAATAATTTAAACACATAACATTTTTTGATAAACCGTTTCTGGCACACCGGACCATAGAATCTCACTTTGCCTCAGCATCGGGTCTTCAGATTTCCCCAGAAAATTTCTAAAAAATAACTACGAATATCGGAGTCATTAAATTATCCCCGCCATAAGGCTTTATGTCTGCAAAACCCAAACCAAGGTATTACCAAATAGATTAGGGTACGAGCATGAACCTGAGCATCTCACTCCCACAAGCTCTCCAAGAGATTCATGTGCTTGCAATGAATTCTCACAAGAGGTATACATCACCCACGAAGGGTCCTTTCTTCTCGATCCTTGTTCTCTACCAACAACACTACAAAATTCACCCCATAATCAATAAAGATCTCACCCACATAATGTGTGTGTGATGGTTCATGTACATATCTCCTCTGTTGGAAAATGTGGAAGGCTTCGTGCACCCTGTCTTACTTTAGCGGTAGAGGCTAGGGGTATTCCACCTTTCCAACTCTATGATGTATCAGAAAAGGACACATAAACCTCAGAGATAACTTTCCTCCCCATCCATATCTCAGTATCCCTCATCAAGGAGATACATGAAATAACACATGATCTCCGTCATCAAACTCCAAAAGTCTTTGTTTCTTATCAGCATAGGAAATCTAACTGTTCGGTATAGTCTTTATCCACTGATGCATAACATGCACCTTATCTACAATATCCTACAATAACTATGATCCCATGAGCGCTGACTCTCTAGGGTTAGTCTAGAAAGGTAGAGACATACAGGGTCACCCATACAAGGTATCGAATGGTTTCATACTGATGTTGGACTAGTAGCTATTACTGTATGAAAACTCCACCAGAGGTAGGTGATCCTACTAACTATGACAAAAATAAAAGATGTGAGCACATAACATGTTCTCTTGGACCTAAATGGTCTGCTCCATATCATCGTCTGTCTATGGGTTGAAAGATGTGCTCAAGAAAAGCTGACTACCAAAAGCCTCTTAAAATCCATTCCATACTTGGGATGCTAAGTGTGCCCCTCGATACGAGACTATCATTAATAGGACTCCTTAGAGTCGAAAAAGCTTCAGCATGTAGAGGCCCGCGAGCTCTCTACGGGACTCCGTTTGTGAAAATCAATGAAGTGACTGACATGGTTTGTTGGTGAACGCTTACATAGATGGTACTGTTTTCCCTAGTCATACGTGATAAAATAATCACAAAGTATGTTGATATCATTTCTCACTACCATATTAGAACCACAAGGAATAAAACAGTAACCCCTTCTAATAATAGGGGCTCGAAACGGTGTGCTGACAGACCTCAAAACTAATTAAATAAGCGGTTAGCTTTTATTTCAACCTATTCTATCATCCCTAGTGTATTCCATGACTCCCACATGCATATCACTATGCATCTACAGCTACTATTGTGCATCCTATAGAAGTAATGACATTGTCCCCACATTTCAAATATCCATTTAGGGTAATCCCTATGGATATCCAAGCACTTAATGACTCATAGTCAGTACCATTGAGCTATTCCAATCTAAATCACTTAAAGAGTGGAGGGGTAATAACCACCAATTAGTGGTAATCTCCATTAACTCAATCCATGGAGGATAATTGTAATGAGTCCCAATTCATTATTTCCTCATTCAGCAAAAACAAAATGGATCTCTTGCTGAGAGCATCTACTACCATGTTTCCCCTCGCTAGAGTATAAACTATTTCGCACTAATAGTCCTGGAGGAACACCATCCATCATCTCAATCACATATTAAAATTCTTATGAGAGAAGATATAATTGATACTATTATGGTTAGATTAGATGATAAACCATTCTCCCATAAGGTAGTATATCTCCATCTATAATGTGAAGACGATCGCTGCCAACTCAAGGTTGTTGGTCTCATAGTTCTAGTCATGTGGTCTCAACAGCCAAGATCCATACCAATCTTTTCATCTGATTGAAGAGATAACTGATCCTTCATTGTGGATAATTATTCATCATGGTCACCTGATTCATCTTCTAGAAGTCCATACATAACCTCAAGCGCCAGACTTCCTTGTTTCTAAAGAATATTTGGGCAACCCATGGTGAAACACTAGGTCTTACGAATCCCTTCCTCTACAACTTCTCCATATGTACCCTCAATTCACAAAGCTATGTTGGAAAAATATGATATGATGCAGTAGATATCAGTGTCATCTTGGGGTATTTTCCAATTCATAAGTCTACCATTGTGGTAGAAGGTAGTCCAGTAACATCTTCTGTAAAGATGTCCTTGTACTCGTCCACCACTATAAGAAACTGAGGTCTCATCTCATCCACTTCATTGAGGGAAATACTAGCCAACATAAGAGTGATTTAATGTAGCCTCCTATGCATGAGTCTATCATGTGCTTCATGGGTTTAATTTTTCATTTCCTAAGAAGAACCAAATTCCATCATTGTGGACATACTGTATGCTTTTACGAAAAATAGTCAATCTAATCCAGAACTGTGGTTGACCAGTCCATACCCTAACTAACATCATAATTCCATGACACTACCTCCACGAGGTTACGACTGAAACTCTCACATCAAGGTTTAGATTATAGTGTTGGAAAATATTTTATTATCGGGTCTCCTCCCATGGGTATCTCTAAATGTAAGGATTAAATTAGTATTTTAACTAGAAACTATAGGTAATGAACAAGATTAGTGACAAGGAGGAATTACTATGACATATTTCTATTAATATAGAAGCATAGAGTAGACATCGATCATACATAAAATCTTTCATGGAGGCTGTGGGTCATATTCCTTGACTGCATGCAGCTACCCCCATCCATTTTCCTCCACCTCCAAAATCCTATTGTGGACCACATTGGGGTAGTGGTTGTAAAATATTGAAATGTATACCACCTCCTGCAGATCAGTCATCTCCACTTCCATGTAATCCACCCTATAGATCAATCTATTACTATCACTATCTCTACATTACTGGCCTATCCACTATTTCCCTCTCAGTGCCCCGATGAAATAGACAATATCAATTGAGATTCCGTCATCCGTCTCATAAAAAGATTTTCCTCTCTATAGGACTATTCGACTCACCCTGACCTGAGATGTAGATCCCATATCTTAGGACCTCCTCTCAAAACATCTCTCACGCCATGTTCCTTGAGACTGATGTTGGCTTCCTTCTCCCTAGGTCTCTGCTCATGCTTTCCCACTGTTGACATACAATTGTTGTAAATTCTTATCTAAAAGACTCTCAACCATAGTGGTTCTCTCTAGAACCCTAGAATAACTAGGAATTCACATAGGAATAGGGACGATTCATATTTCCCTAAAGACACCATGCTTAAAGGTCCAAGCGCTGAAGCATTGGTCATATCGTATGCATTATGTACCTAGAAAGGTCCATATGACATGATGAATACTCAACTACTAACATGTCATTTTTCCTAAGACGCAAAAACTCTTGGCCACACATAGTCATTAGCTTTTATTGATAGATCCCCTTCTTTGGGAAAGGGTCTCAAGATTCTTCTTTTGAAGAGTTCCCTCATCATAAGATCGGGTAATCTAATCTCTGCCATATCCCTACTGAGCCACATAGAAGAAATGCTCCAGGGTGTCCATCTAATCTAATGGTGTCCGAACAAGATGAAAAACTCGATCTCCACATAAATCTAGTCCTTAGATACCTCTAAGTCTGGTTCACCCAATAACATGGGAGTATATGTTGCTAAAACTCATGAAGTGATCTCAACCCTAACATCTCATCCACTAGTACTATGAGTGCCGTGTGATACTCCACTGGTGGTGGTATAGCTTTTACACCACCCTGAGGTTATGTATCTGATACAAACCTTTATACCAATATCGTCACCCCACAAATCATTCTCATGATTATGTGGTGGAATTATGGCAGGCTGTCTATGTGGAAGCATCATGAAAGAAAACAAGATGCACAATGATAAGTAGATTATTAATGATGAGCTAACTCATGATGGAGATGTAAAGCACAAATCATTCCTATACAATGAATGTACAATCATTTTTCCCTACAACTAGTCTTTTCTTGTATCGATTCAAAAATAATAATTCAAGGTCCTGGTGTATGGATATTGCATCTGCCACACCAATATTGGATTCTATACCCATAAAGCCAAACTCTAAACACATAACACTATATCCCCAAACCAAACTCATAGACTTGAGGTTCTTTTTGTATAACCGACATCCTATAATAGCACTCATTCACAACCAATCCCTCAGGGCCCATGCCGGGACTACCCCAATCTCACCTCCCAGAGGCTTGGGGCTAGAGACTAGTTCTGAGTAGGTATATTTCAATAAAATGGTAGGAATTTTTCTACATACCTATACACGTGCACACAACTCCAAGCAACAAATGATGGAAGATTAATCAAATAAGTAAACAAATCGAGGGTGAGGCAGTAGAAAACTGAAGGTAAACGAGGCCAAAATACAAGAAAACCTAAAACAGAAAAGTTAAAGAACAAGTCTCTAGAACACCTCCATAGAAAACACCACCTGAAATGTAGGTAAAAAATAGATGTCTTGGGTCGCAGAAGCATGTATCATCTGTTAGGTTTCTCTAGGAACCACCTAGAGTCGATCCTCTAAGGACTCCATCAAAGCCTCGATCATCTGCACAAGTCATGCCACATGTGGATGGAGGCTATTAAGGATTTAGTAAAACAGTAATCAGTAGGGACCCCAAACCAAAATGTTGTCCCACAAATCAATACATAAAGAAGACTACCAAAGTGGTACATGAAGTGTATCCTCTAAGAAGTACAGTCAAGAGATTTTCTATAGTCTTCTCACATAGGTATAAATCTAAAGTTCGAAAAGAAAGACTATCAGTCGTAAAAGCTGAACACATTTTGCATTCAATACACTCCTACTTGATGAGTCATATAGGCCTACTGGGGAACATAGACTTGATCATCACATTGGATTATTTGGGAACCTAGACCTTCTTGTCACTACAAGCTGTATAATTCTTGCTCGTATCACACTTGATTCTAGGAGAATCTACTCCTCAAGCCATCATTCATATCAAAACATCTATGGAAACCCATTTATAGTATATAAAAAGGACCTACTCTCTACAATGGTCCCAACACTATAAACATCCCATCAATCATACGTGCAGTTTGGATGTTTTGATGTTTTTTGTAAAAAGGGGTTAGTGGGGTCTTGGTCTAATCCGACCCGTTCTGACCGACCCGACCTGGCTCGGGGTCCGCTGACCCGATCGGGGTTCAATTACCTAACTCGGGTATGACCCCCCCCCCCGATTAGACATAGCCCACTGGGGTCGACCTATAGCAGATGAGCCCTGTCTGGTCTTCTATGCTGACACACCTGTTCTACCCCGGACTACTCAGATGGGGCCTGGTTAATCCACCTAGTGTGTGGAAGGCACCACATCCACTCTATGTCACATGACTAACTTGGATGAACCATCCATGAACGTAGTCTGTTGACCACGTGTCGTCACATAGATGCTTCATGCCTTGGCCACGACCCCCTGTCGTTGCCCACTGCTCAGCCACGATCCTCCTCCACTACCACAGTGCACATGGTCGTTGTTGTGTTCCCTCGCCAGCGCTGGAACACCATTGGGTTCTTTTGTAGGCTACTTAACTCATTCTGGTCATCCATTTTCCAATCCTCAAGTCGCGAGGTTATCCCCGAGTCATCGCCTCCACTATTGTGTTCTCCAATCCATTTCATCATTGATACGGGGATATGGCCAACTTCAAAACCTCCTAGAAGGAATACAATGTGAAAAAGGGGGGTCTGTCAGGCAAGAATGCAAGGGGTTATGGGTGACAACAATGAACACCCAAGGTAACAAACATCGGCCTTTTTCATTGTCTTGTGTTCATTGCATTAGAAAATAAAGGGGATGAACTTCAAATAATAAATATGTTATAATCCCCTATCTTAAATCACCGCAATAAAGTTCCCAAACCCACAAGAACAATCAACCCATATATCAACTTGTTAGGGAGTTGATCCAAATTTTCATTTATAAGGAATAACATGGATTGTTAATGACTTAGAAATAAACCCCTACCTGGATTTGGATCAATCATTGACAAAGGGTGAATCTGGCGTTTGTCATTCGTAAATTTGCATATGTCTAACCTAGATCAGTTCGTTGAACCATCGTTGTTCATTATTCATCTCCGCTCGTCGTTCACTAAGGAATTTACTACAAGGTTTCATAGAAAACTCTAGGATCCTTCCATGATCATGTATCCCTATTAATAAACATAATGGAGAAAACATGTTTCAGCATTTCTGTTACGCTGAGTTGCCACGTTGTTATGGTATTTCAATTAGGAAATGAAATTTAATTAATTTTAGACATGATTTTTAGTATTGTTATGATATTTCATTTATGAAATGAAATATATGGCTAAATGTTTCATTTCAGTGAAACATTTTTGAATAAATTAATCATTATTATGATTGTTATATTTTTCTTCAAAACACCTAAAAATTAACATTTACACTTGACCCGCTCTGATCGAGGTTAGGCCCCACATAAGGAAATCTCATCCTCACGAGCTCAATGGGACAATCTAATTTCCTTTCAGAGTTACTATTTATGAGTTATGGTATTTGGGAAAAAATAATCTTTATTTAATTGTTTCATTCCTGGTTGTTAAATTTTTAGGTTTTCTCACTAGAGTCCCATTCTAACTAAAGATAATTCACACCTAGGACAATTTCACCCTCATAAATGAAACTGTGCCCTCATATTTCTGATAAAGATACTCATTTAAGAGTTATTTAACTTTTTTAGGAAAACTACAATCACATGCTCTTTAAAATCTCTACATTTTTTGATAGACCATTCCAGACACACCAGGCCTTAGAATTGCATGCCATCTCAGCGCCTGGTCACGGAATTTTCCTAGGAATTTTCTAAAAAATCCAAGAAAATCTTTGTCATTAAATTTTAAATAAACATTTAATAATTATATTACATATATTTTCAGATAATTCAATAAAAAAATAGTGACGGGGAAAATATGTCTTTTAATTGAAAACTATAATTTAATTTAAAAAATTAAAAAGTTCGATTTTGTATTCAAATTGTATTAATGAAATTTTACATCCTTTATAGTATGAATAATCATAATATATTCATCGGAATTAATTTTATGTTGATTTCTATTTAAATTTTTTTTATTTATAAGAAAAATATTTCATTAAAACTCGTTTTTGTCCCATTTTGGGTGTTTTATAAAAATTACTTTCTACCAACATTATAGAAAAAATATGGAAAAATGGATTCTAGATTTTTAATAATCATTATAATGTTTGGTAGTGTGGGGACATTCATTTTTTTATATAATTAATAGTATAAAGAATAAAAATGTTTCACCATTGTTATTTTTAAAGTAGGTTAACATGGGGGCCTTGGTTAGACCAAGAGATATGGGTAAATTTTAAAATTATACCTATATAAATAATACTTTTTGTATATATTTTTACCTTATCCTATCCCATCATCAAATAAATAACCATTTTCATAGATTTATCTCGAGAATGACATAATTTAATTTTGTTATTTAAATAAATTTCTTTTGTGTCCTCTCCCCAACTAATAAATGGGAACCCCTCATTTTTCATCTATATAACACATTGATCCTTATATCATGACCAACATATTCCAAAATATATTATAAATTTTCCTATCCATCATGTAGAGTATATTTTATTTCTGAATGAAAATTCTTACTCTCATTTGAAAAGTATGTAAAGGAGTCTAACCAAAAGAGTGTTCGTCATCTTAACCAACCTATTTTAATTTATTTATTCTCCAACAAACTCCAAATCATTGGTTCTCAATAATAAAATAATCATTTTTCATTCTAAATACAATTAAAATGTTATCATTATTTTTAACCCCTATTTCCACCATCTATTACATACAATGAGATGTCAAATTATTATTCATTTATACATGTACATTACAACCTACTTATATCGATAAAAATCATCTTCCATCAAAATATTCCATTGTTTTTCATTTTAATGAATTTACTGTATATATACTATGTTTATGAAAAAATAGTTCTTCTATAACTAAAATACAATATCTTCCTTCTTACATTTTGATAAATGATTGAATGAAAAATTCACTTCTAACACCTGAATGTTTTATAGTATTTATCTTCATAAATAAATCAAATTTATTAAATATATTACATTGCAAAAAACCCATGATATATTATTAAATAATAACATAACCATTGGAATGGTCATGTGACTATTATGAATAGTAGTCTACCTATTAAAATAATAACCTCTGCTATTAAATTATGAATAAAATTTCTGTATCTCATAAATGAAATTATGATATATTTATAATATATAATAATTAAATAAATTAATTAAAAATAATAAATTATGTGTTGGCATTTCTATAAAGATTAATTTTTAATTAAAAATTTTATAATTAATATAATTTTTAAAAATAAAATTTAAATTCATAAAACATATTCATAAATTAATAATTTTCTCTTGTTAATATAATATTCATCTATGAGTCCAGAATTAATATTTCATAGTATTATAAAGTCACTAATAATTTTAAAATCAGCTTTTTTTGTATAAATGATGATTTTCATAAAATAATGAATTTATCATATTTATGAAATTATTTTCATAAAAAGGATTCAATTTTTCTTTCTACATGTCCTAAAAAAAGGATACATTGAAATTTTGGGCTTTTTCATAAATAGTGGAATTATTGTGAATAGTGAAATACGATAATTTATTATATTTAACATTTTTATCCCAATACATGAATTTTTGAGTCCTCGTTGAGTCATGTATGGTGAAAGTGGACACTATATAGAACCAAAATTCTCTATTTACTGTATTTAGTAACAATAATTAACACTATTGAAAGTCTTGAGCCAAAATAATAAACTAATGAGTTAAATAATCAAAACACCCCTATCCTCCAACTATAAATCCCACCCAACAAGGCCACCTCTCCTAACATCGTATAAGACTGTTATATTTATAATATTCTTCCCAATTACTCTCCCCAACCACTCCCGCACTTTTTTTTTCTTTCTAGTCTCACCAAAATACCATTTCTATGTCCATTTATGAGGTTCTCAATGAGACGACACTCATGTGGTAAAACCTTCTCTGTCTTTTTCAATTTCATTTATTTTGTTATCCTTCCCTCACATCCCATGTCCAAAGTAACATGATTACTCTAGGATAATATATATATATATATATATATATATTATAATGTTATTATATTAATGGTATATCCACTACCAATTCTCTTCTCTCCCCCTATTGTTCTAAAAATGAAAAAAAATCGATAGTTCTCGATTCATCAACATCATGGACAATGATTTTTTAGTATATAAGACCACCTTTAAGGCTGGTCATAAAACAATTATAATGGTTAAAAAATATTTTAAAATTAATATTACAAACTATTTTGTGTTATGTATCCTGTTTATTTAAATAATATTAATTAATAAAATAAAACTAGTTCATGATGATAAAAAAATACCAAAATAATATAAAAGTTTATCATTAACAGTAAATTTATTGAATCATCCTCATAAATAGATAGAAGAATTAATATAATACCATTAAACATTAATTATTATAATTAATTACATATAATTTAAATTTTGGATAACTATTTTCATTTAACATGATATCTCATACAGGTATACAAGTGAAACAATCATGAAAACCAAGGAAATGGACACTCTTGAAGGAAGAAGTTGAATCTTATAACCCATAAAAATTTCCATAAATAAACCTAATATAATTATATTAAATCAAATAACTGTTGAATACATTCATAATAAAATTATTAATTAATCTAATATCAGTATCCAGTAGATTAAGTGCATGTGTATTAAAATTTTGCACATAAGTTACGGGATTCTCTCTAAACATCTATTTTTTTCTTTGAGTTATGATTCCTATCTCTAAATATCCCATTTAAATTTATAATTATTCTTAATTATTACTACTAAATTTTGCATTTATTTTAAAATATATATATATATATCTAGCTCATCTATTGCTTCATTGATGATGAATTACATGTTTTATAATGGTTCCCTTTTCAATATCTCCCGATAAGGAAGTATGATATATGAGAACTTCTAAATTTCTTACCCAGTTTAATCTACATTATATAATCTATTTTAGAACAAAAATATTTTTTAAATAAATCTTTTTATCATTAAAAAATGTCCTTGTTCATTTCTGGTTTTATTAAAACAATTAATCTTTTTTCTACTTTAAAGACTCTACAATATTTTTCCATAAATAGTACTAAAGTGAATCATTTAAAATGTTTAATAAAAACAATTTTTATATGTTTTCACTTTAATTGGATATCATTTATCTTGATCTAATACTATTTTTCCTTATTAATTTCTATGTATAATTTTAATTCATTCTTTCATCGATTTCATTGTGATATTTCATTTGGTTTTCCCTTCGAACCCACTTATTCCTTTTGTGTAATGTATGCATAATTCCTGTGGATTTTTCATTCATTGATGATTTCATTAAATAAACAGATTTATTTTATTATGGGTATGATTATTTCCTTAGTCGTTCACTATTTCAACATACAATGTCTTTATTGAGTGTTTTTTTAACTAGTGAAATATTTTTTATCAATTTTTATAGTCAATGTAGACATTTTGATTGGTCATATTGTTCATGAATTAAATCTATATATGAAGAATGATTTTGACATGTTGTGACATGTGGCTCCCAGTTAATGATACACCCTCGATGCATCTATAGGACTCATAAGACAAAATAGTTTCCAGCAAACCTTTCGTGTTTGTTTCCAAGTACAATCAGATGGTTTTTTACTAAAAAATTGAAATCTTCTTATCTTGATGGTATTGTCTCATCATCCAGATTCATAAAGTCCAAAATTTGTGAATTTTATTTTTTAAATATTCATTTTTTACATGACATGATATTTTTACAATGAAAACATCTATGGATTCATTTCATTCCCATTATATCGATGGCATGTTTTCTATTTTTAATTATTTACAATGATAAAATCAATTTTACAAAATGAATTTGATTCACTTTTTACTAATTCATTTAACCCTTTTTGAGAATTTCTGATAAACCCTTTAAATGATTTCCTTACCAAGGTTATGAAGATGAAATCATTAAATAAGTTTCAGGGAATATGTTTATTTTCCTTTTTTATGTTCTCTGTTTAAATATCAATGTAATATGGGGACCATGTATATATCAAGTTATTCAAGAGTCCTAATATGATTTATCCAGGGCGATGTGATCTCTTATATCAATTATATTATAATAAAATTGCATCAAATATGGGAAACTAGGGTCGATGTTGTTATAACTGGTATTAGAGATAGTTTGGTAGAAAACATGAGACCCAGATATTAAATAATACTATGAATTTTAATATATTATCATAGTGATTTTTTTCTGAATACTCATGATGATTTTGAGATGACATATTTATTGCCATTGTTTAGTGATGTCACTTAATGGAACAAAGGGAATTAGTATTTTAAGACAATATAGTGATTTCCTCACTGAGAAAGTCATCAAAGTTAGTATTAGACTTGATCAGATCAAATCCTTCAAAGGAAAAATTACTCAGGTTATGTATAGTTGTTGTACTACGCCAATGTTGGGTCATTTATTGGGGAGGAAGCCCTATATTTTAGTGGGACTACTAATATAGTCATAGCTGAAAGGTGGTTCTATTCTCTTGAAAAGATATTCCTAGAACTAGTATATAACTAAATTTAAAATGTAGAATTATAATTATATTGTATCATGGGAGATTTTGACTATTGGAAGTCATTGATCCAAAATATTGTGCAAAAATATGAAATAGATGACATGGAATTGGGAATGTTTAATGAAACATTCTTCAAAAAATATTTCACTGATGATCGATGAACTAAAATGAATATAAAATCCATTACCATAAATAAACGGTAATAAGAGAGTCTTGTAGAGTATTAAGATACCATCACAATACTATCTAGGTATGTTACAGATTACATACATGATTCAGAAAAAATATAGATAATTTCTTTGAAGGTCTTTAGCCAAGTATCTGAATGGAACTGGATTCTCATACATTAATATCATATTATGAAATTTTATTAAGTTCCATCAAAATAGATAAAGAATTTTATAGATCCTATATGTTAAAGGGAAATAATGAGAAGATTGTGACCTTTGATAATGATGAAAAAATTGATGTGACAAAGATAATGATGGGAGTTAAGTAATTACAATTATGTAATATTTATAGAATACTCATCCTGGGAAAAGAATAAAAGGCATGTGAGTTTGGTATAAGTATGGAGAAAAGGTTCATTGAAATAATTACTGGTAGGGGAATAAGAAAATAAATGATGTTAAATGCATCAAATTTATTGAAATGGGTAATTATTCAATCCAGTCATCAATGTAACGTGGGAATCTACCATGGAAGAGGCGAAGAGGAGAGGTCCAAGCTTATGCTATCACCACAGATGAAGTAAAATTACCCAATGATTGGATTTCAGGTATAATTATCATATATTTGAATTAAACCAATTCTTTATTTGATTCTAGATCATTAGAATATTTTATATCTACCCTTTTTTCCCGAAAAATAATATATTTACTTTGTATTTATTAATGGGGTTTTCAGTCAAAATCCCTAAGGAAAGACTTATTGAAACCATAATTTGTTTTTAAATCCCACTTATAACATAAAAAAATGATTTAGATAATTACCACATGATCATACCTATGGTTTTATTTGATATAATCCTCGGTGTAGATTGGCTACCAAAATATGATGCAAATACTGTTTCTAGAAGAATGAAATTATGATTCGTAAGGTAAATATAGAATCCTTTATATTTACAGTAGAAACCTCAGTATTTTATTTTTATCAAGATCCACCCCCACTAGCTTTACTAAATGAAATTCTTTTTGTGTAAGAGAAAACATAATATAGGGATGAGTAAAGTAATCTTCAAATAGAGGATGTAAAAAATATATGAGAATACACTGATGTATTCCCTAAGAAATTACCTAGACACCCCATAGAGTGTGAAGTTGAGTTTACCATTTATTTAATCCATCATGAAATAATAGTACAAATAATTATTATAGAATGAAAAATATGGAAATTGGAATGATGAAGAAACAACTAGAGGAGTGATGTAATAAGAGACTTATTCTACCTAGTGTCTCTCCGCGGGGATCTATTTTTTAATTTTTTAAGAATAAATATTTTTCATTTAGGCTATGCATTTTCTATATATAAATCATTGTAATTATAAAAAATAAAAATTATCATCTTCCTCTAATTGATGATTTATTTCATTAGATTCATTGATGTTAATATTTTTCAAATATTGAGCATTATACTGTATAGCATCAATTGTGAGTAAAGAAGGGAGATATTCCAAAGACATATTTTTATGCTATTTATTGACATTATTGGATTACAGTAATGTCATTTTATTGACTATTGCAACCTCTATTTTCAGGGATCTAATGGAATAATTATTCAATTCATATCTTGATGATTCTATTTTAGTATTAATTGAATATATTCCAGTGTATTCTAAAATCTATGAAGACCATGTGTGTCACTAGAATATAATTCTAGATAATCTCAAATGTAATGAGATATATGGTAAATTTTTCATGTGTTAATTCAAGAGTAAATAAATTTCTTTTCATGGGCATATATTGCCTATGGATGGGATCTTTTTTGATCATGTAAAACACAGGCAATCCAAAAATAGTCTACACCAATGAACATAACTATGGTACATTGTTTTATTGGTTTAGGAGTTTACTTTTAATGTTTCATTCATAAATTTAGACAATTGGATATCATGTTATCCAATATGACATGTAAAGGGGTTAAGTTTGTAGGTAAAAACTAATTTCCCAAATGTTTTGAATAATTGAAGAGAATATTTTTCAATTCCCCAATTTTTAATTTTCTACCATGAAATGATGGGTTTCTAATATACAATTATGTATCAATGAATGGAATGAGTTAAATCCATATGAAAAATGATGAATTTATCGCATATGCATCAAAGAAGATTATGTTTTAGGAACAAAATTATCCAACTCATGATATTTATTAACACTCGTAAACTTTTCACTAAAGATATGGAGTCACTATCTCTATATGGAATGATGTGAGATATACATAGATCTTAAGATTTCGAAATAAATCTTTACTCAAAAATAACACAACATGTGGAAAAGACTATGGATTGAGTTACTCAATGATTCTGATTACATAATAACCTACCCCCATTTATATAATATAAGGTATAAGTTTCATTGAGAAACAAATATCATGGAATTTTAACCCAATTGATGATTTAGGAAAAATAAAACATTAAGGGATGCAGTAAAAATTGATATGAGAATTGTCAAAGAAGGGGAAACAAAAAACTTTTTTTAAATGATTAGTATACCGTCACTACTAGGGAAGTTAAAATGTTCTCAATTTGATAAGGATAATTTTAAAAAGAAAATCAAAAGTCCTTAAAAATAAAATATTTGATGGCATAGTCTATGAGGAATTAATTCAAAAAATCAGAAAGAGGTTGTGTATTCAAAAAATACATGAGATAAAAAGGGAACTATTAGATAATGATCATAGCCTAAATTTCTCTATACACCATCATAATATAAAGACATATAGAGATATGAAGAAATATATTTTGTGGGATAATATGAAGTGGGAAATTGTAGACTATGTGTCAAGATTCATTGTTTTTCAACCTATGATGGATGACATATAGAATACTAGAGGAACCATGTAACCTCTATAAATTATTATATATTTGTGTGATAGCATTAATATGGAATTATTCAATTGAAAACAAATGACCCCCAGAAATAATGATATGACATAGGTTATTGTTGATCACCTTACGAAATAAGCACATTTTATTTCTAAAATAGAAGATTTAGCTCTTGGGATCCTAGTAAGAGTCTATATTAATGTTGTTATAAAAAATAATGGTGTACCTCCATCGATTTTGAGAAGTTAAGATCCTTATATTACATCAATATTATGAAAGATTATTAAGAAGGATTTGTATATTGAACTTCACTTGAGTACATCTTACACCCTCTAACCAACAGATAATCTTAAAAGAATATTAAAAATTTATAAGACATGATTTGATCTTCCTCACTTTATGTTCAAGGTATGTTGGATTAGTATTTACCTTTGTAATATTATTTTTTACAGTCATACTTTCCATTAATATATACAAACGGTTATATATGAAGCAATATATGGAAAGAGATGTCCAAATCTAGTTTTTATGGCAGGATTTTCGGGAGAGGAAATGTATACGCCCAAAACATATTGATAATGGATAAAATTAAAGACTATTCGGGATCATATAATAGTAGATCAATGTTGTAAAAGGAGTTATTATGAAAATTTGAGAGAGGACATAGAATTTCAAGTGGGTGATCATGTATTTATAACTATTTCTCCATGTAATGGTATCATAAGGTTAAATAAGAAATGTAACTTAATCCTGATGTACATCATACAATTTTAAATTTTATGAATAATTGGAGTAATATCTTTTTAATTATAAATTACACCAAGTCTCTCCATAGAACATTATGTGTTCAACATATAATTATTTAATAAGTATATTCCTGAACTATCACATGTACTGACATATGAATATATATAACTAGAACATGATTTTTCTTAATAAGAAATGCTTTTCGATATTATTAAAAGAATTGAAAAAGTATTTAGGAATCCAAAAAATTGACAGGTAAAGTTTGTTTAGAGAAACTATGAAATGGAAGAAAAAACAAGGTAATATGTTGATATTATGAAGAATAAACACGCACATATTTTTATAAGGAAATAATCATGAATTTTTTTCCAAATTAAATGTGTTAAATATGGAAGAACATAACCCCCCATGATTTTATGTTAAATATCATCTTAAATAAATTCAATTTATTCAATAGTATATGTTTCACAAACAAATCATTGTATACTATCAAAAATTATTATGATCATGGGATTAGTAATGTCACCATTAAGAATAGTAATATGGCTATTATAAAAGTAATTTAACCATTGAAATTTTAACTAAAATGTTTGTATATCCTAAGGTAAAGCATTATGTATTTATATTATATAATAAGTAAATAAATGTTTTAAAAATGATGAATTTAGTGTTGGAATTTTGGAAATGGTTAATTACTTATTTATATTTTATAATTAATATAATTTTTCAAAAGAATATTTATTGAGAAAAAATTGATCAAAAAATTAAAATTTTATATTCTTTTAATAGTAAGATAATTTTACATGAACTTAATTTTTTATTCAAAGTGTCATAAAATTTGTTACATTTTAAAAATCTTTATTTTTTTATAAATGATGTTTTTAATTTCAAATTTTATTTCTCAAATTTTGAAAATTATTTTCATTAAATAGATAACATTTTTAAATTCTACACATCAATAAGTGGTTAGAGTGAAATTTTCAATTTCTCTAAAATAGTTGATTTTTTGGTGAATAGTGAAATATAGAAATTTATGGATTTTTATATTTTGTTAAAATAAATGATTTTTTTAGTCATGGTTGAGTTATGGAAAATGTGAGTGGACACTATACCAAACATGAATTCTCTAGATATGGTATTTAGTTACATGAATCAATGCTATTCAATTTCATAGAGAAAAATAATAAACTAATGAATTAAATATTCAAAAACACCCCTCTCCTCCCACGTTAAATTTCATCCCCCACCACCTATTTTCCTCTCATAATGTAATAATTAAATCATGATAATATTCTGACCAATTCTTCTCCCAACTCTATTTTCCTTGTTATGGTCTTACTGTCTCACCAAAAGACCATTTCGAAGTCCCTTAAGGAAGTTCTGAAGGCAATGACACTAAAGAGGTAATACATTATATCTCTCCATCAATTTCACTCAAATTATAATAATTCCGCCAAATACCATATCCAAAGTAAAATTTTAATTCATGTATCATTTATATATTTTAATTTTATTATGTTAATGGTATATCCACAATCGATTTTCTTTTATCCCCATTTTTCTCTAAAAATCACCGCATTGTCCCAAAGGTGTTGATTCATCGCCTTCACATATGATGATTTAGAATTTTTTAATAGTGCCATCAAGGATGGTAATAAAAACATTATAACGGTTAGAAAAAATTTTAAAATGTGTATTAAAACTTATTTACTGTTTTAGAACAGGTACATAATGATAATATTAATTAATAATATAAAACTAGTTCGTTATGATGAAAAAAGACCAAAACAATCTAAATATTTATCATTATCATTTTATCTAAAGGATCCTCATCATATAATGAAAAACATTGATACATAAGGCCATTTAAACTTAATAATTTAAATTAATAACATAGAATTTCAATTATGGATAACTATTCCCAATTTACATTATCTCTCATATAAGTATACACGGGCTCCAATCATGAAAACCAACGAAATGAACCCCCCTAAACGACAAAATTGAATTTCATAAATAATTAAAATGCACATAAATGATCTTAATAAAATTATAATAAAGGAATTAAATTTTAAATAGGTTATTTAATAAATTATTAGTGAATCTAATTTCATTATCCGAGACATTAAATGAATGTGCATAACGCATTTGTACATAAGGTAGGCGATTCTCAATGAAACCACAATTTATTCCATCATGTCACACTTCTTCTCTCCATACAGCTATTTATTTTTAGTTATTCCTATTTAATCCACATAAATTATGTTTTTATGTTCCAAAAATATGTAGCTAGCTGATTGTTTCTTTCTATGACAGGTAAATAAATTTTTTCCAAAGGATCCATTTTAAATTCCAATTGGTAAGAAAACCTGATTAAAGAGAACATACCAATTTCATAACATCATAAAGTACACTACATAACCTTTTTAAGAAAATAATGTTTTTTTTAAATCACACATATTATCATGAAAAACTATCAATGTCCATTATTGGTTTTACACAAAAAATTAGGCCTTTGTTCTTTTTAAAGACCCTTTAATATTTTTCCTTAAACCATACTACACTCGATCAGTTCTAAAGTTTCTTAAAAACTATTTTTATATTTTTTCCTCTCTTTTATAAATTATTTTACATAATATTTTATTATTTTACCTTATGTATTTTCAATTATGATTTTTATCCATTCATTCATAGATACCATTATGATATTTTCTTTGTTTATGCCTTATTCACTTTTTATTCCTTGTGTGTGATGTTTGAATACATTATATTTTATTAAAATTATTTTATTACTTTATTAAATATCCATATTTCATATATCATGGGTATTATTATTGTTATATCTATATATAAGTTTCATATATAGGGTTTTCTTTGAATGTTTTTTAACAAGGTAAATATTGAAAACCATTATTTTCTACTCAATACAAATTCATTGAAATGTAATATTGTTCAAGAATTAAATATATTTTAGATTAATGATTAAGAGTTCTTATAAAGATTTGGGACTGGTTATAGATATCCCCTAAATTATTTGATAGTTCTTGTGAGAAAAAGTAGTTGGCCACAAACCTTTCATGTTTGTTTCAGAGAAGAATAAGACTGGTTTCTACCCACAGACGTAAATTGTCTTGTCTTAATGGTAGTTCTTCATTTTCCAGACATATATGATCTAGAAATTAATCATTTTCTTCATTAATTCTTAATATATTACTTTCGATCATATTCTCACTATGATAAAACATATGGATACATTTAATCTTAGTGTATTAATGGCTTGTGTTTTTCTATTATTTAAATTATAATAATTATTATGAATTATTTCCTCTTCCTATAATATTATTGATTCACATGACCCATACTATCAAGTATCGTGTTTTTTAACCATGTTTAAATATAATGGTTTTTAGTATTTTTCCGTGTATCGACAGGTCAGTTTTCACACAGAGATCTGGAACATTATTCCAAGTGTGGGAACACTAAAAGAAGTTGTTTTTGGACTAGGTTGAATGCCAAATAATTTTCACGAGTTTCTCGATAAATCTCAGGATCACTGAATCCAAAAAAATCCATTTTAATGGATCTGCATGGGTTGAACACATTTACGGTCCAACACGTGCAACTTACCCAGTTTAATATTTTATTTATTTTAATTATGTCATAATAAATAGGATATTTTTTTAAAATATAATAATTTGTTAATAAAAATTATGTTATTATTATTTTTGTGTCTTAAATTATTTGGATGTTAAATGATTTTAATTTCATGATTAATGGGGTATATATAAGGCCCCATCCTTGAACATTACTTAATCTCAAGTTTTTAAAAGAATACACATTGAGGATCTTTTCAGGTTTAGAGTTTTAGATAATTAGATCATAAATCATGCATTACATTCCACATTTAAACAAGGTGGTTACATAAATTATAGTATTATTTTTTCCCATCAAAGGAAAGCATATTTAAAATAAAACATGGATTCTTTCTTGATACTTCCTCGACACTATCATCACATCATGTACATTTCCCTTGACATGTGAAAAACATTTCAAAAACTTTGGATGAACATAAAAAGCTCAGTAAGTGATATAAAAATACGAAAACAAAACCTTAGTCCATGTATACATAAGAATCAATGAAATCATACATTACCCATAAAACATAAGCACTTTAACATACCTAATTAAATCATAATATTCCTGAATAACTCATATAAATAATAAGACATAATAGTAACTTGAGGAATTCATAACGTTATTACGTAGGGAGTAACCCTCATGGTTACGTTTGGAATACCCATCACAGTATATTCCCTAAATCTCTTCAGAGAAACCATAGCGTTTAACCCCTTCGCATTACCCAATGAATTGGAGAGCTATATCAGGATCACCCGCCCTTAGTTTATCATGGAACCACCCGTCTTTATAAACAATGCCCAAGAACCATAACATAATCGTATCATATAAAACATGCACAAAGTAAACATAACATTTCCACATTTCAATCACAAGATATCAATACAAAACATTGATATAAAAAATAAATTATCAAAACAATTTTCAATACCAAAATAAAATAAAAGTAAAACATGGTATTGATTTTTCGTTTAAAAAAATTTTATGGCTTGTAGAGAAAACCAAAACTCAAATAATGGCCACGGAGGCGGAGAAGTCGTTGTTGCCGCATACGTAAGAAAAAACATTCCATTTTGTCGTTTTGTAAAACGCTTAGTATAAAAAGAGTCCTATTGAATAAATGTAAAAGTCAAAGGGTCTTATACACCGTATAAAAGAAAGTTGTGTATGAAAGAAAATATGCCTCAATGAAAGGGGATTGAGAAGATGTCCTTTACCTCATGTCCGATTTGAGTCAATCATTCTTTAATCTCTTTTAAATCGGGTAACTCCCCTTGGTTTGGACCAAAATGGATTCTTGAAGAGCTTTCTTCCTAAGTTAAGGCTTCTATGATGAAGAGAGGGAAGTGGAAAGATAAGATGTGCCGAGTTTGGTTGATCCAATTTCTTGAGAGGTGTGGGTAAGGGGTAGAGGTGGGGGCCTTTTATAAGTGGGAGGAGGGGCACTCTTGGAAAGTCATGAAATGTTACTTTATATTAAAATCTGTTTCAGATTTTCAAGGTCCCAAAATGATATATTTTTAGGTTAAGGTGATAAGGGTTCTAAATCCACCAATCCAATAGGTTTTTGACAAATGTAAGTCATAGATTTTACGTTATCATTTCATTTTATTTAAATCGTTCAATAATGAGGTAATCGCTGCATCATCATGGTGTAATAAATAAATTAATTTATTTGATATCTAAAAATTATAAAAAAAATACTATGATGTAGGAAATATTAATAGCTTTCCAATGACTATTTATAGTCTAAGAGATCGTTTACCTAGACAAAACTAAAGTTTTTTTTCTTAGGTGTTACATACTTTCGTGATATTCTCCTTTCTTTAAAAATAAAATGACAAAGTGTCACTATAACACAAAAGTGATTCCATGGGGTCCATATGTTTGGAAAAAGGCATACCATAGTTGGAAATTACACAACCAGTAGCATTAAGACACATTTCGGGGTCATTTTATATTATTATGATATTATATTATTACCCTTAACTACCCGATTACTAATTAATCATGATAATTAAATATAATTACTGTCATTACTATTCATAATGTCTAAAAATAAAAGGGTATTAATTACATAATTTGGACCTTCTGATTCCAAATATGGAATCCATTTTACCAAATTCCGAATATAGAAATTGTAGTAATTAATTTAAAAATAATTCCCATTGTTAAAATAAATATCAGGTTTTTTGAAACAATATCTATGAAAAATTTGGCACTTGTTTAAGCCTAATTCCATAGTGAAATTAATTCTAATGATCACCATTGGATTAATTGGTAAAAATATATTTTAATTAAACTTTAAAACCAATTAGAAAGATAATCTATCTATATAATTAAAATAGATTAAAAATCAGTTTTGAAGTAAAATGTAGTATTTTTCACTATTCATAAAAAATGAACATTGTCAGAAAAATTCCAAAAATTTATCCAAATAAATTTCAATGTCCCAATTATAAAGAATAATTTTATTTTGAAAAGTAGAGCTTATAAAATTTTCAATAGTCAGATTTAAAAATGGTTTTCCATCAAAAGGCAGTAAACCAATCTTTTAAAAAATATTAGATTATTCCATGCTTACGATTTGATTTATTCTCATTTTAAGCCTCTGAAACACAATCTAATTCATAAATAGACATAGATAATAAAATATATTAATCATTACATGAACAGGATGTTACTTCCTTCCCCACTTTAGAAAATTGTGTCCCCGCAATTTATTTACTTATCGAATAAGTGGGGGTATTTATCCCTCATTGCATTTTCTGATTCTCATGTTGCCTCTTCAATCATGTGGTTTTTCCACAAAAACTTTTCTTAATGAATCACCATATTCTGAAACACTTGCTCTTTGTGGTCAAGAATCTGGACTGCTTGTTCCTCATAAGATAGATTATCTTCCAGCTGAATTACCTATGGACTCCAAACATGAGATGGATCTGGCATGTACTTCCTTAACATTGAAACATGAAAAAAAATTGTGTACCTGAGATAAACTCGGAGGTAAATCCACTCAGTATGAAACTGATCCAACTCTCTCCATAATTTCATATGGTCCAATGAACCTTGGACTCAGCTTTCCTTTCTTACCAAATCGCATCACACTCTTCCATGGTGAAACTTTGAGGAAGACATGATCACCTACATCAAAAGAGAGATCCTTCCTCCTATTGTCCGCATAACTTTTCTGCCTGCTACGAGCTGTTCTCATGTGTTTCTATATCTGCTGAACTTTTTCTGCCAACTCTTCAACCAATTCTGGTCCCATTAACTTTCTTTCACCCACTTCATCCCAAAAAGCTGCAGTTCGACACTACTACCCATATAATGCATCAAATGGTGTCATCTGTATACTGGAATGAAAACTGTTATTATAAGAAAACTCAACCAAAGAAAGATGTTTGTCCCAACTTCTATGATAATCCATCTAACAAGCATGTAGAATATCCTCCAAAGTCTGAATTGTTCGTTCTAAATGACCATATGACTAAGGATGAAAAGTTTCACTAAAATTTAATTCAGTACCCAATGACTTCTGAAGGCCTTTCCAAAAGTTAGAAGTAAACCTGGGATGATGATTAGATACAATGGAGAAGGGAACTCCATGTAATCTTACTAACTATTTAAGATAAAAACGAGAATGTTGATCTAGAGAAAAAGTATCTTTTATATCAAAGAAATGAGCAGATTTAGTCAAGCGGTCAACAATAACCTAGATTGCATTATTACATTGAGGTGCCTTCAGAAATCCCACAACGAAGTCCATGGATATATTCTCCCATTTCCACTCTGGCACTGGTAAAGGCTGAAAAATCGCTTTTAGTAACTGTCACTCTTCTTTAACCTGCTGACAATTCAATCATATCATAGTAAAATTACCAATGTCCCTTTTCATTTTGTCCCACCAGTAATACTCTTAAAGATCAATATACATCATAGTACTGCCTGGATAAACAGAAAATGGAGAACTATGAGCTTCACATTACAACTCTATCTTCAATTGTGAATCACAAGGCACACACAATCTCTTCCCAAATCTCCAAACACAATCATTATCAATGTTGAATTTAGGAAACATACCCTTCGGAACCAGCTATACCTTTTTCTTCAACTCACTATCTTGCTTCTGTGCTTGCTTAATTCTGTCTGATAGAGAAGATTTCACTGATACCTGAAACAAAATAGAAGAACATCATGCACCAACAAATTCTATGCCAAAGATCATCAAATCCTTAACCAAAGGATCACATTCCAAACAAAATATTGTTAATGAATCATTACTTCTTCGACTCAAAGCATTATCCAAATTATTTTCTTTCCTCGAATGGTAATGAATTGTACAATCATAACCCTTGATTAATTGTAGCCATCTCCTCTGTCTCATGTTCAATTATTTCTGAGTGAATATATACATTAATCTTTTTTTATTAGTATATATTTCACACTTTACCTTAAAAAATGATGCCTCCAAATTTTAAAAGTGAAAACAACAACAGCCAATTCTAAATCTTGTGTAGGGTAATTTACCTCATGAGTTTTTAACTAAAGTGAAGCATAAGCAATTACCTGATCATTCTACATTAGGACGCAACCAAGTCCTTTTAATGAAGCATCACTGTAGATAACAAACTCCCCATTCCTGGAAGGTAGTTCCAAGACTGGAGCATTCACCAATCTTCTTTTCAATTCCTAAAAACAATCATCACATTCTTTTGTCCAGATAAAATTTACATCCTTCCGAGTTAGCTTATTCATTGGAAAAGATAACCATGAATTTTTTTTAACAAAACTTCGGTAATATACTACCAATCCAATCAAACTACTAATCTTGGTTACATTTGTGGGTCTTGTCCATTATTCAATAACCTTTTTTTGCAGGATCAACATATATCCCACCTTTAGAAACAATGTGGCAAAGGGAAGAAATTTGTTGTTACTAAAACTCCCACTTTCTGAATTTCCCATAAAATTTATTTTCTTTTAAGGTTTGAAAAATAATCCTTAAATGTCTATCATGATCCTCTTTAATTTTAGAAATCAGAAAAATATCATCAATGTAAACAACCACAAACTTATCCAAGAACTCATGGAAAATTCTATTCATAATGTCCACGAATACAGAAGGTGCATTGGTTAGCCCAAAAGGCATAACTACAAATTCATAATGGCCATATCTTGTATGAAATTCGGTCTTTGAAATATCTTCTTCCTTTACCTTCAACTGATGGTACCCCGATCTCAGGTCAATCTATTAAAACTACTGAGCTCCCTGGAGCTGATCTAACAAATCATCTATATGAGGAAAAGAATATTTGTTCTTAATAGTGATATTTTTCAGGGCTTTATAATCAATGAAAAGTCTCATTGAACCATCTTTCTTTTTAACAAATAAGATAGGATCACCCCTTGGGGTTGATCAAGGTCGAATGAAACCATTCTCTAATAAATCTTCCAATTGATCCTTCAACTCTAAAAGTTCAATTTGAGCCATTTGATAAGGGGGTTTTGAAATTGGCTAAGCATCAGGAACTAATTCAACAATAAATTCAACATCCCGATCTGGTATTATTCCAGGCAACTCATTATAAAAAACATCAGGATACTCATTTACCACCGGCACATCATTAATCTGAACGGTTCCATTTTTTTCAAAAATATGTGCAAGGTAACATTCATTTCCTTATTTTACAAGTTTCCCAGCCTCTTGATATGTTATAAATAGTAAGGGTTCATTATTGTACACAAACTGAAAGTCTTTCTGAAAAGAAACTTTTTTATCTCTACAATCTATCTTAGCATGGTAAAAAGAGAGCCAATCCATACCAAGGATAACATCAAACTCTTCTAGAGGTAAAACAATAAGGTTTTCAAGTAGGTTCTTTCCATGGATAAGGATAGGATAATTCTTATAAATTCTTTTCACCTCAACATTTCCCCCATGTGTTTTTACCACAACTTCAGGAGTCATTTCTTGATATGGTATTCCTAAATTACTAGAAAATTTTTCAGAGATGAAAGAATGTGTAGACACTGAATCAAACAACACACTGGAATAATCTAAAAAACAAACAAAGTACCTAATACCACTTCATTTGATGGCCCAACATCTGCAGAAGTAGTTGGAAAAGATTTCACCACCCTTTTCTGCATGTAGTCTGACTGCTTCCCATCATTTGAGCTCTTTGTCGGACACTCGTTTGCATAATGACCAATCTCATTGCACTTTAAACATTTCACTAACTGTAAACCAAATTTGGTCTTACCATCACCTTGATCTTTTCATGTGCAATCACGAGCCTTTGGTCCCATATTACCACATCAATAGCACATTCCATACTTCAAAATACATTCCCCAGCATGCTTTTTACAACATTTATCACAAACTAAAAACTTAGTTTTCTTACCATCAGAACTTTTTGAAGAATTCTTTTCATTCTCCTGCCACCTCAGTCTCTACTTCTATGGGTTTTCATTGAACACTTGATCGGCGGTAAATTCCATTTCCACATTCTTAGCACATCGAACCAGATTTTCATAACTTTTGAACTCACGATAATCCAATGCACTTCAATATTTTGGCTTTAATCCTGAGTAAAAATGATTGATTTTACTATCAAGATCTCGGATAAAATTTGGAGCATTCCTTTCCAATCAAGTGAACCTTTCTTCATAAGCAGCCACTGAGTCATCCTCTTGTCTCAATTCCAAGAACTGTTTTTCCAACCTAAGTCGAACATCCTTAGGAAAATATTTCTCAAGAAACATACCTTTGAATTCATCCTAGTCAAGTGCATCAATCTCATTCGCATCCCTAATATTTTTACCCATCGACCACCACTGATCTTCTTCACCCTCTAAACAGTAAACAACAAGACTATCCTTTTGATTTTCTAAACATCCCATGACATCAAAAATATTCTCATGTGTTTTAATCCACCCTTTAGCTAGCACATGGTTAGATGATCCTCTTAATTATAGGGGATATTTCCTCATGAAATGCGCCACCACTGACATGTTCCTATGCGGTTGATCTATCAGATCTCATGCATGGATACCACCACCATTTATTGCTTGAGTAAACTGGGCCATTGCTATAACAAACTGTTCAGTTCCAATTCCGACTAACTCAGGATGCTGATTCGGAGGGTCATTTCCTTCGGTAGGCCTTCCTAGCACTGCTTACATGTTTCTGTTGCGGAAAACCATTTTGAACAAACATTTCATAGATAAAGAAACATGGTAATATTAAAATTCTATATCATTTTCAATTTAACCATAAAGAAAATTTGGATAATCATTTAATAGAATTGCTACTTCTAAAGTTATCTAAACTCACCTTTGATGCCAACTATAAGACCCCATCCTTAAACATTACTTAATATTGATTTATTAAAAGAATAAAAATTTGAGGATCATTTCAAATTTAGAGTTTTATAGAATTATGTCATAAATCAGGCATTACATTCCACATTTAAACAAGGTGGTTACATAAAAGACATTATTCTTTTTTCCCATCAATAGAAAACATATTTCAAATAAAACATGGATTGTTTCTTGACACTTCCTCGAAATTATCATCACATCATGTACATTACCCTTGACCTGTGAAAAACATTTAAAAAACAAGGGATGATCATAAAAATCTCAGTAAGGGATATAAAAATACAGAAAGAAAACCTTAGTCCAAGTATACATAGGAATCAATGAATTCATACTTTACTCATTAAACATAAGCACTTTAACATACCTCATGAAATCATAATATTCATGAATAACTCATAGAAATAATAATACATACAGGTAACTTGAGGCATTAATAACATTCTTAGGTGGGTAGTGTAACACCCAAGACTTTTATATAAATCTTTAAATGAATCTTTTTCTACACACAACACTGGTTTGGCTTGCTTTACAAGAAATCAAAACCTTCCTCGATAGCTTGTGTCGTACGCAATACCGAGTTTCACTAAACAACGATATACTATTACAATATTATTAAAACTAGCCGTTATGAATAGTAATAATCACTTTTTGAAATTTTTTATTTTTTATTTTTCAAAATGGACTTCATTTTTGGATTTGGAATATCGAAATTAGCCTAGGGTGAAATTTTGGTATTTTTCTAAAAACTTTTAATTTTTGATGAATAGTGAAACCACTAAGTGGTAGTTAAAAAAACTGAATTTTTCATAAAACATAATTTTACCGCTTCTGTGAGTGGAATTTCGAAAACTTGAGAGACACGGTTAATATCAAGGACTAAAATTTGGTTCAATGAGATGAAAATAATTTTTGATGAATAGTAACTTTTTACTTTTATTTACCACGGTTAAAAGTAAATAGGGTAATTAAGGGTAACAATGATATTATTATTACCCTAACACATTTCCTAATTCTATTGGACAAGTTTAATTCGACCAAAAACAACCTTAGGAATAAAATATGACCATTTAGGCCCACTTGGATTAGATTAGGACATTTATTATTAATTTATTTAAAGAAGGGTTAAAATAGTTAAAATCAATGTTTAATAAGTAAATAATTTTTACTATGGGGTTATACATAAGATAAATTAGAATATAAATATTCATTAGAAAGATAAAAAATATTCCTACATAATGGTATTTTATTTATAATTTTTAGACATTAAATAATTTCATTTATTTATGACACAACAATGATGCAGTAATTATCTTATTAATGAAATATTGACATAATTGATATTATAAATACCCAAATAAATTTAATTCGAGAATTTTTATGCATTAAAATAATTTTCTAGGTTAATATGACATGTTAGTATTGATTTAATTAAATGTTTTCGAACTAATAATTCTATTATGATTTTCACAAAAATCAATTACTAAATAGTGTCAAAATTGACATAAAATAGTTTTTAAAACAAATATTATATTAGTAATTGTTTTTTTATTTCTAAAAATCTAAGGTTCGGCCAAATGACTTAGATAAGGTTATATATATTAATAATAAACAACTTGGGGTTCGTTTGGCTGCTTATAGTATGTTTATTAACCTTATAGTATAAGAACACAAGAAGACACGGTAAAAGTAAAATTATTTAACTTAATGTTAAATCTAAATGACAAGGTTAAAATAGGAACATAAACTTGTCTAAATTATATTTTATGAGAGTATTTAGACCCATCCCCACCTTAGCTTCAAAATATATCAATTTGGAGCTATTTAAAACCGAACTTGACTTTATAATACAATAATATTTTTAGTTTTCCCAAAGGTGCCCCTCTCCTCCCTTATAAAAGGGAACCTCCTCCCCCTCTTCCTCACACAACATTGAGCCATCAAGCTTGGAAAACCCCTTCCAATTCCTCCTTTCCACTTCCCTAGAGACATCCTAGTTGTCCTGGTCTTCTTCAAAGACCAATTTTAGTGCCTTAAAAGAAGGTCTCAGAGAAGTACTTCAAAGAAGAGGTAATGTCCATTACCGATTCTTTCATCTTTATTTCTTCTTCCACTTCTTCTTCTTTAGTTGTTTCATTATGAAGTAATAACATCAGTATCACTCATATACTGATATGTTATTATAAGTATTAAACACCCTATTTCACCATCTATCCATCCTAGGGAAAAAGAAATCACCGCACGTGCGTACGTACGGAATACCGTCTCCACGGCGTGGTGTAATCTATTTTCCACCACCACCTCACTTGGATGGGTATAATGGTGTAAATAATGACTATATATGACTATTATAAAGTGATACTGATTCTGAAATAGTATACATACACTCTAATACAATTCCACGATCATAGGAACGATATCATCACTCGTGCATACGTACGGAATGCCGTCTCCACAATGTGATGCGACTCGTTCTACATGATCTTCATTTCATAATGATTATATAAATGAATTGAATGAATGAATATGATATATATTACAATAATAACCTTCTGTAAATGAGGTATCTATAACCTAAATATAAGAATAAGAATTTATTCGACAAAACATGCATAAGACCAAATAGTTATAAACACCCGAATAACAAGTAGCAATGAAATATTACTACTAAGAAGCTAAGAAAATGACCATATTAGATATCATAAAAATAAGTATGATTTAGGAATAAGTCAATAACATTATTCAAATCATTATACAGGAGGTTTGGACACTTACGAAGCAAAACGGACCTAAGGTAAGGGAAATATCACAATCTCATTTTTATCCGAGATTGTTTAAACTTTGAAATTTACTGGGGTGTATTTTATCATCCACATCTATGTTTCCTCAATATGTAATATTATTTCCATCCACCTACAATTGTTTAAATCCAATTTTACCTTTCGCTGAGTTTTTTGTAAAAGATATGAAAGGAATCTTTTGTCGTTTTTCGTATGAGGTACTTTTTTACTTTTCCGACAAAAGTACGAAGAATGTTTTTTTAACTTATACGGCATGAAGGGATTTTTAAAACATTATTTCCAAGAATCTTCCTTCAAAAGTTTCCATGTTTATTTTTAATCAAATTCTTTTAGTTTAAAATTGTATGACATGTTAAGAAAGGAAAAAAAATTTGAAGTAGAAATGATATTTTCCTCAAGAATGGAGTTCAAGTGATTTATCAAAATTATTTTCCATATAAGATAATATAGGGTTCTGTTTCTATCCCTATTATTACATTGATTTGATGGAATTATTTTTATGAATTCCTTTATCTTATATGAATTGTTTTATGATGTCATGATGTTTAAGATTCCCATTTTTATTACATGGGTTATGCAATGATGTATGATTTATGATTTTTTGGAACACATAAGAATGGTATCATTATGAGATGGGTGGGACCTATATCTCCCTCCAATGCATTGGGTAAAGATTTTATATCTCATGAGATAGACATGGCTGGAACGGTAGGTTATACCGGTTTAGTGAAACAGGACTGAAACGAGGGTGACTCAGTTCAGAAAGTGACTTTGTCCACTAAGATAGTCTTGGAAATGAGTCTTGACTAACAAGAAATGATTCTCTATGATTATGTGTGTATGACACAAAGTTTCATGTTTTAAGTTATGATTATTGGGATTACATTTCACTACTATGATTTATCCCATGTTATGAAATTATGATCTCTTTTGCAAGTTAATATTTCCAAAAGATATGTTCTTATGAATATGAAGTGATTGATATTTCTTTTATTTACCCTTACTGAGCATTTGAGCTCACCCTTTTGTATGTTTTATTTCCCCAGGTCAGGAAGAAGGTTATTAAGTAGAATATGCCAAAAAGGAACTCGAGATATGATGAAATAAATGGGAGGCAAAGTAGATGCTTTATCAACCAGTTGTTTATGTTTCCCAGTTTCTAAAGACACTATACCTATACGGTCTTTTTGTGGTTTTATTATATGTTGTAATAAGTATGCTTCAATTTTGAAGTATTAATAATGTATGTAACGTATGGGTCGTTATAGTAGGTATCGGAGGAAAGGTATAGTCAACCTTTGGAAACTAGGATGTGAAAGCCTTAGTAAGGACCCTAAGGATAAGTCTAAGAATAAAACACATTCATAGTGTTTTATAAATGACCATGAATAACCTAGGATAAGACCTTAAGTGTGAAATTTTATTCTTGATTATGTGGTTTTCCTATTATAATTAGTGTTGCTCACACTATTCTTCTTTGTTTTAGTCAATGGCTGGAACCCGAAGGAACCGTGTTAATGCGGAATGCGATGGACAATGCAATGATTGTCCCACTGAGAAACCAAACGTTATGGGAGCTGGAGTGGAAAATCTTGTAGCCATGCTCACACAACTTTCTCAAGCTATGAATCATGCAGGACATCCAAACGAGCAAAGGAAGGAGCAACATTCAGTTGAATCCTTCATGATACAACGTCCACCTTCATTCAGCGGTTCTACTGATCCATTAGTTGCTGAATAACGGATTAGTACTACTGAAAAGATATTTTCAGTTCTTCAATGTTCTGAACATGATAAAATCATCCTAGCAGTGTATTGTTTGGAAGGAGATGCTAATCAATGGTTGAATCTTATTAAGAATACGAGGCAAAGGGATGAAATTTATTCCATGCAATGGGACGAGTTCAAGAACTTATTTTTCAATAAGTACTTCCCTCGTATTCTCCGAACAAAGATGGAGAAAGAGTTTCTTGAACTGAAGCAAAAGGATGATGAATCTGTTGGTACCTATGAAGAAAATTTTAAAAGACTTTCAAGGTACGCTTCTGGTATTATTATCCAACCTGAGAGTAAGATCGATCGATTCTTTAGTAGCTTAAAACCAAGTCTTAGAAGGGTGTTAGCCATAAGGGACTTCAATAGCTACGAGGAAATCGTTCGATGTGCTCTCAAAGTCGAGATGGAGATTGGAGTAACCCATCAGTAATATGGGTTTGATAAGAAGAGGAAAATGGAATTCAAAGGAAAATCTAAAGAGCACACTGAAAAGAGTATGAGCTTTCCCTTATGCTCAAAGTGTGGAAAGAAACATGGAGGGAGTTGTCTTAAAGGGACAAGTAAATGTTTCAAATGTGGAAAGGAAGGTCATCGGGCATTTGAATGCCGTGATGATGGGAAGAAGATGTCTAATGATGCAAGAAAAGGAAGGGATACACAGAATGAACCTACTACACTTCAATGTTTCAAGTGCAAGGAGATGGGACATTATGCCAATAAATTCCCTAATCCAAGGGTTGATGATGATGGTCGACATCAAAAAACTTTTAAGGCTAAAGACAAAGGAAAGTCACATGCAATTTCTATCAGCGATGTGGAGTATGATAACGATGTGGTGAAAGGTACACTTACCATCCACACTAAAGTAACAAATGTTTTATTTGATTCTGGATCCACCCGCACGTTTATTTCTGAATAATTTTCTTTGGTTATCACCATATTACCTCAATAATTAGATGTTGAGTTAGCTGTGACAACACCTAATGGAACAATAGTCGCATCAAAATTTTATAATTCTTCTCCGATCGAAGTTTGTGGGAAAGTGCTTCCTGCAAATCTTGTGATCCTTCCTATAGTGGAATTTGATGTGATTCTTGGCATGGATTGGCTTTCTTTATATGGAGCACATATCAATTGCCAAAGAAGGGAAGTCACATTTAATATTCCAGATCAATCTATGATCGTCTATCAATGCAAGGATGAACATAACCTTCCAGTGGAAATGTCTTCTATTTTATGGGTATTGATTCCACTAAATGAAGGTTATTTATCTCAAATGGTTGGTGAGAAACTCAAGATTAAGAATATGCCCATTGTATGGGAGTTTGATGATGTCTTTCCAGATGAATTACCGTGTCTTCCACCGAATCGTGAAGTTGAGTTTTCAATAGAACTCGTACCGGGTGCTTTGCCTATTTCAAAGACACCTTATAGAATGGCCCCAATTGAGTTGCAGGAATTGAAAAAGCAACTCTAAGAGAATCTTGATAAGGGATTCATATGCCCCAGTGCGTCACCTTGGGGAGCACCTGTTCTATTTGTTAAGAAGAAAGATGGATCAATGAGACTCTGAATTGATTATCGAGAACTTAACAATATCACTATCAAGAAAAAATATCCCCTCCCGCACATTGATGACCTATTTGACCAACTACGCGGAGCTCAATACTTTTCCAAGATTGATCTTCATTCAGGGTATCATCAACTAAGGGTCAAAAGGGAGGATATACCAAATAGGGGTTTCCATACAAGTTATGGACGCTATGAATTTATAGTGATGCCATTTGGTCTTACTAATTCCCCTTCTATCTTCATAGATCTAATGAATAGAGTCTTTAGAGACTATCTTGATCAGTTTTTAGTAGTATTTATAGACAATATTCTTGTCTATTCAAAGAGCAAGGAATAACATGAATATCACTTGAGAATTATATTGAAGACCCTGAGAAAGGAGAAGCATTATGCCAAATTTACCAAGTGTTAATTTTTGCTTCAAAAAGTTGCATTTTTGGGTCACATAATCTCAAAAGAGGGGATATTTGTGGATCTAGCAAAAACAGAGGTTATTGAAAGATGGTGGAGACCAACAACAGTAACTGAGATCCGAAGTTTCCTTGGTTTGGCTGGATATTATCGATGCTTTGTGAAATATTTTTCATGATTATATAATCCACTAACCAAGTTGACTAAGAAAGGAGTTAAGTTTGTTTGGACGGAGGAATGTGAAGAGAATTTCAAGGAGTTGAAAAGAAGTTTATCCAGTGCACCTGTTCTCACACTGCCTTGCAGTGGAGAAAGGTTTGTGATCTATAGTGATGCATCCAAGAAGGGATTGGGGTGTGTTCTTATGCAAAATGATATGGTGATAGCTTATGCCTCACGACAGTTGAAAATCCATGAGCAAAATTACCCAACACATGATTTGGAGCTAGATACGGTAATCTTTGCATTAAATATTTGGAGGCATTACCATTATGGTGAAAGGTGTGATATTTATACTGATCATAAAAGTTTAAAGTATATTTTCACACAAAAGGAGCTGAATATGCATCAAAGAAGATGGTTGGAGCTGATTAAGTATTACGACTGCTCAATCCATTACCCTCCTGGGAAAGAAAACAAGGTGGAAGATGCATTAAGTCGACAAGACCATGCCAGTTTATCCATGATGAGGATCACAAAAGATCCAATATTTATGGATTTACAAAGTACGGATCTTGGAATTATAATGCAAGGGGAAAAATCTTATCTTTATCAAATGAATGTTCAACCATCTATACATGTGAATATTAAAGAGGCACAGAAAGAGGATGTCAAGTTACAAAATAAGGTGAGAAATGTTCCTGAATTCAACCTTGATTGTGATGGGATAATAAAGTTCCGGAATCGGGTTTGTGTTCCTCCCATCCCCGAATTAAAGAAGGAGCTGCTGGATGAGGCTCATAGTTCTTCATTCTCTATTCATCCTGGAAGCACGAAGATGTATAGGGACCTGAAAGAGTACTTCTGGTGGGATGGCATGAAATGAGATGTTGCTGAATATGTCTCTTGATTCTTGGTTTGTCAACAAGTTAAAACTGAGAGACAGAAGTCTAAGGGGATGTTACAACCATTACCCATACCCGAATGTAAATGGGAAAACATCACTATGGACATTGTCACAGGACTTCCTAAAATATCCAAAGGTAATAATGCAATCTGGGTCATAGTTGATCGTCTTACAAAGTCTGCACACTTCATTGCTATTAGAGAAGATTTCTCTCTAGATCACCTTGCAAGGATATATGTAAAGGAAGTGGTAAAATTGTATGGAGTACCACTTTCTATTATATCTGATCGAGATCCAAGATTTACCTCGAAGTTCTGGCGAAGTCTTCAGCATACTCTGGATACAGAGTTGAGTTTCAGCACTACTTATCATCCTCATATAGACGGTCAGTCTGAGAGAAAAATTCAAACCCTAGAAGATATGTTGAGAGCTTTCTCTATGGATTTCAAAGGTGGTTAGGATCAACACCTACCTTTGGTGGAATTTTCTTATAATAATAGCTTTCACTCCAGTATTCATATGGCTCTTTATGAATCTCTCTATGGAATGAAATGAAGGACTCCAACTTACTGGGATGAAGTTGGGGAAAGAAAGCTATTAGGACCTGATCTCGTTGATGAAATGGCAGAAAAGGTCAGATCTATTCAACAACACATAAGAGCAGCTCAGAGTCGACAGAAAATTTATGCCGACAATCGAAGAAAAGACCTAGAGTTTGAAGTGGGTGATAAAGTGTTCTTACGAATATCTCCCTGGAAGAGGGTTATGAGATTTGGGAAGAAGGTGAAGTTGAGCCCTAGATATATCGGTCCATTCAAAATACTGGATCGTGTCAGGAAGGTAGCTTACCGATTGGCGCTTCCACCGAATCTCTCTCAAGTACAGGATGTGTTCCACGTATCTCTCCTGGGAAAGTACATACCTGATCCTTCACATGTACTCAGCTCAGAAGTTGTACCGCTGGAGCAAGATCTTTCTTATGAAGAACAACCGATAGAGATTCTGGATCGTAGCGAAAAAGTCCTACGAAACAAGACCAATCGATTGGTGAAAGTTTTATGGACGAACCACCAATTAGAAGAAGCTGCATGGGAGCTTGAGGATATGATGAGGGAGAGGTATCCTCATCTGTTTGTTACAAAGTGACGAATTTCGAGGGCGAAATACATTTTAAGGGGGGTAGAATTTAACACCCGAGACTTTTATATAAATCCTCAAAGGAATCTTTTTCTACACACAACACTTTCTTGGCTTTCTTTACACGAAATCGCAACCTTCCTTGATAGCTTGCGTCACACGCAATACCGAGTTTCACTAAACAACGATATGCTATTAAAATATTATTAAAACTAGCCGTTGTGAATAGTAATAACCACTTTTTGAAATTTTATAATTTTTATTTTTCAAAATGGACTTCATTTTTGGATTCGAAATGTCTAAATTACCCTAGGGTAAAATTTTGGTATTTTTCTAAAAACTTTCAATTTTTCATGAATAGTGAAACCACTAAGTGGTAGTTAAAAGAACTGAATTTTTCATAAAACTTCATTTTACCACATCTGTGAGTGGAATTTCGAAAATTCTAGAGACATGGTTAATATAAAGGACTAAAATGTGGTTCAATGAGATGAAAATAATTTTTGGTGAATAGTAACTTTTTACTTTTATTTACCACGGTTAAAAGTAAACAGGGTAATTAAGGGTAACAATGATATTATTATTACCCTAACACATGTCCTAATTCTATTGGAAAAGTTTAATTCGACCAAAAACAACCTTAGGAATAAAATATGACCATTTAGGCCCACTTGGATTAGATTAGGACATTTATTATTAATTTATTTAATGAAGGGTTAAAATAGTTAAAATCAATGTTTAATAAGTAAATAATTTTTAATATGGGGTTATACATACGATAAATTAGAATATAAATATTCATTGGAAAGATAAAAATATTTCCTACATAATGGTATTTTATTTGTAATTTTTAGACATTAAATAATTTAATTTATTTATGACACAACGATGATGCAGTAATTATCTTATTAATGAAATTTTGACATAATTGATGTTATAAATACCCAAATAAATGTAATTAAAGACTTTTTATGAATTAAATTAATTTTCTAGGTTAATATCACATGTTAGTATAGATTTAATTAACTTTTTTCGAACTAATCATTCTGTTATGAATTTCACAAATATCAATTACTAAATAGTGTCAAAATTGACATAAAATAGTTTTTAAAACAAATATTATATTAGTAATTGTTATTTTATTCATAAAAATCTATGGTTTGGCAAAATGACTTAAGTAAGGTTATATATATTAATAATAAACAACTTGGGGTTCTTTTGGCTGATTATAGTATGTTTATATACCTTATAGTATAAGAACACAAGAAGACGCGGTAAAAGTAATATTATTTAACTTAATGCTAAATCTAAATGATAAGGTCAAAATAGGAACCTAAACTTGTCTAAATTATATTGGATGATAGGATTTCGACCCATCCACACCTTAGCTTAGAAATATATCAATTTGGAGCTATTTAAAACCGAACTTGACTTTATAATAAAATAATATTATTTTTTTTCCCAAAGGTGCCCCTCTCCTCCCTTATAAAAGGGCACCTCCTCCCCCTCTTCCTCACACCACATTGAGCATTCAAGATCGACCAACCCCTGCCAATTCCTCCTCTCCACTTATCTAGAGATATCCTGGAGTCCTGGTCTTCATCAAAGACCAATTTTAGTGCCCTAAAAGAAGGTCTCAAAGAAGCACTTCAAAGAAGAGGTAATGTCCGTTACCGATTCTTTCATCTTTATTTGTTCTTCCACTTCTTCTTATTTAGTTGTTTCATTATGAAGTAATAACATCAGTATCACTCATATACTGATATGTTATTATAAGTATGAAACAACCCTATTTCACCATCAATCCATCCTACGGAAAAATAAATCACCACGCGTGCGTACGTACGGAATACCGTCTCCACGCCGTGGTGTAATCTATTTTCCACCACCACCTTACTTGGATGGGTATAATGGTGTAAATAATGACTATATATGACTATTATAAAGTGATACTGATTCTGAAATAGTATACATACAGTCCAATACAATTCCACGATTATAGGGATGATATCATCACTTGTGCGTACGTACGGAATACCGTCTCCACGATGTGATGTGACTTGTTCTACATGATCTTCACTTCATAATGATTATATAAATGAATTGAATGAATGAATATGATATATATTACACTAATACCATTCTGGAAATGAGGTATCTGTAACCTAAAGATAAGAATAAGAATTTATTCGACAAAACACGGATAAGAACAAAAAGTTATAAACACCCGAATAACAAGTAACAATGAAATATTACTACTAAGAAGCTAAGAAAATTACCATAAATGATATCATAAAAATAATTATGATTCTGGAATAAGTAAATAACATTATTTAAATCATTATACAGGAGGTTCGGACACTTACGAATCAAAACAGACCTAAGGTAAGGGAAATATCACAATCTCATTTTTATCCGAGATTGTTTATACTTTGAAATTTACTGGGGTTTATTTTATCATCCACATCCATGTTTCCTCAATATGTAATATTATTTCCATCCACCTACAATTTTTTAAATCCAATTTTACCCTTCGGTGAGTTTTTAGTAAAAGATATGAATGGAATCTTTTGACGTTTTTCATACGAGGTACTTTTAGACTTTTCCGAAAATAGTATGAAGAATGTTTTTTTATCTTATACGGCATGAATGGATTTTTTAAAACATTATTTCCAAGAAGCTTACTTTACAAGTTTCCAAGTTTATTTTTAATCAAATTCTTTTAGTTTAAAATTGTATGACATGTTAATAAGGGGAAAATGTTTTTGAAGTAGAAAGGATATTTTCCTCAGGAATGGAGTTCAAGTGTTTTATGAAAATTATTTTCCATCTAAGATAATATAGGGTTCTGTTTCTATCCCTATTATTACATTGATTTGATGGAATTATTTTTATGAATTCATTTATCTTATATGAATTGTTTTATGATGTCATGATGTTTATGATTCCCATTTGTATTACATGGGTTATGCAATGATGTATGATTTATGATTTTGTAGCACACATAAGAATGGTATCATTATGAGATGGGTGGGACCTATATCACCCTCCAATGCATTGGGTAAAGATTTTATATCTCATGAGATAGACATGGCTGGAACGGTAGGTTATACCGGTTCAATGAAATAGGACTGAAACGAGGGTGACTCAGTTCAGAAAGGGACTTTGTCCACTAAGATAGTATTAGCAATGAGTCTTGACTAACAAGAAATGATTATCTATGATTATGTGTGTATGCCACAAAGTTTCATGTTTTAAGTTATGATTATTGGGATTATATTTCACTACTATGATTTATCCCTTGTTGTGAAATTATAATCTCTTTTGCAGGTTAAGATTTCCAAAATATATGTTCTTATGAATATGACATGATTGAGATTTATTTTATTTACCCTTACTGAGCATTTGAGCTCACCCTTTTGTATGTTTTATTTCCCCAGGTCAGGAAGAAGGTTATTATGTACAATATGCCAAAAAGGGACTCTAGATATGATGAAATAAATGGGAGGCAAAGTAGATGCTTTATGAACCAGTTGTTTATGTTTCGAAGTTTCTAAAGACACTATACCTATACGGTCCTTTTGTGGTTTTTTTATATGTTGTAATAAGTATGATTCAATTTTGATGTATTAATAATATATGTAATGTATGGGTTGTTATAGGTAGTAACCCTCATGGTTACGTTTGGAATACCCATCACAGAATATTACCTAAATCTCTTCAGAGAAACCTTAGCGTTTAACCCCTTCGCGTTACCCAATGCATTTGATAGATATATCGGGCCCAACCGCACTTAGTTTATCATAAAACCAACTATCTTCATATACAATTCCCAAGAACCATAACATAATAGTATCACATACAACATGCATAAAGGAAACATAATATTTCAACATTTCAATCATAAGATAACAATACAACACATTGATATAATAAAAAAATTATCAAAACCATTATCAATACCAATATAAAAGAAAAGTAAAACGTGCTATTTATTTTTCATTTTAAAAAAAGGTATGGCTTTTAGAGGAATCTGAAACTCAAATAATGGTCATGGCGGCAGAGAAGTCGTTGTTGTCGCATACGTAAGACAAAAACATTCCCTTTTTTCGTTTTGTAAAACGCTTTGAATAAAAAGATACCTTTTGAATAAAAGTAAAAGTAAAAGGGTTTTATACACCATATAAAATAAATGTGTGTATAAAAAAATATGCCTCAATTAGAGGAGATTGAGACGAAGTCCCTCACCTCGTGTCTGATTTGACTCGATCGTTCATTAATCTCCTTTAAATAGGGTAAATCCCCTTGGTATGAACCAAAAGGGTTTCTTGAAGTAATTTCTGCCTAAGGTAAGGCTTCTATGATGAAGATAGGGATGTTGAGAGATAAAATGAGCAGATTTTGGCCGAGCTGATGGCTTGAGAGGAGTGGGTAAGGGGGTAGAGGTGGGGGCCTTTTATAAGAGGGAGGAGGGTCACTCTTGGAAAGTCATGAAATGTTACTTTATTTTAAAATGAGTTTCTGATTTTAGAGGTCCCAAAATGATATATTTCGAGGATGAGGTGATATGGTTATCAAATGCACCCATCCAAAAGGTTTTTGACAAGCTTAAGTCTTATATTTTACATTATCATTTCATTTTACTCAAATCATTCATTAATGAGGTAATCGTTGCATCATCATGGTGTCATAAATAAATTAATTTATTTGATGTCTAAAAATTATAAAGAAAATACTATAATGTCAGAAATATTTTTATATTTCTAATGACTATTTATATTATAATATTACATTTACATAGACAAAACTATTTTTTTTTCTTATGTGTTACATACTTTTGTGATATTCTCCTTTCTTTAAAAATAAAATGATAATTTGTCACTATCACCCAAAAGTGATTCCATGGGGTCCCTAAGTTTGGCACAAGGCATCACATGGTCGGCCAAGACACAACCAGTAGCATTAAGACACATGTTGGGGTCATTTTATATTATTATGATATTATTTTATTACCCTTAACTACCTCATTACTAATTAATCATGATAATTGATGATAATTACTATCGTTACTATTCATGATGTCCAAAAACAAAAGAGTCTTAATTACATAATTTGGACCTTCTGATTCCAAATATGGAATCCATTTTACCAAATTCCAAACACAGAAATTCCAGTAATTAATTTAAAAATAATTCCCGTTGTCAAAACAAATAGAGGGTTTTTTTGAAACGATATCTATGAAAAGTTTGGAACTTGTTTATGCCCATTTCCAAAGTGAAATTAATTCTAATGAACAAAATTGGATTAAATGGTAAAAATATATTCTTATTATACTTTAAAACCAATTAGTAATATAATGTAACTATATAATTAAATTAGATGAAAAAGCAGTTTTGATGTAAAATGCAATATTTTTCACTATTCATAATAAAATGAACATCGTCAAAAAAATTCCAAAAATTTATCCAATGTAAATTTCAATGTCCCAATTATAAAGAATAAATTTATTTTGACCAATAGAGCTTACAAAATAGTCTATATTAAGATTTAAAAATGGTTTTCCATTAAAAGGCAGTAAAATAATCTTTTAAAAAATATTAGAGTACTCCATTCTTAATATTGGATTTATTCTCTTTTTAAGCCACTAAAACACTATCTAATTCATAAATACATATAGATAAGAAAATATATTATTCATTACTTACTTAGGATGTTACAATATAATAGTTCTGTGAAATTAATGTGGCTATTGGGTATATCAAAGAAACATTTTATTAAATGAGGAGTGACATTTATGTGAAATTTAATGTGGAGTTTTAGATTTAATGAAGCTGAATTTAATTAAATAAGAATTTTCTGAAGTAATAATGAGGAATATTATTTAATATAAGTGTAGTTATTTATCTAAGGATGAATAATAATAATAATTTGATCATTATTATTATGGTTTCATGAGTATAATAATAATTATTAATTACGGTTGTTATTATTATTATAAAGATGAATAATAAATGGTTTTGTGGTTTTTTAATTTAATCCATGTAAACATGGTATTTACATTATTGTTGTGAAAAATTTGTTTCATTTTACTAAATTTAGTTAAACGGAATTTAATTAAATGATGTGTAGTGGGGATTTTTGGTTTTTATCAAAGAAGTGTTTTATTAAATAATAATAATAATAATGATTGTTATTATAATGGTGGTTTCATTTATTTAATTAGGGGTTGAAATGAATTTAATTAAATTTATTAATTGGGGTTTCATTTAATTGAATTCATTGTCAAAATATTAATCAATCACTATGAAGTGGAGGTTAAATTTAATTAATTCCTGTTGGGATAATTAATTAAATAATGATGATGTGGAGTTTTTGAATTAATTAGATTGTTTTAGGAGAATTTAATTAAATAAAATAATGTGGATAATTTGTATTATAAAATTTGGTGAAGTAATTTTATTAAATAATGTGCTAATGAGTAATTTGTGATTATCAATGAATGGTAATATTATAAGACATGTAAATTAGGATATGGGTGTTATCGAATAAGTTTAATAATAAATGGTAATATTATATAAGGAATAACTATAGTGTTATGCTTAATTTAATAAAATTCAAGGTAATGAGGAATTTAATTAATTGATTTAAAATGAATGTTTTATTTATTTAAATTCATGGTTATGTTGAATTTGAAATGCACATCGGGGCCATTTTAAATGTAGATATCGGGCTGTGCATGGTTAGTCAAATTGTTTCTGTCAACTGCGTGGTTACCTAGCTTTAAGAAATGTGTTTTTTTTAAATTAAATAAATAAATATTTAATCATAATAATAATAAATATGTCATTATTATTATTTTATTTATTTAATTAAATAAAAGTTACAAGAATATAACTGGATGATTAATAGAGGATTTCAAAATCAATTATGAAACATTTATTTAACGGTTAATTAATAAAGAATCATTATAATAAATTAGAATAATAAATATTATTATTATTATATTATATTTTTTACTTTATTTGGGTGTTAACTAGTTGATTGAGAGAGAATGAAGGAGGAGGTGCACAACATGAGCAGTGACACGTACCAGGCCCCCACCCCCTGTGAGGCGTGCTACACCCCTCTTGTAGGCTCTTCTTTGCATGATCAGATCCTTCTAGTGTCTTTAAAAGTGTTGTTTTCCTCGTTAAGCTTAGTATGTCTGTGTATGTTTCATGATTTTCATTGACCATCTGGATCCTCCCTCACCCTGTTTCCTCATCCAAAACAGGGGCTCCATTTTTCTTCGACTCTAGGGTTATGCAAGGGGCTCCTCAAGACCCATTGGTCTGTATTCCAACTACTGCCTCCAAGGGAGAAGTGTTTCATCCAAATTTTGATTCATCATCACCATATTGAGGTGTGGTTTTAAACACGTTATTTGGTTTCTCACCCTATGAATTAGATTCCTCTACTGTTTTTATGTTGCAGTTAATATTTTGTGTGTCTGGTGGTCCTCACAAAAATATTTTTATGGGTTTCAGTCAATGATTTTTAGGTGCAATGATAAATTCCAGATACATGTGCATTTTTTTTGAGGTTCCACTATGTGAACGGATCACATTTGAGTTATGAATCTTTGTCTTGGCCAAATTCATAGAGGTATGGTCCCTTTCTAAGTCCTTAATTTTTTAAAACCATTAATTATATTCATGCTACAATTTTATTAGAAATTAAATCCATATAGTGAAGTATTTATATTGAATTCCCCTTAATGTGAATTTATCATGTTTAATGATTTAAAATGAAAAAAATTATAAGTGATTTGGGTGATAAGTAATATAATGTTTTCGAAATAAAACACCTCAATCAAGGTGCACTACCATCAATACAAAATGTAGTGGTAGTTTTATATCATGTTTTCTTGTGGTTTGAGTTTCCCATATATCTTTTTCTTTGTACTGGTGTATGAAGGATCGATGCCACAGAATGAATATTTGATTGTTGTATTAATCATGGAATGATGAGGTTATTCAATTAACAAATCATTTTTTTGGGGCATTAGACAGGGACTCATGCTCCAAATACTCACGGAGTGCTTGACAATGCGTTCAACATTCACCTTTCATGTAAATATTATTTTATGGGACTGATACTGATGCAAAAAATACCCATGGGTAGTGAGACAAGGACTAATGCTCCAAATACTCATGAGGGTTCTAGACATGACATTATACACACCTTAATAAATGTTTGATTGTGGTTCCAATTGGTCGTACATAAACTAAATTAAATGGTTAATGAAAGCCAATGTGATATAATGATTTTTGAATTTAATCTGGGAAATGGTTTAGACCCCGAAACGATTGAGGTAAAATTGAGATACGGGTGTCTAGGGGAACATGGAAATTTTTGAGGTTTAAAAAGTATCAATTGATGTTTTAAATAGTTTATTTATACAATATATAAGTATAGATCTTGTTTAGACTCTTATTTGTGGATATGAGTTGAAGCATGTATCTCCATCAGGTTTCCATTAAGATCCTGGACTGGTGGTAGTTTATTTATTCAATTCGGTTGTTACTTCGTTATACCTACACATTATTTATATTTCACTTCATGTATAAGGCTAGAAAATGGTGGTGATAGACAATTGATATGTAAATCTAAAGCCCTTCTCAGTCTTCTATAGCACTAGCGTACCTGAGTATACCATTCTTGTTAGCAGGACTGCAGACCTTGCACCTTGCTTGTTGATGTATGCTAGTACCTGGAGATTAGAGAAAATTACTGAGTTAGAGCTCATGAATCTCATGGAGTTTACCCATTTGGATTTGAGTCTTTTATTTATTTCTTTACTAAGATGTAAAGAATGTTGTTTTCTTTAATTCATTCAAATATGTATCAATTACATATCATTCATTAATTTATTATATAAAATATATCTTTCCCTTCTTTTTCAATTATGTATTACTACTTTGGCTATTGATCATTATTTACTCTAATATACCAATGTGAAACTCTAATAAGAGGGTATAGTCTTCCCACTATCACCACATAAGACCCTTTTTGCTAGTCAAATGCCTCTGCCGTACGTGGAGGCACGCTTGAGGTCATGTGGTGACTGGTCTAGCCACCAGTTCAATGGTGATCCAGTTTCAGACATTACAAAATGGTAGTAGAGGCATTCTTTTCCTTGGTCATACTGTTTTCGGGTTATTAGACGGGATACATGGAATGTGTCAGCACTTGGGTTAAAAATCCATGCTTGGGACAGATAACCCCACATATGAGAAATGACCAATTGGCCAGGGTTTGGAACATTGTTCACATTGTTCACTATTATAGTTGATATGATTTCACCTTGAGAGACTTGTGTATTTTCTGTTTCTTACTTATTATTCAAATTTTAAAAAATTTACCTTAGCCTGATATGGTAAGGAAGTTCATTACATACATAATATTACGCACTTAGATTATAACATTCCATGCATATAGGCCATGTCATGTATTTTATTTGTAGGATGTCTGGTAATATGGATTGTGTGCCTTTAATGTTTCCCATGTCTTGTAGTTATTTAGCATGGATTTTTTGATATCATTTTTCGGTGATATAGTTAACATGCTTGAGTGATAATATGCAACTCTTATATGCCATTTTTTAGTGTTATAGCATGTTTTAGTAATTTTCAGCATGAAGAACTGTGTTAGATCCTTTTAGTGATATGTTAGATTAAGGATAAATAATTGAATTCTTTGGAAAAAAAATTTCTTGCAATTACGACGGAACCTATTTTTAGTTGAAAGGTGTATGGGTGCATTATAACATTGAAAAATGGTAACCCATGTTTTAAAAAAATTAAAAAGGAATGCAGATGATAAAATGTTAAATTAAATTGGATATCTGAAATGGGATCCAAATGATGGCGGTAAGGTGTATGGGTGTCCTCTCGACTCGTATATGGAAATCCATGTGACTGAAAAATATAACCATAGTATTTTAGAAAATGGTATGACTATAAAACTTCTGAGTTTTGATTGTAATGAACAATTATGGGGTTGTTTTTTTAAAAAACACAGATAGAAGACATGGGACCCTTAGAGGTCGCCTTTATTATAAAAGGAATTTTGCGGCTAAATTGCATGATAAAAATGAGATGACAGTAAATGTTAAATGTTTAAAGAGGATGTTTGTTATAGCATGTCAATTTTTCCATATGGTGTTTTTTTTAAACCAAGTGACTTGTTAGAATAAAGTACTTGTGGTTTTGTTGACATTCATTCAAATGATTAAAGGTTGACATGGATTACTTTAATGGTTAAAAATGGTCTTTTGAGAATAGTGATATCAGTATTTCATGACTGAGAGAGTGGGTCGAAATTTATGTTTCATAAGAGACTAGCATATGGGACTTGAGTGTTTTGACACACTGGTTGTTTTAAATATTGGATTTCATGCTAGAATGTAAGACATGGTGATCATGGAGATGCCAAGATTTTTAAATAGAGTCGTCTGGTAATAGTTTGACTGATATTTTTAGTGACCTTGGGTTTCTATTAGTGAGAACTTCCAAATACGAAAAGCACGTCCCATATCTTGACCTCATCATGGAGACACAAAGATAGCATTAGTCTTACGCCATTCAAAAAATTTAAATGTAGTTGGGAATTATGAGTTGTTTTTATCTGGGTTTTACATGGGATACGTGGTTTATTTGGTATAAAACTTCTTTCATGTTGGGTAACATTAGTTTTTTTAATATCCTTGGGATGCCTTTACTTGGTAATGTCACATGAGGTCGGTTAATGAATTTGGTGTACATCCAGTTGGTGATGTTGTAATTTTTTTAAGGCACGTCAGTGGTTTAAGGGTGAGTGTGGCTTTTTGGGATCATAATATCTTTCTTGGAAATCACGTGCAACCAGTTTTTGATGGTAAATCGATATTTGACCTTTTTCATCAATTAGGTTCATATAATGACCACAGATGTTAGCTCTGTTTCAGTGTTTAGATGTTAAAATAATATTTGGCTTAGGTTTTAATCAATTATGTGGTTCGACTTATGTTTTTGTTAAAAGAAAGTTATGAATTTGGAATTGTAATATGGTTGTTCATATCAAAAATATTCTCAACCTTGGTAGCATAGTAGATGTTGTAATAGTTTTAAATGGATTATCTAGGGTGATAATTTTCTATGGTGGGAGATTGTAAAGTCTAGTGGTTTTTAACTGCATTTAAATATAAGGGTTTTCAATTTTTTTCTATTTATTGACAGTTCAGTTTTTAAATCTAGCTCCAAAAAATTATTCTGAGTGTTGGAACACTTAATTATGTTTTTTTCTGGAGATGGGTGAATACCTAATAATTTTAACAATTGTCCCAATAAGTTTTAGGAGCACCAGATCCAGAAAATTTCACATTAATGGATCTCCATGGGCTGCGCACAGTGGCGGTCCAACCCATGCAGCTTACCCAATTTAATATTTTAATTATTTTAATTAAATAATATGAAATTGGAGATTTTATTAAAATAGAACAATTTGTTAATAATAATAATGTTTTTATTATTATTATGGTGTTGTAAATTATCTTTATATTAATATATTTTAATTTCCGGATTAATGTGGTGTATCATTTTTCTAAAATTAATGTGGATTTTGGGTATCTCAATAAAATGTTTAATTAAATTAGGAGTAACAGCTCTGTGAAAATAAAATAGGAGTTTCAGATTTAATAATTATTCATTTAACTAAATAAGGAGTTCCATAATTAATAATGTAGCATTTTTATTTAATAGAGGTGTGGGGTTTCATCTAAGGAGGAATGATAATAATAATGTGATTATTATTTTTATGTTTTTATGAGTATAATAATAATTATTAATTTTGTTTTGTATTACTATTATGAAGAATAATAATAATTTATTTTGGGATTTTTTAATTATTTCCAAGGGAAAGGGAGATGTTATTAACTGTTGTAAAACATTGGATTCATTTAATTAAATTGAGTTAAATGGAATTTATTTAAATGATATATAGTATATATTATTCGGTTGTATCAAATAAGTGTTATATTAGATGATAATAAAAATGATGGTTATTATTATGGAAGTTTCATTTATTTTATTTGAAATTGAAATAAATAAAATTAAATGAGTTGTTGGGGGTTTCATTTAATTAAATTCATGTTTAGTATAATTTTAATAAATTTCTATGATGTGGATGTTTTATTTAATTAAATTTTCTTGACCGAATAAATTAAATAACAATGTGTTGGAGTTTTTAATTTAATTAAATTGTTTTGAGAGAATATAATTAAGCAAAATGTTGTAGGTATTTCTATTTAATTAAATTCTGTGAATGAATTTTATTAAAAAATGTGTTAATGTGAACTTAGTGGTTATCAACAAAGGATAATATTAAATGACATGTAAATTAAAATATTGTGTTATCGAAGAAGAGTTATAATAAATGGTAATATTAAATGAGGAATAAATGTGAAGTTGGGTTTATTTTATTAAAATTCAAGGTAATGCAGAATTTAATTAATTGATTTTAAATAGAGGTTTTATTTAATTTATTCAAGGTTATGTTGAATCTGAAATGCGCATTACGACCATTTTAAATGTAGATATCTTATTGTGCACAGTTAGTCAAACCGTGTGGGTCAGCTGCGTGGTTACTCAGTTTTTTAAAATGTGTTTTTATTTAATTTAAATTAAAGTAGTATTTAATAATAATAATAATAATAATAATAATAATAACGTTGTTATTAATGTTATTGTATTTATTTAATTAAATAAATGTTACAAGAATTTAATTGGATGATTAATGGGGGATTTCAAAATTAATTATGAAACAGTTTTTTAAAGTATAATTAATGATGAAATGTTATATTAAATGAAAATAATAGATGTTATTATTTTTATATTATATATATAAGTTTTTTAGGGTATTAACTAGTTGATTGAGTGTGAATGAAGGAGGAGGTGCAATGTAGGAGCAACGACACGCACCAGGTCCCACCCCCTATGAGGCGTTGTACGACCCCCCTTGCCTGCTCCTCTTTATGTGCTCAGATCCTTCAAGTGTCTTCATTATTCTAGTATGCCTCATCAAGGTGAGTTTGTCTTCTTATATTTTGTGACTCGCATTGACTATTTGGATCCTCCCTCTCCCTATTTTCTCATCCAAAATTCTAATGTTTGGGTTTAATTTGGTTTCAATGTTTCTTCGATTATAGGGTTGTGCAAGGGGCTCCTCAAGACTCATTGGTCCCTATTCTATCTATCGCCTCCTAGGGAGAATAATTTCGATTCAATTTTGGTTCATCACCTATATATTCATGTGTGGGTTTAAACATGTTATTTGGTTTCCAACCCTATTAACTAGATACTTATGGTCTTTTTATGTTGAGTTTAATATTTTTGGTCTGCTTTGGTCCCCTCCACAAGATTTTTAGGCGTTTTGATTAATGATTATTAGGTGCGATGATAAATTCTAGATACACATGCATTCTTGTTGAGGTATGCGTACACAAGCGGATCACAGTTGCGTTATGATTCTTTGTCTTGGCCAAATTAATTGAGGTAGGGTCCCTTCCCATTTTCTAAATTTTATAAATTCAATAATAAATTTCATACTGCACTTTTATTAGAAATTAAATCCATGAAAGGAAGTATTTATATTGAACATCTCTTAATGTACATTTAGTATATTTAATTATTTAAAATTCTAATTATCATAAGTGATTTGTGTGATAAGTAATATCATGTTTTTGTAATAAAACCATTCAATTGAGGTGCACATCCTTAAAAAAAATTACTGGTAGTGTTATATTATATTTTCTTTTGGTTTTAGTTTTTCATATATATTTATGTTATTAATTATATATGATGAGTTGATACCCTAGAATGAATATTTGATTGTTGAATTAATAATGTGATGTTGAGGTTCTTGAATAGTGTTAATTAATTATTGAATTAACTTATGGATGTTAACCTTGTTGAACCAAGTTAAATATGTTTTTAATAAATTAAATGGGAATGATGTGATAAAATAAATATAGAGAGTTTACATTTAGAATTCGAAAATTTATTCCAGAAAAATAATCATGGGTTGTTATTTGTTTTGTAGATTAATTAATTGATGGATTAATTAATTGTAATATGTACTATGTTAATTGTTGTGTTATATAATAGTTTCAGATTGTTTAACTAATCATTTGGATTTATAAGGGATTAAAGATAATTGATTGGTAAATTAGTTATCATGTTTTCTGGTAATTAATTGTGATAATTAAATGTTGAGTTAATTTTATAGTTGACTTGCTTGTGGATAATAATAATTAACTGTTAATTAATTATTAACTACTGAGATGTGGAATGGTAAATTAATTATATAATTATATGATGGGTGATTTATGTTTTTAATTATTGGTTGAATTAATTAACATTTTTGATTAATTATTTTTTGAATTAATTAATGGTTGGTTTTGGGGTGTTAGACATGGAGATCTACACTAATTATAAATTTATATGTATGATCAATAAATAGGTTGTGAGATAGATACTGATGCTCCAAACACTCACGGGGTGCTAGACATGGATTTCAACACCCATATTGCATCTAAATATTCTTTTTTGAGATAGGGACTGATGCTCCAAATACCCCTGGGTGGTGAGACAAGGACTAATGCTCCAAATACTCATGAGGGTATTAGACATGATGTTTTACACCTATTAGTTGTCATTGGACTGTGGGACCAATTGGTCATAGATAAACTTAATTAAATGGTTAATGAAAGCCGATGTGATTTAATGATTGGTGAATTGAATACAAGAATTGGTTCAGACCTCGGAATGACTGAAGAATGTATTGAGATAAGGGTGTCTAGGGGCACACGTGGAATTATGTGATTAAATTAAGAAAATCAATTAAATTGGTAAATAGTTTATTTATGCAATATATTTAAATAGTTCCTTTTCAGACTATTATTTCAAGCTACGAGCCTAAGAAGGTATCTCCCTCAGGTTTCCCTTTGGAACGTGGATGGGTTGTAGTTTATTTATTCAATTTGATTGTTACTTCATTATACCTACACATTATTTATATTTCACTGTCTGTATAGGGATAGACACATGTGGTTCCAGCCTATTGAGATATATATCTCACACCCTACTCATGTCGTCATTAAACTAGGGTACCCGAGAAGACCTTTCTTGTTCACAGGGCTGCAGAACATGGACCTTTTATGTTGATGTATAATAATACTTAAAGACAGGAGTAAAGGAATCAGATGGATCTCAGGATGCTCATAGAGTTTTCCTTTTGGGCTTTGAGTCTTTTCTTTATTTTCTACTAAGATGCAATGAATTTTGTTTTGTTTACTACATTCAAATATGTATTAATAACATGTTATGAATTCATCTGTTATACAAAATCTATCTTCCATTACTTTTTCAATAATGTATTAATTATTTCTTTATTGATAGTTATTTACTCTGATATACCGATGTGAAGCTATGATAAGAGGGTATAATCTTCCCACTACCACCTCCTAAGACCCTCGCTACTAGTCCACAGACTCTAGAGTATGGGGAGGTTATTTTGAGGACATATGGAGACTGGTATGACCACTGGTTTGGGGGTGAGCTAGGTCAGGACATTGCAAATTCTGAGTATTTGATCTAACTATTTTATTTTTTTTTCCTTCCCCTTATTAAGATGATGAATTCTTTGAATAACTGTCAAAGAAGAAGATTATTTTCCTTAGTTTTGTTCTCTGAATAATAACAAAAATATTTAGGAAACCATGTTTTTATCTAGTTCTTCAATAATACTAAAATGATTTATCCTTAGTTATGTGAAATCTTATATCTATGAAATTTTAATAAAATTACCACTGACTCTGGGAAACTGGTTTTGGGGTTGTTACATCGCTCTTGCATATGTGTGGACTACAACCTCCATGATGTGATGTGATTTGTTTTTCCATTATACATTTCATGGATGGTAATAAGTAATTATTGAATGAATTTATATTATATATATGATATAATATTGTCTTTTGAAATTTAAATTTTTATTTATGTTTCTTTCATTATATCTATTTAAATGTGAAAACAATGTTCAAGAGTATATATAACTTATCATCTCTATAGACGATGTAATTATATTTTTTCATTTCTATCATCTATGGATGAAACGAAATATATATAAAATGGATGTATATAACATTAATAACATGATTAATATTATCTAAATAATGTCACCATGAATAATTTAAAAGGACAGTAACAACCATACTGAAATTCTCATATAAAACAAAATAGTTGACAATTGAATATAATAATTTTAATAAAAAAATTCTGATAAATGGGTGATGATATATTACTAGTTGATTATATATGATATTATAAGTATGTGTATGACTTCATAATAAAATCATAATAAATATAAACATATTATACTTAACGTTAATGTGAAGTATCAAAAATTTGAACTGTATGTAAGTTAGTTTTCTTAAAATATCATTGTTTATCACGATTATTTATGACTATATAACGGATGTTGAAATTTCATTATGTAAAAATAAGTTATTTTATTAATTATCGTATCCAATTTTTATTTATTAAAAATAATTTTTTCCATTATTTTTTCTCTCATTAAGAAATCAATATTCTGAAATAATTTTTTTAGGGAAAATAGACTTTATCACTATCTTTGATCAAAAATCATTCAAGGTCATTATTTTCAAAAAAAATATTTTGTGAATGTTTAAATATTATAAAATTTTATTTAAAAATTAATTTATATTCATTACTGAAATTTTATAAATGATTTAAATAGAAAATTTATACCATTTTCTGAATTTGTTATGTTTTAATTTTTAACAAAAATGTGAAAAAAAATTGTTTTAATGTATGTGGAATGAAATGAATTCCTTAATATCATGACCAATCCATAATTTGAATATTTCATTTAAAATTTCTTGGTTCTTTTCAATTAATATTTTTTCCTTAATATTTGAAATTTTTTAGACTTTTAATAGGATATTTCAATTTTAAACGGGCATTTTCCTCAATAAATGCTCTAGTTATATATTAAATGAATTTTACATCAATGACAACATATTTTTATGTTTCTAATGATTTTATTATTATATAATCAAATGAAACCATTGAATTTAATTATTTAATGGGTTATGAGGATTATGATTTAAGGATTATTCTATAAAAATTTCATATTCCTGTTGGTTAATTAGTTTATAATGAATCCTTTATGAAACCCATTTATTTTAAATGAATTAGACTATCATGCTTTGATGAAATTTTTTTGAAACTAGTTTCATTTACCCAAGTTATGAAAATGATTAATTTTTTATAATATTTTGTCACACAAATGTATGATTTTAAGTATGTGATATTTCGGCCCAAAATTTTACATCCCTCTAATGCATTGGGTAAATATGGACATATAATGAGATAATTATGACTGTAATGGGATGTGATATTACATTAATAAGAGATATTATCCACTATGATTGTCTTGGGGGGAAATGCTGAATAATTATATGATCAAATGGTCAGTTATCCTAATCCACTACGATATTATTGAATGTGAGTCCTAAATAAGGAAATTATTTTCAATTCTTATGTATATGGAAAATACTTATGTCTTATGAAAATTTTATGATTTCATGGATCTGGTAATTTTATTCCATTATGAGTTATTTTTTATGAACATAAAAAATTTAATAAATGACACTTGATTATAAAAATTTGTTTTTAAGGATTTGTTTTTAAAATTATATGCTCATATTCTAATATCATTATGCTCATGTTATGTTAATGTGATCATTCAAATCTCCCTTATTTACCATTACTAATCATTATTAGCCACACTTTTTATGATTCGTTTCCCCTAGTTATGACTAACTATTTTAAGAATTATATTTTTAGTTGGGGTGATAGATATGAAGAACATAGTGGGAGATAATTTAGATATCTAATGATCTAGTTATTTATCAATATATGTTTCCAAATACACAAGAGTTATATGATTAAGTAGCAGATTTAAATGTTATGTATATAATATTAATATAATATGATTTGATATTTTTGTATTAAAAGTATGGGTTGATATAGGGACCACACACCACATAACAAAAAATCATACATATATGTTCCAAAAGATCATAAAACATTCATTCTAACGTAACCCTTGGAATGGAAATAAGTTTTTTACTAATTTCATCATTTCATTATAGTATAACCCATGTAAAAATCGTGTATCATTGTGATCTCATCAAAAAATATCTAACTAGTGAAAAAAATGGTTTTCATATAATTCTATATATGTCATCATCCGTAGAACCCAAAAAATGAATTTGGATGATATCATTTTATTATAACCCCATAAATCATGTTTAACACCAATGGGTGTTTTCATATGTGATAAATACCTTCCAAAGATCCTTGGAACATTTCATGAGAAAAAAAACATTTTCACATTGAAATAAGATAATAAAATCTAAAAATATACCAAGTATTTATGCAATAATTTTTTTTAAATTAACATTGGAAACTTATAATTGTAGAATTAATTTATTGTGGGGTCCTGGTGATGGATGTTATTTTCATGTCCCGTATGCTAAATAATTATTCCATTAATATATTCATTTGAAATCCAAATGTGCCTTATTCTGAAAAATGGAAGCTGATTCCATTTAAACCATTTGTTACAATTAAAGCTACTAACAAAATAAATTCAAAAAATTATTGGATAATAGTGAAAAAATTATTGATAACATTTTTATAGAACATGTATTGAAAAAAACATTTTTGAATTAAGAGGGAAATTATAAAAATAGAAAATTTAATCAATGGAATTAACTTTATTATAATTATTTTCTATAGTATAAAACATATATATTACATATAATAAATAATAAAAACATCACTTTCCTAAATGAATAATGAAATAAGTGGTATTTATTTTAATGAAGGAAGTAATACTGATAGAAAAGTAACATAGATTTTTGAATTGAAATATGATAATTAGAAATATTAATCTTGTAAATAGAGCAGTAACCCTACATTTGAGAGTATAAATAAATTCTACAAATATTATAAATTAAAATATGATATAATTATATCAAAAAAAATATGTTGATATATTATTTATAAATGATAAATTAAGTGTAGAGATTTTTGTAAAATGTAATTGATTAATTAATAATTTATAATTGTTGTAATGATTTGAAAGAAAATTTAAATTCATAAAATTGAGTCATAAATTAATATTTTTTATTATTATAATTAAAATTTAATTTTATAAGGCCATAAATAAATTTTCACTGAACAAAAAATTAGTCACAATATCAAAATTTGAATTTTTTAAATAAAAAATATTTTTTCTTAAATTATTTCTCTCATATGTTTATAATTATTTAATAAAATTCAATCTATTTTTTAAATATACACATCATGAAATGGTTAGGGTGAATTTTTGTGATTTTTCTAAAGTAGTTGAATTTTTTGTGAATATTGAAATAGAATAGTTTTTGGTATTGAACATTATACATGAATTTTGGAGTCATTGTTGTCATAATAACCCATTTTTTATAACCCACCTAAACAATTATAATATTTGTCCATGGAAATCAACATTATTGATAATAATATTCCAGATTAATATAAAACACCCCACTCCTCCCATATAAATACAACCCCTCACCACCTATTCTTCTTAAACCTTACAAAACTTGTATCTTTTCAAAATTCTATCCAATTTTCAATACAATAACTTTCCACTCTTCAAATATCCTATGGTATCAAAAAATTCTACATCCACGTTCCTTAAGGAGTTTATCAATGAGATGAAATTTCAAAGGTAAAATTTTTTTCTTTCTCCTTAAATTTATTTTCATTTCTTATTCTCTCATAAACTCCCATATCTAAAGAGGCATGATAACTATATAACAACATATATAATATATTGTTATTGTGGTAATGGAATATATATAATTTAATCTCTTATGATCTCATTTTATCCTAAAAATAAAATCATCGTTCCTGATGTGTCGATTCACCGCCCTCGTGGATTATGAGTTTTCATTTTCCATAAATACATTCTACCCTGGTTATAATACAATGATTATGGTTGATTAATATTTAAATTTATATATTATATCTTTTTTCATGTTCTGAAATCAATATATACATATGATATTAAATAAATTGTTACTAGTTGTTAAGGGTCTTAAAAACACCACAACGAGTCAATTATTTTCATTAACATTTTATCTAATAAATCATCATCATATCATAAAAATGATATATAGGAATGTTTAAAAAAAATAGGAATATTAATACCATTTAATTCCACATCTAGAGTTTTTTATCCATTTTAAATGAACTTCCACAATTATACTCAAGGTATTCGAATAAAACCATGAAATGAATGATCCCTAAACAATTAAATGAAAAATTAAAACTCATAAAATTGCCATAAATGAACATAATACAATTATAATAATTAAAATAAATTTATAGACTTTTCTTTATTTATTAATTGATGAATTTAATAATAATATTATTGATATTATGTGAAAGTTATATACTCTTTCAGACTTATGTTTTGGGGATTCTCGAACCCAAATCCCTTTTATTAGGTTATACCTATTTCATGCCCAATAACAATATTTATCTTCAATTAATCTTCCATGGATATAATTTAATTTTTATTACCTCCTATTTTCTATGACATACATGTTTCAAACTAATTTTTATGCCAAATATAAATATTTTCCATAAGAACTCTTGTTTTGAAAAATCGTATTAACTCTTATTGATATTTCTTCTTCTTTACTCAAGATAGATATTTCTTATGAAAAATATGTTATTAAATCTTTTTATTTGTAACCCAAAATATTTTTCATGAATGTATTATTTAGGAAATTCCTATGAAATCCATTCATTTAAATGTTTTTTCTCACTGTGATTGTTATATGTTCTATGTGGTATGAATAATTATGTAAATGTTAAAATGTGATGAGTGGGACTAGAATTATATATCCCTAGAATGAATTTGGTAATATGATGCATCTAATGATATAATGTTTCACATGTGTAAACATGATTCTATCTTTTTTTTCAAATGAAGATGTTATGGTTATGCAAATATGTTATGCATGAACATGATGACAGCTTTGTTCACAGTCATGTGTTGAATTTGACCACTAAGACATGATGTTTCATTTTTATGCATTTCCTCATTCGATTAATTTATGTAAAGTTTACTCTATGGATTATAATAATGATCATCCAAATCCTTTTTTCATTTTATAAATAAAACAAATTATAGTTGAGTTGTAACTTCACAATAATAAATAAAAATTTTCAAAACACCATGAACATTAAGTGCATACTGGTTTCAAAATATAACCCAACACATCAAAATTAAACATAAAATTTCAAATTTTGAAGAGGAATCAAAATTCTAAAATACAATACAACAACACCTCAAGAAGTGAAATTCATCGAGCCATGCCCCCTATTTCGCAATATTTATTCCCAATAATTTCTTCATATTCATGAGCATTGTGGGTGAACCAAGAGTATCCGAGTTACACATGACACCATTTCAAAAAATTTAAAAACCATTGTAATCAGTATGGGGCAACATGAGATAATGGATTAGTTAATTTTTGAATTATGATTAGATAAATTTATTAGAAATTCCTGTGATAATACTGAGTATATATAATCATCCAAAAACAATAATTTTTATAAATTATTAACATATGGATCCCATAATATATTCCTTTAGAGTTAATTGAATAATATTAAAAAATATTCATGATTTTTTTGTCATTAATTTTTTTGAACCATTTTGGTTCTAGAAAATTGTGGAAACCGGTAGAAAAAAGGATAACGACCCATGTGAGGGAAAATATAATGTTTTTTTGAATGAAATACCAAATTCCATGAGTGGTGGATTTCCAAACATTATGTTGACTCTTATCTAGTTGTCTTAGGCTATTAACAATAACATGAACCACATGGAACACCCACCTTCATCCAGGAAGGAAAAAAAATCCATTGAGTCCTTTTTGTGGTAGAAACAAATAAAATTGTGTGGATCATTTGATCTACTCATTGCATAAAATTTGGTTAACTCATAATAGAATATCACTTCTATTCTCTACTACAAAGAAAAGTAGAATCTTACTTAGGATGGATGTCATTTTGATGGAGAATCGGGTCAATGGGGGGCATTTATAAATAAAACTATTTTAAATGGTGACATAGAAGAGATGTAGTGGTATGAATTAATGAAAATATTTCATGATACATATTTCCCTCAATATCTTAGTAAAAAAATGGAGTGATAATTTTATAAATAAATAAAAATGAGGGTGAATATGTCATGTATTATGATGAAAACATCACAAGTATTTTAATGTACGCCTCATGTTTTGTTATCCATAATTATTGAAAAAATAGATTATTGATTGGTCTTAAAGATATTCCATATAAACGCTCTAGCTATTTGAGACTTTGGGATTTAGAAATAAGTAGTTGGATGTGCCCTCAAAGTATAGATAGATTTCGGAAAATGGTCCACTTTTTATGTATGATAGAAGTGAATAATAGATGTTCAAGTTGGTGGATAAATTATAAAAGGATGAAAGAGGATCATAGTAGCCACGTCTAAAAAATGTGGGTCGAAATATCCTAGGAACTACCTCAAATTGATAGGAACATGCTTCAAGTATGGAAGATAAGGATACCAAACTCAAGAATGTTGAAGAGACATGAGGAAACAAGCCAATGAGATGGAGGAAAGAAGAGAACCACCTGTGGTTCAATGCTTAAAATATAGGGAGGGAGGAATCTATGTCTATAAGTTCAAAAAATCTATAGTGATTGAGGGTAATTATCATCAGTATCCATAAAATTCAAAGGAGAAAGGGAAATCATATTCCATCACTACAGCTAATATAAAATTAGAAAATGAAGTCATTCATGGTATACTTCCTATCCACTCAAGAATTTCAAAAGACATATTTAGTTCTCCTTCTACACATTCCTTTGTATCCTGCATGTTTTTCATTAATATTTAATTAACACACCATTACATTTTAATAGAGATATCCTGAGGAACACCTAATGGTGTGATCATTGAAGCACAAGTTTTGGAACCTTATCATGTTTTATTATGTAATTAAATTCTTCTAGTGAATCTCAAAATAATTCCCTTTGTATAATTTGATTCAACAAATGGCATGGACTAGATCGTATTATATAGAGCACACATCAAATATTAGTAAAAAGGATGAATTATTTCATATTCCTTAAAATTCCATGATCCTATAATAATTTAAGCAATATCATGAATATCCTTTATAAAAACCTTCAATGATGTGGGTGTAGATTCCATGTGGAGAATCATACTTCACTAAAATGGTTGAGTCATAGAATTGTATCAACCAAGTGAAATACCCATTTTTAGGGAATTCATTGATGTATTTCCTAAAGAGTTACCTGAACATCCTTGAAATCATGAGGTATGTGTCCCAACAGAGATCATATTCTGAGACACTATAATATCAAAATTCCCTAACAAGATGAACATAGTTAAAATCGAAGAGTTTAATAAGTAGTTGTAAGATAATTTAGGCAAATGTTTCTTAAATCCAAATGCATAACCTTGGGGTATGAAAGAACTCTATATAAATAAAAATTATGGATCAGTGTAATTGTGTGTCATTTACTAGAAGCAGAATAATATCTCTATAAAGAACAACTATCTAATTACAAGGATTGTTTAATTGTACATTCAACTATAGGAAATCAATACATCTCAAAGGTGGATATTCATTTAGGATATCTTCAACTAAAGTTGAAGAAGGAATAAATTTAAAATACTACATTTCATATAATCTATTGGAAATATGTGTTCCTATCAGTGTTATCAAGTCTTACTAATTACCCTATAATCTTCATGGATTTGATCAATAATGTTTTTAGAGACTATCACGTCAATTTTTGGTATTATATATCAAGGATATTATCATTTAGTCCATGGGAATGGAGAAAAATTAAAAAAATATAAAATAATTTATCTTGTGATATTATGGAAGGATAAATTATACACCAATTTCAGAAATTTTGAATTAAATATGTGGCAGGTCTTATTCATGGGGAACATTGTCACGACCCATCCTAGAGGGGCTAGTTCTGTGATAACCCTTTTCCTGCCTCCTATAGGCTAGGGGTTTCTGAATATCATCGAGTAGGCATATCCCCCAAATGGAAGGAATTGTTCTAAAGTACATCTACTAATTTACACATCTCCAGACCAAAAATGACGAAATGTAAAACCACGTAGTAAACAATTCATTAAAACAACTATATACCACAACTAGAGTACAATAGTGAATGTAAAATAATGAAAACAGGGCCAAAAAAATCCCACTAAAATGTGTTTGTAACCACAATTCCAACCAATAAGAAAAGCGATACATGGGCTGTTTTCTGAAAAGTCGTAGGAACACACCACGGTCTATCCAGTCTCACAAAGAATCACCTAGTCCTAGTCTACCAAGAACATGGTAAAAAGGTGGATCATTGAAAAAGAAACAACACAAGTTGGAAAATCCCACACATGTGTGCGTATAAAAATACTCATTAGGACACCACGAAACCACAAAGGAATACCACAAAGTAATAACACAAATTAATAGGACATCCATCCCCACACTAGTGTATTTCTATACCAAGTTTAATAGGAATATCTAGATATACTCATTAGAAATTCCCCACCCTCTGGTGGTCATATCCAATTACAAGCCACATGATTCTACTCAACATAGTCTCATTCCATGAGAACCCACTCATCAAGCCGTTATATCATCAAGGACACTCATGAAGAGGCCTATATCATTTGGGCTCTGCTCAAATGAGAATTAATTGGTAAAGGAAGATTATGATACACAAAGAGGGGATCCTTCCTAGATAATACCACTAACCCAATCCAGATCAATCTATTACATAGGGGAACCTACCCTAAGAATACCACTAACCTCGCTGATGCGGCCCACTAGATGGAGTACCAATTCCATCCTCTCGGAGGTTACCTTAATTCCACAGAACTCTACTAGGGTTGATAGAGGATCCTTCCCTAGTCCCAGTGAGGAATACCATGGATCTATATGGGACTTTTCATCTACAGGGGACAACAATCTAGTAATGTGGATGTAATGTTATACTGAACAATCATGGAAAAGACCAAGGGAAACACTCTCAACCTATAGATGTTCTTACTAAAAACTCAACAATTATGTACAAATGTTCGTCTCATCATAAATTTCAAAATTCCATTGATTGATCAATAAACTAACATACCATTTGAAATTTATGGGAGTATCAACTTTCGAAGGAAGGGGGACATTGGGCCCATGGATTGATCACACAGTGGGTCCAATGAACATTGCGGTTGACAACTCGGATCGACCACTATGTGATCATGGTTGTTGACTCCCACAGTCACTGTGGTCAACCACCACGATTGACCACATCCACAGCTACCACAGTCACATGGAAGCTGGAGAGACTATGGATCATGATCGACCACCATGGTCAACCTTTCACCCTCTAGTCACCCTGGGTCCGACATGGGTCCGAATTAGCATACTAGGTCCAACCTAGCCTGATGGGCCCGACCGAGTCTGCTGGGCCAAACCGGTCTACTCATCTCGGCATGCTATCATATTAGGCATTTGGACAGGCCTACTATCACGTGGGTGGCTTGGCCTAGTCTACTATTGCATGGTCCACCTGGATCAAAAATCTATCATGCAAGCTTCCTCTACTATTATGCGGGCCACCTGGTTTGGCATGGCATAGGCCCGACCCGCTCCTGGTGGATTTCACTGCATCCCACTTCTTCACGTGGTGGCATCGCCACATGTTCCACCACTAATCATGTGTCTCTATACCAAATATCCTTTTGTGATCCTCTATTCCTTCTTTGGTGCCTAAATCTCAAAATATTTGTATATCCATGTTCCTCAAGACTTGACCTACACTAATATGACCTCTATTTTAAATTTTCCTCCAATCTGGGGGACCAATTGTGTTTAGATCCACCAAACAAGTTGAGTCATGGTGATAGGGATGAAACAACGAAGAAGACAAAAAATGGGGGATAAAATCATGAATAATACCATCAGGAATGATCCTCATCCTTTGTACATTTTTGCCTCAATTCGTTCTCATTAGAATGATGAATGAAGAACCAAAACAAAAAATTCCTCGAAATAAACCACATAATTATAAATCATCCTGAAACGATCAAAGAAAATATAAAAATATTCATGGGTCAACCCATGTTCATATTGAACATAAATAATTGGGTAGCCATAAAGAAATATCCACCCTACCTCTATTTGGATCAATCTCCAACAAAGTATGATCTTTTTTTTGGCGGTGGCGGTGAGGTTCCTTTGAATTAGCTATGAGTGAATCATTGGTCCATAATCCATCATTGTATGTTCGAGAGAATTATTTATACATGTCATAGAATAATTCAATGGTTATGGTGATGAAAATGAATTATTGTAAAATTATTAATAAATAGAAAAGTCGATGTGTCAAAGATATATTCCAAAAAAATATTTTATTTACAGTTTTGTTCTACATGGATTTTTCTACAGACAACCCATGCTGAAAAAATATTATTTCACTCCTAGGATGAATTCATTATTCTAATATCAATGGTTCCATTGTATTTTTTATCTAGCCACTTATTTAAGAGTTATTTTATTTTTTCGGCAAACTATGTGTGCGTGGTATTGAAAGTTTAACATTTTTCAAACAAATTTTCCTAGAAAACTGGGCCTCATATCGAAATGTCGTCTTAGAACCTAGTCTTTAAATGAATCCATATAATTAAAAACAATAATAAATTGGAATATACGAGAAGTTAAATTCTCCCCACCATGCGGTTTTACATACCTTAAAGCTGAAACAAGGGTTACTCAAACAAAAGAGGGTACTAAGCACGATGTTGAGCCTCCCACCCCATGTGCTCTCCTAGATATTCTTGTGATACCACCGAACTTCCACCAGAAGAATCGACCCCCCAATAAGGATCATATCCTACATATTATCGATCACCACTGAGTACTAAGAATATGATTCCCCATCCTCGATCTCCAGCTTTACCCAGTCAATGGTGTTAAATGGTTCATTCACTTACCTCCTCATCTGCGACATGTGGAAGACATTATGTACTTGATCTAACTATAGTGGTAAATCCAATCTATATTCCACCTTTCCAACTCTATTTTTTACCTAGAATAGGATGATAATTCCCATATATATATATTTCTTCCCCAACCAAATAATCATAATCATCATCAAGGTGAAACCTGAATGAATACATGGTGTCCTTCCTCGAACTCTAAAGGAAATTATTTCCTATCAGCGTAAGAATTATTACTACTTTATGCATTCTTAATAATCTCCTTGATGATATCCACCTTCCCCATAGTAGCTCTCACCGTCTCTTGGACCTTGAGTTCTAACTCTCCAGTTTCAGTCCAAAAAAGTGGAGACCTATAGGTCACCATCTAAAATGCCTCTAATGGTTCCATAGTAATGGTGGAGTGATATCTTTTATTGTATGAAAACTCTACTAGTGATACATGATCCTCCCAACTAAAGCTAAAATTTAACATTCATTCCTGTAGCATGTTCTCCAAGCCCTGAATGGTCCACTCAGTCTGGCATACAGTCTATGGGTGAAACACTATGCTCAAGCATAACTGAGTCTCAAATGACTCCTATAATCCATTACACAACCAGTATGTAAATAGATAACCATGATATGAAACTATCATTGATGGAACCACATGGAGGTGAACTATCTCTTGCACATAGAGGCATCTCAATCTACCTACTTAACTCTACTCTCAAATAGGTAGGAATTGGGTCGACATAGTGATTCATTCAACAATCACCTAGATATTATCATGTACCATGGACCTACATGGTAAATATTTCATGAAGTACATTGATATCCCATACCCCTTATATTCTATCACATCAAGTGGTTGAGTCAATCCCACTGGAACCTAGTGCTCAGCCTTCAATTACTGACAAGTGAGGAATCAAAAACAAAAATTTCCAGTCCCTTATTCCTTCCTATCCACAAAAACAAATATTGGAGGTCCTAGTACATCATTTCCACACTTGGATGTACCAAAAATGGGAATTTATGGAACTACTTCAAAATTTACTCTTGTAACACCCGTGGGGCTACAATGATCACTCTGAAAAGAATGAAGTGCTCCCCACCTTTGTAATATTCATTAAGAGCATGCCCTGTGGACAACTGAGCATGTATGGTCTCATAGTCAGTGTCCAAAAGTTTTGCCTCCCTAGCTCATTGTAAGAGTATAGGGGTAAAAACCATTAACTAGAGGTAAGATGATCCATCTCTATCCATAAATGATATATGTAATGAGGAGAAACTCTAAGAAACGTTTTTCAGAATCTTAGATTAAGATCAACTACAGAGAGAATCTGCCACTGTTTCCCTCGGAATTCGGGGATGACCTCCTTGATGGGAGGTTAAAACATTCCAATCAGTTTCTAACGGTTTTGTTCATAGAACTGGAAACACCGAATGATTAAATATCCATTTGGACCTACTTTCCAAAGGTATGAAATCATTATATTGTCGGATGATGAGGCTTAGGAATTTGCATTCGTCGAGAGGATGGGAGGTCGGACTCATCACACCATTTTGAGGTGAATTATTGTCTACTACGGGACTCTCTTTATAAATTTAAGTCATGTTTGTGAATCCTTAATTCCATACCATGTATAAAATGAGCTTTCCTTCAGATCTGACAATCAATGATTAAATATGTAGGAAATTTACAAAATCTTATATATGTATTCGAGTTTCTTCATCAATAGAGAATCATCTGTATTTATTAGAGATTCTTGGTCAATGGTATCCTTCGACACATTTATATAGAATTCTCTTGGTCATTATGATGACCATGCTGGTTTTAAAGCCACTCAGTGGGGCACTTGAAGTTTATTGTCATTCAAGAGGACATAAATTATTTCAGAGTTGGATCGAACCCGCATATGGGCTACCTACGTATCCATTGTTTAGAAAAAGGAATCAGAATCCATGTAGTTCGAGTAAGGGAGTATGATGTTTATGATTGATGGCTCAAAGAAGGATGTCATAATTAATTTTACACTCTAATCTCATGTGAGTCATGTTCGGTGTGAGAAACAAGAGGTATAGGTAAAAATCAGAAAATTGTGCCATGAAAGATGCAATCATAAGAAATAATGTGGGACTTATGTATGTATGACTGCCCAGATAAATGAAGATTAGGATTTACTTCAGGGAAGAAATCCAAGAGCTGGGTCCATAAAGGTATATGTGCTTCATGGAGATATTAATACTCTAACTTGGGGCTTACTCCTGAAGAGGAGGCCCAAATTAGGAGAGGACTTATGATTGGGTTTTACTCCTGAGAAGGAATCCCTGATCAAAAGTAAATTAGGACTGGTTAAGAGAAATTAAGAATGGGGCCTACTCTTGAAAAGGATGCCCGGGTAAAGAGACTTGAAAATTTAAGGTACTTGGGGCTTACTCTTGAAGAGGGTGCCCATATTTGAGACTGGGACTTATTCCTGAAAAGGAGGCCTAGGTTAAGGAAATTATGGTTTGGGGCTTAATCCAAAATAGGATGACCAGATTTGGGAACTTTAAGAATTGTGGATTACTCCTAAGGAGGATGCCCAAATTAAGGGTCTGGGGCTTACTCCTAAGGAGGATGCCCAAATTAGGGGACTGGAGCTTACTACTAAGGAGGATGCCCAGATTTGAGAATTATTATTGGGACTGACTCCGGAAAAGGAGGCCCAGATTAAGGGACTTGGGGCTTACTCTTAAGGAGGATGCCCAGATTTAAGAATTATGGTTGGGGCTTACTCTTGAGGAGGATGCCCAGATTAGAGGCCCTCTCATCTTTAAGGGTGATGCTGAATGAATGAAATATCAATCTTTAGTGACATAAAGATATGTAAATAAATAGATTTTGAGATATATTCCACATAATTCCTTTCAAATAAGGATTTGAAATCAAGAAATCATGCCATAAATTGATTTGATGAGTCTCTTGAAGTCTGAATCGTGAATAGGAGAGGTGGAATGAAATAAGAGGGCTAAAATGGGCAAGAAGGGCACCCATGGAGGTAGAGGCGCGCAAGTCCTGGCAGGCACACAACTACTGTGTGGGCTTGCAAGTCCTGGTCGTGCAGGTTTAGCTGCACGACCCATGGGTACTTGTGCGATGGTTAACCAGTAGGGAAATACTTGAGCGACTCTAGGTTAAAGCCTTTAGAATCCTCTTGAGGATCTTCCAGAAGAGGGGTGCGCAAGTTCTATTGAAGGAGTAAGGCAGAGCGCAAGTGTGGCCATTTCCTTTAAGGGATGGCTACTCAGGCACGCAAGTGTTGATGAGTTTCAACACATAGGCCTTCCTCCCCCTCTTTAGATCTTTCGTTATAGGTAATAAATTACCAAAGAAATGTTTCAGAAGCTTTCAGAAGAGACTACGGTGCCGGGAGCTCAAATCTGAGTTTCTGGAAAAAAATCCTCCCCGAATGGGGGGGCCCACAGGTTCTATTTATAGGCTGGAGAAGACCCGGTCAGTTATCACATAGGGCGCGCAAGTCACTTGTGCGGCCATTAGGCATCGCAAAAGTGGGCTTGCACGATAGTTATGGAACATGCGAGGTGCATGTGCTTTTGATGCCTTGTTCATGCCTTTGTCTATTTTTGATGTTTTCTTCAAAGGCTGAATCAATTTGTGCTAATTCATTTCCCCTTACATCCCTTTGGGCTCTGTGACGAAAAAGGAGCGTCAACAAAATTCCCCCCTCAGAGTTTGATCCAAATGAAATGAGTATTTTACTCTGACGAAAAGAATAAAACCGAAGGAAAGGTGGCGCACAAGTCTTTAGGGTGCAGAGGGTGGTGCGCAAGTGTGCATCGCGCAGGGCCTGGCACACAGGGGTACGGATTTAGTCGTGAAAGGTACAACACGTAGGGTTCTGGCTACATCTATAAATAGATGGCCTCGCTTCCGTACAATGCATCTGAATTTTCGGATTTCAAACCTTTGAGCTCTAGCCGTGCATGTCACCTTAGCCGCGCAGGTTGCTCTGTTTTACGTTGTTTCTTTGATGTCGTGCTGCTGTCAGGGTACTTGGACCTGCGCAGTGATACTTGCGTGCCAAATACTTGCGCGACACATTTATACTTGCGCGCCAAGTTTATACTTGCGTGCCTTAATGCCTTTGCCATTTTTCTGAATTCCTTCAGAAATATTATGAAAAATAAAACCCATTTAAGAGTTAGTTTATTCAACTTTTGTGAAGATTCAATGTCACTCAAGAGAATCAGAACAGATGATGAACTAGATATCAAGAGGATTGATGACATGACGAACATTGTTGGCCATGTTTACTATGCTATCTATGACAGCACTCTCCTAGATTTTACTATGTACATGAAGAAATATCAACTTAATTTCCCACAGAGCATCTACCTGCCTCTATATAGTCATGGTCTTCTCCAAGGAGTCAATGTTCCAGATGAAAATAATTATAGGCCTGAAATGCAGCTGCACTGCTACTCCTCTATTTCGGTTATGTTGTGCATTAAGAGAAACAACAATGGTGTGAACTTCTAAATTATTCCTTGAATTCATTTCATTGAAGATATGAAAATGGTAAACCCATGGGCTGAAATATTTTCCATTGTCCGTTGGTGGAGAGAAGAAAAACATGGCATTAGAGAAATATCTGAAAAGAGTACTCTCTCCAAATAGCTCTTTACTTCCAATGCTTCATTCTCAAATCCATGTATCCATCTTCCAAGTCTCTTGGACAGAAACAGAGTCATTGTTTGATCAGCAGAGAATTTTCTCAAATCGCAATCAAGAACATTCTTTTACAATTGTTCCAAGAAGAGCTGGTATCACTACATCTCTTATGGTATCCATTTGAATGAATGAATTCCAGGTGTCTTTCGATGAAACTCGAGATGTCGTAAATCAAATGAAGAGTTATGTTGAAATTCTTTTGTAATTCCTTGGAAAAGAGAAGAGACTCTAGTGTGTGGATGTCCTTCTAACTCTTGTGAATCAATGAAAAAACACTTTCACCTTCAATCATTAGTGCACGCATTTTATTGCTACCTGATTTAAATTTTACCTATGCCAATGGGCCTAGTAAGCATAGTTTGATTTTTACTAGGATTAATGTAAATAACCCTACAAGCTTTTAATCTTTTAATTGCTCAATAGTACCTAAATCATTCAAAATGTATGTTTAGTGATCTGGAACTTGACTTTTATTCAGAGTTCCCGTGTCTTTTGTTGGCAGTTTAAAGTCATGCACGTCGGACATAAAGAGGATAATGTTTAAGGTCGAAATAGCTTTGACCTAATGAATTAGAATTGACTCAATTCCTTAACAATTCATCTGAAAACATACTACCATACTCAAGTATAAGGGGGGGAACGTAAACTATGACTTTAAGAATATTTGAATCTGAGGAATGATATGAAAAAGAGCTAAAAGGCATTATAAGAAGTAGTTCCCAAGAATGAAGTTACCATTATTTGACAAACCCGTTAGGGGGTTGAATTATGCAGGGCCAGCTACGGGCAATGGCTGCATAGTCAAATAAATAGTATCTTTTGTCTAACAAGTCTGTTATGTAGACTGTTCATGCAAGGCCGCCTATGGGAACGTGCTACATAGTCAGGAAAAGGAACTCTCAGAAATTTACTTTCATAGTGCTAAAAGGTAGTGAAAGTTTATGGAGATTCAAATTTTGCAAAGTATAGAGTTTCTTGTATGGAATGAGGTACTTGAAATATGGAAAAGATATTTCCAAACAAGATTATCGAAAAACTCGATAGATATTACTCCTACGAAGGTCTAACCCAAATGTAGGGAAGGAGAATATAAGCCATATACTTGAATACTTTCAGATCATGAAAAAGGATATGGGACAAATATGTTAAGGATGTCTATTTTTTTGGATCCCTACATACTGTCATTTAAGACAAATAACGAAAAAAGAGGAATTCTTCCCAACAATGAAGTTACCATTATCCGAAAAACCCTTTATGGGGTTGAATTATGCAGGTTCACATAAGGGAATTGGTTGCATAGCCAAATAATAGTATCTTTTGGCTAACAAATCTGTTATGTAGACTGTTTATGCAAGGCCGCCTATGGACACGTGCTGCATAGTCAGGCAAAAGAATTCTCAGAAGTTTGACATTTTTGTGAATAGAAGTCATGAAAAGGGTTATGAAGATCTGAAAATATTTAAGGTTAGGATTATGACACATAAATATGGGTATTGTCCAATGTATACAGAGATACACAGATCAATGCTAACCATAATCCTGTTGTGGCTGGGTGCTGGATTGAAATTTTGGACTTCACTACGTATCCCATAAGGATGGGAATCAAGCCATATGTAGTTCTTGAACTACATTTTAACGTCGTGTGGGACAAAAGGATTAGATATCTTAGTTTAGGATCATAGAGCTTGGACCATTAAAAGAAATACACAGTGTGTGCTTTCATGGGGACTTTTCAGCCAAGGGACTGAAAGTGGAATTTGGGGTTAGGCCCAAAGACTTGGGGCTAGATTTGAGGGATACTCGAATGTTCCTACGTATCCCATAAGGATGGGAATCGAGCATATGTAGTTCTAGAAATACCCTCTGTACAAATTTGGTTCATACATGTGAAGGGTGAAAGGGGACTTTAATACAATGATGGTTTAACTAATAATAAAAAGTTTGGGAATTTCCATGTATGCACGTAGTCTTTGAAATGAAACATGATTGAAAAATAAATGTAAATAATGGTTCCCTCTCAGGTGAGGGTATCAAAGAATATTGTAGTTTATTGTTATACTGGAAAAAAGTTTTGAATAGTTTAATGTCGTATAACAAGGAAGAAAGTGAACCAATGTAAAGATATTGATTCTAGGGGCGGTTTCACGAATCAACATAATATGAGATGGAGGTGAACCAATGTGAAGAGATTGGTTTTGGGATTGAACCTTGGGAGGTTGCCTACGTACCCAGCCTGTAAGGATAGGATCAAAGTCTACATAGTTTAATTAAAGAAAAAATTAATGATCATGTTGTTATTGGGGACAACGACCTAAAAAATGATGTTGGGACTTACACATGGTTAGTAGCCCAGAGAGAGTGTTATGGTTGAGGTTGGCTCTAAGCTCATGTGAGTCATACTCAGTGTGAGAAAAAAGAGGTAAAGACAACCTTAACGATGCATAGTTTAATGTCATGTTGGACATATAAAGGGACTATGCAGTTTAATGTCATGTAGTTAGACCTATTGGTGCTGCACAGTTTAGTGTAATGTAGTACGGACAAAGTACAGTTTAATGTCATGTAGGAAATATCAAAGGACTTTCTGTACAGTTTAGAATCATGTAGTTAGGACGATGGGGAGAACATTGTTTAACATCATGTTGGACAAAAGGGGGACTTTTTTCACAGTTTAACTTCATGTTGTATGAAAAAGTGACGATACAGTTGAGCGTCATGTCGGACGAAAGTGTGAATAGTTTAAGGTCATATACATGGACCATTGCTGTATAGTTTAACGTCATATAGCAAGGACGGTGAAGAGGACACAGTATAACGTCATGTTGGACATATGTGCAAACATTTTAGGGTCATATGCTTGGACCTTTGATGATGCAGTTTAATGTCTTGTTGGACCAAGGTGTTGTTTAAGGTCATACTAGACCATTGATTATGTAGTTTAACGTCTTTCCGGACGTAGGGTCCTTTTATACAGTTTAGCGTCATGTAGTTAGGACATCACAGTTTAACATATTTTTGGATGTAAGGGACTTGAAAATAGTTTAGGGTCATATGCATGGACCGTTGATGATACAGTTTAAGGTCATACAGGACCTAGTTGCAGTTTAAGGTCATACAGGACCATTTAGGGAACTTTTTCACAATTTAACGTCATGTGGGATGAAAGTAAAAATAGTTTCAGGTCATATGTATGGACCATTGTTTATGCAGTTTAACGTCTTGCTGGACGGTTGTGTAGTTTAAGGTCATACCGGACCATGGTGCAATTTAAGGTCATGCCGGACCATAGGGGGACTATGCACTTTAATGTCATGCAGTGAGGACAAATTAGGGAATTTTTTTCCCCACAGTTTAACATGGTGTGGAATGAAATTAATACATATAGTTTCAGGTCAAATGTATGGACCGTTGTTGTATAGTTTAACGTCACATAGCATGGAAATTGGAGCATTTTGTGCTTATACAAAATACTTCTTAAAAAATTTGGCATTGGTTGGAGTAGTGATGAGTTCTCCATCCATAGAGATCAATGAATAATCTCCATTAGAGTAGACACTATTTATTGAATAAGGTCCTTCCCATTTTGGCTCAAGCATGGGAGTTTTCTTTCCTGGTATCATTGGATTTCTGAGAACTAATACCAATTCTCCCTGAGTGAATGAACGAAGAAGAACTTTTTTGTTAAAAGCTCGCACTATTCGATTCTGATAGACTTCCAAGTGGTGCAAAGTGCACAATATTTTCTCATCTGACCATTCTAATTAATTCAACCGCTCCTGAGACTGTTCATCAGTAGATGACTGATCAAAAATGGATAATCTGAGTGAAGGAAATTAAACATCAATGGGCAAGACGGCTTTTGTTCCATATACCAGTGAATATGGAGTAGACTGAGTTTCAGTGCGGTTGGTAGTCCGATAAGCCCATAAATCATGAAATCTTTTATCAGGAGATGACCTCTTATCTTTATCCACCATCTTTTGCAGTATATTTGAAAGAGTCTTGTTAAAGGCTTCTATCTGGCCGTTGGCTGCTACATGATACTGAGATGAATGGTTGTATTTGAAGTTGTATTCTTGATACAACTTCTTTACCTTGGATGAACAGAAGTTGGTGCCATTGTCCGTCAATATGGTATGAGGGACACCAAATCTGGTAATGATGTTAGACTTGATGAAGCTAAAAACGCATTTAGAACTGACTTCCTTGAGAGGTATTGCCTCTTCCTATTTGGAAAAGAAGTCAGCATCACTAAGAATGTACTTAAACTGCTTGGTCGTAGCTGAAGGGTAAGGTCCCACCACATCCATTCCCCATGTGGAAAATGGCCATGAGTATTTAGCTGTATGAAGCAACTCTGGAGGTTGATGAATGAAGTTGGCATGTACATGGCATGAATGACACTTCTTTGTGAAATCAACACAATCTTGTATCATTGAAGGCCAAAAGTATCCAAGCCTTCGAATCTGATCAGAGATTCTATGTCCAGACTGGTGGGCACCACAGATTCTTGCATGCACTTCTTTCATGACAGCCATTGTCTCTTCACCATCAATGCATCTGATGATAACTCCATCAAAACCACATTTGTAGAGAATTTTCCCTAGGTGATCTGGTTTATCATAAAGAGTAAAATTGACTACACTTCGCTGGATTCGTTCTTTCTCGGCTCTATCAGGTGTAAGTGTTCCAATTTTAAGGTATTCTCTGATATGTGACATCCATTCTGTAGTATGACCATACAATTCAGGAATGGGACTAATTTCATTAATTTCCTCTGTTCCGATTCGAACATTAGGTGAAATTGCACGACAGTGGGCAATATTGATGGTTGTCTCGTCCCGATTTGGATCTGCCAGAGTTGTGGCTATATTAGCCAGTGCATCAGCTTGAGCATTTTGTGATCTTCGGAGATACGAAAATGTCGGTTCCGAAGGGAATTCCACCATTAAATCTCTGATGTAATCATACATAGGGATTATTTCTTCTTTTCTGATGGTATAATCCACATTGACTTGTTTGATTACAAGGTCTAAATCACCTTTCACCTTTATGTGATTCACTGGTTCTTAAAGTGCTAATTCCAAGCCTACGATGAGAGCTTGGTATTCTGCTTCATTATTGGTACCACCTTCCCGCAATAAGAAGGAAAATGGTAACACTTCCTTTTCTGGAGAAATGAGCACAACTCCTAAGCCAACTTTGTTGAATTTAGGATTTTCCATTTTCCTCCCTGTTGGACTTCTCGAAGCACCATCAAAATACATTTCCCATGCCTGAGCAGTTTCTGGAATAGAGAAGACTTCCTCATCAGGGAGTTCAATATCTGAAGATGTGTCTTCCACTAAAGGGTTTTCATCCACGAAATCAGCAAGATCTTGGCCCTTTATCGCCTTTTGAGAAACATACTGAATGTCGAATTGCTGCAAAATAACTTCCCACCTTTCCAGACGTCCTGTAAGCATTGGACGAATAAGGATGAATTTGAGCGGGTTATTACGAGATACCAATTGGACCTCGTGATGTTGCAGGTAGTGTCTCAACATCTGAACTGCAAAGATTAATGCCAGGAAGCACTTCTCAATACTTGAATACCGGGTTTCTGCTTCAATCATAGTTCGACTGAGATAGTAGAGGTTGTTTTCATTCCTAGCATCATTCTTTTGAGTAATAAAGGCACCCAATGATCACTCTAGAGCCGTCACGTAAGGGATAATTGGTCTTCCTTCAACAGGTGGCATGAGTACCGGTGGACTCAAGAGGTATTTCTTGAGAATATCGAATTCTTTTTGACATTATTCATTCCACTGGTAAGTGACTCCCTTCTTCATCAATTTGGTGAAGGGTAAACTTTTTCCTGCAAAATTTGTGATGAAACGCCGAATATAGGCTAAGTGTCCTTGAAGTCCTTTTAATTCGTTCAAATTTTGATGAGGTGACATACCAATGATTGACTTGGTCTTCTCAGGATCGAATTCAATACCACGATGGCGTACAACAAAGACGAGAAATTTTCCTAAGGCTAACCCAAAAGCACATTTTAAAGGGTTCATCTTCAAATTATGTTGTCGAAGCTTGTGGAATATGACTTCCAAATCAGCCAAGTGACTAGAAAGTTGCTTGGATTTAACTACCAAATCGTCTACATAGAATTCAACAAACTTCCCTAAGAAGGGTTTGAAGATACGATGCATGGAATGCTAATATGTTGCACCAGCATTCTTTAAGCCAAAGGGCATTACCCGGTAGCAAAACAAACCCTGAGGGGCTCTGAAGGCTGTGGATTCCTCATCTTCTGAGGCCATTCAGATTTGATTATATCCAAAATATCCATCCATGAAGTAAAGTTCTTCATATCCAGTTGTTGCATCAATTAAAAGTTCTGTAATCGGAACAAGGAAATCATCCTTAGGGCAATGCTGATTAAGATCTCTGAAATCGATGCAAACTCTAATTTTTCCGTTCGTCTTCATTATGGGGACAATATTATCCAACCACTTGGGATACTGAACTTCTATGATGAAGTTAGATTTGATAATCTTATCCACTTCAGCTTCAATTTTCGAAGCATAAGTTGGGTGTGTTCTTCTCGCGGCTTACTTAAATCCTTGATGTTCTTCTGGTAAACCCAAATGACAAGTAGTAACATCTGGATCAGGCCCGGGTATCTCCTTATAGTTCAAAGCAAATATATCTCTATTTTTCTTTAGAAAAGAAATATACATCTCTTGTTCTTCAAGAGTCATGGCCACACTGATTAAAGTTGGGCATGGATCTTCTTTTGTACCCAGATTTGTTTCTCTGAGTTCATCCACAGTGGTAGAGATACCCTCTTCAAATGCTGGAGGATCATCTCTGAGATCTTCCTCTAATTCATCATCATGTGTTATTTCTTCCATTAATACTTGCATAGTATATAATGAAGCATAATTTCCATGATCAAAAGAGATTTCAAAATTTTCATATCTTGAAGAAGAAGCTTCCATTTCCGACTCGATTGATGATGAAGGGTCTTCTTTGTGTAATAAAGAGGAGATAATGGATTGAGAATCAACATCATTGTTCACCTTTTATGTTGCTATAACTTCTTCTATCCTGGTTGGAGAAGTATAGACTTGTTGGATTTCAGCAGATGAAATGAAGATGTCACCATTTGCGCTTTCATCACTACTTGGTGGGTTACCAATTTCTCTCATGTTGTCTGGCTCGATTGCCGTAATTGACATTATGGATCTTTCCATAAGAGTATTTTTATTTGGGTCTATATTGTCAATTTGACTGATAGGAAACACTTAATCTGTACTCACAAGTGTAAATAGATTTACTGGAATTCTCTCCAAACCATATGGAGCATTAACTTTGGTAATATCCTTTGTTGTGGATTTCCCCCTTCCCTTCAGGTGATAGAATTCCGCCTCAATGTATTGAGACTCACCTATCTTGAACGGGGCCTTATCCCCATACAATGTACCAACATGACCATCGAAGAAATATTTGAGACATTGATGGTATGATGAAGGGATAGCCGCATGTTGATGTAGCCAGAGTCTTCCAAGCAAGATGTTGAAAGATGAGTCTTGATCAAAAACCATGAAATCTGAATTGGATACAAGATCTCCAAACTGAGTTCTAAGTGTAATTTCACCCAGTGGTTCTTGTTCATTTGTATCGTATCCTTGTAAAATCATGTTAAAAGGAGATAAATCAGATTTCGTGAGGCCCAATCGACGAAGTGTATGAATGAGCATGAGGTTGACTCCCGAACCATTGTCAATGAAAGCTCTTCGGACATATACTCCATCGACCTTGCCAGATAAGTAAAAAGGTCAAATGTGCCCATGCACAACATTATCTTAATCTTCATCAGTAAAAGATATTATTGCATGGAATTCTGCAGGATTATTATCTATGTGATAGACTTCAGCTGCAACAATTTCAGTTTCAAACTCCTGAGGACTTGACAAAGCCTCGATGAGTGCTTCCCGAAGATCTTTTGACAGATTCAGAGCATCCAAAATTGATAACATGGCTGGTACATGGATCAAGTGTTTCAATACATCATATTTTTGATCCAAAGGTCTGTGTTTCCCAACAGGAATATGTGGTTTAGCAGGTACCTTGGAAGCAGATGTTTTGGAAGTTGATGCATCTTGTATCGGGATAGGAGTTGGCAATATCCCTTGTTTTGGAAAATTAGACCGATTAGATCCATTTACTTGTTGAGAGGAAGAAGATGGAACCTTCATCCGGTCTTCCAAAATAATTGTGCCGGAACTGAATTTTCTATTGGTAGAAGAACTTTCTTGTTCTTGCTGAGCTCGCTGAAGGGCTCTACCATGAGTTTCTGCTGCATACACAGTTCTAGTAGGGGTAGAATTGGAATAGTGGCTTCTGAAAGATCCACGTCTTCCCCTGTATCCTGAGCGTCTGGAACATCCTCTGATTCCCCTGTTTGATATAGGGAATTTGGGATCATTGAAATCGAAACTGCGACTGACATATGGATCTGTTAATTGAATAATATTAACAGAACCGATGATTAACTCTTCATCTGATGAAGACTCCGCCTGATTAGCCTGTTTAGGCTATTCTGTTGGGTGGGGCGGTGCCCGTGGTTTTGAAGTAGATGGAATGAAGTCTGCCAGAGTCAAAGACAACTTAGGCTTTGACACATACTCATCTTCTTCTGATTGTTTTTCTTTCTTTGAGTCATTCCGTTTCATTGAGGACTTTCCCTCTGACGAAGAGGGTTTTGCCGCAACATTCATGGAAGAAGACACAATCAGTTTCTTTAATTGTGTTCGCAAAATAGCATGAGTTCAGTTGATCATCTTTCTAACCATCCAATCATCATACTTCTGTGCATTTTTTCTCTTGACTTATTTCCACTCACCTTCCTCCTCTGGAACTACAGTAGTAACACATGCTACATGAGCAGAAGAACCTTTCAGTTTGACTTTTCCCGAGCCGACCATTTATTGCAGGAGGTCCTTGAACGAAAAACACTCCTAGACGGGATGCCACAACATTTGATGAGAGGGGAAATAATTTGGATGGTCTTCATCTCCTTTCTTGTTTGGCCTCTTGGGCATTGGCAATTGAACCAAATTATTTTCCAAAGCCGAAATGAAATAACCAGAAACTTGTTCATTTCAGAAAGAGTATTTTTTTCTCTTCAGATCCTCAAATTGTTTTCACCTTTGATCTCTTTCATCATCTTGACGAAACGGCCTCTGATGTTGGCGCTCAGGAGGTGGAGCCTTTCGAGAAGATGAATGTTTTAAAGTAGAAACAGGTACAGGAGCTTGTTTGAGAAAAACTGTAGCAGTTTCTGCTTTACCCATTCTCCTTCCTGGAGTTGATGGAATTAAACGAGATTTAGCCTTAGCCTGTATAAGGGAGTCTTCAATCTGTTGAGAGATTTAAGTAAGGTCTTGAAACCCTCCTGCATATTTCACATGGATTAATGGCATGTGTAATTCATCACGCATATTTTCCACACAGATTGGAAATAGTTCTTCTTGAGGGAGTGCTAAGCTTAGGGAATATGTTAATCCATTCCAGTGAGCAATGTAATTTGAGAACCTTTCATTCGCCCTTTTCTTACAGTTTGTAAGATCGAAAACTATTGTCTTTGGAAAAGTTTAGCTGAACTGAAGAAAGAATTTTTTTGCGAAGATCCTCCTATCCGGTAATTGACCGGGATTGCTAGCTTGAATACCAGAAAAAGGTTGGTCCTTAAAAGGTCCGTACGAAGAATCTGAATTTTATTGCTTCTTGCTGCTCCGGAGTTCCCATCACTGGATCACAACAAGACACATAATGCATCAAATGCTATTCAGGGTCCCCAGATCCATTGAAAATAGGGAATACAGGGATTCAAAAACTGGATGGAGGAGAGATTTAATATACCCATTTAGGGTAATCATTCTTTTCTGGTTGAACCTGCGCACGTTTCCCTTCCATAGTTTCTAACCGAGCTGTTAATGACTCAATGGTAGTTATTAAATTTTGAGAAACATCTGATTGAACTTGGACTTTGTTAGGTGAAATAACTGGAGCTTGGATAGATGTGGTGGTTGGTGCTGCAACTGATGGTAACACTACCAACTGTTGTTGCACTTGACCCATAGGATTAGACCTGTGAGGGTGTACTGATAGAGGTGGATATTCTTGATCCCTCTCTGTAGCTGCAACAAATTCCATTTGCTGACTGACTCCAGCTCACTTAGGAGGAAGACTTCCCTGAAGTAGCTCTGCATTGAACCTCCTTAATTCCTTCATTTCTTCCTCCTGTTTTTCAAACCTTTTCTCTAGTGAGAATGATTTGCCTTCTCTAGAGGAATGATATTTAACCTGGTTCTTTCCCCTCCCTTTTTTGGATCCTTTTCGTAGAGGGGTAAGCGGGTTACTCGATGGATTAACTAGGTTCTGAGTAATCCTTTGATTTTGTGTACGCACACCTTCTTCATTTGTGTCAGTTCGTACATCTTCTTGAGCAGAAACCTCTTCATCTGAGTCCCCTGAGTGAGCCCTATCTAGTGGATCAGCAACAACGGCATTGATGACATTGTTTGATGCATAAATCATCGCATCCTTTATATCATCATTTCTATGATATTGTCTTCTTCCATGTCTTTGATGAGACATTGCCTTTTGTTGATTCTATCCCTCAGTAACTTTTTGACGAACTGTAATTTGGAGGGAATCTGTTGATAATTTGGCTCTTCGTTCCTCTTGAGGCTTCTTCCGTAAATGAGAAAAGACTGAATTTCTCTGAGGAGGGGATTAATGATTTGAAAAAGACCCTAGTCCGGTGGACTGGGGCTGTTTCTTCTCAACTCCTCGAATATTATTTGTTGATCCCGCTGGTTGGTTTAAAAAATTCCCCAGTCTTGTGAGAAGGGGTGGCTCTTGACATGCTATGTCTGAGACCTTCTTAAAAGATATCCTGATCTTGCGAACCTTAGTCTGAAAATTAGCTGGATGTATTAACCTGTATCCACTTTTATCACCCAGTTCAAAAGATCGTTGGATGATTTCTGCCACTTCTGTCACTTGGTGATGTGCTTGCTCCAAACGAGAGGCCTGTTCAATATTCTCATTTTCTTGATGCAGGAGTAATTCAACAAATTGTTCTCTGTATTCTTGATTTCGAGAGGAACTAGTTGAGGCATGTTCTTGGGCATGCTTTTTATTACAAACAAACCCCATTGACTATGGCCGTCCATGGGCAATAACATTGCATGAGACCATTTTCAGCGGGCTTTTCTGATTGGAGAGAACCGTGAAATGTAGTGGTCCATGAACACCCCATCCCATGACATTAATAATATATGGGGCATTGGAAATTAACTGGCGCAACATTCTTAGTGTTCCAAGGCATGAACGTTGAAGGGCTCTCTACTGCTTTTCAGCCTTCGGATATCGAGAGAATGATAGAGATTCCAAGTCAATTTGGCATTGTAAGCCATCTATTATCTTAACATGACTTTCATATTCATCATAAGATAATAATTTCTTCTTCAACAGACAAAGAGTTTTTTATATGTTGAGATGAATATCATGAATTCCATCTTCCGTCAACATTTCTGGAATGTCATACTGAGAATCATCCAGAGGCCAAAACATGACTAGCACTTCACCATTCTCCAGGTGTTTTCTCATGTTCAGCATTTCCTCTTTATCATTAAATGAGATTCTTCTACCTGATTTGACCAGAGATGGTGTTTCCTTGTTGCTTCATCAGATTCAATAAGATTGGTAGAGTAATCACTGATTAAACTACAAGATGCATGGCTTAGGGGTGGTTCGGAAATTGACATACACCATGGGCTATCTTCTGATTGAGAAAGTATTTCACTTGCTATTGATGAAGCATCAGAAATGACTGGTTTCACATTTTCAAGTGCCTCAAGATAAGAGGGCTTTCTCGGCACTACAATGTCCATTGGAGCATTTTCCGGTCAATGTGCATCACTACTACTGAGTGGACTTTCGTAGTGAAATTCATCATCATGGGGAGGAACACCATAATGGGTTACAGCAAAAGATGAGATCTCTTGCTTCTTTTTTTTCTGACCACACAGAGGGTTCCTGTGGCTATCATGTGAAGATGAAACTTCAAGATCGACCGAATTGTCATGAAGCAATCCTTCATGAGGAAGTGTCTGTTGAAGACCTTCGGAATTAATGTCACAGTATTGAGAAATGGGGGAGTAGAATCTTCAATTTCAATAGATAACTATCTAAGGGCTTCAATAACTCCAGCATCAAGCAATGCCTTATTACAGATTGGATTTTGACCTCCTGACGGTGCTGGGAGGGTCTTCTTCTTAGATGCATTCTTACTCGCTTTGGAAACCACTTGTTGATGAAAGTGGCTACTCTGAGCAGGTGTATGTGCCTGATCAGGAAGGATGGTCAGGTTAGGATGACGATCTCCACTCAAATCAGGTGTATGTTCTTGACTTGGTTGTCCGTATGATATGGGGGAGTATGCCCCACAACCCTCTTGGACTGGAACAGATGTGTGAGTCTGTTCGGGAGTGAATTGTTGATGTATCACTCCACTGGTAGGGATAGATTTATGTGTCCTTCCCTGAGATGCTGCTGAAGCTGTTATAATATCCTGGCAGACATCCAGAATATGAGCAGGGATTTGCTTCTGCTCTTTCACCATTGATAGAATATTCTTGGTGACATCAGTTACCGGAACGGGGATATACGTCCATTCCGAGCATAGAGTAGGTGGATGTGCCTGATCCTGTCCTCATTTTCCGGTCAGTGAATCCTAACAGTACTCAAGTGTGGGGGTAGAGAGTTGAGTCTGCCTCCTATTTGTTGTCGTGGCTTTTCGACTAACATCTCTGAATGCTACAAAGAGAGACTGTTGGTAGGCTTGATTAGTACTAGTAGGTGTATGTGCCTGCTGATTACACTTCGCCGAACATAGTCGACGAGATCCATCATATGTAGTCAGACGAGTCTAATGATTAGTTGATGATGTATAAACAGGTGTATGTTCCTGCCTATAGTACTCCACCGGAATTGCCTGGCGGGATTGGCATGATGCTGCCAGACGAGTCTGCTGGACAGCATAATTAAAACGGGCAGGTTTGTGTGCCTACTCGTTTCTTGCCACCATGTTAGGTTGGTGGACTTCTCCGGAGATGGAAGAGATGAGAACCTGCTCACTATTGACCGGATTCTGCCTCTGCTGGTTCGTCTTGCCTGCTCGGGTTCGAGGAACCTAAGCCGAACACCTGGAGTTGGTACCCTCATCATGTTTAGGGTGCACTGTCGCACGAGTTTGGCGGCGATTGTTGGTGGGATCCCTCAGGAAGGATTTCTGCTTCCTTGAATTAAGGCCCTGAGGGACCTGCTCATTCACATCCACAGAATATCGGAGTGAATGGTGATTGTGTTCCAGGGATAACGACCCAAAATGGTTGGAGACGGTGGTTAGAACTTCCTACTTCTTAATCACTAGTCGTCGTTGTTCAGATGACCGATGTGATTTTTTCACTTGGAGGGCTTGTCGGGCAGCCTCCAGAGATGGGATGGTACAGTGTTGACGGTACACCTTAACCATCACATTTGATACCCAGCATTGAAGACATTGAATAGGTGATATCATCCTCAGAGTAGACGATGATCCATCAAGAGTAGTAGTAGTGGAATTTGCAGCAGTAGTATTCATAGGTGTGAACTTGAGAGAAGCCATTTTGGAAATGCAGAAGATCTTTGGAAAAGAATGCCATTTCGATATAACAGACATGATCAAGATAAATTCATCCACTTCATCTTTTGGATGAGGACATATGTCAATGATTGTTTTTTTTTGCCCTCTTATTGAGTTTTAAATAGGGGCCTAACAAATAGGTAAAACATCATTTTAACATGGTTAAGGATTCAAATCAGATTCAACATTTTTTTCCCTCGGAATTCAGGGATGACCTCCTTGATGGGAGGTTCAAAAATTCCGATCAGTTTCTAATGGGTTTGTTCATAGAAACGGAAACATCCAATGATTCCACATCCATTTGGACCTACTTTCCAAAGGTAGGCGCTCATTATTTTGTGGACTAATGAGGCATACGAATTTTCATTGGTTGAGAGGATGGGAGGTCGGACTCATCACACTTTTTTAGGGGAATTATTGTCTACTCCAGGACTCTCTTTATATATTTTAGTCATCTTCATGAATCCTTATTACATTACCAAGTATAAAATGAGATTTCCTTCAGATCTGACAATCAATGATTAAATATGTTAAAAATTTAGAGAATCTTTTATATGTATTCGGGGTTCTTCATCGATAGAGAATCATCTGTATTTATTAGAGATTCTTGGTCAGTGGTATCCTTGGACACATTTATATAGATGTCTCTTGTTCATTATGATGACCATGCTGGTTTTAAAGCCACCCAGTGGGGCACAAGAAGTTTATTGTCATTCAGAACGACGTAGATTATTTTAGAGTTGGGATCCAACCCGTAGATGGGCAACCTACATATCCTTTGTTTAGAAAAAGGAATCAGAACACACGTAGTTCGAGTAAGGGAGTATGATGGTTATGATTGATGGCTCAGAGAAGGATGTCATAATTACTTTTACACTCTAAGCTCACGTGAGTCATTCTTGGTGTGAAAAACCAAAGGTATTGGTAAAAATCAGAAAACTGTGCCATGAAATATGCAATCATAAGAAATAATGTGGGACTTATGTATGTATGAATTCCTAGATAAATGATTTTTTTGATTTAATTCCGGGAATAAATCCACGAGCAGGGTCCATAAAGGTATATGTGCTTCATGGGGATTTGAATACTCCAACTTGGGGATTACTTCTGAAAAGGATGACCAAATTAGGAGAGGACTTATGATTGGGTTTTACTACTGAGAAGGAATCCCCGATCAAATGTAAATTGGGTCTGGTTAAGAGAAATTAAGACTGGGGCTTACTCCTGAAAAGGATGCCCAAGTTAAGAGACTTGAAAATTTAAGGGACTTGGGGATTACTCTTGAAGAGGATGCCTATATTTGAGACTGGGACTTATTCCTGAAAAGGAGGCCTAGGTTAAAGGAATTAAGGTTTGGGGCGTACTCCTAAAGAGGATGCCCATATTTGGAAACATTATAAATTGGGGCTTACTCCTAAGGAGGATGCCCCAAATTAAGGGACTGGGGCTTACTCCTAAAGAAGATGCCGAAATTAGGGGACTGGGGCTTCCTCCTAAGGAGGATGCCTAGATTTCAGAATTATGACTGGGACTGACTCCTGAAAAGGAGGCCCAGATTAAGGGACTTGGGGCTTACTCCTAAGGAGGATGCCCAGATTTGAGAATTATGGTTGGGGCTTACTCCTGAGGAGGATGCCCAGATTAGGGGTTCTCTCATCTTAAAGGATGAAGTTGAATGAATGAAATCTCAATCTTTAGTGACATAAAGATATGTAAATCCCTAGATTTTGAGAGATATTCCACAGAATTCCTTTCAGATAAGGATGTCAAATCAAGAAATCATGCCATAAATGGCTTTGAAGAGTGTCCTGAAGACTGAATCTTGAATAGGAGAGGTGGAATGAAATAAGAGGGGTGAAATGGGAAAGAAGGGAACCCATGGAGGTAGAGGAACGCATGTCCTGGCAGGCACGCTAGTATTTCATGGGCGTGCAAGTCCTGGTCACGCAGGTATAGCTGCACGACACAAGGGTACTTGTGTGACGGTTAACCAACAGGGAAATACTTGAGCGACTCTTGGTTAAAGCCTTTAGAATCCTCTTGAGGTTCTTCCAGAAGAGGGGCACGCAAGTTTTATTGAAGGAGTAAGGCAGTGCACAAGTGTGGCCATTTCCCTTAAGGGCTGGCTACTCAGGCGGACAAGTGTTGATGAGTTTCAACACTTAGGCCTTCCTCCCCCTCTTTAGATATTCCGTTCTAGGTAATAAATTTCCTTAGAAATGTTTCGGAAGCTTTGAGAAGATACTAGGGCACCGGGAGCTCAAATCTGAGTTTCTGGAAAAAAATCATACCCGAATGGGGGGCCCACAAGGTTTATTTATAGGTTGGAGAAGACCCGGGCAGTTATCACTTAGGGCGCGCAAGTCACTTGCGCGACCATTAGGCATCACGCAAGTGGACTTGCGTGACAGTTAGGGAACTTGCGCATCACATGTTCTTTTAAAGCCTTGTTCATGCCTTTTTCGATTTTTGATTTTTTCTTCAAAGGCTAAATCAATTTGTGCTAAGTCATTTCCCTTTACATTCCTTTGGGCTCTGTGATGAAAAAGGATCGTCAACAGCCACACTATTCCCCTTCCCAAGACTATATAAAATCTCAAAGTCATTGTCCTAGAGGAACTATAACCATCACCTCTATCTCAAGTTTAGATCCTTATTGTAGAAGATATACATGAGAATCATTTGATTGCAATAGATGGTAAAATGATCACCCATCTTGTAGTGTTTCCACATATTCAATGTGAATAATACTCCCTCTATATCAATATCATGGGTGGTGTAGTTCTGCTCATGCGGTCATAACTAGACCAAACCATAGGAAATCACTTCCTTCCCATGAATTAGTAGACAACGAGTCTCGGTCCCTAATGCATCCTAGAACACCACATAATCTAAAACTTCCTATAGAAACTTCAAAAAGGGAGCACACTTCAACCACTAACTCAGCTCCTGAAATCACTGCTGACGGATTTCAATCCACACGAGCAGTTTTACCTATCATATCAAAGCATTCAAATATAATTATACCCTAGATAAGTCAGGTAAAAACCTTTGATATTAACCTACCAATCCAAGAACACATTGAACCTCAATAACACTATTGCATGGCTCCCAACCAAGCACTTCCTCTACCATCGCTAGATCTACCACAACTCCAGCCTCTGAAATTATGTGTCTTAGAAAATGGACCTCTCAAATATATAACTAACACGTAGAGATGTTCTTGTAGAGTTGGTTATCATAGAGTGTGTCCAGGACCATCCTCAAGTGCATAGTATGATCCCCCTCAGACCCAGAGTACCCATGGATTTCATTAATGAATACCACTGTAAACCAGTCTGTGTAAGTCTAAAATATATGGTTCAGTGGTCTGATGAAAACCATTAGGGAATTCATCCATCCAAATGGCATAGTCAAGTAATCATAGTGACTATAAGGACATATGAAGGTAGGTCTTCGGTATATCCTTAAACCATACTCATATCTAGTGATAGCTAGATCTAATGTCAATCTTCATGAACTACTTCACCCCTTTTAACTGATCAAAGAGGAAATCGATCCTCAGTAGTGGATACATAATATTCATGGTTACATGGTTCAAAATGCTAGTAATCCACACATTACCTCATTCTCCCATCTTCCTTCCTGGAAAATAAAACTCAGCCTGCATAGGGGGAAACCCTGGGTCTTATAAATCCCTTCCTATTCAAGTCATCCAACTGCACCCTCAGCTCACAATTCTCTAAGAGAGCCATCTGATATGTTCATATATATATCAGAGTCTTCCTGAGGTATAGATCAATATATAATTTTATCTCTATATGGGGAGGTAAACCTGGAACATGATTAGAAAAGACATCCACATACTCCACTACTACTACAGGAAATTGATGAATCATATCATAAACTATACCTAGGGTGAGGCTATACAATTCATGTGATCAGTTTCACCCTCCTATGTGTGAGTCCATAATGTGATTCATGGGTTTCCTTTCAACCTATAAATGAAAACATTGTTCCATTAATGTGGAAACACTACACTCTATGCCTAAAATAGTCAATCTGATCATGAACTGTGGATAACCTGTCTATAAAAAGAATTGTGTCATAAGGCCTCAGCACTGGTGCTATGATACCCCAATCTAAACTCTTGCCTCCAAGAGTTAGGACACATTAATGGCACCATTTTGTTATCGAAAAATATTCCCTCATATGATTCTCCAAGCATAATGGTAGATTCAACAGTTTAACCAGAATCTCTGAGTTTCAAACATGTTTAATGGAAAGAAAGTAATGAATAGCACCACTGTCTATAAAAATTGCAACTAAGGTGGAAAAGAAACATATCATACCTCGTATCATCCTTGGAACCTCAGGTTCATAGGACACCATCGTCTGGGTCCTTATCCATCATCTCCCTAAGCATAGCATGGACCATTTAGTGGCGTTAGTGGTAATAAGTCAAATCTCCTACCACCTCTTATAGCCCTCCCTACTCCTATGGCACAGCCACTGCCTGATGGATGACCATGATTCTATCTCCACCAATGCCTTAATGGTCTCTTGAACATCTCTCGATCAATAGTGCAACAGGTCAGGAAACCTCTTTCCAGATGTCCCTAATCATCACATGAGTAACATTGCCCACCCCTGGGATTAATTAAGATTCCATGGGAGACCTGCACTGTTGAAAATGAGTCTTGAGATAATCCCCTAAAGTGCCTTTCCCGCTTGGTTCCCTATGATTATCTTCGACTATATACTATTGAGGTCTCATCTACATGGTGCCCAACAATACCTCCCCCTACTGGTGTCTTCTATGATACAAATCTCCCCACTAACAAGGGTTTCTCATGTACCCCTACATAGTTTAAAATTCTATGGGATACCATTGATTCACTACTGTCTTGGCATAAGCCCTACTCAAAGGTCATTACCACAAATAACTTGTCTCACACCATGTCCATGGAGTAGCATGAAAGATTAGTAAACAATGATGTATACTCTACCACAGTCATAATTCTCTAATATAGATGTATTATATGTTGAATGTGTATGGATCACAATTTGGCAGGAAAAAACTCTTACATGATTAGACACTCAATGTGTTTCTATGAGATATATATCTCTTAGTGTGACTGAATCACCAAGCTCCACCATCTCCCCGTGGAGCCCTGAAGAAGTCTCGAGAAGAGGACTTCCATATGGTCAGTAGGCATCCTCACAATGTGGAAAATATGGGTAAATTCCTCTATCCAATCCTCATCCAATAATGGGTTTGGCACAAACCCAAAGCTCGGAGGTTGCTCCCTCTAAAACTCATGCAATGCACTAAACCTGTGTCCATTCTCATATAATAGTAATTTATACTTGAAGGGTGGTGGTATAGCCAGAATACTACCCAAAGTTTCTATATCTGGAACACGCCCTTGAATCGATGCCTTGTCACTAGGTAGATCATCCTCAAGATCACAAAATAGAATCTTGGTTGGATATCTGCCAGGAGGCATCCTGAAATAAAACGTGATGCGACACAGTCAATAGAGTATATCTGGAGAGATGACTCAAGAAGGATATGGAAACTAGAACTCATTCCTATATGATTAATGTAGAATTATTTTCCCCCAAACTGGTGTTTTCATGTACCATATCAAAAAGAATGTGATTTAAGTCCTTCTGTATGGATATGTCGACTTCCGCATCAATACTGGAGTCCAAATCGTGAATGATGAATTCAAAACACTTAACACGGTTTCGTTAATCCAATATCATAGACTCCCAATCCTATTGTAGAACTGAGCCATCAGATACCACTCTATCACGATGCATACCAGAGGGACACATGATGTGACTATGACAAACCCACCTCTAATATACCAGGGGATGGTGACTAGAACCATGTATGAGTATCCCACAAATTGGAGACATTCACCTAATGTACCTATACAAACTCTCATATCTCCAATCCAAAACATCTACAATGTAAAAACACTAAGTAAACAATGTATAAAACCACTTCATCCTACCCCATATTACTAATGAAAATGTAATTGAAAGTAAAAAAGTGCCAATATAAGGCTACCATAATGTATCTATAACCACATGTAAAACTTGTATGAGAAAAATAATAATAGGACTTTTGTATGAAAATTGATAGGAACACACCATGGTCTTTAATGTCTCAAAAAGAACCATCAGGTTCTAGTTTTCCTGGAAATCTGCCGAAATTTTGATCATTTATATAAGACCCAACACATGCAGTAAAAAGACATGTAGGTGTGATTATAGAAATAATTAATAGGACACCCAGAAACCACAATGGAATACCAAAGAGTAATAGTACATTCAACTCTGCACATGTATATCTCTACCCCAAAAATAAAAATAATATCCAGATATACTCATGAGAAATGCCCCTGCATTGGGAGGTCTTAACCAATTTTCATCCATAAGACTCTACTCGAAACACACTAATTCCTTGATAACTCGATCCTCGATCCATGATCTCATTGGAGACATTCACAATGTGTTCTAGCTCATTTGGGATCTACCCAAATGAGAAACTATTGGTTGAAGAAGATTATGATACACAGAGAGGGGATCCCGCATAGATAATACCACTAACACAATCTAATTCAACCCACAACAAAGGGGATCTTGTCCAGAGAATACAACTAACTATGCTGATGTGGACCACTAGATAGGGAACCAACACCCAGCTCTCAAAAGTTACATAAATTCTATAGAACCCCACTAGGGGTGATTAATGTTCATTCTCCAGTCGCACGAAAGAATATCATGCCTATATATGGGACTCGACCTCTAGAGTGGACAAAAATCTACTCATATGGATGTAATATCATAATTAACCCTTGAGGAATGTACCAACGGAAATTCTCTCAAACTATAGTGGTTCGTACTACAAACTCTACACTTATGTCAGGGCTTTATTATCATTACTAGGGTCCTAAATCCAAAGGAAACTTATCAAATGGATGTATTCTTTGAATGTTATGTGATTTGGAAGTTTTGAAGGAAGGGGCTCACTGGTCCCCTAAACCGACTACCCGATTGATCAACATACAATGGAATTCGACCACCATGGTCGACCACCAAGTCCAACCACCCCGAAGCCACTATGGTCGATCGCCACGGTCATCCATGCCTCCAAATGTTGCGGTCGTATGAAAACATCAGTTACTATGGAACGCGGTCAACCACCACGGTCAACCTTGGCCTTGTCTCCCCAAGGCTGACCTAGATCCAACCTAGGTCCAACCCGGACCGCTTGCCCGACCTGGCCCACTATGACTTCCTATTTGCTCGGCTAGACCTGCTATCGTGCAGGCCGAATGGCCCATCCTACACCATGCAGATGCCACCGCATCCCAAAGCTCCACACTACAGTGATCGCTACAACATCTTGTTATGTTGTACTTCGTTTATCCTCTAGATCCCAAATCTCAAAATGGTTGTAGATTTAGCTTCCTTGGATCTCGATATGAACTGATTCTATATCTTTTATTGATTTTTCTTCAATCCAGGGGACTGGTCGCTTTCATAGCCTCTTGAAAATTTTATCCATGACCACAGGGTTCCAACGGTGAAGAATGCAAATAAAGGGGGGAAATAATTAATAACACTCTAAGGAACAAACCTCGTATTTTTTTTATGTCAACCTCAATCTATTCTCTTTATAATGAAGAATGAAGAACAAAAATAGAAAAATCCTAGAAATATACCCCACAGTTATAAACCATCATCCAATGATAAAATCATGGATCAATATATTTTTGGATTGACTCACATTCTGTATGAAAATAATGAATTTAGAAATAAAAAAACAACTTCCCAACCGTGATTCGGATCAGTGACTGACTAAAGATGATCGTTGTGTCATCGTTGTCAGCGAGGATCCTTCAAATCAGTTGCATGTTGATCATTGATCCACAATTCATCATCATTTTTCAAGGTAATTCTTTCTCCACATATTATATTAATTACAATGTTATGGTTAAATCAATGAATTAATGAAAAAATTATTAATAAAAATAAAATACACTATGTCAAAAATATTATTTTACAAAAATATTTTATTTACTATTTCTCCCTCTATGACTTTTTCTATAGACAACCCTCACAGACAAAATTTATTTCATGCCTAGGGTAAAGCTACTACTCTAATCTCATTGATACCCTCGTATATATAATTAGGGAACCCGTTTAAGAGTTATTCAACTTTCATCTGTAAAACTAGGTGCATGTGCTATTAAAAGTTTAGCATTTTTCAAACAATTGTTATAGGCAAACCGAGCCTCTGAACCACATGCTGCCTTTGAACTTGGTCTCAAAATTAATCCATATAAAATAAAAAAGTAATACATGGAAGAATAATTAGATTTCACATAAATGAAAAAAAACATATAGAATCTATGTATGCCCTTCAGAAATAATTTCCATTAAGGAGTGGCCTAAAACCACTAGTGTCACAGAAGTCCATAGTTTTCTTCGATTATCTGGGTACTAATGATGTTTTCAAAGTAATTTCACCTAATTTTCTAACCCACAAACCATGTTATCAAAGAAAAGGGTAAATTATGTTTGGATAGAATAATGTAAGGAAATATTTAAGGATCTTAATAAGAAGCTAATAAATTAACATGTAATCACATTACAAATAAGTTGAGAAGGTTTCATGATATACATTGATTATTCAAAAAATCATGGGTTGTGTACACATGATAGACGATAAAGCGACAAATTGTGTCATGACAATTGATGATCCATGAGAAGAACTACCAAACACATGCTTTGGAGCTACCAACTATTGTTTTTGCCTTAAAAATATAGAGGAACTTCATCTGTGGTGATAAGTGTGACATTAATACTAATCATAAGATTCTAAAGTATATTTTCACATATAATGAACTCATCTTGCATTGAATATTATGGATAGATAAAAATAATTTCTATTATTACTCAATTAGTTTCCATCTGTGAAAGATGAATAACGTGGATGAAGAACTTAGAAAAAAAGAACATGTTACCTTTTCCCTGATGTGAATTGAGAAAAACTAAATCATCATGGATATATAATAGAAGGATTTAGTAATCATAAGGGAAGTGAATACATCCTACATTTCCTAAATGATTTCTCAATGATCTATAGCATATAATATCAAGGAGAGAAAATGGAATGATAAATAGCCTAAAAAGAAGGTAAAATAAGTAATGGAAAGGAAACTATAAGAGTACCACATCTGTGATAATGGTTTGACTTAGTTTAGAAGTGGTATTTTTTATTCTTCAGCACCCATGATAAAGAATACACTATTGGATAATGCATATTGCTCATAATTCTCCAAGCATCGAGTATGTACTTGGATATACCATGATCTTTGAGAACACTTATGGTGGGACATTATGAAGAAGAAGATTTTAGAGAATATCTCAAGGTGTTTGGTATGTCAGAATGTTACAGAAGAAAAACCTAAGTTTAAAAGGATGATGCAACCATTTTTGTTACCCAGATAGAAATTAGAAAATATCACTATATAAGTTGTCAATAATATCTTGAAAACATCCAAGTAAAATAATGTAATATGGGTTGTGGTGGTTAAAAATGATAATACTATTTACATTATTACTATTCAGTATGATTTATCACTTAAAAAAGATGGAAACATATATGTAAATGACGTGGTTACACTTGATGGAAAACCAATTTCAATCCTAGTTGATCATTATCCATGGTTAACATCTAAACTTTATAGTAGTATTCAACATTATTTGAGTACTAAATTGAAATTCACCTTTTCCTATCACCACAAAACTGATATACAAAGTAAAAGAGATATTCAGAGATTGAGGATATTGTAAGATCATGCTCAATGGAATTCACTGATGGATCTGATCAATATATATTATTGGTTGAGTTCTTATATAACAACATCTTCCACTCTAGTATTCTGATGCCTTTATATAATTATCTATATGTGAAGCGATGTAGATATCCGTCTTATTAGGATTTAGTTGGTGAAAATATATTTCTTTGACATGATCTTGGGCAATAGATGATGAAGAAGGTTCAATCTGTCCAAAAAACATATAAAATCTTCTTAGATTTGGAATAAGATATATGATAAAAATCAAAGGGAATTGGAGTTTGAAGTTGTAGACATTGTTTACCTTTAAATATCACCATCAAATATAGTCACATGGTTTGGAAAAATATGGAATCTTAGACCATGGTATATTTTCCCCTTTTATATCTTTGATCAAATAGTAGTAGTGGCTTGTCAGGTTGAATTCCTCCAAATATGGATCATATCATGGACGTGTTTAATGAATCTTTCCAATGTAATTACAAACATATCCCCTCATATGTACTTACCTGAGAGTCAGTATGACTACAGAATGACATATTTTATACAGAGTCTCTAATTAAGATCTTGAATGATAGATACAAAGTACTACAAAATAATACTTCACACCTTGTCAATATGTTTTGGGGGAATCATAAGTAAGAAGATCTAAAATGGGATCCAGAAGAAGTGATAATGGATAAATACCCCCACCTATTTCCATCATAAAATGTAAAATGAAATTTTGAGTGTGAAACTTTAAAAGGTGGGAAGAATGTAAAGATGAAGAATTTTTTCATTTAAATTTATCTTCTAATACTTATGTTATATAGGATAAAACAAATACATTAAAAAGAGAACCTAACAAAGACACTATTATCATAAATGAAGAATGAAATAAGTGGTGTTTATAAAATTTAAATAACCTATATTAAAGAAATCATAACCTTACCATTGTAATAGTAATATGACTGTTAGGAATAGTAATCCAGGCATTATAATCTTATCCTCTTCTACGAATGTATAAATAAGATCTTGAAATCTTATTAATTAAAATATGTCATAATTATATAGTCATTTAAGAAAATATATGTTTTAAAAATGATTAATTAAGTGATGGTATTTTTTACAACGTAACTGTTTAGTTACAATTTTATAATTAATATAGTCTTGTAAATGAATCTTATTTTTATAAAAAACATTTATTAATTAATATTTTCATTTATTATGAATATAATGTAATTTTATGATACCTTAAATAATTTTAAAAGTGTCATAAGTTGTTTTTAATATTAATGACAATTTTTTGAATAAATGATGATTTTATTAAAAAACTAAATCTATCATATTTAAAATAAATTGTAAAACGGATTCCATTTTGGAATTAATCTTATAAAAAATGGTTTTGGTGATTTTTTTCACATTTTATATAATATTTGATTTTTTTTGTGAATAGAGAAATACCATAATTTATGATATTTTACATTATACATTAATTTTTGATTCTGGGTTGATATAAGTATCCATTTTTTATAACTATCCTTAATCTTTTATTGTAGATATCCATTGGAATCGACTTTCTTTATAGTCATGAAAAAAAATTAATGAATATAAAAAAAGACACCACTATCTTCAACTATAAATATAACCACTCATCACATTTTATCCTAACACCATCAAAACTTTGTAGGTAGCCTAAATTATACACAATTTCATTTTTGGGACTTTTCACCATGTTGAAGAGCTTTTAATCTCATAAAAAGACCAATTCCTCATTCCTTATGGAGTTTATCAAGGATAATATATTAAAAAGGCAAAATCCTCCTTCTTTATATTTTAATTTATATTATTTTCGTATTCTCTCCAAAACATCCCTATATGAAGTGGAATTATAACTATATTATCATATATATCCTATAATTTTATTTCTTTAATGAAAAATCCATCATAAAATCTCTTCTCATCTCCTTTTATAATAAAAATGAAAACATCATCTATGTGGTGTCGATTCAATGACTTCCTGAACGACGAGTTTTCGTTTATAATTTCCACATTAATATCATGTCATAAAACCATTATTATTGTTAAATAATATTTTAATATACATATTATATCTTTTACCATGTTCCAAAACCAATATAGAAAGCTAATATAAAATAAAATAACAAAAGTTCTTGATGGTCATAAAAATGACTAAAATAAATTCTACATTTTCACTAATGTTTTATGTAATGAATCATCCATATATAATATTAGAAAATTTTATATTGTAAAACTTAAAAAAATTATTTATATTAAATCCACTTCATTCTAATATTGGATTTTTTCTTTCATTTGTCAATAACTCTCGTATTTAGACTCAAGGGAACCAACCATAAAACCATGAAATGAACACCCATGAAATAATGAAAAAAAAATTATAACTCATAGAAATGGATAGTAATGAAAATAATAATATTATAATAAATAAATTAAATATATAATAGGTTCATGATTTACTAATTAATGAATTTATTTTTATTATTCGAGATATTACTTGAAAATTCAGAATGAATATAGTATTATGGTATGTGGATTACAGAACCCAACTCCCTTTCTTGGGGTTATAACTCTATGATTCCAAATTTCAATATGAATATTCAATTAATTTTACATAAATATAATTTAATTTTTATTCAATATTATTTTCTAGGATGTACATATTTCCATATTAGTTTTATGAATTTTATAATTATTTCCCAAAAGAACACTTATTTCCAAAACAAATCTTTGCTCATCTTGAGATTTTTTTTATTCACTCAATATTGATGATTATTATACCAAATATGTTATTACATTTTTCATTTTGGTACCCAAAATTTTATTCATGAATGTATGATTTTTGATATTATTATGGAACTCATTCCATTTCATGGGAATTTTTTTGATTATGATTGTTGTATTTTCTATGTGGAATTAATGATTCTGTAAATTTTATGATGTGATGGGTGTTACCGAAATTAAATATCCCCCTATTGCATTGGGTTAAGGGATTTATTTCATGAAATAATGTGTAATATGTGTGAAAATGATTCTAGATTTGTTAAAAATAACGATTTTATTATTATGAACATATGTTATTCGTGAACACGATTCATGATTTTTTTCATAACTATATATGATTTTTTACCACTAAAACATATTGTTTCATTTTTATGCATTGGCACATTCCATGATATTATCTAAATATTTGTATCATGATTAGGAATATGATCATATGCTTGTGTTTTGATCTTCATAATTATTCTCAATAATGTTATATTTATCCATTCCCTTATTCGTCCTCTTACTGAGATTATATGTCACCACATTTATTGATTTATGTCCTCCGATGGCTACATATACTAATTAGAAAGTGATACATAGAAAGATAAAAAGATGATATTAAATATGATTTATTGTTTTATTAATAATATGTAATGAATGGTTATAATTTTCACAATATAATAAATTCTTTTAATCCTAAATTTCAATAATTTTATGAATTTTATCTTAATAATGAGTCCATAGTTCTCTATGAAAAAGTAGGGTCCCTATAGAAATCAAGTCAGTTTTCCGTAAATACAATAATTCAGTATCTTGATTTCCTAATAATCTGAAATTGAATGTATAATATATAATATATAGAAATAACTTGATTTTATTTTAATTCATCATTTTATTGATTGGTAAATTAAATAATATCATCATTTAAAACATAATCAAAATCAATCTTGATAGATAATGAGATTATGACATAAAACCCTAACTAGAAGTTCTACATGATTCAAAAGTGATACAACCACCTAAATTATAAATATAAATTCAGTATAAATATATCAAAATCATGTGCATAATTAGTATATAATATATGATCTATTTATAACATTTAAATTCCCATTTATTAATAATTCATTATTAAAATCGTTAATTCCTAATTTTAACTGTTTCATTTTTAATGGATGTTTCGGTTATTCAATTTTGATCCTTGTATATTGTTCATTGATCCAAAATCACTATAAAATTTTCCATGATATAACTATATTGTATTTATATATTTGATATATATATAGAGACAGTGTTATACATTAATGTTAAATAATGAAAAATTAATCACATATTTGATGGTGACCATTGGCCTTAGATACGCCTAAAATCTATTTTCATTTTTCTATGGTTGGAACTAGAGTAAGATAAATATCAAATCAAATTTAAGGAATTATTATTATTTATTATATATCATATATATTCATTGGATTTATTCTTATTACCATTTTGGATAATCTAATATGAAAAATGAATCACATCACTTTTTGGTGGTAGTAGTCCACAAGCATGCACGACCATCATTATCATTTTCCAATGGATTGTAATTATGTGGATATTTATTATTCCATAATCAAACTAAAAATTATATCAATTTAGGATACCAAATTCATTATTTTGTAATGTATACCATACATATATAGTATGTATGGGAAAAATAAAATTGAAAATACTTTATAAAGAATTATACCTCCCCGTTGAGAAACCAATTTTGTCATAAAAATTAAATACTGAACGGATTTTTTTAGAAATACCATAAGATTAAGGATATGAGGGAGTAATATAGTGTGTTATTTTTTTAGGGAATGGATAATCGAGGGGGATTAATCATTATGAATTTTCAATGATAGAAATTCCCATTATAAGTAGGGAATGGGGCACTTTTAGAATTACAAACATTATTAAATTAATATAAACTAATTATCAAGATCATGTGGCTCCATATTAATATAAATTGAATATAAGGTGATCATGTGTTGATATAAACTCATCGAGTAAAATTTGGTGAGGTTTAAGTTGTTTCATAACAGTTGTCACTTCATTTTAACCGCCTATTACACCTTTTGAAAATTACTATAATATCAAAAAAAAATTACTTATTCAAGGTAATCAATGTTACCATATTAGGAAAATGACTCATAAATGGACAATTTGTAATATTTTCAACCAAATTAGCTTTAATTGGATGAAAATGTAATTTTTCTAGATTTTTAATCATTAAATTAGACAATATTTAATATAAAATATCATTAATATACCATTTAGAACAATTAAATTATTTTTTCTTTGAAAAGAAAATGAATGAAATCAAATTATAACCTAAACATTTTGCATAACATTAAATTTTTATATTTATATATAAATTCATTTGAAACTATGACACACTAAAATTGTATTAATTGTAATGCAATTTAATATTCTATATTGATGACACTATTAGTTGAATAAATATTAGGTCAATGTTTCTTAATCATTTATGGTGGTTACACTATCATTAAAATTTAAAACTACTTTTTCATGAAAATAAAATTAATCAAAATTTTTAAATAAATAAATAGATCTGAACCTATAATCATTTTATCATTATGTAGTAATATTAGAGATATTAATGTATAGTGATTGATGTTTTGTATTTATTCTTTTACAAAATCTATATAATGATTACAATTAATGGAAAATATAACAAGTGGACAAATATTGATTAATTTTATGTGAATGAATGAACTCCACTCTTTCAATAGGATAATGCAACTTGTCAGTGATATTTTAAGGACTTGTCCAAAAAAAATTATCCATTTCTTACTCATTTTCCCATATCACAGTGGAAAATATAAATCATTGTTGCTATTTATAATAGAAAAAATAAAAAGAACCTATTTTCCTTATTTTCCCCCCTCATCCAAAATATTGAAATAATTATCTTGATTAAATTTAATTCTATTAATGAAATTATTTTAAGAGAAAACTGTACAATGAAATGTTAATGAGTTTTTCAGAAAAATGCATTTATGTATTAAAATGTTTTATTTAAAACCCAACCATAAAATTGATTCAAATGAACATAATTTTATTATTAATAATATAATATAACCTTTATAATTTTAATTCATTTTAAATATAAATTGATCTTGATAAATGCTTGGATTAAAAATATTGTTTAAAATTAAAATAAATAATATTCACTTTTTACTAGATAATCAATCGTTTTACGAAGTCCAAAAATTTCCCCAGAAGTTATTTTTTATATGTTGATTTAATAAAATAACATCATTTTAACAACTACTATTTGTATAATCCTTGGAAATTAATAATAATCTTCGCTCAAAAAATAAATAAAACCATATTTGAATAAAGAGTATATTTGAAGTGCTAAATGACATTACAAATAATTGGGTGCTTCTTTATTAGTTATTAATGAATATTTTTTTTATTAAGAAACATATATATATATATATATATATCAAAATGTGCTAAAATATATTCATACCCACTAATTCAATGACTATATGATAACTTTCACGCTAAATAAATATATTTCAATTTTTTAGCATCATTTCTTTAAACAGGATGTTGCAGGTAAATCAAGGAATCAATGAAGTAATGTTTATTTAAAGATAATTCTATTAAATAGTAATATGGTGTTACATTTTGAGTTGCATTAGAGTAATTCATGCCCATGGGAAGGGTTATTTGTTCAAGTAGAGTAGTTCTCTACCAAGGACAAATACATGAGTTCATGGCTTTGACACAATTTTGTTCCATGATGATCGCCCCACTCCTGTGAAAAAATATTTTATAATATATGTGTTCTATTGTGTAACATATTGATTTTTTAAAGTAAATACTATGATCAATAGTGTATATGATATACCACATCAAACTTAAATGAACAACTAAATATTATTATCTAAATGCTACAGTTATAATCTAGTTGTTATAATTGAGGGTATAAAAATGATAGAGTGAATTATAAAAATATGTTTTAAACATTTATATATAATAAATTATGTGGTGAAAAATTAATTATAAATTAAAACAAACCCCTTTTTAAAATTAATGAAATGTTTTTCCTAAAACCAATTTAAATGTCCACAAATGTGTTTTATACCAATTAACAAAAAAATCACACTTCATAGATTATATTAATGAAATTTATTTATAATATATTCAATATAATTCTTATCATTCATCCTATGGGTTTTCTATAAATGATATAAGAATAAAGCTAATATTATAATCAAATGATCTGTTTTTCTAAAAAAGCAATTTTGTCGCTTTTGGTTGGCACAGTTATTTTAAATATTGTTTCAAAAAACATTATAATTTATTTTTGAAAAAAGAAATTTATTATTTGAAATAATAATTTAAAAGTTTACATTTATTAAAATTTATGTATTTTTTTATAAGTTTCATGTTTTGATGAACAGTGAAAAATACAACATTTTAATTGAAAATTAAATTTTCATAAAAATAATTTATAAAGATATAATATATTTTTAAATAGTTTTTATTACAAGATTAGTTCAAAAATAAATATATTTATCCAATTATGTTTATTATAATATTTGTTATATTTTATTTTTAAATAAAAACAAATCAATCTTTTGAATGTTTCCAATTGAAAAACATGTTTTCTCATTCCATCAATTACCTTAATTTTAAATTAATTTTAACCAAATCTGTGTTTTGAATTTTAAAAAATAGATTACATATTTGGAATCATAAGGTCTATATTTATTAAATGGTTTCATTTTTTTTGAAAATATGAATAATATATTTAGTAACTTCTACTATCAGTGTTAAAGGTAAATTGAGTAATTAAAGATATATAAAATATTACAAATATGATAATATTAGTCTAAAAATTGATCTAATTTTATTTTCTTAGTTATGAACAATATAAATAATCCATGAGACAATTTTACAAGCTCTTGGGGAATGTTTGAAAAATTTAATCTATTTATTGTATTATATTCAATAAAAAGTCAACATTGTCTTACTTCATTTTTAATAAGTGAACTAGTTTTTTAATATTTTGTTATAAAGGGGTTATGATTGAATATAAATATTATTTTTAAATATAAAATATTTATCTTCAACTTGGTAGTTTTTTTAATTTTTAGAGGCTAATTAATTAAATTAATGTCTTTCATAATGATGATGCTGTAATTTTTTAATTAATGGAAATTTTAAATAATTTTTTAAATATATAAAGATAAATATTATTTTATATATTTAATTTCATCTAAATTTTTATATTTGAATTTCAAATATTATTTATGTTCTAAAATATTTTTTTAAATATATCATGATGTTGTATGCAATGAATAGAGTCAAAATTATAGTTAATGGTATTTTAAAATACAAAAAATTGAATAAAATCATATAAAAAATATTGAAATCTAAAATTCATAAATTTATGGGTATAAGGCCTAAAAACTAATCAATTACTCATTTAATGGTCATTTGGAATTTTATTTTTGTTATATTAACTGAAAAATATCAAATTACATGATATCATGGTATGAGTTATGGAGGTTCAATAAGGGTTAAAAGAAAAAGAAAAGGACTGAAAATGTATTAAAAACATGTCTAATTTTTTTGTATGATCTTATTCCTACCCATTATAATCATAAATCTTAAATATATCATTTTTGATCAATTTGAAATATAAAATTAAATAATATTGATTCAATATTTTGAAAAATTCATGAGTTCCCCTCCCCTATCATATAAAAGAGAACCACTTCTTATCATTTTTTAAACAGAAAAAACCATTTGGGTCAACCAAGATCTTTAAAAATACCTTACTATAATTGTACGATCCCAGGTAAAAAAAGAATATGAAATATTCATATGTATTAATATTTCATAATTAAATATTATTTTTAATTTAAATGGGATGCTATATTAGATGGTGTACCTGACAAACAACAATGGGTTTCTCCAAAATCTTATGTTTCACACAAGGTTGAGTCATAATGAAAAGAATATTATATCATATTATTTTTTTTAAATGGTAGTTAATGCCTAACTATTTTATTTCTAATAATGAACATTACTAAACATATTATGATTAAAAATATTTTCTATATGTGATTATATTTTTCCAATAAAAGTTAGATTCTTATAATGAGAATGAATCAAATTTTAAACAGAAATACTCAAATATTTTTAAAATGTAGTTTTACTTCCTTTTGATGGAGAACCATTTTTAAATATAATTACAGACACTTTTATATTTTCCATTTGAAAAAAAATATTCTTATTTTTATGTGGGATATAAACATTTACTTTGGGTAAATTTTTGGTATTTTTATGATAAACTTCATTTTTTAGTAAATAGTGAAAAACATTGCATGTTAAGTCAAATATGTCTTCTTATATGATTTATTTATATAGTTTGTTATATTTTAAATTGGTTTTAATGTTAAATTATATTATGTTTTTAAAAATTAATATAATTTTGGTCATTGAAAGTAATTTCAGTTTTTAATTAGACATAAACACATGACACGCTTTTGATAGTTATTACTACTTAAAACCCCACCTTTTGGTTTTGACTATGGGAATTAATTTTATTTTAATTTCTGCCACATCTGTGTTTTGAATTTCATAAAATTAATTCCATATTTGGATTTAGGAAGTACAAATTGTGTACGTAGTTACTTTTTACTTATAGTCATTATGATTAGAATCTTCAATAATTATTTTAATTTCCATGGTTAAAGGGTAAATCTGGTAAATAAGGGTAAAAAATAAAAGTATAATATTATAAAACGGCCCTAAAACATGTAATAGTCCTATTTTATGATGTATTTTATACCATGGTCATACTTGGGTATATTTGGGGACGCCATTTAGCAACTTTTATGTGAAAATAATATTATATAATAATAAATTTAATATAAATGAAAATGTAACATAAACAGTTATCATTTAGTAAAAAAAACTTCATATGGGGTTATATATGTGGTAATTTCGACTCTAAATAGTTATTTTAAAGATTAAAATATTTCATAAATCATGATATTTTATTTATTATTTTTAGATATCAAATAAATAAATTTAATTATGACCGAATGATTATGTAATGATTACCTTATTAATGAACGATTTAAATAAATGAGATTATAAATATTAAAATAATGTTATTTTGAAACTTTTTATGCCAAAATAATAATAATAGGGATTATTATGACTCTTTATGTTTGAATATGTTAATTTTATTTCAAATAATCAAGTTTTTATGGATATTTTAAAAGTCGTGATATGAATACTATATTAATTACCATAAATGATTTTTAAAAAAATACTATTTAATTAAATGATATAATAGTTCTAAAAATCTATGATTTTTCTAAATCTGATATTTTGAGAGTTTTTCAACTCAAAATAATATTATCTTTTATGTAAATTACTTTGGGACCATCTGAAACCAGAAATAATTTTATAATAAAATAATACTTTCATTCCTTCCTAAAGTGCCCCACCACACACTTATAAAAGGGCATCATCTCTAGCCATTTAATAACACCTCTCAAGACCCATGGATCATCAAAAATATAACCAAATAAGCTTCCAACATCCATCTCTTCCTCAAAGAATATATAAATCTGGCATAAAGAAATTCAAGAAATCCTTTTGACCCAAATCAATGGGAGTTACATGTTTTTAGAGATAACATCTTTCAAAAGTTCATTTCCATTGTTTTAATTCTTCACTACATATTCTATTATTATTTTTTTATTAAATAAGAAAAACAGTATCCTCTATTTACTGGGATGCTGTTGTGATATGTATTCGAACTACACTTACACACACATCCATCTAATGTATACAAACATACTGTTTCTGTTGACAGCGAACTACTGCCTCACAAAACGATGATTGTACAATTTTATCGTACCACCTATCATGATGGAAATTATGATGGAACTATATTAATATGTGATATATATTATATTTATAATGTCTCAATTCTTATGTTTTTTTAAATCATACCTTTAGGCTTTCAATAATGTGTAAATATGATAATTTCATTTGAGGAAGTGTGGACTACCACACCCTCAAAGTGACATGACTCGTTCATTCCATAAATTGAACATCTAAAGGATAGTGTTGATGATATTATATAATGTATATAAAATATTATATTATACTGAAATTATAATAAACCTATGTATCAATTATTTTTCATTTCTTTAATAAGAAAAAAATAAATTAATATAGCATTCATGTGTACGTACGGCTTTCCGTCTCCATAAACGGTGAATTCCATTTCTTATCTATAAATATTATAGAAAATTATAAAAATATATATACAATATATATATATATATATATATATATATGATATTTAAATCATGAATACTATTCTGTAGATGATATAATTTTGACTACATGTACAGTTTATATCAATACAAGTTCATTTTTGACCCAAGTACCCAATATCGACAAAACAAGCGATATTAACTTAATTTGTTTTTTATTTTTATAAAGTGGTATTAAGTGATATAAAAGGAATAATAAACTTTTAAAGGGTTATGAATAAAGTAGAAATTAAAATATGTTTATATTTCTTGAAGAATAAGGAACATATGTGATGAGACAGATGCAAGGTCTAGGACATCGTCTCAATCTCCTTTCATTGAGGCATATTTTGATTTATACAAGACATTATTTTATACCGTGTATAAACCACATTGAATTTTAATTTCATTGAACATGAAACTTTTTTATGTTAGGATTTTTACTAAATGTCAAAAAGAATGTTTCTTTTTAACATATGCGGTAACAACGACCTTTCCACCACCACGAGTATTATTTGATATTCGGATTCCTTAACCAGACATAATTTTTTTAATTGGAAAATAAAATCCATATACCCATTTTATGTATTTTGGTGTTGAAAATGGTTTTGAGAAATCATTGATTATGTCAATAAATTGAAATGATATATTGTGATTGCAATGTGGAAATGCTATCTTTCTTTTTTGTTTGTTTTATGTGTTATGATTATGTTATGGTTTTGGGGAATTATTTACATATATGGGTGGTTTAATGATAATCCCAGGGCAAATGAGCACTATATATCTCTCCAATGCATTAGGAATGTATTGGGGTAAACGTTAATGTTTCAACTATGATATTTAGGGAATATTTTTTAATGGTTATTCCAAACGTAACTCTTTATGTAGTTGTGAATGATATAATGTAAGTATGTTATGGACTCCACAAGTTACCTTTATGACTTAAGATTTCTTTGTGTTGTTCATAAATCATATGACTTCATGCGGTATGTTAAAGAACTTATATTATTTGAGTGAAAAGTATTATTTCATTGATTTTTATGAATTGATGGACTAATGTTTTCATTCCTTATTTTATAACCCTTACTCATCTTTTTATACTCATACTATGTTTTAGAAATGTTTATCATAGGGTAATAGAAGGGAAGAATTAAAGAATATATATATCATGAAAATATTTCTTGTTTTCTAAATAGTTTTATTGTTTTGAAAAAATTTGTTAGAGTAGAAGTGTCTAATTTGTAATATTTGAAATATAAGGTAATATTTATGGCCTAATTCTTTTAAAATCTAAACCTAAAAAGATCCTCAATGTTAATTCTAGATTTACCACAATATTATGTAATTTTTTGTGGTTTGGGACTTATAGTTGGTATTATCAATTAGTTTAAAGAACTGTAGAGTTTAGGGTGTTATTTAAGAATAAGTGACATGTTGTTCAAAAACCATACTGGTTATTATAATAGAAAGATTCATATTAATTTTAGATAAATTGAATGAGTTTAAGATAAAATTAATATGTATATCTTAGTGGTTACCCTCATCATAAGAGAGAATATGATTATTTTAGTGATATACCCACACTGACTTTTTTGGTTTTAGTAAATGGTTGGATCTAGTAGGAACCAAAGTAACAATGGATGTGAAGGAAACTGTAGTGGTTTTGTGAATAAGAAACTGAAGTAAATGGGTGCTATAATGAGAAATATTGTGGTTATTCATAACCAACTATCTGGAGTCTTTATTGACCACTTAATCCATGGTGTTTTTTCTAAGTCCTCATATATGAATGAAATGAATTCATATGGAAGTTATTTTAATAATAAAAAATGAGTGTATTTTACAAAATATATTTGTCAAGGATGTGGAAAGAAACATTCAGGAAAATTTTTCAAAGGGATGAGAAGATGTTATTGATGTTCTAATGAAGGTCATAAAGAAATAACCTATCATGGAAAAGGGAAGTGTTCAGTTGACTCTAGGAATAGGAAAGAAGTTTTTCCAAGGGATCAATTGAATTATTTAAAAGTGGTGTGTATGCTCATTACCCAAATAGATGTCCTACGAAGAGGAATTGGGAATGGGATCAACATGCCCATAAAAATATGTGTCTACCAATACACAATTCCAATCTAATTGATGATAAGGAAACTAAAAATGAACTACAAAGGTATGAATTATTTATTATCTAATTTTTTTGACATTATTGAAATCTTAGGATGTTATGAATGATTTTTTTTAGGAAAGATGTATACAGAATAATTTTGAAAAAATGGTTATGGGATCATAAAGAATTCTAAAAAAATTAAGATGTCTACATTTTAGAAATTTTAGAGTTCTGTTAGATATATAGGTGATAAAATGTTTAAAATTATTAATGTTCTTTTGTTGATGGGATTACATTGGAATACTTATCTCTTTTATGTCTAACTCTAAATTTGTTTATGTGAAAATTATATTTGAGGAAGAATTATATTTTATTTTATGGATATAGTTATAAAGAACAATTTGGGTTTATATGATCCTTGAATTTTAGGCGATTAATAGTCATTATATTTTTGGATCAAAAATGAAAGGTATTAGATAGCCTTTGAGGATAAAGTAGTTTATAGTTATTTTGAGGAATTTAACTCATTTTTTGGAATGTTATAAAATAATATACTTTTTGAAAAAGGACAACAGGAAGACCGCGTGACAACCCATCACTTTGGAAAAATATTTGGGAATAGAACCCGCAACCAAAGTGTGACTGTAATTTATAACCTACCACTAACCTACATGAAGTCCCTAGTTAGTGTGAATTATCATTTTTAGTTAAATGGGTTTATGGATCAATAATAAGTTAACTACGGAACTTATGTTTTATCAAATAGATATACTTATTATATGGAAATGATTTGTTGATTAATTGAAACTGTTATTTTGGAAGTCATTCTCTCTTTTATGAACACTATATGCCAAAAAAAATAGAGTTCTATGGGATTTAATTTTTGGTGTAATGGTTGAAATATTATTTTGGATGAATCTATGTTTTTATTGTAGGCATATGGAGATTTGGGATATTTATTGAAATAGTTAACATATCATAGAGATTATGTGATTAGGTAAATTATATTTTAGTATGATTCTTCAATAGTATTCAATGTTATATGGAGATAAATGTTAAGATTTATCATAGAAGTCTATGTGACCAAATCCTTATGAATTTTTAGTTTCAAACTCAGTTTGGATTATTTTGAAAAAAATTACTTAAAATTCTGTATTGAATGGTCTTTATTGGACTTTGTGTACTCTTTGTGGAATTTTATAAATTAAGAGTAGTATTTATTTTTATAAAGTATTATCCTTTTTGGGGATTATCAGATCTCATTCTAAACATTTTTATTTTGGTTAATATCTAACGATATGGGAAATATATAGTTCATCTTTTTTGGATTATGTAATTCTATAGAAAGTGATTAGAGCTTTTTAGGTGTGACCAAGTCATCATGAAAACTCATATTTTTGAGAAAATATGAATTTGTGGTTAAAATTTATTAACGAATAAAACTTTACATGAAAGGTTAATATATTTCCTTATGTTCTTATATGATCTCATTAAAAAAATCATCAATTTTAGGAAAAGGAATTTAATCAAAAATATTTTCCATTGACGTTTCCTACTGGGGAATCAAATATTGTTTAACCCATAACAAGTTTATGTTTTTCGGGTATTTAACTTTCTCCTGATCATGTTTTCTATAACTCACCATCAGAACATGACACTTATTTTTTCTTCTGTATCCATGCCTTCCTACACGAAACCTTAGTATGTGTTATCTCTGGTGACCTTTGTAATTCCATTAATTTCTTTTAAAGTGGTGTTTTTATTAACTTCTTTTCTAATGTGGTATTTTAAATGATGTTTTCAAGAAGAATTTTAACATTTTGAGGACATAATTTCCAAAATGGGGATGGATGTAACATTCTAGGTAAATAAATAATATGACATTTTCATATTTATTAATATTTGTAACCAAGATAATAATTTTACTTTAAAGGGTATGTTATGTTTGATTCCGTACCAGACACACACTAATGTGTTTCTCTGAAATATTATGTTGCACACAAGGCTGAGTCAAACAGAAATAATAATAATAATATAATATTATTATTTTTAAATGGTCATTAAAGTCTTGTCTTTGTATTGGAGTGAATGCATAGAACTGGCTATATAATGATTAAACATTTTCATTTATTTTTTTTAAATTTATCCAATTAATGTTAGAGGCTTAAAATGAGAATGAATCCAATTTTAAGCATAAATACTCTAATATTTTTAAAAGGTAGTTTTACTACCTTTTGATAGAGAACCCATTATAAATATATTTTTTCAATTTTATATTTTACATTTGACAAAATAAACTTATTATTTTGAATTAGGACATCAAAATTTAATTTGGGTGATTTTTTTGTACTTTTCTGATAAATTTAATTTTTTAATGACTAGTGAATATTACTATATTCTATGTCAAAACTATCTTTTCATATGATTTATTTATATGGTTATACTATATTTTTAATTTATTTTAATTTATAATTAAATTATTTTTTTAACATTTAATCAAATTCTTGTTATTGAAATTAATTTCAGTTTGAAATTCGACATAAACACATTTCAATATTTTGATAGTTATTACTTCTAAAAACCCCACTTTTTGGTTTTGACAATGAGAATAAAATTTAAATTAATTTTTGCCATTTCTGTGTTCTGAATTTGGTTAAATGGATTCTATATTTGGAATAAAGAGTGAAAAATTTTATAAATAGTAACCTTTTACTTTTACACAATATGAATAGTAATTCTAGTAATTATATTATTTACCATGGTTAAAGGGTAAATCGGGTAAATAAGCGTACAAAATAATTTTATAATTTTATAAAACTACCCTAAAACGAGTCATAACTCTATTGGATGATATATTTCCAACCACGGGAATACTTGGGTCGATTTTGGGACTTCATGGAGCCACTTTGATGTGAAAATGATATTTTATAAGAATTCATTTAAAATAAAGACAAATGTTACATAAACAAGTATCTTTTAGTAAAAAAATAATATGGGGTTATATAAATTATTATTTCGTATATAAATAGTCATTATAAAGATAAAAATATTTCATATATCATGATATTTTATTTATAATTTTTATACATCAAATTAATAAATTTATTCATGACACAATGATGATGTAGTGATTACATTATTAATGATTGATTTAAAAAAATGAGATTATAAATATAAAAATAAATTTATTTTGAAACTTTTTATGCCATCCAATAATTTTAGGGATAGTTATGACTTGTCATATTTTAATTAATGAAGGATGTTCAAATGAATCAAGTTTTTATATATATTTTTAATTTCCTGATATAAATAGTATATAAATTGATGTGTTCTTAAAAAAATACTATTTTATTATATAGTGTATAAACCCATATGACTTTTAATTTCATTAAAGGGGAATATTTTTTCTACAAATCATTTTACTATATGAAATAAAAGAATGTTTCTTTTTAATATTTGTGGTCATAACATCCTTTCTGCTACTGTGGGTATTATTTGATATTTTGATTCCTTAACAAGCTGTAAGGATTTTTAAAGAAAAATAAATACCATATACCCTTTTATGTATTTTGGTATTGAAAATGGTTTTGAGAAATCATTTATTATGTTAATAAATTGAAATGGTATATTGAGATTGCATTGTTGAAATGTTATATTTTCTTTATGATTGTTTTATTGGTTATGATTAGGTTATAGTTCTTGGTAATTATTTACATATATGGGTGGTTCATTGATAAACTGATGGAGGGTGAGCCAGATATATCTCTCCAATTCATTGGGTAACATGAAAAATGTAAATGTTAATTTTCTCCTAAGAGATTTAGGTAACATACTATGATGGGTAATCTGAACATAACTGCTTTTGTAGATGTGAAAGCAACAATGTAAGTATGGTATGGATGCCACAAGTTAACATTATGACTTATGATTTCTATGTGTTATTCATAAATCTTATTTTTTTCAGGATACATGTTAACAATATTATGTTATATGAGTGAAAAGTATGATTTCATTGATTTGTATTAATTGAAAGGATAATTTATTCTTTCCTTATTTTATAACCCTTAAAGAGATTTATTTTTCTCATCCAACATTTTTTAAATGTTTTTCACAGGGAATATGAAAGTGTGAGAAAAATGAATAATTCAATATGATTTATATCAAAAAAATAAATCATTTTTTTAGGAGTTTTATTGTTTTGAAAAAATTGTTTGGATTAAAAGTGTCTACTTTTTTACATTTGAGTTGTAAAGAAATAGTTATGGACTAATTCTCTAAAACTCTAAAACTGAAAATATCCTCAATGTGAATTCTTGATTTATCTAAAGATTAAGTAATGTTTTATTTTTGGTTCCTTATAAGGATCACTCCCTGTATTATAGAGTTCCTATTATAGTATTAACAACCCTTAGTGTTCTTAAGGAGTTAAGAAAATGAGATTTCCTGAAGAATATGTATTGTTTCAATCATGTATTTTTGTTTTTTATTTTCTTATACTTCCTTAAAATCATCTTCAAACATTATGAGATAATATATCAAGTATAAAAAACATATAGAGATTTTATTTTTTTAATATTATCATCAAAATACATATCCACTTCCATCAAATGGGAATTGAAGTTATTGTTCATGTGTAAAGTGGATTACCACCTCACAAACTGATAAAATTCATTTTCCATCACAGTATCTGAATACAAGCTATAATTATGGAATTAATTTATATATATTATATACATAAAATATTTATCATTAAAAAATATTAGATATAATTTATAATATTATATTTCCATTCACATAAAAATGATAACAACATTTGGCCATACGTGTGAACTATCACCTCCGTGAAGCAATGTGATTCATTTTTCATCACCACATCACATAGATAATATATATAAGTATTTATAATTTTTTATTACGAATTTTTAATTTTATTAACCCTATTTAAAGATAAAATAAAACTTCCATATTTCTATAAATATCATTTATAAATTGAATGTTTAGTCATGCGTACATACAACTTATCATCTCCAAGATTGTAATGTAGTTCATTATTCATATCCATCTATAATGCATTGATTTATAAGAATAATTTATGCATAATATTAATTATTATTTAATGAATATTATTCTAGAGATGATATACTAATGACCACATTGGATATTGAAATCATACCAAATTCATTTTTGGTATCAAGTACCAAATATTTTCAAAACATCCAACATGAACATAAATTCTTAAGTAAATTTTATAAAATTATAAGAAGTGATAAAAAAAATAATATTCAATAAAAAAAATTATCAAGAAAAGAAATAATTAAATTATTTTTATTATCCATGGTGAAAAATATTGTACGTCATGATTCAAACTCAAGGTAAGGTATTTTCTTTTAAAAACTTCCTTCAATGTTACTATTTGAACTATTTTTAAAATATCCAAAAGAAGATTTTATTAACATATAAATATAATGTGGAATTACCTAATTTCAGGTATCATTAATGTTTTGATGATTCCTATACATGATAATAATTTTACTTCCAAATACAGTTTTTTCATATATGACTATGTGTATTTGTAAAAATAAAAATTCATTTCAATTTTTAATGTTATTTTTATTGTATTCTAGATTTACATGTTATTATTATATTATGGTTCTTGATAGTTTTTTTATGAGTATGAATGGTTACATGATTAACTGAAGGTGGTTGAACCCGTTATATATATATATCCAGTGTATTGATTAATGAGACAAAGTAAACCTGTAGGATTCCACCTAAGAGATTAAGGGAATATACTATGTTGGTTATTATAAAGGTAACCATATTGGTTACTCCATATGTTTCCATGATAGCTACAATAAATCTAAAAATGATAATAAAATATTTCCTCAAGTATTATTTATTATTTATGTTTTCTATGTAGTTTTAAAGTAAAATTATAATTCCATGAGGTATGATAAAGGGATTTGGATCAATTTGTGAAAATTATAAATTTTTAAAAATATTGTCATGGGGTTATAAGTTTTCATGGACTAACGATTTATTCTTTCATTTTATGTCCCTTATTGAGATTTATGTACTCATCAGAATTTTTAATCTCTTTACACGGGGTATAAGGATGGGTCTGAGAAATAAGGAATTCAAGATGAAAGTTATCAATATTTTTCTTCAAAAATAACTCATGTTTTATTTTGATTTTTTTTGTGAAAAAATATAATTTGAGTATAGGTGTCTAATATTTAAAATTTAGGTTGTTATGTATGAGTTATGGACTATTTCTCTAAGACTATAAACCTGAAAATATCTTCAATGTGAAATAATGCTATTCTATTTACTAAAAATCCATATTATAAAATGTTTAAGGTCAGGTCCATACAGTTTGTATCAAAGTATAGTTTAGATAAATTATAAGGTTATGATGTTATTATGATATTAGTTATGAGTCTTAAAAATCCAAATTGGTTAGAAGGGTATGGAGGGTCGTAGTTCTTTTAGATAAATTTAATGAGATAGAGATAACATTAATAATGATATTTTTTGGTTTATCATCCTTATAAGATACTATATTATGATATTATTTCTCACACTAAAAATTTTGGTTTTAATAAATGGTTGAATTGAGAAAACGCCAAAGTAATAATAGAAGTGAATTCAAATGTAGCAGTTCTCTGAATAAGAAACCAAATGAAATGGGAGCTTCAATGAGAACTATTTTATTATGCTAAACCAAATATCATGAGTAATGATTAACCACTTGATCCTAGGTGAGTTTTCTATTTCATCATATAGGGGAAAAATAAATCCATGTGGAAATTCCATTAATAATGATCATAAATGTTAAAATAATAAACGACATATGATTCAAGGATATGGAATGAAAAATAAAGTAAAATATCTAAAAGGTATGGGAAAGATCTTTTAATTTGGTAAAATAGGTCAAAAGGAAATAATATTTTAATTAAAATGGAAGCATTCTATTGACTCGATAAAGGGGAATAAATTTATTCCCGATTTATCAGTTTATTGTTTTAAATGTGTGGAGTATGGTAAATTTTAAAATAGATGTCTTAAGAAGAAGGATCATGAGTAGGATTAGTAGGACCATAAAAATTTCTATTTAGGACTATCATATTGTATTACCGTTGAAGATGAGGAATCACAAAATGACATATAAAAGGTATGGATTATATCATGGTTTATGTTTTAACATTATTAATTCTTTGGATATGATTCATATTTTTGATTGCATGAAAGAATTATTAATGAATAAGGAACAAAGGCTGATTAGTAGATTATAAAGAATGTTTAATGACTAAGATCTCTACATATAACTAATTCAATAGTTATGTTAGATCTAAGGATGATAAAATGTTTAAAAGTATTATTAATATTTTGGAAGGGAGTACTATGGGAAAAAAATTATTATGTGTTATATGTGACCATTATGTTTGTTATGTAAAAAATTGAGGAATAATTATATTTTCTTTTGTCGATGTAATATTAAAGGTATGGATAACCTTTATGGATTATATGTTTTGGTATTTTGAGTAAATTTATGGATATAACATTTTTGAATGAAAAAATAATGGTATTAAATAACCATTGAGGGTTAAATGAAATAAGGTTATTTATTAGGATATTTCTCTAATTTATTTGATATTTATATGGATTTTGTTAATATATTTTTATAAATCAAAAAAGTGATAGACCATTTGATATCCCATCATGTCTTGGAAGGCCATGTGAATTAAACCCACAACTAAAGGAAGACAAGGGTGAATCACCTAATACTAGTCAACATGATTGTCAGATTAGTATATATATATATATATATTTTCATTATACAAAATACATAATGGATAAAGGATATTGTAATTTTGGAAAATATCTTTAATAGATAACCTTGGTATTGTAAAATGATTTGGTGATTAAGTTATTAATTTTATTTCATAAGAAGTTCCCTATTTTTAGAATCGTATAAGATAAAGGTAAATATAATATTATGAGTAATAATAGTTGAATTGTAATTTGGATTCAAATGTGGTTTTATTGCGGACTTATGTTGATTCAGTTTATTTATAGAAATGATTACCATATCTTAGAGATTGCATGATTTAGGAAATTAATTATTTTGTATGATGCATTAATAGTGATTAATTTTATTTGGATGACTATGTGACCAAATATATCTAATTTTGGGGTTTCAGTATTAATTTATAATTGTTTTTTGGAATGATGCTTATTTTGTGAAAGATCTATGTTGAAATTTTTTGTATTATAGTTGAATTTTGTAATTTTAAGCAGTTTTTCTTCATATAATTGTATATTCATTATTGGAAATTATTTAATTTTATACTAAACATTTTTTAATGTTTAAATATCATAGGAATATATAGTTACACTTTAGTGGATTTTATTATCCTTATAAGTTTCCTAAATTCTTCAGGCATGAAATATTCATGTTAAATAATCATCATTTGGTGAAAAAATGTTCTTGGAGGGGAATTTGATTTATGGATGAAACTATACTTGTAATTTTAGTATATTTACATATTTTTATAGTATAAATAGTAAAATAATTTTTAGACTCTATGTAAAGGATCTTAAAAAACATTATCTGTTTACTTTTCTTTCTATGAAATCAATGACATTTTAACCCATGACATATTTATGTTGTTTTATCGATAACTCTTTCCAGAAAATGTTCTCTATCACTAAACATAATAATATAATATATTTTTTCTCTTCATTATCCATGATTTCCTGTATGGATACCTGGTATGGTTTATCTCATGTGTCATTCATACTTCTATTCATTATTTTTATATTGAGGTTTCATTAATCATTTTTCCAATGTGGGATTTCAACAACGGTGATTTGAAAATTCGAACCCCTAGTTTTTAATCACATGGTCAAATTTTGATGAAAAATTTATTAATGGTGGTAGAATATAACATCCATGATTTTGAAATGGGAAAGGCTATGTTTGATAGGTTACATGGTTAACAAAATCTAACCTAACCAAACAACCCAATATAATTATTTAAATGATACCATTATAACATAGATATTAGAATAGAGGGTATGAACATGATTAATTGAATTATAAACATATATTTTACAAATGTATACATAATTAATTCTTTGGTTAAAAATTAATTATAACTAAAATTTAACCTAGTTTTAAAATAAAAGGAAATTTTTTTTCATAAAAACTGTTTAAATGTGCATAAGTGTATTTTATACCAAAAAATTAACACATCACACTTGATGTATTATATATAAATAAATTATATAATATATATTCAGTCTAATTTTTATTATCCAAATTTTTTATATATATTATATAAAAACAACTTAAATGTTATGCACAAAAGATCTATTTTTCTAAAGGGAAGATTTCCTGTCTTTTGATAGAACATTTATTTTAAATATTGTTTTTACAATTTTATAAATTATTTTTGAAAATATAATATTTTTTAAATTAAAATAAGAATAAAAATTTTAATTTTTTTTAAAATTTTAGGTTTTTTTATTATAAGTATAATTTTTTGATGATTATAGAAATAATTACATTATAATTAAAAACAAGTTTTTCATCTAACTAGTATACGAAGTCAAAATAAATTTTAAATTGTTTTTAATGTAAGCATAGATAAATAATACATATATAAATATACATAAGGTTTTTTTAATATTTTTATATTGAATTTGGAAAAAAATTAAGACTTTGGGATGTTTTCTTTAAAAACATTTTCCCTTATTTCGCCAACAAGATTAATTTTAAATTAATTTTAAATTTTTAATTATATTGGATTTGGAAAAATGAATTAAATATTTTGTATCATATGGTTCAAAATTATTTAATGGATCCCTTTTATTAATGGAAAATATGAATACAAATGCTAGTAATTTTTATTATCATTAATAGGGGTAAATCGAGTAATTAAGTGTCGAAATAACATTATAAATAATAGAAATTTACATTGACATTGGTAGTAATTTTATTTTCTGATTTATTATCTCCCAAAATCATTCTTGGGATCATATTATGATCTCTTGGAAGAATGTGGCTATCTTTATGGAATTTATATTATTTTATTCCATGAAAACTCATCCATGTCATAATTTTGTTTTTATCAAGTGAATTTTTTTAATATGAGTTTATATAGGATATATATTCAACTATAAATAGAATATTGAAATATAATATATGTATATTCATCATGATATTTTATTTTTAATTTTGAGATATTAAATAATATTATTAAAAAATTACACAATGATTATGTAGTAATTATAAATTAGTGAAAATATCAAAAAATGTTTATCAATGATATTAAAATCATTATAGATTGATATAATTAATTATATATATGAGTTTTATATAATACATTTAATTTTTAGTAATGTGTTGAAATATTTGTTTTTCAAATATATCATGTGGTTATGACATATTTGAAAAGTCATTTAACAAATAGTGTTGAGATTAACATTAATGATAATTTAAAATATAAAGTATTTTATTAAATGATATAAAAAATATAAAAAATTATAATTTAGATAAATAAAAGGGATAAAGCTTAAAATTTCATCAATGACCAATTTATTGGTCATTTTTTTATAATATTTATATTAACCCTCAAATTGTAATTTGCATGATATCCCAACAATAGTTAAAGTGGTTAAATGAGGGATAAAATAAAAATAAAGATCAAAAAATAAAAAAAACATGTATAATTTCCATTTGATGAATTCATTTCGACCAATATTCATCCTATATTTGAAATAAATAACTTTGGAGCATTTGAAAATATAAAATTAATTTATATTAATGTTATATTTTACAGAATTCAAAGAGTTCCTCTCCACTCTCTTCTAGAAGGGTATCAAATATTGTCTTTTTCTTAGAAATAGAGACCCATTTTTTCTACCAATATAAGCCAAATAAATTCATATAATCTCTCCCCAAATTATAGATCTCTTATTTTTGGATGAACATCACCCTTAGTGGTTGTAAGGTGTTATGAAAAGGTGATCATCTGATAAAGAGGTATTGTTTTAATCAAGTACTTTTATTTTATTTTTTCATCCACTTCATTAAAATGTTCTTCAACCATGATAAAATAATAACTAAATTATTCTAAATGTTCTTATATTTTTTATATTAACATCATCACTGATATCCATTTCCCCTTCCATAAAATAGGAAATTAAGTTATAGTTTCTGTGTATGGTAGACTAACGCCTCTCGAACCGTTGTATTTCATTTTCCACCACAGTCTCTCAGTACTAGTTATAATTATGGAATTAATATTTATATTTGATATTAATGAAATATTTTTTAGTATGAAAATATAATATATCATTTATGTTCTTTCATTCCAATGCAATTAAATAAAATAACATCATTTATGCGTACTTTTGAAGTATCACCTCCATGAAGCGATGTGATTCATTTATCATCACCATATCACATGGATAATATATGAATATTTATATATATATATATATTAAATATGATACTTATGATATTAGTTTCAATTTTACCGATAAAATTGTTCTTAAGTTCTTTCCGTAATGATCATTGAAAAATGGAAATGTTACGCATGGGTTCGTACGATATATTATCTCCATGATTTTAATGTAATTCATTTTTCATATTAATATGTAAAGGATTTATTATTTTTAATAATTGATATATAAATTTTACTATTATGTTGATGAATCTATTATGTCGGTGATGGACTAATGACCACATTGATGATTGACATCATACTGAATTCATTTTTTAACACAAGTATCAAATTTCATTATAACGTCCGAGATGAACATAAATAATTAACTGTAATAACATGATACTAAGTGATATAAAAAGAATATTAAATACTTAAAAGGTACTAAATAATTTAAATAACTAACCAATGTTTATTATTCAGGAATATGAAAATTATATGTGATTATTCAGATTAAAGGTAAGTGAATTTATTTTAAATATCTATTTTAATGTTACTCTTTCCACTATTTTTTAAAAAAATGGAATGTTTTCTAACATATAATAAATGAATAGAGTCCCATGATTTATTTTTGATTTATTTTTTTGTATTTATCCATTATATGTTTTCAGTTTTATTTTCAAATAATTTTTTTCATTTATGAGTGTGTAACTCTGTCAAATTGAAAAGTGATTTCAATATTGAAATGTTATTTTAATTTTATCCAAGATTTGTATGTTATGATTTTATTAAGTTTATTCGGAATTTTGTTTCTATGTGTGGTTCCATGACAAAATAAGGGTGGGTGTGTTAGTTATAACTATCCAATGCATTAGGTATTGAGACATAGTTAACTGGTAGGTTTCCTCATAAAATATTAATGGAATATACTAGGGTAGTTATTCTAAATGTAACCATGAAGGATACACCATATCTATCCATGAGAGATACATTAAATGTAATAGTGGTGTGGAAATACTTCCATGAGTTAACTTTATGATTTATGTTTTATGTAGATATTTTATGGGAGTATTGTGATTAAATTTGGTAAGTTAAAATGATTATATTTTATGGTTGAAAAGTACAGTGTTGAAAAAATGTTTCCATGGGACCATAAGAATTCAGGGACTAAGGGTTTCTTTATAAAAAATTATGTCCCATGCAAATATGTTTGGTCTCATCCCACGTTTTAAAATATTTTACATGTGGTATAAGTATGGTAAATTTCATTAAGGAAGTCAAGATGAGGTTTATAATGATTTTTCCAGAAAAATATATTATATTTTTTTAGGAAGTTTTGTTTTGTGAATAAGTGGATATATAGTATAAGTGTAAACATTGTAATATTAGAGATGTTATTTATGAGTTTTGTCCTAATTCTATAAACCTATAAACATGAAAAGATAATCAATTTTAAATATTGTAACACCCTTCCCCTCCGCATATTCTTGATATGGAGGAATGACATTACATGGTGTTAAGAGACATCCCCAAGATGCCAAATGGTGGAAATAAATTCGAAGGGATTTAATATAATTAGGGCACAGTTTTCCCTATGAATGTTAAAAAACATCATAAAACAATCCATAACCCAACCCACTATATAATTAATGATAAAATTGTGAAGTAACACATGTAATACCATTGATATCAGGAGAATAATTTATTATAGAGCACCATAGTGGAAGACTGTTGTCATCAAAGTGCATTGTTGAAGACCAAACCAACACAAACATAAATACTCATGACACATGACTCCACAGCTCCCAACACGATCTATGATCCCACTCCAAAATGATTTACATGTATCACAAAGAACCTATAAATAAATGTGATACCATTCCTTTAACTATATCTTGATATAAAATATCTGAAAGAGCACTGAAGTGGAAATGTAGGGGAGGGTATTGAAACATTATAGGTTTTTTACAAATTAATTCCCTACTCCCACCACTAGGATAGAACAAGTTAGCACATTTATATAAACAATTTAATTACAAAATATTAATGTAGTGTATATAAAAATATAATATAATTTCTATACTAAATAATTTACATGAAAATAATGCAAATAATAAATTAAAACCAATTTCAAAAATTCCATTTTTGTAGAATACATTTATTTCCATATATCCATAAATCCAACCATGCATGCAACCATATGCCTTCATATACATAAGAGTGGTAATTCATCCATTCTCTAAGTAATCACTTAATGAACAATTTTTATGGTGGAAAATTCATACCCTTATTTATTCCAAAAATTTTGGGGGAAATCATACAGTTTTCTATCCCAAGTGCACATGAACACACACAAATCATTTAATACTAAAATTCAATGCCAAAACACCCACATTTTCAACCATTTCAATAAAATAGTAACTTTATTTAAAATAATTTCAACAAAACATATTCATAAATCAATTCAATGTCATATTTTAAAATAAATATTTTAAAATTAACAAAAATACAGTTTTCACAACCAGTTTCCAAAATTTCATAAATACAAAAAAACATCACTAAAGAGTGTGTCAACCATGATTTTCACGTCAATTTGAAAATAAATAATCTTATATTTAAATAAATTGAAATTAAAACATCATGTTCGGAGGAGATGAGTCAAGAGTGAAGCCACCTACGATAGGGAGTTATGTAGAAAACAAACATAACAATCGCACTAATGAAACCAGGTTGAGGTTTCAAAACCCTACCTTAGATAACACTCCATAACGTTGAAAAAACAAAAACAAACCATGATTGGAATTAAAAACCCTATATCTAGTGGTAGTGGACTATATATAAGAATCTAAGATATATATATATATATATATATATATAAGAATGCAGATCTATGAGAACCATGAAAAATTGATATAATAGAGGACTTATCAAGGGAGTTCAACCTCAAATTTCCAATAAATGACTCCATATCACTTCCAATTAGATGGGGGAAAGGTAACTCGTCATTTGGGTGGGAGAAAACACGAGTTTAGTCTAAGAAAAGTTAAAAACGTGAGGATAAATGGTGTAAATGAGTGAGATACCAAATATTAGGATCTCACAATTAAACCACGGCTGATTAGTCGCATAGTTAGGAAAATTTTTCGCAACCCATGCACCAACCTCATCCTTAAGGATAACTTTTCATGGTTGGCCCACACAGTTAGAAAAACCATGCACCAACCACTCCAATTCCATATTTCCCACTTTTCAAGGATTCTCCAGGGTTTCCTTATAGTTTGTCCAAACTGTGTTCCTTCCTATTAGCTCATGTCTCATAATGCACAGTTTATTATAGGAATTTCATGGTTTTCAGTAATTTTTTACCAACTATACACCTTTAGAAAAGTCCCATAAATATTAAAAAAATTATTAAAAACCCTACAAAAATTCACCCAAACACATTACATATATAATAATGAAAAAATAAAGTGTTACTTTATTTAAATCAAGGGTGATTCCAATAAAGTTATTTTATTAACTAAAAGTCTTGATTGAATAATGTTTAATGATGTTTCTTTGAATAATGTACAATATATGTATCATTAACTTTCGAAAGTCTCATGTTTGATAATATGCCTCTCATTTAAATATTTCCTCTTAGTTCATGGATTTAATTGACTTTTACATTAATTATTCATTGGGAGTTATGTCAATTAACACACCATTATATATAATATTTGATGGCATTAATCAAATTTTGGAATTCAACAATGAGATTGGTGGAAACAAATTCTTCTTGAATCCCATTTTTCTATATATAATGGGTTTAAATGTTATCATTAGAATATTTTTTGTTATTATAATATGAAGCCCATATATAATACTACCAATGTTAAGTATCATTAATGTGGCCCATTAGTGGTATTTATGTCTTTGTTGGTGAGTGGGAGTTATATGTGGTCCATAGAGAACTATATCATCAGTTACTATGTTGAATTGTAACTCATGTTTACTGGCATTTATTTGAGGATAGGGAAATTCTACAAATAGTTTTTTCATTTGGTTAATCATTTAAATAATATATTTATTTATTATTTCTCTTGGTTTCCACATTATAGTGAGGGTGGGTTTACTACAAAACATATATTAGGATTAGATCCACCTTTTATGAAACCATATAGGATGAATATCATATATATCCACTATATAAATGTAAAGACTAGGAAATTTCAAGAAAATTATTTTCTTAAGGTCATTGGAATTTTACGAGTCTGCAGTTTCTTGACGGTACCTGATTCCGAGGTCTGGTGCGCCCAGAATCAATTTCCGAAGTTTGGATCGGGTACATTCAGTGAATGAACAAGCGGTTTTTTCTATATTTTGAAATGGTGATCGAAATTGAAATATGAGGGCAAGGATGAACTCACAGCGCCAGTATTTGCTTAACAGGACCTTTACCAAAGGTGCGTTTTCTCAGGAGGAGTTGTTAGAATTTGGGGTTTAATAAAGAATTGAATAAAATTTGTGGTACAAATATTATTCCCAACATATGTGGTTATATCCTATGTGTGGAATTTGGGGTGGAACCACTTTTTGACAACTAACCAAGTGAGGATTAAGGTGAGGTGGGTCCCACATGAGCCCCAACCCTTCACTTTACCAAACCCCCTTAAACCCCCATTAAACCCCTTGTATATAATGTATAACTCCCCACTCCCTCTTTAATTGTGTAACTCACCCTCTCTCCCTCTTTATTTCGTGCCAAATCACATAAGATTAATTAACTAAACCTATTCAATTAATTTAACCAAAGAGTTTTAATTTTATGTTTGAAATGCTTGGCATGTTATAATATAATAAGGGTAAGTCTTATTTTATTTGGGGTTGAGATTGTTGTGTGGGAGAGCCTTTGTGAGAATAAGAAAAAGAAGAAGGAAGAGAAGAGAATTCCTCCTCGTCGTAGAACGAAGCTTCTTTATCAAAGAATGAATCCCTCCCTCGACGAAGAATGATTCTCCATCCGTCGGATCTCCAACAAATGATGCATGTGCCGGATCGAAGGTCTTTGAGGAAACGACAAATCCCGCCGACCTTCGTCACCACCACCTCTTACCTTGCGACGATGTCAATGAACCGACGTCCATTCCCTTTCGTGATATCGTTAACGAATGAAGAATGACACGAGGTAGTGGATTAATTTGAGAATGATGTTATTCCCATGGTTGTTTCCTTCTAAAACAAATAACACGGATCAACTCATCATTAAGTTGATCCGTGAATGTTTTATTTTAATTGTGGGTGGGGAATATTAGTATGCTTCATTTTATTTAATAGTTTTTGGGATGATTTGATTCAATTTTATTTAAATAAAATTGATTATTTGTTCTTTATAAAACCTTGTTTAATCTTTCCAATTGATAACACCTAACGTGGAGGGAACAGGCTGAACAAACACGACCCGACAACCCTCTGCAGATTGTTGTTGGTACGCAGATTGATGGCGATGATGAAATAGGACTGCAACGACGTTTGAAAGTCGTCGCAGTGAAGAGAAGGTCCAGGGAGGACCACTGGTGAAGATGGAAGGAAAATCGGACCACCGGATCGCGTCCGGTTGTCCACGGAAGGAACTGCAGGCGTAGCTTCGCCGGTGACCGGAGGTGGCGGTGCCCCAGCGCGCCGCTTGAGAAAACCCGTTGCGGCTTTCCGCGGTGGTGCGACACAGCGGATATCGCAGCCGTGCGGGATCCCAGAAGAACAGCGGCGGTGAAAAACACCGCCGACACCAATTAGCAGAAAGGGGCTGACCCCCCCCCCCCCCCCATGCTTTGCATCCGCTCGGCCATTCTAGCCGAGCCTCAACCGGTCGGGTCGGGCTGCCGTTGCCGGGTCGGGCCGACAGCACCCGATCGGGCTGCCAGCGCTGGGCCGGGCCATGATAGCAGGGGCCGGGCCACACCCAATCGGGCCAGAACCGGGTCGGGTCGCCTGGTTCGGGCCGACCCGAGGGGTATTGTTCCGGGTCGGACCGGACCCAAACCCCCTATTTTCGGGTAGTTTCGTTCTAACGCTCATAACGTGGGCTACAGACCTCAGATCCACACACCGTCAGTTGAATTGGGATCCTTGGATCGAGATGGTTGATTCTTTATATTACACTTTATATTTCGAAGAAGTATGGGTATGGCCGGGTTGGTTCGAACCTGAAACCAACCGGGCCCTCGGAGCGGAAATGCTTATAACATGAGCTCTGAACGTCTGATTGACATGCCGTCAACTTTGTGGGATTACTATTGGTGAGGCGGATCTTTTGGCATACTTCAACTGAGGTTTAGACATAGTTGGAATATGTCTGGTATGGATTGAACCCAAAATCCAATTGGGCCCCTCGAACGGAAAAGCCGATAACTTTCCGACCGTACGTCTGTTTGACGAGCCATCAGCGGCATTGGTGGTCACGTTAAGAAATAGTCCCTTTGAGTATACCCTATGTGAGTTTGGGGTACAGTTGAGATATGGTCGGGTTGGTTCAAACATGAATCCAACTAGGCCCCCGGGATGAAAAGGCTAATAACTCACAGACCGAGCGTCCGATTGAAGTGCCTTCTGTTGCTTTGAGACCCCTACGATGAGGCAGTCCATTAAGATACTTCTTCATGGGACTTTATGATACTTGGATTATCGACCAGTATCTCGTGGAGCAGATCCTCCCAGAGATGAGCATACGGAGTATGGAGACCTTGTAGTTGTATGAGACCTGATGACTGCTTGTCTGATTCGAGTCTGAGTGACTTCTATAGCCCATTGGGGAGCACTACTGTGTTTGGGTGGAAGACCCACCGTGGGGAGCACTACTGTGTTTGGGTGGCAGACCTCGGTAGGGAGCACTACTGTGTTTGGGTGGCTGAGCCGCGGTACACGACTGGAGGAGTACCTCAGCAGTCTTAGGTTAGTGAGTAGCGCCTCGGAGTCGTGATAGGATCAGTGTTCTCAATAGAGAGGGAGCTCTTCAGTAGTTGTGGTTTCGATAATGAAAATCATGGTTTGAGCTGAGTCAATGACCTTTGTTTTTTTCCTCATGATTTAGATGGGTTACTTGATAACTTACGTATAGGTATGGGCATATACCTAAGTAGTGGTTATCTGTAGACTTCACATATGTGTGATACCTCATGGCTGAGATGGGTTACTTGATAACTTAGTTATAAGTACGGGCTTATACCCAAGTAAGGGTTGCCTTTTGATAACCTTATTTGTGATTTTCCTTGTTGGATTTAGTGAGACCTTGAGGGTCTTGGGGTCCCTACTGAGTATCGTATACTCACCCCTACACAGGTTATGCCTACACCTCATTATGTTCGATGTAGACGACAGATAGTGCTGACTGAGATCGAGTGTACGAGGACTAGACAGTACCTGGAGGTAGACCTCACAAAGAGTCAGTACCTGGAGGTGGGCCTCATGACGAGTCAGTACTTGGAGGTGGACTTCATGATGAGACGTTACTTGGAGGAGGTCGGTAGGAAAGAGCATTGAGAAGACTATCTGTACCAACCCTTCAGGTAGGATCTGAGGTGGATGCCCTAGGAGCTGCTTCTATCTTCCTGCTATTTGTCTTTTCTATTGTACTTTGTTAATTTGTAGCTGTACTTCTTAGTTGGGTTTGTATTCTGGCCCATTTACTTTTCAGCAATTTCTTTTTTACTTAGTGTATTACTTCCACTTGTAATACCATTGGATGCGTTTTTTTTTTATAAAGGAAATGCCATACCAGATACTGAGATTTATGCATTTGGTGCTAGTCTCCATCCCCTGGCCTATGGATGGCGTGCTTGGGGTAGTCACGACACAGGCCCCGAGGACAGGTCGTGAAAAATTGGTATTAGAGGAGACGGTTCTACTGCAGAACTTATAACTCTGATATTTCTTTTCTGTGAAGCAATAGTGTTAAGGGTACCGAGTGTGGTTTTCAGTTCAGGGAGTGCAGTGTTAGCGCGGGTGGCCGACGTATCCATACACAAGGACCGTGATTTCTGATTTCCTACTTAGTGCATGAAAACACTAATTGCGTGTGTGTTTTCGAAAGATTCCCCTTAAAAAAGCTCAAACCAGGTCAGCTGACCAGGTATAATCGTTTGACCATGTCACATCTGTTTCTTTCAGGATGCCTTTTCATGGACGACCAGCTAGGGCCCCGAGAGATGTACGTACTAACAGCCTGCCAAGCGACGAGGCCTCAGTACATGGCCTTCTTTCAGTTGAGGCATCAGCAGAGGCACCAGCGGCACTACCATACATTGGGCCACTGATGCCACCAGCCCCAGCAGCAGGCGATGCACACTGCTTTACCGCGATGCACGAATTCCAGCGCCAGATGCCACCCAGGTTCCAGGGAGAGATGGATCCACAGGAGGATGAGGTTTGTCTGGAGGCTATGGTGAAAGTCTTCAGGATCGTAGGTACACCAGCAGACTTCATGGTGATCCTTGCTGTTAACCTCCTTCAGGAAGAATCAGGGAGATGGTGGAGCCGGATTCTCCAGTTTTGCGATGAGATGGCCTTCACCTGGGGAGACTTCAAGGCCTTCTTCAAGGTGGAGCTCATACCAGTGACTCTACACTCCGAGCGTGCTCAGGAGCTGCTGCCTTTGCCGTAGGATTTTACATCAGTAGCCGAATCATCTATAGGAAGTAGACATATGATGCAAGGGTCTAAGGGAACCAGACCAGTAGGTGGGAAACCTCGGGATACAGGTTCTGTTGGGCGAGGAACATGAAATAGATCCAGTCATTCAAGGAGTAGGAAGTGTTATTCATGCAGCAGGAAGGGTCACATGGAACATGACTGTCTGAAACCCCGTACAGATGATCTGCATACATTGGAGGATCCACAGAGATAGAAGCAGCGGCAGGTGCTTGAGCAACAGCCGAGCGGTGGACAAGGCGGTAGAGCTCCGAAAGAAAGTGGACAGGAGCGGAACTAGTTGATTCCTTTTGTTCTTGGTACTTGTAGTTCCATGTTGTTGTTGAATTTGGGTCTTTATACATCAAGCTGTAGTAATAAAAGACACTTAACTTTTTGATGTTTACATTCCTGCCCTTTTGTTTGGTTGATACTGAGAGGTCCCAGTTAAAACTGTTGACTTGACCCTCACTATTGAGATTCCTACTGGAGGAGACGCAGTGACCTCACACTGATGCCGATAGTGTGACTCGGCCCGTGGAGGCGAGAGTGACGGTTGGATCTCTTTGTAGTAACATCAAGGCCTTACGACGTAATCCATGGAATGAATGCATCATTCATTTCAGGATTGACTGTATTAGGCAATGGGCATGGTTCATCCAAGGGATGAGACAAGGTTTCTTCTTTTGGAAAAGTATAAATCTTAGCAGCTCATACAGATCGTAGGTGAAGAAGGGTGGTCATTGACTGACATACCACGTCAGCAAACTTCCTACCGACCATAGATAGTATGAGCTATGATAGAGAAGGTGCAGATCATCTAGGAGCAGATGAAGATTGCACAGTGCAATAAAAAACAAGACACTGGTGCCAGTCTCAAAGACTCGGGCAAATAAAATGTTTCAAGAATAAGAAGTGTTAAGGACAGATGAGTCTGTTGGGCAACAGGCGTGGAGGCAGATCTGGAGGGAAGGGGAAGATAGTGGTTGTATGCAGTCAAGGAGTGTGACCTGGTGGCTCTAAGAATGATTCGAGGGACAGTCTATGTCCACTTCTAGTTTCCATTACAACAGACATTGTTACGAATCATTCCTTTCTTCTACGAATCTTGTCCCAGACCTAGTGTTTCCGGTAATCCATTGACTTGACACTCATGTATGGAGATACATTTGGGAGGAGACTCAATAATCACACTTACAACGATAGTGTGATCTGACCCTCGAGGTTAAAGTTTCAGTTTGAATCTCTTGGTGGCAGCGTCGAGACCTTAAGACGTTGGTCTGGGTATGGATTGGATTCACAGTTCATACTCAGATTGATTGTATTAGGAAAAAATGTTGTGTTTTACCTACAACGTTGGGATGGGTTTTCCTTGGTCGGTGAAAAGGAAACCCCAGGCAGCACAGGATAATCTCATGCACAACAGGGTGTGGTCGATCACTCTTGAGTCGATCAACCTTACCTTCGTGGCGGCATGTGTTTTGAGTTCCAGTTTTAATCAGGAAATGGAGTCCTCTAGAGTCTGAGGATGAAGACCACGTCCTTATACGGGTCTCACCTCAACGAGGTATACGGAGATGTGGCCAAGGCGGGAAGTTATCTCCGAGGTTCAACGGACCTTTCTAGGTCCTCAGAAGGGTAGGCGAGGTGGTTTATCACTTGACATTTCCACCTCAGTTGCACTGGGTTCATGATGTCATTCACATATCTCAGCTGAGGAGATACGTGCATGATCCTTCACACATCATCAACCACAGAGAGTTGGACGTTGATGACAAGACGACATTCACGGAGGTTCTAGTGGAGATCGAGGATCGACAGGAGTAGTTCCAATTTGGATGTTCAATTCTTGAGGTGGGCTTTCACTAGTATCATGAGAACCTCCAAGAGAGAACATGGGAGCGGAAGGCTCAGATGCGTGCTCGGTACCATTTTGTTTTCCCTAGTCTGTGTTGAATCTTTACGGGGACGTAACGCCCTGAGGCGGGAGTAATGTAAAGACCTGGAAATTTCATGAATATTTTTTTCTTAATTTCATTTTAATTTTACGAGTCCGTAGTTTCTAACGGTACCTGATTCCGAGGCCCGGTGTGCCCGGAATCAATTTATGAAGTTGGGCTCGGGTACGTTCAGTGAACGAACGAGCGGGTTTTTCTATCTTTTGAACCGGTTCATAGAATTGAAATCCGAGGGTACCTATGAACTCGTAGTGCTGGTATTTTCTTAAGAGGACCTTTCCAAAGGTGACTTTTCCCAGGAGGAGTTATTAGAATCTGCTGTTTAATAAAGAATTGAATAAAATTTGTGGTACAAATATTATTCCAAACATAAGTGGTTATATCCTAAGTGTAGAAGATGGGGTGGAACTACTATTTTCTAACTAACAAAGTGTAGATTAAGGTGAGGTGGGGCCCACATGATCCCCAACCCTTCACTTTCCCAACCCCACTTAAACCCCCATTAAACCCCTTTTATTTAATGTATAACTCCTCACTCCTTATTTAATTGTGTAACTCACCCTCTCTCTCTCTTTATTTCATGAAAACTCATATTAAATTTATTGACTAAACCTATTCAATTAATTTAACAAAAGAGTTAGAATTTTAAGTTTGAAATTCTTGGAATGTTATAATAAAATAATAGTATGACTTATTTTCTTTGGGGTTGGGATTGTTGTGTGGGAGAGCCTTTGTGAGAAGAAGAAGAAGAAGAAAGAAGAGAAGATAATTCCTCCTCGTCGAAGAACGACGCTTCATTATTGAAGAAATATTCCCTCCCTTGATGAAGAACGGTTCTCCATTAGTTTTATCTCCAACGAACGACTCTCAGGCTAGATCGATGGCCTTTGAGGAAACGACAGACGCCAACGACCATCGTCACCACCACCTCTTACCTTGCGACGACGTCAACGAACCGACATCCATTCCCTTCTGTGATATCGTCAACGAATGTCGAACGGCATGAGGAAGGGGATTAATTTGAGAATGATATTATTCCCATGGTTGTTTAATTTAAAACAAATAACGTGGATCAACTCATCATTAAGTTGATCCGCGAATGTTTTATTTTAATTTCCGGTTGGGATTATAGGTATTCTTCATTTTATTTAAGAGTTTATGGGATGATTTGATTCAATTTTATTTAAATAAAATTAAATGTTTATTATTTATAAAACCCTGGTTAATCTTGCCATTTGATAACACCTAACGCGGAGAGTGCGGGCCGAACAAACACTGCCCGACAACCCTCCTTAAGTTTTTTGTTGGTGCGTGGATTGACAGAAATGATGAAATGGGACCATAGCGATGTTTGAAAGCCATGACTGTGAAGAGGAGGTCCCGAGAGGACTGCTGGAAAAGATGGTGGGCAAATTGGACCACCGGAGCACGTTCGGTGGTCCGCGGAACGAACTACCAGCGTGGCGGAACCGGCGACCAAAGGCGGCGGCCGAAGCCGTCCGGCCGCCAGGAGGCGACGGCGCCCCAGCGCGCCGCCGGAGAAAACCCATCCCGGCTTGCCGCAGTGGTGCAACACAGTGGATCCTGCAGCCGCGAGGGATCCTGGAAGAATGGTGGCGGTGCAAACTGCTGTCGGCGCCAATTAGCGGCGAGGGGCCAAGCCCCCCCCCCCCCCTCCCCCCCCGCTCCACGTCTGCTCCGCCATGCTGGCCGAGCCTCAAGCGGTCAGGCCGGGCCGGGCCGCCAGCGTCGGGTCGGGCCTCCAGCACTGGACCGGGTCGGGCCGCACCCAATCGGGATGGACCCGGACCTAGGTCGGGTTGACCCGGTTCGGGCCGACCCATGGAGTATTGGGTCGGGTCGGACCGGGCCCAAACCCCCTATTTTTTTGTAGTTTTGTTCAAACAGTCATAACATAGGCTACAAACCTCTGATCGACACACCGTCAGTTGCGTTGTGATCCTTGGATCGAGGTAGTTGATTTTGTTTATTACACTCGATGTTTTGGCGACGTATGGGTATGGCCGGGTTGGTTCAAACCCGAAACCAACCGGGCCCTCGGAGAGGAAACGCTTAAAACTTGAGCTCCGAACATCCGATTGCCATGTCGTCGACTTTTTTGGATTCCTTTTGGTGAGACGGATCTTTTGGCATACTTCACCTGAGGTTTCTATGTACTTGAAATATTTCCAGGTTGGATTGAACCCAAAATCCAATCGGGCCCCTTAAACGGAAAAGCCGATAACTTTCAGAACAGATGTTTGTTTGACCAGCCGTCAGCGGCGTTGGTGATAACGTTGAGAAATGGTCCCTTTGAGTACACCCTATGTGAGTTCGGGATACAATTCAAATACGGTCGGGTTGGTTCGTACATGAAACCAACCGGGCACCTGGGACGAAAATCTAATAACTCACAAACCGGACGTCCGATTGGCGTGCCGTCTGTTGCGTTGAGACCCCTATGATGAGGTGGTCCTTTGAGATACATTTTCGTGGGAAATTGTGATACTTGGAGTATCGAACAATATATCGTGGAGAGGATCTTCTCGGAGACGAGCATACGAAGTATGGAGACCTTGTAGTTGGCTGAGACCTGAAGACTGCTTGTCCGATTCGAGTCGGAGTGACTTGTATAGCCCAGTGGGGTGCACTACTGTGTCTGGGTAGAAGAACCAGGATGGGGAGCACTACTGTGTTTGGGTGGCAGACCCGCGGTACTCAACAGAAGGAGTACCTCTGCTGGCTATTAGGGGGGTGCACTACTGTGTTTGGGTGGCAGACCCCGGCGGGGAGCACTACTGTGTTTGGGTGGCTGACCCGCGGTACTAGACAGGAGGAGTACCTCAGTAGTCTTAGGTTACTGAGCAGCACCTCGGAGTCGTGACAGGATCAATGTTCTCGATAGAGAGGGAGATCTTCAGTAGTTGCAGTTTTGATAATGAAAATCTTGGTTTGAGCTGAGTCAATGACCTATGTGTTCTTCCTCTTGATTGAGATGGGTTACTTAATGACTTATGTATATGTATGAGAATATACCTAAGTATTGGTTATCCGTAGACTTCATATCTGTGTGATACCTCATGGCTGAGATGGGTTACATGATAAATTAGGTATAAGTATGGGCTTTTACCTAAGTAAGTTTAATCTGTTGAGAACCTTCTTTGTGATTATCATTGTTGGATTTAGTGTGACCTTGAGGGTCTCGGGGTCCCTACTGAGTATTTTATACCCACCCCTACACGGGATATACCCGCACCTCGTTGTGTTGGTTGCAGACGATGGACAACACTGACTGAGATCGAGTGTACGACGACTGGATGGTACCTGGAGGTGGACCACATGACGAGTCAGTACCTGGAGGTGGACCTCATGACGAGTCAGTACCCGGAGGTGGACTTCACGACGAGAGGGTACTCAAAGGAGGTTAGCGGGTGAGAGCATTGAGAAGACTATCTATACCTACACTTCAGGTAGGATCTGAGGTGGACACCCTAGGAGCTGCTTCTATCTACCAGCTGTTTTTCTTTTCTATTGTACTTCATTCAGTTGTAGTTGTACTTCTCAGTTGGGTTTGTATTCTGGCCCATTTACTTTTCAGCACTTTCTTTTGTACTTAGTGTATTAATTCTTCTTGTACTCTGGTTGGATGTGTTTTTGTTTTATAAAGGAAATGTCTCCCCAGATACCGAGATTTACACCTTTGGTGCTAGTCTCCAGCCCCTGGACTATGGAAGGCAGGCTTGGGGTAGTCACAGCACGGGCCCTGAGGACAGGACATGACAATAAATTCATATTTGGAGTACTAGGGGCTAATAGATACATATTAAGATGACATATATTTGTGTTTCTCTAGTTCTATTTTATATGAAAATAGACGAATATGTAATTTTATGCATAGAATATAATAAAGAATACCATTTAAAATTCAATAACTAATATCCAATCTATAGAATAACTGATTTTCATGATCAAATTTGGTGTTCTCATGTTTTGATTAAGAAATTATTTTAGATCTAGATGTCACTAGTTGATCACGAGACCATCATACATATACCAAATATCATGTAGGAGTAGTTATGGTTGATATATGTATATAGTGTTATCATACACTCAAAAGAATGTTCCTGAGGTATTCATAGCTAAAAATAATTGACTAATAAATCTAATTATATATAGATTTTTAGTTATTTACATCAACGGTATTCTCATTAATTGTTATGTCAAGGGAGTATGGATCACAAATTTTAAATATCAATTTGGAAAAGCATTGGGTGCATTGTCTATATTTTAAGATCTTTCCTCAACTTTTAGATAAACTACCTGCATTTCTCAGGGAACACAATATCTAAGGACAGGGTATATATGGACCCTAAAATCAATAGTATTTTATAGTGGGAAGAACAAAAACTTTTTTCATATATTTTTGGGGTTTGGTTGTTATTTTCAAATATCTATTTATGAAATATAATTCATGGAAACATTAATGAATACCAAAATGAATAAAGGTTTGAGGTTACATTGGTCTAACTATTATGATAGATCATTAAGGGACTAGATGGTCGATATAATAATGTTTTGTTTCAGAACATAGTGAATCTAAATATTGAGTATACCATGTACACTAACATATTTGGTGTTGGGTTAAGTACATTATTTTGGTAGGATGGACATTTGGTCAATTACGGGTCAAGGAAACTATGTTCGTATGATATTACCTATTAAAAATATGACATAGAGATAGTTGTGGTTGTATATGTGATGATAAATTTGTCGAATAACTTTTTTGGGAGAGAAACATGTAGTGTATGATGACCAAAAGATCCAAATGAATGTTTTCTCATAGTTGAACATGAGCCATCAATTTTTATGGTTGTCTATTATTTGAATTATAATGATATTCAAATATTATATACCCATTAAACTGTAAAAATTATCATATATTAATTTTTTCTATGATGTAGGTTCCAATTGTGTGTAACATTACATGTGATAAGTAGTTGATGTATCTTTTTGCTGAGATTCAACATGCCATCTCAGAGGTCCAGTGACTATAAAATCTATTTTAATAATGAATTTGTTATATATTTTGTTTTATATGATCCATTTTTTAGATTAATATTTTCATTTATTGAGAGGTTATATATATTTTGGGGGGTGATAATTATAAAATAATGTTGATTTGAATAAGATCCATTATGTCTATATTACTATCTTGGTGCCCAAGATAATTCCTGAGAATGTGATAAGTGAATAACAAGCCCAGATGTGGGTGAGGGATCTGAGATTGAAAATGATATACTAATAATAATAAAAAATATCGGTGGCCTTGAAAGAATAGATATATTATGGGATTTTTCAGAAGTTTCTCCGATTATAAATAGGTGAAGGAACAATATGAGATTTCCATTTGTAATCTATGACTACTACCCATACAAATGTTGATGTTGGTTTATGTGACCACGTATTTGATGGTGGGTTTAATGAGGTATCAATGAGTAAATTACATGATAATGATGACCGTAGATTCATAAAAGGGTAACATAATTAACATAATATTCAGATGAATATGAGTACTACATATAGTAACCCATAATTTTTAGGCATAAATTTTTAATATTAATAGATGAGTAATCAATACAAGATATTATGATCCATCGAAGATCTATAATGAATTTTTCATTAGAAACTGGAATACATAGGCATCGATTACATACAATATATACACTATCCCCAAATATGGTTTTCATAACTATCACCTTTCAAATAAATATCATATATAAAACCAACTTTCTTGACATGGGAAAATGGAATATAAGAAAGGGTAAGATCAAATTCCTAGTAAAGGTAAAAAATGTGGTATTAATGATCACTTAAGAATACCATAAGAATAATTCTACGAGGACATGAGATTATCATTTAAAAAACAAACCCCAAATTGTATAGATCAAAATATTGGGTCATGGAAAAAATCATGATATTTTATAAGACATGAATTATAAATTATTCAATGAATGTGGGATATTAGGGTATAACATTGGCATAAGATATGCGTTTTTCGAATACACAAAAGCACTAAAAATCATTTCTTTAGTCAGGGATCACTACCAACAATGTTATTGTGGATTTGGTTTAATTATAATTCCATCATATTCTTAGTCAATGTTTATTCCCAAAAACAACGTAGTCAAAAACATACAATAATAAAATTGGTTTACTCCCTATTACAAATTTAATTATCTCATGAGATATCCATCTTTACCATATTAATTAGTTGGATATATAATTTCTACATCCGCAATATAATATATAAAATCAAAAAACTGTCTGAAAAAATATTATAAAACATTTATTATAAAAAAATGCGAAAAGTATATAGGTTTCATCAACATTTCATCATATCATTATATCTAATCCCATGTCAGAGAAACATTTTTTCCTAAATATTTTATCGTAAAATAATTAACCCACGAAAAAGAATAAATTTTTATAAAATCATCCTTACGTAGTCATTATGTTTATACATACAATGAATTATAGTATAGGGAATAATTGGATCATAACCCTAGTATATCATAACTAACATCAAAGTATGTTACCATAGATGAAAAATACATTCAATATATCTCTGTAACATTTCATAAAGAAAACATTCTTTTCACATTGAAATCAGCTGTTTAAAATAATAAAATTTCATAAATATTAGGGAAAATGTCATTAAATGTATACTTATGAAATTTTATTGGAATAATAAAATCTTGTTCAATTTATAATATAAGGTATGACTAATCATGTTGTTTATGTGAAAACAAATATTCCATTCACATTTTCAATAAAAATTCATAAGTACATCATTTAGAAAACAATAAAGAGGATTCCATTTTAAAAAAAATAAAAAATCATTTATGGGTACAGAACACATGAAAAATGATAGTATAAAATTATAGATTATTCATTGAACCATTTTAGAAAACATGGATATATAAGAAAATGGATTTTTAACTAAAGGGAGAAATATGGTTAGTTTTGTTTAATAACATTCTTTTGATACTAAATTACTAATGATACTAAAATGAAAATAATATATTAATATTCATGAATAATGATATTATAATGAAATTAATTTTATTCACAAGATATTTTTCAAAAAAATAATCATTGTAAACCTAATCATAAACAATCCTAATAAACAGTGAGATTGTAACAAAAAACTTTTGCTGCTTTAGTAATATATGAATCAAAACCATTGAAATTGAAAACCACATATGTATATATATATCAAAAAATTTCTCATCATATTAATCATAAAATATATTCATTTAATTTATATACACTATTGAAAATAAATATGTGGGGAATATGGAATGTGTATCACAAAAATAAAAGTTAGATGAAAATCTATTACCTCAACATCTACTTCCTCTAATATCAATATAACATCTTGTAAAATAAATTTAAATTTATTAAAATTATATAAAAGAATAATTCACATACTTATAATACCATATACATTCCAGTAATAATATTCTTTCACCTATTTATTAATAACTAGTTACTGAAATCATTGTTTCTAGTTTGATAGTGTTTCATTTTTGAAGGAATATTCAGGTCGATAATTCTCGTCTGTGTACATTGATCATGCTTCCCACATATAATGAATTTCACAAATTATATAAATATAATATATATTCATAATATTTATATATATTTATATTCAACCATAATTGGTAGAGTTAGAAAAATTAATTGCATCATCAATGGAGATGTTAAGTCATACATACACATTAACATTATTTTCACTTCACGAGAGAATGAAAAAAGAATGGAAAATAATAGTTCAAAATTATAGAATCATTATCATATCATATATAGAATATATATTAATTATGTCTTTATTAGATTTTATGTAAAGGAAAAATGAAAAAAAAGCATATCGCTTTATAGAGCTAGGCATATGAGAAATTTTCAATTTCAAATAGATTGGATTGCAAGAGGGCTTAATTAATATTTTTTTCAATAATAACAATAAATTATTAATATCTTATATAATAATTCAATACATTATTGAATCCATCAATGAATTATAGAGATTTAAAATTAATATTATTTAAATGTGTAGGTGGCAGTCCAATCTTATGAATGAGCGATACGTTCACTTCACATTTGATGGAAAAATGGTTAATAATTGTTTTTTAACAATCATAATAAAATGTGATTAATAGTAGGATTCCAATATTATTATTTTATTATGTATAGCATATATTTCTATGAGATAGAAGAATAAATAATTTGATATATCTTGGGTTGGATGATTATATGTTCTTAGATGAGTATCCATTAGAACATTTCATAAAAACATTTGAATGGTCCATTAAGAATAACAATAACTTTAAATCATGGCTAGATAATCTGATAAGATAATTTTTTAGGGTTTGGTTAATATAGATTTCTCAATTGGGTGTTAATAAAATAGATATGGTTTCTCTTATATTATTAATGGAAAGGACACACATCAAATTATATTAAAATATTTATATATAAATAATGTAGTTCTCAAAAATAATGCATCCAAGTACCATGAAATTATATAAAAGTTTCTATGGTATACATTTCTCTATGAAATTTAGTAAGTTTTTGTGTACATTTAATCCTTATCAGTTGATTCAACCTATTCATTAAGTGATTTTAACATTAATTTTGATAGAAACGTTTTAAATCTTATAGGGTTAAAATATTAATTATTAGTCTAAAATTGGTTCAAAATGGACAAGGGTATAAATTTGAAACCATTAAACATCATATTGGTCGCATTTAAATAGTTTTATTATTTTCAAATCATTTATTAAAATCTTATTTTTTTTATAAAAACTCATTAATTTCATTTTTGAATATTTTCAATTAATTTGAATTTGAAAATAACATAAAATTAAAGGAATTATAATATAATAAATTCACACATTCATAGTAAGTTATATTTACCTATAAAATTCTTATAACAAAATAATTTTCCCAAAACATATTACATTTAGAGTTTTAGAAATAATTTAATTGATTTCATTGATTCTTGTACATACAATGTGTGAGCATTGCATAAGAATTTATGGTACATATTCAAACCCTTAAAACTAAAAATAAATTACGATGATAAAAATTAATATTTCAAATAATCATTTGGAACCAGAAAAATTATCATTTTACATATATGTAACAATTTTAGATATATTAATGTCATGTGAGTAACATTTTATATATATTCTGTTTATAAAATAATATAATGTTAAGATAAAAGATAAATGGAACCTTGTTTTCATATTATAGAGAAATGGATCAAAATATCTGAAATCTACTCATTTAAAAGAATATTGGTAATTTTATGAGAAATTTTAAAGCCTTATACCAATGTTTTACCAATAATTTAACAGTTTTACTTTTATCATGGTTAAAAATATATATTTTGTTACTGTACATATTTATTAAAAATATAATGGGACTTTTTGAAATATACACCTCCAAATTAAAAGAATATAATAACTTTTCAATACTTAAATTTTTATTTGTGGAAGAGATTAATATGAAAAGTTATCCACAAAATCCTCCAAAAAAAAGTAGTTTTTAAAAAATATTTTTTGAAATATTAATACAATTTATGCAAAAAATAAAAAAATAAATTATATTATAAATAATTGGATTATTCGTAAAATAAATGTTCTAATTAAGAACATTATAAGATATAACTAAAAATTTTATACTCAATAATAAATAGGTGGTTTTTAATAAAATTCAGTTTTTTCAATATTAATGGTATTATCAATCATTTCGTATAATTATTGAAATTCATTATAATATAATTATAAATTTATATATTTAAAAATTATATGATTTTTTTTCAAATATATATTATAGAATTGGAAAAATGTAATCATATTATTTTTTTAAAAATATAAATAAAATTTATTTTTCAGAAAAAAAAAGTTTTTTTGAAGCATACCCATATTTTCTAAAAATATTGAATATATATTCATGAATATATTTTCAATAACTAAATAAATTATACAAAATTTTTAAATTTTAGTTATTATAATTCACTGAACATATTTAATGAAAATATTAGAACATTATACTATATTTTGGTTTATTTGGATTTGAGTTTGAGTGTATTATATGCTATCAAATAAATTAAATTTATTTAAACTTAATGATACCATAAAATCTTATGTTGATTCATTGACCCCCCCCCCTTAAATAATTTTTCATTCAATATTACATCACTATGATAGAATAATAAAAGGTTATTTATACCTCCTCAAATCCTTTGAATCCCAAAAAACTTTTTCGAAATTCTGATTCATCCTGAGAATACCAACTAGGTGAGTTGTCTTGTTCTGTAGCAGTTCTTGTCTTTAATCCTATATTTTTACTAGTTGTTCATCATTTGAAAGATCATGATCTTGTGGTACAACCTCTATTTTCTTACCTGTGAATGAACATATATGTACTTCCTCAGAGTATATATATATAACACATCATGATCTTGAGAGAGCTTTTATGGATATGCTAATTGATAATATTTTATTCATACTCAATCAATAATCTAGTCAGAGAGAATATACATTGGGCACATTTTTCAGGTTTTTAATATAATAAAATTATTATATAGATAAATTCATATTAGCACCTACAAGCTAACTAAAAATTAAAAATTTCATGGATATTGTGTGAAAAATGTTTCTGACGACTCTAATTATCCTTGATGTGTTACTAAATTGACCTGATATTATTTTCCATATCATCAACTATAAGAGATCAAAATACAATTAATTCCTAAAAATTATACATTATTTTTTAAAGAAATATATGTAATGTTAAAAATAAATCACTTTCTATATTCCTGAATTATGTAGTTATATTCAATATAAATATTTGAATTAATTCTTAATATCATAAATGAAATGGTTTTATTAAACTCCTTTATTATATGATATTATATTAAAATTAAAATTTAAAATTATATATCTTTAATTTTAGATAATTAATTTAATTTTTAAAATTATCAGGAAAAATTTATCTTAGAATTATGTTTTCTAAATTTTCAGAAAAAATAGATTTTTATAGAATAGTGAAAATACTAAATATTATTGAAAAATATAATTTATTTTAAATAATTGAAAAGGTAAAATTATGTTTTGAGTTTGTTTTAAATTTCTATAAGTTAATTAAGATTGAAAATAATACAATTAGTCTCTTTTAAATTGAATTTATACTTGAATTTTTTATAATAAAAAAATATATATTTAAATCGTTTTTTTCAAAAATGTATTTTTCATTACATTTTGACCATTAATTTTTAAATTAAATTCATCATCTTATACATTTTTTATTTTGAAAAATGGATTCTATATTTTAAATTATTGGGTCAAAATTTATTAAACATGTGCCTTTTATTTTTTAAACATATGAATAGCTGCCTTAATAAATTTGTTTCGCATAGTAAAGAGTGAATCAGCCAATTTTGCTTAAAAATAAAATGATAAAAACTATAAAATGAACCAAAAAAATATGTAAATCTCTCTTTCAGTGTATATTTCAACCATAATCATTCATGGGACGACTATATGACCTTTTGGGCCTATATAGATTAAATTATGATTTTATATTAATTTATTTTAGGAAATTTCAACCAAGTCACACTCTTTCTTTGATTTGTGTAATAATTTTTATATGGATACATCCAAATGTTATTTTCATCAATAAAAAAACTTTATAAATGAAAAATATTTATCTTCATCATGGTAATTTTTGTATAATTTTTTTTATAAATAATTACCTTAAATTCTTGCACAATGCATATGTATAATTAAGTAATTAATGGTAAAATCAAATAAACGATTCTAAAAATATTAAAATAAATATAATTTTTGATAAATAATGTTATAAATGAATTTAATATATTACCATGACATTATAGAGACATAATAAACTATTTCAATCAAATTATAGAACATGTCTTGATATTATTAATGTCACTATAATGAATAGTTCTCAAAAATGTCCTTATGGATATTTTATAGTATATGAAAGTTTATTAAATTATATAAAATACCCCAAAATATTAAAATTGAATAATTAATTTATATATTATTGAAAATATCTCCGATATTTCATTATTGGTTCATTTTTAATTTTATAGTTACTATATTATCCTTCAATGAATTGAAATCTATGTTGTCATGGTAGGAGTTAAAGAGGTTAAATAAGGGTTAAACCAAAAATATAAGCATAGAAATGTATGAAAAATGTGTATAATTTGAATATGGTATTTCAATACATAATCATAAAATATTCTGAATAACTAACTTTTTAGCCTTTTCTAATTCAAAATTAAGTTATATTAATTTAAAATTTAAAATAATCCCAAGAGTTCCCCTCCCCTCTCTTTTAAAAGGAAACATATTCCTGTCATGACTTCAAACCTCAAGACCTATTTGGATTAGCCAATCCTACCCAACATATATTCCAATTGTCTCTACCATCATTACAGTGGCTTTGGTTTTGGTATAATACTAATCATATAGGTACTAATGTGTTAAAAAGGATGTTTTCCAAAAAAGAGATACACTTTTTTGATGCCTGTTATAGTTTTGTTTCTTCATGAACATAAATGAAACATTAATAAACCATGAATAAATCTTAAATCCATTGACATTATTATATTTATATGTTATAATTTTAGTATCATTACTTTTATGCATCTCTTATTCCATCAAATGGGAAAACACTTCATCTTTTGTGTGCACGGTTGACTATTACATTGTTAACTAATGTAATCTATTTTCTATTATAGTAACTCAAGACAGATTATAGTGACCAAATTATTGTTTAAATATGATATTAAAAACATATTAATCATTATTATATGATAATATATCATTTTTCTTCTATCATTTCCATGCATAGAAAATTTATAATTCTATTTGTGTGTATGTGTGGATTACCACCACCGTATAGCATTGCGATTCATTTTTCTTCACCATATCCCATGGATTTTTAATTCCCTAACCCTAGTAGCGTAGAACTAGTACATTTATTTTTTTACATTAGCATAGATATAAGAATCTAATCCCAGAGTACCGGTCATTTTAGTAGTTTTGGAAACAAGATCCATACATGATACCCATTTTAAAATGGGAAAACAAGATAAAAAATAATACATCAAAAATGGTTATAAAATGAATCATTTAAAACATAATAAATGATCAATTATTCATAAAATTTGAAAATGAAAAAAATAATTTTGAACACAAATTTTCTGTAAGGGAATGTAGAGTAGAAGAAAAAATGAATCAATTATTAGAATCATCATGACAAGGTAAATAACTGATCACATATTCCATGTAAATATATCGATAAGGAATAACCAGTATGGAATGGAATATAACATAAACACATGGAATGTAATCAATATACAAATTATGAAAAGTATTAATTTTTATTTAAAATAAAATATCTCGTGGATAATAATTATAGCGACCTCAGCTTATCATTCAATCATATTACATCATTTTAGATAAATATTTAGTACATTTCAAAAATATATGCACGAGGAACATAATAATTTAATGACTTTGGAACCACGGAAACAAAATATTCTATCATGGTGAATGATCTTCCATATCTTCCATGAATATCTCCACCTTTACTACTTCTACCTAAAACCATTCTATATAACTTGGGAGAAAGGAAAAATAATAAACGGGTGATATTATATTCTCTATAATGGTAAATAAAGGAAAATCATAATCATAACATGAAAAAAGGGTTTTGGAACATGAATGTAACATTTGAAGATCATAACATGAATATTAGATATCATAATAATGATTGGAAGTTCGTAATACATGGATCATAATATAATTAAGAGCATAAGTCATGAAAGCATAACATGGGAACAAGACATGGAATTTAAGGAATGCACATTTTTTTATAACGTTGTGAACATGTATAAGTATAAATAAGTTCATAAATTTTGTTAAAGACATGAAATCATCCCCCCCCCCTGAATCAACTTATAGACATGCAACTAGGTCTGCGCATAACATTGGGAATGTGTAATTAGGTTCACATATATCCCTATGGACATGAAACTAGGTCCATTGATAACATTGTGAACATGTAATCAGGCCCATGCATAACATTTTGATCATGTAATCCGGTTCACACATAAATATATGCATGTGAAACTATTTCCATGAATAACACGGTGAACACATAATAATGTTCACTAATAACATTTTGAACATGTAATTAGGTTCACGCATAAACTTATCAATATGAAACATGCTCCTTTCATAACATCCTGAACATACAATTAGGTTAAAGCATAACATTGTGAATATGTAATCAAGTTCATGCATAAACTTAAAGAAATATATTCAGGTCCATTCATGATATTGTGAACATGTAACCAGTTTCACGTATGACATTGATACTCATGAGTCATCCATTTTCACCCAAATCATTATAGGGAGATATAGGTCCTGCACTTATCCAAATGAAATCATTCATATATGTTCTATAAGATAGTAAAATGTTCATCATATACTGACCCATAAAAATTGATGTGTTATGTAAAAATAAAATCTTGTCCCATGAAATTAAATGGGTGTGATTAAAATTTCATCAAATTTATCCAATGGAAAAGAGATTGTTTTCATAAATATCTCATTGATTCATGTCTCATGAAAAGAAGTAGGTTACAAAATCATATAACCCACGGAAGATTATATGTGTTAAAATAATTATTCCTTCAGAACATAAACCATTCAAGAAATAATATGAATGGAATCATTTTGTGATTTATTATAAGGGTTTAATTAATATAAATGGATTTCATCATATATGGAATATAACATGGATTTATATTTTGAAATCATTTCATGAGTAAAATATCCTTTCTTCTACTAAGATGTATTTTTAATGAAAAAACACTTTTTAATTCCATATTCTGAGAAAGTACATTAAAGCCTATAAATATAGATTGAAATCATTTTGAAATATATTTTCATTATAAATTGGTAAAAAATTAAAAATACATTGTGAAAACATTTTTTCTTAAAAACATATAAAATAAACATAACACCATTTTAAAAACATTATTCTTTTAAAAAAATTCAAAAAATATAAATAATGATTGATTTTTCTTTTTGAAAACAATTTCATTGAAAATAATTTATAAATTAAATTTTCTTAAAAATTGACCTTTCAAAAATGAAATGGAAGCTTCAATGAAATGACTGTAGGTAAATATGTACATGTTGTATGAGGTAAAAGAACAATCCCTTTTTCACGGTAAAAAGATTAGAAGATGGATTTTTTTTATAAATGACAAAATTATTCCTCTAAATATATTATTAAAATATAATAAGGGTAAAAATTTATTTTAATGCATAAAGGATAATGTTACAATATTCATGGAACACTTTTCAGAAGACATAAATTTCTGACTGAAGAGAGGGTAAACACATGCTTTATTAAAAACCACTTTTATGAATTTATTATTTACCATAGAGTATAAATATGGAAATAGTACAAAAATATATAATTAATAACTAGTTTATAAAAAAATTCATCAATGTATTGAGAAGTTTTTTGTAAGATTTCATCACAGGAAGTATAAACAGAAACAATCTTGAAAAGCGATGAGGTTGTTTGAATAAATTCTTATCACCTGGTAACATGGGATCATAATCTCCATATAATAAAAATAAATTACTGTAAGATTATAATATAATTAAAATAAAAAGACTCATGATATAACATGTAACATTTAAGTATACAACCCTCAAGAAAATTATAGGCATAACAAAACATGAGTTTCAATGAAGGAAAATTCAAAAAAAAAACTATTTTAATTATTTAATAACTTAGGAAACATAAACCCCACAAAATATTGGTCATGTATTGGCTATATAAAAACCAATATATTTAAATATAAAAATAATTTTATAAATCCATGGACATAATACACATCACACAAAAGGAATGGGTGGTGAATAAATCATGTATCTCACTGAAATTAAAAGTGAGATAAAATTCCCTTATATTGTGTCTTTACTATCGTCGTACTCATTAAAAACCCATGTATAATAAATATAATTTTTTTATAAATTTTTTAGATAACCATATTCTTATCTATTATAACATATGTGGTTTTATTAGTACATTATATCACACTATTTTTAAATCATTCATGTTATGGTTAGGATTCGGGTAATGGTCTCTTTATTCATCGCATGTGTCTTAATTTGATATATTTTTTATCCTTATACATATATGAATATTTCTAGAATTTAAACTATGATATAAATATAGTATATATATATTATATGATTATTATAATAATATATATAATATATAATTATGAAATGGAATACAATGTTCATGGAGATGGTAGGTCGTACGTACTTATGAATACTATTTCTGTTTAATTGTCGTGTTAAAAGGAACAGAAGAAAAAGACATATTTGTATATATTTATTTAATTTATTATTTATTTATTACATTATATTTATGATATCATATATATAACATATATTCAGAACACCCATCATTAATACAGTCCATGTAGTGTATGAATGAATCATATCGCTTAGAAGGGAAAATAGTCCACACTTCATCAAACAAAATGATCATATTAACACAAAATGGAAAGTAAAAAATATATATAGTGTAAAAATGTAATAATGAAGAAAAATAAATAATAAATATAATATATTACATATATATATATATTTTTATCATAATTTCCACCATGAGAGGTGGTAAATGATAAAAATGAACAATCATCAGTTAGTTTGGTTGTAGTTCGTCGTACACATAAACAGTATGTTCAATGTCAATTATATAGAGGTGTGTTTAACTGTAGTTTAAACCATTAGAATAAAAATCATAGTATATTTAATATAAATTATCATTAATACAAGAATTTAATAAAGATAGTGGAGTGGTGGAGAAGGAATATAACAGAAAGAGTTTGAGAGAAGAGGTTACCTCTTAATTAAGTAACTCCTTTTACTTTGTGTCAAAAGGGTTCCATGGATTGCCCTCATTTAAAGGAGAGGATTATATGAGAAATGGAAATATTTTTAAAACATTATTGGGAGGATATTTTTGGAAACTAATAGTATTTATATGTGTGAATAAGTGGGGGATGTGGTGGCATTTTATAAGGAAGGAAAGGGACTCAGTTGGAATTTTTGCAAAACAACTAGGTGTACACATGTTATTAACTAACAAAAGTAATATCAAACCAAAAAAATAATTCATGGAAGTTTTTTGTATAATATATTTCCATATATAGTTTTTTTTAAAGGTTATAGTTCATTTGGTCCCTAATGATTAAAGTTTAGTCTCCAATTAAACTTAATTTTACCTTAATCATTGTTACTAATTTTAATCATTATGACTAATAATTTTACTAAAAAATTAATATGATATAATTATAATATAATTATAATAATGATTAAAAAAATTTATTTCAATTTTTATAATTTTATTTCACATAAGTGGGAAAATGAATATTAATGTTAATCCCACAGATGAGACGAACTAACTAGTTTTTAAAAGTTAAATTTTCATCAAAAGATTGTTAAGTATTTATATTCAATTTCAAATTTAAATTAATTATAATGACATAAATTGTATTAATATATATATAATTTATCTAATTTTATATTAAGAAAAAATTTATGTTTAATTAAAAATTAGTAATTATTTAAACGAAAAGGTAGTTATTAACTAAACTCCAGCATTTTTCCCTATTCACCAAAAAATGATGTCTCTCATAAAAATCTAATAAAATCACCATAATATATTTTAGGGATTATAAATTAAAAAATAATAATTTTGTTTTATAAATTTAAATTTCAATATATGTCTATAAGTTATTTTATTATTTTTTATAGAAGGACATGAAATGTATATCATTTAAGACAATAGTATTTTCAAACAAATGAGGTATTTACCAAAAAAATATATCTTTCGTTATCAATATGATTTATTTCTATTAAAAAATAATAAAAAAATATTTGAAAATTATTTATTGTAATTCATATTACCATGTTTAATGGGAATGCTATAATTATCTCATTAAAATAATTATAACAGTAAAATTATGTTTCATAGAAACATCAGTGTTTCTTGCAATGTACGCTAAGTTGGTATTGTGTGTCACATATTCCATGTCATGGTTACTTGTAATGTATGACAAGATGATTCTATGGGTATCGTGTGCTAAGATGGAGATTTTTATCATATTTCGTATCGGTGATGTCTGAAAGGAATGATTGACTTAGTGATTTAACTAAAATAAAAACAAGATTCAGAGTTCAATGAATTGAAAAATATAAAAATATTAAATTAATTCAAAAAAAATTATTCCAAAAGGCTCATGAGGTTACATTATAATTCATTAAAATAAATTTCTCCCTCAAATTTTTTATGTCTTATCAAAGGTTTTATACTTGAAACATTCATTCATAGAAACCCACATCCTAAAAATTAATGAAAAAACATCCATTAAACGGTATATGTTGGAACCATAATAGATACCCAGATTAACTCATAATTATATTAACATAGAGGAGAACATATTTTGGAATTGAAAATATGTACATGGTAGAGAAATCATACCATCACGTTCTGATGGATAGAGATAGAGAACAAGGTCAACATAATGTGAACAATCAGAAATCCATAAATCTATGATGACCTAAAGGACCCTATAGTACATTAGAAACAAAGATACAAGCTTAAAAATATTTGTAGACAATTTAAATAAAGCTGAATAATGATCATAAAAATTTATACTTGAATTATTATACGAAAACATCACCCTTTATTGTTCATTGACCCACTTCGCTATTATCTCAAAAAAGGATCCTGACTTTTTCATTCCTGAAATACTAACAGATCATGAGACACATGATATTACATCCCATAAGTTATCATCAGAAAAATGTAGTTTAAATAGGATATACAATATGCATAAATCATCATATGATGATATAACACTTTTATATAACTGTCTTCAACTGATGATTAAGTTAAACATTATATAAATGGTTATCCTTATAAACCATTTGTATGATTAAAATTCAAATCATTGCCAATAATGACATGAAATAATATCAACATTGATCACACATAAATATCAAAGGTTATCTTGGTTTTCACATTCCAAACTTGTGAATACCTGCTGAGTATATTCCCTTGAAACATGGTAATAAACTGAATTACCATAAACACTTTTTGAAAACATGCATGATTCATTATTCCAATGATTAGTGGATAAATTATTTAAATCAAAAATGATTTAAACCTCAAAATTTTTGACATAGGACACTTTTTCCTTAATTAGTTCAATGGTAATATGTATTTTCAAATTTAATTATTCATCTCTAACATATCATTATCAAAATATCATTTTCATAACATCATGAATTAATTAAGGGATATTATCCCTTAATCAAAATGCCACCATTCTATGAAATCACCCTTCAATATATACTTTTCATTCCATAATAAAAATGTATACTAATAATAATTATATATTTTAGGATACATGTAACATAATTAGTGAATTCCAAAAACATAAATACTTCTTCAATCCAACCTTATTCTTAAACAATTAATCAAACTTCATCAACTTATTCCTTAATATGTTTTTCATAGAATATTAAATATCATTCATTATAATGTTTCGTAAACCACAATATAATCATTCTTCTTATGTTTAGGGTAAAAAATAATGTAAGAAAATCAAATTCCTTTCACAAGTCATTTTTTGTCTCATTATCTTCCGAAGAATAACCAATACTCATACCAATATCTCGATTCTATTTATTTCATTTCTAATTTGAATATTGATTCACTTAATGCCCATGATTTCCACATATGAAACATTAATAGTTAACGTACTTCTTTCTACTTATCTCCATTGAATAAATCTAGAATGTATAGTTTCTAAAAAATCTCATATTGGGATACCATATAATTATGAAATATTACTTCTAGGGTACCTACATCGTGGATAATAATTATTTAATATATGATATCATCAGTTTATCATATTTTATTCATTTTCATCCATTATTTAAATCATTCATGATGGTTCATGAAGTGTTTTGTGAATTCACAAAGCATATCTCCTAGGAGTGTCAAACCAGGTGTACGACAAGGCTCATTGTCGTGTACTATATTACCATAAGTCAGGCCCAGAAAATATTGTACCATTTTTTATCCCTTCATAAATATATTCCATAGCTAAATACACATGTTTCATCCAAATATGGATATATTTCTAGTAATCCACTCACTCTATCCATTAACAATATTACATTAAATTTTCCTATAAGTTAACTCATCATTATACTTATCTATATAGACCACCATAGAAATTTACTTAAAATATACATAGCGATCTTAATAAAGTATTTTCATAATAGTTTAAAATAGTTGACTAATACATCCCTTTGATACAACTATACTAAACTAGGATTAACATACATGGATATTCCATAATTTTAGATGAATATTCATTACATTCTGAAAACACATGCTTGAGGACCGTATTATTTTAGTGTCTATGAAACCAGGGGAACAAAATCTTATATCTTAGTGAAATATATTCAATATCTCCCACGAAGAACTCCACCTTTATCACTTCTTTCTAAAACTGTTATTCATGACCGAGGGAAAGGAAACATATGAAAAGAGTGACCTCGGATTCCCAATAAGGTTAAATTAAGAATACACATGTGCGTAACATGGTGAAAATGGTCTGGAACTTGAGAATAACATTTGAATATCATAACCTGTATATTAGAGATAATAATAAATATTGGAAGGTCATATGAAATGGATCATAATATAATTAAGAGAAAAATTCATGAAATCATGTCATAGGAACATGAAATGGAATTTGTGGCATGCATATGGGTCTATAGTTTTATGAACCAGTATAAGTAGAAACATGTTCACTCATTATGTTTATAATACAAACCAAGGCCCTCGTATCAACTTATGGACATGAAACAATATCCATAAATATCATTGTGAAAGTGTAATTAGTTTTAAAAATATCAATATAGACATGAAAATAGGACCATGGATAACATTTTTAACATGTAATCGGGTTTACACATAACATTGTGAACATATAATCAGGTGACACATAAACATATGGACTCGAAAATGGGTCCACACATAACATTATGAACATGTAATAATGTTCACTTGTAATATTTTGAATATTCAATCATGTTCATTCATAAAATTATGGATAAGAAACCAGGTCCATGCATAACATTTTGAAAATGTAATCAGGTTCATGCATAACATTGTGAACATGTAATATGGTTCATGCCTAAACTTATGGACAAAAAACTGGATCCATGCCTAACATAGTGAACATGTAATCAGTTTCATGATTAAAATTTATACTATTTATTCATCCATCATTACCCAGTGCATTAGAGGGAGTATAGGTCCCACCCATCTTACTATAAAATCATTATTACATCTTCCATAATATAATAAAACATTCATCGTATCAGTACCCATAAAAAGATATGGGTTATATAAACATAAAATCATAACCCATGAAATGAAGATGGTATCATTAAAATTTCATCACATCATAACTTATAGAAAAGAGATGCCTTTCCTAACTATTTCATCAAACCATAACCTAGGAAAAAAATCAAGTTTCAAAATTATATATATATGGTAGAGAAACAGGCTTCCTAAGAATTATTCCTTCAAATCATAAACCATTCAAGAAATTATATGAATTAAAACATTGTGTAATTTTCTAGAATGTATTGATTAACATCATAAGATTTCCTCAGAGATGGAAAATAATTTACAATGATATTATGAAAACAATTCTTGAGAAAATATCCTTTTTGATTTGAAGATTTATTTTTAAAGCATAAAAAATACGAAATTCATTTTTTTATTTATTTTAAATCTTATAATTGAAGTCTCGAAATAATATTTAAATTTTTTTTCCTTGAATACTTATAAATGTTTCTTGAAAACATTTTAAAAACATTTTTCCATGAAAACATATAAATTAAGTTTCAACACATTTTAAAAAACTATTTTCTTTGGAAAAAAATTGAAAAAATATGATGAAATAATGAAATTTTTTTGAAAACCATTTCTTTAAAATAAATTTAATAAAATATTTCCATAAAATAACCTTTTAAAAATTCAATTCAAGATTCAATGAAATGATAGTGGAAAAATTCATACATGTCGTACGAGGTAAAATAACATTCTTTTTTCATGGTAAAATGTTAAGAACAAATTACTTGTTTGTAATGCTATAAGAAGATAAGTTGATGATATTAGTAAAAAAGAAAAAGTATAATAATTTATTTTCTGGATTATAGGATAATTGAACAATATTCTTCGAAAACATTTTCAAAAACATATATTTCTGACCAAAGAGAGGGTAAAGTCGGGATTTCTTAAAAAAAGTATATTAACTATATTATTTACTAAAGAGTAGATGTTTGTTACTAATTCATTAATATTGTTTGAATAACCATAGAGGAATAAATTTCATTAATTTCTTGAGATATGGGTCATAATATTTCATTAAAGGATTCATAAACATAAACAATCTTGAAAAGTGATGAGATTGTTTTAATAAACCCTTATCACTTGGTAACATGGGATGATAATATCCATGTAAGAAATGTAAATTTCACAAAGATTATAGTATCATGAAAATAAGGATATTAATTATATATAAGTTAAAATGGAATTATATAAACCTCAAAATAAATTTAGATGAAAAACAAAACATGAGTCTCAAATAAGGCAAAATGAGATAAAACTGTTTTACCGATTTGGTAACTCTGGAAACATAATCCCCATGAAATAAAGATCATATAATGGATATTTATATACACATTTATTTTACTATATTAATAATTTTATACATCCATGGGAAGTATACACTCCACACAAATGGAATGGGTGGTGAATAAAGCTTATATATCACAAGAATAAAAACTAAGACGAAATCCCTTTACATTGTGTCTTTACTCCCGTCTAACTCATTAAAACCTCATGTATAATAAATATAAATCTATTATACATATTTTATAGAACCATATTTTCATATCTAATACTATATAAGGATTTATTATGACTTTATGTCACATATAGTTAGAATTTTCATGTTAAGCTTGTGCTTCAGGAGTTGTCACTTTATTCTTTGCATGTGTCCAAATTTGTTATATCATTAGTACATAAAATTATACCATTATTTCAAGAATGTAATCCATGATTAAAATATAATATATATATATATATATATTATTTTTATAATAATTTATAGATTATATATGGTTGAATCAAAATACACAGTTCCGAGAGAGGATAGGCCGTACGTACGCATGAACCCTATTTCGGTTTAATTATCATGTTAAAAGGAAAACGGTAAAAGACATATATATGTATATATATGAATAATTATTAATGTATATTTATGATATCATATGTATCATATATATTCACTAAAATCATCTTTAATACAATCCATGTAGTGTATGAATTAATTATATTGCTTTCAGGGGTGGTAGTTTACACTTACTCAAATGAAAGGAACGTATTAACCCAAAATAAAAAGTAAAAAAGTTATTTATTTGAAAATGAATAAATAATAAATAATAAATAATAATATAAGAAATATATTAATATATTTTCCATCAACATTTCCACCATGAGAGGTGGTAAAGGAAATATGAACATTCAATGTTTAGTGAGCATGTAGCTTGTTGTACACATAAACAATATGACTGTTATCCATTAGATGGATGTGTGTATAAATGTAGGTAAATACCCTAGAAAAAAATACTATTATATTTAATATAATTTATATGTTATAAAATAATTTCATAAAGATATTTGATGGATAGAGAAGCAAAATAAAAAAAGGAGGTTCAGAGAAGAGGCTACCTCTTAATCGGACAAGTCCTTTATGATTTTCCCAAAAGGAATACTTTGGTTTCTTTCATACAAAGGAGATAATTCTAGGATGAAGGGTGATATTTTTTGAATTTTATTGTGTAGATATTGGACAGAAATATGAGTTTTTAGATGTTTGAATAAGTGGTAGATGTGTTGTTTTTCTATAGGGAAGTAAAATGAATCACATTGAAATTTTTAAAACAACTTAGGTGTACATATTTTGTTACCTATAAAATTCATAATAAACCAATATAAATAAATTATTAAAGGTTTATGGAAACCATTTTTCTATCCAAAGGGTTCTGAACAATTTTCTAGGTCATTTGGGCCCCAAATGTTAAGGGTTAGACCCTAATTAATCATAAGTTGATCTCAATTGGAGTGATTAGTTGTAATCATTTAAATACTAATTTGTGTAAAAAATCAACATGTTATCATTCAAATAGAAATATTACACTAATGAAAATGGTGTATTCCCATTTTCAAATTCAATTAATAGAATCTGTAAAATAACAATTAATTATAGTCCCACAAATGACACAAAATAATGGGGTTTTTAAGTAAATTTTGTTTAAAATGTTTGTGATGTTTTTACATTCAATTTTAATGTAAAATTGATACTAATGAACTAAATTGTATTAATATATATTTTAATTATAAAATTTGACCTTAAAACGAATTTAATTTATAATTTATCATTAATAATTATTTAAATAGAACGGTAGTTTTTAGGTAAAATGTCGTATTTTTCACTATTAATCAAAAAATGATGTTTCTCAGAAAAATCCCAAAAATTCACCCTTAGCTATTTTAGGAATTCTAATTTCAAGAAAAATGTTTATTTTATAAAATTAAATTTCTAAATGAGTCCAAAATTATTTTTAATTTTTTTCTCTTTAAGGGCATGAAATGTAGGCCATTTTAGACGATAGTATTTTTAAACATATATGGTATTTACCAAAAATTATATCTTCACTTATGAATATAATTTATTTAAATAAAACCATAAGAGAAAATATTTTAAGAGTAGTTATTACTTTTTATGTTACTATGTTTAATAGATAGGTTATAATTTTCTAATTAAAATAAGTATAAAAGTAAAATGATGTTTTATAGAAACATCAGTGTTGCATGTAACATGTTGAAAGTTGGTTCTGTATGTTACATACAACAAGTCATGGTTTCATGTAATTTATGTCAAGTTAATGTTCCATGTATCATATTCCATGTTGGTTCCATGTAACGCACACTAAGTCAATTCCATGTGAATGTAATGTTTTACATAGTGATTCTATAATAAATAACTATTTTCAGAGTTTCATGAAATGAAAAATATAAAAGGATTATGTTAATTCAAAAAACACATCTTGGGATGTTATAATAATAGTTACGTAATTATTTATAAAGTCAATTCTTAATTATTTAACTTCATGTTTCCGGGGAACATGCTACATTTACCATCAATATTTATTCTCAAGACAGTTTAAACTATTCTTATTTGGACAAGTTATTTGTGTCATGAGACTACTAATGCATTGAGGGGCAAGCATTAAGTGGTCCCCAAACCATATAATGTATATCCAAAACATTCCTCATATATCAAATAGTCAATTTAAAAATATATTATTAAATCAAATCATCCCATACAACATTGAAATATTTGAATGCAAGGAAGATAAAAGGATTGATAATATAATATATTAAAAGGTATAGTAGATACACCACGAAAAATAAGTAACTGGTGAAAGTGTAATTTATCTCACATATGTAAAAAAGTGGGATTAAATCCTTTATCATTTTCTAATAATTTATTTAAATGAAAACCCATTTATAAAAGAAAGTATTTCATTGGAAAAAATCTTTTAAATTTTAATAGATTATTCAAAAATTTAGGGTATCATGATGGTAGGAAATCACATTCATGTTTTATAAGTAAAAAAACATTCTTATTGTTTTTGTTAGAAAAGTCATATTGTATCTTGTTTTGGAAAATGAAAGGAAGATTCCGTTTAAATAATTTTTTAAAAAAATTAAAAATGAGTAAATATTACACTGAATAATAATTTTATAATAGTAAATAAATTGAATCATATTTATAAAAAACTTAAATGAAGGAGAAATATTACCCAATGGAGACTTAAAAAAGAAACAATTTCAAATAATGATGAAATTATGAAACAAATATTTATCACTTTATAATTAGTAGAATTTTATTACCATGAAGGAAACAAAATTATATGGATATTAAAATAATATAAAATTAATAATAATTCTCATAAAATACTTTCATTGGAAGTATATACACCACAAAAAAGAAATAAGTAGTGTATAAGTAATGTGTCGCAAAGAAATAAAAGATAGAAAAAAATCCATTACCTTGCATTTCATTTTGGGTGAACATCATTAAAACTTATGTATTATGGTTTTAATAAAGTTATTAACTTATATAATAACCTAATTAATATTTATTATATCATATATGATAATTATATGTTATTGTTTCTGACACTTTCACAGGGGCGCGCGCATCCATCTATGGAGGATGTGTGTCTGTTGCCCTGCATTCCTGCTTTCCAAAGGCGGGCAGCATCCGCTCCTTATTCAGGGATGTCTACTCCTTGATTGAAACGAGATGATGAGATGTCGGTTCTTCCTTCCATGGACTCCTCCTCGGAACTCGTCACCTAGTCTGGGTCTCCCTCATAGATTTAATACGTTGTTCGTCAAACTCTTCCCAGTGCCCTATTTCCATGGACGCCGGTTAATTACACTGCTTCTATCAGGAAATTCCAAAGGGTCTGGTCAGGGCAGCAACCTTCGGTTGGGGGAGTAGTCACGTCGAGGCATCATTAACGTGTCTGAGCGCTAGAGAATTGGTGTGTCTGTCTTTTGTCCCTTATTATAGGGATTATCCAGGGCGCGGAAGCCCGAGGTATCCCGCATCGAGCACGGGGAATCATATGCCATAGGCATGTATCAGAGGTTTTCCTCAGCTTCCCATTCTTTATCACAGGGTACGCCGCAAATTTAACATCCAGCAGAGACGCATCGGACTGATCAGAACTCTGATGAGGGTGGATCATATTGAGGAACCCCCTTAAGGGGACACCGATATCGCTGCTAGCCCGTGGGAACCTTCCTGAATGTTGTGGAGGGGAATGGGGTGGCATTATTTCACTCGGATGTGACGGCCAGGATAAATATCAGGATGGATGATTACAAGCTACATGGAGTGGAGGGGGAATGAACCGAAGCCATCGTGGAGATAACGGTGGTGATGGGCTTGAGTCATGAAGAGACTTCCTATGTATCCCCGTGGTAGGGAATCAATGTCCGCGTAGTTCAGTTGGCGAGAACTGACGTGAAGGAGTTCCGAACGTCCAATGGGTGATGGTTTTGAAGCTCATAGAGGCTTCTGACGTACCATGACTGGACATGGATCAAAGTCCATGTAGTTCAGAATGGATGTGTGTGACTTACAGTTTAGGTTGCCCAATGTGGTGGGAGAACCGACGTGAATGAGGTCAGAACGACCGGATGGTGGGCTTGAACATCATGAGGATTCCTACATACCATGCCTTGGCATGGATCAAAGTCCACGCAGTTCGGGTTGGATGATGGAGAACCGACGTGAAGATGGACCTTGGTCCAATGGGAGGTGGGCTTGAACCTCGTGAAGCTTCCTACGTACCATGCCTTCGCATGGATTAAAGTCCTCGTAGTTCGGGTTGGACGCCAGAGAACCGGTGTGAAAAAAGACCTTGGTCCAACTGGTGGTGGGCTTGAACCTCGTGAGGCTTCCTACGTACCATTCCTTGGCATGGATCAAAGTCCACGTAGTTCAGGAAAAGGGGTTGTTTAACTGACACGAAGGGGTGTCAGATCAATTGGATGGGTGGGTCACAACGGCTTACAGCTATATTGGGATGAAGTTTAATTTCATGCGGGACGGGGGGCATGTCAGAGAACCGATGTGAATAAGGACCTTGGACCAAGATTATGGTGAGGTTGAACATCAAGAAGGCTTCCTGCATACCATGCCTTGACATGGATCAAAGACCACATAGTTCAGGTGGTGTCAGTGAACCGACCTGAAGAAGGACCTTGGTCCAATAGGTTTTGGTCTTGAACCTCGTGAGGTTTCCTACGTACCATACCTTGACTTGGATCAATGTCCTCATAGTTTGGGTTGGGTTTTGTCAGTGAACTGACGTGAAGGTGAACCCGAGGGGTCCACTGGTGGTGGGATTGAACCTCGTAGAGACTTCCTACATCCCATGCCTTGAAATTGATCAATGTCCTCGTAGTTTAGGTGTGCATTTTAACATCATGCAGGATGAGGGCTTTTAGGTCTTACGCTCTAAGGCGGCCCATGGTGGAGTTTGGTGAACCAACGTGAAGGAGGTTGGGATGAACAACAAGTGGTGGGCTTGAACCTCGTGAGGCTTCCTACGTACCATGCCTTGAAATTGATCAAATTCATCGTAGTTCAGGATAGTCAAAACGGCTTAATGCTCGACTAGAATGATGTTTAACGTCATGCGGGACGAGGGTGGAACCTGACGTGGAGAAATGACGGGCGGTGGGCTTGATCCTCGTGAAGGCTTCCTACGTACCATGCCTTGACATGGATCAATGACCTCATAGTTCAAAATGGTGTATAGTTTAATGTCATGTGGGAGAACATACAGTTTAACGTCATGTTGGACGATGGCATTTCCATGGTTGATTCCTACTCTAAGCCCACGTGAGTCATGCTCAGTGTGAGAAACAAGAGGCAGCAGAGACCTGACGATCACGTCGCGAAGGGTGCGTCTGTGAGAATCGAAGAATGGCTTACACGTTTAGTGGCCCATGGTATTGGGACTTACTCCATGATGGAGGCCCAAGAGGCGACAAAGCGCAGAGGGAGAGGAAAGGGTAATGGATGAAATGAGGTGCCTCATTCCCAATCATGCCCTCCACTAGCCCAAGCGGTGGGGAAGTACGAAGGTGCATGGGTGCTACCTTTAACAAGAATAGCTAGGGGCTTACACCAAGGAGGTTTCCCTTCCCCACAGACAAACACCACTCAGAGAGGGTGGATATCATCCCATGTGGGGGGTGATCCCAACCCCGTGGAGACGAGCAACATAAAAAATGTCCGAGTTGGGGGGATCCTACATGTGAGGCAGGGGGCCTGGTCACAGTTTAACGTCATGTGTTAAGGATGAGGTGCATTGTAGTTTAACATCCTTCAGCTCGGATGAGGTGGGATTACTCCGCACCCCTAGGACTTACATGACCAGTACCCTCTGCTCCTTATGAGAGGGAAGGTACCGGCAGTGCCATGCAAAAGGGGGATTGCAGAGCGAACCATCGAGGGGTCCACGTTAGCATGACTATGTGAAGAAGAAATAGCCATTAGCGTGCCTATGTGAAGAAGCATTAGGTGAAGGAATGATATGGGCGGTATCGTTCAGGGGACATTGAAATCACATCCTGCAAACCTGTAGGGTCGCACAGTAGAAGGAATTGCCAAGAAGAGGGGTCTGCAGGTAGGGGCCTTGCAGAGCACGATTGATCTGCATAGTGGATGGAACTTGAGAGGGGGTGTGCTTCGCGAAGTGGGGTGCCTTAGCCTTAGCATGCGGAGGAGGTGTGAATGGGATGTGCTTCACAAAGTGGAAGGGTGTTCACAGAGCACTGCCTCTCAGAGAATAGGTTCCTCGCGAAGCAAGGTGTCGTGAAGCAGTGTGCATCGTGAAGTACAGTGATCCTGCTTTGGAATGTGGATCATGTGTATAGGGTGGGTGTTGCGCGAAGCATAAATTATACGTGACTTCCCAGGTCCCCTTTGGGATCTCCTTCCTTCACGAATTCCCTTAGGCTTCACAAAAGGCATACCTCTTGGAAGAGGGGCTCAAAACGAGACAAGTCGGAGACCTCTCGCGAAGAAAAAATACCTCGCGGAGCTCATGATTCCTTGAGAAAAGAGTGGTTCGTGATTTGGGAGTTGAGAAGCTGAAAGGTCATATTTTCTATCCTATAACGCTCGGGGGGAGTCAGGTATTTATAGGCAAGAGGCGCCACGAAGCAGAGCTCACGCGGCACGAAGGAGGCTTCAGTTGATCTATGGTGTGTCGTGAACGTCATGGGAGTTCACAGAGAGGTACCGCCTCGGGTGCCTCACAGTGGGGTCAAAAACATCAAGGGAATTCACAGAGAGGTACCGCCTCTGGTGCTTCGCGGCAGGTTCAAAAATGTCAGGGTGTTCACGGAGAGGTACCGCCTCTGGTGCTTCGTGGCGGCCGCGTTGCTTGGGGGGGCTCCGCGTCGTGGATTCGCGGGGCAGGGCGTGGGGCCTTTTTTTCACAACATTTTTTTAAATATTATGGCACCAACAAATTGCACCCCTCAGACTTAGAACCTAGGAGGGATCAAGGGTCGAAGTATAGAGGAAATCACCAAAATTAATGGTAGTTCGACGTGCTGACTCGCGAAGCGGGCGCGAGAGGCGGACATGGATCGCTAAGTCCGGACGCGCCATGAAGCTCCGCTCTAGCTGGACGTGACATGAAGCTTCGAGGGATGCCACCTATAAATAGGGGGGTTGACCCCTGTTTTTTCCTTTCCCTTCTCCGCAACAATTTCCTTTTTCACTCTCAATTCGTGAAGCTATGCCTACTCTGTGACTTCTCACCGCGAATTGAGCTTCGCGGCGAACTACGAGTCTTTGACTCCGCGACTGTCCCATGAAAACCTGTGCTTGCAGGCTGAGGATAGGCTCTGCGTCGTGGCTTGGTGAACAAGAACTGCGAACGAGCTCCGCAAATGATCTATGCGACCCGACCTGAAATTTTTTCGAGTTCTAAAACCCAATGGCCCATCAAGAAGCTACATTGGGGGTGCTTGCAGACGCAACCTGGAGGGGTGAGATGGCCAACTGTCTGGGCCTGGTGGAGCTATTCCGAAGCCACTCGGACCATAATTCTTTGACGGAATTATTATTAGAGAGCCAAAAGACCTATCTATTGTGAAAGAATCTACCCTTGTATGGCTTCGGGCTGAGGGACGACGTCTTCATTCCTAAGGCGAGTAGGGACGAACCAGCTTGCTGGTTCAGAAGCACATGGTGCCAGCACCAATGGTTCTGGGTGGCCGATGGTCATGCGTGAGAGGACATCACAACTGTCACCACCGACTGTCTATACAACCATCTGAACAACATTAGTGGAGATCCATTGCAACCGGAGACTCCCCCTCCCATGTACCGCACCATACTGAAGGCGGCCTTGAGGGATTCGAAGAAGGGGTGCTCCAAGGAGTGGGACCTGCGCCAGGGCAGCAACTTCACCAATGATTGGGCATGGGAATACTGGGTAGGTGCCTCATGAAAAAAGTTTGGGGCCGAGTTGAGGGGAGTGGGCTTGTATGAGGAATCATGGGCCTCTTAATTCCACATTTATCAACTAAAACATCTGATGCCAGAGCTGTTAAGCAGATGGTCATCTAGGACCAACACTTTTCACCTGCACCATGGGGAGGTTGGCATCAGTCTGTGGGATGTCCATCAGATCTCGGGGGGTCCCGATATTGGGGGCTATGTATGATGATTTCCTCCCCATCTTTAGTGCATGGGAGGATCCAGAGCAGATTCCCCGGATGGCACTGAAACTGATGAGACAGGTCCCCGGAGAGGAAAAAGAAGTGGTGAGAGATGTCCACATTAAGAAGTGGTTCAATAAGTTCCTGAACATCATGAAGGATTGAGAGTTTCCCCCGATGCCTCGAACTTTCCCGAAGGGGGATTAATGGGGAAATGATCACTCATATTGGAGGCTGTTGGAGGATAGCCAATGGAAGACCTGGGGTTTCAGTGTTAGTACTGAACAGCAGCCAATAGTCAGGCTGGAGGCATTTATCACGACCCTCATCTGCAGTTGGATCCTACCAGTGAGGGATACCAACATGGGGGGTGTGACCCAGCTCATTTATCTGGGCATCCATGTTGGCCACTAGAAGGCGGATCAATCTGGGGATTCTGATGCTCGCCAGATTGTACAAGATGCTACGTCATGTTAGCAAGGCCATGAAGCCGCCGAGGATATGCGGTCCCTTCCACCTTCTGTATGGGTGGATCGCGGTGCACGTCAGGGGGGTTTATGAATATCAAAACCCCATCTCTCCACCGAGGTCAAATTTTTGTCCATCCATTCTGAATTATAGCGGTAGCATCCCAGTCAAACTAACAATACTGATGGTACTAAATCGGGTGTATAATGTAGACGAGTTTAACTTCCAGCTGTTTCCATTGCTGACGGGGGTACTCACCTATGACGGTCTGGGGATGGAAGAGAATCGGGCCTATCTCCTGGCCTTTTGAAGTTGAGTCTTGGCGGCACTGATGGACCACGAGGCGCTCTGCGAGCTGTACACCCCACACAGGTTCGCGAGGCAATTATGGTGCCTACAAAGGCTGACCCCGCAGGTCTACTGGAAGGTGAACGACGAGGATCACCCATGTGTGATGAGGCAATTATGGCTAATTTTCACATGGGAAGACAAGAAAATGTGAAATGCATTGCCTTTGTCCACAGCCGCCTTTGGACTGGTAAAGGAATATGCCATCATCTTGGAGGAAGCTTATCCAGGGGAAATGCTGAAGCAGCCAACCATTCAAGCTAGTGACGGCTGGCCTCCCCTATCTCGAGGTCGGAGTCGGAGGGCGGCAACGACCTCTTGCGGTGGCAGAGCATCCATGGTGGAGAGACCTGCACCAGCCGAGGATGAGACAGCCGCGAGAGATCCAACAGCGGTGGTGGACCCGATGGTCCCAGAAGAGCAGAGCCATCCAGAGGGGCGGCCACCGAGGGGATTCCGCAGGATGTCCACTCAGGATTTGGGGAAGCGGCTGTGCCAGATCGACATGCTAGAGAATTTTGTTTACCCAAGGGCATGGGACATTTGGGACGTCAACCAGAAATTCCTCAGCTCTCCAGATATGTGGGAACACCTGAACCACCTTGATATGGATTTTCCAGGTATAGGCCCTGTCCAGGCTGGTTTTGCTGTGTCCCCAGCAGAGATGGAGCAATATCTGGATGAGCTTGAGGACTTTGTACATTTCAGCGGTACCCCGCGTCTAATGACAGACTGGGTGAGGGTACTGGTGGATCAGATGGTCCACCCACAACTTTCGGCCACTGCGATGAGGGAGCACTTCCCCTATATGAAGATTCAGACAAATCCTGTTGGGGAGTTGAGGCCGGTGGAGGGAGCCCTTTGGAGGAAGGAAAAGTCGGCGATCGAGACTCGGATCTCAACGATTTCACAGAGGTTCTCGAGGTAGCATTCAATGTTTCTTTCCTCAGGGTCCGCTCTCAGTTCATTATGGACCTCTTACCAACATCTGAACCATGCAGTAGGAGCTTGTACGCAAACCTCACTCTCGCCCCTCGGTGGGTGATGATGCAGGACCTTCGGAACCCACGCATGTGGCCACGTCCAGTTCGGTGTCTGGCGGGGCTAGGGCACCTAAGGTGGCTCTTCAAGAATCTTCGGACCTTCTGAAAATATATGGAGGTCCACACCTTGGGGTCCCATCAACATCAACTCTAGAGAGGTACTAGGAGTTCAATCTATGTAAGTCCTCTCTGCTCAACTCATTACTTTCACACGCTGATCGTGCGAACTGACATCCATTCCCTTCTCTGTCACGTACAATTCTTCGACTAGGATGGGCTTCTGTGGTGAGCCTGGTCAGGCTTTTTGGTGGCATCCATTCTAGTGGAATGCTGGTGATCATGTATATCATTACCCCACCCACCCAAGCTGAATTGCCCCTATAATTGGATGGTCCACCAACGGGATTGTGCATGTGGTCATCTAGGTGGGGTCCGACAATGAGGACATGTCGGTCAACCCATGTCCCGCTGCATCTGGTCCAATGCCAGATGTCGCACCTGATCCCACGCCAGATGCAGGTCCTATTGAAGACATCCTACGGGAGTACCCCATGTATGAGCTTGCTAACCGCGTGGACTGGGATGAGACGACATCCGATGAAGAGGAATGCAAAATAGTCCACTACTGATCATAGAAGCTGATCAAGTGCTTCTTCAATGACACCCCCAGGCACTATGGCTGGATGAAATGGAAAAACTTCACTCGTGGTTGCGCGAACTATGTGCTGGGGGAGTGGATGCCCAGTGCCCTCATATGCTCATCTGAGATCTTATAGCAGAGAAGATCCGGGAGTATGATCATGGGCTCAGCGTGGTCTGGAAGAGGAGCAAAGCGATGAACATCAAGAAGCTCCAAGAGGCTGAAAATGAATTCCAACACCTACAGATCTGGGCGGATGAGCACTCAGCCTCTCTAAATGCACAATATGAGCTGATCTTGCGATTGAAGACCTAGCTGGCAGAGGCGGAAGAGAATGTGAGAAAGGCTTCTGAAGAGATGGACGTCATTCAGGCCGACGTAGAGCGGGACTAATCTGTGGCTGATAAACTGCGCCCCAACACTACTGAGGAGGAGTGGGAGCTATGTCGGTGGCACAAATTCCTGTACGCCATAAGTCAAAGGGTGGCGGAGCTGTAACGCTCTTTTGACAGGGTCAATCCGTCCATGGAGGGATTTTACCCCCGGGTACTGTAATGATTACAAACCCTAAAACGTACATTAGGGCTTTGATTTTTTTTGAATGTCGTAGCATGAACGATTCCCGTTGTTTTCACTAGTTCATTGTACCCTTATAATGATTGTGGAATGTCCAGCGACAATTCCCTAAGGTTATGTTGGTCGGGCCCGATGTGAGAAACAAGAGATAGTTTCCTCATCGCCCCATCCAAACATAAGAGTGCAAACCAAGATTTGGGCCTCTGGGGTTTGGATAACTGGTCCTGATTTTCGGGAGATGGGAGAGACCTAACTAGAGAAGGAAGTTCTCAAAATAGCCAAATTACCGTTTTTCTAGTGTGCTCTTATGCACGAATGGTGCAACTCCAGGGGCGCTGAAATCAGTCTGAACGGATGGGAATGGGATGTGTGAATCACGATACCCATGATTTGGAACACTATGGGGTGGCATGACAATGGAGGATAGCTGTTGACCATGGCGGAAATGCAGCATCCATATTACATTATCCTGAAATGGGGACAACAAATGGGGGTCGACCATTGACCATGTTCGAAACACGGGGCCTAACTCAAATATCGTTGATCAACCTTTCGGGATGTTGGCCCAGGACAGCAGGTGGACCATAGGTCGATTATCCATACTGTTAGGGGGTCCCTCCAGTCATGACCAGTCTTCCAGAACATTGGCCCATGATAGCAGGCGGACTATAGGTCGAGCTTCCAAACTGTTAGGGGGTTCCTCCATACATGAAAGAGGACGAGCGTCCAAATAAGGGGCACGCGAAGCGTGGGAAGTGGAGTGATGGTTTGTTCAAACAGAATCCAACACTCAGGAAATTACGCAACCGTGGTGGGAATATTCTAGGTGGGCACATCAGTTTGATCATGGATCATTCCTTCTTTCAGACAGGGCCTCTCTGGAGAGGGGTTATGTCGCTTCCCATTGTCATCTTGGGGAATCTTGAACTTGTTCAGGGCAGATTTATAGTTGTACGGTCCCCTACAAGTGGTCCGGCCAGGGGGCCAGAAAGGGGGAGAACAGGTTTTATAACTCCTGAGGGTTGGACCCTAGGAAAAATACCAGGGTATCCCTACGTATCCCATGATGATGGGAATAAAGCCACACGTAGTTCTGGAAGCACATTTTAATGTCATCTAGGATGATAAGAATCCTGGTTGCATCTGTACACATCCTACCAAAACTACTAAGACCATGTGAGTTGTGCTCGATGTGGGAAAGAAGAAGTAATGGGGAACTTTACCGACATAGGAAGGGGCTGGTTAGGGAGTAGGGATGCTCGGTGAATACTGGCGGAATGATGCTAACACATCCATGTGGCGCACCCAGACATGCGAAGATATAAAGCCAAGTATGTCATAATTCCACTTGAATATGAGTAAGTGGAAATGTGTGAATCGTGACGCTCAAAATTTGGATCGAAATGATGGCGGCGTGACGATAGAGGATGACGTTTGACCATGGAGGAAATGCAGTATCCATGTCATGTTAGCCTAGAATGGGGACATACAAATGAGGTTCGACCATTGGTCATGTTCGAAACACAGGACCATGTTGCAAATGTTCTCAGAGATCCATAGGGATGTTGGCCCAAAACTATAGGAGAGCCCTTAGGCCCAACATCCATGGAGAGCCCTTAAGCCTAGAATCCATGTTGTTCCAGGGCCCTTTTGGACATAGAAGAGAATGAGGATCCAAATAGTGAGCACATGAAGCTTGGTCATGGAACGAGGGGATATCCCCATGAAAATTCCACACTTCATGCTCTTTTTCAGAACACATCTGAATACGTTAATGAGATGCATTAGATAGAGGGAGCTGAGTCCCTTCCCATAGGGAGATCTTAGTTGAGGGTCGTAGAATTTGGACTATAGATGAGAGGAAACATAGAAGTCACATGGTAGGTAATTACAATAACCCGACATGGATGGGAACCGGGGATGTGTACGGTGTGGTGAACAACCTGATGTGGATGAGGACATAATCCCATACGACACTGCAAAACCCCCTTGGGAGAGTTTTTACATCCAGGGACCCAAAAAGAGAGTTGATCTGGGCCTGATGCAAAGTGTACAGGCGTTCCTACGTACCCCATGGGGTAGGGGATCAAGATACACGTAGCTCTAGATGGAGAAACAGTGCAGTAATGAACTATTATAAAGGATGAAGGGGGCACGCGGGTTTAGCCTTCGCACCAAGAGAAGCGGTATTTGAGAGTTCATGTTTTTCCTTTAAGGTGAGTGGTTTTTTTTGAAGAGACAGGCTGAGGGTAGCAAGACCTGGTGTCACCATAAGAATCAATCCATAGTAGTCATTGACAAATTGTATGGCTCGTGACTGATACCAAACGTGATGTCCTCAATGATGAGGTCATCACAATGCTGTTCCATTTTTCATCGTGTGGCCAAGATTATAATGTCACAGTTTAGGGTCGTGTGATAGAACCAAGCATGCATTTTAATATCATGTAGAACAGACGTAGCAGAGAAGATTCTAGGTGGGGAATGTGTACGGTGCCATGAAACATAACCGACGAGAATAGGGACATGATCCCACATCACACCGTACAAAATTACGAGAGGGATACCTCAGGCCGAGGGGACTACATAGAGGTCAGATGTAGAAGGGGAAGACAGACTAGCTCCCAAATGAGTTGGACCTGAAAACAAGATGTCAGGGCGGTCCTACATATCCCATGAGGATGGGAATCAATCCATACATAGTTATAGATGAAGATCATAGTTTATGATCTTAGAGCTCAGACCGTGGGAGCCCCAAAGGATGCTGTATTGCAACATTATCCCCCTAACATGAAAAGGTGCACTAAGGGATGGCATCAAGATTGTCACGATTCGACCTGGACATGATGAGGTGGGATATAATGTGAATAATTCAACCAACATTCAAGTCCTGAAAGTGCTAGTGTGATGAAATAGGGTTGCTGCTGACCATGGCGGAAGAGAAGCATCTATATCGCATTAGCCTGAAATGGGAACAACAAATGAGCTTCGACCGCTGACTATATTTGCAACACGGGATTTTTATCGATTTTTTGTCCAAAACCCTTGGAGGCGTTGGGCTGTAATGGTAGGAGAGCCCTTAGGCGTGGTTTTCAGGCCATTCGTGGGGGTCCCTCCAGGTGTGAAAGGTGATGAGAGCCCGAATGAAGGGTAACACAAAGCTTGAAAAGTGGAACGAACTTGACCTAGTTGAATCTGACATTCTAGTTTGTAGACCAGAGTACTCTTAACATGTGGGCGAACCACAGCAAGGGGTCAAGGGACTCAACTTGAGGGTGACCAAGAGATGGCGGGTTCTCGGGAAAAGGGGGCATAACGCCAACAAAAACCCTATCCCACACCTCTATATCCCCCTCGTGGAGAGGGACAGGCCAAGGGGCCTAGGTGACTGGGTGATCCAGAGATCTCTAAGAAGTGGGGCTGGACCCGAAGTCTAAACATTCCGGTGGTCCTAAGTATCTCATAAGGATGGGAATAAAGCCACACATAGTTCTAGAGGTTTCCTTTCAATGTTGTGCGGGAGAGTAAATAGGAGGGCTAATTCTTATAACGGGGTGTGCGTGGTGAGGCTATTGAAAACCCAATGTGAATGAGGACATAGTCCCACACCACGCCATGCGGTCCTGTAGTAATGGTCCTTAAGGCGGGATAAATGAGATGAATTAGCGGAACTCCAGATGGACCCAAAGACAAAGGGTCTGGGCATTCCTACGTATCCCATGAGGATGAGAATCAAGCCATACATTGTTCTGAGGAGATCTTAGTTTTCAATCATAGAACTCGGACCATGGGAGGACGGAAACATTCTGAGAAAGTGCAGACCTCGACCCTATTCCTAAGCCCATGTGATTTAAAATCAGTGTGGGAAATAAGGGAGGAAGATCCTTATTGAAATACCTAGAACATCCATCAAAGGGAAGTCAGTGCAGAGTTTTGAAGGACACCTTTAATGTGGCTTTGTTCCCCTAACACGCAGATTCACACTGAGGAATAGTATCAAGATTTTTGATGTTCTACTTGGAAATAATGAGGATGGAGAAGGATGTGAATCGTGTAACCAACATATTGGGCTTAATGGCGTTGGCGTGGCAATGGGGGATAACTATTGATCGTGGCTGAAATGCAGTCCCCATATCGCGTTATCCTAATGTGGGAATAACAAACGAGCACCAACCGCTAACCATATTCACAACACAGGATTTGTATCGATTTGTTGTCCAAAACCCTTGGGGTCATTGGCACGTAACGGTAGGAGAGACCTTTGGCGTTGTATCCTGGCCATTCTTGGGGGTCCCTTCAGGTGTGAGGGATTATGAAAGCCCTGATGAAGGGGAACACAAAGCCTGAAAAGTGTGTGAGGACATGTCCGAGAAGAACCCAGCATTCTAGGTACTAAACTAGAGTACCCTTAGGAACATTGGTGAACCGCCGAAAAGGGTCGACGAAGCGGCTCAAGAGGGAGTGGTACATGGCGCGGTCATTACAAGCCTGAAATGAATGAGGAATTAATCCTGTAACAAGATATATACTCCCCTCTTCGGGGAAGGGTAGGCCAAGGATCCAAGGTGGGTTGGAGATTTTCAGAAGATGGGTCTGGACCAGAAACCTAGAAATTCATGTTGTCCTACGTATCCCAAAAGGATGGGAATCAAGACACACGTAGTTCTCAAGATACAGTTTAACATCAAGTAGGATGAGGGCTGGGGAATAGGATTCCCTAGAAAGGGGAGGTTTAAGGCACAGTGCGTAACCTGATGTGAATGAGGACATAATCCCACACCACACCATACACTCCATGTAAGAACTTGGAATAAGACCCAAAAAGGCTAAGGGGCCTAAGGCTGGGCCTTGGTCAGGAAGGCCTGACCAGCTTGCAGTTTAACATATTGTAGTGAGGACGGGGGACGTGAGCTCAGAAAGGCCAAGGGGCCTGAGGCTAGGCCTCAGTCAGGAAGGCCTGACCAGCATGCAGTTTAACGTCTTGCAGTGAGGACGGGGGCCGTGAGCCCGAAAAGGCCATGGGGCCTAACGCTAGGCCTCGGTCATGAAGGCCTGACCATCTTGCTGTTTAACATCTTGCAGTAAGGAAGAGGGATGGAGAAGTTGTATCTTCCTGGGATGTGTTTGGTATGGAGAGTTACCCGACGTTAATGAGGATGTAATCCCACACCACACCGCACAATCCCATCATAGAGATCCTGGGCCAGGTGCCTGAGAGTTAGCCCTTCCCAGAAAGAGTTTGACACTTCAGGACGGGGAAGAACGAATCACTACATTTGATGTTTGGGACATCTTGGGGTGGACCCAAAGATCCAGGGTGGTTGTGGAAAATGTTCAAAACCCAGCGTCCCTATGGTGACTTGAGATGGGGGCAAAAAATGAGCGTCGACCACTGATTGCATTCAAAATGCGGGACACGTATCATCTTGTTTCTCGACATCCTCGAGAGAGTTTTCCTGAATCGGTAAGAGTTCATTAAGGCATAAAATCCATATCATTCAGGTGCCCTTACTGAAGGGTAATGTGATGGAATCCTAGTCACGAGGTGGGTAAAGCGTGGTTGTACCCATCTATGAAAGAGGAGAACGTCTCCAGGGAATGGGGCGTACGGCCAGATTGAGGCTTTCTCGACATAAATTGGGGAAAAAGTATCCACCCTGCCATATGTCTTGACCAGAGGTGAATATTTTGGCTTTTGGTCTTGGCCAATAGACAAAATGTTCGGGTGTTCCTGTGTATCCCATGAGGATGGGAATCATTCCATACATAGTTCATGAAGGCCCTGCAGTTTATCGTAGTGCGGTGAATATGTGGGAGGATAGATGAATGGGAGTGATCACATGGTGCAACCATTATAATCCTCGTATGAATGGGGATAAGGAGGTCTACTCCACATCATGCTAGGACCCCCCGAGGAAACTATACCTAGGAGGGGATAGTCAAAGAGAAGAGCTCAGGGCTGGCCTCAAGACGGGACATCAGTGTGTTCCTACGTATCCCATGAGGATGGGAATCAATCCATACATAGTTCTAGAAGCACAGTTTAACGTCATGTAGGATGATAAAACGAATCTCATCTGGGGACGTGTACGACATGGAATGTAACCCGATGTGAATGAGGACATAATCCCACACCACACCATACAATCACACAAGAGAGCCTGAGTCGGGGAAGGCCATGGGGCCTGAGGGTGGGCCTCAGTCAGGAAGGCCTGACTGGCTTGCAGTTTAATGTCTTGCAGTTTAATGTCTTGCAGTGAGGACGAGGGAGATTTTAGTGTAGGGTCATAGAGCTCGGACCATTTTTCAGTTTATTGTCATGCGTGATGATAATGAGAAGTTTAATGTCATGACGGATGATGATGTATTTTAACATCATGCATGATGATGTTTCAATTTAATGTCATGAAGGACGAGACATTTTAAGGTCATGCAGGACCATCGTGTAGTTTAGGGTCATGCGGGACCGTCCAGTTTAATTTCGTGTGGGACCATACAGTTTAAGGTCATGCGGGACCGTACAGTTTAAGGTCGGGCGGGACAGGGGAGCAGTTTAGGGTCATGCAAGACCCATAGGCTCAGGAAAAGTATTGCTTGAAGAACCTGGCGTTGTTGGGAGGAGTTATGAGCTCACCATCCATGGTCACCAAGGAGTATGCTTCATTGGGGTAATCCTTATAGATTATGTAAGGCCCTTCCCATTTGGGCTCCAACTTGGGCGGTTTCCTACTGGGGATCATTGGTGCTTGTAGGGCCAACACCAGGTCACCTTGCAGAAAAGAGCAAAGGAAAACCTTCTTGTTGAATGCTATGGCTATCTTATTCTGATGCCTTTCCAGATTGTGAAGGGCACAGAGCCTGTTCTCGTCCAGTGCTACCAATTCAGCTAGACATATTTTGGCCACCTTATCTAGCACCTGCAGGTCATATACTGCAGTGTGTATCAATGGTAGCTGGATATCGATGGGTAGGATGGCCTCATTCCCATACACCAGGGAATATGGATTCACCGGGTTAAAATTGCGATTTGTCGTCTGATACGCCCAGAGGGCGTTTGGGAGCATGTTCGCCCAACTTTTCTTGTTCTGATCATCCATTTTTTGCAAAATGTTAGAGAGGGTTTTGTTGAATACCTCGATCTTCCCATTTTCATGCGCATGATAGAGAGAAGTATGGTTCGAATGGATATTGTACTTGGAGTACAATTTTTCAGCTCGGCTGCTCAGAAGTAGGTGTCGTTATCGGTGAGGAAGGCATGAGGGACTCAAAACCGGTGGACGATATTAGAACTCATGAAGTCAAAGATGGAATGAGCCTTGATCTATTTGAGTGGAACTACCTATGTCCACTTGGAGATGAAATCTGTGGCTGTCAGGATGAACCTACACTAGCGAGCTATCCCCGGTGGATATGGTCCCACAACATCGAGTCCCCAGACTGAAAATGGCCAAGAGTACTTGGTGGAGTGGAGAGGATCTGGCGGCCGATACAGGAAGTTATCATGAACTTGGCACGTGTGGAATCTCTTGGCAAATTCAATACAATAATGGATCATAGAGGGCCAGAAGTACCCCAATCTTTGGATCTGATGGGACAGCTTTGGCCCGGCCTGGTGGGCACTGTAGGAACCAGCATGAAACTCTTGCATGACTTGAGAAATCTCGACTCATTGAATGCAATGGAGGAGAACACCGTTGAATCCCCTCTTATAGAGGATCCGCTCAAGACTGGGACCACTTTGGAGGGTAAACTCCTTTGCACGGCATCGGATTCGCTCGCGCTCGGCCCGATCATCCGAGAGGCAACCATTTTAGAGATACTCAGCAAAAGGTGCCCTCCAGGCAGGAGTGGACTCAACCACTACCTCTGAAGAACCTGGGCATCCTGATATGGAGGGCCCGGCTGTAAGATGGCTTACCCGTAGGCTGTTGTCATCTTCTGAGATGACGGGGGCAATGCATCTCTGGTGTGAAACATGTATAATCAGATCTTCCTGCTCGGGTTCTGCAAGTGACACATCTTGGCCGACCAGAGCATCCGATCGACCATACTATGACTGAGGGACATGGGTAACCTCTAGTCGAGAAGGGAACTGGGCCATTAAACGGAGGGTGTAGTCCAACAATGGCATGATCTTTGGCTTTCTGACAACATAGAATCCATTAACCATCTTGATGACTAGTTCAGAATCCCCTTTCACGTGAAAATGGGGCAGATCGAACTCAAGGGCCAGCTCGAGTCCAATGATGAGAGCCTGATACTCTGCCTCAATGTTGGTGCAGCATTCTAACAATAGGAATCAGTATGGCAAGACATCTTGCGCTGGGGTGATGAAGATGATACCCAGACCCACTCTATTGAGATTAGGAGCGTTGAGCCTCCTACTGGTGGGTCTCCGGGAGGCATCGTCGAAGTGCATCTGCCAACATGATACGACATGATCGACTGAGAGGATTTCTTCATCAGGAAAATCTAGGTCTAGGGATTGATCCTCGGAGGTTGGATGGGCAGCTAGGAAGTCTGCCAATGCCTTCCCCTTGATAGCCTTCTGAGGCACGAACCTGATGTCGAACTGTTGGAGGATCACCGCCCACCACGCTAGTCGGAAAGTCAACATGGGATGGTTTAGAATGTACTTCAGTGGGTCTACCCGAGAGACCAACTGTACCTCATGGTGCTGCAGGTAATGCCGCAATTTCTGTATGGAAAACACGAGTGCAAGGAAGCTCTTTTAGATGGGGGGGTATCTGGTCTCTGTATCAAGGAGCATGCGGCTCAGGTAGTAGAGGTTGTTCTCTGTCCCCTCATTGTTATTCTGGGCGAGCAGGGCACCGATAGACCATTCCAGAGCGGTCACATAAAGTAATAGTAGTAACACCTCATGATTTCATTGTACATTATTTTTTCAAAGTAATTTAATAACTTTCACTACACGGAACACTGAGTTCTAGCACACCATGACTTACCAAACAAGCCGTTAAAAAGCGGTTATTACTAGTATTAACTGAATTTTGAGTTTTATATATTCCTTATAATTTTAGAATCCATATTATGAGTTTCTTAGACATAATACAAGAACAAATACATTTTTTCCATATAAAAGAAGTATTTTTCAAAAAATGCAATTTTACGGCCTTTTAATGGAGAAGCCTTTTTAAATCCAATATTTGAAACTTTTATATATTCAATTTGAGAAAATAAACTTCTCTTTTAGAATTGGGACATAAGAACTTAGTTTCAATAATTTTTTGGTGTTTTTTTATAACATTCATATTTGGGTGAATGGTGAAAGATACCATATTTAAACTTAAAACAACTTTTTTAATCAAAATAATTTATATTGTTAAATTGTAAATTTTAATGGTGTGTAAGTATAAATAGATTATATTCTTACCATTTAATCCAATGATGGGCATTGTAAGTAATTTCACCTTGAAATTGTACATAAACAAGTGTCAAATTTTGATAGTTATTATTTCTTAAAAATAAACCTTTTGGTTTTAATAGCTGTAATTAATTTTAAATAAATAAATGCAAATTTTATATTTTTAATTTGGTAAATTAGATTTTATTTTTGGATTAGTAATATAAAAATTAACTTAGGGTAAAATTTTGGTACTTTTCTGATAACTTTCATATTTTGATGAACATTGAAAATTACTAAATTTTAATTAAAAACTAACTTTTTAATCGAAATAATTAATTGTGATAATTTATGAATTTGAGTGATTTTAAAATATAATTAGGTTATAATTTTTCCATTTAATCCAATTTTTGTCATTGGACAAAATTTCATGTTTAAACTGGACATAAGAAAGTGTCAATCTTGTGATAGTTATTATTTGTTAAAAATGTGCTTTTTGTTTCGACAACGGAAATAAATTTTAAATTAATTTCTTCCACTTATGTATTTTGAATTTAGAAAAATGGATTCCATATTTAGAATCAGCCAGTCCAAATTGCATAAATCGGTAACTTTAATTTTTATACATTTTGAATAATTATTTCAGTAAATATTTTATTTACCATGGTCAAAGAGTAAATCCAGTAAATAAGGGTAAAAAAATAATATTATAATAATACTAAATTACCCTAAAACATGTGTTAAACCTATTGGTTGATATATTTCAGACCATGGGAAACTTTGGGTTGATTTTTGGACCCCATAGAGCCACTTGTAAGTGATAATGACACTTTATATTAATTAAGATAAAGTAAATGCATAAATGAAATAAGCATATATCTTTTAGAAAAACAATTTTTACTTAGGGTTATATAAGTTTTATTTTTGACTATAAATATTCATTAGAAATATATAATGATTTCTTACATAGTGGTATTTTATTTATAATTTTTAAACATTGAATAATTAAATTTATATATGACACAATAATGATGCAGTTTTTTTTATTAATGCAAGAATCAAATAATTGGTATTATAAATGTTAAAATAAATATAATTTGAATGTTTTGATGACATAAATGAATTTTATTTATTAATATGACATGATTTTATTGCTTAAATAAATTTTTTTATAATTAATAAAGTATTTAATACTTTAACAAAAATCAATTATTAAATAGTGTAAAAATTGACATAAAAGAGTTTTTAAAACAAATATTATATTAATAATTGATATTCTATTCCTAAAATTCCAAGGTTTAGAAAAAGGACCTAAATAATGGTATATATAATATTAATGGACCACTTGGGGGTCTCTTGGATGTATATAGTATGTTTCTTTAAAATAAAATATAAAAATACAAAGTGACATGGTATGTGTCAAACTAATTAACTAAGAGTTAAAACAAAAAAGATAAGGTTAATAATGTGACCCAAACCTGTATAAAACATATTGGTTAAGTTTTTTTCGACCTACCCTACCTTATACTTTGAATAATATACTTTGGAGCCATTATAAACAGAATATGGTTTTATTATAAAATAATACATTACATTTTTCCTAAAGATCCCCTCCTCCCCCCATATAAAAGGACTCCACTTCTAAACAATTCCTCACACCTCTCAAGCCTTTTGGATCATCCAACCTATACCAAATTAAGCTCCCTAAATCCCTCTCCTCCTACTAGAAGCCTTTCCTTAGGCATAAGGAACTTCAAGAGTCCTTTATTGTTGAAACCAAATGGAGTTACCCAAATTAAAGGTAATGATTTCTCTTAGCTTCTTTTCTTTTCTTTTACTTCTCCAACCCCTAAACTCTTCTTATTATTTTCTTTTGTAACAAAACCAGTATCAATAATATACTAGGAAATTTTTATGAGACGTATTAGAACTACAATTACACACACCTCCATCTAATAGGTGATGAACATAATGTTTCTGTGGATGGAAACCAAACGCCTCACGAAACGATGATTGTTCAATTATCTCCTACCACCTCTCATGGTGGCCATTATGATGGAACTATAAATAAATATGATATTACCTATATTTATTTTATATATAATCTTTTTTAATTCCATTTTATATCATACCATTATTTGTTTCATGTTGTATATATATACGATAATTTCATTTGAGGAAGTGCGGACTACCACCCCCTCAATGTGATATGACTCGTTCATACCATACATGGAACATATAAAGGATGGTGTTAATGAAATTAAGTAACATATATAAGATATTATATTATACTGGAATATTAATATACCTATGTATCATTTGTTTTTGATTCCTTTTACAATGAAAAATGAAATGGGAGTTCCATTCGTGCGTACGTACAGATTACTGTCTCCACGAACGCAATGAGATTCATTTCCCCATCATATCCATTCAAGACTAATTATCATTTGATTATTAAAATTAAAGGACTTGATATCATTTTAGATATTAATAAAATACATTCTATCCATAAAAAACATGACTTATGTAACATAGAATATAAAGTAAAACAAATCACTTAACACCCGAAATGACGATAATGCTAAAATATTATTAACAAAAAAAATATTAAAAGATCATATATGATATCATATTTATTTATATTATTATTTTATAATTTAATAAAAATGTTATAACTATTATACAGGAGGTTAACCTACCCTAAACCAAGGAAAATTACATGGTATGGGGTTTTCATCTCACTCATTATTCTCGTGAGATTCATGCCATATTCCCACTATTAACTTTTTTGTGGTGTACGTACTGCCCATAATTGTATTATTTGTGTAATACATATTAATTTATGTGTATTTACCTATTCATTGTATGATACCTCTTTCATGGGGTTTATTTTCGTAAGCTACCAAATTCGTAAGGGTTAATTTCACAATCTCTTTATTATCCGAGGTTGTTTTTACGTAAGTATCTACTGGGACATATTTATTATCCATTTCTATGTTTCATGACAGGGTTTTCAAAGGGATTATTTTAAGGGAAATATTACTAAAACATCATTTCAAATGTTTTAAAAATTTATTCTTCTATATCTTTCTCATTAATGTTCATGTCTTCAAAATGGTTTTTAAGGATTTACTTATATGAACATGAATGTTTTTAAAATGTTAATTCCTTTAAAAAGTTTCAAAGTGGTATGGGACACTTTGATCCAAAAATATATTTAAATTTCTTCCTTTCTAAATTATGAGACTTTTTGAATGTTTTTCATGAAAAACGGATATATCTCTCAAAGAGTTTTACAAATCATTTTCATTTATGTCAACAACCATTGATGGATTTTAAAATTGTTTGAAGCTGATTTATTATGATACAAATATTCCATATTATATTGAAGGTTTTTGAGATATTTTTTACTGTGGATGTGTTATTTTTACACCATTCATGGTTTATGGATAATGTATTTACATTTCGCATGCTATTTATAATATGAATATTTATATTATGTTTAAACATTTTGATATGAGGATTTAATTGGACTTAGTAAGTGACGGGTGGAGCCCACTATAGCTCGTCGATGCATCGGTAGGTCTCTTGAGACAAACTAGTGTCTTGTCGCAAGGCCTCGACGAAATCTTATTTGTAGTCTTGGCACAAGGCGTTGACTATGTGGTTATGATAGTCTGGAATTATGCATTCCATCAGTATGAAAGTGGTTAGTGATATTGCATGTGATTATTTGACGAGTAGAATATCTTTGTGAATAAGTAAATGGAATTACATCATTTTATTTTTGCCATATTATATTGAAGTTCAAGTTTAAAATGATTTTGTTTTAGTTATAAATTTCCTTAAATGTTTATTCTTATTTATGAATGTTTCTGATGTATTTTTATCCTTACTTTGCATCTGAGATCACCCCTTTCAATGTTTTATTTTTCCCAGGATTCCAGGAAGTGTATTGTGATTGATAAGCAGGGTTACGACAAGGGAATAATGGAATTCATAAAATATTATTTATGTTGTTTTGTATGTTATAAAGTGTAATGTAACATTCATGTATGTAATCTATTTTACAAGACTACTAAACCGATTGGTCCTTCAGGACTTGATTCCTAGTAATCATGCCAATGTATTAAAATAATGCAACGACTCTAGGTAACTGGGGTCGGGGCGTTACAGTTGGTATCAAAGGAAGTATACCAATAACCATGAAAACTAGATTTAGATAAAATCTGATTAGAGAACATAGCCCTAATATAGACTTTGAGGATTAGTATAGAAGAACTTCCTAAAATATTGGTATTGTAAAGATTTTGTGAGTTTTCTAAGCAATACATCCCTGTATGGATACTAGCAGAAGTGGTGGCTCTAGCACAAATGTACCTAGGGGTAAAACCCGAAAACACCATTTTGAGCTAGACTCGAATGGGAATTGGTTCATGAAAACTGGCCTTGCTACACTCTTGGTTACGACACTCCTAGGGAATATGCTGAGGATAATTCTCATTTTCTTTACAAACCATTATGAAGGTATTTTGAGTATATACATACTCAAAGAAAACATTTTTATGATTATGGATTATATCTTTAAACTGTTCAATTTATGTTAGTTATTTTACATGTTTGTAATTATTTATTACAATTCATAAACTGACCTAGTTTATGATATTGTATAAAAATTGAGCCCATTAGAATGAATGTGAACTCCAGCAATATGTATGATCCAAAGAGTAAGAAGGATCATATCTTTCATGATATTAAGCCAACATTTTGAAGGGAAATAGTCTCCCATGTATTCTTAACATATGAAGAAATAGTATCATGTGATAATAAGATAAGTAAATAATTCTCTGAGTCCTATTGATTTGAAGGGAAATAAGAGAAGAAAAGGATGCAAGAGATAAAGATGGATAAAGCGAAGAGGGAAAAGAATAATTTTCCCATATGTGATAACTGTGGGAAAAAACACCCTGGAACTTGCCTAAAAATAATGGTAGTTTTTTATAAGTGTGGAGAAAAAAGACACCATATACGTAACTGCAATGGTAAGAAAAAGGATTCAAATGTACTATACTTCATCTGCAAGGAGTTGGGACACTACACAAACCAATGTCCAAATCATCAGAGTATGCCCCAAATGATGCTATTGGATAATAATCATGTTATGATACTACCATAGATGAGGAGAAATGATTAGAGTTCTTATGTTGTTTTTAACGAATTATGTCATCTGAGTGTTGTATCAACAATGTACTGGTTATAATAATTATGGTGTATATAAGGATTGTACAGTAGTACTATTTCATTAAGGACTCGAGATTGTGTGGAACAAAGAAAAGTGACTCAATAGTAGGTTAAATTTTTTGAAAATATATGGTTGATAGAAAGATAAACCATAATGTGGTTCTGATACCGAGGTAGTGATTTTGGAATAATACATGATTGATTTGGATAAATTATATTGGATATTCTTGACTACCTTGAATCTGATTAATGATTTGTATATTCCATCATTGTTGTAGTTTACAACATTTTTGGATAGGAGTATATCCAGTATTCTTTAATTAATAAGGGATCATGAATGTAATCAATAAGGTTTTATGGTATTTCAGGATGTTGCTGTGTTTTAAAAAAATAGATGATGAAGGTGTTCACATGCTATTACGTGGTAAAAAATATCTTCATTTTATTTACCTATATTATACATTTTGGAATGTGAGTTTGGACAAAGTATTTTGGATAAGTCTAGTATGAGATTATTTTTGTATTTACATAAAAAGGACAACCCGGAGGTCGGGCGGTAACCTGTCGCGTCTAGCAAGATCGCGAGACTTGAACCCACAACCAAAGGGCGACAAGGGTGTATCACCTACCACTGACCCACGTGATGTCCTGGATTGAATAATTTATTTTTTTTAATGGTTCTTCTAGACTAATTAAATATTAATTTTTTTAACCCTATACGAATAGGATAAATAGAATATTATTTTTAAGTTCTATTATCTTTTAAAGTGCAATATGAGTTTGTGGTATAACATAGTTAAAGGATGTGACTCTACTTTTCAAGTATATTTTTTTCTTATTCTCTTAATCAATAAAGAAATTAATTCTTATACATTAGTTAAGGGATATTAAAACAAAAAAATATGTTATCATAATACCATATGCTTTGTTAAACCGATGGTATTTTAAATCATCAAAGATTGATGAATTTAAGGCCCCCAATTTTACACTTGTTTTTGATTGATGACCTCAATCACTACCTATAAATATTTACGTTTTTCCTCCAATTATATGTCTCTAATTTCCACCAATGTTATACTAATCAAGATCATAATTTGGTGGTGGCCCTTTCATTTCCCTTTTCTTCTTATTAAGAAAACATTTTATAAACCTAATTTCCAATGTGGTTTTTCCCAAAGCTATTTTCTATTTTAAACCTTTAATTTTCGAAAAATAATTTCAAATTTTGACGATTAAATTTATTGAAGGAGGGAAGAATGTAACACTCCAAGATTTAATAGTACGTTATTTCTTCAATGTAATTCAATAACTTTCACTACACGCAACACCGAGTTCTAGCACACCATGACTTACCAAAAATCCATTCAAAAGCGGTTATGAATAGTATAGACTGAATTTTTAACTTTATATAATCATAATAATTTTATAATCTATATTATGAGTTTGTTAGACATAATTTAAGAACAAATACATTTTTTCAGATAAAAGAAGTATTTTTCTAAAAATGCAATTTTACCGCCTTTTAATGGAGAAGCCTTTTTAAATCCAATATTTGAAACATTTATATATTCAATTTAACAAAATAAACTTCTTCTATAGATTTGGGACATAATAATTTTGTGTCAATAATGTTTTTGTGTTTTTCTGATAACTTTCATATTTGGTTGAATAGTAAAAAATACTATATTTTAACAGAAAACAACTTTTTTAATCAAAATAATTTATACTGATAAATTATACATTTTAATGGTATGGAAGTATAAATAGATTATATTTTTACCATTTAATCCAATTATGGTCATTTTAAGTAATTTTACTTTTATATTGGACAAAAACAAGTGTCAAACTTTTGATAGTTACTATTTCTTAAAAATACGTCTTTTGGTTTTAATAGTGGGAATTAATTTTAAATTAATAAATGAAACTTTTATGTTTTGATTTTCATAAAATATACTTCATTTTTGGATTTTGAATATTGAAATTAGCTTAGGGTGGAAATTTTGTACTTTTCTGAAAACTTTTATATTTTGATTAATAGTGAAAATTAAGAAATTTTAATTAAAAACAACATTTTTAATAGAAATAATTAATAGTGATAAATTATGAATTTGAGTTATTTTAAAGTATAATTAGATTATAATTTTACCATTTAATCCAATTTTGGTCATTGGACATAATTTCATATTTAAAATGGACATAAGATAATGTCAATCTTTGGATAGTTATTATTTGATAAAAACACGCTCTTTGTTTCGACAACGGGAATTAATTTTAAATTAATTTCTTATACTTATGAGTTACGAATTTAAAAAAATGGATTACATATTTAGAATCAGGAGGTCCATATTGCGTAAATCGGTAAATTTTATTTTTATCCATTTTGAATAATTATTTCAGTAAATATTTTTTTACCATGGTTAAATGGTAAATCCGGTAAATAAGGGTAAAAAATATTATTATAATAATAATAAATTACCCTAAAACGTGTCATAACCCTATTTGTTGATACATTTACGACCATCTTCATCTTTGAGTCGATTTTAGAACCCCATGGAGCCACTTTTAAGTGATAATGACACTTTATATTAATTAAGTTAAAGTAAATACAAAAATGACATATGCATATATCTTTTAGAAAAACAATTTTTACATTGGGGTTATATATGTTGGATTTTTTACTATAAATATTCATTATAAAAATAAAAATAGTTCCTAAATAATCGTATTTATTTTATAATTTGTGGACATTGAATAATAAAATTTATTTATGTCAAAATAATGATATAGTATTTTCCTTATAAATGCATGAATCAAATAATTGGTATTATAAATGTTAAAATAAATATTATTTGAAATATTTGATGACATACATGAATTTTATTGGTTTATATGACATGATAGGATTGCTTAAATGAATTTGGTTTAAATTAATAAAGTTTTTAATACTTTAACAAAAATCAATTATTAAATAGTGTCAAAATTGACATAAAAGAGTTCTTAAAACAAATATTATATTAATAATTGATATTCTATTCCTAAAATTCTATGGTTCATCCAAAGGACATAAATAATGGTACGTGTATTATTAATGGACCACCAGGGGGTCTCTTTTATGTACATAGTATGTTTATTTACTATATAATATAAAAATACAAAGTGACATGGTAAGTGTGAAACTAATTAACTAAGAGTTAAAACAAAAAGATAATGTTAATAAAGCGACCCAAACCAGTATAAAACCTATTGGTTAAGTTTTTTTCGACATATCCCCACCGTATAATTTTAATAATCCACTTTGGAGCCGTTATAAACTGAATATGATTTTATTATAAAATAGTAATTTAAGTTTTTCCTAAAGAGCCCCTCCTCCCCTGTATAAAAGAACGCCACTTCTAACCAATTCCTCACACCTCTCAAGCCTTTTGGCTCGTCAAAACTCTTAAAATTAATCTCCCTACATACCTCTCCTCCTCCTAGAAGCCTTGCATTAGGCATAACGCACTTCAAGAGTCCTTTATGGTTCAAACCAAGGGAGTTACCCAAATTAAAGGTAACGATTTCTATTAGATTCTTTTCTTTTATTTTACTTCTCCAACCCCTAAAATCTTTTTATTCTTTTATTTTGTTACAAAAAAAATATCCAAAATATACTAGGATATTTTTATGAGAAGTATTCGAACTACACTTACATACCACACCATCTAATGGGTGGAGAACATAATATTTCTGTGGGTGCCAACCAAATGCCTCACAAAACGATGATGGTTCAATTATCTCCTACCACCTCTCATGGTGGCCATTATGATGAAACTGTAATTAAATATGATATTAATGATATTTATTTTATATATAATTTCTATAATTCCATTTTATATCATAAAATTTTTCGTTTCATGTTGTATATATATATATGAAAAGTTCATTACAGGAAGTGCGGACTACCGCCCCCTCAATGTGATATGACTCGTTCATACCAGACATGGAACGTATAAATGATGATGTTAATGATCATAAGTAACATATATAAGATATTATATTATACTAGAATAATAATATACCTATGTACCATTTTGTGTTTTTTACTTTTAAAATGAAAAATGAAATGGGAGTACCGTTCGTGCGTACGTACAGATTACCGTCTCCACAAACGCGATTAGATTCATTTCCCCATCATATACATTCAAGGATAATTCTCATTTGATGATTAAAAGTAATGTTTAAGGACTTGATGTCATTCTGTATATGAATAATATACAACCTATCCATAACAAACACAGCTTACGTAACAAGGCATAAAAAGGTAAACGAATCAGTTAACACCCGAAACAACGATAATACTAAAATATTATTAACACAACAGTATTAAAAGATCATATATGATATCATATTTATATATATTATTAATTTATAATTTAGTAACAATGATTAAACTATTATATATGAGGTTAACCTACCCTCAACCAAGGAAAAGTACATGGTAAGGGGTTTTCATCTCACTCATTATTCTCGGGAGATTCATGCCATATTGCCACTATTACCTTCTGTGTTGTGTATGTACTGCCCATAATTGTATTATTTGTGTAATATACATTAATTTATGTGTATTTACATATTCATTGTATGATTCCTCTTCCATGGGGTGTATGTTATGTATTTTTCCAAATTCGAAAGGGTTAATTTCACAATCTCTTTATTATCCGAGGTTGTTTTTACGGAAGTATCTACTGTAATATATTTATTATCCATGTCCATGTTTCATGAAAGAGTTTTTAAAGGGATTCTTTTAAGGGACTTTTAACTATAACATCATTTCAAATGTTTTACAATTTTATTCTTCTAAATCATTCTCATTAATGTCCATGTCTTCAAAATGGTTTTTAAGGATTTATTTATATGGACATGAATGTTTTTAAAATGTCAATTACTATCAAAAGTTTAAAAGTGGTATGAGACACTTTGATCCAAAAATGTCTTTAAGTTTCTTCCTTTATAAATTATGTGAATTTTTGAATGTTTTTCATGAAAAGGGATATACCTCTCAAAGAGTTTTACAAATAATTTTCATCTATGTCAACATCAATTTAGGGATTTTAAAATTTTTTTAAGTTGATTTATTATGATACAAATCTTCCATATTTATTTGGAGGTTTTTGTCATATGTTTGACTATGGATGTGTTATTTTTACACCATTCATGGTTTATGGATAAATTATTGATATTTCGTATGCTAATTTTAATACAAATGTTTATGTTATTTTTAAACCTTTTCATATGAGGAATGAATTGGACTTATTAAGTGATGGGTGGAGCCAGCTATAGCTCATTGATGCATCGATAGGTGTCATGAGACAAATTAGTGTCTTGGAACAAGGCCTAGACAAAATCTTATTTGTAGTCTTGGAACAAGGCTTTGACTATGTGGTTATGATAGTCTGGCATTATGCATTCCATCATTATGAAAGTGGTTAGTGATATTTCATGTCATTATTCAACTATTAGAATATCCATGTGAATAAATAAATGGAATTAAATCATTTTATTTTCACCATATTTTGCTAAAGTTAATGTTTAAAAGGCTTTTGTTTTAGTTATACATTGCCTCAACTTTTTATGCTTATTTATTGAAGTTTCTGTTGTATTTTTATCCTTACTGAGCATCTGAGCTCATCCAATTCTATGTTTTATTTTTCCTAGGATTCCAAGAACTGTATTGTGATTGATATGGAGGGTTAAGCCAAGGGAATAATGGCATTCATAAAGAATTATTTTTTTTTGTATGTTATAAAGTGTAATGTAACATTCATGTATGTAATCTATTTTAGAAGAATTCTAAACTGATCGGTCCTTCAGGGCTTGATTCCTTGTAATCATGCCATTGTATTAAAATAATGCACCGACTCTAGGTAACTGGGGTCAGGGCATTACACCTGCGGTTTTCAGGTAATGGGTGGTATCCAGACCGGAGGCTGGAGGAGATATTGGTTGATTTCCTTGAAGGTGGCCTAACACTCTTCATCCCATTCATTGGCAGAGCCTTTCTTAATGAACTGGGAAAATGGCTTACACTTTCCATCCATATTCGTGATGAATTGACGTATGTAGGCTAAGTGGCCTTGAAGACCCCGAAGCTCCCGAATATCACTCGGGGGAGGCATTTGGTTGATTGCCTTGATCTTCTATAGGTCGATCTCAATGCCTCAGTATCTAACAACGAAGCCAAGAAACTTCCCTAAGGTGACCCTGAAGGCACACTTCACTGGTTTCATCTTCAGGTGGAGGGAGCAGAGGAAACCAAACACTTTCTCAAGGTCCTTGAGATGGTCTTGGAACTGACGAGACTGGAAAAACAGATCATCTATATAGCACTCCACCAATGTCCCGAGAATCATCATGAATATGCGGTGCATGGCCTGTTGATAGGTGGCACTTGCATTTTCCAGGCTGAAAGGAATGACCTGTTAATTTAAAGTTCCTTGGGGACCCCTGAAAGTGGTGGACTCCTCATCTTTGGGGGCCATCCATATCTGGTTGTACCCAAAATACCCATCCATGAATGAGAGGTCTTGGAAATCAGTCGTGGAATCAATCAAAAACTCTGTCACTGGAAGGGAAAAATCACCCTTCAGACAGTGGCGATTGAGATCACGGAAGTCGATACAGACCCTGATCTTCCCTTTCTTCTTCCTGACTAACACAATGTTGGCAAGCCACTTGGGGTACTTGACTTCCTTGAAGAATTTGGCTTTGATGAGCTTGTCAACATCGGCCTCAACCATGGCATCATGGGAAGGTTGCATCTTTTTGGGAGGCTTCTTGAACCTGTGATGGTTTGTCGGGAGACCAAGGCAGTGGAAGTCTACCTGGGGATCTAGTCCTGGAATCTCGTCGTAACTCCCAGAAAACACATCATGGTGCTATTTGAGAAGGTCCACATACCACTTATGCTCCTTGAGGGACATGGAGGCACTGATCAATTTGGGTCTCGGATTTGCCTCGCTACCAAGGTTCACATGTACCAGTTCATCTACGGTGGTAGAGACGCCTTCTTCAAAGTCGGGGGGACTATCCTCTTCTCAACCCATGGAGGGAACTTCTGCGTGGGGAGTCATTTCTAAGCCACCAGACTCTGATGGGAGGTTGGTGCCGGCCTGAGCGGAAGTGGTCATCATATCAAGAGATTCAGGCACCATTGAGACCATAACGATGAAGGCAGTCGATCCAATCCCATATGGTCTATGGCCTAAGGGGTCGTACTTGATAACATCAAAGCAGTAGTGGTGTGTTGGCTAGAGCCGGTTGATTCCAGCCTGGTGGAAGAGACACGTATGACGTACTGCCATTTCCATGACCCTGACGTCCCGATACCGTACAGGGGTAGGAGGTTCCGGGATCACCTTAGCCTGGTTGGTGTATGAGTACAAGGTGATTTTCCGCCGTCACTTGGACCTAGGAATAAGCCTTCATCCTATACCCGAAACAACAAAACACTGCTCCATGTTGGGGGTTGTGGCCTCCAACATATGGATCGGGAAGATGTAGGCATCATCCAGACCCACCCAGAGATCACTTGTGACCGGGGCGGGTTCATCCTCACTTTCCAGAATCTACTTATCCTTGCTCTTGTAATTGTCGGAGTCCATACAGCGGGATTCACAAGAAGAAAAAGGAGACATATCTCCTTGGAGCCCACCTACTCGATCATTGAGGGAGTATTGGAGGCATTGGTGATTCAACGAAGGGACCGTTGCAAGAAGATGGATCCATGGCCTCTCCATCAATGTGTTGTATGCGGTGTCCTGGGAGACACCCATGAATTTGGTACTAGAAACTATGCCACTGACCTTGCTCTTCAAATGGATCTTACCAACCGGGGTATGCTCGGTCTTATCGTATCCCTGGATTATAAGGTCGGAGGGAGTTAGATCATCCTCAGACAAACCCAGCTTCTGCAGTGTCCGAATCGGAATTAAGTTAATCCCATAGCCCGTGTCAAAAAGACAGTGGCGGACTTCCACGCCATTGAACTTGCCAGTGATGTACAGTGGAAGAATGTGCCCCTATATGGGAGGCTCCTCTTCTTCACCAGAGAACAATATAACCACCTGGCATTCGGCTTTCTCAATTGCCTCAGCGTGGAAGGCTTCTGCAGCTTATACCTCCGTCTCAAACTAGAGGGGGATCCTTAGGGACTCGGTAAGTACCTCACGCATTTCAAACGACAGGAAAAGAGACTCAAGGATAGAAAGACTCACTGTAATTCCGGCAAGGTGGTTCAGAACATCATACTTCCGGGACAAACGCGAGCCTCTGCTTACAGAAGGCTGCTCTGCAATTGGAGGCACGGCGGGCCTTGCTGGCTGGACCGGCTGCTGGCTGGTACTGGGTACATCCTGCTGCCTACTAGTCAATTCTTGGAGAATAGCTACCGAATGAGGGTTAGAGAACTGAGATTGTCGTGTATTATGGGGAGATTGGCCGTAGTACGGAAAAGGAAACTCTGCCTGATCTAGTATCACAAACAGCGGTGGAAGTAGATCTGAGGCACTGGATGAGGAGGTTGCACGTGCTGAGTTCTACGCTGAGCCTACTTTCTGGTGTTAGTAGTGTGCATGGCCTGGTTGGAGGTGCCAACTAATACACCCTGATGACCCATGTAGTCATGGTTCCGCAGACATTGACGTCAACTGGGGACATTAGGGAGGTTCGCCTGGCGTTCCCCCTCATCGGGAGTTATATAGGGATTTACCAGCTGCATTGTATTAACTGAAGCGTACCCCTGACTATCTCTTGAGGATTCATCCACCACTGGGAAGATTCTGGTACAAATCCCCATCTCAATGGGCATGAAGTCACCCAGAGTGTGGGATGACGACGGCAGTGGTGGAGCGCATTGCTTCTTCTTGCACTGCCGCTACTTACCCTTATAGGAAGAGGCCGGCTAAGATGATGGCGCAGAGGTTCTAGCTGCAGCCTCTAAAGGGTCTGAATGATTAAGGTGTGCCCGAATAATACCATGGCTGTGAGTGACTATTTTATGAGCCATCCAGTTGTCGCACTTCTAGGATCCGCAGGTGGGAACCGTCTTCCACACACCTTCGTCGTCACAACCACTTTCTAACTTCCCAAAGACACCAACCACTTGTGTTAGGGCTAGGCCCAACCTGACTATGTTATTATCGACCTGGTTTTGGATCCAGTCTTTAAACCCATATCACTGCTTGAGGGTGTGCCCCAGGATCCGATGAGAGGGGCAGTAGTTGGGTCGATTGGTGAGATTCGCCTCTGTCGGCCTTCTACACTCAGGTAAGCTCACAATCTCCTGTTCTGGGGCACTATGGAAGTAACCAGGGATCTGATTCTCATTTAACGAGTAGGTCTAGTGCCTTCTTTTCCGGATAGGGGGCTCTGGGCGTCTGGCCCTGACGAGGGGCCAGAGGGGCCCGCTGAGGAGGCGGAGCCTGATTGTCCCGCCTAGGTAGTGGTGGCGCGTTGCGTAGGGGAACCTGTCGTTTCTGAGGCAGTCTCTGCTGGGCAGGATGTTGTGCCTGAGGTGGAGGGCCACAGTGAGGTTGCGGAGCCAGTGCTACTGGCAGCAATTCTAGCTACCTGGGGGATTCTATTTGGGCCACCATAGTGGGCTCGGCTCTGGCATCCCTCCTTGATGGGATCACCAGGGGGCAGCAGACGTGCACGACTAGCCTATTGCAGAGCTTCCTCTAGGCGCTGTGCCTTATCTGAGAAGTATCAAAACCCTCCAGGGTAATTCTGGGTGATGGGGGAAGAAACCAGTTCTATTTTTACATTCCCTATGCACATAATTAGTAATTGATCTTGAGTCAGTGGCATGTCGAGGGAGTATGTAAGCCCCTTCCACCAGGAGATCAAGTCTGCGACTCACTCATCAGGCCTTTTTTGCACATCAAGAGGACTGTAATGTTGGTATTTCGAGTGGTGGAGCTGAACAGGTATAGGAACTGTCAGGGGAGATCCTCCCAGCCGGTCACTAATCCAATAGGGAGTTTGATGTACCAGACGAATGCAGGTCCCTCTAACGTCTACACAAAACATTAGATCTTGGAATCTTCCTTCTATGCCGGGGTCCCCAACATGGGGCCACACCTGGAGGAAAAGTGATCCAAGTGCTGCGGCGGGTCCTCTGTCCCGTTAAACAGAAAGAATGTGGGGTTACCAAAACTCGGAGGTGCGGGCATATAATCCGCACATGCAGGTTATTTCTTTCTATATGGTGGGACTGCCAGCTGCAGAATTTCCAATTCCTCAAAGAGTGCGATGAGTGCTGCTATATGATCATCCAGGTGGGGTTCCCTGTCTTGACGGGGATACCTAACCACGAGGGCATTTTCAGTCTCTTCGACATGGTAGACGGATTCAGCAGCTCATGGAGAGACTGGCAGAATGGCATGTGGGGCGGCTGGGGGAACCCAAGCTGGATTCCATATATTTCCTCGTCCTTTGGGAGGGTTTGGTGACATGTATCGCGCCCTCTGGCCATGAGTTTTGGATTCTTCTCTATCTACAAGAGTAGCATGATCAGGGTTTCCCAGAGGCATCTTACCGGGGGAAATTGTTCCTGCCCCTACTGTCCCGACTTAGGATTACCATATTCAAGTCGTCGCTCTATATCGCGTTTGTCCAGGACTTCATCGACCAGCCTCTTCTGCCCAGTAAGCTGTTGGCGCAACGCAGCCTTTTCTGGGTCTTCATCCGTCTTCTGCACTAAGGCGGACAGGTCGGAGTTCTTGACAATTCTAACATGCTCTTTACCCTTATCGGAATTCCGACTGAGTAGCAAAAACTCAATGGGCGTAGGTAGACCTAGGAGGTTTCTCTACTGACGAGTAATCCTCTCTGATGGGTCCAACAGTGGTGGTACACCCCCAGGGGGCAAGTCTCCCTTGAGAAACTCCAGCTCATCCTCCTTGTCCACTAAGTCATCCATGTGGACCATAACCTTCTTGGGGGCATGTCCTCAACGTCGCATAACGAGTAGGGCTGCCACCAGATAATACTGAAGAGGAGGGAGGCATACTATCCCCAGCCACGGACATGAACATGTGGGGTAGCTTCCCTGATGATTTTGCAGAGAACCTTGAAACTCTGAACACATTTTTGTTGGAAGGCACTCTGGCAACCTAGTGACTCAGGGCGCTGGGCCACGAGGAGTGCAGCCAAATCGACTAGACGACATTGCATACTGATTTCCTCAAAGTACAGTTGGCTCCTGGGGTACACCAACCTACAATAATGAATACGAAAGGGCATCACCCATAGGGTTTTATGGAAGTACTTGACTTCCTCTGGGGTAAGGGATTTCGGTGCATGAAAGTTCGATGCTACCGTCGGCCAGAACTTCTCTGAGAAGTGATCTGCCGTAAGAATGTTCCAAAAGCTCCTAGTCTCGGATTCAGGGTCTAGCCCCATATTTCCCCACTCACCAACGAGAGGTGGCTGAGGATCTGGTAGTGGTACTGAGGCAGACCACTGGGATAACAAACTGGGCGGCGAAGAATACGGCGGAAGAGCTGTCTGGCCGCCGAATTCCAGGCTATCCTCCAAAGAGTGCGGTGACCTGACCACAATTTCATGATATGATGGGATGATAGCCACAGCTTCTGGTGCAGGGATTGTGTTCATCAGTAATGTGTCATTCTATTTCTCAACCACCATAGGTCCCCAAAATAGCTCTATGTGATCTCTGGTCGAGGTAGAGGGTGCTTCTGGTGACGACGACGGTGACTACATAGTCGGAACCTGTGGGACTCCCAAAATTTTCTCCTCCTAGATGTACATGCGAAGAGAGGTGGGAATCCGGTGGAATTCACATTCTGGAAGGATGAAGCTAACACGCCTTGTTCCTGCCCCGGTTCATGACACTGAGGACCGAGGGGAGGGTTACCTTGCTGAGTCGCATTCTGCTTCAGAATCAGAGATACAGGCTGGTGAGATATCCATCCAGGCCTTCCAAGGATTCTTCTTTTATTGGCGACAACCTGCCTTCCTTCCCCCAGATGGCTCCTGGGATAAGGCTGATTCCCGACATGTAGTCTTGGGGTTGTGCTGGTGCCAGGGCGGAGAGGACATCCACTTGAGATAGCCAGGGTGTGAGGGGAACTAGGAAAAATGTCGAAGGAAACATGGGAGGACCTCCTTGAATAGCACCGGAGTGGGAAAAGCCTCCGTTGAAACCGGCGGGAGCATGGGGAGGACCTCCATGATTGGCGCAGGTGGAGCGAGGCTGACCTTCACCCCTCTAGTTTCTAGGGCGAGGATGACCTTCGCTAGTTGTGGAGAGAATTTAGGAAGGATACCCACGTTGGAGAGACACCGGATGGGAAATTTCTTCACATCGATGGTCAGCGGCAGGAGGAGGAATTCCATACTCGGTGTGGTGGGCACTAGAAAGGCTTTCGCGTCGAGTGTCACTACTGCGAGGCAGGTCATCATTCGAGTTGGGGGTAGCATGGGGCATACCTCCATGACGAGCTCTAGAGGGGAAGGGCCATGCTCTATGGTATAGTGGTATGGGGAGGACCTTCGTACGGGGTGACATCACTGTGGATTGGTTCACAACGATCTCCACTCGTGCCTGCAACCCAGGGAGTCAACCCAGCCTACCTGTGGGGCGGATAGGGCCTTGATCCCGGTTGGGCATAGGATTTCCCTTTCTCAGCGTGTGTAGTGACTTTGTGTTATGTGTCAGTGGTGGATCTGGCCATAGTAGATGTCGGTGTTAACGCCCCTTGGAAGGCATCCTCATCTCAGGCCCAATGCCGGCGTCGCGTCCGGAGAGCCGGTGCAGGTGGTGTAGGGGTATAGCATACCTGTTCCTCTGGCAAGGCTGAACGGTGGCACTGATGCGGCCGGGTGGGGCCCATTTCTTAGAGACCTCAAATCGGTACTCTGACCGGGCTGAGCCAGACGTCACCCACCTCATCAGTGTAAGGAAGGGAGTTGTCAAGGATTTTCAGGGACGGGCTCCCGAAACGATTGAATGTTGGGGTGGGGAGCAGGGCCTCCCTACGCGGCCCACGAGGGCGGCATTGAAAGTAGGGCCTGGATGCCTCCATGTCTAGGAAGGCCATATCCCGGGTTGGAATTATGACCTCCTCCTCGTAACGACGTCTATGGTTGGTAATCACCCTTCGTTGGATGAATTCCGACAAGGAGATGGGGCGTGGGTGCCCCGCATTCGTGGATGCAGACACCGTTATGGAAGAAGAGGAGCCACTTGGAGCGGATGTGCTGGTGTTTCCCCTACCCCTGTGTAGGCGGGTGGGTGGTGATCTTGTCCCTGTAGCAGCAACATGATTCTGGAGAAGCAGGGAGATTAACTCATCAGCACTATGAGGAAAAGAAATCGACAACCGGGGCCCCAGTGACATTCCGTCTTCTGTGGCCAGCAAGAGGTATCCACGCCGACAATGTTGCAGAACGGAATGCCCAATGTTCTACTACCCCAACTTCTGGTGAGTTTCACTCTAGGCTCGTTATTTGCTTGGTGGGACCCGACGCCAAATATCTGGATTCGGTGACACCTCAATCTACTGATGTCTCGAGCACTACTAATCTTCATATTGAGGAGAATAACTTCACATCGGGTTCACCATTTCTATTTTGAATGCTTTCGCTAGGGGCGCACAAATCCGTCTGTGGTGGACGCATGACAGTTTCCCCATATTCCCACTTTCTAAAGGTGGGTAGCATCTGCTCCTTGTTCCGGGATGTTTTCTCCTTGATCGAAACGGGATGATGGGATGTTGGTTCTTCCTTTCGTGGATTCCTCCTCAGAAATTATCACATACTTAGGGTCATCCTAATAGATTTCATATGTTGTTCATGAAACTCTTTCCAGTGCCATGTTTCCATGGACGCCAATTAATTTCACTGCTTCTATCAGGACATTCCAAAGGGTCTGGTCATGGCAGCAACCTTCAGTTTGAGGATTAGTCACGTCGAGGCATCATTAACGTGTCTGAGCACTGTGGAATTAGCGTTTCTGTCTTTTGTCCCTTATTATAGTGCATCTTGAGTGCGTGGAAGCCTGAAACATCCCACATCGAGTGCGGGGAATCATATTCCATATGCATGTATCTGAGGTTTTCCTCAGCTTCCCATGCTTTAACACAGGGTATGCCACAAATTTAACATCCAGTGGAGGCGGATCGAACTGATCAAAATCCCTATGAGGGTGGATCAGATTGAGGACCCCCCCCCCTTAAGGGGACACCGATATCGGATCCAGCCCGTGGGTATCTTCTCGAATGCTGTGGAGGGGAATGGGGTGGCATGATCTCACTGGGATGTGACGGCCCAGAGATGAATCAGTATGGATGCTGGAAAGCTACACGAAGTGGAGGGGGAATGAAACGAATCCATCGTGGAGATGACAGTGGTGATGGGCTTGAGTCTCAAAGAGACTTCCTACGTATCCCCGTGGTAGGGAATCAAGGTCCACGTAGTTCGGTTGGTGAGAACCGAAATGAAGGGGTTCTGAATGACCAACGGGTGATGGGATTGAACCTCAGGGAGGCTTCCTATGTACCATTACGTGACTTGGATCAAAGTCCACATATTTAAGAATGGATTTGTGGGACTTACACTCTAGGCTTCCCAAGGTGCTGGGAGAACTGACATGAATGAGGTCAGAATGACTGGGTGGTGGGATTGAACCTCATGAGGCTTCATACATACCATTCCTTGGCATGGATCAAAGTCCATGTAGTTCGGTTTAGATGTTAGAGAACCGACATGAAGAAGGACCTTGGTCCAATGGGTGGTGGGATTGAACCTCATGAGGCTTCCTATGTACCATGTCTTGGCAAGGATCAAAGTCCTCGTAGTTCGGGTTGGACGCCGGAGAACCGACCTGAAGAAGGACCTTGGTCCAATGGGTGGTGGGATTGAACCTCGTGAGGCTTCCTACATACCATGCCTTGGCATGGATCAAAGTCCATGTAGTTTGGGAAAAGGGGTTGTTGAACTAACATGAAGGGGTGTCAGAACAACTGGATGGTAGGGTCACAATAGCTTACCACTGTATTGGGATGCATTTTAACGTCTTGCAGGATGGGGGCGTGTCAGAGAACCGACGTGAATAAGGACCTTGGCCCAGGTGGATGGTGGGATTGAACCTCATGAAGGCTTCCTATCTACCATGCCATGACACGGATAAAAGACCACGTAGTTCAGGCGGTGCTGGTGAACCGATGGGGATAAGGACCTTTTTCCTATGGGTGTTAGTATTGAACCTCGTGAGGTTTCCTATGTACCATTCTTTTACATGGATCAATGTCCTCGAAGTTCAGGTTGGGTTTCGTCAGTGAACCAATGTGAAGGTGAACCCGGGGGTCCACGGGTGGTGGGCTTGAACCTCATGGAGGCTTCCTACATACCATGCCTTGACATGGATCAAAGTCCCAGTAGTTCAGGTGTGCAGTTTAACGTCATGCAGGACAAGGGCGTTTGGGACTTACGCTCTGAGGCGGCCCATGGTGGAGTTTGGTGAACCAATGTGAAGGAGGTCGGGACGACCAACGAGTGGTGGTCATGAACATCGTGAGGCTTCCTACGTACCATTCCTTGACATGGATCAATGTCCTCGTAGTTCAGTATAGTCACAAAGTCTTACCACTGGACTGGAATGCAGTTTAACGTCACGCGGGATGAGGGTGGAACCTGACGTGAAAAAACGATAGCTGGGGGGCTTGAACCTCATGAAGGCTTCTTACGTACCATGCCTTGACATAGATCAAAGAACTCGTAGTTCAAAATGGTGTACAGTTTAATGTCATGTGGGACAACATACAGTCTAACGTCATGCTGGACGGGGGCATTATCATGGTCGCTGCTTACTCTAAGCCCACGTGAGTCGTGCTTGGTGTGAGAAACAAGAGGCAGCAAAGACCTGACGATCACATTGAAAAGGGTGCATCCGTGAGAATCGAATAGGGGATTACACATTGAGCGGCCCATGGTATTGGGACTTACTATAGGATTGAGGCCCATGGGGCGACAACACGCAGAGGGAGAGGAAAGGGTAATGGAATAAAGGAGGTTCCTCATTCCCTATCACACCCTCCACTGGCCCTGGGGGTGGGGAAGTACGGAGGTGCATGGGTGTTACCTTCTGCAAGAAGTGCTAGGGGCTTACAACAAGGAGGTTTCCCTTCCCCATGGACAAACGCCACTCCAAGAGGGAGGATATCATCACATGTTGGTGGGTGATCCCATCCCCATGGAGATGAGCGGCGTAAAGAATGTTCGAGTCAGGGGCACCCTACGTGCAAGGCACGGGGCTGGGTCACAGTTTAACATCATGTGTTGAGGACAAGGTTGTCGGCAGTTTAACGTCTTGCAGCTTGGATGAGGTGGGTTTTCTTTGCACCCCTAATACTTTCATGACTGACACCCTCTTCTCCTTATGGGAGGGAAGGTACTGGCAATGTCGTGCAAAAGGGGGATCGTTGAGCGAACCATCGAGGGGTCCACGTTAGCGTGGCTATGAGAAGAAGCAATAGCCATTAGCATGACTTTGTGAAGAATCATTAGGCAAAGCAATGATATGGGCAGTATCGTCCGGGGGACTTGGAAATCACATCGTGCAAACCCAGAGGGTCACTCAGGAGAATGAATAGCCAAGCAAAGGGGTCCGCATGCAGAGGACTTGTGGACCTCGGTTCCTCTGCGTAGTGGAGGGAACTTGCGAAGGGGTGTGATTTGTGAAGTGGGGTTCCATATCCTTAGCATGGGGAAGAGGTGTGAATGGGAGGTGCTTCATGTAGTGTAAGGGTGTTCGCGGAGAACTGCCTAATGAAGCATAGGTGCCTCGCGAAGTAAGGTGTCGTGAAGCAGTGTGCTTCGCGTAGTACAGTGACCCTGCCTTGGCATGTCGATCACGTGTAATGGGTGGGTGTTTCGTGAAGCATAAACACTTCGCGACTTCCCGGGTCCCTTTGGGGATCCCCTTCCTTTGCAAATTCCCTTAGGCTTCATGAAAGGCATCCCTCTCAGAAGGGAGGATCAGAACGAGACATAGCGGAGGCCTCTCATGAAAGAGAAATACCTCGCGGAGCTCATGATTCCCAGAGAAAAGTGTGCTTCACGATTTGGGAGCTGAGAAGCAGAAAGGTTGGATTATTTGTCCTCTAAAGCTTAGGGGGAGCTGGTATTTATTGTAAAGAGGCGCCACGAAGTAGAGCTCATGCGGCGTGAAGGGGGCTTCGGTTGCTTCGTGGCTGGTAGCGAACGTCAAGGGCGTTCATGGAGAGGTACCGCCTCGGGTGCTTCACGGTGGGTTTGCGAATGTCAAGGGAGTTCACAGAGAGGTACCACCTCTAGTGCTTCGCGGAGGGTTTGCGAACATCAGGGCGTTCACGGAGAGGTACCTCCTCTGGTGCTTCACGGCGGCCGCATTGCTTGGGGGGCTCTGGGTTGTGGCTTCACGGGGCAGGGCGCGGGGCCTCTTTTTCTTCTCTCCTTTCATTAATTATTTTGGTGCCAATAGTTATATTATCAACTTTTAAATAAATATTCATATTTTTTTTATTTTGGATGTTTATTGCTTAATTTTAATATTTATGTTTTGATGAGTAATTCATAGTTCTTAAATATATGATATATTTAAATAATATCCATAATTATATTAAGGTCATATATATCATATATATTCACTATATAATATTTTATAATTATGTTCTAATATTAAACATGTAATATGAATCACATCACATCATGGAGATGGTAGGTTGTATATACATAAGAGTGATGATATCATATTCTTAATGAGTTAAATAGTAAGAACATGGTTGGTATATTAATTTTTATAGAATAAATATCATGTAATTATTATAATATAAATCCATTGTTTCCAACATGATATCCATTAAATTAATGTAATTATGAAAAACAGATTACAACATAGTGTAGAGACAATAAGTTATACGTAAGTTCACATAATGTCTTTATTTTTAGTAGGATGAATACAAGGTAGAATATTATTTTCACATATTACTAATAATATCTCATAATATAAATTATATTGTAGTTATTTTTATATTAAGGAAACAATACATGAAGAGTAAGTAGAAGAAGAAGTGAACTTAGAAAAGTTGATAAAGATGATTACCACTTCTTAGGAAGATGTCATTTAATCTCTTCTAAATTTATCAAGGGTTTGTATTTTGGGCGAACTAGTACCTCTATTAATTAACTAAGGTTTTTTTTATAAAATACCTTTTTAGGGGGTTCTCAGGCTATAGGTTGGAAATTGGTGTGAGGAAGTGAGGAAGGATGTGAAAAATTGTAATTGACGTGATAGACACTTTTAGAAATCATAAAAATATTGAAATGTAATAAGGATATTATATATTCAAAGTCCTCCAAATGTAGGTGATGGGAACTTTGAGAAATCCATTTCATATGCATAATCTTATCCATTAGGTCTCATTCAATCTATTTTCACTTCATCAATTACACTGGGATATGGATATTCAGGTTGAATTTGTCATACCTGAAGAACAATAAAGAATAATAAGATCGATTATTCATTCCTTTATCCATTAAATATTTACTAAAACGAAAATGGTTAGCATATATTATCCAATGAATCATACTTTAGCCACATATAAGAATATCCAAAGTTCAACTTAATCCATTCCATCCTTAAGCCTCATCCAAAATAATTCTATCCAAATTCAATGATAAAAAAGGTCTCTAAATTTCCAAAATCAATATTAACATAAAATTCCCCAAACAACATAATGTGTATCTTATTATCATATAAAAAATATTCCATCACCTTAAAAAAATTATGACATTTAATCTTCCAAATCCATAAAGAATATGTAATGAAATAAAATACTTATATATATCATGATTCATATAACCATATCATTATTGATGAAATAATTGTTTAATACAAATCAAAAGAACATTATTCATTTTACTTAATTATTAAACAATTGACTATGTTTCATCATATTATTCCATTATACCACCTTACTTTCATTTTTCTTTTTTACTCTCTTCATCATCATCAGTATAAATGTAACTGGTATGACCTTACTAATTCTAACCATCTTGAAAAACCTAAAGTAAAGTGTGAGGACTAATACATATAGTGAATTATTCATGAAGAATCATTTATTGGATGTCTAAATCAGGAAAAGGTCACTATATATGAATCTATAGGATTATATTGGGTTATCAATTGTATTAAAAAATCGAGAGGATGATATCTTATACTTATTCTTATCCCCAACATTATTCATATGGTTATATTCCCTAATCTATGTTTTCTTAAATCTAGTTTACATGTTTGGGGCTAAAATTTATCTGATACCAACTATGACACCCTGACCCTCTAATCCCATAGTCATTCCACTACTTTATTAAGTTAGTTAGATAGAATATTCAAATATCAAAGGACTGGTAATTTTAATTGTTTGGGAAACGAGATACAAACATGATACACATTTTATATTGGGAAATGAAGATAAAACATAAAATACAATAAATTATAATAAACAACATCCTTGAAAACTCATATAATTATTTCTTCTCCATAACCTAGGGAAAGGTAAAAAAATAAAGGTGAGAGCAAATTTCATAGTATGTGTATGTATAGTTGAAGCAATAATGAATCAATGAATATAATCTCTATATCAAGGTAAATAACTCTACAAACATTCCATATTAATATCTAGATAAGGAATAAAAAATATGGCATAGAATATAACTAAAAAATAAATTTAAACAATAAACTTAGAATTAAAAACATCCATAGATATGTTGATGAAAAAGAACCCATGGATAATAATAATAACTGAATTCTAAATAAATGTAATGCCTAATTATTGGAATTCATGTTTTTTGGGCACATGATACCTTTACCGTCAAGATTTATTCTCAAGATAATTTAAACTATTCATATGTGACCATTTGATTATTCTCATGATTATATACATTCCTCGAGGGTCTTTCATTAACTAATACCCAACACCTATAGTACATGTCGAAAACAGTCCTCAAATAGTAAATAATCGACTTGAAAAAGATATTTTTAAATCAAAGTATCCCATACCACATTGAAATAATTGGATTGTAAAAAGATGAAAGTATTAATGATATAATATATCAATAGGTGTAGTAGATGCACCATAAAAAAGAATTAATTGGTAAATATTACTTTTATCTCACAGATGTAAACTGTGTGATGAAAATCACTTACCACTATCTCATCATTTATTTAAAAGGACAACATTAATAAAAGAAATTATTTTCTTTGAAAAATAACCTTGTAATATAATAATGGAAGATTCATAGAATTAGAGAGTCATTAAGGTGGGAACTTATCTTCATTATATATAAGTTAAAATAAATTCCTATTACTTTTGTAAGAAAATTGATAAAGTAAATAATTTTGGGAAATGATAAGAGGATTCCATTTAAATCATTTTGTTAAAATTTAAAAAGGGGGTAATAATAATTTAAAAATAAATGGATAACGGAAAAAAATTAGAAACATTTTTATAAAACACTAACATGGAAGATAAATATTCCCCTCTGGAGACAAAAACAAACCAATCCCGAATAATGATGACATTGTGAAATAAATATGTGTCACTTTATAATAAGTATAATTTTATACCCATGAAAGAAATAAAATTATATGGGTAAGAAAAATACAATAATATAAATATTAATACTCTTAAAATTAATTCATGGTTGGTATATAAACCTCCAAAAATAAATAAGTAGTTTATAAACATGTGTCCTATAGAAATAAACGTGACACAAAAATCCATTACCTTATATTTCCTCATGGGTGAACATCATTTAACCTAATGTATAATAATTTTATGAATATTATTTACTTTTATAATAACATTATTAATATTTATGAAATCATATATAATCTTTATATATTTTTTATCCCCCATTTGTTATAAATATTTAACCATTTTCTCTATTTTTTTCATTAATTGATTCATTTCAATCGGCATGTTTTGTTCTCTAAGTCCCATGCCTTGTATATGTGATATAGTTTCATCTTATGAATAATGTTATTAAGGTAACATATATAATGGTTTTTCATAACATAATATTTTGTAATTGTTTTTTAAGGGTGATCATGGAAAATGAATCTCATCACGTTGTGGTGAGGGTAGGCCGTATGTACGGACGAGCTATGGTATCATTCCATTAACGAGTAAAATGGTAAATATGTGGATGGAATATTAATTTTTAAATAATTAATATCATTTATTAATTATAATATACGTCATTTATTTCCATATTTATATTCATCCATGTAAATTAGTGTTGAAAATTGGATTTCACCGCGACGTGGAGAGGGTAAGTCGTACGTACGCACGAGAGATGTTTTTGTTTTCGTAGGAAGGATAAAAGATGTAATATGGTTTTCTCATCATAATAATAAAATATCAACATATATATGATACTTTATTTATAACTATATCATGTAAACAACACATGAAAAGAAAGTATAAGAAGAAATGAACTAGGGAGAGTAGATAAAGATGATTAACTCTTCTTTAGCGGACTTCCTTTAATCTCTTCAAAATTGATATAGGGTAGGTCTTTTGGAAGGAAAATAACCTCTAGAACATAACTAAGTATTTTTATAAGATAAATTGGTATGGTTTGTTCCATATAGATTTATCAAATTTAAGTGACGAAGTGATGGAGGTGGTCCCCTTTTATAATTGTGGTGAGAGGAACTTTTAGAAATCCTTAAAATATTAAAATATAATAAGGCTTTTAAAGATCTGAAGACTTCAAAATGACCTATAAATGAATATTTTAATGAATTTAGGAACACATATTATCAAATTTGTGATTATTTAACATTTTTAAATTTTTCAATATTTTAAAAATATATTAATTCAATAAAATATCATTACTTTCAATTTTGATATTTTTCATTTAATTTAACTTATAATAAATCATAAAGAAGTATTAATTAGAATATAATTCTTTAAAACTTCTTTAATATATCTTATAAATAAATAAAATTCTTTATACACATTAAATCAACCCATATTAATATAAATTAACATTGTTAAATTCGATTTTTTTATGTTAATTAAATAAATATTATCTTAGAATTGAAAAAGAATTCATGGTAATTATATATAGTTTATAAAAATTAAATTATATAATGAAAATAATTAAATTATTATTAAAATTAAAATTTAGGTTTGTTCAATTCATTATTTTTTCCCCATGTGAACTCATAAAATATATTAAATACAACGTTACTGACAGTTTGTAACTATTTATGATTTAAAAAATATATAAGTTTTTTTATGGTAAATATTCTATTAAATAAAGAAAAATAGTTTTTATGTTTTTAATGGTATAATAATATTCATCCAATAAATTTTGTACATGTTTAGGTAATGGTTATAAACATATATTTTGGTTTCAACCACTAGTTAAACCCTTTAACTTTTACTTTGACTACTTGGATTTTTACTCTTTAAGGGTTAATATAGTTACAATAAAATTACAAAAGAATCATAAATGAGTTATAAATGAAATTTTCACCCATATCTAAATAATATAGTCACAATTTATATTATTATGAATTTTATATCATTTAGTAAAATTTTATTTATTTTAAAATTTCATTAAGTCACTTTTGACCATATTCAGTTGATTAATTTAAAAAAAATAAAGAGATAATATAAGATTGAACTAAAACCATTAATACATCCCCAGTATATAAATTCTAGGATCTAGTGGATACTTTTCCTAAGGGAAATATATATAAAAATAAGTATGAGTCAAGCTTTATAAGGGATTATTAAAAATATGAGAGTCCACTTTACCAAAAATGTAAGCCTCCGACATTGGAGAAAAATATTCTCAGGGTTGTGAATGACCACATCATGTTCATATCTATAATTGATTTCATTGAAAGATCATCAACAATTTTTTTGGCTCCTTGTAAAAATGTGATACCACCTAGTTGAGCTGAGTGAAGTTGTTAAGACATTCCACCCAATGAGGTAGAATATGTCAAGGAACCTTCCTTGTTCTTGTTTTCAATTCCTGTATAAAAAAATCAGACATAGATTCAATACATAATAGGTTCTATTTGTATTTGAAAGAATATCCAACTGAAAATATCATTTCCAATAACACGGCATCATAAGTCATTCCAATATCAATGTAGTGATAGAATCCCCTTTGAAAAATCTGTGGTGTATTTGTAAGACACCACGATGACTCGAGGTCCATGGTGTTCCAGAAGCTACCCATCCACATTCACATTGAGTCGTGGGTTGATTAGAGGTATCCATTGTATATACCTAATAATTTTTTTTCCATGGCTAGCTTGTCACACATAGAAGCCCAAAAATATTCAAGTTAGTTAGGATATTATTTATACTCCCAGTTTGTACACTATTTTCTGTATAAAACTCATGATGAATGGATATCATGCATGATTGTGTAGTGGATTTTCTGGCCTCAAACAATATTCCTTTTTGGGTCCTCCATATAGCAAAAAAAATAGGTAGCAACAACCTTCGAAAGCTGGTTATGTACAAGTACACTAAAATTGGTACTGATAATTATAGCTATGAATTCATGAAGATGTATATTTTTTGAATGTTCATAAAAAACAAGAAACCAATGTAAACCCATAGGTTATATGTGAAACTTCATGTCAATACAATGTGTGTTTCAATTTCGTTAGTTCTTATGAATAGCTGACTAGATGGAATATTCTAAAATTCTAACTTTTTACATTGTTCATGGGTGGGTAGGCAGTTTTTTCCAACCCCCGAGAGAAGAATGAACTGAGATGACTCTACAAAATGGGTTTGGAATTGCATTAATAAGGTAGGTACTTGAGTGGATCCCCACCTTCCATTTTGTGACACTCATTTGTGTTGAAATGTTTAACCCTACTGGGTTTCCATAAGATGGGATCACAATCCATGGATGTATAGTTTGGAATATCAATGTAGAATTACAATGGGGTCATGTTGTCATAGCTTTGGAATTGGGAGAAAAATTAATCAATCGGCATGTGTCTATCATCATTTTGAATACTCATGTTGTCCTGAAGTGGGTTCTCAACCCATTCAGTGGTTCAAATATTAATATTTTAGCCCCTAAATACCATCCATTTAATGTCAGACATGATCCTATTAAAGGAATTCTTTATGGATGGCCAAAAAGACAAAGAATGATAATATTTGTAACGATTCATCAGCCTCTATTTAAACCCTCTAATAAAGAATTCACCTAATTCATAATTGGAAATAATATTCCAGATATATTTTTGGATAAGGAAATTATTAAAAATAATGAGTTCTTCAATCACAAGGCCTCACAATTCCACTAGATTGATATTTTCAATAAAATATATTTGATATGTCCATTAATTAAGAAATTACTAAATCATCATTGTGAAATATTTTAATTTAATTATTTATTCCCAAAAAATTAATAAAAATTAATCCCAGTTAATATATGAAATTTATATTTCTAATTCTATTTATAGCCTAATATATATTCTAAAAAATAATATTTAAAAAATATAATACTTATTAAAAACATGAGTGTGACATATTGGACTTCTCCTAAACTAAATTACTAAAAAATGCATAAAGTAATCCAAGTGAAACCAAGAGGTTGTAAAATCATCCCAAGGATGATTCTGGTCAACCCTAACTCATAAGATATGACTAATTGAAATTTTTAGGTAATTTAATAATATATATAATAATATTTTTACCCTTAAATACTCGATTTACCCTTAAATGTGGTAATTTTAAAAAAATTCCAAATTTCTATTCCTATTATACAAAAATAAAAGTGAAATATTTATTAAATATGGATATTCTGATACCAAATAAAGAATCCATTATTCCAAATACATAACACATAATTGGCTAAATATAATTTAAAATTAATCCTATTGACGGAATGGGAAAACAATTTTTAAAGTGAAAACGTTCAAAAAGGTTGAAAACATTTTACATCTAAATTCAATAATAAATTGATTATAATGACTTAAATTACATTAAATGTAAAATATTTACGTAATTATTCATTAAAAATAGTTATAAATATAATTTAAGATAATAAATTATTTATATGAAATCGCTATTTATAATTAAAATGTAATATTTTATCATTATTATTCAGAATAAAAAACTTAATAAAAAATAACTAAAATTAAATCAAGGAATTTTTTTATAATATTCTTTAAAATAAAAAATTCATTTTTTCAAATAAAATTTATAAAATTTTAATATATATATATATACATATAACAAGTGCGCTACCAAAAGGTAGTAAATCATATTTTATAAAAATATAGAATTTTAATTCATCAAATTGGATTTATTCTTATCTTATGACTATAAGATAATTAGGATGAATGTAAAAGAAATTGGTTAAATTTAATAATAATAATATAATAATTTAATTTATACTATTCATTACCACTGATTTTATGGCTATGTTATAATAATGTTTCATTTCCTGTTTTTGTTGGGTGTTGTGTGAAACGTAAGCTTTCAAAAAGATTAAATTTAAAAATATGAATAACATAAAAGCATTAGTGTTACACACATGATATAAATATGTATATTTTAAAGAAATAATATGATATTTATGATATTGTGTTAATTTTATAATGGTTAAATAATGCATACATTTTTTCTAAAATAATCATTGAAAATGGGAATATTAATCATGTGTACATATGACCTACCATCTCCATGATTGTATTTTGGATCATTTTTCATAACCATATATAGTGCATGGATATAGAAGAATAATTGATATATAAAAATGATAATTGTTTCATGATTATTATGTTGAAGATGAGAGAATAATTAATTCTTTGACCATATTCAACACATTGATGTCATTTGGGATATAAATATTGAATGTCATCAAAAAATATGAAAATAATATAAGAGATTATGTAATTATAAATTTCTAGTAAATAAGTGATATAAAATTTATAAAAATATTTTTAGTGTTTCTTAATAAAATATATATTTTTCCTATGTTTAGTATTCAGGAAGATAAATAAGGTATGTGATGAGCCAGACTCAAGGTAAGAGACATTCTTTTTACAATTTAAATTTTAAACATTCCAAGAATTCTATATTTTCAATAATATTCATTTCATTTTATTTATAAAAATTATTTAACAAATGATTTTATTATTCTAATACAATTTTTAGGGTAATTTTTACCCATATATCACCTTATAAATAATAGTTTAAAAGGAATGTTGTTTTTGTTTTCCAAAGAGGGAACTTTATGAATTTTCAAACAAAAATAAGAATGTAATGTTATTTAAACTTATACATAATGATGATATTTTCCAACCTGCAATAATAATAATTTCATTGAACATTTTATTTGATGATAACATTGTTATTTTAAGAGAAAATTTTATTCTTTGTTTCTTTGAAATTTATCTAAAAATAAGTGATTTTAAAATTTAATAGTCATTTTCTATAAGAATTATTTTATTATGCAGGATTTTTATATTTAAGATTATTTTTTATTTCTTGGGAATTTATTTTATGATTGCTATTTTTATAATACAAAATGGATATGTGGTTACATTATTGACCAATCATAGGTTGTTTAATGATAAACCAATGATTTATTGTTACATTATGACCTCCAATACATTGGGTATAGAAGTTAATTGTATGGTTATTCCATATATGAGACAAAGATAATAGATCCAGTTTCTCCTAAGAGATAATGGGAATACACTATGGTGGTTATTCCAAAATTAACTATGATGGTTTATCCATGAGTATCTATGATGATTACATAAAGTTAATGTTATGATGTTAACTATGATGGTATTCCATGAATATCATTGGTTGTTTCTCCAATGATTCCCCAAGATTACTACATTTTATTTATATTTTTAAGGGAATTAAATGTTTTGATTATTTAAAATATGTATGTCTTTAATATGGAAATTATATACTCCATAATCTCAAAGAATAAAGTGATAAATGTATATATATTATTGGTTTTCCTTTATTTTAATCTGCTAAGAAAATTCTTCATTTTATGTATTTTCGTGATATTTTTATGCCTATCATAAAATATAAAAAGGTTTTTCACCAGGTTTAAAGATGAGTTGGGACAAGGATGAGTTCAAGATGAAAATTGCTAATATTTTTCATTAAAGTAATCAATGATTCAATTTAAAAGTTTTTTTCTGTAAAAAAATAAACACAAAGTAAAAGTTTCCACATATAATGTATGGGTTTATTATGTATTATTTCTCTAAATTATTTACAAAATTTAAACAAAATAGAACTAATGGATTAATGGAAAGTAAATTCTTGTTAATGGAAACTATGATTTGTAATTATTAATGTCTTGTACATACAACATCAGAGTTCTATAGTTTTTTTCATATAGTGATTCATATGGATCCATATAAAAGCATAATTGGATGATATTATTATAATAAAACTCAATTAGAAGGAGTTTTTTACGCTAATTTACTTTATAATACATATATTAATTGCTCGATATATCTTCTAGGGTTTGAAAGGTTCTCTCAGGCTTACGTTTTTTCTATGGATGACAAGAAGCGCTAAAATACCACTCCAAATCTAGATCATGCTGAAGAAATCTATCAAATATTAAGGTAAATCATAGATCATAATCCCATATAATAAAATATGGAATTATATTCACCCTTAACACTCACATAATATATTATTTTTAAATCAAGTGATAATTCTTATTTTATAGTAATGATGTGTGATAAATTTGTGAGGAGATCATTTAAAACATAAATAGAATTTTTTCCATTAGATGACTTGCTGTTTTAGATAAAACAAAATATAGTGATATTTTACCATTAACATTCTAGAATTAGTAACAATTGTGAGATTTCCATATAATTTTTTTTCTTAACCATAACATGGTGAAATACCAAGTACATTGATATGTATTATTTAATATCTCTATTTATGTTTTTCCACTATAAATACTATTTCATATCTGTATATATCTTTATACTTCTAGGATGAACAGAGCATGATAAACTATGTGGTTTATCGAAAATATTCATTGTTAAGTATTGTAAGGGAAGAAAACATATATAGTTTCCGGACCTTATGATTCCATCACAATTAAGGAAGAAATCAGGAACATATCTTACCTCATTCTGAAACTCTATATCTTATTTATGTGCATCAATAATAACCTCATATATTGATGATTAAAAACACATTTGAGTAAGATAATATTTCCCCGAATACTTTAGTATTTGAAGAACAATTATTTTAAAATAACAAATTATTAGATCTTTTGTGATACTTATCATTAATAAGCTATCATGATCCATTCGAATCAATGAAATTGAAGGATTTTCTTCTTTGGCAGGGAGATAATGTATGGATAATTCATAAGATTTAATCAAAACAAACCATAGTTGCTGGTTCCATACAAAAATTTGGGATTGGAAATATACATAAATGTTTTATCATCGGTATATATGAAACACCTTTCTAAATAAATATAATTCAATCATATTTTCAATGAAAAATTATTATATCTAACTCCAAATAATGATTTAGGAAATTTATATCATTAATGTTTAATTATATGGAAACATAATATATATGTGCATCATTCTACAAACGATTCATCACAATCTATTCTTCATTGCATCACAAAATATAAGAAATGTTTCTCCAGTTTAGGGTAGTGTAATAAAATGTTCACAGACTAACCATCTCTTTAGATACATGAAAATTTCCCCAAATTCATCTATCGAAAGTAACTTGTCTCTGTTCTATGTTAACTTTTGTGGTGTGTTGGATAACTCTAAAATATTCATTAAAAATCATTAATAATATCTGGCGAAACTATGAAAACTCTAAATCATAGTCATAGGATTTGGTTTTCGATGATGTTCAATAATTTCATTCATTGAAGGATCCATAGATAAACCCTCGGTTGAGATTATATGATCCAAAAAAGAAAATTTATATTGAAAAAAGTCACACATAATAAATTTTTCATAAAACCGATCTATTTAGAGTGTATTTCATACAACTATCTAGTGATGCTCATTCTCTTAATTTCTTTGGGAATATATAATAACATCATATATAGAAACTACCAAAAATTTATCAAGGTATTCTTTTGATACTATTAACTAAGACTATGAAGATTTGGGTGAATCAATAAGTCCACAGGACATAACTAGGATTTCAACGTGTCCAAACATTATTCAAATTGATTTCTTGGATATATCATCCTTTATGATCCTCAATTGATGATTACCAAAATGAATTTATATATTGAAATATTATCAATTACTATGTAAAATAAAGGAAAATAGGTTATAACAATAGTTTGGAACCATTTTTATATACACGAAAACATTTGGTATAACATATACCAATGGTTTTGGTGACAGTTGGTTTTTTCTCCATCGGTATAGTCCTATAGAAATGGTTCTACCAAACTGTTTTCATATAGTACCTCTACTAAGGGTTAGGTTAAATCATTGATATAATTCCACTTTTAAAAAGAATCCAATGCAGGTAATTATTCCCAAAAACACCAACATATATTCCAATGACTTTACCCTTGTTATAAACCAAAATATATGTTGATATATATATATATATTCAAAATTTTAAATTGCAATATTTATTATTATTATTATGTATAAATAATGTAACTTCTTATACCAATGGTTTGGGTAGAATATTTTTATAAGTGTCTTGAAAAATTACCTTTACTGATAGTTAGGCCAGACCATCGGTATAGGTGTTCCTATACAGACATTAACCAATTGTTTGGAAGAAACTGTTGGTATAAATTTCTTAAAAATTATACATACCAACAGGTTGAACAAACCGTCTATGTAGGTAGACATACACATTCCTATGTCATGGTTTGAAAAAATCCATTCGTATCGGTGTCTAGGAAACTAACCTATACCATTGGTTCGGTCAAACCATAGGTACATGCCTCTATATAAATACATATACAAATAGTTTCCCCATAGTGTTGGTATAGGGTTTTCATAACTGATGTTCTAAAAACTATTGGTATAGAACCATTAGTATATCTCGTATTTATAGTAGTGGTAGGTGATGAATCATTTCATCAATACATTTAATATGATAGGTGCTATTTATTTTGATCTTGTTCGGTTATTGATAATAAATACAGAGTCAAATCAACCAATCCTTCCTATTAACAAAAATAACCAGTGTACCCTATGGTGATGCACTTCTTTGACTATATCCCTTATCATCATTCTCCTTGATTTTCTTCCTTAATTCATGAAACTCAAAAAATGTCATTATATATATATATATTATGTAACATATGTGTAACACTAGGTATGATTTATATTCCAAACTAAACTTATATACTCATAGGAATACTAGGAAACTCTTCTAGAAACACATGAAACAAATTCCATAAAATATGAATATACTCAATGTTGAGTTTTCCCTCAACCATATACCCTTAATAGTTAAAAATTAAATCCCATAAGATTTAAGTAATTTCCACTAGAATTTTGTACTCATCCTCACACTGAAAAATTATCATAGTTATTTTCATAATATAAAATGCAACTTCCCTTCTACGGATGTTGATATGAGCTCTATAAAAAAAAATTAATTACTTGAATCATATCATATTCACCTAAATAGAGTGTTGTAATATTTATTTAAAGAATATTCAAAAAAATCAACAATCATATAGGAATTGTATACGTGAGACATGACCATTGTACCTTTAAGATTTTTCAATTATAAGTCAATATCTAATCATTTATGACATTAATTAATATTCCTTGATACATTTTCTGATATATTGGAATTCATATCACTATTATTGAATAGGGTATGTAAATATTTTAGAATACCTATTTCCACATCAGCATAAACATTATATCATCAATCCCACACTAAAACCAAAATGGTTTATGTGACTATAAAACATTTTTAATCAGATTAGTCAATGAAAAGTCATGAAAAATAATTCATAGGATGACTAAAACATGATACCATCTTCTAAATCTATATAAATATATTTTTAAACATGATTTTAAATGGTTATTGACAAATAAATTGAATATTATCCAATATAAAGACCTATCCCAATTTTTTCAAAAACAAAATCTAATCCCAATCTTCACATATTGACTAAACCTATCTCTAATAAAACTATTATGAACATTACCTTTCATATAAAACTTTCTTCCTAACCTAAGTAAAGTAAATATAGGAATATGTGACCTCAGATATTCTGTAAGAGAAGACAAGGTATATGTCAATAATTTTATAAGCATTCCATTAAAATATGCAAATGTGGACATGTTTTAATATTTTAAAACCATAAAATACAGAATATTGATTAAAATCACATGTAATGGAGTAATAATTAATAGTTCAGATTTCATGAATCATATATTAATAAAGGAACATGACCCATGAGAGCATAAAATAGGCATAAGAAATAAGTTTATTGAATTCAAATAACAATAAAAAATAATTTCATTTGACAAGACTCAATACAAAGGATATTTTTTTGGACTGGGTTCAATACCCATTCCATATATTAATAATAAAAATTAACTTCCAATAAGATCATATTGTAAAAAATTCACATACTAAATTGCTTTCACTCCCAATTATAATGGTAATTATCTCATGAGATATCCCTTTTTACTCAATAAATTGGAGGGATATGTAATTATGGTCCCACAAATCACATAATGAAAATCATATATATATATATATGTGTGTGAAATGATATAGTAATATTATAATCATACAATTACCTATAGATAAGAAATAATATTCATTATCATTTTAATCATATCATAACCGCTTTAAAGTAAGTTAGTTTCTTAATGATGTTATCATATTTTAATTATCCTATTTTAAATCAATTGGTTTCATAAAATCTTCATTAATCTTTCAACATCATCATCTATCCAAAAAATGAGGGTTGATGATATCATTGGATCATTACTCCATAAAATAATATGTAACATCAAAGGATGATATCATGAAGGAAAATTCAATTAATGATTAAAATATCATTTCTTGAAGAAAATAACCTTTTTACATTGAAATCACATATTAGAAATTGAAAATATCCTCAAATATTGATGGAATATATTTATCTAAAAAGATAATTCGAAACATTTGATAGAGTATTCATATCATTGAGTAGTGATGATGAAATAAAATTTTCATCTTAATGTATGTATTAAAATAAATATTATAATCATATTTTCTTATATAATGGAATTATACTTAATTTTGACAATGTAAAAATATTTACTTTTAAAAAAAATTGAAAACTAAATCTTCATCGTAAACATTATATAATCAATCCTGATAAAGAAAGAGGTTATAACAAAATCACTTTCTTTGTTTATAATATCTATATCACAACCACATGATAGAGGGAAATTTATATGTATATTTATATCCCCATAAATTTTCATATCAATCGTCATAAAATATATTTGTGGGAAGTATATAAAAACCATTAGAAAACATTTGTGGAACATGGAATGTATCTTACAGAAAATAATATTATACAAGAATCTGTTAAATCTGGTTCTCGTTAATCAAAATTATTCTATCATCCATTACAATTAATTTAAATTTATTATTATAAAATAATATAATATTTTAAATATTAATAATATTATATATTATAGACTTAGAAAATTTCAACATACAATTTTTAATAGATATTTATTATAATTGTCATTTGTATGTGATAGCTATTTCATTTATTATGGAAGTTTTGGAAGTAATGTTTGGAACTTCTTCATTGATCATGTTCCCATAATTTATAAAATTTTATCCATGATACAAGTATCTTATAAATTTATTAATTTAAGATCTCTTATTTTCCATTTATTTTTTAGATACAATATTGATTGATTTTGAGACCAGGTGCATAGACGACATGTGATTACGACGTCTAGGGTGCCCCAAACAATTTTTTGAAAAATATTACATTTTTCATAGCACGTGTGTGTGGTTTTCCATAAAAAGTGGAATAAATATTAAATGGGTTCTCATATAATTAATATGAGTGAACCTTTGAGCTTATAATGGAGGATTTACCCAAAATGAAACTTAACTTTGGTTGGTTTGGGTCATTTGTTGAAAACATCACCAAGGACATAACTGAAAATAAAATAATTAAATAAAATTAATTAATTTTTAAATCCTAATAACACATGAATAGTGACTCATATTCGAAATTTTGGACGACCATTTATTTTTTAAGGTGGTGTTTTCCATATGTGAAACTTAACTTTAGTTAGTGTGGGTTGTTTTTGAAAACGTTGACATGGGAAGTAACTAGAATAAAACAATTTATTTATTTTATTAACGCAGTGATAGAGTGAATTGTTTCTATAAAAACATCCTTGTGTAATAATTCTTGGGATAACAGCATGACCCTAGAATATATGGAGGGTCTTTGGAGAGAACCCTGGAAAATTATCTTGAATGAATGACTGTGAAGTTGTGGATCGTTGATCGATCAATCGATGCATCCTCATATTCGATAGATAACACCAACGAACGCATTGAAATGGAAATTCTTCATAAATGATCAAATTGATTCGAGGTACGGTGGTTGTTTAATTATGGTTTACTATTCATGATTTCAACAATGAACACAGGTCAATCAAATTAAATATTTATCTGTGGTTTGATCGTTTGTGGATGGTTTATAATTATGGGGTTTATTTTTTGATTTTCTTGATTTAGTTCTTTATTCATCATTATAACTATAATGAATTGAGGCATACATGAACAAATTTCGAGGATTGTTCCTTAGGGTGTTTTTTTCCTTTCATCCCCCACTGTCTGTTCTTCGCATTCTTTACCGTTTGACCCCCATGGTCACAGCTCAACATTCCTGGTGGTTTTGAAAGATATTAGACCCCTCTAATAAGAGGCAAATCAATAAGAGAAGTTGGATATGTGTATATAGGGACCTGGGGATCTTGTATGTACAATAATTTTTATTTTTAGTCATTGAAATAGGCGTTATTGTCTACATAACAGACCATTAACACAACGACGACATGTGGCAGAGGAGCCTCGTGCGACTGTGGGGCCAATAGTGGTTGCGATAGGGTAGTCGGTGCTGGATATTTAAGGTGGGGGAGGTGAAGTGAACATTGAGCAGTTGTTGCATGGGGATGTGAAGTTGATGGTGACATGGAGTGGTGGCATCGGAGGGGCCGAATGTGGTTGGTCGCATGGGGAGTGAGCAACGTTCGAGCGATTAATAACCAGGTGAAGCGAGTAGAGCCCTCACCATGCCATTTGGGAGTAACGAGCTTATCCTAGTAGCCCAGGTTGGGCCTAGAGGCCTAGATTAGACCCTGCTTGCCAGGTCAAACCCGAGGGTGACCCTTCCAGAGGAGGGCCATAGTTGACTATGGTGGTCGACCATCAGCCATGGTCGCTCAATCTTTTGTGATATCAAGGAATATGGGTCTCAATTGACTATGACAGCCACATGGAATCCAGTCCAGGCGGTTGACCATTCAATCTATCCACAAGACCAATAACCCCCCCCCCCCCATAACATTCAAATGGTATGTCTATTTGATGAGCTTTATTATGCGTTGAGACCCTAGAATTCATATGGTCCTTTTGAAATAATGTCTTGATTTTTAGTTTGGACCAGTATAGGTAGAGAGAATTCCATTTGGTTCCTTGCTCGAGGATTCATTATTCCATTACATCCACATTACTATATTGTAGTTCTCTCTAGTGTCCATGTCCCATATAGAGTCTGTTATACCTCTATGGGACTCGATTGCAGACCCCCCATCACCCCTATTGTAGTTTGTTGGATTAAATGTTACCACATAGATTTGGGTGTTGGTCCTCCATCTAGTGGGATACATTTGTAGGGTTAGTTTTATTGCCGAGTATGAATGGGAAGAATCCTCTACATTTTTAATTGATCCATATTGGGTTCTAGGTATTTCTGAATGTATTTGGTCTATATTCCCTCTTTTAGTATCATAGTCTACCTTAACCAATATATTCCCATTTGGGTAGGGAGCAAATGAGATAGACCTCTTCATGAGTTTGTTGGATGATATCCGGGATAAAGGAGTATGTTCTCCCAAAACAATCATGCTTCGATCAAAATCCTGTTGTGGGAAATTTGTTACGGCTTAACTCTAGACTATGTGTTTAGGTTTGAGTATATCAATATATTATTGTTATCAGTTCTTTAAACATATAATTATTTATAGATGACTGTAAATTCAGGTGTGGTATTCTTGTGATGTATTAATATGTGGTACTCATATGTGGTAATCATGTGCGGTAATCCTTTATGGAATTCTTGTGTTGTAATCTTGTATTGTATTCCTGTGTGTTAATCATGTGTGTTATTCCTATGTCGCAATCTGGTGTGGCATTGCTTTATGGAAATCATGTGTGGTATTCCTTTGTGGTGATACTTTTTGGTAATAATGTGTGGTATTCTTGTGTGGTAATCCTGTGTTGTATTCCTTTATGGAAATCCTATGTGTTATTCCTTTTTGGTAATATTTTGTGGTAGTCCTATGTGGTATTCTAGTGTGGTTATCCTACGTGGTATTCTTTTCTTGTAATCTTATGTGGTAATTCCTTTTGATAATCTTGTATGGTATTCCTTCGTAGAAATCCAATGTGGTATTCCGTTATGTTAATCCTTTGTGGGATTCCTTCATGGTAATCCTATGGGGTGTTCCTTTGTGTTAATCCTTTCTGGTATTCATTTGTGGCAATCCATTGTGGTATTTTTTCATGATAATCTTGTGTGGTATTCCTTTTTGGTATTCCATTAATGTAATCCACTATGGTATTATTTTTTGTTATTAATTAATGGTATTTTTTTATGGGATTCCTTTGTGGTTTTGGGGATTCCTACTAAGTATTTTTATACTCACCCCCGCAAAGGCTTTATTCGCTTGTGTCGTGTCTTGTGCAGATGATCGACCTTTCGACAGAGAACTTGGTAGACCTAGAAAATGTGGTTCTTTGTGAGATCAGACAGAATAAGGTTGGTTCCTGTAGATTTTAGATGACAGAACCAGTACCTATGTTCCTACAATTTTCACTTGTGGTTATAGACAAATTTTGGATGACTTCCTTTGGCCCTATTTACTTTCATGTACTTTCATTGTTGTACACTGGTTGTGGGACATAGTAATTTTCATGCATGGTTTACTTAGTGTTTTTACATTTCATCATTTTTAGCTTGGAGATGTGTGTATGTTTATAGGTACTTTAGACTAATGTCTCCCATTTGTGGGATATGCCTACTTGGTTCTATTCAATAGCCCTAGCCAATTGAAGGCATTCATGGGTTAGTCATGTCTTGATCCCTTATGCAACAGGTTGTGACTGAGTCATATCAGAGGGTTCAGTTCTAATTTCGGATTGGGAGACTATGAGGTTAGTTTGTGTGATAGTGTTATGTGTTTTGAGTTGGGATTTCAGGCCAGGACTTCAGTGTTGGTTCAATGGCCGACGTATCCATATAATAGGACTCTGATTAACTTTTTTATTACAAAATACATGAAAACACTTTTTTAGGAAAAAATGGTACATTCATAATTTTGTTATGGTTGTGTTATCCATGACCTTCTTGAGTTAGATCTTAAGATATATTCAATTGACCATGGTGAATCTTATTTTATTTAGGGATGTCCCCGTATAGACAACTGGTTAGGATTCCATTGCATTATCACGAGGATGATCCACCATGTGACGAGTCATTGGTAGAGGGATTTCTACTGAAGATAGCATCTCTAGGTGGTTCACCATTCTTGCCACCACTAGTAGAGAAGAACATGGTACTCGTAGTACCAGAGGATGAGGTGTGTAGGATGACCACACTTCACAAGTTTCAAGAGTAGATACCCCTCAAGATTAAATGTGATCTCAACATGCATGCGGATGAGGACATGCATGAGATGGTGACACAAGTTTTCTATCTATTCAAGACACTATCAGATCAGATAGTGGTCCTAGAATTGAGGCTTCTACGTGTCTCTGTAGGGAGATGGTGGGGTTTAGTTACTCATTCTAATGATGAGGAAAATCGTCAGTGGATAGAGTTTGAGAAAAAACTTATATATGTGTTATCACCATATAAATTAAGGGACATGCATATCCAGAAGATTTCATAGCTCTTGAAGGATGACATATTGGTATGTTAGTATTAAATGATGCATAACATCCTCTCTTGGTACAAGATGGATATGATACACGATCAGTTATTCAGGGCTCGAAACATTGAGTGAGGTCTGCATAGGAATATATGATCCTTTTTATCCCGTTTAGCATTTATAATTATGTTGGGTTTATTGATAAAGATTTTGTGGTCCAAAATTTCTTCACTAAGTGGATAGACCTAATGATTCTCATTAGTGGGAAATCATGAGCAGAGCACTTGGAAGTAGGAATTAAACATCCATATAAGGGAATTATATGTGCAAGTGGAATCATTAGGACGTCCTATGACAGAGGATATACTATTTAGGGATAAAAGAGTTGTTCTAGTCAACCTAGAGAGAGGCAGTTCTATTCATGTAATGGTAGAGGAAATATCTCCCTATATTGTCCAACCCATCATACTGCTAACAAGAAAACTATAGATGGACCACTAAGGTAGATACAACAATAGAAGCATAGCGATCTATTAGGCAGCAATAGTGGAATACGATCTAGGAGAGCAGTAGGAGTGGGTCGATGTTTCAATCTAATACCACCACCACCCCCATTTGGTACACACTAGGATTAGGCACCTGGAGGAAAGGGGAGGGAACATCGGTATGCGGTCGAGGAATTCGACCTAGGGGCTCTAGGAATTTTTCTAGGTGTGATATGTTTCTTGTCCACCTTAACAATAGTTTTGATATGCAAAGGTACAAATAATTCATTTCTTGCCAAAAATATTTTTCGAGTCTATGAGATTCTAGTTTATTTGTGGACATGACCCTCACACTTGGGAACTCTTAATGGAGGAGAGCCAATGAACATGCACCGGTGCCAATAGTATGACATGAAACTTGGAGGAGAGTGTTTTGGTTGAAATATGTTGTTAGTGGTGTCTGGTGAATAAAATTCCATTATTGGTATGGACGTGTTTTCTATAGTTCAAGCATAGATTGGCAGTTTTAGGTAAAGAGTTTGGTGTGTTTGTAGTGATGGAATGAGGTTTTCCTTATTAGTGAAAAGGAAACTAATTCAACATAGTATTGATTCACACATGTGATGGAGTAGTTGATTGTTCATCAATTGGAGAGTCTAATCCTCGGTACAGTGGATGATATTAGTCCCTATTTTCCTATAGTATTAGTGGAGTTACAGTAGATGTAGAGAATTTTAAGATAGAGGCATTGTCTATAGATCCTCCAAGACTATGAATTTGGGTTTTTCTATACTCTTACGGTGGGTAACGTGATGGAAGATACTCTCATCCTAATATCATGTTTTCAGCTGTTGAATGAGGCGTTAGAGAAAGTAGACTCATTATAATTATCATTTATGGGTGGAGATGGAGTATCTTACCTCCAACGGATTGTTTTCACCCCTCCACTAATATAGTGAGTTGGGGAGGGAAAACTTCGGTATGCTGACTAAGAGACCCTACAAGATTTGATATCCATAGGGAAGGCTTATTATTTATATTTGAAAGGTGGGGAGCACATCATTATTTTTATAGGATGAACAGTTATACCAGTGGATTTATAGGAAGAGTTTATGAGGGAGTTTCACAAATACCCTTTCATAGTACATTCAGGAATAAAGAATATGTACCAGGACCTCCGACGTCATTTTTTGTTAGCCAATGATATAGAAGGGAGTAGCAAATTTCATTTCTTAATGACATACTTGTCAGCAGATGATGGCTGAGAACTAGGTTCTATAAAGTTTAGATCTGCCCCTTGAGGTACCAGAATGGGAGTGGGATAAGATATCGATGGAAATCATGATGGGTTTACCTTGTACGTATTGAGGACATGATTCCATTTGGGTAATTTTTTACCAAATAACCAAGTCGTCCCACTTCTTAGATATCTATAAGATTCATAGAAAATTTTAAGATACAACACAGACATTGAGAGGTGGTGTACTGCTTGTCTCTACAACCCTAGTTAGACAAGGTATATGACTTCATCCACGTTTCACAGCTAAGGTGATACGTACATGACCAATTTCATGTCATTGACTAGGGAAAGATGGACATCGAAGGTGGAGTGACTTTTTCAGAATACTTGATGTAGATAAAGGAATGGTAAAAGAGGAACATGTGTGGGTGAGTGATATATTTAGTGTGTGTCTGGTGGTATCATTAGAAAATCTAGGAGAGAACATGGGAGAAGGAGGCTTAGATTTGTGCTCAGTACCATATTCTGTTTTGGTAGCCCTTGTTTTGGATTTCAGGTATGTAAAGACCAATGGTGGAGAGAATGTAACATATTAAATTTTACCGGAATTATTTTTAAATATTATATGTATTGATTTTGAGACCAAGCGCTAAGAAAACCTATGATTCTATGGCCTAGGGTTCCAGGAACAATTTTTTGAAAATATTAAACTTTTAATAGCACACACATGTATATTTCTTAAAGAAGTGGAATAAATCTTAAAAGGGTGTCTTGATTTGAAATATGAGGGAACTCTTGATCTAATAATGGAATATTTACCCTAGTCAAGACAAATCTTTTGTCATTGTGGGTAATCTATAGAAAAAGACACCAATGTCATAACCATAAATAAAATAATTAAATAAAATTATTTTATTTTGAAATCCTTATAACTCATGAATGGTGACTCAGATAAGATATATGAGACCACCTTTCAGTTATTAATGTGGTGTTTTCCCAAGTGTGACTAAACATTAGTCAGTGCGGGTCATTTGTGAAAAATTGGTCACATGTCGTAATAGGAATAAAGTAATTTCATTTTTTTATTAACATAGTGACACAATGAATTGTTTCATTAAAACATCCTCATTTCAGAATTCCATGGTTAGTGACATAACCATAAAATATATGGAGGACCATTGGAGAGAACCCTGCAGAATTATCTTGAATGAATTATAATAAAGTTTTCGATCATGGATCGATCAATCGGTGAAACATTAGATTCAATGGATCAAGCCAAAAAATGTAACACAATGACATTTCCTCATAAATTATCAAACATAATCATGGTAGGGCAGTTTTTTCTTTGAGGTTTCCCCATTCATTATTTCCATGATGAATGTGGGTCAATACTCTATTAGATTGATCTATTGTTAAAGCATTGTGGGATTGTTTATAATTGTAAGGATTATATTAGGAGTTTCTTGACTTGGTTCACTGGTCTTCAATCTAATGAGAAAAAATTAATGCTGAGATGAAAAATATTCTAAGTTCATTTCATAGGGTGTTCATTTTTATTTTATCACCCCACCCCTGTTCTTCGTTTTCTTTTTTCGTTGGACCAAGGATTGAAGGAAAATTGATAGAGGATGATTGATCTATGTAGATCAAGACTTTAAGAGCTCTTATCTACAACCATATTGATTTTATTTTATCATATGAGGCATGGTGGTTCGCAAAAGAGACCACCGATGCATTACAGGTGATCGGTGGAGGCGGTGGCAGCATGTGTAGGATGATCCATGTGTGGTAGTGCGGCCAACGAGAGTCGTAGTAGCAGCGGCAATGGGGATGTGGAGGAGTGGTGGCACGAGGATATGTTCGAGAAGGGGATGTTGATCGGTAGTGATATTTTATCGATGATGGATGTTCCTGTAAGGATGGAGGAGGCGAGATGCATGGTGTGTGGGCCGAGACCTTTTCAGGCCATGTTTGACCATGGAGGTTGACTGTGAGTTACTATCACTCCAACTTCAACAATTCCACGACAACTAGAGACATGGTGGACCTTTTCATTTGACCATAGAAACCACGTGTTGGCTGGTACAGGATGTGGACTACGATGGTCGAGCACCACAATCAGTGGACCGACTGTGCAGTTGTTCTATCGGCCCAGTGACCCCCCTGAAACATCGATATCCTATAATAGTCAAATGGTATGTCTATTTGATGATATTTCTCCGACGTTGAGAACCTGAAATTGAGACAGTCCTTTTGAGATAATGTGATTAGTTTTTAATTTCGACCAATATAGGTGGAGAGCATTCCCTTGGCCCTTTCCTCAGGGGTTCAGTGTGACATTACATCCATATTACTAGAATGTAGTCCCCTACTGATATCAAGTCCTATATAGAGTATGGTATCCTTCCATTGGATTATAGTATGGATACTCTATCACACCTAGTACAATTTTTTGGAATCGAAGTAACCACCGAGAGCACGGCCTTGTTCCTCCATCTAGCGGGACAGATTAGTAGGGTCGTTTTTATTCCCCATTTCGACTGGGAAGGCTCATATATGTTGTGAATTGATCCATATTGGGTTCATGGTATTCCCTGGTGAATCTAGGACGGATCCCCTATCAATGTATCATAGTATTCCTTGACCAAAATGGTCTCATTTGGTCAAGTCCCAAATGAGCTAGACCTCTTCATGAGTGTCTCTTGTCATATCATGGATCGGGGAGTATGTTCCCCTAGAACAAGCATGCTTCAAGAAGAATTTTATGGATGGTAATTGGTTGTGGATTATATATAAATTGTGTGTCTAGGATTTAGTATATTAGATGTTCTTTTTATATGTGATTTAGAAAAATCCCTATGTAAAGATGATTTTACAATCCTATGTGTTATTCATGTGTGGTACTTTTTGGTGGTAATTCAGTGTGGTATTCATTTGTGGTAATCTTATATGGTATTTATATGTGGTAATCATGTGTGGTATTCCTATATAGTAATCATGTGTGTTATTCTAATGTGGTAATCCTATTTGGTATTCCATTGAGGAAATACATTATGTCATTCCTATGTGGTAATCCTTTGTGGTAATCTTGTGTGGTATTCCTATGTTTGTAATCCTATGTCTTATTCCACTGTGGAAATCCTATGTCATATTCCTTCTTTGTAATCATTTTGGGTAATAATGTATGGTATTTCTATTTGGTAATCTTGTGTGGTATTCTTGTGTAGTAATCATGTTTGGTATTAATTTTTTGTAATCCTGTGAGGTATTCCTTATTTGTATTCCTTTGTGGTAATCCAGTGTGGTAATCCTTTGTCATATTACTTCTTGGTAATCCTATATAGTGTTCCTTGGTGGACATATTATGTGGTGTTACTTGGTGGTAATTGGTTGTGGTATTATTTCATGGTAATATTATGTGTTATTACTTTGTGGTATTCCTATAATGTATTCCATTAGGGTCTTCCATTGTTGTATTCCTTTTTGGTATTTCTTTTTGGTATTCCTTTTTGGTTTTTCGGTTTCCTTCTGAGTATTATTATACTCACCCCAGCACTGAATTTGCATGAAAATGTCATGTCTTGTGGAGATGATCAACTTTTCGACAGAGTCTTAGGAAGTCCAGGACTAGACAGTGTTTCTTGAGACCATAAATTCTATGGTGTGTTCCTTGGGCTTTTATACAATAATCATAGTACCTATTATCGTATTGGCTGGACTTGTGGTTACATACTCTTTTTGATGGAATTCCTTTGGCCTTATTTACATTCAATTACTTTCACTATTGTACTCTATTTGAGATACATAGGGGTTTTCAAGTGATTATGCTTAGTTGTTTTACATTTTAGAATATGTGGCTTGGAGTTGTGTGTGTTCATATAGTAACTTTAGGATAATGCCTCCCATTTATGGGATATGCCTACTCAGTGCTAGTCACCAGCCTCTGGGAAATTGGAGTTAGAATTAGGGTAGTTAGAGCACAGGCCCCTCTAGGATTGGTCATGAAAAGTATATATATATATAGTCATCGATAAAATATTAAAATAGAAAAATAATTTACAAAATTCTGGGAAATGATTGGTCGTACTTATTCATGAACCCTGTTTTCAGTGTTGAATGGTTGGATGAAAGAAAGGTAAATAATAATTCAACGGTAATTAATATTTTGTATATCATATATATTATACATATTCATTAAATATATATATATATTATTTTACATATAATTATGAAATGATAAAGGAAGCAGAATGCTTCTTAGAGGTGGTAGTCCCAACATGATCATGAGGGACAATATTATTGTCCAAAAGATAGTAAAATAGATATTATATTATAAGTAAAAAATAATAATTATATATAAATAATATATAAATATACATTTTTAACCCCTCATTATAACCATCCAAGATATATGGTGGTTGAAAATGATTTGTTTCTCTTTGTGGAGTTGGTAGTCCACACTTATGCACAAGAGATACTTTCAATTTCCATTTGAAATAATAGTGGTGAATAATAGTGATTCCATTATAATAATAACATTAATCTATTTTCTAGATAATTATGTTATTATTCTATTATTAATTCCATATATTTAGTGGATATAAAAGATGAATAAAATTAATAGATGGTGGGTTTGATAATACCTCTTCTTTTATAGGCCTCCACTAGATCCATCCATAAGGACCCTTGTAATGTCATATTAAGAAAACATAAACACTTATTATTTTACTAGGATATTAGAAGAGAATATTATTGGGGTTGATCAAGCTATACCGCTCAAATTGGTGTAAGAAAAAGGGTAAATGTTAGTCCTTTTGTATAGGAATAAATGTATACGACATGAATTTATTCAAAACGTTAAATAAAATATTTTATTTCTCATGCATAATTCTTAAAAATATATTTGATTTCAGAACAAAGAATATATGGTCTAAATATAATCATCCAATTTAATATATATAGAGTTTTTTGTGTCATTTTATGCCATATATTTATAAATAATCCATTTATTAACCAATCATATCCATTACTTTCGTAACCACGTTTTAAATCATAATGATATATAATTTTACTTTAATGAAAATATTCTATCCTAAATTGATAATAAATTATATTTTTATCCATTTATTATCTCAGCGTCCCACTTTCATTATTTTTTACGATTATTAAATAAATTTAAAAGTTTTATTTCTTATGAAATATAGTTTATTTTATTTAAATGACTATTTAGTTATTTTGACTATGAAAAAATGATTCCAAATTAACTAAAATATGAAACATTAACATATTAATAATATTTTATATTAATCTATAAAAGTCATCGAAAAATATAACTCACCAATATATTATAGCTTTTATATTTTTTTAAATAAATCTCTTGATTTCTATAGCACTTTCACAAGAAATGAATCAATGTTTCATAAGAATTTGAGAAAATTATTCAATCACAAAAAAAACATGATTGAAATATAGTATTAATATTTAGAATAATAATTTAAAATTTATTATATCCACTATTTAATCTAATGTTAAAATATTATAGATATGAATGCAAAGAGAAAAATTTTTTATCGGTTTTATTCAGAGAATAAAATAAACATCATAATCAAATAAAATTGGCCTGATGATTCTATATTTTCAATAAATGTTTTTAATTGATGAAATACACTCATAAATTTGATATACTCATTTTTTATATAATTTTTTTTATCTCATAGTTTTAACAGAACTTTACCATTTTTAATTTTATTATGGTAAAAAATGTTTTTAAGGAAAATAATAACGTTGATCAAAATAAAAGGTAGATATTTATCAAATTTAAACCTCTTCATTTAAAATATAAAATCCATTTTTTATGAGTAAATTTTTATAAGTGGTCCAAATTTATTTTAAAACTAATCCACAAGGTGAGACAAAAAGCATCATTCTCTAAGAAATGTTTTCTGATGTATAAGTCATTTTCATACCATAATATTGTAGTTGATTAATTATAATGACCTTAATGGGTTTGCTAATAATAAAAATTTATTCCTTTTAATGATAAAATCCTTCTATAATATAATGTGTAACTCTGTAAATTTGATAAATGAAGAGAATTTTTTTCAATAAAAATCAGTATTTTCACGATTAATCAAAAAAATTATCTTTTAATAAAGTTGATAAAAATTCATTAAATAATAATATTGGAATCATGATTTCAAAAACGAGGTTAATTTTTTCCAATATATTTTATAAATATGGAAAATATTAATTATATTATTTTATCATTCAAATAAATCAAAATTATTTTTGGGAAAAAAATAATTTTTTGTATAATAGAGAATCTTCACTAAAAATATTTATTTATTTTTCATTATATATTAATTATATATTACCATTATACATAATCTAAAAATATATTTATTATTATTTACTACACCATTATAAAAGATAGGTTATAATGGTATATTATATTATAGTTCCTATAGAATAGGGTTTGCGTGTATCGCATGTTATTATATAAAATAATTTTTTTTATTGAAAAATATATCATAAAATGTTAGGGTATTAGATTCTACCTACATTAAGATAATATCACATGATTTATTCCGTAATTTTGATACTAAATATTTTGGATACATCTTATTCACCATATCCGTGAGATACTAAGAACTTCTTCGAATGTTTCAATTCCTTTATATAAAATTAAATTGGTGAATAGTATTAATCTATATAACAATATCTCTACAATCCATGATTTGTAACAGTTTTTAATCATAAGGAAGATCATGATCCAATGATGCAACCTCTCATTTCATTATATTTGAAATATTATGTAGCTACTTCCTATGGAGAGATACATTGAATCCATCATGATCTTGAGAATGGTTTGGTGGATGGCCTAAAAAATAAACCATCTTCTCTACTCGATCAAAAATATAGGAGTGGTCAATATACCAAAGTATTAACATTAACTAATTTTAAAAATAATAACATTATTTATTTAATTAATTCATTGTATAAACTTTTCACACATAGTTAATATAATATTTTTGAATGATAGTGATCATAACTCATCGGATGAGTCTAAGCTTCTCTGATTCAAAACTAAATAGAACGAACATTATTTTACATTTCACAAGATATATTAGGAATAAATTTCTTTATTTCATACTAATCATACAAGAATAATAGAGATATTTACTTATTTCCATATAAGGATCCATAAGGATCCATATGAATGCTCATGTTAATGTTATTAATATATAAAAACTCAACAAGAGGGCTTTGTTGATCTATACAACATTAAATTACCTAGAAAAAGGTCTCAAAATTTACTATATGTTTTAAATGGTTCTATTTGAAATAAAATCATTGTTAGGATGATAATAACTAATAAGATATTAATCTAAATCCTGATCGTGGTAAAGACTTTAGAAAAACTTCAGGGAAAACCATTTATCCGAATGAGATATAATATAATCTCAAAATCCATATTACCTGAACACTTCCTTAATGTATAAAAAATATATTTTATTACGGTAAAAATATTATTTTATATAAAGTAAGTGTGATTAATTTCTATAAATATTAAATACAATATAAATAACATTATGTCGTTTAAAATTTTTGGAAATCAAATGAAAAAATCAATGGGGATGTTATCCCATTTCCATTATAGTCTGGGTATGTACTATAACGTGAACATATAATTTTTTGTCTCAAACATAACATGCTTACATATGAAGACCCATGATATATACTCAAAAAAAGCCTCTCATCATATTTTCGAATGAAAAATACTATTTGAACTCTATACATCTTCATTCATCCTATATGAATATAGACTGATGAAATATGATCTTCATTAAATAGATACCTCTTCAAATATCGAAAGGACTGAACACATAAAATCCCATAACATATCTTTTCATCATAATTGAGTATTACCTAAGGATTATTTCTTATCAACTATTGTGACACTATATTTTTCTTCAATTTTTCTTTAATCTTCACTTCGATAAATGGATAAAAACGTTTTTCATCAAGATGATATTTTTCCGCTTCTATCATGATTTTTTGATACGTCCATTAAAATTATAGAATTACTGGATCTTTTTTGTTTACTGTCATTGATAATATAGAATGATCCTTCCATATAAAATCATCAACCACATTTTTCACATTAATAAGGTGGTAATGAATTGTTTTTTCCTAATATTTAATCAACAAAAACCTTATTCTCTAGTTCATAATAACATTTATATGACAGAAAAAATACATTAAACATTAATGATCATTATATATGTCAGTCCATTCTCTATAAATATAATTTATCGATATATTTAGTGAAGAATTTACCATGAATAACTCTAAATAATGTGTTGGTAAATTTTTCTCATGAACAATATATTTTCAAGAGGAATTGATAAAAATATTATTTTTCTTCACAAAGATGCATCCCAAACCATTATTTTAGGTAGCAGTAAATATCAGAAGACATTGAATACTGTAGGATAATGTAAAAATATTTGATTTGTATAATCTTCTCATTATTTACTTGATGTTTTCCACATATTCATAGATTCAAAGGAACATTTTTTCCTTTTGAGTTTACATGATTGGATATACAACCGTAAAAATTCCAAATAATTTTATTATAATATCTTAGTGAATCTAGGAAAATATAGATCTCAATAATTGTGGTTAGTCTCAGATAATGTTCAGTAATTTTCTTCATTGAAGGATATATAACTTGTGTGAGATTATATGACACATATATAAATCACTTTTTCCAAAATTCAAAACTGGTGAATTTTTCATAAAAAGTAACCTTTATTAGGGGCTTCAATACAATTATAATGTGATCCTCATGGTCTTAAATTCCTTTTTGGTAAAAATAATATCATAAATTAAGTATTCAAAAAACTCATCAATGAAATATACAAATACACTTTTCAAAAAAATCAGGATGATAGTGGGGGAATCTCTGTGACCAAATGAAATCACATTAAATTCATAAACTCCATACTTCATAGAGAATATTTTCATGGGAATATTCTCATTCCTGGCCCTTAATTTTTTATATCCATAATGAAGGTAAATATTTATAGAGTATTGACCTCTATGCAATTGGTCAAACATGTCATAATATGTGGTTGATGATACATGTTCTTAACTATGATATTGTTGAGTTCCTGATAATCAAACATGAGTTTCATCAATCCATATTTCTTTATAATAAAATGTAAAGGAGCACCCAATGGGGATGAATTTGTTATAATGAATCCCATATCAATATTATCAAATAATTGGTTCATTAATTCATGTAAATGAATTATGGTCATTCTATATAGAATCTTTTAAAAAGTTGCAGCAATAGGTTTGACATCAATTAAAAAATAAACTTAATGGTTCTAAGGAAGACTTAGTAAAATCTTCCAAAAATATTTCAACATAGTCACATACAATAGGAATATCATAAATTTTTAATTTTAACCACTAATGTGAGACATATCCCCTTTCGGAATACTAATTAAAACCAACATGATAGAAAAATTTCTTATAGATTTTCATTTTCATCCTAATACTATTAAACAAGAATAGGATCATTGAGAATATGAAATATGGCTTATTTACCATGAAACTTGATATGGGATCCATATAAATTAATCTAATCCATTAATAAAACCACATCATATTAAAATTAAGGTTTTATTAAATGATTTTTAGGTATCATTTTTTCACTAATATTAATCATATAAAAACTACAGACTTGATATGTGACAATCATAACATTATGATTTTTAACAAAAAAACTACTTCTAAAAATTTATTGTATGAAAATAAATTCCATGATACCCTTTCTAATATACATAAATTCTTATAAATAAGATCAAATAGTAAACATAAAAAGTTGAGCGTACCAATTACCACTTCAACTTCGTTATTTTATCTTAAATCCCATAATAAAATGAAAATATTTTGTGTGACCATAAAATATCATTAACCAATTTGATCAATCATATAATCATGATAAATAATTCATATTATGTCAAAATAATGACACATTATTATCAAAATATGGAACCATATGTCTAACCTATGTTATATTTGGTTATTAACAAAATAATAGAATGTTATCCTATAAATAGACCTTTTATTAGAGTTTTTACTAAATGTATCTAATCCTATTTTCTAATGATTGTATAAAAAATACAACAAAAACTATAGAAACAAATAAATTTAATATATATTTATTAAATACCAATAGATGAGTATTAACTACATAATATTATAATCCTTGATATAAAAATAAGGTTTAGTGTGTTTAGAAACATATATATAAAAAATTGGTTCATAAGAGATATAAGTAATCACTCACTAAGTACTTCATAACTATGAACCTTATTTGAAAAATAATACTTGAATAAATTCTTCATAAAATGGGGAAAATAAATTTACGATATCATGATATTAGATAAAAAATGATGATGAAAAATAGATATATCAATGACCGCATAAGTTTGACATGAGAATTATTGTGCGAGGACATCATTTTATCATCTGGAAACCATTATATACATAACACATATGAAAATAATAAGTCATTTAATAATTTTTGATAGTTCATAACTCATTAATCATAAAAAAATCAAATAAAATGATACATGGGGGTATAAAAGTGGAATAATACAATTGTTTTTGTATTAAAAATAATAGGATAATATTATCTATTAAATGATTGTCTGACAAACAAAAATATCATAGTTTATTGGGTTCACTCACCATTCCTTAATATCTGTAGTAAAGGTTTAATCCTTATAAAATCATAGAGGAAAATGTGTCTTACTGAACGAGGATGACTCTAAATTCATGTCCTTATTTACTCATGATATATCCATCAATACCCAACGAAATTAAGGGTTATATAGTTACAGTATAACCCATTAATCAATAAAAATCATAGGTATTTGTTCAAAAAGGTCAAAAAGATTTAATCATATAATAATAGGTGGAACAAAATTTATTTTCATAATCATTCCATCATGTCAATATACTATAACCTATGGAAAATAAATGAGTTTCATAAAGGTTTCATCATAAAATAAATAATCTTGTAAATTAAATTAGTTCCATAGAATAATTATTTATTCATCATCATCACAGGCCACCTAAAGAGTAGAACTGTATGATATAATTGCATCATTACCCTAGAAAAATGTATGAAACGTCAAAGGATGTTATTATAGATAAAAAAATCCTTGAAAATATCATTTCAACATTTCATGAGAAAAATATCCTTTTCAATTTGAAATCACAGAATGAAAATATGATATTTGTAAAATATTAAGTAATAAGTTGTCTCTATAAAAAGTATTTGAAAAATGTAAAAAAATATTCAATCATAGAGTGGTCGTAACTATGGGAAATTATGCATATGTTGGGTACATTAAAATAATAATTCCATTCACAATTAGAGTAAAAAAGGAAAAGCACTACATTTTAAAAATGAAAATTATATCCCCTTTTAATTTTGTTTAAATTCAATAAAGGGTTAAAATTAAAATATGAAACCATATAGGAATATAGATTAAAATAATCATTAAAACATGTTTATAAAACAAAAATATCAATGAAAATGGAATTTTGATAGAAGAGGAAAATAATGTTATTTTTTATATAAACATTTACTTGTAATCTTGAGTTCTAAAATAGAGGAAAATAAAAAAAAAATCACTAGAAATGTTAAGATAATAATAAGATTTTTGGATTCTTTATTTATTTTTCATAAAATTTTATCATAATAACCTTATTTATAAATAATCTCAATAAAAAATGAGATTAAAACATAAATTGATTACTACATTAGTAATATTTGAATCAAATCATTATGATAGAGATATAAAAATAAATATATGTATATACCAAAATATTCAAAATAATAATCATGATATATATTCATGGATAGATTTTATACCATATAAAAGAAACAAGTGGTGAATAAAGAATGTGACTCTAAGAAATAAATGTGAGGCACAAATACCATAACTGAAGTTCTACTTACTTTGAATGAGCTATAACTTCCTGTATAATAGATTTAAATTTTTTATAATTATATATATAATAATATAAAATTATAAAATAGTATATATTTATAAATTATAACATTTTAACAACCATTTTTTAATAATTACTCATCAAAATCAACATTTTTGGGTATTCATTGTTTCATTTTTCTTAGAAGTATTGGTTTATAGGTTTAATCCCTTTATATTTATTCATGGTTATATAATTAACATAATAAAAACCATGATGTAGACATCATATATATTGAATATATATATATATATATTAATCCATAAAAATTAGTTACACAATTCATTGATATGATATCCCATAAATATGCATGAACGCTGTTTAAAAATTTCAATGGAATGAATAAAATTGAATATCCATTATGGTATTTTATTTTCCCAATGTTTTGTTTTTTTTAAGACTTAATTTTTTAAAAATATTTAATTTTTAAACAATCATGAAGTTCTTAACTATTTTTTCTATAATGATGATGTAAATTTTCTTATGAAAGATTGCAGAGTTACTAGAAAAGAAAACTATGGTAATTTATTCATGTTAGAAGAGTGGGGAAGATGTATCAATTTCAAAATAATGTGATATGATGATGTATTTTTTTTAAAGTACGCAGAATCAATCAAATACAAATGATACAAGGTTTTGATTAAAGGATGATGTTGAAGTTCTCCTAACAACTCTTATCCGAAGGACTAGATCTGAACATATTTTTTTTAACATGGGTATTTGGATGTGGATTCAAAAATACAACTAATTCATATAGAGTTTTATTTAATATAGAAGTTTTCAGACAAATATTTATAAACATAGTTCTTCGTATTTAATATTTAACTGAAAAAACATAATTTTTTTTCTAAATCACTATGAATTTCAATATTAATGACTGAATGATCCATTAGAAAACCCCCATGAAAGAAACATCTGTTAAAATTTATCAGTTAGTGTAAATGAAATTTTGATGAAATTAAATTAGACACATATCATCAGATAACCCTAAATAGATAATGGTTTTCAGATTGAATAATGGATAAGCACATAGCATAGTTTACCAAACACAGAATTTGTAATAATCTCTAATTTTTTTTGTTTTATTCATTATAGTTTTCAAAAATGATGAATAAATATATGGTGACTCATAAAATAATATTTTAATACTTTAGAAAAGAAAAAGGTGAGATCAATTTCTAAATCCAAAACTATTATATAGACTTACAACTATAAATAATCATTACAAAGTTAACAAATGTTTTTTAGTGGATAAAATCTTTGGATAGAGAAAAAGTTAGATGCATTGACGTTTATTTAATAAATATATTGTTCATGAAACTAATTTCATTACATGAAAAAATAATGTAATCAACCATATTCCGTTTTCCTGGATAAATGGATTGAGAAAAAAATTCATTTCTTCCCTTGGGAATGTTTTTACATTAGTAGGTCTTGAACATTGGACAAATGAGAATTAAATTTCAAGGTTGGGATGTTTCGAAACTCTTGTCAATAAATTCAACTGTAAGAATGATTTAAAAGGATGTGCATCAGATAAAAAATCATTAAATTATTTCAAATAAGAAACAATGACTGGATTGATTCATTGTTTTTATATTTAATAGATTCAAGATAACTAGAAAAATTAAGAGACTTCTGAATATAGTTCCTAATATAATTTTTTTGTACAGTTAATTTCTTAATATAACATTTTACAGAACACTGAAATGTTTTAAATTGAGAAATATTGAGATTTATATTGTTTTATAGGATTAAATAAGACATAAAAAAGGTTTAATAATGTCTAAGAAGTGATCAAAACATATTAAAATATCATATAAATTTTGATTTATCAAATTTGTATAGTGTGAAAACATTTTAGGTTTCTTACCATTGATATCCAAGGGAACCTCTAAAAGAGGTCAAAAGTATATCATAACTAACTCTATTCACATAGATAAAGAGAATAAATTTTTAATTTTTTGGTTTAGAGGATGTTTCTGGACAGATTCTTTAATCCGTAGATCGAGCATTAGAATGATCATCATACTTGAAAGAGAGAAACAAAAAGATCTAACCAAACTAAATTATGAGTAGAGTTTATAAAGTGTTATTTTTTTAATTTGGTAAAATAATATTTCTATTCATGAAAAATTAATGATATTGTGGAATTGAAAGATATTATTACATGTATTTATGAACATATATGATCTGACAGAGGCATATGAAATTGTAAGTCTAGATTCACTTTTGTGAATCATAATGTTTTAACCTAACATTTTCTTTTATGGACCAATTTTTTTAAAAAAATTAATTTCTAGGAGTTAGTATAATCATTTATATTAAGAGTTTGAACATATACAAATGTATTTTAATAATAATTTGTAATAAAGTATCCATTATATTGAATTTTCATATACATATGAGAGTATCTATGGAAATGATTAATTTTCTCACTCTGAGGCAGAATCTTTTAAATAATGGTTTCTTTGTGTATATTCATAATTTATCATGAATTTTTGTCTATAAAAATTTGATTTGGAATAAACTCTAACATGTTTTCATAGGTCATTTTTCATAGTGATGAAATTTGTAAGAAAGACAACCCCAATTTGACACCCCTTCTTATAGATTCAATGATCCCTAGGAACATCAAGTGGTATTAGTGGGCCAGGTTCCCCTGTGTGATCCTTATTATATAATATCACTGTTGTATCATTAGAAGTGGTATTCCAACTTTCTATATAAAAAATATCATGGTTTGAAAAATCTAATTATTACCTATCTTTTTTCCCTAAAAATGGAAATTTTTTATGCTATTATAATTGTTTTTCCACCAAGTGAGTAAGATGGTCTTATGTATTTTGTTGGAAAGAGAATCATTAAATTTGATTTAAATGATAGAAATTATATTAATATGTATTACTTATAAAATGTTTATATAAAGATGTTGGTTCTCAAAAATTCGTAGATAATGTGGGAAAAGATCAAATGAATTTTTATAGGAAACACTAAAGTGACACAACCAAATATTCAAATCTAGCATAAAATGATAAAAGACATAATAATGAGAGAATGAAAAACTGTTGATGATTACTATACCAAGTAGAAATATGTTTCTAAGAACCTTTGATGTATTAGATATGTCTTGGATTATTCTACAATTGTTATGAAATGAATGATTATCATTCTTGGATGGATTGATTAGAAAATATCTACATTATAAGATAAAAATTATTCAACTCATGATGAACAGAATAACATTCTGGTTTCCTATTAAATGATAAAATCTATATCAATCAAATATAATATCAATGATGAAATGGGTTTTGAAGCTATGATCAAGATGAAAATTCAAGATACAAGATATTTTGATCCATTTGATTCTGAAAATTGGGAGAACGATGAGTTGATTTAAAAAAATGACTTCTATCTCTAAGAATTATCAAATTTGAAGAGGAATTTATAATGGAATATATCCTATGAATGGTTATAATTTTGGTGAAATTAGCTATTTTTATATGGATTTCCCTAGAATTAAGTATAGTGAATTTTGATATCATTCTAAAGAAATAACATTTTGGAAGAGGTTTCATAAAATATCATTGAATAAATGTAATTACATTGATATAATGAATAAGTCCACTGGAAATATAAAAATCCTTCAACGTTTGAAGGTCAAATCAGACATAGATGAGATTGTTTCAATAGAAAATTAAAATTTAATACGACTCGGAACCATATTTACAAATTTTTATAGATGTAATTATTTATCAATGAGTGAATAAAAAGAGGTGAAAATTATTATAGAGAGTATCAGCTCATATCAAAGCATGTTTTATGCCTTAAAAACAAAAATCTCAAGAAGAAAATCACAATGATGAATAAATATAGTGTAAATATCATGGAATAAATTAAATTTGTAATTATTAAGGAATAATAATACATCCATGAGATTATAGTCTAAGAACTAAGAATTTATGAAAATGATTGATGATTGAGCATCTTTGAAAGAATTTCTTTGCTAAAGAAGATGAAGTTAACAAAAATCAGTAAAAAATGTTGATAATGAATGGTAATTAATAAAGTTAAAACAAAAATTTATTTTTTAGAAGTAAAATTTGACTCATCTAAATCTTTTAAAATAGATCATTTCAAGAATAATGTGAAATTATCCAAATCTAAAAATAAAGTATCTCCTTATTCTCCTATGATTTCAAGTGATATTAAATGTACTGGGAAAACTAGGGTTGAGAATTTTTTGGAATAATTTTACACATTCAGTAAAATTTAACAATCCCATTATAGGAAATATGGAACACACAAAGGGAATGTTAGAGAAGATAAATGTTATAAACCACAATAATATTCCCATAGGGAAGGATTATAATTCTACTAAAAATTATATTTTAATATTTTTAAAGGTGATGTGGAATCAATGGGAATATGGATTATAACTATTTAGAATGTATGAAAATAAGGTAATCAATTATGGATTTGGAATGGGTAATATTACTAAAACTCAAAACGTTTGAAAATCGAATTATCAAGATGTTAAAAAACATACATCTAAAAAAATTGAATGTATGGATGAAGTACAGGGAATATGTGACTAGGTTATCCACCATGGAAAAGAATTTATGGAATCTCTTCATGTGGTAATTTCTTTTTGTTTAAATGAAAAGGAATGTTTATAGAATAAATTTGATAAAACATAATTTATTATTGAGACATATTTAAATGTATCTAAGAGTTACATACCATAAGTTTTTTATAGTGGTTATTCATCCAACATGACTTGAGATTTTAAAATCTTGAAAGATATTGAATAGTTTCAATTTCCTTAAGGAGTTATAGTTCCTTTAAAATCACAAGAATCCAAATGACTGATATAGAAGAATAAAATTTGAAATATATTTATTTTCTTTTTTATTGATATAATAAAACATGATATAGTTATTGTAGGAAAAAATTATGTTTTTGGGAAGTAAGTGATCTTAAAAAGATATTCTTGTATCAAAACAATATGTGAAGGATTGAAAAGTTTTTACTAATGTAGAATGAACCAGTTAAAATATTTTTTAGATAGGGGAAAATTGTGACTCATTTTATCTAAGGGATGAATTTTAAAATAAGTCAAGGCATCATTGAATAAGGAATAGTGGGAGTAAAATAATAAAAAACATTATAAATTTGATGTTGTGAAAAATGTTAAAGCACTTAAATAAACAAAAGAGTTTATTTTCCTAACTTGTAAGAAATAGAACAATAAATACTAAAATCCATATGAATGTTGAGATTCGTCATACATGATATCATGATTATATTTATGCAGAATTTTTGGAATTATGAGGCATCAATTCATAAAAAGATATTTGTACATCATCACTTTTATAATTTATTTCACTCATATGACCAACATCATCTTTATGAATCAAAAGTCATAAGCTGTAGAAATGATTTGATTTTCTAGAAGAAGTTTTGAGAGAGAAATTGGAATCTATAAATTGAAGTTGAAAATAATAATGGTAATAATTTTACATATAACGATTTATAATATTATCATTAAAACATATAATACAAAATTATTATTGTGTTCTCTATACACAAAAATAAAAATAAATAGGATAGTGGAAAAATGAAAGTCTGGGGAAATGAAAAGAAGCATGTTGTAAATCTAAAAACAATCAATTTTCTATTGGAGATAAGCTATTAGTATTGTTGTGCATATATAAATGCAATGTTCTTTAAGGCCATAATAAAGAAAATACTTACTATGAAATATGGTATAATAATAATCCTTGAGTGATATATTTCAAGGTATATGGAAGTGATTATTTAACAAAAATAAAAAATCCAAATACTGAAATATTTGATAAAAAGAATGAGAAAATAAAATTTATTGGATGTTAATCCAACAGAAGAAATTACAAATGTTGGTGGATTATTATTATGAAAAAATATTGAAATTAAAAATCCCTTAAAAATAATGTTGAAAATGTTATAAAATAAAAATATCGGATTTTAAAGGAATGTGTAACGGACCCAAAATTGATATATCATAACTAAATTTAATATTTTTATGAGAAAACTGAATAAGTAAGAGAAACATTACAATTTTATACCATAAAAATAGGTTGAAACTAAAAAATAGTTAGAAATAAGAATGCTCCAATTTGGAAAAAAATAATGTTGAGATTAGAATATAAAACATCACTCTTATCATAGATTTAACCTGAATTAGTTTCAAAATTTGTCTAACCCAAATAATGGTTGAATGCGATGAATTATGGGTTGGATAAAACTGTGAAAAATGAAATGTGAAAACTTCTTCCATGATTAGTAGATAAAAATCTTATTGAACTAAATTTCTGTACATAAAGAAGATAAATGAATCTGGACAAGTTTCAAAAACAATGAAAGTCTTATATATAATGTTAATGTAAATATGGATGTTGTGGATTTTAAAGAAAACATTACCCCTCCCTCATGATTATAGACTATTAGAATTTTTCATCCAATATATTCACATTGAATTTTTAAATTTTATCATATTGAGGTATATTCATTATTCATTATGGTTGAGATTTAATAAGTTTTCATTGAGATGCCTTGTGGATTTCAACATGATGAATATGGAATAAAGGATTTCTACTTGATGAAAACCCTGTAAGGATTAAATAAAATACCATGTTCTTGGTATTCCAAACATGATAATTATTTTATAATGTTGAATGTTTCTAAATAAAAGTTCATAGAAACATGTGTGGGAATGATGCTAACTCCAACACCCCGATTTTAATAGTGTATATAGAAGATATAATCTTTTTGTAGATGTAAAAAAAGTTTCCATTTTATTTTTTGAGGAAATGAAATAGATTTTTGAAAATTATAGGTTATGAGAATTGACTTTATTTTTTTTATTACATGTTCAAAAGTTTTAAAATACATTTTCCTATCTTAAAAAACATATTCTATATAATTTTTAAAAAAGTTTGGTATAAAGGAATACAAGGGAGTTTCTTCTCCTATTTCAGTTGGGATGAAGATCAGTAATGATGATGTTAAGAAAAGTGTGAATAATAAAAAAATTAATGTTGATTATATGTTTTCCATACCATACATCATCAATACATGATATTGATTTTGTTGTGATATTATGTTCTAGATATTATAGTTTTCCAAAAGAATATCATATGTTAGAGAAAAAGAGAATTATGTGATATATGAAAGGATCAATAAAACTGGGGATGTTACAAAAAAGAATATTTGATAGGAAGGTTCATGGACACATTGATTCCAATTGGGTTACAGATTTTGAGGATATAAAATCAACTTATGGAGGAACATTTTAATTGGGAGAATGTAGTGAGTTGGAATAAAATAAAACAAAGTATAATAACATTGAGCACAACATAATAATAATATGTTACAGCTACCAATTCTTTTACTCATATGGTGTGCATGAAAATTCAGTTGGATGATTAGAAATTTTATTTTTTAAACCATTTAGGATTCTTTGTGATAATCATAGTGCAATTGATCTTTCTCAAAATCCTACATAACACAAAAAATCCATGAATATTGATATTAATTTTCACTTCATTAATGAAAACATTATCAGTGGAGATCATTTTCTAGAACATATTTCAACAAAGTATCAAGTTTTTATATCATTACCAAATAGATTCTAGAATAATTAATTGTGAATTTAAGGATGAAGCTCATATTCAGCCTCTTCCAATGATTTTTTTATGTATGAAGGGTATATACCCCACAATGATTTGGATTATATTACAAAGGATGATAATATGTACAACTTTTTCATATATTATTGAGATAAGTACCATTCATACATAAATGAATCTGAATCTATGGTATCATGAATAGGGGAGAGAAATAAAATTTAGATAAATGAAATTTTATAATAATGAAAAGTGAGGGCAGGTTTATCTTAATATGGACTCAAATTACGTTTTCACTAAGGGATGAAACTCATTAAAAAACATTATATTATCTAGTATTGTGGTTCTAGGACACTATATTTAGAGAAAGCATTTGTTTTAGTAGATTTTAAAAATATTATTTATTACTAAAATGATTTGTTAAAATGTATGAGTATTAAATTATGATGAGATGGAAAAAAATTAATGTGAGTTTTCAATAAATCTGAAGGATTAGATTGATGATCCTTGGTGATATTTTGTTTTGAAAATGTATTTATTCCAATTATCCTTTTGTAAAAGAAATTATACTGCTGAAGGTTTGTAACTATATTATTTGTAAAGTAGTTGGAAATCATGTTTAGAATGGGTTTTGGGTTATTGTATAAGAAAATAGTTGTAAAGTATAGAATTTTGGATAGTTTGGAAGATGTAAAACTATGCAATTTAACTGAGGATATTCATTGATGATATAAAGTTTTCAACTTGATGAAAGAACTCAAGATACAAGATGTCATGACCCACTCCCCCCAAAGTGTACCCCTCTTGGGCCGGAAATGTGAGAAGGGAGATAATGACCCCCGAGTCCCACCTCCAGTAGGCCTTAGGTTGGAGACTAGCACCGAGGGTATAGTAACACAAAAAATTGGAGGCATTACCCTCTATGTTAACACATGCAGAAGAGAGATATAAGGTAGAAACCAATCAACTCCAAATCAGATTTCAATATAAATAAAAACACAAGTTCACATATGAAATGTCATGCATAAGTACTACAACTGAAAGGGAAAAACAGCTAGTACCCAAAAGAATGTAAAAATAGTAGCAACCACAAGCCCAAACAACTCTTGTATCCCCAAGATAGTATAAATCAGCTTGATCTCCAACCTGCTCCAAGTGACCTGAAAAATAGTATATATATACATAGGTTGAGTATAACAGTATACTTAGTATGATCCTCCCTAAAGCCTCTAATGCAAAAGTAAAGAAAGCATGCTAAAGCACAGTGAACAAAAATTGAAACTAACTCAACATATAAACAGGTATACTAAATTCCCAACCTCACCATGGATACTCTCGCCAAGTAATGAATTCAAGAATATTTCACAAAATAAAGAATATCAAGGGTACCCCGCTACTATTTCCCCACTGGTTCGCTGCTTGGCCCCAACGTCACATGTCCTGAGCATCTCTCTCCAAAAAGTCTTTCCCGCAAACACCTGGGAGAAGCACCAAAATATGCACCACGTGTAACAAAACCCCCACGTCCACACACCAAAGTAACCAGGTAGTTTCTGGGAGCCAGCACAGCTCGCATAACATGTATCATACATCAGGTTTTATACCTCAAGCCATTACAGCCCATACAACGAGTAAGGATCCTCAAATCATCATAACCTATACATGTTACACCTATAGTAGTACACAAGAATTTATATCCAGAATATATGTGTGTGAATAACCCCAAGCCATTAAAGCCCTCTACACACATATATGGGGAAAACTATCCAATGTGCCTGCCAGCACCAGTAACTACCAAGGGAAGAGAGCAGGGCCAAATGGTGTAGTCAGCCATCAATCATCCCACCGGAATTTTGGGAACCCCCCCCCCCAGGGGCTCAAAATCCCTGAGGTTTCAGTGTCCCTTACTAACAGGGTGGAGTCGCATATAGAAACACAAAAAGTATAGAATATATTATATATCACAACCACACTATGGGAATTACCTAGTCTTAGACACAACTACAGTTAACGCCTCTCAGCCTCCATGATGCTACATCTAATACTAGGTATCCTATAATCACACAACCATTTAAAGAGCTTTACTAGATTACTTCATTCCCTTTTTATTAGTTCCACTATACGTTAATTAATTCTTCAAGCATTAATTAACCATTAACAATTCCACATTAAATTTCATTAGTATCACACCCAAAATCAACTGTTCCATCAAAAATTACAACCTCATAATTATGTTCTGGCATCTCCATCCCCATTGGTTAACTCCATTAATTCAATTATTCATTAAAGACTTACTTTCCCACATTCCCAGGAATTATAGAAAAATATCTTATGCTTCTAAACACAAGGGGGCTCAACACGGTGAGTAGATGTACTACTCGTCGAGTCCTTTACGCTTATAGAAATAGAATATACCCATCCTTCCTTGAGAAGCTAAACACGGAATACACGTGGCATACCCCGCGTGTCTTCACCTATTTCAGGAGAAGGGTAAGTAAGACCAGCTGCCTTGAGCAGTGGGGAAAGTAAAGCAGATAAAAAACCAATCAAAATCACCTATCATATAACAATCACATCAATCCCATTCCATCATCCTCAGTGTCCTCCCTGACACCCACATGCATAAACCGATGCATCTCGCCACTCTAGGCGTCATCTGCTGCCACAACCAAAAGCCTCCATGCCCCCACATATCACAATAGCCGTCCATAATCACATCACAACACAAGCAGCAAGAAAACAAACACAACATTAATTGGGATCTTGGCCCATTAACAAACAAGAGGGTAACTCAGAACCCTTTAAGTAATTATCAAAAAAAATCATATCTTTAATCCATATTGAATTAACAGATTTGTTACTCGTAGGTTACAAATTCGGGAAACCTAATCATTAGGTTATCACAATAAATAAACCTTCTTACTGCACCTATTTGATTAAAATCAAATGACAACCATAACCAGATTCTTTTACATGTCTCTTTATCATTAGCCAACAATTATCAATTAATCCCAATTTACATTCTTTACCGATTTCCATCAAGAACGAACAGAGAATTAAATCAATCATAGATATCACACTATCTAGAAAAACATAAGGCAACAACATAAGATCGATATCAATTTCATTATCTGGTTAAAATATTTATTATGTCAATTCTAATGTCATCCAGTGGGATTAAACAAGCTAACAATACAGTTTCATGTAAAAGAAAATAGAAGCGATTAATCCCCTACCTCAAATAGTTCCTCACGTTCTTTATCCACACAACGGATCATGATCCTCCTCTCGCGACAACTGCATCCACCCGAGGATGCCACTGTACGACAGCACCAACCAAACCCCATTAAAAGCACAAAAATTACATGCTATAACATGGAAATTAGAAACAAGAGGATATGATCCCCAAAAGAATTACTATAAAACATACCTTATATCGAAGATTGACCAATATAGCAAGGTTGCATCAAAAAATAGCGGAACTAATCCGAGGAGTAATGTTTTGTTGTGAAACTCCATTGGGAAGGATTTAAAGGTTCTAGCATCTCATAGACGAGAACAAAGAGGAAGAACAAGGGAGTATGATATTTTTTCCCTTTTGAAGATTTAATGGGTCGACAGTTTAAGATATGCTTAATTCCCCATTAAAATCGGATCACATTCACCCATGTGGTTTGACCAAGTAAAAACATACTGAGACATAGGAATAATTAATATAGGATTTATGGCATTTTAATCGGCCTTAAGAGTCCTTAAAATAAGGCTTTAAATGTATTTTACGTAAAAGGAAATGTAAAAGGGTGAAACTGTAGGAAGCTGGAAACACTGTTCACATACTCAAAATTTAGAAATGGAAAGAAAATGTCATCGTTAGACCTCACTGTTAAAGGTTACTGATAGAACTCACCATTAGAGGTTACTGAGAGACCTCACCGTTAGAGGTTACCAATTGACCTCACTATTTGAGGTTACCGATAGACCTCATCGTTAGAGGTTACTGATAGACCTCACTATTAGAGGTTACTGATAGACCTCACCGTTCTGGAAACACTGTACACCTACCATTATTTTACACCTTCTGGTACTGTACACCTACCGTTACTGTACACCTACTGTTAATGTACACCTACCGGTAGTGTACACCTACCAGTACTGTACACCTACCGGTATTGTACACCTACCGGTACTGTACACCTACCGGTACTGTAAACCTACCGGTACTGTACAACTACTGTTACTGTACACCTACTATTACTGTACACCTACATGTTCTTTAGAGCTACCGTCACTCTACACCTACCGGTACTGTATAGCTACCGGTATTCTACACCTACTGTTACTGTACACCTACCTGTACTGAACACCTACCGGTACTGTACACCTACCGGTACTGTACACCTACTGGTATTTTACGCCTACCGATACTGTACACCTACCGTTACTGTACACCTATCGGTACTGTAAACCTACCATTACTGTACACCTACTATTAGAGGTTACCATTTTGGAACCACTGTTCACAGAACTCACTGATAGAACTATTCACTGGTGGAACTGTTCACAGAATATAAAATTTGGAAAAGTGTTGGGGATATGTCACCTTGACCTCCCAGAACACCTCGAACACCATATTTTCACAATGTAATAGACTGGAGAGGTCCGATACATTACATCAGATACAACTCAAAACATTCTCGTCCTCGAGAATTCAAAACAAACCTAAAGAGACAAAAAAAATGTGGTCCGAACAGCCACCCATAGATATAAATCTCCAAAGAGAGCAAGACACAAAAGCAACAAAATAAATTCATTAATAAAACATGAAAAGTCTAACCACAAAGGGAACATTGTTACATGAAAAGATTTAAACATCAAACAACTCTGGGTACTGAGCACGTATCTGCGACTCACATTCCCAGGTACTCTCCTTGAGGTCTTGGATCTCCACATGTCACTCCTCGAAGGTTGCATCATCCTCAACATTGATCTCTCCCCAATAGATGATGTGAGAGTCATCATGAACATAACGATAGTGCTGTGATACATTGAAAATATCATGTATCCGACTCATCTATGGGGGATGTGCTACTCGATACACCACAACTCCAACACAAGCTAAAACCTCGAAAGTCCCAACAAACCGGGGAGAAAGCATATTTCCACGACCAAACCATTGCTTCCCATAATGGGTAGTCACCTTAAGAAAGACATGATCCCCAACATTAAACTCTAAGGACCTCCTTCTTTGATCAGTATATGATTTCTAGCGATCTTGTGCGCTCTTCATCCTCTTACAAATCACCTGAACCATCTCTGTTGTATTCTGCACTAGTACTGGTCTGAGAATTGCTGACTCTCCAACCCCAGTCTAGCACAACGGAGAATGGCAAGGCTGGCCTTACAAGGATTCGAACGGCACCATACCTATGGTGGAGTGAAAACTATTATTGTAAGCGAACTCCACCAAGGGTAAGTGCCTCATCCATGAACCTCCAAAATCAAGAACACAATAGTGTAACATGTCTTCAAGATTATGGATGGTTTGCTCTATCTGACCATCTGTTTGAGGATGAAAAGTAGTGATAAGGCATATTTGAGAACCAAAGGCATGTTGGAGATCTCTCCACACCCTAGAGGTAAAACAAGGATCTCAATCAAAACTTATCATCATAGGGACTCCATTAAGTCTCACCACCTCCTATAGATACTGCCTCGACAAGACTTCCACTAAGCTTGACTCCTTGATCGTTATAAAGTGGGCCGATTTTGTTAAGTGATCCACTACCACCCAAATAGCATCATGTCCTCCCGGAGCTAGAGGTAAACCTATAATAATGTCCATTGAGATGTCCTCCCACTTCCATTGAGGAATCTCTAATGGCTATAGAAGACCACCTGGAACACGGTGTTCGGCCTTCACCATCGGGCAGACTAAACATCGAGACACAAACTCAGAAACAACACACTTTTTCCCAGGCCACCAAAACTAACTCATCAAGGCTCGGTACATCTTTTTCACACCAGGATGCACCGATAAAGGTGAACTATGAAACTCTTTGAGAACCATCTCGTGCATCTTCAAGGGAACAAAAATCCTTCCCTGATACAATAGTCGGTGTTGTTCATCCTCCGACCAACCATCAGGGGCCTCCCCACAAAAAACTCGTTCACTCCAGACCTCCACCTCAAGATCCCCCAATTGGGACTCTTCCACCTTCTACACCAGGGATGACTTTACCATCATCTGAAAAAGAAAACATGTACCCCCAACTTCTCCCATATCAAGATGTAATGCTGATAGTTCTTCCATTACTCTCCAAGAATGACCGGATTCACGCACAACATCACTACGTGACTTTTGGCTTAGCTCATTAGAAACAACATTCCCCTTTCCAGTTGTATACGATATTTCAAAGTCATTTTCCTACAAGAACTCTATCCACTGACACTGTCGTAAGTTCAAGTCACACTGGGAGAAAACATATCTCAATCTCTCATGATCAGTGAAAGCCACAATGTTCTCACCAATGAGGTAATGTATCCACAACTTCAAAGTAAACACCACAGCTGCCAACTCAAGATCATGGGTGGCATAGTTGCGTTCATGGTAACACAACTGCCGAGACCCATAAGAAACAATTGAACTCTGCTACATGAGAACACAGCCTAACCCCAGATGTAAAGAATCACAGAAAACATCAAACTGAACTCCCTCAGCTATAAGACAAAGGACTGGAGCACTTATTGGCTTCTTCATTAGATACTCAAAAGCTTCCTGAAACTGATCAGTACATATGAATTCCTGATAATTCCTAGTCAATGGTGTTATAAGAGTCGCAACTCATGATAAATTGGCTACGAACCTCCTATAGTAGCATGCGAGACCAATGAAACTTTGCACCTCTGACACTGCCTTGGGGGATGCCCATGACCCAACTGCTTCTATCTTCGATAGATCCATAGATACTCCCTGTTGAGACACAACATGCCCCAAGAAACAGACTTCTTGATCCCACAACTCACACTTAGACAACTTCTTGAACAACTGATGTTGGTGAAGAACACCCAAAACGGCTCGTAGATGCTCTGAATGCTCCTCTTCAGATATGGAGTACACAAGGATTTCTTCGATGAAAACTACCATGAATTTTTCCAGGAACTCACAGAACATAGCATTAATCAAACCCATGAATACAGTTGGAGTATTCTTCATGCCAAATGGAATTACAAAGAACTCATAATGCCCATGACATCAACAGAAAGTAGTATTCAGAATATCCTCATCCTTCACACGCATCTGATGATATTCTGACCGAAATTAGATATTTGAGAACCAACTTGCACCCTTCAGTTGATCAAATAAATCATCAATTCATGGAAGAAGATAGATATTCCTTATTGTTACTTTTTTTAAGTGCCGATAATCCACACACAACTGCAAACTGTCATCAGCCTTCTTCACGAACAAAACTGGTGCACCCCATGGTGACACACTTGGCCGAACAAAACCGCATGGCAACAGACCATCAAGATGTATACATAGCTCTCATAACTCAGAAGGGGCCATCCTATATGGATAAATAGAGATAGAAGACGCTCCTAGCTATAGCTCGATCCCGAACATGATCTCTCGTCGAGAGGGTAATGCTAAAACCTCTTCTGAAAAGACATCAGGGTACTCCTCTATGACCCTAGGAAACGCCAACTGCTAATCCTTTGAAGAACTCTTCATCATCTAAGCCATCATGGATGACAAGGATGGAATGCACCTATGACCCATCTGAGGATCTCGCTCAACAACAAACACTACTTGCTCTCTATCTACACCAATGAAAACGACCTTCTTCCTGAAGAAATCCATGACAGAATACACCGAATACAACCAATCCCTGATGAGGATGAAATCATATGGTTGTATTCTTAAACATAGGAAATATCCCCAAGAGTGGTGTTTCCCCAACACTAGATCATAGTCTCTACAAACTTCAAACAAGTCAACTCAACTTCCAACAAGCGTAGTCAATGCCAAGGGCACTAGAAGCATATCTACCTCAAGTCCCAAAGCATGGACAAGGGTAAGTGATATGAAAAAGTGTTTCACTCCTGAATCAAACAAGGCATACACCAAGGTAGAAAACAAGAAAAGGGTACCTTGAATGATGTCTGGCTTGCCTGGAGCTAGCAACACTAGAGCATGATATTGACCACGACCTCCTCCAAGGCCTCTCTGACCCAGATGATGACCACCACCATAGTCGTGCTCTGATCTCTGAGTATGGGGAGCATCATGGGGTTGTCATCTTCCTACCCCATCTAACCTTTGCTGATCAAAAGAAGGTGCAACTGGATACTGATGTCTCGGCTGGATCTTCCTCAATGGAGGAACCTGGAGCGTAGTTCCTAGTGCACGATGACCGCTCTGAAAGGTTGGGCACTCCCGCTGCTAATGACCATGACCAACACAAGAAAAACAAGAACCTGAACCCATGTAATAGGCTTGAGAGTTGCTGCCTCTGGAGAAATGAGATGTGATTGGCTGGGACCTACCCCTAGCAGAGTAGAAACTCTTCTGCCCTGAAATCTGGGAACCCCTAACCACAACTCTACTACGTGAGGAATCTTGTAGATTCCCCTCTCGTGATGATCCGGTCCTATCCAATGTCCTCTCAACAACCTAAACCCTCGCCAGCACCTCAAGATATGTTTTCAGCATAAATGGGGTGACCTGACGCTAGATCTCTGGATGAAAAGCCTCCTCGAAATGTCTTTCCATGGCCTCCTTGTCTGTAAATAGGTCCAAAGCATATCGTAAAAGCTTCCCGAAATAGATTCCAAACTCTCGAACACTGGATCTCCCCTATCGCAGGGTAAGAAGCTCCTGGTAACTGGATGCCTTCGCAGTCGAAAAAAGAAACTCGATTCTTAACCTATATCAAAACTTCTCCCACGAGATCGCTAACTCCCCGCGATCTCAGAGGAACAAGAACCAACACTGCCTCACTTCTCCACGCAGCATCATAACAGCCAAGGACACTGATTGCCCCTTATGAGAACGAATCAAACTGAAGCCGATCCCGACCTCCTCTAACTAGTCTTCCATGACTTCATCGGAAATATAGCCCTTGTACTTCTGCATACTCTGGCGCTAAAACTCTCTGAGTGTCTTCCTCCAAGTGTCATTGTCATCAACCTCTACCTTGTGGCGATCTGCTAGAACAACCTGCTAGACATTTTCTATGGAAACCTGATGAGGACATCAACCTGGAGCCATACCTATAGAATAATAAACCATTAGAGATCCTACACCTGGAATATGGAAGACTCAACATTTATTAACTAATTTTTTTATTTTATTCATTTTATGTTAACCTATCCCAAGGTCAACCCATTCAAACATAGTCACAAAGGAGAATGATGCATGATCCTTTCCTAGGTCTGTACCCTAAAACTAGTATCACCTTGTATAGTAGCCATTTTAAACATATAGGTCTGTACATCAGATCATAGGGGGCCCTAAATGCCTATGTCTCATCCGGTCTCTAGTGTTTACCACACTTTCTAAACATGAATGACAATGTTTCCCTACCAACCCATTCAACATCACCTATGCCTAACTCCAAACTCCATCCAATCCCTCAACCATACCTTTGATATCACTATGTCACGACCCCCTCCCCACAAAGTGTACCCTTCTTCAGCCGTCAATGTGAGAAAGGAGATAATTACCCTCGACTCCCTCCTCTAGTGGGCCCCGGTTTGGCGACTAGAACTGAGGGTAAAGTAACACACAAAATGGGAGGCATTACCCTCTATGAGAACACATGCAGAAGAGAGAGATAATATAGACACCAATCAACTCCAACTCAGACTACAATATAAATGAAAACACTAGTAGACATATGAAATGTCATGTAGAAGTACTACAACTGAATGGGAAAAATTAGAAGTACCCAAAAGAAAGTAAAAACAACAGCAACCACAATCCTGAATAGCTCCTGCAACCCCAAGCTAGTAGAAACCATCTTTATCTCTAACATGCTACAAGTTACCTAAAAACTATTTATATATACATAGGGTGAGTATAACTATATACTTAGTAGGATCCTCCCTGAAGCCTCTCATGCAAAAGTAAAGAAAGCATGCTAAATCACAGTGAACAACAAATGAAACTAACTCATCATCTAAATAGGTATACTATGTTCCCAACCTCACCATGGCTACTCTCTCCATGTAACGCATACAATAATATATCATATAATAAATAATATCAAGGGTACCCCGCTACTACTTCCCCAGTGGTTTGCCGCTTTTCCCCAACATCGCACGTCCTAAGCATCTCTCTCCAAAAAAGGTGTGCCTGCAGACACCTCGGTGAAGCACCACAATATGCACCTCGTGCAACAAAACCACCACGTCCACACACCAAAGTAACCAGGTAGTTTTTGGGATCCACCATAGCTCGCATAACGTGTATCATACATCCGGTATTATACCTCAAGCCATTACAGCCCATACACCAAGTAAGGATCCTCAAGCCATCACAGCCTATACATGTTACACCAATATTAGTACATAGAAACTATATCTAGAATATATGTGTGTGAATAAACACAAGAGATTATATCCCTCTACACACACATATGTTTAAAACTAGCCAATGTGCCTACCAGCACCAGTAAATACCAAGAGAAGAGAGTGGGGCCAAAGGGGGTAGTCAACCATCCTTCCCCCCACTGGAATGTTGGGGAAAACACCCCACCCCCCAGGGCTCAGAATCCACGAGGTTTCAGTAGCTTTATTGACAGGGTGGAGTGGCGTATAGAAACATAAAAAGTACAGAATATATTATATCTCACAACCACACTATGGGAATTACTTAATATTAGACACAACTGCAGCTAACGCCTCTCAGACTCTGGGTTGATACTTCTAAGACTAGGTATCCTATAAGCACGCAACCATTTAAAGAGATTTATTAGATTACTTCATTCCCTTTTTATCAGTTCCACTGTCCGTTAATTAATTCTTTAAATATTAATTAACCCTGAACAATTCCACATTAAATTTCATTAGTATCACACCCAAAGTCAACTGTTCCTTCAAAAATTACAACCTCATCATTATGTTCCAACATCTCCATCCCCATTAGTTAACACTATTTATTCAATTTTTCATTAAATAATTACTTTCCCACATTCCCAGGCATTCTAGAAAAACATCTTATGCTAGTAAACACAATGGGGCTCAACACAGTGAGTAGATGTACTATGACCACAATACATTTTTTTGTATTTTCTAAAAGCCACTTTTTGGAAAAGTGGGAACCGTACAGAAATATTCACAGCCCAAGTCCTCCTTAAAACAGACCAAAAATACCCCCATTCAAAGTTCCAAATCCAACATTAAAATTCCAGAAAAAATTTGTTCAAATCACCTCCCTTTCCATCCACGTATTTCAATCATCCACTCCCCATTGCCGCTAATGAAACCAAAAGATCCATTTAAAATTTTGAAATTCAATAAAAAAATTGTGAGACCGTTATCACTACCTTGGTCACTGAGCAGCCTTGATACACACACTTTGACACAGAAGATTCGGTTGTCATATCGCTGATAGGATCCATCCACCATAAACCCCCATCACCACCTTGAGCCTCGTTGTCGTCACCGTCACTGTCACCATAGAGTATCAATATAAACCATCGATGGCGCTGGTGAGAACACCCTCCTCGCTGTCATGAGATACAAACACCACAAGCCATCAGAACCAAAAGATTGAATCTCTCCATAGAGAAGGCACAGACCATCACCAACAACACTTTCACCATGTGAACTCACAGAACCGAAAACATCCACCATTGTTCACATCGCTCCGTAACAGGATACCGCTCCCCTAAGACATCCCAAAACCTCCATGGTAACCATCGCACCCAACAGACCTGGAAGGGAGAGAGGAAACATGATGCCAGAGCAGGATAGAGCGGAAAGTAAGGGAGGATGAACACGCCGAAGAAAGGAAACCCGAAAACAGAGACAAAAACCCATGAGTCAAGAACAATCCTAGAATTTGAAAGGATAAATTAGGGCTGAAACCCTAAATAAAACCGGAAAAAAGGAGAAATCATGGGTTGATACCCTAAGAGAACCACCATAAGAAAGTAAGGGTAAACTGGGACTGAAACCCTAAAAGAACAAAAATTATAAAGAACTGAAGCCACCGAACGGAGGTTCCCACGTTTCCCCTACTCCCACCACCACATTCCCAAACCCATCTAAAAACCACCACAACTGACCAAAGTGGGGTCTTATGTGTTGGACCAGATCGGCAGAGCAGTGGAGGGAGAGGATCAAATGGGAAAACTCCTGGCGCGAGGAGAACAACAACCCAGAAGGGGATAACATTTGAGAGGGAAGGAAAAAAGAGGGAAGAAGACCTGAAGCGGAAGGAGGAGGAAGGGCCATTGCCGTCGGGGAACCCTAAGAGAGGCAGAGCCGATAGTAGAGCCGAGAGAGAAGCTAAACACGGAAATCACGTGGAATATCCTGCGTGTCTTCACCTCTTTCGAAAGAAGGGTAAGTAAGACCAGCTGCCTTGAGCAGTGGGGAAAAGTAAAGAACATAAACAACCAATCAAAATCACCAAGCATCCAAAAATCACATCCATCCCATTCCAGCATCCCTGGTGTCCTCCTCGACACCGACATGCATAAACTGATGCATATCGCCACTCTAGCCATCATATGCTGCCACAACCAAATGTCTCCATGCCCCCACATATCACAAGAGCCATCCAGGATCGCATCACAGCACATGCAGTAGAAAAACAAACACCACATTAATTGGGTGCTTATCCCATTAAAAAACAAGAGGGTAACTCAGAACCCTTTAAGGAATTATCAAACAATCAGTTCTTTAATCCATATTGAATTAACAGATTTGTTACTCATAGGTTCCAAATTCGGGAAACCTAATCAGTAAGTTATCACAATAAATAAACATGCTTACTACACCAGTTTGATTAACATAAAATTACAAAAAGAACTGGATTTGTTAACATCCCTCTTTATCTTTATCCAACAATTATAAATTAATCCCAATTTATGTTCTTTAACTATTTCCATAAATAACGGACAGCTAATCTAATCAAGAATAGATATCACACTATCTAGAAAAATATGAGGCAGTAACATACAATCGATATCAATTTATTTATCCGATTAAAATATTTATTATGTCAATTACATTGTCATCCAGGGGGATTAAACATGCTAACAGTACATTTGCACGTAAAAGAAAAGAGAAGCAATGAATCCCCTACCTCAAACAGTTCCTCAAGTTCATTATCCACACAACGAGTCACAATCCTCCTCTCGTGACAACTGCATCCACCCAAAGATGCCATAGTACGACAGCACAATCCAAAACCCATGAAAACCCCATTAGAAGCTTTGAGATTATATTCTATAACATGGAATGGAGAACCACGAGGAGATGATCCCAAAAGGAACGACTATAAAACATACCTTATATCGAAGCTTGACCGATATAGCTCAGTTGCCTCAAAATAGGGCGGAACCAATCCGAGGAGTATAGTTTGATTATGCAACTCCTACGGGAAGGATTGAATGGTTCTAGCATCTCATAGCCAAGAACAAAGAGGAAGAACATGGGAGGATTATATCTTGTCCCTATTGAAGATTTAATGGGCGACAGATTAAGATATGATTAATTCCCCATTAAAATCAGATCACATTAACCCACGTGGTTTGACCAAGTAAAAACATCCCGAGCCATAGGAATAATTAATATAGGATTTATGGCATTTGAATCTGCCTTAAGAGTCCTTAAAATAAGGATTTAAATGTATTTTACGTCAAAGGAAATGTCAAAGGGTGAAACTGTAGGAAGCTGGAAACACTGTTCACATGCTCAAAATTTGGAAAAGGAAAGAAAAGGTCACCGTTAGAGGTTACCGATAGACCTTAACGTTAGAGGTTACCAATGGAACTCACCGTTAGAGGTTACCGATAGGCCTCACCGTTAGAGGTTACCGATAGACCACACCTTTCTAGAAACATTGTACACCTACCGTTACTATACACCTACCGGTACTGTACACCTACTAGTACTGTACACCTACTGGTATTGTACACCTACCCTTACTGTACACCTACCGGTACTATACACCTACCCTTACTGTACACCTACCGGTACTGTACACCTACGGGTAATGTAAACCTACAAGTACTGTACACCTACCGGTACTATACACCTACCGTTACTGTACAGCTATCGGTACTGTACACCTACTGTTACTGTACACCTACCGGTACTATACACCTACCGGTAATGTACACCTACCGTTACTATACACCTACCGGTACTGTACAGTCACAGGTACTGTACACCTGCCGGTACTGTACACCTACCGGTACTGTACACCTACCGTTACTGTACACCTACCGTTACTGTACCCCTACTATTAGAGGTTACCATTCTGGAAACACTGTTCACGGAACTCACCGATAGAACTGTTCACTGATGGAACTGTTCACAGAATTTAAAATTTTGAAAAGTGTTCGGGATATGTCACCCTGACCTCCCAAAACACCTCGAACACCATATTTTCACAATTTAATGGACCGGAGAGGTCTGAGCAATTACACAAGATTTTGATAAAAGTGGGATATTGATGTTTTCTGAATATAGCATAACAGACAATAGAGATTCGAAAACAATTTTATAGACACAAAACGTAGGATGCAGCTTATAGGAAAGAACCACTTCAAAAAGAATTTTTTTCAAATTTTATTTTTCCATAATCCTATTTGAAGACACATAATTTCTGGTATAAAATAATCTTGAAAATTTTGTATTTTTTTAATGGGGTTAAAATAATTTCAATGTTTATGATTATATAATTCCATCTTAAAAACTAACAAAATAATGATTTTTAAATTCAAAGTTCCTGAAATACATAATATGAAATGGTCTAGGATGTATATTATTAGAAACACCTTACAATACAATGGATATTGGATAGAATTGAGAATAAAGGAATGTTTAATTTTATAAGAAAGGAATTTTTAAGAATCGCTATAGTTGTTTTCTCTATGTTTTTTCAGTTATGAAAAAATATGGAAGATTTGTAGTGAGACTCAAGAAATCAGATTTAAATATCTAATTATATAAAAATTTTAGTGCATGATTGTAATGATAAATCATTATCTTGACAAACAAAAAAAGTATTTTAATTACAGATTGATAAAATTTCGTTGAGCAGATATTGTTTTTTGATAGATAAAATTTAAATTTTGTTGATGTTTCTACCCGAAAGATGTAGTGTAAGAAGCTAATGTATTTATATGTTAAAAAAATTTCAAATAATATTTAGTTGTCTTGGATAAATGGCTTGATCAAGGCATTCAATTTTTTTGGAGATTTTTTTACTTTAGTGTATGAAGAAAATTTAATAAAAAGATTTCTTTTCAATTTTTTAATATTTTGAATCTCTAGTTAAATAACACAGGTTTTAATGGATTTTGTTTTCTGGAACTGTCAAGGAATAGCTAACGCTGACACTATATCTGTCCTAAAAAGGATTTTGATGAAACATAAGCTGAATTTTTTTTTCTATTGCTAAACCTAATATTAATTTCTCCATGAATTTTAGGAATCATTCTTCTATTGGATATAATTTTCTTGATGCTTGCAAGAATGAAAATTTTGTTGACTCCCTTGGGGTCTTTTTCCACTACACTCTCAGTGATGTTGTTGTTTACAATATTTCTAATCAAATACTTACTTGTAATTTTTCTGACAACAATTTTCACTACTTTTTCACCATGGTTTATGCCAAGAATAGATACCAAGATCATTGTCCCCTTTGGCCAGACCTCTTGACCTCATCTGGCTCCTTTCAAGAGACCTAGATAATTATTGGTGACTTTAATGCCATCCTTTATCACAACGAGAAGATTGGCCCCCCTCCCTCACCAATCTCTTCTAGATAATTTAGAACCTCAGTTGAAACTTGTAATTTAATTGAAATCAACCTCTCATGGGCTAAATACACCTGGTATAGGAGGAACTACAACAAAAATGATTGCTAGAAAACATGATAGGGAATTATTTAACATGTCAGTCTTGGATGTCTGGGATATAATCTAAATCATTACCTTACCTTGACTGAACTTAGATCATCACCCCATACTTGTTAGACTCCTATCTAAAAAATAAAAACTCAGTATTCCCTTTAAATTCAATAATTCTTGTTTTGAGATCTTGGAATGCTCTTAACTCATCCAAAATGGCTGGATAACCATGAATCAACACTCTAATGATTTTTCTTGTGTCACTAGGACTAAACACCTTAAACACTATTTAAAGGGTTGGTTCAAGGATAAACTCATCCAAATGGACTTCTAGATCACCTCTCATGAATCTGATCTCAATCAAATTGAAAATAACTTGACTCGTGATGATTTTTCCTCTGATCCCTAGAATGATATGAACATCTCCTTGAAAATAAATTCTCTTCTGATCCACAAGGAAAACTTTCTCAAACATACTTTTAAAACCAAATAGCTCTCTGATGGTGATAGGAACAACAAATTTTACAACACTCTTCAATGATTCAGAAAATCTTCTCGTCCTTTATCCTTTCTTAAATATAATGACAGTCTTTTTGATTCTGATGAAGCTATATCCAACCACGTGGTCTTCTAATTCCACAACATTTTCAATGGGCCTAGTATAAATAAAGATCTCATCCCTGGGATCATTCCAAATATGATCAATGAACACGATAATCTCTTCCTTTTAAGCACTCCACTAGAACATGAAATTAAAGATACGGTCTTCCGCCTCAACTCCAATAGCACCCCTAGACTGGATGGCTTAAATAATGGCTTCTTTCAACACCTTTTAGAGGTTATTAACCTGGATTTTATCAAACTAGTACATCACTTCTTCACTAATGGTGTTCTTCCTTATGGTATTAATGCCCAATTCTTGACTCATATTCCCAAAGTTGATAATGCCTATGAGCTTCACCTTTTCCGTCCCATTGCCCTCATCAACTCCCTCTATAAAATAATTACTAAGCTTATTGCCAATAGGCTTTCTCCCATATGTAATAAAATTATTTCTTGGAATCAATTCGGGTTCATAAAGGGAAGATCCATCCATGATTGCAATTTCACTACCATGGAATGCATAAAATCTTTAAATAAAAAGTCCAGTGGGGGGAATATCGCTGTCAAACTTGATATTAAAAAACACTTTGACACCATTGTTTGGACCATTATTTGCATCGTCCTTAAGAATTTTGGATTCAATGAAACTTTTATAGGTAGGATAAAATACCCTTAAAATTAGGCTTTTATATAAATCCTCATTAATGGTTCTCCTAAGGGATACTTCAAATGCTCAAAGGGTGTGCGGAAAGGAGACCCCCTCTCTGCAATTATCTTTCAAATTTTGGAATATTAACTCAGCAGGTTTATCTCCTCTCTTGTTCAACAAAACAAGCTCCAACCCATTCAGGTTTCCAAAAACCATGTTATCCCAACCCACATCCTTCATGCTGATGACATCATTTTATTCATTAATGCGGATAGGAAAAATATGCTTAACCTTAAAAAGGACCTATCTCATTATGAAGAGGTCTCTAGGTAATCAGTTATTTTGAATAAATCGACTATCTATTTGGAAAAAGCCTTTACCCATTCTAGAAAAGTTCTTATCATTGAAACTCTTGGTATCAAAGAGGGATCCATCCCTTTTACCTATCTTTGAGTTCCCCTCTTCTGGGGTAGGCCTTAACCTATTTACTTTAAAATGGTCATGTAACAAGTGACTAAACAACTTACCTCCTGGAAAGGGAAATCCCTTTCCATGGCTGGTAGAATCTGCCTCGTTAAATCCACTATTATCTCCAAAATGGTCTACCCCATGATGATTTATAAATGGCCCAATAGTCTCATTAAAAAAGATAACGGCCTCATGAAAAATTTCGTTTGGACGGGTAGCATTCTTGACATTAATATTGTTACTATACCATGGTCGACATGAGGCAGAACCCTTGAAAATGGTGGTCTTCGCATTAAAAACCTAAAATATTTTAATGAATCTCTTCAAGCTATGTTCACCTGGATGATGATCCACAATAAATCTGACTCCATAGCCTTCCTTCGCAATAGGTTCCTACAAAAGCTTAAAAATATGAAATCTAGTTACCTCACCTCCTCCCTATAGAAATCCATTCGTAATGTCTTTGCTGACACCATTCATAACTCAAGATGGATGGTAAGTTCAGATTCCACCATAAATTTCTGGCTTGATAACTGGACTGGTTCTCCCCTCATCTCAATGCCAACCCCCGAAAACCCTCCAGATAATGTCAATTTAACCATAAATCAGGTTATTCACTCTAGTATAACCAACCTCCAGGATCGCATCCAGTAAATTTTGTAAAATTACCCATTTATAAATGGGGAGGATCTCCTTTCTTGGGAACCATCTCACAACAGTATCTTGGATTCCAAAAATTACTATCAGAATTGTTTCAATAATTCTGACCCCATTCTCTCTTAGTTGAAACCATTTGATAAGCCTTGGATTAAACCCTCAAGGTTTAACCTTGTCTAGAACATTTCCCATAATCGCATTCCTACAGAGGTTTGTCTTCAGTCTTTTGGCGTCCAACTATGCTCTAAATGTAAACTTTTCCATCAACACAGGGAGGACACTAATCATCTTTTCTTATCTTGTGCTACCACCTCTGCTCTTTGGAATTATAATACTGACATTTTTTCTTGCAGATGGTTAGCCAGTGACTCTATCTTCTCCCAACTTAAGCATTGTGTGGATCTTGATGCCTCTTGAAAAATTGAGAATCTTTTCCTAACTTTAGTTGTGGTGCTCCTATATGTGATCTGGTATGATAGAAATTCAATTATTCACAATAATTACTCTTTTAATCTTAATGCATGTAGGATGAGAATCACTATGGCCCTCCTGGAATAATCCCTCCTTCAGAAAGGACACTACCACAACTTGGTTGGGGACTTTATGATTCTTCGATGCCTCAACATTGATGGTGTCTACACTAAGCTGAAGATCCCACTTGAAGTGTTTTGGCAAGCTTCGACAGCTGGATGGATTAAGATCAATGTTGATGGAGCTTCCAGAGGAAATCCTGGCCCTACAAGATGTGGGGCCATATTTAGAGATTATCTTGGTCGTTGTCACGGATGCTTATTTGGAAGCTGTGGCACTGCCTCTGCCTTAGAAGTTGAGATGATTTCGGTGATTTAGGCCATTGATTTTGATAAGATAAAAGGATGGAACAACATCCAGATTGAGAGTGTCTCCACCACCATTGTGCAAGCTATTTGGAATGTAGTTCTTCACCTTGAATGGCCTCTCACTGCTCGTTGGATGAACACTCTCAATGACCTTCTCGAGATCAGACACATTTCCACTCATACTTATCATGAAGAAAACACGGTTGCAGATGGTCATTCCAACAAAGGAGTCAACCAACCAATCACATGGAGTGATTATATACCAATTGAGCCCCATTCCCATTTTTCTAGAGATTTTAATAAGATTCCATCTTTTCGACTCATGTAATCATTCTCTCCCTTTTCATGTTTAACAAAAATTTCTTCCCCCTTTTTTAAAAAAAGAGATGCAAATGATCAGAAAGGGGAAGATCAGACAATTGCTCCAGACACAAAATTATGCCGAAGAATGTTTCAAAGTTAGATTTTAATTTGAGGCTACCTTTTTTATGAAATTTTTTAAATATAATGGGAATTAGTATAATTCTTCCTACATAGATATATAAGGTTTCCAATGGGAATTGAAACAAAAAACAATTCTTCAAAATAGTGAATTTCCATAGACCACATGAGTGGATGTTTAAAGGTTGTAGGATCCCAGAATGAGGCTAAAGATTTTATTTCTTTTATGATTTATTTATTTTTACTACATTGGAATGAATTTTATTCTAATAAAATTGTATATTGAGTGAAATCTAAAAATATTCCCATGTGAAGTTTCATAATGTTGAAATTTTTAAAAATTCAATCACTAGTTCAACCCCCCTTCTTAGTGATTCAATGATCCTCAAGAACGTTAAATAAAAAGGTAAATAAAAATTATTCAGTATAGAATAATTATTTTATCACATATAACATATATATTCATTAACTATTCCCTCATTACCATCCTTATAATATTGTAATGAAAACTGGATCACTTTTCTTTGTATAGGTGGTAGTCAAAACACATGCATAAGAAATGTTATTAGATTCATACTAATTAGAAGTTTATATTGTATATATTATATTATAATTAAAAAATAATAATTATATTAGAAATATCATATATAAATATTAAATCCATAATAAAAAATATCATTGAAATAGGGTAATGTAATATGAACTGTATCCCTTTGTGGTGGTGATGGTCCACATGTATGCACGATAGATACATTCAACTTACATTGGATGGAATATAGGGGGAGTACTGGTGTTTCCATGACCATAAAAAAATTTACAATGGACACCCTTAATATTAATCCAAAAGAAAATAAACATAATAAATAAATTTATTTCATGATTCCAAGTAAGGAATTAAATTTTCATGTTTTATTTTCTATAAGAGTAACATATTAATTTTAAAATCAACTGAGAAAACTTAATGAAAATTAGTTTTCCAAAAACGATTTTAATCTAAATTATAAATACTTTTCATAGAGATATAAAAAATTAAATTATTTTTAGTGGTATTAATTGGATTATTAGGAGTATAAATGACATAATTTTAAATTTTAATAGATTTTAAAATATAATGGACCTATATAAATGATATAAATGGGAACTCCTAATTCAATATAAATTAGTATTTTTCACTATTTATTGGAAAGTAAATCACTTCAAAAACACAACAAAAAAATCATTCTAAGACAATTTTTATATGATAATGTCAAAAATGATGTTCATATTATCAAATAAATTTTCTAAAATAGTGAAAATTTAATTAAATATATTTCTCATTAAAATACATAAGAAGAATTTTCAGTACAAAAATATTTTAAATATATATAGAACTTACAAACGAAAATTGAATATTTATTTGTCAAAATATTTTCAAAAAATAAATATACTATACGCATTTTTAAAAATTTAGTTATTGATATTTACTCGACCAATTAAATGGATAGGATGTAATGTAAAACTATATTATAATTCATTTGGTCTCATTTTTTCAAGTATCAGAAGCTATCAACCAAATTATGTATATTTGGAGAGAAAGATATCATAAAATTTCTATGTTTTAAATTACCCATCACATACAGTAAAAATTATTGTACAAGAATACATTTATGATTTTAGATAATACACTATGATCATTCAACCTATAAATTGGTGGTTCATGGGGAAACCCCTATGGGTTAGTAGTTTTTTCTCATTAAAATATGAATGATATTCAGACTAATATTTCTCCACATTATGTTTTGTATGGAAGGATTGGTCGTACATCCTTTTTTAGGATAATAGATAGAGGGTTTTCTATTTTTGGTTGAGTCACATTAATTATATGATAAATATATCTATCTATGTATAATGAATTTGGAGACCACCTCGGGTAGAAGTACATCATATTCCAAACAATGGATCCATATTCTAAGGTTTTTGGTGGGGGACTGAGTAATTTTGTATGGTTAACCAGGATTTTTTACTTCTCCATGTTCTAGGGATGTAATAGATGGAACCTAGATATTCGGGACTATTTGAGAATGTAAATTGGATCAATATATAATAATAATTATTTGACCTCCATTAGTGGTTCAGTTCCTATCGTGATTAATTCTAGGTATCATATCATTGATCATAAAATCCTATCTTAACTCACAGGATTGAAATTAAATACATCAGTCTCAAGAAAAATGTGTATTTTGAGTAGAACCAAGTTAGGAAAGTGGATCAAATTAATAATAAAATACCAATAATAATGGATCTTTTGGCTTGTATATAGTGGAAGTAAGACCATTACCATGAGTATTTGTGGGAGAAGGGTTTCTATATACGGGCCCAGTTCAAAGAGTTAATTATTTTTGAGTCTTGAGCATGTCATAAAATGTAGCACTAAGAAAAGGTTATTTGTGGTGGGGAGGTTGTAAAAATATAGAAATAATTATTTTATATAATATATATATATATATTTGATTAACCTCTTCTATGTTATTTTTTATGAATTTTTTGGGGGTTGGTAAGAGTAAGGGAGTGGGTTTAGATAGTCACATGGGAGTTAAAAGCTAAAATTTCAGTTGAAGGTAATAAATTATTGGGTGGATGATGAGTGTCATATTTTATCACATATTACCTCGTATCTCACTTTTTTAGTGATTGAAGAGGATCACTATGATGTAATCTGGGATGTGGGGAGACATTGAACAAGAGTAAGCTCACACTATGATAATAGGAGTCAAACCATGATAGAATAAATGAAATTATGAGGACATCCACTTAGCGTAGATCACACTGCAAATCATATAGTAACACCATGATCCTTCTGTATCATAATTCATAAATATTATTTTGGGTTAATAAAACTAGTGATCCTCTATCATTTAGCATGTGATTACAGTAAACATTTTCTCTTAATATTATTATATTCCAAGAAGGTTCCTCCTTTTACCTTATTAAAATCAATAACTACTTGTATATATATATAGTTCTATGTAAGGTTGTCTTTTCAACATTAATATTTCTATGAATCTCTATGCATAGTGATTTATTTAGGGATTTTACTATTTATTCCTATTTTCATTATTTTTTCTATACATTTGAATCCACAATTTTATCTCAAATAAGCCACCTATATTCATTGACTATACTTATATAAAATTATTTTTGTTGGTTTATATATCATTTCATAACATAATTATTTATTTTTTAACGTGTGTGATGTGTGGTTGTTTTAACTTACTTCACTTTGACCTAAATCTTCAATAAATTTTATAAATTATTTTTAATGTGGTAAACTACTTTGTGATTGTGAGTTAGATTCTATCTTAGTAACATAGGGAATTACATGTTCTTATTATGACTTATTACACATGTGCAGATTCATAGGATTTATTATAAGATCTCATAAAAGAAAATGAGATATGAACCATGAGAAAATGTAAATAATTAAGTTGAAGGAATATGATATGTGAACCATTATTAATTTTAATAACTAAAATAGAATAAATAAAATAGGATTACTCTTTGATGTCAGGGATTAACTCCCAAGGATACTGATATGTTTGATGATTATTGGATTAAATGAGTTATCACTATCAGAACAGGCGAAGATTAATATTTTTTGGATTGTTAGGATTACATCCCAAATTATAATGGTCCAAGATGGTTCTTGGATATTAGTTGTTACCTCCACAGAATCTAATTATTCTTATGGATTTTGAGATTCTAAGGATTGCCTCTTGATGATCCATTAATACTTAATGTTTTTTAGGATGCCAAATATTACCTCCTGTAGAATTGGTGACACTTGATGATTATGGGAAGCATGTGATTACATACCTAGGATCCAATGATATATAATGATTATTGGACAATGGGGATTATATCCCTATGATTTGATGATTCATGACAATTATGGGGTGAAATAGAAAACCCCTTTAAAATCTAAAAAGGCATATGAATAATTAGTTATTTGGGGTAAACCCATTGGTTTTAGCATTCCCGGAGGATTTATTAGAAAAAAAACAATTATCTTCTTTGATCTATGGGTAAGGGTGACTACAATTATACTAAAAATGGAGATAGTCTTCAATAACCAGAGATGGTATGGTTAATCAGAAGTGTCTCCATAGAACCCATAGATTTATGGTGGTTGTTTAATTATTCTATTTATTTTATTTTGATTATCATCATGCACTATGATCCGACAGGTTTTGTTTATATGAAATATTTGTATTGAAATGTTAAGATATTAGAGAACCCTACTTGGCATGCCTTGGATACCTATATAAGAATCATTATTTTTTTTGTTAATTCTATATATAATTACCTATAAAAAATAAATATTCTATTATCTATTATTTTTCAATGGATATATGATCACTCTTGAACTTATGACATGTTTTTACAATTTCCATTTTTAGATATTTTTTATATGTTCGTTACATTAAATGATTATCCATGAGGGGTCTAATTTTCATAAATATATCACTATAAATTTCTATCTCTTCATTTTAATATATATTGTATGTGTATGTTACTATTGGATATTTCTATGGCATAGTTTCCTCTATTTATCTACACTATTGTGATTTTTACAATTTTTATAAATATTTTGTTATGATATTATTGTATATTATCCCCACAATCACACCATAGAACATATGAACTAGTAAAAAACCTCTATGATACATGGAGTCATTAATAAATTCTAGTGAAACCACTATCTCAGCCACCATAGAGAATGGTTGAGGTTGTAGAAATTATAGTTATGAAATTTCACATCATTGAGAAAAAAATATCCTTCATTTTCTTTTTGATTCTCAAAAAGAACAACAATAAAAGATCATAAAGTGTACATGAATATATAAATATGTAGAAAATTTCTATTTCTGTATATACTTTTCAAAAGAAAATTAAACTCTCACACTTGAAACCATGGAAAAATCAATAGCATGTCTGAGATTCCCCATTTTCCACATGGAATCATCTTAATAAAAACTCTCAGTGCAATCCCTATTTTTAAAAACAATATCCTATTTTTCCTCTATGATTTCTTTGCAATGGTACTTTGTCGAGGTAAAATTAGCTTCCTTAGATGCAGAATTTCAAAAATTGAAGAGTTTTGTCCAACCAAGCCTTGTTCACTTCCAAAACCATCTCCCAACATAGATTTCATAATTTTATAAAATAGTGATGTTACCTTAATAAATAATACCATAAAATAGATTATTTAACCCAATCCACTTTATATTTTCTTTCAATAACTCCCAATCAAATTAATGAATATCTACTCAAAAGAAACATCATGAGACAATGATATTTAACACCATTTTTGTTCACAAAGTATTCTTTGGAATCTGCATGATTTATATGTTAAAATTAAATGATAACATAATAATCACATCCAATTTATATTTTCATAAATCTTTATTTTCATATTCATGGGAATAATTATATCTTAATATAGAATATATGCTCAAAAAACTACACATTTTTCTTATTTCCAACTATGGAATATGAATCACATTCAAAATCATAAAACATTAAAAATTAATTGTTATTGAATATTTATTATCCTTCATGGCTGAGCATTCTACAAAAAGTGATAATACTGAAAATTAATCCATATTATACACAATTGTGATTAACATTCACATATTCCCCTCATGATAATAATACATAATGATACTAATTTTTAATTATAATAATTCCAATTGTGAATCCAATATAACTATTCTTTTTAAATTTCATAACTGTCCAATGAACATATGTATAACATGATCATATATTAATTGTCATTACCAATGATATGAATCCTCACATGATTATTTCATATCTTATTTTTTTTATAAAATCTATCTAAATAAATAGTCTGTATAAATAAGATATCTATATACCTCAATGTTCAGGCTATAATCATATCATTTTATTATTCTCCTAAATAGTTTTCCATCTTACTTATAAATGCAATGAATGAAAGATCACACTGTATTTAAGCATATTGTTTTTAATGTTGTCTTTACTCTGTTGATATTATTAGATTATATAATAGTTTAGATAGGAAATGGATTATTTCATACCTCAAACATCCATTATTTGAAGTTGATAACAATTATTTAACCTCAATGTCTTGGTCTTCAACTCTACCTTTAACTGAATATAAATTTTGTCAATAACATTCTACTTAAATTAAAAATTATATTTCTAAAAATTATTCTTGTTCAATAGTTTCATAATATTAAAAGAAAAATATTATTTATTTTTCCCTTATATTAACATATTTTATTTCATAACATTGACACTATAATAAATAAATCAAAGAAACAACTGAACATTTTATTCTCTTATAGAATCTTGTAAAAATTAGATCATCATTGTTTTTCATTATCAGAATGCTTTATATGCCCATTTTTGAGACAATAATCTCAATTGGATTACCAACATCACTGTTCATCACACAAGGAATCTTCATATTAAATATTTTATTAAAATTCTATTTAACATGAAATATTATAGCATCATTTTATTATATCTATTGAACTTGTAATATTTTTAGACACTAATAAAATATGACCATATTGGCCAGATCTCCTACACTCTTTATTTAGGAAAAAAAATCAATTTCTAAACCTAAAAAAATATACGTGAATATTTTACCCCTAAATTTTTATAATTTTTATGGTATTTATTCCCTTGAATTTGTGGATTACCTTATATTTCATGGTCTTATATTTTATTCCACTTATTTAAAAACATGTTATCATATTCCAATATCCTCTATTCAAATAAAGATGATTATAAAAATCTATAACTATTCCTATACATCTAGTAGTTATATAATAAATACTATTATAAATACCAATTTTATGGAAGCCATTATGAACAAAATATGATAAAATAGAAAAAAAGATATTTTATATGGTTTATTATAAATATAGATATTTATTTGTAGTGTTTATCACCACATACAGAAGAAAATGTTTCATTAATATAGCAATATCAAGGGAAAAAACCTACACAAATCACTCTTATATGATTTACATGTATTCTATCTACATATTTTAGTGGAAACTCATTACTAAATTAATTCAATTATAATCATGAATAGTTATCTAAGATTCGTGTTTACTATAAAAATAATCATGTCTTTTATCAACCACAATTATATTCAATTTCCTTGATAAATCTCCCACTTCATTCATAGAATTAGAATAATCATACCTGATATTTTTAATATAATCATGCTTATTATGTAGATATTCCATGAAAGATTCAATGATTTTGTAATATCCCCAATAGGTAAAAAATTATGTATTTTCATATCTATGTTTATTTATGAATTAGATAGTGTTTTAGATGCTTAAAATTAGAATAAATTCAATCTTAAGCATAGAATACACAGATATTTTTAAAGGATTGTTTTACTACCTTTTGATGGAAAACCATTATTAAATCTAAATATTGACACTTCTATAAGCTCTATTTGACAAAATAAACTTGTTATTTAGGATTGAGACTCTGAAATTTACTTTGGGTAAATTGTTTTGTATTTTTCTGACAATGTTCATTTTTTTAATGAATAGTGAAAAATACTACATTTTATTTCAAAACTGCTTTTTCATCTAATTTAATTATATAGATATATTGTCCTTTTAATTGGTTTTAAAGTTTAATTAGAATATATTTTTACCATTTAATCCAATTTTGGTCATTTTAAATAATTTCACTTTGGAATTGTGCATAAACAAGTGTCAAACTTTTGATAGATATTGTTTCTAAAAAACCCGCTATTTGTTTTGACAACGGGAATTATTTTTAAATTAATTACTGCAATTTCTGTGTTTGTAATTTAGTAAAATGGACTACATATTTGGAATCAGAAGTTCCAAACTATGTAATTAAGACTCTTTTGTTTTTGGACATTATGAATAGTAACGACGGTAATTATCTTTAATTATCGTGATTAATTAGTAATCGGGTAGTTAAGGGTCATAAAATAATATCATAATAATATAAAATGACCCCATCAAGTGTCCTAATTCTACTGGTTGTTTTATGGCCGACCATGGGAATCCTTGTGCCAACTTAGGGACCCCATGGAATCATTTTTGGATGAAAGTGACACTTTATCATTTTATTTTTAAAGAAAGGAAAATATAACAAAAGTATGTAACACCTAAGTAAAACCATTTTAATTTTGTATAAATAAATGATCTCTTTGACATTAAATATTCATTGGAAAGATAAAAATAGTTCCTACATCATAATAGTTTTTTATTATTTTTAGACATTAAATAAATAAATTTATTTATGACACCATGATGATGTAGTGATTACCTCATTAATGAACAATTTAAATAAAATTTAACGATAATGTAAAATCTAAGACTTAAAGATGTCAAAAACCTATTTAATGGGTGGATTTCGAAACCTTATTACCTTATCCTAGAAATATATCATTTTGGGACCTTTAAACCCCAAAAACCATTTTATAATAAAGTAACATTTCAAGAATTTCTAAGAGTTCCCCTCCTCCCTCTTATAAAAGGCCCTGACCTCTACCCTGTTAAACACACCTCTCAAGCCATTTTCTCGGCCAAATCTGCTCATTTTATCTCTACACATCCCTCTATAAATCATATAAGCCTTACCTTAGGCATAATTCTCTTCAAGAAACCCTTTTGGTTCAAACCAAGGGGAGTTACCCGATTTAAAGGTAATGACTCCTCTTATGTTCTTTTGTTTTATTTCACTTCTCCAACCCCCTAAACTTTTTTTTATTCCTTTATTTTGTACCAAAACCAGTATCTTAGATATACTAGGATGTTTTTATGAGAATAAATTGATTTACAATAACACAAACCTCCGTCTAAAGGTTAAAAAACATACTATTTCTGTGGATGGCGAATTACTGCATCATGAAACGATGATTGTTCAATATTCTTTTAACAAATTTCATGGTGGCCATTAAGATGTCACTATATTTATATATGATAGATATTATGTTTATGATTTCCTTATGATTCTGTATTTTTCATTTATTTCATACCTTTATGGTTTCCGTTATGGGTAAATGCGATAATTTCATTTTAGGAAGTGCGGACTACCGCCCCCTCAAAGTGATTTGAATCATTAATTCCATATGTGGGACGTATAAAGGATGTAGTTTATGATATTATATATGATATTATACTGGAATTATAATATGCCTTTATATCATTATGATTTCATTCCAATAAATACAAAATAGAAATGAAAGTAGCGTTTATGCTTACGTACGACTTACCGTCTCCATGAACGGTGTATTTCATTTCTTACCTCTAAATGTTATGTAATATTATAAATACATGTATATACTGGATATATATGATATCTACCTCATGAATATAATTCTGGATATAATGGATATTTTACCACATGAACAACTTGTAATTTTAAGAAGTTTATTTTTGGCTCAAGTACCAAAGATCGACAAAAAGACCGTTATTATCTTAAATAATTACATAATGTTCATAACATGTTAATAAGTGATATAAAATGAATAGTGAACCTGAAAAAGGTTATTAAGCAAGTAAAAATTAACTCTAGTTGATTATTTATAAGATTAAATAACGATCGAGTCAAGTCGGACATGAGGTAAGGGACATCGTCTCAATCTCCTTTCATTGGGGCATATTTTGTTTTATACACAACATTCTTTTATACGGTTTATAAACCCCTTGACTTGTACTTTTATTCAAAAGGAATATTTTTATACAAAGTATTTTACAAAAAGACAAAAGGAATGTTTTCTCTTATGTATGCGGCGACAACGACTTCTCCGCCGCCATGACCATTGTTTGAGTTTCGGCTTCCTCTATATGCCATAACGTTTTTTAAATGAAAAATAAATACCATGTTTTACTTTTCTTTTATTTTGGTAATGAAAATGGTTTTGATAATGTTTTGATTATATCAATGTGTTGTACTAATATCTTGTGATTGAAATGTGGAGATGTTATGTTTTCTTTTATGCATGTTTTATGTGATATGATTATGTTATGGTTCTTGGGCATTTTTTATGAATACGGGTGGTTCTGTGATAAACTAAGGGCAGGTGAGCCTGATATAGCTCTCCAATGCATTATGTAATGTTAAGGGGTTAAACGCTACGGTTTCTCCGAAGAGATTTAGGGAATATACTGTGATGGATATTCCAAACGTAACCATGATGGTTACTCCCTCCATAAGAATGTTATGAATTCCTCAAGTTACCTTTATGTATAATAATTTCTATGAGTTATTCATGAATATTATGATTTCATGAGGTATGTTAAAGTGATTATGTTTTATGTGTAAAGTATGATTTCATTGATTCTTATGTATACATGGACTAATGTTTTCATTCCGTATTTTTATATCCCTTACTGAGATTTTTATGATCATTCCAAGTTTTTAAAATGTTTTTCACAGGTCAAGGGAAAAGTACATGATGTGATGATAGTGTCGAGGAAGTGTCAAGAAAGAATCCATGTTTTATTTTAATATGTCTCCTTTTATGGGAAAAATGAATACTGTCTTTTATGTAACCACCTTGTTTAAATGTGGAATTTAATGCTTGATTTATGATCTAATTCTCTAAAATTCTAAACCTGAAAAGATCCTCAATGTGTATTCTTGTAATAACCCATGATTATGTAATGTTTAAGGCTAGGGCCTTATAGTTGGTTTCAAATGTCGGTTTAGATGACTTTAGGAGTTTTAATTCTATTAAATGATTATCCAAAAATATTTTGTTTATGGTCAAATTGAAATGATATAGCGTTTTATGTTTACCATGTTGCTTCATATAAGACATGTTTGTTCAGAATAGTTTTCCACAGAGGAAACAGGGAAGCAGTTCTAGGAAGGAATGCAGAAGGAAATTACCTTCCAAATCTGCATCCTGAGATGGTCATAATTGGAACTGAACAGTTTGTTACAGTAATGCCGTAGTTGACTCAATCGATAAATGGTGGTGGTATCTATGCACGAGATCATCCAGATCAACCGTAGAGGAACATGTCAGTGGTGGAACATTTCATGAGGCAACATCCCCCATCATTCAGAGGATCATATGACCCTGTTCTAGCTGAAGGGTAGATTAAATCCATATAGAATATTTTTAATGTCATGGGGTGTTCATTCAATCATAAGGATAGTCTTGCTGTTTACCGGTTGGAGGGTGAAGCAGATCAGTGGTGGTCGATGGTTAAAAATATCAGGGATACTGATGAGATTGATTCTCTTGACTGGGATAAATTCAAAGGTAGGTTTCTTGAGAAATATTTTCTTAAGTTTGATAGACATAGGATGGAAAAACAATTCTTGGAATTGAGAAAAGAGGACGACTCATTGGCTGTTTATGAAGAAACGTTCACTTGATTGGCAAGGTATGATCCAAATGTTATCCGACACCTTGATAGTAAAATCAATCTTTATTACTCAGGATTAAATCCAAAATATCGAAGGTCATTAGCTTCTCGTGAGTTAAAAAGTTATGAAAAGCTTATTTGCTATGCTGAGAAGGTGGAAATGGAGTTTGATGATGATCAAGTGTTCTATGACAACCAAGAGAAGAAGAGACCGAGGTGGTAGGAGAAAGGGAAGAATCCTTCAAAAAGGTCTAATGGTAAGAAAACTAAGTTTCCTGTTTGTGATAAATGTTGTAAAAAGACTGTTGGGGAATGTATTTGGAATTCTCGAAAGTGCTACTGATGTGGTAAGATGGGACATATGGCTCGTGATTGCACTGGAAAATATCAGGGTGATGGTAAGACAAAATTTTATTTACAGTTAGTGATATTTTTCAAGTGCAAGGAGATGGGTCATTATGAAAACATTTTTCCAACAAAGAGATTGAATGATTTGAAGCAGTCAGGCTATAAGTAGAAAGGTGTGGTGAAATACTTCGAAACTACTTCAGCATATGTTGGTCCATCAAATGAAGTGGTATCTAGTACTTTGTTTTTTTCAGATTATGCTAGTGTGTTGTTTGATTTAGGGTCTACACATTCTTTCATCTCTGAAAAATTTTCTAGTAAATTGGGAATTCCATCTCAAGAAACGACTCCTGAAATTTTGGTAAAAACACCTGGGGGAAATGTTGAGGCAAATATAATTTATAAGAATCTTCCTATCCTTATCTGTGGAATGAACCAACTTGAAAACCTAATTTTTTAACCTCTAGTAGTGTTTAATTTTATCTTGGGTATGGATTGGCCCTCTTTTTACCACTCTAAGATTGATTGTACAGCCAAAGAAGTTTCTTTTAATAAAGAATTTCAGTTTTTGTACAATAATGAAACCTTACTGTTGATAACATATCGAGAGGCTGAGAAACTTGTAAAAGATTGAAATTAATGTTACCTTGCACATATTGTTGAAAACAAAGGACCATTCAGATTAATGATGTACCAGTGGTAAATGAGTATCCTGATGTTTTTTCCTGATGAGTTTCCTGGAATAATACGAGATCAGGAAGTTTAATTTAATGTTGACTTAGTTCCTGATACTAAGCCAATTTCCAAACCCCCTTATCGAATGGATCAAATTGAACTTTTAGAGTTGACGGAGCAACTACAAGATTTATGAGCGAAAGGTTTCATTCGACCTAGCACATCACCATGGGGTACTCTTGACTTCTTTGTTAAAAAGAAAGATGGTTCAATGAGACTTGGCATTGATTATAGATACTTGAATAACATAACTGTTAAGAACAAATATCCTTTGCCTCATATCGATGATTTTTTTTATCAGCTCTAGGGAGCTCAGTATTTTTCGAAGATTTTCCTGAGATTGGGGTACCATCAGTTGAAGTTAATGAAAGAAGATATTCTATAGACCATGTTTCGTACAAGATATGGCCATTATGAATTTGTAGTAATGCCTTTTGGGTTAACCAATGCACCTACTGTATTCATGGACCTTATGAATAGAATTTTCCATGAATTCTTTCATAATTTTGTGGTTGTTTTCATTGATGATATTTTGGTGTTTTATAAATGTAAAAAGGAGCATGAAAGTCATTTAAGGTTTATTTTGAAAACCATAAAAGAAAAGAAATTGTATGGTAAATTCAGAAAGTGTGAGTTTTGGTTACAAAAAATTTCTTTCCTTGGTCACATTGTTTCTAAAGATGGGATAACTATTGATCCTGCAAAAAAAGGGTTGTTAAAGAATGTCCAAGACCCACAAATGTAACCTAGATTCATATTTTTCTTGGTTTGGAAGGCTATTACCGAAGGTTTGTTAAAGAATTTCCCAGTTATCTAGTCCAATGACTAAGCTAACTCGGAAGGGTGTTAAGTTCATCTGGACAAAAGAATGTGATGATTGTTTTCAAGAATTAAAAAGAAAATTAGTGAATGCTCTAGTTTTGGTACTACCTTCTAGGAATGGTGAGTATGTTATATACAGTGATTCTTCATTAAAATGAGTTGGTTGCATCCTAATACAGAATGATCAGGTAATTGATTATGCTTCACGTCAGTTGAAAACTCATGAGGTAAAATACCCTACACATGATTTGGAATTAGTTTCTTTTCTTTTTGCTCAAAAATTTGGAGGCATCATTTGTAAGGTGTAAATTTTGAAATATATACTGATCAGGAAAGTTTAAATATATATTCACTCAGAAATAATTGAACATGAGATGGAGAAGATGGCTAGAATTAATCAAGTATTATGATTGTAAAATTCATTACCATCCGGGAAAAGAAAATAAAGTGGATGATTCTTTGAGTCGAAAAAGTAATGCTTCATTAACCATGTTACATTTGGAACATGATCCTTTGGTTAAGGATTTGATGAACTTTGGCATAGAAGTTGTTGGTGTAGGATGTTCTTCTATTTTGTTTCAGGTATCAGTGAAATCTTCTCTATCAGACAGAATTAAGAAAGCACAGAAGCAAGACACTGAGTTGCAGAAAAAGGTTGAGTTGGTTCATAAGGGTAAGTTGCCTGAATTCAACATTGATAATGATTGTGTTTTGATATTTGGTAAGATATTGCATGTGCATCGTGATTCACAGTTGAAGAGAGAGTTGTTATGTGATGCTCATAGTTCTCCTTTTTTAGTTTATCCAAGCTGTACTAATATTTATAGAGATATTCGAGAGTATTACTGGTCGGACAGAATGAAAAGAGATGTTTCTTATTTTACTATGAACTGTTTGACTTTTCAACAGGTTAAAATAGGGCGGTAGTTACCAAAAGGGATGCTTTTAGCCTTTACCAGTGCCAGAGTGGAAATGGGAGAATATATCCGTGGACTTCGTTGTGGGATTGTCGAAGACACCTCGAGGTAATAATGCAATCTGGGTTATTATTGATCACTTGACTAAATATCCTCATTTACTTTCTATAAGAGATACTTTTACCCTAGATCAACTTTCTCATTTGTATCTTAAAGAGATAGTCAGGTTACATGGATTTCCCCTCTCTATTATATCTGATTGTGATCCCAGGTTTACTTCTATGTTTTGGAAACGCCTTCAGAAGTTGTTGTCTACTGAATTAAATTTTAGTACAACTTTTCATCCTCAATCAGATGGGCAGTCAGAAACAAAAATTTAGACATTGGAGGATTTTCTATGTGCTTGTTCGATGGATTATCAGGGAAGTTGGGACCAACATCTTTATTTGGTTGGGTTTTCCTATAATAACAGTTTTCATTCTAGTATACATATGGCACCATTTGAGGCATTATATGGGAAGCGGTGTTGAACTCTAGATTTTTGGGATGATGTTGGTGAAAATAAGTTTATGGAACAATAATTGGTAGAAGAGTTGGATGAAAAAGTTCAGCTGATACATAAAAACATGAGAACAGCTCAGAGTAGACCGAAAAGATATTCAGACAACAGAAGGAAGGTTCTCTCTTTTGAGGTAGGTGATCATGTCTTCCTCAAAGATTCACCATGGAAAAGTGTGATGCGATTTGTTAAGAAAGTAAAGATGAGTCCAAGGTTCATTGGACGATATGAAATTCTGGGGAGAGTTGGATCAGTTGCATACTGAGTGGGTTTACCTCCGAGTTTATCCCTGGTACATAATGTTTTTCATGTTTTAATGTTAAGGAAGTACATACCAGATTCATCTCATGTTTTGAGTCCAGAATTAGTTCAGTTGGAAGGGAATCTATCTTATGAGGAGAAACCGGTCCAAATTCATGACCACGGGGAGCAAGTATTTCGGAATAAGGTGATTCATCAAGTAAAGGTTTTGTGGAAAAACCACATTATTGAAGAGGCAACATGGGAATCTAAAAATGCAATGAGTGATAAATACCCCAAATTATTCGATAAGTAAATAAACTTTGGGGAAACAATTTTTTAAAGGGGGGAAGTATGTGACATCCCAAGTAAGTAAAGAATTATGGATTTTCATGTCTATGTCTATTTATGAATTAGACAGTGTTTTAGAGGCTTAAAATGAGAATAAATCAAATCTTAAGCATAGAATACACTAATATTTTTAAAAGATTTTTTTACTGTCTTTTGATGGAAAACCATTTTTAAATCTAAATATTGAAAATTTTTTAATCTCTATTTATCAACATAAACTTATTCTTTAGTATTGGGACATTGAAATTTAATTTGGATAAATTTTTGGTATTTCTCTGACAATGTTAATTTTTTTAATGAATAGTGATAAATACTACATTTTATTTCAAAACATCATTTTCATATAATTTAATTATATAGATAGATTTTCCTTTTAATTGTTTTTAAAGTTTAATTAGAATATATTATTTCCATTTAATCCAATTTTGGTCATTGTAATTAATTTCACTTTGGAATTGGGCATAAAAAATTGTCAAACTTTTGATAGATATTGTTTCTAAAAAACGTGCTATTTGTTTTGGCAACGAGAATTATTTTTAAATTAATTACTGTAATTTATGTGTTTAGAATTAGGTAAATTAGATTCCATATTTGGAATCAGAAGGTCCAAATTAAGTAATTAATACTCTTTTGTTTTTGGAAATTATGAATAGTAACAGCGATAATAATCTTTAATTATCAAGATTAATTTGTAATCAAGTAGTTAAGGGTAATAAAATAATATCATAATAATATAAAATGACCCCAACATGTGTCCTAATGATACTTTTTGTGTCATTTCTGGCCATTGGATTCCTGGTGCCAACTTAGGGACCCCATGGAATCACTTTTAAGTGATAGTGACACTTTATCATTTTATTTTTAAATAAAGAAAAATATAACAAAATTATGTAACACATAAGTAAAACATTTTTTATTATATTTAAATAAATGATATATTCGACTATAAATATTCATTATAAAGCTAAAAAGATTTCCCACATCATAGTATTTTTTTATAATTTTTAGACATTAAATAAATAAATTTATTTATGACATCATTATGATGTAGTTATTACCTCATTAATGAATGATTTAAATAAAATGAAAAGATAATGTTAAATATAAGACTTACACATGTCCAAAACCTATTGTATGGGTGGATTTAGAACCCCTATCACCTTATCCTCTAAATATATCATTGTGGGACCTTTAAAATCCGAAAATCATTGTATAATAATGTAACATTTCAAGAATTTCAATGAGTGGCCCTCCTCCCTCTTAAAAAAGGCCCCCACCTCTACCCCCTTACCCACAACTCTCAAGACATTGTATCGGCCAAACTGTGCTCATTTTATCTCTCCGCATCCCTCTCTACATCATAGAATCCTTACCTTAGGCATAAAGCTCTTCAATAAACCCTTTTGGTTCAAACCAAGGGGTGTTACCCGAGTTAAAGGTAATGTCTTCTCTTAGGTTATTTTGTTTTATTTTGCTTCTCCAACCCCCTAAAATCTTTTTATTCCATTATTTTTTAAAAACACCAGTATCTCAAATAATCTAGGATGTTGTTTTCAGGAGTATTTCATTTACACTTACACACACCTCCGTCTAATGGTTAAAGAACATACTGTTTCTATGGATGGAAAATTACTGCCTCAAGAAACAATGATTGTTCAATCTTTTTTTAACACCTTTCATGGTGGCCATTAAGACGTCACTCTATTTATATATGATATATATTATGTGTATGTTTCCCTTATTATTCTGTATTTTTCATTTATGGCTTACCTTTATGGTTTCCATTACGGGTAAACGTGATAATTTCATTTTAGGACGCGCAGACTACCGCCCCCTCAAAGTGATTTGAATCGTTAATGCCATATATGGGACATATAAAGGATGGATTTTATGATATTATATATGATATTATATTGGAATTATAATATAACTCTATATAATTATGATTTCATTCCAGTAAATACAAAATAGAAATGAAAGTAGTGTTCATGCGTACGTACAGCTTATCGTCTCAACGAACGGTGCATTTCATTTCTTACCTCTAAATGTTATGTAATATTATAAATGCATGTATATACTAGATATATATATCATATATATGATATATACCTCATGAATATAATTCTGTATATTATGGATATTTTACAACATGAACAACTTGTAATTATAAGAAGGTTATTTCTGTCTCAAGTACCAAAGGATGACAAAACGACCGTTATTAACTTAAATAATTACATAATGTTCATAACATGGTAATAAGTGATATAAAAGGAATAATGAACTTGAAAAAAGTTCTTAAGAAAGTAAAAATTAACTCTAGTTTATGATTCAGGATATTAAAGAACGACCGAGTCAAGTCGGACACGAGGTGAGGGACTTCATCTCAATCACCTTTCATTGAGGAATATTTTGTTTTATACACAACTTTATTTTATACGGTGTATAAACCCCTTGACTTTTACTTTTATTCAAAAGGAATATTTTTATACGAAGCATTTTACTAAACTAAAAAAGGAATGTTTCTTCTTACGTATGCAGCGACAACGGATTCTCCACCGCCGTGACCATTATTTGATTTTCGGCTTCCTCTACAAGCCATAACGTTTTTTTAAATGAAAAATAAATACCATGTTTTAATTTTCTTTTTATTTTGGTATTGAAAATGGTTTTAATAATGTTTTTATTATATAAATGTGTTCTATTGATATATTGTGATTGAAATGTGTAGATGTTATGTTTACTTTATGCATGTTTTATGTGATACGATTATGTTATGGTTATTGGGAATTGTTTATGAAGATGGGTGGTTCTGGGATAAACTAAGGGCGGGTGAGCCCGATATAGCTCTCCAATGCATTGGGTAACACGAAGGGGTTAAACGCTTAGGTTTCTTCGAAGAGATTTAAAGAATATACTATAATGGGTATTCCAAACGTAACCATGAGGGTTACTCCCTACATAATAACGTTATGAATGCCTCAAGTTACCTTTATGTCTTATGATTTCTATGAGTTATTCATGAATCTTATGATTTCATGAGGTAAGTTAAAGTGCTTATGTTTTATGTTTAAAGTATGATTTCATTGATTCTTATGTAAACATGGACTAATATTTTCATTCCATGTTTTTATATCCCTTACTGAGCATTTTATGCTCATCCCAAGTTTTTGAAATGTTTTTCACAGGTCAAGGGAAAAGTACATGATGTGATGATAGTGTCGAGGAAGTGTCAAGAAAGAATCCATGTTTTATTTTCATATGTCTCCTTTGATGGGAAAAATGAATACTTTCTTTTATGTAACCACCTTGTTTAAATGTGGAATGTAATGCATGATTTATGATATAATTCTCTAAAACTCTAAACCTAAAAAGATCCTCAATGTGTATTCTTTTAATAACTCAAGATTAAGTAATATTTAAGGCTGCGACCTTATATATTTTCTTTTTTTAATTAACTTCTCATTCACCAATTTAAAAATTATACTATATGGTGAGTGTGTCATTTACTTTATCAACAATTAGGATTAAATTTTATTTCTTTTTTCTAAACATAGGTTTATGAAATTTATCTAGATTAGATGGATTCAATATTCATCTATTTTTGTAATCCAACTCACAATCATGGATATATTATTATTTAAATTTTTATTTTACATGATCTTCATTTTATATTCTTATACATATTTTTATCTTCATGATGAAATAAATTATCTCATTGAGAAAAAATTTCTCTGATTCATTTTTCATTCATTATTGTAAGGACTATCTTCTCAAATAAACTACTTTATTATAAAAAACTCACAAAACCATAAGATGATATTTAGTTATTAATTGATAAATTATCCCACTTTTATTAAAATAATTGTTCATTCATGAACCTATTTATGAAAAATTAATTCTCTTGAAAAACATTAATGTATTGCATTATTTTATTAAATATTCTATTATTCATTTGGACATTAATATTCTTCTAGCATTGAATAAATTTTAGTGAAATTTACAATAACCCTATATGTGATACACATAAAAGTTAAATTACCATTAATTTTAGCAATACCATTTAAAAAACCTCTCCAAATGAGTGACACAAGCTATGAAAACATCAAATTATAAAAATCAACCAAATCTAAAGAACACTATTCATTTTCATCCTCATCAACATATAAAATTTTTAATTTAGGAAATTTAATTCATCCTTAAATATAATGATATTTCATTCTCTGTCAAATTATTTTTATTTTGGATGTATTCTATATTAATTTCAAATACAACCATGATGTTGTGGAGGTTATTTAGAGGATTTTATTCAATATCAAAATCCTCTAACATAGAGAAATATGCATAATATATATTTGGTATGATAAGAAGTATATCCCTAATAACTCATAAAACTTTATCAAATATACAAAATACTATAATAGTGATCAACAACTCATTAACCCTTGGAAAGAATTCATCAATATATTTTCCTAAAACTACAAATATATCAATGTACACCATTAACTATATCATTAAATTAAAACATTAAAATTATAAAGTTTCTTTCTACAAATATTTTACATTTTCCCAAATTAATTATAGAAACATAATCACTATAACATTAGAAAATAATTTTAAAAAATTAAAAAAAAATTGTACTTTTCATTCCCATGAATCTAAAATTTCCTCCAAGATTCCCAAGTGATATCATCTCATTATATAATAGTTGTAAATAAATATATCATAATATCTTCATGTAACATACTTTACCTGAGAGCTACTGAATTAGTGCCTCGAGTCATCTCATCACATAACCTCAGGAACACCTCCTCATACTCCAAAGGTTACTGATTAGCATCTATGGTCTAAAAGTTTAATGGGAAGACAATACCCTCTTTACCAGAGTAAGCCACATCAGAGAACATTGATAATAGGTTAAAATACATGGCATAATAAATTAATTTTTAAAGATATCATTTCCCAAAACTAGGTATTAACTACAATGAACTGTAAATATTTCATGGCATTCTACAATTCAAAGTGATCAAAACCAAAAAAATTGTGGAATATAAAAAAAATTCATAAATCTATGTACATGAGCTCATCAATGTAGATCTGAATTCTTATTCACTTCCCAAGAACATGGAATTTTATCTTTTCCTAATGTGAAACCATGAAACTACTCGGGTACCCAATGGCAGCCCGAGAAGGGTGTGAGTACAACTTAGTAGACTACCCCTAATGTTGTATAAAAAATATCTTGTCTAATAGATAGTTCATGAAAGTATTAAATAAATGAAAAGTAAATAAAATAAAATTCTAAGGACACTAATTAACAATAATTAGATAACTACTACTTATCATAGTTCCAATTAATTATGTGAATATTTTTAATTACTTAGTTTATCAACTACATGTTATCCATGGGTTACGAATTTCCATCATTCAAACAAGGTTCATAGAATGTATCATTATGTAGAATAGAATAAGTCATGTCCTTATCTCACTAGGGATAATACATCCGAACATCATAACGTCCTTATCACGAAGCCTCAATCTGAGTGGAATGGAACCATTAGGGGAATAGAGATCCATCCCTTTACATAACCTGTGCATTGTGGGTGGAGATAGAGCATCAAACCAACTCTGCCCATGGTAGGAGCCTTATTCCATTATCCCACATCTCTAGCCATGTGCACATGATTATTTAACCATTATTATTAAATAAAACATTTCACAATCAAACCCAACCAATACATATCATAATAATAAACCATAACAATCAATAAGGAAACTAATATTATTCCATAACATGTTTACACAATTTCTATTTACATTACTTATCCCAATTCCTATTCTCATGCTTATATCACTAAGCACATTAAATATTTCCTTTAAATAATCCCATTGTACATATTCATCCATTCTGTTATGAATACCCTTTTAACATAATCTACATTTCACATTCCATTACCAATTAACATATTCACCGATTAATATTCCCTACTCTTTTAGAAATTTGTGACATAATTCATAAGACACAGGGCACAATCCCAATTAACCAAATTATCCCATTTAATTATCATCCCAAAAACCCTTAAATCCATTTCTAGATATAGAAACATTTCAAATATTCCATTTTTTACTTCCATTAATCACATCGACATACTTAGCAAGGTATATATATTATCACACAACAACCTTGCACTTAATTAACTAATTTATAAGTTTGGAAATATCAATGCACCCCATGGTAGCCCTAAAGATGTAAAATCATCCTTGATGTGTACTATAGAGACCATGTGGGTTTATATTCCTCATTTAGACACCCACATTACCAAATCTCAAAAAAAAAGGCATCAAAATCATAATAATAAGTGACAAAGAACAAAACTAAACATGAAAACTTCTACAAAGAAACTACGGGATATAAAATGTATACCACTTAACTCAAATTCATTAATGAATAAACTCTTAATCATTGTCTTAGATACTAATATAACTACTTTATGATTCTTATACCAAGATCTCAATGAAAAATGGTGTTTTAGTTCATCAAATGGAGATAAGAGAAAGATATAAACCGAAAACCCAAAATAGAAGCAAGAGAGGGATTAGAATTACCTGAAAATTCAATATGAAACCAATAGTGATGCTAAAAACATAGCATCAAAGGAGAATAACCTCTTGGAATCTTGGGTCTATAGTGTTTGTCCCTAGGGTTGAAAGATGGTGAAATGGAGGAGAATCCTGAGTTTGAATATAAAAACCTATGGTCGTAATTTGTTAATTTTTACCAACTTTAATAGGATGCAAGGTTCACCTACATTGTCTTACAAAATATGTGTAAACTATTCAAGAGACACTATCCAAGGTAAGTTGGTTTTAACTATTACCTGGGTAGGTCACATGGTTTTAGAAACTATGTTCCATCTGTGTGATATTCCACTTTCGAATGATGCATGGTTTTCTTGGACAAGCTACATAGATTTATTAACTATGAAAAAATTGTGTTCCTTGCATTTGTTTGAAAATTTTTACTTCCTTTCTTGGCCCGAACCCCCGGAACACCCTTAAGGCCCCTCATACTCCTATGCAAAAATATCCTTAACCCAAAAAAACTGATTGAAGCCAAAATTTAACCAATTTCATACCTCCAAAAATTCTATTATCTTACAACCTCCCCACCTTATTACTGATCATCCTTGATCCAATCTTCCTTAGCATTATTGAGTTTCCAAAGAAACAATATCGGGACACTAGGCCCACATATATGATTATTTATCCCTTGTATATTCCTTAGCTTTCCCATTCTTCCATTGAACTCACACCATGGGCACAAAATTTCCCTACAAAACTTCCTCATTATGACCCACAAAACACACCAGATTATCCTCAATTGCCACATCAGCTTAAATCTCAAAATAATAAACATTCATCAAATGTTATGGATCAGACTAGTACCAACAGAGTTTTAAAACATGAAAAACATCATTCATTTCACTATACCATTGTGGGAGATCCAATCGGTAATCCACTAATCTGATCCACTCTGTGATATAAAATTGTTCTGCATACCTGGGTTCTAGCTTACCCAATTTCTAAATTCATCAGTGACATGAACTTGGGGATACCTGAATAAACACACTATCTACCCACATAAACTAAAGTTTTCTATGATTCTAATCTATACACGACTTCTTCTTACTCTCAGCCGTTATCATACACTTCTGAATTAATCGAACTGTTTCTAAATTATCTGAAATGGGACTCTATCATAACAGCTCAGTCTCCTTAAATTATTTCCAACACAATATATATATACAAAGTCTCTCTTAATTTTCTTCAACAGGCACCATCTAAATCGTATCCTAAAAATTATTATGTTAAGAAAACTCAATGAGAGACAAGTGTTTTTCCCACAAATCCCTGAAATCTAGAACACCTTCCCTCAACATAACCTCAAATAACTGAATTATTCTCTCTAATTTAAAATCCATCATTGGGTGATAGTTCATACTAAAAAATAATTGAGTACTAAGAAACATATGTAACCCGATCTAGAAACCTAATGTGAAACGTGGATTAGGATCTGAAACTATGGTTTACAACACACCATGAAGACACACTATCAATCAAATGTATATCTCACCCAACTGATTAACCAGGTTGGTCTCTTAGATTTTAAATAAATTGACCACCATAGTTATTCGACCCATAAATACCAAAACTATATCCTCATTATATGGCATCCTTGGAATACCCACTAAAAAGTATATTGTTATGCCCTTCCACATTTATTCTGGATTGGGAAATTAATGTAACAAACCACCTGGATTTGGATTCTCATCCTTCACATGTTTATAGGTAAGGAATTATTCCACAAAACCCACAACCTCTTTCTTCATTCCCATCCACCAATTATTCCAATGAAGATCGTGATACATTTTGAACAAACCCGGATACACGAACCACTTTCATGCCTCAAACTTGTGCATCAACTCTTGTCGTACATATGTCAGTACCAAAACATGACCATGAACATAATAATACTATCATAACTAGAATACTAACATGAAGGTGACTCCATACCTTTAAGTATTTCCTTCGTATCCAAACACTCTAGATCCACTAGCTGACTCTCCTTGACCTGAATCCAAATCACGAAATCAACTACTATAAATTCAAGGTTAATATGCCCATTCCCATCAAGTACTTCCTGGTTCATCTTAGAAAATAAGGTCACCATTCCTCAATCATAGTTGGATTCCTGAAAACCTTATTTATTAGTCGTTCATCTCATAGAATCTGCAAATCTAATCCATTTTCTTAGTGTGTAAAAAAACTCAAAAATAGAGGATTGTAGGTACTTGACCCACCTTCCTAGATGAATATTCAATAACCACTGAGAGAATATTCACTTAAGACTTTTATGATCTGTAAAGATTATAAATTCCTCTCCTTTAAAGAAATTTCTCCATCCCTATAATAAATAAACCACAAAAGATATCACATGATCATGATTATGGTAATTTCATACATGTGGTCTCAACTCTCTTGACCCCCAAACTAAAACTCAATCATCCTGAATCGACACTACCCCAATTACCACAGCAGATATATCACAGAAAAAAGGTACCTCTTACCTAGTTTATGTAAGATCAGAATTGGTATGGTAGTCAACTGCTTCTTCAATACTTGAAAATAATTCTCTCTAGATAATGAAAAAAAGAAAATTAACTGCCTTTTTGGATAAGAATGATAGTGGAACCACCAAATGGGATAAATCCTTATTGAACCTTAGGTAATAACTGAACAGGCCCAAGAAGCTACCTAGATAAGAAAAATTATTATACTGATTCAAAGACACGAAAACCTACACTTTCTCTAGATCAACTGACACACCTAACTCAAAAATGATGTGACCAAAAAAGTTCAATTTATCAATCTATAAATAAAGGTTTTTATATATTGTAATAAAGATTATTCTCTATTAGTGTACTAAAGATTATGTAAAGATGTTTTCCAGATCGCTAAGTTTCCTTGAGTACACCTATATTTCATCGACAAAATAAAACCCAAACTGATATATATATGGGTGAATTAATCATTTAATTAAATTCATGAATAAATATGGTGTGTTGTCAATCCAAACAACATCACCACAAACTCATACTACCCATATCTTCTCCGGAAATTAGTTTTTAGTACGTTAAAAGGTATCACCCTTAAATGATGGTATCCCAATCTAAAATTGATCTTTGAGAATACTAAGCCTACCATTATTTTCTAAAATATGTCATAAATTTTAAGAAGTGGTTATCAGTTCTTAACCGTCATCTGATTTATCCATCTATAGTATACAAGTCTCAAAAATGATCAGCATGCCTTTTTGGAAGATCGAATTACATATCCCAATATAGACATACAAGGATAGATGAATCCATTTTTCTTTAACTCTTACATATGATTATTCATTTCATGGGGTTCTGCCGATTCCATTATATATGGTGGAATAGAATCCAGTTTTACCCCAAGAAGCAACTCAATAATCAACTTAACATCTCTCTCGGGTGGTAGTGTAGAGAAATACATAAGAAAAACATCCTGAAATTGAACCTCAATAAAAGGGAATACAATTTTCTCCCTTCCTCCTTTATCCAGCATAGGACAAGCCAATTAGGTCTTCAGTTCTCTCAACTACTATCAAATTGGCCTTGTTCTGCCAGCTCGAACATCCCACCCACAATGAAGGATATAAGTGTCGCCATAGAGAGATGTTAACATTACCCAACATTGGTAATGATCGATTTGGGCTTGATAAAACTATATACATTCTATGTGCAAAATTAGTTCAAAACCTAACATCTCATGAAAAAACATATTCTATAGGAAATTATATCGAGCAACCTCCAAATCAAAACCCTTACACTATCTGATGTCCTCAACATGCACCCCTAACAAATTATCAATTGAAATTAACACACAATCACTTTCCATGGTCAGTCCCAACAAAACTACAAAATATACATAAATAAATGAATTTTTATCACATATTTCCATAAAACACTAGCAAGCATAAAAGATACAAGAATGACACCTTAAACTGTAGAAGGTCAAGCCTCATCACCTCTATGTGTAGACTGAGCAACATAGAGATAATATGTCCCTCTACCCTAGGTTCCATCATACACACCTTATAATACACTACTATACTATTATTGATTGTAACACCCCAATCTTCCACAGTACGCTTCACTTTGAATAATACAGTAGCGTGTGTTGTACGTAACTTCGAGTTATAACATACCACAACCAATCAAACTAGCCGTTATGAATAGTAATAGCCATTTTTTATAAATTTTATAAATTTTATCTTTCAAAATAGACTTCATTTTTGGATTCTTAATATCAAAATTAGCTTAGGGTGAAATTTTGGTGCTTTTCGAATTAATTTCATATTTTGATGAATAGTGAAAATTACTAAATTTTAATTAAAAACAACATTTTTTAATCGAAATAATTAATAGTGATAAATTATGAATTTGAGTGGTTTTAAAGTATATTTAGAATATATTTTTACCATTTAATACAATTTTGGTCATTAGACGTAATTTCACATTTAAACCAGACATAAACAAGTGTCAATCTTTTGATAGTTATTATTTCATAAAAACGCGCAATTTGTTTCGACAACGGGAATTAATATTTAAGTTAATTAATGCAACCTATAATTTTTTAATTTGGTAAAATTGACATCATTTTGAATTCATAATATCAAATATAGCTTAGGCTGAATTTTTGTATTTTTCTGAAAACATTCAATTTTTGATGAATAGTGAAAAATACTGAGTTGTAGTTTAAAACTGAAGTTTTATTTAATTAATTATTTATTTTATTTAAATTTAATTAAAGTAAAAATAGGTACATAATACCTATATAAGTTCAATGTAATTAATTGATGTTAGTTTAGAATAATTTTACATAAATAAAAAATTAATTGAACTTTTCACCGTCTTTTACCCACCTCTTAGAAGAATTTCGAAATTTACATAAAACATAATTTTACCGCTTTTGTGAGTGGAATTTTGAAAATTTTGGAGACACGGTTAATATCAAGGAGTAAAATTTAGTTCAATAACAAAAAAATAATTTTTGGTGAATAGTAACTTTTTTACTTTTATTTACCACGGTTAAAAGTAAATAGGGTAATTAAGGGTAAAAATGATATTAATTCTACCCTAACAAATGTCCTATTTCTATTGGAAAAGTTTATATCGACCAAAAAACCTTATGAATAAAATATTATCATATAGGTCCACTTGGATTAGATTAGGACATTTATTATTATTTACTTCAAAGAAGAGTTAAAAGAGTTAAAATCAATGTTTAATAACTATAACAATTTTAATATAGGGTTATACATAATATAAATTAGATTGTAAATATTCATTAGAAAGCTAAAGTGATTTCCTACATAATTGTAGATTATTTATAATTTTTAGAAATTAAATAATTTAATTTATATAGGACACAATGGTGATCCACTAGTTACAGAATTAATGAAATATTAAAATAATTGATATTTTAAATATCCAAATAAATGTAATTTGAGATTTTTATGAATTACAATACTTTTCTAGGATACTATGACATGTTATTATTTATTTAATTAACGTTTTTCGAAGTAATCATGCCATTATGATTTTCAAAAAAACAAATTCCAAATAGTGTCAAAATTGACATAAAAGATTTCTTAAAACAAATATTATATTATTAATTCATATTATATTCCTAAAATTATAAGGTTTGGAAAAAGGACTTGTAGCATGATAGTTGTATCATTAATGGACATCTTTAGGGTCTCATTGATGTTTATAGTAAGTTTATTAACCATATAATATAAAAATACAAAGAGACATGGTAAATGTCAAACTAATTAACTAAGAGTTAAAACTAAAAGATAAGGTTAACAATGTGACCAAAACCAGTATAAAATCTATTGGTAGAGTTATTTTAGACCTATACCCATCTTAAAATTCAAATAATCTACTTTTGAGACATTAAAAATCGAATATGGATTTATTAGAAAATAATATTTCTAGCTTTTCCAAAAGAGGCCCTCACCCTCTTATAAAAGGGAACTCCCCCTTCTCATTAATTCACACCTTCAAAGCCATTTGGATCGGCATAACTCTACCCAAATATCCTTCCAACATCCATAACTTCATCCTAGAGGCATTAGTTTGATCAAAAATCCAACCTAAGGAGCCCTTTTGATCAAATCAAAAGGAAGAACCCGAAGAAGAGGTAACGTCTTCACCACCCTCTTTAAAGTTCCTTTCTTATTCAACTTCTTCATTCCTTGTTATTTCCATTATAAAATAATAACTCGAGTATGTTCTATATAATTATATGTTATTATAAATATGGAACAAAAAAATCATTATTTTATCCATCCCTTGAATGACATGTCACCATATATGCGTGCGTACGACCTACCGTCTCCACGTTGTGGTGTAATTGTTATTCAATATATTATTATTTAGATGGGTATAATAATGATGTGTAATTCATGTAAATATTAAATATAACATGGTAATTATTCTGTCTATATGATATAACATCCAATTATATATTATTTTAATATCTAAAGAATGATATTGTCACTTGTGCGTTCGTACGGACTATCGTCTCCACGAACGCGATGAGATTCATTCCTCACCATATCCATTTGAGTATAATTATCATTTAATGATTAAAAATAATGTTTAAGGACTTGATATCATTATGGCTATGAATAAGATACAACCTATCCATAACAAACATGTCTTACATAACAAAACAGACAGAGGAAAATGAATCCATTAACACCCGAAATGACGATAATACTAAGATATTATTAACAAATCAATGTTAAAAGATCGTATATGATATCATATTAATGTATATGATTATTTTATAATTTAATAACAATTATTTTACCATTATATAGGAATTTAACCAAACCTTGACCAAGTAAAAGTTCAAGTTAAGGGTTTATTTCACAATCTCTTCATTATCCTAGGTTGTTTATACATAATTATCTACTGGGACCCCTTTATGATCCACATATATGTTTCTTAAAAATTTATTTCAAAACATTCTTACTATTTTACAGAATATGGTTTAAAGTCATTCATACCCTTGATGGACTTTTTGTAAGATGTCTATAAAGGAATCATTACGTCGTTTTCCAAACAAGGTCATTTTTAACCTTTTCAACAGAATTAAGGTAAGAATGTATTTTTTAAAAATATACGGAGGATGCGGCTATTTTACATCGTTATAAATCGTTAAAGATTCCCTTAAAATATGATAAGAATATTTTCAAATTAAATTTTTTATTTTATAATTATGTGACTTTTAAATGATTTAAAAAATGAGATATTTCTCTCAAATAGTTTTGATTTCATCTATGTCAATATCCATTAATGGATTTTAAGCTTTTTTAAAGTTGATTTATTATGTTACAAAACTTCCATATTGTATTGAAGTTTTTTGTGATATGTTTGACTATAGATGTGTTATTTTTATACCATTCATGGTTTACAGAGAAAGTATTGACATTTCGTATGCTAGTTTTAATACAAATGTTTATGTTATGTTTAAACCTGATCATATGAGGAATGCATTGGACTTAATAAGTGACGGGTGGAGCCCGCTATAGCTCCTCGATGCATTGGTAGGTCTCATGAGACAAACTAGTTCCTTGGCATGAGGCCTTGACAAAATCTTATTTCTAGTCTTGGCATGAGGCCTTGGCTACGTGGTTATGATATTCTAGCATTATGCATTCCATCATTATGAAATTTGTTATTGATATTGCATGTGATTATTCGACTAGTAGAGTATCCATGTGAATTAGTAAATGGAATTAATTCTTTTTATATTTTCCATATTATGCTGAAGTTCAAGTATAAAAGTCTTTTTTTCGTTATACATTTCCTTAAATTTTTATGTTTATTTATGAATGTTTCCACTATATTATTATACTTACTGAGCATCTGAGCTCACCCCTTTCTATGTTTTATTTTTCCCAGGATTCCGAGAAGTGTATTGTGATTGATATGCAGGGTTAAGAAAAGGAAATAATGGAATTTATAAAATATTATTTATGTTGTTTTGTATGTTAGGAAGTATAATGTAACATTCATGTATGTAATCTATTTTCCAAGACTGCTAAACCGATCGGTCCTTCGGGACATGATTCCTTGTAATCATGCCAATGTATTAAAATAATGCACCGAATCTGGGTAACTGGGTTCGGGGTGTTACATGGGTGATCTCACTGTCGAGGTCCACATCCACCACCTCTAATGTTATGACTTCTGATGCTCCACCTACTTACATGATATAGGGTGATTGGCACCTACCCACACTCGACAAATTCCTCTAACATATATCTTTTCCTAGTAACTGAGGGTTCATATATAACCTCTCTATATGTACCGGCATTCCACTTTACTGAAACTTGACTTGTGGTTTGGGACACGTACCCACATGTTCCCCAACCTGCCACACTGGCAACAAAACACTTGATCACCACTCTGAGGGACTGTACCTCTTTTCAGACTACTCTATGAAATTTATTTTTATTATAAATTCCCAAAATGATGATTCATTCTCTTGGATGTTTAACAAAATATCCGCTCGGCTGGCATGAGAAGCTCACCATCTAAATCTCCCTTCAGGTTCCCTTCTTATATTATGGTTTTGACCACTAACTATGTAATGTTCTTTAGACAGAAGATATTCACCTAGTGTAACATCCCGGGTAAATAATGAATATACCATTTTCATATTTATTAATATTTTTTAATTAAATATTAATTTTACTTTAAGGAGGAATATATTTTTGATGGAATACCCAATACACAATAATGGGTTTCTTTGAAATCTTACGTTTCCCACAACATTGGGTCATAATGAGAAATAATAATATAATATTAATTTAAATGATAGTTAACGCCTAGCCATTGTAATGGAGGGAATGAAATTAACTAACTAAAAAATGATAATATGTGTTTTTAAAATATTTTTACTTTTATCCAATAAAAGTTAGAGGCTTAAAATGTGAATGAATCTAATTTTTAGCACAAATAGTCTAAAATTCTTTAAAAGCTCGATTTACCACCTTTTGATGGAGAAACCTCTTTAAATCTAGTTTTGACCACTTTTATATGTTCAATTTGACAAAATAAAATTCCTCTTTATAATTAGGACATAAGAATTTAATTTGGGTAAATTTTTGGTATTTTCCTGATAAAATTTAATTTTTAATGAATAGAGAAAAATACTGCATTTTAATTCAAAACATACTTTTATTATAATTTATATACATGGTTATATTGTATTTTTAATTAGTTTAAAAGTGTAATTAAATTATATTATTACCATTTAATTCAATGATGGTCATTGGAAGTAATTTCACATTGATATTGGACATGAACAAGTATCAATCTTTTGATAGTTAATATTTCTTAAAAACATGTTTTTTGTTTTGAAAACAATAATTAGTTTCAAATTAATTAATGAAACTTATATGTTTTTAATTTTTTAAAATATAAATCATTTATCAATTCAGAATATGAAATATATCTCAGTCTTAAGCTTCAGTAATTTTCTAAAAGCCTTTAATTTTTGATGAATAGTGAAAACACTAAGTATTAGTTAAAAAACATACTTTTTCATATGAATAATATTTTACCACTTATATGAATTGAATTTCAAAAATCCGACATAAAATATTGTTATTAGTAAGTAAAATTTGGTTCAATAAGATGAAAATATTTTTTTTTGAATACTATCTTTTGACTTTTACATATCGCAGTTAAAGGTAAATAGGGTAATTCAAGGTAAAAAGAATATTATAATAAATTAAAATTACCTTAACACTTGTACTAACCTTATTTGATGAGTTATTTCAAACCATGGTCATCCATTTCGAGATTTGGGGACCCCATGGAGCCACTTTAGAGTGATAATTTCACTTTATATTAACTAATTTAAAATAATGAAAAAATGACTCAAAAATATATCTTTCAGTAAATTAATTCTTACATGGGTTTATATAAGTTATATCTTACACTATAAATATTAATTTCAAATCTATAAAGCTTTCCTACATCATGAAATTTTTGTATAATTTTTAGACATCAAAAAAAAATTATTTATGACACAATAATGATGTTGTGTTTACCTCATTAATTAATGATTTAAATAAATACGATTATAAAAATTAAACAAATAGATAAAACCTATCCAATTATTATTGGATGATTTTATTTCGAACATTAGTCATCTTATCTTCTAATTTAATAAGTTTTGGACCTTTATAAATTGATAATAATTATTTAATAAAATAAAATTTTTAAATTTTCCCAAAGAGCCCCTCCTCCCCCTTATAAAAAGCCCTCACCTCTATCCCATTACTCACACCTCTACATCCCATTGGTTTATCCAAACATTTCCCAATTAATCTCCCTACATCCCTATATTACTCCTAGAATCCTTCCTCTAGGTATAAGCCAATTCAAGTAATCCTTTTGGTTCAAACCAATGGGAGATATCTGATTTAAAGGTAATGTCTTCTCTAAAATTATTATCTTTTATTTAATATCTCTAACACCCTAAACTATTTTTACTCTATTGTTTTATAAAAAAAATTATCCTCAACAAAATAGGTTGTTTTTGAGATAAGGATTAGAACAACACATAAAGACACCTTCATCTAATGGGTGAAGAACATATTGTTTCTGTGGAAAACATACTACTGCCTCACGAAACGATGATTGTTCAATATTCTGCTACCACTGATTATGGTGGAAATTAAGATGGTACTCTATTTATATGTGATATGTATTATATTTATATTATTTATATTCTTCTGTATTTTTCATTTATATAATACCTTTATGTTTTCCAAAGTGGTAAAAACGATAATTTCATTTAATGAAGTGCGGACTACCGCCCCATCAAAGTGATTTGACTCGTTCATGCCATTCATGGGATGTATAAGGGATGGAGTTAATGAAATTATGTATTATATTATAATTGATTTATAATAAACCTATGTATTAATACATTTTCATTCCATCAAAATATGAAATAGAAATTGAAGTAGTGATCATGCATACATACGGCTTACCGTCTCCAAAAATAGTGCATTTCATTTCTTATGTCCAAATGTTATATACTATTGTAAATACATATATATACTGAATATATATTATATATATGATATCTATGTCCGGAATATTATTCTGGAGATAATGGAATTTTGTCCACATGAACAATTTTTAATTATAAGAAGTTCATTTTTAACTTAAGTTCCGAACATCGACAAAATGTCCGATATGAACTCAAATAATTTATTAATTGTTATATAAAGTTAATAATTGGTTTAATGGGAATAATAAACTTGAAAAATGATCTTTATAAAATATAAATTAACATTATTTTATTATTCAAGAGATTAAATAACGATCGAGACAAGTAGGACATGAGGTAAGGGACTTCGTATCAATCTCTTTTCATTGAGGAATATTTTGTTTTATACAAGACTTACTTTTATACTATGTATAAAAAACATTAACTTTTCATTTCATTCAAAAGGAATATTTTTCTAAAAGTTTTTTTACTAAATGACAAAAAATAATGCTTCTTTTTAACATAGCAGTGACAAGAACTTTTTATGTCGTCGTGAGTATTATTTTATCTTTGGATTCCTTAACAAGCTGTAATGTTATTAAAAGGAAAATAAATACCATATACTCTTTTATGTATTTTGGTTTTGAAAATAGTTTTGATAATGGATTTGTTATGTCAATATATTTAAATGATATATTGTGAATGAAATATGGAAATGTTATCTTTCTTTTATGCTTTGGTTATGTGATAAGACTGTGTTTTGGTTCTTGGGCATTATTTACATATACAGGTGGTTCCATGATAAATCTAGTCCAGGTGATCCAAATATAGCTCTCCAATGCATTGGGTAACGTGATTGTGGTAAAAGTGGATGTTTCTCCTAAGAGATTTAGGAAATATAATCTTATGGGTGTTCCAAATGTAACTCCCTACGTAGATGGGAAAGCTACAACTTTAGTATTTTATAGATGCTAGGCATTACCTTTATGATTTGTGATTACTATGTGTTATTCATAAATTTTATGATTTTATGAGCTATGTTAAAGAGCTCATGTTATGTATGTATTGATTAACTAATGCTTTCTTTCATTCTTTTATGACCCTTACTGAGCTTTTTAGGCTCATCCCAATTTTTGAACCATTTTTCACTGGACTTAAATATGAATAGGGTCAAGGATGGGATCAAGGAAAAGTCATGTTGTCTAAAACATGGAACTAGACATGGATTTTTTTAAGAGTTTTTATTTTATGAAAAAATGGAAACTGAGTAGAAGTATCTACTTGGTAATTTTTGATATGTAATGTAATAGTTTTCCCAAATTCTCTAAAACTATAAACCTAAAAAGATCCTTAATGTGAATTGTTCATTGAATTCAATATTATGTAATGTTCTAAGGATATGTTCTTATTTCTGGTATCATTGTTTGGTTTAGAAATATTTAGGAGTTATAATATTGTTAAATTAATGTTCATAAATTTATTTATGGTAATATTGAAATGATATAGATTTTACAGATTACCATTTTGCTTCACCTAAGATATTTCTATGTTGAGAATGGTTTTTTGTAGAGTAAACATGAAAGATATGATGGGACAACATCAGTAGGAAGACAACGTTCTAATTCAGTAACCTGAGATAGTCAGAATATGAACGGAAAATTTTGTTGCAGTGATGACACAATTGAATCAGGGTTTAAATGGTTGTGGTATCCATGCTTGAGATCATCCAGATCAACCACAGATTACCATTTCTGAAGTAGAGGATTTAATTAGGCAGTATCCCCCATCATTCAAAGGATCACCTAACCCTATGCTAGCTGAAGTTTGAAATAAATCACTGAAGAAGATTTTTGATTTCATGGGGTGTTCAGAACATCAAAATCTTAGTCTCTCTATTTTCCATTTTTAAGGTGAAGTTTATCAGTGGTGGTAGATGGAGAAAAATATTTGAGATAGTGAAGAGATTGATTCTCTTGATTGGGATGAATTTGTAGGTATGTTTCTTGAGAACTATTTTCTCAAGGTGGTTCATCTTAAGATGGAAAAATAATTCCTAGAATTGAGGTAGGAGGAAGACTCAGCGGCTACTTATGAAGAAAAATTCACTCGACTAGAAAGGTATGCTCCAAATTTCATACAAGATCTTGATAGTAAATACTACCTTTTTAATCAGGATTAAATCCAAAGTATCGAAGAGAATTAGCTTCTTGTGAGTTAAAATGTTATTAAAAACTTGGTTGATTTGCGGAGAAGGTAGAAATTTTGTTTTCGATGATCATGTGTTCTATAAAAAACAACAGAATAAGAGGTTGGGGTGGCATAATAAAAGGAAGAACTCTTCAAAAAAGTCTGATGTTAAGAAACAAAAGTTTACTATTTGTGAAAATTTTAGTTAAAATATTACTGGGGAATGTCTTTGGAATTCTATTAAGTGATACCAATGTGGTAAAATGGGACATAAGGGTAGTAATTTCACTGAAAAAGATTAGGGTAATGGTAAGAAAAAATATAATTTACAGTTAGTAAAATGTATTATATGAAATGAAATGGGTCATTCTGCATATGAGTGTCCAAAAAAGAACTCAAATGAGGGAAAGTAACCAGACTAAAAGTAGAAAGGGGTGTCGAAATCCTTTGCAACTACTTCAGTAGTTGTTGGGCCTTCAATTGAAGTACTATCAAGTATAGTGTTTGTTTGTTCAGATTAAGCCAATGTGTTGTTTGATTCAGGGTCTACATAGACTTTAATTTCTAGGAAGTATTCTAGTAAATTGGGAATTCCATCTCAAGATATGAAACCTGAACTTATGGTAGAAACAACGGGGTGAAATGTTGAGCTAAAAATAAATTATAAGAAACTACATGCCCTTGTGTGTGGAAATATTCTACCTACAGACCTTATTGTTTTTCCTCTAGTAAAGTTTGTTATTGTTTTTGGTATGGATTAGATTTCTTTTTACCATGATAATATTGACTATAATGCTAAAGAGGATTCTTTATAGAAATAGTTTCAGTTTGGTTACAAGAATGAACCCTTACTTTTGGTAACATATTAGGAAGTTGAGAAACTAGTAAAATATGGAAATGAATATTACCTTGCACATATTGTGGAAAATAAAGGAATTGTTCAGATTAATGATGTACCAGTGGTAAAAGAGTACCTTGATGTTTTTTCTAATGAGTTTCCTGGTATTATACATGATTAAGAAGTTGAATTTAATGTTTAATTAGTTCCTAATGCTAAGAAAATTTCAAATCTCCTTATCGAATGGCTCAAATTGATCATTTAGAGTCAAAGAAGCAATTTCAGGAGTCATTAGATAAAGGTTTCATTCGACCTATCATATCACCATGGGGTGCAACTATCTTTTTTGTTAAAAAGAAATATGGTCAATGAGACTTTGCAATGATAATAGAGTATTGAATAACATCACTATTAAGAACAAGTATCATTTTCCTCATATCGATGATTTATTTTCTCATCTTTAGGGATCTTAGTACTTTTTGAAGATTGATTTGAGGTCGGGGTACCAGCAGTTGAAAGTAAAGGAAGAATAAATTATGAAGACCGTGTTTCATAATAGATATGTCCATTATGAATTTTTAGTTATGACTTTTTGGTTATCCAATGAACCTGGTATATTCATGGATCTTATGGATAGAATTTTTTGTGAGTTCTTGGATAAGTTTTTAGTTGTGTTCATTGATGATATTTTTGTTTATTCCAAATTTAAAAATAAACATGAAAGTCATTTAAGGGTTTCTTTCAAACCTTAAAATAAAAGAAACTATATGGGAAATTCAGAAAGTGTGAGTTTTGGTTACAAAAAATTTCATCCCTCGGTCACATGGATTCAAAAAATGGCATAACTGTTGATCCTGCTAAAACAAAAGTTGTTGTAGAATGGAAAAGACCCACAAATATCACTGAGATTTTTAGTATTCCTATATTATAGGGTTATTACAGGTGGTTTGTTGAAAACATTTCATGGTTATCTCACCCACTGACTTAGATAACTCGAAAAGGTGTTATGTTCATTTGAAAAAATGAATATGATTATGGTTTTTTGGGAATTGAAAAGAAGATTGGTGAATGATCCTGTTTTGGAACTGCCTTCCAGAAATGGTGAGTTTGTTATATATTGTGATGCTTTGTTGAAAGGACATGGTTATGTCCTTATGAAGAATGATCAGGTAATTTATTATGCTTCATGTTAGTGGAAACCTCATGAGTTAAATTACCCTACACCGGATTTGGAATTAGATGCTATTGTTTTTAATTTAAAAATTTGGAGGAATCATCTATATGGAGTAAAATTTAAAATATATACTGATCAAATAAATTTGAAGTATATATTCACTCAGAAGTAATTAAACATGAGAAAGTGGAGATTTTTGGGTATTAATCTAAGATTATGATTGCACGATCCATTATCACCCACGAAAGGCTAATAAATTGATGGATGCTTTGAGTCGAAAATGTAATACTACATTAACCTTATTACATTTGGAACAAGATCCTTTGATTAAATACTTGATGAAATTTGGAATAGAAGTTGTTGGTTAAAGAAATTACTCTATTTTGTTTCAGGTTTCAGTGAAATCAACCCTATCAGACAGAATTAAGCAGGCATATTAGGAAGACAGTGAGTTATAGGAAAAGGTGGAGTTGGTTCAGAAGGGTAAGATGCCTAATTTTAACATTTATTATGATTGTGTTTTGAGATATGGGAAGAGAGTATGTGAAAATTGTGTTTCACTGTTGAAGAATGAGTTGTTATATGAAGATCATAGTTCTCTATTTTTAGTTCATCCTGGCAGTACTAAGATGTACAGGGATCTTCGGGAGTATTACTGGTAGAATGGAATGAAATGAGATATTTCTGATTATACAGTGAAGTGTTTGAATTGTTAGAAGGTTAAAGAAGAGTGGCAGTTACCAAAATATATGCTTTAGTTTTTACCGGTGCCAGATTGAAAATGGGAAAATATATCCATGGACTTAATTGTTGGACTACCAAACACATCTCTAGGTAACAATGCAATTTGGGTAATTGTTGATCGATTGACTAAATCTTCCCATTTCCTTCCTATTCAGGATAATTTTTCTCAAGATCAAATTTCTCAGTTGTATTTTAAAGCGATAGTTAGGTTCCATGGAGTTCCCCTCTCCATTATATCTGATCTTTATCCCAGTTATACATTAATCTTTTGGAATGACCTTAGAAAGTCATTGGGTACTGAATTAAATTTTAGTACAACTTTTCATCTTCAATCAGATGGTACGTCAGAACGAACAATTCAGACCATGGAGGATATATTACCTACATTCTCAATAGATTACCAAGGAAGTTGGGACCAACATCATTCATTGGTTGAGTTTTCATATATATTTTTTCATTCTAGTATATAGAATGATCCATTTGAAGCATTGTATGGGAAGCGATGTCAAACTCCATCTTTTTGGGATGAAGTAGGTGAAAGGAAGTTGATGGGGCCGGAATTAGTAGAAGGGATGGTAGAAATATTTCAGTTGATTTAGAGGCACATGAGAACATCTCAGAACAGGAAGAAACGTTATGCGGATAATCGGAGGAAGGATATTTTTTTGAGGTAGGTGATCATGTCTTTCTCAATGTTTCTCCATGGAAAAGTGTGATGCGTTTTAGTAAGAAGGGAAAGCTGAGTCTCAGGATAATTGGACCTTATGAAATCATGGAGAAAGTTGGATCAGTTGCGTACAGAGTGGCTTTACCTCCATGTTTATCTCAGGTACACAATGTTTTTCATGTTTCAATGTTGAGGAATTATATTCTGAATTCTTCTCATGTTTTGTGCCCAGTGGTAGTTCATTTGGAAGAGAATCTCTCTTATGAGGAACAACCAGTCCATATTCTTGACCGAAGAGAGCTAGTGGTGATGAATAAGATAATTCCTTAGGTAAAGGTTTTGTGGAAAAACTATATGGTTGAAAATGTAACTTGGGAATCTAAAAATTCTATGAGAGATAATTAACCCCCACTTATTTGATAAGTGAATAGAATTGTGGGGAAGCAATTTCCAAATGGGGGGAAGGATGTAACATTCCAGGTAAATAAATAATATAACATCTTCATATTTATTAATATTTTGAAGTTAAATATTAATTTTACTTTAAAGGGTATGCTATGTTTGATGGAATACCCGATACACAACAACATGTTTTTTAGAAATCTTACATTGCACACAACGTTGGGTCATACTGAAAAATAACAAATATTATTTTATTTTAAATGGTAGTAAATTCCTAACTGTTGTAATGGCGGCAATGAACAGAAATTACTAAAAATGATAATATGTGTTTTTTAATTTTTTAACCTTTATCATATAAAAGTTACAGGCATAAAATGTGAATGAATCTAATTTTAAGCACAAATAGTCTAATATTCTTTAAAAGATTGATTTACCACCTTTTGATGGTGAACCCTAATTAAATCTAATTTTGGTCAATTTTATATATTTTATTTGAAAAATATATATTTTTTATAATTGGGACATCAAAATTTAGTTTGGGTAAATTTTTGGTATTTTTCTAACAAAATTAGTTTTTTAATGAATAGTGAGAAATACAGCATTTTAATTCAAAACTGACTTTTAATGAATTTTATTTATTTGGTTAGATTATCATTTTAATTGGTTTTAGATTTTATTTAGATTATATTTTTATCATTTAATTCAATTTTGGTCATTGGAAGTAATTTCACATTGAAATTAGACATAAATTTGAGGCAATCTATTGATAGTTGTTATTTCTTAAAAAAACGCATTTTATTTTGACAACGAGAATTTATTTTAAATTAATTAATGAAACATATTTGTTTTAAATTTGGTAAAAATAGACCACATTTTTTAATTCATAATATCAAATATATCTTAGGAATAATTTTTGGTAATTTTCATTAAACCTTTAATTTTTGATTAAAAGTGGAAACACAGAGTAGTAGTTAAAAACCTGACTTTCATTTAAAAGAAATTTACTGCTTATGTGAATTGAATTTTGAAAATCTGACATACATGGTTGATATTGGTAGGTAAAATGTGGATTAATAAGATTAAAATATTTATTGGTGAATAGTGAATTTTGACTTTTATTTACCGCACTTAAAGATAAATAGGGTAATTCAAGGTAAAAAGAATTTTATAATAATATCATATTACCTTAACACTTAACCTAACCTTATTGGATGAGTAATCTCCAACCATGGGGATCCTTGGACCGATTATGGGACACTATGGATCCACTTAGGAGTGATAATGAAACTTTATATTAATTAAATTAATGTAATGACCAAAATGACATAACTATAAATCTTTTAGTAAATCACTTTTTATATGGGATTATATAAGTTATCTCTTAAACTATAAATATTCATTTGGAAACTTAAATAATTTACTACATCATGGTATTTGTTTTATAATTTTTAGACATCAAATATTTAAAATTATTTATTACACAATAATGATGCAGCATTTACCTCATCAATGAATGATTTAAATAAATAAGATTATAAAAATTAAAATAATATCCTAACCCTATACATTTCTAATTTTATGATTTTACTTCAAACATGAGTCATCCTATATTATACTTTAATTTTCATTGGACATTTAGAAACATAGAATCATTATATAATAAAAATAATATTTTTAAAATTTCCTAAAGAGCCCCTCTTCCCCCTTATAAAAAGCCCTCACATATAACCCATTAATCAGACCTCTCAAGCCCCTTGGATCATCCAATATCTATAAAATTAAGCTCCTTAAATCCCTATCTTCCTCCTAGAATCCTTACTCTAGGCATAAGAAAATTCATGTAAACCTGTTGGTTCAAACCAATGGTAGATACCCGATTTAAGGCTAACATCTTCTTTTAAATTCTTTTCTATTATTTTACTTCTCCAACCCCCTAATATCTTTTTAATAATTTCTCTTATAACAACACCAGTATTATAAATATACTAGTTTTATGTTATGAGAAGTATTCTAACTAAACTTACACACACCTCCATCTAATGGGTAAAGAACATATTGTTTTTATGACAGTGAACTATCGCCTCGCGAAACGATGATTATTCAATATTCACATACCACCTCTTATGGTGACCATTAAGATGGAACTATATTTATATGTGATATATATTATATTTATTTAATTTCTATGATTATTTATTTTTCATTTATAGAATACTTTTATGGTTACCATAGTGGGTAAATACGATAATTTCATTTAAGAAAGTGTGGACTACCTCTCCCTCAAAGTGATATTACATTTTCATGCCATACGTGGGACATATAATGGATGGAGTCAATGAAATTATATATGATATTATACATTAATTATAATATACCTATGTATCATTAAATTATCATTCTATCAAAATACTAAATAGAAATGAAAGTAGTGTTCATGCGTATGTACGACTTACCGTCTCCATGAACGGTGCATTTCATTTATAATATCCAAATGTTATGTACTATTATAAATAAATATATATATTGGATATATATGACATAAATGATATCTAATTCGTGAATATCATTATGGTGATAATGGAACTTTGACCACATGAACAACTAGTAATTATAAGATGTTCATTTTTAACTCAAGTTCTGAACATCGACAAAATGTCCGATATGAACTCCAATAATTAACTAATTGTTATAGAAAGGTAATAATTGATATAAAAGGAATAATAATTTTGAAAAATGTTCTTAAGAAATTAGAAATAATCATTATTTTATTATTCAAGAGATTAAATAATGATCGAGTCATGTCGGACATGAGGTAAGGGACTTCGTCTCAATCTCCTTTCATTGAGGCATATTTTGTTTTATACATGAATTTCTTTTATACAGTGTATAAACACCTTTAACATTCCGTTTCATTCAATATGAACCTTTTTCTCTGAAGTGTTTTACTAAATGACAAAAAAAAGAATGTTTCTTTTTAATGTAAGTGGTGACAATGAACTTTTCTGCCTCCATGAGTATTATTTGATATTTGGATTCCATAACAAGTCGTAATGACATTAAATGGAATATAAAAAACATATACAATTCTCATATTTTGGTATTGAAAGTTGTTTTAATAATGGATTTTTTATGTCAATATATTTAATTGATATATGATGATTGAAATTTGGAAAGTTTATCTTTCCTTTATGCTTTTTTTCTTTGTTATGACTACATTATGGTTCTTGGACATTGTTTACGTATATGGGTGGTTCCATGAGAAACCTATAGCTGGTGAGCCCGATATAGCTCTCCAATGCATTGGGTAATGTTACAGAGGTAAATGTGAATGTTACTCCTAAGAGATTTATGAAATATACTGTGATGGGTATTCCAAATGTAACTCCCTATGCAGTTGTGAAAGCTACGACATAACTATGTTATGGATGCCACAAGTTTCCTTTATGATTATTGATTACTATATATTATTCATAAATCTTTTGATTTCATGAAATATATAAAAGGCTTAAATTATGTATGTATTTATGAACTAATGTTTTATTTATTTGTTTTATAACCCTTATTGATATTCTTTTATGCTCATCCTATGTTTTGAAATGTTTTTCACACGACGTAAAGATTAATAGGGTCAAGGAAGGGATCAATGAAAAGTAATGTTGTCTAAAACATGGAAGTTGACATGGATTTTTTAAGAGTTTTTATTTTACAAAAAAAAATCTAACTGAGTAGAAGTGTCTACATTGTAATTTTTGAGATGTAATGTAATAGTTATGTCCTAATTATATAAAAAATGAAAACAAGAAAAAATACTCAATGTGAATTATTTATTTAATTCAATATTATGTAATGTTTTAAGGCTGGTTCCTTATACCCAGAACATATTCACATGCCTAATCTTATCCTGGAAGAATTTTCCATAGTTTCCTCACCTCTAGCCAACATTATAATGAAACAGTGAAGGTCAGTGAAACAACTAGCTTATCTAACACTGATGCAACCACATGAGTAAAACTCATAAACTACACAGAATTCAACTACCTTAAGTTTTCTGGGTATTATTTTTCTAGAAATATTTCCTGAAAACCATTACACACTATTCCTTCAACCTACTCTATCTGAACCATAATTTCCCACCAATTCATTGTCTGGCCCTGCAACATATAGACCGCTAACATGACCCGCTTCTCCAAATGAGTCTCTATATGATTAAGAGTTGTCTTTATAAAATCTATCCAGGACTTGTTTTCCTCTATCCCACTATCTCTGGTAAAAGGTAGAGAGTTATTCTATGGAAACTCCCTTCTTATCTCAAAAATACTCAGTAAAACCCACTCTATGTCTCATTCCATCATCTACATAAAACAAGAAAAGTTCTCATGGAATTGTGCTTCCCTATTATCTTGAACCACTTGGCCGTCTTTCTCCAATATCAGGGTAGCATTCTTGGGAACTTCTTCCTATCACCCAACTACCACACATATGTTTGGTGATGTTTCTATACAATTCCAAACATAGTCTTGTGAAAACAGACCCTAAATCATTCACACAATATTAGGGAATTCTCAACACTAGACATAAACAAACCATTTCACATAAACAATCAAAATGGACCTTGTAATATCTAGAAAACTACCCTTGACCATTCAAATAAAGTAATGTGGTTAACATAAGGTAACCCACTCATGCGGTTACTAGAATTACCCTCTATACCATTTCATTTCCATTACCAATTCATAACATACATCAGAAACATTTTTATTCACTTACCACCCCTTATCAAGAATAATTCCTTAATTGTCATTTAATATATATCTCCCCTTTTACCTATTTTTATCCATTCATAAGACACTATTTTCATCATTTCCAAGAAAATAAAATACATCCTTCATCTTTATATCCCACACACCCCTTCATTGTGTGTACCTACCATGATGCATGTGACTTTAATACATTGGTGTCTTGAATGATGCATGAATGAAAAACCTTATCAAATTTCATACATGAGAAAAATATTACAAAATGGTCATATCAAACAACATGTGCATCACCAAATGGTGAAATATTTTCAAATGTTACAACACATATAAAGAACACCAGTTACCACCCTAGGAGACATGGGTTTTACCACATACTTGGGTTAACTACTCCCAAGAACAAGATTATTTCCAATTACCAACACCTTCTTAACCTTCTATATACCATTACCTAATAGTATTTAATATAAAATACCTTCTTTGATAGCACTTTGTAATTTCCCTGACCCAGGAGCCATTGAATCGGTTCCCCAATTCGGGTTTTCACATGAGCTCAAGCATGCCTCCCTAGATGTTAGAGGTTTCCGACTAGTATTGAGGATCTAAAACTCAAGTAGGGAGACTATAATCTCTTTACCAGAGTAAGATACAATAGAGAATATATATAATAATAGAAGCTACATGACATAATAAATGAATATTCATAAATAACATCTCCAAAACCGGGGTATATACCACAAACACTAGTAAATATTTCATTTTATTCAATAGTTACATGTGAAAAAACCCAAAATAAAGAAAAACTATGGAATCCCCAAAATGGACTTGACTCCCAGTCTAAGACCTCATCCAAGCATATCCTAAATCCAACTCATTTCCCAATCGTGGGACCTTTTCCCATTTTCTAACTTGAAAACCTAAAAAATACTCGGGTACCCAACATAGGCCATATCAGGGTGGGAGTTCAACTTAACAGGCCACAACCAATTTTGTCTACAGAATATCTTGTCTAATAGATAGTTCACACAAGTATAAAATAAATGAAAAGTAAATTAATGAAAATTCAAGGGATCCTAGTTATCTATCATTAATTTACTATTATAGATCTTTGGGAAAATTCATTATGTTTATATTCTTCATTACATAGTTCGTCATCAACATGCAACCCATGGGTTAGGAATTTCCAACATTCACACAAGGTTCGTGGAATTTACCAATATGAATAAGGGAATAATTCTTGTCCCTATCTCACTTGAAATAATACATCACAACATCATAATGTCCTCACCATGAAGCCTCAATCTAGTTGGAATGAAACCATTAGGGGAATAGAGCATTACCCCTTTCCTTAATCAATCCATTGTGGGTGTAGTTGGAGAATCAGTCCAAAACGAACTGTGGGAGGAGCCTCGGTCCATTATCCCACACCTTAAGCCATTTGCACATGTTTATTTATCCATTAATCATACATAAACCATATCATATCTAAACCCAACCAATACATATCATATTCATAATCTATAATAATAATAGAGGAACTAATATTATGACATAAACCATCAACACATTTTCCATTAACACTACATAGCCCAATTTCCATTCTCATACCTAGCTCACTAAGGAAATTAAATATTCCCCATAAATCGTTCCATTTTACAAATTCATCAAATTCTTTAAGAAATCTCATTTAACATATTCTTTATTTTACATTTGATAAACAAATTTCAGATTCACCTATTTATATGGCCTACTCTCTTAGGAATTTATAATATAATTCATATGCCACATGGAATAATCCCAATTAAGAAAAGTAAACCATATTTGTGTCATTACGAACAACCTTATAATACATTAAAATATATATAAATATTACCAATATCACATTTTCACATCCATTAATCACGTGAACATGCTAAAAAAGGGATCTACATTATCCCACATTTACCATGTTCTTATATAACTAATTTCTCGTTCTGAGGATATCAACGCACCACTTGGGTGGCCCTAAATAAGTTAAATCATTCTTGATGTATCCCATGAGGACCAGGAAGATTTCTATTAATATTTTTTACACAAATTTTAAAAATTTCAACATATTAATCAAAATCATAATAATAAGTGACCATGAAACTAACTGAACATGCACAAATCTAAAACAAAACTATGGGATATAACCTGTAGAACACCTACTTAGAATGTTTTGATCTATGCACTCGTAATCATAGCCTTAGATCCCGATTCAACCACCATTTGAATCCTTAACATAGAACTCAATAGAAAAATGGGGTTTTAGAGCTTCAGAAGGATATAAAAGAAATATACAGACCCTAAACCCAAAATAGAAGCAACTGAGGGTTTAGAATAACCTGGAGCATGGATCTGTGACCATTGGAACTCTAAATAGCTTTGGATTGAAGGTGAATTACCTATTTTAATCATGGGTTACTAGTGTTCATTTGGAGGTTGTAAGGAGGTGAAATATAGGATAATATCATGTTAAAACATATAATCTTGAGGTGTAAATTTTGTAATTTTTTCCAAAATTACCACACCGCATGGTTTACCCACATGGTTTTCAAATCCCTATGCAAACCGAGAGTTAGACACTATCCAATAGAATTCGGGTCACACAGTTTCCTGGGAAAGTATCACATTTTTAAAAACCATGTGACCTATATGTGATATGTCAATGTCTACGGTTGTACTATTTTCCTAGACATGCTGAATGGTTTACATAACTATTCACCTTGCAGAGGTTGGCCCGGTTTTCCTTCTTTTTAGGTCCTGAATCTACATAACACCCCTAAGGTCTCTCTTACTCTCATGAATACATCACATTAACCCATAAATAGATATTGAAACAAAAATTTAAACAACAACATACCTACACAATGTCCGGGATCTTACACTTCAACTTCCATACCCAATTAATGAAATTATATTATAATTCATTCCTCTTAAATATATTAATTGTTCCATAAACTGTGAGATATCCATTTCTATTCCCCAAATTACTATTTTGTTCAATAAATATAAAACTAAACATCAAATGTCTATATATACTAAATACAATCTATAATGAATCATATATACCTCATCATATCGAAATGACTGAGAAAAAAAATATAAAGATTAAATTTAATATCATTAAATGTAGAAAAATTCATTTATCATGTCCTATTATGACTATTTGTTTCATTGAAATGAACTATGATATCACTAATCATAGTGAGGAACATCATGAGGGGGGTGAAATTGAATTGGTCAAAATGGTATATATTCTTAACTATAACAAAATAGGGAAACCAATAAATAATGAACAATCAGTGTAAATGGTTCCCTACTAAAAGGGAAGGGTTTATCCATCGCATGATACTTACCCACATATGGTTGTAAAATCTACTAGAATCACCACTCCATAAACAAAATAGTAGGGGTTATCATTTATTTTTAATATATAATAATAATATCACTTCCTCATTCTAACACCATGACCCAAATAATCATATCTAGGATTCAGAGTCACATGAACTCATGTGGGCCCCCCCATATACAAGATCCTGCTAACTAGTAGTGAGGGTTTGAATTAGATCATTGGGTAGAATATACACTTAGTATCATATAGTTTCACAAATAATAATAAATACAATGTATTAATTCCATGTCATCAATACGGAAGAAAAACATTATAAAAAGTTCATATATGTCATAGAAACATATAATGGGCTCCCAAAGTGGTATTACAAACTAGAATGTAATCACATGATGTACCATAAATAAAAACTTTTTAAAATCGATTGGAGTCTATTCCAATCCTTCTAGTAACTCTATGCTCCTCGGCTCAATGGTTTTCCATGGACACATGGCCATACCTAGAACTTTATCCATTCTATTAACATGTGTATCGGAATTACAATATAGGGTGTAACTAACAAAATCTAGTATGATGCCATTGATGTTCCCATAGAAAATCTGCACATGTTTAGTAGGTGTATTTCATGTTGAAAATAAATGAAAAAAAAATTAAACTCTCCTCTAATTATAACTAGAGTTCTGATATGGAAACCATGATCCCCATTGTGCCAAATTCGAATCCAAGATAGAATAATGATAATGGATATTAGATAATATCATCAAATAGCCACAAGGAATGTGAATATCACTTGATGTCTTAAAGGCATAGATTAGACATGCTACATGTTTTCAACAAGGAATCAATTTCTGGTTTGTTATTTAATATCCTCAAGATAATTAATTTTTTCAGGGTCATAAGGGAATCATGATGCTACCCCATACATGGTTCCAACATTATCAATATAACACACAATGAACAATCCCCCAATAATGGGTAATCATTAAAATATAGTTTCTTATCAAAAGTACCAAGTAATACCTCCAATGGTATGGTAATACACAATAAATGATTGATCATAATGGTACACGAATAACAATTAATTATGAGAATATAGTAGAATCATATTACAACTTGTGAGAATCATAAATCATGGTTACAAGATACACTATAAATAATCATTGAACCAAGGATCATATATTGGTTTCATATAAATTTACACAGCCACAAATAATAAAAATTAATTATAAATATGATGTCATAAAAACATAGGATTAATCATGAAAATAATAGAATACATGGGACACAAAAGATAATAAATTCCTACCTCAATGATATAAAAATTAATCAAGTTACCTTATTAAATCATCACATAAATCATTTATGAGTATTATTAAATGAATCCAACTCAATATTGATCCTTAATACCAATTGGAAATTTTTTATTTACATATGTAATAAAAATCCATATGAAAGAATAACATTATCTATCTCAAATAATTTCTTAATTATATATTTATTTGATATGATGAACTAACAATTTCATCCATGATGAATAATAAAAATTCATCTTATAATGATCAATAAAATCTCTATAATAATACATTATAAGAATATTAAATATTATTATTCTTTTAAAATTTTATGATATTATCTTTTAAGAATTTTCTATCAATTTTCCCCAAAAATATTATAGAATATTAATTATCATATTAAATTATAAATATAATACCTAGAATTTATCAATTTCAAAATTATTCCCAAAATAAAATAGGATAAAATGTTAATTCTTTACAATGTATGAAATCAAAAGAAAAACCTAGAATGTTTGATAAAAACATTGTAGATCATAAACAAAGGAATTCTAGTTTTTCCATACCAAAGTGAATTTCCAAAATGTATAGGCCATTAAAGATCAATTAATTTTCATAAAGAAATATGTATAAAAGATTTCATAATAAAGAACAAAAAATAAAATTGAATATTTGTGTTCTCTACTATAGAAATATTTAATATTGAGGGTTAAAAAAATCAACGAATGGAGTTAAACACTTTAATAGAGTAAAAGAATTTATTTCCATTTTTTATGATTATAGAATTATATAAATTGATTTCACGTTTGTTTTGGAAGAATATAATGAAATATAGAGATAATTCATCTTTTTTATCTCAATAGGGGTGATAAATGGGGTAAACATGGTTTTCCCATAAACATATCATTAATAAAGAATCATACCATTATATGGCACTTTAAAACATGTAGTTACCCTTATATGACATCTGAGGTACCCCTACACATCCATTGAAAAACAAATCAAACCCATATTAATCCCTTATAAAATAAGAGTTATCTTTATTAGAGAAATTGAAAGCACAACTCACAAAAATATGAGTCCATATTCAATATTATGTGTAAAAAAATAATAATCAGGTTATCTTTATACAATTTATAGGAAATTAATAATACATTTATCGGAGTAGTATCTTGTCTGGATTAACATTATATAGAATCCTTTCCTTTAAGCCTACCAATACACATTGACTCTTTACCTTCATGAACATAAGGTAAAACCACTTCCTCCCATACATAACATATTCAAAACCTATCTTTTTCTAATATGACACTTATAAATTTGAATTATATTTTCATTCTCTCAAAAAAAATTCTAAAATTAATATTTATTTTTAAAAATAAATCTTTCATAAAAAACATAACAATTTAACCAAAATAGGTTTTAAAATGATAATGTTTCAATTCTATGACTCTAATGACTTTTTATCCATAATAAGTACACACAATGTTTTTTTCTCATACAACTCAAGACACTAAAGCTAGAATATATGAAACCTTCTCCCATTTTTCATTTTTGATATATATAGACCACTATAGAATTTTTCTAAGTTATAAAATCTTCTTATATGGAAATTCTCACTTATGTCAAGAATATTCACTAGGATATCCATATAGGACGAGTCAGAATCTTGCTCAACATCCATATAGTCGATAAGATTGGTGGAATTAGGTATGTACCTCCATAGAAGATAAATTGGAAAAACATTTTTTATACATTAGTAATGTAAAGGATTATCCAATGGCATAAAAATATCCCAACATACTCTATGATCATGAAGACACAAAAAATCATTGAAATCCTTCCATAAAACCTAAAATTTCTTTAGCCAAACCAATATTTCACTCTCATGGAAACAATTTTTGTTAATAGAAAACTCTAACTATGTCCTCTTGTAGTTGGCATAAGATCTCATCATGTTTTATGATCTTATATACCTTTTCTAAATATACTAAACTTTTTTGAAAGTATTCTAAACTATTATGGACCCCAAAACTACTACCTTACATGCCTCGTGTAAATAGAGAAATGATTGACAGGGAAAACCATATAGAACCTTATAAGGATCAATATAAATTAAATCCTGGTATTATTATTTGAATATATACCCAACTAAGGCTAGGTTATCATCCCAGGATCTGATGATATTTTTAGGTATTTCCTAAATCATATACCCATGTATGTCAATTTTTCACTCAAACTATCCATATGCTTGGGGATGGTATTTTGTGTACAATCATAGTTGATTCCCAAATTCCATCAAGAGGACATTACATAACGATAATGTCAAATGGGAATATAATCTATATATGATTTTAAGGGAACTCAATGAAATCATACAGTCTCATAGGCATATAATATTCCTAGTTCATATATTTAGTAAGTCTCATGGAATAATAAAAATTAAGCAACATTCATTATCTAATCAACAATCACACAGATAGAGTCACAACTCCTCAGATTTTAGGGTTACCCCATTAAAAATCCATTTTTTGTCCTCTAACATCCACATGGGTCCAATATGCGGATAGATAAATACACTATTATACCATTTCTTATCCTTTATTCGGTCATCGATAAGGCATTGGGAGTCAAATCAGGAAATATCCTTTTTAATTATTTATTTGTAAATCAATATTAAAAATATTAGTTACATATATTTTAACAAGGATTTATTAACCACTTATATTTAATAAAGTTTTTCATAAAATCCTCTCTAATAGAATAATAAACTATAATATCCTATTATCAAGGATAACATCTGCATCATCCAATAACTACTTAGGTTTCGAACAACCACCAGCTAGTTGTTCTTGTATCATATGACATTCTGGGTCCACCGACATTTTATCCATCACACTATCTACATTAGAATATGGGTCCACCAATTGATTACACATATTTTATCTATGTTCCTTGGATGTACACAACCTCTAATTAGCCAACATGATCATCAACAACTATTATTCCTCCAATATCCATTCACCAAACACCTATGACACCAATATATAATGGTTAATTGAATCTTCAATGATGTTACCATTCGGTGGTGGACAATTTATGATATTATATGTCATGTATAAATAATCTACATTCCTCCTCTATTTCATGATATGGTTTCCTTATGTGATGATATAATGATCAATCTTTTGTTACTTGTAGGACAAAATACCACTCACTAAAGAGATAATGTTGTCACTATTTCAAATCATGAACCATTGATACCATCATAATATCTTAAGTAGGATAGTTTTGATCAAGTGTTCATAACTATTTTGACCCATAATCTATTTCCTTATCCATATAAATTTTACTACTCCAAAACCAATTCTGGATGCATCACAGGATACATTATAACTGATATATAGATTAAGAAGAATTGTCATTGGAAATATAATCTACCTACCCTTAAGCTCCATAAATGACTCTTTAAATTATTTCAACAAATATAATGTCATCCTTTTCATTGTTAATGTATTCATAAGTGCTAGTAAATTGGATATGTCTTGAATAAAATATGACTAATTTCATGTTAAACCATAAATATCCTAATCTAAAACAAATTTGGCGGTGTTTCCAAGACATAATTTCCACCACTATTCTATGTCTATTGATATTATAACCTTAGACACCACATCCCATAATATTTTCACCTCTTAAATAAAAAATATAAAAATAACATCTTTGAATAAAGATAATGTGATCATTGTGTACTATGGATAATATCAAGATGTCTAGCACACTAATTTGGAGCCAGTGAATTGTTGAGGATTTTTTTTAAAAATACCATGAAAAGTGAGTCATATTTTGTGAGAAAAGTCTTTCTCATGAGGTCCATGAAAACACCCATTGAATTGTTCAATTCAATTGAAATCATAATTTAAATCTATACATCATACCTTCTCCAAAGGTATATCTTTAGAATGTTCTCCTCACATTATAATATCTAGTGATAGCTCAATCAAAGATAAATATTGGAGGACCACAAAAATCCCCATAAATGATCAACTAAATATCTGATCCTAATCTAATGTTAACTATTCATCACTATTACTAGTTTTCGATAATAGAAATACACATTGATTCGAGAACTACCATCCATATTCTTAGTGAATAAGACTTGTGCACTCCATAATGAATTACTTAGACTGAAAAATTCCCTTTATTAACTCCCCACATAGAACCGTGGGATCCACTAACCTGGTATGTTCCATGCAATAAGTTGGTATCTAAATTTATTCGGCACATGGAATACGATATATCTTAATGTATACAACTCTATATAGAGGAATTCACATAATTTTATTTACAAATATTTATTTAGTTAAATCCAAAAATAGATAAATAGATGAGGGGTTTCCCTCTAATTCTATTAAATTATCAAATAATACATTCTATTTATTGAAAATTGTTAGTTAACTATTGTTTTGACCAAATTCACCTGATCCTTATTCTCAATCCATGATCATCATGAAATTATCTTTCTAATGTGATGTAATCAATACTCATATATGATAGAGAACAATGTGTTCTTCAATTATGGTCAACCAATTCATACCAAGAATCACATTGAATCTCCTAATCTATAGAATTATGATGTCCCCTAGAGACCCATAACCAAAAATGACTATATGATGCTCTGAGCTACAATGAATATTGTCCACATTAATTCATAATGAATAATTAATGTGATTTAGCTCAGATGATTACATGATCATCAAGTCATTTATAGATTAAAATTTTACATTAGGAAATATGAAGAACATGTATCCAAAAATATAGTAGATAAATTATAAGTTTCTATGGAATACCTTGAATAGTAGATAGAACATACATATATTTTGATGGCGTCTTTTCTACTGCAAAAACATGACCTTTTTTAACCTTTAGACCCCATCCTAGAGACACATGACTATTCTATATAGTCATTGTGTGATCCTACTATTGAGGTACTCAACGATATCCTTATGCCATAGATCGTTTTTATCCATACCCCTATAAATATTTGGAGTTCATTCCCATGAAAAAAAATTGGATAAACCCCATCTTTCGACACTTATGAAACATAATCTGAGGTTCTGTATAGTGATTTTGATATTGAATGTCCTTTATATAGATAGAGAACTATTAAACTCCTCCTAAGGGGAATGAAGATGTCACAATTAACTCGAATTGAATTCTAAAACTCTACTAAACATACCGAATAACCTTTTTCCTACTATAGGTGGGGATACACAACTTATAACTAAGAGGTACACACACCTATGTATTGAAGGGTGGAAACAAAAAAACTTCAGAATCCTCCTCTAGAACCCTCTTGATAGAAAAGATGAGATGTAGAACCTCCATGAATGTAGCTACGTCATCACTTCAAATCTATTTTGTACTATTGGGATGTGGTTTCATCATGAACTAGCGAACGTCTATGATTTGATTCCACCTAGGAGTCAAGATGAGAATAGTAGATTATTGAATTAAGTAGAGTATATGGATATCATCATGGAACCCAGTTCTAGCTACATGATCTATTTATCTTGAAAAATATTCAGAACATCTGGGAAGAATTCCTAAATGAAAATGTTCCTAAACTTCTCACAGGTCAGACACCATTCCTTCAATCCTATCCTATAACACCAGACCACCATGTCATGGTGCTGTTGCTTCCATGAAAGGCTGGAAGATGTTGGATCCAAAGTTTACAGTGTAATAAATCATAAACTACATATCCCCTCTTTTTTGGACATTAATTATTAGAAGGACTCCTATATTGAGTCGTATTATCACATGTAGTATGGGACTGGGAGAAGGATGGTTCTCTATTGAACCTTCATACAAATAATGTGATGGAACAGGTGAATTATCTATTGAAAGAGTACCCTATACCATGTCAAATTTCAGTCCCATTGGTCTTCCATGATGTGGAATATTTTATAACATCAGTGAAATCATTTTTTACATTTAAAACATGTATTAATCATTCTAAGGGATCACACAAAGGATTCTCTAGGAGTTTCCCCCTAACAAAATGTGTATCCTCCCTAACATTATCTATAGTCACCATACATTGATGTTAGATTCAATCAAATATATATACTAACAGAACATCATACATAGGTTCAAAAATATAATTCTAGCATTATATGTAACAAAAAATGGGAAAATAGATTCATCACTCAATCAATAAATATAATTTTATCCTAAACTAATAGAACAAAATAATTTTTTAAACTAATGAACTAGTATGTGATACACAATATATATATATGTAATTTGATCCTTATTTTATATATAATATTTATTAGAACACCCAAATCAAATAACAAAGTAACAAAAATACCATAAATACGACATGGATGTTTATTACAATTGATCTAGCTTGAAACATGGTAACTCCCCTAACCTAGTCTAGTATAACTATCTTTATTCTATCAAGCCACATGTTGGTCAAAAGGAAGAATTATAAAATTATGCTCTAATATAATTTTTTAATCCATTGAACCAATCCATGAGATATGATCTGCATATTCACATGACGCCATGCTTGTCTCCTCATATAGAAGAGGTTGACAATAAGTAGTGTGGGTTTATATGTTGTTAGTGGGGAGAATACACATTAAATATAATTAATTGAACAAATAATAATAAATAAAATTTAATAACTCAAATTGAACAATGTTGATGAGAATTAATTTCAAAATAGAAAACATGTTACGAATATATAATACAGAATCCCATAGTGGAAAGTAAAATAAGAATATAATATCATGCCGAACAAAAAGTAAAAACACTATAGAATCATTTTGAGTTTGTCCCGGTATCACTATCAACCTCATACTCCTTACCCCAACCATATTCCATGCACCCCATTCCCTTAGTTATATCCCTATAAATGAAGCCTTCACATGAATACAAATTCCCAAGAAAGGTGTGATTTATAAAATCGAGTAGGACACCACCGATGCATCCTTAACAAAATATGAACAGATATAAAATCTGAATAACATGATTATAATTAATTATAATGAAATCATAAAAAATATACCAAGAACCCATGTGGAATCTAATACATGATGATTCCATGTTGTGGTTGCATCAACTCTATACCTGAATAATGATCATGGTCACTAAAAAATATCCAGAATTAGGTGGAAAGTTGGTGACATGTCACATGACATTCTTAGGTCATTGAGTAGAGATTCTACTTGGTATTCATAAGGCTTCATATTACATGTCAACTCATAGTATCCTCAAGGAATCGAGTTCCATCCAAGACAAAAGGCTATCTTTATCCTACCCCATGTAGGGATACACTGTCATCATTGCCGCATGTTTTTTGTACTCCCCCTATATGTGTAATCATACTAGTACAGTATCCTTTAAAAATTAAAAAGATAAATATCCATTATCATAGTAATAAACATAAAATGTAATAACATAATATTGAAAAAATATAATGAAATTTTAATAAAATAGTAGAATAAAAATACAACATGTGATCAAAATCATGCATTGTAGCTACCAACACTACAAATATACCTCAAAAAAAGGGTTATATATTTGTTTTAGGATGATTCTCAGAACACATAAAATCACAATCAATCAAGAACTACTTGTATTGACAAAATAATTGGGATAAAAGAAACAAGAGAATATAGGGTACTAAAAGTACAAGTAATATCCTAACTCAGTGTTTTCTGACATCAATTAAATCTTTATCAATCATTAATAACCAAAATATCTTCATTGTATTAGTTTATTCAAAACAATCACCAACAATTCCTATGACATAATCCAAATATTTTATTTACATAAGGAATAAGATCCTCACAAGCGATAACACCACTCTCTTTCACATATAATTAAAAAATTATTGATTTAATAGAGAACATGAGTTAACCATACACTCATGATGGAAACATAATAATTACTTAGGTGATGATAAATTAAATCTCATTAATAATCTATGATAATAATGATAAATTTTATTATTCCTGGATAATTCCATGTTATTACAATTGAATGATTTGGTTTCAATTTTATCATTAAATTATATCAGTTATTTTTTTAAATTGGTCATCAAATATAATATGTTGAATTTATCCATTGGAATATTATTTTTTCAATAATATAGGTGAGATAGATAGTTTTCACCACATTTAAAAACCAGAAGAATAATATATTTTGTTATAGGAATACATCTCAAAAATTGAATAGGGGAATTTTATATTACCCACTATCATTTGTATATGGAAAACCCAAAGGGTGGTAGGGTTCAACTAAATATAATAAGTCAATCCTCATAGAAATTTTAATCTATAAGAGCCAGAAACTATATTTTACTATTAATTATTATTTTACTGAAATTTTGAATATAAAGCATATAAAACCATCTAAAAAGGTGTTACAAAATTTAAATGATGGTAATATTTAATATTTAGGATTTTATATTTTAAATTAATAAAAAATAGTTTTGTTTTGTGAAAATATATTGAAAAATATAGTTGAAAAATCACAATTTCTACAAAATGCGTTCTATGTATGGGTAACATGGTTCCTCCCTTACTTATCACATAAAAAATCTTCTCTAACACTACACAACCTTTTAAATTAGGGTTTTACTGTTATGTGGAATCTTAGGTACCCCTATACATCATTTAAGAATAATGGAGTACCATTACACATCCCATGAAAATTAATGGATACCTTTATATAAAAAATAGAATAAAAGACATGCCCGTAAAGGAAGTCATGTTTACAATTTAATAAGTAAAATAAATATGAGTTTATCTTTATATAGGGTATAGGTACTCCAACATTTACTTATCTTTGAAATAGGATTTCTATATGTCCATCACATAGTAGCTTTTTTATTAAACCTACTTATTTATAATATCTAATTGCCATTATATAGCAATTGGAAAACTATATCCACAATGACACATCACTTTTAAAACCCATCATACCCATAAATAACCACTTTAAATATTGGGAAACTATTAAAAACATCAAAATTGGTTCGTAATTATAATATATATTGAAAAAATATATTTTAAAATAAAAAAATGATAGTTAAAACAAAAATGTGTTTATAAAAATATGTATTTTAAACTCTCAATTTGTATTTTGAAGATATGAATAATTACCTAGTACTATAGATGAACGAAATATAATTCTTCCATAATCCCTACCTCAATAAGTATTAACGTGAATTGAAATTTCATTATTTGTTAATAAATTTTTTGACTACATCTTACTTGACATAAAAAATATTAAGATTATCAAATAGACACAAAGAAATAGTGTGCTTCTTCTACTCTTCTTATAAAACAATTTTTACAACTATATATAATATCTTCCATCATGTTCTACTCAATGTGATACAAGTGATCTACTTTGTTCTTCATTAATTATATGTAATTTTTTCTATTTAGAACACTAAATTCTAAAATAAAAAATAATTCCTCAATATGGTCCATAATATTTTCTCTACATTTATATATATATATATAATTCATGGATGATTTGGGTTAAAATGTATTTTTTAAAACAACAGTAGTATATTAATGTATTAATATAAATTTTAAATTTGAATTAAAATGTCTACCTTTCTTTGACTCCATCTCAAATTCTCCAACTTTAATTTTATCATTTGGATAATTCATACCCTATAATTCACTATTTATATGATTATTTACGTTTGAAGTAGATAATTATAACATATTAATTAATAAATTAAGCTATTTTCTTATTTCCACTCAAAATTTGGAATCACTTATTACCACATCTACCTCATCCTTATCCATAATGACTTCTATATCATAATTCAATGTTTTTATAGAATAAAACTTTCCCTCTGGGATGTTTTATGTCACTTTATTCCAATTATTTTGTTCCTCGTTGAAACTCCTCACAACAACACTAGCGCCATGGAATATTTTCCTTTTACTAAAATAAAAATTAACTTCTTCTTCATGTCATGGAATGTTCTAAAACATAGATATTCTTGCTTCCAAACCTGAGAAAATTGCAACACATTTCACTTTATTGGAAAAAACATTCCTAAAAATTTAAAATACTTTAAAAATTACAACTAAGAATAGGACACATCATGGTACTAAATATTTTCATTTCGAAAACAAATACTCACTAAATGAGTAATTTGTTAAAATTTCTTGAGTCACTGAAATGAAAAAAATTACACTTCAATTTTTTCTTCATTATTTCTCAGTATTGCATATTAAAATATACTAATTGATTCAATCGCAATGATTATTTCATTACAATAATATATCACAATATTTCATTATTACATGTTATACATTACACCATGGGATGGTCAAATAACATTCCTCCAATAATGGTATGTCAAGAACTCTTATGTACTAACAATCTATGACATTTCCCTCTTAGAAAACACACTCCAACCAGTTTCACATACCATTTTGGGGTAGTGAGTTCACCTCGACATCAGACACTGTTATACTCAACCCATCAATCTCAAAAACATAACTCATGGAAACCAAATCATCTCTAAAGAGAACAAATGAACATCACATTAAATGACTAATTAGGAATCATCTATTTTTTAACACAATTTATGTGGCTACAATTATTAGATGAGTTTTAATGTTATTTAAATATTAGCATAAAAGGATAGCACATTAATAATATATTATTTATCTCTTTCTCACTTCATGCCTTCCTTTTCTGATTCTTATTTATCTCTATAATACATATCTTTTTATCGATAAAAACACATGTAAAATATATATCGATATTCACCTGATCGATCATGAAAAAAATTGAAAATAGAACTAGGTAAATTGATAGATATATGATTAGTGAATAATTTTAATGAAATTTCAAAAATATTGTCCAACCATGTAACAAAAAAATATTTTAAGAATTTTTTTTCCAATTAAATTTAAATTATTCAATATCTTGGGCTACGCGCAATAATATGTTTGTAGCAAACACGACATACTATAAAAATATAATTATTTAATATTTTAGTTGTCTCCTAGATGTTGGAATGGAAGGTATGAAAAGTATTAACTATATTATGAAAATATATTACTTACAAATTTATATTAAATTAATAATTCTAGTACTAATTAATTATAAATGGAAATAAGAATGATTTGAAAAAAGAAATATTTTTCTAAAATTCGATATTTTATGTGAAAAAAATATTTTACCTCAATATATTAAACAAAAAAACATTTGGAGAATAAATTTAATAGAATTTATAAATAATCTATATTCTATAGAAACATTAATATCCATCTTATTTTTTTGTAGACATGTGATATGATTAAATATAATTTCATGCTTAAAACTAAATTTTTCCAAAAAATAAATATCTTCACATTTTGTACACTTATTATAAATTTAATTATTGACACTTTGAAATAAAATTAAAACAATATATTATATTTTGAGATAATCATGCCTTAACTATGTTGGAGTGTTATTTTTTATAGTTTACATTACTGAAAAATTATTTAGAGAAAATGAACAAATAATATATTTTAAAAAAAACTCTATTTCATTCATTGAATTTACATGATAACGTTTTATATACTATGGTTTCAAAAGGTTATTTAGTTAAACTCTATATCTATTAAACCAATTTAGATAATTATATTCCCTTTCATTTAGTTTTTTAATTTTAAAATTTTTTAAACATTTGACCATCTTCTCTATAGAATCCCACTTTATCATCACTTCTATGGATTATATTTTAAATTATTTTTTCTACATCTGTTAATGGAATTAGAAAATACATATTCTATATTTGGAATAATAATAATTTATAATTTATTATATGGTAAACATACTTTTTTTCGCTATTAATTTTAAATAATATTAAATATTAATTACTGTAGTTTTTATCCAAATAAGTATAATGGAGGATTAAAATAAAATAGATAAGGGTATTAATGACCCAGAAACCGGACAAAAACCCTTAAATTCTATATTTGGTCATTATAACATCTCTGTTTCTATAATTTTCCATTATAGAGATTTTTTTATCTTAAAAGTATGGTTACACTTTATTCTTTTAAAAAAATCAATGTTGGTCCTCTCCCCCACATATTAAATGCCACCCCTTTAATCTACTCATAATAATTAAAAATAATCCTATAGTTATACTAATCCTTGACCAAATATCCTCTTTTTGCCCATAAAAAATCCTATAGTAATTTTTTCTATCATAAATAAAATCTATTAAATCTTTAGGTGATACCTAAAGATATTGTCTATAGAAGGGGAAATGATTTAAACTATGCATTTTTTGTATTAGTTTTACTTCTAACTCCTTCAAATATTATAAATTTATTCTACAATAATTATGTAATTACATAAAATATAATTATAGTTTTTACTACTTATATAATAACTGAAATCCATTTCCTATTACATTAAATGATATATAAAACCATCATTCAGTTTTATAACAACCTACATCATCAAAAACTAATGTTATTCATTTTCCATCACTGCCTCTCCCAGCTAGTTATAATTATAGATTTCAGGTTCATATAAGATATCTATTATATTATTATAACTATATATTTATAATTCCACATATACCTTCTTACCAACAAAATTGTTAGAAAATAATAATGTTGCTCATCTATAAAGAGGACTACCGTTATGCAAAGCGATTTATTTCATTTTTCACAAACATTTGGAATGGATTATAATTAGAGATAATCTATTGAATATATGTGATATTTTTAACATAAAAATTATTCTTTATTTTTAATATATTATTTATTTTTCTTTCATTCCATCCATCATATATATCGAATCAATATTAATGTATGCATATGACTTTCCATCTCAATGAATGGTGCATTTCATTTTCTGTCTCAAACATTTAGTGATTAATCTAAATAAATATATACATAGTATATATAATATTTATATCATTATAAATATTATGTATATTGTGGAAATAGTATTTAAGTAATTATATCTAAAATAAAAAATCAAAACTAACACAAAAACTCAGCTATTTCCTGAGAAGGTGGCATTAACATGGAATGTAAATAATTTCATAATAAAAGGTCATAATTAAAAAATATATAGTATGAAATGTATACATACATATATTTAATATGTTTATAAATATTTAATTTTTATTAAAAATTTGGTTTTAATGTGTATGAAAGAGGTTGATAATTAAGGTAATGGATCTCTATCTCACTTTTTACTTCTCTGAGACACATCTCATATTCACAACCTTTTTCTTATCAATAGTGTATATAAATCCAATTAATTTACTTCAACTTTATTCCAAATTTAATTATTTTTTTTAAATATACATTTTATTATCTCTCTATCACGGGTTTTACATAATAAAATTTTCCAATGTTGTAATATATTTTTCTCTCATTTTTCTTTTTTTGATACATATGTATTTTATGCTTCTATATTATTTTATAAGGTTCACATACAACCCCTTTAACATGTAATATTAGAAATTTGTTTATTGTAATTATATTTTATGTTTAATATTATTTTATACTTATATTGGTCTTATGATTCAGTCTTACCAAATTGGAATTTGTTTAATGGTACAATCTCATCATATATCATGATTTCCTGTGTTTATGACTTTGAATATAAAATATTATAATACATATATCATGAAAAATAATAAAATATATTTTATTGAAGTTATTTTTTGGAAATAATTGTTTTAGATTTATTTTCCTATCATTATGTACTCTTGATACCAAAATACTTTTTTAATGAAATATAACATTAATTCCCTTTTTGGATGAAGTCCTCTTTTTCATATAAATAGATATTTTCTAGAAAATATTCACTAAAATATTTTAATTTCACTTTGGGATTTATTAAATTAATTTTTAGTATTGAATAAATTATCTACTAAATTTTTTGAGTTGGATCTTTCATGTTGTTTTCAAAATATTTCCCCTATTTATTTTACTAATGTTTTGAAATGAATATTTGTTTTAACTTATATGAAATTTTCCCCAAGTCATAACCCTTAAATTTTCCAAAGATTCATTGATAAGTATTAAATTTTATTTTCAATGAAATTGAATCTCAAAATATTTTAAGAATTTTTTTAAAAAAAATTATTTTCAATGAATGTTTATTTTCCTTAAAAAATGTTGTTATTGTCTTTTTGAAATCATTTTCCACATAAGTCAAAATCATTTGATATCAATAATGATTTACTGGGGATATGACCCAATTATTCCACTTTTATTTTTTCCTTGAATATGTAAGAACCCAGTTTCTGCTGTGAAAGACTTTGGAATATTCTTGTAGTTATTCCAGAACAGCTCCTTCAGATGGCATCCGATTCCGAGCCCCGGAGTGGCCGGAATTAAATTTTCAGTGTGTTCACACTGGAAACACCAAATGAATGGGATAACTCCTAAACGTTGATCCGGATCAGAGATTCTAGTGTAAGGATGGGTCCGGAATTGGGTGCTTACCCTAGGGACGACATAAAACTTTTCAGTGCGGGACGTTTGGACCCCTCGCCTGCTATCGGAACGTTAAACGGATAATTAAATTAATTAATTTATTCATTTAATGTTGAAACACAAGTATCTCTTAAACGGTGGCTCATATTGGAAAACTATGGGCACCGTTGAGTTCGTAGCGTGCCGATTATCCTAGAAGGGGTGTAAGTTTTGCGGGCGCGGCCCGTCAGTGAAAAATGGCCCCAGGGGCGTTTTCGTAATTTGGCGGCCTCGGGCGCGGTGGTTGAAACTTTTGAACGGGGCCATGGATTAAAATTCTGATACCGTCATTGCACTTGGAGTGTTTTTTTTAGCCTAGAGGAGCCTTAACCCTGACCTCGCCGAAATTTCAGGTTCGGGGCTATCGGGCGGACGTTTAAGTGTTTTCTACTTAAACGCATCCCCTCCCCTCTTCTTCTTCTTCTTCATCAAACCCTCCCCTCTCCTCCAGCTCCAGCGAAGCACTCCGGCAAGGCACCTCTGGCGAGGCAACTCCCGCAAGGCAGCGGTGCGGCGGTGGACTCCCCGTGAAGCTTCGGGCATCGCCCAAGAGGTAGGAGCCGTTTTTGTTTCCTTTTATTTCTCGCAATCTTTGAGCTTAATTTATAGCATCAAACTCTTATCCGATAATCAATCGATTTCCATGATTGCATTGTACGTTAACCGATCTTTCTGATTCTTTTTTTTGGATTCGAAATCTGACCTCCGAGGCCTCCGCAGCGGTCCGGAGAAGATTCACAGGTTTTTGGGGTTCTCTAGCCGGCACGACGGTCCGGCGGTTTCCAATGGCGACAGTGCGGTGGTCCAACGAGCTCCGGGACAGTGGCGCAGCAGCAGGCGCGGCGGAAGGCGGGTCGGCCATCCGGTCGGCCGGGCGGCACCTCGCTAGAGCGGGATGGCATAGGCGGACGGGCCGAGGGCGCCAGTCGCAGGCACCAGCGAGAGGGGACGGTCGGGGTCACAGGCGTGCGACCCCATGGGGAGACCGAGACCCGCATGACGCGGGTCTCCACATGGACGCGACCGGCCGTGTCATCCAGTCAGTGGACCGACCCGCGCTAAGCGTGGGTCTCGCGGGAGGCAGTTGGGCTACGGTCCCAGCGGGCCGCCTGGAGCGGGCCGGCCCGAGCGGGGTGGACCGTCCAGACCGGGCCGGTCTGGCCCAAGGGGTTCCCCCCCCCCCCCCTTAAAATATTTCGACGCCCGTATTTCGGGCTACGAGCGTCTGTTTTATGTGCCGTCTGTGGCGGCGCGGACCTGACATCAAGGAGGACTCTTTGATGTGGTTCCGGGAGTTTTAACTTTTGAGGCAAGGGGTTCAGGGGCACGGCAGGTGTGTAAAGCACCTAAGCAGACTTCCCTGGAATTCTTGTTTTGGACGGCGCATACTTGTCCGACGTCTGTTTTAAGCGCCGTCAGTGGTGTTGGGACCATGTTACTGAGGCGGAGCTTACCAGTTTTGTCTCATGCATTGAGTCTGAAGTTGTGGCGCGGGCCCCACATCCCGTCTTTTGAGCTGCGTGTAGCGTTTCACGACTTTTTCGTCGGACGTCCGTTTGGGGCATGCAAGCAGTCGATTCTGGATGTTATTCTGAGGGGATTGCAATGGTGCAATCCTCCTACTCTAATTCAGCATGATGGTGCAGGGCCCACAAGGTCCGTTTGGGCGTCGACGGTGATTTTCCATCTCTATCACTGGGTGACCGTTTTGGACAAGTGAATAGTCCACCTTGTGTGCTTTTTCCAGAGGATCGCAATGGTACGATCCATTCGTTGTGTTTTGAGACTGGGATGTGGGTCCCACATAGAACCGCTCATGTGCGGTACGCCGAAATGGATCTATTTCTTTGGACATCTGTTCCACTCAATTGAGTAGTCCTCTTGACGTATTTTTTTGAGGGGATCGCAATGGTGCGATGCGCCCAACTGTTTTCGGGGCTGAGGCTCGGGATCATGGGATGTCGTTCGGGCGTGAGGCGGTGTTGGTGACTTTTATATCAAATATCCGTTGAAGCGATTAAGTAGTCTATCTCACGTGTTTTTTCCGCGAGGATTACAACAGTACGATCCGTTTGGTTGTGTGGAGCCTCACACACGATCTTATTAAATGTGGGAATATGAAAGGTGCCCCGGTGGCGGTTCTTCTACCGTGTTTGTAGTGGACCATTGGTGTGTGATCGCATGCACTCTTGGGGGAGTGATTTAAATGTTTCATATGATGTGGTCGGTCGTGCCTTGGCATTTGAGGTAGAGTTTTTACATTCACGCCTTTATGCTGAAGTTGGGTGCCATGTGCACGATAGCATTTGGGCTGGAACATGGTATACTCTGAGAGTATACGAGAACACTTGGAGGTACATGTGATTGTTTGTACCCGAGAACGTTTGTGCGTTTGGTTGGGTTGACTTGGGGCCATACGTCGTGTGGGACCCATGTGTGTGTCGTGTTCTGCATTGCATACCTTTGACCTCTCGCGACGTAGAGGGTCCATCGGTTCTCGTTTGTTGACTAGCGGGGTTGAGTTTTCGACCCGGCTCTGTGCTTGATGGTTTAGATCGCAAGGTTGAGAGGTTTGCCCTGGTCTTGTTCCGGAGTCAAATGGTTGCTCGATACCCACTCCGTGATCGGTTGGTTAGTGTTGCACCATCCAGTAGAGATGGACAGAGCAGTTCTGGGTTTACCCTCTTGCGGGGCTGGGTAGTGGGTTACTCATCGACTTGTTAGGGTTTACCCTCCAACAGAGACTGGGAAGTGGGTCACCCGACGACCTCTTAGGGTCTACCCTCCAGCAGGGCTGGGTAGTGGGTCTCCTGTCGTTTAGTTCCAGGTCTACCCTCCAGCAAGGTTGGGCAGTGGGTCGCATGTCGACTTCTTTCAGGTCTACCCTCTAGCAGAGCTGGGCAGTGGGTCGCCTTTCGACTTCGTCCAGGTCTACCCTCTAGCAGATCTGGGTAGTGGATCGCCTGGCAGCTTATTCCAGGTTTTCCCTCCAACAGGGCTGGGCAGTGGGTCGCCTGTCGACTTGTTATAGTTTACCCTCCAGCAGGGCTGGGCAGTGGGTCACCCGATATCTTATTCCAGGTCTACCCTCCAGCAGGGCTGGGCAGTGGGTCACCTGATGTTGTATTATGGTTTACCCTCCAGCAGGGCTAGGTAGTGGGTAACCCGATATCTTATTATGAATTACCCTCCAGCATGGCTGGGCAGTGGGACACCTGTTGGCATACCATACTCATTCCTTTCTACTAGGATAGTCTGTGGCTTTCCTCTGTGATTACCGATGCGGGACCCTTGGTTATACGGGTCAGTGTTGTGACGACTTTAACTTTTAGAAGTCCTCTCAGTTGCAGGGCAGTGACGAGGTGTGGTTTGACTTTCCCTAGAACTCTCAAGTACGAGGGGCACATTCCCCACTGAGACGCGTTCTTGTGACGCGATCTAAAATCGTGCGGTCAAGTCAGTTCCGCCCAAAGTGGATAGTGTCGATGTGCGGTGATTGAGCTCCTTGGCTTGCGGTTCGGGGCAGACGTGCGGGAAGCTGGACATCGATGGAGTTTACTTCTAGGACTGTTGGCCAATTGTTTTCTTGGGCTGAGCTACGAGATGGAGATCCCCTTACGATGTTGTTTGGGATTCTTGCTGAGCATAGGGATATGTATATACCTTGTTCCATTACCCACTTCTTGGTTTTGGTTACTCTCCTTCCAGGAGAGGAAAAGACGCGCGGGGTATGCCATGTTCTTTCAGTGTCTATCTTCTCGTGGTTGGATGAGTATACTCTCCTGCTATAGGTAGCGATGAATCGACGAGAAGTTCATCTTCTCACCGTTTCCAGCTCCTTGTGTCTGGACGAGTCTACCTTCTTTCCTCTTGTTGGGTTGAGCTGGACTCTTCACTGTTCTCTTTACTGCACTTTCAGTTGTACTCCTCTACTATTCCCTGTTCTCTCTACTGCTCACCCATCGGTACCTCCTCTGTTGCTCCCTCGAGCCTTCGAGGTATCCTACTGAGTATTTTTTGTACTCACCCCTGCTTTCACTTTTCCCGCACATGGTGTGCCATTGCAGACTACAGATAGGTTGGTCGTGATGTCAAAGGATCTTAGGAGCTTGGGAGCTTGGACCGCGTGCGGTGGTCGGAGTCGGGTACCAGGCGGGGAACCATTCCAGCTATTTACTTTTGTTCACCTGTTGTCGGGTTGTGGCACTTTTCTGCTTGGGCGCGTGTTTGCCCCTTTTTCTTTTCAGTTTAATTTCTATACTTGCTTTGTACTATTATAGGTCGATGCACTTGTGGTTTATATATAGCAGTTTCCCTTTTCATTACTTTTCTTTTCACTTTTACTCTGTACTTTTGCATTGAGTGTGTTGTGTGCATGTGTACAGGTAATTAGGCAAAGGGCTCCCCGAGATATTGTGCCTTCGGCGTTGGTCGCCAACCCCTGGCCTATGGAGTCGGGCTTGGGGTAGTTTCGGCTCGAGCCCGGGTAGGGTCGGGTCATGACAAAGTGGTATCAGAGGTGGTTCATTCCTTGGGACATTGTTCGGACGTCCCTAAAATAAAAGGAATTGGTTGGGATATAGGGAAATAGTGTTGATGTGTCTTGAGAGCGGCTCTCAGGCCAAGGAGTCCAGTGACGGTGCAGCGGCCGACGTATCCATTCACCAGGACCTTGATAACCCGCTTGTCGACTCGGTATGCTGAGACACTCATTGCAGGGAAATTGGTTTGTGCATCACATAGGATTGATTCTTTGACTGTCCTTCTTGATTCATCTCCCCATCGTTGTTATTGGTATATACATATATGCTCATCTAACTGTGGCACTCCTTGATAACATTGAGGATGTCTCTGCGAAGATATCCAGCCAGGATACCAGCTTTGGTTCGTGACGACGACCTTGTGAGCTACCATGCCACATTACAGGACCCACCATGCGAGCCCCTTTCTTCGGGTGGGCCGGTAGCAACACCCACGCCTGTTGAGAAGCAGATAGCTTCAGTAGAGAAGGCTGAGTTTGAGGGTAGGTTGAGAGCGCTCCGCGCGTTCCAGAAGCAGGGACCGCTGAGGATCAATGGTGAGCCAGACCCTCAGGCAGCAGAGGTTTCGCTAGAGATAGTGGTTCGCCTTTTCAGGCTTGTGAAGACTCCGTTAGATCAGAGAGTGGCTTTGGAAGCCGACCTTTTTCGTGGAGCATCTTGGCGTACGTGGAGTCTGGTGACTCAGTTTCTTGACGAGTCGTCGCTTTCATGGGGAAACTTTTGGTTGTTGTTCTGTGAGGAGTTTTTCCCCTCCTTCTTGCACTCCATTCGGATTCAGGAGCTCCTGCAGTTTCAGCAGGGAGGGATGATGGTGGCCGAGTATGCGGCTAGTTTCGCAGACCGTTCACGCTTTTACCCGAACTTGGTCCATGACGACAACATCTGAGCGGGGAAGTTTGAGAAGGGTCTTCACCGATAGATTCGTGTTGTCATAGTACCCTTTGTCATAACCACATATTCCGAGGTGCTAGAGCAGGTGCGGGTGACTGAGAGATTCCTGTCATGTTCTAGAGTTGGTGGTGGCAACGGCCACGTTGGAGCCGAGACGTCTGCCGCAGCTAGTGGGCGTCAGCAATTAGAACCTCGACGCATGTGGATTTCTGAAAAACGGACTCAGGGGCATGGTTGTACACCACAGTGGCGCTGGAGGGCACCAGTGCATCCTAGAGAGAGTCGGTTCTATGCTTGCGATGAGCGAGGTCACCTGGCATGGGACTGCCCGACCAGGCATACAGAGAGATCCGGGCAGGCAGCAGGTGCACCACCATGACGGAGGCAGTGCCGTGATCGGAATAGTTCCTAGAGAGGTGGTGGTAGTAGAGGAGCAAGAGGAGCTAGTATTGGGGGATGGATTTATGAGGTCTACCCATCACCACTAGGCGGTCCACGTCAGGCTCCGAGAGCTGACAGTTGGGACCACAGACAGTTGTGATCCTTGGATCTCAACGACCCTGCAGAGCATGAGGTGATAAGAGGTACACTCTATAGTTCTTCTACTCTTTGCAGTAGAATTGTTAGACTCAGTGTGTGGAATTTTTCCCTCCCTGCTCCTTGATTGAGGGGTTACCAGGGTGACGCAGGGTGTCGGGTATAACCCTCTGTTGGTAAATTAGAATGTGCGAGACTTTTTCTCTAGTCGATGGTGTCGACTCCTTCACCTTTTTGAGCATGTAATAGAGCTTTGGTTGAGAGACATAGACTGTGAAACCTTGCATGACCAGATATCCATGGGTGTTCAAAAATATGGATATTCTGAAGGTGGGAATCACTGGGCCTTATTCCCAGTGTGGGTAGTGATTCCATTCGCGACATGCGATGTAGAGGTTTGGTCGGGGAGGTGAGATACCCCTGAGAGTCGTCAGGCTGTTTGGGACTGTGCGAAGGGATTGCGAGGTTTCCTACCGCCTTGCCCTAACCCCAATGGCTAGATTGGGTGCATGACGTCTTCCACGTGACCCACCTGAGAAGCGGTGTGTGTGCTCCTATGCACAACATCGGCGAGGGCAGACCCCAGGTGAATAGATCAAATCCTTTGGTCTGTGTGCGGTGGCGTTGAGCTGCGTGAGAGTTCTTCTGGGTACGGGAGATCCAGGTGTGGGCTTAGAACCCTGAGTTGTTCCCTGGTTTTGCTTTTCGAGGAAGAAAATATTGAATGAGGGAATGATGTAAGAACCCAATTTTTTCTGCGAAAGACTTTGGAATATTCTTGATGTTATTCTAGAGCAGCGCCTTCAGGCGGCGTGTAATTCCGAGCCCCAGAGTGGCCGGAATTAAATTTTCAGTGTGTTCACACTGGAAACACCAAATTAATGGGATAACTCCTAAACGGTAATCCGTATTAGAGATTCGAGTGTATGGATGGGTCCAGAATGGGGTGTTTACCCTAGGAATTACATAAAACTTGTCGGCGCGGGACGTTTGGACCCCTCGCCAGCTATCAGAACGTTAAACGGATAATTAAATTAATTAATTTATTCATTTAATTTTAAAACTCTAGTATCTCTTAAACAGTGACTCAGATTGGAAAACTGAGGGCACCGTTGAGTTCGGAGCATGCCGATTACCCTAGGAGGGGTGTATGTTTTGCGGGCGCGGCCCGTCAGTAAAAAATGTTCCCAGGGGCGTTTTCGTAATTTGGCGGCCTCGGGCGCGGTGGTCGCAACTTTTGAACGAGCCCTTGGATAAAAATTCGGAGACCTCTATTGCACTCGGAGCGTGGTTTTTAGCCTAGAGGAGCCTTAACCCCGACCTCGCCGAAATTTCGGGTTCGGGGATATCGGGCGGGCGTTTAAGTGTTTTCTACTTAAAGGCATCCCCTCCCCTCATCAACATCTTCTTCCTCAAACCCTCCCCTCTCTTCCAGATCAGGTTAAGCACTCCGACAAGGCACCTCTGGTGAGGCAACTTTAGCAAGGAAGCTGTGCAGCGGTGGACTCCCCGTGAGGCTCTGGGCATCTCCCAAAAGGTAGGAGTCGTTTTTGTTTCGTTTTGTTTCCCACAATCTTTGAGCTTAATTTAGAGCATCAAACTATTATACGATCATCAATCTATGCCCATGATAACTTAGTACATTATCCTAGATTTCTGATGGTTGTTTATGATTTGAAATCCGACCTCCGAGGCCTCCGCAGCGGTCCGGCGAAGATTCACAGGTTTTTGGGGTTCTTTGACCGGCACGGTGGTCCGGCGGTTTCCAGCGGCGGTGACGCGATGGTCCGGCGAGCTCCAGGATGGTGGCATGGTAGCGGGTGCGGTGGAAGGCCGGCCGGCCTTCCAGCCGGCCGGGCAGCACCTCGCCGGTGAGGGATGGCGCAGGCGGACCGGCCGAGGGCGCCGGTCGCGGGCGCCAGCGAGAGGGGACGGTCGGGGACGCAGGCGCGCGACCCCACGGGGAGACCGAGACCCGCATGACGCGGGTCTCCGCATGGACGCGACCGGCCATGTCGGCCGGTTGGTGGAGCGACCCGCGCGCAGCACGGGGCTCGCTGGAGGTAGCTGGGCCATAGTCCCAGTGGGCTTGCCCGTGCGGGGCGGACCGGGCCGGTCCGGCCCAAGGAGTTCCCCCCCCCCCTTTAAAATATTTGAATGCCCGTATTTCGGGCTATGGGCGTCCGTTTTATGCGCCGTCTATGGCGGCGCGGACCTGACATCGAGACGGACTCTTTGAGGTGGTTCCAAGAGTTTTCACTTCTCAGACAAGGGGCTCAGGGGCACGGCACGTCTGTAAAGCAGCTAAGCAGGCTTCCCGAGAATTCTTGTTTTGGATGGCACGGACGCGTCCAATGTCCGTTTTAAGCCCCGTTAGTGGCGTTGGGACCCTGGCACCGAGGATCAGCTTACCAGGGTTGTGTCTGGCATTGAGGGTGAAGTTGAGGTGTGGGCCCCATAGCCCGTCTTTTGAGCTGCGTGCAGCGTTTCATGACTTTTTCGTCGGACGACTCTTCGGGGCTTGTGAGTTGTCGATTCTGGATGTTATTCTAAGGGGATTGCAATGGTGCAATCTGCCAGCTCTAATTTGGTAAGATGGTGCGAGGCCCACGAGGGTCGTTTGGGCATCAACAGTGATTTTCCATCTCTATCACCGGGCTACCGTTTTGGACAAGTGAATAGTCCACCTTGTGTGAATTTTCGAGAGGATCGCAACGGTATAATCCGTTTGTTGTGTTTCGGGACCGGGATGTGGGTCCCACGTAGCACCACTCATGTGCGGTACGTCGAAATTCATCTTTTTCTCCGAACATCTGTTCCACTCAAGTGAGTAGTCCTCTTGATGTGTTTTTCCGAGGGGATCGCAATGGTGCGATGAGCCCGACTGTTTTCGGGGCCGAGGCTCGGGATCACGGGATGTCGTTTGGGAGTGAGGCGGTGTTGGTGACTTTTCCATCAGATATCTTTTGAGGTGAGTAATTAGTCTATCTTGCGTGTTTTTTCACGAGGATTACAACGGTACGATCTGTTTGGTTGTGCGGAGCCTCATACACGATCTTATTAAATGTGGGAATATGAAAGGTTCCCCGGTGGCAGTTCTTCTACCGTGTTTCTAGCGGAACTTTGGCATGTGATCATGTTCACTCTTGGGAGAGTGATGTAAATGTTTCATAACATGTGGTCAACCGTGTTGGGGCCTTTGAGGTGGAGTTGTTATGTTCACCCCTTCACTTTGATGTTGGGTGTTGTGTGCACGATAGCCTTTAGGATGGAATGTGGTATACTCTGGGAGTATACGGGAACGCTTGGAGGTACATGTGATTGTTTGTACCTGAGAACGTTAGTGCGCTCGGTTGGGGATGACTTGGGGCCACACATTGTGTGGGCCCCATGTGCGTGTCATGTTCTGCTTTTGTACCTTTGACCTCTCGTGACGTAGAGGGTCCCTCAGTTCTCGTTTGTTGAATAGCGGGGTTGAGCTTTTCCCCCAGCTCTGTGCTCGATGGTTTAGATCAGTTGGGTTGAAATGTTTTCCCTCGTCTTGTTCCAGAGTCATATGTTATCGCGATACCCACTCCGTGATCGGTTCTCCAGTGTCGTACCATCCAGTAGAGATGACCCGAGCAGTTCTGGGTTTACCCTCTAGCTGGGCTGGGCAGTGTGTTGCTCATCAACTTCTTAGGGTTTACCCTCCAGCAGAGACTGGGTAGTGGGTCACCCGAAGACCTCTTAGGGTCTATCCTTCAGTAGGGCTGGGCAGTGGGTCGCCCTTCGTTTTGTTCCAGGTATACCCTCAAGCAAGGTTGGGCAGTGGGTCGCCTATCGACTTCTTCCCGATCTACCCTCCAGCAGAGCTGGGCAGTGGGTCGCCTCATGGCTTATTCCAGGTCTACCCTCCAGCAAGGTTGGGTAGTGGGTCGCCTGTCGACTTCTTCCACGTCTACCCTCCAGTAGAGATGGGCAGTGGGTCGCCCGATGACTTATTCAAGGTTTACCCTCCAGCAGGGCTGGGCAGTGGGTCGCCTGTCGACTTGTTATGGTTTACCCTCCAGTGGGGCTGGGCAGTGGGCCACCCGATATCTTATTCCAGGTCTACCCTCCAGCAGGGCTGGGCATTGGGTCACCTGATGATGTATTATGGTTTACCCTCCAGCCAGGCTGGGCAGTGACTCACACAGTATCTTATTACGAATTACCCTCTAGCAGGGCTGGGTAGTGTGACACATGTTGGTATACCAGACTTAGTCCTTTCTACTAGGATAGTCTATGTCTCTATTCCATGATTACCGGAGCGGGACCCTTGGTTATATGGGTCAGTGTTGTGACAAATTTGACTTTGAGAAGACCTCTCAACTGCAGGGCAGTGACGAGGTGTGGTTTGACATTCCCTAGAACTCTCAAGTGCGAGGGGCACATTCCCCACCGAGATGCGTTCTTGTGACACGATCAAAAACTAAGCGGGCGAGTCAGTGCCACCAAAAGTAGATAGTGTCGAGGTGCGGTGACTGATCCCCTTGGCTTGCAGTTCGGGGCAGACTTGCGTGATGCTGGACATCGATGGAGTTTACTTTTGGGACTGTTGGCTACTCATTTTCTTGGGCTAAGCTGCGGGACGAAGATCCCCTTACGAAGTTTTTCAGGCTTCTTTCTGAGCATAAGGATATGTATATACCTTGTTCCAGTACCCACTTCTTGGGTTTGGTTACTCTCCTTCCAGGAGAGGCGAAGACGCGCGAGTTATGCCACGTTCATTCCATGTCTAGATTCTCGTGGTTGGATGAGTCTACACTCCTGCTATAGGCAGAGAAGAATCGATGAGAAGTTCATCTTCTCACTGTTTCCAGCTCCTTGTGTCTGGACGAGTCTACCTTCTTTCCTCTTGTTGGGTTGAGTTGGACTCTTCAATGTTCTCTTTACTGCACTTTCCGTTATACTTCTCTATTATTCCCTGTTCGCTCTACTGCTCAACCATTGGTACCTCCGTTGTTTCTCCCTCGAGCCTTTGGGGTATCCTACCAAGTATTTTTATACTCACCCCTGCTTGGGCTTTGCCCGCACTTGGTGTGACCTTGCAGACGACGGAATGGTTGGTCGTGACGTCATAGGAGCTTAAGAGCTTGGGAGATTGGACCGCGTGCAGTGGTCAGAGTCAGGTACCAGGAGAGGAACCCTTCCAGCTGTTTACTTTTGTTCACATGTTGCCGGGATGTGGTACTTTTCTGTTTGGGCGCGTGTTTTCCCCATTTTCTTTTCAGTTTAGTTTCTGTACATGCTTTGTACTTTTAGAGGTCGATGCACTTGTGGTTTATATATAGCAGTTTCCCTTTTATTTACTTGTCTTTTCTCTTTTACTTTGCACTTTTTCATTGAGTGTGTTGTGTGCGTGTGTACAGGTACTTAGGCAAAGGCCCCCCCCCATGTTATTATGCCTTCGGCACTGGTCGCCATCCCCTGGCCTATGGAGGCGGGCATGGGTAGTTGCGGTTCGAGCCCGGGTAGGGTCGGGTTGTGACAATATATTTCATGTTTGTTATGATAAAATGGATTTAACCCCTATTTTTTAAGGTTTATGATGTTATCAAATATTTATGAAACCAATTTCATTTCATTAGTTCTGATATAATGAAGATTTAATAATATTATGTCATAAAAATTAATGGATTATGTTATTGGAGGTAACTATATTTCTCTAAAAAAATGGGGAAATTATTATTAATCTATAATATCAGAGGGTACATGAGAGGTTATCCCATTCTCGAAAAGAGTTTTTACCATAGGTTATCCTAAGCCTAAAGTACGTACATGTTTTTTTCCCAATCATAAGATTTCATCAATGGATCAGTGGGTATCCATGACATAACATTTTCTATGATTATGTGTTTTTGAAAATTAAATGTACTTATTCATTGTTATGATCTCATATATCATGTTCTGGGATTTTTATATGATTCATGACTCATGATCTATCAATATTTATTTGATGACTCAATATTTTTTTCTTTGATATAAAGGGCATGGTTTTCTTATGTTAGAGAAATTTTATCACACCATTATACTCATGTTTTGTTTAAATGTTTCCCATTATTACCCATACTGAGAATATGATCTCAACCCTTCGAATGTTTCTTTTTCTCAGGTTATGAAGATTGTTGTTTTTTTGACGTTGTTTCTATTATTTATGCTTTGTATAAGAAATATGGCTTGGGGACATGACCCCATGAATAGAGCCCCACATCCGAGCACACCATTGCGCTATAGCTATAGATGAGGTGGGGGAATTTTGAAGATAGGTATTACGTGTGATATTTATAAGATGGGTTATAGTTTTGAGAAACTATGTGGGAGGGGACGTATAACTCTTCAAAATTACATGTTTGTGTTTCTAGTTTTCTTAAGGTACTTTAGGTTAGGATCCATAATAATTTGTCTGTATAATGTAATTAATATATAACAAAAATGATATAATATCAATGTATGAAAATCCTAGGTCATTATAGTCTATATCAGATGAGATATTTACTTATCCTTTTGAAACTAGGATGAGAAACACTTATTCATATCCCTAGGTATTGGACTAACGATATGTATAAGGATAGTTTTGTCTATCAAAAAATTTATTGGAATATTTGTAAATATTATAGAGTTAGGTTTTTGATTAGTTACATCCATGTCTGTATACTACCAATAGAATTGGTTCTTTATATATATACTGAGGGTAAATAAATCCATAAATAGTGAGTCATTCTTGACTTAGCCATTACATAGTACATAACATTTGGTCGTATTATGCACCAATTTTAACACAATTGGAGATAAGTTTTTGAAAATAAAAAAATCTTTATAAACCATAATAATTGATTTTAATAATGAATATATGTCACCTGGGTTTGACCTATGGGTTTATATATTGAAAAAGTGTCATTATTTAGTCATAATATAAGTAATTATAAGATTATGTGGTTTCCCACATTTATTATTATTCTTAACACTTTTCATTTTTGTTTTAGTCAATAGATGGAGCGTGAATGAACTATGATAATGCTGAGTACAATGGAAAATGAAATAATATTTATATAGAGAAATAAAATGTTTTGTGAGTTGGAATAGAAAATCACACTTATATTCTCACACAAAAATTTAAATTGTTGAATCATACAGAGAATCCAAATGAGAAAAGGAGAGAACAATGTTATATTGATTCCTTATTGAGAAAAAGTCCATCCTCTTTTTGGGGTTCTGTTTATACACTAGTTACTAAAGTATGGATCATTGCCATTGGATAGATATCTTCTGTTGTCCAATGTTTGAATCATGAAAATTAAATTTACTAATCTATCATTTGGAAGGTGAATTGGATCAAAGGTGGAATCTTACTAATAGTACATGTCATCATGATAAAATTCAATCTGTAGTGTGGTATTTTCTAAAAATAATATTTTGTAAAAATTTCATTTCTCATATTCTTTTTAAAAAATGGTAATTGATTTCTTGAAGGTAAATTTTAAGGATGATGAATATATTGGTAACTATATAGAACATTTTACTGGACTTGTGAGATAGAATTTTTTTATTATTATCTAACCTATATATAAGGTTAATCAATTCATTAGTGTCATAAAACCAATTATGAAAATTGAGTTACCCATAATGGAATTTAGTAGCTTTGGTAAATCACTTGTTGTGCTCTCATGCTGGTAATATATATTGGATTGTCCCATAAATAACATGGGTTTTTATGATAAAAAATTTATAAATAAAACTATGATGTGTAACTGCGTAAAATGTGTTTATTGAAAAAGAAGGTTGATAAGATTAGTTGTGGAGTTCTATTATGATTTTTTTCCTGTTATGGTGGAAATAATTAGAAAATAGGTATGGGTTCCCAAAAAGAGTTAATGAAAATATCATGTTTAAGGTGGCATCATTTCGATGTGGTTTCCATATTTTTGGGCCCCAAAAAATAAATATAGTTTTTATTAAAAAAGATAGATTATCACCAATAATTCTTTATGGACCTCATAGAACCTAGAATAGTTCATTGTGGTTTTTTAGCATTGGAATCTAGTTCGTATAAGAGTTTAACTACAAAAACCGCATGAAAGGTATATGAAAGGTTAAATAGAAATAAAAAATGTCTTGCATTTTACATATCAAATATGATATGAAAATCATAAAAGTATTTTATTCATTTCTAGTCTAAGGTGGTGAATTAGAGGCATCCTCAAAGGGTGTTTTAATTTTCAGATGTGATGGGTGTTTTAAAAGCCCCCAAAAGGGGAATCATACACTATACAAACTGCATACATAGTAAAGTATGTGGGGAAGGAATATCTGAAAAGGATATAATTTTAATTGTGATTAGAGGGTTTTTGGATGAATTGTTTATATAAATGCCCCATGGTATTTTTTAAAAAATTAAAATTTCATTGGGGTGAATTATCACTAGGAAAATTCAACTATATATGAAACTAGTTCACAGAACTATTCAGATCATAAAAGAGGCAATCCATAAAGAAAGATCAACTCATAGAAGGTGCCTATAGGACACTATAGTATAAAAAATGAACGGATTTATAAGGAATTTTTCATCCTCAAGGAAATCCCATCTCTTCTATCACTTATACTACATGATGAAAAGTATTACAGGAAGTTTTCAATGGAACAAAATTAGTTCCCAAAAGTTCTTTTCTAAATGAAATCACCACTCAGTGAAGCATATTTCATCTACTGAGTGAAAGAAAATATTAATTAGAAAAAATTTTCTAAATAAATTTTTATTTATTTTTAGATCAATAGAGGAATAATTTTAAGGAGTGATGAACACATATTAGTTGAAATAGCGGTGAGCTATCAAATTGTGAATGGTTTTAAATCAAATGGGGATGTGAGTCCACTGAGATCTTGGTAATAACAGTGTGAGTTAGTGTATTTTTTACCTTGATAGATTTATTTAATCTTATCCTTTTATGTATCCTAGTGAGATTAAACCATGTATAAATACTAGTTCTTATGTATGTTCTAATTCATATTTATTCAATGCCATATGATGGAGAGAGAAAGGTGTTTTGTTTAATGATTAAACAAGACAAAAAAGACAACTATTTTTTATCTCTCTTACCCAAATTCACCCTTATCATGGAATTTTTCATAGTTAGACTAACATTATTTATATGAAAATAAATATGTAATTTAAGGGAGACTTTAAAAATCATTCAAAAAACAATATGATCTTTTATTTATGATAAATATATGGAAGGAAATGTAGAGGAAATTAACTTTAGGGGCTATTAAAAGTATTAACAGTGAAAAGGATTATCATAGAGTAGCTAAATGATGAACAGATGGAATAAAGTTAGCACATTATACAAATAGAGAGATAGATGCACATAATGCACCACACCAACTCTATTTTTAAAAGTGCCCTGAGTTTGGTCATTATTCGAATCAATTACTCAATAAAATTGATAATGAGGATGAAAATCCACAATAAAATATCTAGAAAATAAAAAATAGATGTATTATCTAATAAGAATGGTTGATGATAATCAATATTATTAGTGAATAATTATACATCACCCTTTATATGGGAATTTCAAGATTTATTTTGTGTGATAGAGCCATATGAAAATATTATTTTTCACACCATAATATAACATTATGTGATTCTAATCATTAATTTTCTCCTTCTACATGGATTTTGTATTAATGAAATAACATTTTATATTTTATAGGGATAAATATTACCCTATACATTGAATTGAAATATTTTTTCTATGATAATAAATTCTTTATGTAATAAAGGGTAAATTATCTTTTGTATGTGTATTTTCATCCATGTAGGATTATCATAAGAGTTATTTATACAATCATGGGATTATGAGTTTAAGGTTTATCATAAATTCAAAGTCATAGACGCCTATTTTGAGGTTATACATGACGGTAGTTTGTAAATATTAATGATATTTTGGGAAATATTTATTGTAGTAAAAACCTTTTTCAATGTTTTAGTGAAAAAATAAATATTTCAGGATGAATGCCTTTAAATTTACCATACATAATATTAAATGTATTGGAAAACATTTGCGTTTTACTTATACTTTATATTGAGGTAATTATGAACTATTTCAATTTGGAAATGTTATTGGATTTATATAATATTGTTATCGATAAAGGAGATAACTTATATGTTTAGTCACAACCCTTCACATTTGGTAGTGCCTCAGTGTTTTAACCTAAAAACAAAGGGTGACAAGGGTATAATGTGTACAAATTTCCCACATAAATGAGTATTTATGGTGGTACAACATGAAGCAAAATATTTTTGAGTACGTATCTCAATGTTTTTTATGTCATCAAGTTATGGCTGAGAGACAAATGTTTAAGGTGATACTATAACCTTATCCATATCAAAATGGAAATGAGGAAACATCACCATGGATTTTTTTCATTTTAATACCCAAAGAAAAAAAGAATATTCCTATATATGAGTTATAGTCAATCACCTTACAATGATATCACTCTTCAATAATATTAAACATTAATTTTTTCTATATCAGCTTTTCTATGTTATACATTAATGAAGTGGTATGGTTTTGGGACAATGTTATTCATTTGTATTTTATTGGGATATATGATTTACCATAATGTTCAATCAAATAACTTTGAAATAATTGGACAGTGAGTTGATTTTTTGTAATGCATATCATCATTCCATAAATGTTCAGTATAAAAAACAAAACATTAGAGGATTTTCTAAGATCTTATTCTATGGATTTCAATGGTTGTTATGATCAAAACCTTTTTCTAGTTAAGTTTTCTAATAAAAAATATTTTTACTTGAGAATTAAGATAGATCCTAATGAATCTATCTGTGGAAAATATTTAAGAACTAAAACATTGTAGGATTAGGATGGGAATGAATGATATTAAAACTTTTATGGCTGATGAAATGACAGAGAAGTTTAGAGACATTCAATAACACATAAAGACATCGCAATGTTAGAAGAAAAGTTATGGTGACAATCATTGATGTAATATTGAATTTGAAGTTAGTAAAAAGGTGTTTTTAAAAATTTCTCTATAGAGTAAGGAAGAGAAAAATAATCCATGGTTGTATTGATCCCTTTCAAATTATTGATCGTATCGGTATGGTATCTTACTAGTTGTCACTGCCACCGAACCTCTCCCAAGTCGATGACGTATTCTAGGAAACTCTACAGTGGAAATCCATACATGATCCACCACATTTATTTTACTCACAGGGTATTCCACTCCATATATATATTTTTTATGAGGAATAAATAGTGGATATTATTGAAAATAGATAAAAAAATTCCATGATATAAGAAAATTCACATGGTAATTTTTTTTTGGTATAACCACCAACATAAGGAAAAAAGCATCATCATGGGGATGTAAAAAGGAAGAAGTATCCTCATTTTTTGTAAAAATGAAATGAAATTTCAAGGGTAAAATTAATTTTATGTGTTTTAGAATGAAGAAGAAAGATATTTTATAAAAAATGATTTGTAATAAATTTATTTTCATTGATATTTTATTCTAATCACAATACTGAGTTTTTTTGAAAAGCGATATACTTTTAAAATATTACTATTTTATATTATAGTTATCACTTAGCCATAATAATGGTCAGTATTAATTGGGTTAATTAAATTATGAAAATATATTTTAAAAAATGTATATAAAATTAATTCTTTGTTGATAAATTAATTATAAAAGAAAATAAGAACTCTTTTAAAATAAGGTAATTGTTTTTCTCGAAACTACTATTTTTGTGAAAAAACGTGTTTTATAACTACAAATTAAAAAACCCCACTACTAGTAAATGAAATTAATAAAATTTAATTAGTATACACTTAATAAAATGTTTAATATTTATCTTAATTATTTTCTAGAGAATAGATAATAATAAATCCAATTTTACGCTTAAGGACTGTAATTGTCTAACTAATAATTTTGTATCCATTGGTGCACTTATTATAATTTTCATTCCACATATAGAAGAAAAAAATTCGAAAAATAAATTATTTTTTGAAATTAATTGGTAAACATTAACTTGGATTGATTAATTTATGATTTTTTATAATAGTTAGATATTTTAGTGAATAGAGAAAATTATTTATTTTTATTAAAAAACTACCTTCTCATTCAGAATATTTATAAGATACACTTGATATGAAAATGGTTTTAAATGTTAAATTATTTTAATTATATATCTATAAATAAAAGTTAGACCATTTAAATCAATTTCATAGAGAATTTTTATATAAATACTTGTGAATCTTTTGAACATTTTCACTTTTTAATACTAATTTCTTATCGCATTTGTGGGTTTAATTTGAAATGAAAATTTCCTACATATTTGAATTAAATTTTTCAAAATGGATTTTATATTTTTAATCATCATATTTTTTAAAATATTATAAGGTAAAATAATTTCATTCAGAATGAATATTTAAAAAATGTAAAACCTAATTATTGGGATTATGGTTTGAATTAGTTTACCAGGGTGTTAAAATAAAAATATAGAGGGTAAAATGACCTAGAAGATCCTCCAACACCTACTATATAGAATTATTTTGAAATATTCACCTATAAGGTGTAATAATGGACCATTTGGAGATTTTTTTAAATATTTGTACAATTTGTTCTTATCAGAAATTCCATTTGAATCCTCTCCCCTACTTATAATAGGCCACTATGTATCCTCTCTTTTTCAGACATTAAAATATATATTTTCATACAATATATACCCAATTATCTTACATGTATCCTTATCCTTATATAAAATAATATTTTAGATCATAAATCCAATCTAGATAGCCATTATATTAAACCTATTGATGTTTTTTGAAGGAGAGGTAATGTTTTTAACTAATCATTTTTTTCTTATTCTTCTTATAACGTATAATATTAATTAATTATATAGATATAATAACACCAATATCTCCGATATTATTATATTTATTATGTCGATATCACAACATAAATCAATCTGATCTTCAAAACAATTGTATACAAAATCATGATTCATGTGTACTATGGAGTACCGCCTCGTGAACCATTTTTTCTGTTTTCCATCCCCACCTCTCACAGTATGATAAAATGATTAATTAAATGTTTATATATAATATTTTTGATACTATTATACTTATGGAATTATAATTACTCATATACCTTCTTGAATCCCAAACTATTGGAAAACAATAAAGTCTCACATGTGTATGGCGGACTACGACCTCATGAACTGATGTGATGCTTTTTCATTTCTATTTAAATGGATTGTATTAAGGATATATTAAATTTATATGTGTGAAAATTATAAAATATTTATAAATTATGAATTACTATATCACAAATACCATATTACATTCAATTTTTTAGGAGATATTATAATGTCGTTTGTGTCTATGGCAAACTACCGCCTGAAGAATCGATATGATTCGTTCTCAAATAACTAATTTAATGAATGATAGTAAGGATAAATTAATTAAATATATATTATATTAGACTTGAAAATGATTGTTTAAATGTAATATATTTTTTAATTTTCTTTCATTTCTTCCTTTTATGAAATGAAAGTTGAATTCCTTCATACGTATAACCTACCATCAATATGAATGTTGTAGTTCATTTTTAATCTCTATATTTTATGGATTAATCTACATACATATATTTTCAAAATATGTGATATTTTTATTTTTATTAAATTTATTGAGGTGATAAAACAATTATCAATTATATAGGACTAAAAATGTCAAAAAAACAGATTCATGAAAAAATAATGCATTTATTACCCAAAACATGTTGTCAAAATGGAATTGTTAGTGAATGTGTAATAAAAGGTATAAAATAAATATTATAAGGAATTTTATATTTTATATTTCTTATTTATTATATGTATTCTAAACATGTATTCATTATAAGAAATGTTTGAACATGTACGAAGGAATTTGAGACTTAATGTAATGGATTTTCATCTCACATTTAACATTGGGAAACACATGCCATATTCACCAACTATTTGTTTTATGTGGTGTGTATACAAACCAATCATATATTTTATTATTATTATCCCGAAACTAATTTTGATTCACTTATCAATTTTAGGATCTCTCATTCGTGGTATTTATCGTTCAAATGTTTCAAAAGCAGTAATGGATTTTTGTCTCAATTTTTCTTTCTTTAAAACTAATGTCATGTTGTTTATATATATTATTTTGTATTGTATTTATTCAGCCAAAATGACATGTAATATAACGAATTAATTTAATAAAATGATATTTTTAACTTCTATTAATATTATTCTTTTAGGATTCTTATGATTCCTGGATACCAAATTTTAATTAGTTTTATGGTAAATTCTGATTTTTTATTGCGATTATTCATGTATAGTTTTCCGACGATAAAATATAATGAGTCATCTCTCATGAAAACTTATGAGTTTTCTTCCCCTATTATTATTTCGTTTGAATTTATTGTTTCCCATAATTGTTTCATATAATTTACTCATGATTTAAAAATAATGTTTTTAATAAACAATTACTTAATTTCTCTCTTCGGTCGAATACGCTTTTATCTTCTATTTTTAAATAAAGTTTTAATTTTCATATAGGATTATTTAAATTAATTTTAATACTCTTGAAATTTTTTAAAAATTGATTTTAAAGGAATATTCATTAAATTTCAAAAACAATTCCCTTTTTCTTTTATTGAAAATGTTAATGGAATCATTGTTTTAATGTGCATGGAATTTTCCTCCATAATTACCACCCATGATTTAAGTATTCCATTCTAAGGTTTAGTGTTTATTTTAAATGAAAAATATTTCCAATATTATTTCTGAAATATTAGTCTTAAAATTTTATTTTCAAATGAAGGTAACATTCCTCAAAACAAATTCCTAGTGTATTTTCAAAATCATTTTTCATCTATGATGATATAATTTGATATTATTTTTTTCTTACTTGATATATGATACAATGATAGCATTCATAGTCTTTCTCTATAGGTTTTTTTTATTAAACATTATTTTTGAAATCTATTTATTTATAACATTTTTTGATATAGTGACATGTCTATTAAAATCATTTCATTTAATGGGTTAGGATATAATGGATTTTTGGATCATTTGGTACAAAAATGGATGGATTTTGTGATGCGTGCAACCTATATCTCCCTCCAATGAATTGGGTACTTATTACTTTAATATAAACGCATAGGGTTCATATGAGTTTATCCCATTCCAAGAAATGAGGGTATATAAGAGGTTATACCAAGACCAAAAAAGGTATATGGGTGGTTCACCTAGGACTAACATATTATGAATGTATTAGGGGTATCCTTAACATGAGCTTCTGAATGATTTTTTTTCTTTCAAATAATCCACATAATGTGTCACTTTTTTGATCCCTTGGCTCATGTTCATTGATATCCTTATGATTCAAATCTTATGAACAACTAATAATTATGTTGTGACTCGAGATATTGATCAATGACATATATAATATGGGTTTCATAAGATATTTTCAAATTCTTATACAATTATGCTCACATTATGTTTAGGTATTTCCCTTCTTAACCCTTACTGATAATATGATATCACTCATCCTTAAGTTTTTTCACAAGTTATGATGATAGATGTTATATTTGATATGAATATTTAGGGTATAGGTTATGAATAAAAAAGTAGGGGATGATGTTTATCACTTCTTAACTAGTTGTTTATGTTCCAAATTTCAAAAGGCATTATACCATTATAGACCTCAGGAAGGTATTTTTGTAATTTAATAAATATTTCTTTAAAAATATTTAATATCTATTTAGGAAATACCATGGTAATTACAAAATATTTCATAATCCCAAATGTAATTCATGTGAAGTATCACTGATGATAAAAAATTTAGTTCACATAAAACCAATTAATCAAACTAAATTAAATCTATCTAATCATACTTACAAATAAAAAATAATCACCCATTAATGGGACTAAAAAATCCCGATACCTCTAATTATATTCCCATGAAACCCAATTTAATTTCTCTAAGATATATCTATCACCCAAAAACCCTTTAGATCATAAATTTGATATGTAACGCATGGCTATTGTGGGATTTCAAAATTTTATATTTTTTACAATATAAGTATAGTATTTTAGTTAACCATGGGTAGTGTCTCAATGTGGAGTTAACAAAAAAGGTTTTCACTTTTTTTCTATGGGTTGAGCTTCAGATGGATGCTCGGAATTGTTAGAATTAATCTTTTTATGTGGTGTCAGATATTTTATACTTCATGTAGTAATACTTCTCACACATTAAATGGGATATATAATAGTTTTTGTAGGTATTTGGACTTGATTCATAGTCAGTATGTCTATAAAGTTGTCAAAAATATTGTGAAAACTTTTTATTTTCCTATTTATCTATTCAATCGCTTCTCTTTGTGGTTTTCCTGAGAAAATTTTTATGGTTGTTTATATGGTTTCTATTGGTATGGTTGATTATAGGGTTGTTGGATTGATTGGGGGTTCTGGTATTTTTTTTTATGAAATAGAGGTTGAATTTGGTACTAATTTAGAAAATGAATAATACTTTGGATCTACTAAAATACAAATCCTAGTTGTGATTATGGTTGATGTGGCTGATTCTACCAGAACTTCCTTTGATGATTGGCTATAACACAAATTTCACCCCCTGCACGTCTGGACACTATTCCATGTAATGATAAATAGTGGAGCATAAATTAAATAACTGAATCAGACCTTTTTTCTACACTTGTTTCATATACATTTTTCAAAATAACCTACTGAATTCATATACCTAAGATTCAATAAGTAAAATGAGTCATAAGATCATACCTCAGGGATGAACCTTGTTCCCATACCTCTAGGGATTAATTTATATGAGTTATTCACAATCATCATAATTTGACCTATAATATCTATTGGTTACTTATCAATCATGCACCTCCAGGTGAGGCATCAAATATGTTAAAACCATTTCTGAGTAGTCATTGGTATAATAACATATTGAATTGATGCTATTCCATTTCATGATATTGGAGGAAGGCACAAAGACTCTTGAACTGATCCCTGTAATCATAGAGCGTCTTTCTTGTTGATTATTGAATGAAATAAATATCCTTTGTTGATTGTTTTTATCATGGATTTGGGGAACATATCTAAAAGAAACAACATTTTAAATCTTACTAACCAATGATCTCCCTGTGTTGCATATTGTACAATAATTCATTAATAGCTTCTTCAACATATTAGTGGAATTCTCTCCACTGAAATTGGCCTTTTGGTGTTCCTCTCGACCTGAAACCCAAGAAAGTAAATCCCAATTATGGAATTTCCCAATTTTGGTCTTCTTATGAAAGGCCCTGATTTTTTTGGATAGTAATTCTATCTATTCACCAAATAAAATCATTTTTCCTAGCAGGCATAACGAGTTAGTTATTTTGATTAATGAACTGAGATGAATCAATGTCTCTCTGAGTTTGGTTGGGATTTCTAGCACCAAATGAGTGTTTCAAGTGATAAATTAATGTTTCAAATGAACCTATATGGAGCAATTTCTCAAAATCTATTTGAGAATTAAGTTTTCTCAATTAGTTTAATGTTCTTTTAGTTTCGAGATCAAATGAAATTAAATTATTATTTGAATTATGATTCATTTAATTTATTATTATTTTGGTTGATTGTTGTGATTTTTTGTGAACATATATTAAATAAAATTCTTATTTTTCCTTAGCATGCACCATAGTGTCACACCTAAGGGTCGATCTCAAGGACGATTCTTACACTCACTGCTTTTCTATTGTCACTATTATAAATTTAACTAGTATAAAACTATATTTATTTCAAGAAGGAGGAGTTTAAAATGAATTAAACTAATTAAATAAAATCATAATGAAATAATAACTCTATGTTAGTGGTTAGAAGTAAAAATCAAACTGGACTGACGAAAACAACAAAAGAAGGTGGTGGTGGGAAAGCAATAATCCTCAAAAACTCCCTTTATCCTCATAAAAAATTAATTTATAATCGAATTACCCTATTCATACCTCAATTCCTCATAGTATATATAAGGCCCCAGCCTTAAACCTTACTTAATCTTGAGTTATTACAAGATTACACATTGAGGATCTTTTCAGGTTTAGAGTTTTAGAGAATTAGATCATGAAACTTGCATTACATTCCATATTTAGACAAAGTGGTTACATAAAAGACAGTATTCATTATTCCCATCAATGGAAACATATTTAAAATAAAACATGGATTCTTTCTTGACATATCCTTGACACTATCATCACATCATGTACCTTTCCCTTGACCTGTGAAAAACATTTCAAAAAATTGGGATGAGCATAAAAAGCTCAGTAAGGGATATAAAAATATGGAAAGGAATCATGAGTACATGTATACATAAGAATGAAATCACACTTTACCCATAAAACATAAGCACCATAACATACCTCATAAAATCATAGAAATCATATGACATAAAGGTAACTTGAGGCATTCATAACATTATTACGTAGGGATTAACCCTCTTGGTTAAGTTTGGAATACCCATCACAGTATATTCCCTAAATCTCTTCGGAGAAACCTTAACATTTCACTCCTTCGCGTTACCCAATGCATTGGAGAGCTATATCGGGCTCACCCGCCCTTAGTTTATCACGGAACCACCCATTTTCATAACAATGCCCAAGAACCATAACATAAACGTATCACATAAAACATGCATAAAGGAAACATAACATTTCCACTTTTCAATCACAATATAACATTTTAGTATATTGAAATAATGAATCCATTCAAAAAGAAACCATTTCCAAAACCTTTTAAAACATTTAATAAAGAGATTTTCGAATCAAAGTGTCTCATACCACCTTGAAGCTTAAAATTTTAAACCATTAATATCCATATAAATAAATCCTTAAAACCATTTTGAAAACATGGATATTAATAAGAACAAATAATTAAAACATTTAAAACGATATTTTGGTTAAAGGGGTTTTACCAAAATTAGAGACACTTGAATACAGTAATTGAGGAATAAAATTTAGTCAGAACTTTATAATATCATGAGAATAAATGGATTCATGATATAATACTCAAAAGGACAGTATATACACCATATAAGAGTGAATTGGTGCATAACAAAAATGAACCCTCAATAGAAAAGTCAAATGTGATGAAATCCCTTATAAAGAAGGTATCCTTAAATTAAGGACAAATCAATCTCAAAAATATGTGTGACAGATATAAATACATCCAATATAAGTGGATATTAAGTGTAAAACAATAAAAGGTCATTCACACATATTCAATGGATGACATATTCAATGACTACATGTTGAAACCAAAGAAATCGAAATTGGGTTAAAAAGTTCCCTTGACAGCCTAACGGCATCACATCAAAATGAGTTGATGAGAGATAAAAAGTGTATCTCATCACTTGGACATAAAATTTACATCAATAAGGATATATGAGAACATATCCCAACATAACAATATGTAAATTAAAATACCCAACAAAAGAAGTCTTTTAAAAAAGAGGAGGGTGAAAGGTTCCCTTACCGACTTGGGTATCTTTCAAAACATACACCCCATGAAAGAAGGACAATAGATCATTGATGTAAATACTCATAAAAGAAATCATATTACACAAAGAGTAGAACAATGGGCAGTACATACACCACTCAATGGAATTTGTGGAAAATGTAGCATAAATCTCATGGGAATAAATGTGAGATGAAAAATCCCTTACGAAAACTCGGCAGCCTAACGGCGCCACATAAAACATCCGAATATGGATTGATGAGATCAAATAGGGTATCTCATCACATTACAATAAAATGTACATAAATAGGAATATAAAAGAACATCCCCCAACATTACAAAGAGGAGCTTAAAAGAAGTGACATAAAGGAGAGTACTTAAAAAGAAAGAGAGATGTTATATCTCTTACGAAAGTTCGGCAGCCTAACGGCGCCACTCAAAACTTTCAAAATGGATTGATGAGAGAGAATAGGGTCTCTCATCACATGAACATAAAAATTAAAGTAAGTTTAATATAAAAGATCATCCCAATAACAAGAAAGATGAGCTTTAAAAGGAACGACATAAAAGAGTGTACTTAAAAAGAAAGAGTGGAGTAGGATCCCTTACCTCGTATCCGACTTGACCCGACCGTTCTTTAATCTCCTGAATAATAAACATGAGTTAATCTCTACTTGATTAAGAACCTTTTTCAAGTTTATTATCCCTTTTATACCATGTTATGAACATCATGTAATTATTTTTGTTAATAATGTTCATTTTGTCGGTATTTGGTTCTTAAGTCAAAAATAGACTTCTTACACTTACATGATTAATTTGGTCAAAGGTTCGTTATATCCATAATGATATTAATGATTTCGATAACATATATATCATATATATCTATAATATACATTTATTTATAATATCACATAATCATTTAGAGGTAAGAAATGAAATGCACCGTTCATGGAGACGGTAAGCCGTACGTACGCATGAACACTACTTTCATTTCTTTGTCATATTAATGGAATTAAAACCAATTGAGTGTTATGTATATTTTAATTCCAGAATTATATTCATCATTTAGATGTATCATTCATCATATATATCCATTATATACATGTACTTATAATAGTACATAACATTTGGGGATAAGAAATGAAATACACCGTTCATGGAGACGGTAAGCCGTACGTACGCATGAACGCTACATTCATTTCAATCTCATACTTTAATGGAAAGAAATAATAATGATATATAGTTATATTATAATTCCAGTATAACATCATATATAGTAACATTAAGTCCATCCTTTATACGTCCCACGTATGGCATTAACGAATCACATCACTTTGAGGGGGCGGTAGTCCGCACTTCCTAAAATGAAGATATCGCGTATACCCATAATGAAAGCCATAAAGTTAAGACACAAATGAAAAATACAGAAGCATAAGTAAAACATAAACATATTATATATCATATATAAAAATAGTGACATCATAATGGCCACCTTTGAAGGTGTTAAATGAGTATTGAACAATCATCGTTTCGGGAGGCAGAATTTCACCATCCACGGAAACCATATGTTCTTTAACCATTTAATATAGTTGTGTGAGAGTGTAGCTCGAATAAATATTATAAAAACATCCTATTATATTTAATATACTGGTTTTGTTACAAAAGAAGTAAATAAAAAGATTTTAGGGGGTTGGAGAAGCAAATTAAAACAAATGAAAATGAGAGAATGAATTAACTTTAAAAGTGTAACTCCTTTTGATTTGAGCCTAAAGACTTACTTTGAAAGGATTCTGCCCAAATGGAATCCTCTAGGATGAGGAGAGGGATGTGGAGAGAGTAAATGGGCAGGGGTTGGCCGAGCCAAAGGCATGAGGAGTGTGTGAAATGAGGTAGAGGTGGGGGCCTTTTATAAGAGGAGAGGAGAGGCACTTTTGGAAAGTAAGAAATATTACTTTATTTGAAAATGTGTTTCGGTTTTAAAAGGTCCCACATTGATATAATTAGTGGATAATGTTATTAGGGTTCGAAATCCACCCATCCAATAAGTTTTGGACATGTGTAGTTCATAGATGTTACATTATCTTTCCATTTTATTTAAATCGTCAAATAATGATGTCATCACTGCATCATTATTATGTCATACATAATTTAATTTATTTAATGTCTAAAAATTATAAAACAAATACTATGATGTAGGAAATATTTTTAGCTTTCCAATGACTATTTATAATAAAATAACTGACTTGTATAACCCCACTTAAAAATTGTTTTAGTAAAACATATCTTGTTTGTGTCATTTTTACTTTTACATTAAATAAAAAGTTATTTATGTCATTTCCCAACAAAAGTGGCTCCATGGGGTCCCCAAGTTGACCCATGGCTTTTATTGGTCGTCCATGACACAGCCAATAAGGTTAGGACATGTTTCAAGCTCATCTCATTTTATTAAAGCATTATTTTTACCTTAAACTACACTAATTACCACTAATCACGATTAAAACTTAATAAGTTACTATTCACCAAAAAATTATTTTTATCCCATTATACCACATTTTACTTCTTAATGACAACAATTCATGTCGTATTTTTGAAATTCAAAACACAAAGATGGAAAAATTTCATTTAAACGGAAAAATTAGTATTTATAAGTACCACTTAGTGGTTTCACTATTCATCAAAAATTGATGTTTTTCAGAAAATTACCAAAAATTCACCCTAAGCTATATTTGATATTCCGAATTCAAAAATGAAGTCTATTTTACAAAATTCAAAACATATAAGTGACATTAATTAATTTAATAATTAATTCCCGTTGTCAGAGCAAATAGCGTGTTTTTATGAAACAATAAGTATCAAAAGATTCACACTGGTTTAAGTATGATTTCAAAGTGAAATTAATTCCAACGACCACTATTGGATTTAATGGTAAAAATATATTCTAATTTCACTTTAAACCCAATTCAAAAGATAATCTAATCATATAAATAAATTAGATTAAAAAGAGGTTTTGAATTAAAATACAACATTTTACACTATTCATTAAAAAAAATGAACTTTATCGGAAAGATACCAAAAATTTACACAAAGTAAATTTTGATGTCCCGATTCTTAAGAAGAGTTTTATTTGGTCTAATAGAATGTATAAGATTGAAAAAAACTATATTTAATGACGTTTCTCCATCAAAAGGCGATAAGTGAACCTTTAGTGAAAACTAGGGCATATACGCCTAAAATTGAGTTCTTTCCGTATTTTAAGCCTCTATCCTTTATTGGATAAATGTAAAAACATTTAAAAACATATATAATCATATATTAGTTATTTCTATCCATTACTGCCAATACAACGGCTACATGTTAACTACCATTTAAAATAATATTATTTTATTATTAGAGTGCAACGTAAGATTCCCAAGAAACTCGTTGTTGCGTGTTGGGTACGCCATCAAGCATAGTGTCCCCTTTAAAGTCATATTAATACTTTATTAACAAATATGGATAAATATGAAAATTTCATATTCTTTATTTACCTGGGGTGTTACATCCTTCCCCCCATTTGGGAATTGCGTCCTCGCAATTTTTAAAATTGAGGTTGGAAACATCCTTGAACGTCCTACATTGGAACAAGAGTCGGTAAAACAATCACTTTAAAATAAAGGAAGATAAGTACAGAGGTCACCCGAGTTAACCCATACTATGATTCCATGTAGAAAAACATGGACATGGAAGAAAAATCAAAGGGTCATGTTCTTGAGGGAGAGTGATAGTAAACATGTCTAGGAGAAAGTTAACAACAAGAAAATCACAAACTTGTGATGGGTTAAATGGTATTTGATTCCCCAGTAGGAAAAGTTAATAGACAAAATTTTCGTGTTAAGTTACTTTTTATTGAGGAATTTATTCATAAGGAAACATAATCCCTTATCTTGTTGACTTTCAACTTTTACTATATTCCTTAATCAAACTCATATTTTTTCCAAAAGACGAGTATTTAGGGAGACTTGTTTGCATTAAGAGTACTATAATCAAATTCTTTAGAATCACCTAATCCACAAAAGATAACTATACATTTCCCATGTCTTTAGACCTTAACCAAAACAAAGACAAAAAAAGTTATTATGAGATCATAAAATACCCAAAAAGGATAATCCTTAAAAAAACAAATCTATTCTTAATTTCCAAAATTTATCAAACAATACCCAAAGTTCAACAAAGACCATCCGATAAAAAATTTGTCCATAAAATTCTTCAAAGTAAACCAAACTAAGGTTAAACCCCAAATATTTGAAGGATTTAGTCACATAGTCTTCCAAGTTAAATCGTAACATTTATCTCCAAACAACATCAGTTGCTCCTAAAGTCTCGTATTGAAATGTAATTAACCTAATCACATATCCTCCATGATAGGTTAATCATTTTCATAAATAACCCAAAATCAACTTACTCTTAATTCATAATATCATATAACTAAAAATAATCAGTCAAACTAACCAGGGACTTCACGTAGTCCAGTGGTAGGCGATAAATACCAGTCGCACTTTGGTTGTGGGTTTGATTCCCGCAGCTTTGTCCGACGCGACGGGATGTCACACGGTCTGCGTGTTGTCCTTTTTCCAAAACTATATAATTCTTAAAACATTCCCCAAAATGAGATAAAATCTTCATGAATAATCATAACATATTTTAACCTCAAGTTTATCTCATTCCTTTAATTTTCCATCATATCATTGAGTAACCGATAATTACCTAAAAAGTAAGGATCATATAAACCCTAATGGTTACCTTTTTTTATTATTACCTGAACTTCCACATCGATTGGTCATCTCGTACATGATGCATTAGAGAACTCACCAAGGTTGAAGTGATTGATCATGACTCCTTGATAGTTGGTTTAGAACAACTATGAGATTCCTCATTGAATCCCCCATCTCATCCAGTATCTTAATCAGAGAACCACCATAGTTTCCTTTAAACCCATTGTCACTTTGGTGCCTGCGAGATCCATCCATTCAATAAAAACAGAAATGTCAGTGTGAGTATATCAACAAAACCATCTTGTGCTAATGAGGAAGGTAAACACTATGATATACTTACTCATTCACATTATCTAAAACTAGGACTCTTTCTGAAATCCTAACCATTATGGTAATGTCACTTATGCTTAAAGATTACCCTAACCTCTAAAGTTATCTAAACCGACCTCTGATACCAACTATAAGGCCCCAGCCTTAAACCTTACTTAATCTTGAGTTATTACAAGATTACACATTGAGTATCTTTTTAGGTTTAGAGTTTTAGAGAATTAGATCATGAAACTTGCATTACATTCTACATTTAGACAAAGTGGTTACATAAAAGACATTATTCATTCTTCCCATCAACGGAAACATATTTAAAATAAAACATGGATTCTTTCTTGACACATCCTTGACACTATCATCACATCATTTACCTTTCCCTTAACCTATCAAAAACATTTCAAAAACTTGGGATGAGCATAAAAAGCTCAGTAAGGGATATCAAAATATGGAAAGGAATCATGAGTACATGTATACATAAGAATGAAATCATACTTTACCCATAAAACATAAGCACCTTAACATACCTCATAAAATCATAGAAATCATATAACATAAAGGTAACTTGAGGCATTAATAACATTCTTACATGGGGGGTAACCCTCTTGGTTACGTTTAGAATACCCATCACAGTATATTCCCTAAATCTTTTCGGAGAAACCTTAACGTTTCACTCCTTCGCGTTACCCAATGCATTGGAGAGCTATATCGGGCTCACCCGCCCTTAGATTATCACGGAACCACCCGTTTTCATAACAATTCCCAAGAACCATAACATAAACGTATCACATAAAACATGCATAAAGGAAACATAACATTTCCACTTTTCAATCACAATATAACATTTTAGTATATTCAAATAATGAATCCATTCAAAAAGAAACCATTTCCAAACCCTTTTAAAACATTTAATAAAGAGATTTTTGAATCAAAGTGTCCCATACCACCTTGAAGCTTAAAATTTTAAACCATTAATATCCATATAAATAAATCCTTAAAACCATTTTGAAAACTTGGATATTAATAAGAACAAATAATTAAAACATTTAAAACGATATTTTGGTTAAAGGGGTTTTTCCAAAATTAGAGACACTTGAATACAATAATTGAGGAATAAAATTTAGTCAGAACTTTATAATATCATTAGAATAAATGGATTCAAGATATAATACTCTAAAGGACAGTATATACACCATATAAGAGTGAATTGGTGCATAACAACAATGAACCCTCAATAGAAATGTCAAATGTGATGAAATCCCTTATAAAGAAGGTATCCTTAAATTAAGGACAAATCAATCTCAAAAATATGTGTGACAAATATATATACACCCAATATAAGTGGATATTAAGTGTAAAACAATAAAAGGTCATTCACACATATTCAATGGATGACATATTCAATGACTACATATTGAACCCAAAGAAATTGAAATTGGGTTAAAAAGTTCCCTTGACAGCCTAACGGCATCACATCAAAATGAGTTGATGAGAGATAAAAAGTGTATCTCATCACTTGGACATAAAATTTACATCAATAAGGATATATGAGAACATATCCCAACATAACAATATGTAAATTAAAAGACCCAACAAAATAAGTCTTTTAAAAAAGAAGAGGGTGAAACGTTCCCTTACCGACTTGGGTATCTTTCAAAACATACACCCCATGAAAGAAGGACAATAGATCATTGATGTAAATACTCATAAAAGAAATAATATTACACAAAGAGTAGAATAATGGGCAGTACATACACCACTCAATGGAATTTGTGGAAAATGTATCATAAATCTCATGGGAATAAAAGTGAGATGAAAAATCCCTTACGAAAACTCGACAGCCTAACGGCGCCACATAAAACTTCCGAATATGGATTGATGAGATCAAATAGGGTATAAAATCACATTAAAATAAAATTTATAGAAAGAGTAATATAAAATAACATCCCCCAACATTACAAAGAGTATCTTAAAATAAGTGACATAAAGCAGAGTACTTAAAAAGAAAGAGAGAGGTTATATCTCTTACAAAAGTTCGGCAGCCTAACGGTGCCACTAAAAACTTCCAAAATGGATTGATGGGAGAGAATAGGGTATCTCATCACATGAACATAAAAATTACAGTAAGTGTAATATAAAATATCATCCCAATAACAAGAAAGATGAGCTTTAAAATGAACGACATAAAAGAGTGTACTTAAAAAGAAAGAGTGGAGTAGGATCCCTTACCTCATATCCGACTTGACCCGACCGTTCTTTAATATCCTGAATAATAAACTTGAGTTAATCTCTACTTGATTAAGAACCTTTTTCAAGTTCATTATCCCTTTTATACCATGTTATGAACATCATGTAATTATTTATGTTAATAATGTTCATTTTGTCGGTATTTGGTTCTTAAGTCAAAAATAGACTTCTTACACTTACATGATTAATTTGGTCAAAGGTTCATTATATCCAGAATGATATTAATGATTTGGATAACATATATATCATATATATCTAGAATATACATTTATTTATAATATCACATAATCATTTAGAGGTAAGAAATGAAATGCACCGTTCATGGAGACGGTAAGCCGTACGTACGCATGAACGCTACTTTCATTTCTTTGTCATATTAATGGAATTAAAACCAATTCAGTGTTATGTATATTTTAATTCCATAATTATATTCATCATTTATATGTATCATTCATCATATATATCCATTATATACATGTACATATAATGGTACATTACATTTGGGGATAAGAAATGAAATGCACCGTTCATGGAGACGGTAAGCCGTACGTACGCATGAACGCTACTTTCATTTCTATCTCATACTTTAATGGAAAGAAATAATAATGATATATAGGTATATTATAATTCCAGTATAACATCATATATAATAACATTAAATCCATCTTTTATACGTCCCACGTATGGTATTAACGAATCACATCACTTTGAGGGGGCGGTAGTCCGCACTTCCTAAAATGAAGATATCGCGTATACCCATAATGGAAGCCATAAAGGTAAGACACAAATGAAAAATACAGAAGAATAAGTAAAACATAAACATATTATATATCATATATAAAAATAGTGACATCATAATGGCCACCTTTGAAGGTGTTAAATGAGTATTGAACAATCATCGTTTCGGGAGGCAGAATTTCACCATCCACGGAAACTGTATGTTCTTTCACCATTTGATGTAGTTGTGTGAGAGTGTAGCTCGAATAAATATTATAAAAATATCCTAGTATATTTAATATACTGGTTTTGTTACAAAATAAGTAAATAAAAAGAGTTTAGTTGGTTGGAGAAGAAAAATAAAACAAATGAAAATGAGAGAATGAATTACCTTTAAAAGTGTAACTCCTTTTGATTTGAGCCTAAAGACTTTCTTTGAAAGGATTCTTCCCAAAGGGAATCATCTAGGATGAGGAGAGGTATGTGGAGAGAGTAAATGGTCAGGGGTTGGCCGAGACAAAGGCTTGGGGAGTGTGTAAAATGAGGTAGAGGTGGGGGCCTTTTATAAGAGGAGAGGAGGGGCACTTTTGGAAAGTAAGAAATATTACTTTATTTGAAAATGTGTTTTGGTTTTAAAAGTTCCCACATTGATATAATTCGTGGATAAGGTGATAAGGGTTCTAAATCCACCCATCCAATAAGTTTTGGACATGTGTAGTTCATAGATTTTACATTATCTTTCCATTTTATTTAAATCGTCAAATAATGATGTCATCACTGCATCATTATTATGTCATAAATAATTTAATTTATTTAATGTCTAAAAATTATAAAACAAATACTATGATGTATTAAATATTTCTATATTTACAATTAATATTTATAATAAACAATCTGACTTGTATAACCCCACTTAAAAATGGTTTTAGTAAAACATATCATGTTTGTGTCATTTTTACTTTTACATTAAGTAAAAAGTTATTTATGTCATTTCCCAAACGAAGTGGCTCCATGGGGTCCCCAAGTTGACCCAAGGCTTGTCTTGGTCGGCAATGACACAACCAATGAGGGTAGGGCATGTGTCAAGCTCATCTCATTTTATTAAAGCATTATTTTTACCTTAAATTACACTAATTACCACTAATCACGATTAAAACTTAATAAGTTACTATTCACCAAAAAATTATTTTTATCCCATTGAACCACATTTTACTTCTTAGTGACAACCATGTATGTCGGATTTTTGAAATTCAAAACACAAAGATGGAAAAATTTCATTTAAACGGAAAAATCAGTTTTTATAAGTACCACTTAGTGGTTTCACTATTCATCAAAAATTGATGTTTTTCAGAAAATTACCAAAAATTCACCCTAAGCTATATTTGATATTCCGAATTCAAAAATGAAGCCTATTTTAAAAAATTCAAAACATATAAGTCACATTAATTAATTTAATAATTAATTCCCGCTGTCAGAGCAAATAGCGTGTTTTTATGAAACAATATGTATCAAAAGATTGACACTGGTTTAAGTCTGATTTAAAAGTGAAATTAATTCCAACGACCACTATTGGATTTAAGGGTAAAAATATATTCTAATTTCACTTTAAAACCAATTCAAAAGATAATCTAATCATATAAATAAATTATATTAAAAAGAGGGTTTGAATTAAAATAAAAGATTTTAAACTATTCATTAAAAAAATGAACTTTATCGGAAAGATACCAAAAATTTACACAAAGTAAATTTTGATGTCCCGATTCTTAAGAAGAGTTTTATTTGGTCTAATAGAATTTATAAGAGTGAAAAAAACTATATTTAATGATGGTTTTCCATCAAAATGTGATAAGTGAACCTTTAGTGAAAACTAGGGCATATTCGCCTAAAATTGAGTTCTTTCCGTATTTTAAGCCTCTATCCTTTATTGGATAAATGTAAAAACATTTTAAAACATATATAATCATATATTAGTTATTTCTATCCATTCCCGCCAATACAACGGCTATATGTTAACTACCATTTAAAATAATATTATTTTATTATTAGAGTGCAACGTAAGATTCCCAAGAAACTCGTTGTTGCGTGTTGGGTACGCCATCAAGCATAGCATACCCTTTAAAGTCATATTAATACATTATTCACAAATATGGATAAATATGAAAATGTCATATTCTTTATTTACCTGGGGTGTTACAGTATACACCTGTATTGACCAAAAACCATAACGATACCTCAATTATGGGTGTTTATCTGCTTGCGAAAGTGGTTCAATTACCCAAAAACCACTGGGAACCTAAGCCTAATTGTCCGTGTTGGGATCAATGGGGAGACATCACCCAAAGAAGTATGAATAAAAATGAAGTAATTATTAAATCACAAAAATATTAACAATCTGGAATAAAATATAAGAAATTGAAGCCAAGAGATAAAGAGACCTCCTTCATTCATGAAAATGAGTTCGATGACTATTTAAAATAAAAGATTTTTCAATGAATAACAACAACTGAAAAGGAATCTACCTTTGGATCTACACTACCCACAAATTCTAGGAGATTTATCCCATCTTGTTTTGGTAAATTCAGGGAATGATCTCCCTCTATAGCATGTCTTTGGTTATCATTGCACTTCTCCCCTTGGTCCTCACACAGAATTCTTTTAAGGGGTGGATAAGGGCAATATTTATAGACAAATCTCATCAAAGCGTTATCTTTTTCTACGTTAATTTTTCTACAAACCACCATTAGAACGACTTGTAATGGACTTAAACATCGTTTAATTTCTCATTCAATAATATTATTGAATCTCATATTGATCATCCAAAAAATGAATCTCAAAAATTCATGTCGTGTAATGTAGTTACACAATGAGTATTTGTGTTTTGTAGTGTGAAATGATGTCATGACCTGTCATGTAGCACTTCTTCCATGAATGTAATCTATAATTTTTCTCTATTAATGGAAAAATCTGATGTTTTACTCTTCTATAGATCTATTCATATTTAATTTATTTTTTTACCCTTAATATTTCAGCAACATTGTCCATCAGACACGGGGGTAATTGCTGATTTACTTCAACCATTTAACTTTGGATGAATTTTTCCTAAAATTACTCCCAAATTACACTAACCAATGGCTTCTAGAATGAAATAATATCTCCAATATGTTTATTTACTAATGAAACTATGGCATTTATTTATAAAAATGAATCCCTTCAATTGGATTTGTGGATCCAAAATTATTCTCCAATGAATGTGGTGGGGTCTGCCATATCTTCAAGAATATTTTTCTAACTTTACTGACTTTTTATAACTTATAGGAGATCCAATTCATTCCTAGTCCTAATAACATAGATTTTAACCATAAATCGAGGAATATTTAAAAAAATAGTCACACAATTTGGATCAATATTATAAAAGATATTATTGAAATACAAATGTTATAAAAATCTTTAAAAATTTCAGAATGAGGCCATTTTTTTATTTAAGAAAAAAACTTCAAAAATATAAAATTGTGAAAATTTTAGATTAAATAATACTATGGTGTGTTTAAAAACATTTAAATATATAATAAAGTTTTTGAAAATGTTAGCTTCGTCTCTCACCCATACATAAGCATTGCACCCCCAGGCAGTCATTATATATTCAAATAAAGATTCATAAAATAATAAAAAATGATAAAACATCCATGATTTTATCAAAAACAAAATTCCATAATGTATATTCTATGAAACAAATTCCTTATCACAATCATTCCACATATTTGAATTCATTCTACCTCATAAATCCATCAATGGCCTAATTTTATGTAACTCTTCACTAAAGAGAAATTAAATTTGGAGTTATACTCATATGCAGAGGTTTCATGTATCACAATAGGCATGTAACAATTCACATTTCATCCGAGGATGAAACATGAAAATATTTTAAATCATGAGGTCATTTTGAAGGAAAATTTTGTGGATTAGGTTTACTGGAAAAATTATTTATTAATTTAAGGCCTGAAATAGATAATTTAAGGCCAGAAACAGGGGGATGGACACATCAGAACAATGCATGAATAAACAAGGAAAAACATAGGATGAACCTCACTTAATTACCCTTTAGAATGTGAAACACAAAACCACCCTGATTTTTTGTGACATGGGAAATGATTCTGTCAATGATTATAAATAATGATATCATACAAGTTCTACCCTTTTTGTAATGTTCCATAAAGGAACCACTTTAATTTATTTTTTTAATGTAGTGTGAACTTAAAATTTAATAAAATTAATGAATTACCATCATTACCTTGATTTAAGAGAGGTACATGAGTCATAAATTAATTTTTAATGGGTAATTCCATATCATCTCCATTTTTTCCATTTTTTTATGGAGAAATGGATGAATCAAATGAATCCCAATTGAATGATAACATAAGTCCAGAATTCTGATAATAAACAACCCAAAATGATGACTCACACATCCCACAATCCAATGAACGCGCATGAATGACCCTACCACTAACACTCAAACTTGAAATATCCACGGAAAAATACTAAATGTGCGGGTTGGTATTGAAAAATATTCTTGTAATGTGGCCTAAAACTATAAGTAAATTCATGGTATCTAAGGGATTACGAAGGATAGATGTATGTAAAGACCCATAAATTTCGTGGAAAATTTTTTCTTTAATTATTTGGAATTTTATGAGTCCGCAGTTTCTGACAACAACTGATTCTGAGGCCTGATGTTCCCGGAATCCATTTCTGATGTTTTGTTCAGTTACGTTCAGCAAATGTACGTACGAGTTTTTCTATCTTTTGAACCTGTTCTCTGAATTGAAATCTGAGAACACTGATTAACTCATTACGTCGGTATTCTCTAAAGGAGACCTTCACCACAGTTGCATTTTATTGGGAGTGGAAGATAATTTTTGGAGTATTTATAAAATTAATAAAAAATATCTGTAGCATATTTTTTCTTAAAGGTGTAGTGGTTAATTTATCCAAAGGGAATTTGGAAGTGGGGCCCACCCCACACATAACCTCCTTTGAGAGGATATTATTAGGTGGGTCCTCCATGAGCTTAAACCCCCCCCCATTAACTCCCCTTTATTAATTGGACAACTCTCCTCATTAATTGGAACTGTTCACCTCCTCTAATATTTTGAATTTGAAACATTCTTTAGCATGAATTTAATGAGTCACCACATTTAATTAAGCACAAATTTATGGTTTTGTGCCAAAGATTTAATAAGACCATCCTTTTTTATTTTTGGTGTTTGGAATAACTTTTGAGATAACTTAGAGTTCTTGGTGATGACATATTCCAACAAAGAACGATGAAGTCATTTTATCCCTCTTCAATTGGGGAAAGAAAGGGAAGACTTCGACCGCAAAGAACCTCGCTAAAGATGACATCAACTCTTCTCGACGTCAATGGAATGACGCCACCTTCCCGAGACTCCATCAGGAGATCACCGAATACAATGTGGGGGATTGTGTTGATTTAATTAAATCATCGTTCCTCATCATTTATTGTGGTTCGATGCCGGCCATCTTTTATCACCTAACGCGGAGGGTGCGGGCCAAACAAACAAGGCCCGTTGACCCTCTGTGCGTTCTTGGTTGGTTGACGATGGCAGTGGCGCAACGGCACCACCAGAAGAGAGGAACACAATAGAGCATCAGTGGCTGTCGATGGGTCTGCTGCGAGAGGAACCGGCGGCGCTAGGGCCACCAGGTCGTCGAAGGGGAGCGGTGCCGTTGCACTGCGTCGGAGAAGAACCGCGGCCAGGAGGGTCATGGTGGCTGAGAGGTGAGACATAGTCATGTCGAGTGGAGAGCAACAGAACTGTGGCGTCGTCGTGCTGTGGTGGAGGTGAGGAGGCGGTCGGCCGGGCCGGTCACTGTGGAGCTAGAGAGGACCGCGGTCAAAGCGCTGCGGCGGATGTAGGAGGTTGGTCGGCTGCGCCGGCCACCTACGGCACTCCACAAATGGGGTCGTGGTTCCCCATACCTTTGTGCGACCAGCTGGCCAGCCGGACTGGGCCGGGCATCGCAGGCCAGCCGGTCGGGCCCCACACGACCAGCCAGGTCAGGCGCCACACGGCCGGCAGGCCGAGAGTCCCCCAGCCATCCGGTCGGGCGCCACACAGCCATCTGGGTCAGGCGCTGCACAGTCAGCCGGGCCGGGCGCCCCACGGCCATCTGTCCATGCACCACACGGCCAGACGGTCGGGTGCCCCACGGCCAACCCGGCCGGGCAACCCACGGCCAGTCAGCGGGGCGCCACACGGCCAGCCTGCAGGGCGCCACATGTCCACCGGGATGGGCTGCCACTTCAGGTCAGGCTGCCCATGCGGTCCGGGCCGCCACTTCAGGTCGGGCCGCCCATGCGGACCGGGCCTCCACTTCAGGCCAGGACTTCACTGGGTCGGGCCTCCCCATCGGGTCAGGTTAGACCCGCAGATTGGGTTGGACCCGTAGACCGGGTCGGACCCCTGTCCGGATAGTTTAACCCAAAATCACTTATTCCTCTGTAACACGGGCTACAAGTGTCTGATTGACGAACCATCTACGACAACAGAAGGCTAAGAGAAGAAAGGTACTTTTGGAATACTCCACTTGAGGTTTGGACGTAGTTGATGTACAATCAGGTTGTTTTGAGCCTAAAAACCAACCGGGCCCCTAGAACAGAAATGTCAATAACTCTCACACCAGGCGTCCGAATGATGTGTCGTCTATCGCATTGGGTTCCTTATGATGAGATGGAACTATGGGATACATCAACTCAGGACTTCTTTGATGTATAGATTCTTGACTCGAGGATCGGACCCTCCTGGAATCGAGCGTGCTGTGTGCGGGAACCCTCGAGCTGGCTGCGACGACTTCTGTACCAGAATCTTGTGTGGGTTCGACAGTAACGACTTCTGTGTCGGAATCCTGTGTGTTTTCGATAGAGATGAATATTGTACTGGAATCCTGTGTGGGTTCGAGAGTGACGACTTCTGTACCGGAATCTTATGTGGGTTCGACAGCAATGACTACTATACTAGAATCTTCTGTGTGTTCGACAACGATGAATACTTTACCGGAATCCTATGTGGGTTCGACAGTTCAAACTACTTGTCTTGTATTCTATGTGGGTCCAACAAAATAGCTGTTCTAGTATTTTGTGTGGGTTCAATAGCTCAGATGAATTATTTCTAGTCATGTATCCTATGTGGGTCTGATAGCATAGCTGATCCTATATCCTGTGTGGGTCTGACAGCATAGATGATCCAGTGGCTACATCGGATCATCTATATCTCTCTACTTTTGTCACATACCTATTTGATCTGAGTCATCTCTTTCAACCATTATCATTGTGGTGATTGACTTTACTTCCTTTTTGGAATTGGTTTGTTCTTGGGCTTGATAGTTGGAGCCAGACTAAGATTGGTAACTTAGGTATATGTATGGCATATTCCTATGTATGGTTGGTTCATAATTCATGATTGTATCTTTCTTCTTTTTTTATCCTTAGTGGAAATTGTGAGACCTTGCTGGTCTTAGGATCCCTAATGAGTATAGTTATACTAACCACTACACGGGCTATGCCCTCACCTCATTGTGTTGGATGCAGACGACGGACAGTGCTGACGGAGGCTGAGGGCACCACGATTGGATGGTACCCAGAGGTAAACCTTGCAACGAGTCGGCACACGGAGGAGACTAACGGATGTGAGTGCTGAGGTGGCCATCTGCACCTACCCTTTAGGTAGGAATCCCCTAAGGACGATCCAGAAGCTTCTCTTTACATTCAGTTGTTAGGCCATTTTTTACTTATACTTGTTGTTCAGTTGGGTTTGTATACTGGCCCATTTACTTTCCAACAAACTCTTTTTTATTCAGTTTACTTATTTTTTACTTCTTGTGTCGTACTCTATTGTGTTTGTTTACTTTTATAATGGAAATGCCTTCCAAGATTAGGGATTTATGTTTTTGGTGCTAGTTGAAAACCCCTGTCCTATAGAAGGAGGGCTTGGGGTAGACACGGCATGGGCCCCGAGGATGGGGCGTGACAAATTGGTATCAGAGGAGTCGGTTCTACCACAGAATATAGGGCTCTGATATGTCTTATTATGAATCAATAGTGTTAAGAGTATCGAACATGGTTTTCAGTCCTGGGAGTCCAGTGTTTGTGCGGATGCTGACGTATCCATACACCGGGACCCTAACATCTGATTTCCAACTCAGTGCATGAAAACACTGATTGCATGTGTGTTTCAAGAGTTTCCTTTGTGGATGCTTTGATTCATCTCACCAGGTATAACTTTTTGACCATGTCTCACCTATTCCTTGTCAATATGCCGCTGCGAAAACTGCCAACTAGTATTCCCAAGAGAGTACAAGATCATGGTCCACTGAGCGACGAGGCTTCGGTGCAGGGCCCTCTTTCTATGTTGGCACCATCGGGTGGTGTTCCAGTAGCACCACCACCCATAGGATAGAAGACACCCCTATCCACACTAGCGGATGGTGCACGCCGACTGAGCATGTTTTATGAGTTCCAGCGGTAGATGCCTCCGAGGATTAGAGGCGAGACAGATTCCTAGGCTACAGATGACTGGATGGAGGCGATTATTGGATTTTTTCTCCTAGTTGAGACACTAGTTGAGCAGATATTGATATTAGCTACTAATATTTTTAAGTGAGTGCCCTTGAGGATGGTCCGCATAGTGATTAGGTTCTGGTACTTGTAACATTTTCCGAGATGGTACCTTCGGGAAGTGTGCCAACTATATCATTGCTCGTTGGTCAGCAGACACTACTGGTGGTACCGGTAAAGGAAACTTGTTGGCTTAGTGCCTTACATGTGCTTTAGCACCAGATATCCCTCAAGTACTGAGGTCAGCTTGACCCACAGGTGGCTGAGGACTAGCTTGAGGAGTTGGCTGAGAGTTTTTTAGAGCTTATACACCTTCGGCAGGACGACATGTCGGTAGCTAAGTATTCATTGAGGCATACTGATCTCTCCACCTACTCGATGAATATTATTCGATCAGTTCTATAGAGCTCTGACCTATGAGCGAGGTGTGTTTAAAGATATCTGAGATAACTATTTTTCCTCTAAGAATTCCTACTTATGTTAGGGTGCTAGATATAACCATTGTGGTTGAATGTTCATTGGCTGAGCGGATACAACTAGTGAATGTTAGCAGTTGGAAAGCATGAAACTGGCGCCAGTCTAAGAGACTTGGGCATGTAAAATGTTTTGAGAAGAGGAAGTGTTAAGGACAGAAGAATCTTCAGGGCATAAAACGCGGAAGAAGTGCTAGGAGAGAAGCATGAGGTGGAGAACATTTTGACATATTACAACCACCCTCCTTTGTAGTCCCTGCTAGGCTCAGGGAGCTGGAGGGATGGGGAAGAGAGTAGCTGCATGTGGTCAAGGAGTGTAAACCAAGGGCTCTAAGAATGATTTAAGGTACAGTCTGTGTCTAATACTATCTTCCGTATCATTAGACATAGGTACCAATCGTTCCTTCCTTCCACAAATCTTGTCCCAGACCTAGAGTTTCCGTTTAAGCCGTTGACTTGACCCTCACATCAGGAGATACCTTTGGGAGGATACTCAGTAATAACACTTACGCCGATGGTGTGATCTGAACCTTGAGGTGAGAGTTTCAGTTGGAACCTCTTTGTTGCAGCGTCGAGGCCTTATGACGTTAGTTTGGGTAGGGGTAGTCACGGCACGGGCACCGAGGATGGGTTGTGACATTGTAACGGTTTCTCTCAGAAAAATAAGTGGCTATCCAAAGTAGTTATTTAATATCATTAGAAACATTCCATGAAATACAATGCCTCGAAAGAGAAAATTATGAAATTCTGGTTCTCACACAAAATCCATGTTTCCCATAAATGTGGGTTTTAGGAAGAATATATCAAAGTGGTTTCAAATACCTCATAGGATGGTAAAAATATTCTGATTTAGTGTTTCAAGGTCATGGATTTCAAAAATAATTCAAACTCCTAATAATTCTTGAAAATATAATTCAAATGGGAAAAATTTCACATCTATAATTATTTAAATTCAGTTTTTTCAAAACCATATCAATTTCTTGGAAAATGAATTAATGAGTTAAAAGTGATAAGAATATCCATTTAACTAATGGTTCTTTAAAAAAGAAAAAAAAAGAAATAAATAAAATATAAACAACTAATATGGTCAAAACTTCCCCCAAACTAAAATTTCACTATCTTTCATTTCAGCTAAACAAAATATTAGTAAAGGAGGAAAAACTAAAGAGATGGAAAGATACAACCTAAATTTATTTACTAGTGGTAGTATTGCGTTAAGATCTTAGTTTCTACCACATTGAACATAAAATGAAAAAATTACAATACATGACAAATATGAATAAAAAAATCAAAATCAGAATGAAAAAAGTACAATGCTTGGTTTGACAACCAAGTGGGTTCTATTTTTTTACATCCCCTAGGCAGGCTGTTGAAGTGGGTTAACCCTAATCCTAAAGTGGATAGGGTGTATTTCTTAGAAACCACAACAAATCATTTATCACAATATCTATCAGTATATGAGAGGAGATAGAACCCATAAATAGAATAATAGTATCTTCAAACCTACAAAGAGATGAATGGAAGAATTTGAGTTACAAATGTGGGGAGAAAGAATATAAGGGTACTCTCTGTTTTGATCTACTAGATGAGTGGTGTCTATCTGTGTTGAATTTAATAAAATAGGATATCTCTTATCTTTAGCTTCAGGTTCAAAAAAATTATTCCTTTGTTATTTTTTCTTTTGTATCATCCTCCTCAAATGTACTAATGTACAGCTCAATTGGATCCTCCATTCTTACCTCAAAATGAGAACCTTCTCCTTCTCTTCATCCAGAGCCTGAAGTAGTGGTGCCGACTCTAAAAATTATGAATAAGGTATAATATATTTTATTTCCGAATTAATGAAATTTTAATGAAAACAATTCCCAAAAATATAACCCCCCTCATAAATTTAAACGTCAAACTCTTTTTCCTCATGAAAGGGAGTTGAGAACTCAATTTTTGGAGGGGGATTGGATGTTCAAGTTTTTTTTCATCCTCTCCAATATGTTCAATAATTATTGGAGGAAAAATAACTTAATTATCATCATCAATTATTTTTTATCATTCCATCTATAAGACATTAAATTTTTTTAACATCAGCATCCAACAACGCAACCATTTTACTTTGTTTTTCACGAAATTTATAATTTTCTTAAAGCATTAAGGAATTTGGTTCCATTTTCATCATCAATGTCTCTTCCCTGATAGGATCCCAAAAAAGTTATAAATATTCCAATAATTATTATAATCTCCATAAAAATACATATTGGCCAAAGAAATGAAATATATTCAATGAAGCTCTTTTTTAGGGTGTTTTTTATTGATTTTTTTTATTTTTTTTAGTTTATTTAAGCAGCATTTGAAAGAAATTGGGATCCTTGGAAATAATGAAAATTTATTCATATGTATTTATTTGAACCACTATTCAATTAAATTATTATTTTTCTTAAGAATGCACCATAGTGGCACAACCTATGTTCTATCTCAAGGAGGCCTCTTACACTGGCTATTTTTTTATTGTCACTATTATAAATCTAACTAATATAAAACTATAATTATCTCAAGAGGGGGTTTTAAAATGAACTTAAAAAATCACTTAAAAATAGAACACAATAATAAATCTATGTTATTGGTTGGAAATTATAAGCAATTGGACTGAATAAAACAACTAAAGGCAGTGGTGGACAAACATTGGTCCTCAGACACTCCCTTTATCCTTGTAAAAAATTTATTTCTAGTTGAAATACCCAATTCATAGCTCAATACCTCAAGGTATACACATTAATTGACCAAACCCCACAACGAGACCTCAATTATGGGTGTTTATGTTCTTATCAAAGTGGTTCAATTACCAAAAGACCTCCGGGAAACCAAGCCTAATTAAGCTTGTTGTTCTCAATGGGGGGACATCACCCAATAAAGTGTAAATAACAAGGTAGTAATTTTATAATTAGAATAGGATATAAAATCTAGAACCAAATATAATAAATTTAAATTTAGAGACAAATAGACCACCTTAATTCATAAAAACATGTTCCAGGATTATTCAAAAGAAAATATTTTACGATGAATAACACAAACTCAAAAGGGATCTTCCATTGGATCTTTGCTTAGCACCACTCCATGAAGATTTATCCAATCATGTCATGGATAATTCAGGGAATAATCCTCCTATATATCATTTATTTAATTGGAATTTCACTTCTCCCTATGTTCCTCACCTAGAATTATTTGAAAAGGAAATTAAGGGAAATATATAAAACCAAATCTCGTCAATGATCGGTCGCATTCTGTATTTATTTTTCTACTCATATCCATCGTCATGATTTGTAATGGACGTAAAAATCATTTAATTTCAAGGTAAATAGTCTTATTTAATCTCACCTTGATCTCTTCCAAAAAAAAATACAACTCAAATAGTCGCGTCATTTAATGTAGTTACAGGACGTGTATTTTTGTTTCACAGCATCAAATGATGTCACTACATATCTTGTCATTCTACATCCCTAAATTTTATCCATATTTTCTCACCATTAATGTATAAATATACAATTTTACTCTTACATAATTTTTTTTTATATTTGAATTATTTTCTGACTTTAAAAATTTCAGCTATATTGGCCATCGTACGAGGGAGTTATGACTGATTTAATTCAAACTCTTAATTATAGCATAATATTTCCTAAAATTTCTCCCAAATTAGAGTATTCAATGGATTCTTGAGTGAAATATTATCTCCATGATATTTATTTTACGAATGAACCTATGAATTTTCGTTCAAATCCTTTTAAAATAGTCTTAAATAGAGTTCTCGATCCTAAGATATGATCGAGTGAAGGATATGGGGTCCACCATATCATCCAGAATATTTCTCCACATTTACTGATTTTTTTATCCTTTTAGATGGTCAAATCCATTCCTGTTCATAAAGGAAAATATTTTTTCCACAAATCAAGGAATCATTAAAAAACTAATCACACAATTTGGATCAATGTTTTAAAGGATATGATTGAAATTCCAAATTCATAAAAATCATGTAAAATTACAGAATTATGCCAATTTTTCATTTAAGCTCAAAATAATTCAAAACCCCTAAAATGTGACAATTTTAAATTAAATAATACTATAGTGGGTTTAAAAAAATTTAATTACTGAGTAAAATATGTTCAAATGTTTTCTTAATCATTGATTTTTCAGATTATGAGAAACTACCTCCATAAAAATGGTGTAATTTTTAATACACACCTATCATAGGGTGTGGAAAAAATATTAATTGTTACCTAAGTATACTCTATTGGATTACACTATGTAGAATCATGATGAGGAGTGCACACGAAACAAGGTTTTTACTTCTTATTGGTTTTAATTTTGATTTTAATTTTGTGCCTTCAAATTGAAACCAGAAAACAGTATAAGTTGATCAATTGGAAAAAAAATAGAGAGACAATTATCAGAGCATATTTCGATAAACCTAGTGCAATGCAATCATGGGTTCCAAATTTTTCCCCTCTTTCTTATACTTACTCATAAGAGATATATTCAGATATTGATTCTTCTCTTACCTTTCCCAGATAGTTATAATGACAATATTCATTTATTAAACCTTAGGGTGGTCCACCCTCTTCTTGTGTGCATAACACTGTAGTAATTTATCTTTATTACATAGGGAAATCCCGAACAAGTATTTTTTGGTTCCCTAATGAACTAATATTTGAACTTAATATTTTACCCAAATGCTAATGACCATTAAGAACTAACCTCCTAACCCAATTTTATTACACCATATTCTGAAAAGAATATGGTGGAGGGATAAATAGATCATTGGCCAACGTAATTAAAATAAATAGAATGAAAACCTAAAGCAACTGAATTCAAAACATAAAATTAAATTAATAATAGAAACCATATGATAAAAATGAAATTATATTATATAATTAAAATACAAAAAAAACTCAAGAAAGTGAAATAGATCTAGCCTCCCCCTTTACCGACCACTCAAAGGAACTACCCCTTGAAACATGGGGAGGTAAAGTTGGTTCAAGAGAGGGGGATGATCACAAAATGATTAAAGTAAAATAAATAAATGAAGGGAAAGAAAACTGAAGAATTTCATCATCTATATCTTCCATCACCAGTCGATTCCTTCTCCTCTAACCTAGGCATGTATTTATGGGCCTCAATCATTATTCATAGTTCCTAAATTAATCATTTAATGGGTCTCCGAACACATTTGGTCTTCATATAGTGTTCTATGATTTTAATGTTGGATTCCCATCATCAATCACCATTTTTTTCATTGTATGAGAGTTAAACATCATGTAATTTGTGTAAATGATTTTTCATTTAGGGGCCTTGAGTTTTCTTCATGATGTGTAATTCTTCACATCCTATAAATATCAAAAGGTACACCTTGTTTAAAAGACTTACATGATGTTTAATTTTGATTTCTAGCATCTCTCTCCCAATTGAATATAAATCTTTATTTCTAAGATACAATCTTTTTCATTGAATATGTTGTGTCATAAAAAATCTAATGTCGTGACACATCACAAAGAATTGTGGTGGATTTTTTTTTCAACTTACAATATTCATATATTTTTTTCATTCTTTATAAAAATCATTTTACATCCATAAAACATAAATGTAAAAAAAATTCCATAAGTATAATCAATTCATTATATACAAAATAATACATTCATATAATGGTTCTATCAATTTCTCCACACATTAAACATGATTTTCCTCAGGAAAGAAATCATAACATAAATAAAAGTGGAGAAAATGTTATTAATTTTAAACTTAGATACAAATAAAATCAAATGATTGTCATTTTGGGATTAACCATTGATTATTTAAAAAAATAAAATCTTATTCCCACATTTAAGAGAAATTTATCAACCAATTTTTTACTTTTTCTAATTAAGAACTAGTGGGTATTTTCCTCCCTTTCATTAATTGTTCATAATTCATTATTATCGAGCATACCATGTCACAATGTACATCATAATGGATTCTTTTCTATCATAATTCATGATGCAAATTAAAGAAGAGTTATATAAATATCATGAGTACATGCTCCATTTCCATATGCTGATAATGAAACTAATTGATATATCACATAAAGAAAAAAATCACATAAATTTATAAGGGATTTGAAAATAAGGATCCAATGACTCTAAGGCATATGTTTTGTAGAGATTGATGTCCAAAATTGTATGCCTAAAAATAGATATTTCTTAAATAATACTACATGATATCAATGGTAAATTTCAATGAAAAATATATATTGAAAAAATGATAAATCCCACTACTCAGTAGTCAAACTAAGGTCATGATCAACTTAAGTATAATAAAATATTTTTAAACCCTCTTTAATTTTCCTTCTAAATCATTTTTTCTTTATTTAAAAAATATTTTTTAATTTTTTTAATATTTATAATGTTAATATAAAAATTAATATCACATTTACAACCTAACATCATATGATCAAAATCATCAGTCCAGTAATGGTGATTTTTTATTTTCCTATGTCAAACCCCATTTTTTCATTTTTCTAAGAAGAGAAAACTCTAATGTATAGTTAATGAATCATAAATATTTATCAATACTTGCAATTTATCACCCCCACAATTTTTCTTTACAATGTAATACATCTCTTCTACAAAGATATCCCTCTCCCCAACACTTAACCAATAAAATACCAAAAAATATAAATACAGTATGGTAGAAAATGATAAAAATGTATTATAATGTCGATGATTCCTAAAAATTATATCTAGGGATTTTATGGGATAAAAAGGATTAATTTCATGGTGGGACTATGGATAATTTCTTAAAAATAAATTTTTTTTGTCATTTTAGATGTGGGTTTTCACAGTTATAGATTTGACACATTCCAATTCATGTTCTAGTAGGTGACATACCCCAAGATAGCAAAGAAATAATTTCAAGATATAAATTTCAAGTATTTGGTCAAAAAAATTTCTCATGAATGTAATGTGTAATATGGTATAATCACACATGTCATTAAATCACAATAATAAGTCAATACAAATGATTATCAGAAATTGAAATTGTAAAATTTATTGAATAATTTGATTTTTATGAATAAACTAACTCCATAAATTTATGGGTAATTAATTAAATATTCATGCATTACAATAATTATTCAATTTCCCATTTTAATCATTCAATATCATTTTCATTGAAATATAAAACATTTCATCATGATGTTTATAATAAATTCAATTCTGCTATATGATCAAGTAAAGCAAGAAAGTTAATTATAAGAATAAAATATTATTTGAATATACATGAATAGATATTAAAAAAATTATAGGGAATTCAAATGATATTAATTATAATCAAAAACATCCTTTAGTAATGCTTCTTCAGTTTGGTTGCAAATTTTATGTTCCTTAAGTTCTGTATCGCCTCTAGGCATGTATACATTTCATGACATGTATTCAGTTTAGTTTCTCCATTTTACATCCATGAATCGTCTTTATTAATAGAAGAATAATTTATGAATAAAAAATGATAGTATAGAACTATTAAAAAATTCTATAATAGAATCGGGGGAAGAGTAGACTAAGGAAAAAAATATGGGTTGCCTCCTAGAAGCACTTTTGTTTAACATTATTAGCTAGACTCAAAAAAATGATTTTTTCTATAATTACTAGAATAAAATATTCACTCCCCCATACTTAATTGATGAATTGTCCACAATTAATTTAATCTTTTTCAATTTATGTAGATTTAAAATTTATGTAAATCATTTAATCTAGTGTAATATAAAGGGTTGACCTGATAGATATTCAATAATAACCAGTTTGATTCTATTACCTTTGAAAAAGATTTATTTACGTGGTTTTATCATGTACATCAGGTTCCACTAATTTTCTTACCAATTACAATTCATGTGGACAAAAAATTATAAACTAGATGGGTATATTCTCTTCAATGGGTTCCTTTTCTAAATTATTCCATTCTATATCTTAGGGAACCTCTCATTCTAGCCTTATTTTTCAAACCTCAATGAGTATCCAAAATTATTTTTTTCTTTTTCCTGGTAAAGGTTTGTTAAACTAAAAAAATAGAATTCACTACCATTATTACCATAGAACTAGAAAAGCCATCAAATTTTGTTCATCCATGTTCATTTTTATTTGTACGATTATTTGTTTCTATCTTGTTTCATGTCGATTCTCTCCATACAAAAGGGGTAGCGGTAATATTTTTATATTTTATGCTTCATTTGTGGAGGAACATTTAAGGTCATTTTTCTTGACCTACATGACCATTTTTTGGTATTGATATATGCAGTGTAATAAAATTTTTTATATTTCGATATTGATTATGTTAATATTTAACTTATTATTGTGATAATTCAATCTCATCAATTTAATTGGATCATTCACCTTACTATAAATATTTTATTTAGTTTTCTCTAAAATTTTCAATTTCTCGTTAAAGATTGAGACATGTAGAATGTGTCACTATATGTTATTCTTCTTTCATAGTTAGTTCCATCTATATATCTATGATAATCTATTAATTTATAGTTTCATTGAGTTTATAATTATCGATATAATTAAATGATAATTATTTTTTTCTACTAGTTCTAATAAACTAACAATGATTTTATATGTTATCTAATCTTAAAAATTTAATTTAGAATTACCATTTTTAGGGCACAAACCGGTTTTATGGTATTTTGATTGCAAAAATGACCTTATATTGCTAATAGTTTTCTAAGAAAACCAAATTCTATAGTCTCCCTTGTACCTTCCATGTGGGATATTTGATTTTCTGAATGCTTTCTTAATGGAATATTCATGTAGTAAATTATATTGAATTTCACTTTTCTATCTACATTATCCACTAAAAGTGTTCCTTCATGCATTTTATTGATGCACTACTGGAAAAATACCCTATACCAACGGTTTGGAACTGTTGGTATAGGCCTCCAAACTATTTGTATAGACTATACCAACGGATTGGAGTACCGTTGGTAAGTAAGACTTGGGTATAGTTCTATACCAATGGTTTTCAAAACCGTTGGTATAAGTAATATGAAAATCTATACCAACAGTTCCGTAAAACCGTTGGTATATGTAAATCAAAAAACAATCATTCGGTGGGTTTGGAACCCAGCACCTCCCGTCTGTGATTGAACAACCTAAACACTAACCTAACATAGTTTTATGAACATAATTTCATATATATATATATATATATATATTATCAAATGTATCTTAAATTTTGATTTATTTAATGTCCTCTATAAGAAGATTCGATTAAAAATACATGTTCCTATACCAACGGTTTTGAGAACCGTTGGTACTGGTTCATTGATTTTAGGACCTATACCAACGGTTTTGGACAAATTGGTAGTATTGGGGGGACCTATACCAACAGTTTGGAAAACACTGTTGGTATCGGGTCTCTATAATGGACCTATACCAACGGTTTTCCCAAAACCATTGGTAGAGGTCCAAATTACTGAACTATACCAACAGTTTTCCCAAAACCGTTTGTATAGATCCAAATTAGTGACATGTACCAACGGTTTTTGGAAAACCATTGGTATATGTCCATATATGTGACCTATACCAAAGGTTTTGAGAAAACTGTTGGTAGAGGTCCAAATTAGTGAACTATACCAACAGTTTGCCCAAAACAGTTGGTATAGATCATATTTCTATTAGTGATGGTTTTTGGTTTATTTAAGAATATTCCCCAAAAAGGATTCTAATTTTAATGAAACCTTATATTCATCCATTTTTAGAGTTTAGAAATATATTGTGAATTGTATATCTTTGAATTTCATAATCAAAACTTACAAAACACATGCTTAAAAATGGATCTATTTAAAAGATCAATTACCAATCTACTATGATTGATTTTTACAATATTCTAGGATGTAAATACAGATTGAGTAAAGAAATTGATTAAATAACCTAGATCATGTAAAGAATCATTGAAATATAAAGATCCAATAGTGAAATTATTATATAACATAATTGGATCTTGAAATTATTATTGAATTGGTGGTTTGATAAGTATTGAACTATTTCCTCTAAGACTAAGAGATGTATATTTATTTAAATTTTATGAAGGGTTTATTGAATATATTTTTTAATTCAATCCTCTTCTTCCTTTTTTCTCATCTATTGCAAAAGGGAATGCTTTATTTATATCATAATTTCCCTTTTTCTTCTTCTGTAAGGGTGTTTCGGGAATTTATTTTCTAATCATGGCCTTTATATTTTCATGTTTCTAATACACAATCCTTGTTAATATGGATGGATAGTAATGAGTCTTCTAAATTGTTTTACCTTTCATTTCCCACATGGCTATAACTCTTCCCCACTTTTTGTTGTAATAAAACTTATGTTTTCCTTGGGATTTTTAAATTGCAAGTACATTATTTTTTCCTTTATTATTTGTTATAATGTACAAAAATATTTCTAGTTCATCATATATCATATCATTATTATATTCCATTCCAAAATACTTGGTCTATAAATGATTCTCTTCAGTTGTTGGTTCACTTTTGGAAGTATTATCACAAGTATTTTATGGGAAACATTGTGATTGAACAACATGGGTTATAGTATTGTTCCTGAAATGGATGTTTATCTAGTTTATATTGGAATCCATATCCTAGATGGTTTCTTGGTTTATGTGGAAAATTAGTTTAGAATTTCATTATATTGTATAATGGCACACAACATTTTATCACCTTCACTTATTGACACTAGTTAGTGTAATAGTAAGTAGAAGAATATGAACCGCATGCCAAAGTTTTTCCTTGAAGTTCCAATAATTGGTTCATAACAATTTTTAGATCTAATATGGTTAGGAAATCAACCTTGGATGCAAGAATATTATATGAATCAGAATTTTTTACCTCTTAGATGACTCTAATGCACATACTTGTATTTCCAAATTTATGTGAATTCAATGAAATCATATTAATCAGAAATATGAAATATTCATGTGACATATAAATTAGGGCCCCTCCATGTGATTCATCTAACAGGTTCAAATAATTTTCATGTATTAATTGGTATATGAACACAAGGAAGGTATTCCCTACCATTTATTGACATGTAATGCTGGCACAAAGTATGTTGAACTACTTCTAGTACACAAATAGGGTCTCTCCGGTTTATTTTTGTATTATCTAAATATACATTATGATTTTCATAATCCAATATGTTTGGAATAATCTCTATAATTTAAATCATTAGAGATCTTAAAAATATGTAATCTCTCATTATTTAATATTTTGAAACAATTCCTTAACTACTCATTCAAGTGAGAAGGATAATTCCCTCCACCAAAATTGGTCTCCAGGTGATCCCATCTACCTAAAAAGTAAGAAAGGTAAACAATGTTATTGAATTTTCATATTTGTTTCTTATAAAATAAGACCATGAGATTTTAGTAGCTTATTAATTATTTCAATTTACATAATAAAATCATTATGTGTAGCTGGTATAGAGATTTGGTTATTTTAATTAAAATATCGAGGTGGGAAGATGTCGCACAGAGTTTTGTTGGGATTCACATACATTATTATAGGTTTAGAGTGATCTCTGAAACTTTCACTTGAATAATTGATGTTTATTCCCCAAAACTCTATTTGAGATTTTCATCTAAATTGATTTAACTTTTGTTCAATTTCAGCCTAAAATTAGATTTAATAATTACATAAAATACAAGTCATTTAAAAAAAATTTCTGGGTTTTTAGTGTTCTGAGGAATTTCCCCTGAAAACAGTTCCATATTGGATGCACTCCTATCATAGGGAATTGAAAAAATATATTTTTTATAACCCAATAAGAGTTTACTATTTAACATGAGGAAGTCTCCCGAAATGAGGGCACAAAAAACCATTTTGTCACTTTCTTGTATGAGTTAATCTTTAGATGGCTACTCAAGATCATCAAGCTTACTTTATTCATGTTTTTCGAGACCTTTTCAGCTTCATGTTTTAATAAAACCCACAAATTCTATGGGATTCATAAATTTTCATAACCTAACATTGCATCAATTCTTGGTTTTAATTTCTATAATGTTATCAAACATATTTTCCAAAGATTTTATTGTCTTCTTTTTCTCTTCAATCTATGAGTCTTGGTGGTTCAACAAACATATTTTTGATGGTTTTTCATATTATTTATATTATTAATACTATTTTTAGGTTCATTAAAATGTGGGGGGGGGGGGTTGGTATAACTACTAATGGAATAGAGGTTGATTTTTTGTACTGATTTTTAAAAGGATGTATATCCTGGTTCTATTACAATCCATATCCTCATTGGTTTTTTGGTTTATTTTCCTGATTTGGTTGTTATTTTCTTGGAATTATATTCTTTTTCTTATTTTTTCTATTTTTTAATTAAATTTAGTCTTCTTATTATTTAATAGTTGAAAAGTGTAATATATTGGGAATGAATCATAGACATCTCTTTATACCCACATCTTAGTGCCAACACAATTTTTCCTTGTAATTTATTTCATCCCTTAGGCCATGAATTCCCTCATCTATACACTTCAACATTAAAATATCATGAAAATAGTAAGGGGAGGGTAGGGATGCCTAAAATAGATTGAAACTTGGAAAATTTATAAAATGTCCATTCATGGATTGTATTGGTTAATCAAGTATTAATGTTTTGGTTGGTCCAAGGATATAGTCATAACCAAAAATTTACTTAATAATTTTCATTTTGGTTTTTCATATTCATTTATTATATAAGTATTAAGGAAAATTATAGCATTTTTAATGAAACAAGATGACTCAAAAAATATGCTCAAGATATGAAGAAGATGTATTTAGTCTAGAAGTCCTCTCTGGAATTGAGCATTTAATTAGGGACAATAATTAAGGGAATTAAATAACAACAATAAATCAATCCAACTAAATTTCATAAATTAAATTTGTAAAGATAGAGAACTAGGTCACTCTCCAATCATCATAGGGAGACCATTATTTAATACATTGATAACAATCATCAATGTCCATGAAGGAACACAAATAATGGAACATGGATATTTTACAATACAGTTCAACATTCTAAATGAAATGAAACATCCTTCCAACAGACAATTAATCTATGAAATCTCCCGCAATGAGTTTTTTGAACTAATGATGATTCAAGCATACATTGTGATTTCATATAATTATGGGAGGTTTTTTTTTAAATTTCAATTCCCAATGACCCGTAAATATTGATCTCATGTGAGAGGAAGAGGTATAATATAACCTTTTTAGTATTTTTTTAAAAGAGATGACTTGAAACATGGGACTGAAGATTTTGATGTAGGGGACCTCAACTCAATAACATCCCCAAAATGTGACATTATATAGTCACAAATTCAACATTATCCCAACTATGTTCTTACAAGTTTAATTCCCCATAATCACATAAAAAATATGCTCATGATATGAAAAGGATGTATTTGGTCTAGAAATACTCTCAAGAATGGAACTTGTATTTTCGGACAATAACTTATTTCATGAAATAACAATAACAAATCTATCCAACTAAAAGAAATTAAATATCAAAAATACTAATCAATTAAACTAAATTTGTTTTCCATTTGTACCAAAAAAAATACATGCATAATATTCTACTGTTAATATGTTAGAATTTTTTAAAATTTTCTCATTAATATCTTCTTCTTGTACACAATTAATGGGTTATTGAGTATGATATATTCATTAATGGATTAATAATAATTAATTTGTAAAATAGAACTATGAAAATGTTTCTTATGAAAAAATTCATTCCCGTTGAGTTTAGAGACCCCATGCCATTCACCATTCTATACAAAATATGAAATAATTCATTCATTATTTACTCAATAATATCAAATAATAAATAAATTTCATAAAAAAAAAGAAATTAGTTATAAACATGAATTTTTTACAAGTTTAAAAAAAGTCTAGTCATTAGTTTCAGAGTCAAAAAACAATTATAAATCATGGAATAATTAAGAATATTTTTGTCAAATTAATCTGATCATTTTACATTTTTTTTTTCACAATACCTCACAGTGAAAGTGAGTAATATTTTAAGAAATATGGATGATTCTAGAAGGACCGTTCATTATGAGTTTTATTACTCAAATTATATTCATAAAAGAATCATATGCATATAATTTGATGTCCTAATTTTCATGTTTATAATTTTATAAACAATTAAATTTCCTTTAGAAATCTAAATTAATTATTATATCCTAGAATTGGAAAACTTACTTTTCAGAATATTGATCTATTACCCATATGGATTTTTATATAGAAATTGGAGTAATGTATGTGAAATAAAAAAATAAATAATGGTAAAACATAAATTGACCTTAAATTTCCATACTTTTTTAAGATAAATGCTTTAAAAAATATTCAGCTACCATGTCAACTATGATCTTTGTATCATCCTGAAGGTTGGTATTAGAAAAATGAAATGATAATATATAAATTCCATTAAATTTAATTGGAAATATTTCAACACAAAAATAGAGGAATCTTTTATAAATCATCTTACCATACACTTAATATTAATATTATTTTTCCATGATTTTCCTATTCATATAATAACCAATATAACACTTATTGAAATAGAGGAATATAAAATAATTCATATTCTTAGGTATAGTATAATGTCCTCATCTTAGATCTTAGATGACTTAAAAGATAGTAGTCCTACCCATTAAATGTATCATATAAATATTGTCATGACCCACCTTCACCAAAAGGAGGGATGGGTCAGTAGATTGCCAGGCCCTTCCTTCTTTAAGTTGAAGGAGAGATAATGACCCCCGAAACCCGCCTTCAATTGGTCTTAGAGTGGTGAACAATACCAAGGGTATATAATCACACACTAAAAGGAAGGCATTACCCTTTTTATTTTAATAGGATTGGGAGATAAGATAGTAAATCCCACAAAAACAAAACTAAAAGTGAAAATACGGCTGAAAATAAACCATTCCCATATGCATGTTCAATGGTAAAAGATACAAGTCACAAAACTCTAAAGGTAAAAAGATACCAAGAAAAAGGGAAACAACAACAACAACTGCCCCAAAGGTCCAAGCCAGTACGGTCCCGCACGATCCCTGAAGTCCTCCTGGAAACCTGCAATCAGTTTTATATATGTAGGGTGAGAATACAAGTATAATCAGTAGGGAAAAACCAAAGAATCTCATGCACATGTGGGGCGTAATAATAATGACTTGTGAGAAAAGAGATAACTAAGAACACGGAAAGGAAACTAACCACCCAAGACTCACCAAGGCACACTCCCCAAAAAACACAAGTCAAGTAAAGTATAGTAATAGCACATCGATGTTTGGGTACCCTGCGCCACTTTCCCCTGGTTATTGAAGACATCCTACGCATCAGACCAATCCCGCCATTCTCATCGCAGTCCCACTGCCATACCCTACCCGCACACACCTGGGCCACAACAACACATCCTGCCCGCAAACACCTGGGCCACAACCACTAACCCACCCGTAGACACCTGGGCCACAACTATCACACGTAACCATGCCTGAAAAAACCTAGGCCAGAACAACCACTCCCACACCCGAAGACACCTGGGCTAAAAGAACTACTACCATGCCCGAAGACACCTGGGCCTCATATCGAAGATACTTGGGAAACCACCTTCTTGCACACACCTGGGACAACCACCACACTACCTTGCCCAAAGATTCATTGGATAATAATGGACTTCAGGCCATCACATCCTGCCCGTAGAGTCTTGGGTTATTCGGGAAAGGGAGTAGAAATTGAGCTAATAACCTGCCACTCATAGGAGTGTTGGGAAAAATACCTCCCCCATGAAATGGGGGTGTTTGGTACTATGTTCTCAACAAGGGTGGGGTGTGAATAAGAAACACAAAAAACTACAAGTATATGTATAGGTAACAGGAACTAACCCAATCTATGTTTTTCTTTAGCCAGCCTAAAGAACACTATCCTTACTATTCATTCATAAGAGAAGAGAAGAGCACCCATGCCCAAATCACAACTCACACCAAACCAAAACCCCATTTGTCCCATCCTTGTTTTCATGTTCAGTAATAATGTTTAAATAAGTTTCTGTACCTACTTGGGAAGCTAGTAATCATAAGCACAGTCCATGGAAAGAGTACACCCAATAACAATTTAAACATTTACACTCGGTTCTCTTTTAAAAACACATCAAGTGAGACCCCTCCATGTATGGAAACCAAAGCTGGTCAAAGTGAGATTCACTCCAAAGTTCCCAAAACTATGAATAAGAAGGATTCACAATAGAAGAGGATCCCATCCCAATTCGTGATACAAAGAGAGGATCCCATCCTCACCCACATCACCCCAGCAATCAATGCCCCTATCCAAGAAAACGATAAGGTCACCCGTACTCGTCCCATGGAGGAAACAACCAAACCAATACTACCAACACAAGGCAGACTCAATAGGTATTTTTTGATTTAAACTATTTAACACACACCATGATTTCAATTCCACTGGGTTAAACTGGGGTTATCATAGAAAAGGAGTTGATCCTGGTGCTTCCAAATTATTTATCTGAATATACATATGAAACCAATTTCCTTTACACATAAAAAGTTTCAAAACCAAAATACAATCCATTTAAACATCACAAGAGGAAAGGGTTTATTAGGGCACAGAGAAAGACCACAAAAATCCATGATTTTAAGTAGGCGTAAGCCTGCCCAATTCAGAAATCATTAATCATGAAATAGGGGAAAAACAGAGTAGCATCATCGATCACACCCCTCCCCTTCAATCTTTAGAATCCGTTTATTATTTCATTAAAGTTTGGTTCATCCAATTATACAGAAGCTGTAGCGTACCCACCTCACAAGATACATTGAAAGGAGAGATGAAGGTGAAACCCCTACCTGAATGATCAAGGATCTACATTAATTCCCCGCGTGAGTAGTAGTAGCTCCACAGAACATGATCAAGGAAAACTTTGATGGGTTACAACTTGTCGGGTGGAAGGGTACTCCATCGGCCGGGTGATCGAGAAAAAGAAACGTAGGTAGAAGCCTTTAGGTTATAAAGGCTGACAAGGGCTGAGATACAGCACTCCTCAGAGGATTAAGATACAGAGATAAAAACTTGAAACCGTGTAAGGAGCGGGATCGTGGGTCGACCATGCGACTGGGACACCCCACACGTCATTAAAGGGTTCCCGCCTTTCGGGGTGGTTTAAACTGACGCACACCAGGGTACCTCACCAATCATTTAATTAAATGATGTTAATGGGCATTAATGGGCTTTAAAACAGGCTTAAAGGGGTAAAACCACGTTTTAAAACTCAATTCGCACAAAAAGGAAGCGCTACTGAAAAAACCATGGGGGTGGGCGAGAGCTACCAGTTGGCGATAGCTACTGGTAGCCGAGAGCTCTTGGTAGCCCAGAGCTATCGGTTGGTGACAGCTACCGGTAGCAGAGAGCTACCTGTAGACGAGAGCTACCGATAGAAGAGAGTTATCAGTTGGCGACAACTACCGGTAGCCGAGAGCTAACGGTATCCGAGAGCTACCGGTACCCCAAGGTCACCTGTAGGATATGTCTACCTGTAGGCCAAGGCTACTGCTAGGAGTCACCGAGAAGCTAAGATGGCCTTCCAGACCACCCAGAATACCTCAAACATCATATTTTTACCATGTAATGAATCCAAAAAACACGATCCATTACATCAGATACCTCTCAAACTATTCTCGCCCTCGAGAATCAAAACAACCCAGAAGGAAAGAGAGGGTCCGAACAACCACCTCGAAAGATACCTCTCAGGAGTGAACCTGATCGTTATCTAAAAAAACACCTCCCTCTCAAGAACCAAGAAACAAACCAAGGTCAAACTGCCCAGTCATATGGGTTGGGGAGTCTCTTCCCCCATGTCACGATACTATCCGCTTTGGGCGGCATTGACTCGCCCGCACGGGTTTAATCGCATCCACCTTAATGCATCTTGATTAGGGGTCGGGTACTCGCCTCCCTATATCTGGGACTTATCCCACACATTCAGAGAAAAGAAAAACCACATATTCATAGCCAACAAGGTAAAACTCTCCATCACAACAAGTATAAATAGAACAACACAAAACTCAAAACAAATCGGGGTACTAGTCAGGCAACTATGCTTCCCTCTCCCAGGTACTCTCCTCAAGCCCACCATGTCTCTATAACACACGAGCCAAGGTAATGCTTCACCCACGAAGAACATTCTTCTCACGACCCTCTATCCTCACTGGTATTTCCACAAAGTTAATGTCATCCTCAATTTCTAGCTCTTCCCAGCCGAGGACGTGTGAGTCATCGTGCAGATACCGACGGAGCTGGGACACATAGAAGATTTCATGTATCCTCAGTAGCGGCGGTGGTAACGCTAGATGATTATCCACTTCGCCGACCCGCCACAATACTTCTAAGGGTCCGATGAACTTGGGGGAAAGCTTACTTCCCTTGCCAAAACTCCATTGTCCATGCCGAGGGGAGACCTTCAAGAACACCTGGTCTCCTAACTCAAACTCCAAGGGCCTTCTCCTGCTATCGGCATATGACTTTTGTCAGTCCTGGTCCGCCTTCATCCTTTCCCGTATATGCTGAACCTTCTCTGTCGTGCTCTGTACCACCTTCGGGCCAAGGATGCCCGCCTCTCCGATATCGGTCCAGCACACGGGTGAGCGGGATGGCCTCTCGTATGAGGCTTAAAATGGAGCCATACCAATCGTATAGTGATAGCTATTATTGTTGGCAAACTCTATCAGAGGCAAGTTTCGCACCCACGATCTTCTTGAATTTAGAACACATGACCGCAACATATCCTCCAATGTCTGGATGGTGCACTCTGTCTGTCCATCTTGCTGGGGATGGAAAGCATTGCTAAGATATAGCTGGGTTCCAAAAGCATGCTTCAATCCTCTCCATACTCGTGAGGTAAACCATGCATCCCTATCCGAGACTATGGACCTTGGGACTCCTTGAAACTGCACAACCTCATCCACATACCTTCATGCTAAAGAATCTACTGCACCCGACTCCTTGATAGCTAGAAAGTGAGCCAATTTCGTTAACCGATCCACTACTACCCAGATGGTGTCATATCCCCTTGCACCTTGGGCAGTCCCATGAATAAATCCATCGAGATGTCATCCCACTCTTACTCAGGGACATCTAGAGACTGTAGTAGGCCGCCTGGAACATGGTGTCCAGCCTTCACCTGTTGACACACAAGGCACTTGGCCACAAACTCTACCACTTCTCTATTTACTCTAGGCCACCAAAACTATCTCTTCAGTCCCTGGTACATCTTGGAAACTCTTGGGTTCATTTCTAGGGGTGAGTTGTTGAACTCACTAAGAACCGGGTCGTGCATAGCCTCTAGAACAAACAAAATTCCTCGGAAGATCATCTGGTTCTTACCATACTCCACCCACCCATCTAGAGCATTGCACTGGTCAACTCGTTCACACATCACTACGCACTCTGGGTCTACCAACTGAGACTCATCCACTTTCCGAAAAGGATAATATTGTACTGTCATCTGGTGCAGGAAACTTCCACCGCTATCCATCCTTGCATCCAGGTGCAAGGAAGCCAACTCCTCTATTGCCTTCCTGGCGTCTGCCGACTCTCGGACTGCGTCCTTCTGCGACCTCTTACTCAAAGTATCGGCCACTACATTCCCTTTTCCCTAAGTGTAGGAAATCTTGAATACGTAATCCTATGGGAACTCCATCCACCTTCACTGCCGCAAGTTTAGGTCCCGCTGGGAGAAGAGATACCTCATGCTTTTGTGATCTATGAAGACCACAAAGCGCTCTCCGATGAGGTAATGCCTCCATAACATTAGTGCAAAAATGACCGCTGCAAGTTCCAGATCGTGGGTGGCATAATTACGCCCATGAGGGTGTAGCTGCCTAGACCCATAAGATATCACCCCTTGTCACTGCATCAACACACATCTGAGGCCTTTTCGTGAAGCATCATAGAACACCTCATACGTCGCCCCTTCTTCTGGTAGTCTCAGCACTGGGGCACTAACCAAATTCTCCTTCAGATAGTTGAAGGCTTCCTCGCACTTCTCACTCCACAAGACAACCTGGTCCTTCTTGGTCAAGGCTGTCAAAGGGGCTGCAACTCGAGAGAAGTTGGGTACGAACCTTCGATAGTAACCTGCTAGCCCGAGGAAACTGCGAACCTCTGCCACATTCTTGGGTGCTGCCCAAGAAAAAACCGCCTCAACCTTTTATGGGTCCACCGTAACCCCCTGTTCGGACACTACGTTCCCAAGAATGTGTACATATCGCCTCTAGAACTTCCATTTCGATAACTTCCCATAGAGCTGGTGTTGTTGTAGGACCTATAAAACCATCCTCATATGCTCCACGTGGTCCTCCTCTGATCTTTAATAGATCATGATTTCATCGATGAACATGACTATAAACATATCTAGGTACTCTTGGAAGATGGATTTCATAAGCCCCATGAACACAGCCGGGGCGTTCGTAACACCGAAAGGCCTGACTACAAACTCGAAGTGCCCATATCTGCACCTGAAGGCCATCTTCGGGATGTCTCCATCCTTCACACTCAATTGGTGATACCCATACCACTGGCCGATCTTTGAGAACCATCCTGCCCCTTTCAGCTGGTCGAAAAGATCGTCTATCCTCGGAAGAGGGTAGCGATTCTTGATCATTACCATATTCCGCCTCCTGTAGTCAATGCACAACCTGAGACCACCATCTGACTTCTTTTTGAACAAGTCTGGGGCACCCCACGGTGACGCACTTGGTCGAACATAAGCCCTCTTCTTTAGATTGTCAATCTGAATCTGCAACTCCCGTAGCTCTAAAGGTGCCATCCGGTATGGAGCCATCGAAATCGGACGAGCACCAGGCTGCAAGTCTATCCCAAATTCGATATCACGTCGAGGGGGTATAGTCATCACCTGTTTAGGGAAGACGCCCATAAACTCACTGACGATCCCTGGTAACTCCACCATCTCAGCATCAACTGACTCTACTGATAGCTCAGCAAAAAAGGAGAGGAGGGGTTCCCCTCACCTACTTCCCTTCTGACCGCTCCGCTCATCGGTGAAAGTAACACATCGGCCTCCCAAGTCTGAGAACACAACCCTTCCTCGGAAGTAGTCGATGATGGAACACATAGATAACAACAATTAGATGCCTAGGATGACCTCGTATGGTTGTATCTGCAATAGTAGTAGATCCCTAACTGACTGATGTGTCCCTATCATCAGACAATATCCTAGACAAACATATAACAAGTCAGTCTGACCTCCAACTGGTGTGCTCATCACCAGGGGCACTGGAATTCTCTCAGCATCTAGACCCAAATCAAGGGCTATACTGTGTGCAACTAAGGAGTGTGAAGCTCCTGTATCGAACAAGGCATAAGCAAGGGTGCAAAACAAACTGATCGTACCTCGAATGACCTCCGGTCCAGCTTGAACTGCTGCCTTCGTGGTGTGCATTTGCCCATGCCCAACTCCTCTGCATCTCATCTATCGGCCGCCTCCACGACCATGCCCCAGTCGAGGTCCCTGAGGAGCACCCTGAGGTTCGCCTCCCCATGCAACGCCTTCCCTCGGAGGAGTGGGAGCTTGTTTCCCCTGTTGCTGCTACTAGAAGGGCCTATCTGGAAGCTTCTGTTAGGGTAAGTGTTGGGCATGTCCGCCACCTCCATATTGTTCTCGGCCCAACCACTGATTCCAGATATTTCCATGGCTCCCACAGACAAAGCACCTCCGTCCTATGCCCAAAGTAAAAGGGCGAGGATCGGGGGACCGAAACTGGAACTATTGCGGCCTTCTCCCTACTAGTCGGAACCTAGAGAGTCCTAATGATGGAGGTCTGGTGCTGACAGCTTTTCCTTTTAATGGGCCTAGCTGAATCCCCTCTCGTGACACACCTCTTATGCGTGTATCATCTCCACCACTTCGGCCTTCTTCTGGACCTCCAAGTATGATGGCAAGGTGAAGGGGGTAACAACGTATTGGAGGGAGGGTCGGAGCGCCTCCTCTAAACGTCTCGCCCGAAACTCCTCATCAAGAAAGGGGTCTGGGGAAAAATGGAGGAGGTCCTTGAACATGATTCCCAGCTCCCTTACTGACATACTCCCCTACTGGAGGGAGAGTATCTCCTGCCTCTTCTCCTCCTTCATCGTAGAAGCGAGGAATTCTTCCCAGAACTCCTTCTCAAAACCAGCTCATGAAACCTCAGCCTCTCTCTTCTCCTCCAGGTAGAGCGTCAACCACTAACGTGCTGCTCCCTGCATCTGGCTGACGGCCAGGGGAACCCAGTACTTGGTCGGAGCCCGAATCAAGCCGAAATCTATCACCAGCTCCTCTAGCCAGCTCTCTGACTTCATGTCAGAGGTGATTCTCTCATAATTCTCAAGGGTCTATTGCTGGAAAGCTCTAAGAGACTTCTTCCACTGGTCATCTTCTTCCTCTCGTTCAGCCCTCTTTCAATCATCTAAATCGACCTCCTAGGCCTTGATCACCCGCACCGCCCGTGGTCGCCTCCCAGGTGCCATAGCTGCAAGGTAAACAAGGAATGCTTAAGCCCAAGAAGTGCAGAATATTGTTCTTAAATTTTTATTTGGATTCGTACTTATTTAAATACCCAAAACACCCATTAAACATGATAACACAAGTCATTATGATTCAGGTACCTTTCCTAGGGTCTCTACCCTATAATCAGTGTGGTCTTACTTGGTCGTTCGGTAGGTCCAGAGTCCTTGCATCGGACCACGGGGGGGCCTAAAATCCTGTGTCCTAGCTAGTATTCCCTGGCCTAATTCATGCACCATGGTCACCCAACACGGTTACCCTACCATCCCATGCAATCCTTACTGTTCCTAACTCCAGTCTCCATCCTATCTCTCAACCAACCCTTCCCTCTAATACAATTCTGTCACGACCCGCCTTCACCAAAAGGAGGGAAGGGTCAGCAGATATCCAGGCCCTTCCTTCTTTATTTTGAAGGAGATATAATGACCCTCGAAACTTGCCTTCAATAGGTCTCAGAGTTATGACCAGCACCAAGGGTATATAATCACAAACTAAATGGAATGCATTACCCTTTTTCTTTTATTAGGATCGAGAGATAAGATATTAAATACCACAATACCAAAACTGAAAGTGCAAATACGTTTGAAAATAAAAATTCCCATATGCATGTTCAAAGTTAAAACATACATGTCACAAAACTCCAAAGGTAAAAAGATACCAAGAAAAAGGGAAACAACAACAGAAACTACTCCAAAGGTCCAAGCTATTACAGTCCCGCACGATCCCTGAAGTCCTCCTGGAAACCTGAAAGTAGTTTTATATACGTAGGGTGAGCATACAAGTATACTCAGTTGGTAAAAACCAAATACTCTCATGCACAAGTGGGGAGGAATACTAATTCCCTGTGAGAAAAGAAATAACCAAGCACCCAGCAAGGAAACTAACCGCACAAGCCTCACCAAGGCACACTCCCCAAATAACGCAAGTCAAGTTATGTATATTAATAGCACAAAGATGTTTGGGCACCTCATGCCACTTTCCCACTAGTTATTAAAGACATCCTGCGCATCAGACCAATCCCGCCATTCTCATCATAGTCCCACTATCATACCTCACTCGCACACACCTGGGCCACAACCACACATCCTGCCCGCAAACACCTGGGCCACAACCACTGGCCTGCCCGCACACACCTGGGCCACAACTGTCACACGTAACCATGCCTGCAAACACCTAGGCCCGAATAACCACTGCCATTCCCGAAGACACCTGGGCTAGAAGAACTACTGCCTCGCCCGAAGACACCTGGGCCTCATCCCGAAGATTCTTGGGAAACCACCTGCCCGAACACACCTAGCCAACCACCACACTACCATGCCCGAAGATTCTTGGGCAAATAATGGACTTCTGGCCATCACAGCTTGCCCGTAGTGTCTTGGGATATTCGGGAAAGGGAGCAGAAAAGGAGTTAATAACCATCCAATCATAGGAGTATTGGAAAAAACACCATCCCCCATGAAATGGGGGTGTTCGGCACTAAGTGCTCAAATTGGGTGGGGTGCGAATAAGAAACACCAAAACTAAAAGTATATGTATAGGTAACAAGCACTCACCCAATCTATGTTTTTCTTCAGCCAGCCTAAAGAACACTATCCTTACTATTCATTCAACAGAGAAGAGAACATCACCCATTCCCAAATAACAACTCACACCAAACCAAAACCCCATTTTTCCCATCCTTGTTTTCATGTTTAGTAATAATGCTTAAATAATTATCTTCACCTACTTGGGCAACTAGTAAGCATAAGCACAGGCCAAGGAAAGAGTACACCCAACAACAATTGAAACATTCACACCCGGTTCTATTGTAAAAACACATCAATTGAGACCCCTCCACATATGGGAACTAAACCAGGTCAAAGTGAGATACAGTCAAAAGTTCCCAGAATTATGAATAAGAAGGTTTTACAACAGAAGAGGATCCCACATCAATTTGTGATACAAACAGAGGATCCTATCCCCACCCACATCACCCCATCAATCTAAGCCCCTATCCTAGAAAACAATAAGGTCACCCATACTCGGCCCGTGGAGGAAACAACCAAACCAATACTACCAACACAAGGCAGACTCAACAAGTGTTTTCAGATTTAAAATATTTAACACACTCCATGATTTCAATTACACTGGACTTAAATCGGGGTTATCATAGAAAAGGAGTTGATCCTGGTGCTTCTAATTTATTTAGCCGAATATACGTAATTAACCAATTTCCTTTACATGAAAAAAGGTTCATAACCAAAATAAAATCCATTTAAACATCACAAAAGTTAAGGGTTTATTAGTTCACAGAGAAATACCACCAAAGTCCATGATTTTTAGTAGGTGTAAGCCCACACAATTCAGAAATCATTAATCATGAAATAGGAGAAAAACATAACAGCATCCTCGATCACACCCCTCCCCTTCAATCTTTAGAATCTATTTATTATCTTTATTAAAGTTTGGTTCATCTAATTCTACAGAAGTAGTAGCGTACCCACCCAGCAAGATACACAGAAAGGAGAGACGAAGGTGAAACCCCTACCTTACTGATCAAGGATCGACGTTAAGTCACAGCATGAGTTGCATGATCTCCACAGAACACGATCAAGGAAAACATCACTGGGTTACAACTCGTCGGGAGGATGGGTACTCTGTCAGAAGGGTGATTGAGAAAAAAAAATGTTGGAAGAAGCCTTTAGGTTATAAAGGCTGATAAGGGATGAGATACATCACGCCTCAAACGGTTACGATACGGAGAGAAAAACTAGAAACCGCGTAAGGAGAGGGATCGTGGGTTGACCACGCAGCTGGGACACCCCACACGTCATTAAAGGGTCCTTGCCTTTCGGGGCGGTTTAAACTGAAGCACACTAGGGTACCTCACCAATCATTTAATTAAACGATGTTAATTGGCATTAATGGGCTTTAAAACAGGCTTAAAGGGGTCAAAACAACGTTTAAACCCTAATTTGAGCAAAAAGGAAGCACTACTAAAAAACACATGGGGGTAGGCAAGAGCTACCAGTAGGCGAGAGATACCAGTAGGTGAGAGATACCGGTTGGTGACAGTTACCAGTAGCTGAGAGCTACCGGTTGGCGATAGATACCAGTAGCCAAGAGCTACCAGTAGCCGAGAGCTACTAGTTGGCGATAGCTACCAGCAGCCAAGAGCTACCGGTAGCCGAGAGCTACCTGTACCCCAAGGTTACCGGTAGGCTAAGTCTACCTGTAGGACAAGGCTACCACTAGGAGTCACCGAGAAGCTGGGATCGCCTTCCAGACAACCCAGAATACCTCAAACATTAGATTTTTACCAATTAATGAATCCCCAAAAACCCGGTCCATTACATCAGATACCTCTCAAACTATTCTCGCCATCGAGAATCAAAACAACCCAAAATGAAATATAGGGTCCGAACAACCACCTCGAAAGATACCTCTCAGGAGTGAACCTCATCGTTCTCTAAAAAAACACCTCCCTCTCAAGAACCAAGCAACATACCAGGGTCAAACTGCCCAGTCATGTGGGTTGGGGAGTCTCTTCCCCCATGTCAAGATACTATCCGCTTTGGGCGGCACTAACTCGCCTGCACGGGTTTAATCACATACACCTTAATGCATCTTTATTAGTGGTCGGGTACTCCCCTCCCTATAGCTGAGACTTTTCACACACATTCATAGAAAATAAAAACCTCTTATTCCTAGCCAACAAGGTAAAACTCTCCATCACAAAAAGTATAAACAAAACATCACAAAACTCAAAACTACTCTGCGTACTGGGCACACATCTGTACTTCCTACTCCTAGGTACTCTCCTCAAGCACACCATGTCTCCATAACACATGAACCAAGTTAATGGTTCACCCATGAAGCACCTTCTCCTCATGACCCTCGATCCTCCCTGGTATTTCCACAAAGTTAACTTCTCCCTCGATGTCTAGCTCTCCCCAGCCGAGGATGTGTGAGTCGTCGTGTAGATACCGATAGAGCTGGGGCACATAGAAGACATCTTGTGTCCTCAGTAGTGGTGGTGGTAACTCTAGCTGATAAGCCACTTCCCCGACCCACCGCAACACTTCAATGGGTCCGATGAACCACGGGGAAAGCTTACTACCCTTTACAAACCTCTATTGTCCACGCCGATGGGAGACCTTCAAGAACACATGGTCTCCTACCTCATACTCCAAGGGCCTTCCCCTGCAATCGGCATACGACTTTTGTCGGTCTTGGGCCGCCTTCATCCTTTCCCGTATAAGCTAAACCTTTTCTGTTGTGCTCTACACCACATCCGAGCCATGTATTCCCACCTCTCTGACTTTGTTATAGCACACGGGTGAGCGGCATGGCCTCCCGAACAAGGCTTCAAACGGAGCCATACCAATGGTAGAGTGATAGATATTATTGTAGGGAAACTCAATCAGAGGCAAGTGTCACACCCACAATCCTCCTGAGTCCAGAACACATGCCCGCAGCATATCCTTCAAGGTCTGGATGGCGCGCTCTGTCTGTCCATCTGTCTGGGGATGGAAATCAGTGATAAGATGTAGATGGGTTCCAAAAGCATGCTACAATCCTCTCTGTACTCGTGAGGTAAACCGTGCATCCCTATCTGAGTCCATGGACCTCAGGACTCCATGAAACTGCACCACCTCATCCATGTACCTTCGTGCTAAAGCATATACTGCACCCGACTCCTTGATAGCTTGAAATTGAGCTGATTTCATCAATCGATCCACTAATACCTAGATGTTTTCATATCCCCCTTGAAACTTGGGCAGTCTCGTGATAAAATACAACAATATGTCATCCCACTTCCACTCGGGGACATCTAGAGACCACAACAGGCCGCCTGGAACACAGTGTCCAGCCTTCACCTGCTGACACACTAGGCACATGGCCGCAAACTCTGCCACTGCTCGCTTTACTCCGGGCCAGCAAAACTATCTCTTTAGTCCCTGGTACATCTTGGAAACTCTCGAGTGCACTACTAGGTGTGAGTTGTGGAACTCACTAAGAACCTGGCCACGCATCGCCTCTATAACAAAAAACATTCCTCAGAAAAGCATCTGGTTCTGACCATCCTCTGTCCACCCTTCCAGAGCATTGCCCTGGTCAACTCGGTCACGCATCACTTCGCACGCTGGGTCTCTCCACTGAGACTCCTCCACTTGCCGCAAAAGAGAATATTGTACTGTCATATGATACAGGAAACATCCACCTCTATCCATCCTCGCATCCAGGTGCAAGGTATCCAACTCTTCCATTTCCTTCCAGGCGTCTGCTGACTCTCGGACTGCATCCTTCTGTGACCTCCTTCTCAAAGCACCAGCCACTAAATTCCCTTTTCCAGAAGTGTAGGAAATCTTGAAGTCGTAATACTGGAGGAACTCCATCCACCTTCGTTGTCGTAAGTTTAGTTCCCACTGGGAGAAGACATACCTCAAGCTTTTTTGATCCATGAATACCACAAAGTGTTCTCTGATGAGGTAATGCCGCCATAACTTTAGTGAGAAAATGACCTCTAAATGTTCCAGATCGTGGGTGGCATAATTACGCTCATGAGGGAATAGCTTCCTAGACCCATAAGAGATCAACCCTTGTTGCTACATCAACACACGTCTAGGGCCTTGCCCTGAAGCATCATAGAACACCGCATACACCGCCCCTTCTTCTAGTAGTCTCAGCATCAGGGAACTAACCAACTTCTCCGTCAAATAGTTGAAAGCTACCTCACACTGGTCACTCCATAAGAAAACCTGGTCCTTCTTATTCAAGGCTATCAATTGGGCTGCAACTCGGGAGAATTTGGGTACGAACCTGTGATAGTAACCTGCCAGCCCAAGAAAACTGCAAACCTCTGCCACATTCTTGGGTGCTACCCAAGAAACAACCGCCTCAACCTTTGATGGTTCTATAGTTACCCCCGGATCGGACACTATGTGCCCAAGGAAATGTACTTCTCGAGTCCAGAACTTGCATTTTGACAACTTCCCATAGAGCTGGTGTTGTCGGAGGACCTCTAAAACCACCCTCAGATGCTTCGCATGGTCCTCCTTTGATCTTGAATAGATCTGGATGTCGTCGATGAACATGACTACGAACCGATCCTGGTAATCCCGGAATACGGTGTACATAAGACCGATGAACATAGCTGGGGCGTTCATAACACCTAAAGGCCTGCCAACAAACTCGAAGTGCCTATATCTGCAGCTGAAGTTCATCTTCGGGATGTCGCCCTCCTTCACCCTCAAATGGTGATACCCAGACCGTAGGTCGTTCTTTGGGAACCATCCTACCCCTTTCAACTGGTCAAAAAGATTTTCTATCCTCAGAAGAGGGTAGAGAGTCTTGAACATTACATGATTCTGCCTCTTGTAGTCTATTCACAACCTGAGACCACCATCTGCCTTCTTTTCGAACAAGACTGGAGCACCCCACGGTGACGCACTTGGTCGAACATAACCCCTCTTCATTAGATCATCAACCTGAATTTGCAACTCCCGTAGCTCTGAAGGTGCCATCCGGTAGGGAACCATCGAAATCGGACGAGTACCAGGCTGCAAGTCTATCCCAAATTCGATATCACGTCGAGGGGGTAGAGTCGTCACCTCCTCAGGGAAGACGTCCATAAACTCACAGACGATCCCTGGTACCTCCACCATCTCAGCATCTACTTACTATACTAATAGCTCGACGAACAAGGAGAGAAGGGGTTCCTCTCGCCTGCTGCCCTTCTGACCACTCCGCTCGCTGGTGAATGTAACATGTCGGCCGCACATGTCTGAGAACAAAACCCTTCCTCGGAAGCAGTCGATGACAGCACACACAGAGAATATCAAGTAAATGCCTTGGATGACATCATATGGATGTATCTTCAATAGTATCAGATCCCTGACTAACTGATGTGGCCCTATCATCAGTCTTCATCCTCGACAAATATATAACAAGTTGGTATGACCTCCAACTTGTGTGCTCCACACCATGGGAACTATAATTCTCTTGGAATATAGACCCAAAGCACGGGCTAGACTGGGTGCAACGAAGGAGTGCGATGCTCTGGTATCAAACAATGCATAAGGAAGGGTGATAAACAAACTGATCGTACCTCGAACGAAATCTGGTCCTGCTGGAACTACTGCCTCTGCAGAGTACAACTGCCCATGCCTAGCTCCTCTGCCTCTCGGCTATTAGCCGCCTCCCCGACCATGCCCCGGTTGAGGTTCCTGAGGAGTACCCTGAGGACAGCCTCCCCCTACAACGCCTGCCCTCAGAGGAGCGGGAGCTCCCTGCCCCTGTTACTTTGGATGGAAGGGCCTATCTGGAAGTTGCTGCTTAGGTGGGTGTCTGGCCTGTCCACCACCACCGTACTGTACTCGGTCCAGGCACTGATTTTGGAGATGTACATGGCTCCCACAGACGAAGCACCTCAGTCCTGGGCCAAAAGGAAAAGGGCGAGGACCATGGGACCAGAACTGGAACTGCTGCGGCCCGCTCCCTGATAGTCAGAACCTAGAGGGTCCTGATGCTGGTGTTATGGTGCTGACATCCTTTACTTTTGACGGGCCTAGATAAATCCCCTCTCATGAAATGCCTCCTAGCACGTGTATCTTCTCCACCACTTCGGCCTTCTTATGGACCTCCAAGTATGTCGGCAAGGTATGGGGGTAACATCGTATTGGAGGTAGGGTCGGAGCGCCTACTCTAAACGTCTCTCCCGAGACTCCTCATCTACAAAGAGGTCCGGAGAAAAATGGAGGAGGTCCTTGAACTTGATTCCCATATCCCTTACTGACATACTCCCCTGCTGGAGGAAGAGTATATCCTGCCTCTTCTCCGCCTTCATCATAGAAGAGAGGAATTCCGCCCGGAACTCCTTAAAACCATCCCATGCCACCTCAGCCTCTTTCTTCTCCCCCAGGTAGAGCATCCACCACTGATGTGCTGCTCCCCGCATCTGGATGATGGCCAGAAGAACCCATTACTCGGTCGGAGCCAGAGTCAAGCCGAAATCTATCACCAGCTCCTCTAGCCAGCTCTCCATCTTCATGTCCGAGGTGTTTCCCTCATACTTCTCAAGGGTCTGTCGCTAGAAATCTCGAAGAATCTTCTACCAATGGTCATCTTCTTCCTCTCAGTTAGCCCTCTGTCGATCAGCTAAATCGACCTCATGGGCCTCGATCACCCACACCGCCCGTGGTCGCCTCCCAGGTGCCATAGCTGTAAGGTAAACAAGAAATGCCTAAGACCAAGTACTGCAGAATATTGTTCTAAAAATTTTCTTAAAATTCTTAATTATTTAAATCCCCAAAACACCAATGAAACACGAGAACACAAGTCATTATGATGCATGTACCTTTCCTAGGGTCTCTACCCTGAAATCAGCGTGGCCTTACTTGGTCGTTCGGTAGGTCCAGAGTCCTTGCATCGGACCACAGGGGGGCCTAAAATCTCGTGTCCTAGCCGGTCTTCCCTGGCCTAATTCACACAACAAGGTCACCTAACATTGTTTCCCTACCATCCCATGAGATCCTTACTGTGCCTAACTCCAGAATCCATCCTATCTCTCAACCAACCCTGCCCTCTGATACCATTTTGTCATGACCCACCTTCACCAAAAGGAGGGAACGGTTAGCAGATTGCCAGGACCATTCTTCTTTAAGTTGAAGGATATATAATGTCCCCCGAAACCTACCTTCAATAGGTCCCAGAGTGGCAACCATCACCAAGGGTATATAATCACACACTAAATGGAAGTAATTACCCTTTTTCTTTTAATAGTATTGGGAGATAAGATAGTAAATCCCAAAACACCAAAACTGAAAGTGAAAATACGGCTGAAAATAAACCATTCCCATATGCATGTTCAAAGGTAAAAGATAAAAGTCACAAAACTCCAAAGGCAAGAAGACTCCATGAAAAAGGGAAACAACAACAGAAACTGCCACAAAGGTCCAAGATAGTATGGTCCCGCATGATCCTCGAAGTCCTCTTGGAAACCTGAAAGAAGTTTTATATACGTAGGGTGAGAATACACGTATACTCAGTAGGGAAAAACCAAAGACTCTCATGCACAAGTGGGGAGGCATACAAATTCCCTGTGAGAAAAGAGATAACCAAGAACCCAGCAAGGAAACGAACCACCCAAGCCTCACCAATGCACACTCCCCAAATAACACAAGTCAAGTAATGTGTAGTAATAACACATCGATGTTTGGGTACCCCACACCACTTTCCCACTGGTTATTGAATACATCCAACACGTCGGACCAATCCTGCCATTCTCATCGCAGTCCCACATCCATACCCCACACGCACACACTTGGGCCACAACCACACGTCCCACCCACAAACACTAGGGAAACAACCACTAACCCACCTGTAGACACCTGGGCCACAACTTTCAAACGTAACCACGCCTGCAATCACCTAGGCCAGAATAACCACTGCCACGCCTGAAGACACCTGGGCTAAAAGAACTACTTCCATGCCAGAGGACACCTGGGCCTCATCCCGAAGATACTTGGGCAAACACCTACCCACACACACTTGGGCCAACCACCACACTACCCTACCCGAAGATTCATGGGCTAATAATGGACTTCAGGCCATCATAGCCTGCCCATAGAGTCTTGGGATATTTGGTAAAGGGAGCATAAAAGGACCTAATATCCATCCCCTCATAGGAGTGTTGGGGAAGACACCCTACCCCATGAAATGGGGGGGGGGGTTCAGAACTAAGTTCTCAACTTGGGTGGGGCGCGAATAGGAAACAAAAAAACTACAAGTATATGTATAGGTAATAAGCACTCACCCAATCTAGGTTTTTCTTCAGCCAGCCTAAAGAACACTATCCTTACTATTCATTCATAAGAGGAGAGAACAGCACCCATGCCCAAATCACAACTCACACCAAACCAAAACCCCATTTGTCCCATCCTTGTTTTCATTTTTAGAAATAATCTTTAAATAAATTTATGCACCTACTTGGGAAACTATTAAGCATAACCACATGCCAATGAAAGAGTACACCCAATAGAAATTTCAACATTCACACCTGGCTATCTTGTAAAAACACATCAAGTGAGACCCCTCCAAGTGTGGGAACGAAAGCATGTCAAAGTGAGATACAGTCTCTAGTTCCCAGAACTACGAATAAGAAGGTTTCACAATAGAAGAGGATCCCACCCCAATTCTTGATACAAACAGAGGATCACATCCTCACCCACATCACCCCATCAATCTAAGCCCCTAGCCAATAAAACGATAAGGTCACCCATACTCGGCCCGTGGAGGAAACAACCAAACCAATACTACCAACACAAGGCAGACTCAATAGGTTTTTTAAGATTTAAAATATTTAACACACTCCATGATTTCAATTCCACTGGGCTTAAACCGGGTTTATCATAGAAAAGGATTTGATCCTGGTGCTTCCAATTTATTTAGCCGAATATACGTAATTAACCAATTTCCTTTACAAAACATAAGGTTCACAACCAAAATACAAGCCATTTAAACATCACAAGAGGTAAGGATTTATTATTTTATAGAGAAAGACCACCAATGGCCATGAATTTTAGTATGTGTAAGCCCGCACAATTCAGAAATCATTAATCATGAAAGAGGAGAAAAACATAACAACATCCTCGATCACACCCCTCCCCTTAATTCTTTAGAATCTGTTTATTTTCTTCATTAAAGTTAGGTTCATCCAATTCTATAGAAGTAGTAGTGTACCCACCCCACAAGATACATAGAAAGGAGAGACGAAGGTGAAACCCCTACCTTACAGATCGAGGATTGACGTTAAGTCCCCGCGTGAGTAGCAGGATCTCCACAGAACACGATCAAGGAAAACTTCACTAGGTTACAACTCTTCAGGAGGATGGGTACTCCGTCCGTAGGGTGACCGAGAAAAAGAAATGTAGGGAGAAGCATTTAAGTTATAAAGGCTGATAAGGGTTGAGATATAGCATGCCATATATGGTTAAGATACAGAGTGAAAAACTAGAAACCGCGTAAGGGGCGGGATCGTGGGTTGACCATGCGGCTGGGACACCCCACACGTCATTAAAGGGTCCCCACCTTTCAGGGTGGTTTAAAACGACGCACACCATGGTACCTCACCAATAATTTAATTGAACGACTTTAATGGGCATTAATGTGATTTAAAACAGGAATAAAGTGGTCAAAACATGGTTTAAAACCCAATTCGTGCAAAAAGGAAGAGCTACTGAAAAACCCGTGGGGGTAGGTGAGAGCTACCGGTAGGCGAGAGCTAGCGGTTGGCGACAGGTACCGGTAGCAGAGAGCTACCGGTTGGCGACAACTACCAGTATCCGAGAGCTATCGGTAGCCGAGAGCTACCTGTAGCTGAGTGCTACCGGTTGGCGACAGCTACTAGTAGCTGAGAGCTACCGGTAGCCGAGAGCTACCGGTAGACGAGAGCTACCGATTAACGACATATACAGGTAGCCAAGAGATACCTGTACCCCAAGGCCACTAGTAGGCTAAGGAAACCGGTATACGGAGGCTACCGGTAGGCCAAGGCTACCGCTAGGAGTCACCGAGAAGCTGGGATGGCCTTCCAGACCACCCAAAATACCTCAAACATCATATTTTTACCAAGTAATGAATCCCCAAAAACCCGGGCCATTATAAATATAAACTAATAATCAAATGAAATTAATTATCCTAAATGATGACTTAGTAAAATATTACATGATCTTAAAATGGAATAAATTACCAAATTAGTGACATCCAATATTATCTATTGTTAATGTGTATCATTTTTTCAAATAATGTGGGCCTTAAAATAGGGTATAACAAATGTCACTAACAATAAATGTAAAATAACCCCACTTGAGTGAAAAACATATGGTGCATTGAAATAGAAATATATCATTACCCTTGTAAATTCAAGAACTGAATGTTAAAAGTATTATCAAAATATTTCATTATTATTATCTTTAATGTCAGAGTACCTATATCCCAATAGAAATTTTAAATATGTCAAATAATAAATAAATACTCACTTAAAACATTATAATATATTTTTATAGTAGAATAATTTCATTTCAAGGTAATTAATTTTTATTATTGATGTTCAACTTTTCTATATTCATATTGAATTTGATAGTGGCTTCTATAGATGATTTTTCAATTTATAATGATTTATATCATACATTAGTGTATTCAATATCTTGGTTATAATGAAATATATTATTTATAACTATGTGTGGAATATTAAAAATGTCACTTAAATCATCAAAGTGGTATTATTACGTGAAAAATAATCACTTGTGAGATTACTTAGTTAAAACCTTCTAATATTAGGGTTAACCAATCACATTATGACCCCCTACAACAAGAGGAATCAAATGCATTATGGGAAATTATGTTTTTTGAATGAGATTCATCTATAATTATAGTATAATTATAGTCCATATGAGCCATTCACTTAAATTTTCTTTTTCATTAATTATTAGTCAATCATAAAAGATAGGCTTTAATGAAATTTAAAAAACAGTCCCATCTACCCCCACCAATAAATTTTTAAAATGATATTTTTATATTGAATAGATGTGTGAATGATTTGGTATGTCCATTAATTTTCTCCTTACTGAAATATCATATTGGATTATATATGTTATATATTATATATTAAAAACATTTTATTAGATTTAATATCATTACAGTCACATGAAGTAAATATAGTTTTTGTTTTTTATTTGGAAAATTTTAGGCACTATAACCAATGTTCAAATTTAATTTTATTCATAGATTATTACAATTTAATGTTATTACATAAATAATTTAATTACAATCTTAGGCTGATCTGATGGTTTTTAATACTATTTAAATTTAACTATGATATATAGACATAAAAATGAAAATCGTATTACAATTCACTTATGTGGAAAATTGACATCCTATAAATGTAAAATTGATAATAATGAATTTCAAAGATATAAATTTTCATATATTATTACGAAATTACAATGGATTTAAAAAATTGTAAATTACTTTTTTGATACGATATTTCAAAAAAATAATTAAGAAAAATGAAAATAAAATAAAATATATAAAATATATATATTTTTTACATTAAAAAAACATTTATGTTATGTTTATTATAATATTTTTTAAAAGGATAAATAATCCTATATTTTTTTCACTCTTAACCATCTTATAGAAAAATTCCAAAAAATGACCATAAGAAATGTCTTAGATGTTGAATTTGATTTTCTTACACTCTTTATAGACTCATAAATGGTCTAAAAATCTCATATCTCATTTAGAATGATGGGGATCATTTTGAAATGAAGTTATAATTGAAAAAAATCAATAATATTATTTGAAATATTTGAAATTTTGGTTGTAAATTCAATTGTTCAATTAACTTACTTTAGTGGATTTAGATTCACTAATCTTATATTTAATGATGTCCCATGTGTCTAGTGTCCAAGACATAAAAATTATATGATAGAAATATTATTTTTGAGTTCTAACAACCTAACATATTCCAATGATTTAGATAATCACATTTCATGGAGAGTGTCTTAAGAAAACCCTATCTATATTCAAACCATACATCATATTTTGAAAAAATATAGTGGTTTTTTCAATTCAAATACATTGTAACTCAAACAAAATATGATGATTTTTTGAAATTTTATGTATCGAAAATAAATTTTTCTTTATATAATTAATATTCCCACAAATAAAGATAGGTCACAGAAAATCATAGTCAAAAAACATGGGCATATTGAAATATTGATAAGAGAGAAATTGAGATATCACTGTTTATGGTAGTTTTTTTTCTAAAAAGCAGGTAATTTTCTAGTTAAACTAAAACCTATATCATTATATACTACAAAAATTGAATTTTTTGTTTAATAATATTGATAATTAGTGTAAACAATAATTTAATGAGCTATATATACATCTCCATTATTTCTATAAGATTTATAACATATATTAGGAAAAATATATGGTACACCATGAAAGACACATAATTCACAATGGGATATCAGAGAAGAGATATGGTGTGGAAATTTAATTAATTATCCTAAATTCAAACTATAATTATTTATTCTAGAGTGGAAAGAAAATTTCTATATGGAAATTATATCAATTTTAGTATTGAAAATGATTAAAGTTATATTAAAAAATATATTCAAAAATAATGTATATTATATAAAGTAATACCATAAGAGGAAACATGTACCAGGAACCACCTTGATACCCATTAAAATCAGTTCTTATTGGATAGAAACCAATAATAGATGGAGAAGTTGACACTCTGTAACCAAAATCAGAAGCAAAGCATTCAATATAATTATATCTCCCTCCCCCATAAGTTTATCTATTTATATACTTCTATCTATTCTATATCCTTTTAATGTTAACTCTTTATATCATAATAATTATTTATTTTATTTTTTATCCATAATATTTATCTCTAATTTATTTATTTAAAAATAAATATTTATGATCCTTTCAAAAAAATAATGTAATAAGTAATAATTACAAACCAAATTTGTTTAATATTTTTTCCATCTATTTTGGGGAGTCAAGAGATATTGATTTCAACTAATAAAATATTCATATTCACTAAAACATTGTTATAAAATAACAACTTGAATATGATTAAAAATATATTTTTATTGAAAATAATTTATAATTATTATTATGGAATGATATGATATTTCCTTTTAGGGATATCTATAACTATATTTTCATACAATGTTTTTCTAAAACTGAATGTGAGGATTGAGCTTTTTTGAAAATTGATTATTATTTCCATATTCAATGTTAATTTATTTTTTATATGAATTTTTATCAATATTAGAACACTATTTTCTAAATTCACTCTTTTCACCCATATATGGAACCATATTTTTAATTCCCCAGGGATCACTGTAAGAGAGATTTATAATTCCCTCTATACTATCCCAAAGCATTATTACTAATAATATTCACTTAGATATTCATTTCATGATGACATGTAATTTTATTCTATTGGGTTATAATTCTATTATGGAAGGTTTTTATTGAATATTAATTAGTATTCATTTACTTTTTAAAAGTAATCAACATTAGTGTGGGGAAAAGGTTGTATATAGTCAAGTTGAGAATGAAAATTTTATCTATTTCATTTGTTAAAAATTTTATTCAAATATTTTGAAAATTTTGATGAAAAAAAATCATTTAAAAATAGAAAAATAAGTGTGTATAACAAAAAACAATTCATATGAAGAAGGATAAAAATATTTCATCTTAATTTCTTAAATTAGTCATTAGGAAAAAAAATCAGTTCGGAACATATTTTCAATTTCATGTACATAATGTTATATTTAAAATTAATATGTTCTTTATCATATTTATATGATATAGTTAATATGGTTTTTCAAGACCCCCAATTCTATATTTCATGTATCATACATTAGTTTATCTATACAGATAATTTTATAATACATTCCCATATTCATCCCCATTCGAACCACTATATCGAAAATTGAAAATACATCCTGATTTATATTAAAATAGTTATGGGAATAGAATCAATCAAATATTACAAATATATATTATTACTATAAAGGAAATTATTTAATATCACGAATAAATATTCATCATTATATGTGGATTGAATTTTGAGTGTCTTTTTTTGAATTCTAATTAAATGATTGAAAACATAAAATATTTTAAATTTTATTATTTAAAAAATAAGTTATTGACTAAATTATTTATTACTAATGTAGTTCAGAACAAAAATGATTTATAAAACAATATATTTATTATTTATTAAGTAAAAATTAGTTTGTTTCATGTATGTTTTTTTTGTCTGATTTACATGAAATTTTATATGTTTGGGGAGTTGCTAAAAAATATTTATTCAAGTTCTATAATAACCAAAAAATTTATTTTTAAATAAAATACCATAATTATGATTTACTGTTCCAATTTTGTTGAAAAATAAATTTTTTAAACATATATAAATTCTTTTTTATCTAATTTTATAGGTCATTTTTATTTTGATTTTATATTATATGATTTAAACACTATGATTGATATATTTTATTTATAATTCCTTTTTTCCATCAGTCATCCTACTTGATTATCGGATAGATAATATAATTTATGGTTAATTAGAATCACAAAATAAATATTAATATATTTTTAAGGTATACTAGATTAATATAAATGTTTTAATACCATATATACATTATCAAACCAAAATGTGGTTTTATTCAATGATTTAGTCAAACAATCCAAGGAACAAAATGGTTAAATATTTTTTTTTGAAAATCACCCTTTGTTATCCCATATTATAAATGAAAAACAGACCTATATATTTACCTTAAAATGGAGAAAACCCTACTATAATTCCCATTTCTCCAAAAATATTCATATTTTGATGTAAATTTAAGTGAATAAATTCATGTGGCAGTTATACCGAATTACGTGTTTTTTTATTTTAAGATGTATTTAGTTCCAAAATTGCATCCCAATTTATGCCAAAGGAAATACCTAAATAATGCAGGATTAAAACACATTGTTTATTAAATAATTAATAAATTTGGAAATAAAATAATAATAGATCTAATTTTTCATTGTTGTATATTAAATTTGTAGACAATCAGCATTTTTGGATAATTTGTCTCAATATATTATTGTCATAGTGGGGATTATTTACTAATAATAATGATGATTGTAATAAAGGAAAATAGTCCAACCATATTTGTTATAAATTAATATAAATCATTAAATTACAATAGTTTTGATCAACATTCCCTTTGGATGAGTAGTGACAAGAAGAAATCCTTGAAAATAGATAAGAAGAACTTCCAAAAACTCATTATAATTAGAGAAAAATATTATCAATTATTTGTTTTCAACAATTTTAACATTTGGAAATAGTTTACTTTGTAGTGATAGGATCATTGTGGAAATATACCTCAGATATTCATACCTATATGCCATATGGTTTTAACCACAAATGGGGAATTACACGGTGATATTAGATATATTATTCTATCTTAATATAATCATTACTGATAATAGAAATTCACTAAATGTATTAGTAGGTAAAATTTATAAACATAAAAGAGAATATGTGTGTGTGTGTGTGTGTGTTTGTGTGTGTGTGGAATAAAAAATCAATAATATCATTCTAAGAATACAATAACCAAATGGATCACCCTCAAGCTTACTACATATGGTCACACATAAAATTAACTGAAATAGACTATCGTCATGGAATTGTGGAACCACTAAAACAACCCTTCCAAACACTACATCAAGGTCATGTAAAATCACAAAATAAATATCGTCATTACTTTATGGAAAATATATTACGCTTTAATATTCCATACACCATAATGTATACAAGTATTTCAGAGGCCCCGTGAATGGTGTCACTTTCAACTTATCATCCCACTATAGGCAATTTCCCAACATAATATCCTTATTTATAAATGTGTATAAAAGTTATAATAAATGAAACTAGTGAACACCACTCAAATTTATCTACTCAATCTCTAGAATCAATGGGGGATCCCTTCCCAACATCATATATTGGGTGATTTGAATGTTATATCTAAAGACAATCATAATAGATGTTGCATATTCCTTCTAACCAATTTCACATCCTATGACACCAAAAACACTAAACAATGTTATCATATCATATAAAAAATGATGGCCCAAATATAAATTAAAAAAATATCATTAGTCATATGGTTGTCCAATCCTTTTACTAATATCTGAATCAATAAACTAATGGAGCCCAAGGAATTGTGACACATTTATTTTAAAAATATTATTTCATTATCCTCATTATAATTCAATTTAACACAAGAATAATTATCATATATAGTGAACTCAATCACCACTATGATCGAATTTTATTTTATAGTGTATACCTCATCAATAATAATATTTAAAACTATCAACTCTTTTACAATCAATATAAAGTGAAAAATCGTAACAACTATTTATCAAAACCACCTCAAGGTCTGGGTTATGAGTGTTCATTACCTCAATATTCTTAGGTACCATTGTTAGTGGACATAATTTAAAAAATAATATCACACCATAGTGAACCTCTATCTCTAAATTTGATACTGGTCAAAACTATCATAATAAAACTATATAACCATGTCTCCTCCTATGAATGCAGTTAATGAAATTTGAATCAAATCAATTAACAAAACCACCACCGATGTAAATTTTCACCCTCATCTGCACCACACTGGTGAACTATGACTTCAAATTAACTTTATTAAAACATCACCCATAATCTAAAGAGTTAAACCCCTCAAATTACCAAGATGTATATTAGCCATAACATCATGAAAAACATTTTCCACAGAAAGAATCTTAATGAACATCAATCCCCAAAACAAAAAGACCATAAAATATAATTCTTAATAGGACACACCCATCATTTTCTATATGAGACAACAATTAGGTACCTATTACTATCAATGGATAACTTAACTGGTTACATGTGTTTAGATCATGAACTAATACACATTCCATATTATAACAAAATAAATGATGACATATATCTAATAAGAAATTTATATACACAACCTACATTGATTCACCTGAGATCCACTCAAAATTAATCATTTGATGCGCAATATTCTATGATAATAAGTTAGATAATCATGAAAACCTATAATTTAGAGGAAAACTAACTTAAACCAATCAAATGGTTAGATAAACCAAAATTATATATCCATGTTTAGTAATCCTTTCCCATTCAAAATCCATATAGTAAATAAACAAATAAAGTTTTTTTGATAATAACCACTAATGTTGAATGGAAGAAGGAAGTAGAGAGATACATTATGGGTGGATTGAATATAAAAAACTATTTAAATAGTGACACCCAACTTAAATACACAATATAGTCAATAAAAATAATTATCTTAAAAATCTACACATAATTCACATAATTGTGTAAACTCAATGAACATAGTTTGGTTCCCCCACCAAACCATCAAACTCGATGTTTTAAAATTCATGAATCTATTATATTATTAGATAAACACTATGGTATCACCTAGACAAAACCCTTGTCCATCATCTGAATCCAACCTTAACATATCATATAGAGGAAACCCCTAAATTTCATATAAATATATCCCTTATGTTCCCATATATAAAAACCATATATATTTTCATGATAAAACCTTTTAATATTGAATACATTAGCACTTCCATGATATTTATATATTAGAATTTTAAAACCCATAATATAATAGGTGAATATTAAATATCAGTTACTTTATAATATTTATGACTCAACTCTAGTGATCCATATATTTTAAAGGGTGAAACTTATGCAACACTAGGTAACATTTTTATATTAAAATTTGGGGTTTGATTATAAAAAACAACCTATCATAAAAATTCATTTCATGAGACCTATAAACATTATATAAACATTCTAATGACTATTATTGAAAACCAAATACTATGACAAGGTATAGATACATTGGAACGATATGTGGTCGCGCCAGGATTGCATCCCCTACATAGCTAGGTCCTTATATCCAAATCATTATTAGATATCTCATCCTTGATTTATCTCGTGTTATACACTATCCAAATATCAATAACACCATTATTTTCTTCTAAATTAATTCTTTAAAAAATGAAGTGGCATAGAATACATATGTCTAATCCCAAATATTATATCAATCAAACTAAAATATGTCAATTACAGCCATCTCTCCACCCCACTATAAGAATAAACTACCTTGTTACATCACATCCAAATAATAGGATAATAGTATCATACCAATCCATCATCCTTGAATGAAAATTTACCATATATCATAAATCATTAATAAATTTTAAATCAATTTCAATTATCACAAAATATATTGAATAATACCCATATTTTCTTTCATCATACAAAGTTCCCATAATCGTCTTGAATTATTATTGATTCCCAAATCATTCCCCATCATACCTAATTAATACTAAAATCCAAAACAATCAACATTATTACACTCATCACAATTTATACCCATTTATAATATTGTTTTCAAAAAAATTTCCCTTTCAATAATCTCCTATAAGCATCATTTTTCTTCAAATGGCCATCCAAAAAAACCTTCGTACAACATAACTCTATCAATGATACTCTCATTATACATGACCAACTGCATTAGCTAAAAAATATAAAGTTGATTCAATGTATTATTTCCTAAAACACATCCTCCATGTGTAGTCATTCTAGTATTCTTACACTACCCAACTATTTTGAATCTTTTCCACTTTCTCAACCAATATGCATAGCTAATTTTTTTTGTCATCTCTTAGCACATATATCGTTATATTGTCATATGTATGTGTATTAGGAGATCAATGAAGAAAATATTATTGTATGGTCATATAAAAGACTACTCATGATGACCCCTCTAGCCACATACTAATATGTCATCATTGTTTTATCAAACTATCCTAACTCATTCCTTACCACCCCATACTGGAATGACCTTGATATTAAAATACTACATACTGCAATCATCTAAAATCATCGATGATTTTCCAATTTGGTATCCTCATTTGTCCTCTTCATGCCACCAATAACTCCATAAAATATCCATAATAACTTCATAATCCATCGTTGTATACACCTATACACAAGTATCCACTCTAATATTAGTTTATTTTTCACCTTATAAAAAATAAATTCAAGATGAATATATTAACTAGAAATAAAATAATTTTTTTTAACTATCCTAAAATATATGAACATTGGGTATCTCATCAACCTCAAAGTATCAATACAAATCACAAAAAATAAATAAAACTCATGACTAACTTATGACTTAAGACTCACCTTATAATAGGTTTCTAATATAAATGGTTACTTACACCCTTAATTTATCTTGTAATAAGTTTCTAAATAATACAATCTCAAAATCATTATATTTCATCACATAATCCAGGTTTTTTGTACATATGTATCCAAAAAGTGTTTCTCTAAACCTTTGTCTAGAAATATATCTAGATTTACCATTTTCCCTAGAGGTGTCTTGATTTTTTCAATGATTCTATACACTAACTCAATCCAATTAACTACTACCTCACTTCCTTTATCTCCCTTGAAAAATAGACAATTTTATTAATGGTACTCAAATTTAGGGTATTGAATAAATAAATTAGCTCATAGTAATCCCTGATCAATGTAATGGATAACATGTACTAGTCTTAAAAATATTTATTAATCCACCCATAGACCAAAAATATGTAGAAATTCGGGTTTACATTCTAATAATATAACCTTTTTAGATCAAAATGAACATTACTCTTTGGATAATAATCTCTTGAATGTCACGGTTTCACCATATATCATCCCTTTGAACATTACAGTAGAGAACATATGGGTTTCATCTTATTGGGAACCATAAATAATACTCAACATAGATATATATATATATAAATATATCTTAATTAAGTATTTTTTAATTGGTAGTGTAACCAAGTTTCCCTTCACTTATATACCACACCAAATATCCATACCATCCATAATCATTTCATGTCCAACGCCTATCACAAATAGGTACCACATATAATAAACCCACATAGTATCCAAATATATGTAATAAAAAAGATCAATATCCCAAATATAGTGGAGTAGAAATCCACCTAGAATGTTTTTAAGAAAACAACTTATATGTTACCCATGAAATAAGAAATAACCAAACATGTTCTCGTTTTATAACCAAAAATGGAATTAATAAGTATATAATCTCATTTAATATAGACCAAACATGAAAAATTATGTATGTGTACCACATGTTACATCTGGGGATAAATAAGTTAAAATTTAAATCAAAACCATCAAATGAGGATTTATATAAATAAAATAACTCAACTATAGATCCATTTAACAAATAATATTCCCATTTACTATGGTACTATGGAGGTAAACATAAACTTTTAATAGTAGGTAATTCAACCTGAAATATGTTCCACATTCTAACATATCTATAATATTTATTTACTAAATCCCAAATAATAAAATGAATCCCACTAATATCATTTTACCTCAAACTACTTTAATAAAACTTTGTAACATCCTAACATGATTAACTCTATAGTAAGAATATCTAACACCAATAATCCAACGTGATGCCTCCCATTATTTCTGAGGCTATGAAAAGTAGATAAATTATAATAGAAAATTTTATGTATCCTATATCATTATAAGATAAAAAAATACATAACTTCTATAAATGTATGAATAAATAACATACAATAAAAATATATAGTATATATATTTTATATGTTGAAAACATATCAAATATTATTTTTGTACTAAAAACACAAACTATAAACTCGTAGAATAATAAAAAAATATACTTTTATAAAACTTAATAAAAAGAAATACCTACCTTGTACTGATGAACCAACAACCTTATACATAAAAACTACATTAAGCCCCTTTAAAATCTCCAATTGTATCTTCACTAGGATCAGAATGTCGATCCCTTTACCTTACCTTTGAAATGATCTAAAATTTTATTATCGATCATAGAGGTCACATATTGGGTGTTAGTGTGAACCACAATGGACACCACTAAGAGTGTTTATAAATAATATCCATGTTTATAAATGTGTATAAAAAGTTTAATAAACAGTTTTCAGAACACACTATAATTATTATTCCACTGACATGTGATAATTCATGACTAGGGGTTTAGCTACCAGAACCACTACCAATGTGGAACTACATCCATATAATTTCACAAAGGATAGAGTCTTTTAATTCTAACTAATTTAATGTCACCTTGTATCATTCATATACCATAATCGACATGAACATGTTAGGCGAACCATAATTAATCAAGAAAATATATATAAACATGATCATTATTACCATGGGAATAAAAACTCTTTAGTAACTATTGCCTTATTTCCAAAACAAATCATATGACATGGTGAGAACAATCCTTTACCCTGATAAAGAAATTAGACCCATCATATTTTAGTAATACTATTTAAATCACATTCCAATAAAGTTTTCACATAAACCATGAAACCATCCTTCCATAATTGATATAAATATTGTTTATAAATATGTTAAACATCATCAACCCCTAAACAACTCATTCTATATGAGGTTATCATAAATAATTTTAACTTCATATAATATTATTTTTCCCTTTTTTCTACGCACATGAACCCAATAACTTCAACCCATATTATGGGAATTAAACACCCAAAACCTAAAACCAAAATTCATCAAACCATCATTAAGACCTAAAAAATAGTCAACGTAATTACCATTAAATGAGAGAAACCCATCACCAGCTACTATAGCGGTCAACATCATCAACATCACCCTAGTGAACCATATCCCCACTACTATAAATGGTCATCACTATCTAAATTATAAGATTGAACCATGCTACCCAATTTTCATTGATAAATATCACCAACCATAATATAGGTTACACCATTAATAATCATATAGAACCACATTAATCAAAACATCATATGAAACTATATTAACAAAAAAATTGAGTCATACCCACAAATAGTCACTCAATACTAATTTTAATGACGAGATTGAAAATTCCACACCTATCATTTTTAATATGTGACATCCCCTTGATATCTCAATAAATGATTATAACTACAAGTGAATCCATTTTTTGTCACCCATATGGCCCTACACATTCTTGATTATGAAATAATAAATAATAAAACTTATATAATAAAAAATAGTTGTAATGAAATGAAAAATATTTTTCATCACTCTAGTCATTAAGAAACATGTTCTATAATGAATTTGATCAAATAAAATCATATAATAAAGTAAAACCCTTTGTTGGGGTAAAATTAAAAAAAAATTTAGGGAAAAAATCTATATTTGTAATCCAATCTTACCTATCCATACATGTATCTACTCACTCCAATGAGAAAACCAAAAAATAACTAAAAATTAAAATAATCATTCAAGGGGAAGTATAAATGATAGGGGAGGATATGATGAATATATATGTCATCATTAAAAAAGGTTATTGTTGGACCAAATGGAATAATATCTCTTAAATACATAACATGATCAATTTTAATGTTATTTTAAAAATAATAGAAATGAGTAACATAAATATGAAACCATATACCTCATCATTGTACTTAATCTATATAATAGAACACACAATATTTCAAATTTATTAAAAATTTATACAATAACATATCATCAATATTGTATCCCCAAGAGGAAACCACTATTAATTATCTAGAATAAAACATAAGTATTATCTATTGACAACTATTTAATATCATCTAGAGATAACCACCACATGTCTTTAATATATAAATCTTATAATTTATTTTGATAAAAACATGAAAAATCATATACATTACCATTCCCTAAATCTTTACATATCAATTTGACCATTACATATCAATTACTATATCAATTTTCTATCCGAACTTTGTTAAATCATACACATCACATGGTGAGTGTTATATATCATAGTGTTACCCTTAAAAATTAAAGTGTAACCCTTCCAAAATGTTGGGATATTCGAAGACATCCTGAAATAATAATTTTTCTACAAAATGGTAATATTACTACCCCAATAGAGATCTAATACACGAGGATCAATTTCTAATCTATACTAGTACCCTTGACCCCAAGTTAGGGTCTAGATACACATGGTCATTTAGACATCTAAACTAAATTAATTTTCCATAATACCATGGTAATTATAATATTCAATTTGTGTTATTCTATTGTAATTATTATTATTAAATTACAATTTTGGTTATATGTAAAAATAATATTTTCTAGAGAATATTATTCCCATTAAAATTCTATAGAATTATATATTATATTTTTATGTTAGTGCATTGGTTATGAGGATCAGATATGTAGTATTTCTAGATGACCAATTTAGGATCGATTTTATATTATCAAATTGTAATCATTTATAAAAAATATATAATGGTTATAAATTTGAAAATTTATAACTTTAATATATTTAATTATTTAGTGTTAGTGTAAGTAAATTGATCAATAATTTGAATTCATTATGTAATCATAGGATATTTTTGGTGTGGTAAAAATCCATAGATTAGTATAACATATGATATATAATGAAATTATTCATAAAATCTATGATACATTTATTTATATAGGAATGTGGAATTTTACTGTGAAGATAAAATGGTGAATTGTGTATGTGACTGCACGTCCACATAATTGGATGGTGAGGTATAGGCGAGAAATTTATAGTTATTTATAATGAGATAAAATGGGAATAATAATACAGTGATTCTATCTCTATTAAATGAAATATAGTAAATTGATAAATAATAATGAATTTTATGTAGTGGGTGAGGGTCAAGTGAGATAGAATGTTTTGTTACAATAATACTAGTAATAAATATTTTTTTGTCATTCAACAATAATTGAATTTTTTTAATAATGATCCAAGAAATATCATTTTTTAATCAATTAAAAACATGAGTGGGTTCATTGAAATATTTTTCATTATAATAATATGAGATTAATTAATTTTTTTGTACAAGAATGATAATCTTCTCCAAATTCAGTGACAACTACCTATATTTTGATGAAATTCATTTATAAATCTGAAATATTATGTGATGAATTTTTAATTTTTTTATTCAATAATTATAAAAGGATATTAATTTTAAATGTGGAAATGTGTCCTCCATTTAATGGGATACTCCACCTAGTGATATAATTATAGATTAGAGAATGAAATTATATTGAAATAAAAAATAGAAATATGATGTTATTATAAGTGGTTAATGGGATGAGTGATAGTGAAGAGTAATTCTATTTGAGCCCTTTTGTAATGGTGGATAGAGTATTAATTATGAATGAAAATATATACTGATACCAAATGATGTTTCTTAAATATAGTTAAGTAGAGGGATAGTGGAATATGAATATTATAACTAGGTTTATTGTAGTTTTTATTCCATTAATATTTCTGAAGATTAAATAATTTTATATTTAAAGGATTTTAATGGCCATGTATTTTAAATACTTTATTTTATTTTCCTTGATGATTTTTTTTATATTGAAATTTTTTTGGACAAAGAAATTGATTACAAAGACTAATGGGTTTTTTAGTTGAAGTGACATTGATAAAAATTAAAAAAAAATGGAAAAAAAAGAACTTTCCTCGGATGTGTTGAAGTTTCTATCAACAATTCAATGGGTGAGTTAGAAATTATAATGAGGTTTCAATATAATAAAAATTATATTGTAATCTACCAAATACATAGTAGACTAAAAATATATCTCCTTCTAGAAGATGTAATTATTATATTTTTTTTCTGTTACACTAAACATCCAATAGTTGTATTATTGTTCAATTGAGTATCCAAAAAAAAATTTATGGCCATCTAAAGAAAATTATTAGTATTGAAAATTTATTGCATTCATATACATTTATTTAAAAATTATATCATAGTGTTAATCAAATAAATTGAGTATTAAAAGTGTATAATTTACCTTTATACTCTGTTTATCATTTTATCATTACCTTTGTGAATTAATTTATTTGGTAACTAAAACATTATATATAGTTGTGAATCTAGTTGAATAAATTGAAGTTAATCTAATGGTCAATTTAAGTTTCATTTAATATTATCATAGTTTAGTTTACCAGTGGATATATTTGGTGGATTTAGTTTAATCATAACGAATAATCATTGAATCAGATATTTTTTATGACTTATGACTAAGAGAACACTAATATGAATACATCAGGTAGATTACCCAAATATTTTTCTATAGATGAAACCGAGTTTAATGTTAGGATATGAATTTTGACAACCTAAGATTTTATATTCTGATTATGATGAATAATAGATTGTTCATATATTAAAAATAGAGGATAAATAAACTACAATATATTAAAAATATTTTTATATAAAATTATCCAATACAATAATACCGTTGGAATAACTATTAAGAATAGAAGTAAAAAAATTATAAAAAATATTTCCAAAAATTATCATAATTAAAATTTCATCATTATATCATAGGAAATATGTACTCAATTTTTAATGATATGAATAAAAACGTGTATGTTTTTTATCAGTTAATAATTAAAGGGCAATTTTTAAATAAATTTACATTTTCCATTAAAATTTTATTTTTATTTATAAATAAATCCATACATTTTGAAACTCTATTTTTGAGAAATTAAATTAAATTTTTTGTCACCATATCAAAATTATCTTATGGTGATTTTTTTATAATTTTCAATAAATAGTTTATTTTTTGTGGATGGTGAAGAATATTGATATTAAAAATACCACAAAATTTGTTACATAATTATGTTATAATAAAAATGTAATAATATTTAAAACATTTTTCTATAAAAAATTATATATTTGAGTAAAATAAATATTTTAAATTTTTACCCTGAATCTAGAAACACATTTATGACTTTTCAGAACCTAAGTCATATTTTAATCTTTAAAAAACTATGTTTGGTTAGTATATCTTAATTCAGTTAAAAGATGGAATCATTCAAGTTTTTATTGATCTATATGTCAAATAATGTTTTTTATATTTAATATAATTATGATTAAATTCCAGGGAAACAATTGTATTTTTGATTTTGGTGTATAATTATATTGGTTCTTTAAAAGGTAATTTATATAAATACAATATTTTATTGCGTTTTTTGTGCTTATATTAATAGTAATTTACACACATTGGGAAAATTAATCATGGAAATATGATTCCATATTTTATATCACCATATTCTTCTTTTTTAAATTAGTTGAATTTCATTTTTGGGAATAACAAATAGTAACCATTGTATAAATGTATCACCAAAGTAAAAGATAAAATGGGTTAAAAGAGTTAGAATAATAATATAATCCAAAAATTATCAACATCCACATTATATAGTTTCTTGAAATCAAAAATTACAAATCCATGAAGAATTAATGTGTATGCCAATGGTTCTTCCCCATGTGAGATGCAATCATCTCAACCATCTCATTTTAACTTATTTATTATTATAAAACCTTCAAATACTTAATATTTATCATAATATAATTACATTAGTATCGTAATTATATCGAAAATTTATTATCTTTAGGTAATAATGATTATATTCCTCTTATCTATCTAAGGGAAGAAGAAAACCTTGCTCATGTGCATGTTCAAACTATCTTCTCCATGAAGTGACACATAACATTTTAGATAACTCACTTACATAGAGGGTTATAATGATTTAGTTAATGAATATATATTTTATTTATGTTATAATTATAAATCTTAAAATGATAAATCTTTATAAAAAATAATATATGTTTTCCAATTATGAAATGAATACATTGATTGTGTGTAAGTAAGAACTACTTTCTCCATGAAAAATATATTTCATTTTTCTGTTACCACCATGGATTATTCATTTAGGTTCACCTTGAGTTCGATTGCTTTGGGAGATGGTTGCTCATTGTGTTGGAGAGTGGCCTATGGGGTCACATTGAGATATTGTGGCCATCCGGTACAGTTTGTTTAATGGTATAGTTTGTGTACCATTTAGTTTCATGTATAAGATGTTTAGTTCAGTTTATAAATAAGTATTGGATTGTTTGTGTATCTGTCTACTTCTTAGTTTCTTGTTTATTAATTGGAAAATCATCCCCTTATTGTACTCTATTGATTCCTGACACTAGTTTCCAACCTATGGGGATTGAGAATGCCCTTCGAGCCACGCCTTGGATTGGTTCAGGTGATCGGTTCCAGGTTGACCCTGGTTGGTTTATGAAAAAATGGAATCAGAGCAAGTTATCTCTTAGAGAACCATTCTTTTTAGAGAGCCCTTTTTTATTTGGGGATGTCAAGGTAGATGGTGTAGGATTTTTGGGGCTTGAAAGGTAGTGTGGGGAGAGTTTCACGATCTCTTTCTCATTCTAATCCTTGGGTTTCCATGGGATTTCTGGTTTTGTTAGTTTTTTAGACTTTAGGGATTGTTTTGTGACTGGGATATGACAAGGCAGTTGGCTCAATAGTCTATGTTAGCTCGCAGGGCCTGGAAAGCCATGTGGATCTAGGGGCATTGTCCTAGAAGGTACTTTGTGTTGTTAGTGTGTTTTTCATATGTCCACCAAATAAATGGTCATGTCACCCACCGACACTAGTTCCCTCTTGTTTGTCCCCTTGAATCAACTTAAGTTCTGAAACAATAATTTTGAAAATCCTTTTCTGAGTATTATAGAAAATGGTTTTAATGGAATGGTTGGATTTTGAAATGTGGAAAATGGATTTTCATAATTTACATAAATAAAGTTTTTAGAAAGTTAGATTATTGTAAAACAAATCTTATAGTAAAGAAGATTATGAGAAGGGGATTTGGTGACTTTTTGAAAATTAAAATTTGTTGTTTAAAAGAGGATGTTTGATTTGAATTTTTTTTAATTAAAAAATTTATGGGATTTCATCAAATGGTATTTCTAAAAAGATATTTATTGATATTTTTGAAAATTTCTCGAATGAATTCAAAATAAATTTTTACCGAACTCTACCGGATTTCATTTCCAAGTATGATAAAATGGTTTGTTGTGTAGAATATGAAAAAAAATGAATATTTTACTTGGTTGTTAGTGATCTATTGGAGGGTTCCTAATTTTTGAATTGGGTGGAATGATTTCTTTTGAATATGAGGATATTTTTTTAGATTATTCTATTTTTGTGGATACTTACAGGCATGGTTGTATATGTAAATATGGATGGATTCCTAGTATGGAATGGTGGGTAAGTCCTAGGGGTGGCACAAAAATGTGTTTGTGAGTGAGACTCGATGGAAAACCATTGGTGACTGTGAAACATAATCCACCAAGTTATTTTATTTTAAAAAAGTGTTTTAAGTTAGAAATTTCCCTATTTTTGTAAGCGAATGGTTATATTGAGTATTTTTTTATGTCTTAGAAGTGTTGTTTATTCTGTATGCTCTTCCTCATGCTCTGTAAGTAATACTCTTTTGGTATCTGGCGTTGAGATTCTGTTTGTATCTTGATCTCTAAGAAGTGTCTTAGCAGGCTTTTAGAAATGTTTTTAGAAATTCGTTGTTTCAGTTTCCCTCTGAGTTGGTGTCTGTTCTATGTAATGTTTTGTGTTCATGATCTGGTATTGATAGAGCTTGTGGTTTCCTTATTTCACTGTGTTCACCCCTATAGATATTTTATGGATGTTTTGGTAGGGCTACTGATGGTTCTCTATTGTAAATACTTCATGTTGATCATCCTAAGGATTTCATTTGGGAGTTTCAAAACTAAATCCACCTCTTTTAAGGATTCCCTAGCTAATTTGTTGGAAAAAAGAGATGTTTGGGCTCAATCTAAAATGCTTTCATGTTATAAAAATCCTATTGGTTATATTAGTTTTGTTTGGTGATATTTGATGTGTTTGGCCGTGTTCTTTGTTCATTCTACTCCTCATTTGGAGTGAGTGAGAATGGTGTTTTGTATATTTGGGTTCCTAGTTGGGAAAAGGGTGTTGTTTGAGAAAGTGAGGTTATGTCAGGTCTTGATCCATTTTCTTTATATGGGGTGTGGTTTGGTGGATTGTGGAACCAAAAGGTGTATCAATTAGGAATTATAGGTTCCTAACTATGAGTCAGTATATGCTATATTCATCACACCTTCATCTATAGTTCCCAGACAAAAGCTGGTGTATAGTCAAAAATCTCATAGGTTTAAGGAGTTTGGGTAAGTTCATGCCTTTATCATTTATTTGAGGCATTCTCAGTGTTTTTATTAAGATTTTACATCATGGTGAATTCACTCTAGTTGAAAAGAGTGTGATGGACCTACCCCTTGCACTATGTCTATGAATGTGCCTTCTAGTATGTGAGTTCTTGATCAACTTCATCATGTTGACCATCAATGGGAATCCGGTGTGATCTTGGTTTCTATTCATTCTATAGGTTCGAGTATTGGATAGTAGATGGTTGTTGTTCTCATGGTCCAATCGTTGGACCCCTTCCCTCCCCTCCTCATGTGGTAGGGGTTTTTTGGACCATGTAGGATGTTTGGGATTAGTTATTATCCCCTATGTTTGGGAGTGGGTAGTTTAAATTATCTTGATGTGTTCTTCTTAACTTGTATCATTATTATATTGGGTAGGTTGTGGTGGAAGAGTTTTGGTTGTCCTGTATAGGAATGGTCTGGTTCTATTTCAAGTTTAAATTTCATTTAGTGGTTCTTAGTTGGTCCTTAATGATTAGTAGACCCACCGTGGGTCTAATTTCTATTTTCTCTTAAGAATCCATTACATTTGAGTTGATTTCTAATGGTATAGAGTCTGTTCGGGCGTACCCTCTAATGGTGATCTCTTTCTGGTATGTTTATAGTTTAATCAAGTTGATGTGGTTTTTTTAAAAGACATTAATTTCTCAGTTACATTTTTTTCAGTGGGATTAGGTTTCTAGGGATATGTCCTAGAAGTCTTGTTTTTGGATTGGTTGGGGATGTGGTTGATTGACCCTTCCTTGGTTCTCAGAATGTAGTTGTGTGTAGTTTTTTGGTTTCAGGTAATTGGTTTGAGCTCCGTTAATAGTGGGTGAAATGTTATTATCTTAAGAGGTGGGATCGTGTTTATGTGGAATCCAAAGGCATTGATCATTCAATTGGAAAGTGTTGTGGCATTCTGGGGGTGGAAAGATTTAATGTTGGGGAGAATTTTTACACCCGAGTTTTCAGGTTTTGGATTATGATCCAGTTTAATGGGAATCTAAGACTTTTTATTAGGTTTCAAGTGTTATGGGGGTTAAATTTTGAAGTTTTCCTTTGTCTAGTTTATGTCTTGTGTTTTTTCCTTGGTTTATATTGGGGGAAAGTTTCATGGTGTAGATTTTTTGACACTCATGATGTCACTATATTGTGTTTAAATCATTCATGGATCATTGGGTGGGATACCCTAGTGTTTGTTGTGAAAGTTGAGGTTTTTTTCAGAGTTTTTAGGGTCACATAGTTTGAAAAAACTTTTCCCTAGCCGTGTAACTTAAACAGGAAAACTTGTAGATTTTTTTCAGTAGCATATGCACGGTTTGTGCAGAGTTTACAAAATCATGCAGTGAAACCATGTAGACCATTAAAAACTAAATATATTTTAATTTAAAAATCAAATTTGAGTCATTCCACCTCCCAATTCATTCCCCACCAATTTGGTATCTACTAGAGAGTCCCCCCCTTCATTCTCCCACATTTCCAGCCACTTTTATTGGTGATTTATCAAAAATTGTTAGTGATTCCTGATGTTTTCTTCATCAAATCCTTCAATTTTATCTTCTCATCTCTTCCCTCTTCCTTCTCCTCTAATTCCTTCTTGGTTATCTAGTATAACATGGCCATTTCAACCTAGGGTTTGGATTTCACCTTGTTTATGATGGGGGTTTATTTTCTTTTAGGGTTTATATTGGTAGATGTGGGGTCGTGGAACCCTCGTGGAGTGTTTTCTGTAGTACGTTGTCATTGCGCAATGGATCCAAGGTAGGTTTTCCCATGCACTTCCCTTTTTAAATTAAAGAACTTTGATTTCCTACTTTCTTGAACATATATTCATGCTTAATATTATTTTGAAACCATTTGGTAATTTTTTATGTGCAAATGATATTTTAAAACTTGTTTTATGATAATCGGACTTGTTCTTCTAAATTAGTGCACACCAAGTATTCGATGGAATGCTCATATTTATTTTGTAAATAGATAGTGGTAAATAGATTAGAGTTTTGTTTTGTTAATAAATATATAACAATTACAATGAATTTTTGGGGTTTCTTGAAAGGGTTTCAAATGGTTTTGATCTAAAATAAATGTGTATTTGGATTTTGAAATAGGTTTAACATGTGATGATGAATTGTGGCCCGGATTTCGTTTTCATATAAATGGTTTGGTTTGAATGTGTTGTGGAAATGTTTTTAAGGTGTTTAATAATTGTATTTATATGGAAATTGCGTATTTGAAACCAATTCTGAAAGATGGGTCACATTTTTTTATAAAGGATGGTTTTGAGGAATGTTTAAGGGATTATCTGGCCACATTATGAATATGATAAATGTGTTTACTATAAAACAATGTGTTGGATGTTTCTCATGCCTTTTATACATGTAATGGATGGGATATACTTTTTTGGAAACCTCAAGATCCATTATTAGGGTTCCTTGATTGGAACCCCTTTGTTATCAATTTATTTTAAGGCATGATATTAATCATTTGGGAGACTCAGGATGAGGCCTATTGTGAATTATTACTATATATATATATATATTGCATTGGATGCTCAGAAGGAATCGGATGTCTCACCCCCATTATTTACGTAAGACATAGAAACCTAGAATATGGAGACAATTTTCTGAGAATGAGTGCTACATTGGTTGGTTGTGTATTGACCAGTGGCCCACAATAGGTAGATATACAAGGATTATTGCTATGGGATCTTCCCCGAGTATATCTTGAGAAAGGGTGGTTGAGTATATTGAGAATTTTGATTTCATAGTGTTTGGAATTCTACCAGTGATGGGGTCTTGTAAGGTCCACAATGCTGAATACCATGAGAGGGGGTGAATCAGGGTATGACTAATTTAAAATTAATGCATGTTCTGATCTTGTATCGCTGTTAAGAAAAACACTCTTCTCTCCCATTCCTGTTGCACAATATAAACAGAAAGTAAAGCAAGCACATGACACATTGATTTTTATTTGGATCACCACTAAGGGCTACGTCCAAGGAGAATATGTCGACAGGTTGACGGTCATTACAAATTCCACTAAACTTTACTAGCTGTGGATTACAAGGTTCGGGGACAGTCACTCTGTCCCAGGCTCACTGCCTTTACAAGGTTTAGGGTCAGCTCGCTGCTATCTCAAGGGTCACTCCTTGTTTCTCTCTCTATGACTCACTGTCATTGGAGAGGATCACCTTCTTCCTCTTCATTTTCTCACTACATTGGAAAGGATCCACTCACAGTTTATAGACTTGTTGGTATCTTCATTATATCTAAGGAATACATCCTCCGTTTTATGTGGATGATCTGTTGAAGTCCAACTTTCACCCGTAGATGAATCTCTCTTTGCACATAAGGTATCGGGCAATCTTTCAGCTTTCACGCAGCCCAAAAACACTGCCGTGAATCAACCTTACTTGGCACGCAAGTCAAACCCAGCACGCAAGTATCGGCACGCAAGTCACAAATGGTGCGCAAGTCCACCTCAAACACTAGTGCGACACAAAATTCTTCAACACCAAACTTGTGCGACACACTTCCCTTTACGCCCCATCCAATATTGGCACTCAACAAAAAACAATCTCCCTTCTTCAAATATAGCGCGCAAGTCTTACTTGCGTGACACACCACCACTTGCGCGACCACCACTCATGCGCGATGGGAGCTCTGATTTTTCAAAGTGTTGAACTCTGTAGGAAATGAGAAGGGGTGGTCTAGTATTTATAGGAATTTTGAACACCCTGCATGATGGCGTGCAAGTATCCCCTCAGCGCGCATGTTTTTCCATACAGGTCTCCCCCTCTGCAAGTCACTTGCGCGACCAAACCAATACCTGCGTGACCCTCTTTCCTTTGCTGTATTTTGAGCTTCTAATCCTGAAAAATAACAGGCATGCAAGTTCTCAATCTTCCAAGGCATCGACGTGCAAGTCTCTTCACGATGCGCAGGTCACCTACACGACCACACCAATACCTGCGCGACCCTCTTTCCTTTGCCATATTTTGACCTTATGATCCTGAAAAACATTAGGTGTGCAAGCTTCATTTCCTTCAATCACATGGCGCGCAAGTCTCTTTTCCAAAACCACTTTTCTCCTTTTGTCGATTTTCAGGCCCAAAAATTTGGCAAACACTGTAAAACGGTGCCACCTTGTATCTGCTCTTTTCGTACAGCCTCCAGATCATCCATTCCTTTGTCGACGTTCTTGAATCAAACATAGATCGTTGACCACATCTCTTGAAATCGACATTCCACCATGAAATCATCTTTTTCAGCAAATTTGTATGTCATTGTTTTGCATTGTCAACAATCACCACACAGATGTCCACTTTGTCAACAAACACAATCACCTCAATAATGCTTCAATGATAACTTGAGTGATTTTTCCCAACAGGTCCCATGTATGTTGTCTTCTGAATAATTCTTTATCTCATGGGTTCACCTATGTGTATTATCTTTCAACTGTTTGAAATATTGATTCAGATAATTGTATGTATCTTTAAATTACCCTTGATATGTGACTGCTCCGGTACTCTTGTGTTGTGGTTTTCTTAGAAAGTGATGTATTGGTTTCCAAATCTATTATGAAAAATGTTTTCAAAATCCAAAGTTTTTTCAAACTCTCTTGTGCAGGTTAAAAATTAAATCATCACTTTCCCCTTGAAAATTATATGGTAACACTGATGGATTGAACCTGGTTTTGCAAACCAATAAGGTCAAAAGGTAGTAATTGTTTATGTAAAATGTATAAGAAATTATACTTTTATATATTTTAGTTCAGACATGAGATTAATGTTTCTTTTATTTTAAAAGATGTGCATTGGAAAATAAACAATCGGGATAGACTACTGAGTTTTAATACTCATTCCTATAGTTTTATTCTATTTTTATCCCTTTTGTATGTTAATATTGATTTCAATCTTTATGGTCGATGGTATTTCATTATGTTGGAGAGTGACATGCGGGGTCACATGTAGACATTTTGGCTTTCTGGTTCCACTGGTTTGGTTGTATTGTTTTTTTACCATTCAGTATCATGTATAAGATGTTCAGTTCAGATTATATATATGTATTGGACTGCTTGTGTATCTTTCTGCTATTCAATTTATTGTTTATTGATTTGGAAAAGTCATTCCCTCTTTGTACTCTAGGGATTTCTGACAATAGTTTCCATCTCGTGGGCATTTGGAACACCCTTCGGGCCATGCCACAGATTAGCATAGTTGGCTAGTTAAGGGTTCACCCAATTTGGTTCGTGACATGAAAGGATAGAAAAATATTGTAATATTGATTAAAAATTTTCTTATTAATCTATTTAATAAATTGAAATTTATTTTTTTGTAAGGATACGACACATCAGACCAAGCATGACTCCATGAAAATTTTTATTGTCTCAATTATAATATATTGATGAATATTTTATATTACACACATAATTTCATTTATATAGTCAATATACATCCTCTTTAATATATCTTACTATTTATTTTTCATTATTCATGAAATTTAATTCTTTAATTATTGTTTTCTATTTTATGTTTTTTTATTAATATGTTATTAATATTTTAATGGTCAATTTTACAATCTCACACTCATTCAGAATGCTCATATTTTAATTTATATTTGAAAATTTATGTTCACCTTCTATGTTAGCCACCACGCGTCTTCTTATAATATGGTTAATTAATAGTATTCCTTGATTTCATTAAAATGTATATCACTCTTTCACTTGAAATAAAAAAAGGAACTTTAAATAGCATGATCAACTTTATTTCTCATTATTTTGTATGAAATGTTTCACTTCTAAATCCATATTCATAAAATTATTTTATTCATGTTTTTATCTAATTTGAAATTATTTATAATTTTATTTTTTTGAAAACCATTGACTTTATTTAGAATGTTTCCAATGGAATGTATGTAATGAATTCTGATTTCTTTAATGTTTTACAAATATATGAAAGGAATGATCTTTTTTATCCAAGATGATTTCAAATATTTTTTTGGCCACTATGGTCATTATTTTACAATTATATTCTGTTAAATGAATCTATGGTTTTTAAATTAAAATACTTTTTTTCATTTTTCTATGAATATATTTTTATACTAAATTAAAATGGTATTATTTTCATAATGGATTGATAAAATATTTCATATTACTTAAGCGTAATTTATTTCGTGTAAAAAGGTTTATTTAAAAGAATTGTATAATTTATATAATATTAAATCATGAAAATATTATTATAAAACTCTCTTAAACAAATAATTAATGGAGTTAAAAATATTAATAAATTCATTTTTACAAAATTGTTAAAAAATAATTAATGAAATATCCTTTTAATTTTTTTTCTATTTCACTGTTTAATTCACAAAATTAAGTGGTTTTTTTAATCTATTATTTCTATTGAATTAATTTTCATCTATCATCCTTTACACATTTATTATTTATAAAATATTTTGTTAAAAAATGAATAACATCAGTTCCTTGATGTTATACTCTCAATAATTCTCTTTTATTATTTTCATATTATATCCATATTCTTTTTTATCAAGGATATATTAGAAATTTCAATATTTCCATGATAGTATACCATTATAACATACAAGGTTAGATGAAAAAATATTATTATTATTATTTCAATTACCGTAATGATTTATGATTCTGGACCTTTTTAATTAATATTATCGGCATTATCTTCTGTCATGCACAACACTGAACAAACACAACAACCAACTAAAAAACTGACAACATCTTAAAATTAATTGAAGAATATAATAACATGTGCATAAAAGGATAGTAATCAATTAAATATTATTATATTGTCCTAATAATATATTTCGAAAATGATACCTTTTTATGAACCATGTGAAATGTGTGTCTGTTATTTTATATTATTTAATTAATTTTTTTTATAATTATTAATTTATTACATCTCTAAATATTTAGAAAAAAATATATCACCATTAAATTATTAAAAAAATTATCATAAACATGATTAATGGCATATGATGTTTAGATAGACATTTTAAAATAGAAAAATTATTTAATTATTATTTTTATTTTTATTAAGATAAATAAGTACACAAATTTTATAATATTAATAAAATTAAAATAAAAAATTAATATGAATATTAAAATTTCCATCATGCTGATTTTTCAGTTTTTATCAAATAATTGATTTATTGGTGAATATTTAAAAATAATGGGTTTTCTAAAATTTAAGCATGTATGGATATATAGATAAGTAAGTATTACCTAAAAACATGTAAAATGTCTCTATTGATCAAATATTTATTCCATGGTTTAAACACTACTTTTCACAATACTATTTTGAATATATAAAAAACATGTTTAACAAATTTAGTAATACTTTACAATATAAATTAGTTTTTTTTAAATTATTTACATATATATATTTTTTGAAAAGTTTATTTTATTTCAATGAACCCATTAAAAATTTAATTTTTATAATAAATGAATTTATATAATGAAAATCATAAATATTGATAATTTTATCCAACACATAAATTTTAATATTAAAAATGATCTTTTTGTATATGCAGGTTTTTAATATTTAGATGGAATAATTCTAGTATTAAATTTTCATATATATCTATATTTGAACTGATAACATGGTTTTAATATTAGGAAATATTGGGTAACACTTTTTTAATAATTCCCATATTATATTTTCACATTAATATTTAATCAAATAAGTTAAAAAGAGTTTCCATAGTAAAAAAAGAAACGTTAAAAGTGAAATTTCATAGATTAAAGGGCTCAAAAGATGTTTGAAAATTAAATAAAATTAATTATATAGGTATTATCGACAAGATCACATACCACAATTAGTAGTAATAAATTTTTGACTCCTCATGAAATTTGAAACTTGTGATCTCTTTATATAAAGTTGAAATATTTAAAAAATCTATTCTCTACACTCATAAATGGGGCCTCCCACCAACCCCTCATGACAACTGCCATAATTTAGTTTCCCATTGAAAATATAAAATTACTAATTCCCCATTAATCTTTAAACATCAATTTGATCTTCTATTCACTAGATAATTTCTTAAGTACTCTGTTTCCAAGGATCCTTCCGATGGAAATCCCATATCCTCTACATGATTACTAATTTTCCCAAATTTTATTTAATTTCAATAATAAATTTAAATAAATTATCTTCCTATTTTTATATAATTAAATATTAATCTATTTTATATTTATGGTTATTTTTATGATGGAATAATGTAACATACCAACCTGAATCACATGGTCTGTGTTAGAATGCGACATGGCTTCAAGAACACATCCACATATGCCAGAGGATGTGACTAGTAGCAAGGGTCTATTGATTAACAATGGGGAGGATATAACCTAAATCATATAGAAACATAAAAAATAAATATCCCAATATATAACAATATACAATTAGAGTTAGTATAATCCAATAACATACCAATTGTATGAGTGAATATAGAATCAAAATACATGATTATCTCCACTAAAAACAAGACACTCATCGACCACCAAGAAAAAAATGCACAAAAATAAAAATAACAAAATCATTATAAGATCTACAACATAAATCCTCGCTTTATCCTAGTATGTTTATTTTATGTTTTCGATCCCACTAAATGATAAAACTACGACCTCATCTCATCCTATACCAATATCATGTGAGATTTTTTCAGGTACCCATGTATTATTGCATCTCATGTTTGGTGTGAGTACAACATAAGATGACACCCCCAACATGGTTGAGTACAAAATATTTAATATGATTTATATTTTTATGTGATTATATTTGTAGAAAGTAAAATGATAAAATAAAACATCATAAAAATATATAATAATCATTGATCACACACAAATAATATCCACATTGTGTCGATACGTTCTGTACTTACCAAGATTCCCTGAACCCAGTCTATTCCATATTCATATCTATGCTAGAAAGTTAGTCATAATGTGTACTAGGAGTATTCCAGATATTTCTACTAGTCTCGTAATCATATTCCTCGACATTTTGTAAAATTTCTTCTTGATATCCAATAGGATTAATGTGACTCATTTTCTCAAAAATCACTATGCATCGAGAGATCATTCTTCTGGGAATACACTATTCATCCTACAAAAAATCTACATTGCAACCTCTTTAAATTGAGAGTATCTCTCAAAATCCAAGATTAATATTTATATCTATAAATTATGTTCAGTTCTTTCATCACCATTATCATGATTCATCCACACTAACCCTTAATGGCATACAATTTCATAAGAGTCTTCATGTTCAATGAACCAAAAACAATATCTTAAAAAGCATAGTAACACAGATAAAAAGGTTTAACATTTATAAAAAATCATAAAATATCATCATGAGAAAATAATATCTAGGTAAAATACATGTGCAAAACATGAACCCTAAGAAAAAAATATTCAATCATACCCTTGTAAATAAGTATCCTAATAATGTCTTAGGGGTACACAATCACCCACATGTGATCACTATAAATCATGGTAAACAATATTTTTCAATACAAGTATAATAATATGGGAAACAAGAGTGAACATAAAAATTGATTTTGTAAAATCATTATGATTCATATAATCCACTCAGGTGATCAATATTAATCAATTTTTAATAGGATATATAAGAATACAAATTTCATAAATCATTATACATGAACTCATTTCCTTTAAACACACACACAAACCATGGTGTCTATGTGGTTTTAGTCAAAATTTAGTTTTCAAGCCTCGGCCATCATCATCTAGTAATAAGAAATTGGAAAAAGGTTGTTCGTGGCCCTCATAACCTTGTCCTATTAGATAAAAAATAATTCCATTAATAAATTCAGACTTTGGGATTATGAATTTATTAATAATAAGGTATGTTTAATTTAATTATTTTTTGTCTTATTTTGAAAAATTACTATTTAATTAAAAAAGTCATAAAAAAATTTTGTAATTATGTTTCATTCACACTAGGTAAAAAACATCACAAAATATTCCATTAAACCATGAATAATACCATATGGTTTAGTATTTGGGACCACTGATGCCAAACTGGTTCAACTGCAAACACAAAAAATCCCAATTTCATTTTTTAAGTCATTAAAGTGTATAAGGCCTCTATTTATTTCAATGAGAACATACTTATACCCAAGAATTCCATATTAAGTAATTATAAGATTATTATAATCGTTTATTTATTTATAAGGAGGCACACATTCAATATAAAAAACAATCCACTCAGAATGATATTCGAGATATCACAAACTAGTCGGGACATTGAGTAACTATTCATTGAATGTACATAACAGACTTATGTCTTCATACATGTTGAAAACCCTATCAATTGATAATGATAAAATGACCAAATTTATAAAATTAAATTGAAAACTGGTTGAAAAAAACCATATGATATAAAATAGCCACTTCATTTTATAGTATTGTTTTAGAAACTCTTAGAATAAAGATGATTATAAGATGAGGAAAATTCACAATTTAATTCCATGGTACATTGGCCAATTCATGCGAATTTGGGAAAAACCATTGAAGAGACAACCTTGGTACATACCATATTCTGAATTCCCATTAGGGAAATATATTCCTTTTCATAGGGCATTATATAGCTAGGATGATCCAAAGATACAAGGCCCTCAGAAAATTCCATCAGGACTCGATAGAATTGTCATCCAATTATTTAATATAGATCTAGCCAATGGTAAATCAATTATCAATATCATATAACAGTAGAGGATCTAAATATAACAAAGTATTGATGGGGTCATAAGGTAAACGATTCGTGAAGGATCATCTATGATGAATGACATGGTGAGCCTCAACCATATAATGAAGAAGTATGACAAGATCAAATAAAATTAAAGGATATATACCAAATTCACAATCACTTTATGTATAGGACCATCTTGGATTAAAGGAGACACTTGAAAGGTGTAATTTTGGGATGATATTCCAAAATTTCATTAAAATATTTATAATGGGAGGTTATAACTCAGGGGTTATTATTTCATAAAAATTCCAATAGACCCCCCCCCCCTTAAAACCATCAAGCATGACCAACTGGCTCCCCTGTCTTCCGGAATAGGTGGAATCCTCATAGATTGCTTCACCTCTTGAAATATGAGTCCTTCAAGGTATAAGAGGCATAGTAAATCCCCAAAATATAGACATAATGTTCCTCATACTAATAGGTGTTATTGTATTGTCCTCAATGGTTTGGACAAGACTCCATCCTAATTTAGAGATTTATGTCACCAACTGAGCTTCACTTGATATCTAGAAACACTGATAAAGGATTTCCCAACTCTAAGGATCTCTTTTCAACACCAACTTATTTGATCAATTCATCCACTATATAAATGTTTAAATTCCCCTAAAAATTTACAACCCAAACAATGTGGTATATTACTATATCCGCACCATGACACTTCTTTCCCAGGAGATGTTGTGGTAGCATACCAATCATACCTCCTAACAACCCTTGATCATCATCCCCAAATATTCATCCATGATCCGTCCTTGAGTTCCAATTTATCTCCTCGAGACTATTATAACCTTTGAATTTCAACCATTATCCCATAGCATGACTCAGAGAACTAATGTCTAAAATCTAGCCAAAAATATAACTAATAACCTTTATAAAGGCCATGATCACCACATCCTTCCATGTCAGCACATCGCAGACACATCAAATGCTTCCTTCTAAATAATCATATTTCTTCCCACCAAATGAGTTGGAATAAAAATCAAGATTCTAACAGAACAATGAAATACCTAATGAGGTTCAATTCTATCAAACATGGTTAAATAAAATAAATGGGTTGAAATTAGAAACTGGTAATTCATTCCTTTTTAGGATAAAAAATAGATTCATTACTAAATAATGAAACCAAAACATTCTGACCATTCCAGAAGACCTGAACCAATATAGAACACCTTTTTTATATCTGAAATGATTAGATCGATATAGTTCCAACAATCATCATCCAAGTTTATGAGGAAATACAAGTATGTACCTATATAGTTTACATACTATAATGTTTATTATATTAATAATCTAACAATCATTGATTCTAATAATATTCAATCATTAATCTTTATAGGTATCATTAAATCAGTAGAACCTCTATAATGACGTCTGAAGTAGAATAAAATTAAATTTCAGTATTATTTAACCAACTAATTAAATCATCCATAAGTCTCTTAATCATGCATCAACTCATAAACGATCCAACTCCTACATAGATCATACTGGTTTTTTAAAATTAAAAATCATAGGTAAATTACTACCCTTCAATATATCAAAATCTTAAATAATGAATTGATAATGAAGTTGGATTCTTTCAAGTTTACCACACATTAGTCTTCTGGAGTCACCATAATCATATGACGATCAGTCTTTCCAAATAATGTGACCCTTGCCATAAAAGATTCCAATTCAAATATGACTAGTTGATTCTTAACACCATATTTTTATCCTTATAGTAACCACATAGTGCTTTCATCAGTGTGCTCTTCCCATTACTAATTCATCACCGATCATGATAATTATGTTTGACCGACTATTCACACCTGTTTTTCAATAAAGTTCCAAGTTCTTAATAGAACAGGATACTCAAAACACACTTCACTATATTCAATAATCAATTAATAATATTTATTATGATCTAAATAATCATAGTCATTTTCTGCAATATTTATCCAAGATATGTCTCATCCCCTTGCATAAGACACTACACTAAACCCTGAAATTTTCATCATACAAAATACCAGGTTGACCACACAATGGCACCAATATCCATTATTAATTATACTTTATTAAATAATTACATATCTATATGCATTATATTCTTGGACACAAATACATATTATCTTCATTCAAAATGAACCAATTATTAACTTAATGGGTGACCAAGAATTGGAATCTTTAGTTTGCATCTACCACTTTCACTACATTATTTAATAACATAATGTTATCAATTTCTAATAGTTATCATAGTATATCACTTCAATTGGTTTAATCACCCTTATAAAACAACTACATGGATTATCACACATAGTTTTTTTTAAATCAAGTCATGGTATCCCCACATTTAACTCAATAGATTGATTACGCCACTGGTCATGAACCTCCATCCAAGAGTGTCGTAACACTTTGATATTTCAGAATAAATAAGGAGAATTCTACACCAAACATAAAAACATGAAGTTCCCTTCAATAAAAAGATAATATACTTACTATTAAAATTCATTCCTCACCACCTCATACAAAAGTTCTAATAAAATCCATTCTGCATTTACCCACACTCAAAAGCTCTTAGTGTTGACCATGTAAGATCTTCGTCCGAAATTAAATGAGAGTTACATTCTAAAAAAATGTGTCAGGAATCCTTTGGTCCTACCATAGATTATAAAATAAACATAGATCTATCAAATCCAAAATTTTATTAGGATTAATATTACTCTTCTTACTCTATAATCACATGATGAATTAATCTAACAAGACCTTTCTTTAATCCTTTAATGTGATACTCACATGAATATGTAATTTCATTATGGAAAAACATCCCTAATTAATTATTCCAAAATATCCATTCATAAGAAATATCCACAGCTGGTTTAGACCTAGAAATCAGGTGGTATCAGCTATTAAATAATAAGAGTTTCATATCTAGGGAAACATAGTCTCACAGAAAACCCACACAAGGCTTTAATAGTGTTTGTGGTTCATAGAACATTCTCTATGATCATCTTCAAATATATTCAATTATGTATTCACTCTTAAAATGTCTATATTGACAATATTGGATTGTTGGTATAGTTAAATAAATTAACATTGGGTTATTGAAAGATAACTCCAAATAGACCAAATTTGACACATCAATTAACCTCACCAATCTAATGGTTAATTTCATTGGATTCATACTAAGGAAATTTGTGCCCAATGGTGATATAATAAGAATAACTGAACAGTTTAAGTATAGAGGGACCAAATTATCATTTCTATCAACATTTTTATCATCGCTAATATTATCAACCAAGTGAACAACATTATAGTATCCCAAGACTTGTGTCTAGAATTATATACACATAGGGTTTAATCTAATACAATTTCAACAATAAATATTATATGAGATTATAAAACAAGTTATTTATAGTAAGTATTTTATTCATCCATCACCAACATAATAATATAGAAGCATCATATATGTCATGTGATAATATACATGCCTAATTTGATTCATGTGATGCCTCTTGTCGATATATCTAAGAGTAAAATCCATAGAAATTATAAAACAAAAATATATTTTTGTCACATGAGGTGAAAATCATAAACAACTATAACAATCCCAACCATGAACAAAAATCCCACATCTTGGGAATTTATAATTCCATTTAAGAAGGGTTCTTGATGATCTAATATTAGTTCATCACAAGCTCTGACCCGTTTTTATGTCCCCTATCTAACAACTCCCCAAAATAGGACACCCCATAAACTTATATCATGATACCATTTCTGTAAAGCCTCAACCAAAAACAAAATTTTTCATATAAAATTAAAAATGAGCCATGGCATACCTTCCAAAACACCATAGGATACCGACTTGAAGAAAGATTTAAATGAGGTATGGTGGGTTGAATATACCTTCATCCAGAGTAAAAAAGTAAAAAATATAGAACCCCACATAAAATTGTATTCAATTTGAGAATGTAGAAACCAATAACATTTGAACATTATAAATAAATATAGAAATAATTGGATCAATATTCACAACTAGTAAAAATACATTGATCAACCACCAAGAAGATCATATACAAAAAATAGAAAAAAAAATAAACAAATTCAATAGGATCTACATTTCCAATCCTCTCCATATATTTGTTTCTAAAAGAATTGTGATCTATATTATTTAAAGATGAAATAAAGAACATACCCAACCTATGTTGGCGATAATTGAGGGATGTTCGAGTACTCAATTTCTATTTTCACCCAATAAGGGAGTGAGTACAACTCAGCATAACAACACCAACATGTTCCAATATGAAACTGGTAACACTCAATGTATGAATTCATTATAAGAACTATAAAAAAATAATAGGCATAACATATCCATACTATAATAACATATAATCATCGATAATAAATAATAAATATGAACAATATACTTAGTTTTCATGGATTGACCAATCCACTGCAAACCCAAACCATAACTACTTTGATTCAATGATAAAAGGTTAGTCATAAAGGATTCTATATGCATTCCAATGCTATCTATTAGAAAATAATATATTATTCTTAGAATTTTTAAAATAAGATACACAATATCCAATGGGAATATTGTTAGTTATGAAATCAACAATCACTAGGAACTATGTGAATGTGATTGTTCCTATATCTTAGTCCTAATGTAAACATGATACATGAAATCTACTAGGAATAGACTGAATCACACATCAAACATGAGGAATTTTCATGTACCTACCCTATGTTCATGTCAATTCCCCCATAATCACAAGTCATATAGACTCACCCTCTAAGGGACAAAATTTCCTAATGGTAATCCCATTTTTAGGTCCATTTACAATACCTCCAAAGGAATTGTAACACATATAATTGGGTAGTTTATGCAGATTAATTCATAGCGTATCCTATCAAGTAAATATTAAAAAATATATAATTCATGTTATTGATATCAAATAAGAAAAAATAATATACCCACATATACAGGGAAAAAAGTATCATAAATGAGTTTTGTGACTTAACATGCACCCACATGTGTTCACTATCAATAATTCTTAACAATATATTCCAACACATGCCTTATAACTAGTCAAAGAAGATTGAACCTGAAAATAGGGTGTTGAATTTCATCATGAGTATAAAAACTATAGAATTGATCAATATTATACATGGTCTAAGAGGATTTATAAGAATACTTGTAAAAAATTTATATGGTCCCATGGGATACAAAGGCACACAACCAAATAAGTACATGTAGTTTTACGTACTCATTTATGTCAAGATACCCTTCATTAGAAGTGAGTATCATGTAATTGGGAAGGTTTTCTTCAATTTACATGGAACCTTGTCCAAATAAAATTTACATGGTTCTATTAACTAATTAAGACATAATGATCACCAATTAATTTTTCAGTAGTCTTTAATCCATTAAATAGTTAATTATTGAGGTTTTAAACTAATTAAGAATTAAACATGACATAACATAATCATTTACTCGGTTTGTTTTCCTATGTGGTTTAACCTTGTAATATATACAAATAAAAAATTATTAAAATCAAGGGTAGAGTATACAAGTCTATATACCTTAAATAGAGTCAACTCTAATTTATACCAAACCTAAAATATTTTTCTAATTCATTCAATTCGATTTATCCTCTATCAATCACCATGAGATACTATCCTGACCAAGAATTCTAGACAAATTAATAATAACTCGATTGTAATTAATTGATTCATTATAATAAGAATCTCATTCAATAGAGAAATGAATTATCATATAATTACATATTGGCTGTAACATTCCAGTGGAAACCATGACCAACCAATCGTGGAATATCATTAACATTGTTCAAAATTAATTCTAGATTAAATAATGTTTTTTACAATAAAACAATGAAAAAATTAAAATTATTTAATTATTACCTTGAATAAAACATTTTGTGATGTGACATAGATACGTCATTGTCCAATAGATTTTGAGATTATTTTGAAACACTCTTGATTTTATATGAGAGAAATCCCTAATAAAATTCCATGCTAAGATGTCCAGTTTAATGAAAATAGACCATAAACCATGGAATAAATCATCAAGGGACATCAAATCATCATTAATAATGTCAATGACATGCATTCATAATTATAGGACAATTTATTCCAATTTTGACCCAATTCCCTAATGTTCTCAGACAATTCCATCAATAAAATATATAATTTTCATCCAATTATTTAATTTGGATATTATCAATAATAAATGTATGATCAAGATCACAATAGATAAGTGTATCTAAATAGAAATAAAAAATAAATGTAAGAAATATTCTAGAACAACCCACGAGGACCTTCCATGAAGAATATCATAAAAACCCACCACTATATGAGGAAGAAGTAGGCCATGATCAAATAAAATATGAGGTATATTACAAGGATTCACCAACTTTTTTAATTTTAAATTATTTATAACAAAATAAGTCTTTAGGATGGTAGAAGGGGGGGTTTTAGGCAAATTTATCCATAAAAATCAAGAAAGGTATGTTAAAATAGAGGGGGAATTTTGGTTAAAATACCAAAATTTTACCTTTGTGAAACTATTATTAATATCCTACTAGTTGGTCAGTGATAACTACATATTTTTAGGCTCATTTACATCAACATCAGCTCACTAGTCTATTCTGTTTTATTGGATAATGAGTCCTAATTGGAAGAGGATGCTTCATCGCATGCTACTATCTAGATGGGGGATCCACCATCTGTACAAGGGTATTGTGGTAGCCTGAAATGTCTTTCGAAGAATCCAACATATTCATGAGATTTATATTTATAGTGACCCCATTCCAAATAGGCTAGATCTAGTGTCTGATTTATTACATTAGTATAAGACAAAAAGAAATAAAATCCTCAATGACTGGATAGATTTATAATTTTCATAAAATATATATATTCATGATTTACATATTAGACTCTATAACAAAAATTACAACATAAAATTTCTCAATAATAACATTATTCCCTCTATATTATCAGTTAATATCAATGATAGTACACAACATAGATTCTTGTAAAAATGAAAAAATAGCACTCTAAAATTATCAGTAAGGGTTTATCACAACATAAGTTATCATGAATTAATAATAATAATCAACAAGGAAATAAAATGAACCATACACATATTACATTTAAATAAATTGAATATCATGAAATAAATGTGAATAATCAATATGGCAAGGTAAATAACTGAACACACATGTTATTTAATGAGTAATCTGAGAATGAAATAAATATAGAGAACATATAAATAAGTAAATCACTTGGATAATAAAAATATCCAAATTCTTAATGAATAAAATTCTTAATTATTTGACATTTTTATCTCATGCATCAAGATATATCTAATTTCATGTCCATTCACAATACTATTTAAAACTATATGTTGAAAACCATTTAGCTTTTCCAACTGATTTTTTACATGGTAAATCTTGATGCATCAAGCAGATATATAATTTTGTGCTCCATCTATCAATATAATTTTCAAATCATTCCACATATATCAAATAATTGATTTAACTCATGAACAATGTTTATTATCATCAAATATTAGAATTGAGTAAATAATACTTATTTATCAATATTTTCCAGGATAATAAATATCTTTCAGTAGATAACACTACATACTATAATGATATATATTTTATAAAATAATCACATCCATTATATATAATATGAATATTTATGAAAGATTTCATTTCAGTTGTTCACAAGAAATTGAATAATTTAATGGAAAGACCATGACTACAAAAATGAATCAATGAACTGAATTTAAATATTATGTTTGCTAAAAATAATCATAAACAATCCATATGATAAATAATGATAGTTCTAATAAAACATTTCTTTATTTGAGTATTTGTATAATAAATGGTTTTAATCATTGACGAATAGAAATTTCATTAAAATATCAATAAAAAATTATGAGAAATATTAAATTTTCATTTTGAAAAACACATTTTGAAAATGAAAAATAACAAAAAAATATGAAAAAAAATTATTATAAAAGAACATTAGAAACATATAACGGAGGTTTTAAAACATTTATTGGTTATGATTTCAAGAAATTCATTACATGTCAAGTACTTTAAAAAACATTCCTTTCAATTTTTTGGTAAAATCCAAATGCACATTATTTTAAAAATTACATGAAGATTATATTCAACAAATGGTGAAAATTTCAAAATGGTTAAAATTTAATTTCTTAAATCATTTAGAAATGGGAAAAAATATTTTTTTCATAAGATTTTAGAAAAAAATGGATTTAGAAAAAAACAACTTCATACCAAATAGAAATTGATGTTCGATATTATTGAAACAATTTAAAAAACATTTTAAGTACCAAAGAGTGTAAAAATGATACTATTACATGAAAATTTTCATTTATAATTGTAGTAAAATAAAATTAATGTTTTTATAAAATAATTTAAAAATATTTATTTTTAATGGAATTTCAATTATAAATAATCTAGATTAAAATGAAATTTTGAAAATAACCTTCATTAAGATCATAACATTGACGCGAGAACTAATAAATGAATCTATTTTACAAATAAAATAAAAACACAAATGAAAAAAATTGAAATAAACATTATATAATTTCAATTTATTAGAACAAAATCTTATAATATCAAAGATATTGATATTGTACTATAAATCAATGAAAAAAAATTGTGTTATAAAATTTTTTACCCCTTCGTATCTTTTGGGTAAAATCCATTTTAATGAAATATTTAAAATTAAAATTTAAAATGCCAATAATTATTAAGGATTCATGAAATTACATTTCAATGGGGAGGTATATACACTATATAAAATATATTAGTATCATAACATTACGATATACCTCCATGAAGTGAAATTGACATGAAGTCCCTTACCTTATGTCAAAATCGTCATATAGAGTATTTATCTTCATGAATTATGAAACTAAGTTAACAATTTATATAATTAGTAAAATATATAATTTTTTTATTAAATTTTTTTAACTTATTAACTTCTCATATATAATTACTTAATCAATAATGTTTATGTTTGAGGATTTTTGGATACTTGGCTTATGTGATAAAAAATGTCTATGTTAGGATGAATGTGGTTGAAGGGGATGATATTGAAACATCTCTTGAATAAGAATAAAGGAAAAAATTATCCTATTTGTAAATCATTTATAATTTTATGTCCAATAATGAAGGATTTTTTTGTGAAATGATATCTATTATTATCATAGAGACAGTTGGTCGTACTTACACAAGAGTATCATTTCCATTTTTCAATGATCATTATGGAAAGGTGATAAATAATATTTTATCATTAAAGAATTATCATAATATCATAAATACCATATATTATCCATCAATATAATTATATATATTTCATACATGTTGTATGGTGATTAAAATAGAAGAACATTGTTTCATGAAGGTGGTAGTTTACGCATACACAAATGATGATATCATTTTTTCATGAGGTTAAAAGTAAGAAATAAAATGATATTTTGTCATTTTTAGAATGATAAATACGTCATTAGTAACATATATATTCCATTTTTATCATATATATTAATTTAATTTATCATTATTGTCATCTATGTAAAGAGTTAGTGTAAAAAAATCACAACACTTTTCTTTGTGATAATTTGTTGTACACAGAAGAGGCATTATCATATCCGTTATGGATTAGAAAATAAAAAAAGCTTTATATGATATAATTAATAATAAGATATCATTACTCTATAAATATTATATATATATATATATATATATAATTTATATCCATAATCATACCTGACTCTGAGATACATGGGACATATGTTCGCGAGGAAATAGTCTACCTTACACATGACTAATGTTATAATTCCCCATTTGAGGGAAAATGATATGGATATAAGTAATTCAGCTAAAATAATAACACCTAATTATATTGTAAATTTTATTCTTGTTATATAATCACAAATTAAATACATTTAAAGGATGTGGTAGTTGAAATATATGAAAAAGGCATAGTTAGGATTTTTACATCCTCTCGATTTACCTCTTTATATTTATAACTAATGTATTACTAGAGTGGATTTCGTGCCAAAAAAATGATTATAGGATAATTTATTTTAATTTTTAATTCTTATTCAGTAGTTCTGTGATGAAAAAATGGTATAAATGTGTGAATAGGATAGTAAAGAGGGAGGCCTATTATAAGTGAGATGACTAGCACACTTAGAAATTTGTAACAAAATTAGTGTGCGTGTGATTTTAATATGAAAAATTGAGAAAAATAGGATTATTATCCAAACCTAGAAATGTTGGGGTCGGAATATTTCAATAAAATATATTTTTTAAAATTTATGAGGTTATTTTAACCCTTATCCATTTATTTTAACCCCTATTAAACCCCTTTTTAACATAACTGTGATAAAAAGTTTTTACTGGGTTACAATTCATTGTATTAAAAAATTAAGGTGAAAATATTAGATTATATAAATTGTTATAACTAAAAATATAGAATCAATTTTTTCAATTTCTATTTAAATAAATCAAAAAATATATTTTAAAATAAACCTCTCTTATTGGATGGGAAAGCATGCTTTCAAAGAGAAAATGTTCAGTAGTTTATAATATTTTTTATGAAAATTAAATATTACAATTATTAAAGTGAGATTTAATATTTAAATAATAATATAATTGAACTAATTTAAAATTAAAACCAATTTAAAATTATATTTAACGTTATAAACAATTTAATTGAATAGAAAGTTTTGAATTAAAATTTTATTTTTTTCACAATTTATCAAAATATGAAATGTTTTGGTAAAATCTCAAATAATCAAACAAATAAAATTGTTTCAAAAAGGAATTTTTCTTTTTTGAAGAAATATTCTAATTTTTTAAAAATAAATTTTATATAATGTGCACAAAACGTAAAGAAACCGTCTTTAAGAAAAAAATAAATTTTTTAGAAAACATTTTCCTTTCTTTAAAATGATACTTATTTTATATCTAATTAATAAATCTCCAAATATTTTTTTACATTTTTAAATCATTTAATTTTCATAATTCATTTCATAATATTGATATTCTCTAGTTTAACATCTTGTTCATAATGGTATACAATATTTTGATTTACTTATACTCAAATTTTGGTGTTCAGAATACTATCAAAGTGATTAAATTTAAAGAAATGTATTTCATGGGTTGATTAATATTGGTGATTCATGTATCACATGTTATCAAATAAATTTTTTATTATAATTTTGGGGTATTAAAATAAAACCACCTTAAAAAATTTAATCCTCCCAATTAAATCTTAATATTTGTAATCAATGGATTGATAGTTGAAAACACATTTTCATAAATCCCACAACATGAGAAGGGTTAATGAGAAAATACCTTTATTAAGAGGAAAATGAAGTATGATGGACACATAGAATCACACACTACTAGGTTTGCATGTAAAATAACATTAGTGAGAAATGAAAACATGGGAATGTAAGAAAAAAAACTACCAAGGATTAATAGTGTGTGATTGAGATCATCGATCATAATAATGTGGGTGATCTATAGAAGGTTAATGATCACAAAAACACAAATGTATGAGGGGTTAAGGGAATAATTGTTTCATTATATATGATTAAAATAAAATAATTTTTTTGTTTTAATAACCTTTACATCATTTTTAGGAAATAATTTACTTTTTAAGAATATAGTGAAATATACTTGTGTGAAATGTTTCTATTTCATAAGAACTATTTCATCCTTTTTTTTCCTTCTATCAATTTCCAATTAATCACTTAATCTAAAAAACGAATATATGTAGATGAAATTTTTTTATTTCTGAATCACTAAAAATTCTTTAATAGATGTTATGATCAATAATTGACTAATAAGTTATTCCTTCAATATAAATTTAATATTATAAGAAAATGGTTAGTATAGGACATCCAATGTGAATAAATCTCCCTATGGTGATGTAATAAGTTATTCCCAAAAACATAATACATTGTTTAACATAAGCAATTTTATAAATGGATTTCCTTATTAACCTTTTTGAATATTAAGATCTAATAAAATATAAAGAAGGTCAATAAATTTTAAAATCGAACTTTAATTAGTCTCTCAAACAAAATGATGTGTATTTTAATTGCTACATTCAAAAATATTAATACCTCCATCTGTTATTCTATTGAATCATCACAACAATCTAAATTACCATAAATCCTTATTATAAAAAAATGCATCATTATTCATTAAAAAACATTTATTATTATATATATTACTTAAATTCAAAAAACATAACTCTATTAATAATAAAATAAACTATGTTATCAAAAAAAATCATTAATCAATTCAATCATAGTTAGTAATATCCAATTTAATTTATATATATCAATCATATTTTTTTAGAAACTAATTTTCTTAACATGGGGAACATATTAAGTGTTATATTTCCCTTATTAATGTGTTTTCTGAGGAGATAATTTTTTTTCTAAATAATTTTCATGGGCATTGGTATCGTTGAAAATACTCTTTTAAATGCTTAATAAAAAAAATATAGGAGTAAAATCCTTATAAATTTTGTAATTATTATAACTAGGATATTATTTATAAAAGACTCAAATGACATAATTCGTGAATCCAAACATTATAAAATCAATCATTCCACTACTTATGTGGCAGTATCATATGTTTGACCATGATTCATTAGCTAATTTTCAAGTATATTCATTTGACGCATGGAGAATTCATTTTTGTAGTACCCAATAATATTGTATTTGAAGCAATAAAAAACAAAAACTATTCACAAACCCTTACAATCTCAATTATGGTGGAAATTCTCTCCATAATTGTATTAAAATTGTGTTCCCTTTAGGAGTGTACCATGGTGTTTCTTTCAACAATTATCACAATGGTAAAATCATTCTATCCATTATTCCTTATATCCATGTTTATATCAGTCATATTATTTGTATCTTCCATCACGTAAAAGATAAAATACTGAAAAAATTATTTATCTACCTTGTTATAACATGATATTATTTCCTCATATAATGTTAATTTTTTCGAGACTAGTTCTCTTTGAAATACTAGCTTAGTCCCTCCAAATAAATGAATATCAATACTATTTGGATTATGTTCATTATTTTGGTTCACATTATTTCTTCTAGAAAATATTTCTAAAAATGTGATACACCATATTAGATCATATCAATATGAAACGTAATGTATAATAAAAAATAAATTGAAATACATAACATAAATTGAAAATTTTATTTGTGTCTAATCTCATTATAATAAAAATAGTTTTTTTGGGGATATCATTATTTTCAAATGATTTATAATGTTTAATAATAAAAAGGTCAATTAGCATAGAAATATCCCATGGGAGTTTCGAAAGAAGTTTTTAGTAACTCTTGTTATAATGCACTAAGAGATGATCAGGTAAAACCAAATGTATCCATTTTAGAGTTATAACTTTAGGTACATTTGTGGTAGAACCACATCCACTTGATGTATCTTTCTTGAGATCCATTTCTAGAAATACCGACAAAATATATTCCTCACTAATACAGTATGATATTATTTTCTAATTATTCTAAAATTAAATAATAAGGTTATGTTCCCTGATATATGTTCTCCTATATATAGTTCCCTTTATTTCTACTAAACATCCTCTCATATAAACAATATCGACCCCATCCCTAGTATCCAAGAGTTATGGTATTATTTAATAAATTTGAAAAAGATATATGGAATCAAATCTCAAAGTAATGAATAATTTCTTTGTATTGGTAAACTAGATACATATATGACTCCCATTCTACATTTAAAAAAACTATAACAAATATATTTTTCCGTTAATAACATTATACCCATTAGCATATCCTTTTATATAAATGATAGTACACTTCATGGATTACTGCTAAATAAAATAAAATATGGGTGATCTTAAATTACCATTAAGGGTTATTTACAATGTAATTTATAAAAAATTAATAAGAACAATAAATACGTAGAGGTATATAACTAAACACACATTCAATTTAAATAAATTACTATCATGAAACGAAAAAAATAATCAATATGGAAAGGTAAATTCCTAAACAAACATGTAATTTAATAAATTAAATATGAATTAATTTCATCCAAATATAATATCATTGTGAAAATATAATGGATTTTATAAATAAGATAATTATCAATTAAATAAATGATTAATTATTTGTCGTCAAGATCTCAAGTATCATGATAACACTATCATCAAGGCCTTTCACAAGATGGTTTAAAACTATAAATAGAAACTAGATTAATATAGATAATAGATTTTTCAAATGATATCTATTGATGCATAGAGGGGATATACAATTCCATGCCTCACCCACCACTTCATTTCCAAATCATTCCTCGTAAATTGAATAATCATTTTAGTTCATAAACAATGTGACTTATCATTAAATATCTGAATTGAGTAAAAAATACATACTTGTCAATATTTCTTAAGATATAAAGATAAAATTTAATGATATAAAATATATATATAAATGATATATGATTCGGGAGATAAATGTATCCAAGATAAATAATGTATATATTTAGGGAAAATTTAATTTTCATTGATCATAGAAAAAGTGATTAATTCAAGGTAATGTTAATGGATGCAAAAATGAATCAAGGAATTGAATTTCAATAATATAATGGGAAACAAAAATCCTAAACCATAAAAAATTAATAATAAGGATTTTATCATGAGATAATTTACATAGAGTAGTATATGTAAAATTGGGGGTTTTTCATTAATGAATAAAAATACCAAATAAAGTCATTAAAAACATTACTAAGGAAAATATACTTTTCATTTTTAAAATAACCTTTTCAAAATACAAGTTCATAATATATTTTGAAGACACATTTCACTAAAAATAAACATTGAAATTTATAAAGGAACTTTTAGAACATAATGTAGTTATGATATAAGGAAATTAAGTACTTGATGAGTATGTAAAAACAATGATTCTTTTCACTTTTTCGGTAAAATACAAACAAATGTTTTGAAAAGGAAAATAATATTCCATCCAAAATAGGTATTAAGTATGATAATGTGTAAAACATTATATAATAAGTCAATTTAGAGATGGTTAAAAACAATTAGAGAATAATTTCTATAAAAAAATTATTTTAGAAGAAAAATGATTTTTGACCAAAGAGGGAAATGAATTATGTATCTATTTTAACATTTTATCAATAGTTTTATGTACCAATGTCTGAAACAATGGTAGTAAGACATTAAAATTTCAATTAATAACCAAAGGAGAATAAAATTAACATATTTATTAAATATTTATCAAATAAATTCCTTCAATGTAAAATCATGTATACATAATCTAAATTTAAATATTATTTTGAAATAAACCCTTGAAATGATCATAACGTTAAAGTGAGAATTAATAATTGAATATATTATGTGTTTAAAATATAAATAAATATATAAAATTTGAAATAAATTATATAATAATATATATTTATTACAAATATAATCTAATAATATAAAATATATGAAAAAATTAATATAACACTATAAAAATAAATTGAGTTATGAAATTCCTTCTACATCGTTAATATTATATCAAATCCTCTTAAATGAGATAATTAAAATAGAAACATAAAATACCTTAAATTATTAATTTATCATGTTATTACATGTAAAAGGGTGTGTATATGACCCATATAAATTAGATTAGTTTAATTTTATTATAATATTCCTCCATAAAGGGAAATTGAGATGAATTCCTTTACATTGAGTCAGACTTGTCACATATGTTATTTATTTTACAGAATAATAACCTCAAAAAAACTATTTACATGTTAATAAAATTATTCAAGATTATTATTCCTTTTAGTTCACTTATTACCATGTTATATATGATTACTGATTCAATTATTTTTACTTCGGCTGATTTGATTATATTTGGCTTTTATGTCAAAAATAAATTTCATAGGTTGACTATTCTCAAAGAGTTCATTATTTATACATCTTGAGAATAATAATCATAAAATAATTTTCATATTCATACATGTATTATAATTTTAATATCAATCATGAATTTTAGTTTTAATAAATTAATTATGTTACGATCATGGAGACGGTAAGCCACACGTACACATGAGTAACACTTTTATTTTTTACTATAATTAGGGAGATGTGGTAAGTAGTATTTTATAATTAAAAATTTATAATAATATCAAAAAACAATATTATTTCATTATATTCATATAAATATATTCCTTTTCTTTTAGTGATGAAATTTATTTACACCGCTTCATGAAGTGGTAATTCACACATATATGAACAATGATATCATCTTTCAGAGGGTGAAAAGGTAAGAACACAGATTATATATTATATTTTCAAAATGATAAATATTTTGTTAATAATATAATTATTTTATTTATGACACATATATTAATTAAATTTTATTTATTATATTCTATGATAAGTGTTAGTGATAAAAAATCACCTCACTTTATGAGGTGGTAGATGACTGCACACACAAGCGACGTTATTATATCTTCTACAAAATTGAAAGTAAAAAAGGTATATATTATTAAATGACTCAAAAGATATAATAATTATATAAATATAACATATATACTTCTAATAAATCAGTATTCCCAAATGTGAGAGATTATGTTGGATAATGTATTACATCTGTTTGTGATGTGGTAGTATGGCTTTCACATGACGACATTATCATTTCACAATTTAGGGAAGAGGATGTGAATATAGGTAATTACCTTAACATATTAACATATAATTATGTGGTAGGTAATAGTTTTAATATATAAGAATAAATTAATAATATTTTAAGTAGGTTGAAGTTAAAGTGATATAAAAACACTTACTTTTTAATTTTACCTCTTCTCGGACCACCTCTTCTAGACTATACCTATCATATTCCTAGAATTGTTTTATGAGGGAACCAATTTTTCTTTGATCTAGGGATAGATTTTTTTATGGTAATATGGTTGGTATTTTCTGATTCTGAATGTTATTAATGTGTGGAGAAGAGAGGAGGGTGGGTAGCCTTTTATAGGTGAGTTGACTGGTGCACTTGTAATTTTTGAAATGAAAAACATATACCCACGTTATTCACATGAAAAAAGCATAAATAATGGATTATTTTTAAATCATGACTCACTATACGGTGGAAATATGTTATGAAAATATATTTGGTCATTTTAACCCTTTTCCTCCGAGTTTAACCTTCTATAGAACAATTTTTATATTAACCATGGTAAATATTTTTTATTGTTTTACTGTTGAATATTGTAAAAAATTGAATTTACATTATTAGATAATATAAATTACAATGATTAAAAATATGGAATTCATTTTTCTAGATTACAATCACAAAATATGAAAATTCTAATTTAATATTAATCATGTAGATTGGATGAGCAATCCGGTTTTTAAATAGAAATTGTTCAACAGTTTACAATTGTTTTATATCAAAATTCAATATGAAAATTATTCCAAGGAAATATACTGGAAAAATTATAATGAAATTGAACTAATTTTACATTATAACATTTATTAATAATTATTTATATTAATGAATAAGTTAAATAAAAATGAATTTTTCAATTATAATTCAATTTTTTCATGATTCATCAAAAAATAAAAAATTTCAGAAAATTTACCGAAAATTCACCGTATTGTAATTTTCATATTATGATTCAAAATATGAAAAAATTTAAATAAATTTTCTAAATTTAATAAAAATTATTTTTAAATTATGTCCATGGAGCAGGACTAAATATCCGTTTAGAAAAAAAATATAGTTTTTTAGAAAAGAACCTTTTTTATTTTAGATGATTGATATATTATTTATAATAAATTTATAAAAAATGTTTTTTATTTCAAAATCCATTTAGTTTTAAAAAATAAATTATTACTATTCATGAACTCTAATTTAACATTTAGGTCATAATGGTATACTATATTATAGTGCTTTTAGAATCAGGGTTGTTTGTACCATAACATATAAAATTGATAAAATAGAAAGAAATATTTATCATGGGTTCTTAGGATTAGTGTTTCATGTCACAAACACTATCAAATACAATTTTTTAATTTTAGAATTTTGAGGTGTTATAATATCACCAACTAGGATTCTTTTCAATCCTAAAAACAACTCTCAATTATAATAAAACATAAAGAATATCTATACAATATCATGTTCATTGAATGATCCATCCACTTAGATGAAATTTAACATTTCATCTAAAATTCAAATCCTAAATGATGCGGGTCATTAAAAATATATATTCACCATGTTACCTATTCCCCTAAAGGAAACCAAAGATGACATTTGTGTGGGTATTTGGACTGTCGTATCAACAAAGAATTATATTTTCTTTATTAACCACTAAATATGGAATGTAATAATATTTATTTTAATAAAAAATTATTATATTCATGAAATGTTTTAGATTATTAACTAATAGACCATATCACACCATTTTACCATTAAATGCAAAGAAGAATAATCATTCATGTGTGTGTGTGGACAACAGCCGCCATGGAATGATGTATTCCAAATTTAATTAATGCCTTTGAAGGGTTACTCAATGAATGTGTTTAAGGTATAAATATAATATTTATGAATTTATTACAGTTTTGTTAAATCACTTTGGAAAACTTATTAGTGATATGGACAAAAACAAATCATTGTATATTCAACCATCATAAATAGGAATACAAATAAGAAATATAATTTATTCATATTATGTAATATTTTCATATCCATTTACCATTATTCTATATATATATATATATATTATTATATAAAATTATAATAAAACTCAATCCATATCATTATTCCCCTACAAAAATTAAATTATAACTAAATTGCCTCATAATAATCTATAAAAGTATGGTATATTCGTGTTTTGTTCAGTTTAACAACCTACATAATAAATAAATTAATATAGTTTCAAGGATGACAATGAGATCATAGCTACAGATAATATATATTATAAATAATTATATAAACATATTATTTTGGATATATAATGGTGAAATAAATTTTAATATCATCAATTAGAATACCAACATATTTTCCTTAAAAATAACTAAAATAGGCACATCATTGAATTCATCATTAAGAATCATAATAAAATATCCCATTGAATGATATTATTATATAATATAAAATTATAAATAAAAAATTGAATGGCCTTATATGATTTGTGAAAATTATCTTATAAAAATGACTAATGGATATAACGGTTATTATGGAACAAGTTCAAAATGTTCTAGAACACACACAACTGATATTGAAATTTGATAATGACTAACTATCACAAACATTGATATTATTTGTTAATAAAAGAAAAAATTAATATATTATGAATACAAATATAAAATAATTGATAAATATTGGTTTATTTATCTTATAAGAGGATAGAGTGTATTCAAAAACGTGAGAATACAAGTAAATTATTCATGTATAAAATTTATTTTCATATTCCATATTGTTCACCATATCCTCTTAGATATCGTATAAATAATTCTGAATTCATTTATTTTACCATATTTACGTAATTCAGGGGGTTATAATATTCATATCATGTTATTTACTAAAATTTAATTTAATTAAAATTATTCTAATGTTGAATTTTTTTTGAATAACATCTTACCCAAACAGTAAGGGTATGTATTGGAAATCCTATTTTCAAATCAAGGTTGTTTCTTAAAGATAATAATTATTTGAAATTATAATTTATTATAAAACCCCCATAATTTTATTTTTTTATTCATGTGGTATTACATGTCCCCTAAAAAATTATTTTCACCATGAATCATGTTTTTCATTTATGTGTTTTCTGTAAGTGAAACCAACACCATTTATTCATTTAATAGGAAAACCTCCCTTTTTCATGTACATATTAGATGGATTATTTTTTTAATTTTCATATTACATAATAAATAATTTACTTATATAAGGATATAGAAATAATAATTAAATAATATTTATCTTAATTCAATAATTTTACATTCAGTCACATTTAGGTCCTTTCAAGATTATAGTTTTAGGGAATTCAACCATAACTCATATATAACTAAAACAAAAATATATATGACAAACATCTTATGAGTATCAATTTTTACCATTATGAAAAACATTTAAAAAAATTATGAATTTCATTTAAAGAAAATATCCATGACTTCCAACATAACAGTTTCTTTTTCCTTACCCATTTATAAACCCTGTGAAAACATTTTAAAAACTTGGTGTGAACCCAAAATCTCAGTAATGAATACCAAAAGAAAAAAAAATATCCCATTAAAAACATGATAACCCTAATAAAGTTTACCTTTATCTTCAATATTATTTTATAATATGAAATAAAACATTATCACATGAAAAATAAACACAAAAATATATGCAATAAAAGCCATTAAAACCCAAACGAATAAATTGAAACTCCTTTAGATGACTTATAGAATCATATAAATGACTCCATTTTTATTCCCTTATTATTGAAATAACCATAATGGTGACCTCCAAAATTATCATTACCTAATTCAATGGAGATCTATAATGGGGATCACCCTTCATATAAGCTATATCAAGCTCACTCATGAGATATAATGGGGATAAACCCTTCAAATAAGCTATATTGGGCTCACACATTTCTCATGAGCTATAATGGGGCTCAACCCTTTTTATAAGTCATATTGGGCTCACCCATGATCTTTAATGGTAATTAAACCATTGTATAAGCTATATTGGGCTCACATATTTAATATAATTATAAGGTACCATTTCATGAATAACAAAATCATCATAAAATTCATAGAAATAAGAAATATTCATTTATAACCTAATAAACCCATTAAAATGAAATGGTTTTAATGAAAATATATTTTAAAAATTATTATAATTTTTAAAATAAATATATTCCTTATCAATCTCTTCAAAATCGAGTTAACATAATAAAAATAAATAGGTTCCTTAACTATATCATTGAAATAGTATTAATTGATCTGGAGAAATAATGTGGATTGAAAAAATGATAAATATCCCCATTGGAGGATAAGTAAAAAATGGTTATTGATGTTGATGAATTGAAATACCGTTAAAACATCATTAAGAACATTCTTGGGGAATCAAATCCCTAAACATTACCAAGAGTCCCATTAAACATTTAATCACTTTAATCCCAATCCCAATGAATGAATAAAATTTAAGAGAAACTTAAATAACATAAGAATAAATATATTCATGATATTATATGTGAAATGGTCTGTATATACAACTCATAAAAAATGTTTGTGTATAAAATTAAAAATAATGCCTCAATGAAAGGAGATTGAGATAAATTCTCAAAACTTGAGTTTTACTTATCACATGTGTCTTTATTTTCCTAAATAATATTTTAGGATAATTATTTTTTTTATTCAGAACATTTTTAAATTTTTTCAATACTTTGATTTCACTTAATGTAACATTTTATAAAACTTCATAAAAATTAATTTTATGTTAGGTCTTTTGTCCATATTTGGTTTATGTGTCAAAAACAACTTTTGTAGGTCAACTAAGGTAAAAGATGTCATTATTAAAACATATATATAGTAATAATTATGGAATAATTGTCATATTATTACATCATCAATATTTTTAAATCCAATCATGAATGATGGTTATTAAAAATGATCCAATTTTACAATCACGGAGAAGGTAGGTTGCACATATGCATGAGTACCATCCCTATTTTCCAATGATCATTATGGAAAAAAGTTCAGTAAAAAAATTCAATAAATAAAATTTTTTATATCATAAATGCAATTTTATTTAATTATATATATATATAATCCATGCGATGTAAAAATAATCACATCACTTTGAGGAGGCATAGTCCATATGTCCGTGCACGATGTAATCACATTTTCTGTGTGTAAAAAGGTAATAAAGAAAATGATATATTAAATTACTAGAAAGATAATTTTTTCATTAATATCATATAAATTTCATTTATATCACATTTTTTTATTAAATCCATCCTTAATACATTCCATGTAAATTGTGAACACATCACTACATTTTGATGTGGCAGTAGTCCACACATCCACAAACGATGATATCCAATTCCTATAAAATGGATATCGTCAAGGTATGTTTCATAAGATAATTAAATAAGTATTAAAAAATAATAATTACCATTTATATCATATTAAAACAGTTTTTCATTCATAATTCCCAAATATAGGATGAAGTAAAGGAAAAAATGAACGACATCATTTCATGAGGTGGTAGTCTGCCACACACATGAACAATGATTTTATTACCCATTTGATAAAAGTGTGTGTTAGTTTAGGTATAAAAGTTAAAATTAAAATATCTCATTATATTTATGTTGATGATGTTATTATATATACATGGAATAAGAATAACTGAAGGTGTGGAGAAATAAATTAAAAAAAAATATTCTGGTTAAATAATGTTAACTCTTATTCGGGAAACTCCTTTTTGGTTTTCACCAACAAACATACATGGTTTTTTTTATTCACATAGTGGGGATTATTTGATTATAGGAGGGTTTTTTGGAGCTTATTTGGTCAATGATTGGATGATCCCAAATTTTTAAGAGGTGTGAATAATCGGAGAGAGTGAGTGCCTTTTTATAGTAGTGGAAGAGTGATAATCTTATAAATACAAAAAGGTAAACATTGTTGGAGGTCTCAATTAACTCATGTCATTTCAAAAATAAAAATAATGGATTTGATGGTATTTATTTTTTATCCACACTCACACATCACAATATAAATTAATTTTTTAGACATTTTATTTCATGACTCCAAAGATTCCATATTTTTTTGTTTTGGTTTTTTCATTAAGGTAACTTGTTTTATGAACTATTTAATTCATAAATTAAAGATAAATTAAATTTAAAATTAATATAAAATTTATTACCATTGATTATAATTACGTAATTAATATTATAATATAAAATTTTTTGTTGAACTTAAATTTAATAAAGGTGCATGTAACATGAAAAAAATACTTCTTTAACACCAATTATGAAATCAATGTTTTATTATTTTGGGGTCAATATGTTAATTATTAAAGATAATTTGGCCCATGAATAGTCCGTATATTAAATTTAAAAATCACTTCAAGGAATATAGAGTTTTTATTAATTTTAAATCATTAAATAAAATATAGTTTATTTTATTTTATGATTAATTAAAAAATACATTTTTAGGTGTTTCTTGAAAATATAATGTAGTTATATCTTCTTTGATAATTAAATATAAATTATTATTAAAAAATAAATTTATAATTCAAAATAATATTTTTAAATGGTCCTCATATTTTTTCTCTATCCCCAAAGCATTATAGAAAATAAAAGGAAGAAAGGTATATTTTTTCCTTTTTCTTTTCTTAACATAATAAATAGGTAACTATCATATAATAGTATTACCAAAAGGTCATATAAATCATGAAAATGTTCACATGTGTCAATATATTTACAATCAAGGGTTACAAAATTTCATAGGTCATTCTCCCACTTAATAGTAAAGTTTAACCACTAAGTAAACTTATTTTTACTATAATAGTTTTAATTAAATTTAATTTATTTCAAAAATGTTTTTATGAAATACTAAATTTAACATATTATAAGACATAAATTATTCTGATTATAAATATGGAATCCATTTTTAAAATTTTCTATCATATAATTAGAATAATTCAATTTCAGATTAATCGTAAAGATGGAACAGGAAAGCGAGTTCTTAATTTAGAATGTTTATAAGTTTGAAATCTTTTTATATCATATTTCAATGTGTAATCGATTCCAATGACCTATATTGGATTAAATGATATACAATTGATTTAATAATAATTTAAAATAAATTAAAAATATAATTTAACAATATAATTTACTAATAATAAAACATATTTTTCATGTAAAATCATGTATTTGCACAAGTCATCAAAACATGAAACATCTTAGCAAATTTCTAAAAATTCACCCAAAGTAAATTTTGAGATGCCTATTTCAAAAATTTAAGTTTATTTATTGAAATAATATTCAAAAATTTATAAAAATTTATTTTTAAAAGATGTGTTCCATTAAATGGAGGTAAAATTACCTTTTATAAATATAGAGATCTTTATTCTTAAAACAGATTTATTATTATATTAAGACAATAAAACATATTGGATAAATTTTTAAAAAAAATTATTAAATATATGACTATAAATTTTATTAATATCTTTCAATAATAAATAATAATTTAATTTTTTAAGAAAGAACACCATTATGGTCATAAAATAATTTTTTCAAACCAAACTATCCTTCATATTCAATTGGTATTAATTTTCATTTAAAATTAACTAGTAACCAATGAGTTAATTTTATAAAAATTTGAAAAATATATTTTAATAATTTAGTTAGTCTCATTCATCCCTTAAATACCAAAAACATTGTGATAACTACAATGTTAAATAATAATATTAATAGTAAATAATTTTCTAGTATGAGATGGGATTGTCTGTAACAAAAGTCATAAAAGAATCTTGATGTTGCAACGAACAAATATTAAACATGGGGTTGTGTTGTGATGCAAGCTAATATATGTATTTCATATATTGTAATGTATTAAAATATTTGAATTAATTTTAAATAATATATTTTATTAAATCTCAAGATGTTAAAATTAAGATTATTTTAAACTACTTTGCCTAATTTAAATGTTTTGAATAAATTTTAAATTAGTTCTAAATTTTATTTTTTTCATCAAATTATGGAAATATATTTTTTTTAATATTTTACACATGAGAATTCCATTTCAACACATTTATTCTCTTATATGTTGGATTCTCAAAAATATATCATGTATTAAAAAATTAATTATTTTCTCATAAATTTATAAAAAATTTCATTAAAAATGATTTGAAAAGATCAAGGATGTTTATATTTTCTATAGATATTTTTCAAATACTCTTAAAGTTTATTTTTTAGTTAAGAAAATATCCTTCTGTGTATCTTATAATTGATTGAGTATATTATTAAAATTACACCACCCAACTTATTTCCCTAGATAGCTTATGTAATGGTCAATTCTATCAATGATAAGATCCATCACATTCTTTTTCATACCTAACAACCCAATGTGAAGATACATAACATTTATTCCAATTCTATTATAATGTGAACCCTATGTATTTACTTTCATTGATTGATGGATGTTCAACAAAAATCCATATAATGATTTATTAGGGAATATTATTGAATTAACCATTTAGCCTTTATCTATATAGTGTAAATACCAGCTGAATTTTTTATCCTTATTGCAGTTAATTTTCAAAGAATTTTACTAAATATATTTTGATAAACATTTATTTTCCTTGGGATTATAATGTTATGATTTTTAATATAATTTTTAATAATTTCCTTGTGTGATTTCTTTTTCAAAATGATATCAATCTCATTTTACATCTAATGATTCTTTATGAGGTGATGAATTAATCTTATGATCTTTATATGAGTTCATTATATATTCATGAATTATATGCATTGTCTTATCATTGTATTTTTATGATATGATAAATGAATGATATCTTATATAATATGTATGTATGGATGATTGATTCATGTGGTCCTATATTAAACTAAAATTCATTGATTTAATGTTTATATATCCTAACTTATTTATTTGTTAGTATTTCTAAGATTCCAATTGGAAAGGAAAATGATAGTGTATATCATTAATGTAATGTTCTATATAATATTACATCTTTCACTTTTTAATGATGTAAAATATTCTTAATTTACTCTCTCTTAATGTGTCGTATTAATATAATGTTCCCTATACTAATATAAATTCTATATTTGAATTATTATTTTATGTTTTTTTATTATACACCCATTATGTGGTTCATATAAGTAATATTCCATATAATAATTTATATGGATCATTTATATTATATAATAATGTTATTCTCCCATGGATCTTGTTTTTTGGAAAATATTTTACACACACTTTCGGTACATGAATTTTTTCTTATTCCATTATTTCGGATCATTGGTTATTTCAGTGTAACATTCTTATATATCATAACTATTCACTCATACTCGTCTGAATAAAACATGTGATATCTAATTTTAATGAAATTTGATTAAATGTGATGTTAATCTATGCTCTCCAATTTCTAATATTTTCATTTCCCAAGATTATGAAAAATGGATTAACCTTTTAAAAGAATATAAGGTTGTCTATTATTTATAAATTGTGGTGAAATTTTCATAGATTTTGTTAACTATTTCTTCTATTTAACTAGTCCTCAAAGGAACTATACATAAAGGATCTCTGAGTTGTGTGTGTTTATTGTGAGTTATAACACTAATGATAAATTATTACAAGTTTCACTTGGATAATCTTAAATGGTATCAAAGTTATATTTCAAATATACGTGTTTTATAAATGGAACTATGAGTGTTAGTTTGGGGAATATCAGAAAGAATAAGGGGAGCGATTATTTATTTTTTGAAATATGTTTAGTTATTTTTTTAGAAAATAAAAAATAAAACTTGTGCGAAATAAAAAGTTATGTCTTATGGATTAGTTTATGTATAGGAAAAATCATAAAATTTGGGTAGAGTTATTTTATTTCATATCCATTGTATCTATGTATAGTTATTATAGGTGGATGAAAGAGTTGTAACAGATTTAGTTAGGGTTAATAACATAGAAAACTGATTTATGGGCATTGACTCAATCATTACCTAGAGTAAGACAAAGGGGCCAACCAAAACACACAGTTTGACACTCTTGAATGTTATTTTTGGGATAGTTCAAATTTTATTTACTAATAATACTAATTTATTTTATAATATATATGTTAGTAAACATAATAGGGAATGATTATGGATAAATTGAATGAAAATATTGATTTTTTTATTTAAGGTATATATTTATTAAAATGTGTGTTTATGGATTAAAGATAAGTTACACATTGAGTGCATAAATTCCAGTGATTCTTGGGCTTAGAATATAGTAAGAATGATCATGATAATTATGTGATATTTTTTTAAATGAGTCTATGAAGTATAAAAAAACCAAACATAATGTAATTTTGATTTAACTAAAACAGTACATGTATGAAATTATAATGTAATTAGTGAAAACATCATATGATTGAGCCTAAATATTAAAATAAAAATTTACTATGATATTATTGAAAACCATTTTTTTAGAAAATGATTGAAATGTGATTATTGTAATGATGCTAAGAACGATATATACCCAGAAAAAACAATGTCTTCTAAAAAAATAACGGTTCAGAAATAAATGATTCAGAAACCTATTATATTCTTACTGTAATGAAAAAGTCAAGTATCCTAGTCAAACATAAGGTATTGTGATAGATATCATAGTAGATACTAAATCTTGATATTATTAGCTATTATCATTAGTGGGAACTATTTTTTTGATGTAATTATGATATATTCAAAGAGTTGTTAGTGTTTTTCAAAAAATCTAATGATATTTCTTTAGTGAATTTTCTAAATGATTTGGAAATATATATTGAAATTTAATAATAACCTTGAAAATTTATTTTAGGAAAATTTTATATTAATGTGGATAATTATTATATAAAACAGGTTTTATGTATGTAAAATAATTTATTCTAACATATTATTTATTTTTAGGTAAAAAGTGGATGATTTATTTTATAGAACTTGTGTTAGATATTACTAGTAGCCATGAAATTGATTATTGATTTTATTTGGAAGTGTTCCATGGTATTTTTGATGAGGTTTATCTCATTTTTTATTATGATGTATATTTAATATTGTTTGATCATATATATATATTTTCAATACATTCAATATTCAATAGAATAGTTTATATTTGGAAAAAATTATGATTTCACATTGGTTTATTGTCTTGAAAATTCAATCATTTTTGGGAAATCTAAATTATATTCTACATATAATTGGATTTCATATATAATTTGGTATATGATTGTATCAAATATTTATCCTCTATATTGAATGATTAGTAATTTAATATATCCTACAAGAGTATGCTATTTTCCATATTAGAAGTTTTGTTCCAAATAATTACTTTTTTTGAGTACCCATTGTTATATTCATCTTGGGATAACAACTAAAATTGTGAAGGAAACTATTATTTAATGGGTTGGAATGTAATGACCCAATATTTTGGACCATTATAAATTCTATATTAAATATCTTTTTTCATGTGGAAAATTTAACTAATGTTACTACTGAGTAAAAAAATACATGATACGTTAAATTTACAAGATGAATATAAAAATTGGAAGATAAAATTATAATAATCAATTACACGTCATTATATTACATTTAGAAAGAATATTTATTAAATAAATGAATCCTTTTCAAAGAACAATTCAAAAAGGGGAATTGTATTATACCTTTGTAGATTTAATATATCATAGTTAAAAATTTATTATATCATTTAATATTTATAAAATTTCTTTAAAAATTCAATTATTTTGAAATATAATTACCCCAACACCAGTAACCTAGATTCAGTGCATACTTCATTATAATGGAATACATAGAAGGGAAAAAAATATCGATGAGCAACTAGTTTAGTATTTTTTTAGAACAGGATACATACATGATTCCTATTTTGCATTAGGGTTATAATATAAAACAAAGTAACAGAAAACATTTAGAATGATAGATCTAATTCAATGAATTATTCATTATATCCCATAGAAAGGAAAAATAATAATTGTAAGGTCTAATTTTTAGTATGGGTTATAGATAGAAAAAGATATCATGAATAAATCAATAATAATCAAGATGGAATGGTGAATCTAAAACGCATTCAATTAAAAAAAATAACATCACTATAATTATTATATAATGAATAATCAATATTTAATGATAAATAATTGAGAACACTTGTAATTTAATCAATAAATTGATCACAAAATTAATCCATGTATAATATAAATGAAATAATATCCTGGTTAACAATAACATAATAATGAATTAATTAATTTCCCAATATTATACAATATGATCTAAGGCATCTTGATATCTAAATTATCAATACCTTGTACTAATAATGTTTAAATCAATGTTTGAAACCCCATTTAATTTGGAAACAAATTTCTCTTATGTGACTCATAGATGCATCAAGGGGATATATAATTCTAGGTCACACATTCATTGCAAGTCCAAATAATTCCTCATATATCAAATGATCGATTTAATTGATAAACAATGTTCCTTATTAATAAATATTTATATTGATTAAGTAATATTGATTCATCAATATTTCCCCAGTCAAACAAATAACATTCAATATAAACACCATATTTAGAAATGGACTAATGTTTAGGAAATAATATAATCCATGATATAAGGATTACAAATGTCATGAAAAAACCTAGGCGCCCTGGTAACCTGATAACTGAGCCATCCCTGAGATGCCTAAAAGTTTTTTCCCAGTACCCATGGGTTGGATATTGGCACCTAGCATCCTAAAAAATGAAATTGGAAAAAAATTTCAATAAACATTGAAGAATAAATATAAACAACACAATATGAGTTCAAAACAAAATACACAATGATAATTTTTCTAGAAGTCAAAAAGTTATAAACAACCCAATATTCTATAGAAAATTACTAGAAAAAATACAAACCATCCAAAGTTATAATGAAAGTGGCTCTCCATGTTAACAAATAATCAGATAGAACAACCTCCAAGTGATGCTTTGCCTATGTTCAAACCTGGAAGGAGGAAATCTAAAAACAGCAGAAGGAATAAGTATGGTGTGAGACAAAATCCTAGAATAGTCTCATCAAGGATTCCATAACATATGCCAACATTTTATTAACCGATGATAGAATTAAATTTTGAATAAATATTTTTTTCATTTCCCATAATAATTAAAATAATTCTTTCTTTACATTTCAAATTATGGAAATATTTCTAAAATAATTTCTTAAAAAAATTATATAGAACAATTTTTTTAATTTAGAAGACAGGTAAAATAGTTTGTGAACGTTGTCATACATTTATTTCTCAAATATAAACTAGATAGAAACACGATCATATTCAAAAAGGAATGATTGTTACATGTTATGGGATCCTCGGACACTTATTTGATAATAACCATGTTTTGTACACATGTCCCTTGGAACTATCAAGAGAGGAATCATCGACATCTGATTTAGGAATACGATATGTTAAATAATATTTATGTTATATTTATAAAGTGTCAATATAGTTTTATAGATTTCCCATACTAACATGCTTGTCCCAAATAACTCACTAACTACCTAGTATTTCTAGTTCTTTACCTTAATAAATGATGGGAAATTTATTTTAAACAAAAGTAAAGTACAATTAAATCCCATTATCCCATTTGAAGAATGAAAATTTTCCATTTAAAAACCAAAATAGGGATTTTAATCAAAAATATGCCTTCCCCCTATAAACTAAATGAGTTTTAATCAAAACACAATAATTAATATTTTTTATAAAATAATTTTTGATAAATTTCATTGTTTCCTTTCATAATTAAATTTGGTAATTTAATTTCATACAATGTGAATCAATTTCATCAACATAACCCAATTCAAGGGAATTTGGGAGGGGTTCAATTTCAGGCCAAAACCCATTTCCAAAACTGTAATCCAGTGGAATTGATTTTTAATATACCAATTAATTGAAATTTCATTTATATAATTAAAATTCATTTATATAAAATAATTGATATTAAAACAGCAATTTTGGGTTAATAAATATTTATCATCAAAATAGAACCACCTACATTTCTCACAGAAATATAAATCGAGCAACGAAACCTGGCAACAAGAATGAAGGCACATAAGATCCAGGAACATGACCTTGAAACAATATTTAACATCATGTAGTTTTGATCCATCAATCCCAAGATGATCAATCAAAATCTAAGGAGGGAAAAGGGAGATAAAGAGACATGGAGAACACTTTCATAGAAAGTAACATTGATTCTACAAAAATGATCAATTGTTAAATGGAATAACCAAGAAGGGTTTTGTAGACTCAAAATCACATAGTTATATCCCATGGGTTTAGAGCAAGAAAATATGGAGAGGGAGAAATAGAAATTTCATCCAAGAGTCATTTTTAAAAACCACACATGGGACATTACATAACGTGTTAACCAACTACATGTCGTGTAATTGAAAAATCCCAAAATTTATGAATATATAATCACCCTTTTTTAAAGTATATTTATTAAATTATAGAATATACTCATCTTATAACCACATTACATGGAAAAAATACCCAGTTGGCTTCATAAATAAAAAGGTTTTGTGTGGTCAAACCATAAAATCTCAAACATCAACATTACAGGTATCTTATAAACTCTTCCTCAACCCTAACAAGACAAAAAATGATTACCCATGACAATGTGTGACACATAGATGACCTAAAGGTAACATGATGTTTCAACTACCCCACCATAAAAAATTGTTTCCTCAAAAAACATGTCAGGAAGCTTCTATATCAGAAGTAGACGCCACAACTCTCTAATCTATTTCTCACACTCCGATGTATCATCAGAATATGAACCAAGATTACAAAATATTAATAATATATGAATCCTCCCTTAACAATGTACCTCAGTTTCAAATTCACCCATCTTGACTGGAAGGTCATACATGGATACATCAGGTTCAATCTCAATATCACTTTATCTCATAAAATGGGATATACCAGAAAAAACATTAAGATATGAGATATATGGAACATATTAGGTGTCAACGTTAGCTATAGTGGAAGTAATAAATTGTAAGTAAATTATCTCAACTACTCAACAACCTAAAAATATCCCACAAAAGTAGGATCTAATTTCTATTTCCTCCCAATCCATCGACAACCTAGTCAGGGTGAATATTTTAAGAACACCTAATCCCTAACTAAGAATTCCAAAGGTATGTGATCACAATCAGTATAAGACTTATGATATTTCTAAGAATTAAACATCATCATATGAAGAAACTAAATCTTTTTTCATCTCTTGAACCAATCTCAGTCCGACCAATGAAATTTCACCAATCTCTGACCAACACAATAGATATCTACAAGGCCAGCCATACAAGACATAAATGACCCATTCTAATCGTGGATTAGTAATAATTTTTATAAAAAAACTCAACCATCCCCAAATGATCATCTCAAGATCTACCAAATTCAAGAACAGAATTACGAAGAATATCCTCAAGAATCCATATTGCTCTTTATGTCTGGCCATCCAACTATAGATGGCATGTCATCCAAAAATGGACCTGAGATCCCAGTGCCTCCTGAAGGGCCCTCTAAAAAAAAGAAGTGAACCGAGTATCCCTATAATAGACTATAGTATATAGAACTTAGTGAAACTAAAAAAATCCATTTCACATAGATATTTCCCAACTCCATAACATTGGTTGTAGCATTAAGGTGTATAAATTGAGATGAATTTTTTATGCTGATAAATCATCACCCACATCACATTCTTCTTCCTATGGGCACATAGAAACCTAACCAAAAAGTCCATAGAGATCCCATCCCACTTCCAATAAAGGACTATAAGTGACTGAAGAAAACATGATGGTTTATGGTGCTTTTCCTTGAACTCATGTCATATATAACAATGATACACATATTCAACAATGCCTCATCTCATACATATCCACCTGAATCAATGCCTATTATCATAGAATATCATTTTGGTTCTGGGGAACACTGCCCATTAAAAGTTATCGAAATCTCTCGTAACATATTTCCATACCAATAACGGCACAGTGAACCACATTCTATATAAATTAATTACCTTTATGGACAATGACCAATAAGGAACAATATCCCCACAATAAATAGATTCAATAAGACCATGAAAAACATTGTACAGCTTTTGGACCTCATGAATCATTTCAATAAGATAATGAGTCAAATGAAAAATGACTAAAACAACCTCATCCCTTGATTTTGGGACTCCAATATTCAACTTTTCAAATAGATCAATCAAGTTCCACTCTTCTGATGATTCTTTCACTATGTGGGTCATAAGTTTCCTTCTCAAAGCATCTGTGATGGCATTCCCTTTCCTTGAGGTATAAGTAATGCTGAAATTTAATGACTATAGGTATTCAAAAAAACTCCCCTTTGAAAATATTTAAATATTTCATAGATAAAATATAACTGAAGTTATTATGGTCTAAAAAATGGTAGAACTTCCCCATAATGGTAGTTATACCAACTCTTAATAATTTACCTCATATCTGCAAGTTTAAGGTTATGGGTAAGATAATTATTCACATATAGTCCAAACTGATGAGAGCTGTAAGCAATGACACGATCACCTTAAATAAGAACATAGCCAAAACTAGAACTCAATGTATTATAGAAGACCACATAGACCTACTCAGCCTCTGGAAGAGTCAACACTAATGTAGTAGTCAAAATAAATTTCAACATGACAAAATAATTCTGAGATTTCTCATCTGAAGAAAACATTGCTCCCATCCGAGTTAGAGCAGTCATCGGAAAATTCAAATTTGTGAAGTCATTAATGAAATGGTGATAATACCAACCTATGCCCAAGAATCTATGAATATAAAAAAATCATGGTTGTTCTCATGTTATAATAGCCTTTACCTTATCAGGAACAATTGACATTCCTTGTTCAAACACCACATGTCCTAAGAAATTCACATCACGAATCTAGAAATCAAATTTTGAAATCTTTGTACAATGTTATTTATTTATCAACAAATCCAAAACAACTATCATATTATGAACATGAACCACATCATACTCAGATAAAAAAAGGATTATATCCAAAAATTCTACAAAAAATATCAACATACTCAGGGAAAATAAGTTTCATTAAAGCCAAAAAAAATTCTACGGCCAATGGTTAGACCCAAGGGAATGAAAAGGTACTCATAATAGTTATACCAAATCTGAATGGTGGTTTTATGAACATCAGATTATTTTATCCTCAACTGATGGTAAGATGATCGAAGATTGATATTTAAGAACCTATTTTCCTCTTTCTAATAATCTAATGGATCATCAATCCATGGAAATGAAAACTTGTTCTTTAATATAAATTGATTGAGTTTTGGTAATAAATGACAAGGATATTTGATCCATCATCATTCATACAAATGAGAAGAGGCGACACCCAAAGTGACACTCTTGGATATATAATTAATGTTTCTCGAAGATCACCTAGTATTTTCTTCAATTATTTCTTTTAAAATCATTCTATGTAGTATGAGGTAACATAAACATGTTAAGTACCCATCAGTAAATCAATAGAAAACCCTACCTCACTTTCTGGTGAAAAAATAAAGAAGATAGAAACAAAAATCTTTCCAAATCCGGTGAAAAATGGATAGAGATCATCACTAAAAGATTACCTCTCTATATAAAAAATAAAATACATATCGATTTCCCCAAATCTAGATAAGAGGGTTTTTCTATTTTCTACCTTGGGTATCATTCTCATTAAGAAGCCACGACACACACCATTAGGTGTAGTGAAAGAGAACTATCGAAGATAATAATCAATCCAAGATTTATTATCCACAATACAATGCAACCCAAAAATTACATCAAGTGGATTCATGTTTAGAACCATATTACTTCATCTAAGATCAATATATGAAATAAATAAAACAAAAGTGTGACTACAGATACCCTTCCCTCTTATCATACAAAAGGGTGTAGTAATATCCATTACATAAGACAAAAAATACATAGGAAGATTTAGAATATTATAAATACGAGATGAAATAAATTAATGAGATGCACCAGTATCAAATAAAACAGTAACTAATGATTAATCATTAGATATGGTACCTTTGACCATCACTGGACATGTATCCACTTCCTCTAGAGACTCTTCTTCTATGCGAAGAGGCTTCATTCTAGATGCCTTTGGATGGAACCCTTTTATATTTGAGGAACCCAATTGTGCCATAGTTTTATAAGGTTTTAATGTCCTTGTCCAACTATATTGAGTGGAATTGATATGAAAGGGCTTCTTCTAGTGATTTAAACATCCACAAGAACCATAGGAATTGCGTTACTTAGTGAAAACCTTCTTTGAATTCCTCGACTTTCCACACTATTTACAAATCAAAGTGCCTCTTATAGGAACTAAATGGGGTCTAGAATGACCTTGTTGTCTAGATCCACCATGAGAGTTATCACACTTCCACTTTCCTTTTAAGGAGCAGGCACAGCCACTAGGGGAGAAAGAAGCTCCCGACAACCCTAAATTGCTATCCAGGTCCATTTCAACCATCAATGCTCTATCCACTACATCATTATAAGAAGGTAGCTTCATCAAGACAACCTGAGAATTAATATCATGTCTATATACCAATTCAACCCATTGGGCCTTCATCTTCTCATTTAATACAATCTCAAGTGATAATTGTAGAATCTTAGTAAATTGATTTTCATACTATGTCACTCTCTAGTCGTTATGTTCATGTTTGTAAAACTTAGTATCCTTGGCTAGCAGCATCAAATATGAATAGAATTGTTCAATGAAAAGAACTTTTATGTCCTTCCATACTAATCCCTCATGCTTATTCTCCATAAAAATCAAGTCCCACTTTCTCATTCTCAGTCCTTCTAGCACCAATGTGGCACGCATCACCTTAATTACATCAAGTCTCTCTATGAACCCAAACAAATGATCTATCCTTCTCAAACATTCATCATCCTATTTAGGATCATTTGTACCTCTGAATGGTTATTGATTCTAGTAAAGTAATTCCTAAGAATTTTTTTGAAGAACATCCCATTGAGGTTCTACCACTGGATCCTGAACATGAGTGGGTGGTGGTGCCTATATCAGAGCTTGGACATTACACACTATCACCTCATCTAGACTCAGGTCCATAAGATGATTCTCTTATTGTGGTTATGTAACAACTTCCTCTTGGATCCAATTCTCAAGTATTCTCAGAGTTATGATGTGTTAAATAATCATAATAAAACAAAGAAGACATCATATTAACACTCAAATAGAGAAACAAGGTAGAATTTATCCCATAAGATAGACAATATTATTTGGATTTGAATCTATACAAATAAACAGTAGAGAAAATATGAGAACTAATACCCAAAATTTCTTTCCCAATCCACCCTTATTGACTTAAGGTTAATTACAGTGAGATCATCTCATACACTCAATCCTAACTACCACTTATGTCCCAACAAGATTTCACAATGCATGCTAACTTCAAGTTAAGAAGCTCAACCTAGAATTTTGATACCACATTTTCGTAAACAATCTTCAGGACCCTGGTAACCTAATAACCAACCCAACCTTGAACTAGCTCAAAGGGCATTCCTAATCCCCTTGGGTTTCCAACTAGCACATGGAATCATACAAAATGTACATGGGAATTGTTTTTCTACAAACATTGAGGAAGAAAGATAAATAAGATAGTATTCTTATAAAAGATATTCCAAAGTGTTAAGATTACCAGAAGTCAAACAGGTATAAACAACCCAAATTACTATACCAAAGTACCAAAAATAGGAAAATATCCAAAGTTCCAATATAAAAAACTCCCCATGTCCACAAATGAATGGCGAGAACCCCCTCCCAGTGGTGATTTACCCACACTCTAACTTATAAGGAAGAGATATACAAAAACATGAAGGAATTGGTAGGGTGTGAGATAATGTCCTATTCAATTCTCAGTAAGGATTCCAAAACAGATTCCTATATTTAATTAACCAAAGAGAGGTTTAAATTTTAATTAAAAAAAATTTGGCATTTCAAAGTATAAATAAAAAAATCATTATTTAAATTTTAAAAGATAGAAATATTTATTAAAAATGACATAAATAAATATTTTATATAAAATGGTTTATAGAAATTCATATCTTATGTAAAATAGTTTAAAAACATTTGCATTCATTATTATCTCAAATATAAACAAGAAAACAACATTTTTGTCATCTAAAAGATGTGATAGTTCCTGGTTATGGGATCCTTGCACACTCATGTGATGATAACCAAATTTTGTACACATATAGCTCACAATAATCATGATAAGACTCATTAATATCCTACTGAGGAATATGATTTTCTAAATAATGTTCACCTTAGAGTTGTAAGTCATCAATTTGGGGTTAGGGAATTCCCATCCTAAAATACTTGTCCCAAATAGCTCATTAACTACCTAGTCTTGAATGATCTCTATTACAACAAATTATGGATATTTTATTTTAAAAACATTAATATACAATAAAATTTCATTCTCCTATTTGAAAAATTCCAATTTTCTATTTAAAAACCAAAACATCGGTTTTAATTAAAAACATTCCTTTTCAATAATAAATCTAATGGGTTTTAATAAAAACACTTTAAGACATATTTCTCATACATAAATTTTAAATAAATTTCATAATTAAATTTTACAATTAAATTGATGTATTTAATTTCAAAAAAATCATCAATTTTATAAACACACCCCAAATTAATGGAATTGTGGGGTTTCCCCAATTTTGTACAAAAACCAATTTTGAGAACCCAAATCCAAAGGAATTGATATGTTAATATAATAACTAAATAAAATTTCATTTATTTCAATAAATTTCATTTAAATAAAAAAATTAATATCAAAAGAGAAATTTTAGATTAATAAAATTTGGGAATAATAATGAAACCACATAACATTATCACAGAAACAAAAAAACCCATAACTAAACCCACCAATAAGAAAAAAGGTGTATAAGATTAAGGACCTCAACCAAAAAAGAAGATTAAAAAACAAAGTGTTCTGATCAATTTATCCAAATATGATCTATCCAACTCTATGGAGGTAAATAAAAAGGGATAAATAATTAGGGTGAATACTTTGTTGGAAAGTCACGACGCAACTAGAATAAAAGTCAATCACTAAATGGAATGACCCAAAAGGGATTGAAGCTCCAAAATAACCTGGTTATAAATCTTGAGTTGGTAGAAAGGACTTATAGGGTGGAGGAAATATAGTTTTTCATCTAATCTTCATGTTTGAAAACAATACTTGGGAATGTACATGACTTGTAACCCAACAACACGTTGGGTAACTGAAAAATTGAAATTTTTTTGAAAAAACCATCAAATTTTGGTAAAAATAAATTTATTAAATTTTAGAACTTAAACATACTCTAATCATATAAAATGAAGTATAAATCCCTAATGGTTTAAAGAACCAATAGGTTTTATACTGAGAAACCAAAAAATATCTAACTTCATCATTATGATTATCCTCTCAATTCTTCTTCAGTTATATCCAGAAAACAAAAAAGGAAAAAGTAGATAAGGTTTGAGATGTACATGACTGAAAATTAATTGGATTATATAATAAAATTTAAGAAAAATTACATTTATAATTAATAATGATATTATGAAACTAATTTTATCAAGATAAAGTTATCAATCAATAAATTATTCAAGGGATCAGTGTTGACCATTAGTTTATCAGGAATATGGATTTTAGAATAAAATCATATCATTTGGAAGAATAAGGGGGAAGGCAACGAAGTATTAAAAAATATTTCATAAATAAATTTTATTCTTATGGTCACTAAAAATTTATAGAATATGATATGTTTCATATAACTGTTATAGTAGTGGGGATTATTGTCATTTCCATATATAGTAAAAAACATTTCTTATTTACATTTTGTAATTAAATTCAAAAACTTTAATTTTCTAAAATACAAGAATGAAAACATTCAAATCGATTATAAATTTTATGGATAATTTAACATTTTATTAAAAATTAATTTGTTAAAAAAATGTAATTTTCTAAAATAATTGAAAATGTGGATATGGAAGAAAATATATATTTTATCTAAAGATAAATATATTTATTTTTTCTTTAAAATATTTCATTTTGTGAATCATGCACCTAATAAATTATAATAAGGATGAAAATATTGAAAATATTTTAATATTTAGTGGATATGAAAATTATTTGATCTTATGAAGGGTATATGATAATATTAATATAACTAGGATAAAACAAATCCAAAAAAAGTGATATTATAAAGCATGTTATTACGGATTTTGTAACATTAAAATTTTAATCCCATGAAAAAATATACATAAATGTAAATAATAGTCATAGTGAATAAATTTTTACTCAATTTAAATTCATCAATGGGGATGTATTTACAAAACATAAAATTGAATAGGTCCATAATAATAAATATGTCTCAATAGAATGGAAATTGAGATGAAATCCATTACCTTATTATTTGTTGTATTTAAAAATGGATTAAAATCATATATAATTATTTTAAACATTTGGTAAATTTATACCATAATAATATTAATATTTATAATATCATTTATGATCCTCTTGTAACATCTTATTACCTGTTCATTAATAATATTTTATTATTACTATTGTATTGAATATTAATCGCATTATTTTATTATGCATGTCATATTAATAATGTTATGGTTATATTGAATTTGATATATATATCATATATAGATGTTAATTAATGTAATAAATATCACTTTTATTCATTACATACATTTTTAGAAAAATTCATAAATTTTAGTGATAAAATAATTTATCACATCGCTTCATGAAAATGGTAGGTCATACATCCACACAAGTGATGATATTATTACATTAATGGGTGAAGGGTAAGGAAGTGTATGGTATTCTAATTTCCCATAATTAATATCATTTCCTTTGTTAAATATATATTTATTATTATGATTATTATGACTCTCCACGCTATTTGGTGTTTGACAAAAAAAATACATCAGTTCATGAGGCAGTAGTCTACCATTAACACTAGAGATAGATTTTATTCCTATTTGATAATGGGGGGTATTGTTAAATAGAATTCCATCATCCCCATAAAATCAAAGAATATTTACACAAATGGTTTTCTTATATTAAAATTGTTATGAACTAATTTAGGTAGGAAAATGAAGAAGTAATAAGAGATAGCTTATTGAAGATGATTACATTAAGTTAGAGAAACCTTTATGGTATCTCTTTTATAGAATCCTTGGGTTGGTCTTTTTGGTATACCAACACCATTATAATATGAAAAAGGAATTTAGGGAGTGATTTTGGTAATGATTTTTGGAGCTAATTTGTAGTGACCTTGAACCCAAAAGCTCAGAGCTAGTTCCTGATACTATCATAGTACCATAAGATACACGGTATTACATTTGTATGGACCTAATAGTTCTATGGTCTTACTAAACTAGATTCATACATGACTTTTTAATTAAAATTGAATACAAAAAATAAATACAATATTTTTGGGGAATAACATTATTCCCACTATATTATCTTTTCATATAAAACATTGTATTTTTATGGAATCCTAGAGAAAGGAAACAAAATAAGAGTGATGTTTAATTCTCAATAAGGGATAATTAGAGTGGAATCTATCCTGACTCAATTAGAATAATCAATAGTTAAATATAAATAAATGAACATACATGTCATTAAAATAACATAAATATCATGATAAGGTAAGGAATAATAAATATGGTGAGGTAAATAACTGATAAAACAGATCATTTAATTAATGTGATGATAATTAAATATATCCATTGATTATAACTTAAAAAAATATTATAAAAAATAATAATAAAATTATGAATGAAGGAAATTTTTTCTTATTAGATGTCTTGTTTCCCAGGAACATCATACCTTTATAATCATGACTTATCCTCTCAATGGTTTAAAACATTCTTGGTAAAAACCCATCTGATTTGTGTTAAGGGGTTTTATAGGACACTTACTATCAAGGTCTCTCCTCGAGACAGTCTAAATCTTCTTTGTTACAAACATGAAGTGTTTTTAACTGAATAATTTTATCCTATGAGACAACAAATGCATTGGGGTCATGAATTTACCAGTCTGAAACCCATTTATTTCATTTCTAAATAAATCCTCATATTTCAAAAAATTTATTTCATTTATAAACAATGTTCCCTATCTAATATCCTTATTGTGTAAAATATATTTATGTATCAATATTTCACCAGTTAATCAAATATCATTAAAAATAATCAACATATGTAAAAATTTAATATATTTTAGAAAATAATAATATACCTCACAAATAAATATAGATATGTAAGGGAAATTTAATTTCTATTGATAAATTATTACAATAAGGTTATTGTTTCAAGAGAATGTTAACTATCACCAAAAAAGTGATATTTCTTAGTAATTTTACCATTTGGAAATTTTTAATTAAAATTTACTTGGATTAAATAATTAAAATATAAAATTAAAACAAAATTAATGATGAATTATTATTGATATTAAATTTTAAATGGAAATTATATACACTATATAAATTTGAATTAGTTTATGTAAACAAATAATCCTCAATGGAATATAAATTGAGAAAAAAAACCTTACCATATGCTCTATTTCATATTAGCATGATTTAACCTCCTTTATAGTAATTTTAAAAATGTTATTAAATTATTAAAGAACCAAATTAATATTTATAATATCATATATAATATTTTTTTAATAAATTATTACCCATTTGTTAATCATATTTAATTATTTCGATTAATTTTTGGGTCAATTTCCTTGTTTTCTCATGCATGATTCTTAATAAAAGATCTATTTTATTCAATAATTATATAGTTATATGATATTTATAATAATAATAATAAAATAATTATCATATTTATATTTCAATTATACTCTTAAATCCAATCATGAATAAATATATTGAAAAATGAAGCATGTAGCGATCTTGGAGACGGTCTGTCTTATATATGAATGAAAAATGCTTCTATTTTTCAATGATCATTATGAAAAGAAAGTAAATAATATTTTATATTTCCATAATTATAAAAATACCATATATAAAAAATTGTTTCTATATATATATGAATATGTATATCTTTCATTTGGGGTGGTGTCGAAAAGAGAGTCACATCACTTTATGAATTCAGTAGTCAACACGTACAAGAATAATGTTATCATTTTTAAGTATAAAAAACATAAAATGTTATGTTATCTTTTAATAATGATTAATATCTCTTAAATATATTTATTATTTCATTTATATCATATATATTCATTAAAATTATTCATCATCACCTTCCATTAAAAGTGTTATAGAATGATGAATGACATCTCTTTATGAGGCGGTATCCCACAGTACACACAAGTGACGTTATTATGTCTCATATAGATTGGTAATAAATAATGTATATATGATAAAATTACTGAAAGGTTTTAATTATGTTATAAATATCATATATATACCATAAATTCATCATCATACTCAACCATGAGAGGTGTAAATGAAAAAATAATGACATTAGTTTGTGAAGCGATGGACCGTTGTACACAATAATGATGATTTCATAACCCATTTGATAAAATAGGTGAGGTATATAGGTCCGTAACTTATTATACCAACAATATTGTATATTTATGATATTGATGGTATTATGTCGTTTTGGTTTAATAAAAATTAAATTAAATGGAGAAATAAGTAAAATAATACACTTATTGAAGAACATTATATCTTCTTTGGTTACCCTCTTAAATTTTCTTCAAAGCCAAAAAATGATATATTTATTCCAAAACATTGGTTCTTTGATTATGGGGAAATTCTAGAACTTATTTTTATTAGCTTCATCTAATACTATGTTGTAAGAAGGTGTGAAAAAGTGAGGTGAGTGACTTCTTTTTTATTGTTTTGGAGTGTAATTCATGTAAATAGTCAAAACATTTCATTTTTGGAGGTCAATATTACCTCAAGAGGCTTAAAATTTGATTATTGAATGTGGTAGGGAAATTAATAGTCCATAAAAACCTCTACCACATAATTAGACAATTTTTTTAAAAAAAAATTCTTTAACAATTATATTTCATATTTTTACTATTTTGGGTATTCACTATAGTAACTAATTTTCCAACCATTGAAATTTAACCTTTTATAAGAAATTAAAGTTATAATTATTATAATCTTTTTTCACGTTGATTATAAATTTTAAATATAATTTATAAAATAAAAGTACCATTTTGTATATTACTTTTAATAGAAGCGCATGGAATGTGAAAAAACACCAATTTAAGCTTAACTGTACTAACATTGTTTTTAACTATTTAGGGGTCAATATATTCATTATAAGAGTAAAATTTTCCATTAATTGATCATAGTTTAAATTTATCAACATTAAAAATTAGTTTGATGATGATATGACTTTTAGTAATTTTATGTCATTTAATAAAATATGATTTATCAAAAAATAACATTAATGCCAATTTTGACTTTATTTATTTGAATTGAATTTTAAAATTCCAAGGAAATGATGAAATTTTACTTTAATAAGTATAAACCAATGTAACATGATATATTAATCTAAAAAAATTAATGGAACACAATAATTCATTCAATTTACTTCACTTTTAATATTTTTATTATCATTTATTCTATTTTATTATTAATTACCTAATGATGTGTATACATTTATAAGCATTTAAAGTAATTATTTCACCTCAAAATATTTTAAATAAATTATTATGATAAAAAACACATTTATATTTCAAAAAGGAAATATATGAGAATAAACATATTTTGTTTTTGTCATATCTCATGGCTTTATAGATATGAAATGTAAGAAATATATCTATTTTTTCATTTTCTTTACCTAACATTTTTATAAGGGTCATATTCAAAGGAAAGTGGAAATAAATTTCCATATATAATATAATTTGATTTTAAAGGTCTAAATAAATTCATTAATGAAAATAAATATGTTAATTCATTCATTTTCACTCTTATTATTCTAGTTTTAACCCCTAGTAAACCCATATTTAATTTAACTATTTTAATTAATTTTTACTACTTTAAATATTCATTTTAGTTGAAATTTTAGTTTGCCTTCTGATAAATTATAAATAATTATTATTCTAAATATGGAATTAATTTTTATAAATATAATTAAAATAATTAGAAAATTTTAATTTAAATTAAATCCCACAAACATGACGAAAAAGCAGGTTTTTAAAGGGAAAATATAAAAAAGTACATAAATTTTTTATATGTAAATTAATTTTGACAATGATTCCAATTATATTAATTAATTTAATTGATATAAAATTATACTGAATTTAATTTATAATAAAAAATATAATTTTACATTATAAAATTATATATATTTTAAATGAATAGGATGTTTTCAAATAAAATTCATTATTTCTCACTACTAATCAAAAAAAAGAAACATTATAGAAAAAATTAAAAGTAAACCTTAGTTAATTTTTGTATTTATATTTCAATAATGGATTTTAATTTTAAAAATACTCTTAAAAATGGAAAAAATAAAATTTAAATTAAATAATAAAAGCATGATTAAACGAACTTACAGTTAAAATATTATTTTTCAGAAAACATTTTTTCTTCTCAATGATTATTATTTTATTCATAATAAATAGAGATATAATAAATGTTTTTAGTCTATAATTTTTAATTATGTAGTTAATTCAGTTCATCCAATACATTCTATCTTCTAGGTGAGATATTAAATAATAATGTTAATAGTTTTTTATTCTATAAAACATGGTCTTACTTGTAACGCATGCTTTAAACAAACTGAAAAGATAAATTAGAATTGGTGTAACATAAACTATTAAATAAAGTTTTATTATTTAATAATTTCACGTTGTTACATTCTCCCCATTTAAAATAAAATTTATCCTCACATATATAACTCAATATTGATAATTAAGGGTTTGATATTTGGAAATACCATTGTCGATAAACCCACATAATAAAAAGAGTTAATAAAATATACACTTAAAATAGAGATCGGGAAACAAAAATGAAAATATGGGACAACATATAAATTGGATTCTATATATGAAAAAAAAAATTGACAGGTGAAGATGTGGACATGGAATAAAAGAAAAAATAATTATGGAGACTGATAGAGGTCATTGATCACCATAAAATGGATGATCAATGCAAAGTTAAGGGGATTAAAACAATATATATTTTATTATTAAAAATACTATAATTTTTTCATAAATGAAGGTACTACTATAACATTATTTTGAAGTACCTTCTTCTAAGAAAATATAATTCTTTTACATTTGAAGAATATTAGGAAATATAATTACTTTTTATATATTTAATTCACATTCACAATGTCAACCATTGGATTTACTTTGAAAAATATATAATTCAGCCTTTAATCTAATAAATTTGTATCAAAAGATAAAATTTTAATGAATAAATAACTAAAATTTTATTTTAATATTTTAAAATATCAACAAAAGAGTGCCTTCCATTTCTGTCTATCTCCAACTATTTTCCAAATATAATATTCTTAGAAAAAATTATCCAAAAAATTAATCGTTGAAACTAAAATACAACACTCCATGTTCTTCATTTATATTAATATTTCAAAACATTTACCTAAAAAAATTTAAAATTTTACCAGGACATCACATAGGCCAATGGTAGGTTCTAAACACTTATCTCCCTTCGATCATGGGTTTAACCCAAGTAGCCTTCCAAGAAATTATGGGTTTCACGTAGAATACATAGTTCCCTTTTTTAAAACAATATTAATATAATTCCTATAACATTACAAAAAATATGATGTGCATCCTTGAAATAGAATTAATCATTTAATAACCTTTGTTAATAATGTTTTTAATGCAACTTATTTTTTAAAAAAGCCTAATAATGTTATTATTAAAATTTTATTAAATGCCTTATCAATAATAAAGTTTATAGATACCTTTAAACTTATGTATATAAATTGTAAAATCATTATTCCTCTTGTAAATTTTTAACTAAAACATATTTTTTTCAAAAAAATCCACCAAATTGTTTTAAAACATGTGACATTCCTACTAATGAAATTTCTAAAAGGTGTTTATAAGACTATGAGCCTATGGTCAACCTTAAAATCTTTAACCAATGATGTAATCCATAAATAGTAAGTTAATGAATAAATATTTAATTATAACATAATCCAATGATGTTTCATTATTCTTAAAACTGAAATACCATTAGTAAAAAAATTCTATTTTTTAATCCCATTAAATATATAATTCTTATATATTATTTCCACAAAAAACCATCCTTGTTGCAGGGTTTATACTTTTCCAATCAGTTCCATTATCTATTAAAATCTTTCATAATTATTTGTAAGTAAAATTTAAATTATCCTAGGCATATGGAATGTGAGTGTCAATCATGGATTTTAGTAAGGCTTGTTGTTGTGCATTATGTAATGCTCAAGTCAAGCTTGATTCACCCTTTTCAGAGTTATTACCACTATTTAAATCTATTCTAGAACCATGAAGACTTATAGTATCTAGACATATATTTATTGTAAGGAAAACCCACAGAATATCTAATTTACCAAAATTTTAATATGTTCTTCAATAATTTCCCTCAAATTCATTCATAGGATCATGTTCTATAATTTATTTTATCCTAAATTTAGTTACCAATGATTATAATAATGTTGATATAATAAAAACTATAGAAACCCTAACCCCAGAATCCTAAACACAGTGTCTACTACCATTACATTGTCATAAAATACAAGGAACAACATCCAAGTGGATGGAATAGTTTGGTAGTGTAGGAAAACTACAGGCATACATGAGTATTCAATTATAATTGAATACCAAAATTTAGAATAAAAGTATTACCTATAGATTATACTAGCATATTAAGCATAATATTATTCATGGAATCCTTGGGAAAGTAAAAAATAAGGGTGAGCTCGAATTCTCCCTAGGGGTTCAATAATCATAATCAATATGTCGAGGTAAATAACTAACCAAAATTCATATTTAAATTACATGACTATAATTTAATGTTGAGAAGGAATAGATATAGAAATTTAATAAATTGATAACACCATACATTTAATAAATATTCTTATAATTAAGTGTATCCATATATAATGACATAGAGAAAATATCATGGATAAGAATAATTGAATTGTGAATAAAGTAAGTGTATAATTATTCGACATAATGTTTCCTAAGAACATGATACTTTTAACATCATGATTATCATAAATACAATTTAAACATGATAGTTAAAAACTAATCTTAATTTTTTATGACCTTTCACAAGACACTAACTTTCAATGTCTATCCTCCAGATAGTATAAAACGACATGGTTATATATGTGAAGGGTTTTTGGTCAAATGATTTTTTCTCACTAGACTACCAATTAATCAATGGTATTGCATTAACTCGATCCCAAACCTTCTATTTAATGTCTAAAGAGTTGGTCATTATAAAATAATTTATTAAATTTATTAACAATGATCCATATCAAGTATCTGCATCGTGTAAAGGATACAAATTTACCAATGTTTACCAATTAATCAAATAACTTCCAAAGTAAACAAAATATGTAAAACTGGTACATAGTTTAGGAAATATTGATATCCCTTACACACTAATATGGATATTTAATATAAATTTAATTTCCAATGATAAATTATTAAAATAATGTGATTGTTTCAATAGAACCTTAACAATCACAAAAGAAAGGGATATTACGCAATATCATTTGCCATTTGGTAGTTTTCCTTTAAAAACCGTTGGATGAATTAATTTTAATTAAAACATAAAAACATAAATAATTAATTATTTAAGATATTACATTTCAAATGTTCAGTATATACACTACATAAAGTTGAATAGATTCATCATAATAAATAAGTCCCAATTAATTGTAAATCTTGATGATATCCCTTACAATACACTCTCTTTTGGTTGAACGTGATTTAATAATCTATATAGTGATTTTAAACATGTAATTTACCTATTAAAAAACCATATAAATATTTATAATATCATTTATAATCCTTTTATAACATCTTATCACCCATTCATTTACAATGATTAATTATTCGCATTATTTCGGGTGTTAATTAACATGTATTCTCATGAATATTTCTTAATGAATGATCCATTTTGTGCTAAAATTATATACTATATCATCTATGGAATAATAATCATGAAATAATTAGTATATATTTACATAAATTATAACTTTAATACCAATCATTAATGATATTAATTAAAAATGAAGTAAGTTGCATTCATGGAGATGGTAGGTCATATGTACGAATGAGTAATGCTTCCATTTTTTCAATGATCATTATAGAAAAGAGGTAATTAATATGTTATATTTAAATAATTATATTAATATGATATATTCTATTTTATCATTTTTTACTTTTATATATCATTCACGTGGTGTGGTGACTAAAATAGATCAACATCCCTTTGTGAAGATAATACTCCACACATACATGAATAATGTCATCATCTTTAAGTGTAAAATAACTAAAATTATATATTATCGTTTCATAATGATGACTATATCATTAATATATTAATTATGTAATTTATATAACATATAATCTTTAAAATTATTCCTTATCAATTTCTATGAAAAGTGGTTGTAAAAGGGGATTCACATCGCTTCCTGAGGTGGTAGTCCACCGTACACATGAGCGATGGAATCATGTATCCTAAGGAATAGAAAGAGATAATTTATATATATGAAATATTTACTCTAGAGGAATAATTATTTTATAAATATAATATTTATACATTATATCCATCATGATACCCAACCTTGAGATATGGAAATGGAAACATGAATGACATAAGTTCGTGAGGTGGTAGTCTTCCATGAAGATGAACAATGATTTCGTAACCCATTTGATTGAAGGGGTTAGGGATTTAGATCCTGAATATATTATAACAGCATCCTAGTATATGGATTACATTGATGTTTTTATATCATTTTTGGTTAAAAAATTGAAGCAGGTGTAGAAATAAGTAAAATAAAGATGCTTGTTTAAGAACAATACCTCTATTATCCTCTTTAAGATTACACTGAATCCTTAATTTGTAGGATTTATACCCTAAATAATGCTTCTAGTACAATATGATATATTTTTAGAAGTTATTTGGTTAGGTATTTTCAACACAACATTTTTCAAAGGTTTGAATAAGTGAGGTGATTGAATACCCTTTTATAGTTGAGGCGGATTAGAATTATTGTAAATAATCATAAGTATTCACTATCATGGGGTTAATGTAACCTAAATTGGAACCCAAATTGACACTAAAATTGGAATAGGTATTGAATTATCAATAAATTCAAATACAACATATTGAAACAGTTTATTTAAACATTTGTTTTCTCAAGGTTTAAGAATTTCTATTTTTTCTAATTTGGGTATTCACTATAATAACCAATTTTCTAACCTATGTAATTTATCAATTAAAAAAAATAAAATAATTGTTAGAGAATATAGAACCAATTATTATGAATATCATATCTAATTTATAAACTAAAAATATCTTTTTTTGGAAATAGTTTTTAATAGAATCAAATGTAACAGACAAAAAACATGTTTCAACTTTAACTATGCTAATAGTGTCTTTGACTATTTAGTGGTCAATATAGTCATTAAAAAGAAAAATTGGAACATTAAAAAAACATTGTTTACCGTTATTAAAACTTAAAAATAAATTATAATAATATCATATTTATAATAAATTTAAAACATTTAATAAAATATAATTTTTCATAAAATACCATTAATGTAAATTTTAACATTATTCAATTAAATTGAATTTTAATATATCATGAAAATTTTGGAATTAAATTATATTATATTCAAACCAATGTATAATTTTTGATAAATTTGAAAAAAAATAATAATAATTAATTCAATTACCACACTTTTTATACTTGTAGTATCCATTTTTTTATTTTAATTGTTAACTGAATTATTAATTTATTGGTGTTTCATAAGAATTTAAGGTAATTATTTCATCTCAATAAAACTAAAATATAATATATTGTTAAATAAAACTCATTTATATTTCAAAATGATATATATAAACTAATATATGATGTTTTTGTCTCTATGTCAAGGCTTTATAAACATTAAAAGTAATAAAAGTGCATTTTCTTACTTTTTCGTTACATAACTAATTGTATGGGTCATATTCAATGGATATTGCCAATGAATGGAAATATTTAATTTAATATGATAGATAAGGTAAAAGATAACTCATTAAATAAAATTAAGATATTATTTAAGATCATTTTCCCTCTTATCATTCTCATTTAACCCCTGGGGAACTCATTTTTACAATAACCCCTATAATTAATTTTTTCTTATTTTACTATTCATTTTGGTAAAAATTTATGTTTTCCTTATAATAAATAATAAATATTTATCATTAAAAATATATAATTCATTTTTTTTCAAATTCAATATTTAAAAGTGGAAAAATTTAATTTAAAATTAATCCTAGAGATGCAACGAAAAATCATATTTTTAAATAAATAATTTCCAATAGTATATAATATTTTTAAATATATTTTAAATATGAAAATGGTTTTGATAATATAAATTAGATTATTTGACATTAAACTGAACTAATTTTACATAATAACCAATTCAAAATATAATTTCACATAAAAAATTATTCAAAATAAAATGAAAGAATCAATTAAAAGTGATGATTGTAATCTATTCATAAAAAATGAAATGTTTTTTAACAATCTTAAAAATTCATCATAAGAAAAAAATTATTTAAATTAAAATAATAGTTTTTATTTATTTACATAAATTTTAATAAATTAATAAAAATTAATTTTAAATTATGTGTCCAAAGCATGATTAAAACATCTTTTAGAAGAAAATACTCTTATTTAGAAAATAATTCATTTTCTTTTAGATGATTCATATTTTACTCAGAATCCATAGATATCAAATTAAAATGTTTAAAATATAAATTTAAAAAAAAAATACTATTCATTCCTTTCATTATAATATCTAGGTGAAATATTTAATAATATTTTTAATAGTATTTTATTCTTCAGTAAAATGTAGTATTTCATGTAATGCAAACTTTTGAAAATACTCGCCTGCTAACGTAGAATATCTTGTAACATACTCTAATTAATATAGTAATATTATTTTATAATTTTGGAATCTTACATAATTGTATTGATATGTTTGAATAATTAAGGTGATAAGGTTCCTACACTATGAGTGGTAGGGGACCTTTATGGAAACTACTTGTAAATTCCCAAAAAGAATACAAAATGTAATCTCATTCACAAAAAAAAATTCAAATGACATTATATTCAAATTTAAAATTTATAAGGCCGATTTATTTCTATAAATTATGATTTTTTCAAGTTTAATTGGAAAAAATAACCCTATTATTTGGTTTAGGACTTGATAAACCTATTTTATACTTAAAGTGGATGATTATTTTTTATTGTTTTTACTATTATTTAAAAAAATTAATTAGACTATATTTCCTAATATTTATTATTTTAATTACAATTATAGAATAAATTTTGAAAAAATACAACTCACATCAGTTTAAATTATTAATTTTTAATTTAACCAAAAAAATTGTTGAAAAAGGGTTTTTTAGGAAATTTATTTTTCAATCATAAGAAAATTTTATATTAACTAAATGAAAAGTGATAATTAGTAGATGTATTTAGGTTTATATATCCAGATTTAAAATATATATATTACATTTAAATAATTCAGTGTTAAATATTATTTTAAATAATTAAAATGGATATACATTAGTCCTTCTTAAACAAACGTTTATTTCAAAAAAAATCATTTTCTATAAAAATATACCTTTTACCTATAAATAACCATATCGGTTTTTATTTAAAAGTGATGGAAAATATTATTTCCATATAAAATTATACATTTTTAAATATAATACTAGGAATAGTTATGTATTATATCTTTTATTTTTCATAAAATTCTTTTTATAAGGGAAAATTCAAAAAAAAATCATTTAAGGATTCTTTAGACTTGGAATGTTAAAAATCATTATTAATCCTATGAAATTATAATTTCTTCCATTAAATTTTTAAATTTTTCATTTTACAATATTTTTATTAAAATATAATTTTCACCTACTATAATTGGGGATCATGTGTTAACTATTTCCCTCTAACAAAATTTTTTATTGATATTTTCTTAGAAATAAATATTAAAAAATGTAAGGGTGGTTCATATTCATAACACCCTCTAGTTCTAGTTATTATTTTTCCATTTTATGATTTTACATTGTACTATTGCCAATCAAGACATATGATTCCTCAATTATTTCTCTCTAATATCTTGATTAGGGAAAATTTCTTCATAATAAAATATATTAAGTTACAATAATATTTTTCAGAGGTGATAAAGTGTGTTGGGTATGGAATTTAATTATTTAACAATGATATTTGGAATAGATTAATTACACTACAGATACTTGGTTTAATTCCTAATCTATAAGAAATATCTATAATAATTTGAAAATTTTCAAAATGTAAAATTTATCATGGGTTATTTTCCCCTTTATTATTAAACCTTATTACAGCCTTCCATGGATACGCTATTAAGAAAACATGATCTACCAATTTAAATTAAAAACATTTCCTCTGGAAACCATCATAACTTTGTTTCCAACTTTTTGTTGCATTAATATGATACTGAATAAAAATTAAATTTATTTTTGTAACTTCAAGAAGATCAGAGCCTATATATTTCTATTCACAAACTCCATTCCAACAAGTTGTATCATGACATATCTTGATCTATAAGGCTTCATACGGTTATATTTCAATACCCAAATGACATATATAATTATAGAAAAACTCAACCAAAGAAAAATACTAATTCCTCATATCGTTAAAGTCAAGTGAGAATAAACTAATTTCGTCTACTAATGTATTAATAGTTCTTTTATAATGTCCATCAGTTTTATGATTATAGGACATGCTAAAATGAATATCAATATTAATAGCCTTCTAATGAATAAATTATAATTTAAATTTATATTAGGTATCAAAATAAGAATAAAAAAATGGATTCACTATGAATTCTCTAAATATCATTAATACAGATCCTTTTGAGGATATAAAGAGCTAATAATTGTCTTATTATGAGGAAAATTTGATGATTTGGAAAGGTGATTGAAAATAATCCATATTGCATCTTTCTATCTAGGATTAATTTCTTGTGTTGTAGAATGGTTCTTAGTAATTTCATTGCATTTCTATATAGTAATATGAAGAGGTTACATGACTCCTCTTGGATGTTGGCTCTCTGACTTCGCATATTAACAAACTATGCATCTTGATACACTTTTATCAATTTTCTCCTTCATATTATCCCACAATAAAATTTCCCTCAAATCCATATACATATTTATTATACCAAGGTATATAGATAATTTTAATATATGATCATAATATAATAGTCCCCTTATTTTTTATCTCTAAATGGTATATAATATATCTTTCCAAATTTTAGGAATCTAACTTCACATATGAATTCTTACAAATTCCCTAAATTCAATGATTTAATTTATCTTGAATATCCTCATTATAAAATTTAGATTGTTTTAACTTTTCCAACAAATATGGATTTGAAAACTTTTGAATTTTTTGACATCACCCCATTCTTGATAATTCCTATATTATACCCTTCAAGATTCACGAAAATATGGTAACTTTCAAACAACATTTGTGTTATAATCTATGATATTTCTTCATAAACTCACTCACCGCCTTATTTTCCACCATTAGGTGGTAGTTTATTATGAAATAATAAACCTATAGAAGCCTGAGCCATCAAATTTTCATCATATTGAGATATTGTTGTGAAAAGATATATTTCAGTCTGTTATTGTCCACGTATATCTTATATATTACATTGTCGAGATAATTTCTCCATATCAACAATGAAATTATTATAACTACCAATTCATGATATTTTGTTAAATACTTGTATTAATGAATCATTAACTTACTTGATGCATATGAAATAAATTTATCATTTGTTATAAGGATAATATAACACCCCGATTTTTTATGATTTATTATTTTTCCACAAATTAAAATTATTTGATGGATTTAACTGCACGCTAAACCAATTTAACCATGAGTTGTATAAAGAAATCATCTTAATATCGTGCTACATGAAATCCATTTCTTATATTCTATTACTTGTAACATCATGTATGAATTTTGTTACACACAGTATAGATTTTTAATGAACTATAGTAAACTATTATTATTATTATATAATATGATAGTTATCTCTAATCCATTAGAAATAAAGGAAGTAATATGATTAACTAAATTATGAAAATATATATTTTTTAATTTATATTCTTTATCTATAGATTATAAATAAAATAATAATAAGTTAAAATAGAAAAAGAAATGTTTTCTGAAACTAATTATTTTAAAGATGGTTTAATCAAGCCTGGAACAAAAAAATTTGAGTTACATTAGACCAATATTAGAAAAATTATGTGAGAAAATAAAATTAAATTCTTAAGTATTAATTTAAAAATTAACTTCTGGATAATTTTGTTTATTTTTATGATAAGTTTATTATTTTGTGAATAATAAAAACAACTAAACATTTATTGAAAAGTACCTTTTAGTTTAAATAATCTATATTTATAAATAATATTTTTAAGTGGTTTTATTGTCAAAATAATATAATTATAAATCTATTAATCCAATTTAGTTCCTTGTAATAATTCTCATATTCAATTTATATATATATAATCAATAAACAATTGAACATTTTCACCATAAAAACCAACATTTTTATTGCATCTGCCAAGTAAAGATTGGATTCAATTATCCCACTTATATGAGTATAATTTTTATAAAGGGATTAAATATTTGGAATCATAGTATGTTTTATTATATATTACTGTAAAATTTATTTTATTAACCTATTGTTTATTTAAAATTGTTGTAATTAATTATAGTTATTAAGGTAAAACGAATTTAGTTAGTGGTTAAACGTAGGATATAAGGTGTAAAATGACATAATCATTTTTTAAAAACAAATTTTCAGGTCATATTTCCACCCTTTATACAAGATTCCCTAGTTTTATGACTTGTGGTGATATAATTCCATGATAGTTACCCATATGATAAGTTAAGTCACAAAAAATACAAAAAATGTACCTTCCTTGATTTTAGTATCATTAAAGCTATAAAATAATTGAACAAACAATATAAGTATGGTTATAGAAATTATTTTGAAATATAAATTAGTATTATTTATAATAATGATTTATCTTAAGTTTTAGATATGAATTAAGTACTTAAAATTATTTACAAATATCGAATATGTAATTATTTAGTTAATTATTATATAAAATAAATTACACTAAAAATATTAAAGGTGATGAAGATTTGTTGAAATATTGTGTTCCCTTATTATTTTAGATGAATATTTCTTTTTAAATATATTCAAACTTAAAAGTTACAAATAATTTTATTTTATTAATATATTATAACATCATTTTAAATAAATAATTTCAATATTAATAATAATAGAATTTTATAATAAATGATTTTTTATTAATTTATTTATTATTTCTAAAAATCTTATCTTATGTGAAGGTATTTATAAATATTATTAAATACTAAATATGGTTCATTAATGAACCAATTGTTCTATTATAATTATTATATTGGTTGTTAAACAGTAAAAGAACTCTGTTAGTAGGGTGACAAATAAGGCCATATTTTTTCACAATACTAGTGCTTGTGGTCAAATTTATTTCAAACTCACCTCTGATTTATATTTTATAAATTAGATATCATATTTATAATAATTTCATACAATGTATCTAATATGGACCATTTTATTATAGTCTTAATGGAAAAATTACATAGGTTAGAAAACTTGATACCATAATGAAAACCCTAAATAGAAAAATAAGGAAACATAGGAGTTAAGGTAAAAAAATGTTTAAAATATGTGTTATATTATGTATTGGATGTGTGTATTTACCATTTAATCCATCCAACCAATTAATTATCATAATTTGTTCCATTCAAGGTAAGATTAACCACCCAATAGTGAATACTTCTCTGTATTTACAATATTTTCACTCCTCAACAATAAAAGGAAACTCACTCTCCTCTTTTATTCACACCTCTAAATACATATTTCTTGACGAAGATCTGGCCAAATAACACATAAACCTCCATAAAATCATCTATGAAAACAAATTTTTGTTATAATGTTATTATATTAAAGATTTACTAAAAACCTAAGGAGAATACCAGAAGAAGAGATAATGTTCTTCAATGCACATCCTTGTTAAATTTATTTCTACACCATCTTAAATTATTATTATATCATTCGCATATAATAAACATTGTATCTTCAATATAATTGGGCATTTTCCTGTTATGGTTATGACATACAATCACACCCACTTTGATTAAATTGGTTACAAAATCATCATTTTTTTAAAAGGATGACTACCACCTCACGAAATGATGTTGTTCATTTTTCCATTGCCACCTCACAATGTAGGGAATAATGATAAAAATAATATTTATATATTATATATATGATATTTATGATTTAATTGTTCTTATTTAATTATTTTACCATTGATAACTTCTTGATTTCTATTTTGTGGATATATGATAACATCGCTCGTGTGTACAGTGGTAAAATTCCTCCCGAAGATATGTGATTCATTCACGATTTACATGGAATGTATTATGAATGGGTTTGATAAACATATTTAATATATATTATATAATAATTAAATTTTAATGATAATATATATATATATATATATCAATTACAATATTTTCCTTTAATGCGATAAGAAAATGGCAACATCGTTCATGTGTTTGTATGACCTCCCATCACTATGAACAATGTATTCCATTCCCTATAACATAATTTTATGGATTATTATATATAGATATATAATGAATATATATGATATTTATATCATGGTTTAAATTTGTATATGATGAAAAATTCATCAAAGTAAGAGGGAAAAAATGAAATGTCAAAACATATATGAAAAACAAAACAATTATTACCTGAAATGTAACATTAAAAAAAGTTTAAATAAATGGGTAATATAAATTCATTAAAAATAATATATAGTATTTTATGTTAATATCGATATTTTATAAATGTATTATAAAATTATATTTATTATACAAGAGGATTTAATGAGTATGAAGGAAGACAATAATTAATATAAGGGGATTTCTAGGGTCACTTTTATTTTAGACATACTTATTTCATATTCACCATTCAATTAATTTTTTAGGTGTATATTTTTTCCTATGAAATTTTAAATCATAAAAATACCACATTTAATAATAATAATTTTTTATACTAAATTTATTATTCCACAGGGATTATCATTCAAAATTTACTCCAATAGTAAGGACTTTTTGTCTTTATTTTTTACCTTTTGATACACAGGCTATATTTACCACCTCATTATTCTATATTTTGTATATAAATTAAATGAATTTATTATATTATTCTCATAATTATTTTATTTACATATCTATTTTAGGATCTTTCTTTGGTGGGTAAAGGTTTCTAAATTAGTAAATGATTTTGTCTCAATTTTCCTTATTTGAGACGTATATTCTTTTTATGTGTCTATAATCATTCATGATGTGTATATACAGACCCTTTTAAATAAAATATCATTAATTTATCTATACTCATGATATTTTACCTACCATTTTATGTTATTCCTTATTGGGGATTATGATTCTTTGTTACTCAAATGGTTATTATTTTATGATACAATATCATTTTTTACTGGGATTGTTTATGATTAAGCTTCTAATAATTAAATATCTTTATACACCCATCAATAATACTCATTAATTTCAATATAATTTGGTTATTCATGATATATTCAATTAATAATCTTTTTTTCCAAATTTAAATACTTAATAAAATTAAGAATATTTTTGAAAATATAACCTTATTTCTCTCTTTATTTAAAAATCTATTTTCATACAAAACTATTCCTTCTAGAAATGTTATAAAAAAATTTATAAAATTATATTTTAAGATCATAATAAAGGAAAATTATTTCAAAAATGCTTTGTGTTTTAAAAAAAATTATTTTCTAATCAACTTTTATAGTTATTTAATATAATTTTTAAAGAAAAATGTTTCCAAATGTTTTATGTTTTTATAATAACTTTTCAAAGAGGATTAAATATTTTCCTCAAGAAAAGTTTTAAATGAACTTTAAAAAATTTCCTTATAATTTTCCAATTTTATTTTCAATGAAATTGATTTTGAAAATATTTCATTAAATTGATTCTCAAAGAAAGGTTATTTTGATTAAGAAATGTTCTAAGTGGCCATTCAAAATCGATCTCTATCAGATATTACATCCTCATATATAATTTACTTTTTACTAGGGATAGTATAAAAGTATACCATTTATATTATTTCTCTTAATGTAATATGTTTTTATTTCATGATGTTTATGAAACTTGTTTCTCTTTCATGGTCCATACCATGTTAAAATTATTTGGAAACCCACTTCTTTTTATGGGTTATTCTATAATGAAATTATTATGAAACATTTATGTTATCCACATGTTATTATATGATGTAATGTTTTTATACCCATTTAATTTCATGGTTTTTGATATTATTGGTTTTTATAATCATATGTCACACAGATGTATGATTTCCTTATATGAGTGGTTGGGCATATATCTCCCTCCAATACATTGGGTAGTGATAAATTTTCTATGAGATCATAGGGTACAATAATTATTATCCCTATCCCATAGAAGAGGTCACATGGATGAATATACCATTCACAAATATGAGGGTACACAGGTAGACACCTCAAGCCCAAATATGGGGGTACACTAGTGATTAGATGAATCCCAAATAAGTTGGTACATCAGTGTACAACCCAATCCCAAATATATGGTTATATAGTTTGTTATCCCAGGAAAAAAATAAAGTTACATGGGTGGGAATCCCAATCCCAAATATGGTACATGGCGGTTATCCTAAAAAACATGTTATGAACTTCTGGGTGTGTATCCTTGACAAATGGTTTTCTATGCTTATATATATTACAAAAATTTCATGTCTTATCCTCTAATGAATCATGTACATTTATTACCCTATGAATCATGTCTTAAAAAATTATAATCATTATTCAATGACTCGTGGTAATGATATTTTATATATAAGGCATGGTTTTCAAATGGTATGCTCATGTTCTCATACATTTATGTTCATGTTATGCTAATGTATCCCATTTATTTACCCTTGTTATGAATCTGAGTTAATCCATATTTATGTTTTTTAACTAGGTTGTGAAGAAATGATTTATGATTTATTACTAAATGGGAAGATATTTTTGGGAAACATTGAATATTTTTAACCAAATTAAAACATTATTTTCCATGTCTGCAAAGACCCTAAACCATTACAGTCCTCAGGCATATGTTTAGGTAATGTAATGAATATTCATAAAAAATAAAGTAATATACATGTATGTAAATCCTAGGGGTGATATAATTTGTATCAAATAAAATTTTTATTTAAATTTCAGAACCTAGGATGTTAAAACTTTAATGAGACCCTTAGTGATATTTCTATGGATATTTGTCGAGATGTCTCTAATGATAAGTATAAGGTTGAGTAAATGTATAAGAAAATTTCTAAGAATTTTGGTAAAGCATGGAGATTGTATTTTACAAGAAACACAACCATGTCTAGATACAACAATTGTATGTGGCTCTGGAACATATGTTCCTCGTTGTAATAACCAAAAAACACCATAATGTGCTACACTCCATCAAGAACTAGTGGATGACAATGGGCCTTACTCCACACCTAGTTTCCCACTCTTGGGGGGATATGATTTGGAAATTCATTAACTATTTATGAATCATCACGAAATATTTGAATAGAAGATTAATATGAAATACCTAAAATAACACTAAGGGGTCAGAGATAAATGAATAATGGGTCATGATTTAGACATCCTATAAGTTATTTTTCATTATTTTGTGCTTCTACACTATGATTAGTGTTTCTCAAACTATTTTTTTGGTTTTAGTAAATTTCTAGAACATGAAGCTACCATGTTAATGAGAAATAAAATAGAAAATTGAATTAATTTCCTCATAATGAACCCAATATTATTGGAGATGAAAAAAAATCTGTTTTATATGATCACAGAGCAATTTCAAGATATGAATTATGGTGAACATATTAATGTGAAAAGGAGGGGACAATGATGTGCTGAGTCCTTCATGAGTTAGCACCCACCATATTTCAATGGTTTCATTAATCCATTGGTTGTTGAGAAATGGATCATTACCATAAAAAACAATCTTTTCCATTCTCCATTATTCATTGAATGAAGAATTCACCTTCACAATCTACCATTAAGAAGGTAAGATGGATCAATGGTGAAAATTATCAAGAATACAAGACTATAATATGAAATTGACCCCATGGATTGGGATGAGTTTTAGAACATATTTTAAAATAAGTAAATTCTTTATTTGCTTTATACTAAGATCTATAAGGAATTAAAATTGGTTAAATAGAAGGATGATGAATCACTTGACATCTAAAAATAAATTTTAACAGACTTCCATGGAATACTTTTGGTATTATTATTTCATCAGAATGTATGGTGGACTGATTGTTTAGTGTCATAAAACATATGCAGTTTGTTATCCATATGGTACATTGGTTATTATGAATAAATTTTTTGATATTCTAGAAATGTGTAAATAGAATATAGAGTTACATTTAAATCTCATGGATTCTATAAGAAGATAAAATTTCAATTCTTGGGAAAATTTTAGAACCATGGAGAGAAGCATACAAGATATCAATTATAGTCAATGTGTGGGGAGAAACATGCAAAAAATTATCTTAATGAGACCAATAAATATTCTATGCGTGGAAAGTAAGGTAATTGAGTGGATCAATGATAAATTTATGGGATAAAGTTAGTGAATTATATGTATAATGAGAAATACACATAGAAGACAACTCCCAAAATTTAGTGTATCAATTTAAAGGAGTTTGGGGATTATTCTAACAAGTACCCTGATCCAAGGACTAATGTGGATGATAATCCACAAAAATCACTAATTAAAAAACAATAAAAGAAAATATTACTCCCTAATAATGTATAAAGATAACAATGGAAATTACAGAACACAGGTCCTCCCATAATTTGTTTGGAATTTCATGTTTGATTTTCAATGAATGATCCACCTATGTAAATATTATTGTTCATCAAAAAGTGTAATTTAAAGTGATTATCAACATGGATTTTAAAATATATAAATTACATATTCTATCTATATAAGTATGAAACCAATATTCAAAATATTTTTTTTGTATAAGATAAGAACTTATATAAGGAATAAATGGTGAATGGGAATTTACAAGGTAATATGCCTCCATGCATGATTAAATTATGAGTTATGGATTTCCTCATGGGTTTATAAGTTTACTATTTATAATAATTTTAATATTATAGAAACCCCCTCTCTCGGTTTTATGTTATTCGAGTTTATCAAGAATAGGGATATTTTAAGATGCATTTATGGAAATTTTGGTTATCAACATGCTTTAGGAGAACATATGTCCATGGCATTCACATATTTCAAATTTAACTAGTATGATCTACTTAATTATATCTAGTGGTTTAATGTGAAGTTGATTTTTGGAAATTAAGTGACCTTATTAAAAAAATATTAAATTTTGAGGAGTTATAAGGTTAGTCATTTATGGAATGGTTTAAGTTGATCTTGAAATGATATTTAAAGGATTATTTAATTACTTCTTCGTATATAGATTTAAGAATAACATGCACAAACCATTTTTATCACATGATTACTACCAATAGTTGTAAAGACTTATCGTTATATATATGGATATTAGGATCCTTTATTATTGTAGGCATGACCAAATCACCTACATTTTTTAGAGTAATAGATGATGTTTAAATTATTCAAGGCATAACCCTAGGGTGGGATTTGGGTTAGAAAATTGAATAAAATAAAGTATATATGTATTCTTGTAAAAATCATGAACATTCATAACAGTTTATGGAAAAAAAATGTTATCCATGTACCTTCATTTCCAATGAATCAAATGGTCCTTTAGATAATCATATATTTATGTTTTTTTATTGGTAACTATATATAGATCATGCAATTTATTATAATATGTGGTCTACATCACTATCTATATTCATTTACTATTTTCATCAATGCCTAAATCGTAACTTCCCACATATGTCCACATATGCTGAACCCTAGTTATGAGTTACTTTTAGTGACCATTATATTTCCAACATTAAATTTTGAAAGTAAGTTTTATTTTTATTTTTTATAATTTAGGTACTGTGAAAGAAAAATTTTGGTATTAAAAATTTTGTGGTAAAATGAATTTTGAGGGAAAAATTTATTTGAATTGGGTAGAACATAACACCATGAATTTTTATGAAATATTTTATTTTCAAATAAATTGTAAATTTTGGATGTCTTTCTATTCAAGATACATCAAGTTGGGATTTATCTCTATGAAAAACCATGTTAATAGTGCACTAAAAATCCCAATGTGTATATTGTGGTACAAGAAACATTAATTATGTCTTGTGGTGCACATAATACCAAGTTTTATTAAACTAAAATATACTATAAATATTAATATTTAATATAAGAGTTATTACATAGTAGTTTAAATGTCATTAATGAATAATATTAACTAACTTAAAAAAATATATATTTTTCACATCTTAATTATTTATCTATTTATTAGACATAAAATAATAATCAATTAAAATGGATAGAAATATTTACTGAAAAAATAAATTTTTCTAGAAGGTGGTTTAATCGTTCATGGAACCCATAATTTAAAATTTAATTTTACCTCAGTTGAAAATTTATTTTACAAAATAATCTTATGTTTTGAAATAATTTTACCAATATTTCCTGAGAGTGATTTATTGGGATTTTTTTGAGGAGGTTAATTTTTTGATGTGTAGTTAAAAAAAATTAATTTTTATTGAAAACTTTTTTTTGTTTAAATAATTTATACTGAAAATTTATATTTTTTATTGGTTTTATAGAAAAAAATATTTGAATTATACATCTATTAATACAATTTAAGTAATTTGAATCATTTTTATTATTAATTTAGATATAAGAAATTGTATACATTTAAACATTTTCATTATAAAAACTTGCTTTCTCATCGCATTTATGAGATTAATTTTAAATTAAATCCTTCCACTTATTTGAGTATAATTTGTCCAAATGTATTCAATATTTTGAATCATAATAACTTATATTATTTAATAAGGTAAACTAAATTTTTTAATTGTTATAATTATTGATAAAAATTAAAATTAATTATAGTGATTAAATTAAAAATGAGTTTTCATTGTGGTTAAACATGGAATACATAGTGTAAAATAAAATACTGATATGTCTGAAATGAATTGGATAGACATATTTTGAACCTTTTAAAATTAGGATCTATTTGTGTTAGTTTTTGGTACACTTTCATTGTAGTGACATATATAATATTTTATGTAAATAAAAAAAATGCAACTTCATTGATAGTAATATCTATAAGGTTGTCGAATAAAGGATGAAACTATATAGGTTTGGTTAGGAACATTATTTTTAAATATAAATATATTTTTTATTATAATAATTATTCTTAAATTTTTATAGATGACTTTTTTTAGTTAAAATGATTATGAAATAATTATTTAAATAATAATGAAATTAAATAAATGATACTAAAAATAATACAAATGAATAAATTTGATTGAATTTTTGTGTTCCCTTGTTTTGATAGATAAATATGTCACGATACACATATTTAAACATAAAATATCTAAATTCCATTATTGTATGATTATTTTTAAAATTAAAATTAAATGGATAATGTCAAAAATTGACATGTGGAACCCACCCAGATTTGGTGTTCAGGTTAATGTGGAAGGCTGTTTCATTCAAGGTATTATAAAAGATGGCGGGAAGGGTTTTTATAGAATTAGATATTTGATTCTGGGATTTAGTTCTTCTTATAATCTGGGGAACCCAATTTAAGCAGAATCCATAGCCCTTCTTAGCAGCCTCACTTTATGTCATGAACATAACATCACCATTTCTATAGTTGAATCGGACTCTAATATTCTAGTTAACTTCTTACTCAAAAAAAATCCAACACCCCATGGTATTTAATATAGCTCATCAAGAGATGAAACTTCTTAACACACCATGAAATGGAAATTCTCCATACATGGAGGGAGGGTAACATCGCTTTTGATTGTCATTCTAGTAAAGGGACTCACATATACATCTTATATATCTAGCATAGTATAGGGTCTCTTCCCAATGACTATAGCATTTTTTTAAGTGGCGATGACCTAGGCTTATACCATTTCAAACCCCCTTGATTTAGTGGGTCTGTTATTAAAAATTCATTTTTAGCCAATCAAAATTGACATTAATGGTATTTTATAAAAACGTATATTTTATTAATTGGATTAAAATAATAAAAAATCATATCTTTTGTCAACTAATTTTTTTATGTTACATGTTCATCTGTTAAATTCCAAAACATAATAATGGTATTTTATAATCAATTCATATTATATTATTCTCATAAAATATTCTCAGTATCTTACATATACTGAGATGATGTTGGGGAAATTCTAAAACCTATAACCACACAAACTTCTATCAAAATGGTTAAAAAACCTTCGTTCGTGTGTATGGTGTACAACCTCCTCAAAAACCAATATTATTCATTTTCACATTACCACATAAAAATGTTGGGTATAATGATGGAAATATTGTTTATATGTGATATATATGTTATTTTTGTCATTATAATTATTGTTTCATTATTATATCTCACATACCTTCATTCTTTCAATTTTATGGGAATGTGATAATGTCACTCATGTGTAAGACAGAGTACTACCTCACGAAGTGATGTGATTCATTCACTCATTACATGAAATGTTTTATGGATTAGTTAAACAAAAATACATGATATATATGATATGATAATAAAACATAAATGATAATATATATATATATATATCATTTTCATTCCTTTATTTCAAATTGATAAGAAAATGGAAACAGAGTTCATGCATATATATGGACAACTGTTTCTAGGAATAGTGTATTTTATTTCCTATGAGAAAATTTTATTGATTAATATAAATAAATATATAATGAATATATATGATATTTATATGATTTTTTACATTCTTGAGATGATGAAGACATGTTCTAGTTAATAGAACCAAAAATTAAAACTCAAAACATATATAAAAAATAATGCATTTATTACCTGAAACATAACCTTATCATGGGAATGTTAATATATGGGTAATATAAGGTCATATGAAAATAAAATATGGTTTTATATATATATATATGTGGGTGTGTGTGTGTATTTCTTTTTTTGACCTTCGAAAGAAAATATTTACTATATGGAGGTTTGAATGGGTATGATAGAAGTTAACAGTTAAGCTAAGTGGTTCTCTAGTCTCTTTTAAATTTATGAGAGACTTATGACATATTCACCACTCATTTCATTTATGTGGTGTATATAATTCCATATTACATGATATATATATAATTAATATAACTCAGTTAATGATAATTAATCTTTCCACTGACGTTATTATTTCATGTGTATTATTATTCAATGGTTACTCTCGTTGTAAGCGATTTCCATCTTGGTTTTTTACTTTTGGGAGAAAAATATATATTCACTACCCCTTTATTATGTGCGGTGTATATAAATCCCATGATTTTATTTTATTATGATTATTCTAATTTTTTAGTTTACATATCTTTTTTATTACCTCTCTTTTATGGGTTTTATAGTTAAAATTTTACCAAATCGATAAAATATTTTTGTCTCTGTTTTTTTTCTCTGAGATGTATGTTATAATATGTAGTTATACTCTTTCATTAGGTGTATATATAGCCCATTTAACATGTAATATGATGAATTTATCTATCCTAATTAAATTATAATTTCCATTTTATTTTATTCATTCATCAAGATTATGATTCAATGTTACTAATGTGGTAACGTTTTTATACTACAATCTAATCATTTAATGGAATTGTTTAAGATAAATCTCAAATGTTGAAATATACTGATCCACCTACAAATAGTACCCACGAATTTCCATCACACGTGGTTATTCATGATATATGATATTAATGGTACCAATTTTTCACTCTTTATTACATAAGATAATTAATAAAATGTTTTAATGAAAACCCAACATTATTTCTTTCTTACGTCAAAATTTTGAATTCATTCAAAAAAATATTTTTTAAAAAAGATTTAAGAAACTTTTTTAGATTATATTTTAATATCATTTTCAATTAAAAATATTTTTAAAGTAATTAATGTTTTAAAAATATTTTTAAATTATTTTAAAATATTCCATTATATGATTTCAAGGTTCATTTCAAGGAAAAAATGTTATCACAAGGTTTTAATTTTTTAAAGTAGTTTCTAAATAAAAAAATTACATTTTCTTCATGAAAGTATTTAAATGAATTTTAATATATTTACTTATAATTTTCCAATTTTATTTGAAAGTAAAATGATTTTGAAAATTATTGATGAAAGTATTTTTCAATGAAACGTTATTTTCCATAAGAAATGTTCCATGTGATCAATTAAAATACCTCTCAATTTATGATGACATCCTTTGATATAAACTATGTTTTACTTGGTAAATTGTGATGATCCCAACCTAGGAGCCACAGAACGGTGCCCCGATCTGGTTGTCCACATCTACTCAAGTGAAACTCCCCATACTTCAGAGGGTTCCGACTAGTAGTGAGGGTCTAGTACATCAGTCTTGGGGAGACTATACCATCTTTTATCAAAATAAAACACCAACGGAAGAAAATAACAATAACTAAGTGCGAAATAGTATAAATAACCAGAAAAAATCCATGTCATATGATAACCAAAAAATGGAAACACAATAATCAAATGAAAGGTAAATTAGGTTATGAGAATGAAAATGTCAAGGGTCTACAATGAAACTAAAAGTAAATACATAATGACTCCCAAGTGGGTCTTAAACCATGTCTGGTTCACTCTCCCATGGTCTATTCCCAAACCCCAACCAATCCCAGGGCCTTGCCCTTATCTTGTCCGGGAACAACAAATTCTACTCAGGTACCTATTAGCCATCTCAAATAGTTTTTGAGTACAACTCAGTAGGTTACCACCAACGGTGTCTAAAATAAGTCCATTCAAAATATAGTGCATGCAGTTTTATGAAACAATAAAATACAATTCGTAATTAAATAGTTATCACATTTTCATTTAATCTTTAATCATCACATTAGGCCCAGTTTCAATTCATGTTTCCCATTTTAAAAACCATTCATTATTGTTAATCATTTATTGTAGGTCATCATACCTAGCACCCCAAATCTCATTGTAAAGACCCGTAAATTCCAAGGAATTTTTTTTTTAGTTTTATTTGGAATTTTACAAGAACGCAGTTTCTGACTGCACCTGATTCCGAGGCCCGGTGTGCCCGGAATCATTTTCCGAAGTTTGGCTTGGGTACGTTCAGTGAACGGACGAGCGGGTTTTTCTAACTTTTGAACCGGTGCCCGGAATTGAATTCTGAGGGCACCGATGAAATGGCAGTGCCGATATTCACTTAGAAATTCCTCTTCCGGAGTTGCGTTTTCTCGGGTGTGGTTTTTAATATTTGGGCTTAAAGTTAAGAAATAAAATAATTTTACGACAACTTTATTTTATTTCACTTAAGCCACTTGGAGGCCACTTGAAGCCACTTAAAAGCGGCTTAAACTGAGTTGAACCGGATAGGGTACTATCCAAGAATATCCTACCCTCTTGGTAGGATATTTGTGAGATGGGACCCGCACGAGCCCCGCCGTTTCTTTCCGCTAAGCAACGCACCCGCGAAAACCCGTCATTATGAAAGTCAACTGACGCGTTTTCTTAAATTCATAACAGACCATTTAATTGGGCGGTTTATTTTGAAAATTAAATGAGCTGTTTCTTTCGTTGAATTAATTCTACGAATTAATGGTTCATTTCTTATCTTTTGAAATTCAAATGTTTAGTTGTGTAAATAAAATAAGGCTTAAGCTTATTTTATTTTGGGTTGGTCTCCTTTTCCACCTTGAGAGATTTTGAGAAGCTCTCTCCATCTTCTTCAACCTTGACAAAGAACACGAAGAACACTTAAGCTCCGACTAAGAACGTCGCTTCTCTTCTTCGTAGCCGGTGTGTTTCCGAAGATCGACGACGCCGCTTCTTCGATCTTCTTCCCGTGTCAACGAAAGGAGACGTCGTTTCCTCCTTGGACTATCTCCATCAGCTTACGAAGCTTCTCCAGCGACGTACCTCTTCGGACGCACCTCGACGTCAATAGAAACGACGTTCGATTTCCGCGACGCCCGAGCTCGACGACGCTAGTCTTCCGTGGCTTGATTGGCGTGCTCCGCACTTGAATCCGAAGTAGAGGATTGTTGATATTTTATTTATTTATTTTCCATTCTTGATTCTAAAATGTCGAACTTCGAGGATAAAGGATTAAATGTTATTGTCTAATGAGAGGGGGGCCCGGACCGCACCAACACGGCCGAACCCCCCTCCTATGTTCATAATTGTTTACTTGCGGATGGAATCGGATGGCGTGGTGTCGTCGCACCACGCGGGAATCGCACGGCAATTATTGCGCGGCGCCGTCGCGCTGCGCCGTGGAAAGAAATCCAAGAACGCGACGCCGTCACGTCGCGTCGAAGAAAGTCCAAGGCGCCGCGGCCGGTGCGGGGCCGCGGCGGAGGGAAGCGATGTCGTCGCATCGCGCCGGACAGCATAGGCCGCGGCCGGTTCCGGGCCGCGGTGGAGCAAGATGACCGGCGGCCGGCACCGGGCCGTCGGTGTCAGCGAAGGAAGGACCGGCCGTCGCAGGTCCTTGCGGGCGAAACCGGCCGGCCAGTGCGGGCCGGCCGGATACTGGAGACCGGGGAAATTAATTTCCCCTGGCCGGGTCTCAAAAGCGGCCCCAATTCAGGGGTCGCGGTTCTCAAGGGGGGGGGTCTTTGCCCCCCGCCCGCGGCACCCGAACAGCGCCCAGGCCGCGGCGCCGTGCAGGTCCGCGCCGCCGCGCCGCCGGCCGGGCCGGGTTTTCCGAGCCGGGCCGGGTCGCCGCCCGGGGCGGGTCGACCCGGTTCGGCCGACCCAGGGGGGGTCGGGCCGGGTCGGCCCGGGCCCAGACCCCCCACTTTCGGACCACTTTCGGTCAAATGCCCGTATCATGGGCTACGGGCTTCCAAATGACTCGCCGTCAGTGGCAACGCGATCCTTGGATCGAGACGGTCGTTTCTGTATACTATACTCAAGGTGCACCTTCCTTTTCGGGAGCCTACGTGGTTAAAACTCCATAGTTAAGCGTGCTTGGCCTAGAGTAGTGACCAGGATGGGTGACCTCCTGGGAAGTTTCCCAGGGTGGGTGTGAGACGGAAAAGCCAATAACTAACAGACTGGGCATCCGATTGACGCGTCGTCTATTTTGTTGAATTCCTCTAAGTGAGACGGATCATTTGGCTTACTCCGCTCGAGGTTTGGATGCCGACGGAGTGCGGTCGGGTTGGTTCGCTCACAAAATCAACCGGGCCCCTAGAACGAAAAAGCTAATAACTCTCAGACCGGGCGTCCGATTGACGCGCCGTCTGTTGTGTTCAGTTCCTGTTGATTATACGGAACTTTTGGCATCCTTCGCCGAGTTTTGGATGCAGATGGATAGTGGCCGGGTTGGATCGCACCGAAATCCAACCGGGCCCCTGGAACGGAAAAGCTGATATCTTTCAGACAGGACGTCCGTTTGACGAACCGTCAGCGGTGTTGGTGATCTCGTTGAGAAAAGGTCCCTATGAGCATACCCAATGAGAGTTCGGGGTACAGTTGAGATACGGCCGGGTTTCGGTTCGCTCACGAAACCAACCGGGCCCCTGGGATGAAAAGGCTAATAACTCACAGACCGGGCATCCGATTGACGCGCCGTCTGTTGCGTTGAGATCCCTATGACGAGGCGGTCCTTTGAGATACTTCTTCGTGGGACTTTGAGATACATAGAGTATCGACTTGTTGCTCATGGAGCGGACCCTCCTAGAGACGAGCGTACGGAGTACGGGGACCGTGTAGCCGGCAGAGACCAGAAGGCTGCTTGTCTGATTCAATTCGGAGTGACTTACGTAGCCCAGTGGGGAGCACTACTTTGTGAGGTGGCAGACCCACAGCGGAGGAGCACTACTATGTGAGGTGGCAGATCTGCGGTACTCGACAGGAGGAGTACCTCTGTAGGCTATGAGGGGGGACCACTGTAGCGACTCGGGTTTTTGGCCCTGTCAGACTTTGGAATATTTCTACGAATAATTCCATAGCTAGGCGCGAAGACGGCGTGCGATTTCGAGGCCCGGTGTGCCCGGAATTAATTTTATAAAAATATTAAGTATTTTTTATACTATACACGTGGAGGGGGTGTGATATCTCCTAAAAGGCAGCTCAGAATGGGAATCTGAGGGCACGGTTGCGTCCGAAACGTGCTGTTTACCCTAGGCGGGGTGTAAACTTTGCGGGCGCGGGCCTGCGGTGAGAAACGCCACCAGGGGCGTTTCCGTAAATAAGTGGCAAGTTAGTGTGTGAGCGTCGGCTCGAATAACTTCTGAACGGAGTCTCAGATGGAAAATCTGAGACCGCAGTTGCGTTCAGAACGGTGCGTTTACCCTAGAGGTGACCTTACTTTTGTTCGCATCGGGTGTCGGGTCCGAGGCGGGTTTGGCGCCGGCGGGCTGCTGATATAAATATCAGCCCCCCCCCCCCTTTTAATCGTTCTTCACCGTTCTTCGCCATTCTTCGCCGCCACTCTGCCGAATCGAGCAAACGGAGCGCACACGAGCTCAGAATTCGACGGCGGACGTTCCAGGAGCGCGCAGCGGAAGCTCTGGAGCGCTGATCTGAGGCAGAACGTCGGCATTTCGCCCGCGAGGTAGGCAGTTTGAGTTTTACAATCCCAGATCCCGTTTTTGTGTTGTTTTTCTTCAAATTTTCATAAGATTTTTATAGTTCGGGTCCCGAGCTTTCCGAAACATGTTTCGTATCTGAATTTGGAGCACAGGGGTGCTCCCGGTGGCTCCCGGAAGTTTTCCGGCGAAAAACCCGGTTTTCCGGCGAGACCCGCGGCGGCCATGGCGGATTCCGGCGAGTTTCGCGGCGGCGACGCGGTGGTTTCCGGCTCCGGCACGGCGGAGTCCGGCGGCGGCGCGGTGGTTTCTGGCGAGCCTGCGGTGGTCCGGCCAGAATGTTCCGGGGGTTCTTTAAACCCCCGTAACTCGCAAACCGTATCTCCGATTTACGAGCCGTTTGCGGCGACGCGCTCCTTGCGTCGAGACGAACCTTTTGAACTAACTTTGAGAATTTTATGGTTCGGGATCGTGGCCCGGGAGTTAGAAACATCGTATAAAATAATATTATTTTATTATTTTACGACTTTGGGCCGTTGTAACTTCTACCCGGAGCGTCCGATTGACATGCCGTCAGTGGTGTTGAGAACCTGATGGTACGACGGACTTTTTGAGATGGTTTCCGGGTGTTGGGTCTGTGAACGGGGTGCGGGCCCCACGAGGCTGGATTTTGGCGTTTGCGGAGAAACGCAGCTTTTGCACCAGGAGTCCGATTTTGGCGGATGAATAGTCGATCCTGTGTGTTTTTCCGAGAGGAACGCAATGGTACGTTCCGTTCGATGAGTTTCGGAATCCAGGCATGGGCCCCACCCAAGCTCGCCTTCGTTGAATAGTACCTTTTTCACTGGGTGTCCGTTTTGGACGAGCGAGTGGTCGATTCCGCTTGTTTTTCCGAGGGGATCGTCGTGGTATGGTCCGCTCGATGAGTTTCGGGATCGTTGTGTGGGCCCCGCACGGGCTAGCTATGGTGAATAGTTCCTTTTCACCAGTGCTTCGTTTCGGGTGAGTAAACAGCCTATCTTGCGTGTTTTTCCGCGTGGAACGCGATGGTGGCCTCAGTTTTGGCTTCGGAGGTGCGCAGTGTGGCGTTGTGGCGAGTCGCTCGGGTTAGCGACGTTTGGACCAGCAGTGGTTGAGGGTTCTCCCTTGGTTCGTTCCTACGAGGGTTCGTGTGGCATCACAGCCTTCTTTTGGGTTTGTGATCCCCTCGATAGGATGTTTAAACTGTTGGAGTTGTGGTATCCCTCCGGTGGGCCCGGAGTGGATCCTCTAGCATCTTTACCCTAGATCGGGTTCTTGGTATCGCTGTGACCGTTTATTTACGGGCGGCGATCCCCAATCTAGCAGGTTAACCCCATAGGGTTTGTGGCATCATTGGACATATGATCCCCTACGCGGTGGGTAGTGCACAGTAGGGTTGTGGCATCATCGGGTTTACGATCCCCTACTCAGCATGATGTTTATAGTAGGGTTGCGGTATCGTTGGTTATACGATCCCCTACTCAGCGCTTGGTGTCGGTAGGGTTGTGGTATCTTTGGTTATATGATCCCCTACTCAGCTCTTGGTGTCGGTAGGGTTGCGGTATCGTTGGTTATGTGATCCCCTACTCAGCGCGTGGTTTCGGTAGGGTTGTGGCATCGTCGGTTCGATCCCCTACATCGCGAGTTATACCAGATAGGGTTCCGGTATCGTCGTGACCATCTTTATATGGACGATGATCCTCTATCTGAGTGTGAAGCTTCTGTCGAGTTCCAGATCGAGTTGTGGTATCCCCCAGCGGATCCTGGGTGTGATCCCCCATCTGTGAGAACTACGTATGCAGATCGGGTTGTGCTATCCCCCAGCGAATCCTGGGTGTGATCCACCATCTTTGAGAACTACGTATACCAGATCGGGTCGTGGTATCCCCCAGCGGACCCTGGGAGTGTTCCCCTATCTGTGAGCTACGTATACCGGAGTGGGTCTTGGTATCCCCTAGCGGACCCTAGCGGCGATCCCCCATCCGAGGAGTTTGGTGGTTATGGTGTTTCAGCGATGTTTCTTCAGTGACTTATCCGACGAGCGTGGTCTCTCGGGTGAGCGTCTGAGATGTTTGTTTGGGACCCGATGGAGTGTATCTCTCGGATGGGTGTCATCTGGTATGACAGTGTTCGTGGTGTACTCTCCTTGTTGGGACAGTTGCTGGTGATGAGGTCAGTACCTCTTGTGGCTTTGTGGCGTGAGCTATGTATAACTGGGTTGTTCAAGGTGTATGTATGGGCATACACCTGAGCTGAGCTGACTTGTTGTGTTTAGCCGAGGATGGTCACGAGATGGAGTTTCTCTCTCGTATAGGTTCCCTCTGGCTGGGTTGAGCAGACTGTTGCCTTTCAGTTGCTCCCTTGGGTTTTGGGTTTTGGGGGTGCCTACTGAGTATGTTTATACTCACCCCTGCATGGGCTTTTCCCGCACATGTTTGTGTCTTGTGCAGACCACAGTCCTTTTGACGGAGTCCCAGGAGGACCCGAAGCAGGCGGAGCTTAGTGAGCGAGTTGACCGGGGTGTTTACTGGAGCTGTGCCGGGGGAGCTTTTCGGCGGGTGTTTATGGCAGCGTTCCCCTTATTTAGATCAGGTTGGACGCGCTTTGTAGTTTTCTTTTGGTGGGCCCTGTTTTTCCCTTGTACGTTTGGTGTTGCACTCTGGTTTGGGATAGATTGTATGCATTCATTTACTTCTCAGTTTCTTTATCTCTACACTGTTGCATGGAGGTGTTTGTGGGTGCGTGTGTACAGGTACCTTGGGCTAATGCCTCCAATGTGTGTGATAGCCTACTCGGCGCTGGTCGCCATCCCCTGGCCTATTGGAGGCGGGCTTGGGGAGTCGCGGCTCGAGCCCCATTGGGTCGGGTCGTGACAGAGTGGTATCAGAGGAGGTTCCACCTTTGGGATCTCAGAGCGTAGCTGGTCTAGCTGTGAGCTTGGTTTGGGTTGCATAGCGATTGTGTTAGGATGTTTCGAGTTCGGCTTTCAGGCCAGGGACTCCAGTGTTGGTGCGGAGGCCGACGTATCCATACACCAAGACTCTGACAACCTGCCTTTCAACTCAGGACATTTGTACACTATTCGCAGGGACATAATGGTACATGCATCATATAGGACTGGGTTTTTGGTTTTTCCTTTTCCTTATTGAATCATCTCTCCAGATATACTCTTTGACCGTGGTGCGTCTTGAATATATTTCAGGATGCCTCCACGATGACAGCCAACAAGGGTTCCGCAGCAGGATTGTGCTGATGACCCGCCTCGTGTAGTGGCTATGTAGCAGGGCGTAGGTTCTGAGGTTTCACCTCTAGGTGGTCTGCCAGTTGAGCCACCACCTGTCGAGCAGCTGGTTGTGCCGGCGGTGCAGGACGAGGTTGCGCACAGGCTGAGTGCGCTGCACGAGTTCCAGAGGCAGCGGCCTCTGAGGTTTCGGGGTGATCCAGACCCCCAGGCAGCTGATGACTGGCTCGAGGCAGTTACTCGAGTTTTCCGCCTAGTGAGGACACCTCTTGATCAGATGGTGGTCCTAGTGGCGAGCCTTCTGCATGGTTCTGTCGGGCGATGGTGGAGCCTGGTGACGCAGTCCCATGACGAGGAGACGCTCACGTGGGCAGAGTTTGAGCGGCTCTTCAGGGAGGAGTTATATCCGGTGACGCTGAGGTCAGTGCAGATCCTGGAGCTTCTGCAGCTTCGATAGGAGAGCATGACTGTGTCGGAGTACTCAGCGAGGTTTACAGACCTGTCACGCTACTCCCTGGATATGGTTCGAGACCCGTTCTTTAGGGCTCGGACCTTCGAGCAGGGCTTACAGAGGGACATCCGAGCAGGTGTGGTTTCCTTATGCCACCCACCTATGCTGGAGTGCTGGAGCGAGCGCTGGTGGTGGAGAGTTTTCTGGCTGAGCAGATTCCCCCTGTTAGTGCTGGGCACTCGAGAGCTGAGACTTCGACGGTCGGATCGGCATCTGGCAGCCGACGTCAGACTCAGGGGTCTGGACGTGGCCGACGTTTCAGGAGGCGACCCCAGGATGGAGGATCTGAGCCTCAGGGCTCATAGGGCTCGCAGGCTAGTTTTTGTCAGCCACAGGAGAGGCGGTGTTACGCTTGCGACGGTTGGGGACATATTGCTAGAGATTGTCTGACCCGACATGCTACTGAGAGTGTGCCGGTCGATGGACCGCCTTGGCAGAGGCAGCGTCTCGAGCAAGGAGGTCCGCAGGGCGGCGGACGTGGCGGCGGAGCTGGTACAGCGGGAGGCGGTGGTAGGAAGTACCAGTTGCCACCACCCCCACCCCCAGGTGGTCCACGCCAATCTCAGGGAGCTAGTGGCCGAGGGCGAGGACAGCTTTATGCCCTGGAGGCTGTTGACCCAGAGGCACCACGGGTGGATAGAGGTACACCTTGTGTCTTTTCTACTTACTGCGGTAGAGGTACGCCTTGTTTCCTTTTTGTTGCTTTCTCTAGTTTTGTTTAGGGCGTTGGTAAGACCCTGTGTGGGTGTTGGTTTGTGAGCTCGCTGGTGTGTGAGACCCAGTTGAGAGTCCAGTCGCTTTCCTTGTGCTTAGAGCTTTTCGGGGACGAAAAGTTCTAAGGGGGGGAGGATGTAGCGACTCGGGTTTTTGGCCCTCTCAGACTTTGGAATATTTCTACGAATAATTCCATAGCAAGGCGCGAAGACGTCGTGCGATTCCGAGGCCCGGTGTGCCCGGAATTAATTTTATAAAAATATTAAGTATTTTTTTTTACTATGCACATGGAGGGGGTGTGATATCTCCTAAACGGTAGCTCAGAATTGGAATCTGAGGGCACGGTTGCGTCCGGAACGTGCCGTTTACCCTAGGCGGGGTGTAAACATTGGGGGCGCGGGCCTGCGGTGAGAAACGCCACCAGGGGCATTTCCGTAAATAAGTGGAAAGTTAGTGTGTGAGCGTCGGCTCGAATAACTTCTGAACGGAGTCTCGGATGGAAAATCTGAGACCGCCGTTGCGTTCAGAACGGTGCGTTTACCCTAGGGGTGACCTTACTTTTGTTCGCATCGGGTGTCGGGTCCGAGGCGGGTTTGGCGCCGGCGGGCCGCTGATATAAATATCAGCGCCCCCCCCCCCCCCCCCTTTAACCGTTCTTCGCCGTTCTTCTCCATTCTTCGCCGCCACTCTGCCAAATCGATCAAACAGAGTGCACACGAGCTCAGAATTCGACGGCGGACGTTCCAGGAGCGCGCAGCGGAAGCTCTAGAGCGCTGATCTGAGGCAGAACGTCGGCGTTTCACCCGCGAGGTAGGCGGTTTGAGTTTTACAATCCCGGATCCCGTTTTTGTGTTGTTTTTCTTCAAATTTTCATAAGATTTGTATAGTTCGGGTCTCGAGCTTTCCGAAACATGTTTCGGATCTGAATTTGGAGCACCGGGGTGCTCCCGGTGGCTCCCGGAAGTTTTCCGGCGAAAAACCAGGTTTTCCGGCGAGACCCGCGGCGGCCATGGCGGATTCCGGTGAGTTCCACGGCGGCGCGGCATCGACGCGGTGGTTTCCGGCTCCGGCACGGCGGAGTCCGGCGGCGGCGCGGTGGTTTCCGGCGACCCTGCGGTGGTCCGGCCAGAATGTTCCTGGGGTTCTTTAAACCCCCGTAACTCGCAAACTGTAACTCCGATTTACGAGCCATTTGCGGCGACGCGCTCCTTGCGTCGAGACGGACCTTTTGAACTAACTTTGAGAATTTTATGGTTTGGGATCGTGGCCCGGGAGTTAGAAACGTCGTATAAAATAATATTATTTTATTATTTTACGACTTTGGGCCGTTGTAACTTCTACCCGGAGCGTCCGATTGACGTGCCGTCAGTGGTGTTGAGAACCTGATGGTACGACGGACTTTTTGAGATGGTTTCCGGGTGTTGGGTCTGTGAACAGAGTGCGGGCCCCATGAGGCCGGATTTTGGCGTTTGCGGAGAAACGCAGCTTTTGCACCAGGAGTCCGATTTTGGCGGATGAATAGTCGATCCTGTGTGTTTTTCAGAGAGGAACGCAATGGTGCGTTCCATTCGATTAGTTTTGGAATCCAGGCGTGGGCCCCACCCAAGATGGTCTTCGGTGAATAGTACCTTTTTCACCGGGTGTCCGTTTTGGACGAGCGAGTGGTCGATTCCGCTTGTTTTTCCGAGGGGATCGTCGTGGTATGGTCCGCTCGATGAGTTTCGGGATCGTTGTGTGGGCCCCGCACGGACTAGCTATGGTGAATAGTGCCTTTTCACCGGTGCTTCGTTTCGGGCAAGTAAACAGCCTATCTTGCGTGTTTTTTCGCGTGGAACGCGATGGTGGCCTCAGTTTTGGCTTCGGAGGTGCGCAGTGTGGTGTTGTGGCGAGACGCTCGGGTTAGGGATGTTTGGACCAGCAGTGGTTGAGGGTTCTCCCTTGGTTCGTTCCTACGAGGGTTCGTGTGGCATCACAACCTTCGTTTGGGTTTGTGATCCCCTCGATGGGATGTTTAAACTGTTAGAGTTGTGGTATCCCTCCGGTGGGCCCGGAGTGGATCCTCTAGCATCTTTACCCTAGATCGGGTTCTTGGTATTGTTGTGACCGTTTATTTACGGGCGGCGATCCCCAATCTAGCAGGTTAACCCCGTAGGGTTTGTGACATCATTGGACATATGATCCCCTACGCGGTGGGTAGTGCACAGTAGGGTTGTGGCATCGTCGGGTTTACGATCCCCTACTCAGCATGATGTTTATAGTAGGGTTGCGGTATCGTTGGTTATACGATCCCCTACTCAGCGCTTGGTGTCGGTAGGGTTGCGGTATCGTTGGTTATACGATCCCCTACTCAGCTCTTGGTGTCGGTAAGGTTGCGGTATCGTTGGTTATGTGATCCCCTACTCAGCGCGTGGTTTCGGTAGGGTTGTGGCATCGTCGGTTCGATCCCCTACATCGCGAGTTATACCAGATAGGGTTCCGGTATCGTCGTGACCATCTTTATATGGATGATGATCCTCTATCTGAGTGTGAAGCTTCTGTCGAGTGCCAGATCGGGTTGTGGTATCCCCCAGCGGATCCTGGGTGTGATCCCCCATCTGTGTGAACTACGTATGCAGATCGGGTTGTGGTATCCCCCAGCGGATCCTGGGTGTGATCCCCCATCTGTGAGAACTACGTATGCCAGATCGGGTCGTGGTATCCCCCAGCGGACCCTGGGAGTGATCCCCTATCTGTGAACTACGTATACCAGAGTGGGTCTTGGTATCCCCTAGCGGACCCTAGCGGCGATCCCCCATCCGAGGAGTTTGGTGGTTATGGTGTTTCAGCGATGTTTCTTCAGTGACTTATCTGACGAGCATGGTCTCTCGGGTGAGCGTCTGAGATGTTTGTTTGGGACCCGATGGAGTGTATCTCTCGGATGGGTGTCATCTGGTATGACAGTGTTCGTGGTGTACTCTCCTTGTTGGGACAGTTGCTGGTGATGAGGTCAGTACCTCTTATGGCTTTGTGGCGTGAGCTGTGTATATCTGGGTTGTTCAAGGTGTATGTATGGGCATACACCTGAGCGGAGCTGACTTGTTGTGTTTAGCCGAGGATGGTCACGAGATGGAGTTTCTCTCTCGTCTGGGTTCCCTCTGGCTGGGTTAAGCGGACTGTTGCCTTTCAGTTGCTCCCTTGGGTTTTGGGTTTTTGGGGTGCCTACTGAGTATGTTTATACTCACCCCTGCACGGGCTTTGCCCGCACATGTTTGTGTCTTGTGCAGACCACAGGCCTTTTGACGGAGTCCCAGGAGGACCCGAAGCAGGCGGAGCTTAGTGAGCGAGTTGACCGGGGTGTTTACCGGAGCTGTGCCGGGGGATCTTTTCGGCGGGTGTTTATGGCAGCGTTCCCCTTATTCAGAGCAGGTTGGACGCGCTTTGTAGTTTTCTTTTGGTGGGCCCTCTTTTTCCCTTGTACTTTTTTTGTTGCACTCTGGTTTGGGATAGATTGTATGCATGCATTTACTTTTCAGTTTCTTTATCTCTGCACTGTTTCATGGAGGTGTTTGTGGGTGCGTGTGTACAGGTACCTTGGGCTAATGCCTCCCATGTGTGTGATAGCCTACTCGGCGCTGGTCGCCAGCCCCTGGCCTATTAGAGGCGGGCTTGGGGAGTCGCGGCTCGAGCCCCGTTGGGTCGGGTCGTGACAAGCACTACTGTGTTTGGTGGAAGACCCCGGCGGGAAGCACTACTGTGTGAGGTGGCAGGCCCGCGGTACTCGACAGGAGGAGTACCTCAGTAGTCTTAGGTTAGTGAGCAGTACCTCAGAGTCGTGACAGGACCACTGTACACTCCAGAGACCGAGCTCTTCAGCAGTTATGGTTTCGATAATGAAAATCCTGGTTTGAGCTGAGACTTTTGACCTTGTGTTTACCTCATGATTGAGATGGGTCACTTGATAAATTAGGTATATGTATGGTCATATACCTGAGTAGTGGTTATCCGTTGATTTCACAATCCTTGTGTTTCCTCATGATTGAGATGGGTTACTTGATAACTTAGGTATATGTATGGGCATATATCTAAGTAGAGGTTATCTGTTGAGATCTTCTTGTGGTTATCCTTCTTGGTTTAGTGAGACCTTGAGGGTCTCGGGGTCCCTACTGAGTATCGTTATACTCACCCATGCACGGGCTATGCCCGCACCTCGTTGTGTTGGTTGCAGACGATGGACAGTGCTGACAGAGGCCGAGTGTTCAAGGACTGTTCGGTACCCGGAGGTGGACTACACGACGAGTCGGTACCCGGAGGTGGACTACACGAAGAGTCCGTACCCGGAGGTGGACTACACGACGAGATGACACACAGAGGAGGTTGACGGACGAGATCGTGGAGGAGGCTATCTGTACCTACCCTTCAGGTAGGATCCGTGGTGGACGACCAGGAGCTGTGCTATCTGTACCTACCCTTCAGGTAGGACCCGAGGAGGACGACCCAGGAGCTGCTTCCCTCTTCCAGCTGTTTGTCTTTTTGTTCAGTTGTAGTTGTAATTTCTTTTGGGTTTGTATTCTGGCCCATTTCCTTTTCAGCTTTTCTTTTGTGCTTAGTGTTTTGCTTCCGCTTGTACTCTGTGGTGCTTGTTTTCTTTTATAAAGGCAATGCCTTCCCAGTTATCGGGATTTTACGCCTTTGGTGCTAGTCGCCAGCCCCTGGCCTATGGAAGGCGGGCATGGGGTAGTCACGGCACGGGCCCCGAGGACGGGTCGTGACAAATTGGTATCAGAGGAGTTCGGTTCTACCGCAGAACTTATAACTCTGATGTTTCTATCTGTGAAGCAATAGTGTTGAGAGTACCGAGTGTGGTTTTTAGTTCAGGGAGTCCAGTGTTGGTGTGGGCGGCCGACGTATCCATACTCCAGGACCCTGACAACTGATTTCCGTCTTTGTGCACGAAAACACTGATTGCGTGTGTGTTTTCAAAGGTTTTCCCTTAAAACAACTCAAACCAGGTCAGCTCACCAGGTATAAACGTTTGACCGTGTCACGATGTTTCTTTCAGGATGCCTTTTCACGGACGACCAGCTAGAGCCCAGAGGGATGTGCGTGCTGACAGCCTGTCGAGCGACGAGGCTTCGGTATAGGGCCCTCTTGCAGTTTAGGCACCAGCGGAGGCACCAGCGGTACTGCTACCCATTGGGCCACCGATGCCACCAGCCCCAGCAGTAGGTGATGCACGACGCTTGAGCGCGCTGCACGAGTTCCAGCGTCAGAGGCCACCCAGGTTCTGGGGAGAGACGGACCCGCAGGTGGCTGAGGTTTGGATGGAGGCTGTGGTGAGAGTCTTCAGGCTAGTGGGGACGCCGGCAGACTTCATGGTGATCTTTGCTGCCAGCCTTCTTCAGGCAGCAGCAGGCAGGTGGTGGAGCCACTTGTTCCAGTTTTTCGATGGGATGGCCTTCACATGGGAAGACTTCGAGACCTTCTTCAGGGTGGAGTTTGTGCCAGTAGCTCTACACCCCGAGCGTGTACAGGAGCTTCTGCCTTTGCCTCAGGGTTTTCGATCAGTAGTCGAGTCATCTGTGGGCAGTAGACAGATGATGCAGTGGTCCAGGAGGACCAGACTAGCAGTTGGACGATCTCGGGTTTTAGGATCAGTGGTGCGGGGCACCCGGGGTGGGGTCAGAGCCAGGCGTGCCAGAAACGGAGAGTGTTTCTCCTGTGGTAGGAAGGGTCACTTGTCATGTGACTGTATGTCCCCCCGCACGGTTGATCAGCGGGTGTTGGAGGAGCCACCGAGACAGAAGCAGCGGCGGGTGCTTGAGCAACAACCGAGCAGTGGACAAGGCAGTAGAGCTCCGGGAGCAGGTGGACAAGAGTGTAACTAGTGGATACGTCCTTTATACTTCTAGTTCCATGTTTCTTTTGTATTCGTGTCTTTGTATTATGAGCCGCAATAATAAAAAGACACTTATCTTGTGATGTTTGCATTCCTGTCCTTTTTGTTTGGTTGATACTGAGTGGTCCCAGATAAACTGTTGACTTGACCCTCACTTTCGAGATTTCAACTGGAGGGGACCCAGTGACCTCACACTGATTCCGACAGTGTGACTCAGCCCTTGGAGGCGAGAGTGACAGTTGGATCTCTTAGTAGTTACGTCGAGGCCTTACGACGTCATCCATGGAATGAATGCATCATTCATGTCAGGATTGACTGTATTAGGCAACGAATGTGGTTCATCCAGGGGATGAGACCAGGTTTCTCTTTTCGGAAAAGGAGAAATTTTAGCAGCTCTTGTGAGACTAAAGGAGGTGCAGTTCATCCAGGAGCGGATGAAGACTGCACAGTGCAGTAAGAAACAAGAAATCGGTGCCAGTCTTAGAGACTCAGGCATGTTAAATGTTTCAAAAAGAGGAAGCTTTAAATAGAGATGAGTCTCTGAAGCGGCAGACGTGGAGGCAGAGCTAGGAGAGCAGCATGAGGTGGTGTACATCCTAACATGGTACAACCACCCGCCTTAGTTATTCCTGCCAAGCTCAGGGAGGTGAAGGGCGGAGGAAGAGTGCGGCTGCATGCGGTCAAGGAGTGTGACCCAATGGCTCTAGAAATGATTCAAGGGATAGTCTGTGTCCACTACTAGCTGCTGTAGTAACAGACGTCGATATGAATCATTACTCGCTTTCACAAATCTTGTTCCAGACCTAGAGTTTCCGGTAAGCCGGAGACTTGACCCTCACGTCTGGAGATACCTTGGGAGGAGACTCGATAATCACACTTACGCCGACGGTGTGGTCAGACCCTCGAGGTGAGAGTTCTGGTTGGAATCTCTTGGTGGCAGCGTCGAGGCCTTATGACGTTAGTTTGAGTATGGAATGGGCAATAACTGTTCATACTCAAATTGACGGTTTTAGGCATACGTCGGGATGGGTTTTCCTTGGTCGGCGGAAAAGGAAACCCCAAGCAGCGCAGGGTAACTTTTGACAGGAGGGTGCGACCGATCACTCTTGAGTCGGTCAACCTTACCCTCGTGGCAGCAGCCTTTTGAGTTTCAGTTCTAATAGAAATGGAGACCTCTGGAGTTCGAGGATGACGACCACGTCTTCTTACGGGTCTCACCTTAACGAGGTTTACGGAGATGTGGCCAGGGAGGCAAGTTATCCCCGAGGTTCAACGGACCTTTCTAGGTCCTCAGCTGGGTAGGCGAGGTGGTTTACCGCTTGGCCCATCCACTTCAGTTGCACTAGGTGCACGACATTTTCCACGTATCCCAACTGAGGAGATATGTGATCGACCCCTTCGCATATCATCGACCATGAGGAGCTGGACGGTGGCGATGAGTGTCTTCTACGGAGGTTCCTGTGATCGAGGATCGAGGATCGACAAGAGTAGATTCTACGAGGATGATCGATTCCTCGGGTGCACTTTCTTTGGCAGTACGGAACCTCCAGGTGAGCACATGGGAGCGGAAGGCTCAGATGCGTGCTCAGTACCGCCTTTGTATCCCTATGTTTGTGGTGAAACTTTATGGGGACGTAAAGCCCTGTGGTGGGAGTAATGTAAAGACCCGTAAATTCCAAGGAATTTTTTTTCTTAATTTTCTTTGGAATTTTACAAGAACGCAGTTTCTAACGGCACCTGATTCCGAGGCCCGGTGTGCCCGAAATCATTTTCCGAAGTTTGGCTCGGGTATGTTCAGTGAACTGACGAGCGGGTTTTTCTAACTTTTGAACCGGTGCCCGGAATCGAATTCTGAGGGCACCGATGAAATGGCAGTGCCGGTATTCGCTTAGAAACGCCTCTTCCGGAGTTGCGTTTGCTCGGGTGTGGTTTTTAATTTTTGGGCTTAAAGTTAAGAAATCAAATAATTTTACGACAACTTTATTTTATTTCACTTAAGCCACTTGGAGGCCACTTGAAGCCACTTAAAAGCGGCTTAAACTAAGTTGAACCGGATAGGGTACTATCCAGGAATATCCTACCCTCTTGGTAGGATATTTGTGAGGTGGGGCCCGCACGAGCCCCGCCGTTTCTTTCCGCAAAGTAACGCACCCGCGAAAACCCGTCATTATGAAAGTCAACTGACGCGTTTTCTTAAATTCTTAATAGACCATTTAGTTGGGTGGTTTATTTCGTAAATTAAATGAGCTGTTTCTTTCGTTGAATTAATTCTACGAATTAATGGTTTGTTTCTTATCTTTTGAAATTCAAATGTTTAGTTGTGTAAATAAAATAACGCTTAAGCATATTTTATTTTGGGTTGGTCTCCTTTGACACTTTGAGAGATTTTGAGAAGCTCTCTCCATCTTCTTCAACATTGACGAAGAACACAAAGAACACTTAAGCTCCGACGAAGAACGCCGCTTCTCTTCTTCGTAGCCAGTGTGTTTCCGAAGATCGACGACGCTGCTTCTTCGATCTTCTTCCCGTGTCAACGAAAGGAGACGTCGTTTCCTCCTCGGACTATCTCCGTCAGCTTACGAACCTTCTCCAGTGACGTACCTCTTCGGACGCACCTCGACGTCAACAGAAATGACGTTCGATTTCCGCGACGCCCGACCTCCGCGACGCTAGTCTTCCGTGGCTTGATTGGCGTGCTCCGCACTTGAATCCGAGGTAGGGGATTGTTGATATTTTATTTATTTATTTTCCATTCTTGATTCTAGAATGTCGAACTTTGAGGATAAAGGATTAGATGTTATTGTCTAACGAGAGGGGGGCCCGAACCGCACCAACATGGCCGAACCCCCCTCATATGTTCATAATTGTTTCCTTGCGGATGGAACGGGATGGCGTGGTGCCGTCGCACCACGTGGGAATCACACGGAAATTATTGTGTGGCGCCGTCGCGCCACGCCGTGGAAGGAAATCCAAGAACGCGACGCCGTCGCGTCGCGTCGAAGAAAGTCAAAGGCGCCGCAGCCGGAGCGGGGCCGCGGCGGAGGGAAGCGATGTCGTCGCATCGCGTCGGACGGCAGAGGCTGCGGCGGGTTCCGAGCCGCGGCGGAGCAAGATGACCGGCGGCCGGCACCGGGCCGCCGGTGTCGGCGAAGGAAGGACCGGTCGTCGCCGGTCCTTGCTGGTGAAACCGACCGGCCAGTGTGGGCTGGCCGGACAGTGGAGACTGGGGAAATTAATTTCCCCGTCCGGGTCTCAAAAGCGGCCCCAATTAAGGGGTCGCGGTTCTCAAAGGGGGGGGGGGGTGGCTTTGCCCCCCGCGCGCGGCACCCGAACGGCACCCAGGCCGTGCCGCCGTGCCGGTCTGCGCCACCGCGCCGGACCGCGCCGCAGCGCCGGACCGCGCCGCCGCACCGGCCCGCGCCGCCGAGCCGTCGCGCCGCCGGCCTGGCCGGGTTTTCCGAGCCGGGCCGGGTCGTCGGGCCGGGTCGCCGCCCGGGGTGGGTCGACCCGGTTCGGCCGACCCAGGGGGGTGGGGCCGGGTCGGCCCGGGCCCAGACCCCCCAGTTTCGGACCACTTTCGGTCAAATGCCCATATCATGGGCTACGGGCCTCCAAACGACTCGCCGTCAGCGGCAACGCGATCCTTGGATCGAGACGGTCGTTTCGGTATACTATACTCAAGGTGCACCTTCCTTTTCGGGAGCCTACATGGTTAAAACTCCATAGTTAATCGTGTTTGGCCTTGAGTAGTGATCAGGATGGGTGACCTCCTGGGAAGTTTCCCAGGGTGGGTGTGAGACGGAAAGGCCAATAACTAACAGACCGGGCGTCTGATTGATGCGCCGTCTGTTTCGTTGAATTCCTCTAAGTGAGACGGATCTTTTGGCTTATTCCGCTCGAGGTTTGGATGCCGACGGAGTGCGGTCGGATTGGTTCACTCACAAAATCAACCGGGCCCCTGGAACGAAAAAGCCAATAACTCTCAGACCGGGCGTCCGATTGGCGCACCGTCTGTTGCGTTGAGTTCCTGTTGATGATACGGAACTTTTGGCATCCTTTGCCGAGTTTTGGATGCAGATGGAGAGTGGCCGGGTTGGATCGCACCGAAATCCAACCGGGCCCCTGGAACGGAAAAACTGATATCTTTCAGACAGGACGTCCGTTTGACGAACCGTCAGCGGCGTTGGTGATCTCGTTGAGAAACGGTCCCTATGAGCATACCCTATGAGAGTTCGGGGTACAGTTGAGATACGGCCGGGTTTGGTTCTCTCACGAAACCAACCGGGCCCCTGGGACGGAAAGGCTAATAACTCGCAGATCGGGCGTCTGATTGACGTGTCGTCTATTGCATTGAGACCCCTATGACGAGGCGGTACTTTGAGATACTTCTTCGTGGGACTTTGAGATACTTAGAGTATCGACTTGTAGCTCGTGGAGCGGACCCTCCCAGAGATGAGCGTACGGAGTAAGGAGACCGTGTAGCCGGCAGAGACCTGAAGACTGCTTGTCTGATTCGATTCGGAGTGACTTACGTAGCCCAGTGGGGAGCACTACTTTTTGAGGTGGAAGACCCACAGCAGAGGGGCACTACTATGTGAGGTGGCAGACCCGCGGTACTTGACAGGAGGAGTACCTCTGTAGGCTATGAGGGGGGAGCACTACTGTGTTGGGTGGCAGACCCCGGCGGGAAGCACTACTATGTGAGGTGGCAGGCCCGCGGTACTCGACAGGAGGAGTCCCTCAGCAGTCTTAGGTTAGTGAGCAGTACCTCGGAGTCGTGACAAGACCACTATACACTCCAAAGACGGAGCTCTTCAGCAGTTACTGTTTTGATAATGAAAATCCTGGTTTGAGCTGAGACTTTTGACCTTTTGTTTACCTCATGATTGAGATGGGTCACTTGATAACTTAGGTATATGTATGGGCATATACCTGAGTAGTGGTTATCTGTTGATTTCACAATCCATGTGTTTCCTCATGATTGAGATGGGTTACTTGATAACTTAGGTATATGTATGGGCATGTATCTAAGTAGAGGTTATCTGTTGAGATATTCTTGTGGTTATCCTTGTTGGTTTAGTGAGACCTTGAGGGTCTCGGGGTCCCTACTGAGTATCGTTATACTCACCCCTGCACGGGCTATGCCCGCACCTCATTGTGTTGGTTGCAGACGATGGATAGTGCTGACGGAGGCCGAGTGTTCAAGGACTGGTTGGTACCCGGAGGTGGACTACACGATGAGTCAGTACCCGGAGGTGGACTACACGACGAGTCAGTACCTGGAGGTGGACTACACGACAAGACGACACACAGAGGAGGTTGACGGACGAGAGCGTGGAGGAGGATATCTATACCTACCCTTCAGGTAGGATCCGTGGCGGACGACCAGGAGATGCGCTATCTGTACCTACCCTTCAGGTAGGACCCGAGGAGGAGGACCCAGGAGCTGCTTCCCTCTTCCAGCTGTTTGTCTTTTTGTTCAGTTGTAGTTGTACTTTCTTTTGGGTTTGTATTCTGACCCATTTACTTTTCAGCTTTTCTTTTGTGCTTAGTGTTTTGTTTCCGCTTGTACTCTGTGGTGCTTGTTTTCTTTTATAAAGGCAATGACTTCCCATTTATCGGGATTTTACGCCTTTGGTGCTAGTCGCCAGCCCCTGGCCTATGGAAGGCGGTCTTGGGGTAGTCACGGCACAGGCCCCGAGGACGGGTCATGACACTCATTAAGTGTAGTTCATTATTCCTGTCACTATATATCTCATTCGGTGTAGGTCGTCATTCCTAGAACCCAATAATATCAAGCTTGGATAACTATTGGGGTGGAATTCCATGTCCAAGTCCCAACTTCTAATCAGTCTAGAATTCCATATCTAGCACCACAAAAATATCAGCCATTTATACTTTCATTAATTCACAAGAATTTACCACATCATTCCATTATTAATCCAATAATTAGTTAAACATTTCAAAGTCTATTAGTTAATTCAAAAATTTACTAAGCACATAACCCATTAATTAATTCATCAATTAATTAATCAATCAAAACAATTTTCATTCCATAATTTATTAATAAAAATTTATTATCCATATCAAAATATCAACATGTCATAATTAATTTTCACAGTTAATTATCATTGATCACCATCATGGAACATAATTAATTCTCATAATTAATTATCTTACCTATAAAAACTTCATTTCATAATTAATACCCCAAAATTAATTATCCCAACTCAATCAATTCAGTATCTCAATTAAATTATCTAAACCCATAAAAAATATTCAACACTAATATCTATTTCAGAAACCCTCCTTCATTTGTTTTGTGATTCAATTATCAATTAATCACCAATGAAATCACAAGTAAATTCCACATTCTTAATTACTTCAATTTTGGAAATCAATCATCAAGGGAATCTTGAAAATTCATATACTCACATTTTAAAATAAAATCATTACCATTAGAGTTTTATTTATACCACCTATCTGGGTTTATTTAATGATGTTATCTGAATGGATATCGCCAAAATTGGAGCAGCAAAATTTCATCGATCAAGCTTTAGATCTAAATACCCAAACCAAAATTAAGATCAAGGATTACATGATCTTTCATATCTAGATCTAGATCCACAATCCTTGATCTACATATCAACCTAAAGGTTTAGATCCATGGAAATAATGGAGATATTCTAAAAAATGTCAAGGAAAGATAGTGGAGAGAAAGGGAGAAGCAAATGGATGAAACCCTCTTATCAGGAAGAGACCAGATCTTCAATACGGGCTTCTGATCATTGAGAAAATTTTTTGAATCACCTTGTAATACCAATAGAAGGCTATGGGATCACCTAGAATTTTTCAATCTCTAACCAAGGTTGAAATATGGGAGTTATGAGGGTTAGGGTGGTTTTAAAAAGGATTTTTGAATAATAAATTCTATATATATGGTTTCCTAGGATGAGGTTCACATTTAGGAAAAGCTATGTAGTCTTCCACTGCCTATATGGCTCGATGGTGCATGGTTAGGAAAACTATGTTCCAGCCATGATGACCACCACTATTTTTATGGTTAGGTTGTGCATGATTTTTCCAAATCATGCACAAACTTAGCATAGCCCATTTCTTCCCATATTCCTTATAAACATCACCCAAACAGACCCCATGTAATACCCTAACCCAATGGTACTTAATAACAACAAAAAGTACCTGAAAACAAGCTCAATATTTCTCCAGAAAAGGCTGGGATCTTACAATCTCCGCACTGTATACCAGCTCATCCTCAAGTTGCACTCTCGAACATATCTAAGATTCTGAGTCCAAAAGATTCGTCCATTGATCCCTCAGGTCTTTTTTCCACTCCCATGTTTCCTCTTGAAAACATCCATGTTGCCAAGACACATGAACTGACGGTGTGGTCTTTCCCTATAACACATTCTCACTACAACCCAGCACACATATAGGATCCTCCTCAAAGGATGCATATATATTGAGGCCAACCTATTCCACATCAATCACATGAGAAGGGTCAGGATGATATTTTTGTAGTTTTGACTCATGGAAAACAACATACATAACACAGAATTTATGTGTAAGTGTTAATCGGTACGCCACTGGACCGATTCTCTCTAGCACCTCAAATGGTCCTACAAACCTCGGCGCTAACATTCCCTGCCTATGTATCTTGTGGTGACCCAATATAGGTGACACTAGAAGGAATACATAATACCCATCTATAAACTATAGGTTTCATCTCCATCTATTATCATATGACTTCTTCCTACTCTGAGTCATATCCATAAGTTTCTGAATCAATTACACTTACTCTGATGTCTCTTGAATGAGACTCAGTCCCAAAAGCTCTGACTCACCCTCCTCTATCTAACAAAGAATTCATATACAAGGTATACCATAAAGTTCCTCATATGGTTCCAGATTTATAGTTTCTTGTTAACTGTTGTTATAGGAGAACTACACTAAATCCAAGTGTTTCTCCCAAGAACCACCAATGTCAAGAACACATGATCACAACATATCCTCTAACACCTGTATAGTACGCACCGACTTCCCATCTATCTTTTGGTAGAAGGAAATACATAATAGAACTTGTCTACCAAGAGAATTCTATAAGGCATGAGATAATCATGAAGTAAATAATTAATATTGATCTAATAATATAGTTAATGGAATCCCATGAAAAAAAACTATCTCTCTAACGTATAGTTCTCTCAACTACTCTACTGTAAGGGTTTCCATGATAAGAAATAAATTTTCTACCTTCATTAGTCAATCCACAAAAACCTGAATAGAATCATTCTTCCTAAGAGTCCTTGTAAGTCCATCCACAAATTCTATAGTCACATCATCCCACTTCCATTCCAGAATAGGTAACAGTTGCAATAGGCCTCTTGGTCGTTGATGCTCTGCCTTCACCTACTGACAGGTGAAACATCTTATTACAAACCCTGTTATCATCTTTTTAAAGTCTGGCAACAAAAATTGTGGTCGTAGGTCAGGGTACATTTTTTGTCACCCCAGGATGTACCACCCATCTTGAAGTATGAAATTCTGGCATGAGTTCCTCTCACATAATTGTAGGCACAACAACATGATTTTTCACATAGATGATCTCATCCTCAACTATTATCCAATATGAAGGTGTCTCTGCACCTTTAAGGCTTTCTCTAAAGGGTAAACAATATGAATCCTTATATTTTATGTCCCTTATCTTTCTTAAGAGTATAGACTCCACTGCTACAAAAAAAAATTTATCCTCCCCTGACTCTCTTGAATTACCACATACATTTCCACTATCGAATTCATCATCTTCTACTCTTCACTCTACTCATGTACCAACCGAATTTGAGTTTTCCTACTCAAGGCATTGGCCACACTATTCCCCTTCCTAGGAGTATATGCCAGTTCAAAATTAAATTAATGCATATATTCTATGCATCTTCGCTGTCAAAGATTCATGTCACACTGTGGAAAGATATACTTTCTGATTTTGTGATCCGTAAAAATTTTAAAATTTTCACCCAAAAGACAGTATCGCCAACACTTAAGAGCATCAAATACTACTGACAACTCGAGGTCTTTGGTAGGGTAATTACATTCATGGGGCCTCAACTACCGAGATCCCTAAGCAATGACTCAATCCCCTTGCATCAACACAGCTACTATTCCGATCATAGAATCGTCACAACACACCATGAACTCCTCACCTGACTCAGGTAATATCAAAATTGTTGTTTATGTCATGCACTTATTCAATTCCTGTAAAGCATTCTCACATGATCATGTCCTATCAATGTTTATCCATTTCTTTTTAAAACCTGTAATCGGGGCTTCCAATTGATTAAAATCCTAGATAAACCTCTTGTAATAACTAACTAATCCCAAAAAGATTCAAATATCAAAAACAATCTTGGGGTGCTCCCAAGAAATCACTGCCTTCACTTTTTCTGGGTCCACTTCCACACCTTCTTCCAAGATGGTGTACCCTGTCAATCCAAAACTAGCAATTAGATAGATTGGCATGTAGACGATTCTCTATTAGTGTACCCAATACAATGTCAAGATGTTGGGTATGATCATCATGAGTCTTAGAGTACACCGAGTTGTTTTCCATGAAAAACACCACAAAATGATCTATGTACAGATGAAAGATCTTATTCATTAGGGCCATAAACACTATTGGGGAATTTGTCAACCGAAATGACATCACGAAATACTCATAAAATCCAAACATTCTCCTAAAAAAATTTCTTCGTATATCAAAGGTCTGAACTATTTCTTGATGATACCCTAAATCTCATATCGATCTTTGAGAACACACAATCCCCCTTAAACTAGTCAAATAGATCATTAATACATTGATGATGATATTTGTTCTTCATGGTCATTTTATTCAACTTTTGTTAATCGACAAAAAAGCATAGACACTCGTCAATCTTCTTTTCCAAAAAATTAGGTGATCCCCAAGGCGACATACTTAGATGGATAAACCATTTATCCTCTAACTCCTACAACTGTGTTTTCAGTTCTTAAAGCTTAGTCAGTGTCATTCTTTAAGGTGAAATTGATACTGTCTCAGCCCCCAACATGAGCTCAATAGTGAATTCCACATCTCTCTAAGGTGGCATACCTGAAAATTCTTTAGAAAATAAATCCAAAACAAGTTCTACTACTCGTGGAATGACGTCTTTACTACCACTCCCATCATCCAACAAAATACTAGCAACTTGGGTTGTGAGCTCTCTTGGTTGCTGAGTAATTGGCCTAGCTTGTCCTGCATATATATCTCATTCCCCATGATGATCATACTGGTCACCCTCAAGAGATAAAAAGGTCACTCTCCTTTTGTGACAATCTATATGGGCTTGGTATGTGACTAACCAGTCCATACACATAATCAGGTCAAATCCTGTTATATCAAGGAAATAGATATCCCAAACAAAAAACACTCTCTGATATCTAGATAGAATACCTTAAATAAACAGATATCCCTAGACCATGTTCCCAATGGTGTATCGATATTCCTCACCTTGCTTATAGAGTCTACCTCCCCGATTAAGCCATTAACAAGATTTAAATATATAATGGAATGAGAGGCACCAGTATCAAATAAGGCACTAGATAAATTATAAGAAACTAGAATAGCACCTCCCACTATCGATAGACATGCCTCACTCTGTACAAGTGTAGGCTACACTACATGTAACTATCATGCCCCTCTTCCCAGTGATATCGTGTGACTCCCCTGAGTAACACCGCTCTGTTGAAATGGGAACTCGTACCCTGAAGCACCACATCTTCTACCTCTACCGCCTCTTCCCATAGAGATCCAACTATCATTCTAATATGGTGTAGAAGACCCCCTTCCCACACTCTGACTTTGAGCAGTTTCTCCCTCAGCACTAGCATGCTGTTTCTTCTTTCAGAACTTATGTTGGTGCGCCATCTTTCCACCAAACCAGCACTCCAATGGTTGTCAAGGATGATATGTATGATCATGTCTCTACCTACCGCAATGGTAGAAAAACACATGATTAATATCTAGTGCAAATGTTCCTCCTAACTATCCACCTTGATTTCCTTGGTCCTGACAAAGATTCTTGTAATGAAACTTCCTTCTCTCGGAAGGCACACTCCCTGATCATCCAGTGATAGCTACCTATCCAGTACTAAATTCCTCATTTAGGTTCACCACTGAAATGAGAGCTTGATTAACTACTTCTGAGAATTTCTTCATCCAAAATATATTCACATGGGACTTAATTTTAAACCTAAATCCATACTAAAATCGTTTTTCTGAAGAATCCTTATCTACTGCCAAAGCCTAAACAAAATGGTGTAAATCTATGAAACATTCATCAAAATCCATTTTGGACATTCTTCCATGGGTCAGATTCATAAATTATAAAGCCTTCTATTGTCTCAGTATCTCGGGATAGAGGTGTTCCAAGAACTCTATAAAGTCCTTACATAACATCTCATCATTCTGTCCAGATTGTACCTAAATGTTCCACCAGTGCTTCGCTGAACCCCGTAGCATATAAATAAACAACTTGTCCCTCCTTTAAGCCAAAGTCTCCAAATGTTCAAGAATCATCTCTAAGGATTCAATCTATAATTCATCTCTATTGGGTCCACCCTCTCTAGTAAAAGTAGGAGGGTGTTATAGCTGAAACTACGTTGTTAACTCCGACTTTCTTTTATAAACCTTCCCTAGGTTTCTCTTCATGAACAGAATGAAACAAGAAATTTTCTCTCGGAACTATTCTCCATCCCCTAAAATTGTACCAATGGTTCCTCAAGTTCCCTATCTGAATGTCCATTCTGGGCCATACTCCACAGTCTCTCCCTCAACAATCGTCGTGGAGGCATATCTCTACAATCCAAACACACTTATTTGGACTCCTAACGCAACCTTATTACATTTTCATAAGAGGAGAAACTGACACAACACATTTCAACATGTCCTTTCTAATTTTTCATACCACACAGTAAACACCATGTCCTTATCACTACCATTAACCATCCTACTCCTAGGTCTTGGTTAAAAAGGGTACATACATTCTCATTAATTAATTCAACCATTAATTAATCACATTATCTAAAATTAATTAATTCAACAATTAATTAACTACTTGTAATCATTTCATCAATCAAGGATCTCATTAGACACACGTTTATGCTCATTTTTCATAATTATTTCAATCTCACAACAAGTAAAATTAGTTCAAGTTCAACAACTTATCCATAATCCATTTTCTCATGAGTGCCTAGATTGATGCATGTCACAACAACCCTGGGTGCTAGTAATGATGCATTTCGACTCAACTATCATACCTATTTAGGTCACAAATAAAAAATTAAAAAATTTAAAAACAAATACCACATCACATCACAACTATGTCACCCAAAGTGAAATAATATCCAACTATAACAACAAACATCAATCACAATAATCCCACCCTGAGTACTCGGATTTTCCCCTGTAAATGGGTTTACAACTCCCACGTACAAGCACATTACCAAGCCTTGACTCTTATGAGTCTCCTGTCTACCTTTCCAATAATAGTAATACAATATATGTTGAACGAAATGAAGACTCCTCTTATACCACTTTGTGACATCCCGACCCCAGAGCCACTAAACGGTGACCGGAGCCAGTTGGACACATGCCCTCAAGCTCACCTCCCTATATTCCAAAGGGTTTCAACTAGCATTGAGGGTATGTTATGTCCTTATTAGGGATACTATACCCTCTTTTACCATAATAACCCCCAAATATAAGAAAATAAAAAAACCAATTATGAAAGTGTATAAATAACCAGAACAAATCTATGTTATACGATAACCAAAACAGGGAAATACAATACTCAACTGAAAGGTAAAACATAATATGACAATGAAAATTTCAAGTGTCTACAATGAAACATAATGTAAAGACATAACGACTCTAATGTGGGTCTTGAACCACATCTGGTTGCCTCTCCCATTCCACAATCCCAAACTTCAACCTATCCCATTGAATTTCCCTTATCCTATCCTACAATAAAAAAATCTAATCAAGTGCCGATCAGGAATCCCAATATGGTGTGAGTACAAATCATTAGGCCACAACCAATGGTGTTTAAAACTAATCCATTTAAAAGATAATGCATAAAGTTTTATGGAGAAATAAAATACAATACATAATTAAACAGTTATCACATTTTCATTTTATCTTTAATCATCACATTAGGAAAAATTTCAATTCATCTTTCCCCTTTGAATCCACATTCATTATTATTAATCATTTGGTATAGGATTTCATGCCTATCACCCCAAATATCATTAAGTGTGGTTCTCCATAAATATCACTCTACATCTCATTCAGTGTAGGCCATCATGCCTAGAACCCCATAATCTCATTCTTGGATAAATATTGGAGAGGAAATCTATTTTTATGTCCCAACATATAATCTGTCTAGAATGACATTTATTGCACCCTAAAAATCTCAGCCATTTAATCATTCATTAACTCACAAGAATTTTCTACATCATTTCATTACTAATCCAATGATTATTTAAACATTTCAAAGGCCATTAGTTAATTAAAAAATTAACTAAGAACATAACCCATTAATTAATTTATCAATTAATTAATCAATCAAAAAAATTCACATTCCATTATTAATTCTTCAACATTAATTATCCATATCAAATATCAAATTTTCATAATTAATTTTTACAGTTAATTATCTTTTATCACCTTCATGGCACATAATTAATTCTCACAATTAATTATCTTACACATCCAAACATCATTTCATAATACATCCCCCCCAATTAGTTATCTTATCAAAATCAATTCAATATATCAATTAAAATATATCAACACATAACAAATCTTCAAAAAAATATCTAATTGGGAACCCACCCCTGTTTATTATGCGATTAATTTTTCAATTAATCGCCAATGTAATCACAAGTCAATTACACATTCCTAATTTCTCTAATTTAGGAAATCATTCATCAAGGGAATCTTGAAAATTTATAAACTCACATTGACAAATTAAATCAAAAATACAGGAGTTTAATTTAGACCACCTAACTAAGTATATTTAAGGATGATATCCTGACAGAAATCCCCAAAATCTGATTGGCACAACATCGTCAATGAATCTCCAGATCTAAATCCCTAAACAAAAAATTTAATCAAACGCTTCAAGATATTGCAAATATAGATCTAGATCAACAATACTGGATCAAGATATCAACCCATTGGTTTAGATCCATGGAAACATTGGAGATATTAATTGAAAAAATCAAGGAAAGGTAAAGGAAAGAATGAGAGAAGCAATGGGATGAAATCCACTTACCGGGAAGAGATCAGATATTCAATCTAGGATTCCGATTTTGAAGAACGATGTTCAAATCGCCTTGGAATACCTCCCGAAGGTTCTGGGATGATGTATAATTTTTCAAGCCTGATCCAAGGACAAAACATATGAGTATCAAGGGGTTCAGGTGATTATAAAAATGATTTTTGATGATAAATTATGCGTGTATGGTTTCCTGGGCAGAGGCGCATGATTAGGCGAAACTGTGCACCAATTGTGTGGTCTTTCACTACCTGCATGGCTTGATGGTGCATGGTTTGGCAAACCATGTTCCAACCATGTCGACCTCCACTTTCCACATGTTTATCTTTTGCAAGGATTCTCTAAACCTTGCACAAACCATGCGCATACCCTATCTTCCCATGTTCCTTAAAAACATCACCAAAACACACCTTTGGTCATACCCCAACCCAAAAGTACTTAATAACAACAAAAAGAAACTAAAAACATTCCCAATATTTCTCCAGAAAAATCTAAGATCATACAGATATGGTCAATGGATACCATTTATATTATATAACTGAATGGTTTATATTTTGATTCCCTGATTATTATGAAACGTGTTTCTCTTCTATAGGATATTCCATTTTAAATTGATTTTGAAGCACAATTCTTTTACTGAGTTCATCTATGATGAAATAATTATGAAACCTATCTCTTCTCCATATGCTATGATAAGAATATATTATTACTATACCCATTTCATTTTATTAGTTATGACAAGATGAATTTTTATGATCTTATGGAAGTGATATATATGGTTTCATTATCCGAAGGGTGGAAATAATAGGTACCTCTAATGCATTTGGTAATGTTAAATGTTCTTTGATATTTCAGGGTACAAATGTGATTTTACCAATCCCAATTATGTGGGTACACTGGTGATTATACCAACCCCAAGGATGAGGGAACAAGTCTAGACATACCATGACAATGTATGATTGTAAATGGAATATTATCCCAATACTAATTATAATGGTGCATGGGTGGACAGCCCAAGGAAAATTATAATTGTATAAAAGTGGTTAGTCCATGCATAAAAAGTTGGGTACATGGGTGGCCATCCCAAGTCCAAATCAAGTACATGGGTGGTTATCCTAATCCTAACATGTTTTGAATGTCTTGTTCGGTACCCTTTTTCATATTATTTTCTAATATTATACGTATAAAACAAATTCTATGTCATATTCTCTCATAAATCATGTTTTTTTTATTTCTTTATGACTCATATCTTATAAAAAACCAATCTTTATGTCATGAATCATTATGATCTATGATATGAAGGGTATGGTTTTTAAATGGTATGATCATTTTCACATACCCTTATTTTCAGGTGATTCTTACACATATTATTTATTTTCCCTTGAAGAGAATCTAAGCTCACTCATTCTAATGTTTCATTTCCCAAGGTTATGAAGAAAGGTGTTATGTTGGAGTACTAAATTGGAAGATCCTTGAGGAAAACATTGAAGATATATTAATATAATAGAATAGTGTGTTCTAATTTTCCAAAGACACTAAACTATTATGGTCCTCATGTGTTTTTTTATCCAATTAAATTAATATTCATGAGAAATTATGTAATATTAGTGTTTGTTAAGCCTGTTTTATAAAGGCACAACCTTCTCAATTCATCGATTCATTACTATATATCAAATATATGTAATTTCTTCATGGTAGAAAAATAATTAGGGCACTTACCAATCTAATTGTTAATTAATGGAAACATTATTCACATTTCATTGTTCACATGAACATAATTCCTTTATGTGTATGTTTTTAGAATTGGTTAGCCAATCAAGAAAATTTCTAGATGAATCATTGATACTAACCTTCAAAAACTGATGAAACTATACACCTTAGTTTTGTTAATTTTTTGTAGTCCCTTATATGAATTCTTTTTTCCTTCATAGGATCATTTGTGATTCTATATGTGGAGATAATATGTCTATGAAATAAAGTTCATGATGCTAGAATTCACATATTCTAAATTTCCCATATAAATATATTATTCTATGAGTCTCTAGAATAATATGAAATGGGTTCTGTTGGTCTTTATAGATGATAGAATACACCATGACATCATATATGAGTACCACTATGAAATTATCAATATATTTATTGAACAATATATTCATTAGATCCATTAAAATTGCTTGTGCATTAGTCAATCCAAATGCCATTACTCTTACGGTCCATACCTCATTCAAAATATTGTATTTAAAATGTCCACCTTCCCTTATAATAATTGATTATGGGTATAAAAAAGGTCAATAATTGAAAAATATTGGGCTATATTATGTTGATCGAATAAGTCATAAATATGATGCATAGGATACATTTTATTAATCATAAAAAATTGAATTCACTATAATCAATGAACATCCTCATGGATCCATAATTCTTTTAGTATAGAGAAATTTGGATCCCCATTGTGAGAAAATTGGGTGAATAAATCACTTGTCATAAAATTTCACTAGTTATTTCATTAACTATGCTAATTCAATAATGGTTATTCTTTAGGGATTTGTTAGTATTCATCATTAATTTGGTATTAAATCAATGGAAAACTGAACATCACTCTATAATGTATGTCAATATAATTAGTTAAGAAATACATAAATGTATTCATATACAATAGGTACATCCAAAATTTTAATATTACCATTTCCATCTATATATTTTTTTTCTCTTATTCCCTATGAAAATTATTTAGTATAGCTACTAGGGGTGAATGTAGACATAGCTCAGATGATTTTTTCTCTACTATAAAGATAAGGAATTATACAACATCATCATGAATCAAAATTCCCTTTTCACTATAACAAGTTTTTTGCTTCATATTGTGAATTCAAATATATAACATGGATTATATTGATTTCATCCATAGTTGAGATGATAAAGTTGGAAAATGGGGCATGTTTAAATGTTATAATGGGGAATTATTGACATTTCCTTATTGTATTGTGACATCCACTTGGTTTTTTGACTGACAACTCCATTATTATGATTCTACTATAATATAAATTTTATTAGAATGAAATGGAATATATAAAAGAGTGAGATGATTGAGAATAAAATAAATAATTGAATAACTTTGAGTCTATGACGAAAGTACCTACCACTATATAATTGGGAACTTCCTCCTCTATGGTATTGATCACATTTTATTGGCATTCTCCACTCGACCACATTTGTGGTATGTTCCCATGAAACATGGGAAATTTATGTAAATAATGACCAACTTAATTACAGCTAAAGAACTAGAAATATTTGATCTATTTATACCCTTTAAATTCATTGTCTGGATAACACTTATCACTACACCTTTAATAAATTCTCATGCCCCTAAATCATTTTCTATGAATTTTCTTACTACATTTTTTACATAATGGAAAAAGATATTAATTTTCTTTTTATTATTTAATGTGTTCCATTATTAATGGTTTTTATTTAAGCTTTTATTCCTCTTCAAAATATAGGATCTGTTGAATTTCATTTCACTTTTTATTTCATATAAAACAACTTCAATATATGATGAAAATGCTTGAGAAAAAAGTTCCCTTTAAAGAAATTTTTAATCCCATAATATAAATAGTAAATATTATTTTTCATGTATTATATGTAATCCATATCATACATGGATAGTCTTTAAAAGGTAGATTCATAAGCCACAAAAATTTCTTCTTCTTCTTTCTTTATGATATAGAATATTCTCCTTATTTCAGTTCATTACTCATAATGGAAATGTTAATTCAAGAATATTTCATTAAAATATTTCTATCCTAGGTTCACTATTTGTTTTTTCACCCTAGTATTCTATATCAATAACCACAATTAATCTACATCACCCATCAAAAATTATACTCCTAGTATGATGCTTTCCATCTCATTGCATCCTTTAGGTATAAATATCTTTTTAATAGACTTAATCAATTGATCAATTATCACTGGATTAGTTGTCTTTCTAAGTTATTCGGTATTATTTCATGTTAATACATATAATATTATAGAATAAAATTGTGCATAAATATTTTTTCCTTTCAAAAAATGTTTTTTTCAAAGCCTGATTATGCTTCCCTAATATTTCTATGTTCTTCTCAGTTCCAATACTGGCTGTTTTCGTTTGATCAATAGGGAAATATCTACATTGACCATGTGAATTTAAAACCTTTATTCATCTATTATTCATTTCTAAATAATGGTATATATAATATTATCTCATAAGATTATGAATGTTAAACCACAATGTATAATTCTATATATGGTGTAACACATAACATAAATTAAAAAAAAATTAACCTTAGAATCATAGGGATGGTTTATTTGGGGATATTATTATTTTAAAATCCATCATAGTGGATTATAATGAAAATTTTAATTATCTTAAATATAACTGTTGTGTGTTTCATAAATGTTGTTTAATAAGGACCATTGTTTTGCAGTAGGTGAAAATCAATTTGAATCCCAATGCAACCATTTTTGAGTTATTAACCCTATATAAAACTGTGAAAGAATGACATCAACTTGTCGTATCTATAAATAGTTGTATTTATAGGAAACGTCATAGAATATATACCTTAAAAAATTTAATATGTTCTTATATACTTATCCAAAAAGTATATAACATTGTTATATTCACAGATCCTTTATTTCCTTCACCTCGATCAAAATGATCCAAATAACCTCCATCGGATACTAACTATAATAACTTTGTCTCCTTTAACACTTGTATGTTTTCTACTTTATTACATTCCCACAAAGATTAGAGGAAAAATTTAGGGGATGACCAGTTTATTATTTTTTGATAACTAGATATATACATGTTTCCCTTTTTATATTGGGGTAAAATTATTAAAATGGTGATTGAAAAAAATTAAAATCCATGAACTTATTCAAATATTTATTTTCATTATCTAGGGAATAGGAAAAAAATAAGAGTGATATTTAATTATTAGTAAGTTTTACCCACACATGGATCAATCATGAATAAATATGGTATAATAAATATGTTAAGGTAAATAAAAAAACAGATATTCTATTTAATCAATAACTTAAATGTAATGTCTATATATGTTAAAATCAATAGAGCAAGGTAAATAACCAAACAAAAATTATAATTAATAAATAAATTATCAAAAAGATCATTTCTGGATAATATAAAATAAATAATATCATTGATAATAACAACTGAATTATCGATGAAATAAATAATTGATATTGTATTTCTTGATCTCATACATCTTGATATCTATATTGTCAAGAACTTGCAGAAGGAATGTTTAAAACTATAGAAAAACCACATTTAATTTGGAAAAATAATTTTCTCATGTTATCTATCAATGCATGGAGGGGAAATATAATTCTAGGCCCCTCTCATCACTACATGTCCAAATCACTCATCATATATATAATTATCATTTTAATATATGAAATATGTTCTATAGCAACAAATATAATGTCACGACCCATCCTCGGGGCCCGTGCCGTGACTACCCCAAGCCCGCCTTCCATGGGCCAGGGGATGGCGACTAGCACCAAAGGTGTAAATCTCGATAACTGGGAAATAATTGCCTTTATAAAACATAAACACATCCAACTAGAGTACAAGAGGAAGTAAACATTAAGTAAAGTAGTAAAACAAGTGAGTTGAAAATACAAAGGGGCCGGAATACAAGCCCAACAGTAAAGTACAAGGAAAAGACAAAAAAGCATGAAGGTGTCGAGTTGCTCCTGCATCGTCCTCCGGATTTCCTACCTAAAGGGTAGATACAGATGGACACATCAGCTCTCCATGTCCGTCTGTCACCTCCGGGTACCGTCTCATCGTGAAGTCCACCTCCGGGTACCATCTCATCGTGAAGTCCACCTTCGGGTACCTTCCATCTCTACAAGCCTCAACCACGATCAGTGATTTCCATCGTCTCCATCTAACACAACGAGGTGCGGGAATAACCCGTGCAGGGGTGAGTATAATGATACTCATTAGGGACCCTGAGACCCTCAAGGTCTCACTAAATCCAACAAGGATAAACCACAAAGAAAGATCTCAACAGATAACCCTTACTTAGGTATAAGCCCCTACTTATACCTAAGTTATCAAGTAACCCATCTCAATCATGAGGTAGCACAAAAGTTATGAAATAAAAATATAAACACTACTTAGGTATATTCCCATAAAGATACCTATGTTATCAAGTGACCCATATCAATCAAGAGGTAAACACAAAGGTCATTAACTCAGCTCAGACCAGGATTTTCATTAATGATATCGAAACCACAATTGCTGAAGAGCTCCTCCTCTAACGAGTACAGTGATCATGTCACAACTCCGAGATGCTACTCACTAACCTTAGACTGCTGAGGTACTCCTCCTTTCGTGTACCATGGGTCTGCGCCCTCAAAAAGTAGTGCTCCTCTACCATGGGTCTGCCACCTCATAAAGTAGTGCTCCCCCTAATAGCCTACAGAGGTACTCATTCTGTTGAGTAATGCGGGTTGGCCACCCAAACACAGTACTTCTCCCCATCGTGGGTCTTCCACCCAAACATAGTAGTGCTCCCCACTGGGCTAGACAAGTCACTCCGACTCGAATCGAACAAGCAGTCATCAGGTCTCAGCCAGCTACAAGGTCTCCGTACTCCATATGCTCATCTCTGGGAGGATCTGCTCCACGAGTTACTTGTCGATACTTCCAATTGTCATGTAATCTCACGTGGAAGTATCTTAATGGACCTCCTCGTCAAAGGGGTCTCAACGCAACACACTGCGTGTCAATCAGACGCCCGGTCTGTGAGTTATTAGCATTTTAGTCCCGGGGGCTCGGTTTGTTTCGTGTATGAACCAAGCTAAACGTATCTAAATTGTACCCATGAACTCTCATGGGGTATACTCAAAGGAACCATTTCTCAATGTGATTACCAACACCGCTGACGGTTAGTCAAACGGACGTCCGGTCTGAGAGTTATTGGATTTTCTGTTCATGGGGCCCTGTTGGTTTATAAGCTAAACCAACCCGACCGTACTCCAACAGCATCCAAACCTCAAGTGGAGTATGCCAAAAGAACCATCTCATCAAGAGGAATCCAACAAAGTCGACGACATGTCAATCGTATGTCCGGAGCTCAAGTTATAAGTGTTTCCACTCCGAGGGCCCGGTTGGTTTAATGGTTCAAACCAACCCGGATGTACCCAAACTTCACCGAAACCTTGCGTTTAATAAAATGAAATGACCGTCTCGATCCAAGGAATTTTACACAACTAACAGTGCGTCGATCAGAGGTCCAAAACTCAAGTTATGGGCGTTTAACTGATGATGGTCCGAAAAATAGAGCATCTGGGCCCGGTCCGACTCGGCCCCACACCCCCTGGGTTGGCCCAAACCGGGTCGACCTGACTCGGGTATGGGTCCATCCCGGTTTGGCGTGGCCCGGCCCCACCGGCATAGCCTGACCCAGAGCTGGCGGCCTGGTCCGGCGCTGGCGGCCCGACCCGGTGGCCCGTTGCGGCTCGGCCGGTTGGCCGAGTGCGTTGCGCCGAGCGGGGGGCGCGGCCCCTGTTAATTGTTACCAGCAGTGCCTGCTGGTGCCACCCCGCCTCCCGTAACCCACGCGGCTGCCGGTTCCAGTGCTTCTCCACCACGGCTATGCCACAATGGATTTCTTCCTACTGTAAGCTGGGGCTTCACTGCCTCCAAGTGGTCGGACGGCTCCGGCCGCCACCTATGGTCGCCGGCGTCGCCGCGCCGGCAGTGCCGTCTTCGGACCACCGAACGTGCTCTGGTGGTCCGATTTTCCCGTCGTCTATGCATGTGGCTCTCTCGGGACCCGCCCTTCACTGCAATGACTTCCATAGGTCGTTCCGGTCCTGTTTCATTGTCGCCAGTCAGTACATGTACAAAGAAACAATCTGCGGAGGGTTGTCGGGCCATGTTTGTTCGGCCCACGCCCTCCGCGTTAGCCGATAACAATTTTACAAAGATAAACAAGGTTTCATGTTGTACGAATAACAATTCAACCCGAATAACTTTGAAATAATCCATCCACCATTTTTCCCACAAACAATTATTCCCAACCCCGAAAAGAAATCAGTCACGGATCAACTTGATTATGAGTTGACCTGCGTTCTTTGTTTTAGAAGGGATGAATCATGGGAATATAACATACAAAAAATAAACCCCTACCTCGAGAATGATCTGCGGTACCCGAGCATCGAGGATGACGGTGTCACTTCCATCGTCATAGGAGTGCACCCGGAGAAGAATTGATGTCTCCTCTCTTGTTGTGAGATGAATAGGGTAGAGGGCGCATCGTCGTTCATCATGGAAAGGAGTGTCGTTCTTCGTCAGAGGTTTGGTGTTCTTCAACAATGGAGGAATACCCCCTCTTTATTCCCAAGCTCTCTCTCAAGAGGTTTCCCCCAATAAAACATATTCCAACTTAAATAAAATAAGACTTCACTTTATTTTAATTAATCTTGCCAAGCCATTCAAATTTTGAATCACTTAATTAATTAATAAAATAGTTTCCATTAATTAAATAAGGTGTGTTGGGAAAAGTTAAGGAGAAAGAGAGAGAGAAGAGGAAGAGTTATATAAATAAGATAGATTAACTTATTAAAGTGAATGGTTGTCATAATAAAAGAAGGAGAGACTAATGGGGGGTTTTATGAGAGTTAAGGAAGTTGAGAGGTTGGGGACCGTGTGGGCCCCACCACTCATTTATACACACTTGTAAGAGTTTAACTTCCAAGATATAAAAATAAAATTGTTCAATAATTTTATTTTTTTTAAACTAAATCCCCAAATAATAAAACTCAACCCACTTAAAACGCAACTGTGGTAAAGGTCCCCTTAAGCATTTACCGGTGCTGTGAGTTCATCGGTGCCCTCAGATTTCAATTCCGAGCACCGGTTCAAAATATAGAAAAACCCGCTCGTTCGTTCATTGAACGTACCTGAGCTAAACTTCGGAAATTGATTCCGGGCACAACGGGCCTCGGAATCAGGTGTCGTCAGAAACTATGTACTCGTAAAATTCCAAAGAAATTAAGAAAAAAAATTCCTAGAAATTTCCGGGTCTTTATATTACTCCCACCTCAGAGATTTACGTCTCCATAAAGGTTCAACACACACTAGGGAAAACAAAAGTGGTACTGAGCACACATCTGAGCCTTCTGCTCCCATGTGCTCTCCTAGAGGGTCATGTGCTGCCAGTGAAAGCACACCTGAGGAATCAACCATCCACGTAGGACCCACTCCTGTCGATCCTCGATCTCCACTGGAACCTCCGTGAATGTCACCCCGTCATCGATTTCCAACTCCCTGTGGTCGATGATGTGTGAAAGGTTATGCATGTATCTCCTCAACTGAGATATGTGGAAGATGTCGTGCACCTAGTGCAACTGTGGTGGAAAGGCCAAGCGGTAAACCACCTCGCCTACTCTGCTGGCGACCTAGAAAGGTCCGATGAAAAGAGGGGATAACTTTCCTCTTCGGCCACATCTCCATAGACCTCATCGAGGTGAGACCTGTATAAAGATGTGGTCGCCATCCTCGAACTCTAGAGGCCTCAGTTCTCTGTTTGGAATAGAAAACTCAAAAATCATGCTGCCATGAGGGTAAGGTTGGCCGAATCAAGAGTGATCAACCACACCCTTATATGCATAAGTTTATCCTGTGCTGCCTGGGGTTTCCTTTTCGCCAACCAAGGAAAACCCATCCCATCATTGTAGTTAAACCGCAACATTTATGCCTAATACAGTCAATATGTGTATGAACTGTGGATCTAATCCACACCCATAACAACGTCGTAAGGCCTCGATGCTACCACCAAGATGTTTTAACCGAAACTCTCACCTAATGGGTCAGATCACACTTTCAGTGTAAGCGTGATTATCGAGTCTACTCCCAAAGGTATCTCCAGCCGTGAGGATCAAGTCAACGGATTAACCGGAAACTCTAGGTCTGGGACAAGATTTGTGGGAGGAAGGAATGATTAATATCAATGTCTGATGTTACGAAAACTAGTAGTAGACATAGATTGTTCCTCAAATAATCCCTAGAGCCCTTCGGTCGCACTCCTTGACCGCATGCAGCTACTATCTTACCTTTCCCTCCAACTCCCTGAGCCTAGCGGGGAATACAAAGGTGGGTGGTTGTAACATGTCAAAATGTACACCACATCATGCTGCTCTCCTAGCTCCGCTTCCACGTCTGCTTCTCTGCAGATTCATCTGTCCTTAACACTTCTTCTTCTTGAAACATTTTACACACCCAAGTCTCTGCGACTGGTTCTAGTTTCATGTTTTCCCACTGCTAACATTCACCAGTTATATCCATTCAACCAAAGAAAATTCAAACACAAAGGTTCTCTATATCACCCTGGCATAAGTAGGAATGCATAGAGGAAAAGTGCTAGCTCGGATGTCCATTAAACCCACCTCTCTCAGAAGTCTAAGCTCTAAAGCACTGATCGTATCATATTCATCGAGTACCCGGAATGATCGGTATGTCCCAATGAATACTGAGCTTCCGACATGTCGTCCTTCCAAAGCTGTATAATCTTCAGAAAACTCTCTGCCACCTCTTCAAGCCAGTCCGCAGCCGCCTGTGAGTCAGGCTCGCCTTGGAACCTGAGGGGTATCTGATGCTAAAGCATGTGTAAGGCACTGAACCTACATGTGTCATCTACCGGTACTATCGGTTGAAACTACTGACCAACTGGTAGTGATATAGCTGGCACACCACCCGAAGGTACTATCTTAGGCATTGGTCCACGTACTGAAGTACCATCACTATGCCGACCATCCTCATGGTCACTCACTGGGAAACACTAGTAGCTATGATCACCATCTTCTATACTAGTGTCTAAACTAGGTGTAGAACTTTAGCAATCGCCTCCAACCAGTCCACTACTGCCTGGGAATATGTCTCGCCTCGTAACCTCGAAGGCCTCTGCTGCTGGAACTCGTGCAACGTGCTCTGTCAGCGTGCACCGTCCACTAATATGGATGGTGGCATCTGCTACCTAACGGGTGGTGGTGCTACTGGTACACCACTTGAAGGTTCCAATATAGAAAGGGGGACCTGCACCGAGGCCGCGTTTCTCGGTGGGCTTTCATCATGTACTATATCGGAACTCCAACTGAATTTCTGCGTGGAGGCATCTTGAACAGATGTGACATGGTCAAATTATTTAAACCCGGTGAGCTGACCTAGTTTGAGCTGACTTAATGAAAACTTTTGAAAACACAAATCCAATCAATGTTTTTGTGCACTGAGTCGGAAATTAGAAGTCAGGGTCCTGGTATATGGATACGTCGGCCGCCGCACCAACACTGGAGTCCTGGAACTGAAAACCACACTTGGTACCCTTAACACTATTGCTTCATAAAAAGGGAATATCAGAGTCCTAAGTTCTGCAGTCAAACTGATCCCTCTGATACAAATTTGTCACGACTCGTCCTTGGGGTCCATGTCATGACTACCCCAAGCCCGCCTTCCATAGGCCAGGGGCTGGCGACTTGCACAAAAGGGGTAAATCCCGATAACTGGGAAGTCATTGCCTTTATAAAACATAAACACATCCAATCAGAGTACAAGAGGAGTTAAACACTAAGTAAAGTAGTAAAAAAAGTGTGCTGAAAATACAAAGAGTCCAGAATACAAGCCCAATAGTAATGTGTAAGGAAAAGACAAAACAGAAGGAAGGTGTCGAGATGCTCCTGGATTGTCCTCTGAAGTTCCTACCTGAAGGGTAGGTGCAGATGGCCACCTTAGCTCTCCACATTCGTTTGTCACCTCCGGGTACCATCTCGTCATGAAGTCCACCTTCGAGTACCATCTCGTCGTGAAGTCCACCTCGGGGTACCGTCTTGTCGTGAAGTCCACCTCCAGGTACCGTCCAGCTCTACAAGCCTCAACCACGATCAGTACTGTCTGTCATCTACATCCAACACAACAAGGTGCGGGCATATACCGTGCAGGGGTGACTATAACGGTACTTAGTAGGGACCCCGAGACTCTCAAGGTCACACTAAATCTAGCAAGGATAAACCACAAAGAAATATCTCAACAGATAACCCATACATAGGAATAAGCCCATACTTATACCTAAGTTATCAATTTACCCATCTCAATCATGAGGTAACACAAAAGTTATGAAATCATTGGATAACCACTACTTAGGTATATGCCCATATAGATACCTAAGTTATCAAAATTCCAATCTCAATCGAGAGGTAATCACAAAGGTAATTGACTCGGCTCAAACCCAAATTTTATTTAATGATATAGAAACCACAACTACTGAAGAGCTCCTCCTCTGATGAGTACAGTGATCCTGTCACAACTCCGAGGCGCTTCTCACTAACCTTAGACTACTGAGGTACTCCTCCTGTCGAGTATCGCGGGTCTACCACCTAACAAAGTAGTGCTCTCCCTAATAGCCTACAAAGGTATTCCTTCTATCAGGTACCGTAGGTCCACCACCCAAACACAGTAGAGCTCGCCGCCGTGGGTTTGCCACCCAAACACAGTAGTGTTCCCTACTAGGCTAGTCAAGTCACTCCGACTCGAATCGAACAAATAGTAATCCGGTCTCAGCTAGCTACAAGGTCTTCGTACTCCGTACGCTCATCTCTGGGAGGATCTGCTCCATGAGCTACTGGTCAACACTTCCAAGAGTCAAGTTTTCTAACATGGAAGTATCTCAATGGACCACCTCATCAAATGGGTCTCAACACAATAGACGACACGTCAATCGGACACCTGGTCTGTGAGTTATTAGCCTTTTAATCTCGGGGTCCCGGTTGGTTTTGTGTGCAAACCAACCCGATTGTACCTCAACTGTACCCCGAACCCTCATGGGGTATACTCAATGGAACCGTTTCTCCACATGATTACCAATGCCACTGACGGTTCGTCAAACGGACGTCCGGTCTGAGAGTTATTGGCTTTTCTTTTCCAGGGGCCCGGTTGCTTTATAAGCTAAACTGACCCGACCGTACTCAAACTGCATACAAACCTCAAGTGGAGTATTCCAAAAGAACCGTCTCATCATGAGGAATCCAACAAAGTTGATGGCACGTCAATCGGACGTCCGGAGCTCAAGTTATAACCGTTTCCGCTCCAAGGGCCCGGTTGGTTTCGGGTTCGAACCAACCCAGCTATACCCAAACTTCACAAAAACCATGAGTGTAATATAACGAAATGACCGTCTCGATCCAAGGAATCTTAATCAACTGACGGTGCATTGATCGAAGGTCCAAAACTCGTGTTATGGGTATTTAACTGAAGACGGTCTGAAAATAGGGGGTCCGGGCCCGGTCCGACCCGACCCCACACCCCCTGGGTTGGCCCAAACCGGGTCGACCCGACTCGGGTCTGGGTCCGGCCCGTTGGGGCGCGGCCTGGGCCGGTGCTGGCGGCCCGGCTCGGTGGCCGGTTGCAGTTCAGCCGGTTGGCCGAGTGCGTTGCGCCGAGCGGGGGCTGCGACCCCCCGTTAATTGTTACTGGCGGTGCCTGCTGGCGCCGCCCCGCCTCCTGGATCCCGCACGACTGCGGCGTCTGGTGCTTCACTGTTGCGGCTGTGCCGCATCGGATTTCTTCCGGAGGCGTGTCGGGGCGCCGCCGCCTCCATGCGGCTAGACGGCTCCAGCAGTGCCGTCCGCGGACCACTGGACACGCTACGGCGGTCTGATTTTCCCACCATATGCGCCTATGGCTCTCCCAGAACCCGCCCTTCACTGTGACGACTTCCATACACCCTTTCAGTCTCGTTTCATCGTCACCCATCAATACGCGCACAAACAAACAATTTTCAAAGGGTCGTCAGGCCGTTTTTGTTCGGCATGCGCCCTCCACATTAGCCAATAACAATTTTCCAAAGATAAACAAGGTTTCAAATTGTATGAAAAAAAATTAACCAGAATAAAATTGAAACAATCCCTCCATCATTTTTCCCACAAAAAACTATTCCCAACCAGCAAAAGAAATCATTCGTGGATCAACTTGATTATGAGTTGACCTGCGTTCTTTATTTTTGAAGGGATGAATCATGGGAATATAACATACTCAAAACAAACCTCTACGTCAAGAAAGATCCACAATAGCCGAGCATTGAGGATGACGGTGTCACTTCCGTCGTCATAGGAGTGCACCTGAATAAGAATTGACGTCTCCTCTCTTGTTGTGCGATGAAGAGGATAGAGGGTGCATCGTTGTTCATCGTGGAACGGAGTGTCGTTCTCCGCCGGAGGTTTGTTGTTCTTCAAAAATGGAGGAATACCCTTCTTCCTTCACAAGCTCTCTCTCAAGAGGTTTCCCCCAACAAAACGAATGACAGCCTAAATAAAATAAGGCTTCGCCTTATTTTAATTAATCTTTCCGAGACACTCAAATTTTGAATCACTTATTTAATTAATAGAATAGGTTCCATTAATTAAATAAGGTGTGTTGGCAAAAGTTAAGGAGAAAGAGAGAGAGAAGATGAAGAGTTACATAAATAAGAGAGATTAATATATTAAAGTGAAAGGTTGTCATAATAAAAGGATAGATTAATGGGGGGTTTATGAGAGTTAAGGAAGTTGAGAGGTTGGGGCTCGTGTGGGCCCTACCTCTAATTTATCCACACTTGGAAGAGTTTAACATCCATGATATAAAAATAAAATTGTTCAACAATTTTATTTATTTTAAACTAAATCCCCAAATAATAAAACTCAACCCACTTAAGACGCAACTGTGGTAAAGGTCCCCTTGAGCAATTACTGGCACTGCAATTTCATCAGTGCCCTCAGATTTCAATTCCGAGAAATGGTTCAAAAGATAGAAAAACATGCTCGTTCGTTCATTAAATGTACCCGAGCTAAACTTCGGAAATTGATTACGGGCACACCAGGCCTCGGAATTAGGTGTCGTTAAAAACTACGTACTCGTAAAATTCCAAAGAAATTTAGAAAAAAAATTCTTTGAAATTTCTAGGTCTTTACATATAAATATTCAGTAATGAATAAAATATTATTAATATTTCCTTAGTTAGTCAAATACATTTCAATGTTAACATAATAGATTGAGAGGTTATACAATTTAGAAAATAATAATATCCATGATATAAACAATATGAACATTTTAGTGAAATTTATGTTCCAATGAAAAGAGACCAAAAAAGTCATTGTATATAAAGAATTTTAATGTTTAATAAATTATTAAATAGATGATACATAAACATTCATTCATTAAGAATATTAATTTTTCAATAAAATAATGTCCCTTCGATGAATAATGTGAATGGAAGTGAAATAATAAAATAATAATTCATAAAATAGTTTTCTTTTTAAATCCAATGAAAATATTTTGAAGAATCTATGTTTCGTAAAATTGGTATGGTAGCGGTGCAGTCTTTTATCACAATATACATTAAAATAATTTCTTCTTACTTTTGGGAATGAATATGAAAAATACCTATTTTAGAAAAAAAAGAGTTTAAATATTCCATTTAAACCATTTTTAAAAAATTAGGGTAACAAAAATGAACTTATTAATCCATTGGATTAAATAAAAGTATTTCATTTAAAAAATTTGGAAAACATGAACATCGAAGAAAAAATATCTAATTTAAAGAGAATTAAAATTAATTTACTTGAAAAAAAAATATTTTCGTGAATCAAGTACAAAAGATATGAAATATTTGTAATAAATTATGTAAAATCCTTAAATTTCTAGTTGATAATAAAATTATTTGTTCTTTTTAGGTGGAGATGATAAGATTCCCTTAATTGAAATTAATTTAGTCCTAAAATAAATAGTTATTGTAAAATAGATTCTTACCTCTTTGGTGACATTCAAAATGTAAACCCATGATAAAATAGAAAATAACCGAAACATTAATAGTCATGAATAAATGATTGCCCATTTTAAATACACAAAATGTACATTATATACACATCATAAAATTAAATAGGTGTGTTATAACAAATATGAAACAATGGAATGAAAATTGAGATGAAATCCCTCACTTTATGCTTACTTTTAGTTGAACATGCTCTAACCTTAGGTATAATTATTTTAAACATGTTATTAATTAATACTAGAAATATATTAATAGTTATAGTTTCATATATGATCCTTTTAAGACAAATAATCACCCATCCGATAACAATATTTTATTTTTACTATTGATTCAGTTGTTAATTTCCTTGTTTTATCATGCTTGTTTTGTAATGGAAGTTATAATACTTGTGAATAAAATATATTTAAAAACCACTAGAATTTTAATAATTATATAAATATCAATTTAATTAACCATATACCTTTTTATATCCCTTCCTGAATGTTGGATATGGAAAATGAGTCACATCGCTTGGTTGACATGATAGGTCAAATGTACACTCAAGTAGAGATGTCATTCCATAAATGTGTTAAAGGGTAATGAAAGGGATGAAATATTAATTTTTGGGAGCTAATATAATTTAATATGTTTCATATATAATCATTATTTCCATAATTATTAATATCTTTGAGAGTCTTTGTGAAAAAAATAAATAAATAGATTCGTGAGGTTGTAGTTCATCGTAGACATTGGTAATGGCTTAGATTACTATTTGATAGATGGGGTATGGATAAATATTATTCCATAAACATAATTACATATTATTATATAAGATATATTGGTGTTATTATATTTTAATTATTTTTTTTTCTTGAAGTAGGAAAAAATAAGTAATAGAAGAGATCTTGGTGAAGAATATTACATTCTCTTAAACAAATCTACATTGGATCTCTTATTAAGAACCATAAGGTTGTTATTTTGGGATAACCAATATCACTAGAATATAGATAAGGATGTTGGGGATGTATTTCAGGTGGTTTTTTAAATCTAAATGACTATATAGGTGTGAATACGTTATGGGGGGGATATCTCTTTTATATGTGGGGGAGGATTCCTTCTTGGAAACATTATGGAATATTTCTAAAAGAATGAAAAATTATAAATTCATTCCCATGAAAAAAATATTTATTAATCCCCATAAACTCAAATATGGGAAGTATAAGTTCTAAATACAAGATTACAATAATATTTTTTCAAGACTAATTGTAAAATATACAAATATAATTTGGTTTTACCACTTGTAAATGGTATTAATATTAACTATGGTAATTAATGAGGGTTGTTTTCCCAATTTCATATGAAAGAAAATTAGTTATCCATAATAATGAAAATTAATTATGCTTATTCCAAATAATGAATCCATTATTTTAAATTCAACTCACATAAGTGTAAAATTTTAATTTAAAAACAAACATGTAAAACAAGTCGAATACGGTTTTTCATGAAATGCATTTTTGAAACATAAGGTAATAATATATTTCCTATATGACCAATAATCAGAATTAAGGGGATTTGCCTGCAAATCATTTTTTTCACATTTTCAGAAGCCGGTTTAAGGGGTTGTCGATACCCATTACACCATATCACCACATCCTTTTAACCACATCTCCACATCCAAATGAAATACACATTTCAAATTTCAAATTCAAATCCACCGCCAGCCGCCTCGAGCTTCGAACCAGTGTCATCTTCACGCACCCACGATCGCTTCAAACCTGCCAACGAATCCCGCGACAATGCTGACATGCCTCGCGCCACGCACCACATGTTAATCCCTCACTGCGCAACAGCCCGCATGCAAATCGAAAGCCACGAGACGACCTGAACACCGTCACGTGCCACACTTTCACCGGAACTCCGGCGAGGTATACCAGCTCCCGTCGTCGTCTTCACCGGCGACCATCATCGTCGTCCCTGGCGAGCTTTGTCGATAGTAAAAAAATCACCGTCGGAGAAATATCCTGACACCAAAACATCAACATCTTCACCCAAATCACCAAGAGAACAGAGAAAAGGCCTAAAACCTTCACCCCCGTCTCGCAAAAAGGAATCAATCGCAAAAACTCCGCAATATACAGCAATGGACATTATTCCTTTTAAAAAAAATTCTGAAAATACATTTTTCTGAAATATATCACATTTGCCTCCAACTGATATTATATTTATTTATATAAAAATGATAGTAAATAAATTTTTTCATTCTGTATATTATAATAACTTATTATAAATAATACCATGAAAATTTAAATACTATATTCTCACTTTTTCATAAAATATTATTTGTAAAAGAAAATATAAAATCTTCATTCTAGGAATATTTAGGCCAAACTTGTTCAAAGAAAATATTAATCTATTAAAATTAAAATTTTTGTGGCATGAAATGTTAATATATTATTTGTATTATAATTATATTAAAATATAGTGTACACTAACTATAATTGAGGATTGGGTGTTACATTAAATTTTTAAGAAATAATAACACATGCACATGTTATTTAACAAGTCATTTAAAATGATAATTTTCATTATTTATTTTTTTATTTAAAATTAAATTACTAAATATATAAAATGTATCATTTTAGTTTCATATAATTGACAAAAATTTTAATTTATACTTTCAAAATTATCGGATGGTTATATTTTTATATTTTTATGAATTAATAATTTTAGTTGAATAGTGAGAAATATTATTTTTATATAATCCTAGAATTAATGACTATATCAAGATGTATGTATAACATAGAAAAAAAATTACAATTAAAAAATATTTTTATATTTGGAAAATATATAAACTTCAAAATACACTTACGAATTAAAAATTAACAAGTTAATAAATACATTTAAACAAAACATGTTATTTTTTATTAAATATAATTAAATATTAATTTCGTAAAATTTTGTTTTGGATTCCTTGAAAATTTACAAGAAAATTATTTTTTTCTAATAAACCTATTTAAATCTCGAAAATAAAAATCATTGATAATTTTATATAGTATAAAATTTTTAATCTCACAAGTAAATCTTTTCTAAAAAATGATTTTACACGTTATATACTCTAATGTAAAAATTAATTTTTATCACACATAGAAATTTTATCTGAGGAAAATGGATTGGATATTTTAAATAATTGGGTAAAATTTTAAATTTTGTTCCATGTTTATTACTTATTAAACGAAAAAACATATATAGAAACTAGTTATCATGGTAAAACAAAAAATTGTGATAGTGAATAATAAAAAGTAATGGGATCCAAATATTTTTTAAAAATAATTTATAATTACTAGAGTGCATATTAAAAATATTATGAAAACCCTAACTCTAATATTTTCCATTTTCTAGTATTTTTTACTGGTGAAATAGGTTCTATATTTTTATTTTGTCGAAATATTTGGAAAAATGTCATTTTGACAACATATAAAGGGACTTCTCAACACCACATAAATACCACTCAATTTTTTTTTGTTTCCCCTATAAATTAATCCTTTTTTATGTACTCTATATTAACATTCCCTTAACATGATCTTCTTATCAAATGATATTTTATTAAGACATTCATTTCAAAAGAGTCCTTCGAAAGAGATCTGAAGTCATGAACTAGAGTACTAATGTTCATTAATTTCTATTCTTTTATATTTTAAAACCCAAAATAATATTTTTCACATTACTATATAATGTCATAATTAGTTTTTATAAACTATATTTAATTACTCTTACAGAATAAATAAGCTTTTCCTACTTTGTCTTAATGAAAAAAAAAAATATTCATTTATGTTCATAGACTATTAGTGCTATGAAGGGTCATGTTTTAATTTCATTAACAACCATACATGACTAGTCATAATTTTTAAATAAATAAATATGTTTCATATTTATGAAATATTTTATATTCTAAAATTATAACACATGTTAATAATTTTACTATCATATGGACAATAAAATTTTTATCCATTTATACGTATGGACTACCACCTCCATGGAATGGTGTCTTCCATCTTTTATTACTGCCTTTCAAGTATTGGTCAATGTTTGGGTTTATGGGGAACATATTATATTTAGAAAACTGTTTTTACTAATTAAATAATGTTTTAAAACCAATTAATTATATTAGAAACAAACAACCATATAAAATAAGTATTCTATAAGGGAAAGTAATTTATTAATAATATATAATTATTTTAGATCCATTACTCCTTATTATAATTATAAAAAATATATTATATGTCATTGTAATAAAACCTAAATAATGTCATTATTCCTCTATAATAATGATTTTATAAATAAATCACAAGATAATAATCCACTAAACTATTGTATGTTCTTATTTGGGTCGGTTTTTCCACCTACCTTATCAATGATCTTAAATTGTATAGTGGATTAATATGAAAACATAAAAACTGAGGTTATATAAAATAAATAAGTAAATAAATACTTTATTTTATTTATTTAATGGTGTAATTAATTCTATTCATATCAATTATTGCACAAATGTATGTTCATTAGGAATCATCGAAACATGACCACTTTCAAACTCATTTTTATCGATTGTAAAAAAAATCCATATAATGAAATTATAACATAACAAATTATTATAAATTATCAAATATACTATTCTATTAGAACTTTTAATATTGAAATGTCTGAAAAAGAACAAAGAGCACCACTTCTATTATGATACTAGTTAAAAATGATCAAGACTACTCACACCTGATATAAAAAATAAGTAATAAATAATAAATATGTGTGTGAAGAATAATTATAAAGGAATTATTAAATCTTTATTTTAATTAATAAGGTTTATAGATTAGTTATCAATAGATCCATGTTTTCCATGAATTATTTTTGTTTTCATTCTACTACTCGGAAATATAGGGTAAGGTGTTCTTGTCATAAATTTAAAATTTTGAAACATTTTTATTATTGTCCATAATGGCCTCTTTTGCATGGTCATATCACTTATTAATAAATCTATTCTCCCATATTTCTTTAATTATTGGGTATTAATGTTCCATGATTTTTTTTAAAATTCATTTCCTTCAAAAGATACCAATGATAAAAGGGGTCTTAAATAAAATTTTACTTGATCCGTAAGGGTTTTGATTGTGAGTATTATTCTAAAGTCATGATTATATCCAAATGACTTAAAATTTATGGATTTTTATTCTTAAAAATTAATAATTATATCCTTTGGATATTCATGTGGTTTTATATTTCCCCCTGAATTTCATTTCCCGATGGCACATAATTTTACATGAAATGTTTACTATAATTGAAATTAACTACATATCATCTTACCACCCATGAAACTATAATTTTCATGACCATATTCCTGAGAATAATTTATTAATGTACTTATATATTCATCAATAATTGATTCAGGTAATGATCTACATCATTACCATCTTAAAAGTATTAACAAAATGTTAATTGTTTTTTTAAATGGGTTACTTTTTCTAAAATTTGAAAAACATATCTCTTTTACATTTTACATGTGACCATGTATGTCCACTAAATTTAATGTTCTATATGAATATTTATCTCTATGTTATAAAGTTTTCTAACATTAACAATTTGTGTCCTATATTTATAAAATATATCATTTAATATGAGTTTAAATTATAAAAGATATTTTTTATATCCAAAGTGATTTTTCTAAATCTCAAAAACATTATTTCACATCTAAGTCATTTTCATTTTATATATATTATGCCTAATCAAGGATATTCTTCAAATGTTAAAATCAAAAAAAATTATCTATATAGATTATGTAATAACCGAGACCCTTACATAGCAGGTAAACACCATATCTTGAACTTTTATGTAATGCATTCTTTAAAAAGAATTTATTTATGCATTTATTTAAAAGATTACTTTTCAAATTTGAATCATACAAAAATAATTTCATTTTTTATTTTATAAAATAAACGTGTTCTTAGTATGAATTTTTTAACTTTTTCTCAAATGGTCAGTTTGTAATCCCAAAATATGGGATTCATATAAAATTTTTTTTATATGACATTATTATTATATAAGAATGTTCTGTAGGTTGAAAAAAATTTATATAAAAAAAATATTAATTTAATGAATAAAAATAAAAATTTAAAAATATTTTGTTACATATAAATCTTAATTCCAAAAAAAATTATAATTATTAAAAATATTATGTTAACAAAAAAGATGTTAATTTTATTCTTTTCATTAAATATAGTATTTTGAAGGGGACTAAATTTTGGATTTACTTTTAATCATAATAGATATTATTTTTTATAATATATCAATTGATATCTATAAAATCATTATTCATTATAATTCTATCTTATATTTTAATTAAATGCTTATAACGTTATTTTTTTCTGAAAACAATTTTAATGACGTTATCTTTGTTTATTGGAAAATTAATATTTCACTAAATTTTAAATATTATTTTATAAAAGGACATTTAAATTTAAAATTATATGTATAATATTATAATATAGGGATAGTATTAATATTTTTAATTAAAAATAAATAATATGTATACAAATTAATTAATGAGGTAAATATAAATTATGATGAAATGTAAAAGATAGAAAATCTATAGAACTCCAAAAATTTTATATAAAATGAGTGTGTGGAGTTATTTTGAACCAACATTCTCTATCCCGAAAAATTTTATCAGTTTATTAGCCAAAAGCCCTTAAATATTAACCTAACATTATTGAAAGTGTATGGGTAACTATGAAAAACTACCAATATTCTCCCTTATAAAAGTGTAACATCTCACCATATTCAAGAACCAAAACACCATTTAATTAACTCTGAAAATATTACATATTTCATATCCTAGAAACATATTCTGTGTTAAAATTATCTTGATCACCATTAGTTAGCATAATAACATCATTTAGAAACAGACTTCTATTGAAAATTCATTTCCTCTATGTGAGTATTATCAACTACATAGTTTTTATTCATAACTATATCTATTGAAATATATTCAAAAAAACTAATATATAAATATTAGTATCTTTTATATAAACTGATTTTAGTACTATAAGGTTATTATCATTGTTTATCCATATACCCCATCCCATAAGAAAAACAACATCGCTGTTTATATGTTGTATAGACTACCACCTGCAAGAGGAAACATGAATTTTTTTCATCACTGCCTTATGAGGATGGATAATTTATCACCCTGAGATTTTATAAATGTTTTTTATTAAATTTAATTTTTTTGATCGATTATTCTATATGAAACATTGAGATTTAATGAAACATGATATACTATTAAAATATTATAATTTAATATGATAGATATTCCTAGTAATTTCAATGGAGGTTATGAAATGGATATACCAAATTATCAAAAATATGAAAAATATATGATTTACACAAGTATAAAAAATTAATTCTTTTGTAAAAAATTAATTTAAAAATAAAATAAGTTCCATTTAAAAATATTTCAAAAAAATTTCTGAAAAAAAAATCGGCGAACAAACATGTTTTACCTAAAAAATAAAATATTTAAATTATACTGATATATTTTCATAAACTTTATATATTATATATTCCACTAAATTATTAGAATTAATCTTAGGTGTTTTGTAGACCTGAGATAATAATAAATTCAATTTTATCCTTTAAAATATATTTCTATATAAAACAGTTTTGTCACATTTTGTACACTTATTTTAAATTTTTTCCCAATTTTATAAAATTTACATGAAAAAAAATAATTTTTGAAATTAGAATTTAATAATTATCCTAGAATTTTAATTAGAGTTATCTAAGAAGAGACATTTTTTAGCGAACAGTTAAAATATTGATTTTTATTAAGAAGACTCATTTTCATTCATATAATTTACAAGATACATTTAATTTTAATATTTTGTTAAAAGTGAAATTAGTTTTATTATATTTTTATCAGTATAATTTATTTAATTTGAATCATTTTCATATTGATTTTTTTGTATCAAAACTTTTTAAAATTCTGATATTTTCTCTTTGGAAAACCTATTTCTCATCGCATCTGCAAGATTAATTATAAACTAAATTTTAATACATATATGAATGAAAATTATAAAAAAAAATTCCATATTTGAAATCACTATAATTTATATTATATAGAAAGGTAATCAATATTTTTTTACAAAATAAAGAGTATAAATTGCAAAAAAAGTAATTATTATAGTTAATGATAAATCTGGATTACCGAGGGTTAAACTATAAAAGATAAGAGATAAAATGACCTCAAAAAATTTAAAAGACAATTTTATGTATATATTTAGACCTCATATTTTTTATAGTTTAAAAATTGAAAATTATTTAGCTCTGTGTCTTTTGAAAAAATGGGTACACTTTATTCTTTTCAAAACGTTCATGTGTGTCCTCTTCCCCATATATATTAGTCTACCTCAACTCCTCTCCAAACCTCACATTCAAAACAATTTTTTCAAGCCATATCCATCTAAAATATATAAATTTATCGATTAATACATCCTGAAATATTTTTGATATCATAAATCCAATCTGGGAAGGCATTTTTTAAAACCTAAAAATGTTGTCCTAAGAAGTGGTAATGTTTTAAACTATTACTTTTTTGTTTTACTTATTCTACTAAATCACTCAAATATTCATTCATTATGATGATATAAAAATAAAAGTATGTATATAATACTATGATTTTATTATTTTAATATAATAACATAAATGCATCTCCACATCCATCAAATGGGATATGGAATCACTATTCGTGTGTCTAAGGGACTACCACCTCACAAATAGATATTATTCGTTCTCTATCTCTACCTCTCAAGAAGGGATATAATGATTATTTTAATATTAATATATGATGTTTATGATATTATTCATTTATTTAATTATAATAATAGGTTTAATATCTTATCTCCCAAACCATTAGAAAATAATAACATTGTTTTTGTGTATGGAGAAAATCCAATTCACAAACTGATGTAATGTGTTATTCATTTCACTTTCACCTGGATATAATAATGATTGATTAAGTTAATTTATATGATATTTGTAATATAATTATACTTTATAATTATGATATCACATATAACTTCTAACTCTCTCTTCCATATGAAGAGATATGATTCTTTTTTCAAAAAACATTTTCATTAAAGTTTTTTATGGTATATTTATTTAATATATGTGACATATATGACATATAAATCATTCTTGAAAGGTAATTTATTATTATTTTTCTTATTTCATTTCATATTATGAGGAAATAAAAATATCATTCAAGCATATATATGGTCTACCATTTCTATTAATGGTGAATTTCATTTCCTACATCTATATTTTATGTATTTCCATAAATAATTATATAATGAATTATATATATATATATATATCATTAAAAAAAATTCATTATATGATGAAACCATTATCAATTTAAAAGGAATAAATTTAAAAAAAAAATAGAATATACAAGATAAACAAATCAATTATTGTCTAAAACATGATTGTTACATAGAATTTTTAATATACATGTAATAAAATGTCCTAAGTAAATAATATATAATATTATATATATATATATATTCATGGTTATTTAATAGATGTATAGTAAAATTTTATTTATTATACTAATGGTTCTAATTTTTATGAAGGATGTTCAAAATTAAGGTAAGAAATTTTTTTCACAATTTATCTTCATGGAGGCATCTATTATGTTATGCAACTATCTTTTTTTAATAGGGGATTATATGGCCCATTTGATATGTAATATCAGGAATTTAGTAATTTTTATGATATCTTATGTTTTTTTAATGTGATTCCATAATGTGTCTTAAAATTCAGTGTTATTGAAGATATAAAGGATTTTTGTCTCACTATTTACATATTTGAGACACATACCATATTGACCACCTATTTCTTATATATTGTGTATATACTACACATTAATGTATTTTATGATTATTATGATCAAAACTATTGGTATATGAATATCCATTTTAGGATATCTCTTTCATGTGGTTTATAGTTAAAATTTTACCAGAGTCAAGGTATTTTGGTCTCAATTTTCATTTAATTATACAAAGGTCATGGTTTGGGGAATTTTAGAACTTATCTTTTCAAATAAACCCCTAATAAACCTCTTTTATCCTTAATCATGGTAAATAATTTTTTCTATTTTCACCTTTCATTATAGTCAAAAAATAAGTATATGTTAATAGATAAAATGAATTATTATTATTCCAAATATTGAATTCTTGTTCAAAAACTGAACTCATAGAAGTGGTAGAATTTAATTAAAGATTAGTCCCACATACATGTCAAAATAACAATTTTTAATGAAATGAAATTTTAAGGAAAAGAAGATATCATATAATTTTAATGAAAATATATCATAATTCTATGATTTTAAATAAATATATATTCATATAATGTCTATAAATGTAATTTAAATCACTAATTATTATGGGTTATTTAAATTATTGAAAATGGATAAACATTATACTGTATAAAATAGTTTTTAGAAAAAATGTGTTTTAAACCCAAAAAATAAAATTATATTACAATATAGTATAAATATGATTTAAATTTAATTTATATTATTACATATGACTAAATAATCCTTATATAAATTTGAAATAAAATTAAAATAATAATTTAATATAACTTATTTAAATGAAATGAAAATATTATAATATTCAGTATTTTCACTATTCTTTGAAAAAGTAATATATTCCAAAAAATTCCCAAAATTTAAAATTATGTTAATATTTCTATTATTAATTCAAAAATGTTATTAATATTTTAGAATAATTTTTTTAAAACAGATAAAAAAAATTCAAATTATTTATGAAAAATGTGACTAAATAACCTTTTAGAAAAATATATTTTTACCGAAATCGTTTAATTTTATTTTAAATGGTTCTAATTTTATTTCTAATAAATACATAACAATTAAATTTATTTTATACATGAATAAAACTTAAAATTTTCATAACTCAGTTTCTATTATTCATAATATAAAAATTATCAACTAGATTATAATGGACATATTTAAATAAAAATTATTTTAATAGAGTATCATATTTCATTTAAAAACAATGTTGTGTGCATCGCAAGATATCTAAGAGATTGAATTTATTTTAAAAGAAAATATATCATAGTGTCACAAGTTGTTACATTCTTCCCCACATAAATAATTTCCCCCTTTGATTTTTTCATTACATTCTATGGTGAAAATAGGGTAGGTTACTAAGGCTTCATTGCCACTTTTGGTTCCCATGTAACTTCATCAAACTTTTGATCTCACCACAACACTCTAACCAGGTGATTATTCTTGTTTATTTGAAAATTTTACATATGATCCAAGATCTTTACTTGATTTTACTCGTTTTAAAGGCCATTCTCATAAGATACCACATTAGGATTTAGTACATCCAAGGGATCATGTATGTACTTCCTCAAAACAGATACATAGGGCACATCATGTACTTGAGGTAGTTTAAGTGGTACTAATAGTCAGCATACCAATTCTCATGTGTGATCACAGATCTTAAATGGGAAAATTTTTCTAGGACTAATATTTCCCTTATTCCTAAACCACATGACTTTTTTCCACTATGAAATATGAAGGAAAGCCTTATCTCTGAACACAAACATTAGGTCTTATCAACGGTTGTTTGTATACATTTTATATGGACTTTATAAAATTTTCTTGTGATGCTGAATGGTTTAGACTTTCCCAATCATATATTAGTAAAGATAAATTCCCTTCACCATCCTCAATATAACTTCATCCATGTATATCAGAGTCTAACACCACTTCCTATAAAGATTATCAAAAGGATCTATTTGAATGCTATAACAAAAACTGTTATTATATGAGAAATCTGTTAGTGGAAGGATATAATACCATCATCATTATAAATCAATTATAAAATGACTCATCATATCCACTATATTTTTTTGGTTCTCACCAACAGACCATCCATTTGAGGTTGATATGTTGTAATGGGGATGGGTTCTATATCAAACGATTACTCAAGGCTTCTCTAAAACCCTGAGTTAAACATTATATCTTGATCAGATACAATAGAGAGTAGACCTCAATTTAATATAACTAATTTTATTTTGTATATCATAGTGATTATATAAATAGGTAAATCACCCATTAAAGAAAAGAAATGTGTAGACATTTAAGGTGATCAACTACCACCCATATTTTGTTATTGCATTAAGGAGTCATTGGTTTTCCAACAACAAAATCCATGGTTATGTTTTATCATTTACATACTATTATGGGAAGTTGTTTCATCGTACCATTTGACATTCATATTTCATCCATGACTTGTCAATATATAAATAATTGAGATATAAATTCCAAAATATCCATCTTCTACTTGTCCCGCCATATGTTAAGCTTTAGATATCTTTACATCTCAGTGACTCCCAAAATGAAAATAGAAATATCATATATGAACATAATAAAAAATCTCCCTCTTCATCAATCGTTTTAAAAGGGATAAAAATCCACATTTTGGAACTAACAATCACTTTTTTAGAAAATTTATACTACAGAATATTCACATGCTTTTTCTATAGAACATTATAACTTCTCTAGGTCTCCTTGATCCCCTCAATAATTATTTTATCAAGGAGGTCTAAATATCATTTTACTATTCCCATTTCCATTCTTTTTTTGTTAATGAATATTAGATCCTTTTCAATAACCATCATTAAAAAAAATTAAATAATGCTTCACATTTTTGGAATCATGAATTTTTTTTTCTTTCTTAGGATAATAATGGATTGAGTAGTCATAATACTGGATCAGCACTAACCATATTTTTTGGAACAAGATAAATTCCTTCCATGTGATTATATATTTTTGGTCTCTTCTGATTCCAATATATTTCACACTTCTACTCATATAGATAACATTTCATTATCCTAAATTAAATTATTACTTTATAATTCTCTAAATCATGTGTTGAAATGTTTTTATCATGAACTTTAAATGTCATTAAGGCATAGTCTATCGCTTTATCACACTACATTATTACATATCCCAAATCCTTAATTGAGGAATCATTGTATAAGAAAAAATATTCCCTTTGTGAGGGATGTGTAAGTACTAGTATAGTGATAATCATCTTTTTCAACTCCATAAAGTAATCTTCAGATTCACTAGTATATAAAATTATTAATCCCCTCTATTTTATATCAGTTAGTGGTTTTTATAGTTTTGAATGGTTTTTTGTAAATCAACAATAATGACTTGCTATTTAAGGGAAACTACGGATCTATGCTATAGATACTTATCTAATATAGAGAAAAATTTTATTTATCATAGAACATTCTATATCTATCCCATTTCAACTGTAATACTCCCAAAAAATTATATTTCCTTTGTTAATAACTCTCATTTACTTTATGTTTCAATTTTCTTATCCTTTTTCAATGTCTTTAGAAGAGTACAAAAATACTACTCATGCTCAACTTTTCTCTTGGAGTGCATCAGAATATCATCTAAATATACATCCAAAAAAATTTCAGTTAATCCCTAAAGTCTCTATTCATTATTAATATAAATATTTATGGATAATTAGTGAGTTCAAAATTCATCAACATGAAGTCATAGTGTCCATAACATTTTTGAAAGACAGTTTTTTGGAATATGTTTTTTCTTCACCCTGAATAACTGATATCATAACTAAAGGTCTACCTTTGAGAAATACATATCCTCGTGTAGTTGATCGAACAAGTAATATATCTATAAAAAAGGGTAGTTTGTATTTACATTTATTTTTTGAGGTAAGGACAATCAATGTAGAGGCGGATTGACCCACCATAATTCTTGATGAAGAGGACTAGTCCACACCATTTGGAATAACATGGGAATATAAATCCTTTATCAAGATTCTCATATATCTTCTTTCCTTAGCTCCCCAAGATCAAAAATGGACATTCTATAAATATTATTTTTTATTTAAAATTATATATTTAAAATATTTATTGAGAATTTAACCTCTCAGCTTGTTAGAGGACTAGGTCACTCTATTATAAATACATCAATATAATCCCTCCCAACGTGCATGTCTACAATGTTGATCATTTCCTTAGTTTTAATCATTTGATAATGATACATTTTCTCAGAAGGAAAAAACTTCTAGGCTTTATATATTGATACCAAATGGGATACAACATCCTCCATGAACTTTTATAGAGTAAGATGGGGATTCATAGTTCAAAGAGTGATTTTCTTCTCTCAAAATTTTGTATTTGATTTATATAAGGAAATCCAATTCATACATATAATTTGAACTAATTATACAAAATAAATTATCAAATGTCTTTCAATTAAGTTTAACCCAAAAAAATATGCGAATGTGTTGATTTATATTCTTAGGGTTAAATAATCGACCCATTTTCCTTCATTACTAATAACTCAATATACATGTATTGAGGTTGTGCATCAATAGTTCAACTAAACATGCATGACTTTAATGTATACGTCGACCCAGAATAAAAAATTTACATTTTCTATTTTTAAATAGATAACTATCATACCTTTAAACACCTAATTCTTGAGATCCACCTCCACAATTGTGATATATTAATATTTAACACTGTCTAAAGAGATTATATGTTATTTTCAGAGATATTCATAAAAAACCAGGGATTAGTGGATTGGTTGACTTAGATTTTGTAATCTTTGAATTTGAAACATCTAAAAAATTATGAGAGATGTTTAGAGAAATCCTTTCTTTAATATCATTTGTCAGTTTCTCTCATCATAAATCACTTCTACATAACCTTCCTTCCCTTGCATAAAGCATTACATGGACACCATTATAAAATATATATAATTGTTTCCCACACTTTTGACAAGTGGGATGTTAGAAATTCCTATTAAAGGGTCTAATTACAGCATAAGTGGTGTATGGGGAATGTATAAATAATCATTTTACCATGATCTATGATTAGTCAGATATTTCTAAAATAAAAAAAAAACCCATGATCAATGGAATTGAATCAATTAATATTGAAAACAAAAAACACTATAACCAATGTGCATGACCATCCCATATTATTTTTATTTAATTTAAATAGTTATTGAATACCTTTCAATAAATTATTACTTCAATGATGGATCTTCTATCATCTATGTGTCGTACTATCACTATATTGTACGAATAAAGAGTATATTCCCCAAAGTAGTGATATTAAAATTTTCCAAGATCCATCGAATGTCTCTATAGGATTCTTCCAGATCTATCATGGTAGATATTGATTATTGACTTGTTTTTATTTTATTTTCAAGGGAATTAAATCAAGGAAGGGTGATGTCAAATCTCTCTAGACTTGAGAGTGGTGGTGGAGGAGGATTTCTCCACTTTCATGACATCATTTTGGGGATGTGTCTCCTTTGGGTTTTGTGAGGATCCTCTCTAGATCTCATTTTCCATAACAAATGAATTGGATCTCTAAAGAAAATAATATAATTTTGTTTATATAATGGCAGGGTTAGAAAATAATAATTTTACATGGGCCCTTATTGTATCTATAATCCTTAATAACCCCATGTATATAATAATGAAAATAATATGATTATTATTCTTTGATATGATATAATCTTCTAAATTAAATTAAATATTATTTATTTAAATAATAGTCAGTATATATTATTTCTAACTGGACCTTCACACTTTGTCCTCTATTTTTCCACAAGATTTATCAGACCTTGAATAATTAAAATTTATTTATTAAATAAATATTAGTGCATTACTCACCAATAAAAAAATAAATATTATATTCCCTAAATAACAAATTAATATTAATTAAATATTATTCTTACATAAAATTCTCTCAAATAACTGGTGATAAAATATATTTCTTCATGAAAATATGAATATATATTTACCACATGTGGAAGTAATATTTATTCAACTTGTTAAATAATATTATTATTTAACTGAGATTATATGTACACTTTATGTGTAACCCTCTAGGACTCTTTCTCAGTTTGATTAGGTAATGTAGCCCAATGTCACTGGTTAGTGACTAAAAACAAGTCAATTAACCCGTAAAAGTTTAATATAATGTTTTATAAATATAAAACCAACATATATATGCTTACATTTTAATATAATCCCTTTATCATTATATATCTAATAAAAAATGATGGATACTGGTTCCATCAACCAATATCCTCAATGTCTATTTCATTGAATTTTTATAAATTGAACTAGATTTTATAACATAATGGACACAGATTTATTTAGGCCATATCATTTCCATCATAGGGCCTGAGATATCATGTTTTATTATATAAAATGAAGGGACAAATAAATTAATTCATTATTCATTAGTGAAATATTTCTTGTGACTCACCCAATTTATCCTACCTTGTTGTGAACATATTTCATTGTAGTTTTCATCAATAAAATGATTATGTGACTTATAATACTGATTAATAAAAATATTAATTTCTTAGAATCAATACTAATATTTGTGTATTGAAACATCCAATGACACATATAAATATTTATTTTATGCGGGTGGGTATCATTCTTATAATATCTTGCACTAGATATTACAAAGGGAATACACTATGATAATTTTCATCATTGCAAAGTGAGTCTTCTCTGATAATAAACATTAAAATTTTTGAATCTCAAATGATTTCATCGAGCTATAGAACATATATTTAATAATAATATAATGGAACTTTTGGTTTCTCATCGTAATTTCCTTTTAGTGTAATAGAGAGTCCTGGTACATCATCACAAACTATGTTACATGGATGTACAATCAAGATGTTATAAGATGTTTATTAATATTCAAAATAATGAATAAATGTTATAATAAAGTAAAAAATAGTTGGTTATAGGGAACCAAGTCCAACATACTCTGACTTTCAGTAGATAAAACTATTGAAAACCTTTATTATACTAGATCTTACATGATACTCATGATTATATTGGGATAAGACATTAGTAAATGGGTTCAAAACATTTTATTTTCTGGTAACTCTTCAAACTAAAAATTCAGCTCTTGAAGAAAAAACAATAAAGAGGTGATACTTCTGAAGTATATAATTTATCTTTTGGTGTTACATTGACTCTTTTTCATGAGTCATAGATGTAGTGTTAACACAATAAAATGATATATGTTATTTACCACAAGGTACCACATCAAGCTTCTAGACAATGTTTTGTATTCAAATTCCTTCATTGGCTATATCAGAATATGATATACACTTGGAATCTACTATAGAATTCGTTAAAATTGGCTTCATTGAACTCTTATAAATCATAAATCCTCTATTGAATCAAAAAATACCCAAATTGGGACTTTAGATCATTATGATCTATTTGAAAACTATTATTAGTATAAACCCATATAACCAGTTTCCTGTCCCCTCCATACACATGGTTCACATCCTTTTTTATTCCCATATATTTCATGATATCATTAATATACGATCAATACTATTCTCTTATATCATCTTTATATCCTACTACCATGATCACTATTAAGGTAAGACCGTGTATTATACATAACATAGGATATATGAGTGATAATATCACTAAAGAATATGGGATGTTACTCATTATCTCATTCTCTTATTGTGTTTGAAGACAATTTTATTATAAATATTTATATAATGTGACAATAGAACTAATACCCTATTGTATTTTCTATAGTAAATCACTTTATTATCTCTTCAATGTATGTACTTTGACTTAGTTCAGGTGAACTCTTTTATCTACCATGAATAATCATTATCCCTATAATATATGATTCTTTACTTAAGTAATTCTTGGATAAACACTTGCCTAACCTGTCTTTAATTGAATATAAAACTATTATTTTATTTCTAATAATTAAAATCTTATCAACATATACTACTAGTATAAGGACCAAATTTACACAAAACCTTCTTTTAAATAAATGGATCACATTATTTATTAATGAGAAACAACATTTATAGAGTCATAAAATCAAATTTTATATTACATGGATTCTTTCTTCAATCTATAAATAGATATCTTCAACTTTCATATCATTTTAGAATCACATGGAATCGTAAACACTTATAGTTTTTTAATGTATAAATAATCATAATTATTACAATTAAGGAGATATATTGTGAAATTCATCACCCAAATTTCATAGTGATGGTCCGGTGCTATATCAAGTATATTTATAGTGGATTTAAACATAGAAACTAGTTAAAAGAATTCATCCTAGTCAATTCACTCGTAGTTTATTAATTTCTTTATCCACTATCATTTTTTTAGGAATTTTCATTACCTTCAATGTCATTCTTTCACTAAAATACATGTTTTCACCATATGGGTTTTACATCAATTATAACTTCCACTAGAACCCATATATTATTCTGATATGTGGAATCCATTTCCAAATTCATTGATTTCTTCCATTTTAAGGAAACTGATCTCACTATTTCCTTTTTTAGGATATTGGTTCATCACTATCTACCAATAATGAGTTTCCAATTTTGGTGACTATAAAACCATATCTCTCAATTTCTATGTCCTATTTGATTCTTGAACATAGTAATTGTGTCTCAAGAAATACTTCATCCATGGGGACCTATGGAATCTATTCCTATTTCAAATCTTATATATCATTAGAATAAACTTCAACGAAGTTAATATTTCTCCCAAAATTCATTTTGATAATGTTCTCTATCTCAAGAAAGAAAGCTTGTATGGAAGCTATTTCCTCTAGAAATGGGGATGAACTCGTTAGTTTAAGGTTCTAACATTCCAATCGGTTTTTAATGGGTTTATTCGTAGAACCGGAAACATCCAATGATTCTATATCCATTTGGACCTACTTTCCAAAGGTAGGTGCTCATTAGTTATGGACCGATGAGGCTTAAGAATTTTTATTGGTCGAGAGTATGGGAGGTCGGACACATCACAACTTTTTTAGGGGAATTATTGTCTACTATGGGACTCTCTTTATAGATTTGTGTTATGTTCATGAATCCTTATTAAATTAACAAGTATGAAAATTATCTTTCCTTTAGATCTGACAATAAATGATTGATATGTATGAGATTTAGAGAATATTTTATACGTATTTGAGGTTCTTCATCGATAGAGAATCATCTGTATTTGTTAGAGATTATTAGAGAATAGTATCCTTCAATACATTATATAGAGATCTCTTGGTCATTATGATAACCACACTGGTTTTAAAGCCACTCAGTGGGGCACTTGAAGTTAATTGTCGTTCATAAAGACATGGATTATTTCAGATATAGGATCGTACTCGCAGATGGGATACCTACGTATCCTTGTTTAGAAAAGGAATCAGAACCAATGCAGTTTTAGTGAAGAAGTATAAGGTTTACGCATGGTTGATGGCTTAAAGAAATATGGCATAGTTACTTTTACGCTCTAAGCTCACGTGAGTCATTCTCGGTGTGAGAAATAATAGGTATTAGTAAAGCCTGATGATTATTCCATGAAGGATGCAATCATAGGAAATGATGTGGGGCTTATGTATGTATGACTGCCCAGATAGATAAAGGTTAGGATTTACTTCAGGGAAGAAACCCGGGAACAAGGTCCATAAAGGTATATGTGCTTTATGGAGATTTGGATACTTAACTTAAGACTTAATCCTGATAAGGATGCCCAAGTTAGAGGGGACTTATGATTGGGTTTTATCCCGTAGAAGGAATCCTAAATCAAGAGTAAATTAAGAGAGGGGCTTACTCTTAAAGAGGAGGTCCAGGTTAAGGGGAATTTGTTACTAGGGCTTACTCCGGAAATGGAGGCCCAATTTAGAGGAAAATTATTACTGGGGCTTACTCCTAAGGAGGAGTCCCAGGTTAGAGAACATGGAATTTGGGGCTTAATCCTGAGAAGGAGGCCCAAATTGGGGAACTTGTTACTGTGGATTACTCCTGAAAAGGAGGCCCAGATTAAGGGGGTTAAGATTGGTGCTTACTCTTGAGAAGGAGGCCCAAGCTTTGGAAATTAATACTGGGGCTTACTCCTAAAAAGAAGGCCCAGGTTAGGGGACTTGGACTGGGGATTACTCCTATAAATGAGGCACATGTTCAAGATCCTCTCATCTTAAAGGATGAGGTTGAATGAATGAAATATTTAACTTTAGTGACATAAAGTTATGTAAGTCACTTGGTTTTAAGATATTTTCCATAGAATTATTTTCATATAAGGAAGAAAAAAATGGACCCATGCCAAAATGGATTTGAATAGGGTTTTGAAGGCTAAATCTTGAAGAGTAGAGGTGGATTTGAAGAAATGAGTTGAATAGGCATGAGTGGCACCCAAAAAGAGGTAGGCGCGCAAGTCCTGTTAGGGCGCGCAGGTCCTGGTCGCGCAAGTGTACTTGTGCGGCATAAGTTTACTTGCACGCTAGTTATCTAATGGGATAATACTTGGGCAATACTTAGATCAAGACCTTAGTATAATCCCTAAAGACTTCCAAATGAGTGGCGCGTAGGTTCTGTTGAAGGGATAAGGTGGCGGGAAGGGTTGACCATTTCCCTTAAGGGTTAGACACTCAGGCGCGCAAGTGTTGGTGAATTTCAACACTTATGCTTTATTACCCCTTCTTATATCTTCCATTATTGGTAATAAATTTCCTTAGAAGTGTTTGGAAGACTTCAATAAGAGACTAGGGTGTCGGGAACTCACCTGCGTGCCCAATATGTGGCGCGCAGGTATACCTACGTGACCATCTTGGAACATGCGCAACCCATGATTAAAGAAATACATGTTCATACCTTTTTTGATTTTTGATGTTTCTTAAAAGGATGAATCACTTTTTTTTAAAGGTATTTCCCTTTTCATTCGTTAGAATCTGTGATGGAAATGAGCATCAACAAAAGTCCCCCCACAGAGTTGGATCCGAAAGGAAGGAGGATTTGACTCTGAGGTAAAGGAGAAAACCAAGGAAGAACGTCGTGAAAGTTTTGAGCGCACCGGTAGAGGCACGTAGTTGCAAGCTGCGGAGGCCTCGGTACGTAGGGTTGTGGCCTTTCCTTTGAATATGTGTGCCATTCTCGTACAAAGCACCCGGATTTGAATGCTTCTGAGCTCTCGCTACACAGGTTGCTCTCATCATGCAGATTACTAATTTTTCGCGGTTTCAATGCTTTTGTTCGCGTCACGCTTCTACAGAGGTATTTGGACTTGCATTGTGATACATGTGCACCAAAACTTGCATGACATAGTTACACTTGTGCTCCAACATTGGACTTTCATGCCTTAATTCCTTAGTCATTTTTTCAAATTTCTTCACAAATTTTATGAAAAATCAACTTACATAAGAGTTAATTATTCGACCTTTGTGTATATAAAATGGCTCCCAGAAGAATTGGAATGGCTGATGAGCTATCTAGAAAGTTGATTGATGATATGATGAACATCGTTGGCCATGATTACTATGATATCTGTGACATCACCCTTCCATATTTGTCCAAGTACTTGAAGAATTATCATGTTAATTTCCCATATAGCATTTACTTTCCTCTGTATGGACATAGTCATCTGCAAGGAGTCAATTTTACAAATGAAAAAATATATATTCCTGAGATGCAACCACACTGCTACCCCTCTATTTCGGTTATGCAATGCATTAAGAGTAGCAACAATGGTGTGAACTTTCAAATTTTTCCTCCAAGTCATTTCCTTGCAGATATGAAAATGGAAAACCCATGGGCTGATATGTTTTCCACTGCAGGTTGGTGGAGAGAAGACTACCATGACATTAGAAAAATATCTAAAAAGAGTACTCTCTCCAAATGGATCTTTACTTCCAATGATCTATTCTCAAATCCATGTATCCATCTTCTAAGTCTCTTGGACAGAAACAGAGTCATTGTTTGATCAGCAGAAAATTTTCTCAAACCACACTCAAGAACATTCTTTTATAATTGTTCCAAGTAGATCTAGTATCACTGCATCTCTTATTGTACCCAGTTGAATGAATGAACTCCAGGTGGCTGGTGATGAAGCTCGGGATGCCGTAAATCAAATGAAGAGTTATGTTGAAAGCCTCTTGTAATTCTTGGAAAAGAGAAGATACTCCGGTCTGTGGTTGTCCTTCTAACTCTTGTGTATCAATGAAGAATACTTTCATCTTCAATCATTTGTGCCTACATTATTTTGCAACCTACTTAAAATTCTACCTAAGCCAATGGGCCTACTAAGCATAGTTTGATTTTTGCTATGATTATAAAAATAACCCTACAAACTTTGAATCTTTTAATTGCTCAATATTACCTAAATCATACGAAATGTATGTTTAGTGAGCAGGGACTTGACTTTTGTTCAGAGTTCCCTTCTCTTTTGTGGGAAGTTTAAATTCATGCACGTAGGACATAAAAGAGGACAATGTTTAAGGTCAAAATAGCTTTGATCGAATGGATTAAAATTGAATCAATTCCTTGATAATTTATCTAAAAACATATTACCATATTCACATATGGGGGAAAAGATGTAAACTATGACTTAAGAAATTTTGAATGTGAGGAATGATATGAAAAAAGTGATAAAAGGCATTAGAAGTAGTTTTTCTTAAGAATGAAGTTACCACTATTTAACAAACCCATTTTGGGGTTGAATTATCTAGGGCCACTTAAGGGAATTGGCTGCATAGTCAAATAATATCATCTTTTGGATGACAGGTCAGTTATGTAGACTACTTATGCAAGTGCGACTAAGGGAATGTGCTGCATAGTCAGGCAGAAGAACTCTCAGAAATTTTACTTTTCTACTTCTAAAAAACCAGTGGAAGTTTAGGGAGATTCAAAATTTCCAAAGAATAGAGTTTGCTTGATGGAGATAAGTACATGAACATGTAGAGGATATTTCCAATCAATATTGTCAAGGAATTGGATGAATGTCACTCCTGTGAAGTTCGGACCGAAACATAGTGAAGGGAAATATAAACCATAGACTTGAAGACTTTCAGATCATGAAAAATAGTATGGGACAAATATGTTAAGGATGGATATTTTTGCAGATCCCTACATATTGTCATTAATATGAATAAGGAAAAAAAGAGGTTTTTATCCCAAGAATGAAGTTTCCATTATTTGAAAACCCCATTAGGGGGTTGAATTATGTCGGGTCACCTAAGGGCATTGACTGAAAAGTCAAATAATATCATCTTTTGGCTGACAGGTCCTTTAAGTAGACTACTTATGCATGGCCGGCTAAGGGCACGTGATTCATAGTCAGGCAAAAGAACTCTCGGGTATTGGAAATTTTGTGACCAGAAGTCAAGAAAAGGGTTATAAAGATTTTAAAGTATTTAAGGTTTTGAGTTTGACACATCAAAATGGGCATTGTTCAATGCATCTAGAGATACAAAGACCAATGCTAACCATAATCATGTTGTAGCGGGGTCTTGAATTGAGATGTTGGACTTCACTACATATCTCATTAGAATGAGAATCAATCCAAATGTAGTTCTTGAAATACAGTTTAACGTCATGTCAGATGAGAGTATAGGAGATCTTAGTTTAGGGTCATAGAGCTTGGACCATAATAATGAATACAGAGTGTGTGTTTTATAAACCTGGTGTAAATGAAAACTCAGGTTTTCATACCACATTCATATTTTTAGAGGGAAACTTTTCAGCCAAGGGACTGAAAGTGAAATTTGGGGTTAGGACCAAAGATTTGGTGCTGGATTTGAGGGATGCTTGAACGTTCATGTGTGTCCCATAAGGATGGGAATCAAGCTGCATGTAGTTCTTGAAATACCCTCTATACAGATTTGGTTCATACAAGTGAAGGGTTAAAGGGGACTTTAGTGCAATGATGGTTTGACCCAAGATAAAAGGTTTGGGCATTTCCATGTATGCACGTAGTCTTTGGAATATAACATGATTGGAGATCAATGTGAATAATGATTCCCTCTCAGGTGAGGGTGTCAAAGAATATTGTAGTTTATTGTCGTACATGACAAAAGTGTGAATTGTTTAATGTCATATAGCAGGATGATGGTGAAAAATTGTAAAAAAAATTTGGTTATGGGGGGCGGTTTCATGAATCTACAACATGTGAGATGGAGGTGAACCGATGTGAAAAGATTGGTTTTGGGCTTGAACCTCTGGGGGTTGCCTACGTAACCAGCATAGAAGGCAAGGATCAAAGTCCGTATAGTTGAATTGAAGAATGAATTGGTAATCAAGTTGTTTTTTAGAACAACGACCTAAAAAAATGGTGTTGGGACTTACGCACGGTTAGCGGCCCAGAGAGGGTGTTATGGTTGATGTTTACTGTAATCTCACATGATTCATACTCAGTGTGAGAAACAAGAGGTAGCAACAACCCTAACAATGCACAGTTTAACGTCATGCTGGACAATGGGGGACTATGGAGTTTAATGTCATGCAGTAAGGACAAAAGAGGGGGATGTATAGTTAAATGTCATATAGCTAAGACAAAAGAGAAGATTATGCAGTTTAAAGTCTTGCAGTAAAGACTTTAGGGACTGTGCAGTTTAATGTCATGCAGTAAGGACAAAACAGTTTAACATCATGTTGGACGAAAAGGGAACAATACAATTTAACGTCATGTTGGACGATGGAGTGTTGTACAGTTTAGCGTCATATAACTAGGACGTATTAGGGTCTTTTTTTCACAGTTTAACGTCGTGTTGGACGAAGAGGTACACAATTTAACGTCGTATAACTGGGATGATGGTTATGCAGTTTAACATCTTTCTACATGTAAGGGACTTCTGTACAGTTTAGTGTCATGTATCTAGGAAGTCACAGTTTAATGTCAGTTTGGATGTATAAGGGGATGTGTAGTTTAAAGTCTTTCAGTAAGGAAAACATAGTTTAATGTCATGTTGGACGATGGGGTATTTGTGTTACACAAAATACTTCTTCAAGAATTTGTCTTTGGATGGAGTAGTGATGATTTCTCCATCCATTGAGATTAAAGAATACGCTCCATTGGAGTAGACCTTATGTATTGAGTAAGGTCCTTACCACTTTGGCTCATTCTTGGGAGGTTTCTTTCCTGGTATCATTGGAGTTCTGAGAACCAATACCAATTCTCCCTGAATAAATGAAAAAAGATGAACTTTTTTGTTGAAAGCTCGTGCAATTCGATTCTAATAAACTTCCAAGTGATGCAGGGTGCACAATATTTTCTCATCTAATCATTCCAGTTCATCCAATCACTTTTGAGATTGTTCATATGTAGATGACTGATCACAAATGGCTAATCTGAGTAAAGGTAATTAATCTTCAATGGGCAAGACTTCTTTTGTTCCATATACCAATGAATATGGAGTTGGCCGTGTTGCAGCGTGGGTGGTGGTTCGATAAGCTCATAAAGTATGGAAGAGTTTATCAAGCCATGATTTCTTATCTTTATCCACCATATTTTGCATCATGTTTGAAATTCTTATTGAAGGCTTCTATTTGGCCGTTGGCCACTTCATGATACCAATATGAATGGTTGGATTTGATGTTGTATTCTTGATACAACTTCCTTACCTCAGATGAACAAAATTTGGTTCCATTGTCCATCAATATGGTATGAGGGACACTAAATCTGGTAATGATGTTAGACATGATGAAGCTAACAATGCTTTTAGAACAAACATTTTTGAGAGGTATTTCCTCTTCCTATTTGGAAAAGAAGTTAGTAGCAGTAAGAATATACTTAAACTGCTTGGTTGTAGCTGAAGGTTAAGGTCCCACTACATCCATTCCCAATATGGAAAATGGCCATGAGTATTTAGATGTATGAAGCAAATATAGAGGTTGATGAATGAAGTTGGCACATACTTGGAATTAATGACACTTATTCGTGAAATAAACACAATCTTGTATCATTGAAGTACAAAAGTATCCAAGCCTTGAAATTTGATTAGAGAGTCTATGTCCAGACCGGTGGGCACCACAGACTCCTACATGTACATATTTCATGATAGTCATTGTATCTTCACCATCAATGCATCTGAAGAGAACTCCATCAAAACCTCTTTTGTATAGAATTTTTTCTAGGTGATCAGGGCTATCATAAAGAGTAAAATTGACCACACGTTGCCGGATTTTTTCTTTCCTAGCTCTATCAAGTGGAAGTGTTCTATTTTTAAGGTATTCCCTGATAAGTGTCATCCATCCTATAGTATGACCATATGGTTCAGAAATGGGACTAATTTCATTTATTTCATCTGTTCTGGTTTGAACATAAGGTGAAATTGTACGACGGTGGGCAATACTGATGATTATTTGGTCCCGATTTGGATCTTCCAGAGCTGTGGCTATATTAGCCAGTGCATTAGCTTGGGAATTTAGTGATCACGGGACATAAGAAAATGTCGGTTCCGAAGAAAATTCCGCCATTAACTCTCTGACGTAATCATACGAAGGTATTAACTCTTCTTTTCTGATGGAATAATCCCCATTGACTTGTTTGATTACCAGGTATGAATCACCTTTCACATTTAAGTGATTCACTTGTGCTCAAAGCGCCGACTCCAATCCTGCGATGAGAGCTTGATATTCTGCTTCATTATTTGTACCGACTTACCAAAATAAGAAGGAATAAGGTAGCACTGCCTTTTTCGGAGAAATGAGCACAATTCCTAACCCAACTTTATTGATTTTTGGATTGTCCATTTTTTCCCTATTGAACTTCTGGAAGCACCATCAAAGTAAATTTACCATGTTTGAATATAATCTTGAATAGAAAAGACTTATTCATCAGGAAGTTCAATATATAAAGATTTATCTTCTACTGAAGGATGTTCAACAAGGAAATCAGCCAGAGCATGGAACTTTATCACCTTTTGAGACACATACTGGATATCAAATTACTGCAAAATAACTTCCCACCGTGCCAAACGTCCTATAATAATTGGACGACTAATGATGAATTTGAGCGGGTTATTGCGAGATACCAATTGGACCTCATGATGTTGCAGGTAGTGTCTAAATTTCGGAACTGCAAATATTAATTCTAGGCAGCACTTCTCAATACTTGAATATCATGTTTCTGCTACAAGCATAGTCCGACTGAGATAGTAATGGTTGTTTTCATTCCCAGCTTCATTCTTCTAGGAAAGGAAGGCACCCAATGATCACTCTAAAGTTGTCACATAAAGAATAAGTGGTCTTTTATCAATAGGTGGCATTAATACCAGTGGACTGAAGAGATATTTATTGAGAATATTGGATTATTCTTGACATTATTCAGTCCACTGGTAAGTGATGCCCTTCTTCATCAATTTGGTGAAGGGTAAACTTTTTCCTACCAAATTGGTGATGAAACACCGAATATAGGCTAAGTGTCCTTGAAGTCCTCCCAATTCCTTCAAATTTTGAGGAGCTGACATACCAAGGATTGAATTTTCCTTTTCAGGATCGACTTTGATACCGTGATGGTGTACAACAAAGCCGATAAATTTACCTGAGGTTACCCCAAAAGCACATTTTAAGGGGTTCATCTTTAAATTGTGTTTTCAAAGTTTGTAGGAATATGATTTCTAAATCATCCAAGTGATTATAAAGTTGTTTGGATTTAACCACCAAATCTTCCACATAACATTCATCAAATTTCACTAAAAAGGGTTTGAAGATATGATGCATGGCACGTTGATATGTTGCGCCTGCATTATTTAGGCCAAAGGGCGTTACTCAAGAGAAAAACACACCCATAGGGGCTCTAAAGGTTGTAGATTCTTCATCTTCTAGAGACATTCAGATTTTATTATACCCTGAATATCCATCCATGATGGAAAGTGCTTCCTAGCTAGCTGTTGCATCAATTAAGAGTTCTGTGATCAGAACTGGAAAATCATCCCTGGAGAAATGCCGATTAAGATCAATGAAATCAATTAAAACTCTAATTTTTATGTTCTTATTTTTCACAGGGACAATATTATCCAACCATTTGGGATATTGAACTTCTCTGATGAAGTTAGCTTTGATAATCTTATCCACTTCAGCTTCAATTTTGGAAGCATAAGTTGGGTGTGTTCTTCTTGTATCTTGCTTAAATCCTCAATGTTCTTCTGGCAAACCCAAATGATGAGTATCAACATCAGGATCAAGCCCTGGCATTTCTGTATAGTTCTAAGAAAATATATCTCTATGTTTCTTTAAAAATGAAATATAAATTTGGTTCTCTTCAAGATTCAATGCCGCACTAATTAAAGTAGGATGTAGATCTTCTTTTGTACCCAGATTTATTTCTCTGAGTTTATCCACAGTGGTATAGATACCCTCTTCAAATGCTGGAGGATCATCCCTGAGATCTTCCTCTTCTTCTTCAACACGTGTTATTTCTTATGTATCTACTTTCATAGTAGATGATGAAGCAGAATTTCCAGGAACAAGAGAGATGTTAAAATTTGAACATCATGAAGAAGAGGCTACCATTTCTGACCCTATTGATGATGAAGGGTCTTCCTTGGGTAATAAAGAGGAGATGATGGATTGAGAGTCGACATCATCATTCACCTTTGACATTGCTATAACTTCTTTTGGCCTAGTTGATGAAGTATAGAATTGCTGGATTTCAGCGGAGGAAATGAAGACATCTCCATTTGAGGTTTCATCATTGCTTAGTGAATCACCAATTTCTCCCATGTTGTTTGGCTTGATTACCGTAATTGAAATTATGGAAGATTCCATAAGAGTATTTGGATTTGGCTCTATCCTGTCAATTTGACTGATAGGCAGCACATAATCTATACTCACATGTATGAATGGGTTTACAAGATTCTTTTCCAAACCATATGAAGCATTAACTTTGGTAACCTCCCTTGTTGTGGATTTCTCCTTACCCTCTATGTGATAGAATTCCTCCTCAATGTATTGAGATTCACATGTCTTGAATGGGGATTTATCACCATACAATGTCCCAATTTGACCATTGAAACAATATTTGAGACATTGATGGTATGATGAAGGGATAGCCGCATGTTGATGTAGCCAAGGTCTGCCATGAAAATTGTTGAAAGTTGTGTCATGACGAACAACCATGGAATCTGAATTAGATACGAGATCTCTAAACTGAGTTCTGAGTGTGATCTCACCTAGAGGTTCTTGTTCATTTTTATCATATCCTTTCAAAATCAAAGTAGAAGGAGATAAATCAGATTCGATGAGGCCCAATCGACAAAGTGTATGAATTGGGATGAGGATGACTCCTGAACCATTATCAATGAAATATCTTCGGATGTCTACATCATTGACCTTTCTAGATAAATAAAATGGTCTAATATATCAATGCACAACATCATCTTCATCTTCATCTGTGAAAGATATCAGTGCATGAAATTCTGTAGGATTATTCAATACATGGTAGACTTCAGCCACAACAATTTCATTTTTGAATTCCTGAGGACTTGACAAAGCCTCAATGAGTGCCTCCCGAAGATCCTTTGATAGAGTTAAAGAATCGATAATGATAAATTGGCCGGTACTTGGGCCAAATGCTTTAATACATCATACTTTTTATCCAAAGTTCTGTGTTTCCCCACAGGAACATGTGGTTTTGCATGTTCCTTGGAAGTTTATGCTTTTGAAGTAGATGCATCTTGTATTGGGGTAGGAGTTTGAAATACTCCTGGATTTGGAAGATTAGACTGACTAGGTCTATTTTCTTGCTGAGAGGAAGAAGGTGTAACCTCCAACTGGTCTTCTAAAATAACTATGCCAGGACTGAATCTTTCATGCATGGAAGAACATTTTTGTTCTTGTTGAGCTCGTTGAAGGGCTCTGCCACGAGTTTCTGCTGTATATAAAGTTCTAGAAGGGGTAGAATTGGAATAGTGGCTTCTGGGATATCCACATATTCCTCTTTATCCCAGACCTCTAGAACTCCCTCTAATTCATCTGTTTGATACAGGGAACTCAGGTTCATCAAGATCGAAACTATGACTAGAATAAGGATCTGTTAAGTGAATCATGTTAATAGAACCAAAGATCAACTCTTTTTCTGATGAAGACTCTTCCTGATTAGCCATTTTAGGTTGTACTATTTGGTGGGTCAGTGCCTGTGGGTTTGAAGTAGATGGCATAAAATCTTCCAAAGTCAAAGACAACTTAGGCTTTGACATGACCTCATCTTCTTCTGACTGCTCTTATTTCTTTTAATTATGTCGTTTCATTGAATATTTTCCCTCTGATGAAGGCGTTTTTGCTATGGAATTAATAGAAGAAGATGCAATTGGTTTCTTCAATTGTGTTTGTAAAATGTCATGAGTTTGGTTGATCATTTTTCTGACCATACAATCATCATATTTCTATGGATTTTTTCTTTTGACTTCTTTCCACCCACATTCTTCCTCTAGATCTGTAGCAGTAACACATGCTACCTCACCTGAAAAACCTTTTAATTTGACTTTTCCCAAGTCCACCATTATTCCTGAATGGGAGCCCAAACATCTGATGAAATGGGAAATAGTTGGGACAGTCTTCATCTCCTTCCTTGTTCGGTATTTTGGGCCTTGGAAAATGAACTAAATTATTTTCCAGAGCCAAAATGAAGTAACCAGGAACTTGTTCATTTCAGAAAGAATAAACTTTGCTCTTCAGATCATTAAATTGTTTCTGTCTTTGATCTCTTTGATCATCTTCACGAAACGGCCTCTGTTGTTGACACTCAGGAGGTGGATTCCTTTGATAAGATGAAGGTTTTCAAGTAGAAGCAGGTACAGGTGCTTGTTAAATCGTAACTGTAGCAGTCTATGCTCTACCAATTCTCCTTCCTAGAGATGATGGAATTACACAAGTTTTATCCTTAGTCATCGTAAGAAAGTATTCAATCTACTGAGAGATCGAAGTAATGTCTCAAAACCCTCCTGTGTATTTCACAGGGATCAATGGTGTGCATAATTCATCACACAAATTTTCAACACAGATTGGAGACAATTCCTCTTGAGGGAGTGTTAAGATTAGGAATTATGTTAATCCCTTCCAGCGAGCAATGAAATATGAAACTCTTTCATTCTCCCTTTTCTTACAATTTGTAAGATCAAAAACTGTTGTCTTTGGAAAAGTTGAGCTGAATTGATGAAGGAATCGTTGATGAATATCTTCCCACCCGGTAATCGATAGGGATTGCAAGCTTGTATACCAAAAAAAATCATGCCCTTGTAATGACTATACAAAACACCTGAGATTAACTGCTTCCTGTTGCTGATGGGTTCCCATAATAATATCACAACGAGAAACACAATGTGTTAAGTGTTGCTTTGGGTCTCCCGAACCATTAAATATTGGGAATGTTGGACTTGAAAAATTTGATGGGGGGGAATTACATCAACCCATTCAGGATAAGCTCCCTTTTCTAGTTGAATTTGAGAACATTTTCCCTCAATGTCTTACAATTGATCTGTTAATGACTCAATAGTAGTTATTAACTTTTGAGAAACATCCAGTTGAGTTTAGACCTGAGCAGGTGCAATAAATGGATCTTGGATAGATGTAGTCACTGGTACTGCAACTGATGGTAGCACCACTGGTTATTGTTGTGCATGACCCATAGGATTAGACCTGTGAGGGTGTACTGGTAAAGGAGGATACACTTCATCCATTTCAGTAGCTGCAACAAATTCCCTTGGCTGACTGACTCCATCATGCTTAGGAGGAAGACTACATTGAAGTAGTTCTGCATTCAACCTCCTTAATTCCTTCATTTCTTCTTCTTGTTGTGCGAACCCTTTCTCTAGTGAGAGTGATTGGCCTTCTCCATAGGAAGGGTGGAATGTAACCTGATTCTTTCCTTTCCCCTTGTTGGATTCCTTTCGGAGAGGGGGAAGTTGATTATTTGAAGGAATACCAAGATTCTAGGTAAGCCTTTGATTTCATGTACGCACACCTTCTTCATTTGGGTTTGTGTGTATAACTTCTTGAGTAAGAACCTCTTCTTCTGATCCCTATGAGTGGGCCTCATGTTCTAGAGGATCAGAAACAATGACATTGATGAAATTAATTGATGCATAATGCATTTCATCCCTTCTATCAGCATTTCTGTGATACTGTCTTTTTCCATGTCCTTGAAGAGACATTGCCTTTTGTTAATTTGATCCCTCAGGAACTTCTTGTCGAACCACAATTTGGAGGGAATCTCCTGATAATTCAGCTCTGTGTTCCTCTTGTGGCTTCTTTTCTAATCGATAGAATACTAACTTTCTCTGAGTAAGAGATTGATGATTTGAAAAAGTCTCCAGTCTGGTGGACTGGAGCTGTTCCTGATGTTTCTACTAAAATCCTCGAATCCTATTTGTTGATTCTGATGGTTGGGTTAAAAGAGTCCCAAGTATGGAAAGCTGGGGTGGTTCTTGAGCTATTACATTTGAGACTTTCTTAAAATATCTCCTGATCTTGCGGACATTAGTCCGAAAATTGGCTGCATGCATCAACCTGCATCCACTCAAATCATCTGGCTCAAATGACTGTTGGATGACTTCTAACACTTCTGTCACCTGATGATGTGCCTACTCTAAATGATAGGCATGTTCAATATTCTCATTTTCCTGATGCAAGAGTAATTCGAGAACTTGTTCTTTGTATGCATAAATTTGGGAAGAACTAGTTGAGGCATCTTCCTGAGAAAGCCATTGATTACAAACAAAGCCAATTGGCTGTGCCGGCCATGGGCAATAACATTGCATGAGACCATTTTTGGTGGGCTTTATTACTGGAGAGTACAATGAAATGTAGTTCTCCATGAACACCCCACCCCCTAATAGTAATACCATATGGGGCATTGTCAATTAACTGACACAATCTTCTTAGTGCACCAAGGCATGAACGTTGAAGCGCTCTCTGCTGCTTTTCAACCTTCAGATATTGAGAAACTGAGAGAGATTCCAAATCAATTTGGCATTCTAACCCTTCTATTTTCTTGACATGATTTTCATATTCATCATAAGATAATATATTCTTTTTAAATTGGGAAAGAGTTTTCCACATGTTGAGATGAATATCGTGAATACAATCTTCCGTCAACATCTCTGGAATATCATAATGAGAGTCAGCCAAAGCCCAAAACATGACTAGAACTTCACCTTTCACAAGTTGTTTTCTCATATTCCACACTTCCTCTTTATCATTCAATGAAGATTCTTCTACCTGATTAGACCAGAGCTGGGGCTTTCTTGTTGCTTCATCAGATTCAACAAGATTGGTAGAGAATTCATTTACCAAACTAGAAGATGAATGACCCAGGTGTGGTTTGGATAATGACCTACACCCTGGGATATCTTCTGATTGAGAAAGTATTTCACCTAATAGCAGTAAAGTATCATAAATGACTGGCTTCACATTTTCAAGTTCCTCAAGATAAGAGGGATTTCTCGTCACTAAATTGTCCATTGGAGCATTTTCCAGGCAATGTGATTTACTACTGTAGAGAGGACTTTCGCAACTAAATTCATCATCATGGGGAGGACCACCATGGTGGGTTATAGAAAAAGATGAAACCTTTTTCTCCTTGATCTTCTGGCCACGCAGAGGGTTCATGTGGCTCTAATCTGAAGATTAAACTTTGAGATCGACCAAACTGTCATGAAGCAAGCCTTCGTGAGCATGTGTCTAATTAATACCTTCAGAATTAATGTTCCCACTATTGGGAAATGAGAGAGTAGAATCTTGAATTCCAACAGATAATTGTCTGAGGGCTTCAAGAACTCCAGCATCGAGCATGTCCTTGTTACAGATTGGCCCTTGATTTCTTGACTGTGTTGAATGGGTCTTTTTCGTAGACATCTTCTTACTCACTTTGGGAACCACTTGTTGACGAAAGTGGTTATTATGGGCAGGTGTATGTGCCTGCTCAGGAGAAATAGTCAGGTTAGGCTGATTATCTCCATTCAAATCACGTGTATGTGCCTGACTTGATTGTCTGTATGACATGGGGGAGTATGCCCCACAACCCTCTTGGACTGGAACAGAGGTGTGTATCTATTATAGAGTGATATGTTGATGTGTCACTCCACTGGTAGAGACAAATTTGAATTTCTTTCCCTGTGATGCTGCTGAAGCTGTTATAATATTCTGACAGGCATCCAGAATATGAGCAGATATTTTCTTCTACTCTTTCACCATTGTTAGAATTTGTTTGGTGACTTCAGCTTCTAGAACAGGAATATACATCCATTCTGTGCTTGTAGTAGGTGTGTTTTCCTTCTCCAGTCCTCATTTTCCTATCAGTGAATTCTGAAAGTAGTCATGTGTGGGGGCAGAGAGTTGAGTCTGCTCCAAAATTGTCATCGTAGCTTTCCGACTGACTTCTCTAGATTCTACCTAACAAGACCGTTGGTAGGCTTGATGAATATTGGCAGGTGTATGTGCCTGCTGTGTATTCCTCATCATGTACGATTGATGATTTTCCTTCAATACTGGTGGACGAGACTGCTGACAGAATTCTTGATTGAAAATAGGTGTATGTTCCTGTTTATCATTTGCCACCATATCAAATTAGAGGCCTTCTTTGGTTGTAGTCAAATGAGCCTACTTACTAGATGATGAGTTATAAACAGGTGTATATGTCTGCCTATAATACTCCACTGGAATTTCCTGGCGGGATTGGCGTGTTGCTGCCAGACGAGTCTGTTGGGTAGTAACATCAGGACAGACGGGTGTATGTGTCGGCTCGTTGGTTTCCATCAATTTGGATTAATTGAATTATCCGGAGGGGGAAGAAGTAAGAACTTTCTCCCTATTAACTAGAATTTTCCTCTGGTGGTTCGTCTTGAGTGCTCAGGTCTAAGGGACCTTAGCCGAACCCCTAAAGAAGATACCCTCATCATGTTGAGGGTGCACTGCTGCATGAGTCTGGCAGTGATTGTTGATGGGATCCCTCGAGAAGGACTCTTGTCTCCTTGAATAAAGGCCTTAAGTGACCTTCTCATTCACCTCCTCATAATATGGGAGGGACTGGTGATTGCATTCTAGGGATAACGACCTAAAATGGTTGGAGACAGTGGTTGGCACCACCTGCTTCTGGATCACTGTTCGTCGCTGCCCGGACAACCAGGGTGAATTATTGACTTGGAGGGCTTGTCGAGTAGCCTCCAGAGTTGGAATGGTACCATTTTGACAGTATTCCTTAACCAGTGCATTTGATACCCATCGTTTAAGAGGCTGAGTAGGTGATGTCGTCCTCATAGCGGACGAAGATCCAGTAGGAGTAGTGGCAGATGCATTCACAGGTGTGAACTTTAGAGAATACATTTCTGTAATGTAGAGAGATCTTGTAAATGAGTTCCTATTTGATATAACAGACATAATCAAGATAAGTTTGGCCACTACATCTTTTGGATGAGCACATATGTTATTGATTGTTTTGTTTGCCCTCTCATTGAGTTTAAAAAGGGGCCTAACAAATAAGTAAAACATCATTTTAACTTGGTTAAGGATTCACGTCAGGTTAAACATTTTTTGTTTCCTCTATAAATGGGGATGAACTAGTTGGTTCAAGGTTCAAACATTCCAATAGGTTTCTAACGAGTTTATTCGTAGAACTGGAAACATACAATGATTCTATATCCATTTGGACCTACATTCTAAAGGTAGGTGTTCATTAGTTATGGACCAATGAGGCTTAAGAATTTTCATTGGTCGAGAGGATGGGAGGTCAGACTCATCACACCTTTTTTAGGGGAATTATTATATACTCTAGGACTCTCTTTATAGGATTGGGTTATGTTCGTGAATCCTTATTAAATTACCAAGTATGAAAATGAGATTTCCTTTAGATCTGACAATAAAAGATTGTCATGTATGAGATTTAGAGAATCTTTTATTTGTATTTTAGGTTCTTCATTGATAGAGAATCATCTGTATTTTTTAGATATTCTTAGTCAATGGTATCCTTAAATACATTATATATAGATCTCTTGGTCATTATGATAACCACACTAGTATTAAAGTGACTCAGTGGGGCACTTGAAGTTTATTGTCGTTTAGAAGGACATGGATTATTTCAGAGTTCGGATCATACCCACAGATGGGCTACCTAGGTATCCTTGTTTAGAAAAGGAATCAGAACCCACATAGTTCTAGTGAATAAGTATGAGGTTTATGCATGGTTGATAGCTCAAAGAAAGATGTCATAGTTACTTTTATGCTCTAAGATCACGTGAGTCATACTCGGTGTGAGAAACAAGAGGTATTAGTAAAACCTGATGATTGTTCCATGAAATATGTAATCATAAGAAATGATGTGTGGCTTATGTATGTATGACTGCCCAGATAGACGAAGATTAGGATTTACTTTAGGGAAGAAACCCAGGAACAATGTCCATAAAGGTATATGTGCTTTATGAACATTTGGATACATAACTTAGGACTTAATACTGAGAAGAATGCCCAAGTTAGAGGGGACTTATGATTGGGTTTTATTCCTTATAAGGAATCCCAAATCAAAAGTAAATTAGGACTGGGGATTACTTCTAAATAGGAGGTCTAGGTTAAGGGGAATTTATGACTGGGGCTTACTCCTGAAAAGGAGGCCCAGGTTAGAGGAAAATTATGACTGGGGCTTACTCATAAGGAGGAGGCCCAGGTTAGAGAACATGGAATTTGGGGCTTACTCCTGAGAAGGAGGCCCAAATTGTGGAACTTGTGATAGGGGATTACTCTTGAAAAGGAGGCCCATATTAAGGGGATTAAGACTTGGACTTACTCTTAAGAAGGAAACCCAAGCTAATAAAATTGTTACAGGGGATTACTCCTGAAAAGGAGGCACAGGTTAGGGGAATTGGACTGGGGCTTACTCCTATAAAGGATGCCAATGTTAAAGATACTCTCATCTTAAAGGACGAGGTTGAATGAATGAAATCTCTAACCTTAGTGACATAAAGATATATAAATCACTAGGTATTAAGATATGTTCCACAGAATTCCTTTCAGATAAGGAAGCCAACAAAGTAACCATGATAAAAATGGATTTGAATAGGGTTTTGAAGGCTAAATCTTGAAGAGGAGAGGTGTATTTGAAGAAATGATTTGAATAGGCAGGAGAGGCACCCAAAAAGAGGTAGGCGTGCAAGTCCTATTGGGGCGTGTATGTCCTGGCCACACAAGTGTACTTGCGTGGCATAGGTGTACTTGCACGCCGGTTAACCAATGGTGTGATAATTGGGTGAGACTTAGCTCAATCCCTTAGTATTATCCCTAAATACTTCCAAATGAGTGGCATGCAGGTTCTGTTGAAGGGATAAGGTGGCGCGCAGGTGTGACCATTTCCCTTAAGGGTTAGACACTCAGGTGCGCAAGTGCTGGTGAATTTAAATACTTAGGCCTTCTTCCCCCTCCATAGATCTTCCATTCTAGGTAAGAAATTACCTTATAAGTGTTCGGAAGACTTCAAGAAGAGACTAGGGCATCGGGAGCTCAAATATGACTTTTGAAATTTTTCATCTCCAAAATGGGGGGGGCCACAAGAGGTATTTATAGGTTGCTAAAGACCTTGAGCGAAAATCATATAGGGCACGCAAGTCACCTATGTGGCCAATATGTGGAACGCAGGTATACCTGCGCGACCATCTTGGAACTTGCACAACCCTTGCATAAAGAAATCCATATTCATGCCTTTGTCTATTTGTGATGTTTCTTCAAAGGATGAATCACTTTGCGTTTAAGGTATTTCCTTTTTCATTAGTTAGACTCTGTGATGGAAAGGAGCTTCAACAGAAGCATTCAATTAATTTTCCAAGGGTTTGAAAAGGTAGTGTCCATTTGTACCCATAGGATACCCTATAAAGATACACATTATGCCCTGAGTTTCTATTTTCTATCCTGATAAGGCTATAAAAAATCATCATAGCCCCATAAACTTGTATTCAACAAGACAGGTTTCCTTCCACTCTATAACTCGAAGAGAATTTCATTTTATTCTTTTTTGGGACTTTGTTAAATTTATATTATGAAGATTATAATGAATATCACTATAATTATAATTAAAGAAATACATGAATCATCATCAATCTTATAATTTCTAATAACGTAAGGTTTCTAATTTCACTAGTACCATTCCACTATAGTGTTTGTGGTGGAGTGGGTTGAGATATAATCATAAACTCCTTTATAAATTCAATAAACTCTTGGTTAAGATATTCAACACCATAACCCTTTTAATGATTCTTTATCTTCTTCCTAAGTATATTCTCTTTCTCACTATTGAATTAATTCAATTTCATGGTATAATTAGAGTTATATGTCATTATATAGACATAGCCATATCTTCTAAAGTCATTATGAATAGTTATGATATATGAATACCCACATATAGACTCTAATAGAAATATTATAGACATATTGGTGTGTATTAATACTCAACTAATTTTCTCCCTTATACCATTTACACCTAATGGTGGTTTGGTCATCTTTCCTTATAAACAAGCATGGAATTCTTCATGATTTTTTCGCTCAAAAGTGTCTTAATAACAATCATGAAATCACTTTTTCAAATGAAAATAATTTACATGAATAGGATGGTGATGATATAGTTGGGTGTTATATGAGTCAAGGGAATATGATTTTTTATCTATTTTCAATACTTGGTTTGAGTAAATTGAGGGATAAAGGTCATTACTTAAGAATTACTTACCAAAACATTTGTTTTATTAATACAATAGACATACTTTAGTTACATATTGGAATATAAAACAATCTATATCAATGAGGATATAGAAATTGTGTTCTTGGTAATATTTGGTGTATAATTACAATATGTTAATACCAATATCAAGCATGTTGGAAATGAATGATGGTAGTCCCCAATGGATAGATCATTCATACTTGAACCATTTGTAGCACACAAATCCATATCTATTTTGGAAATATAACTAAATCTACATGGTTTATAAGTTTGAGTATTGAAGTTACCATCACAAGATATATCTAATAAACAATATGTAGATATTGGATGATTACACTTTAAAATGAACACATTGTTAGCTCCCACTTTTGTTGGGATCAATTCCTTTTCCAATGTCCATTCATTACACATATAAAACAAACTACTTCCTTTTCCTTTCTCTATGACTAAAACTACCACTTTCTTGAAGGAAGGTGCTTCTAAGAATTAGACTTATTTTGATTCTTGTTCCCCTTTTCCTTTTTATTCTTTTTCTTATTCACTATTAGGACCACATTTTTGAACACCCCATATCCTTTCCCACATGGAAAACAAGATTATGATGTTTTGAATGTGTCTTTTAATTATTTATTATGTTATGGACTTAGTTAGTGAAGATTTTATGATATATTTGTACAACACGTCTTGGAATTTAATTCCAAATATGTCTAAGAATTCAATGTATCCAATAATCTTGTCTACATGACACCCAACTCGTTTTGACTATCTAAGCTAAATTATATATATATAATTTGAGATATTCTATATCTTCTATATCTCCTTCTCTTTATAGAGATTTTGAAGGTGAGACATTATTCTATATATATATGTTACCTCATATTGCTTTAGAAGGTCATTGGTCGTGGATGATATCATATAACACTAAACATATATGGTATCATTCAAATGTTTCTCATTGATAGATAACACTTCCTTGCTAGCCTCTACACTAGATTCTTCACGAATAGGTTTTTCCATCACATGTAATTTCCTTTAATAGTGTCAAATAATGTGTAAGGGACTTTACAACTGTTATAAATTTATTCCAATGACAAGGTTATCCTTTTCATGTATAAATCATGGAGTTTTGTTTGATTTTATAATTATTTCCATTTCTACATATAAGAAGACCATAATTTTAGTACTTTATCTATTAAAATTACACAAATAAATGAATATTATATTTATTAATCTCCCAATATTTAATCAAAATCCAACAATACTCACCATTAACTTAGAAATATCGTTTTTTAGTCATTTTAATGAGAAGGATCCCTCTTCCCCTTCTCATCAACCTAACTTTGTAAGGTCAACAATTATTAAAGGTTTATGTAGGAATTTAAAATTCCAATAATATTAACTCATAGTTCCTCGATTTGTTGACTAGACTCCCAAATCCTGAAATCCTAATATGGGATTTTTGCAATAGTTTATTCTCATTTTCCCCATGTCCAACAATGGTGGTGAACCCTCCAAATCACTTTTTTCATTTTCAGAATAAACCACTTTGTGGAGTAGTGGGAACCTCACAATGAAATTCAGACATACAAAAACCAGAGCAATGGTAGATTACAAAGATAACAGTATATTTCAAAATACCAATGACAATAAAGGGGAATATTCAGCGTGTAGTTGACTCAAGCCCACAACAAGAACAAATCATCACACCATAGACCACCGTTCACGATTCAAAATTCAAAATGCTACACTCAAATAGGTCACCATCGCATAACCTCAGTGAGCACAACATCTTAAACCACGCAAGCAGCAGGACCATTAAGCCGTGAACCAAAACTCCCCTCTCGCCACCTTCTCCACATAGTTACTAGTACAAATGCTAGTCGGCATCAGGAACGTCGTCATTAAAAAAGACGAACCGAAATAATCATGAAAAGAAGCAGAAAAAAGGAAATCCAACACCAAAGAACCTTATAAGGGGAGAAGACCATCATAGACGTGCCTCCTAGAACACCCACTTCTTGCACAAACACATCCCAAAACCTCTGCAGAAGCCATCTCACCCAACCGACCTAGAAAGGGGAAAATGAACCTAGAATCCAGAGCAACTTGCTAGTTGAAAGGACCTCCACAGAAATCCAAGAACACTACCACAAAACTGGGAAAGGCCAGCACCAGCCTTTATCAGCACTAAAGAAAAAGCGCTGATAAAGGGGGGTACATTTATCAGCGCTAAAAAATCGCTGAAAAAGGTTCCCCCATTAACAGCGCTTTTTTATCACTGTTAAAGCGTACCCCTTTATCAATGCTTTTTTAGTAGCGCTGATAAAGGGTATACATCCAAAAAAATCATTAAAACATATATTAATATTTTAATATATTGATATATTTATATTGATATAAATATAATATATATTTTTTTAATATAATTTTAATTATATTTTAGATAAGTATAAATATACAGTTACACTTAATATATAAGATATTTAGTGAAAATGGCTTACAAAAAAATCTAAAAAATATTTTTAATAAATAATTTTCTAATTATTATTGATTAATAGTCATTTAATAACAATTTGAAGACTAAAAAAATTAATAAAAGTTAAAAAAGATCCAAAATATGTTAAAAAACGCAACTCGAACTTCAAACAGCTATAACTTTTGATCTGGGTGTCCGTTTGAGCTCAACAGCATATCAAATCTAAGTCTGCGATGAGATCTATGTGTTAGTGATTGAGGCCAATCCTCTATCACATTTTTCAAGGCCAAAAAAGTCCCAAAAGTCCTCCAAAACTGTGTTTTTAGTTGGGATACCCCGATTTTTTAAAATTTTGTGGATTTTCAGCCTCATTTAAGGGAGTATTATTGGCTTTTTTGGTGGGGACTAAATTTATTCAAAGGTTTTACATTCATATTGATATTATGCCTCTCAAAGATAATCATTTTTTATAATGCACTACTATTTATAATAAAATATATAACAATATATACATATTTATTATATATTCACACATAAATATTTAATTATCAATATAAATAATAAAATATATTTACATATAAAATATATTAGCTTTATCTAAATAATAACTAATATCCATTTTATTTAAAATAGAAATATATGAATATTTATATACGTATATATTAATCTAACTATATATATATATATATATATTAATATAACTACATATATATATTCATATAACTATAAATATATATATTAATATCACTATAAATATATATATTAATATAACTATATATATATTTTTTAATATAACTAAATATATATATTAATATAACTGTATATATATAAATATAAATATATATTACTATACGAATAAGTATAACTATATATATAGAGAGAGGGATATCATGAAATGGAAAACAAATCAAAATAGATGAGTGGTAAGGGCTTAGGCGCGCAGGGGGGAGGTCTCGAGTTCAAAACCTGGTGGAGGTAAGGGCATGCGCATGGGGATGGATTTGGGAGGCCAGCGCTGATAAAGGGTGGAGGGGGTGCGTGCGGGTGCTGGAGGGGCTGGAAAGCGCTATTAAAAGGGTGATAAAGGGGTTTAAAAGCCCCTCTGATTGGCAGGATTTTAAAAAAAAATTAAAATTTTTAAATTTTTTTAATTAAATCAGTGCTAAAAAAAGCACTGATAAAGGAACCTTTTATCAGGGTTTCTTTTTATCACTGATAAAAGAACCCTTTTATCAGCTCATTTTTTTAGCGCTGATAAAAGGGGTCTTTATCAGCCCTTTTTGGAGCACTGATAAAGGGGACCCCCCTATCTTCGCCGACTTTAACAGCACTTTTCTAGCACTGTTAAAGGCCATTTTGAGCACTAATAAATGGGGTATTTGTAGTAGTGGAAGAACCTAGCACCATCAATCCCCTATAAAACAACATCATTGAACCAATGATGTAGAAAAGAGAATGAAATAGTATAGGAAATCACCATCAAAGGACCAGAGTAAAAAATCATATTCACCTGGATGAAAAAATCGAAAAAGGAGACTACGGACTGCCTCACACAAACACAATCCCAAACCACTGGATTTACTTACTTAAACACCAATATGGATTTTATCATGAAGGTTTAGGCGATAAAAATACCATCGACCTAGGAAAAAACACCAAGAACCTGCTATGGTTCATTTTACAAATTCACACCTATTAGCATATGTATATCTCATGGATTGTATTTTCCTTGGATTCAAACATGATTTAACTCCACTAGATTTAGATATCCATCAATTACATATTCTTTTACTCAATATTATGTGAGGGGAACCAATGAGTTAGTTATGGGGATTCGATAAAATAAACTTTGTACACACATGTCTATAAATATTTAGCAGAGGGATGGCAAGCATGGAAATGATTTAATTCAAAAATAAATTAGTATAATCTTGTAATATTCCATAGTCTTTTCAACGCTCATGATCATACACATGCATTCATTGACTTACGAATTTAATAAAATTATCAATCAATTATAATATTCCTTATTTAAGATAAATCTTACTCCAATCAATTAACCATATTCTTTTATTAATAAAATATATTTTCTTAATTATCATATTAATTTTTTTTGAGATTATATTCAAACGTAATTTTAATAAAGTAAATTTAATTTATTTTTAAGTAATTTTGTAGAGAAATTACCATGGGTGTGACACACTGAGTACCCATAAAAACTATAAATTGTGTAGTATACACATATATTGTTTACTCCTAATACATGTGGAATATAATACTTATCACATAATTTCATTTTATTTGCAATCAACATATTGACCACATAGAAAAAATGGTACTTACATATCATGTTATGCTTCAATGTGTGAAGGGTAATAATAGTAATATAACTTATACATGATATAGAAATATGAACATTACACATAATTTATTTATATGTTTATATAAATAACCCATCACAAGTCATTTACTATCATATTATTGACCACATTGAACACAAGTTTATAAGGTTTTAATTTTATAATCAATTATTTTTTTATTATGCACAATTTGGTAAAGGTCCATAGTGTGTACACTAAATCTACACATCATGTATTATTCTCACTGACTGTCTATGACACACACATAGGGACTCAGTGTTTCATAATTCCATAGAAAATAGGGAAATACACAACGTGTTTATGGGATATACAATTTGTGGTCTTTGAGTAATAGGGTCACCAGTTATATAGGTTGTGTAATTAGATACATAGACCATGCGTTACTAAACTAATACACATCATGTATGGAAGTTAAACAACATATAATCTAGATAATTTCTCCCCAGGATAGCCAGGTCAAAAGGCTATGTGTAATTAAATTCAATTCATGAAAATCATTCACATAGACTAAAAAAATTATAAATTATTTTTGGGTACATTAAATACTAGTACACAGTATGTAAATATGGGTTACATGGTGGGAAATTTAGTGTTTTCCTGTTAGAAAACTCAGTACATCTAGATGAGATCTTCAAATTTACTTCATTTATAAAAATTAATGTATTTTATTTAATTTTCTCTAATCTAAGAAGAATAAATAAGATATCATAATTTGGATTAAAAAAATATTAAATAATAATTTTGAACTAATAATAAATGCATAAATAAATCAATTCTCTCTATATAATTTTAATTTATTATTTTATCCCCAAGATACCTCATGAAGGTTCTGGGAACATCACGAGCGGTGGATAGGGAATTCCAAACTCATATTTTATATGATGGGTGATTAATATGAGATTTTCACAATAATACATAATGTTATGAAGGGAATTAAATAAGATAATATAAAAATGTATTTGAACAAAATTTCATCATTAACATATATTTTTTAATTAATATATTACATTATCTAATTTCTATAAAATAAACTCATTCTCCCACGATGAATCTTCCAAAATCTATACATATTTTTGCATTTAATTATAGGAATAAATAGTAGATCCCCTCTAGCACTGATCCACATGTGTTCTATAAAAAAAAAAATATCGTCGTAGAAATCACTTGGTTCAAGATTGGTAGATCATGATGCTTATGTATTTAAAAATTTATCACCCCAAGCATATATTCAATTAAGGGTTTTCTTCGATCAATCTTGATTTTACAGTTGGGGTTGAGGATGATTGATCTCAGTTCTTGAGAGTATTTTTGGAGAGGTACATCTCTTAGGATTTTATAAAATTCATTTTGAATCCCATTTTGAACATAAAATGAATTAGATATCTTAATAAAATAATATTATTGAGTTCATATACTTCTAGGGTTATGAAATTATATTTTCATTTATGCCATTTTTACTTTTGTGATACTTGTGGAACTCAATATCTATAATAACAATAATAATAATAATAATGAATATAATATTATTATTATTCCTTTACTTGTGTTAAACCTGGGAAAGAAAATTAAATATGATTAATTTAAATAATATTAAATATTTATCAGTTCTCATTAGAATTAAAAAATTTGTCTTTCATTCCTCTAAAATATTTAACAAACCTTGAATAATGACTATTAGTTTACTAAAAAAATTTCACTTCATTATTAACCATTAAAATTCACTAAATAGAAAAAAAATACTAAATTAAATATTCTTATCATATAATATTATATCATATTATTAGTGATAGAATATATGTAATCATGAAAACATGAATAATTATTAAACCACATGCATGAATAATATTAATTCCACTTGAAAAATTATATTATTATTTTACTTAGATTCTGGATACACTTAGTGTGCAACCCTTTAGGCCTATTTCTCAGTGGAAATAGGAAAATCCACTCAATTTATGAGGATATAATCTACCAATATGACAAAGAACCCATAGGGAAATAATTTAATTTCACAAAAACATAAAACCACATATGGAAATTTTCTTTCAAATATACTCCCCTTATCACGATATCTCTAATAAAAATAGTTTCATGTTTATGACATAGACCTATATGAATTTGGACCATGAATTCATTTTGGATATATGATTTTTATCAAAGGGCTTGTGATATGAACTTTTCTTAAAGAATAGAATGGAAGAAAACTTTCTCATGTTATTCATTAATTAAATATTACTTGGGATGCACCTAATGTATCCAACATCACTAAAAACATATATCATCATAGTTTTAATAAATATATTAAATTATGTGACATATAATACTTATAATAATAATTTCAATGTATAAGTATCAATACAAATGTCCATAGATAAGAATATTTAATGAAAATATAAATATAGATTACCTACTGGTAGGTCTTGTTCTAATAATATCCTATATTAGATATTACTAAGGGTGTATAACACAAGTAGGTAACTCAAAGTCCTATGATTATCCACCCTTGATATCTTATATCATTTTTTCCCTAAAATGATTTCATCCTACTACATAAAATATATTTAAGAATACTATTGTGGCACTTCTTGGACCTCATCACGGTAAGGGACTTATATGAACATTCCATAAGAAAGATACTCTTAGGAAATTTTTGAAAACTATGTTACAAAAAAGAAATATCATAATGTGATAAGTAGTTTATTAATATTAAAATCATTGAATATAGGATATCATAATTGAAAAAGATGTTGACTATAGTGAAAAAATTCAATACTTTACATAATTGTATTTCTCTATCATACGACCGTGCATACACTCTATTTTCTACTTATTATCACTTTGAGAGTGTTTTGATTTTTTAATATCCATCTTGAATTTGAGGGAACATCGTATAATTTATTCTTATCTGTCATAGTTTTAAATATACAATTCTTCATGTTTACTGTTATTTATCCCACCAATGAAGGGAGATGATAATTTCAGAGGCATATAGTATAAGACTTTTGACATTGGCTTCATAATCCCCAAAATATTTGTCATCCATTAGATTTTGGATATGGAAATACCTCTCAATTTTATGCTAGATAGTGTACAGAAAATATTTTTAGAAAACATTTTCTTCAATAACTATTAATCTGTATCATTGGTATATTCCTCAGGCTTTATATTTTTTATAAATGTTCACCACTGATTGAATTCAACCTCCATATGAAAAAAAACTAGCACAACCATCTCTTGAAAAATGAATTTAGGAATATATAATATATTTTTTCAATTGAGTTGATCCCTTTTAATTAAATTAATATATGAGATGAGACAATGAATCTTTAGCCTTTATCACAATAATTATTCAATTAAAACATTATCCTTATTAGGGGGATTTAGTTGTTCCTCTAGATTAATGTTTCAATTAAAAATGGATTAGTTGTGAATTTTTTATCCTAAAGTGTTAGAATCCATCTATTAGGCTATGACTCTCATTTGGGAAGTCATAACACTTCCCTTCACAATGGTTTTTGACTCATTTTTCTCTTATTTCCATCTATTTGACTAAAATGACCAAATAATTTGTGATGAACCATTTTTAAAATATTAATCATATAGTGACCCAAGACTTTTAACCATGAAATTACATGATTTTAAATGTATTTAAACATAAAATTACAAACTAAGGATCATAGAGTCTAGTGTCTTGGAGGACTAGGTTCATAAAACTAAATACATGAGACTAAATAAATCATTTCTTTATTTAATATTCATAAAGAGCTCATAACTTCCTTTGAGACCTTACATCAGTATAGGATAACCTAGGGATAATATAAATAAACGGATGAGCTAAAATCCCAGTAAGGGGATAAAAAAATAATAAATATTAGCACATGGGTTAGAAGGCATAACATGATGATATAAACAGTAATAGTACATGATTAGACATAATGAATCATAACATTGAAAACTTAGGATCAAATACTCAATGAATAATAGTAATGTGGTAGAAATATAAAACATGACTTTAACATGGGTGAAGGATTATTTAACATAGATTAGCATGATTTAATATTAACCACCATAACCGTTTCACTTGTAGCATGATTCATGGTTAATCGCCCAGACCATTTCACATAATATCTCATGAGACTAAACTTTTCCCAATGAATTAGAGCGTAATCTAGGTGAACCCATCAAAACATGTTCATGAATATCTTTTCAACATAAATAATCTTACATAATCAATCATACATAAACATAAGGGTACCCATAGAATGAAATGGGTATCATAATCAAGTCATTAATAATAATAAATGGGTGTATCATACAAGTGTCCATGAAATAAATGAATTAACACAAACATGGAAATTCATAAGAGAAAACTATGAAGTCAATAAGTATCCTTATGACTTTTTTCATTAAATTGTGTTTTAAAAATCACAAAAACATTTCTTTAAGGGAAACTATCTTTTTCTAAGAATTATTTTCTTAAGGAAATTTTAATTTCTCTAAGATATGTTTTATCCTTATCCACAGTTTTCAATTTCTTATTTAATGTTTTCTTAAACCATATCTAACCATTTTTTTCTTAAGCCAAAAATTTTGATCCTTACCTAAATTATAACCCTATAGTTTCTGAGACCCTGATTTCCCCGAAAATCACACTCTAAAACCCTTATAATTCAAACTCCGAATTCATTAGAATTAAGAATCTGAATTTATCAGAAATCAAACTCTGAATTCTATGAAATTCAGACTTTGAATTCTATGAAATATTAACATTAAATTATCTAAAATTCAGAATCCAAATTCTCTAAAATTCATACTCCAAATTCTCTAAAATTCAGACTCTGAATTCTCTGAAATTTAGACTCCAAATTCTCTAAAATTCAGACATTAAATTCTCTAAAATTCAGACTCTGAATTCACTAAAATTAAGATTCTTAATTCTCTAAAATTCATACTCTAAATTCTATATAATTTAGATTCTGAATTCTATCGAAATCAGATTTTTAATTCTCCGTAAATCATAATCTGATTTTCAATTATTTTTAGAATCCATTTCTTACTAAATTAAAAATCTTATTTAATGTTTTCCTCCTATTTCCCCATTTCCTTAAAGTAATGTTTCATTTCATCACATCCTAAGCGTGTTAATTTTTCTTAAGCATATTTGTGTCATACATTTAACGTATTCTATCATATTTTCTTATAAAAAATGATGTTGTGAAATCTATATTAAACTAACTATTGGATGAGTGACACATGTCCAGGTCCCTTTGAAACTCAAGGAAAAATATAATCATTGGAGGAGGAGTTGACTATTAAAGTTTTTTCCAATAAATAAGAGCTCATTTTAATGATCTCTATATACATTCACGAACATGAATATTTTAATGCTTTGAAGTGATTTATAGAGAAGGAAAAACTTTCACACTTTGTGAGAACTGTGAAGAACTTATTATACCATGAACAACTTTTTCATCCTTTTTTATGAGAATCTGATTATCACTGAGTAAAATCGAGGTCTTTTGGGGGTTGGAAGAAAGAGGTGCTGACTAGATTAATGTTTTAGGGCTTATTGGGATAGAAAGATAGTGGTTCTGACTACCTTAAATTTTGAGCGCTTGCGGGGATAGCAAGGAAATTTATGATATTCTAATCGAGGGCTTACCCTGGTGTGTGTAAGACATACTTTACTAAAATTACAAATCAAGGTACCTTTATCCAAAGTTTTTGGATACCATTCTCTTTGGGTTATATGATTTCCTACTTGTTTATATGTTGTTTTTGCATGTTTTATTTCTTTCCCTTTATTTTAAAATATTTATTACTTGTTTAATTGTTGTTCTTACAAGTTTTATTTCCATTGTATTTTTTTAAATAAATAATGTATAATTTTATTATACTTTCTTATACTTTTTTAACTCGGATATAAATAAGATTCTAAAATCTTTAAGGTAGAATAATTCTATAAGTAAAACCTGCTTAAGTTTTCTTAAGTTTAACTTGTTTATGTTTAGGTTTTTTATAATTTTACATGGGCCTTTCCAATTATACCTTTGAGTTAGAACCAAATAGGGTTTGTGAATTTATCATGTTTAACTTTTTTAAACATAGATTACATTTTAGGATTAAAATGGGATTGTTTTTAAACCTAAAATTCACCCCCCCCCCCTCTTGCAATTGAGTATAAACATCTATATTTTAATCCTAAAAAATAGTAATATATTAGAGTAAGTGATGCAAATAGAAGTGATAACATGTAAAAATGGTATTTAACAAAATTTATCTTTAAAACTTTTTAGTGAAGTTTCAAGGAAAATATTAATTGTCATTTAAAATAGAAAAGAAAATAATATTTTATATACAACTTGAAGTGAACCAAAAAATTCATAATAAAAATAAAGTTTTATAAAAACAATGGTTTCTTAAAATATATGATAGACTATACTTGAAATTGGGTTAGAATTTGGAATGTTGCCCTAAAACGGGTTTGCTTATCGGGAAGAATTGAGAAGGGAACCACTTAAAAATATTTATATCCCTGAAATATAATAATTAATGGATATTGATACATGATTTTAGAACATATAAAAATTAATTAGAATATGTAATTAAAATGAAAATATAACTTCATTTGGGTAAAAATAATGATAGAGCAACTTGAAGGAATAATGGAGGTTCGGGTAAAATCTCTTACCTTAAGTCTAAATGTGTTTTTCACTTGATATTAATGTCCTGGATATTAAAATTATATTAATTAATAAATAATTATATATCCTATTATAGATGATTTTTTTTATTATGACCTTATTATGTTTATTAATGGAATTTTTGATGGGTTAAGTTGTTTAATTTCATTGTTTGGGAGTGTTTCTTTCCTTGGATTTCCTGATCGGTTTACTTATATACATGTATAGATAATTATGTAAGATGATATTGGATGTCCATAATTTTGGTTATATTTTACTAGAGAACATATATATTATTAAATGGATATAAAATTTATTTGGTTATTTGGAGTGATGTTGAATCATTATGTAAAACTCTAATGATAACTTTTTAGGTTTATTAGCGGTTTTTTGATCACAAAAAACTCATTCTGTTTTATAAATTAATACCATTTATAAAAAATGATTATATAATATTGCATAAGATATATTAAAAAATCTAGTTCGACCATAAAAATAGTTTCATGACATGAATTGAAGATGATAATAGAAATTGAAAACCCTTCATCTTTGAATGGGATAAATAAACACATCTCGGATGGGGTTTCTATTTCTAGTATAAAAGGAGAGGAAATGAGAGATGATGATTAAATAATCCATTACCATAAAAAATTATAGTAAATGAAACTTACTAGATTTATCACACCATTTGGATGAGGATAGGTGAGGATATAAAAGAATAAAAGGATCTTGAATTGAAATTGAAAGCAAACGGAAGAGGGTTTTACCTCCTGATTCCTTCCTCTTGCGAACCTCCTTTGGGGAGAGGATTTGGCATTTTGATGAAACTAATAGATCCTGGAAGTGGAAGAGGTTATTAGGGAGATATGGAAGTAGATTTTTCACAAGGAACATGTCTTGAGAAGTGTGATGATAAGACGTGGTGAGGGGTGGTATTTATAGTTGATGAGAGGAATGTTTTCTCACTATTTAATTCATTAGTTTATTATTTTTCTCAAGAAAAGTAATAATACTAATTCATGAAAATAAAAATATTAATTAGATCATGTGTTTTTTATAAAATGTTTCTTACATCATCCATGACTCAATAAGTAGTGTATTAATTATATAATGTATATATACCGTAAATTACAGTATTTCACAATTCACCAAAAATTCAAGTATTTCTAAAAAAACTCAAAAATTTACCCTTACCATTTTTTGATGTGTATGATTTAAAAAAAGACCATTTTATGAAAATAATTTTATAAATATGAGGAATTTCATTTTTACTTAAAACCTTAATTTACATGAAAAATACAACTTTTAAAATTAAAACTTATTTTCTAACAATTTCAAAAATTAATTAAGATCTCCCAAAATTATTTTATAATCATAAAAAATAAAAATATTATTATATGAATACATTTTATAAAGAAAAACTTCTTTCAATTCATTAAATTATTCATATAATTATAATTAAATATACATGACTTACAAAAATACCAACACTTAATTAATAATTTTGAAAATATTTATTTAATTTTACTGTTATATAATTATATAATATTGACACTTATAAGATAGATAAATTTTATTTATAAATTCATTGGTGGGGTTATTGTTGCATTGGTAGGTTTACTATTCATAAGGGTGAGATTACTACTCCAAATTTCAAGTTACTATTTCATCAGTAAATGTTCTTTATCTTCTAGAGATACCTTTTATTTCACTCATTCTTCATTTATAAGGTTTTTATTGTGTTCTATATATAACATCCTGTGATTATACTATAAGACATAATTATAAAAAGGGAACTCCATTGATAAAACATTGGGTCATTAAATTCTTCCCCCTTAAAAAATTTCACCCTTGAAATTTCATTTTACATTCTAAGATGAAAACAGGTGTGGGTACTTTTCCTTTATTGTGTCCTCTAGTTCCCATGTTCTTTATTTTTACTTATGATTCAACCATAGTACTTTGACCAGGTGAGTGTTCTTGTTACTTAGAACTTTATAACTATGATCTAAGACCTTTATTGGTTTCTCCTCATACTAAATATAATTCTTTAATTGTACCACCTCTTAAGACAATTTATGTGAATGATATGGTATATACATCCTTAAGAAAGATATATGGAATATATCATGTACTTTAGACATGCTAGGTGTACGTGCTTGTCGGTAGGCCTCAGCTCTGACATGATCAGAAACCTCAAAGGGGTCAATGTACCAGGGACTTATCTTCCCTTTATTCTCAAATCTCATGACCTTCTTCCATGGAGATATGTGAAGGAATACCATGTCTCTAACTTCGAACTCAAGGTCACATCAATGATTGTAAGGATGACTCTTTTTTAAACATTGGGCTTCCTTGATGTGATGTTGAATGGTTATCACCTTCTCTAACATTTATTCAACCATTTTAGGTCCTAGAAGCTTATCCTCAAGGGATTCATCCAATCACATTGGTCTTCTGCACCTTTTTTCATAAAGGGCATAATATAGAGCCATTCATATATTGGAGTGGAAACTGTTGTTTTAGGAGAATTCGACCAGTGGAAGATGTTAATCTTATCCTCTTTTGAAGTCAATAGAACATTCTCTCAACATTTATTCCCTTTTCTAAATATCTATCTCTTATTGGCCAACATTTTGAGGATGATTTCCCATAACAATGTTCACATCACTGCTTAGATCATGATGGAGACTTTTCAAGAACATCTAGGTGAACGTCGGATCTTGATCAGATATAATCGATAGTGGTACTCCATGCTGCCTTACCTCCTCTTTGGTATATATCGGTTCAAGTTGATCCAATGATATGTCCTTTTGAATTATAATAAATTGAGAAATATTTTTAAGACAACCCACAAAACCCATATATCATTATTTAATCTGGATGCCCTTAGAATTTCAATGACTGTGTGCATGGTAATGTTCTCCCAATTCCATGTTGGTATGGGTAGTGGTTGCATCATCCCCTTAAAATTTTATCTTTCAGCCATAAATTATTGACATACCAGGAAAATTGATGTATATTCGGAAATCTCCTTATTCATATTGTCCCACTAATAGTTCTCTCGAATATATTGATACTGTGCTCCTAGGTGAATAGATAACTTTAAGCTATGTGATTAATTCAGAATCTCATTCTTTATCTATAGATCAGATGGTACATATAGTTTTAACCCAAATCACACAACTCCTTCCTCATCATTCTAAAACACATAGGATTTCCCATTTCTAATAGCTTCCACCCTTTTTAGAATTTGAACATCTTTTCTTTGAGAATCCTTTATTTTCTCTATGTGGGACTGTTGAGCAATCATTTGAGAAAGGATTGATGATGTTCCCCACTGGATGATTTACATTTCAATCCTCTACAAATATAAGAAGATTTTATCATTCTGAATTCTCATCATTGATAAATATGAAGGATCCTTTCTACTTAGAGAATCTTCCACCTTATTTACCTTACTGGGATGGTCATGGATTGAGAAGCCATAATCCTTGATGAGATATAACCATCTTTGCTGGAACATATTAAGATCCTTCTTTGGGAATATATATTTGAGTCTCTTGTGGTCATTATATATCTCACACTTCAATCCATAGAGATAATATCGCCAGATATTCAATGCAAAGATAAAAGCATCAAAATCTAGATCATGTGTGGGATAGTTTTTCTCATTAATTTTTAAGTTTTCTTGAGGAATAGGCTATCACATTATGAATTTTCATCATTACATAGCCTAATCCCTTCATTGAAGCATTGTTTTACACCAAAAATAGTTCTCATCTTGTCAGGAGAGTGAGTACAGGTGTAGTGATAAGTCCTTATTTGATATCCTTAAATCATTCCTCACGTTATTGGGTCTAGAAAAACGTCACTCCCTTCCATTTGATCTTAGTTATTGGTTTTTAAAATCATGATAATTTCTTTACAAATCATCAGTAATACCCTACTAGACCAAAAAAGCATCATATCTCTATTATAGATGATATCCTAGGACACTCTTCGATTTCTTTTGTCTTATAAGGGTCCATAGATATCCCTTTCCTCATGATAACATGCCCCAATAATGATACTTCCACCATTTAAAACTCACATTTACTATAATGTTCATAATTTTTATCCCTTCATAATGTTTTCAACATATTATTCAAATTCTCCCCATGTTCCTCCTTACTCTTGGAGTATATTAGAATATCATTGATAAATACTACTTCAAATTTGTCAAGGTAATATCTAGATACTCTATTTATTAAATTGATGAAAATAATTAGACCATTAGTGGTTCTGAAGGGAATCACTATGAACGATTACTGTCCATACCCCATTCAAAAGGTAGTCTTTGGAATAACATCATTCCTCACCTTTAATTAGTGATATCCAGACCGAAGGTATACCTTATAGAAATAACTTTTCCCATGTAGCTGATCAAACAATTCATCTATTTAAGGAATTGGATACTTTTTCATTATCATGATTTTATTGATCTCATGATAATCAATGAAGAGACACATTGATCCATCCTTCTTCTTAAAAAAGAGGACTGGTGCACCCCATAGTGAAGCATATGGGTATATAAAACCCTTCTCCAGATTCTCTTAGAACTACTTCTTCAGCTCTTCCATCTCAACTGTGGTCATTATATAAGGTGTATTTAATATCATTAGATATATAGGAATAAGATCATTTGAAAACTCAACCTCACGGTTAGGTAGAAGAAAAGGAAACTCTTCAGGGAATACATTAGTGTAATCCATCTTGGTGGGAATGTCTTTAAGCATGATTCTTTCCTTTTTCCCAACCATTTGAGAAAGATATACTTTCTCATAAGGCAACAATATCCACACTTGATAAAGTGATTCTAATGGATATTCATCTTTCCCCTTAAACTTGTAAAGTATTGGAGGATTCTCCTAGATGTGAACAGTGATCTCCCTTTATCGATAGTTGATGTCTTATTTATATAAGGATATCCAATCCATACCCAAAATATCATCAAACTCTACCAAATTATGTATGATGGAATTTTTTGGGACATTCAGTCTACAAACATTAACTTGGGAGGAGTTATATACTTTGGATCCAACAATTTTCTCATTTCCAGTTCTCACAGATAACAGAACATCCAAATTTTGAGGTGGTGATTAAATAGTACTACTAAACTTGAAAGATATAGATGAATGTGTAGAACCGGAATAAAATAGTACATTTTCTATAATTTATTGAATAACTACTATACCTATCCCCACATCATTGTCTGGATCCACTTTATCATTAGTGATAGCATAATCCATTCCTTATTTCCTTAGAGGTTTTTGTTGATTTCCTTTGGTAACCATTGTCTTAGGAAAATTGTTTGCAAAATGCCTATGTTTCTTGTAGTTTTAACACTGGACTGGATGATGACTGTTTATCTGAACCTTCCTTTTTTCTTTCACATTAGTTGAATTATTCATATCACTTCTGCATTTCTTAACTAGAAGACCCATTCTTCCACATTTGAAGTTATTCCCGGTTTCCTTTAGATAATTCCCTGGATGCTTCTTCCCATAATTTTAACACATGTTATATTTTGTCTTCTTTCCATCATGGGATTTATTTACTAATCAACCCATATTAGAATCCATTTTCCATATTTTTTTCACTAGGCCCATGAGACCACTGAGAGTCTTTGATCTCCATTTCAACCTTAATGGCACAACAAACAATCTGCTCATAACATTAGAAGTCTCAAATCACCAAAACGATTCATAGACTTATTTTTAGTCCACTAAATAAGTGATCCACCATTATTTCAATGTTAATGACATATTCGGAGGTGTAACTTGAAATCCTAATAAATTTAACTGTATATGCCCTGGTAGAATCATCTTCCTTCTACTTAGGTTTGAGAAATTCTCTTTCCATCATAAGATAGAGGGTTCAACGAAAATATTTATTGAAAAACATTTTCTTGAATTCCTCCTAATCTATGGAATAAATTTTCTCAATGGACATCATATTCTTGATCAATGTCCACCACTAATCATTTTCCCCATCAAAATGATTGACCTCCAACACAACTTAATCTTCTTATGGGAACTGGAGAATAGAGAATATATTTTCGATGGAATTAATCAAATCATCTGAAAGGAGTGGATCATAATATCCACTAAACATGGGAGGCTTTTTCCTCATCAAGGATTTGATAGCAACATTCTATATCCCTAGATAAGGAGGGTGTTCCACATGATTCAAGTTATTATTCATAACTTGATCCAGTTAAGAAAGTATTCTAATGATGTTTGAGAACCCAATCTCATCATATATATAATATCATTAGGGAAATATTCACATTACCTATCACATTGATTTTTGGGATGCGTTATTCTATTTCCCACCACTAACTAAGAAACAAAATTTCAATTAGGGGGCTTGAATGGTTAGTAAATAAGCATAAAAGGAAAATTTTAATATAAAAGGGTAAACATGAAAAGGAAAATTATATCAAAACTTGTGATTTCCTAGGTTTAAATCTAAGTTACACTTGTTTTTCATCATAACATATATTCTTATGGGATCATTTATTTATTCCATTAATAATGGTTCGTAATGATCTTATGGATTTACCAAAGCATATCCCTCAAGAGTGTCAAACTAGGTGCATAGTATGGAATGTTTTCATGTACCAAGTCACCCTGAGTCTGGACCAGAACACCTTGTTAGAGTTTTCACCTATAGGTCCATCTATTCCTGCCCCACATCCACATTTAGTATCCATATAAGGATTTATTTTCCCAATAAACCACTTACTCTATACTTACCAAACTTTAGGGATGTTTTCTTATACTTGGTCTTATCCCTAGGGTTATTTCAAAAGTTATTTATTCTTAATATCTAAAATTTACTATATCATCCTCTAATACTAAATATTGTGACCCAATATTTTATACATATCATTACATTTTTTTAAGAATATTTATACATCAAATTACATGCCAAGAATCATTGAGTCTTGTGTCTTGGAAGACTAAGTGCATAAAACTACAAACATGGGGCTAAATAAAACATTTCTTTATTTAATATTTATAAAGACATCCTAACGTCATTTGATCCATTTAATAAACATAGGATAACCTAGGTACATCATGAAGAAAGGTACAAGCTAAATGCATATTAAAGGAAGAAACATAAGAATAAAGCTTAGCACATAGGTTAGAATTCATAATATAATGATATAAAGAGGCATGGTCAGGATTAAACCTACAGAATCATAAAATTCAGAACATTGGATCATATAATAATGGATTACTATTGATGTGTAGGCAAAATAAAACATTAATTTAGCATGCATAAAGTCTCATTTCATATAGAGTAGTACGAGTCAAGGATAACCACCGAGATCATTGCGTATGGAGCATGAGTCAAGGCTAACTACCGAGATATTTGCACATAACATCTCATGAGACTAAGCTTTAACCAATGAATTAGAGAGCGATCTGGGTCTACCCATCATAACATGTTCGTGACTATTTTTTCACATAAATAATCATACAGACATAATCATTCATAAACATAAAGGTACTCATGGAAAGAAATGGGTATCATAACCATGTCATAAAGTATAATTAATTTGTGTATCATAAAAGTGTCCATGAAAGAAATGAATTAAAAAATACTTTTACATTCATAAGGTAAAATATCCTTATATTTCTGTAATTTATTTCGAAAAGAAGTTATAACATGTAAAAAAGAGCTTTTAATAAATCTTATCATTAAAACATTTTAGTACGGTTTTATGGAAAATATTAATGAAAATATGAAATAGAAAAGGGAAAAATATTTAATATAAAACAAAAAGTGAACCAGTAATGTTTTTATAATAAAACTACTAACTTTATAAAAACAATGGTCTCTTAAGAAATGTGATAGATTGCACTTGAAATTGGATGAGAATTTGGGAAGTTCCCTTAAAACAGGCTTACTTATCGTGAAGAATTGAGAAGGGAACCACTTAAAAATATGTATATCCCCAAAAGAAAACGATGAATGGATATTGATAAATTATTTTGGAACATATAAATCGAATTTATAATATTTACATAAAAAATAAAATATAACTTCATTTTTTTAAAAAGAAAGATAGATAAACTCGATGGAATAATGGTGGTTTGTGTAGAATCCCTTACCTTAAGTCCAAAAGAGTTCTTCGCTTGATCTTATTGTCCTAGATAATCAAATTAGATTTATAAATTAACAATAATAGAACATATTCTACCAAAAAACGATTTATTATAACCTTATTTTATTCATTCATGGTCTTTTTGATGGGTTAAGTGGTTCAATTTCATTATGTGGCAGAATTTGTTTTCATTGTTTTCATGATCAGTTTACTTATATAAAAGTACAGATAATCATGTAAGATGTAGATGGTTGTCCATAATTGAAGTTATATTTTATTAGATAACATCTAGTAGATTAAATGCTTATAATATTAATTTGTTTATTTGGAGTGAGGATGAATCATTATATAAAACTTTAATGATAACTGTTTGGGTTAATTGGTGGTTATTTGACCACAACAAGCTCATTTTTTTATAAATTAATAACATTTGTACAAAATTATTCTATAACATTACATAAAATATATTACGTACATATTAATATGGTTCAACTATAAAAATGGTTTCATGATCAGAATTGAACACGGTGATAGAAATTGAAAACTCATCACCCTTGAATGTGATAAATTAACACATCTCAGAAGGTGTTTCCATTTCTATTATAAAAGGAGGGGGAAAGAGAGATGATGATGACTTATTAACTTATAATAATAAAATTCTAGTACATTTATGTTAATGTAGTTATCACACATTTTTTACGATATTAGATTAGGATATAAAAGCATACAGAGGAACTTGAAAAGAAATTGAAAGAAAATGGAAGAGGGTTTTTCCTCTTGATTCCTTCCCCATGAGAACCTCCTTAGGGGAGAGTTTTTGTTCTTTTGATGAGAAAAAGAGGTATTATACATGGGATAGGGTATTAGAGAGATATTTTACTGAAATTTGGACAATTCACAGGGATTGAGAGGTGTGATGAGAATAGGTGGTGATCGGTGGTATTTATATTGGAGGAGAGGAATGTTTTCTCAATATTTAATTCATTATTTTATAATTTTTCTCAAGACTAGAAATAGTTCTGATTATTGAGACTAAAAATAGTAATTAGATCATTTTGGTTTGAACAATTGGATATTAAATCATGAATGACTCAATAAATAGTGTTTTTAACGTATAATGTATATATATATATATATCATAAATTATCGTATCTCTCTATTCACCAAAAATTCATGTCTTTTAGAAAAATCCAAAAAATTTACCCTTACCATTTTTTGACATGTAGAATCTAAAAATGAAGTCCATTTTATGAAAATAATTATATAAATATGAGAAATTTAATTTTTTATTAAAACCATAATTTACATAATAAATAGAAATTTTAAAATTAAAACTACTTTTCTAACACTTTGAAAAATTAATTAAGATCACATAAAATTATCTTATAATTATAAGACCTAAAAATATTATTTTATGAATAAATTTTATGAAAATAAATTCCATTTTAATTTATTAAATTAATCATAAAACTTTAATTAAATATACACGAATTACAAAAATTCCGACACATAATTAATAATTTATAAAATATTCGTTTAATTTTACTATGATATAATTATATCATATTAAAATTTATAAGATTGATAAATTATATTTATACTTTCATTGGTGAGGCTACTATTGCATTGGTCGTTTTACTATTCATAATGGTCATATTACTATTCCAAAGGTAAAGTTGCTATATCATCGGTAAATTTTCCTTAACTTCTTGAGATACCTTTTTTCCACTCATTATTGAATTATAAGGTTTTTATTGTGTTATATATGTAATAATATGTTATTATACTATAATTCATAATTATAATAAAGAAATTTCATTGATAAAACATTGGGTTGTTATAAATCACATACCCGAGAATCTATGAAAATTATAGGGACAACTCTTAAATGAAATTAATTATTTAACTTTTAAATTACTAGGATTCAACATATGTTATCCATTATCTATTTCATAATATAATAACATATGGAATGATTTCACATTATAATGGTTTCTCGATTTATATATAATATCCCTTAATTGAGTCAATCCTAGTGCATAGTAAATCACTTTTTCTTATACAGGGTAATGCTCAAGTCAATGTCGACATGTATTTTTATGAGTTATTACCACTAGGTACATATGTTCCATAACCACTCCCAATTTTAGTATCAATACATGGATGAAATTCATTGAAAGAAACTTGTTATATACATTCCCAAAATTCCATTATATTTTTCTATACTTAGTATTATCCTGATAATTTTCCTTATGGTTCTCAATAATGTTTTCTCATCCTATTTTATGAAATTTTACCAAATAATTCCTTAAATACCATATATAGTAAACCAAATCTTTTAAACATAATATTTCATGATTATTGAACATAAATTTAAAATAAATATAATAGAAGGATCATAATGTCCAAATTTCATTGGAAGACATGGTTTATAATACATAGAATGAAAATAAAACATTGAATACATATTTAATTTTATATTGTGAACTCAAAATTACATTGTAGTGCCTAAAATTTTATTTCAAAACCTGGGAAATACATAAAATAAAGGACTGAGCTAAAAACCATTAAGGGAATAAACATGATAAGGAATCATAACATGTGAGTCAATGGTAAAATAAGATATTGTAAAAGAGAATGTACAAGAAAAATACAATAGAATTATAATATAAATAGAATGGAATCATAAGATCATGGAATCAATTTAAATCATAAAATAAAAAAACATAAAAAAAAAACCAAAGTCAGGGATAACATCCAAGGCAACATGACATGGTGGACAGAGTCCCATAATATATTAGTTTCACTCACTAATCTCATAAGTGATGTCTCATAAGACTAAAACATTACCCAATTAATTGTATGGATATATAATTTTGGGCCCACCCTTCACATTCATTTCATGTAATTGCATATGCATGACACATATTTATATCAATAATAAGGAATAAATATAATAATTGCCCAGGGAATGAAATTTGTTTCATAATCTTATCTCATAACATAATCAAAATAGACTAGTTAAATAAATAACATTATGTATGGATATGAGGAATCTATTTACCCATAAAATTACGGTGGGATAGTCTTGGTATACATGTGATATACATATATGTATAAATTATAATAATTACATAACAAAAAGATATAGAAAGTGAGTTTTAGAGAGAATGGTCATAATGCAAAAGGGTGTGTTAGAACGATCCCTTAAATTATAATTGATTCATCACATGAATTATCTATATCCTAGAATAATTATCTTAACTTAATTAATTAATTTTATAAAAACTATATTTTATATTATTTTTTTATTTTTATTCATTATCATGTCTTAATAAATTACATAACCAATTAATTTAACGATAAATGACTCATATATCCAAAACCAATATGGTTAGTTGAATAAGGTAAAATAGATTATTAATTAATCATATATAGAATTTAATCAAATAACTACTTATCATTTTTATACATAAATTCTCATTTTTAAACAACTCAAGAAATATGGTTCAGTAAAATGAACTTTATTAAAATCAAGGAGATTGTTGGTTTTATGTACACATGAGTAACCCTTCCATTTTTCAAGGACTGTGAGGGAAAAAAGGTATGTGTAAAATTAGATTTATAATATTTTAATTATATTATAAATAATATATTATTTCTATAAATACCCTTTCAAATTCAATTCATGTGATGTAGTAACAAAAAATAATCACATCGCTTCTCTATGGAGTAGTCCATCGTACACACAAATGATGTTCTAATTTATTTAATTAATGATAAGAAATTAAATTATATGATATATTAAATTTATATAATGGTTAATATTTCATAAATATCATATATAAACATCAAATTAATCCTTATTACCTTCCATGTAATGTATTTGTGAAAAATGAATTGCAACCCTTCGTGAGGGGGTAGTCCACTGTGCACACAAGCAATGTTATCATATTCTATTAGGAATGGAATATAAAAAGGTAAATATGATATTATATTTGGATAATAATAATTAAATAAAATATATCATATATAAACATTTTATAAATCAATAAATTGTGTTTTGAGAAGTGGCGAAGGAAAAAAGTTTGTGTTGGTTCATGAGATGGTAGTCCACTGTACAGAGGATCAATAGTTACATTTTACATTTGACGGAAGTGGATATAGTTATTATAAGTTTATCTGATATAAAAACATATCATTATATTGGAGGAACATATTTTATTATATCATCATGTTTTAAAATGTTTTATGTATGTGGAGGAAGAAATAAAATAAAACACTCTGTTAGGGACATAACCTCTTCTTCAGAAAACTTCTTTTGGTATGCACTAAAAGCCTACATTGGGTGAATTTAATAGAAAAACAAGGATTATAGAGTGATGAAAATGAAGTACGGAATTAATTTTTTCAGTTAGTTTCTGAACCAGTGTGTTTTTATGTATGGAATAGATTTGAGAGAGGGCGGCATTTTATCGGTCGGAAAGACTACACACTTGTAATTCTTGAATGAAAGGATTTCAAAAAATGTTTTTATAATTTGGAAATGAAAAAAATGAACCATTTTTATCCATGAAACTATATTCATGAAATATGACCACAAAATATGAATTATATAAGTTTTTTTCCCTTTTAACCCGTATAAATTTATTTTACCCCGGGAAAACCCATTTTTACATTAATTGTAGTAAATAATTATTACCATTTTACTATTAATTATTCTCAAAAACTAAGTTCTCCTTATAATATAATATAAATTATTATGATTTAAAATAATTAATTCATGTTTTAAAATTAAAATCACAAAAGTGGATGTATATTATTTAATATTAAACCTCTAGATGTGCCAAAAAATAATTTTTCAAGAAATTCATTTTTTTGGAAAATTTGTTCTCATTTAAAATATATGGAACTTATTAATAATAAGATGAATTTAAATTAATATTTATATATATATATTCTATGAATTTCATTTAAATAATTACTACTTATTGGTTCTTTTTATTATTTAATTTTGATTAACATTATACATTTTAAAATTGTTTTTTGAAAAAATTATTTTAATGCCTAAAAATAATTAGATACTAAAATATAGTATAAATATGATTTAATGTAATTAATTTTATTTAATAAAACTTAATAATGATTTTTTATTTGAAATTAAATTAAAAAAACAATTGGACTTAATTTTTTAAAAATAAATGAGTATATTATAAAAATTTATATTTTCATTATTCACTGAAAATGTAATATTTTCAGGAAAAAAATCTCCAAAAGTATATATTGATATGTTAATTTTAAAAATTATATTAATTTTAAAAAATACATTTTCTAGAATTGATAAAATTTAATTTTAAATCACCCACATAAATACAGACTAAACAACATTTTAAAAAAATGTCGTTTTGTAGGAAAAATTTATTTTTCATTAAAAATGCATTATTTATATATAATAATTAGTAAAAATTTAATTTATTTTATACATTTATAAACCATAAAATTTTCATAATATATTTATTCATATTCATACCATCTAACATAACAGGTAAGTTACAATGGCCATTTTTAAATAATAAAATTTTAATAGAGTCTCACATTTCATCCAAAACCTATGTTTTGTGCATCATATGATATAGAGGGGTTTGATTATATTTAAATTTAAAATAGATCATAAATTATCAGGGTGTTATTCCTTCACCCCTTTCCCTCTTCTATGGTATATTATAATTAACCTTCTTACATATTTATGAATAAGGCCTTATTTATTTATATTTGAAGCACGAGATTTTTTTCGGGCTCTCTCTTCCCAAAAAAATAATTATTCATAAGACACATATATTTATAATTGTTGAAAAAACTATTTCACATAATGTATTTTCTAGTAGTTTTTCTTTCGAAAATTATCCATGATTGATATTTCTTCATATTTTCTTTCTTTTTTAAACTTTTCTCTTTTTCCTATTGTTCAGATGGAATATTATTTTCTTGATTATCCTTGAATATATGTAATGTAGAAAATTAATTCTATAGCTTAATGAAACATGATAATATATAATCATTCTATTTATACATTATAGAAAATAATTCATTTTAGAGACTTATCTTAATCACATCAAACAAAGTGTTAATCTTTCTTTCAAGATAATGTTTATAGTCTAATGGATTCCTTGATAATCATGTAATGTTACCCTCATAAAATACAAAAAGTTTATATTCCTTATACTCTAATATGATATACTTCCTATACATTTCTAATTTTTTTATCGAGGGAATTATTTTTTAAATAAAATTATATTAAAAGTTTTGAATTCTATGATTTCTATTTCATCATCATCTTTAGTGTTTTATAGCGATGATCTCTAATGATCTATATATTTTTTTAGAAAATAGAATAGTGGATAAATTTTTTCACTTCCATTACATCCAAAAGATAGTAATTTTTTTTGAGACTTAATGTATTTCTCATATTCAAATGGATTAGTAGTTCCACTAAAATATGGAGGCTTTTGTTATATAAAATGATCAAACATATAAGAATATCATTATGGACCAACAAATTTATCTATTCGCCAAAGGTTATTTGTTATAATTTTAGTAATATTCCCTAATATATCCTTGATCTTCTTAGTTCATGTGTCATCTATATTGTCTTTCCCAGCAAAGAAATATCTATATTGTATATGGGTGTTGATTCCCTGTCATCCATTGGTTTGCATAATTGAATAATTTCACACACTGAATTAGCTCATAATTATCTTGAATAATTTTCCATTAAATAAAAATACCTGAAATAGTAAATGCTCTCTTATATTATATATTAGTATCAAAATTTTCTTGTTAGATATATTAAAATAAAATCTTGTTCCAAATATTTCAACCAATTTTCCAATAAAAAAACTATAATATCACTAAATCTAATAAACTAGAGATGGTAGATACTTTATTATATTATTATTAGATAAAAAGCATATAATCCCAAAGTATTGATCATTTTTTTAGTTTTATAGAACTATACATAAATATGATACCCATATTATGTTCTATATACAAAATAGATAACATAAAAACATTATGACATCCTTCATATTAATAATAATAACCTTATTTATATCCTTTTAAAAGTAAAAAAATTAATGGGTGAACTCACATATTGATTAAAAGAACCGTAAATTTTTTGATTTCAAGAATTAGTAAGGCATAATAAATATGTCATTTTAAATAACTGAAAAAAAATTACATTTAATTCATAACTTGAGCACATAATCAATCCATGGATACTATCAATTGAAAAAATATAATTTATAATAATTAATGATTTCAAAATGAAGTAAATTATTCAGATTTGATGTCATGATCTTAGGAGTAATGATATATTTACCGTCAATACCTTTTGCAAAGATTGTTTAAACTATCATTTTTCATAGACCAAAAACTGATTTTAATAATGATGGGCCATAGATTTGATTCACAAAAAGTGTTGATATATCAAGGGGTTATTAGTTATATTTTCTCACCCATCACTTCATGTAAAATTCATTCCTCATGTATTTAAGGATAAATTTAACTTATAAAAAATATTCTTTATAAATAAACATCCAAATTTATTAAATAATATATATTTATCACATTTTCCCCATATAATAAATTAACATTCCTAGTAAAATTCTGTAAGTATGATTGATAGGCCATTTAATAAAAATGAATATATATGGAGAGTAATATATAAATATATAATATAAATTTGAGGTCAAATGATCATAATAATGTGAAAATTTTAAGGTAAAATTAATTTCAAAAAATTTATTAAGAGATGAGAGACGACCATCATAAAAGTATATTTTGAAGTAAAATAAATACATTTAAATAATGGAAATCAAACATTTAAAATTATATTTCATAAATATTTTCTTTTCAAAATCCAGGAAATATAATAGAATAATTTAAAGGTATTACTACAACTATGGAGGTAGGAAAGTCTATTAACACAATATAAATTAAAAAGAAAACATTTCTTTTGACTTTTACACAAAAAATTGAAAATTACCCTTTTGGGTAAATCAATAGAATTATTCCTTTATAAACATGTAAAAAATCAAGGATAACTTAAAACATCTTGAATAAATAATATAATGAATAAATAAGATATTTCAAATGTGACATTGAAAATATGGACATGGATGTAAAATATACAAGATCAAAAATAATAGTAATATCATATTTTCATTTAAAAATTCCTCTTGAAAGAGTAAAATGAATTGAAGAATTAATCATAATATATAAATGTATATTAATGAAAAATTCATCAATGTCTTAGTATATACACCACAAAATTTCAATTGGTTCATAATACCAAATATGTCTTAATGGAATGGAAATGGAGAAAAATCACCCTACCTTAGGTCGGACTCGTCAAGTGCGTTTAATACCTTTTTAAAAAATATTATTATTCTTATTATATATTTTCTTAAGAGACTTTTTCATGTTTATTTTTCCTTTAATTTTACTTATTATAATTTTATATTTAATTAAAAAATATATTGTTCTTTGGTTGTCAATTTAAATGATATTCGGTTTATATGTCCACAATGACTTCAGTAGGTAAACAATGGTAAATGAGGTAATTATTCCATCATATCCAAAATAATAATCAATACATAATTATTATTATTTTACAAAAATTATACATTTCAACCCAATTGTGAAATATGGTTATGAAAAATGAACATTTTTTAAATCATAGTGATGGGAGGGAATACATACGCATGAGTACTGTTTCCAATTCTCAATGATAATGATGGAAATAAGGTACTTATTTATATAAAATTTACATAATTAGTATTATATAATGAATACCATATTATTTATTTAAATAAACTTATATATAGAATCCATTTGATATTGTTTTAATAAACAAATCACAATGCTTTGTGGTGGTGGTAGTCCACACATACGGACGAATGATGTTATCATTTTTCTATGAATGGAAAGGGAAGAAAACTTGAGATAAATAAATTTTTTATAAAATAAATTGTTTAATTAATATCATTTATATATATTAAATCAATCATTATGACCATCTATGAGTTTTAGTTATTGGAAGTGAATTACATCAGTTCACAAGGTGGTTGTCGGTAGTACACACGAATGAAAGTTTCATTTCCCATATGATAAGAGAGGGGGTGAATATTTCTTATTTTATTAATATAATAATATCAATGAACATGGAATATTCTTCTATTTTTACTTATTCATGTTTTATAAAGATTTTATAGGGGTGTAAAATAAATAAAATGAAAATCTATGTTTAGGAAAAATACCTCCCCTTTCTACAACCACATTGGGTTTATACCTAAAGCCTTCGTGGTATTTTTTTATGATAAAAAATCGACTCTAGGTATTAGAGATAGATTTAGTCCTAGGATTTATGTATGTTTTTTCTGATATAAAAGGCTCTTAATGTGTGGAAAAGATAGGAAGTAGACTATCCTTTTATAAATGGGGGAAAGGACACACTTGGAATTCTAAAAATGAATAAAATATTTTAATGTCTTACTCAATAACATTTACACAAAATGGAAAATTTATTAATAATATGTATCATGACCCACTCCCTCTAAATATTCCCCTCTTGAGATAGAAATGAAAGAATATAGATAATGACTCATGACTCCCTCCTCCAGTAGGACCCGGGGTGGAAACCAGCACCAATGGTATACAAATATCACAAAATGGGAGGTGTTTCCATTTTTATATTAACAAATACTAGAAGATTATACATATCAACCAAAAAAACCATGAAATATATAAAAGAGATACAAAATCCAGCACACATGCATGTTTATAAATATAACTATTGAAAAACAATAGTCTCAAAAGTAAATACCATAAACAAGGCAAAGTAGTGACACAACAACTATCCCAAAGTCTGAGTTAGTAATACCCATCATGGCCCATGTAGTCCTATTAGAAACCTAAATGTGGTTTTATATATGTAGGGAGATTATACAAGTATACTCAGTAGGGAAAAACCATAGTCGCTTGTGCAAAAGTGCGAGAAGCATACTAATTCCCCTATAAGAAAGTAGCAGAACCCAACAAAACCTATAAAGGTATACTCACCACCCCAAACTCACCAAATAAATTCACACCAAATAAAACAAGTCAAGTAAATTAATATAATAAGTACATTGATTTTTTGGTACCCCAATCAACAACCCACAGCTTAACTTCTCAAACCCTAACAGAAAATGTCTTGGCGCTTCTACACTCTTCCAAAATCCCCATGTCACAACACATCTGCACACACATAGTCCTCATAGATAGTCCTTAAAACTAGGAAAAAGAAGCTCACCACATCCTCCTTGTAGACACCTAGGCCAAAACCATACCACATCTCACCCCTAGACACCTATTCTACAACCACACCTCATCCCGAAGACACCTAAAAAATCACACCATGTCTCAACATGTAGACAACTGGTAAAGAAAACAACGACTGCCGATTCAAGGGCCTCAAAACCACACCACAACCTTCATAAAGATTCTTAGTCTACTAATGCCTAGAAGTTGGGGCAGTGAAGAGACAATAACTAGCCATCCACCCTGCAACTAGGATGTTGGGAAAAGACACCCTCCCCCATGAAAATGGGGCTGTTCGGGACATAGTTCTCAACTAGGGTAGGGTGTGTATATAAATCACAAGAAAGTAAAACTATATATATAGTTATCATATACTCAACCCATCCTATGTGTTTTTACAAACAAATAACCATCACATAAAATTGAATCTGCTGCTACCTCTAAGTGCTAAACTACACAAAAATCCTCAGTTTGATTCATAACCCCATCAAACTCATATAACTAATTATATTTATTTATTAAGAAATCCATTTAATCATTTTATCCTTACCCAGGAAGCTACCAAGAACATCAAATCAAAAAATACATAGCATAATCCACACAAAGGATGAATAACAAGGTTCAAACATCCCACTTAACATTTCATCTCTACTTAACGCCCATGCCAACCTATATCATCATCATAATTAAAAGTTATTCCATCCAATACATCATATCAACCACAAAAAAACAACCTCCAACCCACATCCACTCTCATCAACTCCCCTTATGGAAAGCATCAGCATCCCCACTACACAAACACACCACACCCAACAACACAAACAAAACAAAACCCAGTTGTAGTCCCACAAAACAACACAACTCATCCACTCCACAATAAATAAATCTCTCAACCTGAGATTCCATTACACCACCTAAACCACCCCACACATAGTGGTACCCTGAACAGCAGCACCAAAAAATCATAAAAGTCACAAATTTCATATTTAACAAGGATATAATTCTTTAATTCCACTTTTTAATTCAAGGGTGATCAAAGAACAAGATTGATCCAGGGGAATCCATTTATTTTAAAGAATATACATGGTTAAAAGTTTTAATATTGAAGAATTCTGCCAAGAACAAACATCATTAATTCCATATCATCTTTTGCACAGACAAATACCACTAATAAACATGATTTTCAATGGTTGATTATCCCATACAAAACACAATATCAACAATAAATAATAAAACAGAAGCATGTGTCACTTTTTCTCATCCTATGAATAATGATCTTAAATAGATTAAAATTATCTTTATTTATTTGGAACCTTACTATCTTCACAATGTAAAAAATCATACATCAACCCCACATGATGCACAAATTAAAGAGAGGTGAAGGTATCCCTACCTTGAGAAATATATGATCAACACCTCCACCTTGCGCCAAAACAGGGGGTGTGTAAGGCTCTAGGGAAATGTGATCTAAGGTTGAAACACAGATGCACATATCCTTAAAGAATAATGGTTCAGGGATTTCTAGTGTCAAGATCAGTGGGGAGTATATAAGGGTGAAAGGATGTCATCATTAGAAAGGCCAGATACTAAATCAATGGAAGAAACGGTTTTAAAAGTCATTGAGGTCAGATCATGATCAAGACCAAGTGTTTTGACTATCTAAAAGCCTCCTGATCATTATAAATTTAAAGATATATTTTATATCATTTGAAACATCTTTTAAAATCACTTAAATAAGGTATTAAATTCATTTTATGTGAAACTAGAAAAAATGGGAAAAACAATAAATTTGACAAACTGTTGAAATGACTCACCAATGGATGACCTACTGTTAGAAAACTCATCATTAGGTGACCTACCATTGGACGACTCACTGTTGGATGAGTCACCAGTGGAAGACTCACCATTGGATGAGTAATTATTTGATGATTCACCATTGCGAGTCACCATTGGTGACATACTGTTGCAAGTCACCATTGGACGAGCGACTGTTGTGAGTCACTGCTGAACAATTCACCATCATGAGTTAATGTTAGAGACCTATATTTTCTGACTCACCATCATGACTAACCATTATGGGCTTTCGATGGATGTCTCACCTTTACAATCCACTGTCATGACTCACCATCACGACCTACCGTTTCCACCTACTAGTCCTGACACACCATTTGAAAAACTGTATTTTGATAAACTCTTGAAATGAGTCGCTATTTCCTCCTAGAGGAGCTCAACCACTAGATTTTCACAAATTAATAGACCAGGGTGGTCTGGACTATTACATTAGATGAGTCTTAAACTATTCTTACCCTTGAGAATTAAAAACTAAGCCCATAAGAACGAACGGTCCAAACAACCACCCATGAGATACCTCTTAAAGATCTCTCCATTGTTGAAACACTACTACTGAATCAGCACACCAAAGTTCAATGATTAACCACCCTTTGTTATTTGAAAGCTGCAGTGAAACTTCAACATCCAAGAACGCATCCTTCGACATCGATTAACCCAAACAACTAGAAAATACTCCACACAAAGATGACAACCACATGGTCCGAACACATGAATTAGAGAATCTCATCTTCCATGTTAATATACTATCCGCTCTGGGTGATACTGACTTGCCCACATGGGTTTAATCATTTCACAATAAATACACTCGATTATGAATATATTCTTCCCATTTTCACATGTTTCAACACTGTCACACATTTCAGAACAAGGAAACAACTCAAATCATAAAAATAGGGTTTAAACAATACATCACAAGAAAAAATAGAACAAGACAAAACTCAAAAAAAACCCTGAGTACTGAGAACATATATTCTCTTTTCACTCCTAAGTACTCTCCTCTAAACCATTGTTCCTCCACAACATGCAAACCAACGGAATGGTCCTCCCACAAATCATATTATCTTGATGATCCTATATATCTACATTCCACTCCACAAATTTCATGTCGTCTTTCATATCTAACTATCCCCAGTCAATGAAATGGGAGTCATCATGAAGATACTGGAAAATCTGAGAGATGTGAAAGACATCGTGGATCCTTTCCAACTGCGGTGGTAGTGCTAAATGGTATGCCACTTCTCAAACTCATCCCAACAACTCAAAGGGTCTGATGAATCTAGGATAAAGCTTACCCCCTCTTCGAAACCTCTATTTCCCATGTCAAGATGAAACCTTTAAGAACATGTGATCCTCAACCTTGAAATCCAAGGGCCTCCTTCTGTGATATGAATATGAATTCTATCAGTCTTTCTCTACTTTAATCCTCTCAAAAACAGGTTTAACTATATTTTTTACGCCCTGTATAACCTCAGGGGCAAGAACACCTATCCCCCCAACCTCTATCCAGTAGAAAGGTGAACAACATGGTCTTCTATACAAGGCTTCAAATGGAGCCATTCCAATGTATGAGTGATATCTATTATTGTAATAAAACTATACCAAAAGTTGGTTTTATAGAAAAGATACACCAAATTCCAAGATGAATGCTCACAACATATCTTCTAGCCTCTTGATAGTACATTCTATATGTCCATTTGTATGATGGTAGAAGGTTGTACTAAGGCATAACTAAGTACCAAAAGAATGGTTCAATCCCATCTAGAGTCTCGAGGTAAAATGTGTATCCCAGTCAGAGACAATGGTTCTCAGAACTCCATGAAACCTCACTACCTCGTCCACATACAACCTTGTCAAGGAATCCACTGTGCCCGACTCCTTGATTTCTATGAATTGAGCTAATTTTTTCAACTGATCCACTACTACCCAAATATCATCGTTGCCTCCATGAGACCTAGGTAATACAGGGAAGAAATACATTGAAATGTTATCCCATTTCAACTTGGGGACATCTAGGGGAAACAACAAACCACCATGAACACGATTCTCGGCTTTCACCTATTGGAAAACCAAGCACTTAGCCACAAAATATTCCTCTACCCACTTCATCTCGGTCAATATAAACTACATTCTAAAGATATGATACATCTTTTAAACTCATAGGGGTACCTATAAGGGTGATCTATGAAACTCATAGAGTACCTACTCGTGTATCACCACTAGAATAAATATCCTTTCATCGAACAACTTATCATTCGGTCCATCCTCCACCATCCCTCTAGAGCATCACTGTTGTTAACATAATCATGTGTCACCTCTTCCTATGATTATCTCCACTGAGACTTCTCCACATTATGGATTATATAATATTTCACTCTCATCTGAAACAAACATCCTCTTATTTAATCCATTCCTGCATCTAAGTGCAACGTGAAAAACTCCTCCATTGCCTTCCAAGTGTTTGTAGATTCCTGAGCGACGTCCTTCTGTAACTTCTTGCTCAAATAATTAGCTACAAAGTTATCCTTTATTGAGGTGTAGGAGATCTCAAAATAATATTATCGATGAAACTCCATCCACCACTACTGTAGAAAGTTTGGATCTCACTGGGAAATGATATAAATCATGCTCTTGTGATATGTGAAGACCAAAAATATCTCCCCCAATAAGGTAATGTCACCGTTACTTTAGTGCAAAACAACTGTTATTAGCTCCAGATCGTGGGTGGAATAGTTACTTTCATGGGGAAATAATTTCTTAGACCCATAAAAGATCACAGCTTGCTAATTAAAGAGAATAAATCCCAACCCCAAAAGGTAAGAATCGGAAAACACCTCAAACATTACCCCTTCCTATGGAAACCGGATCATGGGAGTACTAACCAAATTTCCCTTCATATTTTCAAATTCTACCTAGAACTACTCACTCCAAACAAAATCCTAGTCATTTCTAGTCCAAGGTGTCAATGGAGCTGCTACTTGATAAAAATTGGGTACAAATCTCTAGTAATATCCCAGAAGACCTAGAAAACTTTGAACCTCTACAGAATTATTGGGTGATTCTCAAGAAACAAATACCTCAACCTTTGATGGGTCCACTATGACACCATGATGAGACACCATATGCGGAAGTAAATGCAGCTCTCGTGTCACAAAATTAAAGTTGGATAGCTTTCTGTAGAGCTGGTGGCATCAATGGATCTACAAGGATGTCTTGATATTCTTGGTATTATCCTCCTATAACATTGACTAGATCATTGTTTTATCAATGAATAAAACAATGAACCGGTCTAGGAACTCCCAAAATATGGAGTTTATTTGCCTCATTAACACAGATGGTTCATTCATAACACTAAACGACATGAATATGAACTTGAAGTTCCCATACCTCTACCTGAAGTGGTATTTGGGATATTACCCTCTGCTGGTGATATCCAGACTGCAGATCGATCTTAGATAACCAACTTGATCCACTCATATAGTTGAAAAAATCATTTATCCTTGAGATTGGGTAACAGTTCTCGATTGTTACCCAGTTCAACCTCTGGTAGTCTATGCACAACCTCAGACCACCATCCTCCATCTTATCAAACAAGACTGGGGCACCCCATGATGAAAATCTAGTCCTGATAAAGCCCTCATTAATTAGATCATGAATCTGAGATTTCCCGAATCATCATATGGATGATCAGAACATTGTCGAGGGACTTCCAAGGTAGAGGAGAAGTTAGGAGCAGGGCATTCTACCATATAGAGAATGTGGTAGATGATGTGTATGGGTAGAAGGAGGTGGGTGAATGTTCGAGGAACTACCACCACCACCCCTAGTTGGTCCACCATGAGCTTAGGGAGCTGGTAGATTGGGATGATACAAACTTTAGCTGATAGTGGCTTATGACCCTAGTGCTCTAGAGATTATTAAAGGTACAATTTGTGTCTTTTACACCCTAGTTTCTATTGTTATAGACACAATTTCTAGTCACTCTTTTCTCACCATGACCCTTATTTGAGATAGGGAGATTCTAGTGGAACCGTTGAATCGATTTCTATGCTCAGAGACTTCTATGGGAGGATATGTGATGATCACACATTGGTTTCGACAGTGTGACATTACTCTTGGGGTGATATTTTTGGTTGGGATCTCCTGGTAGCAATGTCGAGGCATTACAATGTCATACTTTTTATGGACTGTTTATCCATATTTAGTTCCCATATTGATTGTTTTATGGGATTAGTATAGTGTGTCTGCTGATATGGGACCGAGTTTTACTTTATCATTGAAAGGAAACCCCAAGTAACACAAGATGGACTCTCACATAGAATTTTTTAGTCGATCACACACTAGTTGGCTAGCATGACCCTCAGTTCAGTGGATGAGACTAGTCCTCAGTTTCCTACATTGGTGAAAGAGTACAATGATGTCTTTTCGGAAGATTTTATAGTATTACCTCCTCATAGGGAGGTGGATTTATGCATTGATCGATACCCTAGGAAAACACTGATATCTACTCTTGCATATCATATGGATATTTTAGTGAATTGTGAGTTAAGGGTACAGTTGGAGGAATTGTAGAGAAAGGTCTTCTTGAGATCCATTTTTTCACCTGGGGTAGCCCCAATGGTGTTTTCCATGAAGGCAGATGTGATATTGAGGTTATTTGTGGAATTTTGGCACCTGAACTAGGTGACCTTGAAAAATATGTATCTATTGTTGAGGATTGATGACTTAATCAATTAGCTGAAGGGAGCGAGGTGGTTCTCAAAGATAGACCTCATATATGAATATCAACGACTTTATATACAGGATAAGGACATCCCGAAAATGGATTTCAGATTTCAGTATGCACACTACATTTATTTTTTGATGTTGTTTGGTGTGAAAAACTCCCCAGAAATGTTCATGGGACTCATGAAAAGGATATTCTGACCTTACATAGGCCAATTCATCATGGTCTTCATTGATGACATTCTAGTGTACTCAGCGTCCGAGGAGGAGGACGCAATAAACTCGGGGATGGTCCTGGACACCCTTCGAGAGAACTGGGATTCTAAGAATCTCTCTATGTGTTAGTTCCTCATTTTAGAGGTCCACTTTCAAGGACATGTCATTTCAGAGGTTGTAGTTTCAGTAGATCCAGCGATGATTGAAGCATTGCTTGCTTGGGATCCACCCAAGAGTTTAAATGAGTTATGGGGTTTCCTGGGTTTTTCTAGAAACTATCATAGGTTTGTACCTAACATTTTTAGGGTAGCAACACTGTTTATGGCCATGAAACGGAAGGTTCAGCCTTTCATGCGGATAGAGAAGTGCCAACAGTGCTTTCAAGAGCTGAGGTAGTGGTTTACGAGCACTCCCATCATGAGGTTACTGGATGAGGGTGTTGAGTACGTGGGGTTCTGTAATGAATCAGGTACTAGGCTTGGTTTTTTCTTAATACAAGGGAAATTTTTGATTTCCTATGGTTCACGTCATTTTAAGAAGCATGATTAGAACTACACAAACTATGATCTGGAGTTGGTAGTGGAAGTCTTTGCATTGAAGTTGTAGAGACACTAACTAATGTTAAAGTGGTCTACCATCTACTCTAGACACAAGATTATAATTTATATCTTCTCTCAAAATGATTTAAACTTGAGAAAAAGGCATTGGATATAGTTCCTCTAGCACTATGATAACACGATAGTCTATACTCCTAGGAAGGCTAATGTGGTGCCAGATGCTCTCAGTCGGAGATCGAGTCCACATCTACTAAATGAGGCATTCGAGCAGTTAGCCCCATTGTAGATAACCTTTATGGGTAGATATGAAGTAGATTATCTCTATTCAATGGTGGTTACCCCACCACTCTTACAGCGAGTTTGGGAGGCACTGCTCGGAGATACTAACTACAAAACTACAAGTGCTCAGATGTCCACAGGCCATACCCCTAATGGATATTAGAAACATGGGGAGCACGTCATTATCTTTAAAGGGCGCATAGTAGTTCCAGAAATGTTTTAGGGTGAGGTCTTGAGGGAGTTCCATACTTCCAATTTTGAGGTTAATACTATAGTGGAAAAGATTTATCAAGACCTCCGACATCAGTTCTAGTGGTTGGGGATGAAAAAGGAAGTGGCAAAGTTTGTTTATTATTTCCTCACTTGTTAGTAAGTGAAGGCTAAGCATCAGGTTCCAATGGGTTTTACTCAACACCTTGAGGTGGAAGAGTGTAAGTGGGATGTGATATCGATGGACTTAGTGATAGGTTTACCATGCATGTCTAGGGTACATGATACCATCTAGGTGATTGTTGACCAACTCACAAATTCATCCCACTTCTTACTGATCTATGAGCAGAGCTCGGTAGAGAGATTGGGACACCTCTACATACAAAATATAGTTCATATTAATGGATTTCCATCAATGATCATCTCATATTGTGATGCTCGCTTTACATCCCAACTGTCGTGGGATTTTAGGAGGCATCTGGGACATAGTTGTGCTTGAGCATGGGGTTTCATCCATAGAAATATGGCTAGATGTATAGGACCATCCGGGTTATATAGTATATGCTATGTTCTTGCATCCTTGATGTTGACCATAGTTAGGAGGACCACCTACATATAGTGGAGTTTTCATATAATAATAACTACCATTCCACCATTCGTATGGCACCGTTTGAGGCCTTATACGGATGACCATGCAGGTACCCACTATGCTTGACATACCAAGGAGAGTCAGCACATATGGGTCCAGAGTTGGAATAGGCTACCACAGAGAAGGTGGAGATTATCTAGGTGAGGATCAGTACTACACAGATCTATAATAAGTCATATGCTAATAGGCGGCAGAGGCCCTTGGAGTTCGAGTAGGGAGACCAAGTGTTCTTTTGGGTCTCACCTCGATGGAGATTGCAAAGAGTTGGCTCGGGTGGCAAGTTATCATAGAGATACATCGGCCCTTTTCATATTTTTATTATAATTGGAAAGGTTGAATACTTCATATCTCTACACCTATAGTTTCACTAGGTGCATGATGTGTTCCACGTGTTGCATTTGAGAATGTATGTGCATGATTCATCACACATCATCGACTGCGACGAGCTAGATATTGATGATGGGGAGACTTTTCCATAGTACCCAGTGGTGATAGTGGATTTACAAGAGTTGATCCTTCATGGTTGGTTTATTTTTTTGGTCTGTGTTTGGTGGTAACATTGAAATATCTAGGAGAGCACTTAGGAGAGGGAACCTTATATTGATACTTAGTACCATAACCTTTTTGTTGAGTAGACCATGTTTTTAATTTTAGGGATGTAAAGTCCAATAGAGGTGAAAATTTAATGACTCAGATGTTCCCAGTCTTATTTTTAGAAATTATTTGGGAAAATTATTAGACTAGGAACTGAGACAGCATGTGATTACGTTGCCTTGGGTGCCTGGAATGATTGTTTGAAAAATGTTATGTTTTTAAAAGAATGTGCGCATAAATTTTATGAAAAAGTTAAATAACACTCAAATGAGTGCCTAAGATCATAAATATGATGGAACCATTGAGCTCAGAGTAGTGGCTTTAACCTAGGTGTGACCTAACATTGGTTGGTGTTGGTCATCTATAGAAACAGTCAACGAGGGTGTAACCGTAAATAAAATAATTAAATAAAAATTATTTTATTTTGAAATCCTAATAAAAATTAAATGGTAACTTATATTGGAAATATGAAACTTCCATTGAATTATTATGGGGGTGTTTTCCCTAGGTGATTCCTAACATCGGCCGGCACGAGCCAGCTGCAAAAGTTTGTTTTTTTATGTTAACCTAATTAAAATATTTAATAAAAATATTTTATTTGAACATTTCGTGTTGATGAAGTGGAAATTTATTTATTTTTTTAATAAGCCATGTTAGGGGAATTCAGGGTTATCTCCAAAACCCTATAATTCCCCTAAGTCAAGGAGAAGGAAGCTCTCTCCAGACAACGAACGTCAATGGATCAAGGATTGACGACAACATAGAACCCCATTCTTTATCAAAAACCAATCCAACCTAAAGGTAGGGTGTAGATCTTGTTGTGATTTCTTTATCCCTTTTTAAAATAAAATAGAAAACAAGGAACTGCCCAAGAACATGTTGATCTACTGTTCTATCATTCTTGAGGGAAGGAAAATTATTGTGGGATTAAAAGAAATAGATCATAGTGATTATTCTAAAATTGGTTTCTTCATGATCCTGCTAACATGAAAGGATCAAGGCTGAATGAACAAGTTCAAGTTCTATAATTTGAGTGTTCATGTTCCTAATCCCTCTCCCCTAAATCAATCATTTTCTTTGTGCGGTCTTCACCCTTTGAACCCTATGCGAACGATCGATCGTTTCACCCATGATCCATGGTGCAACGATCTGATATTGAAAGATGTGATCCACGGTGGCATTACGGGGGCGTGACGAGAGCGCAGTAGTTAGGTGGTTGATTATGGCAGAGGAAATGAAAATTGGAGGTGAGGGAAGCATGTGTCCTGATAGGCGGGCGAGTTCTGGAGGGGTGCATAGACGCGGTCCAGTAGGATCACATCGGAGGAGGAGCCCATGATGACACAAGCCAAGGGTGATGGACAGGAGCCACAGAAAGAGGTCATGGTAGAAGCTATGGCTAGATGTGGCTAGGAGGCCAAGTCATTGGGATCCTATGGTGGTGGGGAGGTCGTGCATGGTTATCAACATGAGGTTGGGTTCTGTGCAGAACTCGTGGCGGTAGAGGCCGTAGGGAAGGTGGTTGGGATGCAGTGTCGTCTGCGTTGAAAACGGCGGCCATATTGACTAGGAGTGCATGGCTGGTCCACATAAAGTGGGTCAAGCTGGGTGAATCGAGCTTCTCTGGCAGCCTAGTGGTCCATGGTCAAGTTTTCCATTGGGCCGGTCCAGTTCGGGATGGCCCAAAAAAACTGGGTCGGGTCAGGTGAATCGGGTCGGATCTTTTCAGACCCGGACTGGACTAAACCCTCATTACTAAATTAGTAATATCTTTCAAACTATGTGCCTATTTGATGGGTTTTTATAGAATTATGACCCTTGTGATGAGATGGTCCTTTTGAGATAATCTAAATGATATTTTGGAGAATTTGGTTTATAACCTAACGGATTAAGTATAAGTTCTCCCAGAATAAGCATGCTATGTGAGGAATCCAAAGCTTGGCTTTGAATATTTGACTTGGGGGACTACTTGACCCCTAAACTCATCATGCACCATCGACACCCCATATTTAATAGAGGATCTATGCTCTATCTACAATTTCTGTGCCATCAACTTCCCAGACACCATCCTCGCTCTGGGTGCCACTGATGCTCTATGCGCCACCGACGCTCTATGAATTGTCGACACTCTGTGCACCGCCCATTCTCTTTTATCCATCAACTCTTGGTGTTCTTCCAATACATCTACTATTATAGAGACTAGGAAATATTTGGACTATAACTGAAAATCCTTCTCTTCATTATTTAGACTTGTACATGTGTGAGCTGACTGTACTTCATGTATTTCCTTTATAGGTTACTTCATGTAATTCTTGGTGGTGTACCTTTGTGGTTTCAGGGTCCCTACCATGTATTTTATTACTCAACTCTACATGGGATAGTCATGTATGTTTTGTGTCTTTTTTATATGATCACATATTTTATAGAGTACTTCATGGACCGGGGCTAGGTGGTACTTAGAGAGAGGCCTGATAAATGAGGTGTGCTTCAGAGACTTCGGACAGTTGTTTCTATACCTACCCTTCAGGTACGGTTTTCTGTGGATGATATTCATGATCTTGTACTTTCCCATTTGGTTGGTCTTCTATTATGGCCTTATTTACTTTTCATTTCATCACTTTTGGGCTTGTAAATGAGTGTGTGTGTGTGTGTGTATAGTTACATATTCAAATTCCTCCCAATTGTAGGATATGCCTATTGGGTGCTAGTCACCAGCCCCTGGCCTGTTGGAGGTGGGATTGTGGTAGTACTAGAATGGGCCCTAGGGGATGGATCATGACATATGATTATAATAAAAATATATTTATTAAACGGATTCCCTTAAGATAGATTTTGATATGATGAATTGATGAAATTTTTATGAAAACTATTTCATTCCCATGGGTTATGAAAGAATGGAATTTTTATTAAGCCCACTTATTTTCATGGAATTTGATATGATGAATGTATTATTATATTGAGGGAAAAAATAAGTATTTTTCATTATGTGATTTGTGGGACCTTTATCTCACTCCAATTTTTTGGGTAAAAATTGATATCTCATGAAATAAATAGGACTAGAATGGGGAGTGAACATAGTTCATTAAGGGAATATATCAACTATTATAGCTATGGGAATGATCCATGACTACTAAGACGGTTTGGGGCATGAAAACAATCAACTATGGTAATTATAGGAGTGAGTCGTGATTATTATGATGGTTTGGGGTGTGAACCTTGACTACTATTATGGTTTTGGGAGTGAAACCAATCCAATATGATTGACATGGAATTGAATCATTCACTACTAGGGAAGTAATTTTATTTTCATTTATGTATGCCAAAATTTTATGACTTATAATAATGTTATTCTTCGATTTCTTGTTCTATTTGATTCTATAATGTTGAATTTCTTATGAAATGGTAGGATTTATACCATGACTCGTTTTTATGGCCTATGATATTCATAGTGTAGTTTTCAAATTTTATTCTAATTATATTATACACTATCCTCATGTTATATAGATATCTCCCCTATTTAACCATACTAATAATCTGAGATCATCCATTATTAATTGTTATTTACCTAGGTTATAATGAATGGTATTATGATCGATATGTCTATGTAGTGTCCATGTTATGAATAACTTGGTGAGAGATGATGTAGTTCACTTATAGCCTAATTGTTTATGTATCCATGCTTTCAAAGATACTAAACATAAATGATTATGGACTATATCATTATTCTATGTAATGAATATTCATCTACAAATATGTAATATGTATCAACCCACCCCCATAAATCCTAGAATCGGTGTCTTGATACTATGAAATTCCCATAATATACAATTAAATCTCATCCCAAATGTCCAAATAGTTTAGTGGTCTTGTTAAACTAGATACATAAATGAGTCAAAATTAAAACATAAGTTTTTTTTGGATAACATCATTTAATATAGTGTATCCTTTCATATCCTTCCAAGAACAATTCATAAAATCTTGGGTAAAGGAAACATAATAAGGGGAGATCAAATGCTTATTAAGTGTAAGTAAAATGGAATAAATAAAGAATCAATGAGAATAATAGCTATGGAAAGTAAAATAACTGAACAAATATTCCATTTAATCATCTAATTGAGAAGGAAGTGTATAAGAAATATGGCAAGGTAAATAACTTGAAACACCTTCCATTCAAATAACTAGATAAGGAAAAATTAGTATGGCAAGATAAGAAAAAGAAACATGACATTTAATCAATAACCTAAGAATGGAAGGAAACCATAGATTTTACATAGTTAAAATCTCTTGGATAATAAATACATAATCAATGTAATGGCAATTTGTAATCATTGGAAATCATGCTTGTGGCACATGAAAATTTATACCTTTATGAACATTCACAATATAATTTAAATCTACATGAAAAAACTTATATAATTTTTAAACTAATATTTATCATAATAATATATCGATGAATTAAGGGGCTATATAATGTATGGGGCCCAACCATCACTGTATATCCAAATCATTCCTCATATAGAGTTATCAAATTAAACAATAACAGCATTCCTTATTAAATATCTGTACTGAATAATGAATACAGATTTATTAATTTTTCCCCAGATAATAAAATAACTATAAATGTAAAAAAAATATGTAAAAATGGTATATGTTTAAAAAATAATAATAATCATGATAAATTATATAGATAATTATGGAAAATTCAATGTATAATGATCATAGGAAATTAAATATTTCAAGGGGACAAAAAAAGGAATCAAGGAAGTGAATTTCAATACTATCCTTGGATAAATCAATCATAATCAATCCATAATAAGAATAAGGATATTATCAATAGAATATACCTCAAGTTGAGTAAAAATAAATGGTTCTTTTCATTTATGAATATATATAATATAAAAATATATTTTAAAAAATTGAGGAAAGTATACTTTTTTTATTGAAAATACTTTTGAAAATACTTTTTATTGAAAATCAAATTTGAAAAAAATTTCATTAAAAAATATCCTTTTAAATTTTCAAATTAATATTCTAAGAAATAAATGTGGGTAAATATATATATTTCAAACAAGGTAAAAAAGAACATTCCACTTTCAAGGTAAATAGGTTAGAAAAGTTCCTTGTATAGAAAGAGAGAATAATATTCCATTGAAAAAATTTATAAAAGGAAAAAGGGTAAAAAATTATTTAATAAATCATTTTTGAATAGTTAAAAACATTGTTGAATTACTTTTTATGTAACATCATTTTTAAAGGAAACCATGTTCTTCGGCTAAAGAGTGAAATGCAATTCGGTTTTCTTAAAAACATTTTATAAAACACATTGAGTATAAAAGAGTGTAAAAATGATATTGTTACGTGAAAGAGGTTATGAAAAACTATATTATAACAAAATTAATTTTTTTGGTTGAAAAAGATCAAATAATTTCCATGAGTGGATATTCAAGTGTAAACAATCCTGAATAAAATGATATTGTGATATAACCCTTGAAAATACCCTAACTCTGAAGTGTGACTCAACTAATTAATAGTTTATTGAAATATAATATAAATCCACATGAAATTATTTGATGTAAAACAATATATATTCAAATTTATTTATACACATTATCATATAATATTAAAGACAACGGGGGTGTAATATAACTCAATGAAAAGAAATTGAGTTATGAAATTCTATTCCACTTGATAATGATTAAATCAAATAAACTTACATTAAATATTTCAAAATGAAACAAAACATACCACAAATAATGAATTATTCCTTATATTTTATTTAAAAGTAGATTTATGTACACCATATATAAGAAATTAGGTTCACAGTGATAAAGTATGTCTCAAAGAGTGGAAATTGAGATGAAGACCATTACAACTTTGTAATTTTTTAATTATAATCCAAAAAAATAACTTCAAATAAAGCTAAAATTACCATGAATATAATTTAAATCATGATATAAAATACAATATGGGAAGTATATAAACCTCACAAGATAATTATCTATTTAAAATGATTTATGCCTCACGGAAATAAAACTAATACAAAAATCACTTACCTTGTGTTTCCATTCAGGTTAACATCATTTATCTTCATATATAATGGTTTAAAAAATTTCAAAAACTTATAACATAACAATCAATATATTTATAATATCTTATATTTTCATCTTTTAATATCTTATTACTCGTTTCGTAATAATATTTAATTATTTTCACTATTTTCAATTTTAATTGTCTAGTTTTTCAAGAATGTTTCAACTTTTTATTTTTATTATTCTGAATTTAAAAAATGACTTGCTTATCTTAATGGTATAACCCATGATTTAATTATCATATATATTTAGAATATATTTTTTCATAATAATCCATAATTTTTGGAGATAAGAAATGAAATGCACCATTAATAGATATGGTAGATTGTACATACGCATGAACAGTAATTCCATTTCATTATCATATTTAAAAAGTAAGTGATAGATATATGTATGTATTTATGTATATATATTATTATTAAGTTATCTTATTTATATCATATATTTCACATGATATTATTAAAATGATCCCCTAATACATTCCATTTATAACATGAACGAACCACATTGCTTTGAAGAGGCGGTAGTCCACACGTTCCCAAATGATGTTATCGTATCCCCACAAAATAAAACACATGATGTTATGTGTTATATAATAATTAAATAAGTATAAATAAATTTTAAATATCATATATAACATAAAAACATTATGTCTATCATACAAATAGTATGTTTTTTACAAATTATGTGGAAGGGTGTGTAATTCTGGGTCATACAAATATAATAACAACATATCAGTATATTTATTACATTAGGTTTATTATATATTATTGTAATAATAATTTTTTATGGGGTGGAGAATAAAATAAAATGATTACGATCATTGAAGAGTGTTACCCCATTTTGGGGTAAATTCGTTTGGTTTATACAAAAACACATCCCTGATTTTCTTTCATCCCAATTTTATCATTATAGGATGATGGAAGAGATTTTGGGATATTATTGTTTTAAATTATTTATGATAAAAATGGAATTATATTTTTGAATAAGTGGGATTCATGAGGGATTAATTATATTTCAGGAGGAGTGGGATTCATGCAAATTTTTTTGAAAGGGAATTCCAGCCTTGTTTTTCCATGTCATGTCACTAAAATAATAAAAAAACTATAAAAGGGCTTTTAGGGTCTAAATATGGCCATATAATGGTTTTTGAACAAGTTTCTACTTCATTTTGGCTCTTATGTTTAAGGTTTATTTTATTGTTAAACTAATTTTCCTCCTATTCATTATAATTAATTTTAATTACTTTCTCTAATATTTATATGAATAAAATAAGTTGAAATTTTTATCTATTATAAATTAAGTTGAATCCAAATTTTTTATAAATATTTTGAAATTCCAATCACAAAAAATGGTATAAAATAATTTAAATTTAATCCTACAGATGGGACGACAAATTAGGTTTTTAAAATAAAAATGTTTTAACAACTGAGATGTTTTTTTATCCAATTTCAAAGTTAATTTGATTAAAATGAACTAAATTAAGTTAATTGATATAAAATTTATCTAATTAAACTTTAAAACCAATCACAAATATAATCTAACCTTATAAACAAATTAGATGAAAAATAATATTAGAATTAAAATTCATTATTTTTCACAATTCTTCAAAAAATGAAACTTCACATAAAAATACCAAACATTCACCATAAGATAATATTTAAGTTATTATTTCAAATAGGAAGATTATTTTAACATATAATATTTATAAAAGTTCCAAAAAAATTATTTAAAATAGGCTCTCTATTTAAAGGCGGTAAGTGTGCCCTTATAAAAATATAGCTTTTTATGTGTAATACTGTGCTTTTCATTATATTATGCCTATAATATATATTTAATGAGTATAAATAATATTTTATTGAATATATTGTATATTTATTTCACTAATATCATTCTATAATAGTTATTAATTTAATTTATTAGGATCAAACACCTTTGGGAGTATAAAAACATTTCCCTTATATTCAATTGGTTTTATATTCATTTCTAATTAATTGGTAACCAATGAATTCATAATATATTTTTATAAAGAATTTATTTTAATAAGTAACAAAATACCTTTCATAAAAAATAATTTAATGGGTAGGTTATATCTTAATATATTAAATAATAATATTTTAATAATATATTGTTGTTCAGTAAAACTTGGTCTCACGTGTTGTATAAGCTATCGAATATGGTTTTTGATGTGTCTGATATAGTATAAATCATTATTTCATGCAATTAAAGATATAAAATATATTTATTATATTTAAAATATTACATATAAAATAACATACATATAAGTTATATGCTATCAAATAAAATTTAATCTTTTAGAATTTTGGAGGTATTACATTCTCCCCACCTTAAATAAATTGCATCTTCACAATTGAAATGTGACCTTGGAAATAAATTGTTTGATATTATCTATTTTTAAATCCCAAATTGTGATAAGGGTTCCATAAAACTTCCTCTATAGAAGAGATAATTGGACGTATTAAGTTTATGATGATTAACATATAACTATGTCTCTAAGTATGAGAACATTATTAAAAAGTGGAGTTATGTAAAAATAGGAAAAATAAAAATATTTATAGGGAGTGAATAAGGTCATCAATCACAAACAAATGAATGATCGGTGGAATTTTGAGGACCAAAATTCAATAAATCCATGATGACATAAAAGACCATCAATTCAATAATAATTACGGTATTAGAACAAAATTTTATTTTAAGATACTTTTCTTAATATTGAGGAATTATTTTATTTACCAATAATATAAGGAAATTTACAAACATGATACATTTCAATTTCATATAAAAAAATTAGTCTTTTAGTTTCCCTTAAATAATATCAAATTCATTCTTTGCTCCATAAAATTAATATCCAAGATTGAATCGTTTTTTGAAGCACTAAAATATTTTTTTAATAGATCCTAATAACCATAAAACAATTCATCGTATTTGTCTCAAACTATTTTCCAAAACCAATATGGTTAATACATTAATCAGTAAACATAAAAAGTGATACTATTGGTTCATCATTAATAATTATTTATCAAATTGTTTAACTAAAAATAATTAAATATTAACCAGAACATTTTGTAGGTATGTGGTTGGCATTAAACCATTATCATCCCACATTAATGGGTTGAAGTCCCACAGCCTTGTCGGACTTGATGGGTTGTCACTCAACATACAAGTTCTCATTTTTCTAAAACAAAATTAATATAATTTACAAAATAAATGCGATGTACATCCTTGAAACATGGTTAATAACTAAATATCCTTTTAACTGTGATTTTAAATACAACCTCAATACATAAATACTTAATCTATTTTATTTCTACATTGGGTCTTCCTTAACCTGAGGTTTATCCTAGGTCATTAATTATCATTATCTATTAAAATCTCTCATAACTCTTAGCAAAGAAAATATAACTTATCCTAAGAATATCCCTTGGGAGTGTCAAACCATGTGTGTAGTAAGGCCCATTGTGGTGTACCACATTATGCCTGAGACAAGCCTGACAAACCTTTTCGAAGTTGTTTCCAATAGTTATATATGTTCCAAAACCACATCCACTTATAGTATCCATACAATGATTTATTTCTAGGAAAACCAAATAATATCTATCCAAACCAAACATTTGGATTTTATTCTATAATTATTCTCAAATTATACTTTAGGGATACAATCTATAAACTATTCTTCCCTAAATCTAGTTACCAAGCTTACTAAAAAATATACTCTAATACCAAATGTAGTGACCCGACCCCAACAATCCTAGATCCAGTGTCGTGCAACCAATAAATTGGAATAATACAAAAGTAAATCACATCCCAAAGGACCGAACGATTTATTATCCATGGAAAACAATATATATATATATATATATGAGTCAAAATGAAAACATAAATTTTTTCCAAGGATAACTCTATTCAATCTAGAATATCCTTTCATATATTTCTTATCACGCCTTAGGGAATCTTGTGGAAAGGAAACATAATAAGAGTGATCTCAAATTTCCAGTAAGTGTATATACATAGGAATAAATAAATAATCAATGATAATAATAATTATGGAAAGGTAAATTAATAAAAATTACTTCTATATAATCAATAAACTGATAAGGTAGAGAATAAACAATATATCAAGGTAAATGACTGGAAACACATTCCATTAAAAGAACTAGATAAGTAAAATTCAATATGGAATGTTAAGAAACTAAAAATACATTCCATTTGATCAATATACTTATAAAAATATGGATCCACAGACTTTCTCATTTTGAAAATCTCATGGATAAGAAATACTGAATCAAAATAAAGGTAATGCTTAATTATTAGATGTCATGTCTGAGGAACTTGAAAAGATATACCACAAATACAATTCAGATGATGGTTTAAAACAATAGGTAGAAACATATTTAATTTTTTAAACTAATTTGTCACATGAGAACCTTTCGAAGAATCAAGGTTCTAAATAATGACTAGGATCCACCAATCACTTCATGTCCAATTCATTCCTTATATTGAGTAATCAATTTAAATAATAAAAATAAGCCTTATAAAATAAATGTATTGAATAATGAATATAGATTTATCAATGATTCCCCAGATAATCAAATAACTATCAAAGAAAACATTATATGTAAAAATGGTATATTATTTAGGAAATAATAATATTCATGATAAATGATATTGATAATTATGGAAAATTCAATGTCTAATTGTCATAATAAATTGAATATTTCAAGGCTATTAACAAAGGAATCTTGGAAGTGAATTTCAATACTATCCTTTTCCAAATAAATCATAAACCATAAAGTATAAGAATAACTATGGTATCAATATAACATATCCCAACTGGAGTTAAAATAATGGGGTGTGGTTATTGATGAAAATAAATACTATAAAAATATTTTCTAAAAACATTCTTGATTAAGACATTATTTTTTATTTTAAAAACATTTAGAATACCCTTTTCAATAAAAATAACTTACTAAAACATTTTATTTAAAAATTAACATTTTAAGCATTCAAGGGAATATTTAAAAAATTATGGTGGGTAACTCCATATATACAGTAGAAGGTGAAAATAATATTCTTTTTTTCAGGGTAAAAAGGTTCGAAAAGTGTCTTATTTTGAAAGTGCCAAGAAGATTCCATTGAAAAAAAATTAAATGAAATCAGATTAAAAAATTCTTTAATAAATCAGTCTAGAATGGTTAAATTCATTTTTGAAAACCTTTTTATAAAACATGGTTTTTAGAAGAAAATAGGTTCTCCAGCTAAAGAGAGAAATGGAGTCATGTTTTCATTAAAGAATTATTAAACATTTTGAGAACCAAAGAATTCAAATATGGTAATATGACATGATAAATGTCATAAATAAATATACGAGAAGAAAATTAAATGGTTTGGTAGACAATGATCAAATAATATCTTCAAATGGAAATTCAATTGTAAACAATATTGAATAAAATGAGATTGTGAACTAAACCCTTTAAAATGCCATTACTTTGAAGTGAGACTCAAACAATTAATTAATTATGGTTATAAAATGTAAATATTTATAAAATAAGTTTAAATAAAAAAATATAGTCGAAATTATTTGTAAACATGACTATATATTGTTAACGGCAATAAGGGAGTAATATAAATCAATGAAAAGAAATGGGTTAAGAAATTATTTTCTACTTGGTAATGATTAATTAAAATCCCATTAGGTGAAATATTTTAAATTTAAACTAAAAATAGTATTAATAATTAATTAAATATTATATTATATGTCAATTTATAATTATGTACACTATATATGATAAATTAGTTGTACAACGATAAAGTATGCCTCAAAGAATGTAAAGTCAGACGAAGACCCTTACTATATAGAAAATTTTGAATTATAATCCATTTGAAAGAAACAAATTCAAATGAAAATATAAATACCATGAATATAAATTTATTCATTTTATAAAAAACAATATGGTCAGCATATACACTACACAAAAGAATTAAAATGTGAAAATGGTGTATGCCACACAGAAAAAAAGGGAGACACAAATCCCTTACATTGTGTTTTCTTTTGTTTGACCATCATTCAACCTCATGTATGATGGGTTTAAAAATTAAAATAAAATATAAAGTAACCATAATAATTCTTAATATATTATATATTATCTTCGTATAATATCTTATTGTCCGTTTCTTAACAGTCTTTCATTATTCTCAACATTTCAAGTGTCATTTTTTCCATTTTTCATGTGTGTTTTGACTTGATATTTTTGTTCTTCTATCATCAATAATGGATTAATAATATCTATGATTTAAAAATGATTTAATATTATATATATTCAGTTTATGTTTATTTATAATAATCCATAATATTTTTAGATAGGAAATGAAATGCACCATTCATGGAAACGTTAGGTTGTACGTCAGCATTAATGCTAATTCCATTTACTTTTCATATTTAAAAAGTAAATGATATATATATTATTATTATTAAATTATCATATTTATATCATATATTTACATTATTTTATTAAATACATCCCCTAATACATTCCTTTTCTAGCGTGCACAAATCGTATCACCTTAAGGAGGTGGTAGACCACACGTCTGCAAATGATGTTATCATATCCCCGTAAAATGGAATGCATAAAGGAAAGTGTAATATAAGAATTAAATAAATTTAAATAAATTATAAATATAATATAAAACATATAAAAATAGTATTTCTATCACAATTACCACCATGATATTTGGTAAGGTAAGAACAAACAATCATCATTTTGTGAGGTGATAGTCTTCCATACACGCGAATGGTAAGTTCATTGCCCATTTGATGGAAATGTGTGTAAGTGTAGGAATAAACCTGATATTATTAAAATATTATTATATGTTTGATACTTTTTTTAATATATAATCATTTAATTAGAAGATTTTAGGGGGTGGAAAAGGAAATAAAATGATATTGATCATTGAAAAATGTTACATCGTTTTCTGGTAACTCTTTTTCGTTTATACCAATAGACATCCTTAATAATATTTACTATGAATATGAGGATTCTATGATTATGGGATGGATTTTGGGAGTTTACTTGTGAAATTTTTTTATTTGAAAAATGGTTTGAGAGTGAATAATTGGGAGGGTTGAGTGCCTTTTTATAGTGTAAGTGGAGTGGCATTCTTTTACACAATTTGAAAAGGAAATATCATTGATGTTTTCCTTGTAATTTGGCTACAATAATGGGAACATTTAGTTAAAATGGATTATATAGTTGATATATGGTTATAGATTTTCTTTTGTACAAGTATATAGTTTATTTTGGCTCTTAATATTATGGTTTAGTCCCTTGTTAAGATAATTTTCTTCTTAATCATTGTAATTAATTTTAATTACTTATACTAATATATTTTCAAAAAATATATATTAAACTTATTAGACCATAAAAAATTTAATGATTATTATTATGGAATAAAAATTTTAAAATATAAATTATATAATTTTTGGAAATTAATTTAAATTTAATCCCACTGAAGGGACGACAAATCTATGTTTTAAAGAAAAAGTGTTCGAATGTTTGAGATGTTTTTTATCCAATATCAAATTTAAATTGATTAAAATGACCTATATTGAATTAATTGATACAAAATTTATATAATTAAACTTTAAAAACAATAAAAACTTATATTTACTCATGAATAATTATACAAAAAAGTAGTTTTGAATTAAAATTCAGTATTTTTAACTATTCATCAAAAATTGAAACTTCACAGAAAAATACCAAAAAATCACCATTACGTAATTTTTATGTTGTTATTTCAAAAATGTATTTTATTTTGACTTAAAAAATTTATAAATGTTCCTAAAATTGTATTTTTAATAGGTTCTTCATTAGAAGACGTTTAAAGTGACGTTATTAAAATATATCTTTTATTTCTAATACTGGGTTTTTTCTTATCTTATGCCTATAAAATATATTGGATGAATATAAAAAATATTTTATTGAATATATAGTATATATATTTCATTAAAATCATTCACCAATAATAATTAATTTAATTTATTTGGATAAATCGCATTTATGAGCATTAAAATATTTCCCTCATATTCAGTTGGTTTTTAAATTCATTTGTAATTAATTGGTAATCTATGAATTAAGTTTATATTTTTTATAAACCATATATTATCATAAAGTAATTAATAATATTCATAACAACTTATTTAACATGTAGGTTATATCTTCTTATATTAAGTAAAAATATTTTAATAATTTATTATTACTTGGTAAAACTCAGTCCTATATGTAGCAGAGGCAATCGAAGTATCTATTGCATGAAACACATGCTAACTCAGTATTTAATGAATTTAAATATATTTAATATAATTAAAATATTAAATATACCCTAAAATCTCTAGATTTTATATGTTATCATATAAAAGTTACTCATTTAGAATTATAAGTGTGTTACATAATATATATTTATGTGATGTTTGAGTATATAAAGTTGGTATCCTATAAAAGTAATTGTTAAAAGTTAAAAAATGTGATGTAAAGACTTTATTGATATCCCTAAGGATATATATATAATGATAAGACTAAGTAGAATATAATGTGTAGGCAATTGTAATAGTATTTTTGTGAAACATATAGTGATATTTTTCAGTTAAATTACAGTCATATATAGATAATACAAGTGGATTTGGATCTAGAACAGTTTTACCTATGGGTAATTAATTCTAAAAGGTAAGGTTTACATTGAATTTATCTTCACCAAATGTATGATAATGTTCCATTCTACACACTTGGTTTGGAACTCCTAGGGTGTATTGTTTTAAAATTTATAGACACTTTATGACACATTATGAAGGATTGGAATAAGTGTTAAAAAATATTAATATAGTTTAAATATAATATCTATTAGTCTGAAAATATGGAATCATGGTCTATACATTATTTGAATCATTGATCACTCTAATTAAATATTTATGAAGGTTATGCTGACATTTTTTGTTTTATAGCATTCTTAAAGATAGAATAATAATGTTGATTTGTTAGCATGTATGATAAAATATTATAGTAATGCATTCAATATTAGTTATATGAGTTCATTTATATCATGAAAAGTATCAAGAAGATGTTCATTATTATCCTCAATGATTATATGTTTATTTAGGATTGAAACCCCCTTATGGTACGATGGTAACATCTATAGTCAATGATTCTTCTAGAGTTGATGTTTGGGGGAATGTGCTTCCTAAAAATCATGTTATTATCCCTATCAATGAATTTGATGTTATCATTAACACGGATTGTATTTCTCTACATAAATCCCATATCAATTGTAGAGTAAGGTAATTCATGTTTTATATTCCAAAAAATATGTGATTTTTAATCAATATGATGATAAATATGAGCTTCTGATGGAAACAACAGCAATTGTATGGGTTTTGATACCCATTAAAAAGTGGTGTTTGTGTCATATTATTTTTATGAAATTAAACATAGATGATATGTTATTTTGTGGGAGTTTGATGATTCCTTTCTAGAAGAGTTTCTTATTGATCCACCAAATCATGATGTTATGTCCTCAATAGAACTCATACCTATTTCTACACCTATATCAAAAGTTCCTTATATAGTGTCTCATATTGAGTTGAAATAATATATGTAGAGAATGTAAGATAATCTTAAAAAACTATTCATTTTTTAACGGTTTTATCTTTGGGTTCACCATTCCATGTTGTTAAGAAGAAATATTTATCGATGTTATCACTATCAATAAAAAGTATCCTATAGGGTCTCGGGTTTTTAGAACATGTGTAATTCCAAGGGAATTTAAATTTTGGGGTTTAATGTAGGGTTTGTTTTGTAAATTGTGCTTCACAACATAATTCTCGGAGTTGGAACACTTCAATTTTTTGGACATGGGTAAAGGCCTGAAGAGTTCCCCAGGTGTCTCGTAGTTTTTCAAGAGTTTTGGGGTCTGAAGATCAAAGGTTTGTAGGGTATTCATAGGGGGCAATGTTTTTTTGAACCCATGTGTCCCATAGAAGAAAATTGGGTGGCTGCACAAAGGGGGTGAAGATGGTCCCCCCATGGGGTACACATGGTTTTTTCAAATCATGCACCTAGCCTACATAGTTAGTTTCACTTAGGTATTACCCTCAAACTATTCATATCATGGTTCACACATGGTTATTCTAACCATGCTGGAAAACCCGTGTGTGGTGTTTCTTAAGTAGGAGGTGCCACACAGTTGGTGCACGGTATGGCCAAACAGTGCATCCAAACCGTGCGGCTTGGTTTTTAGAGTTAAAATGACTGGTTTACCTTTAATTATGTGAAAACATATTTCTCTTTTTATTTTATCCTCAATAATGAATATCCTTATCTCCCAGACACCAAGGGCTCTCCTCCTTCCATATTCTATTTATGGAGACATATATTCCATCTGTAATCTGGTTCAAGTGTCATCAGACTCTATGGATATATATCGATTCTTCATTCGTCCTCCGTTTATCTCATGATATGAGTCAAATAAGGATATTATATAGGATGAGTTATCTACTATAGATATATGGTAGGTTGACTCATTCTTTTCATTTAATTTTGAGTGATTTATATATATGTCATTGTGTTGCATGTCCAATTCTCAGGAAACTCCTTAAAAAGGGATTTTGATCCTTGATATGAAATTATCGATATTTCCTAATCAATTAACGAGGCCCTTTGATATATTTTTTATAGGATACGGACCTTGAAACTGAAACCATCCCTTTGGGTGTGTTTTTTATTTAAATTGCCATTATGATGTAATATGAATTTGTATGTCTATATGATGTTCCTAATTTTCCCTTGTAATGGGATATTAAATATATAATTGAAAATTTTAATTTAGAATTAAATGCAACTATATTTGTGATATCAATTGAAATTAAATTGATTTGATAAAGAATAGGCAATGGAATCTATAACCATAGACCCTTGTCCTGTATCTATGTAATACCATATTGAATCATGATTTTCACGTTATATTTAATTTCCCAACTGATTATTTTGACTCCAATCCTTTTACGATTTCCCAACACCATGAGTCACCTTTTTAAGGTTAGGTCAATTTGGATGTTCATGGTTTTGAACATGGCATGATAAATGGTTGTAATTTAATGTTATCAAATTTTTGAAGTATACTTCAAATGATTTATAAATGGTAATGTTATACAAATTTTCAATTTAATTGATAAAGCTAAATGTCTTGTATGCCATTCCCCTAGGTTTATACTATGTATTGGTTGTTTAAGTAGGATACTCTTGATGAACATGTGACTATATTAGTGGAAATATTTTAAAGTATGGATAATAAATTGAGTCACCTTTTGAGGTAGTTTTGAATTTAATTGGATAGGTTGATGACCCTTGGTATAATTTAATTGTTTAATTGATATTGAGTGTTATATTCCTTAGGTGACACATGGATTCAAATGACTAATACCTTAGATGGAATCATTTGGAATTTATAATGCTTATGCCCGAGTGATACTTGGTCTATTGATATAAATTTCAAAGGACTGACTCAGGCGGGTTTTACTTTTTTAATCCTTAGTTATACTTGGACTTCCAAGGATGGACTCATATGGGCTGATTAATATTTGTCGAGTGATACCTTGAATACATATGGAATTCCTAAGAGGGACTCAAAAAGTGAGTTTTATCATAATGTTATGGGTGATACTCAGCCTCCATTAGTATTCCTCCAAGTAAGGACTTGAGTATTAGTGAAATTATACCACACCTAGAGTGATACCTATATTCTTGAGAGGTTCTCTATGAAGGGGATTGTAGGGTGTGGGTTTATATTACACTTTGAGAAATAACTAGAATCCAACATTGTAATTCCTAGGATAGGGTCATGTTCTAATTTGAATAATGAATGAAATTAATTATATGATTCCTCTTCAAAGCTAAAGAATAAGATTGAATTTGGTTTTATTTGTTATTTATAGATTTCATGTTTAGGAATATTTACTTATATCATCATAGGGGATGTCAGGCTACATTCTAGGTATCAAGTCTTGTAAATTAAATGAGATGAATGGTTGAATGAACTTGATTAAAATGACATAGGATTGAATAATAAATAAGATACTTATATCTTAAATTAAATTTGTTAAATTAAATGGTTGTAAATGAGAACCAAGATGTTGTATGATGTTTACTTTTCGTACTCTCTATACTTATTTCATTATTTATTTCACACTGTTGTTATATATATTCACTACCTATATGGAATAGACCTTGGATGATTTCCTACTAAGATTATGTCTCACACCATGTTTGGACCACCTTGGGTACCTAAATAGATTATATTATTTCAGGTATGGATAAGGTAAAATCCCCTTCTTCAGGTTCTAGACTACTATTTTGGAGAAAGGGAGCATGGGACCGAGCTGAGGGTCGGGATTCCAGCTAATATAATTTTGACATTTTTTAATTTTGTGACATGTATTTTATATCTTCCATTTATACTTTTTTTTATTTTTTTATAAAAATGATACTTTCATAATTTTTTATAGGAGTTGACTTTTGGTATCATTTATATATCCATCTTCCACTATTTACCTTTTCATCTATATAGTTTACTACTTCCACTACTTGTATGATATTGATATTTTTTGTGCTACACTCTAGTGATGAGGGAATAGTCTCCCCACTAACACACATATTCCCTCACTACTAGTTAGAAAACTCTGGATTTTTCGGAGATTTGCTTCAGGTCATGTGGTCAACTAGGCTTAGGGAACTATTGAGTGGCATCCAGGTCTGTGACATTACAAAGTGGTATCATATACTCTTTTCTATTTTTCATACTATTTTTTTTTGGTCGATATCGGACTATAAATGTGTCATAACATGGTAAATATCTATGTATAGGAATGATCACCCCACCCATAGTGAAATAACCAAGTGTCTAGGGATGAGATTATTGTTCATGTTGTTTTATATTAAAGTTGATATGATTTCAACATGAGTCTATGGTGTATTTTCTACTGCTTCATGGTTTTTCAAATTTACAGTATTTTACCCTTGGCCTAATATGTCAAGGATGTATCATTACGTGCATCATTATAGGCACATTTAAATTCACATTCCATGCATATTTCATTCAATGTAGTTGCATTTATATCTTGTATGTTGATTTTATTTTTTTCCCTTGCATGTTATTTCATCCTTAGTTTGTACCTGTTTAGGAAATTTCTAGCATACATGTTTACATAACATTATTATGTGATTATATACCATGATTCCTTATCGATTAAGAATTGTTTTATTGTGTATCATGCGTATGTACTTATTTGAATTCTTTTAGTGTTTACTATTTATTATAACATGGTAAGTTTTATTTTGATATATGAAAATGGTTTCATTGGATGAAATTTATTGGTTGTGAATTAATAGGGAGATTATTTTCAATTTTAAGGTGTATGTGAGACATATAATTTTTAAATAGTAACCCATATTCTATAACCATCATTAATATATATATATATTTGGATACCTTTGATAAAATGTAGAGGCTACTAAAGTTGATATGTTAAAGTGGAATGATTTCAATTGATAGAAGCCAAATTCCAACCAATAAAGTGTATGGGTGCTTTTTGGATAGGTATATAGATACTGTTGGGAAAAAATCCCTCAAGGTATCATTGAATCATTTTTGAGGTGATTGTGTTTGTTGACAAAGTGGACATCTGAGTAGTGATTTTTGACAAATCAAAACAATGACATACAAATTTGTTGAAAAAGAGGATTTCATGGTGGAATGTCGAGTTCAAGAGCTGAGGTCAACGATCTATGTTTGATTCAAGAACGTCGATAAAAGGAATCGATGATCTGGAGGCGGTACAAAAGAACAGATACATGGTGGCGCCGTTTTCCAGTGTTTTCCAAATTCTAGGGCCTGAAAATCAGCAAATGAAGAAAAGTGTTTTTGGAAAAAGGACTTGGGCGCTGAGGACATGGATTATAGGAAACTTGCATGCCATATGTTTTTCAAGATCAGAAGATCAAAATATGGAAAAGTAAAGAGGTTCGTGCAAGTTTGGTAGTTGGTCGCACAAGTGTCTAAAATGACAGGGGACTTGCGCGCCGAAACTGGGTCGCACAGGTGACTTGCACGCCGTCGCGCAGGGTGGTCAGATTGCCTATAAATACTGGACCGCACCTCCTCATTTTCAACGGAGTTCAACACTTTGAGAAATCAGAGCTCCCGTCGCGCAGGTTTGGTGGTCGCGCAAGTGGTGAGTGTGGGTCACGCAGGTGAATTTGTGCGCCAGTAGTTGAAGTTGTGCACCGGTGTTAGAAGTTGCGCGCCGGTTGGCAGTTGCGCGCCAATATTGGTTTGGGCGTAAAAGGAAGAGAGTCGCGCAAGTTTGTAGTTGAGGAAGCTTGAGTCACGCAAGTGTATGAGGAGGACTTTCACGCCCGTTGTGACTTGCACGCCGATACTTGCGTGCTGAGATTGACTTGCGTGCCAAGTAAGGTTTTGTTCCAGAGGTGCTTCTCGGACTGCGTGGAAGCTGTTACGTTGCCCGATACCTTCGGTGCAAAGAGATATTCATCTACGGGTGAAGGTTTTACTTCAACATAGCATCTACACTCAGAGGAAGATGCATTCATTCATGAAAATGAAGAGACCTACAGGTCTATAAACTGTGAGTGGGTTCCTTCCAAGAGCAGTGAGCTTAGGAAGAGGAAGAAGGTGATCCTCTCCACCGGCAGTGAGCCAGAGAGAGAGAGAGAAATAGGGAGTGACCCTTGGGAAAGCAGTGATATGAACATAAACTTTTAAAGGCAGTGATCCTGGGCTTAGAAGTGATCTAGCCCGAACCTTGTAATCCACAGCTAGTGAAGATTAGTGGAATTTGGTACGACCGGCAACTTATCGGCGTATGCTCCTTCGACGTAGCCCTTTGTAGTGAACCAAGTAAAATTGATGTGTCTTGTGCATACTTTTCTTTCTATTTACTTTGTGCAACAGGAAAAAGAGAGAATAGAGTTTTGCTCAACAGCGAAACAAGATCAGAACGGGAATTAATTTTTAATTAGTCATACCCTGATTCACCCCCCTCTTAGGGTATTCAGCCTTGTGGACATAACAATTGGTACCAGAGGGAAACGTTGAAAGTTCTTCTTCTCTCAATGGAGGTCACCAGTCATAAAGGGATTCCGATCTTCGACGGATATAATTTTCAGATATGGAATAATCAGATGCAACACTATTTCCAATCCTTGGGAATGGATGTATTTTTAGCAGCTATGCATGGTATCACAGCTGATATTAATAGTGGTGATTTATCAGAAGCTGAGCATAGAGAGTTGGATGCTGATTCCAAAGCAATCAATGCCTTAGGGTGAGCCCTTTCCAATCCCCTCAACACGAAGGTGATTTCATGAAAACATCACATGCCATGTGGGAAAAGCTTTTGAATATATATGAAGGGGACACAAAAGTCAGAGAGGCAAAGCTGCAGGTGTTGTGGAACAAATATGAAGATCTGAAAATGAACCCGAATGAGTCTGTTGATGCATTCTTTGACAGGGTAAACATTGTTGTGGAAGATATACGAGGTCTTGGAGAAGTCATTGAAGACATGAAGATTGTAAAGCGCCTCTTGAGGAAACTTCCACCTTGGTTCAATCCGAAAGTTTCAGTACTAGAAGATAAAGATCCAAAGGAGCTGACATTGGACAATTTGTACAGTACCTTGGTTGCATATGAAATGAGGAACGATGATAATGATGTTGTGGAAAAGGGGAAGTCTAAAGAGGTGGCATTTAAGGCCATGAAGAAGCTCACCATTGAAGATTCTAATGAAGAAGAAGAGACAGATGAGGTGATGTCATTTCTTTCTTCAAATATACAAAGAGGAAGAGGAAAATTTAAAGGTAAACTTCCACTAGCATGTTTTCGATGTGGAAATTTTGGTCATCTTGCTGCAAGATTCCCAAAGAAGTTTCAAGATGATGATGATGATGAAGTTGAAATTCCCAAGAAGAAAACATTAGCTTTTGTGAAAGGGAAGAAGCAATTCAAGAGAAATTTCTTCAAGAAAAAGAATCTTCTCTCACAAGAACATGAAAGTTCAGATGAGTCTGAGGATGAAGAGGTTGAGGAAATTGAAAATTGCAGAGATCATGGGGTAAATTCCTTGGTGGCGATTGTTGGTAGTTCTCAAAAGGGAGAAGAAGCTGATCCTAATGATGAAGAAGAAATTGAAGGGAGAGTTTATATGGAAGCCGAATTGGAAGCATCTCTTGAGGAGATAGATGTTTGGAGAGCCAAAATTAAGAAAGCCAATAAATTGGTTCGTGATGCCAAACTCTATATGCAACAACAGGATGAAGAAAAGTCTGAGCTGTTAGAAGAAATTGAAAGAATAAAATCCTCAACACTAGAGAACTCAGAAAATATTGTTGAGTATAAGCTTAAAGTTGAGGAAAAAAAGAAGGAAATTGATTGTTTGACCAACACAGGAAAAGATCAGGTTAGACGTATCAAAGAGCTTGAAGAAGAAGTGGTCAGTCTGCGACAAAAACTTAAGGATCAAGATAAACTCTGGACCCCTAATGTGATATCCGAAAAGCAGGCCATTCAGAAGACAGAGAAGAAGAAAGCGAAGCCTAGCAGTTCAGTAGGGAAGAAGCAGCAATTGAGCTCAGATGTTAAGGTCATTTCAAGGCTTAGTCAAGAACAAAAATTTGTGACAATTGCAGTCAGACCGCAAGCACTCATCCCAAAAGTGAAGGTTGATTTGGGCACCAAACAGAATCAGAATATTCAGAGATCTCAAAGGGAAAATCGTAGTGCTAAAATATCATGAGGGAATGCATCCTATATCAGGTGTTATTGCTGTGGGAAAATGAGACATTCACAGTATGTGTGTTCCATAGACAAGAGATACAGAAGGGAACATGAATAGATATGGTAGCCAAACAGAGAACGGTTTTCCAGAACACATTTTGAAGGACACTGTTTTTGGTGTGGAGGATTTGGACACATGGCTAGGTATTGCACTTAAACCATTCAGAGAAATGTGTAAAAGAAGAATCAAAATGTTCGCAAGAAGCAGATCAATAAACCAACAAGTGAGTTAAAAGTTCAGAACAGATTTGCAGCTCTGCAAGATGAGGGTGGTCCATCATACTTTGAGAAAGAACAGAAGTCTCAATCCATGCCGAGTTTGAAAGAAAAAGTATGGACCAAGAAGAAGAAAAATGAGAAGGCTGTGGTGGCAGAGATTACCCTTAAAGCATTAGATCAATCTGGTGTTTGGATCCTTGATAGTGGTTGCACATCCCACATGATAGGTAATAAGGATCTTGTTACAGGCATAAAATATGACAAAGAAGGAGTTTTCAAATTTGGAAATGATGAAGGCCTGAAGATTGTTGGCTCAGGGAAAGACAAGATTGGGGCAAAGAGATGAGACGTGCTGATGTCTTGGTAGTAGAGGGTCTCAGTCATAACTTACTCAGTGTCAGTCAACTATGTGACTCTGGGCACTCTATCCAATTTACCAAGAATATGTGTGTTGTGAAAGGAAAAGATGGAGCAGCTGTTCTGCAGGGAGAAAGGTCAAAGGGAAATCTCTACCTTATAGGTGGGGAAGAAGGTACTTGTCTTTTATCCAGAGAGGAGGAAAACCAGATGTGGCATAAGCGACTTGGTCATCTATGCCAACCATCTATGGAGGATCTCGTAAAATGTGATGCTACTAGAGACCTTCCAAAACTATCTCGTGATCACACTCATACGTGTGATTCTTGCCAACAAGGGAAGATCATCAGAAAGACATATAGGAAAAAGGAACAGAAATCAACTTGTGTGCTCGAATTGGTTCATGCTGATGTATGTGGACCTTTTTCACCATAAGCTATAAATGGGAAAAGGTACTATGTTCTTTTCATTTATGATTATAGCAGAATGGCCTGGGTATTCATCATTACCCATAAGACAGAGGTGTTCAGTTGTATAAAGCAGTATAGGAGGGAATCAGAAAAGATGCTTGGGCAGAAAATCCTGAAATTTCATACTGACAACGGTACAGAATTTACAAACAGTCAGGTTGAAAACTATCTTGAGAAACATGGGATAAGGCATCAAGTATCATCAGTAAGAACTCCCCAACAGAATAGAGTGGTTGAAAGAAGAAATCAGATCATCAACAACATGGCCAGAACAATGCTTATTGATAAGGACCTACCAAACAAAATTTGGAAGGAAGCCGTTTTAACATTGGTCTATGTTTCAAACAGGTCTCTGTTGTGTCCGAAGCAAGGGAAGACTCCATATGAACTATGGTACGGAAAGAATCCAACGTTGAAATACGTTCAAATATTTGGAATTAAGTGTTTCATTCTCAACAAAGAAAATAATAGGATGTTTGAGGCATGAGGAGATGAAGGGATATTCCTTGGCTACTCAGGGAAAAGTAAAGCATATAAATGCTTCAACAAGAGGCTGGGAAAATCGTGATGTCACTATAGTTGAAAATGAACAGAATACTCGATGATCCAGTGAACAGTTCATAGATGAAAGTGATGATGAGGAAAGCAACACAGGGGGGCAGAAGTTGCAGAGGCTGACTCAGAAGAAGATACTGATGATGAAAAAGAAAGTTTCAAGTCTATATCTGCAAGGAATCCAAAGAGTCGAGCTGAAATTGATAGGCAGAATATCATTGGTGACCAGACAACATCAGTTCAAACTCGAAGAATGAAGTCATTACAGCAGACATCATTTTTATCTCAGGTGGAGCCGAAATCTTTTTTTGATGCAGCTGAAGATGAAAACTGGGTTCAAGCTATGAATGAAGAGCTTGATCAGATTGAGAAGAACCAGATGTGGGAGATTGTTTCGAGACCAGCCTACAAGAATGTCATTGGGACTAAATGGGTCTATCGCAACAAGATGAATGAATATGTAACTCTGATTCGAAACAAAGCATGACTAGTGTGCAAGGGGTACTCCCAGATCGAAGGAATAGATGTTGATGAGACATTTTCACCAGTTTCAATGCTGGAGACAATCAGATTATTCTTAGCCATAGCAGTGCAAAGAAAGTTTAAAGTGTTCCAGATGGATGTCAAATCTGCGTTCTTGAATGGGGTTCTGGAAGAAGAGGTGTACATTGAGCAACCAGATGGTTTTCTTATTCATGAGGATGAGAACAAAGTTTGCAGGCTGAAGAAGGCATAAAATGGGCTGAAACAAGCACCACGAGCATGGTACTCAAGGCTTGATCAGTATTTTAAGAAGCTTGGTTTTCAGCATGGGGAAATTGATTACAATCTCTATTTTAGTAATGAAAGTAATCAACGGATGATGGTGCTGGTTTATGTTGATGACATAATATTCAGCGGATCAGATGAAGCTCAATGTAGACAGTTCTACGAATTCATGAAAAATGAGTTTGAAATGTCAATGATTGTAGAGCTAACATTTTTCCTTGGTTTACAGGTGACACAAGGAAGTAATGGCCCTTTTATTTCTCAATCCAAATATTCCAAGGAGGTTCTAAGAAGGTTTGGAATGGATAATTCCAAGGAGATGAAGACTCTGGTTGCTACCCGGATGAGATTATCAAAAGATGAGGATGGCAAGGCAGTTATATCACAGAATAAAGGCAAATTATCGGAAGTCTATTGTACTTGACCGCGACAAGGCCTGATATTGTTTTCGCCACATGCCATGCAGCGAGATATCAAATTAATACAAAGGAAAGTCACATGCTTGCAGTGAAAAGAATACTTCTGTATATCAAGGGCACAGTGGACTTCGGGCTGACATATAACAACAAGTCTCAGATAGAATTATTGGGATATACTGATGCAGACTGGGCTGGTTCTGAAGATGACAGGAAATCAACATCTAGAGGTGCATTTTATCTTGGCGGACTATGTATTGCTTGGTTGAGAAATAAGCAGGATTGCATCTCATTAAGCACCGCAGAAGCTGTGTATATTGCAGCCACTCAAGCATGCACACAGTTATTGTGGATAAAGCAGCAGCTTGAAGATATGGGAGTTGAAGTGAAGTCTCCGATCAGAATCTAGTGTGACAACTCAAGTGATATAAATCATAGCAAAAATCATGTCCATAATTGTTGGACAAAGCACATTGAGATCAAGTATCATTTCATCGAGGAGAAGGTTGGGCAGGGCATCGTGAAGTTGAAGTATGTGCCTGCAGAGCTATAGGTTGTAGACATTCTAAGAAAGGCCTTACCCAAGGAAGCCTTTGAGAGGCATCGACTGGATCTGGGAGTTCAGTCGATTCCCCGCACTTGAAATAGTGTGGATGTGGGACCCCCCCCCCCCCCTCTCCTCGAGGTATGATGTCTTTTTCCCTAATGTGCTGATTTGTGTTCTCTACTCTGTTACAGACTACAAAGGAGGGACCTTTGGGTTCGTTGACAAAGGGGGAGAAAATAGTGTTTGTTAAAGGGGGAGAAAATAGTGATTGGGAGACAGTGTGGCTATTTGAGAAATCATGACAGATATGGGGAGAAGCTGACAGGTGGAGCAGCCAGAAAGGGGGAGCAATGAGAAAGGGGGAGTGTATTAAATCTGACGATGATAGAAGTGATCGATCAAAGAATAGATATCACAGCAGCTTAGGATCGTGATAAAAGCAGAAGAGTGGTGTTGCAAAGTGGTAAGACTATTTACAAACCAAACATTGGTCTTCCAACAAATCCATCAACAATTGGTATCAGTTTAGTACAAATAGGTATCAGTTTGGTGTCAACAGTGGATGTCAGAGATAAAGTGATTCATTGATGAACTTTTCATTTACTCTTGTTTCTCACGCCGAGCATTGTTCATGTGGGCTTAGAGAATGTGTTGAGTAAATCCTTGATCGCTATCAGAATCGCAATGAGGCGAATGGAGGCTGAAGAATCAACGGTGTATCTTTGTTTTGGAAGAGTTGTCAACAAACCCAAAGGGGGAGATTGTTGGGAAAAAATCCCTCAAGGTATCATTGAATCATTTTTAGGTGATTGTGTTTGTTGACAAAGTGGACATCTGAGTAGTGATTGTTGACAAAGCAAAACAATGACATAAAAATTTGTTGACAAAGAGGATTTCATGGTGGAATGTCGAGTTCAAGAGCGGAGGTCAACGATCCATGTTTGATTCAAGAACGTCGATAAAAGGAATGGATGATTTGGAGGGGGTACAAAACAACAGATACAAGGTGGTGCCGTTTTCCAGTGTTTACCAAATTCTAGGGCCTGAAAATCGGCAAATGAAGAAAAGTGTTTTTGGAAAAAGGACTTACGCGCCGAGGACTTGGAGTATAGGAAACTTGCGCGCCATATGTTTTTCAAGATTAGAAGATCAAAATATGGCAAAGTAAAGAGGTTCACGCAAGTTTGGGAGTCGGTCGCGCAAGTGTCTAAACTGACAGGGGACTTGCGTGCCGAAACTGGGTCACGCAGGTGACTTGTGCGCCATCGCGTAGGGTGGTCATATTTCCTATAAATACTAGACCACCCCTCCTCATTTTCAATGGAGTTCAACACTTTGAGAAATTAGAGCTCCCGTCGCGCAGGTGTGGTGGTCGCGCAAGTGGTGAGTGTGGGTCGCGCAGGTGAATTTGCGCACCAGTAGTTGAAGTTGTGCGCCGGTTTAGAAGTTGTGCACCGGTTGGCAGTTGCGCACCAATATTGGTTTGGGCGTAAAAGGAAGAGAGTCGCGCAAGTTTGGAGTTGAGGAAGCTTGAGTCGCGCAAGTGTCTGAGGAGGACTTGCGCGCCCGTTGTGACTTGCGTGCCGATACTTGCGCGCTGAGATTGACTTGCGTTCCAAGTATGGTTTTGTTCCAGCGGTGCTTCTCGGACTGCGTAGAAGCTGGTACGTTGCCCGATACCTTCAGTGCAAATAGATATTCATCTACGGGTGAAAGTTGTACTTCAACGGAGCATCTACACTCAGAGGAAGATGCATTCATTCATGCAAATGAAGAGACGTACAGGTCTATAAACTGTGAGTGGATTCCTTCCAAGAGCAGTGAGCTTAGGAAGAGGAAGAAGGTGATCCTCTCCACCGGCAGTGAGCCAGAGAGAGAGAGAAACATGGAGTGGCCCTTGGGAAAGCAGTGAGCTGACCCTAAACTTGTAAAGGCAGTGAGCCTGGGCTTAGAAGTGATCTAGCCCGAACCTTTTAATCCACAGCTAGTGAAGATTGGTGGAATTTGGTACGACCGGAAACTTTTCAGCGTATGCTCCTTGGACGTAGCCCTTTGCGGTGAACCAAGTAAAATTGTTGTGTACTGTGCATACTTCGCTTTCTATTTACTTTGTGCAACAGGAAAAAGAGAGAAAAGAGTTTTGCTCAACAGCGAAACAAGATCAGAATGGGCATTAATTTTAAATTAGTCATACCCTGATTCACCCCCCCTCTCAGGGTATTCAGCCTTGCGGACCAAACAATTGGTATCAGAGGGAAAGGTTGAAAGTTGTTCTTATCTCAATGGAGGTCACCAATCATAAAGGGATTCCGATCTTCGATGGATATAATTTTCAGATATGGAAGAATCAGATGCAACACTATTTCCGATCCTTGGGAATGGATGTGTTTTTAGCAGCTATGCATGGTATCACAGCTGATATTAATAGTGGTGCTTTATCAGAAGCTGAGCATAGAGAGTTGGATGCTGATTCCAAAGAAATCAATGCCTTAGGGGAGCCCTTTCCAATCCCATCTACACGAAGGTGATGTCATGAAAAATGTCACATGCCATGTGGGAAAAGCTTTTGAATATATATGAAGGGGACACAAAAGTCAGAGAGGCAAAGCTGCAGGTGTTGTGGAACAAATATGAAGATCTGAAAATGAACCCGAATGAGTCTGTTGACACATTCTTTGACAGGGTAAACATTGTTTTGGAAGATATGCGAGGTCTTGGAGAAGTCATTGAAGACATAAAGATTGTAAAGCGTATCTTGAGGAAACTTCCACCTCGGTTCAATCCGAAAGTTTCAGTACTAGAAGATAAAGATCCAAAGGAGCTGACATTGGACAATTTGCACAGTACCTTGGTTGCATATGAAATGAGGAACGATGATAATGAGGCTGTGGAAAGGGGAATTCTAAAGAGGTGGAATTTAAGGCCATGAAGAAGCTCACCATTGAAGATTCTAATGTAGAAGAAGAGACAGATGAGGTGATGTCATTTATTTCTTCAAATCTACATAGAAGAAGAGGAAAATTTAAAGGTAAACATCCACTAGCATGTTTTCGATGTGGAAAGGTTGGTCATCTTGCGGAAAGATGCCCAATGAAGTTTCAAGATGATGATGATGATGAAGTTGAAATTCCCAAGAAGAAAACTTCAGCTTTTGTGAAAGGGAAGAAGTAATTCAAGAGAAATTTCTTCAAGAAAAAGAATCTTCTCTCACAAGAACTTGAAAGTTCAGATGAGTCTGAGGATGAAGAGGTTGAGGAAATTGAAAATTGCAGAGATCGTGGGGTAAATGCCTTGGTGGCGATTGTTGGTAGTTCTCAAAAGGGAGAAGAAGCTGATGCTAAAGAAGAAGAAGAAATTGAAGGGAGAGTTGATATGGAAGCCGAATTGGAAGCAAATCTTGAGGAGATAGACGTTTGGAGAGCCAAAATGAAGAAAGACAATAAAGTGGTTCGTGATGCCAAACTCTATATGCAACAACAGGATGAAGAAAAGTCATAGCTGTTAGAAGAAATTGAAAGACTAAAATCCTCAACACCAGAGAACTCAGAAAATATTGTTGAGTATAAGCTTAAAGTTGAGGAACAAAAGAAGGAAATTGATTTTTTAACCAACACAGGAAAAGATCAGGTTAGATGTATCAAAGAGATTGAAGAAGAAGTGGTCAGTCTGTGACAAAAACTTAAGGATCAAGATAAACTCTTGACCCCTAATGTGATATCTAAAAAGCAGGCCATTCAGAAGACAGAGAAGATGAAAGCGAAGCCTAGCAGTTCAGTAGGGAAGAAGCAGAAATTGAGCTTAGATGTTAAGGTTGTTTCTGGGCTTAGTCACGAACAAAAATTTTCAACAATTGCAGCCAGACCGCAAGCACTCATCCCGAAAGTGAAGGTTGATTTGGGCACAAAACAGAATCAGAATATTCAGAGATATCAAAGGGAAAATCGTAGTGCTGAATTATTACGAGGGAATTCATCCTATATCAGGTGTTATTGCTGTGCGAAAATGGGGCATTCACAGTATGTGTGTTCCATAGCCAAGAGATATAGAAGGGAACATGAATAGAAATGGCAGCCAAACAGAGAACGGTTTTCCAGAACACATTTTGAAGGACACTGTTTTTGGTGCGGAGGATTTGGACACATGGCTAGGTATTGCACTTCAACCATTCAGATAAATGTGTCAAAGCAGAATCAAAATGTTCGCAAGCAGTAGATCAATAAACCAACAAGTGAGTTAAAAGTTCAGAACAGATTTGCAGCTCTGCAAGATGAGGGTGGTCCATCATACTCTGAGAAAGAAAAGAAGTCTCAATCCATGTCGAGTCTGAAAGAAAAATTATGGACCAAGAAGAAGAAAAATGAGAAGGCTGTGGTGGCGGAGATTTCCCTTAAAGCATCAGATCGATCTGGTGTTTGGATCCTTGATAGTGGTTGCACATCCCACAAGACAGGTAATAAGGATCTTGTTACAGGCATCAAATATGACAAAGAAGGAGTTGTCAAATTTTTTAAATGATGAAGGCCTGATGATTGTTGGCTCAGGGAAAGCCAAGTTTGGGGGAAAAGAGATGAGACGTGCTGATGTCTTGGTAGTAGAGGGTCTCAGTCATAACTTACTTAGTGTCAGTCAACTATGTGACTCTGGGCACTCTATCCAATTTACCAAGAAGATGTGTGTTGTGAAAGGAAAAGATGGAGCAGTTGTTCTGCAGGGAAAAAGGTCAAAGGGAAATCTCTACCTTGTAGGTGGGGAAGAAGGTACTTGTCTTTTATCCAGAGAGGAAGAAAACCAGCTGTGGAATAAGCGACTTGGTCATCTATTCCAACCATCTATGGAGGATCTCGTAAAATGTGATGCTGCTAGAGACCTTCCCAAACTATCAAGTGATCTCACTCATACGTGTGATTATTTCCAACAAGGGAAGATCATCAGAAAGACATATAGGCCAAAGGAACAGAAATCAACTAGAGTGCATGAATTGGTTCATGCTGATGTATGTGGACCTATTTCACCACGAGCTATAAATGGGAAAAGGTACTATATTCTTTTCATTGATGATTATAGCAGAATGGCCTGGGTATTCATTATTACCCATAAGACAAAGGTGTTCAGTTGTATAAAGCAGTATAGGAGGGAATCATAAAATATGCTTGGGCAGAAAATCCTGAAATTTCGTACTGACAACAGTACAGAATTTACAAACTGTCAGGTTAAAAACTATCTCAAGAAACATGGGATAAGGCATCAAGTATCATCAGTAATAACTCCCCTACAGAATGGAGTGGTTGAAACAAGAAATTGGATCATCAACAACATGGCCAGAACAATGCTTATTGATAAGGACCTACCAGAGAAATTTTGGAAGGAAGCTGTTTTAACCTCGGTCTATGTTTCAAACAGGTCTCTGTTGTGTCCGAAGCAAGGGAAGACTCCGTATGAACTATGGTACGGAAAGAAGCCAATGTTGAAATACTTTCAAATCTTTGGAAGTAAGTGTTTCATTCTCAACAAAGAAAATCATAGGATGTTTGAGGCATGAGGAGATGAAGGGATATTCCTTGGATACTCAGGGAAAAGTAAAGCATATAAATGCTTCAACAAGAGGTTGGGAAAAATCGTCGAGAGCAATGATGTCACTATAGTTGAAAATGAACAGAATACTCAATGATCCAGTGAACAGTTCATGGATGAAAGTGATGATGAGGAAAGCAACACAGGGGGGCAGAAGTTGCAGAGGCTGAATCAGAAGATGATACTGATGATGAACAAGAAAGTGTCAAGTCTATATCTACAAGGAAGCCAAAGAGTCGAGCTGAAATTGATAAGCAGAATATCATTGGTGACCAGACAGCATCAGTTGAGACTCGAAGAATGAATTCATTACAGCAGACATCGTTTTTATCTCAGGTGGAGCCGAAATGTTTTTCCGTTGCAGCTAAAGATGAAAACTGGGTTCAAGCTATGAATGAAGAGCTTGATCAGATTGAGAAGAACCAGACGTGGGAGATTGTTTCGAGACCAGCAGACAAGAATTTCATTGGGACTAAATGGGTCTATCACAACAAGATGAATAAAGATGGACCTGTGATTCAAAACAAAGCATGACTAGTGTGCAAGGGGTACTCCCAGATCGAAGGAATAGATGTTGATGAGACATTTGCACCAGTTTCAAGGCTGGATACAATCAGATTATTCTTGGCCATAGTAGTGCAAAGAAAGTTTAAAGTGTTCCAGATGGATTTCAAATCCTTGTTCTTGAATGGGGTTCTGGAATAAGAGGTGTACATTGAGCAGCCAGATGGTTTTCTTATTCATGAGGATGAGAACAAAGTTTGCAGGCTGAAGAAGGCATTGTATGGGCTGAAACAAGCACCACGAGCATGGTACTCAAGGCTTGATCAGAATTTGATGAATCTTGGTTTTCAGCATGGAGGAGTTGATTACAATCTCTATTTAAGTAATGAAAGTAATCAACGGATGATGGTGTTGGTTTATGTTGATGACATAATATTCGACGGATCAGTTGAAGCTCAATGTAGACATTTCTCCGAATTCATGAAAAATGAGTTTGAAATGTCAATGATTGGAGAGCTAACATTTTTCCTTGGTTTACAGGTGACACAAGGAAGTAATGACACTTTTATTTCTCAATCCAAATATGCCAAGGAGGTTCTAAGAAGGTTTGGAATGGATAATTCCAAGGAGATGAAGACTCCGGTTGCTACCCGGATGAGATTATCAAAAGATGAGGATGGAAAGGCAGTTAATATCACAGAATATAGGCAAATTATCGGAAGTCTGTTGTACTTGACCGCGACAAGGCCTGATATTGTTTTCGCCACATGCCAAGCAGTGAGATATCAAAGTAATCCCAAGGAAAGTCACATGCTTGCAGTGAAAAGAATACTTTGGTATATCAAGGGCATAGTGGACTTCACGCTGACATATAACGACAAGTCTCAGACAGAATTATTGGGATATACTGATGCAGACTAGGCCGGTTCAGCAGATGACAGGAAATCAACATCTGGAGGTGCATTTTATCTTGGCAGACTATGTATTGCTTGGTTGAGCAAGAAGCAGGATTACATCTCATTAAGCACTTCAAAAGCTGAGTATATTGCAGCCACTCAAGCATGCACACAGTTATTGTGGATGAAGCAGCAGCTTGAAGATATGGGAGTTGAAGTGAAGTCTCCGATCAGAATCCAGTGTGACAACTCAAGTGCTATAAATCTTAGCAAAAATCCTGTCCATCATTCCAGGACAAAGCACATTGAGATCAAGTATCATTTCATCAAGGAGAAGGTTGAGCAGGGCATCGTGAAGTTGAAGTATGTGCCTACAGAGCTACAGGTTGCAGACATTCTGACAAATGCCTTACCCAAGGAAGCCTTTGAGAGGCATCGACTGGCTCTGGGAGTTCAGTCGATTCCCCGCACTTGAAATAGTGTGGATGTGGGACCCCCCCCCCCTCTCCCCGAGGTATGATGTCTTTTTCCATAATGTGATGATTTGTGTTCTCTACTCTGTTACAGACTACAAAGGAGTGACCTTTGGGTTCTTTGAAAAAGGGGGAGAAAATAGTGTTTGTTAAAGGGGGAGAAAATAGTGATTGGGAGAAAGTGTGGCTATTTGAGAAATCATGACAGATACGGGGAGAAGCTGACAGGTGGAGCAGCCCGAAGGGGGGAGCAATGAGAAAGGGGGAGTGTATTAAATCTTACGATGATAGAAGTGATCGATCAAAGAATAGATATCAGGACAGCTGAGGATCGTGATAAAATCAGAAGAGTGGTGTTGGAAAGCGGTAAGACTATTTCCAAACCCAACATTGGTCTTCCAATAAATCCATCAACAATTGGTATCAGTTTAGTAAAAATTGGTATCAGTTTGGTGTCAACAGTTGATGTCAGAGATAAAGTGATTCATTGATGAACTTTTCATTTACTCTTGTTTCTCACGCCAAGCATTGCTCATGTGGGATTAGAGTATGTGCTGAGTAAATCCTTGATCGCTATCAGAATCACAATGAGGAGAATGGAGGATGAAGAATCAACGACATATCTTTGTTTTGGAAGAGTTTTCAACAAACCCAAAGGGGGAGATTATTGGGAAAAAATCCCTCAAGGTATCATTGAAGCATTCTTGAGGTGATTGTGTTTGTTGACAAAGTGGACATCTGAGTAGTGATTGTTGACAAAGCAAAACAATGACATACAAATTTGTTGACAAAGAGGATTTCATGGTGGAATGTCGAGTTCAAGAGTTGAGGTCAACGATCCATGTTTGATTCAAGAACGTCGATAAAAGGAATGGATGATCTGGAGGCGGTAAAAAAGAACAGATACAAGGTGGCGCCGTTTCCAGTGTTTGCCAAATTCTAGGGCCTGAAAATCGGCAAATGAAAAAAAGTGTTTTTGGCAAAAGGACTTGCGCGCTGAGGACTTGGAGTATAGGAAACTTGCGTGCCATATGTTTTTCAAGATCATAATATCAAAATATGGCAATGTAAAGAAATTCGTGCAAGTTTGGGAGTTGGTCGCGCAAGTGTCTAAAATGACAGGGGACTTGCGCGCCGAAACAGGGTCACGCAGGTGACTTGCGCGCCGTCGCGCAGGGTGGTCAGATTGCCTATAAATACTGGACCACCCCTCCTCATTTTCAACGGAGTTCAACACTTTGAGAAATCAGAGCTCCCGTCGCGCAGGTGTGGTGGTCGCGCAAGTTGTGAGTGTGGGTCGCGCAAGTGAATTTGTGCACCAGTAGTTGAAGTTGTGCGCCGATGTTAGAAGTTGCACACCGGTTGGCAGTTGCGCGTCAATATTGGTTTGGGCGTAAAAGGAAGAGAGTCGCGCAAGTTTGGAGTTGAGAAAGCTTGAGTCGCACAAGTGTCTAAGGAGGACTTGCGCGCCTGTTGTGACTTGCACGCCGATACTTGTGCGCCGAGATTGACTTGTGCGCCAAGTAAGGTTTTGTTCTAGAGGTGCTTCTCGGACTACGTGGAAGCTGGTACGTTTCCAGATACCTTTGGTGCAAATATATATTCATCTACGGGTGAAATTTGTACTTCAACAGAGCATCTACACTCAGAGGAAGATGCATTAATTCATGAAAATGAAGAGACCTACATGTCTATAAACTGTGAGTGGATTCCTTCCAAGAGCAGTGAGCTTAGGAAGAGGAAGAAGGCGATCCTCTCCACCGGCAGTGAGCCAGAGAGAGAGAGAAACAGGGAGTGACCCTTGGGAAAGCATTGAGCTGACCCTAAACTTGTAAAGGCAGTGAGCCTGGGCTTAGAAGTGATCTATCCCAAACCTTGTAATCCATAGCTAGTGAAGATTAGTGGAATTTGGTACGACCGTCAACTTGTCGGTGTATGCTCCTTGGACGTAGCCCTTTGCGGTGAACCGAGTAAAATTGCTGTTTCCTGTGCATACTAAGCTTTCTATTTACTTTGTGCAACAGGAAAAAGAGAGAAGAGAGTTTTTCTCAACAGCGAAACAAGATCAGAACATGCATTAATTTTAAATTAGTCATACCCTGATTCACCCCCCCTCTTAGGGTATTTAGCCTTGTGGACCTAATAGATACCTATGACTGATTCATTATATATAACCATGGAATATTTTTAAATGGTTATAATTGTAAAAACTATTTAATTTTTATCTAAAAAGAATTGGTTGCCTCTGTAATGTCTTGTGATTATCTCTCTAAAAGAACTATTAAACCCCTGTAGGTTAGTTAGGGTATGTATCTAATGTTATAAATCTCTATGGGATTTTTGAGAATTTAATAAATAATAAATCTCTACTGGGTTTCATTTTTATGAACCCAAGTTAGCTTAATGGTGCCCTGATATGTATCCTTATCTGTTAAAAATAAATTTATTTGACGAATTCCCTAATTATGATGGGATGTTTATAAGTGTTTAATATTAAAAACAGATGTTTGATAAGACATTCCTATTATTCCTTAGGCTGTTAGTTAAATCATGTATTTTTTTTTGAAATGGGAACTTGATGTTTTCCCTTATTATTTTAATTATTTAAAGATTAATGTGAATCAATGTAATGAACATTAAAATCGATGCTGGAGTGGTTTCCTTTTCTAAAACCCTCATTTAAGTGTATTATAAATTTTATTTTAATTTTTCCTTGTAATAAAAATGTGATCATTTTCCATAGGACTTTCCCTTTTAAAAATATTTTAAATGATATGCTCTTGAGTAGGAGACTTTCTATTTGGCATGTCCTAGAAATGGGTCGGAAGTTATGCCTTTTTAAAATGGGTCAGCTCATGGAATCTTTCACCCATAATGATTTAATTCCTTGAAAAATGTGGTTATATTTCTGAAACTTGGTTCCATTAAGGTGTCATTTTCCCTTGTAGGACTCTCAACATTTAAATGACACCCATATTTGGATGGGTGGTCATTGTGTCTTTAACCCTTGTTATGGGAATTTTCATTAAGGAATGCTTGGTTTAACAGGTTAGACATTCCTCAATCATGTTCATCCACTTATTAGGTCATGTAAACCTCTATTTTTCCTCAGTGATGGATGAATCATTATTCCATCATTCTATTTAGTGGTTATCAGTGAAATATGACTTTGGGTTAAATATATTGTACGGGTAATCTAATAATTTATTTCATAAACTAGACAACCTATGGATAGTACTCAGGATGTGTCATTTTATTATGTAAAATCAGGGCAGTATATGTTAGTATATCTGGTACCCATTGAATTCTAACTTATGTAATGAACTTGTTCAGTTCGGTTAAGTTTTCAAGCCTTATTCTATTGAGTGTGTTCTTGGTTAATCTCTAGAGTGGGGTGGCTTGGACACTAAGGAAATTAAGTTTTCCACAATTCTTAGGGGGTGTTCTATAGACTAGATTGTTTTGACACAACTATCTTGTTGGATATGATTTGATTTTAAATATGTTACCATTGTGAGTGTGACTCATTGGAGTTACACACATGAATTAAGGTTAAATTGGATCTGGCATGCTTTTGATCAGAGTGTTAACATTTTCCTTCGACTATTAGGACATTGCTAAGGTAGGGAGCATCATGTTAGTTTAAGTAAATGTTTCCTTCCATGTAGAATGAGCGCCGCTAATGACTATTATTGGAAATGGCTTCTCTTTATCAAGTGCATATGAGGCTTGCATGTGTTTAATTATGTCAGCGCATTCTTGGAAACATGCCATTGTTTGAGTTTTCTATTTATTAAACCCTTTTAAAACACTATTTCTCTTGGATAGGCTTTATTTGTTAATCTTGAACAATCACATGATGCCTCAGATGGTAAAGTCTACTGATTAGTTAAATGATGATGTGTCAGTAGGTGAAGTCAAGTTTCTTTTAATAATTTGAACAATAATGGTTTGAATTTTCTTATTTAGGTTATCTTTGTTAATTGGAAAATTTTATAATCATCTTAGTGTACTCTATCTTAGTAATGATAATGTCCCACATCTTGACGTCTTCCTTGATTCACTAAGAGGGAAATGGTCTTATGTTGTGCTAATTTTTGAAATATATTGGGCTTGTTCGAGTGGTTTTCTCAGTGTGGAACATTGCACACGAGCTTCTTGTTGAGGAATGGTTAGTTCTGAGTGATAGTTGGATTCACAAGTAAGAACACATTGGACAGACTCTTGGAAACTAGCCATTTCTTTTGACTTGACCACCCTGTGGATGCTACTCTTGGCTAATTCCATGATCTTATATGGATTTCCTTTCTTTTTCCAACATCACACTTATAACATGGGGTATGACGAACCTAGGTTTAGTTCCATATACTCTAGTTTAATGAAATAAATGAAACCTTGTAAATTTAGTTAGAGTCGAAGGTGTTATTATGGAGTAAAAACTCTAGTGGGTTGGATATGGGTAACACCTTTGTTCATGATGAGTCAAGATTGTTAATGGTCACGTGATGGTGTGACCAAGGAATTTGAACTAAAGTTAGGTATAAGATTCGATGAATTTTTTTGTGGAAAATTCAGGATTCCATAGATTAAGGAATTTCAATACAGTTTGTGATACACCAGTTGTCTAAGTCGAGTATCTTCGAGAATGGTCAGCCAAAAGTGGTTTTACTTTTTAACCTTCTTCTCCAATGTATGTGGTTGGTGAAGGAATGTTTTTGGGCATGTTTTCCTTTGGAGATGAGTGTGGTAAGTTTCATTTGTGGGTTTTATGAAAATCTGGCCTGACTTGGCTTTGATATCAATGTCTAATAGATCGTTTAACCATTTTAAGACTATGTGACAAGTTTCTCTATAATTATTAGAGGCATTCTTGATAGGGGATTCTATCAGTGGACATACCATGGTTTATAATTGGAAACTTCTTAATGCTAAGACCTATGGTGGGAAGCGCCATCAATTGGTTGTTTAAATAGTCGGCATCGTGATCATGGATCTGGCTAAACAAGATTGGGTAATCTATATTTTGGTGTTTCATTTGGAAAATGAGTGTGAGTTTGATTTTTTTTGGATTAAGTCACATACACTAAATTTAATCTTGTAGGTGTGTTGGGAATTTATAAATATGACACAACAACTTAGATGATACTTCATGACACTTGTCATTTGGGTGATGTTTTCACTATTTCCCCAAGGCTTCTTAGGGATTATAAGTTCTATGGTGGGGATTTTGTAGATTCTATTGTTTTGGGATCAAATGGAGCTACAAGGGAATTTAAATTTTGGTGTTTACTAGATAGTTAATTTTGTAAAACGATATCTAGCACATAATTCCCAGACTTGGAAATCATAAATTTTTTGTTATTGGACTTGGTTAAAGGCTTGAAGAGTTCCTTGGGGGGTATCACTAATTTTTGAGAGTGTTGGGATCTGGATATAAAATGTTTATAGGGTATGCACAGGGTGCATGGTTTTTCTGAAACCATGCGGCCCCCAGCATATAATTGTGCAGCTGTAGAGGGGGTGTGGATATGGACCTCATAGGGTTTCACACGATTTTTCTAAACCATGCTCCTAACACGCATGGTTAGTGCCACTTAGGTAGTACCCTTTCACTATTCATCACATGGTTTTTACACGGTTATTATAACCCTTTTTGAAAAACTGTGTGAGTTGGTTTCCTAATAATGATGTGTTCCATGGTTGGTATATGGTTTTTCCAAACCGTGCGACTAGGTTTTTGGGGTAAAATGTCTCTTTTATACTTAACTGGGATAAAACCACTTTCTCGTTTTCTTTTCTTCTCCAGCATGTGTAGCCTCCTCTTCTAGGCTCTATGGGATCTCCTCTTTCCCCATTCTAGGTATGGAGACAGTTCTTCCATAAGTTATTTGATTTTAGCATCATCGGTCTCTATGGATCCATATTATGACTTTGTTCATTCTTTGTTTCTCTCCCGATCTGAGTTGAATTAGGATTTGATATAGGATGAGCTATCCAAGATGGACCTTTGGTATGTGGTATCATGATTTTCATTTAATGTGGAATTTTTTATACATACATTTTTGTGTCACATTCCCAATTCACAGGTGATGCCTTAAAAATGGATTTTGATCCTTTTTATACATTCATTGGTATCTCCTAATAAAATAATGAGGCCCTATGATAAATGATTTATATGTATTTTAACATTAAACTGAAACCACCCCTTTGAGTGTGATATTTATTTGAATGGCCATTATGATGGCATATGAATTTGGATGCCTATGTGGTGTGCCTAATTTCTCCTTGACATGGGATGTCAAATATACAATTAAAAATTTTAATTAAGAATGAATTATAATCGAATTTGTGATATCAATTCAAATTTTAATTATTGGATAAATAATAGGTAATGGATTCCATGAAGCTATACCCTTGGCTTTGAGCTATGTAAGACATTATTGAAGCTTATGTTTCTTCATATATTAAATATCCCATGTGGGTATTTGGAGGCCAAGCCTTCTAAGATTGTCCAACACCTCGATTTTCATTTTTAGGTTAGGTCTATGAGGATGATCTTGGTTTTAAACATGGCTTGTTAAATGGTTTTTATTTAATGTTATTGAATTATATTTGAAATGATTTATAAATTTGAATGTTATAATAATTTTGAATTGAATTGATAAATATAAATGGATTGGACTCCACGCCCGTGGGTTTATGCCATGTATTGGTCATTTAATTAGGATGTAATTATTATAATGAAATGACCATGTGGGTATTTTAGTGGAAAGCTTTATAAGATTGACTAATGACTTGAGTCAACTTTTGAGGTGTTTCTGAATTGAATTTGATAGGATGATGACTGTTGGTATAGTATAATTTGTTTAATTGATAATTAATGTTATATTCCCACGGTGACACATGGTTTCAAATGATATATACCATAGATTGACCCATTTATAATTTATAATTATTATGCTTGAGTGATAGATGGACTCCTGATATGAATTTCCAAGGACGGGCTCATGAGGGCCTAACTGTTGTAAGCCCGAGGAATACTAGGACTTCCAACGATGGACTCTTAGGGGATGAATAATATATGTCGAGTGATAAGTGGAATCCATGGGGATTTCCAAAGACTGACTCAAAAAAGGGAATTTGGTCATAATGTTATGGGTGATACTTAGGCTCCCATAGTGGATGGCCAAGGATGGACTCTAGTAGTAGTGACATTATACCACACCTATAGAGATACTGTAGCAACTGGGTCCTGGTGACAGCAAAACCACCCCGCCTTAACATTGTCATCGGGTCCTGGCCCACCTGGTACCACCAGTTGCCCCGTAGGCACGTGGGGCCCACCCTAGGGTCCACCCACATGCCTGAATGGGTCATCTGACTAATGACAGTCCCCACAGGCCAACACATTTCTTTTCCAGTGTGCTTTGTCCTCACTCACACACATTTCCTGGCCCACCTGGTACCACCAGTTGCCCCGTAGGCACGTGGGGCCCACCCTAGGGTCCACCCACATGCCTGAATGGGTCATCTGACTAATGACAGTCCCCACAGGCCAACACATTTCCTTTCCAGTGTGCTTTTTCCTCACTCACACACATCCTGAGAAACTTCCCAGAAGGTCACCCATCCTGATCACTACTCTAGGCCAAGCACACTTAACTGTGGAGTTCTAATCAAACAGGCTCCCAAAAAGGAAGGTTCACTTTGTTGACATGAGTCATATCATTTAGTCATTTAACCCTTTATCATTTGGGGGTGTTACAATCACCCCCCCTTTAGAGAACAATGCCCTCGTTGTGGGCCCTACATCTCAACCCAGGCAGTGCACCACACTTAACGCTGGGTTCCTCCTCTGATACCAAATGTAGAGACCCGAAGCATGACGTACATGGATATTACATTACTTTTGCGGAATACTTAATACATAACAAAAACAGACACACAAGTACCGTAATAGTTTAGTGTCTTTGGAAACTCGGAATAAAAACATCTAATCATGTTGAAAGATCTTCAACATCTCCCATAACGATCTTCCCCTTTTCGTTTCCTTACCTAAAACCTTTCTTTTAATCCTGGGGGAAAAATAAAACATAAAAAGGGTGATCTCAAATGCTCAGTAAGGGTAATCATGGATAAAATAGAACATACCATATACATTTGAACTTAAAAACATGAACATAAAGTTTAAACATCAAAATCTTGAGCAACGACATAAAACATGGAAGTACATAGGGCATAGATCATAATAGAACATAAATCATGATAAAATAGCATGATAATAAAACATGTAATTATGTCATTCAGTAAGCACATGTAATTATTTCCATAGTAGCCAAGGCATTGCTGCCAAGACCATCATAGTGGACAAAGTCCCTTTCTGAATCGAGTTCACTCCTCGTTCCAGTCCTATAATACTGAACCAGATTAACTTACTATTCCAGCCATGTCTATCTCATAAGATATAAATCTTTACCCAATGCATTGGAGGGAGATATAGGTCCCACCCATCTCATAATAAAATAATTCTTACTTGTGCCACAAAATAAACATACATCATTCATAATAACCCAATGAATAAAATGGGTTTCATAAACATCATCACATCATAACATAATCCATATAAAAGAAATGGATATCATTTCATAATAAGAAAAGTAAAACCATGTAAATCATAGAGACATGATACTTGAAACATACACATGTGAAATAATTTCATCTTAGATAAAAATGGTTTTGATAAAACACTTGAAATGAATTCTTGAGGAAAATATCTTTTTTTTCTTCAAAATCATTTTCTTTTCACAAAATGTCATGCAATTTTAAAAGAAAAGGATTTTGTTGAAAATAGTCATGAAATCTGTTAGAGGATGCTTCATGAAAATAAGGCTTTATAAAACTGTAAAAATCCATTCGTGCCGTATAAGTTAAAAGAAAATTCTTCTCGTATTTTTTCCGGAAAAGTCAAAAAGTTCCTCATATGAAAAACGACAAAAGATTCCTTTCATATCCTTTACTAAAAACTCACCGAAGGGTAAAATTGGATTTAAACAGTTGTAGGTGGATGGAAACAATATTACAAATTGAGGGAACATGGATGTGGAAGATAAAATACACCCTAGTAAATACCAAAGTATAAACAATCTCGGATAAAAATGAGATTGTGATATTTTCACTTACATTAGGTCTGATTTGCTTCGTAAGTGTCCGAACCTCCTGTATAATGATTTAAATAATGTTATTGACTTATTAAATAATAATATTCATTATTATGATATCATATATGGTTCACTTATGACTTTATATTACCTGTTCTTTTATAAATTCCATGTTAAAGAGCATTTTGGGTAAAATCGTTTCATTTGTCGCCCGTGTTTTGACTTGTAATTATTCATATAATTACTTAGATCATGATTACTTAATTCCAGAATATAAAACATGATTTATATATATAATATATATTCAGAATATACATATATATATAATATATCGATAAATGGAAAGAAATACACCGTTCATGGAGACGGTAGGTCGTATGTACGCATGAACGTTGTTTTAGTTTCCTCATTGAATTGAATGGAATTAATTGGATGGCATCCATATATATATATACACATAAATCTAGTATCATTATTATGTCATATATTTCATGATTACTTATTATATATACTTTATAATCATTTATGAATGGTTAATCATTGAGAATGAATCTCATCGCGTCGTGGAGACGGTATTCCGTACGTACACACGAGCGATGATATTGTTCCCATGATCGTGGAATTTTATTGGATTGTATGTATGCTATTAAAGAATCAATATCACTTTACAATAATCATATATAGTTATTATTTACACCGTTATACCCATCCAAGTAAGTTGGTGGTGGAAAATAGATTACACCACAGCGTGGAATGTGATTAAATGAAATGGTTATAAATGAAAGCATAGATTTTATAGGTTTTTTACTTTAATTACTTCCTTTAGTTATTTCATTACTACCTTCCCACTTTTTTATATATATTAACTAACTTGATGGAATACACCATGGATGATTTCCTACTAGGATTGTGTCTCACAAACTATTTGGGCCGCTTTGGGTACCCGAACAGATTATATGATTATAAGATTGGAAAAGGAAAAAGGCCCTACAACAGTTTCTAGATTAATGCTTAATAGTATGGGAACATGGGACCGAGATAGGTTTCTTAATTCTAGATGAGATAATTTTGACCTTCTGTACTTTTTTGACACGTATCATATATATTCTATGTATACCTATTTTTTTATTTTTAGAATCACGACACATTCATGATTTTGTATATGAGATGTCTTTTGGTAGTTTTTACTTATTAGTCTTATTTATTTTACTTATAATCATTATGATTTACTACTTCCATAACTTGTATGATATTTATATTCTGATATAAAACACTCTGGTGGTGGGGGAATATTCTCCTCACTGATATACCTAGGGTAGCCTCTGGTGTTTTGGGAGATGCACTTGAGTCCATGTGGCCAATCGGGCTCAGGGAACTATTGATTGGAATCTGCATACAGGACCTTTGTAACACCCAAAAATGATAAAGGATTAAATGACTAAATGATATGACTCATGTTAAAAAGATGCACCTTCTTTTCATAAGCCTACTAGGTTAGAACTCCAAAGCTAAGCGTTCTTGTCCTGGAGTAGTGATCATGATAGGTGGCCTTCTAGGAAATTTCTTAGGGAGTGTGTGAGTGAGGACAAGGTACACTGAAAGGGATATGTGTTGGATTTTGGGGACTTTCATTAGTCAGATGGCCCTTTCGGGCACGTGGGTGGGCCCTAAGTTGGTGACCACATGTATACGGGGCAACTGGTGGTACCTAGAAAGCCAGGACCCGACGACCATGTTAAAGGCATGGTGTTTGTGCTTTCACTGGGACCCAGTGGTAATCTTTGGTATCATAGGTGGTACCCAACCTTAAGTGTAGTGCACTACCTATTTGGAGATTTAGGGCCAACATAAAAGAATTTTTCTCTAAATGTGTTTATTGTAACATCCTATAATGATAAAGGGTTAAATTACTAAATGATATGACTCATGTCAACAAGGTGAACATTCATTTTGGGAGCCTTCTTGATTAGAACTCTATAGTTAAGCATGTTTGGCCTAGAGTAGTGATCGAGATAAGTGATCTTCTGGAAGATTTCTTAGGGTGTGTGTGAGTGATAACAAATCACACTATAAAGGATATTTGTTGGCCTGCGGGAACTTTCATTAGTCATATGACCCGTTCGAGCATGTGGGTGGGCCCTAGGGTGGGGAACACGTGTCTGTGGGGCAACTAGTGGTACCTAGTGCGCCAGAACCCAACGTTCATGTTAAAGGGAGTGTCTATGCTATCACCGGGACCCATTTGTGACAACATTACATATACCCTACCTTGTATTGATGATTTTTTGATCAATTGTGCAAAGATCGGTACTTTTTCAAGACAGTACATGATTCTGGACATCATTAACTATGGGTCCAGAAGGAGGATATACTCATGAAATCATTACATAAAAGGTATGGGGACTATGTATATATAGTGATGTTATTTGTTATTACTAATTCCATAACTATATTCATTGAATTACTGAATATATTATTCATATATTACCTTAGTATTTATTTGGTATTATTTATAGATGATCTTCATATATATTGAAAGTGAATGGAAGTGAATAATTATCACCTACAGATTATGGGGATAACTTTATGAAAGGAGAACATGTACTTTCTTGTAATTTCAGTATAATTTTTGTAAAAATTTGTATGGAATTATTTTGAGGATGTACACATTAAAGAAATTTCATTCGGAGGCCTGGTGAGCCCGAAATGGAATTTTGAACTTTTTTTATATTCCTTTAAGTAAACGTGAAAGTAGGTGTTTCTAACATTTAAATTGGTGTTCGTATCAAATATATGAGGGCACCACTGAACTCGAAATGTCATGATTCACCTAGAAAACACCTAACTTCAACTAGCAAGGATCTGACATAAAAGTTATTTTTTGGAATTTTTGGATAAAATAAATTAAATGAAAAGGATATTTTATTTTTCTTTTCAAAACCGTTGAGCAGCAGATGGAGGAGCTACAGTACAAAGATGAGGCACATTAAATGAATCTCATTAATGACTCATTTTTATGCAGTGTAAAGCAGATGGAGGCGCTATGGTACGAAGATGAGGCGCATTAAATGAATCTCATTAATGACTCATTTTTATGCAGTGTAATGATTCATTAATTGAAGCATAATAGATACATTGTTTCATAAATGAAACAGCAATAACGACGTGATTCCGAAGTGTAACAGAAACATTGAAACATGTTTTCCTTTTAATAAGATAATGCATTGGAGATATGAGAATTAAACCGTGAAAAGTCTCTGATGAACATACGACAATGATTCCCTCCAACGAAGAATGACCACTATTGGCAGGATCGCTAGCAACATTGATGCTTTATGAATAATGGAACTGAGAAGCGACGAACTCTAATAGAGATTGAATCATCAAGGGAGGATCACTTTAACAATGATCATCGATTGAGTTAGGGGTTTAATTATTTTAAGGCTTCCCCATTCTTATTGTAAAATGACAAATGCGGATCAACCCACAAACAGGTTGATCCGTGGATTGTTCATTCATCTGGGAGAGTGTTTTTATTGGGTTTTCTATAGCAGGATTAAATTATTTTTTATAGAACATCATCCCCCCCCCCCCCGTTGTTTTAAAACTCTAACATAGAGGGTGTGGGATGACACGAACACGTCCCGATCCCCTCTATTTGTGCATTCTTCATGGAAGAGTATTTGAATGGGGTGTCAAGGTGGATTTGAGGCCTTCGAAGGGAAGGCAACACCTCACAAAGGATGGAGGTGCAGTCGGTGTGAAGAAAAGACCACCGGTGTAGACTCGGTGGCCCGCAGAAAGACCTGCCGGAGAGCCACGATGGAGCGCCAGAGTTGGTTGTCGCAACCAGCTCGGGTCACGACCTGGCAGGATGAGCCATAGGCTGGGCTGGCGGCTTGCAGTAGGGAAACAGCCCCATGGTCATTTCAGTGGAGTATCTTGCAACTGTGGGGCATGTGGTCTCTGACCACTTGCTAGAAATTTGGTCAGTCACGTAGCGGCAAAGCCACAGTTAATCGACTGTGGCTTGGGAACTGGCCTTGCGGACTACCTGTGGGGCAGGGGGTGTGTCGGACGCGGCTTTCAGCCGTGTCCCGACCGGCCAATGGCGGACCGGGTAGGGTGGGGGTTGGTTCAGACTTGTGGCCCAATGGGCCCACAGCCTAACGGGCTGGGTCTGGGTCAGGTCGATTCGACCGAGTCGGACAGGACCCCACTGGCCACTTTTTAGAAAATTTCTAAGATCTTTCAAGACAATCA